>CM060904.1:691749077-701749077 GCA_030737815.1 Allium fistulosum
AGCCACTCTAAGAGAAGTAATAAGAAAAGAAACATCTAATTCAAACATTTCTACTAATTCTTTCAATATAAAAGGATGTGATGCACTGGCATCGAAAAGAATTCTAATACATAATTCATGCCATAAAATAACACCTTCTAAGATTGAAGCTTGTTTTCTCTAGTCTGGTGTTGTAGAACTAGGACCTTCTACAGCAAGCATTTTCCTTGAGTCTTCTTTTCGGCTTTGAGCATTGTCTCGCTTATGTCCCATTTTAATACAATTGTAACACTTATTCACAAGACCTTAAACTGTATTTCTACATCCATTGGCGTAATGACCCTTGTTTCCACATAAATAGTATTCCACTTAGGCTTTAACTTGTTGATTCTATTGTTTAGGTTGGAAAGATTGCTAATTCTTCTAGAAATTTGTATCTTTCTCAAGGAAGAATGACCTCTTCCTTTGTTGCTGGAATCGTTGGGTAGGTTGATTTTCACAACACCAAAAATGCCAGTTTGTAACAAATTTTTGTTTTTGATTCGTCACGGTTAAAACTGGTACAAGCTACCAACGGTTATTTCCGTTAGAATGTTATTACCGTCAAGAACTACGGTACTTTTGTAAATGGACTAAACTAAAGTGGATAAAATGGTAATTTATCTTTTATTTTTACTGGTCTCACTTCCTTTTCGTTGTTCCTCTTTCGCATTCTAGGGTTACCACCTCATCAACGCACCGCCGCCGCCTCGTATTGGCGACGCTCCACTTCTGCCTCGTATTGGCGATGCTTCGCCTCGTATTGGCGACGCTCCGCCTCCGCCTCGTACTGGCGATGCTACGCCTCGGTTTCATATTGGCAACACTCTGCCTAGCAATGCTCTACCGCATTTAGGTATTTTTCTTTGTTTTATTATCTTATATCGCGCTTGGGTTTTCGTAATTTCTATTTGAGTTTCGATTCAAGTGGTGTTGTTTATTTTTTTCATTCATCTCTCAAATTGAACTTCTGTTGTCAAATTGCTCTCAGTCATGGTGTGATATAAGTGTAATTCGTGTATTCTTATTGAAATGCAGCTAAAGACATTAATTTGGATATTGTAAAGGCTGTAAATGAGTTAGAGAATGAAGTTGAACTATATCCTTTGTTGAAATTTCGTACTCCTAGTTTTGTGTTTCTACTTGTGCGTATTTACAGGTACTATGTTTGCTTATCGATTTAATTCCCACTCCACTTCCACAATTCTGACTAAGAGCTTGCTTTGGTATTCTTTGTAATGCACCACATTCATAAATATAATATTGTACTTAACTATGAATTTTCCTGTTCAAAATGCCTTTGTAGAATTGTTCTACATATTTTTTTAATGTACATATGGCAATGTATAGCTATTTCAATATGAGATTTAAACTTCTGTCATTATATTTACATTTTTTTAACCTTCTATGTTATGTTTGGTTTTGATTATTTTTGACGTAAAACTGAGACTTAGTGGCGTATAAGTGCACTATGGACATTTGAGGTAAGGTGTGCTGTGACCACATGTTTAAAACTAGCAGTGTAACTACTATTCATGTCTGTTTATTAGTCACCCTCCAAATTATCCATTCTTTGTAGTGACATTAGATACTGGCATTTGTAATAACTTAGAGATTGATCCTTTTGGAATGTTCAAATTCACGTGTTTCACAATAATTAAGGTTTTTGAATTTTTGTTAGTCAATTAGACTGCTCTTTTAAAACATATCATATTTGAACTAACCGGAAAATAATTTACAGAAACAAATTAAATTGTTTACATAAAGAAATGTGAAATTTTGTACAAGAACTGTTTTAGTATCAATGCAAGCCTTGTTATAAGGAAATTGTATCGATACTATTTCAAACAGGTCCAACATGATTTGAAACATATGTTGTTTTCCAATATCAAGTTTGTGACTTGTTATCCACTTTCATGCTGTTGGTCATGCAAATGTCCTCAGAGATATTGCTCTATCATCGATCAAAACTCAAATCTGTGAATTTTACTTTTGTGCAACCAACATAACATTAATTTATATTAGTTAATTATCAAATACCCAAAATTTCTTAGACCAAATTATTTTTATGAACTTTCCAAAATTAGAATCACTTTTTTATATACATAAATGAAAGCACATACATATATATAACATGAAACTTGCTAACATGTGTGTTGACCAAAGGGAAGATATGTAAATGTCTATACGTCACGAAATCAAAGTGAAGCAAGGTATTTTTACATGAAAACATGCTTGTAAGTGGGTAAATAAAGTGGGCACAAAACATTATTATGAATAAAAACAAATGAATACCAGAACATGATCTGTCCATGTTTCATTATGTAACTAATTTTAATACTATTTAAATTAATTTGTAGGTATCTACATGCTGAAGTGTAATGTGGAACAAGTATATGCGGCGTGTACATATTTTTAGATAAATGAAAGAAAATAAAAGAGAAGAAGGCTAAGAGATCATAGGAAGTTCGAAGCAGTGCCCTCTTGGTTTATTGTGGTTTTTCTGCGTATTCTTTTTAGGTGAGTCGAACTATTACCTTGCTGTATATGATTTGCTGAAGTATTATTTAAAAAAAATGAAACATTTGCATTGAATGACCCTAAGAATCAATTCTTTGCTGTGTTATTTCTGAACATTGATGACCCTGAAACATGAATAGGCTGATGTGTTTATGGATTCTAAAATTTGGGTTTGTTTCGGGAACTGATGCTATATTCATGGGTATGTTTAGTTCCGAAATCTGATGACCCTATAACACTTTTAGCTGCTATGTTGCTTGGTAATTGGATGCCTGTTTATTGCCTGAAATATTATTTGGTTGCTTTAAACATAATTCAATTGCCAAAAACATTGGTGGGTGGCCTGAAACATAATTCAGCTACTATTATTGCTATGTAACTTAGCAACCTGCAATACGATTCATTATATACCTAGTACTGAGTTGGCTTGGTGATTGATTTCTTACTTTGCAACGTGTTATATAAATCATTACCGAGTGCTGACTATTCTTATATTTGCTTATAGTCAAACTTTGATGTTTATTTAGCATCTTTACAAGGCAGTAAGCATTTGAAAAGTAATCATCGCAAGATATTCAATTGATCTGCAACAGCCTTGAAATTCATTAATTGAATAAAAGGGTTTAAATTATAGAAACGTTAATTAAAATTTTAAATAAAAGTGAGAAAATATTGTTTCATAAAGATGTAAAAATTGAAATATCATATTAATATGGAAAAGAAGTGATTCGAAATGAGGATTTGAATATATTTGAATCAAATGGAAATTTGTTTTTAAATAAAGAAAAATAAATAAATCTATATGTTCACTTTATATTTTAAGGCCCAGAACATAAACATACAAACCCAACATCTAGAATATTCTCCCATCTCTATTCATATACTCACGCAAGCATCTACAAGGGCAGCAAGGGAAAAAAGGGGGAGCAGTCAATTATAGCTTACTCGAGAAGCTCACGCACCCAAAACCCATTACTTCGGAAAGCAAATCAAACCAAATAAATTGTTTTAATTCTAATTCCTTGATGTTTTTATCACTTTTTTTCCTAAGATATCAACATAAGAGTACTCCAAAATGTTGGTAACACCATTATTTCAATGCAAACATAAGAAATACATTAATATTTGCATCAATCAAGCAGATAATATCATCTAAAGGCAATCGAAATAAACTCAAACACTTAATATTCATTGTATAATAACATTTAATGCCCTAATATAGAACTAAGATATACTGATAATATCATTCAAAATTGTAGAAAATATAGTAAAATTCAATTGAAAATATTTACTAGATTGAGTGTCACTAGCATAAAACCAAAATATTAATGATATTGCCATTTAATCATCTTACTATTAGTCTATCCAGATTGAACGACAATACTATATTAAGTGGCAGCGTATCTGCTAACTAAATGATAGACAGTAACATATCATTTCACAATACCATTTGGAATATAATATGATGAGATGTTTAAAATATAGAATTTAATCGGCTAATTATATGACATTAACTTCATTTTACATTACCATTTGGGATGTAATGCAGGATGTTTAGAATATAGCATTTAATCTACTACTATAACCTAAAACTAGATATACTGGTAATAATAAGTAGATGAGTACTCTTATGTCAATAATAAATTCTCACCAAAACGTTTAAGGAACCAAATATATAGATATTTTTTCTATTTATACCAAATGAGCAACTTCTTATATACCATATTGACTTAAACATTATGGTAACTTATTGTACAAATTTCAGTACTGTATGTAAGTTTATTATAGTACAATTTAAACATTATATTGTACTTGTTTTACTTATACTATAGCATAAAATTATCAATTATGTATATAAACATTATATTATACTTGTTTGTGAAGAGGTCCTTGCCGAATGGTACGTTTGTTTGTTTTTTTAAATATTTCTGTTAGATTTATTATTAAACTAATGCATTAGATGTTTATTAATTATGGGAAACTTGAAAAATAAAATAAGTAAACAAGATTTAGGTTGTGTTTTTGTTTTATACAAAATTTTAGCTTCAAAATGCACATGAAGACGACAATAAATAATACTTTCATTTCATTTAGATGAAAATAAAAACAAAAACCAAAATTCATTAATTTGTTAGAGAGAAAAAAGTTAACAGCTGGACAAAGCGACAAGTATGAAATTATGGATAAAATGATTTAAGGGATTGCGGACGCATCTCTTTGATTCAAAATATATTTTTCCTTTTCTTTTTCAAATGTAGTAAATCAATAACATATAGAGATTTTCTTGCAGAAATACTTGATTTGAGGGCACAAAGTAATGAACAACAGAAGCAAAAATTTTGACACTGTTAAACATCCAAACCTTGTGTAGCTTGGTTATGGAGGGAATAGATAACTATGGAGGGAATAGATAACTGTTTGCTTGATCATTGCAATCGTATTTGTCAAGGCACTGATGTTGAGATTGGTCAAATTGTTATATATTACTCATTAACTAATATATTACTATGCTATGCATGATGCATAATTGAGCTTGTGACCTCAGGAATGGAAGCCGAGATGCCTAATACTGTTCGGACAAGATCTTAGAAGTGGTTTTGATAAGAAAAATATTGTTTGAAAGTTAAATAAATTGCATGTTAAATGTATTTATGTAAAACTATACCGTCGAGTGAAATATTTTGAAAGCTATATCTTATAGTATTTACAAAAGCACAAGATTAAACTGAAAATATAGAAGGAAAAAGGCCATAGTTCTAATTAGAGCTCGGATTCAATCCTATCACCTTGTGCGTGTATGATATTTATGTAACCTCTTATCCATATCCTTATCCATATTGATATTTTCAAGCTTAAAGCATAAATGTCTTTTGGGAAGTTTATATTCACAACTGATATTAATGATAAGTGCACATGTTTAAGTATTGGAAAGAATATGAAAAAAGTATCACATAGACTACTCTATTCTGTATTTACTCATCAATCATTTTATCTTTTTTGTAGATGTGCATGTTCTTTTTACCCCAAAGGCAGTCATACCACTCCACAATCATCCAGGAATGACAGTTTGCAACAAACTATTACTAGGAACAATGCATATAAAATCATATGATTTTGTTGAAGATTCTTTTGTATCTAAAAAAGCAAACCAATCTAACTGTAAGCAACATATCAACGACTTCTATATGTGTATGTCTATGCATATATTAACATTTGACATATGATAGTTCATACTAACATGTGCTTTTTCCAGTTAGGTTGGTCAAAAAGGTGGTCGACTCTGAATTCGTTGCTCCCTGTCGAACTTCTACACTATAACCAACTTTCGGTGGGAATATGCATAAATTCACGGCTATTACTCCATGTGTATTTCTAGATGCGCTAGGGCCTCCTTATTCTAAAAAAGACGACCATGATTGCACCTATTATAGGGACCATCTTTACTCCTATATTTCAAGTATGAAGAGTTTCTGTTAGTCTATATTGTTCAGCGATATCATTTAATCATGTTCATGCTAGCTATACAAGGCTAATCTTGCAATAACACTATTACAAGATGCTGATGGGTAATTTACAGTGATACATAGTTCTATTGATTTCTTTTCATTATTGGCTCTGTATTGTGCTCTTCAGTGGCATAAACAAAATTTTAAATGATAAGAAAAATCATTCCCTTTTACGATGTTGTTTTTCCATATCTACAGGATAAGTTTCTAGAATGCATCACTTTCATAAGTTCTTTCTGTTTTGTAATTTTTAATGCCATGTCCCTGAAAGTCTATACGGGGTGGATCATATAGTGTATATGCAAGTATGTGACTAATTTAAACTATATTGTAACAATATTAAAGTATGTAAACAAGAATAATCACATCAGAGATTTTATACTGGTTCGGACCTCCCGTCCTACGTCCAGTCCCGAAGCTCCTCTTCGGAATTTCCTTTTACCGAATAACCCTCACTTCACCTGGAGGAACATGTTTACAATAGCAGAGTTTCTTTGTCAACTGTGTGTTCTCTATTACACTGATTTTGACTATATAGTGCAAATGCTTCCAATATATATCTAGAGATTGTTGTCTATGAGGAACTGTATATTTGGAAGAGTAGAGTACAAGTATAGATTGCTAGAGATCAAGAATATATCAGAGTATAAGAGTGGAAAGCGCAAGTAAGTCAGGTGAGGTCTTCTCTTGAATTCCTGATGTTATTTATAGCGGTAGAGAGATCCTTTGTGTAGTTGCAACTGTTAGTAAGTGCTCTAAGGTCGCTTCTAATGGTGATGAAGAGTTGCAGTAAAGAGGAGCGAACGTGTCTTTTCAATTGTGACAGTTGTACTTTGAATATACACAACCGAGTTAAAAATCAGATGTTTGGAAAATGTTTCAGACGTCTGGCTCTCATATATTTTTTGTATATGGTTTCTTTTCAGACATCTGAGTATATTAACCAGACGTCTGATTCTGTTTGATTTGCGAACCAAAGGAATCAATCAGACGTCTGGATAGTGCACTCAGACGTCTAGATTTGTGCATGTTGCTTTTCCTGTGCCTGTATCATTCCTCTTTCGATTCTATCGACTTGTAGCCTCTTGATACTTCTTTTGAGTCTTGTTCTTGTCTCTTTGGTGATGTTACTTTATCAATTACCTATAAATATAGATATATATGCATATTCGATTTCCATTGTATAGTTGTTATCATCGAAATCATATAATGGATTTCCTAACAATCTCCCCCTTTTTGATGATGACAACTATTCAATGTACTTATATATAGATTATAAATCTCCCCTGAATATGTGCTTATTTTTAATGTTTTATGATTATACTTATATTTCTCCCCCTTTGGCATTATCAAAAAGAATTATAAAATTGAAGCCAATCGTCAAAAAAGAAAGTTTCATTAAACTTGAAATGTGATTACAAACATAGATTTGTACAAAAATTGATATTCCAAAAAAAAACCTAAAGTCTATGATTCCCAAAATCTATGATTCCTTTGGAGAAGCTTTATTTTGATCATCTTCCTTTGGTTCTTCTTTTTCAGAAGTGCTAGCCTTTATAGGAGATGTCAAAGCTTCCTTGAGAGGTTCATCCTTAGAGAGTTTGGAATGTTTTGTTGGAGGAGAAGGTACTGGGGTTGGCCAATCTTCAAAAGGCGGTGTTGGACCACGAACCCGTTGTAGTACTTCTTTGAGAACCGATAAAACAGTCGAAAGAGAATCTTCAACTGTGGCTAGGCGTATAGCAAATGATATTTCGAAGCTATCAATTCGCTTAGCCAAAAGCTTTTGATTTTGAGATAGAATTTGTTGGTTCGAAGAGTGAGATCTCGAAAACTTTCGTTTGGATTTGTATCCGTTCGAGTCTCCATAATTTCATCTTGTCCCGGATAATCAAATGGTGCGGGAGGAGGAGGAGTGGCTTCTCGATGTTGTTCCTCCTCTTGGGATGGATCAATGTGTGGTTGAGGAGGAGGCTCAACTCTTCTAGATTGATGATTATGCGTCCAATCTTCGAAGGACATGAATTCTGGAGGGATTTCGGGTAGGTGCATCAGAGAGAAGAATTTGGTGGAAGCATATTTAGGCGAGATTTCTTCGAATGTCGATAGGTAGGATGGAATGTTATGTGCACGAAGAAGTCTCATAATATAAGTTGGGTAAATAATTGACGGCCTTGATCGAGTCCAAAAATGCTTTAGCTCGTCGAAGATGAATTTGGCCCAATTTACTCTTGTTCCACTAAATAGAGCATATAGGGTTTTATGCTCTAATTCGGTGATTTGCTCGTGACTTCCCATTCGTGGAATAATTGTGTTAATTATCATTCGAGTTAGAAGTCGAGTTTTTGGACGTAGAAATTTGGAGGCAAATTTTGGCATTTCGTCCTCCCAAATTTGATGAGTTATACTGTTTCGTGGCTTGAAGCGCATATTCGGAATGTTGTATAAATCTTCCCCTGTGTCAGAGCATCCTAGGGTTCGACCTATTATGCCTGGAGTTAATCTAATCGTGTTCCCATACACGCTAGACCAGAGCCAGTTATCCTCATTTTCAGTGTTCCACACTGAAGTACTGTCTAAATTCGCATAGAATAAAAATATGGCTAATTGGTCTATTTGGATATCATTAGAAGTAAAAGAAATTAGGGTTTCCAACCCGGCATTTTCACATAGTTCATCCAAATCATACATGGGAAACATAAGGAGATTGTAGAATGGACTTTTGTGGAGTTTTTTCTTTTGGATGTCTTCATACCTTTTGATGGAATGCGGCGCTTTATTCATCCACCTTTCGATCTGTTTATCGGAGCACACCTAAGGATTTGAAGATGAGGCCGGTTGGTCTTGTTTTCTTTTTGACATCTTGGCATTCTTAGTGCGAGGAGGCATTATGATTAGATTTGCTTAAAGACGATGCTTTGGAAAGAAAATCGCCTCTGAGAAACTCATAGGTTATAATAATTTTTGAAATAAAAGAAAAAAAAATGACGTTATCTAAGCGAATTTAAATGGTCGATTGGGAATCAGACGTCTGGATTGAAAATTAGACGTCTGGTTTGTCCTAAATTGAGTGCAGCAGATACAATTAGATGTCTGGTTTGATAGAATTTGTAAAATTGGAGAGGTAGAGAGTTTTATCAGACGTCTGTGTATAAAAAACCAGACGTCTGGTTTGGTTTATTTTTGAAAAACTTCGAGACAGAGAACTAAGACAGACATCTGGATCTTATTTCAGACGTCTGAAATGCTCTGATTATTATTTGGAGAAGACAGAGCAAAATTTCAGACGTCTGGGGGGTATATCAGACGTTTGACATATGCATAGTGCGTAAATTTTAGACGTATATCATTGTGTCAGACGTCTGAAATAAGCAGTGTGGTTAAAAATAGCCTAAAATTTGATGGTTTTGGTTATTTCTCGAATTTTTATAACAAGTAATTTTATTGTTGTGAAATAAAATAACAAATAAGCATAGACACATACAAATATAATTTATTTAGAAGGCGATGGAGTTTTACGATCTCCTGACTTGTTATCCGTCCATGGTTTAAGTGGAGACCATATATTTCCACGTTCATGAATTCTCGGAGAGCCAGAATATCGTCTTGGTGAAGGGTCCGAAGGAGTACGATATGAAGATGAGGGATCCAAAGAACTACAGGGTTTTGGTAGCGGTTCATGGATATCTTTCTTCCGTTACGAACAAAACTTCATCGCTACTTGCTCCAAAAAGCTTAGGCAACGTGCTGTAACTTTTTGTTCGAAATATAGTTCTCGTTGAAGATTTATCTGTTGTTTCTGATAATGATGAATTTCATCAATTTTCTCCTTTGTGTTAGGAGAAACAAACAGAGATCTTTTGGTCTTCTTGTTGTCGGGAGTAAAACCCATATGATACAAGGACCACCTATTCGTTGGTTCATGAATTGGTGTGGGTGTAGGAAGACGTTGGGATGTATCGACCGAGCTATCAGGCGTTGGCATCGAGATGGAAATATAAGAGTTATCAGAAGACATGGCTATATTTTGTTTCTTGAGAAAAAAAAGAATTGTGTGTATATTTTTTCTTTAAGTATAACTATTTATATATATGTTAAAAAAATTATTTATAGAAAAACAACTATCTAAAAAACAAAGGGTGCACAAATTAGTGATTGTAATTTGTGGATAGAAAAACACATGACTAAATATAGTCTAGATGAAATAGAAATTATTAGGCAAGAAGATCATGAAGAGAGAAAATCCCTAAATCACGTCGAAGTTTAATAAAAGTTTGTTCATTTAGTGGTTTTGTAAAGATGTCTGCTATTTGATTTTCGGTATTTACGTATTCTAATGAGATATTTCCTTTTTCAACATTGTCTCGTAGAAAATGATGTTGTATATCTATATGCTTAGTTCGTGAGTGGTTGACAGGGTTTTTTGATAAATTTATTGCACTCGTGTTATCACAATATATTGGAGATTTATTGATTATTTTGCCGAAGTCCGTTTGTGTTTGTTGCATGTATATTACTTGCGCACATGCTAGAGCTGCTGAGATATATTCGGTATCGCATGTAGATAAAGAAACACAATTTTGCTTTTTGCTAAACCATGAAACTAATGATTGTCCAATAAAGTGACAAGTTCCACTAGTACTCTTACGATCTGTTCTACATCCTCCGAAATCCGCATCACTATATGAAACTAGTTCAAACGATGATCCTTTAGGGTAAAACAAACCATAATCTCTAGTACTAGATAGATAACGTAAAATACGCTTAACAGCTCTTAGATGAGATTCTTTTGGTTTTGCTTGAAATCGAGCACAAAGACATACACTCATCATAATATCGGGTCGACTAACCATCAAATAGAGTAAGGAACAAATCATGCTATGATATAATTTTTTATCAAAATCTTTTCCGTTATCATCTTTTTCTAAGTGAATAGTAGTACTCATCGGTGTTGGTTTGCTTGAAATTTTATCCATTCCAAAGCGTCGTAATAGGTCATTACAATATTTTTCTTGATGAATAAAAATACCATTTTCAAGTTGTTTTATTTGTAAACCTAAAAAGAAATTTAATTCTCCCATGTGAGACATTTCAAATTCGTTGGTCATAATATTTGAGAAATGATTGCAAAGATTTTCATTAATTGAACCAAAAATAATATCTACGTAAATTTGCACAACTAAAATATCGTTACCTTCTCGTTTAATAAATAAAGTTGTATCGATTTTACCTATTTGAAAACCCGATGTAATTAAGTGATTTTTAAGTCGTTCGTACCAAGCTCGAGAAGCTTGTTTTAAACCATATAAAGCTTTTTGTAATTTAAAAACATGATCGGGATATTTTTCATAAGTAAATAAAGGAGGTTGTTCAACGTATACGTTTTCTTTAATAAAACCATTTAAGAAAGCACTTTTGACATCCATTTGAAACAGTTTAAAATTGTGATGATTTGCAAAAGCGAGTAAAGTTCGTATGGCCTCGAGTCTTGCTACTGGTGCAAAAGTTTCGTCGTAGTCGATACCTTCTTCTTGATTATAACCTTGAGCAACTAAACGTGCTTTATTTCTAACAATATTTCCATTCTCGTCTGCTTTGTTTTTAAATACCATTTTGTTCCTATAACCGATTGGTCTTCAGGTCTTGGAACTAGTTCCCAAACATTATTACGTTCAAATTGATTCAATTCTTCTTGCATAGCTATTATTCAAAAGTTATCATTTGAAGCTTCTTTATAATTTTTTGGTTCAAGATTTGACACAAATGCTACATGGCTTATTTGATTAAGTTGATTTCTAGTTACTCTAGAATTGAGATCTCCAATGATATTATCTTTTGGATGATTCTTAAGAATTCTAGGAGATGATATTAAAGTGTTATTTTGCACATTTGTTTCATTATTAATAGAATTTATTGAATTTGTTATTGGAATAGGCTCTTCTTCATCATTAGTATGATTGTTAAATAGATTTTCATCGAACGAAACATGTAAACTTTCTTCAATAGTATTATTTCGTTTATTAAAAATTCTATATGCTTTGCTACGATCAGAATATCCAACAAAGATACCTTCATCCGCCTTCGGGTCAAATTTTCCTAAGTTATCTTTTGTATTTAATATAAAACATTTTGAACCGAAAGTTTAAAGTATGATACTTTAGGTTTTCTTCCAAAAAATATTTCAAAACAAGTTTGTTTAGTCATAGGACGTATGGTTACTCGATTTAATACGTAACAAGCTATGGCAATAGCTTCCGTCCAAAAGTGTTTTGGTAAACCACTACTATTTAGTAGTGTTCGTGCACATTCTTGTAACATACGATTTTTTCTTTCTACTACACCATTTTGTTGAGGTGTGCGAGGAAAAGAAAAATTATGACTTATTCCTTTCTTATTGCAAAAATTAGTAAAAAGATCGTTTTCGAATTCTCCTCCGTGATCATTTCGAATATTTTTAATTTTCAAGTCCATTTGTGTTCTAATTATTTTAGCAAATATTTTAAACATTTCAAAAGTATCGTTTTTATGTTTTAAAAACAAGGTCCATGTATACCTTGAAAAATCATCAACTATGACGAAAACATATTTGTTGTGATTTATAGATCGTATTTGTGTTGGACCAAATAAATCTAAATGTAATAATTCTAATGGTTGTTTTGTAGAAATATTATTTTTAGATTTAAAAGATGTTTTCTTTAGTTTTCCAATTTGAAAATCGTCACATAAATTTTCTACTTTGTAATTTATTTTAGGTAAACCTCTAACTAACTCATATTTTGCCAATTTATTAATACTTTTCAAATTGATGTGACAAAAACGTTTATGCCATAACCATGGATCATTATGTTTGGCGGTTAAACATAAATTTGAATTTTTATTTATATTCATGTTTAATACATAGATATTTTTGTTTCTAAAACCTTCAAATATAAGTTGTTTGTTATTATCTAAAATATTACATCTATCTTTTTCGAAATTTATTTGAAAGCCTTTGTCACATAATTGACTAATGCTTAGTAGATTGTGTTTTAGATTGACTAATTCTTAGTAGATTGTGTTCTAGGAGAAGCCATAAAACACACATTAGCTTGTTCTCCATCACTATCACTATCACTTTCAGATGATGAAGAATCTGAGTCTTCCCATGTTACTTTGAAAGCCTTCTTCTTTTTGAATTTTTCAAATTTGTTCTTCTTTTTATCATTATTGAGTTTAGGGCAATCTTTCTTCATATGTCCGTATTGATCACATTCATAGCACTTGATTTGAGACAGGTTTGTTGTGTTGGACTTCCCTTCCTTCTGAAATTTGGTCATCTTTCTAAATTTTTTGAATATGTTATAATTCTTGGCAATGAAGACTATCTCTTCTTCATCTAAATCAGAATCATCATTTTTTATTGCTGGAAATGCTATGTTCTTTTTTTCTGAATTTAGTTCTTTGCGTGCCTGCAAATTAGCTTCATAGGACATTAAATTTCCTATCAACTCTTCAGTTTTGAGAGTAGAGAGATCATTAGCTCCTTCAATAGCTAATACATTCCTTTCCTAATCTGATGTTAAAGAGTTGAGTATTCGAGAGACTAAATCAAAATCAGTAAACTTGACTCCTAACGTCATAAGATCATGTTGGATAGTTTGAAATCTAGAATACATGTCAACAATAGTTTCATTTTGCTTTATTTTAAAAGATGAAAATTGGTTTTGCAAAATTGAAATCTTAGTTTGTTTGACCTTAGTTGTACCTTCGTGTGTGATTTGTAAGGTACGCCAAATATCAAATGCAGTTGTACATAACATGACACGTGAAAATTCGTTTTTTTCTAGAGAACAAAATAAAACATTCATAGTTTTAGCATTGTTTGATGCTAAGGTCTTTTGTGCATCAGTCCATGTGTTCATAGCAGTAGTAGGTGCTTCATATTTATCTTGAGTAGCCGACCAAATTTCTAGACCGATAGCTTCCATAAAAATTCTCATACGTGTTGACCAATATGCATAGTTAGAGCCATTAAAAAGTGGTAGTCGTGCTGTGGATTGTCCTTCTTGAAAAATACTTGCCATATCAAAATGATTTAAAAACGTGTTACTGTAATTTGATCAAACCTTGCTCCGATACCAAATGAAAGTCTATACGGGGTGGATCGTGTAGTGTATATGCAAGTATGTGACTAATTTAAACTATATTGTAACAATATTAAAGTATGTAAAAAAGAATAATCACACCAGAGATTTTATACTGGTTCGAACCTTCCGTCCTACGTCTAGTCCCGAAGCTCCTCTTCGAAATTTCCTTTTACCGAATAACCCTCACTTCACCCGGAGGAACAGGTTTACAATAGCAGAGTTTCTTTGTCAACTGTGTGTTCTCCATTACATGGATTTTGACTATATAGTGCAAATGCTTCCAATATATATCTAGAGATTGTTGTCTATGAGGAACTGTATATTTGGAAGAGTAAAGTACAAGTATAGATTGCTAGAGATCAAGAATATATCAGAGTATAAGAGTGGAAATCGCAAGTAAGTCAAGTGAGGTCTTCTCTTGAATTCCTGATGTTATTTATAGCGGTAGAGAGATCCTTTGTGTAGTTGCATCTGTTAGTAAGTGCTCTAAGGTCGCTTCTAATGGTGATGAAGAGTTGCAGTGAAGAGGAGCGAACGTGTCTTTTCAATTGTGACAGTTGTACTTTGAATATACACAGCCGAGTTCAAAATCAGACGTTTGGAAAATGTTTCAGACGTCTGGCTCTCATATATTTTTTGTATATGGTTGCTTTTCAGACGTCTGAGTATATTAACCAGACGTCTGATTCTGTCTGATTTGTGAACCAGAGGAATCAATCAGACGTCTGGATAGTGCACTCGGACGTCTGGATTTGTGCATGTTGCTTTTCCTGTGTCTGTATCATTCCTCTTCTGATTCTATCGACTTGTAGCCTCTTGATACTTCTTTTGAGTCTTGTTCTTGTCTCTTTGGTGATGTTACTTTATCAATTACCTGTAAATATAGATATATATGCATATTCGATTTCCATTGTATAGTTGTTATCATCGAAACTATAGAATGGATTTCCTAACAGTCCCCACCAAATTGGTTGATGTAACATAGTTTTGTTGAAGTATCAGGGGCCATCTAATTTTCTTTATTAAACAATGCATAAAACTACCAGTGGTCTGTTGTGCATTGGTAGATAAAACACAATATGCTTTATTCAATCACTCAACATTAGTTACACGTTTGTAACCTAGAAGATAAGCATAGAACCACATTATGATGCTCACTGTTGTGACATCTATGTAAACTATATGAATTTGAGCAAGTGGTATTGACTACGATCTAAATTATACTTCTCATTAACTAATATTACTTGGTTATGTAACTTGAAAAGTATTGACTTTGATCTAAATTATAAGTTCTCATTAACTAATATCTTAGTTTTTTTTATTATACCTCTCGTTGACTATCCAAATTATAACTTCTCATTAACTAATAGCTTAGTTTTTTTATTGAGCTTACCACTCAATTAAAAACTGAGCGTTGAAGCTCGGTTACAAATTGAGCAGTAAGCTCAGTTATAAACAAAGCTTTAGCCCGGTTTATAAACTAAGCTGTAAAGCGCAATTTTTAACTGAGCAAAGTGCTTGGTTTTTATTATCAGATTTGGTGCAGTTCTATTTTCTAGTACAATGAAGCTTTCCTTCTATTTGATTTATAAAATGAGCATTGTTTCTGCATATGCAGGCTTTAGTAGAAGCTGCAGAAGAAAAGAAAAAATCAGAAGCAAGTAAAATTTGGCCGAGTTAGTTGATGGAAGGTTTTGTAATTTGGTCGGAAAGTCGAATTCGTTGTTTGTAAGCTTTTAGATGTTTTGTACTAGTAAAATTCGAAGTTATCATGAACTTTGTAGAAGATATGAAGTATTTACTATGTATGATGTTTATTTTGAAATTTGGTGCAACAGATTTGAAATTCGGTTACATGTTTGTCTTTAATATAAATTTGAATTTGTATTATAAATGAAATACGTTTAATGTTTGTTGTTACATAATATGGTTCAACAAAACCAAATTTGTATTTATAAATTTGAATTTGTATTATAAATGCAATCTGTATTATAAATGAAATATGTTTGGTGTTATACATGATGTATTTTAGTAACATATTTACCAACGGTTATAAGTGTTGGTAAATACATTATATACCAACGGTTATAACAGTTGGGAATATGAAAATTCCCAACGGTTATATCCGTTGGGAAATATGTTGTAGATTTTATCACGTACCTATTTGTAACGGTTATAAGTGTTACAAATTTAATTTGTAACGGTTATAAGTGTTGTGAATTGACAATTCTGGTGTTGTGTTTCTAAAGCTGAATCTCATTCCTGAGCCTTCTTAAATATTAATGTCATATCCATAATTTGGTCAAACAAAAATCTAAGTTGAGTAAGCAACTTATCTGTTAATTCATTATTTAGACCAAGCACGAACTTCTCATTATTCTATAGTGGAGTATTAATGAATACTGGTCCATATTTTGATAGTGCGTTGATAATTAATTCACGCAAGCTGTTATTGATGAATTACCCTGCTTCAAATCTATGAATTTTTGGAGTAACACAGCTTTTTCAGCTTCGGGTATAAAATGTGCCTTGAAATGTTCCTTAAATCTTTGCCAAGAAATATTTTTCTTTCTTTCTTTCTTTTCTTTCATTTCAAATCTAAATTTTTGGGTTTTTGAAATGTTGAAAATTTAAAAATAACTTTGAAATGTATATAATATTTTAGAAAATTTAAATTTTAAATATTCTAAAGAATATAATGGAATTTGATTTAAATTCAATAAAGAGCGTATTTAAATAGTTAAATAGTTTTAATTTAAAAGAAATATTGATAAAAATATATGTTTATCGATTTTAGAATTCCAGAAAGTGTAGTTGAATTATTTTGAGATAAACTGTTATTTTTAAAGTTAAATTTGAATTATTTAAAGGGTGTTTTTGGCACAGGTCCTTGATAGATTTCAAGATTCACAAAAACCCCAGTGGATAAAAGTATGTAAATTATGTCCTTATTTTTTGAAAATCATCAAAAAACATATTAAAAAAAACTTTCAAATTTTAAAACTTACTTCAATTAATATATATCTTCGTATTCATGTCAAACAAATCAAAAAACAAGGATGAAAAATGAAAACAATGACACACAGTATGTTTCAGGAATATTTGTAGTCGTGTATGCAATTTTAGAGAATAATTGCAGACATGTCAGCACTTATTCTGGATAGCATTCCTTTGCAACTAAAAATTGCAGATATGTCTGCAATTTTAAGGAAGAAGTGCAGATATTTACGTAAATATCCTGATTGTTAAATCAAAGTGCTGTTGTTCAGTGAATAATTGTATACATGTCTGCAAATATATGGAATAATTGCAGACATGTCTATAATAATATAGATTTTTATTCAACGCAATTATTCAGTAATTAATTGTAGACATATCTGCAATTATATGGAATAATTGCATATATCTGCAATTATTCAGATGTTTATCGAATGCAATTATTCGGTGAATAATTGCAAATATATCTGCAATTATATAAAATAATTGCATGTATGTCTGCAATTATATAGAATAATTGCAGATATGACTGCATTATTTTTGCAGAAATCTAGTTATAATATTTATAATTTTTTGAAATTTTTTTTAAGCACTCGTGCAAAAAAACACGAAAAATACATGCCGCTGTAGTAAAATATTTATAGGGATCCGCTTTACAACTTTTTTTAGGGAGGATGCCGTTTGAATTAAATTTGGTTTTAGGGATGCGTGACTAATATTCACTTATTTAAATATATGTTATGATTAAAATGAAATGAAGGATTAAATCATATTTAAAAATACTTTAAATAATATATGACTTGAATGATACGAATTTGTGATGATGTGTGCTTATGCATATAATGTTATGTTTGTTTATTTTTATTTGAATTTGAATTCCATCATTTATTGCAAGTTATGAACTTTAAAATGTCTCGAATATCAATATCTAACAAATTTTGCTATGTCATGATTCATTAATTCTTATGCTATAAATGATATTATAAATTGCAAGTTAATGCTATATTACACGAACACGACATATATAAGTGATATAAAAATGGGACATGATGTCATTTTAGGTATAAATGGTATTTTGGGAGGTAAAATATAAATGTTTTCCAATAAGTTTAGCCTATAAAGCAAACGAGACGATATGAGACTACGAGATGTTAGAATCCATCCTAGCGGATAGATTCAGGGTTGCTTCTTGAATCGTGACGACCTGGTTTCTCATCACTTATTGTCCAAATGATCTGTTGCACGAACATAACCACGATGACAGTATTGCAAACGGAAAATTGAAAAGAGTTAAGAGTAATCTCGTTGATGGATGCGCGGTGGAACGAAAATGAAGTCCTAATATATATTTAAATAATTCAAAATTAACTTTAAAAATATAACATTTTATCTCAAAATAATTCAACTACACTTTCTGCAATTCTTAAACCAATAAACATATTTGTTTATCAGTATTTCTTTCAAGTCAAAACTATTTAACTATCTGAAACCTTCTTTTTTGAATTTAAATAAAAATCCTTTAAATTCCTTAAAAATTTCAAACTTAAAATTACGAAAATATTATACATATTTCAAAGTTATTTTTAAAATTTTTAGATGTTCAAAAGTCTAAAAATGAATTTAAAGTTAAAGAAAAGAAGGAAAAAAAATATAAGCACTTTGTAACCTAGAGTTTACCACTCCAAGTTGATACAGACTGGTCGACTGGCCATGGCCATAGCGATCGACCGTGGTGACGATCTTGTAACGGTAAGCTCTAAGAAATCACTGATTGATCGCTACCAACTCCCTTTTTCTCCGACTGACTTTAACTTGACCTTACTCATCTTCAACTACCCTAACTTCTACACTTTATTCGAGTTTTTTAGTATTGAAGTTTATATTTAGGAAAATGGGCCTCTGGCTTCATACTGACAGTACTGTACTCAAACAATCAAACATCACTAAACTAAAACTATCAATCGAATTCCAACATTCAGTGATATAAATCAAAGCATTATGGACTACCAAGTCTTTCATAACCACTACAAATCAATTTAGAGTATCTAGCATTAAGATCGTGTGTTACCTTTAACTGTTTAATCAAATTATAGCTTACAGTTGAACAAAATTCACTATTAATAGATAAATACGTGTATATACCCACAACTAGTTTCTAGCCTGACTTGAGGTTTTGTTTTGCGACATCTCCTCGGGTCAGACCGGGGAATTGTTTTTACCATTTTTTCATTTTGAAGTTATATGTGAAATTGAGATAAATGGAGTCTGGTATAGTGTTTGTAAGTTCATAGTTGCAATAGATCTAAAGCATTAAGGGCATGCCTTGTCAATTGGCATTAGAGGAACTGTCGGAGTCATCTAGAGGGAGAACAACACGTGAAACCCATCTAGAGTCGGTAGAGTTATGTTCGTATGTAGGTACTATTGTATATAGTTGACTTATGGTTGTTGTTGGACGTCATTGTTCCGGGAAGTTTTGTAGATAGTCTTCCAGGTGGATGATGTTGTATATATATAGTGTTTTGATTCGATGTCCAAATGCATATAAATTTTGACACAAACACACACATTCGGTTCTGCTATGATATTTTACCAGTCGTTTACTTATGATATTTTTATGTGAATTACTCAAATACCTAATCCGCTCATTCATAGCCCTTTGATCAATATCGGATGGTAAACTCCCTTTGATAATTTGATCATAAGCTTTTTGAAGGTCTGCTTTTTTAAGAAAGCCATTTGAATTCTTTTTATTAAAATCTTTCACCATTTCATAAGCCAGCAAAGACTTTTCTATGATACTTCTTCTTGGGATAGATGCGTTTTGATTCATAGAAATAAGATTATTCATATATTGTGTCTTTCTACTGCATAAGATATTAGCAATATCTTATACAATACAATGCAGCATGATATATGACAATAGTCTTATATGGAATATGTATTGTTATTTTTAGGCTCAAGTGTAATAAAAGTGTGATTCACCTTTCCTATGGTCTTCTCTGATTCAAAAATACTTTGCATAGCTTTCAGTAATTTTGTTTTTATACTCTTCCAGTGCACTTTGTAGAATTTAGAACTCATCCCGTCCAGACCTAGGCCTTTTTGGTACCAAATAGCAATTTTAACTTCTTCCATGTTAATTAGAGATATCAAGCATTTCTTTGCATTGGTTGTGCTTATTTTATACATATGATATTTAGGAAAGAAATAGCATTATTTTAAGAGGAATATAAATTTGAAAAATAATTAATTGCTGAATTAATTAAGTCTGCTTCAGTATTAATTAGACTTCCCTGATTTTCTATTAATTGGTTTACTTGTTTCTTCTTTCTGCTGTCAGTCATCTTGGCAAAAAAAAACTTTGTATTTCGAATTTTCGATCTCATTTAGCAAGTCAAACTTTGTATTTCGGTCTCATTCAGTAAGCCACTTGACCTTTTCCTTTTGATGAATTTCTATTGCTTGAGTGTGCATTATATTGTTGAGCTCCTCTAGACTGTATTTATATTCTTGTATTAATGCATAATTTGAGGGGTTATCTATGAACTTGAGAAAGGGAGTTTCTTTTTTACTTGATCTTGACAAACCCTATTTTAACACTTTCATTACCTTCGGTACCCTCTTTAGGGTTTCTCTTTTTTTTTATTTTTTTTTTTGACATTTTTAGTTTTCTGAACAAACTTGAATAAGTCATTTCCAATCACATTAGTATTGAGAGAAAAATTAACCACATCATCATAACCCCTCATATAAGGCCAAGCATTGTTATATCTAAAACAAAGTTCAAAATCCTGCTTTTCGTTTCCGTTTCGGTCTTCAAAAAATTTTGTTATTTCAGTTTCGTTTCGAAAATTCCGCTTTAATTCCCATGTGCCAATTCCAGTACTACTTTTTATTAATACGTTAACTAATATTATTCTTTCATACAAAATAATTCAACTTTTATACAGATTAAATAAAAATAAATTTTATGTACATATTACACAAAATCATTTTATGATAATTCACTAATATAATAATTTGGTACAATTATTTTGCATCAACTAATCTACAACAATTTTCATAAGCACCCAGCCCATCATTCCTTACCCAATTAATAATAGTTCGAAACTTTCTTAATAAATTAATAATTGACCAAATCTTCAACTGCCCTATGTTGCGTCTTCCACTTTCCCTCTCTCTTCTCACAGGTATTTGCATAGATAAACTTTTTTTTTCTTTTTTTTACTTGTAATGTCCGAACCGGGTTTCTCGGCGAATTCCGGTCCAGTCATCGTCAGAACCAGACCGAAATGGTCGGAATTCCGACGTGCCGGTCGGAATTTCAAACCATGATCTAAATAGAACACTTTTTTTGTTGTTTGTGTCAGAAATTAGATTAATGTATACGGGGGCCTGGTCACTTGTACAGTAATTTAAACAACTTGCATAATAGTTTGGAAATTTATTAAAGAATTCAAAATTCCCAAATAGTATATCTATTTTGCTTACTGTCTCGGAATTCATCCACCCACCCACCCCCTTTCAAATTTGTTCCAACAAGGCATAATTCATGCATTCCTGCATATTTTATAGCATTGTATAACTACTCATAAGCATTGACTTCACTGTTATGAGGCCCTTTTATTTCATTATTAAAGAGAATATAATTAAAATCTCTAAGAATTAACCATAGCACTTCAATAGATTTTGCTGTTTAAAGTTTAAAGTTTTAAACAAGGTGATCCCAAAGTTGATTTCTTTGTTTGTTGTCGTTGAAACCATATGCCATAGTTATAGTTAATTTTCGACCTCCCTTATTTTCTAGTAGGTAAGAAATTGCTTGTAAAGTACTGGTATTATCAATTTTATTGCCAATAGTATAGGCCTAATCAGGATCATAAGATTTGACAAAGGTACATATATTGTTTTGATCAATCTTGTGCAGTATAATTACAGCAAAAGAAATATTGGTCTTTTAAATGCTCTTTAACATCTAACTTCTTCTTGAGGGCATTGAGCCCTCTTATATTAATCCATGCTAATTAGTTATTATTTGATCCCTGGCTTCTTCACCACTTAGGGAGATAGATGTGACCTTCTCTTGCTTTTTCTTGTTTTTCGATTTTGGTATTAGCTATCACGTTTCTCCATGCATGGTTATCAACTACTTCAGAGGTAACTGTGGCTTTGAATTCAAAAGTGGAGTCATATCCCCTCATTCTTCT
This sequence comes from Allium fistulosum, assembly GCA_030737815.1. Classification (NCBI taxonomy): domain Eukaryota; kingdom Viridiplantae; phylum Streptophyta; class Magnoliopsida; order Asparagales; family Amaryllidaceae; genus Allium; species Allium fistulosum. Next base: position 691,771,455 of record CM060904.1, read on the forward strand.
TATTTGCCTTCATTTTGGAGTATCAGCAACTGTTTCTATATCATTTTCTTCTTGAAATGTGTTATTTTGTTATGCACATAATAATTCCAATTATTATAATAATTATAATAACTTGTCTTTTATACCTAATTTGAACAGAGAAGGCGCTCTCTCAACTGTGAGCTTGAGATAACTGATAATTCATAGCCCACAAATATCAACTTTGGATTAAGAGCTTCCCAATCTGGAGATAACAATATGCTTAACAACAGATACTTATCTGTAGAGAGCAACAGGGATAGTATAAGCAACTACTCAAATGGCTGCCTCCATAACAACAGCATGTCAATTGCTAACTGCAAGGGAAGTATCAATGCACAATTTAATAAAAAGAACGTTAATTTAAATTTTACGAATTCTAAGCCTACTTTATTTTTACATGTTACATCTGGAGGTTACCGCATTTATAACAGCCTTCAAGAGCATGTTAAAAAGCTTCACTGGGCTGTCAGTGATCAAAGATTAGGTTACATGAGTAAAATTAACAATCAAATCTTTCACTTATCTAATTGGGAGAGAGCAGAAAGCAGCTGGATGTCTGAGCTTACGAGTTCTACCAATACGAAGCATACCAGCAGCAAGTATGAAGCTTGCACCACTAAAACTCTAAAAGCTGTTTGTAAAACATCAAGCGGTGCTAAGCAAATTACAGATCTAAGGCTTAATAAAGCTTCGAGTAGTAGCTCATTCTCGCAAGTTGAAGCTGAAGCGAAAACCACCCAAAAGAGAGATTTTTGCTCCATTTCAGAGCTTCGTGCTTTACACGGATGTGTGACGAAGTGTTGGAAGCCTCCTTAAGCCTTGAAGATGGCTTAAGTGGGTTATTTTATCCAAACAGATAGATTTATTAAGAACATTGATAAAAAACAAACAACATAACTTGGATTCAGAATTTCTTATTAAAAACAATCGCAGCGACCCAATTTGCAAAATAAAGCATTTCTACTGCTAACATCATCATTTAAAAATTTTGATTTACAGATTATCACTTTCATCCTTTCTACTTTGAACTCAAATGACTCCTCGTCATTTGTACTTAGCTTAGTTATTCTATGAGCATTGGTGGTATTCTCATTCTCAGTGTGATTCTTGGTTACTGAACTGCTTTTACCCTTAATTTTTAGTCTTGCCTTTGGTACATGAAAGTTTTCTTGATACTCTTAATGTCATGCTGGGCAGATCCATCCTTCAGTTTGCTTGAAGCCAAAGCAACATTAGCTGTAATTGGTTGCTCAGTCTCCATGTCTTCAGCATCAATGATAGACTCTTTAGTTAGTGTATCATTTTTACTTCTACATTTAGCGGTTGTGTTGCTATTAACTGTATCTGTATTTTGATCTGATGGATGATCAGTGTTTGTTCGAACAGACTTGTTCAACTAGGACTATTGCTGCATGTTTATTGAATTGGACTGTGGACATTCTTTAAAGGTATTGCTGTTTCATTATTCAAATATTGCGTTGAATCTTGATAATCATTCTCTGCTGCACCTGTGTTTTCTGAATTGTCTTTGTCTACTTGCAGAGTTTTTGATTCATTAGTATTTGTAGTCTTTTGTTTTGGCACCCAAGTTTGAAGCACCGAGCAGTATTATTCTTGGTGTCCAAAGTAATTACACCTATTAGACTTGGTTGGTTGCCATTCATATTATACTTCTTGCCATGATAAATTTACATTTTCATCAGTTATAGGCACCCATTTAGGGAATGAACTACTTGCACTAACTTCAATTACATATCCATAAGCAATTCTAGTCATACCTTCAGATATCTAATCCATCTTGATTGGATTGCATATGATTGAAGCAAAGCAATTCTTCCAATCCCCCCAGCCGTCCAATAATCAATGCATAAACCTGGAAACCATATCTAAAAATGGATGGTTTGCTAAGTCTCTTTAGATAGTTTCATGCCTGAAACCATTTTTTTTCATCGTTATTTTTTTATCATAAAAGTAGGGGCCATTAGCTAAATAAGAGGTTTTTCTTTTTATTGAATTTTTTTTCTAAGAGGGAACGACTCAACAAAATAAGAGGTTTTTCTTTTTCAAAATTTGGGGAACAACTCGACAAAAAGGTAAGTTCAAATAGAATTCACTTTATTTCATTATTGTAATCCTCTATTCCGAAATTATCTATCATTTCTCCATCTTAGGCGTTATTATACTTGAACATGATATTGTTTCATTGTAGTTTTCTATTTAAAATTGAATATTGTCACTCTACCTTCTACTTTTTGGATATTTATGCTAATTCACCATTGTTAGTTTGCCCTATAGCATAAATTTGATCATGGTCCACCATATCAAAACTTGTCCCTTTGGTACTTGTAATAATATTCTCTGTACAATTTTCCATATCAACTTTTGTTTATTCGAAGCTGTTTATGTCAATGTCCATTTATGTTTCATTACATTGGACGTATTACACTTTATTGGGATCCAAATTTTCTCTGCCATACCTTGTTTTTTAAAATGTCCAAAGCAATCACACTTTGTACATTTGCAGGTGTCCTCTTATACTCTATAAGTTGCCATAATAAATTATTATTTTGGCCAAATATATGCCCCTGTTTAGGAAACTTGAAATCATTCTTTACTTAAACTAATACCCTTGCATAAGAAATTCTCACCATTCCTTGTGTAACCTGGTCTAACTTTATAGGCTTCCTAATCAATGAGGCAACTCTGCCAATGTCTTCTTTTTTCTAGTAATCCATGTTTGGTTCTGGCATTCTAACCCGAATGTAGATATTTGTAGAAATAGAAAACAGAGTCAAGGAAAACCATTTTTAATTTTTTAGACTGAAGGTCGTGGGTTTTATAATCTAATCTAAAGGGCAATGGAATGCTAAATTAAACTAGCATTAGATAAAATAGAATGCTAGATTAAACCAGCATCAGATGAATGTAATGTTAAACTAAATTAGTTAGTGTAAATACTGTAAAATAAATTCTATTTTAGTTCATTAAGTGCTAATTCGTTTGAAGCTAGTTTAACTTAGCATTATATTCATCTAATGCTAGTTGAATTTAGCATTCTATTTTATCTAATGCTGGTTTAATTTAGCATTCTGTTATTCTTTAGACTAAATTTCAAATAAAAAATCGATTTTTGAATTTTTTTTTTCCATTTAACTATTCCCTTCTATAGAAATTCATTTTTTCAATTTATGTTTCATTGCATTGGGCGTATCACACTTTTTTGGGATCCAAATTTTATCAACTATACACATAGATGGAGCTAGGAATTCATATTGACCCGGGCTAATAAAAATTTTGATATGTCAAAATAATTATTAATACAATAAATAAATATAATAATGAATATGTAAATCATTTTAACTAATATTTGTGAAAGTACGGATAAATCAATATAACAACTATAAAACCGTGGACATATAAATTAAAGTGGAAAATAGGCATAAGGACAAACTTTGAAAAAAATCAAGGCTGAAGGACATCAAGTTTCATCTTTGAACTGAAGGACAAACTTTGAACAAAAATTAGGCAGAAGGACAATGCTAGTTAGAACTAACATTTTGTATAGTGTAAAAACTGAATATAATACTAGCCTAACTAGCATTTTGTATAGTGTAAAAACTGAATATAATGCTAGTTAGAACTAGCATTGTCCTTCAACCTAATTTTTTCCAAAGTTTGTCCTTCAACCAAAAAATAAAACTTGGTGTCCTTTAGACTAATTTTTTGTCAAAGTTTGTCTTTTTTCCTAATTCCCTCTAAATTAAACTCGACTATCAAACAATTCCAATTAATATCAAAGGAAAAGTAATTACCAACCAATTGGTTCAAAAGTTTGGTAAATTAGGGTTTTATATCGATAAATGGAATAAAATAAAGTTTTATTTATTGAAAAATAACATATAAGTATCACCATAGCAATTTTAGCAATAAAATTTAACTGTGATATTTTTCACAAATACTTTGTTTTCTTTTCTACTTTTCCTTTGGGTTGATCTAAAAATGAATGGATACTCAATAGGTGGGATAACCAACTTGTTAAATAGTTTAATGGACTAAATAGCATTGAGTTTGTTTCATGTCTTTTCTTTTGAAATCTATGTTACAAGAATTTTCATATATTTAAGAATATGGACCTGGGCTGTAGCCCAGGTACGCCGACTATACATTGTTTTTCAAAATGCCCAAAGCAATCAAACTTTGTACATTTGGAGGTGTCTTCTCATACTCTATTGTTTCCAAAATAAGTTATTATTTTGGTCTAATATAAGCTTCTCTTTAGGAAACTAGAAGTCATTCTTTACTTCAACTAATATCCTTGCATAAGAAATTCTTACCATTCCTTGGGTAACTTGTCTAACTTTATAGACTTCCTAATTAACTCTACCCAGGGCCGGTTAATGGGCAAGGCCCAATAGGTCACCGAATAGGGCAACCCCTTTTACGGGGCAACAACTACCAAAAAAATTAAAACCTCGTTCTTCTCAAAATTTCGAATCACGCCAAATCGTGAATCTGCGATTTCCACCTTCCGCGATCGCAACCTCCAACCAACGCAACTCGTTCTTCCCCGCGACGTATTCTCCTCTGCGACTCGGGTCACTCGACGATAGAAGTCTCTAATAGGTTGCAACCGGCAAGGCAATAAGAAATAGCACGACTCAATCAATCTCCTCCACAATGACAGTCTCCAGGCTTCGACATCCTCTGGTTCTAATTTGATTACTGGCTTGAAACAATTTGATAAAAGTAATTACTAGTTTATTGTTCGTATTTATTATTTTGATTGATAAAGACAGAGACTTATTAGATTTTTAGATTTATGATAAATGGTAACTGATAAACATCAAAAGCATTGCATTGTTTTTCTTAACTTATTAAATTGCAATGCAATTATTGTCCACTGATTTGTTGATTTTTTAGGTTAACAGTTATTAGATTGATGATGATTTATATTTTTAAATTATGCATTGCTTAACTTTGAAATTTATAAGGAAAAAAAGAGATTTTTGAATTTACTTTTGTTAAATTCAATGGTTCCTATTTTCATTATGAGCATGAGAGCATCAAAATGAAGTATATTCTTATAATTTATATACGTTGTTAAACTTCACTTGCTTTTGGAAATCTACAGGGAATATGACGAAGAATGAAGATGACAAAAATCAAGTTAGATTTCATAAACAAAACTTTGGATTTCACAATAGAAAAGTTAAGAAAAAGAAAGATGAACTTGCAAAATCTCTCGTTGATTCGATCTCTAATTTATTTCAAGCCCAAATTCAAAAATCTAAATCTTCAACTTCAAGTATAATTGAAGAGAACAATGAAAATAAGCATATTGAGATTCATGAAATGGACAAAGATGTGATGTAACAAATGAAAATATGCTTAATGAATATGTCATTAAAGAGGCTATTAAAAATAAAGAAGGAAATGTAATTAAAGTAGACATAGGTGGTAAAGTGAATGATTTGAATGAAGGTGTTGATGATTTGATTGTGCTTGATCTTGAAAAGAATGTTGATGTCAATTACGATAAGGGATTATGGGGAAGAATAACCGATAGTAAAAGGATAATGCTAGTTAAACGATGGCCTATCAAAATTGTAAAAGAAAATGAAGATTTTCCTAAAAATAAAATCTACGGCAGATATTTTTCTTCTAAACACTATTTTAGTTGTTATCCACGAGGAGAAGAATATGAAAGAAAATGGTTAATTTACTCAAATGAAGTGAATAGTGTATTTTGTTTTTGTTGCAAGCTATTTAAAAACCCACAAAAAAGTTTAATTTAGGAGAAGAAGGAATGAATGATTGGCATAACATTACAACCAAGCTAAGAGAGCATGAAAGTAATTTGGAGCATATCGCAAATCTTATAAAGTGGGTTGATTTGTACAAAGGTCTTCAACAGAAGGCAACAATTGATGAAAAAATGGAATCTTTAATCGATCAAGAGAGACAGCATTGGAAAAATGTATTGATGCGTATAATTAGCATTGTGAAAACTCTTTCTCAAAATAATTTACCATTTTGTGGTACTAATGAAAGGATCTATGAAAAGAATAATGAACTTTTTTGCCAACTTGTGGAATTTGATCCTGTGACGACCCGACTTCCTATGCCCAGGAAATCGTATCGTTTTGAAGAAAAGAAAGAGGTGAGAAAGTAGAAAAGAAAAAGAAGAAGAAGAAACAACATCAGAATCTCAACAGCGGAACGAATAAAATATAATATATCACATAAATATTACATAGAATCATATACATCAGAGTACACAGATAATACATCACATACTAGACAGTTATAAACACCTGTCTAGTTAATACAACTCGATACAACACAACAACACAGAGATACAACACAGCGGAAATACACATGAACACTAACACAGCGGAACCAATATATATCTACACGCTGAAGCCTCCTGCTCCATTGCTCCTCCAGTATTCGTCAAAGCTAACCTGAATCCCTTGACTACCCGTAAAAATTTGGGTACCCGAGAGTTTATGAAAAACAGAAATAAACTTCGGGTCAGACATGGGTCTGGTATGAGTAACAGGGTAAAGTTGTTTAACTTTGAAAATCATTTGAAACAAAAGGTATCACGTAAGACTTCCCACACATAAACATGGAAAAGTTTTTACCTTACGCTAACCAAAACATTTGATAGGAAATCCAGTGATATTATAATAGTGTCTAGGGTTTTCAAGTAAATAGAAAATAGCTGAAATTGTTACATCTATTAAATTCCAGCATACTAGCCACAACGTGGGTAATACAATCAAAACCGTAAGATCTCGTAGGGAAAATGGGTTTCCATCAATGGCTGGGCTACTGGGGTACCGCCCGTCACAGTACGTGGCCTAGATCACCGTACCGAGGAGTACGCCCGCTCCCCTGCAACACAAGGCCGGACCCGTTCCTTACTGAACAGTTCCAAACGAGACAACCCCGGCAGTAGGACGTCAACAACTGCCCACACACCGAAATAAAAAGGGACATCTAGACAGGGGAAAATCTCGCTCTCAAGTGGGTGCTACCCACGAAGCCTTGCTGCACCTCCCCTGTTTTAGCCATTCCCGGTTGATGAGGCTTGAGGTCACGATTACCTTTATCAGAACTCATCACTTAGAATGCTCATCGTCCACCTGACGATGTGCTGAAAGCATTCAATCCATACAAGTTCGTTCCGGGTTCGAACGAAACCGAAGGCATTATCTCGTTACACTCGTATTGGAATCACCCTCAGAGTTAACGACAATAACCCTTGCATTCTGAATCACCATCTCGAATCTATAAGTACTATCTCCGTCAAACTCATTACGGAATCACCCACAGAGTTATACTGACGAATAGTTCTTATACCTCGAGTCTTCACTTGCTCCACTTGAATTTCACGACCTAACGTTAATTTGGATCGATGTGGTATTCGGGTCTCCAGACCTGGAATCCCGGTATACGGAAACCCGATCCCGGTCTCATCGAAATCCAAAACGTGTCTTTTAAGGCCAAGTTGTTTTAAAGTTAAAACAATTCAATTCAATTATCTATATCAACACAGATAGATAAATTACCATATAACAATGGATATCACAACATCATCATAATAGATAATCAATATCATCTCAAACAAACATCCAAATCACAACAGATATCACTCGTCTCATAACTGAGATCACAATCAATCAATGGGATATCAATATCATTCATAAGCAATGATTTATTATTCACAACTATAATTAATTTAAAATGAATTAAATTAATTACTTCTGTCCCTAATTAATTTAAAGTAAATTAAATTAATTACTTATCTATAAATCCTGCTTATACAACCATTTTCTAATTACAATAAGTAATTAGTCCTATTTTAATTCCACAGATTAATTAATGTAAATCATTTATAGTAATTAATATTTTAATTACTTCATTTATTAATTAAATAAAATTTACTACATTTATTCTTAATTAATTACATTAATTAATCATCTCATTATTAATTATTACTTATTTTGACAATTCATAATTATATCATTAATTAAATAAATTAATGATCTCTAATTTATTTTTAAATTAAACTACTTTATTACTTCAAGTAATTTAAATCTTAAAATCAAACAATTATTAATCATTCTGGATTAATAGCACCAGTAATTAACTCTCCTTAATTACTTATCAAATAAATTAATTATTCCATAATTAATTATCTTCATTTATTAATCCCTCGATTAATTACAAAAGTAATTTCCCATATTACTTTATCTACTCATTAACTTGTATTAATCACATCCGGTGATTATTATCTAATTACTACTCAAAGTAATTCTGCTCCATTAATTACACCGGGTAATTTCACTTATCAGATCATTAGATGATTTATAAATTTGATTAAACTAAATTTATTCAATCTATCATATCTTCAAATTTAGTTTCAATAGATAATAACCCTTTAATTACTTTTGTTAAATATTCATTTAACAGTTTCAATGAATTATCCAAATAAATTCATCTAATTATTATCAATATTTATCACATCTATAAATCAATTTAAAATCCTTAGTAAATTGATTTATTAACTAAACAATTACTTGATTTCTCCCTTTAAAATTTCTTTTTAATTACAACTTAATATAAATAAGACGTTCACTAATTATCTTATTAATTACTTCAATAATTCTAATTATTTCTGAGGTAATTAATTACTTCATTAATGCCTTCTTTAACATTGATAATGTATTAAAACATTACATTTCCCTATTTTAAATTTCAAATTTCACTTTGAATTTAAGATTTAAATGATTAATGATTTAAACATTTACCTAATGTAAATTCATTTAAAATTCTTTTAAATAAACATACATAACCTTTATTACTTGAAATAAAATTTATATAAAGGAAAGAGCTTTTAAATCTAAATTATTATGAAAATCAATTCTTTAAAAATATATTTTTAAACTTGCAAATTCCTTTCTTTTATTCAAGAAGAATTTCTCAAATTCCGTTAACATTTGTTTAAACAAATTTACTTTTTATAAAACTGTTTATTTAAACTATATTTACTTTAAACATTCAAACTAAAAGTTACTTTAAATTTCAGATTTTGGATTCAAAGAAAATTTGAAACCATCCACTACTTGATTTTTAACTACTATTTAAATCCTGTTAAATTTTTGAACTAAATTTAAACCTGGAAATCAAATTCCTTTAAAAACTGGAATTACTCTCTGTCTCGAAATCAAACAGACTGCTCCGAGTCCTTTTTTCATTTACTTCGAGTTTCCTGCTCACCTGACTCGAGAAAATCATTCACAATCCCGAACGAAACCCCAAGTATTTAAAACCGCTCCTTCCAGAATTGACAGCCATCACCAATTTGCACGTGCACGTGCACCGTGCCTCCAGTCGCTTCCGGCCACTCGCCAGCATCGCCACCCATCATCGATCGATCCACGATCACGTCGCAAACCCCAAAATCTACCACCTTCACTCGAATCAAAATCGAGCAACCTATGTCAGCCTGGAACTCCAGACAGAACCCATTCCACAACCTGTCATCACCTCGTCCTCGTCTCTCCGATCGCCTGAGCACCAGCGTCTCCGGCTACAGCTTCGCGTACGATCCCTCTACGAAATCCCAAACTCCGGTTGAACTCGATGCCCTATAGCATTCGAACGAGGCCAAAATGTATTCACGACAAAAACTAGGTTTATAAAATAGATTTCGTCGCCGTTTCCTCCACGACGATCTGTAGCGCCTTCGACCATTTTTCCCTGCCTCTCCGTTCACTCCTCCATCACCACAGTAAACCCCAAACGTTCCAGTGTACTAGATCGCCCAAAAATCGACGAAAACATATTTTTGTTCTACCCCAGACTACACCCTGAATACACTGTTAAAATTTATGATATTCATTCTAAAAATCATGTTATAGGGTAGAGATTTAACCTGTGACCCTGAATCAACATTTTAAAATGTTTGAATTTTACCTATGATTCAAGTTTGCCTGTAGTTTTCAATTTCCAGTGATATTTAAATTTTATTTCAGCCTAAATAAACTTTTATAAACTACACTATGATAAAATGAACAAGTTTTGTTTAAACATTACACCCTATCACAATCTAAATCAAAAGATATGAGTTATTAAACTAAAAACTGAAGCTTGAAAACAAAACAGAGAGAGACATATAATCATGTACACATATACAATCACTCAGGTAATCACATAAACATAACTATGCCAGATGTAAACATGTAACCATCTTATACTTAAGTAGTTTTAAACAAAAATTGTTACTCACCTTAGCTTTGCAAAAGAACAGAGACTTGATTTAGAAATCTGTCTTGAATTTGAAACTGGAAACATGCTCCCACCTTAATCATCTTGCTCTCTGTCTATATTGACTTGTTGGTGATGTTTGAATTCTTGTTTTAGTATTAAATAGAGTTTTCATTTTGGTTTTGTTTTAGTTCGATCTGAAAATAAAAGGTGGCAAATGAAAGATTGTTTACAGGCTGAAGAATGAAGTGGTTAGATGGTTTATAAATTTCTTCTTTTTGTAAGTGGTCAGTGATATTTTATAAGAAATGGAGGCTGAGATGATACATGAACCAGTTCGAATGACCTGGTATGCTATTGAGGAATGGATGCATTAAATGTTAGTAGTACTTGTGTTTCCTCTTGTATTATTTTATATGCATATGTCATAGATATTTTGTTTTGCTAAATTTCTTTTGCCTTGAGTCTTCATTAACAAGTCACAACATTTTACATTCTCTTATATTTCATTTTGTTTTGTATGTTGTCAGGTCTGCATGCTAGAAAGATCCCATTCGAACATTGTTTTATTGCTTCAGCTCTTTCATTTGTTTAAGTTTTGTTTTGGCTTGCATACATATTTTACCACCTGCATATCATATTTTATTTGTTATGTTGACAAAAGGGAATGAGCAGACTTACAATTCCAAGTCTGGTTTTGTTTTTGTTCTTTGCCTTGTTTTATTTTGAAATATAGTTGAGATGGTATTTAAATGTTTTAGCCAAGGTTATAGAATTTTAGCTTAAGTATAACAACTCATAAATTTTATATTTCCATATTTTAAACTTAAACTATTAAACATTTAATTCACTCGTTATTTACTTTATTTTATACTTATGTTAATATCGTATATTAGATTTATGTTAAGTTAAATATTTATAAAGTTTACCTTATTTTAACACTTAACTATACAATATTATATTCACTTATTATTATTTTATTCTACACTATATAAATAAATTACTCATTATATCAATCTATACTTAAAAAGAACAAACCACCTTTGTTAAATTTAAATTTAAGTAAAAATCAATTTTAAACAATTTAACTTATCCTGTATATATATCAAAATCAACTGACTATTTATTTAATAACTTTTAAAAATATATATATATATATATTAAATCAAACCAAAATTACCAAAATATTAAAATAAGAAAATATATCTTCTTTTATTAAAATTCAAATCAGATCTTATCTATCTACAATATATACAGATTTATATATATATTATAAACAGAAAACAATTTATTAGCCTTTAAAATATAAATTATCAGTTAAACATCTATTCAGAAGAAGATTATTAAATCAAACTCGAATTTTATTAACAGTTATTATCATATCAATTTAATTCCTATCGCAGATTATTAAATTGATATTGTCAAAATTTCCGGGATGTCACATTCCTCCCCCCTTAAAAGAATTTCGTCCCCGAAATTTAAACAAAGGTAATTTAATAATCCAATTAAAGTTTTAATTTTAAAATACAAACATATATCAATCATATGTTAACAATCACAGCATCCAATCAAACAAATCTATCTATCCCTATAAATTCTGGTTAGAATTCTCTCGAGTTTCCCCGAGTACAAATACCGGGTTACTCGCTCCAACCATCAATGCTACTAAACTACGAAGCTCCCACTCATCTAGATCTACAAAATGAGACAGGATATTAGACTATAGACAAGTCTGACTCAACAACCAAAACTTCCGAACTGCTGGTTCCATAACCAGAGATAGATCTCACACGTATTCCCTCGAAGATACGTGAAATACAACGGATCCCAATCATCCCAACTGACAATTCAAATCTGAAGACTCAACTCTTTATCCTCAGAAGAACAACAGAAAAAATCCAAAATATCTCAGAGTTGGCTTTCCACATCTTACCCAACTTATAGCTCCTTGAATCAGAGAAAACTTCAACAACAACGAAGTCTCCAACTTCGAATTCAAAATTTCCTCCATCTCTAATCTCCAAAATTCTTCGGACGATCCCGGGTCTCCTACATCCTTACTGATCAGCTCAACCCTTGCTGATACCTCTCGGAATAAACTGAACCAAAACAATCAAACAAAATGATCTTTCCAAGATCAACCAAACTCAGAACACAAACTCTACTCCAAAATCAAAAGACAGATCTCACTTCTCACATCCGGAAGAGATAAACAGATGCACTCCAATCTGGTCTCGGATCCTGAAAAATCTGCTGTAAAAATTCTCTAATCCAAACACTGCAACTTCCATTTGCTTCCAACCAAAACTGCTGCCACCATGCTTCCACTGCGCTACTCTGATATAGGTAGATGAAAACACAGATGATGCACACGAGCACAAACTTCCACTGATACCAATTGTGACGGACCTAGGCTTTGCAACCATCAGTCAGCAATCACAACTGGTAGGCTTCTCCATTATTCGGAAAATATGGCTCAATAGATCCATAAAGAGAAAACTCTAACAGTTTCTCCATAAACCATTCTACTACCAAGCTGAACTATCAGTATCACTTCTGAAATACCGTCGATACTAACTCAAACTCCAGATGCCGACAAAATTCTGACTTCCAGAAGACACCCAGCAAAAGAAGAATCTCTAAACACAAGAGAATACTCAAGCTATCGCAAGTCACTTTTGCGATCCATCCCACTTAATTCCAAAGAAAACTGCTCTCTCTTCACAAATCAGAACAGCATACACTTATATAGCCAATCCATCGAAGAATTGGATTCACCCTGCTAGTCCTGAAATCTACTGCTATGCTAAAAGCTTCCTTGCCAACACACAAAACACCCTGAGCCACCCTGCTGACCCAAATGCCCACAACTGCTAATCTAGAATCTCCTCAAGAAACTCGGACCACAAACCAACAGAAACATCCTGCTGAACACAGCCGCAATATCTAAGCAGACACACTTCTTTAGCTTGTTCCAAAGAAATATCTTCGAAAACGTCCCTAGTCACTGTGTCTCATCACACAGCTACTATATCCTAAAATATCAAGGTACCATCACTAACTTCCGTCCATCCCATAGATCCCAACTCTAGCTCACCCAACTTACACTTCAAAGATAAACTCCAAACCTTAACAGATATCCTTCCAAAATCGATGAAAACCTTCATCACAACAAAACTAACTCGAGAAGGAAATTGGGCCTACAATCCTGACATACAAATTTCCAATCTCAACAAATTCAACTATCAGTGATCGTGTTACACAGATCACTACCCTATCCACCTTTATACTTATATTGGATAACCTGAACAGGTAACCCAACCGATAGGTAGAAATAAATATAAATATATATATCAAAAATACAAATACGCTCTCTCGGGATAGACACCACTTCAGAGCCTAGGTATTTACTCAACCTAATGCTCTGATACCATCTGTGACGACCCGACTTCCTATGCCCAGGAAATCGTATCGTTTTGAAGAAAAGAAAGAGGTGAGAAAGTAGAAAAGAAAAAGAAGAAGAAGAAACAACATCAGAATCTCAACAGCGGAACGAATAAAATATAATATATCACATAAATATTACATAGAATCATATACATCAGAGTACACAGATAATACATCACATACTAGACAGTTATAAACACCTGTCTAGTTAATACAACTCGATACAACACAACAACACAGAGATACAACACAGCGGAAATACACATGAACACTAACACAGTGGAACCAATATATATCTACACGCTGAAGCCTCCTGCTCCATTGCTCCTCCAGTATTCGTCAAAGCTAACCTGAATCCCTTGACTACCCGTAAAAATTTGGGTACCCGAGAGTTTATGAAAAACAGAAATAAACTTCGGGTCAGACATGGGTCTGGTATGAGTAACAGGGTAAAGTTGTTTAACTTTGAAAATCATTTGAAACAAAAGGTATCACGTAAGACTTCCCACACATAAACATGGAAAAGTTTTTACCTTACGCTAACCAAAACATTTGATAGGAAATCCAGTGATATTATAATAGTGTCTAGGGTTTTCAAGTAAATAGAAAATAGCTGAAATTGTTACATCTATTAAATTCCAGCATACTAGCCACAACGTGGGTAATACAATCAAAACCGTAAGATCTCGTAGGGAAAATGAGTTTCCATCAATGGCTGGGCTACTGGGGTACCGCCCGTCACAGTACGTGGCCTAGATCACTGTACCGAGGAGTACGCCCGCTCCCCTGCAACACAAGGCCGGACCCGTTCCTTACTGAACAGTTCCAAACGAGACAACCCCGGCAGTAGGACGTCAACAACTGCCCACACACCGAAATAAAAAGGGACATCTAGACAGGGGAAAATCTCGCTCTCAAGTGGGTGCTACCCACGAAGCCTTGCTGCACCTCCCCTGTTTTAGCCATTCCCGGTTGATGAGGCTTGAGGTCACGATTACCTTTATCAGAACTCATCACTTAGAATGCTCATCGTCCACCTGACGATGTGCTGAAAGCATTCAATCCATACAAGTTCGTTCCGGGTTCGAACGAAACCGAAGGCATTATCTCGTTACACTCGTATTGGAATCACCCTCAGAGTTAACGACAATAACCCTTGCATTCTGAATCACCATCTCGAATCTATAAGTACTATCTCCGTCAAACTCATTACGGAATCACCCACAGAGTTATACTGACGAATAGTTCTTATACCTCGAGTCTTCACTTGCTCCACTTGAATTTCACGACCTAACGTTAATTTGGATCGATGTGGTATTCGGGTCTCCAGACCTGGAATCCCGGTATACGGAAACCCGATCCCGGTCTCATCGAAATCCAAAACGTGTCTTTTAAGGCCAAGTTGTTTTAAAGTTAAAACAATTCAATTCAATTATCTATATCAACACAGATAGATAAATTACCATATAACAATGGATATCACAACATCATCATAATAGATAATCAATATCATCTCAAACAAACATCCAAATCACAACAGATATCACTCGTCTCATAACTGAGATCACAATCAATCAATGGGATATCAATATCATTCATAAGCAATGATTTATTATTCACAACTATAATTAATTTAAAATGAATTAAATTAATTACTTCTGTCCCTAATTAATTTAAAGTAAATTAAATTAATTACTTATCTATAAATCCTGCTTATACAACCATTTTCTAATTACAATAAGTAATTAGTCCTATTTTAATTCCACAGATTAATTAATGTAAATCATTTATAGTAATTAATATTTTAATTACTTCATTTATTAATTAAATAAAATTTACTACATTTATTCTTAATTAATTACATTAATTAATCATCTCATTATTAATTATTACTTATTTTGATAATTCATAATTATATCATTAATTAAATAAATTAATGATCTCTAATTTATTTTTAAATTAAACTACTTTATTACTTCAAGTAATTTAAATCTTAAAATCAAACAATTATTAATCATTCTGGATTAATAGCACCAGTAATTAACTCTCCTTAATTACTTATCAAATAAATTAATTATTCCATAATTAATTATCTTCATTTATTAATCCCTCGATTAATTACAAAAGTAATTTCCCATATTACTTTATCTACTCATTAACTTGTATTAATCACATCCGGTGATTATTATCTAATTACTACTCAAAGTAATTCTGCTCCATTAATTACACCGGGTAATTTCACTTATCAGATCATTAGATGATTTATAAATTTGATTAAACTAAATTTATTCAATCTATCATATCTTCAAATTTAGTTTCAATAGATAATAACCCTTTAATTACTTTTGTTAAATATTCATTTAACAGTTTCAATGAATTATCCAAATAAATTCATCTAATTATTATCAATATTTATCACATCTATAAATCAATTTAAAATCCTTAGTAAATTGATTTATTAACTAAACAATTACTTGATTTCTCCCTTTAAAATTTCTTTTTAATTACAACTTAATATAAATAAGACGTTCACTAATTATCTTATTAATTACTTCAATAATTCTAATTATTTCTGAGGTAATTAATTACTTCATTAATGCCTTCTTTAACATTGATAATGTATTAAAACATTACATTTCCCTATTTTAAATTTCAAATTTCACTTTGAATTTAAGATTTAAATGATTAATGATTTAAACATTTACCTAATGTAAATTCATTTAAAATTCTTTTAAATAAACATACATAACCTTTATTACTTGAAATAAAATTTATATAAAGGAAAGAGCTTTTAAATCTAAATTATTATGAAAATCAATTCTTTAAAAATATATTTTTAAACTTGCAAATTCCTTTCTTTTATTCAAGAAGAATTTCTCAAATTCCGTTAACATTTGTTTAAACAAATTTACTTTTTATAAAACTGTTTATTTAAACTATATTTACTTTAAACATTCAAACTAAAAGTTACTTTAAATTTCAGATTTTGGATTCAAAGAAAATTTGAAACCATCCACTACTTGATTTTTAACTACTATTTAAATCCTGTTAAATTTTTGAACTAAATTTAAACCTGGAAATCAAATTCCTTTAAAAACTGGAATTACTCTCTGTCTCGAAATCAAACAGACTGCTCCGAGTCCTTTTTTCATTTACTTCGAGTTTCCTGCTCACCTGACTCGAGAAAATCATTCACAATCCCGAACGAAACCCCAAGTATTTCAAACCGCTCCTTCCAGAATTGACAGCCATCACCAATTTGCACGTGCACGTGCACCGTGCCTCCAGTCGCTTCCGGCCACTCGCCAGCATCGCCACCCATCATCGATCGATCCACGATCACGTCGCAAACCCCAAAATCTACCACCTTCACTCGAATCAAAATCGAGCAACCTATGTCAGCCTGGAACTCCAGACAGAACCCATTCCACAACCTGTCATCACCTCGTCCTCGTCTCTCCGATCGCCTGAGCACCAGCGTCTCCGGCTACAGCTTCGCGTACGATCCCTCTACGAAATCCCAAACTCCGGTTGAACTCGATGCCCTATAGCATTCGAACGAGGCCAAAATGTATTCACGACAAAAACTAGGTTTATAAAATAGATTTCGTCGCCGTTTCCTCCACGACGATCTGTAGCGCCTTCGACCATTTTTCCCTGCCTCTCCGTTCACTCCTCCATCACCACAGTAAACCCCAAACGTTCCAGTGTACTAGATCGCCCAAAAATCGACGAAAACATATTTTTGTTCTACCCCAGACTACACCCTGAATACACTGTTAAAATTTATGATATTCATTCTAAAAATCATGTTATAGGGTAGAGATTTAACCTGTGACCCTGAATCAACATTTTAAAATGTTTGAATTTTACCTATGATTCAAGTTTGCCTGTAGTTTTCAATTTCCAGTGATATTTAAATTTTATTTCAGCCTAAATAAACTTTTATAAACTACACTATGATAAAATGAACAAGTTTTGTTTAAACATTACACCCTATCACAATCTAAATCAAAAGATATGAGTTATTAAACTAAAAACTGAAGCTTGAAAACAAAACAGAGAGAGACATATAATCATGTACACATATACAATCACTCAGGTAATCACATAAACATAACTATGCCAGATGTAAACATGTAACCATCTTATACTTAAGTAGTTTTAAACAAAAATTGTTACTCACCTTAGCTTTGCAAAAGAACAGAGACTTGATTTAGAAATCTGTCTTGAATTTGAAACTGGAAACATGCTCCCACCTTAATCATCTTGCTCTCTGTCTATATTGACTTGTTGGTGATGTTTGAATTCTTGTTTTAGTATTAAATAGAGTTTTCATTTTGGTTTTGTTTTAGTTCGATCTGAAAATAAAAGGTGGCAAATGAAAGATTGTTTACAGGCTGAAGAATGAAGTGGTTAGATGGTTTATAAATTTCTTCTTTTTGTAAGTGGTCAGTGATATTTTATAAGAAATGGAGGCTGAGATGATACATGAACCAGTTCGAATGACCTGGTATGCTATTGAGGAATGGATGCATTAAATGTTAGTAGTACTTGTGTTTCCTCTTGTATTATTTTATATGCATATGTCATAGATATTTTGTTTTGCTAAATTTCTTTTGCCTTGAGTCTTCATTAACAAGTCACAACATTTTACATTCTCTTATATTTCATTTTGTTTTGTATGTTGTCAGGTCTGCATGCTAGAAAGATCCCATTCGAACATTGTTTTATTGCTTCAGCTCTTTCATTTGTTTAAGTTTTGTTTTGGCTTGCATACATATTTTACCACCTGCATATCATATTTTATTTGTTATGTTGACAAAAGGGAATGAGCAGACTTACAATTCCAAGTCTGGTTTTGTTTTTGTTCTTTGCCTTGTTTTATTTTGAAATATAGTTGAGATGGTATTTAAATGTTTTAGCCAAGGTTATAGAATTTTAGCTTAAGTATAACAACTCATAAATTTTATATTTCCATATTTTAAACTTAAACTATTAAACATTTAATTCACTCGTTATTTACTTTATTTTATACTTATGTTAATATCGTATATTAGATTTATGTTAAGTTAAATATTTATAAAGTTTACCTTATTTTAACACTTAACTATACAATATTATATTCACTTATTATTATTTTATTCTACACTATATAAATAAATTACTCATTATATCAATCTATACTTAAAAAGAACAAACCACCTTTGTTAAATTTAAATTTAAGTAAAAATCAATTTTAAACAATTTAACTTATCCTGTATATATATCAAAATCAACTGACTATTTATTTAATAACTTTTAAAAATATATATATATATATATTAAATCAAACCAAAATTACCAAAATATTAAAATAAGAAAATATATCTTCTTTTATTAAAATTCAAATCAGATCTTATCTATCTACAATATATACAGATTTATATATATATTATAAACAGAAAACAATTTATTAGCCTTTAAAATATAAATTATCAGTTAAACATCTATTCAGAAGAAGATTATTAAATCAAACTCGAATTTTATTAACAGTTATTATCATATCAATTTAATTCCTATCGCAGATTATTAAATTGATATTGTCAAAATTTCCGGGATGTCACAGATCCAATTATGGAAAAGCATCTTAGAAGAGTGATAAATAATGAAGTAAACAATCATTATCTTAGCCATAATATTCAAAATGAATTAATATTTTTATTGGCAAAAAAGATTAAAGAGACGATGCTTTCAAAAACATTAAAGGAAAAATATTATTCAATCATTCTTGATTGTACTCTGGATTTGAGTCACAAAGAGCATGTCAATTATTATAAAATGCTTTCAAAAAAGATTACTACTTATTATTTGGAACATTTTAAACTTTAAGTTCTTTACTTAAGATAGAATATGGATTTAGGATTGACATACTACACGCGATATCACTTACGAAGTTTGAGTCTGTGCACTCTATCATAAGGAGTTCGTAGTTTCTATAAACAATTCTTATGTATTTCATAAATACTCAAGAACAACTCTCAGTTACATATAACAAACTTAATTTAGATTTGATACTTGTTCTATGTATCAAATAAATAAGCGACGTGTGATATTTTAAACAATATAGCATGTATAATAATTCATATTGACATTCAATAAGTAACCCATCTTACATGCTCCACATTAAACAATTTAATACATTATTTGTGTGTATCGTTTTGGGACATTCCCAACATCCTTTTATATTGATTATAAAAGATGACTTTTCAAATCTTATACCGAGAAATAAGCAATCAAACTAAAATGATTTTAACATTAGAACATTGTCAACAATCATAAGTTTTTCATTTACTTATAGCTTTAGAATTATTTAGCGCATATTAATATTTTTTCTTACGGACACACGCTTTCTCAAAATCTTGATTGAAAATCAAATGATTTGATTTCAACATCAAAATACTTGATTAACTCTAATGTTTATCGAATAATACTATCGTATCGTTTCTTAGATCATGTCCAATAACCTACAAACTCAGAATAACTCCTGTTAACTATGAGTCACTTTGGTAATTAACTGCAAGCAACGTATTCTATATCATTATTTAGAATTTCCATTTCAACATACATATACCAAAACTAAAATCACATCGAGTGATAATTTTGTGAGTAAATCCAAATTAACTTTAGTACGTTGAATGAAAAATCTATCACGTTAATTTCAACAATTAAAATTTACGATGGTATTCTATCAACGTAGCTTACCATATTCCAATTGCAATGGTCTTGTTATGTAGACACTTTTGCGACTGATGGATCATATCCCTTTAGGTACAACCATAAAAATCATATTTTGACAATTTATTTTGAATCTATTCTGGATTTGAACATCATGCCATATGGTAGAGTCAATACTCTTATCGACTTATTAAAAACCGAGGAAATTCATTTCTCGGCATCGATAAGAAATTCATAGTTTATCTTTAATGTGCAAGAGTTCTTATTAGATTTGCTAATTAGTCGTGTCTGTTTAGGTTTGGTCAATATCATTTCATCCTTTGCAATCAGTTTTATCTTTGGATCGTAACCTAGTCCATTTTACTACCAAAATTATCTAAAAGAAATTACTTCATTGCGAAGTTAGTGTTTCTTGAAGCAACAATTGTTTCTCAATGCAACAGAATATGTATTTATAAACATTTTATGAGTTGCCTATATATTTGTATAAAACTGATTTGGTTTAAAGTTTATGAACTTTTGTTCATAGCATAAATTGGTCAATCAATATTGATCGTCCCAATCTCATTTCGGGTGGTCCACACAAGATCCCATATGAATAAATATTACCTACAATATCTTGACTCGCACAGCTTGTTAACTTCTTGACCTAGGATATGTAGGGGTTGTTTCATCAACCCTTATCTTGTATGATTTTGTAAACTTCGTTTTAGATGAAATTAAGTTTAATCTATGTAATGTCCAACAAAGTGCAATTACTCCTTATTGATACAACATTATGTATTGTTGGAATATGTATTGTTGGAAGGAGTAACTTTAGAAATAGAATCTTATTATTTTTAAGTACATTTGGAACTCCTTTTCAATACACTAACCTATTCGATCAAATTGAGTTCTTTTATTTCTTTTGCTGTAATGTGTTCCACTTCTGTTTTATATTCAATGAAGTTATCATAAATATATCACTTTTGTATCAAACACACATGTTTATTTCTATGATAATTCATCTGTCAATTCAACAAGTTAATTCACAACACTAGAATTGTCAATTCACAACACTTATAACCGTTACAAATCAAATTTGTAACGCTTATAACTGTTACAAATAGGTACGTGACAAAATCTACAACATATTTCCCAATGGTTATAACCGTTGGGAATTTTCATATTCCCAACGGTTATAACCGTTGGTATATACAGTATTTGCCAACGGTTATAACCTTTGGTAAATACTCTATATACCAACAGTTATAACCGTTGGTAAATATGTTACTAAAATACATCATTTATAACATCAAATAGATTTCATTTAGATAATGCAATTAAAAACAGCTAATAGCGCTGATCATGAGCTACATGCGTTATTTTTTTCAACTACATAGACTAGGTGAAAATATACAAGAAAATCATCAACACAAAGATGTCAATGAAATAAACAAAATTCATATAATCTAAACATAAATGCTTGAATGATACCAACAAAAATATAAGTAATATTCTCTTACAATAAGGCTAGTGAGTTTACACAAAATACAAGAATTTACTAAAGTTGTTTTTACAATGTTATAATAATTATAATAATACAACACCTACTTTGACTATCTGCAAGCTGAAACCAATCCTACCATGTAAACTCTTCCAGTTTTTAATTAATTAAATTGTCTCAAGCTCTTCATTCAGCCTCTGTGCAAAATTGTAGACCTCAAAATTAACTGAAGTTGCAGCAACATCTTTTCTCTTTTTTGAATAAAAATAATACTACTACCAGTTGAAGTAAAATGTTACTTTGGAAGTAGTAGAAGTAAAATAGTAGATGTCAATGGTAGTAGTGAAAAAAAATGTTATTTTGGAAGCGAAATTTATCAATTAAACACTGAGTGCCATAGTGGATATGTAATTATGCTATTTTCGAATTAAATCAATTAACATGATTCTTGTAATTAATTAAGTTAATATTCATAAAAAAAGTAACCATAATGGGGACATCATGGTGAATCTATCTTGTTGGATAGCTAATAGATACTCACATGATTGAAGCAAAAACCTCTAACATAAGCTCTTCATATATTAACAAAATTATTTTTCTGAAGTTTACGCATATAAAAAATTTATACATATACCATTGTTGGATCCAACAATGGTAATAATAAGACTGACCAAAGCCCATTTTCACATTTATCAAAGTAGTCCATAACCCCACACTCAAAAATATATTAGATGCATATATTGTATTTTTCATTCACATAAGGCAATCACTGAATACCTTACATATCTATTAATTACACGTATTTTGCTACCAGTTGAAGTAAAATAAAATTAAATGAATTAAAATAATGGAGTATTTTATTAATAAATGTACCTAAACTTCGAAAAAAAATCGTAACACAAGATTTCTCTGTGATCTGCTTGATAAAGTAATCTGACAAACGTAGCCTAACTTTTACTGCAAACTACTTCGTAATAAGCTAAAACTAAAAGGTAACATGATTATCATTATTAAAGCAGGATTGTATGACATACTGAGCTGGTTTAAAAAGCACTGTTTTATCATTGAAGCATGTATGTATAAATTATTTGTATTAGGACTATAGGAGCCTTATTCTCAAGCTATAGGGTAGTACGTCTCACAATTTACCATGTATTAGTTCGCTAAACATGATAGCGAGATATTATAATAAAAAACTCCCAACCACCAACTAACATGCCGAACAAATATTTAAAAATTTACATAGCATATCATCGGTTGAACTAGACGGATAATCGAAGGATTATTATAGATAATAATAATAATATATATAAAATAATAATAAGCAGTTCAATGGTTAAAACACGTTAAAGTTTATAATACTTAGTTAATTTTTGTACACTTTGTTAATTTTTACAAATCTTACTTAATTTTTATAAAACTTAATTTTTAAATTTTTATAAACTTTGTCAAATTATTATTATTATTATTAACTTAGTTAATTTTTATCAAACTATAGTTTACTATTATTATAAACCTGTTAATTTATATACAACTTAGTTTAATTTTTATAGACCTTTTTATTTAGAATAATTTTATAAACTTATTTATTTTTTATAAAATTTAGTTAGTTTTTATAATACTTAGCTAACTTGTTTAATTTTTATAAACTTAGTTAATTTATTATTATTATTATTACAAATTTAATTAATTTTTATCAAACTTAATTATAATAATTATTATTATTATTAATGAATTTTTTTTAATTTTTTAAAAACTTAGTTAACTTAGTCCAGCGCTTGATGTCGACAGCAAAGCCTGAATCCAGCGCAAGAGCAACGGCGAAATCGAATTGTCTGGAATCGCAAGTCGATTTTGCTTTTTTTTAGAGTTGCTAAATGAAAGCGTTGAGAAGGAATTAGAGTATGGATGACTAAAGGATGCTTATCAATTTTTTTAATGCTCCCCTTCAGTTTATATTATTTTTGTGATTTTAATATTTGACTGACCAACCATATCAATCTTCTATGATAAGTTCATTTTATATATTCTAATTATTATTGTTGTCGTTAAATATTTGCTAAATTATGGTTTAGGAAGCTTTAAATTTGTAATTAGAGGTCATATGTAAAATTAATTTCTACTATTAGTATTTACAAGGGTTTCAAACTAAGTGAGCAGTGGCTCATTCCAACTCTACATATTAATAATTATTAAAATAACAAAAACATTTTAAACTATGAATGTCTAACCTACCGATTAAATTTTAAAAAAAATGCTTGTGATAATTTAAAGCAAAAAACTCTTTTTACATAACAGAATTTCTTCTATGCCCTTATTTTAGTGATAAATATTATTATATTTCTCAATTCTTGCATATTCTATTATGTGTAAAAATAAACTAAACTTGGCATGGCTCTGTTATGGAAATTGGGGATAGCTCATGTTTATCTAAACTTGGAACAACCCAGTTATGTAAACTAGGCACAACCCAGTTTTATGCATACTGGGCACATGCTTAGTTTAGCAAACTGGGCACATGCTCAGTTTAGTAAACAGGCATAGGAGACACAGCTCACTTATGTAAACTGAGCACAGCTCAGTTTATGTAAACTGAGCTATGCTCAGTTATTCTAAACTAAGCACATGCCCAGTTATGCAAACTGAGCACATGTCTTAAAAGTCATAAAATATGCAAATGGTACAATACATAAAGTTGTATGTTTGTCTAGGCAAAAACAAAGCTTACAAGCAAGTCGCCACTTAATATCTTGTTGTAGAATATCTAGCCGCCGTAAAGTCATAGAAGCACTTGAACGTAGGTAGAAAATTCCAATGAGATTCTTTCGCCAATCAAATTTTATGATATTAACAACTTTTATACTTTGTACTAAAAATATACTGTGCCAAATTTTACTCCATGTTTATTTTCAATTTTTCCTCAAAACTTATGAATACCTTTTTCTGAACATAACGTAATGAATAACATTTTTTTATATAAAAACTATGGACTGGCCGCTCTCAATTAACTATAGAGTGCTACAAACAGCACACTTTTGAGTACACACACAACTTACAGAGCACTGCATGTTGAATATATAGATGAAAATTGTTAAAATCATGATAGTTTAATGCATGTTACTATGTCAAACATATATGGTATTTTAACCTGAAGATATGTAATACGTTGACCATAAATTTTGGAATAACATGGTACATGATTGATACTTAGGCCACAATTGAACAAAGATAACCTTTGATAGGGAGACAAACAATATCATAGGAAAAATGTGGATGTTTAACTTTAATTTGTTGTAGCTATTTGGCTCAAACACATTCAATCAATGTTATTTAACTTGCATGACACAACTAGCGAGCTACCAAATTATTTACTTGCAATTCAATCAATGTTTAGTATAAGCTCGTTCATATCAACCAGAAGGACAAATCATTGTGGTCAATTTAGCTATATTAAATATGAACTAAAGAAAAAAAGAATTTTTTGTGAAATTCAACCATATTTTCCTGAAATTTTAGCTTTGCACCAATACTTTAAATATAAAAATGTTAGAGTTTAGTGAAGCTGGAATATACATATCTAGTCTAACTAGGTAAAATCCATAAATACTAATCGTATATCCAAATTTATTTCATTTCAAATATTTTGCAGAACAAGAAGAAAGAAAAATTTTGAGTGGCTAAAGGCCATATGGTGGGAACGGTGGATAGAGCAATAATGATGAGAACCCAATTTCTAATTTATGCAATAATTGTTCTACGGTAATGGTCAGAACCTAAATCTACTATTTCTTAAATCCAATCGTACAAACATGGAGAGAGATGAAATAACGAATAGTGAATTCAGTTGATATTCAATCAAATATGAAATTACCAGATATTCAGACGATCCTCAAGCTTCGAAACACGGCTGCGATTCAGACGATGCTTCAGATTTGAAAAATAGCTTGGATTTGGCTTGAAATTTAGGAACATTTGATGATAATCTTATTTGCAGGTAAAATGTATTGACATGCTTTTTTCTAGTGCAAACACAAATGACGATGT
The DNA here is from genome assembly GCA_030737815.1 of Allium fistulosum. Classification (NCBI taxonomy): domain Eukaryota; kingdom Viridiplantae; phylum Streptophyta; class Magnoliopsida; order Asparagales; family Amaryllidaceae; genus Allium; species Allium fistulosum. The sequence continues at coordinate 691,797,448 of CM060904.1, forward strand.
TAAATCACTAAAGCAATCGAGATAAAGCATGTCTATAAGCACACATTGTTTTGCAATACAATAGTTCTCTAAACTAATGTATTACATAAGTATACTAGAACCGACATCAACCACTTCTTTCTGATATGATCCATCAGTTGAAAAATATATTATGTTTCCAAACAGCTGTACGTACCTTTATATAATCTGGTATTCCCTTGGATTGGTGAATCAATCCTATCGCAACATGATGAACAGGAGAAATCGATAGGTCTATAAAATAAAATAAATAGATTAAAACATTTTAGTTTCTTGATAAAATGAGTAATATGAAACTGGTTTTTAAGGTGCAGTTGTAATGCATACCTGACCCTTTGATTTCCCAAACTAGTTCAGGAGAAAACCATAGATCCGGTGTCTCATCGGTTTGGTAGTAGGCAAGCTTCCTGGAAAGAATTTTATCTCCAAAAAAGAACTCTTTCATTTGGAAAGATTATACATTATAGTGCAACATAAGAAAGCAGAGCCTAATTTTTCATCAGTGTATCAATAATAGCTCCAAAATTCACAAGGGTATAGCTATTCATCTGCCATAAGCGTGACAGCCTAAAATACTCGTATATAAATAATGTCTGCGAGTGGGCATTATACTATATTTATTGTTTTTAAACATGAACTGCTCTTACCTCAACATAGAATGAATCTGAGAACCCAGACATGACTCTACAAACACTTTCATATTCTTGGGCAATAGGATTGTAGCATGCCATTAAGAAAGGGCTGTACCTGAAGACATGACATTCAACACACTTCAATGAGAATAATCATAACAGTAGGGTAAAAAGCATGGGAATACAGAACAAATATGAACCTTTACCATCCAGCTTTTCGTCCATTTCCATACCAAGCACCAATAGGCACTAAATCAAAACTATCACCTAAGCCTTCAACATAGTCACACTTGACCTATATATAATAAATATACAACAAATTAGAAAAAAAAGGAAGAGGGGAAAAGGGGAAAAAAATCTCAAACCATAGAACCATTTTTGCAACTTGGGTGATAAATAATATTAAGGGTGTGTGGACTAATGAAATGCCTTTAACCAAGAATCACTGCGCTTTGATGCACAATACGCAGCATCTACATCTAAAGATTTAACGATTATTCCTTCGCACAAAGATTTATAGGCATCTTCAAAAAAGGAATTTATCTGAGATAATGTGTTTTCATTGCTCAACTGTGCTTTATCTGCATCCACCTGTTTGGAAGCAAAATTTAGAAAACAAGATTTGTAAATTAACATGTCTATTAGGTGAAAGTAACTTATTGTTATTTGGTTTGCCAATTCCAAGAAGCCAGGCTTTTCATCAGGGAACAAATCTTTCAAATCTAAGAGATACAATACCAAATTTAAAAACTATATACAATTGTGGTGAGAAATGTAATGAAATCTATCCATCTTGTTATTCAAACTTGGTAATATTGAAAAAACATACAAGTCCTCCTTATGGGAAATCCAAAAACCTGAGCAAAAAAAGAGTGACAGTATAAATACCTAAATTAGTAATACTTTTGTAAATTGTAATTTAAAGCATAGTATGTAAAGCAACTAGTTAACAGTTTAGCTGAAGGTACTAAATATGTTCTAGATACGGCTCAATGTAGAATATCAAATTACAAAGGGATCTATTTATCATATTGATGATACAAAGGATTATAGTTTGATCATAAATTAATAACTAACCAAACGGTACTCCGCAGTGGTGCTACCGTGCAGAACTTCATGCACAAACATTACAATTTCAAATTTTAACTATAAATTTTTGTTCATGACGGTTGATCAACATTACATGCCATGCACCCTTTTGACAGATTGAAATCGCAAAAATTAAAAGCTTTTAATTATTTTTTTTACACAATATCAGTAAGTCTACACTTCCAGTGGATTCAGTAAAACCACAAAGTACATTGAGTTCATCTCCTATCCTAGAATTTCATATGGTATTAAATATCTAGCTTAACATATTTTTCGACTACTAATAATACAAACTTGACCATAATAACAAGTATAAGCTTATCTCTCATTAAATTCCCGACATGTGTAATGTTGTCATTATACTTCAGTTAGACATAAGAAACTCAATATTGGTGATGCTTAACATTTAGAGAAATTCCAACAATATTTACAATGAATCTAGTCAATTTACCATTGCTTATAGTTGTTTGTTTACCTGTTCACAATAGTTAGGTGCCGAAAAGACGGTAATAAGCTTCCTGTCATGGTCAATTTCACGGCCTTTACCTATAACTTCATGTGACCGAACAACAAGATCTGCAACGGTAGACAACATAATTAAGTGCACATGTTTTTCATTTATTTCTTTTATTTTTTAGCTAGCAAAAAATTGAAAAAATTATCATTCAACTACATCTTTAGTGTAGGATTTGACTTCTCTTCATATGAGCAATAGAATGTAAATTTTTTGGGAAATCCCTATACGTATTTTATGCTCAAATTTGATTACTTCAAATTATGTCTACTACACATATATGCAACAAACCTAAAACAAAGCCAGTTACAATAGATTTGAAAATTAGGCAGTCTTAATAAATCAACATGTAAGATTATGAGATATGTTACCAAATAGAAGCATCATCATCATTAACAATAGCAACGAGGCTATGTTAAAGGTCTAGAAGAAATTTCACATCAGCCTGAAAAGCATAAAAAGAGAGAAAATAATGAAATTGTGAGAACATAAGAAGAAGTTCTCAAATATTGTATAAAATGATATGGAGAGCTAGAAAGTTTAATGTAAAACTATATTTTGGTAGTGAACATTATTAGAAAAATAAATTAAGTTGGATAAAAAATCAAAAGTTTGATAGGTGACATCTTGAAAATATCATGTGAAGAGCTCAATACAAAATGAGTGAGCATTAATTTGATTTGTCCACAAAGACTATAGTTTTCTTGATTGGATTATAAATCACAATATACAAAGGCCAAATAAGATAACAGAGATGCTAAATTTATAAATCCAAAATAAGTGTTTTTAATGTAACATATTAAAATTTAGGAAAACTAGCTGGCGTTTCAAATCTACATGAAGAAGTGATAGTAGTTCGAAAATTACGCCCCTTAGCCTCAGATCAGAGTCCCTGCCTCATGGAATCTGCAGTCATCGCCTTGGAATTGGAGTCGCCGCTGTGTAACGACCCAGAATTTTGGACCATTCGCATCCATTATAAGTGTATAGGTAGACACTCATGCCGGAGTTGAATTGCTCAAAATACCGCGTTGTTAATTTAAATTTGGCAAAACTGAACATATACAGTAAATAAATAATCACAGATCACAGACACAGAGTAATAAGTGCAGCGGAAATAAAAGAGATAGTAGTTCATGAAGCTACTATATAAATATATAAGTTACATCAGAGTTAAACCAGATACAACGGAAGAGTAATAGGATACATCAGATACAAAGCAGAATACATCACTGGAATCATCGAATATCTGAAAGCTGGATAGATAGCTGGATCTCCAAGCGAAGCTCCAACTCCAAAGGTGAGTCTCGAAAGCTGAACCACTCAGTCTGACCCGAGCGTAAAGCAAAAACACAAGACACTCGAGTCAGGATTAACATTCTTATATTAATAAATCCAACTCAAGTGAAATAGCAATTGAAATACAAGTAACTCAAGGATGTTTGGAATAACCATCCTTTAAGGATCCGTTAAACTATCTACTATGTAGTAGTGTACGATAAGTAGATAATGCCTATCAGTAATATAAAGATATCAAAATAGCATTAAGTCATGGCCCATTCCACCCTTAACACATTTTTATTCCCACAAGCATATACAAGACCGTAGTTTCCCCAAAACCGGAAGTCACCAGAGGGCAATCCATATACTCAAGGTACAAAACAAATTCGTAGTGGTCGCGCATAAATGGAATACAAGTATGACAAGGCACATGAGGCTATACCCAAGGTAGTGATACTACCGTTCGCCTGATCCGGACTGGTGAGAACGCAACGCCGCAGCGCCCGCAACACCGTGAGACAACACTCCCAAAATCAAGGGTGCACCAATCGACAACAAGTATAAGTAGTTCGAAGAAGTGTGTCCACTTGAGGTATCAATCCTCCATTGGCCCGGCACAGCTCCTGTTTTAGTCATTTCCAATTTGACACAAGTGTCAAGGCTATCCATTATCGTTCTCTTTCTTCAGTCATCACGAACACCATTCCAACCACTTCATTCTGGATCATCACTCCGCGTATAGTTATTAAAGTGGTTTTCGGTTTAGATAGAGAGTATATCCATAACCAAATTCCGGTCTCTTTAATAACTTTCGTAATTATTACACCGATTGGTCGTTTATATATTTCAAAAACCAAATCAAATTCCATTTCAATTTCAATTCGCAAATCAACATTTCTATTGTCTATCAAAACAGTTTCCATACTTTACGTTTCAAAACTTCCAAATTACCATTTCAAAATCTTATAATTCAATTTCAATTTCTATTTAAAACAATCCAAATATTGATTCAAGTTCGAATACAAGTTTCATTTCGAAAACATTTAAATTAAATCTTATTTAACATTCCAATCAATTTAAAATCATTTATCGATTTCATTCAATATTCGTTAAGTTATTATGCCATTCAAAACAATTTCCATTAAATTTCCAATTCATTAAATCAATTTCTTAAGTTCAATTTCATTAAATTCAAAATTTACAATTTTGAATTAAACTAAATTCGTCAAATCAAATTCTTTAAATTTCAAGTCTTACATTAATTTCAATAAATCACATTTTTTTTTTGTTAAAGAAATTCAATTTCACTTATTAACTTACTTAAATAATTTTCCAAAACTTAATTGATAAAGAAACTCAATTTCAATTATTTACGAAGTAAAATTCACTTATTCAAAAGTTCAATTTTTCTTATTAAAGAATTTCAATTCAATTTTATCATTTAATAATTCATTATTAAATAGTTCAAAACTTAATTATTAAATAATTTCAAAGTTTAATAATTTCAAACTTAATTATAATTTCAAACTTAATTATTAAGTCATTTCAAATTTTAATAATTTCAACTTAATTCAATAATTTCTCAAATTAAACAACATTCTTCCATCAATTACATTGTTAATATTTTGTTTTAGATTATTAAATATTAATATTTTCCTTTCATAAAAATTCAAATTTTCAACTTCATTTCAAAACCATATTATTTATTCAAATAAAATCTTCGTTTTATTTTCATATCAAATTATTGACCAATCGGGTTTTATTTAATTTCCTATCCTAGGTCAAAGTTCAATTTGGGTATTTATCATTTCAACCCGATTCCAATTCAATTCAAAATCAAAGCATAAGGGAACTTGCAGTGTGATAACTAGGGTGGTGTCAAAGTAAATAAACAAGCAATAACAACAACCAATATCAATCCAATAATCAATTCAAATAATCCCGAAATAACCGTATTAATTCGCATTGTTATTTGTACGAATTAATATAATTATTTCTAGAATCTACACTATCATTTCATGTAGATTAAAGATTATTACATTACGGTTTTTCACTTGTCATCTATTTACAATTTCATACATCATCAATTTAACAACATACATTCAGTGGTTCAAAATGTAATTAAACAAATCCTACGTGTCAATAAATTCAACAGTTAAGGGGTCATATTATACAAATGTCAGTTAATCAAATTTAACATTTAATTATCCTATATCAAGTTCAATTTCATACTATTTATCATTTTAACATTAACAATTTAACGTCCAATATCAACATCAACAATCAATCAATTAACGACCAAACTGGATTATCATTGCATATATAACAGATAATGGTGTCAGATGTCACAGGTGAACCGATACAGGTAATAACAGTGTAATTAACTAACAGCAGCATATTTCAATTGTCGTTTCAATTGAAATCAAATCTAATAAATAAAAGAACGTTAATCGTGAGTGAGTGCTCACCTTTCGAGGCTAGAGAGAGATGAACGAAATGAGACGAGTTACAGATCCAAGCACAAATTTCGAAGCAAAGAAAGATGGATTCGAGTTCGGCGGACAATGCTGATAGATAAGAATCGATGAGAAATGAATCAAAATAAATTTTGAAAAAAAAACAGCAATGCTATATATATTACTATTGTTATCATTTTCCACGGAATCAATATTAAATTTAACACATATTACTTTGAATATAACAAAACACATATAAAACAACGTATATGCATAGTATAAAAATAAAATAATGAATATATACTTACTTTTATAAACCAACGCACACCTAACATAATATTTATAAAACAATATATATATGCATACATATATAAAACAGAATGCATAAAACTTATGTTATAGGTGGCTAGTCACGGCTATGACACGTAAAGGCCAATATTCATTCTTTATAAACATCATATACACTTGTTTTTATATATTATGCTCAACTATATATAATCGACTCACTTTATATAGCTTGTACAGTCTAAAGCAAATTATACTCATATATAGTATTTCTATATATAATAAATTCAACTACTGGTTGTATACATATCCAAACTCAGTATATAGTTATAAAACTTGCACTATAAGTCAACATATAAACTAAAATATGACTTGTGAAAAATTATATAAACTATATATTTTTTTTTTCTAACATATTACCGTACTCGGCAAAGAGGCATATATAAAACAGCTTTTTTTTTTTTGTGTCAGCAGAAGTTGCCAACTCAAAGTTTCAGTAATGTCTCAAGTTCATCTGAATGATAAAACCAGAAGATTCATAGTTTTAACCGATCTAAAACTACAAATACAGAGATGCCATCTTATTTTTCAGGTTACAAACTAACACTCGACACACATCAAAATAAAGATAACATAATTGCTCCTTGGCTATAAAGCGCTCATATAATGAACAGTTCGGGCATGATAGCGCTTTCGGCATGCTAAATATTTCTAGGCATTTAACTATAAACTTTTATATACCAAGGACATATCAAACAGTAAAAAAATTACATAAAATACATATATCCATAGTTTTGTAAAGCTGACGTATGAACATAAACTTTATATATTATTAGAACCAGTATATATATACTTACATATATTATAAAATGATAGGTTCAAATATAAAGTTGCAATTATATAGAACTATAAATAAGAGGAAAAATATACACCCATAAGTTATAAAACTGTATATATATAAAGTATGGACGAACCAAGCATGGAGGAGGAAGGAATGGGTCGGCGCCTTGGTGTTTGTTGTCGTTCGACGAGGTGGTGGGACAGAGCGGTGACGTCGATCATATCAGTGAAGTGGTGAGCCCGTGGGTTTTCCGATGCCAGGCGGGTGGTGGGTAGTTCACGCTGGCGTGGAGAAGTGGAGAGAAGAGGTTAAGGTCAGAGAGCTTGTGATGGTGAAGGGGTGTAGTTGTTTTGTGTGGAGGGTTGATGGCTTGAGACTGTTATGCGTGGGTTATGGAGGGCAGACTGTCGAGGCTGTGGTGGTGGAAGGGCTCGGAAATGGTGGAGAAGGTCATGGAGATGCTCGGATTTTGCATGCCTCGAAAGTGACGCTGCGGACAAGTTGCTTGGCTCCGGCGTTTTGTTTGAGATGTGGCATGCTTTAGTTGAAGGTGAAATCAAGAAGGTCAGTTAGAGAAGAATTTGGGTTTGAGAAATATGCTCTGTCAACAATTTAATTTTTTAGAGAAGGCGGAAGAAAAACAAAGATACGGCAATGTTAAGTATATAACCTCTTTTTAATGAGATGGGAGAGGTCAGAAGGAAAAATCAAACGAACCGGCATAAAATATATTGTAACGATGGAATAGTAAAAGCCATCAACCTTGAATTCTTGGACAACTTTGAATTCTGGGAATAATGAAAGGCACGAGGCTGTATGCGTTGGAAGTTTAATTGTCACGGGAAACCAAAAGTTTAAACGTGTACCGGTGCGATTTATCGTTTCCACAGATTTCATCGCGTACCGAATTTTCGAAATACACAAATGAATACACCGTTGAGATCAACACGACGACGCGATCAAAACGGTATACAGATATCAGTGGTACGATCATCCGATAAAATCGATATCGGTACTAGAATGCTGCTGTTTTGCAGAAAATAAGAACGACGGAGCCAAAGATGTCCGAATTTGGAAAAACGTCAAACTGAAATCTTGCTCAGAAGATGGTTTAGAATTTTTCTATGTAAAAATATTTTGGTTTTGAAAACGTTTTATTATCAACGCTTTTTAACTGATTGAATTGAAGTGAATTTACGCGCGAAATAAACTTTCATATTTTCGGATGAAAATTTACCAGTTGCTATGTTTAAGTAGACGTATTGCAAATATAAAATTTTTATTTCAAAATTTTATCGTTTAAAATTTCACAAAATTTTAACTAATTACGTTATTAAAACGGTTGAAATTTACGGGTCGTTACATTCTCCCCCACTCAAAACTTTTCGTCCCCGAAAAGGAACGAGGTAGGAGAATAGAAACAACCAGAAAGAAAAACAGATTTGAAATACAAAATAACAATTAATTTAAACCATATAAATTCAAATTTAAATTAATTGATATTCAATAATTGATTTAATCCATTTGATTTTACTAAAATCAATCTCAACTATTTTTAAATTCATTATCTTATTATCCCATTTCTTCAATTTACAATTTCTAAAACCATAAATTTGAATAGTCTTTTATTATAATCATATTTTCTTCAACAATTTTAAATTTTTCTTTATTCTAAATTATTGTTAAATTTATTCTACTTAATATATCTTATTACATATTTTTAAACCATATAAATTAATTTAAAACATAAAAGTTTCGATTTAAATTAATTTACATCTATTAATTTCTTTTAAATTCAAGGTATTTTCATATGTTGATCAAATTTCAATTTATTAATTCTTTCAAAAAAAAAAATTTAATTATTAACTGAGTTTACTTATTATCCTATCTAACTCTATTAACATCTTTATAATCAAAATTTAGTGTATAACATTTATTATAAACACTCAAATTTTATTTATAAATTTAATTTATATTATATATTATCCAATTACATATTCAACTTCTGAATGATTTAGGTAAGTTGTATTAGAATGCAGTTGTACAATATACAAATAAAATTTTCTCAATTCAATAATTCAAGTTAAATATTTTATTCCAAATTTTGGTTTTATTTATAATTAAAACATCTTTTAACAAAATTTAAGAATTAGGTTTTTCGATTAACTTTAAACAATTTAGAGATATATATAATATATTTATATCAAATCAAATTAAATTTTAAAATAAGATATTATATTGAAGAAATTCAAATCGAAATATTTTTCAAAACAAACCGTAGCAAAGCTACAGAATAGTATCTCCACTTCGAAACTCAAAAATGAATGTCGATGATGCGGCCGCCATCACCGAAATTATTTTCCAGCGACAAAGAGAAGAGCACTGATTTCATCATTTTAAAATTCTTTGAAAACGATTTTTGTTCGAAAATACTTTCAATAATACATACTTTAAAATTTTAAAACCAAAGTTCGAAATCATCGGAAACTAAATTCTCAAATTTCTGAATTAAATTCATTTCGAATTCCCATCAATTTATAACCAAGTTTATAAATTCATTTATATATATTTATGCAATAGTCAATGGTTTACAAGACAATAAATGAAAATCAAATATTATTATTTCTGACAACAAATTCATTAACAATTTAATTCCAGAAAACTTATATTTATATAAGATAATCATACAAAACTTCTATTTTATTTATCAAATTTGAAAACGATATTGTGTCAGTTTGCTCTGCTCAAGTGTTTTGGAAATCCTATCGATAGCGTTGATCAGACGAATCGATCGAAAACCCAAATCAACATCAACAACTCGAACAACACAATATAAAACATTTTAAAATTTATTTACAAATACTCTTCCTCGCTCGACGATTCAAGAATGGATTTTAAAGCAAGGGTAGAGATTCAAATTTTTTGCAAGACTCAAATCAAAAAGAATTCTGATTCGAAGATAAGTTTGAAACAAAAGATGAGATACTTCAATTACCACAATCGGGAGATGGATGAGTTTATTTAATTCACGGACAACCTTAACCGGGTCGTCCGTAACTTCAAGAATAAGATCGATGCTGAATTCCGAGGTAAATCGACATTCGATCTCAAGAAATAAAATTCAGGTATAGCAGGAGATAGATAGCATCGTAAACCGAGGATACAGAAATCTCCGGTAAATCAATGCCTATTGTAAAGGAGTTTAATCCTTTACGAATCATTCGAAGATTGGCGAGACCGCCGATCTATTATAGATAACCTTCGGAATGGAGTTATGGGTGCTCCAGAATTGAAAGGAGACGAATAGTGAGGGACCCGAATGAATTTTTGGAACCGAGGGGAACGTTCCAAAATTCAAAGGAATTAAGTCAAAGGAAGAGATTGAAACTCGAATGAGAGTGATCTGTAAATACATTTACTTTATATGTTTAGTTTTGCCTAGAGCTACCAAAGCTCTGATACCAACTGTAACGACCCAGAATTTTGGACCATTCGCATCCATTATAAGTGTATAGGTAGACACTCATGCCGGAGTTGAATTGCTCAAAATACCGCGTTGTTAATTTAAATTTGGCAAAACTGAACATATACAGTAAATAAATAATCACAGATCACAGACACAGAGTAATAAGTGCAGCGGAAATAAAAGAGATAGTAGTTCATGAAGCTACTATATAAATATATAAGTTACATCAGAGTTAAACCAGATACAACGGAAGAGTAATAGGATACATCAGATACAAAGCAGAATACATCACTGGAATCATCGAATATCTGAAAGCTGGATAGATAGCTGGATCTCCAAGCGAAGCTCCAACTCCAAAGGTGAGTCTCGAAAGCTGAACCACTCAGTCTGACCCGAGCGTAAAGCAAAAACACAAGACACTCGAGTCAGGATTAACATTCTTATATTAATAAATCCAACTCAAGTGAAATAGCAATTGAAATACAAGTAACTCAAGGATGTTTGGAATAACCATCCTTTAAGGATCCGTTAAACTATCTACTATGTAGTAGTGTACGATAAGTAGATAATGCCTATCAGTAATATAAAGATATCAAAATAGCGTTAAGTCATGGCCCATTCCACCCTTAACACATTTTTTATTCCCACAAGCACATACAAGACCGTAGTTTCCCCAAAACCGGAAGTCACCAGAGGGCAATCCATATACTCAAGGTACAAAACAAATTCGTAGTGGTCGCGCATAAATGGAATACAAGTATGACAAGGCACATGAGGCTATACCCAAGGTAGTGATACTACCGTTCGCCTGATCCGGACTGGTGAGAACGCAACGCCGCAGCGCCCGCAACACCGTGAGACAACACTCCCAAAATCAAGGGTGCACCAATCGACAACAAGTATAAGTAGTTCGAAGAAGTGTGTCCACTTGAGGTATCAATCCTCCATTGGCCCGGCACAGCTCCTGTTTTAGTCATTTCCAATTTGACACAAGTGTCAAGGCTATCCATTATCGTTCTCTTTCTTCAGTCATCACGAACACCATTCCAACCACTTCATTCTGGATCATCACTCCGCGTATAGTTATTAAAGTGGTTTTCGGTTTAGATAGAGAGTATATCCATAACCGAATTCCGGTCTCTTTAATAACTTTCGTAATTATTACACCGATTGGTCGTTTATATATTTCAAAAACCAAATCAAATTCCATTTCAATTTCAATTCGCAAATCAACATTTCTATTGTCTATCAAAACAGTTTCCATACTTTACGTTTCAAAACTTCCAAATTACCATTTCAAAATCTTATAATTCAATTTCAATTTCTATTTAAAACAATCCAAATATTGATTCAAGTTCGAATACAAGTTTCATTTCGAAAACATTTAAATTAAATCTTATTTAACATTCCAATCAATTTAAAATCATTTATCGATTTCATTCAATATTCATTAAGTTATTATGCCATTCAAAACAATTTCCATTAAATTTCCAATTCATTAAATCAATTTCTTAAGTTCAATTTCATTAAATTCAAAATTTACAATTTTGAATTAAACTAAATTCGTCAAATCAAATTCTTTAAATTTCAAGTCTTACATTAATTTCAATAAATCACATTTTTTTTTTGTTAAAGAAATTCAATTTCACTTATTAACTTACTTAAATAATTTTCCAAAACTTAATTGATAAAGAAACTCAATTTCAATTATTTACGAAGTAAAATTCACTTATTCAAAAGTTCAATTTTTCTTATTAAAGAATTTCAATTCAATTTTATCATTTAATAATTCATTATTAAATAGTTCAAAACTTAATTATTAAATAATTTCAAAGTTTAATAATTTCAAACTTAATTATAATTTCAAACTTAATTATTAAGTCATTTCAAATTTTAATAATTTCAACTTAATTCAATAATTTCTCAAATTAAACAACATTCTTCCATCAATTACATTGTTAATATTTTGTTTCAGATTATTAAATATTAATATTTTCCTTTCATAAAAATTCAAATTTTCAACTTCATTTCAAAACCATATTATTTATTCAAATAAAATCTTCGTTTTATTTTCATATCAAATTATTGACCAATCGGGTTTTATTTAATTTCCTATCCTAGGTCAAAGTTCAATTTGGGTATTTATCATTTCAACCCGATTCCAATTCAATTCAAAATCAAAGCATAAGGGAACTTGCAGTGTGATAACTGGGGTGGTGTCAAAGTAAATAAACAAGCAATAACAACAACCAATATCAATCCAATAATCAATTCAAATAATCCCGAAATAACCGTATTAATTCGCATTGTTATTTGTACGAATTAATATAATTATTTCTAGAATCTACACTATCATTTCATGTAGATTAAAGATTATTACATTACGGTTTTTCACTTGTCATCTATTTACAATTTCATACATCATCAATTTAACAACATACATTCAGTGGTTCAAAATGTAATTAAACAAATCCTACGTGTCAATAAATTCAACAGTTAAGGGGTCATATTATACAAATGTCAGTTAATCAAATTTAACATTTAATTATCCTATATCAAGTTCAATTTCATACTATTTATCATTTTAACATTAACAATTTAACGTCCAATATCAACATCAACAATCAATCAATTAACGACCAAACTGGATTATCATTGCATATATAACAGATAATGGTGTCAGATGTCACAGGTGAACTGATACAGGTAATAACAGTGTAATTAACTAACAGCAGCATATTTCAATTGTCGTTTCAATTGAAATCAAATCTAATAAATAAAAGAACGTTAATCGTGAGTGAGTGCTCACCTTTCGAGGCTAGAGAGAGATGAACGAAATGAGACGAGTTACAGATCCAAGCACAAATTTCGAAGCAAAGAAAGATGGATTCGAGTTCGGCGGACAATGCAGATAGATAAGAATCGATGAGAAATGAATCAAAATAAATTTTGAAAAAAAAACAGCAATGCTATATATATTACTATTGTTATCATTTTCCACGGAATCAATATTAAATTTAACACATATTACTTTGAATATAACAAAACACATATAAAACAACGTATATGCATAGTATAAAAATAAAATAATGAATATATACTTACTTTTATAAACCAACGCACACCTAACATAATATTTATAAAACAATATATATATGCATACATATATAAAACAGAATGCATAAAACTTATGTTGTAGGTGGCTAGTCACGGCTATGACACGTAAAGGCCAATATTCATTCTTTATAAACATCATATACACTTGTTTTTATATATTATGCTCAACTATATATAATCGACTCACTTTATATAGCTTGTACAGTCTAAAGCAAATTATACTCATATATAGTATTTCTATATATAATAAATTCAACTACTGGTTGTATACATATCCAAACTCAGTATATAGTTATAAAACTTGCACTATAAGTCAACATATAAACTAAAATATGACTTGTGAAAAATTATATAAACTATATATATTTTTTTTCTAACATATTACCGTACTCGGCAAAGAGGCATATATAAAACAGCTTTTTTTTTTTTTTTGTGTCAGCAGAAGTTGCCAACTCAAAGTTTTAGTAATGTCTCAAGTTCATCTGAATGATAAAACCAGAAGATTCATAGTTTTAACCGATCTAAAACTACAAATACAAAGATGCCATCTTATTTTTCAGGTTACAAACTAACACTCGACACACATCAAAATAAAGATAACATAATTGCTCCTTGGCTATAAAGCGCTCATATAATGAACAGTTCGGGCATGATAGCGCTTTCGGCATGCTAAATATTTCTAGGCATTTAACTATAAACTTTTATATACCAAGGACATATCAAACAGTAAAAAAATTACATAAAATACATATATCCATAGTTTTGTAAAGCTGACGTATGAACATAAACTTTATATATTATTAGAACCAGTATATATATACTTACATATATTATAAAATGATAGGTTCAAATATAAAGTTGCAATTATATAGAACTATAAATAAGAGGAAAAATATACACCCATAAGTTATAAAACTGTATATATATAAAGTATGGACGAACCAAGCATGGAGGAGGAAGGAATGGGTCGGCGCCTTGGTGTTTGTTGTCGTTCGACGAGGTGGTGGGACAGAGCGGTGACGTCGGTCATATCAGTGAAGTGGTGAGCCCGTGGGTTTTCCGATGCCAGGCGGGTGGTGGGTAGTTCACGCTGGCGTGGAGAAGTGGAGAGAAGAGGTTAAGGTCAGAGAGCTTGTGATGGTGAAGGGGTGTAGTTGTTTTGTGTGGAGGGTTGATGGCTTGAGACTGTTATGCGTGGGTTATGGAGGGCAGACTGTCGAGGCTGTGGTGGTGGAAGGGCTCGGAAATGGTGGAGAAGGTCATGGAGATGCTCGGATTTTGCATGCCTCGAAAGTGACGCTGCAGACAAGTTGCTTGGCTCCGGCGTTTTGTTTGAGATGTGGCATGCTTTAGTTGAAGGTGAAATCAAGAAGGTCAGTTAGAGAAGAATTTGGGTTTGAGAAATATGCTCTGTCAACAATTTAATTTTTTAGAGAAGGCGGAAGAAAAACAAAGATACGGCAATGTTAAGTATATAACCTCTTTTTAATGAGATGGGAGAGGTCAGAAGGAAAAATCAAACGAACCGGCATAAAATATATTGTAACGATGGAATAGTAAAAGCCATCAACCTTGAATTCTTGGACAACTTTGAATTCTGGGAATAATGAAAGGCACGAGGCTGTATGCGTTGGAAGTTTAATTGTCACGGGAAACCAAAAGTTTAAACGTGTACCGGTGCGATTTATCGTTTCCACAGATTTCATCGCGTACCGAATTTTCGAAATACACAAATGAATACACCGTTGAGATCAACACGACGACGCGATCAAAACGGTATACAGATATCAGTGGTACGATCATCCGATAAAATCGATATCGGTACTAGAATGCTGCTGTTTTGCAGAAAATAAGAACGACGGAGCCAAAGATGTCCGAATTTGGAAAAACGTCAAACTGAAATCTTGCTCAGAAGATGGTTTAGAATTTTTCTATGTAAAAATATTTTGGTTTTGAAAACGTTTTATTATCAACGCTTTTTAACTGATTGAATTGAAGTGAATTTACGCGCGAAATAAACTTTCATATTTTCGGATGAAAATTTACCAGTTGCTATGTTTAACTAGACGTATTCCAAATATAAAATTTTTATTTCAAAATTTTATCGTTTAAAATTTCACAAAATTTTAACTAATTACGTTATTAAAACGGTTGAAATTTACGGGTCGTTACACGCTGCCTGCCGAGTTGCCGTCGAGTAGTTGCAGCCACCATCAGTGAGTCTGGAGTCGTGCGGTGCGCCTTCTTTTGGGTCGCGGTGGTGCTAATGCGATATGTTTTTTTTACTAATAGCCGTTTCGTCGTTCAATATGTAAAGGAATGGGTGCCCTAGAAAATTTGTGGCCCGAAGCCATTGATTTGCTTGCTTTACCAAAAGGCCCGCCCGGGGCGGAGGTAGCGATAACGGAGGGGGTGAAAACCCAAGATTTGAATTTTTGATTTACAGAACGAAGCGTGAGAAATGATTTTAGAAGCGTGAGAAACGGGGTAAGTACTGATAATAAACAAAATGACACTCCTTTCCATATTGCTGTTAATTATTTACCAAACTACCGGATTTAGTAACAGTTATAACCGTGATAAATGGTCGTAACGAAAATAACCGTTAGAAATTTATAACGGCTATTACCGTTACAAATTGAAAGCGGAAAAGTGTTACAAAATAAGTTGTTTGGTGTTGTGTAAGTGGATTCGTTTTGGTAATATTAAACTTTGAACTACATACATTTATATATAGCATTCTAAAGAGTTCTTTTACTCTTTTGTCGCTCCCACTAAATAGGCGATTTACCTTTAATCATTTGAGATACATTTCACCAATACTATATGATTCATGATTAAAGAATTATTTCTCAAAATCGTGGCTTAGACTATAATCCAAAATAATTGAAAAAAAATTAGATACTTGTGTATTATGTAGCTAATGTAACAAATACTGTTATTTTAATAAATTTATTTCATAACGAATATTCATAACAAAATAAAACTATGTTTATTTTTAGTCAATACTGAAAATAGTTATTATTTCTTAAATAATATTTGGTATATTTACAAAAACAATTTTTCATAACTTGATGTATCCACTACTAAGTATTATATGGCATGGTCCCATAATTTCCGCTAGTACTATAATAGCATATGAAATACGAAGCTTCATTTAACTGCTTATTTTGGGCTATTTATTTCTTTTACTACATCTAGTTTACAGTCAAAAGTTTTTGATCAAATATCTTAAACTCGTAGAAATGACCTCTATATCAAACAATTTTCTATATTATAAAACAATTGGAATAGAAATTATATTTCTCATTCCATGTTAAGTATCTTTTGGTATTTTATACAATTCTTGTTTTCGATATCCCTTTATGAAGAAGCGTTGATCATTTACTCTCTTCATCTCAACTGTGCCTAAGTTACACTCACTCTCATATATTCGCTTTCCTTTCCAAAATGATCAAAACATTCAAAGGAGATTCTTATTGTAATCAATTGTATTGAATTCATGATTTTACATTATGGTTTATTTTCTTATATCCAATAAACTAATTTCGTTAATGTATCATACATTATGAACCACGATCGTTCACCATATAACATTTATATGTGATTGAATATGGATTAAATATCAATATTTTTATATTGCTTAAGAGTTCAAAAATCTTAAAAGACAATACAGAGTCTCGAAGAAATAAACTCCTTAGCAACAGAGGAATGAATGTTTAGTGGTTTTGTAAATTAGTTCTTGCATGGGTTTAGAAGTGAGAACATGTCAAATAAATTATTGGCAAGTATATTTTATATTTCCATGTCAACCTTAATTCGGTTCATTTGTATATTTTAACTAATAAACATTATCGATTATAATAATTGCACAAATTTATCTAAGTAAATTATTTTAGCTTGTATAACATATACTCTCACAATATTTGAAGGTTAAGTATTACCATTTCATTTTTTCTAATAAGGCTCCCACTATAATTTTATGTTCTTCAAAATCCTAAGAAAACATAGAAATCTTTTTATTTCTCTAATGGACATTAAGACTCGCTTTCTTTAGGATTCCGATCTTAAGGAATATCAACCAACCATAGGCCCATAAGTGATGGATAAAACTTTATCGATCATATCATATACAACTCCTAATCCGGGGACTTTGTCCTAATCTCATCTTGACCTTGAGGAATATCAACAAAATTGAAAGAGATCATTCACTTGTACCCACCATTTCACGACGGCCTGAGTATAATGCACGTACCTTAGGAATATCAATAAATACCTACATGCATCTTACCTTGTCTAGTCAATATATTTATAATAATACACATAACATCTATCGCCTGAGGAGTATCGATAACTAAAGAGTAAGCAAGTAATCTATTAATGTATAAATGGTAGAGGAAAACTTATATATTAAGGATTCATGATTTTCAATATACATATACTGACTGATAACGAATTACGGACTAATAAATTTTTTGTGAAATACCTAGTGATTCAATTGTCAAGCACATCTGAAATCACGGTATACGTACTACACGTATATAGTTATTCCTTAAATCTAATTTTGATTTCTTTGCAGTTCTATTTAATTTTATACGTATATAATTATATAAGTATTATATTATTTTAAACTTTTGTGATTTAATCTACTTATATAATGTATAAATCTATATTATTAATCAAATCATATTTATGTAATTAATTTATTTTGTTTTATATTACTCATCTTGAACTATTTAAGATAGTTAATCAACTATAACATTTATAGTTTGTTTATGTGTACATATCAATACGTGTATACATTTGTTAACTAACTTTTAATTAATTTTAGTTAATTAATTTTATCTAATTAAATGGTTTAATTTAAATATTTCAATTAATTTGGAATTCTAAGAATAATACTTAGAAACCTGAAGAGAGAATGCGTGCTTCAATCTTGAATTTTCCTTGGTATGACTCTGTTTACTCTAAGTATTTTGTTTCCTATCAGTTAATTAGAATCGCATGGTGGTATAGAATTTGACTCGTGTTTCTATGATTGGTTCGATAGTTTTGGTTTATTTTATGTTCGACATGTGTGACGGGGGCACGTAAGCGTTAGTGCGATACATTATTCCACTCATGATGATTTCGAGGATAAAATCTTTTTAATGGGGGAGAATGTAACGATATGAAAATCTTTTGATTAATACTTAATCGTAATTAACCGTTTAATTGAAGACTTAAGAGAACTAATGACTTAAAAGATATATTTTTAAAATTGAATGAATTTGGACTCGAGACTTACACCATTAAGTTTATAATGTCATTTACATATGAAATACGTATTAAGCTGGTTAAAATCGGATGATGTTTGCAAAATGAAAAGAAATGAGAAAGGAGGGGCAGAATTGTCTTTTGGCCAGCACTCCAATATCATATCTGAAATAACCCCTTCTCTTCATCTCCTCAATGTCTTCTTTTCCAAATTCTAAAAAAAAGTAAATCTAGTATTTTCGACCTTCAAACTCACACAACTCTTGATTTTCGCAACTAAAAATCCAAAAATAAATCTCTAAATTCAAAGTTGGATGATTCTCTGCAAATCTATGCCATCAAGTTGAAATTTTGGAGAAGACTAGGGCTAAATTTCTGAAGTCAAAGAGGGCTTCAAATTTGGGTTTAAGCTAACTTGGATTTATTTCTAATTTGGTGAGTGTGAACATTCTCTATACTCTATGATAATTAAATAGGTTAAAAATAATGATTTTATGCTAATGTTGGTTAAAGCTTGAGTAATGAACTCGATATGGTATTTTAGAAATGAGAATTATTTTTGAATGAATGTTTTAAAGTATAAATTATATAATTTAATGTGTTGGCATATTTGGAATGAATCGAATTTTATTTGGTTGAATGTTTGGTTTGATTATTGATTGGTAATAGATATAATGGTTAAATCGAAAATCTATGATAATTAAAGTTTTCTATGAAAGTGGAAAACTATAGAGTTGAAGTAATTGATTGGATAGTTAAATTTGAACGGTTCTAAAATTAGTTTATTGCCTCAAAGTCGTTCGTCAAGTGTGAAGTTGTGCTCATCTGAATGTCGAACGACTTATGATAGGACATGAATTTGAGTCAAATTATGTTCGTGTAATGTATCTTTGTGGTACCGAGATATATGTTGAAGGTGTTCAAGGGAAAGAAACCACCCCAAAAAGTGTACGAATTCGTCAAGGTCACATAAAAGAAACGACGAGTCATTTGGAGCTACATAGCACAAGATATGGATGTTTGAAGTTCGAAAGAGAGCAATAATGGTCATGCATAGGCCACCGGTTGACTGGTGAGACCAATCGGTCAATTGGTGAAAAATTAATTAAATCAAAGTGGAAAGAAGGTTCCAGTCGATAGTATATTTTCCTAGATAACAGGTTCCAGTCGATTGGTTATATTTTTCAACTATTCGACAATTGATCGCCTGGTTCGAGTAAAATTCAAAAATGCGATAATTTTCGCATACGAACTCATAAAGGCTCAATTTGGAACATTTTTCGTCATTTTTAAGGGCTACAACCTATGAAGTTTTGTTGGTTTTGAAGTATTTTGATTTCAAAGTCCACGTGGGACCCACTTAGGCACGTATTCCAAAACTGCAGATTTTGAGATAGCCTGGGAGAGTGTATTGAAGAAATAAGATGGAATTGAGGTTATTTTTTATGATTAAGGATGTGTTTTAATTTGTTGGTAAAATTTGTACTTCTGCCTGGTGATTTTGAGATATGGCCACAAGAGTATTATGATATATGACTCCATACGATCTTGCACGTAAGTAAGTTTGTTTCCATCAGCTTTGGCCTTAGGATTTGATAGTTATATAACATTTGTAGTATTAGCGGTGGTTGTTTCTTTTGCGTCTATTTGGTCAGTAGTGATTCGAGGATAGGAGACGTTCTATCTAAGTACTAATCTATAACCACCGGCTACATTTTAGCAAGTGTTATATACTCGGATGTACTTGTCATTAGTTCTCATGATAAACAAATGGCAGTAGTTAGGAATACATATATTTATCGGGCTTTAATACGATTTTATGCGGTGGACGATGCGTTGAGAACATCATAAGTATTCGTCTTATATTAGTGGCTAAATTTGACGAGTTCTGACTTTACCGGGAGACCAGTGGCCCACTAGCCTAGTGAGTGACGGTTTCATCATGATTTGGTGTCTTGTTGTTTTGTATATAATAGCTTTATTCGTATACCATAACACAACAAGAGAAATGTCCTAACTTTTTAGATGCAGGTGAAGACGCAGTCTGAGGTATGATTCTATTACCTCGAGTAGTACCACTTGGTATTATTTGTGATATTAGCATGGTAATCTTGTACATTGGTGATGGTTTCTTTTCACCAGACTTTATGTCCGACCCTCTCTTTGTTATTTCTTTCTTATCTATTCTTTGAGTAAGATAACATAGAGATGAGAATCTATACTAGCTAGAGGCAATTCGTACAGCCATAGCCATAACACTGTTTTGATATATACCTAGTTTTTGATGTAATGATATGCAGACATACACGTTATTTTGAAACTTATATTCTTATGGGATTTGATGCTATTGTATTATGATGTCGAATCATTTGTCTCTTTATATCGTATGCATTTTTGTCATCTACATGTTTATGTTGATATTATATTTTACACCCTTCCACTTTTAGGGTTTAATGAGTAGTGATAAGTATGCTCTCTAATATTTTTTAATGCTTACATATCTTACCCTTAGTGGAATGCCATCTGTGACCCATTGGTGTGATTGCTTGGGTGCATGAATTTCAAGTGTTATAGGAGACAGATCATTACATTTGGTATCAGAGCATAGGTTATCTAATCATAAAAAATAGGAATAAGTTAAGAGAAAGTATTTATACTTTTGTTATACTTACGAATATAACATTTATTCTCTCATGCTTTTGTTTCTAGTATCATGTACTATCAAGTTGTTAGTAAATTCCATCTAATAGATAGCTACTATGAGTTGTGCGACTTATGCAATGGACGCTAGGGACAATGCTGAAGTTCCATACCTTCATATGCCATTATGATTCCAGATATACCTTTAGGCTGTAGCATATGGTACCCCACTGCCAATGGGTCTCCCTCCTAGACTAGCAGCAGTTGAGATGACGCCTATTCCTCCGACACCTCCATTACTTTTTCTTGATTTCCCTTGGATTTCTAGAGACTATCTCCATATAAGAGGCAAGCATTATTTGGGGACACAGTCGTTTATTGAGACTCGGACATGGCTCCACACTAGTGAGCGGATCTTCGATGATATTGGTGAAGAGATGAATTGCTTTCATTCAATCTTGAGAAGAAACTTTGTGTTGGTTTGATGTTGTTATTGAAGAGGTGGATGAGCATGCTATACTTGGGAAGTGTTTCAAAGGATGTTTGAGGTTCACTTTATTTCTGATGCCAAGAATTGATTGCAAGAAGTTCTTGTGTCTCCAATAAGATGATAAGACCATAATGGAGTACATTAATTAGTTCACACTATTCCCCCATTTCGAGATGGGCATGATTAACACTCCTGCTAAGAAGACCAAGAAATTGCTATGGGATTCAGTCTACCTCTTAAGGGACTTGCTCTTAGCCATATTCCAATAGGTACTACTTTTGAGAGTCTTATGAAAATTGTTTGCTAAACTCTATTTCTCAAAGGGCTTCGAAGGAGGAAAGAGCCAAGGTGGAAGTGAAATCCAAGTTCCAAGGCAAGTGGAAGGAAAAAAGGAACAAAAATGAACAAGGCCAAAAGAAGAAGGAGAGGATGACTTATAATAGGTGTCATTTAAAGAGTAACTTTGTTAGAGATAATAGAGTCAACCTCTAAGAAAAGAAGTGTTTCAATTGTGATCAACCGAGATACTTCAAGAAAGATTGTCCATCTCTTCCAAAGAGTGGATAAATGGTCAAAGCTTATGCTATCCAAGAAACTCCTAATTCGAGCACTCCGCTAAAGATCAATACTATGGAAAAACATTGCCATGGAAGTGTGATTTCTATTTATAACTTTCTTATTCATGTTTTATGTGATACATGAGCTTCACATTTTTAAACTGTTAATCATCCTGTTGATATTTTACATCAAGTGCCCCACGTAAACGATGAGTCTCTTATTATGCCAAATTTGTTGAAGGGTCGGGGCATCTTTCTGTGATATATTGAGATATTAAATTAGCTCAGAGCAAGCATAGGTTTTCTTATAATGCATTTTGCTTGGGTTTTTGGGCTATAGACTTATCCTAGGGATGATTCGGGTGATGAAGCAAAGTGTAGTTAAATATTGTAATAACCATGTAGTCCATATGAATAATTATAGTGAGGAGGGGCTTAATGTGTATTGTGAGCATGAGATTTCTATGACGTTGAGTTAATTATACACCTTAGTTCTCTCTTATGATGAAATTAATGCAAGTTATAATTATTGGGAATTTTACAGATGTGTTTGAAGAGGTTTCTAGTTTGCCTCCTTATCGAGAAATTAAATTCCATACTAACTTAGATCGAGATGCGAAGTTGTTTGCCCTACCTATTAGGTGTTGGCTCCGATAGAAACTTGAGTACTAGAAACTCAAATTTTCAAGCTTTCATAGAAGGGCTTTATTTAGAGAAGCAAATTGGAGTTGGGAGCACTTATCAACTTTGCCACTGAAGTGGATGGATCCTTGAGATTATGTGTCGACTATAGAGAATTGAATAAGTTGAAAAGGAAGAATATCTGTCATCTTCCTTGTATTGATGATTTGTTCGACCAACTCATAGGAGCGCAGTTTTTATCTTAACTCGATCTTGGTACCGGTGTCATCAACTATGGGTGGTTAAAGATAGCATTTCAATGACCGCCTTTAAAAATCCCGAAGAATCTTATGAATTATTACCGATGCCATTCGGCCTTACGAACACACTAGCATATTTTGTTGATCTCATGAGTTTTTTTATTTATTTTAGGACTAACTCAATAAATTTGTGGTTATGTTTTTGGATGATATTTTGATATTCTCTAAAAGTGAAGAAGAAAACAAATTACACTTAAAGGAAATGTTTGAGGTGTTGATTTGAATGCACATAAAGGCAAAGGTTTTGAAATGTCACTTATGGAGAAGAGAAGTTAGATTTTTAAGTCATGTTGTATCCTAACATTGGGATTTTTGTTGATCTAAGCAAGACTGTCGCAATGCAAGGTTCGTAGATATCGAGTAAAGGGACCAAGGTTTGATTTTCCTTAGGTTTGAAAGATATTTTATAGAGTTAATTAAGGACTTTGCAAAGAATAATACACCTTTGACTAATCTAACTAGGAAACAAAGGTGATGGAATTCTTGGCATCATCTGATTTTGGAATTTCGTACTCCCGGAAAGAGGAATGTTGTAGCGAATGCATTGAGCAGAAGACATGCTATGTTGTTCTATGTTTATAGAATGGAAGGGTTTGGAGTTTATTGTGGAGTTCGATTCTCGACCTTCATATGATGTGTTCTTCAGTTTGTTAGTAACCTCAGAAGTTAGACTCACGCTTATCGATTGGATAATTTCTCACCAAAGACTTAATGCGAGCATTATAGAGATCATGGATCGAACAAAAAATAATTGAAGTCCAACTACATTAGTCAGTATTCAGTTGATGCAAAGGGTTGGTTTCATTGAGCTGGAAGGCTGCGTGTTCCCGAAGTGGAGTGTTTGATTGATGAGGTGCTTCGGGAGTGCCATCGTTCTAGGACGATGACTCATCTCGGTGAAAACAAAATGTATAATGATATGAATCGCACTTATTATTCGAAGTGGATGAAAAGTAATGTCCTGAAGTTCATAGAAAAGTGCCTTTAGAAGTTCCACATTGGAAATTGGAGCATATTTCCATTGATTTCATTGATGATTGTCCATAGAGTCGGAGAGGGAATAAGAGCGTTTGAGTTATTGTGGACCATTTGATGGAGAACGCTCATTTTAATCTAGTAAAGGTTTCTAGAACTGCTCTATTCCTATAATTATTGTATGTCCTAGAGGTGGCGGGGTTACATGATGTACACTCTAACATTGTAAGTGATTGATATTCACTCTTCATGAGTGAGTTTTTAAAGAGCTTGCAACAAGCATTGGGCATAAGCCATAACTTGATGAATCATCCTCAAACCAATGGATACACCCAAAGAGTGAATCACATAATTGAAGGCTTGTTAAGGGGTTGTATTCTTGATTTTGACGATTCATGGTAAGATCATGTTACCTCTTGTTGAATTTGCATACAACAATAAATTTCATGCTAATATCAGCATGTCACCATTTGAAGCTTTTTATGGAAGATCTTATAAGTCGCCTAAATGTTGGTGAAAGATCACCAATATGGTGATACTTGGATCAGGGATGATCTGTGAGACTTTGAAGAAAGTCAAATTGATTAAGAAAAAATGGAGGCATCTCAAGATCGACAAAAGTTTTATGTCGATAAGAGACATGTTGATCTTGACTTTAAAGTGGATGATATGATCTTTGTGAAAGTGGGTGATATAGGATTTTAGAAATAATATTTATTCTGAATGTATGCTTCAAAGTATAAATTGTATAATTTAATGAGTTGGGGCATTTGGAATGAATTGAAGCGTGTGGTTAAATATAAAATCAATGGAAGTTGAAGTTTTCATTGAAAGTGAAAAAATAAGAAGTTGAAATAATTGATCGAGTGGTTAAACTTAAATGGGTATAAAATTGGTGAACTGCCTCGAAGTCGTTCATCGAGGGAAAAGTTGCGCCCGTCTGCATGTCGAACGACTTATGACGAGGATGTTAGTACGAGTTAAATGATGTCCGTGCAACATATCCTAGTGATATGGAGCCATATTTCAAAGGCGTTCAAGGGAAAGAAAAAAAAGTCCAAAAGTGTGTAAATTCATGATTTTAAGTCATTAGGTTGAATAGAATTCCTTCATGGTCAAATCGGAAGGCACGACAAGTCATTTTGAGCTATGAGTCATAAGATCTGGACATTTGAAGTTTAGAAGAGAGCAAAACTGGTCATGTACAGGCCGTCGGTCAACTGGTGGGACCAACTAGTCGACTGGTGGAAATCCATTATCAAGTTAGAGTAGAAAGGTGGTTCCAGTCGACTAGAAATTTTATCTTACTGATTGGTTCTGGTTGAGTAGTTATCTTTTTTAGTCGACCGTTGATCGCCTTATTCGCTGAAATTTAAAAATGCAATAACTTTTGCGTACAAACTTTGATAAGGCGTAGTTTGGGCTAGTGTACAAAATTTTTCAATGGCTACAATCCATGAAGTTTTTTCAGGTTTTGAATTACTTTGATTTTGCGGCATACGCGGGACCCGCTCGAGCACATATTCCAAAACCGTGAACCTTGAGATAGACTGGGAGGGTGTATCCGGGAAGTGAAATGACATTGAGATTATAGTTCATGATTGAGGATGTCTGTTAATTCATATGGTAACTTTTATAGAGCCATCCGGTGGTTTTGAAATATGACGACTAGAGTTTTATGATAAACAATTCCATACGACCTTGCACATATGGAGTAAGTCTGTTTCCCTCGGCTTTGGCCATGGGATTTGACAGTTATCAACCATTAGTAGCATGAGCCCTTGTTGTTTCATTTGTGCATTTTCGAGCAGCGGCTATTCTGGGATAGGAGACATTCTATCTTGGTACTAAAGCTACAACCTTGGGTTATGTCGTAGTAAGGGTTATGTGCTCGGATGTACTTTTCATTGGTTCTCATGATAGACAATTGGTAGCGGTTAGGCATGTATAGATCGACTTAGGTTCGACATAATTTTGGGGGGTGGATAATGTATTGAGAGTAGGCCTGTCAACGGATGCTTTCGGATGCGGATAGTACCATATCCGCATCCGCATCCAAAATCATTCTCGGATATCGGTTATCCGCATCCGTGGATACAGACGGATGTCAGATAATTATCCTATCCGCTAATGACCGATAAATCAAGAATTATAAAAAGAAAATTTTAGTTTAACATAAATATTCTTCAATCCCATTGATTATAAATGTGTTAAAAATTAACAAATATGATGATAATAAATAGTTTCGAGCAGTTAAAAAGCATTAAGTGCATATAATATAAACTACTAACAAAATAAAATAATAAATAGATATCTTTCACTCCACTAAAATACACAAAATTTGAACTATAATCTTGACAAAAACCGAACGGATAATTTTTGGATGCGGATGTCTTCGTATCTGCATCCTCATCCATTTTTCCGAATATCAGATATTTATCCACTTTTCGGATGTGGATGCGGATGGATTTTGGATTTTTCGGGTATCCATTGACCGCCCTAATTCAAAGCATCGTAATTATTGGTCTAATGTTAGTGGCTATACTTGGTGGGTTTTGATTTCAGTGATATTAGCATATTGGTAATCATGGAGAACAGTGATAGTTCCTTTTCAGCAGGCTTTATGTCTGACCCTCTCTTTGTTGTTTCTTTAGTACTTTTTCTTTAAGTAGGTTTACATAGAGATAAGGATCTCTACTAGTTGGAGGCGATTCATATAGCCATAGCTATATTATCGCTATGATTATATCTATCCAGTTTTTGGTGTATTGACATGTAGAAATATGTATTACTTTGAGACATGTATTCTTATGGGATTTGATGTACCATCTGCTACTATATTAATGTAACATCCCCTACTTGGAGGCCCAAAACTAACGGCTATGGATGCTGCAGTCATCCATAGTTATTAATCTTCGACGACCAAATACGGTAATGTTAGATACGTTGATACACAAGAACACATAAATATGGAGAAAAAAAATTAAAACATCAAACAAGTTCCACATTCCATTTCAAAACATTTCAAGTTCATTACATAATCCCACAATCGTTAACCACGTTCAGAGAAAATATATTTATTAAAACATATGCCAAGAGCGACATATGAAGATGTCCCCTTGGATGAACATAGCATATATATATATATGTATGTATGTATGTATGTATGTATGTATATAGATATAGGCAATATAACAACTTTGCCTTCACAATAGCAACATAGTGGAATTAAAATAAAAGATAACTCTAGGTAGCTATCATGACTCCTGCACGTCTCCGGAAGCTTATTCGTTTAATGCGCTACCTGAAAACCTCAACTCTCAAACTACTCAAAATCAATTGAGTACCCGAGAGTTTGAGGGGAAAACATAAGCTTCGAGTTAGACATAAAGCCTGGTATGAATAATAATCTACCATCTCAAAACATTTAGATATCTAGTGAGACTACTCCGCTTAGCGGAATGGTGTTTTCCCTCACTAGTATCCTAAAACCTTTATAAAACCATATACGGTGCCCCTGCATCCACAATGGTTATAACAATTCAAAACAATATAATGATATTCAAAACAAGCAAATCAATTCTGGATTACCCATCTCCATTCATTTAGACTATTTGTCTCAGGTATAGTTTCTAGGGTTACTATTAACCTAATAGTTTTAATGGGCTGACTAATAACCATTTAAATGTTTATGGACTCCCTGTCCTATTTCATAGTTTTTATGGGATCACTAAGAACTTATTGGCCCCTGCCAATATCTTTATTGTTTCATGGGTTCTCCCTGAACCTATTGGTAACTCCAATATATTTTCTCTTATCCTAGTTTTCATGGGTTGACTAGGAACCTATTGACTTCTGTCAATATCTTAATCCGGATATAGTTTTCATGGGTTCACTATAAACCTATTGGCCCCTGTCAATATCAAATCATAGTTTTCATGGGCTAACTATTAACCTGTCTTCCTGACATCTTCTTTTGTACATAGTTTTCATGGGCTTACTATGAACCTATTGGTCCCTGCTAATATCTTTAATTAATTTAATTTATATTCACTACTGGGTCAACCTAGCTGGTTATTCTGCCATTTCCCAAAATACAGTTATGGGTCCATTACAATGTGAATATATACATATATGAAGAAGCATACATAATAACATAACAATACCACTCATGTGGGTTTAATTTCCTTAAAATTATTTTCATATAAAACATGGTTAATCCCTTTAACCTAATATTTTATCAAGAAAAGCTTCTTCTTAAAACCATTTCAAATCTTCTTTACTTAGCCATGAGTTTTTCCTTTAAAATGAGATTGGGTTATTTGTTTTGAAAAACTTAAGGCTTTCAAAACCTTCGAAACTTTGCTTTCGACCTCACTGGATGACCACCTTCGAAAGCTTATAAAACTCTCTTTTCAAAACATTAGGCCCCTGCCTTTCGAAATACTTTAAAACCTCTCTTTCAAAACCTTTCGAATGCAATAAAGTATTACTTAGTAACTCTTAGAAGCATAGCTTCGAAACCAGTGGAAGTATCCCTTTCGAAACCATTGAAAGTCCCTCTTTCAAAACCATTGGGTTTAGGTTTAAAAATATCATTTGGGTTAAAGTGAATATAAACGAAAGCATCTTTTTCAAAACCATTCTAAAAGTATTGGGGAAAACTTGATGGCGTCGACACTATCCCTTTCGAAAGCTTCAAATCATTTAAGCAAAATACTGAAGGATAGCATCGAAACCCCCTTTCGAAGCCATTTCCTTTGAAAACCATGAACCCTTTCGAAAGCATTTAGGAAGTGGCTTAAAACATCTTTAAAACAAAAGCTACCCATCGAAAGCAATGATGACTTCAATATACTCGAAAGGTAAAAGAACACCGGTTGGGTTTCGACTTACTCGGAACCACTACTTTCAAAAGCATCATTTTTTAAATAAAGAAACCCATTTGAAAGCTTATACTTTAAAACATAAGATGGAAACCCCTTCGAAAGTGCGACGACCCTGGATTTTGACATTGGAAATTGGAATATTTAATTGATTTTAAATATCTGGAAGTTAGTTTAATTTGAAATTCAAAATATTGCTATGAATTTGGCAATTAAATTATTGAATTAAATTTATTGAAATTGGATAAAATATTGTATCTTCAGTTTTAAGCTGATTAAAAATATTTTCAAGGCTTAAAAAAATTGTATTGATTATACTGAAGGTAATGGAACTTTCAGAATTGAATTTGAAACTGTTTTGTTCAGTTTTGAAATTTTATTGTTTAAATTGAATTTAAAAATAGTCTTCCAAGGCACAGTCTCGAAATTCGACGAAACTAGTTCCATTGGATCCATAATATTGTATAATTATCGGATTTCAATTTTCGTAGCGATTGGAGTTGTTGTGTGGCCGTATGATAAGCAAACGCATTGAAATTTATATTGAAATTTAATTTAATAGCTGGGTTCAAAAAGCTATCTTTTCCATACGATCGAGTTAGGACTCGAAACCTTTTCCATTGCGTTCGGAATAGGCGTATAACATTACAAACGCCTAGCGGCATGCCTCGATAGGAAGTCAAAATTTTTAGTTGACTTTATCGGAACGATTTGAATTGAATTTAAATTGAATATATATCTATACAGTCAACTTCAGCTGAAATAATTTCACATCATCATTTTTCCTTCACTTCAGAATATTGTAGCTCATCTGCTACACGCAAACATCATATCCTCCCCTTTATTTCATTTCACAACCGAACTCACAAATTTATTTTCACTTCTTCCATCCCCTTTCGAATTTTCGTTTAAGCAGAGAAAAAATGTCCGCCTTCGTTTTTCAAATTGGGCTTTGCCTGTGTCGATATTTAACTTCGTTCTCCTCCTCACCCTTCACTATCAATCCACGGCATAACCTCAAAAATCGCAAAAAACACAAATCGCGTTCTTATTTTCATACGAATTCGAAAATGATGTATCGATCGAAGAACTCGAGCCCTAAATTCCAATTGCCAGTCACCTTCGTTCATCGCGCACCTCATTTTCTCAGAATCAACCTTATCGGCCACGAGAGTATCATTTGGAAGCAAGGGGGTGGTGATCATAGCTGCAATTCGAGCTTGGGGATTGGAACCTTGGTTCGCATGCTAGCAGATGTAGAACTCGCGAGTGCATGGAGACGAGGCGACATGGGGTGGTGCTTCACTCGAGCATAGCTAGGTCGCGATTTTGGGTATGTTGATTTTTCGAATTTGTGAATTACTGTTGTAGGTAGGATTTAATGAGAGAATAAGCAGTGTAGTTGAACTTAATCTGACATCTACATAGGTATAAAAATAATTTATTCTTCGATTTTAAATTTAGTACTGTATGTATAAGTATATACAGTAAAGTAAAAAAAATGTATATAAACATTTTACAGTAAGCTATGGATAAAGTTGAGGAAAAAATAGATTTTAAAATCTATATAAATTTTTTTTTCAAAGAAAATATTTTGTTAAAAAGAAATTAGTTTAAAAAAAATCAAATTTCAATTTTGGAATTAAAATCATTGGTTAATTAAATTTATCCAATAGGAATTTATTATTCGATTATTTCAATTATTAATAAATTGTATAAATTGTTTATACAAGGTCAAGAACTGTGATGAAAATAAGTCGGGATTGGATTGGATTGCAAAATAAAAATCAAAGGTGAGATCTTCTCACTTAAATTAAAATTGGAATTGCAGTTATTGATTGACGGTTCGGATGTGATATATTATATATAGTAGTATATAATATATATTGGAGTTATTGATATTCCCGCATTATATAGCGGATGAGACCCTATGTGCCGCATAATAGCGGATGATATTTTATAAATCCCATATACCGCGATATTCCACCTCGAAGTGGAATGGGTATTTAATTATTGTGCTAACAACTGTGGATGCAGGGAAACAGGTTGGAGGGATCCAACTGGATTCCTCAAATTGTATGAATTTGTTTCATATGTTGTGTGATTATTTATTTATAATCTATGAATGATTATATTGATGATTGAATTTGTTGAAGGCTATAATTTAAACGAATGTATTTTTGGTATCGTTGGATACCGGAAATAAATAAAATTGGATTTTTTTGAAATTAAAGTAGGGAATTTTAAGTAAATTCCTTTTGAAAGAATTTGGTGAATTTAAAAGAAAGAATTTTAAAAGCATAAAGTTGATCTTCGAAACCTTATCGAATTATTTCCAAAATATAGGAAAGGATTTTAATAAATGGATTTTGAGAAATATTGTTTAAAAGTTGAAGAATTTATTTAACATTGGATTTTCCATAGTTGGAAAGAATAAAGAGATTTATTTTAAAAAGGAAATAAATTTTTAGAAATCAATTTGATAATTGATTTGGTATTTGAAAATAAATCTTTGGGAAATCGATATGAAAATTTATTTGGTGTTGAATGAAAATGGATTTTGTGTTGAAAGCAATTTGCAAATGTTCTGTTCTATTGAAAATAGACTTGGGGATCAATTTGTAAAATTGATTTGGTATTTGAAATAAATGGAAGAATCAATTTGGAATTTGATTTGGGGGTTGAAAGTGAATATTTGAAAAATCGCATATAAGTGAAAATTTGGAAATTTAAATTCACAGTGGAAATAAATAATATCGGGAATTTTATTCCACGAGCGAAAAGTGATTTGAAATTTGTTTTCAAAGTGATGAAGTGTGGAAAATATATATATATCTTGCAAAGATATTTGAAATGTAATAATTTGGGAAAATTATTTAAATTGGTTAATTGTTGTGAATGTTGTTTGATAGTTAAATAACCGACTATCAATAATTGCCTTTGAAATGGCATTTGAATTTGTTTTTAAAACAAGCGCTCATCATTCGGTTAAGCCGGGAGAGGACTTTGTGTCATATAACCCATTCCGAATAGTGATACGACGTAAATGGATAACATTTGAAGACCGGTGTTGAAGACCGGGCATTTGCGAGAACGATAGGATAACCTATCGATTGTCTCTGCACTGAGTAGCTACGGTATAGAGATTCCCTATGTGATGGGAAGTCCGATCGGGATTGTGAATACCCGGATTGCAAGGGCTTCTTCGGAAGTGCCTTCGATTTTGTTCGAACCCGGAACAGATTTGTATCGATGTATGTCTGACATTACACTTTGAGATATAAAGACGATTTCTTTCAAATACATTTCTGTTTGGTGGTGGAGAATTTATTCTCTTAGCTTAACACCCTTCTCTGAGATGTACGAGCTTAGAGGTTATGTAGTTGAAGGTTATCAGTGATATACTCCCAATTTGGTAGTGTGGCATGCTAAGTGTTGTTGTGTGTTGATGATCATTCGTTGATCATTTGTGATCAAAGCATGGCTTTCGTATAAAGCGTAGCTTTGTGGACGATACCTCATCGAACCTCACACCCCGGAAATGGTCGAAACAGGAAAATGTGGCAAGGTTATGAGGGTCGCACCCTTTAGGGTATGTCATTTCCTTCTGGAAAAAGGTGGTATCATGGTATGGAGCCCAGATGCTTTACCTGTGTGGTTGCATCAATCTTATTTACTGTGTGATTGTTGCTTTGTGATCAAGGGCCCTCGGATAAAGGTCGCAAACGACCGGGGGGTGGCATACTCGTGTAGTAGTTACCTAGAAAGAGGTAACCCGGCCTTGTGTTGGTAGAGAGCAGTTGTCTCTCGGGACATCCCTCCAGAGGCGTTTCCATGTGGCATAGGAAGTTCCTTAGCCTGACCATTTGTTGGAAAATCCAAAGAAACAATACGAGCCCTTTACGATTGCAATTTGTATAACTTGTCACCTCAGGTGGCAGCTATAGCAGGCATAATATAATGGTACCTATGCTGGCTAAGATTAATATTATACTTTCGAAATGTTTTCCACACTAGGCACTAATGATAATATTAAAAAGAGTTTTCTCGTATTAAGCATGTTTGACTATCATAAGGAGAAATCTCCCCCATGTGTGCGATTGCATTGTGTGTGTGCCAGGAGGCCTTATGGTAGTTTCATTTTCCAAAAGCATTGCGAATTTCTTTTATTTTCTTTGTGAAAATAACTGTTTTTAAGATCTCACACCAGTCCCATGACTGACCTTGCTTATCTTTGTGAAACGTGATAGGGGGTTCTCGCTTCGGGTTTGGTGGCGAACGGGAGACTCTTACCCCTACATGTCCTCTTTGTGGGGTTGGTTAGCTTATTGTTCCCTTTCTAAACTCTGTGTGCCCATAAATTTCCACACAGGCAGCCTAGAGTCAGGTTATCAGGTCATTCTGGAATTCAGTAGTTGCTGTGGAGATCTGGAGGCGAGTTGGATGGCAAGGCGTATCACTTATACTAGTATTATTCAACTATTTATTATGTTATGTGGACAAGTTTATATAACTGTCCAGTGATGTATATTGTTGTTGTAAACTCTGATGATGTATTGTATAAATTGATATAGTTCTTTGTTATAAAGATTATTCATTTATCTATTATATATTGTTCTGCTGCGAATGTGAGATTCTGTTGTTGTTTCTGTTTCTTCTTTATTCTTCTATCTGTTTTCTTCTACCTCTTCTTTTTCAAAGCTAACAATTCGGTTTTCCGGCATTCAATAGTTCGGCAGTTGATACAGTGGTTGTATTGATGTCGACTTTCGGGCGTCGAAAAGTCGTACCGTTACATGTGGTATCAGAGCAATTGGTTAAGCGACAACATTGGCTCTGTTGGGTGTTACTCATTAGAGATAGAGTCAGTAGTACTCTAGAATAAGTGTGAGTGTAATAATAGATATGAGCGCGTATTTGTTAGTGAATACAAAAATTTGTTTTATATTGTGTTGACTTATCGGTTGATTGTTTATAGATTTTGGTCGGTGCAGTTTGGCCAACTGTAATCGATAGGGGTTTCTAAACTCTTAAACAAGATAAACTGACACAGTATTGTTTTAAAATAGGGTAAATGAAATAATTTTACCCAAAACTATTTTTGTATAGAAAATAAATCATTTTTCGTAAATTATTATAGTATATGGTTGCTTGGTTGTTAGGAAGAGATAATATTGAATTATTATCATTGTTATATGGAAACGAAATAAGAAATAATGGTATAACCAAAGATTTGGAGATAAATTCATTTAACAAATGAAATTTATAAATATGAATTGAAGGATAAGGAAATAAAGTTCATATACAAATGAAATTTGTAAATGTAAATTGTAAATGTGATTTATAATTGGAAATAGAATTCTAGGAAAATATTTGAAATAAATTCATTAATTGAATGAAATTGGTAATGTGAATTTATAAATGAGTTTTATAAATTGAAACGAGATGCCAGAGTAATTGTTTAAAAGACTCTAGAATTTCTTTAAAATGTTATGGAAATGTAAATAAGTTTGATGACTTATAAAATATTTGAAATTTGATTGGAATAAGATTCAAATTGAAAAGGAATGAATTTGTGAATGAACAAATGAGGTTACGTTTGTAAATAAATGAATTGGAATTGAAAAATGGAATGAGATTTGAATCAAGTTGAATAAAAATCCAAACTTGGAAAAAATAAAATAAGATGGATTGAATTTAAGTAAACTAACTTGATAATTTATTAATTCATGAAATAATGAATTGGAAGTTGAATTAGTTAAATTAAAGTTGAGTTGTGAGCTAAATTTAAAATGGTTTGAATTTGCATATAAATTCAAGTAAGTAAGAAAAAATAAATTGAAATTTCCTTGTTATTGATAAAGTAAATTCAGGATGAATTGAATATGGAAATTTGAAATTTAAAAAGGATAGTGAATAAACTAATTGAATTAAATTAGTAGATGGAATGGATTTGATTAAATGAAAAATCAAATCAAAGATTTAAATTAGAAATTGGTTACAGGGAAAATATAACTTGAGTTTTGAGTTGAAATAACTTAAGCAATATTGGATAAAAGCTTGACTTAAGTAAAAAAAATTGTGAAATGGTTGTTGTCGAATTTTATTGAATGGTTTTGAATTAAACTTGTTGGTTAATGAAATAAAATGAATGTGAATATGAAGTGTAAATTGAGATGGTATCAATTTAAATTAGTTATAAACTAGAATGGATATTCTATTAAGTGAATATCGTCGGATTTGCATATAAATGGTTGTCGTTGACGCAAATGAGATTGTATAAAATTCTATAAGTTATTAAAAGCAAATAAAAATTGATTTTTGAATCAATTGAAATAGATATGAATTCGTTTCGCTTAAAAATGAATTGGATGTAAGGAACTGCATTGTAAATCACTTGAATAGAATAGAAATGGTTTGTGAATTAGATGAAAGCGATTAAATTTGTATTGAAACCATATAAATTGCTAATGGAAAGAATTTTGAATGTTTTGCTTATAAAAACTATGTGTTCACTATTGAAAATAAGTGAAATGTAAATGAATTTCCTATATTTGTCACTTACGTGTTTAAACTGAGTAAGTACAGGTACCGGGGGCCGTTTGGCGGAATTTTGGCCGCGCAAATAGCTAAATAAATAAGCCGCTTTGCTTAAAATGCTAATAAAGGTACAGCTACGCAATACAAAATAGGAAATATGAACTGTTTTTGTTTTTCCGACCGAGTGGGTCGATGTATATATATTTATATCTTTTGTCAAATTGCAAAAGCTCCTCCGTACAAAGGGGACTCTGCCAAAATTTTCTGAAAATTTTGGGAGTTAGAAAAAATTTGGAATTTTTGAAAATTTTCAGTAACGACAAATGATTTCAAAATTGAATTTGAGATAAGGTAAATAGAATTCAATATCTAAAATAAAGTAAATTGAATTCAAATGGAATTGAAAATACAAAGTTGAATGGAAATGAATATCTAACTTTGTTAGTGAGGTGAAAATAAATATAAGAAGTATGTAAATACTTATGTTGAACTTAAGAAATGGATAATGGAATTCTTAAGTAAAATTTAGAATTGAGGAAATATTCTAAGTTAATAAGTGAATGAAGATTAAACGGGAAGTTGTAAAATGGTGATTGTGAATAAGTGGATAGAAATCAAAATATAAACGTGCAAAAAGATTTTTGAATATTGTAATTGGACATTATTGTTAAGTAAAATATATAGGGGTTATAAAGGAAAAGGGAATTGGATTTTTGATTTCGAAGATAAAATTAATTCGCTCAACAAAAGGTATGTATTTAAATTTCTGTATGAAATTTGATTGGGTTTTTTATCTAGCCACTTGGCGTTTGTTTTCTTTTGAAATTTGGGAGTCCGCAGGGACATTTTGTAGTTGTACCGAGCTAGCCGCGCAAAGGAGACACTGGCGAAATTTTTCGAAAATTTAGAGAGTTAGAGAATTTTTGAGAAATTTTGGATAATTTAAAATTTGAATTTAAATTTAAATTTGAATTGTGAAGTAAATAAAGTTGTTTGGAAACTATGGTTAAGATTTGGACAGTTAGTTGAAATGATGATCTTTAATAAAAAGATTTGGGTTGATAAGTTGATAAAACTGTTTGGTTTTGGGAAAATGATAAACGGATTGAGGATCATTCTTCTTAACTTGTAATTTCGGGACGAAATTCTTTTAAGGGGGGAAGAATGTGACGACCCTGTATTTTGACATTGGAAATCAGAATATTTAATTGATTTTAAATATCTGGAAGTTAGTTTAATTTGAAATTCAAAATATTGCTATGAATTTGGCAATTAAATTATTGAATTTAATTTATTGAAATTGGATAAAATATTGTATCTTCAGTTTTAAGCTGATTAAAAATATTTTCAAGGCTTAGAAAATTTGTATTGATTATACTGAAGGTAATGGAACTTTCAGAATTGAATTTGAAACTGTTTTGTTCAGTTTTGAAATTTTATCGTTTAAATTGAATTTAAAAATAGCCTTCCGAGGCACAGTCTCGGAATTCGACGAAACCAGTTCCAATGGGTCCGTAATATTGTATTATTATCGGATTTAAATTTTCGTAGCGATTGGAGTTGTTGTGTGGCCGTACGATAAGCAAACGCATTGAAATTATATTGAAATTTAATTTAATAGCTGGGTTCAAAAAGCTATCTTTTCCATACGATCGAGTTAGGACTCGAAACCTTTTCCATTGCGTTCGGAATAGGTGTATAACATTATAAACGCCTAGCGGCATGCCTCGATAGGAAGTCAAAATTTTTAGTTGACTTTATCGGAACGATTTGAATTTGAATTTAAATTGAATATATATCTATACAGTCAACTTCAGCTGAAATAATTTCACATCATCGTTTTTCCTTCACTTCAGAATACTGTAGCTCATCTGCTACACGAAAACATCATTTCCTCCCCTTTATTTCATTTCACAGCCGAACTCACAAATTTATTTTCACTTCTTCCATCCCCTTTCGAATTTTCGTTTAAGCAGAGAAAAAAATGGCTGCCTTCATGTTTCAAATTGGGCTTTGCCTGTGTCGATATTTAACTTCGTTCTCCTCCTTACCCTTCACTCTCAATCCATGGCATAACCTCAAAA
This sequence comes from Allium fistulosum, assembly GCA_030737815.1. Classification (NCBI taxonomy): domain Eukaryota; kingdom Viridiplantae; phylum Streptophyta; class Magnoliopsida; order Asparagales; family Amaryllidaceae; genus Allium; species Allium fistulosum. The sequence continues at coordinate 691,835,516 of CM060904.1, forward strand.
ATCGCGAAAAACACAAATCGCGTTCTTATTTTCATACGAATTCGAAAATGATGTATCGATCGAAGAACTCGAGCCCTAAATCGCAATTGCCAGTCACCTTCGTTCATCGCGCACCTCATTTTCTCAGAATCAACCTTATCGGCCACGAGAGTATCATCTGTAAGCAAGGGGGGTGGTGATCGTAGCCGCGATTCGAGCTTGGGGATTGGAACCCTGGTTCGCATTCTAGCAGATGTAGAACTCACGAGTGCGTGGAGACGAGGCGACATGGGGTAGTGCTTCACTCGAGCACAGCTAGGTCGCGATTTTGGGTACGTTGATTTTTCGAATTTGTGAATTACTGTTGTAGATAGGATTTAATGAGAGAATAAGTAGTGTTGTTGAACTTAATCTGACATCTACATAGGTATGAAAATAATTTATTCTTCGATTTTAAATTTAGTACTATATGTATAAGTATATACAGTAAAGTAAAAAAATGTATATAAACATTTTATAGTAAGCTATAGATAAAGTTGAGGAAAAAATAGATTTTAAAATCTATATAAATTTTTTTTTCAAAGAAAATATTTTGTTAAAAAGAAATTAGTTTAAAAAAATCAAATTTCAATTTTGGAATTAAAATCATTGGTTAATTAAATTTATCCAATAGGAATTTATTATTCGATTATTTCGAATATTAATAAATTGTATAAATTGTTTATACAAGGTCAAGAACTGTGATGAAAACAAGTCAGGATTGGATTGGATTGCAAAATAAAAATCAAAGGTGAGATCTTCTCACTTAAATTAAAATTGGAATTGCAGTTATTGATTGACTATTTGGATGTGATATATTATATATAGTAGTATATAGTATATATTGGAGTTATTGATATTCCCACATTATATAGCGGATGAGACCCTATGCGCCGCATAATAGCGGATGAAATTTTATAAATCCCATATACCGCGATATTCCACCTCGAAGTGGAATGGGTATTTAATTATTGTGCTAACATCTGTGGATGCAGGGAAACAGGTTGGAGGGATCCAACTGGATTCCTCAAATTGTATGAATTTGTTTCATATGTTGTGTGATGATTTATTTATAATCCATGAATGATTATATTGATGATTGAATTTGTTGAAGGCTATAATTTAACCGAATGTATTTTTGGTATCGTTGGATACCGGAAATAAATAAAATTGGATTTTTTTGAAATTAAAGTAGGGAATTTTAAGTAAATTCCTTTTGAAAGAATTTGGTGAATTTAAAAGAAGGAATTTTAAAAGCATAAAGTTGATCTTCGAAACCTTATCGAATTATTTCCAAAATATAGGAAAGGATTTTAATAAATGGATTTTGAGAAATATTGTTTAAAAGTTGAAGAATTTATTTAACATTGGATTTTCCATAGTTGGAAAGAATAAAGAGATTTATTTTAAAAAGGAAATAAATTTTTAGAAATCAATTTGGTATTTGAAAATAAATCTTTGGGAAATCGATATGAAAATTTATTTGGTGTTGAATGAAAATGGATTTTGTGTTGAAATAAATCAGGAAATAAATTTGAAAATGATTTGGTGCTTGAAAAGAAATTAGAAAGCAATTTGCAAATGTTCTGTTCTATTGAAAATAGACTTGGGGATCAATTTGTAAAATTGATTTGGTATTTGAAATAAATGGAAGAATCAATTTGGAATTTGATTTGGGGGTTGAAAGTGAATATTTGAAAAATCGCATATAAGTGAATATTTGGAAATTTAAATTCACAGTGGAAATAAATAATATCGGGAATTTTATTCCGCGAGTGAAAAGTGATTTGAAATTTGTTTTCAAAGTGATGAAGTGTGGAAAATATATATATCTTGCAAAGATATTTGAAATTTAATAATTTGGGAAAATTATTTAAATTGGTTGATTGTTGTGAATGTTGTTTGATAGTTAAATAACCGACTATCAATAATTGCCTTTGAAATGGCATTTGAATTTGTTTTAAAACAAGCGCTCATCATTCGGTTAAGCCGGGAGAGGACTTTGTGTCATATAACCCATTCCGAATAGTGATACAACGTAAATGGATAACATTTGAAGACCGGTGTTGAAGACCGGGCATTTGCGAGAACGATAGGATAACCTATCGATTGTCTCTGCACCTAGTAGCTACGGTATAGAGATTCCCTATGTGATGGGAAGTCCGATCGGGATTGTGAATACCCGGATTGCAAGGGCTTCTTCGGAAGTGCCTTCGATTCTGTTCAAACCCGGAACAGATTTGTATGGATGTATGTCTGACATTACACTTTGAGATATAAAGCCGATTTCTTTCAAATACATTTCTGTTTGGTGGTGGAGAATTTATTCTCTTAGCTTAACACCCTTCTCTGAGATGTACGAGCTCAGAGGTTATGTAGTTGAAGGTTATCAGTGATGTACTCCCAATTTGGTAGTGTGGCATGCTAAGTGTTGCTGTGTGTTGATGATCATTCGTTGATCATTTGTGATCAAAGCATGGCTTTCGTGTAAAGCGTAGCTTTGTGGACGATACCTCATCGAACCTCACACCCCGGAAATGGTCGAAACAGGAAAATGTGGCAAGGTTATGAGGGTCGCACCCTTTAGGGTATGTCATTTCCTTCTGGAAAAAGGTGGTATCATGGTATGGAGCCCAGATGCTTTACCTGTGTGGTTGCATCAATATTATTTACTGTGTGATTGTTGCTTTGTGATCGAGGGCCCTCGGATAAAGGTCGCAAACGACCGGGGGGTGGCATACTCATGTAGTAGTTACCTAGTAAGAGGTAACCCGACCTTGTGTTGGTAGAGAGCAGTTGTCTCTCGGGGCGTCCCTCCAGAGGCGTTTCCATGTGGCATAGGAAGTTCCTTAGCCTGACCATTTGTTGGAAAATCCAAAGAAACAATACGAGCCCTTTCCGATTGCAACTTGTATAACCTGTCACCTCAGGTGGCAGCTATAGCAGGCGTAATATAATGGTACCTATGCTGGCTAAGATTAATATTATACTTTCGAAATGTTTTCCACACTATGCACTAATGATAATATTAAAAAGAGTTTTCTCGTATTAAGCATGTTTGACTATCATAAGGAGAAATCTCCCCCATGTGTGCGATTGCATTGTGTGTGTGCCGGGAGGGCCTATGGTAGTTTCATTTTCCAAAAGCATTGCGAATTTCTTTTATTTCCTTTGTGAAAATAACTGTTTTTAAGATCTCACACCAGTCCCATGACTGACCTTGCTTATCTTTGTCAAACGGTGATAGGGGGTTCTCGCTTCGGGTTTGGTGGCGAACGGGAGACTCTTACCCCTACATGTCCTCTTTGTACGGTTGGTTAGCTTATTGTTCCCTTTCTAAACTCTGTGTGCCCATAAATTTCCACACGGGCAGCCTAGAGTCAGGTTATCAGGTCATTCTGGAATTCAGTAGTTGCTGTGGAGATCTAGAGGCGAGCTGGATGGCGAGGCGTATCACTTATACTAGTATCATTCCACTGTGTATTATGTTATGTGGACAAGTTTATATAACTGTCCAGTGATGTAAATTGTTGTTGTAAACTCTGATGATGTATTGTATAAACTGATATAGTTCTTTGTTATAAAGATTATTCATTTATCTATTATATATTGTTCCACTGCGAATGTGAGATTCTGTTGTTGTTTCTGTTTCTTCTTTATTCTTCTATCTGTTTTCTTCTACCTCTTCTTTTTCAACCCTAACAATTCGGTTTTCCCGCATTCGATAGTTCGGCAGTTGATACAGTGGTTGTATTGATGTCGACTTTCGGGCATCGAAAAGTCGTACCGTTACAGAAAGCTAAAAAACCCTTTCAAAAGCTTAATAAAACAAGGTAGGCGCTTTTTCATTTAAAGGTAAAGCTAAGGTTTCGACCATATCGGAAGCTATGCTTTCAACACTATGCCTTCCGCCTTCCTCCAATCTATTACGTACCATCTAAGTTATAACTTATGTATTGGTTTCGGCTCGGGGGGGTTTCGACTTCATCGAAGGTGGAAGCTATGAGTCGAAAGGTACTTCTAATTGAGGCGGAACCCGCTTTTCTGAGTAAAAGCTGATTAATGCCAATTAAAGCAAATTCTATCTAACTAACCTGTCCACGTGTCAACATGTGATTGGTTGCCTCAACTTTTCAAATTCTTTACCAAATTAACTGCCACATAATTTCAGATCGAAACCAAGATTAATTTAGCAAATAAGCCCTTCCACTAAGCAATACCAATAATGCAAATAAGTCCTTCTAAAATAACTTAATTTCCATAGCAAATCACTTAGGAAAAATCCCTAAAATTTTTAGAAATTCACTTTTATTATGTTATATAACATACGAAAATTTCATACTCAATTTCTTCCTGAAATAATCAAAATTAAATTTAAACCCAATTTTATCATATTTCCCTTTGAAAATTCATAATAATCTTTTCATAGCTTGGAAAATTATCAAAATTAAAACACAACTCTAAAATCATGTTTGACATAACCTAAAAATTTTCCATGGCATTCAAAGATCATTCACAACTGGTTTTGCCCTAAAACCACATAAATCTCATTTAAACAATCTTGTTTAAACTAAACAAATTATAATTCAAGCATATCATCATCCAAAACATCATAAAAACGAATTTAATCTTAAATCCGAAAACATATGATCATAAAAAAAATAGAGATGGTATGAATTATTATTCACCTTGATTAAGATAAGGAGATTGGATTGAGATTGAGATTGAGATTGATTCCCCTTCTTTAGTTCCTTACTTTTAATTGAATTCCTCTTTTCTTTCCTTGTTAATGGTCAGTTCCTCTATTAGTTGGCGTTTTACGTTTTTGCAAAAGTGAGAAACAAACGTAAATGGATGGCAAGCCGTGGGTATATATAAGTTTTATAGAATTAAGGTGCGGCTAATACCCAATATACCCTTGTGTAATCTAATTAGCCTATAAGCCATTCTTAAGCCCCTTTAATTAATTAACTAAGCACAGCCACTTAATATTTATTCAAATCTTAATCCCCTTATCACTTAACATTTACATTATTCTATTTAATTTATCTAATTAAATCTCTTGAATAATCTTATTAAAAATTAGGGGTGTTACAATTAAGATGTTGGATCTTATGTCTCTTTATATGATATGCATTTTTTTTCTTCTACATGATTTTGTTGATATTATAATTTGTATCCTTTCACTTTGAGAATTTGATGAGTAGTGATAGATATGCCATGTTATACTTGTTAGTGTTCACATTTCATACTCTTAATTGAACATCGTCTATGACCTGTTGAGGAATTGTGACGCCCCACCTCTATGCTCATAATAACAAAGAGTATTAAAAGAAATACTGTCTATTATTACGAAGAATAAGGCTGGATAGGAGCGACCATCCATAATTGGCCTTACACTAATATTGGTTATCTCGATAGGAGTGGTATATACTTTTTATTTTTCATCTATTATTTATTTACTCCCATCGACATATCCAATTATCAGTATAAAACAAACTACGATAGTTCATAATAGTTTAGGACATTAGATATAACAATAACACAGATAATATAATTGCGGAACACAGATAAAAACAAAAGTCTCATATATATATATAACTGATGTCAGTTAATACATGGTTGACACAATACATACGATATAACTACAACTGTCGACTCTAGAAGTTATATATGCACGTACATTATCGACTAATATACATGAATACATATCGTTCTATACAATGACACGACTACTACAAAAGGACAATGACAACTTCAGAAGATGCGAAAAGTCTTCAAATCCCGAACAGCAACTCAAAGAAGAAAATCTACAACCTGAAATAACTCGGGTCTGACCCGAGTATTACATTCAAAAGAAAATAATACCCAGGTCAGTCTAATTCAAACCAGTTTATTAGTGCATATAGGCAGTAATAATTTAAATAGACGACAGTCACAATAATTCCCGTCTATCTGATTCTTTAAACAAAGAAACCGGATAACGGTCAATATAACACTTAACAGTGTTTAACAAAAATCAGCAGATTTAAATCATCAACAGAGATAAATAAACAATTTATCAAATCGACTTAATCAATTTAAAACTGTCAAATCTGATAGGGCTGCAGTACACGCACGCGTGTACTGCCTCGCCACTATTGCGGGAGATACACAAAAGCTCAGTGAAAGTCACAAATGATCACTAGGTCAAACCCCGAAATCGGGTTCACTCAAGAGCAATAAAATAATGTCACAAGGTCAAATCCAAATCGGATTCAACTCAGGTGTAATTCGAAAATCAAATTCGAATGCAATCAAGTGGTCAAAACAGTCTACACAAATTCAAGGAGGCACCAAACAACACACAAAATGCAAAGTGTTCAAGACTGGTCAGAGAAACCATGATGCATCTCATTTCAAACATGCAAAGGAACAATGGAGTATAAACCCAGTATCAACAATATTTGGAGTGAATGCAAGACAGTGGCCAGAAACTGCAAGGGTAAAACTGCACCCAAATACAAATGTCACGAGTAAAGACCAGACAACATGGCTCAGGTGGGACTGCACATACAACAGGTGCAGCCACCATGGCAACAAGTACGACAGGGATGAGCAGATGCAAGTGAAACAAATCAACAAACAAAGGAACCAGACCCAAGATCAAAACAAGTGTGCAGGTCAGAACAGCAATGACCAAGGCTACAGTATACAAACTCGAGCTTATAATGAACATAAGATGGCCAGAGACGAAGCTCACAGGGGCCAGAAATTAAGGCATGCAACCATACAGTAACAACAACTGATGAACAAAGATAAATACACTACAGAAACTAAGTTCAGTGCTGCAGACATGGTTCAAGATGAAATACCAAATGAAACAAGGAACCAGACCTCAATATAGTAATGATAGCAGACCTGAATGCAATGAAGACAATGCTTGAAACTGTGCAAGTACAAAATGATGCAAAAAGATAGGTATCAGACTCCCCACCGAGAAACAATGGATCAAAGAAAAGTTCGAATTCAATGCAGACGCAAACAGGTCGAGATGAACAATTTGAAAGTAAACAAATTGTGAAAATATACAGAAGTCAAGTCTAACAGCCAAAGTTCAAATGACTCAAGTGAAGGTCCAAGACCACAGACCGGAGTTCAAGTAATTTCAGAAGATACAACATGAACAAATGGTCATCAAGCTATTGCAAATGAAATCAACCAAGACTAAACAAGCCAATGAATGACCAGATGAACCAATGATAACAGTGTACATTACCAGAATCAACATCTTTGAAGTGAATGCAACTACAGAGATGTACAACTCGTAAATGAACATGTATAAGTGAACACATGCAAATATAACAGTGATGAACAGAAACAGTGAAAATTTCAAAGCCGTGAGCATCATTTAACCCACCCCGAAATCACAAGGCCAAAAGCATAATATCAACACAGTTAAAACCAAGTCGTGGCCCACCTCAAAGTGAACAAAGAAGTCAAATTTCAAGACTTGGCCAAAGCATCAAAATTTCGCATAAACAGAGTCGAGCAAAATAACATTGCCAAACTCGATTCTGAAAATCAACAAAGCTGTGAGTGACCCAAAATCAAACAAACAAGAAAATATAGACAACTACAAATCGACTTCGTTCAAACGAGATCAAAGGAACGAAGTCAAAGTGACCTCGCAAACCAACAGTGCCAGAAAACCCAGACAAACAAGGAGTTGAACTATACCACAGTTTAAAATCGCATAAAAACATAGAAACCGACTGCATTCAAAAGATTGGCTTGAATTAGATGTGAGTGATGGACACTCACCTTAGTTTGAAGAACACAAATTTGACGTCGCCGCCGAGGACAGCTTAAAAGTCGACCGATCAACCACGCAAGGAAAACGAGTAGAGTCGAGCGTCGTTCGATCGTGTTGTTGGATCTGGAGCCTTCGATTACACGGAGCTCTAGTTTGAGGGATGAAGGAGAGGGGCGAAGCAGCCACCATTTTTTCTTTTCGATCGATTTGAATAATTTTAGGGTTTCGAATCAATAAGGGGGAGCGGGTCAATCTTTATCACGACATCCAGATAAACAAGGGCCTCTATTCAATTTTTAAAGCCCACTTCTGTTCAACAATTTACTAAGGGATTTAACCCAATCTTTTATTAAAGAATTATACAAATCTAAAAAGAATTCCAATCGATTCAAAATTGCAACAGTAATCAACAACCAGTTTAATCGTCATTTTGACGATAAATACTTGTTGTAAAATTCAGGGTTGTTACAGACTCCCCTCCTTATAAAAATTGCGTCCCCGCAATTTTCCTAATTAAAGTCGTTACTAACAATTATTTTTCTAACATAAACTGGTCAATGCTAGAAAATAAAGTCGGGAATACAAACGCCAAAGAAATCTTTTAATCCCAATAAAAGAGATTCACCAATCTTTCAACAAAATCTAACTATCAACAGATAATCAGAAAACATCAAATATCTAATTATCTCAAACGATAATCAGAAGACATCAAATCATCGATTATTTACTTATTAAGACGATAATTAAATTTCAAATCAACAAATATTCGATTATCAAAAACGATAATCAAATTTTAAATCAACCAATATTTAATTATCTAAAGCGATAATTAAATCTCAAATCAACAAATATTTAATTATCAAAAGCGATAATTAAATCTCAAATCAGCAAATATTTAATTATCAAAAGCGATAATTGAATCTCATATCAACAAATTTAATTATCTAAAGCGATAATTAAATCTTAAATCAGCAAATATTTAATTATCAAAAGCGATAATTAAATCTCAAATCAGCAATTATTTAATTATCAAAAGCGATAATTAAATCTCAAATCAGCAATTATTTAATTATCAAAAGCGATAATTAAAATCAGCAAATATTTAATTATCAAAAGCGATAATTAAATCTCAAATCAGCAAATATTTAATTATCAAAAGCGATAATTAAATATCAAATCAGCAAATATTTAATTATCAAAAGCGATAATTGAATCTCATATCAACAAATATTTAATTATCTAAAGCGATAATTGAATCTCATATCAACAAATATTTAATTATCTAAAGCGATAATTAAATCTCAAATCAGCAAAATATTTAATTATCAAAAGCGATAATTAAATCTCAAATCAACAAATATTTAATTATCTAAAGCGATAATTAAATCTAAAATCAACAAATATTTAATTATCAAAGACGATAATTAAATCTCGAATCAACAAATATTTAATTATCTAACAGCGATAATTAAATCTAAAATCAACAAATATTTAATTATCAAAGACGATAATTAAATCTCAAATCAACAAATATTTAATTATCTAAAGCGATAATTAAATCTAAAATCAACAAATATTTAATTATCAAAGACGATAATTAAATCTCAAATCAACAAATATTTAATTATCTAAAGCGATAATTAAATCTAAAATCAACAAATATTTAATTATCAAAGACGATAATTAAATCTCAAATCAACAAATATTTAATTATCTAAAGCGATAATTAAATCTAAAATCAACAAATATTTAATTATCAAAGACGATAATTAAATCTCAAATCAACAAATATTTAATTATCTAACAGCGATAATTAAACCTCAAATCAACAAATATTTAATTATCTAAAGTGATAATTAAAAGCAACAAATATCCGATTATCAAAAACGATAATCAGAACTCATATCAACAAATATCTAATTATCACAAGCGATAATTAGAAACAACAAATATCTGATTATCAAAAACGATAATCAGAACTCATATCAACAAATATCCAATTATCACAAGCGATAATTAGAAACAACAAATATCTGATTATCAAAAACGATAATCAGAACTCATATCAACAAATATCCAATTACCTGTAGATAATTGGAAGCAACAAATATCTAGAAATCAATTAAGAAGACTAGAAAATCAACATAAAAGCTTGGATCGATCCCATCAGATGGCGAGTTTTTAATTCGCCGCACGTGCATCTCAGAGTGGCCGAAGCCTACCAAGTACTCAACATAATTTTGGCGCCCATCAGATTGACCCGAAGGTCCGCAGAGTGACCCGAAGGTCTAGTACTGGTATTTGACCCGAAGGTCCGCAGAGTGGCCCGAAAGCCCAACAAATGACCCGAAGGTCCGCAGAGTGGCCCGAAAGCCCAACAAATGACCCGAAGGTCCTCATAGTGGCTCGAAAGCACACGAAAGCATCAAAATGTTTCAATTAACGAGTCCGGAATTAACCAAAATAGCAAACGCACATGTCCCATACCACGTGTTTTACTAAATCGTTTGATTCTCTTCATTGTTTCCTTGAAAGTGTAAAATTCATCAAAATCATCAAAACAACAGATATTCAATTAACGAGTCCGGAATTAACCGAAAAAGTAAAAGTGTGGTTCCATACTCCGCACTTTTGCTAAATCGTTTAAATCTCTTCATCGTTTCCTTGAAAGTGCAAAATCGTGTATTTTGTAAAAATACACTTTACATTCTCAAACGGACAAGTCCGGAATTAAGCGAATCAGTAAAAGAAAGGGGTCATAATCCTCGATTTTGCTAAATCGTTTAAGTCGCTTTCTCATTCTTTTGAAAACGCAAACTGTTACAATTTTATAAAACAATTTTCATTTTAAAACAATTTTCCAATCACGTGATTAAAACAGCAAATCAGTAACAATTTCGATAAGGAAATTGTACTTCTCAAAATACCGTAAAAACGGTTACAAATCAGTATTGCGGAATAACCGCTTGAAAATCCACTTTTAAAATTTGACGGTTACGGAAGCCAAAGCGACAGTAGTTTTAAAATGTCAAAATCACATCAAAACAATCTACATCAAAATGTAATGTCAGTGAATTCTCATTCATCAAAATGCCACAAAACACCGTACTTCAAAATATAGTATTGGTGTAAAATTCCGTTGTAAAAATAACGGCAACAAAATATGTTTCATAACCAAGCATCGGTTCAACGTAAAATAAATGCAATAACGTGCAATTTAAATTTTTGCACGTACTACAAAATGAACAAAGAATCATTCAAATGTATATTCAATGAAGATAATTTAAAACAGCAAAAATCTAATCAATAGATGATTAGTACAAAAGAAAGCCAGCGGAAATTTCAACAAAAATCACATATCTGCAATTTCTTCGAATCCTCAATTCGGATTCGAAGTTCTCAAAGAAATAAAATAATTACAGCTATGTAAACAACAAATGAAATTCATATCAATTTCGTATTTTGATTTTTTAAATCAAAAAGATTATCAGTTGTACTCAGTGAAGACAGTTTCACTGTTTCCGCTGCGCACTCTGATAAACAGAACACAAATCAATCAAATCATCAGAACACAATTTCACTATTATTTTTAAATAAAGTTATTTAAAAATTTCATCCAAATTTCAAAACTTTAGTTTTGACTCAAGCACAAATAAAACATCGACCGATAGTTGTAACATATGTTCCTTCCGAGTTAAGTTTTATATTATGTCCATAAACCCCAAGCTCTGATACCAACTGTGACGCCCCACCTCTATGCTCATAATAACAAAGAGTATTAAAAGAAATACTGTCTATTATTACGAAGAATAAGGCTGGATAGGAGCGACCATCCGTAATTGGCCTTACACTAATATTGGTTATCTCGATAGGAGTGGTATATACTTTTTATTTTTCATCTATTATTTATTTACTCCCATCGACATATCCAATTATCAGTATAAAACAAACTACGATAGTTCATAATAGTTTAGGACATTAGATACAACAATACACAGATAATATAATTGCGGAACACAGATAAAACCAAAAGTCACATATATATATATATAACTGATGTCAGTTAATACATGGTTGACACAATACATACGATACAACTACAACTGTCGACTCTAGAAGTTATATATGCACGTACATTATCGACTAATATACATGAATACATATCGTTCTATACAATGACACGACTACTACAAAAGGACAATGACAACTTCAGAAGATGCGAAAAGTCTTCAAATCCCGAACAGCAACTCAAAGAAGAAAATCTACAACCTGAAATAACTCGGGTCTGACCCGAGTATTACATTCAAAAGAAAATAATACCCAGGTCAGTCTAATTCAAACCAGTTTATTAGTGCATATAGGCAGTAATAATTTAAATAGACGACAGTCACAATAATTCCCGTCTATCCGATTCTTTAAACAAAGAAACCAGATAACGGTCAATATAACACTTAACAGTGTTTAACAAAAATCAGCAGATTTAAATCATCAACAGAGATAAATAAACAATTTATCAAATCGACTTAATCAATTTAAAACTGTCAAATCTGATAGGGCTGCAGTACACGCACGTGTGTACTGCCTCGCCACTATTGCAGGAGATACACAAAAGCTCAGTGAAAGTCACAAATGATCACTAGGTCAAACCTCGAAATCGGGTTCACTCAAGAGCAATAAAATAATGTCACAAGGTCAAATCCAAATCGGATTCAACTCAGGTGTAATTCGAAAATCAAATTCGAATGCAATCAAGTGGTCAAAACAGTCTACACAAATTCAAGGAGGCACCAAACAACACACAAAATGCAAAGTGTTCAAGACTGGTCAGAGAAACCATGATGCATCTCATTTCAAACATGCAAAGGAACAATGGAGTATAAACCCAGTATCAACAATATTTGGAGTGAATGCAAGACAGTGGCCAGAAACTGCAAGGGTAAAACTGCACCCAAATACAAATGTCACGAGTAAAGACCAGACAACATGGCTCAGGTGGGACTGCACATACAACAGGTGCAGCCACCATGGCAACAAGTACGACAGGGATGAGCAGATGCAAGTGAAACAAATCAACAAACAAAGGAACCAGACCCAAGATCAAAACAAGTGTGCAGGTCAGAACAGCAATGACCAAGGCTACAGTATACAAACTCGAGCTTATAATGAACATAAGATGGCCAGAGACGAAGCTCACAGGGGCCAGAAATTAAGGCATGCAACCATACAGTAACAACAACTGATGAACAAAGATAAATACACTACAGAAACTAAGTTCAGTGCTGCAGACATGGTTCAAGATGAAATACCAAATGAAACAAGGAACCAGACCTCAATATAGTAATGATAGCAGACCTGAATGCAATGAAGACAATGCTTGAAACTGTGCAAGTACAAAATGATGCAAAAAGATAGGTATCAGACTCCCCACCGAGAAACAATGGATCAAAGAAAAGTTCGAATTCAATGCAGACGCAAACAGGTCGAGATGAACAATTTGAAAGTAAACAAATTGTGAAAATATACATAAGTCAAGTCTAACAGCCAAAGTTCAAATGACTCAAGTGAAGGTCCAAGACCACAGACCGGAGTTCAAGTAATTTCAGAAGATACAACATGAACAAATGGTCATCAAGCTATTGCAAATGAAATCAACCCAGACTAAACAAGCCAATGAATGACCAGATGAACCAATGATAACAGTGTACATTACCAGAATCAACATCTTTGAAGTAAATGCAACTACAGAGATGTACAACTCGTAAATGAACATGTACAAGTGAACACATGCAAATATAACAGTGATGAACAGAAACAGTGAAAATTTCAAAGCCGTGAGCATCATTTAACCCACCCCGAAATCACAAGGCCAAAAGCATAATATCAACACAGTTAAAACCAAGTCGTGGCCCACCTCAAAGTGAACAAAGAAGTCAAATTTCAAGACTTGGCCAAAGCATCAAAATATCGCATAAACAGAGTCGAGCAAAATAACATTGCCAAACTCGATTCTGAAAATCAACAAAGCTGTGAGTGACCCAAAATCAAACCAACAAGAAAATGTAGACAACTACAAATCGACTTCGTTCAAACGAGATCAAAGGAACGAAGTCAAAGTGACCTCGCAAACCAACAGTGCCAGAAAACCCAGACAAACAAGGAGTTGAACTATACCACAGTTTAGAATCGCATAAAAACATAGAAACCGACTGCATTCAAAAGATTGGCTTGAATTAGATGTGAGTGATGGACACTCACCTTAGTTTGAAGAACACAAATTTGACGTCGCCGCCGAGGACAGCTTAAAAGTCGACCGATCAACCACGCAAAGAAAACGAGTAGAGTCGAGCGTCGTTCGATCGTGTTGTTGGATCTGGCGCCTTCGATTACACGGAGCTCTAGTTTGAGGGATGAAGGAGAGGGGCGAAGCAGCCACCATTTTTTCTTTTCGATCGATTTGAATAATTTTAGGGTTTCGAATCAATAAGAGGGAGCGGGTCAATCTTTATCACGACATCCAGATAAACAAGGGCCTCTATTCAATTTTTAAAGCCCACTTCTGTTCAACAATTTACTAAGGGATTTAACCCAATCTTTTATTAAAGAATTATACAAATCTAAAAAGAATTCCAATCGATTCAAAATTGCAACAGTAATCAACAACCAGTTTAATCGTCATTTTGACGATAAATACTTGTTGTAAAATTCAGGGTTGTTACAGGAATCCTATTGCTTAGGTGCACGGACTGGGGTTGTTATGAGAGGCGGGTCGTTACACATCCAAACTAAAGCCTCCAGTGGCCCCTGATCTCGCCAAGGAGACTACCAAACTGGTCAAGATGAAACTTAAGTGTGACTGGCCTCTTCCTCCTCCATTATTGTCCATATCCATTCAAAGGCTTTTAGTCTCCTTAGTGCCTTTAACCACCCCTCAACCTACAGGCTATTTAATCCTCAAAACATAAGCACCTCATCTCAACCGATGATCCTTCGACAACTAAAGATGATGCTGCATGTAACAACCCATAAATTCCACTAAGTAATAAGTCGTAACTAATATCTTAAATGAAGATTTTATGAGCTAATGATTTAAAAGATTTTATAAAGATGAATGAATTAGGACTCGATACCTATTCCACTAAGCTTGTAATGTCTTTTATATAAGAAATATAGATAAAGTTTATTAAAATCGGATAAGACTACTAAAATGAGTAGAAAAGAGGAACATGGGCAAAATGGTTATTTGATCATAACATCTCTTTACTATTTCTGAAATGGATCCATACATTCATCATTATCCATTCCTCTTCTTTCTTTTTTGTTGCTCCAAAAAACAATACAATACCTTCATTTGATCAAAAACAAGAATATTCAAGTAAAAATGAAAATGAAGATGGACACGATTTTTAAAGTGATTTGGCCTCAATTCAATTGCCTACGTGAACTATAAATTTTATTTCTATATGTTTTCACAACTTCGGCTAAGAGTACAACAATTTCAGATCTAATTATTGAAACTAAAAATGGCAAAACTTAATTGAAAATAATTATTGAAAATGAAAATGGCAGAATTAGTTGCAAAAATGAAAAAGGTAGAACTGGTTCATGTTTGTCTAAGTATTCAAGGACCTTTGTCGAAAAAATTTCCCATCAAATCATGTCGATGTCCACAAGTTTTTTCCACTAAGAAACTTGTCCTTTCCTTCAAAGTATCAATCTATATCACTAATAGCTCAAAGTAGGCCCCTCATATTCAAAATCTCGATACCGACATTTCCAAACACGTCAGTACCGACTTATTTAGCCTTGTGCAAAACTTAACAAAACTTCTTGTGCTATATTTATTCACCATTCATGACATCTTCTAAGCCTCTTGATCCATATCTTCATAATCTTGAAGCCCAAATCCATCGAGATGTCGTTTGGTTCAAATGTTTTTTTTTTGGCAAAGCCAGCGGGGTTAACTGGTCCCCTACCAGTTTATTGCAAATACAATAAAAAGACTCAAAACAGACTTTGAGTCAAAAGAGATAGTACAGGGAAAAACAAAGAAAACAACAAAGATAACAAGGAACAGAAACAAAAATTACTTCCAGCATTCAATCATGATGCCAGGGATATGGCACTCCTTTCTTTTCAGATGCATGTAAATTCTATTCTTTACTTCAGACCATAGTGAACTACAGCTTTTCCTTTTATTTTCAAAGACTATAGTGTTTCTCTCTTTCCATATCACATCCATATAAATTTTAATGCATATGAACAAAACTCTGCTACCACTATTCTTCCACTTCGTAGCTATCAGAATAATATTCCAATCAATTGCTGAGAAGGGAACAACAACAGTTCTTTGAAGACAACTCACAATCATTACAACCAGGTCATTTAACCTTGGGCATTCGAAGAAAAGATGTTCAACTATTTCATCATGCTGCTCACAAAATACACAATCAGGGATACTACTTATACCATACCTGTTTAAAACATGTCTGGTAAGGAGTGCATTGCTAGCAACCTTCCAGAACATTAAATTTTCTCTCGGCAGGGAACCATTGTTCCAAAGCACAGAGCACCATTTAGCAGCAGGGAAGACATTGTCATTGCTTAAGAGTTTGTAAACCCACTTAACACAATGGGGTTTTTTATTCCATGTCACATAGGAATTGTGGTCAGGGCTAAAACTAATACTCTGGATTGTGTTCCACAGTTGCCTAACAACTTGGCTACTATTGTAAGGAAGTAGGATTCTTCCTTCATTAAGATACTCATTGACTTTTGC
Organism: Allium fistulosum; assembly: GCA_030737815.1. Classification (NCBI taxonomy): domain Eukaryota; kingdom Viridiplantae; phylum Streptophyta; class Magnoliopsida; order Asparagales; family Amaryllidaceae; genus Allium; species Allium fistulosum. Next base: position 691,852,105 of record CM060904.1, read on the forward strand.
TTCACGATTAACACCAGATTGAACTATCATAGCATGATCAAAGTAAGAGGATAGAATCATACCCGGTCTAACCCAGGGTTCATCCCAAAAACTTGTATCAGTGTTAACGCGAACATGGTACTGGATCATGGGCAGAAACACTTCCCTGAGCTTAAGAATATTCCTCCATGTCCAACTACTGTTTTGAGGAATATCCATCGCCCAAAACTTCCTATGCTTGATATTGTAAGTCCATGTCCAATTGACCCATAGACTGTTTTTCTTAGATATTACATCATGGAAATGTTTACTAAAAGCAGCTCTGTTCCAATTCTTTGCGTTTATAATGCCCAGGCCTCCTAACTGAAGCGTAGTTTCACAATTAGCAAATGAGCAAGGCAGAAGTTTCTTATTGAAAATGGAGCCTGTCCAGAAAAATATGATCATAGCAGAGCGAACAAGTCCAAGCAGCTTGCTTGGAAGAATAACAGTACGAGCCCAGTATACCAAGGAAGGGAAAACAACAGCTTTAATAAGCACAAGCCTTGCACTTTGGGACAATCTACGATTTTCCCATGCATACATAACAGAAGTAATTTTATTAAAAAGAGGAATACAGTCAACTATGGAAATTCTTTTAGTAATGATAGGTAGGCCAAGGTACTTCATGTCAGTAAGCATACTAGAGAATCCACTTTGCTGATACAAGCTAGCTGCTTGAACATCATTGATACCTGCAAAAAGCAAGGAGGACTTGGTTTTGTTGATGGACAAACCAGTCATAAGGTAAAAGGAATGGAGAGCACACAGGATTTCACTTAAAGAGGATGCTTCCGGTTTCGAAAAGATCATCACATCGTCAGCAAACATAATGGATGATAGGTTGAGCAGAGAACACTTCGGGTGGTACTTTATGAGTCTTTGAGAGTATTTGTTCTGCAGTAAAACATTGAGCACTTCCATAACTAAAAGAAAAATATAAGATGAAATTGGGTCACCCTGCCTTATTCCTTTTTGGCTACCAAAATAGCCAACAGGCCTACCATTGACCATAACAGAGAAAGTAGAGGAAGAAATACAGGTATATATCCAAGAAACAAAGATTTTGGGGAACCCCATCATTGCCATAATCCTAACAATTGATTCCCAGAAAATGGAATCATAAGCTTTTGATAGGTCGATTTTAAGCGCAGCAGCAGGAGTGGCATTACAGTTACCATAACTTTTCATTAGTTCATGAGCAATTAAGACATTATCAAGGATGTTCCTAGATGGAATGAAAGCAGCTTGGTTGTGTGACACAATTGTAGGAAGAACACAGACTAACCTAGAAGCAAGAATTTTTGAAATACATTTGTATAGAACATTGCAACACGATATTGGCCTAAATGATGAAACTTTGTCTGGAGGAGTAACCTTAGGGATTAAGGCAATATTCGTAGCATTGATCTCTCTCAGCATTTTGCATTTATTAAAAAAATTGTGGATGGCTGTACAAAAATCTTGGCCAATCACGGACCATGTTGCAATAAAGAAGGTAACATTTAGACCATCAGGTCCAGCAGATGAGTGTTGGTTCATGGTGAAGAGGGTAGACTTAATTTCTTCATCCGTAACAGGTTTTATTAGAGCTTCAGATTGGAGAACAGTAATACACGGCAGCGTGAGGGAAGAGATAAGGCTAAGGTCTGGAGTGAAACTCAAGGAATTGCTAAAAATTTTACTGAAATAATCAACAAAAGCTTTATCAACTGTTTCAGGGGAAGAGAATTCATTACCATGTTCATCCATTATTTTATATATGTTTTCTCTGGAATGCTTGACCCTAAGGGAGTCATGGAAAATTTTTGTGTTTTTATCACCTTCAACAAACCATTTGTTGCGAAGTTGTTGGCTTTTCATACTTGCTTCCAGCTGCAGGGCTTTATTCACTTCCAGGAATAACCGACTTTCTTCATTTGCAGCATTGATGTCATCAGGAAATTCCATCATGTGCTCCTGTAAGGCCTTGAGTTGTCCAATGAGAGTAGTTGAGAGCAGACTACCATGTCCGAAGGTGGAGGAAGCCCATGTTTTGAGAGTTAGCTTTATACTTTTCAATTTCCTGCAAAATTTGTACATTGGATTACCAAAACAGCAGTAGGTATTGTGAACATTTGTTAATAAATCAAGAAAGTCAGCATGTTTTGCCCAAGCATTAAAAAATTTAAAACTTCTTTTGTCTCTTCTTAAATGGGGATCAAGTGATAGGATAAGGGGCGAGTGGTCTGACATAATTGGGTGAGGAAGATAAACTGTTAAGGAAGGCCATTGTTGTAAGGAGGGAATATTACAGAAAGCATGATCGATAGTAGTGAACGTACGAACTCCACTTCGGCTTCGATTGTTCCATGAAAATTTAGCACCAGTTTTGTTAACTAAGATCAGGTCAGAGTCAGTAATTGCAAGATTGATTGGTGCAATGTCATTAGGAAGAAGGGGAGATCCTCCCAATTTATCATCAAGGCTGAAACAAGAGTTAAAATCACCGAGAACAACCCAGGGATGAGTGTTCTGACGTAGAGGAGGAAGGGAGTTGAAAAGAGAGTTTCTGGAATGGGATGAATTGTCAGCATAAACTATGGTTAGGTAGAAAGATAACACTTGGCCCCAAAGTATGCTTTTATGGCAATATAGCATTCTTTAGATCAAAATAAAAATCAAGATTCTATCTACATAGATGCCTCGTCCTTTAAACTGCTATCTTCAAACGTTACATCCATTCTGAAAATATTGGCACGTCTCTTCGCACAGTTATAGATTCACATCTTTCTAGCAAATTTAAAGACTAAAGTCTTTTAATTAAAATCTTCAATCGCTATTGAAATTTTCCTAAAAGCTACTCAGTTAGGTTGATTTTTTCCTCTTATTTTTATTTATTTATATGGATCAAAACCACTCGATAGCGACATAATTCAGTTAGACCCGACTTTTTCTTTTCAAATGAGCATGTGAAAAAACATAGAAAAAAATTAAAGCCCTTACTCTCTTTTCCCTATTTTGTGTTTTTAGCCCATGTGAATTTTAACCACCGAAATTACCTTAGCAACTTCGATGCCACCGCCTCCTCCTCCAGCACTACCCGATTAAGTTGCGGATCCCTCGAATTGGTCGTCACTAATTAGTTGAAGCTGAGCATCACTCAATTTTTAACCAATTCCCACCATCATCACCTTCTCGAATTTAGATCTAGGGTGGGTGGGTGGCTGAATTTGGCTCAATATTGCTGTCACCTTGCCTTCAATTCGACATCACCATTTCCATGTGACTATCGCCGACTTATGTTTAGACCCTTGTCGACCATTTCTCTTTTGTTGTTACCACTTCCTCCGGGCAAGCCCATGGCAAACTTTAGGTTTCATGAAGTAAACCCATGGCCAACTTCAGGCTTGACGAAGGGATCCCCAAGCCCAAAGTGTCGATGTTTGGAGATGGTGCAGAGGAAAATGGTCAAATCATTTAGGATCGTTCTTGAACATGGATCATGGGTTTGGCTTTGACGATACATCTTCAAAGAATCATAACGTTAGGCACACTTCAGTGTTTGACAAATTCGAGTCCAGAACTCTGGACCAAATAATAGAATCCTATGATCCTATAATGAAAAGCTCCATGTCGCTCTGAACAATGGCTCCACTATCATAGTTTCTATGATAATGAGTAAAACTTGATGCACAGTTCTATCTTATGATGGAGCTTATTTGTCATCATGAGCAAGCTATCTACACGGTGTATTCTTATTCACCATACTATGGACACATGACACACACTGCATAGATTGAAATATTGCACTACACCTGTTAATGTATAGAATTCGATTGGTTAACAAACGTCGACATCCACAATTATCTATACATCAACTACATAGGTCTTAACCAAAGTAAAGCACTGAAATAAATCATACCTGAACACATTCGTTATCAAGTTTTCGGTACAGAACAGCTAACCTTAAATGATCTCCTTGCCTTTATACTGGTGCTATCCCTTCTATGCCTTCGGAAGCAAGTTCATCATCTACCCCGACATCTACTTCTACACCGACAAGGGAGAGGCATTCAATCACTCGATAACTTCGACTCCAAGTCCCTCCTCTAGCAGGACCTTATGGCCCTATCGATTCGGAGGACTTCCAGCCCATCCTTGTGATCCTAGACAATCCTCCAAACACCACATCTTCTAAGTTAATTATGGCTAAACTAAGGAGAGTTTGCCAAAAGCATAGGATCCCCGAGGACAAAGTTTTGCTTCTTGAGCCTCACCAAAGGGCTAATGGACCTCCGACAGGCTGCACTACATGCAATCGGTATATGTGCCTCTTTAGAGCCATAACTCCCTTCAACGAATTTCTAATGTTTGTTCAAGTACACCCAAACGACAATGCCCTCTTAAAATCTCTCTACATCATCTTCATAATGCAACTGAATCAACCACCAACCTTTGAATAGCTTTCTTTACTGCTCAACATTAAAAGAAGGTGGGGGACCGCTCCATTGCTGATAATCAAAGCTTTCAACCAGTGCAAGGTTATTGAGGGTCTCCACAATAAGAGGAGCTACTTTTAGGATGAGTACTTCGTCGTCCGATACTATGAAGGCTTCAACCGTTATTGGCTTTTTGGACGTAAATTCTCTTGCCCAATAACTTCTCCACACTTAAGCTTCCTCCATGCAATCGACTGGCTTTCCTTCTAAATATTTAATAGATATTCCTCCTCGAACCATTGTTAATACCACAAATATTGATTTTGATGACAACACCATATAAACATAAGTACTGATGATTTTCCAAGTTGTATAGAATATTTTGCAGCATATTATATAGGTTTATACAAGTATAGGATAATCGAGTTTGAAAAATGATCAGTAAGAATACTAAAAATCAAGATTCAGAGATGATCAAGATATTTGAAGACACATGTGTTTAAAGATAATTACAGGAATAGTTCAAGACTATAATTTATAGTTAATAGATATTAGATTAATTTGTTAAAGTCACTGAATAGAAACATTCTTTTTCTTTAAATACTCTCTTATCAAATTATTTATTTTATCATCTAATTATTTTATTTTCAAAACATATTTATACAAATATTTTGTGAGAGTTTTATATATTAAATTATTTAGATACCATGTTTAAATAATTTTATAAAAGTTCAGAATTTTGAAACACCTTAAAGTGTTTCCGTTTTTCAAAACATACACAAATATATCGACATAGGCTACAAAGGTATGTCGACATATGTACCGTGAAAAGGTGCCTTTTGAATTTTGAACAGTTGAGATTTTTGGTTGCAACTCTTTGTAAATAGACACATCCTTCAAACACTATATAAAAGGGACTAGAAAATGAGTTTTCAACAACTACTTTCTCTATATTCTTCTTGTTATCCACATAATTTTCAAAGGATAAAAATAAAGGAATCAGTGTCGAAATTAAAGATTTAGGTCGAAGTTGAAGGCTCCAAATGTTAAGGCAAAAGAATAATCAATATCTAAGGCCTATAACTGATAATGGCACTACACTACTTCCATGCCACATTTATTCCATGCCGCATTCGATAAACATTGTGTATCATCCATGTCATGCTTCGTAAAATATAAAAACAAGATAAGGTTACTGCACTTCATCACTATGAAAGCCCGCAATGATGCTACATTTCATGAATATCAAACACCATCCATGCCGAATTTCATCAAAGCCACATGGCTCAAGTATCAATGTCGCATATAATTCATAGCGCATTTTATCAATATCGCATCTAGCCAATATCACATTTAGTCAACATCGCATCTCTTTGATGTTGCCTCACCTTCAATGTCACCATTCAAGTAACGCCACGCTCATTCCATGCCACGTTGTGCTTTACTAATGCCACATGCCATCAAATCAACAAAGAATATTGACTAAAACCACGCCATAAGCTATTAAGAAAATTAATTCCGAAGATTGTCAATAAGAGGTTACCGAATGATATCAAGACAAAAGAATAACAAAGGGTTACGATAAGAATGTCGAAGGTCATGCAAACAAAGAAGATTAGAGTCACTCACATGAACAAATTCAAGAGGATGTGGTATATTTTTCTTCATAAAGCCGGTTCCGATAATGCGCTTTCTTGATTTCGTTTAATGCTTGGATCTCTCTGCTTCAAGTGCTTTAATGGCCTCCTCGGCCTTCTTCTCCACTTTGACTTGAGATTTTCTTGAATCCTCGAGCTCAATGTCGAGAGTGGCTATGATTCTGTTGTTCTTGGCCTCAATGAGTTTCTAGTTCTCTATCTCTTGCAACCTATCTCTTGAGACTTTTGAAATATTTTCAGCCAGCTTTACCCATTCGTTGTATTGATTATGGACATCGATCGTGCAATCGATGGTCCTATGTTGGACTTCAGCAGGAATCCTCTTTAAGTTTTGCAAGAACATAACTCCATCGATGTAAATGTTGAGAAATTCGTTCTTAAGCTTGGCCATCCGCCCTATAGTATCTACTTGCTACTCCTTTGTAATGGCCGAAGCAACAGCGCTTTCTTTGCCTGGCCTCTAATGAAAAGTATTGGAGCCACTATTGGAGCCACTCTTATGACCTTTGCACTCAGAAGATCGACCAAAATGAGATAAATCTGTGGATTGTAAAGAGACAGAGGCAGGTGGTGGAGCTCGAGAAGAGTCGGCTGGTGGAATATCATAGCGGTGGTCAGGCTGCCTATCTAGGCCTTTGGAAGGAGGTGATCTAGATCTAGGTTGGTGCTTAGGAGCGGAGTCATGAGAAGAACGATCCCAGTCACAACTACTCATGTTTCAGTCATCTCTATCGCGGTTGGAACGATAGCTTGAATCATAGTCCCAACCAATCCCTTGATGGTATGAACTCAATCGGGGGTGTTGAACATGATACACTTTCTCTTTCAGGGATCAGAATGAACGCTTTCTCTTATATATCGAACCTATAAAGGAAACATGGATGAGTTAGATCAAACGAGGAAGGTAACAAGCCAAGTGTGAGTGTCGTATAATGCATGTGTGTGTATCTTGTGGCCCTCCGACGAACTATGTACTGGAGCTTTACAAATGTTAGTAACCTCTCCAGCATTAGTTGGAATGATCTCCTTCTCAAAGAAAGTCGGAGAAATAATGTCACCGATGCTGATGTTACCAACGTCAAAAGAACCAAACTTTGTTGGGATAGGCCCTAGACCAATGAACATGCTCATTGAAGGATCTATGGCCCACTTCAATGTTGCTTTGGTCGACCTTACCACCTTCTTTAATAATTTTGCCTTCCTCTATGCCTTCATGCTCTAGTTCCATGTTTCCTATGGCTCCGGCCCTCGGACTGAGGGCTAGGGGCAACTCAGGATCCACTTTGCTTCATGCGGATGGATTGTTATCATTATTATCATCATCATCCTCAATGTTGATAGCTGGAACTATGCCAGTACTACGGCCTTACTCTAATAAACCATGAGCGAGAAGATTCTCATCCATTAATAGAGTTCTTATATACCTATCCTCGGCTGGGACTGTCATGAGAGTGTTAATGGTATCTGAAAGTGATCCGCCACTGGGTCTCGCTGAACATCTGTACAATAGCGAAAGATAAATTAAGCATGCAGACTATAAGGCAAATACACAGATGGCATTTGAAATAAAACTTACATCCGGATATCCATTTACGAGTGAACCCGGGTGGACAGAGTACATAGAAACACTCAGCCTTGAAATAATTCAGCTTGCTCCAAGCCCTAGAAATGATTCTACAACCCCTTATCGCTTCTAAGTAAATAAGAAACTGGTTTTCTTTGCGGCTTTTAAAGCTATAAATGTATTGGATATCTTCATCACTAGGCCCTCGATTCGAATGCTCAAAGAAAACTAGATAAGTGTTCAGAAGTAAATCGTAGCTGTTTGGATGCAGCTGTGTGGGAGCAAGTCTCATAAAGTTCAGGACTCAACAAATGAATTGATTAAATAGCGGGACACAACTCGCCAGGCATATATATTTGTTGCAAGCTATATATCCTTCTAGAGGATTGTGGGCTCTTTGGTCACAAGCCGATGCCAAGACATCATCAAATAGAATCTTATACTTATTGCATATCCTCTGAAGAGATCCTTCATTGGTTTTGGAGGAAACAGAATCGACCAGGTTATTCGGTATTACAACATCCTCAAGAGTATCGGGTGTTGGATCTATTTGAGGCCCATCTACCGGTTCACCTGGATTTTCAGGAATTTGTTGCTCTACTTCTGGGTTCTCTAGATTTTGTTGATCAACACGTAGAATTTCCTATTGTTGCTCTTGTCAGATAGGAGTTTGCTGCATCTGAGAAGTTGTAGCTGAGCTTGATTCTGCATTGGATTCGATATATTTTGAAGGTAAAGCACCGATAGTCTGAGCAGCTAGATGTTTGGAACGTCTTTGGTCCATTTCTATAAAAAGCACGACATATAATCAGCATTAGAAGATTAAATATAAACCATGCCCCCCGTGCTAAAGTGGATTCTAGTGCAATATGGTGCAGTGTGGTGCAATTTAGATTTCAATTATTATTTGACTATTTATTTTAATAGTTCAATTTGAAGTCCAGATATTACTCGATGTGACCGGCATCGCCGACCGTCCTGACTGGCTTAATGTTATCAGCAATGCCTCTAAAATGTTCGAGATGAAAGAGGATATTCAGCGTGAAACTCCAAGGCAAAGTTCGGTTGCAAGGAATGGAGTGGGAAAAAATTTGCCTAAGTATGGGGATCGGTACTGATCCCCGAGACTCCCATAATTAAGCAAATCTCACCTTCCTCCTTCATCCCTACAGACCTCAAAAACCATGGCCACAAGTTCATTCCATGTCCACGCCTAATCACATGTCCATTTACATGCGACTAATCACCAACATCCTACCTTGTTTTGTTCGATATTGAATTAAGGTTAAGGGTCAGTTCGAATGAAAGTAAGATCTCAAGCTAGGGTTCAGGTTGGTGAAGATGGATCTGATCGAGGCAATGAGCAGAGGCATGGGCGATGTCAGTCAATGGCAAAGATGAGTGGCGGCAGTCTTCAGACTAGGCAAAGGTGAAAGCTCATTTTGGAATCAAGGTTTTAATAGCTTTGAGAATCTCAGGCTCGAGACATTATATAACCCATCAAAGGTAAGAACTCAAGTTAATGACAAGTGAATGAAAATATTCCAAGTAAGGAGTCGGTACCGACTTCCAAATTAGGGGTCAGTACTGAGTCCCAAATCCTTCAAAAAAGAAAATATTTGTGTGTACAAGCATACGTATGGTATATGTGTATGCATGTGAATGCCTATGCACGTGTAATGAGCCATGTGTATACACCCAATACTTGATGGGTAAAGTTGAAGTAAAGTTAAACTTATTCGTATGGAACTCATGGATGGAATTAGTCTAAGATCATCAGACTTGGATAGCAGACCACGGGATCTCGTTCAAGATTTATAATCCCAGATGTTAGCAGAATGTGACGACCCGTCATTTCGACTCTTAAAAATCGATACTAATACATCTTCGGTATTCACATGCTGCAAATTCAAGTGCCAGAAAGGCAGATTGATCAAGGGTGAAAAGAAAATAAAGACAGAACAGAGTAGAAAACAGAATCTCACACGAATGGAATAATCTTATATTGTTAACCACAAAATCTTTTACAGCAGAAAATTTTGAATACAATATCAGAGTCTAACCTAGATTCGACCTGGATAGTTATAAATCCTTTGTCCTTACAAATGCTAAAAAATAACAAAACAAATGCAATGGAAAAATAAAATATGTCCATACGTTGATAAAGATCCCCAGTTCTACTCTGGAATCTCCAAGCGTCTTTAGCTAAACCTTAAACTACTCGGATCCGACCCAAGTATTAAAAATACCCGGATCAGGCTTGACAAACCATATGACAGTGTCATAGATTAGATTGGTGTCAATCAAAACCTTTGAAAAGAAGGGTATCTCGTAAGACCATGCCACACATAAACACAGATGGGTTTTTTTCTTACGATAACCAAAATACTTTATACCAAAACAAATTTGATTTTTCATTAATGACATTGGTTTGAAAACACTTTTTAAATAAATATATACACAAAGTAGGTATCAATACCCGGATAATGTCAAACGGTGTATATAATGCCAAAGGAATGAAATTGAATGTTGGGCTACGGCCCATAACTAGCTTATAAGTTAGCTAACCTCTTCATTATTCCCATTCACTTTTAAGTCTACGTTTCTTTTACTCTTCCTTTCCTAATTTTTTTTCTTAATTACTCCTTAATCTCCAAGCCCCTAACCCCACCCAAACAAGTTCCTAAATTAATGAAAAAATCACCATAATTCCTCCCATCCAGTTCTTACAAAACCCAAAAAGTAATTAGCTTAAAGTTGTGTTTGGTGCCTAATCTACGATTTCAATACAGCAAAATGATGGATTTTGGAGATTTTGAGCTTGGTGTAGAGAAGAAGAGGTGAGTATGATGATTCTCCTATTTAATTTACTTGTTATATTTCATTAATATATTTATATATGATTGTGATGCATTATGGAATGATTTAGAGGTTGTTATGTTATGGTTTATGCTTGTATTCATGATATAAACATGATTATATCATCTCATTATTAAATAGAAATCTTAATTACTAATTTTGAGAAAGTTAGGAAGCTACGAAATGTTGGGATTAATTGGATGATTATGTATGATGTTATGGTTTGATTTGTGATTGATTAAGTAATATAATGATGTACATGTCATTAGAAAGAATTAATTAAACCATTTGAATTGATTTTAGAAAAGTTAGTAAGCTAATTAAGTGAGTTAGGAGCTCTACACTTATTAGTAAAGTGATTAGAGACATAATGAAGCTTAATTAGTATTTATAAATACTATTTAAAAGAATGAATGATTTTATGAAATAATGGAATATTTAATAAAATGAAGTTAGTAAGCTAATTAAGTGAGTTATGAGCTCTACACTTATTATTAAAGTCATTAGAGGATTAACGAAGCTTAATTAGTATTTATAAATATTATTTAATCAAAGAAATAATTTTAAGAGAAAGATATATTTTATAAAATCTAATGAGATTTTATAAAATAGTAATAAAGATATATTTTATAAAATAGAATGATATTTTATAAAATATTAATAAAGATATAATTTATAAAATAGAAAGAGATTTTATAAAATATAGTATGAATGATATTTTATAAAACATAATGAGATTTTACAGAATAGTAATAAAGATATAATTTATAAAACATAATGAGATTTATAAAATAGTAATAAAGATATATTTTATAAAATAAAAGGAGATAAATGATATTTTATAAAATGGAATGAGATTTCATAAATAATATAAAAGAGTTATTTTATAAAAGTATGAGATTTTTTAAAATAGCGAGAAGGACTTATTTTATAAAATGGTGGTAAAGTTTTATAAAATAATTATTAGATGAATAATTAATTTTAATGAAGAAATTAAGTATTATAAAGGTTAAAATGATTTATAAACCAGTTTGATATTTTATAAAATAGTGGAATGATTTATAAAATAGTAGAAAAGGAGATTTGATTTTTATAGAAAAGACTTAGTAAATAAAAGTAAGTTTTGATTTAAGCAATGATCGAAATACTTATTTAAATATACATGTATATATATGTATATGGGTAAGTATATGTATACCGTATACGTGTATTTGAAGTTATATAATAATCAACTCAATTCAAGTACGGTAGTTAGAATTGTTGAATGGTTTAGGTTGCTGATAACGATTGTTTATTTGTGTGTATAAACATGTTACGAGCAATCTCGCGTAGCTATAGCGACTATCGGGTGTGCTAAGCTGCGCGAGAGAATACCGGGTCGAGTAATCACTCCAGTTAAGCCTGAAATGTGATTTGTAAAGTTTTTACGTCTTTTGTGTACGTGTGTGCATATGCATGCGCAAGTAGGTGCATTAACACTTGTGTGAGCATCACGTGAGGCGAGGTGGCCGAGTGAGTTCATTTTGGCGCATTAGAGGAGGTCAGGTCGTTGGAATTGTCTTGGGGAAACTCTATGCGAAAAAGAGTAGTTTTCATGTCAAAATCGCTTTTCAAACACAGAAGAAACCACTTCCAAAATATTAGCCTATGGACTCCGAAAGAGGTCTGATGCGATGAAGGCAGGCTTAGGGAGCTAGGCGACTCACCAGGAGAAGCAACGGAGTAAATGGAGATCGAATCGATGATAGGTGGAATGGTTTGCACCTTCCCCAAGCTTTACTGCTCAGGACATGCCACCACTGATCCACTACTGTCTTACCACCGGCGCACTAGTAGTGCACCAGCCTGGGCAGTAAAGCCCAGGCAGTGTGTGTTCAAATAAGGATTCTCCCCCGGTTTCGGATGCGGGGTGAGGCAGAGATTTGGCTCAACTTCGGGAAAGAATATAGGTTACTCGAGGAGGCCGAATACAAGATGAAGCTTAGGACCCAGACTCGAATGTTGAATGATTCCTATGGGATCAACAACGATCGAGCACGGGATCGATACAGTGATTGGTCACACGATTATGTCCAACGAGCGTGTATGATTGAATGGGGTAAGTCCATAACTTTGGGTTTTGAACTCAGGATACATATAGTTGATGAATTGTATCGGTCCTATATTAGTGGTCTTACATAGTACTGATCTTATATTAGTGATTATGCACCATATTGGCCTTATATTAGTGGTCATACATGTCATTTGTCCTTCAATTGTGACCCACATGATGCTATGTTTGATGTGTGCATATATCTATGGCATCAGTGTTCCTTTATTGTCCCGATGGCATATTATACAGGACACTACCATCGTTCTCTTTTTGATAGAGGTGAACGCAAGCTATTTGAGAAATCCATGATGACTAGAAAGGGGGGATGATGTCAATCATCTACTACAGGATCATATATCACTGAAGCTCATTATAGGGATTTGGTGTGGTATTCAAAGGTCTCAAGTATATAAAGTAAGTCATTTATCACCAAAGCTCATTATAGAGTCACGGTGATATTTATACGAGACCCATTATTGAGGATGTGACTCGAGGTCTAAGGTACATTCAGGTACTGACTCTATTTATTATTAGGACTAGGTTTCAAGTATATAAAGTAGGTCATATATCATCAAAGCTCAATAAAGGGGTACAATGAGTTCTGCATGAGACCTATCACTAAAGATGTGCCTCGGGGTCTAAGGTACATTCAAATACCGACTTATTTATCTTGGACCCTTGTGTTAATACCTCAAATATTGATTTTGATGACAACAACCATATAAATATAGGTACTGATGTTTTTCCAAGTTGTATAGAATATTTTGCAGGATATTATATAGGTTTATACAGGTAAAGGATAATCGAGTCTGAAGACTAATCAGTAAAGAGATTAGAGACCAAGATTCAGAGATGATCAAGATAATTGAAGATTCACGAGTTTAAAGACAAAGACATGAAGAGTTCAAGACTATAGATTATAGTCAATAGACGTTAGATAAATTTGTTAAAGTCCTTAAATAACAACTTTCTAATTTGAATACTCTCTCATCGGAATAATTATTTTATTTTTATATATATTTCAACAAATATTTTACAAAAGTTTTATATATTAAAAGTATTTAAAAAATATTCTTAAATGGTTTTACAAAATACTAGAATCTTATAACACTTTAAACGTGTTATTGTTTTTCTCAAAATACAAGGGTATATCGACACACCCTACCTATGTATGTCGACTATGTACCATTGAAGATTTGTTTTTTTAATTTTAAATAGTTGTGATTTTTGGCTTTATCTCTTCGCAAATAGACATGTCCCTTCAAACACTATATAAAGGGGACTGTAAAATGAATTTTTATAAACATTTTTTCTATATTCTTCGTACTCCAAATTCCGATTATATATTTCACAAAATCTACTTTCTATACTCTTCAAATTTACTCAAATTCAATATCTACTTTACTATATTCATTCTCTATAATCTACTTACTGATCTGCAAGTATTCTCTCTTTAATTCAAAGATCAAAGTACTACCAAAGGGCTATGGATATTCTATATCCAAAGTATAACTATTTGTATATGGAATCAAAAACTCTCTACTACTATTTGTGTGGGCGTGCTTGTTGCCCATTCAAATCAAGTGGGTGTGTTTATTTCCCGTTCAAAACAAGTGGGTGTGCTTGTTGTCCGTTTAAATCAAGTGGGTGCTCTTATTGCCCGGTTAAATCAAGAGAATCTACCTTGAACTCGAAAAGTCAAGTGGGTGTATCTTGTTGCCTTGAAATCCAGATTGTATTATGGTTTGCTTGCTACCTGATTAAAGTAGGCATTTGAAAAGAAATCTATACATATATTGTATAGGACTGAATGTAGGATTGGTCAATCTGAACCATTATAAAACTCCTGGTGTCATCTCTCTTACTTACTTTATTTATACTACATTTATCTATAACTATGACCGCCTGTTAAAATATATTTGTGTTGCTTATCTGTGTTTTGATTTTAATCTAGAAACTATTTAGAAAGTTCGACATAAGTTATAAAATACTATTTACCCCTCCCCACTAGTGTTAAAATGTCCTTAAGATCCGTTCATGCTAGTATAATTTATACTACACCGTTTCCCACACTTGGTATTAGAGTGTTAGGTTTTCAAAAACTCGTTATTTGATTTTGAAAATTATAAATGACTAGTAACACTAGGAATACATTATTTGATATTTTTGAAGAAAACCAAAGTTGTAAAATCCTTATGTTACCCTCAAATAGATTAGGAACTAATAATATTGAAAAGTCATTTGAAAGTGTATAAAGTAAAATTGCAGGAACATGTATGTTATAAGGAAGATAACAAACATACACCTAATAACCATACATCACAAATCAAGAAGGACAAATGGATATTGGACAGTGGATGCTCAAGACACATGACTGGAAATCCGAAGATCTTAAAAGACATTGTTTACAAAGATGGACGAATAGTTAACTTTGGAGATAACTCAAAAGGATACGTCATTAGCAACGTTGGTAACTATAAAAATACTATTATTTCTAATGTTTTGCTAGTTAGGAATTTAAAACATAATTTGCTTAGTATTAGTCAATTATGTGATAAGGGTTTCAAAATTAAGTTTGAAAAGGACATTCGCCACATCGAGGATAATGAGTCTAGATTTATTTTTGAAGGAGTTAGGAAATGTAACATTTACATTTTGAGTATAGAAGTGTTTAATGATAATCCTGGTCTTTTGGCCGAATCTAGTGACCCTTGGATTTGGCACAAATGATTTGGTCATTTAAATTTTAGACATTTGTCCAAAGTAGTCAGATATGAACTTATTAAAGGACTTCCAAAAATGATTATTAGTGTCAATAACCAAAGTGATGCTTGTCAACTTGAAAATTTTCACAAAAGTTCGTTTAAATCAAATGACATAATTTCAACTACACAATCCTTAGAACTTCTTCACTTAGACATGTTTGGACCATCACAAGTACAATCAATAAATCATAATAGGTATGTTTTTGTTATAGTAGATGACTTTTCAAGATACACTTGGACAATATGACTTAAACATAAGATAGATGTATTTGAAATGTTTTAAATTTTCAATAAGAAAATTCAAAATCAAAAGAATTAAAATTAAAATGATATGGAGTGATTATGGAGGAGAATTCGATAACGAAAATTTTAAAAACTTTTGTAATAAGAAAGTAATTACACGTAACTTTTCTTTTCTTAGAACTCTTCAACAAAATGGAGTTGTAGAACATAAAAATTGAACAATATAAGAATGCGCTACGACTATGTTAAATGATAATGATTTACCTAAAAAAATTTGAGCTGAAGCATTTGCTACAGCATGTTATATTTTGAATAAGATTTTAATAAGACTATTAACCAAGAAAACACCTTATGAATTATTTTTTAGTAAAAAGCCAGAAGTATCTTATTTTAAAGTTTTTGGTAGTAAATGTTTTATATTAAATACAAAAGATAATCTAGATAACTTTGACGCTAAATCAAATGAAGGTATATTTATTGGTTATTCAAATAGAAGTAAGGCATATAGAGTTTTTAATAGTAGAACTAACACTATTGAAGAAACTTTACATGTTTCATTTGATGCAAATTTTTAAGTGACTAATATTAGTAATGATGAGGAAGAAAATCTTAATCCTTGTGTGAATAACAAGATTACAAATAACGAAACTACTAATAATAAAAGTAATAATACCGATAATTCAAATTCAAATTAAAGAAACAATTATTTGAAAAACCATCCTAAGAAAAATATTCTAGGAAGTATAGAATCAATTGTTAAAACTAGAAATCAACTAAATAAGATGAGTAATGTAACATTTATTTCAACTAACAAACCAAAAATCCAAAAGAAGCATCATTAGATGACTCGTGGAATCTTGCCATGCAAGAAGAATTGAATCACTCGAAATGATGTTTGGGAATTAGTTCCGCTATCAAAAAATCAATCAGTAAATGGAACTAAGTGGGTTTATAGAAATAAATTGAATGAACAAGGAGAAGTCATAAGAAATAATGCGCGTTTAGTTGCACAAGGATACAACCAAGAAGAAGGAATAGACTTTCATGAAACCTTTGCCCCTACAGCCAGCTTAGAAGCCATAAGAATTCTACTTGCTTTTGAAACCATAATAATTTTAAATTATTTCAAATGGATGTCAAAAGTGCATTTTTAAATAATTTTATCAAAGAAGATGTATATGTTGAACAACCCCCACTTTTTGAAGACGAAAAATTCTCTAATCATGTTTACAAATTAAAAAAGGCGTTATATGGTAAAGTGGATACTATGTTATTTATAAAATGAGTTAACAATCATATTCAACTTATACAAATATATGTAGACGACATAATTTTTGGGTCAACAAATGAACAACCGAATAAAGAATTTGCTCATAAATGACTAAAGAATTTAAAATGAGTCATATGGGAGAATTGACATTCTTTCTAGGTGAAAATTAGACAATTAAACAATGGAATATTTATAAGTGAAGAAAAATTCACTAAAGAATTAGTAAATAAATTTGGTGTCTAACACAAGGCGTAAACCAACACCCATGATAACTAGTGAGAAACTTAATAAAGAAGACAATTCAAAAGACGCTGATCAAAAACTATATAGAGGTATGATAGGATCTTTCCTCTATATCACAGCTAGTAGATCCGATATCATGCATGGTGTATGTCTATGTGCAAGATATCAGTCACAACCTATAAAGACCTATCCTAAATCTGTTAAACACATCTTAAGATATGTTAACAACACATTAGACTGGGAGATTTAGCACTTTATTAACCTTAAAAGTTAATAGCAACATCTCTGGTGTTCTATCTTTGCTTCGTATCTTCTTTCGTCCAAACCTTTTCCTTCCTTGTCTCACGCCTCTTTTCTCCTTCCCTCGCTCTACCTCGTGCTTCCCTATGCCCAAGTAGCAGTGCTCAGTGCCTGAACTAGAGCGCTCCCTGACTCGCTCTGGCGTGCTCTTTGGTGCCACTACATCGAATTCTAGAGAGACAAGTACATTTGGTTCTAACTCCGCTGCAACTGCTATCGCGAGATTTGTGGTCGTGCCTGCCTTGCTTGAGATGGAAAACAATAACCCTCTCTCTGGGCTTCTAAATGACATAAACTCCTTTCTGTTACCCGCACCCTCTTTCCTTGGCAGTTATTCGATTTCTGGTGAGAACCCTCTTTCTCTGTATTTAGCTTCTACAAGTAATAAACCTTGGTCGCAAAAAGATGTTGCGTTGTTTGTTGAGGTTGATTTGGGTTTTGCGGAATCTGAGAACATTGATATCAGGGAAAGTGGTTTGTCTGATAAGGCGGTGGTTGTGGCAGTAGATGCCGAAGTTGAAATAGAAAGTGTCGTTGTCACAGATGAGTTCATCTCATTTGATAATGATCAGTCAGAAAGTAGCACACCATGTGCTCGTGTAAATGCTGAGCACAATATCCCCTCTCTCTCTGTAACTCTTTGTAGTACAAATCATGTTGTTCCTGTAGTTGCTTCTCCTTCTGGGGTTGTTCCTCAGTGGTCGTCATTATTCTCCAAGTTGCCAAAAAATGCGGGTGTGTATTCTCCCTGTCGCTTTGATAAAGTAGAGATTGAGGGTATTATGATTGACGCCGGTGTTGATTATTGGAAGGAATATTTGGTTGGATTTTTCCACGACCCCAATCATGCCTATCATCTAGTTAAGGCATGCTGCAACCAGGTATGGAAGCCTGAAGGAGGATTAAGTGTTCATTTCGATAATGCAATGTATTCTAAAGGCCGATCCAATCCTCATTGAAGGGAAACCATTTATTATTACAACATGGAGTCCATCTGTTGATAGGGCAAAGGATCAGGTATTATCTATTCTTGTCTGGGCCC
Organism: Allium fistulosum; assembly: GCA_030737815.1. Taxonomy (NCBI): domain Eukaryota; kingdom Viridiplantae; phylum Streptophyta; class Magnoliopsida; order Asparagales; family Amaryllidaceae; genus Allium; species Allium fistulosum. The sequence continues at coordinate 691,870,580 of CM060904.1, forward strand.
ACTTTTCTCACATCCCATTTATTCTTCAACCCCTGATCGTGATTGATTGGCTAGCAGGCCTTGTTGGTAAGGTGATATGTTATGATGCAAACACTGTAGCTAGAAAGAGATCAGTTTATGCTAAAGTCCTTATTGAAAATAACACCTTCCAAACCTTTGCCTTTGGTGTTGAAAGTCAGACTTGATGAGGGTCATTTTGCTGAGACCAGAGTTCGCTACAGTTGGAAACCGGACATCTATTCGACCTGTCGGTCTTTTGGGCACTTATCGGATGTTTGTACTAGATCTGCCTCTATAGTCCTTGTTCCTTTATCTAATCGGGTTCCACTTCCTCGACCTCCTATCAGGAAGTGGGTCCCGAAAGTTGCTCCTCCCCCCTCTGTTTCCCCTTCAGTTGTAGCTTCTACTGGTGTTGCTCCTTATGAAGTTGCTCCTATTAGTACGTCCCAGCCTGAGATTCCTACTTCTCCTTTGACCGATTCTATTATTTGGAATTCTAAGGAGCGGGCCCGGATTCATGTTCCATCAGAAATGAGGTTCTCGCCTGAGACTGACACCTATTATGCTTTTATCAGTGATGTTGAGGGTGAGAGTCATTGTCTTATATATCACATTGACGATGAGGGTCTGTCCCTTACTAGGGTTGGTGAGATGGATAAGGAGAATAAAAGTAAGTTTTATGACATTAGTTGGGATAGGAAATTTATTTACTCTCCTTCGTCTGAAGGCTATGACCTGAATCTGGCTGATCTTTTCTTTGGGTATGTTCATGTTATTGGCCCGTCGTCTGTTGTTGCCAGTGGCAGTACCTCTTTGGAGGGCGGGTAGTCATATTTGTTTAGTGGTATAGGCTCTTTTTGCCTATCTCTTGTGCTTTATTTTCTGTTGTTGTATGGGCTCTTCCCATTTAGTTGTTTTGTGCATGTGCAGAACACCTGTTTTCTCTTTATATATACAGTGGCACGACTCACTATAAAGCCAGCTAGCTTTGCTAAAAAAACAACACATTAGACTATTGGCTCTTCTATCCAAAAGAAGATTCATTTGACTTAATATCATATAGTGATACCGATTATGTTGGATGAAAATGTGACTGAAAATGTACGAGTGAAACTTGTCACTTTTTGGGATACTTATTTATATCTGTGTTCGATAAAAAGAAATTTTTTGTTTCTCTATCCACAACAGAGGCATAATATATATCAACAGCATTATCATTTTCACAGGTTATTTATATACAACAAACTTTAAGGGATTTTGGTTTAAATTTAAAGCAATCACCAATATATTATGAAAACACTAGTGCAATAAATCTATCTAAAAATCTAACACATCATGCTAAAACAAAACATATAGAAATAAGACATCATTTCTTAAGAGATAATGTAAACAAAGAAATTGTTACACTAGAATTTATAAATACGGAAAATAAAATAGCTGATATTTTAACTAAACCATTAGCACAAACTACTTTCATCAAATTAAGAAAAAAACTTGGAATATGTTCATTTGTAGAAATCTAGAAATAATAACTTTTACTATTAAATTAGAAAGAAAAATAAAATAAAACTATTCTATATATGTTGACAACTTGGGTAGCTTATGTGTACATATTTCTGGCAGTTTTCTGAAAAATTGTTTTCCCTCCTTCTTTCAAAATTCAAAAACCAATTATTTAACCACTATATTTCTACTCCAAACTAATTTTCTTATCCTCTTCCTTCTGAAAACTCAAAATTAATTAATAAAAAATGGATCCATCTAACTCTAAACATCTAAGGGTAGATTCAAGCCCATTTCATGACTTCACGTTCTCAAAACTAGGCAATATTGAAAAAAATTGAAGCATGTCCTCACAATGCTTACTGAAATTGAAGTAATGTGAATTTGATTTAAAAAACTAACAAGAGAAGCAAGGAAGGATGCCGAGGAATTTGAAAAATATCCATTAGAAAATAAAGAAAATAAAATAATTATTGAAGAGGTAGATACTCAAATCGGTCTTGCAATTCATAACGGTAACGACTCGGAATTTCACTGCTTCGATTAATGAATATTTAATTAATTTTAAATATGCAATATATGACTTTTATAATGAAAATAAACTAATTGTAATTAATTAATAATGATGGTAAATAGTTTTCAAAATTTGTTTACCAAATTAAATAGTTCGCAGAAAAACAGAAAATATGACCGAATAACGTTTTTCAAAATTTTGACCTTTTGACACCGAAAAGTTGTCGGGAACATTGCTCGTCTTTGTACACCATATATACATATATATAAGAGTTAATTAACTAGATAACAATAACTTAGAAATAAATTATTTTATGTTAATTTGGATTAGTAAGTGATGTGACAAGATATAGTTTTAAAAATAATAAACATTTTATATAAATATATAGCATTGTCACATCTTAGATTTTGCAATCATTAACCATTATCGTATCTTGTCACATATTAGCTTTAATTAATAATTAAACTTATATATATAGGAGAATGATTTGACAATTCATAGTTTTTAAATGATATATATATAAAGAGAGTGATGTGACAACTCATAGATTTAAAAATAATAAATATTTTATATAAATATATATGTATATAAGTATTGTCACATCTTGAATATTTTTATAGTGAATTATCATTAGCCATAATTACATGATTATGTGACTAGAGAGTAGAGATGTGATGCATGAGAGGGAGGAAAAGATGTTGATTTGATTTCACATAATAATGACATAGTAAAATTTGCTTATAAATAGCTCCAACCTCCTCTTATTTTACCACTTATTCCTCCTACCATAACTTCTTCATTCCTATCTCAAATGATGATCTTCATTTTTTCAAATTGGTTGAAATTTTAGTGGCTACAACATTCTAGTTGACCACTTTTTCCAATTTTGAAAATAGCTATGCAAAATACCCAACCTTTACAATGCAATTTTTCACCTAAAATTTCAAGTCCGAAAATTACCCTTCTTCTTTTGATCATAACTTCTTCAAAACAAATCGAAAATGAGTGATTATTTTTATGAAATGATAAAGGAAATGAATTCCTACAACTTTCCTTTTGACTACTTTTCTAAATTCTATGGGTTGGTGGCCCAAAAACCAGTGGGAAACTGACATAATTTTGGGTTCATTTTCGACAAGTCGATGATAACCCGAAGCTCCTCTACCTTCAAGCTACTACTCCACATCCACCCTAGCACCTTTGGCTGAGCCTACATACACCTAGGCCAAGCCCATTTTGAGGGTTCCTAGCACCTAAAGCCTTCATCATTCAAAGCTAGGGAGTCTTGGCAAATTTAGCTTAAGTTCGGGTAGCTTTTGCGGAAGTTTGGTGAGTAAAATACTCGTTTTTTTAATGAAAATGGCAAATTTATTTATATAACTATATATGGTGATTATATAGTGTAGAATTTGAATGATAATCATGTGGTTTTATTATGATTTGGATGGCTGATTTTAGTTTGATTTGGTTATGGAAATCGATGTTGTATCATAAAGTTAGTAAGCATGTATATATGGATGTATACTTGCAATCTATGATGAAGATTGTTGGTGTTAGTAATATATTGATTGTAAAACATGAGCTATGACATGAGGCTGGTAAACAAAGTTAACTACTTTGTGTAATTGCGATGGTTATGAGATCCGATTGGAATCGAAGTTTGTTTTCGAAGTCTAAAGTTTTGAAATGGATTAAAGTTTGTAACTTTAGTTTTAAAGTTTTTTTTAAAAAACTTTATAAGGTATGTTTCAAATCATGAAAAAGTAAGGGTTTGTGAAGTGGTTCGCTAAGAATATGTTAGAGCGAACTACGCCCATAACAATACTTGCTATGGATGCAGTCTAACAAAGGTTTTAATTTTATTTCAAATTTTTTTTATTTTGAAATTAATTTACAAAAGTTTTTCAAACTTAATTAGTAGCATTAAAAGGTAATTAAGTTGTAATATAATTAATTAATTAATTAAAAGGTAATTAGCACCTAATTGATAATTAAGAAGGTGATTAGAGGTTAATCATCACTTAAGTTAAGTTAATGACTGCTAATTAATTAATGAAGTTTTAATTAGTGATTAATGGGGTTAAGAAGTAATTAAGTGATTAATAATTATTTAATTAAGATTAATGGTTATTTATTTATTTATTTAATTAATGGGTTAATAATTAATTAGGGTTTAACTCTTAAACAATTTGGTTTAACCTTAACCAAGTTGCATTGGGAAGTTAATTAGTAATTAATCAAGTTCATTAAGCCTAATTAGAGTTTAATTATGATTTATTCTTGATTTAAATTGGATTAATTAAGATTTAGTTAGGGTTTAAGCTAATTAAATACACTTTTAACTTTTCAAAGGTGATTTTAAACTAAACAGAATGTGTTTAATCAATTTTCTTTTTCAAAGTAAATCGATTCTATATCAAATGATCTCTGGTCTAGACCCTTAAGTAACTCATATGATTAGGAGAACTAAATGACATCCGTTAGCAGACCAAAACACCATTCTACTATAGTGTAAGTGATTTGATTGTGTGGATATGTGTTAAGCAGAATGAATCTCCGTTCTACTATATATTGATTGAATTGTTTGGACATTTGTTTAGTAGGACAAATCACCATCCTGTTGTTATGTTATTTGGACTTGTATATGCCAATTAGTTATATTGACATGTTATTTCCTGATTGGATATGAACTGTATTTACATATATGGTAGCTTATGTAAATAATTTTTATGCGATTTGGGAATCGAATTAAAATTAAATAGTAACTTAAATATAGTATCATTGGGACTATAAGCCTCATTTGGAATTTATAAATATGGTTTTGAATTTACTTTAATTCTTTAATCAATTTGAGGCTAAGGGTTTATAAATTGTTTTTCAAGTTATATAATTCTTATAAAGGTATTGATAAATGATAACTTGTTTATAGAAAGAGTTTTTTACTAACAGAAAGGGTTATTAAGGTGTTTTACAAATGATGTTTGTAAATGATATTTATAAAGGATATTTTATCAAGGAGTATAGAAAGGTTTACATAAAGAGTTTTAAAAATAGGAAAAAGGTTTATAAATCATTTCAGAGATTTGGAAAGAGGTTTATAAATTAACTTAAAGGTTTATGAAAGTGGGTTATAACTTTATTTTATAAGTTAATTGAAATATGAGATGAGCTTTTAAAAAGGGAATTATTGATAAAGGATAAGCATAATGTTTTATTTGGAAGAAATGTTTGGATTTAGGAAGAAGAAAACTTTGAAAAGTTTGTAAGTATACTTATACTGATAAGATAAGTATATGATTTTTTCAAGGCACGAAAAGTAAAATGTTTTGGTAATATACTTATATCAATTAGATAAGTATATAAATGTTTCCAAGTATAAAGGAAATGTAAGGGGTTTTGAAATAGTGTTTTGAAAAGAACTTTCGATCGGATTTTATAAAGTGGTTTTATTAATTAAAGAGAATTGTTAAAGGCTTAGTGGATTCCATACGGAAATTAAACCATGATTGGATGTTTGTTTATTTGATAGTTAAATAACCAACTATCAAATCTGGACAAAACGTAACTTTGGAAATATCTAGAAGAAACACGAGAATTATATGGTACAGTTACCGTCGAAGGTGGTATACTGTATGTATAACTCATTTCATTCTTCTAGGATGAATGATAAGGAAACCCATCCACAAACGGTTAGGAGGTGAACTCCGCTCTTGTCATTTGTTTGTTTATTTCCTAAAGAACCGGGGTTGAGTTTACAATAAATATTGGAATTTGTTTCGAAGAGACCGGGATCGGATATGCTATCTAAAAACCACTTCGATCCAACTCAAGCGTTTTGAAATAAAGACACCTTGAATCATGGGATCAAAGACGGAGCCATTAAAGTGCAGGGGTTGCTTGCTACTAATCCTGAGGGTGGTTCCAAAATGGATGTAGTAGAAGTAGTGCCTTCGGTTTGTCCTTATCCTGGACAACTTGTATAAACGAATACCGACATTGCATTGACGCCTTAAGGGCAGTGTTAGCATTCCAAGATGGATTGCTATTTAGATAGGTTAAGCATCGCCTCAAGCCTCACAACCAGGAGGAATGGCAAAAACAAGGCATGCAGCAGAGCTATGTGGTTAGCTATCATTAGGAACGGTCACCCCATTCAAGATGTCCCTTTCAGAGTTGGTTTGCGTGCAAACACCGTGGTAGTATAAGGCCTCGGTGTCAGGGGAGTGAGGTACTCCAGTCTGCCATGTTAACGGGGCAGTCGACTCTGTGTTAGCATCAGTGCATTTTCTAGAGATGTACCATCGGAAGGTAGTTCCTTATCTTGCCATTGTTGGGATCCAATCTCCAATACATGCCTTACGTTTTCGATTGTAGAAACTAGTATGTTGGAATGTGAGATGCAAGCATTTCATCTATTTTATCTATTTAATTTAAACCTAGACACTATGATAATATCACTGGATTTTGATATAAAATGTTTTGGTTATCATAAGGTAAAAACCCATTCATTTTCATGTGCGGTGTGGTCTTACGATATACCCTTTATTTGGAAAGTTTTCAAATGTAGAAATCAGTTTGGTTGTTACTTATTATCGAGTTTTACTCACGCTTGTTTACCAGACTGACCCGAGCATTATTCCATATAATGCTCGAATTAGATCGAGCATGTTTTCCCAGGTTTAGCTTGATACTTTGTAGTTGGAGAGGAGTTGGATGGTCAAGACGTATCCATGTATATTTTTCTTCCACTGTATTATAGAGTTTGTATATTTGTCAAAATAAGGACAGGTTTCTACAACTGTCCAATTTTAGGATAGGTCTTGTGTACTCTAATGTTGTATATATGAATAAAGATGTTTCCTTTTTATAAAGATCATTGTTGTATTATATATTATTCGTTGCGTTATAAGATTCTATGTTGTTTAATTTTCTTCTATCTTCTACCTTCTTCTTTCACCCTAACAAATCGGTATTTCCGACACTTGAATGTTCGGCATGTGATATAGTGGACCTATTAGTGTCGATTTTCGAGGGTTGAAAATTCAGTTCGTTACATTAACCCTATGAATCAAGATGATGAAGAAGAAGATGAAGCTAAAGAAGATGATGATGATAATGAGGATGAAGATGAAGATGGAGTATGTTGCATAGGAGAAATCAAATACGATATTCATGGCAATATAATGGAACAAAAAGGGAATTATTTTCTTCACTGTCCAATTGCTCCATTCACAAATCACCAACAATTAAAACAAAACGTAAATTTGTGAATGTAATAAGTATTATGGGTATATATGTATTAGTTTGGTTTGTTTGTTTATAGGATTGCTTTAGTTTGATTGCATGGTTTGGTTTGTATTATTTGAACTTGTATATTTGCCTTAGTCTAAAAGGATAGTTTGTCCGTTCTAAAATTTTTTTTTGATATGGATGATATGTCTTAAGTAACGACCCGTATTTCTAACTATTTTAAATTATTAAATTTCATATAATTATTGAACAAAAATGGTTAGAAATAAAAATTTAATGATTTATTAATGTAATTTATTGGATATAAACTTAGATAAAAAATTTAAATAACAAAATTCAATAAGATAAAAGACGATAACTTATAGTAGAAAGTAAATTAAATGATATCGAATTGTAAGTAATTGATAATGGAAATTGAAATAGTCAATGTTAAGTTAATAAAGAATCGAATAAATGTTTATTAAAAGTAAAAGCATAAGTTTATTTATATGAAATTGTATTTTTGATGAGTATAAATTTCAAAAATAAGAAAATATTTATTTGACAAGAAATGAATAACTTTTGTTGTATACAATAATTGCAAAGATGTTGAATTACTGTAAAATGGAAGTAGTTGTTTTATTATTTGGATTCATTTTAAAAGCAAATTTTATAAGTTAAATAACATGTATTTCAAATATAGTGATTTATTTGACAATTGAATTGTCGAATTTAATATTGGAATTATTTAAATAATTGAATCCTGAATTTAATATGAATGAAAATGATTTCAAAAGTTGATTTAAATTCTATTTAAATAAGAAGGAAGATAGTAAACTTTTAAATTTGAATTTAAAAGTGATTAAACTGATGTAAGGACCTGTTTTTTCGACTCCTAGAAATCAACACTAATACATCCTCGGTATTCACGTGCCGTAAATCCAAGTTCCGGAGAAGCAGATTCTTAAGGGTAAGAAAAAAAAGACAGAATAGAATCTCACATATGTTATTTCAACATAAAATCTTTACTACGGAAATTAAAAATACATTTATCAGAGTTAAACATGGATAGTTATAATTCTTGTCCTTACAAATTTGCGGAATACTATAGTACAAGAGTGTGGTGGAAACAGATAAAAATCTCCAGAAAATCTTCAGACTCCATGCTTCGAGCTCCATCCAGCTTTCCTCTAAACTAAACCTGCCTACTAGGCTGCCCGGGGAAAATTAGAGCACCCAGAGTTTAAGGAAAAGAGAAAATAAACTCTGGGTCAGTCATGGGACTGGTGTGAGAACTCAAAATACGCATTCTGAAAACAAAAGGGTATCTCATAAGACCATGCCGCACATAAACACGGAACGAGTTCTTACCTTATCATAACCACAACATTTTACGTCAAAATACTTGATATTATTTTTAATGACATATCTTTGAAAACATTTGCAAGTAAACTTATTAATCTTAGCCGAAATTGTTACATTGATTAAATTCCAGCAATACTAGCCAAAAACGTGGGTTCTACAAACAAACTGGCAGGCACTTATTAGAGAATGGATTCCATACAAATGACCAGGTGAAGGGACTACCTTCTGACAGTACATCTCTAGAGGAATGTACCGAGGCCCAACGGATGGTCCTCTACTAACACAAGATCGACCTACCTTCCCTTAGATAGTACCGAATATGTCATCACCCCAGTCGTTACCGACCTATCCGAGCGCTCGATTACAATACACCACATTAATTTACATCTTGAATATCATAGTGGGAAGAAATATATCTAGAAGGGGATGATCATACCCTAATGGTTGTGAACCACATAGCCTTGCTACATCCAACCCTGTTTCGGTCATTTTTGGGTGTGAGGCCTGAGGTAACGGTTACATTTTCACATCGCACATCATCTTCATTTGAATGCCACACTACCATTCTATCGATCACTTGTTGACTTCCACAAACATACAACCTCCGAGCTTATATGTCTCAGAGAAGGGTGTTAAGCTAAGAGAAGTTACCTTCTCCGCCACCAAACAGATGTACGTTTATAAAAGTCAACGATGTAAATCTCAAGAATGCAATGTCAGACATCCATCCATACAAGTTCGTTCTGGGATTGAATGAAACCGAAGGCACTCTCCTTCCACATCCTGTCGGGAATTAACCCTAGGATTAGTAGCGAGAAGTCCTTGCAACCCAAAGAATTTCAGGAATGAAAGGACCACTGCTACTCTAGTATTTGGGAGCTAACCAGAATTATCAACAAGCAGTCCTTTCATCCGGAAAATCCCTGGTCTTCATTCTTCATTCTACCTATCAGATCTTTATTTTTCAAATGCATACATTGGTTCAAAGTTGTTTTCGGATATGGATTTACCAGATCCAACCTCAACTCCTTCAATCCAATCATCAATAAAAAGAGGTTTTGTGAATAGGAAATCATTCTTTAATTGGTTAAGTTCTTTTTATCAAAAATCTCTGTGACAACCCGACTTTTTCTCCACAGAAAAAGTCGTATCATCATGAAGAAAGAAAGGGGTAGAAGAAGAAAGGAAAGAAAAGAAGTAAGAACAACATCAGAAACTCACAGCGGAACGAATGAAATATAATATATCATATAAAATATTACATAGTATCATATACATCAGAGTTACACAACTTATACAACACATATTAGACAGTTATAAACATCTGTCTAATTCATACAACTCAAGTATCACAGATACAGACACAACATATACACAGCGGAATCATCATATATCTACACGGTGAAGCCTCCTGCTCCTCAGCTCCTCCAGTATTCGTCAAGACTAACCTGAATCCCTCGACTACTCAATACAATATTGAGTACCCAAGAGTTTAATAAAACAGAAAATAAACACTTGGGTCAGACATGGGTCTGGTGTGAGTAAACGGTTTAAATTGCTTAACTTTTAAAACCTTTGAAAACAAAAGTATCACGTAAGACTCCCCACACATAAACATGGGTAAGTTTTTACCTTACGCTAACTAAAACATTTGATAGGAAATCCAGTTATATTATAATAGGGTCTAGGGTTTCCAAGTAAAATACAGAAATAGCTGAAATGCTTACATCTCACATTCCAACATAGTTGGGCACAACTAATACGTACGGCACTTATTGGAGTTTGGATTCCATACAATGGCAGGGCTACTGGGGTACCGCCCGTCACAGTACGTGGCCTAGATCACCGTACCGAGGAGTACGCCCGCTCCCCTGCAACACAAAGCCGGAACCATCCCTTACTGGATAATACCGAACAAGACAATCCCGTAGTTGGCGCGACCAACCACACACTAAGCCGAATAAAAGAAAAGGGACCTCTAGACAGGGATCTATCTTGCTCTCAGTGGGTGCTACCCACGAAGCCTTGCTGCACCTCCCCTGTTTTAGCCATTCCCGGTTGATGAGGCTTGAGGTTACGATTACCTTTAATCAGAACATATCACTTAGAATGCTCATCGTCCGCCTGACGATGTGCTGAAAGCATTCAATCCATACAAGTTCGTTCCGGGTTCGAACGAAACCGAAGGCATTATCTCGTTACACTCGTTTTGGAATCACCCTCAGAGTTAACGACAATAACCCTTGCACTCTGATCTTCATCTTCACTTGAGATTCACGACCTATCGTTAATTTGGATCGATGTGGTATTCGGGTCTCCAGACCTGGAATACCGGTATACGGAAACCCTATCCCGGTCTCATCGAAATCCAAAACGTATCTTTTAAGGCCAAGTTATTTTAAAGGTTAAAACAATTCAATTCATTATCTTTATACACAAAGAAAGATAATTCACAATAGATAATCAACATTATCAGATAATCCATATTATCATCACAATTCAACTAACATCCATAACATACAGCATATATCTCATCAGAGATATCAATCAATGCAAAGCATTCAGTATTATCATCCATCCATAAGTAATGATTTATATCATCTCTAATTAATTTAAATTGAATTAAATTAAAATCCTGCTTATTATCATTAATTAATTACAAATTAATTAATTAAACATCTAAATGATCTTCCTTAATTAATCTCCTTTGATTAATTATACTTTAATTACATTCAAGTAATTATCCTTAACCATATACAGTAATATTAATTACTATCATTTAATTACAATAATTAATGATCCTTTATTTATTAATTAATTATAATTAATTATATTAATCCTCAATTAATTACAATTAATTAATCATACTTAAATTAATTACTTTTATTAATCAACCTTGATTAATTCATTAATAATTAATCCTCTAATTACTTCATTAATTTATTACCTTCTAGTTAATTAAATAATTAATCTTTAATTAACTACATTCATTAATTAACCTTAATTAACCATAAACAGTCATTAACAATTTGTAATTACTTATCTTAATTAATTACTTTTTAATTAATTATATTAATTAATTATTCTTTAATCACTTATTATTGATTAATTAATCTTAATTAATTAACCCTTAATTAATTACTTCCTTAATTAATTACTCTCTTTTAATTAATTACCTTAACTAGTAATTAATCACATTATTAATTAACCTTAATCCTCTAATTTATTAATTACTCTTTAATTAATTAACTTCAAATCAATTAAATTAATTAATCTTTTAATTAATAACATCAAATGATTTACTCTTAATTACTTCCATTGATTACTTTCATAAGTAATTTTTCACTATTTACTTCCATAAGCAATTCCTCTTAATTTAATTACATTTAGTAATTACTTCACTAATTAATCTGTCAACTAATTATACTTAATTAATTCATAATTAAGTGATTATTTAAATTAACCAAACATTTAACGAATCATTTAAAATTAATTAAATAATTAGTTAACTCCTTGTATTTAAAAATACTTAAATAAATTAAGAAAATCATTTATCTTAATTAAACTTTTACTTATTAATAAATCATTTACATTAATTAACTATTCTTAAGTTAATAACAATAATTAATTAACCTTATTTATTTCCACAAATTAATTATTTAAAATTAAACAAAATCTTAATAACTTAAAGAGAAATCCTTTATTATAATTGATTACTTAATTATCATTAAACCATATTACAAATAAAACATTTAGAAATCAAATTAAAAGAAGTTTAGACATCTTAATTTTATCCTTTAAATCTTTGAAATTAATTATTTTCTTAACATTAAAACTTGTTTTAATTTGCTTTTACTTTTAAACTAGGCAATACACAAAACCAAACTCGAGCAACACTCACGTTCCTCATCTCCTTCGAGTCGAACACGTGATTATTCGAAAAATACCCAAGCCAATTTTCACAAAAACTCGAGCAACTCCCGACCATTATCTACTTCGAGTCGAACTGCAAACAATCATGAGAGCAACTTCGAGTCGCTTTCTTCTTCTCCAACGAACCCATCAGATACACGCGAACGTAATCAATCGTGCACGTGCACAATGCTTCCAGCCTCCTCCGATCGACTTCGCCATCGCCTACCAGTCGCCAGTGATCCCCTCGAACACTCCGACCACCCAGCTCCATTGATTACGCCAGAACCCAAAATCGAGTTAAAATCTCGACTACTGGAACCATACATCGATTGAAAACCGCTCCTCCTCATCGCCTCCGACCTCGAGAAGCCCCTCCAACCTCACCGAAACATCGCCTTGATCTCCAGCGAACACTTCCCCTCATCGCGATCGTCTCCATTTTCATGATGACGCTGCAGATTCTCCGAGAATCACATCAGCCAAAAACCAACGTCGAACCCTAGTTCGATCTAATCCCATCACCACGGCCAACCAGAAAATCTACCACCATTTTTCCCGTGCTCCCCATCACTCAGACCACCTTCAGCCCAAATATCAACCAACTCGATCATGCCGATCATCAGTTATTACCAAAAATCCCCAAAACGAACAACTCAAAAATTCCCATTGTTTAACAATCTAAAAATTATGAAAAGTATATTAAAATTCATGATTTGCAATTACGAATTCATTTATGTAATTCAAACCAAAATTTAAGATTGTTGATTTTAACATATATATATTTTTCCCACTGTTATTTCATTTTTAAAAATTGTTTACTGAACTAAAAATCCTGATTCTATTTTTAAAAACAACAGCAGACTTCCACGATCAACTTTCATTTAAACATCGAAGTCTAATATTTATTCTATTGGGAGATTTAAATTTTCTTAAGGAAATCAAATCCTGTAAGTAAGAACAGAGAAGATATATGCATACAGGAGCTTATATATACTCAGACATTTCACATTTCAACATGCATTCACAGATAACATTCATATAAACATATAAGCATCATCACAAAACAATCCATCACATGCATCAAAGTTAATTCACAGATTTTAAAACTGTTTTAAAAAAATGTTTACTCACTTGTTTTATAAGCAGAGAACAAGGCAGAGCATGTTCCAGGCTTGTTTTCATTTTGAATTCTTTGCATGCTTGATCTCTGATGTTTAAATTGCTGTTGATTTACTTGTTGAGTTGCTTCTTGCTTTGAAGATTGAAAAACTGATGAAGTTGTTTGATTTAGTTACTAGATCCCAGATTGAAGATTTGAATTTCAGATTTCTGGTACTTGACATTTGAAAAGATCTGAAGCTTCATCATTGAATTTGTTTGTTTTAATCTTGCTGTTGCCCTCAATCGAAATGCAGGTTGAAGGTTATAGTTGATAATTGCATTTCAGCTTAAAGTTGCAGATTTCATTTTTGATTTGTTCTTGATTTTAAAATCTCAGGTTTGAGTAAAAGAAGACTAAGGAAATGAAAGATGTTTGTGAAACTAGTTTTCTTTTTCAAAATAGTTATTAAAAATCAAAAATAAAATATATTGCCACATGGTCATTTTGCCAACATTTGTCATTAAATTGTTTAATTGATTTACAAGTGTTTATGAAATGTCCTAACATGTTTACAAGTGTCTTAGCAAATATTTAATTAATTTTTTACTTAATTTAGATGTGAATATAACTTACTTATTAAATGTAAATATAAACTTACAACTTTAAATTTACTAAATTAATTAATACTTACATATGTAAATATAAATTTACCTTTTAAAGAAAATATCCTAAAACAAATTATAATACAAATATATTTCTTATACATGTATTTTTAAAATTTTAAACATTTAACTTTATACATTTATAACCATTTTGATTTGAGCATTTTAAAAGAAGACAAAACAAAGCTTGTTTAAATCCTTTTTAAACAATTCCATTTAAAATAAACAATTATCTTATATTTTGAAATAATTGAATTAATCTAAACTAACCTTTGAAAAATATTAATTTTAAAACAAAGCTTTAAATTACAATTCATACATATATAAATTATCAATAGATTAAAATAAATTTCAAGCAATATCAAATTATAACATATACATACTATATATATTACAATTTGAAAATACAGTCTTTTATTTAAAACAAAAGATATCCTATTCACAATATATAACAATATATATATTATAAATAGATTAAAACTTTATTAGCTTTGAAAATAAATCTTATCAATAATGCCAGATTATATATTTATTAACCTTTAAAATATTAAATTAACCAATTTAAATTAAAATTATAAAGAAAATTATCAAATCAATTAAATTATCAATACAGATTATTAGATTTATATTGCCCAAAACCCCGGGATATCACATTCCTTCCCCCTTAAAATAATTTCGTCCCCGAAATTAAAAGCAAAGTTAATTTAATAATCCAATAAAGATTTTAATTTCAAACAACAAAGCATTCCTATCATCCAGTTACTAACAACCAATCAAACAAACCTAACTAACTATTCTGATACAAATCAGGATAGATTTATTAACACTATCTCGAGTTTCCCAGGTATAACACCGGGATACTCGCTCTTACAGAATCTAACAATACCACTATGATCCAGAGCTCCTCTCTTCTCTAGATCCACTAATCTGAACAAAATATCAGATCACACCCAAATCCAGCTCAAACTTTCAAATCCATCTGAACTGCAGATTCCACAACCAGCGATGAATCATACACGTACTCCCTCAGAGATACGTGAAATATAATGAATTCCATATATCCAAATTGGCCATTCGATCCTGTAGATCAAAGAACTAATCCTCACAAGTTCACTAGAAAACCCAAAATACTTCAGAGTTTGCTTTCCAAAATTACCAAATCTTATAGCTCTTTAATCGGAGAAAACTTAAACAACTTCCAATTTCCAACTCCGAATTCCAAACTCCGTCTTATATCTGCCTAACTCATCAGACGATCCCGAGCTACCTCATCTCTTCCCGATCAACTCAACCTTCGCTGATGCTTCTTGAAACAAATATGAACCAAGCACAAAATGATCTTCAAATCTGCTGAAATCCACAAACTCTACTCCACAAGAAATAGAAGACTGAACTTCCTTCTCCCAGATTACAGAAAATTCTATACACACTTAGAAATTCACATAAACTTCTTGTAGAAATCTGAGGTTACTTCCTTTCTTGCACAGCTACTACCTTTGCTTTCGCTGCACAACTCTGATTTTGAAATAGATGAGAATGTCGATGAACTCGAGCACAAACTAGATCCACAAACAAGCGGAAACATTGGTTATCTTAAAGACATAACCAACTTCTCAAAGAATAGACGAGTCTTCGGTCAAGGGTACTGTCTTCAGCTATCCTTGGCTAGAGGAAACTCGAAACTAGAAGCAGAAGAGAAAACACAGATACTCCATAAAATTCTAAGATACTTCACCAAATCCTTCTCTAGGAACCAAATCGATATAAACTAAATCTTTGACCTCTTCGATAACTTTTACTTCCTCTTGAGATGTCTCAATTTCATACAAAAGATTACTCAAGATGAACTCTCAAAATAATCGCAATTCACTTTTGCGATCCTACCTAGTTCGGATTCCAAAGAAACTGTTCTCTCTTTACTAATTAAAACAGCCTTAAACTTTTCCAAACAAGGTTAACCCTTCAAGAAAACATTCACCATCTTCTCGGACTGCTGATAGAAGAATCACAAAGATTCCGGTACCATCGAAGAAACGAACCACACTGCTGCTTCCAAACTCTATCTCGACAGCACACCGAACACTCCGAGCTGCACTGCTATCACAGCTAACCAAGAACTTCTAATCCAAAGGCTTCTCAAAACTAAAACCATCAACAAACCTCTCAACGAATCTCCGAGATGGCAGACATCCAAAAGAAACTCGGGCTCCAAACCAATCGCCAATAACTTACTCTTCTTAAGGGAACAATGAGACCATGTCCGAAGAACAACTAATCGACCTTAGTCCCATACTTCAAAATAGACAAAACTCTCTTACTTGATATCAGAGAATTCCTATACAGCCGAGTCTTTCCTGCGGTAGACATCAACTGTTCCTCCAATACTTTCTTAATCTTGTTCCAAAAAGAAAATCTCCTTCGGGAACATCCATCGTCACTGTATCTCATCATACAGCTACTATTACCTGAGGTATCAAGATATCATCACACACTTCTGCCTCATCGACAGATCCAACTCTACTCATCCAAACTTCAAAGATAAACTCCGAACCATTACAGTTTCCTTCGGAGATCGATGAAATCCTTCGCCACAGCAAAGTTTACTCGAGACAGTATTAGGTCTACAGTCTCGACAGATACACTTCCAACCTCAACATTCAAACTCCAACCATTGGTAGTCGTGTTTCACACACCACCACCCTATCTACCTTTATATCCTATATTGGAAAACCCGAACAGGTAACCCACTAAATAGGTAGAAATACATAAATATATATATTTAAAATGATACTTTTTTATA
This sequence comes from Allium fistulosum, assembly GCA_030737815.1. Taxonomy (NCBI): domain Eukaryota; kingdom Viridiplantae; phylum Streptophyta; class Magnoliopsida; order Asparagales; family Amaryllidaceae; genus Allium; species Allium fistulosum. Next base: position 691,887,670 of record CM060904.1, read on the forward strand.
TAGAAATTATATCTGGGTAAAATTATTTCATCTACCTCTTTAAAACAATATTGTGTCCGTTGGCCTGGTTCAAGTGTTTAGAGATCCCTATCAATAACGTTAGCTACTCGTATTGACCAGAATCCATATACCACTCAACCGATCAATTAACACAATATAAAACCATTTTTATATAACTAACAATTACGCGCTCTCAAGATAGACACCACTTCAGAGCCTAGGTATTCACTCAACCTACTGCTCTGATACCAACTGTGACAACCCGACTTTTTCTCCACAGAAAAAGTCGTATCATCATGAAGAAAGAAAGGGGTAGAAGAAGAAAGGAAAGAAAAGAAGAAAGAACAACATCAGAAACTCACAGCGGAACGAATGAAATATAATATATCATATAAAATATTACATAGTATCATATACATCAGAGTTACACAACTTATACAACACATATTAGACAGTTATAAACATCTGTCTAATTCATACAACTCAAGTATCACAGATACAGACACAACATATACACAGCGGAATCATCATATATCTACACGGTGAAGCCTCCTGCTCCTCAGCTCCTCCAGTATTCGTCAAGACTAACCTGAATCCCTCGACTACTCAATACAATATTGAGTACCCAAGAGTTTAATAAAACAGAAAATAAACACTTGGGTCAGACATGGGTCTGGTGTGAGTAAACGGTTTAAATTGCTTAACTTTTAAAACCTTTGAAAACAAAAGTATCACGTAAGACTCCCCACACATAAACATGGGTAAGTTTTTACCTTACGCTAACTAAAACATTTGATAGGAAATCCAGTTATATTATAATAGGGTCTAGGGTTTCCAAGTAAAATACAGAAATAGCTGAAATGCTTACATCTCACATTCCAACATAGTTGGGCACAACTAATACGTACGGCACTTATTGGAGTTTGGATTCCATACAATGGCAGGGCTACTGGGGTACCGCCCGTCACAGTACGTGGCCTAGATCACCGTACCGAGGAGTACGCCCGCTCCCCTGCAACACAAAGCCGGAACCATCCCTTACTGGATAATCCCGAACAAGACAATCCCGTATTTGGCGCGACCAACCACACACTAAGCCGAATAAAAGAAAAGGGACCTCTAGACAGGGATCTATCTTGCTCTCAGTGGGTGCTACCCACGAAGCCTTGCTGCACCTCCCCTGTTTTAGCCATTCCCGGTTGATGAGGCTTGAGGTTACGATTACCTTTAATCAGAACATATCACTTAGAATGCTCATCGTCCGCCTGACGATGTGCTGAAAGCATTCAATCCATACAAGTTCGTTCCGGGTTCGAACGAAACCGAAGGCATTATCTCGTTACACTCGTTTTGGAATCACCCTCAGAGTTAACGACAATAACCCTTGCACTCTGAATCTTCATCTTCACTTGAGATTCACGACCTATCGTTAATTTGGATCGATGTGATATTCGGGTCTCCAGACCTGAAATACCGGTATACGGAAACCCGATCCCGGTCTCATCGAAATCCAAAACGTATCTTTTAAGGCCAAGTTGTTTTAAAGGATAAAACAATTCAATTCATTATCTTTATACACAAAGAAAGATAATTCACAATAGATAATCAACATTATCAGATAATCCATATTATCATCACAATTCAACTAACATCCATAACATACAGCATATATCTCATCAGAGATATCAATCAATGCAAAGCATTCAGTATTATCATCCATCCATAAGTAATGATTTATATCATCTCTAATTAATTTAAATTGAATTAAATTAAAATCCTGCTTATTATCATTAATTAATTACAAATTAATTAATTAAACATCTAAATGATCTTCCTTAATTAATCTCCTTTGATTAATTATACTTTAATTACATTCAAGTAATTATCCTTAACCATATACAGTAATATTAATTACTATCATTTAATTACAATAATTAATGATCCTTTATTTATTAATTAATTATAATTAATTATATTAATCCTCAATTAATTACAATTAATTAATCATACTTAAATTAATTACTTTTATTAATCAACCTTGATTAATTCATTAATAATTAATCCTCTAATTACTTCATTAATTTATTACCTTCTAGTTAATTAAATAATTAATCTTTAATTAACTACATTCATTAATTAACCTTAATTAACCATAAACAGTCATTAACAATTTGTAATTACTTATCTTAATTAATTACTTTTTAATTAATTATATTAATTAATTATTCTTTAATCACTTATTATTGATTAATTAATCTTAATTAATTAACCCTTAATTAATTACTTCCTTAATTAATTACTCTCTTTTAATTAATTACCTTAACTAGTAATTAATCACATTATTAATTAACCTTAATCCTCTAATTTATTAATTACTCTTTAATTAATTAACTTCAAATCAATTAAATTAATTAATCTTTTAATTAATAACATCAAATGATTTACTCTTAATTACTTCCATTAATTACTTTCATAAGTAATTTTTCACTATTTACTTCCATAAGCAATTCCTCTTAATTTAATTACATTTAGTAATTACTTCACTAATTAATCTATCAACTAATTATACTTAATTAATTCATAATTAAGTGATTATTTAAATTAACCAAACATTTAACGAATCATTTAAAATTAATTAAATAATTAGTTAACTCCTTGTATTTAAAAATACTTAAATAAATTAAGAAAATCATTTATCTTAATTAAACTTTTACTTATTAATAAATCATTTACATTAATTAACTATTCTTAAGTTAATAACAATAATTAATTAACCTTATTTATTTCCACAAATTAATTATTTAAAATTAAACAAAATCTTAATAACTTAAAGAGAAATCCTTTATTATAATTGATTACTTAATTATCATTAAACCATATTACAAATAAAACATTTAGAAATCAAATTAAAAGAAGTTTAGACATCTTAATTTTATCCTTTAAATCTTTGAAATTAATTATTTTCTTAACATTAAAACTTGTTTTAATTTGCTTTTACTTTTAAACTAGGCAATACACAAAACCAAACTCGAGCAACACTCACGTTCCTCATCTCCTTCGAGTCGAACACGTGATTATTCGAAAAATACCCAAGCCAATTTTCACAAAAACTCGAGCAACTCCCGACCATTTTCTACTTCGAGTCGAACTGCAAACAATCATGAGAGCAACTTCGAGTCGCTTTCTTCTTCTCCAACGAACCCATCAGATACACGCGAACGTAATCAATCGTGCACGTGCACAATGCTTCCAGCCTCCTCCGATCGACTTCACCATCGCCTACCAGTCGCCAGTGATCCCCTCGAACACTCCGACCACCCAGCTCCATTGATTACGCCAGAACCCAAAATCGAGTTAAAATCTCGACTACTGGAACCATACATCGATTGAAAACCGCTCCTCCTCATCGCCTCCGACCTCGAGAAGCCCCTCCAACCTCACCGAAACATCGCCTTGATCTCCAGCGAACACTTCCCCTCATCGCGATCGTCTCCATTTTCATGATGACGCTGCAGATTCTCCGAGAATCACATCAGCCAAAAACCAACGTCGAACCCTAGTTCGATCTAATCCCATCACCACGGCCAACCAGAAAATCTACCACCATTTTTCCCGTGCTCCCCATCACTCAGACCACCTTCAGCCCAAATATCAACCAACTCGATCATGCCGATCATCAGTTATTACCAAAAATCCCCAAAACGAACAACTCAAAAATTCCCATTGTTTAACAATCTAAAAATTATGAAAAGTATATTAAAATTCATGATTTGCAATTACGAATTCATTTATGTAATTCAAACCAAAATTTAAGATTGTTGATTTTAACATATATATATTTTTCCCACTGTTATTTCATTTTTAAAAATTGTTTACTGAACTAAAAATCCTGATTCTATTTTTAAAAACAACAGCAGACTTCCACGATCAACTTTCATTTAAACATCGAAGTCTAATATTTATTCTATTGGGAGATTTAAATTTTCTTAAGGAAATCAAATCCTGTAAGTAAGAACAGAGAAGATATATGCATACAGGAGCTTATATATACTCAGACATTTCACATTTCAACATGCATTCACAGATAACATTCATATAAACATATAAGCATCATCACAAAACAATCCATCACATGCATCAAAGTTAATTCACAGATTTTAAAACTGTTTTAAAAAAATGTTTACTCACTTGTTTTATAAGCATAGAACAAGGCAGAGCATGTTCCAGGCTTGTTTTCATTTTGAATTCTTTGCATGCTTGATCTCTGATGTTTAAATTGCTGTTGATTTACTTGTTGAGTTGCTTCTTGCTTTGAAGATTGAAAAACTGATGAAGTTGTTTGATTTAGTTACTAGATCCCAGATTGAAGATTTGAATTTCAGATTTCTGGTACTTGACATTTGAAAAGATCTGAAGCTTCATCATTGAATTTGTTTGTTTTAATCTTGCTGTTGCCCTCAATCGAAATGCAGGTTGAAGGTTATAGTTGATAATTGCATTTCAGCTTAAAGTTGCAGATTTCATTTTTGATTTGTTCTTGATTTTAAAATCTCAGGTTTGAGTAAAAGAAGACTAAGGAAATGAAAGATGTTTGTGAAACTAGTTTTCTTTTTCAAAATAGTTATTAAAAATCAAAAATAAAATATATTGCCACATGGTCATTTTGCTAACATTTGTCATTAAATTGTTTAATTGATTTACAAGTGTTTATGAAATGTCCTAACATGTTTACAAGTGTCTTAGCAAATATTTAATTAATTTTTTACTTAATTTAGATGTGAATATAACTTACTTATTAAATGTAAATATAAACTTACAACTTTAAATTTACTAAATTAATTAATACTTACATATGTAAATATAAATTTACCTTTTAAAGAAAATATCCTAAAACAAATTATAATACAAATATATTTCTTATACATGTATTTTTAAAATTTTAAACATTTAACTTTATACATTTATAACCATTTTGATTTGAGCATTTTAAAAGAAGACAAAACAAAGCTTGTTTAAATCCTTTTTAAACAATTCCATTTAAAATAAACAATTATCTTATATTTTGAAATAATTGAATTAATCTAAACTAACCTTTGAAAAATATTAATTTTAAAACAAAGCTTTAAATTACAATTCATACATATATAAATTATCAATAGATTAAAATAAATTTCAAGCAATATCAAATTATAACATATACATACTATATATATTACAATTTGAAAATACAGTCTTTTATTTAAAACAAAAGATATCCTATTCACAATATATAACAATATATATATTATAAATAGATTAAAACTTTATTAGCTTTGAAAATAAATCTTATCAATAATGCCAGATTATATATTTATTAACCTTTAAAATATTAAATTAACCAATTTAAATTAAAATTATAAAGAAAATTATCAAATCAATTAAATTATCAATACAGATTATTAGATTTATATTGCCCAAAACCCCGGGATATCACAATCTCCCTCAGAGATATACATATCTCTAAAACATTCTTTTCGGTATATACGAAAATATCAAACCTCTCTTACCAAATCTTCTGATTACTTTAAACCCTTTTTAAACTTGGACTAATTCAAAATCATTTCTTTTATACTTAGGAAATATTTCCAAATCATCTCTATAAAATCCAAACTATTTAAATCTGGAAAATATTTTTCTTTATCCTTTGTAAAATTTCGATCCGAGTAAATCAAATTTACTATCCCTTCCGTCGGGCCAGTCCGGATAGCCAAGGAGAGCAGGAAACTGGTTTTCCAAACTCAAGCCCAAACACTATCTCTCTGACACCCAAAAGGCGGTCAAGTTATTTGATCGACTCTAAATCTTTAAACATTTTAATCATTCCATAAATCCTTCAAATTACCATTAAAACTCTTTATTAATCATTTAAAAATATTTATAAAAGATTTGGAAAGGAATTGTTAAGTTTAAAACCATATTTCAAAAGTTATTGAAAAGTGCTGCGGAAAGTGCTTTTAAGCTATATTGATCAAAACGACTTTTTATTATTTGAAAATTCATTTTTATTACTCAAATCACTTTTAAAATATTTTAAAACATTTATAAGATTTATTTCACATTTTTAAACAATGTAAAACATCATTTCCAAAGAAATCCAGTTTTGGATTCCGAACTATAAAATCAAGATTTTTCAAAAAGCTTGTTTTACTCATATTTCAAAATCTACTTGTCAAAATCTCGATTTTCTTTCTTCGTTGGGAAAATATGCATATATTAGTTTGGAAAATTCTTATCTCAAAGAATTCCGAGCTATAAACCAACTTTTACACTTGCTTGACTTTTATAGCGCGAAATCGCGAACTACCGTTACGCGACGCACTTATTTTTGACCAAATTTCTCATTTCTTTTCAAACTTCACCAAAATAATTTTAAATGTTTATAAAACATTTCAAATACATTTTAAATCATTTTTAAGAGGTTTAACACTTCCATCTCCATTTCATTAATTCAAGGAAAGTGATTTCCTTTGTGCTTAACGATGTGTATATTCGTGACTTGCATATGTATTCAACATTCATATGAAAACAATCAAACTTGATGATCAAAGCATATTAAACATCCATTTGCAAACATCATATCATCATCCAATATATAGTATAATAAATTAGGAGTTCTCACCATCGATTTCCTATCGGAAAAAGACTATAGCTTCACCAACTTGCGATCCAAGCTCACGAACCCCAACACCTTGCCACCTAGTGTGCTCGACCATTCCATGCCAAAAGTGGTGCTCGGCCAAGCATGTAAAATGAGGTGTCGGACTTTGGATTATTATTGAATTTACCGAAAACTAGATCTAAAAATAGGTCAATTTCTACCGGGTTTTTGGACACTCGAATCTCGGAATTTGGAAATGTCGTCAACATAAATATTGTAGGAAATTATTTTCTCTATGGTATCAATAAAAGAATCATCTAATTTGGATTATCTATGAGGAAGTTATTGCCAAGAGAAGAAGAGGTATTCTCGGACTCATCAAAACAAAGCCCGAAAATGCACTGTAAAAAAGTGGTATTTTGACCTAGTTTGGCTCAAAAATAGTAGAAGTGCTACACATGAAAGTTTTAGCCACTAGAATTTCACATGGTTTGAAAAAAAGAATTACCTTATTTGGATCTGTTTTCGAAGAGTTACACTCGAATGAAAATGAGGTATTTTCGACCATTAAAACTGGGATAGAAAATGCTTTGGAGAAAATGGAGTTTTGAGCATAGCTAACTTTGAAATGGGAAGAGGTGGTCAACTAAAAAGTTGTATCCACTAAAATTTTGAAGGTTTTCAAAAAAATAAATTCCTCATTTCACTCAGATATAAGGAAGTTAGGCTAGAGAGAAGAAAGTGAAAAAATATGATAAGAGGGTGAGCTATTTATAGCCAAAGGAAGAGTGCAAAGGAAGCCATACACACATCATCACTTCATGGCTTCTCCAACACACCTCCCCTCCATCCTAGGCCAGAAAAATCCTTTCCTCCATGAGTCCATCACTTCCATCCACTTCATGTATGCACAAGTTGACTTATGAAAGCTTAAGGAAGAAGCTTTATACAAAATATCTTTGATTTTTGTCTTATGTATGTATTTGTAAGTGTATAAGTATATACGTATGTATACATATGTTCAGGTGCATGTTAGTGGATGCATTTTTATTTTATATATGTGTACATGACATATAAACAACGTTGCATTGATTCCAAATAACTTTCGTTCGATAAACCGTTGCCAATTAGAGAACCGATTCCCGGTCACATTTTCAATTCTTAGTTAGCCTACACATTTTTGTAAACAAAATTTCAAAATAAATTTCTTATCATTTTAAATGAATTAAAATGATCATATTTGATTTATAAAACCATATAAATTTATATTAACAATTATTTACAAAAATCGCTATTAGACCGATAAAGCGATATCGATTTTTCCTTATATTTTCAAATCAAATATATCTCTTTATCAAACTATTATAAATGATTTATTATCACTTTATAACTATTCAAAATGAATTATAACCTTTTTAAAATCATTATTTGAATAATTATAATAATTATTTAATCATTAAATCTAAATTTAATTTAATAAATTAATTATCATATTTAAGGGCTTTATTACTAATGTTATAAACATATTTTATTTTCAAAAACAAATCAATTGATTTTATTTCATATTATTGTTTAATTATAAAAATAAGTGTATGTGTCCAGCTCCGTGCACGACGTTTTATGATTATCGAGCTGGTTATTGACAAAACCATTTTCATCCATTTTATCGATTTAGATTTCGAAGAAAATATTTTTGTAAATTTTTATTCAAAATAAAATTATTATTACTTATTATTACTCAAGACAATATTATTTGTATTATCAACCTTTTACTTAAATAAATTTAAAAATAAATATAATCTATCAAAGCGATAAATTTGCGGGTTGTTACAGACTCCCCTTCTTAAAAGAATTTCGTCCCCGAAATTACCCAAGCAAAAACCAAAAGGTTTGCCCAAAATATTTATTTTTAACTTACATCCATATGATCTACATAGATCATCCGTACACAATATCTGATTTGATCTACTATTCGAATCCACAATTTACTTCCGATCTAGTATTGATCCCTCCGATCCTTTAGTGCGGGCTTTGACCAGGCTTTCTTATCAGAACTTTAGTTCTCCTTGCATAGCTCTCAACTATGATAGAAAACTCAAGCATCCAACCATAAACCCTCATCAATGTTCGTTATCAAGAATCGAGTGATAAATCATCTTTCAGATAAGTGTCAAGACACGTCAAAGTTCTATACTCGAATCTTAGAATAAATCGTGCGATGAGCAATCCATATAATTCATATGTATTTATTAACCTTCCCAAAATTCTTATGAAAATATTTCCGAACTTTCATCTTTTATTCAAAATTTTATAAAGATACTTATTTATAAATAACCATTTTACCTTTTTATTTTTTTCAAATATTTATTCACAAAAATATTTCTATCTTTTTTTCCAAAATAAATCATTTATACTTTATTTGGAGTAATGCCATTATAATTCGTATTTTAAAATTCCTTTGAAATTTATTTGTTAATAAATCTCCTTATAAATTTAATTCCAAACTTATTTTATATTACATAACTTTCCCATTTATACTTTTTCAAAACATTAGGATATCCATCTTTCTCAAATATCATTTTATTTTTGCTAATTAAACTTTATTTTATAAAATATACTTTTATAAAATATATTCTTAAATAATTTCTTAATTTAAACACTTTTTATAAAGACACTTCTTTATATTACATATCTTTTTATTATCATACATTTTTAAACTTATCTTTCTTAAAAACTCGTTTTCAAAATAATTCATTGAATTGATAAGTTACCATAAACTTTCTTTAACTAGTATCAAATGTGAAAAAATTCTTCATTGAGTTAAAACTTCCTTTATCAATTAACATTCCTTTATTGATTAAACTTCTTTATACATCTATATTCTCTTTACTTTTACAGTTACAATATATAAAAGTATTCATATACTTATTCAGTTGCTTTAAGTATATTCATAATTTACTTAACAAATATGTTTTTTACCTTTTCAAAGAGATTAAAACAATTAGTACCAAAACATTGTTATAGTGAACTACTTTTCTTTTATTAAATAAACATTTAACATTTACTATCTTTAAAATATAATCGAAAAGATTAAAACAATTACTACCAAAACATTGTTATAATGAACTTCTCTTTTTATAACATGTTAATTATAATATTTTCTATCATTTTTATAATAAAAGATTCCAATATTTGTTATTATCTTTAAAATCCCATTATTAAAGATCTAAATATGCCCATAAGATTTCTTCCAAAATTTCATTCAAGGGTTTAAAAACAAATGTTGCTAAAACATCGTTTACTATAAACCCAAAACCATTCATTATTAACTTTAACCATTTCTTTTAAAGATCAAAGCATACACATATTTATCAATTAAGATAATACACTTTGATAAAAATTGACAACCATTAATTTGTCAAATACTGATTTGCATTATCCTTTTTAACTTTAGAAGATTATTTTGATCGAGTAACTCAAAAGTGGTACCAAGGAACTGGGTACTACCAATTGTATTGCATATTTCCTTAACAAGAAGGGGAATACTTAAGAGAAGCATTTACCATCCAAACACATCTCCTGCCCATTTTTAGTTACTTTCAAGCCACTTGAATCAATTTATCATAAGATTGTTTTTTCGTTTTCAAAAATCCCATTTTTTTAGAAATGATACCATTATTATTCCTTTTCCAAAAATTGTTTGAAATTCTTTTCGAAAATACCGAAATTTAAATTCTCACAAATTCCTTTATAAAGCATATTTTATAAATCTAGTTTATAAAATCACTTATATAAAACGTATTCATAAGGTTTATTTATCTTAAATAAATTCATTTAATAAACATTTATTGAATACCTCATAGTCAAATTGTGAAATCAAATTCACGAGGTGTTCATACTTAAACTTTTAAATTAAACAACCGGTTAATTAATGATAATATCTGAGTATTATCCTTTCCTTAATCAAATGAATATATTACTTGAAAAGTATTCTTTATATTCAAATTATAATCATTGGTAAAATTATTTCATTAACTAATTTTTAAATCTAAAATCATTTGGATCTTATGTGAATAATCTTCCTCGATCGGAAACCCACCATTGCTAGGAGGATATTCTAGTTGTTCCTCTACGTTGCTAGAGAGAACTATGAGGCTAACCTTCTCGCCCAAATTTGCTCTAGAGGACTCCCGTTTCGCGTAACTTCCCCCATATAGTTTATACAAGGCAAACAATTATTCTTTTAGGCATGAGTAGTAAGTAATTGCTAGCGTATTCTTAGGTAGAGAAGTCTGGTCAATACTCAGAAAATGTTTCGAGGTTTCTAAAGATAGCTTTTAAAATTATTTGTATAAGATGTTTTATTATTTCAAAAAACTTTGACAATTTTACCAAAATATTCTTTTCTTTTCAAATACATACATACATACATATATATATATATATATTTAGGTAAAACGATTTCATATAAAACCAAATTCATTTGTATATTTTTTAACAAATACGCGCTCATATATAATACTCTCAAACTTATTCTAGGGTGTTACTAACCCTATCTCTAATGAGCTACTCATCCTAGGGCATTACCAACCTTATCTCTGATGAGTCTTTTACCCCTATCAGGCTCAGGTGTTTGCTCAACTTAAGCTCTGATACCACGATGTAAGGACCTGTTTCTTCGACTCCCAGAAATCGACACCAATACATCATCTGTATTCACGTGCCGTAAATCCAAGTGCCTGAGAAGTGGATTCTTAAGGGTAAGAAAGAAAAATAAGACATAACAGAATCTCACATATGTTATTTTAACATAAAATCTTTACAACTAAAATTAAAAATACATTTATTAGAGTTAAACATGGACAGTTATAATTCATGTCCTTATAAATTTGCGGAATACTATAGTACAAGAGTGTGGTGGAAACAGATAAAAATCTCCAAAAAATCTTCAGACTCCATGCTTCGAGCTCCATCCAGCTTTCTTCTAAACTAAACCTGCCTACTAGGCTGCCCGGGAAAAATTAGGGCACCCAGAGTTTAAGGAAGGGAAAATAAACTCCGTGTCAGTCATGGGACTGGTGTGAGAACTCAAAATAGGCGTTTTGAAAACAAAAAGGTATCTCATAAGACCACACCGCACATAAACATGGAACGGGTTTTTACCTTATGATAACCAAAAAATTTACGTCAAAATACTTTATATTATTTTTAATGAAATATCTTTGAAAACATTTGCAAGTAAACTTATTAATCTTAGCCGAAATTGTTACAATGATTAAATTCCAACAATACTAGCCATAAACGCAAGTTTTACAAACAAACTGGCAGGCGCCTATTGGAGAATGGATTCCATACAAATGACTGGGTAAAGGGACTACCTTCCGGCGGTACATCTCTAGAGGAATGTACCGAGGCCCAACAGATGGTCCTCTACCAACACAAGACCGACCTACCTTTCCTTAGATAGTACCAAATATGTCATCATCCCTGTCGTTACCGACCTATCCGAGCGCTCGATTACCATACACCACATTAATTTACATCCCGAACATCATAGCGGGAAGAAATATATCTAGAAGGGGATGATCATACCCTAACGGTTGCAAACCACATAGCCTTGTTGCATCCAACCCTATTTCGTTCATTTCCGGGTATGAGGCCTGAGGTAACGATTACCTTTCACATAGCACATCATCTTCCTTTGAATGCCACACTACCATCTATCGATCACTTATTGACTTCCACAAACATACAACCTCCAAGCTCATACGTCTCAGAGAATGGTGTTAAGCTAAAAGAAGTTGCCTTCTCTGCCACCAAACAGATGTACGTTTATAAAAGTCAACGATGTAAATCTCAAGGATGCAATGTCAGACATCCATCCATACAAGTTCCTTCTGGGATTGAACGAAACCGAAGGCACTCTCCTACCACATCCTGTCGAGAATTAACCCTAGGATTAGTAGCGAGAAGTCCTTGCAACTCAAAGAATTTCAGACTTGAAAGGACCACTGCTACTTTAGTATTTGGGAGCTAACTAGAGTTATCAATAAGCAATCCTTTCATCTCGAAAATCCCTGGTCTTCATTCTTCATTCTCCATTCTATCTACCAGATCTTTATTTTTTGAATGCATACATTGGTTCGAAGTGATTTTCGGATAGGGATTTCCCAGATCCGACCCCGGTTCCTTCGATCCAATCATCGATAAAAGGAGTTTTGTGAATAGGGAATCATTCTTTAATTTGTTAAGTTCTTTTTATCAAAAATCTCCCTCGGAGATATATATCTCTAAAACATTCTTTCCGGTATATACGGAAATATCAAACCTCTCTTACCAATCTTCTTATTACTAAAAAATCCTTTTTAAACTTGGACTAATTCGAAATCATTTTATTTATACTTAGGAAAATACTTCCAAATCATTTCTTTTAAATCTTAACATAGATTTATTAATTCAAAACTCTTTATTTTGATCGAGTTGAAACCATGTTATCCAGGATGTTAATCCAAAAACCAGTAATTATTAAGTGAGCAGAATATATAGAAATCATCTAATTCTACTCTTATCAATCCCCGTATTCAACAAATACTATGGGCAAAATAACGGCGAAATCACCTTTTAAATTCCATGAATAGTACGAGTTCCCTCTTCGGGCTTTAACACCAAGTACAAGAAGATCATCTCTATAAAATCCAAATTGTTTAAATTTGGAAAATATTTTTCTTTTTCCTTTGTAAAATTTCGATCCAAGTAAATCAAATTTACTATCCCTTCCATCGGGCCAGTCTGGATAGCCAGGGAGAGTAGGAAACTGGTTTTCCAAACTCAAGCCCAAACACTATCTCTTTGACACCCATAAGGCGGTCAAATTATTTGATCGACTCTAAATCATTAAAACATTTTTATCATTTCAAAAATCCTTCAAATTACCTTTAAAACACTTTATTAATCATTTAAAAATATTTATAAAAGATTTGGAAAGGAATTGTTAAGTTTAAAACCATATTTCAAAAGTTATAAAAAAGGTGGTGCGGAAAGTGCTTTAAAGCTATATTGATCAAAACGACTTTTTATTATTTGAAAATTAATTTTTATTACTCAAATAAATTTTAAAACATTTATATATTTATTTCACATTTTAAACAATTTAAAACATCATTTCCAAAGAAATCCAGTTTTGGATTTCGAACTATAAAATTTTCAAAAAGCTTGTTTTACTCATATTTCAAAATCTACTTGTCGAAATCTTAATTTTCTTTCTTCATTGGAAAACTATGGATATAATAGTTCGGAAAATTCTTATCTCAAAGAATTCCGAGCTATAAACCAACTTTTACACTTGTTTGACTTTTATAGCGCGAAATCGCGAACTAACGTTACGCGGCGCGCTTTTTTTCGACAAATTTCTCATTTCTTTTCAAACTTCACCAAAAGACTTTTAAATGTTTATAAAACATTTCAAATACATTTTAAAATATTTTTAAAAGGTTTAACACTTCCATTTACACCATTTTACTAATTCAAGGAAAGTGAGTTCCTTTGTGCTTATCGACGTGTATATTCATGACTTGCATATGTATTCAACATTCATATGAAAAAAATCAAACTTGATGATCAAAGCATATTAAACATCCATTTGCAAACATCATACCATCATCCAATATATAGTATAATAAATTAGGAGTTCTCACCATTGATTTCCTATCGAAAAAGGACTATAGCTTCACTAACTCGCGATCCGAGCTCACAAACCCCAACACCTTACCTCCTAGTGTGCTCGGAAAGTCCATGCCAAAATTGGTGCTCGGCCAAGCATGGGAAATGAGGTGTCGGACTTTGGATTATTATTGAATTTACTGAAAACTAGACCTAAAAATAGGTTATTTCTATCCAGTTTTTTGCCACTGAACTCTTGGAATTTGGAAATATAGTCAACATAAAAATTGTAGAAAATTCTTTTCACTACGGTTTCAGAAAAAGAATCATCTAATTTGGATTAGTAATGAGGAAGTTATGGCCAAGAGAAGAAGAGGTATTCTCGGACTCGTCAAAACAAAGGCCGAAAATGCACTATAAAAAAGTGGTATTTTGACCTAGTTAGGCTCAAAACTAGCAGAAGTGGTAAACATAAAAGTTTTAGCCACTGGAATTTTACAGGGTTTAAAATAAATAATTACCTCATTTTGTTCAGTTTTCGAAGAGATATACTCGAATGAAAATGAGGTATTTTCGGCCATTAAAACTGGGCTCGAAAATGCTATGGAGAAAATGGAGTTTTGAGCATAGCTAACTTTGAAAAGGGAAGAAGTGGTCAACTAGAAAGTTGTAGCCACTAAAATTTTAATGGGTTTCAAAAAAGGAAATTCCTCATTTCGGTCTGATATGAGGAAGTTTGGCTAGAGAGAAGGAAGTGACAAAATGTGATAAGAGGGTGAGCTATTTATAGCCAAAGGAAAAGTGCAAAGCTCACGAACCCAACACCATGTCCCCTCGTGTGCTCGAACATTCCATGCCAAAAGTGGAGCTTGGCCAAGCATGTAAAATGAGGTGTTGGACTTTGGATTATTATTGAATTAACCGAAAAGTAGACCTAAAAATAGGTCATTTTCTACCGAGTTTTTGGATATTCAACTCTCGGAATTTGAAAATGTCGTCAACATAAATGTTGTAGGAAATTCTTTTCTCTATGGTATCAATAAAAGAATCATCTAATTTGGATTAGTTATGAGGACGTTATTGCCAAGAGAAGAAGAGGTATTCTCAGACTCATCAACAAAGCCCGAAAATGCACTGTAAAAAAGTGGTATCTTGACCTAGTTTGGCTCAAAACTAGTAGAAGTGCTAAACATGAAACTTTTAGCCACTAAAATTTTATATGGTTTGAAAATAAAATTTCCTTATTTTTATCATTTTCTAAGAGTTATACTCAAATGAAAATGAGGTATTTTCGACCATTAAAACTGGGCTAGAAAATGCTTTGGAGAAAATCGAGTTTTGAGCATAGCTAACTTTGAAATGGGAAGAAGTGGTCAACTAGAAAGTTGTAGCCACTGAAATTTTGAAGGTTTTTTTAAAAATAAATTCCTCATTTCGCTTAGATACAAGGAAGTTAGGCTAGAGAGAAGAAAGTGAAAAAATGTGATAAGAGGGTGAGCTATTTATAGCCAAAGGAAGAGTGCAAAGGAAGCCATACACACATCATCACTTCATGGCTTCTCCAACACACCTACCCTCCATCCTATGCCAGCAAAAGCCTTTCCTCCATGTTCCCATCACTTCCATCCACTTCATGTATGCACAAGTTGACTTATGAAAGCTTAAGGAAGAAGCTTTATACAAAATATCTTTGATTTTTGTCTTATGTATGAATTTGTAAGTGTATAAGTATATACATATGTATACATATGTTCATGTGCATGTTAGTGGATGCATTTGTATGTTATATATGTGTACATGACATATAAACAACGTTGCATTGATTCCAAGTAACTTTCGTTCGATAAACCGTTGCCGATCGGAGAACCGATTCCCGGTCACATTTTCAATTCTTAGTTAGCCTGCACATTTTTGTAAACAAAATTTCAAAATAAATTTATTATCATTTTAAATGAATTAAAATGATCATATTTGATTTATAAAACCATATAAATTTATATTAACAATTATTTACAAAAATCGCTATTATACCAATAAAGCGATATCGGTTTTTCCTTATATTTTCAAATCAAATATATCTCTTTATAAAACTATTATAAATGATTTATTATCACTTTATAACTATTCAAAATGAATTATAACCTTTTTAAAATTATTATATGAATAATTATAATAATTATTTAATCATTAAATCTCAATTTAATTTTAATAAATCAATTATCATATTTAAGGGCGTTATTACTAATGTTATAAACATATTTTATTTTCAAAAACAAATCAATTGATTTTATTTCATATTCTTGTTTAATTATAAAAATAATTGTATGTATCCAGCTCCGTGCACGACGTTTTACGATTATGGGGCTGGTTATTGGCAAAATAATTTTCAGCCATTTTATCGATTTAGATTTCGAGGAAAATATTTTTGTAAATTTTTATTCAAAATAAAATTATTATTACTTATTATTACTCAAGGCAATATTATTTGTATTATCAACCTTTATTTAAGTAAATTTAAAAATAAATATAATTTATCAAAGTGATAAATTTGCCGGTTGTTACAACTGATTTTGGAAATTTCTCTTTTTAATTAACATGTAAAAATAGCTTTCCGGGTCACTGTCTCGTATTCCGATGAAACCAGTTTCATCGGATCCGTAATAGTGAATTATTATAGGATTTGAAGTTGCGTAGAAATCGGACTTATCGTTTGGTCGTGAGACCTTGAAACGCGTGGAATGAACTTTAATCAATATAATTTGATTTTGAAAACCTATCTTCTGTATATGATGGAATTGACTCTCGATGCATATTCTATTGTGTTCGGAATAGGGGTATAACATATAGAACGCCAAGCGGCATGCTTCGTTTGGAGTTCGAAATTTCATGGATGAATAGTGCCACAGAAGTTTTCTATAAATAACCCTTAACTTTCTTTCATTTGGCTAAAACCCTAAACCTAAATCAACAGCCGCCATTAAAACGAACTCCATCCAACAGCCGACGTCGATCGGAGCCCCTTGAGGCGAAATTAGCCTTTGACTTCAACTAGGGAAATGTAGAGCATGACCATACAAATCTTTCCTATGGTCGAATCGTCGAGTCGTTACTCCACGCGGCCAAAATCGTGCTCCGTTCGTCACTGCATTTTTGGCTCGTCGGTCTTGTTTTGCATGTACGCGAGCGCGGTTCTGGCTGGCGCAACGGTTGGGGGGTGGTGCGCGAGGCGCGGCTGCAAGCGGCGGCGGCTCGGCTGGCAAATGGCGCACGAACGGTTTGAAAATAAAAAAAGAGTAACGAAGGGGCGCCTGGGTTTCGTGCGTAGGAGGAAAGAAGGGGATAGGAGAAGGTTTAGTTTTAATTTAGGTTAATTAAGTTTTGTTAATTATAATTTAAATATATTCAAATGTTTATAAATTCGTAACTTTTTCATATGGGGTCGGATTCGAGCGAAACAAGTTGCATTGGATTTGTATCGAAGTCATCTACGACATTGAGATGGATTCGAATTTTATTGACTCTGAAAAAAAATTAGTTTCAAATAAAGGGAATTGTTTTAAACCGCTCATGAAATACTAAAATATTCTAATGTTAGTTAGATCGAAATCATGAAGTGATTTATTTTTATTGACTATTGTTTGGTAATTTAACTGACATTGTAATTGAGATATGAATTGAACTGTTAGGAATTTGTAATCGATGGTTAAATTTGAAATTGAAATTGAATTGCTAGTTAAACACCCAATATTGATAACTAATTAACTGGATGATTTATTAGCTAATTTGGATGTTGATTGAGATTGGATGCTATTGGTTGATATATTGGATGATTGGATGTTTATTTATTTTATATATATCATGTTATCACACTATATATTATTTGATAGCATATAAACTGTTGTTTGAATTATTTCTAATAAATTAAGAAATATGTGAAATGATATACACCTATAACACTTTTATTTGGAATGAAATGATATATATCCACTCCTAAAATTGAAATCGAAATAACTAATCACTTGGCCATAGAATGAAAATTATATACGTACACCGAATTGGTTAAATTAAATGATTTTAAATTCTTGAATTTGAATCTATTTAAATGATTTTGTTTTAAAGAAATAAAAAATCAAATTTATAAAGATTGAATTATTTTTGAATTCGAGTTTTGAAATGTTGAAATCAAAATTGGTTAACAAAAATTGTTTTAAAGAATTAAATTTGAAATGTGAAGTTATAATCAACATATGACTTGAATTATGGAAATTTAATTTTTTTAAAGGTTTGAACTTTTACTTGAACTTTGAATTTATCTAAGTAAAATTAATATAAATTGATATTTCAAATTTGGGCTCGAAATTAAATTATTTTAAAGATTTGAACCTTAAATTGAACATTGAAGTTAAATTTGATTTAAGTGATTTAAATCAGTAAATTGGAATTGGACTTGAAATTTATATAAATTGAAATGGTTTAAAATCAGAATTGAATTGAAATTTGAACCATTGACTCGAATCGTTGAATCAAATTTGAAGTTAAAATGAAAAGTTTTGAAATTGAAGTTAACTCGAATTGAAATCGAAATTGGAGTAGATTTGAATTGAAATCGAAATTAGAGTTGATTTGAACTAAAATCGAAATTAGAGTTGATTTGAATTGAAACCAAAATTGAATTTAATTTGAATTGAAATCGAAATTAGAGTCGATTTGAATTGAAATCGAAATTAGAGTTGATTTGAATTAAAATCAAAATTGAGTCGATTTAAATTAATTTGATATCGAAGATGATTTGATTTGGAAGATTTGAAATTAAATCGGTTTGATTGAAATTTGGACCTGAGTCCAGATTTATTGGAAATAGAAAGAAACAGTTTTAAATATGAAACTATTTTCATTATAAACTATTTTACTATAAACTGTTTTAAAATTCATCTTTTTAAATTTTCAAATTATTAAATATTCAAACCATTTTAATATATAACCCATTTTCAATATTCAAACTAATTTACATCAAACTATTTTAATTATTCAAACTATTTTCAAAGATTCAAACTGTTCAAGTTGGGAACTGCTTATATTTAAATCGTTGTTTTAAATATGAATGTGGTTAAGATGAAGTTATAACCTAGGTTGAAATTCGAAATGGAAATTCGAAATGGAAATTCGAATGAAATGATATTTTCAAGTGAAATGGCATATGAAGTAAATATGATGATTTTGAAATAAAGGATATTTTAAAGTGAATATGATATTTTGACATCAAGTATGAATCGTTTTCGAAATGTAAAAGAACCAACCGGTGTGTAAAACAACGTTTGGTTGTTAAAGAGACCGAGGGCGATTATTGGCATACTCTCTGTCAATGTTGGAACCACTTTAACTACAGTGTACATGGAGGATACTCCAGAATGAAGTGGTTGGATTTGGTGTACATTGCTAGATTTGAAACAACTAAAACAAGACAACTTGACAGGGCCTATGAGGGTAGCTACCTCTAGTGGACATCGTTCTTCGATTTTCTTTTTGAAAATTATCCATACTATTACTTTTGATGTTGGTTTCGATTGGTGCACCTTGATTTGGGATGACCTCCCTTTGACTTGATGTGGGATGGATGAACGCGGTTGGCGGTCATGGCTACGATGCGTTACCACCAGCCCTACGACCCAAACTTGTAGTATCCTACCTTGGGCATTGCCTCACGAGCCTTGTCATACTTTTATCCTTATACGAGATTGCTACCAGTTTGGTTTAGTGTTGTCATATCACGGCGCATCCCTATCTCCCGACGTGCTACTAGGGCGTTATATGCAACTGTACGTCAATGCTTAAAAATGCGTTAAGGGGGATTAATTTAAAGCCTTAATGCTAGGAAAAATATTTATCTTGTTGATTAGACATTACATATATAGCGTATTCTACTATATATAGATATTTTGAAGGGTCCTTAAGAGATGGAAAATCACGTAACATCTCTTGTGTTATTGCATGCACGTTATACACTGGATAGGAGATGTAAAACCCTATAAACATCTCGGACGCTATTACACTCTTATTATATATCGATTTGACTTACATAAGGATATTTTAGTTCTGACTCGAGTGTATTGTTTTACTTTATGCTCGGGTCATCCCTGATTTTTTAGTGCCTTGATGATCATATTATTCTGGAGGATGAAGACGAAGATCTGGTATATTATATTACTAATATTATTCCTTTGCATCATGTTGTTCTGCTGCACTGTTTTATTTTGTCTATGTTGTATGTATAACTCTGATTGATGTTGTAAAAGTATAATCAAATGTATAGTGTAAACAGCTTCATGAACTGTTTATTTGATCATGTGTTTGTTTTCTTCTTTTCTTATTTTTCTTAATTAACCCCATTGATTATCTGTGTTTCGAATTGTTTTGAGTTGGACATGTGTGGTTTATTGTCGACTTAAACCTCCCAAAATGCGGGTCGTCGCAGTTGGTATTAGACCTTTGGTTTAGCGATAACCTTAGCTTTGATGAGGATTAACTCATTAGAGATAGGGTAGTAATACCCTAAAATGTGTTTGTTTGAGTGTGTGTGCATAAATATATATATATATATATGAGAGTGCGTACTTGTCAATGTTATAAAATGTTTTATATTGTGTTTACTTATCTGTTGAGTTATTTATGAATTCTGTCGGTACATGAGGCGTCATGTTATCAATAGGGGTTTCTAAACACTTAAACGAGGCAAATCGATATAATATTGTTTTAAAATGGTGTAAACGAAATAATTTTACCCAAATTATATTTTAAATTTAAAAAGGAATAAAATTCCATAAATAACCATATAGGTTTACAAAAGTACGAATTTATTTATGGATGTTTGTTGTTAGGAGATGATAATATTTAGTTATCATCGATTATCAGTTGAATTAAACTAAATACAAATACTTTGTGAACTCTATTTCACGAAGCGTTCGATAATTAGATTGAATTTAAATCTAATTATAATAATAATTGTTTGCAATAACAAAGATGTAAATTAATAAAATGTTTTCATAATAAGGTAATGGAATTGTATAAGTATATTTATAATATAGCTTATAAATAGAAAGGATTTAAAAGCTGGGAATTTTAGAATTTAAATCCCATTGATTTTCAAAATTGTTTTCAAAGTTTTCAGAAATAATAATATTATTATTTTGGAAGTAATTTTGACTAGAATTATATTTTGAAAGAAATAAAAGCATTGAACTCACTTTAGTCACTGGGAAATATTTCTGGGGATGACTGTAGCATCGTTAGTATTCATTTTCGGGTTTCTAAGTGGGAGTTGCTACCAAAAGGAATTTATTTCTGGTTAAAACAAGTTGTTTATATTTCAAAGATATAATTTAATATATATAAATTAAATATGTATGATATTATTTCAAAATGTTTTGAAATGTAAAATTTGGTGTTTAAATTTTGAGCTTTTCAGCTAAGCTAGGTTATAATATGACTATGTGGATTTTGAAGGTATTTGAACTTATTTGGTAAAGTTTAAAAGTGTTTGAACTTGTGTATAAAAGGTTTGGAAAATAAATAAAAATAAACCATCATGTTTTGGTAATTCGTAAATTATATAATTTTCGAACTATTAAATAGTGAATATAAAGGTTCTGAAAATCTGTTTAATAAATTTGGATAAATAAAACAAATTTGAATGGGTATATATACTATTTTGGATAGAAGATTATTATATTAGTTTGGACTTAAATCAAGGAATGTTTATTCACTTAAGTAAAAGTGGTAAGAAATAATTTAAACTTTAAGTTTAATTTATGAAATGAATGGATTTATAAAATAAATTGCATATGAAGTGAATAGGTTATAAAACTAAGTTTGAAAATATTAACTTAACTAATTTGAGTTTATGAATGTTTACAAGCTTAAGTAGTGAGCTATGAAATAAAAATCTAACTTTAGTATAAGTTAAAGAATGAATTTAAACTGAGAATTTGAGAACTTAAATCCTGGTGCTTTTGAAATTGTTTTCTAAGATCTTGAAAATAATATTAGTACTATCTACAAATATTTATGAATAGAAGTTGTTTTTAAAAGGTATTTTAAAAAGAAGTAAATCCTGTACTCCCCTCTTCAATCGTTGGAAAATAATTTCGTTGATGACGGTCGCATCCTCGACATTCATTTTCGAGTCTCAAAGTGGGGGAGACCACTAGTAGCTTTGATATGCATTTGCTTTAGTAAATAGATTTTGATTTAAAATTTCTAAATATGATTTGATTTGATGTATATAAAAGGTATGAGTAATATATTATTTCAAAATGATTTAGGAAGAAACTTGGTGTTTAGTTCTTACATTCTCTGTAAATTAAAAAATTTCACTTATTGAAATGAAATGAATTAATAAAATGATTTTATAAAATGGTCCGTGAATGATTTGATATGAAATGTGTTAAACATAAAGTGAAATAATGGAAATTTGAATAAATTGAATGTAAATGAAATAGATGTGAATAAATTGGAAGTAAACCAATTGGATGTTAATAAAGATTGGATGTTAATAAGAAATGATAGTGTATAAATAAACTGTTGACATTGGATAATGTAAATTGATATAGTTTGGATTAATTAGATGAATATTAATTGTTGAATGGTTTCTTTTTTTGCAAATCATTGTTATAATTGCTTTTGGCTACATATCATTATTATGTTGTATATTAGTGTTTGTGCTTATGATTTGGATTAAGAATATATGTTATATAGTTCTATTAAACTCATACATGTTTTCTATATCTTATTATAAGTGACAAATATGCAAACTCGAGTTGAGATAGTACATATGAAGCCATTTAGATGTATGTGCGATTCGACACACTTTTGCTCGCTTTAATATGAATGAACTCACTCATATTAATAATAATAAGGTACATATCTCGGATTAAATACCGTACTTTTATATTTTTTACTATGGGATGCCTTATCATTGAGATGGGATGTATATTTGTTATATATATGTGTATTGTAAAAAATTTCGATCGAGCCGCGTAAAGGAGCCTGTCGAAATTTTCCTAAAATTCAGGTGTTAGAAAAATTTTGACACTTTAAAATTTTATAACTTGTTTTACAAATAAGCCAATATCAGAGTGCCATAGCGGAAGCGTGGTAAAGGTTTTGCAAATAATATTGTAAAGTTTTGTACGTTGATTATTTTAAGTAAATATATCAAATGTTAGATTCCTTAATCTCTTTTCGAGGGCGAAAAGTTTTGAGTTGGGGAGAGTGTAACGACCCGTATTTTTAACTATTTTAAATTATTAAATTTAATATAATTATTGAACAAAAATGGTTAGAAATAAAATTTAATGATTTATTAATGTAATTTATTGGATATGAACTTAGATAAAAAATTTAAATAACAAAATTAAATAAGATAAAAGATGAAAACTTATATTGGAAAGTAAATTAAATGATATTGAATTGTAAGTAATTGATAACAGAAATTGAAATAATCAAAGTTAAGTTAATAAAGAATCAATTGAATGTTTATTAAAAGTAAAATCATAAGTTTATTATATGAAATTGTATTTTTGATGAGTATAAATTTCAGAAATAAGAAAACATTTATTTATAAGAAATGAATAACTTTTGCTGTATATAATAATTGCAAAGATGTTGAATTACTGTAAAATGGAAGTAGTTGTTTTATTATTTGAATTCGTTTTAAAAGCAAATTTTATATGCTAAATAACTTGTATTTCAAACATAGTGATTTATTTGACAATTGAATTATTGAATTTAATATTAGAATTATTTAAATAATTAAATCCTGAATTTAATATGAATGAAAATGATTTCAAAAATTGATTTAAATTATATTTAAATAAGAAGGAAGATAATAAACTTTTAAATTTGATTTTAAAAGTGATTAAATTGATTTTGGAAATTTCTCGTTTTAATTAACGTGTAAAAATAGTTTTCCAGGTCACTGTCACGTATTCCTACGAAACCAGTTTCATCGGATCCGTAATAGTGAATTATTCTAGGATTTTAAGTTTCCTAGCGATCGGACATATCGTTTGGTCGTGCAAGCTTGAAATGCATGGAATTTATTTTCAGAACTTTAATTAATATCATTCGATTTTGAAAACCTATCTTCTGTATATGATGGAATTGGCTCTCGATACATATTCCATTGTGTTCGGAATAGGGGTATAACATATAGAAAGCCAGGCAACATGCTTCGTTTGGAGTTCGAAATTTTCACGGATGAATAGTGGCACAGAAGTTTTTTATAAATAGCCCTTAACTTTCTTTCATTTGGCTAAAACCCTAAACCTAAATCAACAGCCGCCATTAAAACGAACTCCATCCAACGGCCGACGTTGATCGGAGCCTCTAAAGGAAAAATTAGCCTTCGACTTCAACTAAGGAAATGTAGAGCATGACCATACGAAGCTTTCCTACGGTTGGATCGTCAAATCGTCGCTCGACGTGGCCAAAATTGTGCTTCGTTCGATGCTACAATTTAGGTTCGTCGTTCTTGTTTTGCGCATATGCGCGCGCGGCTGTTGCTGGCGTGATGGCTGAGGGGTGGCGCGCGAGGCGCGTCTGAAGGCAGCTTGGCTGGTGAATGGCGCGCGAACGATTTGAAAAAAAAAGTAACGAAGGAGCGCCTGGGTTTCGTGCGTAGGAGAGAAGAAGAGGATATGAGAAGGTTTAGTTTTAATTTAAGTTAATTAAGTTTTGTTAATTATAATTTAATTATATTCAAATGTTTATAAATTCATAAATTTTTCACACGAGCTCGGATTCGAGCGAAATAAGTTGCATTGAATTCGTATCAAAGTCGTATATTGTTAGTCCTTGAGAAGGATGGTTTTGATGACAACAACCTTAGGACTTGTTATAAAATATAAATACTAACATTATAGTTTAGATATATATATATATATATATATATGTATATGTAGGATATATATACAGGTACCAAAGAATGAAGACTGTACAGTATAGAGATTCAAGAACTAATGAACTCAAGATCGAAGATATCAAGATTCAAGACTCATAAGTATCAAGATTATCAAGAGTTCAAGATTTCAAAATAAGTAATTTAGTTAGAAATTTTGTTAAAACTCCTAGAAAAGCACTGACATCTTAAAATCCATTTTATTCGTGGAATGGAATCCACTTCGAGCCCGTTAAAGGGATGGAACCCTAAGTAGGATGGAACCTACGAAAAATCTAGTGGAACATTATTTTGTATCCACTAACTTTTATTCAAATGTTTTACAAAATTATATCTTGTTTTCAAAATGATTTCAAAATCTTCCTTTTTAAATCAAAAACATCTATCCCGGTTTGAAAATACTTTTAGCCTCAAAATAATCTTTATTTTCAATATTAAATTATCCTTGGTTTTAAACTATCTTTTAATTATAATATATCTAACTTTTAATATTTATACTTAGATTTAAATATCAAAATTATAGTAAAATTTTATATATACCAAAATATTATTCTCTATACTTATTTATGTATTTTAACTATAGTTAAGTATATTTATAAAGTTTAAAATAGTTTTAATACAATATAGAAGTTATTTTCAAAGAAAAACAAATTACCAAAAATAACTTAGGCCTGTCGATAACCCCAAGGAACCCTTGTCGACAAGGTGACAGTTTATTTCAAAAGTTTGAATTTCAAAGGAAGTGTCTATTCGTCATATCCTTTCACGAATGGACATGGCTGTTGTTCTACTATAAATAGGGGTTGTTTTAAACGAATTTATAATCATATTTTCTCTGATTTCACTCCTCTTCTTCTTCCACATTTCTTTATATACATTTTTACCATTACTCTGCCGAAATCACCATTGAATCTAACTAGATCATCTCTGGTTTGATTCTCTATCACAATGTCAACAAGATCCCAGTGCTATTCAGAGTTATAGACTTCTTTATATTCAATCGAGCGAGAAAAGGTGTGATTGTAGCCTGGAAAATCAATCGGGTGAACTTGTTGCCCGTAAAATCAAGTATCTCTACCTAGAGGATTGTGAATATGGAGTGGTGTACCTCGTGCCCTTGAAATCGAGGGTCTAATTGTAAGAATTGATTTTGAAAGGAAATCCATACTTGTGTTGCGAGACTGGATGTAGGGTAACTCCGAACCAGTATAAAATCCAGTGTGTTCTTTCCTTTATTGCTTTTACTTTATATCTGCATCTGTGTTTGATTCTGTGATCATATCTGTGTTAGAATATTGCATACATTTGTGTTCAAATTAATATAAACTCAAAAAGAATTAGTAATTCCTTAAAACACTATTCAACCCCCCTCTAGTGTTAATTCTAGCTTTAAGATCCGTAATCCACATTTCTCACATTTGGTATCAGAGTAAGATTTTCAAAGTTTTCATAATCTGAATTTTGAAAAGTTTTAAAAATGGCAATATTTTTTGATAAAATTATTAACACTATTTTCATATGAATATGTCACAGAATCATCATGATATTTTTGTTTAAAACTATATTTAGTTATTTTGAAAAGTCATTTGATTTTTTAAAAGGTTATGTTGTTTTGCAGGAGAAGAGTTATGTCTAATGACTGTTGGTTAAAAGATATCACATAATCATTCATCTATCAAGAACAACAAATGGATATATAATGGCAATCGACAATGAAATGGGTACCAGATCAATACAAAACTTTTGATTCTCATTTACAACTTGATTTGATACTATACTTCTCTCCATCTGCTTCACAATGTCACTAGTTTCGTGCGAATTCGTCATGAAATGACCAAGTTATGGTCAAATGAAGTTTTGGTGAACAAAGAGAAAAAGAAAGCAAAACTGTCAATGGTATTCTTCAAATTGCATCCAGAGAATTGAGTATTTTGTCCCAACTCCTTTTCCAGATTGTAGTTCTTGTTCTCACGGCCGTTTTGATGGGTAGATCATCAAATTTCGATCAAAATTGAGTGAGATATGACAGTTTGAAGTTGGATATCCAAAACAGAAAACTGTGTACGGGATTTACTGCATTTCTCTTACTGTTCGGCCTATTGCACCACAATACCATCCAAATTCGATTTGCCGCTGGTTTCATCCAATTCCGTTCAGAAACGAAGGAGATATGCCTCTTAGAAGTTTGATAGTAAATAGAAAAACGGAAAGAAGAAGAAGAGGAAGAGGAGAAAGTTTTATGAAAAGTGGTGATTGTTGGGCCTATTTATAGTGTTTGAAGTGTCCATTCATTCAAAATTCAAATTCAAAGTTTTGGCGCCAAGTTGGTCAATCTACTAAATCATCTGTATCTTTCTCATACGGTCTTCAAATTCAGCAAATGAATATACTACGATGATCAGAAAAACAAGCCCGTCGCAATAGAACAGATCTCGTCGTCAAATTCTGAAAGATATAAATGTGTGGTTCACGACAATGGAAGAACAACAAAGTTAGAAAGATAGAGGAGTGCAAAAAGTGGTACGCTTTACTATTATTTCATCTTTATTGTTGCATTTAGGAATATATATTTATGCATTTAGTTAGGTATAAAAATTTATCTCTTTCATAAGTTTTGATATTTTGGTCCATATATCGACACACCATAGTATACATATCGATATACCAGTCTAAATTTTTTAAAAAGTCTTTTAAAATGTGGTTCCTTTCAAATAAAATCATACTCCTAATTTATTACAACTATACTAAGTAGAAAAGCATACCTTCATTTGTGGTTTCAACTTTTTCTAATGTTGTCTTTACTTCTCGTACTCTATTTCTTTTAAGATACTAATTTTATGTCTTTAAGAAATTAATAGAATGAATTTAGAATGTTAGAACAAGATTCTATTTATAGATTTCTTCATTTAATAAGATTGTGCCACATCACATGACACTTGTCATATAAATTGATAGTAACATACATGCAAAATGACACGTGTCATTACACTTGTTCTTTAATAAAAGTATTTTTACATGCATAATGCCAAGTGTCTTTACACATGTTTTTTCATTATTTTTTATGTTTTTTATTTACTTCTATTATATTAATTACTAGAAAAAAATTGGGTCAAAAATTAATTATTTACACGTCAAAATCTAGTCGTAAAATTAGTGCAAAATCTTGTTAAAAACAGGCCCAGAACTTTAGATAGCATTTCTAAAATGCTGTTTTTGCTTCTGTTAACGTTTTTTAAGCACTGCAAATTCGTTTTTATAGCATTACTGTGCTATGAAACGCTGTAGTGTTTCAAAACCTTTTTCACAACATTTGTTAAATGCTGCAGTTTCTGTTTTGTAATGTTTTGAATATATTTTACTGCAAAAACTTTTTAGCATTCTGTAAATGCTATCTTTTCTATTTGAAACTTTAAACTATGTAAAAATGATATTTAAATTAAGTATTTTTCTCTATTCTTTTTAGAGTTATTTTCTAACTTATATTAGAATATTTTAAAATTAATTTCATGTTTAAATATTTTTTAATAATTAACTAAAAATTTTAATGTAAGAGGCATTAATATAACACATGTTTATTTTAGTTTTTCAATCTTTGTTATTTTATTTAATATTTCATTATGATATATTTTTTAATTTAAAAGGTGTTTTAACATGTTTCTAAATATTTTAATCAATAATAATTTAATATATAGGTTTTAATTAGTAAGTTAAGTATTTTATAAACATGGAAGTTTGGATTCTTTAAAAAAACAATTAAGTTAAAAAAAAGGTATTTTAAAGAAATTAAGTAAGGAGGGTATTAATTTTAAAAAAAACCATATTGATCATATATATAGTTTAAATCCATATTTCTTAACAATTTGATTTTGATATTGAGTTTGATTACTACCTTTCATGAATATGTCATAGTTTTAATATCATTTATTACCTTTAAACTCTTGTCTTTACTACTCTTTCAGTCTCATTCATTAGTTTCCTTAACCTAAGTATAGTAATTGGTGTGTATTACCTTTGTTTGGTTGAAGTGATTTATAATAAATATTTTGATATATGTATACAGACATACATACATACATACATACATACATATATGCTTGTCAATTAGATATTACTCATCACTCATGTTTATCTTATAATCTGAATATCTCTTACCATTGTATATATATCATCATATCATTCTGCATATTATTATTTTTACTTCGTTATCATTTTATTTCATATTACATATCATTATGCATCCTATTTCATATTACATTTCATTGCATATTACATGATAAATTACAATGCATGAAATAACATAATCATTTGCATCATAAGTTGCACTTCATTCTGCATATCATCTCATGCTACATTGCATATGTCATACATTTCATACTGCATTACAAACTACATATTGTATACATGTACACATAACAAGTGTATTTTATTTAAGGGGAGTTTATATTATTGTGTTATAGTATAGGGTTATTAGTTTTTGATTTGTTTGGTATGTTTTGATTGACTTGTTTGATTGGATTGGCTTGTTTGACTTGATTGACTTGTTTGACTTGATTAATTTGTTTGACTTGTTTGACATGATTGGATTTGATGTGTGTGTTGATTGGATTGTCTGAAATATACTTATACATATTTATGTATTGAATAATTATAATATAATTATGTTAATGTCTTTCACATTCCATTTACTATACTTTGTTCTAGTATTAGTTTAAGGGGGAGTTTTATAGTTTTATGGTTTTAGGATGGTTTTATTGATGACAAAGGGGGAGAATTATAAAATAGAGTAGTTAGGCTTAGATTAAGGGGGAGTTATTGTGAAGGAGAAGTATATTTTATAAACATAGGTTGTCATCATAAAAAAAGGGGAGATTGTTTGTCCTTGAGAAGGATGGTTTTGATGACAACAACCTTAGGACTTGTTATAAAATATAAATACTAACATTATAGTTTAGATATATATATGTATATGTAGGATATATATATATATAGGTACCAAAGAATGAAGATTGTATAGTATAGAGATTCAAGAACTAATGAACTCAAGATCAAAGATATCAAGATTCAAGACTCATGAGTATCAAGATTATCAAGAGTTCAAAATTTCAAAATAAGTACTTTAGTTAGGAATTTTGTTAAAACTCCTAGAAAAGCACTGACATCTTAAAATCCATTTTATTCGTGGAATGGAATCCACTTCGAGCCCGTTAAAGGGATGGAACCCTAAGTAGGATGGAACCTACGAAAAATATAGTGGAACATTATTTTGTATCCACTAACTTTTATTCAAATGTTTCACAAAATTATATCTTGTTTTCAAAATGATTTCAAAATATTCCTTTTTAAATCAAAAACATCTATCCCGGTTTTAAAATACTTTTAGCCTCAAAATAATCTTTATTTTCAATATCAAATTATCCTTGGTTTTAAACTATCTTTTAATTATAATATATCTAACTTTTAATATTTATACTTAGATTTAAATATAAAATTATAGTAAAATTTTATATATACCAAAATATTATTCTCTATACTTATTTATGTATTTTAACTATAGTTAAGTATATTTATAAAGTTTAAAATAGTTTTAATACAAGATAGAAGTTATTTTCAAAGGAAAAAAATTACCAAAAATAACTTAGGCTTGTCGACAACCCCAAGGAACCCTTGTCGACAAGGTGACAGTTTATTTCAAAAGTTTGAATTTCAAAGGAAGTGTCTATTCGTCATATCCTTTCACGAATGGACATGGCTGTTGTTCTACTATAAATAAGGGTTGTTTTAAACGAATTTATAATCATATTTTCTCTGATTTCACTCCTCTTCTTCTTCCATATTTCTTTATATACATTTTTACCATTACTCTGCCGAAATCACCATTGAATCTAACTAGATCATCTCTGGTTTGATTCTCTATCACTATCTCAACAAGATCCCACTGCTATTCAGAGTTATAGACTTCTTTGTATTCAATCGAGCGAGAAAAGGTGTGATTATAGCCTGGAAAATCAATCGGGTGAACTTGTTGCCCGTAAAATCAAGTATCTCTACCCAGAGGATTATGAATCTGGAGCGGTGTACCTTGTGGCCTTGAAATCGAGGGTGTAATTGTAAGAATTGATTTTGAAAGGAAATCCGTACTTGTGTTGCGGGACTGGATGTAGGGTTACTCCGAACTAGTATAAAATCCGATGTGTTCTTTCCTTTATTGCTTTTACTTTATATCTGCATCTGTGTTTGATTCTGTGATCATATATGTGTCTGAATATTGCATACATTTGTGTTCAAATTAATATAAACTCAAAAAGAATTAGTAATTCCTTAAAACACCATTCACCCCTCCTCTAGTGTTAATTCTAGCCTTAAGATCCGTAATCCGCATTTCTCACATATATTATATAGAGTTGGATTCGAATTTGTTTGACTCTGAAAAAAATTTAGTTTCAAATAAAAGTGAGTGTTTTAAACCGCTCACGAAATATTAAAATATTCTAATGTTAGTTAGATCGAAATCATAAAGTGGTTTATTTTTATTAACTATTGTTTGGTAATTTAACATACATTTTAATTGACATATGAATTGAATGGTTAGGAATTTGTAATCGACGGTTAAATTTGAAATTGAAATTGAATTGCTAGTTAAACACCCCATATTGATCACTAGTTAACTGGGTGATTTATTAGCTGATTTGGATGTTGATTGAGATTGGTTGTTATTGATTCATATATTGGATGATTGGATGTTTATTTATTTTATATATATCATGTTATCACCATGTATATTATTTGACAGCATATAAACTTTTCTTTGAATTATTTCGAATAAAATAAGAAATAGATTGAAATGATATATACCAACGGACTTTGATTTGGATTGAAATGATATATATCCATCCCTGAAATTAAAATCGAAATAACTGATCATTTGGCCATAGGATAGAAAATTATATACGGACAACGGATTGATTAAATTAAATGGTTTTAAATTCTTGAATTTAAATCTATTTAAGTGATTTTTTTAAAGAAATAAAAAATTGATTTTGTAAAGATTGAATTATTTCCAAATTCGAGTTTTGAAATGTTGAAATCAAAATGGTTAAAAGTAATTGTTTTAAAGAATTAAATTTGAAATGTGAAGTTATAATCGACATATGACTTGAATTATGAAAATTAAATTGTTTTAAAGGTTTGAACTTTTACTTGAACTTCGAATTTATTTAAGTAGAAGTGATATAAATGGATATTTCAAGTTTGGGTTCGAAATTGAATTATTTTAAAGATTTGAACCTTAAATTGAACATTGAAGTTAATTTTGATTTAAGTGATTTAAATCGATAAATTGAAATTGGACTTGAAATTTATATAAATTGAAACGGTTTAAAATCCAATTTGAATTGAAATTTGAACCATTGAATCGAATCGTTGAATCGAATTTGAAGCTAAAATGAAACGTTTCGCAATTAAAGTTAATTCGAATTGAAATCAAAATTGGAGTTGATTCGAATTGAAATTGAAATTAGAGTTGATTCAAATTGAAATCAAAATTGGAGTTGATTTGAATTGAAATCGAAATTGGAGTTGATTTGAATTGAAATAGAAATTAGAGTTGATTTGAATCGAAATCGAAATTAGAGTTGATTTGGATCGAAATCGAAATTAGAAATCAAAATTACAGTTGATTTGAATTGAAATCGAAATTGAGTTGATTTAAATTGATTTGAGATCGAAGATGATTTGATTTGGAAGATTTGAAATTAAATCAATTTGATTGAAATTTGGACCTGAGTCCAGATTTATTACAAATAGAAAGAAATGGTTTTAAATTTGAAACTATTTTCACTATAAACTATTTTACTATAAACTGTTTTAAAATTCATCTTTTTAAATTTTCAAATATTAAAATTATTTAAATTTTCAAATCATTGTAATATTTATCCAATTTTCAATTTTCAAACTATTTTATATCAAACTATTTTAATCTCTAAACTATTTTAACTATTCAAACTATTTTCAAAGATTCAAACTGTTCAAGTTAGGAACTGTTTATATTTAAACCATTGATTTAATATGAATGTGGTTAAAATTAAGTTATAACCTAAATTGAAATTTGAAATGGAAATTCGAATGAAATGATATTTCAAGTGAAATGTCATATGAAGTAAATATGGTGATTTTGAAATGAAGGATATTTTGAAGTGAATATGATATTTTGATATCAAGTATGAATCATTTTCAAAATGTTAAAGAACCAACTAGTGTGTAAAATGACGTTTGGTTGTTAAAGAGACTGAGCCGATTATTGGCATACTCTATGTCAATGTTGGAACCACTTTAACAACTGTGTATGTGGAGGAGACTCCAGAATGAAGTGGTTGGATTTGGTGTACGTTGTTGGATTTAAAGAAAGAGAATGATGATGGATAGCCCCGACACTTGTGCCAATTTGAAATGACTAAAACAGGACGGCTTGACAGGGCCAATGAGGGTAGCTACCTCTAGCAAACAACCGTTCTTTAATTTTCTTTTTGAACTTGGTCCATACTATTACTTTTGATGTTGGTTTCGATTGGTGCACTTTGATTTGCGATGACCTCAGTTTGACTCGATATGGGATGGATGGACGTGGTGGGCGATCGTGGCTACGATGCGTTACCACTAGCCCTGCAACCCGAACTGGTAGCATCCTACCTTGGACATTGCCCCACGTGCCTTGTCATACTTTTATCCTTATACGAGACCACTACGAGTTTGGTTTAGTGTTGTCGTATCACGGTGCATTCCTATCCCTCGACGTGCTACTACGAGAATCTGTGTTTGTTTTTCCCTTTTCTTATTTTTCTTAATCAACCCCATTGATTATTTGTGTTTCGGATTGTTTTGAGTTGGATATGTATGGTGTATTATCGACTTAAACCTACTGAAATGTGAGTCGTCACATCTTGAATGTATGATTTAAACAAATGTAACTAAAATTGTGTGTGTGTGTGTGTATATAAAGTTATTTCTCAAAAATGTTATTTCGAAATTAGTATTGGTTTTGATTTCATATACAACATGATCACATTTTATAGTATATAATATGTCACATTTAGGGGGAGTTTTATTTTTCTTTACTCATTTTTGTTGATGAC
This sequence comes from Allium fistulosum, assembly GCA_030737815.1. Taxonomy (NCBI): domain Eukaryota; kingdom Viridiplantae; phylum Streptophyta; class Magnoliopsida; order Asparagales; family Amaryllidaceae; genus Allium; species Allium fistulosum. The sequence continues at coordinate 691,922,048 of CM060904.1, forward strand.
AAAGGAGAGAAAAATATAAAATATGCATATTCTAAGGAGAGTTAACCAATTTAGGAGTAGTTACATTATATTTTATAATAAATATATTTACATAGTTGTCATCATCAAAAAGGGGGAGATTATTAATACCACAGATATAGACTTTGATGACACCAACCATATAAATATAGGTACTGATGTTTTCCTAGGTTGTATAGAATATTTTGCAGGATATTACACAAGTTTATACAAGTACGGCATAATCGAGTCTAAAGACTGATCAATAAAGAGAATAAGATTCAAAGATGATCAAGATAATTGAAGACTCGTAAGTTTAAAGACAAAGACATGAAGAGTTCAAGACATACATTATAGTTAATAGACATTAGATAAATTTGTTAAAGCTCTTGAATAGTAACTTTCTTTTCTTTGAATACTGTCTCATTAGAATGATTATTTTATTTTCAAAATATATTTCTACATAAATTTTAAAAAAGTTTTATATATTAAAAACTATTTTTAAATGACTTTAAAAAAGTACCAAAATTTTATTACACTTTAAATGTGTTATTGTTTTTCTCAAAATACAAGGGTATTTCGACATATCCTACCTATGTATGTCGACATATGTAAGGTTGAAGAGTTGTTTTTTAAATTTTAAATAGTTATGATTTTTGGCTCCATCTCTTCACGAATAGACATGTCCCTTCAAACACTATATAAAGAGGATTGGAAAATGAATTTTTATAACTACTTTCTCTATATTCTTCTTACTCCAAATTCTCATTATATGTTTCACAAAATCCACTTTCTATATTCTTCAAATTCACTCAAATTCAATCTATACATTATCACATTCATTCCCTATAATCTACTTACTGATTTGCAAGTATTTTATCTTCAATTCAATTATAAAGTGCTATCAAAGAGCTATAGGATATTCTATATCCAAAGTACAACTATTTGTATTTGGAATCAACAACTCTCTACTACTATTTGTTTCGGTGTGCTTATTTCCCGTTCAAATCAAGTGTGTGTGCTTGTTACCCGTTCAAATCAAGTGGGTGTGTTTGTTGTCTATTTAAATCAAGCGGGTGATCTTGTTGCTCGATTAAATCAAGAGAGTCTACCATGAGCTCAGAATGTCAGAATGGTGTATTTTGTTTCCTTGAAATCTAGATTATATTATGGTTTGCTTGCTACCTGATTAAAGTAGGCATTTGAAAGGAAATCTGTATAGATATTGTACATGACTAGACGTAGGATTGATCAAACAAAACTAGTATAAAACTTTTGGTGCCATCTCTCTTACTTTTACTTTATTTTTACTACATTTATTTATATCCATAAGTACCTCTTAATATATTTTTACTACTTTATTCGCCCCTCCCCTCTAGTGTTAAAGTGTCCATAAGACCCATTCACACTAATATAATTTACTACACTTTTTCCAACACTTCGAAGGGAACCATTGGATCATGATTAGATGTCCATTATGGACTTCACCCCTCATTAATGATGAGTATCAATTTGTATTCTTTCGTTGTCTCTCATAGCTACGTTGTACATGTTATTAGTTGGCTAATGTTATTATTGTTGCTATTATTATTGTGTACTTCATGATAAACTTATATTATGATTACCCTACCTTTGTTGTTGGGTTACTTGTATCATGGTATATTGTTACATGGAAGCCGCATTGTATTAATTGTGCTAACCGTTGATTACAGGAGAAGAGCACGTCATGGTATGATTTCCCATCTTTTGGATTGGTTTACTTTTCTTGTTTATGGATAGTTCGGGTGACCCCTAAGACACATTAGTAGAGAAGGCATGTTGTACCTTAGTAGTTCCTGTTATATATTTATATAGTTTTTATATATAGTATTTTGAGATAGTTTCTCTCACACCAGTATTTATGTCTTACCCATGTTTTATCTCTATCTATTTATGTCATGAAAACTCTTGGGTACTCGATTAAATAATTTGAGAGTCAAGTGCTTTAAGGATACGCTATCAAAGTGGCACAGCTAAAGCTCTGGAGGTGAAGACAATACTTTGGTATATACTTGAATTTGTAGTAGTATATGACAAATAAATTATTTGTAATGAGACTTGTTGTATCAAATGTTTTATTCCGACTTTCTGTATTGATATTGATTTATCAGTTAATTCCGCCAAAGTAGTCTCTTATATATTGTTTATCACATTCTGTTAACCTATATTAAGTGTATTATATGATATCATTTCCCTGTGAGATTATATTGTCATGCCTTGTTGTAGTGTTTTATTTCTTCTTCTTTCTTTCTCTTCCCGATAAGCTGTCTTTTGTGATATTTGGGAGTCAAATGTTGGCATTCGACGTGGATTTTTGGGTTTTACAAAGGGCGGTTTGTTATAGTACCACTTAAAGTAGTAAAATTAGATTTACCGAAAAGTAATGTAAGTGATAAATTCAGCCAAACTATGTCACTACTAGCTAAGGTAACGTGTGAATTTTAATATTTGAATCGTTCGATATTAATTGTTGACTAAATTTACAGTTATGAATCGCATAAGCATAATAATGAATACTCCGAAATACCACATGATTTAATTAATTTATAATTATTGTAAATTAATTATTATTTATGAAATATTAATTATTAAATTTCATTTGATTTTCGAATGCCATTAGTATTTAATTAAGTGTGTATATAAAGGTTATATCTGTATGTACCGATAGACGATATTGATGAAAATTTAAATTATTTATTTACTAAATGGTTTTGGGATTTTGCAAAAGCCTATCTAAACCTAAGACATGGTCGGTTATAGTATGAGAGGGGAGTGGGTTTGAGAATTCAAAAGTTTTTTTGAAAACGTAATAAAAGAATAAGTAAAAGAAGGAGATATTTTCTCCTCTTCTACCTCTTCCCAATATCACTTAAACCATTCACTACTTTCATCTTTTTTGCTCATTCATTTTTCATATCTTGGTCGTGAGTTTAATTGTCAAATAACCAAAAAATTTAAGTGCAAAATCCAATAAAAATCAAATAAAATAAATACAAAAGTGGTAATTCAGATCGTTGCAATTTCTAGAGGCGGTTCAATTGAATCTAGAAGTCTTTCATCCATTCAAAGTGTGAATCATAGAAAACTTCTTTAGGTAATCATTCTTTCTAGAGTTTTAATTATATACATCATCTTAATATTAGATTACATCCCTTATGTTTACAATAAATTTATATATGCATGTGCTGTCCAAGTTATAACATGTACATAAATTGACGTAGAAATGAATAGTTTAAAAAAATTCACTTCAACAAATATTTTCGAAAATGGCATTTTTAAACAAAAAAGAATTATTTTAAAATTTTAAAATTACTATTTTTATTAGGTAAATAATTTTATAACATATTAAATACATAAATATATATATGTATTACATATATTAGTTTGTTTAAAATTAATTTTTTAACATATATGTTTTTGGCTTTTAAAGTTTTTTCATTTACAACTTATTTCTGCAAGCTAATAATCAACAAGTAATTTTAAAATCATTTTAAAATAAATAAATTTACATGATGTCTATTTTAGACAAACTACTGCAAAGATAGCATGAAAACATGATTGGCCATCAAATCTTCGGTAGCCTCAAAGCTTTGTTTGGGGAGTAATCTCATTCACAAGTTACGATATTACAAAGAAACTGCTCAATGCAAAGATGAAAAAAGGCACTCGTGTAGAGGAATATGTTTTATTGATGAAAGGCTATATTGATAAACTTTCACATCTAGACAATACTATAAGTAATGAGTTGCAAGTGAGCTTGATCTTAAGCTCACCTACTATATAGTTTGAGCCATTGATATTGAACTACAATATGAACCAAATGAATGCAAGCCACGTGGAGCTGCTTAATATGTCGAGGTCAACCGAGTGCTCTTGTAAAGATCAAAGCACAGTGCTCGCTATAAAGGGAAAGAATTACCTTCGAATGGTTTAAAAAAGAGAAAGCATGTTAACAAGAAGAGTAAGAAGAATGCTCTTAATGATAAGGGTGAATGTCACCACTGTCATAAGAAGAGGCAATGGAAGCGGAATTGTTTGGATTACTTGAAACTTATCAAATAGAGGAAAGAGAATAGTTCTACCACTCCTACTTATATGTTTATGATTCAAAATTGTTTTGCAATCAATAATTATCTTGGATTTTAGATATTGGATTTGGAACTCATATCTGTCATTCGCTACAGGTATTTAGGAACTGATGACATGTAGCAAAAGGTGAAATGAGACATCAAGTTGTTGATGGATCTATTATGGATGAAACTGCAAGTGGTGACTACCATTTACTTTTACCTAACGTTTTGATTTGATTTTAAATAATTTCTATTAATGCAAAAACTTTATTTGCACTATTATATCCATTTCGAGATTGTTTGAAACTGCTCATGTTTTTCATTGTAATAACAATATTATGAATGTTGTGTTTGGTAAAATTGATATATATGATGGTGTTTTGGATAATGACATTTATGTACTTAATCTTAATCAAGTTTGTGTTGTTAGTAATTCTTCTAATGTTGACATTAACAATAATTATCTGTGGAATTGTAGACTATGTCATATCAGTGATAAACGACTACACAAATTGAAAATTGAAAATTTTCTACCATCATTTGATTCCAAATCATTTGATACTTGTGAGTCATTTCTAAAGGGAAAATGACCAAGCACCCATTCAATGGAGCAACGGTAGAGTTGATGAAGTCTTCGATCTCGTACATATTGATGTATGTGGCTAAATGCCTGTGGTTACCAAAGATAATTCTTCTTACTTTGTAACTTTTACTGATGATTTCTCAAGACTAGGGTATGTATAACTTATGAATAATAAATCTAACATCTATGAGAAATTCAAGGAGTATAAGAATGAAGTTGAAAATCAAATAAACCATAAGATTAAATTATTCGGTCTGATCAAGGAGGTGAGTGTGTTGGACAAGAGCTCCAACAGTACTTATATAAAAGATAATGGGATTATCTCTCAGTATACTCCAGTCTATACTCCACAACATAATGGTGTTTCAGAGAAAAGGGATCGAACCTATTAGATGTGATTCTTTCTATGATGAGTAAAGCTGAGTTACCTCTTTTGTATTAGGGATATGCGCTAGAAAGCACAACACATATATTGAATTTGATGACTAATAATATGTGCCTAAGTCCCTATATAAGATGTGGTTTAGGAAGAAACCTCAACTCAAATATTTGAAGGTGTGGGGTTTTTCAGCCTACGTTAAGAACGTTGGCCCCAATAAATCCTAGGCAAGATTATAGTTGTGTAAATTTATAAGATATCCCAAGAAGTAATGATATATTTTCTACAATCACTACGTTTTCTTTTTGGAAAGGGAATTTCTTACGAAAGAAATTAATGATGAGATTGTAGACTTGGATGATCCGAGAAATTAACACAACAGCCAAACCAGTAGATGAATAAAATTTATCGGTATACGAAAACACACAACATATTAGTTTTAATAAGAAATCTCATGCACCAGAAAGATACTATGGTTTTCTTGTAGATGGCTAGAAAGTGGACTGCATCTTAAAAGATGATACTCTTCTCTTGTTTCAACTAGCACTATAGAGTAAGGACTATGCACTTTGACTGGGAGCCACGAAATCTAAAATGGATTTCATGTATAACAACAAAGTTTAGACTTTGGCTGACATGCCTGAAGGTATAAAACTCATTGGTTGCAAATATATTTTTAAGAAAAATCTTAATACGGATGGATAGGTAGAGACCTATAAGGCAAGGCTAGTTGCGAAAGGGTTTTTCATTTAATTCAAGATATTGATTATGGCAAAACGCTTTCAGCTGTAACCAAGCTTAAGACCATTCTAATAATGCTTCCCATCGCCGTGTTCTATAAATACAAAATATGGAAAATGAATATGAGAACAGCCATCCTAAATGGTGACTTTGAAGAGACCATTTATATTCATAGCCAGAGGGTTTCAATGTTAGTAGGAGCAAGGGAAATGCTTGCAAATGGTTAAGATCTATTTGTGATCTTAAGCAAGCTTCAAAGAGTTGGAATAAGTGTTTTTATAAAGTAATCAAATAGTCTGGTTTTTATCAGAATACAAAAGAAGTGTGCATATATCGAAAAGAACATGGAAGTTCTATAGTGTTCATAATCTTATATGTTAATGACCTACGCCTGATTAGTAATGACATCACATTGTTACAATCAGTGATAGCATTGTTATTCAAGAACTTCTCTATGAAGCATTTGGGAGAAGTAGCCTACATACTAAGTACAAGAATCTATAGAGATGGATCCAAGACATTTCTGGGATTATGCCAATCCATGGACATAGCTATTACAATGAAAAGATTCAGTATGGAGAAGTCCAAATAAGGAAAGTTCCAACACAATCTAGAATAATCCTTTCTAGGAAGGACGCTCCTTGTACTAATGAGGAGAAAGTGCATATGAAAAGGATATCAGATGCATCCACAATCGGTTCTATAATGTATGATATGCTATATAACGGATCAGATGTGGCTTATAAACTAGGATGCGTAAGCCAATACCAGCCTAATCCTGGTGAGAAGCATCAGACAACTGTAATGTATTCTTATTTGAGAAATACTAAGGAATTATTTATTATATACAGGAATAAAGACTTCCTTGTGAAGGGATATATAGATTCCAGCTTTCAAAGTGATATCAATGATAATAAGTATATATTTGGTTATGTTTTTACTTTGAATGGCGAGGTTGTTAGTTGGAAAAGTTCCTAACATGAAATAATAGCTGATTCACTGATGGAGGTCAAGTACATCGATTTCAACGAAGTAGCTAAAGAAGCGGTCTGAATGCGCAAATTTATGATTGAGCTAGGAGTGATTCCAAACATAGAATTTGATGACACCAATATTACGATATAGACCACAAAGGAACCAAGATGTCATAAGAAGTCAAGGCACGTTGTTCAAAATTTCCACTTTATTACATAGTTTATTGCTAATAAAAAGTTATGATCGATAGAGTATATACCAATGACAACATAGCAAATCCGTTCATGATGGGACTAGCTCAGCATGTTCTCGATAAACTAATCGAAGGATTGGGATTGAGATTCCATAACTGGCCTCAAGTGAAAGTGAGAGACCAATAAAGTTTGGGGTACGTGGGCAATTTTGTAATTTATTGTAAACATTAACTTTGCAATAACGAAATAAATGGTGTTTTCCTTTCTATTATATGCTTCTCATATTGTGTATGTTAATCAATTATTTGATTTAAGTATATTAAATAGAAAATTCTTGACAAGCACCATTGTCCCAGTAGTTAAGTGATTCGACTTTGGTGCGAGAGGTCAAAAGTTCGAAACTTGCGTAGCGTGATTCGAACATATATTGACAAGTGATTTGTGATATGTTGTTCCAATGGCATGTTGTATCTAAGTACCATTTCAAAAAAAATAGAAAATTCTTAAATGATATGTTACGTGATAGTAATTACAATGTGTTGTAATCATGAGAAATTTGTCATGTTAAAAATAACATGTTATTTTAAATATTCCCAACCAAGATGTTTTGAAATAGGATCATGGCTACTAAGGGCACCAAGGGACTGCGTAATAATAGTATTAGATAACTACGGAATTATTTGCTTGAGAGTTTTATGTTGGTTAAAATAACTAACATCAAATATAGAATCTCAAAGTGACGATATTATACAATTATCATAACTTGAGAACACTATTAAACTTTAATGAGTAAACTCCACTTTGAATATAATTAAATCATAGCATGACGCCATCGAAAGACTATAGGTGGGTCAGAGTTGAAGCATTAGAAGTGAAACACTTTCAACAGAGCATTCATCTCCTCAATTATATGAGGTTAGTATCATGATCAAGTATAGTCAAATCAAAGTCAAATTCTCTAGCCAGAGCAGTATGATTAATAATAATTATTATTATTGAATCGAGGACTTTGTGTTTGGACTAACCAAGTTGAATGTGGATGATATTGGAAATTTGACCAAAATCAAATTCTATAATTCTTAAAGTGATATAGTTTTGAAGAAAGAATTGGTGTAAATAATCTTTATTATTGGGTATCGCTTAAAATAGTAAAAAAGGATTTTACCAAAAAGACGTGTAAGCAATAAATTCGGCCAAATCATCACACCATTAGCAAAAGTGACATATGAACGTTAACATTTGAATTTTTTGATATTAATCATAGACTGAATTTACACCTATGAGTTGCATAATCATAATGAAGAATACTTTGAAATACCACACGATATAATAAATTTATGTTAGAATCACAAGTATAAGAAACCAGATAAATTGGTACCGATGATCTTCCAAGTTTATGTATGATTTAATACAAGAAATATAGGAATACTATCAAGACAAATTGAAGGATACTCAAGTAGAGGTGTAATACACATATCAAGGCAAATCAATATAAGAACTCAAGTACAAGACCAAGTTAATCAAGAGGAATCAAGTAGATCAAAGATAGCAAGAGGAATCAAGCAGATCAAGGAGATCAATAGAATCAAGGAGATCCAAAGGAACAAAGGAGATTCAAAGGCAGGGTTGGGAGAACAAAAGAGACTCAAGGAACAAAGACTGGAAGAGTACAAGACAACAGCCAGTCAATTTTAAAGTATATCGAGTCATAGAATTAATTATTAAAGATCCCATAGCAATTTCCTGAATTTTCTCTTTTAAAACTCTTTATTATCTCCTCCATAGTCATTTTATAAAAAATTATTTAGATTTTATAGGTTAAAAGAGTTAAAACAATTTTTATAAAGGAATTGACATTTTACATTAGGATTTGTCGACATATCATTAAAATATACGTCGATATACTAGCCGTTGGTTACAGCTTTTGATTTTAAACTAATGGGCATTTCCTTTCACCTTTCATGAAAAGTCGCTTCTCTTCATCTTCTATATAAAGGCTTTAGACAAAGAATTTTTCAAGCAATTATCTCTCATTTCTTCCACTCTCTATTCTTACATTTCGCATATAAGTCCATTTATTCACATACACTTATACTTTGCGAATCCACTCTCTTTCTCTCTGTTTCTTCATAAATTTTCGATCTACTAAAAATTCCAAAAGTCTACATATAATTCTCAATCATTTACTTTATGTTTTTATCACATTCCTAAAAAAATCAAAGGCATAATGCTACTAGAAGTCTATAGGAACGTATTGAAGACTACTTGAAATTATGATTAAAAGTTTCGATTTCTTGTAGATATTACTCTATACTTGTTGTAAAGGCACAATCTTCCACCCATAGAAAGTCAAGATCGTATAGGTGTGTCATGCCGCCCATGAAAAGTCAAGATAAGTGATTTTGCCACTTGGTTCAAAGTTAAGAAGGCTAAGTCTGTCCTGCCACCCATGGAGAGTCAAGATAGGTGTGGCTTTCCATCTAAGTCAAAGCCATGTTGTAAAGGTTTTCTTGCCACCCATAGAAGTGCAAGAGGTTATTGGGAATCCAAACTAGTATAAAATTCTTTGTGTCCTCTCTTTACTTTTACTTCTTTTATTTACTACATTTATTATATTACTACCTGTGAATTTGATTTGTATTGCTAAATGTGATAATCATAAAGTTAATTGATAATAAGTTTAAATACACTATTTTCCCCATTCTAGTGCCACGTTAGCCTTAAAATCCATTCCATACAGTATTATGGTACTATATCATAACTCCACATTTGGTATCAGAGCGTTTTGGTTTTAAAAATTTCATATTTTGATTTTTGAAAAATTTAAATGGCTAGTTACACAAATAACCTATTTAACACTTTTATTAGAGAATAATCTACGGTAGACCATCACTTTTTAATGGTAGTAATTATGCTTATTGGTCATGTAGGATGAAAATTTACTTAGAGTCTAATGGTTTAGATATAGGGAATATCACCAAAACTGAGTACACTAAGCCTTAGACTAATTATGCACAATGGTCTAATGATCAAAAGGCACAAGCACTCAACAATTCAAAAGCAATGAATATTTTATTCTATGCCCTATACAAAAATAAGTTCAATAGAATGTTTATTTGTAATAGTGCATATGAAATTTAAAGGACATTACAAGTCACACACGAAGGCACTAATAAATTTAAACAAATAAAGATTTCTATGTTAACCAACCAGTTTCAGTTATTTAAAATGAAACCCAATGAATCTATTTTGATATGTATTCTAAATTTCAAGATATATTACATGCTTTAATTTCCCTAGGAAAGTTTTTTACAAAAGAAGATTAAGTCCGAAAGATTCTAAATTCACTTTCAATGGAATGGGATTAAAAGACTTTGGTATAGAAGAGGCCAACGATATAAGTACTATGATAGTAAAAGAATCGATAGGTAATGTAATGTCATATGATGTTTAGTTACAGGTAAGAAAGAAAATCTAGACAAATGAAAAGAAGTCACTCGCTTTCAATGCTAAAACCGAAGAACAAGGATTAAACTATGACAATGAAGAGATTGCATTTATGTTAAGAAACTTCAGAAAGATTCCTGAAATAGAAAAGGTGGAACAAATTCCGAAGAATGGACAACAGCAACAACAACTCTAGAAGATTAGTAAAATGTTCCGAATGCGACAAGAATGGATATTTAAAAAGGGACTGCAGAACACTGAAGAAATCAAAGGATTCTTCAAACACATATTCAATCAAGAAGAGGAAATAAGCATTCATATCAACTCTGAAGAAACCAAAGGATTCTTCAAACATAGATTCAATCAAAAAGAGAAAATGAGCATTCATAGAAACTTAGGACAATTGCGACACCACTTTAAGCAACATAAGTTCGGATGCAAAAGATGCAAATTTATGCTTTATGGCAGAGGAAGAACAAAACTTTGGATAATTGAGTAACCCTAAACTCTACTTATTCTCTTACTAATAACTAGGAATATGCTTGATAATATATGCATATTTAAATTTGTTATAAATTAAATAACATAACTAGAAATTAAAAAGTCACTTCAACCAGATAATAGTATAAGATTAATATATATTTAGATTTTTCTATATTTAAAATTATATATAAGAATAAATATAAATAAATTAAATTCTTTTAAACAATTTCTTGAAAATTTAAATGGATAAATAAGAATAAATATGAAAAACTAAAAATTTATTAAAATAAAAACTAATTTATTTTCATAAATAAATTAAATTAATTAAATCAAATATTTATTTCAAAAATACTTAAAGATGTATATTAAATAGAATATTTTAAATAAAGAAAACAAAGATAGCGGAACATTATAAAATATGGATAATGGTTAAAGATTAAAAACAATGAAAATAAATAAATTGGCAAAAATTCGGTGCATATGTCAACATACCCCAAGGGATATGTTGACATACATAGGCCTAAAATGGTACGACCTTTTAAATTTCAAACTTTTGTAATTCCAGACTTTTCTCACCATTTCAAAATAACACCTTTATTGACTAACGCTTGCCTATTTAATGCCTATTATTCACTTTATCTCATCAAATCATGTACATGTAACTTTATTTTAAAATTCAATAACAAATACAATCTTCATTCTCTGTTTTCTCTCCAAACGATGATTTCATCTTCTCAGATTCCTAAACGCTCCTTAAAAGTCAGAATTTGACTCTTCAATGATGAAGAATCGAAGAAAGCTTTTGTAGATTACAAATAGTATGCAAATGTATTTTCGATCGACTTGAAAAATTAGATGATTTTCTTCTTATGATTTACTTTCTCTTTTCATGGAAAATTATATTTTTGGTTTAGTTGATTCTACGCAAAATAATTTTCCATGTTATCCTAATTTGATGAAAATATTTAATGAAAATTTAAATGGAAAATTTTATCCAGGAAATGATGTTCAAATTCGAGTAGTGTGAAAGGCGCTACTATTGTTTTAGATGCAAATTTACTTGGAGAAATTTTCGGTTGCAAAAAAAGTGGCAATGATCTTTTGAAAGAAGAAATTTATTACGATAATCGTAAAGCTTTACATGATTTGTTTGATAATAATTTTGAAGTAGAATTTGGTGGGAAAAATCATAGACCAAAAGCAAGGCTTACGAGTCCAATTTTTAACAAAGTATAACTCCTCGAATTAGGAATTGAAATAATCTTACTTTGAGAGTATGTAAAGCTTTGTTTACATTTTTTTCTAAAAGGGATATAAATGGGACAAAAGTCATTCTTTTTGACTTTGTGGACAAAGAAGTTTCTAGACATGAACATACACTTTACCATGGAGTGTATTTGACAAAAATCTTTATTTATTTTGAAGTTGCTTCAAATAAAGAATCCACTTTTAAAATAAAATCTTTTGACAAGAAAAATCTTTCTCTTATGCATATTCCATATGAGTTTGAATTTATGAAACTCTTATGATAAAAGAATAAAGATTGGCTATGGAAGATATTATGGAGGAAAGGATGGAGGAATAAGAACATGACATGTAATTTGAAGAAAGTGAAGAAGAAGAGGAAGAAGATACTTCTCTTGAAAGCATTGGGAGAAATAGTATGCTAAAAAACTTAAACCTATAAAGAAACCAAGATAAACTTCTCAAAAATTGAAAGAAGCTTAATAGGTCCTTTAGCAAATAGTTCTCAAAACTTTCAAAGAAAATAAATAACTTCTTTAGAAAAATCATAAGAAAAATTGGTGGCTACTCTTTTCCTTCATTTACATCTTTCTAAACCTTTGTATCTTATTTTCTTTATAGCAAAAATTTGTAGCTTTCTTTTCTTTATGATCATGTATTTTGTTTCTAGTTAATGAATTTGTTCAAATTATCATGATCATGAAACTTATGCATGTTATATTCTCTGCAAATATAAAAATTAAAATGAAAAATAAAATTAATAAATATTTATATAAACAAAAAAATTTAGAAAGGCAGAAAATTATCTATATGTCGACATATTGGTTACAAATGACCATGTGTCGATGTACACCAAAGGCTACGTCGACATACAAATGGTTAAAACATTTTTAAAACATCAAATTAAAATTAGTCATTTAATACATAGAGAGAATAGTTATAACCAAAAATTTAAACTATATATGGTATTTTGAACCAAAAAACATAAATATCTTTTACTCTGAACAATCACATTCATTTCTTAGAAAAATACTCAAAAATAAATAAAGGAAAGGAGATTTTCGATGAAAATATGAGCGAAAATTTAGACAAATTTTGCAAAACACAAGAGAGCGCTACAAACTATCTGAAGAAACGGTAAACATCTGGAAATGAATAATAAATAAACAGTGTACGAACAAGAAAGGCAATTCGCATCTCCTCACTAATTTATCGCTCACTTTCTCAAAGGAAATAATGCATATGTTCTTGAGAATGTTAGATACGGAAAAATAGCAAATGAAGACAAGGATATTGATGTGGAATTTCTTGAAGAATGGGAAGTGGTCTCAAGCCATAACATCTTTGGCCCTAACAAAGGATGGGTTGAAAATTCTTCAAGAAATCTTAAATATCAATATGTCTTTAGAAATTGTTTATGTATGTGTAACTTTTTTCTCTTGTGTTTTGTATATATTTGTTTTGTTCGTTGTACGTATAGTTTAGTATAAACTAGTTTGTATGATATAAGTATCTTATGTAAAGATGTTAATATAATAAAATGTTTACGTTTGTTTAATATACAAGTCTATGTTTTCTTTGATATTCATACTTACTATGATTAATACCCCATCCTTTGTTAACGTTAAATAATTCTATACAGATTATCTTAATTTACATGTAACATTTTCTTAAGATTAAAATATTTATGATAGCAAACATGCCTATATATTTATTACTTATTCAAAGAATTACTTACACACACTATTACTTTGTTAATGTTCTCTAAAGCCTTTATATAAATTATTTTAACCCTTTTTTTACGGTGAAGGAGGAGAGAGAAAAATATAAAATATAATAGTAAAAAAGATATGGGGTATCAACATAGGGAGAGTTAATAGATTCAGGGGGGATGAGATTTGAATTAATATTATATTTTATCCAAAAATATTATATGGTTGTCATCATCAAAAAGGGGGAGATTGTTAGAACCATGGATAATTAGTTTAGATGATAACAACCAGCTATATATTGGTATTAATGATTTTTCAAGTTTATGTATGATATAATACGGGAATACTATTAAGACAAATTGAAGGATAATTACGTGAAATGTGGTACACATATCAAGGAAAATCAATACAAGGACTCAAGTACAAGACGAAGTAAATCAAGAGGAATCAAGCAGATCAAGGAGATCAAGAGGAATCAAGCACATCAAGGAGATTAAGAGGAATCAAGTAGATTAAGGAGATCAAGGAGATCAAAAGGAACAACGGAGATTCAAAGGCAAGACTAGGAGAACACAAGAGACTAAAGGAATAAAGACTAGAAGAGTATAAGACAACAGTGAATTAATTTTAAAGTATATCAAGTCGTATTGTTAAAGATCCCATAGCAATTCATTGAATTTTCTCTTCTAAAACTCTTTATTTTATTCTCCATAATCATTTTATAAAAGTTCATTTTGGTTTTACAAGTTAAAAGAAATAAAATAAAGTTTATATGGAATTGACATTTTACACTCGGATATGTCGACATATCCTTGAAATGTATGTCGTCATACTAGCCATTGGTTGCAACTTTTGATTTTGAACGAGCAGACATTTCCTTTCACCTCTCATGAAAAGTCATTTCTCTTCACATTATATGTAAAGGCTTTGGACAATGAATTTTTCAAACAACTCTCTATCTTATTTCTTCTACTGTCTACATTCTTACATTTTGCAAATAAGTCCATTTATTTAAAACAGACTTATACTTTGAATCCACTCACTTTCTCTCTATTTCTTCATGGATTTGCAATTTACTAAAAATTTGGAAAGCCTACATACAATCTTTATTATTTACTCTCTATTATTATCAATTCCTCAAAGAAATCAAAGATATATTACTACTAGTAGTCTAGAGGAACTTGTATTAAAGACTATTTGAAATTATGGTCAAAAGGTTAAATCTTGTAGATATATTACCCTACTACTTGTTGTAAAGGTGCATCCTGCCACACGTAGAAAGTCGGGATTGTATAGGTGTGTCCTACCAGTCGTAGATGGTTAGGATATGTGTCTTGCCACCTGGTTCAAAGTCAAGAAGGTCTAGGTGTGTCCTATCACCCATGGAAATTCAAGATAGATGGCTCTTTCCACCGGAGTCAAGTTCAAGTTGTAAAGGTTTTCTTGCCACCTGTGGAAGTGAAAGAGGTTATTCTGTAATTCTGTACGTTATACAA
The DNA here is from genome assembly GCA_030737815.1 of Allium fistulosum. Taxonomy (NCBI): domain Eukaryota; kingdom Viridiplantae; phylum Streptophyta; class Magnoliopsida; order Asparagales; family Amaryllidaceae; genus Allium; species Allium fistulosum. The sequence goes on from CM060904.1 coordinate 691,937,409, forward strand.
GACTGGATATTGGATTGGGAATCCGAACCAGTACAAAATTGGTGTCTTCTCTTTACTTTTACTACTTTTACTTACTACATTCATTATATTACTATCTGTGAATCTAATTTTGTATTCTTAAATTTTATAATCACAAGGTAAGTTGTAAGTTTAAAAATACTATTCACCCCCCTCAAGTGTTACATTAGCCTTAAGAATACTATTCACCCCCCTCAAGTGTTACATTAGCCTTAAGATCCACTCCACACAATATTAGGGTAGCATAGCATAACCCACAATTTACAGTTTTTGTAAATTAATTAAATTAATTAATATTTATAAAATATTAATTATTAAATTTTTATTTTTTTGGATGCCATTAGTATTTAATTAAGTGAGATTATTTTGGGTGCCATTAGTATATATACATATCGATATACGATATCGCTGAATATTTAAATTTGATTTAAATCGATTATTTACTAAATGAGATTGTTGTCTTCTAAAAGCCTATCTTGGCCCAAGACATGGGCCCCAACTATAGTATGAGTGGGGAGTGGGTTTTGTTGGAATCGGGCCATTTGAAAGTGGGGTAATTAGGTAAATTTAAATTTTTTCCTTTTGGATATTTGTTGGGCTTACGTAGTCTAAATTCATTTAGAACTTTTCAAAATTTTCTTTTAAATAAATTTTAATCTTATTATAATTATTTAAAATTAGTTTGATTTAGTTTTAAATTGTTTATGTTATTATTTTTATTTATTTGATTTGATGAGCACATCATATGCGCTCATGTGTGAATGTGTAATCGTTACGAATAGAATGTGTGCATAGAAAATGTGAATGTTTTAAGTGTTGAGATTTACACTACAACGGTCACATACCCCCTCTATATATGCCATTGTCGTCCAAAGAAAAAATCCTTTATTTATTTGTTTACATATACATATGTATACAGATGTAAATATATGTGTATGTAAGCTACAGAAGACAATCTAAAATTAAATTAAATTAAAAAGGTAGTTGAAACATCATTACATTAGTTTTGAAGCTAATTTTGTAAACTTTAAGTTTTATATGCATACATAGACACACACATGTTTATATACATACATATATGTATATGTATACAAATTAAATTAATATTTTGAAACAAAACAACACAAAATCATACTTAACTAATTTGTAATTCAAAACCATATTTTCAAAACAAAACAGCTTACTATGAGTCCAAACATTAAATTAAGAAACAAATCAAGGGTAATTTAAAGGTTTCACTTTTTCCACTTTTTCTTTTGGAAATAACATATGAAATTTAAATTCAATTAATTTACATGTAAAAAACACTCAAAAATTTTCAAAAGATTTATAAAACATCATTCAATCCATAACTTTGTAATATGTAATATGATCCATTAATATAATGATTCTAATATTTTATTCAAACGATGTTTTTTCAATTAAAATATTAGACAAATTAGGCATATATGAATTCACGACAATCAGACCTAGATCTAATTACATGTATACATAATAATCAAGCAAAAGAGAGTTGAAGAGAATCTATTATTGATATTAAGAATATCATATTGGTAATAGATAAAAGCCAAATCAAATTTAACACGATGACAAAATAAATGATTCAAAAGTAGAACTTTGATAATCATACATAACCCAAAAACGTAGAAGGGGAAAAATTAGAAGATACGGAGAATTACAGGCATGTGAACATGATAATTTACATATATATAAATAAAACAAAATTACCTTTTAAATGAAGCCTACATTTCTCTCAAAAAAACCTTTTAAATGATGCCTAGAGAATACACATTGATGAAGAATTCCTAGACTCTACAAATCAATCTCCGGATCTGTAATTATCTAGAGACAACCACCCTTTTTCTCTTTTATTATGTTTGAATTTTGTTTTGAAATTTTGAGAACCTCTTTCCTATGGAAATTTTGGCCTTGACAAGATAAAAATGAAAGAGGCAAATGAGGGAGGGAAAATTTCATTAAAAGAGGAAATAAATATGGCATTCAATATATGTTGATTGCTCTCCTTTTAATAAGATTTTTCTTTTCATTTCAAAACAAAAGACCCCTCTTATTCCTCAAAGTAAGTCCGGCAACTACATGAGCTGTTTTGGCTCTAAAACATTCCAAAAACCAATTAGTATTATTCACAATTAAATCCAATTTAAACTTCCTATCGATATACCGATACGTGCACATATAACTGTTATATACGCACTTTATTAAGTACCAATGAAAGTCAAACAAATCAAATAACAAATTTTTAACAATTAATATTTCATAAATATTAATTAGTTTAATTTATTTAATGCCCTTTTTAGTATTTATTCATGGGCTGTTTGGGCTCTAAAACATTCTAAAAACCAATTAGTATTATTCTCAATTAAATCCAACCTAAATTTCCTATCGATATATCGATATGTGTGCTTATAACTGTTATATACACACTTTATTAATTACCAATGAAAGTCAAACAAACCAAATAATAATTTTTTAACAATTAATATTTCACAAATATTAATTAGTTTAATTTATTTAATTCCTTTTTAGTATTTATTCTGTTTAAATCAAATTTAAACATTCTACCGATATCGTATATCAATACATGCATTTATAACTTTTATATACACACTTTACTAAATACTAATGGTACTCAAATAAATTAAATAAGATTTAATAATTAATTTTTCATAAATATTTATTAATTTCATTAATTTTTAACTATTAAAAATCAAGTAAATCGTGTGGTTCATTAGATCTTCATCATTTCGGTTGTTTGACTCATAGGTGTAAATTCAGTTAGTGATTAATATTGAACAATTCAAATATTAACGTTCACACGACACATTAGCTAGTGGTGTGACATTTTGGCTGAATTTTATTGCTTACACATCTTTTGGTAAAATCCAATTGTACTTATTATAAGCGTTACCCATTAGTGATAACTATTTATACCAATTTTATTCGTCAAAACTATATCACTTTGGACTTATGGAATTTGATAGTGGTCAAAATTCCAACATCATTTATATTCAACTCTATGGTCAAACACAAAGTCCTTGATTCAATAATAACAATCATTATTAACAAAACTACTCTGGCCGGAGATTTTGACTTTGAGTTGGCTTAAGTTGACCATGATACTAGCCTCATATAACCGATGAGATTAATCCTCTCTTGAATAGTGTTCCACTTTCAATACTTCCACTCAACCCAACTATAGTCACTCGATGGACTCTGTGTCATGATTTGACTATAATCAAAGCAGAGATCATATTGAAGATCGATAGTATTCTCAAGTCAAGAGAACTGTGTAAATTAGTCACATCGATATTTTATGTTTGACCTTTGTTGTATTAACCAACAGAAAACTATCGAGTGAGTTATTTCATAGTTATCCAATAACAATTACCACGTAATGTCTAGGTTCCCTAGCAGTCATGAATAATACACCGTCCAATATTTAGAGAGCGTTACATACTCCAGCCTCAACAGATGCATCGATTTCCGGTCTCGATTCATCTTGACTAGGAAAATTTAAAATGGTATGTTTAATTTCATTATTATAAATTACTCATGGTTACAACACTTTGTTACTACTATCACAAAACATACAATTTATGGATTTTCTATTAAATATATTTTTAGTTAAATTAATTAATAAATATAACACATTATATCAAATATAAAACAGAAAGGAAACGCCTTTTATTTCGAACAAGAGTTGCTATTGAGTTAGATATATGTAACAAATTACATAATTTCCCCTAGGGCATACTCCTAACTGTATCAATCTCCTACTTGTACTAGGGGTCAATTATGGAATCTCTATCTCATTCTTTCAATCAATTTGATGAGGACTGATCGAGTTAGACCTTTGATGAGAAGTGATCGAGTTAGACCCTTCGTGAATGGATTTGCTATGTTGTTTTAATTATATACTTTGTCAATCAACTCTCTCGAATGCTGATAAACTACGTTTATCATGTAGAACTAGTCAGAGTATGTTTCTCGACTTCTAGTGAGCTCTTATCATTAGATTGTTAACATATAACGACCATGTAATATTCTTAATACTTTGGAATCACCTCTAGCTCAATTATAAATTTATGTATTTATATTTATACATAACTTTTATCATTGTGTTATTCAAGGCAGCATACTTAGCTTTTTCGTTGAATCATCCATAATGTTCACTACACCATAACAGCTATTTCGTAACACTTATTTTTCTCAATTGCCAACACTTATTTGCATTGTACATTAATCACACCAATACCCGTTGCTAAGCTAAAAATGTGTCAACAAAAATACACATTTACTTTTTTTATTGCCAACATATAATGTGTTGGAAAATCTGGTTAAATTCAAATTAACTAAATATTGCTGGGGCAATAAAGTAAATGAGCATGTTGTAGCCCTAATTCCTTCTCAACGCTTTCATTCAGCCACTGCTAAAAAATAAAATACCCTTGATCCTCTTCAATTGCTAACGCTGCTCGCTCAATTGATAATGCCGCTCGCTCGGCTGCTAACGTCGCTCACTCTCGCGCTAGAGTTCAATCACTCGCTCTCGACGTCGATACCTTAGATCCTAGATCCGTAGCCCTAATTTTGCTCGCTCTCGCACTAGACTTCAATCGCTCTCTCTTGACGTCGATACCCAAGATCCTCTTCTTCGGGAAGGGCTGTCGAGTTGTATAGGAATATTATTTGAAGAAAATAAGGGTAAGCTTTTGTGACGACCCGGAATTTTGGTATATTTGAAATGAGAATATTTAATTTATTTTAAATATTCGAAGGTTAAATTTTAACTTTAATTTCAAATATACAGTATTTATTGGACGATTAATTATTGAATTAAACAATCGGAAAAAGAGTAAAATAGAGAATCCTGAGTTTTGAGCCTATTTAAAATAGTTTAAAGGTTCAGAAAATTTATATTGTTAATATTGAAAGTGATGAAACTTTTAAAATTAAATTTAAGTGTTTTGTTTAGTTTATAAATATATCGTTTAAATTGAATTTAAAAAATAGCCTTCCGAGGCACAGTCTCGGAATTCGACGAAACCAGTTCCATTGGGTCCGTAATATTGAATTATTATCGGATTTCAAATTTTGTATTTTTCGGAGTTGTTGTGTGACCATACGGTGAGCAAACGCGTTGAGATTAAATCGAAAATTTAATATCAACAATATAAGCAAAACACTGTAGCTAGATATTTCTTCCAGCACGTTCCATTGCCTTCTCGAACACGCTATTCCCTTCCATCTCTGCTCGTTTAAAACAAACAGAAAATATACAGATAAATCAACTTCAAAATAGAGCAAACGATATATTAATGGCCGAAGCCTGGAATTGATCCTTATTTTTATCGTTCCCTCCCCTTTCTTCTGCGTGCAAAACTCAATCGAAACCAAGTCGAGTCCATCCTCAAAATCCTTTCTTCCTTTTATTAGAATCAGTCGTTCACTCTAAAAATTAAAATGGGCGAACGAAATTGCTCCTTCCTCTTTCCAGACTTCGACAAACCAACCGCGTTGCTCACGATGTCGATCTTGCCTCTGGTTCCTCGCTCGCGACTCGATTCGTATCACGATATTGGATGGGAATGATAAATTCGACGATGGGTGGCGGCGCGTATTGTCGAGAGCGATGATGTAGAGGCGGCAACAGCAAGTTAGGTACGATCTCTGTTGATCAACGAGGCGAAGCGGAGGCACTCGGTGGTAGTGGCGAACTCGATTCCAGTCGAGGTTCGAGCAGCAGGGTGCGACGTCGAGGAGGTTCAGATGGAAGGGTCGTCGTTCATTGTTGAGGTGGAGCGGTCATTGATTCGAGCAGACGCTCGCAGGTGGTGTTCGTTCGGGGTTCGTCTTTGTCCAAGAGGTAGTTATCTGCTTCTTTTTACTTATCCAATATCTATATACAAATGAACATTAGGGTATAAACGTAAGTCATTTACAGTAACTAAAATTTTATGAGTATATATGGGATTGAGATGTATAATCAGAGAGTTATGAAACGTTTTATAAATAAATAAAAATATACTCGTATATATGTAAACATCTACATGGTTGATTGGAGTATAAAACAGAAATTTTACCTATATAGGACTGAAAAATAAAATAAATATAGGTATATACATTGTTAACTTACAGTTTAATTTTTAAATAATGTATTTAATAAACTTACTTAATTTACCTTGGTTACTGGAAATAATTTATTATAGGAAGATTAATTCAAGTGAAATTTTTAAGTTGAGTCAAAATGTATTAAATGGTAATTGATTTTCGATTAGTTCATAATATTTATAAACCATAAAATAAGATAATTGGTCCGGTTGTTACAAATGTTAACAAATCCATACAATGTTTATTCAAGGTCTGGCATCGTGAAGAGGACTATTGATTTGGGTTGAATTGCAAAATAGAAGGGGCAAAAGGTGAGTTAATCTCACTCAGTTAAATTTAAATTTAAATGGTTAAATTTAAATAATTTATTGAATGGTTGATTTGATTGATGTGATATATATAGTAGTATACCAATATATATATATATATATTGGCATATGTATATATTGGAGTTGTTGATATTCCCACATTATATAGTGGATGAGACCCTATGCGCCGCATAATAGCGGATGATATTTTATAAAACCCATATACCGCGATATTCCACTTTGAAGTGAAATTGGTATTGTGCTAACATCTGTGGATGCAGGGAAACAGGTTGGAGGGATCCAACTGGATTCCTCAAAATATTTAATTTTGTTTAAATATTCTGTGATATGATTTTGATATCCTGTGATGACTTATATGGATAATTGGATGTTATGGTTTGGTTGGACCGATTTGGATATGCTGAGTTATCAAAATCTCTAGAATGGAATTTTTGAAAAGAAATAAAAGAGTAAATTTTTAAGTAAAATAATTATAAAGAGTTTGGAATAAATTTGAGAATAAATCTGATTAAGAATAAAAGTGATTTCCAAAATTCTAATAAATATGGGAAAGAGGAATTTTGAATAAACAGAGAAATATTGAATTTAAAGAAACTTATGTGATATTATTTAAAAGAATAAATAATTTATTTTAATTCAATATTTAAATGTAATTAAAAAGAAAGAAGGAATTTGGGAAATCTGAAACTTGTGTTTCAGTTTAAAGATTTTAAATCATAATGAGAAATAAAATCTAAAAGTTAATGTATTTTGGAATAAATGAAATAGCAAAGGAAATTTATTTCAAAGTAAGTAAAGTAAATGGGAAAATCAATTGGAAATTGATTTGGTTGTTTAAAATTGGAATTTTAAAGAGAAATGAGATTTTGAAGATATAAACTGGGTTTATAAAGTGAAAGGGAATATCAGTGGATATTTGAGAATATAAATTCAAGGTGGGAATTTATAAAGGGATATGAATTGGTTTAAAAATAAATGTTGGTTTATTTTTAAAGGATGGGAATGAGAAGTGTATTTCTCTGGATAGCCAAGTACGTTTTCAAAGAAATTTTTTATATAAGTTAAAAGTTCTAATTGTGTTTTTAAAAGCATGTTTTAGAAAATTGATTATTTCTAAATGTTAATTTCCTAAGTAAGTATTTTCAAAAATCTATTATTGTAGTAATTATATAAAAGTGATTTGCTATTATGTTTTAAAAGGAGAAATTTAGTTTATATTATAAAGTGGTTTATTTTAAAGTATATATTTTTAATAAAGTATTAAAGTAGTTTGATTTCAATGTTATAAGATATATTTAAAATAAAGTGTTTTAAATTATTTTAAAATCTAAAAGTGTTTTGTACTTGGTGATTCAGTGGAAATAATTATTTGGGAAATGTATTCCGTAAGCGGAAACTGTTTGGAATTGTTTTCAAATGAGCTTTGAAAATTTGGAAATATATCATGGAAAGATATTTGGGCAAATAAATAATGTGGGAAATTATTTATTGTGTGATGGTTGTTTGTGGATGTTAATTGATAGTTAAATAACCGACTATCAATATTGGCCAAATGCGCTGATCGTTTCGAAGAGACCGGGATCGAGTTTCCGTATACCAGGATTCTAGGTCTGGAGACTCGAATACCACTTCGATCCGGTTTGTACGTTTCGTGTAACGATTTCGGAGGCGAAGATGGAGCAGTGAAGTGCAAGGGCTAGTCGCTACTAATCCTGAGGATATTTCCAAAATGGATGTAGTAGGAATAGTGCCTTCGGTTCCGTTCGAACCCGGGATGGACTTGTATGGACGAATGCTTGCGAAACATCGTCAGGTGGACGATGGGCATTCTAAGGGATATGTTCTGAAAAAGGTATCGTTTAGCCTCAAGCCTCATCAACCGGGAATGACTGAAAATCAGGGGTTATGCAGCAAGGCTTCGTGGGTAGCCCCCACTTGAGAGTAAAGTCATCCCTGTCTAGATGTCCCTTTATTTCGGCTTAGTGGTGCGGTTGTTGATCCCAACCGTGGGGTGATTTTATTTGGAATTATCCAGTAAGGGATGATTCCGGCCTTGTGTTGCAGGGGAGCGGGCGTACTCCTCGGTACTGTGATCTAGGCCACGTACTGTGACAGGTGGTACCCCAGTGCCTAGTCATTCGTTGGAAATCCATTCTCCCTACGTGCCTGTACGGTTTTGATTGTGCCCAACTATTGTTGAAATGTGAGATGCAAGCATTTCAGCTAGATTTTATTTTACTTTCTGTAGACACTATTATAATATCAGAGGATTTTGATATAAAGTGTTTTAGCTATCGTAAGGTAAAAACCCGACATGTTTATTTGTGGCGTGGTCTTACGAGATGCTTTTGTTTTCAAAGGATTTTGAAACTTTAAAAATCAATTTGAGTGTGATTTTCTCACGCTGGTTTTCCAGACTGACTCGGGTATTGTTATATATGATGCTCGGGTCAGACCGAGTATTATAGGTTACAGGATATGATGCTGTGGAGCTCAGAAGATGAGCTGGATGGCGAGACGTATCTCCCGTACTTGTTTATATATATATTCCGCTGTGTTGATTGTTGTACTCTGTTGTATTGAGGACATGATATGGTTATTGTCCAGTTGTATGTTATGTGTTCTCTGGTGTATACTCTGATGCTATATTATATAAAACTGATATAGTTTTGATTTGTGTAAAGATCTGTTAATATATATTATATTTTGTTCCGCTGCGATGGTTAGATTCTGATGTTGTTTTCTATTTTTCTTCTTCTACCTCTTCTTCTTAACTAAAATGGTTCGATTTTCCGGGGTCTGGAAACTCGGGTCGTTACAGCTTTCCTAATCTAATTATGAAGCTATATGAATTTCAATGTATAATTAGTTCATATAGGTGTTTTGCTATACAATATGTTCAGAAACATAATTATCATCGCTTAAGCCAATTTCCAATGGTCTTCAATTTATTTATTTTAAATTGGATTTCATTTGTATACCTTAGGAATACAAGACTAACTGAAGAAAAAAATTAATCGAACTTGAACCAGTTACTACCTCCTTTATAACAAAAAAGGAAAAATAAAAATATTATTTCAAGTTTGCATTCATAACATACTGCAATTATTGCTTACAGTTAGGTTTGTGGTGCTCCATTGACTGTTAATGTTTTTGAGATAATATTTCACCTTTTCAATACAAATGTTACTTTGTTTTATTGACTCATTTGGATCACTTTCAAAACGTATTTCATATTTGAACTACTTTGAAAACTTTTTTAAAAATGTCACTTTGTTTTATTAATATGACAAAAAGTAATATTTTGTACCATGGTTATTTGAAACAATGCTAGCACAAGTTTTTAAATGGAAAAAAAGTTATATCCTTATTGTTTTAAATCGTTAATGCATTTTGCTAAAAAAAATGAAAAAGTCACATCCACTCTAAAAGTATAACATTTATTATATATATATATATATATATTAGGGAACTATTTTGAATTTTTTGATGCAATTTATTATAAGTGAAAAAGGAATTTCGATTGTCTACTAAACGTTGTAATTTATAGTGATACAAACAAAGATTAAATTATTAAACTCATTTGAGATATGAAATATCCAAAAAAAATCCTGACCATTTTTCCAACAACTTAATTTCAATATCTAAATTATTAAATATCATGTCAGCCCTAAATTCTTCGAATTTTCACAAACCATTGCAGCCTTCACTAATCCCACATTTGTCAATCCTTAAAGCTTTGTAAAATTTTACCTAAAAACATTCATTCAAATTTATGTCTTATGTAACATAAGGTTATTGGAAATCAAAAATATTAAAGATAATTCATATGACTTAGCCAACAAAAATATTAAATCAGACTTTTAGTAATATAGGATGTGTCGGATCCCCAACATTGATAGACAAATCAAAGAGGAAATTCACCAAATGATCCAAACTTTTGGACCAACAAATATGCTGTTCCAAATCCATATGATGAATTTTTAAAATTAATCCTACGTTACTACTTCATCATTATTTTGGCATATCATATCATAGGATCCAAGAGGTCAAAAAATTGAGTGAATATTTCTCCACTTGTATATAAGAGGAAAGTGCGTTGCAATGCACAACTGCATTTTGGTGTAGTGAGTTTTATAGTTCGCAACTGCATTGCGCGCTACAGTTCGCAACTGCAGTTCAACTACAGTTCGCAACATGCAACTTTCGAACTGTAGATGTGCTATTATGTTTTATTTTTTGTTTATGTTTTATCTTTCAGTATTATTATGTCTTTTTGTTAGCTTCTATTATTTCTTCGTTAAGGGCTATATTCTTACTTTCTGTTGAATTTGTCTCTTTATTGTTTTTACTTTTCCCATTTTTATGAAATTCTTCTGTATTTATTTGAGAATTATTCACCTGTACTAGCTTTGAATGTAAACCATGAACTGGGACTGACTTATTTTATTGTCTATTTTTTGCTTTTTTTGATATTTTAGACTTATTTCAACTAGCCTCGGTTTTTAAACAATTTCAAGATCTACAATTTTTAAACAATTTCCAACATATTTGAATGGGTGCTTCTTGAAAATTTATCAAATAAGAATTCCGCTTTGTACGTTTATACAGAAAATATCTCAAGCATCATTACTCTTTATGACTTATCTAAGTATTATGAAGGAAGAACTTTGCTTTTGCAATGTACATAAATCCATGATATCAATACCTGTCTCATATGTTTAACTATTTTAGATAAATCCAGAATTAAGTAGTGTGCAACTTTTGTTGATATAAATCGATTTTATGTTTTGCTAGCATATGAATTTTGTTGGTGTAATGAATATACTTAGTCAAATATTTTGGAAACAAAATGACACAGCTAGCTATTTTCATTAGTAGCTAATGCGGCTAATAATTTGATAATAGGCAGATTACACAGTTTGATGCTTTCAAATTTAAAATGCATTTGGGATGATCTTATTATGTCACAACTGATTGGGTTGGTAGGTATGACATATATGCACTGTTAACTTATAGACTCAACTTATTTACCTGTTGCATTAGTGATTTATATATAATATAGAAAATATCATAGTTGAAAGAAATGTCATCGCACATTTTACCTGTTGCATTAGTAATTTTATATATAACATAGCAAATATCATAGTTGAAAGAAATGCCATCACACATATAAGAGAAAATTATGTTTAGGTTATATGTACAATACTTATGCCGGAAGAATCAAAACACTTTTTTTGGGAATAACTATATATTATAAAATGTATGGGCCAACATGGTGCTAAATTTAATTAACAAAGACGATTAGCTGGTTTCGACCAAATGGGGTGCTGGTGCATAGGCTGATTATATATATATATATATCACCACAACCTTTATCTAAAGAAATATGTAGTCGTTATTGTTTCAATTATCATATCAATAGCATAATTGCAACCATTCATATTCTCTACTGGTATACAATAAAAAAAGGAAAAGCTTTATAAACTATTTTATTTTAGAGTTTATATTAATCTCGATTTTGAAAACATATTATACGTCTAATGTGGGGTTCCTTTGGATATTCTTTTGAAAACATATTACACCTCTAATGTGGGGTTCCTTTTGGATAGTGAAAACAAATGACTTTTAAAGTTCTTTTCCGATTTATTTAAGAGTTTGTTTGTTTCCTTTTGATCTTGATAAGCAAATTTGCTAATGTTCTTTTGAAACATCTCTATAAATAATTTGTGAATATTTTTCCAAACTAATGTGGATATAATCGCTTTGGTTGGGAAATATATTTATACCATTTTCTGGTTTTAGTCAACACTCCACAACATGGCCTTTGGAAATATATAATGTAAGGAAAGGCATGTTATTAAGGTGACTTGTCATCATACATTGCACTTGAATAGTGGGGAACATTGTTCACTAAACATGTCTATGTTCATAGGCTATAATAGTTAATTTTGGAGGGTTTTAGGAAAATGATTTGAACCTAGTGAACTAGATATATTGTGTAACAAATGTTGCTTTTTAAGCATCCTTACTTTTATCATATATTTCTAATATATTAGATCAAACTTTTTTATCTCCTTTGTGATGTAGTATTTAATAAAATCAGCAGTGGATGGATATAATGTTTGTGTATTTGCATATGGCCAAACTGGGTGTGACGACCCGAAATCGACACCCTCTGAATCCGACAATAAACCACACATGTCCGAACCAGAGTGCACTGATTGTAGATAATCATGAGAAAGAAAAGAGGGGGTGAAAAGAAAGAGAGAAGAAAGAAGAAGAGAAGAGAAGAAAATGAGAGAAGCAGAACCAAAACAATACAGAATCTCACATCGCATCGGAATAACATACAATATAGATCAATAATCTTTTCAAAGAGAAACTGTAATATACATAATCAATATCAGAGTACACAATAAATAATCATCAGCTTGGACGGTTATAATAACATGTCCTCACAAATGCTGATGATTTACAACAACAACAATGCAAAGCAATGCAGCGGAATAATAAATAGATACGTGTATACGACATGAAGATCCCCAGCTCGCCTGCTGAAGCTTCAAAAGAACCAAATCTGAATCTGTAAATATACTCGGTCTGACCCGAGCATTGAAAGGGAAGAACGCCCGGATCGGTCTAGTAAACCAGCGTGAGAAAAACACATCTCAACTGAGTTTATAAAGTTATCAAAACTTTTCCTTTATTAAAACAAAAGGTATCTCGTAAAACCGAGTCACAAATAAATACCGATAAGGTTTTTACCTTACGATAACCAAAACATCTCATATCAAGTTCTCGTTATATTATAATAGTGTCTATTGCACATAAATAATATTAAAATAGCTGAAATTGTTACATTATTAAATTCCAGCATACACCATGTAATACAAGGCTTTCTACAATAGAAAATGGCAAGCACGTATTGGATTTTGGATTTCCATACAAATGACTAGGTAAAGGGACTGCCTTTCCGAACCAACATAGTACACCTCTAGAGGGATGTACCTAGGGGGCAGATATTGACCGCCTAAACCAACACAAGACTGGCCTACCCATCCCTGGATAGTACTGAATATGTCATCACTCCGGTCACTACCGACCTTTATCCATGGCCACAAGCATACACAACAATAATCAGATACACGACGTCATAGTGAGTAAAGATATATCTAGAAGAGTGATGATATCTCCTAATGGGAGCGACCCATTTTAGCCTTGCTGCTTCTATCCCTGTTTCAGTCATTTTTCGGGGAGTGAGGCCAAAAAGGTATCGATTACCATTCACATATCACATATCACATCACATCATCTTTGAATGCCACATTGTCATTTCCGTTGACTACTAATTGCCTTTCACAATACAACCCTTGAGCTCGTACGTCTCAAGAAAGGGTGTTAAGCTAAGAGAAGTTGCCTTCTCCGCCACCAAACAGATGTACGTTTGTAAAAACCAATGTACGTAATCATTAGAAATGCAATGTCAAACACTCGTCCATACAAGTTGTCTAGGATCAGGACAAACCGAAGGCACTTTCCTACCACATCCAGTCGGGAAATCCCTAGGATTAGTAGTGAATGGTCCTTGCATTGGATATTTCATAACGAAGAGACTACTACTACTATATGTATATTGGGATTTTAACCCTAAATGATCAACAAGCAGTCCTTCACTATGAAAATCCTGATTATCAATATCATCGACCAACCTGCACAATAGTCGTATAAATGTTGGTCCAAAGTGGTTTTCAGATAAATCTGATCCCGGTCTCTTCGCACCAACAACGCAAAAGCTTTTCTCAACCTCACACAGAAACTAAGTCTCATAGACTTATCACGTTTCCAACTTTCAACTTGCTATCATTCGGCCAATAAGGAAGCTCGATAGATTGGAGTAATCACTCCACACTATACGAATCAACATTCTCAACACAAACGATAATCAAGCCTATACAATCAGTTACGTACAAAGTGTACGACTAATTAGTTTCTACATCAAGTTGAGAAACTAAAATGGCCAAATTTTAATAGTCGGTTATTTAACTATCAAAGCAACAACAAAATCTTGCACTTAAGTAATCACTGGGCCTGATTTCATTAATCGTTTATAATTCAAAACACTTCCCAATTATTCACTTCAAAATATCTTTAAAAAGATAATATTCAACACCATTTCCCTTATTGAATATTTGAAAAACATTTTCATATAGTTATTTTAATAATAAGTAAATTCACAACTTATTTTATTTTCAAACCATTTAAATTCCCTTTTATAATATCACATTCCAAAACATCCACTTTATTTAAAGGATTATTCACTGTCCAAAATTGTGAATAATTCTCCTACCAAACTCATTCTTCTACATATTTTATTTAAAGGATTATTCACTGTCCAAAATTGTGAATATAACTCCTTTGCCAAATTCATTGTTTCTAAGTATTAAATTTAAAGGATTATTCACTGTTCAAAATCGTGAATATAATTTCTTTAATAAACTTTCATATTTAACTTATCAAATTAAATTGATTTCACATTTATAAACAATGTTTATAAATTCCATTTATATTTTATAAACTTCCATATACAAATTTCCTTTACTAACAAATTCCATTTATATCTCATTTATAAGTCAAAATCCAATTATAAGTTAATTTACTTATAAATCTCTCATTTACACATTCATTCCTTTCAAATCTTATTATTTATAAAATCCATTATAAATTCATTTCTAAATTTCAATTTCAAATCCATATATAAATTTGATTACTATCCCATTTCTAATATTTATAAAACACCATTTATAATTCCATTACTTTAATTAATAAAAATCTCAATTTTATAAATCTTATATATAAATTATTTATGATAAGTTCAAAATTCTCGATTTAACCTATTTTACAAAATTGTTATCTCCATATTTCAAAAATCATATTTTGATTATATTTCACAAAGCCATAATTTTTATAACATAAAAATTATAACGTTTTATTTATTTAAAATAAATCCATTGCTTTAACAGTTCAAAAATCATATACTTTCAAAATCACTTGAAACCCTTATTAAATTGAAATCATCAATTTAATATTTTAAATCTCCAAAATAATGCCCAATGTTGCAAAAGCACTAAATAAAGGCATTTACATCAATCATGACATCCAACCATCATATATCACATGACAATAGCATATATAATAATATCTATAACAAAATCAACAACAGTGAGGAATCCAGTTGGATCCCTCCAACCTGTCACCTGCAACAAATATACATATTAGAAAATATGTACAATGTCCACTTCGAGGCAGACGCGCGTACAAGGGGTCATCTGCTCATACACGGGAACGTATAAGGTCTCATTTGCTCCAATATGCAGGAATATATCCAAACCAATCAATATATATATATATATAATATCATATATCACCCAAACAATCATCAATCATCATAAATAAAATTTATTCTTACTTATATAAAAATATAAGCAAGACGGAGAGAGTGAGTTGTACTCACTTTGGTTCCAATAGACGTTGCAGCGTTTTATTTCGAATAATTTTATCTAAAATTTTCACTAGCTCCAATCAACTCCAAACCAGCTCCATCGCATAGTGTTCATGAATACGAACCCAACACGACTTGTTTCGTCCGATTTCGACCTCGTACGACAAAGTTATGGATTTTTAAAGTTTCAACGAATTATAATATAATAATTTACACTTTTTATTTTTATTTTTAACCTTCAAATTATCAGGGCCGTTTATTTCGAAATTAGCAAATCACGGTCGCTCATTCTTTTTTCCTTCTTCCCTTCGGCTTCATCACACGAGCAAATAACCCATCGTCCGCCATCATCAGCAAATTGTCGTGCCACCACCTTAGATCGAGACGTCGATCGAATAGCACCATTTCGAAGCCCACCTCGCCGTGCACCAACGCCCAAAGGCCGGTCAAGCTCGGCCTCTCCAACACGTGGAAAAACGTGGATGAACGTCGTACGTTCATCGCTATATTTTGGCGAATCCTGACCTTCGATGATGATCACGACCGTTGGATAGGTCGAGCTCGGCGAGCTTTACAATATTGTAGTTGGAGGATTCTCGTAAAAGTCGATGGATTTGGAGATATAGGAGGAAGAAGGAGAGTGATTTTCGGCCATTCAAATGAATATGGCGGCTAGGGCATGAA
Source organism: Allium fistulosum (assembly GCA_030737815.1). Taxonomy (NCBI): domain Eukaryota; kingdom Viridiplantae; phylum Streptophyta; class Magnoliopsida; order Asparagales; family Amaryllidaceae; genus Allium; species Allium fistulosum. Next base: position 691,954,074 of record CM060904.1, read on the forward strand.
CAATTAGGGTTTGAGTTGAAAAAGTGAGATTTAGATATGGCCTTGTATAGAAAATTTCAAAACACCATTCACCCGAAAATATTTCGAACTCCAATCGAAGCATCCCGTCCAGCGTTTATAATGTTTTACTCCTATTCCGAACGCAATGGAATATATATCAGGAGCCAATTCCATCATATTTGGAAGATAGTTTTTCGAATCGAATTATTTATATTAAATTTCACTTAAATAAATTTCTATGCGTTTCAGCTTCGCAAGGTCAAACCTTAAGTCCGATTGACACGAAATTTGAAATCTTCTATTATAATTCATCATTACGGATCCAATGAATCTGGTTTTGTCGAAATCCAAGACAGTGTGAAAAATGACTATTTTTACATGTTAATTAAATATTAAAATATCAAATTTCTATAAATTAACTTTTAATTCAATTTTAAAAGTTCACTAATCATATTCTAACTCAAATAGAATTTAAAACAACGTTATAAATTATTTTCATTCATATTAAATTCAAATTTCAATTATTTCTGTAATTTCAAATATTAAATTAACAATTTAATTATCTAAATAAATCACTATATTCGAATATAAGTTATTCAACTTACAAAATTTACTTTTCAATTTAAATTCAATTAAATATTCTAAATTTAAACGACCAAAAATTTGGGTCGTTACACTGGGTCTGGAAAAAATTTAATATTTATGGTTCCAACAATGGTCCAGGGCTTACACCCAGAGCGACTGGTGAGTTATCTAAAATAATGAAGCGTGATCATAGTAGATATTCATTTTCCTTGAAGGCAACTGTTGATTATAATAAATGAAAAAAAAATTCTTTTTTTCATCTACTTCTCGTATTTACCTATTTCACAAATATAATTCATTTTGTACTAAGTTCAAGTGTTTGCATTTTGACGTAAAATGGTCTCAACATTATATTTATTTTGCAGGTATATATGGTGGAATTGTAATAAGATAATCCCATGGATCTATTGTTACCAAAAAATGCAATATCTTTGAAGCTGGATATAAAAAAGGGGCTTTGCACGAAAGGTCCCTATTTCTGATTGTGTTACAAGAAAAGTCCCTGTAGAAATAAGTATGTAAATTAAGTCTCTGTTTTTTCTAAATCAGAAAACGCAAGTTAGCTTGCGCTTTTTAAAATTTCAAAATTTTCAAAATCAGAAAGCGCAAACTAGCTTGCGCTTTTCTGATAGAAAGCGCAAGTTACATTACGCTTTTCAAAAATTTCAAAATTTTTAAAACTTTCAAAAAAAATTCAAAATTAGAAAGCGCAAACTAGCTTGCGATTTCTTGATAGAAAGTGCAACTTAACTTGCGCTTTTCAAAAATTTTGAAAATTTCGAAAAATATTTCAAAATTAGAAAAGTGCAAGTTATCTTGCATTTTCTGTCGGAAAAGTGCAAGACAGTTTGCGTTTTTTTATTTTTGAAAAATAGAGACCAAATTTACATATTCATTTTTGCAGGAACTTTTTGTATAACAACATAAAAAAACAGGGACCTGTGACTCTTTTTTTGTATAAAAAAAAGACTGAAAGGTGATAAACTTAAAGTCCTAAATTAATTGTTGTGACAAAGTGCACATCTTTTATGGATATTTTTCCCTTCATGTCTGGGGTGATTTATTCCTTGAATATCAAATCTTAACACTTTGGGAAGTTGTTACTTATACAAAACAACATTACTAGGTTGAATGTTACAGGCTTCGGATTTGAAGATTAAACACAAGTGTCGTCGTGTTTTTTGATTTAATATACCTTACTTATCATAGATAACATCTCTTGTTTACAATATTTACAAAAACACACACACACATACATACATACACACACACATATATATACACACACACACACATTTGAATTTTTTTCCCTCCAGGGGATGGTTTCAATGGAGAAAGTGAACGTAAAGCATATATCGAACCACGAAGAACTGCATGACATTATAATGAGAGGATCGGAAAGGCGTCGTCATATTGGGGATACTCATATGAATGAAGGAAGTTCAAGATATCACCTTATTTTCTCAATAATAATTGAAAGCACCAATCTCCAAACACAAGCCGTTGCAAAAAGAAAGTACTGTATAGTTGGGTTATTGTATTTTGTGTCACTCATAACTTTTAGGCTGCTTGCATTTGCATTCACATTTTTGAAAGTAAAAAAGTTATGGCCGTGCATTTTTTGTGTGTTTTGTACATTTTGTGTAATTTACCGTCAGTATCGTCTCTATTCTCATATCATAAATATATGGTGGTTAATACATTAGCAACGCATCATCTAGGTGCTATCCCATTGTCTAATTGAAAGAAAAATGTTTTTCAACACACACGAACATTATACGAAATCATACTGGGGTTATATTATGGTTAAGTAATGTTATACGTCTAGTATACCAAAACAGAGAATAATCAATTATAAACTCGTCGCACAAGTTTATAACTCAGATTTCCACTACACTGGAATTCTGTGTTAATTATTATAACAATATGATTGTTGTAAATAAATTACAACAACAGCGTTATACTATTTTGAATAAATAGTACAACCAAAATAAAGGATAGAATATAGAATTCTAACCGGAATATGTCTGAGGCTCGTCGTAACGATTTCCTTAAGAATTTTATTTCAAAATTCTCCCAAGATACAACAGACGTAATCTGCACGAGATTGTAATGAGTATGTCTATTCTGTGATATATATGGAATGTTGAGCAGTAGAGCAAAGAAGCAGAAGAAATTAGATTGGAATGGGATAAGAATGTGATCAGTATTCTCTCCTATTTATAATTTCGTCCGCACCCCTTCGAACAGTCGCGTCTGCCTGAAAGGTTGCACCTGTTTCCTTTCATTGCTGCTGTTCGTTTAACGGGCCGCACCCGTTCGCTACTGCCTATGTTCGGCCGCGTCTCTTCAGTCGGGCCGCACCTGTTCGCCTCTAACGGGTCGCACCCGCTTCTGTTCGCCCATGCTTCTTCAGTCAGGTTGCACTCGCTCGCCGCGTCCGCTTATGAACAGTCGTGTCTGTTCACATAGCCTGCAACTGTTAAAAAACCCGGCCCAGTTTTGCAGCAAAATTAGGATCATATTAGACCCAAACCCAAACCCGAGCCCGGCCCGGTTCGGTTCGGTCGGACGGACGGCGGCGGCGCGCGCGCGTGTGTGGTGGAGATGCATGATCTCCCTCCTCACAACGAAGCATACATTTGGGTGCCCCTAGGCCCCAACATCTTCATTGCAAAGCCATATATAAACTAGTATGGCTTAGCAATTTTGGCGATGTGGGACTTTATGTATGTTTCATTCATTTTGTTCTTTAGGAATTCCAACAATCCCCCACATGAATGATAATATACATATCCCCCACACAAAGCGAAATATCACAGAGTACATATGGAATAATGCTTTATCGTGGATAAGTAGATATTTCACTTTGAACTTTCCCTAGTTAAAACTTATCGGATCTACTTGGCTAATCGGTGAATTATTTCATCTTGAACCGTCGGCCTTTATTGTATATCCAGACAATAAGCTTTACGAAGCATTGATTCCCTTCTCATCCAATCTCTTGGTTGTGTTCATTTTGGTCCTGAACAATTTTTGGTTCTGCGAGTGTTTTTAGAGAATAAAAGCCTTTTATTATTCTCATAGAGCCGACCCAGCTCACACTAACATAGGTGATCGCAACCATTAAGAGTATCCTACATATACCCCACTTGTTATTTCCAAGATATGGTCATCATTAAAAAACATAGTTTTAACCTTTAAATACTTCTGTAGGCATGCATTTATATTGTGCACCATAGGAATGGAGTTGGACTATGTCCACGCAAATGCATTACGTCTTGAGTTATTCAGAACTGGTTTGCCTATTGATCCTAGTCCGTGGGATCTCCAGTCGCTAGGATAGGTTTCCGTATAAGATAACTCTTGGTGGTTTAGGCTTTTAAACCCATTCCCCTCGATGCGCAGTCAATTTTCTCTCTTGATAAACCTTTAGTAAACGGATCCGCTAGGTTATCATTTGTTCTCACATAATCTATGGAAATAGTTCCATTAGAGAGTAACTGCCTAACTGTGTTATGGCGTCGTCGAATATGTCGTGACTTTCCATTATACACAAAGTTGTGCGCTCTGCTTAGCGCTGCTTGGTTATCGCAGTGTATGCATATGGCCGGTACAGGTTTAGGCCAGAATGGAATATCTTCCAAAAAGTGACGAAGCCATTCTGCTTCTTCGCCTGCTTTATCTAAAGCGATGAACTCTGATTCCATAGTGGATCGAGCTATGCATGTTTGTTTGGTAGATTTCCATGACACTGCTGCCCCTGCTAAGGTAAAGACATAACCACTTGTCGATTTTGATTCCTCTGAATCTGCAATCCAGTTTGCATCACTATATCCTTCTAAGACGGCAGGATATTTTCCATAGTGTAAGGAATAGTTAGCGGTATTTTTTAAATATCCAAGCACTCTCATTAGTGCTTTCCAGTGTTCCTTTCCTGGATTGCTTGTATACCTGCACAGTCGACTTACTGCATAAGCTATATCTGGTCTTGTGCAATTCATGAGATACATGAGACATCCTATTACACGAGAGTATTCCAGTTGCATTACACTCTCATTAGTGTTTTTATGCAGTACTTCTGATGGATTAAAAGGTGTTCTCACTCCTTTAATTCCATAGTCTTGGAATTTTTCAATCACTTTGTGTACATAGTGTGACTGAGACAATTCAATTCCATTAGGAGTTCTTATTATTTTGATTCCCAAAATAACGTCTGCAACTCCTAAATCTTTCATATCGAAATTGTTAGTTAACATCTTCTTTATGGTCTCTATTACCTGAGTATTTGGACCAAATATTAACATATCGTCTACATATAAACAAATCATCACATATGATTGTCCAATTTGTTTATAATAAACACATTTATCGCATTCATTTATACGAAAACCATTTCTCATCATGACACTATCAAATTTTGCGTGCCATTGTTTTGGAGCTTGTTTTAGTCCGTATAATGATTTTACTAATCTACAGACTTTGTTTTCATTTCCTTTGGAAATAAAACCTTCAGGTTGCTCCATGTAGATCTCCTCATCGAGATCTCCATTTAAGAATGCTGTCTTTACATCCATTTGATGAATTTCTAGACCATAAATTGATGCAATTGCTATTAGCATTCTTATAGAGGTTATTCGTGTTACTGGCGAATATGTATCAAAGAAGTCTACTCCTTCTTTTTGACGATATCCTTTGGCTACTAATCTGGCTTTATACTTGTCGATAGAGCCATCTGCTTTCATTTTCTTCTTGAAAATCCATTTGCAGCCAATAGGTTTTATTCCTGGTGGAATATCAACAATTTCCCAAGTTTTATTACTTAGAATTGAATCAATCTCACTTTGGATTGCTTCTTTCCAACATGAAGATTCAGAAGATGACATTGCTTCCTTGTACGTTTGAGGTTCATGTTCTAACACATATGTGAAAAAATCCGAACCAAATGTCTTGGAAATTCTAGCCCTTACGCTTCTTCTTGGTTCAACTTCCTCAATCTCATGATGGGGTTCATCTTCATGTGAATTGCTTGATTCTTCTCTTGTCCTTTTAGGGACATTATTCCCTTCATTCCTTTTGTGCGGAAACACGTCTTCAAAGAATGAGGCATCTCTAGATTCCATGATTGTATTTACATGAATATCAGCTATATCAGACTTGAATACCAAAAATCTATAGGCACTACTATTTTGGGCTGGCCCTAAATAGTAACAATCTACTGTTTTTGGTCCAAGTTTGACTTTCTTGGGAGGCGGAACTGGAACTTTTGCCAAGCACCCCCACACTTTGAGGTATTTAAAACTTGGTTTGTGTCCTTTCCATATCTCATATGGAATTGTTCCTGTTTTATTATGAGGGACTTTGTTTAATATGTGATTAGACATATTTAAGGCTTCCCCCCACAAGTTTGTCGGTAGACCAGAGGTTAAAAGCATGGCATTAATCATGTCTTTTAACGTTCTGTTCTTCCTCTCGGCTACACCATTTTGTTGTGGTGAATATGGAGCTGTTGTTTGATGAATTATACCATTTTCGGCACAGAACTGTTCAAATGGTGATTCATATTCTCCACCTCGATCAGATCTCAATATCTTGATCTTTTTATTTAACTGATTTTCTACCTCAGCTTTGTACTTTATAAATGATGTAATTGCTTCATCTTTACTATTCAAAAGATATACATAACAATATCGCGTATAATCATCAATAAACGTGATAAAGTACTTTTTCCCACCTCTTGTAGGTAATGATTTAAAGTCACATAAATCTGTATGAACCAAACCTAGTGGTTCGGTGCTTCTATCAACAGATTGAAATGATTTTTTAACCATTTTTGCTTCTACACATGTCTCACATTTGTAGTTCTTATCTACTTGGAATTTTGGAATTAATCCCAAGTTTGATAATATTTTCATTTTTCGGAAATTTATGTGTCCTAATCTATCATGCCATAGTAAAATTTCGTGCTCAAGCAAGTAAGAAACTTCAATTTTATTAATAGCACAATCAGAATACATAGTTTTATTGCCGATAACGGCTACATTTGCCTTAAATAGGCCATCACATAAATATCCCCTTCCGATATATATTCCAGCTTTGGACAGAACCATCTTGTCTGACTCGAACACCATTCTGAATCCTTTCTTTGATAATACTGCACCAGAGATGAGATTCTTGCGTATGTCTGGAACGTGGAGCACGTCATTCAACTTGACAGTTTTTCCAGAAGTAAACTTGAGGATAACTGTGCCACTGCCTTCGATCATAGATACTGCAGAATTACCCATATAGAGTTTCTCTTCATGATCGAATTTCTTGTATGTAGAAAACATGGATTTGTCAGAGCAGACATGACGAGTAGCGCCTGTGTCCACCCACCATTGGTTAGGATTCTGAACCATATTGCATTCAGATACAACTGCCGAGAAGTTGGACTCATCCACTTCCATGTTGTCTACTAAATTTGCCTCTTTGTTGCGGTCCTTTTTGAGTCTGCAATCTCTAGCGGCATGTCCAACTTTTCCACAAACCCAACATTCACCATTAAATTTTTTGGTTCGTTTGTTGTCTTTTGGTTTGTTGTCTGGAGCTTTCCTTTTCTTCTGGAAATTCTTCTTTTTGTTTTTGGTCTTTGAATCTTCAGCCACAAATGCCTCCTCGCTTTGTTTTGTAATTCCACGGTTATCTGCCTCAATTTTCAATCGGACTATGAGATCCTGTAAAGAAATTTCCTTCTTTTTATGCTTCAGATAATTGCGGTAATCTCTCCACGACGGTGGCAGTTTTCCCGTGATGGCTTCAACCAAAAACGATTCTCCAACCTTATGACCTTCCGCCTCGAGTTCATGAATAATGATTTGTAGTTCATGCAGTTGAGCAGTCACCGGTTTGGAGTCGATCATCTTGTAGTCCATGAATTTGTCTACAATGAATTTCTTAAGACTGATATTCTGCGTCTTATACTTCGTAGCAAGTGCATTCCAGAGTGCTTTTGCTGTCTTTAGAGGTTGATATACTTTGTATAGCACCTTGTCGAGACAATTCAGAATATAGTTTCTGCATAGAAAATCGGAATGTTTCCATGTAGCAACATCTGCTTCCTTGCCTGGTGAAGAAACCGGTTCCTCCTCCTCGAGATACCGTTGCAGACCGAGTGTGGTGAGGTAGAATAACATCTGATTCTGCCATGTTAAAAAATCGTCACCATCTCCCTTGAACGGTTCAGGTCTGTTGTGAGTAGTAGTTTTTGAAAATTCTACTGTTGCCATCTCTGTTTTAGTAAGAAAACAGTAAAATTCTTAAGATGTTATACGTCTAGTATACCAAAACAGAGAATAATCAATTATAAACTCGTCGCACAAGTTTATAACTCAGATTTCCACTACACTGGAATTCTGTGTTAATTATTATAACAATATGATTGTTGTAAATAAATTACAACAACAGCGTTATACTATTTTGAATAAATAGTACAACCAAAATAAAGGATAGAATATAGAATTCTAACCGGAATATGTCTGAGGCTCGTCGTAACGATTTCCTTAAGAATTTTATTTCAAAATTCTCCCAAGATACAACAGACGTAATCTGCACGAGATTGTAATGAGTATGTCTATTCTGTGATATATATGGAATGTTGAGCAGTAGAGCAAAGAAGCAGAAGAAATTAGATTGGAATGGGATAAGAATGTGATCAGTATTCTCTCCTATTTATAATTTCGTCCGCACCCCTTCGAACAGTCGCGTCTGCCTGAAAGGTTGCACCTGTTTCCTTTCATTGCTGCTGTTCGTTTAACGGGCCGCACCCGTTCGCTACTGCCTATGTTCGGCCGCGTCTCTTCAGTCGGGCCGCACCTGTTCGCCTCTAACGGGTCGCACCCGCTTCTGTTCGCCCATGCTTCTTCAGTCAGGTTGCACTCGCTCGCCGCGTCCGCTTATGAACAGTCGTGTCTGTTCACATAGCCTGCAACTGTTAAAAAACCCGGCCCAGTTTTGCAGCAAAATTAGGATCATATTAAACCCAAACCCAAACCCCGGCCCGGCCCGGCCCGGTTCGGTCGGACGGACGGCGGCGGCGCGCGTGTGTGGTGGAGATGCATGATCTCCCTCCTCACAACGAAGCATACATTTGGGTGCCCCTAGGCCCCAACATCTTCATTGCAAAGCCATATATAAACTAGTATGGCTTAGCAATTTTGGCGATGTGGGACTTTATGTATGTTTCATTCATTTTGTTCTTTAGGAATTCCAACAAGTAATTCATTTTTTCCAACCTAATTTTCTATTATACTGAAAATTCCAAATATCATATGTGAATTTTTACAGCTTAGTTTCATCGATCTTGCTGGTTCAGAAAGAATAAAAAAATCAGGATTTGCTGGAAAGCAACTTAAAGAAGCACAAAGCATAAATAAATTACTTTCAGCTCTTGTATTAACTTGTTGTAAGCCCTCTTCATTATTCATTATTTAGCTTGCAGAATTGAACATGCGATACTTGCTTAAACTCTAAATATTCCATTAACAAAGACACAATCTGCTTAGGTTATGAAATTAATAAAATAGAAGGAACCCAATTAAGTCATAACTAAAAGAAGCTTCTAAGTTATAACGCACGACTGAATTTATCATTAACCTATTATAGGTCAGATTTTCAACTGGTAATCGCAAGGAAGATAGGAAAGGGAGGAACTAATAACTGACTGGAGCGTACTAGCTATGGTTAGGTCTTCTTGCTATTTTGCCTGGAATATTAATATATTATTATTTTCTATGGACTGAAGTTGTCTATATGTGATAGCAAAGGCCGAAAATTTAAAGCTGCTTGTTGATACTCGTCGAACTTCGAAAAGAAAAAGGTAAAATTTTCTATATCCGTATCTCTTTACTAATAATTCCTATTGTTTACAAATTTGAAATCTCTCTTTTTTGTGCTCGTCGTATATATCTATATTTGCCTCATGGACCCGAAAACACATTACATGGCTTCGTTATATAATGATAGCATAGTCTTTGTATTTTAAATAATTGCTTCTACTTCTTTGCGTCATCCATCTAGGTTGTGGGCAATGCAAATGCTCTTACGCAATCCAAAGATTGGGCTGCTCTGATCAATGATGCAAAGCCAAGGAGCTATTTCAAGGATATGGAAAGCATTCCTAAAGAATTACTGAGTAAGAAAAATGCTGCTGCTACTCACAATAACTCTGAAAAAGCGAATGACTTCAGGAGTATGAGAACTGCTGCTGGGCACCGACAGAGACAATTATTGGACATGCATCATCAGCCTGGTCCCGGTCCTACGACACAAACTGAAGCTACTGAAGATAATAGGGCAAATAGTAATAGTAAATTTATTCGAAGAAATGACAGTTATAGAGATTTTAGATGATTCAACAACAAAATGTTAAAAATTACTGACGGATTTTCAGGGTGAAGAAAGGTTGTGAGCTCTATGATATCAGATATTGCCATTAAATGGATGAAGCTGTTTGTCTGTGATGTATTACAGCAGCTCCATAAAGGAAAAAACAGAAACAAAGGAAGTATGCGGTATGTGGAGGTTGCACTTGAGAAGAGCTTCCCAGAATTAAGAAGGATAGTGTTAAAACAAATCAAATGTAGCAAACAATCATAGATAGGGAAACCGAGTTGATATAAAGACAACATGTAAAAAGTGTTTGATATACAAATTTGTATTGAATTTCTCTTTTGTTAATTGATGCTCTATTTTATTACCATGATTATGAATACTGTTTATTGATATTGATTGGTTATAATTTGCTAAACTAAGATAATATTTCATATTAAATATAATCTAATTTATATCTTTCAACATTCACATTAGCGATAAGTGTTTACTTGTTTGCAATGGTTATAAGCGTTGATGATATTTTTAAGCGTTGGGGAAAATATGCTCCAACGCTTATAAGCGTTGGGTGATATTTTTTCGCAACGCTTATAAGTGTTGGGTGATATTTTCCCCAACGCTTATAAGCGTTGGAACATATTTTTCCCCAATCCTTATAAGCGTTGAGAAGAAATATCAGCTAACGCTTATAAGCATTGAAAATAAATGTGCCCACACCTCTATAGCAACACATATAAGTGTAACTGAATTTTTTCACAATGCTTATACTCGTTGGGAATCGTTTGTTTTGGTGTAGTGTTTCATTTGGAACATTTCCAACCTAAGGCTTCTTAATTAAGGTTTGAACATGAAATTAATATTTACATATTATACTCAATTTCACTCATGAAATTTGAGTTCATGAACTCCTTTATAAGGAGTTTGTTATTTCTATAAACAATTCTCTAGTATTTCGTAAATACTTGAGAAAACTCTAAACTACCATTTATCGATCTTTATTTGAATTTGATATTTGCTTCACATATCAAATATGTAAGCAAATTATGATATTGTAGATAATACAACATATATGATAATTTTTATTGCTAAAGCATAAGGAATCTATCTTACATGTTCCTTACTAAACATTTTAAGAAGGTGTCTTTGCATGTTGTTTAAGACATTCCCAACATCCTTTATACTTAATATAAAAATATAATTTACAAATCCAATGACTTAAACAACCAAACTATTATTGCTTTTAACATAAGTACATCCTTAACAATTTGTAGAATGTTGTTTACTTATTGTCTAGAAATATCTTTATATTTTTTAGTAGTTCTTTCTTATGGATACACGCTTTCTCTGCATTTTGATTGAAAATAAAACTATTTGATATTTCTATCAAAATACCTACTCAATTCTGATGCTTATAGAATGATACCTTCGTATCATTTTTTGAATCATCTGAAAACCCACAAACTCAATGTCGCACCCACTGACTTCGAGACATTTTGGTTGTTATATGCAAATAGTCTATTCTAAATCATATTTAGAATTTTCCATTTCAACACATATGTACCAAAACACAAAGTCATACCAAGTGATAATTTCCTGCGAAAATATGAATATTCTTAAGCACATTGAATGACGAATCTATTACGCTAATTTCAACAATTGAAATTTACGATTTTATCTATTAACGTTGCTTATTTTGTTCCTACTGCATTAGTCTAGCTCTAAAAGATACATTTGCGGTCGACGGGTACAACTACCAAAATCATATTTGATACTGTACTTGGAATCCTTTTCAGGTTTGTGCATCATACCATATCATAGAATCAATACTCCTAATGGCTTAATTGACAATTGGGGATTATTTACCCTCAACTTGATAAGAACTCATAGTTTCTCTTCAATGTATGAGAATAATTATTACATACCCTAATTCGATGTGTTCGTTTAGGTTAGGTTAATTTCAATTCATCTGACATAAGCAGCTTTATCTTTGGATCGTATCATAATCCATTTTATTACTAATAATTTCTTAAAGAAATTCCTTCGCTACGAAGTTGGTATTTCTTGAAACAACAATTGTTTCTTAGTTCAACTGAATGAGTATTCATAAACATTTTATAAAATACATTATATATAAAACTAATTTGTTTTTACTTTACTATACTTATGTTCAAAACATAAATTGATCATCCAATGACTATCGTTCCCAAAATTCTTTTAGGTCGATCCATACATGATCTCTCATGTACAATTATAACATGTAGTCTATCTATATGCACAACCTGTCAACACCTTGACCTAGTATATTCTTATAAACCCTTATCCTGTATGATTTTGCAAACCATTCTTTAGATGAAATTAACTTTAACCTTGTGTGTATTACTCTTAAGTTGTAACAAACCGACCTTCGTAATACCCAAAAATCAATGCCTTACATCATCACATGACTTTCGAATACCACAAAAGACATGTTGTCGGGGTAAAATTAAAACAAAACACCAAACCAAGACATCGATAAGATCTCATAATGGAATGATAACATATAACTATTGAATATACATGAACAGAACATGATGACAATATATAAGAGGCTGCACTAGCGGAAGCAGCTGATAAATAAATATCAATACAGAAAATCAGAATACATTAACTCCCAACAACACATGCTTCTGAATAAATATCTAAGATAACAAGTCTCATAAACAAAGAACAAGTCTATTATGTACTACTAAAATATTAAGTATACATATCCAAAATATTGATGTTATGCCTTCAGAATGCTCCAGCTACACATCCTGCTAGCATATCCCCAAAATCACCTGACTCCCAAACTACTCAATCGAGTATCCGAGAGTTGTCATAACATAAACAGACAAAGACAAAATGCGGGTCAGACTAAAAGCCCGGTGTAAGGGGAATTATCTCAAAATATTGTACATCAAAACTATGTACATATGTAAACAGGAAGCTACTAAGGCACAGCCGATCCTCTCCATGAACATGGCTCAGGGATAATCCAGACTATCCATAAAGAAGTAAAGTAAACTTATCTAAAAGATAGGAAATCAAACAATAACCCGCTCTTCTTTTGTAATCAACGAGTCATCACAACTAATATACTGTTACTGAAACGTAGCAACATACTATGATAAATATAACCCAACATCCAAAAGTAGTGTGATCATAATATAAGTCTATCGTGAAGTGTATGATGATAAAAATGTAATAAGAACAACAACCAACTAATAAAATGCACAACATAAAAATGAAAGTCAACCAAAGAATAAATCAATATCCATCATTAATGATGGGTGAAGTCAACTATGGATATTAATCGTAATCCAATGATTCCTATCGAGAGTCCAGAATAAATAGAGTCGGTGCCAAATTATACCATAGACCTTGAGCTGTATCCTGATTGATCGAACTCGTGTGGATCTCACCATGTCCCACATCAATCATAGGTAATATATGACCTACTCTATATACCTTAAACCTAGTCCCAAAAATAAATAGAGTCGGCACCAAATTGTACCATGGGCCCCGAGTCGAGTCCGGAGTGGTCGAACTCATATAGATCTTGTAACAACATGTAAAGTTAATCACTTTGTATTTGAATATTTAAATAAATTTTTTAAATATTAGATTTTTATAAATAAATAAACGTCTTTAAAATAATAAGTAAGGATTTTAAAATCATTTTCAAATTTTGTTTACCAATATAGTTAGTTTAAATAAAAATAGAAAATATGATCGAAAAACGTTTTACGAAATTACGAATTTTCGGCACCGTAAAAGTCATCGAAAACATCATGCACATTTGAATCAACATGCACATATTTATATATGTCAGGATTAGTAATAATAAAGCACACTTAAATATATTAACATGTACATATTAATACTTAAGCATGGATGTAACATATTATGTTATAAAAGGCATATATATACATATAAACAAACTTATATGTATACAAATCATCTCCATACCCTAGGTACATATACATGGAAGGAGTAGCATGATTTAAGGAAGTAGGAGTAAGTTGGGAAACGTGTGTTAGGGGTGGGAGAGGCATGGTGTAGCATGCATGAGATTATATTATTTTATGCTAAGTGTATTTTGGTAAATTCTAGTTATCTATGCTTATAAATACCACTACCTCTTCATAATTTCCACTTTACAAATCCTCCTTCTTCATTTCCTACTTCTCTCTTCATTTTCTTCATTTACATTTCTATTGCTTCCAAATTGAAGTTCATGGCATAAAACACTTGTCTTTCCACTTCCATCCACTTAAAACTAGCTTATTCCTTCTCTACTTCATTCTACTTTACTTTACATTCAAAACAACACCCGTAACTCCCCATTTTTCATCATGGTCATGCCCTATAGCCTCTAGGCTGAGACTTAAAGAACCTCCAAGGTGCACTAAGTCAAGTCATTTGCATAATAGTCATTGTTCTAGTCGCACTCGTGAAGTTAGCGCAAGTTTGGTTAAGTTAGTAAGCAATTTGGTGAGTAAAACTTCACCCTCAAAACCAAAGTTTTTAAACTATATTCATGTTCATATTAGTAGCTAATTTATGCTTTTAGTATGTATTGGATAATGTATTGGTTTTTGTTCGGTTTATGCTTTGAAAAGTTGTCATGTTTGAAAGTTAGTGAGCATGTAGTTAGCTATATGAAAAGTTAGTAGTTAAAGTTAATATAATTGTTAGTAAATACTTATTACATGTTGTTTCATAGTAAATTACCGTGTATTATGCTCGTATCCTTACTATGTAATGTTTGGTTGTAATGATAATGCCATAAACATGTTTGCTGAATTGCCCGTATAGCGATAGTTGCTATATCAGCACTTTCGGAAAATCGCTTTTTATCGAGACCGTTTGGTTTCATCTTCGTGCTTGGAATTGTTTTACAAGTTAAGCAAGATTTTGATTAACGATGTTTTCAAAAGTAATTAACCATTTTAATATGATTATTTAATTTAATTAATAAGGATTAAGGTTAACTAATTACTTAGTTAATGATGTGTTTTAAATTTAATTAATTACTTGGTTAATGATTATTTTAATTAATTAATCATTTTATTTAATGGTGTATAAGGATAATTAATCTTTTAATAATGATGGATTAAATTTAATTAATCAAAAAATTAATGATGTTTTTAAATTAATTAATCTTTTTATTTACGGCTTTTCAAGTGAATCAACTTGTTTTAACTTAAATAATCTTCACTTTAATGATGTTTATAACTAATAAATCATTTTTAAATAATGAGATGTAATTATTTATTAATTTAATTAATTATATTTAAATATTACTAATTAATTGAATTTAATGATGTTTCAAAGGTAATTTACCCTTTTTAATTAAAGGTTATTGAAGTTAATCAATCAACTTAGTTAACAAAAATTTAAAAGTTGATTTATAAAGGTAGTAGGGATATTTTAAGTCACTAAACCCTTTTTATAATGATGTTTAAAGTTAGTAAACTCTTTTAACAAAGTGTTTTAAAGCTAATACTTGTTTTGTGAAGCCCAAGCACGAATTTGGTTTTAAAAGTAAATGTTTGATTCGGTCATGGAACTGAATTAAGTTCCGTAAAGCGAAATCACTTATATGGAAACGATTTATTTGTGTACTTAACACTAAATGTCGATGAGGTGGACTTGTTCATGTTTCGAAAGTTAAGAATGGTCGTAGGGCATGACTTTGAGATAACACTACCTTGACTTGTATAGCATTATTGTTAACCAAGGAATAGTCCAAGTTTGAAATCGATGAGTGGTGATGGGTATACAAAACTTAATTTCCATTACAATCATTTTATATCCTCATAGTTGATATCCCGGCTATCGGTTATTTCAACTTCTTGATTTTTTTCATTCTAAGCCGATTTGTTGCTCTTTTGAGCTTTGCTATCCTTTGTCGGTAAATGACCGAACCTAAAGCGCGAAAGGACGTCCGGCTATGTGTGGTTGCTCCTATTAAAGTATTTTCACATCTCATCTAGATCGGATTGGTTTGTGCATTTAAGTGTGAAATATTCTGATGTCTGTTAAGGTTTGGCGGGGTCTGGCTGGTACATTTCCGGGAAGTGTCATGGAGTATATAAGCTTCTCAGAAGTATATCACTAGAGGTATACTTCAAGGGTAGTGAACCTTCCTAGTCATTGTTGGAAATTTTCCTTTCCTTATTTGATTTGAACCTTCGAATTGTCTCTCTATAATTGCAATGGAAAGAGTCAACCACTCTTCATGATGTTTAATTATAGGTTTTGCCCATTCTATCAAGTTTGGACTGTTATCTTTTTTATCCATTCTATCTAGTTTGGATTTTGTTCAAATTATTTCCATTCTCTGAAGTTTGGATATTTATACTATTTTTGCCCATCATCTATGTTTGGATTTGTTTCCTATTGTTCTTTTCCATTTCTATGTTTGGTTGTTGTTTATGTAGGAGAAAACATTTTTCGCATTAGCGGTGTGGTCTCACATATTATTGTCAAATACACTCCTTTTTATTTCAGAGTTTTACTCATACTAGACATATTGTCTGACCCGAGTTGATTATTTTTCCTAAACTCTCGGGTACTCAATTATATTTGAGTAGTCCGAGAATAGCAGATTTCTCTTTGGAGCTCTTCGAAGACGGTGATCGAGCAGGCGGCTACTTAGTTATCAAGTTATTTATTTCCGCTGTATGATTATGTTGGTATATTTGAAATTTAAAAAATGTAAAGTCAGAATGTATAGCTGCAAATCTATTAGATGTAGTACTTTTATTTAACTCCGATAGCTCCATGTAAGGAGTAACCTTCTGTACTATATCATTTTGTATTATATGTAACCATTTCGTAGTGAGGTTTTTTCTATTCTGCCTTGTTCAGTTCTTTATTTTTCCTTAAGACAACTTGTCTTTCGGACGTTTAGGAAATGGCACACGAATACCATGGATGTATTTAGTGTCGTTCCCAGGGATTATAAATATGGGTCGTCACAGATCTCGCTGTGTCCCACATCGATCATAGGTGATATATAATCTACTCTACATAACTGAGACTACTGTGGATCTCATTGTACCGTATATTAAGCATAAGTGATGGATGATCATCATCACCTCCCCCTTAGTCATCATGAATTTCTCAACTAACATGAGTATGCCTCTACCAAAAAGAGAACGACGCTCACGTCTCATGTAATATGCTATCGGGACAATAAAGGAACACCGGTGCCATATAGATATATGCACACATCAAATATAACATTGTGTATGGTAACTACTTAGGGACCAATAACATGTATGACCATTAATGTAAGATTAATACTATATATATGCGGTCATTACTATAAGACCCAATACAATTCATCGAACTGCACATACCCCGAGGTCAAGCCCAAAGGTATGGATTTACTCCGTTCGATCGTACACACTTGTCGAACGTGATCGTGTGACCAATCACCACGCTGATCCCATGCTCGATCGTTGTCGATCATTATTGATCACATATAAATCACATTACATTAGTGTTTGGTTCTCGAGCTTCGATCGTGCCTTCCACTTCCCCAAGTATCCTAAAGCCTCCCTGAAGTCAAGCCGAAGGTTCATGCAAGCCCACAACCGAAATCGGGGAAAAATCCCTAATGAAATGGCACCTGGCCTGGGCTTACTGCCCAGGACCAAGCACCACCGGTCGACCGGTGGTTGTGTTTCCTTGCCAATAAGCCCAGGTCAGGTAGCCTCCGAGTAGCTAGTTCGAGCCTTGACTTCTCCATCGCTTCACCTAATGAGTTGCCTAGCACCCCAAGCATGTAGTCGCCACATCGGGCTTCCTCCGGAGCCTATTGGGTGATGTTCTGGAAGTGGTTACTTAAGTTTGAAAATCGATTACGACACAAGAATCAACTCTTTGCATGCATATAGTTCAACGGGTGGTTTCATTGACCTGGCTTCCTCTAACACATCAAAACAAACCCAATTAGACCTCCTTACCTTGTATGATGTCTATGTATATGCCCGTATACCCATTTATGTACGTTTATACACATATGGACACACACCTATACTTTAATTATTTAAATCACGTTTCGGGCTTCATCGAAGTGACTACTCGATCCGTTACCTTCTCACGCAACTTAGCGTACACGCTAGTCACTATGGCTGCGTGAGACGCTCACCACGTATTTATATACAAATATGGATATTCACATACATACATACAAACATCCACACACACACACATATATATATTTGTATGAATATACACACAACTACATTCAATAATTATTGTTACAACACAAGAATCGCCTTAATTAATATATGACTTAAAATACACGTATACGTATACCAGCTCGTGCATGTATACACACATGCATATTTGAGTAAGTAATTCAATTATTACTAATCAAATATTAGTTTTATTCGCTATATCTTTTCAATAAAAATAAAACGTCTTTTTTATAAAATCTCATATCATTTTATAAAATACAATACTGGCTTACAAATCCATTTGAACCTTTGAAATACCAATCCTCTTCATTTATAATAAAGTATTTGTTTCGTAATATTTTATAAAACCTTTTAGCCATCTTATGAAATATCTTCTTTATATTACTCTATAAAATCTTGTACTCTTTATAAAATATCTCATTCATACTATTTTATAAAATTACTTATTTTATAAAATATCACTTTTATTCTATTTTATAAAATCACTTATTTTATAAATTATCACTTTTACACTATTTTATAAAATCACTTATTTCATAATATATCACTTTTATTTATGAAATTATTTCTTTACATAAATAATATTTATAAATAAACCATTTACTTATAAAAGTCATTCCTTTGCTTTAAATAATATTTATAAGTACTAATTAAGCTTCATTAATCACTTAATTCACTTACTAACTTTTATAAAACCATTTTAATTAGTTTCACTATTGCTATCAAATGACATGCACTTAATTATATCATCTAATTAGTCTCTAATCCATTACAACATAACGTTAAATCACTCAATTATCCCAAAATCCATTTCTAAGCTTGCTAACTATTTCAAAAATAGTAATTAAGGTCCTAAACAAATAATGAGATGATATAATCTTGTTCTCAAAATGAACATAAGCCTAAATCAATCCAAACATTCTCTAAATCATTTTATGTAACTCCATAATCATCAATAAACAAATATATGAAGTAGAACAAGTAAATTAAGTAGGATAATCATCCCACTCACATTTTCTTCTCCAAACCAAGCTCAAAATCATAGAAACCCATTCCACACCTCTCTTGAAATCTTGGATGAATCTCTAAACTCCGATTCAGGTTTATTCCTTGATGGGTTATGGAAGAATAGGTAGAGAAGAATTGTAATGATTTTTATTTGAATTTAGGAATTTTATATAGGCTTGGGTTAATGGATTTAGGGTTAGGGGATTAAGGAGTAATTAGGGAAAGATAAGAGAAGAGGAAGAGGAAAGGAACGTGAATGAGAGAATGAAATGAAAGTGGTAAAAGGTTAGCCACTTATAAGCTAACTTATGGGCTAGGTTCAAATTCATTTCTTTCTCCAAAAATCACTATTCACTCCAAAAACAAATCGACTCCAATAATAGTCAAGTATATACTCATTTTACTCGCGTTGAAAATGCAAACTCAATTATAGGTGTTCTGAGACCCAGTTCACTCATCTATAAAAGTCAAGTATAATGGGTGTTTCGTGTATTAACGATTAAATATTTAAATATTCGATCGATATAATTATGGGGTGTTACGGAAGTACATGACCTTATAGAAAGAAGTTAACTCAACTTTACTCGCAAATAATCGTACTCCGTTCAATAATTTTCGATTATTCTTTGTCGATACATTATTATGTATCATATAGAGGAGTGACTTTTAAGATTGAATCTTCGTTCACTTTTAGGTACGTTCGAAAGCCTTTCCAATATACTCACTTATTCGATGAAAATGAATCATTTTATTTTCTATTGCATATTTTTTTACTTACTTCCGTTTTATACTCTATGAGCATATCATAGATATATTACATGTGTATCTAATATAATGTCAATATCGGTGATAACTCGTCGATGAATATAACGAAGTACATGGAACCGTTTTGATGTTGATAGACTTGTGATTGCATACATCTATATGTATCAATCCGAAGAGTTCATCAACTCCTATGTCGCTCCTAAAGAATGTGTGATTTGTCCTTTATTATTTGAGATATAATTCACTAATACCAAATGATTCATAATCATATACTCAAAGAATTATTTCTCCAAACTATGGCTTAGCCCATAATTCCAAAATAATTGCAAATAAATTTGGATACTTAGGTATTTTCCAATGCATCACAAATACCACCATTATAGTTTTATTTTATTCGAATATTCATAATATTCATATTGAAATAAAACTATGTCATTTTCCAGTTAACACTAAAAAACGATTATTGTTTCATAAATAATGTTTGGTATGTTTTACAAAAACAATTTTCGTAACTTGATGGGACCAATAAGTGTTATATGTCATGCTTCTACTATTTCCACCATTACTATAAGAGTATGAAATACAAAGCTCAAATTCAACCACTTAATATAGGTTATTTATTTCATTTATTGTAACTAGTTTACAGTCGAGAATTTTCAGATCAAGTATCTTAAATTCGAAGAAATAAGTGTCATAGAAAACAATTTTCTATGTGAAAATAATTTTGGAGTAGAAATCATATTTTTCGTTCCAATGTTAATTATCTATTATTATTTTACAATTCTTATATCTGAATTTTTTTATGAAGCTGTAATGACCATTTACACTCTTCATCCCAACTGTGCCTTAGGTTATATCCACTCCTATACATTCAATTTCCTTTTAGACGGTCGAACCATTCTAAAGAAATCCTTAGTAAAATACCACAACGAACTCTTTATAAAATGTACATTTGGTCATCCTTAACTTTTAAGAACATCGAATAAATTGCACTTTACGTAAACTGGTCAAACTGACATTTCATTGATTGAATTCTCAGATATAGTCTTGTAGCATTAGGTCCAATGTCATATTTAACACAACATGATCATTATTGTAATCAATCATATTGAATGCAAGATCTCACATTATAGTTTACTTGCTTATTTCAAGGAACTAATTTCATCGAGGTTTCGTACATTACAAATAGTAACATTTTGCCATAAAACATTTATATGTAATTGAAAATGAATCAAATATTCATATCATTGTATTGCGTTTAGAGTTTGAAACTCCTAGAAGACAATACACAGTCTCAGGTAAGTAAACATATAAGCGACCAAGTTATGAATGCATTTAGACACTTGCATGGGTCAACATGCAAACAAAATTTATTGGTAAG
Organism: Allium fistulosum; assembly: GCA_030737815.1. NCBI lineage: Eukaryota > Viridiplantae > Streptophyta > Magnoliopsida > Asparagales > Amaryllidaceae > Allium > Allium fistulosum. Next base: position 691,975,416 of record CM060904.1, read on the forward strand.
TATATTTTATATTTTTGTTTGTAAATATTAATTCATTTCATTTGTATATTTTAATTGATAAACATTTTATCAATTATGTTAACTGCACAAATTTATCTATGTAGATTATTATAAATTTATACAGCAAATTTTCTTACAATATTAGAAAGGCTAAACTTTACCATTTCATTTTTCTAATAAGGTTCCCACTAGTCTTTTATGTTTCTCCAAACCCTAAGATGAAACATAGAAGTCTTTCGACTTCACTAGTGGGTGTTAGGACTCGTATATCTTGGGATTCTGACCTTGAGGAAAACTCAACAAATCATAGGCCCGCATATGATGGATAACTCCTTATCGGTTCTATCACATACAACTCCTAACTTTGTGGTCCTTGTCCTAATCTCATCTTTACCTTGAGGAAAGCTCAAATAAAAAGAGATTATTCACTCATACCTGCCATTTCGCAACGGCCCAATTATAATATACATAACTTTAGGAAAACTCGGCAAATATGTGCAATTATCTTACCTTGTCTATTCTTTTTATTAATAGCACTACACATAACATCCCTAGTTTGAGAAAAAGCTCAACAACTAAGAAGTATGCAAGTAATATATTAATATATAAATGGTAGATGATAACTTTATATTAAAGATTCACAATCTTTAATAGATTTAAATTGATTGATATCGACTTATGGAATAATATATTTCTTATGAAATATCATCATGATTCAAGTGTCGGACACATTAGAAATCATAATATATGTACTATATTGATATATTTATTCCTTAAGTCTAATTGGGTTTCATGATGTTAACCTTTAATTCATACATTCATATTATATAACTTTTATATTTTAATTAACTTTTACAATAATCTTATGTATAATATTATATTAATTAAACATATTTAATTAATTTCAATTAATTGGCTATTTATTTAATTGTTAATTATTTAGTTTAACATATAATATTGATTATATACTATAACCTTTATAGTAATACACACACACATATCTACGTGTATGTGTTTTAATTTATTAATTAACCTTTAATTAATATACTTAATTAAAAAAATTTAATTAAATTTAATTATTTTCGAAAATTATGTTATATACATACATGTACACTTACTTTTTCTTAAACGTTTCAAGACAACACAACATATATCACTATATATTACACATGCATATATGTACATTATTTAACTAACTTATTTCTTTTATTAATACTATTAATAAAATTTATTTTGAAATTAATATATATATATATATATATTCAAACACTTCAAAAAATTTCATTATTGTATACATTTCTTATTTTAAATTTAAATTTTAAATATTTTTTTAGTTTCAAAACAATTTTGAAAATTAGCCTAAGGCCTAATTCAAATTGAGCCTTTTCTATTAGGTACAACCTTTGACTCACTTCACTTTTAGGGCCAGGCCGGTAGCCAGGGAGAGCAGGTTACTTGATTACCTAAACCCAAGCGTAGACACTATCTTTCTAGACACCCTACTAAATTGGTAAGCTTAATTGGTTTGCCCCAACTTGACTTATTTAGACCACGTAGATTATTGGGCTCTAATACCATGGTTGGAATCGGTCCAGTTGGAAGTAGGGGAACTGGGTATATTTCAAATTTTCTAGCCTAAATTCTTTTGGATCTTTATTGGGCAGATCTAGCCTTAAATTCATTTAGAACTTTTTTAAATTTTCTTTTTAAGTAAATTTCATCTTATTATAATTATTAAAGATTAGTTTGATTTAATTTTAAATTGTTTGTGTATTATTTTTATCTATTTGATGAGCGCATCAAATGTGCTTAGTGTGAGTGTGGAAGTGTAATATATAAAATGTGTGCACATCAAATATGAACGTTTTAGTTGTTGTGATTTACACCACAGTGGTCATATATCCCCTCTTTATATGCCTTTTCATCCAGAGAAGAAAAAAATTCTTTTTTCTTTGATTTGTTTAAGTGTGCATATGTATATAGATGTAAATATATATATATGTAAGATATAGAAGGCAATCTAAAACTGGTTTTGATTAAAAAAGTAGTTCAAACATCATTACATTACTTTTGAAGCTAATTTTGTAAACTTTAAAATTTATATGCATACACACACATATTTACATGCACACATATATGTATATGTATACAACATAAATTAATATTTTGAAACAAAACAACACAAAATTGTACTTAACTAATTTTCAATTCAAAACCATATTTTCAAAACAAAATAGCTTACTATAAGTCTAAACATTGAATTAAGAAACAAATCAAGAGAAATTTAGAGGTTTCCCTTTCCCCCATTTTCTTTTGGAAACAACATATGAAATTTAAATTCAATTAATTTACATGTAAACAATACTAAAAATAATTCAAAAGCTTTATAAAATTCTTCAATCCATAGCTTTATAATATGTAGTATGATTCATTAATATAATGATTCCAAAATTTTATTCAAACGCTGCTTTCCGAATTAAAAGGATTAGACAAATTAGGCATATATGAATTCATGACAATCAAATTTGGATTTAAATTATATGTATAGATAACAATCAAATAAAAGAGAGCAGAAGAGAATCTGTGATTGATATTAATAATATCACATGGGTAACTGATAAAAAGGAAATCAAATTTAACATGATGACAAAGTAAATGATTCAAAAGTAGAAGTTTGATAATCATACATAACCCAAAAACATACAAGGAGGAGAAATAGAAGATGTGAATAGTTATAAGTACATGAACATGATAGTTTACACACACACACACACATATATATATATATAACAAAATTACCTTTCAGATAAGCCTAGAGAATACACATTGAATGAAGAAGAATTCATAGACTCTACAAATCAATCTTTAGATCTACAATTATCTAGAGACAACCACCCTTTTTCTCTTTTGTTTTGTTTGAATTTATTTTAGAAAATTTTAAAACTTCCTCCCTATGGAAATTTCGGCCATGAGAATACAAGAATGAAAGAGGCAAATGATAGAGAGAAAATTTTGTCAAAGGAGGAAATAAATGTGGCATTCAATATATGATGATTCCTTTCCTTTTAATAAGATTTTTCTTTTCATTTCAAAACACAAGACCCCTCTTATTCCTCAAAGTAAGGCTAGCCACTCCATAGGCTATATGGTCTCCAAAACAATCCAAAAACCAATTAGTATTATTCCCATTTAAATCCAATTTACATTTCCTATCGATATATCGATACACGCGCTTATGACTGTTATATACGCACTTTATTAAATACTAATGAAAAATTATCAAACAAGAAATTTTTAACAATAATAATTCACAAATATTAATTTAATTTATTTAAATCCCTTTTTAGTGTTTGTTTTATTTAAATCAAATTTAAACATTTTATCGATATTGTATATCGATACACACATTTATAACTTTTATATACGCACTTTACTAAATACTAATGGCATTCAAATAAATTAAATAAAATTTAATAATTAATATTTCATAAATATTAATTAATTTAATTAATTCTCAATTATTAAAAATTAATTAAATCGCGTGGTTCACTCAGAATCTTTATAATTTCGGTTGTGTGACTCAAGGTATAAATTCAGTTAGCGATTAATATTGAACAATTCAAATATTAATGTTCATGTTGGAACTGGACTAGCCCGCAGCGGAAGTTATGGGTGAATTTCAAAAAATTTACCCTATTGGATCTTTTATTGGGCCTATGAAGTCTAACTGAATTAGAACATTTCTAAATTTCATTCAAATAAAATCATTTATTTTATTTAAATTCAAATATATTAAGATATGAAATTAATTTTATTTGATTTAGTCTATACACAAATGTATCATATACATACATGTATGAGTGCATGTGTAACATAATAATCCGTGAAATATATAATATGCCCATATGTAGATGTTGAGATTTACATCGCAACAGACATATTAGATCATTTTGTATGTCATGTATGTTGTTCAAATATGTGCACGTATATGTGCTACAAAATAAACACACACACATATGTATGTATAAATATATTATATATAATATATGAACATAAAACATTTATACATAGATAAATATATATAGAAAGAGAGAGAACAATTATAAAAAAATTATAATTCAAAATTGATGCAGCCCAAAATGACCAAGTCGTAGGTCGCATACGACCTAACTTGTTTTTAGGTCGCATACGACCTAACGAGCTAAGGTATAGGTCGCTGGAACGACCTAGCGAGCTACAACTGGAAAATAGGTCGCCTGTACGACCTAACAAGTTACTACGACCTAACGAGTTGGAAAACAAGTTACTACGACCTAACGAGTTGGAAAACAAGGTGCTACGGCCTAACGAGTCACGACCTATGTTAGGTCGCAGAGAAAGGGAACGACCTAAGTTAGGTCGCGGAGAGCTGCAGAAAGATAGGTCGCTCACTATAAGTCGAGAGGCCTTAGGTCGTGAAGACTTAGGTCGCAAAGAAGTGATACGACCTAAGTTAGGTCGTATGGACGACCTACGACCTAAGGTAAGTCGCTCCGAAATTCAGAATGAAGAATGCCTCGACCTACGACCTAAGTTAGGTCGCGCACGATCTACGACCTAAGTTAGGTCGCGAGAACTTTAGGTCGCTGATTGCTACAGTTCACTGCCGCCTGGATTCTGGGAAGATGCTACCTTGTTTTAGGTCGTTCAAGTGATAAGTCGTATAGTTTTGGGTCGTTTCCGACCTATGTGTTGTAAAGTGCTGTGTTGTATTTTTTCTTATGTTGTAATCTTTTAGGTCGTTTGTTTTTAAGTCGTGTGCTTTGTTAAGTCGTGTGCTTTGTTAAGTCGTGTACTTGTTAGGTCGCGTCTGTTTTTAGGTCGCACCATTTTTAGGTCGTAGGTCGTTCACGACCTAAGTGTTGTCAATTTTTCTGTTGTGTTGAGTTGTAGCCTATAAATAGGCATGTGTGGTCATTTGTAATGGTTGTTGATTTTTGAATAAAATTCTTGTTTGTTAGCTTTGTGCTTTCAATTAAATCGGTAGTTGAGTGTAATCTCCTATCTCCACCTTCGACATTCGAGTGCGCTCGAATCTTCGATCGTTGAAGCCAATTCGCGGAATCAAGTGCGCTTGATCAACGCTCGAAGAATTGTAGATCTCTCTTCACGGTATCGTGCGCGATCAATGTGTCAGAGATAGCTAGAATTCGGTATCTTCGGATCAACGAATTTGGGCATTCCAGTATTTCTCAATCCACCGATTGCTACTTTCATCGATCTATCTTGTTTTTGTTTAATCCACTGTGTCAGTTTGGTATCAGAGCCAGGTTTTAGCCAATCATAGCTAAATCGAGTCTTGGAGCCGAGAATTTGAAGTTTGAAGTGTAGCCGAGCTTGAAGTTTGAGCCGTGCATTTTTGTTTGAAGTGTTTGTGGAGTTTTCAAGTATGCCGCCGAGAAGAGCTAATCGCCATCAAAATATTGATGCTTTGTATAGAAGAGAAGAGGCCGATCAAATGGAACAACGTATGCATGAAAAATTTGATGAAGGTATTGGTCGATTAGAGAAGATGATGTTAGAGATGAATCAAAATCGGAGAAGGGTTTCACCTGAATCTAACCATGGGGGAAGTCGAGTCTCACCACATTCCAATCGGGAGAGAAGTGTTGATAATGATCATAGAAGTGTGAGTCGAGATTGTTATAGAGATGATGAAGATCGAAGACGTGAGAGAAATGTGAATGATCGAGAACGGAGGAATGTAGATAGAAGGGATGTTGGTGGAAGACGTGATGGTAGTAGAGATGTTGGTGGTCAGGATCGACATCGATATACATCTGATTTTGAAGAGGAGTATGACGGTGGTAGTGTTCGAGGACAAGGACGAGGTCAAGGAAGAAATTACTCTGAGTATGATCACAAGTGGGAATCGGGGATGAAAACTGAAATTCCTGAATTCAAGGGTGGTATGCAAGCTGAGGAATTTCTAGATTGGGTGGCTAATGTTGAAGAAATTTTTGACTTCAAGGAAGTTCCAGAACATCATAGAGTAAAGTTGGTTGCTACAAGATTGAGGGGTAGAGCTTTAGCGTGGTGGCAGCAAACCAAACTTACACGTGAACGAATGGGGAAGTCAAAGGTTGAATCTTGGGAGAAGATGAAGAAATTGATGAAAGCAAAGTTCTTACCTTACAATTATCAATCTCTGATGTATCAACGTTTGCAGAACTTGAGGCAGGGCACAAAAACTATTAATGATTACGCAGATGAGTTTTATCAGCTTATTGCGAGGAATGATATTATGGAAACAGAAGAGCAGCTGATAACTAGATTTGTTGGATGGTTGAGAATGCAGATACAGGATATGGTGAATATGTTTGATCCCAAATCTGTCGCTAAAGCACATCAGAAAGCTCTAGCTTGGGAGAAACAAGGAAGGAGAGGAGGTGGTGTGTTTACAAATTCCAACAATCAAGTGAAGGGTGTTAGTCCTAATGTTCCTAAGTCTGTCAATAAGCCAATGGTGAAGGAGGTTGAGAAGGTGAAGGTTAATAATGGTTTCAAATGCTACAATTGCCAGGAGGTGGGTCATAAAAGCAATGAGTGTCCAAAGCCTAAGAAGCGAGTGATGGTTGCGGAAGCTGAGGATGAGGAGGAAGAAGCTGAATGTTCTAATTCCTTACCAGTGGAGGAGGAAGACTTGTTGTCGGGAGATGAAGGGTATTCATTGATGATGAGGAGAAGTTGTTTGACCCCAAAGCAAGAGGAGGAAAGTAGTTGGTTGAGGAATAACATTTTTCAGTCTACATGCACTATTCTAGGAAGAGTTTGCAAGTTTGTTATTGATGCTGGAAGTTGTGACAATATTATCTGTACAAAAGCGGTGAAGAAGTTAGAGTTAAAAACTGAGAAACATCCTAAACCGTACAAGTTAGCATGGTTGAGGAAGGGTGGTGAAGTGAAAGTTGGATGAAGGACTTGTGTTAAATTTTTGATTGGGAAGAAATATAAAGATGAAATTTGGTGCGATGTTGTAGATATGGATGTCTGTCATTTATTGCTGGGGAGACCGTGGCAATATGATAGGGCGGTGCAACATGATGGGCGAAACAACAGTTATAGTTTCATGTTTGAAGGTACTAAAATCACTTTGGTTCCTAAGAAGCGACAACAAGAAGAAAACAAACTGGAGGAGATTGAAGAGCTGAAAACTTTATTATCTTTGAAGGAGTTTGTTAAGGAGGTTGAGGAAGAACCGGAAGTATTCTTGTTAATTGGGCGTAAGAGCAGTGAAGAGGTTGAACTTCCAGAAGAAGCGAAGCCAGTTTTGAAAGAATTTGAGGATGTATTTCCAGATGAGTTACCGAAGGAGTTACCGCCACTAAGAGACATTCAACATCAAATTGATCTTGTTCCAGGAGCTGTGTTACCACACAGACCACACTACAAAATGAGTCCAAAAGAACATGAGGAGTTGAGGAGGCAAGTGGAAGAGTTGCTTGAGCAGGGACGTGTGCAGGAAAGCTTAAGTCCGTGTGCTGTACCAGCTTTGTTAGTACCGAAGAAGGACGGGACGTGGAGGATGTGCACAGACAGTAGAGCATTGAATAAGATTACGATGAGGTATAGATTTCCAATGCCAAGGTTGGATGACTTGCTAGATCAGTTGAGTGGGGCAACTATCTTTTCGAAAATTGATTTGAAGAGCGGATATCATCAAATTCGTATTAGACCAGGTGATGAGTGGAAGACAGCTTTTAAAACCAGGGAGGGTCTATACGAATGGTTGGTTATGCCATTTGGCTTATCAAATGCACCAAGTACTTTCATGAGGGTGATGAACCAGATTTTTAGACCATTCATTGGGAAGTTCGTGGTGGTGTATTTCGATGATATTCTGATATATAGCAGGAGTATGGAAGAGCATGTTCAACATTTGAAGGAAGTGCTAATTATTCTACGTGAGGAATAATTTTATGCTGCCACAAAGAAGTGCGTGTTCATGACGCATAGCATTTTATTTCTAGGGTATGTTGTATCAAACGAAGGAATACAGATAGATCAAAGTAAAGTTGAAGCTATTAGAGATTGGCCGCAACCCAAGTCAAAAACGGAGGTCTGGAGTTTTCACGGGTTGGCTTCATTTTATCGAAGATTTATTCCACACTTTAGTAGTGTGATGGCACCTGTTACAGATTGTATGAAGGGCAAATAGTTTTCATGGACGGAGAAAGCAGGAGTTGCTTTTGAACAAATCAAGGAGTTGTTGACGACAGCACCAATTCTAGCATTACCTGATTTTCAGTTGTTGTTTGAATTACACACTGATGCATCAAAGGTTGGGATTGGAGGAGTATTGAGTCAGAGGGGATGTCCAATTGCATACTTTAGTGAGAAGTTGTCAGGGGCGAAGATGAGATATAGTACATACGATGTGGAATTTTATGTTGTGGTTCAAGCTATTAAACACTGGAGACACTATCTATTTCAGAAAGAGTTTGTTCTTTACACTGATCATGAGGCGTTAAAGCATTTACAAGGGCAAGACAAGATTTCAGCGAGACATGCATCGTGGATTGCGTACCTGCAACAGTTTACGTTTGTTGTGAAACACAAATCGAGAGTGACGAATCGTGTTGCGGATGCATTGAGTAGAAGAAATCATGTGTTGACTACAATGAAGGTTGAAGTGACAGGGTTTGATGTGCTACTAGAGTTATTTGTTGAAGATCCTTACTTTATGAAGTTTGTAGATAAAGTGAAGAAAGGAGAGACGGATGAATTTGTGTTGGTAGATGGTTTTCTGTTTAAAGGAAATCGGTTATGTATCCCTGATTGTAGTTTGAGAATGAAGATCGTAAAGGAGTTGCATGAGGAAAGTCATGTGGGCCGAGATCGTACTTTACAATTGATTTCACAATCTTATTTTTGGCCATCGATGAGAAAAGAGGTTGAGAGATTTGTGGAGCGATGTCGTATCTGTCAGGTTTCGAAAGGAACTGCGACCAATGCTGGATTATATATGTCGTTACCTGTACCAACTAAACCATGAGTAGATGTGAGTATGGACTTTGTGTTGGGATTGCCGAGAACGCAGCATGGTAATGATTCCATTTATGTGGTGGTTGACCGATTTTCGAAAATGGCACATTTTATTGCTTGTAAGAAGACGGCGGATGCTATTCATGTTGCTCAGTTGTTTTTCAAAGAGATATATCGACTTCATGGATTGCCAGAATCTATTGTGTCGGATAGGGATACTAGATTTTTAAGTCATTTTTGGCTAAGTTTGTGGAAGATGGTGGGAATGAAGTTGAACTTTAGCAGCGCTTTTCATCCGCAAACGGATGGACAGACCGAGGTTGTGAACAGATCATTGGGAAATTTGTTGAGATGTCTTGTGCAAGACAATCTGAAGAGTTGGGATGTGAAGTTATGTCAAGCAGAGTTTGCTCATAATCGTGCTGTGAACCGTAGTACGGGTTTCAGTCCATTTCAGATTGTATATTCTAGTTTGCCAAAGGGGCCGTTGGAGTTAACGGTCATGCCACAACCAAAGAAGACAGTCAAGCGAGCTGCTGATTTTGTTGAAGGATTGACAGAGTGCCATAGAATCGTTCAAGAACGATTGGAAAAGGCGAATGAGAAGTACAAACGATCTGCAGATCTGAAGCGGAGGAGTGTTGAATTTAATGAAGGTGATTGGGTTTATGCAGTGTTAACAAAGGATCGTTTTCCGGTGGGAACATACAATAAATTGAAAGCACGGAAGATTGGTCCAGTAAAAATTTTGAAGAAGATCAATGAAAACGCTTACAAGTTGAGGCTGCCGGAGGATGTGTATACCTCCAATGTGTTTAATGTTAAACATCTCATACCATATAATGGGGATGAACTTATGGTGGAAGAGGATGGCGCAAATTCGAGGATGAATTTTTCTCAACCAGGGGAGGATGATGCAGCCCAAAATGACCAAGTCGTAGGTTGCAAACGACCTAACTTGTTTTTAGGTCGCATACGACCTAACGAGCTAAGGTATAGGTCGCTGGAACGACCTAGCGAGCTACAACTGGAAAATAGGTCGCCTGTACGACCTAACAAGTTACTACGACCTAACGAGTTGGAAAACAAGTTACTACGACCTAACGAGTTGGAAAACAAGGTGCTACGACCTAACGAGTCACGACCTATGTTAGGTCGTAGAGAAAGGGAACGACCTAAGTTAGGTCGTGGAGAGCTGCAGAAAGATAGGTCGCTCACTATAAGTCGAGAGGCCTTAGGTCGTGAAGACTTAGGTCGCAAAGAAGTGATACGACCTAAGTTAGGTCGTATGGACGACCTACGACCTAAGGTAAGTCGCTCCGAAATTCAAAATGAAGAATGCCTCGACCTACAACCTAAGTTAGGTCGCGCACGATCTACGACCTAAGTTAGGTCGCGAGAACTTTAGGTCGTCGATTGCTACAGTTCACTGCCGCCTGGATTCTGGGAAGATGCTACCTTGTTTTAGGTCGTTCAAGTGATAAGTCGTATAGTTTTGGGTCGTTTCCGACCTATGTGTTGTAAAGTGCTGTGTTGTATTTTTTCTTATGTTGTAATCTTTTAGGTCGTTTGTTTTTAAGTCGTGTGCTTTGTTAAGTCGTGTGCTTTGTTAAGTCGTGTACTTGTTCGGTCGCGTCTGTTTTTAGGTCGCACCATTTTTAGGTCGTAGGTCGTTCACGACCTAAGTGTTGTCAATTTTTCTGTTGTGTTGAGTTGTAGCCTATAAATAGGCATGTGTGGTCATTTGTAATGGTTGTTGATTTTTGAATAAAATTCTTGTTTGTTAGCTTTGTGCTTTCAATTAAATCGGTAGTTGAGTGTAATCTCCTATCTCCACCTTCGACATTCGAGTGCGCTCGAATCTTCGATTGTTGAAGCCAATTCGCGGAATCAAGTGCGCTTGATCAACGCTCGAAGAATTGTAGATCTCTCTTCACGGTATCGTGCGCGATCAACGTGTCAGAGATAGCTAGAATTCGGTATCTTCGGATCAACGAATTTGGGCATTCCAGTATTTCTCAATCCACCGATTGCTACTTTCATCGATCTATCTTGTTTTTGTTTAATCCGCTGCGTCAAAAATTAACTTAGTTTTGCAAACATAATAATTTTAGTATTTTAATTAGTATATATTATGAATAAAATAATGTTTTCATTCATAAATAATTAACATAAAATAATCTATTGATGAATATTCAAATTTTGCAATTTTAGAAAATCTAAGATCATAAAATAGAGCTTAGAAAAAATCTGGAGATTTTTCAAAGATGAAATATTATTAATTTTTTAAATCAAATACATTGATTTAGGCAATAATTATTTAATATAAAGTAATATATTATTAAAAATTCAAATTTTAAAATTTTCAGAAATTCTAGGATCATGAATGAAAGGTTATGAAAATTTTGAAGAATTTTTCAATTAAATTATTATTTTTAATAAATCATAAATAAGTTTTCTAAAATAATATTAATTATAAAAAACAATAAACTTTATTGAAAAATTTCTAAATTTTTTCTATATATTTCTGAAATGATATAATATTTTTTTAAATATAAAATTGAATTTTTAATGTAATAATTATTTTTTAAATAATAAACCATTCAAAAATTAAATAAATGTTAATTTAAAAATATGAATATATGTATGATATTTAATTTTCGAATTTTTAAATTCATATTATATATAAATAAGTGTACTAAATTTTTTAAATCATATATATATATATATCTTATATATGCATATATGCTATTATGAGAGAGAAATATACACTAATATATGTATATATATGAATTTATTAATAAATATATATATAAGAATTATTAATGACAAAAATTGATTTTGTATAGTAAACAACATTTATTTATACATAAATCAAATAGTATAATAAAAAATTATGCACATAACCAAACTGATTTGTGATACAAAAATCTCACCTAACTAAACATATAGTAGCAATATATTTAAGCAGATATAAAATTGCTCATTATAGGATGATAGAATATAATTTAGTTACTGTAATATGAATTAAAATTACCAATTTAATGATGCCTTTGAATCCATGTTGAAGCAATGACTTCTCTTCCTTTTACTGTTCTTGATTCGTCAGATTGCATGTCTGGAATCACCGACCTCTAACTATCGAATAGTATTATTTTAATTTGAAATATATTTGAGAATTTTGGAGTGGATTGAGAGCTATCTTTTAACCAGCTATGTAGAAGGTAATGACAGCCAAAAAGGTTAGTTATTGTTTTTAGAGATACATATATATATATATAGAGAGAGAGAGGGTTGTATTAGCGAGAAACGAGGAAAACCTTTTTACCATTCTCACTTTATCCCAACTCGTTATCTCTAAGCCAATTCCCTATGATTTAGCCACCCCTAGACCTTCCCAACACCAAAATCTTGCAGCCCTAATGATGGGCCTTAAACCCATCTAAGCCCAAGCCAAAATACTATGCAATTAAATCTAATTTAATAGTTTGTCGATATTGTATATCGATCGATATATTTATAACTGTTATAAATATATATAACATTATTTATTTCTCAAATCATATTCAAATTTTATTATTAATATTTCATAAATATTAATTAATTTAATTAATATATAACAATTATATACTAATTAAATCGTAAGGGAATTCATCATTTCGGTTGTGTAACTCTTGGGTGTAAATTTGGTCAGCGATTAACATCGAACTATTCTAATGTTAACATTCACATGTCACTTAGCAGGTGGTGTGACATTATGGCCAAATTTATCGCTTACTCATTTTCGGTAAAATCCAATTTTAGTTTAATAAGCGTTACCTGTTTGTGACATTTGTTTACACCAATTCTCTTCGTTAAAACTATATCACTTTGGACTTATGGAATTTCGTAATGGTCAAAATTCCAACCTCATCCACATTCAACTTCATAGTCTAAATACAAAGTCCTTGGTTGAATAATAACAATTATTATTAACTGAAATGCTCTGGCTAGAGACTTTGACTTTGAGTTGACTGTGATACTAACCGCATATAACTGAGGAGACGAATCCTCTCTTAAATAGTGCTTCACTTCCAATACTTCCACTCGACCCAACTATGGTCACTCGATGGACGCCATGCCATGATTTGGCTATAATCAAAGTGGAGCTTTCATATTGAAGATCCATAGTATTCTCAAGTCGAGAGAACTGTGTAAATCAGTCATATCGATATTTTCCGTTTGACCTTAGTTATATTAACCAATAGAAAACTATCGAGTAATTCGTTCCATAGTTATTAAATAACTATTAGTACGTAACGCCTAGGTGCCTCCAACAGTCATGAGTAATACACTGCCCAACATTTGGAGAGCGTTACGTACTCCTGTCTCAACGGATACATCGATATTTAGTCTCGATGCATCTTGATTAGGAATATTTAAAATGGTATATTTGTTTCATTGTGATAAATTACTCACGGTTACAACACTTTGTAACTACTATCACAAAATATACCATTTGTGGATTTTTCTATTAAATATACTTTTAATTAAGTTAATTAATTAATATAATCACATTATATCAAGTATATAATAGGAAGAAAATATCTTTTATTTCAAACAAGATTGGTTAACGAGTTAGATATATGTCACAAATTAAATAATTATCCCTAGGGCATACCCCTAACTCTATCAATCTCCCACTTGCACTTGGGGTCAATTATGGAATCTAATTCCAACTTCTCCAACCAGTTTTCTCAAAACCAATTAGGTCGGTCCCTTAGTGAATGGGTATGCTATTATGTTTTAATTATCTACTTTGTCGATTAACTCTCTCTAACACTGATAAACTGGCTTTATCATGTGGAACAATTCGAAGTATATCTTTCGACGTCTAGTGAGCTTTAAGTTCTATCATGACCAATTTCATGACATTGTTATATTATAACAATATTATGGGATTCTCAACATTTAGAATCACCTTTGGCTCAATTATAAATTTGTGCATTTATATCTATATACATTGGTTTATTGTAGCACTATTCAAGTTAATGTTCTCAACATTTCGTTGAATCGACCACAATCACCTTTATTTTGAAACATTTTCAAATTAAATATTTTAACTTGAATTTTATCATTGACATGTTATACTCAATATCACTTATAAAAGTTTGTGTCCAAACGTTCCATCATAACGAGTTCGTTGTTTCTATAAACAATTCTCTAGTATTTCATAAATACGTGAGAACACCTCAAACAACCATTTAGTGATATCAATTTGGATTTTATATTTACTCCATGTATCAAATACATAAAAAAAAACACAATATCATACACAACATAATTTGTATGATAATTCCTATTGCTAATGCATAAGGAATCCAACTTACATGTTCTCCTTTTAGTAGGGTGCTCTTATATATTGTTTTGGGACAATCCTATATCTTTTATACTCACCATAAAAGACATCATTTACAATCCAAAATTGAGTATTAAAACAATTAAAGTTAATTTTAATACAAGCATATTGTTAAAATCAACAACGTGTTGTTTACTTATAATTTAGAAATATCAATGTATGTTTTAACGTTCTTTCTTATGAACACACGCTTCCTCTGCACTTTGATTGAAAATCAAACTATTTGATATTTCTATCAAAATACTTATTAAATCTTGATGCTTATAAAATGATATATTCGTATTATTTCTTGGATCATATCCAGAGACTCACAAACCCAATATCGCTCCCACTGACTTCGAGGCATTTTTGGTTAATATGTGTAAACGGCTTACTCTAAATCATTATTTAGATTTTTCTATTTAAATACATAAGACCAAACACTAAGTCTTATCGAGCAATAATTTTGTGAGTAAATATGAATTAACTTGAGCATGTTGAATACCGAATCTGTTATGCTAATTTCAACAATTGAAATTTGTGATATTATTCTTATCAACATTGCTTATTTAATTCCAACCACATTAGTCTTTCCAATAAAGACACAATCTCGACCGATGGATCACATCTCTTTGGTTACGACCACTAAAATCATATTTTGATAGCGTACTTGGAATTCTTTCATATCTGCGCATCATACCATATAGAGTCAACAATCTTAATGGTTTAATTGAACAACTGAGGGTAATGTATATTTTCGACATTAATAAGAAACTCATAGTTTCTCTTCGATGTACGAGAATACTTATTAGACATTCTAATGCTATGTGTTCATTTAGGTTAGTTAATTTCATTTCATCTCTTATAATCAGTTCTATCTATGGATCGGATCCAATTCCATTTAACTACCAAAAATTTCTCAAAGAAATTCCTTCATAATGAAGTTGATATATCTTGAAACAACAATTGTTTTTTAGTGCAAATAGAATAGAGGTTCATAAACGCTTTATGAACCTTTTTATTTATAAAACTGATTTTAGTTTACAAAAATTATGTTCAAAACATAATGATGATAGACCTTTTCAAAAAACTTTTTGGAGATTCATACAAGATCCCTTACGAACAATTACTACGTGCAATCTTTCGACTCGCACAACCTGCCAACTCCTTGGCCTAGGATATGTTAGGATTTCTTACAAACCCTTATCTTGTATGATTTTGTAAACTATGTTTTAAATGAAATAATATCAACCTTGTGTGCTAATCTTAAGTGCATGACCTTATAGAAAGAAACTAACTCAACTTCACTCACAATTAATCGTAAATTGTCCAACAATGTCTGATTACTCCTTATCGATGCATCATTATGTATCACATGGAGGAGTGATTTTGAGATTGAATATATATTCATTTTTAGGTACATTTGGAACTCTTTCCAGTATAATCACTTATTCGACCAAATCAAATCATTTTATTCTATTGCATGTTATTTTATTTACTTTTCTTTTATATTCTATGATTTTATCATAAAATTACTATATGTGTATCTAATACACATGTTCATGTTGGTAATAAATCATCGATGAATATAACAAAGTATATGGAACCCTTTTGGTATTAATAGACTTGTGATTGCATACATCAATATGTATTAATTCAAAGAGTTCATCAACTCTTATGATGCTCCCACTGAATGGGTGCATAACCATTAATTGTTTGAGATATAATAAACATGTATCATATGATTCATAATCATATAGTAAAATTATTTCTCAAAACTACGGCTTAGTCTATAATTCCAAAACAGTTGTAAATAATATTAGATACATATGTATTTTTGTTGCATCACTTTTACTATGAAAACAAATTCCATAATATAGTTCTATTTCATAATGAATATTCATAATACTCATATTGAAATATAGTTATATCTATTTTTCAGTCAATGCCAAAAAATAAACATCATTTCACAAATAATGTTCGGTACATTTTACGAAATAATTTTCGTAATTTGATGCAATCATTAGGTGTTATATGGCATGCTCCCACTATTTCCGCCATTAATATAATAGCGTACTAAATTTAGAGGTCCATCATTCACTTAATATTGTTAATATTGTTTGCTTATTTCATATGCTGCAACTAGTTTACAGTGGAGAGTTCTTTGATCAAATATCTTGAACTCAAAGAAATAAATGTTATAGAAAACAATTTTCTATATGAAAATACATTTCGGAATAAAAATCATATTTCATATTCGAATATTAAGTATCAATTAGTATTACAATTCTTATTTCCAATGTTTCTCTATGAAGCAGAAGTGACTATTCATTCTCTTCATTCCAACTTTACCTTAAATTACATATATTCTTATACATTCGTTTTTCTTTCAAATGGTTAAACTATTCAAAATAAAACTTTACTACAATATCATAATAATCCTTTTACAAAAGCGCATTCGATTATTCTTAACATTTAAGACATCAAATATGTTGCACTTTATGTAAACCGATCAAGATGACATTTCAACGATCGAGTTCTTAGAAGTATCTCGTAGTTTATGGTCTTGTGTTACATTAACACAATATGATCCTTTTGAAATAATTCAAGTTGAATACATGATCTTAAAATACTGTTTATTGGCTTACTTCGAATGAACTAACTTTATCGAAATATTGTACCCCACAAACTATGACTGTTCACCATATAAAATTTATATGTGAAAGTCATGGATCAAATATCCATAGTCTTGAATTGCATTTAGAGTTCAAAAACTCATGAAATGCAATACACGGTCTAAACCAAATAAACATATAAGTGACCAACTTAAGAATGTATTAAGTAGTTGAAATTAGGCACTTGCATGGGTATAGAAACATTATATATCATGCAATTAGAATTATTAGTAAGTATATATTATATTTCTATTTGTCAACTTTCAATTCAGTTTGTATATATATGTTAATTGACAAACGTTTTATCAATCATATCAAATGCACAAATTTATCATTGTAGATAATTATAACATTATATAGCATATGTTCTTACAATATTAGAAAGGTTGAATGTTACCATTTCATTTTTCTAATAAGGCTCCCACTAGTCTTTTATGTTTCTCCAAACCTTAAGATGAAACATAGGAGTCTTAGAACTTCACTAGTGGGTGTTAGGACTCGTTTGTTTTGGTATTCTGACCTTGAGTTTGCTCAACAAATCATAGCCCCACAAACGATGGATAACTCCTTATTGGTTGTATCACATACAACTCCTAACCCATTTTTCCTTGTTCTAATCTCATTTCGACCTTGAGTTTTCTCAACAAATCGAAAGAGATTATTCACTCATACCTACCATATCGTGATGACCTAAGTATAGTATATGTACCATGAGTTTGCTCAACAAATACATATAGTTATCTTATCTCGTCTGTTCAATATATTAATAATACTACGCATAACATCCCTAGCTTGAGTTTGCTTAAGAACTAAGGAGTATGTAAGTAATTTAGTAATATATATGGTAGAGGACAACATTATATTGAAGATTCATAATCTTCAATATATAATTGAGTGATATCGATTTATAAAATAATATATTTCTTATGAAATACCCCAGCGATTCAAGTGTCAGAGACATCAGAAATCACGGTATATATAGATTTACATATGTATTTATTTCTCAAGTCTATTTGGGTTTCTTTAATGTTCCACATTTAGTTTATACACATATCATGTATGTTTTATTGTTATATAACTTTTATATTTCATATTACCTATATGATAGTCTTACGTATAATATATCATTAATTAAATCTTACTTAATTAATTTTAATCAATTAACTCTTTAATTAATTTTAAATTAGTATTCCAATATAACTTTTATATTGGACATATCTACTATAACATTTATAGTGTATACTATAACCTTTATAGTGTAACACACATATATCATATATATGTGTATTTTATTTAATTAATTAACCTTTAATTAATTTATTCAATTAAACAATTTTTATTAAAATTTATTAATTTCAAAATTTATCTTGTATACATACATGTATACTTATATTATCTTAAACATTTTAAAATAACATAACATGTATCAATATATATATAATACATGCATACATGCATTAATTAATTAACATATTTAATTAATTTATTTTATTAATTTTATTAATAAATTTAAATTTTGAAATTATTATATAAATATTTTCAAACATTTTGAAAATATCATTATCCTTTCAAGCATTTTGAAAACTTATGTAGTATTATAATTTTTATAATAAACATGTTTTATTTTAAATTTAACTATTAAATTTAAAATCTTTAATATTAATTTTCAAAACTATTTTGAAAATTAGCCCAAGGCCCAAATTAAGTTGAGCTTTTTGTATTAGGGGCAACCTTTGGACTCACCTCACCTTTCGGGCCAAGCCGGTAACTGGGTAGGACAGGTGCTTGATTACCTAATTCCAATCCTAGACATTACCTTTCTAGACACCATACTAAGTAGGCAAACTTAATTAGTTAGCCCTAATATGACTAATTTAGACCGCATAGGCTATTAGGCTCTAATATCATTGTTGGAATTGGACTAGCCCGCAACGGAAGTTATGGGCGAATTTCAAAAATTTTACCCTATTGGATCTTTTATTGGGCCTATGAAGTCTAACTAAATTAGAACATTTCTAAATTTCATTTAAATAAAATCATTTATTTATTTGGCAAGGCCTAAATAAAAATAAAATCATTTATTTTATTTAAATTCAAATATATTAAGGTATGAAATTAATTTTATTTGATTTAGTTTAAACATAAATGTATCATATACATATATGTGTGAGTGCATGTGTAACATAATAATCAGTGAAAGGTATAATATGTCCATATGTAGATGTTGGGATTTACATCGCAACAGACATATTAGCTCATTTTGTATGTCATGTATGTTGTCCAAATTATGTGCACGTATATGTGTTACAATACACACACACATGTATGTATAAATATATTATATATAATATATGAACATAAAACATTTATATATAGATAAATATATATATAGAAAGAGAGAGAACAATTATTAAAAATTATTTATAATTCAAAATTAACTTAGTTTTGCAAACATAATAATTTTAGTGTTATAATTTGTATATATTATGAATAAAATAATGTTTTCATCCATAAATATTTAACATAAAATAACCTATTGATGAAAATTCAAATTTTACAATTTTCAAAAATCTAGGATAATAAAATAGAGCTTAGGAAAAATCTAGAGATTTTTCAAAGTTGAAATATTATTTTTTTTAAAACAAATACATTGATTTCGGCAATAATTATTTAATATAAAATAATATATTACTAAAAATTCAAATTTTAAAATTTCAAAAATTCTAAGATCATGAATGAAAGGTTACGAAAAATTTTGAAGAATTTTTCAATTTAATTATTATTTTTAATAAATCATAAATAGCTTTTCCGAAGTAATATTAATTATAAAAGATAATAGAATTTATTGAAAAATTCCTAAATTTTTTCATATATTTATGAAATGATATAATATTTAAAAATATATATAATTGAATTTTTAATATAATAATTATTTATATATAATAAACAATTCAAAATTTTAATAAATGTTAATTTAAAAATATGAATATATGTATGATAATTAATTTACAAATTTTTAAATTCATATTATATATAAATAATTGTAATAAAATTTTTAAATCATATATATATCTTATATATGCATATATACTATTATGAGAGAGAAATATACACTAATATATATATATATGAATTTATTAATAAATATATATAAAAAACAATTATTAATGACAAAAATTGATTTTGTACAGTAAACAACATTTGTATATACATAAATCAAGTAGTACAATAAACAAATTATGCATATAATCCAACTGATTTGTGACAACCACATCTACTTACAAAAATCTCACCTAACTAAACATATAGTAGCAATATATTTAAACATATATGAAATTTCTCATTATAGGATCATAGAATATAATTTAATTACTGTAATATGAATTAAAATTACCAATTTAATGATGCCTTTAAATCCACGTTGAAGCAATGACTTTCCTTCCTTTTACTGTTCTTGATTCGTCATATTGCATGTCCGGAATCACCGACCTCTAACTATCGAATAGTATTATTTTAATTTGAAATATATTTGAGAATTTTGGAGTGGATTGAGAGTTATGTTTTAACCAGTAATGTAGAAGGTAATGACGGCCAAAAAGGTTAGTTATTGTTTTTAGAGATACATATATATATATATATATATAGGGTTGTATTAGAAAGAAACGAGAAAAACCTTTTTACTCATTCTCACTTTATCTCAATCCATTATCTCCAAGCCAATTCTCTATGTTTTAGCCACCCCTAGACCTTCCCAAAACCGAAATTTTGCAGCCCTAATGATGGGCCTTAAACCCATCTAATCCCAAGCCAAAATACTATGCAATTAAATCTAATTTAATCGCTTATCGATATTGTATATCGATCGATATATTTATAACTGTTATAAATATATAACATTATTTATTTCTCAAATCATATTCAAATTTTATAATTAATATTTCATAAATATTAATTAATTTAATTAATTTATAACAATTATATGCTAATTAAATCGTAAGGGAATTCATCATTTCGGCTGTGTAACTCTTGGGTGTAAATTTGGTCAGCGATTAACATCGAACTATTCTAATGTTAACGTTCACACATCACTTAGCAGGTGGTGTGACATTATGGCCAAATTTATCGTTTACTCGTTTTTGGTAAAATCCAATTTGAGTTTAATAAGCGTTACCCGGTTGTGACATTTGTTTACACCAATTCTCTTCGTCAAAACTATATCACTTTGGACTTATGAAATTCGGTAATGGTCAAAATTCCAACCTCATCCACATTCAACTTCATAGTCTAAATACAAAGTCCTTGGTTGAATAATAACAATTATTATTAACTGAAATGCTCTGGCCAGAGACTTTGACTTTGAGTTGACTGTGATACTAACCGTATATAACCGAGGAGACGAATCCTCTCTTGAATAGTGCTTCACTTCCAATACTTCCGCTCGATCCAACTATAGTCACTCGATGGACGCCATGTCATGATTTGGCTATAATCAAAGTGGAGCTTTCATATTGAAGATCCACAGTATTCTCAAGTCGAGAGAACTGTGTAAATCAGTCATATCGATATTTTCCGTTTGACTCAGTTATATTAACCAACAGAAAACTATCGAGTGAGTCGTTCCATATTTATCCAATAACTATTAGTATGTAATGCCTAGGTGCCTCCAACAGTCATGAGTAATACACTGCCCAACATTTGGAGAGCGTTACGTACTCTAGTCTCAACGGATACATCGATATCTAGTCTCGATGCATCTTGACTAGGAACATTTAAAATGGTATATTTGTTTCATTGTGATAAATTACTCACGGTTACAACACTTTGTAACTATTATCATAAAATATACCATTTATGTATTTTTCTATTATATATACTTTTAATTAAGTTAATTAATTAATATAATCACATTATATCTAGTATATAATAGGAAGAAAATACCTTTTATTTCAAACAAGATTGGTTAACGAGTTAGATAAATGTAACAAATTACATAATTGCCTCTAGGGCATACCCCTAACTATATCAGTTCACACGTCAACTTAGCTAGTGGTATGAAATTTCGGTTGAATTTATCGCTTACACATCTTTTGGTAAAATCCAATTCTACTTATTATAAGCATTACCCATTAGTGACAATTATTAACACTAATTCTCTTCGTTAAAACTATATCACTTTTGACTTATGGAATTTGGTAATGGTCTAAATTCCAATTCATCCATATTCAACTCTAGTCCAAACACTAAGTCCTTGGTTCAATAATAACAATTATTATTAACCGAACTACTCTGGTCAGAGATTTTGACACTGAGTTGACTTCAGTTGACCATGATATTAAATGCACATAACTGAGGAAACGAATCCTCTCTTAAATAATGATTCACTTCCAATACATCCAATCGACCCAATTATAGTCCTTCCAATACTTCCAATTGTCAGTGTTCATCTGTCAAGAGAACTGTGTAAATTAGTCACATCGATTTTTTCATTTGACCTTAGTTATATTAATCGACGGAAAACTATCGAGTGAGTTATTCCATAGTTATCCAATAAATATCAGTATGTAACCCCTTGGTGCCCCCAAAAGTCATGAGTAATACACCGCCTAACATTTGGAGAGTGTTACTTACTTTAGTCTTAAGGGATATATCGATATCCAGTCTCTATGCATATTGACTAGGAATATTTAAAACAGTGTGTTCAATTTCACTATGATTAATTACTCATGGTTACAACATTTTGTAACTGCCATCATAAAACCTACCGTTTATGGATTTTCGATTAAATATACTTTTAATTAAATTAATTAATTAATATAACACATTATATCAAGTATACAAAATAAAGAAAATGTATTTTATTTTGAACAAGATTGGTTATTGAGTTAGATATATGTAACAAATTATATAATTTCCCCTAGGGCATACCCATAACTCTATCGAGTTTGAGAGCTCAAAAGTTGTTTTAAAAGGTAATAAAAGATTGAGTAACGGAAGGAGATATTTTCTTCTCTTTTACCTCTTCTTAATACCACTTAAATCACTCACTACCTTCAGCTTTTTTCCTCGTCCATTTTTTCATATCTTGGCTATGAGTTTCATGGTGCAATCGCTAAAAAAATTCAAAAGCACTCGATTTTCTCGTAAGCAAGAAAGAAAAATTGATCAAGGCTTCTTGGCCTCGCTAGGTCCAGTCTAGGCCGGCTCAAATCCAAGCTAGTCCCTCGCAAATCAGCCCAGGTTAGGTGCAGGTCGGCTAAGCACACTCAATTGCTGGCCCAGGTCCATGCTTGTCCCTCGCCAGCCCATCTACTAAATAACACATCAATCGAGTTGTTGGTCGGTGTGCCCTGAAGTAGTTTCAATAGTCAACTCATCAAGCAAAATCGGACCTAGGCATAACCCAGCCCGATCCACACCGACCCATCTCACATACGATGGGCTCTCTCTGAAAGGGAGTGCGGATTAAGGATCTTAAGGCTAATTTAACACTAGTGGGGGGTGAATAGTGTTTAATGGATTCTATGACTTATATGGACTAAATTAAAATTATGACACAAACAAATGCAGAACTTAATTACAGAACAATCACAAAATCAAACACAGATGCAGAAAGTAAATAAAAAGCAGTAAAAGGAAAGAACACACCGGATTTTATACTGGTTCGGAGTTACCCTACATCCAGTCATGTACCAAGGCAGAACACCTCATACAGATTTTTATTATACCAATGTCGAGATTATAATCCTCAGTTTCTAAAGGCCTTGAGGTACCCTCCTGTCTCACGAGTTCGGGGTAAACTTTCTTGATTTACGGGCCACAAGATTACCCAATTGATTTCCAGGCACAACCATACCTTATAGAGAGACTCGATAAACTTGTGATTACAAATTGATCCTATAACTCTAAATAGCACTTTGATCTTCGAGAGAGGGTAGAGATTCAAACAAGAATGAGATTCTAATTTGATTCACTTGAGAATTCAGCAGAATTTCGGCACGATCTTAAAAATATGAATATTTTAGAATATAGATTTGTGGAGAAGAAGGAGTGAAGAAAATATGAAATTAGTTAGTTAAAAAATTCGTTTGTGAAGGCTATTTATAGAGCACCAACAGTCATAACCATTCGTGAAGAGATTTAAACGAATAGACACTTCTTTTGAAAATTGAAACTTTTGAATTCAACGGCCACCATGTCGACATGGGGTATCCTATGATGTCAACATCCCTATGTTAAAAATAATATAAAATTTGTTTTGAAAAATGGTATTGAAATGAAAACAAAATGAAATGACTCTAGAGTAAAATAAACTAATTTTACTATGTTTTAAAACACAAAAATAAAGAATATTTAAGGCTAAAATAACTATTTGAAAATCATTTGAATAGATAATTTGAAGGCTAAAATATTTTGAAAAGCAGTTTTGAAATTCGTTTTGAAAAACCATTTTGAAGTAGTTTTGCAAGCTTCTTCCTGCAGAATATCTCATCACATCAAGACTCGAGAACTTGTACAAAACCAGGATGTTCGTGGGTTTGTAAGCCACTTGTCATGGGTTTGTAAGCTACTTGTCGTTGGTTTGTAAGCCACTAAGAAGGTAGAAATGAGTTCCATCCCAAATGAAATTCGGAATGAAGATTTCCATGCTATTATGAACTTTTAACAAAAACTAACACATATCTTGAAATTTTGATCTTGATACTCATGAGTCTTCAAACTTGATTTCTTCATCCTTGATCTTTATACTGTACAGTCTTCAATAATCAGTACCTGCCTTATATATATCCTGCATAATAACATTGATATATATCTAGACAATAGTGTTAGTATATAAGTTATAATAAAATAAGCTACAAAGGTTGTTGTCATCAAAACCTCTATCTCCAGTTCCTAACAATCTCCCCCTTTTTGATGATGACAACCTTATAAAATATACTTACCACTTCGATCATACCATAACTCCCCCTTACACCAACAACTCCCCCTTACTCCAAGCCTACTATTTTATATAACTTCTCCCCCTTTGTCATCAACAAAACAATAACCTATAAACCTTGAACTTAATAGAAAATGAGATAAACAAACATATGACATAAGAATAATAACTATGTATGAGTTAAATATAGCATCCTAAGTTAAATGGAATTCAAGATTTTATACACCAAAGATTGTTTTTAGAAGAACATTAATTAAGAAAACACTTTATATACAAATTAACAAACTAATATACAATCAAGAAAGAGAAAAATGAAAAATGAAAAACGCTTAACGAGGACCCTTAACTATTGGTGATTTATGGATCGAACAATTTGGATAGTGGAGACAAAAGTTTCCACGTGGTTCGACCAAGTTCCCATTAGCGTCAAAAAGGACCTCTCCAACGCAAATCACGCCATTGTCTTCGTCCATATGAACATCCGGATTCGGCAGAGGATGTTCTTCTTCTTGATCCTCTTGTGGTTCTTCCATAGGCTCTTCTTCTTAAGAATCCATGGCTTGTGACGATTCTTCGATGACAATGGGATTGGCATGGTTATTCATAAGGAATTTTTGCAAATTCCTAAGAATTCTGCCTTGCCTATCATGTTCTCTAGCCATTCGCAGTTGACCCACTTGAATTTCCATCATCATTTGAAGCAAATCTTTCATCTTCTCTTGTAATTTGATGACTCGTACGTATGTGGAACGTTGAAAAGGGCCAGAATGAGGAGAAGTGGGTGAAGAAGGTTCATTATTAGAAGAGGAAGCCATTAATTTACTGTTTTAGAAGTTTATTAGAGAGAATAGAATAGAGGAAAGGAGTAACAGTCGAAATATATAAATATATAACCAAATAACTAATTTTAGAGGGAAATTCAAATTTGAAAATCTCAGCCTGTATGTCGACATAGGGGGATGAGTCATGTCAACATGCCCAGTTCAATTTTTGAGAAATTTTTATTTATATTAATTATTAACTATACTTGTATTATTTATAATTTATATTTTAGTTAATGAACATATACCTAATTCTCTTATAAATTTAGTAAAGTTTTGTTCATTTAATGGTTTGGTTAATATATCAGCAATTTTTTTCAGTATTAATATATTCAAGAGTTATGACTTCTTTACTTATATTATCTCTAAGAAAATGATGTCTAATATCAATATGTTTTGTTCTAGCATGATGAGTTGGATTTTTAGATAAGTTTATTACACTAGTATTATCACAATAAATTGGTGATTTAGTTATAATTAATCCAAAATCTTTTAAAGTTTGTTGCATATATATAACTTGAGAATAAGCCAAAGCAGCATATATATATTCTGCTTCAGTTGTTGACAAGGATACAGTGTTTTGCTTCTTACTGAACCAGGAAACCAGAGAATATCCTAGAAAGTGACAAGTTCCACTTGTACTTTTTCGGTCTAATTTACAACTAGCGTAATCAGCATCACAATATGAAATTAAATCAAATACATCATTTTAAGGTAAATTAAACCATAATCTAAAGTATGTTTTACATATCTTAAAATTCTTTTAACAGCTTTTAAGTGAGTTTCTTTAGGTTGAGATTGGTATCTTGCATAGAGACAGACACTATGCATGATGTCAGGACAACTTGCTGTTATATAAAGCAGCGAACCAATCATTCCCCTATATAATTTTGATCAACATCTTTTGATTTATCTTCTTTACTTAAAGCTACATTAGTTGTCATTGGAGTTGGTTTCCCACTAGAAGTGGTCAATCCAAATTTATTAATTAAATCTTTGGCATATTTTTCTTGACTAATGAAAATTCCTTTATCTAATTGTTTGATTAGAAGTCCTAAGAAGAAGCTTAGTTCTCCTATATGACTCATTTCAAATTCTTTAGTCATTATATCTGAAAATTCTTTATTCATTATGTTATTAGTTGACCCAAATATTATACCATCCACATATATTTTTACTAATTGAATATCATTTTTGTTTCTTTTAATAAAAAGAGTTGTATCTATTTTACCAATTTCAAAACCAGATTGTAATAAATAAGATCTTAGTCTTTCATACCAGGCTCTAGGAGCTTGTTTCAGACCATATAAAGCTTTCTTTAATTTATATACATGATTTGGAAAATCATTATTTTCAAAAAGTGGAGGTTGATCAACATAAACATCTTCTTTTACAAAACCATTTAGAAAAGCACTTTTAACATCCATTTGATATAACTTGAAATTATTGTAATTTGCGAAAGCAAGTAGAATCCTGATAGCTTCTAGTCGTGCTACGGGTGCAAAGGTTTCGTCATAATCAATTCCTTCTTCTTGACAATAACTTTGCGCGACTAAACGAGCTTTATTTCTCACGACCTCACCAAGGTCATTCATTTTATTTTTATAAACCCATTTTGTTCCAATTATACTTTTATCCTCAGGTCTAGGAACAAGTTCCCAAACATCATTTCTGGTGAACTGATTCAATTCTTCTTGCATAGAAAGAATCCATGAATCATCAGATGATGCTTCCTTAGGATTTTTAGGTTCAATAGTTGATATAAAAGCTACATTACTCATACTATTTAGTTGATTTATTGTTTTAACTGTAGATTCAATATTTCCTAGTATATTTTCTACAAGATGATCTTTTAATAGTCTAATTCTTTTATTAGGTTGAATGATTTCACAATCAGTTTCATTAGGTTCATTATTTAAAGTTACAAAATCTTCTTCATCTTCTATTTGTACGGTATCTTTAAAATTTTCATCAAAAGATACATGCATTGTTTCTTCAATAGTGTTAGTTCTTAAATTATAAACTCTAAAAGCTTTACTTCTATTAGAATATCTGGTAAAGATACCTTTGTCGGATTTAGGTTCAAATTTATCTAAATTATCTTTTGTATTAAGAATAAAACACTTATTACCAAAAACTTTAAAATAAGCTACTATGGGTTTCTTATTGTAAAGTAATTCATATGGTGTTTTATTAGTTAATGGTCTAATTAAAATCCTATTTAATATATAACAAGCTGTAGCGACTGCTTCAGCCCAAAAGTTTTTAGGTAAGTTACTATTAGAAAATATTGTTCTAGCACACTCTTGAATCATTCTATTCTTACGTTCTACCACTCCGTTTTGTTATGGAGTTCTTGGAAAAGAGAAATTATGAGTGATTCCTTTTTTATTACAGAAATTCTCAGAATTTTCAAATTCTCTACCGTGATCACTACGAATAGTTTTTATTTTTAAAGAAAATTGATTTTGAATTCTTTTAGAAAAATTCTTAAATAATTCAAAAGCATCACTTTTAAGTTTAAGAAAAATTGTCCAAGTATATCTAGAATAATCATCTACAATTACAAAAACATATTTATTATGATTAATTGATTGAACTTGAGATGGACCAAATAAATCTAAATGAAGTAATTCTAGAGGTTTAGAAGTAGAAATAATATCTTTTAATTTAAATGAGCTTTTCTTAAGTTTTCCTAATTGGCAAGCATCACATATATTATCTACTTTAAAGTTTAACTTGGGAAGACCTCTAACTAAGTCAAGTTTTGATAACCTAGATAACAGTTTGAAATTTAAATGACCAAATCTTTTATGCCAAATCCAAGGGTCACTTGTATTAGCCAAAAGACATAAGTTATCATTTGAAACTTTCATACTAAGGATGTAAATGTTTTTCTTCCTAATTCCTTCAAAGATAATATTTGACTTATTATCTTCGATGTGACACTTATCTTTTTCCAAATTTAATTTTAAATCCTTTATCACATAGTTGACTTATACTAAGCAGATTATGTTTTAAATTCCTAACTAGCAAAATATCAGAAATAAAAGGAGTTTAAGAATTACCAACATTGCCGATGCCAATCACATATCCTTTTGAGTTGTCTCCAAAGTTGACCAATCCACCATCTTGATATATAATGTCATTGAGTATCTCGGGATTTCCAGTCATATGCCTTGAACAGCCACTATCAAGTATCCATTTATCTTTCTCAATTTGCACAGTTTGTCCATTGGTTGTTGATTCTTCAAATGCCATGTAACATGTCTGTTCCTGCATAACAAACCAATTCGGTAGATAACTTGATTTTTCATAAAAATTATATGCAGACCTATGATACTTCGATGAAATGCATATATTCAAACTAGTATTAACAAAATTTTCTAAAAATGCCATTTTCAACTTTTCAAGTTTCAAATTATGAAAACTATGAAAACCTATGCTCTGATACCAATTGAAAGGGAGTGCAGATTAAGGATCTTAAAGCTAATTTAACACTAGAGGGGGGTGAATAGTGTTTAATGGATTATATGACTTATATGGACTAAATTAAAATTATGACACAAACAAATGCAGAACTTAATTACAGAACAATCACAGAATCAAACACAGATGCAGAAAGTAAATAAAAAGTAGTAAAAGGAAAGAACACACCGGATTTTATACTGGTTCGGAGTTACCCTACATCCAGTCCTGTACCAAGGCAGAACACCTCATATAGATTTTTATTATACCAATGTCGAGATTACAATCCTCAGTTTCTAAAGGCCTTGAGGTACCCTCCTGTCTCACGAGTCTAGGGCAAACTCTCTTGATTTACGGGCCACTAGATTACCCAATTGATTTTCAGGCACAACCACACCTCATAGAGAGACTCGATAAACTTTTGATTACAAATTGATCCTATAACTCTGAATAACAGTTTGATCTTTGAGAGAGGGTAGAGAATCAAACAAGAATGAGATTCTAATTTGATTCACTTGAGAATTCGGCATAATTTCAGCACGATCTTAAAAATATGAATATTTTAGAATATAGATTTGTGGAGAATAAGGAGTGAAGAAAATATGAAATTAGTTAGTTAAAAAATTCGTTTTTGAAGGCTATTTATAGAGCACCAATAGTCATAACCATTCGTGAAGAGATTTAAACGAATAGACACTTTTGAAAATTGTTTTGAATTCAACGGCCACCATGTCGACATGGGGTATCCCATGATGTCGACATCCCTATGTTAAAAATAATATAAAATTTGTTTTGAAAAATGGTATTGAAATGAAAACAAAATGAAATGACTCTGGAGTAAAATAAACTAATTTTACTATGTTTTAAAACACAAAAATAAAGAATATTTTAAGGCTAAAATATCAATTTGAAAATCATTTGAAAATAATTTGAAAAGATAATTTGAAGGCTAAAATATTTTGAAAAGCAGTTTTGAAATTCGTTTTGAAAAACCATTTTGAAGTAGTTTTGCAAGCTTCTTCCTGCAGAATATCTCATCACATCAGGACTCGAGAACTTGTACAAAACCAGGATGTTCGTGGGTTTGTAAGCCACTTGTCGTAGGTTTGTAAGCTACTTGTCGTGGGTTTGTAAGCCACTAAGAAGGTAGAAATGGGTTCCATCCCAAATGAAATTCGGAATGAAGATTTCCATGCTATTATGAAGTTTTAACAAAAACTAGACAGATATCTTGAAATCTTGATCTTGATACTCATGAGTTTTCAAACTTGATTTCTTCATCCTTGATCTTTAGACTGTACAGTCTTCAATAATCAGTACCTGCCTTATATATATCCTGCATAATAACATTCATATATATCTAAACAATAGTGTTAGTATATAAGTTATAATAAAATAAGTTACAAAGGTTGTTGTCATCAAAACCACTATCTCCGGTTCCTAACACTCTCATGCCAACCTGCTTTTGAAATAACATGTAGACATCCGTCTGCTCAAGCATCTCTCTCAGCTATTTGTAGACCGGCACAGCTCAAGACTGGCTTAAATGTGGCTCTCCTTTGGCATAGCGCCACTATAGCCGTCTATGGCCAGCACACCATCTCATCTCTCATACCTGGATCGGCATGCCCTCAACTTTATCCTTGGCAACTTCTTATCCTCTTCATGTCCTCGGCAGCCAGCTAAGCAACCTAGCCCGCCTTGCCAGCTTAGCATGTAGAGAAAAGTATAACTGGGTTTATCTACTTCTGACTAAGAGTATGATGTATCCCTATAACATTCCGCAATAGTACATAATGCATTAAATGCATAATAAAGGCAAGGTATGCACCTTGCACGGTTCTCCTATTGGCACTCATCTCAGCCACACATCTCTTTCACTATTCCAGTTGTCTCCCATCAGCCCACTTGACCTAATCAATGGTCGAGCGTGCTTCCTGCCTGCTTTACAACTCAATATCAGCCATTCAAACACTACTTTCAGCTACTGTAAATACATCATGCATTGTCACTTCACAAGGATTGAAAAACATTAGCTTTCAAGTATATTGGTATTTTTTGTCATTATCTTGTAATCTTGGCTGCTGTAATAGAAGTGGAATAGCAAGAAATTTCTGATAGTGGATGTAGATCACCACACATCAAATCACTCTAAAACTCTTGTTTACTTTACTTTTTTAGTCTATTAGTGTCCCCTCATTTCCATTTTTGACCAAGGTATTAATTACCAACCGTTGCTAATACTTCCTCTTAAGAACACTTCCGGGGTTGACGAAAATCTCATCAACATTTTGGTGCTAGAAGGAGGGCTCGAACCTCCGCCAAAAGCTCTCGCCATTTCCTCGCCTTTTTTTCATCTACAAACTCTTTTCGCATCCTTTTCGTACCCTTTCCAACATTAGTGGCAACAGTGAATAGTGTTCCACCACCCCCTCGGGTAACTGAACATTTTCCTTCGAGGATTCAGACCGCAATCCCAGTTTGGCTCCATGTTCTGTGTAGCTATATTGCATGTCTGCTCACTGCTTCATATTACTACTAATATCAACCAAGTCATGGTAATTATGTATGTATTCTGCATGGGGATCACACCAACCACTTGGCGAATTCCTCCGCTTCCTAACTTTCATCAAAAGACTGTGGTCAAGTTAGTATAAGTTTATCACCTTTTGCAAACGAGGATGGACACGCTCTATCCTACACCCAGAAATGCTCCCTGCAAAAGACTTCTAAGTCAACCAGCACTTGCAACAAAGCCAAGGGGAAATTCGGTTAACCTAGTAGTCATAGCCACATGTTGCACGTCCCCTGAGAGGCTTAGAGCAGCCCGACACTCTGGTTTATGTCTAGATCCTCCCACACCCACACCTACCCTCCAAGAAGGCATCAGACAGTGAGGCCAAAGCAGGTCCATGCCAGGCCAAAGGCTACTTGCGGCTAGTTTACTTAGTCAGTAGGCCGCCAAATAACTTCCTCACTCGTATTTGCTCTCAACCATGTCCACAAGCGATCAGGTGCCCTTCTGCATGTCTGAAGACGACCGGGCTTAACGGCTAGCGCTTTTCTTAAGCACGCTAACAAGTCCAGCCCATCACCATAGATAAGTTCCCACTCCTGATAATAAGTTATGTCTGCTAAGTTCATGTGAACGGTGTCACTCGCCGCCCATCTCACCGTCGTATAATATATTTATACAGGAGTGCTCGTGCCAATCGTGCGCTCTGATTCGTGCCAGGACCTACGGTTACCTTATAATTAGAAGAATGTCACCCTGGAGAACTCTCGAGCCCTCATGAGCTTCAATTCGAGTCGGGCCCATCCACCACTCTACATATAACCGTTTGTTACCTAGGAGAACCCATGAGATAACATATGCTCCCACTCATGCCTCTACCACCTGCAGCACCGTGTTTGGTCGACGCATGGTTCTCATGAGCGATTGGGCTCGACTCGCCTCGTTAACATACATTGCTATTAGCATATCTTAAAAAAGAAAACATTGTCTATATATAATGTGGGAACTATGCTAGCTATTCGAGATATGCAACTCTACAAGTCATAATTGACAAACGAGCAAAGGCAGAACAACAAATTCTTAGGCAAAATTCACACTAGAAGGTATATTTTATTTTGTCCAATAGTGCGGGGGCACCAAGCCTGCCCTGCCCTGTTAGGCGTACAAAGATATTTTATCATTAACCAGTTGAAAAGAAGAAAAATAAGAAGAGGAAGAGACACATGCTTTGGAACGCCCCAA
Organism: Allium fistulosum; assembly: GCA_030737815.1. Lineage (NCBI taxonomy): Eukaryota > Viridiplantae > Streptophyta > Magnoliopsida > Asparagales > Amaryllidaceae > Allium > Allium fistulosum. The sequence continues at coordinate 692,008,474 of CM060904.1, forward strand.
GAAGACCCACCTTCAAATGTGCAGATGAGCGCTCCTGGCATCCCTCGATCAGTATTTTGCTGTGAAAGTAAGGAAGTTCTACCACCCTCGAATCCTTCCACCTCGAATCTCACAAGAGATCTCGAAAAGCTATCGATCGACGACGTGAAGTAGCCTCTAGAGACTTTAGTTGTGACATCAGAGGCAGAGACGGTCGTTGCTGCTCTTTCCAATATGATAGTAGAGTGTGTAAACCGGCCTAGATTTGGTACTGTCGGAGCAAGATGGCGAGTAAACCCATAAGCTTTAACTGGGCCACTAACATGCATTGTTAGCTAATCGATGTCGGAAAAATGGACGGAGAGTGCGAACTTAGGCCAGGTAACAGCGTAAGATCCATCTCTAAACAACGTTCCAAATAGCAATCCAAGATGAAGATCACGTTAAGAACTGTTCAATATCAAGGAACCTTTCTTATAACACCAAACAAGTTTGACAAAACAATAAGCGCTCATGAGTAGTTGGAGAGGATGAGGAAGACAAAGACAACTGTTTTTACCAATAAAAAACCATATAAAGTTCATGGTTTCTGAAGGAGTTTACATGGCAGAAGCTTCATGAGTTCAAAGTGGAAGGGAAGAGGGGTATTTAAATACCTATCCCTATAATCACAACCATTATACTAAAAAAATAAAAAAGGATCTCAACCATTCAAGAGAATAAAGTGTTGTGTCACACCATGCGCATGGGGAAGTGACACATCTTTGCGACATTTTGAGAAGCCCAACTGCCTCAACCAATAACATAGCGCCATGTATGATGCATATTAAATTCACAACAGAGTGGCAAAATGGTATGCCCTTCGTGATTTGATAAGCCTGACCCCGCTTATGGGCATGGACATAGAGGGAAAAATATTACTCAATTTTTTTGTAAGTAAAAAGAAAAACAGATCAAGGCTTCTTGGACTGGCCCGGTCCGGTCCAAGCCACTCGGATCCAGGCCATTCCCCTGCAAACCAACCTAGGTTGGGGTAGGGTCAGCTAGCCCCCCTCGTTGTTGGCCTAGGTCTAGGCTAGGCCCATAATAGCCCATCTACTCAATCGCACGTTAAGCCAGCTAATGGTCGGTGTGCCCCGAAGTAGTTTCAATAGCCAACTTATCAAGCAAAGCCAGACGTAGGCTTAACCCGGCTCGGTCCGCACTAACCCATCTCACATAAGACTGGCTCCCTAATGCGGACTTGCTTTCGGCATAGCAAGCAGATATCTTTCCACGTAAGCATCTCTCCTAGCTATTTGCTGACCGACACAACTCAACGTCGGCTCAAATGTGGCTCGCCTTTGGCCAACCCCGCTACAGTCACCTACGACCGACACACCATCTCGTCATCTCATGACTAATTGGCATGCCCTGGCTTTGTCCTTAGCAACTTCCTATTCTCTTCATGCCTCTAGTAGTAAGCTAATCAAACCAGCCTGCATTGCCACCTAAGCATGTAGAGGTAAACGACAAAAAGTATAGCCAGGTGTATCTACTTCTGGCAGTGAGCATGTTGTATCCTTATAACATGCCGCCACAGTACAAAATGCATTAAATCGCAGTAAAGGCAAGGTATGCACCTCGCACAGTTCTCCTTTAGCTCAGCCATACATTCCTTTCACTATTCCAACTATCTCTCATTAGCCCGCCCGACCTAATCGACAGCCAGGCATGCTTCCTGCTCGCTTTATAGATAAATCTTAACCGTTCAAGCACTAGTTCAACTACTATAAAAACATCATGCATTTCTACTTCATAACGGTTGAAAACATTAGCTTTCAAGTATCTTGGTATTTTTACATTAGCTTTCAAGTATCTTGGTATTTTTAGTCATTATCTTGTAATCTAAGCTGTTGTATTAGAAGTGAAATGATAAGAAATTTTTAATAGTGGATGCAGATCACCGTAGATTGAACCGCTTTATGACTCTTGTTTACTTTACTTTTTCACTATATTAGTATCTCCTCATTTTCATTTTTAACCAAAGTATCAGTTACCAATCATTGCTAATACTTCCTCTTAACCACACTTTTAAGGTAAATGAAAAATCTAGTCAACAAAATTCAAACAAAAACCGAACAAAGTAAATACAAAGGTGGTACTTCAGAACGTACGTTACAATTTATGGAGATGTTTCGAATGAATCTAGGAGTGCACCCATTCAAGGTGTCAACTTCTTTAGGTAATCATTCTATCTCAGTTTTAATCATAGACATCACCATGATTATGTAGATTATATCCCTTATGTTTTACAATGAATTTATATGCCTATGTTATCTGATTTGAAACATGTATATAAACTGACTTAGAAATGAATGGCTGAAAAATGAATATCATTATAACAAATATTTTTAGCCATGAAAATTTTAAGTTAATAGGTATTATTCTAAATTCTAAAACTAACTTTTATTAGCTAAAATAATCTTTTAACATATTAAATATACAAATATATACATATTACATGTATTGATTTGTTTAAAGTTATTTTATTAACATATATATGTCTTTTACTTTAAAAAAATAATTATTTTTACAATTGCAAATTAATAACTAGCAAGTAATTTTAAAATCATTTTTAAGTATATATAAACACATATATGTTTTATAAATTTAGAAAAATTCATATAGAATTTAAAAAGCGATTTTTTTAGTCCCTATGGCAGAAAATAAATAATTAATATTTTTTAATATATACTTATTTTAATTATAATATTCAAATTTTATAAAACTGAACATAAACATATATGATATATTTACATATACTTCGAGTATAAAATAAATTTCATGAATATATATCATATTCAATTTTAATTTAAATTTATAAATGGACATTTTGTGTAAAAATTATAGATCCGATTTTTATTTTTCTAAGTCAACACTTGATTTTAAAAAATTGGTATTAAATTTCAAAATATATTGAATTAGTCAAAATCAATTTTAATTAAAAATATATATTGTTATTATTTTACTATAATTTCTAAATTAATTTATATATATATATATATATATTAAGTAATAACTAGGGACAACAAAAGGAGTACATAAAGGGGGAATGTATCTATTATAATGTAAATCCAAGCATCTATAAAGGTATACATTAACCATGTACACTATTTACATGTTACACGTGCACTGTACACATTTAAGTGTATTTGATACACTCAAATTATATACTTAATTTAAATTAAATAAAACTCCTTTTAGACAAATTAAAAATAATTAAATAAAATAAGATTTGATTTAAAACATTTTCAGGTTAGATCTAAAATCAATTAAACTTCATAGGCCCAACAAAGATAAAAAAATGGAGTGAAACGTAACTCTATTCTTCAAGTTGAGTAAAGTTTCGAAGCATATTTCTTTTCTTCAAGTAGGGCGGTGCAATGTACTAGAGTAGATCTAGACAATGGACCAGACGATCCTTTCTTTTTCCATCTTTTCCCCTTTTCTTTTCCTTCTTCTTTAAACTTTTCCTTTCTTACCCTTTGTTTTTATATATAAAATGATTGCTTCCTTATGGGAGCGCTCCAATGATAGGCGCATTGACGCTATAAAGCATTGGCTGGAGCATGCTCTGGGCTGGTTTTTCATGATCGAAGCTTGCTTCGAGCCCAAATTTAATTATCTATTTCGGCCTTTTTCAAGCGTCTTTCCAACTCCATCTCGGCCTTTTTCCACGGTTTTAAGTCCTTTTCTACTTTGATAATTTGCTTAACTTGTATGTTATTTTGAACTTTGATTTCGGCTTAACTTCGAGTTTGTTGCAATGCTTTTTTGAATTTTTGCTATCTTTTTTATGCTGCCTTTTCTAATAAATTCTCATTTTTTTTCTTTTTATTTCAATTTTGTTGAATATCAATCTTCAAAGTCTTTGAATATCAATTTTGTTGAATTATAAGTGAGCGTCCAGTGAAAATCCAAACACAATAGATCATTTTAGTATTTTTCAAAAATGTTTGGTCGAATCGTTGTAATTATAAGCTAACTTAATTATTTCATGTGAGATATGCCCACCTAGTTCATATATAAGTGGATAGTATTAGGATTATTGCAAGGATCCCTGCATAATTAAAAATGAGACTAAATAAGAAATTTTAATCTCCAAAACCCTAATATAATAACCCTTTATCTTACACTTACAATGAACCCTAACTAAGTCTATTTATAATAATCTAATATAATCTCGGTCGTCAGATCAAAGGTATGCAAAGACCAATGGTGGAAACTCCAAAACACCCTAAAAGATGAAAATGCCCATGAAATCTCAAATCCAATTCTCCAGAATTTACTGATCAATTGATTAGAAATATCATATCACCAATCCCAACAATCTCTATCTCGATACTATGTTTCCATACAAACCAACCATACTCCATCTACAACTCCATACTCTAAGCAATCTCCAATATCACCATGGAAATAAATATCTCTATAAAAAAAACTTAACCAGCCTCCAAACCACCTAATTATGCCTACCCACCAATCGAACATGCACATCCACAATGAATTAGAAATGCTTGTAACACCACAAGGCCTCCATGCGGCTTTGCGGCTTTCAGTTGTTGGCTCCACCTTAATTCAAATAGATTTACCTCTCCAACACCACTTTAAGAAGTCTCTACATTCTCCGCCATTTTTTAAGCAGTTTGTACACATTGTTGCTTCTCCCTTTTACGTGCAACATTTCCCTATTATATTTTCAAACCCTTGTAACTCCACATCGAGTTGAAAAGTTGCTGACTTTTTCTTCCAACTGTCCTATTGAAACAAGATTATTGTTAATTTTTGGGGCACGCCTAACTCACGTGAGTTTCACCACCCTTCCATCATACGTCTTCAACCTAACTTTATCCATACCCTTTACCTCAACATTTCCACCCTAAGTGGATTCCATCTTTCTTTCTTGCTCCTTATAGTCAATGAATGCTCCCTTTTGGTAGTATATATAGAAACATGCACCTGAATCAAGCATCAACCCATCTCCTTTATTTTCCGTCGATACAAAGAGCATCGTTACTTATACCGAAAATTACCTCGTCATCCATGCCTTCTTCAAGCTTGTCTTTGCCTTCCTCTAATGCTTTCATCTTTTCTTTATCCATTTTTAGCTTGTTGCAAAATCTCTGTTGGTGGTCTATTTTTTTTCATAATAATAACAGATGAAATCTCTTTCCATGTTTATTCTACTTGATTGTCTTTCCATATTTGGACGGTAGCCCTTCCTTGCAAGTTGGACATATTCAATCGGATTCCCACCTTCTCTTTCTTCCTTATCTTTTCCTTCCGTTAGATTCGTCCTCTATATTTCCACATTAAGTATGCTACTAACAGCCGAATCCACAAAAACAACGCCATCCAAATTTGAGATGTTCAATGTAACCACAAGCGTTTCCCAACTCTTTGATAATGAACTCGTCAACATCAAAGTTTGGGTCTCATTATCCATATTGTAATTCACGGTCATCAATTAATTCGTAAATGCTTGAAAATCATTAAAATGCTTTCCAGTTGATTCATCTTTTTTAAGCTTCATATTTACTAGTCTTCTCATTAAAAGAGCTTTGTTTATTGCAGAGCACTTCTAATAAGTTCTCCAATTTACTAGTCATTGGATTTAATATGCTCTGCAATTGTTCTTTAATTGACTCACATTTCTTGAAGTATAGAAAATCCTCCATCTTTGCCTTCTATAATCCCTAATTTCTTCAAATAACTTTTTCAACATTTATCTTTTCCACAACCAAACTCTCTTCAGAAAAATTTGTGTAGTAGGCTCCGACACCAACTGCTAGGGTATCTCAAGGATCCCTACATAATCAGATTTGAAAGAGATAGATAGTGAAGAAAAACAATAGACAAACAGATTCCTCCAAATAAAACTTTATTAATTCGCCAAAAAGACTACAGAGAAAATCTCTAAAAGTGAGAAGAAATCTCAACTCCAAAAAATCCTAATACAATGACTCATTTCCTCATACTTACAATGAGCTATAAACAAATCTATTTATAATAGTCTAATGTAATCTCAGTTGTCAGATCAAAGATATGCAAAGACCAACGGTGGAAACTCCAAAACACCCCGAAGAAGACTAAAGTGCCACTGAAATCAAAATACCCAATTCTTCAGAATTCGAAGATCCAATTGACTGGAATTTCGCGTATCACCAATTAGATAGATAGTGCAATGCTTAAGGCACCGTCGTCGTTGCTTTAGGCACCGCGATCAGCGGAACACAGTCGGCTATGCCCACGTAGGTGGTCAAAAAGGAAAAAAGGCAACGCGATTCCGTGAGTATGTAGGGCGGTGCCTTTAGTCCTGCACAAGTGGATATATGTAGTGGTGGGCAATCTTTGGCTAAACCAAATAAACCAACCAAACCAGCTATTTTGATCGGTTTGGTTTGGTTTTGAAACAGATTGGTTTATAATCGGTCCGTACGAAAATTTAGTTTGTATATCGGTTTAATCAAATTAACCGAACTTTTATTATATTGTCAAAACCACTAATGTTATAAAGATTTTTGTAGATTAATTTAGTGGTCTAGATAAATTTTATTCATCATATATGTGTCACAATTGCTATTAAAAAACATAAGAATACCGAATAACAATACTTGAATCTTATATTTATATTTTATTTTAAAGTAAAATGAATATTGCAACATAAATGCGAATCATTTTTAGTTCAGTTAAACCGAATAACCAGCCAAACTTACCAAACTTAATTCGTCTGGATCAATTTGATTTTTATTTTTATAAGTTTTAGTTTGTTTTAACAATTTTCATTATTGGTCCAATCGGACTAATCCATCTATACATGACGCATGTTTTGGATATTTAGCGAACGTATATGATATATCTGATCCGTGTGTGTTGTCCTTGTGCATTTTGGATACTCTCAAATGAACAGGTACTGAGGTACAGTCGGGGTTCACTTCTCAAATATCAATCGAAATTATCTAGGGTTTCCTCTAAATCAAGCCGCCCTAAATTATCTATTTCAGGTACTTTTTTTAGCATTCTCACTAAATTAGCCTTTCTTCTACTTCTTCAATTTTTTATGAACTGTAAGTAATTGGTGTTTACTCAAGGTTGTAAAATCAAGATCTGGTATGTTTAACTTCTGTTTAACCGTCTATAATTTAGAATTTGTCAAATCAATATTTGACAAATTAGGGGTTTCTGTTTGATTTCAGTTGATCTAGTTTCTTACTAGTTTTGTACCAGTTAGTCAAACCATTCAATAAACATGTAAATATATTCAGACGTTAGATACCTTGAATTTATAGCAGTTCGATTAGAATTAAGTTTCAGAAATATAACTATTTAAATTAATCGCGACAATAGCCTAGGTTTATTTCCTTTATGCTACTAGGAAAGTGTTATGCTATAAGTAAAACAAGTCTACACATAGCTGAACATATTTATGTAGTATAGACACTGTCAATGAATTCCTCGTTGACTCCGTGAATGAAAAGTTCATATGCAAGTTTTAGTTTTAAGTTTATTCTGTTTTCATACACATCAATTTCCTTTAGATAGTGCTTATTTCTCATCCCCTAATTTTTCTAGTATATTCTACTTCTACAGATACGTAGATGGCAGATTTGGAGTATCGTTGTTTCATTGGAGGTTTATCTTGGTCAACTAGGGATGATGATTTGAGAGACGCATTTGATAAGTTTGGCCGCCTTAATGAGGCTAAGGTAGCGCTATAAGATCACTACACAATTCCAGTTGATGCATATTCAATATGTCTAAGTTTCCGTAGAGTTATATGAATCTATTATAAACTCTTATCTGATACCACTAGTACAGGGATTTTTCAATAGTTAAGACATTGATCTTTCGTTTATACCATTTTCTGATTCCTTTTATGAGTTTTCATATTGATACTGTCCTCATCCTGGAAATCATCAGGTTGTTGTCGATAGGTATACTGGTAAATCTCGGGGATTCGGATTTGTGACCTTCGATGACAAAAAAGGGATGGATGAAGCCATAGATGAGATGAATGGAGCAGATCTCGATGGCCGATCCATCACTGTGGACAAAGCCCAACCTCAAGGAAGCAGAGATAGAGATAGTGACCGTGGCTCTGACCGCAATGGACGTGATCGTGACCGTGGTCGTGACTATGGTGGTGGAAGAGGTGGTGGAGGAGGTGGCGGCGATTGCTTTAAGTGTGGAAAGCCAGGTCACTTCGCTAGGGAGTGCCCTAATGGTGATGGCAGTAGAGGAGGAGGAGATAGGTATGGAGGAAGAGAAGACAGGTATGGAGGTGGCAGGAGTGAACGTGGTGGAGATGGTGATAGGTATGGTGGTGGTGGAAGGAGTAGGGATGGAGGTAGTCGTGGTGGAGGTGATAGGGATGGTGGTGATCGTGATCGTTCTCGACCATATGATCGCCATAGCGGAGGTCGTGATCGTGATCGCTCTTAAAAATGATGCCTTTCTTCAAGCTTATAAGGCAAGTTTTTGGATGATATTTTAATTTTGGATAGTTGATTTATATTAGTTTTGAGATATCTTGCTGGAAAACAATCTTTGATTGATGATTATAATGACATGGATGTATATCCAAGTATATACACTCATCCGAACATTGAATCATACAAGTTTAAAGAGGGGTTGTTCCACAATGAATGTTGGATATTTAGTTATCGGTACTTAAAAAATATTTGGTTTTTTGTGAAGCTTTACCTTAATAACTGCTCACAAACTGAAGTTACAATTTATGATCGATTTTGATAGTCATTTACTAAAACCATTCTCAACCTTCAAACAACAGTTATGATTATATATATACATAAGAACTTGAGCAGAGTCAATCGCTGTTTTTCAGATTGCTCATCCAACTATATAGATCATATCGTGCATCGAAAAAATGGAATTGTTTTTAATAACAAAGGACCACTAATTATTTTACATCATTATCCAGGCGAATCTAGAGGTACCCAGCTTATGTGGCCCAAGGGCTTCTTCATTTTATATTTAGGTTGGATATGTCCTCGAGCCTATGTTTTACACTTATACCTCTGTGGTTACTTACTTTTACCCATGTTGGATCTTTTATTCTAGACACTTCAAATCTTTTTGCATGCAAAGAAGGTAAACATGTTAGATGATATAATTCAAAGTTTTAGTATTTGGTTCTGGTTTCTTTTACCATCTGTTCAACTTATTAAACTTTGCCTTCGATGATTACTCACAAACTAGAACCAGAAAAGTCATAGTTGTTTTACGCTAGCATCACTCAAACCAAATTGAAACTGCTGTAATTTTTTAGTTCTGGTCAAAATAGCAAAACCAAATCTTTACTGACCATTTAATAGAATCATAGTTTTTTTCGGTATGACCGCAAAGCTCCCAAACTACCCTTGGCATTCAAATTAGATCACGTGTTTGATTCACAATCAACACAAAAATTAACTTTTATTTTTAGTTGGAAATTTTGATACATAAAGGAGATGGAGTTCATACTCTCTACAAAAAGTTCATATTCTTTTGCCTATTTATTCAATTTATTTAATATTTGTTCTGTCGAGCACCACTATCTTAATGGTTAGACGTTCTGGCTTTGGTCAATGATGTCATATTGTTAGAATCTTTCTGCATAGTGCTTGATTCAAACTATTGGACATATGTTGACTTGTAATATGTAGTATGCTAACTAAGACTTTTTTTACAACTATGCCCTACCATCTTAAGTACCTAATTTCAAAAAACGAATATTTGTATGTCTGATGATTAAATTCATAGAGAATACTTTTATTCACATGTGCAAAAGTATAGTGTATATAGTTATCATCTTATGCAAACATGAATATATACTTCTCCTTGAAAGAATATTTATTAAACGACTACGTAAATATATTAACTCTAAATTATTTATTTTCCCTTGCTATGCAGCCATGCTAGCTGGATATGGATATCAAGGTTATGTAGCTTCTTGGATGCGCCGTACTGCCACTGGTTCAGTTTTTTATTTGGTATTTTAACGATGTGATAACTAAATATGCTACTCTGTTTGCTTAGCTACCTAATATCCTTTTCCACATCATTATGGTTTCTGTTCTTGCTAATTTCTACTTTTGCATGCTTTTTCAAAATTGATGCTACCAAAATGAATAGATTACCAGTGTTAATGATGATTATTGAACTAATCCAATAGCTTACAACTTTTGGCAGGATATGATTATTTCTTGATAAAGGAAAAACATCACAACTTTGAGCACTCTATTTGGAATTGTAGATTCAGTCTAGTGTATAAAATTCAACAGATACCTGTTTCTTTAATTCCGTTTGTTTCACACTGAAGTGGGGACATGCATTATTCGGCAAAGCATTTTGATCCATATTATATTTACGAGTATTGTAATATGTCACCTGCTCGGAGTTGGCATATGGTCTCCCAAATTAAATAATAGAGCGAAGTAAAAAAAAAACAAAAAAAGGAGAAAATATAATTACGTAAATTAGAACATTTGATTTCAGTTGAAATCAAGGGGGTTAGAGCTGTAGTAAAAAATGAGGTGTAATCGATCTGCTCATGTATATCTTTTAATTTAGCCCTCGAACATACTCTTCTAAATTCAGTCATTCGTTTTTATTTAATTAACTTTATATTGTGATAAGAAAAAGAAACTGGTAGCCTCCTGAATTAGCTTTCAACCGTCTTTTAATTTCCTACTGTTCGTTTTCATTTAAATAATTGTATGTTCCGATGAGCAAAAAACAATTAGATTTAAACGGAAATGAATGTCTGAAATTAAAAGGTTTTGTTGAGGGCTGAATTCAGAGACCGTTGATCCATCTTTTATACACCCATGCACGATAATAAATTTTCATAGAAACTTAGGAAAGATAGATTTGCATTAGTTATGGAATTTATTGAGCAAATATAAAGTATGTGTAATATGCTTCTCTTTCATGAATTTCCCAATTTAAGTATTAGGATTTTAACTTGCTTGCAAGTTCATAGCAACCAATGTATCATTGTATCAATTTGCATTATGTTGGTTTTGTATTTAAATTGCATAATATAAGTCTGTCGATATATTCATAATTTGGTGGCATCCGTATTACGGTATTGGACGGATATTCCGTATAAGGAAAAAAACAGATATGATGGTGTATTCACTTTTGAAAAATATCTATTTTTTTATTAAGATTAAACCTTGTATTATTTGAATTTTAGTACTGAGTGATTAATAATTTATTTTTAATATAGTAGCACAAAAGCATGTTCATGGTTTAAGATTATTTTTCGTCATATTTTTTTTTTATCTACGCACTTCTATAATTAGTGGGACCAAAACACTCTTGCACCTAAATTCAGTTTTCTATACATGTCTTTGGATTTATAGTGAATATTATGTTATTTGATATATGTAGACCATCTGAGGTTGCAGTATTTATGGGTACAGTAATATTCGCATTTGAAAATATCCGAGCAAAATAGCTGTCAACACCTGCGTCACTACTAAAACCAAAATTGCTGTATGTTTCACGGTAGCTTTATCATACCTGCTTTTCCTATATTTATGGTCTCATTCAAGGCTGAAGGGAAAAAAAAAAAGCTCATGAATAAGTGGACAAGTGGAGATTATGGTGGAATTACGTTCGATGTAGTGGTTACATTAACGGTAGGTCTGTAAACGAATACGGATAGTGTCATATTCGTATCCGCTTCCACTTCCGCTAGTACGGATGGACATAGATAATTATCATATCCGTTGATAATCGAGAAATATAAATAAAAAATTTTGATTTAATATAAACTTTTTTCAGTTCCATTAATTATAAAAGTGAAAAATAAACAAATAGAATAATAATAAATAGTTTTGAGCAATTCGTATAATACAAACTGTTAGCTTGGTAAAAAAATTAAACATATGTCCACCGTTGTATTAAAATACACAAAATATTAATTATAATCTTGACAAAAGCTGGACGGATAATTTGCGGACGTGGATGGATGTTTTTATGAATCAAAATATGGAAATGGATTAGAAATCAATACTTTCATAATTTGAGGTAAACATATGCCTTGGTTAAATGGACAAGTATTCTATGTTGATAAGCCTCGGAATTCAATTTGCTTGGTCAAATTCGACTTCTAATTCCCAACGTGACAATCTGTCGATGGTAATATCAGGCTGTTCAGTTGTCACACTGAATAGTGCTAATTTCAAACATTTATCACCCACGTTTAAATTGCCCAACAAAGTAATACGCTACCAAAACAATATGTTCTGTTTTCTTTCCACCATACTCACGTCGATAATATCGACAATTAATTCGCAAACGACAACATACTATAAACCGGACTAATTGAGACGAAGGAAATAGAATACAGATAATGTTGACGACTTCTTTTTAAAGAAACTTAGACCAACTCATTTTGGAAATGGAAAAAAGTCGCGGATATGTCCAAGTTGTATTCATATACCTTAAAACAAAAACAATTTCGTTGTCGTGGTATTATTATTGAATTGGACGTTCAACCACGGAACATAACTTTTAAATTCGGACCATTAAACTTATTTATAACCTAATTTATTATTCGACCACACGTATTATCTTATACTATGTGCCTTATTAGTCGATCTCTCCATCACATTTTTTTTCTTTCTATTTTCTCATAACTTTAAAACTAAAATATTATATTTTGATTCATTCAGTTCGTATACATTCTGCATTTGATGAGCTTCCATTTAGATTAGAATCTCAATAACCACATTTTATCACTCAACTCTCACAGATTCTCTCAATCTCCGGACCCAAATAGAAAATTCGTTTTCTTCGTGTCACAGTACATTTTAGAATAATAAAGCTTAAAAACTGTGGTAATGTTTGGTTTAAAAACGAATTTTGTATGGATGAAAACTTAAAACTAAAAATAATAAACCAAACACTACCTAAGGGTCTGTTTGGTTTCGTTTTGAGTTTTGTGTTTTGCGTTTTCAAATTTATTACAAAATACAGAAAAAACGGATGAAAATATTTAAAATTATAAGCCATTATGACGATGATTGAGAGACGACGAAGGACACGGAGAGATGGCGGAAGCCGACGAAGAGGACGGATAGATGGATTTTTCAAAACACGGAAAACAAAATAAATTTGTTTTTCATATATGTTAACTTTATTTTACAAATTAGTTGTTTTTAAAAAAATATGCATTAAAACGCAAAACTAAAAGTGCAGTAGACCAACTGGGGCCTAACCTTTTCCCTTTAGATCTATTCTTAATTTATAATTTCCACCACAACCAATTTCAAATCCTAAGGGCGTTCTTGTAGTTTTGTCAGATAAATAAAGGTGATCCATCTTTTCATTTTGTGGGTTCTACTTTTCGAAATTACAAGCTTTATCGACAAAAAATATCTTCTAATACACAATGATAAAATTAGTAAGAATAAAAGAAATAAATTAATTACCAATCATAAAATAATAAATATCTATAAAATATAAGGATCATTAAATCTTTTTATTTGTTCAGTTCAAGAGGTATTGTTTTCTTTTTGATGGAAAATGATCTTTCGAAGATAAATATACCATAGGAAATTTATTCATAATATTTTTATTGTACGTGCGTTTATCCCAACTTTACTTTATTTCCATGTTCTCTTAAAAAGCAAACTACAATTTATTTAAGAAAAAATAGTTTAGATGCAACAAAGAATGTTGAATTTGAAATTGAATTTATATGTATAAGTTGTTTGGTCTTAGATTTTTTTTATTATAGATACCGTAATGTACTAGCTTTCATTTCAACCATACAAATATTTAATGGTTAGAATTATATTAGCAAAGATGATACCTAACGATCTATTTCTTTTATATTGATACCATTATACATTAAGTTTCATTTAATTGTCAATAGATTAAGTGGTTCAAATTTTGTTGATAAAGATGGAATTTTACAAGAGATTGTAATTATTGTTGTTAGAAAAAAAAAATTATAGTTTCAAGTTGAAAGAGATGGATATATGCCTATGTGCCACATAGTATAAGTTCCATAATTTTGATGAAGGTGAATTTGTTGTCAAAATTGAATGTGTTTTAACAATTTTTTAAAATTAAAATACTCAACTCTCATTCATTCACTCAATTCTTATGCAACATACATTTGATAAGCACTCTACCTATGTTCGAATCCCTGTGATCACATTTTATTTAATAAATTTATAATCACTTAACTCTCATTGATTCGCTCTATCTCTAGCAAAATCCAAGTTCAAATCTAATTTTCTTCATTTATCCCAGTGCATTTAGAATAACGAAGTTTAATAATATGCTTTTACTTTTTTTCCCTTTGGGTCTCTTTTTACTGTATAAGTTCTATCACGGTCGAGTTCAAATCCTACAACCTTTTTTGCTATTATATCAAATAAGTAAACATGATCAATTTTCACATTTTAGTAGTTCTATCGTGGCAATCCATATTTTAAGGGATTAATAATTAAATGCAATTAATCGTTTTAATTAAATTAAATTGCTTAACTGAACTAGTGACTTAAAGATAAATTTTTAAATATGGTTGAATTAGAACTCAAGATCTATTCCATTGCGTTCTTAGTATCATTTATATATGCAAAACATACAAAGTTTGTTGAAATCAAATGAGATTGATAAAAAGAGAAGAAAATAGATGATAAGAGTAAAATTGTCATTTAGGCAGAATTAGCTTTATATTTCTGAAATGTGACCTCATCCTTCATTCAATTTATTTCCTCTTCATCTTCTCAAATAGAGAAAACTAAGTTTTCAAAAGTAAAATCAACATAACTTCTTCACTAAAAATACGGAATAAAAATCTAAATTCAAGTTATGAGATTATCTATGAATCTATTGTTAGATAGCAGAAAATGGATCTTAAGGCTAATTTAACACTAAAGGGAGAGTGAATAGTATTTACTGATCTTTGTGAATCCTTTTCAATTCTTTTAAGATTATAATTAAACAAATGCAGAATTAACAATCATAGATGCAAACATAGACAGATATAAAAACAGTAAAAATAAAATGTAAAGAGTTGAAGAGATCACATCAGAAATTTTTATATTGGTTCAGAGTTATCCTACATCCAGTTTCGTACAATTTCTTGTATATATTTCTTTTCAAATATCAAAGTTAATATAAAATCGATTTCAAGGCTACGAGACACACCTTTCAAATTTTCCGAGCTCTAAGTACACTCACTGGATTCGGACGGGACACCAGCACACCCACTTGGATTCAAACGGGACACCAAACACACCCACTTGATTCAGACGAGATACAAGCACACCCACATGGATTTCAAGGACACCAAGCACACCCAAGTGTATGATTTGATAGAATTTACAGACTCGATTTCTTGATCTTGAGTACAAATGATCCTATAACTCCTTGAATAACACTTTGATATTGGTTTTGAGTGATAAAGACAAGAGAGATCAGAGAGTAAATGATAGAGAATCAAATTAATAGATTTTAAATTTGGTTCTGATTGAATTTGAAAATATTTTGAGTAGATTTTCTTTTAGAAATCCACAGAGTAAAAAGTGGAAAGACAATATAAGAAAGTAGTTAGAAAAATTTGATGGAAAATCCTCATATTTATAGAGAAACAACAGTAATATCCATTCACGAAGAGATATGACGAAAAGACACTTCCATTCAAATCTGAATTTTGAAAAAATCGATCTATATGTCGATATTTAGTATTAGGGTATGTTGACCCTTTATATTTTGAAAACTTACTTAATAAAAACTGTTTTAAAAATATTAAGATTTGTAAAATATTTTGAAACTTTGTACAATCATCTAAAAATAGTTTACACACATTTTGATAATATCAAAACTTAAGAAAACTTTATAAAATTATTTTGAAATATTTTGAAATATATAAAGGATTAAAATATTAATTTCTTTTGAAACTAATATATATAAAGTATGAGTGAATATATATTTAAAATCAAAGTTATAATGAATGTTATAATATAAACATTTAGAAAGCATAAACCTAAAACTATAACAAAGTATAATAGATTTAAAAGTATATTTAAAATATCAAATACTTAGATACTTAATTACTCAAAATATAATAACCTTGTAAATAAAATTAAAAATTAGAAATCATTTGAAGGCCATTTTGAAAGATCATTTTGAAAATAGGGATTCTTTAAAATCATTTTTGAAATTCAGAATATTTGAAAACCATTTAAAATCAGAGAATAGATTTAAACCTTTTTGAAAAACGAAGAGAGAGATCAAAGGAGTGCTATCAGGGTTTTAACAATAATCTACGACTCTGTAACTTATCTGGATATCTTGAACCTTCAATACTCACGAGTCTTCAATCTCTATCTCTTGAATCTACTCTTGATATTGTACAGGCTTCTTAGTCAACACCTGTCTAATATCCTACACTATATATTATACATAACTTGATAAAAACATTAGTATCTATATTTTATATGATGCCATATGATTGTTGTCATCAAAACTAATGCCTAAGGTACCGACAATCTTTCCCCTTTTGATGATGACAACCATGTTTATAAAATATGATATAACTCTTCTTGAGTTACAAAATTTCCCCTTAATCTATGCCTGAATATTTTAAATATTTCTTCCCCTCTGTCATTAACAAAAATATAATTAAAACTCCCGCTAACTAATGTACTATATGATATATACAAGAGTGATGTAAATAGGGAGAAATAACATAACCCAATTTTATTAATTGCACAGATCCATTACATACACATTGTTAATCCAAACTAAATTCAATACAAATCAATCAATTCGAACAAATCAATCCAAACAAATCAATCCAATCCAATAAGTTTATACACACCAATCCATATTTGTAATATATTTAATATACAAATTTATATTAATCCTATATATATTAAGACTATCCAATCAAACTTAGACTTTCCTAGGAGCTTCTACTCAACCATCAGAACCGAAAATTGGATCTGCTTTGATGGCATTCCAATCTTTATCGTCTTTGTTGATGGTACTCTCGGGATTGTTGGCTGGTTCGTCTTTGATAAGAGAAGAAATCATCCACTGAATGACGTCAAAATGCTTCTCTTGTTTTTTAATCATCTGCATTTGACTCAATTCTTAGTGTCTCTGATTTCTAAGGATAAAAGTAAGGATATTCTTGAACGATTGTAGAGTTTGTTCAATATTTTCACACAATTTCTGGTGTGGAGAAGCCACTATTGAAAAGATAAGTTTATAAATGAAAAGGGAGAAGAAAGATAAGAGAAATGATGTTTTTCTGGAGTGAATATTTTTATATAGGGGTGACAATTCGTTTGAAATGAATAGGTGTTTGCTAGTTATTTTATTTTGAATTTTTTTTTGTTTCTTCCCGTTATATTCGACATATAGGTTACACATATATTGACATATGTACCAATTTTTGCAAAAGCTATTATCTTGCTATATTTTGTATTTAGCCTAAACTATTGTACTCGTATGACTTTCCAGAGGCTAATAACAATGTATATGTAACAACCCGCATATTTTACGATTGTATATTTAAATATTTTATTTAAATATAGCATCGTTGGTCGGATTAAAGTCCGAAAAGCTACTTTTTGTAAACAGTCGAATTGGGACTCGAGACCACTTCCATTGAGTCCAAAATGACGTTTACAACTTTTTTGAGTATAAACATCGATATGTTTAGAGTTGAGCGAATTTTGCTATTTTTCTATTGGGCTTTGGGTTTGGGTTCCAGCCCATGAACTCATCTAATACCCTAACTCCACTCACACTTCCTTCATTTATTCTCATTTTCTAATACATTCAAGCTTAAGTAAAAATGAGGGAAAAAGATTGGAATTAGAAATTCCAAACCCTAGTTTGATTTGGAAACATAAGTTCTTGCTCCAAAATCAAAGAGAAGCTTAGGTAAGCATCCTCTTCATCTTCTCCATCTCTATCTCTCTTCAATCCTCAGAAATTCCTAACCCTAACTTAGGAAATATTTGCTTATTAGCTTAGATTAGAGCTTCTTGAGTTGAGATTGAAGAGGAATTGGTCTTTCCTTTGTTTTCAAGCTTCTTACTTGTGTTTTGAGTTTAAAAGGTGAGTTCTTTAACTCACATCTACGTCTATAGCTATCATTGTTGTTAGGTATGAATTCCTAACACTTGTGCATATTCATTTGCTTTTGATTTGAATTGATTTGGTGAATTTTCCAAATTTTGGTGTTTTGGTCCAATTTTATGAAAATCCTACTATTGATGTTTGGACATTGATATTTGGGATGTATCGAAGAGCCTTTAAGGCTGGGTTGTCGCTTGGCGTAAAACCTTAGTCGTCGTTGCTCGTCCGATCGCTCCCGATACGTTTTGGCCACTTTGGCCTAGGCAAATTGTTACCCAGACCAGGTGACCAGACGTCTGGTTTGGACCTGGAGCAAAAATATGCATGCAGATTAATAAAAAAGGGCAGAGACTAATTTCAGACGTCTGAATTATAATTTCAGACGTCTAAAAGGGTTTCAGACGTCTGGATTGCCAAACCAGACGTTTGGAATGGTTTTTCTGGAATTTCCAGAAACTAAATCCAGACGTCTGGATTGACCCCTAGACGTCTAGAACTGGGTATTTTTGCCTGTTTAGGCTTTTCTTGATTCAATTTCCATTGTTTATCGATTTTAGTTGCCCCGATTAGTTGTTATCACTTTTATCGACCTCGATGACTTCTTTTTTGGGGATTTTTGGGAATATCCATTTTGATGGATTTGGTATCGATTTCTTTGGATTTAATTCACGTCTTCAGACGTGGATTTTGGTGATTGATTGTTTCTACAATCATTTCTGTGATTTGTCACTTTAAAATATAAAGGTTTCTATACTAGTAGTAAATATTCAAACTCTTTCACAAAGATGATTTCAACCCTATTTTCAATACAAAGCTCGTTTATAAAACTGTTTTCCAATCTATTAGTATATACAAACCTTTACCTCATTCGTATGAGAAATCTAATTAAACGGCTTAGTAAAACAAGTGGTATGAAACGCTTGCGTTTACTTCGTCGGTTAATTTTTGGACTTGTTCGATTGAAATCTTATGACAATTTTGAGTGGAAATCTACAATTTGTTCGTAAATATTTAAGTTAAGCCAGTGGTTATGGGACATGAAGCTAAACTCATTTATTTACTAGCTTAGTGCAATCGACACTTCTTGATGATCGATGATGATCATTTTATGATTTAGACTAGCGATGTGCGATGTCTCTTTGTCCGCGTGGGGGACTGTACCCAGTTCTATTGGGCTTCGTCTCATTATTATAGGCTAGTGACCTACGTGCTTTATGGAGTTCGGTTCATCGGGCGTACCGTTATTGCACTATGTCGTTGTTCCGAATTATTTGAGTTTCGGGATCATCAGGCGTACCATTATTGCACTACGTCGTTGTTCCGAATTATTTGAGTTTCGTGATCATCGGGCGTACCGTTATTGCACTACGTCGTTGTTCAAAAATATTTGAGTCTCAGGTTCATCGGACGTACCGTTATTGCACTACGTCGTTGTTCCAACTCATTTGAGTTTCAGGTTCCTCGGGCGTACTGTTATTGCACTACGCCGTTGCACCGTTTGTGATATACGTGTTGGTGAGTTTTCATGCTCCCGTTTGTGATAGGCCTTCCCCCTTTTGTGATTTCTGGATTTCTAGTTGATGATTTCTAGAATTTGTGTTTCACCAATTTTTGAGGATTGAATTGATAAGCTCTATCAATATTTGTGTTTTGGTGAATAATTTAAAGAATGTGATCCTTTTTGGTGTTTCGAGTTGATTTGAGATATTGTATGATTTTTGTTGTTATTTGATGTATACTTGACACAGTATGGCATTATTGTTATCATACGTTTTTGTCATATCCCTTATCCTATCTCATTTTATCTAATATTTATAGCTAGACTGATCCGTTTATTATTTTTTTCTTAAATAATACTCGGGTCAGACCGAGGTATTTCAGGTGTTCATGCTTGACTTCTTATCAGGGTTCTTCACCTGACTTTTGGGCTAACTACTTTAGCATAGTAGTTTTTGTTAGTATACATTTGAGATAGAGACTCCTTGATGTATACTTATTCTTTTGTCTAGCACTTGTATCTATTCTTTTGTGATGTAGTGTATCTAGTTTGACCACTACTTTGATGTACACTTCTATGTGTTATATTCATATCTATTTCCGCCTTTGTGATATGAATATCCGTGACTGATTTGAGTTATGTTTATTTCTATATTTATTTTCAAAGTCCACATAGCCACTATGTGGTAGCTTTGAGTTTGTATTCGATATGTCAGATTTCTTCTTGAAATGAAATGTAAGTTATATTATCTAACATATCGGTACTCGCACAAAGCAATTACACAGATGGTCGCTCCTCAACAGCCTTATTCTTCGTGCTAGTCGATGACATTACTCAGTAGTGTCCTTGGCTAGTGTGAGTATAGAGGTGGGGCGTCACAGCTTGGTATCGGAGCCAAACTTCGGAACAATGTAGAATAATCTAGCAAGGATCATTGTCCTAAGTCTTTCTTAAGAATCGTGCCATAGGATTTAATTCAAGTCTTCGTACCGTTCTATCCTATTTCTTTTTATGATACCTTGTTTTATCAAATAAGTTTGTTTGATATTCATTTTGTGAATAACCTTTTTCCTCTTCTTTCTTTCTTAAAGAAGAGAAATGGTTAGACCAGGCCATCCCAGCGCTGGTCAATCCAGTACTACTCCTCAGGAGGGAGTATTTATGTCTGCTCAACAACTTTTAGATCTTGTGAACAATGCCCAAGCTGCCGGACCAGTTCCAGTGCCTACTCACCCTAAATCCGGGTTTGCACGCTTGTGCAGTGATTATACCGCTTTGGGTGGAAGGCCATTCAAGGGTTCCGAAAATGTTATAGAAATCCAAGCTTGGCTTAGATTATGCGATCGCATCTTTTCCCGCATGAATCTTATTGATCCACTTCAAGTCCAAGTGGCTTCTAGCATGCTCCAAGAAAGAGCATTAGACCGGTACGAGCTTTTGATCTTTGAAACTATTGAAGCGGATCTTACTTGGGAGAATTCCGGGAAAGGTTAGAATTGAAGTTTGTGCTGGAGGCTGAAAAAGTAACTTTAGCTCGGCGCTTTATTGACCTTGTTCAAGGTGAATCTTCTATGACGGACTACGTCGCATTTTTTGAATCTCTCTCTAAGTATGAGGTCGAATATATTAATACCCCATTGAAAAAAAAATCAGAGATTTGTCTATGGGTTGAATAAGAACCTTAAAAAGCCTTTACTTCTGAAAATAGAAGTTTCTTTCGATCAGCTTATAGATATCGCTCTTCGACTTGAAGATGCCGATAAAGAAAGTGATGTTGAAGTTGTGCGTGCCAAACAGAACTTTAACAATAACATGAAGAGGCCTATTAAGTTCAAAGGCCCCAATCTCAATCCCAACAAGAAAGGGAAGCAAGAAACTTTGGTAGCAAATACTCCTACCTCTAGTCGTGGACGATGCTACAATTGTGGTTCTACGGACCACTATGCAAATGAGTGCCCAAAACCATTTTTTTGTCCTTATTACAAAGGTTCGGGACATCTTTTATCATCGTGCCCCAAACTTCCAAACAAGAGAGAGGGAAAGCTAAATGTTGTTCAAGCCCCTAGTGATACTTCTCATGGTCAAGGTATTTCTCCTTCTATCCTTGATGGCATTATTTTATTTTGTGATCTTCCTATTTGATTTCTTTTGATACGGGTGCGTCCCACTCTTTTATATCAAAAGAACTTGTTGATTCTTTTTCTTTAAATATTATGGGCTTGATGATTTCACTGAGAATTGCGAATCCGGTTGGTGGATCTGCAACACTCAGTATGCTTTGTAAAGATGTCGAGATTATTTTATGTGATTATTCTTTTCGAGCCAATTTGAATGTTATGCGTTACTTAGGCTTCGAAATTGATTTTTGGGAAAGGATTGGCTTAATCATTATGAAGCCCACATCTTATGTCCTGAGTGGACTACATATCTTCGACATCCTTAATCTGTTAAGTAGATTTCTTTTTTTTTAATGATTTCGATTTCCAATTCGGTGACATCGTTTTATTCTTTAAAACTACATGATGTGGAGAATGTTATTTCTCTCATTCAAGTAGTTTGTGAATTTTCCGGTATATTTGAGCATGTCTTAGGATTATCACCTAAGCAATCTATTAAGGGGTGCTAAGGTCATTTTAGCTCGACCTTGCCACCGGTTTTTATCAGCTACGAGTTGCGGAGGGTAGCATTCCACTTACCGCATTCCGCACTCGTTATGATTATTGTGAGTGGTTCGTTATGTCATTCGGTTTAATGAACCTTCTACCTTATTTCATCCATTTTGTGAATCGAGTATTCTGTGAATATCTCGGTAAGCCCATCCTTGTATTTATTGATTATGGATGAAAACAACAATTTAAAATTTGCAAATCTTTTTAATAAGATATTTATAAGTATGATTGGATTTTGTACTTAAAATGAGCAAAGAATGTTTGTAAATTTTATAAGAGACATGTTTATCATATAGAAGATGATTTTGTGTTGTTTTGCCCATTGAATGCTTTAAGAATTCTGGTCGATGCGCTTGATCAACGTTATCGATAGGAATCTCCTAAACGCTATGATGAGACAGTCAGACACAATAAATTGACTTGTAATAAGTAAATTTTTCTAAAAAGATGAATATGTAAAGTTAATTATAATTTTGAATGTCTTAGCTTTTCGGGAAAGAGGATCATTTCAAAGAACTCCTTTCCGGTGCTCCTATTCTTGTGATTCCCGAAGGGAACCAAGAATTGATTGTTTATACCGATACTAGTCATATTGGTTTGAATGTCGTTCTCATGCAAAAAGGGAACGTGTTATCACATATGCTTCGTGACAATTAAAGCTTGTCGAGACTAGATATGCCATTCATGATCTAGTGCTCGCGGCCATTGTTTTCGCTTTTAGAATTTGGCGTCATTATCTTTTGGGAGAGAAATTTGTTCTCTACACCGATCATGAATCTTTGAAATATTTATTTTCTCAAAAAGAACTTAATTTGCGTCAACAACGTTGGCTCGAGTTCCTTGCATCTTATGATCTTGATATTCGTTATACTCTTGGAAAAGGGCAATCGAGTTGCCGATGCCCTTAGTCGTAAGCAGCAAGCGGTTGATTCCATAATGATATCCGAATAGAGTGATCTCGAGACTTTATCTACTTGTGAGATTCAAGATCATGAATCCGATTCATGTTCATCTCTTGTTTTGTGTAGCCTTAAGGCTCATCCTTCTCTTTTGGACCATGCCTCTTTTGGCTAAACTCTATGTCAAAGAAATTGTTAAATTGCATGGAGTTCCTACTTCTAATGTTAGCAACCATGATCCATTATTTTACTAGTGGATTTTGGTAAGGTCTTCAAAAGCTTTAGGAACAAAGCTTAATTCTAGCACCGCTTATCGTCCTCAATCCGATGGACAAATAGAGCATGTGAATCAAACTCTTAAAGATCTCTTTCGTGAATGTGTTCTTGATTTTGGTGGAAGTTGGGAAGATCATATTTCTCTTGATTGAGTTTTCCTATAATTATAGCTTCCAATCTAGTGTTGGTATGGCACCTTTCGAGGCATTCTACGGAAGGCCGTGTCGATTTCCTTCGTGTTGGCTTGAAGCCGGTGAGAAGCTGGTTTTAGGTTCAAATTTTATTTGTGTTTCACCTATGATGGGTGTTGTGTGTTTCAGTCGATCGGGAAAATTTGTACCTCGGTATATTGGTCCATTTCCCATCACCGAACACATTGGTTCCGTGGCTTATCGCCTTTTATTACCGGCTCAATTTTCTGCTATACATGACGTTTTCCACGTCTCTCAACTATGGAAATACCTTAGGGATTCCGATTCTAATCTTGAGCCCGGTGTTATTGAAGAAATTGAGGTTTCACCAAATTTGACTTATGAGCAACATTCTATTCGTATCATTGCTTCGGAGGTTAAGCGCCTTCGAAATAAAGATGTTCTTCTTGTGAAAGTTCAATGGTCCTCAAATCCTAAGGATTGCTCTTGGGAATCTTGAGAATTCATCGAGCGAACACATTCGGACTTACTCTTTCGCGCTCTTTTATGGTGAACTTCTCATTTCAAAATTTCTTCTTTCGTGTTGTTATGCC
This sequence comes from Allium fistulosum, assembly GCA_030737815.1. Lineage (NCBI taxonomy): Eukaryota > Viridiplantae > Streptophyta > Magnoliopsida > Asparagales > Amaryllidaceae > Allium > Allium fistulosum. Next base: position 692,032,705 of record CM060904.1, read on the forward strand.
TTAGTATAGTTGTTACTTTTTATCTTCCTCTTAATTATTGCGAGGACGTAATTTCTTTAAGGAGGGGAGTCTGTAACAACCCGCATATTTTACGATTGTATATTTAAATATTTTATTTAAATATAGCATCATTGGTCGGATTAAAGTCCGAAAAGCTACTTTTTGCAAACAGTCGAATTGGGACTCGAGACCACTTCCATTGAGTCCAAAATGACGTTTACAACTTTTTTGAGTATAAACATCGATATGTTTGGAGTTGAGTGAATTTTGCTATTTTTCTATTGGGCTTTGGGTTTGGGTTCCAGCCCATGAACTCATCTAATACCCTAACTCCACTCACACTTCCTTCATTCATTCTCATTTCCTAATACATTCAAGCTTAAGTAAAAATGGGGAAAAAAGATTGGAATTAGAAATTCCAAACCCTAGTTTGATTTGGAAACACAAGTTCTTGCTCCAAAATCAAAGAGAAGCTTAGGTAAGCATTCTCTTCATCTTCTCCATCTCTATCTCTCTTCAATCCTCAGAAATTCCTAAACCTAACTTAGGAAATATTTGCTTTTTAGCTTAGATTGGAGCTTCTTGAGTTGAGATTGAAGAGGAATTGGTCTTTCCTTTGTTTTCAAGCTTCTCACTTGTGTTTTGAGTTTAAAAGGTGAGTTCTTTAACTCACATCTACGTCTATAGCTATCATTGTTGTTAGGTATGAATTCCTAACACTTGTGCATATTCATTTGCTTTTGATTTGAATTGATTTGGTGAATTTTCCAAATTTTGGTGTTTTGGTCCAATTTTATGAAAATCCTACTATGGATGTTTGGACATTGATATTTGGGGTGTATCGAAGAGCCTTTAAGGCTGGGTTATCGCTTGGCGTAAATCCTTTGTCGTCGTTGCTCGTCCGATCGCTCCCGATACGTTTTGGCCACTTTGGCCTAGGCAAATTGTTGCCCAGACCAGGTGACCAGACGTCTGGTGACCAAGTCCAAACGTCTGGTTTAGACCTGGAGCAAAAACATATGCATGCAGATTAATAAAAAGGGCAGAGACTAATTTTAGACGTCTGAATTATAATTTCAGACGTCTGAAAGGGTTTCAGACGTCTGGATTGCCAAACCAGACGTTTGGAATGGTTTTTCTGGAATTTCCAGAAACTAAATCCAAACGTCTGGATTGACCCCCAGACGTCTGGAACTGGGTATTTTTGCCTGTTTAGTCTTTTCTTGATTGAATTTCCATTGTTTATCGATTTTAGTTGCTCCGATTAGTTGTTATCACTTTTATCGACCTCGATGACTTCTTTTTTTGGGATTTTTGGGAATATCCATTTTGATGGATTTGGTATCGATTTCTTTGGATTTAATTCACGTCTTCAGACGTGGATTTTGGTGATTGATTGTTTCTACAATCATTTCTGTGATTTGTCACTTTAAAATATAAAGGTTTCTATACTAGTAGTAAATATTCAAACTCTTTCAGAAAGATGATTTCAACCCTATTTTCAATACAAAGCTTGTTTATAAAACTGTTTTCCAATCTATTAGTATATACAAACCTTTACCTCATTCGTATGAGAAATCTAATTAAACGGCTTAGTAAAACAAGTGGTATGAAACGCTTGCGTTTACTTCGTCGGTTAATTTTTGGACTTGTTCGATTGAAATATTGTGACAATTTTTGAGTGGAAATCTACAATTTGTTCGTAAATATTTAAGTTAAGCCAGTGGTTATGGGACATGAAGCTAAACTCATTTATTTACTAGCTTAGTTTAATCGACACTTCTTGATGATCAATGATGATCATTTTATGATTTTGACTAGCGATGTGCGATGTCTCTTTGTCCGTGTGGGGGACTGTACCCAGTTCTATTGAGCTTCGTCTCATTTTTATAGGCTAGCGACCTACGGGCTTTATGGAGTTCGGTTCATCGGGCGTACCATTATTGCACTACGTCGTTGTTCCAAATTATTTGAGTTTCGGGATCATCGGGCGTACCGTTATTACACTACGTCGTTGTTCCGAATTATTTGAGTTTCGGGATCATCGGGCGTACCATGATTGCACTACGTCGTTGTTCTGAATTATTTGAGTTTCGGGATCATCGGGCGTACCGTTATTGCACTACGTCGTTGTTCCAAAATATTTGAGTCTCAGGTTCATCGGGCGTACCGTTATTGCACTACGTCGTTGTTCCAACACATTTGAGTTTCAGGTTCCTTGGGCGTACCGTTAATGCACTACGCCGTTGCACCGTTTGTGATACACGTGTTGGTGAGTTTTCATGCTCCCGTTTGTGATAGGCCTTCCCCCTTTTGTGATTTCTGAATTTCTAGTTGATGATTTCTAGAATTTGTGTTTCACCAATTTTCGTGGATTGAATTGATAAGCTCTATCAATATTTGTGTTTTGGTGACTAATTTAAAGAATGTGATTCTTTTTGGTGTTTCGAGTTGATTTGAAATATTGTATGATTTTTGTTGTTATTTGATGTATACTTGACACAGTATGGCATTATTGTTATCATACGTTTTTGTCATATCCCTTATCCTATCTCATTTTATCTGATATTTATAGCTAGACTGATCCGTTTATTATTTTCTTCTTAAATAATACTTGGGTCAGACCGAGGTATTTCAGGTGTTCCTGCTTGACTTCTTATCAGGGTTCTTCACCTGACTTTTGGGCTAACTACTTTAGCATAGTAGTTTTTGTTAGTATACATTTGAGATAGGGACTCCTTGATGTATACTTATTCTTTTGTCTAGCACTTGTATCTATTCTTTTGTGATGTAGTGGATCTAGTTTGACCACTACTTTGATGTACACTTCTGTGTGTTATATTCATATCTGTTTCCGCCTTTGTGATATGAATATCTGTGACTGATTTGAGTTATGTTTATTTCTATATTTGTTTCCGAAGTCCACATAGCCACTGTGTGGTAGCTTTGAGTTTGTATTCGATATGTCAGATTTCCTCTTGAAATGAAATGTAAGTTTTATTATCTGACATATCGGTACTCGCACAAAGCAATTACATAGATGGTCGCTCCTCAACAGCCTTATTCTTCGTGCTAGTCAACGGCATTACTCAGTAGTGTCCTTGGCTAGTGTGAGTATAGAGGTGGGGCATCACAGTATAACAATGAGGAATAAGGTTTTATTGATAATAAAGGAAGATTACATGGAATCCAAAAATAAACATAAATGATACATAGAATGAAAACCCGAACAATCCAAACTAGAAACAAGGAAAACATAGAAATACAACTAGGAAGAAGTAGATGAAGATGAAGCTTTTCCGCTAATCTATCGAATAATCTTTCCAAAGTATTTGTCTACTTTTTTAGAAAGAGAAGTGAATTTCTTAAAAAATAATCTCTTAAGCTTCTTTTGGTTGTAAACAATCTTCTCTTTATTTTTGAGAAGATCTTTGTTGGATCGATGAGATGGCATTTCAATACTTTCCAAAGAACTATCTTCCTCCTCTTCTTGTTCTTCCTTCTTCCTTCACTTCCATTTCTTCTCCTTCCTCTTCCTCCTCTTCTCTTATTTCATGCTCCTCTTCCCAAGCCAATTTTTGTTCCTTTTCCACAAGTGTTTCATAAAGCTCGAATATGGGTGAAATTGGCATAAGGGAGATGTTGGCCTTGTCTAATAGTTTTCGAGGAATGGTTTCCTCTTCTTTTAGGTCAACATCAAAATATGTGAATACTCTAGTAAGATATACACCATGAAATAGTGTGTTCTCAAGCTTAGAGAGATTATTAGGAAAAAGTTCATCCAAAATAACTTGTGATCAATTTATGTCGTAGTGATCATATATGACAAAAAGAGCTTTGAAAACTTTTTGAGTCGGGTTATTATAATTTCCCATCCTCGGAGTTATACTTTGTTGTAAAAGAAGACTTAAAATTCTTGCTTAGGATGCAAAGTTTTGTTTTGGAACTCAAAATCATCATCACTTTTAAAAATATCATGAAAATTTAACGATTTTGAATATCAATTTTAAAATTTAAAAGGTCCATTCCACTAGATTTGCATCTGAGAATGTTACCTAGAATTTCACAATTTAACACAATTTGAGTGCCTATGACACTACTTCAAACTTCTCTTCCATTTCCATCATAAAATTTCCTTTCAAATTCGCATAATTTTTTTATACTAAATTTGGATAACATATGAAATAATTTTGGGAAGCATCTATTAAACAAAGAATTCCATTTTGTAAACAAAGATTATAAAGATCATAAGTAGGAAAATCATCGAAAATAGGGAATCTTTCGTAAGAGACTTTTCCGAAAGACATATACTCTATACAGGCTTGTATGGCTTCTTTGTCACGAAAAAGGAAGCCTTTTGTTTTTTAGAAAGCCTCATGGTTGATGAAGTATTGCTCGAGGAAACCATTGAAGAATAGTTTGAAGAGATAAGAGAGTTAAATAATTTTTGAATTTTAAAAATGAGAGTGAAATGAATGGATGAAGGTAGTATAATTAAATAGAGAATTAATGAACATGTTCTCTGGTCAAGAGAAACCTTTCAGGACATTGAGGTTGGTGAAAAGGTGGAGGGAAATTCAAATTTTGAATTTGAAATGAAAATTCAATTCTGAATTCAAATGCATATGTCGACATATGCATAGTGGGTATGTCGACATACATCACATGAATTTCAAAAAAGAGGAACTGAACAAATTATTCTTATTTTCCTATATATATAATTATCCTATAATTATTAATAGTATATATATATATATGTATACTTAGCAAATAATTTAAAATTTATTTTAAATATATATTATATATAATTTTTGTATTTAAATATTTTTTATAAAATATTTAATATAAATATACACACTATATTCATCAAACATTATTATTATTAATCTATAGGTTATTCCTAACAGTCAAAGGCAATCAAACACTTAAAAAATTTCAAAATTTTAATTTTAAACGCGTACCTATTTTTGTTCCATTTCTCCGGACTTTTTTGAATTGATTATTGCTGTAAAGCACATATTGACATTCTTTGTATCCGGTTTATTATCACTTGAGGAAGTGTCCGAATCGTCCAACGCGACAGTATAGGCTCTTCTTTGTTTTCTGGATGAACCAGTATTTGGTGAGTTTTTCGGTTTCCCCGGATGTGGACAGTCTCTCCGCATATGGCCAAGTTCATTGCAGTTAAAGCATCTAATACCATTTCTTCTTCCACTTCTACTTCTACTTCCTGGATTTTTATTATCATTTCTCCTAAGATTATTCATCTTTTTGTATTTTATAAATTTTCTAAAATTTCATTGTCTGAAGGCAATTTCCTCATCATCATTGTTGTCAGAATCCAGATCATCTGTTGTGGCATTAAAAGTGATGGATTTCTTCTTTATTTCCTTGCTTTCTCTCCCCCTATATTTGTGCTTCAAATGATATTATATTGTCAATTAACTCTTTAATTTTCAAAATGCTAATGCCATTAGCCTCTTCAATCACAAGAGTCTTTTGGTCCCATTCAAGAGTAAGTGAATTGAGGATTTTTCTAACTTGATCCTCATTAAAAAAACTTTTACCTAATGCAATTATTGAATGAAATATATCTTGAAATCTACTATACATATCAAAAATGGACTCATTTGAACTCATTTTAAATAATTGGAACTGATTAGTTAATATAGAAATTTTGGTCTATTTGACTTTACTAATGCCCTCATGTGGAACATGTAGTGTTCTCCATATTTCAAATGCAGACTTATAGATAGATGCTCTATTAAATTCATTTCTATCCAATGAACAAAACAAAATATTCATGGCTTTAGAAATACTTTGTGTAACTGCTTTTTGGTTAGCAGTCAATTGTGAAAAGTCAGTCTGGGGCTTAATGTACTCATTTTGTGTGATATTCCAAATATCTAAACCAACTGATTGTAAGTATATTTTCATTCTACATGACCAATATGTGTAATTACTATCATTAAAAAGTTGGAGTCTAGCATTAGGTTTTCCTTTGACAAAGGAGTTACTAACAAGTGAATTAACAGTGCTACTAATAGTATTACTAATAGTGTTGTTAGCCATTAAACTTTTCAAAAATCAAAATTATGAATACTTTGAAAACCAATGCTCTGATATCAAATATTAGTTTGCAAAAGATGGATCTTAAGGCTAATTTAAGACTAGAGGAGGGGTGAATAGCATTTACTAATTTTTATGAATCTTTTTAAATTCTTTTTAGATTATAATTAAACAATGCAGAATCAACAATCACAGATGCAAACACAGATATATATAAAAGCAGTAAAAGTAAAAAGTAAAGAGTTGTAGAGATCACATCAGTAATTTTTATATTGGTTCAAAGTTACCCTATATCCAATCCCGTACTATCTCTTGTACAGATTTCTTTTCAAATATCAAAGTCAATACAATTTTGATTTCAAGGCTATGAGACACACCCTCTAGATTTTCCAAGCTCTGCGTACACTGACTGAATTCGAATGGGACACCAACACACCCACTTGGATTCAAACGGGACACCAAGCACAACCACTTGATTCAAACGGTACACAAGAACACGCACTTGGATTTCAGAGACACCAATCACAACCAAGAGTATAAGAATTTGATTTGATAGAATTTACGAACATAGTTCCTTGATCTTAATACAAATGATCCTATAACCCCTTGAATAGCACTTTGATCTTCTTTGGAGAGACAGAGACGAGAGAGATCAAAGATTAATTGATAGAAAATCAAATCAATAGAGATTGAATTTGATTCTGATTGAATTTGAGAATATTTGACTAGATTTTCTTTTAGAAATCCAGAGAGTAAAAGAGGAGAGAAAACACGAGAAAGTTGTTAAAAAATTTCGTTGGAAAATCCTCCTATTTATAGAAAAACAACGGTTATGTCCATTCGCGAAGAGATATGATGAAAACACACTTCTATTCAAATTTGAATTTTTGGAAAAATCGGCTATATGTCGACATATGTATTAGGGTATGTCGACATATCCTTTTATATTTTAAAAACCTAACAAAAATTATTTTAAAAATATTAAAATTTGTAGAATATTTTGAAACTTTGTATAATCATCTAAACATAGTTTATACACATTTTAATCATATCAAAATCTAAGAAAACTTTGTGAAATTATTTTGAAATATTTTGAAATATATAAAGGATTAAAATATTAGTTTCTTTTGAAAATAACATATATAAAGTATGAGCCAATATATATTTAAAATCAAAGTTATAATAAATGTTATAATGTACTTATAAGCATTTAGAAATCATAAAACTAAAACTATAACAAAGTATAATAGATTTAAAAGTATATTGAAAATATCAAATACTTAAAAACTTAATTACTCAAAATATAATAATCTTGTAAATAAAATGAAAAATTAAAAATCATTTGAAGGTCATTTTGAAAGATCATTTTGAAAATGGGAATTCTTTAAAATCATTTTTGAAATTTAGAATATTTGAAAACCACTGAAAATCAGAGAATAGATTTTAAAACCTTTTTGGAAAATGAAGAGAGAGATCAAAGAAGTGCCATCAGGATTTTAACAATAATCTATGACTCTATAACTTATCTGGATATCTTCAATCTTCAATATTCAATACTCATGAGTCTTTAATCTCTAACTTTTAATCTCTATATCAGTCTATTGAATTTACTCTTAATAATGTACAGTCTTCTTAATCAACACCTGTCTAATATCCTACACTATATACTAAATATAACTTGATGAAAACATTAGCATCCATAACCATATGATGTCATATGGTTATTGTCATAAAAATTAATGCCTAAGGTACTAACATATATCACTTCAAGTTCACATTTTGGAGAAGTTTGGAGCAGGATTTCATAAATAAAGAGTAAGCTTCAAAGTGGGTTTTATTGAAGGTTGGATTTTTTAGTAAGTGGTGGGTGCAATTTATTTTTATGATATGTGATCACTAAATATGCTAGAAATCATGTTAAATATTCAATATTGGTTAGAGATTAAGTGAATGAACTTGAATTGGGGTATTAGATATGAGAATCTTATTTGATGAATGTTTTAAAAGAAATTGATTATTGAATGATCCTTTAAATAATTAGATATGAATTGTTGTTATGCTTGGTTTGGATTGTGGGATGGTTGTTGGTCGGTAGTTGATAGAATGATAAGGAAATGATTCATGACATTGTCAATTGACAATTTTTGAACAAATGTCGAGTTGATATTGTAAGCGAGTAGTTGAACTCTAAAGGTTGTGGGAATGATTCATTACCTCAAAGTCACTTGTCAAGTGTGAATTACTAATCGTCTGATTGTCGAATACATATAGCAATATCATAAGTCCACGCCGAACGATGTTCGTGCAAAGTGTTTTGGTGACACGGAGCTGAATGTTGAAGGTGGGAGAAAGGGATGCAAACAAGAAAAGGTGGAAATAATTTACACCAAGAGAAATTCTCCTGTCCATGTTCAGACCCATTTGCAATATACATTCGCATGCCTAAATCACAAATTCAGACATCTAAAATTTAAGGTTTTCATCTTGTAATATTCATGTGATAAATTAAGGTTTTTAGATGCCTTAAATAAAAGATATGAGACCTTTGAAATTTTGGACAGACATTTGAATCCCCAAATCAGACATGACATGTTGTTAGTTAGACATTGAACTTTGGATTTTGAAATATGAAATTAGGAGCCAGGTTTCATTTCATGGATCCGTGTGATGCTCGTAAGGTCCTTGGCGATTACAGAGCAATGTGATGAGTTTTGGGATGGTATTCCTTATCTTAGGTAGCTTGCTATTGATGTTGGACGAGATAGAGACTACGATGATGGTTCAAGATGCAATATGATTCATATGGTGGTTTTTTTATATAACAAGAGCGGTACTTCATTTAAGAAGAGCACTCATTATTTTTAGAGTTAGGGGTATGCCCTAGGGAAATCATATAGTTTGTTACATATATCTAACTCGATGACCAATCTTGATCAAAGTAAAAGATGATTTCTAATTATTATATATTTGTTATATTGTGATATGATTAATTAAGTAATTAATTTAAAGTATATCATATAGAAAATCCTAAAATGATATTTGATGTGATAGTAATTACAATGTGGTGTGATCGTGAAAATTTTATCAAATTAATAATAACATATTATTTTAAATATTCATAGTAAGGATGTTTTGAGATGGGATGTCGATACATCCTTTAAGACTAGAGTATGTAACGAATAGTATATTACTCCTGGCTCTTGGTGGCACCAAGGAAATACATATTGATAGTTATTGGACAATTATGGAATGACTCATTCATGATTTCTTTGTTGGTTAATATAATTAAGGTCAAATAGAGAATCTTGAAACAACGAAGTTACACAGTTCCCAGAACCTGAGAATATAATGGAACTTCAATATGGATGATCCACTTTCATTATAGTTAAATCGTTGCATTGTATCCATCGAACGACTATAGATGGGTTTGAGTTAAAGCATTGAAAGCGAAACACTATTCAATAGAGAACTCATCTTCTTAGTTATAAGAGGTTAGTGTCTTGGTAAATTATAATCAACTAAAAGTCTCTTGTCAGAGCAATGCGGTTAATAATTATAATAATTATTATTTAATCAAGAATTTTGTATTTGGACTTAGAAAGTTGAATGTGGATGATGTTGGAGTTTTAGCCAAAACCAAATTTCATAAGTCATAATGTGATATAGTTTTGACGAAAAGAATTGGTGTAAATAATCATTACTACTGGATACTTCTAATAATAAGTAAAGTTGGAGTTTACCAAAGATGTGTAAGCGATAAATTATGCCAAAATATCACACCACTAGCTAAGGTAACATGTGAACGTTAATCTTTGAATTGTTCGATATTAATCACTAACCGAATTTACCCCTTTAAGTCGCAAAACCAAAATGATGAATACTCCAAATGAACCACACGATTTAATTAATTTACAATTGTTGTAAATTAATATTTTTGAAATATTAATTATTAAACTAAATTAAATTTATTTGAATGCCACTGGTATTTAATAAAGTGCGTATATAAAAGTTATAAACATGTGTACCATTATATGATGTCAGCAGAATGATTAAATTAGATTTAAATAGAAAAATACTAAATGGGTTTTAAACAAATTAAATGAATTAATATTTGTGAAATGTTAGTTATTACAATTTTATTTGATTTGTTTTAAATACTATTATTATGTAATAAAGTGCACATATAAAAGTTATAAATGCATGCAGCAATAGACGATATCAACATAACGTTTAAACTGGATATAAATGAGACTAATTATAATGGGATTTTGGAAATTTTGAAGGCCATGGCACAATCTATGGTCGGCTATGCATGTAGAATATGGAGAGAATTTTTTTGAATTTAATAAATAATTAACGGAGAAGGTTTTAAGAAAGGAATATGAAAGGTTTCTATCCTTTCTTTAAAACAAATATCCCTTCATTTATTTCATTTAATTCATTCTTTCCTCATAATTCATTTGCTATTGCCCTCCTCTTCCTTTTGGCTAAAATTTCCGGGGCTCCCAAGCCATAAAATTTCCAGAAAAAATTCAAACAAAATCAAATCAATTTAAGGTGGTTCCTATCTCTTGATTCTTGCAAGATCCGAGGATCGATTTACGAAATCTAGAAGCCTTTGATTCATCGTTCAAGGCATGATTTCTTGGCAACATCTTAAGGTAAATTTCTAATTAATTCATTTACATGATTTCTATATTCATATGCTTGGATTTGTATGATTCATTAAATGTTAAATTAACTATCTTGTAACATATGAATTAATACCCTTTCTCACTTAAATGTATGCCTATTATGTTGAGTTCATTCAGATCTACATATAATAACTATTCCCTTAAAATATTTGTTCATCTAAATTAACAAGTTTTAAATTCCTTGTAACTCTTGTTTATTTATTATTGTTCTATATATCTCTTAGATCTAATTGTCATTATAATGAATTTGCATTTGCCTAAGTTGTCTAATTCTTCTTTTGTTCTGGAAATTTCACAAATTTCTTTATATATATATATATATATATATGAAAGATAATTTGATTGAGATCTAGTTTTAAATTACAATATTTACATACACAATCATAAATGAACTGTATTTTAATTTTAATTTTGAAAAGTAATTCCTAATACTGTATGATTAATGATTGAATACAATTATTTTGCATATTGTTTATGCAAGAATAAAGGTTTTGATTTGAATTTATAGATGAAATTTTTTGCAAATTTTAAATCATATATATCTCTTTTCTAAATTTTATAGATTCGTAAAATTTTTAAACTCTAGTTACATTTCTAGATCAAAAGTTTAATTTAAATTATTAATTTAGAATACAACTATTTACACACACACACATACATACAGAATATTAATTTGTAATATTTATATATACATGGAAATATAAATGTGTTGTTTAATTCAAATTTGTAAAATGGATCTTCTGTAATAATGTAATATTTTATTATCAAACCTTTCTTTAATTAAAACCATATTATTTATAGTCAATTTTGGATTTCAAATCGTATAAAACTACCTAATATGATTTTGATGTGTGTGTGTGTATTTCAAATCAAAATCTTGGACAACAAGGGTATATGTAAAGAGGCAATGGGTCTATTGTGGTGTAAATCCCAATACCTACATACGATCTCATTTACTATGTACACTTATTTGTATCATATGAACTTCACACAAACAAGTATATTTGATATACTTATGGACGAGATTTTTTTTTAAATTTAAAACTTTTAAACACATAAAATAAATTAAAGATTTTATTTACAACAAATTTTATATTGGATCTAAAATATCTTTAAACTTCATAGGCTTAACAAAAATCTGAAGTAGAAACTTTTTTTTGAAATCTACCTATTTTACCCATGTCCCGGTTCCAACAATGGCATCAGAGCGAGGTTGGTTGAGGCATTCAACTAATACATTGGATGATCTAGGTTCGATCCTCACAACTAGTATGATAGGAGGTTCTCACATTGTGATCTATAATGTAACATTACCTCCTACCCATACATGTCATGTGATGATTGTGCTAGTTAAAAGGCTGCACGTAAAATTTGTGCATGAGGTGCCAGTTATGTCACCCTAAAGGAGTTTGGGTTGAAGCTTCAATAGTATCGGAGTCAAATAGTATATGCGGTCTAAACTGGTCATGTTAGAGCAAACTAATTATGCCTACCCATTTAGTAGGGTGTAACAACCCTATTTTTGAATCCATAAGATTAAACAACTTTAGTTAAAATAAAAATATTCGAATTTGATTTTAGATAATTATTTTAAAAAAAAAATATTTCTACTTAATTGAAGTCAGTTTAATAATAGATGTTGTTTTAATAGCTGAATTAATTAACTAACTCTTTTCAAAAAATATATTATAATTTAATAATTTTTTTAGTAAATATAAAATATTTTTGAAGTGTGAATTTTTTTAATATCATTGAAATAATGGAAAAAATAAATTTACTTTACATTAATATATAAATAATTGAATAAAATAAATGAATATTGAATTGAAGGAATTGTGTGAAGTGATCAAAATATATCTTGTAGAATGAAGTGTAAACCAATTTAAGTTGAATTGGAATGGATTTACAAATCAATACAGGAATTACTTAAAGCAAAAATAAAATAAATAAAAAAATAAAAGCCCAGCCCATTTAAACCAAACCCACTCTTTGTCTAATTACTTAGCCCTTTCTCTTCATTCTGAAACTCATTTCCCCTTTAGCATGCACTAGTCCCCAAAATTCATTCACAAAAAAAAAACAACAAACAATAGGAAAAAAAAGATTGGGGGGCACGCTGTCTTGGTAATGACGACAAGGGGAAGGCCGTAAAGTGGAGCGACGTCAGGGAGCTACTGGCGATTGAAGGACGTGCGAACTTTGAGGCTTGGAGGATGCTACGACATGGGTGCTAATGGCGACAGAAGTGAAGACGCGATGATGGCAAAGGCTAGGCGATGGAATTGCGTTTAATAGTGGCATCGAGTAAGCGTTGTGATGGTGTGAGCATTGGGTTAGGCAACGTGATTTCAAGGCAGAGCTTGCAATGGTTCGAATGTGGTTACCTGGTGCTGTGATATGTTCTAATTCTTCAAATCAGTGAGTCATTTTTAACTCACGTTTCTATCTCTGTATATCTATAAATGAATTTCTTAGCATGTTTCACTTGAATTATAGATTTCGATAAATTCGTTAAGAATGAATAAAATGGTTGAAAGCATGCTCTGATTTATGTTGTTCATTATATGTTTCTAGGTCGATATATGAATATATTTTATTTATCTATGATTAAGAAATATTCGGAAGGGCTTTTATAAAAAAGGATTTAAATCTATGTTTCAAAAGTGATAAATTTATTTTTATAGAAAAAAGATATAATGTTCTGTAAATAATAATTTTGGAAAAAATTAAAAAGTTTGAATATGACTTATTTAATGTATGAAAACAACGTTAATGAAAATTTATGGTTAAGTTTCTTTAACTACAAATCTTGGAAATTTATTTTGCATTGATTATTTTCAAACAAGAGAAAATTTATTCAAATGCAATTGAAAATATTTGTAGGACTTTTTTACTTAGATATTTTTGAAATGTTAAGTTTGGAATTTGGTTATAAAGATAAAGTTTTACAAAGCGACGTTTTAGTATAAATATTTGGAAGACTTTTACAAAAAGAGAGTTTTGGTTTAATAAATTATTTCTCAAAGATGGTTTATGTAACAACCCGCAAATTCGTAGCATTTAATTATCGCCATTAGGTGATTAAATCGTTCGTAAATTTTTATTGAAATCAAAAATCAATTTGAAGTTCTTTTATAAAATGGTTGGTAGAGTTTCTATATCGAGTAGAAATTCTTTTAATAAAATTTCGTATTATGGAAACGGGCTTTAAAGAGAACTATTGTGGCCCATACTCATTGTTGCCGTGATAATCATCTAGACCAGCCGGCCCTATTTCTTTTGTTCTCTAACTCGTTCCTTTTTGCTCTGAAAAGAAAATGGCGGTGATTATTTTTCTTCGATCTGAGAAATTTAGGGCTTGGCCTCGCTCGTTCTTTCGATGCTTGCTAAGGCTTTCGTTCCTCTGTTGCCTTCGAATCTGGAATTGAGGCTTGTACAAATTGAAGCGCCGCTCGATAGTAGACTTCAATATTCTCTGATTTGCTCACGGCTCTTCAATTTGGATCGAGTTCCTCTGTGATTTCGGTATGTACTTTGCTCCTTTTGCTTTGCTGATTTTGGCTTACTTGAACTCGATGGATCTATGCCGAATGTGATGTTGGTGCTTGCGACTCCTTCTCTCGAGTTCGTCTCCGCTTCAAACAAGGTGAGTGAACTATCACTCACATCTACTTCACTCTTAGGGCGTTCGAGTTTATTTCGATGTTGATGTTTGTTTTCCTGACTTGGGCTTTGCTCGAATTCCCATATTTTTGTGTTACTTGGTTCACTCGTTTGTGATTTTGAGTTGTTCAGTATCTCGTGACCATCACGGTTCCGATTTGTGTGACTTCGGTCACTTGATTTGAGTAGTGATGCCATGTCTCTGTAGTATCACCATTGTATTGATAATATTTTTGGCCATTTAAATTGAGCTGCTGCTTTGAAATCTAGTTGCTTCACCTAATTTATTTGATGTGTAGCCTTGTTTTGGATTATCTTGTAGTCTTTACTCTGGCTGTTCAATTCGAGATTCATTGGCTTTATCCGCTTAGATTTAGTTGCACTGAGTCTTAATATAACCTGAGCCTTAGTGTTGGTCTGTTTAGCCTCAAGGTCTGGTTACATTATGTCGAATTCGTGATGCAAACCCCACTTAGTGTTGGTCTTCACGCATGTATATTCTCGAGCCTTGTTCATGTAAATGCCTTACACTGCTACACTATGGATGTACAATTATTATTTTTATTGTGCTGGCACTGTCCGGTTTCAATTAGTGGTTCACTGTTGCATTGCTCCAATGTATTTCATGTAGTCTGTTCTGATTTCTGGATTTTGAAACTGTATGATTCTGTACATTGCCTGAGTCACTTGTACCTGCTGCATTCTTTTGTAGTTGCAGTTGTACGTTTGACTTCCCTGTTTACTTTGTTGACATTGCAACTGTGTAGTCGAACAAATTGGGTCCTTCATTCCAGTCTTCATGTTGCTCTGTGCATACTTGTCTTGTACACTTGAAGGTTGCTGTGTACATGCGTTGATTTTGACTAGTTCTATTTCACTGGTCATTACGTGTTATATACATGCTGTATTTCCTTTTTCTTGGAATTTGGCAGTTTCTATTTTAGTGGTACCTGGGTATACACTACATATTCATGTGTCATTCTTCACTTGCATCTGTTCATCCCTGAGCACTTGCTGACCTGCTGCACTGCCTTGTTCTCGAATCTGATACATTGCATTGATGCCTTGTATCATTTGCATTTTTGTCATTTTGCTTCACTAATGACCTTATCTTCTAATGAGGCTGATTTGCGTCTTTTCTGTTGAGTGTTGTAGTGCCATATCTTTGGTGCTCTCGCCTGCAGTTTGCTATTTCCCTGTGCCTTGCTTTGCGACATGTTGAACTTGTTTCACTTGTTGTCTCTTTCACTGGGTACACTGTTTCATTTCACTGATGCAGACTTGCCCTTAAATACAAGTGGTGACTGCATTTTCGTAGCAGTTATATCCTTGTCCCTTGTGGTGACTTTATATTCTGTTGTGGCGAGGCAGTGCACGCGTGCGTGCACTGCAGCCACACCGAATTGACAGATTTTAATCGATATCTCTTTTGTTCTTAATTCATCGACCTGTTGCGTAATTCGTAGGCTGTATTGGCAAGGCAGTACACGTTAGCGTGTACTGCAGCCAATTAGCCTTGATGTATTTAAATTGACATTTCAATTGCTTAAACTGCTTTGGATTTCTGTTTTGTGGATTAACACTGTTTAGTGTTATATCTGCCGTTATCCAATTCTCGTATCGAGAGTTGGATATACGAGATTTCTGTGACTGTCATCTATACTGAGATTGATTATTATTGCTTCTATGCGCTAATAACTGAGTTTGAATTAGACTGATCCGGGTATTATTTTCTTTTGAATGTAATACTCGGGTCAGACCGAGTATTTACAGGTTGTAGATTTTTAGCTTTGGGTTGCTGCTAGAGCTATGAAGACTTTTTATATCATTTGAAGTGGTCTTCGTCTTGTTGTAGTAGTCAGTGTGTCTGTTTTAAGATGATAATGTATTCATGTATATTAGTCGATAATGTACTTGTATATATAACTTCTTGAGTCGACAGTTGTAGTTGTATCATTTGTATTGTGTCAAATGTATTGTAACTGATTTCAGTTATTATATATATGAGACTTTTTGTTCCATCTTTATTCCGCATTTATGTTATCTGTGTTATTTTTATATCTATTGTCCTAAACTATTATAGCCACTGTGTAGTAGCTTTGAGTTTGCATCGGTATGGCGGATTTCCTCCAGTAATGAAATGCAATGTTTTATTATCTGACATATCGGTGCTCGCACAAGGCAATTACATAGATGGTCGCTCCTCAACAGCCTTATTCTCCGCGCTAGTTGACAGCACTACACCGTAGTGTTCTTGGCTAGCGTGGGTATAAAGGTGGGGCGTCACAGCTTGGTATCATAGCCTGGGGTTTAGGACAATTATAAAACATAACTTAGATGGAACATGTGTTACAACTATTTGTCGATGTTTTATCTCTCATCTTTACATATGACTATTTTTGACTGTTAGGTATGAAATCCTAATGCTTATGCTTGTGTTTTCGGCTTTGAATTGATTTAGCCGATGTTGATTTTGTTTTAATTTGGCAAATTAAAGCCATTGTGACTTTTGGACTTTGTTCCACTTTTGTTCTATGCTATGAGTGTCATTGTGTACCTGTTACACTGTGATGAAAAATAGCTGGACCAGTTGCAAATTGAGTGATTTTGATTTCTCATTCACATCTAGTTTGAATCTCAGCGATTTTGAACTTGATATTTTGTGTTTTCCTCATCTGGATTTCCCTTCGACTTCGGTCACTTTGTTTTTGAGAAATTGCTGATTTCTTGATTTTCAAGACTCTGATTTTGTTTGCCGTTGGTTTCTTTGATAATGATAATTGATTCATTTTGTACTCGACTGCGGCTATTAATTGTTGGCTTCGACATTAACTTGATTCTTACTTTTGTTGAAGTCATTTATGCATTTCTGCTCGATTTGCTTTGTCTTTCCAGTTGATGATCGATTCTTCTTTTCTAATTAGTTGTTATCACCTTTGTCGATTTTGATAACTTCTATTTCTGGAATTTTTGGTATTCCTACTTTGATGAATTTGGAATCAAATTCTTTGGATTTTATTCACGTCTTCAAATGTGAAATTTTAGTGAATTGACTTTGTTTCCTAATTTAATCGATTCTTGATTATTTCCCCGATTAGTTGCTATCATTTGTTAGCAACTTTGATGACATTTTCTTCGGGATTTTTGTGAACATACTTTCTGATGGATTCAGTATCGATTTCTTTGGATTCCATTCACATCTCCGTATGTGAAATCTTGTGATTGATTGTTTCTACAATCATTTTTGTGATTTGTCACTTTAAAAATATAAAGGTTTTCTATACTAATAGTAAACATCAAAATCCTTTTCTCCAAACGATTTCAAAACTATTTTACTACAAAGCTCTTTTTCTTAAACCGTTTTCCAATCTATTAGTATATACAAGCCTTTATTTCACTCGTATGAGAAATTGAATTAAACGGCCTAGTAAAACAAGTGGTATGAAACGCTTGCGTTTACTTCGTCGGTTAACTCCTGGACTTGTTCGATTGAACCCTTTTTGTGACAATTTCCTAGTGAAGATTTACAGTTTGTTCGTAAATATTTGAGTTAAGCAAGTGGTTATGGGACATGAAGCTAAACTTTTATATTTACTAGCTTAGTGTAATTGACACTTCTCGTTGATCATGACGATCATTTTATGATTTAGACTAGCAATTGTGCGATGTCTCTTTGTTTGTGAGGTTAGACTAGACACCACTTGTGTGATTCCATTCACACATACCTTTTTGCTTTTTGGTTAGTCTAGACCTTAATTTGTGTGATTCCACTCACACATATCTTTTTGTTTGCGAGGTTAGACTAGACACCACTTGTGTGATTCCATTCACACATACCTTTTTGCTTTTTGGTTAGTCTAGACCTTAATTTGTGTGATTCCACTCACACATATCTTTTTGTTTGCGAGGTTAGACTAGACACCACTTGTGTGATTCCATTCACACATACCTTTTTGCTTTTTGGTTAGTCTAGACCTTAATTTGTGTGATTCCACTCACACATATCTTTTTGTTTGCGAGGTTAGACTAGACACCACTTGTGTGATTCCATTCACACATACCTTTTTGCTTTTTGGTTAGTCTAGACCTTAATTTGTGTGATTCCACTCACACATATCTTTTTCTGCGAGGTTAGCCTAGACCTCAATCTGTGTGATTCCAACTCACACGTGTGGGATAGCGACCCACGGTCTTCGGACCATTCCTGTGTGAAAATTTAATGGATGGCTTCCATGAGATAGCGTCTCGTCTTGTGATACCGGTGTTTTGGAGTTTTCATGCTCCCATTTTTTTTTGATAGGCATTCCCCTTTTCCTTTTTATGATTTAGACTAGCAAATGTGCGATGTCTCTTTTTCTGCGAGGTTAGCCTAGACCTCAATCTGTGTGATTCTGACTCACACGTGTGGGATAGCGACCCACGGTCTTCGGACCATTCCTGTGTGAAACTTTAATGGTTAGCCGCCATGAGATAGCGTCTCGTCTTGTGATACCGGTGTTTTGGAGTTTTCATACTCCCGTTTTCTGATAGGCTTTTCCCCCCTCTTTTTGTGATTTCTGGATTTCTTGTGATGATTTCTAGAATTTGTGCTTCACCAATTTTCGTGATTTCTATTGACAAGTTTTGTCAATTTTTGTGTATTGGTGAATTCATGTGTTATTGACTTGTTATGAATACAAGTTTAGGGTATGATATCCCTTTCTATCTTTGAGAAGATTCTTGTGACATTTTTGATGAATGAAAATTCATTTGGTATTATATTTTGATGCCAGTTATTTTAATGAGATTTTGACGTGTTAACTTCAGTAACCGTCAATTTCGAAATGGATTTACAAGCGGTTCTCCCGCAACACTGATATTGCTAATTTAATCACGTATTTTCAAAATTCGTTATTTTTAAAAGTTGTTTCAAAATATAAATTAAAAATTGTTTTCAAAATTCTTACAGTTTGCATTTTCAAAAGAACGAGGAAGCGATTTAAACGTTTCAGAAAAATCGAGGACTATGACCCCTTTCTTTTACTGATTCGCTTAATTCCGGACTTGTCCGTTTGAGAATGTGAAATGTTATTTTTAAAACACACAATTCTGCACTTTCAAGGAAACGATAAAGAGATTTAAACGATTTAGCAAAAGTAAGGAGTATGGAACCATACTTTTACTACTTCGGTTAATTCCGGACTCGTTAATTGAATATTTATGACTTCTGATTATCGTTTTTGATAATCAGATGTTTGTGTTTCTGATTATCGTTTTTGATAATCAGATATTTGTGAAATTTGATTATCGTTTGAGATAATTAAATATTTTTCGATTTGATTAATCGAATATTTGTGTTTCTGATTATCGTTTTTGATAATCAGATATTTGTGAAATTTGATTATCGTTTGAGATAATTAAATATTTTTCGATTTGATTAATCGAATATTTGTGTTTCTGATTATCGTTTTTGATAATCAGATATTTGTGAAATTTGACTATCGTTTGAGATAATCAGATATTTGATTTGCTTTCTAATTATCGTTTGAGATAATCAGATATTTGATTTGCTTTCTGACTATCGTCTGAGATAAGTAAATATTTGCGATTTGAAAATTCAATTATCGTTATTGATGATTGAATATTTGCGATTTTTGAGATTTGAGCTTCGCCTTTTTCTCTGACGATTCAGGTGAGTAATTTGATTTACTCACATTCAATCCGTGCAGTATGCGATTTCTGCTCTGTTTTTCTTTTTCTTTTAAATGCTGGAACTCGATTGATTCTTGCTTTTGAAAGTCGTCTGATTTTGATTCCTTGATCCGCACGATGTTGATTCTTTTGATTTGAATTAGTCGAACCTTTTGATTTCATATCGAAAACTTCCCTGCTGTCATTTGCTTTGCTTATGCATTCGACATTGCCATGCTCTTATGGTTGTTACCCCTTTCCCCTTTATTCCTTATGATTGCGAGGACGCAATTTCTTTAAGGAGGGGAGTCTGTAACAACCCGCAAATTCGTAGCATTTAATTATCGCCATTAGGTGATTAAATCGTTCGTAAATTTTTATTGAAATCAAAAATCAATTTGAAGTTCTTTTATAAAATGGTTGGTAGAGTTTCTATATCGAGTAGAAATTCTTTTAATAAAATTTCGTATTATGGAAACGGGCTTTAAAGAGAAATATTGTGGCCCATACTCATTGTTGCCGTGATAATCATCTAGACCAGCCGGCCCTATTTCTTTTGTTCTCTAACTCGTTCCTTTTTGCTCTGAAAAGAAAATGGCGGTGATTATTTTTCTTCGATCTGAGAAATTTAGGGCTTGGCCTCGCTCGTTCTTTCGATGCTTGCTAAGGCTTTCGTTCCTCTGTTGCCTTCGAATCTGGAATTGAGGCTTGTACAAATTGAAGCGCCGCTCGATAGTAGACTTCAATATTCTCTGATTTGCTCACGGCTCTTCAATTTGGATCGAGTTCCTTTGTGATTTCGGTATGTACTTTGCTCCTTTTGCTTTGCTGATTTTGGCTTACTTGAACTCGATGGATCTATGCCGAATGTGATGTTGGTGCTTGCGACTCCTTCTCTCGAGTTCGTCTCCGCTTCAAACAAGGTGAGTGAACTATCACTCACATCTACTTCACTCTTAGGGCGTTCGAGTTTATTTCGATGTTGATGTTTGTTTTCCTGACTTGGGCTTTGCTCGAATTCCCATATTTTTGTGTTACTTGGTTCACTCGTTTGTGATTTTGAGTTGTTCAGTATCTCGTGACCATCACGGTTCCGATTTGTGTGACTTCGGTCACTTGATTTGAGTAGTGATGCCATGTCTCTGTAGTATCACCATTGTATTGATAATATTTTTGGCCATTTAAATTGAGCTGCTGCTTTGAAATCTAGTTGCTTCACCTAATTTTTTGATGTGTAGCCTTGTTTTGGATTATCTTGTAGTCTTTACTCTGGCTGTTCAATTCGAGATTCATTGGCTTTATCCGCTTAGATTTAGTTGCACTGAGTCTTAATATCACCTGAGCCTTAGTGTTGGTCTGTTTAGCCTTAAGGTCTGGTTACATTATGTCGAATTCGTGATGCAAACCCCACTTAGTGTTGGTCTTCACGCATGTATATTCTCGAGCCTTGTTCATGTAAATGCCTTACACTGCTACACTATGGATGTACAATTATTTTTTTTATTGTGCTGGCACTGTCCGGTTTCAATTAGTGGTTCACTGTTGCATTGCTCCAATGTATTTCATGTAGTCTGTTCTGATTTCTGGATTTTGAAACTGTATGATTCTGTACATTGCCTGAGTCACTTGTACCTGCTGCATACTTGTAGCTTGTAGTTGCAGTTGTACATTTGACTTCCCTGTTTACTTTGTTGACATTGCAACTGTGTAGTCGAACAAATTGGGTCCTTCATTCCAGTCTTCATGTTGCTCTGTGCATACTTGTCTTGTACACTTGAAGGTTGCTGTGTACATGCGTTGATTTTGACTAGTTCTATTTCACTGGTCATTACGTGTTATATACATGCTGTATTTCCTTTTTCTTGGAATTTGGCAGTTTCTATTTTAGTGGTACCTGGGTATACACTACATATTCATGTGTCATTCTTCACTTGCATCTGTTCATCCCTGAGCACTTGCTGACCTGCTGCACTGCCTTGTTCTCGAATCTGATACATTGCATTGATGCCTTGTATCATTTGCATTTTTGTCATTTTGCTTCACTAATGACCTTATCTTCTAATGAGGCTGATTTGCGTCTTTTCTGTTGAGTGTTGTAGTGCCATATCTTTGGTGCTCTCGCCTGCAGTTTGCTATTTCCCTGTGCCTTGCTTTGCGACATGTTGAACTTGTTTCACTTGTTGTCTCTTTCACTGGGTACACTGTTTCATTTCACTGATGCAGACTTGCCCTTAAATACAAGTGGTGACTGCATTTTCGTAGCAGTTATATCCTTGTCCCTTGTGGTGACTTTATATTCTGTTGTGGCGAGGCAGTGCACGCGTGCGTGCACTGCAGCCACACCGAATTGACAGATTTTAATCGATATCTCTTTTGTTCTTAATTCATCGACCTGTTGCGTAATTCGTAGGCTGTATTGGCGAGGCAGTACACGTTAGCGTGTACTGCAGCCAATTAGCCTTGATGTATTTAAATTGACATTTCAATTGCTTAAACTGCTTTGGATTTCTGTTTTGTGGATTAACACTGTTTAGTGTTATATCTGCCGTTATCCAATTCTCGTATCGAGAGTTGGATATACGAGATTTCTGTGACTGTCATCTATACTGAGATTGATTATTATTGCTTCTATGCGCTAATAACTGAGTTTGAATTAGACTGATCCGGGTATTATTTTCTTTTGAATGTAATACTCGGGTCAGACCGAGTATTTACAGGTTGTAGATTTTTAGCTTTGGGTTGCTGCTAGAGCTATGAAGACTTTTTATATCATTTGAAGTGGTCTTCGTCTTGTTGTAGTAGTCAGTGTGTCTGTTTTAAGATGATAATGTATTCATGTATATTAGTCGATAATGTACTTGTATATATAACTTCTTGAGTCGACAGTTGTAGTTGTATCATTTGTATTGTGTCAAATGTATTGTAACTGATTTCAGTTATTATATATATGAGACTTTTTGTTCCATCTTTATTCCGCATTTATGTTATCTGTGTTATTTTTATATCTATTGTCCTAAACTATTATAGCCACTGTGTAGTAGCTTTGAGTTTGCATCGGTATGGCGGATTTCCTCCAGTAATGAAATGCAATGTTTTATTATCTGACATATCGGTGCTCGCACAAGGCAATTACATAGATGGTCGCTCCTCAACAGCCTTATTCTCCGCGCTAGTTGACAGCACTACACCGTAGTGTTCTTGGCTAGCGTGGATATAAAGGTGGGGCGTCACGGTTTAAGAGGATTTGGAAATTTACAAGGATTTTGAATATTGATTTCGAAATTAATTACTTGATCTTTAGTAATTTTCTGGATTGGAAATAATATAATTTGAATTTGAAGTTTAAGAGTTACTTGGAAATTTCCTCTTTTGTTAATACTTCAAAAATATTAAAGAGAAATTTCAAAGTGGATGAATTATTTTCAAAGGAGTGTAGCGAGTTACTCAGAAATTACCTCCTTTGTTAATACTTTAAAAATATTAAAGAGAAATTTCAAAGTGAATGAATTATTTTCAAAGGAGTCCAGCGAGCTTATTGTTTATATATTGTTCTTATTCTGGAAATCCACATGTCTATTGCTTTGTGCCGATATTGAGTACGTATATTAATTAATGTATTATATGAAGTAAAAATACATATCGGTGTTAGCCCAAGGGAATATTTACGTGTGGTCGCCCCAATAAGCCTTATTCTCTGTATTACCAAATAATATTACTATATAATATTCTTGGTAGTATGGGTCTAGAGGTGGGGTTTGATAACATGGTATCAGAGTAAGGTTCAGAATGATATAGAATATTTATAGAACACGAGTCATGACCTTAGACCAGACTTAGAGTTCCTTGTCCTCTTGGGTTTGTGGTAGTACCCTATATTAAAATGATAGTAGGAGTATACGATGATTACTGGGGTAGCCATCAAGAAACGTATTTGAAATTTTCATATTATATAGTATCTTTACTTCTACCTCATTTATCTCCATACGAGATGACAGTGGTTGATAAAGGTAGCGAAGTAAGGAGTTCTTTGCCAAACCAGCATTATTAGCATTGGTGATGTTGAATAAACCTCTATGTGGCTTGAAGTAGAAGTGAAGTAGCTTGGTTAGGAAGCTGTAAAGGACCCTAATCTAAAACTCATATAATGAAAACTTCACAACACTAAGTTGTGATGAAAGAAGTTTGAATTGAATGATCTAGTAGTGATCAGAGTACGAAGCGGGCGCTGGAAGATAGTTTTTCGTTGAAGACGATTGTTTGCTTGTTTGATTGAAATATATATTATTAATGTTATTTTATTTGGGATTGGTCTAGAATATAGAAATTAAGTAGGAGTTATCACTCAAAATTTATAAACCCATTTGAATCTAAATGAACCTCATTTATTAATAAATATTAACGGTTTCTCTAAAAAAACAGAACCGTCGGGGAATAATAAAAATGTTTAAGTAATTGTTATCAATAATATATTAAATGATAAACTATATATATAATTAAATTGTGAATATATATAATGAATAAAATAAAGTAGAATTAATTAAATGGATGCTTGCTTGTATGAATTGATGAATGTGGTGAGATATATTGCTTTGATCGAAAATCATTGAATAATGGATGCGTGTATAGATAAACATCATAACCTAATATTTTTATATAAGCAAGCAAATGGTTTTGGTAAAGTATGGATATTATTTTATAAAGTGATTGAAAGAATTTTAATGGTATATTCCATGTTAATTGGTCAATTGAGTGTTTTATGAATTCTGGTCAATACGCGTAGCTAACATATCGATAAGGATTTCTAAGCTCCTAAACAAGGCCCAGTCGACACACTATTTTGGAAATGTAATTTGGAATTTTGCATTTTTTTATAAATACATCATCTTAGAAAAAAAATATTATTTTCTAGATTTTATTATTTTTGAACAACGTACTCAACCAATTAGTGTGAAGTTGAAACTAATGGCGATGCAATATTGACATAAAATTCTAGATAGTCAACATTGCAGCCAATTAGTGAGACGAATCACTAGAAAACTTATGGCATGATGGATTTGTATATTTTATTATAAATTAAATTTGATAATTATATATATAATGATATACTTGTTAATATTGGATCCAAGAGCATTTTCTAGTGATATATCTATAGATATAATAGGTTGTTTTGAATTAAGGAGAAAAATTATAAAAGAATTTTTCTAGCAAGGAGAAAAATGTTTTGAAGTTATATTTAAGAGAAATAAACTACATTGGATATTGGATGATATATATATATATATATATATAATAAAGGATAAGTATACGTGAAAACATAATTGTTTTTAACTTTATAAATTAGTTTTGCTAAAGTGAATTTGAACCTTTACAACTCTTAGTTTTCAAAAATATATATAACTTGGTTTAGTATTATGTATAATATATTATACACATATTTAATTTTATAAATTATTTTTTTGGATTTATGTATGAGTTGCAAAGATTTAAAAATTTAAAATAGTTGGTCTATGAAAAAAATGATGAAAGTGTCAATTGATTTTTTTGAAAATATGTATAGGTTATGAAAGATATATTTTTAAAATACTATTAGAAAATAGGTTTAGAAGGCAAGTTTTCTTCTTCTTTCATATATGAAGAAACAAGGAAAGAAAAATTTAGAAATGAATTAAAGCTTACATAATTTATTTTGAAAATACTGTAATAGAAAAAAGAACGAGCGAAGTTATATTTTGTGAAAAGAAAGAGATTGAAATAAAGTAATGAATTAAAATTTCAGTCTAATAATTTTAAAAGTGAATTCATATTGGCAAGGTTTTTTGATTATCGAAAACAATATTTCAAGAAATGATCGAGTAATAGAAATGTAAATTATTGTCATTTTGAATTTATTATGAAATATTGGATTCTTGAAAATCTTTTAATTTGTGTATCATTTTGAAAAAAATGATAGTATATAAGGAAAAATAAAATGATATGGATTTAGATATTATGGAGATAGGAGAATTTTAAAAAAAATTTATAAATATTTTTGAGTCTTCATGGAATATTATTGGGAGTAAATGTTGTCCTTTAATAGGAAACATTTTGTGATAGAAGCAAAATAAAAATTTGAATTTTTAAGTTAATGTGGCAACATGTCTTTGAATGAATGAAGGGTTTAGACAACATAAGGAAATTTTTATTGTAAAACAATGATTTATTTTAACTATAAATCTCAAACCGTTAGCTCATTATTAAAAATTTACATTTGTTAGATGGCTATTTATTTAGAGAACAATTTTTTTCTTAAGTGCAATGCAAATTGAAAGGCTTGACATGGTTAAAAGTAGAGTTAAAGATGAATAATATTGCTGTCCCTAAAATAAAGCACCCTGAAAAATAGCATTGTATTCATTTGGTAACAACTTTTGATTTTTTATCCAATTTTGGTGACTCTTCTTTCGCTTGAAAGCTATTTCAATATGGAATAACTTTCATGTTTATCGCTTTCGTAATTTTTGAAATCTATTGGTATTAAAGCCAGCTTGAGTTTAAATCAAAAATCTGGCATGAACATTTATTTTTAGAATTTCAGAGTTTTGGCCATAACTTTTAAACGATAAATTTGAATTCGACAATTTTTCACTTTATAGAAAGATAATAAAATAAGGAACAACTTTTATTTTGAGAGTTTTGTAAAATTTTGTTATTTCTATGCTAAAAACGCTATTTTCTAAAGTGGACATGCGTTTTCAGGTAGTTCTAGATTTGGATGCCTTTATAAAAAAAATTTATAACTCATATTGTATGATACATGCTTGTGATCCAAAAGTTGCTTTGGAAAGCTTATACATTATGCAACGATTCAACTTTTGTGACTCTTAGAAAATTTTGTGATTTTGGCCTTGGAAACCTTATCAGAATGTGGCCTAATTAAAGATGCATGTTTCCTATATAAATGTAATGCAAACTTATCATATCTCATAATATGCGACTAATATTTGAATTTGGGTTAAGTATAGATGTTCATAAAGGACTATTTGGATGAGTTGGCGGCTTTAGCTTGCTTTTGCTCGCAAAATATTAAAGTAACATGATTTAAAATGCTAAAATAAAGATACATATTCATGCTATATCGATAAATATATGATATTTTGTAGTTTTCTCGTATCTCGAGATGCCCCATTGATTGAGATGTATATTTATTATGATTATATTTTGTATTGATTTTTCAAAATGTTCTCCATACAAAGGAGACTCTGCCAAAATTTTCTAGAAAATCCGAGACTTAGAGAATTTTCACTAACCGTGTCGTATGTGAAATATAGAATGTCAATGAATGAGCCTATTCAGTTGTAGCATACGATAAGATAAATTCTTATGTGTTCCACATAGAGGATTGAGTGAGTTTCAGCTTGGTTGAAGATCGTAGAATACAACAAAAGTTTAGGATATAAGTTGTATATGACTTTTCCCCATAAGGAATTGCGTGGACGCAATTTTCATAAAAGGGAGGTATGTAACAACCTTATTTTCGAAGCCGTGAGATTAAATAAATTTAATAAAAATAAAAATATTAGAATTTGATTTTTGATAGTTATTGTTTTGAAAATATATTTTACTTAATTGAAGTATATTTAATAATAGATTTCATTTTAATAGCCGAATTAATCAATAAAATTTTTTAGAAAATATATTACAATTTAATATATGTTTTAATAAATGTAATTTTTTTAAATGTGAATTTTTTTTATATCATTGAAATAGTTGAAAAAAATAAATTTACTATACGTTAATACAATGAATATTTGAATAAAAATAAATGAGCATTGAATTAAAAGGAATTGTGCGGTTTTTGAAATTTATCTTGTAGAATGAAGTGTCAATCAATTTAAATTGAACTGGAGCGGATTTAAAAATCAATATAGGAATTACTGAAAGAAAAAAGAAAATAAATAGAAATGTAAAAACAAAAGCCCAACCCATTTAAACCAAACCCACTTCTTTGTTTAATTCTAATTCCTTAGCCCATTCTCTTTATTCCCAAACCCATTTCTCATTTAACATGCCCTAGCCTTCAAAAATCATCCAGGAAATCAAAAAAAACAAATAACGGAAAGAAATAGAATGTGAGGGCGCTACCTTGGCAACAGTTGGATCGATGAGGGGGAAGGTCGCAGGGTGGAGCGACATCAAGGAGCTGCTGGCAATGGAAGGAGGCACGAACTTTGATGCTTGAAGGACGCTGCGACATGGTTGCTGACGGTGACAGAAGTGAAGCCATGGTGATGGTGAAGGCCAGGTGATGGAGTTGCGACTGATAGCAACATCGGGTAGGGGTTGCGATGGCGCGAGCATTGGGTTAGGCAACGTGATTTCAACGAAGAGCTTGTAATGGTTTGAATGTGGTTGCCTGGTGTTGCGATATGTTCTAATTCTTTAAATCAATGAGTTATTTTTAACTCACGTTTCTATCTTTATATTTCTATAAATCTTTGCTCGCTTCACTTAGATTATAGATTTCGATAAATTCTAGCCAAGAATTAATGAATGGTTGAAATTTAGTTACATGCTCTGATTTGTCTTGTTCATCATATGTTTGTAAGTTGATATATGAATATATTTTATTTATCTATGATTATAAGAAAAGAAATATTCGAAATGGCTTTTATAAAAAAGGATTTAAATTTTGTTCCAAAGGTGATAAATTTATTTTTATAAACAAAACATACGAAGTTTTGTAAATAATAACTTTAGAAAAAATAAAAAATTTGATTATGATTTATTTAATATATGAAAAACAATATTAATGAAAATTTATGGTTAAATTTCTTTAAGTAAAAATCTTAGAAATTATTTTGCATTGATTATTTTCAAATTAGAGAAAATTTATTAAAATGTGATTGAAAATATTTATAGGAATATTTTACTTTAATATTTTGAAATGATACGTTTTGGAAGTTGGTTATAAAGTTGAAGTTTTATAAATCGACATTTTAATATAAATATTTGGAAGACTTTCATAGAAAGAGAGTTTTGGTTTAATAAATTATTTCTTAGAGATGGTTCAAGAGGATTTGCAAATTTATAAGGATTTTGAATATTTATTTAGAAATTAATTATTTGATCTTTAGCAATATTCTGGATTGGAAATAATATAATTTGAATTTGAAGTTTAAGAGTTATTTGGAAATTATCTTCTTTGTTAATACTTCAAAAATATCAAAGAAAATTTCAAAGTGAATGAATTATTTTCAAAGGAGTCCAGCAGGTTTGAAAGTGAAAGAAGATTTGAAAAGTAGATTTCTTTGAAATTAAATAAGAGCTATATTTATTTATTTATTCTGAGAAAAGTAATATACATGTTTTGGGACTATGTAATCATGCTTATATTATTTTTGTATATAATGGAAATAAAATCAATTTATGCTATGTTTTGGATATTGCATGCATTGATAGTGGAAGCCTATTATTATAGTGGTTATGGATGAATTTTTCATTGAGCTTAGACTATTGTCGAATCACTTTTAAACTACCTATATATGTTTTGCTTTATGCCATATGCAATATTATATCATGTAATAAGGCTATATGGATTATTTTCTTGATATTCTTTGTGTTTTATATTCATTCAATATATTGAAATGTTAAGAGACCCCTTAGTGACATCGGGTTAAACAATTGTTAGGCGAGTTACCATTGTAAATATGAACATGTAAAATGAATAAATAAAATATAATCAAAGAAATGTGAGACACCAGATGAGCTAGATATCCATTTTAGCTAGATTGACTTTGAGATAGAGCACCGACTCGCGATAATCTATCCCCATTGCTATAGTTCTAACGATCTATTGCATAGGCACAACAAGTGAGGATAGACAAATATGATGTGACTAATGGATAGTGAGGATTGCCAGTAAGGATCGAAAAGGTATTTAATGCAGCCAATAGAGCATGTAGGGGCACATATAATTTTTGAGTCGAAGGGGATGTCACACCCTAGAGGCATCACTTGGTATTGACTCGGCTTCCAGTAGAGAGAAAATGACTAGGGAGTACTAGTTATATATATAGATACTTATCGATCAAACTTAAAATGATGTGTACTTAATAATAAATGTGACAGTAAATAATTGTGATTAAAAGTGAATCACAGTTGAGTAGATTCGCGATTATGAGTCACACTATTATAGACATAAAAAGGGGGTTATGAAATTGTGTACTTAAGATACAAGATGGGTAGTTATCAAGTGTGTGATATTTACCCATATTTATTTACATATATTATCATCATGCTATTGTATTGCACGTGATTACACTCACAACT
Organism: Allium fistulosum; assembly: GCA_030737815.1. Lineage (NCBI taxonomy): Eukaryota > Viridiplantae > Streptophyta > Magnoliopsida > Asparagales > Amaryllidaceae > Allium > Allium fistulosum. Next base: position 692,063,109 of record CM060904.1, read on the forward strand.
AGTTCTAGCATGACCCAGGGTGTGTTATTTATTTAACAACCTTAGGACGGACTGAGATTGTTTTTGATAGGATGTGTTATTGTGATTTTATATTTCTCTTGGGACTTGAGTTGAGGATGAAGCAGAAGACGATAGTGATACTAGTTATTTTGCATCTAGTTATATTGATATACAGTGATATCATGTATATCGTGGGATGTAGTTATACTAATTATGGAAAAACACAATTTGTATTATTTTTTGTTATATATATATATTATCATATTATCTGTTCACTGCGCTTTGAGGATCTATGTTCCTTATGAATATTATATATTGTTCTGTTCTGGAAACCCACGTGTTTGTTCCTTTATGTCAATATTGAGTACATATATTTGATGTATTATATGAAGTAAGAATAAGTATCAGCGTTAGCCCAAGGAAATATTTATCAGGGGTCGCCCCAAACAAGCCTTATTCTCCATATTACCAAACAAAAGTACTATATAATATTTTTTGGTAGTATGGGTCTAGAGGTAGGGTGTTATATAGGGTGTCTAGGCTGGGTTTGGGTAAGTAAGTACCCTGCCCTACTTGGCAACCAACCTGGCCCGAAAGGTGAAGTGAGCCCAAAGGTTATCCCTAATAGAAAAGACCCAATTTAAATATGGGCCTTGGGCAAAATTTCAGAATCTATTTTGAAATTAAAAATAAAAGTTAAAAGTTAAAAGCTAAATTTAAAGCAAGAAACATATTATATATATTATCATTTGATTTTCAAAATTGTTTTGAAAATTTATAAATTAATTAATTACTAGTTAATCAATAAATTAGTTAAATAGTTAATTAAATAAATTAAATATGACATATATAATGATATATGTTACATTATCTTGAATATAATAAGGTGATGTAAGCGTATATGAAAATTTTGAAACTAAAATAATTAACTAAAATTGTTTAATTAAATAAATTAATTAAATGTGAACTAATAAATAATATAATACACACATGTAAAGATATGTGTGTATATCTATAAATGTCATAGTATACATATTCAATAAAAAAATGTTTAACTGAATAATACAAAATTAATTAAAATGTTAATTAATTAATTAAAATGTTAATTAATTAATTAAATTAATTAATTAAAATGTTAATTAATTAATTAAATTAATTATATAATATTTAATTAATAATATTAATATAAGATTATATATATGACCATTATATAAGTTAATTAAATTATAATGTTATATAGTAATTAAAACTTATATATATGAACGTATAATAAAGGCAGAACAATAAGAAAAACTAATTAGATTTAAGAAACAAATACATACGTATAGTACATATATCATGATTTCTAATGTGTCCGACACTTGAATCACAAGGGTATTTCAAAAGAAAATATTATTCCATAAGTTGATATCACTCAGTTAAATATATTAAAGATTATGAATCTGCAACGAACCGGGTTTTCGACCCTCGAAAATCGACATTAATACATTCACTGTATTGCGTGTCGAGCATTCATGTGCTGGAAAGACCGATCATTAGGGGAAAGAAAGAAGATAGAAGACAAGAAGAAACTAAAAAATCATAGAATCTCACAACGCAATGGAATAACATATATTAATCAACATAATTTTTTACAAAGTCATTTCCAAATGATACATCAGATTCATACCAATACAATTCTACCCTTAAACAATTATAACATCCTACCCTACCTAACTAATACAAGATACATATAATACAGCCGAAACAGGATAATAATTAGCTATCGATGAAGCCTCCTACTCCAAGCTCCTCCAAGATGCATCTAGGAAAAACCTGAACTACTTGTCTGCCCATAAAAATTTGAGCACCCATGAGCTTTAGGGAAACAAAACAAAACTTCGGTTCAGACATGTGTCTGGTGTGAGTAAACTCAAAATAACTGAATTATTTTTAAAACTCTTATAAAATCAAAGGTATCTCATAAGACCACGCCGCACAAAAATACAGACGAGTTTTTACCTTACGATAACCAAAACATTTATATCAGAAAATCCGGTGATATTGTAATAATGTCTATGAGTGAAAATAAAAATAATCAAGTAGCTGTGATGCTCTTGAGTGTACATCACAACAATAATAGGTATATAATCACAAACCGATAAGGCGCGTTCGCTAATTGTGTAGGATTCCACGGAGGTGCTCTTGGTACTTTGAGAAACGGTCCTCTTACACAAGGATCAGAGATATCCTTCTGAAGCCGCATACATCCCTAGTGATGTACCATAGGAAAAACACAGCTGGTCGCGCTAAGACTGAGTGCATCGCCCCATGCATGCATAACAACTGCATATAACGTCTAGGTGGAGCCGACTGCACCCTATGGGTTTTCCAACCCTACTAGCCATGCCTTCTTTCTATGGTTTTAGTCATTACCGCTGGTGAGGCTACGTCCAGCGTTCCAGCTCATGCACCGCCATCAAAACAGATTATGGAATCCCACATGGATTCCAATACCCCAACGGGTCTTGGAATTACACACGGATTCTCATATCTCAAATAGATCTTGGAATCACACATGGATTCCCATACCCTAACGAATTTCGGAACCACACATGGATTCCAATATCTCAGATATCATGAAACTCCTTCATAGAATCGTATATGGTTTTTGGAGTGGTTATGGTACAAGTCATCTCTTAGGAGTACACACCCCCGCTTATTGGGCGCCCCAAAAACCAATCGTCGATTTTCGAAAGTCTCAATACTAGTTCTTTAGGAAATAATCAGATAATACATTAGAGCAGAATCACTCCCCAATCGTTTAAGTGGACGGACCTCCTTATCAATTGTTCTAGAAGAACAAACGAGTTTATATGTATAGTATAGCACCACTAATGGTAACTGTACCATATAATTCCCGTGTTTCTCCTAGATATTTCCAGAGTTAAAATCCTTCCGTGTTAAGTAGGGAATTGATTCCATACCACCAAATAAAAAAGGGTTTACATATTTAGGCCAAGATTTGATAGTCGATTATTTAACTATCAAATAATCAAACAGAGACCACATTTCCCATGGAAACCACTAAGCCTCATTTAATTAAATTAAAATTAATTAGAATCTCTTCTGGAATATTTATCAAATTATTTATATACTTATCTCATTGGAATAAGTATATTCACAAACCATTCCTTTCAAAAATACTTGAAAACTTTTAAAAATAGATATGGAAAGTACCATTCAGTATCAATCATGGATCGCAGTTTACGCAATGGTTACGTATCTATCCCAAAGATAACATAGTACACTGTAGGCAATCTCCGCCCCTCGAATTACGCCATGAAAATCAACCATTTCTTTCCAAAATCTCTTTATTTCATAAATATCTCCAAATCTATTTATAAAGCTTCTTTTTAAATTTCCAATTTAAATTTAGAAAAATACTCTTTTATAAATCTAAAACCATTTATAAAACTCCCCTTTTCAAATCACTAAACCATTTATAAGCCTCTTTCCTAAAATCATTCAAAACCCAACTTATTTTCCAAGTTCAAACTTCTTCCAAAAATATAACTCGTTTAACAAATACTTTTATAGAATATCATTTATATAATATAATTTGCGAAACACTTTAGAAAAACCCTTTTATTTAGTAAAAACTCCTTTTATAAACAAGTTATTACTTATAAATTCCTTTATTAAACAATAATATAACTTGAAAATCATTTATAAACTTTAAAACCCAATTTGGTTAAAGAACTTAAGTTAACTCAAAAACCTACTTATAAATTCAAAAGAGGCTTAGCAATCCTAATGGTACTAACTTAATTACCATTCAATTTCAATTTGAATTTCAATTCACTTAACATTTGTTTACATAAGTCAACTGGTATGTAAATTCAATTTATACCAAAAACAGTGAATAACATGTCAATATAAACACCGATATATAAATGTCCAAATAACATAATAGTAGGATGTTGATTTGTCCTACTAGATAGATGTCCAAATAATTCAATCAGTTTATAGCAGAACGAGAATTTATTCTGCTAAAATACATGTCCACACAAACAACAATTTCAGTATAGCAGAACGTGGATTTATTCCGCTATTAGATGTCCAAACAATCAACTTATAACAGAACGGGGATATATTCTGCTAACACACGTCCACATAATAAACAATTACACTATAGTAGAACGTGGGTTTATTTTGCTAACACATGTCCACATAATAAACAATTACATTAACTCTTTCACAATTGTTTGTCTACTTAATGGTATCGACATTTGAATTCCTTGTGTTCAAAACCATCTTTTTTGAAAAAAGTACCTTTAAAACAATTTGATTCTTGGGAAGCAAGGATTAAAAACTTAAAACTCCGTAAAATGATTAATTATAAGTTAAACTCTTATTAAATCATAATTAATCTTTATCAAGCATAACTTAATTTAATTATAAATTAATAAATAATTAAACTGTTAATAAATAATTATTTATAAATTAAACTCTTAATTAATCCTTTATTAATTATTAAATAATAATTTAAATCCTTTATTAATAATTAACTATTGATTAATCTCAATCAATTAATTAAATAATCTTTTAATTAAAACTTAAGTAATAAATTAGACCTTTAATAAATAATTATTTTAAATTAAAACCTTAATTAATTTATCATTAAAAATAGTTAAATACTTGATTAATTAAATAAATAAATAACTGACCTTATATTTGATTAATAATTAATTAAAAATAAATCATATACTTAGCTCATAATTAATTAAAATTAATCTTACTTTCAAAGATAATTAACTAGTACTAATCTTTATTTAATTAAGATTAATGAACCTTGTTTAATACTTAATTAATTATTAATTTTCAAGCTTAATTAATTAATGATTAATTATCAAAACTTAATTAACTTTCTAAAACATTTTATTAAGTTTATAAAACCTTTCCAAAATAATTATAATGTATGAAACTGAATTTTCAAAAAAAAGAACCAACTTTTATCGAAACTGCATCCATAGTGACTATCGCTATGGATACCATAACTTCCAAACTTGATTAACATCTCAAATAATCTTTTAAAACATTACTTTTTAACTTTAACTTACTTTGCGAACTTAATATTAAGTTTGTAAGCAAAAAAAAGGTAGACACTTTAGAAAACTTTTTATTTAAAACAAAGTAATCAAATTTAAAAACTCAAAGGATCGCAATGTCGAACACAAGCACCTTTCAAGTGCTAATCTTGCTCACTAAATTTTCCATTTACTAACTTTACTTACTAAATTTCCATATCACATCCAATCACAAGACAAAGATCATAACTTTATAACCTAAAACATCGCTTTAACATTCGATTCACAAATCTACGCTAAACCATAAACTAGCAACATATGCACATCCAAACCATATGATAATTCAACCATCCAAACAATATATTATACAAACAAATAGGCAACATAAAAAAGGTTGAATCTTTCCACAAAAAGTTAGAAGTTTACTCATCAAAATTTTGCAAAACTCCTTTGAAAACTTGAAATATTTAGAACTTGCAAAGCTTGGAAAACCACAAAATCATTACGAAAATGGGTCATCTTCTCCTTGATTTTTGACCATGTTACTCTCAAAATTTGAAAAAATGGTCAAAAGAAAAGTTTTTGAAAAATCTTTTCTCTATAATTTTTGAAAAGGAATCACTAAATTTTGATATGTTTTGAGGGAGATATGGCCAAAATAAGATGTGGTATTTTCGAACTTGAAAATATGGGTCCGAAAATGAGTCAGAAAAAATGTATTATTGACCCAAAAATATTCAAAATTTGAAAAAGTGCTTCAAATGAAAGTTGTAGCCACTGGAATTCTACAAAGTTAAAAAAAGAAAATCCTAATTTGGTGCATTCTAGAAGAAGTTATGGTCGGATGAAATGTGAGTAAAAATGGAGGAAGTGGAGTATTGAATGTAGAAGTGTTTTAGAAAGTTATGGAAGAGATTTAAATGGAAAACTATGGTTTTTATAACTTAGGAAATATTTTAGTAGCCATGGAAGATATTTCAAAAGCTCAAGAAGTTTCAGCATGAGAAGGAGAATGTAACAACCAGATTTTCAACCCTCGAAAATCGGTACTAATACGTCCACTGTATTGCATGTTGGGCATTCCAGTGCCGGAAAACCGATCATTAGGATTGAAAGAAAAAAATGATAGAAGAGAAGAAACTAAACAACGCAGAATCTCATAATGCAATGGAATAATATATATTACTCAACATAAGATATTACAAAGTCATTTAAAAATGTTACATCAGAGTTATTCGAATACAAATTCTATCCTAGGACAGTTAATAATAGTCTGTCCCTACCTAAATTAATACAATACACATACAATACATGGGAAAACAAGAAAAATAACTAGCTGTCGATGAAGCCACCTACTCCAAGCTCCTCCTAGTGGATCTATGGAAAAACCTGAACTACTTAGCTGCCCATTCAAATTTGAGCACCCAAGAGTTTAGGAAAAGAAAATGAACCCCGGGTCAGACATGGATCTGGTGTGAGTAAACTCAAACAACTTAATTATTACTTTAAAACTCTTTTACAATCAAAGGTATCTCGTAAGACCATGCCGCATATAAACACAAACGGGTTTTTACCTTATGATAACCAATACATTTGTGTATAAAATCTAGTAATATTATAATAATGTCTAGAGTACAAATACATATCCAAAATAGCAGAAATTGTTACCATATTAAATTCCATTATACTAGGTTTTAAAATCAAAACCGTAAAGGCATGTATTGGAGAAGGATTCCATACCATGGCACGATAAGGGACTACCTTCCGATGGTACACTCTTAGAAAATGCACTGGAGTCTGACAAGAACTTCTTATACCCCTGCTACATAGAGCTGGATGCTCCTTTAACATGGCAAACCAGATTACCTCATCCCTTTTTGGCATTGGGGCCTTATAAAACCACGGTGTTTGCATGCAAAAAAACTCAAATATGGACAATCTAGAATGAGATGGCGGCTCCTAATGGTAGCTCACAACATAGCTCTACTGCATACCCTGTTTTTACCATTTCCATGTTTGTAAGGCTTGTGAGGTCACGTCTTCACCTTCTTCCTCTTAGCAAACCGTCTTAGAATGCTAACATTGCCTCCCACGTAGATATACAATGCCAGCATTCATCCATGCAAGTTGTTCCGAGATCGAACAAACATTCCACATTACTATCTTCCATTTTGGAATCACCCTTAGAAAGAATAGTATAACTCCACTGCATACTTCAATATGATTTAACATCGTTCGTTATTAATTTTGTAACGACCCAGAATTTTACTCATTTGAAATTGGAATATTTAATTGATTTTAAATATAGAAAAGTTAATCTTATAAGTTAATTAACTTGAATTTCAAATATAGCAATTTATTTTATCATTAAATTGTTGAGTTTAATAGTTGAAGTTGTTTAAATTATTGAATCTTGGATTTTAATTTGGATAAAAATGATTTCAAAGCTTATTTAAATTCTGTTGGATAAGAATGCAATAATAAACTCTTAATTTAGATTTAAAGGTGATTAATTCGGTTTTTCATAATAATTTGTTTTAATTAACGTGTAAAAATAACCTTCCGAGGCACTGTCTTGAATTTCGACGAAACCAATATCGTTGGATCCGTAATAGCAAGTTATTGTATATCGATGGATTTCGTAGTGATTGGACGTATCGTTTGGTCGTGCGAAATCAAAACGCTTATAAATTAATTTTAGAAATTAATATAATAACTAGGTTTGAAAAACTATCTACTGCATATGATCGAATTAGGACTCAGAACTAGTTCCAATGAATTCGAAATAGGGGTATAACATATAGAACGCTAGGCTTCATGTCTCGTTTGGCGTTCGAGATTTTCGAACATTTTATAGCTTGAAAATTTAAATTTAAATAATGTATATATATATATATATATGTGCCCATAATTTACCCCCATACCCCATCAATCTGCCCATACTCTTGCCATGTCAAACCCATGCCTTTCTCTTCTATAAATCACGTTCCAAACTAGAGAAATGATTGGTTTCTTTTTTTAAAATTTTCAAATTCAAATAAACCTCATCCAACAATCCTCATTGATCGGTGCCCATCGAAGCGTCGTTGGGGAAAGTCGTCAACTTGAAACTTACAGGCGACGTCAAGATGAAGCTATTCAACGGTGGAGATGGGTTGTAGTTCATTGTGGCAATGAAAATTCGCTTCCAAAGGCAGCAGCGTTCATGGGTTCAACGGCGAGCTATGGTGGATTTGGGAAGGTGGGCCCTAAAGGAAAAAATGTGGGGAAGGAGGAGGGCTAGCTTTGGCCAAAGTTTGGTGGCCAATGGCAGTGCATGGCGGCGGCAATCGTGGGATGAACGAAATTCGTTCGTGAAGCTTTTCTCGAGCTACAGTGCAAATTAGTGGGCGAGGTTGGGTTCTTTGGTGCCGTGGTGGTCGAGGTGATCATCTAGGGAGTTGCGGCGATGTCAGGTGGTCTTTGGTGAAGGCACGGGGAGTAAGAAATGGCGCATGGGTGTCGAACGCGAAATATTTGGGTAGGGAGAAGATTAGAGGCGGGATAAAATTTAAATAGGGTTATGTAAGTTAATGATTGTCATTAAGAAATAAAATTATACTATTAAATTCCGTAAACTTGTAAATTTAATATCTTGTTCGTTTTTAGGTCGAAATCAAACGCGATCAGTCGTGTTGCGCTTGTATCAGCAAGAAGTACGAAATGGAACTGGTTTGGATGAATTTGAAGACAATTGAAATTTGGGTTAAAATCGGCCGTCGTTCAGTTTTAGTTCCAAACCGGAACGCCTCGGCGACGACAGAAATAATTGTGAGTTAAACTCACCTTTTTGGTCAATTAGTATGATATATAGTTAATAAAAAAATTATTAGATAATTGTTTGGGTGATTTACTATATTTATTAGTTGGTTTGGTTATATTCCCGCCCCTGGAGTGGATGAGACCCTATTGCGTTTCCGTGTAAGAGCGGATGGACCTTTGTATACGAATCCTATCTCGAAGCGGTTGATTTATATTTTATGACTATATACTATTGTAGTGCAGGGAGCAGGTTGGAGGGATCCAACAGGATTCCTCACCACTATTGATTTTAATTACATATATATGTGCTAATATATACGAGCTGTGATGCATGGGGACAGGTTGAAGGGATCCAATGGGATTCCTCGCTATTGTTGAATTATTTTAAAAATATTTCTTTTATATGGATTATTGAAAATTGAGCCTAGTTATGGATACTGTTGTTATAACATTGTTATATGTTTGAAAACTAAAACCCAGTAGTAATAGAAAATCAATATCGATATTGGTTAAACATTGGGTAGCTATTGGCCTTAAATTAGTATTTGAAATACTATAAATTGCCATTGAGTTGGAATTGGTTTTGAGACGGGAAATGATTTTAAATCCGAAATTGGGTTTCAGAAATATATTATTTAAAGTTATTTAATTATAGTAATATTATTTTAAGTTTATTTAATTATATTAGTATTGTTTTAAAGTTATTTGTTATAGTTAATATTTTTTTAAAGAATTTATCAAAATGCTAATATTTTGAAAGGTTAATTATTTCAAGAATAATTATGGTTTGAAATAAATAATAAGGATTATTAATAAGGTTTTTGAAAAAATTATATTATCTATAAAAATGGTAAAGACTAATTATTATTGTTTATTTAACAATATTTTGGAATTATTAATTATTATTTTTAAGATGTTTTAAAGTTAATAATTTTCAATTATTTATAATGTTTATTATTAATAATTATTATAATATAATGGTGTTTTGAAGTAAAATATTTTTAATTATTTATAAATGTTTCCTAGACCCATGAATAGAGTTGAAAGAATTGGATTTTATAAAGGAGTTTATAAAATGGTTTGAAGACTTAAGGGAAGATGATTTACAAGGTGAAAGAGTTTATAAATGGTTAGATATTTATAAACGAATTTTAGAAACGGGTTTATAGATTTATAAAAGGAATTTTATAAATGGTTTTATGGATTTATAAAGGGTTTATAAATGATTTTTGAAATGTAAAAAGAGTTTATAAGTGATTGAATTTTTATATTATAAATGGTTTTTCGGAGATTTATAAAATGGTTTATAAATGGTTTTAGAGGATTGTAAGGAATTTATAAATGATTTGAGAATCGTATAAAAAGAAAATCTTTCTTAATTTTGTAAATATACTTATACCGTAGAGATAAGTATATAAGTGCATTTTCTAAGATGCGGGGTGTAATGTGTGTGAATATACTTATACCGTTGAGATATGTAACGTCCCGCCCTTCTGACCACCCCTAGTCAGTAATTAAACCAACTTGAAACGTTCAAAATGACGGATTGTTATTTAGTTTATGCAATTTAAACAGAATCAGCCACAGAAACACAGAATAATAATAATATTTCAAAAACAAATGAATTTTTATTTCTTTCCTTTTTACAATATCAGAGTTTATACAATGTATTAAATTTATACAGCGGAATATCTTAAAATACAAAATTTCCTGAAAACTAAAGTGAGCGTTTTACCCCCTCTCTCTAACTTCGCTGCTCGAAAATCTTCAAGCTGTAAAATACTCGGTCTGACCCGAGTATTACATTCAAAAGAAAATAATACACAGGTCAGTCTAATTCAAACTCAGTTATTAGTGCATAGAAGCAATAATAATCAAATAGACGACAATCATAATAATTCCCGTCTATCCGACCCTTTTTAACAGAGAAATCGGATAACGGTAGATAGAACACTTAACAGTGTTAAACAAAAATCAACAAATCTAAATCATCAACTGAGATAAATAAACAATTTATCAAATCGACTAAATCAATTTAAAATAATTGAAATTGTCACTTTAAAACATCGATACTGATTGGCTGCAGTACACGCACGCATGCACTGCCTCGCCAATACAGCATATGAAATACGCAAAAGATCAGTGAATCAAAAACAAATGAAAATATCAATTAAAATTTGTCAATTCTGTGTGGCTGCAGTACACGCACGCGTGCACTGCCTCGCCACAACAGTGAAGAAATAGAAATCAGCACAAGGTCAAATCCTAGCGATTAGGCGGGATTCGACACGAGTATAATTAGGAAAACAATCCAATTGCATCAATGCGACGCAAACCAACAAGGCAAAATCTCAACAAAAAGCACTGCAGCCACCATAAATATTTAAGGGCAAGACTGCAACCAAATGAAGCAAGACCACATGAATAAATATCAAACTTAAATAGAACATGCACCTGAACGTGATGGCACAGTTTAAGTTAACAGTAACAACACAAATACAAACTATGTCATACATGATACAGTGACAATTCCATAACCAAGTTCAAGTGTGCTAATACATAAGAACATGAAGATATGCAACATGAATCTGGGTATCAATTTCAAATAGAAATGCATATGAACATGAATATATGCAACTCAACTTAACTACAATGATCAAACTCAATTCAACATGACAGCAAGCAGTGCCACGAGACCACCAAGCAGTGAACAATGAAGGCCACTATACTGGAAAGAAATAAGATGGCCAAGTGACAATGTACATGCTCCCAAAACTGTCGAACTATAAAAATGAACCACACAGTGGATGTCCAAACAGTAATGTAGCAACCCATCAGTGAATAGAGAAGGCAATTTGACACAGTTACAAGGGCAAGCTAATGATACATGAATATACATGTAGGGTGACACGGCAGTAGCAAATGTTCAAGACAGAAGGCAAAATCGATAATAGTTCAACAAGTATCATTTACAAAAAACTACTATACTGGATGAATACAACAAACTCCATATGGTATATAGGTTGTTTTTAAAACATCATCAACATTCTCAAGTAAGTGTAGAAAACTATAAAATCAAGTTTAAAATTGTCAAAGCCGAAGCCAACATTATTTTATGAAATCAAATCGAATTGAAGTTGAACAGGTCATAAGTCGACATCGTGATGACCAAGGTAGCAAGGAACACGATCGAACAACTCAATGTCGAAGCCGTGACAACCACAAAAATCAAACAGATCAAAATCAATACAGTGCAAACCCATGAATGCAAAGTCAAAGGTAAGCCGATGCCAACAGAAAGATAAAGAGATCATTTAGGATCAAGGCACAGCCGAGATGAACAATCACAGTGCACACTCATGTTCAAGGGACAGTGCATATCAAAATAATTCAAATGTCGAAGTCAACCAAAAATAAATTCAAACATTATCAAGAACCAAAGTCACAGTGAACAAAGCATGAACAATATAATGCACAAAACATAAACTCCATGATGTTCAAACTAGACAGGAGCTCGTGACCAAGGCTACAAGCTACTCAAATCCAGACAACAACCGAGCTAAATGCAACACGGTGGCAACTGCACAATGCTACAGCAATCTCAATCTAAGGCCGAGGCCTTTAGAATTCATCGACTACCAAAATCATACAATGGTATGGTACGGATCGAACCATAGCACAGATCAACCATATCACCAACATTTAAGAAATTAGGTGACCGAAGTCAACAAGTGACAGGGGTACAGATGTGTAACAGTTTAAATAGCATCAACAAAAGTATCGAGACCGACATTAAACAAGTCAATGCCATGGCCGATCCATAAAAATCGAAACAGGTTGAGTAAGGCAATTCAAACATACACAAATCAGAAAGTATCAACCTCAAAACAACTGGAAGTGGCCCAGATAAATCAACAAGCGAATTCAAAGGATTTTATACGAACTCGATTAACATCTCCTCCAAATCCAAATCAAAGCCGATGATACAAGAATGAGAACGAATTTAATTAACATCTGCAAAAATCCAAACAAACCCAGAAATTATGAAACATCGATCATCAAACAAAAATCGCGTGAAATTAAAAATCAGAGAAAACAACTGTTTCAAAACAAAGTTAAGACTGGAATCTTCAGTTTAACAAAGTATAATCGAAGTCAAATTTGAAGCCGTGGTGGCCACGAGATACAACGATGCCGTGATAACCAGGAAACAAGAAATCATCACAACAACAAAAACATTTCAAGTTGAAGTCAAATGAACAACTTCACAAAATTTAGTCTGTATATTTTTTTTCCCACCCAAAGACAGTTACGAAGACAACAAGACAAACGAAATCAACATCTGAAACTCCACACAACCGAGTAAATCACAAAAGCACAAATTTGAAAAGAGGTCACAAAAGTCACCAAATAATAAAAATCGAATTCGCAGAAATACCAATTTAGAGATGAATTAAATGTGAGTAATCGAGATTACTCACCTTCGATTGGAGCAGTCGCGAGCACTCCAAAGATTCGAGCGAAGCAAGGGACGAGCATTTGAAGTCGGCGATCATTAATTACACGAAAACCCTAGCTATTTGGAGATGAGCGAACGAAAAAAAAATTGAAGCCGCCATTTATTTTTTTTCTTTCGTTTGTTTTCAATTAGGTTTTCGAATGAGAAAAGGGGAACAGGTTCGTATAATGTAAGAAGAGAACGACATGGTTTACACGATCTTATTGCATAAATGAAGGCATGATTTAAGGAATGGGGTGTAACAAATTTTGACCAAATTTAAATTTAAAATTAAATTAAATTTGATTTAATTTCGATGCGTTTATACATCGTGTGTTCACACAAAAATTCCGATCAATACGAAATTTGAAATCCGGTAATAATTCAATATTCCAGATCCAATGAAACTGGTTTCATCGAATTCCGAGACTGTGCCTCGGAAGGCTATTTTAAAATTCAATTTAAACGATACAATTTCAAAACTGAACAAATCGCTTTCAAATTCAATTCTGAAGCTTCTATTATCTTCAGTATTATCAATGTGAATTTTACAAGCCTTTCAATTATTTTTAACCGGCTTAAAATTGAAGATTCAATTTTTATTCAACTTTCAATAGATTAAATTCTAAAATTTGATCGCCAAATTCATTCTGATAATTTGAAATCCAAGTCAAATCATCATTCAAATATTTAAAATTCATTAAATATTTTCAATTTAAATTGTTAAAAATTCAGGGTCGTTACAATCTTCCCTCCTTAAAACTTTTCATCCTCGAAAAGGAAAGGTTGTTAAAATTTCACCGATATTTATACCCTACACAATTTTACTAAGCTCGAAACTTATTACAAATAAATGAATATAGGATTCATTCCATTTATTTTATCTCACTAGCTTTGTTCATTGATTCCTACAATCAAAACGCAAAAGTCTTTTACCAAAATTTTCAACTTATGAAACTCAGTTTTAAACTTGAAATTCTTCATGTTAGAGATTTGCATATGATATCTTTTCCGAAGCTGTGGACCTTCAAGACATTTTAAAGATCTTCTTCCTTATTTTATTAGGTAGGAATTTTATAATTTTAATTCCAAACTATTGATTTGCTATTTACCGTTTGAAAATACTTACTAACTCGAAATTTAACAAGTCTATCGTCGTTCTCACAGACATTAGGCATAGGCTGGCCAGGCGCAGGACTAAAAATCTGTAAGTACTAAATATACTTGCTTCAACTCCCAGTGAAAAATACTTAAAAATTCTTTTAAAAATGGATATGGAAAGCACGTTCCCCCATGGATCACAGTTACCCGACGATTACGCTACTATCCCAGTAGAATCGCTTGTAATCTGTAGATTTCTCATCTCTTAAATTTCGCCATGGTTGTTGCCATAGATCGCAGTTCACACGGCGGTTACACTACTATCCTAGTAGAATCGCTTGTAACCGTAGGCATCTCGCCCCTCAAATTTCGCTTGGCATCTAGATTGCAGTTTACCCGGCGGTTGCGCCACTATCCCAATGGAATCGCTTGTAACTGTAGGCATCACGCCCCTCAAATTACGCTAATCAATCAATATGATCCCATCGACATGATCCATCCCGAGGGATTCCGATTCAAATAGTCACTCCGACTAATGGAAATTCTACGTAGCTACGAATTTCAAATGGACACTCATAACGAGTTCCAACACCTTCACAAATTTTAAATGGAAGGTACTTTTCCATATCCTCAGTTTAGAAAACATAATGTCATATATATGTAGTACTTCATTTCACATTTCGTACATATCATATCTATGTAAACTTACATAAGATTTCCATAACAATTACTTTCCAAACTGACGGGTTTCAAATTTACCGCATTCATATATATATATATATAAGTTCTGAAAACCTACATATCCTATATCCATAACAAATAGAGGATTTCAAAATTTTCCTCTAAGTCGATTTGGAAATTTAAGGTTATCTCAAACCCAATTCATATTCATAATTTCATTTATTATCGACTTCACATTCAATTTGGATCACACGTTACTTTGTCAATTCTCAACACAGAATTGATGTCTACCGATATATAACCTCCGAGCTCGTACGTCTCAGAGAAGGGTGTTAAGCTAAGAGAATAAATTCTCCGCCACCAACAGATATATATTTAATAGAGATTAATTGCTATGTCATCAATTCACAATGTTAGACATACAATCCAAACCAATCATCTGAAATTCAAAACTCAACTTATATTGTCTTTGGTGTCGAAGTTAAACTCAATTTAACTCAACGATTCAATCTTTTTGAAAAATTTCAAATTGAACTAATTGTTCAAATTTCTCATTTAACTTTTCAACTTCGACCTTGAAAATGAATTTCAAATCATTTATCACTCACGGGATATATTCACAACATTTCATTTCATATTGGAAAAACATTTCCATACTTATTTAAAAATAAGTAATTCACAAATCTAATTTATTTTCAACATTTGAAAATATTCGATATACTTAAATTAAAAAAAGTATATATTTCATCTTTTAAGGAAATCATTCTCTTTCACACATTTATTTGAGTTAAAACGAATGTTATGTAAAACATTGTTACGACAACTCAAAATCACTAGTATAGGGATTTGAAATTTAGATAGATGTATAAATCCCAATACTATACAAAACATTTCCTTTCGGAAATCATTTACTATAACAATAGTGTTATAGTCCACTATTTCCTTTTATTCGAAAATGTCTATTTCAACAATAAATGTTGAAATCTATGTATTCGATATTTAACACATTTTAAAACATCGTTAAAACAATTAACTTCATTTTTATTTTAAATATCACTTCTCCAAAACATATCCATTTTACTTAATAATATATTCATTGTCCAAAATCGTGAATATACTTCACTAACCAAATTTCAATATTTCCTACACATTTTATTTCAAAGATTATCCACTGTCCAAAATCGTGGATAAAATTCCTAACCAAACTCTTATTATTACAACATTTAACTTAAAGGATAATTCGCTGTCCAAAATCACGAATATATCTCCTTTATTAACTTCTATGTTTAATTTTATCAAATTCAATTGGTTTCGGATTTATAAAACAACGTTTATAAATTCTATTCCTATCTATACAGACTTTAATTTATAAAAATTTACTATATTAACCATTCCTTTTATAACTCAGTTTTATATCAGAAATTTAATTTATAAGTAAATTACCTATAATTCTTTTATTTTACAACATCGATTCATTTTATAACTTCACAATTTTAATTCTTTACTTATGAAATCCATTTATACTTCATTTTCAACGCTTATACTAACTCATTTTATAATTCCAATATAATATCAACCTTTTCAAATCTTCTATATAAACCGTTTATAATAATTCAAAAATTCCAATTGAAACTAATATATAAATTTATCAATTTTCTATTTCCAAGATAATCAACTAGTTCTTTAGTGAATCATTCATTAAATTGATTTTCAATTTAATCACATTTGATTCATTCACATTGGATTTTTACTAACATTCATTCATATTCAATTAGTTCACTTTCACTAATTTATATTCAAGTTAGTTTGCTTTCAATTCAAATCAAATTTGATTCTATTTAGATTTACTTATCTTTCAATTTAAATTTAATTTCTTAGCTTTCAATTCCCATTAATTCAATTTCATTAACACTTAATGAATTTCTAGACAATCAACTAGCAACCATCTAACAACCAATGCACATTCAACATAACCAAATTTATTTACTTTGCTTACATTCAATTTGGTTTAACACATTTAATTTCAATTGATTTATATTCTAATTCTGATTGAATTCTAATATTCACTATATTCACAACTTCTTAACTTAAGTTTTATCCAACTCTTAACAACATTTCTATTTTATTTAACTTAACTTAGATTTCATTTCTAAAATCATTTTATTTAACTTTTGCTAAAGTCAAATTCATATCACTATTCAAAATTTAGATTTTGTTTTACTTAACAAAACTGTTTAACCATTTAACAACTGGTTTGATTCATACAGTTAAGTCAACAAATAAGTTTCCTTCCCAAAAGACTATTTCATTAAGATATTTCTTCCCAATCTTTCCATAAACATTTACGTGCAAACTATACATAGCTTAAGGCTTTTATAATACATACTTAGAAGATTCTGGATTACAAAAGATAGTATTACAAAATATATTGATCGCTTTAAGATTCAGAATTATTGAGGGCTGTCGACTTCCTGTCTGGTAGTACGCATCTTTTCCGAACTTCCCTCTTCGGTTTGTACTATTTCAGGTTGTATAATAGGAGGATTGACACACTCAAAGTCAACATGTCCCCAATTCCTACAGTTCCCGCAAAAATACGTGATGCTCCCATCCTTATCTATCGTCCTTACAATTTTCGCTCTAGCTGATCGGGCTATAGCTTGCTTTCCATGCTGCCTTTCGGTGCAATTTCTGGCTATATGTCCAGTCTGGCGACAATGGTAGCAGACTGTCAATCTATCGACAGGTAAATCGAGTACACTCTTCTTCCTTTTCACTTTTGGGCAATGACTAAGAAAATGCCCTTTTTCTTGACATTTAAAACACACAATCTCAGGACGAGCAAACCGGTCATCCACATTCCTTTTCTTTCTCTTCTCCCGGCACGTAACGGCATAATGTCCTTTTTTATGACATCGATAACAGATAACATCACCATAGGGACCATGTCCTTGCCTTTCATTGATTTTCCTTTCAATTTCCGCATGTGCCACTTGTGCTTCTCTACGGGCAATTGTTCTTTGTTCACGGCGTGCGGCTTTTTGTGCTTCAGTTTTCGCCATTATAATTAACAAGAAGTTTTCGAAGTTTCCTATTAAAATTGGCAATTCCTATTAGCAGAGGTTGGATTATTCAATAATTTCCCAATTATTACTTTGGAGATATTTAAAATATTTGATTTAACCCAATCCATTAATTCACTTAACTTATATTTTATTTTTCATAAATCTCAGAAATTTAATAATGGGTTTTCGAATGATAGGGACTGTGACGACCCTGGATTTTGGCTCATTATAAATATTTAATCTAATTTAAATGAAATGTAAACTGATCATTTTAAAAAAAAATGAATTTAACTTTTGGAATAATTGCCATTTATTGTGTAGATTTGTAGTTGTGAAAAGGAACAACCATATTAATATTAAACATGAATATTTAACATAAGTATAAAATATAAGAAGTAACTAGAAATATAAATATACAAATAAATGTTTGATAATTAAATTACAAATAGAATAAATTTAGAGACTATGATAACTCTACATATACATATAGGGTAAGTTTAGAAAACATATATTACTGCATAATATATGCATGGGTACAATTCAAAGAAGATAAACTATTTTCATAACTTTTGCATTTGTACAATACAAATCTTTTGCAAAGTAACAAGTTGCTGCAAAATACATAAGCTAGATAATTATTTGGAACAACTTTACATAAGCTTATAAGGAAGCATAACCTGTAACATACATATGTACTACAAGATGACAAATTCATCTTTGTACAAATATAAGTTCATATGAAGATAGGTATGTAAACAAAAGGAGAGACAACTTTTAAATCCAAGCACACAAAACATATAATCAATGTCAATAGCAAATCAAAAACTTTTATATGAATTAAAATCTGGTCAAAAAGAATCTCTGATCAATGAAGAAAATAAAAATAAAAAAATAAAAAAAAATGCAAAAGCCTGTACAATACCACAGCCTGCATACTTTTATATATTATCTTCACTCGTTCTACAACAAGAAGTATGAGGCAGGGGAAAATTAAAAAGGGCAGCAGTTCTCTAGAAAAAAAATTGAATGATGGGCATGAGCTTGTAAAACAAGCCAAGGTTAATTAATGCAAGCATGAGAATATCATCTCAGCCACCATTTAGAAAAAAATATCTCTGGTCAAATGAAAGAAATAGTACCAGCAAATACTTACTCTACACACTTCCTCCTCTTCTTTATAAGTATAACTACTAATCCCTACTTGGTCAATACCACTCGAACATAGTAAAGCGGAGTTCTTTCGATTGAAATTCAAAGCAAGAAAAGCCTGAAGCAAATTAAAGATCAATACGAGTTCCAGGGAAAGAAAGAAAAAAAAAGAAACAACAATACAATAAAATAGTGCTCTCTGCTTGTTAATAGGTGAGCAAACCCCTAAACTAAATTTCTTTATCTGTTGTTGCTTGTGAGTGATCTGACCTAGTTCCTCTATTTTTTTTAGAAATACATGTGAGTAACTTCACTTTTCTCAAACAACCTAAGTTTAAAAATAATGTATGATGAATATCAGATATATTGTTGTATGAAATATATGCATTTCATTTAATTTTGATAAGATGAAGCCTGCTCATTTTCTTTTATCTGGATGATGCTCTGTTTAAAAATTTTGAGGCCTGAGTTGCTTCAAAAATCATATGTGCTCAACCTATTGATTGTTAGGACAAATAAACTAAACCAAATATGTTTGGTTGAGTATAAAGTAGATTGTAAAATTTAATTTATGGTAAATAAAGTTGATATGCTCTGGAAAAAAACTCAAGAACAGTAATACTCAATATAAGTGACAAATTCAAACATCACGAAGTATCGATTCATGTTTATAAACTGATTGCTTAATCAAAATTAGGATTTTTGAAACTCGAATCACATTTTTTAGTGACAGAATGAGATGGCATTGTGGTGTTGAATGGAAAATGGATTTTGGTCGAAATAAGGGGGTCGGAAGCACTGGGTTGGCCAGGGTTTCGCGAGGAGATAGAGGGGCTTATGGGGTAGCTAGGAAAAATATTGAATCATAGAATTAAGCTATGTGGATTTTGTGATTTGGATTTAAAATTTTTTAACCTAGTTTTTAACAGGGCTGAGCTTTCGTTTCATTCACCCTACGGGTTTGATCGAGTGCCTCGCTATTATTAGGGAAGGTATAGGGGTGGAAGACGAGTCCACGGCCGGAGTTGTGAAGCAGCCGGTGGTCGGAGCATCGAGTATGGGTCGATGACAGGGTTTGTGGTGTTCGAGTTTCTGTTCCAGGTTTTGATAGAAACACTCGAATTCGATGTCGAGGGAATATCGGCGTTCTGGTGATCGGCAGTTGGTTGGTGAATGATCGTCGATGTGTTTTACGATGTGGAGTCGATTGGAGAGGCTCGCCGGAATCGTGCACGTGCACCATGCACTAGCCTGGGTGATACGGGGATTTTGTTTTATTTGGGTCGAGCAGGGAAGCGTTTGAGGTTGCCTCGAGTTTTTACTCGCGTTGTTTTGTGATTTGCTCGAAGGGTTTTAGGTTGGGACTCGAAGCAGTTTTGATGAGCTCGGGTAGATGTTTTTTACCAGGTTTCAAAACCTGTTCTGTTTCAAAATTTAAGGACTGAATTTAATTTTATAAATCCAGTTCAAACTAGTTTTAAATCAAAGGTTAACTATAAATTCAAGTTTAGTGGAATTTTAGATTAGGAATAAATAAAGTTTTAAATTCTAAATTTGTTTAAAATAACTTAAAAGTGTTAAATATTTAAGTGTATTTAAAAAAAAGGGTTGAATTCAAAAATGGATTTTAAATTGTTAAGGGAAGATTTAAACAAAGTTAACTCTAAATTGAAATCAGGACTTAATTTGTAATTCTAGATTTGGAGATATTCACCAAATGATGCATTAAAGATGGTTAATTACTGTAATTAGTTAAAGAATTAATTAAAGGATGATAAATTAAGTAAGCGATTATAGGATAATTAGTTAATATAATTAATTGAAGGTTGAAGTAATTAATTACAGATAATTAATTAAGATGATGATTAAAGGTTAATCAATTGGTTGGGGATAATTAGCTTGTGTAATTAATTAAGAGCTGATTACTTAATGTAATTAAAAGATAATTAATCAAGGGTAATTAATTTAGATGAAAATTAAAGGGTGATTAATTAATTTGTTTATAATTAATAAATATTAATTGAGCAAGATTTAAGTAATAAGTAACTAATTTAATTCATTGGTAGTTAAGTAATTAATCAGAAATGGTATGACTAAGTTGTCTTGCTTATGAATGATATTTAAATGCCTTGGATTATTAGTTACCCCTGGTATGTGATCGAGACGCTAGGCAATATGAAATGTATTTGTCGAACAGTGATAATGTGGTTATCTAGGATAAAATGCTGTGTAAAATGACATCCAGAATTTAAAAGTAAATTATATTCACTTGAATAACTTGGGTAAAGATGACATTGGATTCGAAGAGACCGGAGTCGGGTATTAGTTAATACCCGAAACCACTTCGATTCTTTATAAATTGATATGTGAAATCAATAAACTGGAATGGAATGATTTAAGTGAATTGGACCATTTAATCTAAGTTTTGGTACTTAGAAATTGATATGTGGAATAAGTGATGTCTATAACAAATTGAGAATTTGTATATTGATGCGAGTTACCCCGGGTTTTATGTAGTTCTATGTTGTTGTATTCCTTGTTAGATGGGTTTACTCACGTTGGTTTCCAGCCTGACCCGGGTGTTACTTTGATGTAATGCTCGGGTCAGACCGAGTATTACAGATTTTCAGGTAGGACGTTCTGGAGCTCAGGAGACGAGCTGGATGGCAAGTACGTATAGAGTATTTCCGCTGCAGTATATTATTGTATTTCTGAGACATGATTACTGTATATATTCAGTGACTGTGGATATGTAAAACTCTGATGTATTAAAATGAAATCGACAGATATAGTAATCTTTTGTAAACTGTTATTATTTACTATTATATTTTATCCGCTGCGAGTGTGAGATGTTGATGTTTCTGTTCTTCTCCTTCTACCTCTTTCTTCTTGTTCATAACTATCTGGAATTTTCGGGTTCGAAAACTCCGGGTCGTTACAGGGACTCAAATCTAAAGAGACCTTACTGAAGAGAAACTATCATAAACCAAAATTTAGAGAGGGATATTTCCGTAAAGGATTTGAATTCTCAAAATACCTTTTAATTTTATTTACTTTCAAAAACAATTTTATACTTCTTTAAATTTGAAAAACGTTTTCTTTAAAGTGATCCTAGTACCTTTCATATTAAACACCATAAACTAAGCTTTGTGTAAACCAAAGCTCTAATACCACTTTGTAACGTCCCGCCCTTCTGACCGCCCCAAGTCAGTAATTAAACCAACTTGAAACGTTCAAAATGACGGATTGTTATTTAGTTTATGTAATTTAAACAGAATCAGCCACAGAAACACAGAATAATAATAATATTTTAAAAACAAATGAATTTTTATTTCTTTCCTTTTTACAATATCAGAGTTTATACAATGTATTAAATTTATACAGCGAAATATCTTAAATTACAAAATTTCCTGAAAACTAAAGTGAGCGTTTTACCCCCTCTCTCTAACTTTGCTGCTCGAAAATCTTCAAGCTGTAAAATACTCGGTTTGACCCGAGTATTACATTCAAAAGAAAATAATACACAGGTCAGTCTAATTCAAACTCAGTTATTAGTGCATAGAAGCAATAATAATCAAATAGACGACAGTCATAATAATTCCCGTCTATCCGACATTTTTTAACAGAGAAATCGGATAACGGTAGATAGAACACTTAACAGTGTTAAACAAAAATCAGCAAATCTAAATCATCAACTGAGATAAATAAACAATTTATCAAATCGACTAAATCAATTTAAAACAATTGAAATTGTCACTTTAAAACATCGATACTGGTTGGCTGCAGTACACGCACGCTTGCACTGCCTCGCCAATACGGCATATGAAATACGCAAAAGATCAGTGAATCAAAAACAAATGAAAATATCAATTAAAATTTGTCAATTCTGTGTGGCTGTAGTACACGCACGCGTGCACTGCCTCGCCACAACAGTGAAGAAATAGAAATCAGCACAAGGTCAAATCCTAGCGATTAGGCTGGATTCGACACGAGTATAATTAGGAAAACAATCCAATTGCATCAATGCGACGCAAACCAACAAGGCAAAATCTCAACAAAAAGCACTGCAGCCACCACAAATATTTAAGGGCAAGACTGCAACCAAATGAAGCAAGACCACATGAATAAATATCAAACTTAAATAGAACATGCACCTGAACGTGATGGCACAGTTCAAGTTAACAGTAACAACACAAATACAAACTATGTCATACATGATACAGTGACAATTCCATAACCAAGTTCAAGTGTGCTAATGCATAAGAACATGAAGATATGCAACATGAATCTGGGTATCAATTTCAAATAGAAATGCATATGAACATGAAGATATGCAACTCAACTTAACTACAATGATCAAACTCAGTTCAACATGACAGCAAGCAGTGCCACGAGACCACCAAGCAGTGAACAATGAAGGCCACTATACTGGAAAGAAATAAGATGGCCAAGTGACAATGTACATGCTCCCAAAACTGTCGAACTATAAAAATGAACCACACAGTGGATGTCCAAACAGTAATGTAGCAACCCATCAGTGAATAGAGAAGGCAATTTGACACAGTTACAAGGGCAAGCTAATGATACATGAATATACATGTAGGGTGACACGGCAGTAGCAAATGTTCAAGACAGAAGGCAAAATCGATAATAGTTCAACAAGTATCATTTACAAAAAACTACTATACTGGATGAATACAACAAACTCCATATGGTATACAGGTTGTTTTTAAAACATCATCAACATTCTCAAGTAAGTGTAGAAAACTATAAAATCAAGTTTAAAATTGTCAAAGCCGAAGCCAACATTATTTTATGAAATCAAATCGAATTGAAGTTGAACAGGTCATAAGTCGACATCGTGATGACCAAGGTAGCAAGGAACACGATCGAACAACTCAATGTCGAAGCCGTGACAACCACGAAAATCAAACAGATCAAAATCAATACAGTGCAAACCCATGAATGCAAAGTCAAAGGTAAGCCGTTGCCAACAGAAAGATAAAGAGATCATTTAGGATCAAGGCACAGCCGAGATGAACAATCACAGTGCACACTCATGTTTAAGGGACAGTGCATATCAAAATAATTCAAATGTCGAAGTCAACCAAAAATATGTTCAAACATTATCAAGAACCAAAGTCACAGTGAACAAAGCATGAACAATATAATGCACAAAACATAAACTCCACGATGTTCAAACTAGACAGGAGCTCGTGACCAAGGCTACAAGCTACTCAAATCCAGACAACAACCGAGCTCAATGCAACACGGTGGCAACTACACAATGCTACAGCAATCTCAATCTAAGGCAGAGGCCTTTAGAATTCATCGACTACCGAAATCATACAATGGTATTGTACGGTTCGATTTAAGAAATCAGGTGATCGAATTCAACAAGTGACAGGGGTACAGATGTGTAACAGTTTAAATAGCATCAACAAAAGTATCGAGACCGACATTAAACAAGTCAGTGCCAAGGCCGATCCATAAAAATTGAAACAGGCTGAGTAAGGCAATTCAAACATACACAAATCAGAAAGTATCAACCTCAAAACAACTGGAAGTGGCCCAGATAAATCAACAAGCGAATTCAAAGGATTTTATACGAACTCGATTAACATCGCCTCCAAATCGAAATCAAAGCCGATGATACAAGAACGAGAACGAATTTAATTAACATCTGCAAAAATCCAAACAAACCCAGAAATTATGAAACATCGATCATCAAACAAAAATCGCGTGAAATTAAAAATCAGAGAAAACAACTGTTTCAAAACAAAGTTAAGACTGGAATCTTCAGTTTAACAAAGTATAATCGAAGTCAAATTTGAAGCCGTGGTGGCCACGAGATACAACGATGCCGTGATAACCAGGAAACAAGAAATCATCACAACAACAAAAACATTTCAAGTTGAAGTCAAATGAACAACTTCACAAAATTTAGTCTGTATATTTTTTTTCCACCCAAAGACAGTTACGAAGACAACAAGACAAACGAAATCAACATCTGAAACTCCACACAACCGAGTAAATCACAAAAGCACAAATTTGAAAAGAGGTCACAAAAATCACCAAATAATAAAAATCGAATTCGCAGAAATACCAATTTAGAGATGAATTAAATGTGAGTAATCGAGATTACTCACCTTCGATTGGAGCAGTCGCGAGCACTCCAGAGATTCGAGCGAAGCAAGGGACGAGCATTTGAAGTCAGCGATCATTAATTACACGAAAACCCTAGCTATTTGGAGACGAGCGAACGAAAAAAAAATTGAAGCCGCCATTTTTTTTCCGTTTGTTTTCAATTAGGTTTTCGAATGAGAAAAGGGGATCGGGTTCGTATAATATAAGAAGAGAACGACATGGTTTACACGATCTTATTGCATAAATGAAGGCATGATTTAAGGAATGGGGTGTAACAAATTTTGACCAAATTTAAATTTAAAATTAAATTAAATTTGATTTAATTTCGATGCGTTTATACATCGTGTGTTCACACAAAAATTCCGATCAATACGAAATTTGAAATCCGGTAATAATTCAATATTCCGGATCCAATGAAACTGGTTTCGTCGAATTCCGAGACTATGCCTCGGAAGGCTATTTTAAAATTCAATTTAAACGATACAATTTCAAAACTGAACAAATCGCTTTCAAATTCAATTCTGAAGCTTCTATTATCTTCAGTATTATCAATGTGAATTTTACAAGCCTTTGAATTATTTTTAACCGGCTTAAAATTGAAGATTCAATTTTTATTCAACTTTCAATAGATTAAATTCTAAAATTTTATCGCTAAATTCATTCTGATAATTTGAAATCCAAGTCAAATCATCATTCAAATATTTAAAATTCATTAAATATTTTCAATTTAAATTGTTAAAAATTCAGGGTCGTTACAAGATAAGTATATGGATATTTTCAAAGTATTGAAAATATAGGGATTTGTGGATATACCTTTATAAAAGTATTTTTAAACAAGTAATTTATAAGGTGATGTTAATGAATGAAAGATTTATTAAAAAGGAGGCTAGTGGTTACTTATATGCTTAACCAATGTTGGGTTTCACCTATGGAATAAATCTTTGTTTGAATGTGTGCTTGCTGATAGTTAAATAACCGACTATCAAATCTTGGCATAAATATTTAATCCTTCTTAATTTTGGTGGTACGGAAATATTCCCTACTTAACACCGAAGGATTTTAACTCGGGAAATATTTAGGAGAAACGTAGGAATTATATGGTACAATTACCGTCGTGGGTTCTATATTGTACGTATAAACTCGTTTCGTTCTTCTAGGACAAACAATGAGGAGATCCGTCCACTTAAATGGTTAGGGGGTGATCCCTGCTCTTGTGTACTGTTTGATTATTCCCTAAAGAACCGGTATTGAGCATTCCGGAAAATCAACGATTGGTTTTTGGACCACCAGGGAAGTGAAAGAGTGTACTTGTAAGAGATGACTCGAAAATCGTAACCACTCCAAAACATATATGGTTCTATGAAGGAGCTTCGTGACATATATTGAAATGTTGGAATTCATGTGTGGTTCTGAGACCCATTGGGGTATGGGAATCCGTGAGTGATTCCAAGATCTATTTGAGATGTCGGAATCTATGTGTAGTTCCAAGACCCGTTGGGGTCCATGTAGGATTCCGTGATCTATTTTGGATAGCGGTGCATGAGCTAGAATGCCGGATGTAGCCTTATCAGCGGTAATGACTAAAACCAGAGATATGAGGCATGGCCAATAGGGTTGGCAAACCCATAGGGTGCAGTCGGCTCCACCTTGACATTACTTATAGTTGTTATGCAAGCATGGGGCGATGCATTTGGTCTTAGCGAGACCAGATATGTTTTTCCTATGGTACATCACTAGGGATGTATGCTACTTCGGAAGGATATCTCCGATCCTTGTGTAGGATGACCGTTCTCGAAGTACCGAGGGCACCTTCATGGAATCCTATACAATTAGCGAATGAGCTTATCGGTTTTTGATTATATACCTAGTATTGTTGTGATGTACACTCATGAGCTTCACAGCTACTTGATTATTATTATTATTTTCACCTTTAGATATTATTATAATATCAATGGATTTCTATAGAAAAGGTTCTGGTTGTCGTAAGGTAAAAACCTGTCCGTGTTTATATGCAGCGTGGTCTTACGAGATACCTTTAATTTCAAAGGTTTTGTAACTTTAAAATCCAGTTGGGTGTGTTTTCTCACGCTGGTTTTCAAGACTGACTCAGATGTTATTTTATAATAATGCTCAGGTCAGACCGAGCATATTACAGATTAGTTTGGATGCTTTGGAGCTTCAAGAGAAGAACTAGAGGCCTTGAGACGTATTCACGTATATGGTTATTTTTCCACTGTGTTTGTTGTTGTATTTATCAGCAAATTGTAAGGACATGCTATTATAACTGTCCAGGTTGAAATAGGTTAGTACACTCTGATTGATGTATGTATATACATATATTACAGTTTGTTTTATGTAAAGATTTGTTGTATGTTATAGATTATTCGTTCCGCTGTGAGCTTCTGTGTTGTTTAGTTTTCTTCTTATCTTCTTTCTTCTTTCTTTTTCCCTAACAATTGGGGTTTTTTACATTCGATTGCTCGGCATGCAATACAATAGATGTATTAGTGTCAATTTTCAAGGGTCAAAAAGCATGGTCGTTACAAATTTGGAGTGGTTCGGATAAATCCGAGGACCGATGCCTCCAAACTAAGCGATAATTTCCGGCTAACTCAATTCCGGTTATTTTGGTAGTATGCACTAAGAAATTGAGTCCTCACTAGGGAACTCGAATATACCCGACACACCTCCTGAGTCAAAACAGGTCCAGATTTGATAGTCGATTATTTAACTCTCAAATAAACAAATAACAACCGATTCCATTTGAGACTTATTTATGCATAGCAACCACTAAGCCTCAAAACAAATCTTTATTTAATAAATCTCTTTCAAAAACATTTGTCTAAAACATTCATTTCCTTATCTTTCGGACATTAGTATATTCACAAAACCTTTGCGAATGACTTCTTACTTCCAAATTAGGTTAAAAAGGGTTAACAAATGTTGTTTAAATCGAAGATAAGGACAACCCTAAACATTATTCCCTCGGTATTAAGTGTGGAATAGATGTTCCATACCACCATTTTTAAAAGGTCAGTTTAGAGAAACCTAGATCTCAAATTCTTTTTAAATGGTTTTCGATAATTCCCTTCTAATCAAATCTATTCCATTCGTGAAATCTCTTTACTTGAAATCCAAATCCATTTTAAAATACTTTCCAAACTTCCAAATTCATTTATAAAACCCTTTTATAAATATTCAAAAACCCTTCTAACTCCTTTATAAATAACAAAACCTTTTATAAACTTCTTTTGTAAACATCAAAACCCTTTCCAAAAACTTCTTTTATGAATATTCAAAACCTTTCTAAAACTTACTTATGAAACCCAAAAATCATTCATAAAATTCCTTTATAAACCTTTCATATTTACACAACTTCTTAACAAAAACCTTATCCAAAAAGTTCCTTTTGATAAACCCATCCATTTTTTTAAATATCTTAACTAAAACCGTTGCCAAATCATCCTTGGAATGTCTTATACCAAAATGGAATAACTTTAAAATCATTAAAATCATTATCAAAAGAGAAAATGAAAACTTTTAACTTCGTAAAAATCCATCGGAGGCTTAGAGACCACAAGGGGTCTTTTAATTTGGTCCTACTTAACAAGTTAACATGGATATTTGCATGAGCTAGTAGTAAGTAAAGGGGATCATTTAATCACAATCAATCAATCCATTATACGGGTAATTGTCCCAGTATTTATAATAGCAGAATGGTTTTTTGTTCAACCAATAGATGTCATTTGGTTTCCTAGTCAAAAAGGGTTACTTAAGGCTTTTATAAGAGATCCTTCGATTTGAAAACAATTCACTTAGATAAGAAAACTGGTTTAAAATAAATAACTGATAGAGTTTTAAAGAACTTTTAAAATGAATAAACCTCAATTAAATCATAAGTTAAAATTTAATTAAGCCTTAATAAATCTTAATTAAACTAAATCATAATTAAACCCTAAATTAGCTTATTTAACTCTTACTTTATTTAACTAAAAATTAAATGTCAATTAAGCTTGGTTAAGTCTTAATTAATCAATAATTAAACTTTAATAAATTAATAATTAAACATTATTTAAACTTTAACTAAATAGACATTCATTTATAATTAAACCCTAATTAAAAAATAATTAAGTGAAACTTAACCTGTAGTTAAATAATAATTAATTAAATAATTAACTCTAATTTATTAATTAATCAAAATAATTAAACTTGATTAAGTAAAAAACATAGTTACTTTTTATCTTAATTAACCCTTACTTAAAACTTCCTTAATTAAAAATATTTAACTTCGCCAATAAATTCTTAAACTCTAATTACTTAATAAATTAATAATTATCCATAATTAATAAATTAGATAAATAAATTATTAATATAAATAAACTTAACTTTGACTTACTTACTTTGGTTTGAAATGAGATTTTCAAAAACAATCCAAAAGAAAACACTTTAAACTTGAAATCATTAAATTTTCTGAACTGCATCCATATGGACTATCGCTATGAGTGCAGTTCGCTAGAATTGATTTCTAGGTGAAAACCTCACTTTAACTCTAGCTACTACACATTTGAAAACCCAATGGAAGAGTTTTGAAAACTTACACAAAAGGTGAAAATTTGGAAAACATTTTCTAAATCCAAAACTAGAAAACAAGCTTTTGTTTTCAAATCGGATCTCAAGTCCTTTGCGACATTTAAAGGTGCCAACTTCACAACGATTTCATCACATACACTTGGTTTTGGTTTCATAAACACACTACCATCATATCATAACCAACCATTTACATATCCATACCCAAACATATCATTTAACATCCAAATCACAAATCCAAACTCAATCACAAACATGTAACCATATGCCATCTAAATAACATGATATTTCAACACAACAAGCATTATATTTTTACAACATATAGTTCAATATAATAAAGTTAATATCTTTTCCAAAAATGAGAGTTTTACTCACCGGAGCTTACTAATTCAAACCAAACTTTTTCTAAAACTTTGAAACGACCTAGGATCTTGCAAAATCGAAGACTTTGGATGCCTACACACCCAGAATGGGCTCGGCCTTGGACAATTTAGGCTCGACCATGCACTATTAGGGCTCGGCCATGAAGGGTTAGGTGGATGATGGTGCTTGTAATTGAATATGAAGTGAAGAAATGGATGAAGAAGGGTTTTAAACAAGTTATGTAACGAATTTAAAGTGGGAAATGTGAGATTTTTATAACATAGAAAATATGTAGGAAGCCATGAAAACTTTGTCAAGCTTTAGGAAATTTGAAATGAAGAAGGGAAGTTGTAAAGTAAAAATTATGAAATGGAAGGTGTATTTATAGGCTTAGGAAAATATTTAAAAATGTATAAGTGCTTGAATTAAATATGTATGCAAATGCATGCACTCCCTCTCCATCCCATGGTTGCCATCCATCCTATACCCTCCTTACTTTGCAACTATTCAAGCCATGATCCTATGTACTTTGTGTTGAAAGAGGTATTTTTATATATTAAAATATATACCTTTTATAATAAAAAATCTCACTTATTTATATACACACATATGCTTAAGTGAAAATATATGTACATGTATATGTCTTCATAAAAAAATAGTTTGTCGTGTATATGTATGTGTTTACAATAGTGTTTTAACATTTTCGATAACTTTTAACCTATGAGAAATCAAAATTTCCAAAAATGAGTTTCGGTCACGTTTTCTATTTTTTCTAAACTATATATATTAGTAAACATAATTTGAAAATGATTTTATCATCATTAGTTATTATTAAAAATAAGTTTATTTGTTAATAAAAATACATTTATTAATTATTTAAAAATATAATTAAATATTTATGTAAATAGTGATTAAATTCTGGTTCATTACACTCTTCCCCTTAAAAGAATTTCATCTCGAAATTTTTCACAATCCTAACCCAAAAGTATTGTTTAATAAAACCAGGTTTATTAAAATCTTCTTATTTGTATAATTCAAATTTAACTTCATTTATTAATCTATCCTCTAACCAAAATACCTTATGACGAGTTGACCTCACCTAATGAGTTGACACAATATAAAGTCATTTATTAGCTCTAGTCCTAGTCTATCTACAAGGGTAGGAGAGATAGAACTATGGTAAGAACTAATATCCATCAAGAACAATAGAAGAAATGATACATAGATATTGAATATCATTCAAAATAACATACCATCCTAGATACAAGCTAAGTGACTCCATCATAGATGGGAAGTACACTTCAAAAGATACATACAATAAAAGATACTACAAGGCATAACTTAGGATACTATTCCTAATACTAGTCTCTATCCTGCTAGTGCTAAACTAATCCTTCCACAACTCCTTTCCCCTTTGCTGCTACAAAAGCAGACGGTTTTGTGATGATAACAAAGGGTTTAGGCTGCTTCCTTTCCTTGAGCTCAGGACAATTTCTGACGAAATGACCCTCCTCTTGACAGTACTAACAATTTTTTGGTGCATTCTGCTTCTCAAGCTTTTGTCTCTTAGCCTTTGCTTTCTCCTATCTCTTTTTCTTACCCCAACTACTTTTCTGAACCAAGTGATCTTTCTCTCCATATCTGAAGTAACCATATTTGGGTAACGTTACCTTGAACTTGCACTTCTTATCTTCAGTTGGTGCAGTAGTAGGCGGTCGCGGTGCAAAATCTTCAAACTGTAGAGCATTACTTATTATCTTCTCGAATGATCCTTGGATATTCTTCATCATGTCATTACATAGCTTGTCTCTCCAGCCCAGCAAATTCTTAACTTCTATGATTTATTCCAAACCCAAGAACTTTCTTTGACTTAAAATCTCAAAATCACGGCATAACGAAACAAAGTCCATTGAGGTTTGATCTTGCGGCCCTTCCTCAACAACATACCCCTTAGTTCCAAAAACTCTAGGATTCATAATTCTTGACTATCTGGATTTATATTAAGACATTTAATTCCAAACTTTACTAGACATTTCCTAAGTTTAAAGAATGATTTTAAAAGCAAGCAACAATAATTGCATAGCATTCAAAACATCTCCAAGGATACATATTATACATAACTTCCCAAAATGCCATCATATTTATGAGTTCATACTCAAGATACTTATCCCCATCTACTCTTCTCCTCCTCTTTCCGTATACACATCCTATTAATTATCTCTCTCGTGGTGACTGGTTTCTCCATAATAATATCTCCGTCCTATAGTGCTCTTCGAATCATAGGACAATTTTCCTTGATGTGTCCAAGTTGTGGGCAAAAGAAGCAATGTTTTCCCAAACTTTAGGAACCACTAATCCCTCCTTTCCTTCTATACAATAGTCTATAGTATGTCCTGTATTATGACATAAGTAGTAACTAATTTCCTTTCCCTTTTTAAAGAATTTCCTTTGTGGACCACTCTCTTCTAATTTTTCTTCCCAAGGCCTCTTCCAACGCGGAAGAATTTTCCTCTTTTTGCATTTATTGATGCTGCCATTCTTTGTTGAAGTTGTCGGCTTCTTCTGAACTTCAACTACTTCTTCATTAGGAACCACAACTGCTTTGGCGGCTTGTCTATCAGTCTTTCCATCCTTTGTGGTTAACTTCTTCGATCTCTTTCCCCGTCCACTCCTTACTTGCGATTCATTCTTACTACCTAATTATAGTAAGATACCTTTAAAATTCAATTCCAGATCGTGTTCATATTGGGAAGGTATCGTTTCGAAATGATGGTAGACATATATTATCATTCCTTATCACCCATTACATCCAACAATTTCTATCAACTTTGAAAACTTTTTCTTTACATATAAAATATAAACCTAGGTGAAATTGTTTCATTTACCATTTAAAAAAAATACTGTGTCGGTTTGCCTTGTTCAAGTGTTTAGAAAACCCCTATCGACACACATGGCATCCCATGTCTCGACCAGAGTTCTTAAGCCACTCAACCAATAAATCAACACTATATAAAATATTTTTATATCACTAACAAATATGCACTCCTATATATAATACACTCAAACTCATAATAAGGCATTCCATTACCTTATCTCTTAATGAGTTTCCTCACAAAAGCCTAGGTGTTCGCTCAACCTAGGCTCTGATACTAAAATGTGACAATTGGATTTTCAACCCTCGAAAACCGATACTAATACATCCACTTTATTGTGTGCCGGGCATTCAAGTGTCAGAAAACTGATCATTAGGGTTGAAAGAAAAAAAAGGATAGAAAAGAAGAAACTAAACAACACAGAATCTCACAACGCAATGGAACAATGTATATTACACAACATAACACATTACAAAGTCATTTCAAAAATGTTACATCAGAGTCATACTAATACAAATTCTACCCTAGGATAGTTATAACAGTCCGTCCCTTCCTAACTGAATACAATATACATATAATACAACGGAAAACAAGAAAAATAACTAGCTAGCGATGAAGGCACCTGCTCCAAGCTCCTCCTAGTGGATCCGTAGAAAAAATTAACTACTTGGCTGCCCTTTCAAATTTGAGCATCCAAGAGTTTAGGAAAAGAAAATTAACTCTGGGTCAGACATGGATTTGGCATGAGTAAACTCAAATAACTTAATTATTACTTTAAAACTCTTTTGAAATCAAAGGTATCGTAAGACCACGCCGCACATAAACACGGATGGGATTTTACCTTACGATAACCAAAACATTTGTATATAAAATCCAGTGATATTAAAATAATGTCTAGAGTACAAATACATATCCAAAACAACTGAAATTGATACCATATTAAATTCCAGCATATTAAGTTCTAAAATCAAAACTGTAAAGAAAAGTATTGGAGATGGATTCCATACTATGGCAAGGTAAGGGACAACTTCTGATGGTACAACCTTGGAAAATGCACCGGAGTCTGACAAGAAATTCTTGTACCCCTGCTACACAGAGCCGGCTGCCCCTTTAACACGGCAAATCAGATTACCTCATCCCTTTTTGACACCGAGGCCTTATACTACCACTGTATTTGCATGCAAAACAACTCTAATATGGACAATCTAGAATGGGATGGCGACTTCTAATGGTAGCTGACCACATAGCTCTACTGCATACCCTATTTTTACCATTTCCCGGTTTGTGAGGCTCGTAAGGTCACGTCTTTACCTTCTTCCTCTTAGCAGACCGTCTTGGAAGGCTAACACTACCCTTCAGGCAGATATACAATGCCTCCATTCATCCATGCAAGTTGTTCCGGGATCGAACAAACATTCCATATTACTATCTTCCATTTTGGATACTTCAATATGATTTAACATCGTTCGTAATTAGTTTGGAATGGTTAGGATAAATCCGGGGACCGATGTCTCCAAACTAAGCGATAATTTCCAGCTAACTCAATTACAGTTCTTTTGGAAGTATGCATTAAGAAATCTGGTCCTCACTGGGGAACTCGAATATACCCAACACACCTCCTGAGTCAAATAGTCTAGATTTGATAGTCAGTTATTTAACTATCAAATAAGCAAACAACAATCGATTCCATTTTAGATTTATTTATCCATAGCAACCACTAAGCCTCAAAACAAATCTTTATTTAATAAATCTCTTTTAAAAACGTTTGTCTAAAACATTCATTTACTTATCTTTCAGACATAAGTATATTCACAAAACCTTTGCGAATAACTTCTTACTTCCAAATCAGGTTAAAAAGAGTTAACAAATGTTATTTAAATTAGAGATAAGGACAACCCTAAACGCTATTCCCTCACTATTAAGTATGGAATAGATGTTCCATACCACCATTTTTAAAATGTCAGTTTAGAGAAATCCAAATCTCAAACTCTTTTTAAATGGTTTGCGATAAATCCCTTCTAATCAAATCTATTCCATTCATGAAATCTCTTTAATTGATATCCAAATCCATTTCAAAATACTTTCCAAACTTCCAAATTTATTTATAAAACCTTTCTATAAATATTTATAAACCCTTCAAACTCCTTTATAAATAACCAAACCTTTCATAAACTTCTTTTATAAACATCCAAACCCTTTCTAAAAACTTCTTTTATGAATATTCAAAACCTTTCTAAAACTTCCTTACGAAACCCTAAATTCATTCATAAAATTCCTTAATAAACCTTTCATATTTACACAACTTTTTAAATAAAACCTTATCTAAAAAATTCCTTTTGATAACCCATCCATTTTTTAAATATCTTAACTAAAACCATTGCCAAATCATCCTTGAAATGTCTTATCCCAATATGGAATAACTTTGAAATCATTATCAAAAGAGAAAACGAAAACATTCAACTTCACAAAAATCCATCGGAGGCTTAGAGACCACAAGGGATCTTTAATTTGGTCCTACTTAACAAGTTAACATGGATATTTGCATGAGCATGCAGTAAGTAAAGGCGATTATTCAATCACAATCAATCAATCCATTATACGGGTAAAATGTCCCAGTATTAATAATAGCAAAATAATGTTTTGTTCTTCCAATAGATGTTATTTGGTTTTCTAGTTAGAAAGGGTTACTTGAGGCTTAGACAAGAGATCCTTCGGTTTGAAAACAGTTCATTTAGATAAGAAAACTAGTTTAAAATAAATAGCTGATAGACTTTTAAAGAACTTTTAAAATGAATAAACCTCAATTAAATCATAAGTTAAAACTTAATTAAACCTTAATAAATCTTAATTAAACTAAATCATAATTAAACCTTAAATTATCTTATTTAACTCTTAATTTATTTAACTAAAAATTAAATCTCAATTAAGCTTGGTTAAGTCTTAATTAATCAATAATTAAACCTTAATAAATTAAAAATTAATTAATAGTTAAACATTAATTAAACTTTAATTAAATAAACATTCATTTATAACTAAACCCTAATTAAATAATATTTAAGTGAAAAATTAACCTTTAATTAAATAATAATTAACCAATTAATTAATTCTAATTTAATAAATAATTAAACTTGATTAATTAAAAATATAATTACTTTTTTTCTTAATTGACCCTTACTTAAAAATTCCTTAATTAAAAATATTTAACTTTGTCAATAAATTCTTAAACTCTAACTACTTAATAAATTAATAATTATCCATAATTAATAAATTAAATTAATAAATTATTAATAAAATAAACTTAACTTTGACTTACTTACTTTGATTTTAAATGAGTTTTTCTAAAACAATTCAAAAGAAAATACTATAAACTTGAAATCGTGAAATCTTCCGAACTACATCCATAGCGACTATCACTATGAGCGCAGTTCGCTAGAATTGATTTCTAGGTGAAAACCTCACTTTAACTCTAGCTACTACACATTTGAAAACACATTGGAAAAGTTTTGAAAACTTACACAAAAGGTGAAAACTTGCAAAATTTTCTAAACCCAAAACTAGAAAGCTAGCTTTTGTTTTTAAATCGGATCTCAATTCCTTTGCGACATTTAAAGGTGCGAACTTCACAACAATTTCATCACATACACTTGGTTTTGGTTTTATAAACACACTACCACCATATCATAGCCAACTGTTTACATATCCATACCCAAACATATCATTTAACATCCAAATCACAAATCCAAACTCAATCACAAACATGTAACCATATGCCATCTAAATAACATGATATTTCAACACAACAAGCATTATATTTTTACAACATAAAGTTCAATATAATCAAGTTAATATCTTTTCCAAAAATGAGAGTTTTACTCACCGAAGCTTACTAATTCAAACCAAACTTTTGCTAAAACTTTGAAACAACCTAGGATCTTGCAAAATCGAAGACTTTGGATGCCTACACACCCAAAATGGGCTCGGCCTTGGACAATTTGGACTCGGCCATGCACAATTGAGGCTCGTCCATGTAGGGTTAGGTGGATGATGGTGCTTGTAATTGAATATGAAGTGAAGAAATGGTTGAAGAAGGGTTTTAAACAAGTTATAGAAGGAATTTAAAGTGGAAAATGTGAGATTTTCATAACACAGAAAATATGTATGAAGCCATGAAAACTTTCTCAAGCTTTAGGACCTAAATTTGAAATGAAGAAGAGAAGTTGTAAAGTGAAAATTATGAAATGGTGGGGGTGCTTATAGGCTTAGGAAAATATTTAAAAATGTACAAGTGCTTGAATTAATATGTATGCATATGCATGCACTCCTTCTCCATCCCATGATATCCATCCATCCTATACCCCTTTTACTTTTCAACTATTCAAGCCATGATCCAATGTACTTGGTGTTGAAAGAGGTATTTTTTATATATTAAAATATATACCTTTTCATAATAAAAATCTCACTTATATATACATACATACATATGCTTTGGTTTGTAGTGTATATGTATGTATTTACAATAGTGTTTTAACATTTTTGATAACTTTTAACCAATGACAAATTGAAATTTCAGAAAATGAGTTTTGGTGACATTTTCTATTTTTTTCTAAACTATATATATTGGTAAACATAATTTGAAAACGATTTTATCATCATTAGTTATTATTAAAAATAAGTTTATTTGTTAACAAAAATACATTTATTAATTATTTAAAAATTTAATTAAATTGTAACAACCAGCCTTTTTGGACAGTTTAAGTCGACAATAAACCACACATGTCTAACTCAAACTATTCAAAAGACAGATTATTAATGGGATTGTTTAAATGAAATAAGATTCAAAAGAACAAAATACATAAACAGTTCATGAAGCTATTTTTCAACAAAATCAGAATTTACATTTTTTTCAGGTGTTATCCCGCTTTTTGGTCAAAGCGGAATATCAAACAAATCGACAAGAAAGGATGGATATCAGGGTTGGAAGTCGATTGGAAACAAGGCTGCGATGGATGTCGTCAAAATTTGACCGGGCTCCGATCAGGACGGAATCAATTGGAGATGATGATGAGGACTAGGAGAGGCTACGTTTCAAGTTTCAGGTTAATCGGAGTTTGTACGGAGGAGATACGACCGATACAAGATAGGAAGAATGCTTTGTTCGAATCCATCATTTCTATACCCACACATCAGTTCGAATCCAGAGACCTCACACCCAATGGTTCGAATACCCTAGGGTCGAATCCATCAAACTCGACTCCAACGAAGTTCCCCTGATGGCTTCGAATCGATGGAAGTGCTTTAGCCTTCGACTCCATCAAAACACCTTCAACGTTCGAATCCATCAGCACAGAGTTTTGGTTCGAATCCATCAAAGAAAATTCGTTCGAATCGATTCAGACGAGCCACTTCGAACCCATGATACCACCTCACTTCGTTTCCTTCAAGTTGAAGTCTTTCGAGTCCATCCTGTGACTTCGCCCCGATTCCATACTGCAAGAGTAGCTTCGAATCAAGTGGGTAGGATATAGCGTGATCGATTCGAACGAGCATGCGTTCGAATCCATGTACCTCGAATCCACTACTTCAAATCGACTGAGTCACAAGAAGCTAGAAACATGGATTCGACCCAGTCAACTCGGAGATAAAGATGGATCGACACAAAGAACGCGCGCCACGTCAACCTGCTAGCGCCTGATTAGATCGATTCGAAGCAATCGATTCGAACTAGATCGATTCGAACCAGGCTAGTCAACCAGAAATGCAACCTTGAATCGATCATAACTTGAGATCTGCACATCCAAATGCCATGAAATTTTCACAGAAGCTTAAACACATGATGAAGAATGTCCACACCAAATTTCAGCTTGATTGGACTCTCTTTTGATCGATTCGAACCAAGGGTCGAATCGATCCCAAAGTGGGCCCGGATTTCCAGAAAGCGGGCATGTGGGCCCCCTCACGTGCCAGAACTGGTCTCCCCTCAATTTAGGCGAAATATCAGCCTCCTACACCTATAAATAGAGCCCCTGGTCATTCAGAAAAGGGGTCGGACAATTTTGAGAGCTAAAGAGCGCCCGGACTCTGCCAGATTTACTCCAGATCACCATTGCTGCCTTAGATTCAGATTATAATCATAAAATCCGTTGTACTACGCAATAGGAAATTGTAATCTTCAAGCATCGATCAATAAAAGATAAAAACTTTGGAGTGGACGTAGGCCGGAGATAGCCGAACCACTATAAATCTCATGTTTTTGTTCATTATTTCTGGATTGCTGTTTGTTGCTTGTTTAGATCTGAGATTTGTTTGTGAATATTGTTGATTTGTATTCATATGCTGGTGCTTTCACAACACTTGGGGTTTGTGACCATTTTTGGCGCAAACATCAGGCAAAATAGACAATTGCTATAATTGTAGTAGATATGGTCCTCGACTCCGTCTTCATCTTCAGAAATAAGTGTCTTCGCTAAACTGAAATACTCGGTCTGACCCGAGCGTAAAGTATAACAAAAACACTCGAGTCAAGACTAACATTCTTATGTAAGTAAGTCAACTCAAGTGAAATATACATATAACTCAATAAGTGAAATGCTTAGGTTTAAATAAACATCATCGTTCACACTATAAATCGGTTCAGTTCAAATACTGATTTTCATGTTCATTTCCAATCGATTTATTATTAAATTCAACTTCAGATTTCAATTTTTCACTTAAAGCTATTTCACATTCCATAATCCAAACTGAACCATATATCAACATTTCCAATCCCGACTTAAATAAATTCAAGTTTCAACTTTCACATCAACTTAAGGTTTAACGGTTTAAATTTCTCATTTAAACTATTTACCTCAACTAAATCCAAATTATCCAGTTTCATCATTCAAATCAAATTCTTTAATTTTCAACATTTACTTTAAAATCAATTACTTAGAAATTCCAAATTCATATCTTTCATATGTCAATTTTTTTTGACAAATCAATTAAACCTTTTAAAGTTCAACTCAAAATTTTATACCATTATGTTAATTAAATCTTTAAACTGAATCCATCATATCTCTACATAAATTTTAAATTAATTGATCAAATCAAATCAAACTTAGTATTGACTAAAACCTTTCCATTAAAATCTATTAAGTTTAAATCAAACAACAAGTTTAAATCTAAAAGTCCAATTAAAACTTTCATTAAATCAATTAAATTTCAATTTCATAATTTCAAGTTCAAACATAAATTTAAACTTACAATATTCCAAATTTATTTCTAAATTAATTTATTTAAACCCAAAGTGGTTTTATATCGGGTATATATCATTTCAACCCAATGTGATTTCCTAACAATCAGGGAACTTGGAGTGTGAGAACAATAATAACATAAATAACATAACATGTCAATGACCAACATGCATGCATAATTAACAATTTAATATATACACATGCATAACTAACATATCACATGTGTCACATGTCATAAACAACATAAGTGAATATTTCAAATTCTAACATGTCATACACTAATATAACATATAAATATATACCATGACATATATACAAGGAACTTGCAAGTTGATTTACAATAAAATAACATGGCATATCATTTTTTCCCAAACATAACACATTATTTCCACATAGCATATGTGACATATTATTAACATAGCATGTGCAACATATGATTTTATTAACATAACACTTTTTTTTTCAACATAGCATATGTGACATATTTCAACATGGCATATATAAATTTTTTCCTAACATAACACATTTTCTAACATATCATATGTGACATATTTAACATACATATGTGACAATTAATCAAATAAACATAACATACTATTTGTGACACATAAAACAACATGTGCATGTGAATATTATAACACAAATTCAAGGAAACATAACAGCATATATCACATATTCCTATCTAAAGCAAATATTTCTCATAATATTTCAATCGATGTTTATTTACCTAACAATAAAAATGTTAATCGTGAGTGATTGCTCACCTTTCAAGGTTAGAGAGTTTTTGACAACACAAATAGATAGATCCAAGTTGAAATCCAAACATGACAAGCTAATCAATCCTATTCAAAACAACAATCCAAAAGCAGAGCAAATCAAAGCATGACAACGCAAATCGAACAAATTGTGATTTTTTTTATAAAATAGAGGAGGAGAGGAGAAGCTAAGGGTTCGGCTATGGCCTAGGGGAGGGCTCGGGTTTTTCGGCCTTGAAGAGGGTGGAGATGGCCGAGAGGAGGAGGGAGGAGATGGTCGGAATTGGTGGTGGAGGGCAGTGGCAACGGGAGAGAGGATGGAAGGGTTTTGAAGAGAGGAGGGATGGAGTTTGGGGATTTGTGATTTTGGAGTTCTGTAGATTTGACGAAGAAGAAGAAGAGTACGTAGAAAGTTTCTCAATGGAAAAAAATATGTACGTACTTGTTTAATCAGATTGGAAACAGAAGGTCAATGGGTGGGAAAAAGAACGGTCCAAAGTCTCTTAGGGTTCCTAGGGTCTCTTAGTTTACTAAGGAGCCCATTCGTCTAAAACAAACCCAATATGACTTAGCCAAAAAAGAGAACACAAATATACACTACAAATTTATGTCAATTTTTTCACAGTAATTTATATTTTTAGAGCAATAGGAATTTGATTTTGACAAAACAAAAAGTGGAATCCTTCCTAGAATTTAATCTAGTATCCAAAAAAAAAAATTAAAATTTTAAATTTCAAAATTAAAATTTTCAATTCAAATTCAAAATTTAAATATTGCACTAATTATAGCGTTCAATTACAACGGTAATAAATTCATTAATTTAAATTTAAATTCCAATTAATTCATTTATTTGGATTTACATTCTTATTATTCAATCATCAATACCCAATGAATTATATTAACATAAGTTTACATTTTATCACATTCATTATTTTACCGTTAACATCTCTTACCATATTAACTACAATAATTAATTACATAAATTTTCATTTATTTCCAAATTAATTCCAAACATATTAAATAATGAGATGATAATGAACAATTGTTACTTTTAAGTAATTTTATCACATTTTTAAATTTATTTTTTACAAACAAAGATTATAACTACTTACCACATCACTGATTTCATATTCTATATTAACTAATTTCAGTCAATTACATACAATCTCACCATTACATACACCATTTAATTTATTTCATTATTTACAATTATAACCAAATTAACCTAAAATTTATTTCAATTGATGGAAATTACATTAAATAGTTATCAGTAGCATTCAAACAACATTATTAAATCATATTCTAATTATTTCTTCAATAATAAATCATAAATTTTAATTTCTCACAATATTAAATTTCAAAACCTTATTTAATTTAATAGTTTTAATTATCAAAATTTACGGGTCGTTACACTCTCCCCCACTCAAAACTTTTCGGCCTCGAAAAGGAATAAGAAGGAATAAAGAAACTAATATTTTTTTCTTCAGAATAATCAATTTATAAACGCTTTAAACTTACATAATTAAGTATTTTAGATAAAATATATCAATTTATAAACAATTAAATCTTTCATATTCAAGTCTAATAAAAGTTTGAAAATATTTGTTTGCGCCAAAATTGGTTAAAAACACCTAATTGCAGATGAAAGCACAAATTCACAATCTCAGATCACAGATAGACAAAATGTAGAGGATATAAATGTGAAGAGCACTCAAAATTTAAAAGGAAAGCAGTAAAAAGACAGGTTTATAGTGGTTCGGCGTTGTAGCCTACGTCCACTTTGAATGATTTGATCTTTATTGCCGATTGCTAACTGATTACAATAGAGAATAACTCTAACACTCAGGTTACAATGAAGATCTGACAGAGTAACAGCGTAGCAGAGTCAAAAGGGCCCATTTCTGTTGGCATTGGAGTGCTATTTATAGGTGTAGGTCTGAAATATCCGGCTTAGATCTCCAAATACCTCTTCTCCCACGTGGATGGGCCCACTTGATCGATCTGAGGTCATTTGGGATCGATCCCTGATCGATCACTACCTTGTTCGTATCGATCAAAACGACATCCATTTGAGCTGAGATCGATCAGAGACAATGTTGAGGTGGTCAATAAGCTCCTATGAAAATTTGGTAGTATTTGGACTTGTAGATTTTGAGTTATGATCGATCCAAGATTGATTTTGCAATAGGCTGAATGTAACAACCCGGGATTTGCATTACCAATTAATAAATAAAAGTTAGGATTTTTATTTATTTTAATGAAGCATAAAAGGATTTGGAATAACAAAATTTATTTGAAAAAGGCTATTTTAATTAAATGGGAAATATGGGATTTTAAAATGAGGTTAAAATGTTATT
This sequence comes from Allium fistulosum, assembly GCA_030737815.1. NCBI lineage: Eukaryota > Viridiplantae > Streptophyta > Magnoliopsida > Asparagales > Amaryllidaceae > Allium > Allium fistulosum. The sequence continues at coordinate 692,106,784 of CM060904.1, forward strand.
TTTGGAAAGTTAAATAATTTAGGAGAGATTTTAAAACGGGTTTGGATAAGAAAAATGAGTTTTATAAACATATATGAACACTTAGACTAATTTTTGGAAACATGTAAATAACTCTCTTCTTATTGGGTTACTAAACCTAACCCAATAACCCACCCTAAACCCCCTCTATAAATTATCTCAAACTCTCCAAACCTCATTCATTCATCCCTAATCAAAACCCTAATCATTTCCTAAAGCTTTCATAACAAAAATGGCCTCTATCTTCATCTTCTTCTAGTTTTAGCTTATGCAAGTCATTCTATGCAAAGGTAATGCAAATACCCACCTCAAATCTTCTTTTTATATCTTTTTCATTTCTGAAATTTATTTGGTAACACATGTTTTATGTGTTTTTTGATCTTATAGGCTCCTAATCATCTTTTGCTATCTTGGGTTGATGCTATAGTAGTCTTTGTTGCTTTCTACAGAGGTATATTGCTAAAACCTCTTCTAATATGTGTTTAATCATCTTTTGATTTGGATAATCAGTTAGTAACACATGTTTTATTATGTAACATATGAATCATAGCTCTTTGATCATCTTTGCTTTCATTTGGGGTGTGCACATAAGGTATTTGTAATATATGCTAGCTGAAATTATAATTAGATTATTGCTGTTAGTAAATTAGGCATATCTCATTCATCTTAAATCGGAATTAAGATTTTCTTGAAGTTCTGGAAAGCATATTATGTAGCCTATAACTTTTATGTTTTGAGCTTTGCCTATATTTTATGGTTTGAATGGTCGAAATTGTGTTTGTTTGTCGCTGACCTGACAACAAACTACAGGGTTGATAAAATAAAACCCTGAAATTGATTTGGCCATAAGTTACTCGTTTCTTATCCAAATCTAATAATTTTGAATGTTATGGAAAGCATAGATTTAGGGCTAAAACTTTCATGTTTTGAGTTTCATGAAATTTCGAAGTTAATTGGGTCAAAACTGTGCATTCTTACTACTGTCCCGAGAGCACATTGACAATGATATAGAATTTAAATCTGAGAATTGTTTTAGTCATAAAATTTTCATCCCTGATCGGAATTTGACGATCTTGGTCATTCCGGAAAACTTAGAAACTAAGATACAACTTTTATTTTATTCATTTTGGCAGAATTGGAAGTTTACTATGCCAAAATTGGGGTTTTTCATCTCTGGTCCGTTAGTGCATAGCTATAGGCCTTAGTCTCTTTTCTCTCGTTGTTTTCAGTACATAACCCCGACTTTGCGACGCCATCCCGGGCTCGTCCTTTGTCGGATTTCATCGATTTTGGTCTTGTTGGAAAGCTGGAGTTCCGAACTCCATCTCCACAAAGTTTGATTACTATCCAAGTTCATCCAACTCTTCGAAATTGCTGTCGAAGAGGGACCCGGATCTCAGCCTGAAACAGTGTATTCACTGTTTCCGGGTCCGACTTTGGAGCGTCGCTGCGACTTCGTTTCAAGTCGGAATCGATTAATTATTTTTGCGTTCTGAAGTAGGAATGCCGGACTATGTTCCTACCAATTTCATGCCATTCGGATTCAGTTTGCTTCCGAATAATTTTCTGAACTTGGGTTCGCGTCAGTTTTGGACTATTTTCCAACACTTAGAATATTTTCGGTGATTTTGTGGTTTTATCGATTTCTTTGAGATTTGTCTCTGGATTTCATACACGGGCCTTATAAAAAGATTTTAAAAGGATTTTTCACTCCTAAATGGCTTTCGAAATTATTATATAATATTATTTTTAATTATTAAATTAATTACTCCATAATAGGAGAGTTTTCAAAGGCCGTTTTAAAGTGATTTCAAACCAATTATAAATCCATTTTCCGTAATTATTTTCTATAATAAAATCCCACACTCACACTTTAGCACTTCGAGCGAAGTGGAAAGGTGCTTAAACGGTTGGGAAAAACTCCGGCCTATGGAACCGTGTGTATTTTCTTTCCGGTTAATCCCCGACCTATTCGATTGGTCGTTTTGACCTTTGGGTCTAGTTTACCAATGATACGAGGTGGACTTTTTATTGTTTGGAGGGTGAGCTTGCTATTGGTTAGTAAAGCATTTAGTGCAAACGTGGGGTATGGGACTTATTGTTAACACTTTACGGGTTCCTCTCCAAGAAGTTTGTGACACATTAGCCTCTGGGCAGCCAGTACTGGACCTCTGGGTCACCACGCCTCTAGGCAACCGTCTCTGGAAACCTGTTCTATGGAGCAGTTTCTTTTTCGGCATGTGCCTCTGGGCCTTTATCCTACTAGGAAGGATCTCGCCGTCTCGCGCGTTCCGCATCTGTGCGAGTGATCGATCATAACTCTACAGTACTTGGCAATAACGACTTCGGTCGGTGCACGTGCTATACTTGTATTATTTGATGATTTTTATATCCATTCGAGTACCGCCATTCGGTGTTGGTTCTATGGAACCATACAATGTAAGTGCGATTACCTTGTGGATCCACAGTGTCTCTGGACACTGCTTTTCAGTGTTTGATTTCATTGACTTTTCAGTATATCCCCATTGCTCTTTGGAGCATCGATCTTTGCTTGGGCATTGATTACAGACTCTGGTCACTCTTGGGATTATTGCCTATGGGCAACTTTAAATAGCTTTGGCTACGCCGATGATATGAGGCGATTTTATTTATTCAACACTTTGGTGCTGATATTCTCTTTGGAGATTTTTACTGTTGATTGATGATTAGGGACCGTCATTATATTCATGTGGTCCAAAATATTCTTCTCTTAGGGAAAAGTACTATTTTATTTATGTACCGCATTATTATATATCTCAGTTATTACTGATTGTTTAGCTAGCCTGACCCGAGTGTTTTCGCTCGGGTCAGACCGAGTTGTTTCAGGTTAGGTCTCTGGACTTAGCTTCTGTGCTTCCGCTTGGACATTATCTGCTATGCTGATAGATAGCGCTTTTATTTGTCCACTATTCCGCTACTCTGTTATTATTCAGACCGTGATATGTACATATTTTTGACCCACATGTGTGGGCAGTGGCTTTGTACCCACTTTTAGTATTTGGATCTGTATTGACGATGTATTGTTCTGAGACTCTATGCTGTTATGTGATATTGTTCTGTGGTGCTATCTTATTATGTTATTATGCTTTGTCCTGATAGATCTTTAGCCATTTGTAGTTTCGTTATAAGTATTTACCGAATATGTCGAACCACCTGATTGAGAAAAACTTAAGTAGATTCCACCCTTTCGACGTATTCAGTAGATAGTTATAGCTTGATTACAAATGGTCGCTTCCACTATACTCTATTCTCCGCTTTAACAGACAGTATTACTCCCGTAATACTCTTTGTTACAGTGGGTATCAGAGTGGGGCGTTACAGTTTGGTATCAGAGCGTGGTTTCAGGAATAAGCATAATAAACACAGAACAGACACGTAGTACAATACGTTATAATACGATCCAAATTGAACATATCCACCTTTAGATAAATAAGTTAGGAATATGTGTAGGAATCTATTATATTCCGTAATATTCCTTAATGAATTATCTATCTTTGAATCGTGCTTAACTAAATCTACCGATCATATGTTTAAAGAGTGTGCCAAGCCTGGCAGGCTTAATGCTGCCAAGGCTCCTACCACTTCTGCTCAGCCTAAAGGTACACATCCTTCCGTTCTTGAAGGCTCTATTTTATTTCATGGTAGATCTGTTAGAGTTCTTTTTGATACGGGTGCCTCTCACTCATTCGTATCAAAGGAGCTAGTAGATGCTTTATCCTTGGATGTTACTTGTATGGTTTCTTCTCTAAGGATTGTGAATCCCATTGGTGGATCCACGACCCTTAGCTTGCTCTGTGAGAATATAGATATTGATCTTTGTGGATTTTCTTTCCGTGCAAATCTCCACGTTATGGAGTATTTGGGCTTTGATATGATTCTTGGCATGGATTGGCTCGCTCAGTACGACGCCAAAATCATTTGTTCGGAGCGGATATTATTCATTCATCACCCTGACTCGTCCTCTCCGTTAGCTATTGTTCTTCAAGATGTTGGGCTTTCTGATGTTACTTTATTCTCTCTCGATTCACGAGATGAGGATTTGAACTTATCTCGTATTCCTGTTGTTCGGGATTTCCCCGACGTATTCGAGCCAGTATCCGGACTACCGCCAAAGCGAGCTATTGAGTTCCGCATCGATCTTATTCCAGGCTCTCATCCAGTTGGGCGTCCTCCTACGAGGATGTCTACTAAAAAGAATGAGGAACTCAGGAAGCAGTTAGTAGAGCTTGAGGCGAAGCAGTTCGTTCGGTCCAGTTCTTCGCCATGGGGTGCTGCTGTGGTCTTCATTAAGAAGGCTGATGGCTCTCTTAGGCTTTGCATTGACTATCGCAAGCTTAATGAGTTGACCATAAGAAATCGTTATCCATTGCCATGGATAGACGATATGTTTGATCAGTTGAGCGGTGCGAAGGTCTTTTCCCAGCTCGACCTTGCCACCGGATTCCATCAGCTACGAGTCGCGGAAGACAGCATTCCTCTTACAGCATTTCGCACTCGTTATGGTTCTTTTGAGTGGTTGGTCATGCCGTTCGGCTTGACGAACGCTCCGGCTTTCTTCGTCGATCTCATGAATCGAGTATTCCGAGAATACATCGATAGATTCGTTCTGGTTTTCATCGACGATATTCTTATTTATTCTAGATCCGAGATAGAGCATGCTCATCATTTGCGGATCGTCTTGGATACTCTTCGTCAGCATCAGCTTAAGGCTAAGCTCTCAAAGTGCCATTTTTGGGAGAGCAAGGTCAAGTTCTTAGGCCATATTGTATCATCCGAGGGTATTTCTGTCGATCCTGCCAAGATCGAAGCTATTCAGAATTGGAAGCAGCCCGAGAACGTTCATGATATTCGCAGTTTCCTTGGTCTGGCGGGTTATTACCGTCGGTTTATCAAGGATTTCTCTCGAGTTGCACTTCCCCTTACGACGCTGACTCGTAAGGGTGTTCGCTTTATTTGGTCTGATAAGTGTGAAGCTTCCTTTCAGCGACTGAAGGAACTTCTCACTCTTGCTCCTATTCTAGTGGTTCCTGAGAGTAACCAGGATCTTGTTGTTTACACCGACGCTTGTGGTAGCGACCTCGGTGCTGTGCTTATGCAGAAGGATCGGGTAGTTGCTTATGCTTCTAGATAGCTACGTCCGAATGAGGTTCGCTATCCGACTCATGATCTTGAGTTGGCAGCTATCGTCTTTGCTTTGAAGACGTGGCGTCACTTTCTATTAGGAGAACGCTTCACTCTTTACACCGATCACAAGTCTCTGAAATATTTATTCAGTCAGAAGGATCTCAATATGAGGCAGCAGCGATGGCTTGAGTTTCTCGCCTCATATGACTTAGACATTCAATATACCCCTAGCAAGGGTAATCGTGTGGCTGATGCACTCAGTCGCAAACACTCGGCGGTAGTTTCTATGATGATAGCCGAGTGGGATATTCTTGAGACTCTTTCTTTGTGTGATATTAGAGATCGAGCTCCATCTTCTAATGCTCCTGTCTTATTATTCAGCTTGGAAGCTCGTCCTATCTTATTGGATCGCATTGCCCATGCTCAGCGGCAGGATCCAGAATTATTGCATCTTATTCATCTTCTCGAGTCGGGATCCAGTGATGAGACATTGCTGGATTATTCCTTTGATTTTCATCGGTGTCTTCGCAGGAAGAACCGTATTTTGGTACCATCTGATTTATCACTTAGGCGTGACATTCTAGACGAGTGTCATCGCACTAAGTACACTATACATCCCGGGTCGAGTAAGATGTATGCCGACATGTGTTGCCTATTTTATTGGGAGGGTTTGAAGAGAGATGTTGCAAGTTATGTGAGCGGTTACATGACTTGTCAACAGATCAAGGCCGAACACCAACGTCCATCCGGTCTTCTTCAGCCGCTAGAGATTCCATTGTGGAAATGGGATCAGATATCCATGGATTTTATTGACGGTCTGCCTCGATCGAGGTCAGGCAATACTTCTATCTGGGTTATTGTTGATCGCTTGACCAAATCGGCTCATTTCATTCCGATTAAGTTCACTCGGACTGCACCTCAGTTGGCCAAGCTCTATGTGAAGGAAGTCGTACGACTTCATGGCATTCCTAGCTCTATCGTGTGTGATCGAGATACCATTTTCACTAGTCACTTCTGGAAGTGCCTATAGTCAGCTTTGGGCACAAAGCTGAATCTCTCTACTGCTTATCACCCTCAGACTGACGGTCAGACTGAGAGGGTGAATCGTGTTTTGAAGGATCTTTTGCGCTGTTGTATTCTGGATTTCGGGGGTAGTTGGGAGGATCATTTACCTCTCGTAGAGTTCTCCTACAACAACAGCTATCAGTCTAGTATTGGCATGGCTCCTTTCGAGGCTCTTTACGGAAGGCCATGTCGTTCTCCTTCGTGTTGGTTAGAATTTGGCGAGAAGTTCCTTCTTGGTCCAGATTCAGTTCGGGAATCTTCTGAGAAGATTATTCTTATTCGTTAGAGAATGAAAGAGGCGCAGAACCGTCAGAAATCCTACGCGGACAACCGTAGGAAGCCTCTTGAGTTCTCCATTGGTGATCATGTCTTTATTCAGATATCTCCTATGAAGGGGGTTGTGCGTTTCAGCTCTACAGGGAAGTTGGCTCCTCGCTATGTTGGACCATTTCCTATTACGGAACGCATCGGCCCCATTGCTTATCGTGTGGCTCTACCTGCTCACTTCTCTGGAATACACGACGTGTTCCATGTTTCCCAGCTTCGCATGTGTGTCCGTGATCCTGATTCTATCATTGAGCCGCATGCTGTGGCTGATTTAGAGATCTCACTTGATTTATCTTTGGAGCAGCAACCTCTTCATGTGATTGATTCGGAGGTTAGACGCCTTCGCAACAAAGAGGTTCCACTCGTGAAGATTCAATGGTCACCGAATCCTAAGGACTGCACTTGGGAGACCAGAGAATCTATCGAACGCTCTTATCCTGGCTTTCTCCCATCTTCTTCTGCGGGTGAGAATTCTCTATTTTATCTCTATCACTTCTTTTGTGGATTTGATGTTATAGACGACATCTGTCTTAAGGAATTGCGGGGACGCAATTTTCTTAAGGGGGGGAGTCTGTAACAACCCGGGATTTGCATTACCAATTAATAAATAAAAGTTAGGATTTTTATTTATTTTAATGAAGCATAAAAGGATTTAGAATAACAAAATTTATTTGAAAAAGGCTATTTTAATTAAATGGGAAATATGGGATTTTAAAATGAGGTTAAAATATTATTTTTGGAAAGTTAAATAATTTATGAGAGATTTTAAAACGGGTTTGGATAAGAAAAATGAGTTTTATAAACATATATGAACACTTAGACTAATTTTTGGAAACATGTAAATAACTCTCTTCTTATTGGGTTACTAAACCTAACCCAATAACCCACCCTAAACCCCCTCTATAAATTATCTCAAACTCTCCAAACCTCATTCATTCATCCCTAATCAAAACCCTAATCATTTCCTAAAGCTTTCATAACAAAAATGGCCTCTATCTTCATCTCCTTCTAGTTTTAGCTTATGCAAGTCATTCTATGCAAAGGTAATGCAAATACCCACCTCAAATCTTCTTTTTATATCTTTTTCATTTCTGAAATTTATTTGGTAACACATGTTTTATGTGTTTTTTTGATCTTATAGCCTCCTAATCATCTTTTGCTATCTTGGGTTGATGCTATAGTAGTCTTTGTTGCTTTCTACAGAGGTATATTGCTAAAAACCTCTTCTAATATGTGTTTAATCATCTTTTGATTTGGGTAATCAGTTAGTAACACATGTTTTATTATGTAACATGTGAATCATAGCTCTTTGATCATCTTTGCTTTCATTTGGAGTGTGCACATAAGGTATTTGTAATATATGCTAGCTGAAATTATAATTAGATTATTGCTGTTAGTAAATTAGGCATATCTCATTCATCTTAAATCGGAATTAAGATTTTCTTGAAGTTCTAGAAAGCATATTCTGTAGCCTATAACTTTTATGTTTTGAGCTTTGCCTAATTTTATGGTTTGAATGGTCGAAATCGTGTTTGTTTGTCGCTGACCTGACAACAAACTACAGGGTTGATAAAATAAAACCCTGAAATTAATTTGGCAATAAGTTACTCGTTTCTTATCCAAATCTAATAATTTTGGATGTTCTGGAAAGCTTAGATTTAGGGCTAAAACTTTCATGTTTTGAGTTTCATGAAATTTCGAAGTTAATTGGGTCAAAACTGTGCATTCTTACTACTGTCCCGAGAGCACATTGACAATGATATAGAATTTAAATCTGAGAATTGTTTTAGTCATAAAATTTTCATCCCCGATCGGAATTTGACGATCTTGGTCATTCCGGAAAGCTTAGAAACTAAGCTACAACTTTTATTTTATTCATTTTGGCAGAATTGGAAGTTTACTATGCCAAAATTGGGGTTTTTCATCTCTGGTCCGTTAGTGCATAACTATAGGCCTTAGTCTCTTTTCTCTCGTTGTTTTCAGTACATAACCCCGACTTTGCGACGCCATCCCGGGCTCGTCCTTTGTCGGATTTCATCGAATTCGGTCTCGTTGGAAAGCTGGAGTTCCGATCTCCATCTCTAGAAAGTTTTATTAGTATCCGAGTTCGTCCGACTCTTCGAAATTGCTGTCGAAGAGGGACCCGGATCTCAGCCTGAAACAGTGTATTCACTGTTTCCGGGTCCGACTTTGGAGCGTCGCTGCGACTTCGTTTCAAGTCGGAATCGATTAATTCTTTTTACGTTCAGAAGTAGGAATGTCGGACTATGTTCCTACTAATTTTCATGCCATTCGGATTTGGTTTGCTGGTCCGAATAATTTTCCGAACTTGGGTTCGCGTCAGTTTTGGACTATTTTCCAACACTTAGAATATTTTCGGTGATTTTCTGGTTTTATCGATTTCTTTGAGATTTGTCTCTGGATTTCATACACGGGCCTTATAAAAAGATTTTAAAAGGATTTTTCACTCCTAAATGGCTTTCGAAATTATTATATAATATTATTTTTAATTATTAAATTAATTACTCCATAATAGGAGAGTTTTCTAAGGCCGTTTTAAAGTGATTTCAAACCAATTATAAATCCGTTTTCCGTAATTATTTTCTATAATAAAATCCCACACTCACACTTTAGCACTTCGAGCGAAGTGGAAAGGTGCTTAAACGGTTGGGAAAAACTCCGGCCTATGGAACCGTGTGTATTTTCTTTCCGGTTAATCCCCGACCTATTCGATTGATCGTTTTGACCTTTGGGTCTAGTTTACCAATGATACGAGGTGGACTTTTTATTGTTTGGAGGGTGAGCTTGCTATTGGTTAGTAAACCATTTAGTGCGAATGTGGGGTATGGGACTTATTGTTAACACTTTACGGGTTCCTCTCCAAGAAGTTTGTGACACATTAGCCTCAGGGCAGCCAGTACTGGACCTCTGGGTCACCACGCCTCTGGGCAACCGTCTCTGGACACCTGTTCTATGGAGCAGTTTCTTTTTCAGCATGTGCCTCTGGGCCTTTATCCTTCTGGGAAGGATCTCGCCTTCTCGCGCGTTCCGCATCTGTGCGAGTGATCGATCACAACTCTACAGTACTTGGCAATAACGACTCTGGTCGGTGCACGTGCTATACTTGTATTATTTGATGATTTTTATATCCATTCGAGTACCGCCATTCGATGTTGGTTCTATGGAACCATACGATGTAAGTGCGATTACCTTGTGGATCCACAGTGTCTCTGGACACTGCTTTTCAGTGTTTGATTTCATTGACTTTTCAGTATATCCCCATTGCTCTTTGGAGCATCGATCTTTGCTTGGGCATTGATTACAGACTCTGGTCACTCTTGGGATTATTGCCTATGGGCAACTTTAAATAGCTTTGGCTACGCCGATGATATGAGGCGATTTTATTTATTCAACACTTTGGTGCTGATATTCTCTTTGGAGATTTTTACTGTTGATTGATGATTAGGGACCGTCATTATATTCATGTGGTCCAAAATACTCTTCTCTTAGGGAAAAGTATTGTTTTATTTATGTACCGCATTATTATATATCTCAGTTTACTGATTGTTTAGCTAGCCTGACCCGAGTGTTTTCGCTCGGGTCAGACCGAGTTGTTTCAGGTTAGGTCTCTGGACTTAGCTTCTGTGCTTCCGCTTGGACATTATCTGCTATGCTGATAGATAGCGCTTTTATTTGTCCACTATTCCGCTACTCTGTTATTATTCAGACCGTGATATGTACATATTTTTGACCCACATGTGTGGGCAGTGGCTTTGTACCCACTTTTAGTATTTGGATCTGTATTGACGATGTATTGTTCTGAGACTCTGTGCTGTTATGTGATATTGTTCTGTGGTGCTATCTTATTATGTTATTATGCTTTGTCCTGATAGATCTTTAGCCATTTGTAGTTTCGTTATAAGTATTTACCGAATATGTCGAACCACCTGATTGAGAAAAACTTAAGTAGATTACACCCTTCCGACGTATTCAGTAGATAGTTATAGCTTGATTACAAATGGTCGCTTCCACTATACTCTATTCTCCGCTTTAACAGACAGTATTACTCCCGTAATACTCTTTGTTATAGTGGGTATCAGAGTGGGGCGTTACACTGAACTGTGCTTATCTATCCCTTCGTATCTATCTTCTTTGGATCGATGGCTATTCGTATCGATCTGCCTTGTATCGATGACGTGGAGCGATGACTTCGAGGAGATCCACTTTTTGTGCCGCATGACGGTTTCCTTCACTCGACCATGCCTTCTTCGTATCGTTCTCTTGGATTATCCTTCGTATCAATGAATGAAAGATCTATTTGTATCAATCATTTAGTAGCCGCTTCGTATCGATGACTATGCCCGCTTCGTATCGATGCTTGTTGGTTGCTTGCTTTATATCGATCCCTGGAATGATCGATATGAAACAAAAAGTCGGAGTCGATCGATACGAACCGAACTAATAGATCGATGTTGCTTGATCGATATGAACAGGAGAGGCTGGATACGAATAGGGGCGGACCCTGATGGATACGAAGTGAGGTCTCCTTCATGATTCTTGATCGATCCATAACTTGAGCATACGAACTCCGATCGACTTGAAATTTAGAACGTTGGCTTTCATAGCTTTGCTTGTCGTGCCACGTTAATTGTAGTTCGATCTGGACTCGGGCCAAATTTTCCAGTATCCATAGTGAACCTGTGTATAACCGATCTCCGAGTCAGGCTGTTTTTGGTTTCCAGCCAAGTCCTTGGTATCACGGCCTTAATAAAAGGCGGGGTAACAATAATCATGTTTATTATATGTGAAAATCCAGCTTCGATCATTGTGCAGTCGAGTGGGTTAAATCCGCCTGTATGTTGCCTTGCCAAAAGGTGGGTTAACACTTTGCCCCCCAAAACATGCCTTGCGATAGGAAGGTGTGTTTTGTAGTGCCATAAGCTTGATGTTCAGAATCCGACGACGACCTATAAAGAGATCAATAATCTTACCATATTGTGAATAGTGATCGTTCAAGATCGTATGCTGTTCGAGGCGATATGTGACCGATCAAGGTCGGATGCCGTTCGAGGCGAATTATGTTCGTTCGAGGTCGGATGCCGTTTGTGGCAAATTATGAACATTCGAGGTCAGGTGCCGTTCGTGGCGAATTGTGACCGTTCGAGGTCGGGTGCTATCCGTGGCGAATTGTGACCGTTCGAGGTCGGGTGCCATTCGTGGCGAATTGTGACCGTTCGAGGTCGTATTTTCGAATTATAAACCTCAGAGTTGCATTCAAATGAGTCTTACAATAAAAATGTCCAACTAAATCAAGTCCAGATGCACAAAAGAGAAAACAAATGCAAAACAAAAACGTCAAAGTGCAAACACCTCCACTATTGCAGTCTATAGTTGTCTCAGAGCATGCCTGAGGACCGTTCGTGATCCTGTACATGTGTAAGCGACTTAACCGTTTTAGTGTGGAGTTTGCTATGTATTCGTCATTATTCCAATCAGTTGATGAGAAGCCGATGCAATGATCCGAAGCCGTTCTCATTTGATGCAGATGGCGGTCGCCCCTATTCCACCGTCGCTGCTCTCCTTTTCACGTATTGCAACAACATATCGTTCCAGATATGTCCTTCTATATCATCCCTCAAGTGCCTACAATCATTCGTACTATGGCCGCTTAGCTCGTGGAATAAGCAATACTAGTCTGATTTCTTTTCATTATGGGTTGGAGCCCTCCTCATTGGTCTCCGGTAGGGAACCTGCCCCCTTGTGTCTTGATATATTCGCTCCAAAGTCTCACTCAGCTCCGAATAAGAGGTGAATCTTAGTTCCTTTCATGACCGTCTTGACTCATCAAAGCTATTCTCTGCTTTTCGCTTCTCTTTATCTTTGTTTAATCTTTCCCGAGTTGATCTCCGCCTTTGACTGCATAAACTTCAATCTCATCTCCTTCCTCTCTCTCCTCCTTTGCATCTTCTTATCGCAAAAACCTTTCCGCCTCGTGGTAAAACTCTCCCAGGTCCATAGGTAGATCCCTTGTCAATGAATTCTTGAATTTCGGGCCATCAGCTATGCCAGATACAGCTGCCATCAGAACCATGGATGGATCTGGCCGATCCACTGATGTCGCTGCCGCCTTGAATCGTGTTAGAAAACTATTCAAAGACTCCCCGGTTTTCTGCTTTAGTGTTGTCAAACTCATCACTTTCTTGAGCCTTGGGATGTGAACTCTGAACTGCCTCATAAACTTCTCAATCAACTCGGTCCATGTTCCAATGGAGCCACTTTCTAATTGTCTGAAGCACAGTGCTGCTATATCCGTCAAATACAATGGGAAACACTAGGCCATGACTTCCTCCGATGCCCCGAGTACCTCCATGTGCCTCATATACCTCGTCAGATGAACTGTAGGATCCGTCCTCCCATCATACGTCTCCAGTGTAGCTAGCTTGCATTCAGGTGGGTTCCTGGCCTGCCTAATTGCGGGAGCGAAGGGGCTCTTATTCACATCTTCCAGATCTCTATTCACTAATCCTCCTCTCTTGGCATGTCTGACCATTTCTGTCAATTTGTCGTTGTCGCCAAGTGGTGGTCCTTGTCTGTTGCCTCCAATTTTCCCCTCGAGTTCTCAAGGGAATCCTGAAATCTGCTCTCTTGGACGAGCATCCATTCTTTCATCGATGCCACATTGCATAGTATTGCCTGGTATCCTGTTTGGAATTGGGCCAACATGATCTAGGGGCGTGCCTCTACCTCAGGGGCTGTTCTCAATGGTCCCGCTCTATCCTGAATCATGGTTGCTCCATGTCCCTGACTTTGGTTCTGGATTCCCCCTGTTCCAGCTGCTTCATTCTCTCGATTCTACACTCCAGCTTGTCCAATCTACCAGAGTAGGTTCTGCATCATTTCCTCCTACCTTTTCAGCATTCCTTCCTACATAGTCTCCATCATCATCTCCATTTTGTCTCTGGTGATGAAAACTGAAGTCTGATTGGCCTCTTGACTTCCTTCATGTTGACTCCTTTCCACACTTTGTCTCCTTGTTGATTTCTTCGTCATAGCTTTCCAGATCCTAGTTCCTAAGCCTTCAAATCCAAAATCCAAGCTTCAGAATCCCTAAGTGCTAGCCCTCTCGGTGAAAGCACCAAAATGTTTATGCCAAAATTGGTCAAAAACACCCAATTGCAGATGAAAGCACCAATTCACAATCTCAGATCATAGATAGACAAAATGTAGAGGATATAAATGTGAAGAACACTCAAAATTTAAAAGGAAAGTAGTAAAAAGACAGGGTTATAGTGGTTTGGCATTGTAGCCTATGTCCACTTTGAATGATTTGATCTTTATTGTCGATTGCTAACTGATTACAACAGAGAATAACTCTAACACTTAAGTTACAACGAAGATCCGACAGAGTAACAACGTAGTAGAGTCAAAAGTTCCCTTTTTTGTTGGATTGGAGTGCTATTTATAGGTGTAGGTCTGAAATATCTGGCTTAGATCTCGGAATACCTCTTCTCACACGTGGGTGGGCCCACTTGATCGATCCGAGGTCATTTGAGATCGATCCCTGATCGATCACTAACTTGTTCGTATTGATCAAAATGACATCCATTTGAGCTGAGATCGATCAGAGACAATGTTGAGGTGGTCAGTAAGCTCCTGTGAAAATTCGGTAGCATTTGGACTTGTAGATTTTGGGTTTATGATCAATTCAAGATTGATTTTGCAATAGGCTAAACTGTGTGTATCGGTCCCTTCGTATCTATCTTGTTCGGATCGATGGTCATTCGTATCGATCTGCCTTGTATCGATGACATGGAGCGATGACTTAAGGGAGATCCACTTTTTATGCCACATGACCGTTTCCTTCACTTGACCATGCCTTCTTCGTATCGTTCTCAGGGATTAACCTTCGTATCGATGAATGGAGGATCTATTCGTATCGATCATTTGGTAGCCGCTACGTATCGATGCTTGTTGGTTGCTTGCTTCGTATCGATCCCTGGAATGATCGATATGAAACAAAAAGGCAGAGTCGATCAATACCATCTGAACTAATAGATCGATGTTGCTTGATCGATATGAACATGAGAGGCTGGATACGAATAGGGGCGGACCCTGATGGATACGAAGTGAGGTCTCCTTCATGGTTCTTGATCGATCCATAACTTGAGCATACGAACTCCGATCGACTTGAAATTTGGAACGTTGGCTTTCATAGCTTTGCTTGTCATGCCATGTTAATTGAAGTTCGATCCAAACTCGGGCCAAATTTGCCAGTATCCATAGTGAACCTGTGTATAACCGATCTCCGAGTCGAACTGTCTTTGGTTTCCAGTCAAGTCCTTGATATCACGACCTTGCCAAATGGCGAGATAACAATAATCATGTTTATTATATGTGAAAATCCATCTTTGATCATTGTGTAGTCGAGTGGGTTAAATCCGCCTGTATGTTGCCTTGCCAAAAGGTAGGTTAACAATATTTTCCCTTTCACAAAAATTTTCTAAGTCCTAAATTCACGAAAAAATTCGGTAGAGTCTCCTTTGCGCGGTTAGGTTTGGAAAAATAATAATATAAATAATTACAATATATGTATCATATTTCAAAAATAAAATATCCCAAACAACGGGAAAACAATAAAATATCATTGCAAAACCGTAATCCGAAAACGTACCTATTTGTCGGGCAAACAACTTTATTTATGAAATCAAAAGCAGTAGCTATTACTTCCATAAACCTGTATTTCACTTATATAATCCAAAAGAGTTAAAATTATGTAAAATATTATATATTAGTTGTTTCAATTAATAGTGCAAGCAACATACAATATATATAATAATCGTATGCAAACAAAAGTAGTTCTGCCATTATATATGCAACAAAGGAAACTATCAAACATCCATAGCAACCAAACTCATGGTTTGTTCTGGTTCAGACACTTTTAATCGTCCAAGAGTGCTAAATAAACTACCAAGTGTACCTTACGCTCAATAGTCTTTGGTAATTACTTAATAGATTATTCATATAACTTAAACAATTTAATGTATCATTCCCCAAACATCCCATAAGCCAAACACATAGAATTTTAAATATTATTTAAGTTTATTCGATCGGTTTTTTTTCATCATTTACTTTTCATTCATTTATTTATATAAAGATCAATCACTTACATAATTTGTTTTCCATTAAAGATTTAAGTCATTAATGAATCATTTCAAAAAATATTACTTAAGCTTCTACTGCCTTACTTAAGTTTATAACTTAATTCGATTATAGAATAAAAATTTAAGTTGTTGGTATACGCCCTTGAAGAGAAAAGAAATATTTCAATATATCTAAAAATTCATTTAACCTCATTCACTTAGTAAAAATATAAGACATATTTAAAACATCCTTATAGCATTATGCAAAGATTTTTCAAAAGTCTAAAACAATGTTAGAAATTTATATCAAAACATTATAATAAGCTTTAAAATAAAGTTCCTTAAATCCGATAATTTATTAGACTCATTATTTTTAAAATAAGTATAAACTCAAGATTATTAAACTGAAACTAATAGTATACTCAAATTTTACATTAAATTTCTAAATCAAAGTATAAAATTTCATATCTTCATAATTAATTTTACACACTTGTTTTAAAATGAATATTCAAATCATGGTATTTCAGTTTAATACAAGATTCAAATGGTAAATAAACCTTTAAATTTACTATTAGTACTTCGAAATCAAGTAAATATTTCAAACCATACTTTCAAAAATAGCGATTCCAATTTATTGATTGTGCAACGGTGTACTTTCAGCAATGAGAGATAGACTATGGAAAGTAGATGCAGAGGCCATAGTTTATATATTTTTAATCAGAAAATTGCTTGTAAAGCCATAGTTTATATATTTTTAACCAACATGAAACTTTAAACCAAGTTCAGTCATCGGAGGAGGATTTGCATGCTTTACGGAGGATGGGTGGGTAGGAATACTTACAACCCTACGAAAACAAAGCAAGGACAACAACATAGCTTTAAAGTTTACAACATTATTGATCAGATACTGTATCAGTGTTGCTTATCTAGGTCACACAAGTCAATCGCGAATGTAATTTTCTTATAAATTGAGTTTATGAAATCACTTAACCTTTTCTTATAAAGAAGAGCAAAATGTGAGGCATGACATACTTTAATAGCAACAGAAACTTTATAACAAGTATAAAATGTACAAGCATGACATACATTTAATTATACCACTAGCACAAACTTTATAACAATTATAAAATGTATGAAATGCAGCCTGCTCTATAATATGTAATTGGTGCAACTAAGTCACTTTTGTAAAGAAAGTGTTTCGACTTCCAAACAAATATACTTCAAAATAGTAATTTTTTTCTATCAGTTAATGTTGTGTATATAATCAATAGTATTATGTTATACTAATGAACTTGAATGTATATGATTAATTATACAACACATTCAAGAAGGAACAAAAGGCAATAAAAGAAATCATGCACAATTGCAATTTTTGAAAGGAGTGCAATCAATTTTCATGGATAAGACTAGCCCAACCCAAAATGTCTCAGGTCAGTATTGGGAAATCTGATAAGTGTTTGACATATTTTTTAACTCTATGTTAGATTCAATTGTTACATTTGGATAAGAAATGTGTTGTTTTTGTATACCATCCCTTAGTGAATCCCTTTTCTAGTGTAGTTCTTGTTAAAAAAAACCATGGTCATTTTAGTGATTCATTTAATATTATTGTTATCATGATTTATTATGATGGATCTCTCTATCCTTTTTCCATATTTTCATGAACACATATTAACATTTTTGAACAATACTATAATTAATATGAAAAAAATTAATCTGTTATTTAAACCAACAAACCTCACAAGCAAATAAGAGTGGAAATCTACTCAAATATGCCTTCACGATCTTCTCTAACATAACTAACATTCTCCACGGAATCAATATCCATGTCGGTTTCTTCACAATCTTTCCTAACAAAGCTAACTTCCATAATAAGATCATTTGTCTCTAATTCATGATAACCTCTTGGTGGTGCTTTCATTACAACATACCAATTAGAGCGATCATTTTCTCCTGAATAGAAAAATTGTTTCGCTTGAGATGCAGGGATATATGGATCTTTTACAAATGAAGCTTGATTTTGTTGTAAATTGACAAGAGTGAATCCGTCTTCGACCTTCATTCCATTTCCTATATTTTCCCATAGCACTTAAATTCGGTAATATAAAAAACATGATTGTCTAAAAAGATTATGTTAGTCACTATCCCATAATAAGTGACCACATCAACTCTCTGAGAAATATCTTTTGCACTTGCCCTACACATGATAGTCGCATCATAGTTACTCCGTAATTTTGAGTTTCCCTTTCAACATCTTTTGTATGAAAACGTTGTCTGACAATGCATTACTACTCGGACGAAAGGCAATCCATTTTAGTATTTCATCATCCGTTGAGTGAAAAGGTACCTGCAAACAAATAATTGTACGTAAATTTTGAAAAAAATCCTTTTTCATTAACGAAAGGATAAATTCAAGTTAAACTAACATTTTTTAACCCAATTTGAGAAATTATTTGTAAATTTTTTCCACAGCAATGTCGCATTTCTTTCCAAACGCTTACCTAAAATTTGTAACTCCTCCAAATGCTTGCTAATGTTTAAATAATTTTACCCAAGTTATATTCGATGTTAAAAGTTCATCAAAAAAGTATAAATAAATAGTAATATGTACTTACTCTAAATATGGTTCCATAACAACCATAATCATTAGCACGACCAAATGAGCAATATCTTTTTCATTGGATGACAATGTAATTGTCTTCAGTTTTAAAATTGGACGTCCTTTGAGTATCACATTATTTTCATAATCTTCGTTTCGTACTTCTTTCTCCTCCATTTATAGTTCCTTTTTTAGAAATTCACTAAAAAAAATTAATTCTTCTGCAAGATAAGATTCTCCAATACACCCTTCAGGTCCTGCATAATTCCTTATATAATCTTTAAGTGTTTTCATATATCTTTCAAATGAGTACATCCAACAAAAATGAACTAGACCGCACAATTGCGCTTCTCTTCCAAGATGAATTGTCAAATGTATCATTGTATCAAAAAAGGAAGGTGGAAAATATCTTTTGAGTTCACCCAAAATTCCAATAATCTCACCATCAAGTTGTCGCGGAGTCTCTATTTTAGTAACACGTTGACATATTTTTATTGAAAAACGAACATAAGCGAATTATTACTGTTCTGACTTTCTTTGGTAATAATCCTTTAACTGCAACAAATAGCAATTATTGCATTAGAACATGATAATCATGAGACTTCAAACCACTAACTTTGCAATCTTCTAACGATACAAATCTTTTGAAATTTGAGCAATAACCATCAGGACCTTTAAAATCATGTAACCTCTTACAAAATATATTTTTTCTTCAGAAAAAGACAATGTATATTGAGCCAGTGGTAGATATGTTCTATTACCACTAGGTTGTGCATAAAGACTTTGTTGAATGCCCCAATCCTCCAAATACTTCCTGGAATTAATTCCATCTTTCGATTTACGATCATGCAACATTGTGCTTAGTAGGCTTTCAACGACATTTTTCTCAACATGCATTACATCTAAATTATGTCGCAAGGGAAGTTCCTACAAACATCAATAATACAACATTTTATTAACCTTTTTATTACTAGGTCAATGAGATAAAGTGTACTTTAATACTAACCTCCCAATACGGAAAATCAAAGAAGATTGATCTTTTTTTCCACCTTAATAGCTCATTTTTTCCATCATCTTCATCTTTTCTACTATGGTTACTCTTACTCCTTTTATTTTCTTACTCAACTCCATCTTTAACTTGTTCTTATTCTTCCTCCTTTTTGCTTCTTCATTCTTATCCTTTCCAAAAACATTTGTAGAACCTTCAAAATAACGAAATATTTCTTTCCATTAGAATTCTAGGTTTACTACCTTCCTCTATAGTGTTATCAAATCAAGTTTTTTGTTTCCTCCATGGATGTGGAGGATCTAGGAACCTTCTATGTCCTATATAAACATTTTTCCGACAATGATTCAACCACTAATGATGAGCGTTGACACCGCATAATGGACAAGTTTTTTCGCCTTTTACACAACATCCTACAAGATTTCCATAGGTTGGAAAGTCATTTCTTGTCCACTGTAAAATAGCTCTTAAATCAAAAACTGATCTACTAAATGCATCGTATATATGAATTCCATTAATCCACAAATGATTCAAGTCTTCCACCAATGGTAACAAATATATATCAATATCATTTCCGGGTTGCTTTGGATCGAGAATTATTAATGTTAGCACAATGTTTTCTTTCTTCATACAAAACGTAGGAGAGAGATTATATGTCACAAGCATTACTGACCAGCAACTATATTTGGAGCTCATAGAGGCAAATGGATTGACATCATCTGTAGTAAGACCAAGCCTGAGATTGCGTGGATCAGATGAAAATGATTTCCACCTCTCGTCCACTGCATTCCATGTTATAGAATCTACAAGATGATGCATTTTTTCATCACTACTTTTATTGTTGAAATACCACCTTTGGTCTTTTACCATCTTTTGAGATCTATACATTCTCCTAAATCTTGGAATGATTGGAAAGTATCATAACACTTTAACTAGAACACCTCGTATAATCTGCTTAGTGTCCTCATTTATCTTCCATCTCAAAGAGTTACATTTCAAATAACTTTCTAAATCTTGAAACTCTTTCCTGAAATGACAACAATCATTCTTGCAAGCATGAATCTTTTCGAACCCCATGTCAAATATATTTTTTACATCGTACAAAGTCTTAGGAAGTACATTATTCTTCGGCAATAACAACTGTAGCATGTTCAAAAGCTTATTAAAACCATTATTGGATAATCCAACCTCACATTTCAGATTATACAAAGCAGTAATGGCGAATAGCTTAGTTTGATCTATGCAATCAGGATACAAGGGGGTTTCTGCATCTTTCGAATTCTTAAGTAAATCATCCTCTCATTTTTTAACATCCTTAATTTCTTTATCATCATAGAAAAAAGTATGATGCAAAAAATCTTAATCTTCATAATGAATGGCTTTTAGCAAGTCAAATGTACTGTCCATCTTCATTCTATACCCACATTTAATTGTTCGCCATGACAATACCACTTATTGCTGCTCTTGTACTTAAGACCCATCCCCCTTATAATCAAATGTTCAATGATAATGTCATCATGATATCGACTAAGATTTTGGCAATCTAAACAAGGGCATAAAAGCTTCTCTACATTCCTTATATTTCTCTTTGTAGCGTCGATGAAACACCTAGCCCCTTGCTCGTACTCCTTAGAAGTTCTATAATGAAAAAAATTCAACAAAATTGTTGAGTTTTAACATCAAATATTTTTATTTCCTGAAATTAAACATGGTTGAAAATACTGAATTATCTATTTACCTATGTAAATGAACCCAGTCCTTTTCCATCGACATATAACTAAGGAGAAACCCAGGAAGAAAGAGTACTCAAGCTCCAAAACTAAAGAGAAACAAAGAGTACTAAAGCATAAACCTTATACTAAATTTGTACCCACTCATTTAACAAAAGACAAATTTGTCAGCAAACATCACCTAACAAAAAAGTATCAAATAAAAAAAATGAAATACATAATGAGTGCTAGAAAGATTATTACTAGAGTATTACTATAGGATGATTGCAAACGGAATAGAAAAAAATCACAATCTACTATGGAATTTTCTAGAAATGTAACAGAATTCGTAAGTATGTCTTTCAATGGATACTTTCGAATCTGATAGTATCATATCCGCATCCACATTCAAAATCATTTTTGAATATTAATGATCCACATCTGTGGCTACGTTCAAAACTACTGCATTGAATATCATATATCAATTTATACTAAAGTTAAACACACAACTATAGTCTAAAAAAATGAATGAAAAAAAGACATGATAACACTGAATAATTAAACTACATGGAAATATTTAGGAGGGAATGTACTGATCGATGTTGCTTTAATACCAAATTCAATTGATTCATAATACATAGACCGCAATCAAAACTCGCTTTACTAAAGGAAGGCAGTGGAAAAGTTGAAAACCCATAAATTAATAACATCACCTCCTATTGTTTATAAGCCCTGAACACTGAACTCTAAGACAAAACGTACCAATAGTTAAATTAACAAACCCAAAATGTAACACCAGAAAAAACAAAACCAATAGGAATCTGTAGATTCTTCCTTAACAAACTTTTTATAAATTGTCAATAATTATAAGCTACTACGATTTTAGAAGAAAAAAATCTAGTTTTGGCCACCGGTTAAGGTATATACACTCTAATGATCAAGCTAATATTGCATGAACTCCTCCAATGTAGAGAATCAATATAATGTATGGTTTAATAGTTATTGACCCAATTCATTTGAGTACACTGGAGCTGTTGGTAAACCGAACTATTTTTCAAAAAATTAACGTCCATGTCAAAATATTCGTTAGGAACTATACATATCATTTGATGTTTCAATTTTTTTGTTTATTGTCCTGGTTCAAAATCTTATATGATTCATTACTTGCAATGGTTATTAAATTGATCATATCACCGTTGAAATCTTTAGAATTGTGATTTGTATAGGCTTCTTCACATTTGCACCATGTACAATTACATTTTTATATACTTCCTACTTGAAAGTACTCAGCAAAACACAATACAAACTAAGTACATGTAGGCACCTAACCCAACATATTAAAAATAAATATATTTCACCAAAAACAAAACCACACATTGTCATACATACATCAATTACACTATCACAGTGACCATGTTTCATATATATCACAGTACATAAATGCAGTAGAATTTTAAGTCAAGACAAGAGCTCAAATGTGATATTTCTTCAAGTATGGTTTAAAACTTGTGTATGATAGAAACAAAACTCATAACACCATAACAAAATTCATAACATCATGAGTTTTTTCATAAAGCACATGAATTCTAAATAAAGCCAGTTGATAACATATTGTTTGCACAAAAATGGTTGTAAACACCCAAGAATAGTTTTTGTAGAGAAGTAAATGAAGAAAAGAAGAATTAAACCGAGTAGAAGAATAAGTAAGCAATAGAGAATAAGCAGTAATCAAAGACACATAGATTTATAGTGGTTCGACGTTGTATGTTTACATCCACTTTGAAGATTATCCTTTATTACTCTCTTATGAATCTGATTACAACAGTAGAACAAAGCTAGCACTTGATTACAATGGGATCTGGAGTAACAAGCAGCGTAAATATCCTAAAAATAAACCAATAAGTTTGTATTTATAGGTTAAGATGATTAGATATTTCGCTAAGATTTTGGAAAAAGGCTCTCCAGGTCCATAGGGGTCCATAATAACGATCGGTAAACATAACTTGTTGTTTTGGAATGATCGGTATAAATTATACCAATCGTTATTTTTGCCTCTGATTGCTATGCGATCGTTTGTGGAGGGTCCCACATGCCTCTATGCCTTTCTTCTAAAATATGAAGTCATTCTAAGTTGCAAATTGTGAGATAGGGATCAATCTTTGTTGCATTTGGATCGCTTGCTGAGTTACACCGACCGTTAAAAAGGATCAACATAAAATGTTCGGCATCAAATGATCGGCACTTCTTGAACCGTAAAGTTTTGACCTGCGATAATTTTTGTGGGCTCCATCCTTCAATATATAGATGCCTTGAAAGTTTTAGGCAAATTGGCCTTGTGGATTTTGAGATATCGATCAATCTTCGCTGATTTGAGCTGCTTTATGGATCGTTCCCGATTGATCCATATAAATCCTTACTTTGTCCGTAACTCAAGCATATGAACTCCAATCGATTTTAAATTTGGAATATAGCTTCATAGGGCTATGCCTGTCACTTCATACTGATTGCACCTCGATTGGGTCCTAGTCCAGATCTGTTCGACCATCGCTATAGTATCGTATATAACTGATTCTCAAGGCTGGTAACCATCCGTTTCTAGCCAAGTTGATGATATCACGACCTTGCCAAAAGGCGAGAAACATTTGCCCCCAAAGTACGTCTGTTCGAACATGTCATGTTTTGAAAAGTCACAAACTTCAATCATCGAAAAAGGATTCCATTTAGTTCGTTGAATGGTCGTTATCCTTTTGTTGAGTTGCTTTCTTGTTGAGAGTCGTGTCTCCTTTCATTCATTATGACTATTGGTCGATTACAAATAGTATAAATACTAGATCACGGCTTATTGATGATCATCATGTTTTTTTAGTGATTATTAGACCACAATAATTTGGTTTTTGATCTTCCTTTGGTTGATTTCAGGTGCGAATTAAATTTTTGTCAATTTCAAAAAATTGAATTTTAGAACGTATGTTGGTTCGTATACGTGTCCATACCTGACCCCCGATTACGATTGCACGTCCACGGGTCATTGTCAAGTTTCAAAATCATTCCTTGCCTTGCCCGAACATCCACGACCGATCGTTATTCATTAAAGGGAAAGTTGGATTGCCTTTGTACGATCGTCTTTTTTTAAAAAACTAATGACCAAGGCCGATCGTTATCTTTGAATGGATTTTCATACCCATCTATTTACGATCGTCCTAGCACGATCTTTGTCATCTTCTATATATATATATTATGATCATTATCGATTGTTAGTTCACATACATGAGTTTTCAGATCATTCTTGGTGGTGGAGCGATCGGTAGGAATTCTAGTTTGAACGACCGATATATTTCATGGGTTGAACAATCGATATATGCTCTTCCTATAAAACTTTCATCCTTTATAATCTTGACTGATCATTTCTGGGATTGAAAATTTTTGGATCGTTTTAGAATGATCAATGTAATTTTTAGGCTACGACGGATCACCCTGTCCATCCATATAAAAGCATTTTACTTAGCAACTTCCATTTCCACTTCTCACTTTCATATCATTCAAACTTTCAGCCAGAAAAGAAAATGAACGAATCATTCTCCCTCTTTTTTTCCATCGCTTCAAACAACTATCGGAATTCTCCAACTAAGAAACATCTTATCTTCATTCAAGCTCTAGTTGATTGTCTTCTTCTCTTATCCATTGCTGTTGCTTCAGATCTCGCTTCGAATCAGAATTCGAGTCTACCTTTTTCCCTCAGATCTCACACTTAGGTAGAATGACTTGAACCCACTATATGATTTAAGGATGAGACTTCGAGTGCCTTAAATCTCATGTTAGTTCGTTTAATTGGTGGAGTCGTTCGACCTAAATCAAGTTGGAGAGGATGGAAATTAGGAAGGTGGAATAACCGAGTGAGGGAAATGACGTAGATCGTCGCATGATGATCGTCCTTGGACGATCGGTAGAGCTTTGACTTAGATGACTATGGAGTATGTGACGTTGTACTGATCGTTATGGAGTGATATTATCGTTTGGGTGTTTAACGATCATCTTTGAATGATCGGTGGTGCTTTGGAGTTGGAGGATTAAGAGTAGCGGTTGAGCTTTTGGACTTAGTGAATTTTGAAGAGAAGGAATCAATTGGCAGAACGATCGTATGGATGGAGCAGAAATAATGATCGGTTTAGAAGGCTTTGGAGAACGATCAGTGGGAATGATTCGATCAGGAACGATCGGTAGGACTAAGCCTAGGAACGATCAGTTAGGGTGAAGCTCAAATGATCAGCGTAGGAGGGTTGAGTTGAACAACCAGTAATGAGGCATGGGAATGATCGGTGATGCTAAAATGAATGATCGATTGTCTACACATGAACCTTAAAAGTGGAACCTAATTAAATAGACTTGAACCTAATGATGAGCTTCGGCCTTGCACATTCAAGTGAACTCATATGACTTGTATAGGACTTGAACTGCATATTCAATAATATATGACATTTGAACATTGACATGAACCAATGTCTTCGACTGTTCTCTTAGAGCTCATCCGTGACTTGAATATAAAAAATTGTACTTTCACTTGCTAATAATCGATCATGAAACTCAAACTGCATTGTTCTCTAATGACACAGAGAAGCGGTTGAGACGGTCAGGAATGACGGTCTCTCCGGTTGAACCTCGCAGTCTTGTCGTCTTTTCCGTTTTTAATTCTATACAACTTATTAATGTATTGTATAACACTTCACCGCACCACACTAGCACTCACTATGCACTGGGGGTATAGGTTACTTTATCTAATCATGATTTTTATTGAGTTTAATGGTAATGGGTTCTAGACGTTCTGGGCGTCTTGCAGCTATGCCAGCTGGATCATCTTCTTAGCAGGATAATCCTGATGTGAAATCAAGTTATGCAATCGAGTCCTATAGTCCGTCCTCTAGCCATCATTCAGAACAACTGAAAATCCCAGGCCTATAGTTTAGTTTTTCTAATGTAGTTCTCATTCTTCCACCTGAGGTTGTTGATCCTGCTCCTGACATGCTGAAGGATGTAATTATTCTAGAGGATCCTGTTGATTTCGTAGCCTCTAAAATTAAGGAAGATGCTCTTCGCCGAATTATCGTAAGGCATGGAATTTCCTTTGATGATGTATTGGTTCCGTTACAGGATGATATGGCTCATAGAACTCTAGAAGGATATACAGCGTGCAAAAAATTCATGTGCTAGGCCGGATGCATCCTGCCATTTAATTCATACATCCGGGAAACTCTCCATTTTCTGAGGATAGCTCCAATGCAGCTTCATCCGAATGGCTACGCTCTTCTCAATTGTATTTGTATGATATTTATGGAGTTCTTACATCATCCTCCAACCATCGATGATATTCGGTTCATATGCTCTTTCAAGCGACGTAGAGGGAGTCTTTCGTTTATATTTCTTGAGTCAGCGAAGAAGTGTCAGATTCTAACTGGCACATGGAATAAATTAAGTGCTTTTAAAAGTGAGTGGTTCTTTGTTCAGTGTCCTCCCGGTTTTGGTCGACAATGGCTGAAAAGATGTAAGTGTTATCCACCATCTTTATATTAGTGTGGAAAACCGACATTAAGGCCGTACTCCTGACTAAGTAATTCTTTTTACAGACACCGTCACACGGTCGAGCGGTAATCTTTATGAGGAGGTGGTCACAACTCTCAAAAATGGACTGCCTGAAGACAGAAAAATCGAATATCATCTTACGGACGAACGTCTTGTTACTTTTTGTTTAATAGAAGAGGGCCTCAACATAGCGCTAACAAAATTTGCTCAAACTACAAGGGTAATACCATAGGCTATAACCGGTCAAAGGGGCAATCTAATCGATCCCGTCGTGCCCCTAGCTATGGGTGCTCAGGAATTCACCGGTATTGATGTCGAAGGAGATAAAAGCGATGTGCCCGGTCACAATGATGATGAATCTAGTCTTGGAGTCAAGGTCAGATCCTCGTAGATCTCACAGCCTTCGACTCCCATAGAAGAAAAAAGAAAACATTTATTCATGAATTTCCCAAAATTCACCTTTTTGATCAACTCAAGTCATCGATGGCTCCTAAAGTTGTTCAAGATGAATCCTCTTCTCAACCATCAGAGCATTCAAGTCTACTGCTTGATTCTTTGTTTGGTCTGCCAATACCCCATAACCTTGATGCTTTCCACTTCACTGACGTGAGTATTGATGGGTCAGAATCTCCCACCAGAGCTGGCATTGAAATTTCAACTTCTAAAGGGGAAGTGTAACGACCCAAAATTTTCGACCCCGAAAATTCGACATTAATACGTCCATTATAGAAATGTCGAGCAATCGACGCCGGAATTTCCTGATTGTTAGGGTAAAGAAGAAAAGAGGTAGAAGAAGAAACAGAAAACAAAACACAGAATCTCACAATCGCAGCGGATCAAAATATAATATCAAATAATAACAGTTATACCAAGAAAAGCTGTAACTGTTAATTTACATCAATACATCAGAGTTACAACCAATCACAGACAAGCTGGACAATATAACAACTTGTCCGTGACTAATATCAATACAAGTTCTAATACACAGCGGAATATACTCCATACGTTCCTGCCATCCAGCTCGTCTCTTGAACTACAGAACGTCTTAACCTGGAAATCTGTAATACTCGGTCTGACCCGAGCATTCCAATAAAGTAACACCCGAGTCAGGCTGGAAACCAGCGTGAGTAAACCCTTTTAAATTGAAATACTAAGGTTGTAAAACTTCTTTGAAAACCAGGGTAACTCGTTCATCACTACGAGTTCTATCTCACTATAGCCAAACATTTATTTCACAAATCCATTGATATTTTAAAACAATATCTACCGTTACTTAGTTTCAATGGTCTAGTTTACTTAATTTATTCCATTCTAGCCTATTTGATTTTCAAATCAAACCTATAAAGAATTATAGATTAATAATCGAAGTGGTTCCGGATATCGCTGATATCTGATCCCGGTCTCTTCGAATCAAATGTCATCCTTTAAGCCAAGATGTTTAAGTTAAACAATTTAATTTAAATTCAGCATATCATATTCACATAGAACTTTCATCACAGATATCAATTAAACAAATGATTCACACTTATCAACATTTCAATCCAAAGCATTTCATATTGCAGAACATCATAAATTACGTACCAGAGATATCAACAATCCAAAGCATCCAATTCAAGTTTATCATTCATAAGCAAGGATTTAATTAGTCACCATTTCTAATTAATTTAATTAACACAAAATAAATTAATTATTTTTAAATCCTGCTTAATTAACATTAATTAATTCCAACCATTTATCATCCTTTAACCATTCACATTAATTAATTGATCTTTAATTACTCACATATAATGAATTACATTAATTAATAATCCATAATTAATTACATTTCCCTTTAATTAATTAAGTAAAAATCCTTTAATTAATCACATTCAGTAATTATCCATTAATTACTTACACTAAGTAATTATACTTCATTAATTACATTAAGTAATTATACTTAATAAATTTCATTAAGTAATTATTCTTAATTACTTACATTCCTTTTTTAAAATTTATTTTCTTTTTAAAACTTTAAAACTTGCTCATACTTTATTTAAAACTCTGGTTATAAAAAACAAAAATAAAATAACCCGAGCCCATCACAAAAATTCTCGAGCTAAACCCCAAGACACTTGAGCTCTTCCCCAAACATCATCACAAACCAGACACCATTGATACCACGTGCACCTGCACTCATCGTCGACGACGATCGAACCTCCAAATCCATCTCCGTCGAGTCGCCTACGGCCTCCACCATCGATCCCAAATACCCAAATTCAAAAATATGCTCGAAAACGAAATCGAGCCTACCAGTACAAACTGGAACAGGCATCTCCGACCTAAACTCGCCTCATCCAGGCGACGCCGACCACCAGAGAACACCATTCTCCGTCTGAAG
Source organism: Allium fistulosum (assembly GCA_030737815.1). Taxonomy (NCBI): domain Eukaryota; kingdom Viridiplantae; phylum Streptophyta; class Magnoliopsida; order Asparagales; family Amaryllidaceae; genus Allium; species Allium fistulosum. The sequence goes on from CM060904.1 coordinate 692,135,762, forward strand.
CCTCGCCACGAACCTAAGCCTCGATTCCCCCACGATCGGTCTCCTCCGGTGCTCCGACGACGGAGCAGTAAGCAACATTCCCACCTCGACCGTGAACCCTCCTAAAACCCTACTTCGACCATTACCCGTCGCCATGATGAACAAACATCACTCCGGCTATTTTTACCGATATCGTCGATCACCCAACTTGCTTCGGCAAAAACCCCAACCACCAAAGACTCGACGTTCACCGGAAAAAGCACAAAACACCAAAATCGATCAACCTCGAATATCTCACTTGATTCCAAACTAAATTTTTTTATTCAACTTTTAAAAATCATAATTTTTGATGGTGATTACGATTATATAAGTGAATCAGAGAATTATGATGCTTGAGATTTACCTGTTTATAAATTTCCTACCGTCTTTTCTTGATTTCCAGAGATATGCAAACTTATTTCACTTAAAAATAATTTTAATTCTTAGTTTATGTTTAAACAAACATAATTTGTTTGTACATCATGTACTAAAGAAGATCAGAGAAGAAGAACTAATGACTTTATCAGATTTTAAACCCCGAACCATAAGAACAGAACAATAGTTTTTATATAAACATGCACACAATTTTCTATATACATATATACATACATTCAGCTTTAAAACAATCATGCACACATATTTTCAAACTTGCATCACAATTTTACTTCAAACATTTACCATATGCATCCAATTTAATTTTTTTTAAGCTTTAGTTTACTCACCTTATGTATGAACAGAGAACAGCCTGGAAGTGTTTGAATTTGGAAAACTGAAACTTGTTTCTGGATTTGTTCTTTTGAAACTGTTTTGACCTGAACTGATAATTGTTTTGAGATGATCCTTGTTTTAAATCTGGGATGAATTTGCTTTGATCTTGATTTGAATTTTAATTTTTTTGATCTGAGCTTCAGGTTTGAAATAGTTTGAAAAGAAGTTGTTTCGAATATCTAGATTTTGTTTTCTCAAGTTTAAGTACACAGATCTTTGTTTTGAGATTGAAAAATAGAAAAAGAAAAATAGAGGAGAAAGTAGAGAGATTTATATATCTTAATTTTTATCATTTTATTAAAAATAAGAAAAATTAAAATTAAAATTAAGACACTTGGTAAATAAGCTTACAAATGTCATATGCATGTTAAAATAAATTTACACTTGTATTTGCATGTAACAAGAGGTTTACATTTGTAATTTGGCATGAGCTAAATTGTTTTATGTTTTATATATCTTTATCTTTTCACTTTTCTTTTATGTATATAACTCAATTAAACAATATAAACTTATTCATTTATTTTTTTATGTTTAATACCCTTATATATATATACAACATATATATATATATTTAAAGAAAGTATGATCCTTATTAAATCCTATTCTAAACTTAAGCTACCATATTTAAACTTAATAAGTATTTATCTTTAGTATTTATAAATATAGAATTTTATTATAAGATTTATCATTTCCAAATGTTTAAAATATCCATTCAGATATCAACATTTATTATAGCTCGAATCCATTATATACATCCAGATATATTTAATTATCAAAGTTTTAATGTTTAACCAAATAAAATTAGTATCTCAATAGAGAAAATCAGTTAATTATCCAATTACCGATGTCCAAAAATCCGGGATATCGCGGGAAGTTACTCTAATGGGCAAAGCTCCTATACCTGGTTTGTCGGAGGGTAACACAAGGACACTTGCACACACTTGCACCCCTTAACTTTGCATTATGCTCAACTTGTGCCTTTTAATGCTTAAAGTTGATTAACTTTTGTTTTCCTTTGCAGAAACGATGGTGAAGAAAAAGAATATGTTTGATTCCCTTCGGGATATCCTCTGGTTTATGTTGTAGTTCATACCTTCAAGGTGGTAGTCAGGAGTATTATGATCCTAGTTATCGATCTGGTCAGGACTATGGTCATCATGATAGGGGTGATAGGGATAAAATCTCTCAAGATAAACATCGATCAAGATATAGGTTCCCTTCTCCAAAGGGTTCCGATATGCCAACTGATCGTCGGGACCCACTTGTCGATCCCTATCGTGGTCCCCCTTCCATCTTAGTTCCTCCACAATCTTTAGTTCCTTCTTACTTTCAGCGGTCGAGTGATCATCATCGCCATAGCGAACATGTTGCTGCTCATAGGCCCGACAGGGAAAGTACTAAAGTTGAAATCGCTACCGAAGGTCCTTTGATTGATCCAGTTGCTCGCATAACATAACTTCGAGAAGAGTTTCCAAACCTATGCTTTGAAGGGTACATTTTTCCTCCTAATCTGAAGAGGGTCCTAGACCATGTCCAGAAAATGACTATCGATTGCATTATTGATATCCACAAGCAGTACCGTGATTGGATGAAAGTAGCAGAGAAAATGTCGAAAGTGTCTTTCGAGCGCACGATGGAAATTGAAAAGTTAAAACGCTAGGAAGCTCAAAATAAAAGAATTATCGATACTTTGACAAACAAGTTAGAGGCTTCTAGGACTTTCCTAGCAGAGGACGTGGGAAAAGCTAATGCTGCCATCAAATCCATGGAGGAGACGAAGGCCAGTCATCTTGATATGGTCCAGGTGTTGCATCATCGAAATCAAGAAATAGCACTTGAGAGTGATACAACTCGAAGTAATGAATCTGTAGCCTTGTAGGAGAGACCAGAACTCAAGGCTAAGCTCGAGTATGCAAACAAGGAGAAAGATGATGCTCATAAAATTGCTCAAGATGCTTGTGACGAGCTGGTGAATGTTAGACTTGAGAGAGATACAGCCGTTGAAAGGACCAAAGATGTTGATGCACTCATTCAATGCGAAGAAGAAGCCACCAAGGATAAGGTTAAGGAAGAGATAATGAACGAACTCGACCTGCTTCTTATTCTTTACAATGCCAACGTTCTCAAGCATTGAAATCTAACATGGCTTGGCAATGATTACCCCCTTGCTCTGGCGTGCGTGGGAATTTCTTGTTGTAGAGGAAAAGAGATTCCTTAATACTGAGGAAATTGACCTATCCAAGATTGAAGGTGAAATGCTACTGGGCGATGAATCCAAAACATTGCATGATATCCAACTTACACTTCAGAAAGAATCTGCTGCTGCCTTTTTCCATGAAGTGGGTGAAGGATCTGGGTCGGCACAACCTGACGTTACAACTGAATTGCCCCCAGCATCCCAGCATATCCCTAGTTGCATGTCAGATTTTTCAACCATCCCCGGGTATGATCCGGACAAGTTCCAGCTTTCTCCAATTCCTGAACGCACTTCTGAGGGTATTTCTACTCAACTTGGGAGCCACACTAAGGAAGGTATTTCTCCAACATCTTCCGTCTTTCAAAAAGTTGGATGTTATCAGTTGATATTTCTAACCTTTTCGTCTATTTTTTCTCAACTTTAAATCTGTCAGGTGTCGTTCCTCGTCCCTCGTAAGAGCCTCAGTTGGGATCGCAAGCGGCTATGATATAATCCATTAAAGTTACAACTTTGGCTGCTGCTCAGGGTGGTCAAGAAGAAACCATCGTAATCGATGATCAATTCATGGAGGCACTGTTCAAGGAATTAGGCGACCCACACCACAAAATTCCTTATGATGAGGATACCGTACAGGCTCTTCAACCCTACCAATGAGCTCAGCATGAAAGAGCGCATTGAGAAGGAAGAGTTGTTGAAAAAGAAGGCGAAAGCTAAGCCTATTGATATGGATTTCAATGAGCCAATTCCTATCCTACTCCAGATGATCTCTCATGGCAGGACAATTCCCTAATATGAGGTCCCCCTGTTCCTTATGTTGAGAGTGGCTTGATCCCTCCTGCTTCTAAAGATGATGCCACCGCGATCCACATAACTGAAGATGTATCTTCGAAGAAAAACCGAGGCAAAAAAGGATCTAAGAGAGGATCGAGTGGCAGTTTGGATAGAGCTACTCCCAAGAAACAAAAAAAAGATAGGAAATCCAAGAAATAATCATTGGGTTGATATGATGTGCAAATAGTTTAGACATCTACCTTTTCTTTTTGTTGGTCATGGTTGTTCGGGTACGACCCAACTTTTACTTCTTATTTTGGATAAACTTGCATTGTGAACAGCAAGTTTAGTGTAAACAAGAATTCTTTTATTCTTGTGTAGAATTCTCGTACATGCTTGTTTATATGATCGAGCTATTATGTTTTCCATTTAATGTATTTATGATTCATTGCTCATTGGGTCGGATATTGATCCGACTTATCCATCCCAAGGCTTCCCTAAGGTCGTGGCCTCAGGTCGTATCAAACACTGGGCTCGAGCCTTAGTGTTACGCTGTCGAATTCAGCGATTTGAGTAATTATACTCCTGCCCCCAGTCCCAGGTTAGCGGAGTTAGATAGTGGACAGTCGAACTCCATCCTTAGCGAGTTTACACTCTTCATGTCAGTTTTGGGCTGGAGTTTATGGAATAGTGAGTGGTCGAACCACACTCATCTATTTGTTTATACTCATATCCACACTCTGGGGATAAGAGTTAGTTAATGGGCGGTCGAATCACACCCTTTTAGCATCTATACTCATATCGGCACTCTAGGGACTTGGGTTATTTCATAGGTGATCAGTCATACCCACTTAGCATTTATACTCACTTCCGCACTCTGGGGACGTGAGTTATTCAGAATACTGTCGAGTTTAGTTCTCTATGGTCAGTTGTTCTCCCTCAAATATGGGGATTGACTCATCAAGTGACCGGTCGAATTTCAATCACTCTCGAATCATGTCAGTCTCATCGAATAGTGGGATTTAGTCAGTCATATATTGCAACTAACATGTGCTGCAATGGCATGCCACATATATGATGGAAACTTCAAAGCTCTATTGCTGAATGGAAAGAAATGACATAATTTGTCTTATTACATGTTTGAAAAACCAAACGCTAAAGCAAATCCTGAAATTAAATACAACTAAATGAAAAAGGAAAACTAAGTGAAGTAGCATCGTAAATGCTTGCTATTCCATGCTCTTGGGAGTGTGATGCCATCAACAGTCGCTAGCTTAAAAGTTCCCTCTCAAAGACTCTACTCAATGACATATGGTCCTTCCCAAGTTGGATTCTTATGTGATAGGATAGGAAAACCTTGTTTTAAAATAAGATTGCCAACTTCAAAGTTCTAGGTCAGACTTTAGTGTCGTAGTATCGGGCGACTCGGTGTTGGTGTGCAGCTGCCCTCAAATCAGCTTTCTCATGCTTCTCATTTATAAAGTCTAGAGATTTACAAAAGGAGATCTTTGTTTGTTCGGGGATCGTAATAAGTTACTCGGTGAGAAGGAACTTCGAGCTCAATAGGAATAATGGCCTCGGAGCCATAAGCAAGGGCGAATGGAGTATGACCAGTCCTAGACTTGTGGGTGGTCCTGTAAGCCCATAGTGCTATCGGGAGTTCATCCACCCACTTGCCTCTAGCTCTTTCCAAATGCTTGTTCAAAATGGATTTTATGATTTTTTTCATAGCTTCAACTTATCCATTCGCTCGATGGTGAGCGACTACCGCAAACCTCTTTTCAATATGATACCGACCGTAGAAATTTTTAAAATTCAGTACTGTCGAATTAAGTCCCATTGTTTGTTACAATAGTTTGTGGAAGACCAAAATGACAGATGGTGTTTTAGACAATGAGGTTGATTACTTTCTTGGTTTCGATCATAGCTAAAGGTTCCTCCTTGGCCTATTTGGTGAAGTAATCAACTGCAACAATAGTGTACTTTGCACCACCTATAGAGATTGGTAAGGAACCGATAATATCTATACCCCACATGGAAAACGGCCATGGGCTGATCATTTGTGTAATTTTTATCGGTGGAGCTCTTGGAACTTCTATATATATCTTGCACTTGTCACATCGCCTTACATAATCGTTAATGTCTCGATGAACAGTCAGCCAATATACCCATAATGAAGTATCTTCTTTGTTAGGGTTTGCCCCCCAGTGTGATCGCCACATTCCCCTTCATGAACTTCCTTTAGGAATCATTTTATTTCATCATGAACGATACACCGAAGAAGGGGAACAGAGAAACCCTTTCTGTACATAACTCCTTTCTGTATAATATACCATGAAGCTTTGCGAAGGATTTGTCGCTTTTCATTCCTTCGTTCGAGAAGAATTCCCTATAGCAAATAATCTTTAATCAGAGTCATCCACGATTCCTTCTCAGGTTCCATCTCTAATACCCGATAAATTTCCATCCGGCTTATACTCGGAGCACTTAATACCTCGACCGAAACCTAGCCCATCTGTTGTGCATCCCCGATGCTATCGAACTTTGTCAATGAATCGTCCTCTCTATTTTGATCTCGAGGAATGTGCGTAATGTCATAATACTCAAAGTCACTTAACAACTCTTGGACTTGGGTAAGGTATGGAGCTAGTTGTTGTCCTTTAGCTTGATAATCTCCCCTGACTTGGTATACTACCAATTGTGAGTTGCAAAAGATTTCAAGAGACTTTATTCCTAGTTCTCTGGCGAGTTTAAGTCCAGCAATCAGAGCCACATACTCGACTTTGTTGTTTGTTGTGGGAAAATTAAACTTTAAAGCATAGCAAATTGACCGATTTTCGGGAGTTACTAACGCAATCCCAGCTCAGAACAACGATTGTTGGATGCTCCATCTGTATACAACTTCCACCGTATAGTAAGGATTTCACAGCTTTCCAGGAAATCATCATATGTAGTAAATTCTGCTATAAAATCTGCTAGTGCCTGACCTTGGATAGCCCTCTGAGGAAGATAAGTGATATCGAATTGGCTAAGTTTGATATTTGATTTGAGTAGCCTTCCAAACGTCTCAGGTCGCTGTAAGACATATTGTAACGGCTGGTCGGTGTAAACATTAATATGGTGTGTCTGAATGTAGGGGCGGAGCTTTTGTGATGCAATCAACAAGTAGTATGCCAGTTTCTCTATCTTCGGATAGTTTCTTTTAGCCCCTATCAATCGCTTGCTAACATAATAGGCCAGTCTCTGAATTCGATTCTCTTCGCGAAGTAACACAACACTTGTAGCATGCACCGACACGGCTAAGTAGACACATAAATCTTCATGATCCACTGGCTTTGATAAGATGGGAGGTCTCTCCAAGTGGTTCACTAAAGCTTGAAATGCGCCTTTACAGTCCTATGTCCATTCAAAATTCCCTTTTCCTTTCCTAATCAAGTCAAAAAAAGGAATACATTTATCGGTAGCTCTAGAAATGAATTGGCTTAGGGCATCGACCTTCCCATTTAGGCTCTGTACTTGTTTGATAGTCTTTGGCGCTTAGATATTATGAATAGCTTGGATCTTCTCGGGATTAACTTTGATTCTGTGGGCATTAACGATGAAACCAAAGAACTTTCCTGATGCAATGACAAAGGAATATTTCAGAGGATTAATCTTCATTTTATAATGTCGGAGGATGTCGAATATTTCTGCCAAGTCCCTAATGTGGTTGCTAGACTATCATGACTTCACGAGCATATCATCCACATATACCTCCATCATTTTTTCAGTTTGATCTTTAAACATTCTGTTAACTAGGCGCTGGTAGGTCACTCCTGCATTCTTTAGCCTAAACGGCATCACCACATAGCAATAATCCAACATCGATAATGAAGCTGGTGTGCTCCTGATCAGGATTGTGCATCAGAATTTGGTTATATCCTGAATAGGCATCCATGAAAGATAGCAATTCGTGTCCTGCGTTCAAGTCTACCGGCTGGTCGATCCTTGGAAGGGGAAAAATGTCTTTTAGGCATGCGTTGTGCAAGTTGAGTAATCAACGAATGTTTTCCATTTCCCGTTTGCCTTTCTCACAAGTACAAGATTAGATACCCATTTAGGATAGAGGGAGTAGCGCCCATTGTCTTTGAGTCTATCCACCTCCTCTTTAAGAGCGGCATATCTCTCCAGCTCCATACCACGTCTTTTTTGTTTCACCAAGACATACCCCGGGTCGATATTCAATGCATGACTCGCAATGGCAAGCGAGATCCCAGACATGTCTGAGTGAGTGTTAGCGAACACATAAAGATTTGCTTGGAGAAATCCAGTAAGTTCTTTCATCATCGGTGGGTTGAGCTGTGATCCGATCTTTTGGACCCATGACGGGTCGTCATAGCAAATTGTAATGTCAATCATCAGCTTAGCCGGTGCAGCCTTGGCCTCTTTGGGATCCTTCTCGTCATCTCTCGGATCTATATCTCTAGAGAACCGACTATGGCACCTAAGCCAGGCTCATGCCCTAGTTGTCAATCCTTAGTGGGTTGAATGCAGACAGACTTGTCCACACCCTTACATTTCTCCCTCCATTGAGCATCCCTCAACTCAGCTACATAATAGGCACGTCCAATCGCCTGATCACCATAAATAACTACAACACCATTATATGTTAGGAACTTCAAAATCAAACACCATGGGGCAAGAGCAGCCCGAAAATCAACTAGGGCAGGTCGGCCCAAAAAAGCATTGTATGGAGAGTCAACATCCAAAACAAATAAAGGTAGAATCCGCACTTTCCTATGGTCACGTTATCCCAACTCTACAGGTAATTCAACATAACCAACAGCTTCAGTTGCAGCACCGTTAAAGCCATGAATGCGGGGTTTAGATGTTTCAAATCCTTTGCTTCCATCCTCATCCGATCATATGCTTTCTTGAAAATTATTTTTATAGAACTTCCACGGTCAACCAATCTCCTTCTTGCAAAAGCGGGGCCGATCATGGCCGAAATGACCATTGGGTCGATCGTTAGAGCCTCCACCATGTCTCTATCTCTATTTCTAAACATGATATCATCTGCCATTGTCCGTTGCTATTTTGCCAAAGCTCCATCCTCCGTATTTGAATAACATTCAAAATCCACAAGCTTAATCACGCTAGCATAGCACTCCATCTCATGCCAACTTTTATCAACCGGATGTGGTCCTCCGACTATTGTATTGATAACTAATCTTCCACCAGTCCGCACAGGTTCCTCAGCCCTATGTAGTGCTTGTCCTCGGTTGGGGTCGGATATCCCCTGCCCGCCATCCTATGGGGTTTTTACGAACTGTTGTAACTTCCTTTCTCGAATAAGCTTTTCGATAATATCCTGGTGATGTCTGAATTCAATTGTGTTATGCCCATAACATTTGTGAAACAGAAAACATTTCCCGGTTTGTTTCTGCTTCTGTAACACCCCATATTTTTAGTAACATTATTAGGAAAAATTAATTAAGTAAATTAAATGAAATAATGTAATATGAGTAGGGGATTGAGATTTGCGATTAAACTAAGTGGTAGCCGTGCCTAAGAGAATAAATGAACTAAAATAAAATGGTTAAAGGAAATAGGTGAGGGGCAAAGTCGGAATAAGAATATTCTAATACCCTAAACCCTTAGGAATTCACTTCATACGTTCATTTGCAATACCAAACTAAAATAGAGGCCGACCATCATTAGCAAGAACAAGAGGAAGAAAAGCTAAAGGAAGAAGATTAATCAGTTCAAATCCATTCAAATCTCAAACTCCTTAATCTCAAAGCTAAGGTGGATAATGACTACATCTCATTTTTCTAATTGTTTTCGGTTTTAAGATGAATCCGAAGCATTTTGCATGATTATGCCATGTTTCTGAATGATTAAATGTTTATATATGCTTGGTTGATGATTTATGCTTGTTTATATAGATTTTATGATATGTTTTCATGTCTAAAACAGGAGCTATACCAAGTGGGGTCGCACCCCCTATCGGATACATTTCTTCGAAACCATGTCTATTGCTTTTGTGATTCGATTTGGTGTGCACATCTTTGATTGGGAGTGTGTCTCAAGGTGGGCGGTAGTGGCTGCTATGCGTTACCACAAGTCCGGAAGTGCAAACGGTAGAATCCTACCTTGTCGTTGCCTCGCGTGTCTTGTCACATGCCTTATCGCGCCCGTTACGAGTTTGTTTTGTGTCTTACCTATGGAGTGCTCCCTAATAGCCCACCAGTTTGGTGGAGTTTACAGTACTGTATAGACTACGACATTTATATAAAATGTGTTAAGGGGGATATGGGTAACGCCTTAACGCTATTTTGATATTTTACTTTACTGTAGACATTATGTACGTAGTGTATTGTACTATATATGTAGATAGTTTATCGGATCCTTAAAGGATGGAATCCCAACATCCTTTAAGTTATATTGCATTTACTTGACATTTCACTGGAGTTTGATTTATCTGCATAAGATTGTTAATCCTGACTCGAGTGTTTTGTGTTTTGCTTTACGCTCGGGTCAGCCTGAGTGTCACAGCTTTTGAAACTCATCTTTTGAAGCTTGGAGTTCGCTTGGAAGACCTATCTTATCCATTTCAGCTTTCAGTTTATTTCTGTTATTTTCATTTGTATGTTTCAGACTTGTCATTTGCTTTTCTTCCTTTAGCTTTTCTTCCTCTTGTTCATGCTAATGATGGTCAACCTCTATTTTAGTTTGGTATTGCAAATGAACGTATGAAATGAATTCACAAGGGTTTAGGGTATTAGAATATTCTTATTCCGACTTTGCCCCTCACCTATTTCCTTTACCCATTTTATTTTAGTTCATTTATTCTCTTAGGCATGGCTACCCCTTAGTTTAATCACAAATCTCAATATCCTACTCACATTACATTATTTTATTTTATTTACCTAATTAAATGTTCCTAATAATGTTACTAAAAATATGGGGTGTTACAGTCTCCCCTCCTTAAAGAATTTCGTCCTCGAAATTACGATAAGGTACACAACACATCAATCAAAAAGGTAAAACATACCATCAAATAAATTAGGAGAAGCGTCTCTAATCCTGCTCTCTGTCTCCCAAGTACAGTCTCTCTCATCGTCGCTACACTAGACTTTCAATATTCTGACTGTCTTGTTCTTTAGCCTCTTCTCATCTCTTGCGACTATGCGAATCGACTTTCTAACTATAGTCCAGTCTGGTTCTACTACTAAGCCATCTAACACAGTCGGTGCTATAGTAGACTTCGGATATCTAACACACTTCCTTCGATGAGAAACATGAAACACATCATGGACTCCTGCCAAATTGCTCAGTAACTCTACTCTATATGTAAGTTTCCGATCCTATCTACAATAGGAAATGGTCCTACGAATCTTGATGCCAACTTCCCTGATTTTCCGAATCTAATCACACCCTTCATCGGTGATACCTTAATAAAAACATGATCTCCAACTGAGAACTCTAAGTCTTTAATTTTTTTGTCTCCATAACTCCTCTGCCTAGATTGAGCATCCTCCATCCTAGTTCAAATCAACTCAATCTTTTCTGCAGCTTCTTTAACCAAATCTAGACTAAGAACCAACCTATCCCGATCTCTAACCAACAAACGGGAGATTTGCATGGCCTTCTATACAAACCTTCAAACGGTGCCATCCCTATACTAGCCTGATAACTGTTGTTATACGAAAACTCGACTAAGCATAGATGGTCTTCCAATGATCCCCCAAAATCTAACACACAAGCTCGTAACAAATCCTCCATGACTTTGTTAACTCTTTCCGTTTTCCCATCGGTCTGTGTATGGTAAGCGGTACTCATCTTGAGCTTGGTTCCTAAAATCTCATGTAAACTCTTCTAGAACTCGCTAGTGAACAAGGAATCTCTATCACTTACGATAATACTAGGAATTCCATGAAGTCTAACTATATTCTTCATAAATAACTTAGCCAAAACAGGTGTCATCCTAGTTGACTTAACTGGATTGAAATGGGCACTCTTGGTTAATCAGTCCACTATGACCCATATACTTTCATTTCCTCTATTAGATCCTGGAAACCCGTCTATAAAATCCATGGAAATAGAATCCCACTTCCATTTCGGAATATCTAATGGCTGAAGCAACCCACTTGGCTTCTGATGTTCGACTTTTACCTGTTGGCAGTTCAAACACTGCTTCCCACATAAGCCTACGTCCATCTTCATACCTTCCCAGAAGAAACTCCGCTTCATGTCCGAATACATGTTAGTTCCTCCCGGATGAATGGTGAACTTCGAATGATGGCATTCCTCCAAAACTTCTTTCCTTATGTCTCCTACATTCGGAACACATAACCTTCCGTTCTTTCTTAATCCCCCATTCTGGTCAAGACTAAAATCCCTCAAGTCATCGCTCTCGGTTCCATCCCTTAACTTCCTGATCCGTTCAGCCAACATTGGATCCTCCTCTTGTTTGGAAGCAATCCTTTCAACCATAACTGGTCGAACTTCTAAACATGACAACATAGCAGATCCTCCACTAGACCCAACTTCAGGTCTCCACTGCACTCTGCAAGTGGACAACGCTTCCAAATCTTTCCACTCTGCTACCATTGCCAACACTGGTTTCTGATGCTTTTTGCTAAGTGCATCTGCAACCTTATTACCTTTCCCTACTGTGTATTCTATCCTAAAATCATAAGCGACAATAAACTCTAACCATCTTTGATGTCTCATTTTCAGCTCCTTCTGAGAGGACAAATACTTCAATGACTTATGATCCGTATATAACTCAAACTTCTCTCCCAAAAGGTAATGTCTCCACATCTTCAGTGCAAAAATCACCGTAGCTAACTCCAAATCATGCGTTGGATATCTAACCTCATGCGGTCTAAGTTGTCGAGAAGCATAGGCAATCACTTTACCTCTCTGCATTAACACAGTTCCTAATCCTGTTCCACACGCATTTGTATAAACTACCAAATACTGATTTCCCTCTAGAACAATTAATACAGGTGCATGAGTCAGTAAGTGTTTCAAGCTCTAGAATGCTTCCTCACTCTTATTGGTCCAAACAAACTTCACATCCTTTCACGTTAGCTTGGTCATCAGTGCTGCTATCAGTGAAAAATCCTTAATGAATCTCCTATAATATCTAGCCAATCCAAGAAAACTCTTAATCTTGGTCGCTGTCTCTGGTCTCTTCCAATTATTAATAGCTTCGATCTTATTAGGATCGACTGACAACCCTTTCTCTGAGACTACATGACCAAGAAACTTCACTTCCTTCTTCTAGAAATGACACTTCAAAAACTTCGCCTTCAGCTGATGCTGCCTCTGCATCTCAAGCACTACTCTAAGATGAACTTCACGCTCCCCTTCATCCTTAGAGTATATCAAAATATCTTCTATGAAAACCAACACGAACCTGTCCAAGTGCTCTTGGAAAATTCTGTTCATTAAATACACAAAGAATGTCGGCGCGTTAGTTAGTCCGAACGGCATAACTAACCGTTAGTACGATCCATATCTAGTTCTAAATGCCGTCAAAGGAATACTATCTTCTGCTACTCTGAGCTGATGGAAACCTGTTGTTAAATCCAACAGAGAAAATACCTTGGCTCCAGTCAACTGATCGAACAAATCATCAATTCTAGATAACAGATATCGATTCTTTATCGCTTTCTCATTCAACATATGATAATCGATACATAACCTCAACGATCCATCCGGCTTCTTAGCAAACACTGCGGCTGCTTCCTAAGGTGAACTACTCGGTCTAATAAAATTTTTGCCTTCCAGATCCACCAACTGCACCTTCAACTCCTTAATCTCGGTAGGTGTCATTCTGTGGTCTGCCAAGTGTTTGTCTGATGTCCCTGCTTGTGCTGCTTCAACTCTGCGATGCCTTTACCTGTGATGTTCGTCCGATGACGTCGAGTAAGAAGCGAGATCCCTTCTAGCGCTGCTGTTGAGAAATCTGGTTCATCAAGTTGGCGTTAGCCTGGATTTGCTCGTTTAGCTGTATACGACTTTCCACCAGCTCTCTCATCAATTTATTGAATTCAGCTCTAGTTATGGAATCAGTGGGGTTCTGAACTACAGCAGGCTCCACATTCGCATTAGCTGGTTGGTTGCTTAGACCCCTTATTGGACACTGGCGGTTTCGTGGGCATCAACATTCTAGGAATTAGATCTGGTGTTCCTTACCATTTTGGATTTCTTTGCTTAGATCTTGATAAATTTGAATAGTGTCTGTAAGCTTCTGAAGATGAACCTGGATCTCCTTCGGGGGATTTCCTCAATCCAGTAGCAGCAAAATGTGATCGTAACAGCCTGAGAATCAACGTTCTCAATGAAAGCACCAAAATGTTTGCAACCAAATTGGCGACAAACACCCAAGAACATATTTAAGTAGTGAAATAAATGAAGAAATTAAATGAAAACAGAGGAGAATCACCAAATATCAAAGAAAACACAGTAGAAAGCAAAACAATAAGATTAATAGTGGTTCGGCGTTGATTGCCTACGTCCACTTTAAATATTCTCTTTATTGCTTCTCAATTCACTTGACTATAATTAAAAATAGTAAGAAATAACAAGAGATCAGAAAAGAATGGAGGAAGTTAGTTACAATAATGGCAAAGTTTAACTAACAGCATAAGAGAGTCCCTAGAATGGCCCTATGTGCCTGTATTTATAGATGAAGGCGGCCTCCGATCTGACTCAAACTTCGGCAGTAGGACCTCATCCACCATATGGGCCCACCATAGGAAGGGCTAGGCCGAACTCTCAATGGATAGGGATCGGTACCGATCCCTCCATGAGTCAAGTTTGGGCTAGCAATCCCTATGGTAGCTCTCTTATAGTCTATAATAAAGGTGCTTCGAATATCATAGTGCTTGGACTTATAGAGCTTTAGTCTTATCATATTTTAGTTTGAATCTTAACCTGGTCAAGGTAATGCCGATCCATATTGCATTGGCCATTCCATGCCGAACCATATTGTTCAAACCATCCATGCCGAACCATATTGTTCAAACCATTCCATGCCGAACCCTCTCCCATGAATGTATCACGCTGATCCATCCACAAGCCATTCCATGATCACTATGCCGACCCATACCTCCTGAATATACTATGCCGATCCATCCTTCATAAGTTATGCCCTAACGGACCCTTTGTGAGTCACACCGCCATGCTTATGCCGATCCATTACCTCCAAACATTCGATGTCGTTCCATATTGCTTCTTCCTGCTATGCCGAACCATATCCTCCAAATACATTATGCCGACCCCCCACCATACTAAATTTATACCAATCCCTCCATACCTCATCCAATTTGACTAATGTTCATGTCGATCCCTATTCCAACCAAACTAAACTCCATAATTCTGACATCCTGCATTGTTTGTCTATCAACCCTATTCACCCTGGGCTGGATACAGCTGCCCGGACATTATATTTTGGTTATGTGGTTGTTTTCTCGTGGTCATCCTTCTCATCAACAGTCGAGTCTGGCCTTCGTAATCAACCCTATGTAGCCGGGTAAAGGCACCGAGTAACAATGTGGAAACAATATTCGAAACCATTAAAACTATCTCTTTCAAAACCATATAGGTTCTACTTTTTATAAAGCAAAAGGGTCTTTAAAACATTTAATTCGAATGCATCTCTTTCGAAAGTATTTCCTAAGTAAAGAAGTGATGGTGTCGAAACCATCCCTTTGAAAGTATTGGAGAAGCGTCTTGGTTTTTAAAAAAACAAGGTAACCCTTCTGTCGAAAGGTAAAAAGCGGCAGTCAGGGGCTTCGACCTAGTCGAAAGCAGTTATTTAAAAAAAAGGCGCAACCTCTTAAAACCATTCTTTTAAAATCATTGACCCAGTCGATAGCAAACCAAGTCAAAAGCTATTCAGTCGAAAGCAAATCAGGCACATTTTCATTTAAAAGCAAAATAGTGCTTCGACCCCTTCAGAACCCCAGATTTTGCCCAAATACCTTCCGCTTATATCCAATTCACTTCGTACCAGGTATCTGATACCATGTGCATTGGTTTCGATAGAGTTGGAAGCGGAGGTAAGGAGTCGGAAGCCTGGTGCTGAAAGTATTGAAACAGGAAAATGCATGTAGATTTGACCTTTTAAACTATTTCTTTGTACCTAACCTGCCTTGTTTGTCGAATTATGATTGGTTGCAAAATTTTCTTTTCTAAAAGTACTGCTGATTTTCAGAAATAAAAATTTGGATTATTTACAAAATATCCCTTCTCCTTTTTATAAATATATAACATATTTAAGTTCCATACCTTAAATAATTTTATATATCCATTAAAACACTTAGGAAAATTCTACAAAAATTCGAGAAAATAACATTTCATATGTTTTCTAACATATATGAATTTCAGACCCTAAGCTAATATAATTTGGCCGTAATTAATTTTTAACCAAAAATAGCATTTTCTTACTAGAAAATTCATATAAAATCCACATTAATTCAGAAAATTATGAAAATTGAAACCTATTTCTAATTTATTGCTTCTAATCTAAATTTAAATTCACAAGGCAATTGGATGTCACATAATAGGTTTTTCATATCAAAACATATCACAAAATCTATATGAATTAGCATAAATCATCAACAACGTATAGATATACATTTTATCATCCAAAACTTGGCAAAAACATTTGCAAATAATTCAGATTTCATACTAAAACCGAAAACCATTAGAAATTGAGATGTAGTCATTATTCACCTTAGCTTTTTGATTAAGGATGTGAGATTTGTTCTTGATTAAGTGATTTGATTCTTCCTCTTTAATTCTTCTTCTTTGCTCTTCCAAATGGTGGCCAGCCTTAGCTCTATTTTTGTTTGTAAAAATAAAATGAATGTGTAGAATGAATTCCTAAGGGGGTTTAGGGTGTAAGGATATGCCTTGTTCCTATTTTGCCCTTGCATATTTCATAACCTTTTATTCTCTTTTTATTCTTTAGTTCACTTGTTTAACATGGCATGACTACCCCTTATTTAATCACAAATCTTAATTCATTAATCATCTTACATTATTTTATTTTATTTAACTAATTAAATATCCTGAATAATTTTACTAAAAATATGGGGTGTTACAAAAACCTTTAAACCAAAACTTTTTGACTCAACCAATTTTAAACTAAGAATATCTGACTTCTCTTGCTTTTCAAAACAACTTCCCAATAAATCCTTTGAAAAACCCATTCAAAACGTTTCAAGGGATTTTTGGACTTTAGTCATCCTTTTTTTTTGAATTTTCCTTCTTTTCTACTTCTTCTTAACCCATCTTCACCAAAATCCAGCTATCTTCTTATTGTAATCAGTGCACACCTTCTTGCGGCAACTTGCTCCACCTCTTCCTCACATCTTACTTTCGGATGCTTGCAACATATAGGTCTTTCTTCCCATTCGTCTGGATGAAATGTACATCTTCAATTGGCAATCCATCAAAATCCATAATCATAGGGCAGTCAAGTCCAACAAAGGAGTCAAGTACCATCTAACCATCATGGTTCTTCTATATGTCGTACCCATACTATTCTTCGTCAATGCCATGCGATACAGCCAACACTCCGTGTGGTAATCGAGGTATGTGTATAAATTTAACTCTATTTATTATTCCAACTCGTATTTTCCTCATCCATCCTTTTAGAATATGGTTGCAACTAATTTAATAATCGGAATTTATAAAGTTTGGTGTAAATAATATATATAGTTATAGGTAAAAATACAAAGACGTTCTCTTAACAGATCCAAATTCCTATGATCGACTAACCTAAGTCCTGATACCAAATGATGACCCGTACCTTAATAGGCCCGAATTTTTACTAAATAGAAGCCCAAGTACATTAGGCATGGATCGTTGGTTTTGATAACCCATGATAAACACAAGTATGTTAAAGTAAGATCAATATAAACTCATAATGGATTAGAAAAATATAATATAACATAAATACCAACTGAGGGTACTACCTTGGAATTGATACTATTCCTTAGATATTTAGTCACCTTGTCAATGCCGAGCGTGAAAGAGAAGACCCTACCATCTATAGTTTCCATCTTGCACCAGTAGCCTGTCCCTCTAAATAATTATGGGGCTTATAATGAGGAAGGGGTCAAAACAACGTTCTGGTGATTGGAAAATTACATAATTTACCCATAACATTAATCTAAGACGATTGATTCCATTTAAGTGTAAAGTCTATTATTTACGGCTAGTCTGTTTTACCCTAGGTACGCGTACGATATGCCTAACCTCCTAAAAGATATAACTATAACTATATATGTATATATGCCTATCTACATACATACATATATATATATCTAAATGATATTCAAACCAAAAACTCCAGTCAGTTAATACTTCGTAAATAGGGAGGAGGTAGTTGCAACAACCATTTAATACATCAATCCCTAAAGCGGGCCCTACGCAACGTAAACGTTGGTTAATCAGTCTTGGCTACAGAGATCGATGACCCATATATACGGCTTTATAATTTATAATTTAATTACTATACTACTAACGCATCTCAAAGACTCATCTAATGGTTAACTAGCCCACCTCCGATAAAAAAACATATAACCATCAAACTTTGAGACCAGTGCATATCCCATATGGATTCTATACTAGCAGGAAGCGAATTCGTCATGGCATAACCCAAGTCTTTACTACCGCTCGCTCGGGATCACCGGTGGTCATAGAATATATGCTAGCCCTACTGCAAATTATCGGTCTAACAAAAATACTGACATAGCTCGCGGATCTTCCTCAGCTGACATCCCATTTAGACTAACCTTAGTAAGTCAAGGAAAGTGCTCCTTTCCAGATACTTAATACCTCTTATTTGAAATGAAGCAGACTGCATTTCCTTAAAAGTATTGGACCATTTAATACTTCAAATTCAAGGTGAGCTCATAGTATATTTTCCCCTACCTATCTACAGTGCATATCCCTTTACCACAGGTCATACGGTCCGAGATGTCCCTCGTAAATAGTAAGTATACACAACTGCTGATAGCCTCTAGGTGAAAGGACAGACTTCTGTTGTGCAACTCTACTGACCTCACATCCCAACCCACTAAACCAAACTAACCATCCTGGGCTTAAATATGGTCTAGGTCCATTAATTCATGCTTGTTCTAATCATATAATTAAGGTTGTATAATTTCAAACTATGATAATTATACTGTCTCCTAGTATTTAATTCCTACCTTATATGCTTACTTACTATATTCCATACTTGTCAATTGTCTGTAATAAATGGTCATTATGATTCTAACTGGGCAATCTCTAATAACATTTATTTATCTGTTCTAATTCAACCTATTACGTCTATTTCATTTCCACATAAGTGCCATATTAAATCCTTTAATCAGTCTTATTAACCGCATTTGTATCCCCATTTAATTCTTTAACCCTCTATTAACTAAACATTTATTACCCAATTAATTTTGAAGTTACCGTATCTTTTCCATCTACACCTCATAATCCTATAATTTAATAAGCTATTAATAACTAATGGGAATATTGTCGTAAATTATGCTATATATATATATATTATTTTTAATTGACAAGCACGGTTTTAAATACACACACACACACACATATATATATATATTTAACTATTAATTCCCAAACGAGAACATTCGTTTCCACATTTTAATTTATCAGAGTTATTCTTCCTAAAAGGATTACATTATACTTTCTACATATTACCCAAAAATGAGACTTTTGCTTTATTTGAAATTACAAGGAATTATCTCATTTCTTTTATTGAAATAGAAGTCCAAACTACGGAGAAGAAAATTTATACTTTATACATCTTGAAAGTGACTATATGATCGTGTAATATGAAAGTTAACTAAATTACTTGCTTGAGCGGAATATGAATATAAAAATATAAGCAATAATAAAAGACACCAGAGATTTTTATACTGGTTCGAACTTCCCGTTTTACGTCCAGTCCAAGACTCCTTCTGGAATTCAATCGATATCCTCGCTTCACCCGGAGGAACAGGTATTACACCGCCTGAACAACCGAACATGACTTTCCCGCCTAGGCAACCGAATAGGGCTTCTACTGCCTGAGGATACTACAGCAGGACTTCAAATACAAGTGGAAATGTTTTTGACTAAATATGCTCTGTAATAGCACTGATGAGTCAATATGAGTACACCCTTCCTATAATCTTCTCCTTTATGGTATATAGTGAAATTCGTGAAGAAAGGAAGAATAATTGATCACACAAGAATATGCTTGAGTGTTAGTGATCAAATAGTTTGATTTGAGAATCTTTAAAGTAAATAGCAAGTGTATAGAATTTAGAAATCAAAAATAAGAATTGGTTCATGATAGTGTTGAAATTGCTTGCTATTTATAGTTGTTAAAAGGTTGCAATGCTTCGTGAAGAGTAGCCATGAATAAAAAAGAAGCAACTGTTGAATTGAGCGTTGTTTCTGTTCAGGGAAGAGAAGCAACCTTTTGAAAAACTAGCTGTTATTTTTAACTCAGAAGTATGAATAAAATTCAGCCTTCTAAATGTAAAAATAACGAACCATTGCTAAAACGGTGCAAAATAGGTTGAATTCAGACGTTTGAATATTAAGGTCAGATGTCTGAATGCGCCTTAAAATTTATGTTGCGCTTTAGTATTCAGACGTCTAAATTAATAATTTCAGACGTCTGAATTCTGTGTTTCAGATATATAAAAGCCTTTCTTTGAAAACAAGTGCGTGTATTCAATAGCTTATGCACGTATACCAATTAGGAGAAATTTTAACATATATTACTAACTATACACATACTCTAACAATATAAAAGATTACGCTCATCAATCCGGATTCTGATCATCAATATTTTCCTACAAAACTTGGTTAGATAAACTCATATAATTATTATTATCAAAATATCAGGAACTGAGGTTCCAACATTCTCCCCCTTTTTGATAATGACAACTTACGAAAATATTGGTTAGCAAATAATAACTTCTCCTATCATAGAAATATTGGTTAGTACGAAAATAAGATTTTCTCCCCCTGAATTAAAGAATTTCTGTAACAATATTCTACCTTTATCTCCCCCTTTGTCATTGATGAAAAGGAATTAGTTAGTAAACATAGTATAGGAAAGAAAAAAAAAGTACTAAAATGACAACAAGAACATAGAGATATATATCACATAGAAAACCATGGAAGAATGCGAACATTTGGAATCAAACACAACTACAGATTGAACTACAAATAGAACATAATGTTTTAAAAGTAAACAACATAAAACACTATGAAGTACTTAAACAGAGAGTAACAAGGATTGTAGCAAAAGATAACCAAAAACACATAAAAAAATGAGATAAGAAATCATCCATACCAACTTAAAATACATCACTGTCGTTACCAACATCAACATCTTATTCTTCTTCTTCTTGATCGGAAGACCAATTGAATGGGGCCGGGTTGTGCTGAATGTCAGAAGATGAGGAAGACATAGAAGAAAGCTTATCCCAGATTTTGTTTAAGAATCCCTTGATGGAGTTGAATTTTTTGTTCGTGTTTCTTTCCATGCTCACCATTTGTTTTTGAAGTTTCTTTTGATTTTGCGAAAGAGTTCTTAAAGCTTGCTTTGGTGTTGCATCTTCTCGGATTTCTTGAATTTCCTCATAGTATTCTTCTTCTTGTTGATGAGGAGGTGGAGATGAAGATGACGAAGGTATGTTAGGATTTGATGGTTGACGAATACCACGATTCCGGTTGTCGATCCATTGATGAAAGGGAATGATATCATGAGATGGCGGACGCCTTGGTAATTGCATTATCCCTAAAGTTTTAGAACCAAGCACACTTATGGATGAACATTCTGAATCGATTAACGGAACTCCACATTGCATCAATATCCTCATGATATAAGCCCCATAATGCAAAGTCTTATATTTCCTACGAATCGTCGAATCTTGAAATTCGTCTATTATAATCTTCCCCCAATTTACATGTTGATTTGAATAAATAGTATAGAGAGCTTGAAAATCCCTTTTGTAAATTTTCTCATAGCTACCGGTTCAGGGTTGAAGAGACCGGATGAGGGCACGATGGATTATTCGAGCTTGAGGATGCAACTTTATTGAAATCAAATTCGCTATGTCGTCGGAAAGAAATCTATGTGAAACTTCATCACGTTCATACATATCAACAACGACATCGTCAATGTCGATTCCTTGATAAGGGCATCTCAAAATATGGCCCAGTCGTTGCAAAGGAAGAAATTTTTTAACCCACATACCATAGTCCATACACAATCTTCTCTATTTTGAGGATTGTGATGGTCTAGGTTCATGTTAGCATAAAATAATTTGATAAGAAGTTGGTTGATTTTTAAATTGTTAAAATCATTCCCATTTAGCGAATCGAAGTGGTTCGACTCCGCTATTTCTCTAATCCTATAACCATTGAACTCCTGAAATTGCATGAATGCTCCATCGAATATTTTAGAGTTTTTCATGGTGAAATTAAAAGATAGCTTTTAAGTCGTTCATACCAAGCACGTGGTGGTTGTTTTAAACCACATAAAGCTTTATTAAGTTTATAAACATGGTCTAGATATTTTTCATGTGTAAATAGAGGAGGTTGTTCAACAAAAACATTTTCTTTTATAAAACCATTTAAAAAAGCACTTTTAACATCCATTTGATAAAGTTTAAGGTTATGAAAACATGCAAAGGCCAATAAGATCCGTATTGCTTCTAGTCGGGCGACTGGAGCAAACGTTTCTTCATAGTCAATCCTTTCCTCCTGATTATATCCTTGTGCGACTAATCTAGCTTTATTCCTAGTTATATTTCTTTGTTCATCAGCTTTATTTTTGAAGACCCACTTAGTACCAATGACAGTTTGATTACATGGTCTAGTTACTAAATCCCAAACTTCATTTCAATCGAATTGATTTAGCTCTTCTTGCATAGCTATAATCCAATAGTCATCAGTAGAGGCTTCTTTAGCCTTTTTAGGTTCAATATTTGAAAGGAATGCTACATGGATCATTTGATTAAGTTGACTTCTAGTCCTAACATTTGAATTAATTTCTCCAATAACATTTTCTACAGGGTGATCTTTTAGTATCCTAGGAGGAGATCTTAATTCATTTTCATGATGAACAGTGTTTTCAGTTTGAGTAATGGAATTATCAAAAGATTTTTCAGTATTAGTAACTGTGACTGTCTTAGTAATTATTTCATCATCATCAATTTTATTGTTAATTTTGAAATTTTCATCGAATGAAACATGAAGTGTTTCTTCGATCATGTTAGTTCTTTTATTGAAAATTCGATAAGTTTTACTTCGTTTCGAATATCCTATGAATATTCCTTCATCGGATTTTGGATCGAATTTACCAAGCTGACCTTTTGTATTAAGAATAAAACATTTTGAACCAAAAACTTTAAAATAAGATATATTTGATTTTCTTCCATTAAAAAGTTCATATGGAGTATGTTTTGTTAGAGGACGAATGGAGACACGATTCAAAACATAACAAGCAGTTGCTACAGATTCTGCCCAAAAATGTTTTGGTAAAGTGCTTCCACTTAATAGAGTTCTTGCACATTCTTGTAAAGTTCTATTTTTCCTTTCTAAAAGCCTGTTTTGTTGTGGTGTCCTAGGAAAAGAAAAATTATGTGAAATTTCCTTTTTATTACAAAAATGTTCAAAATTCTCATTTTCAAATACACCTTCATGATCACTTCTAATGTTCTTAATTTTCAAACTTTTGAGATTTTGAATTCTTTTAACAAAGATTTTAGAATTTTCAAAAGTATCAGTTTTATTTTTCATAAAGATAGTCCAAGTATATCTTGAAAAATCATCTACTATTACAAACACATATTTATTATGATTTATAGATTGAATTTGCGTTGGTCCAAAGAGGTCCAAATGCAATAGTTCAAGTGGTTGTAATGTAGAAATATTTTTCTTTGATTTAAAAGATGATTTTGATAATTTTCCTAATTGACAAGCATCAAAAATACTTTTTACTTTGAAATTCATTTTAGGTAAACCTTTTACTAAATTATTTTGAGAAAGTTTACTAATAGCTTTAAAATTAACATGACAAAATCTTTTGTGCCATAACCAAGGATCATTTTCTTTGACTATTAAGCACATATTTGAATCATGATGATTTTTATATTTAAAATATATATATTTCTATCTCTATTACCTTCAAAAGAAAGATTTTTATTTTGATCAAGAATGCTACACTTATTTTTAGAAAAAGATATATTGAAACCTTTGTCACAAAGGTGGCTGATACTAAGTAAATTATGTTTCAAATTCTTAACTAATAAAACATTTGTAATAAGAGGTAAATTAGATGTACCGTTATTGCTCACATCGCCTTTGCTGATGATGTATCCTTTGGAATTATCTCCAAAAGTGACAAAACCTCCATCAGAGTAGATAATGTTAGTCAACATGTCTTTATTTCCTGTCATATGTTTTGAGAAACCACTGTCTAATATCCATTTCCCTCTTTTCTTAAGTGGTACCTGCAAGAAATATGAAAATGATATTGGTACCCACTTTTTGTTAGGGTCCTAAGGGTTAGGTCTTAGGAAACCAAACCCAAGCGGGTTCAGCATTCCCTTTGTAAATAAAATCTTTATTATTGTGAACATTTTCCATAAAAGATTTTATGTACTTGTTCCTAATTAAATAATTGTTGGTTTTAGGAACCCAAATTTTAATGTTCTTAGAATGTTTTGGAATATTTGGAACATTATTGATTATAACAGGATTACTTTTCTGAAAATGATTTTCAAAAGAGTCTCTTTTCTTAGGTAGACTATTTGAAACTTTCTTATAGCCTAAGCCCTTTTTATTTGACACAGTCTGAGAATTTTCCAAAATTTTAGAAAGATTTTCTCTTCCTTTATTAAAATTTGAAACATTTTTGGTAATACCTTCTAACTGTGTTTTGAGACTAGAGATATCTAATTCTAATATTTTAACATTTGCTTTCTAATCATGATTTTCAACTTGGAGAGAGTCATTCTTTTCTTTTTGAGTTTCGATTTCTTGACTCAACATAGAAATTTGAGAAGTTGTATTAGAATAAGATTCTTGAGAAGCTTGAAGTTCTTCTTCTAAAATTTTCTTTTCATCTCTTAGCATTTCAACTTCAAGTTCGGTTCTATTTAACTTTTCACTAGCCTCTTTATATTTTTTTTTGACGTTCTTCATATTATCTAATAGAACAGAATTTATTTCCACTAAATCATCAAAAGTTAAATCACTTACCTCATCATTCGTGGCCATAAAACACACGTTTGCTTGTTCAGTGTCACTGTCGCTGTCTGATGAAGAGGATTCTGAATCATCCCATGTTACTGAGAATGCTTGTTTCTTTTTGAATTTCTCTCTTCTGTTTTTGAATGTCTTTCTTTTGATAAGGACAATCTTTCTTCATATGACCTTTCTTGTGACATTCATATCACTCGATAGTTGAAGTCGATGGCTTGTTATTACTGTTGTTGAAGCTGCTTTTATTATTTCCAAATCTATTGTTCTTTTTGAACTTCAAAAACTTCTTGAATTTTTTTACGATAAGAGCCATATCTTCTCCATCGGAATCGGATTCTTCCTTTTCAGCCTTGAATGCTATTGTCTTTTTATCTTGTGCCTGTACTCGTTTAGCCTGGAGATTAACTTCATAAGACATTAGATTTCCTATCAACTCTTCCGGTTTTATGGTTGAAATGTCATTAGCTTCTTCAATTGCTAAGACTTTTCGTTACCATTCATCCGTTAGAGAATTTAGGATTTTTGAGACGATATCAAAATCAGTGAATTTTTCTCCTAATGCCAAAAGTGAATGATATATGTCTTGAAATCTAGAATACATATCATTTATAGGTTCATCTTGCTTCATTTTAAAGTTTTGGAACTGATTCTTAAGCATAGAGATCTTGTTTTGTTTAACTTTGTTAGTGCCTTCATGTGTAACTTTCAATGTGCACCATATTTCATAAGTAGTAGTACACATGCTAACTCTATTAAACTCATTTTTATCTAGTGCAAAAAATAACATATTCATAGCTTTAGCATTTGCAGTAGCATCTAGTTTTTGTGTGTTAAACCATTGTGAATATTCAGTAGTAGGTATGTGATGTTCAGTTTGACAGATATTCCATGTGTCATAACCATTAGCTTGCATATAGATTCTCATCCTAGTACCCCAATAGCAAACCATTGAAAAGTGGTGGTCGTGCAGTGGATTGACCTTCAGTAAAACTGGTGTTGGTGTTATTTTCCATTATACTAAAAATATCAAATAACTGTGTTATGGTTATAAGATTACTTGCTCTGATACCAAATGAAAGTGACTATGTGATCGTGTAATATGAAAGTTAACTAAATTACTTGCTTGTGCGGAATATGAATATAAAAATATAAGCAATAATAAAAGACCCTAGAGATTTTTATACTGGTTCGAACTTCCCGATCTACGTCCAGTCCCAAACTCCTTATGGAATTCAATAGATATCCTCGCTTCACCCGGAGGAACAGGTATTACACCGCCTGAAAAACTGAATAGAACTTTCCGTCTAGACAACCAAATAGGGCTTCTACTGCCTGAGGATACTACAACAAGACTTCAAATACAAGTGGAAATGTTTCTGACTAAATATGCTCTGTAATAGCACTGATGAGTCAATATGAGTACACCCTTCGTATAATCTTCTCCTTTATGGTATATAGTGAAATTCGTGAAGAAAGGAAGAATAATTGATCACACAAGAATATGCTTGAGTGTTAATGATCAAATAGTTTGATTTGAGAATCTTTAAAGTAAATAGCAAGTGTATAGAATTTAGAAATCAAAAATAAGAATTGGTTGATAATAGTGTTAAAATTGCTTGCTATTTATAGTTGTTAAAAGGTTGCAATGCTTCGTGAAGAGTAGCCATGAATCAAAAAGAAGCAACTGTTGAATTGAGCGTTGTTTCTATTCAGGGAAGAAAAGCAACCTTTCAAAAAACTAGCTGTTATTTTTAACTCAGAAGTCTGAATAAAATTCAGCCTTCCGAATGTAAAAATAACGAACCAGCGCTGAAACAGTGCAAAATAGGTTGAATTCAGACGTTTGAATATTAAGGTCAGATGTTTGAATGCGCCTTAAAATTTATGTTGCGCTTCAGTATTCAGACGTCTGAATTAATGATTTCAGACGTCTGAATTCTGTGTTTCAGACATATAAAAGCTTTTCTTTGAAAACAAGTGCGTGTATTAATAGCTTGTGCACGTATACCAATTAGGAGAGATTTTAACATATATTACCAACCGTACACAGAATCTAACAATATAAAAGATTACGCTCATCAATCCGGAGTCTGATCATCAATATTTTCCTGCAAAACTTGGTTAGATAAACTCATATAATTGTTATTATCAAAATATCAGGAACTGAGGTTCCAACACATCTCTTTCCATTTCGGTATATTGCTTGTTAGTTCAAACGACGTACTTTTTATACATATTTTTGGAATCAGATAATTTGTGTTAATTACATGGAAATAGACACAATTAAATTTTACCCCAATCCTATTAAATCAAAGCATATAAATTTATGTTCCAATTAAATTAGGGCTATCTAAACTAATACTAACATTTTACAACCCAACTACAAAACCGGAATAAATTTACAACTTCATCAACTTCAACTTTAACAATTTTAGGGACTGATTTCCAAGTTTCCAAATTAGGGTGTAGTTAACATTCATATTCCAATTATCTATTATACAGAATATGTAGGAAATATTCCTATACATTAATTCTAAGCCAACGACTCATCAGATCTTATATAGGTATAATAATTAAATAAAATTCAAAGAGATAAATTTACTCGGAAAATAACTAAATAAATTTGCGCATTAGATTTGATCGCGAAACTCCAAATATGAAAGTTGCTCAGGAAATCGCTATGAACACAATGGTGTAAGTTTCGTGGTCAAATTCCAATGTTTGCTCAAATTCCATTTTTGAAGCCTTATTCCTTATTTATAAATTATCATTAATTTTACGAGGTGTTACATTCTTCTCCATCCTTAAATGAATTTTGTCCCCGAAATTCCCCAAGGGTTGAATCATATAACATAGCACGCTACCAATCTAAGCTATCCAACCAATTAGTGTACAACCAACTTTGTAGTCAAATGTGTACAAGTGCAAGGCATATCACAACATATAAAGCATGTATGCTGAGTGACTCTAAATCTGCACCTTCTATATGAATATATTCTTTTAAAAATATTTTGAAAATATGATGCAAACAACCTAGATATACTGGCAGCTCTATATGTATGCATGTTTACAAAAATCCATCTTCGCATAATAATTTCCAAACTTTTGCGAGCAGGAGTATGGTTCAACCAATTTTCCATCCAATCCTTACTATCCAGAGCCAAACACACAATTTTTAACATCTAAAATTTTGAAAATTTGGATTTCTAAATCTTTATTCCTACATTGCAAAAGGATTTTAGATGGAAAATATTAAATTCCCACCCTTGCTTTTGAATAGCTATACTGTTGTAACATGGAACCTTCTTTTTTGCCCTCGAAAATTTTCCAACTTGTCCAAGCACAATTTGCATAAGGGGGTTTATTGTTGAATGTTAAAGCGTAATTATCCTAAGCCCAAGTTTTTTGTTTACTATCAACAAAGTATGGAAATAAAAATTCCAAAGCTAAAACAAACTTTTCCCTTATTTATTTTTAGTATACTGTCACCCTTGTTGAATAGTAAAATTCATATTCACTAACATGTCGACCTGTCCAACGTTATACATATGGCCCTAGAAAATTGAAAAATTTTCATTTTCCGTCAAATATCTTTTACCTTTTCCCATCAAACTTGCAAACTAGTTTGAAAAATAAAATTCCCAAAAGCATTTAAACACAATATTATTATTATTATTTATTTTATTTATTTACTATTTCTTTGTTTATCAAAAAGCACTTGGACAAAAATTTTCCGAAAACATTTAAACCCAACTTCTCAAAAGCATTTAAATAAAAAAATTCAAAGCATTGGAACACAATTTTCAAAAACAAATCAAGCCACGTCTTAACATAATCGGGACTCAGTCTATGAGCTAATGTATATGGTTGATCTTAGTATTGTGCAGTTAATCCTGGATTTGGGGAGCCTTTCCTTTTATTTTAATCTAAAGCAACAAACTACCTACAAGCTATTTATAAATTCTATCTTTCAAGTCATAGAGATGGTGACCTGTGATTTTGCAACAACCTTTCACTGTTTTTATCGTTGCTAACTTAAAGCAATTCTAATTTCTAGTTGCTAATTTAATTTCCTAATTTATTTAATAAGCTTCCAGCCTAACCTACAATTTTATCGCTGGTTAAGCGTCCTTATGGTATCTTCTTATTTGCATTGCTTTCCAGTATATTTATATTTATATAGCGGTCTAATCTCATCCAACAAAACAACATAGTGATAAAACTGGAAAATATCTCATGACAAATCATTTGCTTTTCTAATAACCTAAGGGAGACAACTAGGGATTATAATCCAAAGACTCTAAAAGAAAATTTTGCTTGAAGCTGCCATTCATCGTCAATTGGCATCAATGATGTTATGCCCCTAACACTCCTTACTAAATTAAGTTGGACATTCCTATTATGTCATACCACTATCATCCACCTTCCTTAACTCTCCTTCTTGGCTTTTAATAAATACAGTTGATTTTCTTCTTCAATTTTTATACCTGATTATGGGATAAATTATGCATCCCTACACTGTAGTGGGTAAGAAATACGAACTTTGCTCATTCAGAACAACTCATCAAAAAAATTTCTTTGGTGGAATAAGTTCCGAACAACCTGTCTTTCCTTCTTCCGCTTTGTGTCAACCAACGTCTCATGTGTATTTGACACTCACTATTCTCTTCTTCAACCATACTACTATCTTTTCTAAATCAAAATCTGTTAACGGTACCATTAAACTTTGGTATATACTTCCTCTACATCCTTGATTCTTCATGTGAGTATACCATGAGACCTGCAAAATTGTACTTTGCTACCATTCACCATTCCTTTGAGGTTTCTTATCATGGCTTCCATGCATCTCTAATAAAATATTCCTAGTTTCATACCAACATTCCTTATATTCAATGGGGATTCCTTGTTGCTATCCTAACAGCATTCGTACTTATGTTATTCGTAGTCTAAAACCTTTACCGTATCTTATCAAAGTAGTGATCCCTATCTACTCCATATTAAAAACTTGGTTTGGTTTTCACCATTCTTTATAAAAATAAAACTTCACAATCATGAAGTACCAAATCCAAAACCTTTATCTTTGAAAATTTGAACTTAGAAACTTATTTATTAAATTCAAAAACTATTTAGTTCTAAAAAGGAACCATGAAAATTTTCCCTTTTCTAACCATTTTACCTTTAGGACTTTCTACAACCGAGATTTAATTCTTTTAAAAGTAGGATTTTTAACGTAAAACATTTAAAAACTCAATTATCATGCCAACCATTCTTTTTTCCAAAAACATCTTTTATAATTTTAAACAATGAAAACCGGAGTAGACAAGGATAAATTTCATCCTATTATTTTCCTATTACTCATGTTATCTCCACACCCACCCTTGATGGAGATTTTCATAGCACAAGAGGGGGACTTCTAAAAGATATGCATAATTGCAACATCTATCTAATCGTTTATCTAAAGTATATGCACAATTACTACATACCTATGGAATTTATCTATTCTTCCTATCTTATTCCTATTATTTTGCTACTATACTATTTCTAACTATATTACTTATTATATATATATATATATTCCTAATGTTATTTCTATCTAAATTGTCGAGGTTTCTTACCCTTCTATTCTCTATACCCCATTTGAATAAAGTACCATTCCTATTTAACCACCTAAAAAATAATTTTAAAGTGGAACTTTCAAATTTACAAAATAGGAAAAATCATTGATTGTAGCCTATGTTCTATATTACATTTATTTTAAAAGAAAAATATCCCTTTATCAAAAAATCCTTAAACCGAAAACTTTTTGACTCAACCAATTTTAAACTAAGAATTTCAAAATGAAAAACCTTTTATACCAAAAACTTTACATTAGAAATTTTTGATTCACCAAATTTTCAAATTATGAATTTCTAAATTTCCTCGTTTTTTTTCAAAATAACAACTTTAGAATAAATCCTTTGAATAACCCATTCAAAACATTCCAAGGAGTTTTCAAAGAAATCTTTTTGTCAAATTCTTTCACATGGGGTTCGACTTAGAAATGGACTTTAATTGTCCTTCTTTTGGACTTCCCTTCTTTCTTACTCAATCTTCATCAAAAATCCAATTACCTTCCTATGATGATTATTGTATACCTTTTTTTTGTGAGAAGTAGCTCCACTCCTTCTTCACATCTTGCTTCACTCCTATTATTTCTTACTTTTGGATGCTCGCAACATATAGGTTCTTATCTTCTATCTATTTAAATGAAATGTATGTCTTCAATCGACAATCCATTAATATACACAATCATAAGGCAACCTACGCCCAACAAAGTGCCAAGTACCATCTAGCCTTCGGGATTCTTCTATATTTCATGCTCATGCTCTTCTTAGTCCACTCCTTACAATACAACCTCTGCCCAATGGGGTAATCAGGGTATGAATATAAATTTAACTTTATTTATTAGCCTAACTCATAGCTGCCTCGTCCATCCTTTCGGAGTATGGTTGCAACTGCTTCTAAAATCAGAGTGTATAATGTTAGGCGTATAATTTATATATAACTATTATTAAAAGTACAAATACATTCTCTTAATGTATCATAATTACTATGATCCAATAACCTAAGCTCTAATACCAAATGCAACAAGCCATACCTTAATGGGCTCTATTTTCAACTATGAAAATATCCAAGTCCATTAGGGTATGGAACGTTGGTTTTCAGAATCTGTATTAAACACAAGCATATTAGAGAGCAATTATTATATACTCATAGTGAAATTGAGAAACATAATAGAACATACGTATTAACTAAGGCTACTACCTTGGAATATCATTCCTTGGATATTTAGTTGCCTTGTTAGTGCCGAGCATGAATAAGAAGACTTCACCATCTGCAGTTCCCATCTTGCTCTAGTACCCAATCCTTCTAAATCTGACCTATAGGTTGTTATGAGAAGAGAGGGTCAGAACAACGTTCTGGTGATAGGAAAATTCCATAGTTTACCCATCCCATTAATTTATATGATTGGTTTCCATTTAAATTTTATGTCTATTATTTATGACAAATCCGTTAAATCTTATGTGGATGTACGATATTAACCTAACCTTCTCCATGGTATAACTATATAAGTAAATGCCTATCCGCATATATGTCTAATCATTTCACTACCCAAAACCCCTACCATATAATATTTCTTAAATAGGGAGAAGGCGGACCCTATAATGGCTACTTAATACCTTAGTCATTGAAGCGGCCTCCGCAACATAACCGCTACTCAATCGGTCCTAACTACAAAGATTGATGGCATTTAGATCCCATGCAACTACCGTTAATCATGTGCTAACAATGTAAGAGATCGTCAAGCCACTTAATAATTTTTGGGAACTAGGTAGACTCTGACCATTTACTGACTATATTTTTAGGAAGGTCCCCGTCATTTCATACCTATCCCAAGGCACACTCCTCTAAGATACTATCTTGCTAACATCGCACGGAATCTCATCAGGCCACTTAATACTTCTTTATGGGAGAGGCAAACACTATAATAGCTACTTAATACCTTAAACTCGAAGTGGACCCTTCCCGAGATATCCACTATCATGCCTAACAGCTAACCCCCACCATTTAATACTTCATAAATAAGGAGGAGGTGGACCCTATAACAGCTACTTATTACCTCCATCCCAGATGTAGATCCTACATCCTACACATATACCTTCCCCACAGGTCCTATTATTAGAGATGTCCCACATCAGTAGTAAGTATACACAAATGCTGGTAGCCTCTAGGTGAAGGGTAGACTTCTGTTGTATAACTCTACTAACCTTGCATCCCACCCCACTAAACCGAACCAATCACCCAAAACCTAAATGTTGGGCTAAGCCCACTAATTCACGCTTGTTCTAATGGTATAATTGAATCTATACAATTTTCAACTATGAAAATTATATTGCCTTCTACATATATTTAATAGTATTAATATTTACTTGGTCACTACATAGTTATTCCTAATTTATACACTAAGGCTTTGGTTTCCTTGTAATGTCTAATTAATGTCTATTACCCGTAATAATTGGATATTAATGTCAAAATTGGACAATCTCTAATCAATCCTCATTTAATTCATTTAATTTATTTACCAATTTCAAAATCCATCTATTATGCCTATTTAGTTTTCCTATAAATGTCATATTAGATTCCTTAATCAGTCCTCATTTAATTCCTTTTTAACTCTCTATTAATTACAAATTTATTGCCCATTTCAAATCTATAATTATTGTCCATAAATCCTAGTCCTATAATTACTACGCTGTTAATAACTAATACAAATATAGTCGTAAATTACACTATATTTATATATTTTTATTTTGGAACGTTAAATGTAGTTATACGTGTTTATTTTTTTATTTATAATTCTAACTATTTATTTCTAAACTAGAACATTCCTATCCATGTTTTAATTTATTAGAGCCGCCTCTTCAAAAAGGATTACCATTATAATTTTCCATAAATTAACCAAAAGTGGGATCTTTGCTTCATTGGAATTACAAGGAATTATTGTTGTTATTTTATTGAAATAAATTTTATAGACTATAAAAAAGAATATCCATACCTTACACATCTCTTTCCCTTTTTGGTACATCCTTGGTTAATTCAAATCGACATGCTTTATACATATTTTGGAATTGGATAATTTATGGAAACTACATGGAACCCGCTCTAAATAAATCAAAACATAGAAATTCACATTCGAAGTCAACTAAGGCAACCTAATTTACAATCAAATTATAGATCTAGAATAAACAAACATTCTACAATAATAAATATTTGGGAGTGAGTTCAAATTTCCAGATTAGGTTGTACATACTATTTCTATTCCAATTACCACTTTTGTTGAATATACATGCAATATTCCTATATATTTGTTTTAAGCCTGTAATTCATCAGATCTTATTTAAGCATAATAATTAAATAAAATCCAACGATATAAATTTCAATGTTAAAAATAATTTATATAATTTCACACTCATCTTTTAAGCTTTCCAAATCTGAATCCATTCCTATACTTGACTCCTTTTCCTTACTAATACAAACGAATATGTATAACAAGGCATATACATACTATCAGAATTACAGATCTGAGAAGAGATTTAGTGTTAAGGGAAATACAGATTTATAATTATAAAAATTACCATTTTCCACAGTATCGATTCGCACCTTCTCTTCTTCTCTTTTATTTTCTACCCTTCACCAATTATATATTTATATATAATATTTTATAATTTTAAGAAGTAGCAAAGAAGAGAAAATGGTAGAGCTTCGTTGCTTGGATAAGAAAATATGACAAAATAAATAGGGGTTAGGCCTTTATTGATAGGGGCACAAATCAATTATAACCATTCGATTAAGTTAATTAAATCTGGGCTGTTGGCCAAGGTTTCCAAACCTAGCCGCCACATTCGAACAAGTCGACTACTCCCCTATAGGCGGTCGACCACTAGCTGTCGACCAGCCCATGGAGGGGGTCGACCTGTGGGGTCCCGTAGTAATGTTACTTTTTTTTCGCTCCTTAAACTTGAACGCTAATAAATTTTTCGTTTCAGCTCCCATCGTAAACTCCAAACATAAAAAGTTTCTTAGAAATCGCCATGAACACAATAGTGCAAGTTTCATGGCCAAATTCCAATGTTTGCTCAATTTTTGGAACCTTATTAATTATTTATTAATTATTGTTAATTTTATGGGGTGTTATAGTTTCACTTCAAGTGGTTTAACTTATACCCAACTATATCCCTAACACGATCCATGTTATCGTGCGATTGATCATAATCTAAGTATAGTTTAAAAACTTAAGATTCTTAGTATTCTCAAGTCAAAAACCACTAGTCATCGTTACACTCGATCTTAGATTTTACTATTAACCAACAGAAGACTCCCGGTGAGTTGTTAACTATTCCAAACAATAACACATACATAACCCCATGGTGGCCCTAATAGCTATGAGTAATTCAACATCCATTATACGAAGTGCATTATGTATGCTAATTTCAATAGATATAACAATATCCCATTCTTAATACATCTTGAATAGGAAATTTTAAGGACATGTATTTATTATATACGATTCAATACCCATGGTTACAAACACATTCGTAATGCCAATTGACTAAATACTTTTCAATAGGATTTTATACTTATACCTATTTAATATACTCAAAACATTAATTAATGTATGCCCTTAACTATGACGATCTCCCACTTGCATGCAGGGCTAATTATGATGACTTATAACCGTGCACTCGATCAATTTTCTGAGACAAAACTAGGAAACAGACATAGTGTGTGACGCCCCACCTCTATACTCATGCTAGCCAAGGACACTACGGGGTAATGCCGTCGACTAGCACGAAGAATAAGGTTGTTGAGGAGCGACCATCTGTGTAATTGCTTTATGCGAGTACCGATATGTCAGATAATATAACTTACATTTCATTTCAAGAGGAAATCCAACATATCAAATACAAACTCAAACTACCACATAGTGGTTATGTAGACTTCGGAAACAAATATAGAAATAAGCATAACACAAATCAGTCATAGACATTCATATCACAAAGGCGGAAACAGATATGAATATAACACATAAAAGTGTACATCAAAATAGTGGTCAAACTAGATCCACTACATCATAAAAGAATAGATACAAGTGCTAGATAAAAGAATAAGTATACAACAAGGAGTCTCTATCTCAAATGTATACTAACAAAAACTACTATGCTAAAGTAGTTAGCCAAAAGTCAGGTGACGGACCCTGATAAGAAGTCAAGTAGGAGCACCTGAAATACCTCGGTCTGACCCGAGTATTATTTAAGAAGAAAATAATAAATGGATCAGTCAAGCTATAAATATCATATAAAATGAGATAGGATAAGAGATATGACCAAAAACATATGATAACAATAATGCCATACTGTGACAAGTATACATCAGATAACAACAAAAATCATACAATATCTCAAATATTCTCAAACACCAAAAGAATGTCATATTCTTTAAATTGTTCACCAAAACACAATTATTGATAAAGCTTATCAATGAAATCCACAAAAATTGGTGAAACACAAATTCTAGAAATCAACCACCAGAAATCCAGAAATCACAAACGGGGAAGGCCTATCACAAACGGGAGCATGAAAACTCACCAACACGTGTATCACAAACAGAATTGCTATCCCATGGTCGCTAACCATGGGATATGTGATAACATGTTCCCTTTTGCATGAGAACAACATTCAAACTAATATGACTAGTATCAGTATAAACAATCAATTCTTGGTTCCCTTCGGGAATCGCAAGAATAAAAGCATCGGAAAAGAGTTCCTTTAATTGATCCTCTTTCCCGAAAAGCTAAGACATTCAAAATTATAATTAACTTTACGTAATCCTCTTGTTAGAAAAATTTACTTATTACAAGTCAATTTACTGTGTCTGACTGTCTCATCATAGCATTTAGGAGATTCCTATCAATAACGTTGATCAAGTGCATCGACCAGAATTCTTAAAGCACTCGATGGGCAAAACAACAAAAAATCATCATCTATATGATAAACATGTCACTTAAAATTTTATGAATATTCTTTGCTCATTTTAAAAACAAAATCCAATCATACTTATAAATATCTTATTAAAAAGATTTTCAAATTTTAAATTGTTGTTTTCATCCATAATCAATGAATACTAGGATGGTTGTTACTTTTTATTTTCCTCTTAATTATTGCGAGGACACAATTTCTTTAAGGAGGGGAGTCTATAACAACCCGCATATTTCACGATTGTATATTTAAATGTTTTATTTAAATATAGCACCGTTAATCGAATTAAAGTCCAAAATGTTACTTTTTGTAAACAGTCGAATTAGGACTCGAGACCACTTCCATTGAGTCCAAAATGGCGTTTACAACTTTTTTGAGTATAAACATCGATATGTTTGGAGTTGAGTAAAATTTTGCTATTTTTCTATTTTGGGCTTTGGGTTTGGGTTTCAGCCCATTAACCCATCTTAATACCCTAACTCAACTCCTCTTCATTCATTTCATTCCTTATTTCCTAACATTCAAGCTCTAGAGAAAAATGGGGTAAAAGATTGAAAATTAGAATTCCAAAACCCTAGTTTGATTAGGAAATACAAATTCAAGTCCAAAATAAAGGAGAAGCTTTGGTAAGCATCCTCTTCACCTTCTCCATCTCTATCTCTCTTCAATTCTCGGAAATTCCTAACCCTAACTTAGGAACAAATTTTCCTTTGATAATAGATTGAAGATTCTAGAGGTGTATTGAAGAGGAATTGGCCTTTCCTTTGTTTTAGAGCTTCTCATTCATGTCTTTGAGTTTTAAAGGTGAGTTCTTTAACTCACATCTACGTCTATAACTTTCTTTGTTGTTAGGTATGAATTCCAAACATTTGTGCATGTTCATTTGCTTTTGATTTGAATTGATTTGGTGAATTTTCCAAATTTTAGTGTTTTGGTCCAATTCTATGAAAATCCTACTATGGATGTTTAGGTATGATATTTGATGTGTATCGAAGAGTTTATAAGGCTGGGTTGTCGCTTGGCATAAATCCCTAGTCGTCGTTGCTCGTTCGATCGCTCCCGAAACGAATTGGTCATCATTGGCCTAGGTTCAATCTTTGCCTGAGCTTCAGCTCAGACGTCTGGTATAAGGATCAGACGTCTGAGGCTAAGGAATAAATAATCCAGATGTTCAAATCAGACGTCTGACCTTGCATTCCAGACATCTGGGAAATCCAAACGTTTGAGTTTACTTCTCAGACATTTGGGTGATATGGAATGGAATTTCCTGTACCTCAGTTCAGACGTCTGATTTACTGGGTCAGACGTCTGGTTACGGTTCAAACGTCTGCCTTGTAATTTCAGACGTCTGGAATATTTCTGGATGATTTCCAAAGAACAAATCCAGACGTTTGGATTCTAAACCAGACGTCTAGAACTATGTATTTTGCCTATTTTAGGCTATTTTGTGTGGATTTCCAATTTTAGTTGGTTTTTGTTGATCTGGATAGTTGTTATCACTTATTATTGACTTTGATGAATTCTTTCGTTGGATCTTTGGGAATATCCGTTTGACGGATTTGATATCGATTTTTATGGATTTAATTCACATCTTCGTATGTGAATTTTTGGTGATTGATTATTTCTACAATCATTTATGTGGTTTGTCACTTTAAAATACAAAGGTTTCTATAATAGTAGTAAATACTCAAACTCTTTCACAAAAATGATTTCAACGTTATTTTTAATACAAAGCTTGTTTTTAAAACCGTTTTCCAACCTATTAGTATATACAAACCTTTACCTCATTCGTATGAGAAATCTAATTAAACGGCTTAGCAAAACAAGTGGTATGAAATGCTTGCGTTTACTTTATCGGTTAATCCTTGGACTTGTTCGAATGAACTCTTGTGACAATTTTCGAGTGGAAATCTACAACCTGTTCGTAAATATTTAAGTTAAGCCAGTGGTTATGGGACATGAAGCTAAACTCATTTATTTACTAGCTTAGTGTAATTGACACTTCTTATTGACCAATGATGATCATTTTATGGTTTAGACTAGCGATGTGCGATGTCTCTTTGTCCGCGTGGTGGACTGTACCCAGTTCTATTGAGCTTCATCTCATTTTTATAGGCTAGCGACCTACGGGCTTTATGGAGTTCGGTTCATCGGGCATACCGTTATTGCACTACGTCATTGTTCCGAATTATTTGAGTTTCGGGTTCATCGGGCATACCGTTATTGCACTATGTCCTTGTTCCAAATTATTTGAATTTCGGGTTCATCGGGCATACCGTTATTGCACTAAGTCGTTGTTCCGAATTATTTGAGTTTCGGGTTCATCGGGCGTACCGTTATTGCACTACCTCGTTGTTCCGAATTATTTGAGTATCGGGTTCATCGGGCGTACCGTTATTACACTATGTCGTTGTTCCGAATTATTTGAGTTTCGGGTTCATCGGGCGTACTGTTATTGCACTACGTCATTGTTTCGAATTATTTGAGTTTCAGGTTCATCGAGCGTACCGTTATTGCACTACGTCGTTGTTTCGAATTATTTGAGTTTCGGGTTCATCGGGCGTACCATTATTGCACTACGTCGTTGTTCCGAAATATTTGAGTTTCAGGTTCCTCGGGCGTATCGTTATTGCACTACGCCATTGCACCGGCTTTATGGTTAGCGACCATGGGATAGCAATTCCGTTGTGATACATGTGTTGGTGAGTTTTCATGCTCCCGTTTGTGATAGGCCTTCCCCGTTTGTGATTTCTGGATTTCTGGTGGTTGATTTCTAGAATTTGTGTTTCACCAATTTTCGTGGATTTCATTGATAAGATTGATCAATAATTGTGTTTTGGTGAACAATTTAAAGAATATGACATTCTTTTGGTGTTTGAGAATATTTGAGATATTGTATGATTTTTGTTGTCATTTGATGTATACTTGTCACAGTATGGCATTATTGTTATCATACGTTTTTGGTCATATCTCTTATCCTATCTCATTTTATATGATATTTATAGCTTGACTGATCCGTTTATTATTTTCTTCTTAAATAATACTCGGGTCAGACCGAGGTATTTCAGGTGCTCTTGCTTGACTTCTTATCAGGGTCTGTCACCTGATTTTTGGCTAACTACTTTAGCATAGTAGTTTTTGTTAGTATACATTTGAGATAGAGACTCCTTTTTGTATACTTATTCTTTTGTCTAGCACTTGTATCTATTCTTTTGTGATGTTGTGGATCTAGTTTGACCACTATTTTGATGTACACTTTTATGTGATATATTCATATCTGTTTCCGCCTTTGTGATATGAATGTCTGTGACTGATTTGTGTTATGCTTATTTCTATATTTGTTTTCGAAGTCTACATAGCCACTGTGTGGTAGTTTTGAGTTTGTATTTGATATGTCGGATTTCCTCTTGAAATGAAATGTAAGTTATATTATCTGACATATTGGTACTCGCAAAAAGCAATTACACAGATGGTCGCTCCTCAACAGCCTTATTCTTTGCGCTAGTCGACGGCATTACCTCGTAGTGTCCTTGGCTAGCGTGAGTATAGAGGTGGGGCATCACATAGTGAGTGGATTTGTCATATTATTTTGTATCTACTTTTTGATTATTCTTCTTTATCACTAATAAACTCTTTTATAAAGCTTTGATTACAAAGAGGATATCTTTAACTATTATCAATTTGTCAACTCCTATTGCAATATATATTGCTTCATTACTCATATAATACGTTATTGGATTCTCAATGGGTGAGAACCATCCCAAGCTTTATTATAAATTTGGGCACATACACTACTTTCATTGCAACATTATTCAAGGCAATGTACGTGTCCATTATAGTTAAATCTATCATAACCTCTCGTTAGGAACATTTCCAACTCAAAGGCCCTTTTTCAAGGGTTAACATGAATTTCAGATTGCCTTACTATTTTCAATATCACCAATGAACTTTGAGTTTGAAGGCCCTTCATAAGGAGATCATTATTTCCTTAAATATTCTCTAGTATTTTGTACATACTAGTGAATACTCATGACTATCATTTTAACTTAGATTTGATATTTCATAAATACTTGAGAATACTCATTTAGTGATCTCCATAACTTTGATTATAATTGGCTCTAAGTTGAAGCATTAGACGTGAAATGCTAGTTAATAGAGAATTCATATCCTTAGTTATATGAGGTTAGGATCATGGTCAATTGTATTCAAGTCAAAGTCAAAGTCAAAGCCTCTGGTCTGAGTGGTATGGTTAATAATAATTGTTATTATTGACTAAGGAATTTGTATTTGGATTAAACAAATTGAACGTGGATGATATTGGAATTTTGACCATAACCAAATTCCATAAATCCTAAAGTGATATAGTTTTGACAAAGGGAAATGGGGTAAATAACTGTTCTACCAGGTAATGCTTAGAATAGTAAAATCGGATTATACCGAGAATTTTGTAAGCGTTAAATTCGACCAAACTATAACACCACTAGCCAAGGCGATGTGTGAAAGTTAATATATGAATTGTTCGATACTAGCCGTTGATCGAATTCCTACCTTTAAGTCGCACAACGGTAATGGTTAATACTGTTTGTACCAAAAATGGGCACAACACTCTTCGGAAGTTTTTGAAGAGATAAAAGTGAAGAAAGAAAATTAAAACTGAGGATTATCTAACAAAAACTCCAAATAACAGAAAGTAAATTGCACAGGGGACAAGAATTTAGAGTGGTTCGGCGTTTTGCCTACGTCCAATATGAAGTTTGATGATTTTATTGCTTGATACTTGAAGATTACAATTTCTTATGATGTAGTACAACTGATTTTATAAGCTAAGTCTGAATCTAAAGCAGCGGCGGTGATTTGGAGTAAATCTGGCAGAGTCTGGGTGCTCTTTAGCTCTTAAAATTGTCCGACCCCTTTTCTGAATGACCAGGGGCTCTATTTATAGGTGTAGGAGGCTGATATTTCGCCTAAATTTCGGGAGACCAGTTCTGGCACGTGAGGGGGCCCACATGCCCGCTTTCAGGAAATCCGGGCCCACTTTGAGATCGATTCGAAGTCCATTCGAATCGATCAAGAATACATCCAATCGAGTTGAAATTTGGTGTCGACATTCTCCAACATGTGCTTAAGCTCCTGTGAAAATTTCATAGCATTTGGACTTATAGATCTCGAGATATGATCGATTCAAGATTGTATTTCCGGTTGATACGCTCCATTCGAATCGATCCTCTTCGAATCGATAGGGTCGAATCGATGGCCTGGTGAGCGAAGGCGTTGACGTGGCACGTGCTTCTCGCATCGATCCGCTTTTCACTCCGAGTCGACTGGGTCGACTCCATCATTTTCGCTACTTTGACTTAGTGGATTCGAAGAATTTCTCCACATATCGATTCGAATGGTAGTCTGTTTGTATCGATCATAGTGAACTTTGGTCGATCGATACGAAGCTATTGTAATAGGATGGATTCGAAGTAGAGTAACTTCATGGATTCGAAGCACTCCATCTTTAGGGATACGAACCACTGAGCCCAGATGGATACGAAGTGGGGCAACTTGATGGATTCAAAGCACTCCAAGCTGATGGATACGAAGCGGAATATCCGGACCGATTCGAACGAGTGCTTGCCGATAGTTGCGAACTAGATGGAGTCGAACCGATGGATACGAACAAAGGTTGCTTATGGATTCGAACTTAGGGTCATTTCCTCTAACTTGCATCGATGATATCTTGAGCGTACGAACTCGGATTGACTTGAAACTTGGAACGTTGCTTTTGCTGAACTTGCTTGACGTGTCTTATCAATTGTAGCCCAATCCGGACTCGGGTAAAATTCATCGATATATGTGGTCATCTAGTAGCTACTTGATGCTGAGGATGTATGATCCATATTCCCCAGTCAGTCCCTTGATATCTCGGCCTTGCCAAAAGGCGGGATAACATTTGCCCCCCAAAGTACGTCTTGTGTAAACATGACGTGCTTTGAAAAGCTGCAGATCCATGTTGGACAGCTATTGCATGTTTCGTTGAAAGCCGTATTCTGTATTGCCGTAACTGACTATCGTACAGTAGTGATTAACTGTTTGTTGCTGTAGTCGTCATTGGATGAATGTTCAATTCGAGTTTTTGTTAACTTTCTTGTATTGCATTTCGTATCGATCCTATCCTGAACCGATGTGAAATTTGAGTTATAACAAGGTCCGTCAGTTGTTTTAGGAAGTTCCTTCGTATCAATCCTCTCCTGAATCAATATAGAAGGTCGAAGGATCGACA
Organism: Allium fistulosum; assembly: GCA_030737815.1. Taxonomy (NCBI): domain Eukaryota; kingdom Viridiplantae; phylum Streptophyta; class Magnoliopsida; order Asparagales; family Amaryllidaceae; genus Allium; species Allium fistulosum. Next base: position 692,178,657 of record CM060904.1, read on the forward strand.
TCGTATTGGTGAATTTAGAATTCAGTAGATACGAAACGCTTGTTCATATCAATATGCAGTGGGTGGAGTCGAACAAAAGCTTCGAATCGATGGAACTCATTGGTGATGGATTCGAAAGCATTGTTCGACTCGATGCGATGATGGACCCTGATTCGTATCGATGACGATTGATGGATACGAAGCGATCGTTTGTACCGATAGACTGCGCATCTTTGCGAATCGATGAACACTTCGAATTGCTGGTGTCGAACGCTCTTCTAGTCTTTTTAACGTCCATGCTTCGAATCGTTTTGATGGACTCGAAGGAATGGATTCGAAGTGTGGCTTAGCAATAATGCACGCGGGAGTCTGAGTCGATTCTAGCGCTCTGGCTTATGGATTCGAACCCGCCGCTTAGAATCGATCTGATGCCTTCACCTGTTGCTACCGGTTTTACTCACCGGGATACGAATTGCCACAGAGTTCCTATAAATACTGAGGCCTCGTTCACTTTTAACTTTTCACTTTTACTGTTACCCTGCCTTCTTCTTCGTATCGATCCTTCAGACTTGAGAGAGACGCTTCTCCGAATCGATCGAAAACCTTTAATCCTTCAATTATAATCGTAACAAATCAGGTAATTAACGCATACGGCCATGCCATGAATGATGGAACTGGAAATCTTCGCCATCATTCTTGATTTCTTCTGAGATCAATTTCGAAGGGTTTTGAGATCTGAGCGAAATTGATCGAATCGTGGGATGTTGCACGAAAAAGTGTTGAGGTTTTCTTGGAAAAGAAGGAGAGATCTTGAGGAATTGCTTTTCTCTTTGCCTCGTATCGATCCGGGATGGAGCAGTTCGAATCGGTCCTGATTGTGTGGCCTCTGATCGATGCTCGTGAGATGAAGTGGTTCGTATCGATTGATTCGAACCCATAACCCCACGATCGATTTGAAGGTATCGAGTTTGATCGATATGAAACTGTTTTTCTTGGTTGGTATGAATGCTCTCCTGGTCGATTTGAAGTGCTCCTCCAAGTGAGACTATAGACATCGGTCCAAGGGCCGTATCGATACGAAGCGCATCGAGTCAACCCTTATCGAGTCGAAGCACATCGAGTCGTCCTGTATCGATTCGAGGTGATCGATTCGATCGTCCTCAAACCAAAGAATGCAATATTTCTGACTTGCTCCAACACCTGAACTTTGACCGATTTCGAGTTGACATTTGACGAACTTGATGAATTTTAGCACACTCGAACATTTAATTCCGACGAGCTTCGGCCTTGCATAATTGAACTTGACTGTAGGACTGCACATTTGACTGCCTTTTGAAGCTCGTCGATGGAACTATGGCCTAACCGAAAATATAACGGACTTATGCTTGAATCGACCGGTATCATCTGGATGGCGTGGTTGTGACGGTCAGCGATGATGGTCATTTCCAGTCTGATTTTCAGAGTTCTGTCGTTCGCACATTTTGTTTCATTCCGTAAAATCTGCTTAAGTAATGCACAACACTTGCATTGCATGACACATTCATACACACTTCACTGGGGAATGCATGGGTTTTCTATGAACTTAACGTTGCTTTCTGATAAGTTAGTCAGTTATGGAGTCTTCGAGCTCTCAGCAGCAGGAGATTCAGAGTTCTCTTCCTCCGGTCCTTGTAATTCCAGATATCCCAGCGGATATAGTAGATCCAGCTCCCGACGAGCTACAAGACGCTATATTTATCGAGGATCCTATAGACTCCGTTCAATCTAACATCTCTGAAAACTTGTTGGGTAGGATATGCACAAGGCATCATATTTCTTTAGATGATGTGTTATTGCCGAGTTCCAGCGATAGACCTCACTGTCCGCCCGAAGGATATACTGCCTTTTACCGACATGCTTGTGCAGCCGGAACTCCCTCCATTCAATCAATACATTAGGGAGATGCTATTATTTCTTGGAATTGCTCCTTCTCAATTACACCCCAATGGGCACGCGCTACTGAACCGTGCGTTTATTGTATTTATGGAATACCTCTTCCGTCCTCCAAGGCCGATGGAAATCAGATATCTGTTTAACTTCAAGAGTAGAGGTGATAGTCCGTCTTTTACATTTTTGGAGGCAGTGAGAAGTTGTCAAGTTATTAATGGAGCCTGGACCAGACTTAGTTACTTCAAGAATGAATGGTTCTATGTCCGGTGTCCTCCAGGTTTTGCCAGGCGATGGTTGTCTAGACGTAAGTGCCGTAACCTGTTGATGATTTTCTTGATTAACAGCTTTTTGGCATTGGTTTTGACACCTTGTTTCTCTTACAACCATTATCTCCAGACCCGATGGCGGGTATTACAAGGGCATAGTTCGAAGTCTTCAAGAAATTCCGAGCGAGCTGAGACACATCGACTTGGTGTTGAATGACTATAACTTAAGAGCTCTCGGCTTGATTGAAATGAATCAGAGTATAGTCATCGAAGGGATGTTAAAGCCCGCCTCAAAGAAGAAGAAAAACAAGAAGAAGAAGAAAAAGAAAATGGCGAAGAAAACGCTCGGAGTCATAATAACTGAAGTGAGCGACGAGGAAAGGACCCATACAGACGTGGAGCCGATGGCTGATCTTTCGGGCAACTTCGAAGAGTTGGGAGAGAGACGGAAAAGCAAGGCCGTCGTTTCCAAAAAACTCAAATCTAAGGGGTGGAAGTCTGTAGATGTGTCTCCTCCCACTTCCGAAGCTATAATTTCTAAGGCCGCCCCTTCTCATTCGAGAGATACTTTTAAAGGGCTTGATGATATCCCCATCCCGGATTATATATCGATTCCTCACAATTCCAGGTTGGAGGAATTTCAAGATGTTTTAAATATGAGCGAGCCCTTTCCTTTGAGTGCGGTCAACACTCCCAGTTGGTTTGGGGGTTTACACATTTACACACACTTCCACAGCACTACATGACTTTCACATATTAAACATCATTTTTGTAAGATCCTAAACTGTAGTTCCTTCTTATCATAGGTGAGATGTCAGGTCGCGGATCCACTCTGGATAGGCTCCACAATGTGCGCCGATCTTCTTCTTATTACGAGTCCTGTTGGAGGGAATCAGATAGGGACCATGGGCAAGGTTACACTAGCCAGGAGCGCTACGACAGGGATAGAGATTATTGGCGCACTACAAGAAAAACCATTTATAGTTGCAAAAATCGGTGGCGTTTTATTGTAAATGCAACAAAAAATAGATTACCAAATAATATAAACGTGGCAAAAAATAATTCATGTTTCCCGCTTCTAAAAAAAAAGAGTCCGCGCGAACTAAATAAACGTAACCTATCATTTTACTCTCGTACTTAACAAAATTCTCATCCCTAATTTGCTTTCTTCTTCAGAAAAAAAATTTCCCCTTTTAATCGTGTCAAATTTTCATCGCACTCAAGTATCATCGTCAACTCCGTCGTTTCCCCCTTACTCAACATCGAGTCGCGGCAGCCAGCAGATCTAGGTATATTTAGGTATGAATCTTTTAAATAGATTAGGTATATTTAGGTATGAATCTTTTAAATCGACTTTGTGAATCTATTTGGATTTTATATGAATTTGAATGCATCTTATTTTCGTATTTTTTCCTAAACTATTACTGAAATGGTTGATTTAAAGGTGGAAACGATCACTCTATATCATTTGTAGCTTGGAATCCATGGAAATAAAGAGCTCTGTACTCTGATTAATTGAATCGTTGCTAGAGACAAAGTATCATGATATCAATAAATCACTTATTAATAATTCTGCCAAATAAGGAAATCTTAATTCCAATTTTCATAGTTTTTGTTAGGATTATATTTTTTGTGAACTTCTATCTATGTTCGACTGATTTTATATGGTGCATTGATATGTTTAGTATTTGTTTTCTTAAAAGAAATGGGTATATTAGATCATGCATTTTAATGTTGGTCTTTGTTTGTCAACTGATTCAATGGCTGGTGTTGTAATATTAATTTGGGTTTTCGCATTTCTTATTAAGATCTCTTTCTATAGTTACAAAACAATTGGACCAAGCATTCAGGACTCTCAATTGTTGTGGGTTCCTAATCCTACTCTCTCTCAGGCCTAAGAATCTTACTGTGGTGTAACCATGGACAAGGAATAGGGATATTTTCTCTCAAAAAATCCTTTTTAAAGGTCCATTTAAGATGAACTGTTTAATACAATAAAAATATAATAGATGAAAGAGAATTACTAATCATACATGCCCCATGGTGATTTCTTTCACTTGTTTGTGGTAGTTTTCTTTACTTTTAAATTTTGAAATAGGTCATCCCGCTTGGGATTGTTAGAGACATACATTTTTGAACTCCTTGTTGATCTTATTTTTGCTGTGTATGTCTTCCTTACCCTTTGCAACTTGATGAGGAATTTTCTTAGATGAACCAGATATCGGGGGCATGCTCGTATCGGAGATGGCATGCATGCTATTGTCCTCAAGTGCTGCATCATACTTTGGATTAGCTTCATCTTTCTCATGTGCGATAGATTTTATTATTTTATCACTTATCTCTGAATTTTTTGCAGCTGTAAAATTTGATTGCTATATAATTAGGATAAGGGGCTGCAACTTCAAAGAACTATATATTTTTTGTCCCCTCATTATTTGTGTTCTGCTTCTGTTTGCACTAAGCATGATTAGTTTTTCCAATCGCTTTAGCCATGAGGGGACAAACTGTTGGTTTGTACATTCTGAGGCTTTGAATTTATATGCAGTAATTCTATAATTTGTTAGACTTAGGCTTTGAATTCATGCATGGATTAATTATAAATACATGTAAATCTGAGGTTAAATGCAAAATATAAGTGTAAAATTTATATTTTTGGAAAAGTATTCTTTGCCTTTGTCTACTAAACCACCATGGTTATATGCAGTAGTGCTACAAGTATTTGTACTTCAACGTCTAGTTATTTTTTTGATTACAACAGATAACCAATTTATACGTCAAAGATTGGAAACTTATTTGCCTTTAAATGTCGATAATGGAAAAAGGCTGGGTTTTTTTAAACAGGTGATAAAACCATGATTAACTTAATATGTATTTTGAGAATTAGAACATATAATCTAATACTAAAGCTCACTTTTTTTTACTTTTTTCATAGAACTAGTATAGAATACCGACAAGGAGCAATGAATTTCGTGCATGCTGCAAAGAGGAATGTAAGAAGTGTAGAAAATTTTTATACCCTTGCAAGGATTGTCGGAATCTTAGTCGTCATGATGACCAAATCATCGTTGAACATTTAATTATAAAAGGAATGGATCCTAAATACATTAACGGTGTATGGTTTAACCATGGTGAAGAGATAAATGTAGAGAATAAAACAAATACGTTTGACGTATATGAACTATTCAAGATGATTCACTATGAAGATGAAGATTTTTTGAATCAAGATTTTTTTGATGATGATAAAGACGATGTTGATTCTCGAAGAAAAGAGGATGAGTTAGTCAAGAACTTGGAAGATGCAGAAACTCCATTATATCCTGGTTGCACAGATCACACAAAATTATTTGCCATCACCGTCTTGTATAATCTTAAATGCGAGACTGGCTTGTCCGATAGTGGTTTTGATAAGCTTTTAGCTGTGCAACATCTATTTCTGCCGAAGGATAACGTGCTTCCCAAAACCTTATATGAAGTCAAGAAATTTCTTAAAGCATTCGACATGGGTTTTGAAAAGATACATGCTTGTGAGAATGATTGTTGCCTTTTCAGAAAAGAATACAAAAATTTAGAAAGTTGTCCAAAATGTGGTTCCTCGAGATGGAAGAAAAATCAAGATACTGAAGAGGTTATACAAGGTGTTCCAGTTAAAGTATTGAGATATTTCCCAACCATTCCGAGGTTTAGACGAATGTATAGATCTCAAAAGATGGCTGAAGAATTAAGATGGCATTTTAATAATAAAAGTAACGATGGAAAAATGCGTCATCCCGTGGATTCTATGACATGGAAAATGGTGGATGAAAAGTATAAATCTTTTTCATCTGATCCACGCAATCTTAGGCTTGGTCTTGCTACAGATGGATTCAATCCATTTTCCATGTTGAGTTCGAAATATAGTTGCTGGCCGGTAATGCTTGTGACATACAATCTCTCGCCTATGTTGTGTATGAAGAAAGAAAATATTATGTTAACTTTACTTATTCCAGGCCCGAAGCAACCCGGGAATGATATTGATGTATATTTGGTGCCTTTGGTGGAAGACTTGCATCACTTGTGGTCTAATGGAGTTACTGCTTATGATGCATTTAGTAAAACTTTATTTAAACTGAATGCAATTTTGTTATGGACGATTAATGATTTTCTGGCTTATGGAAATCTTGCTGGATGTCGTGTGAAAAGGCAAAAAGCTTGCCCATTATGTGGTGTCAATACCCATTCTCGTTGGTTGAAACATAGTCGAAAGTTCGCCTACATGGGTCATAGAAGATTTCTACCTCCTTCAGATTCACGGAGGAAACAAAAGGCATTGTTTGATAATACCATAGAGACAGATGGTGCTCCTAGAATGCTTTCTGGGAGAAACATCTATGCATTATTGAAGGATTATCCAAATGATTTTGGAAAAGGAATAGAAGAGAAAAGTAAGAAGAGAAAGCATGTCTATGATAAAGAAGATGAATATGATGATACTAACAGTTCTACAGAAGTAGACCTATCAAGGTGGAAAAAACGATCAATTTTCTTTGATTTGCCTTATTGGGAGGTTAGTGGTTAATTAATTTATTTTTCATTGTTTTAATACAAGAAAAACCCAATAATGCAATATTGTTTTGGTTTTCATAGGAACTTCCATTACGTCACAATTTAGATGTGATGCATGTGGAGAAGAACATTGGTGAAAGCCTATTGGGCAGAATGTTGCATGGAAATAAATCCAAAGATGGAACCAACTATAGAAAGGATTTAGAGGATTGGGGAATTCGAAGTGAGCTTCATACACAACCTCGTGGGAATAAAACATATCTTCCACCGTCTCCATATATGAGTAGTGTTCTTATCAATTATGTTTGCATTACATGTACATTTTCTCATAAAATTACAAATCTGTTCATCATCTCAAGGCTTTTAGGCCTGCTTGTTTGGTTTGCAAACTGCCACATCTCTTTTCAGCTACATGTTGATGATATTTAAGTGTTGTTTGTTAATATTTATCGCTGCTTATTGTTTACATGTGCTTATTGGTTTATACTGTGTTTTCTGTCACTTGTAGAAAAATATGTCTACAATATCTGTACGTACCCGTTTGCAGAGAAAGGCTGAAGAACAAACAGTCAAAGCTAAGAACAAACAGTCAAAGCGAAAACGTAAAGTTCCAGCTAGTATAAATGAAATAGAAGAACAACCAGACAATGCTAAGAAGCATGCCACTGTTCACAATGAAGAAGACGAACAACCACTAGATGATATCCCCTCTGACCCAAATGAAGGACTCCGCTCAGAAAATGAAACCTGTCCTGAAAAAACTGCTGATGCCGAGCTGGAAATTGGGAAACAAAGTGAAGCTGAAATCGGAAGTACATCTCGGAAAAGAGGCAGTAGAGGTCCAGCAAAAGCAAAAAGACTCCCGTCATGCAGTCAGGATCGAATTGAAGTTGAGTTCAATGATCTAGGTGTACCAGTAGGGCAAGGGTCGGTATATTTATCCTCTTTTCTTGGACCGCTTGTGCGGGAGCAGGTTCCATACACCATTGATGATTGGAGGAATATTAGTGATGACTTAAAAGAAGTTTTGTGGCAGTCGGTTCTAGTAAATACCTTTCAGATTTAATTAAATCTGTCGTATTTAAATTAAATAAATTTTACTAATATCATGTTTTGATGTATTGTTGCAGATTAGATTTAAATTGGAAGAGGAATGGCAAAGAAAAGCTATATTTCAACAAATGGGAGTACTTTGGAGATCGTCAAAAAGCAAATTGGTTCGAAATTTGCAAAAAGCGGAGAACGATGAGGAAAGACTTAAACTGAAACCTACGAACATAAAAAGCATAACCGATTGGAGGAAGTTTGTGAAGGCGAAAACAAGTCGGGAGTTTAGGGTAAATCATTCCTACTGAACTCGTCTGGCATGTTTCTGCAAATCCATCTACATAGTTAGCAACCGATAAATTTCTTTAGAAGTGAAGTCCAAGTGTTGGTGGATGCTGAGGGTTCCTGTTTAGGTATTAGCTGTAGGAACCTATGACAGTACAAAATACAAATGCATTATGACAAGCACAGGAACATTTTAAATGAAGTAAAAAAAACACTTTGCAAGTTAGTTCAATCTATAAATATTATTAGTAGATATGGAATGCTGTATATGTCAACTGAGTTATCCAGCATTAATAATACCAAATAAGTATATGACCATGATGAATTGATTTTCAAATAAATTGCAATCCTTACCATACATATTTACCCTGCATTATAAATATTAGATAGTTTTTCTTTTTATGATTTTGGTTGTTAAATTCTAGCATCTTTCAATATTTTTAGCAAAAAAGTGAGAAATATTCAGCCCTTAGGTACACACAACTTCCGCATGCAACCGGTCGTAGGGGAATGGCTAGAAAGACTGAAGACATGGTAAGTTAATTAACTATAGCATTATTTAACATTATTTTATACCTGTCAGTTTATTAATTTAATGTTATTCTATTTTTAGAAAAAAGAAAGTGCAGATCCATCGTCCATAAGTAGAGCTGATGTGTGGATTAGATCTCACATTAAAAAAATGGTGAACCAGTGAACATGGAAGCTGCGAATACTATTGTAAAATTGTTTTTAATTTTATTGGTATATTTTTTTTTGAAACTATGATATTTTTACCATTGTACATTATCTATGTATATTTATTTATATAGGAGGAGATCAAAAAATATGGTAGCCTATCCCAATCCGGCTCGACACAGAATGATATTGGAAAAGATGCTCTTGTACATGTACTGGGACAAGATAAACCGGGACGGTTAAGGGCATTGGGTAGGGGTTGTACTTTATCCAAGCTAGCTTTGGCCCAGTCCAAAGATAAACAAGTGTCTCGGTGTCGAGAGGAAATAACAGAATTGAAGGGAATGATACAGACTCTGATGGACCAGAAGGTAAATTTTTGGAAATTAATTTATATTCGTAAAATATTAATTTATATTCGTGCTTCGCTGCAGGGTAAGAAAGTTCGAGAAGGAACTCACCTGATTCGGTAAAAATTATATTTATATTACTCAATAAATGAAATTTATATTTTAATTTTTTAATCCAGTAATTGATTTAATTTTTAGTTGATTAATTGTAGATCGACGACGAAGTATGTTTGCTGTTGAATTGGGATGGAACCTCTGGAGTTGTTGCCCATGGGAGGCTGTTGTCCATGGACCCAGATGACGTTGTCAATGGCATTCGTCTTGGACCAAATGCTGGGAGCGTTGTTATAGATTCAGTGGATAAAGCAGACACTTATTTATGGAGGCCTACACCTGAAATGGCAGTCTTAGCAGACGCTAAGAATAAGGTAGTTGCTTGGCCATCAGTTTGCACCAAGGTCCCGCTGCGAACACGGTTGTACTGTAGTGCATCCAGTACGGTAATTTTTTTCACGTTAAGTATATTAGTGTAATATGCTGCGAGCTTATTGATGTCTAAAATGCAGCGAGCACACCTCCCATCTGAATAAAAATTTAACACATATTCGTTGTTTTTGTATAGCATACTAAAGTCTTGAATTTCACTTCTCATTTTTAGAGTACCAGCATCATCGAAGACACTTGCAAGATTTACGGTTGGACTGAGGGTGAAGGTGTAGTTGCCGAAGGAAGAATCCACGCCACTGATCCAAAATATACTGTTAATGGTATTCCACTCGGTCCGTCTTCTGTTGTGATTTGGGTGGACAAAGTAGTAAATAAAGATGCTTATTTGTGGTGACCCACATCTGATATGTCATGCATTGGAGATGCAGTTGGTAGGAAAGTAGCATGGCCAAGATCAAAAGTAGAAGCTGATCAAGAAAAACTAGATGAGAGTCATGATGATACTGAAAATGTTGTGAATTCTCCCATGAAATCCACACATATGGTCATGAATAAATCGCAAAATGTAAGTATTAATTTTCAAATTTGAAGAAGTTAACTTTGTATGAAAGTTTATTTAATGTGCATGTATACATTGTGCATAATAATCTCTTTTCTTTCAGCCGATTGCAACAATGCAAAAGGATGCCAAATGCCAGTTGATCGATTTGGGTGGAGCAGACGTAGTGGCTGAAGGAAGTATTGCATAAACTGATCCGATAACGATGGTCCATTGTCGTCCATTGGGCGTAATGCTGTAAAAGTTTGGATTGAACTAGTGATAGTTCCAGATGCAGAGATATGGATACCAACATCGGGTCTGACGTGCATGGATGATTGCTTTGGCGTTCCCATAGCTTGGCCAATGGAAAAAATCATTATTAAATCAAAATGAAAGGTATATAATTTTTTTATATACATTAGGAATGCTAGCAGCTAAAGTGCAGATAGATTTATGGTAAAATGATAAAAGTACATAAGTAGGGGTGTTATATTCGAATTGTGATTGAATGATTGTGATTGGTGGTTCAGGTTCAGGGGAGGGAAAATAATTGATGGTGAGGAATTATGTATGGATTGTGGTGGAATGTTAGTTGAATTGATGGTGAGGAGTTATGTATGAATTGATGGTGAGCAGTACAGTGATAGTGTAGGAAGAAGTGGCAAGGTAGTTGAGTGTTGTGGCAGTGCAGAGAAGTGGTCGATTGTCGTCCATATGTTCTGTTTCAGTACATTGCTTATTTAAGCAGTTTTAAGTTTAGGTTTTGTTTTCTCACTCTTTTGTTCTGTTCTTTGTTGATAGGTAGTTCAGGTTTTGAAGACATCAGCAATGGCAGGTAGTTTAGGTTCTTATGGTGGTTCAGGTTATGCTCGGTACGGTTATTTCAGACGTATATGTATGGTTATTTCAGATGTTTATTTCAGATGTATATGTACGGTTATGACACTTATGGTAGTTTGGTTATAACACTTATGGTAGTTTGGTTGTGTATGTGTACGGGTAGCTTTTTGTCGACATCTATGTATGTGGATGTATGAATGTCTATGTATCTTGTGGGTCTTCAATGCGTATACGTATTTTGTAGTTGTTTAATATATTGTGTTCAAAAGTGTATGTGCTTGCGTATTCTGTTATTATATAATTAGATGCTAGATCAGGAGTAAATCTGGAGTATCAGGTGGAGGGAAACAAACGCTACAAGATATTATTTATTTTGGTAGCGTTAAAATATCGCTACAAAAGAGTAATTAGAAACTCAAGTACACTTATGCTGGCGTTTATTACGCGCTACAAAAAATGTATATAACGCCATGAAAAGGTAACGTGGAGGAGAAAACCCTTTCGGTGGCGTTAAACAGGCGCTACAAAAAATTTAGATAACGCCATAAAAAGTATCATGGAGGAGAAAACCTTTTCGGTGGCGGTAAATAGGCGCTACAAAAAAGGAATTCTATGGCGCTATAAAAACGCTATCAAAAAAACAAATTTGGTGGCGTTTAAAAAAGTGCAACTAATACTCGAGGATTTTTAGTGGCATGTTTTCTCGTAACGATTATCGGAACGCCACTAAAAATACGTAGTGGCATTTTTTGGGCGCTACAAAAAATCAGTTTTCTTGTAGTGGCGTGGCCGTTCTGGCCATGATCGTACTGACAGAGATCGGGGCCACCAGTACCGATCACGATCTCATTCTCCTCTGCCTCCTAGGGCCCCCGTAGATCTCCCTGGGTCTTCATAGCAGCAACAGCCTTCTCAATCTTCAAGGCCCGAGACTCAGCGGCCAAGAGTTGAACCGCAAACGGCTGCCATCATTGAACAGGCTCCGGTTGAACTAACGAGTGAAGGAGCCATCAAGCTTGCCCAAATGAAGAAGGACTTCTTGGAAATTTGCCTAGATGCATATGTCTTCCCTCCTCATCTCAAAAGAATTCCTCCGGATGCTGAGAACATCGCTCATGACTACATCCGTGACTTTTACGCTCAATACAAGGAGTGGTATAAGGCAGCCGTGAAGGCTTCGAAGGTAGCTTTTGATCGGGCAAAGATTATTGAGGAGTGCGATGCTGACATTGCCAAGAAAGACCGCATCATCCAAGTTCTCCAATCTGAGATGGAGTCGTCTCGAAACTCTGAACTCCAAGCTCTTAAAAAACATGATGATGCTGTGGCGAAGATGGTGAGGATGCAGCAGGCACACCGTGCCTTAGTAGAAGGGATGGGCCACTGTTACACTACCGTCGTAGCTGAGCGAGATACAACCGTTAATGAGCTGAACGAGCTCAAGGCCAAATTCGCTGAAGTGGTGAAAGAAAAAGATGATGCAAACACCACCGCTCAGGAGGCATGCGATCAAGCCGTATCACTTCGAGCTGAACTTGCTGCGGCGGTGGCCAAGACTAAGTCTGCGGAAGAAGAAATTCAGGAAAAGATTATGGTGGAGCGATCCAGGATGGATGCTGATTTTGATGATCTCCTGGTCACATACAACGCCAATGTGCTGGAGCACAAAAATTTATCCTGGCTGGGAGATGACTCTATGATCTTGTATAATGCTTGGACTAGGTTGGTGGAGGAGAAGAAAGCAGCACATTCAGATGAAGCACTGGATGATTTCGAGCTTGAGATGCGCTTGCTTACTGAGGAAGAGAGGAAAGTTCTCCATGAGGCGGTGATTTCCGTGGCGAGAGAAAGGCTTGGTACTCGACATATAGAGACAGGCGAGGGTTCGGGGATCGAGCATCACGAGGCAAGTGTTGGAGCTGAAATTCCGACATTGCCCGTAACCATTGGTGCAGTCGATCCCCAGTCTGTCCCCGCTTATAATCCTGACCAGCCGCAATTGTCTTCCACTGATGCTCCTGCCTCTGCACCTGCCCATGCTCCGCGTCAGGCTAAGGAAGGTATTTGAACGTCTCCTGTATACACTTAGTGTGATGAACCTGAAGTAATACACTTAGCTAACAATTTTTGCTTTTCAATATCTCAGTGACCGAAGCCGTTGTCTATGCGCCTTCTACATCACAAGTTCCTTATCAAGCGCAAGGGGATATTGTCACCGAGGCCATTATGACATCTACCGTGGTCGGCGAAGAGGGAGAAGCGAGCATGTTGTCCTTTGATGCTCAGATGATTGAGGAACTCCTCAGTCAACCCAACGATCCCTTCGCCGATCCATCCTTTGCCATGAGTGGGGCCACTCCGGCTGTTAGCTCCTTTATGCCAGCCACTAGCATATCCAGTGCGGTCCAAGCACCTCGTGAAGATGAAATTTTGGCTGAGATTAATGCTGAGATGGCAGCAGTGACCGCCGGTATGAATCCGTCTGGCCCTGCCCCGCTAATGATGATATCGCTGGCGGCACTGTGGTAATTGCGAGTGTTCCTGCCCCACCTCCTGTTACTGCTCCTATGCCTCCAGCTCCACCCTCCAAGAGAATCTCTGTTGCCTTAAGCTCCGAGGAAGATGTGGACATTATGTCGCCATCGGAGGACAAACCGGAGAAGAGTAAGAGAGTGAGGAGGAAGTTGGGTAGCGGATCCAGTGAGACTACCCCGAAGAAGAAACCACGGAAGAAGAAAGATTGAACTCTTCTCTTAGTTTGCCGTTGTGTCCGGGGGTAGTGCTTTTGTTTTGTTGATTTTCCTATAGCCGTGTATAGATGTGGACTCGGCTCCCACTAGTAGGAATTTTTTGAACCATCTTGTAATCGAATTCTTTTTGTTGATAATGGAAATGAAAGTATATTCTCTTTCTTCTTTAATTCGATATTTGTTTTGGTTCTGCCCCCAGTCTTGGGGATAAATATGGAGTTGATGTATGTTTATACTCCGTTTCACACTCTGGGAGTATGGAGTTAAGTAAATGTTTATACTCCGTCTCACGCTCTGGGAGTACGGAGTTAAGTAAATGTTTATACTCCGTCTCGCGCTCTGGGAGTACGGAGTTAAGTAAATGTTTATACTCCGTCTCGCACTCTGGGAGTACGGAGTTAGGTAAATGTTTATACTCCATCTCGCACTCTAGGAGAACGGAGTTAAGTAAATGTTTATACTCCGTCTCGCACTCTGGGAGTACGGAGTGAAGTAAATGTTTATACTCCGTCTCGCACTCTGGGAGTACGGAGTCAAGTTATGTTTATACTCCGTCTCGCACTCTGGGAGTACGGAGTTAAGTTATCTTTATACTCCGTCTCGCACTTTGGGAGTACGGAGTTAAGTTATCTTTATACTCCGTCTCGCACTTTGGGAGTACGGAGTTAAGTGAAGGATTTTCATGTATCTATCCATTTTTAGCCCGATGTGATGGCTTGCCCCCAAGCTCGGGTTTCATTTAGCGAGTGGTCGATCGTATCATAGCCACTCCCTACTTGAATAAATTCCACTGCGTGATGGAATTTAGCTCTTCGTGCATCGTGATGTTGTACATTGTATTTAATGAATCACAGCTCTGGCTCGAAGAGATGGCATTTTATTGCTGAAATAAGAAAATATGGCAAAGTCAGTTGCCTTATTACAAATTCTAATTTCGAAATGCAAAAGTAAATTGCTAAATGGAAAAAACATAATAAAATAAATAAAGCCTATCATATGTAGTAGCGATGAAGACTCTCGCTGTTCCAGGCCCTTGGCATATCAAGACCGTCAACGGTCGATAATTTGAATGTGCCATCTCCGAGTCTTTGTGTAATCACGTATGGTCCTTCCCAATTTGGTTTCATGTGTGAAGGAACCGGATAGATTCTCTTGAGAACGAGATCGCCGAGTTTGAAAGTTCGGGGTAGAACTTTGGCATTGTACAACCGGGCGACTCGACTTCGATATGCGGCTGCTCACAAACCGGCTTCTTCCCGCTTCTCATCCAGTAGATCCAAAGATTCAGCAAGCAATATAGCGTTTGTTTTTGGATCATAATAAGTCACGCAATGGGAAAACACTTCCGTCTCGACTGGAATAACGGCTTTCGAGCCATAAGATAAGGAAAACGGGGTGTGTCCGGTTGTAGTCTTATGAGTCGTTCGATAAGCCCATAATGCCATAGGAAGTTCATCAACCCATTTGCCCCCGGCCTTTTCCAGTCGTTTCTTTAGGATGGATTTTATAACTTTATTGACAGCTTCAACCTGACTGTTTGCCTGTGGGTGTGCAACCGTCGAGAATTTTTTATGGATATGAAACCGTTGACAGAAATTCTTGAACTCTGAACTTTCGAATTGGGCTCCATTATCGGTGATGATGGTATGCGGGAGTCCAAATCGACAGATGATATTGCGAACTACGAAATTTATTACTTTCTTTGTTGTGATTGTTGCGAGAGCTTCGGGTTCAGCCCACTTTGTAAAGTAGTCAACGGCGACGATGGCGTACTTCGCACCACCTTTTGCCAGAGGTAGAGCTCCGATGATATCGATGCCCCACATTGCGAATGGCCAGAGGCTGACCATTTGCGTTATCTCAGTAGGCGGGGCTCTCGGAATCCGGGCGTGTTTCTGGCATCTATCGCACTTTCTTGCATAGTTTTCTGCATCTCGATTCACTGTCGGCCAATAGTATCCATATCGGAGTATTTTCTTAGCGAGAGCTTGTCCATCGGTGTGATCGCCACATTCTCCTTCGTGTACGTCATGCAACACTCGTTTAATTTCATCGTGCGCGATACACCGGAGAAGAGGAATGGAATAACCTCTTCTATACATGATTTCGTCCTGAATGACGAACCATTAAGCTTTTCGTAGAATTTTCCTTTTCTCATTTCTATGCTCAAGCAATGTCCCATTTTCAATGTAATTTCGATATGGAGTCATCCACGATTCTTTACTGGGAGCGGTCTCAAACACAAAATTCGTCTCTATTTGATCAATGCTTGGGGAGGACAAAGTTTCGACGGGGACAAGTCCCATTTGCTGTGCTTCACCTGTGCTGGCTAACTTCGCCAGTGAATCGGCTCTTTGATTGCGATCTCGTGGTATATAATAAATGGCATAATAATCAAACTGATTCAGTATTTCCTGAACTCGAGCCAAGTAAGCAGCCAACCTTCGGTCTCTCGCTTGATACTCTCCCCGTACTTGACACACAACTAATTGTGAATCACAATAGATTTCCACAGCGATAATTCTCAAATCTCTGGCAAATTTTAGTCCAGTTAAGAGGGCTTCATATTCAGCTTCATTATTGTTTGCATGAAAATCGAACTTCAAAGCATAACATATAGATCAGCCTTTGGGAGTTTCAAGTACAACACCAGCGCCCGAACACCGGTCGTTTGATGCACCATCTGTATACAGCTTCCAGATGTATTCGGGGGATTCACTGGTTTCGGGCAAGTCCTCTGGAACGGTAAATTCGGCTATGAAATCAGCTAGGACTTGTCCTTGAATGGCTCTCCACGGGGCATAAGCAATGTCAAATTGACTCAGTTCAATGTTCCATTTGAGTAACCTACCAGACGTCTCAGGCCGCGTGAGGACCTGTCGTAACGGCTGATCAGTATACATAGTAAGAGGATGAGCTTGGAAATAAGGGCGAAGCTTTCTTGAGGCAATGACCAGGCAATAAGCCAATTTCTCCAATCTTGGGTAATTTCTTTCAGCTCCCGTTAACCGTTTACTAACATAGTAGACCGGTTTCTGCACTTTGTCTTCCTCTCGAACTAGAGAAGCACTGATCGCATGTTCTGATACTGCCAGGTAGAGGTACAATTGCTCGTGGTCAACGGGTTTTGACAAGATCGGTGGTGTGGAAAGATGCTGAACCAGCGACCGGAATGCGCCTTCACACTCCGTGGTCCATTCAAAGTTTCGCTTTCCCTTCCGGATCAGATTGAAGAAAGGAATGCATTTATCGGTGGACTTTGAAATGAACCTGCTCAATGTTGCGACCTTTCCGTTGGGATCCAACTTTTAGTACTTTTGAATCGTCATTCTCACTGACTGGGACGTTCACAGTCAGTTCGGCTAGAGAAGCTTGATTCTCTTTTGATTCGTCTTTATCTTCATTGTCTCTAGGGTCAAGATCTTTAAGGAATTGGTCGGGGTGCCCGGGCCAGGGCCCAGGCGCTAGTTGTCAATCATCAGCAGAACGGACGCAGAGAGATTCCTCTACGCCCTTTCCTTTCTCCTTTCTCTGCGCCTCGCGCAGTTCAGCAACATAACAGGCTCTTCCTGCTGCCTGATCTCCTTGAATGACTCCAATCCGGTGATCAGTGGGGAACTTTAGAGTCAAACACCATGGGGCAATGGCTGCCCTGAATTCAGCAAGGGCCGGTCGGCCCAAGAATGCATTATAAGGCGAATCGATGTCCAAAACAACAAACTTCAACAGCCGGACTCTCCGGCGCTCTCCAACTCCCAACTCCACTGGCAGTTCCACCACTCCAGTGGGTATTGTAGCACTTCTGTTGAAGCCGTGAACTCGAGATTGGCAAGGTTTCAAGTACTTTGCTTCCATTTTCATTAGATCATAAGCCCGTTTGAGTAAAATGTTTACAGAGCTCCCACTGTCGACCAGGATCCTCTTCATCCAAGCAGGACCAACCTGGGCAGATATGACCAGTGGGTCGATTGTTGGGGCTTCGATTTTATCAGCGTCTCTGCTTCTAAAAATGATGTCATCAGACATTGTCTTTTGTTGCTTAGCCGGAGTTCCATCTTCATAATTATTGCAGCATTCGAAGTCCGCATGCCTGATAGAACTAGCATACAACTCCATTTCCCTCCAGCTTCTGTCTGCCGGATGGGAACCACCACTTATTGTATTTATAACTAGCCTTCCGCCCGTACGAGCGGGTTCCTCTTGTCTTTCTTGATTTTGTGCGTGATTTTGATTCGAAGGGCCCGCACCGCCAGGCTGCGGCGCACGCACAAATTGATCTAACTTTCTCTCCCTGATCAACTTTTCTATGAGGTCCTGTAAATGTCGACACTCGTTGGTATTGTGGCCGTAACTTTCATGAAATCTACAAAACTTTCCTGTTTGAATCTGCCTCTCCGATGATTGCTTTAGAGCGGGCTTCTTGTATTGCACAGTGTTGCAAGTTTGCAGATACATGTTTTCCAATGATGTATTCAATGGCGTGTAATTATCAAACATCGGAGCCCTACGCCGTGGGCCTCGGTTTGGATCTCTTTTCTTGTCCTGACCATTGTTACCTCTTGGCTGAGTTTGCTTGTTCTGTATATTTAACTGGACTTTCCTGGAATTGTCACCGGACTGCTTAACTGCAACGTTACTTTGTATTCCTTCACTTCTGGGCCTCGCATCGTCCTGCTTCCTAGACAGTTTCGCGTCCTCTTGCCGTAAGAATTGAGCGGCTTTGGAGTAGAAACGGTCCAACGATGCGGGTGGTTTTCCACCTAACCAATTTCCAAACTCAGAATCGGGATCGATCCCTTTAGTTAATGCCATCAAAATTGAGTTATCGTTGGGATTACTAATCTCCACACATGCCGCATGGAATCTCTCCAAATATCGTCTTAGTGTTTCTCCATGAGCTTGAAAGACACTAGATAGGGTGTTAACGTCTTTTGGTCTAGCGACATGCATGTGAAATTGTTCTACAAATTTCTTAGCTAGTTGATCAAATGAAGAGATGGATCTAGGTGGTAATCGCGTAAACCACATTGTTGCGATTCCTCCCAAAGAGATGGGGAAACTTCGGCACTTTACTGCATCGTCAGCCCTTGCGGCGCTCATTGACCACTCATATTTCAAAATGTGTTGATTGGGATCGGAATTTCCTTCGTACATAAGGAGAGTTGGCATTCTGAATCGCCGAGGAGGATCGGCATATAGTATCTCGTCTGTGAAAGGAGTATGACTACGAGAAATTCCCCAATCGTCATTGGTAAGGCCTTGGCTTTCGCGGATCATCTGACGTATCATGGTCGAGATGTCGGGCATTGCTACATTTTGAGCATGCTGAGCTAAGGTGTGGTCGGGTTACACAACGCGAGCTTGGACCGGGCGCTGTCGACGGTCCAAGTTTCGCCTCCTTGGCTCAGCGTGTTCCGGGACGTATGGTTCAGGAGTATGCCCACGCTGATGATTATTTGGATCTGAAAGATTTCGGGTATCAACCCTTGTTTCTACTGTGGCAGCTGTGGCATGATTTTCCGTGGTATACTGTGGAGTAGGACCCCCTCGTGCTGAGGGCCCGGCCTGGAAGCTGGTCGATGGCCCTGCCCTCAACTGTCCAACGGTCAAGGCTGGTTGATATCCGATAGTTTGTGCATGACTCCCGTCTAATCGGGGACGGGTAGATCTGTGGTGATGGTCAGATGAGGTGGAACTTTCAGTAGATGAACGGGAGATATCATCCCTCCTGGACCTTCTGCGGTCTTGGCGGTTCAGTTGGTTGGTCAATTCAATATTAGCACACAACTATTCGGCCAACTGTTGCCGACTTTGAGTCAGTTCTTGAAGCAACACATGGAACTCTTGTCTGGTGATTGGTCCAAACGGATCTGAATGAGCAGTGTTGTCTTGATTGTATGGCTGCTGTTATGTAGGATTCTGTCCATCCCTACCTTCTTGATCAGCAGCTGTAGATGCAGTTCTTGTACTAACCATCTTGAATGGTGGATTCCTTTCCTAGACTTTATGCAAATATGAATAGAATGGAAGGATTCTGGATTTGAGATCTGGATCTTCCTCTTGGATTTATGCAATCCAGTATCGATGGTAGATCCAAGGAGCAGGAGAAAAACTAGTTTCTCTCAATGGAAGCACCAAAGTGTTTGTACCAAAAATGGGCACAACACTCTTCGGAAGTTTTTGAAGAGATAAAAGTGAAGAAAGAAAATTAAAACTGAGGATTATCTAACAAAAACTCCAAATAACAGAAAGTAAATTGCACAGGGGACAAGAATTTAGAGTGGTTCGGCGTTTTGCCTACGTCCACTATGAAGTTTGATGATTTTATTGCTTGATACTTGAATATTACAAATTCTTATGATGTAGTACAACTGATTTTATAAGCTAAGTCTGAATCTAAAGCAGCGGCGGTGATTTGGAGTAAATCTGGCAGAGTCTGTGCGCTCTTTAGCTCTTAAAATTGTCCGACCCCTTTTCTGAATGACCAAGGGCTCTATTTATAGGTGTAGGAGGCTGATATTTTGCCTAAATTTCGGGAGACCGGTTCTGGCACGTGAGGGGGCCCACATGCCCGCTTTTAGGAAATCCAGGCCCACTTTGAGATCGATTCGAAGTCCATTCAAATCGATCAAGAATAAATCCAATCGAGTTGAAATTTGGTGTGGACATTCTCCAACATGTGCTTAAGCTCCTGTGAAAATTTCATAGCATTTGGACTTATAGATCTCGAGATATGATCGATTCAAGATTGTATTTCCGGTTGATACGCTCTGTTCGAATAGATCCTCTTCGAATCGATAGGGTCGAATCGATGGCCTGGTGAGCGAAGGCGTTGACATGGCGCGTGCTTCTCGCATCGATCCGCTTTTCACTCCGAGTCGACTGGGTCGACTCCATCATTTTCGCTACTTTGACTTAGTGGATTCGAAGGATTTCTCCACATATCGATTCGAATGGTAGTCTGTTCGTATCGATCATAGTGAACTTTGGTCGATCGATACGAAGCTGTTGTAATAGGATGGATTCGAAGTAGAGTAACTTCATGGATTTGAAGCACTCCATCTTTAGGGATACGAACCACTGAGCCCAAGTGGATACGAAGTGGGGAAACTTGATGGATTCGAAGCACTCCAAGCTGATGGATACGAAGCGGAATATCCGGACCGATTCGAACGAGTGCTTGCCGATAGTTGCGAACTAGATGGAGTCGAACCGATGGATACGAACAAAGATTGCTTATGGATTCGAACTTAGGGTCATTTCCTCTAACTTGCATCGATGATATCTTGAGCGTACGAACTCGGATTGACTTGAAACTTTTAACGTTGCTTTTCCTGACCTTGCTTGACGTGTCTTATCAATTGTAGCCCAATCCGGACTCGGGTAAAATTCATCGATATCTGTGGTCATCCAGTAGCTACTTGATGCTGAGGATGTATGATCTATATTCCCCAGTCAGTCCCTTGATATCTCGGCCTTGCCAAAAGGCGGGATAACAAATACTTCGAAAAACCACACGGTTCAATTAATTTATAATCATTGTAAATCAGTTAAATTACTCAATATTTATGAAATATTAATTATTAAATTTTAATTTGATTTTGGTGCCATTAGAAATTAATTGATGCATGTATAAATATATGTATGTGTCGATATATGATAGCGATAAATATTTAAATTTGATTTAAATAAACTAATTATTTAGGTTGGAAATTTTTAAGGCCCAGATAGCATCATATATTGGTCGACCATAGGAGTAAGGGGTGGAGTTTCTCAAATATTGAGTAAACAAAGACGATTAGATCTCCATTTTTGCTCTACTTAGATGTGCTATTTAAGCGCACCACTTTCATTCAAGGTGCATTTCAAAGGCGGTAGGTTTTGGTAATAATTTTAGTTTCAATGTTATATTATAATCAAATATATTAGTCAGTATATCTATAATGTTTAGATTCTAATTATTATAATGAACATATATGTATATGTATGTATGTATGTATATATGTGTTTGTTGTCTAATATTATGTGTGTGTATATGTATAAGCATTCAAAATTATCTAAATAAAATAACACATCAAAGATCATTACAATATTCCAATTATTTCAGACCATACTTTAAACATTTAAAATATATTTTTTCAAAATTTAAATTGATTTTTAAATGGTTTTAACAATTTTTAATATGATATATGTAATTATATATATCATATTTTTTTATATACTAAATTATTTAAAACTAACACACACACACACACACACACATATATATATATTCGGATTTAAAAATTAAAATCCATTGATGTATTATAATTATTAATATAAATTTAAATTCAAATCCTTTTAACTAGATAATGTATATATTATTTTTTTAAATTATGCCAATTATATAGTTTGATACAATAACAAAAATGAGTTAAAATCTTTTTTGGCGAAGAATTAAAAGTCTAAACACAGGAGCAAGTGGAAAAGGAAAAAAAGGAAAATGAGTTAAAATCTTTTTTGGCGAAGAATTATGCCAATCATATAGTGGCCGATCCACTTAGTACAAGAGCAAAAGGAAAAAAAAGAAACACAGAAGCTAGACAAAAAGTCTAAACTACTCGGAAGGGCACAAGCCCCCTTGTCATTACTGATATCAACATCAGTACTTGGACCAATAATATGTTGAACAACAAAAAAGTACCTAGCCAGGTTCGGATCATATGTCCTTGAGAGAGGACTGTAGAGATAAATCCGGTCCCATGTAGGATCTAAGAACTGCCACCAATTCCTAGCACCATCAATACCACTAGTCGATAGAGAAAGACCATCACCCTCAACATGATACACTAACCTCCTAGTCTCATCAGGACCACCTAAGAAAATGTGATAACTATGCATCTGCGGGTCATATCTCATTTTCGTCAGCTCGTGAATCCAAGAATTCTCTTCAGGTTCCCAAGAAACAACCTCATCATTAGAAACGCTAACTACAAGTGAATCAATATCTATCTCCACAGCTGGTGAAGCAGATACAATAGGATCGAAGACAGGCAGAGCACTAACATTGGGAACCCATTTCATTTTCGGCCTAGGGAGGGGAATTTTCCAGAAGGAGATAGGGGATCTATCCTCGAACACTTTTCCACAAGATGACCAAATGACTGGCAGTTGGTACAAATGTTAGGCTTCCAGCTGTAGTTAACTTTTATTTCCACCTCATGCCCTTCTATAATTCTTACTTTTAATATCGACGGTAATGGTTTTTCTGGGGTAATTTCAATCAAAGCCCTAGCATATAATAAGTTCTTGCGCACAATGGTATTTGCATCAAAGCATTTGAAATTTCCAATAAGACTGGCAAGCCAGTTCAGACCAATCGAAGGTTGAAGGACAGACGGGATATTGGAGAAAGTGGCCCAAACTGGAATATATAGAATCTGCTCTCTAGAACTATCTATACTAGGCTCCAAGGAGTCACAATAAAAGGTTTTCCCTCGAAAATGAGGGGGCTAGTATCAAACTCTATAAGTCTGTCTTCATTATTACCAAATTTAAAGTAGAAAAAGGAATTTAAGAATTGGACATGAAGTGAACCTTTCAGTTTCCATGCACGCCTACAATTCTCTCGAACTACCAAGTATGATGCATCAGCATCTAGGAAAAATCGTACTAAGTGATCAGACCAATGGCTTTCCGCTTCCCTAAGCACTGCAGTGGGGATAATGTGTATACCATTAATGACCTAAGAATTGAAAACCTGTGGAGAATATGCTCCGGCGTTTCGAGGCAATGTCTTAAACAATGAGGACCATATGGGCTTGTCAACCATATTATCAGCATCTTCACAAGAGCCAGCAGAATGCTCATTGTTAACAGGCACAACACAGGTATCTGGTATAGGCGGAGGTGCAGAATCAGTATTTATCCTAGGAGCAGATTCAAACCCAATCTGTTCAGGAGTATGATTGTTCACAACATTGATTGAATCAATGGCAATAGTAGTGCCTTCGTAAGCAACAGATTTAACAAAATGCAAAGAATCAATGCCTTCGGCTATAATAGAGCCAACGACAATAACAGGTGGAGTGTTAATTAGCTTAGTAGCAGAGCCAAACGAATCATTCTCAATCCCAATATCAACGCCTACCCAATTACTTACATATTTCACCAAATTCGAGATAGGCATGGGAGATGGAGCTACAAAGGGGATACCTGATAGGGGGGCCGCATCCGAGAAGTAGAAGCAAGGATTGAAGTGAAATTTGACAATGGGTTTTGAAAGCTAACATCATTCTCAACAGCAGGTAGAGTAGAAGCTATGAACTCGGAGGCTACTGCTGAAGGGGAAACAGAAGGCGAAGGACGCGATTCATTTAAAGAGAAAGAGCGTCCAGATCTCGTCGTCGATGCAGATCTAGAGAAGGCAAAACGTGGCTTATCCTTACTATTCTTTGCCATCAGAAAGCGAAGCAGGGAAGGTGAAACGAGAAAGATTTTGAAGATTAGGGGATTGGAGAAAATCGCCGAAGATAATGGTGAAGGATCACCATTATAGCGAAGGCATTTTAAATCAAATGTTTGTTTGAAAACAGAAACACTTTTTCAATTTTTTTAAACACACACACACAGATATATATATATATATATACACACACACACACACTAATTAACTATCCATAAACAAATATATTTTAAACTAAAATATAAATTCTTTTGAAATTTTAGATATTAATTCGAACTATTTTGAATTGGTTAAAATATTAATTTAAATAAAAATAATTATAATTATATATATGACCAGCATCACTGTCCCAATGGTTAAGCACTTCGACTTTGGTACGAGAGGTCACATGTTTGAAACTTGCGTAGCATGATTCGAACATAGATTGACGTGTAGTATGTTGTATACTATGTAAGACTTATAGTACTAATATGTACTACTATCTAAATACCCAATTTAAAAAAAAACTATAATTATGTATATAACTATGGATAACAAATGTATATATAAAATGATTAATGTATATGATGTGGTGTAAATCCCCACACTTATAAATGGTCACATTAACCATGTACACTTCTTATATGTTGCACTTACATTATACACATATAAGTGTATTTGACACACTTATAAAATATACTTCAATTAAATTAAAATACATTTTTCGTAAAGAAATAATATAAAATAAAGGTTTTGTTTAATATATTTTAGATTGGATCTAAAATCAACTAGACTTCATAGGCCCAATAAAGATATGAAAATGATTTTTTTTTAAATTTATCCATTTAACTCGCTATGACCCTGTCTAGTTCTTTTAATTGTATCAGAACCCAGTAGTTTATGCGATCTAAATTAGCAATATTAGGGCTAATTTATTAAAACTTACTCATTTAGTATGATGTCTATAAAGGTAATATCTAAGTTACAGTTTGGGTAATCAAGTACTCAACCCTACCTGGCTACTAGCCTGACCTGAATGATGAAGTAATCCCAATTGTAATTTCAATATAAAGTCCTAAATTAATTTTGGGCCTTTGGCTAATTACTAGAATCTATTTTGAAATTTCCAATAATATTTTAAATTTAAAAGTCAAGTTTAAAATTTGAAAGAAATTTTATAAATGTTATAAAATATTTTCAAAATTGATTGGAAAATTGATTAATTATTGTCAAAATTTTACATTAATTTATTATATTAATCAAATAAATATTTAGTTAAAGTTTAAATTAAAACATATATATTTATATACATATATTTGTCTTAAAATGTTTAAGCTAAATAATAATAATAAATTTTTAGAATTAATTATATATTAATTAAAATTGTTTTAATTAATTAATTGTTAATTAGTAAAGATATATGTGTATATATAAATACTACAAATGTTATAGTCAATATTAAATTAAATTTTTAATGAATAAAATAAAATAAATTGAATTGTTAATTAATTAATTAATTATGATTTAATTAATAAAATTAAAATCTAAATTAAATTAATTATGATTTAATTAAATAGAGTGAAACTCTAAGAAATCCAAATTAGATTTAAGGAATAAATACGTACGGTACGTATACCACTTTTTTGGATGTGTCTGACACATGAATTATAAGGGTATTTGATAAGAAATACATTATTCAATAAGTTGATATCACTCAATTAATTATATTAATGGTTATGAATTTCTAATATAAATGTTGTCCTCTACTATTTATATATTAATAAATTACTTGCATACTCTCTAGTTGTTGAGTAAACACAAACTAGAGATGTTATGTGTACTATTATTAATAGATTGACTAGATAAAGTAAGATAAATATATGTTTTTGGTAAGGAAACTTAACATACATATATCATACTTAGGTCGTCGAAAAATGGTAAATACGAGTGAATAATCTATTTTGATTTGTTGAGCAAACTCAAGATCGAAATGAGATTAGGACAAAGACTATGGGTTTGGAGCTATATATGATACTACCAATAAGGTTGTAGGCATATAACTTGTTGATAAAACTCAAGGTCAGAATCCTAAGGCAACAAGTCCTAACACTCACTAGAGATGTTGAATGACTTCTATATTCCTCTTCGAGGTTTGAGAAATATAAAAATCTGGTGGGAGCTTATTAGTAAAATGAAATTATATATTTAACCCTACTAATAATATTAGAAAATTTGCTATATATAAATGTCATAATCTACATAATTACATTTGCAAAAAATGTCCCACCAAAGTCATTAAAAAAAATGACAAGCTCAATGGACCTAACTACATAGATTCGCCAAAAGCAATCAAAATAGCACTAACATACAAATGCTTATGGTCATCAATACATGAATCTCCAAAAGAATAACATATTAAAGATGCAGATCCTAAACTAATAATTGCTTATAACAAATGGGTCACGAACCTAAAAATTTCCATAGTTTACATGTTGTCTCTTTAGACAAATCATTGCCAAGACAAGCATGAAAATATGACTATACATCAAATCCTCGATGGTTGCAAAGCATTGTTTGGAGGCAATCTCATTCTGCAAGGTATGAAATTACTAAAAAATTGTTCAATATAAAAATGACGAAGGGCATGTGTATGGACAAATACATCCTATTAATGAAAAGCTAAATTTATAGGCTTTCTCAATTGAATATTACTTTAACAACCCTGGTCGAGTTTAACTAAAATTAAACATAAAATATGATTTAATTTATCTTAATTAATTTTCAGATGAAATTGAGGAATTTTATTTGGTTCTTTTTTTTCCAATTTGAAATAAAATTTGGAATTAAATAAATAAGAAATTTATTATATGGGTTTTCCAAATAAGATAAATATAAATGGGAAATTTATAGTATAATGGTCAAAAATCGATATGAATAAATTTCTAAGATGAAATATTAAATTTGACGGACCTAAATAAAAATTTTGTGCATTTTTATATAATTTAGATGAATTTATATACATATATTTCATAATATGTGAAAACAGATATGAAATTGTATTTAAACTATTAGGGACATTTAATCATGTTAAATGGATACAAATTATTTTATGAAGTTTGATATGATGGTATCAAGTCCAAAAGGTATTTTTGTCGAATTTTATTTAATTTATATGAATTTATAAAGATGCAATTTCATAATATATGAAAATTAGCCCGGTTTTGTGTAAAAATGATTTGGAATATAAAATCACTTCAAAATAGTATTAAAATGATTTCTAAAGTTAAGATATATACATACATGCATACATACATATATATATATATATATATGAATTTATAAATTTAATTAACGATTTATAGATATATATTCTAAGAGATATGATTTATTTAGTGAGAAATGGAAAATAAACAATGTTTGAGCTATAAAATGAATTATATTGAAATAAATGTATAAAAATTACTTAAAAAAATAAATTTTATTTTGATATATTCGGACTTACTATGATTTTATTTTGAATTTATAATGATTTTTAAGATATTTTGAAGATATATATGTGAAAATGCTATATTTCTATTTCCTAGAAACTAGCTTGAAAACACTAATTTATACAACAATTTTGAAATGATTTCTATTCAAACTTTTTGATGAGTTAAAGTAGAAAGGTAGAGGAGAATTATATCTAAATTTAGAGGAAAACGTATCGAGAATCTGATTAAAAACGAGTGCAATACAAGTAAAACAAAAATCAGAAAAAACATATATAATAGGCTGCCTGTTTCAACCAGCTACTACAGATGCACTAGTTGGACATACTTTGATCGGGTTTATTGATAATCAGAACCAAATTGAATGGGGTTTGGTCTGGGATTCTTTTGGGGTATTCAGGCAGTGATTAGTCTACGTCTTTGGGCTAGAATTTCAGGTTTAATTTGTTTTAATTTGATGTGTTAGATTTAGTTGAAATTTGAGAAACAAATTCATAATTTTGTAAATTATTATTTGTATGTAAAATGGTGTTTTACAAATGAGAAATAAAAGAAAATAAGAATATATTTTCTCATTAGGCCTATTGAACCTACAAGGCCTATGTAGTACTCTAATTAGTAAGAAGAAAAGTAAACATACGTTCATTTTCTCCTTACCACTTCTCATTTCAGCCTTAGCCAAAAATCTGAAAACAAAAATCTCTTCCTTTAGCAAACTCTAGCTCTAATTTTTCCCCAAACTCAAGTGCAAATCAAAAGGGGTTTTGATCAATAATTATAGAAATCAAAAGAAGGTAATCTCCTTCATCTTCTGGTATGTTTAATTCATTGAATAATCTCAGTTTTGCTTAGGGTTATAATTCTTTTCTTTTGCAAATTATGAAATGAACCTAGGTAGTTGTCAAGAGAAGCTTGCCTAGGAGAATCTGATTTTCTTTCTACCAATTCAAGTACAACTAGGTGAGTTTCACTCACACTTATAGTCTATAGATGGATGCATGTGGCTGTTTGTTGATTGAATGAATCTATTGTTGAAATCAACACAATATCTTGTCTTATTTGCATCTTTTGCTATGCAATTTTCTGTTTGCTGGAAAACCCAAAATCATGATTTGCATCAAATTGTACTTGTTTGCATGCTTGTTTGAATGTTATTTCAGTGCATTTGAGGTCAAGGGGAAAATCAGCGATGAAATCACAACCAACGGGCAATCGGAGCACCGTCGGCGATGCCTGGGGCTCAGCCTAGGCATGCCAACCATTGCACCAATCATGTTGACTAGTGGACCAGTCATGTTGACTGGTGGACCAGTCATGACCTAGGCTAATACCCAGGTCACGTCATTTTGGGCTCTGTGTGCTCCTGTTTGCTTCTTCGTTCACCCGTTTGATCGGTTAAACCCAATTGTTGATTTTGATGCTATTTTATATGCCGATTTCAATGCTACTTATGGATTTTGATTTATGAATTTGAGAATTCATCTTAGATTTATTATACCACATAAATGCTCTATGGGTTCATGGACTTATACCCAAAGTTTTATAGCATGGTTTCAATCAGAATTCGCAAAAGCCAGATTCCCAAATTAAAGTGTTTTATCCAAATCTTTTCAAGTACAACTTGTTTTCTGTAAAAAGTATATTTGAATACACACACACACACACATATATATATATATAATTATTTATTACAATAATTATGCTTTTAAACTGGTATGGGACTTTTCATATGTCTAGAGAGATTTCGCAAAGGCTTTTCAATATATATACTAGCTTACAGAGCAACGTCTAAATATATTTATGTATTTAAAAGTTTAACAAATACCTTTTCATATAAAGATTAGTTTATAAACTAATATATATAGTTTAAAGAAGGTTTTTTCAAAGATTAATAGTTTTATAAAATTGCATGACATCGATCGAATGAGGAATTGATTTAAGCGGATTAATAAAGCAAGTGGTATGCAACACTCACGTTTATTTTTCCAATTAATTCCCGAACTTGTTCGATTGAGCCATTAATACACACGAGTGGAGTTTACTAACCTATAGTGAATGTTTAAATGAGCCCATGTGGTATGGGACACATGGTTGTTATTTATTCGGTTACTAATTAGAGGTATATGACACTTATCAACGAGTTTATGACTCGCCTTCGGAGTTTGTAAGACTTGTTCCTATCTTGGAGTTTATAGGTCTTGTACCTATCTTGATGTTTATAGGTCTCGTACCTATTTCGTTGATTATAGGACTTCTTCCTATCTTGATGTTTATAGGTCTTGTACCTATCTTAATGTTTATAGACTCATACATCTATCTTCGAGTTACATGTAAGTAGATGAATTTACTTCACCAATCTTGGAGTTTGGCGCCTTCCACTTTTTTGTGAAATTTCTGGATTTCTAGTTGTGAGCTTTTTGGATTTGATGTTGTTTGAATTATCACCAAATCATTTTGGGGTTTTTGCTTTTAGTAAGCTATCTTGAGTTTTAGTATTTGGTGATTTGAAGTTATTGATGCATGTTTGGTATTTGCCAATGTATGACTATATTTTAGATCTAGTTCACTTTATCTATCATTTATTTTTGCTAACTCATTTATCTTAGTCTAGACCGACTCATTTATTGATTTTATAATACTCAGGTCAGACTGAGATATTTCAAGTCCACCAGCTTGATGCTTTAGAGTGGATGCCCTATCTGTTAGTTATTAGTTACTTTTGTCATCTATGTATATAGATGTGATATTATGTGGTATCTTATGTCGTGGTAGACTCCTTTTGTGTACATATCCATATTTTGAGATGTAGCACTTTGTATATGTGTAGTATACATCATGTTTCTATTTTGGGTCGATTTAGGCTTGTATCTATTTGTATTCTGGTGTGTTTGATCTATGATTATGTGATCTGTATTTATTATATGTTGTTCTAGATTTTATTATAGCCACCATAGTTTTGTTTTAAGCCTGAATTTTATACGTCGATTCAACTTGATTAAATAAATGTATAACGTAACAACCAACCTCAGAATAGGCCTAAATTTTAACCCAGAAAAGGCCCATCAAAACTTAGATCCATTCTAAGGTAAGCTGTTGGTAGTAGAAAGAAATAACATTACAGAGCCATAACTAAATTTTCTGAACCCATAGGGGATGGAACAAAATATAACAACAAAGTGTACCCATTTATTTCCAAAGCATTAAAATTTCATAATATAGAATTCCATTAAAAAACCGTAACATAATATCCATTACAATAATTGTCCAAATACATGGGTACACATAAAAGCAAGTAATAATTACAAACATCGCCACAAGCCAAGCTTCTCCATCTCTAAGCATCGTCACTACCATTACTCCATCCTTAACCTGTGTTGTAATGAGGAGGAAGTTAGAACAATAAGTGTTTGGTGAATAAAAACCTCGAGTATTACCTTTTCAGTACATGGGCGGTATATTTCAAACTAAGAATATGTCTACGAACATAAAACCATTGAAACCTTTTAATACTTCTTTATGAGGAAAGGAGGCGGGTCCAATCACTTAGTACCTTCAATTCCAAAAGCAGGTTACTAAAATCCTATATCCCAATCATACGTCATAAACTGCTAATAATGTGAGAGATGGTACCTGGGCCATTTAATACCTTTTAGTGGAAAATAGGCCGACTCTAATCATTTAGTACCTTAATTAAGGTAGACCCCATCATTTAATACTTATTTCCAAGGCATTCTCCTTAATGGTACCATCTAGCTGACACCATATGGAATCCCTTAGGCCACTTAATATTTCTATGTGGAAAATAAGCAGGCTCTGGTCATTTAATACCTTAATTAAGGTAGTCCCCATCATTTAAAATCTATTTTTCAGAAGCGGACCCTTGTAGAGATACCACATAACGTGTTTCCTTGGGCATTTAATACTTCATTTGGGGAAAAGAGGCAGGTCAAACCACTTAATACTTCATGACCCTGAAACAGGCCCTTCGTCTTATGGCCTATACTCGTATTGACGTGTCACATTAATTCGACTATTCATAGGAACTGGTAGCCAGATTAGCAAAGCATATTTCCCCTATAGAATTTGGACCAACCTCGCGTCATCACAAATATTTTTCATATGGATATCTCACATCAATTAAAGTGTACACAACTGCTGGAAGCCTTAAAGTGAAAGGCAGACTTCCATCATGTAACTCTATTGATCTCACATCCCTATGACTTAGCCATAAAAAAATTACTGTCAATACACACACACACTCTATCATCTCACCGTTTCATAAATAAGGCTTACAAAGAATCTTCCTTATAACACCTTAAAATAATAATTAGGCTATATAAGAGTTTCCCTTTATTTTCGCCTCATAATCAATTACCTTCATAATGGGGAAATAAATGTAAATAAATGCCTAATTAACTACGCCATATATGCAATAATTATACGTTAATTATGCAGATAGAGATAAGTAAATATTTGCTCCTAATAAATTCTAAATGCAAGGATTTTATGCTCTACATTAAATGCCAATTCCCTAACCAATTATTATAAGTCATTTTTCTTCAAATTCCTGAGATTTCATGGGATTCTAATATCCAAAACAGGAAATGAATATTCATAACCAAAACTGCAATAACGGATACATGTAAATAAAATAGAAACTTAATTTGTTATACAAATTCAATGGAATATCCTAACAATAAGAATTTCAATCTACACTCAATATTTTATTGAACTCCCCTTTTAAAAATAAATAGATAAGAATAAGTGGTGTAAATTACGAATAGAATTCGTAATCTAAACCCCTTATTAAGGAATCGCAATTTGACCCAAAGAAGAAGGAGACGTGGAATAGATTATGAAATTATCAGAAATTGTATAAATGAAACAAATTCCATCAAATTAATGTAAATTGAGAAACTTAACATAGAATTGACGTTTCGAAATAAAAAGAAATTTTTGGGGGTTTTGTCTATCATATTTTCGAAATCCCAAAATCCCTAAGGCATATTCAAATCCAAAAAAGAAATATGCTAAACAATTGCTGAAAAGAAATGCTAAGGTTTCCTATAACAACCCGCAAATTTATCACTTGAATAAATTATATTTAAAAATATCTAAATATGGGTTTAAAAGTAAGAAATAATCATGTTTTAAGTGATAAATAATAATAGTTATTTTGGTTAGGAAAAATATTGTGAACAAATTACCAAGGTAAAATATTGATAAATACTAAATATCGTCCTAGGTAAAATATCGATAAAATAACCGAAAATCATTTTATCAATAAAACTGCTTTTAAACAATAAGAATCATGCACAGCTCTAGATATATACACTAATAATGTTTTCAAACAAGATTATGAAATAAAATAATTTATTTTATTTTTGAAAAATAAAATGTATTTATGACATCAACAATTATATCATCGTTTTTATATATTTCTTCAAAAATTCAAGTTAAGTTTAAATAAATAATAAATGGGTTTTATTAACAAATTTTAATTATTTAATAATAATGGTAAAAGAGTTTTTAAAATTTGTTTACCAAAATAGATAGTCCGTAGAAAAAAATAGAAAATGTGACCGAAGAACGTTTTTTGGAATTTCGACCCTTCAACGTCGAAAAGTTATCGGAAACATTATTCTTCTTTATGCACACTATATACACATATATAATAGATAATTAACCATATAATAATATACTTAATTAGGTTTTATCTTAAGTTAAATATGGGTAGTAAGTGATGTGATAAGTCATGGTTTTAATAATATAACATATATATACAAACACACTTATATATATATATAAAGTACGTTTTATCTCTTGTAATTTCTATAACATAGTCATCATAGCCTAAGGATGAAACAAGAGGAGGAATGATGGATGTGACTAGAGAAGGGGGTGTAAGTGGGATGTGACCTTACATAATAATGACATGTTATGTTATTTTATTCAAAGGATAATTTAGTAATTTTCCCCAAATCTTTTGCCTATATATACACACCCACGCACACATGTTTTCAATTACATTCTCTTCTTCAGTTTCTATACTTCCTCTCCAAAAAATTCCAAGGCTTCCAAAGTTTCAAAAAGTTAAAAAAATTCACTTCTTTAGCATGAAATCGCTTCTTTTCGCTACTACAGCACTTCTACAAGTTCTACAAACCTTCACTTCCCAAAAACCAAGCCCACACCCACTCTACACCACTAGGTCAAGCCCCCACACTACCTAGCCGAGCCCATTTGAAGTTCAAAACCTTTGGAAAATCTTCACTCTTCAAAGCTAGGGCGTTGTTTTCTAGGTCTAGTCAAAGTTCGCTTTGTGTTTATGGAGTTTCGGTGAGTAAACTACTTTATTTTGAAAATATTTTTGACTTTACTATGATGTGTTATTGTAGTGATAATATGATGAGAAAATTGAATGGTTATTATGTTGGTCGATGGTGATTTGATGGATGTTCGCGTTTGGTGTTGAATTTGATATTTGAATGTGATGTTGTCGGGTTAGTAAGCATATGACCTTATGTTTGTATATGTGTTTCATTGTGATGTTAGAAATACGGTAGTATGGATGTACGATTGTGTTCTAAGAACCAAAGTATGTTGAGTTAACAACTTTGTGTGTTGTGACGGACGTGAGATCCGATTCGAAATCAAAAACTATGTTTTCTTGTTTTAAAGTTTGGAAATTATTTCAAAGTTTCTATCTATGTTTCTAAGTCTCAAATGCTTTAAAATTTATGTTTCTAAACATGAAATAGAAAAGAATAAGAAATGTTTTCGCTTAAAGTTTTAATTAGTGATTAATGAAGTTAAGAAGTAATTTAATGATTAATTATTATTTAATTAAGTTAATTAGTTAATTAATTATTATTTAATTAAGTGATTATTAAACTAATTTTTAATTAATTAGGGTTTAGCTAATAATGAATTGATTTAACCTAAACTAAGATACATTAGGAAGTTAATTTGGACTTAACCAAGTCCATTAAGTTATTAAAGTTTAATTATGAATTAATCTTGATTTAATTAAGTTATAATTAGGGTTTAAGCTAACTAAAAATATTTTAATCTTTTCAAGCTATTTTTAAACTTAATCGATTATATTTTCAATCAATCATCTTTTCAAGTTAATTAAATTTAAATCAAAGGATCTCTCGTTTGGACCATTAAGTAGCCAAATGAATTGAAGTAGTGATTATAAAACGTTGACGCATTTTATGGGAAGTAAGTGACTTGTGTTTAGCACAAATGCCAAATATTCGGTAACGTGATAGACACAAGGAAGTTAATTTCAATAAGCGGGTCATGATAACTTAAGCATATAGATATACTTCTATATGTACATTTTTCACCCGATTATGGATTTACCTATATTTCTAACTTGGACATCTACCTATGATTGATTGTATATTATGTGTGAATCCCTTACATATCTGATGTTTGGCAGCATCTATGATATAACTTAGATAAGTTAAACCAAATTTAATGATCCATTGTAGTCGTTGAGCCTCCATTTGGTTTTGTAAAGTAAATATTTCATTTTCTTTTGAAATGGTCTTCAAACCTATTCTATTTTGAACAAGATATTTGAAGAATGATTTCACAATAGGTTTGAGAAATTTTATAAATGATTTTGGGTATTCACAAAAGGAGTTTTATTAACGGTTTTGAATGTTTATACAAAGATTTTATAAATGGATTTGAATGTCTATAAAGGGAAGTTTCATACAAGGTTTGAAAGTTTATAAATAAGTTATATAATCGGGTTTGAATAATTATAAAGTGTTCATAAATGAGTATGGAAGTTGATAAATGTTTGTAAACGGGTTTGGGTTAATGCAAAGAGGATTTCACGGATAAAGAGAATTTATTAAAGGATTTATTTAAAATAAATAAAATGGGAATTTGAGGTTTGGGTTTCTCGAGGCTGACCTTTTTAAAATTGTGGTATGGGATATCCGTTCCACACTTAACGCCGAAGGAATAGTGCTTAGAGTTATCCTTTTCTCCAATTTAAATTATGTAGTTCAATCCTTTTTAAGAGATTTTGTAGTGGGAAATCTTACAAATGTTTTGTGAATATACTTATGTAAAGGAGATAAGTATATGAATGTTGATAAATGTTTGGGAAAAGAGATTTAATTAATTAAAATGGTTTAAAGGCTTAGTGATTGCTTTGGATAATTAAATCTCTTGATTTTATTGTTGTTATTTGAAAGTTAAATAACCGACTATCAAATTTGACCTAATTTGACTTAGGAAGTATGAATGTAAATTTGATTTCCACGGTGAGGACTCGAACACTTACTTTCAAAAGAACTGGGAATGAGTCAACCAGAAATTATCGGTTGTTGGTAAGGAGAGACTGGGATCGGATCTACATCCGAGAACCACTCTGAACCAACATGTACGTTCGAGTGTTAGACATCTTGATGATGATTGAAGACGGTGCTATTTGAATTTCAAAAGCTACTGCTACTAATCCTGAAGGTGATTCCAAAATGAATGTAGTAGAGTTAGTGCCTTCGGTTTCATTCAGACCCAGAACGAACTTGTATGGATGAATGCTGGTATTGCATTAACGCCTGGAGGGCATTGTTAGCATTCTAAGATTGTCTGCTAAGAGAGTGGAGGTAAAACGTAGCCTCAAGCCTCACAACTGGGAGGAATGGCAAAAACATGGCATATATCAGAGCTATGTGGTTAGCTACCATTAGGAGCGGTCACCCTATTCTAAATGTCCCTTTCAGAGTTGGTTTGGGCGCAAACACCATGGTAGTATAAGGCCTCGGTGTCAAGGATGTGAGGTAATTAGGTTTTCCATGTTAAAGGGGCAGCCGGCTCTATGTTAGCATCAGTGCATTTTCTAGAGGTGTATCATTAGAAGGAAGTCCCTTACCTTGCCATTGTTGGGATCTAATCTCCAATACGTGCCTTACAATTTTGATTGTAGAGTCTAGTGTTGAAATGCAAGATGCAAGCATTTCAGCTATTTCCTCTATTTACTTTAAACCTAGACACTACAATAATATCACTAGGTTATGATATAAGACATTTTGGTTATCATAAGGTAAAAAATCATCCGTGTTTATATGCGGTGTGGTCTTACGAGATACCCTTTATTTTGGAAAGCTTTCAAATGTAGAAATCAGTTGGTTGTTAATTATTATCAAGTTTTACTCATGCTGGTTTACCAGACTGACCCGGGCGTTATTCCATGTAATGCTCGGGTCAGACCGAGCATGTTTTACCAGGTTTAGCAGGATACTACGGAGCTGGAGAAGAGCTGAATGGCTAAGACGTATTCATGTATTTTACTTCCGATGTACTATAATGTCTGTATGATTGGTTAATGTAAGGACATGTTTCTATAATTGTCTAAAAGTTTAGGATAAGTTAGTGTACTTTGATATTTTATATATGAATAAAGATATTTCCTCTTTGTATAGATCATTGTTATAATATATGTTATTCGCTGCACTGTGAGATTTTGTGTTGTTTAGTTTTCTCCTATCTTTTACCTTCTTCTTTAACCCTAACGGATCGGTGTTTCCGGCACTTGAATGTTTGGCATGTAATATAGTGAACGTATTAGTGTTGATTTTCGAGGGTCGAAAATCTGGTTCGTTACATTTGGTATCAGAGCTTAGGTTGAGCGAACACCTTAGCCTTGATTGAGTAAGCTCATTAGGGATAGAATTAGTAATGTCCTATATTGAGTGGAGTGTATTATATATTAGAGCATGTATTTGTTAGTGTATAAAAATGTTCTGTATTGTGTTGAGTTATCGGTTAAGTGGCTTAAGAACTCTGGTCGAGAGGTGGGATGCCATGGTATCGATAGGGGATTCCTAAACACTCGAGCAAGGCAAACCAACACAATATCGTTTAAAAATTGTAAATGGAATAATTTTACCTAGGATTATATTTTATACAAAGGAAAGTTTTCAAAATTAATAGACTATTGGTTGTAAAGTGTATTCTAAGGATATTTTACTATGATTAGGTAATAAGAAATGGGTATGCAAGAAAGACGTGGATGGAGAAAGAGATCGAAGAAGTCAACCATAAATCATGGAAAGGCTAATGGACAGGCCACCAAAGTAGTAATAGTTCCAAGTGAAGAGTTATTGGGAGTTCAGAAGACACCGACAACCTCACCTAAGAGTAATAGTGTCAATAATCGCAAAAGGAGGAAATTCCTACCGTGTTGGAAGAGACCTTGGAAAGACAAATCGAAAGAGGGTAGTCAACAAAGGAAATTCTTCAAAAAGGGAAAAGAAATTAGTTGCTACCGCTGTCACAAGACTGGACATACCATGGACTATTGTACCGAAGGAAAGGAAGGACCAGTAGTTCTTAAAGATTGGGAGAAACATTGCTTCTTTTGCCAACAACTTGATCACATCAAGAAAGATTTCCCCATGATTCAAAGAGCACTACAAGTAGGAGGAATTATTTAGAAGAAACTAGCCACCTCGAGGAAGATAATTAAGGGAATATATTCATCGAAACCAGAGGATAATAGTAGATGGGGATAAGTATCTTTAGTATGAACTCTTAATATGTAAGGTGTTTGGGAAGTTATGTATACCTTTGGAAATGTTTGAATGATATGCAGTTATATTTAGTTGCTTCTAAAACCTTTCTTTAAACTTATTAAATAGTTAGTAAGAGTTTGAAATAAGATGTTTGAGATGAATTCAGGTAATCCATGAATCATGAATACTAGAATTTTCAGAACTAAGGGATATATGGTTAAGGAAGATCAAACCCCCATGAACTTTGCTTCATTATGCCATGATTTTGATATTTTAAGTCAAAAGAAGTTTTTGGGTTCGGAATCAATCATGGAGGTTAAGAATTGGTTGGGATGATGTGACAAGCTACGTAATGACATGATTACTTATATCCATTGATCATTTGAAAAGATAATAAGTAATGCTCTACAGCTTGAAAGATTTTGCTCCGCAGCCACCTATTACTACACCAACTGAAGATAAGAAGCGCAAGTTCATAGAAAAAGCTCCTAAATATGGTTGTTTCGGATATGGGGAAAATGATCACTTTGTTAAAGAATGTAAGGTTAGTAAGAAAAAGAAATGGGAAAAGATGAAGGCTTTTAAGAAGCAAAAGCTTGGAAAATAGATCGCAGAAACGAAATGTTATTGCTGCCACTTAAAGGACCACATCGTCAAGGATTGTCCAATGCTCAAGATAGGAGAGCAGCCTAGACCTTTGTTATCCTCGTAGAACCATCTACTTCGACAGTGGCAAAAGGAAAGGGAGCTATGGAAGGATCAGTTTAGCTCCAGGAAGACAAGGACTAGTATTAGGAATAGTATCCTAAGTTGTTCTATGTTTAGTATCTTCTTCTATGTATTATTTTTTGAAGTGCACTTCTCGCCTATGATGGAGTCACTTGGCATGTATCTAGGATTGTGTGTTGTTTGAATGATACTCTATCTATGCATCGTTTCTTCTATTGTTCTTAATTGATATTAATTTTCATCCTAGTTTTATGTGACGCCCCACCTCTATACTCGTGCTAGCCAAGGACACTACGGGGTAATGCCGTCGACTAGCACGAAGAATAAGGCTGTTGAGGAGCGACCATCCATGTAATTGCTTTGTGCGAGTACCGATATGCCAGATAAAAATATAACTTTTCATCTCAAGAGGAAATCCGACATACCAATACAAACTCAAAGCTACTACACGGTGGCTATGTATATATACTTCGGAAACAAATATAGAAATAAACATAACACAAATCAGTCACAGACAGTTCATATCACAAAGGCGGAAATAGATATGAATATAACACATGAAAGTGTACATCAGAGTAGTGGTCAAACAAGATCCACAATATCAAAAAGAAAAGATACAAGTGCTAGACAACAGAATATGTATACATCAATGAGTCAATATATCGAATGTACACAACCAAAAACTACAATGCTAAAGTACTTAGCCAAAAGTCAGATGATAGTCCCAGATAAGAAGTCGTGAGGAAGCACCTGTAAAATCTCAGTCTGACCCGAGTATTATTCAAGAAGAAAATAATAAACGGATCAGTCTAGCTATAAATATCAGATAAAGTGATATATAATAAGAGATATGACAAAAACGTATGATAACCATAAAGCCATACTGTGATAAGTATCTAATCAAAAATCATTCCAGAGATTAATCAATATCACAAGAATCTTCTCAAAGATTAAAAAGAATGTCATATTCTTAATTTAATTCACCAAGCCACTATAAATGACATACATATCAATGTCGATTTGAAAAAGGTGGTGAAACATAAATTCCAGAAATCAATAATTAGAAATCCATAAATCACAAGAAAAGGATGGCCAATCCCAAGCGGGAGCATAAAAACTCACCAACACGTGTATCACAAACAATTCGGAACATCGACGCAGTACAAACGGTACGTCTAATGAATCGAAAAGCCGAGACATCGATGTAGTACAAACGGTACATCCAATGAATCGAAAAGCCGAGACATCGATGTAGTACAAACAGTACATCCAATGAATCGAAACACAAAACAATTCGGAACATCGACGCAGTACAAACGGTACGTCCAATGAATCGAAAAGCCGAGACATCGATGTAGTACAAACGGTACATCCAAATGAATCGAAACACAAAACAATTCGGAACATCGACGCAGTACAAACGGTACGTCCAATGAATCGAAAAGCTGAGACATCGATGTAGTACAAACGGTACATCCAATGAATCGAAACACGTTAAAAGTACATGGGTCGCTAGCCCACAAAGAAATGAGACGAAGCTCAATAAAATGAGGTACAATCCTCCAAGTGGACAAAGAGACATCGCACCTTGCTAGTATAAACCATAAAATGATCATCAGCGATCATCAAGAAGTGTCAATTACATTAAGCTGGTAATATATGAGTTTAGCTTCATGTCCCATAACCACTAGCTTAATTTAAATATTTACGAACAAATTGTAGATCTCCACTAGAAAATTGTCACAAGAGTTTCAATCAAACAAGTCCATAAATTAACCGACGAAGTAAACGCAAGCGTTTCATACCACTTGTTTTGCTAAGCCGTTTAATTATATTTTCTCATACGAATGAGGTAAAGGTTTGTATATACTAATAGATTAGAAAACGGTTTTATAAAAGAGCTTTGTATTAAAAATAGAGTTGAAATCATCTTTGTAAAAGAGTTTGAACATTTACTACTAGTATAGAAACCTTTGTATTTAGAAGTGACAAATCACAAAATGATTGTAGAAACAATCAATCACAAAAATCCACATTCGAAGACGTGAATTAAATTCAAAGAAATCAATACCGAATCCATCAAAAATGAACATTCCCGAAAATCCCGATATAAAAGTCACCAAAGTCGATAATAAATGATAATCAACAAATCGGATAATCACGAATCGATAACAAGGGAATTCTCAAGCAAAATAGGCAAATAGAGCCTAAACAGCAGATTCAGACGTCTGAAATCAAGGATTCAGACGTCTGAATCTGGAAAATTAAATGTTATCCAGAATAGTTATTCAGACGTCTGAACCATAGATTTCAGACGTCTGAAAATGGCTTTTTAAGCCTATTTTCTTTCTGGTTGCATTCGAGCTAATTCAGACGTCTGGAAGTTTGGATTCAGACGTCTGAATACTGGAGAATAAAAATTCCCAGTATAATATTCAGACGTCTGAACCATACGTTTCAGACGTTTGAAACTGAAGTTCAGGGCATTCCCTGAACCTAGGCCAAAAATGGCCAAACGATTATCGGAAGCGATCGGACGAGCAACGACGACTAAGGATTTACGTCAAACGACAACCCAGTCCTAATTAGCCCTTCGATACGCCTCGAATATCAATGCCTAAATATCCAATATAGGATTTTCATAGATTTTGATTTCAAAACACCAAAAATTGGAATATACACCAAATCAATCCAAACCAAAATCAAATGCACATGAATAAGTGTTAGGAATTCATACCCAACAGTCGAAGATAATTATAGACTAAGATGTGAGATAAAAATCTCACCTTTAAACCCAAAACAAATGAAGAAGAAGCTGTAGAGCAATGGCAAGAACAATCACTCTTCAATTCCAACACAAGAAGCTTGAATCTAAGCTTAAAAGAGAAACACTTCCCAAATTAGGTTTAGCAATTTCTGAAATTGATAAGGGAATGAGTTGGAGAAGATGAAGAGGATGCTTACCAATAGCTTCTCTTTGAATTTGGAGCTAGAAGAAGGATTTGCAAAGGAACTAGGGCTAGGAGTTTTAATTTCCCATTCCACTCTCCATTTTTTATGAAGCTTAAGTGTTAGGAAATGAAAGTGAAGTAAAGAAGAGGAGAGGGAGTGGAGTTGGGTTGATAAAACAAGAATTGGGTAAATGGGCTGAACCCAAACCCAAAGCCCTAAGTTAAAAAGTAGCAAAATTCCACTAACTCCAAACATATCGAAGTTTATACTCAAAAAGGTCGCAAATGGCATTTTGAACTCAATGGAAGTGGTCTCGAGTCCTAATTTGACTGTTTGCAAAAAGTAGCTTTTCGGACTAAAATCCGACGAACGATGAAATATTTAAATATAAAAATCGATAAATATGCGGGTTGTTACAGTCTCCCCTCCTTAAAGAAATTGCGTCCTCGCAATCTTAAGAAATAATTAAAAGTAAACAACCATAAAAGCATAT
The DNA here is from genome assembly GCA_030737815.1 of Allium fistulosum. NCBI lineage: Eukaryota > Viridiplantae > Streptophyta > Magnoliopsida > Asparagales > Amaryllidaceae > Allium > Allium fistulosum. The sequence goes on from CM060904.1 coordinate 692,220,940, forward strand.
CATCACAAAAGAAAGCTTGAAATAAGAAGTTCACCATAAAGAGCACGAAAGAGTAAGTCCGAACGTGTTCGCTCGATGAATCCTCTGGATTCCCAAGAGCAATCCTTGGGATTTGAGAACCATTGAACTTTCACAAGAAAAACATCTTTATTTCGAAGGCGCTCAACCTCCGAAGCAATGATGCGAATAGAATGTTGCTCAGAAGTAAAATAGGCGAAACTTCAATTTCCACAATAACACCGGGCTCAAGAATAAAAATCGAAATCCCAAAGGTATTTCCGTAGTTGAAAGACGTGGAAAACGTCATGAATAATAGAAAATTGAGCTAGGGCAATGGCGTAGTACAATAACTATACGCCCGAGAAACAGGAAACACGAATAATTCGGAACACCGACGCAGTAAAAAAACGGTACGTCCAATGAACCGAAGCTCAAATAATTCGGAACACCGACGCAGTACAAACGATACGTCCAATGAACCGAAGGCAATAAAAGAACATCGGACGCTAGTCCATAAAAGAAATGAGACGAAGCTCATTAAAACGAAGTACATCGAAACGTCCGATGAACCTGGTAAAAAGATTATTCCTTTCGAACATCATCAAAGAAACAACCAGTTGTTGCTTGCAACTAAGCGCATTAGCAACACGATTTCCCTTCTAGGAATAAAAAGAATATCAAGATCATAAGATGCCAGGAACTCGAGTCAACATGAAGTTCCTTATGGGAAAAATAAATATTCCAAAGATTTATGATTGAGGTGGAGAACAAATTTCTCCCCCAAAAATGATGATGCCAAACTCTAAAAGCGAAAACAATAGCCGCGAGCACTAGATCATGAGTGGCATACCTAGTCTCGATCGGCTTTAATGATTTAGAAGCACAAGTGATAGCACGTTCTCTTTTGCAAGAGAACGGCATCCAGACCAATACAATTAGCATTGGTACAAAAGATAAAGTCTTGGTTCCCTTTGGGAATCACAAGAATAAGAGTATCGAAAAGAAAGAATTTCTTTTAAATAATCTTCTTTCTCGAAAAGCTATAACTTTCAAAATTACTTTTATCTTTATGTAATAATTTTTCTAGAAAAATTTACATTTTTACAAGTCAATATATTGTGTCCGATTGTCTCATCAAAGCATTTAGGAGATTCTTATCGATAACGTTGATCAAGCGCATCGACCAGAATTCTTAAAGCACTCAATGGGCAATACAATCACAAAATTATATTCTATATGATAAACATGTTTCTTAAAAACTTTTAAGAATATTCTTTGCTCGTTTAAGAGCAAAAAAAATCAAATTGTACTTATGAAATAATCTTATGAAAAAGATTTGCAAAATTTTAAATTGCTGTTTTCATCCAAAATCAATAAATTTAAGAATGGTCTCCTCGAAATATTCATAGAATACTCAATTTATAAAATGGATGAAATAAGCTGAACAAACTGAATGACATAATAAGTCATTCATAAGTTTCATAGCGAGTGCGGAATGCGGTAAATGGAATGCTAACTCCCGCAACTCGTAGCAAATGAAAATCGGTGGCAAGGTCGAGCTAAAAAGACCTTAATACCGCTCAAAAGATTGCTTAGGTGATAATCCTAAGACAAACTCAAAAATACCGGAACATTCTCAAACTACATGAATGAGAGAAATAACACTTTCCTCATCATGTGAGCTTAAAGAATAAAATGATGCCATCAAATTGGAATCAAAATCACAAAGGAAAATCAGAAATCTGCTTAATAGATTGAAAATGTCGAAGATGAATAGTCCACATGGGACAAAGGATATGGATTCATAATAATTAAGCCAATCCTTTCCAAAAATCAATTCCGAAGCCTAAGTAAAAAAATCGGTTCGGAAAGAAACATCACATAAAATAATTTTGACATTAATAATAAAAAAACAAGTTGAGTGTTGCGGATCCACCATCCGGATTCGCAATTCTCAAAGAAGACATCAAGCCCAAATTGTTTTAAAGAAAAAGAATTCAACAAGTTCTTTTGATATAAAAATAATGAGATAAACCCATATCAACAAGAACTCTAATTAGGATGATCACGAAACACAATAATGCCATCAAGGATAGAATGAAGAATACCTTGACCAAGAGAAGAGTTGCTAGGGGCTTGCAGCTTTCCTTCTCCCTTGCTTGGAAGCTTAGGACAAGAAGATAAAAGATGACCCGAACTTTTGCAATAACGACAAAAGAGGGGTTTCGGACACTCCCCTGCATAGTGGTCCGTGGAACCACAATTGTAGCATTGTCCACGACTAGAGGTATGAGTCTTTGCTACCGGAGTTTGTTGCTTCCTTTTCTTGTTGGGAGTGGAGCCTTTGAATTTGATAGGCCTTTTCATGTTGTTGTTGAAGTTTTGTTTAGCACCCACAACTTCAACATCACACTCTTTATCAGCCTCTTCAAGACGAAGAGCGATATCAATAAGCTGATCGAAAGAAACTTCCAATTTCAGAAGTAATGGATTCTTGAGATTCTTGTTCAAGCCATAAACAAATCTCTGATTTTTCTTCAATGGGGTATTAATGTATTCAACCCCGTATTTAGAAAGAGATTCGAAAGATGCGACGTAGTCCGTCACAGAAGATTCACCTTGAACAAGGTCGATAAAACGCCGGGCCAAAGTTACTTTTTCAGCCTCCGGCACAAATTTCAATTCGAATCTTTCCCGGAATTGCTCCCAAGTGAGATCCGCTTCAACGATTTTAGAAATAAGAAGCTCATACCAATCCAATGCTCTTTCTTGGAGCATGCTAGAAGCCACTTGGACTCGGTGGAGATCAACAAGATTCATGCAAGAAAAGATGCGGTCGCATGATCTAAGCCAAGCTTGGATTTCAATGACACTCTCGGATCCCCGGAATGGCCTTCCACCCAAATCGGTATAATCTCTACACAAGCGTGCAAAACCGGATCTAGGATGAGTAGGCTCAGGAATGGGTCCGATAGCTTGAGTATTCTTAACAAGATCTAGAAGCTGCTGGGCAGACATAAATACTCCCTCCTGAGGAGTAGCACTGGATTGACCGACGTTGGTACGGCCAGATCTAACCATTTCTCTTCTTTAAGAAAGAAAGAAGAAGAAAAAGTTATTCTCAGAATGAATATAACACAATCATGATTGATAAAACAAGGAATCATAAAAGAAAATAGGATAGAATGGTACGAAGACTCAAATTAAATCCTAAGACACGACTCCTAAGAAAGACTTAGGACAATGATCCTTGTTAGATTATTCTATATTGTTTCGAAGTTTGGCTCTAATACCATGCTGTGACGCCCCACCTCTATACTCGCGCTAGCCAAGGACACTACGGGGTAATGCCGTTGACTAGCACGAAGAATAAGGCTGTTAAGGAGCGACCATCCATGTAATTGCTTTGTGCGAGTACCGATATGCCAGATAAAAATATAACTTTTCATCTCAAGAGGAAATCCGACATACCGATACAAACTCAAAGCTACTACACGGTGGCTATGTATATATACTTCGAAAACAAATATAGAAATAAACATAACACAAATTAGTCACAGACAGTTCATATCACAAAGGCGGAAATAGATATGAATATAACACATGAAAGTGTACATCAAAGTAGTGGTCAAACAAGATCCACAATATCAAAAAGAAAAGATACAAGTGCTAGACAACAGAATATGTATACATCAATGAGTCAATATATCGAATGTACACAACCAAAAACTACAATGCTAAAGTAGTTAGCCAAAAGTCAGATGATTGTCCCAGATAAGAAGTCATGAGGAAGCACCTGTAAAATCTCAGTCTGACCCGAGTATTATTTAAGAAGAAAATAATAAACGGTTCAATCTAGCTATAAATATCAGATAAAGTGATATAGAATAAGAGATATGACAAAAACGTATGATAACCATAAAGACATACTGTGATAAGTATCTAATCAAAAATCAATCCAGAGATTAATCAATATCACAAGAATCTTCTCAAAGATTAAAAAGAATGTCATATTCTTAATTTAATTCACCAAGCCACTATAAATGACATACATATCAATGCCGATTTGAAAAAGGTGGTGAAACATAGATTCCAGAAATCAATAATTAGAAATCCAGAAATCATAAGAAAAGGATGGACATTCCCAAGCGGGAGCATAAAAACTCACCAACACGTGTATCACAAACAATTCGGAACATCGACGCAGTACAAACGGTACGTCCAATGAATCGAAAAGCCGAGGCATCGATGTAGTACAAACGGTACATCCAATGAATCGAAAAGCCGAGACATCGATGTAGTACAAACGGTACATCCAATGAATCGAAACACAAAACAATTCGGAACATCGACGCAGTACAAACGGTACGTCCAATGAATCGAAAATCCGAGACATCGATGTAGTACAAACGGTACATCCAAATGAATCGAAACACAAAACAATTCGGAACATCGACGCAGTACAAACGGTACGTCCAATGAATCGAAAAGCCGAGACATCGATGTAGTACAAACGGTACATCCAATGAATCGAAACACATTAAAAGTACATGGGTCGCTAGCTCACAAAGAAATGAGACGAAGCTCAATAAAATGAGGTACAATCCTCCAAGTGGACAAAGAGACATCGCACCTTGCTAGTCTAAACCATAAAATGATCATCAGCGATCATCAAGAAGTGTCAATTACATTAAGCTAGTAAATTATGAGTTTAGCTTCATGTCCCATAACCACTAGCTTAACTTAAATATTTACGAACAAATTGTAGATCTCCACTATAAAATTGTCACAAGAGTTTCAATCGAACAAGTCTATAAATTAACCGACGAAGTAAACGCAAGCGTTTCATACCACTTGATTTGCTAAGCCGTTTAATTATATTTTCTCATACGAATGAGGTAAAGGTTTGTATATACTAATAGATTAGAAAACGGTTTTATAAAAGAGCTTTGTATTAAAAAAAGAGTTGAAATCATCTTTGTAAAAGAGTTTGAACATTTACTACTAGTATAGAAACCTTTGTATTTAGAAGTGACAAATCACAAAATGATTGTAGAAACAATCAATCAAAAAAATCCACATTCGAAGACGTGAATTAAATTCAAAGAAATCGATACCGAATCCATCCAAAATGAATATTCCCGAAAATCCCGATATAAAAGTCACCAAAGTCGATAATAAATGATAATTAACAAATTGGATAATCACGAATCGATAACAAGGCAATTCTCAAGCAAAATAGGCAAATAGAGCCTAAACAGCAGATTCAGACGTCTGGAATCAAGGATTCAGACGTCTGAATCTGGAAAATTAAATGTTTTCCAGAATAGTTATTCAGACGTCTGAACCATAGATTTCAGACGTCTGAAAATGGCTTTTTAAGCCTATTTTCTTTCTGGTTGCATTCGAGCCAATTCAGACGTCTGGAAGTTTGGATTCAGACGTCTGAATACTGGAGAATAAAAATTCCCAGTATAATATTCAGATGTCTGAACCATATGTTTCAGACGTCTGAAACTAAAGTTCAGGGCATTCCCTGAACCTAGGCCAAAAATGGCCAAACGATTATCGGAACCGATCGGACGAGCAACGACGACTAAGGATTTACGTCAAACGACAACCCAGTCCTAATTGGCCCTTCGATACGCCTCGAATATCAATGCCTAAATATCCAATATAGGATTTTCATAGATTTTGATTTCAAAACACCAAAAATTGGAATATACACCAAATCAATCCAAACCAAAATCAAATGCACATGAATAAGTGTTAGGAATTCATACCCAACAATCGAAGATAATTATAGACTAAGATGTGAGATAAAAATCTCACCTTTAAACCCAAAACAAATGAAGAAGAAGCTGTAGAGCAATGGCAAGAATAATCACTCTTCAATTCCAACACAAGAAGCTTGAATCTAAGCTTAAAAGAGAAACACTTCCCAAATTAGGTTTAGGAATTTCTGAAATTGATAAGGGAATGAGTTGGAGAAGATGAAGAGGATGCTTACCAATAGCTTCTCTTTGAATTTGGAGCTAGAAGAAGGATTTGCAAAGGAACTAGAGCTAGGAGTTTTAATTTCCCATTCCACTCTCCATTTTTTATGAAGCTTAAGTGTTAGGAAATGAAAGTGAAGTAAAGAAGAGGAGAGGGAGTGGAGTTGGGTTGATAAAACCAGAATTGGGTAAATGGGCTGAACCCAAACCCAAAGCCCTAAGTGAAAAAGTAGCAAAATTCCACTAACTCCAAACATATTGAAGTTTATACTCAAAAAGGTCGCAAACGGCATTTTGAACTCAATGGAAGTAGTCTCGAGTCCTAATTTGACTGTTCGCAAAAAGTAGCTTTTGGACTAAAATCCGACGAATGATGAAATATTTAAATAAAATATTTAAATATAAAAATCGATAAATATGCGGGTTGTTACATTTTACCTCTCTTGACCTTGTAGATAGACAAAGACTAAGACTAATAAGGTTCATGGCTTTAGGTTATGTCAAACTCAGTAGGTTAAGGGTTGACCCATCATGTGGTATTTTAACTAGTAGGTAGATTAATAAATGAAAAATTGAATTCAAATTAATTTAATAAGAGGATTTAATAAACCTTGTTTTATTAAACAATATTTTGGATTTTAACATCAAAATAGTTAGAAGCGAATTATATTTTAAAATCAGATGTTATATATACTCTTAGGATGTAGAAGAGTAGTACACAAGAACATATACCAAGGTAAAATATTGATAATTACTAAATATTGTCCGAGGTAAAATATTGATGAAATAACCGGAAATCATTTTATCGATAAAACTGCTTTTAAATAATAAGAATCGTGCACAGCTCTGGATACACACACTAATAATGTTTTCAAATAAGATTATGAAATAAAATAATTTATTTTATTTTTGAAAAATAAAATGTATTTATGACATCAACAATTGATATCATCGGTTTTATATATTTCTTCGAAAATTCAAGTTAAGTTTAAATAAATAATAAATGGGTTTTATTAACAAATAAACCTATTTTAATTATTTAATAATAATGGTGAAAGAGTTTTCAAAATTTGTTTACCAAAATAGATAATTCGTAGAAAAATAGAAAATGTGACCGAAGAACGTTTTTCGGAATTTCGACCCTTCGACACTGAAAAGTTATCGGGAATGTCGTTTATCTTTATGCACCCTATATACAAATATATAGAGATAATTAACCATATAATAATATACTTAATTAGGTTTTATATTAAGCTAAATATGGTTAGGAAGTGATGTGACAAGTCATGGTTTTAAAAATATAACATATATATACAAATACACTTATATATATATATAGTACTTTTTATCTCTTGTCATTTCTATAGCCTAATCATCATAGCCTAAGGATGAAACAAGAGGAGGAATGATGGATGTGACTAGAGAGGGGGGTGTAAGTGGGATGTGAGCTTACATAATAATGACATGTTATATTATTTTATTCAAAGGACAATTTAGTAATTTTCTCCAAATCTTTTGTCTATAAATACAGACCCCCCCACACACATTTTCATTTACATTCTCTTCTTCATTTTCTAAACTTCCTCTTCAAAAAAATTCCATGGCTTCCAAAGTTTCTAAAAGTTAAAAAAAATCACTTCTTTAGCTCGAAATCACTTCTTTTCGCTACTACAACACTTCTACAAGTTCTACAAACCTTCACTTCCTAAAAACCAAGCCCACACCCACCCCACACCACCAGGCTAAGCCCCCACACCACCAGGCAGAGCCCATTTGAAGTTCAAAACCTCGGAAAAATCTTCACTCTTCAAAGCTCGGGCGCTGTTTTCTAGGTCTAGTCGAAGTTCGCTTTGTGTTTGTGGAGTTTCAGTGAGTAAACTACTTTATTTTGGAAAGGTTTTTGACTATACTATGATGTGTTATTGTGGTGATAATATTATGAGAAAATTTAATGGTTATTATGTTGGTCGATGGTGATTTGATGGATGTTTGCGTTTGGTGTTGAATTTGAATGTAATGTTGTCGAGTTAGTAAGCATATAACCTTATGTTTATATATGTCTTTCATTGTGATGTTAAAAGTATGGTGGTACGGATGTATGGTTGTGATCTAAGAACCGAAGTATGTTGAGTTGAAACAAATTTAACAACTTTGTGTGTTGCGATGGACGTGAGATCCGATTTGAAATCAAAAACTATGTTTTCTTGTTTTAAAGTTTGGAAATTGTTTCATAGTTTCTATCTTTGTTTTTAAGTCTCAAACACTTTAAAAGTAATGTTTCTAAACATTAAATAGGAAAGAATAAGCAAGTGTTTCGCTTAAAGTATGTCTAAGCAAACTGCGCTCGTAGCGATAGTCGCTATGGACGCAGTTCGACAAAATTATCGATTTTTGTTTTAAAGTGGTTTCTTTTGAAATGGTTTTGAAAATGTTTTCGAACTTTATTAGTAACATTAAAAGAGTTAAGTTTGGATAATTTAATAATTTATTTATTTAAAAGTAATTAGTACTTAATTAGTAATTAAGTAAATAATTAAGGGTTAAATAACACTTATGAAAGGTTAATGACTAATTATTGATTTATAAAATTTTAATTAGTGATTAATGAAGTTAAGAAGTAATTTAATGATTAATTATGATTTAATTAAGTTAATTAGTAATTATTTATTATTTAATTAAGTGATTATTTAATTAACATTTAATTAATTAGGGTTTAGCTAATAATGAATTGATTTAACCTTAACTAAGATACATTAGGAAATTAATTAGGACTTAACCAAGTCCATTAAGTTATTAAAGTTTTATTATGAATTAATCTTTATTTAATTATGATATAATTTGGATCTAAGCTAACTAAAAATATTTTAATCTTTTCAAAGCTATTTTTAAACTTAATCGGTTATATTTTAAATCAATCTTCTTTTAAAGTTAATTGATTTTAAAGCAAAGGATCTCTCGTCTGGACCATTAAGTAGCCAAATGAATTAAAGTAGTGATTATAAAACGTTCACACTTTTTATGGGAAGTAAGTGACTTGTGTTTAGCACAAATGCCGAATATCGGTAACATGGTAGACACAAGAAAGTTAATTTCAATAAGCGGGCACTACGCCATAGATTGCATACTGCAACACCAAAGAAGTGATGCAGGAAGTGCCAAAAAATGTTGTTGTAGGCTAAAAAAGGGCAAAGGCAACACTTTCTCGGTGATGCATTTTGCCGCGTTGCCGTAGACCTCAAAGGCAACATTTTGACTATCTAAGGCAACATAAGAAATATTGTTGCAATAGAACCATATTTGGGTCTATAGCAACATCCATAGGTGTCTGTACCAACATTCCAAAATATTGCTATAGATATTAACTTTCTGAATTTGTGGGGCCCACAATGTAGAGCATATTTGATTTTTTAATAGAAATAAATATTTATTTAATAAAATGCTATTGCACAGAATTTGATATTCAAACAGTAATTTATTTAAATAAATATTTTATTTCAACATTTGAAATAGTACAAATTCCTGACTCCACTATTTTACAATTCAATGATATATAACACTGATATTTACATATACAGATATTCCTCACTACATCACTCAGTTCACTCATTACATATGCAGTTTCAATTTATACAGACACCGACACTGACAAATATATGACGAGCTGAGTGTCGAGCCGAAGGCGAGCCGAGTGCTGAGCCGAAGGCGAGCCGAGAAGCGGGTCCGGGCGCAGCGCCGGCGGGGGTCCGGGGCACCGCCCGATTCATCCGATTTCGGAAGATCGAGCCTTCTTTGAAACCTGTCTTCAAGCTCATGCACATTTGATTTGACTCTGTCTTCAAGCTTGTATCCAGCTGTCCAGTCTTCAATACCTGTCACATATAATTCAAAAGCAGTAATCTGGAAAATAATATTTAACTCGAACAGAAAATAAAAATATTTTTGTTATATTATTTGCCTCAGGTATTTGGGTTGTTTCTTTTCATATTTTTTTCTGACAGAGACCAAATATTTGCACGGACAACCTGTGATATACACAGTGTATCACTGCATATATCACAAGGCCGTTTCCCATTTTTTATCTCATGGACGATTGAAAATTCCCACAAAAATGGACATGGCAGAAAAACCAGTGCAGTAGCAAAACAGTGCACAAGTCAGCTATTCACAAGTGCATAAGCCAAACATGAATGCAACACATGGATACAAGACAGTATGGAAGACAATATGGAAGACAGCAAGCAACAGTTCAGGCAAAAATGCACAAAGGAGAAGCCAAGTGCACAAAGTAGTACTCAACACAGCAAGCAACATAACATGACCAAGAAATGCATGTACATGGATGAACATACATGCATCATAAGGCTTGGTACAAGAAACTACTCAAGTGCAACTACTCAAGTGCAAGTTCATACTCAAGTGCAGCCAGATATGTAGACAAACCAAAAAAAATGGACACGGCACAAGGTCAAACCCGAGTCATCGACTGGATTCAACTCAGGGCCAAGCAACCAACAAAACAAACAAGAACCAGGTTCAGCAAAATGTAGACAAGCCAGTGCAAGAAACACAGCAGTACACATAGGCAGCCCATCAAGAAAAAACAGTGAATGCATCAGGCATAAAGGTATGTGAGCAAGGTACAAAGGTATGTGAACAAGTTTAACAAAGGTTCAAGTTCTGGTTTAACAAATGCAGTAGAAAGGAGCTAACAAGCTCAGATCAGAAATAAAAAACAAGCCAGTGAACCAAAATCCAACATACCAAATAATATCACATCGCAATTCATCATCGGCAAAGCAAAATCAAGCCAGTGAACCAAAATCCAACATACCAATACATCATCGCAATCCAACATACCAGATTTCTCAAAGTCCAACAGAAAGATTAAACTCGAGATTATAGGAAATAAAGCATATAAATAAATCCCAATTCATCATCGACAAAAGCGTGCGAGTGTAACCAAAATCGAGAATAATCAAGTAAACCAGAAGACAGAAAACATACCAAATAATATCACATCGCACCCGACGACGAAGCCAAAGCAATTCGAGCAATCAATCAAGGAGAACGAAGGAGCAAGCTACCAGGAATGTTTCTCACACTAGATTCGATCAATCAGAGCATCAAAGCAACTGGAATCGCATGCCCTAGTTTTCACAGAGAGGAACGAGAAAGAAAAATCGCGTGCCCTAATTTTCACACGGAGGGGAACGAGAAAGAAAAGTAAAGCGGGAAATGGAAATTGCTAAGGTGTGGATTGATGGTGTGGATTGATGGTTGAGATTTTGTTTTAAATGATGGTGTGGATCGCTGAGGTGTAAAATTTTATTAATTTTTTTAATTTGAATATATTTATAGCTACTGCAACATTTTGCTAATATCTATGCTAACACATTGAAGTGAATGTTGCAATAGACAAAAAACAGCATAGCTATCGTTACATTGTAACTAGCAACACCTTGTAATTTCGTTGCAATAGGCCATCTATGGCGTAGTGGGGTCATGATAACTTAAGCATATAGATATACTTCTTTATGTACATTTTTCACTCGAATAAGGATTTACCTATATTTATAACTTGGACATCTACCTATGATTGATTGTATGTTATGTGTGAATCTCTTACATATCTGATGTTTGGCAGCATCTATGATATAACTTAGATAAGTCAAACCAAATTTAATGATCCATTGTAGTCGTTGAGCCTCCGTTTGGTTTTGTAAGGTAAATATTTCATTTTCTTTTGAAATGGTCTTCAAAGCTATTCTATTTTGAACAAGATATTTCAAGAATGATTTGTCAATTGGTTTGAGAAGTTTTTTAAATGATTTTGGGTATTCATAAAAGGAGTTTTATAAACGGTTTTGAATGTTTATACAAAATTTTATAAATGGATTTGAATGTCTGTAAAAAGAAGTTTGATACAAGTTTTGAAAGTTTATAAAGAAGTTATATAACCGGGTTTGAATAATTATAAAGAGTTCATAAATGAGTATGGAAGTTGATAAATGTTTGTAAACGGGTTTGGGTTAATGCAAAGAGGGTTTCACGGATAAAGAGAATTTATTAAAGGATTTATTTAAGATAAATAAAATGGGAATTTAAGGTTTGGGTTTCTCGAGGCTGGCTTTTTAAAAATGGTGGTATAGGATATCCGTTCCACACTTAACACCGAAAGGAATAGTGCTTAGAGTTATCATTTTCTCCAATTTAAATAATTTAGTTCAATCCTTTTTAAGAGATTTGGTAATTGGAAATCTTACAAATGTTTTGTGAATATACTTATGTAAAGGAGATAAGTATATGAATGTTGATAAATGTTTAGGAAAAGTGATTTAGTAAATGAAAATGGTTGTGAGGCTTAGTGATTGCTTTGGATAATTAAATCTCTAGATTTTGTTGTTGTTATTTGAAATTTAAATAACCGACTATCAAATTTGACCTAATTTGACTTAGGAAGTATGAATGTAAATTCGAGTTCCACGGTGAGGATTCGAATACTTACTTCCAAATGAACCGGGAATGAGTAAACCGGAAATTATCAGTTGTTGGTAAGGAGAGACCGTTATCGGATCTATATCCGAAAACCACTCTGAACCAACATGTACGTTCGAGTGGAAGACATTTTGATGATGATTGAGGACGATGCTCTTCGAATTGCAAGGGCTACTGCTACTAATCCTGAGGGTGATTCCAAAATGGATGTAGTAGAGTTAGTGCCTTCGGTTTCATTTAAACCCAGAACGAACTTGTATGGATGAATGATGGTATTGCATTGACGTCTGGAGGGCAGTGTTAGCATTCTAAGATGGTCTATTAAGATAGAGGAGGTAAAGCATAGCCTCAAGCCTCACAATTAGGAGGAATGAAAAAAACTGGGCTTGCAACAGAGTTATATGGTTAGCTACCATTATGAGCGGTCACCCATTCTAGTTGTCCCTTTAAGAGTTGGTTTGCATGCAAACACCGTGGTAGTATATGGCCTCGGTGTCAAGGAAGTGAGGTATTCCGGTCTGCCATGTTAAAGGGGCAGCCGACTCTGTGTTAGCATTAGTGCTTTTTCTAGAGGTGTATCATTGGAAGGTAGTCCCAATACGTGCCTTACGATTTTGTTTGTAGAGCCTACTGTTGAAATGTGATATGCAAGCATTTTAGCTATTTCCTCTATTTGCTTTAAACCTAGACACTACGGAAATATCACTGGATCTTGATATAAAACGCTTTGGTTATCGTAAGGTAAAAATCCATCCGTGTTTATGTGCGGTGTGGTCTTACGAGATACCCTTTGTTTTGAAAAACTTTCAAATGCTGAAATCAGTTGGTTGTTACTTGTTATCGAGTTTTACTCACACTGGTTTACCAGACTGACCTGAGCGTTATTCCATGTAATGCTTGGGTTAGACCGAGCATGTTTTACCAGGTTTAGCAGGATACTTCGGAGCTGGAGAAGAGCTGAATGGTCAAGACATATTCACGTATTTTACTTCCACAGTACTATAGAGTCTGTATGATTGGTCAATGTAAGGACATGTTTATATAATTATCCAAAAGTATAGGATAAGTTAGTGTACTTTGATATTGTATATATGAATAAAGATATTTCCTCTTTGTAAAGATCTTTGCTATAATATATATTATTCGTTGCGTTGTGAGATTTTGTGTTGTTTAGTTTTCTCCTATCTTCTACATTCATCTTTCATCCTAATAGATCGGTTTTTCTGGCACTTGAATGTTCAGCATGTAATACAATGGACGTATTAGTGACGATTTTAGAGGGTCGAAAATCTGGTTCATTACATTTCCACTCACAGATTAGCCTTAGCTTCACTTTAGATGGATTTGTAGCCTTCCAATCTCTTCCAGAATCTCTCTATTTTGATATATATACACACAATAAGGAAGAGGTATATATATTCATTAGATTCAGAATAATCGGAGAAGAATAGGATAAGAATCAATTGGAGGAAGAAGAAACAAATAAGAAGTAAGTTGAATTCTTATCCAAATTCTCTACGAAGTTTCTGAATCTTATTGGAGAGATATCAGTGGCAGAATTTCATCATATTCCCTAAAATAATATGAATAAAAAGTGGAGAGGATAGGGTTCTGTTTATAAAGGTTGAAACACACCAGATTCGTAGGACGGAAGTAGGTAAGAAATGGATAAATCTGGAGCATACAACTAAATATAACATAGCTTCAAACCTTAACTGTCACTGGCAACTTTCGTTGCCAAGCTGTCGACTGCCTTTGTGCGACCAGTCGATCGGTTGACCTATATAGATTGACCACTCCTCTATTTCGAGGAACGTTTATTTGTTCCATTGCACAATTATTTTATTCCTTAATTAATTTTTTAACGTTAAATGTTCATTAAACATCTACTTAGCGCCATGCTAATTTTTGAAATTTAAACCCTAAATTTGATTTCTCATTTGAATTTGAATTTAAACAAAATTAATTTAAATCTGAAAACTTCAAATGCTCATAACTTCTTTGCTTGAGCTCCGTTTTCAACATCTTATACATGAAAACAGATCAAAATTTCACCACAATGGCAATGGAATAACTTTCGTGGTCAAATTCCAACTTTTATAAAATTACCATATTCAACCCTTATCTTATATACCTCAATTTACTTCATTATTTATGATTCATTTTACAGGGTGTTCATTCTTTCCTCTATAAAAATTATTTCATCCCGAAATCTTCCAAGGGATTAACAGCGTAACGCGCAATAACATCCATGTTATACAACTAGGTTCTCTACACAACCATCTACTCAACCAACAGTGCAATGTGATTATGTTCTGCAGACATGCTAAAATAAGCTTAATCCTAGCCTGAGTGCGTAATCATTTCATGAAAGTATATATGAAAATATCATATACATGCATAAATATTTCTACTTGAGTGTAAAGTGATTGTGAAAAAGTGTAACAAACATCTCCTACCATTCAATCTAGCAACCACGATGCAACCAAAAGCCTAATTTTGGAGAGAAAAATTACCAATAAAAAGCTCTAGGTGAGTGCTCTTTATCATCTCCTCGGTCTCCGATGTGCTTTCCGCCGGATTGTCCCCTCACTGTATTCAGACCAACTTAATTATTTTATTGCGAAGTCACCTAGTACCATGCTCCACAATGTGTGCGGTGGCACGAGGCACTGTAAGCTCCATCTTAAAATCCCCCAATTGATCAGGCTCTATTCTATTAGCGGTGTCATGAAGGTATTTCCTAAGGTGAGAAACGTGGAAAACATTGTGGACTCCTGCTAACTTGTCAAGAAGCTCCACACGATATGCCAATTTTCATATTCTTTCCAGAATTCTGAATGGCCCAACAAATCTAGGCTCCAATTTTCCAAACTTGCCAAACCTAACAACTTTTCTAAGAGGGGAGATTTTAACAAATACCACATCTCCAACCTCAAATTCAAGCGTTTTCCTTCTTCTCTCCGCATAACATTTCTGACGGCCTTGCGCTACCTTCATCCTTTATCTGATCAACTCTACTTTTTCCATGGATATCACAAATCAAATCAGGTCTGGGAAATACTTTTTTAATGGTTTCCCATCAACAACTAGGCGATTTGCATGGCTGCCCATAAAGTGCTTCAAAAGGGGCCATACAAATCGTTGCTTGATAGCTATTATTATACTCAAACTCGACCAAATGTAGATGTTGCTCCTAATGTCCTCTGAAATCTAAGAAATAAGCTCTCAACAAATCCTCCAAAATCCTATTCACTCTCTCTGTTTGTTTGTAAGTTTTTAGGTGATATGCTGTGCTAAGGCTCAAAGAAGTTTCCAAAGCTGTTTGTAGGTTCCTCCAAAACCCATTAGTAAACAAGAGTTACCTATCGCTGACTATGCTTATAGAAATTTCCTGTAGACAACTACCTCCTTAATATAAATCTGTATGAGAGAGGTGCTAGTCCCATTTCTCCTAGTTGGAATAAAATTAGCACTCTTAGTGAATCTGTCCACAACAACCCAAATAGCCTCATCTCCCTTCTAAGTTTTAGGCAATCCTTCCACAAAATCCATCGAAATATATTCCCACTACCAAGTCAGAATTTCCAAAGATAATAATAATCCACCAGGCTTCCCTTGCTTAGCTTTTATTTTTTGACATGTCAAACACCTAAAAACAAACTCAACTATGCTTCTCTTCATTCCATTCCAAAAGAAAATTCTCTTCATGTCCTTGTACATCCTATCTCCTCCGGTATGGATGGTCATCCTTGAATGGTGACACTCCATAAGCACATCTCTTATCAAATCACCAATCGTTGTACAAAGATGTCCATCTCTTCTCAAGCATCCCTTCTCATTAACTGAATAACTCCTAGCATGGGGAAAATGCTCTCCTTTTCTCAATTTTTCTAAAATCTCTACAAACTTCTCATCTTTCACTTGTTCATGCTCTATACAATCAATCAAGGCTGATCTAATTTCCATAACTGATTGAAAACCTTGGATGGGTTCTTTCGATGGTTGGAGGTTAAAATTCGAGAGAAACTCCAACTGTCTCTATTCATATATAACACCTAGGGTAGCATATCTCCGACTAAGAGTGTTGGTGACTACGTTCCCATTTCCAGGGGTATATTGAATACTAAAATCAAAGGATGCTACATACTCCATCCACCTCTGTTGTCCAAGACTCAATTTTTTTTGGAAAATAGGTATTTTAATGATTTATGATTAGTGAATAACTCAAACCTTTCTCTCAAGATATAATGCCTCCACATCTTTAACGCAAAAACAATGGCAGCCAATTCTAAATCACGCACTGGATACCTCTTCTCATGGTTCTTCAGATTTCTACTGGCTTAGGAAACTACCTTCCCTTCCTGCATAAGAACTGCCCCGAATCCTATGCCACAAGCACCTGTGAAAACCGTAAACGACTTAGTTCCATCTGGAATATTGAGCACAGGTGCACTACTCCTTAAGCTTCTCAAATGCCTCGGTGCATCTATCATCCCAAAGAAAAACTAGATTCTGAAAATATGTAGGACCATGTAATATGGATATATGATAATACAGAGTATAGTGATGATAGTAATACTGTAAATAGTGCGGAATATAAAAGTAGTATAGTAAAATGACACCATATATTTTATACTGGATTGGAGCACCGTCCTACATCCAGTCCCAGACTCCCTTCTGGAATTTAACTAACAACAATACGCTCACTTAACCTGGAGGAACATGTCTATACAACCCCTGAGCAGCCGAACAAGGACCTGAGCAGCAGAACAGGATTTTTGCCTCAACAGCCGAAGAGGACTTCACACGCCTGAGCAGCAGAACCGGACTTCACTAATACAAAAGAATATCTGACACCGTGTGTTCTTGAAAACACTGATTTGTCTTTGATAGTACAAACTTCCTATAATCAAATCCTCAAGTGTATGAAGTGTATGTGAAGATATGAAAAGAAAGTGTTGCTAAGAATCGAAGATTATGAAAGTTAATTTGGAGATTCAAAGCAATAAAATGCTTGTATGCTGTTTTGAATGTGAGTATAAGAGCACAAGAAGAATACAAGATAGTTAGAAAGATTTTCGTTGAATGTGAAGTGTTTGGGGACATGTATTTATAGTAGACAGAGGGTTGCTACCATTGGTAAAGAGTTCTGACCAAAAGAAGCAACCATTCCCGTTTAGAGAAGGATCGCAACCTTTTTCAGAATGGAAATGTCTTTTCAAAATATGATAGTTAGGTTCAGGTCAGTCGACTGGTCGAAAATGGTCAGTCGACTGAAAAGTAAAATCATGTAAAAAATTCATGTACAGATGAGCATGTATGTTAAAATGCACAGATTCAGTCGACTGACTGACTGTATTCAGTCGATTGAATTCTGTTGTTAAACAAAAACTACAGTAGCTCATTTGGTTACAGTACTTGCCTTCCAAGCTAGTGACCTGGGTTCGAGCCCCGCTCCATGCATTTTTTGAAATTTGATTTTGATTAAAATATGCATGCAAGTTTATTTGAATGTGAATGATATTCTTGAGGAAAGATTTTAACAAAGTACTAAACTAGACTCTATATACATATTTGATGATTCTTGTTAAAATATATAATTATATGAACCATACTTTGAGTCGTTGAGTCCGGATGTTGTCGTAGTCGTAGATACGTGAATTGTTGTGTCTTGTCAGCAATCAAAACCCATGATCCAACATTCTCCCCCTTTTTGATGATGACAACTCCGTTTGCTACAGACGAATCTTCGACAAGCTTTGTTGACTTATATCTCCCCCTGAATATATTCCTATAGTTGTGCTATAGATTTCTCCCCCTGAATCTATGCTATATATTCCTGTAAATAATTAATCTTTTCTCCCCCTTAATCTGTGCTTGCATCGTTTATTCCTGCAAATAGTGTTAGAGCAATATCTTTCTCCCCCTTTGTCATCGACAAAAAGGTGAGTTTATATGATGACATAAATTATATTCCACATAAGTGTTAACATAGAACAATATAAAATAAAATAACTACTACTTATAATGTAAGGTATCAAAAAAAAATAACATTTAAAGCATGCGATACCCAAGGTTCTTATAATTTCCTAATTTTTAGGAAACCATACCCATTTGGGTGTGGCTGAACCTTTAAAAATATAATTTTCATTATTAACTACCATATCAAAATAATCATCAATGTATTTTTCTCTATTTTTCCAATTAACAGGAACCCAAATACTTAGATAATTTTTATTCATATTTTCCGCCAATGATTTTGTACTTCTAAAGAAATTATAAACATTATTGGTCATAGCAGTATTTGAATTTCTATTAAAATTGGATTTAGACTTTACTCGAAATTTAGTACTAGCACTAACATTTTTACTATACATGAAAGCGTATCTAGTGCTATTTCTACGATCAGTTTTATTATATCCTAAACCACTTTTATCATGTAAAGGTCTAGAACTGGATAAAATCATGTTTAAATCATTTTGACCTTTATTAAATTTTGTGACTTCAGTGTTAAGTTTATCAAAGTTAGCTTTAAAGTCACAATTATTATTTTCAAAAGAAATATCACTATTTTTTAAAATATCAATTTGCTTGTTTGATTCAGAATTCTCCTTTTTTAACGTACAGTTCTCATTTTCGAGAAGAAAAATTCGAGATTCTGAATTATCTAAAGATGATTGTAATAAATCATTTTGTCTTTTCAAATCCGTAATTTCTTTTGAAAAAAATTCTTTTTCTTTTTCAAACATAGTATTTTGTTCATCTAGAAAATCTTTAAGAGCCTCAAAATTATTTTTCAAAACACCATGTTGATTTTCTAATTCTAATTTCTCATTTTTCAGTTTCTCATTTTCAATTTTGATTGATTTCATCTTTTCTAAAATAAGAAAACTATATTTTGAGATTTTATCGCATATACTAACTAACTCATTATTACCATTTACTGAAATTTGTAAATCAGAAAGTACCTTTTTGTAGTCCTCACTGGTGGCTTTGACAGGGATTTTGCCTACTGTATTTCGATTGGATCGTTTTCTAGCCATTATTCTTTGATGTTGTGACGATCGATAGAATTCCAGGCTCTGATACCAAATGAAAATCTGTAGGACCGTGTAATATGGATATATGATAATATAGAGTATAGTGATGATAGTAATACTGTAAATAGTGTGGAATATAAAAGCAGTATAGTAAAATGACACCAGATATTTTATACTGGTTCAGAGCACCGTCCTACGTCCAGTCCTAGACTCTCTTCTGGAATTTAACTAACAATAATACCCTCACTTAACCCGGAGGAACAGGTATATACAACCCCTGAGCGGCCAAACAGGGACCTGAGCAGCAGAACAGGATTTTTGCCTTAACAGCCGAAGAGGACTTCACACGCCTGAGCAGCAGAACAGGACTTTGCTAATACAAAAGAATATTTGACATTGTGTGTTCTTGAAAACACTGATTTGTCTCTGATAGTACAAACTTCCTATAATCAAATCCTCAAGTGTATGAAGTGTATGTGAAGATATGAAAAGAAAGTGTTGCTAAGAATCAAAGATTATGAAAGTTAATTTGGAGATTCAAAGCAATAAAATACTTGTATGCTGTTTTGAATGTGAGTATAAGAGAACTAGATAGTTAGAAAGATTTTCGGTGAATGTGAAGTGTTTGGGGACATGTATTTATAGTAGACAGAGGGTTGCTACCATTGGTGAAGAGTTCTGACCAAAAGAAGCAACCATTCCCGTTCAGAGAAGGATCGCAACCTTTTGTAGAATGGAAATGTCTTTTCAAAATATGACAGTTGGGTTCAGGTCAATTGACTGGTCGAAAATGGTCAGTCGACTGAAAAGTAAAATCATGTAAAAAATTCATGTACAGATGAGCATGTATGTTAAAATGCACAGATTCAATCGACTGACTGACTGTATTCAGTCGACTGAATTCTGTTGTTAAACAAAAACTACAGTAGCTCATTTGGTTAGAGTACTTGCCTTCCAAGCTAGTGACCTAGGTTCGAGCCCCGCTCCATGCATTTTTTGAAAACTTGATTTTGATTAAAATATGCATGCAAGTTTATTTGAATGTAAATGAAGATTCTTGAGAAAAGATTTTAACAAAGTACTAAACTAGACTATATATACATATTTGATGACTCTTGTTAAAATATATAACTATATGAACCATACTTTGAGTCGTTGAGTCCGGATGTTGTCGTAGTCGTAGATTCGTGAATTGTTGTGTCTTGTCAGCAATCGAAACCCATGATCCAACAGATTCTTCTTAGTCAATCGAGTTAAAGGGCTTGCTATTTGAGCGAAGTTCTTGATGAACTTTCTATAGTAGCTTGCCAACCCTAGAAAACTCCTAACCTTTGATGCATTACTAGGATTCTTCCATCCTCGGACAGCTTCCAATTTAACAGGGTCCACATGCAATCCTTGTTCCGTAACAATATGCCCAAGTTACCTAACTTCATTTTTCCAAAAGTGGCATCTGGAAGAGTTGGCTTTGAGTTGGCTTCTTCTCAAGGTCTCCAATACCTCCCTAACGTGGTCCTCATGCTCCTTCTTGTCTTTGGAGAAAACCTAGATACCGTCAACAAACACCACGAAAAATTTATTAAGTTGCCCTCTAAATACACTACTCATCAAACCCACAAAGTACACTGGGGCATTCATCATTCCAAAAGACATTACTTCCCACTCATAGAGCCCTTCTGGAGTACAGAATGTGGTCTTCGCTTTGCTTTCTTCCGTAATCCTCAACTGACGGAATCCCGTTGCTAAGTCTAATTGGGAAAAGACTTTGCCTCTATAATTTGGTCGAACAAGTCATCTATTCTAGGTAGAGGGTACCTATTCTTCCCTTTTAACTTGTTCAACTCCCTATAATTGACGCAAAGTCTCAAAGAACCATCTGCCTTTGTAGCAAAAACAACAGGGGCTCCCAACTCAGAATTACTCCTATGGATGAATCCTTTCTTTAATAGCTCTGAGATTTGCTTATTCAATTCTCTTCTTTCTTCGAGGGTCATATGTCTCAAAGGCAGAGCGACGGGTCTTGCATTCTTCTCCAAATCAATTTGGAACTCAATTACCCTATGGGGTAGGAGACCTAAAACCTCCTTGAAGACATTAAGAAATTCACAAACTTTGGGTACAAATGATGGCTCTCCAACAACAGATAAATTTAGTGAGTGTAAATGGCTTAACTCAACTAAAGCTTTGGGTGTACAAAGAATTTCTAGGTCACGACCTCCACAACTCCTTAATCGTACTACCCTCTTATCAAAGTCAATAATGGCTCCATAATATGACAACCAATCCATACCCAAGATAAGCCCGCACCCCTCGAAAATTAGAATGTACACAATACATATGAAATCAACGTTACATATGTCTAACACTAGGCCTTTGCAAATAAGAAAAGATGGGTCGAACCCCCAATAGGATTGAAACCTCTATTTGGCTATTGACCATCTGGGTTTGAAGGTTTAAGGAATTTACTACATCCCTAGCTATAAAGGAATGTGATGCCCCTGAATCAAATAGGGAATGAATAGTAACCCCAAAAATAAGAGTTATACCTTCTAGAGCTACTTTTCCTTGGTTCTTGGTGGCTTACTAGCAATAGGGATGGCTTCAATAATGTAGGCATGTCTGCTTGATCCTTCCTTAGTCATCTTGGGACATTGATTCTTGCGATGCCCTTCCTTGTGGCAGTAAAAGCAACTACCTTTATCAACCTACGATCTTTAGTTTCATGACCCTTCCTTTGGCATTTCTTACACACCTTTCCATTCTTTTTAAACATCCACTTCGATTTCTTGTTGGCCTAAAAGCTTCCTTTCTTGGACCCTCCTTGTTTTTGAGTCAGTGCATACCTCTCCTTTTCCATTCCCTTATCTTCTTCATTGGCCACGTGCATCATTGCCATCTCTACCAACGTCTCATACGTGGTCCCAATAGGTACTTGGGTCAACAACATATCTCTTAGCAAGGAATTTAAACCCTTCACGAACTTCATGACCTTTTTCATAGGTGTGTCTATTAGGCTCATCACAAGATAATATCCTTCCCGGGTGCTCATCAGTCACAAAGTTCCACCAATTCAAGGCTTCTTCCCTGAGGTGCCAAGCTGCCATTCTTCTTCTTAGCTGACCATCCCGACCAAGTTCTCTAAATATCTTCTCACTACTAATCCAAGCTTTAGCTTCCAAATATCCTTCAGTTTGGGAGTATGTCTTCCCTCCTATATTGAGAAAGTCCTTACATAACTTAGAAAAGTCGATAGGACGGGGTGCTGCATTGACGAGCGGGGCAGTGGGTGCTACGGATGCAGATAGAGGAATAAGAATCTGATCGACGGTCCTAAGATATTGTTTAAACCATTCGGGCATTCCATGAATGGGTGGTCTTCCGCAGGTAGGGTTCCCTTATTCGAAATAAGATTGATTATCAGCCATATCAACTATCTGTAGGTTAAAGCTTTAGTGACAATTTCCTAAGATAGTATTTACATGCGAAAAGAAAAAGGTTGCCTAGTGCATGTGCGTATGTTCAAGAAGAGAGGGTGTGTCTATGTCTATATATATAGTAAGTATTCTTTAAAAATTCTTTTTAAAAAACCTTTTTTTTAAATAAAAAATACGTCTCTCGCACGTATAGTTTTTCCTCATTGATTGGCAAACCTAGGCTCTGATACCAAATGTAACAACCTACCGAGAACAGGCCTAAAGTTCGACCCAGAAAATGCCCATCAAAACTTAGATCCATTCTAAGGTAAGATATTGGTAGTAAAAAGAAAAAACATTAAAGAGCGGTAACTAAACTTTCAGAACTCACAGGGATGGAACAAAATATAGCAACAAAGTGTACCCATTTATTTCAAAACCATAAAAATGTCATAATATAGAATTCCATAAAAAACCGTAACATAATATCCATTACAACAATTGTCTAAATACATGGGTACACCTAAAAGCAAGTAATAATAATAAATACTACCACAAGCCAAGCTTCTTCGTCTCTAAGCATTGTCACTGCCATCACTCCATCCTTAATCTGTGTTGTCATAAGGAAGGAGTCAGAACAACAAGTTTCTGGTGAATAAAATCTCGAGTCTTACCTTTTCAGTACTTCGGCGGTATATTTCAAAATAACAATATGTCTATGAACATAAAACCATTGAAACCATATAATACTTCTTTATAAGGAAAGGAGGCGGGTCCAACCACTTAGTACCTTCCATTCCAGAAGCATGTTTCTAAAATCCTATATCCCAATCATACGTCATAAACATCGAATCATGTGAGAGACGGTACCTAAGCCACTTAATACCTTTTATTGTAAAATAGGCAGACTTTGGTCATTTAATACCTTAATTATGGCAGACCCTATCATTTAATATCTCTTTTCAAGGCGTGCTCCTCAATGGTACTATCTAGCTGACACCATATGGTATCTCTTAGGCCAATAAATACTTCCATGTGGAAAATAAGTAGACTCTGGTCATTTGATACCTTAATTAAGCCAGACCTCATCATTTAATACCTATTCCCAAAAGCTAACCCCTATAGAGATACCACCTAACATGTCCCCTTGGCCATTTAATGCTTTATTTAGGGAAAAGAGGTGGGTCCAACCACTTAATACCTCAAGTCCCCGAAACAGGCCCTTCGTCATATGGCCCATACTCGTAATGAAGTCTCACATTAGTTCGACTATTCATAAGAACTGGTAGCAAGATTAGTTGGGCAAATTTCCCCGATAGAATTTGGGACCAACCTCGCGTCATCACAAATATTTATCATAAGGTTATCTCACATCAATTAAAGTGTACACAATTGCTGGTAGCCTCAAAGTGAAGGGCAGGCTTCCGTCATGTAACTCAATTGACCTCGCATCCCTATGACTTAGCCATAAACCAATTACTCTCCATACACACACACACACACACACATTTGTACTCATCTCACCGTTTCATAAAGAAGGCCTTATAAGGAATCTTTCTTATTACGCCTTAAAATAATAATTAGGCTATATAAGAGTTTCCCCTTATTTTCGCCTCATAATCAATTACCTTCCTAATGGGGAAATAAATGTAAATAAATGCCTAATTAACTACACCATATACGCAATAATTATACGTTAATTACGCAAATAGAGATAAGTAAATATTCGCTCCTAATAAGTTCTAAACACACATATTTTACGCTCTAAACTAGCGTTAAATGTCAAATCCCTAACCAATTATTATTACAAGTCCTTTTTATTCAAATCCCTAAGATTTCATAGGATTCTAATATCCAAAACATGGACTAAATATTCATAACCAAAACTGCAATAATAGACCTGTAAATAAAATAAAAACTCAATTTATTATACAAATTCAACGTAATATCTTAACAATAAGAATTGCAATCTAAACTCCATACTCTATTCAACTCCCCTTTTACAAAGAAATATATAAGAATAAGTGGTGTAAACTACGAATAGAATTTATAATCTAAATCCATTATTTTATCGAGGAATCACAATTTGATCTAAAGAAGAAGGAGAAGTGAAATCAATTATGATATTATCAGAAATTGCATAAACGAAAATTCCATCATATTAATGTAAATAATTGAGAATCTTAACATAGAATTGACATTTCGAAATATAAAGGAATTTTGCGGGATTTTAACTAACATATTTTCGAAATCCTAAATCTTTAAGGCATATTCAAATCAAAAAAAGAAATACACTAAACAATTGCTGAAAAGAAATACTAAAGTTTCCACCCACAGATTATCCTTAGCTTCACTTTAAATGGATTAGTAGCCTTCTGATCTCTTCTAGAATCTCTCTCTTTTGAAATATACACACACACACAATAGGGAAAAGGTATATATATTTATTAAATTCGGAATAATTGGAGAAGAATAGGATAAGAATAGATTAGAGGAAGAAGAAACAAATAAGAAATAAGTTGAATTCTTGACTGAATTCTCTACGAAGTTTCTGAATCTTATTAGAGAGAGATAGCAATGGCAGAATTTCGTATGATGGAATTAGGTAAGAAATGGATAAATCTGGAGCGTACAACTGAATATAACATAGCCTCAAACACTAGCCATCACTTGCAACTTTTGTTGCCAATTGGTAGACTGCCTATGTGCGACTGGTCGACCGCTATAGTCGACCGGTTGACCTATATAAGTCGACCGCTCCTCTATTTCGGGGAACGTCTATTTTGTTCCGTTGCACAATTATTTTATTCCCTGATTAACTTTTTAACGTTAAATGTTAATTAAACATTTACTTAGCCTCCAAGCTAATGTTTGAATTTAAACCCTGAATTTGATTTCTCATTTGAATTTGAATTCAAACTAACTTAATTTAAATCTGAAAACTTCAAATACTCATAACTTCTTTGCTTGAGCTCCATTTTCAGCATCTTATATATGGAAATAAATCAGAATTTCTCCATGAACGCAATGGAATAACTTTCATGGTCAAATTCCAACTTTTCTAAAATTTCCATATTCAACCCTTATTATATTTACTTTAAATTACTTCATTTATTTATGGTTCATTTTACGGGTGTTACATATAACATATTAACCAACGTATCGATGCTCGCTTAAAGTAAAATTCATGGATGGTCGCTCCTAGCCAGACCTATTCTCTGCACTAGCCGACAATATTACTTTGTAATATTCTTTGTTAGTGTCGGTCTCGAGGTGGGCATCACAGCTTGGTATTAGAGCTGAGCTCATAGCAAAATATGATATTACAAACACAAATCTTAGCCTAGATGAGTCTTAGAGACTGTCCATGAAGGATCGTTGGGATAGATAGTAGGAATCATTCCCTTTAGAATAAGATAGAATCATTTGGGATTATAGGAACGTTTTCCTTTAGTTTTACTCTATGATGTTCCTATCATCGAATCATGTGATTCTTAAGCAATCTTTGATCCGGTCTTATCTATTATAAAAGTGTGGTTGGCTGGCGGCTAAGTCACTCGTTCTAGTATTAGGAAATCTAGCGAGTCTGGTTGAGACATATTACATTCTTCGCCCACCAAACAATGAAGTTTGTTGTCGAACTCTTTGAGATCAGAGTCAGGCGGCGGAATAAAGTGGATTGCTTCCACTGGGCATATTATCCTATAAATTTGTAATTGATTTGATTGGTTAATTCAATGTATGTTTACATAAGAGTCCTAGTGATAATTCTAATTCGATTAAGAAATATTACTTGATAATTAGGATCCTAATTGAAGAATAATAATTGAATCTTGCGATATCTTCGTATTCGAAATCCCTGCAAGAGAAATCGAGTTTCTTGGTATACAAATAATAAGGATAAAACCTTGTAGTTATAAATATTAATCAATTGGAGATAAATTTGATTAGGAATTGTTTTAATGAAATCATCGCCTAATTAGGAAATACCATCCTATGAAGTTTTTTATAAGATGGTAAATGGTAATGATTATAAACTTGCTATCATATGTAAAAACTGGAGTATATAAAGATATAAGAAGAATTATTCTTCATTTTAAAAGAGGAGTTTTGAAATATGCATGTATGTATATATGTGTATATATATGTATATGCATATATGTATATTTATGAGTGTTAAATTGCCCGTTGGGTGCTTTGAGGATTCCAATCAAGGATGTTTGACCAACGTGCTTGATAGGAAATCCTAAACATTCAAACGAGACAATTGGACACACACATTTATTAAAGTAAGTGTTTTGGAAATATCGTATTTTTAGAAATATGTTAATTCAAGAAGGCATAAAAACATTTTAAAACTAATGTGGCTTAAAATAAAACGATATTTAGAAATATATAAATATACAAAGGTATGTATATAATTATATATCAAAGCTTTGAGAATATAAAAATATTTATATATTATTATTAAAAGAATAGAAATGTCAATAAAGAGAAATTATACGAGTAATAATTTAATAATGGGTTTAGATGCTTAATCTTAGAGATCGCCAAGAACAATGACAAGGCGATGTTGATTTTATAATCAACACTGCAGCCAATGGTCATGGCGCTTTCTTAAGGACAAATAGAGAGGTAACATTATGCGTTGGTTATGATATTTGGGAATTGTTTTAAGATTTTCTCTGAAAATTGAATTTGATATAATGCTTTAGATAGACTATGAAAGACCATTATAATCTAAGTAAAAACACATAAGTGTAAATCCTTAAATAGCCTAATCAACAAAAGTTAAATAAAAACATGATTCATTTATTTAAATCAATTGGAAGAAAATTCTAAATGTTAAAAAGGGCAAACTTTTAGCTTATAAATAAGCTTTGGATAAATAATATATTAGTTTGAGATGTTATCCCTAATTGTATTTGGAATAACAATTTGTGGAAATAACTTTATACATTAATTCATCTATTGAATACTAATATGGGTATTAAAAGAAGTTTTTAGTGATGCTTGGTGGAACATAAGTTATAAACATTGCCTCACTATTCAAACTTGCTATTAAGGAAGATAACTATTTAAACTTAAACTATTAAGAGTTTCAAAGTATCATGAAAATTTTAATGGTGACTTTATGGATAAATTTATCTCTTGGATATTAACTAAAATTTTAAGAGATTGTAAACACTCCTAAGAAGAGACAAGCGAATGGAATTAGTGAGATATATATGTATTATATATATATATACACACACACATTGATTCAACATTATATTAAGTAATGTCTAAGGTTTCAAACATGTTATTGAGAAAAGAGTCATTTTAAAATAGAAATGAGAAAATAGCATATTTGAAAGAATATAACTTGTATTGGGGTTTATGTGAAGAACAATATAAAATATTTTTGAAAACCTTAATTCTATAACATAAGGAGTATTAATAATCGATTTAGTGTTATTGATTGGTTTAAATGCTTTCAAATAACGCTTCATCGAATGGGGTACAACTCATTAAATAGAATGTTTGAGTGGAATTTACTAACCTATTAGAAAATACTTGAATTTCACTAGGTAATATGGGATGCCTTGGTTAAATTCTCGTGATCGAATTCGGGAAAGTGTTTAACACTTTAGGGTTGTGTTCACTTTTGGTGTTCGGTCGTGGGGCCGATAGATCCTTAAGAGAATATAGTCCAGGTTTTTCAATTGTATCCACAATGAGTGAGAAGAAATCTCAGTATTAACACAACTTTTGAATATGATTAGTTAAGCAAGGGTCTTAGTATACTTAGAATGATAAATATTTTGAATAGTGAAAATACTTTTAATAAACTGAGATGGGAAAATTAAGATTAAAACTTGCTCGGAAATTTGCAACTATGAACCTCTTTGGGTTATAACTTTTGTTTGACTAAATGAGGATTGGAATTTGTAAAATTTTAATCTTTTAAAACAAGTTAAATGTTATAGAATTTGAGAATTATAACCAACCATTTGGGTTTACCTAAATTAAAAAATAAGCAAAAACGTATATAAGGGAAAAGTAAATAGAGAACTTCTAGTGGTTTGAACGTAAAAAAAAACCATAGAAATTTACCTCATGATTTTATTCTTGTCTTTGGTAGCGCTAGGAGAACCGTGTCTACCTTGATTGAATTTTCCTATTGTTGATTAGTTTCTAATCCAGCATCGATATTGCTCCTTTCGAGACTTTGTTTGGAAGACCATATTGATCACTCTCTTGATTAGCTTAAGTCAGAGAAAAGAAGTTGATCTTAAGTCCGGACTCTATTTGCGAATCTTTTAGAAAGATCTTGGAATTAGAGATCAAATCTCTATTCATGTTTCTTCTTTGATTGGATTACTAATATTTCACTCAATTCGAGATGATGACTCTTTGATGTATGGGAGCCTAACCAACCATCGAGCATAGTGGCCCTGTTGCTTATCGAGATTCTTTACAAGTGCAGTTCTCTAGCATCCATGGTGTCCTTCATGTGTTTCAGATTTGGAAACACTTTAGAAATTCTAATTCTATTATTGGGCATAGAATCCTTGTGCACTTGAGATTTTTACTTAAATTATCTCTCGATTATAACATATTTCTTTTGAATAAATGCATTATCCATAGTTGGTTATTAACTCTTCCCTTAAGGAAAATTGCGGGGACACAATTTTTATAAGGAGGAGTCTGTAACAACCCTAGTCGAGACTACTTGAAATTAAACATAAAATATAATTTAATTTATCTAAATTAATTTTAAGATGAAATTGGGGAATTTTATTTAATTTTATTTCCAATTTCAAATAAAATTTAAATTAAATAAATAAGAAATTTATTAAATGGGTTTTTCCAAATGAGATAAATATAAATGCGAAATTTATAGTATAATGGTTAGAAATTGATATGAATAAATTTTTAAGATGAAATATCAAATTTGACGGACCTAAGTATAATTTTTGTGCATTTTTATATAATTTGGATGAATTTATATGCATATATTTCGTAATATTTGAAAACATGCATGAAATTGTATTTAAACTATTAGAGACATTTAGTCATGTTAAATGGATACAAAATTATGTTATGAAGTTTGATATGATGGTACCAAGTCTAAAAAGTACTTTTGTGGAATTTTATTTAATTTATATGAATTTATAAAGAAGCGATTTCATGATATATGAAAATCAACCCGGTTTTGTGTAAAAATGATTTGGGACATAAAATCACATCAAAATGGTATAAAAATGATTTCTAAAGTTAAAACACACACACACACACAGATATATATATATATACACGAATTTTTAAATTTAATTATGGATCAATAAATATAAATTCTAAGAGATTATTTATTTAGTAAAAAAAAGAAAATAAACAATATTTGAGCCATGGAATGAATTATATTGAAATAAATATATAAAATAAATATATAAATTATATAAAAAAATTATAAATTGCAATTTGTTATATCAAGGCTTACTATGATTTTATTTTGAATTTATAATGATTTTTTAAAGATAGTTTGAAGATTTATATATATATATATATATGTATGTATGTATGTATGTATGTATATATATATATATGTATGTATGTATGTGTGTGTGTGTGTGAAAATGCTATATTTCTATTTTCCGGAAACTAGCTTGAAAACACCGATTTGTACAACAATTTTCTTATAATTTCTATTCTGAATTTTTGATTAAATGAAAGTATAAAGGTAGTAGAGAATCATATCCGAATTTAGAAGAAAACGGATTAAGAATCCGATTAAAAACGAGTGAGATACAAGAAAAAAAATCAGAAAAACACATAATAAGCTACCGGTTTCAACCGGCCACAACAGGTGCACCGGTGGGCATAATAGGTGCATTGGAGGGAACAACAGGTGCCCTGGTTGGACATACTTTGATCAGGTTTTCTGATCAATCGGAGCCAAATCAAAGGGGGTTTGGTCCGTGATTCTTCTGGGGTATTCGGCCCGCGATTAGGCTACGTCTTTTGGATAGAATTCCTGGTTTGATTTGTTTTAATTTAGTGAGTTAGATTTGATTGAAATTTGAAAAAAAAATTCATAATTTTGTAAATTATTACTTATGTGTAAAAACGGTGTTTTATAAACAAGAAATAAAATAAAATAAATATACATTTTCTTATTGCGTCTATTGAACCCACAAGGCCCATGTAGTAATCTAATTAGTAAGAATAAAAGTAAACATACGTTCATTTTCTCCTTACCACTTCTCAATTCAGCTTAGCTAAAAATCTAAAAACAAAACCCTCTTCCTTTAGCATACCCAAGCTCTAATTTTTTCCCTAAATTCGAGTGTAAATCAAAAGCGGTTTTGATCAATAATTATAGAAATCAAAAGAAGGTAATCTCCTTCATATTCTAGTGTGTTTAATTCATTGGATAATCTTAGTTTTGCTTAGGGTTATAATTCTTTTCTCTTGCAAATTTTGAAATGAACCTAGGCAGTTGTTAAAAGAAGCTAGCCTAGGAGAATCCAGTCCTTTTACTACTAATTCAAGTTCAATTAGGTGAGTTTCACTCACACTTCTAGTATGTAGATGGATGCATGTGGCTCTTCGTTGATTGAACGAATCTATTATTGAAATAATCTCAATCTCTTATATTATTTGCATTTTTGCTATGCCATTCACTGTTTTCTAGAAAAGCCACATCATATAATCATGATTTGCATCAAGTTATAGGTGTTTGCATGCTTGTTTGAATGTTATTGCAGTGCATTTGAGGTCAAGGCGAAAATCGGCAAAGAATTCACCGCCAACAGGCAATCGGAGCACAGCCGGTGATGCTTGGGGCTCTGAAACACCCCCACACCCCTTAGTATTCTCAAAAAGGGAACACCAAAGGATGTGGTGCGTTAAAGGTATAGCTAAAGCATTGCAGAGACTAAGATTCACAAAACAAATAAGTAGAAGTAGTGGAAAACATTTAAATAATAACTTATCATTCGGAATTAATCTTCATCTCAAAATAAGTCATAAAAACATAACATGTCTCAAAAACTCAAAATCTCTCATGTCTTATGAAAATACATCTCTGTCTCACATAATCAAAGTAAAAGTAGCAATAATAATCCCTCTCACAAGTGCCAATCTGTCATAAGCCAAATGAAAAAGATGAAAAGCAGAAGAATACATTTGAAATGAGGAAAAACCAAGAATTAATCTCCAAGCAACCTGGATCAACTATCCTCAACTCTACTGGCCTATTGGGGGAAAAGGAAAGATAGTGGAGTGGGACAAACAATAAGTCTAGTGAGTGGAAGTAATTACAAGCATTTCTAAGCAAGATAAAGATAATAGACTAAGCAATAGTTCAAGCATGAAAGGAAGATACCGAAAAGATAAAACTCGCAAAAAATACTGTTTCTGATTCTATTTGACTGTTTGCTTTGGTTGTTTGCACTTGTCTTAAACTGTTGTGATTAGGATAAAACCCTAATCTAATCTTAACTGCTAACTTGATTAGGTTGAAATCCTAATTCTACCCATTGATCGACCTTTCCTATCTCTGTTGTGCCACTGTGAACCCATCATGTTGGTCCCACAACAAAAGACACCTCTTAGCGCTTAGGACGCAGTAGTAAATTATTTACCCTAATCGATGCTACGTGCTCGGTCATTGCCGGTACACACTAACTGTCACCCCCTATTTGACCCTTTATTTACCCCAATCAGCATAAGAGTGCCCAGCCTCACCCATGTGTGAAACCAACGATCCTCTACCTGAAAGGGAATGCTGCCGGTACTGGTCCTAACAAACAAATCTTCTAACTTTGCGCCCCTTGCCCAAACCCCCAAATTTGATCCCTTATCTATTGGCCATTATTTACCCTAATCAGCATAAGTGTGCCCAGCCTCACCCACGTGTGAGACCATCACTCCAAGACCTGAAAGGGAATGTTGCTGGTACAGGCCACTACTGCTATATTTGCTTATTAACTTAATCCAAGACCTAAGTTTTAAAATAAGCCCCTTCTTTTATTTCTTTCTTTCTAATTATAACCCACGTGTTATAATTGTTCTTGCAACTGTTACTCTTCTATTTTCTTTTTTTTAGTTATAATCACTTGTTATAGTCATGCTTGCAAATATCTCAAATTTGCCTATTTCAGTCCATCTCCATTTTATTTTAGTTTTTCTCATTTTACATCTGATTTCTGTATATTTAGTGTTTTTCTATTTTAACCCATATTTGAGAATTCTTCTCTTTTTAATATTTTATTCGCGTCAAAAATGATTAAATCTCTATAAAAAGAAACTAACATTTACGGGCTAAATTTTAACTTAAACCAGATGTAAATAACTACAAATAACTGAATAAAAATAGACTGAAAAAACTTTTAAAATTTACTTAAAAACTGACTGTAAATGAACTTACATAAAAACTGCCTCAAAATCGTAGAAAAACTACAACTATTGAGAATCCTATTATTTTAAATTGCTTACAAATCGAAAATAATTACAAAACACTCACATGTGGTCCTTAGCTTTAGTCCTGAGCCTTCCTGGATCCACTTCTAGGGTGTAGAATATTTTTATTAAAAAGATTTCCTCCCCGGAATTTTTTTCTATTTAGGGTTCAGCCTCAGGCAATGATCCCAATTAGGAGAAAATCTGAATGAGAAAAATAGCTAGGCCTAGGGTTCTATTTATAGTATGGCTTAGGGATCTCAGGCCGTCGGATTTGAAGATTTAATCTGGTGCAACCACGTCATAGGCTCACTAGGGACTATCGGATGCAGCTACGAACGCACAGGATTTCACTAAAAATCAAATTTACGATCTTCGGCTCGTACCTGGACGAAATATCGTCAAGGAAGAAAGGCGGGTCGACCTGTGTTCATTGGGGGTCGACATATTGGTTGACTTGACCATAACATGGGTCGACCTATGCCCCCTTATTTTTTTATTTTTTTATTTCATTTAATTATATAATTATGATTTTCTTGTTTCTCTCGTAACTTCTCCATACTAGCTTGGATTTCGACAAGTTATATATGGAAATTGATCAGAAAATTGCCACGGCCCAAATGGTGCAACTCCCATAGCTAAATTCTGACAATTCCAAAAATGCTCATTTTCACTGTTTAATAATTATTTTGGTTATTTAATTATCTAAAAATGTGGGGTGTTACATTCTCCCCTCATTAAAGGATTTCGCCCCCGAAATCTCCAAGGACAAAAGAATGAAATAAATATTTTCATCCAAATTCCACAACCACATATTCAACCATCATCCATTACATCCATTGTCCTTAAACTTTTTAATGCAATTTATGACATATGCAATAGTGTAGTGTAATTATCCCTAACTAATGCAAAAGATTAGACGGTCTACTGATTTAGTCGACCTCCTTTTTATGCGCTCATGTCCGTGCCATGTATCCAAATGAATGCAAATTCCCTAATGACAACTGATAGTTCTATATGCATGCTACAATCATCATCCAAATACAATAATCATATGATAATCACCCATTCATAGCAACCATGAAATAAAAATGCAAGTGCACACACATCCATATGGATATGCTTTAGTGACCTAGTTAGGCCGATCTCTAAGAGATAATAGTGCCTAGTGTGTGTATATGCGTCCATTAACATCCACTGGAAAACAATTGCAACCACTTGCATCCAACATACATAACATGTTCTAGTAACATGTTTACATTCAGTCCTACCATCCATAGGTTAGGTCCTAAGATCTACCCCCCCCAAAGGATACTAAAGGAAAGAACCTATCCAAAACTAAAGATGGAAATGGGAAATTCAAGACGTACCATCGAAGAGATGCGTATAAGAGATACGTATCTTCTCCTCAGCCTCCCGTGTAGCATCCTCAATACTATCTTCCCACTGCACCTTAACCAAAGGGACTTCCTTATTCCTAAGCTTCTTGATATCATGTCCAACGATCTTGGTAGAAATGCGATGAACCGATGCTTCTCTCTCCACTTCAACTTCCTCAAGTTGGCTAGGTTCCACTACCTCTATCGAATCATGTAAGCACTTTCTCAAGTGCAAAACATGAAAAACATCATGAACTCCCGCGAGCCACTCCAGCAGCTTTATCCGATACGCCATCCTCCCTACCCTTTTCATAATGGGGAACGGTCCTACGAATCTGGGAGCAAGTTTCCCACTTGATCCAAACCTCACTACCTTTCTCAGCGGAGACACCTTAATGAAAACCAAATCTCCTACCTCGAACTCAATATCTCTTCTCCGCTTATCTGCATAGGATTTCTGTCTATCTTGGGTTGTCTTCATTCTTATTCTAATCAAATCAATCTTTTTCGATGTCTCTCTAACCATGTCGGGAGCAAGTAGCAATCTTTCTGTAGACTCCAACCAACACGAAGGCGACTTGCAAGGTCTTCCATAAAGGACTTCAACAGGAGCCATCCCAATGCTAGCCTGAAAACTATTATTATAAGAGAATTCCACTAAAGGAAGGTGCTCCTCCCAAGTCCCTCCAAAATCAAGGATGCACATCCTCAACAAATCCTCAAGAACTATATTAACTCTCTCCGTTTGGCCATCTATTTGAAGGTGATAGGCTGTACTCAATCTAAGCTGTGTCCCTAAAGCCTCTTGCAAGCTCCTCCAAAAATTGCTAGTAAAGATAGGGTCTCTGTCGCTCACTATGCTAGAGGTAACTCCATGAAGTCAGACTATCTCATGAACATATATGGATACCAAATAAGGTGTTGTCCTCTTACTCTTGACCGAAATGAAGTGGGCGCTCTTAGTCAAACGATCTACAATCACCCAAATACTGGTATTCCCCTTCCTAGATCGGGGTAAACCATCTATGAAGTCCATCAAAACACTATCCCACTTCCACTCAGGTACATCTAATGGTTGAAGCAATCCGCCAGGCCTCTGCTGCTCCGCCTTAACCCTTTGGCACACAAGACACTTAGCCACAAACTCTGCTGCATCCTTCTTCATGCCACTCCAATAAAACACTCTCTTCGTGTTCCTATACATCTTATCACCACCCGGATGAATAGTCATCCGAGAATGGTATGCTTCTGCTAGAACTGCACTCCTCAAATCACCAATGCGGGGGACATAAAGTCTTCCATCTCTCCTTAGCCACCCTTTTCTATCGATGGAATAGCATTGGAGATGTCTAGAGTCCTCTCCTTTGCTTATCCTATCCAGAATATCCACAAGCCCTGAATCCTCTCGTTGCCTTAAGCCAATTTGATCTATGAGGGTAGGCTTAACCTCAAGTGCTGCCAATAATCCCAATGTAATGTCCGTAGAGGGCTTAAAATCAAAGGTGGAAATAAATTCTAGGCTTTTCCACTCCACGAACATTGGGCAAAGGGTTATTCTCTTCCTACTTAACACATCTGCAATCACGTTCCCCTTGCCAGGGGTGTAAGCTATCTCAAATTCATATGATGCTAGAAACTCCATCCAACGCTGCTACCTCATGTTTAAATCCTTTTGTGAGAACGGGTACTTCAATGATTTATGGTCAGTGAAAAGCTCGAACCTCTCTCCTAACAAGTAATGTCTCCAAGACTTGAGCACGAAAACAATAGCAGCCAGCTCCAAATCATGGGTGGGGTAGTTCTTCTCATGAGTTCTCAAATGTCTACTCCCATAGCATACTACCCTCCCCACCTGCATCAATACTGCCCCAAGGCCAGTCTCACATGCATTAGTGTATACTGTAAAAGGCTTAGCTCCGTCGGGTAAAACTAACACTGGTGCACTAGTAAGGGCCCTCTTTAGCATTGTGAAGGAATCCTCACAATCCCCGTCCCACACGAATGTCGCATTCTTCTTAGTGAGGCGAGTAAGCGGTACTGAAATCTTAGAAAAATCTCTGATAAACTTTCTATAATAACCAAAAACTAGGAAGCTTCTAACTTTGGTAGCATTTTGGGGGCCTTCCAATCTTGTACCGCTGCTACCTTAGCGGGATCCACTGCTATACCCTCTCTTGAGACTACATGCCCCAAGAAACGCACCTCCTCACGCCAAAAGTGACACTTCGAGAATTTTTCTTTCAACTAATGAACACGAAGTGTACGAAGAACCTCCTTAAGATGAATAACATGCTCTTCCATACTCTTGGAAAACATCAGAATGTCGTCCATAAACACTACAACGAACTTATTTAGGAAATCACGAAAAACATGGCTCATCAGATCTACAAAATAAGCTAGGGCATTGGTCAGCCCAAACGGCATAACCAAACACTCAAAGAATCCATCGGGTGTCATAAATGCTGTCTTATCGATGCTATCGTCAGCGACCCTAAGCTGATGAAATCTAGTGGATATGTCAAGCTGAGAAAATACTGAAGAGCCAACCAACTGATCGAAAAGATCGTCTATCCTAGGAAGTGGGTAATGGTTCTTCTTCGTGAGCTTATTCAACTCTCTATAGTCTACGCAAAGTCAAAGGGAACCATCCACCTTTATAGTGAAGACGACTGGCGCCCCCCACTCAGATATGCTTTGTCTGATGAAGCCTTTCTCTAATAGCTCACCAATCAGCTTACTTAACTCCTTCCTTTCCCTAGGAGAAATATGTCTCACGGGCAATGCCACTGGCTTAGCATTGTCATTCAGATAGATCCTAAAGTCAATCTCTCTCTTAGGGGTAGCCCCCTAACCTCCTCTAGAACGTTTGGGAAATCTCTAACAACTGGAATTGAATCTAACTCTCTTACTGATGAATCAAGGGAATAAAGGAAGCTCAACATGACTGACCCCAGTGGGTCGCAAGAAACCTCGAGGGTCCATCCGCTACATGTCCCTAGCCTAATGACTCTCCTCTCGCAGTCCAACATCACACCATATCCATCCCCAAAATCATCCCATATCCCGAAAATCCCAGTACATAGGCGTCACAATAAACCTCTACACCTAGTAAAAATTTTTTCAAACCCCTACAAATCATGGATAAATTGACGATCCTCCTATGGGGTTTGAAACAACTATAGGGTCTACAGCTAGAGAGATATCTAAGTGCAAACAATCACCAAGGAACTAGAAATGAAAGAATGCGATGCTTCGGAGTCAAAAAGTGTCCAAATAGGAAAATCTGAAATAGAGATCAAACCTTCTATAGAGACTTTCCTACCTCGGTGCGGTCCACTACTAGAAGGTGCTGCATCCAAAGCCAGTACTTGTGTCGTAGGTGCGCCTTCTCTCTGCCCCATCCTCTGAGGACAAGCTCTACTAAGGTGTCTAGGTTGCCCACAACTGTAACACCTCCCCTTCATTGTGTCCTTCTTACATTCATTTGAGTAATGCCCAACCAATCCACAATTATGACACTTCTCGCCCTTCCTGATATGTCCCTTTTGAGGTCCTCCTCCTTTCTTCTTGTCCTTATCCTTTTTATTCTTCTACCACTGCTTTCTTAGAGTTTTCTGATTTAGGAACCTCCTTAACCTCTTCTTCCTTAGCAACATCTGATATGAGGGCCATTTCCACAAGTGACTCATATGTCGCTCCCATAGGTACATGTGTCAATGCCAACCCTTGGAGGGGCTGGTTCAAACCCTTAGCAAACTTGGTGGCCTTCTTATGCGGTGTATTAACAAGCTCCATCCCGAACCTCGATAACTCATTAAACTGATTTATATACTATTTCACCGAAAGACTCCCCTGCTTCAGACTAATGAACTTCTCCAACTGCATGCTTTCCTCGGCTTGCGACAAGAACTTTCTCTCAAACCTTTCTCCAAATCCAACCCAACCCATATCTCTACCCACCACCTCTACAATCTCCAACCATTAATAAGCCTCTCCCTTCAGCTTCCAAGTTGCAAGTTGAACTCTCTATCGGTTCTCTAATTCTAATAGCCCAAATATCCGCTCCGTATTCCTCAACAAAGTCCGTGCCTCTACGAAATCCTCCGTGCGAAAAAACGTCTTGCCTCCTAGATTAGCGATGTCCTTGCATAGGTTAGAAAAATTGGCCGGTGCAGGTGGATTAACGGGACCTCCACCCGCCGGTGCTGCATTGGGCGCTTGCCTTGCACCTCTGGTGTCATAGCTTGAAGGTATCTACGGAACCAGCTAGGGACTTGGACACCGTTTGGAAGATTTGGGGCGTCTTCCACTCTATGCAGAGAAAATAAAATTTAGGCTCGAAAGAATCGAAAGAAGGTTGAACTGGACTTTGAGGGGATTTTTATAAAAACTCTCTTATACTTGAAAACTATTTCTATAATAAGAGTTTCTTCCTGAAAAATACTTTTAGTTTGAAGATATGTTACCTTTGAAAAATACTTTACTTTTAAAACAAGTTTTTAGGAATCCTGTAACCTAAGGCTCTGATACCAAATGAAACACCCCACAACCCTTAGTATTCCAAAAAAAGGGCACACCAAAGAATGTGGTGCATTATAGGTATAGCTAAAGCATCACATAGACTAAGATTCACAAGACAAATAAGTAAAAGCAGCGGAAAACATTTAAATAATAACTTATCATTCAAAATTAATCTTCATCTCAAAATAAGTCATAAAAACATAACATGTCTCAAAAACTCAAAATCTCTCATGTCTTATGAAAATACTACTCAGTCTCACATAATCAAAGTAAAAGTAGCAATAATAATTCCTCTCACAAATGCCAATCCATCATAAGCCAAATGAAAAAGATGAAAAGCAGAAGAATACATCTGAAATGAGGAAACTCCAGAAATGAATCTCCAAGCAACCTGGATCAACTATCCTCAACTCTACTGGCCTATTGGGGGAAAAGGAAAGATAGAGAAGTGGGTCAAACAATAAGTCTGGTGAGTTGAAGTAATTACAAGCATTTCTAACCAAGATAAAGATAATAGACTAAGCAATAGTTCTAGCATGAAAGGAAGATACAGAAAAGATAAAACTCGCATAAAATATTGTTTCTGATTCTATTTGACAGTTTGCACTTGTCTTAAACTGCTGTGATTAGGCTGAAACCCTTATCCTATCTCAACTGCTAACTTGATTAGGCTGAAATCCTAATTATACCCATTGATCGGCCTTTCCTATCTCTGTTGTGCCACTGTGAACCCATCATGTTGGTCCCACAACAAAAGACACCTCTTAGCACGTGGGACGCAGTAGCGAATTATTTACCCTAATCGATGTTGCACACTCGGTCATTGCCGGTACACACTAACTGTCGCCCCTTATTTGACCCTTTATTTACCCTAATCGGCATAAGTGTGCCCATCCTCACCCACTTGTGAGACCATCAGTCCTCGACCTAAAAGGGAATACTACCAGTACTGGTCCTAACAAACAAATCTTCTAACTTTGCGCCCATTGCCCAAATCCTCAAATTTGGGCCTCTATCTATTGGCCACTTATTTACCCTAATAAGCATAAGCGTGCCCAGCCTCACCCACGTATGAGGCCATCAGTCCTAGACCTGAAAGGGAATGCTAACGATACGGGCCACTACTGCTATATTTTTTATTAACTTAATCCAAGATCTAAGTTTTAAAATAAACCCCTTCTGTTATTTCTTTCTTTCTAATTATAACCTACGTGTTATAATTGTTCTTGCAACTGGTACTCTTCTATTTTCTCTTTTTTAGTTATAACCACTTGTTATAGTCGTGCTTGCAAATATCTCAAATTTGCCTATTTCAGTCCATCTCCATTTTATTTTAGTTTTCTCATTTTACATCTGATTTGTGTAAATTTAGCGTTTTTCTATTTTAACCCATATTTGCGAATTCTTCCCTTTTTAATATTTTATTCGCGTCAAAAAGGATTAAATCTCTGTAAAAAGAAACTAACATTTACATGCTAAATTTTGCCTTAAAACAGACGTGAATAACTGTAAATAACTGTAAATAACTGAATAAAATAGCTGAATAAAAATAGACTAATAAGAACTTCTGAAATTTACTTTAAAACTGACTGTAAATGAACTTACATAAAAACTGTCTCAAAATTGTAGGAAAACTACAACTATTGAGAACCCTATTATTTTAAATTGCTTACAAATCTAAAATAATTACAAAACACTCGCATGTGGTCCTTATCTCTAGTCTTGGGCCTTCCTGGATCCACTTCCAGGGTGTAGAATATTTTTATTAAAAAGATTTCCTCCCTAGAAAAAATTTCAATTTAGGGTTCAGCCTTAGGCAATGAACCCAATTGGGAGAAAATATGAATGAGAAAAATAGTTAGGCCTAGGGTTCTATTTATAGTGTGGCTTAGGGATCTCAGGCCCTCGGATTTGAAGATTTAATCTAGTGCAACCACGTCATAGGCTCACTGGGAACCATCGGATGCAGCTCCTATCGCACAGGATTTCACTAAAAATCAAATTTACGGTCTTCGGCTCATACTTGGACGAAATATCGTCTAGGAAGAAAGGCGGGCGACCTGTGTTCATTGGGGGGTCAACCTATTGGTCGACCTAACCCTAGCATAGGTCGATCTATGCCCCCCTTTTTATTTATTTCTTTATTTCTTTTAATTATATATTCTGATTTTCTTGTTTGTCTCGTAACTTCTCCGTACTAGCTCGGATTTGGATAAGTTATATATGGAAATTGATTAGAAAATTGCCACGGATCCAATGGTGCAACTCCCATAGCTAAATTCTAAAATTCCAAAAATACTCATTTTCACTGTTTAATAATTATTTTGGTTATTTAATTATCTAAAAATGCACGGTGTTACAGGCTCAGACCAGGCATGCCAATCATTGCACCTGTCATGTTGACTAGTGGACTGGTCATGACCTGGGATGAGACCCAGGTCATGCTCTTTCGGGCTCCGTTTGCTCCTTCGTTCGCCCGCTTGATCAACCCAATTGTTGATTTTGATGCTCTTTTCTATGTCGA
The DNA here is from genome assembly GCA_030737815.1 of Allium fistulosum. Lineage (NCBI taxonomy): Eukaryota > Viridiplantae > Streptophyta > Magnoliopsida > Asparagales > Amaryllidaceae > Allium > Allium fistulosum. The sequence continues at coordinate 692,262,757 of CM060904.1, forward strand.
TTTCCATTCTAATTATGGATTTTGATTTATGAATTTGAAAATTCATCTTGGAGTTATTATGCCATAGAAATGCTCTATGGGTTCGTGAACGTATACACAAAGTTTTCTAGCACAATTTCAATCAGAACTTGCAAAAGGCAGATTTCCAAATTAAAGTGTTTTACCAAATCTTTTCAAGTACAACTTATTTTCTATAGTAATGGTATTAAATTGATATGGGACTCTTCATATGTCTATAGAGATTTCGCAAAGGCTTTTCAATATATATACTAGCTTACAAAGCAACGTCTAAATATATTTATGTATTTAAAAGTTTAACAAATTCCTTTTCATATAAAGATTAGTTTAATATGTATAGTTTTAAGAAGTTTTTTCAAAGGTTAATACTCTTATAAAATTGGATGACATCGATCGAATGAGGAATTGATTTAAATGGATTAATAAAACAAGTGGTATGGAACGCTCGCATTTATTTTTCCAATTAATTCATGGACTTGTCCGATTGAGCCATTGATACACACGAGTGGAGTTTACTAACTTATACTAAATGTTTAAATAAACCTGTGTGGTATTGAACATATGGTTTTTATTTATTCGATTACTATTTGGAGGTATATGACATTTATCGATGAGTTTATGATTCGCCTTCGGAGTTTATAGGACTTGTTGCTATCTTGGAGTTTATAGGTCTCGTGCCTATCTTGATGTTTATAGGACTTGTTCCTATCTTGATGTTTTTAGGTCTCGTAACTATTTTGGAGATTATAGGACTTGTTCCTTTCTTGATGTTTATAGGTCTCGTACCTATCTTGATGCTTATAGACTCATACGTCTATCTTGGAGTAACATGCACGTAGGTGAATTTATTTCACCAATCTTGAAGTTTGGCGCCATCCCACTTTTTGTTAGATTTTCGGATTTCTAATTGTGATATTTCTGGATTTGATGTTGTTTGAATTATCACCAAATCATTTCGAGGATTTTTGCTTTTAATAAGCTCTCTTGAGTTTTAGTATTTGGTGATTTGAAGTTATTGATGCATGTTTGATATTTGTCAATATATGAATATATTTGAGATCTAGTTCACTCTATCTATCATTCATTTTCACTAACTCATTTATCTCAGTCAAGACTGACCCATTTATTATTTTTATAATACTCGGGTCAGACCGAGATGTTTCAAGTCCTCCCACTTGATGCTTTAGAGTGGATGCCCTAGTTGTTTATCAATAGTCACTTTGCTTATCTATGTATATATATGTGATGTTATGTGGTATCTTATGTCGAGCTTGACTCCTTTTGTGTACATATCCATATTTTGAGATGTTGCACTTTGTATGTTTGTAGTCTACATTATGTATCTATTTGTATTCCACTATGTCTGATATGTGATTTTATGATCTGTATTTATTGTATGTTGTTATGGATTTTATTATAGCCACCGTATTTTTTTAAGCTTGAATTTTATACATCGATTCCACTTGATTAAAGAAATGTATAACATATTAACCGACGTATCGATGCTCGCTTAAAGTGAAATTCAGGAATGGTCGCTCCTAACCAACCCTATTCTCTACACCAGCCAGAAATATTACTTTGTAGTTTTCTTTATTAGCATAGGTCTCGGGGTGAGGCACACAATTATGATAAGTAATGATGTAACATCCCCCATTTTGAGGCTTGAAACTAATTGTAACCGATGTTGCAATCATCCATAGTATTAATTCCCGGTGAGAAACATGAGATCGGTTAATTGTATCTAAACATCAAGGATACGTGAATATGAAAACTTTCAAAACACATTTCATTACTATACTTTCATATTCATTACATAATCCCATCAATTCCACGTTTAGAGAAAATATAAATATTATAATTATATTCCATGAATGACATTTGAACATGCACCCTTGGAAAATCAGAGTCAAACTGCTTAACAGTTATAAATTCTGTCATTACATCCATTCAAACAAAAAAAAACTTCAACCAATGCAGCAGAAATTACTCCTAACATTAGCTTGCCTCCACACATCTCTAGAAGTTTATTCGTCTAACCTGAAAACCCAACTTCCAAACTACTCAAATGAGTACCCGAGAGTTTAAAGGGAAAAATAGAAACTTTATATTATACAAAAGTCTATGAATAATAATATATCATCTAGAACCAAAAACAGATATCTAGTGAGACCACACCATAGAATGGAATGGGTTTTCCCTTCACTAGTATCTTATCAAAATACGTCAATTTGAACATAAATCATGCACCAGCAACCATAATGGTTAAAACAAAATATGATATGATCATATACATGTAATATGGGTAAATATGACTAGTCTGTCATTAAATGTTTATGCATTCTCAAGGTTTATCCATCCTACAAAATTGATTGTCTCTCTCAAATTATAGTTTTCCTAGGGTTATGATGAACCTATTAGTTTTCATAGGCCAACTAATAACCTATCAGGCTAACTCGGACAAAAATATAACCAGATGTCCAAAAATCTCCAAATACTGTTAGGAGAAAACAAATAATTTTGTGAGTATATAGAGCTACGAGTTCCCTTTTGTGCATACACATCTTTTAATCTCATTATTGACAAAGCCCTACGAACCTGAATTGCGAACATTTACCAACCAGGAGCTACTGGCTGAAGCATAAGGCATGACCCTACATGAGTCCCACTTCAATTTTATCTAGTTTTAAACCCATGTGTCATATCATTTTGAACAGTTCAAGACATCCTAACACAATTAATCTATTTGATCTCCTGGATGCAATTCTATCCACTCAAGAGTTTAGTTTGACCATACTCACTACTGGAACAACCTAATTGGATTTTATGTTCCTAAGTCCTAAGGTGTAATGTTGGGTAATGCAAATGTGAGTATGAAAAGTGATAAAACATGTAAATTTAACCGATCAAATGATAACAAGAACATATAACATCATACATCATAATATGTTCATTTAATAGTTATATCCATAAAAAAATTACATAAGTTTCCTTTGGTAAAATTCATATAAAAGTGGGCTAAAACACCATTTTATTGCCTTGAAAACATTTAACTTTAGAATCGATAAACCTCTTGAAATCATACTTAAAACAAGGAAAACTTAGCCCTAAATACATAGCCAAATTTTGCCAAAGCATGTCCTTTGTACATAGCTTTTAGAACATTTGCTATCGAAACAGGGATGTAAAGCTTCTAAGAAACATGGGCTATCGAGCCTCTAAGATATTAGATTTTGAAAATGCACTTGTTATAAAACCGGGTTATCGAGCGTCTAAGAAACATAAGCTGCGAGCCTATAAAACATAGTTATCTTGTTTGCAAAACATAGGGCTATCGAGCCTCTAAAACATATGGCTTTTTGAGCCGCTAACAAAATAGTTATCGAATAGCTACAAGGAAGCAATCGAGTCACTATTAAACACGAGGTATCGAGTTCTTAAAACATATAAGTGTCGAACCTTTAAAACACATTGGGTTTCGAGCCTCTAAAAATATGAAGGTTCCGATCCTTTAAAACATGAATGTCTAGAGTTTTTAAAATACGATATCTCGAACATTTATAAAGCATTAGGTATCAAACCTTTATAAACATTGAGTATCGAATCTTTACAAAGAATGGGATATCGAACCCTAAAAATATAAAGTGTCGAACCCCTATGAAAGCTGATGCATCATGTAGATATCAAGTATCTATCACATGCATTAGCACTTATCATTATCGAGTTTCTAGGGAATAGGGGTATCGAGCCTCTATGATGGCAATTCAGTAATTAAGATAAAAACTGTTATTTCCTAATAAAGTTAAAACTTTCCACTAACTCTTGCCCCATGTCAAATTATTATTGGATAACAAAATACTTTCTAGATCCTTTACTGAAATTTTGGCAGGTCACATTCTACCTTCTCCATTAACTTTGCAAAATCAATATAATTAATATCTTTAACTCATATTAATTATATACATTTCTAGAATAAAAATTCATAGAAAATCAAATAATCAGGGAAAAATCCCCTGAAATCACCAAAAATTCAAATTTCCATCTTTTTCCATATACAAAAATGTCAGGACCAAAATATTAATTTAATTACTTTTAATAATTAAAAAACCGAAAATATACACATTTTCCTCTTAGGAAATTCCTAAAATATTCATATGAACCTGGAAAATTATGAAATTAAAAACTCATCTCTAAAATAATGTTTTACACAATATATTAAAAATTTCAAATCAATGGGAGAATAAAAATTTAGATTTTTCCTTTTAAACCCATTAGTATAATTCCATAGAATTCCAACAAATCATCATTCAATCCAATAATGATATTATCAATCCAAACATGACATATTATCACAACAAACTCGGAAATCAATCATAAATCCAAAAATAAAACATAATAAATAAGATTGTAACTATTATTTACCACAGATTAGATAAGGAAGATTGAGATTTGATATAGATTAATTCTCCTAAGCTTTCCCCTTTAAATTCCTTAGATTTCTTCCTCTTTTCCCCATGGTAATGGCCGGCCTCTATTTAGTTTGTTTTGGTTTTAGAACATGAAATGAGAATGAATGAGAGAGGAATGGTTTAGGGAATGAAATAAGGAGTTATTCCCATTATGCCCCTCTCATTAATCCCTTTCAATTCAATGTTATAAACAATATTATTAATTGATTAATTAAGGCTTGACCCAAATTAGTTAACAAATCTCATTCTCCTTAACGACTTACATTATTCTATTTAATTTATCTAATTAATTTCCTTAAATAATGTTAAACATAAATTAGGGATGTTACAAATGAACGACACGGGGACTTGATTCTGGGGTCTCTTATTCCACAGTTTGAGCCGTTCATATTGAATTACAATATGAACCAAATGAATGTAAGCCACGTGGAGCTTCTCAATATGTTGAGATTAGCTGAGTCTTCGTTCGAAGATCAAGGCACACTGCTCGCTACAAAGGAAAAGTCATCATCTTTGAATGTTTCAAAGAAGAGAGCGAGTTAATAAGAAGAGTAAGAAGAGTGCTCCTAATGACAAAGGTGAATATCGTCGTATCACAAGATGGGGCATTGGAAACGGAGTTGTCCAGACCACCTAAAACTAGTCAAAGAGAAAAAAGAGAATAGTTCTACTACTCCTGCAGATATGTTTATGATTCAAAATTATTTGCAGTCGATATATTATCTTAGGTTTTAGATATTGGATCTGGAACTCACATTTGTCATTCGTTACAAGGACTTAGGAACAGATGACATATGGTAAAGGGTGAAATGAGGTTTCAAATTATCGATAAATCTCTAGTAGATGTAGTTGCAGTTGGAGATTATCACTTGGCTTTATTGGAGGAATTAGATTTAATTTTAGATAATTGCTATTATGTTAAATGCTTTATTTGTGGAATAATTTTCGTGTCTAGATTGTCTAAGATTGGATATGTTTTTCATTATGTTGATAATGATATGAACATTATGCTTGATGAAAATAAAATCTGTAATGTAGTTTTGAATAATGGCCTTTATGTAATTAATTTTAATTATATTTGTGTTGTGAATAATTCTCCAAAAGTGGTTATTAATAATAAGGGGATTTTCACTCAAAGGGCTTCTTTGTGCAGGGTAATAAGTTTTAAGGACGACACTTATGAAAAATTAATTTTAAGGACAATTTATAGGAAAAAGATAAAATAAGTTATCATTTTCAGTTATATAGAAATAATGATAAATGAATTCATCATTTTCCTATATAATTTAAAAGGATAAATGAATTTATCATTTTCTTGTAAATTGTCCTTAAAACTAATTATTTATAAGTGCTATCGTTAAAACTTATTATCGTAGAATGAGATGTCCTCCAACCTGATTTCCACTAATAACGGTTATCTTGGTATTGTAGAGTAGGTCATATTAATGACAAATGACTACACAAACCAAAAATTGAATTTTTTTCTACCATTAATTGATACTAAATCATTTGATACTTGTGAGTTGTGACTTAAAGGAAAAATGATCAATTAACCCCTTAAGGGGGAGCAGTGTAAGAGTTAACGAATTCTTAGATCTCGTACATACTGATGTATGTAGCCTAATGCCTATAGTTAACAGAGATAATTCTTCTTACTTTGTAATTTTCAGCGGTGGTTTATCTAGACTAGGATATGTATATCTAATGAAGAATAAATTTAATGTTTGTGAGAAATTTAAAGAATAAAAGAATGAGGTTGAAAATCAAACGAACTACAAGATTAAAATATTTCGATCTAATTGAGGAGGTGAGTTTGTTGGATAAGAGCACTAACCGTACTTAAAAGATAATGTGATTATTTCTCAAGTTACTCCATCCTATACTCTACAACGCAATGGTTTTCGAAAAGAAGGAATCAAATCTGATTAGATATGGTTCATTCCATGATGAGTAAAACTGAGTTACCTCTTTCTTATTGGGGATATGCATCGAACACCGTGGTGCATTTGTTGAATTTGATTCTTACTAAATCTGTGCCCAAGACACCATATGAGATGTGGTGTGGGAAGAAACCCCAAATCAAGCATTTGAAGGTGTGGGTTTTGTCCAACCTGTATTAAAATTGTTAGCCTTAATAAACACTAGGCAAGATCGACATTGTGTAAATTTATAGGATATCCCAAGACAATGGGATATGTTTCTACAGTACCGAGGAATAAAAGGTTATTGTTTCTTGGCATGTTATTCTATTGGAAAAGGAATTTCTTAAGAAACAAATTAACAATGAGATTGTAGACTTGGATGAGATCAAAAAAATTAACATAGAGCCTGAACTGGTAGATGAATCAAATTCACCAGTATATGAAAACACATAACCTATTAGAAGGTCTAATAGAGAATCTCATGCACTAAAGAAATACTATGGTTTTCTCGTGGATGGTGTTATCCTGCTTTTGAATCAAGCAACATCTTAAAAAGTCAGAACCATTTAATGGTCATGAAATAAACCAAAAGTCGAAAAATGCAAGTTAGGTGCTAGAAATCAGATGAAATCCCAAAATCAGTGTTGAATCTTACTTGCAATAAGAAAATACTTAGTCATACCAGACAAATCAATTGACAAAAGGCAAAGCTGAAAATACAACTCAAAGTCATAACTCAACACCGAGTGTTGTAGCCCAATGATTAGTCAGCAAAACATGTGTTGAAAATATCAAAAGACAAATTAGTACCCAGTCTTATTTTCACTTGTTAATCGATTGGGTGTTTGTCCCACTTTTGGTGCAAACATTTTGATGCTTTTATTTAGTGATTTCAAGATCCTTGGATATTGTAACATCCTAGAATTTTATCATTTTGATTTTTAATATTTATTTAATTTTAAATACTGAAATAATTGGATTTTAAAATTTAATAACCGGAATTCAAATATAAGTGATTATTTAAATATTTTAATTGGGAATTAAATATTAATTAAATGGATTTAATAACTTTATTTAACTCTTTTTAATTAATAAATAATAATGGGAAATTCATTTTGTAAATTTATTTGCAATAATAAATAGTTCGAATGAATGATAAGAAAATCAATTATCAATAAAACGACTTGATTTTATTATAGCATTTTTAATTTATTAGATTTTTTTCCATAATTTTTAATCTGGAAATATTTAGATTATCGTTTAACGATTTTACGAAAAACAATGGTATTTTTAAAATTTCACAAAATTAAATAATCTGTATATTTTATTATTGATTTATATCGTGTCACATCTTAGTGTACGATCGTATTTTTATTTTCGTCGTTCGTAGTTCGAACGCGAACGGTATATTGCATAGTGGAGTACCGCAAAACTATATTTTTCAAACACTTTTTAAATCAAATCAATTCAAAATTTTGCAATTGCATTTATGGTGATTTGATTGATATAAGGTTGGATATGATATTGGCTTGTAAAAATTGTTTAACTTAAGAAAACTTGATTATCTTGGGGATAAAAGAGTGCACTTGATTTTGAAGTAAAGTGAATGGAATTTGGTTTTATAATTAAATAAACACCAGACTGAAATATAAATTCAACATTCCAACCCATTCTTTCCTCATTCCCATTTAGATTTGCAAGCTTCCAATAAAGGAAATAATAATCGTTAAAATTAAAAAAATTCAAACCAAATGAAATATCCCACTAAAAATCATAAAATTTGAATCGTTGTACTCCTGAAGCAGAGAGCTTCAAATCCAAACATGCGTAGGCGTGTTCGTTTGTCACTTGAGGGGTTTGACAGTTTTTGTTGTGCAATAGGGTTTACTTTATCTCAGGATCGAGGGAAAGGTAGGGCTTGGCGATGGTTGCAAAGTGATTCTCTTGGCTAGGCAAGTTTGTGGAGGCGATATTGCTGGTCCGATCATGCTTAGGGGAGTGTGGCCCTTAGGTTGTCGAGGTAAAATACCTCCAGGTCGCGATTTTAATTGTTGGATCGAGTGTGCTTTGGTTGAGTCAAGTTCGAAGCTCGCGTGAAGTGTTGAACAGTGGCAAAGTCAGACGTTTTCATCAAGTATTGATCGAGAGAGGGATGGGTGAAGAACTACCCTGAAGGTGCAAGTTTGCACCCAAAAATGGTTACAAACACCCAAGAATAGTTTTTGTAGAGAATTAAATGAAGAAAAGGAAAATTAAACTGAGTAAATGAATAAGTAAGCAATAGAGAATAAGCAGTAATCAAAGACACAGAGGTTTATAGTGGTTCGGCTTTGTATGCCTACGTCCACTTTGAAGATTATCCTTTATTACTCTCTTGTGAATCTGATTACAACAGTAGAACAAAGCTAGCACTTGATTTCAATGTAGTCTAGAGTAACAAGCAGCGTAAAGACCCTGAAAATGAACCAATGGGTCTGTATTTATAGGGTGAGATGACGACATATTTCACTAAGATTTCGGTAGAAGGCTCTCCAGGTCCATAGGGGCCAACCATAATGATCGGTGGTCCTGACTCGATATTATGGAACGATCGGTATAAATTATACCGATCGTTATTTTTGCTTCTGATTGCCATGCGATCATTTTTGGGGGGTCCTATTCCTAAAATATAAAGTCATTCTGAGTTGTGGATTGTGAGATATGGATCAATCTTGGTCGTATTTGGGTTGCTTCATGGACTACACCTATCGTTATGAATGATCGGTATTTATTGAACTTGAGAGTTTTGACCTACGATCATTTTATTGGGCTCCACCCTTCAATATTTTGATGCCCTGAAAGTTTCAAGTGAATTGGCCTTGTGGATTTTGAGATAACGATCGATCTCCACTGATTTGAACTGTTTTATGGATCGTTTCCAATCGATTCATATAAATCCTTGCTTTACCCGTAACTCGAGCATATGAAATCCGATCGACTTGAAATTTGGAATGCAGCTTCACGGGGCTATGCATGTCGCTCCATACTGATTGCACCTCGATTGGGTCCCGGTCTCGATCTGCTCGACCATCGTACATAGTATTATATACAACTGATTCTCAAGGCTGGTAACCATCAGTTTCTAGCCAAGTTGATAATATCACAGCATTGCCAAAAGGCAAGATAACATTTTCCATCCAAAGTACATCTTGTTCGAACATAACATGCTTTGAAAAAGTCGCAAACTTCAATCTTCGAAGAAGGATTCCATTTAGTTTATTGAATGGTCGCTACCTTTCCGTTGAGATGTTTTCTTGTTGAGAGTCGTAATTCACTAATTCGTCATGACAATCGGTTGATTTCCAATAGTATAAATACAAAATTGCGGCTTCTCGATGATCATCTTGTTTTAGTTTTTGGAATTTCTAAGCTTCAGCAATCTGGCTTTAACTTTTCTCCGGACAATTTTAGGTGAACATTCAATTTTTGTGATTTCAAAAAATTTAACTTTAGAATGTATATTGGTTTGTATACATGTTTATACCTGACCCCCAATCATGATTGCATGTCCACAGGTCATTGTCAAGTTTTAAAGTTATTTCTTGTTTGGTGTAAATGACCACGACCGGTCGTTTATCATTGCATAGAAGTTTGGATATCTTTTGTATGATCATTTTTAATTTATAAACAAATGATTAAGGCTGATTGTTATCACTGAATGGATTTTCGTACCCATCTATTTACGATCGTCCTTGTATGATCATTGTCACTATATATATATATATATATATATGTATTTTAATGATTATTGTCGATTGCTAGTACATATAAAAGAGTTTCAGATCATTCTTGGTGGCGGGACGATCGGTTGGAATTCTAGTTTGAATGATCGATATATCTCATGGGTTGAACGATCGGTATATGCTCTTCCTATAAAAAAATTCATACTTGACCATCTTTTATAATCTTATCCAATCGTTTCTGGACTTGCAGAATTTTGGATTGTTTTAGAACGTTCGGTATAGAAAATGATCTTCATGATTGCGCTTAAGGAACGATCAACTCTATATTTGGGCCATAAAGGGTCGGCCTACTTTTTCGTATAAAACATTTCTTCTTGGCCACTTCCATCTCCACTCCTTTATTTTCGTATCGTTCTGACTTCAAATAGGAAAAGAAAAAAACAAGCTGCCCTACCTCCTTCCTCTACCGATCCAAGAACGATTCGATTTCCAAAATCAATCCCACCCCTTCTCGATTCATCATCGCTCGAGCTCCCAGGTCCCACCTTGAATCGAATTCGAATCTATCTTCTTTTCTTATATCTCACACTTGGGTAGGATCACCACAACTTGCTTTATGATTCAGGGACGAGACTTTGAGTGCCTTGAATCTCGTGTTAGTTAGTTTAGTTGGTGGAGTCATTCAATCTAAATCAAGTTGGAGAGGAGGGGAATTGGGGAAGATGGAGTTGCCGAGTATGGGAAATGATGCAGATCGACGCATGACGATTGTCCTTGGACGATCGATAGAGTTTTGGACTTAGATGACTCTGGAGTGGGTGATGGTGATGATGTACCGATCGTTATGGGGTGATGTTGTCGTTTGCGTGTTTAACGATCGTCTTTGAACAATCAGTGGTGATTTGGAGTTGGAGGATTTAGAGTAGCAGTTGAACTTTTGGACTTGGTGAATTTTGAGGAATAGCTAGTATGGAACGGTTGATGGGAATGAGTCGATGAGAAACGATCGGAGGGATTAGGCCTAGAAACAATTGGTGGGAGTAAAGCTCGAACAATCGGTTTAGGATAGTTGAATTGAACGATTGGTAGTGAGGCATGGGGAGTGATCGGTGATGCTAAAATGAATGATCGATTATTCTACACATGAACCTTAAAAGTGGAACTTAATTATATAGACTTGAATCCAATGATGAGCTTCGGCCTTGCACATTCAAGTGAACTCATATGACTTATATAGGACTTGAACTGCATATTCGGTAATATATGACATTAGAACTTTGAGATGAACCAATGCCTTTTACTATTCTCTTGGAGCTCATCGGTGACTTGAATATAAAAATTAAACTTTCACTTGCTGACAATCGATTGTGAAACTCAAACTGCATCGTTCCCTAATGACACAAAGAAATGGTTGAGACAGTCAGGAATGACAGTCTCTCCGGTTGAACCTCAAAGTCTTGTCGTCTTTTCGATTTTTAATTCCATATAACTTATTACTGTATTGTATAGCACTTCAGCGCACCACACTATCACTCACTATGCACTAGGGGTACAGGTTACTTTATCTAATCAGGATTTTTACTGAGTTTAATAGCAATGGGTTCTTGACATTTTAAGCGTCTTGCAACTATGCCAACTGGACCATCATCTCAGTAGGATAATCCTGACGTGGAATCAAGTTATGCAACCGAGTCTGATAGTCCGTCTTCTAGTCATCATTCAGAACAACTAGAAAGCCCAGGCATATAGTTTGATTTTTCTGATGCAGTTCCCACTCTTCCACCAGAAGTTGTTGATCCTGCTCCCGACACTCTGGAGGATGCAGTTATTTTGGAGGATCCTGCTGATTCCGTAGCCTCTAAAATTAAGGAAGATGCTCTTCGCCGAATCTACGTAAGGCATGGAATTTCCTTTGACGATGTATTGGTTCCAATATATGATGATAGGGCTCATAGAGCTCCAGAAGGATATACGGCGTGCAACAAATTCACATGCTGTGCCGGATGCATCCTGCCATTTAACTCATACATTCGGGAAATTCTCCATTATTTGAGGATAGCTCCAGCATAGCTTCTTCTACATAGCTACGCTCTTCTCAATTTTATTTTATTATTTATGGAATTCTTGCATCATCCTCCGACCATCGATGACATTTGGTTCATATTCTCTTTCAAGCGATGGACTGGGAGTCTTCCATTTACATTTCTTGAGTCAACGAAGAAGTGTTAGATTCTAACTGGCGCATGGAATAAATTAAGTGCTTTTAAAAGCGAGTGGTTCTTTGTTCAATGTCTTCCTGTTTTTTCTCGACAATGGCTGGAAAGACATAAGCATTATCCACCATCTTTATATTAGCGTGGAAAACCAATATTCAGGCCGCACTCCTCACTAAGTAATTCTTTTTACAAGCACCATCACACAGCCTAGTGGTAGTCTTTATGAGGAGGCGGTCATGACTCTCAAAAATGCATCGCTTGAAGATTGGAACATCAAATATCTTGCCACGGATGAATGCCTTATAACTTTTTTTTGATGGAAGAGGGCCTCGGCGTAGGGCTAACAAAAGTTGCTCAAACTGCAGGGGTAAGACCACGGGCTGCAGCCGATCAAAGAGGCAATTGAATCGATCCTGTCTTGCCTCTAGCTATGGATGCTTAGGAATTCACCGATATTGATGTCGAAGGAGATAAAGGTGATGTGCTCGGTCGCAATGACGACAGATCTAGTCCGGGAGTCGAGGTCAGATCCATGCAGACCTTACAGCCTTCGGCTCTCTATAGAAGAAAAAAGAAAACATTTGTTTATAAATTTCCCAAAATTCTCCTTTCTGATCAACTCAAGTCGTCGATGACCCCTAAGGTTATTCAAGTTGAATCCTCTTCTTAACCATTAGAGCGTTCAAGTCTGCCACTTGATTCTTTATCTAGTCTGCCAATACCGCATGACCTTGATGCTTTCTACTTCACTGACGTATGTATTGATGGGTTGGAATCTCCCACCAGAACTGGCACTGAAATTCCAACTTCTAAAGGTGAAATTACTCCAATGAGCAAAGCTCCTGCATCTGGTTTGTCGAGAGGAAACACAAGGACACTTGCACACACTTGCAACCATCAACATTGAATTATGCTCAACCTATGCCCTTTAATGCTTAAAGTTGATTAACTTTTGTTTTCCTTTGTAGAAATGATGGTGAAGAAAAGAACATGTTCGATTCCTTTCGGGATATACACCACCAATCCTCTAGTTCACGCTCTAGCTTATATCGTCATGGTGGTAGAGGAGAGTATTATGATTCTAGTTATCGCTTTGGTCGGGACCGTGGTCATCAAGATAGGGGTGATAGGGATAAGCCATCTCAAGATAAGCGTTGATCAAGATCTAGGTCTCCTTCTCTAAAGGTTTCTGATAAGCCAACTGATCGTCGGGACCCACCTATCGATCCCTCTCATGGTCCTCCTCCCATTTCAGTTCCTCCACGGCCTTTAGTACCTTCCCATTCTTAGTGGTCTAGTGATCATCATTTCCATAGCAAACATGTTGCTACTCACAGGCCCGGTAAGGAAAGCACTAAAGTCGAAATCACCACCGAAGATCTTGTGATCGATCCAGTTGCTCGCATGGCACAACTTCGAAAAGAGTTTCCAAACCTATTCTTTGAAGGGTTTTTTTCCCTCCTAATCTGAAGAGGGTCCCAGACCATGTCCAGAAAATGACTATTGACTGTGTCACTGATATCTACAAGCAGTACCATGAATAGATGAAGGAAGTGGAAAAGATGTGGAAATTATCTTTCGAGCGTCCAGCGGAAATTGAAAAGTTAAAATGCTAGGAAGCTCAAAATAAAAGAATTATTGATACTTTGACAAATGAATTAGAGGCTTCTAGGACTTCCTAAGCAGAGGCCGATGGAAAATCTAATGTTGCCATCAAATCTATGAAAGAGATGAAGTCCAGTCATCTAAATATGGTCCAGGTGTTACTTCATCGAAATCAAGGAATTGCACTCGAGAGAGATACAGCTCGAAGTAGTAAATCTGAAGCCATGAAGGAGATAGTCGAACTCAAAGCTAAGCTTGAGTACGCAAATAAGGAGAAAGATGATGCTGAGAAAATTGCTTAAGATGCTTGTGATGAATTGGTGAATGTTAGACTTGAGAGTGATACGTCCTTTGAAAGAGCCAAAGAAGTTGATGCACTCATTCAAGGCGAAGTAGAAGCTACCAAGGATAAGGTTAGGGAGGAGATAATGAACGAGCTCGACCCACTTCTTATTCCTTACAACGCCAACGTTCTCAAGCATAGAAATCTAACATGGCTTGGCGATGATTATCCCTACCTTTGGCGCATGTGGCAATTTCTTGTTGCAGAGGGAAAGAGACTCCTTAATACTGAGGAAATCGACATGTCCAGACTTGACGGTGAAATGCTATTGGGCAATGAATCCAAAATATTACATGATATCCAGCTTACACTTTAGAAAGAATCTGCTGCTGCCTCTTTACATGAAGTGGGTGAAGGATTCGGGTCGGCACAACCCGATGTTACAACTGCATTACCCCCAGCATCCTAGGCTATCCCTAGTTCCATGGCAGATTCTTCAAACATCCCCGGGTATGATCCGTACAAGCCTCAGCTTTCTCCAATTCTTAAACGCAGTTCTGAGGGTATTTTGGCTCAACATGGAAGCCACAACGAGAAAGGTATTTCGCTGACATCTTCTGTCTTTCAAAAAGTTAGGGTGTTATCAGTTGATATTTCTAATATTTTTGCCTATTCTTTCTTAGCTTTAAATCTGTCAGGTGTCGTTCCTCCTCCCTCGTAAGATTCTCGATTGGGGTCACAAGTGGCCATGACAGAATCCATTAATGTTACAACTTCAGCAGCTGCTCAGCGTCCTCAAGAAAGAACCTTTATTATTGATGATCAATTCATGGAGGCATTGTTCAAGGAGGGAGGCGACCCACACCACAAAATTCCTTTTGATGATGATGTTGTAATTACGGGCTTTGCCAACCCTACTGATTAGCTCAGCATGAAAGAGCACGTTGAGAAGGAAGAGTTGTTGAAAAATAAGGCGAAAGATGAGCTTGTTGATATGGATTTCAATGAGCCGATTCCTATCCCGCCCTAGATAATCCCTCATGGCGGGATAATTCCCCAAGATGAGGTTCCACCTACTTCTGGTGTTGAGAGTGTGTAACAACCCAAATTTCAGTGGGTCCGGATTTTTCACAAAAATGCTAGAATCCAAGCCCACTGAAGCCCAAGTTGGGTTTCTGGTATCCTGCAAATAGGCAAAGACAAATATATCAGAGCTCGGATAAACATCTCACAGCGTAACTGACTAAATTATAATAGTAAGTAAATACTCACCAAAATAATTACACTTTCTAAACAAGTGTCTCAAAGTTGGAAAGTCTCTGCCATCTACCTAACCAGTAGGATGTTATGAGGAGGGGATCAGAAATAAAGTTCTGGTGAATGGACAAATTATATAATTCTAAGTTTAATTCCAGATATTCCGTTTTATTTTCATTTTCTATTACATTAGGTTTATTGGGTTTATAATACTCTTGCCTCTATGCGTGAATCGTACCCATCTACTCCCTAGTAGATCAAAACCTAATAACTAATATATATGTAGCTATATGCCCAATGACTATATCGGTCCTAGGTACTACCCTTAGTACCTTCCGTACCCTCCTCGAAAAGGACTCCATCGTCTTGCTCCTATAGCGTTCCGTGACTACATCTGTAAAGGACTGCCTCGTAAGGCCTACAATACAGATGTTCCGTCGTCTACTGTGAAAACGTGAAACTGCATCTGCACTAGTCTATACTAATGCTCGGACATCCATAATGTACCACCCAGTGCATACCTTGAGGACCATACATAATCGTTCTATCTACTCCTTGAATCCCGCTTAACAAGTTCTACCTTGTACATAACTCAGTCGGGAATTTTCTATTTCTATAAAGGACTGCCTTGTTAGGCCTATAACACAGATATTCTACTTGGTCTGTCCCATTTCTTATCGTGGCTATGGCCCCATGCAGCCACCCCTCAACTAATCGAAAGACCTCTAAAGAGCTAAGTGGATGTGCCCTACTACAAACAATCTAAACATCCAATTGGCTGCACCCCTCATCCAATGTCTCGATAGTGAAAGAATCATTCGACTGTTGGTTTAACTCTAGTCTTTCCCGAACTTGCTTCTTGGTTTTGATCCTGGCCCGATATCCGCATGCGACTATCCTTTGGGGTCCTGCCCACTAAAACTTACTTGCAAGTACTGGGACATACGGATGTCCTACTCCAAACATCAACCCCTTTTGACTGCCTACAATGGTCCTACCATGCAAAAAGCAGTCAAGGCATACTCTTTTGATGAAACACCTACAGACTTGCCTCTAGAGGACTGCTTCGCTATGCCTACCCCAGAGGGCCATCCTAGAGTACCCTCACGTCCGTTGAAGTCTCGTAATTCCTTCAAGCCCAAAATAACTAAGTTGGACGTGCTTCTTCCGTGCTGAAATCTGTGATGAACCGCTTCGTTAGGCTCTTCATCCTTTGGGGTGCTCCAAACGCATCTTACACTTTTATTAGACCCTAAGTCTAATATTTTATTTTGCGTTTAGTTTACTTTTCCTATTCTGTTGGCTACTTAGTTACCCTAATTAGCATAATCTTGTCCCAGCCTCACTTAACTATTGTAAGACCATCAGTTCCTGACTGAAAGGGAATGCTGTTGGTATGGAGCGGGTTGGGGCGGGTTTCTTGTGCCCCAGACCCGCCCTAAGTTTTATAGACCCCGCTCCGTAGACCCGGTGTGGGTCCGAAATTTTGTTCCGACCCCGAAACCCATACAGATCAGGGTAGACCCATCCCACCCCGAGACCCGGTGAGGTTCTTTGTATTTATTCAAAATTGTGTATTAATGTGCATATTTATATTTATATTTGTTGTTACTAAATATACATTAAATACAAATGACAATTTGTTTACAATGATAAGGGAAGATAATAAAAACGTGGTGTACAAAATAGTTCAAAAAATATGCATCTATTATTGTATAATTGTCAATGGTGCAGCTTAATACTATAAAAAAAATTATAGCTTATTGATTAGACCATTATAATATCCATGTCATAATCACTTATATATATATAAAGATTAACAAATCATCATTATAATACTAAAGGGATTTCATGAGATCTCAGTAGTACGGGTCAGGTTGGTGCGGGTCAGCCAAGCCCTGACCCGACCCTAGACCCGGAGCTTTCAAAAAACAGGTCACGGGTCTACCCACCCCGATGACCCAATAGAGCGAGTCTGGGGGGGGGGGTAAAAACAGGAGTGGGTCAACCGGGTTAGGACCCTAAACCCGCCCCATTGTCATCCCTACTGAATATGGGTGTATTTCAACGAATTTTTCATCCAAATCCCACCACAACTTTTAATATTCGAATTTTAGAAAAATCTAATTTTTCGAACTCGATTTCTTATGTTAAAAAGAAGGTAGAAAATGGAAAAACTTCACATTTCTCCGTTTTACTTTTGTGTTCCTCTCTCTCCGTAGTTGGAACTTATGCCGCTATCCTATAAAATCTCTATTTTCTTTCCCAAGCACGGTTTACATAAGAAAGAATTTTCTTTTCAAACTTTTTCCCAAGCTTATTTTATGGGAAAGATGTATTTTTCTTTTGCAATTCTCATTTATTTCTATTGATGTTTCTATTGCTTTCTTTAGATCTTACTATTTTCTTTTAGTTACCTTTTATCTGCTTTTACTCTTCTTTTTATATAGCAACTAAATACAGCTATCATCTAAGGCTAGGAGGTCTAGGACCATGTCCACTCTGACATAGAAAGGTCTTACTCTATGAATCCAAGTAACTCATGTGCTCCTCCTGCCGCCTATTACTTATTACCAACTTACGCTGTGTTACTCATGAAGAATAAGACTATTCATCTCTTCTATTTTAGGCTCAAAAAGGAATAACTAAGTCTCATTTACTGTAATGGATAAGGGTTTCAATCTATGCAGTCTCTATCCAAAAGGTAACTAAGCTTGGGGAAATTTTCTCTTTACCTTTCATTTTTCCCCAACTAAGGTCTACTTTTCCCAACCATGTGTGTCTTACTATCTTACTAATATCATTTCACTATTCTTCTATAGTCTACACACATGAAGCAATATTTCTAGGTTTTCACTAGTGTCCTATACACCTTACGGGAACTTTTATTATTACTACTACGAGTAATTACTGCTATAGCCTTATACTTCTCTCGTTACACCTAGGAAATGATT
This sequence comes from Allium fistulosum, assembly GCA_030737815.1. Classification (NCBI taxonomy): domain Eukaryota; kingdom Viridiplantae; phylum Streptophyta; class Magnoliopsida; order Asparagales; family Amaryllidaceae; genus Allium; species Allium fistulosum. Next base: position 692,281,200 of record CM060904.1, read on the forward strand.
CATATCTACTCCATATTTAAAAGTCAGGTTTGGTTTAGTATTTATATTTTTTCTTCAAAAATTAAAACTTCTAAATTTCAAAAACATCAAATCCCAAAATTCTTGCCTTTGAAAGTGTTATTTTGAAGTTTTCTGTTAAATTCAAAGGTACTCGGTTACTTAAAATTTTATCTTTTCAAAAACTTATTTATTTTTCCACCAAACCATTTTTCTTTAAAACATGTCTTGCTTGTTCTTAAAACATTTTTCTTTTTTCTTGACTTAAAAAAATGTCCTCACATGTTTTCAAAATATCTTCTTTTCATAGATTTTCAAATTTACTAAAACTGGAGAAGATAAGAACAATTATTTTATCAAAAATCTCTTAACCTTTTCTACTCTTCCAATTACTTAACCTTGAAGGAGTTTCTAACTTACTACACTTAATGGTTTTATACCTTAATGTATTGGAATTACTTTCTCTTATGAGAAACCACTAACGCTAAAACCTTCTATGAATCCTTGAAAGGAGGATTTCTTGTTTATGTGAAATTATAAGGAATTAGTTTATATTTTATCGAAATAGGCTATACAAAATATGGTGCTTTCCATACCTTGTACATCTCTTTCACGTATTCCTTATAGCTTGCACCAAACATCTTTATTTGTGATTCATAGAAAATTATTTCATTATTTATTATATTCCAATAGATTAAAGTATGTTTACTCTATATTCACTTACATAAGATACTTCCTACTAAATTTATTATTTTCACTTACATCCTTTTTCAAAAGAACTCATTTTCAAAACTATTTTAATATCTTCATAACTAGAAAACATTTTCATATACTTGTTTAAATAATAAGTGTACATACAAACCACTTTAGAAATTATCTCCAAAACTCATTTGGCTCAAAACAGATGTGGCGTAAAACACCATTTCTACAACCCAAAAATACTAGTTTATGGATTCAATAAAAATAAATATTAATAAATCTCATCTGCTATATAAAAACATTTCCTTTGGGAGTGACCTACTATAACAATAGTGTCATAGTCTATGCTTCCTTTATTTTTACCGAAAACATCTATTACAACAATAAAAGTTGTAACCTACGTTTTCGATACTTAACACACTCTAGGTTTTTATGTTTAAAATCTTTGTTTACCTATAAAGAAGCTAGCGAGTTATACATGCTCTATTATTCTTCAAAAAGAATTTCACTTTTAACAAAATTTACATCATATAAAAAAACACATTTAAATTTCATACCACTTATTTTTTTTTCAAAAAAACGTAATATTTACTTCCTCAAATATATTAACAATTATCTTTTTTCAACTTTTCAATTCCAAAAGTTTTGTTTTAGTGGGCTAGATATAAAGTGGATTTTCTTCTTACTAAAACCTCTTACTCCTTCTAAAATAAAAACACTCCCCCTACAATCCCTAGGGAATTTCCCTACTTCCTATAACATATGGATACCGATCTTCTCTCAAAACATGGCTTATTTGTACGCTATAAATTGGTAATAACATAGGGCTCAACATGCTTGGGTCATCCCAAACCCAACTAGCAAACTATGCACAAATATACTTCCAAAAATTTTCCATATGTTAAATTCTATAATTGGGGACTATTTGGATTTTAGTACATAATCTATTTATATTTTATTCAAAAATACAAATACGTTCACTCACTATCTACCTAGGAATCCTAAAGCTAGGCTCTGATACCAGATGTAACAACCCGAATTTCAGTGGGTCTGGATTTTTCGCAAAAATGCTAGAATCCAAGCCCATTGAAGCCCGAGTTGGGTTTCTGGTATCCTGCAAATAGGCGAAGACAAATATATCAGAGCTCAGATAAACATCTCACAGCAGAACTGACTAAAATATAATAGTAAGTAAATACTCACCAAAATAATTACACTTTCTAAACAAGTGTCTCAAATTTGGAAAGTCTATGCCATCTACCTAACCTATAGGATGTTATGAGGAGGGGGTCAGAACTATATTTCTGGTGAATGGACAAATTATATACTTCTAAGTTTAATTCTACATATACCATTTTATTTCCATTTTCTATTATATTAGGTTTATAATACTCTCGCATCTATGCGTGAATCATACCCATCTACTCCCTAGTAGATCAAAACCTAATAACCATTATATATGTAGTTATATGCCCAATGACCGTATCGGTCCTAGGTACTATCCTTAGTACCTTCCGTATCCTCCTCGAAAAGGACTCCATTGTATTGCTCCTATAGCGTTCCATGACTGCATCTGTAAAGAACTGTCTCGTAAAGCCTACAATACAGATGTTCTGTCGTCAACTATGAAAACGTGAAACTACGTCTGCACTAGTCTATACTAATGCTCAGACATCCACAATGTACCACCCAGTGCGTACCTTAAGGACTATACGTAATCATTTTGTCTACTCCCTAAATTCTGCTTAACAAGGTTTACATTGTACGGAACTCAGTCGGGGATTTTCTATTTCTGTAAAGGACCGCCTTGTTAGGCCTACAATACAGATATTCTACTTGGTATGTCCCTTTTCTTATCGTGGCTATGGCCCCACGCAGCCACTCTTCTACTAATCGAAAGACCTCTAAAGAGCTAAGTGGTTGTGCTCTACTGCAAACAATCTAAACATCTAATTGGCTGCGCCCCTCATCCAATGTCTCGATAGTTAAAGAATCATTGGACTTTTGGTTTAACTCTAGTCTTTTCCGAACTCGCTTCTTGGTTTTGATCCTGGCTCGATATCCACATGCGACTATCCTTTTGGGTCCTTCCCACTAAAACTTACTTGCAAGTACTGGGACATACAAATATCCTACTCCAAACATCAACCCCTTTTGACTGCCTACAATGGTCCTACCATGTAAAAAGTAGTCAAAGCATACACTTTTGATGGAACATCTAAGAACCAGCCTTTGGAAGACTGCTTCGCTATGCCTACCCAAGAGGGCCATCCTAGAGTACCCTCACATCCCATTGAAGTCTCGTACTTCCTTCTAGCCCAAAATAACTAAGTTAGACGTGCTTCTTCAGTGCTGAAATCTGTGATAAACTGCTTCGTTAGGCTCTTCATCCTTTGAGCTGCTCTAAACGCATCTTACTCTTTTATTAGACCCTAAGTCTAATCTTTTATTTTGCGTTTAGTTTACTTTTCTTATTCTGTTGCCTACTTATTTACCCTAATTAGCATAATCTTGTCCCAACCTCACTTAACTATTGTAAGACCATCAGTTCCTGACTGAAAGGCAATGCTGTTGGTATGGGCCAATTCTATTATCTTGCTTATTAACTTAATCCAAGATCTGAGTTTATTAAAATAAGCTTCTTTTGTTATTTCTGCTGTATTTTCTTATTAACTTAATCTAAGTCTTAAAATAAGCCTTTTCTGTCCTTTCTACTTAATTATAACCTAAGTTATAATTTTACTTGTAATTGTCAATACTATATCCTTTTATAATCTATACATTATAAATATAATTACAAGTGTCTCTTTTCAATTCTGGTCTGTCTTCTTTATTTATGATATTGAATTCTCTTTAATTCTCTTATATTATATGACAATCTTGGCTTGGGAATACGTCCTATTGTCACAATTTTACTTATCATAATAATCGCTTTACTTTTATTCTATTATCTGCACAGTAAATGCAGATGTAGTTACATTTTTGTCTATAGCTTCAAGCCTTGTCTAATAATTAACTTGATTCCTTCTTTAATTCCTTTGATTCTAGGAAGTAGTTCTATTCTATTTAGTTGGTTACAAAAGCTGTGCTAAAAATCCATTTCCATATTTTAATACTAAATAATGCTATAGACAATAATCCGTAACTACAAGATATCTCTTTTATTGTTGCTTTACTTTTTGGATAGTGTAAAATACAGTAGTTTCTCTAATTTACACTAATTCCCTTTTTCTTTCTTTTATTCTTGCAATTACGTTTATTGTTATCTTTTAAATATTAAACTATAGAAATTTATTCTATTTTCTAAACCAACCAATTAATCTATCACTTACTTCCAAATCAAGTTATTAGATTTTCCCTTTTTATTTATTTTTCCCCGTTTTAGCGTAATTTACTGCAAATTTCTATTTTGTTCTTTTTATTTCTGCTTTTCTTATTTTACATCTAATTTCTGTAAATCTAGTGTTCTTTCTATTTTAGTCCGTATTTGCGAATTTTTCTCTTTAACTAATTTATTCACGTAAAAAGGAATAAAAAGAAGCTAACATTTACAGGCTAAATTTCAACTTTTAATATAGATGTAAATAACTGTAAATTTCTTGCTTTTAGGCTTATGCCTTTCTCTAACTGTCAAGCCTAATATTAATTAAATATAAGCTTTCTTGTACAATTTACAGTCTCAGCATAACTAATTTACAAAATTAATTACTGAAATAAATACTAAATAAAATTATTTTACGGGAATCTAACGATAATATATCATAAATGTAAAAGATATATAATTAAATCCACTCACCTGTCGTCCTTAGCTTTAAATATCTATCTTCTAAAATTACTGCGCTGTTCTACAACTTCTCTCCTTAAATTTGTTGCAATTCCTCTATTTTTTCACATATATTTTATTTGGATTTATTTGGTGAAGATTTGTGAGAAATAGAAGAAAAGAATGAAGAAAGAAGCCATTGTTTACTATAAGAGAGAGATGAAGAAAGTGACAGCTGATGGAACGAATTACATTACGTTCTCTCTTATATAGATACAACCCGCTAATTATCTAATTAATCTTCTACTTAATTGATCCTTCAATTAATTTTTATGTGCAGCAATATACGGCCTATATGTACACATTCAAATCTAGGTCAACTATTATTTCTTTTCCTTATTAATTGACATTTTCTATTGATTACGTTACAATCCTAATTAATAGCCCCATTAATATATTAACATGTCACCTCTATTTGTTAATTTCCTTAATTAATATTTTATATATTGTGATGTTTCATTAATTGGCATGTCAATTAATTCCACCATTCAATTAACATATATATTTAATATGCATATATTTTTTTTATCCAGATTTGAATTTGAACATTTATTTGTTACATTTATATGTAAACCTCTTTAAATTGAGAGATCTGATATATATACACATGTTATATATTAATCCCCAATATTAATTCACATATTAATTAATTGCACTTTTTAGATGATTCTGTTTGCAATGTTAATTATTCCCCTTATTTTTTTCCTCTTACATATAATTCTCTTAATAATTTACATTCATTACAAACATAATAAATTTGTTACTACTTTTATAAATATCCTATGAATTACTTGCAAATATATATAATTGATAAAATTTCCATGTTTGCATGTGCAATTGTTTCTGACGCTAAAACTTCAAACGGCTATAACTTCTCCATTTGAAGTCCATTCAAAAAACATTGTATATGGAAGTTGATCAGAAAATTTCTATGAACACAATGGTATAAGTTTCATGGTCAAATTCCAACATTAGCAAAAATTCATTTTTCACAGTTTTCACAGTTATCAATTAAATTTATTTTTGATTATATAAAAATGCAGGGTGTTACAGAGTGCCTCGATCCCTCCTGCTTCTAATGTTGATGTCGCCTCAATCCACATCACCGAAGATGTTTCTTCGAAGAAAAGCCAAGGCGAAAAAGGATCGAAGAGAGGATCAAGTGGCAGTTCGGATGGAGCCACTCCTAAGAAACAAAAGAAAGAGAGGAAATCCAAGAAATAATTATTAGGTTGATGTGATGTGTGAATAGCTTGGATGGCTACTTTTTCTTTTGTTGGTCGTGCTTGTTTGGGTACGACCCCCACTTTTACTTCTCATTTTGGATAAACTTGTATTGTAAATAGGAAGTTTTGGTGTGAATAAGAATTCTTTTATTCTTGTGTAGAATTCTCGTACATGCTTGTTTAAATGATCGAGCTATTATGTTTTCTATTTAATGTATTTGTGATTCGTTGATCGTTGGGTCAAATATCGATCCGACTTATCCATCCTAAGGCCTCCTTGAGTTTGTGGCCTCGAGTCATATCATACACTAGGCTCGAGCCTTAATGTTATGTTGTCGAATTCAACGGTTTGATTAATTATACTCATGCCCCCAGTCTCATGTTAGCGGAGTTAGATAGCGGATGGTCGAACTCCATCCTTAGCGAGTTTATACTACCCTTGTCGGTTTTAGACCGAAGTTTATGGAGTATTGAGTGGTCAAACCGCACTCATCTATTTGTTTATACTTATATCCGCATTCTAGGGATAAGAGTTAGTCAATGGGCAGTTGGATCACACTCTTTTAGCATCTATACTCATATCCGCACTCAGGGGACATGAGTTATTCGAAAAACTGTCGAGCATAATTCTCTTTGGTCAGTCGTTCTATCCTCAAATATGGGGTTTGACTTATCAAGTGACCTGTCGAATCTCAATCACTCTCGAATTATGTCGGTCCCATCGAACAGTGGGATTTAGTCGGTCGTATACCGCAACTAACATGTAATGCAATGGCTGGTCACAGAGATGATGGAAAATTCAAAGCTCTATTGTTGAATGGAAAGAAATGACATGATTTGTCTAATTACATATTTAAAAAACCAAATGCTAAAGCAAGTCCTGATATTAAATACAATTGAATGAAAAAGAAAAACTAAGTGAAATAGCATCATAAATGCCCGTTATTCCATGCCCTTGGGAGTGCGATGCCATCAACAGTCGCTAGCTTGAAAGTTGCCTCTTCAAGCCTCTGCTCAATGATATACGATCCTTCCCAAGTTGGATTCATATGCGATGGGGGATAGGAACCCATTTTAAGACAAGATCGTCGACTTCAAATGTTCTAGGTCAAACTTTAGTGTTGTAGTATCGAGCGACTCAATGTTAGTGTGCAGCTGCCCTCAGATCAACTTCCCCACGCTTCTCATCTATAAAGTCTAGATATTCTAAAAGGAGATCTTTATTTGTTCTAGGATCGTAGTAAGTCACTCGATGAGAAGGAACTTCGAGCTCAACAGGAATAACGGGCTCGGAGTCGTAAGTAAGGGCGAATGGAGTATAGCCAATCGTGGACTTGTGGGTGGTTCTATAAGCCCATAGTGCTATCGGGAGTTCATCCACCCACTTGCCTCTAGCCCTTTCCAAATGCTTCTTCAGAATGGATTTTATGATTTTGTTCACAACTTCAACCTGTCCATTTGCTTGAGGGTGATCGACTACCGCAAATCTCTTTTCAATATGATGCCGACGATAGAAGTCTTTGAATTCAGCATTGTCGAATTGAGTCACATTGTCTGTTATAATAGTTCATGGACGACCAAAATGACAGATGATATTTTGAACAATGAAGTTGATTACTTTCTTAGTTGTGACCGTACATAAAGGTTCCACTTCGACCTATTTGGTGAAGTAATCAACTACGAAAATTGTGTATTTGGCACCACCTTTAGATATTGGTAAGGAACGGATAATATCTATACCCCAAATGGAAAACGACCATGGGATGATCATTTGTGTAATATCTGACATTGGAGCTCTTGGAACTTCTGCATATATTTAGCACTTATCGCATTGCCTTACATAATCAGTAGCATCTCGATTAACGATCGGCCAATAATACTCATAACAGAGTATTTTCTTTGCTAGGGTTTGCCCCCCAGTGTGTTCGCCACATTCCCCTTCATGAACTTCCTTTAGGACTCATTTTATTTCACCATGAGCGACACACAGGAGAAGGGGAATGGAGAAACCCTTTCTGTACATAACTCCTTCCTATATAATATACCATGAAGCTTTGCAAAGGATTTGTCGTTTTTCATTCCTTCGTTCGGAAAGAACTCCCTGTAGCAAATAATCTTTAATCAGAGTCATCCACGATACCTTCTCAGGCTCCGTCTCTAGTACCCGGTCAATTTCCATCATGCTTATACTCGGAGCACTTAATACCTCGACTGGAACCAAGCCCATTTGTTGTGCATCCACGGTGCTAGCAAAATTTGCTAATGATTTGGCCTTTCTATTTGATCCCAGGGAATGTGCATAATGTCATAATACTCAAAGTCAGTCAACAACTCTTGGACTTGGGTAAGTTATAGGGCTAGTTGTTGTCCTTTAGCTTGATAATCTCCCCTGACTTGGTATACTACCAATTGTGAGTTGCAAAAGATTTCAAAAGACTTTATTCCCAGTTCTCTAGCGAGTTTAAGTCCAGCAATTAGAGCCTTATACCCGGCTTCGTTCTTTGTTGCAGGGAAATCAAACTTTAAAGCATAGCAAACTGACCGATCTTGGGGAGTTACAAGCACAATCCCAGCTTCAGAACAACGATTGTTGGATGCTCCATTTGTATAGAACTTCCACCGTATGGTAGGGATTTCATTATTCTTCGGGAAATCATCTTGCGCAATAAATTCTGGTATAAAATCTGCGAATGCCTGACCTTGGATAGTTCTTCGAGAAAGATAAGTAATATCGAATTGGCTTAGTTCGATATTCCACTTGAGTAACCTCCCATACATCTCAGGTCGCTACAAGACGTGGCGTAATGGCTGGTCGGTGTAAACAGTAATAGGGTGTGCCTGAAATAAGGGCGATGCTTTCGTGATGCAATCAACAAGCGATATGCCAGTTTCTCTGTCTTTAGATAGTTCCTCTCAGCCCCTGTCAATCGCTTGCTAACATAATAGACCTGTCTCTAAATTCGATTCTCTTCACGAAGAATGCAACACTTATAGCGTGTACCGACACGACTAAGTAGATATATAAATCTTCATAATCCATTGGCTTTGATAAGATGGGAGGTCTCTTAAAGTGGTTTATCAAAGCTTGAAATGCATCTTTACAATCCTATGTCCATTCAAAATTCCTTTTTCCTTTCCTAATCAAGTCAAAGAAAGGAATGCATTTATCAGTGCTTTGGAAATGAATTAGCTTAAGGCAGCGACCTTCCCATTTAGGCTCTATACTTGTTTGATAGACTTTGGCGCTTGGATATGGCGAATAGCTTGGATCTTTTCGAGATTAACTTTGATTCTGTGGGCATTAATAATGAAACCCAAGAACTTCCCCGATGCAATGCCAAAAGAACATTTCAGAGGATTAATCTTCATTTTATAATGTCAGAGGATGTCGAACATTTTTGCCAAGTCTCTAATGTGGTCGCTAGACTGTCGTGACTTCACAAGCATATCATCCACATATACCTCCATCGTTTTTTCGATTTAATCTTTAAACATTCTATTAACTAAGTGATGCACGGTTGTTCCTGCATTCTTTAAACTAAATGGCATTACTACATAGCAATATAACCCAACATCGGTAATGAAGCTGGTGTGGTCTTGATCGAGAATGTGCATCGGGATTTGGTTATATACTGAGTATGCACCCATGAAAGATAGCAATTCGTGTCTCGTAGTTGAGTCTACCAGCTGGTCGATCCTTGGAAGGGAAAACTATCTTTTGGGCATGCCATGTTCAAGTCCTAGTAGTCAACGCATGTTCTCCATTTCCCGTTTGCTTTCCTCACAAGTACATGATTAGATACCAATTCAGGGTAGAGAGCGTTGTGAATAAACCCATTGTCTTTGAGTCTATCCACCTCCTCTTTAAGAGCAGCAGATCTCTCCAGATCTATGCCACATCTTTTTTGTTTCACCGGGACATACCTCAGGTCGATATTCAATGCATGGCTCGCAATGGCAGGCGAGACCCTACACATGTCAAAGGGAGTCCAAGCGAACACGTCTAAATTTGCTCAAAGAAATCGAGTAAGTTCTTTCATCATCGGGGGGTTGAGCTATGATTCGATCTATAGGATTCATGACGGGTTGTCGTGGCTAACTGTAATGTCAATCGTCAGCTCAGCCGGTGCAGCCTTGGTCTCTTTGGGCTCCTTTTCGTCATCTCTTGGATCTATATCTCTATAGAATCGACTATGGCACCTGAGCCAAGGCTCAGGTGCTAGTTTTCAATCTTCAGTGGCTTAGATGCGAACTGACTTGTCCACACCCTTAACTTTCTCCCTCCATTGAGCATCCCTCAACTTAGCTACATAACAGGCACGTCCAGTGGCCTAATCACCATGAACAACTCAAACACCATTATCTGTTGGGAATTTCAAAGTCAAACACCATGAGGGCAAGAGATGCCCCGAACTCTACTAGGGCCGGTTGGCTCAAAAAAGCATTGTATGGAGATTTAAAATCCCAAAAAACAAAAGGCAAAATCCACACTCTCCTAAGGTCACCTTCTCCCAACTCCATAGGTAATTCAACATAACCAATAGCTTCAGTTGTAGCACCGTTAAAACCATGAATGCGGGCTTTAGACGGTTTCAAGTCCTTTGCTTCCATCCTCATCTAATCATAAGCTTTTTTGAAAATTATGTTTATAGAACTTCCTCAACTCCATAGGTAATTCAAAATAACCAACAGCTTCAGTTATAGCACCGTTAAAACCATGAATGCGGACTTTAGACGGTTTCAAGTCCTTTACTTCCATCCTCATGTGATCATAAGCTTTTTTGAAAATTATGTTTACAGAACTTCTACAATCAATCAATATCCTTCTCACAAAAGTGGAGCCGATAATGGACGAAATGACCATTTGGTCAATCGTTGGAGCCTCCACCTTGTCTGCATCTCTACTTCTAGACACGATATCATCTGCCATTATATGTTGCTATTTTGCCGGAGCTCTATCCTCTGTATTTGAACAACATTCAAAATCCATATGCTTAATCATACTAGCATAGCACTCCATCTCGTGCCAACTTTTATCAACCAGATATGGTCCTCCGACTATTGTATGATCACCAATTTTCCACCAGTCCGCTCAGGCTCCTCGGCCCTGTGCGGTGCTTGTCCTCGATTGGGGTTAGATGTCCCCTGCCCGCCATCCTGTGGGGTTTTTACCAACTGCTGTAACTTCCTTTTCCGAATCAGCTTTTCAATGATACCTTGGAGATTCCTGCATCCATTGGTGTTATGCGCCTAGCATTCGTGAAATCGATAATATTTCTCGATTTGTTTCTACTTCTCTATTGATCCTTTTGGAGGCGGCTTCCTGTACTGCATAGTATTGCTGGTAGACAAATAAACATTATCTAAGGACATATTCAGTGGCGTATAAGTATTGTACATCGGAGTCCTAGGCTTACCTCTTCCAGAATCTCTCTTTCATTCTCGGCTTCTATCTCCGCCTTTTTTTATTGATTTAGTTTGTTCTGCACATTCACTTGAACTTTTCCAGAGCTTTCATCAAACTGCTTTACAGCAATATTATTTTGTACTCCCTCTCCACTTGGTCCCACAACATTCTTCTTCCTGTTGGATCTGGCTTCCTCCTTCCTCAAATATTGAACCACCTTTGGGTAAAAGCATTCCAACATTGCGGTTGGTTTGCCGGTTAACCAATCACCAAAATCAGATTCTGGATCAATCCCTCCTGTCACAACCATCAATATTGCATGGTCATTCGGATTACTAATTTCTGTAGCAGCTGTGTGAAATCTCTCTAAATAATCTTCCAGTGATTCTCTTGGATCCTGGATAACGTAGGACAGGGACATTACATCCTTGGGGCGAGTTGTATGCATTCGAAACTTCTCCACAAACCTTGTTGCCAAATCATCGAGTCTAGAGATCGATCGTGGGGGTAGCCTTGTAAACCATATCGTTGCTATTCCAAAGAAAGTTATGGGAAAATATATACATTTGGTTGCATCTTCTGCTCGTGCGGAATCCATCGGCCATTCATATCTCATGATGTGCTGTATGGGTTCGGGTTTTCCCTCATAGGCAGGCATTGACGGCATGTTGAACCTCCTAGGATACTCTACATGTAGGACATTATCAGTGAATGGAGTATGGTTTCTCGAGATACCCTAGTCATCTTTGGTCAAGCCTTGTCTCTCCCTCACTAACTGTGTAACACCCCTAATTTTTACTTTCGAAACCATTGGATAACCTCCTTTGAAAGCATTCATATCTTCTTTTCAAAACACTAACCATATGCCTTTCGAAACACTTTAAATCATTTCTTTCGAAACCATCAAACCATACCTTTCGAAAGTATTAAAGCATTACTTATTAACTCTTAGAAACATAGCTTCGAAACCATTGAAAGTACCCTTTTTGAAACCATTGGGTTTATCTTTAAATATATCTTTTAGGTCAAAGTGAATATAAACGAAAGTACCACTTTCGAAACTATTAACCTTCAAATAAAATGATTGGGGAAAAACTGATGGATTCGGAACCATCTCTTTGGAAGCATTTATCATTTAATAAAACATTTGAAGGTTAGCTTTGAAACCCCTTTCGAAGCCATTGCCTTCGAAACCATTAACCCTTGCGAAAGCTATAAGAAGCAGCTTAATATATTTAAGTTAAAAAAAGCTACCTTTCGAAAGCATTGATGAATTCAATACATTTGAAATGTATAAGGCCGGTAGTAGGGTTTCGATTGGGTTGAAACTACCCTTTCGAAAGCTTTGATTTAAAACAAAACATGGCAACTCTTTCGAAAGCTTTACTTCAAACAAAAGGCTGCAATATATTCGAAAGCAACTTCTTCGAGAGCTACATTGAAGGGGATTTGACCTCTTCGAAAGCATTCTTTTGAAAACAAGGCAAGCGCATATCTTTGGACAGTAAACAAAGGATTCGACCCCTTCGAAAGCATTGGTTTCGACACCATGCCTTCCGCCTTTCTCTAATCCACTACATACCAACATATTGATACCTTGTATATTGGTTTCCGCTTGGTTAGTTTTGACTTAGTTGGTTTCGAATTGGTTAAGGCAGAAGCATAGGGTCGAAAGGTTTCTTCTGAAAGAGGCAGAACATAATTTCTAGGTACAGCCTGTTTTAATGCCTTTTTAAGTAATTGCTTTTTAACTAACCTGCCTATTTGTAAACATTTAATTGGTTTCCATAAACTTTTCAAATTCTTTCTTAAAAACTGTTGCAATTATTTTAGATCTAAAGAAGAACTAATTTAGCAAATAAGCCCTTCCATTAAGCAAAACAAATAAAACATTTAAGTCCTTCATCTAAAATAATTTAATTTCCATAGTAAAAGAAAAAATCCCCAAAAATCATAGAAATTCAATTTTAATATGATATCTAACATATATAAATTTTAGACCCAAATTCCTTCAAATAATAGCTGAAATAAATTTAAACCCAATTTATTCATTTCTTCCATCAAATATTCATAATAGATTTTCCATAGCTTGGTAAATTACAAAAAATTAAACCCATCTCCAAAATAATATTTTACATAACATATAAATTCCTCGTGGCATTTGAAATCCAAAATAAATGATTTTAGCCTTAGAACTGTATAAAACAATTATCAAACAAACTTGTTTGAATATATCATGTCATGAAATCCAAGCATATCATCATCAAAAATCATCATAATGGATTTAAATTTAAACCCGAAATCAAAGGATTATTAAAACAAAAATAGAGATGGTTTTGATTATTATTTACCTTGATTAAGATAAGGGATTTAAGATTTGATCTTTGATTAATTCCCATAGCTTGATTCCTTAGTTTTAGATGAATTTCTCTCCTCTTTTCCTCCTAAGTAATGGCCGACTTGAGCTTTAGGTTTTACGTTTTTGAATTTTTGAGAAAGTGAACGTGAATAGAAAGTGGAAATAAGATCATAAGGGTAGTGGGATTATGGTGCGGCAATTACCCATTAAGCCCTTGCGTTGATTGTTTTCTTATTAATTAACATATGAAACTTTTCATAGCCCATTTATTTAATTAAGCACGGCCTCCAGTTAAGTTTTCAAATCTCAATCTCATTATCACTCTAATATTCACATTATTCTATTTAATTTATCTAATTAAATCCCTTGAATAATGTTAATAAAAATTAGGGGTGTTGCAAACTTTCTGACCATAGCCAACAAGTCCGGCGTTTGGATAGTTGGTGCCAAGCGGTGGTCGTGTTCCACCTCACGTGAATGGTCTGGACGATGTCTACGGGTCATTCCACGCCTTCTTGGTACAACATCTTCCCGATGTATATCTTATATATTCACTATATCATCATTTCATGGAATCATTTGGTCTGCATTTAACTGAACTCCATTATCCAAATCGACCGCAGCAACTCCAGCATGAATCCCAACGTGCATAGGTAAGTTCCTTTCTCTGGTGAAGGGATCAGCATTGATCGTTCCTGGTAGACCGTCGTGGTCTGCCAGTTGATGCCCTTAAGTTTTTGTGTAATTTTCGTCTGTTCTGCGACGCCTATGCCTGTGATACTCATCGATGAACTAGAACTCTTCGATGCCAAGTAAGGGGTAAGGTCCCTCCTAACTTTTCCTTGCTGTTTCTAACTGAGTTGGTTCATTAGGTTGACATTGGCCTGAATCTGCTGATTTAATTCTCGATGGCTATTCATTAGCTCTCTCATCAGATTTTGGAATTCAGCTCTCATAATAGAATCAGTTAGATTCTGGACTTCAACTTGATCGGCATTCACATCCATTGGTTGAATGCTCGGTCCTCCTTGCTGGATACTTGCATTTTCATTTCCTTCCACATTCTGAGAAGTAGATCTAGTGTTCCTCACCATTGTTGATAGCTTTGCTTAGATTTTTTCAAATCTGAGTAGAATGAGAAAACTTCCTAAAGATAACTATGGATCTCCTTTGGGGGATTTATGCAATTCAGGAGCAACAAAAGGGATCACAATAAGCAGAGAATCAAGGTTCTCAATGAAAGCACCAAAATGTTTGCACTCAAAAATGGTTACAAACACACAAGAATAGTTTTTGTAGAGAAGTAAATGAAGAAAAGCAAAATTAAACTTAGTAAATGAATAAGTAAGCAATAGAGAATAAGCAGTAATCAAAGACACAGATGTTTATAGTGGCTCGGTGTTGTATGCCTACGTCCACTTTAAAGATTATCCTTTATTACTCTCTTGTGAATCTGATTATAACAGTAGAACAAAGCTAGCACTTGATTACAATGGAATCTAGAGTAAAAAGCAGCGTAAAGATATTGAAAATGGACCAATGGGTATGTATTTATAGGGTGAAATGATGGGATATTTCACTAAGATTTCGACAGAAGGCTCTCCAGGTCCATAGAGGCCCACCATAAGGATTGGTGGTACTGACTCGACGTTTTGGAACGATCGGTATAAATTATACCGATCGTAATTTTCGCTTCTGATTGCCATGCGATCATTTTTGGGGGGTCCCACATACCTCTAGACCTTGCTCCTAAAATATAAAGTCATTTTGAGTTGTAGATTGTGAGATATGGATCAATCTTGGTCGTATTTGGGTTACTTGATGAACTACAATGATCATTGCGAACGATGCACATAAAACAATCGGTATTTATTGAACTTGAGAGTTTTGACCTGCGGTCATTTTTGTGGGCTCCACCCTTCAATATATTGATGCCCTTAAAGTTTCAAATGAATTGGCCTTGTGGATTTTGAGATATCGATCGATCTTAATTTGAGTTATTTTATGGATAGTTCCCGATCGATCCATAAAAATCCTTGTTATGCCCGTAACTCGAGCATATGAACTCCAATCGACTTAATTTGGAATGCAGCTTCACGGGGCTATGCAGGTTGCTCAATACTGATTGTACCTCGATTGGGTCCTGGTCCTGATCCGCTCAACCATCTTCCATAGTATTGTATACAACTGATTCTCAAGGCTGGTAACCATATGTTTCTAGCCAAGTTGATAATATCACAGCCTTGCCAAAAGGCAGGATAACATTTTCCCCCAAAAGTATGTCTTGTTCGAACATAACATGCTTTGAAAAAGTCGTAAACTTCAATCTTTCGAAGAAGGATTCCATTTATTTCATTGAATGGTCGTTACCTTTCTATTGGGACGTTTTCTTGTTGAGGGTCATAATTAGTGTTCGTGATGGAAATAGCTACGCAATGTAGTTGGTTTAGCCGGGTTTGGAGGTAGGGAAGTTTCGAACTAAAATCGAACGTAGATCGAACCGGAACGCTTCAGCGTCAACTGGGATTTTGGTGAGCTAACTCACCTCTAAATAAATTTTATGATATCTGTGTTGTTATGGATTGTTATTGAATGCTTGGATAGTAATTAATAGTTTTAATAAAGTATAAATTAGTGACAAAATTATACCTTATTTGAGACATCAAATTAGCAGAATAAAACCATGTTGTGCTATAATAAACTGGAATAGATTATTCGAACATTCGTCGAACATAATAAATCACCGTTTTGTGTTTGCAAAGTAAAAATGTTATTATTATTTGACTATTTGTTTTGTTTTTGCATTCCGGCTTGATAGTGGATGGCATTAATAACCATTTTGTTGCAGGGGATAAAAAAGAGAAGTCGGAGTGTTTTCATAGCAAATAGGTCGCTAGGAACACTTTGCAAAAATACATATGTGTAATTTACAGGGAACTTTTGTAGGGAGACCCTAAGGGGTTTCTCGCCATTATTTATTTGCTGTTATCTAAATCATATTTATATTCTTTTGTTACTTATATTGATGTTTGGTCGAAATATTTACGACGCTCTGTTTGAATTGTGTAAGTGTCGTTATAGCAATTTTTGCTATACCATCACTTATAAAATATCATCTCCCTGAACCCCCATGTGTATTTAACTTGTGCTTGTATTTTTACTTAATGTATTTTCACATTTTTGCACTTTGAAAGTTGCTTAAAACTATATTTTTAAATATTTTAAGAATTTTGAAAATAAAGGTTAAGTTTTGATTTAAAAATTACGAATGAAGTTATAAATTTAATTTATTATCCTTCGGGATAATTAATGTTGTTTATAAATTTATAAATGATTATAACTTTAATTTATCAACTTCTAGGATAATTAATATTGTTTAAAATTTGTAGATGATTATAAATTTGATTAATTACAATTTTGGATAATTAATGTGGTTTTAAAATTTATAAAAGACTGGTACCAATTATCTTTCATGATGATTAACATTGTTTTAAAATAGCATAAGTATTTTAAATTTATTTATTACTTTTTGGAATAATAAATGTAGCTTTAAAAGTTATAAATGATAGTTTATAAATGAGAAAACCCTTTAAAATGAATGTTTAAAAATAATACTAACTGTAAAGTGTTTTGAGTTTTGAGTAAACAGTGTTTTAATGACAATTACTTTTGACCCATCCTTTTAGTACACTTAGAGATAAATTTTGCCCTTTTAAAGAGAATATTTTTAAAGCATATTTTAAAGTGTTTTTACAAATATTTATGTCGTGAAAATCAAGCAGAAGTAAGAACCAAATGTTTGAATCTTTATTCGTTTATTGGTGACAAGTGTATGTGATCTCATTCCCATACACAATCGTTCGTTTACTTTCGATAGTGGATTTCTCAACTATTGATTTTGATATCATTCATTATGCTTCGTTAATCTAAGATGATTTGTCGCTCATTTTGAGCATTGGCATCGAACACCGTGGAAACTGAAACAAAAAAGCGAGTAGGAGCCAAGCCATGTGGGTCGCACCCATTAGGATATGTTCACATTTATTTAGAAAGTAGTTGGTAGCATGCATGTGTTGATGTGTGTATATTCAGACGCATGTGGATTTAACGTGGTCCAACTTGGAAGTTCCTAAGAGTGTTGCGTGCTTGGCATGGGCACTCAAGTATACTTTATATAGAGATATACATTTGATGTAGGGGCATACCCTCCTAGTAATGTTGGATAAATTCATTCTCTTTGTTTCGATTGGAACCTTGGAATTAATCTTTCCTCCTTTTGTTCTTCATCAATTTAAGATGATTTGTTGCTCATCTGAGCATTAATATCCTTTGCCGTAAATGACTAAAACCAGAAAGCGAGTGGGGGCCAAGTAATCTGTGATTATTCCTATTAGGGTATCTTCACATCTACTCTAGATTGGATTCGGTCGTATGCTTTCAGAGATGTGAAATACTTGGATTCTTGGTAAGGTTGGCGGGGTCAGGCTTGGAATTCCCAAGAGGAGTCACGGAGAAAATGACCCTCTCAAGTATATTGTCTAGAGGTATACTTTCGTTAATGGGGGTGCCCCCTCCTATTCATTATTGGAAAATTTTCCTTTCCTTATTTAATTCAAATCTTTGAATTGTTTTCTTAGTTGCATCGAGAAGCGTTGGGAGCCCTTCTCGATGTTTAATTAATTGTGTCCATTCTTTAAGTTTGGATTTTGATCTTGTCTACGTTCATCCTTTCCTGTTTGGATTGTGGTTCTGATTTGTTTCTCATTTCTTCATGTATAGAAGTTATTCTTGTGAGGTAAAAACTCATTTTACGTTTAACGGCGTAGTCCCACAGAATTATTAAATGTTCGACATATTACTTGAGTTTTCTCATGGTGGTTTCCCTGACTGATCTGGGTTTTATTTTATTATAATGTTCGGCTCAAGCCGAGTATTTTTCCAGGTTGTCGTTGGTGCGACATGGATCTCTTGTAGTAGTGTTGGATGTTCAGCTACTGTAATATTTTTTTGTTGTATTATATATACCTATCAACAATTGTAAGGTAAGAAATTTATAACTATCCAACCAATGGGATTTCTGTTTAACTCTGACGTACTTTATATCTTGGGGTGACATTTTATACTATCTTTATTATATTATATGTTGTTGTTTCTGTTGTGAGATTATGTTTTCCCTGTCCTTTTCTATGTTGTTCTTTTTACTTTACCCTAACAATGTGCCTTTCTGGTGATTGGATGTTCGACATTTGAATACCGTGGATGTAATTGTTATCGACTTTTGATGGTCGAAAAGGCGGGTCATTACGGTTATAGATCTATCTTAGAACTTTGGATTTAAAATATCCATAAGCTAGATCTAGAGATTTGTGGTTAAGAGATCCGTGTAATTTAGATTTGAAGGAAAGATTATCATTGGATCTTGAAGTAATGACACCTAGGAAGAATAAGGAGAAGACAATCACCTCAGGACGTATCAATGAAGTTGACAATAAAGACTCTTAACATGGAAAAGAAATGAATCAACCCACTGCTGTTGCAATCCTGAGTGCTCCAAAGGTAGTGATATGGGTGGAGTTGGATTGGATGATGTCAAAAATGAAGAAAAGGACGTTAGAAATTCAAAACACTATCTTGAAAGAGATGGAGAGAAGTATTTCCATTATGGCTCATGTAACACTCCTAATTTTTTATTACATTATTCAGAAGATTTAATTAGATAAATTAAATTGAATAATATAAATGTTAAGTGATAAGGGGGTTGAGATTTGAATAAATTTAATTAAGGCCATGCCTAATAAAATAATTAATGGGCTTAAGAATGGTTTTTGAAATTACATAAGGGTATATTAGGAATTTGCCACCTATAACCCTTACCCTTGTATATAATTTTGTTCCTACCATTTCATTCCCATTCACAACATTTTGAAAAACGCAAACCAAAAGCTTAAGGAAGGGTCGACCATTAAGAAAGAGGAATTCAATTAAAAGCTAGAGATTCAAGCTTAGGGGAAATCAATCTCAATCCAATCTCCTTATCTAAATCAAGGTGAATAATAATTCCATCTCTATTTTGTTTTGAATCATATGTTTTTGGATTTAAGGGTAAATTCGTTTTTATGATGAATTGGATGATGATATGCTAGAATATTGATTTATTTAATTTAAACAAGATTGTTTAAATGGATTTATCCATGGTTTTAGGGTAAAACCAATATATGTTGATGTTTAAATGCCATGGAAAAATTATGTTATGTAAAACATGATGGAGTTAGGTTTCAATTTCGATAATTTTCCAAGCTATGGAAAGATTGTTATGAATTTTCAAAAGAAAATATGGTTATTTTGGTTTATAAATTTATTTCGGAAAATATATTAATAATTTGGGTCTAGAATTTTGATATGTTAGATAACATGATTAAAGTGAATTTCTGGAATTTTTAGGGATTTGTCCAAAGTGATTTGCTACGCAAATTAAATTATTTTATAAGAGGGACATCTTTGCAAAATTTGTTTTGCTTAATGGAAGGGCTTATTTGATTGGTTTAGATCTGAAATTAGCGGCAGTTATTTTAGTAAAGGATTTGAAAAAGTTAAGGCAACCAATCTGGTGTTGACACGTGGTAGGTTAGTTAGAAAAAGGTTTGCTTTAAGTAGTATTAAACCAGGTTACTCGGAAAAGTTGGTTCCGCCTTCTTTAGAAGTACCTTTCGACATAGAGCTTTCGCCTTCAACCCAGTCGAAACCTACTAAGCTGAAACCAATACATAAGGTATCATAAAGATGGTACGCAATGAATTGGAGAAGGGTGAAGGTTAGGTGTCGAAAGCATGGCTTCTGAAGGGGTCAATGCCTTGGTTTGTTTTTAAAAAGAGAAGCGCCTGCCTTTGTTTTAATTAAGCCTTCGAAGTAGTCAAAGCATATGTTTTCGAAAGAGGATTTTGAAAGGTTTCGAAATGGTTGCCATTAACATAGGTTTGCTTTCGAATGGGTTCCTTTACTTATGAAAGATTGTTTTTAAAGAAGGGGTCCCGACCTAGTCGAAGCCCTACTGCCATTCTTTAACCTTTCGAAGGTATTGAAGTCATCATTGCTTTCGAAAGGTAGTGTTTGTTTAAAGATGTTTTAAGTCACTTCCTAAAGGCTTTTGAAAGGTTCCAAGGGTTTCGAAGGCAATGGCTTCAAAAGAGGTTTCGACACTATCCTTCAATGTTTTGTTTAAATGGTTTAAAGCTTTCAAAATATATGGTGCCGATGCCATCATGTTTTCCCCAATATTTTTATATGATAAAGAATGGTTTCGAAAGAGATGCTTTCGCATATATTCACTTTGAACCAAATAATATTTTAAGTATAAACCCAATGCTTTCGAAAGAGGGACTTTCAATGATTTCGGAAGGGTAACTTCCAATAGTTTCAAAAGGTGTACTTTCAAATAGTTTCGAAGCTATGCTTCTAAAAGTTAAATGTTAATACTTTAATACAATCAAAAGGTTTCGAAAGGAAGGTTTTAAAGTATTAGAAAGGCAGGAGCCTAATGTTTTGAAGAAATATTTTAATGCTTTCGAAGGAGGTCATCCTATGAAGTCGAAGCAAGGTTTCGAAGGTGTCGAAAGGTTTTGTAACCCAAACTCAATTTTTAAAGGAAAAACCCATGGCTAAGTTAAAGGAGTTTTGGAAATTATTTTAAGAAGAAGCTTTCGGTGATAAAATTATAGGTTAAAGGGGTTAACTATGTTATATATGAATAGTATTTCAAGGACATTAAACCCACAAGAGTGGTATTGTTTTGTAATTATGTTTGCTTCTTCAAATATAAATATATTCGCATTATAATGAACCCATAACTGCATTTTGGGAGAAAAAGGGCAGAAGAACCAACTAGGTTGACCCAGTAGTGAATATAAATTGATTAAACTCCTGGTTGAGTAGATTTGCATCCAAGAGGTTAGGGAGACCAAAATATAGGATGCCTAAATATGGAAGTTTCCAGGGAGACAGGTTCATAATGGTCCTATGAAAACTATGATTAGGAAGTTATTGGAGTTACCAATAGGTTCATAGTGATCTCGTGAAAACTATGTTATAAAGAGTGGTTGGCAGGGGCCAATTGGTTCATAGCAATCCCATGAAAACTATGTCCATGTTAAGTTATTGACAGTTGATAATAGGTTCCTAGTCAAACCATGAAAACTAGGATAAGAAGAAAAGATATTGGCAGGGGCCAATAGGTTCCTAGTCAACCCATGAAAACTAGGATTAGAAAGAATTTATTGGAGTCACCAATAGGTTCAGAGGAACCCATGAATTAATTAAGTTAATTGGCAGGGGCCAATAGGTTCATAGTGCACCCATGAAAACTATGAAATAGGATAGGGAGTCCATATATTATATAAAGGTTATTAGTAAGCCCATGAAAACTAATAGGTTAATAGTGATCCTAGAAACTATAAATACGACAGGGAGTCGATTAAACAGAGGATGGGAAATCCAGTATGTTTTAAAATGTTTGCATATCATCATAATATTGTGAAAAAATTATGTTTTTAACCATTGTGGATGAAGGAGCACATTATGGTTTTATAAAGGTTTAAGATACTAGTGAGGGGAAAACCCGTTCCGCTAAGTGGCGTGGTCTCAATGTATATCTAAATGATTCGAGATGGTAGATTATTATTCATACCAGGCTTTATGTCTGACTCGACGTTTATGTTTTTCCCTTAAACTCTCAGGTACTCAATTGATTTTGAGTAGTTTGAGAGTTGAGGTTATCAGGTACCTCATTAGCCGAATAAAGCTTTCGAGGACGTGCAGGAGGCATGATAGCTATTTAGAGTTCTCTTTTACTTAATTCTGCTGTGTTGTTTGTAATGGCAAAGTTGTTATATTGCCTGTATATACTCTGATCATCCAAGAGGACATCTTCATATGTCGCTCTTGTCGTATGTTGTCATAAATATATTTTCTCTGAACGCGATTTGCGATTGTGGGATTATGTAATGAATTGGAAATGTGTTGAAATGGATTGTGATTTTGTTTGAAGTTTAAATTTTTTTCCATATTCATGTGTTTATGTGTATTAATGAATCTAACACCGCCGTATTTGATCGTCGAGGGTTAATAACTATGGATGACTACATCAACCGTAGCTGTTAGTTTTGGGCCTCCAAGTAGGGGGATGTTACAGCTCATCTGTCCCAAAGGCAGAATAAGAGCCACAGAGAGTCACTATCTTCTGACCCGGAAGAAGAAAGTTCTACTTCATCGGATAAGAATCAGATAAATGGAAAACATAAGATGAAAATGGGAGAAGCTGGAATATCAAAAATTGGACTTAGAAGAGCCCGGTTGAAAAACTACAACTCAATACCGAACCATCATGACTAGGTAGCAACTTAAAAAAGGGAGTGGATATTGATGGTTCTAATAGCAAAGATCATGAGGAGGTTGGCGTTAGTCATGAAGGAGTTACTGATGGTCAGAATGGTGGTGTTTAGATGAATACCATGGAACTGTCGAGGAAAGAACGAGGACAATAAGGAAATGGATGAACGGCTCTCCTAGAGATAGGGAATCCCAGACATCGTGGAACTAACCGAGAGTGTTTATGGAGCCAAACACTCAAAGAAGTCCCTTACTATGGGTGCCTAGGCTAGTCCCGAGTACATAGCTGATATAGTGAGAAGGCTATAGAATGAGAATCAATCGAGAAGTAATGATGGTTGGAGTTCATTACCTAGTAGGACCCTATTCACTGACGATATATAGCAGGAAAATTGTCCCGGGAGATTTGTTAAACCAAAGATGTCATCTTACAATGGAATGAAAAATCCAAATCAAAACATTTTGAAATATGAGTGGCATAAGGATGGTGCTAGAGTAACAGATACAGTGAGATGTAGGTGCTTCCATGTATATCTTAAAGAGGTGGCTATGATGTGGTTCATTTGGCTCGCGCCGAGGTTCATATCTTCCTTTGATCAATTAGCGAAAAAGTTCATGGTGGAGTTCAAGCTCCATATGACTCGACCTAAGGATGTGATGTCCTTCTCAAACATTCATTAGAGTTCTGGAGAGACTATGAAAGATTTTCTAAAACAATTTAACGATGGTATGACTGAAGTAACCAATTGGAAAGAAAATATAGTTCTAATGGGCTTGATTCATGGAATTCACCTTGACATGGAACTTGGTAGATGGCTGAAAAGGAAGCGACCACCTACAGTTGAGGAGTTTTACTGTAAAGCTTCCCAGCTACTAAGCTTCGAAGAGGCAGACCTGACCATTGAACCTGTTGGTGGTAGAGTATCGAATGATGTGATGCAAAGTGATGTTGCGATTGAGCAGTCCAGTAAGAGCATCAGGAATGTTGTTGTGAATGTCGAAAATAATAACCCAAAGAGAAGGAACAAAGGTGCTGGTAGGAAGAAGCTAAACGCCAAGAAATGCCCAAGATATATGAGGACTGAAGACTACACCCCATTAAATGAATCTATTGAAAATATTCACCTTACTATGCAAGGAACGAAAAATTATAGAAAGCCACCTAGGAAGGAGGCAACTAAAAAAGAATGGGGCTCAAGGTAGTATTGTCACTTCCATGAGATACTCGGGCACTATGTCAATGAATGCCAGCATCTTAGGGATATTATTGAAGATTTGATTAGGAACACAAAACTATCGAAGTATGTTGGAGAGCAGCAGATTAGCGAGCTGATGGATGATATACCCGAAGGACATATGGCCCAACAGAATATGGTTAGGCCTAGTGGTGATGGATCCAAGCAACCTAAAAAGAGGATTGTGATTAACACTATTACTGGAGGACCCTGTCCAGCTGGAAAGAGCTAAAAAGAGATGGAGAGGCATGGTAATTCTCTGAAGCACGTGTTTTAGGAAACTTGTTTCACTATGGAAAATGGAACTCTGGAGAAGCAATAAAAGATTATATGTGATGATATTATGTTTAAAGGTAAGGATGGTGACAGGGTAGAAGTGCTAACACTTAACTCCATGGTGATTAGGGTTGTTGTTAGGCCAGAAACTATGCACCGAGTCCTAATTGATTATGGGAGCTCGGTTAATATTATGTTTAAGAAAACATTCCACCAAATGAGGATTAGTGGACAGCATCCAAAACCATGTAAGTATGTATTCAGAGATTTATTAGAGAGGCTAAGGAGCCTGTTTATTGTGTTGATTTCTTAGTTGAGATAGATGAAGGAGACCGCAAGTTGGTGCCTATGTAGACATTTATGGTGATTGACACGTACTCGACTTACAATGCTTTCTTGGGTCGACCAGCCCTTGCCAGGTTTAGAGTGGCCCTTTCCCCATGGTGCCTAATGATGAAATTCCCTATAATGTCCTGCCCCAATACCCATACTAACAAAGAGTATTACTAGAGAATATTGTTTGGTAATACGAAGAATAAGGCTTGTTAGGTGAGACCACACGTAAATATTCCCTTAGGCTAACACCGGTATGAATTTCATACTTTAGAATACTATATCAATATATGTACTCAGTATCAGCATAAGGAAATAAACATGTAGGCTAAACCAGGATAGAAAAATATATAATACAGATAAAAGAACACAGAATCATACATTATAGATCGTAGCAAGGAAAATATAATATATAACATAACACAAAGCACGAGTCTACAAAACAGAGTATCTAGCCCACAACAAAATATTCATAGAGAGATGCAAACAGGTACCCAAAATATATACATCATACATATCATTCATCCATATCAACTAGGAGGCAAACAAAAAGATATGTTATATATAACCTCGTTTCCCAAAAGCACTAGTCCCTCAACCAAGGTCATCATATCTCTGAACCTGTCAAGTCTTGGTTTGACCCAAGTATTATGTAATTAATAAATAGGTCAGACTATATCTAAATAAATGGGTACATACAAGATATAATCCATAAAACATGATATATTCATTCCAATACATAGGCATTCACTAGCATAAACAAGATATACGCATACATGAAGTAACATAAATCACCATGATATAATATAAAGGAAGCGCATATCATAAATGAGCGTGGTGAAGCATAAGCAACCAAACTTATCTAGTCGATAAGACGAACACATAGTAAGTCCTTATAGTGATGAGATCATGACTACATGCTGGTACATATAAGCAAACAAGGAATGCAATCCGTATGTGATGAAAAAAAACACAGTAAGTCTGCATCTAACGAACGAACACAAAGTAAGTCCTCTGACGAATGCATGGTAAGTCTTCATCAAATGGACGAACACATAGTAAGCCCAATGTGCTAAAAAGTAGTCCTCAAGATGGTTTGGATGAACGCACAATATGTCTTCTATTGCCCCTATTGGGGATTTATAATGTTACTACTCTATTCCAATGGGAGATTAACAGACACATAGTAATGCTTTAGGAGACTTACAAACACAAAGTAATGCTCCTACAGTCTTTTTGGTACTCGATCCTCGTGTCACCATTTCCTACCTTTTCATACCGATATATAGAGACCTTAATGAATCGCAGTGCCGACAATCTTGATTGCTCCCTCTATACTAGACTGTTGGCTCATGTGGCATCCTAGGGAAGTAGAGCACACAATAAGTACTTATGCTAACAAAATTAAACACATGGAAAGACAACCAAATACATAGCAAGGCCATGACTCGGGGCACGACCTTCGCATCGAGCCACTTGAGTGGATAACTAGCCTCAAGATCAACTAGATCACAACTCAAACTCAAAACAAAACAGTAAAAACAATGTAAATTAACCCCTAGTGTTTCGACACATAAGTGTTATATACCTACAAACAGTAACCAAACGAATATCACATGAGTGTCTCATACCACTCATTAATTCTCGAGCATTTACTAAGTGCTCGTAAACTCCACTCAACCTCAAATGTATTTTATAAAACAAGTCAAGAGAATAACTAGAAAGGCATTACCAAAGTCCCATACCAATTTGTATTATTAATCTGTTTATTCGCTATTCTCATCAAATAGAAAAGAAATGGATTCTTTAAAAGATATTTTATAAATTCCTTCAAATGTTTAGAAAGGAGTTTGTAAAGTCTAAACATTAAAAACTAAGCTTTTGAATATATTTAAAATATCCCATGCCTTAAAAATACTCTTGGATAAATTTATTCAATAAAAAGAGTGTAACGACCCAGAATTTTGACCAAATTAAATTGAGAATATTTAATTAATTTTAAATATTTGAACGATGATTTAATTTGAATCCCGAAATTAACTTGGAATTTGGCGATTAAACTTTAAAATTTAATCTATTGATAGTCGAATAAAAATTTGAATCTTCAGTTTTAAGCTGAAGAAAAATATTTCGAAAGCTTTTAAAATTCGTATTGATAATACTGAAGATGATTGAAGCTTCAGAATCGGAATTGAAATTGATTTGATCAGTTTTAAATTTAATCGTTTAAATCGAATTTAAAAATAGCCGTCCGAGGCACAGTCTCGGAATTCGACGAAACGAGTTCCATTGGATCCGTAATATTGAATTATTGTCGGATTTCAAATTTCGTATTATTCGGAGTCGGCGTGAGGTCGTACGATGGATAAACGTGATGGAATCTATAACGGAAAATTTAAAGGATATATTTTTATCTCCCTCCAACAACTCGTACAACCTGCCGTCTATTTGCCTCCTTCGTACTCATCCTCATCTGATATCACACAACTTTTTCTGCTGTTCTCAAATACACTCGAGTATCTCGTCCCCTTTCATTCTTCACGGAAGAAAAAATAATAATACGAAATCGAATTAATGGCGACCTCTGTTCAAATTCAACTTCCTCTCCAGTTCAATGTCCTTCTCAGCTAAATTCAATTCAAATAAAAGAAAGGGCAGCCGAGTTCTCTTTACGAATTCAAATCAATGAATGAAGCCACGTTTGAATCACCGGGGCAGCGCGTAGGCAAGCTCGAGCGTGGCCACGAGGCACTGGAGGGGAGCGCAGGCGCGCGCGTGCTCTCGCATGGTCGAGCTCGAGTCTGAGGTGGTTTCGAAGCGGCGAAGGTGGCGGCATCTCGTGGTAGCCGAAGTCGAGATTTAGGGGATGGCGATTTGGCTCGAATTCGAGCGATGAAGTGTGGAAGGGCTAGGGTTTCGTGCTCGCGACGCGTGAGTTTAGGTCGTGGTGGTACGACTTAGGGCGAGGGTCGATCAGTGTTCGAGTAGTGCTGGAGGTTCCGATCATATAGAGGAAGAAAGTCGAAGTCAATTTCGACTTCGATCGTGAAGTTCACCGCGATTTACCGAGAGGTATATCTACTGTTTGTATTTAATTTTCCAGTTTAATGTTAGTATATGTGTGGATATTTATACATAAATTTTATATTAACATTAAGTTTTATAAATCAATTTATTTTCTTCAAAGTTGTTACTACTTAAACAAAATTTAGAATTTTTGAATACAGGTAAGAAAACATATGTTACAGTAAGGTTTAAAAACGAAATCTGTTTTAAGAATTTAATAGTGAAATTTATTACTGTTTATTTTTATAGTAAAAAGAGAAATAGAAATTATTTTATCTTTGGAAGATATAAGGATTTAAGTTAAATATAAATCTATATCTAGCCTACTGTTCTTTTAGAAGAAAGTATATTCAGGAAAGGAATTTGTTGATATCAAATTTTTAGTTAATTAAGTTAACTAGATAATATAGAAATTTATTAGATGGAAAATTGGTTTGAATAGAACTATCAGTTAATTTAACTATTAAAATGAAATCATCGATGAATCAAAATTATCAAATGAAAATTTATTATTCGATCTGTTCGAATATTAATAAATCGTATAAATGTTTATACAGTTTGAAATCGTAAAGGGAACAAGACGAATTGGATTGGATTGCAAAATTTAAAAGCTAAGGTGAGATCTTCTCACTCAAATTGAATGTGGAATTTTTGCAGTTATTGATTGCTATTGATGTGTGATATTAGATATAGTAGGATATATCTATTATATATATAGCAATATATACATATTGGCATATGTATATATTGGATTGATGATTTCCCGCCTCGTATAGCGGATGAGACCCTATTGCGCCGTTAGTAAGCGGATTTTTATAAAACCCATATACCGCGATAATTCCGTACTGGAGCGGAATTGGTATTGTGCTAACATCTTTGGATGCAGGGAAACAGGTTGGAGGGATCCAACTGGACCCCTCACATTGATTGAATTTATTTCTATTGTGATATGAATTTGTGAATGATTATAGTGATGCTATTAATCATATTGATATCTGGAAATTGTTTGAAAGCTAAAATTTAGCTGAATGGATGTTTTGACATCATTGGATTCCAAAGATAAACGAAATTGAATTTTTGAAATTCAAGTAGAAAATTTCTAAGTGAATCAATTTTTGAAATTGAAGAAATTTTGAAGAAAGGAATTTTTAAAGTATAAAAAGTAAATTTTTATAATCGTATTGAATAAATTCCAGAATAAAGTGAAAATGTTAAATAAATGGATTTCGTAAAATAGTGATTTTAAATTGAAGAATTTAATTTAAAATTTGGATTTTTACATAGATTGAAAGAAACGATTAAAATTTATTTTCTTAAAAAGGAATTTATTTAAAAGAAGATAAGTTGGAAATCCAATTAGAAATTTAATTGGTAAATTGAAATAAGTTGTGAAATCAATGTAAAATGATTTTAATTTGAAGAATCCATTTTAAAACCGAATATTGAATAATTTGAGAAAAATAAGGAATTCACTTAGTAGTGATAAATAAAATTAGAAATCAATCTGTAATTGATTTAATATTTGGAAAAGAACTTTTGAGAAATCAGTATGGAATCTTTTATTTAAAGTTGAAAATAAATTTAGAAATCAATATTGAAATTGAATTGATATTGAAGTTTTTATAAATAGAATTGAAATTTATAAAAGTTGTTTAAAAATCCGAAATCACTTATTTTGATAAGTAAAATATAGAAGTTAATAAAAAGAAGATTTATAAGTTGAAGTTGTTATTAAAACAGAAATAGAATATATAAACGTTGTTTTATAAATTCAAAATCAATTGAATTTGATAAATTGAATATAGAAGATTATAAAAAAAGATATATTCACGATTTTGGACAGTGAATGTATTATTGAATAAAATGGATTCAATTTTGAAGAAGTGATACTTTAGAACGAAGTTAAACATTTTAAAGATGTTTTAAAATGTATTATGAATCGAAAGCATAGATTTCAACACTTGTTGTTGAAATAGACGTTTTCGAGAAATTTAAGGAAATGGTGGACTATAACACTGTTGTTATAGTAAATGATTTCCGAAAGGAAATGTTTTATGTAGTATTGGGATTTATATATCTATCTAAATTCCGAATCTCTATACTATTGATTTCGAGTCGTCGTAACGATGTTTTACGCAACATTCGTTTTGACTCAAATAGATGTTAAAATTTATGATTTCCTTAAAGAATTAAATGTATACTTAATATTGATTTAAGTATATTGAATATTTTCAAATGTTGAAAATAAATAGATTTGTGAAATACTTATTTTTAAATAAGTATGGAAATGTTTTTCCAATATGAAATGAACTGTTTTGAGATTTTATCTTCTTAAAGATAAGTTGAAAATAAATATTGGATTCGATTTGAAAATCGTATATCAGTAGATATTTTTGAAATATAAATTCACTATGGAATTTATAAAAGAAAGGGAAGTTGTTTAACAATAAATATTGATTTATTTTTGGAGTGTGGAAATTTTATATCTAGTAAAAGATATTTTTGAAGATGAAATAATTTGGAAAATTATTTGGAATCTGGTGATGTTGCGCATCTTTATTGATAGTTAAATAACCGACTATCAATAATTACCTTTAGATAGGTATTTGTTGTGAATTGGATGAATTTGAATGCCACACTTATTTTTGAATAAACGCTCACTATTCGGGTTAGCCGGGAAAGGACCATGGGGTCGTATAACCCATTCCGAATATGTGATACGTCGTTATGAATCGCATTTGAAGACCGGTGTTGAAGACCGGATATTTTTGAAAACGGAAGGATTACCGTCGAGTTACTCTACATCGGCTGATCTCCGGTTTAGAGGTTTTATCAGCCTTAGTGACGGGAAGTCCGGACGTGATTAGAAATTTATCCGGAAATGCAAGGGCTTCGTGAGAAGTGCCTTCGGTTCTGTTCGATCCCGGAACAGACTTGTATGGATTGTGTGTCTGACGTTACAATTTGAGATATAAAGCTGATTTCTTTCAAATACGTTTCTGTTGGTGGCGGAGAATTTATTCTCTTAGCTTAACACCCTTCTCTGAGACATATGAGCTCAGAGGTTATGTAGTTGAATTTCATCAGCGATATATCCCAATTTGGTAACGTGGCATACTGAGTGTTGTTGTGAAATGATCAGTGTTTGATCATTTGTGATATGATCATTTGTTTGATCTTATATCTTTGTGATCATAGGTTGATCATTTTTGTTTGACCCGAAGCAGGGCTTTGTAGAAAGCGTAGCTTTGTGGACGAGACTTCATCGAGCCTCACACCCCGGAAATGGTCGAAACAGGAAGGATGCGGCAAGGTTCTAGGGAGTAGCGCCCCTTAGTGTATGTCATTCCTTCTGGATAAAGGTGGTATCATGGTATGGAGCCCAGATACTTAACCTCTATGGTTGCTGCAAAATTTATTTCTTTGTGGTTGTTGCGAATCGGGGATCCTCGGGAAGATCGGTGACGATCGGGGGATGGCATACGCGTGTCAGTAGTTACCTATTTTTGCAGAGGTAACCCGGCCTTGTGTTGGCAGAGATCCGGTTAGGTTCTCGGGTCGTCTATTCCAGGGACGTACCCATCGTGGATAGGAAGTTCCTTAGCCTGACCCTTTGTTGGAAATCCAAAGAAACAATACGTGACGTGTACGGTTTTAGTTGTATTACCTGCTATGGAATGTGGCAGTAACCTGCTATTGAACATAGTAGCTATAGTAGGCATAAGTGCGGAATGCCTATGCTGGCTAAGATTAATATTATACTTTCGAAATGTTTTCTACACTATGCACTAATAATAATATCAAAAAGAATTTGATTTTGCGTAGTAAGCATCTTTGACTATCATAAGAAGAAATCTCCTCCAATTCTGCGTTTGCATTGTGTGTGTGGCGGGAGGTCTTATGGTAGTTTCATTTTCCAAAAGCATCTCGAATTGACTTTAAAATCTTCCTGTTGTTTATTTTAAAGAATAACTGTTTTACGATCTCACACCAGTCACCATGACTGACTCGGAGTTTATTGTTTCCCTTCTAAACTCTGGGTGCCCACCAATTTCCACACGGGCAGCCTAGAGTTGTGTTATCAGGATATTCTGGATATTCTGGAGATTTGGAAGCAAGCTGGATGGCGAAACGTATCACCTATATTTTTGTATTATTCCGCTGTGTATTCTGTATGAGGACAAGTTATATAACTGTCCATTGTTGTATATGACTCTGATGATTGATGTATGTATAAACTGATATAGTTCTTTGTTTTAAAAGACTAGTGTTATCTATTATATATTGTTCCGCTGCGATATGTGAGATTCTGATATTGTCTCTATTTCTGTTTCTGATGTTGTTCTCTCTTTCTTCCTTCTTCTTCTGTTTTCTTCTTCTTCTGCCTTTTTCTTTTTCTTAAAACCCTCACTATTGGAGTTTCCGGCACTCGATTGCTCGGCAGTCGATAAAGTGAGTATCGATGTCGAATTTTCGAAAGTCGAAAATTCCCGTACGTGACAGCGTGGTATCAGAGCATATGGTTAAGCGACAACCCTGCTCTGTTGGGTGTTACTCATTAGAGATGGAGTCAGTAGTACTCTAGAATGAGTTTGAGTGTAATAATATATATGAGTGCGTATTTGTTAATGAATATAAAAAATTGCTTTGTATTGTGATGATTGATTTATTGAGTGGCATATGAACCTTCGTCGGCACAGTCTGCACAACTGGATCGAAGGGGTTTCTAAACACTTGAATAGAACAATTCGACACAGTATTGTTTTAAAATAGGGTAAATGAGATAATTTTGCCCAAAACTATTTTTGTATAGAAAAGAAATGTTTTTCTATGAATTTCTATAGTATATGGTTGCATGGTTGTTAGGAAGAAATAACATTGAAATATTATCATTGTTATATTGAAATTGAATCAAAGTAATAACCAAAGATTGAAGATAAATTCATTTAACAAGTGAAATTTATAATTGTGAATTGAAAGATAAGAAAATAAAATTTATATACGAATGAAATTTGTAAATTATAAATGTGAATTGTAATTTAAAACGGGATTCCAGAGAAGTTTTTGGAAATGTTTTGAAAAGAATTTGAGAATTTTGGAGATTTGGAAGTTTAAATTTCTTTTTGATTTAAAAATGAATTTCAAAGGTTTTGAAAAGTATTTTGAGAGATGAAAGCTCTAAACTCTTTTCAGTCGCTGGAAAATAACTTCGGTAATGACTGCAGCATTATCGATGT
Organism: Allium fistulosum; assembly: GCA_030737815.1. Taxonomy (NCBI): domain Eukaryota; kingdom Viridiplantae; phylum Streptophyta; class Magnoliopsida; order Asparagales; family Amaryllidaceae; genus Allium; species Allium fistulosum. The sequence continues at coordinate 692,314,239 of CM060904.1, forward strand.
TCATTTTCGGGTTTCCAAAAGAGGAATTGCTGCCAAATTGTTTTAAATGGAAGTTGTTTGAAAAAATTGAGTTTTGTTTTGAAAATTCAAAAGATAAATTTGAATTGTTTTCAAAAATGGTTTTGAAAAGGTTGAAAAGACTCTGGAATTGAGTATTGAATTATGAAAATAAAAATGTGAATAAATGAATTAGAATTGAAATGAATTAGTAACTGAATCTAATCTAAAAATAATCAGTTATGAATGAAAGCTGATAAAATTCAATATTCAGGAGATAAACCGAATCCAAATTAGATTGGAATTGTGAATTGAATTCAAATGAATTTGAAATGTAAAATTGAATAAATGAATATGTGTAACTTCAATAGTGAATTAGAGATGGTATAAGAAGTTATATTGAAAATTTTGTAATAGAACTTGCAAAATGGTTTGAATATATGTAACTAGATATTATGGCTAGTAGGATATACAGGTATAAAGGAATTGGAATTTAATTTCGAAGATAAATTTGAATTGCTCGAAAAAGGTACGTATTTGAATTACAATATGAGTTTTGATGATTTCTTGTCTAGCCGCTTGGCTTTTTCCTTTTTTTTTTGAAATCTGAGAGTCCGTAGGGACGTTTTGTAGTCGTACCGTATTAGCCGCGCAAAGGAGACGCTGGCGAAATTTTTTGAAAATTAGGGCGTTAGAAAATTTTTGAGAAAATTTTGAAAGTTTAGAATTTGAATTTGAATTTAAATTTGAATTGAGAAGTAAACAATGTTGTCTGGAACTTATAATTTGAGTTGGAAACGAGTTGAATAATAACGAATCTTTAGTAGAAAGATTTGTTTTGAAAAATTGATAAAGTTATGGAATTTGAGAAAAAGAGTAGACGAGTTAAGGACCATTTTTCCTAACTTGTAATTTCGAGGACGAAATTCTTTTAAGGGGGGAAGTCTGTAACGACCCAGAATTTTGACCAAATTAAATTGAGAATATTTAATTAATTTTAAATATTTGAACGATGATTTAATTTGAATCCCGAATTTAACTTGGAATTTGGCGATTAAACTTTAAAATTTAATTTATTGATAGTCGAATAAAAATTTGAATCTTCAGTTTTAAGCTGAAGAAAAATATTTCGAAAGCTTTTAAAATTCGTATTGATAATACTGAAGATGATTGAAGCTTCAGAATCGGAATTGAAATTGATTTGATCAGTTTTAAATTTAATCATTTAAATCGAATTTAAAAATAGCCGTCCGAGGCACAGTCTCGGAATTCGACGAAACGAGTTCCATTGGATCCGTAATATTGAATTATTGTCGGATTTCAAATTTCGTATTATTCGGAGTCGGCGTGAGGTCGTACGATGGATAAACGTGATGGAATCTATAACGGAAAATTTAAAGGATATATTTTTATCTCCCTCCAACAACTCGTACAACCTGCCGTCTATTTGCCTCCTTCGTACTCATCCTCATCTGATATCACACAACTTTTTCTGCTGTTCTCAAATACACTCGAGTATCTCGTCCCCTTTCATTCTTCACGGAAGAAAAAAAAAATTAATACGAAATCGAATTAATGGCGACCTCTGTTCAAATTCAACTTCCTCTCCAGTTCAATGTCCTTCTCAGCTAAATTCAATTCAAATAAAAGAAAGGGCAGCCGAGTTCTCTTTACGAATTCAAATCAATGAATGAAGCCGCGTTTGAATCACCGGGGCAGCGCGTAGGCAAGCTCGAGCGTGGCCGTGAGGCACTGGAGGGGAGCGCAGGCGCGCGCGTGCTCTCGCATGGTCGAGCTCGAGTCTGAGGTGGTTTCGAAGCGGCGAAGGTGGCGGCATCTCGTGGTAGCCGAAGTCGAGATTTAGGGGATGGCGATTTGGCTCGAATTCGAGCGATGAAGTGTGGAAGGGCTAGGGTTTCGTGCTCGCGACGCGTGAGTTTAGGTCGTGGTGGTACGACTTAGGGCGAGGGTCGATCAGTGTTCGAGTAGTGCTGGAGGTTCCGATCATATAGAGGAAGAAAGTCGAAGTCAATTTCGACTTCGATCGTGAAGTTCACCGCGATTTACCGAGAGGTATATCTACTGTTTGTATTTAATTTTCCAGTTTAATGTTAGTATATGTGTGGATATTTATACATAAATTTTATATTAACATTAAGTTTTATAAATCAATTTATTTTCTTCAAAGTTGTTACTACTTAAACAAAATTTAGAATTTTTGAATACAGGTAAGAAAACATATGTTACAGTAAGGTTTAAAAACGAAATCTGTTTTAAGAATTTAATAGTGAAATTTATTACTGTTTATTTTTATAGTAAAAAGAGAAATAGAAATTATTTTATCTTTGGAAGATATAAGGATTTAAGTTAAATATAAATCTATATCTAGCCTACTGTTCTTTTAGAAGAAAGTATATTCAGGAAAGGAATTTGTTGATATCAAATTTTTAGTTAATTAAGTTAACTAGATAATATAGAAATTTATTAGATGGAAAATTGGTTTGAATAGAACTATCAGTTAATTTAACTATTAAAATGAAATCATCGATGAATCAAAATTATCAAATGAAAATTTATTATTCGATCTGTTCGAATATTAATAAATCGTATAAATATTTATACAGTTTGAAATTGTAAAGGGAACAAGACGAATTGGATTGGATTGCAAAATTTAAAAGCTAAGGTGAGATCTTCTCACTCAAATTGAATGTGGAATTTTTGCAGTTATTGATTGCTATTGATGTGTGATATTAGATATAGTAGGATATATCTATTATATATATAGCAATATATACATATTGGCATATGTATATATTGGATTGATGATTTCCCGCCTCGTATAGCGGATGAGACCCTATTGCGCCGTTAGTAAGCGGATTTTTATAAAACCCATATACCGCGATAATTCCGTACTGGAGCGGAATTGGTATTGTGCTAACATCTTTGGATGCAGGGAAACAGGTTGGAGGGATCCAACTGGACCCCACACATTGATTGAATTTATTTCTATTGTGATATGAATTTGTGAATGATTATAGTGATGCTATTAATCATATTAATATCTGGAAATTGTTTGAAAGCTAAAATTTAGCTGAATGGATGTTTTGACATCATTGGATTCCAAAGATAAACGAAATTGAATTTTTGAAATTCAAGTAGAAAATTTCTAAGTGAATCAATTTTTGAAATTGAAGAAATTTTGAAGAAAGGAATTTTTAAAGTATAAAAAGTAAATTTTTATAATCGTATTGAATAAATTCCAGAATAAAGTGAAAATGTTAAATAAATGGATTTCGTAAAATAGTGATTTTAAATTGAAGAATTTAATTTAAAATTTTTTATTACATAGATTGAAAGAAACGATTAAAATTTATTTTCTTAAAAAGGAATTTATTTAAAAGAAGATAAGTTGGAAATCCAATTAGAAATTTAATTGGTAAATTGAAATAAGTTGTGAAATCAATGTAAAATGATTTTAATTTGAAGAATCCATTTTAAAACTGAATATTGAATAATTTGAGAAAAATAAGGAATTCACTTAGTAGTGATAAATAAAATTAGAAATCAATCTGTAATTGATTTAATATTTGGAAAAGAACTTTTGAGAAATCAGTATGGAATCTTTTATTTAAAGTTGAAAATAAATTCAGAAATCAATATTGAAATTGAATTGATATTGAAGTTTTTATAAATAGAATTGAAATTTATAAAAGTTGTTTAAAAATCCGAAATCACTTATTTTGATAAGTAAAATATAGAAGTTAATAAAAAGAAGATTTATAAGTTGAAGTTGTTATTAAAATAGAAATAGAATATATAAACGTTGTTTTATAAATTCAAAATCAATTGAATTTGATAAATTGAATATAGAAGATTATAAAAAAAGATATATTCACGATTTTGGACAGTGAATGTATTATTGAATAAAATGGATTCATTTTTGAAGAAGTGATACTTTAGAACGAATTTAAACATTTTAAAGATGTTTTAAAATGTATTATGAATCGAAAGCATAGATTTCAACACTTGTTGTTGAAATAGACGTTTTCGAGAAATTTAAGGAAATGGTGGACTATAACACTGTTGTTATAGTAAATGATTTCCGAAAGGAAATGTTTTTATGTAGTATTGGGATTTATATATCTATCTAAATTCCGAATCTCTATACTATTGATTTCGAGTCGTCGTAACGATGTTTTACGCAACATTCGTTTTGACTCAAATAGATGTTAAAATTTATGATTTCCTTAAAGAATTAAATGTATACTTAATATTGATTTAAGTATATTGAATATTTTCAAATGTTGAAAATAAATAGATTTGTGAAATACTTATTTTTAAATAAGTATGGAAATGTTTTTCCAATATGAAATGAACTGTTTTGAGATTTTATCTTCTTAAAGATAAGTTGAAAATGAATATTGGAATCGATTTGAAAATCGTATATCAGTAGATATTTTTGAAATATAAATTCACTATGGAATTTATAAAAGAAAGGGAAGTTGTTTAAAAATAAATATCGATTTATTTTTGGAGTGTGGAAATTTTATATCTAGTAAAAGATTTTTTGAAGATGAAATAATTTGGAAAATTATTTGGAATCTGGTGATGTTGCGCATCTTTATTGATAGTTAAATAACCGACTATCAATAATTACCTTTAGATAGGTATTTGTTGTGAATTGGATGAATTTGAATGCCACACTTATTTTTGAATAAACGCTCACTATTCGGGTTAGCCGGGAAAGGACCATGGGGTCGTATAACCCATTCCGAATATGTGATACGTCGTTATGAATCGCATTTGAAGACCGGATATTTTTGAAAACGGAAGGATTACCGTCGAGTTACTCTACATCGGCTGATCTCCGGTTTAGAGGTTTTATCACCCTTAGTGACGGGAAGTCCGGACGTGATTAGAAATTTATCCGGAAATGCAAGGGCTTCGTGAGAAGTGCCTTCGGTTCTGTTCGATCCCGGAACAGACTTGTATGGATTGTGTGTCTGACGTTACAATTTGAGATATAAAGCTGATTTCTTTCAAATACGTTTCTGTTGGTGGCGGAGAATTTATTCTCTTAGCTTAACACCCTTCTCTGAGACGTATGAGCTCAGAGGTTATGTAGTTGAATTTCATCAGCGATATATCCCAATTTGGTAACGTGGCATACTGAGTGTTGTTGTGAAATGATCAGTGTTTGATCATTTGTGATATGATCATTTGTTTGATCTTATATCTTTGTGATCATAGGTTGATCATTTTTGTTTGACCCGAAGCAGGGCTTTGTAGAAAGCGTAGCTTTGTGGACGAGACTTCATCGAGCCTCACACCCCGGAAATGGTCGAAACAGGAAGGATGCGGCAAGGTTCTAGGGAGTAGCGCCCCTTAGTGTATGTCATTCCTTCTGGATAAAGGTGGTATCATGGTATGGAGCCTAGATACTTAACCTCTGTGGTTGCTGCAAAATTTATTTCTTTGTGGTTGTTGCGAATCGGGGATCCTCGGGAAGATCGGTGACGATCGGGGGATGGCATACGCGTGTCAGTAGTTACCTATTTTTGCAGAGGTAACCCGGCCTTGTGTTGGCAGAAATCCGGTTAGGTTCTCGGGTCGTCTATTCCAGGGACGTACCCATCGTGGATAGGAAGTTCCTTAGCCTGACCCTTTGTTGGAAATCCAAAGAAACAATACGTGACGTGTACGGTTTTAGTTGTATTACCTGCTATGGAATGTGGCGGTAACCTGCTATTGAACATAGTAGCTATAGTAGGCATAAGTGCGGAATGCCTATGCTGGCTAAGATTAATATTATACTTTCAAAATGTTTTCTACACTATGCACTAATAATAATATAAAAAAGAATTTGATTTTGCGTAGTAAGCATCTTTGACTATCATAAGAAGAAATCTCCTCCAATTCTGCGTTTGCATTGTGTGTGTGGCGGGAGGTCTTATGGTAGTTTCATTTTCCAAAAGCATCTCGAATTGACTTTAAAATCTTCCTGTTGTTTATTTTAAAGAATAACTGTTTTACGATCTCACACCAGTCACCATGACTGACTCGGAGTTTATTGTTTCCCTTCTAAACTCTGGGTGCCCACCAATTTCCACACGGGCAGCCTAGAGTTGTGTTATCAGGATATTCTGGATATTCTGGAGATTTGGAAGCAAGCTGGATGGCGAAACGTATCACCTATATTTTTGTATTATTCCGCTGTGTATTCTGTATGAGGACAAGTTATATAACTGTCCATTGTTGTATATGACTCTGATGATTGATGTATGTATAAACTGATATAGTTCTTTGTTTTAAAAGACTAGTGTTATCTATTATATATTGTTCCGCTGCGATATGTGAGATTCTGATATTGTCTCTGTTTCTGTTTCTGATGTTGTTCTCTCTTTCTTCCTTCTTCTTCTGTTTTCTTCTTCTTCTGCCTTTTTCTTTTTCTTAAAACCCTCACTATTGGAGTTTCCGGCACTCGATTGCTCGGCAGTCGATAAAGTGAGTATCGATGTCGAATTTTCGAAAGTCGAAAATTCCCGTACGTGACAAAGAGCTTTTACAAAATATAAATTTGCACTCTATTACTAATAAACTAATTTCAAATTTATAATAAATTTAAATAATAATTTACAAGGATTTTTAATCAAATAAAAATATGCTTTGAAAGTTATATACATTTATGACAAAAATAGGATTTCAGTAGAATAATCATTAAGTAATTAAAATATATTTCAGTATGGATTTTTAAAGAGTATAAGGGTTTTCAAAATAAATTACAGAACACTTAAAAACATTAAAACAAAGAAATAAAATAAAAACACAAATTCATACATTTCTTGGAGCTAAATAACTCCAAGATTGGCTACCGGTGGATCGATGGTCATGAATTCTTGTGTGATTTTCAACTCCAGAGTCGACTACCTTTTGATTTCAACGACTTTCCCGCGACCAAATCGCTCTTTGATGATCTTAGGCCATTCATGACCTTTGCATGCACTAGAACAATAACATATATCATTCAATTTGCAAACGGGCATGGTTTCGTTTGTATGTCAACACTATCAGCATACAATGAAAAAAATTTCAGCCAAAGAACTCAAAATCGAGCAAAATAGAACATAAGCAATCAAAATTTCAGTGTGTGCAACAATTAGATATAGATGTACTTTGTTTTAACTCACCTTAATACCCAAAATGTTGCTATTGATCACTTATAGCCTTTAAAGTGATGCTACTATGGATTTTCAGCCTCCACTTCTTAATTATCCTGTAATTTTTTCTAATTTTAATTCAATTTTAATTTGTAGATTCAAGAGCCTAGGGATATTGTTGAGAAGGAGGAAGATGGAGTTATGTTTTCCTTTGTTTCATTAGTCTGTAAACAACGTACAAGCTAATTCCAAAAATGAGGAGAAACGTCTCTTTACAAACTTTTTGGCCAAATGGGTATGGATTTGGACCCTAATCCTTTTGTTTAAAAGAAATCAAGTTTTACCACTTTTCTAACTTTATATGTGTGTGTGTATTGTAAATGCATTATTACATTTTGAAATTATATTCCTATTACATTCTCTTTTATTTCATAAACTTTAAATTATTTCTTCATTTATTTGTTTTTACTCATTATTTTTATTTATTCATTTTCTTTTCTTTTCTTATTCTTTATTCCATTAAAATAATTTCATTCACATTACAATCAAAGTATTTAAATTTACCGTTTTGACCACTAATGTTTCAAAATATTCTTCATAACTTTTCCTTCCTTTTTATTGCTAAAATTATAACCTTTATAAAAATATTAATTTCACTAAAATTCTATTTAGAAATAAATCCATTTAAACTAAAATATAATAAATGTTTCAATGAACCTTATTATACTTTTAATTCATCCATTTTCATTTTTATCATTACCTTGTTCCAACTAAATATTCTCTAATGTTAACATAAACCATAAGTTAACATAAATTTTTGTTCTCTACTTTAATCTAAAAATTTATTTAAATCTCACAAAAGAAATTTTATTTTATTTGTTTATGAACCATCCGCTTTTAATTTTAAAATAACACTTATGTATTAATTAAAAAAATTCTCAAACATTCAAATTCCTCAAATTTATTGTTTTAAAAAAATACTTTTTTAATATAAATATAAATTATTTGTTAGGTAGTTTCTCAAACTAGGGTTGTTACAAACTCCCCCTTAAGAAAATTACATCCTTGCTATTTTTCCTTAAGGAGAATCTATAACAAAAAAACTTAATTAAATATTTGAACTTAAAAGAAAATAATGAAAAGAAATAATCTAGACTCGTATGCTTGGAAAAATAATTCAGCATTGATTCACATCATATATTATTTGCTTTCTTATGTAAAATCCTTTGGGTTTTCCAACCATTGTACCTTCATGAGTGGAACCGATTTACTCCTTAGTCATTAATCTCTAAAATGAATATCTAGATGGGTTTCTACATATAAGTCAAGTCCGGAGAGATGTTGGGTTGTTTGATTTTCTTAGGCTCTAACACTGAATCTGAATCTCTCAAACACTTACAGAGGATGCCATGTAATCTATCCATCTCCTTCACATGTATTTTGGCTAATTGTGGAGTTATTTAGTTTGACTTTACTAAAGTAAAGTGAATCAATTTAGTTAGCCGATAAATAGTCACCTACAAACTATCATACCTACTCTTCGATCGAGGAAAATCATTAATGAAGTCCATGGACACTTGAAAATGTAATTATATGATCATTACTAGATCCATATTTCGTAAGATAGATAAGTTCGAACTAATTTAAATTATAAGTCCACTTTACCTGATCCAATTTCCATAATAGAAACTCTAGCAACTGCAAGAGTCCATTGGGCCTTTGATGGTAAGCCTTAATAAGATGACAGGTCAGACAATTCTTCACATAGTTACCTATATCTCGCTTCATCCTTTCCAATAGTATATACATTTCATATCAACATATATATTACTACCACTAGAGTAGATAGTATGTCTAGAGCAATGACACCCATCCATAATATCTCTATGGAGATTGTCAATATCTGGCATAAGGAACGTACCACATCTTCGAACACAACCACGAGTATCAAGCTCAAACTTAATTACACTAATATCCACACTTCCTTTTTTCAATTCTAAAAGAGATCAACAAGATTTGGATCTTGCCTCTGAACAATAGCTATTCGGTCTATAAATAATGGTTGGGCTTCTAAGCTAGCTAAAACCATACCCAAATCCACATCTAAGCTTCTGCTTCGGATATCTTAAGAAGCAAGAAGCTCAAGATCTTTCAATTTGGCTATCACCATCGAAACTACAGCCCAATGTTACTAGCTCAGCGAATCAGCTACTTGATTACCTTTTTAGGAGTGTACTGGATTTCAAAGTCACATGCTATAAGAAACTCCAACCACCATTATTGCCTTATATTAAGTTATTTCTAAGTAAAGGGATACTTTAAAGATTTTGTGGTGTGTATAAAGAACAAACCTCTCTCCTAACAAATAATTATGCCACATCTGAAATGCAAAGATAATAGCTACAAGCTCTAAATCATGAGTGGCTTATCTGGTCTCATTTGGTCGCAAATGCCTTGAAACATAAGCAACCACTCTCTGTGCATGAGAACTGCACCCAAACCAAAACCACATGCATCTATAAATAGTACGAGATCATGTTTACCTTCTAGAACTATAAGAATAGGTTCTTGAACAATTAGCTTCTTTAACTTCTAAAACGATGCCTTACACCTTTTGGTCCAAATGAACTTCACCCCATTTTGAGTGAGATTGGTGAAAGGAAGAGAAATTTTGGAAAAGTCTTTAACAAAGCGTCTACTATAACTTGCTAAGTCTAAAAAACTACAAATCTCTATGACATTTCCAGGCCGCTTCTAACTTTGGATAGCTTTTATCTCGGTCGGATCTATAGAAATGCTAACTTCAGATACTACATGGCTTAAAAATTTCACCTATCTTTACCAGAAATGACATTTGGAGAATTTAGCATTCAGTTTATTCTGTTGAAGAGACTCCTACACAATTCTAAGATGCTTCTCATGCTCAAATTCTAATTTGGAATAAACTAAGACGTCATTTATGAAGACGAGGACAAACCTGTCAAGATAATCCTAGAATATGCAGTTCATTAAATCCATGAAATAGGCGGGTGCATTCGTTAATCTGAATGGCATCACCAACCACTCGTATGAACTATATCTAGTTTGGAAAGTTTTTAAAGGAATATTGTCCTCTGCCACTCGAAGCATATGAAAACTGGATGCTAGGTTAAGTTAAGAAAAAACTCTAGCACTAATAAGTTGGTCAAACATGTCATCGACTCTAGGTAGGGGATATATATTCTTAACAATGAGTTCATTCGAATTTATGTAGTCAACACACAGTCAAAGGGAACCTTCTGCATTTTTCAAAAATATAGCTGTAGTGACCCATGGAGAACTACAAGATTGAATGAAGTGTTTTACTTCAAGTTTAGGTAACTACCTTTTCAACTCTCCATTTTCTTTCTCCAACATCCTCATGGGAGGGTGACTAACCGACAAAGCTTTAGGAATCAAATCAATACTTAATGGCTCACTTAGGGGTAACATCGAAATAGGTTCAAAGACATTGGGATATTCGTAGACTATCGAGATCTTGGCTATCTCCATTCCTTGAGAATCGATGATAAATAGAGACCCACTTTAACTTTAATCAACATCTTCAAAATTAACGAGAACTCTATCTTTGCAATTAGGATGCTGAAGAGATACAAGTTTTTCGAGACAAAGAGACAAGACTCATATTCTTCTAGCTAGTCCATTCCCAATATCATCCCAAATTCTAGTTATTGAATCACATGCAAATCACAAGGAAAAGACGAACCATAGAAATCTAATTCAACATTTTTGCATATTATACCGAGAGTTGTGGACCCTCTTATTGGATTCATAATACTCAAAGACATGACCAAGCATATAACATCCAAGGACAAAGCATCAACAAGTTCTTTCAATATGAATTAGTATGACATACTTGTATAGAAAAGAACTCTAATAGGAAGATTTACGAATATGAGAGTACTGTTATCTGGGATTTTAACCCAATAGAATTCAGTGGAAGTTATGATACTAGCATCAAGTCAAAAGAACTCAAGAATCAACCAGAAGGATCAAAAGAAGGAACCCAGAGGGACTCAAGAGAAAAAAAGAAGCAAAGAATAGCCTAAGGGTATGGATCGTAAATATTGCTCATGGGTCGTTCATTCTTCTTGCATCATGAAGCATTATATTTTCTAGGCACGCCTGCTAAGTTTCACAATGTTCAAGCAAGCTAGACTGAGAAGTGGGCATTCATCTGATTCCAGCAACAGTTCAATGCAACTAGTACATGAATCATCATCAAAACAAGGCATCTAGTAATGAAATTACATAGAGAGCATCTACATAAGGCAAGAAGCACGATCCATGTGAAATGACCGAAAAATATTCTAACTACATGGATCGCTATCGATCCATTCCCTATAGATTGCCAGCGATCCATCAAATTGGCTCGGCTCGCTATGGAATTTCTTGAGCATCTTAGTGCCATCAAATGTGGGCTTCTGGCAAAGCGGCTTGGTCCGATAACTCTCCAATCCCTATAAATACTCATCCATCTGCAATATAAGGAGGATCTTCTGGACTTGTTGCAAAAACTCTGTAGAAACTATTCTTTACTCTTCTCCTCCCATATAACAGTCATCCAAAGGGTTCACTGTGATTCTCCAGTGAGCTCTAACACTAGTGACATGATCTAACTTATAAGATCCAATCAAATTGTGATTGGATTCAACTTGTAATTGCAGTCAGTCCATAACAAAAGTTATAAAGTGGACGTAAGCTTCGTTAACAGCTGAACCACTATAAAAATCTCTTGTCTCATTACTTTATCTGCAAGTTATTATTCCTTGTTTCTATTTTATTTGCCTTGATAAATAGGGCTGGTGCTTTCACACTCAATTCAGGGTGTTGATCCATTTTTTGGGTTAACATTTTGGTGCTTTCACCAAGAAAACTGAACTCAGACTTAGATCTAGCTATCTACTTTGGATCAGATAGGTTCAGAAGTTAGATCCTTAATCTTTGCTTAGAAAATCTGCTGCTGAGAATCAATGGCACCTGGAAGAAGGAGAACTACTCCCGAAAGATCCATAGGAGCTACCATTGCTGAAGAAGAAACAAACCCTCAGCAAATTGAAGTCAATAACCCCAAAAATCTACAGTTAGGAGCTAACTCCGGAGATCAGGTTTCAGGATCCTATATTTGGCGTGAAGTTGTCACTAGAGATGAATTAAATAAAATGGTTAACGAAATTAATCAGAAGATGGAAAACTGCCAAACGGCTCTCATGGAAAAATTGAATGCCCTATTGACCTTATAGTCACATGCTGCTCTAAGAATCATGGTAGAGCTCGCGGTTGCCATGGAACAAGAAAATTCTTTTGTCTCTGGCCTAAACGGGAGAAACAGGAAGCAGCCATAGAAAGGACTGATAGGTGGAACCGTAGGAATCAATACTGGAAGGAAATGCAAAGTCCACCAACTACGAGGCAACCAAATACAAACTTAAATCTTGGAGCGAAAATCCCATGGGAAGATATAGCCATGGATCTCTCCAACTCAAAAGATGGTGAGAGACTTGACGACGACAAGTTGGAAGGAAATACCAATGCATTCAATGACGCCAGGGAGATCCAAACTGCCCCTATCAGACCAACTTCAAGCCAATGAAACCTTGAAGGAGTGGCTCTCCCGAAGACAGAACAGCCTAGGCTTCAGCCCACTCACCAAGATCGTTTGTAAAATCAAACACTTGGTGTAGTCACTGGCAGCCGACCCCCAGATTACCAGACATCTAAGGCATATATCGCAGACATGGTAAAGTGACTAATGGGGATGGTGAATGGAGATCCGCTCAAAGTCGGACTCTCTTACTGATGACATTCTGAATGAGCAGTACGCCAAAAATTTCACTATGAAAACTATTCCGTCTTACGACGGAACAAGAGACCCGAAACCCTACTTGTATAAGTATAGTTGGTACATGGACGGAACGAATTCTTCGAATGCCATTTGTTGTAGATGTTTCTCGATTTTTCTGGAGGGAATTGCTTCCATGTGGTTCACCAGGCTTCCGCCAAGATCCATCTCCACCTTCTATCAACTAGCAACAAGATTCCTTGATCAATTTATACTTCACACAGCACAACCAAAAGATGTAATGTCCTTATCCGGCCTATTTCAGGGACGGAATGAATCTTTGAAGTCTTTCATGAATCGGTTCAACACTGCGGTAACTAAAGTAAGTAATCCAGACAAGGATATGGTTTTTGTGGCCTTAGTCCACACAATTCACCCCGAAACCGAATTCGAGAAATGGATCAAAATGAAACAACCTACCACTAAAAAGGACTTCAATAGAAAGGCGAGCCAGTACTTGAGATTGAAAGTGGCATAGGAATTAGAAAGGAAATCTGCAGACTTATAACCAACCAACATTTGGCAGAATGGTATGGAGACAAGCCAAGACATAAATACCTCTAGGACCACTGAAGGGAACGCAGGAAAAAATGGGAATCAAAAAAGGAAGAACCAGAATTCCAACAAGCGAAAAGGAAGTAGCAAGCGACTCAAAGGTTTGAGGCCCAAATAATACACCTTGCTCAACGACACTCCAAAAAACATCTATCCTACGACATAGGGGACGAAAGAGTATAAGAAGCCGCCTAAAAAGGAAGCCATTAAACAACAAATGCATTCCGGAAAGTACTGCCACTTCCATGAGACACATGGCCATAACACGAATGAGTGTCGTTACCAGATGAACTTGATCGAGGAGTTGGTTCGGGAAAACATGCTTAAGCAGTATGTTAGGAAACCGCTAAATACTTACCAACCCTTAGCACCCTAAGCTCCTAGAGATCAAGGGGATCAAGCTGCAACTAGCAAAGAAGGACCCAGACGGACTGACCAGAGACTTATTATTGGAACTACATCTAAAGGGCTCCATCTCATGTTAAGAGTTGGGGAGAAATGGAGTGGTATGCGAGCTCATTAAAGCATGCTTCAAAAGATGCATTCCTTGCAATCGAAGATAGAACCCCTGCTAAGCAGCAGAGAACCCTGAACGACGACATAGTATTCTGGAATCGAGACACCAAAGGGATAGAAACTCCAATTCTCAACCCCATGGTCGTGATAGTAGGAATCAGACCCGCTATAGTCCGATTAGTATTGCTAGACAGTGGCAGTTCTGTGAATATCCTTTTCAAACGCACCTTTAATCAAATGAAGATCAGCATAAAAGATGTATTCGCCTGCCGAACAAAAATTCAGAGGTTCACAGGCGAACCCAAACAACCTGTCAGAATGATTGACTTGCACGTAGAACTCGGAGAAGGCGACCAAAGAGTCACCCTCATCCAAACCTTTGTGATCATAAATGAAGTTTCTTCCTATAATGCTTCCTAGGGCGGCCCGCCTTGGCAGATTTCAGAATTGATCTAGCTCAGTGGTGTCTAACTATGAAACTTTCGACAGAGAATGGAGTTGGGGTGATCAAAGGAGACCAAAGTTCCGCTAAAGAATGTTATATCGTGGAACTACACGAGTCTAAAAGAAGGGAAAAGGGGAAGAATGTGGGGATAACTCTCCGCATTCATGAACCTACTGAATAGCAACTACAGAACCACCCCTAGCTTGGGGACCATAGCTGACTCGATGAGGATTTGGACCCTAGAAAGAAGAGTTCAGGGGAGGAATGGGCAGCACCGTTAGAATTGACGATGTTTGTCCTAGTTGATATGGATGACCCAACACGGGTCCTCAAAATTGGATCGCATCTTGGAAATGGGATGGAACTGGAACTCATCAAATTTCTTCATGCCTGGATGTATTCGCTTGGATGAATTATGATATGTGTGGGGTGTCACTAGAGATAGCATGCCACGGACTTAACATTGATCCCAATTATACGCCAGTGAAACAGAAAAGACGTGGCCTAGGGCTCGAGAGGTCTAAAGCGCTAAGAGAAGAAGTGGACAAGCTGATGGCAAATGGTTTTATCCACGATGCAACCTACACTGAATGGGTATCTAAACCGGTCTTGGTCAAGAAGTCCAATAGGTAACAGCGAACCTGTATCGACTACTCGCATCTGAACAAAGCTTGCCTGAAAGACCGCTTTCCTCTGCCTAGAATCGATCGGCTTGTGGACAAGACTGCTGGACATGAATTGCTATCATTTATAGATGCATACTCGGGATACAACCAGATCATGATGCATGAACCAGATCAAGAAAATACCAGTTTATGTAGACGATATGTTGGTTAAATCACGCATAGCTGCAAATCACCTGGACAACCTTGCTGAAATGTTCATTGTACTCCTCAAATATGGAATGAAGCTCAATCCACTTAAGTGCCACTTTGGGGTAGCCTTTGGAAAATTCTTGGTATTCATCATAAGCACCAGAGGCATCAAAGAAAATCCCAAACAAATAACCTCTTTACGGGAGGTCGAGGCCTCGAGGAACAGGAAAGAGTTGCAAAGCTTGAATGGACAAGTTGCACCGCTGAGCCGGTTCATCTCGAAACCAAGTGACAAATGTATACCGTTCTTTGACACACTAAAGAAGGGAAAGAAGAACTTCGAATGGAATCAAGCTTTTCAAACTACATCCAAGCCTATAGACGGAGAAGATTTGTACATCTACTTAGTAGTCTCGTCCCATGAATTGAGTGCCGCGTTTATATGAGAAAAAGCTAAGATCCAGTGACCCGTATATCACATCAGTAAACAGTTCACTGGAGTAGAAAAGAACTATCTGAACTTGGAAAAACTGACATATTGTCTCTTGATCGCATCTAGAAAGTTACGACCATACTTCTAGGCACACCCGATCAGAGTGCTGATAGATTAACCCTTGAAGCAAGTGCAATACCGCCCCGAGACTTCTGGACATCTTATCAAATGGAACATCGAATTAAGTTAGTATGAAATCACATAATATCCTCGAAAGGCGATCAACGGTCAAGCGATGGCCAATTTCATTGCCGAATTTACAATACAAGATAATGAGGAAGAAATGGCTCTGGAAGTAAAGATACGTTGGAAGTTGTTCGTCGATGGTGCATCTAAAACTTCTGCTCAGGAGCAGGGGTCATGCTCGAGACTCCCGAAGGATGGTTCGTTTGCTATGCCTTGCGCTTGGAGTTTCCTGCAATAAATAACGAGGTAGAATACAAAGCATTGATAGCTGGGCTAAAGATTGTGAAGGAACTCGAGATAAAATCCATACGCATCTATAGCGATTCTCGGCTGGTCGTCTGTCACATGAAAGGCAAATACTAGGCTCGAGGGGGAGAACCTTGCCCCGTAACTATCAAGGTGCAAGAACTATTGGGCTACATCGAGGATTACACCATAACTCATATCCAGAGGGAACAGAACATGAAGACGGATTATCTGGCCAAACTGGCCAGTTCTGGAGAAGCTCAATCATTGAGGCTAGTCCAAGTTGAATCCCTGATCATGCCAAACATAAGCGAAATGGATATCAACTGGATTTTTGAGACAACCAAAGAACCAGAGACATGGATGACGTCGATCAAGGATTACTTGCTCATAGGAACTCTCCCCACAAATAGGAACCAGCACAAAAAGCTTCTCCAAAAGGCACCGCGATTCGCAATACAGGATGGGATACTCTACCGAAGGGAATTCTTTACCCCCTTGCTCAGATGTGTGATCAACAATGAAGCTCGAAGGATCCTACAAGAATTTCATGAAGGCGACTGGGGAGATCATACCGGGAGGCAAACCCTTGCAAATAAAGTTCTCCAGTATGGGTAATATTGGCTAACGGTAAACCACGATGCAGCATAATACGCCAAATGGTGCAATCAATGCCAAAGATTCAGCAAGATCAAGAGAACCCCCTCAATGGAGCTAACACAAATAGTTAGCCCATAACCGTTCGCAATCTGAGGAATTGATTTGATTGGCATATTACCAATGGCCAAATGAGGAGCCAAATATGCTATCATTGCTATTGACTATTTTACCAAATAGACCGAAGCTGAATCGATGGCCACTATTACCACAAAGAAAGTTATTAACTTCGTTACTAAAAATATTATTTTCAGGTTTGGGGTGCCATACAAAATCATCATGGATAACCGGCCTTAATTCAAAAGCGTTGAGTTCAAAGTCTTTTTCAAATGCTTTCGAATCGAGAAAAGCTTTTCCGCCGTCGCACATCTGCAAGTAAACGGGCAAGTGGAAGCAATATATAAGATCATCCAGTCCACCATCAAAAAGTGGCTAACTAAAGAAAAAGGAAATTGGGTCGATGAACTTACACTCGCACTATGGGCCTACAGGACAAAGCACAAATCAGCAACTGTGCACTTTCCGTATGCCTTAGCATATGGTTCAGAAGCAATGATCTCGGTTAAGCTAGAAGTCCCTTCTCATCGGAGGCAAAACTTTGATCAAATGTAGAACAAATAGCTCCTACTCGAGTCGCTCGATATGGTCGATGAGAAGAGGGAAGAAGCCGAATTAAGGACTGCCGCTCACCAAAAAAGGGCCGCACGATACTTCAACTCCAAAGTTCATAACCGCACCTTTAAGGTGGGAGACCTTGTCCTCAAGAGGGTCTACCCTGTATTGGGAGCATTCAGACCTAACTGGGAAAGACCCTATATGATCGATCAGAAGCTAGGGGATGGCACATTCAAGCTAACAACTATTGATGCAGTCCAAATTCCTCTAGCATGGAATAGTGAATCGCTGCGTCCTTACTTTATCTAAGACTATCTTATGTATTTCTTGTTTCCAGCAAATAAGCCACCGCAGAATACCTAGGATATTGTAAATAGGCAGAACTTGCCCAACTTTCATTAATAAAATTGCTTTGCTTTCTGAACCAATAAAACTGTGTTCACAAAAGTAACCTGCTGAGTTGACGGGGTCAAATTAACTCAAAACCATCCAATCGCTGCTTGAGACAGTGGAACCATGCTTAACTATGTCACATCTATCCACAAGGGTCGGTGGAAGCAAATCGACTCAAACTGTTGGATCGATGGAACTCGATCCCTGCCTTCTAAGAACTGGTATTGCTCTGGAAACATCAAGAAGGCCCCAATCAAAGTCGCGCCCCTTCATAGGCCGCACATTGCTTCTCTATTCATGGAACCACGCTCTCGAAACATGAACTCCTTACGTTGTCTGAAGATTGGTAACGTCGAGATATTCCAAACCGTTTCGGATCGACGGGTCATATCAGTCCCAAAAGTTGCGCATCCCATAAGCTGCGCACACTCCCAAAAGCCACACATTTCATAAGCCATGCATTCCATAAGGCATGCACACTCCCAAAAGCAGCGCATTTCATAAGTCGAGCACACTCTTATATACCGGCATTGTCCTGGCAGTGCTGGGAAACTCGTCTATTACAGGCTAACAAGAATTAATCCACTCCCACTATCAGGAGTAATGGGAATGAATCCAACAATGCCAAACGACTACGAATCGGTAAAGAGTTCCGATTGTTGACCAACAAAATCTCTAGAATTGAGATGCTCAAAAAACAAGTTCCCGAAGATAGAAACCGCAAAATAGACTCGGTTGTAGACATCCGAAGATTCATACAAATCAACCATTCATTATCAAGTGTTTGAAGTAAACAACCCCGCGAACTGGGGGGAACACACACCGATACTCAAAAACAAAAACCAAGTATTTCACGGTTCTGTTACTCCAAACAAGGAATTTTGGCGGTAATTACAGGACTAGATAAAATAGTAGTAAATAAATTTGGCATAAGTACATGAAACGTAAATAAGTAGACAAATAAAGTTACAATCAAAATGTCAACATTTTATTACTTATAGCGTTTTCTATAAAAGGTCAAAACGTGGGGGTCGTACCCGCACAATATCGGCCAACAAAAAAAGGAAAATACGGATGCTACAACAACAAAAGCAATAAGTGCAGACTCTGCACTTGTACAAAACACGTATCAAACAAATCAAAATGTCCCAAAATCTGGCTTCACTACTAGTCGAGCCTGTTAATGTTTCTTTCCACCGCTCCCCTTCCCACCTTTGGTGGGAATTTTCTTCTTCCTCTCAGAATCCCTGCCAAGAGTTGTGTCGCTGCCTGATATATGAACTATCTCCTATGTGTAAGCATCTCCTCCCTATTCTTCGACCTTCTTAGAAGACTTCCCCTTGGTCCAGCACTTCCAGGACTTGCGGGAGCTCCCTTAAGATTTCCTCTCCTCTATCTTTTCCTTCTTATCGGCCACCATCTGTTGTTCAGTTTTATTTAGTTAGCTAGTTTGGTCAGCCTACTCTCGAGCTTCAGCGGTTGTGAAACCACCCTCCAAAGATATAGAAGAGTCGTCCAGACCGTGCAATGCAGCAATATTCTTGGATTCCAGCCCTGGTTATGAGCCAGACACAGGTACAGAAATCGAAGCGGCTATGGAAACAAGCATTGAGGCAGTTGAAATAGCAGCAAGCCCAGGGACCAAAGAGATCGGTAGGTCGGTAGGTAAAGAAGAGGAACCTATAAGATCAGAAATGAAAGCATTTAGTTCATCTTGTTCTTGTGGCGTGAGATGAAAATTCTCAAACTTGGGGGAAACAAGAAGGTTGCCTACATAAGAAGAATGGCCGAAAATTTCAACATCATACTCCCCACCTTCTCTTTCTTTGGATGGATGCACGATCTGTGGAGAAGTTCCGGGACCATCCAAGGCCTCCAAGAAAGTTGCTGGAAGGGCAGACAACAAGGCAGTATCGGTTGAGCTTGCTAATTGATCGCGAGGCTTTTTTGAAGATTCGCCAGGCCCGGAAATGAAAGGCTCGAGCGGCGCTTTGGCAGTTGCAGTCACAGCAGCATCGTCAACCTCATGTTCCCTCTCAATTCGAATAATCTCCCAACCCTCTATCAAAGCTTTCTTCGACTCTTCATTAAGATATGCATCCTCCAACTCTTGCTTGGTGTATACATCTCGGTTCTCTCATAAACAAGCTAGAACTTCTTCCCAAACCACAGTAAGAGTACGTGGGAATTTGAGGCCCACATAGTTGAAGCTCCCCTAATGCAGCAAGAAGTTAACATAGAAGTTCAAAATGGTGTCATCCTTCTTCTCCATTTTCCTTTCAAAAGTGTTCTGCAACTCCAAGTAGTCCGATGTCATGGTAGCCTTCTCAAGTTCATCTCGGGTCTTCTCAGCGTTAAGCTGCGTGACTCTTTCCTAGAGCGAAGCAATCATTTGAGTCTGATCAAAAATGGTCTTGTCATGGGATTCTACCATCCCTGCATAATTATCAATTGTCTTTTTATAAGCTTCGACAACTTCGTTATGATCAGTGATAGTTTTCTTCTGAGCTTCAATGATTACGTCAAGGGCATCAAGCTCCTCTTTCAGCTTAACCTCATTGCGTGGACCTTCTTAATTTCATCTCAGAACATGATTTCTATTTTTGTATTAGTCTCTTTAAATTCCTTCAATAAGTTGGAGTTGCTCATACTCTCCTAGAGTGCAGCGTCCCTCTCCTTTGTTAATTAATTGCTTGATTCTAGCATCATGTTCCGCTAATGCCCTCTTATAATCGTCCTTTTCTGATTCAAAGGAAAGGATATCTTGGTAATTGTTGCGGTTAATGTCTGCCAGTTGCTCGCATAACTTTTCCCATCCTTCAGCTTGATCCAAATTGCTTTAAATTGCATGGAGATAGGGAATATAGGAATCTTTACGGATTAAGCGCGGGTTGCGGTAAAATTTAACTCCCTTCAGAAACCATCCGGGGAGCGCAGCTTCAAGTTTAGGGGGATCAGATGGGAGAATATAAGCCGACCTCCTACGAGGATGTGAAGAACCAGAAGCAAGCACTGCGTGAGTTGACGGAGCTTAGAATGAAGGTGAAACTTGAACGGTGGAAGCCGGAACTTCAATTCCGACAGAGATTGAAGCCATGGCAAATGCTTGGTGCCCAGAGGGATGAGAACAACGATCTACCTTTAGGAGTTTTTCTCTTCTCATAACCACTCTTGTAAACCCTACCCCATTCTCTGTCGTCCCGACAACGTACTTCGGCTTCCAAGTCTTTCCTCCTTTCCACTCTACCTTGGTCTCACGGAGCTGATGGCGGCTTAAAGACCATCTTGACCAGCATTGTGAATCAGCAAATTGTTCAAGGTCCTCGTAAAGTCCACGGCTTCTCATGGTACCCGATATAAAATAATAAAAAATAAATAAAGAGCTTTAGCGATAAGAAATGAACTAAATAATGCAGATATAAGTGAACGTGACCCTAGTGAAATGTGTAACATGTCATAAGTGGCCTAAAAGGATATTACAAACCAGATTAGGAAGTCACTACGGTAGAAATTGGGCTGACTCTAGACACAATATGACCGGGATGAGGAGATGATCCCTCGAACTTGTCCCATGAGTTCATCGATATCTACATAAACGTTGCTCAAATCCTCAAAGTCAATACCGATTTCCTTAAGCAGGGAATCATGAAGTCGCTTGGCTGCTAGGGGCATCTTTAACATGAATTTCTTAGGGAGGCAAATTCGAGAGAACATGACTCATTCCTGGAGTTTCATAACACGATTCGAAGTTTCCATCATCGGAACTTGCATCGAATTCATCATCAGTAGAGGATCAATTATAACTGCTGTTGCTTTCAATTTCACCATCCTTCTCTTCCATTGTCACCGCAACCTTGCCCTCATGCTGCTTGAATTCTTCTTCCTCCTCCTCCGAAATCGATGGCATCCTAGGCAGGCAGCTGGCTTCAGTTGTAACACCTCTTCCTTCATGAATTTCTTCGGTCGACCCGCCAGACGGACCTTCTGCTTTTGGGAGATTGCCTCCTCCAGAGCCGAGTGATGAAGAAGTGGAACGTGTTTGAATTTTGTAACAGGAAAGAGATGGAACTTCAATGGCCATGATAGATCACCTAGGATGCAACAGCCCATACCGAAGCAAATTCTCGTCCGTTAGCAAAAACTTGACCGGTCTCTCTTTGGCGTCTACGGCCTTCAAAGTATGGAAAATCAGATCGATTGATGAATCTTTGTTTGGCCTCGGAATAACTACAAGTAGTATTCAATCTATCAAAAATCCTATAGCGACGTATTAAATCTCAATATGTAAAAGAGAGGACCTACCCCCATCATCCAAAGACGATTAAATCCCTCAGGACACCTAACGAAGAAATACTAGATCTTGGATTGGGACGGAGTACTTTGAAGCTGCAGCACGATCTTGCAGTTTCTTTGGGCCTCGATGACGATGAGGGATGGACATTTATCGCTCTTCTTGAATTAGAGAAAATATCCCAACTCATCGAAACTAGGGGCACGATTAAATGTCCGCATAAACAAGACATAAAGGCAAGTCAAGATCGCGTACCCATTAGGATGAATTTGAAATGGAGCAATTCCCAAGTTCAGGAGAGTTTCTCTCAAGAAGTGATTGAAAGGGGGCACTGCTCCATTTAAGCACATATACTAGTGGCAAGCGGTGGACCCTGAAGGTGGCATATGTGCAAACTCATTCTTCGATGGAAGGCGCACGTCATCGTCCGGAATGCCATGTTGTAAACAAATGTTATGCAGAACTTTAGCAGAGATTACGGAGGAATCTCCCTTCGGAGGATTGAATAGAACTCTAAATTTTAGAAGAGTCCGATCTATAACTATACCAACCGAAACCAATTGACTGTATTCAGCTCGTGGTATTAAAGAAGTAGGCACTACTGAAACAGTTTGTGAAGGCACAACTGATGACAATTCTGCTTTTGAAAGTGTCGGACTTCCTCCACTAGACTTACGATGAGATGACGGGTGCTTCGTTCAATACAATAGAACTTGTACCTTACGCAGTCAGGTAATTATATTTTTAAATAAAAGTCCCCCTACGCCACTTGAATTTCGAAAAAATATCGATTTATGCCGACATATTGGGTTCCAAGTGTTGACTGAGGCAAGTGTAGTGTGTTATCTATGTGCGATGGGCTCAGTGTCCCGAACACTACAAACGCTCTATCCTGTGTAGATAGTTCACCCGCAGTGAAGAAAGAAAAGAGCTTCTCGTATCACTCATTAAAGTTATTTCTCCTACACTTACCCGTTATCGACCAACGATCGATAACGAATCCGCTGTCCGAAGCGACGTGGGAAGCTCTTCCAATTCCCAGTACACCGATCGTGCAATAACGGGACCAATCCGAAGTGAGTAACTATAGATTGATAGGTCTGTATAAGGTAGAGAAATTTCAACATAAGTCGATCTCCGCTCTCCGAAAGGTGATAACAACATAAGCTGCACACAAGATGCTACTCTAAGCTATTATCACCTCCTAGAAAAACAAAAACCAATTCGCAAGACGTCGTGCCGGATTAACAATGTAACTCGGCGCAAGTTAATTCTGATTCTGTGGATGAAGATAGCAAAACATTCCAAGCATCGGGGCAAAGCTCGGATATCGTTCTGTGAAGTACTCAAGACCCGATTTACTATCTTCTTCCACAAAATCGAAATCAACTTGTAACGACCCATATTTTTAACTAGTTTAAATATTAAATTTAATATAATTTTTGAATAAAAATGGTTAGAAATAAAATTTAACGATTTATTAATGTAATTTATTGGATATGGACTTAGATAAAATTTTAAATAATAAATTCAATATGAGAAAAAATGATAACTTATATTGAAAAGATAAATTTAATAATACTTGTTGTAAATAATTAATAATAGAAATAGAAATAGTAATGTTTATTTTAAATAAGAGATTGATATATATAAATAACAGACGAGCATGAGTTATAACATTTAAACCAAATTCTAAAATGATGACAAATTGTAATAAAATAAAAGGTGTAACTTATATTAAAATTGAAATTAATGATATTGGGTTGTAATAAATTTATAACAGGAATTGAGATAGTAAGTGTTAAGTTAAAATGAATGAATGAATGTTTATTAAAAGAAGCTTAAGTTGTTATTCAAAATTTATTCTGATAAGTCTGTGTGATCAGAGTTTTAACGAATTAAGATTTAGTACACTAAATGATAATTTCAGAATAAAATAAATAGTGAAATTTAATTATGGAAAAATATAAAATTTTGAAATGCGTCTAATGAGTTATCGTGAAAGAAATTTTATTTGTTGCGAAATACGTAAATTTATCGGTTTGGAGTTTTAATTCAAAAATCAGTTAATATTTTAGTTGGAAATACTATTTTTCGACATATAAATATTTTGCATAGAAATGATCTAGAAAATTTTCTGATTAAAACGTCAAAGTTTATTTCGTCCAATTCTGATCTTTCTAGCTCCACTTATCGCGATTTGTCATTTGACGTACGTTCTAATCGGGGTAATTGGCAACAGCAGTAGATTTTTGACATGATTGTCATAACACAGATTTTATTACACCATTTGATTCATCTCATCATGCTGATCACCGTGGTATATTTACTTCTATATTTTGACATCCAATGCATAACGTTAAGTGGCTGAAATATAATTTTTAGGGGAACTCAAGTTGCCACGTCACCATACCACAAATATCCCTGCCATTCTCATTCTCATGCTTGTGGCCACGTCAACCTGTCGCATAAGTTTTAATGAGCATTTAATTTTATTAATAAAAAAAATTCATAAACTACTATCCACATGTTTTAAAATATCTCACTCGTCTCTCTCCCTCTCCTCTTCCTTCATTATTTGTCAAGCTTCATACCTGAAGAAAGAAAAATAACGAAGCTCCAACCGATCACCCCTCCACCGCTTGCCACCCTCCTTCCTCCACCTTTGTGCCTTCCCCACGAGCCACCCAGACCCGAGATGGCCTCGCACCCTTTACCGCAGTGCTGCCACCATCACCTACCTTCAGTCTTCCACTTCCTCAAATCGCATATCCTCCTCCGTCCACGTGAGCAGCTCACCGCCTCATCGATTGCCTGCTGCCGCTTGAAGCTCGCCTCGCCTCCAATCGAACTCCTCCCGATTTGTTTCCTCCTCTTCGCCTTCCAGTCAATAGCCCACGGTCACTCACCCTCCAGCCCTATCGCCAGTCATCCAACCCATCATTTCCACTAACCCATACCTCCGCCTCATGCTCCTCCATCGTCAACTAGTCCTTGCCAAAGAACCAAAGCCTGCCATCGCCTTCCTTGAAAACTACAGTGCTTTCAGATCCAGCCTCGACCGCCCACGACCCTCTATCGCCAAAGCCTCCGAGTTCGTCCGTGTTTATATCCGTGTTGTCGTCATATTCGATCGTTCTTGCTTTTTAAAACCACAGAAGGTGAGTGTTTTGATATTCACGGCTGAAACTTCACATTGCAAGTAAACCCAAAATTTTATAAATAATTTGTTCTGGAAATATGGTTGACATTGGAATTGGTAATCATGGCTACGTCATGATATGTGATTATTGTGACATGTGTTAATTAAATTGATTGGGATCCAAATTGCATATGAAAAACCCTTAAACTGTAAATATTGGGATTATCACTATGTTTATTCACTGATTGTGAAACAAACCCATCACCTAGTATATTATTTGCATTTGTATTATTTTAATACCAAATACCTGAATCGGGATATGGGTCGAAATGGTATATATCCAAGAAATTGAAATTTTAAATCACTTGGAGTAGGGTAGACAATTAAATAATAAACACTGAAGTAGTCGAATGAAATTGATGTTTTAAAATTGTAAATTTTCAATTCAATTAAATGAAATGGTTTAGAAATTTTAATTTGAATTTATAAATTTTAAAGTTAAAGTTGAAGTAATAATTTAATCTGAAATGTAAGTTTTGAAAAGTTTTAAATTAAAAGATTTAGTTTAAATTATTTAAATTGAATATTTAATTAAATTGTTTAACTGAAAATTTAATTGATTTTTTTAAATTGATTAATAAAAAAATTAGATTGAATTGATTTAATTGAAGACTGGATTAAATTTTCAAAATCGAATATTTAATTAAATTATTTAATTGAAAATTTAATTGAAATTGGTTATATTAAATATTTAAAAAATTTGTGAAATTGAAAATAAAATTTAAAGGTTTTAGATTGAATATTTAATTAAATTGAAAATTGAATTGAACTGTTTTAAATATTTACTTAAATTTTGTAACTATGATTTGAATTGAATTGAGAAGTTAAGTAAGACAGATTAAATTTGGAATTGTTTAAATTGAAATTTAAACCAGAGAACCGAATCATTGAATCGTTTGAAGTTTTTACTTATTAAAATTCCTGAAATGAAGATTTAAAATGACAAAATCTTTATGCAATTTGAAACAAATGAAGTTACGGCAAACATATTTCACCCGATTTTTATTTAACTTACATGAGGATTTTTAGTCCCGACTCGAGTGTTTTGCCTTTTCATTGCGCTCGGGTCAGCCTGAGTATTTCAGTGTTTCGAAAACATCATTTGTCGAAGATGAAGATGGAATTGAAGACAGTATTTACTATCATTATTTTGATGCACTTCATTATGTTGATTAAAATGTATAACTCTGATGATATTAAAAAATTGAAATCAAATGTACATTGTTAAACAGCTTCATGAACTGTTTATGTATCTATTATATTTTGTTATTCCGCTGTGAGATTCAGTATTTTTGTTCTTTTGCATCTTTTTCTTTAGAATAAAACCCATTTATAATTCGTCTTTTTGAACAGTTTGAGTTGGACATTGGTGGTTTATTGTGGACTTAAAACATCCAAAAAAGGTGGGTCATCACACAACTCAAATTCTCTGTAACGTTCACCACATTTACAACCTCATTGTCAAATTGCTAAGCAAAGTCCAAAATTTGCATTACCCACCTTTAGTCAAAAGTCAAAAGGTGAACATGGTTAAACTTAAGCTGTTGTCAACCTAAGGCAGGAAAGATCGGCGACGATCCAAGTGGGTAAGGTCAGCTGCGATCCTAAAGGACGAAGCAACCAGAACTAGGGGCCAGATCAAGGCGACGGTGAGGTCGAGTATGGTGGATGCAAGAAGCTCCGGTGACGGAGATCAGCATCCGCGATGGCAAAAGAGAATTTAGGGTTTGAATGCTCTGGATCGGGTTGGAAGGCGGGAAGCTTTGTTCACAAAAGAAAATGAGGTAGAGAAGGAAGGATCGGATCGAATAGGAAGCTAAATAGGAGATTGAACAAAAAACTGCTAAGTCTTTGGATCACTAGCGATCCATCAAGTTTCAACCAATCTCCTACAAATTTTCCAAGCATGATCCATATGCTATTTGCAAGCGTCCTGAAAGTTGTGGGACCGAAATTGATTTATTATTATAAGCTATGACGATTCCCATCAGAACTCAACATACGATTGAATAACCAAAGCCAAATTCGCATGATTTCCTCAACACGATCATTTGAACCTCTCTAAATGGGAACTCAAAAGCAATAACTTCCAGAGCACCCCTTGTTCCTAACTAAGGCATACTCTTGGGGGGGGGGGGGAAATTTATTCGGGATTTTAACCTAATAGAATTCAATTGAAGTTAGGACACATGCATCAAGTCAAAGCAACTCAAGGATCGACCAGAAGGATCAAAAGAAGGAACCAAGAAGGACTCAAGAGAAAAAGAAGAAGCAAAGAGTAGCCTAAGGGTATGGATCGCTAGCGATCCATAAATATTGCTTATGGGTCAATTATTCTTCTTGCATCATGAAGCATTGTCTTTTCTAGGCATGCCTGCTAAGTTTCACGATGTTCCAAGCAAGCTAGATCGAGAAGTGGGAATTCATCTGATTCCAGCTGTTAGCACCAAAATTGGTCACTAACCTCGTAGAAAAAGATTGTGTAGAGAAATAATGAATGAAGGTAAATTAAACAGAGAAGACAATGCTAATTTAAATGCAGAAAGTAAGAACACCGGATTTATAGTGGTTCAGCGTAATTGCCTACGTCCACTTTGAGGTTAAACTTTATTGACCTTCTTAATGATTGATTACAAATACAATTCATAGATCAAATTCTTGAATGCAATTGCTAAGTAAAGAAGATGAGTCTTGAAAATGGCAGAGTCTCCCCAGTGTTCTCCCAAAAAGATCCATTTCATTGTGCCCCTGCCCTTCTATTTATAGAGGAAGATGGGTTGGACTTCCTTCATGGGCTTAGGAACAAGGTGCCTCTGCCCATAGTGGGTGAATCTGCGCACCAGGCTAGGCAGGCCGAATGCTCTTGCTTTATTGTGGGCCTGACAACTTGCTACCACCTCCAGTCTCTCCATGATCAGAATCTTGTCTAGTGCTAATGATAATTTCTTCAACCGTCGTTTTGTAACCGGGCCAATATGCCAGTTAACACTTGCCCCCCAAAGTGTATCGTGTGAAGCAACACAACACGCTTTGAATCAGCGAGTATTCCTTGTCTTCAGAAAAAAAATCCACCATGTTTCTTGAATAGTCATTATCCTCCAATTTATCCTCCCAAGGTGTTGTATCCTTCTTTGGTCATCGTGATGCTCGGTCGATTCCCAATATTATAAATCCAGGGTTGTAGTTCATTAGTGGCCATCCGTGTCTGATTCTGCAGAGCTAATAAGCTTCGGCTATATGATCTAGTATTCTCTTAATAACCCTTAGTGAGAATTCAATTTCTGTTGATTTCAAGAAGTCGAACTTTTTCGGATGTACACATGCACGTTCGGGTACATGTTCTTGCCATTGGCTCTCGGATGCGTTTTATATGCTCATAAGTCGTCGCCAACTCCATCCAGTTTAATTGTAATTCAATCGCGATTCCTTGTGTGTATTTTCTGTGAAATAAGGGTTGCAATCAGCCACTTGAGGAGTTTTCCAAACCTCTCTTCAGTACAGACTCTATGATTTTGTTCACAGCTTCAACCTGTCCATTTGCAGTTATAATGGATCATGGAAGGTCATAAGGACAGATGACGTTACGGATAAAGAAGTTGATTATTTTCTTCATCTTGGTCGTGGTTAAGAGTTCTTCATCTGCCCATTTGGTGACGTAATCAACTGCTATGATGGTGTATTTCGCACCACCTTTAGGATCGACAAGAAGATGATTTCAGTGCCCCCAAGTGGCAAAAGGCTATGAACTAGCCATTTGACTAATTTCCATCGGCGGCGTTCCCAGACTTTTTGCAAACATCTTGCACTCGTCACATTGTCTAGCATGATCAACCGCATCTGGGTTGATAGTTGGCCGGTAATACCTGTAGTAGAGTATCTTCTTTATCATGGTTTTCCCCCCTGATGTTATTACCGCATTCTTCTTCATAGATTTTGCTCAAGATATCATCATGGGCAATATGCCGAAGCATGGGGATGGATAAACTCCTTTTGACACACGAATTATTCTTAGATGATTTGGCGTGAAGCTTTGAGGAGGATCTATCGTTTTCCATTCCTCCGTTCAATAAGAATTCCTCATTGTAGATAGTCTTTGATAGGAATCAATCATGACACCTTTTCATTCTGCTCGCTGGGTACGTGTGTAATGATGTAATACGTGAAGTCGGTTAGTAGCTCTTGGACTTACCGAGATAAGGAGCAAGACAATGCCCCTTAGCAAGATCAACATCCTTAAATTTGTATACTACCAATCAAGAATCACAAAAGGTATGTAAAGTTTTTACTTCAAATCCTCTAGCAAGTTTGAGGCTGGCAGTCAAGGCTTCATACTAAGCATCGTTGTTTGTTACAGGTAAATCGAGTTTTAGGACGTAGCAGATTGATCGTTCCTCAGGAGTCATTATCAAGCCATAACACTGATCATTGGATGCTCCATCCACGTACATTTTCCATCTTATGGTTGGTTCTCTGCTACTCTTCGAGTAGTCATCTGAGGTAGTGAATTTGGGTGTGAGGTCTGCTAATTTCCATCCTTGGATAGCCCTTCGTGGGAAATAAGTGATATCGAATTAGCTTAGTTCGAGATTATATTTAAGTAGTCTTTCAGACGTCTCAGGTCATTGTATGCCCTGTCGCAACGGCTGGTAGGCATAGACGTTGATGGGGTGAGCCTAAAAGTAAGAGTGGAGCTTTCATGATGAAATCAATAGAGATTGTGCCAGCTTTTGTAGCTTCGGGTTGATATCCAATGCATGGCTCGCGATAGTTAATGAAATCACATATGCATGTCAGAATGGGTCTAAGGGAACATATCATCATTTATTCAGAAAAATCCAACTAATTCTTTTATCATCACTGCACTGAGCTGTGATCCGATATTCAACACCCGGAAAGGGTCGCCATGGCTGGCTGTAATGTCGACCGTCAGCTTAGCAGGTGCCATCCCAGATTCTTTGAGTAAAGATGTAACTATTTTGCATAACATTCAATGTGAAATATGGTTAGGACGGTCAATGTTGATGGTTACTCTAGTCGAATCCTAGAGTCTTGTCATGAGTTATTAAGTCTAATAGCGAAGGGCTCTGAATGCTCTAATAGATTATCAGCAAATGGCCAAAAATCAGGCTTAAAAGCACGTTGAAGGAAACGTCGAGTAGGGGCCAGCCTCGAGTTGCGTGCAACTGCATAGCTGGATCTTGCTATGAGTTTGAATTTGCCTGTACATTCGAGTAATGCATTTTCTATTCAATGCATTCATGATCCTTCACTCGCCCTTTGGGTTGGAGTGATAGCCAGTTGCCCAAAAGCTTTGGCATTGATTTAATGATTCTATCTCTAGGCATCCTTTCGGTTGTTGCCTTGAGAAGCTGTAAGCACTATATATAAGTTTTAATACTGAGCTATCGTAGCCATTTTTTGGATGACCATGCGTCTTCTCCCAGTCTCGGGTTGATAAATGTACTGCATGGACGGTTGAGTCTCGTCCTAGCTATGTATATGTTTTCACCTAAACTCCAAAGACATAGAGGTGATTGGTGAATAGTCGGTTCACATTCATCTTGCTTCTTGCTCGTGCCCCCAGGTCTGGGGCATATACCGATAAGTAGGAAGGCCAACCACGCCCACTTTAACTTTACTCTCTTTCCCGTTGAATCGTGGGATCATGTCAGTCGATGGGAGACTAGGTCTCGCCTATCTTGGATTTTATCGTGGTTTTTCATTCCGAGAGGAATACTTCGATGCCACGTAAGTTTCAGGGCGTAATTTGGACAGTGGATGGTCATCCACGTCCACTTTGGTTCATGCTCTGTAATCAGAACTCGGGGTAAAGTTAGCTACAAATGCAGTCGAGTTATGCTCATCCAGTTTCATACTCCTCCTGACGAATCGAACGAGGGTGCTGGAGAATTTTTGACCAAGTATTCGTGGTTTACCCTCCTTTCCATACTCTAGGGGTCATAGTTTTTCAAAAAACATCCGAGTCACATTCGTATGTGCTTGGTGCGGATCGGCATTGACCCTTGGTCTGAGGTATGATATAGTAGGTTGCTCGTAGCTTTGGATGCCGTTTTGATTGGTTCTGTATTGAGGCCTCCCTACAGTCGCTGCCTCAAGTTATAAAGAACGCCACGCTAGAGCTATAGTAAGCTGTCGTATTCGGCTTTTTAGTGTTTTGTACCCCTGCCCCCAGCATTGATTTGGCCAGGTCACTAGTTGGATGGTCGAACTCCATCCTCAGTGGGTTAATAATCCTCCTGTCGATTCCAGGCCAAAGTTTGCGGAATAGAAAATGGTCGGAATCCACTCGTCTATTTATCGATGTTTATGCACCACTCTGCATTCTGGTGACTTAGCGTTATTCTCCCCCCGTTGACTCACGCCCAATTTGTGTTCATGCTTCGGTCCACGCTCCGGGGACTTAGAGATTTGTCGAACAGTTTATGCTTTAGTCCACAGTTCGAGACGTAGAGATTTTCGTCAACTCGTTTATACTCTAGCTCGCACTCTGGGAACTTAGAGTAATCTGGTCTGCTTCTGGGATTTTTCTGAAGTCGTCTATAATCTAGTCCATGCTCTGGGGACTGAGAGTACTGTAGTCCGCACTCTGGGGACGTGGAGGTTTTTGAGTCATTTATACTCTAGTCCGCACTCAGGGACTTAGAGTACTTTAGTCCGCATTTTGTCTCCCGTTCCAGAGGGTGAGACCCCCCGGATGGCTGAGAGTTTGCCTAAGCCTGGTAGATAATCCTTCTCTTTAAGATTCTCTTTAAGATTTCGAAAGTCGTTATTCTTTATGCAGGCTATTTCATTCTAATGCTTGTTTTCCACGATTTTGTGCAGGCCGTTCTGACCCCGAGCCCACTCCGAGGAGCGATGTCGCCAAGGAAGTGGGGGAGAAAACAAGTAAAGCCACTCACGTAGGGGAGGCTTCTGGTCCAGACGCTAAGGTGATCGGAGCGCTTGATGAAGACAAGTCTGAAACCTCCTCTCCTACCGACGGGGGTTATGAAGTAGAAATTACAGGCGCCTCTGAGCACACATCCAAATTGAGCATGGAGGAGTGGCTCGAGAAAGAGAAGGAAGAGACGGTCAAGGTCATAGTAGAGCCCCGAGTTGTGGACTTGGACGATCCTTTGAACAAGCCGTTGAAGGTCATCCTTCCTGGCGGGTTCAAGCCCATGGAAGGCCCCCGTACTCCTTCAGTTGCTACCCCTTTATCAAAGAAGAGTACCAAGGGTAAATGCTCTGGAGAGGAACCGTCTGGAAAGAAGTTGAAGAAGCACAAGAAGTGATTACTATCCTCGTTCAACGAGAGTTAGTTTAAGTCATGTAATTATTTCCATCTATTTCCTCAGTCCTTGTAAATATAATGTCGACTCCGAACTTTGGAGGGGTTGTAATAGAAACTCATTTTTGAATAAGGTTTAGTTCCTTTTTCTGTCTTACAAAAGACTCTTATTGTTCAATTTTGCTTTGTGATTGTGATTTTAATCCAAGCAGTTGTGAGTAACATAGACTTCTTAGTCCATCTTCATATAACTCGGAAACTCTTCGGGAGTCGTTGAACTTCCATTCTGTGCTACGAGCACTGAGAATACTTTCTAGCCCGTATGTCAGGGATTTGACAAATTCAAGTCATTTGTGTCATAGTTCATATTCAGGGAACTTGGAGATCCGATTCGCTTATATTCGAGTCCGCACTCTGGGGAGTTAGAGTACTCCAGTCCGCACTCTGGGGACTTGGAGGTTTAAGTCATTTATACTCTAGTCCGCACTCTGGGGACTTAGATTACTCTAGTCCGCACTTTGAGGACTTGAAGGTTTAAGTCATTTATACTCCAGTCCGCGCTCTGGGGACTTAGAGGTTTAAGTCGTTTATACTCTAGTCCGTGCTCTGGGGACTTAGAGTACTCTAGTCCGCACTCTTGGGACTTAGAGGTTTAAGTCGTTTAGACTCTAGTCCGCACTCTGGGGACTTAGAGTACTCCAGTCCGCACTCCGGGGACTCGGAGGTTTAAGTCGTTTATACTCTAGTCCAAGCTCTGGGGACTTAGAGGTTTAAGTCGTTTATACTCTAGTCCGCGCTCTGGGGACTTAGAGTACTCCAGTCCGCACTCTGGGGACTTGGAGGTTTAAGTCGTTTATACTCTAGTCCACGCTCTGGGGACTTAGAGTACTCCAGTCCGCGCTCTGGGGACTTGGAGGTTTAAGTCGTTTATACTCTAGTCCACGCTCTGGGGACCTAGAGTACTCCAGTCCACACTTTGGGGACTTGGAGGTTTAAGTCGTTTATACTCTAGTCCGCGCTCTGGGGACTTAGAGTACTCCAGTCCGCGCTCTGGGGACTTGGAGGTTTAAGTCGTTTATACTCTAGTTCGCGCTCTGGGGACCTAGAGTACTCCAGTCCGCGCTCTGGGGACTTGGAGGTTTAAGTCATTTATACTCTAGTCCGCGCTCTGGGGACTTAGAGTACTCCAGTCCGCACTCTGGGGACTTAGAGGTTTAAGTCGTTTATACTCTAGTCCACGCTCTGGGGACTTAGAGTACTCCAGTCCGCGCTCTGGGGACTTGGAGGTTTAAGTTGAGAGCAGTCGTATTTCCACTCTTTAATTTGTATTCATCTACTGTATCGAGGCTAATGTCGTCGAATGAACAATCGAACCACGTTTGCTCACGGAATGGGATTCTGCCCCCCAGGATGAGGGACGGAATTTGAAAAATGGACGATCGATTCTTGTCCGCTTGGTGATTATAGCTCTTCCAATCAAGTCAAGGAAGGAGGTATATAACAGATGGTTGAATCACATCCATGTTGGGTTAGATAGTCAAATCTCTTACAATTTGCTCCGTATCTCCTTCTAGAAAATAAGGATAATAGATTGTTGAGTAGACAAAGTAAGTTGCATATGTTCCAAGGTGCATTCGTGTCCATATATTGACGGCGATGGTTAGCGAGTACGCAGTCTACCATAGCTACTTCAAGTTGGGCTTTCGAACAACCTTTCGTGTTCAGGGTAAGATTTGATATGTAGATGATCAAATCACGTCCACTTTAGACGGATCCCGGCGTCACTGAGCTTCATGAGGGTTATCTGTATTTTGTCGAACTTTGTTCTATGACTCGATTGGAATGGATGATCGGGCCATATTCATTCCAAGCAGTTTAGGTCTCCAAGTCAAATGTGGAGGTTGATGGATGGATGGTCGGTTGTTCGAATCGATCATAAGTTGAGCATACGAACTCGGATCGTCTTGAAACTTGGAACATTGGCTTCCCTGGCTTTGATTGTTATGTCTTGTTAATCGTGGCTCGATCCAGACTCGGACAAAATCCATCGATATCCATAGTGAGCCTTTGTGTAACCGATCTCCAAGACGAACTGTCACTGGTTTCTAATTAAGTTCTTGGTGTCACGGCCTTGCCAAAAGGCGGGATAACATTTGCCCCCCAAAGGACGTCTTGTGTAAACATGACGTGCTTTGAAAAACCGCAGTCTTTCATGCTGAATATTTCCGTTCAGTTGATTGCTTGACAGTCGTCTTTTAATCGTTTCATTGCAATCTTCTTTTAGACAAATGTTCAACTAGCATGCTTTGCTTTGGTTCTGCCCCCAGTTTTGGGGATGAGTGTGGAATTGATGTATGTTTATACTCCGTCTCGCACTCTGGGAGTACGGAGTTGTGTAGATGTTTATACTCCATCTCGTACTTTGGAAATACAGAGTTGATTAATGTTTATACTCCGTCTCGCACTCTGGGAGTACGGAGTTGATTAATGTTTATACTCCGTCTCGCACTCTAGGAGTACGGAGTTAAGTAGATGTTTATACTCCGTCTCGCACTCTGGGAGTATGGAGTTGTGTGAAGGATCGTCGTGTATCAACCCATTTTTAGCCTTGATGTGATGGCTTGCCCCCGAGCTCGAGTTTCACTTAGCGAGTGGCTGGTCGTATCGCAGCCGCTCTCTACTTGAATAAATTCCACTTGCAGGATGGAATTCAGCTCTTCGTGCATCGTGATGTTGTACATTGTATTTAATCCATAGCCCCAAATCAAAGGCATATGGTTGATGATGAGCAATAGAATGATTCTCGTCCAGATGTAACTCCACACGTCCGATCATGGTCTGCGTAGATTGGTTGGCAACCAAATCTAAGTACCTGGACACCTGCATCGTTTTGAAAGTAGTTTAGTTCAAGCTAGTCATAGTTCATAGAACAATTGAAATAGAGATGGAAATGGAAATAATTCAAAGAAGATTATGGTAAATCTCATTGATATGTGAAGCAGCATCGTGTGCTCGCTATTCGACTCCGCCCCTGGCTCCTTTCAAAGGGACGTCGGCCGTCAACCGTCCAATTGATACTCATAGCCCTTTATTAATAGGCATCGGATATTCGCTGCCCGCCATTCTGCAGGACTTGTACATACTATTGAAGCTTTCCTTTCTAGGTCATCTTTTCGATCACACCTCGGAGGTGTTTGTAATCGCCCGTGTTAGGATCAATGAGCATTTGGGAATATACAACATTCCCCTGATTTTCTTTAGACTTTGGTGTACTCTCTCAAGGTTGGTTTCTACTACCACTCCGAGTCGTGAGTCTTCAAGTAGAGGTTGTCAATTGAATCTTTCAAAGAGCATATGAGCTGAATTCTGAAGTCTTGTTTCGGCTACTGGGATCTACATCCTTAGCCAACGGGCCTTCATTATTATTTTTCTTAGTCTGCTCCACTCCTCCTCACTTCAGTTCTGATTCATTTTGTAAAAGAAACGATCCATAGTCGTAGGAGGCTCTTTAGCTAACTAGCTGCCAAAATATATCTGGAGGTCGACTTTCCTCAAACACGATCAGTATGATACCCTTGTTAGTATTTGGAATAAATTGCTTAGAACCAAACATTGGTTTGCTTGGAGTCACTAAATTCGAAGTGCTGGGTCAGCGAAGAATGGTGCTTGGAGTCATCTTGGCGTTTGCTAGAGTCACATCATCTATGTTCTCCAACCTTTGGGAGTACCGTTTGAATAGCGGTTGCTTGTCCGTTCCCTTGATGTCGTTCATACGCTGCCGCTAGATCCTCTATGCCCTGGTCGATCATGGGATGTCAAGGAAGTGGATAGAATGTTCCTTTATTAAGTTGAGTTTTGAATTCACTATCCGGAGGCACTACGCTGCGGCTAGGGTTTTAGCCTCAATTTCTAAAATTTGGGTCGTACCCGAAAAAGATTTTTTTTTTGTAAATAGGGGTCGTATAAGAGACCGGTGTAACTTAAGTTTCGATCGGCATTGAGGGCCGCTCGGCATGACAAAGTTGCTCGGCATACAAGATTGTTTGGCATCCAAATTTGTTCGGCATTCCACACTGTTCGGCATTCAGGAACGCCCAGCACTCAGGAGCGTTCGGCATTAGAGAGCGCTCGGCATTCAGGAGTGTTCGGCATCTGAGAGCGTTCGGCATTCAGGAACGTTCGGCATCCGAAAGCGTTCGGCATCCAAACTGTTCGACATTCCACACCATTCGGCATTCACACTGTTCGGCATTCCACACCATTCGGCATCCACACAGTTCGGCATCCACACTGTTCGGCATTCACACAGTTCGACATCCACACTGTTCGGCAGTCCACACGTGTTCGGCATTCTGATGTCACTCGGGCTGGGGGTATGGATCGGCATAGAGGTATGGATCGGCCTGGAGGTATGGATCGGCCTGGGGGTATGGATCGGCATAGAGGTATGGATCGGCCTGGAGGTATGGATCGGCATTCGGATGTCGCTCGACCTGGAGGTATGGATCGGCCTGGAGGTATGGTTCGGCATTCGGATGTCGTTCGGCCTGGAGGTATGGATCGGCCTGGAGGTATGGATCGGCCTGGAAGAGCGTTCGGCCTAGAGGTATGCTCGGCCTGGAAGGGCGTTCGGCCTAGAGGTATGTTCGGCCTGGAAGTGCGTTCGGCCTGGAAGGGCGTTCGGCCTACGCCTTTTATGGAGCGTTCGGCATATGCCTTTTCTGGAGAGTTCGGCATACGCCTTTTCTGGAGCGTTCGGCATACACCTTTTCAGGGGCGATCGGCATAAGCCTTTTCTGAAGTGTTCGGCCGAATTGCCTTCAGAGGAGGGTCGGCCTTCATTCAACTTGAGTGCAAACTTCAACGTCCAATCCCCAAATCTTGCGTACATCAGTGAATCCAATCTACGGCTATCAGCTTCCTTTAGATTTCTTTCAAATCTGAGTAGAATAGGAAGTTTTCTAGTAAACAACTGGATCTATCTCGCGAATATGGAAATCCACTAGTAGACGATGAGATCCAATCAAGCTGAGAATTCAATTCTCAGTGGAAGCACCAAAGTGTTAGCACCAAAATTGGTCACTAACCTCGTAGAAAAAGATTGTGTAGAGAAATAAGTGATGAAGGTAAATTAAACAGAGAAGACAATGCTAATTTAAATGCAGAAAGTAAGAACACCGGATTTATAGTGGTTCAGCGTAAATGCCTACGTCCACTTTGAGGTTAAACTTTATTGACCTTCTTAATGATTGATTACAAATACAATTCATAGATCAAATTCTTGAATGCAATTGCTAAGTAAAGAAGATGAGTCTTGAAAATGGCAGAGTCTCCCCAGTGTTCTCCCAAAAAGATCCATTTCATTGTGCCCCTGCCCTTCTATTTATAGAGGAAGATGGGTTGGACTTCCTTCATGGGCTTAGGAACAAGGTGCCTCTCCCCATAGTGGGTGAATCTACGCACCAGGCCAGGCAGGCCGAATGCTCTTGCTTTATTGTGGGCCTGACAACTTGCTACCACCTCCAGTCTCTCCATGATCAGAATCTTGTCTAGTGCTAATGATAATTTCTTCAACCGTCGTTTTGTAACCGGGCCAATATGCCAGTTAACACCAGCAGCAGTTTAATGCAACTAGTACATGAATCATCATCAAAGCAAGGCATCTAGTCATGAAATTACACGGAGAGCATCTAAATAAAGCAAGAAGCATGATCCATGTGAAATGACCAAAAAAATTCTAACTACATGGATTGCCTGCGATCCATGCCCTATGGATCGCTAGCGATCCATCAAATTGGCTCAGCTCGCTATGGAATTTCTTGAGCATTTTCATACCATCAAATGTAGGCTTCTGGCCAAGCAGCTTGGTTCAATAGCTCTCCAACCCTTATAAATACTCACCCATCTACAATATAAGGAGGATCTTCTGGACTGGTTGCAAAAACTCTGTAGAAACTATTCTTCACTCTTCTCCTCCCATACAATAGTCATCTAAAGTGTTCGCTGGTGATTCTCCAGTGAACTCTAACACTGGTGACTTGATCTAACTTATAAGATCCAATCAAATTGTACTCGGATTCAACTTGTAATTGCAGTCAGTCCATAACAAAAGTTATAAAATGGACGTAGGCTTCAATAACAACCGAACCACTATAAAAATCTCTTGTCTCTTTACTTTATCTGCAAGTTATTATTCCTTATTTCTATTTTATTTGCCTTGATAAACATGGTTGGTGCTTTCACACTCAATTCAGAGTGTTGATCCATTTTTTGAGTTAATAAGTACCTTCCAGTATTGTAGAAGCTTTCCCCTTATGCTGAGAAGGACTACTGGAGGACTCAATGAAACGAGCTTTCCATTCTTCTGCTTTTTGTTCAATTCTGGACATGAAGAATGTTGAGTCCTTCTTTCCTGCTGTATCTGCAATCCAAATCCAAACTTGTTGGACGAGATTTTGGACAATCTCTGGCATAGTTGCCTTTCTTGCCACAACTATAGCATCGAACTTGACTTGCATTTGATCTCCTAAAATCTAAAGCCTTCTTATTCTCTTTCTTATGAAGCTTAGGTTTTGACTTCTAAAATTCCAACTTCCTCTTCTGGCTAAATTCATTCTTCCTCTGAGAAGCTTGATCATTGCTATCTCTTTCTGCTTCCTCAAGTTGAATAGCCGTATCTAAAAGCTTCTTGAAGGTAACTTCAAACTAAGGCAACAACGTCTTCCTCAAAGACCTACACAAACCATACTTGTCATTCTTTTTCAATGGGGTATTAATGAGATCTACCCCATACTTAAACATTGATTCAAATGTTGCCACATATTATACAACTGACATTTTCCCTTGCCTGAAATCTATAAACTTCCTAAACGTTGCAGTTTTCTCAACCTCATGATGGAATTTATGCTCAAAGCATGTCTTAAACTGTTCTCATTAAAGATCGACCTCCTTTACATCAGTAGTCAAAAGATCATACTAAGCAAGTGCTCATTCTAAAAGCTGATTAAAGGCAACCTAGACTCACTACTGATCTGTAATACCCATAAGAGTAAAAATGTGCTCGCATGTCTTAAGCTAGGCTTTCACTCCAACCATTCCTTCTGAACCCTTAAAAGTCCTTCCACCCAAGCTTGCATAGTCGCTACACATACAGATGAAGTCTAGTATTGGAGTTGGTTGATCTGGAGCAGGGGCACTAGAGGCCTGGATACTTCACACTAACTCCATAAGCTGCTTGGTAGTTATGAAAACTCCCTCGTTACC
Source organism: Allium fistulosum (assembly GCA_030737815.1). Taxonomy (NCBI): domain Eukaryota; kingdom Viridiplantae; phylum Streptophyta; class Magnoliopsida; order Asparagales; family Amaryllidaceae; genus Allium; species Allium fistulosum. The sequence continues at coordinate 692,354,242 of CM060904.1, forward strand.
TGAACCATCGGATGGACCGGTCTCTCCTTGAGGTTTACCACCAGCGATCTCTCGCGTCTACATTAAACTGAGATTTAAACTATAGAAATCAAAAGGAAATAATTTCATATATATTAAAATGCATAAGCTACAAGTACGACCCAGATGACTACCCCCGTAATCATCTTATATTCCTATTCATGTAGATATAATTTCTGTATCTACTGCTCAACCCAAGAGATCTTATATTCCTATTCATGTAGATATAATTTATGTATCTATTGCTCAACCCAAGGGACAGAGACCCTAAGTCATTCTAAGCCAAGATTTATGTCTCGTGTATCCAATTTTGTTCTGAACCTTGCTCGGATACCAATCATGTAACACCCCACCTCTATACCCATACTACCAAAGAGTATTACTAGAGAATAATATTTGATAATATGGAGAATGAGGCTTTTTAGAAGTGACCATACATGAATACTCTTTTAGGCTAACATCAGTACGTATTTCTCACCTCAGAATATTGTATTAATATATGCACTCAATGTCGATACAAGGAAAAAACACATAGGGTAAAACAAGATAGAATAATATATAATACAAATAAGAGAACACAAAATCATATATCATAGATCCCAGTAGGGAAAACATAATATATAACATCCCAAAGTGTGAGTTTACAAAACAAAGTATTTAACCTGCTACAAAATATAAGTCGAACCATTAGGAATCTGAGCACAACTTTCGCAGCAAGCCATTAGGATGGACAACTATCCTCAAGGTCAAGCAGATTACATCTCGAACTCAAATAAAAGGTGAACACATAGTAATTTGATGCCTAAGCGCTTTAATCAATAAGTGTCATGTACCCACAAATAGTAACCAAATGAACATCACACGAGTGTCTAATACCACTAAGTGATAATCGAGCATTTATTAAGAGCAACTCCACTCCTACTCGGATTACCCCCATCAAAGAAAGAGGACCCGAAGAGTGAGAAGTATTATGCCTATCATTTGATGAATGGGCATGAGATGGATAAATGCCAAAAGCTTTCTTACAAGATCGAGAAGTTTACGCAAAAAGGGAAGTTAACCAAATTTATTAAACATTAGTTTGAATATTTAGTTTCAAAATTATTTACTTTGTTCCGTTTTTATGTCTCTAAGAGAATTCTGTGTAACTCTTGCCAAATGAATGCATATGGCGCTTTTCTACAAAGATGAAGTTGCAATAGAAATCCTTCTTATCAAACTCCCATGATCAAATGGAAGATGCCAATTTTATCAACATGCTCCTCTCGATTACAACCTCTTTCGCTAAAGTTTCAACTCTACGGGGCACCCCATGGTTTTGGATTTTTCAAAGCTTAATCAACAAGTCTCATTTCCTTTTTCTAGTGCATTCTCCATCAGCATAACCCTAATTACCGAGTCTTTACTCTAAAGGTGTGCTCAAATCTCAGTATTTGCGGTATCTCTTTTGGTATGTCCTCTCCCCTTAAGAAGTCTTGCAATTCATATTTGCATTTAGAATTTAAGGACTGAAACCCTTCATTGATCTAACGAGACCAATGAAGAGTTCTATTTTTCCTAAAATATATATAAAAATAAAAATAAAAATATTTATTCCATCAATAATCCTCTTTCTCAAACTCCGATCAAACTTTCTATTGAATAATGTGATTTCAAAAGTCATTTACAAAATGGTCTGAAAGCACTCTTTTCAAAGGATTCATAATTACCTTGTTCCAAGTTATTACGAGCTTTCCATATGACTGTTAACTTAAAATAGATTTTGATGGTCGATACCTGCCAAAAGTGGTTGTAGATGTCGGATATCCGCCAAAAGTGGTTGTAGATGGTCGATGCCCGCCAAAAGTGGCTATAGATTTGGACCCAATGATAAGTTGATAGACCTCGCCAAAAGAGCACTACCATAGTGATGCGCTACAAAGTGTGAGGCCGTATCACCTAGGTTTAAAAGGTCGTCGAAAAGTAGAATGCATGTTGATAGTGAGTCATGGTCAAATAGAATCATGCGCTGGGTAGATCTCCAGTTAGATCAGAATATTATGTAGATTCCCAGTAATAGTGAGCCATAGTCAAGTAATACCATGCACTGGGTAGATTTCTAGTTAGATTAGAATGTTGGGTAGATTGCCAATGATAGTGAGCCATGGACGAGAAGTGCCATGTGTTGGGTAGTTTCCTAGTTAGATTAGAATGTTTGGTAGATTCCCAATAATAGTGAGCTATAGATGAGAAGGGCCAGGCGTTGGATAGATTTCTAGTTAGATTAGAATGTTGGGTAGATTCCCAGTGATAGTGAGCCATGAAACGGAAGTGCCATGCATTAGGTATATTCCTAGTTAGATTAGAATGTTAGGTATATTCCTGGAGTCATGGAAGAGAAGTGCCATGCGTTGGGTAGATTCCTAGTTAGATTGGAATATTGGGTAGATTCCCAATGAAAGTGAGCCATGGACAAGAAGTGTCATGAGTTGGGTAGATTCCTAGTTAGATTAGAATGTTAGGTAGATTCCCAATAATAGTGAGCCATGGAAAAGAAGTTCCATGCATTTGGTAGATTCCTAGTTAGATTAGAATGTCGGGTAGATTCCTAGTTAGATTAGAATATTGGGTAAAATCCCAATGATAGTGAGCCATGGATGAGAAGTGCCCTACGTTGGGTAGATTCCTTATTTGATTAGAATATGGGGTAGATTCTGAACAATAGTGAGCCAAGATCAAGAAGTATCATGCATAAGTTCAGGAGTGAAAGGATTCCTAATAAGATTAGAATCCAAAGAAAAAGTTCCAAAGTTAAGAAATCTAGCAGACTTATGATAAACAAGGAAGAAATTCTTGATTGTACCACTACGATGGCCCCGAACGAGAATCCAATAATACAACTCGATTGGGTCCGAGATATGTTTTCAACAAAATCATACCAAGGGCAAAAGATACCCCATAAAGAGAAAATTCTAAAGAATACCCAAACAAAGCGATAACATAAGAATTAAAATCGAAAGGAATAAAGTTCGTTTTCATACAGTTTGTCCAAGAAAATGTTACAAGGGTTGATATTACTAAGACTAGATTACAAAATCGAGAGCATCAAAAGATAAAAGTGTGAAAAAAAAAGAAAAAAATCCTTCCCAAACAAGCAAGCCAAGATGGTAGGTCAGGGATCTCCGAAACAATCTTAGTATCCGTGATCTCGGAAGAAATTTATTAACAATGTCATATATATCCTCCTTCCTCCACTTCATCGAAAAAGGATTGCAATGTCACTTCCCGAGGTTAGATATTGATTTAGGGCTCACTCCTCTCCAAAGAGAAGCATCTATTAATTTTTAGACCCAACTTTGACTCAAGGAAATCGCGCTTAATCTCAAAGGCCTTTAGGGGTACTTTTAGCTTTTGAAGTTTGGCTACCTTGTCCTCGTAAGATTAGTAAAGAGAAGCATAGTCTCGTTGAGTTTTTGAGCAGTTTAGGCAAGGTACTCCCTAAGGAACATCAACTTAAGATTAGTAAAAAAAAGATGGGATATAAAGAAGAATTAAACATCGGCGACTCTAGTTTGGGATAGCATATAAAAGTCAAGCAGTATAAGGTTGGATGGAAATTCATGTATTAAAAGTCATCAAGAAAGTTTCGATCAAAAAAATTCTTTTATTCAAGCCAAAAGTCGTATTATTACATAGACAAGCTATTGAATATTTTCTTCATTAAGCGTATCATCATAACAATCCTCTCTTACCTCCTTGTCAAAAGAAGCCGCTTCATCCTCCTCTACCAAGGTCTTGGCTTCATCCACCACTAAGGCCTCGGTTTCTTTTTCTTTCTCACATTCCTCATACCTCTTAGCAAAGTTAGCCTCTACTATGGTAGCATTGTTCCTAAGATAGGCTAAAGAGAAAGTCATGTTTTGATTTTGGTGGTGAGCATAAGCATCAAATAGAACTTGGAAAGCCCTTCCATTGGCCTCCCTCTCATGCTCATCTATAGCAATATAATGTTCTTTATCAACCACCCTGGCCTCGGCTGCCTCCAGCCTCTCGTCCCCTTCCTTTAAGGCTTTTTCAAGGATCTCGATCTTATGATCCTTCTCTCCCAAAGTTCTTCCTGATTCTTCCACTTGAGTATTTGCCTTTTGAACTTTAGCTCTGAATTTTGCAAATTCCGTTTTTATTGCTTCGGCAACAACAACCGTCTCCTCCATTTTCAACTACCTATATTGAAGGGTGGAGATTTTTGCCACGGTCTAGAAAGAAATAAACAGAGTAAGGACACATATTGAAATCGTAAACTTGCACAATAATTTTTACCATGATGCTTTCTCGGAGGATATACTCGATTGTTTTTCGAATTCCCGAGGCAGAGGTTGGAAGTCTAATATGTGCTTCAGTAATGACATTAAAGAGGGTGCCTTCAAAAGCAGCTCTTGTAATCTCAATCAATTGCTTGTTTTTCTCGATAAGAGGATCAGAGCCCTTCCCCTTAGAGCTTTCAATTTGGGAAGACCAGGAAACATTTTGCTTCTTTGATCCGAGAGTACCTTTGTTAGAGGACAATAACATGGACCTCTTCTTTTTCTTATCCAAGGAGCTAGGCTTCTTAAAAGAGGAAGTCACTGCAACGAGAAAAAAGGATAAGGCTAAAATCAGAATCAAAACTAAGTAATACTAAGAGCATGGAATAAATTAGCTTAACGGTAAAAGTGTGGAACCCTCAGTCTCGCTTTCCCAAGGACTAGATTCAGCTTCTTCCCTGCTATTAATGACTATGGTAGAAGCTTTCTCGAATTTCCTAGAGGGTTTATGTTTGGCAAATGTAGTAAGAGGAGGTATTAGGCCTGAAGCTTTTAGTTTGCTTTCGGTAATAACTAAGTGTCGGTATCGCTGTAGAGAAGAAATCTTCATGACCTCCTTGTATATGTCCTTAAGTTGAGTGGTTATAACCAAGTCGTCACTCTTCTCAGGTCTCACTATTTCAAATATAGCAAAATGAGGAAGCATGACCTGGATTTTAAAAATAGGACATCCAAGGATATACTAGCATTATTGAAAGAAGTATCTATTTGATCGGAAGAGGCCTTAACAAAGAACCATTGTCGTGGCGTTATTTTACTAAATGGATCCTTTAAGGGAGAATGCCTTAAGAATTTGAGAAAGTACATGGGAAATTCTCCATTGGACTTAGACTCGACCAAATTGAACATATAGCTGATTTCGATCGCGGATATATTTCGATAGCCTTTTTCAGAGTATAATATCTTCATAGCCAATAAGGTTGAATAAGAAGTGGCCAAAATTTGAAAGGGATTAGTGCGGTAGAACTCAAGGACCTCAACAAATAGAGGGGCTAAAGGCAAGAGAATCCCATGTTCTAGATGTTCTACGGACCACACAAAATACCCTGCTAGAGGGTTACTAAAGTTCATCCCGGAGCCGGGAGCGATCGGCCCAACTCTTATGATCCCATAAGAAGACAAAACCTCATCAAGAACTTGTTGATTTTTAATAGGGGCATCCATTTCCAACCTAAGAGAAAGGAGCAAGATATCTAATTATTTAAAGAAAAATCAGTATTTTCCCAAGAACAAGAATTAAGTAGGTTAAAGCTAGCAAGAATCCAACTAATCTTTAAAAAAGTAGTAAAAAAGGAAGGTTCTTGATGATTACATTAATGATCTTAGTAAGAATAATAAAGTTAAAAAAGAAATGTACTAGCTTGAGAACGGATATTGAAAGAAGAATCGAAGGAAGCTTGGAAATACCAATAGAGATTTCACAATTTTGAACAAATAAAAAGAAGAGAGAAAGAAGAAAGATTGTTTATATTAAACAAAACATCACAGATTGAAGAGAGATAAGTCTTTCTCACCATTAATCTCATTTAGCAACTACCCATAAGTGGAATGTCAAAGAGATATCCTCAGATGCTAGATCATCCTTGCATAAGAAAAGAGATGCGCTTTTTGAAGATAACCAATCAACTACTAACACTTAAACTCACATTTACCGCAAGACCAGAACTCATCTCTTAAAAGTCAAATCCTGAATGATCACTAATAAATTCCTTACTGCAAGTAATGTTTTGACCTTACGGTCTCAAGTTAGATTTTTCCTCTCGGCACTGAAATAGTTTCGCTTACCACTTAGTCTAGATGACTTCAAGTGGCAAGCATAGTTTTCAAAAATTTTGAACCCATGGTCCCAAATTATATTTTGCCTCTTAGAAAAGAAGTAGTTTCGCTTAGATATCTTCAAGTACTAAGCACAATTTTCAAAAAATTTGACCTTGTGGTCTCAAGTTAGATTTCACCTTTATACATCAAACAGTTTCGCCTACCACCTAATCTAGATGGTTTCAAGTAGCGAGTGCAGTTTTCAAAAAAATTTGACCTCCTGGTCCCAAACTAAATCTTCCCCTTTTCGGTATTAAAACCTTTAAATATTTACCACTTGACCAAAACAACCACCTAAGACTTTGCCACTACGCACAGATTTCAAATAGTTTTTAAAATCCTCTATATGAAGTTAGATCTTTACGAGTTGCATAAATGAAGAAATGCTCCTGAAAGTTCTCAGAATACTATTTCACCCGAAAGCTCGGAATCAAATTCATGATAGGGATGGAACAAATAAGCCAAATATTAAACATAATATGACACTATTGTTTCCAAAGTCCACCTCATATCAACCATATGAGGTGAATTTTGGGGGCCATATTTTGCACTATAATTTCCATAAAGTAAAACTCATGAATATTTGGGAAGAAAGTTGTTCGGCTTGTAATTCCAAGACCCATTGTTTATTCAACGAGAGCTTAAGCTCTGGACTCAGTAGCCGAGAGCATGTAATCTGAAAGCATGAGTTGAAATGTTAGCCAAGATCTAGACCATTGTCCAGTTAAGTCAAAAGGTTTGTCGAGGGCAATAGTTGTCGAAGCCGAAAGGATTTCAACAAGTATCAATAATCAACGGCTTAGATAGCCCTAGACTTGGACCGACAGTCAGGATAGACAAAAGAAATCAAAGAAGCTATATATATATATATATATATATATAAGTGTCATGTCAGCAATCTGCGTCAAAGAACTTTCAACCAGATGATGGCAAGTGTTTGAATCAAAGCCGCTTATAATAAGCCAGGTCGACAATCCGAGAAGAAAGCTCACCACCAATGGCATTACAGCAAGCTAGCTATAAATAGGTGGCAATCCTAAGGCACAAGAGATCTTCTGGTGCAAATAAGAAACAACATAAAATCATGTAGTACTTTCGTATATTAGAGCTCTATTTAAAAAATCATTAATGGTGGAAACACTTAGATTCATGTAATAAGCCTCTCGGCTATTTAAAGGTGAATGAATAAGGAAATGACAGTGGAAGTAGGGACTTTCGTCCCAAATCACTATAAAAGTCTCGGTGTTATTTGCTTTCCATATTTTGACGTCCCGGTGTTTATTATCGTGACTTTACAGTTTGATATCTTGTAACCAACGTTTGACCATATCACGCTTCAGTGTTCTCATAACCAAAGTTAGCAATCAATTAGCTTCCAGAATAATAACTTCGGACCTCGAGGTCTTGGTGTAGACAAAATTCTGCACTAATACAATGGAAGACTGGAAAACACACGGTAATGCTATAGGAGGCTTACAAACACACGATAATGCTCCTACATTATTTTTGGTACTCGATCCTCATGTCACCATATCCCACCTTTTCATGCTGATACATAGCAACCTCAATAGATCACAGTGCCTACAATCTTGATTATGCCCTCTGTACTAGACTGTTGACTCATGTGGCATCTGAGAGCAATACAAAAACACAATGGGTACTTATACTAACAAAAGTCAAACACACTGTAAGACAACCACACACACGGTAAGGTAGGCGATGCCATGACCCGACGCACGACTTTCACAATCGAGCCATTAGTATGGACAAATAACCTCAAGGTCAAGCAGATTGCATCTCAAACTCAAAATGAAAAGGTGAACATGGTAATTTGACGCCTAACGCATTAACCCATAAGTGTCATATACCGACAAATAGTAACCAAACGAACATCACACAAGTGTCTAATACCACTAAGTGATATTCGAGCATTTATTAGGAGTTAGTAAACTCCAATCAACCTTAAATGTATTCTATTTAGCAAGTTAAGAGAATAACAAGAAAAGTATTACACAAGTCCCATACAATATGTATTTATTCTGTATGTTCACTATTCTCATCAAATAGAAAAGAAATGGATTCTTTAGAAGATATTTTATAAATTCCCTCATATGTTTAGAAAGGAGTTTGTAAAGTCTAAACATTGAAAATGAAGCTTTTGAATATATTTAAAATTACTTAAGCCTTCAAAATACTGTTGAATAAATTTATTCAATAAAAAGAGGTTTCAGAAAATATAAAACTGCATATTATTTTTAATAAACTATTTCGAGATTTATTATAAAATTGAAAAAAATTTGCAAGGATTTTTAATCAAATAAAAATAAGCTTTGAAAAGTTATATAAATTGATATATATTCATAACAAAATAGGGTTTTAATAGAATAATCGTTAAATAATTAGAATATATTTCAATATGGATTTTTAAACGGTATAAGGGTTTTTAAAGTAAATTATAGAACACTTAATAAAAATTAAAAACATTAAAAAAGAAATAAAATAAATACACACTTTCCTTGGAATTGAATAGCTCTGGGATTAGGCACCTGGTCGATAGGTGGTCACGAATCCGGGTGCTATTTTTAGCTGCAGATTCGACCATTCATTGAGTGTGATGACTTTTTAGCATCTCGAGCCGCTCTCCGATGATTTTAGACCATTCTAGACCTTTACATCTACCAGATATATCATTCGATTTGCAAACAGGCAAGGTTCCATTTGTGTTTTCTCACTTTCAACATACAATGAATACAGTTTCAACTAAAGAATACAAATTCAAGCAATATAGAACATGAGCAATCAAAATTTCAGTGCATGCATCAATTAGATATAAATGTGAGTTATTTTAACTCACCTTAGCACTCAAAAGCTTGTTGTTAATCACCTCTAGCCTTCGAAGTGCTGCTACTATGGATTTTCGGTCTCTATTTCATAATTTTTCCATAATTTTTCTAATTTGTTTTCTGTTTGAATTTGGGGATTCAAGAGCCTATGGTTTTTGTTGTGAAGGACGAAGATGGAGTTACACTTTTTTTTATTCCAGTAGTATGTAAAACAACGTACATGCTAATTTTCTAACTTTCTATATAAAATGTAAATGCATTATTACATTTTGAAATTATATTTCAATCACATTCTCTTTTATTTTATAAACTTTGAATTATTTCTTCATTTATTTCTTTTTACTTAATATTTTATTTATTCTTTTATTTTCTTTTCTTATTTCTTTTTTCATTAAAATAATTTAATTCACTTTAAAATCAAAGTATTTAAATTTATAGTTTTAACCACTAACTTTGTTTCAATATTGTTCTTAACTTTTCCTTCCTTTTTATTACTAAGATTATAACCTTTACAAAATTATTAATTTCACCTAATTTCTATTCATAAATAAATCCTTTTAAACTAAAATATGATAAATGTTTCGACAACCCTTATTATAATTTTCATTCCTTCAGTTTCATTTTTTACCATTGCCTTCTTCCAACTAAATATTCTCTATGTTAACAAAAACAACATATTAACATAAAATTTTATTCAAAACTCGCAAATGTATTTTTTTTTTCTTTGTGAGCCATCCTTTTTTAATTTTAAATTAAAACTTATGTAGTACCATAAAAAATTAAACATTTAAATTCCTCGAATTTATCATTTTAAAAATCTAACTTCATATTTATAAATATAAAATTACTTATTAGGTAGTTTCTCAAACCAAGGTTGTTACATTTCTAACCAAGAATGGCGCAAAAGCTATTCGAGGGGATCAAAGTACTAGCCATGAGTGTTACATTGCAGAACTCAAAGAAGCAAAGCGACGTGAAAAAGGAAAGGGTGCAGAGAAGGCTCTCTGCATCAAAACCATCGACGCATAGCAACCACATCCTAAGCCTTGGCTCGGGCACTATAGTAAATTTCACGAGATTATGGACCCACAAAAGAGCCAAAGGATGTATGGAGGGCACCGGTAGAGCTGATGATCAATATCCTGATCGATGGAGATGACCCCAGTCGGGTCCTAAAAACTGGATATCGGTTGGGCATGAAGATGATGAAGGAGTTGGTAGGGTTTCTCCATGCAAACCTGGACAAGTTTTCTTAGACATATTCTGATATATGTGGAATCTTATGGGAGATAGTGTGTTATACATTAAAATTGGACCCATGATACCCTCCTGTGAAGCAGAAGAGGCACAGTCTAGGTCCACAGCAATCTGCTGTGTTGAAATAAGAAGTAGATAAGCTAAATGTAAATAGGTTCATCCACAATGCAGTCTACTCTGAATGGGCATCAAAACCAGTGCTGGTCAAAAAGCCTAATGGAAAATGGTAGACATGCATTAGTTATTCAAATTTGAATAAAGCATGCCTAAATGACAGTTTCCCTAAACCCAGGATCGACCGGCTTGTGGATGAAACTGCCAGACTTAAATTGCTTTCCTTTATGGATGCATACTCCAGCTATAATTAGATAGTAGCATGTAATAAATTAATAGCACCCCTATTTCATCACTTATTTAAGGCTATATTGTTATTGAGAGATGTCGTTCAGTATAAAGAATGCTGGAGCTACATACCAATGATTGGTAAACTTGATGTCTAGAGATCAGATCGGATGAACGATAAAGGTGTATGTGGACAATATGCTTATAAAGTTATAGCGATTGATAGATCACATGCATGACCTCTCACAGATGTTCGATGTGCTTTGAATGTATGGTATGAGGCTTAGTCCATTGAAATGCTCTTTCAATATCGCATCAGGCAAGTTTTTGGATTTTATATAAAACTAAAGGGGGATTGAAGCTAATTTAGAGCATATTAAAATGTTGAAAGAAGTTAATCCCCGAAAACAAGGAGGGAAATTCAGAGCTTGAAAGGAAAGGTCATCACACTGAGTCGATTTATTTAGAAGGCAACAAATAAATTTGTCTCATTCTTTAATGCCTTTAAGAAATAAAAAAGGGAAGTTTATCTATACGAAGGAATGTTAGGAAGCTTTCTAGAGTCTATTAGATCGTATGGAGAGACCACTTATCTTGTCAAAGCCTTTGAAAAGAGAAGATCCATTTGTTTACTTGGCGGTATCTGCTCACGCACTGAGCGCGGCCTTGATATGTGATGATACTAGCGTCCAAAGGCTCATATATTATATCAATAAGCGGTTCATTAGAGTAGAATAGAATTATCCAAAGATGAAAAAGATGGCGTGTTGTTTGCTGATTGCTTCAAGGAAGTTCCGACCAAACTTTCAGGCTCACCTGATAAAAGAACTGATCGACCAGCCTTTGAGACAAGCATTGTACCGACCTGAGACCTCGGGAAGGTTATTGAAGTGGAATATTAAGCTGATCCAATAGGATATAACATATTGTTCTAGGATAGAAATACGAAGATAGGCATTGGATAATTTCATCGCTAAGTTCACTGTCTAGGATGGAGAAATGGAAGAAGATGTTGTCTAACTAGCACAATAAAAGTTGCGGAGCATCCAATAAACGTAATTCTAGGGAAGGAGTAATCTTGATAGCCCTAAAAGAACAAAATATGTGTTATGCTCTAAAACTAGAGTTACCCGTGATGAACAATGAAGCTGAGTATGAGGCATTGATTGTAGGACAAAAGATAGCAAAGAAATTGGGAATCAAAACAATGCATATACTCAGTGACTCTCAATTGGTGTATGACAAGTCTGGAACGAATTTCAGGTTGAGGGAGCAAGACTTATCCAATACCTGATAAAGGTTCCGGAATTGCTGAATGATATTTAATATTACACGATAATGCACATACCTAGAGAAGAAAACATGAAAGCTGACTCTTTAGCTAAACTAGCCAGCTTGATGGATGTGTAGCTTATAGGACCCATTCTAATAAAGAATTTATTAATTCTAAGCATTGATCAGACGGATGTAGATTGGATCTTGGAGACCTAGGAGGAAAAGGAGTCATGGATGACGCGATAAAGGAGTATTTACTATAGGAAACTCTCCATAATGGAAGAAACGAAGGATAAAAACTTCTATGCAAAGTACCACAGTTTGTCATTCAGGATTGAGTATTATATAGGAGAGGCTTCTTTCTTCTCTAATATGATTTTTCACCAAGTAAGAAGCTAAGAAGATCCTACCGACATGCATGAGGGAATTTGTGGTGATCACATTGGGAGGTAGACTTTGGCAAGGTAGATTCTTCACTATGGATGCTTTTGGCCGACGATCAATTGAGACATAGCTAATTACAGTAGAAAATGTGATAGATGCCAAAAGTTTGCGAAGATCCAAATAGCCCCACCCATAGAGCTTATGAAAATGGTTGGCCTGTTGCCATTTGCAGTTTGGGGAATTGACATATTTGGTGTGCTACCATGTTAAAAGGTAGGGCAAAGAATGTCGTTGTAGCTATGGAATATTTCACAAAGTAGGCTAAAGCAGAACCATTATGCAAGATCACTATAAAGAAAGTGATCAACTTTATGATGAATATATGCTAATATGGAGTTCCATAGAAACTTATGATCGATATTGGAACCCAATTTGAGAGTGCTGAATACAACTTTTTTTGCAATCAATATTAAATAGAGAAGAAAATTGCGGTAGTAGCACACCCACAAGTGAATGGTTAGGTGGAGGCAGTGAACTAGATCATCAATTCATCCTGAAGAAGCAATTAACAAAAGCCAATGGCAATTGGGTCGACGAGCTACCACTAGCACTATGTGCTTATCTAACGACCCACAAGTTCATGACCGGTCATATCCATTCGTTTTGGCATACAGATCCAAGGACATGATTCTAATTGAATTGAAAGTCCCTTCTCATCAAAGAATGCACTATGATCCCAAAATGAATGAGTAGCTCTTGCTTTAGTCCCTCTACTTAGTCAATGAGAAGCAAAAAGAATATGATTTGAGGGTAGCAGGTTACCCAAAAAGAGTAGCATGACAATTCAATGCCAAGGTCATAAACTGCACCTTTTAGATCGGAGACCTCATTTTGAATTGGGTCTTTCCTAGTTTGGTGGCTCTTAGCCCAAGATAAGATGGTCCCCACTAATAGAATATAAGTTGGAGAAGGAACTTTCAAGCTAGCGACTGCTGATGGGATCCCGATTCCATAAGCATGAAATACCAAGTACCTAAAATGTTGTTTCACTTAGATGTATTTCTATAAATAGTTGACTAGACTTTGATGTAATAAAGTAGAGTCTGTTATTATTATGTTTATAAATAGAACTGACTTTAGGGATCGATACAACTGTGTTCTTAAAAGCCCAACTTTGTGTCGTGCAAATAGCGGTAGAATTGGACACACCGTGTTTTGAAAACCCGGATATATAAGTACTTGGAGATAAGTATCGATGAACTCTTTTAATCCATAATGGGTTGCTGGATATAATCGCACCGGTGTCGATCAGACAATTCACCCCTATACATCTGATCTTCGATCAATGCCTAGAGATGGGCAAGGTCTGAATGGTGACCAAGGATGGGCACCAATGAACTCCTTTGATCCATGATCGGGTCATTGGAGTATAATCATACTGATTTTGATCGGAGGATTCACCCTACACATCTGATCTTTGGTTGATGCCTAGAGATAGGCATGGACTTAGGTCGATGCCCGAAGATAGGCATCTGAAATGCTAGGTCCCAGAGATAAGAACTAATGTATAATTGAACCTTTAGCAAGTACAACCACACTTACAGCTCGATGAGGCATGCTCGGATGATAATAAGTGATGATGATTGACAAATACTTTTGATCAACACCAAAGATAGGTAGAATCAAAGATGGATGTCTAGAGATAGGCATCCAAAATGCCATTTCCTAGAGATAGGAAGTGATGTGAGGCTAGAAGCATTTATGACTACAACCTTGTTTATGGTCAAACGGACCTGACCGAAGGTAAACAAGATAAACCATTGGGTTGGCAGAACCATCATGGTTTTGTTTAGCTAAGAAAGAAATACTTTGGGAGTGATGAACATAACTAAATAATGAAATATCACTAAGCAGTTGTGAGAACTTATTCATACACACAGTTATAGTGAATTACAGCATCGTACTGGTTCATATATAACCATCGTAAACTTAGTTGTGTAGATGTGAAGATAGATAAGTAAAATAAGACAATATTCTAAAATGAAGACAACTTTATTCACATTTAAAACCTTTCAAAAGAAAAGTATGATCCGTACCTGCACAACAATGACCTATATACCTACACTAGAAAAAAAACTAAAACAAAGAGCTACACAAGTAAACAACCTCTACTCGTACTTCTTCTTTCTCCTCCTTTTTTTCTTCCCCTCTGGAGAGACTAGGACTAGCCTTTTCATGTATTCCACTTCCTTCTCCATAGATAGGCGGCCGATAGGATCCTCGACCCAATTATAATCATTCCTCAAGGATTTAGGGGTCTTAATGTGAATGCCAGCCACAGAAGGTACAGAGGCTAAGACATCGAATGAGCGAGTCGACAAAGATACTAAAAGTGGGAGGAATATTTTAAAGCTTTTTGTTATCTTGAAGCTTTATAAGATGGAATGTCTGCCTCTCCGACATTGATGGCCCGGAGTTATGATCCTTAGCCCCTACGATAGTCAAGTCCTTATCACCATGTGTCATGTCAGGTACATCCATAGCCTCTTCATTCCGTGCATGAATCTTTTTAGCATCAGGACCTAGAGTGGACTTGGTTGAAGAGGTTGGAATAAAAGATAGGGGTGGAGACGATGATAGACTCAGTGATTGAAAATAGGGGGTCTGAAGCAAGGATCACATTCGGCAGGGGAGTAAAATAAGGCAGACCTAAAACTTGATAGAGAGAAGAATAAAGATTAAAACATCCATGGGTGTCATCTGAGCCTTCTTGAGCATAGGAGAAACTAAGGATATACCTCCAGAAGAAGTAGACATAGATAGAGAGGGAGTCCCAGTCTAGCTCTCCTCTATGATTGGCGATAGGGCGATGAGTTTTAAGACAAATTTTGGTAGTGTGTAGCTAGGGTCCTCAGGATTATATTGAACATGAATTCAATACGAGGATGAAATCACTACCACTAATGCCATATAATAAAAGAAGTTCCAGGAGCCCTAGAAGATGTAATAACGGGTTCAGAGATAAGAGACCCAGATGTGGAAGAAGCAACAGCACCAGTGGTGGCCGTTGTTAAGTTGGTATTCTCTTCTTGGAGTCCTTGAGAAATGAGAGTTGAACTTTCCCCCCAAATCCTTTGACTCGAATTTGGGAAGGGCCATAGCAGGCACCTGGATAGAAGTATAAGCTTTGGAAGGCAACACCACTTGACCCACAACATATGCATCAAAATCTTCATTGTCAAAGAGATTGGCCTTTAGCTCTTCCTCCTCGAACTTGCCAAAATGTTCACTTTCTTATTTAAGGATTTCTTCCCAGTCCTTGGAAAGCACTCTAGGGTATTTATCATCAAGCCATATCAAGTTGCCAAATTTGATAACATTTGCATAAAAGCGAAACAGAATAGACTCAATTTTGGACTTGACTTTTTCTTTAATATTAGTTGCATGGGCTTCTACATCCCTTTGTGCTTATTCCGCATCAAACATTTCATTCATAGAATCTTTAGTCATGGTGAGAGCATAATTATTTCTTTCTTTTTGACTTCCAGTGCAGTCTCTAGACTTGGAATCCTTAGAGTTTGTTTATCTACAATCATCTAGAAAGCCTCCTGTACATTGGCAAGAGTGCGAATCCTATGATATGCAGCCTCAGGCCGCTCTTATTGTATCTTAAACTTACCCTCGAAGTCTTTTCTCTCAATTAATAACCTCTTTTCCCTACCGCATGGGATTTATTGGTTTCGTCTAACTCTTTACCATACCGAGCGATTATTTGATCACTATCCTTTTTCTTAATCTTCTTCTCTTTACGGAGTAAAAAATTAGCTTTGTTAGAATCAGACAAAGCTTGAGCAAACTTCCACTATATATAGTACTGATCGTAGGCATCGTTTGCACATGCCTTTATGTTGGTACCCACATTAGGAGGAATATCCTTCAGGGGATATGCAAATTTAACCCCATCAAAGAAGAATATAGGGATAGCTTTTTACAGTGTAGCAAGTTGCAGGTTTGAGGCAGATTCTGTGATTGTTGTATAAAAATGAGCAAAAGTATGCTCTTTACTAAAGCTATATTTGATAGGCTCGATGGTCACATAACCATATGTCTGAACAACTTGTTTGGATATATAGGAGGATACCATGGGTTGTGTAAAAGGAGGCATTGAAGTGAGGACAGTTGGATCCTTAGAATAAGGGTTAGGATGAGGCCTTAAAGAGTGTGGATCTTGAATTTTTAGGAGAGGAGAGTGATCAAGATGTTGAGAAGGGGTTATCCTTCCTAATCCAAAGCGATCATGAAACTCGCATTCATGATTATCAAGACATCTATGTTCCATCTTATTTTTCCTTTCCTACTCTTTCATCTAATGCCTTGCGGAGTTAGTTTCATAAGATGATTCACAATTTTGGTACGAAGATTGGTTCCTGTGACAACGGATAGATTAGCCGTGCAAATCATCGTAAAGATTGGGGCATCCCATTATTTACTTGAAATGAAAAATGAATAAGTTAAGATTTCGAAGTAAAGGTATAATGCATGTACTATTAACATGTTGTGACTTTGAGTGTCATGTGAAGTGTCGATGTGCCCTATTGACCCTACGATCCATGCTCATGTAGTTATCTAAGTGGAGTGGTCTCCTTTACAATAGTTTAAGGCCTATCTACAGCCATATGAATAGGAGAACCAAGTTCCAGAAGGATGAGGTAAGCGAAGTCATATGAAGGGATATGATCTAGGATACTCCCAAGAGAACCGGTATCATCATTCCGGGGAGCCAGAGTTTTCTCTCTAATGGGAGTTTGCTGTCATTGTGGAACAAGATGGGGTGATATCATATTTATTCTTAGACGACAAGTGGGAGGCGATACTAGTTCATTTCCACTTGTTTCTCCCGTGGACTTGTATCCAAGATTTACCTCATCCTCTTCATCCCTATCCTCACCATCATCATTGCTTTGTTGTCATCACCACCCTTATCTTACCTTTAATCAAATGGAGGGTCCTATACTACAGGGGAACTTCTAGATTTTTTATAGTTGGAGGCTAGACCCCAGCCTCTTAAGAAGGTTAAGCACACCTACGAGTAATAGGAATGATACCAAAATTTCGATCGTTATGTAAAATTTTGAATTTTTGCATCTTAGGATTTTCAAAAGAAAATTCATTCTCCATTCTTCTATGGGAATATTTTTCAAAGCCTAGAGTGTGTACACAAGAGCGGCACTACCAATCTTTTTGGAATATCTATAAATTTGAGAAATGATGGAGTTAACAATGTGAACAGAATGAATTCTGCCAAGTAAAAGAATAATGATAGAACTTACATCCTAATAGCCACTTCTGCACAAAGCCTACAGGACAGCATATAAAAATACCCATCTTTAAACTGGTTAAACTTGTTCTAAAGACCAATATAACATGACAACCTTTGGTTGGTTCCACATAAGTCAAAGATGGATTATCATGTTGCTTTTTGAAGCTAAATAAATATCTAATCTCCTCTAGTGTAGGCACCCAACCCAATGGTGAAGACAAATTATGTAGATGTAATTTAGCTAAGCATAGCCATTCGGATGAAGCTAAGTGTGGGTAATCTTCATAAACTAAAGGATGAGTCAAATGGAATGATTAAACCGAGGGACTCCCCTAGAGAGGAACATATATTGATTACAGGTCGTATAGCCTTCAGGTGAATCATGGGCCCGCTGGAAGGGAGCTAGAGTTAAAACAAATGGAATGCCATGGGGATCGTAGATTCTCCTAACATCCGCCTTGGTCAGAAAAGATGCTAGAGAATCCTAAGGGTTGTCAATAATCACAGCACCCTCAAGATTGATATTTAGGGAAATCCCCATGTAAGATTCATCTTCTATTATAAAGTGAACTACTTGCAGAGACCACCTAGCCTAATGATGGGACAATTGAGGCCAAGGAGACAATGAAGTAGATGTCGAAGCAGAAGTCAAAGTTGTTATTGGTGGGTGGAACTCCTAAGTGGATGGACCAACACCCATGGCAAAGAGATGAAAGAAGCTTCTACGTTTCATAAATTACTAAAAACTCGACAGATGGGCAAAGTCAGGTAAATTTTAACTCTAATGTGCATGTTATAATTAAGCCCTACGTAGACAATGTATAAGACCTAATGAATGTCAATGTGTATTGAACAACCGGATATCATACACTGACGGGGGCAGTGATATGCAATTCAGTCGATGTAGTGTATGTCTTGTGTCCAGAGCATGGTGAACGCAAACACTCTATGTAGATTTCCTAATCATGTCGGTAAATGAGTTTTTCACATTACAGAACCATGTGTCGGATTTTACCTATTATCGTACGATCTATGGTAACAAAACCATTATTTGGAGCAACATGTAATTTTTTTCCGTAGGGATACAAGAGTGAGGTTTTGACCCAAAGCACTGATGTATGGTTCCATTGGATTCGAGATGTTTTCGATGTGACCATTCTATGGAACTGTATCACCAAAGCTAGGTCATTAATCCATACTCATCTAATGATCAATGGAAGTCGAACACCCCTTCCTAACACTTGGAAATTTGTCACAATGAACAAAAATTCCACGGCCATGCACAAACTCAGGTCTGATCCTAGGAAAGCCTAAGGCAAAACCCCAAGCACATGAAGGTGAATGCATACTTGGAGTCCAACTCGAGTCATATTTAGGCCTACTTTGGAAATTCCAAGTAAGACCCATATTTAACTTCTTTCATGGCTATAGTTGAGTATAAGGAATAAAATGAAGTGTACAGATTAGGTTGAGCATGAACATTGGCCATTACCAAACTCCAGCAACCCAGATCGACAACCACCACCTACCTCAAGTTGAAGGCGGTGTAAAGAGCCAGTGTCAAGGTTGAAAAGTAGAGTTGAAACTCGATCGAATCGACGATGAGTTATGAAAAGTCAGAGTTGCCGAGTTACCTAAGTTAGCATCAGGGAATGGCTGGGTAGTCAACGGTAAATTGGGATTGGCGATGACATTAGCACAGTGTGGGGCAAGATAAATCTCAAGAGCCAAAAGTTGAATTAGCAAGAAATGGCAGAAAATGAAAGATGAAAATGAAAGAAGCAAGCAAGTGTTACTTATGTAAAAACTCACAAAAAAATCGATGTTGAGTTGTGACCCTCAACTTGGTACCGAGTTACAAAATAAAGAAAGGAGAAGAAATAGAGAAGAGAAAATGAAATGAAAAGCAAAGGTTGGTAGTGAAAATGAAAATGAAAAAAAAACAAAGAGGGGAATGAAAACCTACTTGACCGAATAAAACGAAAGATTTCCAAAATTTCCAAATTCGAATAATAAGTCTAAGTGGGTTACTTCGGCTCTTATATCATCCAAAGGATATAAATCCATAATTGTTTAAAGCCGCACACTGATCTACGAAGGATGCATTGCTTTATGAAGATAGTTCGAAGGGTGAAGGCATCTCTTCAAATCAGAGTTTGGAGTTAATAATTTGTCTTGATTCAAAGCATGCCTTGTTAACACAAGGCATATTTTGGAGGGCAAATGGTTTCCTTCTTTTGAACCAAGCAATATCTTGATGAGTCAAAACCATTGAAGGGTCATGAAATAAACCAAAAGTCTAGAACGCTAGTCTGGTGCAAGAATTCAGATTAAATCCCAAATATCAGTGTTGATCCTTACTTGCCATAGGAAAATATTTAGCCATTCTCTAGAAAAAAATCAAATGATAAGAAGCCAGGGTGAAAATACAACTCAAAGTCATAACTCGGTACCGATTCTTGTGGCCCAATGACGAGTTAACAAAACATGTGTTCAAGAGATCAAAGACAAAGTAAAGCACAAGAAGACAAAAGCTTTCATAACTAAGTACTAAGTTATTAGCACAAATTGGCATAGAGTTATCAATCTTTATTGATTTGGCTATTATATCTCCCTTGGAGATTCATGGCGGAAGTGGAGAATGTATGGAGCATATTTCAGTGATTATTTTAATAGTCTTTATATATAAATAGGAGGAAAGGCGCATAGGAAAGGGAATCTTTTCCTACTTTCTTTATTAACAGATTTTACTTTGAAACTCTGTTGGATCCTTACCCAAATCATAGGCAACCATTATAAGATCATCCTTGTAAATGAAAGAAAGAATTAGTAACAAAGTTGATAGTGGATGTAGGCTATCGATTTTGGCTGAACCACAATAAATCTTGTATGTTCTTACATCATTTTAGTTCTTAACTCTATTTTTTCACTTGTTAATCAATTGAGTGTTTTGTCCCACATTTTGTGTAAACAAATAGTGAGAAGAGGACTACATCTTTAAAGATGATACTCCTCTCTCATTCCAACAAGCATTATACTATAAGGACTCTGCACTTTGGCTTAAAGCTATGAAATCTAAAATGGATCCTCGTAAGAAAACAAAGTATGGACTTTGACTGACATACTCGAAGGGATAAAACCCATGGTTGAAATGGATTTTTAAGAAAAAGCTAAATATAGATGGACAAGTAGAGACTTATAAAGCTAGACTAGTTGCGGAAGTGTTTCATCAAATTCAATGTGTTGATTATGATGAAATATTTTCTCTATAGCCATGCTTAAGTCCATTCAAATAATGCTAGCTACTACTACATTCTATTACTGTGAAATATGGCAAAAGGACATGAAAACAACATTTCTAAATGGTGATTTAGAAGAGATCGTTTATATATCGCAGCCTAAGGGTTTCAAGATCAGTGGGAGCGAGGGTAAGACTTGCAAATTGTTAAGATCAATTTACATTCTTAAATAAAGTTCAAGAAGTTGGAATAATATTTTTGATAAAGTAATCAAGCGGTCTAATTTTATTAGAGTATAGATGAAGCATGCGTATATCGAAAAGAAAAAGTAAGTGCTATAGTGTTCTTAGTCCTATATGTATTAATAATTTGTTACCGATTGGCAACGACATTGCATTGTTACAATCGGTGAATTCATGGTTATCCAAGAACTTCTCCATGTGGGATTTGAAGAAGCAACCTATATACTTGGTATTAAGATCTATAGAAATATATCTAAAATGTTGTTGGGATTGCCCCAATCCATATACATAGATACTAAACTAAAAAGGTTTAGTATAGATAATTCCAAGCGTGGAAATGTTCCATTGCAATCTTGAATCATCCTTTCAAAGAAGGATGTTACACATATCGATGATGAGAAAGAGCGTATAAAGAGAATACCGTATGAATATACAATTGGTTCCATAATGTACACTATGCTAAGTACAGGGCCGAATGTGGTTTATGCATTAGGATGCATAAGATAATACTGGTATAATCTTGATGAGAAGTATTAGACTATTGAAAAAAGTGTACTTAAGTATTTGAGAAATACTAAGGATTTATTCTTTATATATGGGAACAAAGACCTCCTTAAGAAGGGGTATATATACTCCAGCTTTTAGTGTGATATCAATAACAGTAAGTCTCTATCAAGTTATGTCTTTATACTAAAAGGATGAGTGTTTGTTATAAAAGTTCCAAAAAGGAAAAAGTAGTTGATTTAACGATAATGATCGAATACATTGCCCTGAACGAAGTAGCTAAAGAAGCGGTTTGGATGTGCAAATTTACGGTTGAGCTTGGAGTGATTCTAAATATTGAAAATCCAACGAACTTGTTTTGTGACACCAATACTGTAATGTAGATCGCAAAGGAACTAAGAGCTCACAAGTAATCAAGGAACATTCTTCATATGTTCCACTTTATTATAAAAAAGTTCATTAATAAATAAGTATGCAGAACAACATAGCAGATCCATTCGAGAAGGGACTAGCTCGGTGAGTTCTTAGCAAACCGATTGAAGGAATGGGATTGAAATTCCACGATTAGCCTCAAATGCAAGTAGGAGATTGATAGAGTTAGTGTTATGTCCTTGGGAAAATTTTGTAATTTATTAAAAAATAATCAACTCTATAATAAAATCTCATTCGAATATTAATGTGTTGTAATCACGAGAAATTTATCACATTAAAATAACATATTGTTTCAAATATTCCTAGCCAAGAAATTTCGAGATAGGTATCGATACATCCATTAAGACTATAGTATGTAACGATCTCCAAATGTTATGCAGTGTATTACTCATGGCTGTCAAGGGGCACTAAGGGTTTACATACTAAAAGTTACTAAATAACCGAGGAATGACTTACTCGGGAGTTTTCTGTTGGTTAATATAATTAAGGTCAAATAGAGAATCTCGAAGTATCAATATTACACCATTCTCTTGACTAAATAATACAATTGAACTTCAATGTGGACACTCCACTTTAATTATTCATAAATCATGGCATGACGTCCATTTAACGACCATAGTTGGGTCTAAGTTAAAGCATAGGAAGTGAAACACTATTCAGTAGAACATTCGTCTCCTCGGCTATATGAGGTAAGTACCATAGTCAATTGCATTCAACTCAAATTCAAAGTCTCTGGTCTAAGCAGTGCAATTAATAATAATTGTTATTATTGAACCAAGCACTTTGTGTTTGGATTAAATAAGTTGAATGAGAATGATATTGAAATTTTGACCAAAACCAAATTCTATAAGTTCTAAAGTGATATAGTTATTGGTGTGAATAATTGTTACTACAGGGTAACACTTAAAATAGTAAAATTAGATTTTACCGAAAAATGTGTAAGCTTTAAATTCAGCCAAGCTGTCACACCACTAGGTAAGTGTGAACATTAATAGTCGAATTATTTGATATTAATCGTTATCTGAATTTACATCTTTGAGTCGCACAACTGTAACGTTGAATACTTTGAAATTTCACTTGATTTAATTAATTTATAATCATTGAAAATTAATTAATATTTATGAAATAGTAATTGTTAAATTTTTATTTGACTTGAGTTCCATTAGTAATTAATTGGATGTGTATATAAAGTTATATATGAATGTATCGATATACAACATCATTAAATATTTAAATTTGATTTAAATAAATTGATTATAAGATGGGTTAGGAAATTTCAAAGGTCCAAATAGCCTCATGTATTAGCTTGCCAAAGGAGAAGAGGTAGTGGAGTTTTAAATATCAAATACTGATTAGAGTCGATAGAAAAGATTGAGTAAACAAAGGATATTAGATCTCCATTTTTTGCACTACATGGATGCCTATTTAAATCCTCCACTTTCATTTAAGGTTGTAACATCTGATATTTGACTAGCTATAATAATATTTATTATATTTTTAATTGGAATTTATTTGAAAACCAATGATTTAGAATTCCAATTTGAAATTTGAGTTATATTTTCTTATTGTTCAAAAGTTGTTTGAAAATTATTTTAGGAAAATAACTAATATTTGTGGAATTTTGGAATTTATTTTCAAAATAAAACAGTTATGTTACAATTATTGAAAATTTAAAAGTAATATTTTAATTAATAAAATTTTATAAGTATAAAATAAAAATTTGAATAAAATGCCTTGAGCGGATTTTTCAATCCGATGTTAAATAGGGGTTTGGGTAATAAAGTGGTTAACTTTAAAGAATTATTTAAAATAAAATAAATTGGAATTATCTTATTTGACCACACTTTTTATACTTATCTGAACAATAAGTATACTTTAACCTATATGTTTCCTTCACTTAAATCTTCCTAAACCTAAGCTTATTTAGACCCCTCCCTTATCCATCCTTCCTCCTACAAACCAAAACCCAATTAGACTTTTGAATTTCTCTGTCATCAACATCACCTACTTCATCAACCTCAATAATTGTGTGAGTATTCTCCTTTTTTAAGCTTATGGTACCTTATTTCATCTTTGTGTATGCGTAGATTAAAGTCAATGCATATATAGACACACATACACACACAAAGACACACACACACAGATATATATATATCTTTTGTATCCCATCATTCAATCTTTGATTTTGGTGTAAATGAAGTAGTTTAGGTGTATATAGCTTAGTTGAATCCATATTCGAGTTTACCTAAAGTAAAATCATCGATTAATAGTGAACAGTGAATGAAACAATAAAGTTCTAGGCATTACTGTCCAAAAACCAATCACCGTCAGTCGACCGTTTATCATCCTAGCGTTTGACTAGTCAGGTTGATTTTTTGGGTATAATGCCTAAAACTCGATCGGTTTGCTTTCACCTTGCTCATTTTCTTTTGTTTGATTGTTTTTGCACTTACGTGATGATCCGAAGCTTGTTTTGCACTACACAAACACTAGAATATGATTTAAAGAGGTGAAATGATGTTTGTAGTGGTATTTAGCTTACTTTGTGTGTGTGTGTGTGTGTGTGTGTGTGTGTAGTTTTAAAAGTTATTTACAATATGTAAATAGAGAATCGAAAATCCATTTAAAATTCAAAACTTCTGACTTTTAAATTTTTGAGAATTTTAAATATTACTATAACTTATGTATGATATTTAAAAATAATAAATTTAAAATATCAAAGTATTTAGCTAATTTGAATTTAAATTCAAAATGGAGGATTTTCAAAGTTCAAATATTTTTAAATAATGGAAAATGAATAAAATTCAGGTTTATTATTTTTTACAAATCCAAATAGTAAATATATGGAATATTTTGAGATGAAATACATAATTTTAAAGTTTAAATTTGAATTATTTAATTATATTTTAGGATTTAAATTTTAATTAAGGAGTAAATCTTATCTAAATAGTTCGAATTAACTTTGGCTTGATTTATACAAACTTGTATTGATGTGTGCTTGTGTTTATGATGTCATACAAGTTTATTTATTTATGAACTCCATCATTGTAAAGTATTAACATTACTTTAGCCCCAGTAATATTATTTAATGTTGTGTTTTACAATTGCTCTTGGTATAAGTAATGTTGCAAACTACAAGTTTAAACTACGATGCACGAACACGATAATTATATGGGTTATGTAATGCTCTATAGCCACATTTCAGGAATTAATGTTGTATTAGAAGGTCAAATGTTTTAAAAGTAATAAATTTAACATTTATCAAGAACGACATAGGATATTTGACTACCAGACTACTAGTATCCACCCTAGTGTATTGATTTAAGGGTCGCAACCCAAATCATGACGACCTAGTCCCTTGTCAGCATGTCCAAACGATCTGTTGCTAGGAAAAATAAAGCTATTGAAGATCATGAAGATTGTTAGAGGCATAGTGCAAATGAAGAGAAGTGGCACTACCGATATGATAAAGTGGACTGGAGCCTTAGTAAGATTTATCACATCTTCAAATACCAGAAGAGCATAGCCACAAAGGGGTCATGTGAAGTGCACATCATAACTGACCGGAAGTATATGGGTGAAAAAGACTTTGATGACTTGTTGGGGTAGATACCCTATGTAAATGGTAAATCCACTGATGAGATATCAATGTGAAACCCTTTCAAGATTCACCGAAGGGAGTACGATTTATCACTCTCATAAATATAGGTAGATATGTCATAAACCTTATAAATGATTATTTTGATAATGATTTAAATTTACACAACACAAGGAAACTCATAAGTGAAATGAATAGGATATGATATTCTAGTTGATTAGAGTTACAACTATTTATATTTTGTTGAATGGTGTTGTGACATGTGTATTATCACCGATTTGTGAAAATGGGTTTGGGGAATTTCTTTGGTGTGAGTGGCCCTGTGTGTAACATTTATGCCCCATAAAACCCGACATGACATATTATTTTGATTTTTAGCATAATTATACTCACTGCTAAACATCTAGCCTGACTCGAGGTTTTTTTTTGCAATATCTCCTTGGGTATGACTGAGGATTTATTCCTGGATGATTGTTTCTGTCGCTTCGAAGTTATATCCTATAATATAGAGATAGATAAAGACTGGCACAATGTATATAAGTCTAGATTTTTGGATCTAAAGGTACACGAACGAGCACTTTCTGCCGACATTATAGCGAATGTTATAGTCAACTAGACAGAGAATAATCAAGAGATCCATCAGGAGTTAGTAGAGTGTGTTAGCATGTTTGTGTGTTGTATTACATGTAGTTGACTATAGTCATACTAGGGTGCCTTGATTTTGAGGTAATTTGTATATAGTCTGCCTACGGATGATGGTGGTTCTCATGATGAGGTGGTGGAGCTTAGGGCGTCGGTTAAGGAAACAAAATGCGCCGGAGTGAGTTCGAAGTGGAGTGATTTGACGATAGCTGAAAGAGCTCTAGTGGAGCATAGGAAATTGTGACACTGAGGTTGGCATTGAGAGTGGTTAAATCGCTTTTGCTAGAGGTGCCGACTTGGTTCGGTTGATGCCATGGCATTAGTTGTCGCTCTAAGAGGTTATCGGAGGTGGTTAGGGTCAATTTCGTCGACCGTGGCTCGTTGGAGGGGTGGAGACATGCATGACCTTGGTAGGTTTTGTGCAAGTTATACATAAGGAAGATAATTAGGGAAGAATGGGGATGAAAGTTAATGAAGATAATTAAGTAATTTAATTATTTTGATTAAACCCGTTTCATATTTAATTAAATCTTTCGATACGACGTCCAATTGAGACACGGTCTTCACCATTGCACTCGTAGTGAGATTATATACGACTTGATATAGGATTGGACTGAATTTCGACACCTGAGAAATTACAATTTAAGTGAGAGGAATTATAACTCTAGATATATATTTTAGAAAATATCTCCATACTTATATATATTGAAAAATATTACCTAAAGAGGTAGAATAATGTATATAAGTAGTTATTAGTATATATTTAGGATAATTGATTAAGATCATATATATATATTCTATTTGTATTGAATAGAGTTAGATGGAGTTGATATTAATTTATAAAATGGTTATAAATCAATTAAACTCCAATTTATAGTTATATTAGTGGAAAAAATATTATTTTAAATTTTATTACGGATTGATTATGATCCCATATATATTGTGTTATATTAGTATTGAATAGAGTTAGATGGAGTTGATATTAATTTATAACATAGTTATAAATCAATTAAACTCCAATTTATAGTTATATTAGTGATGGAAATATTATTATATATTTTATTACAGATATTAAGAATAATTGATTAAGATCCTGTATATACAAATATTGTGTTATATTCGTATTAAATATAGTTAGATATAGTTAATATTTAAAACATGGTTATAAATTAATTAAACTCAAATTATCGTTATATTACTGATGAAAATATTTTTATATATTTTGTTATTAATCAGAAGTTAAAAGTATGACTTTTAAAATAAACTGCAAGGCTAAAATAATTGTTTAGGCATGTTAGACTTACATTAAAATAACTTTGAAATTTATATGGCCTTAGTATTGGTTTATTATGGTGTATTTTAATAATTAACTAACCAATGTATTTTTATAAAGGTGTTTGAAAAGTTAAAAATTACAAATGAAGTATTGTATTATTTATCAGGGTTTTCTTAAGTTTATAAAATTACTAATATTGTTATAACATAATTTATTAACTTTAGACCCTAAGAAATGATTTTATATGTGTGTATGTGTGTTTGTGTGTGTGTGTGTTATACATGAGCTATATAATATTTTGATGCCTTATTAATAGCTAAACTTAATTTTAATAGAAGAATTAAGTAATATTAAGCTATAATAGGATTGATAGGCGAGAGCATTACTTATAAGGTAAGTTTGCAACTTCTATAAAATAATATAAAGAAGATATAATTGATAGATTGGTTACTTAAGTAAGATGCATTTTGTTGAATTTTTTTATTATTGTATGTGTGAATTATTATTGATATTGAGATGATAGATATATTAATTTGGTTATCTATTGCCTTTGTGTACGTAATGTGCATAATATGTGTTTATTAGTTCCGTATAATTGGACGGGTTTACACACACACACATACACACACATGCATATATTTTATGTGATTATATAGGTCTATATGAATAAATATGGTTCTAGTATGTCCGACTTGGGGCTATTGGAAGATGCTTGGAATATTACACACACACCCACACACATATACATATACATATATATATATATGTATGTATATATTAATATGTGGTTTAAAGCATTTATATATAGTTTTCGTACATCCGACTTTAGGACATCACTTGGTGCATGTAATTCATTGTACCATTGAGTCGCATGACCTACAAATGTGGTCCAGAAGCATGGGTGGAGAGAGATTAGGATGCTAGCCTAGAGTAGGTCATATACTATTCCTTGGCAAGATTAGGTGCTGGGACATGACCTACAGGCCAACTTCTTTTTAGATGTTAGTTTTCAGAGGAGTCTACAAATTAGTTGTACTCTTGATAAGTCTCTTTGGTGGGTAATGGCAGTTCGACACACTTTATTAATACGCAATTTAAGCATATGTATAGTTTGGTATGGCCGACTTGGGATTACTAATGGTAGACGAAATATATTATACAGATGTATAAATATGTGGTTCAAGCGATTTATATATATACATAGATATATATATATATATAATTATAGATGCATGGTTTAGGCAATTTATATATATTGGTTTGGTATGCCTAACTTGGGGTAACCGGGTTATGCGAGGCACTTCAAGAATGAACCACGATCCACATGAGGATGATAATACTTCGGTGTTGTGTACACGTATGAGATAATAGAAGAACTATATACATCACGATACACATGATTACGATAATATGCTTTTCTAATGCGTCGATTCTAGGTTCTTCTTTCCATGATTGGAGATCCATCCATGCTCTTTCCTTTGCCTCTTGAACAATTTGCATTTATACTTGAAATGCCTCGGCTTCCTACATATGTAGTAATCCTTCCCCTTTTTGTAGTTCATACCTATTTTGGGACTTATTGTAGTTGATGTCTCTTTTTTGTTTTCCAATTTCCTTATGCCCTTTTTTCTTATTACTGATTATGTTTATCATAGAATCAGATTCAAAAACTCTTTTTCTATGGATTCAGATTTTTTTCTTCAATACAAAGATGCTTTTGAATCTATTCTATAGAAAAATATTTTGTTGAGTGCATAAGACACATTTTGTAACCACTCCAACTTTAAAGGAATTTATCCACGAAAACACCAACTTATAATACTTTAAGGATGATTTTTTAACATTCTTAAGTTTGTTGAAGATAACCTTTAACTTATGTACTTGATGAAAGACTGATATATTGTCAAGCATTTTAAACTCAAAAAATATGAAAATTAGAAACTTGTTTGTGTCTTCCTTTTCATTGTTGTAATTTTTCTCTAAAGTTTTCTAGATTTCCCTTAATGATTTGATGGAAGTGAAGATATCATGATGATGCCATGAAATAATACAATAATGTTTCTTTGAGGCACAGTAATACCCATCAACACGCATATATCCACATTCCTCGAAGTGCCCAAATGCTCGTTTTTGACCAATAATATATTAGTAGGCCAAGCATGTGTGCTCATTCTCTTTATTTTAGTCATTTATATACTTTATTATATCATTCTCACGTTCTTATACATATATACTGTAACAACCCTGTATTTTACAATTATTTTTGAATTGATTTCCAGATTTAAAAGCTTTATTTATGTAAAGAATAAATTTTGTTATTGTAAATATAAAAAACTTTGATTTTGTATGTGGATTAGAATTCCAAATATGACTAAATTTAATATTTCCAGAAAATGTAAATTTTGGTCAATAGTCAAACTTTGACTTTTAAGTTTAAATTTTAAATAGTTTGAAATTATATATTTTATCTTTTATTATGAAAATAGATGTAATAACTCGAACACTACTTTTCGTTTCGTTGAAAACGGAGTTAAAATGTAAAAGTTATGTACATTTCAATTTTTAGTATAATTTGTTTTATTGTACAATTTTGCCTATTTTAAATTTTATAAATCATATTTTTCTTTCTTATATTTTATCTTAATATGTGTAAATATGTTATTTTATGTATATTTTTGTCTTTTAATATTTTTAAATGGTAATAGAATTTTTCCAAAATTTACTGTATTTATTTCCTATTTTTAAAGGCTGTTTTCTAATTTTCTGCTATTTTCTTCATTTTAAATTTTTTTATTTTATTTTTAAATTTGTTTTATTTTTTAAATTTCATCTCTAAATATTTTAAAATAATAATATAATTTTTCCAAAATTTACCGTGTTGATTTTCCATTTTTAAGGGCTGTTTTCCTATTTTCTGCTATTTTCTTCATTTAAAAATTTTATGTAAATTTAATTTTAAATATTTACTTTGTGAATATATTTTTATTTTATGTTATTATTTATGTTTAAAAATATATTGCAAGCTCATATGAATTTTCTAAAATTTATTCTATTCAATTTCAAAATTTTCTAGTCTAGTTCACTGTTTTAACTATTTTCCTTAATTCTACTTTATATAATCAATAAATATTATATATATTTTTATATTTTATCAAATTTTCTAATTTTTAACTGGAATTAATGTTATTACCAGAAATATAAACTTATAAAAATGAATTAAAGAAATTTGAAAGGCCTTAAACTTTCTATCTTCCTAAGGCCCTTTTATTTTCTAACCCTTCTACTTTCTAACCTAACTTTTCATTCAATTGGCCACATCTCCTCATTTCTTCAGCCGCCACTTTTTTTTCCTCTCATTCACGAATTTTCAAAGCTCCTAAACCCTAAAAAAAATCATGGCCTCCAGCTTGCAAAAAAATTAGGTAAATCCCTCTCTTCTTTCTACTTTTTCTCCTATTTTATATGCAAATTTGCTTTGCTTTCTCCCCTGATTGGAGCGGCTCTCCCCCTATTCCACGGCCACCACCTCCTTCCATCTCTTCCCTACCATCACCACCATCTACCCCACCAGATCTGACCATATCCGAACCCCAAATGATGGTCAAACCCCTCAAACTACAACCTAGATGCCTAGATCTATACTTATTTCACCTCTACATGCTCATCCACTTCAACCACCACCCAAACCATCACCATAGCCACCACCACTCCCCTGACCTGACCTTGACACACCCCTCCCCACCTCTGTCTAGATCTGAAACATGAAGATCCGAGCCAAACAATGCATGTAGATGAGCCTTGTGGTGCACCAAAACTCCACTGTCAAGCCTAGACCCCTTGTATTCTCATGCTTGTAACCTCCACCTTGCTCTTGCCCTGTAGCCATGCCTTTTTAGGTCCAAACCAGACCCAAACCATGTCCAAACCTGAACCAAAACATTCCCTAAGTCATGCTAGCAAGTGTAGGAAGCAAGGCAAAAACATTCATTCCTTTGTTGTCTCTTATCTTCATTTTTTCAACATTGTTTGTGTTAAATATTTATGTATATATTGTCTTGTTTTGGTTATTGTTTACAAGATAAATATCAAGGCTCTATATTCATTCAAATCAAAAGTCATGTTGTATCGTGTTTGTCGTGATTTATGGAATCTATTCTGTGTGTTTTCATCGCTAACTCCAGCATAAAAAGGTGAGTTATTCTCACCAGACAATATGTACCTATATAACTAGTAAATTGACACCCTGTGAATCTGTAGAAATATATTATCATGTTATATATGCCTATATTATTATCATATGATGTTCACACCTGTTATTACACCTGTTATATCATATGTTACTGTTATTTAATGTTATTCTGTTATTTATATCAGTTATCACCATTGCAAGTTCCCTGTAGATTTGAATCACTATGGGTTGAAATGATACATACTCGAACGGACTTTAGAATAGGGAAAAATCGTTATGGGCTAAAATGATAGGCCTGAATGGTTTTTATTTAATTTATTTTAACTCGGGATTTCGGGTTTGAAATGATAGAACCCGGATTTTTCTTTTTAAACTGCGGATTGAAATGATACATATCCGTATCACTTGACCTAGGCTAGAAAACTATATACAGGCCCGTGGTTATTTTATAAAGTGTTTTGAATATTTTTAAGTATTTTAAAATTATAAATTTATGAAATTTGATTTAAATATATTTTGAAATGTTTTAAAATAAAGAAATTATGATTTTTCTATGTGTTAAAAATGTAATTAATGAATGGTTTAACTGGATTTTTGAAATATAACTTAAGTTGGAAATTTGGAATTTGGTTAAAAATGATATTTAAGTTATATAAATATAATGGATACTAAATTTTATTTGGAAATGGTAAATATGATAATTTGATTTAAATTTGAATTTAAGTGATTTATTAAAGTATTATTGATTTTCCTATGAATTTAAGTGGTTAAATAAATGAATGTTTAAAAGTGATCTTTTAAAATATAACTTGACTTGGAAATGTGAAATTTGGTTTTAATTAAAGGTTTAAGTTAATTAAATAAAATTGGAAATTTAGTCAAATTGTGAAATGGTAATTTAAAATTTGAAGTGTTAAGTTTATTTGTTGAAATGTGAAGAATTGGACACTTTTACACTAAAATTTACTAAGTAAATTGTTGAAAATGGGATTTGATTATAAGAAATTTATTGTGAAAAGATATATGTTAGATGATATGTAAATGAACATTTTAAATGTTAAAATATAATTTTAAAAAATGTTTATGTGTTTTAAATTAAAGTTATTTAATTGCTGGAAATACACTAACACCTGAAATTAACTTTTAATAGCATTCAGAAATGCTATAGATTCTGTTTTGAACTAAAATTGTGTAAAAAGAGCTATTACAGCATTTCTGGAATGCTGTAGTTGCTGTAGTTGAACTTATAGGCTAATATTGAACTCAGGCCTATTATAGCATTCTCTGGAAATGCTATAATGGTCTGCAGTCTATGTTGAAATCAAATTTAACCCTTGTTTTGAAATCTGAACTACCGCAGCACTTCTGAAATGCTGTCTTTTCTGTTTTGAACTATAATTCAATTAAACTGAGTTTTAACAGCAGTTTTAAGTGCTGTCTTTGCTGAATTAAAAATGTTTTCAAATATAACTTATAGCAGTTGTTTTTTTTAATGCTGTGAAATGCTGAAATTTAAATAATTAGGGTTTTTAACTTAGTAAACGAACTCAGAATGGTTTGAAACTTTGGAAATTGAATACTTGATTTGAAAATATAATAATTACACTTTTAAAAGGTTTAAATGAATTATTTTGATTGAAATATAAACTATATAAAGGTGATTTGAAATGATAGTAAATGAACGATATCTTTGAATTTAAAAGGTATTTAAAGTCAAATATTTGGATTTGTAAGGATATGATATTTTATTATATTAAAATGATTTGAAATGAAGATTTGGAAAGATTGATATTTGATATATTAAAATGATTTGAAATGATGTTTTGGAAAGATATGATATTTTGATATATTGAAATGATTTGAAATGAAGTTTTGAAATGATATGATATTTGAAATATATTGAAATGGTTTGGAATTGATTTAATCTTTATTTTGATAAAGATTTGGATTTGAAATGATATTCTATTTTGAAGTATAAAATATTATTTTAAAATTATAACTACGGGTTATAATAACGATTGGTTGCTAAAGAGACCGGGATCGGATATGGACATACTCTCTGTCTTACCGAAAACCACTTTGACAACTGTGTACGCGGTGGAGTTTCCAGAATGAAGTAGGATGGTGGCGACGATCCTAAGGTATATACGTGGACCCAACTCCCGTGAGTTGGCATAAGGTGGCTAAAACAGGAGCGATTGACGGACCAAGGAGGTAGCACCTCTTATCGGACACACTTCTTCGATACCATTCTATTACTTGTGATTGATTTGGTGGCCACCCTTGATTTGGGAGTGTTGTTCGAGGTGGGCGGTAGTGGCTGCTATGAGTCACCACTAGTCCGGATGCGTAATTGGTATATCTACTTTGGCATTGCCTAGTTGTGCCGTGTCACCTACCATATCGAGCTTTACTACGATTATGATTTTAAGATCCGACCACGTTAAGGTTCTCCATCCCCTTAACGCTATTTTCTATATGATTATACTTTACTTATTTAGACACTATTATAATAGCGAATATTACTACATAGTAGATAGTTTAACGGATCCTTAAAGAATGAGCGATCCCAAGAATTCTTTAAGTTACTTGTACCTTATTACAGTTCACTTGAGTTGGTTTATATTATATAAGTATATATTGTCCTGACTCGAGTGTTTATGTTTTGCTTTACGCTCGGGTCAGCCTGAGTATTCACAGATTTGGATTTCCACCTTCTGGAGATTTGAATCGTTGGAGATTATCTGCTAGTCTTGTTCTATCTACTTCAGTTATGTTGCTCTGTTCAGCTTGTACTTGGTTATCTTATTTATACTTCTGTTGTACTCTATTTCTTCTATTGTATCTTATGTACTCTGATATATTTATATAGTAGCTTCATGAACTACTATTTCTTTTACTTCCGCTGCATTATTTTACTCTGTGTCTGTGATCTGTGATTATATTTATTTACTATATATTCTGAGATTTTCCAAATTTTAATTACAACGCGGTATTTTGAGCAATTCAACTCCGGCATGAGTGTCTACCTATACACTTATAATGGATGCGAATGGTTGAAAATATCGGGTCGTTACATATACTCACAAATATTCCATAATATGGGACATTTATTACAATTCATCCAATGAGTTAAACTTATTATTTATTTGTAATTGCCTTACATGAATCAATTAACATAAAACAAGAGATTTACATGTTTATAATATTGAGTACTTACTCGGATCTTTTATCAAAAACTAATGTATAACCCGTGCATTGAACATGGTACTGTTATTAAAATAGTATTTGTATTATAATTATTGTTGAAAATAGAATTTAATTGTACAATGTATAAATCTATTGAGAAAGATGAATTATAAATTAAAATGACATGTGAAGCTCAGATGTAGGGCTGAAGATTTAGTCCTCGCTAACTATGTACCATTGTAAGAATTTGTAACGACCTGTATTATTGATAATTAAAAATATTAAATTTAATAAGATTTGTGGAATTTAATATTGTGAGAAATTAAAATTTATGATTTATAAATGGAAAAAAATATTAGAATACAGTTTAATAATGTTGATTGGATGTAATTGACAATTTTTTAATGTAATTTCAATTAATGGTAATAGTGGAAGTTAATAAGGAATAAAATTGAACGTTGTATCAAAAAGGGAAATCGATGTTAGTTAATTTGTTTGGTTTTAACATGCAATAGGAAACCAATTATTTAGTACGTAGATTTGGTAACCTTTATTGTAAACAATAAATTTATAAATGTGTTTAAATTAATAAGATTTAATATTGTTTATTTATCATCTTATTATTAAATCCGTTGAAATCAATGGAAATTAAATGTGATTAAATATTGCAGTTAATGTAAGAAAAGACGTTGACTGTAGAAAATGAGTGTAATAAGATGGAAACTTATATTAAATAAATTCATAAGGTATTGTTTGAGTTAATAATAAGAGTGTAAATCAAAATAAAAGAATTTATTGGAATTTTAAATATAATTAATTGGGATTTTATTACAGTTGTAATTGAACGATGAAATTA
The DNA here is from genome assembly GCA_030737815.1 of Allium fistulosum. NCBI lineage: Eukaryota > Viridiplantae > Streptophyta > Magnoliopsida > Asparagales > Amaryllidaceae > Allium > Allium fistulosum. The sequence continues at coordinate 692,390,009 of CM060904.1, forward strand.
ATGTAATATTTAAATATTGGATTTTTACATGGAAAATTTAATTTTAAAAAGATTATTAAATTTCTTTGAAATTAGGAATGATGAAAATGGTTAACTTTTAAATTTGAATTTAAAAGTTATTAAACTGATTTTAAATTAATAATTCATTTGATTAACGTGTAAAATTAGTCTTTTTGGGCACTGTCTCGGATTTTGACGAAACTAGTTTCATCGGATCCGTAATAGTGAATTATTATAGGATTTCAAGTTTCGTAGCGATCGGACTTATCGTTTGATCGTGCGAGCTCGAAACGCGTAGAAATCAATTAATGGAATTTAAATGAATATAATTTGATTTTAAAAGCTAACTTATGTATACCGTAGAAATAGGGTTTGAAATTAGTTCCATTAAGTTTAAAAATATTGAAAACCTATATTTTGATATATTGGATGACCTATTTTTGTTTCGGGAACGAAACGGGCTTTTCGGGTCTTTATTATCGCTTTGGCCCAATCGATTTGTTACATCCATTCTTGTTTCAGCTTTGTCTATATATAGGCTGTTATAAATCCTAGCAGCTTTCTATTTTCATTTTCTATACATACAATTTCTATCTCATATGTTCCTTCTCAATGGCAGACATCTCAAACCTTAATTACAATTCCAAATCAAACTCTAAAAAGTCAAACTGCTCAAACCCTATCGAATTATATATCATCGCAAAGCTCTCGACAAACGTAATCTGCATCTACAATTCAATTTTCGATTGGAGGCTCCGTTTTTCCAGAAATTGGCGATCTTTCTCAGTCGTCCGTTGTTAGGGTTTCGCGATCAACGGTGGATCGTTGACCATTCAACGATCGGAGGGCACTGCATCGTAGAGGGCGCCACGGGGAGTCAATCTATATGGTTGAATCGTGTCAGAGATGAATGAGTTTGATAGAAAATGATGATTTGTGGCCGAAAATCAACCTCGGCATGGAGGCTGGCATGATCACCTTGGACGATCAGTCGGAGGGAGTAAGGGGCGGCATATGGCGGCGGTCGCGATGGTGGGGTTCGATCTAGACGAAGTGATGAGGATCGGCGATGGTAGGCGATTGTTGGTGGCGGCTATTGGGTATACGTGCATGAGTATGTTCGATCTGCTAGGGTTGAGAAGGTACGATATTACCAAATTGCCTTTGATTAATTTAAATTTAAATTTAAAATTTAAACCATCTAACACACATAACTTTGGCATACGAACTTTGATTAACATGCGGTTTCTTCTGTTGGGTTCGTATCGAAATTCTGGACAACAAGAAATTGGTTTGGTTGAATTTGGAGACTGTTCAAATTTTGGGCTTTTATTGGATTTTAAATGGGTTTTAAATCAAAGATGGGTGATTTAACCCACTCACGCAATACTAAATCTTCTTACGTTAGTTAAATTAAATTTATAATGTGGTAAGAATTTTATTGGTTGCTGTTTGGTAGTTTAAATTGACAGTTGAATTGAAATTGAATTTTATATTAAATTAAATCGACATTTAAATTACTATTGAATTTAATTGCTAGTTAAGTACCTGATATTGATGATTGGTTAATTATGATGATTTATGGGCTGATTTGGATGTTGAGTGTGATGGATGTCTATTTGTTGACAATTTGGATTATTGGGTGTTTATTTATTTATATATCCCTGCTATTACCCTGCATATTAATTGAAATCACATAAACTGTTATCTAAACTATTTCGAATAAATTAAGAAATAGGTTAAAATGATATATACCCATGACACTTTAATTTGGATTGTAATGATATATATCCATCCCTATAATTAAAATTGAAATAACTGATCACTTGGCCATAGGGTAGAAAATTATATAAGGACACCAGATTGATTAAATTAAATGGTTTTTAAAATATTGAATTTGGATTTTGGTTAATGATATTGTTTTAAAGGAAATAAATTGTGGATTTTTATGAATTGAATTATTTCCAAACTAAGCTTTGAAATGTTGAAATTTAAATTGGTTAAAAGAAATTGTTTTAAAGAATTGAATTGGAACTGTGAAGTTATAATTGATATATGACTTTAATTTGGAAATTTAATTTTTTTAAAGATTTGGATCTTAAATTTAACAATGAAGTTTAATTTGACTAAAGTGCTTTAAATCGGTAAATTGAAATTGGACATGAAATCGATATAAATTGAAATGGTTTAAAATAAGAATTGGATGGAAATTTAAATCATTGAATTGAATTGTTGAATAGAATTTGAAGTTAAAAATGAATGTTTGGAAAATTGAAGTTATTTCGAATTGAAATTGAAATCAAGTTGATTTGAAGACTTATGTTAAATAAATTCATAAGGTATTGGTTGTATTAATAATAAGAGTGTAAATCAAAATAAAAGAATTTATTGGAATTTTAAATAAAATTAACTGGGATTTTATTACAGTTGTAATTGAACGCTGAAATTAATGTAATATTTAAATATTGGATTTTTACATGGAAAATTTAATTTTAAAAATATCATTAAATTTCTGTGAAATCAGGAATGATGAAAATGGTTAACTTTTAAATTTGAATTCAAAAGTGATTAAATTGATTTTAAATTAATAATTCATTTAATTAACGTGTAAAATTAGTCTTTTTGGGCACTTCTCGGATTTCGACGAAACCAATTTCATCGAATCCGTAATAGTGAATTATTATAGGATTTCAAGTTTTGTAGCGATCGGACTTATCGTTTGATCGTGCGAGCTCGAAACGCATAGAAATCAATTAATGGAATTTAAATGAATATAATTTGATTTTAAAAGCTAACTTTTGTATACTGTAGAATTAGGGTTTGAAATTAGTTCCATTGAGTTTAAAAATATTGAAAACCTATATTTCGATATATTGGATAAACTATTTTCGTTTCGGGAACGAAACGGGCTTTACGGGTCTTTGTTATCGCTTTGGCCCAATCGATATGTTCCATCCATTCTTGTTTCAGCTTTGTCTATATATAGGCTGTTATAAACCCTAGTAGCTTTCTATTTTCATTTTCTGTACTATAATTTCTATCTCATCTGTTCCTTCACAATGGCAGACATCTCAAACCCTAATTACAATTCCAAATCAAAATTCAAACTGCTCAAACCCTATCGAATTATATATCATCACGAAGCTCTCGACGAACTTAATCTGCGTCTGCCATTCATTTTTTGCTTGGAGGCTCCGTTTATCCAGAAATTGGCGATCTTTCTCAGCCATCCATTGTTAGGGTTTTGCGGTGGATCGTCGACCATTCGACGATCGGAGGGCACTGCATCATAGAGGGCATCAAGGGGATTCAATCTATATGGTTGAATCATGTCAAAGATGAACAAGTTTGCCAGAAAATAATGATTTTTGGGCAAAAATCATCCTCGGCATAGACGCTGGCATCATCACCTTGGGCGATCGATCGGAGGGAGTAGGGGCGGCCTATGGTGGTGGTCGCGATGGTGGGGTTCAATCTAGGCAAAGTGATGAGGATCAGCGGCGGTCGGCGATTGTTGGTGGCGGCTGTTGGGTGTAAGTGCGTGAGTATGTTTGATCTGCTAGGGTTGAGAAAGCACGATATTACCAAATTGCCCTTGATTAATTTAAATTTAAATTTTAAACCTTCTAACACACATAACTTTTACATACGAACTCCGATTGACGCGTAGTTTCTTCCGTTGGGTTCATATCAAAATTCAGGACAACATGAAACTGTTTGGTTGAATTTGGAGACTGTTAAAATTTTGGACTTTTATTGGATTTTAAATGGGCTTTAAATCAAAGGTGAGTGATTTAACCCACTCACGCAATACTAAATCTTCTTATGTTAGTTGAATTAAATTTATAACGTGGTAAGAATTTTATTCATTGCTATTTGGTAGTTTAAATTGACATTTGAATTGAAATTGAATTTTATATTGAATTAAATTGACATTTAAATTATTATTGAATTTAATTGCTAGTAAAGTACTCGATATTGATGACTAGTCAAATGTGGTGATTTATGGGCTGATTTGGATGTTGACAGTGATGGATGTCTATTTGTTGACAATTTGGATTATTGGGTGTTTATTTATTTATATATATGTGCTATTACCCTGCATATTAATTGAAAGCATATAAACTGTTATTTAAACTATTTCGAATAAATTAAGAAATAGGTTGAAATGGTATATATCTATGACACTTTGATTTAAATTGAAATGATATATATTCATCCCTATAATTAAAATTGAAATAACTAATCACTTGGCTATAAGGTAGAAAATTATATATGGACACCAGATTATTGGTTAAATTAAACGGTTTTTAAAATATTGAATTTGGATTTTGGTTAACGATATTGTTTTAAAGGAAATAAAGTGTGGATTTTTATGAATTGAATTATTTCCGAACTAAGCATTGAAATGTTGAAATTTAAATTGGTTAAAAGAAATTGTTTTAAAGAATTGAATTGGAAACGTGAAGTTATAATTAATATATGACTTTAATTTGGAAATTTAATTATTTTAAAGATTTGGATCATAAATTTAACAATGAAGTTTAATTTGGTTTAAGTGCTTTAAATCGGTAAATTGAAATTGGACTTGAAATCGATATAAATTGAAATGGTTTAAAATAAGAATTGGATGGAAATTTAAATCATTGAATTGAATTGTTGAATAGAATTTGAAGTTAAAAATGAATGTTTCGAAAATTGAAGTTATTTCGAATTGAAGTTGAAATCAAGATGATTTGAAGACTAAACTGAAATTGAGTCAATTGAATTGAAACATTGGAAATTAGGAGTGTTGATTTGAAATTGGACATGGGTCTAGATTTGTAAAATGGAAAGAAACAGTTTGATTTGATATTATTTTCAAAATAAAATATTTTAATATAAAATGTTTAAAATCTCTTTTTAATATTCAAATTATTTAGATTTTCCAAACTATTTTACTATGTAAACCACTTTCAATACTCAAACAGTTTTTATATCAAACTATTTTTAGTCTTTAAACAATTTAAACTATTTTTAAACTATTTAAAACTATTTAAACTATTTTCTAAAATTTCAAACCGTGCAAAGTTGAGATGTTTATATTTAAATCGTTGATTTAAATGCGAATGTGGTTAAATGAGGTTACAACTGAAGTTGGAATTTGAAATAATACTTTCAAGTGAAAATGATATATTTTGAGTAAATATGATGATTTTGAAATGAAGGATATTTGGAATTGAATATGATATTTTGATATCAAATATGAATTAGGTTTGAAATGTAAAAGAACCAACCGGTGTGAAAAATGACGTTTGGTTGTTAAAGAGACCGGGGTCTCTTATTAGCATATTCTCTGTCGATATTGGAACCACTTTAACAACTGTGTACACGGTGGATGATATCCAGAATGTAGAGGTTGAATTGGAGGCGTTTGCTAGATTTGAAGAAAGAGAACGACGATGGATGACCCCAGCACTTGTGCCAATTTGAAATAACTAAAGCATGAGCTTTACCTGACCACTGAGGCTAGCTACCTCTAGCGGACACACCTCTTCGTATTACTATATTAATGTTGGATTGATCGATGCACCTTGATTTGATTTTTTGAGGTGTTGGACGCGGTGGGCCGTTAGGGGTTACCACCGGTTAGGAAATGCAAAACGGTAGTATCCTACCTTGGGCATCGCCTCACGTGCCTTGTCATAGTCTTTATCCTTATTCGCGCCCACTACGATTTTGTTTTAGTATGGTACCTATTGCGGACTCACTGGCTACGGACGACTGGTTGTGTTATAGGACCTGCATAGACTACCTGCTTAAAAATGTGTTAAGGGGGATGAATGTAAAGCCTTAACGCTATTTTAATACTTTACATTACAGATGGACACTACATATATAGCGTATTTTACTATATATAGATAGTTTAACGGATCCTTAGGAGATGGAAAATCTCATAACATCTCTTAAGTTACTACACGCACGTTATATACTGGATAGGAGATGAAAAATCATGTAAACATCTCTGAAGCTTTTACACTCATATTTACTTGTTGTTGATTTAACTTACATAAGAACTTTTAGTTCTGACTCAAGTTTTTGTCTTTTCATTACACTCGGATCAGTCTGAGCTTTTCAGTGTTGAAGACATTATTCTTGGAGGATGAAGACGGAGTTTGGTATATTATATAATTAGTATTATTCCGATGCATCATTATTAGTATGTTGCTGTTTGTACTCTGATTTTGTTGTAAATTTTGTGTAATCAAATGTATATTGTAAAACAGCCTCATGAACTGTTTATTTGATTATTATATTTTGTCATTCCGCTGCGAGATTCTGTATTTTGTTTTCCTTCTTTTCTCTTATTTTCTTATTTACCCCATTAACAATCCACCCTTTCGAATGGTTTGAGTTAGATATTTGTGGTTTATTGTCGATTTAAACCGTCCAAAAAGGTGGTTTGTCACAGTTGGTATCACAGCGAGGTTTAGAGATACCTTAGCCTGTAGGGGTTTAAACTCCTTAGAGATAGGGTTACTAATACCCTAGAATGAGTCTGAGTGTGTGTATATGAGAGAGCGTATTTGATAGTGCTATAAAAATGTTTCTATTGTGTTAATTTGTTCTGTTGAGTATTTATAAATTCTGGTCGGAACATGGGGTGCCATGGCATCGATACGGATTTCTAAACCCTTAATAGGGTAGACCGACACAATTTTAAAAAAAGGTAAATGGAATAATTTTACCTAGTATTATATTTTGTATATAAAAGGATAATTTTTCATAAATTGATATAGTTATTTTGGTGTGTTGGCTATTAGGAAATGATAATATTTGATTATTGTCATTTATTTTTGGTTGGTCAATGTTCTTAAAAACTATTGACTATTGTATGTTATAAGAAAATGCAATCTTATAAATATGGTTTATAAATAAGATTTACAAATAAAATGAATTTAAATTAAAATTTGAGAACCCAAATTCTAGTGTTTTGAAATTGGTTTTCAAAGATTTGGAGAAATAATGTTACTATTATTTAGTAGTGATTGCAAATGGGAATGTTTTCAAAATGATTTCTGAAGGTACTTGAAAGAAATGTTTTCAAAGGAAGTTTAAAAGAAAATAAGTTCTGTACTCCCCTCTTCAATCGTTGGAAAGTAATTTCCGTGATGACCGCGTGGCATCATCGACATTCATTTTCGAGTTTCAAAGTGGGAAGACCACTGTAGTAGCTTTGCTACACATTTGTTTAATAAACAAATTTTGTTTTAAGTTTCCTAAGTATGATTTGATATATTAAAAGATATAAGTATATATTATTTCAAGATGATTTGAAATTAAATCCGGTATTTTGTTCTTAAAAATTTCTTTTAATCGATGATTTTCAAATTACTGTAAATGAAATGAAATCTTGACTATTTTAATAAGTTGAAAACTTTCAAATTGAAATCTGAATTAAAGGGTAATTGTTTAATGAAAATATAAGAAATTGAAGTTTTGTAACTTGTAAATTAAAGTATAATGGAATATCAAGCGAGTAAAAAACTTAAGTAATAAAAATGCTCAAAATGGAATTATTACCATATATAGATAATGGAATATCATACATGAAGGCAAAACTTAAAAAATAAAAATGTTTCAAAATGAAACTGTAAAGAAATTTGAGATTTGTCACTTGCAAATTAAAAGATAATGAAAATTAAGAAGATGTAAACTATTGAACATTTTTGTTAACTAAAATGAATAAGATAAATTTGTGTAACACTCAATTAAATTCTAAAAACTTATATAAAACTTACCAGAAATGTTAAAGAAGTTGAAATGTTAAATATGAATATGTAATAGAACATTATACAAGTAGAACTTAAGTAATGAAAATGTTCAAATGGAATTATGTCTACAAATAAGAATCATGATGTACAAAAAAATGTTTTAAACTTAAGTTGATGTTTTGAAATGCTTAATAAATTAAATTGAATAGTTAAAGGTGAATATTATCTAAGTAAATGATTATAAACTTAAGAAATTGTTGAAATGATTCATAAATAGATTCAATATTAAATGATACTATAAGTAAAGAAATAAATATGAAATAACGAATGGAAAAAAAACTTAAATATGAAATGTTTTATTAAGAATATTAATATTAAATAGAAATCAGTTATATAAGTAAATAATAAATGTGAATTAAACTGCAAGGAGAATGGAGATTTTTAAGTTTTCTATCATAGTTTATGGCTATGCAAGGAGAATGGAGATTTTTAATCAAGAAATCGAATCAAAGTCCGCACTAGAGTAGTTGGGTTAACAATACTAGTTCGAAGGTGAAATATGTGTATTCAAGCAAGCGATTAGAATTGATATTGTGTATAATGATATATGTACATCATACAAACTTAAATAATATTTAAATACTATGTTGTTGGCTTGTGGAAAGTTTGGGAAATGATACTTTAGATTGTTTGAGGTTGTATAAATAATCTATGAAGTAATTATCTAAGGCTGTTAAGCGTAAGGTACACTTGGTAGTTATTTATCACCCTTGTACGACGAAAAGTTTCTAAACCTGGACAAACCATTAGTTTTCGGTTGCTATGGATGTATGATGGATTCTTTTGTTGCATATAATCTTTTGTTTGCATATGATTATTATATATTGTATGTTGCTTGTACTACCAATTGAAACAACTAATATATTACTCTTTTACACAGTTTTAACTCTATTGGATTATATAAGTAAAATACAGGTTTATGGAAGCAATAGTAGTTGCTTTTGGTTTCATAAATAAAGTTAGTTTGCCCGACAAATAGGTACGTTTTTGGATTATGGTTTTTGGAACGTTATTTTATTGTTTTTCCCATGGTTTGGGATGTTTATTATTGAAATATGATATATATATATTGTATTTATTGATATTATTATTTGTCCGGACCTATCTGCGCAAAGGAGACTTTGCAAAAAAATTACGTAAATTTAGGACTTAGAAAAATTTTCTTAGAAGTTGACTTGTTTTCAAACTTTTATTAAACTTAATTACGTCAGTTTAAAGTGTTTATAAATTGATTATTTTAAATAAAATATATCAAACCTCTTGATCATTTTTTGTTCCTTTTCGAGGACGAAAAGTTTTGAGTGGGGGTGATTGTAATGATCTCTATTATTGATAATTAAAAATATTAAATTTAATAAGGTTTGTGGAATTTAATATTGTGAGAAATTAAAATTTATGATTTATAAATGGAAAAGTTATTAGAATACAATTTAATAATGTTGATTGGATGCAATTGACAACTGTTTAATGTAATTTCAATTGATGGTAATAGAGGAAGTTAATAAGGAATAAAATTGAATGTTGTACCAAAAAGATAAATCAATGTTAGTTGATTTTTTTGGTTTTAACATGTAATAGGAAACCAATTATTTAGTACGTAGATTCGGTAACCTTTGTTGTAAACAATAAATTTATAAATGTGTTTATAAATGTGTTTAAATTACTAAGATTTAAATATTGTTTATTTATCATCTTATTATTAAATCCGTTGAAATCAATTTGGAAATCAATGGAAATTAAATGTGATTAAATATTGCAGTTAATGTAAGAAAATATTTTAACTGTAGAAAATGAGTGTAATAAGATGGAAACTTATGTTAAATAAATTCATAAGGTATTGGTTGAATTAATAATAAGAGTGTAAATCAAAAAAAAAAGAATTTATTGGAATTTTAAATAAAATTAACTAGGATTTTATTACATTTGTAATTGAACGATGAAATTAATGTAATATTTAAATATTGGATTTTTACATGGAAAATTTAATTTTAAAAATATCATTAAATTTCTATGAAATCAGGAATGATGAAAATGGTTAACTTTTAAATTTGAATTCAAAAGTGATTAAATTGATTTTAAATTAATAATTCATTTAATTAACGTGTAAAATTAGTCTTTTTGGGCACTTCTCGGATTTCGACGAAACCAATTTCATCGAATCCGTAATAGTGAATTATTATAGGATTTCAAGTTTTGTAGCGATCGGACTTATCGTTTGATCGTGCGAGCTCGAAACGCATAGAAATCAATTAATGGAATTTAAATGAATATAATTTGATTTTAAAAGTTAACTTTTGTATACTGTAGAATTAGGGTTTGAAATTAGTTCCATTGAGTTTAAAAATATTGAAAACCTATATTTCGATATATTGGATAAACTATTTTCGTTTCGGGAACGAAACGGGCTTTTTGGGTCTTTGTTATCGCTTTGGCCCAATCGATCTGTTCCATCCATTCTTGTTTCAGCTTTGTTTATATATAGGCTGTTATAAACCCTAGTAGCTTTCTATTTTCATTTTCTGTACGTATAATTTCTATCTCATCTGTTCCTTCACAATGGCAGACATCTCAAACCCTAATTACAATTCCAAATCAAAATTCAAACTGCTCAAACCCTATCGAATTATATTTCATCACGAAGCTCTCGACGAACTTAATCTGCGTCTGCCATTCATTTTTTGCTTGGAGGCTCCATTTATCCAGAAATTGGCTATCTTTCTCAGCCATCCGTTGTTAGGGTTTTGCGGTGGATCGTCGACCATTCGACGATCGGAGGGCACTGCATCGTAGAGGGCATCAAGGGGATTCAATCTATATGGTTGAATCATGTCAAAGATGAACGAGTTCACCAGAAAATAATGATTTTTGGCAAAAATCATCCTCGGCATAGACGCTGGCATCATCACCTTGGGCGATCGATCGGAGGGAGTAGGGGTGGCCTATGGTGGTGGTCGCGATGGTGGGGTTCAATCTAGGCAAAGTGATGAGGATCAGTGGCGGTCGGCGATTGTTGGTGGCGGTTGTTGGGTGTAAGTGCGTGAGTATGTTTGATCTGCTACGGTTGAGAAGGCACGATATTACCAAATTGCCCTTGATTAATTTAAATTTAAATTTTAAACCTTCTAACACACATAACTTTTGCATACAAACTCCGATTGACGCGCAGTTTCTTCCGTTGGGTTCGTATCAAAATTCAGGACAACATGAAACTAGTTTGGTTGAATTTGGAGACTGTTAAAATTTTGGACTTTTATTGGATTTTAAATGGGCTTTAAATCAAAGGTGAATGATTTAACCCACTCACGCAATACTAAATCTTATTATGTTAGTTGAATTAAATTTATAATGTGGTAAGAATTTTATTCGTTGCTATTTGGTAGTTTAAATTGACATTTGAATTGAAATTGAATTTTATATTGAATTAAATTGACATTTAAATTATTATTGAATTTAATTACTAGTAAAGTACTTGATATTGATGACTAAACAATTGTGGTGATTTATGGGCTGATTTGGATGTTGACAGTGATGGATGTCTATTTGTTGACAATTTGGATTATTGGGTGTTTATTTATTTATATATCCGTGCTATTACCCTACATATTAATTGAAAGCATATAAACTATTATTTAAACTATTTCGAATAAATTAAGAAATAGGTTGAAATGGTATATATCTATGACACTTTGATTTAAATTGAAATGATATATATTCATCCCTATAATTAAAATTGAAATAACTAATCACTTGGCTATAAGGTAGAAAATTATATATGGACACCGGATTATTGGTTAAATTAAACGGTTTTTAAAATATTGAATTTGGATTTTGGTTAACGATATTGTTTTAAAGGAAATAAAGTGTGGATTTTTATGAATTGAATTATTTCCGAACTAAGCATTGAAATGTTGAAATTTAAATTGGTTAAAAGAAATTGTTTTAAAGAATTGAATTGGAAACATGAAGTTATAATTAATATATGACTTTAATTTGGAAATTTAATTATTTTAAAGATTTGGATCTTAAATTTAACAATGAAGTTTAATTTGGTTTAAGTGCTTTAAATCGGTAAATTGAAATTGGACTTGAAATAGATATGAATTGAAATGGTTTAAAATAAGAATTGGATGGAAATTTAAATCATTGAATTGAATTGTTGAATAGAATTTGAAGTTAAAAATGAATGTTTTGAAAATTGAAGTTATTTCGAATTGAAGTTGAAATCAAGATGATTTGAAGACTAAACTAAAATTGAGTCAATTGAATTGAAACATTGGAAATTAGGAGTGTTGATTTGAAATTGGACATGGGTCTAGATTTGTAAAATGGAAAGAAATAGTTTGATTTGATATTATTTTCAAAATAAAATATTTTAATATAAACTGTTTAAAATCTATCTTTCAAATATTCAAATTATTTAGATTTTCCAAACTATTTTACTATGTAAACCACTTTCAATACTCAAACAGTTTTTATATCAAACTGTCTTTAAACAATTTAAACTATTTAAAACTATTCAAACTATTTTCTAAAATTTCAAACAGAGAAAAGTTGAGATGTTTATATTTAAATCGATGATTTAAACGCGAATGTGGTTAAATGAGGTTACAACCTAATTTGGAATTTGAAATGATACTTTCAAGTGAATATGACATATTTTGAGTAAATATGATGATTTTGAAATGAAGGATATTTGGAATCGAATATAATATTTTGATATCAAATATGAATCGATTTTGAAATGTAAAAGAACCAACTGGTGTGAAAAATGAAGTTTGGTTGCTAAAGAGACCGGAGACTCTTATTATTATACTCTCTGTCAATATTGGAACCGCTTTAACAACTGTTTATGTGGTGGATGATATCCAGAATGTATATGTTGAATTGAAGACGTTTGTTGAATTTGAAGAAAGAGAACGATGATGGATGACCCCGACACTTGTGCCAATTTGAAATGACTACAACAGGAGCCATACCTGACCATTGAGGCTAACTACCTCTAGCGGATACACCTCTTCATATTACTATATTGATGTTGGCTTGATCGGTGCACCTTGATTTGATTTTTGGTGGTGTTGGACGCGGTGGGCGGTTAGGGGTTACCACCAGTCGGGAAATGCAAAATGGTAGTATCCTACCTTGGGCATCGCCTCATGTGCCTTGTCATACTATTTATCTTTATTCACGCCCACTACTATTTTGTTTTAGTATGGTACCTATAGGGGACTTACTGGCTACCGACGTTACTTGTTGTGTTACAGGACCTGTATAGACTACCTACTTAAAAATGTGTTACAGGACCTTATATGGACACTACATATATAGCGTATTTTACTACATATAGATAATTTAACGGATCCTTAGAAGATGGAAAATCCCGTAACATCTCTTAAGTTATTGCACGCACGTTATACATTGGATAGAAGATGAAATATCCCATAAACATCTCTGAAGCTATTACACTCATATTTACTTGTTGTTGATTTAACTTACATCAGAACTTTTAGTTCTGACTCGAGTGCTTTGTCTTTTCATTATGCTCGGGTCAGCCTGAGCTTTTCAATGTTTAAGACATTATACCTGGAGGACTAAGACGGAGTTCGGTATATTATATTATTAGTATTATTCCACTGCATCATTATTGGTATGTTGTTGTTTGTACTCTATTATTGTTGTAAAATTTGTGTAATCAAATGTATATTGTAAAACAGCTTCATGAACTGTTGTATTTGATTATTATATTTTGTCGTTCCGCTGCGAGATTCTGTATTTTGTTTTCTTTCTTTTCTCTTATTTTATTATTTACCCCATTGACAATCCTCCCTTTTGAATGGTTTGAGTTAGATATATATGGTTTATTGTCGATTTAAACCATCCAAAAAAGGTGGGTCATCACAGAATTAATGTCCTAACTTAAAGAATTTTTTATAAATTAAAATTGTTATTACCATATAGATAAATAGTTTATGATAGTTATATGTATATTTTTATATATACAAGAATGAAAAATAACTTACCATTCATGTTAATGTAAATGTTGTGTGTGTGTGTGTGTGTTGAATTATTATTTTTTAAGGATTTGTAAATGCATTAATAAATATTACATAATTGAATTTTTTAGACAACTTAAATCAATAATAAACTTAACTAATTAAATAAAAGGAGTTGAATGTAAAAAAGTAGAAGAAAACTGAGAAGATCTCTATATGTAATTGTAGTTAATAAGAGCATCTTATGCTCAGCTTATCTATGCATGAAATTTTATCTCTTATTTGAGATTGCAATCATTAAAACATTTTAACTTTTAGTTAACCGTAAATTTCAAAAAATAATGTTTACAACTTTGATAATCACAAAATAATGTTTTATATCTTTGAGTTGAGTTATGAGCTGAGTAAATTTTAATATATTGTTAAAAATGAGAGTGTTTGTATAGCCTACTTTTTATCTGTGTAATCTGTGCATTCTTATCACAATGTTGTATAATATAAATTTATCCATTAAAAGTTGTTAAATGATGTGCACGTAAATGTGCATATATTTACATCCATATTTTATATATTTTTATTTAAATAAATATCATATTTGAGCATTTTAACATGTTTAAACCAAAATTCAATAATTGTCAAATCATCATATATTCATCTTCATTCAGGGGCAAAATGGTCATTTTTGTGCATGTGTCAATTTGAGAATTTTTACTTGGACATTTTTTATATGATTTTATAGGAATTTGGATGCATATGGAAGAGGCTTTTATGAAGATACATGCATGCACAAATTAATACAAAGGAAACAAGAAGGAAATAATTCAAGTCCATGTCATGGAGGACCTCACCCACTTGCCTAAATCTACAATTAGAAGCTAATGGACAACTAAGTGGAGGTTAAAGCTTCATGCACATTTAATAAGGGATTAATTAGTGGTTAATGGTTACTTGGTGGTCACACTTCCTAAAGGGCATTTTGGGAAACTCCCTAAATATTGAATTAGAGTTTTATGCATGTATAAATAGCCCTCTTATGTACATGTAAAGAGCTTCTACCTTTCATTTTTACTTAGGAAATTAAGCAAGCAAGTTGTAAGCTCTATGTTTCATGAAATAAAAATGGCTTTCTAGCCTCTTTCTCTTCTCTTTTTTACTTGTCTTACTTTACTTTTGTGCTCATTTTTATTCTTATGCTCTCTTTCATTTCATGTTCATAGTTTAGATTTACATTGATGAACTAGTTTAATTCATTTCCTTCTAGTAGTTAATCTTCTTTTTCTTTGTTTATTCTTTACTTTATTTCATTTTCAACGTTGAAATCTCTATGTATTGAAATGATAATACAAATGAGAGGCTAAACCTCTACAATTTAGGGGTAATGAAGCTTTCTTTTATCATGTAGATTCAACATAAATTTTCTATGTATGATCTCTTTTATACTTTATGAGAAAATGGATGTTTATGCTTGTTTGTATTTTATGTTGAATTTGATAGCCTACTTTGTTCGTAACAAATAGGCTATGTTTATCTCATTAATCACAAATTGCCTTTTCATCTAAATATGATCATGGCAATGAAGTGAAGTTTGAATCAAAATTTGATGATCTATGTTACTAATTTATAGTAAATAGTTCATGCATAAACTAGATTTTGGTTTCATTTTCTATGCTATGTTTCATGAGATATGAAAAGTAGGACTAGAGTTGTATTATAGTTTGATGGTTTGATTTGTGTTAATTAATAACTCAAATAGGCCATGCTTATGATAAATACATCACTAATCCTACTTAGATTAAAAAGAGATCATCATTTGATTTTATGTTGATTTATGTGAAAAATATAAGAAAGTGTATTTGCCTCTAAATTGAACTTTAATCACATAGTTTGTAATCTCAACATTTTCTTAGCTTTCTAGTTTTCAAAACAATCTCCACTTTTGGTTTAATTCGATTGATTAGAAAATTTTAAAATCTTAAAAATTCCCTACAGATCGACCCGTACTCGCCACGTACTAAAATTGTAGGTCGTGCGCTTGCGGTTAAATTTTAATTTGAATTTTTTCGGCGATTCTCTAATCCGATAGAAAATTTGCTTTTAAACAAGTTTTTGGTGTCGTTCCCGGGGAGTTGCTTTGATTTGATTTTCTATTCTTCGGTTTATTTTTCTTTGTTCAATTTTTTGTGTGTATTTTAATTTGTGTGTGTGTTTGCAATTAATTTTTTTTATTGTGTGTGTGTTTGTTTTCAATTTGTTGTGTGCAGGTTCTAGTTTTCCATTTGCAATGCATTTTCAATTAAAAAAAACATCCACAATGTCATTCCAAAAATAAATTTTCTTTTTATTCATTTTCTTTTTTCTCATGTACAACTTTAGTTTTCCTTTACAATTATACATTTACATTGATTAAAAAAAATTCTGTCTGTCCTCAAATTGATGTTGCCAACTCCTACTATCCACTGTTTCTACCCCTTCCTCGACCATTTCCCCGACCACCACTTGAACCAACATTTCAACAAAGCACATTTCATCCCTCTGCTTGCATTTTAACAACAACATACATTGCTCAATACCCTACCACTGCTACATATCAAGACATTACTGCCTCTAAACTTCTGTTCTACTATGTGTATACTTCTGCAACACTGCCTCTTAACAAGTTCATCAAAAGTGTCGCACTCAACGGTACAAACCACCAAGTCACCACAGACCTCACTGATTTTCCTCACACTTCAACCGTACTCAACACTTCTATCACCAACTTTCTATCACTTCCAATTACTGTTACTATAACTCCACCTTCTAACTGCACTGACCACTTCAATGCCAACTCCACAATAACCAATTCGAGCCATCCTCCACCGCTTGCCTTCTACTTGCTGAACACTCCCACTACCCTTCAACTATTGCCACTGATACAAGCTTCAACCACCATTCACATTCTTCTACAACCACATTCACATTCTTTACTACTTTGTACAACAGTTACATCAACAACCACTTCCGCAACAACAACACATACTCTTGTCTAAACACACATCATTACGAACTACAGCACCATCCACCAGACCCCATACTTCTCTGTCATTACATTACCGCTGCAATATCTTCTGCCTTCATCCATCAGTTCACAACAACATGGTTCAACCACCGAACCACAACATTTCAACCATACAACTACATAACATCATTTACCTCCACCAAAAACAACAGTGACAACTAGCTCACATCGCTGCACATACAAACTGTATCACTACAATTCTCAACCTACATCAAAACTACAAAACTACTACATCCCTTCAAACCATCCCCTTCTTCATCGTACCATACTAGTAGCACTGCCTTGCCACAAGCAGACATCACTTCAACAACAAGTTGCTGCTACCCACTGTTCTTCTACAGTCATGACTAGAGACCACCCCACAGCACCTATTACCCGAACCCAAACTCCTTTCAATAACCATCAAGCTGTGCATATCGTTCACTTTCCTTCAACGATCACTGCCTTGCTTAACATTCACAGCAACATCTTTCCTCAAAGCCATCCCTACATATACACCTTACTGACAATAAACAGCAGCAGTCATCGGCAATTCACAGCACAAAACATTGACTACTTCATAAACTTATCACTCCACCATCTCCAACAACAGCAAACTGTAAACCACCCCTACAGGCAAACACTACATACCAGACATCACCTGTACAAGCATAACCCTCCACTGCAACTGCTCCTCTCCCTGTCATTTGCAGCTGCACTCCAAACCACATCAAACCCAATCATCGAACTCACCCAAAAACCCGCAACCTCTAATTCATCACCTCCTCTTGAACTTCCTACTAACCATCCACCAAAAAAAAGAAAAAAAGACTGCTGCTTTACCTTTCCATGAACACGCGAACCCCTAAACACCTTTGCCCCTTCCTTGAACCCGCTTCCGACTTCCACGAACTTCACCTGAAACCCACCATCACCTCCTCAACAGTCTTCTACACTCCTCTGATCAATACACACTCCTTCATCGCTTGAATCGCCTTTACGACCTCACCTCGCCGACAATCGAACTCGACCACTGCTTCACCCTCCCTCTTCAAATCGCTACAAACCAAAAAAACTCAACTCAACAAATCCCCAAACTCACTACAATAGCCGATCGACTCACCTCGAATCAAAACCCTTTTTTTCTCCTTCGAAACTCCGAAAAAATCAGAATCGAAAACGATCACGAGTCGTAATTTTAAAGGAGAGTTGAAATTAAATTTGAGAAATTTTCGGTTACGAGATTTTCTGAGTTTATCTGATTTTTATTTTATTTCAGCGTGAGTATGGTATGATGGGCCGGGTTGGGATGGACTTGAGTGGACATGAGATTTTATTATGGTAATAATAATATTTTTTTGTTTTGAGTTTTGAGATATATATAACCAAATATATATATATATATATAAGCTTTCATTTGGCTTGGCAATTCAGGTTTTAGTTCAATTTCTTTTTATCTAGGTTTTCTTTTAAATAACGTTTTATCTTTCTAGTTTTTCTTAAAAGAAAAAAAAGCAAGTTGTTTTGTGTGGTTCACTTCATAAAATAAAAACAAATAAGCTTCTTTCCTTGGTTCATTTTGAATTGGTTTGATTTTGAATTTTTTTGAGTATTTGTTTTGTTTTGTTTCAATTATTTGTTAGTCTTCCTTCCTTAAAAAAAGAAAAAAAGAAAAACCTTTTGTATATATTGTTTTCCTTTTCAGGTTGTCAAAGCAGATAAAGGAAGGAGCTGCTTATTAAAAATAATTGCCTTGCTTGCTAAAAAATATTTGCTGCTTTTAACCCATATCTATTGTTTTTATTTGTTTTGCATTTTTGTTTGCTTGCATTTAAAAAAAATCAAAAAAAAACAAATTTCATCGTCGTTGCATTGTTACTACATGTATAATTTCTTGCATTTCATCCTAAATTTTGATTAATAATAACGGTTAGACAACGATAACACTTAATTGTATATTGACAAGTTGTCTTTTTCGACAATTCAATTTCTTTGTGTCTAGGCTACGGCAGAGCAATAATCAGTTATAAATATTACGGTGATTCGTAAATATTATACTGAATTGTTTCTCTGAAGGTACTTAAACCTTCGACTGCATTGCTATGATGATTCGTGGTGCACCGATAACTCCTGCTCGTTACCTGGCTGGGAACTATCTTGTTGATTTAAGACAAAGTGTGATTATACAATTTTGGGTTAACTTAGGATAAATAATTTGAAATTAACCCTTGCATTCATTTAGTTGCATTAGTTCATGCATATTTAAAAAAAACTCAAAATCCAGAACTAAAAAAATTGTAAATATTCCTCTTCATTTTCTTTGAAATTTTTAGATCATTTTCCTTTGAAATTTAAAAAATCCAAAAAAAAAAATTAAACCTTTTCAAAAACAAAGTAAAAATTAGAAAAACTAAAAAACAAAACAAAAGTCAATTTCCCTTTTTAAAAAATAAATTCTATTTGTAAATATATATTTTTTTATAAAAAAATCCATTTTCTTGAAAATGTTTTAATCACCTTACTCGTCTGAATTTTACAATAGTTGTGAAAATCAATATAATCCATACGATTTCACTCCAAATTCATATCGATATTTTAACACCAACTATTGTTTAAACGATTCGAGTTTTGAACAACAAGATTTTCAAAATGACGAACAATCCTGGAATCTCGAAAATAGCATTTTGTCTTTACTTGAAATCTCCACACAACAAAATCAAATGGTAAATGATTTGTGTAATTCTTATTTGTGTGATAACTCAAGTCAAAATTTTCAAAGTAATCAAGATTTGTATTCACTTCAAAATGCAAACGATTTCGAGTATAACCCATGGCAACACAACTTCGAACTCCAAAACGAATTTCAAAACGAAAATGTGAATCACTTTTCAAATAATTTTGGCAATGGTAATAATCTCGACTACGATACGAGTGAAAAATTTTGTTCTCAACAAATCCAAATCGAAAATTCTCAAGTTAATAACTATAAATTGGATTTTGTTGAACAAATGGATGAAATTTACAATGATCACATGGATTTGTTGTTCGAAACATATATGAAACAATGTGAGAAACAATACCAAATCCCAATGTGTGACGAGTCAAGTCATAATCCACCTTTTACCCAAATCGACGATTTACAAATAACAACTTTTGAAATGGAAAATGACAATCTTAATGAAGTTGTTGAAAAAACGGTAATTGAGTTGGATTTCAATTCTTTTGAGGGTATGGAACCAAATTTAAAATTTGATCTTCTTTTTCTCGATTTCAAAAATTTGAATACAACAACTTTGGATTTTGAACTTGAGATACGCAATGAAGTTGTCACATACCGAAATTTTCGACTTTCGAAAATTCGACATCGATACTCACTTTATCGACTGTCGAGAAATCGAGTGCCGGAAACTCCAATAGTGATGGTTTTAGAAAGAAGAGGTAGAAGAAAAAGAAAGCAGAAGAAAGAGAGAAGAACAACAGAACAACATCAGAACAGAAAACAATATCAGAATCTTACACATCGCAGCGGAACAATATATAATAGGTAAATGAATAATCTTTAAACAAAGAACTATATCAGTTTTTTTATACATACATCAATCAGAGTCAATATACAACTCAATACAACAATGGACAGTTATGTAAACTTGTCCTCATACATAATACACAGCGGAATAAATACTATCAGATACAAATACTACGTCTCGCCATCCAGCTTATCTCCGAAGCTCCAGAATATCCAGAATATCCTGATAACATAACTCTAGGCTGCCCGTGTGGAAATTGGTGGGCACCCAGAGTTTATAAGGGAAACAATAAACTCCGAGTCAGTCATGGTGACTGGTGTGAGATCGTAAAACAGTTATTTTTCACAAAGAAAGTAAAACAAATTCGCAATGCTTTTGGAAAATGAAACTACCATAAGACCTCCCGCCACACACACAATGCAAACGCAGAATTGGAGGAGATTTCTTCTTATGATAGTCAAAAATGCTTACTACGCAAAATCAAATCATTTTTGATATTATTATTAGTGCATAGTGTAGAAAACATTTCGAAAGTAGAATATAAATCTTAGCCAGCATAGGTACCATTATAGTATGCTTGCTATAGCTGCCATATTAAATGGCAGGTTCTACAACTAAAACCGTACAAGGCTCGTATTGTTTCTTTGGATTTCCAACAAATGGTCAGGCTAAGGAACTTCCTTTTCCACGATGGGTACGTCCCTGGAATAGACGACCCGAGAAATAACCTAACATTACGGTTAGATCTCTGCCAACACAAGGCCGGGTTACCTCTGCAAAAATAGGTAACTACTGACACGCGTATGCCATCCCCCGATCGTAACCGATCTTCCCGAGGATCCCCGATTTCCAACAAACCACATAAATAATAATGTAGCAACCACATAGGTTAAGTATCTGGGCTCCATACCATGATACTACCTCTATCCAGAAGGAATGACATACACTAAGGGGCGCTACTCCCTAGAACCTTGCCGCATCCTTCCTGTTTTGACAATTTTCGAGGTGTGAGGCTCGACGAAGTCTCGTCCACAAAGCTACGCTTTCTACAAAGCCATGCTTCGGGTCAAACAAAATGATCAACCTATGATCACAAAGATATAAGATCAAACAAATGATCATATCACAAATGATCAAACACTGATCATTTCACAGCAACACTCAGTATGCCACGTTACCAAATTGGGATATATCGCTGATAAATTTCAACTACATAACCTCTGAGCTCGTACGTCTCAGAGAAGGGTGTTAAGCTAAGAGAATAAATTCTCCGCCACCAACAGAAATGTATTTGAAAGAAATCAGCTTTATATCTCAAATTGTAACGTCAAACACACAATCCATACAAGTCTATTCCAGGATCGAACAGAACCGAAGGCACTTCTCACGAAGCCCTTGCATATCCGGATAAATTTCTAATCACGTCCGGACTTCCCGTCACTAAGGGTGATAAAACCTCTAAACCGGAGATCAGCCGATGTAGAGTAACTCGACGGTAATCCTTCCGTTTTCAAAAATATCCGGTCTTCAACACCGGTCTTCAAATGCAATTCATAACGACGTATCACATATTCGGAATGGGTTATACGACCCCATGGTCCTTTCCCGACTAACCCGAATAGTGAGCGTTTATTCAAAAATAAGTGTGGCATTCAAATTCATCCAATTCACAACAAATACCATTCAGGGTAATTATTGATAGCCGGTTATTTAACTATCAATAAAGATGCACAACATCATCAGATTCCAAATAATTTTCCAAATTATTTAATTCCCAAAAATATCTTTACAAGATATAAAATTTCCACACTTAATCGTTTGAAAACAAATTTCAAATATTCACTTTTCAATTTATCTTTAAAAGATAATGTTTCAAACCCTTCGTTTCATATTGGAAAGCAATTCCATACTTATTTAAAATAAGTAATTCACAAAACTATTTATTTTCAACATTTGAAAATATGCAATATACTTAAATCAATATTAAGTATATATTCATTCTTTAAGGAAAACATTTGAGTCAAAACGAATGTTACGTAAAACATCGTTACGACGACTCAAAATCACTAGTATAGGGATTCGGATTTTAAGATAGATATATAAATCCCAATACTACATAAAACATTTCCTTTCGGAAATCATTTACTATAACAACAGTGTTATAGTCCATCATTTCCTTCTTCCTCGAAAACATCTATTTCAACAATAAATGTTGAAATCTATGATTTCGATAGTTAATACATTTTTAACAACGTTAAAACAATTAACTTCATTTTAAAATATCACTTTTCCAAAACATAACCATTTTACTTAATAATATATTCACTGTCCAAAATCGTGAACATATTTCACTATTTTCTACACATTTTATTTCAATAAAAATTCGCTATTCAAAATCGCGAATATATCTTCTTTAAATAATCTCCTATATTAAATTTAACAAATTCAATTGATTTCGAATTTATAAAACAACGTTTATAAATTCTATTTCTATTTTATAACAACTTTGATTTAAAATCTTCCTTTATTAACTTCTATACTTTACTTATCAAAATAAGTGATTTCGGATTTATAACCAACTTTTATAAATTCCAATTTCCATTTATAAAAACTTCAATACCAGATCAATTTCAATATTGATTTCTAAATTTATTTTCAACTTTAAATAAAATTTCCATATTGAATTTATCAAAAATTCATTTCCAAATATTAAATCAATTACAGATTGATTTCTAATTTTATTTATCACAACTAAATAAATTCCTTATTTTTCTCAAAGTATTCAATATTCTGTTTTTAAATGGATTCTTCAAAATTTGAAATCATTTTACATTGATTTCCCAAACTATTCCAATTTATCAATTTAAAATTCTAATTGGATTTCCAACTTATCTTCTTTTAAATAAATTCCCTTTAAAGAAAATAAATTTAAATTATTTCTTTTAATCTATTTAAAAATCCAAATTTAAATTAAATTCCTCAATTTAAAATCACTATTATACGAAATCCATTATTTAGCATTTTCACTTGATTCTGGAATTAATTCAATAAGATTATTAAAATCAGCTTTTATACTTTTAAATTCTTTTCTTCGAATTTATTCAATTTCTAGAAATTTATTTACTTAAAAATTTCTATTTTGATTTCAAAAATTCAATTTCATTTATTTCTGGAATCCAATGATATCAAACATCCATTCAGCTAAATTTTAGCTTTCAAACAATTTCCAGATATCAATTCAATAACATCAATAATCATTCACAGATTATCACATCACAGTAGAAATAAATTCAATCAATGTGAGGGGTCCAGTTGGATCCCTCCAACCTGTTTCCCTGCATCCAAAGACGTTAGCACAATACCAATTCCACTTCGAGGTGGAATATCGCGGTATATGGGTTTTATAAAAATATCCGCTTACTAACGGCGCAATAGGGTCTCATCCGCTATACGAGGCGGGAAATCATCAATCCAATATATACATATGCCAATATGTATATATTGCTATATATATAATAGATATATCCTACTATATCTAATATCATATCCAATAGCAATCATCAATCAATAAATAACTGCAATATCAAATATATTTTGAGTGAGAAAAATCTCACCTTAGCTTTTTAATTTGCCATCCCATTTTCCATCTTGACTCGATTTTCTCGATTCTTAACCTTGTATAAATAATTCATACACTTTATTAATATTCGAAAAAATCAAATAACTAATTTTCATTTTGTAATTTTAATGATTCAATAATCTCATTTCAAACTAATTCTCCTTAACAAATTTTTTTAACTAAGGTTTTTAGTTTAAAAATTAAATTTTCTTCTTTACATTTCTTTCTTGATAAACTTCTGCATATCTATATTTTAAATAAATTTAAAAGAAAAACTGCCTAATTAACATTTTAATTAAAATAACTGTTAACTTATAATTTCTCCAACCTGTATATACATACTTACTGTAACTGTAAATTTTTAAAACGTTTAACTTCATTTTAAATTCGAAATCTTATATATATAAATTTAAAATAACTGAATACCTTACTGCCCAGAAACCTGATCTTCCTCGAATCTGATTTCCTATATACGAAATGAGAAATCCCGGTCCCCCACTAGCGTGCGCTCGAACCAACTGAGAACCCGAACTCCAGCCACCCCATGAATCACCACTTCGACCATTTCCACGCGACACCACACGATGCCGGAATCGCCTGCTGCCCCGATAGCCACTCACGCGCACGACCACTGAATCGCCTACCTTCCTAAGTCGTACCACCACGACCTGACAATCGCACGCCGAGATTTTCGTCCACCATCCAGGCGCGAGTCCCCTTCGTTGATTTCATCTTCGATCGCGAGTCGATCGCGAGTGTTTCCCCAATTCCTTTTCGAGTACACGGCCTCTATCGATTGAACAGCATGACCATCCACCTACGAGTTCAAGCCGAGCGATGCCCTAGCACCCAATGTCGCGGCCACCCAGAATCGCGAGATCCAACTCGCGCTCGCGAAAATAGTCACGACACATCCCCTCACAACTCGTCGCCGCCCTCCCTATACAATCGCGAGCCGATCGCGAGTGCCATATATAATTTTTTTTTTTTAGGATTGAATTAGAAAAGGGGAGAGCAGCCATTGTTATTTGAACTGAGTAAGGCTTCGTTTTTTTTTCTTTACTTTTTGAATGAAGGGTTCAGTCGATTTAAAACTGAGGGGATCGGTTATTTAAGAATTGAAGAGGACATGGTTTACACGATTTCTCTCGTGATATTAGGCGCGATTCAAGGCGTGATTAAAGGAAGCTGAGAGAAGAGAGCACGTGATTTTTAGATGTTCGCAAATTTTCAAAATTTAAATTTAAGTTGAATTTGTTTAAAATTTTCAACGCGTTTATGTGTCGTATGCTCACATAACAGCTCCGATCGATACGAAATTTGAAATCCAGTAATAACTCAATATTACGGACCCAATGGAACTGGTTTCGTCGAATTTCGAGACTACGCTCCGGAATACTATTTTAAATTATTGATTCGAATGATAATATTCAAAACTGATCAAAACAGTTTGAAATTAAATTCTGAAGCTTCTATTATCTCCAGTATTATCATTACGAATTTTAAAAGCTTTTGAAATATATTTTTTTCATCTTAAAATTGAAGATTTTAAATTTATTCAACTTTCAATAGATTAAATTTTATAATTTAATCGCCAATTTCAAAGTTATATTAGGGATTCAAATTAAATCATCGTTCAAATATTTAAAATTAATTAAATATTTTCAATTTAATTTGTTCAAAATTCTGGGTCGTTACAGAAGTTGTTGATAATCCAAATAAGGAAGACAAATTTAATGAACACAAATTTTATGGAATTTTCGAAGACGAATTGTTAAATTCCGAAGAGGTAGATTTAAATCACCATTTTGATTTTGAAATCGATAATTCTGAAGAATTTTTCAATGAAGAGCTTGAATTTCAATTTGGTGAAAATAAACTTAAACTTCAACCAATTGTTTTATCGACCCTAAAAATCATCGAAAATAAAACAACTTGTACGATTTTTAATAAAACGACATTCGTTTTTCCAAATCAACGTTCAACTTCGAAATCTTTTACGGTTTGGTTTTCCGAGCTTAAGCTGTGTCTCGCATACTTGACGAGATAAATGAATCGGTCTTTGGAAGACCGTTTCATTTACTTTTTGACGATATACTTTTTGAACTCTTGTAAATAATAATCTTTTCATTTTCATGTAAATATAGGTCATCTTTTTATTTTTCTCCTTTCACTTAGGTTGACTGTGGGGACATAATCAAAATCAAGTGTGGGGGGAGACTCGTCTTTATTTTTAATTTTTCATGGTTTATTTTTTGCCTTTTCTTTCAAAAACTCACCCAAAAAAAATTAAATCCCAAAAACAATTTATTTTTTAATTACTTTTGAAGAAACAGTAGGATAAATATATGGTTTCGGTAATTAAATTGAAATTTTTGAAAATTTATTCGTCTTAAAAAAAATAAAAATAAAGTTTGATTACAAATAACAATGGTTTTACTAGTATATAGGAAGATTCATACGTGTTAATTATGAAATGCATCCAAATTGAAAATCTTTGTTTTAAAAAGTGGTGAATTTAAAGTAAAGGATATAACATGTTTTTTGTCTTCTAAGTTAAAGGGTGCTAAGATGATTTTGCGAAACTCTCTCCAAAAAAACAACAAAAATATTTCTTGTATATATGTATATATTTTTCTTAATAAACACCTAGAGTCATGTGTTCACACTCGTGGGTTCACTCGCCATGCTCTGTACTCTTCTCACGTAAGCCCGAAAGGCAGTGCACGATCGGTATATCTGGCCTCAGTTTATCTGAGTTAGGTTTGTGTATATAAAAATTAATTCACTAATAACGCCTACAGTCAATAAGTGTTCACACTTGTGTGTTCACTCGCCACGCTCTGTATTCCCCTCACATCAGTCTGCAAGGCAGTGCATGGGTAATATATCTGGCCTCGGTTTTCTGAGTTAGGCATACGTAAATATTGTTAATATAAACAAAATTTTCAAATAAAAAAATAAGAGAGAGTAAGCAATTGAAATCCAAGCACTATTTTTACTTATTTGATTTGACTTGTTATTGAAAAGAAATGAAAATACCACTTTGATAAACTTTGATAATCAACTAAGGATCTATTTCATAGTTACACTTTGTTATCAACCGAAACAATGAGTTAAACTATTGTCTATTTGCTATGATAACTTGATTTTTGTTGGAAGTTTTGAGAAGTAAAAGGTCTTAAATTTCTTGATAATAACCAAAACCTATATTTAACTTATGTGTGTTAGTTTAAAAGTAAATCCTTCATTCGTAAATATTTCCAAAAACTCGCATTCATCTCTTTGTAAATAAATCTTGCATTTTGTAAATATTTTCATCCTGCTTTTGGATTTTGTGGGTAGTATCCGCTGAAAACCCTCACGAGACAACACTCGTCCTACTGGGGATACCCAGAGGTTTAATGGCTTGTTGCATACGCACAATGCAACCGTGCTCCCTACGAAAATAGATTTATCTTAGTTTTCCTTTATTCGAGAACGAATAAAAAGATAAATGTGGGGGTATTGATGTGCACGTAAATGTGCATATATTTACATCCATATTTTATCTATTTTTATTTAAATAAATATCATATTTGGGCATTTTAACATGTTTAAACCAAAATTCAATTATTGTCAAATCATCATATATTCATCTTCATTAAGGGGCAAAATGGTCATTTT
Organism: Allium fistulosum; assembly: GCA_030737815.1. Classification (NCBI taxonomy): domain Eukaryota; kingdom Viridiplantae; phylum Streptophyta; class Magnoliopsida; order Asparagales; family Amaryllidaceae; genus Allium; species Allium fistulosum. Next base: position 692,417,662 of record CM060904.1, read on the forward strand.
TGTGCATGTGTCAATTTGAGAATTTTTACTTGGACATTTTTTTTATGATTTTTGTAGGAATTTGGATGCATATGGAAGAGGCTTTTATGAAGATACATGCATGCACAAATAAATACAAAGAAAAGAAGAAGGAAATAATTCAAGTCCATGATCATGGAGGACCCCATCCACTTGCCTAAATCTACAATTAGAAGCTAATGGACAACTAAGTGGAGGTTAAATCTTCATGCACATTTAATAAGGGATTAATTAGTGGCTAATGGTTACTTGACGGCCACACTTCCTAAAGGGCATTTTGGGAAGCTCCCTAAATATTGAATTAGGGTTTTATGCATGTATAAATAGCACTCTTATGTACATGTAAAGAGCTTCTACCTTTCATTTTTACTTAGGAAATTAAGCAAGCAAGTTGTAAGCTCTATGTTTCATGAAATAAAAATGGCTTCCTAGCCTCTTTCTCTTCTCTTTTCTACTTGTCTTTCTTTACTTTTATGCTCATTTTTATTCTTATGCTCTCTTTCATTTCATGTTCATAGTTTAGATTTACATTTATGCACTAGTTTAATTCATTTCCTTCTAGTAGTTAATCTTCTTTTTCTTTGTTTATTCTTTACTTTATTTCATTTTCAATGTTGAAATCTCTTAGTGTTGAAATGATAACACAAATGAGAGGCTAAACCCCTACAATTTAGGGTAATGAAGCTTTCTTTTATCATGTAGATTCAACATAAATTTTCTATGTATGATCTCTTTTATGCTTTATGAGAAAATGGATATTTATGCTTGCTTGTGTTTTATGTTGAATTTGATAGCCTACTTTGTTCATAACAAATAGGCTATGCTTATCTGATTAATCACAAATTGCCTCTTCATCTAAATATGATCATGGCAATGAAGTGAAGTTTGAATCAAAATTTGATGATCTATGTTACTAATCAATAGTAAATAGTTCATACTTGAACTAGATTTTGGTTTCATTTTTTATGCTATGTTTCATGAGATATAAAAAGTAGGACTAGAGTTGTATTATAGTTTGATGGTTTGATTTGTGTTAATTAATAACTCAAATATGCCATGCTTGTGATAAATACATCACTAATCCTACTTAGATTAAAAAGAGATCATCATTTGATTTTATGTTGATTTATGTGAAAAAAACAAGAAAGTGGATTTGCCTTTAAATTGAACTTTGATCACATAGTTTTTAATCTCAACATTTTCTTAGCTTTCTAGTTTTCAAAACAATCTCCACTTTTGGTTTAATTTTGATTGATTAGAAAATTTTAAAATCTTAAAAATTCCCTACGGATCGACCCGTACTCGCCACGTACTAAAATTGTACGCCGTGCGCTTGTGGTTAAATTTTAATTTGAAAATTTTCGGCGATTCTCTAATCCGATAGAAAATTTGCCTTTAAACATTAAAAATGAAAATTTATTATGCAGCATATTATAATCTTTAAGAGATGAATGAATTACACATTAAAAAATTATTATTTGTACACACACGCACATTCTATGTTATATGATTTTTATACCATTATATCCAAATAAAAAATTAATTTTATCATTTTTGCACATACGTATGAGTATTGTATACATATTTAGATTGTCTTACCTATTGGATTTATTAGGTTAATTGATGAATATTATTTCCTCGAACTAATTTAAATAGTATATATTTAAGATTACATAATTAATCAAATATATAGATTTGAATATAAAAATATTATGAGAGAATTAGGATGGGTTAATAAGTAATTGTACAAATTTTAAAATGTATGTATTTGAAGTTAAAATTGATTTTTTTAGTGTAGTACATGATCACTTCATTGAGATAAACAAAATATAAAATAAATTTGTTATTATGGTTAATATAGATAATTTATGCTATGTGATTTATATATCCACATACTAAAATTGTCATCTTTTAGGATTTATTTGATGATTAAATATTAGTTAACTGAGTTTTTCAAATAGTTTAAGTTTTGAATTATGTGATTAATTTAAATGTATGGGCTTGAATGTAAAATATTAGAAGAGAATTGAGCAGATATTTGTAAATGATTATAGAAATTTTTAAAAATTAGGTATTTGAATAACATCACCACTCTGATTTCATCCTTCTCCAACTTTGGCATGCGCTGAACAAATAACATACCTACTCTTCTGAATCAAAGACTTAAGAATCCCCAAATTTTGAAATTTCTCTTTATATCCTCAAGGAAGTCATTTGTGTGAGCATAGTCTGAGATGCCAACTACAGAGTCACCCACAAACTAGTCAACTTCCAGATCCGACCGCTACAAAGATGTAGACTACATACCTCGCAATCTGCCTCAATGACAATCTTCAGGCTAAAATCAGATGTGTAACTCCCCACCTCTGTACCCATACTATCTAAGAGTATTATAGAGTAATACTGTCAGATAATACAGAAAATGAGGCCATATGTGGTACACATGTGAATATTTCCTTAGACTAAGACTGGTATGTATTAAAATGTCATATAAATAACTCATCTATACAAGAGGTCATATGGTGTACACACGTGAATATTTCCATAGACTAAGACTAGTATGTATTAAAATATCATATAAAAAACTCATCTATATATACACAGTATCAATATAAAGCAATAAACATGTGTGCCTCCATGATAAAACAATACATAACATACAATAGATATCAGAGATCACAGAGTCAACCGCAGCGACAATATATAACATAATAATATAATAAGGGTACAACTCATCTTAAATGTTAACTATTTCAATGTTATATGATGAAGAATCAATATACAACTCTATATAAAATATATATATGGTGAATCAACATCATACAAATATCATATATCAATCCTAATATAAAACACCTCTAAGCCAAATAAACACATGTTGGTCATATCGTCACTATGCCTGAAATGTCTCGGGCTAACCTGGGTATTACATAAATAACAAATGGCTTAAACTATATCTAAATCAAGGATCGAAAATATAGGAATTACAGTATAAACAGGTAATAATAATAGTATGATAACACTGCTAGAGATACTCAAATCATCGATCAACATGCCAATATGTATATAGGCTAGTAAATGTATGCATAGAATATATGTATAATACTATGGATAATCAACCAAACATCATATCACATGAATAACTCAAGTGAGGTGTATCAATAGTATATGCCAATCTATTACTCCGTTAGTACCAGAAGGAAGACTGATAGCACTAAGAAAGCTTCAAAGACACTAAGTCTCTATAGTCTTAGTTACCATCACAAATCATGACACGTATCCACCAATGTGCTCGTTGACGCAAGGACTCAATAGTCACATCCGACTCTAGCCCTTACAGGTAACAAACAGTTACCCTAGGTAATGCATGGGCGTATGCACTAAGCCAAAGCACTAAGCTATATTTATAGGATGTAACAGATCTGGGGCGTGACCTCACAATCAGGCCGCTAGGGTGCATTCTAGCCATTTGGTCCTCTCCAATACATATAATAGGAGTACATCATAATAGTGGCATATAGAACCAATACATATAGACATAAAGTCATTCTCATCATTAGGCACTTAGCGATACTCGTTGAATATAGGCACAAAGCCATACTCATCACTACGTGTATCACCTCACATACATAACACTATTCCCATTACGTGAGTGTCGTCTATTTACAATGAATAATTGAATAAATATCAACCCAGCATCCCATAACTGCGTGATACTCAAACGTTTATTCACTGCTTATAAACTACACTCAGTCTACTCAATATTCTATATAACGAGTCGAAAGAATAACCAGAGAATATTACTGAATGCCTAATCCTAAATGGTATTATAACTCTGCTTATTCAGATTCCTCTTAACACGGAATGAAATTATCATGAAATCGCACAGAAGGGTGTCGTCGTCATATCATATCAAAATCACCAATTAAATCCATATCAAAGGTGAATCACTCGTATCATCTAAAGCAGTAGGAGATGAGAAATCAGAAGTATGGTATAAATTCATATCAATCAAGTGTGTGTGCACAAATATATTTTTATCTAAGTTTATTATATATGAATAATACTTTAAAATACTTGTAACCTTAATTAATAATGATTACTTGTTTTAAATTAAATATATATATATATGCTTCAAAATAACTTATTTTTATTTCTAGCCATATAACATAATTCAAAAACTTGACTTAATATTCAAACTAATTAAAATAAAACAATTTCCTTTAAATCATGCTATATTTGAAATTCTTATATTGTAGAAAGAGAGATCTGTATATATTCAAAACATATCCAAAATCGTTTAATTGTTTCATAAAATAAAATTATATACTTTCCACTTATTAAAACTTTTTCGATAATATTTCAGTAACCTTTATAATAAATGTTAGCACCAAAATTGGTCACTAACCTCATTGAGAAAGATTGTGTAGAGATGTAAGTGATGAAGTTAAATTAAACAAGGAAGAATATGCTAATTTAAATGCAGAAAGTAAGAACACCGGATTTATAGTGGTTCAGCGTAATTGCCTACGTCCACTTTGAGGTTAAACTTTATTTCTTTACTTGATGATTGATTACAGATACAATCCGTAGACCAAACACTTAAATACAATTGCTAAGTAAAGAGGATGAGTCTTGAGAGCGGCAGAGTCTCCCCAGTGTTCTCCAAAAAAGATCCATTTCATTGTGCCCCTGCCCTTCTATTTATAGAAGAAGATGGGTTGGACTTCCTTCACGGGCTCAAGGCCAAGGTTACTTGGCCCATATAGGGCAATCTCAAGCTAGTTGGTCTATTCTTGCCAAACCGTACCTAAATGCCAAAACATGTCGACTGCATCAAACCTGTATATCCTCATGCTCTTCTTGGTCAGAATCTTGTCTAGTGCTAACGATAATTTCTTCAACTGTCGTCTTGTAGTCGGACCAAGGTGCCGGTTAACACTTGCCCCCCAAAGTGTGTCGTGTGAAGCAACACGACATGCTTTGAATCAGCGAGTATTACCTGTCTCTAGAAAGAAATCCATCGTGTCCCTTGAACAGTCATTATCCTTTAATTTTATCTTCCCAAGGTGTCGTACCCTTCTTTGGTCATCATGATGCTTGGTCGATTCCCAATGTTATAAATCCAGGGTTGTAATTTATCAGTGGCCATCCGTGTCTGATTCTATAGTGCTAGTAAGCTTCGGCTATCTGATCTAGTCTTTTCTTAATAACCCTAAGCGAGAATTCAATTTACGTTGATTTCAAGAAGTCAAACTTTTTTGGATGTACACATGCATGTTTGGGTACATGTTCTTGCCATTGGCTCTCGAATGCATTTTATATGATCACAAGTCGTTGCCAATTCCATTTAGTTTAATAGCAATTCAATTGCGATTCCTTATTTGTATTTTATGTGAAATAAGGGTTGTAATCAGCCACTTGACGAGAGCGGACTTCAAGTTTTACATGGATGACGATCTCAGAACAGTAAGCAAGGGTGAATGGAGTACGGCCAGTCACGGACCCATGGGTAGTTCTATAAGCCCATAATGCTGTTGGGAGTTCATCCACCCATTTACCTCTAGCCTTTTCCAAACTTTTCTTCAGAACAGGCTTTATGATTTTGTTCACATCTTTATCCTATCCATTGGAAGGTCATAAGGATAGATGACGTTACGGACAATGAAGTTGATTATTTTCTTCATCTTGGTCATGGTTAATCTGCCTATTCGGTGAAGCAATCAACTGCTATGATGGCGTATTCCACGCCACCTTTAGGATCGGACAGAAGACGATGATGTCAATGCCCCCAAGTGGCAAACGGCTACGGACCAGCCATTTGAGTAATTTCCATCGGCGGAGTTCCCAGAGTTTTTGCAAACATCTTGCACTCATTGCATTGTCCAGCATGATCAACCGCATCTAGATTGATAGTTGGCCAGTAATACCCATAGTAGAGTATTTTCTTTATCAGGGTTTTTTCCCTTTCATGAAATCGGCATATTCTTCTTCATAGACTTTGCTCAAGATATCATCATGGGAGATACACCGAAGCATGGGGATGGATAAACTCCTTTCTACACACGACTTCTTCTTGGATGATTTAGCATGAAGCTTTGAGGAGGATCTATCATTTTCCATTCCTTCGTTCAGTAAGAATTCCTCATTGTAGATAGTCTTTGATAGGAGTCAACCATGACACCTTTTCGGGCTCTGTCTCCAAGACTTAGTCGATCTCCACCCGTTAATGCTTGGAATATTAAATATTTCAACCAAAACAATGTATATCCATTGCGCATCCCTAAAACTGGCCAACTTGGCCAATGACTGGACTCTTTTCATCTTGTTCGCTAAGTATGTGTGTAATGATGCAATACGTGAAGTCGGCAAGTAGCTCTTGGACCTGGCCGAGATAAAAGGCAAGATAATGCCCCATAGCGAGATCAACCTCCTTAACTTTGCATACTATCAATCAGGAATCACAAAAGATATGCAAAGTTTCCACTTCAAATTCTCTAGCAAGTTTGAGGCTAGTGGTCGAGGCTTCATAATAAGCATCGTTGTTGGTTACAGGGAAATCGAGTTTCAGGACGTAGCAGATCAATCGTTCCTCGAGAGTCATTAACATGAGTTCTACGCCATAACACTGATCAGTGGATGCTCCATCTATGTACATTTTCCATCTGTCAGTTGGTTCTCTACTACCCTTCGAGTAGTCATCTGATGCAGTGAATTTGGGTATGAGGTCTGCTAATTTCCATCCTTGGATAGCCCTTCGAGGGAAGTAAGTGATATCGAATTGGCTTAGTTCGATATTCTATTTAAGTAGTCTTTCAGATGTCTCAGGTCGTTGTATACCCGGTTGCAACGGCTAGTAGGCATAGACGTTGATTGGGTGAGCCCAAAAGTAAGAGTGGAGCTTTCATGATGAAGTCAATAGACATTGCGCTAGCTTTTGTAGCTTCGGGTCGATATCCAATGCATGGCTCACGATAGTTGGTGAAATCACACATGCATGTCAAAATGGGTCCAAGGGAACATATCATAATTTATTCATAAAAATCCAACTAATTCTTTTATCATCATTGCCTTAAGCTATGATTCGATACTCAGCACCCGGAAAGGGTCGCCATGGCTGGCTGTAATATCGACTGTCAGCTTAGCAGGTGCCATCCCAGATTCTTTGAGTTTTGATGTAACTATTTTGCATAACATTCAATATGAAATATGGTTGGGATGGCCAATGTTGATGGTGACTCTGGTCGAATCCTAAAGTCTTGTCATGAGTTATTAAGTCTAATAGTGAAGGCCTCTGAATGCTCTAACAAATTATCAGTAAATGGCCAAATATCGGGTTTAAAAGTGCATTAAAGGAAATGTCAAGTAGGGGTCAGCCTCGAGTTACGTGCAAATGTATAGCTGGATCTTGCTATGAGTTTGAATTTACTTGTATATTCAAGTAACGCACTTTATATTCAATGCATTCATGATCCTTTACCCGTCCTTCGGGTTGGAGTGAAAGTCAATTGCCCATGAGCTAAGGTATCGATTTAATGATTCTATCTCTAGGCATCCTTTCGGTCGTAGCCTTGAGTAGCTGTAAGCACTATATACAAGTTTCAATACTGAGCTATCGTAGCCAGTCTTTGGATGACCATGCGTCCGCTCCCAGTCTCGGGTTGAGAAATGTACTGCATGGACGGTTGAGTCTCATCCTAGCTATGTTTATGTTCTCACCTAAACTCCAAAGACATAGAGGTGATCGGTGAATAGTCGGTTCACATTCATCTTGCTTCTCGCTCGTTCCCCCAAGTCTGGGGCATATACCGATAAGTATGAAGGCCAACCATGCCCACTTTAGCTTTACTCTCTTTCCCGTTGAATCGTGGGATCATGTCAGTTGATGGGAGACTAAGTCTCGCCTATCTTGGATTTTATCGTGGTTTTTCATTCCAAGAGGAATACTTCGATGCCACGTCAGTTTCAGGGCATAATTTGGACAGTGGACGGTCATCCACGTACACTTTGGTTCATGTTTTGTAATCAGATCTCGAGGTAAAGTTAGCTACAAATGCAGTCGGGTTATGCTCATCCAGTTTCATACTCCTCCCGACGAATCGAATGAGGGTGCTGGAGAACTTTTGACCAAGTATTCGTGGTTTACACTCATTTCCACACTCTAGAGGTCATAGTTTTTCAAGAAATATCCGAGTCACATTCGTATGTGCTTGGTGCGCATCGGTATTAACCCTCGATCTGAGGTATGATATAGTCGATTGCTCGTAGCTTTGGATGCCGTTTCGATTGGTTCTGTATTGAGTCCTCCTTGCAGTCGTTGCCTCAAGTTATAAGGAACGACATGCTAGAGCTATAGTAAGCTGTCGTATTCATCTTTTTAGTGATTTGTACTCCTGCCCCCAGCATTGATTTGGCCAGGTCACTAGTTGGATGGTCGAACTACGTCCTCAGCGGGTTAATAATCCTCCTGTCGATTCCAGGCCGAAGTTTGCGGAATAGAAAACGGTCGGAATCCACTCGTCTATAATCTAGTCCATGCTCTGGGGACTGAGAGTACTATAGTCCGCACTCTGGGGACGTAGAGGTTTTTGAGTCATTTATACTCTAGTCCGCACTCAGGGACTTAAAGTACTTTAGTCCGCATTGTGTCTCCCATTCCAGAGGGTGAGATCCCCCGGATGGCTGAGAGTTTTCCTGAACCTGGTAGATAATCCTTTTCTTTAAGATTCTCTTTAAGATTTCGAAAGTTGTTATTCTTTATGCAGGACTATTGCATTCTAATGCTTGTTTTCCATGATTTTGTGCAGGCCGTTCTGACCCCGAGCCCACTCCGAGGAGCGATGTCGCCAAGGAAGTAGGGGAGAAAACAAGTGAAGCCACTCACGCAGGGGTGGCTCCTAGTCCAGATGCTCAGATGATCAGAGCGCTTGATGAAGACTAGTCTGAAACCTCCTCTCCTACCGACGGGGGTTATGAAGTAGAAATTACAGGTGCCCCTGAGTACACATTCGAATTGAGCATGGAGGAGCGGCTCGAGAAAGAGAAGGAGGAGACGGTCAAGGTCATAGTAGAGCCTCGAGTTGTGGACTTGGACGATCCTCTGAACAAGCCGTTGAAGGTCATCCTTCCTGGCAGGTCCAAGCCCATGGAAGGCACCCGTACTCCTTCAGTTGCTACCCCTCTATAAAAGAAGAGTACCAAGGGTAAATGCTCTGGAGAGGAGCCGTCTGGAAAGAAGTTGAAGAAGCACAAGAAGTGATTACTATCCTCGTTCAACGAGAGTTAGTTTAAGTCATGTAATTATTTTCATCTATTTCCTTAGTCCTTGTAAATAGAATGTCGACTCCAAACTTTGGAGGGGTTGTAATAGAAACTCATTTCTGAATAAGGTTTCGTTCCTTTTTCTATCTTATAAAAGACTCTTATTGTTCAGTTTTCTTTGTGATTCTGATTTTAATCCAAGCAGTTGTGAGTAACATAGACTTCTCAGTCCATCTTCATATAACTCGGAAACTCTTCGGGAGTCGTTGAACTTCCATTCTATGCTTCGAGCACTTAGAATACTTTCTAGCCCGTATGTCAGGGATTTGACAAATTCAAGTCATTTGTGTCATAGTTCATATTCAGGGAACTTGGAGATCTGATTCGCTTATATTCGAGTCCACACTATGGGGAGTTAGAGTACTCCAGTCCGCACTCTGGGGACTTGGAGGTTTAAGTCATTTATACTCTAGTCCGCGCTCTGGGGACTTAGAGTACTCTAGTCCGCGTTCTGGGGACTTAGAGGTTTAAGTCATTTATACTCTAGTCCGCGCTCTAGGGACTCAGAGTACTCCAGTCTGTGCTCTGGAGACTTGGAGGTTTAAGTCGTTTATACTCTAGTCCGCACTCTGGGGACTTAGAGTACTCCAGTCCGCACTCTTGGGACCTGGAGGTTTTAGTCATTTATACTCTAGTCCGTGCTCTGGGGACTTAGAGTACTCCAGTCCGCACTCTGGGGACTTGGAGGTTTAAGTCGTTTATACTCTAGTCCGCGCTCTGGGGACTTAGAGTACTCCAGTCTGTACTCTGGGAACTTGGAGGTTTAAGTCATTTATACTCTAGTCCGCGCTTTGGGGACTTAGAGTACTCTAGTCCGCACTCTGGGGACTTGGAGGTTTAAGTCGTTTATACTCTAGTCCACGCTCTGGGGACTTAGAGTACTCCAGTCCGCACTCTGGGGACTTGGAGGTTTAAGTCGTTTATACTCTATTCCGCGCTCTGGGGACTTAGAGGTTTAAGTCGTTTATACTCTAGTCCACGCTCTGCGAGTACTCCAGTCCGCACTCTAGGGACTTGGAGGTTTAAGTCGCTTATACTCTAGTCCGCGCTCTGGGGACTTAGAGTACTCCAGTCCGTACTCTGGGAACTTGGAGGTTTAAGTCGTTTATACTCTAGTCCACGCTCTAGGGACTTAGAGTACTCCAGTCCGCGCTCTGGGGACTTGGAGATTTAAGTCGTTTATACTCTAGTCCACGCTCTGGGGACTTAGAGTACTCCAGTCCGCACTCTGGGGACTTGAAGGTTTAAGTCATTTATACTTTAGTCCGCGCTCTGGGAACTTGGAGGTTTAAGTCGTTTATACTTTAGTCCACGCTCTGGGGACTTAGAGTACTCCAGTCCGCACTCTGGGGACTTGGAGGTTTAAGTCGTTTATACTCTAGTCCGCGCTCTGGGGACTTAGAGAACTCCAGTCCGCACTCTGGGGACTTGGAGGTTTAAGTCGTTTATACTCTAGTCCGCGCTCTGGGGACTTAGAGTACTCCAGTCCGTACTCTGGGAACTTGGAGGTTTAAGTCGTTTATACTCTAGTCCACGCTCTGGGGACTTAGAGTACTCCAGTCCGCGCTCTGGGGACTTGGAGGTTTAAGTCGTTTATACTCTAGTCCGCGCTCTGGGGACTTAGAGTACTCCAATCCATACTCTGGGAACTTGAAGGTTTAAGTCGTTTATACTCTAGTCCATGCTCTGGGGACTTAGAGTACTCCAGTCCGCGCTCAGGGGACTTGGAGGTTTAAGTCGTTTATACTCTAGTCCGCGCTCTAGGGACTTAGAGTACTCCAGTACGCACTTTGGGGACTTGGAGCTTTAAGTCATTTATACTCTAGTCCGCGCTCTGGGGACTTAGAGTATTCCAGTCCGCACTCTGGGGACTTGGAGGTTTAAGTCATTTATACTCTAGTCCGCGCTCTGGGGACTTAGAGTACTCCAGTCCGCACTCTGGGGACTTGGAGGTTTAAGTCGTTTATACTCTAGTCCACGCTCTGGGGACTTAGAGTACTCCAGTCCGCGCTCTGGGGACTTGGAGGTTATTATTGAGAATAGTCGTATTTCCACCCTTTAATTTATATTTCATCTACCGTATCGAGGCTAATGTTGTTGGAAGAACAATCGAACCATGTTCGCTCATGGAATAGGATTCTGCCCCCAGCATCAAGGATGAAACTTTGAAAATGGACGGTCGATTCTCGTCCGCTTGGTGATTATGGCTCTTCCAATCAAGTCAAGGAAGGAGGTATATGACAGATGGTTGGATCACATCCATGTTGGGGTTGGATAATCAAGTCTCGCACAATTTGCTTCGTATCTCTTTCCAGAAAACGAGGATGATGGATTACAGGGTAGACAAAGTAAGTTGCATATGTTTCACGGTGCAGCCGCGTCCATGTATTGAGAGCGACGGTTAGCGAGTAGGCAGTCTACCATAGCTACTTCAAGTTGGGCTTTCGAACAACCTTTCGTGTTCAGGGTAGGATTTGATGTGTAGATGAACAAATCATGTCCACTCTAGACAGATCCCGGCGTCATTGAGTTTCAGGAGGGGCATCTGTATTTTGTCGAACTTTGTTCTATGACTCGATTAGAGTGGATGATCAGGCCATACCCATTCCAAGCCTTGCTTAGGTCTCCGAGTCAAACATGGAGGTCGATGAATGGATGGTAGGTCATGTTGACTTTGTATTGGGCTCTGATCGTGATGAACTTTTCAATATTTAGTCCATAGCCCCAAATCAAAGGCATATGGTTGATGATGAGCGATTGAATTATGCTCGTCCAGATGTTACTCCACACGTCCGATCATGGTCTGCGTAGATTGGTTGGCAACCAAATCTGAGTACCTGGTCACCTGCATCGTTTTGAAAGTAGTTTAGTTCAAGCTAGTCGTGGTTCATAGAACAATTGAAATAGAGATGGAAATGGAAATAATTCAAAGAAGATTATGGTAAATCTCATTAATATATGAAGCAACATCGTGTGCTTGCTATTCGACTCCGCCCCTAGCTCCTTTCAAAGGGATGTCGGCCGTCAACCGTCCAATTGATAATCATAGCCCTTTATTAATAAGAATCAGATATTCGCTGCCCGCCATTCTACAGGACTTGTACATGCTATTGAAGCTTTCCTTACCAGGTCATCTTTTCGATCACACCTCGGAGGTGTTTGTAATCGCCCGTGTTAGGATCAGTGAGCATCTGGGAATATACAACATTCCCCTGATTTTCTTTAGACTTTGGTGTACTCTCTCGAGGTTGGTTTCTAGTACCACTCCGAGTCGTGAGTCTTCAAGTAGAGGTTGTCAATTGAATCTTTTAAAGAGCATATGAGCTGAGTTCTGAAGTCTTGTTTCGGCTACTGGGATCTACATCCTTAGCCAATGGGCCTTCATTGTTATTTTTCTTAGTTTGCCCCACTCCTCCTCACTTTAGTTCTGATTCATTTTGTAAAAGAAACGATCCATAGTCGTAGGAGGCTCTTTAGCTAACTAGATGCCAAAATATATCTGGAGGTCGACTTTCCTCAAATGCGATCAGTATGATACCCTTGTTAGTATTTGGAATAAATTGCTTAGAGCATTGGTTTGCTTGGAGTCACTAAATTCGAAGTGCTGGGTCAGCAAAGAATGGTGCTTGGAGTCATCTTGGCATTTGCTAGAGTCATATCATCTATGCTCTCCAACCTTTGGGAGTACAGTTTGAATAGCGGTTGATTGTCCGTTCCCTTGATGTCGTTCATAAGCTGCCGCTAGATCCTCTATGCCCTGGTCGATCATGGGATGTCAGGGAAGTGGATAGAATGTTCCTTTATTAAGTTGAGTTTTGAATTCAAATTCCTTTATTAGCCTCTTTTTTGAAAATTTGGGTCGTACCCAAATAATATTTTTTTTGAAAATAGGGGTCGTATAAAGGACCGGTGTAAATTAATTCCAGAGGTGTTCGGCATTCGTTCTCGTTCGGCGCAACCGAGTCGTTCGGCATACAATACCGTTCAACATTACAGAGGTGCTCGGCATTCATTCTTATTCGGCACAACCGAGTCGTTCGGCATACAATACCGTTCGGCATTACAGAGGTGCCCGGCATAGAGGTATGGTCGGCTTGGAAGGGCATTCGGCCTAGAGGTATGGTCGGCCTGGAATGGTTTGGCCAAAGCTGTTCGGCCAAGGCTATTCGGCCAAGGCTGTTCGGCCAGAGTGGTTCAGCCTAGAGTGGTTTGGCCAAAGCTGTTCGGCCAAGGCAGTTCGGCCAAGGCTGTTCGGCCAAAGTGGATCGGCCTGGAGTGGTTCGGCCAAAGCTGTTCGGCCAAGGCTGTTCGGCCATAGTGGATCGGCCTGGAGGGGTTCGGCCAAAGCTGTTCGGCCAAGGCTGTTCGGCCAAAGTGGATCGGCCTGGAGTGGTTTGGCCAAAGCTGTTCGGCCAAGGCTGTTCGGCCAGAGTGGTTCGGCCAAAGCTGTTCGGCCAAGGCTGTTCGGCATGGGAATGCTGCTCGGCATGGGAATTCTGCTCGGCATGGGAATTCTGCTCGGCATGGGAATTCTCTGGAGCGATGGGCATACACCTTTTATGGAGCAGTCGGCGTACTCCTTTTCTGGAGCGGTCGGCATACTCCTTTTCTAGGGTGATCGGCTAAATTGCCTTCAGAGGGGGGTCGGCCTTTATTCAACATGACTGCAAACTTCAACGCCCAGTCCCCATATCTTACATAAACTTGGTTTCTATGAATACGACTATCAGCTTCCTTTAGATTTCTTTCAAATCTGAGTAGAATAGGAAGTTTTCTAGTAAACAACTAGATCTATCTCACGAATATGGAAATCCACTAGTAGACGATGAGATCCAATCAAGCTGAGAATTCAATTCTCAGTGAAAGCACCAAATTGTTAGCACCAAAATTGGTCACTAACCTCATTGAGAAAGATTGTGTAGAGATGTAAGTGATGAAGTTAAATTAAACAAGGAAGAATATGCTAATTTAAATGCAGAAAGTAAGAACACCGGATTTATAGTGGTTCAGCGTAATTACCTACGTCCACTTTGAGGTTAAACTTTATTGCTTTACTTGATGATTGATTACAGATACAATCCGTAGACCAAACACTTGAATACAATTACTAAGTAAAGAGGATGAGTCTTGAGAGCGGTAGAGTCTCCCCAGTGTTCTCCAAAAAAGATCCATTTCATTGTGCCCCTGCCCTTCTATTTATAGAAGAAGATGGGTTGGACTTCCTTCACGGGCTCAAGGCCAAGGTGACTTGGCCCATATAGGGCAATCTCAAGCTAGTTGGTCTATTCTTGCCAAACCGTACCTAAATGCCAAAACATGTCGACTGCATCAAACCTGTATATCCTCAGGCACTTCTTGGTCAGAATCTTGTCTAGTGCTAACGATAATTTCTTCAACTGTCGTCTTGTAGCCGGACCAAGGTGCCGGTTAACAATAAAAATCTCTTAGAACTATATTATTGTTATCATTTTATATTTTATAAAATATTAATATATTATATTTTCCTTTAAAACAATTCCAAAACTTGTGATATATTACAATATGATTTTAAATAGAATTTTTAACAAATAAAAATCTATATTTATACTTATAATTAAAATATATTTGTAAATTTGAAAATAGCTATATTTGGAAAAAATTAGTAAAATGTTTATAAAATGCTTTTAATAAAATTTCAAAGCCCTTAAATAATTTTCAAAGCTTTTCAAACAACTTTTAAAAATAAGAAAATCAATTAAATATTCAGAATATAAATCGTGAAGAAAAATTCTCTAAATTCATCAATTATCAATATAAACTATATCTTGTGGCCCAACTCAAGTTACATTGAATTTTGACCATCCAAGCATTGCACACGATATTTAAATAAATTACACAAATTAAAATGCATATGGACATTGTCTCCTTTGCATTTTGAGTAATCCAACATACATAAAATCTCTCTATCATATCTAATATCACACAATCAATCAAATCCTCGAACAAACAATTCATCCAAAATAATTCAGTCGGTATGCCTAATGAATTCAACTAAGCACTACAATTAATTCAAGGGATAACATATTTATAACCGGTAATGAAATAGATATAGTTGTGAGTGAGAAAACTCATCGAAATATAGAGCGGAATCTTATTGCTTTCGCTGTCCTCTGCTCAAACGCTAGCTGCACCAATCATACTACTACAAGTAAGAGGTCAGCATCCCCTAAAACATTACAACAATCTCCACCACCCGATGTCTAGTTTGCAACTCCAACACCCATGCTCCAATCACTATCATCTGCCTATTAGCCACCAACCTGCACCAATCTGGCCTTCAACATCACGACTTTACCAACGTCATCCGATGCGCGCATCAGCCCTAGACCTCGTCGTCGACCACTCCAATCGCATCGCATCTCCCCCCTTCGGCATCGATCATCGTTGCTAGGCTCACCTCTCCCAGTATCGATCGCCAGTCCCCGTATGTGATTTTGTTTCTTTTTTTGGAAACTAAGGCTATTCGAACCGGATGAAATTGGTCAGAAGGAGAAGTGTTTCTTGAGAGACAAGGAATAGGCTTGAATTAATTAGAATAAAGGAAGTGGGTTTTATGCTTTCTTTGCTTTGAGCTTGACTAAATTTTTTTCTTTTCAAATAATTCTTTTATTGTATTTATAAATGAACTTCCAATATAATATAAATTAATTTTCACATTATTCAATGAATATAATTTGTTAACTACACAATTTTCTTTACTACAATATTTATTCATTTCTATTTAATTATTCATTAAAACATTTTACAAGTTTACTATATTATCAGAAAAGAAGTTAACAATTTGATTTGATTTATTAAAAAAAATTCTTATATTAAATAGAGTTTAATTAGAAAAAAATTATTTTTTAAAATTAGAAATTATCAAATATCGAATTCAAACAAATTTTATTTTAATTAAATTTGTTTATTTATACGGTGTAGAAAGCAGGGTTGTTACAAAACTCCCCCTTGTAAAAGTTAGGTCCTCGCAATTTCGTATAAGGAGATATCAAACAACTTATACCTAGACTTTTCTCATATCAACGATCTTCTATCAAAATTAAACTACTCAATCCTTTATGTGGCTCATACTTCAATTCCTCTTATCATATGCTCTAATTTAAATAGACTCTTTTAACGACTTTGTATTTTCGCATACAATATATTTTGTGAAATTTTTCTAAATGTAAGATTTTTTGGAAAATTTCTGTAGAGTTTCCTTTGTACGGAGAGCATTCCGAAAAATCAAAACACAATAATACCACAAAATATATACATCAAATCAATAGGGTATCCCGAAACATGGGAATATAACACAATATCATATATATATATATATATATTTGTATGTACATACGTACGTACGTATGTACATGTGTGTGTATTAATATACCATAATAACGTACCTTTTAATTAGCATTTTAAGCAAGTTTGCTTATAATTAAGGGAGAAAAAGCGAGCAACATCTTCACTAATAATCCAAAGAAGCAACTTCAGAATCTATCTCAACTCAAAACTTCATATATGAAAATATAACAAGTATACAATTGAATATGTAAAAGAATTCAACTTCATATTTAACCACATTCCGACAAGTTTTTAAATGTTTAAATTATTAAATAAAGTTATACTTTATAAAAGTAAATTGTTATATAATATGTCAACTTTCCAAAACATCTTTCGGATTGCAAAATTATGGAATATATCTTGAGTAATGGAAGAAATACCGAGCATATGTAACTTAGTTTTTATCCGATAAATACACAAGTCCACCTTACGAAACTGCAGTTTTAGCCTACCAAACGCCAAAATTTGCAAATAATTTAGAATAGAAGTTGTATTTTATAATCTTAGCTTTTCGGATGGGAAAAATCATCAAAATTGGATAAGCCGTTTGAAAGTTATAACCAGATTAACACAGTGCTAATGCATAGTTTAGACGCAGGCTGAAAAATACAAGTGCAGCAATCAAAACAAAACACACAGGTGGTGCACAAAGGCACAATAGACAGCAACATAAGTGCAATACAAAGGATGCAACCGGTTCAGCATACTCATGGAGGAAAATAAAACAAAGCACATAGTGCAACCTGGTGCAAATGTGGGCAAGGATCGCATAAACTTCAAGTGCACAACAATACAAGAAGCTAATGCAAAAAGGTTGAAAAAAATTAATGTAACAGCAAAATGGTCAAGCTAACAAGGCCAAAATCATGGAAAATGCAAAGCAATACAGACAAATGCATTAGAAATGCATAGGGTCAAGTACACAAGACATGCATAGCAGCAAAGCCAGGCAGCTTACATTTATTTCAGGCATAAGTGTTCGAGTATTTTAACAAACAAGCACTACTTCATCAATAGCAACAATGCACAACCAGCTCACGCATACAATCAAATTAAGATTCAAAGAACAAAGCAAACACAGTGGCAAGAAGTGAAAATGCAAAATGTAAAGCTTTAGGAAACTACAACATAGGAGGGGACGCACACACATCAGGGTAGGAATTGAACATGTCAACCGTGTCAATTAGAAATATGTGCAAAATTTCGAAATTGAATATGTCAACACAATCAAGCAAAAATCAAAAATTGAACAAGTCAAAAAATCTTAATTCGTAGACCCAAAGACAATCAGAAATCAACAACCGAGATTAACAAAAAACTTTCCAAACTAAAATATTTATACCTACAAAGTATTTGAAATATATGGAATCGATCCATTATAAATACCCAAATTTGTCTTTAACTCGAAACAATTTTAATTTATATCCACAAATATATTACATTAGAAAATTCTCTTAATACTATCGTAATCAAATATTTATATTTGTACACGATAATCAATAGTTAATTTATATTAAAGTTTCCAACGCTACTACGCCATAAATTTTTAGTGATTTGTTTTGCCAATTGGCTGCAACGTTGACTGCCTAGGATTTTATATCAACACTGCCTTGCCAGTAGTCTCAACTTCACATTAATATCTAACGGCTGCATACATTGTTCAAAAATATCTAAATCTAGAAAATATTGTTTCCTTTATAAAACATTATATTACTTTGTAAAACAATGCACAATTTTAAGTAAAAATATTTCTTATGTCATTTCCAAAATACTATGCCGGACTATCTCATATAAGCGTTTAGGAATCCTTATCGCCAACGTTAATCAGGCGTATTGACAAAAATTCTTAAATCGCTCAACCGACAAACTAATATAAGAATAAGCTGCTAAAATATTTTCATGCAATCCATAAAACAATCTTCATATTTTACAAACTCATTTTCTTGTTTTGAATAAAAATATTTATTTTAAAAATCCAAATATATTCATTCCATTCAGCAATGATCAACAATAACACAATTCATAATACCACAATTGTAAAAACCTGTACCTTAATGGGCTTAAATTTCGACAAAAATCAAAAACTAAGTTCATCAAAGCACATATCGTCGGATTTGTTACCTGCAAATAAGCATGAGCATTATCAAAGATTGATAGAAATCTAAACTCATAGCGGAAACAATAATAGGATAAGAATACTGATTATGATTATTACCTTGGAATTAATGGTATTCCTTAGATAGCAGATTGTCACATCAACATCGACCATGAGAGAAAAGGAGACTTATCCACAACTAAACACATCCATCTCCGGTGACCCATTCCTCCAAATCTATCTTGTGGGTTGTAATAAGGAGGGGTTTAGAATAACATTCTGATGACTGAAAAATCTATAAACTATCAATAAATGAATTTATATCGATTGTTTTCCATTTAATTGTTATGTTTATTAAGGTTAGCAATTCTAATCTAACCTCGCATTGCACACAAGACTACTTACCTATTCATTCCCAAGGTACGAAATACCGATGAAGCCTTATCAACCACCCAATACTTCCGAGTCCACTAGCCACTTGACACTTCTAAATATGAAGCGGGCTTCTACTATCGCCACATAATACTTTTAAAAGAGAAATAGGCAGAATTTGCCATTTAAGACCTCAACCGAGGTAGACTCCGTCATTTAAGATGTATTCCCAAGGTGGACTTCTAGCATTGTCATTATTGGTCTATTGGTCCTATCTACAGAAACCTTTGACCACTATATATGGCTTTATAATTTATGATAACCATACCACTAACGCATTTATAGTTATTAAAGTCTTAGCAATGTGAGAGACCGTACTCCAGCCACTTAATACCTCATTAATAAGGACTAAGCAGGCCTCTGACCATTTAACAAATATTTATAGGTAGGCCTTTTCCATTTAAAACCTGACCCCAAGGCGGACTCCTCATAGGTACTATCTAGCTGACATGCTCGGAAATATCATTGGCTACTTGATACTTCTTTATAGGAAAGAGGCTGACCTTACAGTCGCTTAATACCTCAAACCTGAAGTGAACCTCCCCCGAGATATCCAGTATCACTCTTATAAATATGGAATATCATTAGATTACTTCTTTCGGTAAGGAGGCGAGCCCGGAAATAGCCACTTAATAACTCAACACTGAAGAGAACCTTTTTGGAGGTATCCTTATTTATTTGGAATCTCAATAGGTTAATAATTCCTTTTAGGAGAGAGGCAGACCCTGCAGCCACTTAATACCTCAAACCAAAAGCGAACCCCTATGTAGATATGCCTCACCGCTCTTAATTTCAAATTTGGACCATTTAATACTTATCAATTAAGAAAGTAGGTCCAAACTCTCATGTCGTCATGGGACCTAGGATTAATGATATCTCACATCAGTAATAAGTGCATCTGACTGCTGGTAGCCTCAAAATTAAGGGCAATGTTCCGTCGAGTGACTCTACTACCCTTGCATCACTAACCTACTAAGTCCAATTAACTATCCTAGGTCATTACTTATATTATCTTAGGTAGACATTGGACTTAGCTTACTAATTCCCTTTTTATTTAAGGCAATAAGAATTACCTTAAATACTTATCTACCCATAAATCCCTTTTTAATGCTCATAAATGTCAATTTGTCCATGAAATCCTAACGGACATTTCCTGAGACATTTATGTATGATTACTAATTCCAAATTAGTAACTTTTCTATATCTATTCCATTTTTATCAGTCTCATCAATCCATTTGTCTGTATTAATTATAACCTTTATTTTTTTTGGCAAATCCAGCGGGGTTAGAAATGGGCCCATACCATTTATTGATATACCAGGAACGGAGTACAACAAAGGAACATAGAAATGGGCCCCTACCATTTTTTCTCATTAATTGCCTATTAATTTAGGTTACAATCATTCATTCCCTATTAATTAACATAGAAAATCCTAATTTAGTTTCCATTAATAGGAATTACTACATTTCCTAATTCTACCTATTCGCTTCCCTAAATATAATAATAAATAACGAACGTTACACATAAATAACGCACGAATAAACGATGTTCTTCTTTATTAACGCAATAAATACATATAAACTACATAACAAAACTACCTATTCTTATCCAAATATATTCCGATCATAAATATTTAACTAAAATATGTTTTCCATATTTAATTTGCAGGAATTAGATTCCTTAGGGAGATTTTCCACTATGATTTCCATAAATTAGAAAGATTGACTCCGTTTGAAATTACAAGGAATGGATAATTTCTTTTTAATTAGAATAGATAGTGTAAACTAAGGAAGATAAATCTGTACTTTACACATCTCTTCCCTTTTTGTTTGTAGGTATTCTTCGTTAAATCAAACATCGCCCTTTTAAATCAAAAGTGGAAAAAGTAAACAAATAAAATTCAAACGGATGTTCTTCCCACAAATTAGACTATGGAAAATCTACAACTTAGCATAAATTTGGGCAATAATCAAAGAACACTGTTTAACACCCAAGCACCGATATAAAATAAAAATATACAACATTCAGATTCTAAAATCTTTAAGACTGATTCCAAATCTAGGTGTATTTCAAATTTGATCTAAAACAAGAATATGTGGGCAATAATTTTCTACACTACTTTAAGCCCACAATTCACGAATAAAATTGATTCGGCATAAAAATCAAACTTACGCCAAAGAAATAGATTTAAAATCATCAAAAATATATAAAATTTCCCACTCGTCTTTTAAAAGCGATCCAAAACTCCAAATCTGAAGTGGAACCTTAAATTCATCTCCAAATCATTTTTAATCTAAGAAATATGTATAAAAATGGTATATACATACATTAGAATTATAGATCTGGGAAGAGATTTAGGATTGGAGGAAAATATGAATATATAATTACAAATATATTTATGTATGTATGTATGTATATTACCTCATTATTGCATAGTGTTGATTTGCTCTTCTTCTTCTCTTATTTGATTTCTATTCTTCTCCAATTTGTATATATACAAATATAAATATTTATTTTACAGTTTAGAAAATAGTGAAGAAGAGAAAATGGCAAAGCTTCACCACTGCTTTCAGAACAAATATGAGAAGAGAAGAGAGGGTTAGGCCTGAATTTATAGATGTTGGAATCAACCATAGCTTTTCAATTTAAAATATTAAATTCGAGCCGTTGCAGCCTAGGTTTATCGCAGCCACCAGGTCGCACTCGTCGATCGCCGATGGCTCACCGGTCGACCGCTAGGGGTCGATCAGTCCCAATAACGGGTCAGCCTATGGGCCTTGAGAATTAATATAAAAACGTTAATTTTTCTACTCCAATTATTTTCATTTCGAATTCATTTTTCGTCCGTAACTTCTTCATTTGGACTCCGATTGCAAAACTCCAAATATGAAAGTTGCTTAGAATTTTGCCACGAACACAATGGTGCAAGTTTCGTGGTCAAATTCCATCGTTTGCACAAATCCCATTTTTGGAGTCTAATTAATTAACCAACTAACTAATTAAATAACTAACGCCAAATTATGGGGTGTTACATTCTTCTCCCTTAAAAAGAATTTCATCCTCGAAATTTCACCAATGACTAAGTTATGGTTTTAACTCACAATTATCCTAAACTACACAACTGATAAATGTACAACAAATTTTGCAACAAAATATGCACAAGTGCATAGTGTATTACTGTATCACCACACAGAAAATATGTATGCAAAATAATTATAAATCAAATTCTCTTATATGAATGCATTTCTTTATATTTTTGAATATAATGCAAACAGCATATATATATATACTGGCGGTTCTATATGTATGCAGCTTTTGAAAATTTCTTTCAACCAAAACCCCATACTCCTATGAATAGAAGTATGAAGCAACCAATTTGCATCTAGTTCCTACCATCCAATAATCCGACGTATAGAAAAATCACTTCCTAAAATTTACTCCTATGTTAGAAAAAGGGATTTACGTGGAAAATTTATCATTCTTCCCACCCTAAAAATTTCTCATTCCTGCAGTACAATGGAAATTTCCCCACTACTCCGGATTTACTCCAAATTTTCTACGTACAAAACGCATAAGGAGGCTTATTTTCAAACTCTAAAATGGAATTGAGTCTAAAAATAGACTCGCGTGCGTCGTCGATAAGGTACGGAAATAGAAATTCCAAGGCTAAAACAGTTTTTCCCTTGCTACCGCTTGCATTTACCACATCGTCGATCCTAATGCACTGCTAAATCCGCAAATTCTTAAATTTTTCCTTTCCTACACTTAACATGTGACCTTGAAAATCAAATATTTCACAAAATTCTTTCCCACTTTTCAAATTTGTACGTCATTTAAAAAATCCCAAAATATTTAGAAGCGCGTTTTCCCTTGAATCAAATTTTTGGACTTAAAAATAATTTAAGAGCCAAAATAACTAAAACCTAAAATTATCAAAAGAGAAACATTTCAAATCAAGAGGAAACTTTTCAAAATATTTTCTTCTCAAAAATTTTGATAAATCATGCCACAATTCAGCGTAGTCGGAAGTCGGTTATGCCCTAAATGCATAAACCAAATTCTAAAATTCAACAACTAAACTTTACTTATAAAACTTGACATTTATAAAACTTGAAATTCTAAAATTTCAGCTTTTAAGGGACATAAGCAATGACCCGTGATACCAAAACAACTTTATCACGTCCTTCGCTAAAAAAATTCAATTATTTTAATTTCCAGTCTTATACTGCATTTACTGTTAGTTAAATGTATTTTATGAGATTTCCATATTTATACTGCTTCTTCACTATATATATAAGAGTGGTTTGCATTTCCAGAAACAATAACACAGTAAATAAATAGGAACTTATAATATCATGCTTACCCTTTACAAGAGACAACTAACAATTACAACCCAAACAACCCTAAAGAAAAAGGACATATGTTGGACGGAAAAAGACAGCAACACCATAAATCCTAAAATAATGCCTACAGACTACGAGATGCCTTGCTCCGCGACTGGAACTCGATCCATTGCTGGGATCCTTGAATGGTCATAACATGGCGGCTATACACCCAATCTCGTGCCGCTGGCACTGCTGGTGTTGTTGACGGCTTCGGAATTGCCATCTTCCTAATGAAGGATCTAATGATGGCAGAAGGAATCTTCTACTAAACTGCCTCTTCATGGGGGTCCATTCGTATTACCTGAAGACAAGACTGGATAGGTGAAAATATGAAAAATGACTTTATGGAGTACTGGTACTTAATTAACAAATTGCATATAAGGGTGCAGGTCCAATTGATGGTGATGCTGCCAATACTAGCATAGGTGGTCTTCCGCACCATGGGATAAATCCGGTCGTAACTTCTCGTCTTATGGATGAGTTATGTTGAATGATGTGCACAACTTGACGGACAGTCAGATATAGATTATCTGTCTTCCAAACACTAATATCATGGGGAAAGATCTGCTGCAAAATCTTTGAGTCGGTCACTTCAAAATCATCTAAGTCCGCTTCCTTCACAGAGGCCTCCAAAATCTCAGCGAGATCATTATTAGTCAGCTTAATCAAGACACCCTTCACCTCCAAATGAATCAAATTGTTGCCTTCATCGAAATTCTGCGCCAATAGTACATCGAAAAGGCAGATGCAGCATGGATTAAATTCCCACACAAAGGTCTCGAAGCAGAGGATCGGTGTAAAACCTACCGTGATGAATATCTCTTCCAGCCTAAAAGCGGTGAAACCTTCTGCTCATTTCGGTCCAACCAAGTGAAACCAAGTGACTTCTAGAGAGGTGAGACCATAATGGTGCGAGGAAAAAACCGATAGTGCAGAAAGGTGTCTTGGACTGAGAAGTGGTTGAAGGAAGAAAATAAGGTTTAGATCTAGAGTGGCGGTAGGGTGAGATCTAACGTGCAAAACCAGAACGAGTGGAAGGCGAGGCTACTGCTCCTAGAGAAAAATGGCGTTGAACGGAAGGGAGAGACTGAAACTTGGAGGAGAAGGAGGATGCAGATTGAGTTTGGCTGATAGAGGAAGGAGGAACGAAAGAATGTAGTTAAAGAAATTCGGACATGACTTCTATAGTCTCGTTCTAGGTTCAACTTGTGCCAAAACTCATTAACTGGTAGACCACCCTAGGTTTACTGCTAGGTGGTCACCTGCTAGACGGGCTTTGGGCGTTAATTTAACCTAGACCCAATTAGGGTCGGATTAAATAATAATAATCATTTCGCGTCGTCTCCTTCGATTCGACATGATACGAAAAAATTCATGTCCTCATCACTACAGTGTCAAAGCCTACCGCCTAGTCCCGACCATGCTCCAACAATTCACAGTAGTCCAACAAAACTGCTGCGACCAACAACAATTCCAGAAACCCAAAAATATTCCAGCTGTTATTTACTGCCTACTTTGCATTGAAATATTTCCTTCAATAGCTAGTGATAGAACAATACTTCAAACTACATAACCCAATAAAATTGAATGTCGTTCCTATTTTGTCTGTACCTTAAAGAGAGAAGATTTTAACAACCTCGACTTTATAAACCAAAAAATCATCGAGCTAAATATATGCTCCTTTATACTTGTTTCTAAATAATATAAACTATTTCATTCAAAAACTTCCCTTAAAAATCAAACTTATATATATATTAGGGTTTCCAAAAATCTTTTTTTAAAAACACAAATTTCCCAAATTGGAAAACTATTTGCTTGCCAAAAATCAAAATCAAGCCTTACTGGTATATACACATAAATATTTAAGGATTTCAAAAATTAATCTTTTATAAACAAAATATTTCTTAACATGACCAATGTAGTAGTATACATGTTTCTTTGAAAATTAAAATTTCAAAACTTTCCCAAAACAAAATGTCTAAAATAAATTCTTGGGAAAAGAAATCCTTTGAAAACACTTTTTTCAAAATCTAAGGCATTTCCAAAATATACTTTATAAAAGTTCTCTCATAGGTTTTAGACTAAGGAATTGACATTAATTATCCAAACAAAAATCTGGTTTACAATCAAAGAGATGATCAATGAATGCACCTTAGCAAAAAATTATCTTCGGACAATTGCGACATAACAACTCTAATTTTCTGCCCATCTAGAATAAATGTGTGTCTCCGATTGTAACTCTTCATCAAAATTTAAAATCACAAGGTAGTCAGATCTCAACCATCAAGTCGAACACCTCCACTCTCCGGGATTCAGCCATATGTCGTACTCATGCACTTTATCAATAGCGCCTTACACATCTCCAACACTCCATGGGGTGCTTCGGAATCGGTGTAAAAATCTTAACTCTAAGATATTTCCACCCATGGTTGCATTGCCCATTCCTACAAAATGGAACTACAACTACTTCTATAGTCAGAATTCTTAGAATCTAGCATAAAAATATAATAAAACTAATAGGAAAGTATGAATATGTTCTCTTAATTTATCCTAATTCCTCTGATCTACTAACCTAGGCTCTGATACCAAATGTAACAACATGTACCTTAATGGGCCTAAATTTTGACAAATATCGAAACCCAAGTCATCAAAGCACAGATCGTTGGATTTGGTACCTGCAAATAAGCATGAGCATTATTAGAGATTGATGGAAATCTAAACTCAGAGCGGAAACAATAATAGGATAAGAATACTAATTACGATTACTACCTTAGAATTGATGGTATTCCTTGGATAGCAAATTGTCACATCAGCATCAAGCAAGAGAGAAAATGAGACTTCTCCACAACTAAATACATCCAGCTCCAATGACATGTTCCTCTAAATCTATCTTGTGGGTTGTAACAAGGAGGAGGTCGGAACAACGTTCCGGTGACTATAAAATCTATAAACTGTCAATAACAAATTTATACCGATCGGTTAACATTTGATTGTTATGTCTATTAAGGTTTGCAATTCTAATCTAACCTTGCATTGTACACTATTACTTACCTACCCATTTCCAAGGTACGAAATACTCACGAAGCCTTAACAACCACCTAATACTTCAAAGTCCATTAGCCACTTGATACTTCCAAATATGAAGCAGGCTTCTACTATCGCCACATAATACTTTTAAAAGAGAAATAGGCAGACTTTGCCATTTAAGACCTCAATCGAAGTAGACTACGTCATTTAAGACCTATTTCCAAGATCGACTTCTAACGTCATCATTATTGGTCTATTGGTCCTAACTACGAAGGCCTTTGACCAATATATGGCCTTATAATTTATAATAGCCATACCACTAGCGCATCTATCGTTATTAAAGTCTTAGCAATATGAGAGACAATACCCAAGCAACTTAATACCTCATTAATAAAGACTAGGCAGGCCTCTGACTATGTAACACCTATTTATAGGTAGGCTTTTGTCATTTAATGCCTAACCCCAAGGCGGACTCCTTACTGGTACTATATAGCTGACATTGCTTGGAACTATCATTGGGATATTTAATACTTCTTTTATAGGAAAGAGACGGATCTTACAGCCGCTTAATACCTCAAAACTAAAGCGAACCTCTCCCGAGATATCCAATATCACTTTTATAAATATGGAATCTCGTTAGATTACTTCTTTCAATAAGGAGGCGGGTCCTGCAATAGCCACTTAATACCTCAACACTGAAGTGAACCTTTTTAGAGGAATCCTTATTTATTTCGAATCTCACTAGGTTAATTAATACTTCCTTTTAGGAGAGAGGTAGACCCTGCAGCCACTTAATGCCTCAAATCAAAAGCGAACCGCTATGGAGATATCCCTCACCACTCCTAATTCCAAATTATGACCATTTAATACTTTTCAATTAAGAAAGCAGGTATAAACTCTCACATCATCATAGGTCCAAGGATTATTGATATCTCACATCGGTAATAAGTGCACCTGACTGCTTGTAGCCTCAAAGTGAAGGGCAGTCTTCCGTTAAGTGACTCTACTGACCTTGCATCACTAACCTACAACCATCCTAAGTCTTTACTTATATTATCTTAGGTAAATATTGAACTTAGCTTACTAATTTCCTTTTTATTTAAGGTAGTAAGATTTACCTTAAATACTTAACTACCCATAAATCACCTTTTAATGCTCATAAATGTCAATTTGTCCATAAAATCCTAATGGACATTTCCTAAGACATTTATGTATGATTACTCATTTCAAATTAGCAACCTTTCTATATCTATTTCATTTTTATCAATCACATCAATCCATTTGTCTCTATTAATCATAAGCCTTAATTTACTACTATCCATTATTTCTCATCAATTGCCTATTAATTTAGGTTACAATCTTTCATTTCCTATTAATTAATTAATAGGAATTTGTAATATCCCCCTATTTGAAGGCTCAAAACTAATGGCTACGGATGTTGCAGTCATCCATAGTTATTAATCCTTGGCGACCAAACACGGTAATATTAGATACATTGATACATAGAAACACAAGAATATAGAAAAAAAATTCAAATAGCAAAACAAAATCCATATTCCATTTCAAAATATTCCAAGTTGATTACATAGTCCCAATTCGCAGACCACGATCAGATAACATATAATTATTAAAAATTACGCCAAGAGCGACATATGAAGATGCCTCTTTGGTAGATTAGAGTATATAGATAGGCAAGAAACAATTTTCCTTTACAAACAAAACACACGGCAGAAATAAAAGGACTCTAATAACAATCTTGCCTCCTGCACATCCTCGGAAGCTTTATTCGTCTAAAAGAACACTTGGAAACCTTAACCCTCAACCTACTCAAAATCAATTGAGTACCTAGGAGTTTAAGGGGAAAAAAACTTTGAGTCGGACAAAAAGCCTGGTATGAATAATAATTTACCATCTCAAACCATTTGGATATCTAGTGAGACCACACCGCTTAATGGAACGGGTTTTCCCCTCACTAGTATCCTAAAACATTTATAAAACCATATATTGTGTTCCTACATCCATAATGGTTAAAACATAGTATTTCAAATTATTATGATGATATGAAAAACAAATAAATCAATTCTGGATTACCCATCCCCATTCATTCTGACTATCTGTCTCAATTGTAGTTTCTGGGTTTACAATTAACCTGTTAAAATGTTAAGGACTATCTGTCCAAATACTTAGTTTTCATGGGATCACTAAGAACCTATTAATAACTCCAATATCTTATTGTTTATCCTAGTTTTCCGGGGCTAACTAGGAACCTATTGGTTGACTGCCAATATCTTAATCCAGATATAGTTTTCGTGGGCTAACTACAAACCTACTGGCCCCTTCCAGTATCAAATCATAGTTTTCATGGGCTGACTATGAACCTATTGGCCCCTGCCAATATCATACAGTTTTCATGGGCTTACTGTAAACCTATTGACCCAGCCAATATCTTTAATTAAAATTTAACATTTGTTAAGTTATATTCACTACTGGGTCAACCTAACTTGTTATTCTACCCTTTCCCCAAAATACAGTTATGGGTTGATAAAAATGTGAATAACATTTCAAAACCTTTATTTATGCCATGGTTATTGCTTTAAATTGAGATTGAGTTTAGGTTTTGAAACCATAAAAACATCTCTTTCGAAACCTCTGGATAGCCTCCTTCGAATGCAAAGACCTCTTTTCAAAACATTGTGTACATACCTTTTGAAGCCCTTAGTAAATATTCTCTTTTGAAACCTATTATACCTTTCGTTGGTATCAAATTATCTTTATAAAATATATAGCTTCGAAACAAATGAAAGTACCCCTTTCGAAATTATTGGGTTTACTCTTTAAAAACATCATTTGGGTCAAAATGGTTATATACGAAAGTATCTCTTTCGAAACTAATCAAAAATTAGTTTGGGGAAAACTGATGGTGTCGGCACCATCTTAGTCGAAAGCAAAACCTTTAAAATCATAAACCTTGAAGGACAGAGTCGAAACCCCCTTTTGACTCCATCACCATCGAAACCCTCAACTGCTTCGAAAGTATACAAAAAAAAGGCTTAAGTAAAACAGAAGTAACCGCTTCGACAACATAGACGACTTCAATGCAGTCGAAAGGGGGTTTAGCGGCTTGAATTCGATTGGGATGAAACACACCCTTTCAAAAGCAATTATTTAAAGGAAAAAGGTACTCTTTCGAAAGCAATTACTTTAACACAACATGACAACCTTCTTCGCAAGCTAATTATAAAACCTTTTCGAAAGCATAGCTTTCGACTGTGACGAAAGCTTTAGGTAAAACTAGTCAAGACTTTAACTTTTGAAAGCAAAGTAGCGTTTCGACCCCATCGGAAGCTACCCTTTCGACACCATGGCTTCCGCCTTCCTTCCAATCCACTACATACCATCTAAATGATATCTTGTGTATTGGTTTCAACTATGGTGGTTTCAACTATGTTAGTTTTGACTGGGACGAGGCGGAATCAAAGGAGTCAAAAGGTCCTTACTAATAGAGGCGGAACACCTTTTTCTGGTTTAAAGGCTCAATTATTGCAACTTTTAGTAATTACTTTCTAACAACTTGCCTATTTGTAAACTATTGATTGGTTGTCATAAAAACTTTACAAATACTTTACCTTTAAAACTGCAGCATTAATTCAGATCCAAATTGAATGATTTTAACATTAAAACCTTTCCATATCACCAAAAAAAGACATTTTGCAGAAAAGCCCTTCTTTTAAAATAATTTATTTCCCCAAATAAATCAACTGGGAAAAATCCCCAAAAATGATAGAAAATCGATTTCATCATGTAAATATACTAAAATTTCAGACCCAACTTCTTCCTGAAATTCATGAAACAAATTTTAAACCCAATTATATCATATCTTTCATCAAAAATTCATAATGAAATTTCCATAGCTTAGAAAATTCTGAAAACTAAAACCTATCTCCAAAATCATGTTTTACTTAACATAAAAATTTTCCATGGCAATCTGAAATCATATATTCTCGGTTTTATACTAAAACCGTACAAATTCATGTGCTTATGAATTAAAACAAATCATCATAATATAATTCAAGCATATCATCATTCATTTTATCACAAAAACAAATTTAAATCATAAATTCAAAACCATATAATCATAGGATAAAAATAGAGATGGTTGAAGATTATTATTCACCTTAGAGTTGATAAGGATATTGAAATTTGTTGTAGCTTAATCCTTCCTAGCTTTAGATCCTTAGATTTAGACTAAAATTCCTCTTCTCCTTTGTTAATGGCCGGCTCTATTAGGGTTTTTGTGTTTATTTTGATTTGGGAAATAAAATGAACATGAATGGACAAAATGAGAAGTTATAGCCATGTATAATTAGTTGGCTAATTTACTAATATGCCCATGTGCAGTTTAATTAACCATCAAACCAATTTAAATCCCATTTATTTTGTTAATAAGCATGGCCCTATAATTATAATTTAATCAAATCTCAATCTCCTTATCATCATCATTCTATTTAATTTATCTAATTAAATCTTCTGAATAATGTTATAAAAAATTAGGGATGTTACAGGCTCCCCCCTTTAAAGAATTTCGTCCTCGAAATTCTGTAAGAACTAAATACTAAACATAGCAATCATCTGTAACAACTTCTAACAACCATACTAGTCTAACTGACTACATCTATCTATTTAAATCTAATACAGACATACCCTCAAAGTAGATCAGGAAAAGTATCTCTAATCATGTCCTTTGTCTCCCAAGTAGTCCTTCTCGTTGTCGCTCCACTGAACTTTCACCAACCTGACCGTCTTGTTCCTCAATCTTTTCTCATCTCCAGCTACAGCCCAAACTATTTGTCTAACAAAAGTCAAATTATGCTCTACCACAAAGTCATCCAACCCTGTCGGAGGAATAGTAGTCTCTGGATCATGCACATACTTGCGAAGATGAGATACATGAAATACATTATGGACACCTGCCAAACTGCTCGGCAACTCTACTCTGTACGCGAGCTTTCCGATCATTTCTATAATCTGGAATTGACCATCATATCTTAGTGCCAACTTTCCAAATTTTCCAAACCGTACCACACCCTTCAATGGTGATACCTTAATGAAAACCCTATCTCCCACTGAGAATTCTAGGTCTTTACGCCTCTTATTTGTGTAACTCTTCTGTCTGGATTGAGCTTCCTTCATCCGTTCTCGGATTAACTCAATATTTTCTGATGCATCCCTAACCAAATCCGGACCTAAGACCAATCTGTCTCTAGTCTCTAACCAACATGCGGGTGATTTGCATGGCCTTCCATACAAAGCTTCAAAAGGCACCATTCTTATACTAGTCTGATAACTATTATTATAGAAAAACTCAACCAAATGCAGGCGATCCTCCCAAGATCCACCAACATCCAATACACAAGCTCTCAACAAATCCTCAAGTACCTTATTGACTCTTTGTCTACCCATCTGTCTAAGGGTGATATGCAGTACTTATATTAAGCTTGGTACCCATTACTTCCTGTAGACTTTTCCAGAATTCACTAGTGAACAATGCATCTCTATCACTAACTATACTACTAGGAACTCCATGTAGTCTAGCTATGTTCTTAAGGAACAACTTAGCTAAAACAGGTGTCATTTTGGTAGACTTAACCGGAATGAAATGGGCACTCTTGGTCAATCTGTCCACTATAACCCATATACCTTCATTACCTCTATTTAACCTTGGCAACCCGTCTATAAAATCCATGGATATCGAATCCCATTTCCAAACTAGAATCTCTAAAGGTTGTAGTAACCTACTCGATTTCTGATGTTTTTCTTTCACTTGTTGACAGTTTGCACACTGTCTAACCAGCCAACGTCCCTCTTCATGCCTTCCCAATAGAAGCTTCTCTTCATATCCTGATACATCTTGGTTCCTCCAGGATGAATCGTGAACTTGGATCGATGACATTCTCCAAGAACTTCTTTCCTTAAGTCTTCCACACTTGGAACACATAGTCGTCCCTTCTTTCTTAGCCACCCTCTCTGGTCAAGGCTAAAATCCTTTAAATCGTCGATCTCTGTTCCAACCTCAAGCCTTCTGATCCTTTCAGCTAATACAGGATCCTCCTTTTGCTTAGAAGCAATTCTCTCAATCAATACTGGTCGAACTTCTAAACAAGATAGTCTGGTGGAACTATGACTAGAACCAGCAGTTGATCTTAACTGCACATCGCAACTGGCTATAGCTTCTAAATCTCTCTATTCCGCCAATATAGCTAACACCGCATACTGTTGTTTTCTGCTAAGAGCGTCCGCCACCTTATTACCTTTCCTTGGGTGTATATTCTATACCAAAATCATAAGCATCCAAAAACTCCAGCCACCTCTTCTATCTCATATTCAACTCCTTCTGAGAGAACAAATACTGTAAAGACTTATGATCGGTATATAACTCAAATCTCTCTCTTAAGAGATAATGTCTCCAAATCTTCAATGCAAAAATCACAGCTGTCAACTCCAAATCATGAGTAGGATATCTAACTTCATGCGGTCTAAGCTGCCTAGATGCGTAGGCAATGACTTTACCACTCTACATCAACACCGCTCCTAATCTAGTTCCACATGCATCAGTATACACCACCAATCCTTGGTTTCCATCTCGAACTACTAATACTGGTGCGTTGGTCAACAAATGCTTTAACTTAAGGAATGCCTCCTCACATTTGTCGGACCAAACAAATCTCACCTCCTTCCTGGTTAACTTAGTTAAGGGTGCTGCTATCCGCGAGAAATCCTTAATGAATCTCCGGTAGTAGCTTGCAAGTCCAAGAAAATTCCTGATCTCAGTCACCGTCTCTGGTTTCTTCCTTTATTCACAGCTTTGATCTTATCCAGATCGACGAACAATCCTTTCACTGAAACCATGTGACCAAGAAACTTTACCTCTTTCTTCAAGAAATGACATTTGGTAAAATTCGCCTTTAGCTAATTCTGCCTCAGCGTCTCAAGCACCACTCTAAGATGAACTTCATGCTCTCTCTCATCCTTAGAGTATACTAGAATGTCATTTATAAACACAAGTACAAACCTATCCAAGTACTTTTGGAAAAATCAATTCATCAAATCTACAAAGAAAGTAGGTACATTCGTCAATCCAAATGGCATTACCAACCACTTATATGAACCATTTCTAGTTCGAAATGCTGTCAAAGGAATACTGTCCTCCACCACTCTTAATTGATGGAATACCTATCGCCAAGTGCAACTGGGAAAACACTCTGGCTCCACTCAACTGATCAAACAAATCATCTATTCTTGGCAAAGGATACTTATTCTTAATTTTCCTTTCGGTTAACTTACGATAGTCAATACACATCCTTAAAGACCCATCTAGTTTCTTCACAAACACCATGGCCGCTCCCTAAGGCGAACTGATTGGTCTAATAGAATTTCTTCCTTCTAGATCCACTAGCTGCCCCTTCAATTCCTTCATCTCGGTTGGTGTCATCCTGATAGGTGGTCTACTTACAGGTTCAGCTCCTAGCACAAGATCTATTCTAAACTCAACAGCTCTTTTCGGGGGTAGTCCAGTGACTGGCTCAAAAACATCTGCAAATTCTCTTGCTACTCAAACCAGACTTAACTCATTTCCTACCTCCATAGCATTAAGCATAGTACTAACACTTCGGTCAGTATTCTCTACTGATAATATCACTCGACTATGACTATCAGGATGTCTCAGTGATATTTCCCTATCTTGGCAAAATATTCTAGCCTCATATCTACTCAACCAATCCATATCCAAAATGATCCCGAAATCTACGAAATCAATAACATGAAAACTGCATGCAAACAGCATGCAAACTTATGACCTAACAAGTCAAGTTCTAGCAGGTCACATCTTAACCCTAGAGTTGCATACCCTCCTATTGGATTCGCAACCCTTAAGGAAGTAACAAGGTAGGTGGGCTCTGGACATAATTTACCCACCAAACACTGAGATATAAATGAATGTGATGCACCGGTATCAAAAAGTACTCTAACTGAAATACTCTAAATCAAAAGCGTATCTTCCATCAATCTTTCCCTTATCTGTTGCAGTAGGCCAAGCTGGTCCTATAGCAAAAACTTTTCCTTTGTCCTCCCTAACTGGATCTGGACACTGATTCTTGTAATGCCCAACTTGATCACAGCTAAAGCATTTCACATTCTTCTTAACTGCAGCTTTCTTCCCATTTCCAAACTGGCATTCATTAGCAAAGTGACCTTTCTTGTCACAATAATAGCAAAATATCTCAGCCTTTGACTTCTTAGCTGTGTCTCCCCTCTAGGCTCCCTTATTTTTAAAGAACTTCTTCTTCTTCCCTTGAGGACCCTGGGTCTCCACTGACTTCTCTTTAGCCAAATCAGCAAGTAATTCCTCATGGAGAATGGCCATCTCCACCACTATATTCCAAGGATCACGGACATGTGTCATGGTCATCCTAGCAAGCTCAGTCCTCATTCCCCGAAGGAACTTCTCATTCCTTTTGATGTCAGTATCTATAATAGCATATCCATATGGAGACGGTTCCTCAAACGTAGTAGCATACTCCACTACTGACATCTCTCCCTGAATCGAATCCATAAACTTCTTCATCAACTCAGACTTGGCAAACTCAAATACAAACTTCTGTTCAAATCTCGTTTTAAAATCATTCCAAGTTTCTGCTCTTCCGGCACTCCGACAGTGACACTATTCCACTAATGTAGTGCTGACCCCTGCAACTGTCTAGAGGCTAACCTCCTCTTTTGTCCATCATTCTGGTCTAAATCAGTAAATATATGCTCACAATGCAACATCTAATTCTGAACTTCTACGGCACTCTCCGTTCCTAAAAATGGCTTCCCACCCAAACTGGTGTAATCTCTACTCAGCAAAGTAATATTCCCAACTGGAGCCACAGGATTAGCTCTCCTACATTTCCAGAAACTCCAGCAGCAGCTCCTGCTTGCATCAAACCGACTAAGAACTAATACATCGCCCCCATATCTATTGGTGGATTTCCAACACCCACATTGGCTTAGCATTTTGGTTACTAGCATTAGCCGGTCGACCCGGGTTTCTCCTGGTAGTGGGTCGAGCATTTCCATTAGTTGTGGTGCTTCCTCTATCGAGATTTCCTCTTCTGTTTCCTGCTTCCATATCTCCTTTCTCGTAAATCTGCATACGAGCCTTAGTAAGATACAGAATAACGGTCTAAGAGAGTGGGGGATATGTACTTACATATATAACTATATATAGCAAATACAAGTACGTTACTATAGCGTTAACCCAAACCCCAATCTTATTATCTAATTCATTGGATTATGTTTGGAAAAATCTTTTAGGTTTAAGTTTCTTTTAAAGTTTCATAAACCTATGCTCTCATACCAACTTGTAACATCCACTTATTTGGAGGCCCAAAAATAATGACTACGGATGCTACAATCAACCATAGTTATTAATCCTCGGCGACCAAACACAGCAATATTAGATACAGTGATACACAGAAACACAAGAATATGGAGAGAGAAAATTTAAACAGCAAAACAAATTCCACATTCCATTTCAAAATATTCCAAATTGATTATATAATCCCAATTCGCAGACCACGTTAAGATAACATATAATTATTACAAATTACGCCAAGAGCGACATATGAAGATGCCCCCTTGGTAGATTAGAGTATATAGATATGCAAGAAATAATTTGCCTTTACAAACAAAACGCACAACGGAAATAAAAGGACTCTAATAACAATCTTGCCTCCTGCACGTCCTCGAAAGCTTTATTCGTCTAAAAGAACACTTGGAAACCTTAACCCTTAACCTACTAAAAATCAATTGAGTACCCGGGAGTTTAAGGGGAAAAGAAAAACTTCGAGTCAGACAAAAAGCCTAGTATGAATAATAATTTACCATCTCAAACCATTTGGATATCTAGTGAGACCACGTCGCTTAACGGAACAGGTTTTCCCCTCACTAGTATCCTAAACATTTATAAAACCATATACTGTGCTCCTGCATCCACAATGGTTAAAACATAGTATTTCAAAACATTATGATGATATGCAAAACAAATAAATCAATTCTGGATTACCCATCCCCAGTCATTCTGACTATCTGTCCCAATTATAGTTTCTGGGGTTACTATTAACATGTTAAAATGTTAAGGACTATCTGTCCAATTACTTAGTTTTCATGGGTTCACTAAGAACCTATTGGTAACTCCAATATCTTATTGCTTATCCTAGTTTCCATGGGCTAACTAGGAACCTATTGGTTGACTGCCAATATCTTAATCCAGATATAGTTTTCATGGGCTAACTACAAACCTACTGTCCCCTGCCGGTATCAAAACATAGTTTCCATGGGCTGACTATGAACCTATTGGCCCCTGCCAATATCATACGGTTTTCATGGGCTTACTGTAAACCTATTGGCCCCTGCCAATATCTTTAATTAAAATTTAACATCTGTCAAGTTATATTCACTATTGGGTCAATCTAACTGGTTATTCCGTCATTTCCC
The DNA here is from genome assembly GCA_030737815.1 of Allium fistulosum. Taxonomy (NCBI): domain Eukaryota; kingdom Viridiplantae; phylum Streptophyta; class Magnoliopsida; order Asparagales; family Amaryllidaceae; genus Allium; species Allium fistulosum. The sequence continues at coordinate 692,454,839 of CM060904.1, forward strand.
CAAAATACAGTTATGGGTTGATAATAATGTGAATAACATTTCGAAACCTTTATTTTTTCCATGCTTATTACTTTAAATTGAGAATGGGTTTATGTTTTGAAACCATAAAAACATCTCTTTCAAAACCTCTGGATAGCCTCCTTCGAAAGCAAAGGCCTTTTTTCAAAACATTATATACATACCTTTTGAAGCTCTTAGTAAATATTCTCTTTCAAAACCTATTATACCTTTCGATGGTATCAAATCATCTTTATAAAATATAGAGCTTCGAAATAAATGAAAGTACCCCTTTCGAAAGTATTGGGTTTACACTTTAAAAACATCATTTAGGTCAAAATGGTTATATATGAAAGTATCTCTTTCGAAACCAATCAAAAATTAGTTTGGGGAAAATTGATGGTGTCGGAACCATCTTAGTCGAAAGCAAAACCTTTAAAATCATAAACCTTGAAGGACAGAGTCGAAACCCCCTTTTGACTCCATCACCATCGAAACCCTCAACCCCTTCGAAATTATACATAAAAAAACTTAAGTAAAACAAAAGTAACCCCTTCGAAAACATAGATGACTTCAATGTAGTCGAAAGGGGGTTTAGCGACTTGGTTTCGATTGGGACGAAACCTACCCTTTCGAAAGCAATTATTTAAAGGAAAAAGGTACTCTTTCGAAAGCAATTACTTTAACACAACATGACAACCTTCTTCGCAAGCTAATTATAAAACCTTTTCGAGAGCATAGCTTTCGACTGTGACGAAAGCTTTAAGTAAAACTAGGCAAGACTTTAACTTTTGAAAACAAAGTAGTGTTTTGACCCCATCGGAAGCTATCCTTTCGACACCATGGCTTCCGCCTTCCAATCCACTACATATCATCTAAGTGATATCTTATGTATTGGTTTCGACTATGTGGTTTCCACTATGTTAGTTTCGAATGGGACGAGGCGGAATCAAAGGAATTGAAAGGTCCTTACTAATAGAGGCGGAACACCGTTTTCTGGTTTAAAGGCTGAATTATAGCAACTTTTAGTAATTACTTTCTAACAACTTGCCATTTGTAAACTATTGATTGGTTGTCATAAAAACTTTTCAAATACTTTACCTTTAAAACTGTCACATTAATTCAGATCCAAATTAAAGGATTTTAACGTTAAAACATTTCCATATAACCAAAAACGACATTTTACAGAAAAGCCCTTCTTCTAAAATAATTTATTTCCCCAAATAAATCAACTGGGAAAAATCCTCAAAAATCACAGAAAATCGATTTCATCAAGTAAACAAACATATTAAAATCTCAAACCCAACTTCTTCTTGAAATTCTCGAAATAAATTTTAAACTCAATTATAACATATCTTTCATCAAAAATTCATAATAAAATTTTCATAGCTTGGAAAATTCTAAAAATTAAAACCTATCTCCAAAATCATGTTTTATTTAACATAAAAATTTTCCATGGCAATCTGAAATCATATATTCTCGTTTTTATACTAAAACCTTACAAATTCATGTGCTTATGAATTACAACAAATCATCATAATATAATTCAAGCATATCATCATCCATTTTATCATAAAAACGAACTTAAATCATAAATTTGAAACCATATAATCATATGATAAAAATAGAGATGGTAGAAGATTATTATTCACCTTAGAGTTGATAAGGACATTGACATTTGTTGTAGCTTAATCCTTCCTAGCTTTAGATCATTAGCTTTAGATTAAAATTCCTCTTCTCTTTTGTTAATGGCCAACTATATTAAGGTTCTTGCGTTTATTTTGATTTGAGAAATAAAATGAACGTGAATGGACATAATGAAAAGTTATAGCCGTGTATAATTAGTTGGCTAAGTTACTAATATGCCAATGTGTAGTTTAATTAATCTTTAAACCAATTTAAAGCCCAATTATTTTGTTAATAAGCACGACCCTATAAATATAATTTAATCAAATCCCAATCTCCTTATCATCATTATTCTATTTAATTTATCTAATTAAATCTTCTGAATAATGTTATCAAAAATTAGGAATGTTACAGAATTCCTAATTTATTTCCCATAAATAGGAATTACTACATTTCTTAATTCTACCTATTCGCTTCCCTAAATATAATAATAATTAATGAACATTACGCATAAATAACGCACGAATAAATGTTGTTCTTCTTTATTAACGCAATAAATATGTATAAACTACCTAATAAAACTACTTATTCTTATCAAATATATTATAGTCATAAATATTTAACTAGAATATGCGTTATGTATTTAATTTGCTGGAATTAGATTCCTTAGGAATATTTTTCGCTATGATTTCCATAAATTAGAAAGATTGGCTATGTTTGAAATTAGAGAGAATAGATAGTTTCTTTTTAATTGGAATACATAACTATGGGGGATAAATCTTTACTTTACACATCTCTTCCCTTTTTGTTTGTAGGCATTCCTCGTTAAATCAAACGTCGCCCTTTGAATCGAAAGTGGAAAACGTAAACAAATAAAAATCAAAGGATGTTCGTCCCCCAAATTAGCTTATGGAAAATTTACAACTTAGCACAAATTTGGGCAATAATCCAGAATCCTGTTTATACCCAAGTACAGATCTGGAATAGAAATATACAACATTCAAATTCTAAAATCTTTGGGACTGATTTTCAGATCTAGGTGTAAACGTATTTCAAATTTGATCTAAAACAAAATTATGTAGATAATAGTTTTCTACACTAATTTAAGCCTACAATTCACAAATAAAATTGATTTAGGCATACAATTAAAATGTATGCTAACGAAATAGATTTAAAATCATAAACAATATATAAAATTTCCTATTCAGCTTTTGAAAGCGATCCAAATCTCCAGATCTGAAGTAGAAACATAAATTCATCTCCAAAACCTTTTTAATCCAAGAAATATGTACAAAAATGGTTATATACATACATTAGAATTATAGATCTGAGAAGAGATTTGGGACTGAAGGAAAATATAAATATATAATTACAAATATATATATATATATATATATCACCTCGTTATCATGTAGTGTTGATTCGCTCTTCTTCTTCTCTTATTTCATTTCTATTCTTCTCCGATTTGTATATATACAAATAAAAATATTTATTTTATAATTTAGAAAATAGCGGAGAAGAGAAAATGGCAGAGCTTTGCTGCTGCTTTCAGAAAAATATGAGAAGAGAAGATAGGGTTAGACCTGAATTTATAGATGCTAGAATCAACCACAGTCGTTCGATTTAAAATATTAAATCCATGTCGTTACAGCCGCCAGGTCGCCACCGATCGACCGTCTTTTGGTCACCGATTGACCGTTGGGGGTCGTCGGCCTCAATAACAGGTTGGCCTATGGGCCTAGACAATTAATATAAAAATGCTAAATTTTCCTACTCTAATTATTTCTGTTCCGAATTCGTTTTTCGTCTGTAACTTCTTCGTTTGGACTCCGATTGCAAAACCCCAAATATGAAAGTTGCTTAGAATTTCACCACAAACGCAATGTTGCAAGTTTTCTGGTAAAATTCCACCATTTGCGCAAATTCCATTTTTGGAGCCTAATTAGTTAACTAACTAATTAAATAACTAACACCAAATTAAGAGGTGTTACAGCAATCATCTATAATATCAAACAAGCATTCTAGTAATTTAATTTAAATCTTATATTCCATATTTTTGTTGTATATATATATATTACTTTTCTTTTTATAAAAAATATATATATCTTATCATCGTTTCTTCTTTAAATGTAGAAACTGTTGGATTCTATTAATATTTGGTTTCGTCTAGATTCTAGTGGTATTTTTTAAATATTTGAGGGATAACTCCTACTCAAGTCCATATTCTAGACTTGGCCATTTGAAAACAAAAATTAATACAATTAAACACACAACAAACAGATAAACAAACAAATTCCTTTAGCGAAAAGCTATTTATCAGTATCCGTTGCGCACTCTGTTCACTACTGGATCAGGCTACTATATTCAAAGCCACACAGAGGTTTATTCACCATCATTAATACCGAAACTACTCATTAGGCTAACTACTCCCTACTTCACTACCTCTCTCTCAACAACTTCTAATACACCCGAAAATAAACACATACAAAAGAGGTAGTGATAAGGAATATATATGTATGTATGTATAGAAAAATAACAAATACATCCCTAGATGATTACCCAAGTAATCATCGTATACTCCTACAATCACTTAAGTATAAACAATAATCTACTACACATCCACGGGGACATGGACTCTAAGTCTCATCTAAGGCTAAGACTCGTGTCTCTTATACTTTGTATTGTTTTAACCTTGATTTGATACAAAATTGTAACTCCCCACCTCTATATCCATATTATCCAAGAGTATTACAGAGTAATATTGTCAGATAATGTAGAGAATGAGGCTATATGGGGTACAAACATGAATATTTCATTGGACTAACACTAGTACGTATTAAAACATCAAATAACTAACTCATCTATACGTACATAGTATCGATATTAAGTAATAAACATGTGTGCCTCCAGGATAGAACAATACACAATATACAATAACTATCAGAGTTCACAGAGTCAATCGCAATGATAATATATAATACAATAATATAATAAGGGTACAACTCATCTCAAATGTTAACCATTTCAATGTAATGTGATGAATAATCAGTATGACTCTATACCAAATATATGTTGTGAATCAACATCATACAAATATCATATATCAATCCTAATATAAGACACCTCTAAGCTTAATAAACACATGCTGGTCATATTGTTACTGTACCTGAAATGACTCGGACTGACCCGGGTATTACATAAATAACAAATGGGTCAGACTATATCTAAATCAAGGATCGACAATATTAGGAATACAATATAAACATGTAATAATAATATGATAACACGGCTAAAGATACTCAAGTCATCAATCAACATGTCAATATGTGTATAGACAAGTAAATGTATGCATGGAATATATATATAATACTATGGATAATTAACCAAACAACATCACACGAATAACTCAAAACCATACAAAACAACCAACACTAATACTAAAAGATGTTATCACCCATATAGAAATACATCAAATCAGAAATAACAAAATCAACACAAATGGGTGAATCACACATATCCAGAAATCGTCATCCCAAAATATCATATAGTGAGATGTCACCAAGTATAATCAGGCGAGCACATAGCATTTTCTAAATATATCTATCAATCTTAATAAATAAAACATCATCACTAAATGTAGAGTAAGATAGGTTGCCTATCGACATGATAAAAGATACGAGAATTCATTATACTCTGAACAACTATCATAGGTATAATCTCATCTCCTCGTATATAAACTATCTAAAAGTATCGTAACGGGATATGAGTGTACGACAGACATGAAGTCCCAAGTACAGCCATATATATAATGCTATATAGGTCATCAAACCCATAACTATACTCAAGTGCGGTGTATCAATAGTATATGTCAATCTATTACTCTTGGTACTAGAAGGAGGACTGATAGCACCAAGCAAGTTCTACAGATACTAAGTCTCTACAGTCTTAGTTACCATCATGGATCATGACACGTATCCACCAGTGTGCTCATTAATGTGAGGACTCAATAGTCACATCTGACTCTAGCCCCTATATGTAACAAACTGTTGGCCTAGGTGACACAGAGGCGAATGCACTAAGCGAAAGCATTAGGCTAAAGCACTAAGCTATATGTGTGTGTATGTATATATGTATATATATGGTGTCATAGATCTGGGGTGCGACCCCACGATCAGGCCCTAGGATGGATTCTAGTGATTTGGTCCTCTCCAACACATATAATAGGAGTACATCATAAAGTTGCATATAAAATCAATACATATAGATACAAAGTCATGCTCATCGTTAGGCACTTAGCCATATTCGTTGAATATATACACTGATCACTACATGTATCATCTCGCATACATAACACTATTCCCATCACATGGGTGTCGTCTACTTACAATGAATAATCGAATAAATATCACAAAAGCATTCCATACCACTACATGATATTCATTGCTTATAAACTACCCTCAATGTGCTTAATATTATATGTAATGAGTCGAAAGAGTAATCGGAGAAATATACCGAATACCCCATCCCAAACGGTATTATAACTCTGTTTACTCAAGTTCCTCGTCACACAGAATGAAATTATTATGAAATCACACAGAAGGATGTCATCATTATATCATATCAAAATCATCAATCAAATCAATATAAACAGTGAATCACTCATATCGTCTAAAATCGTTAAGAAATCAGAAGTATGGCAATTCATATCAATCAAGTGAAAATATACATATACATATACATATATATATATATTCATAAAGAATATTTTTATCTTAGTTTATTATAAATGAATAATACTTTAAAATATTTTAAAATGATTACTTCTTTTGAATTAAATATATATATGCTTCAAAATAACTTATATTTATTTATAACCATAGAATATAATTCAAAATCTTCACTTAATATTCAAACTAATTAAATAAAACATTTTTCTTTAAATCATATTATATTTGAAATTCTTATATTATAGAAAGAGAATTTGTATATATTCAAAAAATATTCAAAATCGTTTAATTATTTCATAAAATAAAATTATATATTTTCCAATTAAAAACATTTTCGATAATATTTCGATAACCTTTATAATAAAAATCACTTAGAACAACATTATTTTTTTCATTTTATATTTCATAAAATATTAGTATATTACATTTTCCTTTAAAACAATTTCAAAACTTATAATAAATTACAATATTTATTTTGAATAAAATTTTATAACCAATAGAAAGCCGTATTTATATACTTATACTTAAAATATATTTGAAAATTTGAAAATAAATATATCTAATAAAATTTAGTAAAATAGTCATAAAATGCTTTTAATAAAATTTCAAAACCCTTGAATAATTTTCAAAGCTTTTCAAATAGCTTTTAAAAATAAGAAAATCAAGCTGTAACGCCCCACTCTGAGACCCATATTAGCAAAGAGTATTACAAGGTAATACCGTCTGCTAATACGAAGAATAGAGCTGGATAGGAGCGACCATCGTAGCCTTGTCTTAACTATCTACCGAATACATCGATAAATGTAGCTTATAATTTTTTTTCCATGTGGATCGATATATCCAATAGATATTTAATACAAAACTATAATGGCTATAAGATCTAACAGAAAAAAATATAACAACTCAAATGTAAAACACATCACAGAACAGTAGATCATCACATACATATACACATATACCGGTACATCACAGAGTAAATAAAATGATACATGTCAAGTGGTGTAGCAACCACAATATACAGGCGAGTCAAAAGAATATACATCTCAGAGTTACAAACAAAAAGGACTACACAAAAACCTATAACAAAAGGAACTAGCAGAAAAGTCCATGCGAAAGCAGAATAGGCTAAGTCCAAATGTACCTAACCTGAAACACCTCGGTCTGACCCGAGTATAAAATACACGGGTCAGTCTAGCTAAACCAGTTAGATAAGCTAAATGATAATGAACATGCAAGGTCATAAAGTGCCACAATAATCTCTAAAAGAAATAACATGATCATCTAACAAGAGATGAATCATAACAAGCCTCATATCATCGGCAACTCAAATAAACAAAGGATATAAATATCCCAAATCAAGCCAAAAAGGCAAATAACAAATACCAATGAAGGTAACACAAGTTTCCACAAGGTAATCGCTATGTATCGAGTGGTTCAAAAGACCTACTCCGAAAGGCGATACTCTAGGGAAATATAAATATCAATGAAACAAAAGATGCACGTGCTCAGTACTGTATAAACAAGGATCCACAAGCCCGAAGGCGACAAACCCAAGTATCCCTCGAGAGGTGACGAAGGACCAACTTCAAAAGCGATACTATAGGGCAACAAGCCCAAAGGCACAAACCCGAAGGCACATGCCCGAAGGCACAAGCCCGAAGGCAACAAACCTTAGTGGCGAAGGTCCGAAGGCCCAGTACTGGACACCACTAACTGGCAATATGTGTCACAAACTCTCGGGAAGGAACCCGAAAAGTGTTAACGTGTGTCCCATACCACACGTTCGCACTAAACGGTTTACTAACCGTTAGTCAGTTTCACACTAAAAGCAGTACAAAGTTTACCTCATCTCATCGGTAAACCAGACCTGAAGGTCAAAACGATCAAACGAATAGATTAGGAATTAACTGAAAAGATAAACGCACGTGTTCATAGCACGCGTTTTACCTAATCATTTAATTCTCCTCCCTCTTCGCTCAAAGTGCAAAATTGTGTGTTTTATATAGAAATTAGGTTGAAGAAAACGAGTTTTAGGAACGCTTCAAAATTGCTTTAGAAATTGCCTTTGAAAATTCTCCTATTATGGAGTAATTAATTTAATACTTAAAAATAATATTAAATAATAATTTCAAAAGTCAATTTGCTTGAAAAACACTTTTTAATACTTTATAAAAAACCCGTGTATAAAATCTAGAGAAAAATCTCAAAGAAATCGGAAAATATCATAAAAATGCCGGAAATTATCCTGTATAAAAACCGGTGAAAACACGCTGTGAACCCAAGTTCGACAGCAGGTTTGGACCTACAAACTAAGTCCAAATGGCATGGAATTTAGCAGGAATATAGTTCAACATTCCTACTTAAATCTGCAAAAAGAATCATTCAAATCCGATTTGAAACGAAGAATCTGCGTCGTTTCAAAGTCGGACCAAAACAAGGTAAAATCGCTGAATTTCAGCAGGTTGTGGGTTCAAGTTCGACAGCCATTTTGAAATAGCAAACCAACCCAGATCGTTATGAAAATTTTCAGAATTATAAATCAATACTCCTACTTCAATCAGCAAAAAGAATCACTCAAATCCAATTTAAAACGAATGAGTTATGCTATCACAAACATGGACACAGGCCATGTTTGCAACAGTTCAAAAACACAAAAATGTGCAGGCCTAAAACCCTCCTGGACTCAACTTATAGGCATGAAACAGGGGATCAAATAGAATTGTATTGAGCTCAAAATTGGTAAGCATGCTTTAGAAAACTTCATCTTTCAACAAAAAAAAGAATGATGCAATTTGGATAAAATTTGAGAAAGCTATGATGTCTCAAAGTTGAACCCAGACAGTGTTTTCACTGTTGAACTCTGGGCAAAAACATGGTTCAGGTCAATGTTTGACAGCAGATTTATATAAGCTAATTATGTCAAAATGACCTGTAATTTGTTATACCTAAAGTAGAGAACTTCATCTTTCAAATAAAAAAAAGAATCATGAAATTTGATTAAGAAATGAAAGAGATATGATGTCTCAAACATGGACTCAGGCCATGTTTGCAACATCTCAGAAAACAAAAATGTGCACAGGATAATTTCCAGTCTGTGCACTAATTTTGCAGCGACGATTTGAACACACAAATGACCATATTATTCAACCAAAATTTGCAGAAATGAAGTTCAACATGCAAGCTATCAAATGCAATAAATCCGGCAGCATTTCGTTGCCGGAATCAAAAGTTAGATGCATTCAAAGTAGCAACCAGAGAAGGTTTTGACACAGAAACAAAATTGAAAGTAAAAACGAATTACAAAGCAATTTTGGCGATTTTGAGCTTGGCTCAGCTAGTTTTTGTGAGTTTTGTAACTCACCTTGCTATTGCAATAAAAAGACTTGGATTTGTGTTGCAAATTGGAAGCTTTTTGCTAGATTGAAGCCTCTAAAAACCTAAAAGAAATAATTATGGTACAGACAAAAGAAAACATAAAGTAAATTAGAAACCTAAATCACAAATCAGAGATTTTGATGGAATATTTTGATTTTAGAGATGGATTACCTGTATATATTATCTCTAATTTGTTAATTATAGCAAGGATTTGACTCAAGTTTGGAGATTAAACATTCAAAATATAAACCGTGAAGCAAAAGTGTCCAAATTAATAAACCGTAAAGCAAAAGTCTCCAAATTCATCAATTATCAATATAAACTATATGGTGTGGCCCAAGTCAAATTACATTGAATTCCGGTTATCCAAACAACGCACATGATATTTAAATAAATTACACAAATTAAAATGCAAATAGACAGCATCTCCTTTGCATTTTGAACAATCCAACATACACAAAATCTCTCTATCTAATTATCATATCTAATATCACAAAATCTACCCAATACTCGAAAAAACAGTTCATCCAAAACATTTCTGTCAATATTCCCATTCAATTCAACTAAGCACTATAATTAATTCATAGGATAATATATTTATAACAGGTAATGAAATAGATATACCTGTGAGTAAGAAAACATACTGAAATACCGAGCAAAATCTTATTACTTTCGCTGTCCTCTGCTCAAACGCCGGCCGAACCAATTGTAACGACCTGCTATTTCGATCCATTCAAATCGACAATCATCCACTCATGTCAGACTTGAATTACTCAAAACAACAGATTGTTAATTTATATTTGGCAAAACTTAGCATATACAGTAAATAAATCAATCGCAGAATCACAGACACAGAAAAATACAACAATAAGCAGCTAAAATAGATAAATAGTAGTGCATGAAGCTACTACAGAACATCAGAATGTAAAACTAGATACAACAGAAATCTCAAATACAAAGTAGTCTCAAATACAACAGTAACCGATAAGTCTGAACATAAAGAACTGGAACAACTAGAAACAACTAAAAGCTAAATAGGTATAGGATAGATCTTCAAGCAAAGCTCCAAACTCCAAAGGTGAGTCTCAAATGCGGTGACACTCAGTCTGACCCGAGCATAAAGCAAAACACAAAACACTCGAGTCAGGATTAACATTCTTATATCAGTAAATTCAACTCAAGTGAAATGTCAACTGAAATACAATATAACTTAAAGGATGTTTGGGATTCCCATCCTTTAAGGATCCGTTAAACTATCTACATACATAGTAAAATACGGTACATAGATATTGTCTACAGTAAAGTAAAATACTAAAATAGCATTAAGGCGTTACCCATATCCCCCTTAACAAATTTTGATATATTCCCGTAGTCTATACAGTACCATAATTCCTCCGTAAACTGGAGGGCTATCAGAGGGCACTCCATTGGTCGGTACAAACCAAACTCGTAGAAGACGCGATAAGGCATGTGACAAGGCACGCGAGGCAATGCCCAGGGAAGGATACTACCGTTTTGTGGATCTGGACTGGTGGTAACGCATGTGACAAAGCAGAGAGTGACAAGGCACGCGACATGTGACAAGGCACGCGAGGCATGTGACAAAGCAGAGAGTATGACAATATCCAATCCCGGTCTCTTTAACAACCAAACGCTTATTTCACACCGTGGTCATTTCATTTCAAATAGTTTATACTTCATATCAAAGTATCATATTCATTTAAAAATTATATCACTTTCGAAATCATATCATTTTCGAAATCATATTTACTTCCAAAATCATAACCACAAATCATTATATCAAAATATTCACATTTAAATCCATTAAATCTAAATCACAACGGTTCCAACTTAAACAGTTTGAATATTGAAAGTAGTTTATATATATTAAAAATAGTTTATATATTAAAAATAGTTTATATAAAATTATAGGTTATACATAAAGTAGTTTATATATTAAAATAGTTTATATATATTAAAAAGAGTTTATATCGAAAATAGTTTCAGATTGGAATTGTTTCTTCCAATTTCACAAATCAATTCAAATTCTCATTAAACCATTTTAAATTGATATCGATTTCAAATCCAGGTTTGAACTTCGAATTCAAACCACTTCCAAAATCAATAGGTTTCAAAGTTTAAATATTCAAACAATTCACAGTACCTCAATATAATAAATTTCATTTATATTTCAAAATTCAACTTTGATTTTATTTAAATTTGAAAATATTCATTTTATCATTTTCATAAGCATTTAAATAAAATCCCAGATTATAGTATTTAAATCAAAATTTAATATTCAATTATAATTTTTTTATTTTATTTAAATTTGAAATATTCATTAAATCACCTTTATAGAAATCAAGTTATTAAGTTAAAAAATCATATCTTTAAAAATCTTAAAATCAATAAGTACAAATCAAACCTTATTTAAATTAAATTCTAAACAAATTTAATTATAAATCAATTCATATTTAAATTCAATTCTTAACAAATTAAATTACAAATCGGTTCTTATTTAATTTACCTTTCCAACTTCCATTTACTTAAAGTTATTACAAAATCTATTTTAAAAATATTAATATAAATTTAAATAAATACTTAATATTATATATATATATATATATATTAGTTAAATTAAATTCTTAATAAATTTTATTATATTAGTTATTATTAAGTTAAATCTTATTATTATTAAATCTATTTTAAACCATATTAAATATATATTATAAAAATAATAAGTTATAAGTAAAATTTTATCATTTTCATTTTACGACTTAACTTATAATTTTAAAATATCCAAAACGTATAATTTTAAAAATCTAACTTTTACGCATATATTAAAATTAAATTCTTTATATTATAATTAAAATTCAATATTTATTAAAACCCATATATTTCTTTTCAAACTTTAGAAATCATTTTCAAAAAATATACCAACGGTGTCCGTATATAGTTTTCTATCCTATAGTCAAGTGATACGGATATTTATCATTTCAATCCACAATAATTTAATTCTACAGGTTTATCATTTCAACCCGCAATCCCAAAATTCAAATTAATAAAAATCGCTTGGGTTTATCATTTTAACCCATAACAATTTTCACCTAATCTATAAAATCGTTCGGGTATGTATCATTTCAACCCATAGGGAATTCCTAACTAATGGGGAACTTGCAGTGTGATAACAATAAAATAATAATATAAAATGACATAGCATATCAATGATAAATATGATCATAATTAACCATTTAACTAAAATATATATATACTAACGGGTTATTGGTGTCAATATTGTCAATTAACATCGGTGAACAAATGCAAATAATAACAGACCATATTTAATAATTAAATTTAACAACATATTTCAATCGTCATTTCATGTGAATTAAATTTACTAAATATAAGAATGTTAATCATGAGTGATTGCTCACCTTTCGAGGCTAGAGAAATTAGACAACACGACAAGCTACGAATTTTTGAATCATGAACTCTACGACAAATCCAAAGCGAAGCTGGCACGATCTTGTACTCGATGGATCCGATGAAACAAATATATATAGCTATATATTTTAAAATCTAAAACTTAAAACATGTGTTTTAGAATAAAATCTCTATAATATATATATTTGAAAATCAATATTAAATTTAAAACACATATATATTAAAATCAAAATCTTTATATATATTTTCAAAATCAATATTTAATTTAAAGCACATATCAAAATGAAATCTTTATATATTATTTGTTAAAATCAATATCTAATTTTAAACCCATATTTCCATTCAAAAATCAAATTTCAAAACAAACAATTTAGAAGTTCGGATTTTAAGAATCAATAATACAAGCTTATATCTATAAGCTGTGCATATATATATATATATATATATATATATATATATATATCATATAAGTAACTTCCTTATAATATAATATATAACAAACAAAGCTAGGCGATTTTAAGTTCATGAATCAAAATGTGTAAAATATTTATATATATGAAATATATACATACATTTCTTTTCTTTTCTTTTTATACAAAGGGAGAAGGTTGCTAACTCAACCACAGTGGAAAGTGGAAGGTCGTTTCAGGAGAGGGAAGTTGGCTTCCAGGCGGTAGGCATGGCCGGCAATAGGTGTGAGCGGAAGGTGCTGACTAGGTTGAAGGCGGTGCATAGGCAGTGGGGCCGAACCTGGCAGTGTTGTGCATGTCACAGTGGGGAAAAGAAGGGTGCTCGGTGACTATTTGTAGGCGGAAAAGCTTGGGGCTGCGTGGAATTAGGAGTGCTGTCGTGTTAGTGGATGGTGAGTGATGGGTTCAAGATGCTAGTGATTGGTGGTGTAGGAAGGATGGACGAATGGAGGTGATGCAAGGTGAGGAGGCGATGGGGTGAACTGCTGCATGTGCGGCCGGGGTGGCTGACCACGGTGGAGGGTAGCTTGCTCGTGCTGCCATGAAGGAAGGGATGGGTTTAGTGGAGGATCTGGGGTTGCGTGTTAGAGGGCGGAAGGTCTCGTGGGTGGTGGCGGGCTCACTGGAGGAGTCTTGGGCTGAGGAGCGAAGCTGTGGGATGTACGGCCGAGCAAAGTGGAAAGGTGGTGGTTGGCGGTGATCGGCAAATGAAGGGGTGACGAGGCCAAGTTGCTTCGGCAAAAGTGTATGGTACGTAGGGAATTACTCGGGCAAAGGGAAGTGGACATAAGCAGTTTTCATGCAAACAATTTTATGCGAATGCTTTTTTTTAATGAATGGCCGAACAAAAGATGAGAGAAAGGGAGATGAAAACGAACTAGAAATAATATTAGGTGAAAAGGTGAAATGAAAAAAGTCAGGTACAAATTTTTGGAAATATTAAAAACAAGAGCCTACTGGTATTACACGTTGGATAATGAAAGGACACAGAACACCAAAAGGTTCAAATGGGTACCGGTACAGCTAACCATTTCGCAGATTTCGCCGCGTACCGGACACCGAAATGCACAAATGAATATACTATGGAGATCAGCATGACGAGACGAACAGAATGGTACACAGATATCAGCGATACGACCATCCTATCAAAAGTCGATATTCACTGCCAAACTACTGCTAAAACGCTGAAAATAAGATAAACGGAGCTAGAGCAGTGCAAATTTGGCGAAACGAAATACGACGTCTTACTCAGAAAATGATTTACAATTTTATTATATAAAAATATTCATGTTTCGAAAATATTTTATTTTCATTAAAATAACTGATTTTAAATCGAAATTGAAAATTACACAACAGAACTAACTTTCATACTATCAAATAAAAATTTACCATTTGCTATATTTAAATAGACGTATCTCAAATATCAAATTTTCATTACAAAATTTTATTGTTTAATTTCAAGAAAATTTTAGTTAATTACATTATAAAAATCGTTAAAATTTACGGGTCGTTACACAATCATACTCCTACAGCCAAGAGTTTAGCATCCCCTAAAATATTGCAACAATCTCCACCGCTTGATGTCTAGTCTACAACTCCAATGTCTATGCCCAAATCTCCATCACCTACCTATCAACCAACAGCCACCAACTGTACCAATCTCGCCTCCAACATCGCGACTTCACCAATGTCATCCCACGTGCACATCAAACCAAGACCTCATCATCGACCACTCCAATCGCATTGCAGCTCCCCCTTCGATGCCGATCATCATTGCTAGGCTTGCCTCTTCCAGGCATCGATCGCCAGTCGCCATATGTGATTTTGTATTTTTTTAGGAACTAGGGAATATTCGAACTAGATAAATTTGGATCGAGTGGAGAAGTGTAACAAGCTACCCTTTGGGATTACCCAAAAAGACGGATCATTAGAATAAATTTAGAATAAAACGCTAGACCAAGACATCAATAGGATCTCATAACAGAAAGGCAATATATAATATATTGAATATACATGAACAAAATAGAATAACAATATATAAGAGACCGCACTAGCGGAAGAAACTGATAAAAAAGTATCAGTACCGAAAAATAGAATACATCAACTCCAACAAGCACGGAGTTTTGAATAAATATCTGATACAATAGTCTCGTATACAAATCATCAGTCTCTCATGTGCTGCTAAAATATCAAGTATATATATCTCCAAATATCGATGTCACGCCTCCAAAATGCTCTAGCTGCACATCCTGCTAGCGTATTCCCAAAGCACTTGACTTCCAAAACTACTCAATCGAGTACCTTAGAGTTGTCATGACATAAACAGACAAAGACAAAATGTGGGTCAGACTTAAAGCCTGGTGTGAGGGGAACTATCTCAAAATAATGTATAACAAAACTATACACAAATAAATAGGAGATAACTAAATCAATGTCGACCCCCTCCATAAATGTGGCTCAGTGGTAATCCGGATTGTCTATAAACAAGTATAGTAAACTCATCTCAAAAATAAGGGATCATACTATAACCTGCTCTTCTCTTATAATCAATGATTCAGCATAACCAATATAATGTGACTGAAACGTAACAATCATACTATGATATAGGTAACTCTACATCCAAAAGTAGGGAAATCGTAATATAAGTCTATCACGAAGTACATAATAATAATAAATGTAGCAATAACATCTACAATCAACTAATAACACACACAACATAATGATGAAAAACAATCTAAGAAATACAAATCAATACCCATCATTACTGATGGATGGAGTCAATTACAGACATCTGTCATGATCCAATACTAAATAAAGTCAGTACACAAACATACCTAGGCATCGCCTATCATGATCCATTAACAAATAGAGTCAGTACACTAATGTACCCAAACATCTATCGCGGTCTAACAATAATTAGAGTCAATACACTAACATACCCAGACATCTATCATGATCCAATAACAATTAGAGTCAGTACACTTACGTACCCAAACATCTATCATGATCCAATGACAGTTAGAGTTAGTACATTAACGTACCCAGACATCTATCTTGGTCTAAGGATTTCTCAAATAACTTGTGTACGCCTTTATCTAAAAAGAGAACGAAGTTTGGGTCTCCTGCCATACATTATCGGGACCATAAAGAAACACCGATGCCATATATATGTATACACACATCAAATATAACATTGCGTAATTAAATACTTCTATTACCAATGAAGACCGATATCTCTTCATCTTCTTGCATCCATATCTAGAACTCGTTCTTTTCCTTTCATCCTACCTTCTCAAGTAGCCCGAAGCCCTTCCAAAGTCATGCTAAGAGCCCACGAAGAACCACGCTCGAATGGGGAAAAATTTCCTGAAGTTGTTTACTGCCCGGGGGTTCAGTCGATTAGGGCTTTCATTCAGTCGACTGAGCCCAGTTGACTGAACCCAATTCCCCTAGTCTTTGGCTTTGGGATCCCGCTTGGTCAATTTTACCACACTAGTTCAGTCAACTGAACTTTTATTCAATCGACTGAAATTGCCAGGTTCTAGCAGTGAACTTAGGCAGGGATTAAATACCCTAAATTGTCGCCGATTTATGTGATGTTTCTTCCGATGCTTCACCCAATGAGTCGCCTTGCTTCTAGAGCTTGACTCCAACCCATCGAAATTCCACTAGGGTTCATTTTTTGATGTTTTGAAATGGAATTCCATTAGTATTTGAAAATTGATTTTGACATAAAAATCCACTCTTTGCACGAGTAGAGTTCAACAGCGGCTATAGCGACCCGGCTTCCTCTAACATGTCAAAACGACATACCTGGCCTCCTTGCCTTGTGTGTAGGTTGTACGTGTGTCGATACACTTATTCGTGCGCACTTATGCACACACGTTCATGTAAACACACAATAACTTCACAAATCACATTCAGGGCATCAACGCAACGATTACTCGACCCAGTGTACTCTCATGCAACTTAACGCACATGGTAGTCACTATGTCTACGTGAAATGCCCACAACGAACTTGCATTCATTGATATTCGATATAATCAAACAAATGCATATATATATATATACACACACACACAAACAACCGAACTTACAATAACTCTAACTCTATGCAACTAAAGCCCTGCAAAATCCCCACTATAACGTGTAGCACTCTTCGACCGCTACGCTTTTTCAAAACAGCGCTATTAAACCATAGATCCACTTTTAGTCCCACTATTTTCCGCTACGCCCGCTAAATCAGGTTTTTTTAGCACCCGCTTTAATAATATTAACATAAAAAGGTTGATTTGACTATTTTATTATGAACCAAATCTAAAAGGCTAGGGTAAAGACCTAATTTTAGGGCATAAGTGCTCAATATAAGTGAGAAGTCGATTGTAGTCACCAAATCTAAATGGTATATATCATGATATTCTTCGGTTTTGTTATATAAAATTAAACAATGTTTCTCTTTCCTTCACAAGTGGCGTAAAAATGAGAGCAAATTAACTTTAAATATTTGGTTTTATACTTAATGAAGCTTTTTGCACCTCCGCAATTTTTCGCTATATCCCCGCTTTATCCCTGCTATAACTTTTTACACCTCCACTACTATGGAACCGCTAAGCGCTTTAACTGCATAACTCTAACTACAATTCACACAACTTAACGCACATGATAGTTGTTTTGGCTTCGTGAAATGCCCATAGAGAACTTGCATATATATAAACAACCGAACTTACAACAACTCTAACTACAATTCACATAATGTATTGATTGTTATATATCTTCCAATATGCTTATACGTATACTTTCCCATACATATACATACACATGTATTTAAATAAGTAATTCATTTATTACTTAATCAATTATTACTTTTAAGTACTAATCTTTTCAATAAAAGTAAAGATATCTCTTTATACTATTTTATAAGTCCTCAAACCATTTTATAAAATACAACACTAGCTTATAAATCAATTTAGCCATTTAAATCACTTAATTTGCTTTATTGAAAATCAAGTATTCATCAATTTACTATTTTATAAAATCTCATATCTATTT
The DNA here is from genome assembly GCA_030737815.1 of Allium fistulosum. NCBI lineage: Eukaryota > Viridiplantae > Streptophyta > Magnoliopsida > Asparagales > Amaryllidaceae > Allium > Allium fistulosum. The sequence continues at coordinate 692,473,527 of CM060904.1, forward strand.
TATAAAATATATTCTTCATTTATAAAATATTCAAACCATTCTATAAATATTAAATAAGCTTCATTTATTATTTCATAAAATATTATATCATTTTATAAAATACCTTTATTACTTATAAAAATCATTCTTTTATTTAAACAATATTTATAAATACTAATTTAGCTTCATTAACCCTCCAATCACTTTAATAATAAGTGTAAAGTTCAAAACTTGCTAATTTAACTTGCTAACTAATTTCAAAATCATTTGAATTAGTTTAATTATGGCCAACTAATGACATGCACTTAGTTATAACATGTAATTAGTCCCTAATCTATCACTGTATCACTTCTTAACATTCAATTAACCTAAAATTCAATTTCTTATGTTACTAACTATTTTCAAAAATAGGTATTAAGGTCTTACACTGATAATGAGCTAATGTAATCATGTTTATAACACAAATATAAGCCTAAATCAACTAAAAAATCTCCAAATCACTTCATATAATTCTATAATCATCAATAAAAATAAAAATATGAAAGTATAACACATAAATTAGTAAGGAGAATCATCCCACTCACCTTGCTTAAACCCAAGCTCTAATTATCAAAAACCAAATTCTTGCTTACTTTGAATTTCAAAACGCACACCAATACTCTAATTCAAGCCAACACCTTCGCGGGTTTTACAAAAATAGAAAGAGAGGTATTATGGTAATTTTTATTTGATTTCAGAAAATTTATTTAATGGGTTAAAGGGTTTGAAGATTAAATAGGAATTAAGAAGAGGTTAGTGGAGGATTAGAGAAAATGGAGAAGAATGAAAGTGAATTTAGAGTGAAATGAGAATAATAAAGAAGAGTTAGCATATTGTAGTTAACTAATGGGCTAAGCCCCAATTCTCTCCATCTGGCACTATTCATCCCCGAAAATCATCGACTCCAAACATAGGCAAGTTCATACTCATTTTACTCACATTGAAAAAACAAACTCAGCTACAGATGTATCAAGTCCCAATTTGCTCATTTGTAAAAGTCAAGCATAAAAGGTGTTTCGTCGCTTGATGATTAAATATTTAAATTAATCAATTAAATGTTTAATCGTTAAAATTACGGGGTGTTACAATCTTCCCTCCTTAAAAGAATTTCATCCTCGAAATTCCTATGAACACGAGAAAGTAACAGGACGAACCAAACTTCCTAAATCTCAGTTTTAGAAAATTCCAACAGTACCTCCCTTTAAGCCAATTAGCATCATGGAAACTGCCAAATTAGAATGCACCACACACTAGGAAATATGCGATAACCTATGTCATCCTACATTCCTTAAAAATTCATACCTCCCTTAAGAAAGCCTCCCACTATTTAAATGACAATCAAAGCAAATAGGCATTTAAAAAGTTATACATCAGCTCTTAAGTACCAATTATGCTATACAAAGAGGATTGTGCACTAACACCGAATTCAAACACGCAACCTCAATGTAGTAAATGATACTACTATAGTCATACATGAAAATCAACTAAAGAGTAAGCTTAAGTGAGTCAATATCAAAATATATCACGGACTCTAAGTCACATCAAAAGGCAGTAGACTCATATAGATCCCATCTCGACCCCATAGTGGACATGGATGATATGCGATCTGTTCTAGATAGCAATCGCTATCACTCTCCGAATCTTATTTTAAATTATGAAATTATAACAACCATACAAGCAATCAAATACATATGACAAGAAATAATCAAACAATAGCAAACAACAGTAAACAACAATCAGACAACAAGCAATAATAAGCAACCGACAACAAGGCAACCAACAAATCAGAGCAAGCAAGAATAAACAACAATAACCAGCATATAAATTAATAAACATGCAAGCAAGAAATCAACAACAATAAAAATCAGCCAACAAAAAAAATAACAACATGCAACATCAAATGGTAGCAACAATAACAAGCGACAAGCAATAGCAAGCAACAAACAATAGCAAGCAACAAACAATAGCAAGCAACAAACAATAGAAAGCAACAAATAATAGCAAGCAACAAACACTAACAAGCCTACAAGACAACTAAATATTTAAAAAGAGTCTATACCAACATGCATGGTAACCATCAAGAGTCATATGTGCATGCCAAACCATAAACTCCAATGAGTCTGTTCGACATTAAAAAGGAATAAATGCCTAAGTAGTGTAATCTCTTTCGTGAATATAACACATGAAAGACTATTACGCCTCCCGGTATGAAAAGGAAAACCTATATGGTATCCAGGATCAGTGAGACTCGAAATTCTCGAATAAATTAGCAATCAATGCCTTAATTCTCCTTTTCTTCCAAACAAAACTCATTCTCCAAAGGAGAAAATTATACTAATTATATCATCATAAAATGAAAATCTACAATTGCTTGGATTTTGTCTTGTTCAAACTCACCTCAATAGCACAATGTTGACAAGGATAATATACTAAGTGCACTGCAATGCTCGTCTAGGAAAGTATCATCTCATCACTTAGAAGATTATCTGAATCGCCACAAAACTAGTCGAGAAACCCTTCCTTGAACTATCCCACGCAATAATAATTATAATACACTAAACTTTTACAACAACTAAAGATTATCCCAAATGACACGATGCTCGTTCCAACCATTCATTTGCTCGCAAGATTTCTTTGTTAAATTTAGGTTGACCACCTAACTCTATCCCTGTGAACTCTGGTCTGATTCCTTGATCCGACTACTGAAATCTCCTCGCACAACAAAGATCATGTTTTAGAAATCTCGCAATCATCCCAAGAATCCGACTCAAGTGCTCATCTATTAGATCAAGTGAAAAACCCTTTCCAAACTGGTGCGGATCACCTAGAAACTCTATGCACCAACTATAGGTTAAGAACTGGCACGTGAATGGACTAATCTTTAGAAAATATCCCTTTCGACACATGGAATTACTCCCATTACCAGAGGTTTACTAATGCAAAGAAAAACAATTATAGCACGAATGACTCTAGGCAAACGCCTATAAGTCACCCGCTCAATCTTCGCTCATTACTGGGCATCCGTCGAACTCTACTTGGATATAAATCCAAGTCACACCTCATCGACCAACCCATTCAACTCGAAAGCTTTTGCATCAAGTTCGAATGGTAATACTTTAGGTCGTTTCACCTCAGCTTTGCAACTAAGGTGACTCATATAAGATTTATCCCTACCGAATAATTTACCTACTATGAAAGGTATCAAGTATAGCTTATCTACCGAGTAACTAGAAATCAAATAAAAAATACCGCTCGAGTCTCAGAAGTAACAGAAGCGAGTTCCCAAAAATAGAGCATACCTCACTACATAAGCCCCTTCTGACTCTCCTAAGCCGTTGTCCTGCTAGGGCCCAGTAATGCCTGAAAGGCACAAGACATCATCACTTACACACCCTTCGAAAAATATATGACGGTTCTTCTTCAAGTGATCAAACCAATCGCTATTGAAGCACTTACACTTCGCTTTAGTTGGATGACATTTCATAGTGAAATGCCTCCCATATGCTACAGGAGTGACATACTAGGCCAGCTTTTCTGTTTCGAACAAGTTTGAGCTTCCTTGTATCATGGTCTTTTCACCTCAATTGGAGTTTCGGTTACTTCCCACTTTCATTACCTCAACGGTATCTCATGGGTGTTCTCATAGAGGAGAACCATCCCAATGAGATATTCAAAAGTAGACCTCGACATGGTTAAGGCTAAGCAATGAACCCCCAACCAATGCTTAAGACCCAAGGCAAATCTCTTTGCCCAACAACAATGGAGCATCGACCATCTCAACCCCTAAAAACAAAAGGTTGAATTGGCCAACACTCCTTCGTTGACAAACTGCCATGCTCAAGATGGATGGAATACTCGAGCAACATGTCCTTCTCGATCTCAGAAACAAACTGACAACCAAAGTGACATATGAATTAATTCCAAACCACGGGCCTGCTCATCAGCTACACACACTGCATCTACCCAACCAAAGTCTCCCTTTTCAAAATGCCAAGAAACAATCTTCCTTAAAAAGAATATTCCCTAAACTTATATCAATGGAAGACTTCCCATGCTTTTGTCTAAAACCATGCCTCGGTAATAGTCTAGGACTTAGATATGGCTCCTCTCCAAAACTAAGGAAATTTCGGCACTGCTTTGTAGAGTCTAAAGCTGGTGGAGCTAGAAATACTGATGCCCCAAAGGCCACATCACTTATGACGCCAACCGCATCTGCTAGAAATGTTCACGGTCGATAGAACACCTTTTGCGGTAGCTAAATAGTCTCTGAACTAATCAGGCATCTCAGGCTGCCTACCCATAGTCGCACATGCACTCCGTCTGCTCATATTGATAGGCTGATGAAGATACCTTAGCAATTAGTGATATAAACAAATTAAGTCCAGAAGATAAGTGGTGTACACATTATAATACAGTAGAAAAATATGTGTACGCTCTCTCTATGTATCTCCTTTCACCAAATTGATTAACTCAAACTGGTCTGCTTAGTCCGAGTATGGAGCTAAGCTCTGATACCAACTGTAACACCCCGCCCTTCGGGATTACCCAAAAAGATGGATCATCAGGGTAAAATTAGAAGAAAACACTAAACCAAGACATTAATAGGATCTCGCAAAGGAAAGACAATATATAATATACATGAACAGAATAGAATAACAATATATAAGAGACTGCACTAGCATAAGCAATTGATAAATAAGTATCCGTACAGAAAGTCAGAATACATCAACTCTAAAAGGCACGGAGTTCTGAATAAGTATCTGTACAACAGTCTCGTATACAAATCATAGGTATGTCATGTACTACTAAAATATCGAGTATATATATCTCCAAATATCGATGTCACGCCTCCAAAATGTACGAGCTGTGCATTCTGCTAGCATATCCCCAAAGCACCTGACTCCCAAAACTACTCAATCGAGTACCCGAGAGTTATCGTGACATAAACAGACAAAGACAAAATGTGGGTCAGACTTGAAGCCTAGTGTGATGAGAACTATCTTAAAATATTGTATATCAAAACTATATACAAATGAATAGAAGAAAACTAAATCACAACCAGGCCTCTCCAAAATCATGGCTCAGGGGTAATCTAGACTGCCTATAAACAAGTATAGTAAACCCATCTCAAAAATAGAGGATCATATCATAACCTGTTCTTCTCCTATAATCAACGAGTCATCGCAGAAAATATAATGTGATTTAAAAGTAACATTCATACTATGATATAGGTAACCAGCATCCAAAAGTAGGGAAATCATAATATAAGTTTATCATAAAGTACATAATAATAGTAAATGCAGCAATAACAACAATAGTCAACTAATAACACACACGACATAAAGATGAAAGACAATCTAAGAAATACATATCAATACCCATCATTACTGATGGATGGAGTCAATGTGATCCAATAATAAATAGAGTCGGTACACTAATGTACCTAGGCATCACCTATCATGATCTATTAAAAAATAGAGTTAGTACACTAACGTATCTAGAGATCTATCGCGATCTAACAAGAATTAGAGTCAGTACACCAACGTACCCAGACATCTATCACAATCCAGTAACAATTAGACTCAGTACACTAACATACCCAGACATCTATCGCGATCCAATAACAATTAGAGTCGGTACACTAATGTACCCAGACATCTTGCGCAGTCTAAGGATTTCTCAACTAACTTGCATACGCCTCTATCAAAAAAGAGAATGACGTTTGTGTCTCGTGTCATACACTATCGGGACCATAAAGGAACACTGATGCCATACATATGTATATACACGTCAAATATAACATCGCATAATTAAATACATATATTACCAATGAAGACTGATATCTCTTCATCGTCTTGCATCCATATCTAGATCTCGTGCTTTTCCTTTCAACCTACCTTCTCGAGTAGCCCAAAGCTTCTCTAAATGATGCCAAGAGCCCATGAAGAACCACGCTCGAACAAGGAAGAAATTCCCTGAATTTGTTTACTGCCCAAATGTTTAGTCGACTGAGCCCAGTTGACTGAACCCAATTCCCCCAGTCTTTGGTTTTGGGCCAAATTTTCCACACTAGTTCAGTCGGCTGAACTTTTATTCAGTCGGTTGAACTTTTATTCAGTCGGCTGAAATTGCCAGGTTCTGTCAATGAACCTGGGAAGGGAGTAAATCCCACAAACAGTCACTGATTTGCATGTCGTTTCTTTCACTACTTCATCCGGTGAGTTGCCTTGCTTCTAAAGCCTGACTCCACCCCATCGGACTTCCACTGGGGTTTATTTTTTGATGTTTTGGAAGTGCATTCAATAAGTATTCAAAAAATAGTTTTGACACAAAAATCCACTCTTTGCATGAGTAGAGTTCAACGGGCAATTATAGCGACTCGCCTTCCTCTAACATGCCAAAACGACATACTCAGCCTCCTTGTGAGTCATTAGAATAAGGATCTTAAGGCTAAATTAACACTAGAGGGAGGTGAATATATTTAGTGGATTATATGAATATTTTTCAAATTCTTTAAAATTCTACTTGGAATTATGTAATTAAAAATCACAGAAACAATCATAGAATCAAAGTGTAGATAAAAGTAAATGCAGTAAAAGTAAAAAGTAAAGAATACACTAGGATTTTATACTAGTTCGGAGTTCCCCTACATCCAATCCTGTATAATTCCTTGTACAGATTTCTTTTCAACTAGTAAATGCAAATACAATCTCGATTTCAAGGCTATGAGACACACCCTCTAAAATCCTGACCTTTGGGTAGAGTCACTTGATTTTCGAGCTACAAGCACATCCACTAGATTTATGAACTACTAAGCACACCCAAATGATTTTACGGACTACAATCACACCTATAAGTATAGCAGTATGATTCGATAGAGTTTTACAGACTCAGATCTTTGATCTTGATTACAATTGATCGTACAACTCTTGAATATCACTTTGATCTTAGTTTGACTGAGAGATATGAGAGAAATCAAAGAGTAGATGAAGGAGAATCAAACTAATAATGATTGAATTAGATTCTGGTTGAATTTCGGTAGAGTTTGGGTATATTTTGATTTAGAAAATGATAGTCTGGAAGGAGGAGAAATGAATAAGAAAATGATAATTAAAAATTCGTTTGCAAGTCTGGTATTTATAGAGGAACAATGGTCATATCCATTCTTGAAGTGATATAACGAAAAGACACTTCTTTTGAAATTTAAATTTTGAAAAATCGCTTACTATGTCGACATACTCTTTTTAAAATTTAAAAATACTTTAAAACATTATTTTGGAAACTCGTTGTTTTGTAAAATAGTTTGATACTTTATAAAATCATTTAAGCATAGTTTATACATGTTTTAATCATAATAAAACTTAATAAAACTTTATATAATAATTTTGAAAATTTTAATATAATGTAAATTATATATATATAATCAATATAATTACAACTTATTAAAGTATTAAAAAAATTCAATATATACATAAATCTAAAAACACTAAAATAATATCTCTATAAGTATAAGAGATTGAAAATCATTTTGAGAAATATTTTGAATAGATTATTTTAAAACTAGGATATTTGAAAAATAATTTAAAACAAAACTAGAGAAGGAGAGAGAGATCAGGAAATGCTATCAAGGTTTTAACATTAATTCTACGACTCTATAACTTATTTGGAATATATTGAAATCTTAAACTCTTCAATACTCATGAGCCTTCATTCTTCAAGTCTTGAAACTCTATATCAGCATCCTGAATCTATTTTCGATATTGTACAGTCTTCTTAATCAACACATGTCTAATATCATGCACTATATACTATATATAACTTGATAAAAGATTAGTATTTATATTTTATATAATGTCTATAGTTGTTATCATCAAAACAAATACCTAAGGTACTAACAATCTCCTATTTTTTGATGATGATAACTATGTATATAAAATATAATATAACTCCCCCTGGATTACAAAACTCCCCCTAAATCTACGCCTATATTTTATATATTTCTCCCCCTTTGTCATCAACAGAAATAATCACCTAAAACTATAACTCTAAAACTAGCTCTTACTTAACTCTAACTCCACCTAGAGTTTCCGGCACTTCGACACTTCGACAGCTGCAGTTTCTGCGCAGAAATTTTTGATTCGATCCTCCTTTCGGATGTCGAGACGGTCCCGGATCGCGATCGCCCCAACTGGAAAAATGATCGGCTTCCCCTCCCTGGGTGGGTTAGGGGGAGGGTGGGGGGCCGCACTCCCACCCGGTCATCCAGGAACGATCCACCTCGCCTTCTGCGGGCTTTTCGGCACTTCGACGGCTGCAGTTTCTACGCAGAAATTCTTGGTTCGATCCTCCTTTCGGATGCCGAGACGGTCCCAGATCGCGATCGCCCAACTAGAAAAACGATCGGCTTCCCCTCCTAGGTGGGTGGGTCAGGAGGAGGGTGGGGGACCGCACTCCCACCCAGTCGTCCAGGAACGATAATGGTTGTATAAAAACAATAAGTGATATGTAAAATTAGATAATCATGAAATAATCATAATCAATCTAAATATTCATCCAATCCAACAAAGTTAATGTCTCACACCATTCAAACAAATCCACACAAATCAAACCAATCAAATCAAACCAAATCAAGTATTAATATTTATATACAATCAAACATATTTAAACTAAGCATTTCGAGAAACTTCAACCCATCTATTAGCATCGAAGATTGGATCTGCTTTGATAGCATCCCAATCTTCGTTGTTGATGGTACATTCTAGATTAGTGGTTGGTTCTTCTTTATTCAAGACAGAAATCATCCACGGAATCGCGTTGAAATGCTTTTCTTTCTCCTTTATCATCTGCATTTGACTCAATTTTAAGTGCCTTTGGTTTCTTATAACGAAAGAAAGAATGTTCTTGAATGATTCAAGAGTTTGTTCGAGGTTTTCGGTTAGTTTTTGGATAGGAGAAGCCCTTAATTTTTATTAGAGTTTAGCAATAAAAAAAAGTGAAGATGGAGACGAAAATAATGACTTTCTGGAGTGAATAGGTATATATAGGGGTAAGAAGTTATTTGAAATGAATTGGTGTTTGGTGGTTTTTTTTAAAATTTTTTTGAAAACTGGCCATTATATGTCAACATACATGATTTGCATATGTCGACATATGCAATATATTTTTCAAAACTACTTTATTTTACAATTCTATTGTTTTGGCCTATGCTATTATATTTGTATGACTTTCCAGAGATAATTGACAATGTATAATTTCAAGAAATAGAATGTTCATTGATAATAAGGATGGGTATAACGAATAAAAGAAAGATACATGAGATTCAATATAAACTTAAAACTAGAAAATCCCAATACAAAGATAGCTTAAATAAACAACTAGAAAGATGTGGATGAAGATGAAGAAGAATCACCAAGCTTGCGGATGATCTTTCCAAAGAATTTATCCATTTTGTTAGAAATTGAGGTAAATCTCTTTGAGAATGATTTCTCAAGCTTTCTTTGGTTGTAAATGATATTCTCTTGATTTTTGAAAAGATCTTTGTTGGATGGATTGTGTGGCATATCGATACTTTCCAAGGAAGTATCTTCCTCCTCTTCTTGTTCTTCCTCCTCAACTTCCATTTCCTCTCCTTCTTCTTCTACTTCCTCCTCTTCTCTTATTTCTTGCTCCTCTTTCCAAGCCAACATTTGTTCCTTTTCCGCAAGCGTTTCATAAGGCTTGAAACAGGGTAAAATAGGCGTAAGTGAAATGTTGGCCTTGTCAAATATTTTTCGAGGAATTCTTTCCTCTCCTTTAAGGTCAACACCAAAATAATGGAAAACATGAGTAAGGTACACACCATGAAATAGTGTGTTTCATGTTTATAAAACTTTTTAGAAAAAAGTTCATCCAAAATGACTTACCATAAATGGCGAAAAGTGCTTTGAAAACTTTTGTGTCGGGTTATTATAATTACCCGTTTTAGGAATGATACTTTGTTGTAAAAGTAGGCTTAAAATTCATGCTTTTGGACACAAGTTTTTGTTTTTAAATTCAAAATCATCATCACTTTTAAAATGTCATGGATTAGTTCACGATTTTGAAAATCAATTTGTAAAGCTAAAAGGTTCATTCCACTAGATTTGCATCAATGAATGTGACTCAAAAGTTCACAATTTAAAACAATTTGTGTCCTCCTGACACTACTCCAAACTTCTCCTTTGCTTCCATCATAAAACTTTCTTTTTAAATTTGCATAAAACATCTTCACCAATTTTAGATAACAAACGAAATTATTTTGTGAAACATCAATTAAACGAAGAATTTCATTTTGCAAACAAAGATTAAAAAGATCATCAGTAGGAAAATCTTCAAAAATAGAAAATCTTCCACGAAAGACATTTCTGAAAGATATATACTCAATATAGGCTTGAATGGCTTCTTGATCATTAAAAAGATACTCTTTTATTTTCTTGGAAAACCTCACGGTTGCCTTAGTATTGCTTGAGGATGCCATTAAAGAGTAGTTTGAAGAGATAAGAGAGTTTATGATTTTGAATTTGAAAATGAAAGTGGTAAATGAATGGATGGAGATAGAGTAAATAAATAGAGAATGAAAGGACATGTTCTCTGGTCAAGAGACATCTTTTCAGAACATATGAGTTGGTGTATAGATGAAGAGAAATTCAAATTTTGAATCTAAAATTAAAATTCAAAATCTACCTAAGTATATCGACATATGCTATGGGTGTATGTCGACATACATATTAAATTTTTCAAAAATGATTTTTGTTTAACTATATCCTATTTTATTATATATATATATATATATATATATATATATATATTTACAGAAAAATTACTTTAAATATATTTAATATTATTATTACTAAAATATATAAAAAAAATTAAATTTAAAATATAATCACATAATATTCAACCAATATTATAATTAATCTATAGGATATTCCTAACAACCAATAAAGCAATCAAAAGAAAATTCATTCAAAAAATTAAAACTTTTGATATATTCTAATCCATTTCACCATTTTGTTCCGAATTATGTATTGTTGTGAAGCACATGTTAGCAATTTCTGTATCTGATTCATTATCACTTGAGGATGTGTTCGAATCATCTAATGTTACAGTATAGGCTCTTCTTCGTTTTCTTGATGAATCAGTGTTTGTTGTAGATTTCAGTTTATCAAGATGTGGACAGTCTCATTTTAAATGCCAGGTTCATTGCAGTTATAACATCTAATGCCATTTTTGCTTCCACTTCCGCTTCTTGGATTTTTGTTGTTATTTCTTTTAAAATTGTTCATCTTCCTATATTTTAGAAATTTTCTAAAATTCCTTGTCATGAAAGCAATTTCTTCATTGTCATCGCTGTCTGAATCTAGATTATCCGTCATTGCATTAAAAGCTATGGATTTCTTCTCTGTTTCTTTGCTTTCTCTCCTGCCCTGCATTTGTGCTTCAAAATACATTAAATTGCCAATTAACTCTTTAATTTTTAGATTGCTAATGTCATTAGCTTCTTCGATTGCAAGAGTCTTTTGACCCATTCAGCAATAAGTGAATAGAGGATTTTTCTAACTTGATCCTCTTCAGAAAAGCTTTTACCCAATGCAATAAGTGACTGTACTATATCCTGGAATTTACTATACATATCAGATATGAACTCATTTGGACTCATTTTGAATAATTGAAACTGGTTTATTAACATGGAAATTTTTCCCTGTTTAACCTTATTTGTGCCTTAATGTGTAATTTGCAAAGTTCTCCAAATTTCAACTGCAGACTTACATATAGATACTATATTAAATTCATTTCTATCTAGTGAATAAGATAATATATTCATAGCCTTAGAGTTACTTTGTGCAACTGCTTTTTGGTCAACAGTCCACTGTGCAAAATTATTCTCGGCTTCAGTGTACTCAGTTTGTGTGATATTCCAAGTGTCTAAACTAATTGAATGTACATAAATTTTCATTCTACATGACCAATATGTGTAATTACTATCATTAAAAAGTGGAGGTCTAGCAGTAGATTGTCCTTCAACAAATGAGTTACTAACAAGTGTATTAATAGTGTTACTGATAGTAATATTACCAGTGTTGGTCGCCATTTAAACTTTTTTTAAAATCAGATGATGAATACATTGAAAACCAATGCTCTGATACCAAATATGAGTCAGTGGAATAGGGATCTTAAGGCTAAATAACACTAGAGGGGAGTGAATAGTGTTTAATGGATTATATGAATATTTTTCAAATTTTTAAGATTCTACTTGGAATGATGTAATTAACAATCATAGAAATAATCAAAAAATCAAAGTGTAGGTAAAAGTTAATGCAGTAAAAGTAAAAAGGAAAGAACACACCAAGATTTTATACTGGTTCCGAGTTACCCTACATCCAGTCCTGTAACGACCGGGATTTTCGACCCTCGAAAATCGACACTAATACATCCACTATATCACATGTCGAGCAATCGAATGCCGAAAAACCTAATTGTTAGGGAAAAGAAAGAAGGAAGAAGATAAGAAGGAAACTAAAACAACACAGAATCTCACAGCGGAATGAATAATCTATAATATACCATAAATCTTTACACAAAAATAAAACTATAATATATGTGTATACAGACATCAATCAGAGTATACTAACATATCTTAGCCTGGACGGTTATAACAGTATGTCCTCACAATTGCTGATCAACACAACTACGAATACAACGAAAAATAACCATCTACATGAATACATTTATGGCCTCTAACTCGTCCCTTGAAGCTCTAAGCATCCAAACTAATCTGTAATATGCTGGGCCTGACCCGAGCATTATAATAAGATAACACCCGAGTCAGTCTGGAAAACCAGCGTGAGAAAAACACACCCAACTGGATTTAAAGTCATAAGAAAATCTTTGAAAATCAAAGGTATCTCGTAAGACCACGCTACACATAAACACGACGGGTTTTTACCTTACGATAACCAAAACACTTTTATAATAAATCCTGTGATATTATAATAATGTCGAAGTACAAATACTTATTAAAATAGCTGAAAAGCTTGCATCTCACATTTCAACATAGTTGGGCACAATCAAAACCGTACAGCGCTTATTGGAGAATGGATTCCATACAATGACTAGGCACTGGGGTATCATCTATCACGGTACACATCTAGAAAATGTACCGAGGACCTCACCTGGATCCCCTGCCAACACAAGACCGACCAACCCCTGACTTGGATAGTACCGACTATGTCATCACCTCAGTTGCTTTGCAACCCTTTTTATCGAGATCTCATGCAAAACCAATCCATAAATATGTAGATGTATCTAGAAGGTTGACAACATACCCTAATGGGTGTGACCCACTTAGCTTTGTTGCATCTCCCTTGATTTTCAGTCATTCCTGGTTGATGAGGCTTGAGGCTACGATTACCTTTCAAGAAATTTACACTTAGAATGCTCATTGCCTTCCAATGACAATGTGCAGATAGCATTCATCCCTACAAGTTGTTCAGGGTCTGAACAAACCAAATCCCCAAAATCACCGTCTTCATCTTCTCCGTGATATAATAATTCACAATCGGATCGAAGTGGTTTTCGGATAATCAAATCGATCCTGGTCTCTTCGAAACGATCAACGAATTTGGCCAGATTTAATAGTCGGTTAGTTAACTATCAAATTACACACATAAGCAGTCACTAGGCCCATATTATAAATCTTCAACATTTATTTCAAAATATCTTTACAAAGATATATATTCAAATCTCTTCCAGTATTTCAATGTTTGAAAACGATTTCAAATACTTAAATCCATAACAGGATATTTCAACCCATATCAACAATTAGAGATATTTCCAAATCCAACTTATAATTCATTACTTAGAAAAAATATTTCTATATAAATCATTTCATCGCTAAAATATCTCCAAAACCTTTAATTCCAATACTTAGGAAAATATTATAAGTCTTTTTCCCAAAATCATTTCTAATATCCATACTTAGGAAATATTCCGTACTTATCTCATAAATCTCCGGAATTTTTATTAATTCCCTTACAATTTCAAAAATTTATCGTTATACTTATTTATAATCCAATTAACAATTTATAACTCCTTTAATGAATTCAGATTCATTTTCGAAGTTTCTGTATCTAAAAAATTTGGAAATTTCTTTTCTCAAATTTCTTAAGTTTCTGAATTCCATTATAAGATTTTTACTTATAAAATCACATCCATTAAACAAAACTGGTTCACAAATATTAAGAGCATTTATAAATATTTCAATCACTTACTTTTAAACTATATATATAATAAATTTCAAAAACATGGTTAAATAATTATTTAAAATACCAAAGCATTTTAAAATAAATGTCAATAACTAATTCCAATTCATTTATAAAATTTCTAATCAATTTTCAAAACTTGTTTATAAAACATAGAATTCATTTCAAAAAAATTAATATTTAATTAACTAACTTTTCTGAAATATTTTACTCCAATTATTAGTTTTTAAAACTACGTAGTTTAATAAATAAAAATCCTTTTCTAAAATCAAACCTTAACTTCTTGTGAAAAACCATTTTTAAATTTCAACATACCCATTTTTTTATACTTATAAATCTCTCTCGATTTATCACAAATCAATTCACATTTCCAATTTCATAACTATTCCCAAATTCCAAAATAGGATTCACTATTTCTTTCTAAACCAATTCCCATATCTCATTTTAAATTCACGTTGTGAATTTATATTTCTAATTTATCAAATGATAATCATTTCACTTCATTGTTTATAAATTTTATAAACTCATTTCCAGTTTATAATAGGTTTGTATTACAAAAATCTATTTATAAATCGATTTCTAATTAAAATTCCATTTATAAATCTATTTCTTAAATAACCCAAACTATATGCCAAAATAATTCAAATCTCGATTTCGACTTCCATTTTGTATTTTAAGAATCTTATTTAAAATCCATTGTTTAAAAATCCTAAATTTAAAAATTATGTATTTGAAACCATTTTATGAAATGCTAAATAAATATCCAACATCCAATCATTTATTTTATCTAATTCAATTCCCTTTTAAATAATCCCAAAATTAATATAAATATATTCATTTCGAAAATCACCTTTGAATTTCCTTTTTAAATTCAAAAATATTATTTACGGTATTTATAATACCAAAATTTAGGCCAATGCTACTATAGCATCCAATAAATCAAACCATAACATAATCTATAACAGATTATTCACACACATCAAATATCGTTATATATGAAATTAAAATCAACATTTTTGAGGAATCAAGTTGGATCACTCCAAACTGTTTTCCTGCAACCACGGATGTTATATAATTCCAAAAATATAATCACCACTTCGAGGCGGGATATCGCAATAAAAAGGGCCATCCGCTATTATGCGGGGCGCATAGTGTCGCATCCGCTCTAATCGGCGGGAAATATACCCAAATACTATATATATAATAATATATAATATAACATCCAACTGATAATAATTTATTCAACCAATAAATAGTTTTAACATTTTAAATTAAAACCAGAAATCCAAATGAGTGAGATTTACTCACCGAAATTTTCTGATGTCGCCGAGGCATTCTGTTTGGAACTAAAACCGGACGATGTCCAATTTTAGCCTAAATTTCCACAGTCTCCAAATCTATCCAAACTAGTTCCATTATGAAGCTTTCATCGATATGAGCACAACACAAAAAGTTTTGTTCCAATCGGACCTCAAATGCAGGAGTTATAAGTTTTATAAGTTATCGATTTAAATATATATTTAATATACTCAAACTTTCAATTAATTACAAAAATTCCCTCACTGTTCTTCTTCCCAATTCTCAGGCGTGCACAAAGACACTCAGAACCCATCCACTCCATGCATGAATTTCACTGTCACGGCCAAAAACTTGACGAATCTCAAAATCGATCACGCCGAAAGCCTTCTCTCCGCAAACTCGACTCGCCTGACCCCAAAACTTCGAACTCGATACCCTCCTTCCTCTCACGACCGAGCTCCCTAACCCCTCGACCTGCTTCTGGTCGCACCCACAAATCTCGAGCCACACCACACCAAACAATGCCCATGCGCGTGCCTAACCCCTATGAACCCAAATCAATGCTCCAAACAATGAATCGATGGCCCAAAACTCCAAAATCCTAAACCCTAGTTTATTTGCTTGCAAACGACCACTGTTGATCATCAGAAAATGAAGCTGCACTCTACGAGACTTGTACCAGATCAAAGCCTAGGTGAAAACATGATTTTTGAAACTAATTTCGTGATTTTTAGTTTAGTATTTTGCTTGATTTAAATTTTTGAAGGCTCTTTTTTTCTCCCTCTGTTTTTAGCTACGCATTTAAATAGAGGCTAGGAAGAAGAAGGCAGTGTAAGGTGGCTTGTACAGATAGGGTGGCTGAGATGTAAGGGAAAATGGCTGATGTGAATGAATATATATATATATATACACACACACACATATTTAAAATTTCAAAATATCTCGTTTATAGTAACTTAAAATCCAGAACTCCTATCGAGGCATGCCGCCTGGCGTTCCTAATGTTATACCCCTATTTCGAACGCAATGGAACAAGTTTTGAGACCTAATTCGATCGTATGCAGAAGATAGCTTTTTGAACCCAATTATTATATTAAATTTTCGATATTAATCTCAACGCGTTTCTATCCCGTACGACCAAATGGTAACTCTAAACGCTACGAAATTTGAAATCCGATAATAATACACTATTATGGATCCAATGGAACTAGTTTCGTCGAATTCCGAAACTGTGCCCCGGAAGGCTATTTTACTCGTTAATTGAAACGAGATATTTTCAAAATTAGTTAAATCACCCTTAAATCAAATTTAAAAGTTTATTATCTTCATTCTTATTAATAGAAATTAAATAATCCTTTAAATCAATTTTATCCAAATAAAATCTAAGATTTCAACTATTTAAACGATTTCAATTATTAAATTCAACAATTAAATTACCTAATAAATCATTATATTTGAAATTCGAGTTATTAAATCTATAAAATTAAATTTTAAATATTTAAAATCAATTAAATATTTCAATTTTAAATAACCAAAATTCTGGGTCGTTGCATTCTTCCCCCTTAAAAGAATTTCGTCCCCGAAATTGCCAAGGCAAGAAAAAATGCCCAAACCCATTATTTAAAAAAATCAATTAGTTGCAATAACTTACCCAATTCTTTTAAGCCTTAAACTTCCCAAAATCAATTTGTTGAAACCTTATTATTACCTTTACTAAGTTCCCAAATTCATCCATAGATTCCAAATAATATTGTCCATTCAAATCATTTGCACTTATAATTCAAAAAATTAAAATTTTAGTTATTAAAATTTTCTTCAAAATTCCTAACTCTTTAAATTTTCAAAAAATTTCGCCAGCGTCTCATTTGCACGGCTAGATCAGAACAACAACAAATCACCACTACAAGTCCAAACTAACAAAAGAAAACAAAAGCCAAGTGGCTCAATCATAAAACCATCAAATCAAACAACAATATAAACATGTACCTTTTTGTCGAGCAACCAAAATTTTCTTATGAAATCAAGGGCATCAAATTAGCTCTTGCTTTTATATGCTTGCATCCTATTTATCCATGATATCCAAATATATAGTTCATAATTATATTATTCTGCATTTTCAATTTCCAATATTTGTTTTACTTAAGCCCGTACAATGTACATATTTTATCCATATGCAATATCAAATTTGATCGCTCACTCGATCACACAATTCCACTTCCGAACTAGCATCGTTCACACGACCACTCTAGTGCGGACTCAGATCTGGTTCCTTGATTAGAAACCGTCATTCTCCTTGCATAGCCATATATTATGATAGGAATTCCAGAATCAACCAAAAATCCATATCCAATGTTCGCCGTCGAGAATCGAGTGAAAAATCCTAACTCGGATCGAGGTAAATCATCTCGAAATCATGTACTCAAATCAGGATCAAACCGTCATGCGAATAAAATATATACGTATAACTTACGTATTTATTTCGATTGATTCTTAGCTACACCAAATTCCTTTTACTTACCTTCATCCCATTTACATTCAATTATTCACAACCATTATTCACATTGCTTTATTTACATTCATTATTTTTTTCAGTATATCCTTTCCATACTGATATCATTTAAGAATTTATTCCACCAAATTCAATGTTCAACACATTTCACTTCATACTTACCTCATTTATAAATTATTCCCTAAAATTTTCTTAAGTTATAAACATTTTATACAAACCTTCTTATGGTTATTACCACTTCATAACTTAAGTCCTTATCCATTTCTAACCAAATTTAGTTTCATTCTCCAATTTCAACATTTGATTTTATCAATCAACATTCCAAACCATATCCAAATAACTAATTGATTTAATTAGCTCACTTCATTAATTATTTCCAATCTCAATCAATTCCATTACCAAATATTATTTTCCAGTGACCGAAGTGAGTGCAGTGCTTTCTATTCCATTTTAAACCCTTTTAAATATTTCTATTCAAAAATATTTTCCAAATAATACTATTATTATTTTCCCAAAAATTTGAAAGACAATTCCCAAAACCAACGGAAATTAAATTCCCAAATTCCCAACTTTTAAATCCTTTATAAATCGTTTTTATAACCCATATTTATATAATATACTTCTAAAATTTCATTTCCATTCAATTTATAAATCACATTTATAAACTATATAGTTATATAATCTTACTTTGGTTATATAAAATCATTTCTTAATTGTTATTCTTACTTGCATTATCATATCAACCTTTATTCGATCACAAACAACAAACAACAAATGATAATAGTATAACATTATCATTTCCTAACAATTAAGCACACCATATATACCCTAAATATTTTTCGAAAAATTATCCCTTTATATATAAAATAATCAGGGTAAAATTATTCCATTTACCCAATTTTAAAACAATATCATGTCGAATTGCTCTGTTCAAGTGTTTAGAGATCCTTATCAATAACGTTAATTACTCGTATTGACCAGAATCCATAAGCCACTCAACAAATCAACCAACACAATATAAAACAAATTTTTTTATATCACTAACAAATACGCACTCATACACACACACACACACACTCAAACTCATTCTAGGGTACTACTGACCCTATCTCTAATGAGTACCCCACCAAAGCCATGGTTCTCGCATAACTTCAGCTCTGATACCAACTGTAACGACCAGGATTTTTGACCCTTGAAAATCGACACTGATACGTCCACTGTATCACATGTCGAGCAATCGAATGCCGGAAAACCCGATTGTTAGGAAAAAGAAAGAAGGAAGAAGATAAGAAGGAAACTATAACAACACAGAATCTCACAACGGAACGAATAATATATAATATACCATAAATATTTACACAAATACAAAACTGTAATATATGTATATACAAACATCAATCAGAGTATACTAACCTATCTTAACCTGGACAGTTATAACAGTCTGACCTTACAATTGCTGATGAAAACAAGTATGAATACAGCAAAAAATAACCATCTACATGAATACGTCTCTGGCCTCCAACTCGTCCCTTGAAGCTCCAAGCATCCTAACTAATCTATAATATGCTCGGTCTGACCCAAGCATTATAATAAGATAACACCCGAGTAAGTCTGGAAGACCAGCGTGAGAAAAACACACCCAACTAGATTTAAAGTCATAAGAAAATCTTTGAAAATCAAAGGTATCTCGTAAGACCACGCCATACATAAACACGACGGGTTTTTACATTACGATAACCAAAACACTTTTATATAAAGTTCTGTGATATTATAATAGTGTCTAAGTACAAATACTTATTAAAATAGCTGAAATGCTTGCATCTCACATTTCAACATAGTTGGGCACAATCAAAATCGTATGGAGCTTATTGGAGAATGGATTCCATACAATGATTAGGCACTGGGGTATCACCTATCATGGTACACGTCTAGAAAATGTACGAGGACCTCGCTTGGATCCCCTGCCAACACAAGACCGGCCTACCCCTGACCTGGATAGTACCGAATATGTCATCACCCCGGTTGCTTTGTAACCCTTTTTATCGAGGTCTCATGCACAACCAATCCATAAATATATAGATGTATATAGAAGGGTGACAGCATACCCTAATGGGTGCGACCTACTTAGCCTTGCTGCATCTCCCCTGATTTTCAGTCATTTTCGGTTGATGAGGCTTGAGGCTGCAATTACCTTTCAAGAAATTTACACTTAGAATGCTCATTGCCTTCCGATGATAATGTGCTGATAGCATTCATCCATACAAGTTGTTCTGGGTCTGAATAAACCAAATCCCCAAAATCACTGCCTTCATTGTGACGCCCCACCTCTATGCTCACGCTAGCCAAGGACACTACTGGGTAATGTCGTCGACTAGCGCGAAGAATAAGGCTGTTGAGGAGCGACCATCTGTGTAATTTCCTTGTGCGAGTACCGATATGTCAGAAAATATAACTTAAAAATTCATTTCAAGAGGAAATCCGACATACCGATACAAACTCAAAGCTACCACACAGTGGCTAGGTGGACCTCGAAAACAAATATAGAAATAAACAAAACACAAATCAGTCACATACATTCATATCACAAAGGCGGAAACAGATATGAATATAACACATAAAAGTGTACATCAAAATAGTGGTCATAGAAGAGCCACTACATCATAAAAGAATATATACAAGTGCTAGACAAAAGAATAATTATACATCAAGGAGTCTCTATCTTAAATGTATAATAACAAAAACTACTAAGCTAAAGTAGTTAGCCAAAAGAATCAGATGACAGACACTGATAAGAAGTCAAGCAGCAGTACCTGAAATACCTCGGTCTGACCCGAGTATTATTTAAGAAGAAAATAATAAACGGATCAGACCGAGGTATTTCAGGTACTGCTGCTTGACTTCTTATCAGTGTTTGTCATCTGATTCTTTTGGCTAACTACTTTAGCTTAGTAGTTTTTGTTATTATACATTTAAGATAGAGACTCCTTGATGTATAATTATTCTTTTGTCTAGCACTTGTATATATTCTTTTGTGATGTAGTTGCTCTTCTATGACCACTATTTTGATGTACACTTTTATGTGTTATATTCATATCTGTTTCCGCCTTTGTGATATGAATGTCTGTGACTGATTTGTGTTATGTTTATTTCTATATTTGTTTCCGAGGTCCACCTAGCCACTGTGTGGTAGCTTTGAGTTTGTATCGGTATGTCGGATTTCCTCTTGAAATGTAAGTTATATTTTCTGACATATCGGTACTCGCACAAGGCAATTACACAGATGGTCGCTCCTCAACAGCCTCATTCTTCGCGCTAGTCGACGGCATTACCCAGTAGTGTTCTTGGCTAGCGTGAGCATGGAGGTGGGGCGTCACAACCTGGTATCAAATCCAAACTTCGGAACAATGTAGAATAATCTAGCAAGGATCATTGTCCTAAGTCTTTCTTAGGAATCGTGCCATAGGATATAATTCGAGTCTTCGTACCGTTCTATTCTATTTCTTTTTATGATGCCTTGTTTTATCAATCAAGTTTGTTGATATTCATTTTGTGAATAACCTTTTTCCTCTTCTTTCTTTCTTTCTTAAAGAAGAAGAAATGGTTAGATCTAGCAGTCCTAGCACTGGTCAATCCAGTAGTTCTTCTCTGGATGGCGTATTCATGACTGCCCAACAACTTTTGGATATTGTAAAGAATCGAAGGTTTATCTGTGCTTTAAGTAAGAACCCCGAAAATGTTTTACCTCTAAAACTTGAAGTGCCTTTCGATCAACTTGTTGATATCGTTCTTCGGTTTGAAGAGTCCGATAGAGAAAGTGATGTTGAAGTTGTGCATGCCAATCAAAACTTCAACATCAACAAGAAGAGACATGTTAAGTTCAAAAGTCCTAATCCCAACAAAAAGGGGAAGCGGGCAATTTCGGTAGCAAAGACTCCTACCACTAGTCGTGGACAATGCTACAATTGTGGTTCTACCGACCACTATGCGAATAAGTGTCCGAAACCTCTCTATTGTCGCTATTGCAAAAATTTGGGTCACCGTATATCTGCATGTCCCATACTTCAAAATAAGAAGGAAGGAAAGCTAAAGGTTGTGCAAGCCTCTACTGACACTTCTCTTGGTCAAGGTATTTCTCATTTTATCCTTGACGATATTTGTTTTGTGATTATCTTATTCGAGTTCTTTTTGATTTGGGTTCATCCCATTATTTTATATCAAAAGAACTTGATGACTCTTTCTCTTTTAATACTATGGGCTTGATGACTTCATTGAGAATTGCGAATCTGGTTGGTGGATCCGCAACACTCGGTTTGTTTCTTTTAAAAAGATGTCGAGATTATTTTTTGATTATTCTTTTCGAGCCGATTTGCATACTTAGGCTTCGAAATTGATTTTTGGGAAAGGATTAGCTTAATCATTATGAAGCCCATATCCTATGTCTAATGTGGACTATTCATCTTCGACATCCTCAATCTGTTAAGCAGACTTCTATGGTTCTTAATGATTTTGATTTCAAATTCGGCGATATCATTTTATTCTTTAAACCCACTTGATGAGGAAAGTGTTATTTCTCTCATTCAAGTAGTTTGTGAATTTTTCGGTATATTTGAGTCTTAGGATTACTACCTAAACAATCTATTGAGTGGTGATAAGGTCTTTTCAGCTCGACCTTGCCATCGGTTTTTTATCAGCTACGAGTTGCAGAGAGTAGCATTCCAATTACCGCATTCCGCACTCGTTATGATTCTTATGAGTGGTTCGTTATGTCATTCGGTTTGACGAACCTTCTACCTTATTTCGTCCATTTTGTGAATCGAGTATCCTATGAATATCTCGATTAGTTTATCCTTATATTTATTGAGTATGGATGAAAACAACAATTTAAAATTTGCAAATCTTTTTAATAAGATATTTATAAGTATAATTGGATTTTGTACTTAAAACGAGCAAAGAATATTTGTAAATTTTATAAGAGGCATGTTTATCATATAAAAGATGATTTTGTGTTATTTTGCCCATTGAGCGCTTTAAGAATTCTGGTCGGTGCGCTTGATCAACGTTATCGATAGGAATCTCCTAAACGCTATAATGAGACAGCTAGACACAATAAATTGACTTGTAAAAAGTAAATTTTTCTAAAAAGATGATTACATAAAGTTAATTATAATTTTGAAAGTCTTAGCTTTTCGGGAAAGAGGATCATTTAAAAGAACTCTTTTCCGATGTTTTTATTCTTGTGATTCCCGAAGGGAATCAAGACTTTAATGTTTATACCGATACTAGTTGTATTGGTTTTGGTGTCGTTCTCTTGCAAAAGGGAATGTGTTATCACATATGCTTCTTGACAATTAAAGCTTGTCGAGACTAGATATGCCACTCATGATCTAGTGCTCGCGGCCTTTGTTTTCGCTTTTAGAATTTGGCAACATTATCTTTTGGGAGAGAAAATTTATTCTCTACACCGATCATAAATCGTTGAAGCATCTATTTTCTCAAAAGGAACATAATTGGCATCAACAATGTTGGCTCGAGTTCCTTGCATCTTATGATCTTGATATTCTTTGTACTCCGGTAAAGGGTAATCGAGTTGCTGATGCCCTTAGTTGTAAGCAACAAGCTGTTGTTTCTTTGATGATATTTGAATGGAGTGATCTCGAGACTTTATCCACTTGTGAGATTCGAGATCGTGAATCCAATTTATGTTCATCTCTTGTTTTGTGTAGCCTTGAGGCTCATCCTTCTCTTTGGAACCGCATCTTTGAAGCTCGATATTAAGATCCCGAATTGGCATTTCTTAGCCAAAGTTGTAGGGATCCAAATAAGGTTGATGGTTTGAAAGAATTTGAAATCGATGCTCGTGGTGGCATTCGAAAACTTGGTAGACTTATTGTGCCAAATGTTTGTGATCTTCGTAAAGACATTTTAAGAATATTCTCATCGTTCTAAATTTACCATTCATCCCGGTAATAGTAGCGACTTTATTATTGGGATGGAATGAAATCTGATATTGCTAACTTCATTAAGCGTTGCATGACTTACCAACTCATAAAGGCCAAGCATCAAGGGCCCGGTGGGTTATTGCAACCTTTGGACATTCCAATTTGGAAGTGGGATCATATTTCCATGGACGGTATTGATGGTCTTTCCCGTTCTCGTTCGGGTCATGACAATCTATGGATGATTGTAGATAGACTTACAAAATCCATCCATTTTCTTCCCGTTCGGTCCGATCGGACCGTACCTCTTTTTACTAAACTCTACGTCTAGTTAAATTGCATGGAGTTCCTACTTCTATTGTTAGCAATCGTGATCCATTATTTTGCTAGTGGATTTTTGTAAGGTCTTCAAAAGCTTTGAGAACAAAGCTTAATTTTAGCACCGCTTATCGTCCTTAATCCGATGGACAACCGAGCGTGTGAATCAAACTCTTGAAGATCTTCTTTCGTGCATGTGTTCTTGATTTTGGTGGAAGTTGGGAAGATCGTATTCTTGTTGAGTTTTCTTCCTATAATAGCTTCCAATCTTGTATTGGTATGGCATCTTTCGAGGCACTCTACGGAAGGCCATGCCGATTTCCTTCGTGTTGGCTTGAAGCCGGTGAGAAGCTGGTTTTAGGTCCAGATTTTAATGGTATTCATTTGTGTTTCACCTATGATGGGTGTTGTGCGTTTCAGTTGATCGGGAAAATTAGCACCTCGATATTTTTGTCCATTTCCCATCACCGAACATATTGGTTTTGTGGCTTATCGCTTTTTATTTACCGGCTCAATTTTTCTGCTATTCATGACGTTTTCCACGTCACTTGTCTACGGAAATACCTTAGGGATTCCGATCCTATTCTTGAGTCTGGTGTAATTGAAGAAGTTGAAGTTTCACCAAATTTGACTTATGAGCAACATTCTATTCATATCATTACTTAGGAGGTCGAACGCCTTCGAAATAAAGATGTTCTTCTTGTGAAAGTTCAATGGTCCTCAAATCCTAAGGATTTCCCTTGGGAATCTTGAGAATTCATCGAGCAAACACATCCGGAATTACTTTCTCGTGCTCTTTAAGGTGAACTTCTTATTTCAAATTTCTTCTTTTTGTGTTGACATGCTTTTATTGTTTTTACTTCTTATTTATTTCTTAAAGATTGCGAGGACATAATTTCTTTAAGGAGGGTAGTCTATAACAACCCGCATATTTTACGGGTGTATATTTAAATGTTTTATTTAAATATAGAATCGTTAATCAGATTGAAAGTCTGAAAAGCTACTTTTTGTAAACAACCGAATTGGGACTCGAGACCACCTCCATTGAGTCTAAAATGGCGTTTACAACTTTTTTGAGTATAAACATTGATATGTTTAGAGCTAGCTAAAATTTCGACCTTTTCACTTAGGGTTTTGGGTTTGGGTTTCAGCCCATTAACCTAACATATCAACCCAACTCCACTCCACTCCTCTTCCTTACTTCATAATATTTCCTACAACTTAAGCTTTAGCAAAAATGGTGGTGGAGATGGGAAATTAAAATCCTAA
Organism: Allium fistulosum; assembly: GCA_030737815.1. Classification (NCBI taxonomy): domain Eukaryota; kingdom Viridiplantae; phylum Streptophyta; class Magnoliopsida; order Asparagales; family Amaryllidaceae; genus Allium; species Allium fistulosum. Next base: position 692,499,155 of record CM060904.1, read on the forward strand.
ACCCTAGTTTCTTTAGCAAATCCAAGTTTTAGCTCCAAATTCAAAGTAAAGCTTAGGTAAGTATCTCCTTCTTCTTCTCCATCTCAACCTCTCTCCAATTTCAGAAATTTCCTAAACCTAACTTAGGAAATGTTCTTCTTTTGAGCTTAGATTCAAGCTACTTAGGTTGAAGTGAAGAGTGGTTGATCTCTCCTTTGTGATTAAGCTTCTCATTCATTGTTTTTGGGTTTAAAGGTGAGATTTCTATCTCACATCTATGCCTATATCTATCCTTGATTGTTAGGTATGAATTCCTAACATCTTTACATGTTCATTTGATTTTGATTTGGATTGATTTGGTGAACATTTCAATTTTTGGTGTTTTGAAGTCTAAAACTCTAAAAATCTTAGCTTTGATGTTTGATCATGCTTTTGGTGGTGTATCGAAGAGCCTATAGGGTTGGGTTGTTGATTGGCATAAACCCCTAGCGCCCATTGCTCATCCGATCGCAATTTGGAAGAGTTTTCTCTTCATTTGGATAGGCTGGAAAATTGTCCCAGTGTTAGTCATTCGACTGAACCCCTGCAGTCAGTCGACTGGATGTAGCATTCGAGCATATCTGGGACTGTCTGCAGAAAACAGAAGTCTCTGTTTCCTACAGTCAGTCGACTGGCCCCCTGCAGTCAGTCGACTAACTCCATGAAATGAAATTTTTTGGTTTCTGGTTCAGTCGACTGGCCCTCTGCAGTCAGTCGACTGACCTTCTTGTTTTTGCCTATTTGATTGAGGTTCCAATTTTTATCGATCCATGATTATCCGATTTATTGTTATCATTTATTATTGACTTTGATGACTTCTTTTTCAGGACTTTTGAGAATATCCATTTCGATGGATTCGGTATCGATTTCTTTGGATTTGATTCACGTCTTTGGATGTGGATTTTGGTGATTGATTGTTTCTACAATCATTTCTGTGATTTGTCACTTTATAATATAAAGGTTTTCTATACTAGTAGTAAATATTAAAAATCTTTTTCAATGACGATTTCAACTCTATTTTTAAATATAAATCTTGTTTTCAAAACCATTTTCCAATCTATTAGTATATACAAACCTTTACCTCATTCGTATGAGAAATCTAATTAAACGGCTTAGCAAAACAAGTGGTATGAAATGCTTGCGTTTACTTCGTCGGTTAATTTTTGGACTTGTTCGATTGAAATTATTGTGACAATTTTCGAGTGGGAATCTACAATCTGTTCGTAAATATTTGAGTTAAGCTAGTGGTTATGGGACATGAAGCTAAACTCTTATATTTACTGGCTTAGTGTAATTTACACTTAACTTCGAGTGGAAGTCTATAATTTGTTCGTAAATATTTGAGTTAAGCTAGTGGTTATGGGACATGAAGCTAAACTCTTATATTTACTAGCTTAGTGTAATTGACACTTTTTATTGATCGATGATGATCATTTTGTGATTTAGACTAGCGATGCACGATGTCTATTTGTCTGCGAGGGAGACTAAACCCCATTTCTGTGGAACTTCGGTTCAATTTGGCGGGGTAGCGACTCGTGGTCTTCGGGCCGTTTATGGAGCTTCGGCTCAATATTTATGGTTAGCGACCATGGAATAGCATTCCGTTTGTGATACACGTGTTGGTGAGTTTTCATGCTCCCGTTTGTGATAGGCCTCCCTCTTTGTGATTTTTGGATTTCTAATTGTTGATTTCTAGAATTTGTGTTTCACTATTTTTTGTGAATTGGCAATTATATGTTGTCAATATTTGGTGTTTGGTGAATAAAATAAAGAATATGACATTCTTTTTGGTGCCTTGAGATTCTTGAGATATTGTATGATTTTGTTGATGTTTAAAGTATATTTGTCACTGTATGACATTTTTGTTATCATGCGTTTTTGGACATATCTCTTATCATATATCATTTTATCTGATATTTATAGCTAGACTGATCCGTTTATTATTTTCTTCTTAAATAATACTCGGGTCAGACCGAGGTATTTCAGGTACTGCTGCTTGACTTCTTATCAGTGTCTGTCATCTGATTCTTTTGGCTAACTACTTTAGCTTAGTAGTTTCTGTTATTATACATTTAAGATAGAGACTTCTTGATGTATAATTATTCTTTTGTCTAGCACTTGTATATATTCTTTTGTGATGTAGTGGCTCTTCTATGACCACTATTTTGATGTACACTTTTATGTGTTATATTCATATTTGTTTTCGCCTTTGTGATATGAATGTCTGTGACTGATTTGTGTTATGTTTATTTCTATATTTGTTTCCGAGGTCCACCTAGCCACTGTGTGGTAGCTTTGAGTTTGTATCGGTATGTCGGATTTCCTCTTGAAATGAAGTGTAAGTTATATTTTCTGACATATCGGTACTCGCACAAGGCAATTACATAGATGGTCGCTCCTCAACAGCCTCATTCTTCACGCTAGTCGACGGCATTACCCAGTAGTGTCCTTGGCTAGCGTGAGCATAGAGGTGGGGCGTCACATTCATCATCTTTGCGATTATCACAATTCGCAATGCTCAAATCGGATCGAAGTGGTTTTCGGATAATCAAATCTGATCCCGGTCTCTTCGAAATGATCAACGGAATTTGGCCAGATTTGACAGTCGGTTGTTTAACTATCAAAATACACACTTAAGCAGTCACTAGGCCCATTTTATAAATCTTAAACATTTATTTCAAAATATCTTTACGAAGATATATATTCAAATCTCTTCCACTATTTCAATATTTGAAAACGATTTCAAATACTTAAATCCATAACAGGATATTTCAACCCATATCAACACTTAGAGATATTTCCAAATCCAACTTATAATTCATTACATAGAAAAAATATTTCTATATAAATCATTTCGTTGCTAAAATATCTCCAAAACCTTTAATTCCAATACTTAGGAAAATATTATAAGTCTTTTTCCCAAAATCATTTCTAATATCCATACTTAGGAAATATTTTGTACTCATCTCATAAATCTCCGGAATTTTTATTAATTCTCTTACCATTTCCAAAAATTATCGATTATACTTATTTATAATCCACCTAACAATTTATAACTCCTTTAATGAATTCAGATTCATTTTTGAAGTTCCCGTATCTAAACAATTTGGAAATTTCTTTTCTCAAATTTCTTAAGTTTCCGAATTCCATTATAAGATTTTCACTTACAAAATCACATCCATTAAATAAAACCCGGTTCACAAATCTCGAGAGCATTTATAAATAAATTTCAATCACTTACTTTTAAACTATATATATATATAATAAATGTCAAAAACATGGTTAAATAATTATTTAAAATATCAAAGAACTTTTAAAATAAACGTCAATAACTATTTCCAATTCATTTATAAAATTTCTAATCGATTGTCAAAACTTATTTATAAAACTTAGAATTCATTTGTACAAATTTAAATATTTAATTAACTAACTTTTCTGAAATATTTTAATCCAATTAATAGTTTTTAAAACTACATAGTTTAACAAATAAAAATCCTTTTCCAAAATCAAACCTTAGCTTCTTGTGAAAAACCATTTTTAAATTTCAACATACCCATTTTTTTATACTTATAAATCTCTCTCGATTTATCACAAATCGATTCACATTTTCAATTTCATAACTATTCCCAAATTCCAAAATAGGATTTACTATTTCTTTCTAAACCAATTCCCATATCTCATTTTAAATTCACGTTGTGAATTTATATTTCTAATTTATCAACTGATAATCATTTCACTTCATTGTTTATAAATTTTATAAACTCATTTCCAGTTTATAACAGGTTTATATTACAAAAATCTATTTATAAATCGATTTCTAATTAAAAATCCATTTATAAATCTATTTCTTAAATAACCCAAACTATATGCCAAAACAATTCAAATCTCTATTTCGACTTCCATTTCGTATTTTAAGAATCTTATTTAAAATCCATTGTTTAAAAATCCTCAATTTAAAAATTCTCTATTTAAAACCATTTTATGAAATGCTAAAGAATATCCAAAATCAAATCATCTATTTTATCCAATTCAATTCCCTTTTAAATAATCCTAAAATTAATATAAATATATTCAGTTCCAAAATCGCCTTTGAATTACCTTTTTGAATTCAAAAATATTATTTATGGTATTTATAATACCAAAATTTAGGCCAGTGCTACTATAGCATCCAATAAATCAAATCATAACATAATCTATAACAGATTATTCACACACATCATATATCATTATATATGAAATTAAAATCAATATTTTTGAGGAATCCAGTTGGATCCCTCCAACTTGTTTCCCTACAACCACGGATATTATATAATTCTAAAAATATAATCATCGCTTCGAGGCTGGATATCGTAATAAAAAGGGTCATCCGCTATTATGCGAGGTGCATGGTGTCTCATCCGCTCCACTCGACGGGAAATATACCCAAATACTAATATATATACTAATATATAATATAACATCCAACTGATAATAATTTATCAATCCATCTAATCAACCAATAAATAATTTTAATATTTTAAATTAAAACCAGTAATCTAAATGAGTAAGATTTACTCACCGAAATTTTCTGATGTCGCCGAGGCATTCCGTTTGGAACTAAAAACGGACGACGGACGATTTTAGCCCAAATTTCCACAGTCTCCAAATCTTCCCAAACTAGTTCCATTGCGAAGCTTTCTTCGATACGAGCGAAACGCAAAAAGTTTCGTTCCAATCGGACCTCGTATGCAGGAGTTATAAGTTTTATAAGTTATCGATTTAAATATATATTTAATATACTCAAACTTTCAATTAATTACAAAAATACTCTCACTGTTCTTCTTCTTAATTCTCAGGCGTGCACAAAGACACTCAGAACCTATCCACTCCATGCACAAATTTCACTGACACGGCCAAAAACTTGACGAATCTCAAAATGATCGCGTTAAAGACCTTCTCTCCACAAACTCGACTCGCCTGGAACCAAAACTTCGAACTCGATCCCTTCCTTCCTCTCGCGACCAAACTCCCCAAACCCTCGACCTAATTCTTGTTGCACCAACAAATCTCGAGCCGCACCACACCAAACACCGCCCACACACACGCCTAACCCCCACGAACCCAAATCAATGCTCTGAACTTCGAATCGATGGCCGAAAACTCCAGAATCCTAAACCTTAGTTTATTTGCTTACAAACGACCACTGTCGATCATCAGAAAATGAAGCCGCACTCTATGAGACTTGTACCAAATCAAAGCCTAGGTGAAAACATGATTTTTGAAACTAATTTCGTGATTTTTAGTTTAGTATTTTGCTTGATTTAAATTTTTGAAGGCTCTTTTTTTTTCTCCCTCTGCTTTTAGCTACGCGTTTAAATAAAGGCTAGGAGGAAGAAGGCAGCATAGGGTGGCTTGTATAGATAGGGTGGCTGATATGTGAGGAAAACGGCTAATGTGAATGAGAATATATATATATATATAATTTCAAAATATCTCGTTTATAGTAGCTTAAAATCCCGAACTCCTATCGAGGCATGCCGCCTGGCGTTCCTTATGTTATACCCCTATTCCAAACGCAATGGAACAAGTTTCGAGACCTAATTCGATCATATGTAGAAGATAGATTTTTAAACCCAATTATTATATTAAATTTCCGATATTAATTTCAACGCATTTCTATCCCATATAGCCAAATGGTAACTCTAAATGCTATGAAATTTGAAATCTGATACTATTACGGATCCAATGGAACTGGTTTCATCAAATTCCGAGACTGTGCCCCGGAAGGCTATTTTACTCGTTAATTAAAACGAGATATTTTCTAAATTAGTTAAATCACCCTTAAATCAAATTTAAAAGTTTTATTATCTTCATTCTTATTAATAGAAATTAAATAAGCCTTTAAATCATTTTTATCCAAATAAAATCCAAGATTTCAATTATTTAAATGATTTCAATTATTAAATTCAATAATTAAATTACCCAATAAATCGTTATATTTGAAGTTCGAGTTACTAAATCTATAAAATTAACCTTTAAATATTTAAAATCAATTAAATATTCCAATTTCAGTTAACCAAAATTCTAGGTCATTACAAGTCGCGTACAATTCCATGTACGGATTTCTTTTCAACTAGTAAATGCAGATACAATCTCGATTTCAAGACTATGAGACACGCCTTCCAGAATCTTGACCTCTTGGTATAGTCACTTGATTTCCAGGCTACAAGCACACTCACTAGATTTATGGACTACTAAGCATACCCAATTGATTTTACAGGCTACAATCACACCCATAAGTATAACAATATGATTTGATAGAGTTTTATAGACTCAAACCTTCGAGCTTGATTACAATTGATCCTACTTGAATAGAACTTTGATCTTAGTTTGAGTGAGAGAGATAAGAGAAATTAGAGAGTGGATGAAGGACAATCAAACTAGTGATGATTGAATTTGATTATGGTTGAATTTCGACAATGTATGGGTATATTTTGATTTAGAAAATGAGAGCATGGAAGGAGAAGAGATGAATAAGAAAATGATAATTAAAAATTCGTTTGGAAGTCTAGTATCCATAGAGGAACAATGGTCATATCCATTCGTGAAGAGATACGACGAAAAGACACTTCTATTGAAATTTAAATTTTGAAAAAATCGGCTACTATGTCAATATACATACATAGAGTATGTCGACATACTCTTTTTAAAATTTAAAAATACTTTAAAACATTATTTTGAAAACTCATTGTTTTGTAAAATAGTTTGATACTTTGTAAAATCATTTAAGCATGGTTTATACATATTTTAATCATAATAAAACTTTATATGATAATTTTGAAATTTTTAATATAATGTAAATAATATATATATAATCAAAATAACTATAACTTATTAAAGTATAAACAAAAAATCAATATATATATAAACTTGAAAACACTAAAATAATATCTTTATAAGTATAAGAGATTGAAAATCATTTTGAGAAATATTTTGAAAAGATTATTTTAAAACCAGGATATTTGAAAAACAATTTAAAATAAAATTAGAGAAGGATAGAGAGATTAGGAAAGTTATCAAGGTTTAAACATAAATTCTACAACTCTATAACTTATCTATTATATCTTGAAATCTTAAACTCTTCAATACTCATGAGTCTTCATTCTCCAACTCTTGAAATTCTATTTCAGCATCTTGAATCTACTCTTGATACTGTACGGTCTTCTTAATCGACACATGTCTAATATCCTTCACTATATACTATATATAACTTGATAAAACATTAATATTTATATTTTATATAATGTCTATAGTTGTTATCATCAAAACCAAAACCTAAAGTACTAACACTCCTTGCCTTGTGCGTAGTTTGTACATATGTTGATGCACTCATTCATGCACGCTTATGCACACAAGTTCACACAAACACACAATAACTTCACAAGTCACATTCTGGGCTTCACCGAAGCGATTACTCGACCCGGTGTACTCTCACACAACTTAGCGCACACGATAGTTGTTATGGCTTCGTGAAATGCCCACAAGGAACTTGCATTCGATGATATCCTATTTAATCAAACAATTGCATATATATAAACAACCGAACTTACACCAACTCAAACTACAATTCACACAATGTATTGATTGTTATATATCTTCAAACATGCTTATACATATTGCCCATACTCATATACATACACATATATTTAAATAAGTAATTCAATTATTACTTTTACTTACTAATCTTTTCAATAAAAGTAAAGATATCTCTTTATACTATTTTACAAGTCCTCAAACTATTTTATAAAATAGAACACTAGCTTATAAATCAATTTAACCATTTAAATCACTTAATTTTCTTTATTGAATATCAAGTATTCATCAATTTACTATTTTATAAAATCTAATATATATTTTATAAAATATATTCTTCATTTATAAAATATTCAAACCATTTTATAAATATTAAATAAGCTTCATTTATTATTTCATAAAGTATCATATCATTTTATAAAATACCTTTATTACTTATAAAAATCATTCTTCTATTTAAACAATATTTATAAATACTAATTTAGCTTCATTAACCCTCCAATCACTTTAATAATAAGTGTAGAGTTCAAAACTTGATATAGCTTGCTAACTAATATCAAAATCATTTGAATTAATTTAATTATGGCCAACTAATGACATGCACTTAGTTATAACATGTAATTAGTCTCTAATATATCATCACTATATAAATTATTAATATTCAATTAACCTAAAAATCAATTTCTTAGGTTACTAACTATTTTAAAAGATAGTTATTAAGGTCTTAAACCGATAATGAACTAATGTAATCATGTTTATAACACAAATATATGGCCAAATCAACTCAAACAATCTCCAATTCACTTCATATAATTCTATAATCATCAATAATAAAAAATATGAAGTATAACACATAAATTAGCAAGGATAATCGTACCACTTACTTTGTTAAACCCAAGCTGTGATGACCCATGTTTTGGAAGGTTTAAATTGACAATAATCCACACATGTCCAACTTAAACAATCCGGAACATAGATAATCAATAGGGTTAATTAAGAAAAATAAGAAAAGAAGAAGAAAACAAACATAGAATCTCGTAGCGGAATGACAAAATATAATAATCAAATAAACAGTTCATGAAGCTGTTTATATTATACATTTGATTATAATTTATACAACGTTTATCAGTTATATATACATCAGGGATAAATAAAATAATGCAGCAGACAACATGATGCAGGAATAATAATAGTAATAATATACCAAATCTTCATTTTCGTCCTTCAGAAAATGATCTTCAATGTGCTGAAATACTCAAGGCTGACCCAAGCGTAATGAAAAGACAAAACACTCGGGTCAGGACTAAAATATCCTTATGTGAGTCAAATCGATATCACATAACATGAGTTTAATAGCGTTAGAGATGTTTACCGGGTTTCACATCTCCTATCTAGTGTATAACGTGCGTGCAATAACTCAAGAGATGTTACGGGGTTTCCATCTCTCAAGGATCCATCAAAATATTTATATATAGTAGAATACGCTACATATATAATGTCTAATCTATAAAATAAATATTTTTCTTAGCATTAAGGCTTTACATTAATCCCCCTTAATGCATTTTTAAGCATTATCGTACAGTTTGCATTTAGCACAACCAGTAGCACGTCGGTAGCCAGTGATACGCCGTGATACAACAACACCAAACCAAAATCGTATGGGTCTCGTATAGGAATAAAAGTATGACAAGGCACGTGAGGCAATGCCCAAGGTAGGATACTACCAGTTCGGGTCGCTGGGCTGGTGGTAACGCATCCTAGCCACGACCGCCCACCACGTCCATCCATCCCATATAAAGTCAAGGGAAGCTATCCCACAATCAAGGTGCACCAATCGAAACCAATAACAAGAGTAATAATATGGACCAAGTCCAAGAAAATCAAAGAAAGTATGTCCGCTAGGGGTGATTAGCCTGCTTGGCCCTGTCAAGCCGTCCTGTTTTAGTCATTTCAAATTGGCACAAGTGTCGGGGTTTATTCATCATCGTTCTCTTTCTTCAAATCTAGCAAACGACGCCAAATCCAACCACTTCGTTCTAGAGTCTCCTCCGCGTACACAGTTGTTAAAGTGGTTCCAATATTGACAAAGAGTATTCCAATAAGAGGCTTCGGTCTCTTTAACAACCAAACGTCGTTTTACACACCGGTTGGTACTTTTACATTTCGAAATGATTCATACTTGATATCAAAATATCATATTCGCTTCAAAATCAATTTCATTTCGAAATATCATATTTACTTCAATTATGTCAATTTCCACTTGAAAGTCATTTTCACTTCAAAATTCGATTTGAATTACAATTTGGGTTATAACTTCGTTTTAACCCAATTCGCATTTAAATCCATGATTTAAATATAAACATTCCCACTCCAACCAGTTTGAATTTTTAGAAACTAGTTTGAATTTTTTTTTAAATAGTTTAATAAAAAATAGTTTGAGTATTGAAAATGGTTTATATAGTAAAATAGTTTGGAAAATCAAAGTAATTTAAACATCTAAAAAGATAGGTTTTTAAACAGTTTATATAATAAAATAATTTATTTTGAAAATAGTTTCAAAGTCAAACTGATCCAACTCCAAATTTTCCAATTCAAAACTATTCAATCTCCATTTCAATTTAATCAATTCCATTCCAATTTCAATTCGAATCAACTCTGATTCCAATTTCAATTCAAATCAATTTTAATTCCAAATTATTTTCAATTTCAATTCCAAATCGATTTTAACTTCAACTATTTGATTCAATGGTTAAATTTCAACCTAATTCTCAATTTCAAACCATTTCAACTTATATTAATTTCGAGCTCGATTTTCAAAGTATCGATTTAAATCATTTAAATCAAATTTAACTTTGATGTTCAATTCAATGTCCAAATCTTTAAATAATTCAATTCCGAGCTCAACTTTTGAAATATCGATTTAAATTACTTTTATTTAGCAATATTCAAAGTTGGAATAAAAATCCAATCTTTTAAAACAAATCAAAATCTGAAATTCAAATCATATTTCAATCATAACTTCGAAATCTCAACTTTGATTATTTAAACAATCCCTGTTACGAAATTTAAATTTCAACATTTCGAGCTCAAGTTCGAAGATAATTCGATTTCCATAAATTCGATTTTTACTTCTTTAAACCAAATCATTTAAGTAATTTCAAACCAAAAATTTTAAAATCATTTAATTTAACCAATCCGACGTCCGTATATAATTTTCTATCCTATGGCCAAGTGATTAGTTATTTCAATTTAATTTCAGGGATGAATATATATCATTTCAATCCAAAATAAATGTCATAGGTATATATCATTTCAACCTATTTCTTAATTTATTTGAAATAATTCCAATAACAGTTTTATAAACAGTCAAGTAGTTTACAGGGTGATAACATGATATATAAAATAAATAAACATCCAAATCATCCAAAATATCAACCAATTAGCATTCATCACAAACAATCATCCAAACAGTCAATAAATCACATCAGTTAACCAATTATCAATAATCAGGAATTTAACTAGCAATTTAATTCTCAATTCAAATTTGAACTGTCACTTCAAATTCTACCATTTCAATTCATATCAATTTAAATACCAGTTAAATTTACCAAACAACGGTCAAAAAAATTTAATCACTTTATGACGTCAATTTAACTAACATAAAAATTATTCTAGTAAGTCGTGAGCGTTATAAAACACTCACCTTTCATTTGAAAGTGAAAATATTTCCAACTTCAAATAAATTTCAAACCAACTCCATAACGTAGCATTCGTCGATATGATTCCAATGCCACTTGTTTCGTCCAAAACGAACCTCGTATGCAAGAGTAACGATTTTATTAATACAACAATTTTATAATTAACATATTAATTAATATAATAAAAATAATTACAAACCTAATTGCTTTCTCTCTCTCAACTACTACTGTTCACGTGATTTCCAGTCGACCCATACGCATGCGAACGATCTCCACGCGCACGCAACACCACTCGACCAGACCACTATCTGATGCCGCCACATCGAGCGCCTAAGCCTCCTCCGCCTTCGTTGCCCTTCCCATTGCACGCGCACGCATCACAAAGCCCCAAAACTCGAAAAACTGCAACAACATCAAGCGGCGATTTTGGCGAATCCGAGGCGATTCATCATGATTCCACCGTTGGATGTGTAGATCTCATCGAGATCTATGACTTTGCTTTTGGAAGTTTTTGATTTTATTGAGTGGATAAGGAGAAATCAAGGGGAGAAGTCAAGAGATTTTCGGCCATTAAAATGTTTCTGAACGCGGCCGAGAATAGACTAGGGTTTTGAACGAAAGAATGAAACGATACCACCTATTATATAAATATCCGACCCAATTTGCCTACGAAAATTCCGAACTCCAAACGACTCGTCCCGCTTGGCGTTCCTAATGTTTTACCTCATTTCGAACGTAATGGAACAAGTCTCGAGGCCTAATTCGATCGTATTTAGAAGATAGCATTTCAAAATCAAATTATTTAAATTAAATTCCTTTAATTAATTTCTATGCATTTCAAGCTCGCATGGCCAAAGGACAAGTCCGATTTCTATGAAACTTGAAATCCTATAATAATTCACTATTACGGATCTGATGAAACTGGTTTCGTCGAAATCCGAGACAGTGGCCAAAATGGCTATTTTTACTCGTTAATTATAATATTAAATTTCCAATTTCTAATTATTCACTTTTAAATCCAATTTTAAATGTTAACAATCTTCATTCATATTTAAATAAAATTTAAGTCAATTTTCGATATTATTTTCATTCATATTAATTCAAAATTCAATTATTTAAATAATTCCAATATTAAATTTAAATAATTTAATTATCCCATAAATCACCATATTTCAATATAAGTTATTTAACTTATAAAATTTAATTTTAAAACGAATTCAAATAATAAAAAAACTACTTCCATTTTACAGTAATTCAATATTTATTATTCAATTCTTGCTATTGATTATAACCACATTAAATACATAGGATTTCATTTCAATACTTATTATCGCCAAAATCTTCGAAATTAGTTATTTCAAAATTTTATTCAAGTTCATATTAAATTACTACACTAATAAATCATTAAAAAAATTATTTCTAACCATTTTTATTCAATAATCATATTAAATTTAATAATTTAAAATTGCTAAAATAACGGGTCGTTACATAAGCTAAGCTCTAATCACCAAAAACTCAATTCTTGCTTACTTTAAATTTTGAAATGCACACCAATACTCTGATCCAAGCCAACTCCTTCGTGGGACTTATAAAGAATTGGAAGAGAGGAATTATGGTTATTTTTATTTGATTTTAGAAAATTTATTTAATGAGTTTAAGGTTTGAAGATTAAAGATGGATTAAGAGGAGATTAGTGGAGGATTAGAGAAAGTGGAGAAGAATGAAACGTAAATGAAGAGTGAATGAGAATAATGAAGAGGAGTTATCCTATTATAGGCAACTAATGGGCTAAACCCTAATTCTCTCCATCCGGCACTCATCATCCCCGAAAATCATCGACGCCAAACATCAACAAGTTTATAATTATTTTATTCACGTCGAAAAATCGAACTCGACTACGGATGTATCAAGTCCAAATTTGTTCGTTTGTAAAAGTCGAGTATAAAAGGTGTTTGTCGCTTAACGATTAAATATTTAAATTAATCATTTAAATATTTTATCATTAAAATTACAAGGTGTTATAAGAAGGGTTCCTCAATAGACAAGGAATAGGCTGGAATTAATTAGAATAAAGGGAGTGGGCTTTGTGCTTGTTTTGCTTTTTGGGCTTGATTAAAAAAAATTCTTTTTAAATAATTCTTGTATTATATTTATATATGAAATTCCAATATAATATAAATTAATTTACACATTATTCTACTAATATAATTTGTTAACTACACAATTTTCTTCATTCCAATATTTGTTCATTACTATTGAATTATTCATTAAATCATTTTATTCAAGTTTAATATATTATCAGAAAAATGTTAATAATTTGATTCGATTTATTAAACAAAATCTTATACTAAATAGCGTTTAATTAGCAAAAAAATATTTTAAAAAAAATATAAGTTATCAAATATCAAATTCAAACAAATTTTATTTTAATTAAATTTATTTATTTATACAGTGTAGAAAGCGGGGTTGTTATAAGATGAGTCCAAGATTCTTATAGAATATACTATCTTTATTATATTCATTTACGTAGTGTTTCGATGTAGCTACTAGAATTAGTTACTAGAATTTTACAATCATTGATTAGTAGATTTGATTGAACCCTTACTGGTAGATTTAGTTGTTGAAATGTTATTTGGTTGTGTTCTACCCATGTATGCCATACAATGGTGCTAACCGCCACATCCACTAGATTTGTATGAAACATTTCATTATTCTGCTTACTTTCCATGTATTCCAAATAGTGTTTAACTTTACGCAATTTCCATTATTAAGTAAAATTTTCTATTTAACACTGCTCCATAGTTGATTTGAATATTCACATTGAAAGAATAAGTGCTCACTTGTCTCCTCCTATTTGTTTCACAATCTGTAGTCAATTGAATAAATGTTTTTCTAATTTTTAATCTTGTCCAGTATTTAAAACATGTTTAAGGATGCTAAGAACAAGCACGTAGACATTTTAGGCGAGTTAATTAGAACCCATACAAAATGGTAATGAACTTTAACTGGTTCTTTTACTATAATGCCATTTCATGCTGCTTTTAGACTGAAATGTCCATTACGAGCTGGTTTCCACCACCAAATAGCTTTATCAATGCTGTTATGAATTCTTATGTTATGTATTTGGTGGCATACATTACTAGGTGGTGAAGTTGTTCAGGCATCATTATGAGTTCACGATGAGTGCAGACACTTCATGATTAGGCCCCCATGTGACTCATCTTCCTTCACCCAAGAATATTGACCAATAAGTCTCCATTGACCCACAAATCAAACAATAGATTTGTGTCCCTGCCATTTGCTATCATTTTTCAATGAGACCGCTGCAGAGCATTCTTATTTCCAAAAGCAATTTCCATGTATAAGATGAATCAACATCTTAATGTATAATCCAAAAAAATTCCCATTATAATACCTCTGTTACATCCATTTTCCCTATATGCATTCTTGCTCTAAGTATTTTCACACTAATTTAAGATAAATTGCATTAAAAACATCATGTGAGCTTCTTAACCCCATTCCCCCTTCCTGTTTTGGTTTACATACAGTGTTCCAATTCACCAGATCTTTTCTGTCTTGACATAAAATTTTTGCAAGGATGCTTTCAATTTGATTTATAACATTTTAGGCATTTGACTAGTTTGCATCCAAAACACAACCATTGATTGAACAATAGTTTTAATAAGCTCTCGTCTTACACTTAAAGTTAAAAGCTTACCACTCCATCCATTAAGCATGTTTTTAACTTGCCAATAAGCTTGTTAAAATCTGACCTTTTTAATGAAGTATTACTTAATGGAGTTCCCAAATAAGTAACCAGTAGATTCTGCATTTCCGCTAAAAGAATTCCAGAAATTAAACTTTTCATTGCAACACCCTTAGTGAAAATTTTTTTGACTTATTCTCATAATTTTTGCATAATAATCTTAATAGTATTTGCAATCTTAACTATTGCATTAGCAAATACTAATAAGCCATATGCATACAATAAATGATTAATGATCAGGTCGTTTCTATATATAGGTTGTAAACTACCTTTGAAGTGTTCCATTTCAAACATTATGGAAATATATTTCATTGCAATAGAAAATAAATAAGGACCTATGATGATAAAAGGTCACCCTGTCTAAGTCCTCTATTACTTGAGATATATCCACTAGAAGACCCATTGATCAATATAGAGAATGTATGGGTGGCAATACATCTATAGATAAGAGAAATTAACTTTTATGGAAACGCCATGGCAGTTAACATAAGGCATATATATATTCTATAGTAACTTTGTCATATGCCTTTTGCAGATCTACTTTTAGACATAGATTGTTGGAACCCTTTCGATCTAACCATTTCATAAGCTAGTAGAGAATTTTTACTAATATTTCTTCTTGGAATAAAGGCATTTTAATTGTAAGAAGCCAGCTTATTCAAGTAACTCTTTAATTTATTGCGAATTATATTAGCTATGGTCTTGTATATAATATTATAACACGATATAAGTCTATAATCTGATATGGATTATAGGTTTTGTATTTTGGAAACTAGGGTAACAAATGTATGATTAGTTTCATTAGTGAAGAGTCTACTAGAAAATATACCTTTGATGGCTGCGGCCAAATTCTCTTTTATCAAATCCCAATGAAATTTATAAAAAATTTCTCCAAACCCATTAGTCCCTAGGCTGCTCATTTCTTCTATTTGAAATGTTGTTTCCTTTGTTTCTTCTTCAGTTATTTCGGCATCCATTTTCTACATAGCTTGCATGATAAAACCTTTTTACAAATGATATTAGAAAAATTGCATTGAATGTTATCTATTGTATAACTCTGCACAATAATTGACTACAATGTTCCTTAATCAAGTACCATCTGAAGTAAAGTTTCCCTTTTGGTCAAAAAGGTGTTCTACGTCTTTTCTGTTCCTTGTAGATGACATCTTGGCATAAAATAATTTAGTACATTGATCACCTTCTCTTAACGGTCTAACTTTTGATTTCAGCTGATTTTCTGTATCATGTATATGCATTAACCTTTCCAATTTAAACACACTGTCTTTATATTTTTGTATAACACATGTATCATTGGGATTTTGAATTATTTGAGTTATATTGTTTTCTTTCCTCAAATTCTCCAACAAGTTATGAATGCTCCCTATACTTTTGTTCCATTCTTTGAGTCCTCTCTTAATTTATTAACCTTAATTAAGAACTAAAAAGATCATTACCTTCTATTGGCTATGTCCAAGCATTATTAACTATATCAATATAACCATCAATCTCACACAATTAGTTGCTTATCTAAAAGTTGTATTATTCACTTTAGTTATTTCATTCAAAAGGCTAATCATAATAGAACAATGAGAATTTGAAGAATAATTCAAGGTTTGAGCATGAGACTTTGGAAATACCATTTGAAAGCCAATGTTAAAAAGGCCCTATCCAATTTACTGTGTGTAGCATTGTCTCTCCTTCCTCTCCAAGTATATATATTACCAACATAATTCATCTCTTGTAGATCCGTAGATATAAAAGTTTTATAAAAACCCTTATCTGCATTCATTGACGAGTAATTTGGGCTAATTATATCTACATTATATAAAAAAATTAAAATCACCTGCTATAAGCCAAGGAATTCCAGTTGAATCCCCCATTTGTTTTATATGTTGCCATAGTGATTGTCTTTGAGCTTGAGTATACAAAATATAGATGCTAGTAAAAATCATATTCATCCCACCTTTATTGTCCAGAGCATAAGAAACATACTGTCCATTCTTAACGATTACACTGTTGCCATATTTTAGGATTCCATAAAAATAAAATTCTGCTTTTGTTAACATCATCTGTATTATGTATAACTTACTATTCTAGTTTGAAGTTTCTAAATAAAAACATCTATATGCTATTTACTGAGTTTATGCTCTAATAGAACAGTAACTGAAGGGTTCAACCTAATAATATGTTCCCTTACATCATATTTTCTAGTAGGGGAATTTAATCCTCTTACATTCAGATTAGGAATGCTATTAATGACTTTTAAGTCGTATACATGTTTTGTCTGGTTGAGAACCTCATTATCCAAAATAGAAGAATTAATTAATGCACTGTTCTTCTGTTTCTTCTATAATGGGTATGTATATATACCATGATAAATCAATAATCATGTTAAAGATTGCCCTTGGGTTGTAGTAAAGGTGGTAAGGTAATGGGATTTAAGAATTTGGATAGTCACTAAATCATGTTTTAAATAAGAAGCATAAGAAATAATTACGTTTCTAATCCAGTTGCCCAAGTTTTGATTGATTATGCTAAATTGATGGGGTATATTGGTATTAGTAGCAATTATCAAATAGGAATATATCAGTATATACATATATAATAGTGGAAATTAGCTACAAGGGCTTCTTTAGTAAGTGGAATTAGTTTCTAGGACACACAACTGAAATAATTACTTTCAAGGACAAAACGTAAAATAATTAGTTTCTAGGGCCTAAAAATTTATGAAATCATGTACTTGAAAGTAATTGGACTGCTAACTTTGTCCTGGAAAGTAATTATTCTGCTGACTTTGGCCTTGAAAGTAATTTATTTGAATGTGTGTCCTAGAAACTAATTGGACTGCAAAGTTTGTCCTTATGGTGAAATGCCCCTATATAATAAGCACTAAGTTGACTATGCTAAATTTTTAGTAGGTCACCAATTGTGTTATAACCTCACTAATTGTGTTACCAATCTGTGTGTGTATGTATGTATATGTATATGTGTGTGTGAGGCCGGTTATTTAGACACAAAATAAAACACAGTTGGTGACGCAATAGATCTGTACCATTGGATATCATTGTGTTCACACATGAGGTTGTAATCTAATAAATGAAATTCATTGTATCACCAACTGTGTCCTAATAGATTTCATACACACACAAAAAAATGCAGATAATGTCATGTTTTTCTTGAAACTACTGTTCATAATGCTTGGGAATGTAAGAAGATTTTGGATGATTTGAAACGTACATCTGGATTGCAAATTAATCAACTAAAGTCTAAAGTGTACTTTAGCAGTTATGTAGAAATAAGCAAGATATGTTGTAAACATTAGGCACGACTGAATCTAATTTGTCCGTTAAATACTTGGGTGTACCATTGTCAGCTGATTATATTAATGCATCTTAATGTCAACCATTGTTGCAACAAATCACAACTAAGCTAGAAAGTTGGGACATCAATTTGTTATCAAGTGTTGGGAGAGCTCAACTAATACAAGGTGTTATCGTTCCTATAGTTATGTATTGGCTACTGATCTACCATATACCATGCTCTATCATTAAAAAAATTAAAACTTTATATGCAAATTTCTTCTAAGGAGGCAGATCTCAAAAAATAAGTTGGAATATGTTGTGTAGACCTAAGAGTGAAGGGGGAATTGATCTAAGGAAGATTGTTGATCTTAGAGCAACTGCTATTATTAAATTAATATGTTCACTACTCACAAAACATGGGTTACGGAGTTAATGGATGAAAAGCAAGTATTTCAAACACATGAACTACTGGACTATGCAAATCAATAATAATCATTCAATAACCATGAAACACATTCTGTGAAATAGAGAAATGGCAGCAGGAATCATTAATAGAGTTATAGTAGATGGGACTACAACTTCTTTATGGTTTGATCCTTGAATCAACCATAAAACATTGGTGGACTTATTGGGTTGGCATAGAACTTCTATGTTTACTACTACAACAAATATGGTGGATAGCATAATACATCATAATCAGCAGAGACCTGAACTATTACCAGAGATGAGGGAAATAAAAAAAACATATTATGGGTATTGCAATTGACTCAACATAGCAAGAAGATTACTGGACTATTGATGGGCAACAAAAATTTAATTTTAAATGTGTTTGGAATCTGCTACTCGTAAAATCTCCTATTGTTGATTGGTATCAAGTTATCTGATATAAACTAAATTCGAAGTTAATGTCAATGTGTGGATACAAAGCAATACTTAGTCAATTACCTACTACCAATCGTTTAACCAGTTAGAAAATTGAAATAAGTGAGATATGATTTCACAAGTTGTTTTTATGAAATGATCTTTATTGAATTATCAGAAGAATGATTACAAAACAGAGTAAAGCTTGTAATATATAAATAGCTTTACATGGGCTTAAAACAGAACAAAGGCCCAAAGAGAAAATAGAAAGAGTGAAACGGTGGTTCGGGTTATAAGGCATTGAACCCGATTCCTTCAGAGATTAAAACCCTTTTAGGGTTAGCCGTAACTCCTTTATCTCAACAATGAAAACCCTTTAGGGTTAGAGGCGAAACTCATGCTCTTTCACTTCCCCCCTCAAACCAGAGATTCGGACCATTTGGAGATCGTGAGTGCTGAGTTGAGTGGCTCAAAGCTTTGCCTTTGTCGACAAGTTCGAAAGCGCTCCTTTTTCTGCTTGGATCTGAAGTTGAGACTTTTATGTTCGTTGCTGATCCATTTGGAGATTGCGAGTGCTGGGTTGAGTAACTCAAAGCTTTGCCTTTGTCGACAAGTTCGAAAGAACTTCTTTTTCTGCTTGGATCTGAAGTTGAATTCTGGTTTGCTTCTGAGTCATGTCCAGTGATGCTCTTCACCTTCAGGTCTTCTCTGAACCTTGTGAAATTTCTGTAACTCAGTGCTTTGGTAAGAACATCTGCTCTCTGGTGAGTTCCAGGTATATGATTTACCATTAGTTGACCTTTAAGAATTTGCTCACGAACGAAGTAGATGTCAATTTCAATGTGCTTGGTTCTTGCGTGGAGAACTGGGTTGGCAGACATGTAGACAGTGCTTTGGTTATCACACCACAGCACTGGTTTGATGTCAGATTTGATCCTTAGTTCACTGAGCAGAGATTGAATCCACATGATCTCTGCCGTTGCACTAGCCACGCTTCTATATTCAGCCTCTGTGTTGGATCTAGAGATTGTTGATTGTTTCTTAGAACACCATGAGACTGGGTTATCCCCAATATATATGCAGTAGCCTGAAGTAGATTTCCTGTCATCATGATCTGTTGCCCAGTCTGCATCTGAAAATCCTGTTACATTGAGTCTTTTGCATGCTTTTAGTGATAAGCCATAAGATGTAGTTCCCTTCAGATATCGTAGTATCCTCTTTACAGCCTTCCAGTGCTCATTAAGAGGTTCCTGCATGAATTGAGACAATTTGTTAACACTGTAAGATATATCAGGTCTGGTTATGGTTGCATATTGTAAAGCTCCCATAACACTTCTATATTGTTTGATATTGAGTATTGGTTCCCCCCTGTGTTTTGTGAGCTGAAGATTGCATATCATAGGTGTGGGTTGAGGCTTGGCTTCTGCCATGTCTGTTTTGAGTAGAATTTCATTTATATATTTTCTTTGACTTAAAATGACTTCAGAATCTGATTTTCTGATGACTTCTATGCCTAAGAAATAATTTGGATCGCCAAGGTCTTTGACAGAAAACTCCTTGTCTAGATACTGAACAAGCTCACTGATTGCTGCCTCATCATTTCCTGTAATTAGTAAGTCATCTACATAGATTAAAATATATATGGTAGATTCTTTACTTATTTTAGTGAACAGTGAGTTGTCAGATTTTGATGACTGATAACCCAATCTGATCAAAGTGGTTTTTAATTTCTCAAACCAGACCCTTGGTGCTTGTTTCAGACCATAGATTGCTTTGTTTAGTTTGCACACATGATTTTGCTTTTGATTATAGCCTTGTGGTTGTTCCATATAGATTTCCTCCTCCAGTGTCCCATTTAGGAAAGCATTGTTGACATCCAACTGCCTGATTTTCCATTGCTTATGTAGGGCAATAGTAAAAATTACTCTGATAGTAGTTGGTTTAACCACAGGAGAGAAGGTTTCATTGAAATCAAACCCAAATTGTTGAGTGTACCCTTTAGCAACAAGCCTGGCTTTGTATCTGTTGATTGTTCCATCTGCATTTTTCTTTAGTTTGTAAGTCCATTTGCAGCCAACAATGTTTTTATCCCTTGGGCAGTTGACTAAGTTCCATGTGTTGTTTTTGATAAGAGCCTCATATTCTTCATCCATTGCTGTTTTCCAGTTGTTGTCCTTTATGGCTTGCTCAAAGTTATTTGGTTCTTCTGTTGTTTTTACAGCAGTGTAGATTTTTGGTTTGAATATGCCACTCTTGGATCTTGTTATCATAGGGTGTCCTGGCACAGCCTGTACATTTCTACTGTGTGTCTCATTATTATCATTGTTGTCTTGATTTGATTGAATCTCTGTGGACTGACTAATTTCTTGTTCCCTTGCACTTGTACAGGTATGAGGCTGACTGTGATAGCTGGAATCATCTGCTGGTTCATGACTTAGTTGCTGTGGCATAGTAGGTTGTGAATCACTAGTACTGGCAGTCCTTTCAGTCTCCTGTTGCCAGATTTTGGAATATACAGGTAATACAGGTATAGATACATGTGGATTGAAAACCTTTTTAGTTGTTTTCATATCTGAGTTGCCAAAAGGGAATATATATTCATTGAAGACAACGTGTCTGCTAATGAATATCCTTCCCTTATCATCTAAACACTTGTACCCTTTTTGATTGTTAGGATAACCCAAAAAGGTACATGGTTTTGATCTAAAATCTAGTTTGTTGACATTATATGGTCTTAAGTTGGGAAAACACAGGCAACCAAATGGTTTTAGAGCATAATAATCAGGTTTGCTCCCAAATAGCTTTTCCATAGGGCTTACATCTTTTAGCACTTTTGTTGGCAATCTATTTATTAGATATACAGCTGTGTAAAATGAGTCTGGCCAGAATTTTAGTGGTAAGTGTGCCTGTGCTAAAAGTGTAAGTCCTAGCTCTACTATATGTCTGTGTTTTCTTTCTATCAAGCCATTTTGCTCAGAGGTGTAGGGACATGTGATTCTATGTATTATTCCCTTGGTGTTAAAATGTTTGATGAGTGGCTTGAATTCAGAGCCCCCATCAGTTTGCATAGTTTTGACATGGTGACCTATTTGCTTTTCAACTAAGTTTATAAAGTGTAGTACAACATTGTAAGTTTCAGACTTAGCTTTTAGCAGATATATCCAGGTATATCTAGAATAAGCATCAATAAAAGATATATAGTATTTGTAACCATAATCAGAACTTATTGGAGCTGGACCCCATAAATCTGCAGCAACTAATTCAAGAGGATTAGAATATATAGTAGAAGAATTATTAAATGCTAATTTGTGACTTTTTCCCATCTGACAGTAAGTACAGATATAAGGAGTAGAGATGTTTCCAAAAGAAACTTTGTTTTCATTGAGTACTTGTTTAACAACAGTTACATTTGGGTGCCCCAACTTGTAGTGCCACAGATCAAAGTTACTCATATTTTCTTCAGTTTGATTCACCTCAGTCACATTACAACTATTTTGCGGTTTTACAGTACTTGTAGAGTTAACAAAATTGAATCTGTAAAGGCCTTTATCAGCATCACCCTGCAAAAGAATTTCATTAGTCAAGATATCTTTTACAAAACAGTACTTAGGAAAGAATTCAAAATAGACATTGTTGTCTCTTGCAAACTGTGAGACACTGATAAGATTCTTTTTTATCTTTGGGACCCTTAATAAATTATTCAAGAATAACTGCCTGGCACCTTTAATATAAGTTCTACCAGTATGAGTTATTCTAATGCACTTACCATCCCCCATGGTAATTGATTGTTTACCTTTATATTCTTTGTTTCCAAGATTGAAATTGTCTAAGTTGCTGGTTAGATGGTTTGTTGCACCAGAGTCTGGGTACCATGCTTCATCATGTATGTGTTCAGGTTTAGTAGTCTGATTTCTGCTCATATCTGACTGCCCACCTTGATCTGGTTGTGCCTGTGCTAAGTTTGCACTAGGATTGCCATTTCTCTGACCATTTGAGTTCTGTCCTGGTACATAGTTCAGATTTAGTCTAAAGTAACATTTGGCAGCAGTATGACCTAATTTCTCACAGATTTGGCATTTTGGTCGGTTGTTGTTGGTCCATCTTCCTCTGCCTCGTCCTCTTGTGGACTGACTGTTTCTTTGTAGATTCTGATCTGGCTTGTTGTTATAATGGTTTTTGTTCTTGGAGTTTGAGGCATAGTTGGCAGACATATCCATCTCATTGGATTTCTTATACTCAATTCTTCCTTCGTGAGAAAGGAGAATTGAATGCACATCTTCAATTGAGGGTGTTAATCTTTGTGATGATATGACAGCTACCACGGCTTCATATTCATCACTTAACCCACTTAACACAATTAGAACTTGTTCAGATGTGGGAACTTTGTGACCTGCAGCTTCAAGAGTATCACATAATGTTTTTATCTTTGTTAGATATTCTCCCATGGTCATATTATCTTTCTTGATACTGTGTAACTGTCTTTTATAATGCATGATCTTGGCAGCAGATTGAGAGTTAAAGATTCTCTCTATGGTTGACCAGATCCCATTGGCTGTCTTGCTTTCTATTACCTGTGGTAGTAACTTGATGCTTACAGATGATAGGAGCCATGAACAGATTAGACTGTCTTGTCTCTGATGCTTTATGTATTCATCATTACTGACAGTTTTGTTTTCTTGATTAGTTATGAAACTGGGTGGAACAGTAATGGTGCCAAAAAGAAACTCTTCAAGACCGTAGCCCCTGATGGCGGTTTCTACTTGGACTTTCCATAAGAGATAGTTGTCTTCTTCAAGATGAGCAGTAATCAACTGATTCTGAGGGCTTATAACAGTTTTTATCAGGCCTTCAGTGGCATTCTGACGAGAATTGGATGAGGTGCTCGATGTAGCAGAACTTTCATTATCTCCTGCCATGGTATCTTAAGAGATATGAGATCAATGATGAAAATAGAAAAGCTTACAGAGTCATAAGTTTTCAAGATTAGGGATGAAGAGGATCAGTTACAGCCAGAACTCAGGTGATGAGATTTGACTGATGAGTTCTTGGCAGGGTAACAACTTTCTTGATTTCTTGATGATTTTCCTGATGTTTTTCTTTTGACTCTGATGATGAGATTTTCTCTGATATACTTCTTTCTGAATTGCTTTTATCTGATCAGCTGCAACCAAGATCTTTAAGGTCTTCAGGTATGGCACTGATCCAGATCTCAGATGATGATCTCGTATCTGATGAGAGGACTGAGTATCAGATGATGATATTGAATCTGATGATACTTCAGATCCAATGCTTTAGATGATTTGCCGTTAGGCGATGATAGGCTCTGATACCAAGTTAGAAAATTGAAATAAGTGAGATATGATTTCACAAGTTGTTTTTATGAAATGATCTTTATTGAATTATCAGAAGAATGATTACAAAACAGAGTAAAGCTTGTAATATATAAATAGCTTTACATGGGCTTAAAACAGAACAAAGGCCCAAAGAGAAAATAGAAAGAGTGAAACGGTGGTTCGGGTTATAAGGCATTGAACCCGATTCCTTCAGAGATTAAAACCCTTTTAGGGTTAGCCGTAACTCCTTTATCTCAACAATGAAAACCCTTTAGGGTTAGAGGCGAAACTCATGCTCTTTCACTTAACCAACTAGGGGAGTCAGATAGACAAATGGTGTTCTCT
This sequence comes from Allium fistulosum, assembly GCA_030737815.1. Classification (NCBI taxonomy): domain Eukaryota; kingdom Viridiplantae; phylum Streptophyta; class Magnoliopsida; order Asparagales; family Amaryllidaceae; genus Allium; species Allium fistulosum. The sequence continues at coordinate 692,524,050 of CM060904.1, forward strand.
GTGCCGACAGGAAGATGAATCCCATGAACATCTTTTCTTCCTTTGCCAATTCAGTAGATTTCTACTGAATTTCCTACGCCTCAAACTAGAGCTTCCGCGGGCTACGAATGGTATGCTACTGGATGAGATCGGGCAGATGAAAGACTCTTTTAAATAGAAGGATGTCATGCAACAGTTCATGTTTGTTTCTCTTGTCACGCTAATCTATCACATTTGGGCAGAAAGAAAAAGGAGGATTTTTTATAACAAGAAGACCATGAAGTTGCAGTGGGCTAGAATCATAGAGAAGGAGGTGAATGACGAAGTTGACTGCTTTGGTGATTCGTAAAGACTGTCTCCATTATAGTGAAGAAGAGAGAGTTTTCATGAAACCTTGGGGTGTGGAGATGAATGACGAAGGTTGAAGCAGCTAGGATTTTTCACTTCTGTTTAGTTATTGGGCTTGAATGGGTTGTTTTGTTGTTAAGCGAGTGGTGTTATTTTTATTGTTTGGTTGTAGTTGTATTATACTAGTGATGGGTTTGTACTATTGACTGGTTGTTGCACTCTTTTTCCTTACTAGCCTAGTAAGGTTTTTTAAAAAGGCAAAACCAACAATGTTCTTTATACGTCATGAATAAAGAACATATTTTCAAACACACACACATATACATATATATATCTATGTATGTGTAGACACACATATATACATACATACATACACACATACATATACACACAGATACATACACACACACACATACACACACACACATATATATATACATATATATATATACATATACATATATGTGCGTGTGTGTACACACACATATACATGCATGCATACATATATGTGCGTGTGTGTACACACACACAACATATATATATATATATATATATATATATGTATATGTATGTATGTATGTATATGTATGTATATATGTATATGTGTATATATATATATATATATGTGTGTGTACACACACACATATATGTATATCTGTGTGTGTATGTGATATATATGTATATATATGTGTGTGTGTGTATGTATGTGTGTATATATATATATATATATATATGTGTATACATAATTTTTGAATAATGTAAGTAAATCTTGTTCAACATATTATTATTGAATGTTTGATTAAAATAAATAAAAAATTATTACAATTTTTTTTGAAACAACACATAAGAAAGGATAGTTCTTCACCATTGCATATTTGTATTTGTTACACATAGGCCTGTCAACCTTACGACTTTCAGTCGAAACCTAACCAGTTAACGTGGGTATGGATTTAGCTTTAAATAGCAAGATCCGACCTAGTTATTATTAGGATCGGGTACGGTTTGACCATAACCCGTCCCAGTTTGGATTTGACCCCATCATTAATTTTCCATATAACTAAAACACGATTATGTTTATTATTAATTTTCCATTTTGTTAATCTGTATGTACATATTTTATCATACTTTTACTGTGAATTTAGCTTCATCGCCACCTATTTTATATGGTAATATTGTTTATGTATAAAATACATAATTGCAATTTTAAAGTATGATTTTTAGCATAAATTTTATGAGTTAGATATACGAGTATTATCCAGTTGACTTGAAAAGTCGGAGCCAGACTCGGATATTGAATTTGAAATATCCAGCTAGTTCGAGCTGGACACGGATTTAGAGTCTCTCTTTAAGATAACCGAACCTAACCCAACCCATTCATAGACACATGGATGTGCTATTAAGAATAGTGATCACGGGATAGGAATGTTCTTAAATTACGAATATTAAAAGGTTCCAAAATAGTATTCACTATCCATTATGACGCTTACTGCCTTTAATGGCACATCTACTCAATTGTTCGAGTGCGCACAACATTAGCCAACACGAATTGGAACCCACACAATAGAAAGTACAACATACACCATACGTCATACACTGTTGACCATAGACCAAATTTCATTGCTTACTTTGACTCTTTTGCCCTTCTCTATCCTCTCTTCATCTCACACATTATAAACCCAGAACATCCAAACCACCACAACCAAAAAATAAAAAAAATAAAAAAGAAGAAAAATAAATTATACCAATGGTGAAAACCTACTCAGACAAACTCGCCCAAAAGCTCCGCATAGAAGTCAAAGCTCCTTCCCTCTTCCGCTGCCCGATCTCCCTAGAGATCATGCAGTCGCCTGTCAGTCTCTGCACCGGCGTCACCTACGACCGCGCCTCCATCCAACGGTGGCTCGACTCCGGCAAAACCACCTGTCCCGCCACGATGCTCCCCCTCTCCACCACCGATCTGGTCCCCAATCTCACTCTTCGACGCCTGATCAACATATGGTCCGCCGCCAAGCTAAGTAAAGACGATTACACCCCCGCCGACATCATCCGCGATTTGAACAGCTTCAAGCTCGACGATTTCTTCATGGATCAGGATATCGACGATTCCGTCAAAAACAGTTTGGTTTGCGCTCCAGATTTCGCCAAAAACGTTGTTCATATTGTTTTCGAGAAAAAGCATGGGATCCAGCTGAATCTGAAGGCGGTCGAGATTCTGGATCTGATTCTCGATTCTGATTGGATCGATCCCAAAAGTAAAGCTACCGTCGTTTCCGCTCTCTGCCAGGAATTCGATCCCATTCTCGATTCCATTATAGGCATTTTAAAAGATGAGGGCAGTAAGCCGGATGTGAAAGGGATATCAATTAGGGTTTTGAATGCAGCCATTTCGGGTTCCGGGTCGAAAATAGCAGCATCCGATAAACTGGATGACCTGATTTGCGAAATTACCAAATTGGTTAACAGCTGCATCGCAACTGATGAAGCTTTAAAATGCCTGTTACAGCTAACGCACTCCAAACACGCTATAAAGTTGATGCTGCATTACGATATAGTCCACACGTTACTGAAATTCTTATCACGAGGTACAGTTAATCCAAAATCAGCTGAGAAGGCTATAATGATTCTCGAAGCTTCCGCCAGTTGTACAGCTGGACGGACCTCCATTAACGAGGTTGTGGAAGAGTGCGCGTGGATAGTAATGGGGTGGATGATGAAGGTTGGGAAAGAAGGCAGAGAAGCAGCAGTTGGGATACTGTGGAACCTTTGCTATAACAATAAGAACAATGGCACAGACACGGAAAGGAAGGCGAAGGAGGAGGTGGCGAGGGTGAAGGGCGGAATGGGGAAAGTGCTGGTGGTGATGCAAGGAGATTGTGGGGGTGTGGTTAGGAAAATGGCGGGTGATTTGCTTAGAGTGTTTAGGGCCGATAAGATGAGCTTGGTTGCCGGGTATGATACTAAAACTACACATATCATGCCATTTTGATAGTTCTATGAGTAAATTGTAAATTGGTAAAGATATTTACTGGAAGAATAGATGATACTGATTAAATGGAAATAAATAGGTGCAACAATTTGTCTGTGTTATGGTTTGCTTAATGTTTAGCTCGAGAATTGTGGGAATACTGATCATGTTTATCAACTACAATGATGTTAAACCATGTAACTTCTCTTCATACATAAAGGAATTTTTGACGATTTACTGGTAACAATCCTTTCTTTGGCTTAGTATCGGTAAGTTATTAATATTTAGGGACTGATTTGTCCAGAGCAACAAAGCACGCCTCGAAGTTCGACGGGGACGTGTTTTTATGTCACGAAAATAACGGTGTAAGAGGAATGATTGTTTGTAATTGTATTGTGATAATTTTTTGTAACGGTAATTACATAATCAGACAATTCGGTAATGAAAGCATAACAATTATAATGAAAGCAAATGGAATATATAAAAATTTAGGAATATAAATACAGAGGTATAAATATGATATACAAATTAGAAAATACATTAGTGAATTTTGACTATACCATCTTATCTTTGACGCTTCTTTTGATTGACATTTTCTATTCTTCCATCCTTGAATTACTGTAGTATTCTTCTGGAATAAGATCGGTATTATCATTAGATGACATAAAATCTCCATTTATATTGTTGTGTTTTCGTATGAAATTGTATATAACCGTTGTCGTTTTAACTTGAATTGGTAAATTACCATGTTACTTGAGATCATAAATTTTCTCTTTCATATTTCGAATGTTCTTTCGACTACCATACGGAAACTTAAATGGTAGAAACTGAAATGTCATTGTTCAATTTTGATTCATTTTGAGTTCCACAAAAATCTGATATTTGATATCTCACATTTGGACATGGAAAAATATAAACATCTATCGGTGGATATCCTAAGTGAACTAAGTAATACCAACTCGGTGGAGGATGTGATGATGGTCTATTACGAAATTATATACTCTGGTATCATTGCGGTTTCTTCCCAATCAGTCATGACATATGCATAAGTCATATCAAATGAGCACATAGGCATAACATTATATGTGATATGTTCATTTTCTAATGAATGATTGTGCACTATTACTGGTCAAGTGTGTAGCTATGTACGTACCGCTTATTGCTTCAATACAATTCTTGAAAAGGGGTTGCTATCGGTTATAACTTATAATTTGTCTCGGTACAGTGCTAAACCGGGGATCATTCGGTTTAATTATATCCTTTAACATTATCGTAACAACTTTTAGAACGAAATAAAATGTACATAAATAATGATACCCGATCTTTCAAACCTTCCCGCAAGTTGACGTGTTGGAAGAGACAAGACGAAGGCGTATGAAAACATTGCAATCATTTCTTTAAAGCAATTTTTTTTTCATTTTTTGTGGGTTGCAAACCGTAAGATTTCAAACGATCACAAAACGTAATAAAACACAATGTTTTTTCATATGTGAGTTTTGTTGGCAACGTTTTTAATGTTTGAACAGAATATCGTTAACCCAATGCATGCTCGTATAAACTGAAGTGTGAATCGGTGTATTTATATGCTTTCATCCATTAAAATTCATTTGCCAAGTCTACCGGATCTTTGTATTCAAAATCGCCAAGCGTAAGAAGATGAAGAAGACAATAGTACTTGGTAAAATAAAAGACTTTGGATTACTAAAGAAAGAGGAGAAAATTGAACGTTTAAGTTTGATGTGCATCTACAAGTAAACTGTAAAAATATTAATGGCTAAACAAAGAACTTCTGAATATGGACGTTCAATGAAAGCTGACATTTTTCATAAGATAATCTGATGTTAAAGAATGAAGTCCTCAGCAAATATTGCCACAGTTAGTAGTTGGCAAGTAAAACCTCTACACATCACCTGCAAATTATTGATAAGAATTTCCAAGTGTAATTGCATAAGAAACACATGTGATTAGTGTGTACTAAAGAATCATATTATTCTCAAATGCAGTTGCATAAGATACTCATTACTCATGAGATTAGTATATCTGAAGGAAGCAGTCACTCCCAAAAAACTATAATAAAAAATATACAAAAGACGCTAGGATTCCAATATTCAAATTAATTAATGAAGATAGACTAATGCGGATCCTAAATTTATGGAACAGTGTCCTAATGAACGAAAACAATAATAGCAAAAGTAGGAGGCGATGTCAACAAGTCCATATTGTTAGATATGCTTTGGTCGGCAATTAAGAGATATTCATGCTAGAATTCATATGCACAAGTTAAAAGAATGAAGATAATTTCCATGAAATGACGACTGTTTTATCAACCGGCATACCGGCAGCAAAGCCGGTGAAAAATTGCGGTGCAGAATGAGGTCCTTTCTAATTTTTTTAGATATTTCTTGACTGTTTATTGATTTCAATCACATATTCCGAATTAAACGATGATATATCTTATATAGATAGTTGCTCATATTCAATGGTTTTCCTTTATTTTATATATCTTTGGTTTGATTTTATTTTATTTTTAAAATATAGTAAATGCATAATATACTTCAAATAAGAGAAAACGTTGCATTCTTGTTGATGTCAAATAAATGGTATGGTCAAACATTGTCCATGAAATATGTAGAGGAAAAGAGCAAAAAGACAAGAGAATAAGCAATTATTATTTTCTCACTTTCTTTATTAAAGGAATAAAAGAAACAAAAGTCGAGTAGAAAAAAGTGGGCGTTACTATGACCACTAAAGTTCTATAATTTTATCTCTTTATCTCCTTTTTGGCGTTGAACGGGATATGCTCATGCACACTTTGACTCTTTGTTTGGAATTAAAATATCAAAAGGACAAAGGCGGTATTTATTTCAGGCTAAAGTTTAAATGAGCCTCACAGCCTGACTAAGCTACGTGTGTGTATATATACACATACGTATGTCTCTCAACGGATACTTTCAAATGCGAATAGTATTATATCCTCGTCTGCATCTGCATATGCATTCGAAATCATTTTCGAATATTGGATATTCGCATCTGCGATACGGACGGATATCGGTTAATCATTATATCCGCTAACGACCGATCAAGAAATATAAATGGAAAATTTTAGTTTAACATAAACTTTTTCAATTCCACTAATTATAAAAGTGTTAAAAATAAACAATATAATTGAGATAATAAATAGTTTTGAGCAGTTAATACACATTTAGTTCGTATACTATAAACTTCTAAATTAATAAAACCATAATAAATATTTTTTACTGTACTAAAATACACAAAATTTAAACTATAATTTTGCAAAATACTGAACAGATAATTTTCGGATGCGTATATCTTCATATTCATATCCGCATTCGTTTTTCCGAATATCGGATATTTATCCGCTTTTCGAATGTAGATCGGACGGATTTCGGATTTTTCGATTATCCATTTATAGCCCCATATATATGGAATTATTTTTGATGTCGAATGTTTGGAATATGGATGATGGTAGAGCAACCTCAAACTAGACCGCAGCTGGAAAGGTTGATTCTTTGAAGAATCATTAAAAGTGATCTTTTATGGCTAAGTTTGGATAAGGCTTTTGGTAATTTCTGATAAATAAATAAATATAATAATTTAGATTTCAAATATTGCACACTTTTTAAAACTGCAAATGCTTCAAGGATCACTAACCCCAACCTGCAGGTGGTATGATACTGGGATAAGGTACTAGAGGCCGTGGATTTAAAATTAGAAATATCAACATGATTACTCTGCTTTAATAAAATATCACCTTTACTATCAAAAATTGCAAATGCAGAAGTCGGTGAATGTTTGTCGTTAACGCTCAAATTATAAATATGGGTTTGTTTTTTGCGTTGAATCAACGTTCTTTTTTGGCGCAATTTGAAGATGTGTTACGAAGATTTTTTTTCTTTTCTTTTTTATGTTTTATATTGACGCAATTTCAAATGTTGCCAACAGAAATTGTCGAAAAAAAAATTCTTTTCTTTTGGCTCCATTTCAAATGGAGCCAATAGGAATAGTAATTTCCATTGTCTCCATTTGAATTCGTGTCAATGTAAAACATGAAGGAAAAAAATTAAGATGCATTTTCAAAATGTATCGTTGAAGAGCGGTGACTTGATGTGGCAGAATTTGTTATTAGTTTTTAAAATAATGCTAAATTTAAAAAAATTCCTTAAAAAAATTGATTGTTCACATAATATTAGAGGATAGAGATTTGATGTAAAATGTTTGGAACAAACCCATGATACAGACTTGAGTAGACCAAAACTATATTGAACAAACGTTCATTCGATAACATTATACTGTTGAGTTTAGATGGAAATTTCACTGCATCCGGGTCAAATCCATGGGTTGAATGTGCAAATTTTGCTTTCCATTTAAAAAAATTGGATCGTGGGCCAGCCCAGGTGTTACGTTTCATGTAATTAGCAAGAAGAAAATTGTATACAACATACCGCTGTGAGCTCTTCTGTCATGATAAATTACCCAATCATGCCACTACACCTACTATAAATTTGACATAAGTCAAATGCAGTTATTTATTTAACTAATTACTACTGTTACTAGCATTTTGAAATGTTACCTAAATCCAGGTCCCAGGTCCCAGGCTCCCAGCCCACGACGTTGGTGGGCTTAGCTCTGGACTGGCCTGTTAACGTCATTACCACAACATAAATTGTAGAGCCATTTGAATTAAATCCATGGGAATGCCTGGTCGACGTAATCAAGACAGCACATTCTATAATTACCAAATTGGATATTTAAAATGGGCCATGGTGGCATACGGCCATTTTAAAGTTAAATGCAACCTAAGGCCCAAACAACGTCGTAAAAGGAACCATCTCCGCTATTAATAAACAAAATCCAACCGTGGTTTTGAAATCGTCCATTTTTTCAGCATATGTGCATTTGTACCTCTCACATTTACCTCTCACATTTACATTCTGACTAGGTAGAAGTTGCTATTTTTTAATTTAAACTGCAGTAACTTCTTCATACCGACTGAGAATTAGATGAAGCTCTGACCAATGAAATCGCATTTACATTACGAACGATGCGGAATACTTAGATACTTTATATTATAAACTTGCGTTGTAGTTTTTCGTTGTGACTAACAGTTATACTTAGCAAATAACATACTACATCTCAATACAAATAGGCAGAAGTCACTCGGATACTTTATATTCTAGACGTATGATGTAGTTCTTCATGGTGACTAACGGTTATACTTAACAAATAACATGCTCCATCTCTTTCTCTACTATTAATAAAGAAAATTCAATCTATTAGTTTCAATCATGTCCTTTTGATATCTCAAAATGTAACAACCCATAAATTATGAATAATTAATTAATTAATTAATTAAAGAGTCTAAGTAAGATAGAAAAAGAGACAATGAATTAATGAAAACGAGCATGCGGGCCAAAACTCAAATAATTGTGGGACAATAAACATAACTCATTTCCATTCATTCGTGGCATTCTACTAAAAATAAAATAAAAGCTCAAAAGATAAGTTAATGGAGGTGGCTTAGAGAATTTGGAACAAAGAGAAAACAAAGCAAATAAAAGCTAAGGGAAAGAGAAGAAGATCAAAATAAGATTTTTTTAAGATTTAGGTAACTAATACTTAACATTTATTCAGTTTGTTTTAGTTGATTTGGATCATGTTGTTGGTATTCATATAAATTAATGTCAAAATGAAAACCTGATATGATGTCCTAACCATTGTTCTAAAGATAGGGTAGTAATTTGAGAAGTTCATGGCTTAGAAATAAATTGTTATGAATTTCTAAAGTATACACTTGGAAAATATACAAGGAAAATAACTTGTAATTCAAATGAAAGAAAAGGTAGGGACAAAAGAATTATTCACAAATTTTATGGAATTTTATAAGGCTTTCTATATGTAAAATAAACTTGAACTAATGAAGGCTGCACTGGTGGAAGAGGGGATTTGCGCTGAGAGTTGATGGAAATCATATATGTATTAAAATAATAATGTAAGGGGACAAGATCCATAAAAATAGCTGAAAAGATAAACAAAACTCTATAAATGTCAGAAAATAGTAAGGTAACGTATCTAATGGAGACACGTGTAAAGGCAGTAACGTGCTTTGTCAGAAGTGTCAGATATTGTCAGGTACATAACTAAGGAGGCAGTGGCCAAAGGTCTCAAAGGAGAATTGTAACGCCCGTAAATTTATCACTTTTAAATGAAATATTTAATTAACTTTAAATATTCAAATATAGAATTTTCAAACTTAAATAATCATGTTTTATGCGATAAATAAGAATGGTGAACTTATTTTTAGAATTTGTTTACAAAAATAAGAGATTTTGGAGTTTTATTGTAAAATTGGTAAAAACCAATTTTCGATAAAAACCAATTTTCGATAAAATTGGATATGCGTTCAATTTTTGTTTTAAATGATAAATCGTTCTTTTTAAATTGTTATAAAATGATAATAATTGATTGATAAAAGTTTTATATATATACTTGTTTCATAAAGATAGACAAACTTCGTCGCATTTTGATCAATCGACGTCGTATTTTACAGTTGGATTTTAATTTTATTAAATATGGTTTTATAACTATAATAAACTTGCTTTGCTTATTTAAAGATGATAACAAATAAATTTTGAAGTTTTGTTTACATAAACAAATAGTTTGATTAAAAAATGAAAACGTGACCGTAAAACGTTTTGTCAAAAATCAACGTTTTGTTCAATATAAGTTGTGTAAACATTTTGCAACTTGAATAGTTATCATATAAACACATTAATAAAGAAATAAACACCTCACTTATCTTAACTAAGGATAAATTAAGCCAAATGTTTAATTAAGTAATGAAAACTACTTAAAGAAGATATTTTCACCAAATCCAACAGAAGCCAAATCAAATCACATCAAAACAAAAGTAAATCAAACCAAATCTCTAGCTCAGTCCACTTTTTCAACAAGGTTCATCCCTTAAGTATTATGTAAAGATGACATAAAGTAATGATGTGAAGATGGTAAGTGTTGAAAAAGTATGTTTCACTTAAAGGTCAAGGAAGGTTACTTGTGTCAGTTGACAAAGCTTAAGGGTTAAGGGATTAAAGGATATAAATAGCCATGCATGCCACTTCCATTCTCACATAAATCACTCTCTTCACTTCTTCTTCTTCTTTTTGAAATCCATGGTTTCTTCTCTTCTCTTTCTTTACTAACTTTTTTGAAATCAAATCAAACCAACTCCAAACTTTACCAAACTTTGACAAAGACCTTAAAATACCATTAGAACATGGTTTAGCATCTAAGAAGTTCAAGAATGATGGAGGAGGAGATGGAACATGGTGAGGCCGAACACTATGGAGGTGATTGGAGGAGATGGCATGAGTTTTGGGTGATGGAAAAGCTTATGGCCGAGAATAAAGCATGGTGTAGAGTGTGGTCGAGAGCATAAAGCAAGGAGGAATGGAGTAAATGATGATTAATTTAAGTTAATAAAAGTTTAAGTGAAGTGTTCGATTGAATGAATGTTGGTAGGAGGTGAAACGATTTGTTTAATGGTGAGTACTCACACTTTACTAATTGATCTCTAAATAATTTCAAGTATAATGATTTAAAAGTTTAAAATATATTGGATGATTAAATGTTTGTTATTAAATGATAATTTGGTTGATATTATGATTGGTTATATGGCTGTGACATGGTTGATAATTTAGTTTGATAAATGATAAAAGAAATGGTTAATGATTAAGCATAGTTAATTAAATGGAAATTTAATCCATAAATAATATGTGTATGGAGTTCTTTAACCTCTTAATGATTTTAAATATCTAAAAAGGTTTAAAATGAATATTATTATAATATAATATTATCATATGAAATAAATGGAATATGAGTTGAAATTGACAATATTGTTCAAAATTAAGTTTAAAATGATTTCTAAGTGTTATATAAACATTTAAACTTGTTTCGACAAAATTTAAATAGAAAATACTAATTGAGTCAAAACTAGGTGCGTCGCGTAACGGTGGTTGGCTCGGAATTCTTCGAGATAAGAATCTTTCGGACTATTATATCCATAGTTTTTAAATGAAGAAAGAAAATCAAGATTTCATCTTATAAATTTTTAAATAAGTCCAAAACATGTTTCTAGAAAAATCGCGGTTTTGCAGTTCAAAACCCGAATTTGAAATTGATTTAAAATGAATTTTTTTTAAATGTTTAAAAATATGAAATAAATTTATAAATCTTTTAAAATGGTTTAAAAAAGATTTGAGTTATATAAATAAATTTCCAAAGTGATAGAAAAGTTGTTTTAACCAAATAAGTTTTTAAACACTATTAGCAGCACTTTTTAATAACTTTTGTAAACCATGGTTTTAATTTAATTATTCTTTTCCGAATCTTTTGTGAACCTTTTCAAATAAATAATTAAGTATGTTAAAAGATTTAGAGTTGATCAAATAACTTGATCACCTTATGGGTGACAGAGAGGTAGTCTCTAGGCTTGGGTTTGGAAAACCAGTTGTCGACCTTCCCTAGCTACCTGGACTGGCCCGACGAAGGGGATAGTAAATTTGATTTACTCGGATCAAAATTTCCTCAAGTATAAAAGATATAATTCTCCAAATTCAAACAACTTGGACTGCATAGAAGTAATCTTTTTATACTTGGTATTAAATTCCGAGTAGGGAATTCGTACTATCCATGTGAATTTAAAAGGTGATTTCACCATTATTCGACGGATAATAAAGGTTGAATGCGGAAACTGATATTGAGTAGAATTATTATAATTTCCATGATCCTTTTTACTCAATAATGTTTTTCAATATGAGATTTAAATAAATGATTTGGAAATGTTTTTCCTAAGTAAAAAAGTGAAACGATTTAAAATTATTCCAAGATTTAAAAAGGGTTTTAATCAACCAAAGGATTTGATAAATGAGGCTTAATAATTCCATATACTCTGAAAATATAAAGAAATGGTTTAATGAATATATCTCTAAGAGAAATTTGATTTAAATAAAAAGGTTAATTAATTGAATGTTGTGTGATAATCATCAATATACCTAAATGCCTTTTTATCGATGGTTGGTTCAGAGAAACCGGGATCGGATCTGATCTGGCACTTACCCCTCATGTTGGGGTATGCTCCTCATGTTGGAGTGTGCAACATGATAAGGGGTTCCCACTTTTTGTTTAGTGGCGACCAAGATACTCTTATCCCTACATGTCCCTAGGAAAAGGGTTGGTTGTTAGTCGTGAGGGTAGCCGTAAAATCATATTCGAGGTACCACTGTGTGCCACGGTGGTTGTGTCCACTATCGATGGTTGAAAAGCCTAGGTTGGGTGGTGTATCCACATTCGATGGTTGAAAAACCTACCGGTCATCATTGTTGGATGGTTGAAAAGCCTACGGTCATTACATTTGGTATCAGAGCTTAGGTTGAGCAAATACCTAGGCTTTAGTGGGGTAAAACTCATTATAGATAGGGTTAGCAATACCCAAGAATGAGTGACTCACTAGAGATAGGGTTAGTAATGCCCTAGAGTGAGTTTGAGAGTATTATATATATGAGCGCGTATTTGTTATTTGGTATAAAAATTGTTTTATATTGATTTATCTATAGAGTGGTTTAGGTCGATGCGCTTGATCACCATTATCGATAAGGATTTCTAAACACTTAAACAAGGCAAACCGACACACTATTTTAAAAGGATTATATTTTAAGTATAAAGGAATATTTTTGAAAGATATAGATATTTATTTGCGTCAGTTTATGGTTAAGGGAATGATAATATTCAGTTATTACCATTTGCTGATTGAAGGAACATCTTGTGAATTAAGTTTCACGAATTGACTATATGATGTTTGATAATAATATGGGGTTAAGGTTATTGAATTTGTATAAGATAATAAAATAAGCATGTAGTATAAAAATGCATTTTACATAAATAAAATAATTTTGAAAAAGATGGATATAAAAGATATGTTACATAAATTTTGAGAAATTCAATTTTGGGTATTTTGGAAAAGAATTGTGAAATTTTGAAAGGAAGTAAGTTAATATAAGATGATTTAATGAAAGGGATTTATAAAATGGGTTTTATAAACAAAATAATCTCTAATGGATTTTTGAAAAGAAATTTCAAATAAGAAATTTGAAAAGTAAAATATCTCAAATGATAACTAGTTTGAGTGGCTCGAAAATAACTAAAAATGGGCAAGAGATATGTTTGAATGGTAAACACTTCTCTTAAGTATTACCCTTTTTGTTAAGGGGATATAGGATACTATTGGTAGTACCCAGTTCCTTGGTATTATTTTAGAGTTACTCGATCTATATAATTTTTCTTAAGTTAAAAGGATAATTTTGAATTATTATTTGATAGGTTAATATCAAGGTTGGTTAAAAAGGAATATACTATAACGAGAGAAGTAGATTGTAATTTTAGAAAATGAAAGGCAATCACCTTTTAAAATTGATATGATTCGTTTGGGATGAAATGTTTTCCTTTAAGAAAAATATTTGAAAATAAATATTTAGAGTGATTGTATATAAAAGAGCATTTTAAAAAGATAAAAGTTTTATGAAAAGTTTTCATAAAGATTTTTGAATGTTAATAAGTACATATGAGGTACGCATATCATTTTGTCACATGATTTTGATCTAAGGTTCGAGCATAGAATTTTAAGGTGCCTCACCGGTCCGGAAGAGGATTTATCACTCGATTCTTGACGGCGAACATTGATGAGGGTTTATGGTTGAGTACTTAAGTTTTCTATTATAGTTGAGAGCTATGTAAGGGAAACGAAGGTTTCTGATCAAAGAGCCTGATTAGAGTCCGCACTAGAGGATCAGGGGATCAATACTAGTTCGGAAGTAAAGTTGTGGATTCAAATAAAAGATCGAATTAGATATCACATATGAATGATCCGTGTATATCATACAGAATTGAGTTTAAAGATTGTTCTGAGTAAGTATTATCGGGTTTAAGGTTTTGGTTTAATTTCGAGAACGAAATTCTTTTAAGGGGGAAGTATGTAACGTAATTTAATCACTTTTAAATGGAATATTTAATTAACTTTAAATATTAAAATATAGAATTTTCAAACTTAAATAATCACTTTTTATGCTATAAATAAGAAAGGTGAACTTATTTTTAGAATTAGTTTACAATAATAAGAGATTTTGGAGTTTCATCGTAAAATTGACAAAAGCCGGTTTTCGATAAAATTGGATACACATTCAAATTTTCTTTTAAATGATAAATAATTCTTTTTAAATTTTTATAAAATGATAATAATTGATTGATAAAAGTTTAATAAATATATATATAGTTGTTTTATAAGATAGACAAACTTCGTCGCACTTCGACCAATCGATGTCGTATTTTATAATTAGATTTTAATATTATTAGATATGGTTTTATAACTAAAATAAACTTGATTAAATTATTTAAAGATGGTATCAATTTTTTTTTTAAGTTTTATTTACATAAACAAATAGTTTGATCAAAAATCGAAAATGTGACCGGAAAAAGTTGTCAAAAATCAATGTTTTGTTTAATATAAGTTGTGTAAACGTTTTGTAACTTGAATAGTTATTATATAATAACTATAAACACATTAATAAAGAAATAAACACCTCACTTATATTAACTAAGGATTTATTAAGCTAAGTGTTTAATTAAGTAAAGAAAAGTACATAAAGAAGATATTTTCACCAAATCCAACACAAGTCAAATCAAATCACATCAAAACAAAAGCAAATCAAATCAAATCTTCACCTTAGTTCACTTTTCCAACTAGGTTCATCCCTTAGGTATTAAGTAAAGATGACATAAAGTAATGATGTGATGTGAAGATGGTAAGTGTTGAAAAAGTATGTTTCACTTAAAGGTTAAGAAATGTTATTTGTGTCATTCGACAAAGCTAAGAGTTATGGGATTAAAGGCTATAAATAGTCATGCATACCACTTCCATTCTCACACAAATCACTCTCTTCTCTTCTTCTTCTTCTTCTTCTTGAAATCCATGGCTTCTTCTCTTCTCTTTCTTTACTAACTTTCTTAAAATCATATCAAACCAACTCCAAATTCTACCAAACTTTGCCAAAGATCTTATAATACTACTAAAACATAGTTTAGCATCTAAAAAGTCAAAGAATGATGGGGGAGGAGGTGAAACATGGTAAGGCTAAACACTATGGAGGTGATTGAAGGAGATGGCATGAGTTTTGGGTGATGGAAAAGCTTATGGCCGAAAGCAAAGCATGGTATAGGGTGTGGTCGAGAGCATAAAGCAAGGAGGAATGAAGTAGATGATGATTAGTTGAAGTTAACAAAAGTTTAAGTGAAGTGTTGGATTGAATAAATGGTGGTATGAAGTGAAACGATTTGGTTAATGGTGAGTACTCACACTTTACTAATTAATCTCTAAATTATTTCAAGTATAAAGATTTAAAAGTTTAAAATATATTGGATGATTAAATGTTTGATGTTGGATGATAACTTGGTTGATATTATGATTGGTTATATGGTTGTGATATGGTTGATAACTTAATTTGATAAATGATAAGAGAAATGGTTAGTAATTAACCATAGTTAATTAAATGGAAATTTAATCCATAAATAATATGTGTATGGAGTTGTTTAACCTCTTAATGATTTTAAATATCTAAAAAGACTTAAAATGAATATTATAATAATATAATATTATAACATGAATGGAATATGAGTTGAAAATTAGAATATTGTTCAAAAATAAGTTTAAAATGATTTCTAAGTGTTTTATACACATTTAAACTTATTTCGATAAAATTTAAGTAGAAAATAGTAATTTAGTCAAAACTAGGCGCATCGCGTAACGGTAGTTCATGATTTCGCGTCGTAGAATTCAAACAAGTGAAGAGAATGAAATATAGCTCAGAATTCTTCGAGCTAAGAATTTTTCGGACTATTATATCCATAGTTTTAAATGAAGGAAGAAAATCAAGATTTCATCTTATAAATTTTTAAATAAGTCCAAAATAAGTTTTAAGAAAAATCACGGTTTTGCAGTTTAAAACCCGAATTTGAAATTGCTTTAAAATGAATATTTTTAAATGTTTAAAAATATGGAATAAATTTTATAAACCTTTTAAAATGGTTTAAAGGAGATTTGAGTTATATAAATGAATCTCCAAAATGATAGAAAAATTATTTTTACCAAATAAGCTTTTAAAACACTATTTATAGCACTTTTTCGCGGCACTTTTTAATAACTTTTGCAAACAATGGTTTTGACGTAATTATTCTTTTCTGAATATTTTGTGAACCTTTTCAAATAAATAATTAAGTATGTTAAAAAGATTTAGAGTCAATCAAATAACTTGACCACCTTATGGGTGACATAGAGGTAGTCTTTAGGCTTGGGTTTGGGAAACTACTTGTCTGCCCTCCCTAACTATCCGGACTGGCCCGATGGAGGGGATTGTAAATTTGATTTACTCAGATCAAAATTTTCCCAAGTATAAAAGATATAATTTCCAAATTAAAACAGCTTGGATTGCATAGAAATATCTTCTTATACTTAGTATTAAATTCTGAGGAGAGAATCAGTACTATCCCTGTGAATTTAAAAGGTGATTTCACCGTTATTCGATTGATAATAAAGGTTGAATACAGAAATTGATATTGAGTAGAATTAGTATAATTTCCATGATCATTTTACTCAACAATGTTTTCTAATATGAGATTTAAATAGATTATTTGGAAATGTTTTCCTAAGTAAAAAAGTGAAACGATTTAGAATTATTCTAAGATTTAAAAAGCGTTTTAATTACTCAAATGATTTGATAAATGAGGCTTAATGATTCCATATACTCTGAAAAGGATAAAGAAATGATTTAATGAATATAAATCACCATTATACCTAAATGCCTTTTTATCGATGGTTGGTTCGAAGAAACCGAGGTCGGATCTGGGTGATTCCTATCCAAAAACCACTTCGAACCATTGTATACGTTCGGAAGTGAAGATGTTGAAGATGATGATTATTGAAGGCCGGAGATCTTCAGAATGTGGGGATTGCTGTCACTAGTCCCAGAGGTTTACCCTATATTATATTTATATAGCAGTGGTGCCTGCATTCTAAATCTTCGTTGTATTGAAGACCGAAGATGTTTACAGTGGAAGGACTATTTGTTGACATTCTCCGTGTTGCTCCCAATATAGAGATATTTATTATAGCAGTGGTCCTATCGTGTTTTGAAATCTTCGATTACAAGGACTAATCGCTACTAATCCTAGGGATAATTCCCGACAGGATGTGGTACGAGGATTGCCTTCGGTTTTGTTTATTCCCAAAATGAACTTGTATGGACGAATGTATGACATTACATTTCTGATATCACAAACGTTGACTTTTACAAACATACATCAGATTGTTGGCGAAGAAGGCAACTTCTCTTAGCTTAACACCCTTCTCTGAGGCGTACGAGCTCAAAGGTTGTATGTTTGTGAAAGTTAATAGTAATCGAAGGTATGGCAATGTGGCATTCTAAGTGGAACCTATTATGATCAAAGCGTGGCTTTGTGAAAAAGCATGGCTTTATGGAATGTAACGCCACGAGCCCCACATCCCAGGAATGATGCAGATACTATATGGGATGCAGGACATATTTCGGCTATCAGTTATGAGGAATGAAAGCATCTGTTGCCTTAAGATGATGAAATTGACAGGTATTGGAGGTTGACGGAGATAGTGTAAAGCCACTTATTAGTACTCTGTTCCATATTAGTGTAGAAAGTGCAGTTCCAAGTGGCTAGTTTGAGACATGTGATAAGGTCACCATGGGAACTATGTTTGTTATGCATGGATCGAAGGAAAATGCCACTAGTTCCCTATCATGTTGGAAATCCAATTCCAAATACGAGCTTTACGGTTTTAATTGTAGTTGTAATGCAATGCAAACATTTCAGCTATCCCTTTTGGTATCATTTATTCTGTCTGTTATATTCCGTTGACCTAGTCCGGATATATTACCATTGTCTGGGTATTGATACATCCTTTGTATATATATTTATTTGTAAGTTTTTTCAAACTGATGTCATTAATTATAATATCAAAGTGATTTTCCATATAAAGTATTTTGGTTATCGTAAGGTAAAAACTCATTCGTATTTATGAGCAGCGTGGCCTTAACTATTCTTTTCAAAGGTTATGTTTAATACCCATCTATGACTTCATCATATGTTTATCGTTCGAGTTTCTCACGCTGGTTTATCAAGCCTGATCCAGGTATTTTTAATACTTGGGTCAGATACGAGTAGTTTCAAGTTTAGTTGAAGACGCTTGGGGTTTCCAAAGGAGAGTTGGAGATCTTCATCTATGTATAGACGTAATCTATTATCCGCTGCATCTATTGCATTTGTTTTAATCTTTCAGCAGTTGTAAGGATAGATGGTTTATAACTGTCCAGGCCGATTCTAGGTTAGACTCTGATATTGTATTCCAATTTTTCCGCTGTATAGATTATTGTTGAAATAATATATGTTATTCCATTCGTGTGGGATTCTGTTTTATCTTTATTTTCTTTTTTCCCCTAACAATCGGGCTTTCCGGCACTTGGATTTGTGGCATGATGATGTATTAGTATCGATTTTCGAGGGTCGAAAATTCCGGTCGTTACAAGAATGGTGTTAAATAATACTGGGCTGGGTAGTGAGGCAGTGATTTACCAAAAGAATCCAAAGACTTTCTGGGGAAAGTAGTTCTACGCCGCTATTTTTATAAAAGATAGAGTGCCACAATTATGAAGAGAGTAAGAAAAATTGCATCATCATACCATGCTACAGTTTGGAAAAGAACATGCTCAATAAGTAAAGAGTGTACTATGCACATAGGTCGAGGCAGGGTGTACTGCGCCGAAGTGATGTGAGCAAAAGGGAGAGTGGAAGAGCTATTGACGACGAGTAAGGACGCTTGCTCGAATGCACACCTGAAGAAACTTCAGGTAAGAGAGGCATTCAACTTCTAGAGGTTTGCAAGGGGTTGATTCTATGCAACCTCAAATTAAAATAAAACAATACTACAGGGGGTTGATTCTATGCAGTAAGGGACTACATGTGGCTGATTCTTTGTTGTTCAAAATTAAATAAGTCCCGCGGGTAGCTAATTCATAGCAAGTCAGGAATAAATTAATAAATATTAGATAGGTGACTACGGGTGGTTGATTCATAGTGGTCTCAGGTCTAGTCAAATTATATAAAAGATGGAGAAAGGAAGAATCTGCGGGTGGTTGTTTCATAGTAGATTTGAACTTAATAAGTTTATAAGAAAGGGGCTGCGGGTGGGATAGCGTAGTAGCCAATTGCTAAATAAAAAAATACTACATGGAGTGATCTTGTGCAGTCTAATATTCAATAAATAAATAAAACAATACTGCGGAGACAAGGGTCGATGCGGTAAGAGTAAAACAAAGAAGGAATTAAAAGGATGCTGCTAGAGGTCAATGCTATATGAGCATAGTATTAACTGTACTGAGTAACACTTGGGAAGTTTCCAAGATAAGTAAATATGATCTTTGTTGTGTACAGTATTATGCATGTTGTTTGTAAGTAGTAAGGGGAAAACTCATTCCACGTGATGCGACGTGGTCTCATTATGTAATTATGTTATATTTTCAGGTAATTATTATTTACACTAGACTTTATGTCAGACCCGTGTTTTTATCATTGTTTTCCCTATAAACTCATAGGTACTCAATTGAGTAGGCTGAGTTTATGAGATAGGCAGATTATTTTAGGTGTATGCCAAAGATCGAAAACAATGTTGAAGGCCCGGTTATTTGTTAATGTATGCTAGTTTCCGCTGTTATAAGTGTTTGGGTGGCATCTTCATATGTCGACCCGCCACTCTACTATGTATTTCTATGGTTATATTTTGACCCTTGCATGGATACAACTTTAGGTTAACATTGAAAATGTATGTAATAAATATTAGGAAAAATTTGATGGAATGAAACATTTTACTATTCTGTTTACTTATACTATTTGAATAATATGGAACTCACTCTTGGTCCCTTGAAAATAATTCTGGTGATGACTGCAGAATCATCGACATTTATTTGTGGGTCTCCTAGCGAGGGAAGTTACACAAAATGTCCTATATTTTTTCATCACGCACGCATGTGTTTCTCTCATACCTACACTCTAACCAGCAGAAAACATTATTTTTTAGTTCAAACTACAGCACCTTCTACATAATGGCTCAGAATTAGATGAAGGTTTGACTAATGAAATCGAATCTACATTACGGATGATGCGGAATACTCGGATACTTTATATTATTAATGAATGTTGTAGTTCTTCATGGTGACTAACAGTCAAGCTCAGCAAATAATAGGCTAAATCCTTATATCATTAGGCAGAAATCGTTATTTTTTCATTTAAATAGTAGTAACTTCTTTATACTGACCTGGAATCGGACGAAACTGTAACAACCCGCATATTTATCGGTTGTATATTTAAATATTTTATTTAAATATAACATCGTTCGTCGGATTATAGTCCGAAAAGCTACTTTTTGCAAACAGTCGAATTAGAACTTGAAACCACTTCCATTGAGTTCAAAACGACATTTGCGATCTTTTTGAGTATAAGCTTCGATATGTTTGGAGTTTGTGGAGTTTTGACCCTTTTTCACTTTGGACTTGGGTTTGGGTTCAGCCCTTAACCCCCCATCTCCTTAACTCTTCATCCATTCATCTCCATTTCATTTCATTCCTCAAGCTAAAGCTGAAAATGGTGGAAAGGAAGAGGAATTAGATATTCCAAGCCCTAGTTTCTCCTTGCAAACTCGAATCCTTGCTCCAAAATCAAATAGAAACTATTGGTAAGCCTCCTCTTCATCTTCTCTATCTATTTCTCTCTTCAATCTCAGAAATTCCTAAACCTAAATTTAGGAAATACTTGTTTTGATCTTAGATTTAAGCTTGTAGAATTGAAGTGGAGTGTGATTGGTTGTTTCTTTGCAATTGAGCTTCTTCTTCTTTGCTTGTGTGTAAAAAGGTGAGTTTTGAACTCACATCTACTTCTCTTGATATCATTGATGTTGGGTATGAATTCCTAACAAGTATTCATGTGCTATTGCTTTGATTTGGAAAGAATTAGCATTTCATTTGATAGGGCAAGAAGTGCTGGAAAACAGGCTCCGGCCGACCGAACGCAGGGTCCGGTCGACCGACCTGCTGCTTGAGCACTTCCCTGCCTCTGTTTTGGGAGTGCAGGAATTTGGGCTCCGGCTGACCGACCAGGAAGTCCGGTCGACCGACCTGCTTCCCGAGAATTTTTCAGAACAGTGTCCGGTCGACCGAGCTCTGATAACGGCCGACCGACCTGCTCCTGTTTTGCCTGTTTTGCCTATTTTTGTTCGTTTTGTCTGATTTTCCAAATTTTATCGATTCAAGTTGGTTCTTAATGTTTGTTATTGCATCTTTGGCTTTGATAACATACTTTTGACTTCATTCACGAGTTTTATAAATAATCCCTCTAAATCGTATTAAAAGCTCCCTTCTCCGCTTTATAAATTTCTATTTAAACACACACGATTTTGCACTTCGAACGAAGTGGAAAGGAGATTAAATGGTTAGGTAAAACACGGACCATGAATCCGCGCGTTCATCTTTCTGATTAGTCCCCGACCTATTCGATTGATCGTTTTGATCTTTTTGTCCGGTTTACCGACGACATGAGGTAAACTTTGTAATGCTTTGAGTGTGAAATTGGCTAATGGATAGTAAACCGTTTAGTGCGAACGAGTGGTTATGGGACATACGTTAACACTTTTCGGGTTCCTTTTCGAGAGTTATGACACATTCCGCCAGTTAGTGGTGTCCAGTACTGGGCCTCCGGACCTTCGCCACTACGGTTTGTTGCCTTCGGGGTTTATTGCCTTCGGGTTAAGCCTTCGGGGTTTGTTGCCTTCGGGTATGTTGCCTTCGGGTATGTGGCCTTCGGGTTTGTACCTTCGGGTGTGTGCCTTCGGGTTTGTTGCCCTATAGTATCGCTTCCGATGTTGGTCTTTATGAGCCGCATGGGTGATATTTGGGTTTGGAGCCTTCAGGCTCATGGATCATTGTTTATACAGTACTGAGCTCGAGCAATCTTTTGTTGTTTTCATTGATACGTATATTCCCTAGGTATCGCCCTTCGGTGTTGGTCTTTTTGAGCCGCATGATATGTAGCGATCATCTAGTGGAACTTGTATACCTTTATTGGTATTTGTTATTTGCCTTTTGGCTTGATTTGGGATATGATGTCCTTTGTTTATTTGAGATGCCGATGATACGAGGCTTGTTTTGTTATGTTCATCTTTTGTTAGATGAGTGTGTTATCTCATATAGAGATATTTGTTATACCATATGATCTTGCAGGTTTATTGTTGTTCAGTTTATCTAACTGATTTGTTATCTAGACCGACCCGTGTATTTTATACTCGGGTCAGACCGAGATGTTTCAGGTTAGGTGCTTTTGGACTTAGCCTCTTTTGCTTCCGCATGGACTATGCCGCTAGCTTCTTTTTGTCATAGCTTTTTGCGTAGTCCTATTTTGTTGTAACTCTGATATTTATTCTTCTGGAATCGTTTGTATATTGTGGTTTGCTGTACCACTTGACATGTATTATTTTGTATACTCTGTTATGTATCAGTATATGTGTATATGATGATATACTGTTTTGTGACGTATATTACATTTGAGTTGTTATATTCTGTTCTGATAGATCCTATAGCCATTGTAGTTTTTCTTTAAATATTTATTGAACTTGTCGAACCACATGAGATGATAAAAACCACTTTTCGGCGTGTTCAGTAGATAGTTAAAGTAAGACCACACATGGTCGCTCCTATCCAGCCTTATTCTCCGTATTAGTAGACGGTGTTACCTTGTAATACTCTTTGCTAATGTGGGTATAGAGGTGGGGCGTCACAGCTTGGTATCAGAGCTGAGTTCAGAACAAAATATGATAAATACAGAACAGAAGCACATATTACGGTACATCAAAGTGTACTAAGTGTTACAAATCTTTGAATCATCGTGCTTTTATTCCTTCCGTGCTTTCGGGGTAGATGGATTAGGGGAATACGTCTAGGAATGTATTTTTATTCCGTAGTATTCCGTATTGAAGTATCTACCTTGTGATTAATCTTGTTCTTATCTTGACTTTCAGCTTATGGCTGGAATAGGCAGAGGACGACGCTCGGGTGTTGGGCAATCCAGTGGCTCACATCCGGACGGCGTTTATATGTCAACCGATCAGTTTTTAGAGTTGTTTAGGAGCATTCAGCCTCCAGTTCCTACTCGAGTGTCTCCACCTCGCAAGTCTACCTTTGCACGCTTGTGCAGTGATTTTACTCATCTCGGAGGAAAACCGTTTAAAGGCTTTGAGTCTGTTCTTGAGACCCAAGCTTGGTTTCGCACGTGCGAACGTATCTTCTCTAGAATGGATATTTCTGATCATGATAGAGTTCTTGTGACTTCTAGTTTATTGCGAGAGCGTGCCCTTGATTGGTACGAGCTCTTGTAGCTGAAATTGATGAGTCTGCTCTTTCTTGGACTCAGTTTCGGGAACGGTTCGAACTCAAGTTCGTTCCTGAATCTGAGAAAGCTTTGTTGTCCTGACGCTTTCTTGAATTAAAGCAAGGGGATTCTTCTGTTTCTGAATATGTTGCATCTTTCGAGGCCTTATCTATGTATGGTCTTGAATTCATTAGCACTTCTTATAGGAAGAATCTGAAGTTTGTTTCTGGTCTTAAGAAATATCTTAAGAAATCTTTGATGCTTGAGCTTAAGCTTTCTTTTGAGGAGTTGGTTGATTCTGCACTTCATCTCGAAGCCATCGAGGGGGAGTGTGATAGTAGTGATGATGTTGAGGTTTGCAAGAACCCCAACAAAAAGCAGTCTCTATTGGATGAGCCGGAATTTTTCCCTTCCAAGAAGAAAAAGTCCGCTGAATCTGATTCTCCATCTCAGTCTGTTGGAACACCTTCCATTCAGAAGTGTTTCAATTGTGGTTCTCCTGATCATATGATTCGTGCTTGTCCTAAGCCTCTCTTCTGCCGTTATTGCAAGAAGGAAGGCCATCGTAGTTCCACTTGTCCCATTGCTCCGAATAATTCTCAACCAGGCAAGCTAATTATAGCAGATGCTTCTGGAGGTTCTTCTCGGGGATAAGGTATGTCTCCATCTATTTTGTTAGGTCTCTATTTTTCTTTGTGATTTCGATTCCATTTTGATAGCATCATTTTATTCTTTAAGCCCTCATGATGAGGAAAGTGTTGTTTCTCTCATTCTTGTAGTTTGAGAATTTTCTGGTATTTTTGGTCTTGTCTTAGGATTATTACCTAAGCAATCTTTTGAGTAGTGTTAAGGTCTTTTTAGCTCGACCTTACCACCAGTTTTCATTTGGCTACGAGTTGCGGAAGTTAGCATTCCACTTACCGCATTCCGCACTTGTTGTGATTCTTATGAATGATTTATTATGTCATTCAGTTTGTTTTGCTCATTTCATCCATTTTATGAATCGAGTATTCTGTGAATATCTCGATGATTCCATTTTTGTATTTATTGGTTTTGGATGGAAAATAGTAATTTAAAATTTTGCAAATCTTTTTCATAAGATTTATTTATGAGTACAATTGGATTTTTGATCTTTAAAAGAACAAAGGATATTCTTAAAAGTTTTTAAGAAACATGTTTATTATCTAAAAGATGATTTTGTGATTGTATTGCCCATTGAGTGCTTTAAGAATTCTGGTCGATGCGCTTGATCAACGTTATCGATAGGAATTTCCTAAACACTTTGATGAGACAATCAGACACAGTAAATTGAATTGTAAAATAAAAGTTTTTCTGAAAAGATAATTACATAAAGGTAATTTTAATTTTGAAAGTCTTAGCTTTTTGGGAAAGAAGATTATTTTAAAAGAACTCTTTCTTTCCAATATTCCTATTCTTGTTATTCCCGTAGGGAACCAAGATTCTATCTTTTGTACCAATGCTAAATCGTATTGGTTTGGATGCCGTTCACTTGCAAAAGAGAACGTGCTATCATTTATTCTTCTAAATAGTTATAGCCTATCGAGACTAGATATGCCACTCATGATCTAGTGCTCGCGGCTATTGTTGTCGCTTTTAGAGTTTGGCATCATCGTTTGTTTTGGCGGAGAAATTTATTCTCCACCTCAATCATAAACCTTTGGAATATTTATTTCTCATAAGGAGCTGCTCGAGTTCCTTGTATCTTATGACCTTGATATTCTTTGTATACTCCCGGAAGAGGGAAGTCGTGTTGCCAATGCCCTTTGTTGGAAGCAAAAAGTGGGTATTTCTTTGTTGAAGTCCGAATGGAATGATCTTTTTACCAAGTTCATCGGACGTTTTGTTGTACTTTGTTTCATTGAGCTACGGTTCATTTGACGTACCATTTGTATTATGTCGGTGTTCCGAATTATTTGAGCTTAGGAATCTAGAGAATTCTCTAAGCAACCAAGTTCGGACCTATCTTTCCGTGCTCTTTATGATGAATTTCTGTTCTTCTTATGTGTTGATATGTTTTTAGTTGTTACTCTTTATTTCCTTCTTAAGAATTGCGAGGACGCAATTTCTTAAGGAGGGGAGTCTGTAACAACCCACATATTTATCGGTTGTATATTTAAATATTTTATTTAAATATAACATCGTTCGTCGGATTATAGTCCGAAAAGCTACTTTTTGCAAACAGTCGAATTAGGACTTGAAACCACTTCCATTGAGTTCAAAACGGCATTTGCGATCTTTTTTAGTATAAGCTTAGATATGTTTGGAGTTTGTGGAGTTTTGACCCTTTTTCACTTTGGACTTGGGTTTGGGTTCAGCCCTTAACCCCCCATCTCCTTAACTCTTCATCCATTCATCTCCATTTCATTTCATTCCTCAAGCTAAAGCTGAAAATGGTGGAAAGGAAGAGGAATTAGATATTCCAAGCCCTAGTTTCTCCTTGCAAACTCGAATCCTTGCTCCAAAATCAAATAGAAACTATTGGTAAGCCTCCTCTTCATCTTCTCTATCTATTTCTCTCTTCAATCTCAGAAATTCCTAAACCTAAATTTAGGAAATACTTGTTTTGATCTTAGATTGAAGCTTGTAGAATTGAAGTGGAGTGTGATTGGTTGTTTCTTTGCAATTGAGCTTCTTCTTCTTTGCTTGTGTGTAAAAAGGTGAGTTTTGAACTCACATCTACTTCTCTTGATATCATTGATGTTGGGTATGAATTCCTAACAAGTATTCATGTGTTATTGCTTTGATTTGGAAAGAATTAGCATTTCATTTGATAGGGCAAGAATTGCTGGAAAACAGGCTCCGGCCGACCGAACGCAGGGTCCGGTCGACCGACCTGCTGCTTGAGCACTTCCCTGCCTCTGTTTTGGGAGTGCAGGAATTTGGGCTCCGGCTGACCGACCTGCTTCCCGATAATTTTTCAGAACAGTGTCCGGTCGACCGAGCTCTGATAACGGCCGACCGACCTGCTCCTGTTTTGCCTATTTTTGTTCGTTTTGTCTGATTTTCCAAATTTTATCGATTCAAGTTGGTTCTTAATGTTTGTTATTGCATCTTTGGCTTTGATAACATACGTTTGACTTCATTCACGAGTTTTATAAATAATCCCTCTAAATCGTATTAAAAGCTCCCTTCTCCGCTTTATAAATTTCTATTTAAACACACACGATTTTGAACTTCGAACGAAGTGGAAAGGAGATTAAATGGTTAGGTAAAACACGGACCATGAATCCGCGCGTTCACCTTTCCGATTAGTCCCCGACCTATTCGATTGATCGTTTTGACCTTTGTGTCCGGTTTACCGACGACATGAGGTAAACTTTGTAATGCTTTGAGTGTGAAATTGGCTAATGGATAGTAAACCGTTTAGTGCGAACGAGTGGTTATGGGACATACGTTAACACTTTTCGGGTTCCTTTTCGAGAGTTATGACATATTCCGCCAGTTAGTGGTGTCCACTACTGGGCCTCCGGACCTTCGCCACTACGGTTTGTTGCCTTCGGGGTTTATTGCCTTCGGGTTAAGCCTTCGGGGTTTGTTGCCTTCGGGTATGTGGCCTTCGGGTTTGTACCTTCGGGTGTGTGCCTTCGGGTTTGTTGCCCTATAGTATCGCTTCCGATGTTGGTCTTTATGAGCCGCATGGGTGATATTTGGGTTTGGAACCTTCAGGCTCATGGATCCTTGTTTATACAGTACTGAGCTCGAGCAATCTTTTGTTGTTTTCATTGATACGTATATTCCCTAGGTATCGCCCTTCGGTGTTGGTCTTTTTGAGCCGCATGATATGTAGCGATCATCTAGTGGAACTTGTATACCTTTATTGGTATTTGTTATTTGCCTTTTGGCTTGATTTGGGATATGATGTCCTTTGTTTATTTGAGATGCCGATGATACGAGGCTTGTTTTGTTATGTTCATCTTTTGTTAGATGAGTGTGTTATCTCATATAGAGATATTTGTTATACCATATGATCTTGCAGGTTTATTGTTGTTCAGTTTATCTAACTGATTTGTTATCTAGACCGACCCGTGTATTTTATACTCGGGTCAGACCGAGATGTTTCAGGTTAGGTGCTTTTGGACTTAGCCTCTTTTGCTTCCGCATGGACTCCACCACATACAGAATCATTCGCCAAACCATCCTGCTTCATTTCTGGAATCTCCACCACGTACACAGTTGTTAAAGTGGTTTTCGGTATTGGTAGAGAGTATGACTATCCGATTCCGGTCTCTTTAACAACCAAACGCTTATTTCACACCGGATGATTCTTTTACATTGCAAAACCATTTCATATTGATATCAAAATATCATATTTAATTCAAACCATATCACTTTCGAAATTATAATTTCAAAATAGGTTAAACCCTCATTCAAAATCATCATATTTACTCAAAATATGTTATTTAAATCCTAACTTAGGTTATTATATCATTAAACCTTATTCGCATTAAAAATTGAGCTCTAATTATAAACAGTCCACTTTACACCATCTGAAATTCAGAAAATAATTTAGATAGTTATAAATAGTTTAATTAGTTTAACATAGTTTTAAATAGATATAAATTAGGTTAAATAGGTCTAAAATAGATTAAATAAATTTAAAATAGATTAAATAAATTTAAAATAGATTAAAATACTTTAAATAGATTTAAAAAATAGTTTAAATGGTTTAAAATAGATTAAATAGGTTTATTATGGATTAATTAGATTTAAAATAGATTAAATGAATTTAAAATAGATTAAATAGAATTAAAATAGATTAAATAGTTTAAAATAAATTAAAATAGTTTAAAATAAATTAAAATAGTTTAATATAGTTTAATAAAGTTTAAATGATTTAAAATAGGTTAAATATATTTAAATAGATTAAATAGATTAAGATAGATTAAATAGGTTAATTAGTTTAAAATAGGTTAAATTAGATTAAAATAAATTAAATAGTTTAAATTTGGTTAAGTTGGTTTAAAATAGATTAACATATTTTAATAGTTGAAAATCTTAAATTAGAATTTAAAAGAACATTTACAATTTATATTGAGATAATAAAATTTTGAAATTAACATCATATTTAACCATTTCTTCCATTCCAACAAATCTGGACTATGTCCAAATTTCAAATCAAAACCCAACTTCAAATCTTGAAATATCAAATTTAACTATCCCAATTTTAATAGATTTCAAAGTTACAGTTTCCAACATTTCAATAACCCAATTTCGATAAATGTCGTTCATACTTCAAATTCAACTTTAAAATTTCAGTCTAAATCCTTTAAATAATTACTTAAAACAATTCAATTTATATCGGTGTAATTCTATTTCGAATATCGTTTTACTGGATTCAAAGTTTAAAGATTTAAAATCATTAAATTTAACCAATCTGGTGTCCGTATATAATTCTCTACCCTATAGTCAAGTGATACGGATATTTATCATTTCAATCCGCAAATATTTTAAATTTTTACGGGTATATATTATTTCCACCCGCAATCCAAAAATTTATTTCAATGAAAATTGCTTGGGTTTATCATTTCAACCCGTAATGATTTTCACCTATTCTATATGATCGTTCGGGTATATATCATTTCAACCCATAGGGAACTTGCAGTGTTATAATAATATAAAATATAACATCCAGTCATCCAATATCAATTATCAAATATCCATCACAATCATTATCCAAATCGACCAATAAATATCAATAGATAACTGATTATCATTAACAGGTATTAAATTGACAATTAAATTCAATATTAAATTAAACAATGATTAAATGCAATAAAAGTCAAATTTAACTAAAATGACAATTTAAACATACCAAACATCAATTAATTTCTAATCACATCATAAATTTAATTTAACTAACATAAGAAAATTCAGTAGCTGTGAGTGGGTTAAAACACTCACCTTTGATTTCAAATCGATTTAAAATCCAAAATAGGGCCCAAAAAATTCAACAGTCTCAGAATTCTTCTAAACTAGTCCCATAATGTCGAATTTCGATACGATCGCAACGGCGAAAACCGCGTCCAAATCCGAACTTGTATGAAAAAGTTATTAAGATTAGAAGTTTTGAAATTTAAAATTAAATAAAATTAAAGCAAGGGCACAATGGTAATTAGATTACCTCTTCCAAACCCTACGGCCACGAGAACAAACATGACACTCAAACCTAGCTGCCACCTCCTATTGTCGAATGCACGCGCCACATGGCCCCTTCATCACGATCAGGCAACACCGCCGCCAAGGCTACCTCTGGCCGACCCTACTGGCCACCCGCGCCACCATGCGACGCCTCCAAAGGCAAGCCATCGCCGCCACATGTATCGCCGATTTCTGGCGAACTCCGGCATCCTAAGCACGAACGAATGACACCACAATGACATGCTCGACCTCCTCTTCCCAACGCCGCCTCCCGATCATCGATCAGACAACGATCCACCGTTGGATCGTCCAAAACCTAGAATGGACGGCTGCGGTTCATCCTCGATTTTTGGACAAACAGTGATTCGATGGCAAAAACGAATCACAGATCTGGGTTATGCTCGTCGACAGCTTCGAAACAGTATATAATTTGATATGGTTTGGAGGAGTTTGATTTTGAAATTGGTTTGGAGATTGAATTGTAGCGTTTGGAATTGGAATTTGTTTCTGACATCGAAGAAAGGAGCAGACAGAAGTTGATGTACGTATAGGAATAAGAAATAGAAAGACTGCTAAGGTTAGAACAAAACAATTTATATGGACAAGGCCCGATAAGAAAATAAACACAATCGAATTGGTACGACTGACAATTACGACCCAAAAAGCCCGTTCTGCCTCCGAAACGAAAGTGGGTCATCCCATATATCAAAATAGATGTTTTCGATAATTTTAAACTCAATGGAACATGTTTCAAGTCCTAATTCCATCGTATGAAGAAGTTATCTTAAAAATCATATTTCAAAAAAATTTCCATTGAATTTAATTAAATTGATTTCTACGCGTTTCGAGCCCGTACGATCAAATGACAAGTCCGATCGCTACGAAACTTGAAAGCTTATAATAATTCACTGTTACGGATCCGGTGAAACTGGTTTCGTCGAAATTTGAGTCAGTGGCCAAAATGGCTATTTCCACGTTAATTAAATAAATTATTATTAAATTGATCAAATCACTTTTTAATTCCGCTTTTAATAGCTAACAATTTTTTTATCATTTTTGATTACTTGGACATTTACGATAATTTAAAAAAAAAATTACATATCAATTCAATGTTAATTAATTTACAAATTACAGTGTTCAATCTCAACTGTAATTAAATCCAATTAATTATAATTTAATTTCAATAAATTGATCAAATTTGATTTCAATCTTTTTATTCAATCAATTATTACTCTACAGACACAGTTAACATTTGTTTATATCTTATTACATTAATATTCTACAATTATCATCTTTTACCATATTAGTTGCAGTATTTCAATTACATTGAATTTTTGTCAACTTTATTATAATTTAAAATCTCAATAAATTAATTTATCTTGGTTTCACTCTTTTTATTAAATCAATTATTGCCTAGTGAATATAATTGTTCTATACATTTTATTACATTCACATTTTACAGTTATCATCTTAACTCATATTAACGTGATATTTAATTACATTTAATTTTCAATTGATTTCAAATTTAATTCAAGAGATTAAATAAATTGGTAACAAATGACAATCGTTATCTTTTCTTAATTTAATAACATTTGTAAGTTTGTTATCTACACAAAATGCCATAACTACTACCACAATACTACTTTTATCAGTTGCAATTAATTACATACTATTTCATTAATTTATACATATTTAAATTATCAATTGCACCTTTTATCCAATTTATCAATTAATACACACATCGTTATAATTTATTTACAATATATAACCAATTATAACTCTTTAATCATTTCAATTAAATGGAATTACATTTAAAGCAGTTATAAATTACCTTAAATTAACACTATTACATTTCATTCCAATTATACTCTTATTATTAAACCATAAATTTTTATTTCTTCCAACATTAAATCACAAAACCTTATTAAATTAACTATTTTTAATTATCGAAAATTATAGATCGTTACAGCTAAGTAAATAGTGTATAGATTGACTCATCCTATATAGAATACTAATGATGGCGTATAAATATGAATGTATCATGGTTAAGCTCAAATAAAATGATAATGAAGTCATAGTCATGTATTAACCACCATTGTGGTAATATCATACTGATAAAATAAGTAAAAATATAATTAGAAGAAGACAAGATTGTAATAGATGCGTTAAGATGATTGGAAGAGAATATAATTTGATAAAAATGATAATATAATCATGAAAAGAATTAAATATGACTGGACAATGTATAACGAAGTGTATGTATAGTTTGAACAAAAATTGGCAATAGTAGAAAATTGATATACGCAGCTGACCAGACGTCTGGTTGAAATCCAACAGTCGTTTGAACAAAAACTATAGAAACTCATAAGTTTATAGTGTAAATTAAAGGATTTCAACCATTTGAATTTTATTTGAAAGTTTGAATTTGAGTGGTCAAATAGCTTAATTCATATTCAATCGATTAATTAGCTGAATAATTATTTCATTGGGCAGTTAGATATCCGACCTATGAAAATAGACATTTGATGGTTAAACAAATGTTTGAATCATATGATTAGACGTTTGAAGGTCTGTTTTGAGGTCAAATTGAACATTGACCTTGAAGGTCTTATATAAACGGTTTGAGGTGCTTTGTGTAAATCATGTATTAGCGTCAGGTCGTGATACAATGTATTGTAGTGTAGTATGATGTGATACTTGATGTCAATGAGTTTCATAATGCTCGGTGTAATGGTGAACGAGTTAGATATTGTTAGATGCTTCGGCATGACTCTAGTTAATTGTCGTAGGCATCACGATGTGTTCTTACCTGACATGGGGATCAGAAAGAGATGGAGATGTCCATCGAATGTTTAGTATAGTTGACTAATAGTTTGATGATTCACTCAGTTGGCTGGTAGTCTAAGAAGGTTGGAAGGTTAACCAATCTTTTTATATGTGTATTAGTGAATTAAATATTAGAGGTAGGACAATGTATTTTATTATAACATGTGTTGCCATCGAGATGTTATTTCTTGTTGTCATCTCGATATTTTGTATATTTACTAAGTTTGGGAATTCTTGGCTTTAGGCAGATTCCAAATGAGTTTCGTTGACGTGATGGTATGAACATACCTAGATGATATATGTTATGTAATATTGACCTTAGTGTATTTGACATTGATATATTGTATTATGATGGACTAAGGATATGGTAAGTTTAGTATTAGTCCGTAATAATGTTTTATGAATATGTTAATATTGTATACTTAGTGATATTTTCTCACTCACGGAGACAATGTCGGATCCTCTGTATATTTCCATTTTTATCTATATTTGATATGTTGACAAGATGGTGGCATGGTGGACTTATTTATTTTGCTATCTACTACCTTAGTATTATGTTTTTATGAAAAAACCCTATTTTTAGTTTGATGTACAGGAAATTATTGTCAAGGACAAAATTTCTCAGTATTTTAGCCTCAAGGACAGACCTTCAGTATTTTAGCCTGAAGGACAACTTTCTTTAGGTATCAGTTTTTAAGTTTTTAGGTATCAGTTTGTAGTTATCGGTAGCAGTTTTTAGGTATCAGTTTTTAGTACGGTAGCAGTTTTGAAAAAATGTTTGTCCTTATGAATAATTTTTAAAGAATGTTTGTCCTTATAAAAAAATTTTAGGAGGATGTTTGTCCTTGTGGGTAAAATATTGAGGTCGTGTCCTTGAGGCTAAAAATATACAAATTTTTGTCCTTTAAATTAATTTCCCCTGTGATGTAATGATATTTTATGACTATTATCTAACATTATTTAGCTATTCGTAGTGTATATGTTATATCATATATTATTTCTTTTACCATTAGATTTTGAAAGTTTTTTTCGAAATATGGTACTTTATGAAAAAGGTTTTACACTAGCTGTAGTTGCATCCAAAATAAGAACCAAAAACCAATCATTAATACAGCACAAAAATTACTTCTCTTACGGTGTGAACTACTCTAAACCCAGCCCAATAAAAGGTAAAAACCAAAGCCTGCTAACAATTAAAGACACGAAGACTTCAATTATATTTCATTCTATACTCCGCATCTTCACATTTAATAACCCTAAAAATGAAATAACAAAGCACCGCAAAAGTGGCTGCTCAAATGAGGGAGGAGAAAAACCTCATCTTCTGCAAAATTTCCCTTCGATCTATGACAATCTTCAAGCGGTTGCTCCCACAACTACCTGCTTTGGCCCGGATCTACTTCATCTGGAGTTGCAGTAGCTCCAAGCCCACTATCGAATAGGGAGATGGACGACATTTTCAACGGAGACTCTTCACTCGTAAGCTTCGATTTGTCTAGTAAAATTCCTGCATCTTACGAAATCATTTTATATCTTACCATGTCTAGTAATGATTTTGATTGAGATATTCGCCGATTACGTTCTAGCCAAGTATGCCAAGCAATTACAGTTGAAATGATTTCCTTTAAGTCACTGATAATGCTTGGCTAAGAATATTAATTTAAGCCTGTTTCTATTAGAGATTAAATGTCGTAGCTGAAATTACTATTAGTCTCCAATTTTAGATTTGATTTAGCCTGTTCCAAATAGCAACAGAATAGCTACAATGAAGGAACAGATGGTTGCTTGACTCATTTTCTGAATTACATAACACACATAAAAGGTCATCTACTGCGAACCACTAATTGTTTTTATCTTTTGTTCGTAACCTATTGATTATTGTAAAATAGGTTTTTGAGGATATTTTAGGGAAGCTGTAGTGGTTCCCCACTGCAGTGCACCAATTTAACTACTCTCCTCTATTTCTGGTTGCTTCCCTAGCGGATTTGAGGGAAAACTTCCCATTGTTGCGTGATCGTTCCCACATCTGTTGTTTTTTCTAGCCGAATTTCAATTTGTTGTTTGATATTACAAATGTTCCTAGGTAGCTCAATTGAACTAAAACCTCATTCATTTTGGTTAATAGTGTTGCTCACGATGTGATTGTGTGACCTAAACAGGACTATTTTGGACCACCCTAGTAAATTTTCTAAAGAAGTGCCCTTAATCCACGGATCAAACCATAAATTGGTGTGTCTACCATTTATAATTTATCTGTGAATTATTTGTTTGCTTTTATCCCTGGTCCTCAATAACAGTCATTAGGTGAAAGACGCATTATTATCAAAATTAACTGTCCAGAAACTTTTGTTAGAACAATACCTATTATATAGCCACCTTTCCTATAAAGAGTCTTATTGTAAGTATATATCCGACAATGTTTGACAACATAAGCCTTCTCTAGTTCCTCCACCTTCCTTAAGCGTAATCCCCCTTTGTCTTTTGGTTTACATAACCGAGCCCAGCAAATTTTGTGATGTTTTACCTTACCAAAGGAAATTTGCACAAATCTACTCAATTTTGTGAAAGATGGTTTTAGGTACTTGGAAAATTTGCATCCAATGCTGTATAATAGGAAGATTGATGTTTTTATTAGTTCTAATCTTCCACTAGTGCTAAAAAATCCACTGCTCCAAGTGTCTACCCTCTTACTAATTTTATCTAGTAGATCCCCAAAATCTATGGTCTTCAAATTGTTTGCTGATAACGGGACCTCTAAATACTTTATTGGTAAGCATGCACTTTGTATCTATAGTTCTTGTAAAATAAGATGCTTATCCCTTACACATTTCCTTAAAAAAATTGGTTTTATTGGTGTTGACTGTCAGGCTAGCATAGTTTTCTCGATTAGAAAAGACTGATTTGATAGAAGTTGCACTTAAAATATTGGCCTTAGAAAATATCAAAAAATCATTAGCATAAATAAAGTGAGTCAACACTAGATATATGTTGTATATCAGGCTAACAGATGCTTACTTTCCATTTTAATCGATAGAAATTCCATTGCAATGGCAAATAAGTAGGAAGAGAGAGGGTCTCCATGTCTAATTCCCCAGTTGTTGTATATAAAACCTTGAGGCATGCCATTGATGATGATTGAGAAATTAAGGATTGAGATGCACCAATGAATGAGAGAGATAAATTGAGGAGGAAAACCCATGTTGTCCATGACATGAATGATGAATTCTCTGTTAATTTTGTCATATGTCTTTTGCAAGTCCAATTTGATACACATGTTTTTGTTAGTCTTCTTGTTGAAGCTTCTTTCTATTTCGTAAGCCAATAAGGACATTTTCGAAAATGTTTCTTCCTGGAATAAAGGCATTTTGCTTATAGGAGATAAGGTCATTCATTAGGCCTTCCATCCGATTACAAATAATATTAGATAAAATTTTATATAACACGGTGCAATAAGATATAGGCCTGTAATCGCTAATATGATTAGCATTTTGAGTTTTGGAACTAATGTGAAAAAAGTATGATTAATTTCTTTTAAGGACTTCCCTTTATTAAAGATATAGTTAATGGTAGACATGAACTCCTTGATTTAATCCCAATGATGCCTGTAAAATCAGGCTCCAGGCTGATTGTATCTTTAATCTGAAATGTTGAGCTCCTCGGTTCTTCCAAGTCTAGGTTTTCTCTTTGCATTCTCCAAAAGGACTTTTTAACAAAATAAGCTAGCAAAATGAGAAGTATTCCTATTTGAATTATATAGATCGAAGAAGTAGATTATTGCTTCCTCTTTAAGTTTGGTTGGGTCTGAAACAAGGTCACCATTGTCATTAATTATACTATGAACATGTAGCTAGTTTTTTCTTGTAGTCATCATGGCATGAAAGAATTTTGTAGGATGATCCCCATAATTTAACCAGTTCACTTTAGCCTTTTTGTATTTCCATTCCCTCGGCATGTAGTGTGTCTTGCAATTTTTGTATGCAACCCTAGTATTCTTAGATGATGTCTTCATTATTAGGATTATTGATCATCAGCAGATAAAGCGAGTTAGCATATTCTCCGATACATTCACATTGTTATATATATATATATATATTACTTTTGTTCCATCCTTTTAAACAGGATTTAACATACTTCATTTTACTCAAAAAGCTGAAAACATGGTTGTCTCCGCTTCTAAAGCTTAAATAGCCCTGTACTACTTCCTGATAGCCTAGTTGGAGTATCCAATCATTGTTGAACTTAAAAGACCTGTTTTGAGAAATGATTGAGTTATTCAAAAGTTTAATAAAAATCAGAGAATGATCACTAGTTGAATGGTTTAGCAAAAAGGCTGAGAGGTGGGTAAATTTTTTGAATAGTTCAATGATGCCAAAAGGTCTATCCAATTTGCTATGCGGAGAGAAGTTAGATGCCTTCTCCATGTGAACTCATTACCGCAAGCATTGATTTCCATCAAACCAATGGTGTTAATGCAGGCTTGAAAGCCCAAGTCAACAGATAAGCAGTTTCTGTCTGAAGCTCTTTTAATGTTATTAAGTGTGCAATTGAAATCCCCAGCTACCACCCAAGGTTATAAGATGTTTGTTGCATCTACAGATAAGTGATTCCACGCCTACTTTCATTCTTGTTTTAAGTGCTTAGCGTAAACAATGGTTAACACATACTTAAGTCCCCCTTTATTGTCTAAACTAACACTAATATGTTGATCAGATTTAACTGTCCAAATACTAGACTTCCAGATTGACAAAATTCTACCTCTAGCATCTAACTATCATGTATAGCTCTTTAGTCCTTATTTATATAGTTGCAGAATCTATGTTATCATTAGATAATTTATGTTCTACTATCCCTATAAAACTAATATTATAGGTAACTAGATGTTTTTGGACATTTAGTTTTCTTGCGGGGGAGTTAAGTCCCTTCACATTCCATACTAAAAACGACTTTAATTAACATTTAAGCTCCTAGCATTAGAGTTGCTTAAAGCAATTGATCTTTATTTTGTCTTTTGAGCTTTTAGCTTTGGCTTTTATGTGATTTGCATACGTATCCCATAAAGGGTTCGCAACTACATCAACAGTATCTGTAGTTCTAAATTCAAACACATCCTCATTAGTCATGGTTTTCCCGAATTGTCTTGTACCAACTCTACGTTGATTCTTGTGTGTATTTGCAGCAATTGCATTAAAACCCGTTGAAGCTTCCGAATAAGCAAGCAACAATAAATCACTATTAGCTATATCTCATTTTGGTTGTTTGGGACAACGTAGGAAGAGGTTCACGTTATCTCCATTAGGTTGATCGGTTACAATGCAATTTGTGCAGCTAAGGCTAGCATTTCTGACAGTGAAGTTTTGTTCAGTAAGCAAAGAGGCTTTAGTTTGTATCTCATTAATTTCCTTTATGTTTGGACATGTGATAGCTTCATTAATATGTAACTTAATTGAGAGACTATTTAGATTACTACTAGTGTAATTCAGACTGTTATTCAATGAGTGTTTTTAGGGATGTTCTACATTATTTGGTACACTATCATGCATACAACTACCTATAGGTTCATTGTTAGTTTTGTCTACGTCCATATTGCTTTTCTTATTTGCAATAGCAGCGTTATGTTCCAAGAGTATTTGCTGTTCAACATTACCTGCACTATCTGGTACTGGATTAGAAGGGGTAAATTGCTTTTGTACTCGGATTTTTTTCCAATTGAACAGTATTTTTGCGAGTGACCAAAACAGTTGCATTTTTGGCAATGGGATTTTAATTCATACTCCACTAGTTGCAAGTAAACCTGGTCATTATCATTCCAAGTTACCACTTCATTCAAAAAATTGAATTTATTGTCAATTTCAATTAAAACCATAGCATAAGATATTCTAATAATCCCTTGAGTGAGTGTGTCCATCTTAATAGGAATACCTTAAATAGATGCAATGTGACTAATACCTTCTTCAGACCAGAACTTCATTCTAAGGCCTAGGCATTTCACCTGAACTGGGATAGTTTATAGGAATTCTTTATTTAAATTCAAATCAGAAACTCATTTTTTCATCATCATTAGTCTACAATCATAGAAGCTGGGGCGTTATTCTAGAACTTTTGGCAATCAGTTTTAGTGTCAAAATTTAACCACATAAAACCCATTTTCTTTAAAGAAATCTAAAAACCCTCTTTTGGTTTTTAGATTCTTTCAATGTATGATTCAAAGTACTAATAGTTGGGCTTTGATCCAACTACATAAATAACAATAGAGTTATCCCAATTCTTTTTTGCTTCATTTTTGGTTGCACTAGTCATTTTGGCACATCATATGGTTTGAAAATTACCGGGGAATAGAATTGTAATGGAGTAGAAATAGGGGCTCAGCAATGATAGCTTGCTTCTAAGATTTGACTAGAGAGGGGTTTGGACCTGGCGACATTGTTTGGCTAGCCTTGTAGCCGTTGGCGAATCCATCTTACGAGAGGATGCTCTACCCTAAGTAGTGGCGAAGTACCTGTCGGACCTTGGGATGGTATAGGGTTGGAGGTTCTACCACATTTGTATGCAGCGGAAAGGGTATATGATTTGGCATTACATCTAGCATTTTTAATTGCTCTCTTAGACTTAACATTGGTGAAACCTTCCACATCAAGATTCGTAGAATTAGAATTTGAGTGTTGTCCTGTATCCGAAGGATCTAAACAAGGAATAGGAGGGGACATAGGAGAGGAAGAAGAGGTTGGCGGTTGTGAAGCTGCCATTGCTAGAGTTTTAAAGGAGGAAGAAAGTTATAGATAAAGTGGATATCTTTGCATACTATTTTATTATTTTTCGACCTAACGATCTAACATTTACAACCTTTGGGATTCAAGCATCGATTAAAACACAGAATTAGAAGATTTTGAATGCTAGTTGTTACATATGGCATCAATATCAAAGCACATGTTACCTGATTCCTATAGGATAAGAATGTATTAAGAGATTGTATTTGTATATTGCGCGCGCGCACACACACAAGTACAACACATATGCACACACCATTTCAATTTCGGTTATGTTACTATCCTGGTAAGTTGCATGAATTCATCTTACAAATAGTTGAAATGGATAACAATATTGGAACTGGCACAAGAGATGTAGCCTCGGATATTCTTAGCATATGCGTACCTCTTTGCTTCGACAGGTATCTACAGGCTCGAACTCAGGCAAATGTTAACCCAAATGCACATGTACATCTAACATAAGTAGTCGTTCCTATGCATCCACATAACCTAAACTTTTTAAAGTTAAGCAGAGACTTTTAGAGAATGGGTGGAAAAATTTATGTTGGAATCGAATCATTTGTGGATACGAAGGCATGACAATGCACTTTGGAGCGAATATTTGGGATAATGGGATTATATGATGTTAGTAAAAGTTAGCTTTCTTCCTAGCACCTACAAGGAGAGGCTTTAAATTGGTAGGATACTGTAGTTACCGAAGTGAATAGGAAAATGACTTTGGGCAATTTCAAATAGCAATCCGAGATAAAGTTTGTATCGGAGGCTGGAAAAAAAGTCCAGATTGAAAGGTTCATTCGTTTGTTGTAGGGAGACATGACAATGAAAGTGTAAATTAATCGATTTAATGAGCTTGCAAAGTTTGGATTGGATTTGGGGACCACATTAGCGAAGAAGGCTATGAAATTCGCGAAGGGTCCAAAATCACCACTCAAGGATTTGGCACTTAGCCACATTCCAATGGGTGCCATACTTGAGAACTTAGTGGAGATATCATTGCTTAACACTGTTTCTAAGGAGGGTGAGAAGAAGGAGCCAAAGGAGGAGGATGATAGTGGAAATCAACAAGGCAAACACAAAGAAGGTGGAGGCAAAGAAGAGAGCTTAATCCAAGAAGCATAAAATTACATGTAGGAGGTGTCACATAAAGGGTCGCATTGCTAAGAACCTTAGAGTAAGCATAGGCAAGATTAACGCTACAAATGCAATCAGTTTGGACATATGAAGCGACAATGCCTATCCTTCGTTGAGAGTGAACAGGTAGTGCAAGCATACACACTCGGTGTTGCCCCTAATGTTAGTAGACCACCACTTGGGATGGATAAAGGGGAGAAAGTCGCGATGGAATTTATATTATTTCTTTTCGATTTTCTCATCGTACTTTATCTAACACCATAACATCTCATACTTTTATATGTAGTAGCTTAGTCAATAGTTTGCAGTTAGAGGCTTACATTGTGCATGATTGTAAAGTGGGGTCGAATTCTAGGGGATCAATACACTTATTCATGATATGCTCCGGGTTGAAACTATTAATATGTGGTGTAGAATTCTTATGTGACATGTATGTACTTGGCTTTTCTTGGTACAAACTGATTATGGAAATGGATTGGATGTCGCATTGTAGGGCAATGTTGGATTGTGATAAGAGGGAAATTCAGATGAGGATCAGTGGAGGGTGTTATTTAGATGTATATTTGAGCCTAGTAGCTCTATGCTGTTGAGTTTCTTGTATTTGTTCGATCTAATGTGTTATCTTTTATCCCTTAGGTAGTAGACCCGTTATTATGCCACTTAGACACATGGCTCCAAAGGAGCGAAGAGAGCTTGATGAGTAAGCTTCCAAGAGGTTTTATCCATAGAAGCATCTCGAAGGGGGGAGCATCTATAGTTTTTACTACGAATGGGATGATTCTCTATGACTTAATGTCGATTAGTGAGAGTTGAATAAGCAAACAAAGAAGAATCTTTATCCATTGACTCGCATCGACGATTTGTTCGATCAGTTTGTGGGAGCAATCACTACACCAAAAATGGACTAGTAGCGTTGAAAAAACATTGCCATAACTTGTAGTAGCTTTTCGGTAAACGCTGCTATACGGCATGCTACAAAAAGTTTGAAACTTTTTGTGGCGTTTTTTAGTTTTGTAAAAAATGCTATGAAAACTTAACATATTGTGGCATTTAAAAACGTTACAAAAGTTTATTTCTGTAGTGTGTATCAGCTCCTACAAAAGCTATTTTTGTTGCGTTTTTTATATGCTAGGATATATTTTTGTAGCCTTTTTTCACTGCTACAATAAATTTTTGTGGCGTTTGTTCTCTGCTACAATATATTTTTATAGCTGTTTACTTTATTTCCAAAGCATTTTTAAAACGCTACTAAAAGTTATTAGCTATTTTGCAGCATACTATACACACTACTGTTTCCTGTTAATGGCTTGTGTCATTTGCAGCAATCACTCACATAATAGTTGTATTAAAACAAGCATTCAATCACATAATCATCATATTCAAGCTAGCAATCAATCAATCACATAATCATCATATTTAAATAGTTAAAAAAACACATTAATCACATAATTAAATATGATATCCACAACCATTTCGATATTAGTTTTTCGACAAAATGAACGAATTCACATATCATAACCATTCATAAACAAGTTTACACAATAGTACTAACAAAATATATTATAATATATATAACAACTAGTACAAACCAATATAAGAAGACAACAATGTACTAAAGTCTAAAATCAAAATTATGTATTGCTCACCTAGGCTTGAGTTTTGAAACCAATTGTACAACAACATTCAAAAGCCTTGTCAATCCACTTCTCGTTTTCCTCTAAGTACACCGTTACATATTCACTATTGAATGTTGTAAGTTATATTAAGTAAGTGGAACCCTATAAGTTGGATTAGTCATCTTCGATACAACCAAGTTTCCTTTGTCACCTTTAGAAACTCTGCATAATTACAAAACAATTAACTTAAAATTTGAATATAATTTATTCAAATGTTTAAACTAAATTATATAGACATAAATCTGCACTTTAGAAGCATATAATCGAAACTTACCAAAACTCATCATCTAAGTATGTGGTTTCAAGTTCGCCTTGCACAGTGTCAGGTGCTTTTATAGGTATCTATTCATGAAAGAAAAAAATATTCTTTTAAAGGAATATATTGGATAAAAGGATTGAAAAAAAGGTTGAATTTGAAAATAATTAAATCATATACAAACCTCAATTTTGAAAGTATCAAACTTAACAACAATTGCTCTTGAGTTAATATGAGTCAGTATGAGATCACCGCTTCGGGTCATGCCAGTCAGTCAAGCTCCTTTCAGCCATGTCAGTTCACCAACACCTTCAACCGGGACGATCAATCACTTCAGATCATTGCTTCACAATCAGGTCTACACAGGGGCACTCATGTCTAGAATTTTCAAGCTTTTAAATATTGTTATTTTTCCACTTGGCATAATTTGATTACGGCAAAATCTTGTAAATGGTTATAAATATTGGCCAGTAGAAATGAAATTGGATGTTGGATTAACAAACTAATTATCCTCCTTACATCTTCTTCCTCCTCACTTTATTTTGCTTTTCTTCTCTGTTATAACTTTCATATGACAACCAACTACAAAAGTGCTAAGTGCCTCTAATATGCCTCAAACGTCCATTCGCCCACGCCACGGGTGCGGGCACGGGCACGGACGCGGGTGTGCGCGCGCGGGTGGTGCGTTGCACCACCCTCTAGGATGACATGCTCTATTGTCTCTCTTCATTCCATAGTAACTATACTAGGGACCACATAGTACTATATAAACACATGATGTTTATTATATTCTACTATGTAGGAATATTCATCTTCCAAGGCATTTAATGCCTCACACTTCTCAATGCAAATCTCCTTAAACTATTCATTCAATTCCAACAATCCCCCACATGAATGAGTAGTTTCTCACTTGTTCTTAATTTCACGAAACATTTTATCGTATCGGTTAAAGTAGCACAAGGCCTTGAACTTTCCTAGTGTTTTTATCTTTATAATCTACTGGCGAATCAATGGACTAGATTGCCTTTGAACTGTAAGCCTTTTGTGTAAGTTTATAAAGATAACACACAATAAATGTTTCTTAACTCCTTGGTTCTCTGTTTGTGTTGGTTTTTGCCATGAACACCAGCTTGATCTCATGAGTGCTTGAAGAATTTGACCTCACAATTCTTCTTGAAGCGACGCCTTCGCACTCACATAGGTGATTCTATAAAGAGTATCCTGCAATACTCCACTTGGTCCTTTATAATTCCACAGTATAGACATCATTAAAAGCTAAGCTTATCCTACTCTCCGGCGGGTTGTGCACAGACTTAAATGGTTGAAATATTTCTTTCAATGCTGCTAAGTTCTATTCTCAACTTGGTTGTCCCTTTGAACCTAGATCTTGGGATATACAGTCAGCTAGGTTGGGTTTCCATTGAGGAAAACTTTTAGTTTATAGGTCTTAAGCTCATTCCCATTGATAAGGTTTGAACTTTCTCTCTAGGCAATCCTTTAGTTAGTGGATCCGCAATGTTATCCTTTGACTTTACATAGTCTATAGTGATAACTCCATTAGAGAGAAGTTGTCCTACGGTTTTATGTCTACGACGAATATGTCTAGATTTACTGTTGTATAGTCTACTATTAGCTCTTCCAATAGCTGATTGACTGTCACAATTATACATATTGGAGATACCGGTTTTTTCCAATTTGGAATGTCTTCTAAAAAGCTTCGAAGCCAGTCTGCTTCTTCCACGGCTTTAACTAGAGCAATAAACTCCTATTCCATTGTTGATCTTGCTATGCAAGTCTTTTTGGATGATTTCCATGAAATTGCTCCATTTTCTAACGTAAACACA
This sequence comes from Allium fistulosum, assembly GCA_030737815.1. Lineage (NCBI taxonomy): Eukaryota > Viridiplantae > Streptophyta > Magnoliopsida > Asparagales > Amaryllidaceae > Allium > Allium fistulosum. Next base: position 692,568,563 of record CM060904.1, read on the forward strand.
TATCCACTTATGGATTTTGTGTCAGTTGAACCAGTTATCCAATTTGCATCACCGTATCCTTCTACTACTGAATGATGATTTTCATATTGCAAAACATAGTTCTGTGTATACTTTAGATATCCTAGAACTCTGATTATTGCTTTCCAATGATTTTTACCAGGATTGCTGGTATATCTACTCAGTTTGCTTACAGCGTATGCAATATCAAGCCTAGTGCAGTTCATGACATACATAATACTTCCTAGTATTCGAGAGTACTCAAGCTGATATATACCATCACCAGTGTTCTTTACCCAATTTTGGTTCATATCCACTGGTGATTTTGAAATAGTTATATTATGTTGCTTGAACCTTTCAAGTATTTTGGCAATGTAATGTGATTGAGACAATGCATATCCTTGTGATGTCTTCATAATTTTTACATCCAAGATTACATCAGCCACTCCTAGGTCTTTCATGTTGAATCGAGAGGATAACATATTCTTCGCAGATTTTATTACGGCCTTATTATTTCCTAGGGTCAACAAATCATCAACATAAAGGCAAATAATGACATATCTAATATCTATATGTTTCATATAGACGCATTTATCTGATTCATTTATTTTGAATCCATTTGATAACATAGTTTCATCAAATTTCTCATGTCATTGTTTTGGCGCTTGTTTAAGGCCATAAAGTGATTTTACTAGCTTGCATACCCTATTCTCATTTCCTAGGCTTAGAAACCCTTCAGATTGCTGCATATATATTTCTTCTTCTAGTTTATCGTTCAAAAATGCAGTTTTCACATCCATTTGATGTATTTCCAAATTTAGTATGGATGCGATTGCAATAAGCATCCTAATTGATGTTATTCTAGTTACTGGTGAGTATGTATCAAAGCAATCTAGATCTTCTTTCTGACTAAATCCTTTGACTACGAGTATTGCTTTATACTTGTCTATTGAGCCATTAGCTTTTCATGAGAGAAATGTTTGAGATATTAAAAACTTTTCTTGAAATAAATTCTTCTCCTTTTAAATTTACTCCAAAATAGTTGAAAATCCGAGTAAGGTAGATTCCATGATATAAAGTGTTTTCTCCCATTTCAAAATTTTTAGGACGAAGTTTATCCAAAATAACTTGCGCCCAATTGATATCATAATTTTCGAAAATAGCAAAAAGTTCTTTGCACACTTTTGAAGTAGGATTGTTAAAATTTCCCGATCTTGGGGTCAAAGTATGTTGTAAAAGAAGATTGACAATTTTCTTAAAGATCCATTTGTATCATAGTGTTTTTGATCTTTTGGGTAGATCTACTAGTTCCCATGTATGGTTTTGCAAAATGGATTCAATTTCACTATTGATGGCTTCCTTCCAGTAAGGAGCATCGGGAGATGACATTGCTTGTTGGTATGTTAAAGGTTCATTTTCTATCATATATGCATAAAAATCGGGTCCAAAGGTTTTAGAGTTCCTTTGTCATTTGCTCCTTCTTGGTTCAACATTACTTTCATGCGTGTTTTGATCAGCATTATCCTCATGAGTTTTTGGATCTCTTGCTCTCTTTTGAACAATAGTTTCAATAAAGGTGTTTAGAGGATAAATGTGTTCAAAGAATCTAGCATTTCGAGACTCGATAATGGTGTTTTCATGAATGTCATCAATTTCAGATTTATACACCAAAAATCGATATGCACTACTATTATGAGCATACCCAATGAATATGCAATCTATAGTCTTTGGTCCAATTTTGACCTTTTTCGGTTTTGGTACTTCTACTTTGGCAAGACACCCTTACACTCTTAAGTATTTGTAGGATGGTGGTCTGCCTATCCACAGTTCATGTAGAGATTTCGAAGTCTTCTTTCGAGGCACTTTATTTAGAATGTGATTAGCAGATAGTATAGCTTCTCCCTAGAAATTATCTGGTAGACCAGAGCTTATAAGCAAAGCATTCATCATTTCTTTAAGGGTACGGTTTTTTTGTTCTGCTATACCGTTCGATTGAGGGAATACGGTGCCATTGTTTGGTGTATAATACCATGTTCGGCACAGAACTCCTCGAAGGGAAATTCATATTCTCCTCCTCTATCACTTCTTAAAGCTTTTATTTTCTTGTTGAGTTGATTTTCAACTTCTGCTTTATACTGCTTAAACATTCGAATGCCTCGTCCTTACTTCTAAGGAGATACACATAGCAGTATCTTGTACAATCATCAATGAAAGTGATAAAGTACCTTTTTCCTCCTCTAGTTTGACACATTTTTAAGTCACATACATCTGTGTGTATTAAGTCTAGAGGTTCGGTTTCTCTTTCAACATGATGAAATGAGGTTCTAGTCAATTTTGCTTCAGCACAAGTTTCACATTTATGACTTGGATCTATTGAAAACTTAGGTATAAAGTCTAAGTTAATCATTTTTCGTAATGTATCAAAATTAACATGGCCCAATCTAGCATGCCATATATTAGAGGATTCGGCGATATAAACAGAAGAATTAACTTTATTATCACAATCATTTGGTACAACAGTCATTACATTCATTTTAAACAAGCCATCACTCACATATCCTGTCCCAACATAAACTTCGTTCTTTGGTAAAACAAAGTTATCGGATACAAAGACTAACTTGAAGCCGTTTTTGCTGAGTGGTGAACCAGAAACCAAATTCTTTTGAATGTCTAGGACGTGCAAAACATCATTTAGCGTAAGTTCTTTTCCAAAGGTCATCTTAAGCACAATTCTGCCTTTTCCTTCAATCTTTGATGTGAAGGAATTTCCCATAAACAGTTGTTCTTCTTGTGTCACAAGTTTATAGTTGGAGAACATCCACTTATTGGCACACATATGTCTTGTGGCACCAGTGTCCACAAACTTGTCGTTGGAGTTGCCAATTAAGTTGCATTCAGAAAGCACCGCAGACAAGTTCATTTCAGAAATGTCATCAGAGAGTTTCTCGCATTCGGTGATATTTGCTTGTTCTTTCTTTTTCTTTGGACCTCGGCAATCGCTGGCCTTATGTCCTTTCTTCCCCCAGTTGTGACGGTTTCCTTTGAACTTCTTTAGTTTCTTTGTGTTTGGATTGTATTCCCGTTTCCGCTTGTTGTTTTTCTCAGTCTCGACTACATTTGCATTTTCCACTATTGCATTGGTCGTTTTCTTTTTCGATTTCCTATTTTCCTCTTCGATTCTAAGTCGAATAACAAGATCTTCCATGGTCATTTCCTTGCGCTTATGTTTTAGATAAATCTTGAAAATCTATCCATGACGGGGGTAGCTTTTCGATGGCAGCAGCCACTTGAAATGATTCGCTCAAGGACATCCCTTCATCATGAATTTCGTGTATTATTGCATGCAACTCCTGGATTTGACTGATAATGGTTTTGGCAGCTATCATTTTGAAATCGAGGAACTTTCCGACAATGAACTTTTTCATTCCATCGTCCTTCATTTTGTACTTTTTATCCAGGGAAGCCCAGAGTTGTTTCGAAGTCTTCATTGTGCAATACACATTATACAGACTGTTCTCCAGTCCATTTAATATGTAATTTTTGCATATGAAGTCCGAACTGTTCCATATGTTGAGTGCTTCAACTTTGGTTGCATCAGTCTCTAGTTCGTCCATTTCCGGAGCATCCTCAGTGAGAAATTGCGCAAGGTTAAGAGCAAGGTTACTCGGTTTCGGTCATTTGAAATTTTGTTGGTTTCGGTCAATTTCGGAAATTTCGCTTGTTTCGGTTTCGTCTTGATATTGGATTTTTTCATTTTTAATGAAAACGCAACGATAAATGATTCAAATTCAAATAGAAATATAGCATACAATAACCTAATAATGCTACATACAACACTACTACATCCAGAAACTATTTCTCGAAGCTACATATGGATTGTTTTCAGAATTTTCTTCATCGTCTTGTGTTGTATAATATGATGGATAACCATATTGCATTTGTCCTGGGCCCATAAATGTCGCCATCATATTATCAAAAGACGATGATTCATCATTTTGTGTTGTATATGTTGCTTGACTATTTTGATCACTCGAGATATCACTATATGAGTTACCACCTGTATAGTCAGAAGTAGAATACCTATATGTTGATGGATCAGTTGAAGTATATGGATTGTGGTGCTCGTAATCATGTTGATGTCCGAATTCAACATTTACATTACTATCTCTTCGGTTAGGATTGCCACTCGCACCCCTTCTTCTTGAATATGTTTGAGTTGGTCTATATAATTCACCACCATCACTAGAACCAATACCATAATTACTTGTTAAACCAACGCCACTCCACTTGCATTATCATGATCATCATTTGACGAGCTGCTACTATTTTCATTGCTTTGACTCTTTGTTGCTCGTGCAGGTATACCATCAACAGCAGCGACTATATCATTCAGTGTATTGGTCATCCAAGGGTCGTTGTCCAACAAGGGTGGTTCAATTTCAGTAGTCCATTCTGCTAATGGATCCTCTTCATAGAATATATAGTCTAGATCGATCAACTGATTTTCAGTGTCGCGGCGTCTTGAATTTTTTGCTCTTGTCTCATGTTGTAATGCACATATACCAATTTTTCAAGATTTTTCATTTTTATTCTATTTCGTAATTTTGTATGAATCATTGAAAATGTAGTCCAGTTTCTTTCGCAGTTTGAAGATGAAACAGTTTGGCTTAAAATATGCATTGCTAAACGTGTTAAATTTGGAGCATCTTCTTTTCCAATTATTGACCACCATTGTGCGGGGAAACATGTCTTTACGGCTGCGTATGCTTTTGCAGAACCAAATGCATCAATTTTCATTCTATATTTTTCTACCTGTTGATGTATATGTTAAATATTTTATGCCTTAAATGTTAAATGTTTATCATAATTATTATATATATATATTAGTTTTACCTCTTTTCCAATTTCAATTTGTGTTACAATATCCGGCACCATTCTTTCAATGACGTTATTAAATCCATTTAATACTTCTTCATCGTTTGTTGCATCCCCATATTGAATGATGGGATTAAGAAAATAACATACATGAGAAAAGTGTAACATATTATTGAAATGTTATGTATTTAACTGTTTGTATGATGATAAGATAAAACAAATTACCTGCCGCGTGAAGAGGTCGATGTAATTGTCTTTCCCATCTTTTGTCTATTATATCCCACCATTTTTGACACTGCCTTCCACCAATATTTTTTCTTATCGATTCTTTTGCTCGATCCATCGCCTCATAAAGATATCCCATATCTGCTTTATCATCACCATCTATCATTCGTAAAACCTTCACAAGTGGCTCAAAAACAAGAATGATGGAAGCAGCACCAGTCCAAAAAGCGTTGTTGTAAATCAGTGTAGAGACAATATTTGCTGTTCTTTTATCTTTATTATTGAGTTTAGGAACTCTTGATGTCCATTCTCTCGAAGCAATCATCCTTCTCAGATCATCTTTATGTTTATGAATAGACTCTAGTGCGATGAAATGTATTGCAAACCGTGTTACTGCCGGTCTAATCTATTCTTTATTATTGGTCTCTTTTCTCATGATAGGAAGTAACCAACCATGATTGTATATAAACGTCGTTATTAATTGACAATTTGTGATAATAGTTGTTATCTCTGGCTCTTTGAAATATCTTCCAAAATCAAGTCAATGCAGTGTGCTGCACATGATGTCCAATATAAATACCTTCTTTTCTGAATCAATAATTGATCAGCAGCTTTGTAGTTTGCTCCGTTATCTATAACAACTTGCACTATCCTATTTTCACCAATTGTTTCGACGACATCATACATTAATCCACAAATATATTCTCCACTTTGGAATTCATTTGTGGCATCCATAGATTTGATAAATACCATTCCATGGGTAGAGTACACGAGAAAATTTATTATTTTTCGTCGATTATGTGTACTCCAACCATCACACATTAGTGTGCAACCATATTCATCCCAGAAATTGTGCAATGTTTTAATATATTGTTCAATTTCTTCTATTTCCATTTCAAGGCACGAGTGTGATATTTCATATGCAGTTGGTGGATCAATTCCACGATCGCATTCTGCAATCGCGTCAACCATTGTCGTATAATATGGACTATTAGCAACGTTATGCGGAATCTGGTTGAAAAAAAAGAACTTAGAAATTGCTTGACCTATATGTTTTTTGGCATCTTTAATACCTTTCATTGCAGCTTTAATAGAAGGTTGAGTTCTACCTCCTCGTTTTTGCATGTATGAGTCGATTCGTCCAGCAGCATCATTGTCAAAATCATCATCTATTCTGACAGATATTCCAATAGTATGAGATCTTTGCAATGTTTGACTTGAACCACCACCCGATCGTCGAACAGTATGAGATCTGCGCAACTCTTCATCTCTAAATGCATCTCTGCTTTGCCGCATGACATGTTGAAGTTCTTCATCGTTTTCATTTTCATTGTCTGATAGTTGGTGTGGTCTGCTCATTAATTCCTCTTGTAAGCGTTGTTTGTCTAGTTTTTCTTTGCTTCGTTCATTTCTCTTTTGAATGATATGTGATCGTACAAGTTGTTTAACTTCTTTAGGGACAATTAGACATGCTGATACATCGCCGCCCACTCCTGCCAGATGTTCTTTCAAACGTGTCACACCACCGCTATTAATTAGTTTATTACAAAAGTTACATTTTGTTTTTCAAAGATTGCTGTCGATCGCAGTACCATAATTTCAACCAATTTCATTTGGATTTGCCATAACGTACCTGCGATTATAAATAAACGATACAATATACACATAATTAAACAAAAGTAAATGCTAAGCAATTTAATATTTCAAATCAAAAATAAAATACAAATGCATAAATAACATTCATCGAAGTCGTCATAATTCATTGTTCAAGTTCAACAGTTCGAGTCAAGTTCAATGTCCATGTCCAATGTTCAAGTCCATATTCCAGTCCAACATATTCAAGTTCAACATTCAAGTCCATATTCAAATCAGCATATTCAAGTCCAATATTCAGGTCAGTACAACATATTCAGGTCAGTTGACTTATTTAAGTCGGTTCAACATATTCAAGGCTGTTTTCATATGTAATATCAAACAATGTTCATGTTCAACCTATAATAGCAAAAAGGCAAGGCTTAAAAAAATAAAAACAATGCCTATATCGGGTAAAATAACAAGGCCCAACAAAAAATCAAAGGCCGCTTATTTACATTCGCGTGTTTCATTCCGCTTCCTCCCACTTCACGACCAAACACAAACGAATTAAAAAAAAGATCGACTGAAAGCTAGGGCAGAAGACAGAAAACGAAGATGGGCAAAAAAATTCACCTTTCGTTCGAAAGCAAGCTAGGGCTGAAGACGGAAATCAGAAATTGCGAATTGAAGCTCGGTTCTCCTCCTGCCAACTCGAAGAACAACGCCGCGAGGTCGAACTTTCTCGAATTTGCGCGAATCGGCGATTTTTCTTGCTCGAATAGGATTGCTGAAGCACAAGTGGTAATTTACATTCGCAGTCGTTTATTTATAAGCAAAAAATTTATGCTTTCACCGTGCAAGCACATGATGATTTTCTGTTTGTATTGCTTTTTCGAATTTGGATTTTGCACACAATTTGATTTCGGCTGTTGCCCTTTTATCTTTTTCGCGAATTGTTTTTTTATAATCGAAGTTTGAACGGGATGGGATTTTGACCTAATCCCATCCCGGTGATGGCCGAAACCGATACGAGATGGTCGGAATCTCGTGGTTCCGGCCGGATCCTCAATCATTGGTTAAGAGTAGTCAAGTGAAACAACATTTTCTATTGCCAGCGTTTGAAATCTACTCCAGCAAAGTTTTCTGGCCTCTCACCATGTAAAAAGCGACAGTGATTGTTAGAACCATTGTTCTGTTCTCAGTGGTGGCCACGGTCGGGTTGACTGTCGATGTATTACTGCCTTGAGCCATTGTCTGAAATACAGTGACTCCAATTAGTGACAAACAAAATACAAAATTATGTTTCAAGATTGTTGTTCGTAACATCACAAAGGTGTTACGAAATTGTTATTTAGTAATGTCAGAAAAATGTTACTAAACTGTATACAGAGATTGATAACAGTAACGTTACAAAAGCATTACGAAGAGGTTGCAATTAAAACTGTCGCAAATATATGCAATACTAGTAGACATATTACCGTTAAATTTTGTCCGAGTACAGTGAAATTGTTTTCTTGAAACAAAATTACTCCCTCAATGGCGCTGAAGGGTCAACGAACAATTGTTTTCCAAGATGAAATAGACCGATCTATGTAGTGCTGAGTTGGCAATTGCAGAGCAACGACGAACTCAAGAGAGAATTTTAAGAACAGAGTTTGGAGGAGAAAGAAATGCAGAAAATTATACTATATCTTTCTGATTTTCGTTCCGCCTATATATAGGCACAAGGAGGTGCCTATTCGGGGGGGAGATGTCTGTTTGAACGGTCGTGACTGTTGGAAGGGTTGCGACCCTTTACCAACTGACGTGACCGTTTGCATTTTACTGTTTGAAGCGGATTTGAAAAAAAAAATCATTCGCCCTCGCCGCGGATGCGGATGTGGAGCCCGGGCGCGGGCGCGCTCGTGGAGGTGGTGCGTTGCACCACCCTCTAGGATGACATTCTCTATTGTCTTTCTTCATTCCATAGTAACTATACTAGAAACCACATAGTACTATATAAACACATGATGTTTATTATATTCTGCTATGTGAGACTATTCATCTTCCAAGGCATTTAATGCCTCACACTTCTTAATGCAAATCGCCTTAAACTATTCATTCAATTCCAACAGAAAAGCTATAAGCGAGGATGAACAAACAATGGATTTTTTTTTCTGGTAATAAGCTTAAGTGTGTGCCATTATTATTATATAAAGGGCTTAATTTGAAGACTGAAGCAAAATTTGAAGATCCTGAGTAAGGGAACATAAATGTTTACAAATTTTGCAAAATGTGAGTGGATTAACGAATTCAAAACTATTTACAAAGAGAATCTCATGGTACTTGTGCATATTTTGCGGCTTTGTTATGTTTGCTAAATTGAAATTTGCTTGATATGGCATGCAAAAGAATTACCCAATCAAAATTGCCAGAAGGTCCGAAACAATTTAGGCATGTCATAGAGATAAGAAGTTTTGGGATCCTCAAATTTCCATTCTTTTTGTCTTTAAATTTTATCTCTTTTCAGACTTTTCTAATCTCAAATTCTCTGACCTTCTAACACTGCTCTTATTTAACAAGGAAAGATGCAAAATTAATCAGGAGGAATAACTGCACATAATTTCCATTGAGTATAATTTGAATATACGATGGTGTATTCCAAGTTTCCTCTCCAAAATTATGTCAGAAGAGATACATATATTTTTGTAACAAATTTCTATTAAGTATAATTTAAGAGTATAGTTAGCAACACTTGAGATTATTGATATTGATATTTCAAACTACAAAGTAATGTGAAAAACATGATCTATAATATAAAAGAAGAGACTAACCTTTCTTTCACAACACTATCCTCGTGTTCCACATCAGTGTACGTAGACCGCATGTACTCTATAGGTCTAAGGTGGGGAATCTGAATTGAAATAATTCCACCAATACAAGAATGTAGTTAGCCAATCATTCCAGCAGTTACCATTAACCGAATGAGCACAATTGATATGATTTATACTTAGTTAAATTTTATTATTTATTTGAATGTTCAAAAAATGTGAAACCCTTGAACTGTTGAACATGCATCTGACCATGTTCTGGATCATACATATGGATTATTTCAACTTATACATTAACATAGAGTTGTAAGAGATTGACAGTTCTACATGATTCCATTGTTTAAACTTTGTGAGTTAAAGCCTTAAAGGCCTCATGTCCAAATACAATTGTTAACTTGATAATGTAACAGAAGGCCCTCCACTGTTCTCTTTCACCAACGGTAAAATAACTAAGAAATGTAGTAAAAGTTACAGAGAACCTACTGCATTTTTTCATAATAATGAGAAAGATGATTCATTCCTCAAAATTGCTCGTGTTTTCTATGATGCAATTGTATGAAGTATCGAGAAGACAGAGGAGAAGAGTTCAGAATCAAACTCCTACTAATATTTTTGTGTACATAATAAATAGTGTCCTCGTTCATAGGCACAATTGTCAAATAATAATAGATCCCCACGATAACAGCCCTGTTCATTTGCCATTACTGTTGTCTCTCGGCCCACAGAAAGAAGCACATCCGCGTTCTTTGACTCTTCTTGCATTAGAATGCCACTACTGTTGTCCTGAAATTCATGTTGATACTTCCTTAGTTAAAGACTTGATCTAAGTGTCAACTCTAAAATATAGACACCCAGGGCCGACCCGATAGTATTTAATGCCCTAGACGAACAAATTTTCTTAAAGTTTTGGTTGCCCTATTTTGAAAAATAGCAATAATTTTGTATGCACAAAATCAAATTCAAAATCTAATTATAAAATTTAATGTTAATCACAAAATATTGGTTAACTAAATCATTTAGATTACCTGTCCAAAAATCTAAACGTCAACAAGATATCATAACATATCAATAAATTCTAACGGAAACAACTTCTTGCATTTTTTGAAGCAAACTCCTCTATTATCATTTTGCTTCTTCATCTTATGGATTTTTTTCTGTTTCTATTTTGATATCCAAGATTTTATTTTCGAATCCTATCTCAAATCAAGGCCGGCCCGATAGTATTTAATATCCTAGACGGACAAATTTTCTTAAAGTTTTGGTTGCCCTATTTTGAAAAATAGCAATAATTTTGTATGCACAAAATCAAATTCAAAACCTAATTATAAAATTTAATGTTAATCACAAAATATTGGTTAACTAAATCATTTAGATTACCTGTCCAAAAATCTATATAAACGTCAACAAGATATCATAACATATCAATAAATTCTAACAGAAACAACTTTTTGCATTTTTTGAAGCAATTAAACTCCTCTATTATCATTTTGCTTCTTCATCTTATGTGTTTTTTTCTATTTCTATTTTGATATCCAGGATTCTATTTTCGAATCCTATCTCAAATACATAACATGATATTATTGATCTAAAAATACTAGCAGTTTACACACTTTAAAAACAACAAGTAATTTTATTATGCATAATCTGACAAGTTTAGTCTATTAACTGATCAATTTGTAAGTTGTAACAATGTACAAGAATCAACTGAGATTAATTTTGTTCAATTTTAATTTAACAAAAACGCATTTGATTAGTTTATCAATGTAGGAATTTTCCAATTAATTCATAAAATACATGACAACAACATAAATTATTTGATTCATTCAAACATTTAACCAATATTAAACCAATGTACGAAATGAATGAAGATGAAACCAATATCTAACTATTTGATTCATTCAACAAATCAACTAATATGAAACCAATATTAAATAAATAAAATACCCACATTTTTAATCGTAGAACAGTAGCACAATTCCGCCCTCACTTTTCAGGAACTCGGTCAGACAGAGAGGCAGCGGCCCTACAAATACAAAGGCAGTTCAACCCTAAAATTAAAACTGAAATTAGCATTTAGGGCAACTCAACTGGCAAGTAAAAAATTAAACAATGGTTATAATAATTTGGAGCAACATACAGTGATGAATACAAGCAACTCTAGAGTCAGCAAGACAGTGGTGAATGGAGATTACAGATCGATTAAGAGGACTTTTGTCGTCCGGCCATGCGGGATTGGCGTGGGTCACAGCAGCTGGAGATGGTTGCAGAGTGGCATTGGTGGTCAGTCGCGTGAAGATTGTTGAGGGCTTGAAGTTGGAGGGAAGCGTGAAGCAGCAATTTATTTGATTTTGCGGCAGAATTTTATTGCCCCTCATGACCTGATGCCCTAGACAACTGTCTCGCTTGTCTTGGGCTTGGGCCGGCCCTGGTTGCAATTAATGCTAATGCTATAGTTGTGAGCTAGCAGGATAAGACTATGCTTGGTGATGTCCTAAATGTAAGTTGGGCTATTTTATATTTTACTTTAGAAATGATAAATTGATTATTATAAATCGTTATATATCATACAAGTTCTTCCTTTGTGCATGCAGGATGCAGCCATGAAGTTGCCTACTGACAAGGCTGCGACCAGGACTGATGTAGAGAGGTGACAGCAGCAGAGATACGTAATGATCCTCGTATAACTACTACTCGGGAAGGTTGCTGCCTCAGTTACCCCAGCAGCATGGCTTAATCAGGAGAAATATACAAAAAGAGTTACCTGAATAAAAGCGTTGGCCATAGAGAAACAGACACTGGCCATATCGAATGATTATGAGAGAATGTGATGAGCATAGAGCAGTTTTATATGAATTATAAGTGAAAATGTATGATCTTCTTCTTCCTGGTATCTTTCATTTCTTTAAGAATAAGGGACATATCCATGCAATTTGCCAAGGTCACTTTGGTGTAAAGATAGGTAATATGTTAGATTTGTAGAGATACAGACTCTTGTTACACACTCGATTTGTGACAATCCCTTTTTTTGCCGTTTACATGCAACCATCAGCCGGAGAATGTAACATTGAAGCAAAGGACGCTCTGTTGATATACACAGTGCATATGTGCATGGTGCATAATGTACACATGTAAAAAAGCGACCCAGGATCATGTATTAACTGGAGGAAGCTTTCAGGTCTGTAGGTAAATAGCTCTCACACAAGCATGTACGTACACTCTAGCCAAATTTAACGAGACAAAAATAATTTTTCTCAGGTATATGATCTTTTCTAATATATTATTGCATGTAGGTGTCTACAGGGCCGGCCCAAGCCCAAGACAAGCGAGACAATTGTCTAGGGCATCAGGTCATGAAGGGCAATAAAATTCTGCCGCAAAATCAAATAAATTGCTGCTTCACGCTTCCCTCCAACTTCAAGCCCTCAGCAATCTTCACGCGACTGACCACCAACGCCACTCTGCAACCATCTCCTGCTGCTGCGACCCACGCCAATCCCGCATGGCCGGACGACAACAGTCCTCTTAATCGATCTGTAATCGCCATTCACCACTGTCTTGCTGACTCTAGAGTTGCTTGTATTCATCACTGTATGTTGCTCCAAATTATTATAACCATTGTTTAATTTTTTACTTGCCAGTTGAGTTGCCCTAGATGCTAATTTCAGTTTTAATTTTAGGGCCGAACTGCCTTTGTGTTTGTAGGGCCGCTGCCTCTCTGTCTGACCGAGTTCTTGAAAAGTGAGGGCGGAATTGTGCTACTGTTCTACGATTAAAAATGTGGGTATTTTATTTATTTAATATTGGTTTCATATTAGTTGATTTGTTGAATGAATCAAATAGTTAGATATTGGTTTCATCTTCATTCATTTCGTACATTGGTTTAATATTGGTTAAATGTTTGAATGAATCAAATAATTTATGTTGTTGTCATGTATTTTATGAATTAATTGGAAAATTCCTACATTGATAAACTAATCAAATGCGTTTTTGTTAAATTAAAATTGAACAAAATTAATCTCAGTTGATTCTTGTACATTGTTACAACTTACAAATTGATCAGTTGATAGACTAAACTTGTCAGATTATGCATAATAAAATTACTTGTTGTTTTTAAAGTGTGTAAACTGCTAGTATTTTTAGATCAATAATATCATGTTATGTATTTGAGATAGGATTCGAAAATAGAATCCTGGATATCAAAATAGAAATAGAAAAAAACACATAAGATGAAGAAGCAAAATGATAATATAGGAGTTTAATTGCTTCAAAAAATGCAAAAAGTTGTTTCCGTTAGAATTTATTGATATGTTATGATATCTTGTTGACGTTTATATAGATTTTTGGGCAGGTAATCTAAATGATTTAGTTAACCAATATTTTGTGATTAACATTAAATTTTATAATTAGGTTTTGAATTTGATTTTGTGCATACAAAATTATTGCTATTTTTCAAAATAGGGCAACCAAAACTTTAAGAAAATTTGTCCGTCTAGGATATTAAATACTATCGGGCCGGCCCTGATTTGAGATAGGATTCGAAAATAAAATCCTGGATATCAAAATAGAAATAGAAAAAAACCCATAAGATGAAGAAGCAAAATGATAACAGAGGAGTTTGCTTCAAAAAATGCAAAAAGTTGTTTCCGTTAGAATTTATTGATATGTTATGATATCTTGTTGACGTTTAGATTTTTGGACAGGTAATCTAAATGATTTAGTTAACCAATATTTTGTGATTAACATTAAATTTTATAATTAGATTTTGAATTTGATTTTGTGCATACAAAATTATTGCTATTTTTCAAAATAGGGCAACCAAAACTTTAAGAAAATTTGTTCGTCTAGGGCATTAAATACTATCGGGCCGGCCCTGATCGCAGCCTGAGCAGCAGTAGCAACGCCCTCGGTACCATTTCATTTTACCCGATCTCCCTTACCTCCACAGCCTGGATCACAAGTGTATTGCTTGATCCACCACTTTTTCACATATTCTCAACTCCGCTGCCTCCAATGCCTAATACAATATCACTAGAAGTTGACAGTTAGAAAATAATAAATGCATTTAGATGTAAAAAAATTAATACAACCTCGCAAAAACACCTGAACACAGTCAGCTGCTATGAATTCCTCAACTACCCAAATTTAAGGCAGGTTCAGCATAACGTTCTTCTCCAACCAATATACTAGCAAGAGCACCCAAATTTGAGGATTTCTTCTAACCAAATTTCAGAAGCATTACAACCAAGGTTCGAAATTCCGTTTTCCGTTTTCATTCCGCTCATTGAGAAAGTGCGAAATTTTCGTTCCGTTTCGGAATTTTCGGAAATTCTGCTTCAATTCTGTTTTTCGTATTCATTTTTCGAATTCCCATGTTTTCTTTTATTATACAATAATATTTGATTGATATTGGTATAAATTTGTATTGTATTATTAAACACTAAACATTATTTTTAAGATAGAAACAAATAATAAAGCAAAAGATAGAAGAATCATCTCCTCCTGTCTACACGTTTAATATTTTATTTAAAACAATTGTCCTTACTGAATGGATATCACGTGCTCTCCCTCAATGCTGCCTGCTCACATGTCTTTCTCCACTCTTAGCATGAATCTCATTTTCTCAATCTCAAAACAGCCTCACTTTCATTTTTTTAATGCTTATAATGTTGAAATCCAGTTAGCCTTCGCACACAAAAGAACCTTGCTTGCAAGCTCGATTTGAACCTGCTAGCTGAAAAACCCTAGCTTGCTCAAGACGATAAATATTGATCCCAGCTACCTCCAGAATGAAACTTCCGTAGTTTGAATCGGGTTTGTTTGCTCGAAACTCTTTTTCTTTGCTCGAATTTGCTTTTTATACAGGAAACGCTGCTTGCTTTCTGCTCTCTTTTACCGAAAACGGATTTTGAGGTTGATTTCGGCCCGGTCAACGCCGGAACCGGGACGGAACGGCCGGAGTTCCGACGTGCCGGCCGGATTCTCGAACCTTGATTACAACACTTGAATATAGGGAGACATGCATAACCAACAAAACAGCATATGCTCACATGCATATATATAAATTAGTAAAAGACTTTCTTTTTGAACAAAAGAATACTGAAATGAAACAATTTTGTGTTTTTGATAATCAAATAATTAGTGTTAATGACAACGAGACCAATAGGAGCAGACATATTACAGGAAATCTATTAGTTTCAACAATTACTAGAACTCTTTGGGATTCCACTGTAATATCATAAACCAATTGATTTTTTTGACATGCACATTGGGATATTAAACCATAACCCTCTGTGTGCTTTTTAATATTTGAGATATAAAAGCATTATTCTAATAAAGTGAATAATGAGGGGATGGTTAACTCTAATATTACAATTAACATGGGCTAAGCTAAAGAACTCCATAATTAAAATATTGAAAAATTACTTTTTTCATTTGTAACTTTTTCAGGCAGTTGCAAATCATTCTAGTGGAAAACAATAATAAAATTAAATATATAAAACAAAATTAAAAACAATAACCTCTTAAACTCTCTCTTTAAATATATATGTACGCTTGTGTGTAAATAAAGAAATAGTTTTTTTGTCAAATATGTGCTACACATACATGCACAATTTCTTGTGAAATATTGTTAGGTCAAACTTCAAATTACACCAGGCCGAAACTTTCATGACAACCACATAAGCACTTTTAGGAACTCGCTTAAGCATACTATCAGGAAACGTACTGTAAATAAGCATTTTAATGCACTGAATACCGATATTATTAAAACTCAGAATTGTTAAGATCTAAAACATATAATAAGTATCAACGTAACAATGAGTGGCCAAGATTCACTCAATATTTTAAACATGAGATTATCTTACCGAAACAATGCACTAAAACCGAAGCCCGTTAGCTCGCTACTCCTAGCATCAGCAGATGGTCTAAAAAATTGTTCTGCAATTGGTCATACAAGAGGATTAAAATTACATCATAATTGGACCTCTCGTAGTAGGACATAACTTTGGGTGATAATATAAACATTGCAGTAACTTGAACTAATGCAGTGTGATTAGATGATGTATTAGAATCATTCCCCAGTTCACTATCTTGACCACTAATGAGGAGCAAATTAACTGTATACATTGAATTGAGCAAATTTATAGTCTATTGGAAAGACTTTTTTTTGATGAGAAATCTTATATGTCAAGAAGTATCATCATAAGATGACCGTGAATGCCAGTACTTGGACAAAATTTGTACTACAAAATGATGTCGACATTAACAACTACTCAATTTGCTTTGTATTATATTTAGCTAATACTCTTTGTAGTAAAATGTTTAGTTAATAGTAATTGAACTTAGACAAACACTTAATTTATGTACATAACCACATGAAATGCCTATATTGACATACTTTACATTTTTAGAGAATACTTGGATATATATACACATAATATGTTGTTGGTGAATTAGCTGACATTGCTCTTTATTATCTGATGTGTCGAAATTTGATTTGTGCATGCTAAACAATTAAAACATGTGTGATTATAAAATAGTTGATGTCCAGGTACTAGGTTGGTAACTACAAGAACTATATGAGATGATATTGCTATGCGCATAGCATGTTCAAAGAATGATTTTGAACTTTGTTTCTCAAACAATGTAGATTTACAGATGGTCTTCAACAACTACATAATTACAAATTTCAACTCAATTGTAGTTTAAAGAAGATTTGATCGAGATGATAACAAACACATTTTCAACAAATATCGGTGATTGTAACAAATACTTAATTTTAGCTACACTTTGCAGTAAATGTTTAAATAAATTTCTATTAAGTACCTGACCTTCACATGCATGCTGTAGCTTAATACACCTTTGCATGCTAACCATGTGAAGATATTCAATTATTTGCTTAAAATTTTAACTCAATTAGGTGTTAAGTTAAATTTAGCTTGAAAAATTGAGTAAAACTTACTGTACTTCTCTTTGATGAAACCTAACTTTGAAAAACAGATGAAAATTACTAACATGTTCAATACTATGATGAAAGAAGGGAAACCAATGTTAACTTTTTTGTTCAACAACATGCTAGCTCAAATTGACAAAAAAGGGGAAATACATACCCAACAACAAATTATAATTGATAAAATTATATACCTGACAATCAAAGTTAGGGCTCGTCGTCAAAAGTGAGCAGATTGACTCAATATCTTTGGAGATGGAGTGGTTCTGGTCGACATGAGTAGATTGTCGAAGAGAGAAGGGAAACATAAAGGATAGGGTGAAAGGCCCTGGTTGATCTGAGCTTTTGGCCATGGTTGCTGAAGGAGTGATCTTGGAGGAAGAAGATGAGATTTGGTATGACAGGAGTGGGTTTAGGCTTGTGCACGTGCACAGAGATATATGTACACAAGAGAACGGTTATGGGTAATTCAAAAAACAAGAAAAATGCCGATGTTTGGTAGCAAAAGGAGAACAGACGAAGTGCTTTATAGAGTGACAAGACTGTATCTTTGCAATTGCAGTGAAATGTGGAACAAATGAATGTAATTTGCAAGAAAATCAAGATCTGACTGAAATAAAATTGTAGTTCAATGAAATTTGTCAAAAATGGAAGAAATAATAGAGTAAAATGATTGCAGACTTTTAGGAACAAGATTAAAATTTGCAGTGATGAAAAAGAAAAGCACAAGGAACTAAAACAAGTTATAACTGGTGATAAAATAACAATGCAAGAATCAAGAACTTGCTTTACAACAACTGGAAATGAAAAACAAGAACTAAAAATGTATGAATGCAGGAATTTATCAACAGAAAATTAAAATGGCAATAAGAACAATAAGATTTGAAAATTTAAATAGGGTTTGTAACTAACAAATGAAGTAAGCTAGCTCATGAGATTTGTAAGGGAAGATACTGACTTAAAAGAAATTGCAACAGAACTAAAAATGAAGAACTAAAGATTGAAGAAGATAACTGCTTCAGTTTTCCACACTCGGTTACAAATAACCATTACAGTATATTTATACAGATAGACTGCATACATTCATGGATTCAACTCGGCCCAATTACAACCCAATACACTGACACACCAAACATACACAAACATAAACACGCCGACACATTCAAAATATATCTCTTCTCAATTCTTGGTTCCAGTAACACAAGTGCTTGACACAGGCCTGACATCGATCTCCATCATCTCTGGTGGTCTGGCTGGAAATAATCATCTTTTGGGCTTCTGCCCGTCAACCCAAAGCTAATATTTTCAGGCTGTTACATTTCCTTTTACCTTCAAGAATGACCTTGTCCTCAAGGTCGAGTGGTAGCAAAGGAAGTGGCCATGGTGGTTTATATGAACTTCCATTAGTAATGACATCTTCAAATGAAAAGAGTATTCTCTTATCCCCATTAATATAAGTTCTGTTAGCAACCTCAAGTACCAAGCAATAATCACTTAAACCCTTAATGGTATCACCTGATCTTATTATAATCATATTATCTGTTTTGAGAACAACCGTTGATGGTTGATAAAACGCATCACATGAATTACTTGCATGTGCATTCTTACCTACTTCCTTGTTTGTTTGTTTTTCTTCATCTACACCTTTCAATATAGTCTCCAAAATGGTCGCTTCTTCAAAAACCATATCAAGTGATTCCTTTATATTCAAATCTGTGTCTCCATTCTTGCATGAAGCTTGACATGAATATATGGCTTTAGTGTCTACTTTTGATTGAAAGGGGACCTTATCCTCCATTATTTCAATTTCAGATAACGATACTTAGTCATGGGCTATTTGAATAACAACAGTGTCTTGGTCTATAGGTAGGCAACCAGCATCAGAAAACAATTCATCTTTAGCAATCAGATCTTCAGAAATTTGGGGAATTGATGAATCATGTTCGCATACGTTTGATGACAAGAATCCATTCGTATTTTCAATCAACGGTTTGTGTACATCTAAAGAAACTATCCCTTGGTTATTATCACAAGAGAAATCAGTCTGTACACATTTAGTTGCAGTTATACAAGAATTCTTTAATAGTTCACCCAAGATCACAGCGAAGAACCCAAATTCATTGATACATGAATCATAACCGGTAGGATATTGTTTTGTCAACTCGATGCAAATATCCCAAATTTTGTAAGCAAGACCAGTAATCCTTTTTTTCTCAAACTTTGAAAGAGATGTTGCTAATAGGCTGCTTTGAAGGGAAGTGATAGTATCACCAATCTTTTTGTTGATAGATTTGATGAACATAATTACGGTGCTTAACTCCATTGATTCCAAGATCTTGATTCAATGCTCTAATTCGAATATTAGCCATGATGGTGATTCAAAATCTTGGGTTTGAGAGATGTTAAGGGTATTGTTAGCAGCAGTTTTTGGGCTTGGTAAATGGTTTCTTGAATTGATAGGTGGGGCTGCTGGGATGGTAGCTGATGAATTTACAGTATATGGAGTAGGAAGGAGAGGTTCCTTATGGTGTACAGGGATTCTTGGTGGACGGTATGGTGCTGGTTAAGAAAATATTGGCATTTGCATAGGGTAGGGATTTGGCGGATGGGGATCTTGATATGGGTAGCCGATTTCTTTTTTCCTTGTCCATTCTAGATCTTGATATGGAGGGAAGATTTGGGAATAATTGCTGGCGAAGTAAGGATCTGACTGGTTGTCAGAGGTTGCTGCAATCATAAGCTCTGATACCGAATTGAAAGGCCCTGGTTGACCTGAGCTTTTGGCCATGGCTGCTGAAGGAGTGATCTTGGAGGAAGAAGATAAGATTTGGTATGATAGGAGTGGGTTTAGGCTTATGCACGTGCACAGAGATATATGTGCACAAGAGAACAGTTATGGGTAATTCAAAAAACAAGAAAAATGCTGATGTTTGGTAGCAAAAGGAGAACAGACGAAGTGCTTCTTAGAGTGACAAGATTGTATCTTTGCAATTGTAGTGAAATGTGGAACAAATGAATGTAATTTGAAAGAAAATCAAGAACTGACTGAAATAAAATTGTAGTTCAATGGAATTTGTCAAAAATGGAAGAAATAATAGAGTAAAATGATTGCAGACTTTTAGGAACAAGACTAAAATTTGCAGTGATGAAAAAGAAAAGCACAAGGAACTAAAACAAGTTATAACTGGTGATAAAATCACAGTGCAAGAATCAAGAACTTGCTTTGCAACAACTGGAAATGAAAAACAAGAACTAAAAATGTATGAATGCAGGAATTTATCAACAGAGAATTAATATGGCAATTAGAACAATAAGAATTGAAAATTGAAATAGGGTTTGTAACTAACAAATGAAGTAAGCTAGCTAATGAGATTTGTAAGGGAAGATACCGACTTAAAAGAAATTGCAACAGAACTAAAAATGAAGAACTAAAGATTGAAGAAGATAACCGCTTCAGTTTTCCACACCCGGTTACAAATAACCATGACAGTATATTTATACATATAGATTGCATACAATCATGGATTCAACTCGGCCCAATTACAACCAATACACTGACACACCAAACATACACACACTGACACAAACATACACACATTCAAAATATATCTCTTCTCAATTCTTGGTTCCAGCAACTCAAGTGCCTGACATCGATCTCCATCATCTTCGGTGGTCTGGCTGGAAATAATCATCTTTTGGGCTTCTGCCCATCAACCCAAAGCTAATATTTTCAGGCTGTTACATAGGGATATCGGAGATCTAGGGTTTTCAATATAAGGGAACGATCTGGAAGTTGAAAATAAGAGGAATGTTAAATGAAAAGGTTGCCTAACATAGGTATTTGTTTAAAGCATAGGCGGGCTGGGCGCCAATTTTTTCCAGTAGCGTTAGGGCTAAAAAAATTAATGACCCAAGAAAAATTAGTAGCACTTTTGAATGAATGCTAGTAGTACGTGCAACTAAAACGAGGTTTTCTTATAATGAACAGTATTTTTCCAACTTGATTTGGAAATTGGGTTTCATCGGTTGAGACTGATAAGTGACGGTATTACAAAGGTTTCCTTTCGCACACCAAACAGACTATTCGAGTGGTTGGTTATGTCGTTCGATTGACCAATGCTCTAGCTTATTTTGTCGCCAATGAGTTAAGTGTTTCAGGAGAAGCTGGATAACTTTTTGATAATCTTTGTGGATGATATTCTCATGTACTCAAGAAATGAGGAGGATCATAAACATCATTTGAGAGTAATGCTTGATGTACTAAGGAGACACAGGTTAAAGACAAAGTTCTCCAAATAGGGAGAAGATAATTTCACTTTCTTGATCAAATTTCTAAGCATGTGTTATTAGTTGACCCAAGAAAGGTGGCTATAGTATAGGATTGGCGTGTACCGAAATATGCTATTGAGATTAGAAGTTTTCTTGGTTTGGCCGGTTATTACAGGAAGTTCATTAAGGAATTCATTAAGTTTCCACACCTTCGTCTCATCTTACCAAAAAGAATTTAGTTTTCCCATGGAGCGCAAGATGTGAGCATGCATCTATCAGAATGAAAAGTCACCGACTATTGTGCCGGTATTGACGATTCCAAATGATACAAAGCCTTTTTCTATTTATACTGATGCTTTCGGTACTGGACTTAGAGCTATATTAATGCAAAAGGGTAGATTAGTGGCATATGCTTGTAGACAGCTGAAGACCCATGAGAAAAATTATCAAACTCTTGACCTTGAGTTGGATGCCATGGTATTTGACTTAAGTCTTGGAGGCATTATCTATTTGGTCAGAGATTTGAGTTATATACTGATCATAAATCTTTCAAATATCCATTTTATCAAAAGGATTGAACCTAAGTCAACAAAGACGAATGAATTCTTTGCTTCATATGATTTTGGTACTTCATGAACTTTAGGAAAAGGGAATGTAGTGGCCAATACGTTAAGTAAGAGACATGTGATGCTCAATTTTATTTTTGTGGAGTGGAGATAGTTATAGTTTATTGCTAGTTTTGATTTTCGACCATCGTCGGAGTTAGTACCTTGTTTGTTGGAAGCTTTGGTGATTAGGCCTACACTTATGGACTGTACTGGTTCAAATTGGAGAAGTGATGAGACGTTAGCATGTACTTTGGAATGGTTCGATAAGGGTGAAAGGTCTTCTCATTTGGACTGGTATTCTATTGATCCGAGAGGATTTTTACAACATGATGATAGTTTTATGTGTTTCTGATGTTAAGAAGTTGATTGATGAGGTTTTAACCGAGTATCACCATTCTAGGATGAATGTTCATCCTGGTGGTGACAAAATGAACAAAGACATGAAGAGGGTTTTTTATTGGCCAAAGATGAAGCAACAGGTGGTTTAATGTGTTGCTTGATGCTTGAGTTGTTAGCAAGTCAAGGCCGTGCAGTGAAAGCTAAGTGGACTATTATTTCCACTAAATGTTCCACCATGGAATTGGGAGCACATATCGGTGGATTTCATATATGGATTACCAAGGATCCAAAAAGAGGAACACGAGCATTTGGGTCATTATTGACTATTGGATCAAAAGCCCTCATTTCGTTCTAGCATGGAGTATGAGGACATCAACATCGTTATCTACTTTATACGTGAGAGAGGCGATTTGGTTGGATGGAATTCCAATCAGCATTATTAGGGATTGCGACCCACTTTTTATGAGTGACATTTGGAGGAGCCATCGGGATGTATTAAGCGTTGAGTTGAATCTCAGCACTGCTAATCATTTGTAGATGGATAAACACATCGAGAGGGTGAATATGGTACTAGAAGACATCTTAAGGGCATGTATTTTAAATTTTGGGGGAGTTTGGGAAGACCACCCTCCATTAGTTGAGTTCACTTATAATAATGGATATCATGTAAGCATTGGCATGCCGACGTTTGAGGCTTTATATGGACAACTATGCATATTCCTATCATGTTGGTGGGAGGCGATTGATAGAGTCATACTTGGATTAGATATGGTTAGAGAAACTTCTAAGAATGTAACATCCCACCTCTATATGCACACCACTGAAGCGTATTACTAGGTAATACTATCTGATAATATAGAGAATGAAACGATATTGGTTGTCACACGTGAATATGCATGGGCTAACACTGGTATGTAATTCAAAATCATAAACTACTCACCTATATGTACTTAGTATCGGCAAAAAGCAATAAAAATGTGTGTTTTCATGATATAACAACACAATATAAAACAGTAATTAGAGAATACAGAGTCATCAACGCAACAATAACATATAATAAATAACATATGCAAGTTCCAATGTGTCTATATAAAAGAGTCAAGGCCCACTATCTCTTAAATAAATATAATATATATGACCACCACTTACATCTCACCATAACAACAACATATACATAGGATACTATATACACCAATGAATGTCTAATACATAGTCCCACTCAAAACCATCCTTCAAACTACGACGAAAAACCATAAACTTGTCACAACGTCCCTGAATCTGAAATGTCTTAGATCAACCCGAGTATTATATAATAACACACGGGTTAGACTATGTCTAGAATGTAGATGCCAATAATAACTGACATGGAATAATCATGTACTATACAAAGTTTCATATAAATTTCTCTTATGTAAAATAATCACAATCCATGCACATAATATCACCCATATCAAAGCATAGTCAAGTAACACATCGAATGATCAATATCAAGACGGGTGTGACAACACATCCATAAAATCATAGAATAGTGGGTGTATCAACAAATACATAATTATCGACCAACCCACTAATCTTAAAAGCGATTCAACTATCAACAACACACAATCATGCAAGGTACTACAAATATGGTAATCGTATGTCTATGTATCTTAATCACATATTCTAGATAGGAGCCTAACAACACACAACATCGCTCCAAGGGACAACATACAACACTAACAACATACAGTACACCCCACAGTCTTAAGTTACTCCACTCATCGTGGTCCAATGTCCATATACATGTCATGGTCATGAACCTACCGCCCAATGGTAGCAGACTATTTAGCTAGTGTAGCATTTGGGAATATTATCACACAATCAAAATACCAACACATAACACATATAACGGCGATGCCATAGATATAGGGCATGACCCCGCGATCAGCCAACTAGGAAGGACACTAGTCTATCTGGATAACCTATACATTGCACTAATAGGCAAACAACCAGTACACATACTTATCCCTCTCGCACACCATAATGGTAACACAAAACTACCATGCCTCGTATATAAGTGTCAATCACATTCAAGAGGTAACTAAATAAATAGTTGCTCGAGTGTCTTATACTACCTAGTGCTACCCACTTATTTACCAATTGTTTATGAATCCTACTTAACTCCCATATCATATTCTATATAACAAGTCTAGTGAATAACCGAAGAAACATTACCATAAGTCTCATACCGGACGATGTTATAACCCCGCGTATTCAAATTCCTCGTTTCATAGAAAATATAATCAAACAAAGTACACACTGCATTTGGAAAAGAGGTTTCAATTATAGAAAATATAATAAAGCTTTCAAGAGCCTTATTATAGTTTAAATGTTAGAATGCTATTTTTCCTATTTACTCAAAGCCAAATATAGGAAATACAAATAGTATAATAATCTTCCAAATCTCTTTTCCTTATTGGAAATTATAGAAAACTCCTTTGAAATCAATTATTATTTAAAAAATAATTCCACAGACTTCTGTAACTAAATACAACTTTAAATGAATATATAAGTTTTAAAACTAATAACTATTTACTTTAAACTGGAGAATATTTTATAAATCTCATACTTATATTCACAGATTATATACAATTCCTTAAAAATCAAATAATATTTAATATAAATCGTTCCATAATTTTTTTTAAAGGAATACAAATCTTAAATGAATATGTATAAACTTCAAAAATAAATTTCTATTTATTTTAAACCATAGAGTATACTTGTAAGTCTCTTCTTTATATTTAACAATCATTTAAAATTATTTTAAAATTAATTAATAACATTTAGAAGTCATTTCATAATTTACTAGAATTAAATAGGATTTTTAAACAATTATTAAAGCCCAAAGCAATGTGAAACATTTTTAAAACATAGTTAATTAAATTATTCATGTTCAATAAAAATAAAACATTTTCACAAAAATAGTTTCATATTTGGAATGCGTCATTTTTCCACTTCCAAAATCATATTTTATATCAATTTTAAAGAAAGAATTTTTTTA
This sequence comes from Allium fistulosum, assembly GCA_030737815.1. Lineage (NCBI taxonomy): Eukaryota > Viridiplantae > Streptophyta > Magnoliopsida > Asparagales > Amaryllidaceae > Allium > Allium fistulosum. The sequence goes on from CM060904.1 coordinate 692,594,249, forward strand.
AAGCATCAAGAGTTTCACTATATGTAGCCTTACTACTCTAGGCAAGTGACCATCAGTTGACCGCCTCCATCCAAGGGCTACCGACCGGTTATGTCACGGTCTGGACAGTAAGCCCGAGCCATGATACACTTTAAGCTCCTTCAAGCTTGATTCTCCTCCAGTCGACTTCATACCATATTTCGTTCATTCCAACATGACTTCAAGTTCTAAAACACAACAACCAAGCATTCAAATTCAAGCAATATTCAGAGTAATGGGTTCAATACACAGGGAAGAAACATAATGCAAATCAACACTAATAACCAAAGAAATCACTCACCAAACATAATTTTTGAGAGCAAAAGATCACTAACCTTAACAATTGCAACACAAATCCATCAATTGCACTTCTTAGCTCCTCCAAAGCTCGTCATTTCCATTTGCTGTGAAATTCAACTTGACCTCAAACTCGATAAAATTCCAACTTAGATTGCTCCTAGGGGTGTAGATCCTTATTGAGAATCTTATATTTGAATTTTAGAATTTATGGAATTTTATTTTATTTGTTATGTATTATTGAAGAGGAGGGGCTAAACTTTGATTTTGAAAAATGAGAAAGTGTGAAAGTTGAAAGCTAGGCTTTGCCTTTTAGAAAATGAAAGAAAGTTCTAGAAAGCTCAAGGGAAAATACGAAGGGAGAAAATAAAATTCTCTTATTTGGTTTGGGCTTTTGTGCTAATATTAATTTGTTTTCACTTTATTTTCTACATCCTCTTTATAAAACAATTATTTTACCAAATATAAGCAATTCAAAATCTCACTTAAAAGCCACATTTACACAATAATAATGTTTAGCCATCATTATATAATTTATAAAATTATGTTTCCATAATTTTTCCATTTTAAAATTTAATTATCTCTAAATTACATTTTCTGGCCTATTTATAAATAAATTCCTGGTAATTAAATAAAATTGATTCTTCACCATATTAAATTCCATAATTATTTTATTTATTATTATTAACTTTGTAAATTATTAAACCATTTTTAATCTATTTTAAAAATCATCTTAAGTCTAAAACATCAATAATACCTCAGAATAGTCAGAATTCTATTCATTAATAATACATATCTTCCCAAATATTTAATATCAAAATACTCCATTTGATAATCACTTTAACAAATTATTTCCCTCGTTATTAATAAATATCTCCAATTAAATCATCCATTTGCCAAATCTCACCATAAATATTTTATTATCAAAATTCTTATTTTCATAAAATATTCCATTATTCAAATCCAAAATAAATTTCTTTATTTCCCATCTTTCTCAAATTCCTTATATATATTTATAATTTAATTCCAAATTATACACATTTCATTATTTAATACCCACTTATTTATTTGAGACTTTATTATTAATTTTAATTAACTACTTTTCAATAACGGGTTGTTGCAGACTCCCCCTTAAAAAAATTACGTCCTCGCAATTTCTTCTTAGGAGAATTAATAACAAGCCAATACTCTAATTTTTATTACACCCATCAATAATCTAAATACAAAAAAACATGCAATCATCTAAACAGATTCTACCATTAAATGCACTCACAACCAAAACTCTTTATTACTTTATCGGGTTAGCACCTGGAGTGATTTGCATCAACCCATCAATTGACAACTAAAGTAGCACAACAACTTCCCAATAATTATTATACCTTCTCACTGGCTTTTCCCAGACAAAAAGTGTAACAACCCATGCCTTAATGGGTCCGAATTTCGATAAAATCAAAAGCCAAGTCCATTAGGGTATAGATCATTGGTGTAGGTAACTTGTAATAAACATAAGTATATCAAAGAGCTATCTACATAAACTCATAGCAGAATAGAAAAATATAATAGAACATATATATAGACTAAGACTACTACCTTGGAATTAAAATTATTCCTTGATATCTAGTCACCTTATCAGTGCCAAGCATGAATGAAAAGACTACTTCATCTAACGTTCCCGTCTTGCACCAGTAGCATGTCCCTCTAAATTTATCATGTGGGTTGTAATGATGAGGGGATTAAAACAATGTTCTGGTGACTAGAAAGTATATACTTTATGTGCAACACTAATTTATGCCGGTTGATTTTTATTTAAATGTTATGTCTCCTATGCATAGCTTATTCGTTTAATTCCATCCGCGCATACGATATGTCTAACTTTCTTCGAGGTATAACTATATAGATGCGTATGTGTGTGTATAAATGTTATACTACCCAAAAGAAAACCCAGCTACTTAATACTTCTTAAATAGGGAGGAGGCAGACTTAATGGCCATTTAATACCTCAATTCCGAAGCAAGCCCTTCGTAACATAATCGCCAATCAATCCGGCCCTGGCTACAAAAACTAGTGACTCCTAGATAAGGCCTTATAATTTAATTTTCCGTATTACTAAAGCATCTCAAAGACTCATCTGAGGGTTAACCAACCCACCTCCAACAAACAAATAACAAATTAAACTATAAGGTCTCTGCATATCCCTACAGATTCTATACTAATAGAAACCGAAATCCTATGGCATAATCCAAGTCTTTGCTAATGACCGCTCGGGACTGTTGGTGGTTAAAGCCTATATGTCATCTCTACTACAAAATACCGGTCCAACAACAATACCGATATAACCCGTCGATATCCCACACCCGAAATATCTTTTAGACTAACCTAATGTAAGTCAAGGAAAAATACTCATCCTAATTACATAATAAACCTTGTTAGAAAGGAAGCAGACTTTATTTCCCTATTAGGTACCGCCGTTGGTTATTTAAAACTTCATATATAGGGAGGAGGCTGGTCCAACGACCATTTAATACATTCCAACCCAAAGTAAACCACTTGACATCCCTAAAGATACTGAGCCATTTAATACTTCAAATCCGAGATGAACCCTTGGTATATTTTTCCACAGCTGTACGCAAACATATATCCCTTTGCCATAAATTCTATGGTTGGAGATGTCCCACATCAGTTGTACGTATACACAACTTGTATCGACCCACCTCCTCGACCCTCGAAGATCGACACTAATACATTCTCGGTATTCATGTGCCACAAATTCAAGTGCCGAAGAGGTAGATAATCATGGGGTAAAAGAAAATAAAGATAGAAGATAAAACAAATAGAATCTCACATCGCATTAAAACAACCTATAATTTTACATGTGGAAGATACATACAATCACTCCAAATGATTTATCAAAGTTACGGCATGTACTAACCCAGCCAAGGTAGTTATAACGGTCTATCCTTACAAGTGTTGGTAGATACATAATAAACATACAATGAAATATAAATAACTTCTCCAGTAAACCAAAAAATGCTCTATGATCCATGCTCCATTCCAAAATACTTCAAGCTTTCCTAACTGCTTGACTGCCCTGGGAAATTAAGGCACCCAGAGTATAAGGAAAATAAAAATAAACTCCGGGTCAGTCATAGGACTGGTGTGAGAAACTCAAAATATGAATGTTTTGAAAACAAAAGGTATCTCATAAGACTATGCCGTACATAAACACGGAACATGTTTCTACCTTATGATAACCAAAACATTTGCTACGCAAAATCATTTGATATTATTTTTAATAACTTTCTTTGAAAACATTTGCAAATAAACTTATGAATCTTAGTCGAAATTATTACATTATTAAATTCCAGCATACTAGCTACAAAGTAGGTTCTACAATCAAAATCTTACAGGGCTCGTTCAGAAAATGGATTTCATACAATGACAAGGTGAGGGACTACCATTTGTACAGTATACCTCTAGAGGGATATACCTAGGGTCCAGATACTGAACGCCTATACTAACACAGAATCAGCCAACCCCTTCGCTGGATAGTACCGAATATGACATCACCCCCGTCGTTACCGACCTTTAACAGGATCTCAAAGCATACACCACATACTCAACATATAGAGAGTAATCTAGAAAGGTGATAATCATCTCCTAACGGGCACAACCTACATAGCTCTACCGCATCTACCCTGATTTAGCCATTTCCAGTTGATGAGGCCCGATGCAACGTTTTACCTTTCACATAGCACATTCCAATTTGAATGCCACACTGCCATTCCATGATCACACAACTGATTTCTACAAATGTATAACTCCTGAGCTTGTGCATCTCAGGAAAGAGTGTTAAGCTAAGAGAAGTTATCTTCTCCACTACCAAACAGATGATATGTTCATAGAGATCAATCGATGTAATAAGAAATGCAATGTCAGACATCATCCATACAAGTTGTCCAGGATAAAACTCCAAAATGGCATTTTCTTTGGATCCAATCTTTTTTCTCTCCTTATCATTCGAGAAAGACAAGAAAATTTCAGGGTAGACAAATCGAAGGCACTCTCCTACCACATCCTGTCGGCGATTAACCCTAGGATTAGTAATGAGAAGTCCTTGCATCGAAGATCTCAAATGAAGAACTACTGTCATAAATATGATATAGGAAATTTCCCCCGAGGGTCAGTGACAAGTAACCCTACATTTCATCTTCCAAATCATTTCCATGTCTTTACTTTGAATACGTAGATTGGTTAGAATTGGTTCCAGATAAAAATTACTCAAATCTGACTCCGATTCCTTCGAACCAATCATCGATAAAAAGATGTTAGGTGAATAGGGAATTATTCTTTGATCGATTAATTTCTTTTATCAAAATATCTTATGGTGATATATATCTTTAAAACATTCTTTTTGGTATATACGGAATCATTAAACATCTCTTTGGAAACTTATTTATTTAAAGCTTAACAAATATTTCTTAATTCAAAAACAGAATTTTGATTGAGTTGAAACCATGTTATCTAGGATGTTAATCCAAAATCGGTAAATATTAAGTGAGCAGAATCTATAGAAAAACCTAATTCTACTAAATATCAATTCCTATATTCAACAAGTACTATGGGTGAAATAACGGCAAAATCACCTTTTAAATTCCACGAATAGTATGAGTTCACTCTTTGGAATTTAACACCAAGTATAAGAAGACTATCTCCATAAAATCCAACTTATTTATATTTGGAAAATTATATCCTTTATACTTTGGGAAATTTTGATTCGAGTAAAAAAATATTTCTATCCCCTGCATCAGGCTAGTTTAGATAGCCAGGAAGAGCAGGAAACTAGTTTTCCAAACTCAAGCGTAGACACTATCTCTCTATCACCCATAAGGTAGTCAAGTTATTTGATCGACTCTAAATCTTTTAACATACTTAATTGACTTTTAATTATTTATTTACCACTTTATAAATCCTTCAAATCACCATTTAAAATACTTTATTATTCATTTAAAAACATTTACAAAAGATTTGGAAAAGAATTGTTATGTTTAGAACTATATTTCAAAAGTTATATAAAAGTGCTCCGAATTATGCTTTTTAAGCTGTATTGATCAAAACAACTTTTCTATCATTTGGAAATTCATTTTTATAACTCAAATCACTTTTAAAACATTTTAAAAGATTTTTAGAATTTATTTCATATTTTTAAACAATTAAAAATATCTATTTTAAAACATTTACTACTTTGGCATCCGAACTGTCAAAGCGCGATTTTATTTAAAACTTGATTTTCTCATATTTTAACATCTATCAAATGAAATCTCAATTTTCTTTCTTTTTTTGAAAGCTATGGATATAATAGTTTGGAAAATTCTTATGTCGAAGAATTCCGAGCTATATTCCATTATATACATTCGTTTGATTTCTACGGCGCGAAATTGCGAACTAATGTTACGCGACACGCCTATTTTTTGACTCAATTTTCAATATTCATTTAAACTTTGCCAAAACACTTTTAAATGTTTATAAAACATTTCTACCCCATATTAAACCATTTTTAAGAGGTTTAAACATTTTATATACACTATTTCATTCAATAAAGAAAAGTGATTTCCTTTGTGCATATCGACGTGTATTAACGTGACTTGTATATATATTCAACAACCATATTAAACATCCATATTATCATATTCAAACATGATAAACAACCATTATTAAAACTCTTATCCAAACATATATCATCCAGTTTTATATATAACTATAGTTTAGGAGTTTCTCATCTTGGTTTAGACGATTAACTAAAAAATGGTTGTAGCTTCACTAACTCGGATTTTTAGCTCACGATCACTTGGGCTCTTGCCTTTGGAGGGCTCGGCCTTAGCTAGGGGGCTCACGGCCTTGGTTGAAGGGGAGGGAAAGCTCGGCTACAGTGGCGATCATGGGTAAAGAGAGTGAAGAGGAGTGGATTTAGCTTGGTTTTGAGATGTATGGGTATGTATTACATATGTTTATAATATTTGCACTATTCAACATAACTTTCTTTCTATTTTTTTATATGAAGAGAAGCCATTAGAGAGGCTATTAGAGCTTGAAAAGAAGAGGAATAAGAAGTGTAATGGTGTTATACACTGCAACAAAAATACCCTTTCACAACTGCCAAAAACAGTTGTAATAGGTCTATTACAACTGACATCCACCAGTCTTTATATCCGCAGTTGTAATAGAGCATGATTATTTTACAACGGTTTCTTACAGTTGCATAAGCAGTTTTAATAAGCCTTTTTACAATTGCAAATAGTAGTTGTAAAAGATTTATTTACAAATGCTTTCGGCAGTTGTAAAAGACTTTTTACAACTACTATTTACACATGTACTAAAGTTTATCGCAATAGCCAAAATCAGTTGTTATAAGACTCTTTTGCAAGTGCCAACAGGTCTTGTAATAGAATTTTTTACAACGGCTTTTCGCAATTGTAAAACATTATTTACAACTGTTTACGACACTTGCAATAAATATTTTAACAACTGTTTCCGCCTGTTGCGTTAACATTTTACAATAGTTTGTAATAGTTGTAGTAGGATGTACTATAACTAGTGATGACAGTTGCACCAAATATTTTTACAACTGCTACAAATTACTATAATTCATCTTTTCACAATTGCTATTAACCATAAATTTCGTGATATTATAATTAAAACCAATATCTCGTTAACAATAACCATAATCATTCAAATACTTGAAACAACACGAACCATTCACATTCAAAAACAATTCAAGTTTACACCATTTATGAATTCATAACTCCGTTCCAAAACATAACTAAATCCATCACATAAATCAGCAAAAGTACATATACATATTGATCAAAAGAGATAAATTCTTTATGCCAAGCAATAGGCGTCCCAACCGCTTGTCCAATCGTATAGATATCTGAAGTAGGCCTAAATAGAAAAGCTTCAGGATCCACCACCGCATCGACCCAAACTTTCTAAGCATCTGCTCCTAGTGGTACATGATGCACTAAAATAGTAGGGTCGGTAGATGCGATTGTTGCTTCTGCGATAATAGTCCTTTGCCAACTCAATAATTTGCACTTTCTAGGCTGCAGCTGAAATTGTATATTAACACCAGTTGTGACGTTGTTGCTACTTCGATGAGACTATAAAAATAAAGCATTATGTTTAAAATTGATTACTTATATTTTAAACTAAGCTGCCAGCATGTGTCATTTTGCAAACAACGGTGCGAGATAAGGTTAAAATTAGCATGCTTGAATATAGAATTTGATAGTTTATATCATTTATCTACTTCAAACATGTCATGTGTAAATAAATTCAAACATGATTTCCTCCAAGTAGTCATAACATTAAACTAATCGTGTACCCTCATATCTATTATTTACCTTCCGTTGTAATTTTGAAACAATTGTTTCGCTAGAAGTTTCTCTATGGTTAAACTAAAGAATGAACTTGGAATCTTTTTAATTTAAGTACCATAATGAAAAATATACGCATAATTACAGTAGAACTTCAGGAGCAATAGTAAGAAACATTTGTATGTACCATTAATGTTCGTCCATACTATTTTTTCTCAGAAGCATATTCAAATCAGACTAGTTATTCAACAGCTACCTATAGAATTGCTACTGCTTATGAGAATAAACTCATAAAAAGAATTTATTTGTTGGTTAGCTGAGTCACCTTAAGTACAATATGTTCACACGTAGAAGGTGTACAAATTCATTGTTTTCAAGAATTTGTCCGAATTGTTCATAACTTCAACCTAAAACTAGTCTGAAGGTCTAGACCGCTTAAATCATTCGTTTTGAAGCTTTCATGCCTAAAATTTATACAAAGGCAAAACCGCTTTACCCAAAACATTAAAATTAATTCTTTTAATTCAAAAACTTTGCACAATCGACATCAATAATATATGAAACTATATTTTAAGCTTGTCAATTTAGAACATTAAGTGTATTACTTCAAAATCATATGCACACGTACAAAACAATATATATTTTTTAGCTTAATATTGTAACGACTCGGATTTTGCCCGTTCGAAAATCAACATCCGTACTTCACATTGTACTAGAATGCCGCAGATTCGACCGTTCAAATCCGATTCGCTGGAGCTATAACACAATTAAGTAAATAACACAGCGGAAGAAAAGAATAATACATTGATATACAATATCTGATACAACAGAGTGATACAATGAATATCAATATACATCAGAGATATGATACAAGAAATAGCAGCGGAAAAGAAAAGATAACAACAGCAGCGGAACAATATCAATAGAAGTGATAACTCCAAAATGATCTTCAGACAAGAATGAATCCACAACTCCAAGATAAGCAACTCCGATGAATGAACTAGCTCCAGATAATCTACTAAACCTGAATATCTGAAAAGAAACCCAACTCTAGACTGCTCGTGTGGAAAATTATGAGCACCCAGAGTTTAGGAAAGGAACAATAAACTCCGGATCAGTCATGGACTGGTGTGAGCAACAAAAACAGTTTATCTTTAAACAAACACAAAGGGTTTTAAACATTGAAATCCGCAATGCTTTTAGAAAATGAAACTACCATAAGACCTCCCGCCACACACACAATGCAAACGCAGAATTGGAGGAGATTTCTTCTTATGATAGTCAAACATGCTTACTACGCAAATCATTGGATATTATCATTAGTGCATAGTGCAGAAACATTTCGAAAGTATAATATTAATCTTAGCCAACATACGACCAGTATCGTATGCCTACTATAGCTACCATCTAAACAGTGGTGACCACCGTACGTAAATGGCAGGTTCTACAACTAAAACCGTACAAGTTCCGTATTGGAGAAATGGATTTCCAACAAATGGTCAGGCTAAGGAACTTCCTTCCGCCGCATGGGAACGCCTCTGGCGGGACGCCCCGAGAGACAAACTGCTCTCTGCCAACAAGGCCGGGTTACCCCTGTAACAGGTAACTCACGAATATGTCATCACCCGGTCCTTTGGGACCTTTATCCGAGCGCTCGATAACCAACATCACACATCATAAAGAAAGTGTATCCACATGAGTAAGTATCTGGGCTCCATACCATGATACCACCCCTTTCCAGAAGGAAATGACATACCCTAAAGGGCGCGACCCTCATAACCTTGCCGCAACGATCCTGTTTCGACCATTTCCGGGTTGTGAGGCCCTGACGAAGTCTCGTCCACAAAGCTACGCTTTGTCACAAAGCCATGCTTTGGGTCAACAGATGATCAACCTATGATCACAAAGATAAATGATCAAACAAATGATCATATCACAAATGATCAAACGATGATCATCACACAGCTACACTCAGCATGTCACATTACCAAATTGGGATATATCGCTGATAACCTTCAACTACATAACCTCTGAACTCGTACGTCTCAGAGAAGGGTGTTAAGCTAAGAGAATAAATTCTCCGCCACCAACAGAAATGTATTTGAAAGAAATCGGCTTTATATCTCAAAGTGTAATGTCAGACATGTACATACAAGTCTGTTCCGGGTTCGAACAGAACCGAAGGCACTTCTTACGAAGCCCTTGCAATTCCGAATAATTTCCAATCACGTCCGGACTTCCCATCACAAAGGGTGATAAAATCTCTATACAGGGGACCAGTCGATGCAGAGACATTCGACGAGTTGTCCTTTCGTTTTTGTAAATATCCGGTCTTCAACACCGGTCTTCAAATGCTATCCATATCGACGTATCACATATTCGGAACGGGTTATATGACACAAAGGTCCTTTCCCGGCTAAACCGAATAATGAGCGCAATCTTTAAAAACATATGGATATTGGGATTTCAATTAAGTCACAACTTATTACCCAAACTTTTCTTTCAAATGGTTTAACAAATTACCATTTCAAATCTTTTAAAACAAAAAGATTCATTTTAACAACCTTCAACGGTTTAACAATTTTCCACACTTTAATCTTTTAAACAAAGGATTCATTCACAGATTTTCCAAATTAATTCCCATTTCAATTTGATTAACTCGTTAAATCTCTAAAACAAAGATTTAACTTATAGCTTTCAAAACAATTCAATTTCAATGGTTTAAACAAATCATCATTTTAAATCTGTTAAAAATAACCAGATTTTATTCATAGCTTTTCAAAACAATTCATTCATAACTTGGAAAACCATTTTCAATTCAATATTGAAATTCCTTTAATTAAACTGGAATTTCATTTCTTATCTGAAAGCTTTTATCCTTTTAAAAACAACACTTTTCATTTTGGAAACCCGATTCATTTATACGAGTTAAAGTCATTTGGGTTAAATCCAAATTCTCAAAATTATGCTTTTAAAATGGTTTAAATTCATACAAACACATTTATAACATTTTTAACTGTAATTTCCAAACATGGAATTCAATTTCCAAATTATTTTGAATTCAAATTCAAATTAAATTATTTAAATTGGAAATTTAATTAAGTTATTTAAAATAACTTTTATCTTAAAAACTCCATTTCAAAAGCTTTAACATTTAACCCAAATTCATTTCCAAAATCAATTGAAATTAAAATTTCAATTTCAAAACATCAAATTTAAATTATCTGTGACTTAACCGATTTCCATGTGAAATCCATATTTGTGTGTGTATAAGTGTGGTCTAGGGGTTTTACACAATAGTGCAACATCAATCATCACAGATATATCGATAAGCGGTATAATCGATAACGCTTATCTTCATTCACAGATTCATAGATAAATAAATTTATCAGTCACAAAGATTCACAATTACAATTCGATGTGGGTTTCGGATAACCAACTGGAATCCGACTCCCTGTCGCATCGAAATTCAAGTGCCGTGTTACGGGCCATGGGGTTTCATATTCACATAGTAATATATCACAGAAATAGAAATCACAGCTAAGTAAATTACAGATCACAGCATACATCAGGGTATATCACAAAGTATCACAATCAGGGATATCAAACAATCAAATCAATCAACAGAATCCAAACATTCATAAGTAAAATTAATGAATTTATCTGATTAATTTAAATCAGATTTATTTCTTATGAATTTATTACTAATCTTGGTTAATTAACTTCAATAATTTACAAATTATTTTGATTAATTATTCTTTAATCATTTATTAATTAACCATTAATAATTAATTAACCTTTATTTAATTCATCAACCTTAAATTATTAAATAATAACCTTTTAATTATTTAATTCACTATTTAATTAATTATCCTTAATTAATAAATTAACCTTTAATTAATTAATTACCATTTTATTAATTGTCCTTAATAAATTACATTAATAAATCCTTTAATTATTTAATTAATCAATTTACTTAATCAATTTAATCATTTATTTAATTTCTTTTAATTACGAAATTATCTTTAAGTAATTAATTACCTTAAATTAATTAATCACATTTATTTACTAATCACATTCATTAATTAATCACATAAATTAATAAATCAACCTTAATCAACTTCAAAGTTTATTTCTAAATAACGGTTATATATATATTAAACCACTTTAAACTTAATAACTTTAATATAATTCATTTTGAAGCCTTTAAAATCACATGTTAAATGATACTTTTGTTTTAAGGGAATTAAAAAGAGTTAGATCAAATTCCTTTTTAATTTCACATATTTAAATTATGCTTTACTTATTTAATATTTAGATTTACAAAACTCTATTTAAAATTTTAATTAAAAATCCAGATTCCATTTCAAATTGCTTTAAAATTTAATTACAGACAGGTTTTCAAAAATCGTTACAAACTAAGATTAACCCGAGGCAATATTCATCTGCTTCGAGTCCAACCCACCCTTACTTCGAGTCTCACTCGAAATAACCCGAGTACGCACTCGAGTACAAACCCACGATCGAACTGCTGACATACACACGCGCCACTGTGCACGTACACACCATATCGGAGCCACTCCGATCAAGTCGCCGATCACGATCAAGTCGCCCACGACCTTGCTGAAACCTCCGACCACCCAGCTTGAAGAAATCAATAGCTAATCAAAATCGAGCTACCAGCCTCGAACTGGAAACCAACTGCTCGCCTAAAATCACCCCGACCACGCGACGCCGACCACCTGGCCTCGCACCACCGCGACCACATCACCCCCAGACATCCACGAAACTATCCCCAGACCCTCGTCTAACTCGATGCACCCTAGAATTGTCAGCGACCCATTTTTTTAACATGAACTAACCTGGGTTCTTAAACCCTATTTTGATCTCGTGTTCGAATTTTTGGGTTTAAAAAATCACATTGGTATTTTTCTAGTAATCATGAACTTCAAATCTTGCTGTCGCCACGAATTCGAGGCCTGCAATTACCTAGATCATCGGAATTTTGCAAATTTCTGTTTTCCGTTCAACTTCGAATTCCACGATAAAGGATAAACTAAAAATCTCGATTCTTTCTCCTAAATTCATGATTCAGGAAGGCAAACAAGATTTTGAAACCAAATCTCAAATCTCACTCAATTTAAATTTGAACAAGATTCGACCTTTTCCCTGTGTTTAGCATTTTCCAGATATCCCTTCTACCTTTAAAGCTTAAATATGATTTTAGCATTTAGATCTTGTCAATTGTTACATGATTTATTTAAACATCACATTCTAAAGATGATCAGGTAAGTAGATATGAAATTTCTTTTTATCTGTAGCCTGTAAATAGACAGAGGAGTATATTCATCCCTGTCATCAGTTATAAACCCAATCACACATTTATATACATACACGCAGGCACAACATTCACATCATAGCTTCCAATACGAATCCAAACATCAAGATAAAAATCAGGGTTAAGAGGTTTGCTCACTTGTGTTTCCAGAGAATGAAACAGAGCACTTTTGCTTTGAAACAGCTCTTAAACTTGCTTGCTGAGATCTCTTCTTTGATCTCTGGTTGCCTTGATTCATTTGTGTTGTTGAATGATCTTGTTTAAGTTTTGAAATGTTGCTACTTTAGATTTTCTCAGTTTCGAATAAATGAGACTGAGATGAAAAGAAAAATGTTGATATAAAGAAGAGGGTTTACAGGTTATATTTTATACAGGTTGAGGTGTATTTGTACAAAGTGATAAAATTTGTTTAGTACAATACAAAGCAGAGTTATAATAATTTTTTTCTTTGTTTTCTCAACAAGATCTCGGCTGAGGAGATATAGCATTAATTGCTAGAGTCCTTTATGTTTCATATTATATTTTTACATTGTGTACTTTATGTTTCTACTTATCCTATTTATAAAGATATTTTGTTTACTTCATGTTTGAATATACACTTGTTTACTTCGGCTGTACATGTATATTCCTTGTTTTGTTTTCACACTTGCTTCATTTGTTTATACTTATCCTTTGTTATATTTTCATTTTATACTTTGTTTTATTCTTATTTATTTGTTTGTTTACATGTTGTTAGATTTTAGTCAAGTATTGCTTTTATTTTTATAGTTCATCTTTTATTTATTTATTTCTATTTCTAACTCAAATATTCATTTTCAAACTTTAATACTAATTGTCTTTATAACATTCTTTTATAAATCATTTCTATTTTAAATTTGTTATCAAAATTTTTATTTAAGTGTTACTCAAATTCTTATTTCTAACATATATATTATACTTACTTTTATACTTGTGTCAAAGGTTTTATATAAAAAAATTATTTTTTAAACCATTTACTTGAGATTACTCAAGTTCAATATATACACATATATATACAAATTCTCAAATCCTAATGACTTTATATATTCTTCAAGTTGAATCGGGGAAACTCGCTCCCATTTAAAATCAATTTTACAATTTTTATTCAAAAAATTAATTTAATTATCAATTTAAATTCATAAGAAATCCGGGGTCGTTACAGACTTCCCCCCTTAAAAGAATTTCGTCCTCGAAATTACCAAGGAGATACAAAGATTGATGAAGAATGTTTCATCAAATCAAACTGAATATCTATTCTGCATTTGGCTTACCAAATCAGAACATCAATAATAGATACAAGAACGAATCTATTTGACACTTCACAAGATACTCGGGTTATTCAGGTCTACGAAATATGCAGTGGCATCGGTTAGTTCGAAGTGATAACTAACCATCCGTAGAATATATCCAGACCCAAAAGAATAGACAGATATATGGATACGATTTCAAAAATTTTTAGTTTAGAACTAAAGTATACTTATCAACCATAACAATCAAAGCAAACAATTCATCCAAACCAACAATTTGGCCTATCCGGAGTTCATGTCCCTTATTATCATATCGAATCTCCTTCCTCGATCTACCAGGAACTATCGAAGGATTCAGAAAAGATGGCGAACTAAAGAGATTGATAGAGAAAAGATTGCTTCCTTATTGTTACAGAGTATTGACCGATTATAGTCATATTTCCCTGTCCCCTATCTCATCCTCTTCTCGCACTCATATTCACTATCAGTGGATAGTAAGAGAATTTACTGAGACATTCGAACGGATATCTGAGGATACTCATTCTAGAGTTTACTTCACTCTATCTCTAATGAGCTACTTAATGTGTTACACTCCTGAGCTAAAGTTCAACCTTAGCTCTGATACCACATGTAACGACTCGGACATTTCCGGCAGCAGCGACCGGTAGGCTTTGCAACCATCCCGGCCCCACCGTGGCTCACACTGGCACCTCGCAGTTGCTTTTACGGCCAGCCTCTCGACTGTCACAACCAACCCATCCCACTCAGGGACATGTAGGGGTAAGAGTCTCCCGTTCGCCACCAAACCGCGAAGCGAGAACCCCCTATCATGCTGTAATATAGCAAATGCGATCCATATCGACGTATCACATATTCGGAACGGGTTATATGACACAAAGGTCCTTTCCCGGCTAAACCGAATAATGAGCGCAATCTTTAAAAACATATGGATATTGGGATTTCAATTAAGTCACAACTTATTACCCAAACTTTTCTTTCAAATGGTTTAACAAATTACCATTTCAAATCTTTTAAAACAAAAAGATTCATTTTAACAACCTTCAACGGTTTAACAATTTTCCACACTTTAATCTTTTAAACAAAGGATTCATTCACAGATTTTCCAAATTAATTCCCATTTCAATTTGATTAACTCGTTAAATCTCTAAAACAAAGATTTAACTTATAGCTTTCAAAACAATTCAATTTCAATGGTTTAAACAAATCATCATTTTAAATCTGTTAAAAATAACCAGATTTTATTCATAGCTTTTCAAAACAATTCATTCATAACTTGGAAAACCATTTTCAATTCAATATTGAAATTCCTTTAATTAAACTGGAATTTCATTTCTTATCTGAAAGCTTTTATCCTTTTAAAAACAACAGTTTTCATTTTGGAAACCCGATTCATTTATACGAGTTAAAGTCATTTGGGTTAAATCCAAATTCTCAAAATTATGCTTTTAAAATGGTTTAAATTCATACAAACACATTTATAACATTTTTAACCGTAATTTCCAAACATGGAATTCAATTTCCAAATTATTTTGAATTCAAATTCAAATTAAATTATTTAAATTGGAAATTTAATTAAGTTATTTAAAATAACTTTTATCTTAAAAACTCCATTTCAAAAGCTTTAACATTTAACCCAAATTCATTTCCAAAATCAATTGAAATTAAAATTTCAATTTCAAAACATCAAATTTAAATTATCTGTGACTTAACCGATTTCCATGTGAAATCCATATTTGTGTGTGTATAAGTGTGGTCTAGGGGTTTTACACAATAGTGCAACATCAATCATCACAGATATATCGATAAGCGGTATAATCGATAACGCTTATCTTCATTCATAGATTCATAGATAAATAAATTTATCAGTCACAAAGATTCACAATTACAATTCGATGTGGGTTTCAGATAACCAATTGGAATCCGACTCCCTGTCGCATCGAAATTCAAGTGCCGTGTTACGGGCCATGGGGTTTCATATTCACATAGTAATATATCACAGAAATAGAAATCACAGCTAAGTAAATTACAGATCACAGCATACATCAGGGTATATCACAAAGTATCACAATCAGGGATATCAAACAATCAAATCAATCAACAGAATCCAAACATTCATAAGTAAAATTAATGAATTTATCTGATTAATTTAAATCAGATTTATTTCTTATGAATTTATTACTAATCTTGGTTAATTAACTTCAATAATTTACAAATTATTTTGATTAATTATTCTTTAATCATTTATTAATTAACCATTAATAATTAATTAACCTTTATTTAATTCATCAACCTTAAATTATTAAATAATAACCTTTTAATTATTTAATTCACTATTTAATTAATTATCCTTAATTAATAAATTAACCTTTAATTAATTAATTACCATTTTATTAATTGTCCTTAATAAATTACATTAATAAATCCTTTAATTATTTAATTAATCAATTTACTTAATCAATTTAATCATTTATTTAATTTCTTTTAATTAAGAAATTATCTTTAAGTAATTAATTACCTTAAATTAATTAATCACATTTATTTACTAATCACATTCATTAATTAATCACATAAATTAATAAATCAACCTTAATCAACTTCAAAGTTTATTTCTAAATAACGGTTATATATATATTAAACCACTTTAAACTTAATAACTTTAATATAATTCATTTTGAAGCCTTTAAAATCACATGTTAAATGATACTTTTGTTTTAAGGGAATTAAAAAGAGTTAGATCAAATTCCTTTTTAATTTCACATATTTAAATTATGCTTTACTTATTTAATATTTAGATTTACAAAACTCTATTTAAAATTTTAATTAAAAATCCAGATTCCATTTCAAATTGCTTTAAAATTTAATTACAGACAGGTTTTCAAAAATCGTTACAAACTAAGATTAACCCGAGGCAATATTCATCTGCTTCGAGTCCAACCCACCCTTACTTCGAGTCTCACTCGAAATAACCCGAGTACGCACTCGAGTACAAACCCACGATCGAACTGCTGACATACACACGCGCCACTGTGCACGTACACACCATATCGGAGCCACTCCGATCAAGTCGCCGATCACGATCAAGTCGCCCACGACCTTGCTGAAACCTCCGACCACCCAGCTTGAAGAAATCAATAGCTAATCAAAATCGAGCTACCAGCCTCGAACTGGAAACCAACTGCTCGCCTAAAATCACCCCGACCACGCGACGCCGACCACCTGGCCTCGCACCACCGCGACCACATCACCCCCAGACATCCACGAAACTATCCCCAGACCCTCGTCTAACTCGATGCACCCTAGAATTGTCAGCGACCCATTTTTTTAACATGAACTAACCTGGGTTCTTAAACCCTATTTTGATCTCGTGTTCGAATTTTTGGGTTTAAAAAATCACATTGGTATTTTTCTAGTAATCATGAACTTCAAATCTTGCTGTCGCCACGAATTCGAGGCCTGCAATTACCTAGATCATCGGAATTTTGCAAATTTCTGTTTTCCGTTCAACTTCGAATTCCACGATAAAGGATAAACTAAAAATCTCGATTCTTTCTCCTAAATTCATGATTCAGGAAGGCAAACAAGATTTTGAAACCAAATCTCAAATCTCACTCAATTTAAATTTGAACAAGATTCGACCTTTTCCCTGTGTTTAGCATTTTCCAGATATCCCTTCTACCTTTAAAGCTTAAATATGATTTTAGCATTTAGATCTTGTCAATTGTTACATGATTTATTTAAACATCACATTCTAAAGATGATCAGGTAAGTAGATATGAAATTTCTTTTTATCTGTAGCCTGTAAATAGACAGAGGAGTATATTCATCCCTGTCATCAGTTATAAACCCAATCACACATTTATATACATACACGCAGGCACAACATTCACATCATAGCTTCCAATACGAATCCAAACATCAAGATAAAAATCAGGGTTAAGAGGTTTGCTCACTTGTGTTTCCAGAGAATGAAACAGAGCACTTTTGCTTTGAAACAGCTCTTAAACTTGCTTGCTGAGATCTCTTCTTTGATCTCTGGTTGCCTTGATTCATTTGTGTTGTTGAATGATCTTGTTTAAGTTTTGAAATGTTGCTACTTTAGATTTTCTCAGTTTCGAATAAATGAGACTGAGATGAAAAGAAAAATGTTGATATAAAGAAGAGGGTTTACAGGTTATATTTTATACAGGTTGAGGTGTATTTGTACAAAGTGATAAAATTTGTTTAGTACAATACAAAGCAGAGTTATAATAATTTTTTTCTTTGTTTTCTCAACAAGATCTCGGCTGAGGAGATATAGCATTAATTGCTAGAGTCCTTTATGTTTCATATTATATTTTTACATTGTGTACTTTATGTTTCTACTTATCCTATTTATAAAGATATTTTGTTTACTTCATGTTTGAATATACACTTGTTTACTTCGGCTGTACATGTATATTCCTTGTTTTGTTTTCACACTTGCTTCATTTGTTTATACTTATCCTTTGTTATATTTTCATTTTATACTTTGTTTTATTCTTATTTATTTGTTTGTTTACATGTTGTTAGATTTTAGTCAAGTATTGCTTTTATTTTTATAGTTCATCTTTTATTTATTTATTTCTATTTCTAACTCAAATATTCATTTTCAAACTTTAATACTAATTGTCTTTATAACATTCTTTTATAAATCATTTCTATTTTAAATTTGTTATCAAAATTTTTATTTAAGTGTTACTCAAATTCTTATTTCTAACATATATATTATACTTACTTTTATACTTGTGTCAAAGGTTTTATATAAAAAAATTATTTTTTAAACCATTTACTTGAGATTACTCAAGTTCAATATATACACATATATATACAAATTCTCAAATCCTAATGACTTTATATATTCTTCAAGTTGAATCGGGGAAACTCGCTCCCATTTAAAATCAATTTTACAATTTTTATTCAAAAAATTAATTTAATTATCAATTTAAATTCATAAGAAATCCGGGGTCGTTACAGACTTCCCCCCTTAAAAGAATTTCGTCCTCGAAATTACCAAGGAGATACAAAGATTGATGAAGAATGTTTCATCAAATCAAACTGAATATCTATTCTGCATTTGGCTTACCAAATCAGAACATCAATAATAGATACAAGAACGAATCTATTTGACACTTCACAAGATACTCGGGTTATTCAGGTCTACGAAATATGCAGTGGCATCGGTTAGTTCGAAGTGATAACTAACCATCCGTAGAATATATCCAGACCCAAAAGAATAGACAGATATATGGATACGATTTCAAAAATTTTTAGTTTAGAACTAAAGTATACTTATCAACCATAACAATCAAAGCAAACAATTCATCCAAACCAACAATTTGGCCTATCCGGAGTTCATGTCCCTTATTATCATATCGAATCTCCTTCCTCGATCTACCAGGAACTATCGAAGGATTCAGAAAAGATGGCGAACTAAAGAGATTGATAGAGAAAAGATTGCTTCCTTATTGTTACAGAGTATTGACCGATTATAGTCATATTTCCCTGTCCCCTATCTCATCCTCTTCTCGCACTCATATTCACTATCAGTGGATAGTAAGAGAATTTACTGAGACATTCGAACGGATATCTGAGGATACTCATTCTAGAGTTTACTTCACTCTATCTCTAATGAGCTACTTAATGTGTTACACTCCTGAGCTAAAGTTCAACCTTAGCTCTGATACCACATGTAACGACTCGGACATTTCCGGCAGCAGCGACCGGTAGGCTTTGCAACCATCCCGGCCCCACCGTGGCTCACACTGGCACCTCGCAGTTGCTTTTACGGCCAGCCTCTCGACTGTCACAACCAACCCATCCCACTCAGGGACATGTAGGGGTAAGAGTCTCCCGTTCGCCACCAAACCGCGAAGCGAGAACCCCCTATCATGCTGTAATATAGCAAATGCGATCCATATCGACGTATCACATATTCGGAACGGGTTATATGACACAAAGGTCCTTTCCCAGCTAAACCGAATAATGAGCGCAATCTTTAAAAACATATGGATATTGGGATTTCAATTAAGTCACAACTTATTACCCAAACTTTTCTTTCAAATGGTTTAACAAATTACCATTTCAAATCTTTTAAAACAAAAAGATTCATTTTAACAACCTTCAACGGTTTAACAATTTTCCACACTTTAATCTTTTAAACAAAGGATTCATTCACAGATTTTCCAAATTAATTCCCATTTCAATTTGATTAACTCGTTAAATCTCTAAAACAAAGATTTAACTTATAGCTTTCAAAACAATTCAATTTCAATGGTTTAAACAAATCATCATTTTAAATCTGTTAAAAATAACCAGATTTTATTCATAGCTTTTCAAAACAATTCATTCATAACTTGGAAAACCATTTTCAATTCAATATTGAAATTCCTTTAATTAAACTGGAATTTCATTTCTTATCTGAAAGCTTTTATCCTTTTAAAAACAACAGTTTTCATTTTGGAAACCCGATTCATTTATACGAGTTAAAGTCATTTGGGTTAAATCCAAATTCTCAAAATTATGCTTTTAAAATGGTTTAAATTCATACAAACACATTTATAACATTTTTAACCGTAATTTCCAAACATGGAATTCAATTTCCAAATTATTTTGAATTCAAATTCAAATTAAATTATTTAAATTGGAAATTTAATTAAGTTATTTAAAATAACTTTTATCTTAAAAACTCCATTTCAAAAGCTTTAACATTTAACCCAAATTCATTTCCAAAATCAATTGAAATTAAAATTTCAATTTCAAAACATCAAATTTAAATTATCTGTGACTTAACCGATTTCCATGTGAAATCCATATTTGTGTGTGTATAAGTGTGGTCTAGGGGTTTTACACAATAGTGCAACATCAATCATCACAGATATATCGATAAGCGGTATAATCGATAACGCTTATCTTCATTCACAGATTCATAGATAAATAAATTTATCAGTCACAAAGATTCACAATTACAATTCGATGTGGGTTTCAGATAACCAATTGGAATCCGACTCCCTGTCGCATCGAAATTCAAGTGCCGTGTTACGGGCCATGGGGTTTCATATTCACATAGTAATATATCACAGAAATAGAAATCACAGCTAAGTAAATTACAGATCACAGCATACATCAGGGTATATCACAAAGTATCACAATCAGGGATATCAAACAATCAAATCAATCAACAGAATCCAAACATTCATAAGTAAAATTAATGAATTTATCTGATTAATTTAAATCAGATTTATTTCTTATGAATTTATTACTAATCTTGGTTAATTAACTTCAATAATTTACAAATTATTTTGATTAATTATTCTTTAATCATTTATTAATTAACCATTAATAATTAATTAACCTTTATTTAATTCATCAACCTTAAATTATTAAATAATAACCTTTTAATTATTTAATTCACTATTTAATTAATTATCCTTAATTAATAAATTAACCTTTAATTAATTAATTACCATTTTATTAATTGTCCTTAATAAATTACATTAATAAATCCTTTAATTATTTAATTAATCAATTTACTTAATCAATTTAATCATTTATTTAATTTCTTTTAATTAAGAAATTATCTTTAAGTAATTAATTACCTTAAATTAATTAATCACATTTATTTACTAATCACATTCATTAATTAATCACATAAATTAATAAATCAACCTTAATCAACTTCAAAGTTTATTTCTAAATAACGGTTATATATATATTAAACCACTTTAAACTTAATAACTTTAATATAATTCATTTTGAAGCCTTTAAAATCACATGTTAAATGATACTTTTGTTTTAAGGGAATTAAAAAGAGTTAGATCAAATTCCTTTTTAATTTCACATATTTAAATTATGCTTTACTTATTTAATATTTAGACTTACAAAACTCTATTTAAAATTTTAATTAAAAATCCAGATTCCATTTCAAATTGCTTTAAAATTTAATTACAGACAGGTTTTCAAAAATCGTTACAAACTAAGATTAACCCGAGGCAATATTCATCTGCTTCGAGTCCAACCCACCCTTACTTCGAGTCTCACTCGAAATAACCCGAGTACGCACTCGAGTACAAACCCACGATCGAACTGCTGACATACACACGCGCCACTGTGCACGTACACACCATATCGGAGCCACTCCGATCAAGTCGCCGATCACGATCAAGTCGCCCACGACCTTGCTGAAACCTCCGACCACCCAGCTTGAAGAAATCAATAGCTAATCAAAATCGAGCTACCAGCCTCGAACTGGAAACCAACTGCTCGCCTAAAATCACCCCGACCACGCGACGCCGACCACCTGGCCTCGCACCACCGCGACCACATCACCCCAGACATCCACGAAACTATCCCCAGACCCTCGTCTAACTCGATGCACCCTAGAATTGTCAGCGACCCATTTTTTTAACATGAACTAACTTGGGTTCTTAAACCCTATTTTGATCTCGTGTTCGAATTTTTGGGTTTAAAAAATCACATTGGTATTTTTCTAGTAATCATGAACTTCAAATCTTGCTGTCGCCACGAATTCGAGGCCTGCAATTACCTTGATCATCGGAATTTTGCAAATTTCTGTTTTCCGTTCAACTTCGAATTCCACGATAAAGGATAAACTAAAAATCTCGATTCTTTCTCCTAAATTCATGATTCAGGAAGGCAAACAATATTTTGAAACCAAATCTCAAATCTCACTCAATTTAAATTTGAACAAGATTCGACCTTTTCCCTATGTTTAGCATTTTCCAGATATCCCTTCTACCTTTAAAGCTTAAATATGATTTTAGCATTTAGATCTTGTCAATTGTTACATGATTTATTTAAACATCACATTCTAAAGATGATCAGGTAAGTAGATATGAAATTTCTTTTTATCTGTAGCCTGTAAATAGACAGAGGAGTATATTCATCCCTGTCATCAGTTATAAACCCAATCACACATTTATATACATACACGCAGGCACAACATTCACATCATAGCTTCCAATACGAATCCAAACATCAAGATAAAAATCAGGGTTAAGAGGTTTGCTCACTTGTGTTTCCAGAGAATGAAACAGAGCACTTTTGCTTTGAAACAGCTCTTAAACTTGCTTGCTGAGATCTCTTCTTTGATCTCTGGTTGCCTTGATTCATTTGTGTTGTTGAATGATCTTGTTTAAGTTTTGAAATGTTGCTACTTTAGATTTTCTCAGTTTCGAATAAATGAGACTGAGATGAAAAGAAAAATGTTGATATAAAGAAGAGGGTTTACAGGTTATATTTTATACAGGTTGAGGTGTATTTGTACAAAGTGATAAAATTTGTTTAGTACAATACAAAGCAGAGTTATAATAATTTTTTTCTTTGTTTTCTCAACAAGATCTCGGCTGAGGAGATATAGCATTAATTGCTAGAGTCCTTTATGTTTCATATTATATTTTTACATTGTGTACTTTATGTTTCTACTTATCCTATTTATAAAGATATTTTGTTTACTTCATGTTTGAATATACACTTGTTTACTTCGGCTGTACATGTATATTCCTTGTTTTGTTTTCACACTTGCTTCATTTGTTTATACTTATCCTTTGTTATATTTTCATTTTATACTTTGTTTTATTCTTATTTATTTGTTTGTTTACATGTTGTTAGATTTTAGTCAAGTATTGCTTTTATTTTTATAGTTCATCTTTTATTTATTTATTTCTATTTCTAACTCAAATATTCATTTTCAAACTTTAATACTAATTGTCTTTATAACATTCTTTTATAAATCATTTCTATTTTAAATTTGTTATCAAAATTTTTATTTAAGTGTTACTCAAATTCTTATTTCTAACATATATATTATACTTACTTTTATACTTGTGTCAAAGGTTTTATATAAAAAAATTATTTTTTAAACCATTTACTTGAGATTACTCAAGTTCAATATATACACATATATATACAAATTCTCAAATCCTAATGACTTTAAATATTCTTCAAGTTGAATCGGGGAAACTCGCTCCCATTTAAAATCAATTTTACAATTTTTATTCAAAAAATTAATTTAATTATCAATTTAAATTCATAAGAAATCCGGGGTCGTTACAAATATGGAACTAGAATATCTAAGCCGGTAGAGCTATTCTTGATTAAAAACAGCATTTATGCAAGGCCTGCTATGTACAGATTAGGCGTGCAAAAGATGACTTCCTTCAGGTGTAAAAATGGTATTAGTCATCAAATCATTTTTGAAACTGAGTAGTTCGAAACCACGCATCCTCAAAGTCTGATGCTTGTGTCCTTTATTACTCAAAATCTCTACGGGTATTCAAAACTTTTCAAAAACTTTACACACACCAAATCCTATGGATCCAAACTCTGATGGCCCCTCTGATTGAAAACAAAAGTTCTCCAAGTCAAGATTTAAAACTATGTTGTTCTTGTCCAATTCTCGGTTGCGTTTATTATTTGTGAGTGTCAGCTTTAGGTGTGAGTGTGTGAATTTCACTACAACTGGCCTGAGGTTATTTATTTACTTTTTATTTTTACTTTTACCATAAAACTGACACTCAAAGATCCTACAGTTGTGAGTGTGAATTTTTACAACATTCTTACCATCTAATTCAGACATCCTTCTTGACTCATCAGAACAAGCTGATATGAGTAAATTACTTGACTTATTTTCAAAATGTTTTTACTATAAATGAATCAGTGAAATCGATTTAAACTTAGTCGGTTTTTTCTTAGTTTTTTAACTGAGTTAAACTCAGTTTAAAAACCGGGTAAAACTCTGTTTTGAACTGGGTCAAACTAAGTTTAAAAACATGTTAAACTAACTTATACCAGTTTAAAAAACCTAAGTTCACTCAGTTTAAATCTTTAGCATTTTTATATAAGTGGTGAAATCCACATCAAAATTTAAAGGGGTGAAATCTACAATAATTTTTTTATACCAAATCTTCAAAGAACCTTCTGGTGACAAGAGAAGGTAGTAGAAATAATCTGGTTCTGGTAATTAATAACTGAAGATTAAAGATGATACTGTATGACGACTTAAAACATATGAAAGTTAGCATAATTTGTTGATGTAATCGTGTAAAAGTGTATATAAGCATGGTTTTTCAAAATGGGATTCTAATCGCAAATTATAAAGTATAAATCAAAAATGGATTTAAATCTTGAATCATATATTCTTAGAGTTTATATTGTAATGTACATGTGTTCTTATATGTTTATTTATCGAATGACGTCAACTTTTTGAAAGGATAAATTTCTGTTCCGTTATTTTTTTATATAAACAAATACACTTTGAAAGGTACATTTAGATTTATTTTTTTATTATTATTTTGATAAGTCTAATTCAATATGGATGCTTCGATCAAAGTTAAGAATCAAATCAAAATTTTGGATTCAAATCATAAGATTTTAAGATATTTGCTAACATTGGAATCAAATCCATGAAAAGTACCTAGAAAGCTAGCACAACAATGACGATTCCATTCTCAACAATGGAACATAATATGATGTAGAAGCAAGATTTATTGCTAATGATAATGATGAGGGTACTAACTATGGTGAATGTGCTATTGTGCATGGGGATACTGTCAACTGTGAAGGTCATACACAAAAACATGCGAATGAAATATGACATTGTTCCGGAAATACCTGAGGCGTATTTCCATGAGGAGTCACTGGTTCTTCCGCTACATTTTTTTACCATTGATGTTCTGTTGAAAAAAATTTTTTAGACACGCACTAATAAATTAAGCGTATATCGAATACTCATTAACACAATGAATCAATTATAACTTACAACCATAAACAACTCAGAGAGCACTTTCATTTGAGCTTGCAAAGTTGTAATTTGATTTTCTAAGTCACGTAATTTTTTTGAACTAATCATACAAACTCTGAACTGAGTTGGTGTAACCCCAAAACCTAGCCCGCTTATTCTACCTCTGTGTTCATGGCCAAAAACCTTCGACACTCCATCTTCGTTCAATGATACCGTTCCTTGAGAAATTTGAGTGTTTTTATACTCTTTTATCTTAGCCTACAAATTCAAAAATATTCATTTTTCATATGTCGCAATATTAAACGTAATATTCAAATACTGGAAACAATTGCAAAAATATAGGTCAAGTAAAATATATCAAATTCGACTATGTAATCGGCGAAATGGTTAAATGGAGTCAAATGAAAAATGGAAAAATAATTTGATGTATTATCCATCCTTATTATGTAATCGACGACAAAAGAATTTTTTGGTTCTCCATTTTTCTTTGTCTGGCCTCTGCATCACAAATCCTCCCTACTGATATCTGATGAGCAACCACTTTCTTTTTTCTACAAAAAGAGCTTAACAACTAAATACTAAACCATATTGGATATTTTTTTGATACTGATAATAAATGAATTTTACAAGTTATTTTTTTACCATATCATCTGCTAGTCTTGCATACCCCTTTCGACTCATAGTGTGTGGAACTATATTCAGCGCTCGTATGGCCTTGTATTTATTGCTCGTCGACTACATAAGAGAAATTCATTGGAATTAGGTATAATAAACTGAAATGAAAAATTCTCAATTGTAGCCATCAAAACATAACCAACTACCTCAAACTCTTCCATTAATTTCTCATTGATAAAATCATTCCACTCTTGAGCACTTTTAATATTATTTGGTTTTAACATGTCTAATTTGTTGGAAGCATCGGGACTCTTTGCTGCAACTTTTATAACTTTGACTAGCCTTGACTTTGCCTCTTTCCATCGCAGCCCCACCATTTGAAGGAACATATCTTGGTATATGTCATCCAACTTGAATCTTGCCTGTACATTATGAATAAAATCTAAATTACATAGTTACATTATGTATAAAAGAGATCAATTTATAAACAAAAGAGAAACTGAATAACCAGGGTGGAAAGTCTTTGTATTTGGAATTTCATCTGTTTCAGTTGTAAGGCCTTAAAACTTGGAACCATGTCTGTTTTAGCTCTATTATATATACAATTGAATATAGGAAAGAAAAAAAATTGTCGTCATTATGCCACATTTTGCCACAGATATTAAAATAGATGACACACACATTCATAGATGCTTATTTCCTACCTAATAAACCCAAATATAGTTATTATTATTATTTTTAATTTAATTAACCCACATGTAGACATACTATTTCTTTTTCTATTTTTAGTGCTTTTATGAAGTCAATAACTGGCAAGGGCTATCTAACATGCTAACAACTAAGAGAAACACTTATGGACAACTGTTTTACTGCAAAATTTGTGTAAAAGAAGTAATTTTTAGCCTAAGAGAGTAGTTATATAAGCTCAGGCAGCAACACTAATAAACTGAATGTGAGGGAAATGTAGCATTGGGTTTTGTAGTTGGTATATGGTTTTTCCTTTAGTTTTAAGAATAACCATATTCATCTCTTGTTGAGTGTCCTTAGAATTATTTCATTTTCAAAATTGATAAAGCGTTTTTATAAGATAAACTTGATTGAAATTGAGCCTTGCATAAAACTTTTCTTGTCTTACTAATTTCAAGAAGGTTGCTATACATGTAACTTTGTAGAAAGAAAATATAACTTACTCCGGGTATATCATTGCTTACGGTTACTTAATATCACTCAAGATTCTACCAAACTCTGTATTCGTAGATTTTGTCAATGGGCTGCATGGGCTTGATCTGTTAACTATTTTAGTTGAAGCCTAAGATGGATAATGGCTCTATTTTTCATAATGCATTGCCCAAATTTGGAATTAGCACGAAAATTATGATATACATGAAAATTATGTAGTACATGAATACATGTCCATACATCAGCCCTCAATTTGTCATGAACTTTCTTCCAATTGCTAATGGTCACAAGTACCATTTCCCTTGCTAAAGTCCCAAGATACAATGATAAATATTTGGAATTTTGACCAATGGGTTGATTTAGGTCATTGAACTCAATTTCAACATTCTCATTCAGTGTCAAAGAAAATAATCTCATCATTGTTTTTCCTCGTTTTCTCTTAGTTTTGACCATGTTCGCCTCTTCGAAGGAAGAATCTAGAGGAGTTGAATCATGAGGATTGGACGTGTGTGTGGTAATGATGTTTTGGAGGGGAGTTGAATTAAGAGGATTGGATGATTGTGTGGGATTGACGTTTTGAATGGGAGTTGAATCATGAGGATTGGACATTTGTGTGGTCACGACGTTTTGGAGGAGAGTTGAATCAAGAGGATTGGATGAATTTGTGGTATTGAAGTTTTGAAGGGGGGTTGAATCATGAGGATTGGATGTGTGTGTGGTAACGATGCTTTGAAGGGGAATGAAATGAAGAGAATTGGAGGAGTGTATGGTAGTAACGTTTTGGAGGGGGTTTGAATAACGGCAAGGAATGATGGGTGAAGGAATTTCATCGTGCTTGCATGGAGATTTTCTAACAGTCACATTCATATCCTTAAGATACAACCAACTTTAACTTAAACATCTTTCATTTTAGAGATTCTAATACCACTGTTAGCCTCAGTTAGACCACGAGCAGTTGCAAGTGCAGCAAGACTTTGCTTCTTCGATATTTTCATTGCTTGCTTCGAGCTCTGAAATTATTTGAACAAATATAGCATTAGTTAGGGTTATAGTTGAATTGAGGTAAAAATAGCATTAGCATTTACCTCTCCTTGATGTCGCTCGTTCTTACCCATAGATGCAACAAGTTCAAGCTTCTTTCTCCAAGTGATCAACCTAGAAAAAAATCATAATATGTAAAAGATTAACATTATACTAATCAGTATAGGACTTTTGTGATATGTAACGACTATGAATAATATTAATTAAAATATGAAAACAACTATGTGTGATACGATGTAAATTTGCTTTGATACACTTCTATCAAAAACTCAAGTGTGATTTGATAAGTTGTATCTTTTTAATACGAAGAAAAATTTATTCATCGGCTTATATAACAACATAACTAAACAATTTAACGCATATGACTATATATAAAACAACATATCAACAATGAATGCTTATTCATACCAAAATGTCATCGCAATCCTTCCTTATGTAACTTTCGTCTTCATTATCAACATCCCTATCATTAAGTAGCGACTCATCTAGTGGTTTACTCGTTGAGTTTTCCTCCTCATATTTTTCCAATTCATGAAAACCTCTAGGAGGTGCTTTCAAAACAACTTACCAATTTGAAGAACTACTTTCCCTAGAGAAGAACACTTGTACAGCTTGTGTTGCTAAGATGAAAGGATCGCTTGCAAATTGATTTTGGAACTGATGTAAATTAACTAATGTAAAGCCATCTTCAACCTTAACTCCACGATAAATATTTGCCCAATCACACTTAAATAAAGCAAATTGAAACAGACGGTAATCCAACAAGAAAATCTCATGCAAGATGCCATAATAAATAATTTTCTCAACGGACCCGTCTGCACGAATAGTATTCGCCTCAATGGAAACACCACTATTTTGCGTAGACTTCTCATAGTTTTTAGTATGGAAACGTCGTCCATTGACAATATAGCCAGTATAAGAAACTACTTGTGACCAAGGCCCACACGAAAACCATTTTATTATTTCGCTAACATCTGAAACATTTTTCTCATCTTTAACCTGGACATATAAAATGTTGTATATAACGATATAGGACAATAATATGTGCATATATGAAGCTTAATTGGTCTAATAAAAGAAGATATAACTATTTCAACCTTTTTTCCAAACTAATAACTAAAAGTCTCTGAATGCAGTTTTGACAATTCCACATCATTTTGTAAAAGCCGAGGGTACAAACGTTTCAACTCCTCCTTGTGCATCCTACATATGCAAATGTACAAGTAAAAATTTAATTGCTTTCATATAGAATGATCGAGTTGAACTTATACTTACTCTATGTACGGCTCCACTTCATCAGTATTGAATAGCACATACCGATGAGCAGCATCAATCACCTCCTCGGAAAGTAACATGGGTTTTCCTTTGGAAATCGGACGTCCATCGAGTATGGAATCACTTTGTTGCACTTCATTTCGATTTTTCTTTCCTCCAAATTCATACCCATCTTCAATATATCTAGCACAATACTTAATGCATTCTTCAGCAGAATAGCGCTCAGCTATGCACCCTTCAGGTCGGGCTTGATTTTTAACATAACCCTTGAGTATTTTCATATACCTATAATCAAGGCATAAGCATAAAATGCTTTCATAAGCGCATATTTTATTAATTACGTTAAGTATTCATAAAAAAATTACCTCTCAAATTGATACATCCACCGGTATTGTACCAGTCCGCATATTCTTGCCTCCCTCCCCAAATGTACCGTCAAGTGAATCATGATATCAAAAAAGGAAGGGGGAAAGAATCTCTCAAGGTCACATAATGTTAATGCAATTTGATTCTCCATGATTCTAATTTATCTCTATCAAGCACTCTTTGGCATAAGTCATTATAAAATGAACATAGTCGCAGTAATGCATTCCTTGTACCTACGGGCAAAAGCCCTCTCAACGCTACAGACAATAGTTGTTGCAGCAAAACATGATAATCATGAGACTTAAGACTTGAAATTTTGTCCTGTTTTGCAAAACATTTCCCAATATTTAAGCTATACCCATCAGGCACCTTCAAATTCCTCATCCTATCATAAAAGATCTCTTTTTCTTGGTCTATTAAGGTGCATGGTGCAGTAGGAAGTAATAATTCACTTCCAACATCTATAGGATGCAACTTCTTCCTTATAGGCATTGCTTCCAGATCTTGACGTGAAGTAATTCCATCTTTTGTTTTTCCTTTGATATCAAGCAATGTACCAAGAATGCTCTCGCAAATATTTTTCTCAACATGCATTACATCTAGAATGTGACATAAAGGAAGTGTCTGCGAAAACCAGAAAAATGTGTATAATAGATCGATAGTAAAATATTAATTGCTAGACATGGATATCAAATGAAAAGGCATTTTATTTTTAGTTATATTTTACCTTCCAATAAGGAAAATCAAAGAAAATGGACTTCTTTTTCTACATTTGGATTTCTTTTTTCTTCACATCCCCCGCTTTCTTTTCTATCGTCTATCTTTTCCTCCTTTGTTTTTCCCCCACTCATTAAAAATATCTTTGACATCTTCGAAGATTTGAGCACCGGTATGTATTAGAGGCACTTGTCTATTTTCTATGGTTCCATCAAATAAGTTTTTCCAGTGGCGATATTCATGATTAGGTGCAAGAAATCGTCTATGGTCCAAGTATGCGCATTTTTACTAAATGGTAGCCATATCGAACATGTATTAATGCCACAAACATGACATGCTCTCTTACCTTTTACAGTGCAACATGCTAAATTTCCGTAAGTTGGAAAATCATTTATTGTCCACATCAGAATTGCATTTAATCTAAATTCGCTACGATTAAATGCATCATACACCTTTACCCCTGTATTCCACAATTTGTTCAAATCTTCAATAAGTGGTTGTAGATACACGTTGATATCATTTCCTGGTTGTCGCGGTCCATGAATTAATAAATCCTCATATTATCTTTATGCATACAAAGCCACGGAGGGAAGTTATAAGCAACAAGAAACACTAGCCAACAACTATATGTTGAATTCCAATCACCAAAAGGGTTAAAGCCATCACTTGTGAGGCCAAACCTTAAATTTCGTGGATCGAATGCAAAGGAAGGATGCATTCTATCAATTGTTAGACCACTAAGAGGAATCTACAAGATGTTGTAGTTTGCAATCTTCTCTTTTATTACTGCTATGCCATCTTAATTGTTCTAATGTCTCCGGCGACATGAACATTCTTTTCAACCTTGGTATGAGTGGAAAGTATCTCAAAATCTTTACAGGTATTTTGGATTGCTTTCCATCTTCTCTTGTCTTGTTCTTTTTCCAACGAGATTTGCTGCATTTAGGACAAAAATCACAATGTGCAAGTTCTTTTCTAAATAGACAACAATCGTTTACGCATGCACGTATATTCTTATAACCTAAACCAAATGATTTAATCAACTTTTTTGTTGCGTATGTTGAATCAGGAAGCTTGTTTTCCTTAGGTAGCATGTCCCTGATGAGCTTAAGAAGTTCCGTAAATGCCGTGTCGGTTATACCATTTTGAGCTTTATGTTTATAAAGAAGTATCGTAGTAGACAACTTTGTGTGGCTTGTACAACCAGGATATAAAGGTATTTCAGCTGTCTCCAACAATTTCTTAGTCCCTTCCCTATGTTTATCGTTAACACGGTATTCATTCTCCTCGTCTTCAATTTCTACATCGAAGTACATTCTGTTTGTATCTGCCACTTCGTTGGCTTCATTTCGTGAATGATGTGCTTCTCCATGAAAGATCCATACATTATATGTTGGATCAATTCCAAAACACACCAAATGTGTCACAACATCTCTTGGAGAATGCCAAAAGGTTCCTACATCGATGACATAGACAAACAATTTTTTCTGGATTACCCTCACTTTCAGCATGCTTATGTATGAAATTTTGAGCTGCTTACCTATATTCCTTTGTCATTCTAAAAAAAATAAACATGTCCTTAGTCAACCTTACATAGTTATAAGTATGAAAGTATTAATCAAAAATTATGAAACCTTGGTAAATTGATCCATGTTTTGTCTATATATCGTGTGGATCAAATTGGGCGCACGTGGGAAAGAAACTAGTAACTACAAAAATAAAAGAAACAATAAGTTTTAAATAGTCCCTCCCTTTAAAAGCTACATGTAAAACTTGACTTTGATGATTTAAATTCAATTCCTTAAACCCCCAATTTCTTCATACATTTCCACAACTTTCTTGAACTGCTGCCATTGTGCAAGGCTAAATAGTTCAAGATAGCTGTGGGAATTCATGGAGATATTGTGAATCTATGGTTTATGTTAATTGTATAAATCAAGGATTTGTGCAAGGAAAATGTTCTATTTAAAAATCTGAATGCATGTGTATAGACATACTAAATGACAGGCCCCAGTAGATTGTTCCCATACAGTTGCGTACAAACATCAGTGGCATACTCACAAGACTACTCAAATATGTGTATAAATGGCAAACAGAGATAGTAAAAAGGAAAGTTCATGTTAGCATAAAATAAAAACAGCAGGCGCATAATGTAATAAATTCCAAGTGTAAGATCATTAGAATCCAAATCAATTTCATTTTTTTATTATGAATATTATTTCTATAATATGGATTAAAATTCCATACTTTTATAAACCAATTATTAAAAACCATTAAAGCAATAGTACAACTAATTTCATTATATAGTAATATGAAACCAACGATTAAGCTACAATGCTAAACCATGACAATGATGTAGAGATATGACAAGAAAACTACACGCCCTATAGTCTGCTATATTCCACCTAATAAGAATACAATGTTATGTATTAAATTATTAGATACTAAAAGTATAAGATGTTGTAAACATTGATATCTGCAAGTGCTCGCATGCTCAGATATGCTAAATAGAGTAAATTACACATAATATGAAAAAGAAACTAAGAGAAATCAAGAGTGGCTACTAACAATAAATATTAAAGCATACAATCCTATACCAAAGACTTGATATATATATATATATAAAGTTTAAATATATATAATTTGGTTTATTCAAAATATACATATGTATATAGATTAATTATGAATTAATAAAACTGGCATGAATGTGAGGTTGTACATATGTTAGCTAACAGGTATTGACTAGAACTCCTTTAGTGTTTTCACAATGGATTTTCACAAGAACTGTTCCTGCGCTTAGCCTTACTTTGATTTCAGGACACCTTGAAGTTTCTACTGAACTTCCACTGTTGGAGTTCTCAATTGAGTTTGAAAGTTTTGATATATTTCCAGTGAAGTTGTTTGCTTGGGAAATATCATTTGTGTTTTGGATGCATTGCTTAGAGTTGTTAAAGAGGACCACTGATTCTACTGTGTTTCTTGCATTCTGACTTTCTAGAGATTTTAGAGTCTGTTCCAGTTGTTTTACATAGTTTATTGTGTCACTTAGGATATAAGTTTTGTCAGCCTGAAAACATATTCAAGTGGGATGGAATACATGATGAACTTGAAGTTTATTCAATTTTTTATTTCATCAAATTAAAGAAGGTACCGGCTAGCAGATTATTATAAAGAGTACATTAAGGGAGGGGTGTGTGGGGGTGGTGTGTGTGGTGTTGGGTGTAACAGTATATAAATAAGCAACTAAACCTCTACTATTGGTATATTAAGTTATTAACAAGCTAAAAAGTAAAAAGTACAATTATTTATGTTAACCGTGAGAGCATGAAATAACAAAATATCTTCCTGGTTCCTATTAACTAATCCAAAATTATTCCATAGATGTATAAGATGTTAGATACTATGACAATCTTTATACTTCATGACGGAGAATGCTTAAACGGTGGATTAGATAAGAACACACCTACTTTGTTATCCTTTTTTATTAAAAAAATATTCAAAATCAAGCATGCATGTAGATTTCTCTCATGAATATACCCTAATATACATAGAAAGACAACCTAACAGAACTTAATTTTTTTTTAAAATGGTACTTAAATACAACATGTCACTGGGACAACATATTACAAATCACTTGTCAATAAATGTTCGAATCACGCTACGCAAGTTTCGAACTTGTTATCTCTCGCACCAAAGTCGAATCACTTAACCATTGGACAATGATGTTTGTCTTAAATATATTTATTCCATCTTACACACCAAGAAAGTCCCTTCATACCTACCCATTTTCAAACCAAAGGTCCAAAACATTCAAATTTCTGGCACCGGGTTTATGCCAAGGTGCCAACTGAGCCTAAAATATTGATGCAGCAAGTAGCGTTATAGTGTTCCATGGTTTCAAGCATTAGTATTATTCGAATTCAAACCAAAATATACTTATCTTGTACTAACATATAATTTCTGGAAAGTTTTCTTAGTATTCTATATAATACAACGAAGAAAACCAAACGAAGATACTAGAAGGTTATCAAAATTAAGTACATGATTACACATAATTTTCAACCAAAAAGTGTAATCAAAATGTTCTAAATAATAATTACATGATTTCCCTAAATGTTTATTTTTTTATTCTTCTGATTGATTTTATCAAAATCAAATAATCATTTTTAATCATGAGTGCCTTCCTCCTTGAATAAAAGATCACTCGTTGTTTTTTTAAACAATTGATTTTAATCTTGATGAACTGATGCTTTTGATATAAGAAAAACAAAATAAAAGGTTCTAAATTATTTGAATTTAGTCTTTCTGAATTATTTCAGTATTATTTTGGTAATTTGTTTTTTGTTTGTTGTTGAAATAATCAATTGAGAAAAGAATGCTAACAATTTCTTTCGGTGATCTTATTTTAAATACAGAAAAATAGGCGCAAGGACAAATTTTGAAAAAATATCAGATTGAAGAACAGTAAGTTCATTTTTTAGGCTAAAAGACAATGCTGGTTTTTCATAGTGTAAAACCGAATATAATGCCTAAAAATAAAATTAGCATTCGTCCATCAGCTTAATTTTTTTTTCAAAGTTTGTCCTTAAGTCTAACTTATAACTAACATCCGTCCTTCAGCCTAAAAATAAAATTTGATATCTATTAATCTAACTTTTTTAAAAAAATTTGTCCTTTCCCTAATCCCTCTGGTTATCTGTTACTTTAGCAAGGGTTGAAACAACAAACACCAATTCTTTTGTTAATAGTAGAAATGTGTAGGGTTAATGATGTCATTTCATGAGTCACACAGTTGAAATTGCATGCTCTAGTTATTAGTGATAGAGACTTATGCTTAATTAATGTCATTAAACTCTTATTGCATTGTGACTGATTTTAATTAACTATGAAGTGTTTTGTTGTGCTTATTTATGCTCTTAATGCATATTACACTATAAAAACTATATATCATCAATATGCATAAATGTCCAACTATAAAGGAACATACTTAAAATTAATCAACGTTCAAGGCAATTTATTTATAGGGATTTTTATCGTTTCACACATAAGAAAACTGTGTATATGAAATGATACATATGAGTTTTGGAATTAAAACATTCGTTTATAAGTTAAGGACCTGTGTGTGTGCATGCATGTCGTGAAAGCTCAGTCGGTAGGGTTGTTAGATCAAATTTGTTTTGGTTTAGAAAGTTCCTTTAATTCATATTCATGAAATATAGGAGGAGATAAGTTTCAAAATACTCCGGTTAGGAAAATTTTTTGAACATATCATATGGCAAAGAAAACTCCCTACTAATTATGCCATTCAAAGGGTCAAAGCCAACATAAAGGTTCATCCATAATGCATGCATATTGTATCAAGTGCATGTGGGTTAGTTCAATAATCAAACGCTATAAATGTGAAAAATTATATGTAAAGACCGACAGCCTTACATTTGTACACTAAAAAAATGTTTTTACACATCATTGCCAACTAAAAAGGCGAAAATTAAATATTATCAATATTAAGTGCTACTTCTGTTTACAACCTAAAAAGTCATACAATCCATATTGACTGTAGCTACATGACATAACAAATAATCTTGCTGGTTCTTCAGTTCAAATTAACTTCTCTGAATTGTTTCAATAGATGTGTTACATGTTTATACATTTGAATGTCCGTATATTATGTGATATAGAAACCAAAACAACAAATTAAGCACATAGGGATGCCTATAAACGGTATTATAGCTAGTAATCATATTCTTGGAAAACGTAAAAAAGTAAAACAGATCCATACAAAAAAATGAATTTACTCAAAAGAAAATATCTCTATCTTATACATAACAATAACATAGTTTGATAAAACTTAAAATATCGATTAATCTTACACAAAAAAAGTTCCTACATACCTACCAATTTTGAAATTAAATTACAATGAATAACATCATGCCGAATTGCAACAGCAATAAAGCAAATAAGGTCAAATATATAGAAAATATAAAGTAATATAAAATGAGTTGTACTACAACAAGACATAGGCATAAAGCAAGGCAGACACACATGCACACATCAGTGCAAACACACAAAGTAGCATGGCGAGAATATTAAGATATGCAGACCCACAACACCAGGCAACATATATGCATAAACCCACAGGATGAAACAAAACCAATGAAAATCTAATCACAAACATTGGGAACTAAAGTTCTTGGACTAAATTAATGAAAAGATATAAATACGCATAATTAAAGTAATATTCTGAAATAAAAATGGACAAGTTACTAAGGCCATAAATGTAAATAAAGAAGTGAGGTAGTGTATTTAAATTTATCTCAATACTATATTAAGTTTAGATTTACGTTTATAATATATATATATATATATGTGTGTGTGTGTGTGTATATGTATATTTTATATGTATATGTTAGAGACCCTTTATAGTGAATGAGATATTGTCCCACATCGCCAAAAATAAGTTAATGTTCATGTTTATATACTACTTTCCTCAAACCCATATTGGCCCTTAGGGTCAGGTAATTTTTTGCGAGGGGGAGGACCTATATGGCCATGAACTAACACACGCGGACACGCCGCCCGCTTGTTCCGTACCGAACCGGGTGCGAGTCCAATAAGAGTGGACCGTGTTATATTTTTGCTGCACAGAAGTACACAGTTTTCTACTGTTTAAATTCAAATAGAAGCGGCTAGTGGATTGGAAGTGCACGTTGCGACACTTTTTGGCCGTTGCAAGCGACTGTTGCAAACCGCGATAGTTTTTGGCCGTTGCAGACGAAGAGATGCGGCTGTTCCCAACAGACATAACCATTGGGAATTAGCCTATAAAAGGAGAAGGAAACCTGATCAGTGAAGAACTCCGATTTTTCTCTTCTTCCTCTTCATTTCTTAATCTCTACAATCTGTGCGCTTCTGCATATCACACAGAAGATCATACACATCACAATCTCGAGCAGATCACGTCTGTTATATCTTGGGAGACTTTGAATAAAGACTTAAGCAAATTGTTATGACAAGCCTCAGATGAAATTTCCTTCTTCATCCGATTAGATTTCTGTTTACTTATATATTTATATACATCGTTCTGTAATCTTTCCATTTCAACGTTGTGCTGTTTCTACGAAGTAGTACAACGCTTGTTTATCACTATAGTTTAATACAGCAATTTGTTGTTGTTATTGCTATAGTTTGTTCTTGTAAATTAATTACAACATAGTTATTGTTCAAAATTACTAATACAGAATTCCAAAGTAGTGGAAATCTGATTTGTAAACTTATGTGACGAGTTTATAACATATTGGTCTCTGTTTTGGTATACTTACCGTATAACATCTTAAGACTTTCCTGTTTTCACTAAAACAGAGATGGTGACAGTTGAACTATCAGCAAAAACTGCTACCCACAACAGGCCTGATCCATTTAAAGGAGATGGCGATGACTTCATAACATGGCAGAATCAAATGTTGTTTTATCTCACCATATTAGGGCTGCAGAAGTGCATTGAGGAGGATGAACCAAAGCCTAAAGACAGACAAACTAGAGAAAAAGATGCAGCTGTTTTTCTTGGAATTGACTCATGGAAGCATTCAGACTTCTTATGCCGAAATTACATTCTGAACTGTCTGGATAAAGTACTATATAAAGTATATCAACCACACCAGACAGCAAAATCCCTATGGACTACACTTGCAAATAAGTACAAGACGTAGAATGTCAGTTTGAAGAAGTTCATAGTAGATAAATTCATGGAATACAAAATGGTGGATTCCAAATCTGTAACTAGTTAAGTGCAGGAACTCCAACTTATAATTCATGAACTTGAAGCAGAAGGACATCAAGTTGGAGAATCGTTCCTTGTTGAAGCGATAACAGGAAAATTACCACCATTCTGGAGAGACTACCGCAACTATTTGGAACATAAGAAAAAGGAGATTTCCTTTGAAGATCTCATTGTCATATTAAAAATTGAGGTAGATAATCGTGGAATAACACAACCCAAAGGCGAAGAGACACTTGTTACAGAAGGGTCAAAGAAGAAAGGACACTTCAACAACAAAAAGAAAACAAGAAAGGCACCAGATAATCAATCCAAAGATAAGAAAACCAAGAATTTCAAAGGCGAATGTTGGGTTTGCGGAAAGACTGGGCATGCAGCTAAAGATTGCAGGCACAAGAAGACGAATGACAAATCGGTGGAAAATATAGTGGAAAATTTGAGTTCAACCATTGAGAGATGAACTTTTCAGGAGTTGTTTCAGAATGTAACTTAGTACAAAACCCTGCACAATGGTGGGTAGACGCAGGCGCTACTCGTCATGTCTGTTCTGATATATATATGTTCTCCACTTACAAGAAATACGATCAGGAAGAAAAACTCTACATGGGTAATTCTGTAGTTTCCATGATCGAAGGTAACGACACCGTCGTCCTCAAATTTACATCTGGAAAAAATGTGACACTAAGTGAAGTTCTTCATGTTCCGGATATCCGCAAGAACCTTATCTCTGGAACTGTGCTCTTAAAGAAAGGCTTTCGTATGGTCTTCGAGTCAGATAAAGTAGTTCTGTCTAAGGCTAAAATTTATATTGGAAGGGGTTATTTATGTGATGGTCTATTTAAGGCAAATGTAGCCGTAGTCGACAATAAAACTATGTATTATGATTGTGCTATTAATAAAAATGAAGTTTATTATTTGGTTGAGCATGAACTTTTACTATGGCATGATATATTAGGACACATAAATTTTCAAAAAATGAAAAAATTAGAAAACTTGGGATTAATTCCTAAATTCCAAGTAGATAAAAACCACAAATGTGAGACATGTGTAGAAACAAAATTGGTTAAAAAACCATTTCATACTATTGATAGAAGTACAGAACCACTAGGTTTGGTTCACACTGATTTATGTGATTTTAAATCATTACCCACAAGAGGTGGAAAAAGTACTTTATCACTTTTATTGACGACTATACATGATATTGCTATGTATATCTTTTGAATAGTAAAGATGAAGCAATTACATCGTTTATAAAATATAAGGCTGAAGTAGAAAATCAGTTAAATAAAAAGATCAAGATATTGAGATTTGATCGAGGTGGAGAATATGAATCACCATTTGAACAATTCTGTGTAGAAACTGGTATAATTCATCAAACAATAGATCCATATTCACCATAACAAAATGGTATTGCCGAGAGAAAGAATAGAACATTAAAAGATATGATAAATGTAATCCTATTGACCTCTGGGCTACCGACGAACTTGTGGGGGGAAGCCTTAAATATGCCTAATCACATATTGAACAAGGTTCCTCATAATAAAACAGGAACAATTCCATATGAGTTATGAAAAGGACACATACCAAGTTTCAAATACCTCAAATTGTGGAGGTGCTTGGCAAAAGTTCCAGGTCCGCCTCCCAAGAAAGTCAAACTTGGACCAAAAACTGTAGACTGTTACTATCTAGGGCCAACCCAAAATAGTAGTGCATGTAGATTTTTGGTATTCAAGTCTGATATAGATGATATTAATGTCAATACAATCATAGAGTCTCGAGATGCCTCATTTTTTGAAGATGTGTTTCCGCACAAAAGGAATGAAGGAAATTATATCCCTAAAAGGACAAGAGAAGAATCAAGCAAGCCACATGACGATGAAACTCATCGTGAAATTGAGGAAGTTGAACCAAGAAGAAGCGTAAGAGCAAGAACGTCCAAGACGCTTGGTTCATATTTTCTAACATACATGTTAGAACACGAACCTCAAACAAACAAGGAAGCAATGTCATCTTCTGAATCTTCATGTTGGAAAGAAGCAATCAAAAGTGAAATTGATTCAATTCTAAGTAATAAAACTTGGGAAATAGTTGATCTTCCGCCTGGAATAAAACCAATTGGTTGCAAATGGACCTTCAAAAGGAAGATGAAACCAGATGGCTCTATTGACAAATATAAAGCAAGATTGGTAGCCAAAGGATATCGTCAAAAGAAAGGTTTAGACTTCTTTGATACTTATTCACCGGTTACACGAATAACCTCTATAAGAATGTTAATAGCAATTGCATCCATATATAATCTAGAAATTCATCAAATGGATGTAAAGACAACATTCTTAAATTGAAATCTTGATGAGGATATTTACATGGAGCAACCCGAGGGTTTTATTTCCAAAGGAAATGAAAACAAAGTATATAGATTAGTAAAATCATTATACGGACTAAAACAAGCTCCAAAACAATGGCATGCAAAAATTTGATAGTGTCATGATGAAAAATGGTTTCCGTATAAATGAATGTGATAAATGTGTTTATTATAAACAAGTTAGACAATCATACGTGATGATTTGTTTATATGTAGACGATATGCTAATCTTTGGTCTAAATAGTAAAGTAATAGAAACCATAAAGAAAATGTTAATCAACAATTTCGACATGAAAGATTTAGGAGTTGCAGACGTTATTTTGGGAATCAAAATAATAAAAACACCTAATGGAATTGAACTATCTCAGTCACACCATGTGGAAAAAGTGATTGAAAAATTCCAAAATTACGGAATTAAAGGAGTAAGAACGCCTTTTAATCCATCGGAAGTACTACATAAAAACACTAATGAGAGTGTAATACAACTGGAATACTCTCGTGTAATAGGATGTCTAATGTACCTCATGAATTGCACAAGACCAGATATAGCTTATGTAGTAAGTCGACTGAGCAGGTATACAAGCAATCCAGGGAAGGAACACTGAAAAGCACTAATGAGAGTGTTGAGATATTTAAAGAGTACCACGAACTTTTCTCTACATTACGGAAAATATCTTGCCGTCTTAGAAGGATATAGTGATGAAAACTGGATTTCTGATTCAGAAGAATCTAAATCAACTAGTGGTTATGTCTTCACCCTAGCAGGAGCAGCAGTGTCATGGAAATCTACTAAACCAACGTGCATAACTTGATCCACTATGGAATCAGAGTTCATCGCTTTAGATAAAGCAGGCGACGAAGCAGAATGGCTTTGTCAATTTTTAGAAGAAATTCCATTTTGGCCTAAACCTGTACCGACCATATGCATACACTATGATAATCAAGCAGCGTTAAGCAGAGCGCAGAACTTTGTGTATAATGGAAAGTCACGACATATTCGTCGATGCCATAACACAGTTAGGCAGTTACTCTTAAATGGAACTATTTCCATTGATTATGTGAGAACTACTGATAACCTTGCAGATCCATTAACTAAAGGATTAGCAAGAGAGAAAATTGATTACGCATCGAGGGGAATGATTTTAAAAGCCTAAACCAACAAGAGTTATCTTATACGGAAACCTATCCTAGCGACTGGAGATCCATGGACTAGGATCAATAGGCAAACTAGTTCTGAGTAACTCAAGAAGTAATGCATTTGTTTGGACTTAGTCCTACTCCATTCCTATGGTGCACAATAGAATGCATGCCTACAGAAGTATTAAAAGGATAAATCTATGCTTTTTAATGATGACCATATCTTGAAAATAACAAGTGGGGTATACGCAGGATACTCTTAATGGTTGCGATCACCTATGTTAGTGTGAGCTGGGTCGGCTCTATGAGAATATTAAAGGCTTAAATTCTCTAAAAACACTCGCAACACTCGCAGAACCAATTTGTTCAGGACCAAAATGAACACAACCAAGAGATTGGATGTGAAGGGAAACAATGCTTTGTAAAGCTTATTGTCTGGTTATGCACAAACGGTCGATGGTTCAAGATGAAATAACTCACCGATTAGCCAAGTATATCCGATAAGTTTTAACTAGGGAAAGTTCAAAGTGAAATATCTACTTATCCTCGATATAGCATTATTTTCATATGAACTGTGTGATATTACACTTTGTGTGGGGGAGACACATATCATCATTCATGTGGGGGATTGTTAGAGGTCCTTTATAGTGAATGAGATATTGTCCCACATCGCCAAAAATAAGTTAATGTTCATGCTTATATACTACTTTCCTCAAACACATATTGGTCCTTAAGGTTAGGTAATTTTGTGTGAGGGGGAGGACCTATATGGCCATGAACTAACACACACGTGCGCGCGCCGCCCGCCCATCCCGTACCGAACCGGGCCGGGTCTGGTGCGGGTGTGGGTGCGGGTCTAATAAGAGTGGACCGATCTGACCGGACACGGCTTTTCAAACAAAAATAGGCATTGCAAATGAAGAGACGCAACTATTGCAAACCATGACTGTTTTTAGCCGTTGCAAATGAAGAGACGGGACTGTTGCAAACCGCGATAGTTTTTGGCCGTTGCAAATGAAGAGACGCGACTATTGCAAACCGCAACAGTTATTGGCCGTTGCAGACGAAGAGATGCGGTTGTTCCCAACAGACATAACCATTGGGAATTAGCCTATGAATGGAGAAGGAAACCTGATCAATGAAGAACTCCAAATTTTCTCTTCTTCCTCTTCATTTCTTAATCTCTACAATCCGTGCGCTTCTACATATCACATAGAAGATCATACACATCACAATCTTGAGCAGATCACGTTTGTTGTATCTTGGGAGACTTTAAATAAAGTCTTAAGAAAATTGTTACGACAAGCCTCAGATGAAATTTCCTTCTTCATCCGGTTAGATTTCTGTTTACTTATATATTTATATACAGCGTTCTGTAATCCTTCCGTTTCAACGTTGTGTTGTTTCTACGTAGTAGTACAATGCTTGTTTATCATTATAGTTTAATACAGCAATTTGTTGTTGTTATTGCTATAGTTTGTTCTTGTAAATTAATTACAACATATTTATTGTTCAAAATTACTAATAAAGAGTTCCAAAGTAGTGGAAATATGATTTGTAAACTTGTGTGACGAGTTTATAACATATTGGTCTCATTTTTGGTATACTGATCGTATAACAGTATATACTGATATGTTCACAATCTTGGTACCCAGAAACACACATTTTGCTTATATGTACATAAGAAAGAAATGGCAGCAGCAAGGAAAGAAAATAAAATTCTTAGACATGAAGAAATACCATCCGAAAACATAAAACAACACCTTGCTTAATACATATTTTTGCAAAAAATTGTTTAGTTGTCATGTATTGCTTTGCTTCATCGTTGACCATGTCAAAATTATCAACCTAACATTCATATATATTACTGGTTCTTTGCTGGTAGTGTTATTGTGAGTATTTATGAACAAGTTTCCATTAATACTATGTTCACATTTGATAACAAAAAATAAGGGATGCAAAACATATTTTTCTCCTATAACAAAAAAATAAGA
This sequence comes from Allium fistulosum, assembly GCA_030737815.1. NCBI lineage: Eukaryota > Viridiplantae > Streptophyta > Magnoliopsida > Asparagales > Amaryllidaceae > Allium > Allium fistulosum. The sequence continues at coordinate 692,638,797 of CM060904.1, forward strand.
GAAACTAATTTTGAGAGGAGCTCTATTCTAGGAGCAAAACTCACTACTTATCATAGTGGGTCACTTTTCCTGCAGCTGCTTTGCTTTCCCGCACATTTGGGGGTCATGATGCTGCCTACTGCACCTTTTTCTTCAACGAAGTCTGAGGTGAAGTTAATATTGTTTTTGGTTGTACCATGTATACCTTGGTTTATATAACATGAGCATTGAATCAAAATGAAAAAACAACTGAATTATACTTCATGGTTTAAAAGAAAATAAAGGCATGTTTGCTGCTACTACAGAGCAGTAGGAGATTTATAAAAAGAAAAAAGAAAAAAAACTAAAATACTTTTATAAATATATCTCAAAGAAAATGTAGTACTTTATCGTTTTATTATGTATTGTATTATTAGTTTGTACAGACATGATCAATTTATATGATATGAAGGTTTTGAACAAAATATTTACATTACCAAAAGACTTAACTGCACCTAAAGTAAAAAATCATGCTCTCCAATTCAAAATAGTATGCAAAAAAAACTAGATTAAAGTGAATTCGATTACATAAGGGAATATTTTCTCTGATATTCAATATTTCAGAATGACAACAACAAAAATAACATAGTTATTCCACAAATATCTATGATTGAACAAAAACAAAAGAAGAGCCCATATTCCTCCCTGTAAATTGCATGATCACTTGTATCAGACAAAGATCATGCCATATCTTTACAGCAAAACATAAATCATATCATCCTTTTCTAAGGAATATAGGGTGTGTGTTTTAGTATCATTTCATAGAACTACTTTTATGTCAAAAAAATACAAAAATTTCAAATTCAAACATCTAAGTATTAACAATAAGATTTAAAAATCAAACCACCAAACTAAATAGAATTTGATTACTTTAGCTTTATCCTCTAATCTAAACTACTTTATACTGAGATGGACCTCCTTAAACATTAAAAAAAATAAACATAAAACCTTAAGCTAAGTTAAAATCCATTATATTAACAATCATAAAAAAGCTTCTCATATTTTCCTTACCATTGCATGAAGATATACACTACCACTATGTTAAAATTACCACACAGAATAACAGTTCCAGCAACAAGAATCCATCCAAGAAAGAAAAATCAAGAATTAAATCAAACATAACTTACTGCCAGATGAAACCCAATCAATAGAGAAATATTCCTAGTTTTCTCATAGGTTCACACAACAATAAAATAGCTAAAAAACAATAGTAGTGAAACAATCAAAACACAACTCAACCAGCAAAATGATCTACCGCATACTAATAAATAGATAAAAAAATGATAATAAAAAATATGAAGTAAGATACCATACCTATATCAACGGTAACGGCAAGCAAATCAGATGGCAGAGCAGAGCGCGGTTAGGGCTCGCGGGTTTTATCGATGGCAACGATAGCGAGCGGTCTACGTTTGTGGATGGTAAGGGCGGCGAGCGGGTTTAGCTTCGTGGATGGCAAGGGCGGCGAGGTAAACGCGATGGGGTTAGGGTTTAGGCGTATGAAATTTTGACTAAGTTTTAGTACTTAGTGAATAAATTGAGTAGCCAAGGAAATAAAGGGAGGGAAGAGGAAAATTTTGTTGAGGTGGAACGCAGTACTGTATCTGTTCAGAAGACAACTGGCACAAACAGTTGTAATAATTAAGCATTTACAACTGGCAAAAAAAGCAGTTGTTATAGACATATATTGCAACAGCTGCACAAATAAAGCATTTAAAAGTACAACAAGCACCATTGTCCAAGTGGTTAAGTGATTCGGCTTTGGTGCGAGAGGTCATAAGTTCAAAACATGCGTAGCATGATTAGAACGTTTATTGACATGTGATATGTTGTCCCAGTGACATGTTGTATATAAAGTACCATTTCAAAAAAAATAACCTATAACTACTGACGGTTTGTGTTAGTTGTAAAGTAAAAGTTGTAATATGATTGTTTTGTTGTAGTGTAGGAAATGAGAGGATGGAGGGTGTGTATTTATAGGAAGAAAATTTGAAAAAATATCATGATATTTTTTGTGTAATACATCACCACTTCTCTCCTCCCTTACCTCATCCTTACACATGTTAGTCCTTCCCCCCATGTGCTCCATCACTTTATTTCACTGCCAAGCCATGTGCATTGACTTAAGGAAGCTTAAGTATGAAGTTTGTGAAAATATCTTAGATATTTTGTTATATATGTTTATATATATATTGTGTGTGTGTGTGTTATATGTATGTATGTATATGTTCATGAGTGCATGTGACATGTATATACATGTGCATGTATGTGCACAAGAGAATAAACAACGTTTCAACGACTTTGAACAACTTCCGTTCGTTAAACCGTTGAAAATCGAGAAACCGATTCTCGGTCACATTTTCACTTATTAACTAATATACATATAAATGTAAATAAAATTACAAAACTTATTTTTCATCATTATTTTGAAATGATCACATTTGAATTGTAAAACAATATAAATCAATTTTAGATCGTTGTTTACAAAAAGTGTTATTATACCGATTAACCGATATCGATTTTCCTTATAATTTCAAATTACTGTTATAACTTTATAAAACCATTATAAATCATTCATTATTACTTTATAACTAATTAAAATGAATAATAAACATTTTAAAACCATTATTTAAATAATTTGAATAACCATCATATCATTAATTCTCAATTTAATTTAATAAATCAATTATTAAATATAAAGGCATCATTGATGATGTCATATATAAGTTTTATTTTCCAAAAAATAAAATAAATAATTTTATTTCATATTTTTGTTTAAAAATAAAAATAAGTGTATGTACCCAGCTCTATGCATGACGTTTTACGATTTTAGAGCTGTTTATTGATTAAATGGTTTCCGACCAGTTTATCGATTTTTACCAAAATGTATATTTTTCTTTTATATATATTTCTTCAAAAATAAGATCACCCATATTATTTATTATTTAAAATATCATCATTTATGTTTAAAAATCTTATTTTTGAACATTTAGAAATTTTCTGAAGTGATGAATTTACGAGTCATTACATACTTACCCCCTAAAAGAATTTCATCCTCGAAATTAAGGATAAAAAGTAGATAACTCAAAAATGAATATATATTTGACAAGATGAAATATATACAAGATATGATTAGTGACTACACCACAAGTGGTGAGCACACTACATCGATACTATATACATAGATTAATCATCCAATCTGAACATGGGATAAGCCTTCCTTATTTTGTTTTCTGTTTCCCAAGTGCAATCATTAGCATCACCACTCCATCGAACTTTGACTAGTCTCACAACCTTTCCCCATAATCGTTTCTCATCACGATCCATAATTCGAATTGGTTGTTTGATGATAGTCAAGTTTGGCTCAATTTCCAAATCTTCTTGGGCAGCTTCTTCCATTATTTGTTCTGGGTCGTACACGTATTTCCACAAATGAGATACGTGAAACACATTGTGTACACCCGACAATCTTTCTGGTAATTTTACTCGACAAGCCAATGGGCCAATCCGTGCAAGGATAGGAAAAGGTCCAATGTATCAGGGTGCCAATTTTTAGCTCTTCCAAATCTCACCACTCCTTTAATCGGGGAAACCTTTAAGAATACGAGATCTCTAACTGAGAACTCTAGATTTCTTCGTCTTTGATCCGCATAATTCTTATGCCTACTTTGGGCTTCTTTCATCTTCTTTCCGATCATATCGACCTTTTCTAAGGCTTCTCTAATCGTATCAGGACCTAGTACTAATCGATCTCCGATCTCGATCCAACGTGTCAGGGATCTACACAGACGACCATATAAAGCTTTGTATGATGCCATGCCAATACTAGCCTGATAGTTGTTGTTATAGGAGAACTCCATAAGATGAAGATAATATTCCCACGAACCTTCGAAATCTAAAATGCAAGCTCTCAAAAGATCTTTCAACACTCGATTTACCCTTTCAGTTTCGTTCCTAAATTTGTTTACAATGCTTCCCAGAACTTACTGGTAAAGATTGGGTCTCGATCACTGACTACACTGCTTGGGACACCATGTAATCGAACAATTTCCCTCATGTATATTTTTATAAGGCTTGCAGTAGTTCGTGTTGGCTTTACATGAATAAAGTGTGCGCATTTGGTTAACCGATCTATAATAACCCAAATACCCTCATTTCCCGTCCTGGATCGAGGTAAGCCATCAATGAAATCCATCGATATTTGGTTCCATTTCCAAGTTGGAATTTCAAGAGGCTGGAGTAGTCCTACAACCTTCTATTGATCACTATTGATTTGTTGACAATTTGCACATCTACTAACATGGATAGAGATATCGCTCTTCATATTTCCCCACCAAAATGTCTGATTCACGTCTTTGTACATTTTGTCAACTCCAGGGTAAATATTTAGCTTGGATTGATGGCATTCATCAATACTTCTTGCCTCAGGTTGTCAACATCAAGAACACAAATTCTTCCATTTAATCGTAATACCCCTTGGTTATCGACTTCAAAGCTTAAATCATACCCTCTATGTATATCTTTAATAATCTTCTTTAGATGCTGATCTTCTCTTTATTTGCTAGTGATTCTTTCCGAGAGAGTCGGGGTAACTACAAGGTAAACTATAACGGCATGCTTCATACTTAACGCATCCGCTACTATGTTAGCCTTCCCGGGTGTATATAAGATATCCAGATCATAAGATGAAAGAAATTCTAGCCAACGTTGCTATCTTATGTTCAAATCCTTCTGGATGTAAAGATACTTCAAAGGTTTATGATCTGTGAAGAGCTCGAACTTTTCACCTATTTAAAGAAGGAATGTTATTTACTAAGGTCAATTCAAAGTTTATTAAAATAAACTATGAGGAATTCTTACCCAGTAAATAGTGCCTCCGTATTTTTAATGCGAACACAACGGCTAATAGCTCTAAGTCGTGCATTGCATAGTTCCTCTCACGAGTCATTCGTTGTCAGCTTGCATAAGGGATTACTTTTCCATGCTGCATTAGAACTGCACCTACACCTTCTCCACAAACATCAGTATATATAGTTAAACCGCCGCTTCTATCGGAAATAGCTAAGATTGGAGCGATGGTCAATCTTTTCTTCAACTCATTAAATGCTTCTTCACATTTCGACGTCCATTAAAAATTAACATTCTTCTTTGTCAACTTTGTAAGATGGGAGGAAATTTTCTAGAAATCCAGATGAACCTCCGGTAATATCCAGCCAATCCTAAAAACCTACGGACGTCTTTTGGAGTTTGGAGTGTCTTCCAATCTTGGACTGCTACAACTTTCCCTGGATCAACTAAAACTCCCTCTCCTGATACTACATGCCCTAGGAATCTTATTTCTTCTCCCAAAAATGGCATTTTGAGAATTTGGCTTTAAGCACATTCCTCCTTAATATCTCCAATACAATCTCTAAATGCCTCTCGTGTTCTTCTTTAGTCTTTGAATATATTAGAATATCATCAATAAAGACTAAAACGAATTTATTAAGCACGATTTTGAATACTCTATTCATGAGGTCTACAAAATAAGCAGGTGTATTAGTTAGCCTAAAAGACATAACTAACCACTCAAAGAAGAAATCCGGACCTTTGAATGCAGTTAAATGAACATAGTCTTATGCCACTCTAAGTTGATGGAATGCTAAGGTCAGATCCATTTTTAAGAATACCCGAGCACCATGAAGTTGATCAAACAAGTCATCTATTCGAGGTGAAGGATGCTTGTTCTTAATAGTTTGCTTGTTCAGGTCTCGATAGTCTACACAGAGCCTCAGGGAACCATCGGACTTGGCAACGAAGACTACTGCTGCTCCCAATATGAGCGACTTGGTCTTATCAATTCCTTTTTCAACAACTCATCGGTTTGTTCCCTCAATTCATCCATCTCTCTTAGAGCCATTCTTCCCTTTTGGTGAACAATAGGTCTTGCATCAGGAATCAAATCAATACGAAACTCAATTTCCCGATATGGGGGCAAACTTTTTACCTCTTCAAAAACATCAATACGAAACTCAATTTCCCGATATGGGGGCAAACTTTTTACCTCTTCAAAAACATTTGGAAACTTCTTAACAATCGGTATGGTCTCTAAATTTCCTTGGGGTGGATCAAGGGCATACTGGAAACTATCCTTTACTGGGCTAGGCTCGTTACAAGATATTTCTATAAATTTTCCAAAGCTGGTCCATAAAGATACCTTTCTTTTAACACAATTAAGGTTAGCTTTATTCTTGGATAACTAATCCATACTGAGTAATACTTCAAATCCGATAAAATCGAAGACAAACATGTCACATGAAAAATAACGAGAAAGGTAGGTAACTTGGATCTTTTCACAAATCATACAAAGGTTTGTTGTACCACCTATGAGATTTAACACACAGATAGGGGTATCTAATATTTTTGTGGTAAGCTTTAATTTTTCCACCAATTCTTTAGAAATAAAATTGCAGGAAGCTCCAGTATCAAACAATACTTTAACCATAATACCTTCAACAAAAATAGCACCCTCCAGAACTCCTTTTTCCCTGGTCCCGTCCAAAGTTAATGGTTCTTCTTCCATGGCATAGGTCTTAGCTAACTAGACTATCTCCATAAATGGATAACCCATCATCATATGCCTTTGTTGGTGGCAATTAAAACAGAGTGCCTTTTTCTCGTTTCCTCTTCCCACTCCTACAATCTTCAATAATATGTCCTTTCTTTTGAAAATTTCCATACCTAGTACCCGTGAAATTCTTTTTCTTCTTTCCTCCTTGTCGCTCTTCACCTTTGGATTGAATTCCTTCCCACTGGGGTCGTTGCTACTATTGCTAATATTTAGTTCTAATGCTGGCTTCTCCTTATCAAGAAATTCATATCGCAAACCCATATCTACTAGGTTCATGAATGATCCCTTTAGGTGAGCAGTAATTCTGTCATAAAACTCTTTTCTCATCCCGGCCACAAACATTTCATTTTTCTTAAGTGGAGTATCAATCAGTTAAGGCCCAAAGAGAGATAATTCATCAAACTCTCTTAGGTATTCTTCTGCTGACATTTCTCCTTGCTTTAGATCTATGAAGAATTTATAGAGATGGGACTTCCCAGCATCGAGTAGGTACCATTCTTCAAAAAACTTGCTTAAATCTTCCCATGAAATATCATCTTCTGATTCATTGATGGTAATTGACTCCCACCAAGCCGAAGCCCATCCCGCAATTACCAAGATGCCAGGAAGTGCTTTTGCTCATCCTTGATGCCCAATCCTTTAAAGATTCTCTCACGTGAGCATAACCAAGCTTGAACTTCACTAATAGATTATGTACCTCTGAATGGTTTCCGCCTAAGTTGGTAAAAGTTAGGCAAAAAGTTGCAAGGTTAACCTGAGGTTGTACAGTAACTATTGTTTCTTCAACCCTTTTGTTTCCCTTTCCTCGTACTTTTTTAGTACTCATTTCCTACCACCTGAATATAGTAAGGAAGTATCTTTAGGATTATAGATGAGATTATCTTAGGGAATGGCATAGAATTCGATTATACTTATTAGAATAAGATTTTCCAATGTGCGCTTGCTACGACTAAACTCATTCTAGGGCATTGCTAACCCTGTCTCTAATGAGTTAACCCCATCAAGGCTTAGGTATTCGCCCAACACTATGCTCTGATACTAAATATAATGACCCGCCTCCTCGACCCTTGAAGATCGATACTAATACAACCTCGGTATTCGTGTGCTGCAAATTCAAATGCCGAAGAGGTAGATAATCATGGGGTAAAAGAAAATAAAGATAAAAGATAAAACAAAAAGAATCTCACATCGCATTAAAACAACTTATAATTTTACATATGGAAGATACATGCAACCACTCCAAGTGATTTATCAGAGTTATGGCATGTACTAACCCAGCCTGGATATTTATAATTGTCTATGCTTACAAGTACTAGTAGATACATAATAGAGATACAACGGAATATAGACAACTTCTTCAGAAGAAAAAAGAATGCTCCATGCAACATGCTCCATTCCAAAATACTTCAAGCTTTCCTAACTATTTGACGGTCCGAAGAAATTAAGGCACCCAGAGTTTAAGGTAAAAGAAAAATAAACTCCGAGTGTCATGGGACTGGTGTGAGAAACTCAAAATATTGATGTTTTGAAAACAAAAGGTATTTCATAAGACCACGCCACACATAAACACGGAATGGGTTTTTACCATATGATAACCAAAACATTTTCTATGCAAAATCATTTGATATTATTTTTAATGACTTTGTTTGAAAACATTTGCAAATAAACTTATGATCTTAGTCGAAATTTTTACATTATTAAATTCCAGCATACAGCTATAAAGTAGGTTCAATAATCAAAATCTTACTGGGCTCGTTTGGAAAATGGATTTCATACAGTGATAAGGTAAGGGACTACCTTCTGTACAGTATACCTCTAGAGTGATATACCTAGGGTCCAGATACTGAATGCCTATACCAATACAGAACCGTCCAACCCCTTCATTGGATAGTACCAAATATGACATCACCCTGGTCGTTACCGACCTTTAACGGGATCCCGAAGCATACACCACATACTCGACATATAGAGAGTAATCTAGAAAGGTGATGACCATCTCCTAACGGGCGTGACCCACATAGCTCTGCCGCATCAACCTTTCTTTAGCCATTTTCGGTTGATGAGGCATGAGGTAACGTTTTACCTTTCACATAGCACATTCCAATTTGAATGCCACACTGTTATTCCATGATCACACAACTAATTTCTGCAAATGTATATCTCCTAAGCTCGTACATCTTAGGAAAGGGTGTTAATCTAAGAGAAGTTTCCTTCTCCGCCACCAAACAAATGATACGTTCACAGATCAATCAATGTAATTAGAAATGCAAAGTTAGACCTTCGTCCATACAAGTTGCCTAGGAACAGGACAAACCGAAGGCACTCTCCTACCAAATCCTATCAGGAATTACCCCTAGGATTAGTAGAGAGAAGTCATTGCATCGAAGATCTCAATTGAAGAACTACTATCACAAAATATGATATACAAAATTTCCCCCGAGGATCAGTACAAGCAGCCCTACATTACATCTTCTAAATCATTTCCATGTCTTTACTTCGAATACGTAAATTGGTTCAAAGTGGTTTTCGAATAAGAGTTACTCAAATCCAACCCCGGTTCCTTCGAACCAATCATCGATAAAAAGATGTTAGGTGAATAGGGAATTATACTTTGGTCGATTAATTTCTTTTTATCAAAATATCTTCTGGAGATATATATCTTTAAAACATTCTTTCCGCTATATACGGAATCATTAAACCTCTCTTTGAAAAATTATTTATTTAAATCTTAACAAAGATTTCTTAGCATAAAATAAGAATTTTGATTGAGTTGAAACCATGTTATCTAGGATATTTATCAAAAACCAGTAAATATTAAGTGAGTATAATCTATAGAAATCTTCTAATTCTACTTAATATCAATTCCTGTATTCAACAAGTACTATGGGCAGAATAAAGGCAAAATCACCTTTTAAATTCCACGAATGGTACGAGTTCCCTCTTCGAAATTTAACACCAAGTATAAGAAGATTATCTCCATAAAATCCATGTTATTTATATTTGGAAAATTATATCCTTTATACTTAGGAAAATTTTGATCCAAGTAAATCAAATTTACTATCCCCTCCGTCGAGCCAGTTCGAATAGCCAGAAAGAGTAGGAAACTGGTTTTCCAAACTCAAGCCTAGACACTATCTCTCTGCCACCCATAAGGTAGTCAAGTTATTTGATCGACTCTAAATCTTTTAACATACTTAATTGACTTTTAATAATTATGTTAAACACTTTGTAAATCCTTCAAATCACCTTTAAAATACTTTATTATTCATTTAGAAACATTTACAATAGATTTGGAAAAGAATTGTTGCGTTTAGAACTATATTTCAAAAGGTATAGAAAGTGCTGCGACTAGTGCTTTTTAAGCTGTATTGATCGAAACAACTTTTCTATCATTTGAAAATTCATTTTTATAACTCAAATCACTTTTAAAGCATTTTAAAAGATTTTTAGAATTTATTTCATATTATTAAAAAATTAAAAATATCTATTTTAAAACATTTACTACTTTGGCCTCCGAACTGTCAAAGCGCGATTTTATTTAAAACTTGATTTGCTCATATTTTAAAATCTACCATATGAAATCTCGATTTTCTTTCTTTGTTTGAAAGATATGGATATAATAGTTTGGAAAATTCTTTCTCGAAGAATTTCGAGCTATATTCCATTATATATATTCGTTTGACTTTTACGGCGCGAAATCGTGAACTACCGTTACGCGACGCATCTATTTTTTGACTCAATTTTCAATATTCTTTTAAACTTTTCCATAACACTTTTAAATGTTTGTAAAACATTTCTACCCCATATTAAACCATTTTTAAGAGGTTTAAACATTCCATATACACCATTTCATTCAATAAAGGAAAGTCATTTCTTTTGTGCTTATCGACGTGTATTAACGTGACTTGTATATATATTTAACAACCATATTAAACATCCATATTATCATATTCAAACATGATAAACAACCATCATTAACAATCATATCCAAACATATATATATCCAATAATATATATAACTATAGTTTAGGAGTTTCTCACCTTGGTTTAGATGATTAACCAAAAAATGGTCGTAGCTTTGCTAACTCAGATTTTTAGCTCACGATCACCTGGGCTCTTGCCTTTGGAGGGCCCGACCTTGGCTAGAGGGCTCACGATTTTGGTTGTAAGAGGGAAGGCTCGACTATGGTGGTGTGTGGTGGTGGTGGTGGCTGTGGGTAAAGAAGTGAAGAGGAGTGGATTTAGCTTGGTTTTGAGATGTATGAATATGTATTTTATATGTTTATAATATTTGCACTATTTCGGCATAACTTTCTTACTATATGTAACGACCCGCCTTTTCGAACCCTGAAAGTCGACACTAATACATCTACTGTATTCATGTACCGAACAACTAAATGCTGAAAAGATAGATCGTTAGGGGAAAAGAGATAAAGACAGAAGATAGAAGAAACTAAACAAACATAGAATCTCACATCGCAATGGAATAACATATGCTAATCAACATAATTCTTTACAAAGTCATTTCAAAAATGATACATCAGAGTTACACTAATACAATTTCTAATCTAGGATAGTTATAACAGCATGTCCTTATACATCAGATATAAAGTATATAATATACATCGGAAGCCAGAATAACTATCTATCGCTGAAGCCTCCTGCTCCAAGCTCCTCCAAATGCATCTGTAGAAAACCTGGACTACTTAGCTGCTCATAAAAATTTGAACACCCAAGAGTTTTAAGAAAAGAAAATAAAACTCTGGGTCAGACATGGGTCTGGTGTGAGTAAACTCAAACAACTTGATTATTACATTTCAAAACCTTCTAAAAATCAAAGGTATCTCGTAAGACTACGCCTTACATAAATAAGGAGGGGTTTTTACTTTACGATAACCAAAACACTTTTATACAAAATCCAGTGATATTATAATAATGTCTAATTTAATCTTAGCCGAAATTGTTACGTTAATTAAATTCCGACATACTAGTCTTTACAATCAAAACCGTAAAGGCACATATTGGAGAATGGATTCCATACTATGACCAGGTAAGGAACTATTTTCGATGGGTACATCTCTAGAACAATGCACCCGGGTTTGACAAGAACATCTTGTACCCGTCCACACAGAACCGGCCTACCACTTGGCTAGTAGTACCGAATATGTCATCATCCCGGTCTTCCAACCTTAATCGAGATCTCTCATGCACACTCAAATCCATAAAAATAGGATAATCTGGAAAGGTGATGACATACCCTAATTGGAGCAACCCTCTTAGCCCTACTTCATGCCCTGTTTTAGTTATTTTTTGGTTGATGAGGCTTGAGGCTATATTTTACCTTTTTGAATAGCAATCCCACTTGGAATGCTAACACTGCCCCCCGGGCAGTAATGTAGTGCCAACATTCATCCATACAAGTTGTCCAGGATAAGGATAAACTGAAGACACTACTTCTACTACATCCATTTTGAAATCACCCTCAAGACTAGTAGTAAGCAACCCTTGCACTTCAACGCTCCATTTTTGATTCCATATTCTTAAAGATGTCTTTAGTTCAAAACGCTTAAGTTGGATCAAAGTGGTTTTCGGATAACAGATCTGATCCGGGTCTCTTTGGAACAACTTTCGATAATTTCCAGTAAACTCAACCCCGGTTCTTTAGGAAATAAGAAGATAAAAGATAAGAGCGGAGTTCACCTCCTAACCGTTAGTGGATGGATTTCCTTATCATTTATCCTAGAAGAACGAAACAAATTTATACGTACATTATAGCACCACCGACGGTAACTGTACCATATAATTTCCGTGTTTCTCCTAGATATTTCCAAGGTTACGTTTTGATCTAGATTTGATAGTCGGTTATTTAACTATCAAACAAAAAAACAATCAAACATTGATTAAATTCCATATAGGATCCTCTAACCCTTTATTAATTAATCTTTAATTAATAAAATCACTTTATAAAACTTTATCAAAGGATCTTTTCTAAAACACTTATCCCAAACCACTTATATCCCTTTTACTTGAAAAACAATATAAACATTTACCAAAAACATTTGGAAAATTCTCTCTTCTCACATTTCATATTAATTGGCCAAACCATTCCCTTTCAGAACATTACTTACTATTAAACTCGTTCACTTTATAAAACCCATTCAATTATTCCTTACAAAAATTCTATTATAAGTTCACTCCACATTTCAAACCTCTTTACAATTTTTCAAACTTGATTTAAACGTCTTTCAAAAATATCTAAAATGGTTTATAAAATCTCTTTCTATTTTTGCAACTATTTAAAAATCTTCCTTCATAATTTCTTTATAGAATCTCCTTTATAAAATATCATTTTCAAGATATCATTTGTAAATCACTTTAGATAAAACCTTTTATTTCATAAACCCCTTTTTAAAAACAAGATATTATTTAAAAATAACTTTATAAAATAATAATAAAATTTAAAAACCATTTATAACCTTTAAACCCAAATCGATTTAAGAATTAAAGTTAATTCAAAAACATACTTTAGTAATTCGAAAAGAGGATTAGCATTCTCAATGGTACTAATTTAAGTTACCATTCAATTTCAATTTCAATTCACTTAACAGTTATTTACATAGGTCAACATATATGTAAATACAACTCATATCCAAATCAGGGAATAATATGTCAATATGAACTAACTAGCATATACATGTTCAAATAATATAATAGCAGGATGGTGATTTGTCCTGCTAAACAGATGTCCAAACAATTCAACTAATTCATAGCAGAACGGTGATTTATTCTGCTAACACATGTCCACACAAACAAACAATTTATAGTAGAATAGGGATTTATTTCGCTAACACATGTCCGAACAACCCAACAAACAAACAATCAATTTATAGAAAAACGAGGATTTATTCTGCTAACAAATGTCCAAACAACCCAATAATCTACATTATAACTCATTCACAGTTATATGGTTTCTTAATGGTATCAACACTTGAATTACTTGTATTCAAAACCATCTTTGAAAAGAAGTACCTTTGAACCATTTTACTTTTGAAAACCAAAGGATTTAAAACTTTAAACCCTTTTATAAATAATTAATTAAAAGTTAAATCCTTATTTAAATAATAATTAATTTTAATTGAATCTTAACTTAATTTAATTAAATAGTTAAACAATAATTAACTATTAATTAAACCCAAATTAATCCTTCATTAATTTTTAAATAATTAATTAAACCTTCATTAATAATTAAATGTTAATTAATCTTAATTAATTAATTAAATAATATTTAAATAAATTTAAATAATAAATTAAACCTTTTATAAATAATTTATTATTAATTAAATCTTTAATGAAATAATTAAACCCTTGATTAACAATTAATCCTATATTTAATTAATGATAAATTAAATATAAGTAATTTACTTAACCCATACTTAATTAACTTAATTAATAATTAATTAAAATAAATCTTAACTTTAAAAGATAACTAATTAAGAATTAATCTTTATTTAATTAAAGTTAATAAACCTTGTTAACATTTAATTAATTATCAATTACTAAAACCTAATTAATTACCAATTAATTATTAAATCCTTAATTAACTTTTAAAAACATTATTATTTAGTTTATAAAATATTCACAAAACAATTTGAAGTATAAAACCAAACTTTGCAAAAATAAAAATTTTAAGCGAACTGCATCCATAGCGACTATCACTATGGATACCCGTAAGCTTTAACTTGTTTATATCCTTCTTTTGAAAACTTTACCTTAAAGCTCGCTAACTTTCTAAAAAAATAAGTATTTAAAACTAAAACAAGTTTAAATCTAACCAAATATTCGATTTTTAAAAACTAAAACCATAACTTTCTTACACAAGATTCCAATTCTCCAATACCCTACAAAGGTACCAACTTCTTCTTAGCTTATACATTACATACCCAAGTCCATATACAAGCATAACATCCAGAATAACATCATGCCACAAACATAAGCAAGATCTAATCTTTAACCATTTAGACTTCACATTCAAGTCTAATGTCCTTACATATCCAAGCAACAAGTGTGTGTGTGTGTGTGTGTGTGTGTAACCGTCACATGTTAAATTAACCAATACTAACCATCACATCACACAATATATTAACTAACATAAAAGCAAAAACTTTTCCAAAAATTCATAGTTTACTCACCGGAAATCCCTTGAAAACTTGACACACTTTGAAATTCGGGAAGCTTGGAAAACCATAAATTCTTCTCAAAAATGGATCATTTTGCACTTGACTTTTGGACCCTTTCCCCTTGGATTTTGGAAAAATGGTCAAAAGAAAAGTTTTAGATTATTCTTTCCTTTATCATTTAAAAAAATGATTTACTCAAAAAAGTTAAACTTTGAGGTGTGCATAACATTTCAAACAACTTTTACACGATGAAACGTCGAAAATTCGAAAAACAGTTTCCGGTCACATTTTCTATTTTTCATCGAACTATATATTTTTGTAAACAAAATTTAAAAACTATTTCACCAATATTATTTATTATTAAAAAGAGTTTTATTTTCATTATAAAATCATTTATTTGAGTAGTTAAAATTAATTAAATATTCGAAAATCAAAACAGTGAAATTCCAGGTCGTTACACTATATTTTTTATATGAAAAGTGTAGTGCTTGAAAAGAAGAGGAAGAAGAAGTGGAATGGTGTTAGGAAATGAGAGGATGAAGGGTGTGTATATATAGGAAGAAAACTTGGAAAACTATCATGATATTTTTTGTGTAATACATCACTACTTCTATCCTCCCTTACCTCATCCTTACACATATTAGTCCTTCCCCCCATGTGCTCTATCACTTCATTTCACTTCCAAGCCATGTGCATTGACTTAAGGAAGCTTAAGGATGAAGTTTGTGAAAATATCTTAGATATTTTTTTATATGATTATATATAAATGTATATATGTTATATGTATGTATGTGTGTGTGTATATATATATATGTTCATGAGTGCATGTGACAGGTATATACTTGTTCATGTATGTGTACAAGAGAATAAACAACGTTTCATTGACTTTGAACAACTTCCGTTCGTTAAACCATTGAAAATCGAGAAACCGATTCTCGGTCACATTTTCACTTATTAATTAATATACATATAAATGTAAAAAAATTAGAAAACTAATTTCTCATCATTATGAATAAATTAAAATGATCTCATTTGAATTATAAAACAATATAAATCCATATTAAACCGTTGTTTACAAAAAGTGTTATTATACCGATAAACCAATATCGATTTTCCTTATAATTTCAAATTACTTTTATAACTTTATAAACCATTATAAAGCATTCATTATTACTTTATAACTAATTAAAATGAATTATAAATATTTTAAAATCATCATTTAAATAATTATTAAATCATGAATTCTCAATTTAATTTAATAAATCAATTATTAATATAAGTGCATCATTGATGATGCCATATATACATTTTATTTTCCAAAAAATAAATAATTTTATTTCATATTCTTGTTCAAAAATAAAAATAAGTATATGTATCTAGCTCCGTACGCGACGTTTTATGATTTTAGAGCTGTTTATCAATAAAACGATTTCCAACCATTTTATCAATTTTTACCAAAGTGTATATTTTTCTTTTATATATATTTCTTCAAAAATAAGATCATTCATATTATTTATTTTTTAAAACATCATCATTTTTGTTTAAAAATCTTATTTTTGAATATTTTGAAAATTTATGAAGTGATGAATTTCAAACGGTGCACTTTTTATACATAGTTGTAGAATTAGATAATTTATGGAAATTACATAGAAATAGATACAACTAAATTGTACCTACAACAACCTCAATAAATTAAAACATAGAAATTCACATTCCAAGTCAAATTAAGGCATTAGATCTATACTAACAATTTACAACCAAATTATCATAAATATGGAATAAATCTTGCAATCTTATCAACATTGTACTTTAACAAATTTAGGAAGTGATTTCCAAATCTCCATACTATGGCATAAATGATCTTATTCCAATTACCTAACTTAAAGAATATATATGTGAGATTTCAAGTGAATACGTTCTTTCTAAGCCTACTACTCTGTAGATCTTACATAGGTAACTAAATAAAACCCAATGTTGTAAATTTCAATGTTATATATAAATCATACAATTTCCCACTCAAATTTCAAGCTTTTCGAATCTCCCAAATTTGAACTCATTCTTTTAATCGACTCATTTTCCTTTATAATCCAAAAAATATGTATAACAAGATATATATATATATACACACACACACACACGCACATACATACATACCCATTAGAATTACATATGCGAGAGAAGATTTGAATTAAGTGGAAATAGATTTATAATTATAAATTTTACTTTCCACGGTATCAATTCGCTCCTTCTTTTATTTTTTGCCCTTCTTCGATTATATATGCATATACATATATATATGTATGTATGTATGTATATATGTATATATATATGTATATATAGACACACACATATATAATATAATATTTTATCATTAATAGAAATAGTGGAGAAGGGAAAATGGTATAGCTATGCTGCTTTGATTAGAAAATATGAGATGAAAAGTGAGGGGTTATGTCTATATTTATAGGCACTTGAATCAAACATATCTCTAAGATATAAAATAATAAAATTCGGGTCGTTCGACCAAGGTACAACCCTAGCCGCCACAGTCTCCACCGGTCAACTGCTTCCTCCTAGGGGGTCGACCGTTAGTGGTCAACCGATCCAAGGAGGGTGATCGATCGGTGGGGTCCAAAGTTATATTATTTATTTACTTTTAAATTCTTATTTAATTATTTTCGTTCCAAAAATGTCAAATGCTGATAACTTCTTGGATTTGAACTCCAATTGCAAAACTCCATATATGAATCATCACGAACATAATGGAGCAAGTTTCATGGCCAAATTCTTATGTTTTCACAAATTCCATTTTTAAGCCTTAGTAATTATTTATTAATCATCGTTAATTTTACGGGATGTTACACTATCCAACCAATTAGTATACAACCAATTTTGCAGCTAATCATGTACAGGTGCTTGGTGTATCATAATATATGATATACATGTTGAATAATTTTAAATCGGTGCCTCCTATATGAATCCATTCTTTAAAACAATACTGAAAACATGATGCAAGCAACCTATATATAATGGAAGTTTTATATGTATGCAAGTTTTCAAAAACCAAAATCTTTGTTTTCACACAATAATTTCTATACTCTTACGAGTAGGAGTATGGTTCAACCAATTTTGCATCTAATCCCTGCCATCCAATACTTTACACACAATTTCTAACATCCAAATTTTTGAAAATCAGTCTTTCTAAAACCACTCTTATGTCGGAAAAGAAATTTAGATGGAGAATTTTACATTTCCACCCTTCTTATGGATACATATTCTGTTGTACCTTAAAACCTTCTTTTTTGCACCTAAATCTTTTCCAACTTTTCTAAATACAATTTGCATAAGGAGGTTTATTTTTGAATGTTAAAACGGAATTATTTTAAACGCAAGTTTTGTTCTTTATCTACAAGGTATGAAAATAGAAATTCCAAAACTTAAACAGCCTTTTCTCTTGCTATTCACTATATTTTGTATGCCGTCAACCTTATCGAATAGTAAAATTCATATTCACTAACATGTCGACCCTCCCTACGCTAAGCATGTGGTGCTTGAAAATTAGAAATTCTTTCATTTTCCATAAAAGCAATTTTCCCTTCCAATCAAACTTGCAAAATAGTTTGAAAATTAAATCTTCAAAAGCATTCAAACACAGTTGTTCGAAAACATTTGGACAAAAGTTTCCAAAATCATTAGAACACAAGTTTCCAAAAAGAATTTGAATGCAATTTTCCTAAACATTTGAACATAATTTTTCAAAACATTTGCTTTTCCATCCTTAAATAAATTAAGTCGCATCTTAACTTAATAAGGACTCAGTCAATGAGATAATGCATATGATTGAACCAATCTTAGATTTTGAGAACCTTTCATTTTTACTCCAAAATAACAACACATAGGCATATTTATAAATTTTAACTTTTAGGGCATAAGGATAGTGATTTGTGTATTCACAATCTTTTCCTGTCATTCGCTTACTATAATTTATTTTTCCTAGAATTCTAAAGTTTTTAGGACTTAAGCATTCTTTTTTTCTAGTTGCAAATTTAATTTCCTAATCTAATTTATAAACTTTCAATCTTACCTTATATTTCATCGCTACTTAAGTGTCCTTATGAGATTTCTTTATTTACACTGTTTTCCAATAAATATATACATAGTGGTCAAAGGTCATCCAGAAAATCAACACGGTGATTAAAATAGTAACATATCTTATATCATATCATACGCTTTTTCTCAATACCCAAAAGAGATAACTAGCGATTATAACCAAGATATCCTAAAAGAAACAATTTATAGAAGATGCCCTCTAACATCAACTGGTGTTAATAATGTTGTGACCCTATCACTCCTTAATCAATTAAAATGAACAATTCTAGTAATGTCATTCTACTATAACCCACACGTCTTAACTCACCTTGTTGGCGTCTAATAAATACGGTTCATCCATTATTTCAATTATTACACCCTATTATGGGATAAATTGTGCACTCCCACACTGTAGTGAGTCAACCAACATACTTTATGTATGTTTGCCATCTCAATACCCTCTTCTCCAATCAAACTACCATCTTCTTTCAATGAAAATCTCCTAATAGTATTCTCACACTTTGGTATTTACTTTCTTTATCCTTGATCATTCATGCGAGTATATCCTAGGACTCGCAAATTTATACTTTTATATCATTCCCCATTCCTTTGAGGGTTCTTCTTATGGCTTTAACATGTGTCTAATCAAACATTCCTAAGTTCATAACAATATTCCTTATATTCATCGAGGATTCCTTGTTGTTACCTTACGAGCAATCATAACTATTTTATCCATAGCCTTGACATTTACCCCATCTTACCATGGTAAGCATCCATATTTACTCCATATTAAAAATTGGTTCAGTTTTCACCACTCTTTATAAAAAAAATTCATAGTTATGAAGTACTTAATCCAAAACTTTTATCTTTGAACATATAAACTTAGAAATCGTTTTCAAAAACTGCTTGGTTTCCAAAAGGAGCCATGAAAATTTTCCCATTCTAACCATCTTTCTCTTTTTAAAGACTTCTAACAACAAAGACTTACTTCTGTAAAAGTAGAATTTTTAAATCAAAGCATATATTTGCATTCAAAAACTCAATTGCCATACCAAATCAATTTTTTTTCAAAAATATCTTCTACAATTTAAACAATAAAAACTGGAAGTAGACAAGGATAATTTCCATTCTATTATTTTCCTACTATTCATGTTATTTCTGCCTTTAACCTTAGTGGAGATTCTAATAGAATATAAAGGAGACTTCTAAAAGATATGCGCAATTATTATACATATTTATGGAAATTATCCACTATTCCTACGCTTGCCTTTAATTTCCTATATCGTTCCTAACTAGATTACTAATAATATTTTAATATAAATTCCTAACGTCGTTCTTATTTAAATTTCCTAATATTGCTACAATTAAAATTTCTCCTGCCTAAATTGCTTTCAAGTGGCTTCCCCTTACATAGTTCTTTTCCTCTTTTATTACCTTCCCCGTCGACTCATTACAGTGTGTTTGCCTACTGGTTTATTCAGTGGGATTTTCTCCATTAACATGAAAAGAGATGTGTATAAATCTATTTCAACCGTTTTTCTCCATATTTTCCTTATACAAGAATATTCCTCCTATTTTCATTATCGGGCATGCTAACCCTTCTATTCTCTTACCAATTCTAATCAAGTACCATTTCCATTTATCCACCCCTTAGAAAGAATTTTAAAAAGGAACTTTTAAATTTACAAAAATAGGAAAAATCATCGAGCCAAACATACGCCCTTTTTTCCCTTCATTTATAAAATGAAAAACCCCTTGATAAAAAACCTTTTAAATCGATATTTTTTGACCCAACCAATTTTAAACTTCACTAGAAATTTCAAATAGCTACCTAAAATTTTCTTACATTTTCAAAACAACTTTCCAAAGATAGGGACTTTTTTTAGTAAAAAATCCTTTGAAAACCATCCAAAACATTTCGTGATATTCTTAAAAAAATTTGTCAAATTTTTCACTTGGGGTTGGACTTGAAAATGGAATTTAATTGTCCTTTCTTTTTTGCTTTTCTTTTTTACTACCCACCTTCATGAAAATCTGGTTTATCATCTTGTGGTAGTTAATGCACACCTTTTCACGGGAACTTGCTAAAACCTTTTTCACATCTTACTTCCAGATGTTTGCAACATATAGGTTCTTACTTCCCATCTAGCTAGATGAAATGTACATCTTTAATCGGCAATCCATCGAAATCCACAATCATAAGGCAGTCCATCCCAACAAACGAGTCAAGTTCCATCCAGTTTCATGAATCCTTCTATATGTCGCGCTCATGCTATTCTTGGTCAACGCCTTTTAGTATGGCCCATACTCTATGGGGTCATTGAGGTAGGTATATAAATTCAACTCTACTCATTGTTCTAATTCATAGTTGCCTCATCCATATTTTCAGAATATGGTTGCAACTGCTTCTACAGTAGTTTGGTGTATAGTATATATATATATATATGCACATATATATATGAACACATACATACATATATACATATATATATACACACACGAGTAAGTTGGCACATGCGATGCATGTGCATGGGAGGAATTGGTATTAAAAACATTGTTTGTAAGTTTTTTTTAATTTTACAAAATGAATTTGTCGTGTACGTAATGTTGCATTTTTTATATGTGTACATGCACAAATTAAACTGAAAGTTGAAGTTATCATATACGCATTTATCAGTGTTGGGCTGAGTCATTGGTGAGATTGCATTGCAGATTTGAATAGCACAAGTTTGAATAGTAATTTAATTAAAAGACAGTCAGAGCTTGTATATAATTAGTGAGAAAAGTATTTTTATGATGGTAAAACATTTTTGAGTAAAAAGATCATATTGAGGATGGTGACTAATAAACCTATGCATTTACCTACATCAAAATACATATACTTCATGCTTAACATATTTAACAAAGAGTTTCATATAGTTATCTACTGTTGTTCAAGCATATACAAAAATGCCATGTCAGATCATAAAACGGTCTACATTGTAAGGAATAACCTTCTCAATATGTATAAAGGATGAAGGCTTAAAGATCTATTATGCGCAAATGGCTTAAGCAATTGTCCCACTTTCTATATTTAACCGATCATATATCAGTGTTTTGAGCATGTAATATATTGTATATTTGAAAATATGTTTAAAAAACTAAATAATACCGATTACTTAACCCATATGAAAATATCATCTCAATTTATTAAAATTATCTATGGTATTCTTCACCATCAGAGGAAAAAAATGAAAGTAAAAGAATCTAAATAAAAGCATGATAAAAGGTACAAACATGCAAAGTAATGTCAGTTTGCAGAAATGCTAAAGCATTGGCAATACATCTTAGAGAAAATGTACCGAGAGCCTCATTGGAACCCCCTACATGGCAAGACCAGCCTACCCCCTTACTAGATAGTACCGATTCTAATCATCCCTCGGTTGCGATCAACAACCATACTAGGCCCGAAGCATAGATCCAAAGAACCATCGATCTAGATCAGGGATGATCATGATCTAATGGTAGTAAATCACATAGCCTTGTGGTTTATCCCCTGTTTTAATCATTCCCAGGTATGAGGCTCGAGCGATTACCATTTTTAGCAAACCCATCTTAGAATGCTAACATTACCCTTCAGGTGATAATGTAATGTCAACGTTCATCTATACAAGTTGTTCCAGGATCGAACAAACACACCAACCTTATTACCTTCCATTTTGGAATCACCCTCAGGATAGGCAGTACAACTCCATAACGTACTTTATGATGATTCGTAACATATAGGGTTGCTAGTTTGAAGTGGTTTGGATAAACCATACTTATTTGAAACCGCTGTCTTCAAATTAAAGTGATGAATTTTCGGCTAACTCAATTTCGGTTCTTTTAGAAGTATGTGAACAAATATAAGAGTCCCCCTCTAGGGAATCTCGAACATACATTCTTAAAAGTGAACTATATTTCATAGGATTGAATCCTCATAGGGGATCTCAAACCGATGAAATCGTGAAGCTTTTATATACTTCACAAGTCAAAATTGGCTAAGTTTTTGATAGTGGCAAAACCGTTATCTGCTGTAAGTATATAGTTTGCATATGGAAAATTGGACACCATATACTTATCACCACTTTTCAATTTCAACCATGTACTATTCCTCGATTAATAATAAAGTCGGAAAAGTTAGATTGCCAACCATGCCTCGACATACATTCTTAAACTCTCATAGATAGAAATGAGCTTCTATACCTCAAAATTTAGTGTCGAGTATAAGATGAATACCTTCCATATACTTAATTTATCATGACCTATTTATCGATATAAACCCTCTTATACTTATCACGTTTTCAATATTTAGATTTCTCTATCCTTCACCTAGAATTGAAGCCCGGTAATTCACGACATTGGTTGATCCTGGCCTTGCCTTAGTTAACACACTGATTCTGGATCCCATAGATAAATAAAAGTTTACTCGTCGGCTTTTAGTGCTAAATATAAGTTGACTTACTTTCAAACATGTCGACATTTTAGCACTAATTATTATATTTATTTTTGTTAACTAAAGGCACAGACAAAGAAATCCCTTGTTTAAAATCAAAGTCCTTTTTAAAACAATCGAAAAACCAACTTTGTAACTTATTTCTAGTCTTCTATTTAGAACTAGCATTATTCATCGGTTAGAAATGAAACCGTTCAAATTGGGGTATTATTACCTCTCAAACCTTGATTCGACATTCATTTCTAACTTCAAATGGAAAAAAGTTTCCATGACTCGAAGTCTAGAAATTAAAATAAGATCCAAGAGTTCCAATATACTTGTCGTTAAAATCATTTTTCCAAAACCACATTTTTAAACCAAAGTTTGATTTAAAAGGAAACATCTTTCCTTTACAAAAGTAAACATCTTTTCATAAATAAATTCCAAACTAGTTTAAAACATCTTTTTAAAGTGTTTTGGAAACAAAAGTCGAGTTCGTAAAAATAATTTGAAACATTCTTTAAAAATAAAGTAGTAAATCACTTTAAAGAGATAAAGGGATTTTCGATGTCACATAAAAACAAATTATCAAAGCAAGTCGACTATCAACAACATCTACTTCATTTCATTATACATAGAAAGTAATAATGGAAAGTATAATCATAGTAAGGAACTCCTTAGAGTCCCTCTACAATATAGTCCCCTGTAAATCCTTACGTATATGCACTTCGAAGTGTATGTTGCAACCTATTCGCTACGACCACTTCGACTTCCATCATTTTAGCTTGTCCCCTGTCTAAACCCTATGTGTCATCTGCTTTCAAGCGAGAACCAATTCAAACAACCAAGTATACATATTACATACATATGTAAGTACAACATAAGCAAAACAATGAATAATTTTTACAACCAATTAATTCATTTTAAAGTTGCTTTAAAGTGAATTTAACTCACTTTTAAATTACTTAAATCAAACTAAAGATGCCAACTTTCTTTCTATTGACCTAGGCAACACACAAGGACCTAACTTCCTTTTGAAAAACTTGACTCGAAGGACTTTGGGGATGCTTATTTGCTAACACAAATGGCCTAGAGGGATTTCGGGTTCGACTTTGGAAGAATGTGATGTAGAGAGTGATGGAAAAAATTTTATTAACTTGTTACGAATTTAGAGGAGGGAAATGAAGTGTTTCATTATATATTTTATTAAGAAAATGGTGGAGAGTGGAAGTGAGAAAGAGAGTATGAAAATGAAAACAAAGTGAAAATGGAAATGTAAAGAGAAAGTGTTCTTTTATAGAATGTGTGAAATGAAAAAAGACAAAATATACCCTTCTTTAATTCAAGCTACAAATTTCCTATACAAAAGCAACTACCCTTCATTAGCTTATGCAACATACTTCCTTTAGGCCACTTGGCATTACCACCTTTTCTTATGGTACTTTTCTCTTTTAAAGTGAAAAGGAAAGTCTTCTTCTTTGCTTAATTCTTAAGTATCTTCTAGAGTGCGATTAGATAAATCCATTTAATTAGTAAAAAGTGCTTTGTTATTAGTATATGTATGTGCACATATGCACACTAGTATGCGTAACAAGTTTTGACAACTTTTGATTGATGAAAAGTCGAAAATCCAAAAAATGATTTTTGGTCACATTTTCGATCTTTCTCCGAACTGCTTATTTTTGTAAACAAAATGCCAAAATAAATTTATTATCATTAGTTAATATATAAAAATGTCTATTTGAGTTATAAAATCTATTATTTAATTATTTAAAAATATATTAAATATTCACACTTAAAGTGGCTAAATTACGAGTCATTACATTCTCCCGCCTCCCCCCAAAAGAATTTCGTCTCGAAATTTAACACATAAAAAAAATAACTCAAAAAGAACGTATATCATGTACAATAAAACTCAAACAAAAGAGATACATGATAAGTGGATACACCATAGGCGGTGAGTACACTATCGATAAAATATATGCAAACTACTCATCAAGTAGCAACTCGGGATAAGCCTTCCTCATGCTACCCTCAGTTTCTCATGTATAGTCTTTAGCATCATCGCTCCACTGAACTTTGACCAACCTCACAACCTTATTACATAATTATTTTACATCATGGTCAATAACGCGAATAGGATGCCTTATTATTGTCAAGTTTGGCTCCACTTCTAAGTCTTCCTGAACAACTGCTCAATAATTAGTGTCAGATCATGCACATTTTCCTTAAATGCAGTACATGGAAAACATTGTGTATGCCTAACAATCTCTCAGGTAACTCAACTCGATAGGCAAGCATCCCAATCCGCTTTAGAATCTAAAAAAGTCCAATATAACGAGGTGCTGACTTTCCTGCTCTCCCAAACCTTACCACTCCTCTCATCGGAGAGACCTAACAAACACATAACCGCTGACTGGGAATTCCAAATCCCTATGCCTCTGATTGACATAACTCTTTTGTCTATCATGGGCTCCTTCATCTTCCTTCTAATCACAACTACCTTCTTTGTGGCTTCCCAAATCATTTCGGGACCTAGCACTAACCGATCTCTTGTTTCAGCCAACAAGATGGTGATTTGCACGGCCGTCCATAAAGAGGTTCATAAGGTGCCAGCCATACCAATACTTACTTTGTAACTGTTATTATATAAAAGAACTCAGCTAAGTGAAGATGATCCTCCCATAAACCTCTAAAATCTCAGATACAAGCTCTCGAAAGATCCTCCAAAACCTAGTTATCCCTCTATGTCTAACCATCGGTTTTAGGATGATATGCAGTGCTCAAAATCAACTTCGTTCCCAAAGCTGCTTGCAATGCTTCCCAAAACTGACTAGCGAAAATTGGGTCTCTATCGCTTACAATGCTACTTGGAATTCTATGCAAATAGAAAATCTCCTTCATGAAAATATCTACCAAGCTTGCTGCGGTTCTAATTGGCTTCAT
The DNA here is from genome assembly GCA_030737815.1 of Allium fistulosum. Lineage (NCBI taxonomy): Eukaryota > Viridiplantae > Streptophyta > Magnoliopsida > Asparagales > Amaryllidaceae > Allium > Allium fistulosum. The sequence goes on from CM060904.1 coordinate 692,665,090, forward strand.
GGGAATAAAATGTGTGTTTTTGCTAGTCGATCAATAATGACCCAAATGCCTTCATTTCATTTTCTTGACCTAGGCAATTCGTCTATAAGTCCATCGATACCTACTCCCATTTCCAACTTGGAATCTCGAGTAGTTGTAGTAGTCCAGCAGTCCTTTGATGGTTGCTGGCAATTAGCATATCTGCTAGCATAAATAGAAATATCCCTCTTCATCCCTATCCACCAAAACACCTGCTTTATGTCCCGGTACATCTTTGTAACCCCAGGATGGATACCTAGCTTGGATTTGTAGCATTCTGCTAAAACTTCTTACCCAAGAGCATTGACATCCGGAACACATATCCTTCCATTCATCCGCAATATCCCAAGGATGTCTATCTCAAACCTTGAACATAGTCCTTCTTCAACTTCTTGCTTAAACTCTACAAGATGACTATCTTCTCTTTGCGTGCTTGCAATTCTTTCTAGGAGAGTCAGAGTAACTTCTAGATGAGCCAAACTACATGCCTTCTACTTAGCGCATCAGCTACTACATTGGCTTTCCCTGGCGTATATAAAATATCAAGGTCATATACCACTAGAAATTCCAACCAATGTTGCTGCCTCATATTCAAATTCTTCTACGTGAAAAGTACTCCAAGGATTTGTGATCCATGAAGAGCTTGAATTTTAAACCTAGTAAGTAATGCCTCTGCATTTTTAATGCAAACACAATGGCTAATAATTCCAAGTCATGAATTGCATAATTACACTCATGAGGCTTCAGCTTCCTACTAGCATAAGTGATAACCTTTCCATGCTGCATCAATACTACATCCAAACCTACGCCACAAGCATCTGTATACACTGTTAACCCTTCACCTCCATCTGGGATAACTAAGACTGAAGTGCTAGTTAACCTCTTCTTTAACTCATTGAATACTTCTTCACACTTTGAAGTTCAGATAAACTTAACATCTTTCTTTGTTTTGAATGAATCTCCTATAATATAATACCAAGCCTAAGAAACTTCAGACCTTTTTTGGCGTCTGCAGTGTCTTTCAATCTTGAACAGTTGCAACTTTCTCTAGATCAATTGAAATACCATCCCTCAACACAACATGTCCGAGGAACCTTACTTCTGATTGCCAAAAATGGCACTTTGAGAAATTAGCTCGTAAAACATGGACAAACCATTATCTTAAGGAAAAAGGTATTAAATCAAGCATATAAATGTTGATCGTAATAACTCGAATATATATATATATATATATATATATTCAGATACAAATTAGATAAACTCATTCTAGGGTAATATTAACCTTATCTCTAATGGGTTGACCCTAACCAAGGCTAAGGTATTCGCTCAAACTAACCTCTAATACCACATGTAATGATCCACCTTTCTTACTCCTAAGACGACACTTAATACATCCACGGTATTCCTCTACCGATCCTCTAGGCATCTGAAAGACATGTCGTTGGGGTAAAAGAAAAGGAAAGACAAGAAGGAAGAAACATAAAATCTCACAACGCATGAGAATCATATATAATAGAACATAAGATAGTACATATAGTCACTCCTAAAATGAAACATCACAATTACAATAAGTACTAACTTTAGCCAGGGACAGTTATAACTGCCTGCTCCCATAATGCTGATACATAACTATATACAAACAACAATGGAAATAAATAGACGATTAGATAACGATGAAGCCTCCTAATCATGCTCCTCCATAATACATCTATAAGAACCTGGACTACTTAGCAACTTAAAAATCAGGGTACCCAAGAGTTTAAGGGAAAGAAAGGAAAACTGTGGGTCAGACATGGGTCTGGTGTGATAAAATCAAAACATATGCTTTTAGGGAAAATAAAGGTATTTAGTAAGACCATGTCGCACATAAACGCGAATGGATTTTTACCTTATGATAACCAAAACTGTTATATTTAACATCAAAGATATTATTATTAATGTCTAGGGTTGAAAATAAAATTATAACATAGCTAAAATGCTTGCATCTCATATTTTGGTATTGTAACAACTAAGTCCATAAAGCACGTAATGGAAAATGATCCAACAATGACAAGGCTATTGGGGTACCGCCTGCCACAGCACATCTCTAAAGAAAATGTACCAAGGGCTTCATTGGGACCCCCTGCATGGAAAGACCAACCTATCTCTTATTGGATAATACCGAATATAATCATTCCTCGATCAACAATAGTACCGATCCCAAAGCATACATCCAAAGAAATATCAATCTAGATCAGGGATGATCATACCCAAATTGTAGAAAACCATAGCCTTGCGACATATCCCCTGTTTTGGTCATTCTCGAGAATGAGGCTCAAGGTAACGATTACCATTGTTAGCAAACTCATCTTGGCATGCTAACACTGCCCTCTAGACAACAATGTGATGCCAACATTCACCTATATAAGTTGTTCCAGGATCGAACAAACACACTAAACTTACTACCTTCTATTTTGGAATCACCCTCAGGATAGGTAGTACAACTCCATAGTATGCTTTACGATGATTCATAACACGAAGCATTTTTAGTTTGAAGTGGTTCGGATAAACCATACTTATCTAAAACTGGTGTCTCTAAACTAAAGCGATGAATTTTCGACTAACTCAATTCCAGTTCTTTTAGAAGTATGCGAATAAATATAAGAGTCCCCCCTGGGGGAATCTCGAACATAGACTCTTAAAAGCGAACTACGTTTAATAGGAATGAGTCCTCATTGGGGGACCTCAAACTTACGAAATCACGAAGCTTTTATATACTTCCCAAGTCAAAATTGATCAAGTTTTGATAGTGGACAGACCACTATCTGCTGTAAGTATATAGTTTGCATATAAAAAATTAGACACCATATACTTATCACCACTTTTTGATTTCAACCCCGTACTATCTCTCGATTAACAATGAAGTCGGACAAGTTAGAGTACTAACCTATTCTCGATATACATTCTTAAACTCTCACGGTTAGAAACGGGCTTCCATAACTCGAAATTTAGTATCGAGTATAAGATAAAGTACCTTCCATACACTTAATTATCATGACCTATTTATTGGAATTAACTCTCTTATACTTATCACGTTTCCAATATTTCGACTTCTTTATCCCTCGCCCAGAATCGAAGGCAGGTAAGTCAGTGCACTGGTTGCTCCTAGCCTTGCCTTAGTTAAAACAATATGATTCTAGATCTCATAAACAAAGGAACATCTACTCATCGACTTTTAGTGCTAAATATAAGATGACTTACTTTCCATAAACGTATCAACATTTTAGCACTACTTATCATATATATTTATGTTAATTAATGGCATAGAAAAAGAAATCTCTTGTTTTAAAACAAAGTTATTTTTTAAACAATCAGAAAACCAACTTCATAACTTATTTCTAGTCTTCGATTTGAAACTAGCACTATTCATCGGTTAGAAATGAAACCGTTCAAGTTGGGGTATTATCACCTCTCAAACCTTGACTCGACATTCATTTCTAACTTCAAAATAGATACAAGTTTCCATACCTTGAAGTCCAGAAATTAAATAGGATTCAAGAGTTCCAATATACTTGTCGTTAAAAACATTTTTTCCAAAATCACTTATTTAACCCAAAATTTGATTTAAAAGGCAACATTTTTCACTTATACAAGTAAACGCCTTATCATAAATAAACTCCAAACCACTTAAAACATCTTTTTAAAGAGTTTTGAAAACAAAAGTTGACTTTGGAGAAATCATTTAAAGCATTCTTAAAAAAATAAAGCAGTAAACCACTTTGAAGAAATAAAGGGATTTTCAATGTCGCATAAGAAAAAATTATCAAAGCAAGTCAACTATCAACAACATCCACTTCATTACATCATACATAGAAAGTAATAATTTAAATTATAATCATGGTGAGGAACTCCTTAGATTCCTACTAAAATATAGTCCCTTGAAAAATTCTTCCATATATGCACTTCAAAGTGTATCATTGCGACTTATTCGCTATGGCCACTTCGACTTCCATTATTTTAGCTTGTCCTCTATCTAAACCCTATGTGTCATCTTCTTTCAAGCGGGAACCAATCCAAACAACTAAGTATATGTATTACATACATATGTAAATACAACATAAGCTAAACAATGAATGACTTTTACAACCAATTAATTTATATTAAAGTTGCTTTAAATTGAGTTTAACTCACTTTTAAATCACTTAAATCAAACCAAACATGCAAGCTTTCCTTCCATTTACCTTGACAACACACAAGAACCTAACTTCCTTTTGAAAAACTTGACTCAAAGGACTACGGGAAAGCCTATTTGTTCACGCAAATGGCTAGGGAGGATTTTGGGTTCGACTTTGGAAGAATGTGATGAAGAGAGTAATGGAAAAAATTTACAAACTTGTTTATGAATTTAGAGGAGGGAATTGAAGTGTTTAATTATGAATTTTACTTAAGAAAATGGTGGAGAGTGGAAGTGAGAAAAGGAGTATGAAAATGAAAATGAAGTGAAAATCAAAAAGTAAAGAGAAAGTGTTCTTTTATAGAATTTTTGAAATGGAAAAAGACAAAATATACCCTTCCTTGATTCAAGCTACACCTTTTCTTTACAAAAGCAGCTACGCTTCATTAGCTTATAGAACACACTTCCTTTAGGCCACTTGGAATTATAAGCTTCTCTTATGGTACTTCTTAGTACTTTTCTCTTTTAAAGTGAAAAGAAAAGTCCTCCTCTTTACTTAATTCTTAAGTATCTTCTAGAATCTGATTAGATAAACCCATTTAATCGATAAAAAGTGTTTTTTTATTTGTATATGTATGTGCACATATGCACACCAGTGTGCATAACAATTTCTGACAATTTTTGATCGATGAAAAGTCGAAAATTCAAAAAACGATTTCCAATCACATTTTCGATCTTTCTGCGAACTACTAATTTTTGTAAACAAAATACCAAACCAAATTTACTATCACTAGTTAATATATGAAAGAGGTCTATTTGATTTATAAAATCATTATTTAATTATTTAAAAATATATTTAATATTCACATATTTAAAGTGACTAAATTATGGGTCATTACATGGAAAATAAAGAAAGAAATAGAAGTTTGTTAACATGAAGTCTTAGCCTAAAACATCAAGCACAAAAACCCAACGTTCACTTATCTATTTTAAAAGCCTAGAAATCTTCTCCTCCTACATGAAATAATTTCACGTTTATACACTTCTCCATCTTTTGCTTTCATGTTGATAAAGATAAAATTATGCAAAAACTCATCATCTTCTTCTTTTAAAAAATTCAAAATAAAATACAGATAAATTCTTAAAAAAATTCAAGATTAAAATATGTCCTTCTCAATCCCATACTATATCAATTAGCATTAAGAAGTTGAGAGTTTGATCAAGTTTTGGAATTATGGAATTTTTGAGTAAGAGAGAAAGAGAAGAAAATGGAAGTAAATGTGGGAGCTGAAGTTTCTCCAAGCGAAGGTGAGTAATTCTACTCACAACTATGTCAAACTTTATGTTTGAATATGTGTATTATACCTTGTTTTTATGCGTTGATGAATTTAACTCTCTCAAAATTTCAATTATAATGATTATACATCTTTACTTCTTTCAAGAATTTTAGCTTACATTGGATAATTGGATATCTTTGAACATGTTTGGATCAATGCATCTATTTATACTTGTATTTTTGATTGAATGGAAGAGGTAAAGGCAAGAGAATTGAAGAGGAAAAGTATAAATTTGATTTACATGGGGAGATTCGACTTCAGATATCGTGACTGATGGGCCGGTGCATAGCACATTGGTGCACAGAAGGGCGACTTGAAATTATTCCAGCCCTGTTTCTTTGTACTATTTTGTTTTAGAATATATTTTTATAAATATATAGTTAGTTTGCATAATTTAAATATGAAATTATAATATATATTTTATACTTATTGAAATTATTCTAAGAAAAGATTTATTTAAGTTTTGTATTAAATATTATTAAAGGATATTTATTTAATAAGGATATTTATTTATGATATTAAAAAATTATTTAAATTCTTATATAATTTTTGAAAAATAGAAAAAAAAATTTGATTAACATTTTAAGTGTTTTGAAAAGTATTTCATGGGAATATACAAGATTAGAAATTATATTTTATAAATCCTTAATAAAAGGAAATTTTGATTTAATATTTATAACTTCATTTAAATATTCTATCCTATTTTAGAAAATTTTAAAAATATTTTTTTAAACACTATTAGGTGATTTTAATATGTGTTATTAATGATTTTGAGTATAAGGTGAAGAATTTATATTGTATTTTATAATTTGAAATAAAAACAATTTATTTTGAAGTTTATAAATTAATTTAAAAATAGTATTTATTATAGAAAATTGTAAGGTGACTTTTATAAGTTATATTTGATTTGAAAGTAATTTTGAAGGTTTTACTTATCAAAGTGAAGGTTTAGAAATGTATTATAAGTACTTAAATCTTTACTTCAAAATTGAATAAACATGGTGGAATAGAATATTTTATATTTATATTTGATTTTAGAAGTTTTATTATACTTATATAAATCAAATTATTTTTATAAACCATGTTTGTATGTTATAGTTGTTTACATTTGTATGTGATGAGAAATCTGAATAAACGAGGTTATAATACCGTCTGGTATGCGACTTCGATAATCTCTCTTTGGTTATTCTTTGGACCCATTATATACAATATATTGTGTAAAATTCTAGATTGTGAGGAATATGTGTAAATGGATTAGTAATACCGTTTGGTGGGACATTTAGTAATATTATTCCAGTTAAACCTATGACTCATGATATAGAATATTATAAGGGAGCAAGTGTGATTTATGAGCACTAAATAAATAAACTAGTAACACATGGTGGTATAAGAAGCCATTATGATATTTATTTGTTTATCCTTTGCTCATAGATGACACTCATACGGGGATAAGCATGATGAGATGGTGATGTGAGGCTCACTGCGGTGAGCGAGGCCTTGTGCCTATTGTCGTGTGTCAGCATACTTATATGGCTGTTCATCGGCCAATATATCGGTAGCATCTATTTGTCTATCACTATCCGACCCCTCTTATGGTACATGAGTAAACCAGATTATGCTAGTATCTATCCTAGCAGCCTGATTGTAGGGTCGCACCACTGGCACACTTTTTATTACATAGCTAAGAGCTATCACTAAGAGTATTTTCCCTATGTCACATAGGCTAGTAGTTTGTTACCATTAGTGTCACTTGCAAGGTCATGACTAAGGCTTCGTATAGATGAGCAACCGATGGATATGAGTCACGATGACTATTGAGGTAACTAAGACTGTAGGAGCGATGTTAGATGGACACATGTATGGCTCTTGGAGCAAGCAGACATGTTGTCAATCTCCCGTCTGGTTCATGGTGTATATGATAGATATACACATAATACATATACTTCTTACTTGATATGATAAGTTGTGATTATACTGATGTGTCTAGTGTATGGTCAATCTCCATATCTTACATCTATATGATTTTCAAACAGACATCTTATTCTTTATTGATTGCATGTATAAATGTTTGTTTATTTTATCATTATGAGCATGACGGACCGGGAATGTCTACTTTATATCTATCTTAGGCATTGTTGTGTGCTAGCCCAAATTTGACTTGATGGTTTCTCATACCTTAATGATGATTATATGTATAGATGTTTCACCCATTTAACACTATTTCCATGATTTATTGTTTGATATTATTTTAAATGGGTGATTATATTTTATACATGGTTTTGTAATGTACCACTTTTGAGATATTTTAATGCTGCTTGTGATATCATTTCTATACCATTCATGTTATTACGAGATATTTTGACATTTACATTTTACACATAGTCTGACCAGTGTGTTATTTATATAATACCCGGGTCAGTCCGAGACATTTCAGGTTTAGGCACGATATGACCAACTTATGGATGTTAGGTATAGATGAAGGATAGAGTATTTTTATATAACATCATTTATTATATTACTTCATGTATGTATGACATTGGGTAGTATATTGGACTCATACGTTGTATATTTTTGGGATAATGGATATTTGATATTTTGTATTTCACTTAGTCTTATGTATATTACATGTTATATTTTATTGCTGTGTTAAATACTCCATGCTCTCTATCTTTTATTGTACATTGTGTTTCTATCCTAGAAATGACCGTGTTTATTGCTCTGTGCCGACACTGTGTACATATATGTGAGTTGTTTATTTTTATTTATTTTTAACTTTATTTTTTAAACCTACTTTTGTACTAGTGTTAGCCCAAGGGAATATTCACGCGTGGAAGCCCAATATCGCCTTATTTTCTGTATTATTATATAGTATAACATAGTAATACTCTTTGGTAGTATGGGTATAGAAGTGGAGTGTTTCAATAGGATTCTTGCCATTCCAGTCTTCACTATGGCAGGCTATCCTGGCACGACCTTGAGCATTATTAGGCTCGAGGGTAATCTCTAGTGGAACACAACCAATTGATGTAGCTTCATTGCCTTGGGTGGTTCCGGCATGAAGCATAACGCTGATGGGCTCAAGGTTACTCTTGGGTGACACACCATCCATTGTTGGATCTTCAAGGGAAAGGATGGTCCTAGCATGAGTGTAATCATTGTCTAACTCGAGCACCTTCCTAAGTGACACATTGTCCATTGTTGTGACCTAATCAGGTTAGTTATTGTCCATAGAGGGAGCTGCTAATGTTGACGCCTCGGCTTCAGGGTTTGGGGCGGTCTCGGCACAAACCTAAGCATTGATCGACTCAATGGTTCTCTCGAGTGACTCATCATTGATAGTTGCAAGTTCCTATTGAAACATGAGGACACCCTTCTTCTTGTATCCGAGGAAGGTCCCATAACACTCCCTAGCTTTTTGCCGATTGCCATGCATTTACCCAATCCCACCTGGAATAGGGAACTTCATGATGAGCTAGTTATAGGAGACAATTGCACCTAGTTTCGTAAGTGCTGGTCATTCTATTAAGAGATTATAAGAAGATGAGAAATCATCTACTATAAAGTTTACATAAATCTTTACAGCAAGGGGCACTTTGCCAAATGTGGTCATGAGGGAGGTAGTACCCATTGGAACAATTCCCACACCCCCAAAGCAATAGATGGGCAAGGCACGGGGGTGAGATTGAAGGTAGGGAGCTTAAGAGCCTCAAAACATGTTTGAACATAACGTTGGCTGAGCTGCCCCCATCCATAAAGGCCTGATGCACATTTGATTTAGCCATTTCAAGAGTGATGGCTGTAAGATTATGGTGGGGTAAGAGACGCCTTCTTTGTCTTCAGCATTGAACATGATGGGTTGATATGTTTCCAACCTAGGTGCTTCGGACGCTCGGTGCTCTAAAGAATAGATCTGGCTAAACCCACTTCTTTCTAATACCTAGATTGTGCTCCCTATCTTCTTCCATCCACATGTGGGCCTTCGCATACGGTCAAGGTATCGATTATTGCTGCGATGTTGTTGCTTGGTTGTTGAGGTGGTGCTGGTTGGTAGTTGTGAGCGATCCTTTGTTCCACTTGATGCTGAACAAACTCTAAAAGTATTCTTTTTTGGATAAGTCTTTCGGTCTCGTCTTTAAGCACCCGACACTCGTTGGTGGAGTGTTCGTTAATTTGATGGAATATGCAGTATTTGTCGTTACTACGAGGTTCCTCCCTTCTCCTGCCACTGGTGGTGGTCGATCTTTGGAATTACACCTGGTCCTTGGTTGTGAGATATATTGTTCCATATCCATGTTAAGAGTAGCGTAGTTAGTGTACCTGGACCTATATTGGGTGCCTTTTCTATTCATCTTTTGGTGTTGTTCTGTCGACCATTGCCTCATCGGTCGGTAGTTCCATGGGACCAACTTGGATAGTACGATAGGTTTCATTATCGCTATTAGAAAGATAGATGTCTTCCATCCTCATAATATCGTTCGTTCATTGATAGAAGTCAGTAAGGGGCGTATCCGACTGCTTTTGGAGTTCCTTCTACATTCTCGACTTGTATTTGAACCTCGGTCAGAGGGCCACAACCAAGCTATTCTTTTCAACACCCTAGCCCTAGTGGATTCTTTGTTGAAGTGATTCACATATGACCAAAGACTCTTGGTCGGCCCCTGTCTGATGTTACCTAGTTCACTAGCCATCATAACATGGGTCTTTGAGGTGAAGAAGCTAGTCTTGAAGTCTGCACATAGTTGGGCCCGAAAATGGATGCTGCCTAGTTGTAGATGCAGGAACCAGCAAGATGTCGGTCTTGTGAGAGTGGAGGGATAGGCACTTTTCTGGGCCGGAAAGCTAGCTGGCATGGATGATGGAGTTGAATGCAGTAATGTGATCAAATGGGTCAGCACTTCTATCGTACTTGTCAATAGGCGGTAAGGCATACCATCGATGGATGTATACATTTAGGATTTCCTTGGAAAATGACCCTCTATTCTCATCATTGGAAAAAGTTTCTCCCTTAGTATCCGGACTTATATTCTGTTGAGCCGATGGCGATGGACGTTCATTTCCTCCTGCAAGCCAGCATTGGCCTGCTAGGGGATTATCTAACCAATGGTCGGTTGTGGGCTCAACCGACGTCTTGGTAGTATGGGAGATCAACGATGAGGAAGTGATGGGGAGTGATGGTGATGATGGTGAGCTAGAGTGGGAGAGCTCCTCTCCCTACGCATAAGGCGACCGTGAATGACCGGTCTTCCTCTCTCTTGATCTAGGCCTTACTCCACCCCTATGGGATTAGTAGTGCGTCGTTGGGGACCTTAGCTTTGTACCGATGGCATGAGCACCACCACTAAGATGCTCGAACCTCTAGTCTCGAGCTCTGTTTTTGGCTCAAAGGCATTCAAAAGCTAATTGTCGTTCTACTGAAGAAGATGAGCACGAACATCAATGACCGGGGTTTCAAGACTACACTACCCTAGGCGTCGACGATGTTCATGAGATTGTAAGCATTAGGGAGAACAAGTTGGAGAGGAGTCAGTTTAACCATTGGAGGAGCTGGTGGAACAAAGTTCATAGTTTTTTGAGCATCCAACCTCGTCCTTGAGTCATGCACTTCGTAGGCTAGAATTTTCACGTTGGTCAAACCTTGGAGCACACTTCACCATATGTTATTGATGAGCCCAGGGATAGGACTGGCAGCACTGACGATAGTGTTACAATTAGTCTCACGGTCATTAGAGTTGATGACTTCATTCTCACTATTAGGATTTGACATGGTGATAACCAGAATAAAAATTCATAAAAAAGAAAAGGTGAAGAAAGGTGAGAGCTTTTAGGGGAAGCCCTCCTTTGAGCGCTAAAATGTTGACTAAAAATTAGCCAAACTCGGAATAAGACTAATGCATGTGTATTAGCAGAGGTTACTTACTAATACTAGGCTTAAAATGTAAAATAAGAAGTAAAGCAAGCAAATAATGTAAGTGATACAAGTTGTAGAGTGGATCGACAGAGATTTGCCTACATCCACTATGAAGATTTCTTACTATGTTTATCTCTTACAATTATAAGGAAATAAAAGAGAATAATAAGAAATTTAGCCCAAAAGCTTTTTATGATACTAAATTTAAGAACTTGAGAGGAGTTGCTTACTGTGAGTGAGTTATCTAAGCAATAAAATCAACCAAAGTTCAACCCCTTTAGTGTTGTATAACATGGGTTATCTATAGCAGCTGAGATGGATCATGGATGGTTGAGATTGTGCAACAAAACAGGCGAGAAACACTTCTGGCCATCGATCCGGTCGCATGGGCTGATGGATTGCATCTTTAAAGGCATTATAGATATGTGGTCGTGAAGCATGGTAGTTGCAATGTCATACTAGGCATGTGTTTTAAGCCGAATAGGCGACTTGCTACATGAGTAGGCGTGCTTTTGAAAGACATATTACAGTACCTAGTAAAGTTGGATGTACTATTTGTCATTTACTTTCGCTTGTCCAGATGGAAAGGACAATGAGAAGCTTCCCTTGCTCAGTGGTGGTTGGTCGCTTGTTGCTGAAGATTACTGAGTAAACCTGAATGTTGCTAAGGACCATGTCGCAAGGGATATGCCAAGCCATTCATGGGATGACGAGACAGACTGGTTGAGATAGGTTCCTTATGGGCTGAGATGAAGCCAGGCCATAGACGGATCCTGCTTGAACCGGGCCTGGTTAGATGAGTTGGCTATTAAAGACATCTCGAGTTGAGTTGGCCAGCTCAAATTTTGAAAGCGACTGAGTAGAGGGACTCTTTGGGGGGCATATTGAGTCCAGGCTAGCGTTATGTAGGTTGGGCTTAGAAGTGCTGGGTCGGTTGAGCCCTTGTTGACCTGGGTTTGGATCGAACTTTGAGGTGTCGGCCAACCAATCATAGTTACGAGAAATTTGAACATTATCGTATAGATCATTATTAGAAAGTTTTTTTTTGTTTGACCAATGGTTTGTTGTTTGCGGATATGGTATTTTAGTATAGATCCTATAAAGTAAGAACCCATTTTCAAATAAAAATGTACGTACATATACAGAGTAAATATCCACTACACCGCTCTTTCGTTGCACCCCCATTCTACACATTTACCCTTTTTAGAGCTATAAAATTCAAAATTAAATGAAACTTTGTATGAACATCATATCCATAAAAATGAGATCATTTCATATTTTCTAAAATGTTCAAAATATTAAGTCAATATTAACTGTCAAAACATATATTTTAACTGTTGATTTGAAGTTTTATTTTAAATACGTTTGGATTACTCAAAGTAACCAAAATTCTGCAAAGGTGATACCAAGTCATGCATGAACCTATCTACAAATTTTCGTTCAATTTCAAATTGTATGTCGTTTAAAAACCGCTTGGGTATACATGACAAATGGGAGAGAGTCTCATATGTACATACATATATGTGTGTTCTATGTTATTTTTAATAATGCACATCAAAATCAAATAGAAACTTTAAGGATGTTTGATCTACACCGAACATCAAAAGAAAAAAAAAGATAATGACCGAAACTTCTAAGATATTCAAAATGTTAAGTTTAATGTCAAACATCAATCGTTAAAATTTTTGACTTTTAATTTTTGTTTTGAAATATTAGCATGCAGGTAGTCTCTGGAAGACGGAATGAAATGCTAATCAAACAAAAGATGATGCATAGAAAGAGATGCTGCCAATAAGTTGGTTATTCAGATCAAGATGATCTTTGTCTGACATAATGAAATTAAATAGCACAAAGTTAATTACAATCAATTTTGGCTCAACGTATTACATTAAGATTCTTCTGGTTCAGATCAGATATATTAATGACTCAGTGCTTCTATATCCAAATTTCTTTGAAGAAAAAAGAAAGTAAGATATACAAGTAGATACGAAGAAAAAAACAAATACATTCTAAACGTGAAAACAGAACTGAGCTAACAATCTCATCATATACAACCGAAAAAAGTATAGCACATATCACTGCTCATTGCGTAGTATTTCCAAGTTGTCATCTTCCTACATCAGCTAAATAAGCTCAGAAACTGTAATGTTATCCTCACAGCAACCACAGATGCCTTTCTAACATAACTGCCACTAATAACATACACTCTTATCTCAATTCTCATACATATAACTCTTCATTTTTCCTGCAAAAAAACTACTCCGAATTGAGTTCATTTGCAGCCATGGATCATGCAGCAGACGCGTACCGCACCGACCTCATGACCATTACCAGGTTCGTGCTAAATGAGCAGTCGAAGCGTCCTGAATCGAGAGGCGATTTCACTATTTTGCTTAGTCACATTGTTCTTGGTTGCAAGTTTGTTTGCTCTGCTGTTAACAAGGTACACACACATATATCATCTTCTCCATTGACATTTAAACTGGTACTTGGTAAAATTCTTGTTTTAAAATTTGAATAAAATTATAGAACATACTAACTTTAAACCGTAGTTCATCTGGTTTAAACAGTGAGATGTTCCTTAAAAACTATAAAGGGTCTGTGTGCATGTCTTCTTAGGAACTGTTAAGAGCATCTCCCGCAGGGTGTAAAAGTGGGAGCGATTCCCACTTTTTTTGGATTCACTGCGCTCCAACAGTTGGAGTTGGAGCGTTATGAGCAAAAGAAAGTGGGAAGTACTCATTTTTTTCTTCGAGCATGGAGATAAATAAGAATCTGAAAACCATTTTAGGTTAAACGAACAGCGTAGGAAACGCCGTAAAACGAAAAGAAATTGCTAAACGGGTTTCTGATACCCAATTTATAGCCTTAAAACGGGTTTTAGAAAACCATTTTACATTTTTTTAATTAAATAAAAAAACAGAAAAAATTGGAAAGAAAAAACAAATCGTGATGAACTTCTAGAGGGATTGGAGTTTTCCACGCATTTTTCTTTTCTCCTCCAACTTGAAATTGACCCTCCATTAGAGATGCCCTAACAAAGAACATACTTTAAATTGTAGTTCATCTGGTCAAAACATTGAGTGTTCATTTTACAAAGGATCTATTCATGTCTTCCTTAAAACAGTGAGATGTTCCTTAATAATTTTGTGATTAAAATATCAAAATACAATACAACGTAGTTAGATTACAGAAGGTTAATATTATTCATAGAAGGTCTCAAGCCTGATTCTTATGGATTACATAATTTTTGCTATACTCGATTAAATCGTTGACTAATCCATGTAAATTATCTTGCTTTAGATTTTTTTCTATCGAAACAAATAAAATCAAAGAGGAAATTAATTGACTAACGAAAACAATTTGATTAAGGATATGTTTTACTTGATAATTAAAATGTACATTATATAGAAAAGGCCAAATTATAACTATTGCACCAAGCTCAAGATTTGTTAGATCCGGCCCTGCTTAGTTTAGTCGTCTAATTTCATGTACTGAATAATCATTCCGCTTGTATTGTATTTAAACAGGCTGGTCTTGCCAAGCTAATAGGACTTGCAGGAGAAACAAATGTCCAAGTAAATCTTATTACCTTTGATTATTTTTAACTCACTGGGTACACCTGGACTTATATTTTTAAGTCGTTTGTCATCTTAAAAAGTAGTAATTACTGATGTAAAGTTGCTTCTGTAAATTACCTGAATTCAGGGGGAAGAGCAAAAGAAATTAGATGTGCTTTCAAATGAAGTCTTTGTGAAAGCATTAACAAGCAGTGGACGAACAGTAAGACTTGCAGTTTCCTTCAGCAAGTGTATGCTTTTGTGATCAATATTAATTTGATTTTTTTATACATTTCTGCAGTCTATTCTTGTTTCAGAAGAAGATGAAGAAGCCACATTTGTAGACCCTGCATTGCGTGGAAAGTTAGTATCGAATATAAATCATCTTAAATATATATTTAATATCATAAAACATCTTTTCCACCGTTGCATCTCGGACTTCAAGCATTATTTTCTAAAAATCGGTGATATTTGTCGATAATATTCATATCAAACCAACATTTGAGAATGTGGGTGAAAAAACAGTCAATTATCATCATTCAGTAAGGTACACAAATATCTCATATTTCAATAAAAATGTAAAGTAGGAATATATATTATCAAACAATTCAACAATTGTTCAAGGTGTTATGATATTTACTTCATTCGTTATTACCATATTTACTGCAATATTTTTTAAATATCGCATGATAATGAAATTAACTACTTAGCTTCATATAGTGTTCATATTATACAATATATATCAACTTATGGTGCAGATATTGCGTAGTCTTCGACCCACTGGATGGTTCCTCTAACATTGATTGTGGAGTTTCCATTGGAACAGTGCGTTTGTTTCATTTCTATTCCTATTTTGTGTTCAGGTTTCACATGCTTCAGTGACACGATCACAATAATATCACTGTCTGATTATTTTTCTGCAGATTTTTGGAATTTATCTGATTAAAGACAAGGATCAAGCAAAGCTAGAAGATGTGTTGCAAGCAGGGAGCAACATGGTAGCAGCTGGATACTGCATGTATGGGAGCTTTTGTGAGGTAAAATTCACATTTGCTTTTCTTCTTCTATGCATATTCAGATTGTCTTTTATTGATAAATTTCATGATATATAAACTACTAAGAATAATAATATTTCTTTCAGCTTGTGATAAGCACTGGGAATGGAGTAAATGGTTTCACGCTTGATCCATCTCTTGGGGAGTTCATTCTAACGCATCCAGATATAAAGGTCCATGCATCATACTAGTATATTCACAATCAACTAACTACATTTTGATGTTATTTTAAATGACACGACACCAAGTGTGATGCTCAAATGAGTCTAACTATGTAAGTCTCTACGCAGGTACCAAAGAAAGGCAAAATATATTCCGTGAATGAAGGAAATGCCAGAAATTGGGATGGACCAACTGCAAAGTATGCATCTGAGATTTAGTTTACAGATGTTAACTTTAAGGATAAATTATATATTCATATTACATCGAGTTTCTCATCATTTATTAATTAACAGATACGTTGAAAAATGCAAGTACCCTACTGATGGGTCATCGCCAAAATCTCTGAGATATGTCGGGAGGTATCTGACTTTGTTGTACTAAACAATGATAAGACATTTATTTCCCATCTCCTATCTAAGTTTTCTTCTTATGAAACACGATTAAATGCATGTCTCCCTGACAAATTGCAGATATGATTGGTCATTTAAATTCAAAGGCTTAAGACAAATATAAAGAGCCAGGCTTTTAATTTCCATTTTAATATTTTTATTTATTAATAAAACTAGTACATAGGAAACAAAAAAGATGAATAATGCTAACATTAATTTTAAGATTGAATTTCAATGATTTTAGTTATCCATATTCTTTCCAAAGGTCCAAATTATTTAAATAAATAAATAAAAACAAAAAGAAGGATTTTCACAATACTAATAGATCTGGGACCTATCTAAAGTGAATGCTTAGGACAGTCGGCATTTGGGCACATACTTAGGAAGGACCTTGATTGTAGATTGTCTTATTTAGTATAAGAAAAAAGATTTGATATTTATTTAGACTTCAGTATATAAACAATGATTACCTCCAATTTACAATGACCTGATTAATCCATGATATGTAGCATGGTTGCGGATGTTCACAGAACTATGCTTTACGGAGGCATCTTTTTGTACCCTGCAGATAAGAAAAGTCCCAATGGAAAATTACGGTACATTTTATAGACTAAAAAAAGAAAAATATGCAAAAGAAAAAAAATATATCAAATTTGTGACGTACATGTTCTGATTGATTTGCAATTGAATGTTAGTGTTCTTTACGAAGTCTTTCCAATGTCATTCTTGATGGAACAAGCAGGAGGTCAAGCTTTCACTGGAAAGGAACGCGTATGTGTTTGATTATACACACACACATTCTTAATTTCAATCGGTTAACATTTATTTGTTATGACTCCTGCAGGCCCTAGACTTGGTACCTAAACAGATTCATGAAAGGTCTCCGATATTTCTGGGAAGTTACAATGATGTAGAAGAAATCAAGGCGCTCTACGCTGCTGAAAAGATCGAAGGTTGATTGGATAAATATAAAAGTGTTCTTAATCTCTTATTGGAAATTTATGTGCTCCATGTATAGACACTAAACAGTCTCGGAAATGTGAATGACGATACATATTGTTCTTTTGATTATTTTTCTATTTAGTCCAATGTCTTTCAATTTCTTATTTTCAGATCTACACGAGTTCTCTGCATGATCATACATATTATGCGAGAAGCAAACATTGACCACCAAAGTATATAGTTGTACGAAATACACAAGCCATGGCTGATTGCATATCAAGTTTGACAATGCAGAAGTATGTAATGAATATGAAATCCAAGTAATGACTGCAGTTGAAAATATACCTCAAAATATTTCAAACGACATCACAATAGACAAGTTTAGAATTGTATTACATATTATGTTCATACTTTCAGGAAAAAGAGGAGCAGAGGATCCTAAACATGAGCATATTTGTAGGATTCTAATATAGTAGCATAAACTAAAATGAGAGGTCCATAAGTGAGACTAATAAAAATAGAAGTACAAAAAAAAAAAAAAAAACCAAACAAAATTATGAGAAGGAAAAAAGAACAAATGGCCAGAAAACACAGAGCTGAGAGAAATTTAAGGGAAAAATAAAGAGTTGAACGAGACATCAGCCACATTTTTCTTTTGTTTTTACCATTATAAATCAAATTAGTTCTCAATTTACCATCTCCTTTAATTCACTTCTTCTCTTTCTTGTTGCCATTTCATTTATCATTCTACTGAGGTAAGTCCTTTCAATCCTGTTTTATTTATTACAGATCCTATTAAGTTGGTAGTTCATTAAATGTTAAACAAATGGTTAGATATTTCACTTCAGATATGAGAAAATAGTTTTTAATACCTCTATTATCAACAAAGAGGTCGATAGATTTATCCATTCATCACATTGCTCACAATTCAAATAAGCATTTCCTGAGAAACTGTATTCCAAATCACTGTTTTAAAAAACTGAGAGTTGAAGATAGAAAATGCAAAGATAAAAGTAAGAAAATCAAACGAGTACTAGTAACTAATGTAAAAAGCATTAATGTAAGATTATGATACAGATGGATACCTTCTTATTCACATCAGAATCAGTGAACGAGGGCCACCCTGACAAAATCTGCGACCAAGTCTCAGATGCCATACTCGATGCATGCCTTGATCAGGATACCGAGAGCAAAGTGGCATGTGAGACATGCACAAAGACAAATATGGTCATGGTTTTTGGAGAAATTACAACCAAGGCCAAAGTAGATTATGAGAAAATCGTTCGAGACACCTGTCGCGGCATCGGTTTCACGTCAGCAGATGTTGGTTTGGATGCCGACAACTGCAAAGTCTTGGTCAATATCGAGGAGCAGAGCCCTGATATTGCACAAGGTGTTCATGGCCATTTGTCGAAAAAACCCGAAGAGATTGGTGCAGGGGATCAAGGTCATATGTTTGGGTATGCGACTGATGAAACGCCTGAGTTCATGCCTTTGACTCACGTGCTTGCAACTAAGCTTGGTGCTAAGTTGACCGAGGTTCGGAAGAATGGGACTTGTAAGTGGGTCAGACCTGATGGCAAAACTCAGGTTTGCAGCATGCTAGTTTAAATTTTAAATTTGTATTACTTGTCCAAATCGTTTACATCTACACCACTAAAAGAATCCTTTGGATTATGGACCAAAAAATTGTTTTAGACAAAGCATGTTGAGACAAATTAGGGTCTTAAGTTTTGGTCCTTTTTCTAAAGATTCAAATAGTTAAAAAGGAAAGAAATTTGATCTTATAGGATTTTAGACAATTTCAATTCAATCTTATATTAGAAGCTACTTCATTTTTTCAACTAATTTGTAATTCATGTGGGTTTCGAAATAAATAATTCTGGAACTGATTTATTTTGTATCAACTTGGAATCAAATCCTAAACCATATATTATTATTTTTTTAAGCCGTAAAACGAAGTGAGTTTTATAGTGTATTCATAATTACAAACATTTTTAATATACACTGAAATACTTATTCATATTATCCAATCTTAGTAACACCGGCTCTACCCACTCGAAGTTTTCAAACGCCTACAGAAAACTTCACATTTTATCACCGATCAAAATAGATAACCTGAAGTATGCGTAATATTGAGCAAGTATTGTATTGTACATACCAATGCTCATAATTACATCCTAATTGTATAGTCCACTTAACCTACTGAACTTCAGATTGCAGTTGAATACTGTAACGACAACAGCTCCATGGTAATCTGAAACCATATCTCATGAAGTTATTCTTATAGTGCATTATAATTACAAACATTGTTACATACACCACCGCAATATTCAAAGTCTGTTTGACAACTTATTATAAATCTCTTTAAAAAAAAGTTTGGAATAGTATCTTAGTTTTGGAAGTATCTGAAAAGATAAGTTGAAACTGTGAAAAAAATTATTCGTAAAATCCTAAATAAATCACAAGCAAGTATTTGTTGTTTATGATTTTGCTGCCTTTAACTCAAAAAATTAAGGTGTTTTAAAACACTACAAATTGTAAACCACTTGTACTATTTATAAGTTACTGTCAAACACCCTCTTAGTTCAACTATCCAAATTTAATATCACCCACTCTACTCATTCGACATTCTCAATCACCTACAAAGGCATTCACATTCTACCACCGATCAAAATAGGCAATACAAAGTGTGGGTAATAGGGAGCAAGTATTGTAGTGTATATGACAATGCTCATAATTACATCCTAATATCATATAGTCTAATTATCGCTACCAAATTATACAGGTTACTGTTGAATACCGTAACGACAACGGAGCCATGGTCCCAATTCGAGTCCACACAGTCCTAATCTCAACCCAACATGACGAATCCGTGACCAACGAGCAGATCCAGAAGGATCTCATGGAGCACGTGATCAAGCCAGTCATTCCGGCAAAGTACCTGGACAGCAACACCATCTTCCACCTCAACCCTTCCGGAAGATTTGTAATCGGAGGGCCTCACGGAGATGCAGGTCTCACCGGGCGCAAGATAATCATCGACACCTACGGAGGATGGGGCGCCCATGGAGGCGGCGCCTTCTCAGGGAAGGACCCGACCAAAGTGGACAGAAGCGGGGCCTACATAGTGAGGCAGGCGGCCAAAAGCGTGGTGGCCTCGGGCTTAGCCAGGCGGTGCATTGTTCAGGTTTCTTATGCTATTGGGGTGCCTGAGCCTCTGTCTATTTTCGTGGACTCGTACAAAACTGGAACGATTCCGGATAGCGAGATACTAAAGTTGATCAAGGAAAACTTCGACTTTAGGCCTGGAATGATATCGATTAACCTTGATTTGATGAGAGGAGGTAACTTCAGGTATCAGAAAACTGCGGCCTACGGTCATTTTGGTCGTGATGATCCGGATTTTACTTGGGAACAGGTTAAGATAATGAAACCTAAAGCTTGATGAAGTTTGACAAGGGCAGATGAAAGTGAAACATTTGTGGTATTCCTGCAGGGTTTTGGAAGGAGTTTCCAGCAGCGTTTGTGCTTTTATTTACTGTATATGAATATTATTTTTCTTCCCTTTTTTTTTTCTTTGTTTTGCTTTAGTAGTTTGTAACACATCACGTTGGATCATAATTTTGTTTGCTACCCTCTTTCTAAGACATCTCTAATGTAAAATTTATTGAATATCATCATCACGATATTAGTTAAGATTCATCGCCCTATGTTGATTAGGAGCATCTCCAACAGTATACGAATTTTTGAAAAAACACGGGTATGTAGCGTGAGACTACACAGCCGATTATAAAATAATAAAAGTAGGTAGTAATCGATCAACAAGCCTGATCGATAGCCAAAAATTAACCATGTTCAGCATACACAGAGAGAACTACATACAATAAACAACCAAATTAAGCAAAAGTAACTAGTATCTAGACCCGGTAAGTACATGGCCATCGGAGAGCAGGAAGAGACTTCCAACGTAGTATCCAATCAGTCGTCATTGCCATTATCGCTGGGGGGAGGCGCATAGTGAAAGGCCACCTACGTTCCGATCCTGTCCACAACGAAAATAAGTAAGAGATTCTGTTACAGATTCCGCCAACCGTGCATTTGGGTTTGTTGAAAACAAACACATTTCTTTCTTTCCAGATGCACCAGCTGTAAATGGCGACGAGGGAGTCAAGTTCTATATCAGGAGGGTTATATTGCCAGTGGTCAAAGAATGAGTGTAGGACAGGGATGTATCCGATGAGGTTAGCAGTAGTCGCAGCCCAAATATAGTAGGAGAAATCGCATGTAAAAAAGAGGTGAGGAATAGTTTCCTCTTGCCTCGAGCAGAAAGCGCAAAGAGGGTCTAGAGGAATATTTCTACGTCTAAGTCTATCTTTGGTATTGATACGAGCATGGATGAGGCACCATTGGAAGAAGAGGATGCGGGGAGGGAGTCTGCATTTCCATACTCTTACGAAACTGAAAGATCTGCCTGGGTGACTGAGGAAAGAGTAGCATGAGGCGACTGAGAAGCCTTTCGCAGGGGATAAGGCCCAGGTATAATGGTCTGTCGAGGAAGAGAACTGGAGCGATATGAGCAGGTGAGTGGCTGAAGTGAGTTCGTTCAGGGTGCTAAGGTCAAAGAGAGTAGAGGGGCACAGGCAGTCGAGGCCAAGGGTAGAGATTTCACCAACAGATGAGTTATGATGGGATGTGTGGGAAAATAAGGAGGGGAACAAGCGGGCGAGGGGAGTTTGATTGTGCCATATATCCAACCAGAACCGACAGCTAATTCCATCCCCAATAGAAACATGGAATAGAGACTTGACACGGGGTATGGATTTTAACACACCAGCCCAGAAGGAGGAAGGTTTGAGACGAGGGGTGGAGTGAACCAAGTGAGGGTTGGAATGATAGTGAAGCTGAAGTATCCATTCTTTCCAAATGAAATTGCCCGGTGTGATGATACGCCAAAGCTATTTAGATAGGAGAGCTATATTGAATGAGCCGAGGTTAACTATTCCCAGACCACCGTGGTCTTGGTGTAAACAGACAGTCTTCCAGTTGATCAAGCATTTTGTCTGAGTACCGTTCCAAAGAAAAGATCTTCTAATAATGTCAATTTTTTTATAACCCAATTCGGCAATTTGTGGAATGACATCCAGTAGGAGGGGAGGGCTGACAGAACGGATTTGACAAGGACAAGCCAGCCTGCAGAGGAAAGGGAATTGGCTTTCCATGTTGCAAGCCGAGATTCGATCTTGGATATAAGCGGGAGCCATTCCGGGCGGGCGAGTTTAGTGGGGTGAAGGGGGATACCAAGGTAGGAGATTGGGAAGTGTTCCAGTTTGCAATTGAGGAGAGAAGCGGAAGAGGGGCCCGGATGTAAGGAATCGCCAAGCATGATGATGAAGCTCTTGTTAAAGTTAATGAATAGGCCGGAGATGAGTTCGAAGACGTATAAAAGGACTTTAGACAATGAATATGGTCAGGTTTAGGGGAAACCAACAAGATGGTGTCATCCGCAAATTGGAGGCTGGAGACTGATAAGTTCGAGTTGGGGAGTCTAATGCCGGTAAGGAGGCTGTTGGAAATTGCAAGCTTGACCATGCGGTTAAACACATCAGAGATGAGGGCAAAAAGGAGCGGGGATAAAGGGTCGCCTTGCCTTAATCCTCGAGCAGATTTTATGTGCCCCCCCCCAGCGAGCCATTGATGGAAATTGATGAAAAACTTGTACTGAGGATGCACTTGATCCAATTGCACCAAGTATCGGGAAAACCTCTGTACTTCATAAGATCCAGCAGAAAGTTCCAGTTGACCGAATCAAAAGCTTTGGAGAAGTCGAGTTTGAGTAGGGCTCCTGGGGGGAAGAGTAGTGACAGTAAGAGATGACTTCCTGAGTGGCTGCTACACAATCGAGGATGTTGCGGCCCAGGATGAAGGCCAATTGCTCAGCTCCTACCAGCGGTGCAATAACATCTTGGAGACGGTTGGCTAGGATTTTGGTGATGATTTTGAAGGTAGTGTTGAGGAGGCTAATAGGACGAAAGGAGGATAAGGTGATCGAGCCGGTATATTTGGGGATGAGGATAATGTTGGCGAAATTCAAAATTGCAATTGACGAGGGGTTAGAATGAAATCCAGAGCACATCTCTATGATATTAGATTTAACAGTACCCCAGAAGTGTTTGAAGAAAACAGGGCCAAAGCCGTCTGGACCTGGGGATTTGTCGTCAGCCATACCTTTTAGGGCTGAACAGATTTCATCTTCAGTGAAGGGGTGGTCAATGGAAATCGGAGTAGAGTTGGGGTAGAGGAGATTCCAGTCAATGGGCAGAAGCGGAGGAGAGGGTTTACCTAGGAGGTTGCGGTAGAAAGCAGTGAAAAGGTTAAGGATGTCAGTTTGGTCAAAGAAGGTGTTATCATTATGAGAGATTTCTGAGATAAAGGTGGATCTACGACGACCATTGGCTAGGCGATGGAAAAAAGCAGTGTTTTTGTCCCCCTCATCAATCCATCTAGCTTTTGAGCGCTGTTTCCATCCGATCTCTTCTTGCTTGATAAGTCTTTCCAATTCAAGCTCCAGCTCCCGCAGGCGATTCAGTTCGGGGGCGGATAGGGGGCGGGATTCTTCCAGAATGTTGAGACCAAGAATGTCATCTTGGGTTGCCTCTATACGGGAACGGATCGAGCCCCAAATGGATTTGGCCCAGGGGCAGACGAGTTTTTGAAGTGAACGGAGTTTGAAGACAACCCGAGCAGCGGCCGAGTGAGACGGGGTGGGTTGGGACCATGCTAATTTAACAGTTTACGAATTACGGATTACATTTACGTATTTTTCGGACTCGATTACGAGCCGTAGCACCTACAGTTTTGGTTATTCGCACTTAACGATTGGTAGTCCTTGCATGGTCTTCACATTTGACTATTTCCATTTCTGATATTGAGTAAATCGTAGCTCCAAAAATTTAAAAAAAAAACAAGAAAATAAACAAATACTAATTTTCATACTTGATTTCAATTAAAAAGATACTAATACAAATTCTCTAATTGACCTGAACATCAAATACTTTAAAATACAAAATATGAAACATAAAACATCACGTATCTTCGTCCTCATTTTCCTCGGCAATAACATTTTTCAAAATTTGTATTTTTATTATGCTCAAATATTTTAGTTGTACTTCATCCAGACCTTTTTTTATTCAAGAACATGATTTGAACTGTCTCTTTTCAGACCTTTTTCTCAAACAACTTCATCATCACCTTCTTTCTAGCAACATCAGCCTGTCTTTCTATCATAATGCGATTTTATACACATACATACATACATATATACATATATACATACATATATATGTATACATACATACATATATATATCATAATAAAGAACGTGGGAAAATGGCGGATAAGGGAGAGGATGGATGAATGGTTACGAAAAAGCACAAATCGGATCTGAATCATGATGATTCAATGACCACGGTGTTGATAATCCTGAACGACATATTACATCTACAAGAACATATGTAGAAGTGGTTAGAAACAAAAGCTCGACGGTTATGGAATTGAAGTATGTTCAACCAAGTATTGAAGACAGCCATGGATATGCATTCTTGCCAGATGAAATAGTTAATCGTTCTACAGTTAGATGGGAGAATACAATAGTATGCTACATTTATGGAGTTCGCCCTGTTAGTACCTTAGGTATCGGTTTTGATGATAACAACTATAGAACATTATATAACATATAGATATTAATATTTTATCAAGTTATATATAGTATATAGTGCATGATATTAGACATGTGTTGATTAAGAAAACCGTACAATATCAAGAGTAGATTCAAAATGCTGAAATAGAGTTTCAAGAGTTGGAGAATGAAGACTCATGAGTATTGAAGAGTTCAAGATTCAAGATATTCCAGATAAGTTATAGAGTCATAGAATTTATGTTAAAACTTTGATAGACTTTCCTGATCTCTCTCTCCTTCTCTATTTTTTTTAATTTTTTTTTTCAAATATCCTGGTTTTAAAATAATCGTTTCAAAATATTTCTCAAAATGATTCTCAATCTTTTTTACTTATAAAGATATTATTGTAGTGTTTTCAAGTTTATATATATATATTGAATTTTTGTTTATACTTTAATAAGTCATAATTATATTATTTATATATATATATATATATTATTTACATTATATTAAAATTTTCAAAATTATGATATAAAGTTTTATTAGGTTCTATTATGATTAAAATATATGTGTAAACTATGCTTAAATGATTTTACAAAGTAGCAGACTATTTTACAAAACAACAAGTTTTCAAAATAATGTTTCAAAGTATTTTCAATTTTAAAAAGAGTATGTCGACATACTCTTTGTATGTATGTCG
Organism: Allium fistulosum; assembly: GCA_030737815.1. Classification (NCBI taxonomy): domain Eukaryota; kingdom Viridiplantae; phylum Streptophyta; class Magnoliopsida; order Asparagales; family Amaryllidaceae; genus Allium; species Allium fistulosum. The sequence continues at coordinate 692,690,992 of CM060904.1, forward strand.
ACATAGTAGCCGATTTTTTTTCAAAATTTAAATTTCAAAAGAAGTGTCTTCTCGTCGTGTTAACCCGCCTTTTGACAAGGCCATGGACAAGCGGATTTAACTAAATCGACTGCTCGTTTGTCGAGACTGGAGTACGGTGGGGTTAAAGCCAGCTGGATGAATAGATGTTGGGTCATGGGTGGCTCGGTCGTATGTGGTTCGGCCAAGGAGAGAAGGTCATGCATGGATCGTCATAATGGTGTGGTTCAGCCTTGGTGATGTGGTTCGGTCTTGGTGGCATGGTTCGGCCTTAATGATGTGGTTCGGCCTTGGTGGCATCGTTCGGTCAAAATGAGCAAGGCAAAGCGGTTCGATCTGGTTAGTCCAGCATACGTCGTTCGGCTTGGACAGGTTAGTAGGTGTCGCTCGGCCTTGGAGGGAAGGTCAAGGTGGACCGGCCACTCATCGCTCAGTCATAATGGGAAGACTAGCGTGGGTCGGCCATTCATCGTTCGGCCCAGGGAGTAGGTCGGCATCATCACGAGATTGGGTCGGCGGTGTGAGTGGGTCGGCATCACGAGTGGATCGGCTTTTCGAGTGGATCGGCATATTGAAGTGGCTCGGCAGGATGGTGTGGCTCGGCAGGATGGTTTGGCACGGTAGGATGGAGTGGATCGGCGTGTTTACTGCTTCGAGTCCCAGCTTCATTTACTTCGAGTCGCAGGTAGGCATGCTTCGGTTCATCACCTATGAAACATTGGGTCGGCATGTTCTGAACTAAGGGTCGGTCGTGGTGTTGAGTCTGGATCGGCTATGGTCTTGGTGGACCCGGATTACTCAGGAAGCCCAACAACTCAGGTTTTGCCTATAAATACAGCATGTAGGGCTTCAGAAAAGGGGATCTTCATTATGTTTTCCTTCTTCTTCCTCATTAAGGCTAGTCTGCCATAATTGTTTTGAAAACTTTGGACTGTAACTGTAATTGATTCTCTTATCAATAAAAAAGGAAAATTTTGGAGTGGACGTAGGCCAGAGTCAGCCGAACCACTATAAATCCACTGTTTTTTCTACTTTCTTTTTAATTTTTACTGTTCTTTATATTTATACTCTCTACATACATTCTATCTGTGATCTGTTACTGTTGGTTGGTGCTCTCAGCTGGATTTGGGTGTTAGTGACCAATTTTGGCGCTAACATTTTGGTGCTTTCACCGAAAAAGCTAGCACTCATGGATTCTGAAGCTTGGATTTTGGATTTAAAGGCTTAGAACTTGGATTCTGGAGACTATGGCAAGGTAATCAACCAGGAGACAGAGGACGGAAAGAAGTCAACAAGAGGGAAGTCAGGAGGCATCCTTTGGAGCTAATCAAGCCTCCGTCTACATCACTTGGGACGAGATGGAGCTGATGATGGGATCTATGCAGGAAGAATTGCTGAAAAGATAGGAGGAGATAATGTAGAACCTACTTCGACAAGTTGGACAAGCTGGAGCACAAAGTCAAGGGGATGGACCGACTGCGGCTACTGGCAATGCAGAATAAGGAATCAGAGCTGTAGAACTTCCTGGCGATCAAAAACAGAACCAAACTGGAGGGATTGAAGGAAATCAGTAAAGTCCTGGAGGCAGACCCCCCGGATTGGATGCTGGAATAGCTATGAATAAAGCTCGTCGAGCTGGGACCAATGCAACCGCAAATGAGCGACACGAAGAATACTACCCAAAGTACCCTCCAAGACATGTGGGGCAGGTTGGAGATGCAAACAGGGGACCACCCCGGATGAAGATGAGCAGATGGCTGTATTGATAAGAAGGATTATGAGGGGAGGACTACCGAGCGGAGGCTTGGAGGAAGTCAGTCGAAGTCCGTTCACTTCGGATATCAGGAACGCGAGGAACCCTCCAAAATTCAAACTGCCAACACTGGAGGCCTGTGATGGAAAATCAGACCCAACTATGCATGTAACAAGATACATCAGACATATGGAAGTGCTGGGGGCATCTGAGGAGGTGATGACAAGATGTTTCCCTTTATACTTGATGGATTTGGCTGCGCTTTGGTTCAGGCAGCTGGAGAATGGATCGATCAGGACATGGGGCAAGCTAGTGGAACGCTTCATGAGATAGTTCAGGGTCCACGTGATGTGACCCAAGAATGTAATGACACTGACATCGATGAAGCAGAGGACGTGAGAGTCCGTGAGAGGTTTTCTAATGCGATTTAATGCAGCTATGGCCTTGGTAGATCGTCCGGATCCATCAATGATTTTGATGGCGGTAGTAGCAGGGATTGCGGAAGGCACAGAACTAAGGATTCATTAGCACGGGATCCACCACAGGATCTTGGAGAGTTCTATCATGAGGCAGAAAGATTCATTCGGCTAGAGGATTCACGTGCCGAAAGGCAGGAGATAAACGCTGTGCAAGTTGAAGGAACGTCTGATGAAGGACGAAAACTAGATAAAGGAAAGCGTAAGCTGGATGATGGACCTGGTGGTTCAGACAAACGGAGGAGAGGTCGAGAACCCAAATTCGCGACGTACGCAGATTTAGCGGATAATTTGGAACGGATTTACTTGGACACTCGGGGCAACTCCCCTATCGGAAACCACCCAGGAGGGATCCCACTGAACGGGAATGCAGGAGCGGGAAGTACTGCCTATTCCATGAGCTGGAAGGGCACTCCATGGATGAATGCCGCCACCTGAAGGATGTGGTGGAGGAACATGTTAGAAGTGGTAGGCTGCCATAGTATATGTGGGATCGGATGGGAGCAGTATAACACGAGCAGCTACCGCTTGGATCAAACGGGAACGGCCCTGGAATGGGGTCACGGCTCGCCATCCGCTGATCGTGGTGGCAAGGACCGAGTTCAGGATTTGGACTCTGGTCATCGATTAATATTTTCTGAATTTTTCTTAAAAAAAATAGCAACTATGCCACTTACACATGTAAGGGAACTAGAGTGATCCCCAGGCATGCTCTGAGATGGTAATAGGTTGCTTTGCCCAGAGAGGCAGCCCTTAGCTTTTTCTGTTTTTCTTATTGGACATTTGGACTTTGGATTTGATAAATGTATTTGGTTTTATACAACGAATACCCAACTGGAGAGTTAGGGGACGGATGTTGGAAGTCGGTTGGAAATTAATCGCTTTATGTTCAGGGACACTGAACCGGAGTGCAGGGAGAGACACAGCTTCGTCGGAGAGGGACAGGATCGGCTCGGTCGTCGTTGTTTCCCCTTCACCGGAGAGTGACTGGATGGGATCAAGTAAGAGCCCGGAGAGGCTGATATCGGTCCACGAGGATCAAGGCATCGCTTAATGTTCAGGGACGCTGAACCAGAGTGCAAGGGATAAGTGGCTTTGTCGGAGCGCAACAGGATCTGCCTATTCAACCGTTAAGTTTGGATTGAGCTTAACAAGGGTCCCGAAGACGCCATCAATGATCCAGAGAGATTGTAGGATTTGATTACTGACTTCCAAGGTGTGAAATGGATTTGGATAGTGGCTTCGAACAGCTACATATTTGAATAAGGACCCAGCAAGATCCTGGATATGGACTACAGGACCCGGAGAGGTCCCAGACTCATAAAATAATCTGGAGAGATCGTGGATTTGGTTAACGGATGTGGGATGGATTCAGAATTGAATAACGACTCGGAACAGTCGTAGAGTAGACAATCGGATTTGGCTGGAATTGCTTGATAATGAATGGAATAATGACTTTGGATATTGGATTTGAGGCTATTCAAAACACACCTTCCAATAGCAAGGCATGTTTTGGGGGACAAATGTTAACCCGCCTTTTGACAAGGCCATGGACAGGCGGATTTAACTAAATCGACTGCTCGTTTGTCGAGACTGGAGTACGGTAGGGTTAAAGCCGGCTGGATGAATAAATGTTCGGTCATGGGTGGCTCGGTCGTATGTGGTTCGACCAAGGAGAGGAGGTCATGCATGGATCGACATAATGGCGTGGTTCGGCCTTGGTGATGTGGTTCGGTCTTGGTGGCATTGTTCGGCCTTGATGATGTGGTTCGGCCTTGGTGGCATCGTTCGGTCAAAATGAGCAAGGCAAAGCGGTTCGGTTTGGTTAGTCCAGCATACGTCGTTCGGCTTGGATTGGTTAACAGGTGTCGCTCGATCTTGGAGGGAAGGTCAAGGTGGACCGGCCACTCATTGCTCAGTCATAGTGGGAAGACTAGCATGGGTCGGCCATTCATCGTTCGGCCCAGGGAGTAGGTCGGCATCATCAAGAGATTGGGTCGGCAGCGTGAGTGGGCCGGCATCGCGAGTGGATCAGCTTTTCGAGTGGATCGGCATGTTGAAGTGGCTCGGTAGGATGGTTTGGCATGGTAGGATGGAATGGATTGGTGTGTTTACTACTTCGAGTCCCAGCTTCATTTACTTTGAGTCACATGTAGGCATGCTTCGGGTCATCACCTAGGAAACATCGGGTCGGCATGTTCTGAACTCAGGGTCGGTCGTGGTGTTGAGTCTGGATCGGCTACGGTCTTGGTGGGCCCGGATTACTCAGAAAGCCCAACAACTCAGGTTTTGCCTATAAATACAGCATGTAGGGCTTCAGAAAAAGGGATCTTCATTCTGTTTCCCTTCTTCTTCCTCATTAAGGCTACTCTGCCATAATTGTTTTGAAAACTCCAGACTGTAACTATAATTTATTTTCATATCAATAAAAGGAAAAATTTTGGAGTGGACGTAGGCCAGAATCAGCCGAACCTTTATAAATCCACTGTTTTTTCTGCTTTCTTTTTAATTTTTACTGTTCTACATATTTATACTCTCTACATACATTCTATCTGTGATCTATTATTCTTGGTTAGTGCTCTCAGCTGGATTTGGGTGTTAGTGACCAATTTTGGCGCTAACACGTCGTATCTCTTCACGAATGGATATGAATATTGTTCCTCTATAAATACCAAACTTCCAAACGAACTTTTTAATCATCATTTTCTTATTCCTCTTCCTTCTTCCACTCTCTCATTTTCTAAATCAAAATATACCCAAACTCTGTCGAAATTCAACCAAAATCAAATTCAATCATCACTAGTTTGATTCTCCTTCATCTACTCTTTAATTTCTCTCGTCTCTCTCACTTAAACCAAGATCAAAGTGTTATTCAAGAGTTATATGATCAATTGTAATCAAGATCGAAGATCTGAATCTGTAAAACTCTATCAAATCATACTGCTATACTTATGGGTGTGGTTGTAGCCCGTAAAATCAACTGGGTTTGCTTAGTAGCTGTTAGCACTAGAATTGGTCACTAACACCCGAGAATAGATTTGTATAGAGATATTAATGAAGATAGTAAATTAAAACAGAGGAATATCGTAGTAGAATACAAAAACAACAACAGAAACAAGAACACCCTATTTATAGTGGTTCGACGTAACTGCCTACGTCCACTTTTAATGTAATCTTTATTGCTTTTTCAACTAATTGAATACATATGCAGTCCATAAACAAACAGCTCGAATACAAGTTTGAGTAAGAAGGAGTTGAGTACAGAAAATTGCAGAGTCTTTCTGGAGTTTTCAAAAAGAGGTCCCTTTTCACTGCACCCCTGCCCCTCTATTTATAGACGAAGATAGATTGGACTCCCTATGCAGGCCCAAGAACAAGGCACTTCAGCCCATCACTGACAACTCCTATTCACTGGACCGAGCCAGGTTTGCCGAGCGACATAGGCCGAGCGGTAAATGTCGAACCAGGGCGTCTTGATGATTAGCTCGAGCAATCTTTCTAGAGGTTCGAAGTGAGCAACGGTGTAACTCGAAGCAATGGCATGCCGGCTGCCTCGCTTTGGGATTGAATCGGTAACCGCCAACTTCGATGGCACGCACCGAACGAGGTATATTAAACTACCATGACCAACCCACGAGGACTGAAACAGGACTGAATTAAGCTCCTTGACCAAGCCATGCAAGGCTTCACTTCCTTGACCGAGTGGTGCCTACCTAAACATCTAGGTCGAACTGGTGTTTACCAAACCAACATGGCTAAGGCAATTGTGCCGAACCCTCCAATGCCGAGCCATCGAATATCGAGACGAACGAATCAATTCTACCGGGACCGGTCTACCGAGTACCGAGCCACCTTTGCCGAGCGACCTATCCTTGGACATGTCATCCAAGTCATTTCGCTCTCCCTTTGCTGACCGAACGATACATGCTGTGTTCCTGTGGCTTCCTTTCTTTGGCCGAACGACGCACACCATCCTTCCTCGACCGAACCGCATTTAAAGGTCGAACCCTACATATAGGAAAAACCATCATACGGGCCAAACCATGTATACAGGCCGAACCATTTATATAGGTCGAACCATGTATACAGGCCGAACCGTGCTTACAGGCCGAACGATGTATATATGCTGAACTTCTCAATTCGGGTCAATTTTTTACACTTTCCAACCTTCCACTGGCTCGAGTTTCATCTTGATTCAATCAAAACCTCTATAATTAGCATCTTGTAGCCGGGCCAAGCAACCGGGTAACATTTGCCTCCCAAAGTGTGTCGTGTGAAGCAACGCGACACGCTTTGAATTAGTAATCAGTTCCTGCTTTCAAAAACTAGCTCATTCAGAATGATAACTATCTGTCATTTAAGTCCCGTTTTTAATTTTTCAAAAGCTTGGCGAATCCAATTTCTTGAAGGCTAGATCATGAAGAACTTTCGGACATCATACGTATATATATATACATAATTCTAAACATATTCGTGTAAGCATACATGTGTCTTCATTGATTCATTATTATTCCAAGACAAAATGTGGTTCGGCACATCAACACTGACCCACACGATCGGTCTGAACCACGTTCTCCTTCTTTGACCTATTCAGATGTGTTGACCGGTTCTAGCGGTTAAGGCCTGTTTGCCTTCCTCATTCATCATATAAAAACCCGGCCTTTGCTCCTCTCTTTTCTTCTTACTTTCGTTCCACTTACGCAAGCCTGCTAACCTCTTCTCTCCCAATCGTCGTCTGCCAGTTAATCTATCCTCCCCTTTTCCAAACCTAGACCTCTAACATCGAAACTCCAATAGCCGACTAATCCGAACAATCTCTATCTCTTAGCCCCGCAATCTTCATGAGTTTCAAGCTTCTCACATAGGTTTGAGTCTGCTCCTTTAGGCTTAGAGTCTCGTTCTGAGTTCGGGTTCATAGGTTCGGTAGGAGATGGCGAAGAGGAGAAAACCACAATAGAGGTCGTGTTTTAGGACTGAATCTCGTTTAAGGATTACTAAGAGAAGTAGTGTAGCTTTATTCTTGAGGTCGATGTCGTGGAGAGTTAGGGAGCAGAGACGGCAAGTCTTTGGAGCAGGGCCAGGTCGGTAAACCCTTGTTGGGGATAAGGGTCGATATTTCTAAGAGGGACCAGTTTGGTATCGAGAGAAAGAGAGCGGTTCGGTCACATTGAGAGAGCGAGTGTGTGTGTTTTGGTAACGTCGCGTGTCATTGTGGGTCGGTCAAAGTCTGGTGGTGTGGTTTGGTATTGAGGGAGAGAATGTGGTGTGACGGCCCGGTGAGAGACCACAAGGAGGGTTCGGTATACCGAGCAAGTGTGGCTCGGTATAGCCCCCGCAGGCCGTTCGGTGATGAGGGAGTGTTGTTGAGGAGAGTGAGTGGGTCGGTGTCGTTTGTCTAGGGGATTGCTCGGTAGCTTGTAGATGAGTTGTTCGGTATGTGCGCTTAGAGAGACGATCGGCCTTGGGCTTTGGGTTTGGCATTGATAATCAAACCATCTCCACTTGAACATAGCATATGTCAAGATTACATACTCCCACGCCTAACCATAGAACAACGAGCAATGACAATAACTTAAGCACATGAGCATACATAGCCGATTCGGACTAATAACTTCATAGTTTTAACAAAATGTAAACACGTATTCAACTCAGCCAAAGCAAATAACAGCCTTCAACATATGATGCCAATGCCCGATTCCAAGATCCCTACTATCGATCATAGGACAAGCTTTCGGAGATGGTCAGTGATGACGGTCTCCGAAGATGATAGTTTAATACTCAATCACACTTCATCGGTCTTTAAATCTTTAATTCTTTTATACTCATGCTCGAGTGATTGCACTAGTCCACACACCACACGGGGGAATGTTTTTGTCGTTATATCTAATATCGATTGTCTTTCAAGTATAGTTCGAACAGGTATCTACCCATATTCGACGCTCGTCGAAGATGTCCAAAAGATCATGCTCTGCTACAGTTTCCGATAAGCCTGAGCCAAGTTCTCAGCAGGAGGTAGTAGGAATTTCGAATCCATCAACAACTCCTACACAAGGTATCCTAAATCCATTAGCTGCAGTTATTGGACCGGCTCCTGACGTTATAGACGGAGTCGTCATCCTGGATAATCTTATTGATTCATAAGCTTCAAAAATCGGCGAAACCGCTCTTCGTCGGTTGTGTACAATTCATGGGATCCCTTTCGACGACGTTCTAGTTCCGTCTGGGCAAGATCGGCCTCACCTGGCCCCAGCTGGATATACAGCATGCAAATTCATGTGTTGGGTTGGTAGCGTGCCACCTTTCAACTCATTTCTCTATGAAGTGTAACAGTACATCGGGATCTCCCCGGCATAGCTACATCCCAATAGTCATGCCTTCATCTATGGCACTTGTATTCTCTTCATGAGCATCTTATTCACGCTCCCCAGTCTCGGCGATATCCACTAAATTTATCGCTTCAAAAGACGGTCTGACAGTCCATCTTTCATACTTGAGCCATACTCCAAGTGTCAGATCCTGATGGGGGCATGGAGTAAATTCTCCTAATATAAGCAGGAATGGTTTTATGTATGCTGCCCCCTGGCTTTGTATGGTCTTCACATTTGACTATTTCCATTTCTGATATTGAGTAAATCGTAGCTCCAACAATTTAAAAAAAAAAACAAGAAAATAAACAAATACTAATTTTCATACCTTGATTTCAATTAAAAAGATACTAATACAAATTCTCTAATTGACCTGAACATCAAATACTTTAAAATACAAAATATGAAACATAAAACATCACGTATCTTCGTCCTCATTTTCCTCGGCAATAACATTTTTCAAAATTTGTATTTTTATTATGCTCAAATATTTTAGTTGTACTTCATCCAGACCTATTTTTATTCAAGAACATGATTTGATCTGCCTCTTTTCAGACCTTTTTCTCAAAGAACTTCTTCATCATCGCCTTCTTTCTGGCAACATCAGCCTGTCTTTCTATCATAATGCGATTTTATACACATACATACATACATACATATATACATACATATATACATATATATATATATATATATATATATCATAATAAAGAACGTGGGAAAATGGCGGATAAGGGAGAGGATGGCTGAATGGTTACGAAAAAGCACAAATCGGATCTGAATCATGATGATTCGATGACCACGGTGTTGATAATCCTGAAAGACATATTACATCTACAAGAACATATGCAGAAGCGGTTAGAAACAAAAGCTCGACGGTTATGGAATTGAAGTATGTTCAACCAAGTATTGAAGACAGCCATGGATATGCATTCTTGCCAGATGAAATAGTTAATCGTTCTACAGTTAGATGGGAAAATACAATAGTATGCTACATTTATGGAGTTCGCCCTGTTAGTACCTTAGGTATCGGTTTTGATGATAACAACTATAGAACATTATATAAAATATAGATATTAATATTTTATCAAGTTATATATAGTATATAGTGCATGATATTAGACATGTGTTGATTAAGAAGACCGTACAATATCAAGAGTAGATTCAAAATGCTGAAATATAGTTTCAAGAGTTGGAGAATGAAGACTCATGAGTATTGAAGAGTTCAAGATTCAAGATATTCCAAATAAGTTATAGAGTCATAGAATTTATGTTAAAACTTTGATAGACTTTCCTGATCTCTCTCTCCTTCTCTATTTTTTTAATTTTTTTTTTCAAATATCCTGGTTTTAAAATAATCGTTTGAAAATATTTCTCAAAACGATTCTCAATCTTTTTAACTTATAAAGATATTATTGTAGTGTTTTCAAGTTTATATATATATATTGAATTTTTGTTTATACTTTAATAAGTCATAATTATATTATTTATATATATATATATATTATTTACATTATATTAAAATTTTCAAAATTATGATATAAAGTTTTATTAGGTTCTATTATGATTAAAATATATGTATAAACTATGCTTAAATGATTTTACAAAGTAGCAGACTATTTTACAAAACAACAAGTTTTCAAAATAATGTTTCAAAGTATTTTCAATTTTAAAAAGAGTATGTCGACACACTCTTTGTATGTATGTCGACATAGTAGCCGATTTTTTTTCAAAATTTAAATTTCAAAAGAAGTGTCTTCTCGTCGTGTTAACCCGCCTTTTGACAAGGCCAATGGACAAGCGAATTTAACTAAATCGACTGCTCGTTTGTCGAGACTGGAGTACGGTGAGGTTAAAGCCAGCTGGATGAATAGATGTTCGGGCATGGGTGGCTCGGTCGTATGTGGTTCGGCCAAGGAGAGAAGGTCATGCATGGATTGTCATAATGGTGTGGTTCAGCCTTGGTGATGTGGTTCGGTCTTGGTGGCATGGTTCGGCTATGATGATGTGGTTCGGCCTTGATGGCATCGTTCGGTCAAAATGAGCAAGGCAAAGCGGTTCGATCTGGTTAGTCCAGCATACGTCGTTCGGCTTGGACAGGTTAGCAAGTGTCGCTCGACCTTGAAGGGAAGGTCAAGGTGGACCGGCCACTCATCGCTTAGTCATAGTGGGAAGACTAGCGTGGGTCGGCCATTCATCGTTCGGCCCAGGGAGTAGGTCGGCATCATCACGAGATTGGGTCGGCGGCATGAGTGGGTTGGCATCGCAAGTGGATCGGCTTTTTGAGTGGATCGACATGTTGAAGTGGCTCGGCAGGATGGTGTGGCTCGGCAGGATGGTTTGGCACGATAGGATGGAGTGGATCGGCGTGTTTACTGCTTCGAGTCCCAGCTTCATTTACTTCGAGTCGCAGGTAGGCATGCTTCGGTTCATCACCTATGAAACATTGGGTCGGCATGTTCTGAACTCAGGGTCGGTCGTGGTGTTGAGTCTGGATCGGCTATGGTCTTGGTGGACCCGGATTACTCAGGAAGCCCAACAACTTAGGTTTTGCCTATAAATACAGCATGTAGGGCTTCAGAAAAGGGGATCTTCATTATGGTTTCCTTCTTCTTCCTCATTAAGGCTAGTCTGCCATAATTGTTTTGAAAACTCTGGACTGTAACTGTAATTGATTCTCTTATCAATAAAAAAGGAAAATTTTGGAGTGGATGTAGGCCAGAGTCAGCCGAACCACTATAAATCCACTGTTTTTTCTACTTTCTTTTTAATTTTTACTGTTCTTTATATTTATACTCTCTACATACATTCTATCTGTGATCTGTTACTGTTGGTTGGTGCTCTCAACTGGATTTGGGTGTTAGTGACCAATTTTGGCGCTAACATTTTGGTGCTTTCACTGAGAAAGCTAGCACTCAGGGATTCTGAAGCTTGGATTTTGGATTTAAAGGCTTATAACTTGGATTCTGGAGACTATGGCAAGGCAATCAACCAGGAGACAGAGGACGAAAAGAAGTCAACAAGAGGGAAGTCAGGAGGCATCCTCTGGAGCTAATCAAGCCTCCGTCTACATCACTAAGGACGAGATGGTGCTAATCATGGGAGCTATGCAGGAAGAATTGCTGAAAAGACAGGAGGAGATAATGTAGAACCTACTTCGACAAGTTGGACAAGCTGGAGCACAAAGTCAAGGGGATGGACCGACTGCGGCTACGGGCAATGCATTTTTAAGGAATCAGAGCTGTAGAAGTTCCTGGCGGTCTATACCAGAACCAAACTGGAGGGATTGAAGGAAATCAGTAAAGGCTAGGGGGCAGACCCCCGAGATTGGATACTAGAATAGCGATGAATGAAGCTCGTCGAGCTGGGACCAATGCAACCGCAAATGAGCGACACGAAGAATACTACCCAGAGTACCCTCCAAGACATGGGGGGCAGGTTGGAGATGCAAATAGGGGACCACCCCCGGATGGAGATGAGCGGATGGCTGTATTGATAAGAAGGATTATGAGGGGAGGACTACCGAGCGGAGGCTTGGAGGAAGTCAGTCGAAGTCCGTTCACTTCGGATATCAGGAACGCAAGGAACCCTCCAGAATTCAAACTGCCAACACTAGAGGCCTATGATGGAAAATCAGACCCAACTATGCATGTAACAAGATACATCAGACATATGGAAGTGCTGGGGGGCATCTGAGGAGGTGATGACAAGATGTTTCCCTTTATACTTGATGGATTTGGCTGCGCTTTGGTTCAGGCAGCTAGAGAATGGATCGATCAGGACATGGGGCGAGCTAGTGGAACGCTTCATGAGATAGTTCAGGGTCCACGTGATGTGACCCAAGAATGTAATGACACTGACATCGATGAAGCAGAGGACGTGAGAGTCCATGAGAGGTTTTCTAATGCGATTTAATGCAGCTATGGCCTTGGTAGATCGTCCGGATCCATCAATGATTTTGATGGCGGTAGTAGCAGGGATTGCGGAAGGCACGGAACTCAAGGATTCATTAGCATGGGATCCACCACAGGATCTTGGAGAGTTCTATCATGAGGTGGAAAGATACATTCGGCTAGAGGATTCACGTGCCGAAAGGCAGGAGATAAACGCCGTGCAAGGTGAAGGAACGTCTGATGAAGGACGAAAACTAGATAAAGGAAAGCGTAAGCTGGATGATGGACCTGGTGGTTCAGACAAACGGAGGAGAGGTCGAGAACCCAAATTCACGACGTACGCGGATTTAACGGATAATTTGGAACAGATTTACTTGGACACTCGGGGCAACTCCCCTATCGGAAACCACCTAGGAGGGATCCCACTGAACGGGAATGCAGGAGCGGGAAGTACTGCCTATCCATGAGCTGGAAGGGCACTCCATGGATGAATGCCGCCACCTGAAGGATGTGGTGGAGGAACATGTTAGAAGTGGTAGGCTGCCATAGTATGTGTGGGATCGAATGAGAGCAGTAGAACACGAGCAGCTACCGCTTGGATCAAACGGGAACGGCCCTGGAATGGGGTCACGGCTTGCCATCCGCTGATCGTGGTGGCAAGGACCGAGTTCAGGATTTGGACTCTGGTCATCGAATAATATTTTCTGAATTTATCTTAAAAAAACAGCAACTATGCCACTTACACATGTAAGGGAACTAGAGTGATCCCCAGGCATGCTCTGAGATGGTAATAGGCTGCTTTGCCCGGAGAGGCAGCCCTTAGCTTTTTCTGTTTTTCTTATTGGTCATTTGGACTTTGGATTTGATAAATGTATTTGGTTTTATACAACGAATACCCAACTGGAGAGTTAGGGGACGGATGTTGGAAGTCGGTTGGAAATTAATCGCTTTATGTTAAGGGACACTGAACCGGAGTGCAGGGAGCGACCCCGCTTCGTCGGAGAGCGATAGGATCGGCTCGGTCGTCGTTGTAGGAATTGATTACTGACTTCCAAGGTGTGAAATGGATTTGGATAGTGGCTTCGAACAGCTACATATTTGAATAAGGACCCAACAAGATCCTGGATATGGACTACAGGACCCGGAGAGGTCACGGACTCGGATAAAATGATCCGGAGAGATCGTGGATTCGGTTAACGGATGTGGGATGGATTCAGAATTGAATAACGACTCGGAACAGTCGTAGAGTAGACAATCAGATTTGGATGAAATTGCTTGATAATGAATGGAATAATGACTTTGGATATCGGATTTGAGGCTATTCAAAACATACCTTCCAATAGCAAGGCATGTTTTGGGGGACAAATGTTAACCCGCCTTTTGACAAGGCCATGGATAGGCGGATTTAACTAAATCGACTGCTCGTTTGTCGAGACTGGAGTACGGTAGGGTTAAAGCCGGTTGGATGAATAAATGTTCGGTCATGGGTGGCTCGGTCGTATATGGTTCGACCAAGGAGAGGAGGTCATGCATGGATGGCATAATAGTGTGGTTCGGCCTTGGTGATGTGGTTCGGTCTTAGTGGCATAGTTCGACCTTGATGATGTGGTTCGGCCTTGGTGGCATCGTTCGGTCAAAATGAGCAAGGCAAAGCGGTTCGGTTTGGTTAGTCCAGCATACGTCGTTCGGCTTGGATTGGTTAGCAGGTGTCGCTCGATCTTGGAGGGAAGGTCAAGGTGGACCGGCCACTCATCGCTCAGTCATAGTGGGAAGACTAGCATGGGTCGGCCATTCATCGTTCGGCCCAGGGAGTAGGTCGGCATCATCAAGAGATTGGGTCAGCAGCGTGAGTGGGTCGGCATCGCGAGTGGATCAGCTTTTCGAGTGGATCGACATGTTGAAGTGGCTCGGTAGAATGGTGTGGCTCGACAGGATGGTTTGGCACGGTAGGATGGAGTGGATTGGCGTGTTTACTGCTTCGAGTCCCAGCTTCATTTACTTCGAGTCGCATGTAGGCATGCTTCGGGTCATCACCTAGGAAACATCGGGTCGGCATGTTCTGAACTCAAGGTCGGTCATGGTGTCGAATCTGGATCGGCTATGGTCTTGGTGGGCCCAGATTACTCAGGAAGCCCAACAACTCAGGTTTTGCCTATAAATACAGCATGTAGGGCTTCAGAGAAGGGGATCTTCATTCTGTTTCCCTTCTTCTTCCTCATTAAGGCTACTTTGCCATAATTGTTTTGAAAACTCCAGACTGTAAATATAATTGATTCTCATATCAATAAAAAGGAAAATTTTGGAGTGGACGTAGGCCAGAATCAGCCGAACCATTATAAATCCACTATTTTTTCTGCTTTCTTTTTAATTTTTACTATTCTTCATATTTATACTCTCTACATACATTCTATCTGTGATCCATTATTATTGGTTAGTGCTCTCAGCTGGATTTGGGTGTTAGTGACCAATTTTGGCGCTAACACGTCGTATCTCTTCACGAATGGATATGAATATTGTTCCTCTATAAATACCAAACTTCCAAACGAACTTTTTAATCATCATTTTCTTAGTCGCCTTCCTTCTTCCACTCTCTCATTTTCTAAATCAAAATATACCCAAACTCTGTCGAAATTCAACCAAAATCAAATTCAATCATCACTAGTTTGATTCTCCTTCATCTACTCTCTAATTTCTCTCATACCTCTCACTCAAACCAAGATCAAAGTGTTATTCAAGAGTTATATGATCAATTGTAATCAAGATCGAAGGTCTGAGTCTGTAAAACTCTATCAAATCATACTACTATACTTATGGGTGTGATTGTAGCCCGTAAAATCAACTGGGTTTGCTTAGTAGCTGTTAGCACTAGAATTGGTCACTAACACCCGAGAATAGATTTGTATAGAGATATTAATGAAGATAGTAAATTAAAACAAAGGAATATCGTAGTAGAATACAAAAAACAACAACAGAAACAAGAACACCCTATTTATAGTGGTTCGGCGTAACTGCCTACGTCCACTTTTAATGTAATCTTTATTGCTTTTCAACTAATTGAATACATATGCAGTCCATAAACAAACAGCTCGAATACAAGTTTGAGTAAGAAGGAGTTGAGTACAGAAAATGGCAGAGTCTTTCTAGAGTTTTCAAAAAGAGGTCCCTTTTCACTGCACCCCTGCCCCTCTATTTATAGACGAAGATAGATTGGACTCCCTACGCAGGCCCAAGAACAAGGCACTTCGGCCCATCACTGACAACTCCTATTTACTGGACCGAGCCAGGTTTGCCGAGCGACATAGGCCGAGTGGTAAATGCCGAAACGGGGCGCCTTGATGATTAGCTCGAAGCAATCTTTCTAGAGGTTCGAAGTGAGCAATGGTGTAACTCAAAGCAATGGCATGTCGGCCGCCTCGCTTTGGGATTGAATCGGTAATCGCCAACTTCGATGGCACGCACCGAACGAGGTATATTAAACTACCGTGACCAACCCACGAGGACCAAACAAGACTGAATTAAGTTCCTTGACCGAGCCATGCAAGGCTTTACTACCTTGACCGAGTGGTGCCTGCCTAAACATCTAGGCCGAACCGGAGTTTGCCAAACCAACATGGCTAAGGCAATTGTGCCGAACCCTCCAATGCCGAGCCACCGAATACCGAGCCGAACGAATCAATTCTGCCGGGACCGGTCTACCGAGTACCGAGCCACCTTTGTCGAGCGACCTATCCTTGGACATGTCATCCAAGTCATTTCGCTCTCCCTTTGCTGACCGAACGATATATGCTGTGTTCCCGTGGCTTCCTTTCTTTGGCCGAACGACGCACACCATCCTTCCTCGACCGAACCACATTTAAAGGTCGAACCCTACATATAGGACAAACCTTCATACAGGCCAAACCATGTATACAGGCCAAACCATTTATATAGGCCGAACCATGTATACAGGTCGAACCGTGCTTACAGGCCGAACGATGTATATATGCTGAACTTCTCAATTCGGGTCAATCTTTTACATTTTCCAACCTTCCACTGGCTCAAGTTTCATCTTGATTCAATCAAAACCTCTATAATTAGCATCTTGTAGCCGGGCCAAGCAACTAGGTAACATTTGCCTCCCAAAGTGTGTCGTGTGACGCAACGCGACATGCTTTGAATTAGTAATCAGTTCCTGCTTTCAAAAACTAGCTCATTCAGAATGATAACTATCTGTCATTTAAGTCCCGTTTTTAATTTTTCAAAAGCTTGGCGAATCCAATTTCTTGAAGGCTGGATCATGAAGAACTTTCGTACATCATACGTATATATATATACATAATTCTAAACATATTCGTGTAAGCATACATGTGTCTTCATTGATTCATTATTATTCCAAGACAAAATGTGGTTCGGCACATCAACACTGACCCACACGATCGGTCTGAACCACGTTCTCCTTCTTTGACCTATTCAGATGTGTTGACCGGTTCTAGCGGTTAAGGCCTGTTTGCCTTCCTCATTCATCATATAAAAACCCAGCCTTTGCTCCTCTCTTTTCTTCTTACTTTCTTTCCACTTACGCAAGCCTACTAACCTCTTCTCTCCCAATCGTCGTCTGCCATTTAATCTATCCTCCCCTTTTCCAAACCTAGACCTCTAACATCGAAACTCCAGTAGCCGACTAATCCGAACAATCTCTATCTCTTAGCCCCGCAATCTTCATGAGTTTCAAGCTTCTCATATAGGTATGAGTCTTTCGTCCAGTCTGCTCCTTTAGGCTTAGAGTCTCGTTTTGAGTTCGGGTTCACAGTTTCGGTAGGAGATGGCGAAGAGGAGAAAACCACAATAGATATCGTGTTTTAGGACTGAATCTCGTTTAAGGATTACTAAGAGAAGTAGTGTAGCTTTATTCTTGAGGTCGATGTCGTGGAGAGTTAGGGAGCAGAGACGGCAAGTCTTTGGAGCAGGGCCAGGTCGGTAAACCCTTGTTGGGGATAAGGGTCGATATTTCTGAGAGGGACCAGTTTGGTATCGAGAGAAAGAGAGCGGTTCGGTCACATTGAGAGAGCGAGTGTGTGTGTTTTGGTAACGTCGCATGTCATTGTGGGTCGGTCAAAGTCTAGTGGTGTGGTTTGGTATTGAGGGAGAGAATGTGGTGTGACGGCCAGGTGAGAGACCACAAGGAGGGTTCGGTATACTGAGCAAGTGCGGCTCGGTATAGCCCCCGCAGGCCGTTCGGTGATGAGGGAGTGTTGTTGAGGAGAGTGAGTGGGTCGGTGTCGTTGGTCTAGGGGATCGCTCGGTAGCTTGTAGATGAGTTGTTCGGTATGTGCGCTTAGAGAGACGATCGACCTTGGGATTTGGGTTTGGCATTGATAATCAAACCATCTCCACTTGAACATAGCATATGTCAAGATTACATACTCCCACGCCTAACCATAGAACAACGAGTAATGACAATAACTTAAGCACATGAACATACATAGCCGATTCAGACTAATAACTTCATAGTTTTAACAAAATGTAAACACGTATTCAACTCAGCAAAAGCAAATAACAGCCTTCAACATATGACGACAATGCTCGATTCCAAGATCCCTACTACCGATCATAGGACAAGCTTTCGGAGATGGTCATTGATGACGGTCTCCGAAGATGATAGTTTAATACTCAATCACACTTCATCGGTCTTTAAATCTTTAATTCTTTTATACTCATGCTCGAGTGATTGCACTAGTCCACACACCACACGGGGGGAATATTTTTTTCGTTATATCTAATATCGATTGTCTTTCAAGTATAGTTCGAACAGGTATCTACCCATATTCGACGCTCGTCGAAGATGTCCAAAAGATCATGCTCTGCTATAGTTTTCGACAAGCCTGAGCCAAGTTCTCAGCAGGAGGTAGTAGGAACTTCGAATCCATCGACAACTCCTACACAGGGTATCCCAAATCCATTATCTGTAGTTATTGGACCGACTCCTGACGTTATAGACGGAGTCGTCATCCTGGATAATCCTATTGATTCACAAGCTTCAAAAATCGGCGAAACCGCTCTTCGTCGGTTGTGTACAATTCATGGGATCCCTTTCGACGACGTTCTAGTTCCGTCGGGGCAAGATCAGCCTCACCTGCCCCCAGCTGGATATACAGCGTGCAATAAATTCATGTGTTGGGTTGGTAGCGTGCCACCTTTCAACTCATTTCTCTATGAAGTGTTACAGTACATCGGGATCTCCCCGTCACAGCTACATCCCAGTAGTCATGCGTTCATCTATGGCACTTGTATTCTCTTCATGAGCATCTTATTCAGGCTCCCCACTCTCGGCGATATCCACTAAATTTATCGCTTCAAAAGACGGTCTGACAGTCCATCTTTCATACTTCTTGAGCCATACTCCAAGTGTCAGATCCTGATGGGGGCATGGAGTAAATTCTCCTAATATAAGCAGGAATGGTTTTATGTATGCTGCCCCCTGGCTTTGCGAGAAGATGGTTGTAAGGGAGTAAGTTTTATTTCCGGACCAATATTTGTCTAAGGCACAAAGTGTATTCTTTCTAAACTTCTTTCGAATTTTACAGGTATCGGCCCACGTCCCGAAGGCACTGGGTATTCTGAGGCCATTCAAGCTATTCCCGTGGAAGACCGGGAGATCAAATCCGTCATTTCCAATGAATCGCTTTTAAAGTTTGGATTGTTGGCGGAAGGGCGTCGAACTAGTCTCCCGGATGGCGCCATTATAGCCGGATCTGCTGTGGAGAAAGGCAAAGAGCATGATGGACCTTCGGTGCCTCCTGCAGAAGGGGCCCCCGATACAATGGAGGAAGGTGAAATTAAAGAGACTGGGATGCCAGAAGTGACCGACGAGAATATAAGTCCCGACTCGGCACCAGTAACCGATGCACTCGGCATCGACGAACCGCCCCCTCCTTCAAAGAGGAAAAAAGGCCTAGCCTACAAACTAAGAAAGAAATCGGCGGGCGGAACTTCAAAAGTTACAATTACTCCAATTGAGAAAGAGTCGTCTCCCCAACATTTAGAGGGTTCGCTAAAAGGTCTATCAGACCTGACCATCCCCGACGATTTGCTAAATTACAGCTTTAATGATCCAGAGGCCATGAGGCTTAATTCACCCGTAAGAGGCGATGAAGGCGATCAAGCTTGTCACCAAGGAGAGAAAACCCCAATAAGTAAAGCTAAAGAAACCGGTCCATTGGGGGTTAAACACTAGGACACACACTCACACTCACACTTCACCCTACACTTAAGTTTTAGCCATCATGTGATCCTCACTAACTCTTCTTCACTTGGTTTCCGTGCAGGTGATATGGGGCGCTCACACGGCTTCGACCGCCTTCGCGGGTCCTCTATCTTCCACCACTCCAGCCGAGATTCAGACTCTAGCAGGCATCAAGGCAGAGATGACAACGGCGATAGAGACTATCGTCCTAGAGATTCATCGTCTTCTCGAAGAAAACTTATAGCCACTCTTCATATCCTAATGATCCTCTCCCTCACTCAGAGCACAGTAGAGAAAAGTCTGCTCAGAAGGGACCTCAATTTGAAGCTCCTCGCGACCAACACTCCGGTTCGTCCAACACCAAACAATCTCGTGAGCCTTATAAAAAGTCTGCGACCTTGGCTAGACGTACTCCTCCAATCCCTGCACATGACCCATCGACAGCTAAAAGATTATCAGAGTTAAAGCCACATTTCCAAAAATATGCTTCGACGGATTGAAATTTCTTCCAACGATTCATCCTATTCCAGGGCACGTCAAACAAAGCGCCATCGCCTATAACAACGATGTCTATGTCCAACACGATGCATTTGTTCATTTGGTAGAAAAAGTTTCAGAAGTTTCTATGGAACGTCAGCATGAAATCGATCGCCTGAAACTTGGAGCCATTCGTGATAAAGATATTATTAAAGTCCAGGACGAAGAGCTTTCCTCGTACAAATCTCAACTTGAAGCTGCCCAACAAAACGCTAAAGATACAACCGAGGCAGTCAGTCGTCTGGAAGCTACTCACAAAAGGGAAGTTGATGAGGCGGTTCAACGCAGTGGTGCTTTAGCCTTAGAAAAAGACTCCATTCAAAAAGAGAAGGATGCCCTCGCCCAACGAGTTAAAGAATTGGAGGAGCTGCTCCTCAAAGAAAAGGAAGAAAAAACCGCTGCCTAGGAAGAGTCACAACAATATTGCGAGGAAATTGTCACAACACGGCTCTTAAAAACGAAGCTCGGCGAGGAACTTTCTAAAGCCGAAGCGTTAAAGGATACAACCCGTGAAGAGGGCAAAAGATTGGCTTTGACAGAAATTGATTCTCGCCTAGAGGCAACTGTTGAAGCCGGGAGAGAAGAAATTAAATGCTTATTTGGTCCGCTTATTGCTGAATATAATGCTCGAGTTCTCATGCATCGTGATCTATCATTTCTGGGTGAGGGTTACCTAGAATCATTAGCCGAAGCATGGGATACTCTAATAAAAATTAAGCGAGCGGATCTGGGCACCGAAGAGATTGATGAGGAAGCTCTCGTGAAGGAAGTGCTTCGAGGAAACGAGCCTTCCGATTTATCTGCAGCAAAAATCCTCTTTGGAAGAGATTCCTCCTCATTGAAGGAAAAGGACGACATTGCTAGCCCATCTGGAACTGAGTCTCCAATTCCTCCTTCTGTTTAGCCGGCCGGTTGCTCATCACTCGATCCTTTCAAGCAGCATGTCGGCTATGACCCAGAGAAGCCCGGTCTTGACATTCACATTTTATCCCCTATTCCAGAGGGTGAGACTCCTAAAACGGCTGAGAGTCAACCGGAAGCCGGTATGTAACTTTTCCTTCCAGGGTCCAAAGAACCATCGCTTTTGACGAATAATACCTATATTCTAAAATTTATCCTTTATGACTCCATGTAGGTCATTCTGATCCTGAACCAACTCCAAGGAGCGATGTCGCCATGGAGAAGGAAGAAAAAATAGTGGAAGAGCTTCACACTGGGGATAATCTCGGACCCGATGCCCAAGTAATCGGAGCGCTCGATGAGGATAAGACCGATGATCCCTCGCCTGTGGACGAACATGACGAGGTTGAAATCATGGGCTCTTCCGAACCCACTTCAAAACTTAGCATGGATGAACGAATCGCGGAGGTGGAGAAAAAGAAAGCTGAAATTAAGATTGAACCTCAGGTGATGGAACTCGATAATCCTTTAAATAGGCCTTTGAAGGTAATCCTCCCCGGGGGGAACACACCTCTGGATGTCCCTCCTCCTGCCCCGGATACCACCTCGCTAGGAAGCAGAGGGTCTAAGAAGAAGCACTTGGCTGAGGAGTCTTCAGAGAAACCAAAGAAAGAGAAGAAGTCAAAGAAGTAATTATCCTCTCGCCATACTTCGCTCTGCCTAAGTCACGTAGTTGTTTCTATTTACTTTTATAGTCGTTGTGAATAAACTTTTTTCTCCGAATTCAAGAGAAGTTGTAGTGAAATTGAATCTCCAATTAGTAAATAAAATTTTGTTTCTTTGTTTTCGATGATTTTCGTTGTTTAGCTTACTGTCTAACTTGTAGTCAAAATTTGAAATCTTGTGAGTTACACAAGCTTCGGTCCGCTTCCACATGACTTGGAAATTTTTTGAATCGTAAACCCTCTAGTCCATGCTCTGGGGACTTAGAGTACTTTAGTCCGCGCTCCAGGGACTTAGAGATTTTTTGAATCGTTTATACTCTAGTCCGCAATCCGAGGACTCGGAGTACTCTAGTCCACGCTCCGGTGACTTATAGATTTTTAAGTCGTTTATACTCTACTCCGCACTCCGGGGGACTCGGAGTACTCTAGTCCGTGCTTCGGGGACTTAGAGATTTTAAGTCGTTTATACTCTACTCCGCACTTCGGGGACTCAGAGTAATCTAGTCCGCACTATGGGGACTTAGAGATTTTTTTGAATCGTTTATACTCTAGTCCGCCCTCCGGGGACTCGGAGTACTCTAGTCCGCGCTTCGGGGACTTAGAGATTTTTAAGTCGTTTATACTCTAGTCCGCACTTCGGGGACTCAGAGTACTCTAGTCTGCACTCTGGGGACTTAGAGATTTTTTGAGTCATTTATACTCTAGTCCGCACTACGGGGACTCAGAGTACTCTAGCCCGCGCTCTGGGGACATAGATATTTTTAAGTCGTTTATACTCTAGTCCGCACTCCGGGGACTCAGAGTACTCTAGTCCGCACTCTGGGGACTTAGAGATTTTTTGGTCGTTTATACTCTAGTCCGCACTCCGAGGACTCAGAGTACTCTAGTCCGCACTCTGGGGACTTAAAGATTTTTTGAATCGTTTATACTCTAGTCCGCGCTTCGGGGACTTAGAGATTTTTAAGTCGTTTATACTCTAGTTCGCACTCCTGGGACTCAGAGTACTCCAGTCCGCGCTCCGAGGACTTAGAGATTTTTAAGTCGTTTATACTCTAGTCTGCACTCCGGGGACTCAGAGTACTCCAGTCCGCGCTCCGGGGACTTAGAGATTTTTAAGTCGTTTATACTCTAGTCCGCACTCCAGGGACTCAGAGTACTTCGGTCCGCGCTCCGGGGACTTAGAGATTTTTATTTTATCGATTGACTTTTAATTTTGTGTGCGCGTTCATACGCCGGACAGAATAAAGTGATTTAATTTTTGCCATGGGATTATAACACATGGAACATCAACAGTTCATAGAAAAGCGGCTTCAAGCCTTTATTGATCATAACAAATAGGAACAAACTGAATTGTCTTATTACATGCCGAAAACAAAGAACAACAAAAGAAAAACATACTGGAAATAATTACTACTAAAATGTGAAAGAAGTGGGCTAAGTGTAATAACGGCGCAAATGCTCGCTATTCCATGCTCGGGGGAGTGTCACGCCATCGATGGTCGCTAGCTTGAAAGTTCCTTCTCCAAGCATCCGTTCAATGACCTATGGACCTTCCCATGTGGGATTCATATGTGATGGAATCAGAAAAACTTGCTTCAAAACGAGATCGCCCACATCAAAGATTCTCGGTCGAACTTTTTCATTGTAATATCGAACGACTCGATGCCTATATGCGGTCGCCCTTAAATCAGCTTCATCACGTTATTCATCCACAAAGTCCAGCGATTCCAGTAAAAGATTCTAATTCGTCTTAGGATCATAGTGAGTCACCCGGTGAGAAGGAATTTCAAGTTCCACGGGTATAACAGCTTCAGTGCCATATGCCAATGTGAATGGAGTGTGGCCAGTCGCGAACTTGTGGGTGGTTATGTAATTCCAGAGTGCTGTCGGAAGCTCATCCACCCACTTGCCTCTAGCCTTCTCCAAATGTTTTTTCAATATGGATTTGATTATTTTTTTTTATGGCTTCAACTTGTCCATTGGCTTTTGGGTGAGCGACTGCCGCAAATCTTTTCTCAATGCAATATTTTTGGCAGAATTCTTTGAACTCCCTACTCTCAAACTGAGTTTCGTTGTCTGTAATGATAGTTCGTAGGAGTCCAAAATGTCATATGATGTTTCGTACAATGAAATTAATGACCTTTTTGGTGGTGATCGTAGCTAAGGGTTCTGCTTCTACCCACTTGGTAAAGTAATCGACTACAACAATTGCATATTTTGCACCACCTTTGGAGATCGGTAAGGAGCCGATTATATCTATCCCCCATATTGCAAATGGCCAGGGACTAACTATTTGTGTTAGTTCCGTCGGCGGAGCTCTCGGAATCTTCGCATACTTTTGACTTTTGTCGCATCTTCTCACATAGTCTGCGGTGTCTCGATTAACGGTTGGCCAATAGTATCCATAGCGGAGGATCTTTTTGGCTAGTGTATGCCCTCCAGTATGGTCACAACATTCTCCTTTATGAACTTATTTCAAGAACCTCTTTATCTCATTGTGGGCGATGCACCGAAGTAAAGGAACCGAGAATCCTTTCTGATACATTATTCCATCATGCACTATATACCGCGAAGCTTTGTAAATGATTTATCGTCTTTCGTTCTTTTTCTCGGGCAAAGTCCCGTGTAGCAGGTATTGCTTGAACGGGGTTATCCACGACTCCCTCTCAATTTCTGTTTCTAACACAGAATCTACTTCCATCTCGTTTATACTCGGGGCATGTAGGATTTCGATGGGAACTAAACCCATCTCCTGTGCATCACCAGTACTTGCGAATTTTGCCAATGAATCGGCTTCTCCATTTTGCTCACGTGAGATATGCGAAATATCGTAATATTCAAGGTCTGCTAGCAGTTCTTGAACCCGAATAAGGTATGGGGTAAGTCTCTGCCCCTTTGCTTGGTAGTCTCCTCGTACTTGATACACCACCAATTGCGAGTCATAAAAGATTTCAACCGATTTCACCCCAAGTTCCCTGGTAAGTTTTAAGCCAGCAATCAATGCTTCATATTCAGCTTCGTTATTTGTAGCTGGGAAATCGAGCTTCAAAGCATAACAAATTGATCGATTTTTAGGAGTTACTAGAATAACACCAGCCCCAGAACAACGGTCGTTGGATGCCCCATCAGTGTATAGTTTCCATCGAATGGGGGGAATGACATCAACACCACTTGGCTCGTCTGATATGGTGAATTCTGTAATGAAGTCTGCTAGCGCTTTCCCTTGGATAGCCCTCCGTGGCAGGTAAGTGATATCAAATTGACTCAACTCAATGTTCCACTTGAGTAACCTCCCAGAGGTTTCTGGTCGTTGGAGCACCTGTCGCAAAGGTTGATCGGTATAAACACTGATTGGGTGTGCCTGGAAATATGGACGGAGCTTGCATGATGCAATCACCAAGCAGTAAGCTAGCTTCTCAATCTTAGGATAATTTCTTTATACCCCCGTTAAACGTTTACTGACCTAGTATACTGGCCTTTGAATTCGGTCCTCCTCACGAACCAAGGTTGTACTGATGGCATGTTGAGACACGACCAAGTAAGCATATAACTCTTCATGGTTGACAGAATTGGGGGAATATCCAAGTGTCTCACCAAAGCCGGAACGCATCTTCATAGTCCGGCATCCATTCAAAATTCCTCTTCCCTTTCCTTATCACATCGAAGAAAGGAATGCATTTGTCGGTTACTCTAGATATGAATCGACTCAACACGACGACTTTTCCATTCAGGCTTTGTACTTGCTTCATAGTTTTGGATGCTTGTATGTATCAAATAGCCTGAATCTTTTCTAGGTTAGCCTCGATTCCCCGTAAATTGACAATAAAACCCAAAAAAATTCCTGATGCAACGCCAAAAGAACACTTCAGTGGATTGATTTTCATTCCATAGTATCTAAGTATATCAAACACCTCCGCTAAGTCTCGAATGTGGTCGCTTGACTACCGTGACTTCACGAGCATGTCATCCACGTAGACTTCCATTGTTCTACCAATTTGGTCTTTAAACATCCGATTTACCAAGCGCTGATAAGTCGCTCCTGCATTCTTTAACCCAAAAGGTATCACCACATAACAATACAGCCCGACGTCCGTGACAAAACTAGTGTGTTCTTGATCTAGGATGTGCATCGGGATTTGGTTGTATCCCGAATATGCATCCATGAATGACAATAATTCATGTCCTGCTGTTGAGTCGACCAGTTGGTCAATTCTGGGTAAGGGGAAACTATCCTTAGGGCATTCCTTGTTTAGGTCTGAGTAATCGACACAAGTCCTCCATTTCCCATTCGCTTTTCTCACTAGTACGGGGTTAGAAACCCATTCAGGGTAGAGGGCGTCGTGGACGAACCCATTGGCTTTGAGTTTGTCCACCTCCTCTCTAAGAGCAGCAGACCTCTCCGGGTCCATACCTCTCCTTTTCTATTTCAATGGTACATATTTTGGGTCAATGTTCAACATATGACTTGCGATGGCAGGAGAAATCCCACACATATCAGAGTGGGTCCACGTGAAAACATCCAGGTTCGCTCGGAGGAAATCAGTTAGATCCTAAATCATCGAGGGAGTGAGTTGTGATCCAATCTTAAGCACCCTTGATGGGTCATCATGGCTGATCAAAATGTCGATCGTCAGTTCAGCCGGTGCAGCTTTAGACTCCTTAGGTTCTTTATCATCGTCTCTCGAATCTATGTCTCTGTAGATTCGACCCTGTTGCTCAAGCCAAGGCTCGGGCATTACTTGTCAATTTTGTGCAACCAGGATGCGGACAGAGTTGTCCACAACCTATCCCTTCTCTTTTCGCTGAGCCTCTCTCAACTCAGACACATAACATGCACGACCAGTAGCTTGATCGCCATGCACTACACCAACTCCTCTATCCATGGGAAACTTTAAAGTCAAACACCATGGGGCCAAAGCTGCCCGAAACTCTACCAGGGTCGGTCGGCCCAGAAAAACATTATACGGGGAATCAACATCCAACACAATGAACGGTAGGATCCGTACCCTCCTACGCTCACCTTCTCCTAACTCAACTGGTAATTCAACAAAACCTATCGCGTCAGTAGCTGCACCATTAAAAATATGAATGTGGGCTTTAGATGGTTTTAGATCCTTCGCCTCCATCTTCATTTGGTCGTATGCCTTTTTGAAAATAATATTCACAGAACTCCCGCAATCAATCAGCATCCTTCTCACAAACACGGGCCAAATCATTGCCGAGATGACCATCGAGTCAATTGTAGGTGCCTCCACCTTATCGGCATCTTTGTTCCTGAATACAATATCATCCATCATCATTCGCTGCTATTTCGCTGGGGTCCCATCTTCTGTGTTTGAACAACACTCGAAATCCGCGTGCTTTAGGGAACTAGCATAACGCTTCATTTCTTTCCAATTCTTGTTTGCCGGATGGGGCCTACCAACTATCATGTTTATGATCAGTCTACCTATGGTCCGAGCAGGTTCCTCAGGTCGATGTGGGGCCTGTCCATGATTGGGGTCGGATGTCCCCTGTCCACCTTCCTGCGGATTCTTAACAAATTGCTATAACTTCTTTTGCCGAATCAGTTTTTCTATAGCATCATGGAGGTGTCTACATTCCTCGGTGTTGTGCCCATAGGTGTCGTGGAACCGGCAGTACTTCCCGATCTGTTTTTGTTCCTCAGTGGATTCCTTTGGGCGCGACTTTCGATATTGGAATGTATTACAAGTTGACAAATAAATATTCTCCAGAGATGCGTTCAGAGGAGTGTATTCACTGTATGTGGGGATCCTTGGTTTCCACTTTCCTGCCTCCCTTTTCTTACCGGAACTTCCTCCTCCGGATCCTTTAGACTGCTCGGGCTTGTTTTGAACATTGACCTGGACCTTTCTAGAGTTGTCGCCAGATTGTTTTACTGCAATATTGCTCTTCACCGTCTCCTTACCAGGCCCTGGCGCACTGCCTCGCCTCATCCACCTGGCTTCCTCCCTTCTCATGAATTGGTGCGCCTTTGAATAAAAATGCTCCAAGGTAGCCGGAGGTTTTCCTGCCAGGCAATCACCAAACTATGAGTCCGGATCTACTACTCGCATCACGGCCATGAGTATAGTGTGGTCATATGGGTTGCTAACTTCGATAGCAGTAACGTGAAATCTCTACAAATACTCCTTTAACAACTTCCCTGGAGCCTAGATCACACTGGATAAAGACATCACATCCTTTGGGTGAGTGGTATGAATTCTGAACTATTCCACAAATTTCACTGCTAATTCATCAAACCTGGAGATCGATCATGGAGGAAGTTTGGTGAACCACATGGTGGCGATTCCGGATAAGGTTATTGGGAAACATCTACATTTAGTTGCATCGTTTGCCCTGGCTGAGTCCATCATCCACTCGTATCTCATTACATGCTGTCGGGGGTCAGTCTTCCCTTCATAGGCTGGAATAGTCGTCATGTTGAACTTCTGAGGGTACTCAGCTTGTAGGATAGCATCTGTGAATGGAGTATGACTCCTAGCTGTACCCCAATCGTCGTTAGATAAGCCTTGATTTTCTCTCATCAGCTGTCTGACCATACCTGACAAATCCGGGGTTTGAATGGGAGGTGGCAGGTTGGACTCCATCCTGCGTGAACGTTCCGGCCGGTGCCTCCTTGGTAAGTAGTATCCCAAATGCATGTCCTGGGGACCCGCTTTGTTACGACCCTGGCGTGGTGGTGCACCTGATTCCACCTGTGCTCTAGATCTTAAGTTTCCCACTCCAGTTTGAGTGCGATTTTCCCGGAGCAAGTGAGGGGTCGCGGTTCCAGGTAGAGTGCCTGGACCATTTTTGTTGGATTGTTCTGCTGCAGCTAATTGTGCCGCTTTAATCCTACAGCGTCTACGCCTGTGATGCTCATCCGATGAAGTGGAGCTGTCAGATGATGAGTAGGAAGCGGGGCTTCCTCCAGCATTCTGATGTTGTTGTTGAGCAATCTGGGTCATGAGGTTGGCGTTAGCTTGAATTTGGTCGTTAAGATGTCTCCTGCTTTCCATGAGTTCTCTCATCAGCTCGTTGAACTCTGTCTTGGAGACAACTTCTGCTTGGTTCAGGACGGTGGCAGTTCCTGCACCTGGATTAGCTTATTGATTGCTAGGTCCCACTTATTGGACGCTGGCGGTCTCGTTGACATCCGCGTTGTAGGAGGCTGATCTAGTATGTAGTCTTCCTATCTTAGAGTTATCTGCATGAAATCTGAGTAGTGTCTATGAACTCTTGAGAGTGAATATGGATCTCCTTCGGGGGATTTCTTCAATCCAGTAGCGACAAAGTAGATCCTAACAGCCTGAGAATGCAGACTCACAGTGAAAGCACCAAAATGTTAGCACCAGAATTGGTCACTAATACCCGAGAATAGATTTGTGTAGAGAGATTAATGAATATAGTAAATTAAAACAGAGGAATATCGTAGTAGAATGCAAAAAACAACAACAGAAACAAGAACACCCAATTTATAGTGGTTCGGCGTAACTGCCTACGTCCACTTTTAATGTAATCTTTATTGCCTTTTCAAATAATTGAATACAGATGCAATCCGTAAACAAATAGCTCGAATACAAATTTGAGTAAGAAAGAGTTGAGTATAGAAAATGGCAAAGTCTTTCTGGATATTTCGAAAAAAGGTCCCTTTTCACTGCAGACCCACTCTTCTATTTATAGACGAAGATTGACTGGACTCCCTACGCAGGCCCAAGAACAAGGCACTTCAGCCCATCACTGACAACTTCTGTTCACCGGACCGAGCCAGGTTTGCTGAGCGATATAGGCCGAGCGGTAAATGCCGAACCGGGGCGTCTTGATGATTAGGTCGAAGCAATCTTTCTAGGGGTTCGAAGTGAGCAACGGTGTGACTCGAAGCAATGGCATGCCGGCCTCCTCGCTTTGGGATTGAATCGATAACCACCAACTTCGATGGCATGCACCGAACGAGGTATATTAAACTACCATGACCGAACCACGTGGACCGAAACAGGACTGAATTAAGCTCCTTGACCGAGCCATGCAAGGCTTCACTTCCTTGACCGAGTGGTGCCTGACTAAACATCTAGGCCGAACCGGAGTTTGCCAAACCAACATGGTTAAGGCAATTGTGCCGAAGCCTCCAATGCCGAGCCATCGAATACCGAGCCGAACGAATCAATTCCATCAGGGTTGGTCTACCGAGTGCCGAGCCACCTTTGCCGAGCGACCTATCCTTGGACATGTCGTCCAAGTCATTTCGCTCTCCCTTCGCTGACCGAACGATATATGCTGTGTTCCCGTGGCTTCTTTTCTTTGGCTGAACGACACACGCCATCCTTCCTTGGCCGAACCGCATTTAAAGGCCGAACCTTTATATAGGCCGAACCACGTATACATGTCGAACCATGTATATAGGCCGAACCATGTATACAGGCCGAACCGTGCTTACAGGCCGAACGATGTATATATGCTGAACTTCTCAATTCGGGTCAATCTTTTACATTTTCCAACCTTTCACTGGCTCGAGTTTCATCTTGATTCAATCAAAACCTCTATAATTAGCATCTTGTAGCCGGGCCAAGCAATTAGGTAACAGTAGCCATACATCTAGCGGGTGTGCTTATAGCCCGAAAATCAAGTGGCTCTACCCAGAGGTCGGGATTCTGGAGGGTGTGTCTCATAGCCTTGAAATCGGGATTGTATTTGCATTTACTAGTTGAAAAGAAATCCGTACAAGGAATTGTGCGGGACTAGATGTAGGGTAACTTCGAACCAGTATAAAATCCTGGTGTGTTCTTTACTTTTTACTTTTACTGCATTTACTTTTATCTGCACTTTGATTCTGTGATTGTTAATTACATCATTCCAAGTAGAATCTTAAAAAATTTGAAAAATATTCATATAATCCATTAAACACTATTCACCCCCCTCTAATGTTAATTTAGTCTTAAGATCCCTATTCCGCTGATTCACATTTGGTATCAGAGCATTGGTTTTCAATGTATTCATCATTAAATTTTTGAAAAGGTTTAAATGGCTACCAACAATGGTCATGGTACTGTTAGTAACACTGTTAATACACTTATTAGTAACTCATTTGTCGAAGGATAATCTACTGCTAGACCTCCACTTTTCAATGGAAGTAATTATACATATTGGTCATTTAGAATGAAAATTTATTTACAGTCAATTGGTTTAGACATTTGGAATTTCACATAAACTGTGTATACTGAACCTGAGACTAATTTTGCACAGTGGACTGCTGACCAAAAAGCAGTTGCACAAAGTAACCCTAAGACTATGAATATATTATTTTGTTCACTAGATAGAAATGAATTTAATAGAGTATCTATATGGAAGTCTGCATTTGAAATTTGGAGAACTTTGCAAGTTACGCATGAAGGCACAAGCAAGGTTAAACAGACCAAAATTTCCATGTTAACAAACCAGTTTCAATTATTCAAAATTGAGTCCAAATGAGTCCATATCTGATATGTATAGTAGATTCCAAGATATAGTACACTCACTTATTGCACTTGGTAAAAAAATTTCTAAGGAGGATCAATTCAGAAAAATCCTCAATTCACTTACTCTTGAATGGGATCAAAAGACTCTTACAATCGAAGAGGACAATGACATTAGCACTCTAAAAATTGGTGAGTAAATTGGCAATTTAATGTCTTTTGAAGCATAAATGCATGACAAGAGAGAAAGTAAAGCAATAGAGAATAAATCTATAGTTTTTTAATGCAATGACGGATAATCTGGATTCAAACAGCGATGATGATGAAGAAATTGCTTTCATGAGAAGGAATTTCAGAAAATTTCTAAAATATAGGAAGATGAACAATTTCAAAAGAAATGACAACAAAAATCCAGGAAGCGGAAGCGGAAATGACATTAGATGTTATAACTGCGATGAATCTAGTAATTTAAAACGAGACCGTGCACATCCCGATAAACTGAAAACTACACCAAACACTGATTCGTCTAGAAAACGAAGAAGAGCTTATACTGCAATATTAGACAATTCAGACACATCCTTAGGTGATAATGAATCAAATATAGAAATTGCTAACATATGCTTCACAGCAATACAATGTTCTTAACAAAATGGTGAAATGGATTAGAAAAAGGCATGCTTTTAATATATCAAAAGTTTTAATTTCTTGAATGAATTTTTTTTGTTGCTTTATTGGTTGTTAGGAATATCTTATAGATTAATAATAATATTGGTTGAATATTATGTGATTATATTTAAATTTAAACATTTTATATATTTTAATAATATAATAATAATATAAAATATATTTAAAATAATTTTTCTGTAAATAAATTAACTATATATATATATATAATAAAATAGGATATAATTAAACAAAGATCATTTTTGAAAAATTCGACATGTATGTCGGCATACACCCCTAGCATATGTCGACATACTTAGGCAGATTTTGAATTTCAATTTCACATTCAAAATTTGAATTTTCCCTCCACCTTTTGACATATCCCTATGTTCTGAAAAGGTGTCCCTTGACCAGAGAACATGTCATTTGATTCTTTATTTATCATCTTTATCTCTATCTATTTATTTCACTTTTAAATTTCAAATTTTCTTTAATTCTCTTACCTCTTCAAAACTCTTCATCAATGGCTTCCTCAAGCACTCCTTCATCTACGAGACTTTCCAAAAATATCATGAATTTTCTCTTTAATGATCAAGAGGCTATGAAAGCCTATATTAGTTATGTGAATTTTGGAACGGTTTCTACGGAAAGATGTGCAATTTTCAATTATTTTTCTACTTATGAACTTGATTCTCTTTGTTTACAAAATGGAATTCTCAATTTAATTAATGCTTCTCAAAATGATTATGTTTTCCATCCATGCTTGGTCAAAATGTTTTATGCAAACTTGAAAGAAAAATTTCATGAGGGTAATGAAAGAGAAGTGTAGAGTAGTATAAAAGGAACTTTAATAGTTCTAAATTGTGAACTTTAGGGTACCATTCTTGGATGTAAATCTATCGGAATGAACCTTACATCTTTTAAAATTGATGATCAAAATCGTAAAGTATTTCATAACATTTTTGAAAGTGATAATGATTTTGAATTCAAAAACCGAAACTTTCGTCCAAAAGCAAGAATTTTAAACCTTCTCTTACAACAAAGTATCACTCCTCGATCGGGAAATTTCAACAATCCAACTCTAAAGTGTGTAAAGCTCTTTTCGTCATTTATGGTCAATATGACATAATTTTATCCCGAAAATCTTTCTAATCTTGAAAAAACGCTATTTCATGATGTGTATCTTACTCGAATCTTCAATAACTTTGGTGTTGACTTTAAAGGAAAGGAATTTGTCACTCGTAAAGTCTTTAATCAAGCCAACATCGCTCTTATGAAAATTCCACCATTTTCGAGCCATATGAAACTCTTACGGAGAAAGAGGAAAGGTTAGTTTATGAAGAGAAGGAAGAAATTAGAGAAGGGGAGGAAAAGGAAGAAGAAGAAGATATGGATATTGGAGAAGAAGAAGAGGTGGAGGAGGAGGAGGAGAAGGAAACCTCCTTAGAAAGAATTGATTTTCCTCTTCGACCAACCAACAAAGTCCTTCTCAATAATCACAAGAAGATTGTTGAAAAACAAAAGATTCTCAAGCGTTCCGTTAGTAAGAAATTGACCACTATTTCCACAAAAATGGACAAATTCTTTGGAAAGGTGAAACGTAAGCTTGGGATATCTTCATCTTCTTCTCCATCTACATCTTTCTAGTTTACTATCTATCTAGTTTCTTATGAATATGTTGTATTTGAACATTTTAGTTTTAATTTCTTTTGATCTTATGTACCTTTTCATTATTTTAGTGTATGAGCCATGTAATCATTATCTAATATTAATGAAAAATCTATTTCCTTGCTATTATTCATTGATTATCATCTCTGGAAAACATATAAGTATAAACGTATAAGCTAAATATATTAGAATATCAAAAAAATTATTTTGAAAATTTCTTTATATATGTTGACATACGTACATGTCGACATACCTTGGGTACGTATGTCGACATACAACGGTAATTTTTCAAATTTTTTAATTTTGAAAATTAAATAGACAACAAATGTCTATTCATTTTCAGTGAATTTTCACCCATTTAAATACATGTTAAGACCACAGAATCATTTGTTTTAAGTCTCTTCTTCTTCCTTTTCATTCCTAAACTCTAATAAAAATTAATGGCTTCTCCTATCCAAAAACTAACCAAAAACTTGAACAAACTCTTGAATCATTTAAGAACATTCTTCCTTTCATCCTAAGAAACCAGAGACACTTAGAATTGAGTCAAATGCAGATGATCAAGGAGCGTGAAAGGCATTTCGATGCGATTCAGTGGATGATTTATGCCTTGAACAAAGAAGAACCAACCACTAATCTAGAGTGTGCCATCAACAAAGATGATGAAGACTGGAATGCTATCAAAGCAGATCTCTAACCTTTGGCGCTGATGGATGGGTTGAAGTTCCTTGAAATGTTTAGTTTAAATAGGTTTGATTGTGTATAAATAATAATACTTGATTTGGTTTGGATTGGTTTGATTTGTGTGGATTTGTTTGAATAGTGTGTGAAATTAAATTTGTTGGATTGGATGAATATTTAGATTGATTATGATTATTTCATGATTATCTAATTTTACATATCACTTATTGTTTTTATACAATCATTCTCATCATCATTATAATATATATATATATATATATCAATTAGTATCTTATTTAGGGGGAGTTAGATTTAGAGTTAGAGTAAGAGTTGGTGCTAGAGTTATAGTTTTAGGTAGTTATTTTTGTTGATGACAAAAGGGGAGATATATTTATAATCTTGGTATAGATTAAGGGGGAGTTATATTATATTTTATATACATAGTTGTCATCATCAAAAAGGTGGAGATTGTTAGTACCTTAGGTATTGGTTTTGATGATAACAACTGTATGACATTATATAAAATATAGATACTAATGTTTTATCAAGTTATATAGTATATAGTGCAGGATATTAGACATGTGTTGATTAAGAAGGATGTACAGTATCAAAAGTAGATTCAAGATGCTGATATAGAATTTCAAGAGTTTGAGAATGAAGATTCATGAATATTGAAGAGTTCAAGATATTCCAGATAAGTTATAGAGTCGTAGAATTTATGTTAAAACCTTGATAGCACTTCTTGATCTCTCTCTCCTTATCCAATTTTTTTTCTTCAAATATCTTGGTTTTAAAATAATCTTTTCAAAATATGTCTTAAAATGATTTTCAATCTCTTATACTTATAAAGATATTATTTTAGTGTTTTTAAGTTTATATATATATATATATTGAATTTTTGTTTATACTTTAATAATTTATAAATATATTGATTTTACATACATACACACACACAAATATATATATATATATATATATATATATTATTTACATTATATTACAATTTTCAAATTTATTATATAATGTTTTATTAAGTTTTATTATGATTAAAATATGTATAAACTATGCTTAAATGATTTTACAAAGTGTCAAACTATTTTACAGAACAACAAGTTTTCAAAATAATGTTTTAAAGTATTTTCAATTTTGAAAAAGAGTATGTCGACATACTTTATGTATGTATATCGACATAGTGGTCGATTTTTTTCAAAATTTAAATTTCAAAAGAAGTGTATTTTCATCGTATCTCTTTACGAATGGATATGACAGTTGTTCCTTTATAAATACCAGACTTCCAAAAGAATATTTTAATCATTATTTTCTTATTCATCTCTCCTCCTTCCACTCTCTCATTTTCTAAATCAAAATATACCCGAACTCTACCGAACTTCAACCAGAATCAAATTCAATTAGCACTAGTTTGATTCTCCTTCATCCACTCTCTGATTTCTCTCATCTCTCTCACTCAAACCAAGATCAAAGTGATATTCAAGAGTTATAGGATCAATTGTAATAAAGATCGAAGGTCCAAGTCTGTAAAACTCTATCAAATCATACTGCTATACTTATCAGTGTGATTGTGGCCTGTAAAATTAATTGGGTGTGCTTAGTAGCCCATAAATCCAGTGGGTGTGCTTGTAGACCGAAAATCAAGTGAATCTACCCAGAGGTCGAGATTCTAGAGGGTGTGTCTCATAGTCTTGAAATCGAAACTGTATTTGCATTTACTAGTTGAAAAGAAATCCATACAAGGAATTGTGCGGGACTAGACGTATGGTAACTCCGAACCAGTATAAAATCCTGGTGTATTCTTTCCTTTGAATTCGAGATTGATCAATGCATAAGTGTTCGTCTTCGTGCCAACTTTGTTTCTAGATATCTAAACCAGGTATTCCATGCTTGATATATCAGATTCTCCTGGTATGCCTTGGATGTTTTACATTTGTCCAAAATGGGTAACTATAAAATATGCTAGAAAACATCACTCATATACCAATGTAACAAATATTTCTTTATTCTTATTGCTATTACATGCTTTAAAGTTCGTGCCGTGTTTTGCCTCTATTTTCTTCGATTGACTTTTACAAATGTTTGTTTGATGTCTAAATGCCTGCACTTAACATGTGTTCTGTAGAGTTTACTGTGTTGTTTTAGTAGTTATATTGTATTTTAGTTTTGGGTTTGTTTGTTGGGCCGGATGGTTGTAGCCCGGTATATTTGTATAAATACTTTGTATTTTGTATTTTGGGATGAAGAGCTCTCAGTAATAAATTTTCTGGTTTCACTCAAGTTTTACTTTTCATGGTATCAGAGCCACGATTTTTTCAGATCTAGATCTACTTTCTTCTTCTTCTTCTCCGATTTCTTATTCTTCCTTAATTTCTTTTCTTCCTCTAAAATGGCCAATGATGGTTCGGAATCGACTCAATCGGAGATACCTATTCAAAATAATCAACCGATCAATTTCAATGATTCGTACTATCTCTCAAATTCAGATCATCCAGGTATGCAGCTTGGAAATCACATATTATCTGGTTCGAATTATCTAAATTGGTGTCGAACAGTTAGAATGGCTCTAATTGCTAGAAACAAGTTACAATTTGTTGATGGTACTCTTCCTATGCCATCGATTGAGTCGTTTGATTATCAGAAGTGGATTAGGAACGATTATATGGTCATGTCGTGGATTTTGAATTCTATGGACAAAGTTTTGTCAGAGAGTTTCATGTTTGTTGATTCTTCATATCAGTTGTGGAAAGAATTGACAAAGAGATTCGGTCAGACCACAGCCCCAAGATTGTTTGAATTACATCAGAGTTTGACTTCTACATATCAAAACGAACTTAGTATTGCTAAGTACTATGGAAAATTAAAGACAATATGGGATCAACTGCAGATTCTTGAAGGTTTTCTAGAATGCACATGTGGTGTTTTGAAAAATTGTTCTTGTGGAATTCTTAGGAAGATAGTTGAGAATGATCAACGAAATAAACTGATGCAACTATTATCTGGTCTTACAAAAGAGTATGATCAAGTTACAACAAATATTTTGAGTACTGATCCACTTCCTACTGTTCACAAGGCTTATTATATTTTACAACAAGTCGAACACCAGAATAAGCTTGGAGAGAAAAATTCTAATCACCCTGAAATAAATGCTTTTAATGCAATGAAATACAATCCCAAGTCGAATTTGCAGAATACAAAAAGAGATGCTAAAAGACAGAAGAGTGAGCTTTGTTGTGAACACTGCAAGAAAAAGGGACATTCGATTGAGCAATGTTTCAAACTAATTGGTTATCCTGACTGGTGGAATAAGGAAGCAGTTTCAAAGACAAAACAATTTTCAAAAAACCCCAATATTGCTCAAGTACAAGTTGACAAAGGAATACTTGGAAGCAGACCACAATCAGCTGATGTTGCAAATGTTGCTATGAATTTGGTTACTGCTGAGGATGAGCAGTTTGATCCTGTGATGGTTTCTGCATTATACAATCAAGTTATGAAGATGGTTCATGAATCCAGCTCTAGTTCTCACTTGGAAGATAATCCACTTGCATCTTCAATTAATCATGCAGGTAAAATTTCTTCAAATACTGAAGAAAGTTTTACTAAGTATTCTGAACAGAAATGTTGGATAATAGATACTGGAGCCATTGATCATATGACATCTAATATAACACTTTTTGTTTCATTGAGAAAAATTAAAATTCCTATAAAAGTCAATCTGCCTGATGGATATATAATTCTTGTTCATCATATTGGAACTGTAAATTTGAATCAAAATTTGCAGTTACAAAATGTATTGTATATTCCTACTTTCAAAAATAACCATCTATCCGTAGGAAAACTTCTTGATCAAAACAAAATTACTGCGAAATTCACAAATTCTTCTTGCTATTTTCAGGACCTTGAATCAAATGAAATTCAAGCTGTTGGATCAAGGATCTCTGGTCTATACAGATTATCTTTTTCATCATTTTCATATACAACAGTTTCAGATTTTCATTCAATAGTTGAGAATAATTGTTTTCTTGTTTCCATAAACAATACTATAACATCATGTAACAAACCTAGTATTGATATTCTTCATGCTAGGTTAGGCCATCCTTCTTTTAATAAAATGAAATGTATCCAAAATCTTGTATCAGGTAGAATACTTAAGGATTTTTCTTGTGAAGCATGTGTGTTAGGAAAACATCATAAATTTCCTTTTTCTAATTCTGATTCATATGCTGAGTCCTCATTTGATTTAGTTCACATTGATTTATGGGGAAAATATCATAGACCAGCTCTTTGTGGTGAAACTTATTTTCTCACTATTCTTGATGATCATACTAGAAATACTTGGACATATTTACTTCATTCTAAAGTTCAAGTAGTCTCTGTTATTAATGCTTTTATTGAATATGTTTCAACTCACTTTGAGAAAAAGCTAAAAGTGGTCAGATCTGATAATGGGACTGAGATCATTCAAGATTCTTGTAGAAGGTTATTTGCATCAAAAGGAATAGTGCATCAGAGATCTATTCCAGGCAATCCACAACAAAATGGCAGAGTTGAAAGAAAACATAGACACTTGATAGAGACAGTAAGAACAATTAGAATTCATCCTGGTATGCCTTACAAATTTTGGGGTGATTGTCTTTTGGTTGCTACTCATCTTATTAATTTGATGCCAAGTTCAGTATTAAATTGGAAGACACCATATGAATTATTGATGAATAAAGCTCCTGATTATGCACATCTTAAAGTCATAGGTTCCTTATGTTTTCCTTTTCAAAAGTTACATGATAAATTTGCTGAAAGAGCAAAGAGATGTGTTTTGATTAGATACCCACATGGACAGAAAGGTTATAAGTTGTATGACTTAAAAACACATAAAACTGTTTTCAGCAGAGATGTTTATTTTGTTGAAAATGTTTTTCCTTTCATGAATAAATAAAATTCTAGTCCTACTACTGTTTCTGCACCTGTGAATTCAGATTTTGTTAACCCAGCTTTAGATCAACATGATTGTATTCTTCAGTCTTCAGAAATCATTACCAATCAAGATGAATCAATGCCATTACCTTCTGATAATTCTATTCATTCAAATAGTCCTGCTACTACAGATCAGTCATTATCTTCTTCTTTAAATGATGTTACTCCTGTTCCATCACTGCCTACTAGAACTTCTTCTAGAATTTCTCAAGTGCCAAAGAAATATGATGATTATGTTACTGGAAAATTCCCTACAAGACAGAAGAATAATTCTAATTCTTTTAATGTTTTCATTGAGTCATCTTTTGCTCATTTGAATGACACTGAATTACATAGTCTTGCAAATGTATTTTCATCTTTTGAACCATCTTCTTATAATCAAGCTAAGGATTTCCAAAATGGGTTCAAGCTATGAAACAAGAATTAGTTGCTTTAGAAGAAAATGATACTTGGGAACTAGTCAGGCTTCCCAATGATAAAAAACCTATTGCTTGCAAGTGGGTATTCAAAACAAAGTTCAAACCAAATGGTGAAGTGGATAGGTATAAGGCTAGATTAGTTGCGAGAGGAGATAGACAGATTTCTGGTAAGGATTATAAATATACATTTAGTCCTGTTGTTAAACTTACAATAGTTCGAATTGTATTAGCTGTAGCTGCAGTAAAGAATTGGACAATTCAACAATTGGACATTAATAATGCATTTTTGCATGGATATCTTGAAGAAGAGGTGTATATGATTCCTCCGGTAGGTTATAATAAAGCAAATCCAGATCAGGTTTGTAAACTGAAAAGGTCTATTTATGGTTTAAATCAAGCCTCTAGATGTTGGAATCAAGAGTTAAGTAAATTTCTAATTGGATGGGGTTTTGTTCAATCCAAACAGGATTACTCTATGTTCATTTTTAAGGAAAACAATGATTTTATTGTGGTTGTGGCTTATGTTGATGATGTACTCATAACTGGTAACAATTTTTCTCTCATTGGTACATTGAAATCTGATCTCCATCAAACTTTTACAATCAAGGATTTAGGTGAAATCAAATACTTTCTTGGCATTGAAGTTTCGAGATCAAAGTCTGGAATTTTTCTTAATCGGAGAAAGTACATTCTTGATCTTCTACGAGAATATAATCTAGAGCAATGTATATCAGCGAGTTTTCCTATGCAGAAAGGACTGAAACCCAGCAATTTTGAAGGTGATGTTATGTTAGATTCTGAAATTTATTGAAGAGTTATTGGTAAGCTTTTATATTTGAATTTGACAAGGCCAGATATATCATATGTTGTTCAACAACTAAGCCAGTTTCTTTAACTTCCTCGAATTCCTCATTTCAATGCTGCAATGCGTGTTTTATGATACTTAAAGGGTACTTTAAATTTGGGACTAACTCTGCCAGCGAAGTCTGAATTTATTCTTAATGCCTACTGTGATGCTGATTGGGGAATGTGCACTGACATAGGTAAATCTTTATATGGATATTGCATTTTTCTTGGAAATGCATTGATTTCATGGAAAACAAAGAAACAAAAGGTGGTGTCTAAAAGCAGTACTGAGGCAGAGTATAGGAGCATGAGTTATGCAACTAGTGAAGTGGTTTGGATTGAAGGATTATTGGCAGATTTAGATGTATCTGTTTCAACTCCAATTGTTCTTCATTGTGATAATGTTTCAGCCATGCATATAGCTCAAGACCCTTGTTTTCATGAGAAGACTAAACACATGCGAACTAAGCATCACAAATTGGATGTTCATTATGTTAGAGAGAATATTCAATCAGGTTTTTTGATCACCAAATATGTTAAATCTGCACTACAGTTGGCAGACATCATGACCAAGCCCCTTGGTGCTGATCAACACAAGACTTTGATGTACAAGCTTGGTATGGTGTCTCTTTTATCATGTCAAGATTGCCCTTCTTCTACACAGGTCGATCTTGGGGAGGGGGTGTAGAGTTTACTGTGTTGTTTTAGTAGTTATATTGTATTTTAGTTTTGGGTTTGTTTGTTGGGCCGGATGGTTGTATCCCGGTATATTTGTATAAATACTTTGTATTTTGTATTTTGGGGTGAGGAGCTCTCAGTAATAAATTTTCTGGTTTCACTCAAGTTTTACTTTTCATGTTCCATTCACCATCAAGCTATCTGAATTTCCTAATTAAATATATAGTTAACAGGACATGCCTAATCATTCAGGTTTAGCTCGAATGCTACAAATTCCTACTTGATATCAAACGTAATTTAGACCTAGTGCTTGAATTCTAACCAATAAAAAAATAGAGTGATGCCTGAATGGATATAATATTCAAGTTCTCCTTATTTTACTATGTTAAGATTGCTTGAGGATAATTTTCATTGACATATCATAGCACATATGATTGGGCATGATGTCAAAATAATCCATAAGATAATTGTTGATAAATTAAATTTGGAATTATATAATCAGAACCAAGTTATCGACCTCTTATAACCAATGTTCTTCATGCATTAGTTCCATTGGTACCTTTAGAGCTTGGAGGAACTTTGAGAATTTCCGACTATGGAAAGCCAAACATCAACTTACAACAAAAGCTTTGAACGGCTTAAAGCTAAAACTAGTCATAGTGTTATTTTCTACATTTCTTTTCCATTTTCCACGTATTGTACTTTTCTTCGAGGAAACCAGTTCATATTGTTTAAATCATTGTTTAGCAGCACTGCACTTGTAGATTTTGTTGCACCATAGTTTTTGTTTTGCTGAGCATACACATAACAAAGTTGACCATTATATTTCAGTTATTTAAATTATTAAATCCTAAATCACTTAATAATTTCCTTCTACATTGCATCAACCACCTTTTGTACTTTCGAAATCATTTAATTGTATATTTGCTTGTACAAAAAGAACCATCATTCATTTATTTAATCACGCACAATAATTAGTAATATCTAATCCTTTTTTTAATGAAAAGTTAGAAGAAAAAATATACTTGCAACAAACAACTTTGTCTAACCACATCAGTATAGAATGTATTGACGATAGATATGATGAACTTTAGCTATCTAAAATTTTTGAGTCTCTTTACCTTTTTAATAATTTCCTAAGGACTGCAATTTCATAGATAATATCTTCATTGGATGGCAACATCTTAACTAAACAGTAGACGTACGGATGTAAAACTCATCGTACACTTTCTATGCCTAGTGCCCGTCCTGCTAACTGCTTTTTATCCTCTCCATGTATGAGAGTGGCATTTTTCATTTATTCTTCGCTTTACAATGTGACCCATCGATATGTGTAATATACATAAATATAGATTCTAGACAAACCACATTGAGTAAAGTGTTCTTTTGTTTTCTTCTTTAAGAAAATATTTCAAACGTATATTCAAAACATCCAAACTTAACCCTCACTGGTATATTTGTTTTATATTCAAATATGACAAAACCAAATATATTGTATACACTCGGTGATGGGAATTGGAACCAAAAATTCTCTATTGTTTACAATATTAGTGTCTTTGACATGTTTTATGTATGTCGGATCCGGCAAACTGTGCCTACTGATAATCCCCGTTCAGTAACTGCTCTTAATTAGCAAGTTAACGACTAAAATAGCATGATTGTTTATGATTAGCATGGCAAATCAAAATATATATTAATAAGAATGTTATCATCATTATCAGCATGTAGCAAAAGCAAAATGAAATAAGTAGAAAAATATAAACCTGAGCAAAAGCCAATGTCAGATTCAGCTAACTGTCGGCCAACAAAAAGTAAACATTTTTATGTTTTATGCTTATCACTACTAGATTTAACATTACATTGGAATCATGTTTGTCGCCCTTTAGGTGCCTATATTCTTGCTATCCACCTTATCTTTTTTATTTTTGTTCCTCAAAGTCATCGAGTGGATTTTATCTGTATACCCTAGTACAAGTGTTGGGACAAGATTAAAATAATTATCGTATGTTTGATGACTTTTGTAGGAGAAGATTAAAAAAATTAAAAGTGAATTACAGTTTAGCTCAGCAGATGCAATAAGAGATGATGCTATCGTGCAAGTGTTGGGACAAGATAGACCTGGATGACTACTAGGAATGGG
Organism: Allium fistulosum; assembly: GCA_030737815.1. Taxonomy (NCBI): domain Eukaryota; kingdom Viridiplantae; phylum Streptophyta; class Magnoliopsida; order Asparagales; family Amaryllidaceae; genus Allium; species Allium fistulosum. Next base: position 692,734,411 of record CM060904.1, read on the forward strand.
AAGAGGAGCAACCTACACCAAGTTTATATTGTCACAAGTCAGAGATCAATAGACAATATGGTTACAAAGTAGAATCTCAAAATTAGAGGAGGATCTCCGCATGGTAAAAGAAAATCAGGTATTAAGTTTGATTCATTTATTAAAGTAGTATCAGCTTATTTCAAATCTGTTATTAAAGTAAATATAGTTATACCTTAAACCAAAAGATAGTATATATGATATGAGAACTAATTTTTCTATTTGTTTATCAGGGCAACAAATATAAGAGAGAGGAATCCACATCTTAGGTAAAAGTTGATTATGATACCATTTCGATATTATTTAAAATTAGGTTTGTCTATAAGTAATATAATATGTTTTTGATTATTTGTAGAACCATTATGGAAAAATGCATGAGAAATGTGATTTATTAGATTGCTTTGGAACTGATGAAATCATTGCTAAAGGGAGAGTTGTGTCAAAGGATCCAAAAGAGCTTGTACATAAGAATCCTATAAGACCAAATGCCATGAAATTTTGATTGAGTTACCGTAAAAATTGGATGATTTTTTATGGAGGCCTGCACCTAACACGGCACATATTGGATGGGCTATGAATATGTTGGTAGTATGGCCTGTTGATAGAGTTATTTTGCACATAATGGATCAAAATGATAAAGAAGACAATATGGTAAATTCTTTTTTGAGTTTCCTTTTAAATATTTTGGAAGTGCGTAGAAATGGTCAAAATAATAAATATTTTTCTCTATTTCATCCTTGGTATGCTACTAGTCTTCTTAACACTTTATTCAGAAAGCAATATTATCCAAAAATACTTGGGCATGGTAAGTACTTGCTAACTTCCAGAAATACTACTGGGTATTTTTCACCGTAATTGATTGGCAATGCACTTTTCTATGCTCCGGAATGAATGAATTATATTTATTCTCCTATGTTAACCTACCTAGCCAAAATTTGTAAATTGTCAAATTTTCTTAAAAATAGAAACTTCCCCGAATAAATATTATGATAAGAGGTAATGGAAAACTTTTTATTATGCCAAAGTATGGTAAATAATTACCCCTAAGATTTATACATATTCGAACAAGGACATTTATAAATACCATAAAAGTGGTGTTTATTTACAGTTCAATCGTACGTATCCTCGATATAATTATCTTTATTACTTGAACTAATTATTAATTTTCATACTATCCATAAAGAAGTGTTGGTCCCCATTAGAAACTCGGGGTTTAATATAAAGAATTATTCAATTAAATTAAGTATAACACAGTTTTTTTTTTAATTCTTACGTCCCTGACTCACATGATAATTTAAGAGGCACAAAATTTGTTTGTCATTGGAGGTCCACCACTCCATCAACCTACAACATATAATATCAACTCATCTTTTTTACAATCGTCTAATTCATTAAATGAACATGATAAAGTATATGAAGATAGAAAAGCAGAATGAAGAAGAAAACCAACTCAACATTATTTACTATCTGTACGTATATTTATATACAAGTGTGCAAGTACACAGCATAGTATAAAAGCACAGAATGAAACAAATACAATAGTAACACTAATACACTCCCTCAAATCAAACTCTCTCTTCATCCGACTTCCTCTTCCTTCTTTCCTTCTGCTGCTTCAACATTTAACTCTTCTCTCAATCTAAGGAACCGAGCTGATGACAGAGATTTAGTTAAAATATCTGCTTTCTGGTACAGTGCAGGAATGTGATTTATGATGATATCTCCTTTTGCTACTTGCTCTCTCACAAAATACAAGTCAAGCTCAACATGTTTTGTCCTCGAATGAAGAATTGGATTAGCAGTTAACTGCACTGCACTGCACTAGAATTGTCACACCATATTGTTGATGATTCAATTACATACCCAAGTACCTCTTAAAGCAGAGACTTGAGCCACATCACTTCAGCAACCACAACTGCCACACTACGATACTCTGCTTCTGTTGATGATCTCGATACAATATTTTGCTTCTTTGAGCACCATGATACGATGTTCTTCCCTAGATACACGCAGTATCCGCTAACCGACCTACAATCATCCCTGTCTGCTGCCCAGTCAGCATCAGCAAAGGCACTGATCTTCAATGTCTTTGGATGATAGAGTTTCAACCCATAGTGTATAGTTCCAGCGAGATACCTGAGCACTCTTTTCACCGTTTTCCAATGTTCACTCCTTGGACACTGCATATATTGACAGATCTTATTCACACTGAAGGAAATTTCAGGCCTCATGATGGTGATGTATTGCAAAGCACCTACTATGCTCCTATAATGATAAGGATCATCTATAGGATCTCTAGAATTTTTGGTTAGTTGCTGATTTGTGGCCAGGGGTGTAATTGAGGCTTTTGCTTTATCCATTCCTGCTCTTTTCAATACAGTTCTGATATAGTTCATTTGATTCAAATGAAGTCCACCATCTTCAGTTTTCTTCACTTTAATTCCAAGGAAAAGGTTAACATCTCCAAGTTCTTTTAGTTTGAATTGTTAATTTAAGTAACTTGTTAGTTGATTTATTTCAGATATGTTGCTTCCAGTCACTATAAAATCGTCCACATATACCAAAATATACATGATACTGATGTTGCTTCTCTTGATAAATAATGAACAATCAGATTTTGTGGGACTGAACCCCAGTTTCAACAGTGTACTTTTAAGTTTTTCAAACCAAACACGAGGTGCCTGCTTCAATCCGTATATTGCCTTATTCAACTTACATACCATCTGCTGTTTACTGATGTCTTCAAATCCTTTGGGCTGTTCCATGTACACTTCTTCTTCTAGATCTCCATTCAAGAATGCATTATGAACATCCAACTGTTTAACTGGCCACTCATTATGTAAGGCAATAGAAAGCATGACTCTTATTGTGGTAGGTTTTATGATTGGTGAAAATGTCTCTCTAAAATCGAATCTAGGTTGTTGAGTGTATCCTTTAGCTACTAGTCTAGCTTTATATTTGTCTACGGTTCCATCTGCTTTATGTTTCAATTTTTATGTCCATCTACACCCTATTGCAGTTTTATCTCTTGGCAGCGGTACTAATTTCCATGTATTATTATTCATCAATGCCCTATACTCCTCTTCCATAGCTGTTCTCCACTTAATATGTTTCACTGCTTGATCATAATCAGTTGGTTCCTGTGTCATTCCTTGAATTGTGTACACCTTTGGTTTGAAAATACCACTTGTTCCTCGAGTTATCATGTCATGACCCTGTTGTTGTATTTCTTTTCTTATTGATTTTCTCAAGTTCTCACTATTGCTACTATTTGAGTTACTGTTCATAGTTGGTGATTGATGAATATCATTCACGTCTCTGCTGTTTTCCTCTTCAGGACTTTGAGTGTATTCTTCATCATTATTTGTACTTTGAACTGGTGAAGTGTTTACTTCTAATTCACACTAAGTGTCTCTCTCTTCTTCTCTTGTAACTGATTGATGTGACTGCTCCTCTTGAAATATATGTAGAGGTATGGGTGGAATAGATCTTTGAGTATTAGTTACTTTTCTTGTACATTTTATATTATTATCAGCAAATGGAAAAGTGTCTTCATTAAACATGACATGCCTTGACATGATGACTTTTCTTTCTTGAGTCAAACACTTATACCCCTTATGTTGTGTTCCATACCCAAGAAATGTACATGGGCTCGATATGAAGTCAAGTTTGTGTGTGTTGTAGGGTCGTAGCAATGGAAAACACAAACAACCAAATGTCTTTAGTCTCTAATAGTCAGGTTTTGTACCATATAGCACTTCATGTGGACTGCTATCTTCTAAGACTTTTGTAGGCAAGTAATTAATCATAAATACTGCAGTTGAAAAGGCCTCTGGCCAGAATTTTAATGGTAATGATCCTTGAGCTAGAAGAGTTAATCCCATCTCTACTACATGTCTGTGCTTCCTCTCTACTATTCCATTCTGCTGAGATGTATGTGGACAAGTGTATCTATGTATTATTCCTTTTTCATTGAAAAAGTGTTTAAGTGGCTTGAATTCAGCTCCTCCATCTATTTGAAAAACCTTAAGTTTTCTGTCGAACTGCCTTTCTACTTATGTAACAAATTGCTTTACAGCATCAGTGACTTCAGATTTGAATTTCAAGAAGTAAATCCATGTGTATCTCGTATATGCATCTACAAATGCTATATAGTGTTTGTACCCATAATCAGATGTTATAGATGCTGGACCCCATAAATCATATTCAACTAGTTCAAGTGGATGAGTGTAAATTATTTGAGACTGATTGAAAGGTAATTGATGACTCTTACCTAGTTGACACTGAGTACATACATGTGTTCTGGTACGAATTAAATGAGATAAATTCTCTTTATTCAATACAACTTTCATTACATTTGTACTTGGATGTCCAAGTTTCTTGTGCCATACATCATACTCATGTTCTATATTAGTGGATACAGTATTACAACAAACCATATTGCTATCACCTCTCTTTCCAGTTTTGATATTGAATTTGTAGAGACCATTATGCAATCCCCCCTGTAACAGAACATCTCCAGTCATGCTATCCCTTATTAGACATGTGTTTGAGTGGAATTCAAAAAATACGTGATTATCACTTGCAAATTTCGAAACACTAATCAAATTCTTCTTGATTTGTGGAACTCTTAGCAGATTTCTAAGCAGCATATTTTTATTTCTATTAGTAGAGGCAAAGTGTGCATTACCAATGTGTGATATATTGAGTGGTGTACCATTTCCCATGTGTATAGAGTTCTTACCTCTGTAAGCAGCTCCTCCTAAATTCAGATTATGTAGATTATTCGTAACATGATGAGTAGCTCCCGAATCTAGAAACCAAGATTCATTCAGTAGATCACCATCTTCAGCTACATAGATCTGATTCTCTCCTTGTGATACTTGATGATTTGGAGTATTTCCTGTGTCTCCTCGAGCCTGAGTTAAATTGACATTATAAGAATGAGATCTGTATGTACCTTAATTAGGAGTGACTTGTTGATTGCTGTTGTAATTGGATTCAAATCTGAAATAACATCTCACAGCCGAGTGACCTATCTTCCCGCAAATCTGACATTTAGGTCGATTGTTAAAGAATCTTCCTCTTCCTCTGCCTCTGTTGAATCCTTTACCTCTTTCATGCGTATAATTTCCTCTACCTCCTTGAGCTTCTTGATGAATGTTAGCAGATGATTCAGATCTGAGATTAGTTTGAGTACCTTTGTTCTTTGTATTTGCAGCAAGATTAATCGAAAATTCTGATGTAGCACTGTTCTTTTGCTCCAATCTACCTTCATGTACTAGCAAAATGGAGGAAACATATTATACTGAAGGAGTTGTTTCTTTTGATGATATAACAGCAACAATCGCTTCAAATTCTTCACCTAGCCCGTTAAGAATATTGAGAACATGTTCTGTTTCATTCACTTTGTGTCCAGATGATTCCAAGAGATCGCACAAGTTCTTGATCTTGCTTAAGTATTCACAAACATTCATGCTTTCTTTTCTAATGTTTTGCAGCTGTCACTTGTAGCTCATAATTCGAGCAGCTGCTTGTGAATTGAAGTTTTGATGAATGGCATTCCATACCTCTAGTGATGTCTTGCATCCGATTACAGATGACAAGAGATTGGGGCTGATTAAAGACAGGATCCATAAACACAGCAAGCTATCTTGCCTGGAGTATATCAGAAAATCAGTATTTGCTATGATTTGGCCTTCTTGATTCGCAGCTACTTGTGGTGGTATCTTAGTCTCTGGATCTATAAATTTTTGTAATCCATATCCTTTAATTGCCATTTCGAGTTGAAATTTCCATAGTAGAAAGTTGTTATCATCTAGGGTTACGGTAATCAATTGAGTTTGGGGATTGATAATTGATTTCAACGATTCTTCAAAGGTTTTTGATGTTTGATTGATAGTTGTATTGACAATGTTGATTGATTCTTCTCTTGATTAAGTATCCTCGTCTTGAGCCATTGAATAGATTAGAATTTAGGAATTGAAGATGAATATTAGATTATGAATTTAGAATTTGAATAATGATGGAGAGGAGTTCAGATCCAGATCTGATATTTCGTTTGGAAGTTCAGCTCTGATACCATGATAAAGTAAAAGAAGATAGAAAAACAGAATAAAGAAGAAAACCAACTCAACATTATTTACTATCTGTACATATATTTATATACAAGTGTGCAAGTACACAGCACAGTATAAAAGCTCAGCACAGTATAAAAGCACAGAATGAAACAAATACAATAGTAACACTAATAGAACATGAACTTTGTTAAAATTAAGTGTCTTTGTGAGCATTGGTTTTTTTTTAAAATGTAACATTGATATTATGAATTTGATAAAATTAAATTATCTCCCTAGATATGGTTTATTACAAATAGTCATATTATCAAATATTAGAGTAGTTGGAGAACCACTAACTGTCATATGAAATTAAACCATCTTTAAGCAGCCTCCATTACCCATATTATATACACATCATGTTATATTAATGTAAGTACATATCGTTTATTATATTACATTTAAAATAAAAAATGATTAAAATGGTTAAATGATAGGGAATAGAAATTGAAAATAATTATTTGGGGGTAGATACTTAGCACTGAACCCTTGGCATTGCCACTAAGCATTGTAGAAAAATAACCACTAAGCATTGCCAAATAAAAATTTCATGGAATTTGAACCCTTGGCAATTAAAAGTAGAAGTGCTTTGGCTTTTATTATATTGCACTGAACTGTGATTGCTACGAATCATATTGCACTGAGTCTTAAAGTATCAGAACTCATGACTTGTAAATTTGGAATGATTATCGATGAATATGCAACTGTAAACTTCATAAAAATGTTTTTTCTTTGATAGATCAGTGATAGTGGTAGCACAAACCACAAGTGAAAACTATATGATTGGACCAGAAGTGGTCAAGTAGTCGCTGAAGGGTAGATAATTTGTAGCGATTCAATGCAACTTATGAATGATATTCCTCTTGCAATGTCTACCGTATTAGTTTCTATAGACCGTTCAAAAAAACAAAATGCCTATTTATGCAGGCCATCAGGCGATAACACATATGTTGAAGAAGATGTTGTAGCAAAGTAGCTTGGCCAGAAGCGAAAGTAGTTATTGAGGAAGTTAAAGCTCCATGTCCTCCTCTTCCTCCCTTCAATACTTCAGTATCTCCTTTGGTAATGTGTTTATAGTTCAGTTTATTTTTCGTTATACTACATGCACTAATAATATGAACATGGCAGGACACATCATATACATGTTAATTATAGGATGTTATTTTACAACTCCTGATATATTAAAACACTTTTTTTCATGTTTCTTATTTAGCAGTATGCATAGTCTACTAAGAAGAATTAATGCAAGTTGATCGATGTGAGTGGATAGGGAGAAATAGTTGCTGAAGGATGTGTCGCTTCAAGGAATTCAAATGAATTGGTTCATTTCATTCCATTTGGGAGAGATGCGGTTAAAGTTTGGTTAGATTTGTAAGAATTCTAGAAGCGGTTGTATGTAGGCTATCATCCTAGTTTGCATGCATTGAAGATGCCATTGGTTCCGCAATAGCTTGGCCTATTTCAATATTGTTGAGTTTTAATGGAATAAGATGCTCTTTTGGTTTTAAGAATATCGGTAAGTATTAATCCCGTTTTTCTTTAATTATTTTCCTTTGATGTTAAATGTCATAACAAATGCTCTAGCCCTAGTTATAGATGATAATGATGTTGTTAGGGAAAGTGATTCAAAAATGGGTATGGGAATGCCTAATGATAAGTTTGTGGGAGGTGGTTTGGAGATGTGAGTTTGTTCTTGGGTAGTGCTTTCTGCCATGTCTAGTGTGATGTTTGGTTTTTTTTGGGTAGAACAATCGTTACGGGTTGGTTGTCTAGTGTGATATTTCATATTTGTTTTATTTGGTTAGGAAATGTAAGATAGTTTGTTTGAAATTGCTACTGTTGATGCCTAACCGATAGATTATATCATTTAGGCTTTCAAGTTGATTGTTAAGTGATTCTGCATAACAATTATGAGATCGGTTATTGAGACAAAAATAAAACCACAATTGGTGGCAAAGTATATCTCAATCAACAGATCTCATCATGTTTACTTTTATATATGATTTTGATTGAGATTTAATGACTAAGATGCATCTTAACATTAACATGACATTGACAATGTGTAACGATTCCGAAATTTACCGTTCTTTTGAAAAGAAATCCAAATAAATTGATTTTTGATTTAAGTTGAGAATTTGAAATGTGAACTTAAATTTATGTTGCGTACGATTAGTTGAAACAAATAAAATGTGAATTAAAAATATAAATCGAATACTTTAAGCGATTTGAAATTTAATGTAGAAATCAGCCGTTGTATAAACTGTGAAATTTTTGGTTTCAAAATTTAAATATTTTACATAAAAATATTTTGGGAAAATTTATAATAAAAACATTGACGTTCTTTTCATCGAATTCTGATTTCGCTAGCTCAGTTTAAATCGATTTACGGTAGCGACAACCGATATTGCGTAAATATCAAATTTCACCCAAGCATTAAATAACTGGTTTTCTATGTGCTAACGTGTTCATATCGATACATTGAGCACAACGGTGTTTTGTTTCGCGTGTTTGGATTCTCGTTTTGTTCGGTGTAGTGTTTTGGTCCGAGCTAATGGGGGTTACTATTAAATATAAGGGTTCGTTTGCTATGAGGTTTTTATATCGTTTTATAAGGAAAGGCTATTGAAATTGTGTGTGTGTGTATTACATGCATAACGTTTAAAGATAATACACGGTTGGTAAAAATTTGAATTGGTATAGTGATGAAATGGTAAACAATGCCGGAAGAAATGCTCAAAATAAAAAAACAAACAAAATAAAAAGATATCTGCATGTGGCTACACATCCTCCCTCACTTTTATTATCTTCTACCGTATATATTTCATATGCTAACAAAAGAAAGAAAACATAGCACGCAAAGCCGCTTCCTCCTCGAGACCGAACCCTCCTTCCCCTTCACCACTGCGCCTTCCACCTACTCCTTGCTCTTTACCGCCGCCGCTCCGCCTATCAGTGCACCACCACGCCAGAGCTCTTCCCCTCTCCTCCAATAGCCATAGCCACCACCTTAATATATATATAGTAGCCGAACTTCTGCCTAGACCACCATCTTCCACCACCTGCTGTTGTCGCCTGCTCCTACCCCTTCACCGCCACACTCTTCCCTACACACCACCGTCGTGCCTAACCCCTCCGGCCATCCTCCAGCAGCCAGCCGATCATATATAAAAAAAAGAAAAAAGAAAAGAACAAGAGCAACCGAACTGCTGCTAAGCCCTACCTTCTCCCTACTGCCTGCGCCACCAATTGACTACCGCCTGCAACACCCATCACCGCCCCAACCGAGCTCAACTTCACCCTCTTCTAGCCTTGCCTCCCCGAGCTGCCTTGTCCCTCTCCCTTTGTTCCAGTCGCATATATATGTATATAGTTATATATATATAAGACTCATATTTTATCAAAGAGAAGATATAGTGTTGTTGTCCGGGGTCCGATACTGCATGTGCAAGCGTTAAGAGTTAGCTGTTGATTCAAATAGTGTCGCGTCGTAAGCCGTACCGTGGATCTATTTCAAGTCGTCATCGTTGAGGTGAGTGTTTATATATTCACACCTAACTGATATCACGATGCAAGTTAATAAAATCTGAATTTGTCATTTTATGTGTTGTTGCTAAATTAGATTGATATATAGTGTTGGATGAATTATCGAATAATATGTGCATATATGAACATAATATACACGTCATATGTATGTACACAAGTGTAGAATAATTAAATTTGGACATGTGCCTGCTTTGGCACTCGGAGGGTGCAGCATGATAGGGGGTTCTCACTTTTGGGTTTGGTAGCGAACGGATGATTGTTACTCCTACACGTCCTTGGGTTGGTTTAGTCGAGAGGCTGGCCGTAAAAGCAGAACATAGGTACAGCTGTGTGTTACAGTGGGTTTACTCACTGGCTGGTGATGGTTGAAAAGCTTAGCCGGCCTATCACAGTTGGTATCAGAGCCAAGTTTTAGCGATAACCTTGGCTTTGTGGGGTTTGACTCATTAGAGATAGGGTAGTAATACCCTAGAATGAGTCTGTTTGAGTGTATATATATGAGAGAGCGTACTTGTTAGTGTTATAAAATGTTTTATATATATTGTGTTTACTTATCCGTTGAGTTGTTTATGAATTCTGGTCAATGCGCCGGACGCTGTGTTATCGATATGGATTACTAAACACTTAAACGAGGCAAGTCGACATAATACTATTTTAAAATCGGGTAAATGAAATAATTTTACCTAAATTATATTTTATATATAAATTTATAACTTTCATAAGCCTATATAATTATTAATGAATGTTAGTTGTTAGGCGATGATAATATTTAGTTATCATCGATTATTGGTTAAATTAAAAATAAAACGAATGCTTAATGAATTTTATTTTATGAAGTATTTGATAATTAAATTGAATTGAAATCAATCAAAACAAGAATTGGTTAAAATGACCAAGTTGTAAATTAATGAAATGGTTTGGTAATAAGGTAAGGAAATTTGTATAAGTATATTTATAATATAGCTTATATATAGAAATGATTTCAAAAATTGATAATTTTAGAATTTAAAATCCATTTGTTTTCAAAAATTGTTTTCGAAGACTTTAAAACTAATATTATTTGAAAGAGTTTTGACTAGAAAAATATTTTGAAAGATTTTTGTAGAAAATAAAAGCATTAAACTCGCTTCGGTCGTTAGGAAATAATTCTAGGGATGACTGAAGCATCGCCAGTATTCATTTTCGTTTTTCTAAGTGATTATTTTCAATTAAAACAAGTTTTGTTGTGAAAAATATTCTATGTATTATTTGATAAATATATGAAAATAGTTTTAAACTTATAATTGAAATAGTATGGAAAAGAAATAAGTTTGTAACTTTTAAATTTAAATAGGAAAATAAAACCAAATTCAAAATGATTAAATTTTTGGTTAAGCAAACAAAAGAAACTTTGAAATTGAGAAATAAAATAAAATAAAATGAAGTTGAAATCAAGAAGCATAGATAAAGGAGAGTTATATTTGAAATGAATTAAATAAAATAATAAAATAAAATTTTAAGTGAATAAGTTTGTATAACTTATAGATTTGATAAATATTAAGCTAAAGCAAAATTTAAATTTGTTGAATATGAATGATAATGGGAAAAAAAGGTTTAGCTTAAATAAAGTTGAATAAATCGAAAAATGGATAAAATGAAATAAAGTTTAATTTAATAATGATTAAATGAATTGAATTGGATTTGAATATAACTAGATAAATTTGTGGAGTGAATTAATTTCACTTAAGCTATAAAATGAGTAAATGGAATCAACTTGAATTATAATTTTAAACGCAATTTGAATTATGAAAGAAATTGAATAAAAATAAATAAGTGTAAGTAAATTTATAGGAGCAATTGAATTTAATTTAAAGTGGGTGTAAAAAAAATTGAATGCAAATAGAATGAGTTTTAATAAAATTGAATGGTTACTAATTGAATATGAAATAAGTTAAGGGAATAAACTATAAGATGAAGTTAACTTAATAAGTTGAATGAAATTGATTGTGGGAAAAGAAAATTTATTAATATAAATTGGAATTATAAAATAAAATTTACTTAAGTACAATTATTAATATGAGTTAAATTTATGAAATAAACTAATGAAGTGAATCAATGGATCAATATGAATTTAAGTTATGGAATAATAAAAAAATGAGTTGCAATTTTGCAAAATGTTTATAATAAACTTAAATAGTTTAGAAATAATATTAGCATTAAAGTACTAAGTGATAATGCAATAAATTTAACTTAACAAGGTTAAATGGATTGATTTTATAAAATGGTTCATAAATGATGTTGATATGAAAAAGAAATATGAACATTTTAATTTAAATGTTTTGGTAAGAATAAAAGCTAAAGTTTTATAACTTATAGATTTGATAAACATGAATGATATGAAAAAGGAAAAAATGGAATGTGGAATGGAATCAAATTTCTTAAATGTAATTAATTATGTGAATTACTGAAATGAAATAATGGAAGTGAAAAATAAATGTGACTATAAACGAATGTAAATTAATAGAATGTGAATTCATTAATGTTGATAAGTGCATGTCAATCAATTGGAAGTAAATAAATTGAATGATAATCAATTAAATGTGAACCTAATTGATTTGAAGTTGGTTCAATGCAAATAAATTGAAATGAGTCAATTATGTTAATAAAAATTGGATGTCAGGAGAAATGGTAGTGTATAAATTAAATATTGACATGGAAATGTAAATGGTGATAGTTTGGATTAATTTGGTGAATATTGATGGTTGAATGGTTTCTTTTATTGCAAATCGTTGTTTTAACTGTTTTGTTGCATATGATTGTTATATGTTGTGTGTTTGTGCTTATGATTTGGATTCAAAATCACGCTATATGATTCTATTTAACTCATACATGTTTTATATCTTATGATAAGTAACTAATACTTTAAATTGAGTTGAGATAGGTACATACGAAGACCGTTTGGATGTATACGCGGATTTATATGCTTTTGCCTGCTTAATACGAGTAAATTCACTCGTATTATTAATAATAAGGTGCGTATCTCGGATTACATACTGTGATTTTAGATTTTTCCCTTCAGGATGCCTCATTATTTAGATGAGATGTATATTTGATATCTATTGGGTATATTTGTGTTATATATTATATTGTAAAATTATTCCAATCGAGCCACGCAAAGGAGACTCTGCCGAAATTTCCCGTAAATCCGGGAGTTAGAAATTTTTTGAAGTTTTAAAAATTATATAACTTGTTTTTATATATAAGTTATATTTTTGGTAAAACCAATATTGGAGTGGCATAGTAGAAGCGTAGTAATAGTTTTTGCAAATAAGATGTTTATGTTTTATAAGTAGATTATTTTGAATAAAATATATTCTTTACTTAACGCCTTTTCGAGGACGAAAAGTTTTGAGTGGAGGCGAATGTAACGATTCCGAAATTTACCGTTCTTTTAAAAAGAAATTCGATTAAATTGATTTTTGATTTAAGTTGAGAATTTGAAATGTGAACTTAAATTTATGTTGCATACGCTTAGTTGAAACAAATAAAATGTGAATTAAAAATATAAATAAGATATTTTAAACGATTTGAAATTTAACGTAGAAACCAGCCGTTGTATAAACAATAAAAAATTTGGTTTCATAAATTTAAATATTTTACATAAAAATATTTTGGGAAAATTTATAATAAAAACGTCGACGTTCATTTTGTCGAATTCTGATTTCGCAAGCTCAGTTTAAATCGATTTATACGATCGATTTACGGCAGCGACAACCGATATTGCGTAAATATCAAATTTCACCCGAGCGTTAAATCACTAGTTTTTTGTGTGCTAATGTGTTCATATCGATGCATTGAGCACAACGGTGTTTTGTTTCGCGTGTTTAGATTCTCGATTTGCTCGGTGCGGTGTTTTGGTCCGAGCTAACAGGGGTTGCTATTATATATAAGGGTTCATTTGCTACAGGATTTTTATATCAGTTTATAAGGAATGACTGTTGAAATTGGTAAATATATATTTTACATGTATAGAGTTTAAAGATAATACACGGTTGGTAAAAATTTGAATTGGTATATTGTTGAAATGGTAAACAATGCCGGAAGAAATGCTCAAAACAAAATAACAAAAAAAAGATATCTGCACGTGGCCACACATCCTCCCTCACTTTTATTATCTTCTACTGTATATATTTCATATGCTAACAAAAGAAAACATAGCACGCAAAGCCGCTTCCTCCTCGAGACCGAGCACTCCTTCCCCTTCACCGCTGCACCTTCCACCTACTCCTTGCCCTTTACCGCCGCCGCTCTGCCTATCAGTGCACCACCGCACCAGAGCTCCTCCCCTCTCCTCCAACAGTCGCAGCCACCACCTTATATATATATATATATATATATATAGCAATCGAACTTCTGCCTAGACCACCCTCTTCCACCACCTGCTGCCGTCATATGCTCCTCCCCCTTCGCTGTCGCATTCTTCCCTACTCACCGCCGTCGTGCCTGACCCATCCGGTCATCCTCCACCAGCCAGCCGACCGTATATATAAAAAAAACAAGGGCAACCGAACTGTAGCTAAGCCCTGCCTTCTCCCTGCCGCCTGCGCCACCGACTGACCACTGCCTGCAACACCCATCACCGCCCCAGCCGAGCTCAACTTCACCCTCTTCCAGCCTTGCCTCCCTGAGCTGCCTTGTCCCTCCCCCTTTGTTCCAACCACATATATATAGATAGTTATATATATATATATAAAGACTCATATTTTATCAAAGAGAAGATATAGTGCTGCCGTCTAGGGTTCGATACTGCATGTGCGAGCGTTGAGAGTTAGCTATTGATTTGAATAGTGCCGCATCGTAAGCCGTACCGTGGATCTATTTTGGGTCGTCGTCGTTGAGCTGTGTGTTTATATGCTCATAAGTACTAATATATTTTTTAATGTATGTAGTAGAATTATATCGTGAAGTGAATTGAATTTATTGATTGTTGCTTGAAGATTTAATTGACATTTAAATTTACATCTGAATTAGTTGATAGGATTTGAATAGACAGTTAAATTCAATTAGAATTTAATTGCCAGTAAAATACCCGATATTGATATCTATGAAATTGTTATGAATTTTATTGACTGTTTGGATGGTTGGATGTTTATTTATATTATATATATATCACTTTATCATCCTGTATATTATTTGTAGTATATAAAACTGTAAACTGAATTATTTTAAATAAATTAGAAATAGATTGATATGATATATACCTATGGCATTTAATTTGGATTGAAAAGATATATATCCATTCCTGGAATTGATTTGAAATAATTGATTCACTTGGCCATAGGATAGAGAATTATATACGGACACCGGATTGGTTAAATTAAATGATTTTAAAATTTTGATTTGAAATTATTTAAATGATTTGGTTTTAAGAAATAAAAATCAAATTTATGGAAATCGAATTATTTTCGGATTGGAACTCGGAATGTTGAAATTTAAATTTGAAACAGGAATTATTTAATTAATCGAAGTTCGGATTTTTAAGTTATAATCGGAATACGATGTGAATTTCAGAAATTGATTTGTTTTAAAAGATTGGACTTTTGTTCGAACTTTGAATATTGCGAAGTAAAAGTGATATAAAACGATATTTCGAAATTGAGCTCGAAATTGAATTATATTTGAAGATTTGGATTTTAAATTGGATATTGAATGAAAATTTGATTTAAGTGTTTTGAATCGATATTTTGAAAATCGAACTCGGAATTGATACAAATCGAAATGGTTTAAATTTAAAATTGGAATTTAAATTAATTTGGAATTGGAATTTAAATTAACTAGGGATTGGAATTTAAATTAATTTGGAATTGGAATTTAAATTAATTTGGAATTGGAATTTAGATTAATTTGGAATTGGAATTTAAATTAATTTGAAATTGGAATTTAAATTAAGTTGGAATTGGAGTTGAAATTAATTTGGAATTGGAATTTAAATTAATTTGGAATTGAGTTGAAATTAATTTGAGAATTGAATTGAAATCAATTTGGAATTGGAATTGAAATCAATTTGGAATTGGAATTGAAATAAATTTGTAATCGGAAGTGAAATAAATTTGGAACCGAAGTAAAATTTGACTTGAAATCAGAATTGAATTGATTAAATCAAAATGGAAATTAGAATTGATTTAGAATTGAAAATTTTGGAAAGTGAACCGGTTTGACTTTGAAACTATTTTCAAATGAATTATTTTAGTATAAATGGTTTAAAATCTATATTCTTTAAATATTCAAATTATTTTGATTTTCCAAACTATTTACTATATAAACCATTTTTAATACCCAAACTATTTTTTATTAAACTATTTTAACCATTTTCTAAAAATTCAAACTGGTCAAAAGGGTGAAATGTTTATATTTAAATCTTGGATTTAAATGCGAATTGGGTTAAAGTGAAGTTATAACCTAAATTGTAATTCGAAACAAATTTGAAGTGAAACCGATATATCGAACCGAATTGACATTTTGAAGTAAAATATGATTTTTGAAACGAATATGATATTTTGATATCAAGTACGAACCGTTTTCGTAATGTAAAAGTACCAATCGGTATATAAAACGATATTCGGTTATTAAAGAGATCGGGGCCTCTTATTGGCATATTCTCTGTCAATATTGGAAGCACTTTAACAACTGTGTACGTGGTGGATGATATTCAGAATGTAGTTGTTGAATTGGCGAACGTTTACTGGAATGAAGTAAGAGAACGATGATGGATAGTCTTGACACTCGTGTCATAATTAAAATGACTAAAACATGAGCCTATGTTTGGCCACTGAGGTTAGCTACCTCTAGCGACGTTGATCCCTCGTATTACTATTGTGATTTCTTATTCGATGGGTGCACCTTTTTCGTTTGGATTGATTGTCGCGGTCGGCCACGGATGGGTTACGACCGGCCAGAAAGGGTAAACTGGTAGAATCCTACCTTGCGCATTGCCTCACGTGCCTTGTCATATTTATCCTTATACGAACCCATTACGACTTTGGTTTAGTACTGTACCTATAGGGGACTCACTGGCTACCGACGTTACTGGTTGTGTTACAGGACCTACAAAGACTACATGCTATAAAAATGTGTTAAGGGAGATAATGTAAAGCCTTAATGCTATTTTGATATTTATTTTACTGATAGACATTATCTATTATAGCGTACACTATTACATATAGATAGTTTGACGGATCCTTAGGAGATGGAAAATCCCGTAACATCTCTTAAGTTATTGCACTCATATTTTGTGATATTGATTTGACTTACATAAGAATATTTTTGTCCTGACTCAAGTGTTTTGTCTTTTCATTACGCTTGGGTCAGTTCTGAGTTTTCAACGTATTGAAGATTATTCTCTGAAGGACGAAGATGAAGATTTGGTATATTACTAGTATTATTATTCCCTGCATCATGCTATTATGTTGCATTGATTATTTATCCCTGATGTGTGTGTGTGTGTGTGTGTGTATATATAACTCTGATAATGTTGTATAGATTATAATCAAATGTACAGTGAACAGCTTCATGAACTGTTATTTAATTATTATATTTTATCATTCCGCTGTGAGATTCTATGGCTGTTTTCTTCTTATTTTTCTTAATTAATCCCATTGATTATCTACCACTACGCCATAGATTGCATACTGCAACACCAAAGAAGTGATGCAGAAAGTGCCAAAAAATGTTGCTGTAGGCTAAAAAAGGGCAAAGGCAACACTTTCTCGGTGATGCATTTTGCCGCGTTGCCGCAGACCTCAAAGGCAACATTTTGACTATCTAAGGCAACATAAGAAATATTGTTGCAATAGAACCATATTTGGGTCTATAGCAACATCCATAGGTGTCTGTACCAACATTCCAAAATGTTGCTATAGGTATTAACTTTCTGAATTTGTGTGGCCCACAATGTAGAGCATATTTGATTTTTTAATAGAAATAAATTTTTATTTAATAAAATGCTATTGCACAGAATTTGATATTCAAACAGTAATTTATTTAAATAAATATTTTATTTCAACATTTGAAATAGTACAAATTCCTGACTCCACTATTTTACAATTCAATGATATATAACACCGATATTCACATATACAGATATTCCTCACTACATCACTCAGTTCACTCATTACATATGCAGTTTCAATTTATACAGACACCGACACTGACAAATACAGACACCGACACCAACAGCTGCAACATCACATTTTCCATCATGATACGTATCTTTTATGTATTGCACGACTTCGAGAGCTTTTTCTCTTTCTTGTATAGAAGATTTCGAACCATTGAACTGAAA
This sequence comes from Allium fistulosum, assembly GCA_030737815.1. Lineage (NCBI taxonomy): Eukaryota > Viridiplantae > Streptophyta > Magnoliopsida > Asparagales > Amaryllidaceae > Allium > Allium fistulosum. The sequence continues at coordinate 692,752,408 of CM060904.1, forward strand.
TATCTTAGTCTTTGTATCCAAAATATATATGTCGTCATGTCCCAGAGAAGTTCTAGCAAAAGGAACCTAAAAACAACAGCTCTAATGCAACAAGTTTTTGCAATAAAAATAACACAAAGTCTACCAGGGCAACATGATAAAAGTTACCTCCTCGACATGGACCATGAGCTTTCCCCTACAAACAAATAGCCGTGTTTCATGCTCATCCTCATTAACTTCAGCATGTTTGAATCCAGAAGCAACACCGCCTGGCTGTGGAATAATGCATGGTTTAAAATACGATAGACAAGAGAAGCTGAGGAAAAAAAAGAATCTGGTGCATACCTGAAAGTAACATGCGGAGGAAGTGATTTTAGTTAGTTCGCTGTAGAATCCTGCTATAGAAAAGTCTGCCTACATTTTCTGTTCTTTATAGCACATGGGCGAGTGGGTCAATATCTAAATACCAGAGGCTGACTACCATTCACTTGTACACTGATGTATGGATCACAATCAAAATATGGTTTGTATTCTTAAGAAACCAAACCTGTTAATCAACATCAAATATGTAACAACCCGCCATCCTACAACTAGGAAGACGCATTGTTTAGAAGAAAGAAAGAGGTGAGAAAGTAGAAAAGAAGAGAAGAAAGAAAGAACAACAACAGAATCTCAACAGCGGAACGAATAAATTATATTAATAACAAAAGTATTACATAATATACAACGACTATCAGAGTTACACAGATTATACAACACATACTAGACAGTTATAAACATCTGTCTAGTTATTACAACTCAACACAAAACTCTATTCAGAGATTAACACAGCGGAACTACTATCTATATCTACAACGCCGAAGCCTCCTGCTCCATTGCTCCTCCAGATAACTCGTCAAAGCTAACCTGAATCCCTTGGCTACTCGTAAAAATTTGAGTACCCAAGAGTTTATAAAACAGAAATAAACAACTTGGGTCAGACATGGGTCTGGTGTGAGTAACAGGTTAAACTTGCTTAATTTCAAAACCATTTGAAAAGAAAAGGTATCTCGTAAGACTTCCCGCACATAAACACGGGAAAGTTTTTACCTTACGATAACCAAAACATTTGATAGGAAATTCGATTGTATTATAATAGGTCTAGGGTTTTCAAATAAATATGAAATAGCTGAAATTGTTACATTATTAAATTCCAGCATACTAGCCACAAAGTGGGTTATACAATCAAGTCCGTTATCACTTATTGGAGTTTGGATTTCCATACAATGGCAGGGCTACCGGGGTACCGCCCGTCACAGTACGTGGCCTAGATCACCGTACCGAGGATCACTCCCAATCCCCTGCAACACAAGGCCGGAACATCCCTTACTGGATAATTCCCGCACAAGATATCCCAGCAGTTGTTGCAATTCAACTGCCCACTCAACCGAATAATAAGAAGGGACCTCTAGACAGGGATAATCTTGTCCTACTTGGGTGCTACCCACTAACCTTGCTGCACCTCCCCTGTTTTAGCCATTCCCGGTTTGATGAGGCTTGAGGCTACGATTTACCTTTAAATCAGAACACACCACTTAGAATGCTCATCGTCCACCTGACGATGTTCTGAAAGCATTCAATCCATACAAGTTCGTTCCGGGTTCGAACGAAACCGAAGGCATTATCTCGTTATACTCGTTTGGAATCACCCTCAGAGTTAACGACAATAACCCTTGCACTCTGAATCTTCATCTTCACTTGAGATTCACGACCTATCGTTAATTTGGATCGATGTGGTATTCGGGTCTCCAGACCTGGAAATCCGGTATACGGAAACCCGATCCCGGTCTAATCGAAATCCAAAACGTATCTTTTAAGGCCAAGTTGTTTTAAAGTTAAAACAATTCAATTCTATTATCTATTTACATACAGATAGATAATTCATAATAGATAATCGACATTATCATTAAAATCAGATAATCCATATCATCATTATTATGCAACCAAAACATCCAAATCATACAGTATCAATTATCTCATCTCTGAGAAACCATTCAAGGTAAATCAGTATCATTCAATATCCCTAAGCCATGATTTATTAATTACCATCTATAATTAATTTAAAATGAATTAAATTAATTACTTCCATCATCTCCCATCTTACTTAAGTCACTATTAATTAATTATTAATTAATTAATTAATCATTCACCATCCAATTATTCATTTTAATTAATCATCCTTGATTGATTACATTTAATTACATTCAAGTAATTAACATTAAATTAATTCACAAATTAATTATTCTTAATCACTTATAGTAATTAACCTTTAATTACTTCTTTTATTAATTAACTATAATTAATTACATTACTCCTTAATTAATTACATTAATTAATCACTTCATTTATTATTATTACTTAATTAATTAATTCTTAATTACATCATTAATTATATTAATTAATGATCCTTAATTACATTTTATCATTAATTACTTTATTTTTAAATTAATTACATTTAGTAATTAATCTTTAATTAAACCATAATTATTAATCACTATTGATTAATCACATTCAGTAATTAACTAACCTTAATTACTTCTTAAAATAAATTAATTATTCCTTAATTAATTTCTTAATTAATCCCTTGATTAATTTCCATTAAGTAATTAACTACCCTTAATTACTTTATTAATTACATCAGTAATTACCCATTAATTACTTTCCTAAGTAATTATACCTCCTTAAATTACATTAAATAATTATACAAATCATTAAATGATTATCTTAAATTAATTAAACTAAATTAATTAACTTAACTTATCAATTTAAACTCAATTAATTACAATGAGTAATTAATTTCTTAATTACTTCCATTAAGTAATTTTATTAATTTCACAAATGATTATCCTTTAAATTAATTAAACTTAATTAATTATCAAAATTAATCACATTAATTAATTATCCTTAGTTAATGATCTACATTAACTATTAACTATTTTAATTATCTTTCTAAAATTATTAAACATTAATGAACCATTATTAATTACAACTTAATTAATCCTAATTATCAATAAATTAATCTCTAATTACTTAATTAATTAAGTACTTAACTATAACTTAATTAAACCTTAATTACTTGATTAATTTATTCCTAACCATTAACTTATAAAATTAGTGATCCTTAATTCAAATTAATTAACCTTTAAATTAATTTAATTAATCCTTCATCGATCAATTTTAAACCCTTAATTACTAATTTATTAACCCAAGTCATAAATTAATTAAATTGATTAATTAACTTTTAATTTCCTTAATAATTTATTTTATCCTAAATTATTAAATCTCAATTATCTTTAAGATAACACTTTATTTCTATTAATGATTAAACTATCATTAATAAAGCATTTAAAACAATGTACCTTTAAATTTACTTTTAAATTTCATTTTAAATTTAAGATTTAAAATGGTTTAACTTATCAAGATTTAAAACAATTAAAACCCTTTTAAATCACATGTTAAGAACACTTAACTTATAAAGAGAATTTATAATAGTTTTAAAAACCAAATTTGTTTTAAAAAAAATCACTTTTAAAATATTCTTTAACATTTAAAGTCATTTAAACACTTTTAAATTTGATAAAACTTTATCTTATGTTAACTTAGAATTCAAATTTAGATTTGAATCTATACTTAATACATTTTTTTAAAACTAGTTTTTCAAACTAACTTAAATTCTGATTTAAATTTCAGATTTAAACTTTGGTTTAAATCTTAGCTTTACAGTTTAAACTCCAGGTTAAATTTTTAAAACAAAACAGGTTTCTTCTAAAACCTGTAACACATATATTTTAACCCGAGCCATACCTTCATTTACTCGAGAGTTCCTTCGAGTTTCCAATCCATTTCCACGAGAACAACCCGAGTTTCCCACTCCTTCTTCCCCAATCTCCAATTCGTCCATGCCGAGATATCACGTGCACGCGGTGCACATGCACCATTCCTCCGATGATCCATCCGGCCTCGCGAGCCCCTAATCCGATGCCTCTTCTTCCACTGATCGATACTACCCTCTCGACGATGACGTGCATCTTCCCCAAATGAAAAACAGTATTCGCTTGAACCATCGAGAAAAGTTCCAGCCCAAAATCGATGAACTGCTTTCACCACATTTCTCTGATCGAAGCCACGCTACCATTGATCGAAAGCCTTAGCCTGACGCCACCTTTCTGCCAAAATTTACACATTCCGATCATCTCACGAACTCCCAAATTGGTCGCGATTCCACCACAACTGAGACCAACACTAAACCCTAAAATCCATCACCCAACCCAATCCAAGCCTTAATCCAACAAATGGCCACGGTCAAGCTCTTCACCATAACTACGCGCACCTCCCAGCGTCACCGTCCCGATGTCTCCCCCACCCACGGTTGTGAAATTAATTTTTAAAGAGAAATTGGTCCTCTTAAAATTCCTTACATTATGAACTACTAAAAATCACAATTTTACTTCTAAAATTCTTATTTCTATAAAAGAATCTAAATAGCATGCTTGAATTCTTGTTTTAAATACATTAAATTTTCACCCAATTTGGTTATTTACTGTAAAACTTATCACTTGTTAACTATACAGCATAATCTATCCATAGGATTATTTTTAACTTAAACTACACACAAAAATAAACGTTTTCATAGTTTATAACATCAACAGATTTGAATTCGATCTAGAGATATAGAATTTTAAACTTGTTTAGTCTGTTAGAATCAAACAGAGGCCAGACAGATATGCACATATGTATATACTCAGTAGTTCAAACAATTACATCCATGTATACAGGGTAGTTTCAATCATATTTCAGAAATGAATCATTCATGCAAACATATTATATCATATCCATATTAATTTCTCACATGCAATAGATTTGAACTGTTTTAACAATCAGGAAAACAAGAACAGAGAATATTACAGACAAACATACAATTACCTATAGACATTCACTTATAGATATATGCAATACTCATTTATATTCGACCACTACTAGCATGCAACCATTTGTATTTTAAATGTTAAGAGTTACTCACCAATTTTAGAATGAAGACAGAGCTTCCATTTTTGAAAATAGCTTTGAAAACCTTTGAATCCTTAAAACTGAAATGCTTTTGCTTTTGATTTACAAATTGTATGCATGCTTGATCTTGCTTCAGATTTTACTTGCTTTAAATTTTGAAAAGATGCTGGAAAATGTCTTTTGAAAACTGGAATTGTTTGCTTTTGAAACTTGCAGAGATGACTTAATCTAGACAGAGATGAATTGCTTTGAAAAGGGGAACTGCTTGATTCCAGGTTGAAGAAGAGGCAGGCTTTGATTACATTTTGGAATGAAGAGGATGTTAATTTCAGATTGAAGAAGAATTTTGCAGGCTGAAGATTGTTTTCAGATTTGTTTTTAGAGAATTGTTTGAGTTTTCTTAGCTTTAAAATTTAAGAATAGAAAAGAAATGGAGAGGAGAAAGGATATATATTTATAAAGGCTAAAATGATAAATTTAAAAATTAAAAGAAAAACAAAATCTTGACATTTGTCATATTGTTATATTTATTACTTAACACATGTCATATTAGGCTTTAATATAATGACATTTGTCTTTAGTATGGTTTATAAATTTACACTTGTCTTTTTAAGTTAATTTGTATTTTATTTTTAAAGTTTAATATAAGCTTATACTTAATTAATTAGTTAATAAGTACTTATTTATATGTATAGATAATTTTAAAGAAATAAAACCAACCTTTTATTTAAATTTAAACTTAAGCTAAAATCTATTTTTAAACAATTAAACATTTATCTTATGTATTTAAAACTATATAGTTATTTATCAAATATCTTTGAAAAGCTAAATATTATTTTAAATCATAATTTCCAAATTACCAAAATATTAGAAATTTGAAAACATAACTTTATTTGTTAAATTCAAACCAACTCATCTATTTACAATATATACACTTATATATATATTATAAATAGAAAATATTTTATTAAACTTTTAAAAGATAAATCACTAATTAAATATTTATTTTAATTAGATTATTAAATTAATTCAAATTTATTTAACAAATTATCAAATCAATTTAATTTCCAATGCAGATTATTAAATTGATACTGTCCAAATTCCCGGGATATCACATTCCTCCCCCCTTAAAATAATTTCGTCCCCGAAATTTAAACAAAGGTAATTTAATAATCTAGTTAATATTTAACAAGCATATATTATCAACCATATGCTAACAACCATAGCAAACAATCATCCAATCAAACAATTCTAATTATCCAGACAAAATTCTGGATAAAATTTCCTCGAGTTTCCCCAAGTATATATATATCGGGATACTCGCTTTACAAACAATCTAAACTACGAAGCTACAGAACTCCTACTCATCTAGATCTATAGAACTAGACAGGATATCAGACTATAGACGAGTCTGACTCAATTACCAAACCTCCTGAACTGCTGGTTCCAAAACCAAAGATAGATCAAAAACGTACTCCCTCAGAGATACGTAAAATACAACAAATTCCAGTTGTTCAAACTGACAATTCAATCCGGAAGACCAAATACTTATCCAAATCAGAACACAGACGAGATCCAAACATAACTCTACTTCACAACTATCAGTAGATTCCAAACTTACTCCTCCCATCCAGAGATACACTCCAAACTGCTTTCGCTGCTCAACTCTGATCTGAAATAGAATGAAAATGCTGATGAAGAACATAAGCACAGACTGGACAACTCATCCCAGAAGAAATGGTTCAACAAATCCATAAAGAATACTCAGATACTCCATCAAAACTTGAGCTGCTTCACCCAACTCTATCTCTAAGAACTATCCTTCAACTTGGCTGAACCACCGGTACCACTCCTGGAATCCTGTCGATAAGAAAACTCATCTCCAGATGCGGACAACTTCTGACTTCCCTGAAGACATCCATAAAATCTTCAATAACTCAAAGATCACTCAAACTATCGCAAGTCACTTTTGCGATCAACCCAGTCCAGTATCCAAAGATACTATTCTCTCTTAACAAATCAGAATAGCTTACACTTATCTATCCAATTCATCGAAGAAATGGATATACTCTGCTACTTCTGAACTCCATCTTCAGAAAAACTGCTCAGCCAGAAAACTTCCTGCTAATACACAAAACACTCCGAACTGCACTGCTGCCACAGATGCCAAGGACTTCCTAATCCAAAGCTCTTCGAGAAACTCGAACCTCAAACAGAGACGCTATGCTGAACTCATCCACAACACCGAAGCAGACTTACTCCTTAAACTTGTTCCAAAGAAAACATCTTCGGAAATATCCATAGTCACTGCGTCTCATCACACAGCTACTTCTTCCAGAAGTTACCAAGATACCATCACTCGCTTCTACTTAACTGGTAGATCCAAACTCTACTCATCCAACTGCACTTCAAAGATTGACTCCGAACCTTAACAGTTTCCTTCGGAGATCGATGAAATCCTTTACCACAGCAAAGCTTACTCGAGACGGTATTTGGGTCTACAGTCTCATCAGATACACTTCTAACTCCAAACATTCAAACTCCAATCAATGGTAGTCATGTTACACACAGCCTACCTCATCTACCCTTATAACTTAATTTGGAAAACCCGAACAGGTAATCCAACAATAGGTAGAATAAATATATATATAGTTATATAAAAATTACAAATACGCTCTCTCAAGATAGACGCCACTCCAGAGCCTAGGTGTTCACTCAACCTAATGCTCTGATACCACTGTAACGACCCGCCACTCATTCCACAGAATGACGCATCGTTTTGAAGAAAGAAAGAGGTGAGAAAGTAGAAAAGAAGAGAAGAAAGAAAGAACAACAACAGAATCTCAACAGCGGAACGAATAAATTATATTAATAACAAAAGTATTACATAATATACAACGACTATCAGAGTTACACAGATTATACAACACATACTAGACAGTTATAAACATCTGTCTAGTTATTACAACTCAACACAAAACTCTATTCAGAGATTAACACAGCGGAACTACTATCTATATCTACAACGCCGAAGCCTCCTGCTCCATTGCTCCTCCAGATAACTCGTTAAAGCTAACCTGAATCCCTTGGCTACTCGTAAAAATTTGAGTACCCAAGAGTTTATAAAACATAAATAAACAACTTGGGTCAGACATGGGTCTGGTGTGAGTAACAGGTTAAACTTGCTTAATTTCAAAACCATTTGAAAAGAAAAGGTATCTCGTAAGACTTCCCGCACATAAACACGGGAAACTTTTTACCTTACGATAACCAAAACATTTGATAGGAAATTCGATTGTATTATAATAGGTCTAGGGTTTTCAAATAAATATGAAATAGCTGAAATTGTTACATTATTAAATTCCAGCATACTAGCCACAAAGTGGGTTATACAATCAAGTCCGTTATCACTTATTGGAGTTTGGATTTCCATACAATGGCAGGGCTACCGGGGTACCGCCCGTCACAGTACGTGGCCTAGATCACCGTACCGAGGATCACTCCCAATCCCCTGCAACACAAGGCCGGAACATCCCTTACTGGATAATTCCCGCACAAGATATCCCAGCAGTTGTTGCAATTCAACTGCCCACTCAACCGAATAATAAGAAGGGACCTCTAGACAGGGATAATCTTGTCCTACTTGGGTGCTACCCACTAACCTTGCTGCACCTCCCCTGTTTTAGCCATTCCCGGTTTGATGAGGCTTGAGGCTACGATTTACCTTTAAATCAGAACACACCACTTAGAATGCTCATCGTCCACCTGACGATGTTCTGAAAGCATTCAATCCATACAAGTTCGTTCCGGGTTCGAACGAAACCGAAGGCATTATCTCGTTATACTCGTTTGGAATCACCCTCAGAGTTAACGACAATAACCCTTGCACTCTGAATCTTCATCTTCACTTGAGATTCACGACCTATCGTTAATTTGGATCGATGTGGTATTCGGGTCTCCAGACCTGGAAATCCGGTATACGGAAACCCGATCCCGGTCTCATCGAAATCCAAAACGTATCTTTTAAGGCCAAGTTGTTTTAAAGTTAAAACAATTCAATTCTATTATCTATTTACATACAGATAGATAATTCATAATAGATAATCGACATTATCATTAAAAGCAGATAATCCATATCATCATTATTATGCAACCAAAGCATCCAAATCATACAGTATCAATTATCTCATCTCTGAGAAACCATTCAAGGTAAATCAGTATCATTCAATATCCCTAAGCCATGATTTATTAATTACCATCTATAATTAATTTAAAATGAATTAAATTAATTACTTCCATCATCTCCCATCTTACTTAAGTCACTATTAATTAATTATTAATTAATTAATTAATCATTCACCATCCAATTATTCATTTTAATTAATCATCCTTGATTGATTACATTTAATTACATTCAAGTAATTAACATTAAATTAATTCACAAATTAATTATTCTTAATCACTTATAGTAATTAACCTTTAATTACTTCTTTTATTAATTAACTATAATTAATTACATTACTCCTTAATTAATTACATTAATTAATCACTTCATTTATTATTATTACTTAATTAATTAATTCTTAATTACATCATTAATTATATTAATTAATGATCCTTAATTACATTTTATCATTAATTACTTTATTTTTAAATTAATTACATTTAGTAATTAATCTTTAATTAAACCATAATTATTAATCACTATTGATTAATCACATTCAGTAATTAACTAACCTTAATTACTTCTTAAAATAAATTAATTATTCCTTAATTAATTTCTTAATTAATCCCTTGATTAATTTCCATTAAGTAATTAACTACCCTTAATTACTTTATTAATTACATCAGTAATTACCCATTAATTACTTTCCTAAGTAATTATACCTCCTTAAATTACATTAAGTAATTATACAAATCATTAAATGATTATCTTAAATTAATTAAACTAAATTAATTAACTTAACTTATCAATTTAAACTCAATTAATTACAATGAGTAATTAATTTCTTAATTACTTCCATTAAGTAATTTTATTAATTTCACAAATGATTATCCTTTAAATTAATTAAACTTAATTAATTATCAAAATTAATCACATTAATTAATTATCCTTAGTTAATGATCTACATTAACTATTAACTATTTTAATTATCTTTCTAAAATTATTAAACATTAATGAACCATTATTAATTACAACTTAATTAATCCTAATTATCAATAAATTAATCTCTAATTACTTAATTAATTAAGTACTTAACTATAACTTAATTAAACCTTAATTACTTGATTAATTTATTCCTAACCATTAACTTATAAAATTAGTGATCCTTAATTCAAATTAATTAACCTTTAAATTAATTTAATTAATTTTTCATCGATCAATTTTAAACCCTTAATTACTAATTTATTAACCCAAGTCATAAATTAATTAAATTGATTAATTAACTTTTAATTTCCTTAATAATTTATTTTATCCTAAATTATTAAATCTCAATTATCTTTAAGATAACACTTTATTTCTATTAATGATTAAACTATCATTAATAAAGCATTTAAAACAATGTACCTTTAAATTTACTTTTAAATTTCATTTTAAATTTAAGATTTAAAATGGTTTAACTTATCAAGATTTAAAACAATTAAAACCCTTTTAAATCACATGTTAAGAACACTTAAATTATAAAGAGAATTTATAATAGTTTTAAAAACCAAATTTGTTTTAAAAAAAATCACTTTTAAAATATTCTTTAACATTTAAAGTCATTTAAACACTTTTAAATTTGATAAAACTTTATCTTATGTTAACTTAGAATTCAAATTTAGATTTGAATCTATACTTAATACATTTTTTTAAAACTAGTTTTTCAAACTAACTTAAATTCTGATTTAAATTTCAGATTTAAACTTTGGTTTAAATCTTAGCTTTACAGTTTAAACTCCAGGTTAAATTTTTAAAACAAAACAGGTTTCTTCTAAAACTTGTAACACATATATTTTAACCCGAGCCATACCTTCATTTACTCGAGAGTTCCTTTGAGTTTCCAATCCATTTCCACGAGAACAACCCGAGTTTCCCACTCCTTCTTCCCCAATCTCCAATTCGTCCATGCCGAGATATCACGTGCACGCGGTGCACATGCACCATTCCTCCGATGATCCATCCGGCCTCGCGAGCCCCTAATCCGATGCCTCTTCTTCCACTGATCGATACTACCCTCTCGACGATGACGTGCATCTTCCCCAAATGAAAAACAGTATTCGCTTGAACCATCGAGAAAAGTTCCAGCCCAAAATCGATGAACTGCTTTCACCACATTTCTCTGATCGAAGCCACGCTACCATTGATCGAAAGCCTTAGCCTGACGCCACCTTTCTGCCAAAATTTACACATTCCGATCATCTCACGAACTCCCAAATTGGTCGCGATTCCACCACAACTGAGACCAACACTAAACCCTAAAATCCATCACCCAACCCAATCCAAGCCTTAATCCAACAAATGGCCACGGTCAAGCTCTTCACCATAACTACGCGCACCTCCCAGCGTCACCGTCCCGATGTCTCCCCCACCCACGGTTGTGAAATTAATTTTTAAAGAGAAATTGGTCCTCTTAAAATTCCTTACATTATGAACTACTAAAAATCACAATTTTACTTCTAAAATTCTTATTTCTATAAAAGAATCTAAATAGCGTGCTTGAATTCTTGTTTTAAATACATTAAATTTTCACCCAATTTGGTTATTTACTGTAAAACTTATCACTTGTTAACTATACAGCATAATCTATCCATAGGATTATTTTTAACTTAAACTACACACAAAAATAAACGTTTTCATAGTTTATAACATCAACATATTTGAATTCGATCTAGAGATATAGAATTTTAAACTTGTTTAGTCTGTTAGAATCAAACAGAGGCCAGACAGATATGCACATATGTATATACTCAGTAGTTCAAACAATTACATCCATGTATACAGGGTAGTTTCAATCATATTTCAGAAATGAATCATTCATGCAAACATATTATATCATATCCATATTAATTTCTCACATGCAATAGATTTGAACTGTTTTAACAATCAGGAAAACAAGAACAGAGAATATTACAGACAAACATACAATTACCTATAGACATTCACTTATAGATATATGCAATACTCATTTATATTCGACCACTACTAGCATGCAACCATTTGTATTTTAAATGTTAAGAGTTACTCACCAATTTTAGAATGAAGACAGAGCTTCCATTTTTGAAAATAGCTTTGAAAACCTTTGAATCCTTAAAACTGAAATGCTTTTGCTTTTGATTTACAAATTGTATGCATGCTTGATCTTGCTTCAGATTTTACTTGCTTTAAATTTTGAAAAGATGCTGGAAAATGTCTTTTGAAAACTGGAATTGTTTGCTTTTGAAACTTGCAGAGATGACTTAATCTAGACAGAGATGAATTGCTTTGAAAAGGGGAACTGCTTGATTCCAGGTTGAAGAAGAGGCAGGCTTTGATTACATTTTGGAATGAAGAGGATGTTAATTTCAGATTGAAGAAGAATTTTGCAGGCTGAAGATTGTTTTCAGATTTGTTTTTAGAGAATTGTTTGAGTTTTCTTAGCTTTAAAATTTAAGAATAGAAAAGAAATGGAGAGGAGAAAGGATATATATTTATAAAGGCTGAAATGATAAATTTAAAAATTAAAAGAAAAACAAAATCTTGACATTTGTCATATTGTTATATTTATTACTTAACACATGTCATATTAGGCTTTAATATAATGACATTTGTCTTTAGTATGGTTTATAAATTTACACTTGTCTTTTTAAGTTAATTTGTATTTTATTTTTAAAGTTTAATATAAGCTTATACTTAATTAATTAGTTAATAAGTACTTATTTATATGTATAGATAATTTTAAAGAAATAAAACCAACCTTTTATTTAAATTTAAACTTAAGCTAAAATCTATTTTTAAACAATTAAACATTTATCTTATGTATTTAAAACTATATAGTTATTTATCAAATATCTTTGAAAAGCTAAATATTATTTTAAATCATAATTTCCAAATTACCAAAATATTAGAAATTTGAAAACATAACTTTATTTGTTAAATTCAAACCAACTCATCTATTTACAATATATACACTTATATATATATTATAAATAGAAAATATTTTATTAAACTTTTAAAAGATAAATCACTAATTAAATATTTATTTTAATTAGATTATTAAATTAATTCAAATTTATTTAACAAATTATCAAATCAATTTAATTTCCAATGCAGATTATTAAATTGATACTGTCCAAATTCCCGGGATATCACAAAATATTTCAAACGACAAATGCCACAACCTGTTAATCAACATTATGGTCAGTTCTAATCGTTGGTTTCCAGTCAAGAAAGATTTACCACATTTTGCCTCATGAATACATTCTATGAAATGCAAACTGCTAAGCTACCAGGTATTTAACATACTTATTTAGATTCACAGTTTCCATTATAGTGTTTTTAAAACAAAATAAAAATGGAATTAGAGAGAAATTTAAGTTTTTAGTTTAATTATAGAAGTTCAACCAACAAAATCAACTTCAAAGTGCATACAAACCTTAAAATGTGGATATTTCGAATCTTTGATTTACGATTTAAATCCCGTTTCGATTTAAAATTTCAACTTTGCGATTTACGATTTAAACGCCATTTTGAAAACCTTGATTTCTTGTATGTTACTCTTCATAATTTAGCAGTTTCATAGCCATGTAATGGGAAATTAGTTCATTTCTATAACTTTTTCACCCTTTGTTTTAAATTAAAATTTATGTATGACAGTAGTGAAATATGTTTTATTTGGCTTATCTACTTAAATTAGGTAATCAACGCATCGATGTAATGCAATGGTTGTTGGCAACAGAAATAATTATTTATCCTATTTTCTTATAATATAGACGTACATAGAACTCATGGCCTTCAACAAAAATGTTAATTTTTACTTCCAAAAAATATATAAATACAATGAAATGAAATAAGACAGGAAATTTGAGAAGAAAATTGTTTACTCATGTTACTCTCACTGTGTTAGGCTAAAAAAAACTAACTGAAACTGCATAAAATATTTTATTAAACATGTAATTACAGAAGCTGAGAGCATTAGTTCAGCCTCGGTTATAGTATTCAAGAAACAGACCAATTGGCTGAACAACATAAGGGGAAATAAAGAGTACAAACTAATATGGAATGAGAGATCATAGAGAAATATAGAATGGAAACTAACAACAAAGCATCTTCACTCCATACTGAGAACAACGGAAAGTAAAAAAATAGAAGCAAGGGAACATAATATATGCAAAAGAATGGCAGTTAGAAACAGTAAAATTAAATCAGGAGATTCATATGGAAAACATTTACTCATATGGTTTGTTATTCAGTTTGTTATTCAATCATTTCAAATAGTGGGAATATAGTGTAACGTGTAGAAACTTTTTCATTAGCGCACTAAAAGGTTCCATATAAACACCTATGTAATATTTAAGTTTGAATGATTGCAACCAATTGATGTACGCGGTTTGTAAATGTATTCACTGTATAGAAACACTTCTCATTGCATACTAAATGTGTTGAAAACAAAGTTATAATAAATTTCCACGATATTAAATACTTATTCATAAATAACTGATAATTCGGTAAATTCATCGAACACCTAATACGCATAAGGAATAATTACCATAAGAAAAGACAGAGTAGCGTCGGATGAAAGGGATATTAAAATGAATAATGGTAACAACTCCTATTTTGTAACAAAACCACATATCTACTTCATGTTTAATCCATAATTGAAGAAAACAGGGAAGAACTAAATTCACATTCAACTACAAATCCAACAACACCTATAAAATTTAATTAATGAAGCAACCCGGCAGTAACGTTTCCTCGCTCGTACAGCACTAAGGCAAAGAATGGCAACTACATCATATCGTCAGAACATAGTATGAAAGTAATGGGATTACAAACAGAATACGAACTAAGTGCTCAAATCCACAGAATACCGAACTGAAGGAAATGGTTAATAAATGACAGACCTGGAAAACCCTAATTTTGACCGTCGTACCGTCAGTGACCATAGATGTGTTGTAGGATAGAGTTATTGAAAGGGTAAACTGTGTAGAGCGGAGGAGAAGTTGCGAAGGAGAAGGTCGGAGAATTTTTATATAGCAAAGTAAACTAATCGTTATTCAGACCGATATAATTGATTCTAATCGCGAATTGGAAGTATGAATTTGCTGGATTTTGTGAATTTGCTTTTTGATTTGAGAATTATGAATTGAAAACTGAAAGGGGATCTACACCAACATACGTGGGAAAACAAAAATTTAGTAAAAAGTGCAGCGGTGATCCATTTTAACAGTCGGATTAAATATAGATCGTTGGATCGTATTCACGCGGATTGCTAATTTTATTAATTTTTTAATTTGAATACAGCTATAGCTACTGCAACATTTTGCTGATATCTATGCTAACACCTTAAAGCGTGTGTTGCAATAGACAAAAATCAGCATACCTATCGCAACATTTTAGCTGGCAACACCTTGCAAATCTGTTGCAGAAGGCCATCTATGGCGTAGTGTACGTTCCGGATTGTTTAAGTTTGACATGTGTGGATTTATTGTCGATTTAAACCTTCCGAAATGTGGGTCGTCACACAGTTTCTTTATTTGTCTCTAAATATTCTCTTTTATTAGTTCTGCACTCAGTTTCATTGCTTTCGACACATTACTTGTGTAACGACCCGTAAATTTCAACTGTTTTAATAGCGTAATTAGTTGAAATTTTGTGAAATTTAAACGATAAAATTTTGAAATAAAAATTTAATATTTGGAATGCATCTAGTTAAACATAGCAACTGGTAAATTTTCGTCCGAAAATATGAAAGTCTATTTTCGCGCGTAAATTCACTTCAATTTAATCAGTTAAAAATCAATGAAAATAAAATGTTTCCGAAACCTAAATATTTTTACATAGAAAAATTCTAAAACATCTTCTGAGCAAGATGTCAGTTTGTCGTTTTTCCAAATTCGGACATCTTTGGCTCCGTCGATCTTATTTTTCTACGTTTTTCTTGCATTTTTCAATAGTAGAAAATTCGAATTTTTATAATTCAATCATATCACCGATATCTATATATCGTTTTGATCGTCTCGGCGTGCTGATTTATGCAGTGTATTCAGTTCTTTATTTTGAAATCTGTTTCACTACGAAATAGATAGAACGATTTCGTATCGATGCCGGGTTTAAAATCTTTTGCTCTCCATCTACCTACTGGTACAAAATTGAACGGCCATAACCTTTGAAATTTCTAGAATTTAACAATCTGATCTTTACTTTTCCAATGTTCAATATTATTTACTAGCTTTTGCAATTCCACCCATTCAAATTTCCAATACAAATGTTGCTTAGGTCCTTAAAACGTTCGGTCTATTCATTTCCAAATATATATTAATATAAATGAACATATAATTTCATTCTTTGGCCTGTAACGTGTCTTCAAACTGAAGCCAACCCTTCTCTTTATGTCCCAAGCAAATGAACTCTTCCTCTTCTCATATTTAAAGTTGCCTTTTCATTCTTGCTTGAGATAAATCCTCAGCCTCAACCTGCCGAGCGCCTCCCCACTTCACAACAGCCCTGTCGCCTTCTCTTCCCTTCACCCAATGGCCGGCCGAGCACCACCCTGTCTCCGACCTCCACCTAGCATCTCACATGTAACCGAGACCCATCTCCACCATTAGCAATGAAACCAGATCCTTCTTCAAAACTGGAAGTTCATCCTCCTATTGAAGCCAGCAAACCCGCCACCTCAGTTAGCTCGGCCACCAACCTCCGCACGTCCCCTCTTCCATGGCCACCCCCTCCTTCTCGAAGCCACGACATCACGCACCCCATAGCCTTAGCAACTCACCACTCCCTTGCCTTCTTCTGTCGATGCCAGTTTTTTATATGTTAGTATATATATTTTTAAGTTATATATAAAGGCATAAGTTTAGTGTTATAATACGAAATATATATAAGGTTGGTTGCTATGAAATATGTTATACAGTTTGTATATGCTTTGCTTGTAGTTTTCTTTTATAGTTATATATATACGTACGTCTGCTTATTTTATATTCATTATAATAATTTGCTTATATTGTTTTCAAGATATTTTGTATGAAGCGAAATAAAAAAAATTGATATATGTTTAGACTTTTATTTTTAACATAAGTTTTAAATTAAATATTGACTCTATATGGTTATATATATGGGTAAGTTTCGAATTTGCAATTGCAATTGCTATTTATTTATATGTGTATATAGATAGATTTTGAAAGTTATTTGTTTATTTCAAATTATAGGTTGCATATGATTTTATATATAGTATATATAGTTATTTATTTGCTTATTTATTTATTTATTTTGTTTTGTAAAAGTCATATGTATATCTTCGCATAAGTTTATGATGGTCTGCATACTTTAGTTATATGACACAGTAGGTATACAAGTTATATAGTTTGTATATATTTGGGCTTTTACTAGTTATAAAACATCAGTGTTATGATGTATGTTTATAAAAGTTATGTAAACTAACCTGTTTATAAGCTAGGATGTTTAAGATAGTCTATATACATACTTTTAAATACTATGGGCATATTTAAATCTAAGCAACAGCCTTTGATTTTATGCCAACGTTTACATATGTCAGTGAGCATATATTAAGTTTTTATAAGGATATTTCGATATATATATTATAAGCATTCCTGTATATGAGACATATATATGTTATTACAAGTTGATTCCAATTGCTTTATACTCTATTTATTCAGCGTCTAACTATTTCAAAATATGGGTCAGGAAATTTTGATTTGGAATATCTGGTAGTATAGTTTTAGGAAGTTATACAAATGTCTGGTGTTGCTTTAAATATATGTATATAGAATAATATATAAGTTGAGTTTGAGATACTTGTTTTTAGATGTTACGGTATGTACAAATTTATAAATGGTCTGCATCAAAGTTTCATGTTATATAGATATATGTTGAAGCTGAGTTTTTATGTACGACTGGCTTTGAGAACATAAGGTTATATGAATATAAGTATATACGAGTTGATTTGTAAATATTTTGTAAACCAGTATTTTATATATATACTATGTTTATGTATGAGTTTACACTTTTTTATTTATTACTAGAAAATGATATATAGACCTTAAAGTATGATATGTTAGTTTATAAAAGTTTTAAAAAATATTGATCTTAAAATAATAATAATAATAATAATAATGTATCTATTTCAGTGCATATCAATCTGATTCTGATTGGCTCTCATCGATTTCCTATTATCAGCCTTGTCCATTGTGTCTGTTTTCTTCATCGAATCGCGGCCATCTAGCTTTGCTCTGAAATTTCATAGCTTGCTCTGTTGTCAAACTATCTAGCCTCGAAAGGTGAGCAATCACTCACGATTAATGTTCTTTTATTTATTAAATTTGATTTCAATTGAAACGACAATTGAAATATGCTGTTGTTAGTTATTTACACTGTTTTATATGCTATCACCTGTATCAGTTTACTTATGACATCTTACGCCATTAACTATTAATTATGAAATGATAATCTAGTTTGGCTGATAATTGATTGATTGTTCGATGTTTATACTGGACGTTAATTTGTTAGTGTTAAATGATAAATAGTATGCCAAATTGAAATGGATATAGGATAGTTAACGATTTTAAACTGATTTATATGTTAAATTTGATTAGCTGAATATGACCCCTTTTAATTGTTAAATTAATTGACATGTAGAATAGTGATAATTACACTTTGAACCATTGAACGTATATTTGATTAATTGTTGTAGTGTTAAAATTGAAATTGAAGGACAATTGAAGAACCGTATAAATATTAGTGTAATAATCTTTAATCTACATGAAATGATAGTGTAGATTCTAGAGATAATTATATTAATTCGTACAAATAACAATGTGAATTAATACGATTATTTCGGGATTATTTGAATTGATTATTTGATTGTTATTGATTGTTGTTATTGCTTGTTTATTTACTTTGACACCATCCCAGTTATCACACTGCAAGTTCCCTTTTGCTATGTTTTGATTTTGAATTAAATTAGAATCGGGTTGAAATGATAAATACCCAAATGAACTTGACCTAGGATAGAGAATTAAATAAAACCCGATTGGTCAATAATTTGATTTAAAATTTAATAAAGATTTTATTTGAATAAATAATATGATTTTGAAATGAAGTTGAAAATTGAATTTTAACGAAAGGAAAATGTTAATATTTAATAATCTGAAACAAAATATTAACAATGTAATTGATGAAAAGAACGTTGTTTAATTTGAGAAATGATTGAATTAAGTTTGAAATGATTTAATAATTAAGTTTCAAATTATAATTGAGTTTGAAATTATTAAACTTTGAAATTATTTAATAATTAAGTTTTGAATTATTTAATAATTAAATAAGATTGAATTACGTAATGATTAAATTGAATAGAATTCTTTAATAAGTGAAATTGAACTTTTGAATAAGTGAAATTTTACCTTGTAAATAATTGAAATTGCGTTTCTTTATTAATTAAGTTTTGGAAAATTATTTAAGTAAGTAAATAAGTGAAATTGGATTTCTTTAACAAGAAATAAAATGTGATTTATTGAAATTAATGTAAGTCTTGAAATTTAAAGAATTTGATTTGATGAATTTGATTTAATTCAATTTGTAATTTTGATATAATGAAGTTGTATTTAAATAATGGATTTAATGAATTGGAAATTTAATAGAAATTGTTTTGAATGGAAAATTACTTAATGAATATTGAATGAAATCGAGAAATGAATTTAAATTGATTTAAATGTTAAATTAAATTAATTTAAATGATTTCGGAATGAAACTTATATACGAACTTGAATCAATATTTGAATTGTTTAAATAGAAATTTAAATTGAATTATAAGGTTTTGAAATGGTAATTTGGAAGTTTTGAAACGTAAATTATGGAAATTGTTTTGGAAAGACAAAGGAAATGTTGGTTTACAAATTCTAATTGAAATTGATTTGGTTTTGAAATATATAAACGACCAATCGATGTAATAATCACGAAAGTTATTAAAGAGACCGGAATCGGTTAGGGACATACTCTCTGTCTAAACCGAAAACCACTTTAATAACTATACGCGGAGTTGTGATCCAGAATGAAGTGGTTAGAATGATGTACGTGATGACTGAAGAAAGAGAACGATAATGGATAGCCTTGACACTTGTGTCAAATTGAAAATGACTAAAACAGGAGCCGTGCCGGGCCAATGGAGGTCAGCTACCTCAAGCAAACACACTTCTTCGAAAACTACTTATTACTTGTTGTCGATTGGTGCACCCTTGATTTTGGGAGTGTTGTTTCGCGGTGTTGCGGTCGCTGCGGCGATGCGTTCTCACCAGTCCGGATCATGCAAACAGTAGTTTCACTACCTTGGGTATTGCCTCATGTGCCTTGTCATACTTGTATCCCTTTATATGCGACCACTACGAAATTGTTTTGTGTTATACCTATGGAGTACTCCCTGATATCCCACTAGTTTACGGTGGAGTTTACAGTGCTGTATAGACTATAACGCTTATATAAAATGTGTTAAGGGGGATAATGGTAACGCCTTAACACTATTTTGATATCTTATATTACTGATAGACATTATCTACTTATCGTACACTACTACATAGTAGATAGTTTAACGGATCCTTAAAGGATGGTTATTCCAAACATCCTTTGAGTTACTTGTATTTCAATTGCTATTTCACTTGAGTTGGATTTATTGATATAAGAATGTTAATCCTGACTCGAGTGTTTTGTGTTTTGCTTTACGCTCGGGTCAGACTGAGTGTACCAGTATTCAAGACTCACCTTTGAAGTTGGAGCTTTACTTGAAGATCCGGCCATCTATTCTGCTTTCAGTATTCGATGATTCCAGTGATGTATTCTAATTTGTATCTGATGTATCGTATTACTCTTTCGTTGTATCTGGTTCAACTCTGATGTAACTTATATATTTATATAGTAGCTTCATGAACTACTATCTCTTTTATTTCCGCTGCACTTATTACTCTGTGTCTGTGATCTGTGATTATTTATTTACTGTATATGTTCAGTTTTGCCAAATTTAAATTAACAACGCGGTATTTTGAGCAATTCAATTCCGGCATGAGTGTCTACCTATACACTTATAATGGATGCGAATGGTCCAAAATATCGGGTCGTTATAGTTGGTATCAGAGCTTTGGTAGCTCTAGGCAAAACTCAACATATAGGGTAAATGTATTTACAGAATCACTCCCACTCGAGTTTCAATCTCTTCCTTTTGACTCAATTCCTTTAAATGTTGGAACGTTCTCCTCGGTCCAAAATTCATTCGTGTCCTTCACTATTCATCTTCTTTCAATTCTGGAGCACCCCATAACTCTAGTTTGAATGATATCTATAATAGGTCGGCGGTCTCGCCAATCTTCGAATGATTCGTAAAGGAGCAAAACTCCTTTATAATAGGCATCGATTTACCGGAGATTTCTGTATCCTTGGTTTACGATGCTATCTATCTCCTGCTATACCTGAATTCTATTTCTTGAGATCGAATGTCGATTTACCTCGGAATTCTATACCGATCTTATTTTGAAGTCACGGTCGACCCGGTTAAGGTTGCCCGCAATTTATATAAACTTATCCATCGTCTTATTTTGTTATTTAATTATCTCGTCCTTGTTTCAAATCTATCTTCGAATCGAAATTCTCTTTGATTTGAGTCTATCAAAAATTTGAATCTCTATCCTTGCTTTGAAATCCATTATTGTATCGTTAAGTGAGGAAGTGTATTTGTAAATTAAATTTAAAATGTTTTTTATATTGTGTTGTTTGAGTTGTTGATGTTGATTTGGGTTTTCGATCGATTCGTCTGATCAACGCCATCGATAGGATTTCCAAAACACTTGAGCAGAGCAAACTGACACAATATTGTTTTCAAATTTGATAAATAAAATAAAAAGTTTTGTATGATTACATTATATATAAATACAAGTTTTCTGAAATTAAATTTTTAATAAATTTGTTGTCTGAAATAATAATATTTGATTTTCATTTATTGTTTTGTAAACCATTGATTATTGCATAATATAAATAAATGAATTTATAAACTTGGTTATAAATTGATTGGAATTTGAAATGAATTTAATTCAGAAATTTGAGAATTTATTAGTTTCCGGTGATTTCGAACTTTGGTTTTTAAATTTTAATGTATATTATTGAACGTATTTTCAAATAGAAATCGTTTTCAAAGAATTTTAAAATGTTGAAATCAGTGCTCTTCTCTTTGTCGCTGGAAAATAATTTCGGTGATGGCGGCCGCATCATCGATATTCATTTTCGAGTTTCGAAGTGGAGAAACCATTCTGTAGCTTTGCTACGGTTTTGTTTTGAAAATATTTTGATTTAAATTTCTTCAGTATAATTTGATTTATATATATATGGGTATCTTATTTTAAAAAAAAAATTAATTTGATTTGATATAAATATATTATATACATCTCTAAATTGTTTAAAGTTAATCGGAAAATCTAATTCTTCAATTTTGTTAAAGGATGATTTTACTTATAAATAAAACCAAATTTTGGAATAAACATTTAAACTTGAATAATTGAATTTGTAAAATTTTGTTTGTATATTGTTCAACTACAATCTAATACAACTTACCTAAATCATTCAGAAGTTGAATATGTAATTGGATAATATATAAGATAAATTGAATTTATAAATAAAATTTGGGTGTTTATAATAAATGTTATACACTAAATTTTGATTATAAAGATGTCAATAGAGTTAGATAGGATAATAAGTAAAACTCAGTTAATAATGAAATAAATTGTTTTGAAAGAATTAATAAATTGTTTTGAAAGAATTAATAAATTTGTTTTGAAAGAATTAATAAATTGAAATTTGATCAACATATGAAAATACCTTGAATTTAAAAGAAATTAATAGATGTAAATTAATTTAAATCGAAACTTTTATGTTTAAATTGATTTATATGGGTTAAATATATGTGAGTAGATATATTAAGTAGAATAAATTTAACAGTAATTTGAATAAAGAAGAATTTAAAATTGTTGAAAAAAATGATTATAATAAAAGACTATTCAAATTTATGGTTTTAGAAATTGTAAATTGAAGATAATTGGATAATAAGATAATGAATTTAGAAATAGTTGAGATTGATTTTGGTGAAATCAAATGGATATTAAATCAATTATTGAATATCAATTAATTTAAATTTGAATTTATATGGTTTAAATTAATTGTTATTTTGTATATTCAAATCTGTTTTCTTTCTGGTTGTTTCTATTCTTCTACCTCGTTCCTTTTCGGGGACGAAAAGTTTTGAGTGGGGGAGAGTGTAACGACCCGTAAATTTCAACTATTTTAATAGCGTAATTAGTTGAAATTTTGTGAAATTTAAACGATAAAATTTTGAAAAAAAAATTTAATATTTGGAATACGTCTAGTTAAACATAGCAACTGGTAAATTTTCGTCCGAAAATATGAAAGTCTATTTTCGCGCGTAAATTCACTTCAATTTAATCAGTTAAAAAGCAATGAAAATAAAATATTTTCGAAACCTAAATATTTTTACATAGAAAAATTCTAAATCATCTTCTAAGCAAGATGTCAGTTTGTCATTTTTCCAAATTCGGACATCTTTGGCTCCGTCGATCTTATTTTTCTACGTTTTTCTTGCATTTTTCGGTAGTAGAAAATTCGAATTTTTATAATTCAATCATATCACCGATATCTATATATCGTTTTGATCATCTCGGCATGTTGATTTATGCAGTGTATTCAGTTCTTTATTTTGAAATCTGTTTCACTACGAAATCGATAGAACGATTTCGTATCGATGCAGGGTTTAAAATCTTTTGCTCTCCATCTACCTACCGGTACAAAATTGAACGGCCATAACCTTTGAAATTTCTAGAATTTAACAAACTGATCTTTACTTTTCCAATGTTCAATATTATTTACTAGCTTTTGCAATTCCACCCATTCGAATTTCCAATACAAATGTTGCTTAGGTCCTTAAAACGTTCGGTCTATTCATTTCCAAATAGATATTAATATAAATGAACATATAATTTCATTCTTTGGCCTGTAACGTGTCTTCAAACTGAAGCCAACCCTTCTCTTTATGTCCCAAGCAAATGAACTCTTCCTCTTCTCATATTTAAAGTTGCCTTTTCATTCTTGCTTGAGATAAATCCTCAGCCTCAACCTGCCGAGCGCCTCCCCACTTCACAACAGCCCTGTCGCCTTCTCTTCCCTTCACCCAATGGCCGGCCGAGCACCACCCTGTCTCCGACCTCCACCTAGCATCTCACATGTAACCGAGACCCATCTCCACCATTAGCCATGAAACCAGATCCTTCTTCAAAACTGGAAGTTCATCCTCCTATTGAAGCCAGCAAACCCGTCACCTCAGCTAGCTCGGCCACCAACCTCCGCACGTCCCCTCTTCCAAGGCCACCCCCTCCTTCTCGAAGCCACGACATCACGCACCCCATAGCCTTAGCAACTCACCACTCCCTTGCCTTCTTCTGTCGATGCCAGTTTTTTATAGGTTAGTATATATATTTTTAAGTTATATATAAAGGCATAAGTTTAGTGTTATAATACGAAATATATATAAGGTTGGTTGCTATGAAATATGTTATACAGTTTGTATATGCTTTGCTTGTATTTTTCTTTTATAGTTATATATATACGTACGTCTGCTTATTTTATATTCATTATAATAATTTGCTTATATTGTTTTCAAGATATTTTGTATGAAGTAAAATAAAAAAAATTGATATATGTTTAGACTTTTATTTTTAACATAAGTTTTAAATTAAATATTGACTCTATATGGTTATATATATGGGTAAGTTTCGAATTTGCAATTGCAATTGCTATTTATTTATATGTGTATATAGATAGATTTTGAAAGTTATTTGTTTATTTCAAATTATAGGTTGCATATGATTTTATATATAGTATATATAGTTATTTATTTGCTTATTTATTTATTTATTTTGTTTTGTAAAAGTCATATGTATATCTTCGCATAAGTTTATGATGGTCTGCATACTTTAGTTATATGACACAGTAGGTATACAAGTTATATAGTTTGTATATATTTGGGCTTTTACTAGTTATAAAACATCAGTGTTATGATGTATGTTTATAAAAGTTATGTAAACTAACCTGTTTATAAGCTAGGATGTTTAAGATAGTCTATATACATACTTTTAAATACTATGGGCATATTTAAATCTAAGCAACAGCCTTTGATTTTATGCCAACGTTTACATATGTCAGTGAGCATATATTAAGTTTTTATAAGGATATTTCGATATATATATTATAAGCATTCCTGTATATGAGACATATATATGTTATTACAAGTTGATTCCAATTGCTTTATACTCTATTTATTCAGCGTCTAACTATTTCAAAATATGGGTCAGGAAATTTTGATTTGGAATATCTGGTAGTATAGTTTTAGGAAGTTATACAAATGTCTGGTGTTGCTTTAAATATATGTATATAGAATAATATATAAGTTGAGTTTGAGATACTTGTTTTTAGATGTTACGGTATGTACAAATTTATAAATGGTCTGCATCAAAGTTTCATGTTATATAGATATATGTTGAAGCTGAGTTTTTATGTACGACTGGCTTTGAGAACATAAGGTTATATGAATATAAGTATATACGAGTTGATTTGTAAATATTTTGTAAACCAGTATTTTATATATATACTATGTTTATGTATGAGTTTACACTTTTTTATTTATTACTAGAAAATGATATATAGACCTTAAAGTATGATATGTTAGTTTATAAAAGTTTTAAAAAATATTGATCTTAAAATAATAATAATAATAATAATGTATCTATTTCAGTGCATATCAATCTGATTCTGATTGGCTCTCATCGATTTCCTATTATCAGCCTTGTCCATTGTGTCTGTTTTCTTCATCGAATCGCGGCCATCTAGCTTTGCTCTGTAATTTCATAGCTTGCTCTGTTGTCAAACTATCTAGCCTCGAAAGGTGAGCAATCACTCACGATTAATGTTCTTTTATTTATTAAATTTGATTTCAATTGAAACGACAATTGAAATATGCTGTTGTTAGTTATTTACACTGTTTTATATGCTATCACCTGTATCAGTTTACTTATGACATCTTACGCCATTAACTGTTAATTATGAAATGATAATCTAGTTTGGCTGATAATTGATTGATTGTTCGATGTTTATACTGGACGTTAATTTGTTAGTGTTAAATGATAAATAGTATGCCAAATTGAAATGGATATAGGATAGTTAACGATTTTAAACTGATTTATATGTTAAATTTGATTAGCTGAATATGTCCCCTTTTAATTGTTAAATTAATTGACATGTAGAATAGTGATAATTACACTTTGAACCATTGAACGTATATTTGATTAATTGTTGTAGTGTTAAAATTGAAATTGAAGGACAATTGAAGAACCGTATAAATATTAGTGTAATAATCTTTAATCTACATGAAATGATAGTGTAGATTCTAGAGATAATTATATTAATTCGTACAAATAACAATGTGAATTAATACGATTAATTCGGGATTATTTGAATTGATTATTTGATTGTTATTGATTGTTGTTATTGCTTGTTTATTTACTTTGACACCATCCCAGTTATCACACTGCAAGTTCCCTTTTGCTATGTTTTGATTTTGAATTAAATTAGAATCGGGTTGAAATGATAAATACCCAAATGAACTTGACCTAGGATAGAGAATTAAATAAAACCCGATTGGTCAATAATTTGATTTAAAATTTAATAAAGATTTTATTTGAATAAATAATATGATTTTGAAATGAAGTTGAAAATTGAATTTTAACGAAAGGAAAATGTTAATATTTAATAATCTGAAACAAAATATTAACAATGTAATTGATGAAAAGAACGTTGTTTAATTTGAGAAATGATTGAATTAAGTTTGAAATGATTTAATAATTAAGTTTGAAATTATAATTAAGTTTGAAATTATTAAACTTTGAAATTATTTAATAATTAAGTTTTGAATTATTTAATAATTAAATAAGATTGAATTACTTAATGATTAAATTGAATTGAATTCTTTAATAAGTGAAATTGAACTTTTGAATAAGTGAAATTTTACCTCGTAAATAATTGAAATTGAGTGTCTTTATTAATTAAGTTTTGGAAAATTATTTAAGTAAGTAAATAAGTGAAATTGGATTTCTTTAACAAGAAATAAAATGTGATTTTTTGAAATTAATGTAAGTCTTAAAATTTAAAGAATTTGATTTGATGAATTTGATTTAATTCAATTTGTAATTTTGATATAATGAAGTTGTATTTAAATAATGGATTTAATGAATTGGAAATTTAATAGAAATTGTTTTGAATGGAAAATTTACTTAATGAATATTGAATGAAATCGAGAAATGAATTTAAATTGATTTAAATGTTAAATTAAATTAATTTAAATGATTTCGGAATGAAACTTATATACGAACTTGAATCAATATTTGAATTGTTTAAATAGAAATTTAAATTGAATTATAAGGTTTTGAAATGGTAATTTAGAAGTTTTGAAACGTAAATTATGGAAATTGTTTTGGAAAGACAAAGGTAATGTTGATTTACAAATTCTAATTGAAATTGAAATTGATTTGGTTTTGAAATATATAAACGACCAATCGATGTAATAATCATGAAAGTTATTAAAGAGACCGGAATCGGTTAGGGACATACTCTCTGTCTAAACCGAAAACCACTTTAATAACTATACGCGGAGTTGTGATCCAGAATGAAGTGGTTGGAATGATGTACGTGATGACTGAAGAAAGAGAACGATAATGCATAGCCTTGACACTTGTTTCAAATTGGAAATGACTAAAACAGGAGCCGTGCCGGGCCAATGGAGGTCAGCTACCTCAAGCGAACACACTTCTTCGAAAACTACTTATTACTTGTTGTCGATTGGTGCACCCTTGATTTTGGGAGTGTTGTTTCGTGGTGTTGCGGTCGCTGCGGCGACGCATTCTCACCAGTCCGGATCAGGCAAACGGTAGTTTCACTACCTTGAGTATTGCCTCATGTGCCTTGTCATACTTGTATCCCTTTATACGCGACCACTACGAAATTGTTTTGTGTTATACCTATGGAGTACTCCCTGATATCCCACTAGTTTGCGGTGGAGTTTACAGTGTTGTATAGACTATAACGCTTATATAAAATGTGTTAAGGGGGATAATGGTAACGCCTTAACACTATTTTGATATCTTATATTACTGATAGACATTATCTACTTATCGTACACTACTACATAGTAGATAGTTTAACAGATCCTTAAAGGATGGTTATTCCAAACATCCTTTGAGTTACTTGTATTTCAATTGCTATTTCACTTGAGTTGGATTTATTGATATAAGAATGTTAATCCTGACTCGAGTGTTTTGTGTTTTGCTTTACGCTCGGGTCAGACTGAGTGTACCAGTATTCAAGACTCACCTTTGAAGTTGGTGCTTTACTTGAAGATCCAGCCATCTATTCTGCTTTCAGTATTCGATGATTCCAGTGATGTATTCTGATTTGTATCTGATGTATCGTATTACTCTTCCGTTGTATCTGGTTCAACTCTGATGTAACTTATATATTTATATAGTAGCTTCATGAACTACTATCTCTTTTATTTCCGCTGCACTTATTACTCTGTGTCTGTGATCTGTGATTATTTATTTACTGTATATGTTCAGTTTTGCCAAATTTAAATTAACAACGCGGTATTTTGAGCAATTCAATTCCGGCTTGAGTGTCTACCTATACACTTATAATGGATGCGAATGGTCCAAAATATCGGGTCATTATAACTTGTCAATATGATAGTGCGAATTCAACCAATAACAAATGTACATATCAATAGTGATATCGATATGACTAGTTTATAACTAATTATATGTCGTCCGGCGACTATCATCATCTATATGCTGTCTTCAGACTGTTGTTGTCGCATGTTAGCGACCCTCAATCTACTGCCTCATTTAGAACTGTCATTGAGCTAAACTATCACAAACTTTCTGATTCGTAACTGCATTTGATCCAAACCGTCTCTGCTATTGTCACATGCTACCTCATTTAGAACTACCTTTGATCCTCTCTATCATTATTCTATCTCCAATGATGGGACTTGTATAAACCGCTACTTGATTTTCATATCTACCACTCTTTGCCACTAATTTTCCAACATACATATGTTCTATTTTGGCTACAAGGTGAACAAGTGTATTCTTTATATTTTCCAAAGTGCAACCTGTGACTTAATTACGCAATAAGATAACACAGTTTATGCTTGGGAGCTATCCATATAATCCACTCTACCGAGTTTGATCGACTGAGATACATCACTATTGTTTAAGTTGTTCATCTTTGGAAACAAAGCGAAAACCTTTCACACAATTCACTAACACTTAGTATATTGTACTTTAGGATTTTAACTAGCATGATATTCATATACCATCGACTGCATTTTGTTTGAAGTCTGTGCATTTTTTTATTGTTGTTGTGTATGCAATCCATAAATAACCGAGGTAACACAAATTACCCCCTACCGTCCCTCACTGTTTTGCAATGTGCGTGAAATAAGTTGTTCGTCTTTGTGAATAATATTGTTGTGTCCCATAATATTATTATTCTACATTTACTACCTTCATTTAAGTTGTAAGCATAAGCCCAATCTAGTCGAACACTTCTCATAAAACTATGAATGTTGTCTTTCTATAATTTATGCTCTAACAGTCCCACAAAACTTGGTTTGTTTTTATCTAAGTGAGAAAAAACATTGCTATTTCTTGGGGGAGTTTAACCCTCTTACATTTCATATTAGGAATGTCATATCAAATTATTACTTGTCCGCCTTCTCTTGCTTCTTTTAGCCTTCGATTTAATTTGAGTAACAAGTTCAGACCATGTTGGGTTACCAATTACTCCCTCAATTGTTGCTTTGAATTAAAAGTGTTCTTCTTCACGTTTAGATTTTCTAGACTAGCCATTACATAGCTTGGAAAATAATGTCAATTTACAACCCATTGTTTGATGAATAGGTTCTTTCATTTTTCATATACCATATTATCTATGTTTATTCTTATAAATAAATTTTTTCTGTCTGTAATGAATTCAAGCATGAACCTTCTTATAGTTATGTCTTCATATTAATTATCATTCTTGTTAATTTATTTTAATCTTTGTCACATGGAGGTGGGAAAAGATTTTGGTGAAGCGTACTTATGCTGCATGGTTATATCTTTCAAGTTCGTGGCCTTGACCATTTGTATTTGTTATTAGATATTTAAAACTATTAGTTCCTAAGATGATGGTTTTGGTGACAACAACCTTAGGACTTGTTATAAAATATAAATACTAATATCTTGGTCTAGATATATATGTATATGCAGGATATATATATATATACAGGTACTGAGAATGAAGACTGTACAGTATAGAGATTCAAGACCGACGAATTCAAGATTGTAGAAATCAAGACTGAAGACTCATGAGTATCATGATTATCAAGTGTTCAAGAGTTCAAGATATCAAGATAAGTAATAGAGTCTAGATTTATGTTAAAACTTCATAATAGCACTAAAATCTTTATTCGGATTTAATTGTGGAATGGAACCCACCTTCTCGCTTTAATAGTTGGATGGAACCCATGACCTCTTTAGTAGGATGGAACCCACGACCTTCTCTAGTGGAATGGAATCCACGAAATTTTCAAAATGACTTATTTTTAGATTTTTTTCAAAACTATCTTTTTAAAAAAGACCTCTCTATCGGTTTAAATATTTTAGCCTTAATTCAAAAACTATTTTTAATCATATTAATTTCAAAATCATTTCTTGTTTTTAAACTATCTCTTGGTTTTAATGTTTTAGTTTTAATCTCATAATATTTATATATTTAGTTTTTATTACTTTTATATTTCGTAAGATCACTTTCCAAAGGTTTTTATAATCATAAAGTATATTCAAAATAGTTTACAAAGTTCTAAGATTGTTTCGACAAACTTTAGAAAGGAAATCTCTTTTAAAACAAAAATCAATTTTCAAAATATACTAGGGGATGTCGACATCTCTATACCCCCAAGTCGACATGGTAGCCATAGAATTCAAATTTCAATTTTTAAAAGAAGTGTCTACTCGTCGTAACCTTTCACGAATAGACATGACCGTTGTTCTCCTATAAACACCAGTTGTTTTCAACGAATTTAAGTTAGTTTTTCTTTATTTCTTCACTCCTTCTCCACTCAAATATTCTCTTATATTTCAAATGCTTTAACAAAACTCTGCCAAAATTCTAAGTGAATCAAACTTGATCATCTCTAGTTTGATTCTCTGCCACTCTCTCTCAAAGATCTCGGTGCTATTCAGACTTGTAGGATCATTTGTAATCAAAGAAGTGTATCGAGTCTCTCTATCAAAGTGTGATTGGAAACGGTGTGATTGTGGCCGGTAAATCAATTGGGTGTGATTGTAGCCTGTAAATCAATTAGGTGATCTTGTAGCCTGGTTAAATCAAGAGAGTTTGCCCTGGACTCGAAGACAGGAGGGTGTATCTCATGGCCTTGAAATCGAGGTTGTAATATCGACATTATATTTAAAGAAATCTTCACAAGAAATTGTGTGGGACTGGATGTAGGGTAACTCCAAAACTGGTATAAAATTCTGGTGTGTTCTTTCCTTCACTGCTTTTATTTTCTATTTACATCTGTGTCTGATTCTGTGATTGTTTCTATTTTTGTGAATTGCATTTGTTTGGATTTAATTTGAAAAGATTTCAAAAAGATTCATAATATTAATTAAACATTATTCACCCCCGCCCCCTCTAGTGTTAATTCTACCTTAAGATCCATAATCCACATTTCGTATAAAAACCACTATTGTATGAACAAAATATCGATAATTATGTACTAAATACTTTAAAAAAACTATTATATGAACAAAATATATGTTATGTTAGAAGTATTTGATGATTATGTTCTCAATTGTATTGTTTTCTATTGTTTTTTTTAAACTCCACCCCGGATGGAAGAGCTCCCGCCTAGGGTGTGCGCCATACCTAGAAAGGTTTAAGCCAGCCCCAGCACAGAAGTTTGATGTTCCCAACCAGGTTATAGGGTTTACAGGAATCCACCTCCGCGTCTTGAGGAGAGTAGGGCAGACGGGTATCGAACTCGCGACCTCGTTAACAGGAGGCAAGTGTCTCAAACACTACACCACTACTTGCGAACATTGTTTTTCTATTGTTAGTTGAATTTATTGCATGTATATACATTTGAAATGTTATATGTAGTGCAGAAATGAGCTATTGTATTGATTATGAACAAATAATGCATTATATATTCAACTGGATGTAATAGCATTAAAATAATGCTACAAAAAATTTACAACGTCTAAAAAATGCTACAAATATGTATAGCATTTAAAAAACCCTACAACGCATAGGTGTTGTCAGCATATCTAAAAACCCTATAGCGGTTGTTTGTTAGAAGCGGATATAAACCGCTATAACAAAGTGAAACGCTTCAACAACGTTACTAATCAACAGCATTTTTTGAGCGCTCCATAATTACAAAATTCCTAGCGGTTAAAATATGCTACTGAATGTTAAAATAGTTTATACGGGATTTACATTATGTAGCATTTCATAATGGCTATAAAGTGGGACACATTTTAGTAGCAGTTACGTTTTCTAACGTTTTTGGAATGCTACAAATGGATAATTTTTGTAGCATTTACTTAACTCTATAGTGGGTACTTGATCTACCATAGCTTGTAGTTATATGGCGTGTATAAAAACGCTATGGTATTATTCAGTAGCATTTTTTCAATGCTACAAAAGGGCTGTTCTGGCGTAGTGATCCTAAGTAAAAATATGATTCTTTTTCCTCAACCGAGTCAACGATGTGGCTACTTTGGAGAAGTCCTAAATGAACGCCTATAATATCCAACTAACCCAATAAACTTCATACATACATAGCGTTTTTGGGTCTAGTCCAATCTTGAATTACTGCAACTTTTACAGGATCCACATCAATGCCCCGCTTAGAAACAACGTGATCCAAAAATTGCACTTTCCTCCTCTAGAATTGACATTTAGAAAACTTCGCTTTATGTGGGTACTCTCTCAACACCTCGAGTACAATCCTCAAATATGTCTTGTGTTCCTCCTTCGTCCGTGAGTGGATGAGGATATCATCGACGAACATAAGCACAAATTTGTCTGGCTGACCCCTGATAATGCGATTAATAAGATCAACAAAGTATGTCGGTGCATTGGTCAGCCCAAACGGCATAACCAACCACTCATAGAATCTAGATGGCATACTAAATGCTGTAATCGACACTCTCTCTTTCTCTACTCTTGGTTGGTGGAATCCCATCGCAAGATCCAACCGAGAAAATACTCTAGCACCATGGAGCTGATTGAAAAAGTCATCAATACGTGAGAGTGGATACTTATTCTCCTCGTCACTTTATTCAGCTCAAGGTAATCAAAACACAGTCTAAAGAAATCGTCTGCCTTTGTGGAAAATTTTACAGGTGCTCCTCTCTTAGGAATACTTCTATGAATGAACCCGCTTTGCAATAGGTCATTCACTTGCACCTCAAGCTCCTGTTGCTCTCTAGGCGCCATCCTCCTCAAAGGCATC
Organism: Allium fistulosum; assembly: GCA_030737815.1. NCBI lineage: Eukaryota > Viridiplantae > Streptophyta > Magnoliopsida > Asparagales > Amaryllidaceae > Allium > Allium fistulosum. The sequence goes on from CM060904.1 coordinate 692,786,298, forward strand.
ATTATCAGTCTGGCATCTTTCACTAAATCAATATGAAACTCGATCTCTCTGTGTGGCGGAAGTTCAGTCATCTCCTTAAATGTGTTTTGACACTCCTTGGCAATAGGCATTGATGACAACTCATCATGTGGGATATCAAGTGAATATAGAAAGCTAATCATCACTTCATCGTCTGGAAAGCATCCTACCACTACAGTCTGCCCATTATCTACCCCTACCGTCACCAATTTCTTCTCACAATCTACCATCACTCTGTATCTATGAAGCTAGTCCATACCTAGAATAATACCAAACCCTACAAAACCCAAAACAAAGCAATCTTAAGTAGAAGAACATCCATGACTCGATAAGACCAAACCACGATAAACCATACACTGGCTAGTGGAGCCTCCAATAGGGTTCGTCACAATCAAAGGTCGTTCAACAATTTCGAGTTCCAACCCTAACTTATCTACCAAGTCACTGATATGAAGGAATGTGAAGCCCCAATATCAAACAAAATGTATAAGGGAACATCATAAATAGAAAGCATACCTCGGATAACGATGCTCTTTCCCTTCTCTTTCGTCGATGGAGCACTCAACAAAGTCGGGATAGCGTTGAGAGCATATGCTTTCTCCACCTATTTCTACTTAGTAAGCTCTCGACAATCCTTCTTGATATACCCAAACTTATCGCAATGGTAGCACTTTCTCCCCTCGGCCTTGCAATATCTACTGTAATAACCTTTATCACCACACTTGTAGCGGATCATCGCAACATTGCTCTTCTTTTAGCCATCCTTATCCTGAAACCATTTCCTCTTTTCGTTATTCCACTTCTTCTTGCCTCCCCCGGCCGATTGCAGCTTTGGTTCTTCTCTAGGAATAAAAATCTTCGGTTTCAGATATAAACTCTCATGCCTTAGGCCTTATCGACTATCATCTTAAAAGTCTCATTAATGTGACCCATAAGTCGTTTCCTCAAGTAGTCGTCTAAACTAATGATAAATTTCTCAGTATCCTTTAATGGAGTGTCGGTGAAAGACATCTCATATTTCGACAGGGTGTCGAACTCATCAACATGCTTGGAGACAGTCATATCCCCTTGCCTCAGATCCACGAACTTATAGAAAAAATCCAACTTATGAGCTGCCGGAGTAAATTTTTCCTCGAATCTCGCTTTGAACTGGTCCCATGTGAACTGGTCCTTGGGAGTGGCGACCTTCACAGTGTTCCACCTATTCATGGCCTGCTCCTGAAGCTGTCAGGAAGCCAATCTTCCTTTCGTAGCAACTTTCGGCTCTAAGTCATCAAAAGATCCTTTCATGAGTGTAAAGCCAATCATGCACTACCATCATCGATTTTATTCCTAGGAATGGTTTAGTTTAGTGAAATCGGCTCTAGGTGCCTGCACCAGAGCAAACACCATGTAAAGAAACTCTTGGAGTGGCTAGTTGAGCATTCTATGGTACGTTCCTTGTCAATGTATTGAATATCGTCTGCAAATCTGGATTAGTAGCTCTCGTGCTAGCTCCTTCTTTGACCTCGGAGATGAAGTTCCTAGCAGCATTCCTTGTTAGATGATTCATCCTTCAATTTGCAATAAGGATGATTAGTCTCTCTATAAGGAATTCTACTTAAGTAGCACTCGTGTGTGCAGTGCGACTTATATATTATATATATATATACCATTATATAGTTTTGAAAACCAAAATATATAATAACTACTCTCTCGTATATATACACTCTCTCAATCCAGCCTAAGGTGATAACTCCTACCCTATCTCTACTGGCTCATGGTATCCCTTGGTTAAACTACTCAACCTAAGCTCTGATATCAAATGTGACGACCGCCTTCGTTCACCGACACCCAATAATGCAATAACCTGTAGAGTGTGCTATAACGGTGCCCGATCGATGCAGGAGGATGGAAAATGTCTCTAATAGTCATTTCCCAAAGTTATAGAATCGTACGACCCTATATAAAAATAATATTAATATTTTATGATCATTCGATACGTAAAATACGGGTTGTTATAGAAGGCATGTATCGATGGGGGATCTGTTCACTGTTCACGGTTTGGGTATCATGGTTCGGTGATGGAAGGGGCTGAGGTTGCTTCGAGTTCTTTACGTGTTTGCTTTGGACCGCTAACATAATTGCTTTGAGTTATGCCGCATTTACTTCGGGCCACCTGTGTTTGAGCTTGCTTCGAGCTATGCCGCTCTCACTTTGGGCTGAGGCTAATTCGGCACCGATTCATGCAACTTAGTGGTGAATAGTTAAAGTTGACGACATGTAGCTTGGTGATGATGACTCAAGATGGGGAGTGATGGCTTCGACGATGGGATAATTGTACTTCAAGATGCAGAGTATAGGGATACGAGTTGGATTTAAGGAACCGTTAGAGGATGATTATGGGACAAACGATGATATTCTACGACAAGCAATGATTGTCGAGAATCGTTCTAGTCCCGACAACTTTAGACGGGAGTTGTACGATGACATTGAGACTAGTTCCAGGTTGCGCTCTTCCATAGTTGACGTGTGCAAAGGGATCGCTGATACTCATTGGTTTCTAGTGTACTCGTAAAGCAAGAGTAAATTGGATTATGATGGATCTTTATCTTCAGATGTGAGATTTGTTCACCCTGGACTGACGCGATGGTTAGTCCAGTTCTTGGCCTACTAAGGGGAGTGGCTTTGAGTACCACGATACTAGGATGTTGAATATCGTGATGGGTAGTCTAGTCCCTAAGCGCGATGGCTCATGCGAGTTATCATATATCAAACACACTAAATGAGTGAACGCGTGGATGGATATTATATTTGTTTTGGCTGCTTATCACCCTATGGACGTCACATGATGTAGATATCTGGACATCCATTAGTACTTTGACGTATAGTACACCCATGATGATTACGATATAGAGTAGCATATATCATGTGTTATGTGCTAACTCTGGGAATGTCGGTACATGTCAAGTATGATTCTTGTAACATCCCCCATTCTGAGGCCCAAAACTACTCGCTACGGATGTTGTAGTCATCTATGATTATTAATTCCCAACAACAAAATATGGTTATGCTAATCATATAAATAATCAGAAGCGCATAAATATGAAAAAATTTCAAACCCAATTCAAAAATAACCTTTACATTCCATTTCAAAATATGATTTCATATTCATTACAAAATCACATTTGTGATTCCACGTTCAGAGAAAATATAACTATACAAAATACTCCAAATGCGACATATAAAGATGCCCCCATAGTTGATCAGAGTCATTTGTTTAGCAATTATACAACTCTGTCGTTACATCCAAATAAACAAAACCAAACTACACAGCGGAAATAGATAAAGCTCCTAATAGCTAGATTTCCTCCTGCATGCCTTCAGAAGCTTATTCATCTAACTGAAAACCCTTATTCCCGACCTACTCAAATGAGTACCCATGAGTTTAAGGGGAAAAACAAAAACTTTGGGTAGGACAACAGTCTAGTGTGAATAATAACCTAGCATCTCAAACCAAATAGATATCTAGTGAGACCAACCGCTGAGCCGAACGGGTTTTCCCCTCACTATTATCTTAACCAAGACTAATTAACCAAATACCATGCTCCTGCAACCATAATGGTTAGAATATAAAAAGTAGCATTTATAATTATGCAACATATACGACATTACCCATCCTAATTTATTAGATTACCTATCTTAATTTCAAATAACTACCCGTCACAATTTAAACTGACTATCCGTCTTATTTTAATTTGACTACCCATCTTATAATTATGTGGACTACCCCCCTCACATTTAAATATATTCATAGTTATGTGGACTATCCATCTCACATGCAATTATTACTTGGATTACCCATCTCCTACCATATTGACTACCCATCACATATGGTTCCATTGTTTAAATTATGTGGACTATCCATCACACATATTCCATTTAATTTACAATGATGTGCACTATCTATCGCACATCCCATAGTTTTCCTAGGATGACTATGAACCCTCCATTAACCATATAGAGGCTGTCCATCTCCAGTATGATGTGGACTATCTATCTCACATCCCATAGTTTTCCTAGGATGACTATAAACCCATCATTTAACAATTTAATTCATGTTACCCACATGTTTAACCTACGTCTATCGGTGTCCCAAATTAAGTTATCTCCTCTTAAAGTTATAACATTTCAAAGTAAAGTACATCGGTATCCCCAATAATCGGTGTCGAAATCATTTTAGAAAATACATTGGTATTCCCAATGATAAAGTCGCATTTATAAAACATTTAGTTTGTCGAAACTAATCTATGTTGGTATCCCTAATGATAGTGTCGACATCTATAATCAAAATAACATTGGTATCTCCAATGTTTAAAATCGAAGTCATAAAACAATATGCTCACCACCCCTAATTAGGTTAATATAGATCAATGCCGATGTCGATAAGAAGGATTATGGCTCTCCACCTTTAATAAAACAACTCACGCGTTACTAAGACATTGTCGACCTTTGTCCAAGGTCGAAGACCAATAACTTAAAGTTCTTTTAGGTATAAACTTATTGTCGGAGATAGGATTATTGACCCTCTCACAATATAGGCTATCTACCTTTTTAAGACAAAAAACCTTAGAATTTTACAAAACAATTGACTAACTGCCGAAAGCATAGGATTATCGACCCTCTCGGACATAGACCGCTTCGCCTCTCTAAAATAGTTTTACTTTAAATAAAAAAAGCCTCTTCGGTATTAAAAGTAAGAAGTGCGGCGTCGATGCTGCACTGCATCGTTGCCAGCCTCCTATAATATAAAACCCTAGGTATATAAGGTCGTCGACACTAATGAATTGCGGCATCAAGACCATCGGCATCATTAAACAACTTCTATACTCAACTTACTTCGGCTATTTTGCCGCTAATATATAAGTGCGAAGTCAAAACATCGGTGAAGAGATGCGACTTCACTTATAGATGATTCACGGAGTGCCAGTGCCACCGATACTAAGTTATCGACGAGGTCGACTTCATCCTACTTGGAAACATTCCATAGCTACCGAAGTAATTATCCTATGCTTCCTTTCACTTCGATGTCGACATTCATAGGTACAACACCTCAATAGGCATGGTGATGAGGTGGCAGCATGGCATTATTGTAATTAACCTAAAAACTGATTTATTTCTACTAAAAGTAAACACTTTTCACCAAACCATAATTCTTGTCTCTATTGGAGAAAAACATCTTTTGACATTTCTTTCTCCAAAAAACTTACGCATCTCAGTTTTAAAGTTCCAAAACATATATCAAATTCACTAATTAATTATCCATTTAAATGCTTTTCTAGCATATTAAATTCATAATAATTCAAAATTACTTGGGAAAAATCCAAACAATTCACAGAAATTCCAAAAAACCATATTCTTTATCATATAAAAATTTCAGAGCTAAAAACCATATTTAATTATTTTTAATACTTAAAAACCGAAATTAACTCAATTCCTCCTTAGAAAATTCATAAAATATTCAATTTAATTTGGAAAATTATGAAATTAAAAACCCATCTCCAAAATATCATTTTACACATCATATCAAAACTTCAAATCATTCGGAGACTAAAAACTTAGGCCCCGTTTGGTTTGCTATTTTTAGTTTTGTGTTTTCGTCTAAAGAAAAATTCGCATTTATTATGTATTGTTGAAAAACACACAATTTTGAAAAATGAAACAAACATAGAAAATGGAAAACAAGTTTATTTGATTTTTCGTGTTTTGAGCCATAACAAAAGGATGGAAAACAATTCATCTCCTCCGTTTCCCGTCCATCGTTGCGATGGCTAAGAATTGTAAATTTTTTTTCCACATTTTCTTGTATTTTATAGTGTATGTTGAAAACACAAAACTCAAAACGAAACCAAACGAGGCCTTAGTTTTTACCCTTAAAACCCACTTAAATAATTTCATAAACGATTTCATAAACCATTATTCTATCCAAAACAATGATTTTTCAACCATAACTTGGCAAAACAAACAAAATGAATTTGTGTACTATCCATAACAAATTAATCAAGAGACAAAAGAGATGGTTTTAGCATTATTCACCTTAGATTTGATTGTTGGAGCTGAGATTTGATATTGCTTTATTTTCCTTAAGCTTCTTCCCCTTAAATCCTCCTGATTTTGTGGTTTCTTCCTTAGGTTATGGTTGGCCTCCTTTTCTTACTTTTATGACTGTTTTGTTAATGAGTAAAGTGAGAATGAAATGAGGGGGAGAGGGTTTAAGGAGTGAAAGTTGGATCTTCCTAATTTGTCCCTCTATTATATTCTCTTATATGTTAATTTTAAAACAATCTTACTTAGTTTATTAATATTGGCCCGACCTTATTAGTTTCCAAATCTCACTTTCCTTAACCATTTATTACTCTATTTAATCTATCCAATTAAATATCCTGAATAATGTTAAACTAAAATATGGGGTTTTACAGGCTCCCTTCCTTAAAGAATTTCGTCCTAAAAAATCAGTAAGGACTACAAAACAAGCACTTCAAATAATGCTAGTATATCCTACCAGCTATAAAGTCTATATACAACAAATATTGAGCATACCATCATAACAGCTCAGGATAAGTATCCCTGATCCTGTCTTGTCTCCCAAGTACAATCTTTCTCGTTGTCACTCTATTGGACTTTCACTAATCCGACTATCTTATTCCTTAACTTTTTCTCATATCTCGCTACAATTCGGACTGGTTGTTTTACAAAAGTCAGATCCGACTCTATTACTAAATCTTCCAATGTAGTCGGAGCAATAGTACTTTTGGATCATGCATATACTTTCTAAGATGAAAAACATAAAACACATTATGGACACCTAACAAACTACTCGGTAACTCTACTCAGTATGCAATTTTCCCGATCCACTCTATAATAGAGAACAATCCAACATATCTCGATGCCATTTTCCCTAACTTTCCTATCGTATCATACTCTTCATCGATGATACCTTAATGGAAACATGATCCCCAACTGAGAACTCTAAATCTTTACACCTTTTATCTGCGTAATTTTTCTACCTAAATTGAGCTTCTCTCATCCTATCTCGGATTAACTCAATCCTCTCTGTGGCTTCACTTACCATATCTGGACCAAGGACCAATCTATCTTCGGTCTCCAACAAAATGCTGGTGATTTGCACGACCTTTCATATAAAGCTTCAGAAGGCGTCATTCCTATACTAGTCTGATTACTATTATTATAGGAAAACTCAACCAAGTGCAAATGGTCTTCCCACGACCCACTAAAATCTAGTACACAAACCCTTAACAAATCATCAAGTATCTTATTGACTCTTTGTGTCTGCCCATCCATCCGTGGGTGATAAGCGATTCTCATCTTAAGCTTGGTACCAAATACCTACGGTAGACTCTTCAAGAATTCACTAGTGAACAAAGCATCTCTGTCACTGACTACACTACTAGGAATCCCATGCAGTCTGACAAAATTCTTCATAAATAACTTAGCCAATAAAGGTGTCGTCCTGGTTGACTTAACGGAAATGAAATGGCCACTCTTGATTAGTCTATCCACTACGACCCGAATACTTTCATTTCCCCTGTTTGACTTTGGCAACCCATCAATAAAGTCCATGGATATCGAATCCCATTTCCAAACTGGTATGTCTAAAGGCTGAAGCAAGCCACTCGGCTTCCGATGTTCGGCTTTTACTTGCTGGCAATTCGTACACTGCTTTACCCATAAGCCTGCATCCCTTTTCATACCTTCCTAAAAGAAGCTTCTTTTCATCCTAATACATCTTGGTTTCCCTAGGATGAATCGTAAACTTTGACCAATGACATTCCCTAAGTACTTCCCTCCTTAGGTTTCCAACATTCGGAACACACAACTGTCCCTTCTTCCTTAACCATCCACTTTGGTCAAGACTAAAATCTTTTAGATCATCAATCTCGGTTCCACCTTCCAATTTTCTAATCCTTTCGGCTTGCAATGGATCATCTCTCTACTTAGAAGCAATCCTGTCGATCAACATTGGTAGAACTTCCAAGCAAGATAATATGGTTGTACTATAGCAGTCGATCTTAACTACACACTACAAGTAGTCAAAGCCTCTAAATCATTCCATTCAGCCAACATAGCTAATAGCACATTATGATGTTTCCTGCTAAGTGCATCTGCAACTTTATTTCCTTTCCCTGGTGTATACTCAATACCAAAGTCATAAGCTACTAAAAACTCCAGCCACCTCTACTATCTCATATTCAACTCTTTCTGAGAGAATAAATACTTAAACACTTGTGATCTGTATACAACTCGAATTATTCTCCTAAGAGGTAGTGTCTCCACAATTTCAGTGTGAAAATCACCACTACTAACTCCAAATCATGAGGCAGATATCTAACTTTATGTGGTCTGAGCTGTCGAGAAGCGTAGGCAATCACTTTACCCCTCTACATCAATTCAGCTCCTAATCCTATTCCATATGCATCTGTATACACCACCAAATCCTGATTCCCATCTGGAATAATTAACACTGGCGCATTGGTCAACAAATGCTTCAACTCAAGGAATGCTTCCTCACATTTATTGGACCAAATAAACTTCACGTCCTTCTTAGTTAGCTTAGTCAGTGATGATGCTATCCATGAGAAATCCTTGATGAATCTCCAGTAATCGCCGGCTAATCCAACAAAACTTCTTATCTCGGTCACTATCTCGGGTCTCTTCCAATTATTTACAGCTTCAATCTTAGCTGGATCCACTGACAACCCTTTCTCTGAAACTACATGAACAAGAAACTTTACTTCTTTCTTCCAAAAATGACTCTTCGAAAACTTTGCTTTTAGTTGATGTTGCCTCAATGTCTCAAGCACTGTTCTAAGACGAATCTCATGGTCTCTTTCACCTTTGGAATATATCAGAATGTCATCAATGAATTCCAATATGAACCTATCCAAGTGCTCTTGGAAAATCGGTTCATCAAATCCACAAAGAAAGCAGACGCATTAGTTAACCCAAATGACATCACTAACCACTCATACGAACCATATCTCGTTAGAAACGCCATCAAAGGAATCCTGTCCTCCACCACTCTCAATTGATGGAACCATGTCGCCAGATCCAACTGGGAAAATACTTTGGCTCCACTCAACTGATTGAATAAATCATCAATTCTCGGCAAAGGATATCGATTCTTTATCGTCTTCTCATTCTACTTACGATAATTAATGCACAATTATAACGACCAGTCCGGTTTCTTCACAAATACCACTGTCGCTCCCCAAGGCGAACTGCTTGGTCTAATAAAACTCTTTCCTTCTAAGTCCACTAGCTGCACCTTTAACTCCTTCATCTTGATAGGTGCCATCTTGTTAGGTGGTCTACTTACGGGTTCAACTCCGGGTATAAGATATATTCGAAACTCAATAGCTTGTTTAGGTGGTAGTGCTATAACCAGCTCAAAAACATCTGCAAATTCCCTTGCAACTAAAACCCGATTCACTTCGTCTTCTACTTCCATTGCTCCCAGCAAAGTACAAATATCCACACTCGAGTTATCTACTGAGTATATAATTTGGTCACTACTATCAGGGAGTCTAAATGATATTTTTCTATCATGGCAAAATATCATAGCATCATATTTGCTCAACCAATTCATATCTAAAATAATCCCAAAATCCGTGAAATTAAACACATACAAACTGCAGGAAAAAGTATACCCTAGCAACTCAAATTCTAGATAGTCACTCTCATCCCAAGAGTTGAGTACTCTCCTATTGGATTAGCTACTATTAAAGAAGTAACAAGGCATGATGGTTCTAAACATAACTTATCTACCAAACATTGAGATATAAATGAATGCGATGCACCGGTATCAAAAAGTACCCTAACTAGTATGCTATGAATCAAAAGCGTACCTTCCATCATAGAATTTCCCTTCTCAGTTGTTGTTGGTCTTGATGCAGATAGCTCCAAAGCAAACACCTTTTCTTTATTATCCTAGGCCGCTTCTGGACATTTGTTCTTATAATGCCCTATCTGGTCGCAGTTAAAGCACTTCACATTTTGCTTGCCCACAACCATCTTGCCATCACCTAATTAACAATCATTTGCATAGTTCCCATTCTTATCACACTTATAACAAACGATATCCGCCTTCCCTTTCTTAGCAGCTCCACCCTTCTGAGCTCCCTTTCCCTTAAAGAACTTCCTTTTCTTATTTTGAGAACTCTGGGTTCCAACTAGCTTCTCCTTTCCGAAAGTAGAAAGCGTTTCCTCTTTCATGATTACCATCTCCACCACTACATTCGATGGATCCCTAAGATGTGGCATAGTTGCCCTAGCAATCTCCAGCCTCAACCCCAGGATAAACTTCGCATTCCTCTTGATAACAGTGCCAACAGTGGCATACCCATACCTGGACAGCTCATCAAACTTAGCTTAGTACTCCAACATTGACATTTCTCCGTGCTCCAACTCCATAAACTTCCTGAGCAAGGCTGACTTAGTTACTTTGGACAAAAACCTTTCCTTGAATCTTCTTCGAAATTCTGCCCAAGTCAACTCCTCCTCCGGTACCCCTACGGTCATCCAATTCCACTAGAACAAAGCAGCTCCTTGAAACTGTCTCGAAGCCAACCTCCTATTCTTCTCATCATTCAGACCCAAATTAACGAAAATGCTTTTACAATGTAACAACAACTTCTCCACTTCTATTGCATTTTCAGTCCCTAGAAAAGGCTTCCCACCCAAACTAGTGTAATCTCAACTTGGCTTAGCATAGTTATTACCAACTGATGCTATGGGTTTGACTCCTCCCGCATTAGCAGAATTTCCTCTGACTACTCGTGCAACTGCTCCAGCTTGCATCAGTTTGACGAATAACTGATACATAGTCCCCATATCCATTGGTGGGATCGCAACATCTACATTGGCATTTGCATTTTGATTAGCATTTGCCTATCAACCCGGATTCCATCTGGTGTTGGGCCGAGCATTTCCAATTGTTGTGGTGCTTCCGCCACCTAGATTCACTCTTTCGTTTCCTGCTTCCATATCTTTCTTTCTTGTAAATCTGCATACGAGCCTTAGTACGATACAGAAGAACAGAGAGGGGAGAATAGAGATAGAATACATACTTATCCATAGCAAACACAAGTACATTACTATAACGTTATCCCATACCCTAATTTTATTCTCTGATTCATTAGGATTATGTTTTCAAAACTCTTTAAGTTCAATTTTTTTTAGTTTTACATAAATTTATGCTTTGATACCAACTTGTAACATCCCCCATTCTAAGGTCCAAAACTAACCGCGATGGATGCAGTAGTCATCCATGGTTATTAATTCCCGACGACAAAATACGGTTATGTTAATCATATCAATAATCAGAGCACATGAATATGAAAAAATTTCAAACACAATTTAGAGATGACTTTTACATTCCATCTATAATTATGATTTCATATTCATTACATAATCCCATTTGTGTCCACGTTCAGAGAAAATATAACTATATAAAACACTCTAAGAGGGACATATGAAGGTGCCACTTGGTTGATCAGAGTCAATTGCTTGGCAATTATATAACTTTGCCAGTACATCCAAATAGAAAAAACCAAACTACACAGCGGAAATAGATAAAGCTCCTAATAGATATTACCTCCTGCATGTCTCCGAAAGCTTATTTGTATAAGTGGAAACCTGAAAAACCTTAGTCCCGACCTAATCAAATGAGTACCCGAGAGTTTAAGGAGAAAAACAAAAACTTTAAGTCAAACAACAAGCTGGTGTGAATAATAACCTACCATCTCAAACCAAATAGATATCTAGTGAGAGCATGCCGCTGAGCGGAACAGGTTTTCCCCTCACTAGTATCTGAACCAAAACTAATTAACCATATATTGTGCTCCTACAACCATAATGGTTACAACATAAAAAGTAGAATTTATAGTTATGCAACACATACTGGATTACCCATCCCAATTTATTAGATTACCCATCTTAATTTCAAATGACTACTCATTGCAATTTAAACCGACTATCAGTCTTATTTTAATCTGACTACCCATCTTATAATTATGTAGACTACTCATCTCACATTTAAACATATTCATAGTAATGTGGATTATCCATCTCACATGCAATTATTACTTGGATTACCCATACCTACCATATTGACTACCCATCATATATGGTTCCATTTTTTAAATTATGTGGACTATCCATCACACATATTCCATTTAATTTACAATAATGTGCACTATCCATCACACTATCCTATAGTTTTCCTAAGATAACTATGAACCCTTCATTAACCTCATAAAACTATCCATCTCTGGTATGATGTGGACTATCCATATCACATCCCATGGTTTTCCTAGAATGACTATGAACTCATCTTTTAACAATTTAATTCATGTTACCCACATATTTAACCTATGTCTATTGGTGTCCCCAATTAGGTTATCTCCCCTTAAAGTTATAAAATTTCAAAGTAAAGTACATTGATATCCCCAATGATTGGTGTCAAACTCATTTAAGAAAATACATTGGCATCCCCATTGATAAAGGCGCATTTATAAAACATTTAGTTTGTCGAAACTAATCTACTTTGGTGTCCCCAATGATAGTGTCGACATCTACAATCAAAATAGCATTGGTATTCCCAATGTTTAAAATCGAATTCATAAAACAATAGGCTCCCCGTCCTTAATTAAGTTAATATGGATCAATGCCAATGTTAATAATATTGTCGACAAGAAGGATTAAGGCTCTCCGCCTTTAATAAAAGAAGTCACGCGTTACTAAGACATTGTCGACCTCTATCAAAGGTCAAAGAACAAAAAATTTAAGTTCTTTTAGGTATAAACTTATTGTTGAAGATAGGGTTATCAACCCTCTTACAATATAGGCTATCCACCTTTTTAAGACAAAACCTTAGAATTTTACAAAACAATTGGCTAACTGCCGAAAACATAGGGTCATCGACCTTCTCGAATATGGGCCGCTTTGCCTCTTTAAAACAGTTTTAGTTTAAATAAAACAAAGCCTCTTCGACGTTAAAAGGAAGAAGTGCGGCGCCGATGCTGCACTGCATCGTTGCCGACCCCTTACGATATAAAACCCTAGGTATACAAGGTCGCCGACACTAATGAATTGCGGCATAAAGACCATCTACGTCGTTAAACAACTTCTATACTCAACTTACTTCGGCTATTTTGCCGCTAATATATAAATGCGAAGTCAAAACATGGGTGAAGAGATGCAGCTTCACTTATTGATGAATCATGGAGTGCAAATGCCTCCAATCCTAAGTTGTCAAGGAGGTCGACTCCGTCCTACTTGGAAACATTACATAGCTACCGAAGTAATTATCCTATGCTTCCTTTCACTTCGACATCAACACTCATGGGTGTGGCACTTCTATAGGCACAGTGACGAGGTGATGGTATGGCATTATCGTAATTAACCTGAAAATTGATTTATTCCTACTAAAAGTAAACATATTTCACCAAACCATAATTCTTGTTAAATTTCTATTGGAGAAAAACATTTTTTAACATTTCTTTCTCAAAAAAAACTGCCGCATCTCATTTTTAAAGTTCCAAAACATATATCAAATTAATTAATTAATATCCTTAATTAATTATATATTTAAATGCTTTTCTAGCATATTAAATTCACAATGATTCGAAATTACTTGGGAAAAATCCCAAAAATTCACAAAAATTCCAAAACACCATATTCTTTATCATTTAAAAATTTTGGAGCCAAAAAACACATTTAATTATATTTAATAATTAAAACCCAAAATTAACTTGATTTTCTTCTTAGAAAATTCATAAAATATTCAATTTAATTTGGAAAATTATGAAATTAAAAGGTCATCTCCAAAATATCATTTTACACATCATGTCAAAACATCCAATCATTTGGAGACTAAAAACTTAAGTTTTACCGTTAAAACCTATTTAAATAATTTCATAAGCAATTCCATAAACCATTATTCTATTGAAACAATGACTTTTCAACCATAACTTGGCAAAAAACAAAATGAATTTGGGTACTATCCATAGCCGAATCAATCAAGAGATAGAAGAGATGGTTTTAGCATTATTCACCTTAGATTTGATTGTTGGAGTTAAGATTTGATATTGTTTTAGTTTCCCTAAGCTTCTTCCCTTGAATCCCCCTGATTTCGTGATTTCTTCCTTAGGCTATGGCCAACCTCCTTTTCTTACTTTTATGATTGTTTTGTGAATAAGTAAAGTGAGAATGAAATGAGGGGGAGAGGGTTTAAGGAGTGAAAGTTGGATCTACCTAATTTGCCCCTCTCATATATTCTTTTATATGCTTTTTTAAAAGCAATCTTACTTAGTTTATTAATTTCGGCCCGACCTTATTAGTTTTCAAATTTCACTCTCCTTAACCATTTACACTATTCTATTTAATCTATTTAATTAAATGTCCTGAATAATGTTAAATGTAGATGTCAATTCTTCATACCCATTTGTCCTAGTATATTAACTTTACAGTATTTAAGATTTTCTACCGTTCACACCAGACTGTTGTTTGACTCAAGATTTTATGTTTTGCTTCCTATTATTTCGGCTACTCTTAATTGAGTAGATTAGGGATGTCAAATCTGGTGAGCGCGTGGAGCTGGACAGGTAGCGAGCAGAAGGCTATACCCTCATGTATTACTATATTTAGTTGTTATTACTTATCATTCTGCTATGTAGTACTATGGAGCTTACTAGTGATTTTATCTATTTAGAAACTGTTATCTATTTGAGTTTATTATCAGTTGTATAAAATCTATCACTTATGTTGTATAGTTGTATATATTTATGCACTCTGATTTCTATGGTTCATTCAGTTATTACTATCTCGCATGTTTTATATATATGACGACTATTATATTTTATTCGATGCGATTGAGATATACAATGGGTTCTGTAATGTTTTTATTTACTTTACATCCCTTGATAATTATCCTACATCGGACAGGCACCGTAGCAGCAGGGGTGTAAAATAGACGAGTCGAACCGGACAGTAAAGTGTACAGCTCGGAACGGACTATAAATTAGATGGACAAATGTCCGACTCGATAATATCCTGACTGCAGATCTTGTGCTCGAGCCCGGTCCATTAAAAATTTGCAGCCGACCATGTCCGGCTCGTTTAACTCATTCGGACTTGGGCGAACTCGGCGGACTCGGACAGAACCAGCAATAGTGCATGTAAATATGTGTATATACATCATGCATATAAAATATTTTACGTCAATGCATGCACATCTTGTATAAGTATAGTGTTCAACTGGTCGTCATAAGTGAAAAGTGAAGTATACAGTAGCACATTATACACAATAAATTATATCTAAACTGAATAATAGATGCATATTAGGAAGTTTAAGTGTATAAACTGCATCAACAAATAAACAAAATAAGCTGCATCAGAAGTAAACTTCATTCAGAAATCAGAAGTGTACAAAAGGACCGGCTACAAACAAAATAAACTGCATTTAAAGCATTCAAATGGTTGGTCAATCGGATCGCATGAAACCTTTAATTTTCAACTTTAATAAACAAATTTTAAATTAAAAACAATTCATGCAAGTGGACAACCAAGTGGATTCTCCAAAGCCTGCACTGCATCAACGCAGTGTATAAAAAGCATGCAAACTAAATTAAATATTCAAAGTGCAGGTTGAACATCATATCATTCAGAGACTATAGGTTAAAGAACATAAAAATTTAAATAAATATCTCAGGTTTAAGTGAGGCATGATACCATTGATAGATTAAGATTGATAATGTTGTATACAGTACAAAACATCCAAACAAAATACAAACAGAAACATTCAAGGCATTAGCAATAGTTTGATTTTAATCTAACTAAACATAGTTTAGATACGATATTCCACTGTTCATAAAAGATCTAAAAATGGCTGAATAAATTTGCCAACAAAAAGTCAGTAGATTCAGCTCCCCAGCATCAAAAACGTGCAAATTTAGTCTGGCAAGTTATGTTAGTTCTTCCAACTGACAAACAATGAAAAAATGGAACATTCATAAACAATACTAGTAGAGAAATCAACTAATAATAAAAACGAACTATGACACCCACATGCAATAATAATCATAAGAGGCATGCAAAAGTTTGACAATCCATGAGCTTGTTTACAATTCCATTCAGTCAAATTAATGTACCGGGTATCTTCTTCTTCATGTTGTACCTTAATATAAAAAAAAGTAGAGGATTTAATCAAATTGCTAAGTTTTGTGGAAACACAATGATTATAATTTAATAATGTTATCCCACCTTTTGGTCAAGGCCGGGATATCAACAAATTGGTTGGAAAAGATGGATATTAGGATTGGAGATCTATTGAAAACAAAGCTATGATCGATATCGTCAAAATTTGGTCGAGCGCCAATCAAGACAGGATCGATTGGGAATGATGAACAAGGCTAGGAGAGGCTACATTTCAAATTTCAGATCAATCGGAGTTCGTATACTCGAGATATCGATGGATTAATATTGGTGAGGAATGGTTAGTATCGCTACGTTCGTATCGATACTGTTCGTATCGATCAACATGGAATGCTTCGTATCGATACTGTTCGTATCGATCGGCATGGATTACTTCGAGTTGATATATGTCATTCGAATCGATGCTGTTCGAATCGATCGAGGGGAGTCAGTAGATGGATGCGAGTATGGATAACACACGCAGAGTTGGACTCATAAAAGTTTGTATCGATCGGGATGGAAACGGCAACGTACTTCGAATCGTTGATTTCGTATCGATGTGGCACACATCGATTGAATGGACATGGCAAGGCATACTTCGTATCGATCAAGGCTGGGATCGATATGAACAGAGGTGTTTAGGATCGGTACGGAGGCAATGGACTTGTGTCGATGGATACGAAGAAGATCGAAGGCGTTAACAGGTGGATAGTACCATATGGATACGAAGGATTCAGGAGCCGTGTTCGTATCGATCGTGTTCGTATCGATCGATACGAAGGAAGCAGTCAACGCGGCACGAAAGATGGATCTTTCCTGGATCTTCGAGACACGTAATCGATGCGAGCTATATCGATGCGAAGAGAGGAGAACGTGGAGCTGGAGATCGATACGAACACGGCAGCCTCCATACAAACTACAACTCGCATCGATCATAACTGAACATCTACAACTCCAAATGCGATGAAATTTTCAGAGGAGCTTCCTGATGCACTCGAGAACCTCCACGATCGATCTCGGCTCGATTGAGCTACTTTTGGATCGATACGAATTGAACACACATCGATCCAAAAGCGCTCTGGATCGATCTGGTGGGCCCACTTGCGCAAGAGAAGAGGTATTACGGGCTTTGGGGTGGTTATTTTCAGATCTGCACCTATAAATAGCAGTGCTATGGCAACAAAAAGGGGATCTTCTTCTTCTCTCCTAGGCGAAGCTCTGCTATTTTTGTTATCAACTTCCAAAGGCTTGTAAATGTAATTTCAGTATAAAAAAGGAATAAAAAGGATTGATTCAAAGTGGACGTAGACCGAATTGCCGAACCACTATAAACCTTGTGTTTTCTCTTGCTTTCTTCCATTTTGATTTAACTGTTTCTTCATTTTTATTCTCTACTTTATTTGGATCTGAGATCTGTGTTGGAATATTGGGAATCTGTCTTTATAAACTGGTGCTTTCACTACTTCTGGGGTTTGTGACCATTTTTGGCGCAAACACTTTGGTGCTTTCACTGAGAACGACTGGCACCCACTATACCGGATTTGGAGTTCAGATTTGAAAAGCTGTAGGATCATATCTAAAAGGAACCATGACAAAGCAATCAATAAGGAGACAAAGAGCGGAGAGAAGTCAGCATGAAGGAAGCCAAGAGGCATCTTCAGGAGCTAATCAGACTTTGGCTTTCATTACCAGAGACGAGATGGAGATGATGATGTGAGCAATGCATGAAGAGTTTCTAAAGAGACGGGAGGAAATGATGCAAAACCTTCTCAGACAGTTTGGACAGGCATGAACAACTGGAATTGCTGGAGTTTAGATCCACGAAGCTGGAACGGAAGGACTCAACAGGTAATCAAACGGAGCAGTTCAACAGGGCGCAGCCCCTAATCAGCACACGACTGTTAATCAGGATGGATCCAGGCATGGGGGCACACCAGTCGGCAACGACGGACCGACCCATGGACGACTTTAGGTGACACCACACAACAAGAGCTGGCAAGAATGCAGGAGTGCGTGATGAAGAGTACATACCAGAATTCCCTCGGGGACTCGGGGGGCAGCCCTTGATGGACAACGCTGGGTTGGTTGAGATTATCAGGCGAACTATACACGGAGGTTTAACAAACAGAGATCTGGAAGGAGTAAACAGGAGTCCGTTTACCCGTGACATCAGAATGGCTCGGAACCCACCAGAGTTCAAGCTACCTACGCTGGAGGTATACAATGGCAAGGCTAATCCTACCGATCACTTGATGAGGTATACGAGACGCATGGAAGTGCTGGGGGGCATCAAAGGAGGTTATGGCCCGATGTTTTCCCATGTACTTGATGGATATAGCTGTTATGTGGTTCAGACAGTTGGAAAAGGGATCTATCAGGACATGGACGAAATTGGTGGATAAGTTTTTAAAGCAGTTTCAGGTTCATATCAAAATGCCAAAGAACGTAATGACGCTAACCTCGATGAAGCAAAGGACAGGAGAATCGCTCAGAACTATCTTAACTCGGTTCAATGCAGCGTTTGCTTCGGTGAATCGGCCGGATCCATCGATGGTTTTAATGGCAGCAGTATCAGGAGTCAGAGATAACTCGAAT
This sequence comes from Allium fistulosum, assembly GCA_030737815.1. Lineage (NCBI taxonomy): Eukaryota > Viridiplantae > Streptophyta > Magnoliopsida > Asparagales > Amaryllidaceae > Allium > Allium fistulosum. The sequence continues at coordinate 692,805,162 of CM060904.1, forward strand.
TTCAAAGTGTTATTGATACAGGACCCACCAATGGATCTCGGGGAATTCTTTCACGAGGTTGAGAGATTCCTTTGACAGGAGGATGTATGTTCGGATATGAAATTGAAGGAAGTGAACGCGGCTGAGGCTCGGGCAAGGATAATGATAAAGGAAAACGGAAGTCGGATGACAACTCTGGCCAGACAAGGAAACGTTGGGGAGAGCCAAAATTCTCCACTTACACAGGGTTGAAATGAAACTTTGGAGCGGATATTCATGGAAACTCGGGATCGCCTTCCCTACCGAAGGCCGGCAAGGAGAGAACTATCGGAACGTGAAAAATCATCAGGAAGGCACTGTTTCTTTCATGATCTGGATGGACATGATACCAACAGTTGCAGGCATCTAAAGGATATAATCGAGGAGCATGTAAGGAGTGGCCAGTTGCGACAATACATCAGAACTCGAAATGCGGCAGTGGAACAAGAGCAGCTACCGTCTACTTCAAACGACAATGGCGCGAGGCCCAGGAATGACAGTCGATTAGTTATCGACTGACAGGGATATGGAATAAGTAGCAAACTACAGGCAAACGGCTAAGTCACTTACTCATGTACGGGAACGAAGATGGCCCCTCGGCATGCTCTGAGATGATGATAAACCGCAACGCTATGGTTTGTGAAATTTGTTTTTTTCTTTTTTTGGTTTGGACATATGCTTTTTCCTGATTCGGTTTTGGAGTTTGGTTTGGACTTTCGTTTCGATGCTTGTTTTCTGATTTGGACTTTAGTTTCGATGCTTGTTTTCTGGTTTGGATATTGGTTTGGATTTTTGGTATGGGTTTCTGGTTTTTCGATTTGATCTGGATTTTGATTGGATTTCAATTGGATATTTTATCTGGCTTTTAATAAATGATCATTGGGTATGAATTATGCCTGGCAAGGGGTAAGTCGCTTCGTCCGAGCATGACGAATCGACTTTTTCAGGTCGTCGAGTATGGACTATACTCGACGACCGGTAAGCCCTATATTATCGATTACTATTTCAGGTCGTCGAGTATGGACTATGCTCGACAAGGGTCCGGAATGACCAGAATTCGGCTTAGGACTTAACCCATGACATTACTCAGCATTCAGGGACACTGGACCACGAACGCCAAGGCATTGCTTAATACAGGTCGTCGAGTGTGGATTGCACTTGACAAGAACCCAGAGAGATTATGGATTCAAATATCGGCTATGAACAGCTAAGGATTTGGATATCGACCCAGAAAGGTCCTGGATTAGATTATTGGTTATTGGATACGGAGGGATTAGAACTCGGTTGTCGGATTCAGATGGATATGAAATTGGCTGAGGATTTGATTACTGACTTCGAAATCGGACATCGACTCGGAGCAGTCGCGAATTTGGATCAGGTTATGGTATGACACTCGGACATGATGGCTTGGTAATGGATTGGATTATGAATCGGACGGTATGGCTACGGATGGAATATGGACTTCGGATGTCGGAATCGGAGCTTTTCAAAACACACATTCTTACCACAAGGCATGTTTTGAGGGGCAAATGTTATCCCACCTTTTGGTCAAGGCCGGGATATCAACAAATTGGCTGGAAAGGATGGATATCAGGATTGGAGATCGATTGGAAACAAAGCTATGATCGATATCGTCAAAATTTGGCCGAGCACCAATCAAGACATGATCAATTGGGAATGATGAACAAGGCTAGGAGAGGCTACATTTCAAATTTCAGGTCAATCGGAGTTCGTATACTCGAGATATCGATGGATTAATATTGGTGAGGAATGGTTAGTATCGCTACGTTCGTATCGATACTGTTCGTATCGATCAACATGGAATGCTTCGTATCGATACTGTTCGTATCGATCGGCGTGGATTACTTCGAGTTGATATATGTCATTCGAATCGATGCTGTTCGAATCGATCGAGGGGAGTCAGTAGATGGATGCGAGTATGGATAACACACGCAGAGTTGGACTCATAAAAGTTTGTATCGATCGGGATGGAAACGGCAACGTACTTCGAATTGTTGATTTCATATCGATGCGGCACACATCGATTGAATGGACACGGCAAGGCATACTTCGTATCGATCAAGGTTGGGATCGATACGAACAGAGGTGTTTAGGATCGTTACAAAGGCAATGGACTTGTGTTGATGGATACGAAGAAGACCGAAGGCGTTAATAGGTGGATAGTACCATATGGATACGAAGGATTCAGGAGCCGTGTTCGTATCGATCGTGTTCGTATCGATCGATACGAAGGAAGAAGTCAACGCGACACGAAAGGTGGATCTTTCCTAGATCTTTGAGACACGTCATCGATGCGAGCTATATCGATACGAAGAGAGGAGAACATGGAGTTGGAGATCGATACGAACACGGCAGCCTCCATACAAACTACAACTCGCATCGATCCTAACTGAACATCTACAACTTCAAATGCGATGAAATTTTCAGAGGAGCTTCGAAAACATCGATCTCGGCTCGATTGGGCTACTTTTGGATCGATACGAATTGAACACGCATCGATCCAAAAGCGTTCTGGATCGATCTAGTGGGCCACTTGCGCAAGAGAAGAGGTATTCCGAGCTTTGGGGCGGATATTTTTAGATCTGCACCTATAAATAGCAATGCTATGGCAACAAAAGGGGGATCTTCTTCTTCTCTCCTAGGCGAAGCTCTGCTATTTTTGTTATCAACTTCCAAAGGCTTGTAACTGTAATTTTAGTATAAAAAAGGAATAAAAAGGATTGATTCAAAGTGGACGTAGGCCGGATTGCCGAACCACTATAAACCTTGTGTTTTCTCTTGCTTTCTTCCATTTTTAATTTAACTGTTTCTTCATTTTTATTCTCTACTTTATCTGGATCTGAGATCTGTGTTGGAATATTGGGAATCTGTGTTTATAAACTGGTGCGCTTTCACTACTTCTGGGGTTTTTGATCATTTTTGGCGCAAACAAATAAATAAGATTTTTTTGAATATTCTACTAATAGAAAATGAATATATTTTACCTCTTTCAATGCATAGTTGGATCACAACCAATCATCGCTACATATCAAAGCTTCAACCATCTCGGACTTCAAAGAACTTCGAAACTGATCAAGAACCCTACCACTAGCACTGAATGCAAATTCAAAAGCAACACTACTTATTGGAATAGAAATTATATCGTCAGCCATGCTTAATAATATTTTACATTTCGAAGCATTGAATTTCCATCAGTCCAAGATGTTGAACTTATCATCTAACCCATTATATTTGTAATGAGGTTCTTTCAAATATACATCCAACTCAGATTCAGATGGTTCTATAATATCCGACTCTTCGGCCCATATGTCAAACTCAGATCTACTCTTTGTCATTGATTTACTATTAGAATCATGGTTGTTATCACTTTTCTGCTAGAATTAGTATTCAATGGCATACTCAAAACATACTCAGAATATAAATTTTGCAAAGAAGAAGCGATATATCTCTTATTCTGGTCCGATTCAACAGCAGGATAAATCTTTGGAAAACAAAATTCAATTAGTTTCATTTTGTATCTAGGGTTTAGGATAGTAGCAATTGACATTAAAAGATTGCATTCACTCCAATATTTATCAAACTTTATCTTCATTTTATTCATTATTTCACTCATAAAAAACAATTTTCAAACTCCACCAATTTATCATTCAATATTTCTTTAATCTTCCAAAGTTCAGGAAGAAATAAATTTGAAGTTGGATAAGAGCATCTTCAGTGGTCGTTATTCAGGGCTTAATATTAAGTCCTCCTCCCAGTTGTGTATTCAAAGTTGAATATTAAGGTTAATATTCAGAATCCAATTACGGATTCTGAATTGGGCTCGGGCGTCCATTTATTGGACGCCCAAGCCCCGGCGCCCAATAAATGGATGCCCAAGCCCAACCCTCCACCAGCCACCCGAAAACCCCCTCCAACGGCTAGAATCGGCTCTTTTTTACCACAACGGCTATAAACGGTCAATTTTGAATTACAACGGCTATAAACGGTCATATTTTGAACTACAACGGCTATAAACGATTATATTTCTGATTTCATTTTATATATTTGACTAATTTTGAGAATGTAGAACACACATCTCTTCTACTACTAAAATTATATTCTCAATTCCATAATATTGAAAGTATGTCTCATATGTTTCAATCATATACCGAAGCGATGAATATAGATAATTGAAATTTTGATTCCCAACCCATTCAAAATGTTCATCCTCAAACTGTTCCCTCTCTATCCTTCCATTCTTCTGCTCCATGGAGTGGAGAAGAAGACAAAGATTTGTGTTATGTCTACGGTCATTTTTCTAACGACTCGGTCAAGAGAAATGACCAAAGTGGAGAGGCGTTTTGGAGGAAAATTATGACTGCGTACAATAAAAAGCATGTTGAAAAGACTAGGTCAATGTCTGCAATTACCGATCGATTTGGAAAGGTTAATCGACAAACGCAATTCTATGAGTCTCAAATTCACAAAATAAGAACAGCAAATCCAAGTGGAATGGATGGCGAAGCTGAATTGGTAATGTTTTGAAAAATATCAATTTGTAATTATATTCATATTTTATCAATTTGTAAAAATATCAATTTGTTTTTATGTTTTTTTCAGAAGAGAATGGCGAATGATCAATTCTTAAAATTATTTCCAAAAGAAAATGGTACAAAGAAACCTCATTACTATAAGTTTGCAAATTGTTATGACTTGCTTTTTAGTCATTAAAAATGGAGCTCGAACAATGTAAAGAGCTTAAGAGATGTCCAATGGAAGTCAAAGGGCAAAAAAAAGCAAGTTGAACTAATTATAGTTCTAGCCCAGGAGATTCTTTTCATATGGATTCTAATTTATGCCCAGATAACGAAGCTGAAGAAGCAGAACTCGAATTTGATGAAGATGCTAGACCGATGGGGCAGCGAGCAGCTAAGAAGAAAATTGTTCGATCCCAGATCAATTCTCGTTTAGCCCTAATGCATGAAAAACATGCGAGAGAAAATGCAGAACGTCAAAGAGGCAGTGCAGAAAAGCTTACCGTGTTAAAAGAATTGGCCGAGATTGAAAAGGGTAGGTTTGAGATAGAGCGTCAACGTCCCTTAGTAATTGAAAAGGATGTCATAGGAATGGATCCAATGATAATGCAGTATTGGATGGAATACAAACAAAGCATTGTTGAGAGTAAATCAGGAACGAAACACATGTAGTTGAGTTTAAGAGAAATGTATTTTCAGTTATTGTTTTCAATCATGTACTATTTTTAGGTTTGAAATATTTAATGGTATATCGTTTTGTTCGATGCATTCTTTAGTTAAAAATATAGTTTTACTTCACCAAACAAAAAAGCTATTACAAACACCATAATCATAGCATGCTACACTTCGTTACACAAATAAAAAGGCAAACAAATATAATTAAACAAAGATCCACCATCATGAACTACTGATTTCCATAAGAATTCCAAATATGATCCATTAAATCCTTTTGGAGCCTATTATGAATAGTTGCATTACGATATACTTCATAATGATTGACATGAATTGCATACTGTGCTTCAGTTCGTAACGTGGCAGCGTGAAACAATTCAGGGAGTTGTCTAGCCCCATCATACTCGAAATCGGGATAGTCCATACCTCGTTCATCTTCAATGATCATGTTATGCAAAATTATACAACAGAACATAATTGTAGCCATTTTTGGTCTCTTTCATAATCTACATAGATTGCTCACCATTGCAAATCTTGACTGAAGGACCCCAAACGTCCTTTCTATGTCTTTCCTTTGTCTTTCTTGCATTGCAGCAAATTTTTTCTGTTTTACCGTCATTGGGTTTGCAAATGTCTTTACAATCGTGCTCCATTTGGGATAAATTCCATCTCCTAAATAGTATCCATGCTCATATGTGTTATGATCAAGAGTAAATGATACAGGAGTTGATTTACCTTGCGTCAAATCATTAAACAAATGAGATCGTTCGACAACGTTTAAGTCGTTAAGAGAACCAGGCATTTCAAAGAAAGCATGCCAAATCCACAAATCATGATAGGCAACTGCTTATAGGATGATTGTTGGTTTTTTCTTTGCCGTTATATGCTTTATGAAAAGTTTTAGGACAGTTCTTCCACTTCCAATGCATACAATCTAGACTTCCAAGCATGTCAGGCCAGCCTCTACTTTCATGCATTTCACGCAATCGCGTTACATCTGCCTCGTTTGGAGAACAAAGGTATTCGATCCCATAAATGTCTACAACTGATTGACAGAAGTGATCTAGGTTTTCCAATGTCGTACTCTCTGCAATATGATATTCGTCGTCAAGGGCATCAGGTTGTGTACCGTATGCTAACATCCTCAAAGTTGTGGTCATCTTTTGATGCCCACTCAAACCTTGTTTTTTTCAGTGTCCTGCTTGTAAACAAAGTAATTATTATTCTGCTGAATACTTTCAAGAATTCTTAAAAACAATGGACGACTCATTCTGAATAGTCGTCTAAACATCTCTAGACCATAAGTTTGATCACGAGCAAAGTAATCTTTCATAAGTGTTTTTGTAAAATGCTTCCTGGTTACGGTTGATGTATTTCCGACCCACGACTGAGCCGCCGTGTTTTCCAGAAGTTGAACCGTATGCTTCACGGTAGATCTCCATTAGGTCCTCTTTCTCTTGTTGATGTGCTAACGCGTACGCTTCTTCTTCAGAGGCGCTATCGCATAGCAATATAGCTTTTAGTAAATTTTCAGACATTGTCTTCAGCAGAGTTCTTTAATTTGTGAATGTTTGTGTTAGATTGAGTTGTGCAGAACAAGTATGAGATCCATATGGTTATAAGGCATAACGTTTTGGAGACACCTTGGCAATGTGTAGTCAAATCACATACTGTACCCACGTTTATTTGTTGGCCAATAGTCCTTTCTTTGTTGAGTGGAGACAAGGTGGCTTAGTGTGCAGTCAAATCACATATTGTAGCCACGTTCATTTACTGGCCAATATTTCTTTATTTCTTGAGTGGAGACAAGGTGGCTCAGTGTGCAGTCAAATTATACACTATAGACACGTTCCTTTGATGGCCACAACTGCTTTCTTTATTGAGTGGAGACAAGGTGGCTGAGTGTGCAGTCAAATCAGACACTGTAGCCACTTTCCACTGCTGGCCACAACTGCTTTCTTTATTGAGTAGAGACAAGGTGGCTTAGTGTGCAATCAAATCATACACTGTAGCCACGTTCCACTACTGGCCACAGCTGCTTTCTTTATTGAGCGAAACATCTAGTATATATGTATACATTATCGTTATCTATTTAAGACAATTAAAAAATTAACATAATTCAAACAACAATGTCCAACTTGACATTTTCGTCGCATGAATTGAAGCTACTTATGTAGTACTACATACAAACCGATGAGATGTGCAGCGATGAGGAGCTAATGATAATTTATTTTTGGGACACTTTGGCTCAACTTTACAACAACGACGTGGATTGTCGAGTTAAACGTATGGCTCAAGAGGTTAGAACTGTGTACGAAAACTTTACTAGGGCATGCATGCGTTACACAAAGGTTATTAATGACGTTATATCAGAAAATGTGTTCAAACCTACACGTTCGACTTTTGACGGTCGATACAATTTAAAATACCGCACTCCGTTCATTGGCCATGATGCGTGAGAGGAATGCGGAATATGGATCTTAAGGCTAGGAATAACACTAGAAGGGGGGGTGAATAGTGTTTTTAAGAAATTACTAAACCTTTTTGAGTTTATGTTAATTTGAATACAAATGTATGCAATATTCAAACACAGATATAATCACAGAAACAAACACAGATGCAGAAATACACCGGATTTTATACTGGTTCGGGGTTACCCTACATCCAGTCCCGCACAACTAAGTACGGTTTTTCTTTCAAAAGCAATTCAACAATTACAACCCTCGGTTTCAAGGCTACGAGGTACACCCTCCAGAATCACAATCCTCTAGGTAGAGATACTTGATTTACGGGTGACAAGTTCACCCAATTGATTTCCAAGGCTACAATCACACCTTTTCTTACTTGATTGATTTCCAAGGCTACAATCACATCTTTTCTCGCTAGATAGATTACAAAGAACCCTATAACTCTGAATAGCACTTAGATCTTGTTGAGATAGTGATAGAGAATCAAACCAGAGATGATCTAGTTAGATTCAATGTTAATTTCGGCAGAGTAATGATAGGATTTTGAATAAGAAAATGTGGAAGAATAAGAGGAGTGAAAAACCAGAAAAACTGTCTAAAAATTCGTTGAAACTAACCCCTATTTATAGAAGAACAACAGTCATGTCAATTCGTGAAGAGTTATGGCGAATAGACACTTCTTTTGAAATTTAAATTTTAAACTCAAGTGACACCATGTCGACATGGTCACCATAGGCATGTCGACATCCTAAAGCAATTTTTGAAGATTTGATTTTCTTTGAAAATAACCTTTATCTTATATTAAAACTATTTTAAACTTTTATAAATATACTTGACTACAGATAAAATACATAGATAAATATAGAGAATAATATATATAATTTTACTATAATTTTATATTTAAATCTAAGTATAAATATATTATATTTAAAAGATAGTTTAAAATAAATGAAATTTAAAAACAAGAATATTTAAGGCTAAAACATCTTTTTGAAAATCATTTGAAAAGATAATTTTTAAGGCTAAAACATTTTAAAAAACAGTTTTGAAAATCATTCCGAAGTAGTTTTGAAAATCATTTTGAAGTAGTTTTGCAAGTTTCTTCCTGCAAAATATCTCATCATGTCAGGACTCGAGAACTTGTACACAACCAGGATGTTCGTGGGTTTGTAAGACACTTGTCGTAGGTTTGTAAGTTACTTGTCGTGGGTTTGTAAGCCACTAAAAAGGTAGAAATGGATTCCATCCCAAAAGAAAAATGAAGTGAAGATTTCAGTGCTATTATGAAGTTTTAACAAAATTCTAGACTCGATACTTATCTTGAAATCTTGAACTCTTGATAATTTTGATACTCATGAGTCTTCAATCTTGATATCTTGAATCTCTATACTGTACAGCCTTCATTCTTGGTACCTGCATGGTTAAATCCTGCATATACATATATATCTAAACTATATTGTTAGTATTTATATTTTATAATCTTATTCTAAGGTTTTTGTCATCAAAACCATCATCTCATGGACTAACAATCTCCCCCTTTTTGATGATGACAACCTTTGTTTATAAAATATTACTTCTATCCTAATAACTCCCCCTAAATCTAATAACTCTCCCTTAATCTATGCCTAACTATCCTATTTTATATTCTCCCCTTTTGTCATCAACAAAAACAAACAAACACTAAACTATACAACTCCCCCTCATTCTTGTACTGAAGTACCTGCATTAATAAACTATATAATAAAGTATATTAAGAAATAGCTATACTTATAGACATGATATTTAATCAACGATTATAAATATATCAGTGTAAAATTTATACAATCATCAAACCACACCAAGTATAAATCAAATCAATCAAAACAACCAGTTTCAATCAAAACAATCAATTCAAATAAAGTAATAAAGCAAACAAATTAAATGTTACGGGGAACTTCCACCCATCCTTCTTCTCCGAAAATAGGGTCTGCTTTGATGGCATCCCAATTTTCATTGTCATTTGTGAGAGAGACAGGAGGATGTGCTTCGTTATCATCCTTGTGCAGGGAAGAAATCATCCATCGAACTGCATCGAAATGCCTTTCTTGCTCCTTGATCATCTGCATTTGACTCAATTTTAAGTGTCGCTGGTTTCGAAGAATGAACGAGAGAATATTCTTGAATGAATTAAGAGTTTCTTCAAGATTCTCGGATAAGTTATGAATTGGATTAGCCATTTTTGAAATTGTGAGAAGAATGAGAGATAGAATAGATGAGAAATAATATTCAGTAATGAATTTTGGAAGAAATGGATATTTATAGGTGTAGAAATTCGTTTGAAAATGAATAGACACAAGGTAGGTATTCACATTTCAAATTCAAAATGAAGTGTCATTTCTGACCAGTACATGTCGACATGGTCAAGGGGGGATGTCGACATGGTCTAGTAAATTTTGATGACTTTTTGATTTTGTGAATAATTGTGTATATATATATTTCTATAATATACTAACATTTATTCAAGAGATAAGATAAGCTAGATAACATAAAGGAATTCAATTTCATTGCAAGAAAGAGAGATACAATGATTAATCATAAACAACTACATAAGCACTCAAATTAAAACAAACTTAAACTAATTCGACATGATATGAAAATATAGAACTAGTTAGAGGATGATGAAGATGAAGATAATCCAAATTTCTTGCTGACTTTAGAGAAAAACTTGTTCATCTTGGATGATATTTTGTCCAACTTCTTACTAACGGATCTTTTAAGAACCCGTTGATTCTCAACAATAATCTTTTGATTTTTGAGAAGAGTATTGTTGGTAGGATTGGATGGATATTCACTACTTTCTAGGGATGTTTCACCTTCTTCTTCTTCTATTTCCATTTCATCCCTTTCTTCTTCTTCTTCTTCTTCCTTTTCCATTTCTTCATGAGCCAAACATTCTTCCTTTTCGGTAAGAGTCTCATAAGGTTGAAAAACATATGGGATTTTCATGAGAGAAATGTTTGAGATATTAAAAACTTTTCTTAAAATAAATTCTTCTTCTTTGAAATTTACTCCAAAATAATTGAAAATCCGAGTAAGGTAAATTCCATGGTATAAAGTGTTTTCTCCCATTTCAAAATTTTTGGGACGAAGTTCATCCAAAATAACTTGCGCCCAATTGATATCATAATTTCCGAAAATAGCAAAAAGTGCTTTGCACACTTTTGAAGTAGGATTGTTAAAATTACCCGATCTTGGGGTCAAAGTATGTTGTAAAAGAAGATTGACAATCCTTGCTTTAGGATGGAAGTTTCGGTTTTTAAATTCAAAGTTTTCATCTCCTTCAAAAATATGATGAAATGTCACACGATCATATTCATCGATTTTAAAACTAGAAAGATCCATTCCCGTGCTTTTGCAATGGAGAATGGTACCCAAAAGATCACAATTCAAAATAATTTTAGTGTCTTTGACACTACTCCAAATTTCATTATCATTTCTTTGATAAAATTCTCGATTGAGATTTCCATAGAAAATTTTAACAAGATTTGGCTAACAAACAAAATCATTTTGAGAAGAATCAACAAGACTAAGAATTTGATTGTTTGCAAAAAGAGTATCAATTTCATAAGAAGCAAAATCTTGAAAAATAGCAAACTTTCCAGAATGAACTTTTCCATAGTTAGCATAATTGATGTATGCTTTTATTGCCTCCGGATTATTGAGGAGTTGCTCTTTCAAGTTTTTGGAAAGTCTCATGGTGGAGAGGTTTCTTGAAGAAGACATTAAAGTAGAGAGTAGAGAGCTTGAAGTTTTGAAGAGAGGGTTTGAATTTGAAAATGAAAGTGAAAAGTTGTGATAAAAGATAGTAAATAAATAGATTTTTGAAAGACATGTTTTCTGGTCAAAAGATGCCTTTTCAGAGTATTGAATGAAGTGAAAAGGTGGAGGAAAATTCAAGCATTTGAATTCAAATTTTGAATTTCAAAATTTGTACCCATGTCGACATCATGGTAGGAGCCATGTCGACATGTGCCTGTGAATTTCTATGATTTATTTTTCCTAAGAATTCTAATATATATATACTTATTATTTTAATGTCTTTATATATATGTATATATCTGAAATATTATTAGAATATAGTATATTCCAGAAAGTATTATTATATTATTAAAAATAATAAAATAATAATCGTACCAGTGTTGGTAGCCATTTTGAAAAAATTTCAAAAAATCAGATTATGAAACTTTTGAAAACCTGACTCTGATACCAAATGAGAGGAATGCAGAATATGGATCTTAAGCTAGGAATAACACTAGAGGAGGGGGTGAATAGTGTTTTTAAGAAATTACTAATTTTTTTTGAGTTTATGTTAATTTGAATACAAATGTATGCAATATTCAAACACAGATATAATCACAGAAACAAACACAGATGCAGAAATAAAGTAAATACAGTAAAGAAAAGAACACGCCGGATTTTATACTGATTCGGGGTTACCCTACATCCAGTCCCGCACAACTAAGTACGGTTTTCCTTTCAAAAGCAATTCAACAATTACAACCCTCGATTTCAAGGCTATGAGGTACACCCTCCAGAATCACAATCCTCTGGGTAGAGATACTTGATTTACGGACGACAAGTTCACCCAATTGATTTCCAAGGCTACAATCACACCTTTTCTTGCTTGATTGATTTCCAAGGCTACAATCACACCTTTTCTCGCTAGATAAATTACAAAGAACCCTATAACTCTGAATAGCACTTAGATCTTGTTGAGATAGTGATAGAGAATCAAACCAGAGATGATCTAGTTAGATTCAATGTTGATTTCAGCAGAGTAATGATAGGATTTTGAATAAGAAAATGTGGAAGAAGAGGAGGAGTGAAAAACCAGAAAAACTGATTAAAAATTCGTTGAAACTAACCCCTATTTATAGAAGAACAAAAGTCATGTCCATTCGTGAAGAGTTATGACGAATAGACACTTCTTTTGAAATTTAAATTTTAAACTCAACGGACACCATGTCGACATGGTCACCATAGGCATGTCGACATCCCAAAGCAATTTTTGAAGATTTGATTTTCTTTGAAAATATCCTTTATCTTATATTAAAACTATTTTAAACTTTTATAAATATACTTGACTACAGATAAAATACATAGATAAATATAGAGAATAATATATATATAATTTTACTATAATTTTATATTTAAATCTAATTATAAATATATTATATTTAAAAGATAGTTTAAAATAAACGAAGTTTAAAAACAAGAATATTTAAGGCTAAAACATCTTTTTGAAAATCATTTGAAAAGATAATTTTTAAGGCTAAAACATTTTAAAAAACAGTTTTGAAAATCATTCCGAAGTAGTTTTGAAAATCATTTTGAAGTAGTTTTGCAAGCTTCTTCCTGCAGAATATCTCATCATGTCAGGACTCGAGAACTTGTACAAAACCAGGATGTTCGTGGGTTTGTAAGCTACTTGTCGTAGGTTTGTAAGCTACTTGTCGTAGGTTTGTAAGCCACTAAAAAGGTAGAAATGGGTTCCATCCCAAAAGAAAATTGGAGTGTTGATTTCAGTGCTATTATGAAGTTTTAACAAAATTCTAGACTCGATACTTATCTTGAAATCTTGAACTCTTGATAATTTTGATACTCATGAGTCTTCAATCTTGATATCTTGAATCTCTATACTGTACAGCCTTCATTCTTGGTACCTGCATGGTTAAATCCTGCATATACATATATATCTAAACTATATTGTTAGTATTTATATTTTATAATCTTATTCTAAGGTTGTTGTCATCAAAACCATCATCTCACGGACTAACAATGCGTACATCATACGTCAAAATTGGCTAGAAAGATTTGGATGACCTTAATATAACGGCATAGCTGATTGGTTATGTAACAGTTGGTAATGTATTGTTAAGTTGGAGATGTCTCAATATTTAGTTGGTTAAGTAATATTGTATTTTATGAAGAATCTTTTAATGTTTAAAAAGCTTTTTGAATTGTCATTTCAAATAATATTGCCTGTTGTTGTCAACTCAAACAGTAATGGTATCACATCAAACAAAGAGACCTGTTTGTTTATATATGCGCCTTCTTCATTCTTCTTCATTCATAATCACCTTCTTCTTCACTCACAACAACTACTTCTTCAATGCAATGTCTTTTTGGTCTTCTTCTATCGATTCAGATGCAGGCTACGTGCCTACGGAGAGTCCACATACAGATGAGGATTGGTTTATCAATTATCAAGACCAACACTATGAAGACGTCCGCAATCATTTTCCAGATCTTGACCAGCTGAGACTTCAGGAGGTGGTTGAACCACCATACGAGCAACAGGTTGTTCAACATGCATACGAACAACATGATAACCAGGTTCAAGTTGTTCAACCTCCGTATACACATGACGTTAACCCCGTTCCACTAGTTTAACCTCCCATTGAGAAAGAAGTTGATTCGTACCCAGTTTGTTGTCACTGCTGATATGTGATTGAAGTTGTAGTACATGCAGGTGGAGAAAATATTGGTTGTCGAATTCAGCTATGTAAATTTTGGCCGAATGATTGCAACTACACGGAATGGTTGGATGGTTGTTTATGTCCAAGGGCATAACATATGCAAACGAGTTAGAACAGGAGATAAGACGCCTTAGAGTTTCTTTACAGGAGTTGCAGTTTAATCTTCACTGGTAGTTTCTTTCTGTTTGCGTTCTATTATAAATGTGTTGTATTTTATCAGTGTACTATGTTCGTATATCTGCAATTGTAATGTCACTAGTAGTTTCTTTCTGTTTGTATGTCACTAGTAAGTTAATTTATCAGTGTATTATGTTTGTATGTCTACAATTATAATCGGTTTATCTATTAATTTAATGAATTAATGGTTTAACCATTATCGTCCTAATTCAAGGAAAGTGAAATTAGATAAACAAATAAAATTCACACTACACTCAAATAATAATATAAGTACATAAGCTATAAGTACTACTACATATAATAAAATGTCCACTGTCCATAAAGTAAAAGTAATACAACTACAAGGATGCAACGTCATCATCATCAACATCATCATCCCCATCATCACCATCATCCCCATCCTCCCTCTCGTCCTCATCCTCCCTCTCCTCCTCATCCTCATCGTCCCCATCGTCCTCATCTACACCACCAATGCCAGACCCACTGAGACCAACATCACCTCCACCTGGTGGTCCGAAAGGCTCATGTATGGCAAGTCTAGATGATAACTGATCAATATGCGCTTCTAGCATCTGTGTATGATGTATGTACATGTCGTGCATGGTGTGAGTATGTGCAAACATCATATCGTGAAACACACCAAGTGAAACTCTAGCCTTGTCCAATCTAGCTGCATACTGCATAAAGATGTAATTTGACATAGATAAAAACTAAGTATAAAATAAAGAAAAAATGCCGATAAGCAACAAACGCACCTCATACGAAGGGTGTAACCCGATTGAAGGCACACCCAGTTGTCGGGGTGCTTTTGAAAGACTAAGGGCTGCTCAATCAGGGTACCTGTGACGTCATATGCTCTAAAAGTACTATCAGGCTCCAAATGCATCGGAGTCTAAGAGAACTGTTACGAAGTCGGATCAAATGAAACCAGCGGTACCTGAACTCTATCAGTTGCAATGTGAGGTCCTATATGATCAGAGTTGACCCCATGAACATAATCTGGTAATATGAATCTACGGGGTGCTACTCTGGCCCAATAAGCATCGTAATCTCCATCGATGAAGTATGTACTACTATCCACCCATCCAGCCTGACGTAGAGCATGTAGGTACTGATCTCCAATCACCTTGTGTCTACCAAACATGTCCTCACATGATAAAGGATCAGATGACATACGACGATCACCAGTGATCTAATAAGCACATCTCTCTCTCAAATACCACATAGGCATAAATGCAGATGTATGCAAAGCCACCTTAGGTCTGGATAATGAATACGCAACCATCAAGGGATGGTCGTCCATCATAAGACCTACATCTACAAGGTGAGTCCAATGTGAGGCCCAAGGAGACCGTATGATATTACCCCGACTACGCATGTCAAGCTATGACCTAGCCTCCATCAAGTCATGTCGTACACCTATGAGAACATGATGCATGTACTGAATAGTCTCTCATCGTTTCATCCTAGGAAAGTACTACTCAGCTGCCTGACTAACCATGTCATGGAAGCGGGGATGCATGTTTGCCGTGTACTCGTATTACCATAACGATAAAATGTACCAAAAAGTATGCATCTGCTTGACATGGGCAAGCGCAAATGAATCTAAAGTGGTATAAAGGGTGCCCAAAATCGTCGTGCCCCAATCAATGGTATGAAGCGGGTCTAACCTGGCAAGCGATGCTAGATAACCTAGTTGAACCATACCTTTTTGGTTCGAAAAAAGGTCGAACCAAACAAGTACAACAGAAATGTTCTAGTAACTACATCCATCATATCAGCTTTATCTATATATGTGCTGATGTACTGCTGTAGGTAAGTCAATTTAACAGAACCACTGGTAACGCAACTAACATCTATAAGTGGTAAAAATATAGTAAACAGATTGGGGGACTCGTATAAATCATCAAATGGAAATGGTCTAAGGCCATGTCGTCCGATCTCAATGCCAGTGAACATGTAGAAATCAACCGGGGTAATACGAAGCTCAAAATCTTAAAAGTGGAATGTATGTGTCGTGGCCCACCACCTCTCAACTAATGCCTGAATGAGAGGTCGATCAAAGGACTGGAAAGGCCTAATCGACAAAAACAGACCAAAAGGGCTAGCCTATAGCCTCTCTATAATAGGATGTGGAATAGAGTCATAAAACTGGGTAATGCACTTTGTCCAACTACCACGACAATGAATGTAATGGTCCTATAGATAATTTATGAATCAATAATTTTGGATATACTAACAGTTATTTAATATGATTATGTGATGTAAATATAAAAAATAATCAAATATATTAATGTGTAAATTATACATGTACCGTGGTCAATGCAGTTTCGGCTCTGTGGCGGTAATCATCTAGAAGATCATGTAGTATACGTAGATCATCTAATGGTACTCCTGGTGCCGGAGGAACGTGTAATGGTCCTGCTTATTCCTCTGAATGCATGTGAACCGTTCTTCTAGCGATTTTAGTTGGACGTGGCGACATTTCGTTTAAATTTTCTATTTGAAAAAAAATTAAAAACTAAATTTTTTTGAGAGAAATGGGGGGAGGGGGTGCGCCGGGGTATAAAGAGGGGGTTGGCGTCCATTTAATGGGCGCCTACCCATTGGGTATCTCAACCCGATTTCGGGCTGCAGCTCGTAACCCACTGGAGATGCCCTAAGAAGTACCAGAAAGACATGGGAAGCTTCACTAAAGATTTCTAGAATTTTACATACCGGCTCAGCATTCTCCCAATCCAATGTAAAAGGAAGCCAAGTGTAAGATGGATCTCTCTCTTAATACATAGAAAACACTTTCTTGAATTGAATTGTGCACTCTAGCATTTCATATGTTGAGTTCCAACGAGTAGAAACATCAAGCACCGAGCGTTTAGGGACCGGAAGTTATAGTTGTATAATTATATCTACAAACTTGCTAAGTCATTGGGGAGACATTTTAAAATATTTCACACTTCCTCGGATATTATGCAACACACGTTTTATTTCACTCAATCCATCTTGCACCATCAGGTTCAATATGTGCACAACATCTAACATGAAAGATCTTTCCTTTGCAATAAAGTCAACCATTAACGAAAAGTTTCCTTTTAAATTCTCATAGCTAAATCATTAGAAGATGCATTATCAAGTGTAATTAAAGATATTTTATTCTCTATCCCCCAATCTACAAGGTATGCAAAAATAGCAGCATCGGCAATAGCAAGGTCTGTATGTGGTGGTTCTAAGCTACCAAAGTTTAGAATACACTTATGTAGTTTCCAATTTGAGTCCAAAAAATACATGTAAGGCATACATATATCCTTTAGTTTGGTTTGATGCCCACAGGTCAATGGTTAAATTTACTCTTCCCACACCCCTTAGCATCTCTTTTAGTTTTTTCTTGTCATTTTCATATACTTTCATACATTCACTTTTAATGGTTATCCGTGAAATTTTCTCAAATTCAGGATTCAACATCTGAGAGTACAAGATAAAAAATTCACGTTCAACCATCCTAAATGGATGTTCATGCACACTAATCGTTGTAGCCATTATTTCTCTAATTTTTTTCTTGTCATATTTACGAAGAGTCAATTTCCCAATCAAATCATTATAATTGGATGCTTTTTCTTACAAAATTTATTTCCCTAATATTTGTTGTTGCTTTTGTCTAACAATACGAACACGACATTTACTTAAATGTCTTTTAAACGTAGTTGTACATCCATCTTTTGTAATGGTTATCTTTTGTTTACCAGGGATACACATACCGTACTTTCTAATTGTGCCATCTTTAGTTTCCTTTGTATGTCTTTCAAACTCAAACCAAACTTCTGATTTCCTTTTTCGTGTTCTCTCTTCAACCTCCTTGGTAGTATCCTCGGCTTTACGATTTGTTCATTTCTCATCTCCATCTTTCGCAATTTGATTGTCATCATCGCTGATCATTTCTTCATAAGGCTGTTTGTTACTCATATCAGCATCACCTAAAAATAATGCAAAAGTTAAATATTAAAAGATATAGACACATTACATGTGAAAATGAGTGCAATTTTATCTAATTTTGATTAGCAAGATGTATGGAAGGTTTTGTCTAAACTGAGTTTTCAAAGAAAGAGGAAATGGGGTTCTAAAAGTTTCAAAAAAAAAAAGATGCGTCATCAATATAATTCTATTTATGGACCTAATAATGAAAGAACTTGTATCGTCCAAGTACTAATGCTAATTAAGTAGTAAATTCTTTTATAAATAACAATATAATGTATATAACCTCTTGCTTTGTTTGATGATTTATTTTTATATGGCAACATGTCTACATAAAGTTGGACTGATAATATAACTCAATAAGAATGGTTACAATAAAATCATCCAAAAGTGATGAAAAAATATATTAAATTTTATAAATCGGTAAAAAATATAATAGATGGACAGTTATTAATATATTGAATTTTATAGATGGACAGTTACTAATATAAATAGACTATTGCTTTATAAACAACAAACTCAGTTTCAAATATGATATTTCAATAGTTCCAGACATTAAGAATACCACCATAAACAAATAAAAGACCAAGTTTTCAACAATTGTTGACATGGTCAGGGGTGGTTAGAAGCAGTCGGAAAGGGCAGCTGCATAGGAACCCAACCAAAATCATGAAAGTATATAATCGATCAAATTACAGAAATGTTTTCAGAAGCAATTGATCGAGATATTGAAGATCAGAATAAACAAAACTTCCTCTTATTTCAGCATTTACGATTCGCCTGGTCTGGAAAATGAAAATGCGTGGGTTGTGGAAAGATTATGGAATGGAAGAATGGAACGAATGAAATCTCTAGGGTTAACATTGACAGTATATCACAAATTAGAAACAATGGAATGAATAAAAGAGTGTTTTTTACTTTAAAATTCGAAATAAAAATTGAGTGAAGCTTACCTACAAGTTACGACGCAGAAGCATGGAGTGGAAAAGAATAAACTTTGGATTGATTTCCACTGGTTGATTTCCTATTGGAAATTGGAAGCTATTTATAATTTTGACGTGAGTTAGGGTTCTGTAAGTGGTCTGAAAAGGTAAGTAGGATTTGAGAATGAAATTAAACATGCAGAAGACAAAGCATTCATATGGGAAAATGGAATCTATTAAATAACACTAAAACAAAGAAATTCAAGTTTTTTTTATTAATTGTAGAAGTTTTCTCTACTCTCCTTAATTCTCTCTCTAGATATTTTATTTTTATATTTTTATAATTTATCACTTTAATTCTACTAAACTTCAAGCGTCAATTTATAACCAAATACATACTTTTAAATTTTTCTATAATTATTCACAAATGTTCTTTTGGTTCTGTCTTAATGTTTTACTAGTGTGTAACACGTGCGTTGCACACGGTAATGTTGTTAAAAAATAATTTTTAAATTTTAATTATTGTTAAAAATTGAATATTTTAAGCAGTATATGATAAGTTTATTGAAATAAAGAAATTTATAATTTAAAATGATATGCAACACTCGGATATAAGGTAGAGGGTCGCCAACCACATATTCTCGTCGGAATTATTGTCCTAACTCGGTAATAGCAATATATATGTGCGTGCGCGCGTGCATGTGTGTTTCTATTACTATATATGTAAATAGTTGATGCTATGTGATACATATATTTTTTATATAAATGGATGAAAAATTTGATTTTTCCATTTCTATTAATATGAATATTGTATATATATTTTTAAAGATTTATAATGAAATAACGAATATTAAGTAATTGAATGTATTAAATATTTTAAATTAATGATCAACTTAACTAATTAAATATATGTAGCTGAATGTTAGAAAGTAGGGTAAAAAATGAGAAGAGCTTTGTATGTAGTTGTAGTTGAGAAAAACATCTTACGATCAACTTATCTGCACATGAACTTTTATTCATTATTTGAGATTTCAATTAGTAAACCTTTTTTTAACTTAGTAGTTAATCATAAATTTCGCGTTGTTGTATGAGTGTCATGTTTACAACTTCAATATTTGCAAAATAATAATAATAATGTTAATAATAATATTAATAATAATAATAAATCTGTAGCGTTAATTTGGGTTATGAGTTGGGTAAGTTTTAATATCACGTTGAAAATGAAAATGTCTACATAACTTAATTTGTATTAGAGTAATCTGTGCTTTCACAATCCAATATTGTAAAATATAAATTTATCCTTTAAAAGTTGTAATAATATAATGTTGAAAATGAGAATGTCTACGTAACTTAATTTGTATTAGAGTAATCCGTGCTTTCACATCCCACTATTGTAATATATAAGTTTATTATTTAAAAGTTGTAAAAACGAAATTTTGTACTACAATGCATGATTTTTTTAAAGATAAATGAATGATGAATTAAAAATATATTATTGTTTATGTTTACACTATATGTTATGTGATCCATATACCTTTATATATGAATAAAAATAACAATCTCATCATCTTCGCTTGTATATATGAGTGTTGTATACCTACCTAAATCGGTATATTTTAAGATTTATTAAATGAATTAATAAATATTAGTCAATCAATTTATTTGAATGATTTAAAATAAAGGTTACATAATTGGTTAATACATGGATATGAGTAAAAATATATTAGGAGGGAATTGATAAGGGTTTGTAAGTAACTATAGAAATTTAAAATATAGGTGTGTAAAGCTAAAAATATAATTTTTCAGTGCAATGCAAATAACTTCATTGAGATAAACGAATTAGGAAATAAATTTGTTATTATTGTTGATGTATATAATTTATGCTATGTGATTTACATATCTTTATATGCAAATGAAATTACTTTTTACCAGTTTGTTGATGCTACTTTGGTATTTTAGGATTTACACGACGTATCTAATATTAGTTAAGTCAATTTATCAAATGGTTTAAATTTTGAATTACGTAATTAATTTAAATATATGGACTTAAATGTAAAATATTAGATGAGAACTAAAAAGAAATTTGTGAATAATTATAAAAAAAAATTAAAGTATGTATTTGATTATAAATTGACATTTGAAGTTTAGTAGAATAACTATAAATTGATAAATTATAAAATTTGAAACTAAAATATCTAGAGAGAGAATTAAGGAGATGTAACAACCCTGAGATTGCAATTACCGAATAATAAATTAAAATTATGATTTTAAGTTGAAAAGGAAGCTCAACAAAAATTTTGGGAATTTAAATTTGCAATTGGTTTGCAAATTAAAGTATTTTGGGTTTAAAATGGGAAAATTAATATTTTTGGAATTTAATATTTAAAAAGGGAATTTTTATTGTGATAATGGGTTTAATTGGCCAAATGAGACAATTACATAGTTTTCAAGCTGTAACGCCCCACTCTCAGACCCACTGTAACAAAGAGTATTACGGGAGTAATACTGTCTGTTAAAGCGAAGAATAGAGTATAGTGGAAGCGACCATCTATAATCAAGCTATAACTATCTACCGAATACGTCGAAAGGTGGAATCTATTTAAATTTTTCTCAATCAGGTGGTTCGACATATTCGGTAAATACTTATAACGAAATTACAAATGGCTAAAGATCTATCAGGACAAAGCATAATAATAAATGATAAAAACATCACAGAACAGAATCACATAACAGATATAAAATCCCAGAACAATACATCATCAATACAGATCCAAATATCATAAGTGGGTACAAAGCCACTGCTCACACATGTGAGTCAAAAATATGTACATATCAAAGTCTGAATAATAAGAGAGTAGCGGAATAGTGGACAAATAAAAGCGCTATCTATCAGCATAGCAGATAATGTCCAAGCGGAAGCACAGAAGCTAAGTCTAGAGACCTAACCTGAAACAACTCGGTCTGACCCGAGCGAAAACACTCGGGTCAGGCTAGCTAAACAATCAGTAATAACTGAGATATATAATAATGCGGTACATAAGTAAAACAGTACTTATCCAAAGAGAAGTATATTATGAACCACATGAATATAATGACGATCCCTAATCATCAATAAACAATAAAAATCTCCAAAGAGAAATCAACACCAAAGTGTAGAATAAATAAAATCGCCTCATATCATCGGCGTAGCCAAAGCTATAAAAAGATGCCCATAGGAAATAATCCCAAGAGTGACCAGAGTCTGTAATCAATGCCCAAGCAAAGATCGATGCTCCAAAGAGCAATGGGGATATACTGAAAAATCAATGAAATCAAACACTGAAAAGCAGTGTCCAGAGACACTGTGAATCCACAAGGTAATCGCACTTACATCGTATGGTTCCATAGAACCAACGCCGAATGGCGGTACTCGAATGGATATAAAAATCATCAGATAATACAAGTTTTGCACGTGCACCGACCAGAGTCGTTGTTTTTTTTTTGAACGCGGGCCCAGCCCGCGTCAGTCCGCCCCAGCCCGCCTGAGCCGGGTTGGGACGCGGGCTTCGGCCCGCGTCCACTGCTCCCCAGCCCGCCTGGGCTGGATTGAGACGTGGGCCGAAGCCCGCGTCTTCTATCCCCAGCCCAGGCGGGCTGGAGGGGATTTAAATCCCCAGCCCACCTGGGCTGGGGTGGGACGCGGGCTTCGGCCCGCGTCCCCGCTTCCCCAGCCCGCCTGGGCT
This sequence comes from Allium fistulosum, assembly GCA_030737815.1. Lineage (NCBI taxonomy): Eukaryota > Viridiplantae > Streptophyta > Magnoliopsida > Asparagales > Amaryllidaceae > Allium > Allium fistulosum. The sequence continues at coordinate 692,828,161 of CM060904.1, forward strand.
GGGGAGGCTTTGTAAACCCCAGCCCAGGCGGGCTGGGGGGGTGTGGGGTGCGGCCAGCCCATCCAGGGCTGGCCTGCCTCTGGCTAGCCCAGCTGGGCTAGCCTACTGCACCAGGGCAGCAACCAGGGTGTAGCCCAGGCCTGCCCTGGTGCACCTAGAATGGGTTTTCAGTCTATTTTCAGGCTGCAAATTCCAGCCAACATGTTTTTTGAGTTTTTTTGGCATTTAAGGGTGTTTTTTCAGTTTTTGGCATCAAAATTTTCACCAAAATTAACTAGCAATAATCACTACTAGCAATAATCACTAATCAATAGTAATTACCAATATTACAACTAGCATTAATTACTAATCAATAGTAATTACCTTAATGAAGCAAATGATCAAATAGTTAGAGTGCAACAATCAAAGTAAGCCAAACTCTTCCAAAGCAAAAGATCAAGCCACTTCAAGGACCCAAAATCAACAAAAAACAATAATTACAACAAGATGGAAGAGATAAAAAAAAGAGGATTAAGGAGGATTAGATAATAAAAGAGAGATTGCCTTACCCTTTTTTTTCTTTAAAATTAAGCTAATCAAATTATGAAGAGAAGGAGAAGGAGCTTCTAAATGGAGGCCATTATTTTGTTTAGATCTAGGTTTTAGGAATTTATGAAGAGGAGGAGGGTTAGGGTTATGGGTTTAAGATATTATATAGGAGGGGGTTAGGCTAATGGGTCATGATAAGGGGTTTTAAAACCCATTAGGACTTAGTTTATTTTCTAATGTTATCATGTAAACAAAAATCCTAACAAGCATCCTAGTTTTTAATTAAAACCATGTAATTGTCTCATTTGGCCAATTAAACCCATTATCACAATAAAAATTCCCTTTTTAAATATTAAATTCCAAAAATATTAATTTTCCCATTTTAAACCCAAAATACTTTAATTTGCAAACCAATTGCAAATTTAAATTCCCAAAATTTTTGTTGAGCTTCCTTTTCAACTTAAAATCATAATTTTAATTTATTATTCGGTAATTGCAATCTCAGGGTTGTTACAGACTCCCCCCCTTAAGAAAATTGCGTCCCCGCAATTCCTTAAATATAGAAATCGTCTATAACATCTAATCCACAACGTGCAGATTCGCACGGAAAGAAAATCCACAAAGATCAATAATTACAACAAGATGGAAGAGATAAAAAAAAGAGGATTAAGGAGGATTAGATAATAAAAGAGAGATTGCCTTACCCTTTTTTTTTCTTTAAAATTAAGATAATCAAATTATGAAGAGAAGGAGAAGGAGCTTCTAAATGGAGGCCATTATTTTGTTTAGATCTAGGTTTTAGGAATTTATGAAGAGGAGGAGGGTTAGGGTTATGGGTTTAAGATATTATATAGGAGGGGGTTAGGCTAATGGGTCATGATAAGGGGTTTTAAAACCCATTAGGACTTAGTTTATTTTCTAATGTTATCATGTAAACAAAAATCCTAACAAGCATCCTAGTTTTTAATTAAAACCATGTAATTGTCTCATTTGGCCAATTAAACCCATTATCACAATAAAAATTCCCTTTTTAAATATTAAATTCCAAAAATATTAATTTTCCCATTTTAAACCCAAAATACTTTAATTTGCAAACCAATTGCAAATTTAAATTCCTAAAATTTTTGTTGAGCTTCCTTTTCAACTTAAAATCATAATTTTAATTTATTATTCGGTAATTGCAATCTCAGGGTTGTTACAGGAGAGTAGAGAAAGCTCCTACAATTAATAAGAGAGCCTGAATTTCTTCCGCTTTACTATTATTTAATAGATATTTAAGTGCATACATTTAAATTAATTACGTAACTTAAAATTTAAGCCATTTGATAAAATCAATTAACTAATATTCAATACATCATATAAATCCTAAAATATGAACAATTTCGATAGTATACCATAGCATCAACAAACTGGTGAACAAAATTTCCATTTGCATACAAAGATATGTAAATCACATAACATAAATTATATACAACAACAATAATAACAAATTTATTTTATAATTCGTTTATCTCAATGAAGTTATCATGCATTACACTAAAAAATTATATTTTTAGCTTTAAACCCCTATATTTTAAATTTACATAGTTGCTTACAAACCCTTCTCAATTCTCTCTTAATATTTTTTACTCATATCCATGTATTTAGCTAATATGTCATCTTTATTTTAAATCATTCAAATAAATTCAACTAAATAATATTTATTAATTCATCTAATAAATCTTAAAATATACCGATAAGTACGCATACAACACTCATATATATATATATAAGCGAAGATGATAATTTTTGTTTTTATTCATATATAAAGAAATATTAATCACATAACATAAAATGTAAACATAAATAATGATATTTTTTTAATTTATAATTCATTTATCTTAAAAAATATTATATATGCATTACAAAATTTCGTTTTTTACAACTTTTAAATGATAAATTTATATTTTACAACATTGAGATGCGGAAGCACGGATTACTCTAATAAAAATCAGGTTACGTAGACATTCTCATTTTCAACGTGATATTAAAACTTACTCGATTCATAACTCAAATTAACGCTACAATTTTTTTCTTCAAATATTGAAGTTGTAAACATTACACTCCTGCGACAACGTGAAATTTATGATTAACTACAAAGTTAAAAATAATGTTTACTAATTGAAATCTCAAATAATGAATAAAGGTTCATGTGCAAATAAGTCGATTGTAAGATGTTCTTCTCAACTACAATTATATACAAAGCTCTTTTGATTTTTTCCCTACTTTCTAACATTCAACTCCATATATTTAATTAGTTAGGTTAATCATTGATTTAAAATATTTAAATATATTCAATTACATAATATTCATTATTTCATTGTAAATCCTTAAAAATATATATTCAATATTCATATTAATAGAAATGGAAAATTCATTTTTTTCATCCATATATGCAAAAAACACACGTATCACATAGCATCAGCTATTTACATATATATAAATAGCAAACTATATATATATATATATATATATGTATGTATGTATATAGTTTGCTATTACCAAGTTAGGGTAATAATTCCGATAAAAATTTGTGGTTAGCGACCCTCTACCTGACATCTGAGGGTTGCATATCATTTTAAATTATAAATTCCTTTATTTCAATAAATTTATCATATACTGCTTAAATAAATTTGATTTTTAACAATAATTTAATTTTAAATATTATTTTTTAACAACATTACCGTGTGCAACGCACGGGTTACACACTAGTAATCATAATAGATAGGAAAACAGGCACAGCAAGAAGTTGCAAAAAAAATTTAGTTTCAGGGACAAGAATTTTGCTTTTTAGTCTGAAGGACACATTTTAGTGTAAACATAAAATGGTAACTACAACTATAATTGTGTGATTTACACTAAGAAGTGTCCTTTAGCCTAAAAAGCAAACTTCTTGTCCCTGAAACTAAATTTTTCTCCAACTTTTTCCCTAAGCCTAAAAATCTCATTTCTAGACCAAAGAGAGAATAATATAATTATATTATCATAATATATACATAATGTTGTCATCCTACTTTGACTGTTCAAAAATGATTGTTCACCGACAATCTCGGTCCGGACAGGTCATGTTCGGGCTCGAACCGAAGATTTCGAGCGGACTGCAAATGATGTTCAATTTTGGACCATTGCTTATTCAGACGAACTAACGGTTGAACATATTTGGGATGGACGCGGATTGACTATAGACAGCTTTGTTTGATTTACAGCCCTAGCAGCAGCGCATTATATAGGTATATTAGGTGCTGGAGATGTAGAGCAATCATCACAGTATATGGGTAATTCTTCTTCAATAGTAATATTTATATTTCTAAATTAATTTGATATATAGACACATTTGCCTTTAAAAAAAATTCTTGCTTTTGGTGCATTGTCCAAATTTTTTTTCACTTTGAGTATAAATTTTGGAACTCATTTTAACACACTAATTTATTTTGACATTACCATACTTGGGTTAGAGATTTTCTTATATGAGTGATCACTATTTGTATTTTAAAAAATATAGGTTAAGCATCAAAAACTTACATCTTAAATTGAAGCAATTTTAATCATAAATATCATTTTCACATTTCATAGCCATATAAACTAGTGTGATGATAAAAGCACCTTTAGTTGTTCATCCTAATACCATGTCCAAAATTACCGGTATATTTGCTTATTATGCTTCATAGTGCCATTAATAATCTAGTGATGATCAATACTTATCAAAATTTATCAGAAATGCATAAATATTCACATGAAATGTAAAAAAATTATTTTAAATTTGATTGGTCCACTCAATCGATATTAACCGATAACCATGGGAGCAAATATCATGAAGATTGTGCTTTGAAGAACCACTGAATCAGGTTTTTATGAAAGAAAAATATGTATTTTCTTCCCATTTTTTAGTTTTAAAATTTTTTAAATACATTTTTAGAAATTAGTAATTTTCAGAATAAAAATAATATACATTTTGGAAAGATGTTGTGATAGATATGTTTTAGCGGGAATTATGTTTTACATTTAGTTTTTTTGGAAAAAATTTATAGTAATTATTAAGTGTTTACAATTTTATATAGAATGATATTGAATCTCATCGGCTACGTCCTTCCATTCAGTGAAAAATAGCTCATAGATTCTAATTTTCAAGATTGTATTTCATTGTTCGATGATTAAGTGTTGCATAAAAAAATATACTTAAAAGGTTAAAATTATATTAAATTTAGCTAAATATAAACAGTATTAGAAAAAATACACTAAGATTCTCTTAGCGCCATTTAAAAATAAAGAACTACTGCAACTTGTCTACCTATATCCAAAAGTAATATGCAACATAAATGTAGCAGACAATCTTAGCATTTAGTGCATTGCGGTATAATTCCTAAGTTTTCACAAATAACATAAACTGGTAAAGTAAACAAACTCAATAATCAAAAAGCTATAACCATACCAAGCAAAAAGATCGAGCCTTTAGTTTTAGCGGCTTGCGTGTTCCATGGAGAAGAACTAAGTGATTTTTGATAAATTTCTGCTTCGCATGCGATATTGACTATCGTGTGCCTCTCTCAAACACCTTCTACTACACTAATCAAACAATGTTTGTACTACAAACTAGATATGGAAACAATTTGAATCTACTCTATTTAAGGTTGTATCCTCAAAGACGTTTGAGTGAATCGAAATGAATTGGGTTTATTTCAAACATGCATAAAACTAAAGTTCAATAACTCTAAATCGTTGCAAAATAGTACTCAAAAAGTGATAAGGTGCAGGGGAACTCAAAATGCATGGGTAAATTTTGATAAGGTTCGGGTCATTCTCCATTTACCGATTGTAACACTATTTAGAAAAGATGACATTTTATTATTTTCAATGTATGTGGGGTTCTATGAAAAGGAATGCAGGTTAGCTAAAGCACTTCGAGTGTAATATAAATTTTTTATAGTTAATCCGAATTAAAAACGAGTTTTCTATTTTGCGTTTTTCAATAACGTATTTCAAAATGCGCGGAAGAAATAATAAAGGTATAAAACAATTAAATTAGGAAATGATTTTAACATATAACATTGAAAATAACCTTTTTTCTTTTTTGGAAATACCAAGAGATATCTTCTTCCCTCATATCCCAATTGTTCACTTTTCTTTCAAACTTAATTAACCACGTTTAGTTATATGTTCAAGTATAAGGCTTAAAGGATCTAACATGTATTAACTCACTATTTCTAACCTGAAGTATAAGTATCAACTATAAGGATCAAGGCATTATTGGGTTGTGTTAAATGTTGGAAAATAAAGTTTGTTTTTTGTACATGAATGGTGTGGGATTAATAATAGATGATTTTACCGTTTTGATCTTCTTCTCGAATATGGCTTTTACTCCTCCTTTATTTTCTACTATGGTATATGCCTACGTTCAAGGCCGGATGACCTAATATAAGTTAACTCAATGTTTCTAACCTGAGGTATGAAATATATAGATCAAGAGAGTTGAGTCTGTTATTAGAGAAAACAACGTTTACTTTTCATACAATAGTGATGTGGAATTGTGATGACCCGCCCTTCGTAATACCCTGAATCAACATTGAATGATAACGTCTAACTTTCGAATACCACAAAAGACAATCCGTCGTGGTAAAATTGGAACCGAACATTATAGTAAGGCATATCATTAAAAGCTCATATCCGAATGATAACATAGAGTATAGTGAATATACATGAACATAACATGATAAATAATATACAAGAGACTGCAATAGCAGAAGTAACTAATAAATAAATATCAATATAGAAAATCAGAATACATCAACTCCATACGTACAAAGTTCTGAATATAATCCCTAATACAACAAGTCTCATATACAAATAACATGTCTGTCATGTACTGTTACAACAAGTATACATATCCAAATTATTGACATCATGCCTCCAAAATACTCCAACTACCCAGTAAGTGTATTCCACAAAAGCATCTGACTTTTAGACTACTCAATCGAGTACCCAAGAGTTTTCACGACATAAACAGACAAAGAAAAAACGCAGGTCGGACTTAAAGGCTGATGTGAGGGGAACTATCTCAAAATACTATATATTGAAACTATATACGTATATAAAATAGCAAGCTACTAAGTCACAACCGGGTCTCTCTAGAACGTGGCTCAAGGGTTATTCGGACTACCCATAAATAAGTAAAGTATATCCATCCCAAAGGATAAGGATTTAACCTGCTCTTATCCTGTAACCAAAAAGTCAGCACATCCTAGTAATACCAATCCTAGAAAAGCCCACATGCCTCTAAGAACAATGTCATAATACTTATGTTAGCTAGTAAGTGATAGCGATACCCCCTTGGTCAACCGGCGCTAACACCCTCTATCATAAATAATACTACAATTCTTACCATGTAACTATAAATACAGATAATCGACTATACATACTCATGTATCGCTCTTATACGATAAGTCCAAATAACTAATATCTATTATCATCCCACGCTGAATGAAATATCAATGGAGCAACTACACCCAATGTGATCTTTGGATTATATACATTCTTACCCTTTGAGAGTCCACGAAAAGAACTGAGCATCCTTATACGACCTCTTTGCTACACAGGACCCCCGTATAGACCTAGACCACTCTCCTGACGCTAGTGAAAATCCTTATCATTATAGCGCCCCCGGCATCTATATCTACGCCATTGCTACCGGACATAAGTATCCATTAAGTGTTGCTCTGTACTCTCTCGAAGGCTTGGCTTGTAACCATAAAATGAATTTATATACGAATATTGTAGCACTGGAACCATGCTACGACTCAAATATAGTTGCCACTCCATGACTCTCTCGTCGTGCACTTGCTTCGACCCCAATGGACCTCTCAAGCACAATAGCATGTTGAACCATGTCGTCCCTCCATGACTCTCTCTCTCCATGCACTTGCGTGACCCTAATAGATTTCTCAAGCACAACAACACGTCGAACCATGGAATCTAATCTAACTGTGTGTCTACACGTATGCCCGATCTCATACCGATCACTTGCCATCACGTGTTCACATATCTGTCTAAATCTAGTACTGATTCCTTACCCTCATGTGCTTCTCTCAATCGTACTTCTTATCGTACATAACCGTGCAACCGCTCACCGTACAGATCTCGTGTCTGATCATTCTTCGATCGCTATCTCAATCTTCCACTATTCCTATGTCGAAATATTCCACGTCTCGCGTCCTTCGCCTCAATCGTGTCCTCAACCGCATGCTCAAGCGCCCTATCGAGCGTTACAGATCGCATAAACATTTCCTTACTTTTGCATCCAAATCTATGCTTCATCTTGCATTCAACCTTCCCAATTAGCCCAAAGCCCTCCCAAAGTAATGCAAAAGCCCATGCCAAATCGCATTTGAAACGTGACGGGTGGGGGAGGGGAAGGGGAAAACCCCCAACATTCGCTCCCTGCCTAGGCTAGGCAAGCACCAGTCGACCAGTCATATTACGACCGGTCGACCAATCATAGTTGTACCTGAGCAGTGAGCCCATGTAGCAAGCATTCATGCTACATTGATCGCGATTTCTTGTTTCGTCTCCTCTGTAGCTTCGCCTAATGAGTCGCCTAGCTCCTCTAGTCTTCCATTACCACATCGGTCCTCTCCCGGAGTCCATTGATCGATGTTTTGGAAGGTGCTTCCATATGTATTCAAAAACCAATTTTGATAGAAACCCATTCTTCTACGCGCAGAGTTTGACAAAGCGACTCGCTTGACCCGACTACCTCTCATATGCCAAAACATTCTCAACCAACCTTCTTGCCCCCACATGATGCTTATATGTGCGTCGATGCACCTACTTGTGCACACTTATGAACACAATCATACACAAACACGCCTATACTTCACTAATAGCATTTCGAGCTTCACCGACACGATTACTCGACCTAATATCTTCTCATGCCCCTTAGTGCACACGATAGTTGCTCTATATACATAAGATGCTCGCAAACGTGCATATATTCACGCGCGCACACACACACACACATATAACAATTCTAATCATATTTCATAGATTGTCTTGATTATTATATATCTTCAAATACACATATATGCATGTGTGCGTGCGCGCGCACCTATATTTAATTAAATATCTCTTAACCATTTCATAAAACTTACCTCTTTTATAAAATATTTCATTCACTTAAAAAATCATTTCTTCACTTAAATAATATTTATAAATACTAATTAAGCTTCATTAAGCCTCTAATCACTTTAATAGCAAGTGTAAAGCTCAAAACTAACTTAATTAGCTTACTAACTTCCTTAAAAATCATCATTAAGGTCTTTAATAATCAATGTGCTAATATAACCATGTTTACTGCATAAACATAAGCTCAAATCATCACATATCATTCATTAACCAACCATTAGAAATTATAGTTACTTTCTAACTTTTCTAAAACCAATTCAAATGGTTTAATTATCACTAACTAGTGACATATACGTCATTATATCGCTTAATTAAACTCAAATTAACACCTAACATCACACACAATTATTTAATTAACTTCCAATCTATTTCTAAACTTACTAACTGTAACGACCCGTAAATTTCAATTGTTTTAATAACGTAATTAGTTGAAATTTTGTGAAATTTTAAACGATAAAATTTTGAAGTATAAATTTGATATTTGGAATGCGTCTAGTTAAATATAGCAATTGATAAATTTTCGTCCGAAAATATGAAAGTTTATTTCGCGCGTAAATTTACTTCAATTTAATCAGTTAAAAAGCGATGAAAATAAAATGTTTCCGAAACTTAAATATTTTTACATAGAAAAATTCTAAACCATCTTCTGAGCAAGATGTTAGTTTGTCGTTTTTCCAAATTCGGACATCTTTGGCTCCGTCGATCTTATTTTTCAGTGTTTTTCTTGCATTTTCCGCCAGTAGAAAATTCAAATTTTTATAATTCAATCGTGCCACTAATATTTGTATATCGTTTTGATCGTCTCGTTGTGTGGATCTCTACGGTATACTCATTTCTATGTTTTGATATGTGATGCACGACAAAAAAAAATCGATGAAACAGATAATCGTATCTGAACCGTTGTGTCTTTAACATTCCCTATCCATTCAAACTTTCAAACGGCTAACTTTACCAACCACTGTCATTTATTATGCATTTATTTTGGTAGAATAAATGGTCAGCTATTGCAGTACCATCATTCCAATTTATTTTTCGGTCCCAATGCATATTTCCGGTTCGAATTGCTCGGTCCCAATACATACTTACGTTACGAATTAATAAAGTATGTATATGTTTCAAGCTGGCATACTTCCCAGATCTATTTCGTTCCTCCTCTTTTCTTTTGCTCAAACAAAAAAAACATATTTTTCCAAAGAAGCGTCGCCGCCACCCACAGCTAGACGCTCGTCCGACCTGCCTCAGCCAAGAACCCATCCACCTGACTAAAGCGCTCATCCACCTCCCGCCCTGTTCAAAGCAACCTCGGCCTCGACTCAACTGTCTCCATCCTTTGCAAGTGCCGACCATCCCCACTAACCCTCCACCTCGTTTGATCCTACCCATATGCCAGCGACCCATTTCCTCTGTTGTTAATCACCACAGTCCCTAGCCTTGCCGAACTTCTAGCGGCAGCGCCTCTAGCCCGTCTCCACCACCCAAGGCCGACAAAACATGGCCTCACCTCAGCATCCTCCCCTCCGCCACCTTGCCTTGTTGAGCACTCGTCCATCTGCTCTTGTTCCACCTTCCAAATCGTTTTGCCAAGCCTAGCTCTCGTGCTTCCCATAAATGTCAGACGCAAGTTGTATGCAAAATTCTGTAAGCATATATAATAGTTTATTTTATATTTTAAGTAGATTGATATAACAACTTTGTTTATATTGAGAATATATCTATATAAAACTGTTTGATTTATATTCCAAGTATATATATATATGTAACAAGTTTGTTTATATTGTAGTATATAGGCTGCTACATATTTTACTAGAAAGTATATATATGTTATTGTGATGCTAGTTTATATAATTGTACTGTTATTATATATACAAGTGTTAGACTAGCTTTAGACTATAAATATATTAGTTTTATATTGTATAAGTTTAGAGATATAGTTATATATTCATTGCTTAGTTGAGATTTTATATTGTATCAGTTTTATATTTGAGATTTTAAACAAGTTACGGTATTATATATATTATTATATATGCATGATGTATATCACTTTGTTATATATGAAAGCCTATGTAAATTTTATAAAATATAATAGGCCAATGTGTAGGATCTGTTGACTAATATGAATGTTACAAAAGTAAGGAGGTTATATGATAGTTACGGTATTGTATTTTTAATCTACCATGTATAAGTCACATATTAAAGTATATATTATCAGTCACATATTTCAATGTTATATCACATTACAGTATTATATATTTAGAGTGGCTATTTAAAGGCAGGTTATGTTGTCTAAATATTTTATCAAGATGTATCTTTCAAAGTGTATTTTATATATATTGGTTACATCATTATATAGAGTAATATGTTGGTTCTTATATATTCGACCATATATATTATAGCAGTGTTGATATATTTTTATAACATATATTTCTAAAAAGTTTTTTTTTTGAGAAAGCATATGTTTTTTTTTTATTTTAAATTTACTTGTGATATATATGTGTGTCATTTAAATATGTAATTTAAATTGGATATTGGTTTTAAGAGAAATAATAAAAATAATAATAGCAGTCTATATATATATATATTCCATTTGCATCAAGCTAATTTGATTTTTCATCAATTCCTATCTATCACCTTTATTCGTCGAGTTCGTGCCAATCTTGTTTTGCTTTGGAATTCATGTTTGGATTCGTAACTCCTCAGATTCCCGTCCTTCTATAACCTCGAAAGGTGAGCAATCACTCACGATTAACGTTCTTTTATTTATTAAATTTGATTTCAATTGAAATATGCTGCTATTAGTTAATTACACTGTTATATATGCTATTACCTGTATCAGTTCACCTGTGACATCTGACACCATTATCTGTTAATTATTTATGCGATGATAATACAGTTTGGCTGATAATTGATTGATTGTTGATGTTTATATTGGACGTTAAATTGTAAATGTTAAAATGATAAATAATATGCAATTGAACTTGATATAGGATAGTTAAATGTTTAGTTTGATTAACTGACAATTGTATAATATGACCCCTTTAACTGTTAAATTATTGACACGTAGGATTTGTTTAATTACATCTTGAACCACTGAATGTATGTTGTTAAATTGATGATGGATGAAATTGTAATAGATGACAAGTGAAAACCGTAATGTAATAATCTTTAATCTACATGAAATGATAGTGTAGATTCTAGAAATAATTATATTAATTCGTACAAATAACAATGCGAATTAATACGGTTATTTCGGGATTATTTGAATTGATTATTGGATTGATATTGATTGTTGTTATTGCTTGTTTATTTACTTTGACACCATCCCAGTTATCACACTGCAAGTTCCCTTGTTATGCTTTGATTTTTGAATTGAATTGGAATCGGGTTGAAATGATAAACACCCAAATTAAACTTTGACCTAGGAAAGAGAATTAAATAAAACCCGATTGGTCAATAATTTGATTTAAAAATAAATGAAGTTTTTATTTGAATAAATAATATGGTTTTGAAATGAAGTTGAAATTTGAATTTTAATGAAAGGAAAATGTTAATATTTAATAATCTGAAACAAAAGATTAACAATGTAATTAATGAAAGAATGTTGTTTAATTTGATAAATGATTGAATTAAGTTTGAAATTATAATTAAGTTTGAAATTATTAAACTTTGAAATGATTTAATAATTAAGTTTGAAATTATAATTAAGTTCGAAATTATTAAACTTTGAAATTTTTAATAATTAAGTTTTGAATTATTTAATAATTAAATAAGATTGAATTATTTAATGATTAAATTGAATTGAATTCTTTAATAAGTAAAATTGAACTTTTGAATAAGTGAATTTTTCTTCGTAAATAATTGAAATTGAGTTTTCTTTATTAATTAAGTTTTTGGAAAATTATTTAAGTAAGTAAATAAGTGAAATTGAATTTCTTTAACAAGAAATAAAATGTGATTTATTGAAATTAATGTAAGACTTGAAAATTAAAGGATTTGATTTGATGAATTTAATTTAATTCAAATTGTAAGTTTTGAAATAAGGAAGTTGAATTTAAAAAATGGATTTAATGAATTGGAAATCAAACAGAAATTGTTTAAATGAAAATTTACTTAACGAACATTGAATGTTAAATTAATTTAAATGATTTCGGAATGAAACTTATATATGAATTTGAATCAATATTTGAATTGTTTTAAATGGAAATTGAAATTGAATTATAAGATTTTGAAATGGTAATTTGGAAGTTTGAAACGTAAATTATGGGAATTGTTTTAGAAAGACAAATGAAATATTGGTTTATAAAATTCTAATTGAAATTGAATTGATTTGGCTTTGAAATTTATTAAACGACCAATCAGTGTAATAATTACGAAGGTTATTAAAGAGACCGGAATCGGTTATGGACATACTCTCTGTCTAAACCGAAAACCACTTTAATAACTATACGTGGAGTGATGATCCAGAATGAAGTGGTTGGAATGATGTACGTGATGACTAAAGAAAGAGAACGATAATGGATAGCCTTGACACTTGTGTCAAATTGGAAATGACTAAAACAGGAGCCGTGCCAATGGAGGATTAGCTACCTCAAGTGGACACACTTCTTCGAACTACTCATTACTTGTTGTCGATTGGTGCACCCTTGATTTTGGGAGTGTTGTTTCACGGTGTTGCGGGCGCTGCGGCGTTGCGTTCTCACCAGTTCGGATCAGGCAAACGGTAGTATCACTACCTTGGGTATTGCCTCATGTGCCTTGTCATACTTGTATTCCTTTATACGCGACCACTACGATTTTGGTTTGTACCTTTAGTATATGGATTGCCCTCTGGTGACTTCCGGTTTTGAGGAAACTACGGTCTTGTATATGCTTTTGGGAATAAAAATGTGTTAAGGGTGGAATGGGCCATGACTTAACACTATTTTGATATCTTATATTACTGATAGACATTATCTACTTATCGTACACTACTACCTAGTAGATAGTTTAACGGATCCTTAAAGGATGGTTATTCCAAACATCCTTTGAGTTACTTGTATTTCAATTGCTATTTCACTTGAGCTGGATTTATTGATATAAGAATGTTAATCCTGACTCGAGTGTCTTGTGTTTTTGCTTTACGCTCGGGTCAGACTGAGTGTACCAGTATTCGAGACTCACCTTTGGAGTTGGAGCTTTGCTTGAAGATCCAGCCATCTATTCTGTTTTCAGTATTCGATGATTCCAGTGATGTATTTTGATTTGTATCTGATGTATCATATTACTCTTCTGTTGTAAACTCTGATGTATCTTATACATTTATATAGTAGCTTCATGAACTACTATTTCTTTTATTTCCACTGCATTTATTACTCTGTGTCTGTGATCTGTGATTATTTTATTTACTGTATATGTTTAGTTTTGCCAAATTTAAATTAAAACGCGGTAGTTTGAGCAATTCAACTTCGGCATGAGTGTCTACCTATACACTTATAATGGATGCGAATGGTCCAAAATATCGGGTCGTTACAGTTGGTATCAGAGCTTTTGGTAGCTCTAGGTAAAACTTAGCATATAGGGTAAATGTATTTGCAGAATCGCTCCCACTCGAGTTTCAATCTCTTTCTTAGGCTCAATTCCTTTGAATTTTGGAACGTTCCTTGCGGTTCCAAAAATTCATTCGTGTCCTTCACTATTCGTCTTCTTTCAAATCTGGAGCACCCTATAACTCCATTTTGAATGATATCTATAATAGATCGGCGGTCTCGCCAATCTTCAAATGATTCGTAAAGGAGTAAAACTCCTTTATAATAGACATCGATTTACCGGAGATTTCTGTATCCTCGGTTTACGATGCTATCTATCTCCTGCTATACCTGAATTCTATTTCTTGAGATCGAATGTCGATTTACCTCGGAATTCTACACCGATCTTATTTTTGAAGTCACGGTCGACCCAGTTAAGGTTGCCCGCGATTTATATAAGCTTATCCGTCTCCCGATTCTGTTAATATAATTATCTTATCTCCTGTTCCAAACTTATCTTCGAATCAAATTTCTCTTTGATTTGAGTCCATCAAATTTGAAACCCTATCCTCATTTTGAATATTCATTCCTGTATCGTCGAGCAAAGAAATGTATTTGTTAACTAATACATATGAATGTTTTAATATATGCTGTGTTGTTTGAGTTGTTGATGTTGATTTGGGTTTCCGATCGATTCGTCTGATCAACGCTATCGATAGGATTTCCAAAACACTTGAGCAGAACAAACTGACACAATTTCGTTTTCAACTTTGGTAAATAAAATAAAGTTTGTATGACTATATTATGAAATTAAATTGTTAATGAATCTGTTGTCAAAAATGATAATATTTGACTTTTATTTATTGTTTGGAAAACCATTGATTATTCTAATATGATAAATAAATGAAATTATAGAACATGGTTTAAAATTTTAATTTGGAATTCAAATGGATTTAAATCAGAATTTGAGAATTTAATTTCCGGTGATTTCCAACTTTGATTTGAAAGTTTTAGGTGTATAGTTTTAAAATATTTTCAAATTGAAATCATTTCAAAGAATTTTAAATGTTTGAATCAGTGCTCTTCTCTTTGTCGCTGGAAAATAATCTCGGTGATGGCGGCCGCATCATCGACATTCATTTTCGAGTTTCGAAGTGGAGAAACCATTCTGTAGCTTTGCTACGGTTTTGTTTGGAAAAATATTTTGATTTAAATTTCTTCAGTATAATTTGATTTATATATATAGGTATCTTATTTTAAAATTTAATTTGATTTGATATAAATATATTATATATATCTCTAAATTGTTTAAAGTTAATCGGAAACCTAATTCTTAAATCATGTTAAAGGATGATTTTAATTATAAATAAAAACAAAATTTGGAATAAATATTTAAACTTGAATAATTGAATTGGGAAAATTTTATTTGTATATTGTTCAACTGCATTCTAATACAACTTACCTAAATCATTCATAAGTTGAATATGTAATTGGATAATATATAAGATAAATTGAATTTATAAATAAAATTTGAGTGTTTATAATAAATGTTATACACTAAATTTTGATTATAAAGATGTTAATAGAGTTAGATAGGATAATTAGTAAACTCGGTTAATAATGAAATAAATTTGTTTTGAAAGAATTAATAAATTTGTTTTGAAAGAATTGATAAATTGAAATTTGATCAACTTATGAAAATACCTTGAATTTGAAAGCAATTAGTACATATAAATTAATTTAAATTGAAACTTTTATGGTTTAAATTAATTTATATGGGTTAAATATATGTGATTAGATATATTAAGTAGAATAAACTTAACAATAATTTGGAATAAAGAAGAATTTAAATTGCTGAAAAATATGATTATAATAAAAGAGTATTCAAATTTATGGTTTTAGAAATTGTAAATTAAAGAAAATTGGATAATAAGATAATGAATTTAGAAATAGTGAGATTGATTTTAGTGAAATCAAATGGATTAAATCAATTGTTGAATATCAATTAATTTAAATTTGAATTTATATGGTTTAAATTAATTGTTATTTTGTATTTCAAATCTGTTTTTCTTTCTGGTTGTTTCTATTCTCCTACCTCGTTCCTTTTCGGGGACGAAAAGTTTTGAGTGGGGGAGAGTGTAACGACCCGTAAATTTCAATTGTTTTAATAACATAATTAGTTGAAATTTTGTGAAATTTTAAACGATAAAATGTTGAAGTATAAATTTGATATTTGGAATGCGTCTAGTTAAATATAGCAATTGATAAATTTTCGTCCGAAAATATGAAAGTTTATTTCGCGCGTAAATTTACTTCAATTTAATCAGTTAAAAAGCGATGAAAATAAAATGTTTCCGAAACCAAAATATTTTTACATAGAAAAATTCTAAACCATCTTCTGAGCAAGATGTTAGTTTGTCGTTTTTCCAAATTCGGACATCTTTGGCTCCGTCGATCTTATTTTTCAGTGTTTTTCTTGCATTTCCCGCCAGTAGAAAATTCAAATTTTTATAATTCAATCGTGCCACTAATATTTGTATATCGTTTTGATCGTCTCGTTGTGTGGATCTCTACGGTATACTCATTTCTGTGTTTTGATATGTGATGCACGACAAAAAAAAAATCGATGAAACAGATAATCGTATCTGAACCGTTGTGTCTTTAACATTCCCTATCCATTCAAACTTTCAAACGGCTAACTTTACCAACCACTGTCATTTATTATGCATTTATTTTGGTAGAATAAATGGTCAGCTATTGCAGTACCATCATTCCAATTTATTTTTTGGTCCCAATGCATATTCCGGTTCGAATTGCTCGGTCCCAATACATACTTACGTTACAAATTAATAAAGTATGTATATGTTTCAAGCTGGCATACTTCCCAGATCTATTTCGTTCCTCCTCTTTTCTTTTGCTCAAACAAAAAAAACATATTTTTCCAAAGAAGCGTCGCCGCCACCCATAGCTAGACGCTCGTCCGACCTGCCTCAGCCGAGAACCCATCCACCTGACTAAAGCGCTCATCCACCTCCTGCCATGTTCAAAGCAACCTCGGCCTCGACTCAACTGTCTCCATCCTTTGCAAGTGCCGACCATCCCCACTAACCCTCCACCTCGTTTGATCCTACCCATATGCCAGCGACCCATTTCCTCTGTTGTCAATCACCACAGTCCCTAGCCTTGCCGAACTTCTAGCGGCAGCGCCTCTAGCCCGTCTCCACCATCCAAGGCCGACAAAACATGGCCTCACCTCAGCATCCTCCCCTCCGCCACCTTGCCTTGTTGAGCACTCGTCCATCTGCTCTTGTTCCACCTTCCAAATCGTTTTGCCAAGCCTAGCTCTCGTGCTTCCCATAAATGTCAGACGCAAGTTGTATGCAAAATTCTGTAAGCATATATAATAGTTTATTTTATATTTTAAGTAGATTGATATAACAGCTTTGTTTATATTGAGAATATATCTATATAAAACTGTTTGATTTATATTCCAAGTATATATATATGTAACAAGTTTGTTTATATTGTAGTATATAGGCTGTTGCATATTTTACTAGAAAGTATATATATGTTATTGTGATGCTAGTTTATATAATTGTACTGTTATTATATATACAAGTGTTAGACTAGCTTTAGCCTATAAATATATTAGTTTTATATTGTATAAGTTTAGAGATATAGTTATATATTCATTGCTTAGTTGAGATTTTATATTGTACCAGTTTTATATTTGAGATTTTAAACAAGTTACGGTATTATATATATTATTATATATGCATGATGTATATCACTTTGTTATATATGAAAGCCTATGTAAATTTTATAAAATATAATAGGCCAATGTGTAGGATCTGTTGACTAATATGAATGTTACAAAAGTAAGGAGGTTATATGATAGTTACGGTATTGTATTTTTAGTCTACCATGTATAAGTCACATATTAAAGTATATATTATCAGTCACATATTTCAATGTTATATCACATTACAGTATTATATATTTAGAGTGGCTATTTAAAGGCAGGTTATGTTGTCTAAATATTTTATCAAGATGTATCTTTCAAAGTGTATTTTATATATATTGGTTACATCATTATATAGAGTAATATGTTGGTTCTTATATATTCGACCATATATATTATAGCAGTGTTGATATATTTTTATAACATATATTTCTAAAAAGTTTTTTTTTGAGAAAGCATATGTTTTTTATTTATTTTAAATTTACTTGTGATATATATGTGTGTCATTTAAATATGTAATTTAAATTGGATATTGGTTTTAAGAGAAATAATAAAAATAATAATAGCAGTCTATATATATATATATTCCATTTGCATCAAGCTAATTTGATTTTTCATCAATTCCTATCTATCAGCTTTATTCGTCGAGTTCGTGCCAATCTTGTTTTGCTTTGGAATTCGTGTTTGGATTCGTAACTCCTCAGATTCCCGTCCTTCTCTAACCTCGAAAGGTGAGCAATCACTCACGATTAACGTTCTTTTATTTATTAAATTTGATTTCAATTGAAACGACAATTGAAATATGCTGCTATTAGTTAATTACACTGTTATATATGCTATTACCTGTATCAGTTCACCTGTGACATCTGACACCATTATCTGTTAATTATTTATGCGATGATAATACAGTTTGGCTGATAATTGATTGATTGTTGATGTTTATATTGGACGTTAAATTGTAAATGTTAAAATGATAAATAGTATGCAATTGAACTTGATATAGGATAGTTAAATGTTAAATTTGATTAACTGACAATTGTATAATATGACCCATTTAACTGTTAAATTATTGACACGTAGGATTTGTTTAATTACATCTTGAACCACTGAATGTATGTTGTTAAATTGATGATGGATGAAATTGTAATAGATGACAAGTGAAAACCGTAATGTAATAATCTTTAATCTACATGAAATGATAGTGTAGATTCTAGAAATAATTATATTAATTCGTACAAATAACAATGCGAATTAATACAGTTATTTCGGGATTATTTGAATTGATTATTGGATTGATATTGATTGTTGTTATTGCTTGTTTATTTACTTTGACACCATCCCAGTTATCACACTGCAAGTTCCCTTGTTATGCTTTGATTTTTGAATTGAATTGGAATCGGATTGAAATGATAAACACCCAAATTAAACTTTGACCTAGGAAAGAGAATTAAATAAAACCCGATTGGTCAATAATTTGATTTAAAAATAAATGAAGTTTTTATTTGAATAAATAATATGGTTTTGAAATGAAGTTGAAATTTGAATTTTAATGAAAGGAAAATGTTAATATTTAATAATCTGAAACAAAAGATTAACAATGTAATTGATGAAAGAATGTTGTTTAATTTGAGAAATGATTGAATTAAGTTTGAAATTATAATTAAGTTTGAAATTATTAAACTTTGAAATGATTTAATAATTAAGTTTGAAATTATAATTAAGTTTGAACTTATTAAACTTTGAAATTTTTAATAATTAAGTTTTGAATTATTTAATAATTAAATAAGATTGAATTATTTAATGATTAAATTGAATTGAATTCTTTAATAAGTAAAATTGAACTTTTGAATAAGTGAATTTTTCTTCGTAAATAATTGAAATTGAGTTTTCTTTATTAATTAAGTTTTTGGAAAATTATTTAAGTAAGTAAATAAGTGAAATTGAATTTCTTTAACAAGAAATAAAATGTGATTTATTGAAATTAATGTAAGACTTGAAAATTAAAGGATTTGATTTGATGAATTTAATTTAATTCAAATTGTAAGTTTTGAAATAAGGAAGTTGAATTTAAAAAATGGATTTAATGAATTGGAAATTAAACAGAAATTGTTTAAATGAAAATTTACTTAACGAACATTGAATGTTAAATTAATTTAAATGATTTCGGAATGAAACTTATATACGAATTTGAATCAATATTTGAATTGTTTTAAATGGAAATTGAAATTGAATTATAAGATTTTGAAATGGTAATTTGGAAGTTTGAAACATAAATTATGGGAATTGTTTTAGAAAGACAAATGAAATATTGGTTTATAAAATTCTAATTGAAATTGAATTGATTTGGCTTTGAAATTTATTAAACGACCAATCGGTGTAATAATTACGAAGGTTATTAAAGAGACCGGAATCGGTTATGGACATACTCTCTGTCTAAACCGAAAACCACTTTAATAACTATACGCGGAGTGATGATCCAGAATGAAGTGGTTGGAATGATGTACGTGATGACTGAAGAAAGAGAACGATAATGGATAGCCTTGACACTTGTGTCAAATTGGAAATGACTAAAACAGCAGCCGTGCCGGGCCAATGGAGGATTAACTACCTCAAGTGGACACATTTCTTCGAACTACTCATTACTTGTTGTCGATTGGTGCACCCTTGATTTTGGGAGTGTTATTTCACGGTGTTGCGGGCGCTGCGGCGTTGCGTTCTCACCAGTCCGGATCAGGCAAACGGTAGTATCACTACCTTGGGTATTGCCTCATGTGCCTTGTCATACTTGTATTCCTTTATACGCGACCACTACGATTTTGGTTTGTACCTTTAGTATATGGATTGCCCTCTGGTGACTTCCGGTTTTGGGGAAACTACAGTCTTGTATATGCTTTTGGGAATAAAAATGTGTTAAGGGTGGAATGGGCCATGACTTAACACTATTTTGATATCTTATATTACTGATAGACATTATCTACTTATCGTACACTACTACCTAGTAGATAGTTTAACAGATCCTTAAAGGATGGTTATTCCAAACATCCTTTGAGTTACTTGTATTTCAATTGCTATTTCACTTGAGTTGGATTTATTGATATAAGAATGTTTATCCTGACTCGAGTGTCTTGTGTTTTTGCTTTACGCTCGGGTCAGACTGAGTGTACCAGTATTCGAGACTCACCTTTGGAGTTGGAGCTTTGCTTGAAGATCCAGCCATCTATTCTGTTTTCAGTATTCGATGATTCCAGTGATGTATTCTGATTTGTATCTGATGTATCATATTACTCTTCTGTTGTAAACTCTGATGTATCTTATACATTTATATAGTAGCTTCATGAACTACTATTTCTTTTATTTCCGCTGCATTTATTACTCTGTGTCTGTGATCTGTGATTATTTTATTTACTGTATATGTTCAGTTTTTCCAAATTTAAATTAACAACGCGGTATTTTGAGCAATTCAACTCCGGCATGAGTGTCTACCTATACACTTATAATGGATGCGAATGGTCCAAAATATCGGGTCGTTACACTAACTTTTCCAAAAGTGGTAATCAAGGTCTCTAATAAATAATTTGTTAATATAATCATGTTTACAACATAAATATAATCCTAAATCATCACATAGCTTTCTCTAAATTACTTCATACAACTTCATAATTATAAATAAACAAATAAATCTATGAAGTATAACAATTAAATATAGTTAGAGAATCATCCCACTCGCCTTCTCTTTACCTAAACAAGCTTTAAATCACCAAAACTCACCTTCTAGCTCTCTTGAAATTTGAGATGAAGCTCCAACCTCTACTTCAGGAAAATTTATTAATAGTTTTGCGAGGAATGAGATGAGATGAATTATAGTGATTTTATCGTGATTTATTGGAATTTATTCAAGTTTGAATCAGAAGATCTAGGGATTAGGCTTAAGGAAGGGTTATGAAAGTAATTAGGAGATCAAGGTAAATGTATCATGGAATGAAAATGAATGAAGAGTTAGCCAACTTATAGGCTAGCTAATGGGCCCTAGCCTAAATTCATTTCATCCCAACAAATCACTATTCACCATTAAAACTTATCGACTCCAAACATAGCCCAGCTTATACTACTTTTTCTCATAATGGAACTACGGTCTCAATGGTAGAGGTCTTGAGTCCCAATTCATTCGTCTCCAAAAGTCCAGTATTTAGGACTTTTGGATAATTAACGATTTAATATTTAAATAAACTATTCAAATTTCCAGTCATTAAAATGTGAGTTGTTATATGAACAAATAATAAATTGATTTTGAGAATTGGTTTTTTCTTAAATATAGCCTTTTGTACCTCCATTATTTTCTCCTATATCTCTGCTGTAGGCTTTTTTTTACTTTCACTGCTACAAAACCATAGAGTATTTTCACTACTATAGATTTATTTTTTGTCATGGGATATAATACCTAATATTTGCTCACTATCCGCAAATACAGATATCAGATATCCGAAAATGGTTTCAGATGCGGATGTGTATACGACACGCTATATGTTTGTATCCAATTACAAACAAAAAATCATATTGTAAGTCCACCCTTTTCTTTTAGAGTAGTTTCCTATTTCTTTTTGAAATGCCCCACCTCTATAACCCATACTATCCAAGAGTATTACTAAATAATACTGTCAGATAATACAGAGAATAAGACGACATGGGCTATACACATGAATATTCCTTTGGGTAAACACTGGTACATCTTTCAAAATCAAGTAAAAGTCACCTATACATATTCAGTATCGGCACAATGCAATAAACATGTGTGTCTCCATGATAGAACAATATGTAATATATAATAAATGATAGAGGACACAGTCAATAATACTGCGATAAAGTATAATATGAAATATATAAGAGACGGCGTGAAAACAAAACATTTCAAATGTCCACTATCTCAATAAAATACAAAGTATACTCAATACATCACAAATTCATATATACAATGAACTATGTTATATAAATAAATACACAATAATACAATGTAACTAGTGCCCAGACAACACAACCTGATCTCTTCGTCCCTGAACCTGAAACGACTTAGACTGACCTGAGTATTATGTAAATAACACATGGGTCAGACTATGTCTAAACATAAAGGTCAACACATATATAGATATAAGGAATGTGCAAGGCATAGTAATGGTATCATTAACATTAGTAGAATATCAAAACGGCAACTATCACAAAACCTTGCATAAAGATTTCATCACCCATATAAGATCATATCAAATAGAAATAGTATCAAATGAGTGAATCATCCATATCCATAATCATCATCAAAATCTAGCAATCATTAATACTTGAAATATCATCAAGTATAGTTAGGCTAGCACACAACAATGCCTAAGTATATCTCTCCATGACAACCAGCATTTCCAACCCTTGGAAATAGACACCAATACATCCTCGGTATACACGTGCTGCAAATCCAAGCGCTGGAGAGGCGGATGGTCAAGGGTAGAAATAAGAAAAGAACAGAATACAATCTTACACGAATGGAATAACATATATTATTTCAACATATAATCTTTAAAGTGGAAAATTTTAAATAAATTTATCAGAGTTTTACTTAATGTTAACATGGACAGTTACAAAAATCTCCTTACAAACGCGGAATACAATAGTACATGAGTGTGGTGGATATGGATAATAATCTTCAGAAGAATCTTCTAACTCCATGCTCCGAGCTCTTCCAAAATTCTCCAAACAAAACCTAACTACTAGGCTGGACGGAAAAATAGGACACCCAGAGTTTAAAGGAAAGAAAATAAACTCCGGGTCAGTCATGAAACTGGTGTGAGAAACTCAAAATACGAGTTTTTTTGGAAACAAATGGTATCTCATAAGACCACGCCGTACATAAACATGGAACGGGTTTTTACCTTATGATAACCAAAACATTTCTAGGCGAAATCCAGTGATATTATGTTTAATGGCATTCTTTTGAAAGCACTTTTCAAATAATCATATTCAAATAGCCGAAATTGTTGCATTGGTTAAAGTTGATGGCATAATAGGTTTACAACTAAAACCAAATGCACTATTGGAGATATGGATGTCTAACGAATAGTGAGGTAAGGGGCTACCTCTCGTACAGTGCATCTCTAAAGGAATGCACCGAGGCCACCCATAGATGGACCTCTGCAAATTATGACCGACCTACCCGAGACCAACAGATGGTACATATAGCACTGAATATGATATCACCCTGGCTCAAAACAAGCTCGAATCACTCCATTTTTAAATAATAAAAGGTTTCTTTTAAAGCTTATTCAAATCAAAATGACTTTTCTATTATTTAAAAGTCCATTTTTATAACTCAAATCCTTTTTAAAACCTTTTAACATATTTATAGATTATTCCATACTTTTAAAGAATTTTAAAATATCCAATTTAAATCCTTTTTGGTTTCCGAACTGCAAATCGCGGCTATTTTGAAAACTTGATTTGCTCATAATTCAAAATATACTATATGAAATCTCGATCGTTTTCTTTTGTTTGAGAACTATGATTATAAGAGTTCAGAAAATTCTTATTCCCAAGAATTCCGACTTCGAATCCATTGTGTAAATGGATTTAACTTTCTATGGCACGAATCGCGAACTACCGTTACACGACGCACCTATTTTAACTCAAATTTCATTTTCTTTTCAAACTTTTTCAAAATACTTTTAAATGTTTATAAAACATTTCTAAATCATTTAAATCATTTTAAAGAGGTTTAACAAGCTTATATACACCATTCCATTCAATAAAGGAAAGTGATTTCCTTTGTGATATTCGACATGTATTTAACGTGACTTATTAACACCATTAAACAACTATAGTAAACAACCAAACTTGATGCTCAAAGCATAGTAAACATCCATAGCAATCATACCACATCATGTATATATATATATATATAACGTTTTATAGAGTTTTCTCACCTTCATTGGATATTAAACTTAGGAAAATAGACTATGGCTTCGCTGTGATCGAACCAAAGTCTATGGATTCGAGCCCGGGACATTGGAAAAGTTCGGCCTAGCTTGGAAAGAGGTGGGGTAGTCGGCCAAAGTGATGGATGGTGTTGACCGCGTGTTGTGAAAGAGGAATGGAGTGATTCGAGCTTGTTTTGAAGTGGATTGCTAATGTATATATACTATATTAATTTAACTTCTTTTTGCTATATTTTTCTTCGTAGTTTCCTTAAGGTAGGAACCCATGAAAAGCTTGAGAATGATGAAGAAGATAAAGTAGAATAATGTGTAAAATTATGAAGAGAATGGTGGGTATTTATAGGAAAAACTTAGGAAATAAATATCCAAATGTGTAATTACTCTTTTGCCCCTTGCCCACACCCCTCCTCTCCCACCAAGGCACACGACTCCCCCTATGTCATCCTCCCTATGTCATCTTCCATTTGTGTGGTGATGATGGTGTGTAAGTGGGTTGATGTTTGCTTTCTAAGGTAGAAAATATCTTGGATATTTATACTTTTTACTATATGTAAATTCTAATGTAAATGGTAAGTATATTTTTATTTTTCTATATGTGTTAATTGCATATGTATGTGTTAATGTATGCATGTGTATGTTAGATATGTGTTCAAGTGATATGAACAATGTTGTATAACTTCTATACGTTAAACCATTACGAATTCTGATTCCGATTGTCAGTCACATCTCCAGTATTTAGTTAAACTATATATATATATATTAATAAACAAAACTTGAGAATATATTTCTCATCATTTTAAATGAACTAAAATGATCTCACTTGAATTATAAAACCATATATATTGATATTAAGCAAATGTTTACAAAAGGTGCTATCGTATCGATAAAGCGATATCAGTTTTTCTTATATTTTTAAATCAAGTATATAACTACACAAAAATGTTATAAATGATTTACTATCACTTTATAACCAATCAAAAGGAATTATTAGCATATTAAAATAACTATTTGATTATTTAAAGTTAACTTGAATTTCCAAAGAAATATATAAAAGCGATGACATCTTTAGTGGTGTCATAAATACATTTTAATTTCAAAAATAAAATAAATAATTTTATTTCATAATCTTGTTCAAATAGACATACTAGTGTATGTATCTAGACTCGTGCACTCAAATACTGAGAAAATCTCCTTTCCATTGGAAATCAATTTATTGATGAAAATTTATGTACGTAGCACATGTCTTATTTATGAAACTATATTCCATATATGTTAAAACAAGTTTCTTATCATAATTTTACAGTTTAGATCTTTATACTTGGTGTTATAAAACCTTGTACTCGAAAATTTCAAAATTAAATATCATTTATCAAAATGATAAATTTATGGGTCATTAAACTCTCGATCTCAAATAATAAAATATCATCATCAAATCAAAGAAGTCAACAAGAAAGATTGGGCTAGCATACAGCAATGCCCTAAATATATATCTATAATTGACATTCCCAGGTCCATCTAACTCATAAAGATAAAATAATAACATCCATATATTTAATCAATAAAGAATAGTCCATCTGCTTGAAAAGGATGGGCTGTCTGCCTATTAATCATGTAGATGTAAGGTACGGGGATTGACCACACACTAGACACGGTCTCAGGTATAATCACAGCTCACCATCTCGCATGAAGAGTATAAGTAATACATGGCTATCTACCACACATCAGAACCAGACGAGAGACTGATGACCGTCTACCTACTACAGGAGCCACACATGTGTCCGTTTGACACGGCTCATACAGTCTTCAATTACTTCCTCGGTCTTCGTGACAATATCCACCGATGTGCTCGTCAACGCAAGGACTCAACCCGGTCATGATCCGGCACATGCCCCTTTGGTAACAAACTGCTGCCCTAGGTGACGTAGGGCCGAATGAATATAGCGATAGCACACAACTATAAATGTAGGGTGTCATGAATTCGTGTTATGACCCCACAATCAGGACGCTAGGATTGATACTAGCCTAATCTATTTCACTCTCACATCATAAGAGGAGTCAGATAGTGATAGACAAACATATACTACCTATATATATTGGCCTACACACATCCATCTAAATACGCTGATAGACAGCAATAGGCACGAAGTTTAGCTCATCGCAGCGAGTTCCACATCATAGTCTCATTATGCTTATCCCTGTAGGAGTATCATCCATGAGCAATGAATAACCGAATAAATATCGCAATGGCTTGCCATACCACCGTGTGTTACTAGTCCATTTATTCAGTGCTCACAAGTCACACTCGCTCCATCATAATATTCTATATCAGAGTCATAGGAGTAACCAGAAAAATATTACCAAATGTCCCACACCAAATGGTATTATTAATCTATTTACTCGAATTCCTCACAATCTAGAATTTCCATAATAAATTATTCTATATAATAAGACCAAAGAACAACCAGAGAAATATTACCGAAAGTCTCATACCATACGGTATTATAACTCCGTTTATTCAGATTTCTCGTTACACGAAAATAAAATTATCAATAACATTTAAATAATTTCATAAAAGAGATTTAATTTACATGAATAAATAAAATAATCCTACTTAAATTAACTTTTCTAAACATAGTAAATCTTCAAAAGCATTTATATAGTAAATACTCCATACAATTTAATATATTCAATACCAAAATAGAGATTAAATAATTCTATTATAATAAATAATCTTTACCTATACACAAATCCTCTAAAATCACTTCACAAGTAAAATATAATTTATAAAGTCCTTTAATTTTAACTTCAACACAAATTCTTTTTATTCCAAACCATAGAAAACATCACAAAATCTATACTTCATACGTAAAAACATCAATATCATATAATAAAATCACTTAATAGTATTTAGGAACCATCTCATGATATTCTAAAATCTAATAAGATATCTAAATAAAATTTCAAATATTAAATACAACTTCCTTTTATTAAAATTATATATAATATATTTATAACTCCCTTACTTAAAGTTATATATTATGAAATATGCTTCTAAACACTTAAAATATTAACTAGAAAACATTACTATTTTTCTGAAGTTATTAAGATTCTTAAATAATTATTTAAAGTCGAGAATCAAACTTTCATTAATAAATCAATATTTTTAATAAAATAATTAACATTCCATTTAATTAAATCTATTTCTTTCGAATAATTTCACATCAATAATGCATCCATTTTCTACTTTTCAAATACATTTTATTTCAAATTTCAATTAAATATTTTTTTAAAGATATGAGCAAAAAGGCTGGTGCACTACCTGTAATACTCTAGGCATGCACCACCAGCACATTGGTCCTCTTGGACCGGTGTCAGACCTAGAACTGACATGTTCCAGGTCATGCAGCGAATCCTTCGTGGCTTCGGCCGCCACTCCCTCCACCTTTTGAGCTCCATCTCATCCATGACTCCCTCACAACAAGGCAACAATACAAACAACTTCGTTTAACTCAAATTTGTCATATCACGAGAAATTTAAATGGCTTTTAAGAGTAGAAATCTATATCAGTTCACAAATTAAACATATGGCAAGCAATTGAAACAACATTAACATTTATTGACATATATTAGTGAGTGAAATTACTCGCCTTAATCATATCCTACTTAATAAGCTTTCTACTTCCACTTCCTCTTCATTTGCAAACTTCCATAGCTAGTGATGGCATGTGGTGTTGAGATGAACATACTTTACTTTGGGATTTATATATAGAATTTCCTTTGTTTTTAAAAGAGAAGAGGGAGCTTTCGTAATTTTAGAAGATAATGAAGAAGAAATAAACGTGAATGAAAAATATGGAGGATGAAGTTTTTCTAGACTTAGGTAAAATCTAAGTATAAAATATGGGTTCAGGTTTATGAACTTGGGTTTGGGCTTCATAAAAGCTAAAACAATTATTTTCCTTCTTCTTTACATTTACAAAACTATTTTCTATTCAACTCAAATCACTATAAATTTCAAATAAAAATCATACTTACGTTACTTAAGTGAAAACACAGCATTATGCAATTTTATTGAATTTATTCCAAGCTCGCCATCTTTAGCCCATTATAATAAAAATTCATTTATTAGCCCAAACTAACTCCAATTTCCACTCTAAATTATTTCTAACTCAAATCAATGTTATACATTCATTATATAATTTTATAAATATTATTTCCATATTTTAACTTAATTTAATTTAATTATTCTTTAATTACATTTTAAAACCATTTATTAAATAAATTCCAAAAATTCTTAATTAACTCTTAAAATTCGTCTTTAATTAATTACTTCTCAACATGAGTTGTTACAGACTTCCCCATTAAGAAAATTGCATTCTCGCAATTTCTCCTTAAGGAGATCTATAACTAGGCTGATAACTCATAGCCTAACTACACCATCTACAATTTACATAGAAATACAAAACAATCAACTATTTATATAAATCATACAATAATCTATCTTTACTATTACAGATTAACATGTATAGTGATCTACATCGACCCGTCAAGTATTAATAGAGCAACATAAAATCAATAATTAAACCTTTCATCGGTAGCCTATCAAAAAACTCATATTTATCTTCCTCATCCATCGCTAAAATCATGGAATATGAGTTCAATGAACTCATTTGGAAGTTATCAATATTTATATAAAGAATAAAAAATGCATTCCACATATGTTGATTATTCCAGGATGCTTCGAAATAATCTTAATGAACCAAAGTCTAACCCGAAATTCACAACACTAATAACAATAAAAAATTATCACACTAATTCTTAAAAATATTATCTTATATTTATAAATAAAATATGTCAATTATCTTTAAAATCTCACAATACTTAACTTATCAATTAGCTTTCAAAGATTTTAATAAATATACTCTATAAATCTCTTTCTATTTAAAGATACATTTAACAAAATCAAAATTACTTTTCTATAATTAATAAACACTTTATCTTAATAAATTTCTTTCCAAGTACTTTTCCAAAATTCTCATTTTATAAATAATTTAAACACTTTTCAAAATTGAAATTTCTTCAACCAAATTTCAAAATACTTCAACTGAACCAAAACTCTTCCCAAAATACTTTACTCTACAATTCTCACTTCTCAATTTAATGTAAGTACATTTCAAAATATTCTTTTCAAATTTACTAATATTAATTGACAAAACTTTTAACGTCCTACCTCTGTACCCATACTATCTAATAATACTAAGGAGTAATACTGTCAGGTAGTACGGAGAAAGAGGCGATATTGGGCTTATACACGTGAATATTCTCTTGAGCTGACACTGGTATGTTTCCAATATCATATAAAAAATATCATAATGTACTCGGTATCAAGACAAAGAAATAAACACATGCAGTTTCTAGGATAGAACAATACATAACATAAGATAAATATACAAAGATCACAGAGTCGGAAAGCAACAGTAAAATATAATACATCAAATATCCATGTCCAAGGTGAGCAACAAAATGATAGCCCAATGCTCCTATATCAAATATACATAACACCATCATATAGAACATTAGGATACGCAAATGTGGCTACTAAAATCATTGGGTATCTATCATCCTATAATGCATACTATTGCCTCCTAAAAGCAGTCCATAGTCAAGCTAGCTACCGAGTACTTGGACCCGGAACACTTCGGATTGACCTAAGTATTATAAAATAACACACGGGTTAAACTATGTCTAAATTCAAATGTCAATATGTGATGATAATAAATAATATATGTATATCTATATCATGTAATTAGGAGGCACGTAAATATGAACATCAATGCATAGAAGTCAATTAAACATCCAATGACAACCATCACACATATTTACAGAGGACAAGGAACATGGCATGCACTCTGAATGCCTAACTTAGTACTCAACTAAGGTATGTTGATGAGAGAAGCACGGGGTGTAAATACATACACATTACTCTTGGAAGTGGTAAGAATCATCCTCCCGGTGAAAGTACTATCAACATATACATGGGTCGATTATCTCATGGACTCTCAGCCTCGTAAATAATCATATTGACTTTCAGTTAGAGACTATAAATTTCATAAGAGTGTATGTCTATCATTCTACCACTATAACCAGATGGGAGACTGAAAGATCTCGGCCTGGTCTAGGAGCCTTCCTCATACGCTCTCAGTGCTACTCCTACAATCATTGATTACCCCAATGGCCATCGTGATCCAATATCCATCTAATGACTACACTATGCAATGGTCACGACCCTACAAGTGACCAAATGGTAACTGACTACTGGCCTATGTGACAGTGGGGCAATAACTCTCAGCCATACACAATGATATATGTGTCACAGATTCAGGAAGCGACCTCACAATCTGGCCGTTAGGATGGATACTATCCTAATCTGATTTTTACTCCACACCAAATAATAGGAGTAATCTCAGTACATAAATAGACACAATCTTTGGCCCTCAGCCTGCTTACCCTTGGTTTGCATGATCATATACTAGTATATACATAACCCGTGTTAATAACCCCGTTCAAATAACATTTACTTACAGAAAGCAATTAGAAAAATATCGACTCAGGCGTCCCATACCACCCAACGATGTTCTCCCATTTTCTTAATGCTGATAAATTACACTCGTTTCTCATACTATTCTTTATAACAAGTCAAAAGAATAACCGGAGAAATATTACCGAACGCCCCATCCCAAACGTAATATAACTCCGTTTATTCTAGTTTGTCGTCACAAGGAATAGTAACACAAAACAATCATAATAGAACACTCACAACATAGATAACATTGCTTACCATAATGGTCTCATATTTTATATTTAATAAAATAAATTTCTTTACTATTTATTTAGATAGAGAATTATATTCATCATTGTTAATTATAAAATAGTTATTTCAAAAGAAACATTCACCTTATAATTATTAATATCCCGGCATCCATAACTTATTATAATTCACTAACTAATAAATCTTATATTTAAATTCTATCATAAATTAAAGTTATATAACTCAATATTTATTCAATTTTTATCTTAGTTTTACTTATTTGTATTTCATTTATATATATATATATATGTATCTTACTTTTACTTATTTATATTTTATTTTATTATATATATTATTATGTTTTTTCTCTTTTTTTAGTTCACTTCCTACCGGTCGACCCTACCGATCGACCGATGGTAAGACCGGTGATGCGAAATTCCTGAACGAATTCAGATATTTTCTTCCTCTACTAACTCCTCCTCCGACCATTTTATGTCAGAACCATCCCCATTCCATCAAGATTCAACACCATAACATATCTATACAATTCCATGAATTAAAACATCATTATAGACATAGTGTATGAGTTTAAAACTCACCTGAAGTTGCTTGAAACCCAAATTCCTTCATTTCTGCAACTCCTTCACGCTTTTTCCCTACTTCTTCATTGCCTCTGATCAAAAAACTCCAAAACTCAATCAAAACCCCAACTCCTTGCTATAATTGGGTATGCATTGATGTAGAGAAGGGTATATAATTTTTGGGGATTTTATAAAGATTTATATGTATTTTATTTTTGAATTTTAATAAGAGGGGTTAAGGATTTCTTTCTAGCATTAGTGTTTATAGGAAGTGAACAGTGATTTAGGTGAAGACGTGAATGAGAAATACAAAGTGTTGTGAGACTTTTGGAGCTTTCTAGACTTAACAAAACAAATGGAGATTTTTCTCCTAATCATTTTGGGCCTTGGGGTCACTTTTCCTTATATTTTATTTTCATTTCCCTACTCTAATCTATTTTCTTATATGACTACATAACCCAATCCTACCAACAAAAATTCATACTTAGCTTTCACTAACATTTTACTCCTTCCATATAATTTTTCTTCTCTGTAATTAATAATTATTATTTTCCTTATTTAAATAATTATTTTTCTTATTTTCCTTTAAAACCAATTTTAGTATATTAATTTATTATATTTCTCTAAAATGAAGTAAAAATTTATTTTCTTTTAAATAAAATTCTTTTCTTATTTACATGAATTATTTAACAATTTTATTTATATTTCAAAATCATTATAATTTCAAAATATCCAAACTTTATTTAAAAAAAATCAAAAATCTCTTATTTAAATTATTTTACTATTTTCAATTATTTTTCCCTTATAATTTCAAAGCATTTCTATTTTCCCCATATTTACATTATTAAATCACCATTTAACTATTTAAATCTTTATTTTAATCCCTTCTTAACTTCAGGTTGTTACAGACTTCCCCCTTTAAGAAAATTATGTCCTCGCAATTTCTCTTTAGGGGAAATCTATAACTGAGCCGATACCTTTTAGCTTGTCTACACCCTGACATAATAAAATTAAACAACAAGCAAGGAAAATAGAACATACCCAACTCATGTGCATTTGGAAAAAGCTCAGGATAGGTCCGTATCATCTGCTCCTCGGTCTCCCAAGTATAATCGAATGAGCTGTTAGACAATTACACCTTCACTAATGGAACCTTCTTTCTCCTAAGTTGACGGACCTCCGAGTCGACTATATGGATCATATGTTATACATAAGTCAAGTCTTGAGTGATATCGAGCTCCTCAAGATGACTCGGATGAAGTACCATCTTGGTACTCCTTAAGCATTTCCTCAAGTGGGAAACATGGAAGACATCGTAAGAACTGATCTGGAAGAGCAACTTGATATGCAACTCGGCTAATACGCTCAGTAATCGAGAACAGACCAATAAAGCAAGGTCTAAGCTTCCTCGTCTTACTAAACCTCATAACACCCTTCAAGGAAAAAATCTTCACGAATACAAGATCACCAACCTCGAACTCTATCTCCTTTCTCTTATGATCAACATAAGACTTCTACCGATCCTGGGCTTCCTTCATCCTCCACCTAATCAGCTCTATCTTCTTAGAAGCCTCTCTGACAGAATCTGGACCAAGCACAAACTTATCTCCTGTCTCAAGCCAATATGAAGGTGAATGACACGGTTTACCGTATAGAGCCTCAAACGGCGCCATGCCGATACTAGACTGGTAGTTATTGTTGTAGGAAAACTCCACCAAATAAATATGATCCATTCAACTATCTCCTGAATCTAGAACACAAGAATGAAGCAAATCCTCCAACACCTGATTAACTCACTACGTCTGTCCATCCGTCTATGAATGACATGTAGTACTAAAGTTCTGCTTTGTCCCCAAAGCTGTCTGAAAAATCTTCCAAAAGTCACTGGTGAATAATGGATCGCTGTCACACACAATGGCACTGGGAAAACATGGAGCATAATCTCCTTTACATATAGCTTGTCCAGAGTTGAAGTAGTTCTACTTGACTTCACCGGTATGAAGTGTGCTAATTTAGTCTAGCGTCAACTACAACCCAAATGCTATCATGGCCATTCCTGGATCGAGGAAGACCATCAACAAAGCCCATCGACACCTAAAAAAGAATACATTACTAAAGAAACTTCTACTAGAATTCATATTGGGATTTTTATAAGTGAGCTAGTATAAAGAATCAATTTCACTTAAACATGGTCCCACTTCCATAGCGGAATCTCCAATGACTAAAAGAAGACCGCTAGGCCTCTAGTGCTCAGCTTTAACAAACTGACAAGTCATACAGCTCTTCACATACTTCCCGATATTGTGCTTCATCCCTACCCAATAATATAAATGCCTCATATCCATGTACATTTTGCTTCCTTCGGGGTGGATAATATAGCGTGAACAACAACAATCATCCATTACCTCCTTATGGAGATCGTCTAAATTAGGTACAACAAGCTTACCCCTTCTTCGTAAGTAACCTTGAGCATCAATAGAATGACCAATAAGATCTTCATCATCCTGTCCAGTCTCCTACCTCTGAATAATAGAAAGAATAGTCGGATCCCTCTTCCATGCATCAACAGTCCGATCAATCAAAGACGGTCGGGCGACAAGATTAGCCAAAATTGCACCCGAACCCACTACAAAATCTCTATCTCGAATATCACAGATCGAAAGTAAATGTAAATGTTTCCACTCTACAATCATCATAGAACAACTGCCTGATGCTTCCTACTTAATGCATCAGCAACACAATTTCCCTTGCTAAGGCTATACTGAATCTCAAAGTCATAGGCTACAAGAAACTCATGCCAACACTACAGCCTCATATTGAGATCCTTCTGTGTAAATAAATACTTCAGTGATTTGTGATCGGTATAAAGAACAAATTTCTCTCCAAGTAAATGGTGATGCCATATCTTCAATTCAAAGACTATAGCAGCAAGCTCTAAATGATGAGTAGCATACATAACTTCGTTAGGCCTTAGCTGCCTAGAAGCATAAGCCACTACTCTACCTCTCTACATAAGAACAGCTCCCAAACCAGAACCGCATGCATTTTTATAAACCTCAAGATCCTGGTTGCCCTCTGGCACAATAAGAATAGGTGCATGGGTAATAACTCCTTCAGCCTCCGAAAATTTGTCTCATATATATCTGACCACTGAAACTTCACTCCCTTCCTAGTAAGATTAGTGAGAGGTAGCACAATCTTTGAGAAATCCTTTATGAAACGCCGATAATAACCAGCTAAGACCAAAAACTATGGATCTCAGTCACTGTTTCAGGCCTTTTCCAACTCTGCATGGCTTCAACCTTGGCTGGGTGTATAAAAATGCCAGCCTCTGATACTACACAGTCTAAGAAATTAACCTCCTTTTTCAAAAAGTGGCACTTGGAGAACTTGGCCTTCAACTGATTCTGCCTAAGTGCCTCCAAAACAACTCTGGGATGATGCTCATGCTCTACCTCAGACTTAGAGTAAACCGAAATGTCATCAATAAAGACCAAGATGTACTTATCAAGAAAATCGTTGAAAATCCTATTCATTGGATCGGTGAAATATGCGGGAGCATTCTTCAATCCAAATGGCATTACAAGCCATTCATAAGAACCATAGCGAGTCTAGAAAGCTGTTAGTGGAACACTATCCTCTGTAATACGGAGCTGGTGGAAACCCATGGCAAGGTCAAGCTGAGAAAAGATGTTTGCACGTTGAGCTGATCAAACATATCATCAATCTTGGGCAAGGGATATTTATTCTTTATGGCGAGCTCGTTCAGCTTCCAGTAATCAATGCACAACCTAAGGTAACCATCTAGTTTCTTTACAAACACCACTGCAATGCCCCAAGGCGAACTGCTAGACTGACTGAAATGCTTAGCCTTAAGTTCTAACAATCGCTTCTTCAATTCCCCATTCTCTTTGGTGGACATCCTCATGGGAGGACAACTAACTGGCTAAGCTCCTGGAATAATATCAATCTGTAACTCAATGGCTTGCCTCGAAGGCAAATCCGTAATAGGCTCAAACATATCAAGATAATTTCTAACAATAGGGATCCTAGCAATTTCATCATCTTCTCGAGAATCAAGAGCAAATAGGGAACCGCTCAAGCTTTGGCCCATATTTCCAAGTGCTAGACCGAGATGCTCTTTGGAATCTGGATGGTTGAGAGAAATAACTCTTTCAGGAAAATATAAATAAGCTTCATAACGGTCTAACCAATCCATGCCAAGAATAATGCCAAATCTCGGAAACTAAAATACATGCAAATCACATAAGAAAAATAACCACATAAATATAAAACAACATCCCTGCATAACAAATCCCAAGGGTTGCGTAACCTCCTATAGGATTAGCAATCCTCAAGGATGCAAGCAAGCACACAACATCAAGATCAAATGTGTCTACCAGTTCCTTTGACACAATGAATGAGATGCACCCATGTTGAAAAGAACTCTAATAGGAGTATCTCGGAATAAGATAATACCTTCGAGAACAGATGGAGCTTTTCCTTTTGTTTGAGGTGGTCCACTAGCTACCTCTAAAGCATTCAAACTTCCAGCTTTCTTTGGATAAGAATGACTGAGATGTCCTGACTCCTTACAGATCATGCACTTCAGTTAAGAGGTGGGAGGAAGTGGTTTGGCGCACTCTATAGAATAATTACCACGCTCCCCACAATTGAAGAACTTTACTAACTCCTTGGCTTGCCTCTTGAACTCTGGAGTCTTCCCCTAAACCTGCTTCCTCTAAAAGCCAACCTTCTTCTTATGGAATGTGAACTTCCGCTTCTGACCAAAATCGCTCTAACCCTTCTGAACCTCATCATCGCTGTCTCTATCAGCCTCTTCCAACCTCAACACCGTATCAACTAGCTTCTCTAAAGGAACATCAAGCTGCGGAAGTAAGGCTTTCCTCAAAGCCCTAGTCATGCCACAAACAAATTTCTAGTTCTTCTTAAGAGGGGTATTAATGAGATCGGTACCTTACTTTGATAGAGCTTCAAAAGCTGCCACATAGTCCGCCACTGACATCTGGCCCTACTTTAAATCAATAAACTTCCTAGCCATGGAAGCCTTCTCTACCTCTGCAAGAAACTTCCTCTCAAAACGAAGATTGATCTGATACCATGTCAGCTCGGCCTTATCAACCTCTGCCACTAATATCTCATACCAATCCAAAGCCCGATCTTGTAACTAGTTGGAGGCAATTTGAACTTTCTACAGATTCGTGACTCTTATGCGAGTAAAGATGCGCTCGCATGTCTTGAGCCATGCCTGAACTCCTGTGACTCCCTCTGTGCCCTTAAAGGTTTTCCCTCCAAGACTAACATAACCGCTACACATTCATGTAAAATCAAATCTAGGGGTTGGAGGGTTTGGAGTTGTGGAAGCACTGGATGCCTGAGTGCTCCTCACAAGCTCCATCAACTGATCGGTAGTCATAAATACTCCTCCATTACCGGAACCACTGGACTGTCCGGCTTCACCTTTGGGAACTCGACCACTATCCATCTCTCACTTCTGCATTAAAGTGAGATTCACAATTTAAAATAAACAAGTTAAATATATTTACATATATTACAATAAACAAATAACATATGCCCCTAGGTGACTACCCGATTAATAATCGTGTACTCCTAGCATATATTTATAGTATCTACCCAACACATAAAGGACAGGAAATCCTAAGTTCATATAAGGCCAATGACTCGTGTCTCTTTATATTATGTATTGCTCTAATCCTGCTTTGATACCAACCGTTACGGTGCCTTTCGCGAGTATGGGCTCCGCTGTGGCCACCACGGGTACCAAAGACACATTGGTTTTACGGCCAGCCTCTCGACTATAACAACCAACCCTAAACGGGACATGTAGGGATAAGAGTCAAAGCTTCGCCACAGATTACAATGCAAGAACCTCCTATCATGCCACTCTCAGCAAAAACTAGCTCTGATACCAACTGTAACTTCCCACCTCTATACCCTTACTATCCTAAATTATTATGGAGTTATATGTCAGATAGTACAAAGAATAGGGCGATATTGGGCTTAAACACGTGAATATTCTTACATACGTAAATATTCCCTTGGGCTAACATTGTTACATTTCCAAAATCATATAATAAATATCATAATATACTCGGTATCAACACAAAGCAATAACATGTGTGGTTTCCATAATAAAACAATACATAACATAAGATAAATATATAGAGATCATAAAGTCAGAACGCAGCCGTAAAATATAATACATCAAATATCCATGTCCAAAATGAGCAACAAAATGATAGTCCAGTGCTCATTACATCAAATATACATAACATCATCATATAGAACATCAGGATACACAAATGAGGCTATAAAAATCATAGGGTATCTATCATCCTATAATGTATACTATAGCCTCCTTAAAGTAGTCCATAGTCAAGGTAGCTATTGAGTAACTAGACCTGGAACACCTCGGACTGACCCGAATATTATAAAATAACACATGGGTTGGATTTGTCTAAATTAAATTGTTAATATGTGATGATGATAATAAATAATATATATATATATATATCATGTAATCAACAAGGACATAAACATGAAAATCAATGCATATAAGTCAATTAAACATCCAATGTCAGCCACTACACATACTTATAGAAGACAACAAACATGGCATGCACTCTACAATGCCTAACTTAGCTCTCCGCTAAGGTATATTGATGAGATAAGCATGAGGTGTAAATACACACATGCTACTCTCAGTAGTGGTAAGAATCATCCTCCCTATGAAAGTACTATCAGCATATACACGGGTCGATTATCTCATGGACTCTCAGTCTAAAAAATAATCACATTGATTTTCAGTCAAAGACTATAAATTTCACAAGAGTGAATGTCTATCATGCTACCACCATAACTAAACTGAAGACCAATAGCTCTCAGCTTGCTCCAGGAGCCTTCCTCATATGCTCTTTACGCTGCACCTATAGTCATTGGTTACCCCGACGACCATCGTGACCCAATAGCCATCTATTACAAGACTACGCTATGCAATAGCCATGACCCAGCAAGTACCCCAATAGTAACTGACTGCTGGCCTATGTGACACTGGAGCGGCAGGTTTTAGCCATACACAATAATAAATGTGTCACTGTTTCGGGGAGCGAACCTGGAATCAGGCCACTAGGATGGATACTAGCGTAATCAATTTTATGGGCTAAATTAACAACATGAAAAGAAATAAGCTTACCTATTATGATATATAATAAGGGTGTTGAGTGAACATATAGGTGAGTGGATAGAGAAGAACGTTGGATGCACATATATTATGATAACATAAAGCTCAAAATTGAGAAGGATTTGTGTGAAATTCAATTGAAGCATTTTGCAAAGCAAGTTGGTTTTTATAATGATCTAGCCACTTTTCATAAAACTAATAAAGAACATATTTCAGAATAAGTGCCTCGACAACTATAACATGTTCCATAATGTGTAGATCTGGAGCTTCCAGAGGAGTGGCACATCTATATGATCCGTAACATGCTCAAAAAGTTAAACAAAAAGGGAGGTAGTGAGATCTCTAACACGAATGATCTTAAACAAAGCTTTACCATATGCTAGTTTATCTCTACGCTTTGTAGTTTCTTCAAAACAAACCAACTTTCCACTGTGGCAAACTAACCAATCTGCACCCTCTAACATCTGATAAAGAGATGGAAACTTGGTTACACTTGTTAATGACGTGCTACCAATAAAAAAACAAGACCTAGTTTACACTTATCAAAATTTTCCATCGTCTCATAAGAGATGTAGAAGTTGTAAGGTGACTCAAATGTGGTTGCAGGCATGGGAGAAGACGACTTTAAAAGTGATCGTGTCTTATGTTTTCTGGAGAGAGAAAGCAACTCATCGATGTCGTGAAGGGATCGTAGAGGTTTCTGGTGAACTTTTCTTGAGTGAGTTACAAATGGCTCAACGATAATTAATGACTTATGACTGAAGTAACTGACCTTCATAGCTTAGATGACGATGGCCACTAAGGAGGAATGGGAAGTAGATCTAGCATTGATGAACCAAAAGAACTATATTTGAACACAAGATAATGAAGCAGAACCCATTGGAAGATAAAAATTATAAGAAGCACGAAAGCATGAGGAGAACTATAGGATGAGAATTGGCGATGACGAACGACGAGAGGAAGAGGGAAGAGAGAGGCGGCAGGTGAAGAGCCCAATGAATTTGTATTTTATTGTATTGTAGCATCGATTTTAAATGTTTGAATAAACATCACCCACATGATTAGTTTAGTGCAAGTTTTCATATATAGGTTTCTTGATGGATATACGCATCCACTATAAAATGAAGTGCGTTGCTAAAGGCACTGCAGTTTATACTGTGGGCTACCAGCCGTTGGTCAGCCATTTACCATCGAACCCCATTTTGCACTGTCCAGCGATGAAAGTCGGCCGGATGCGACAAATGGTGGTCAAAGGTTAACCACCACATGGTAGCCGCAAGCATTTTTTGCGATGCTTTTAGCAACACACAAAATGAATTGTTAAAGTGAGAACTGATTTGCATATCGAAAATAAATGGCTGAAAAAATAATAAACAATGTAAAAATGCATAGCTAGAGAAATATACATCTCATACTTTATTCTTTAATTAAAATTTTAGTCCCTCCTTCCAAATATTCTCTTCACGCTTGGTAGAATTAAGGGTGCGCCCTAGGAATAATTATGTGATTCGATTATATAATTGAACTTTTATAGCGAATCTTGTTTGAAATAAAGTTTTTGATTTTATTTTCTGTTGTATATAATGTTGTATTGGGATATAAGTTATGTTTTTAAATATATTAAAAACGTTTAAGTTCAAAATCCTCAGGAATAATTTTTACTTGATTGTAGTTACAAATGTGTTTTAATCATGAGTATTCAATCGTGTCAATAAATACTTGTCCTTAAATATTTTCAGTCAAGGTGTGTTGAGAATAGTAAGTTTACCATGGATAATTAATGATATTGTAGAATGGTTAGAATTGAAATTTTATTAAGAAGTGCCAAATATTTAAATAGGAAGCCCCAAAATGATGAGATTAGGATCAACATTCTGTAATGCCTTACTAATATGATAGCGTCATATACCTAGTAATATATTTTATGTTATTTCACTATTCAGTATTTATTTTATACAAAATTATAAAACTTAGAGAATTGCATTTGGGACTATGTTACGATATTTTGGTTATTTCAAAAAGTACTTTGGTTATTGATTTTAAATGTTCAATTATATTTTATTCCTTTAGTTGTGGGTTCAAAAAGTGTAGATAAATAGATACCTCTATGTATTGTTATTTCACCATTTTACCCTAACGATCCACTTTTTACTATCCTTGAGATCTGTATATCGGGTTGGACGTACAATCATAGATCCATGAAAGACGGATTGTTACATTTGGTATCAGAATTTAGGTTGAACAATTCCTACTAAATTAGGGGATACGAGAGAATGAATTTATAATTTTCTATGATATATACACGCACACGTATATATTTATATGCCACACCCCATATATTTTGACTTGTATGTAGTTCTTAACTTGACCTTATATAAATAAACAACTACGAGTTAAAAAATGTTACAATTGTAACCTTTTAGAAAAAAATAATATAAATATATCACATATATTATAATTTACTCCTTAAAGAATTGCTAACAGATACCAACTAGTAGAAGTGAATAAATTGCGAGTCGAAAAAGGATTAAAAGGAAAAGTAGTACCCTTGAGTCCATATAAAATAAGTGTGATATTGATAACGCGTAATGGAGGCATAGATGGAGGACTCCTCAAAGTTAGAATAGATATCCTCAATTAAATTGGAAGTCCTTTTCTTATACAAGAAACAATTGTAGAAACTCCATTCAACTTGAGTTGAGTAGCCGAGTGTTCCAACATTAGAGTTGGATACTATATTAGAGGAGGGACTTGAGGTAACCATTTTTAGTAGGAGGGAGGCCAAAACCTTACACACTTAAAGCATTGTTAGATTGTATGATGTTTTGGGATTGTGTAAATCAAAATGTTCTCATCTACTCCAATTTAAGTGTTAAACTACATGAGATCTTTTCTGAAAAGCTAGAAACACTAGATGTTTGATATTTTTGAACAAAATTATTGGTTTACGATTTTCTATGAAATGATTTAATATGAAATGTTTAAATTACAACTTGCAAAATTTAAAGAATTTTACTTGAAAAATGTGATGATTTTTTTTAAAATTAAAACATTTGTTCAAGTTAATAGAGAATTTTATGGTTTTCGAAGCTTAATAATGTAGTGAAAAATAAGATTGAAAATAAAAAAATTTGAATTTAAAACTGAATTGGAAAGGTAATTTATATTTTACTTGAAATTTGATTAGGGTTAGAAAAGAATTGCATAATGTATAAAGTTTGAATTGAATATGGTGAACGAGCGGTAATAGTCAGCATGTCAGTGCGCTAAGGACTTGCTAATATTGAACATTATGGAATTGTGAAGCATTGGAAGATTTAGGGTAAAGGAAAATTTAGCATGTAGATTGGGTGGCCTTTTCAATCGACGTTCGAGTTGGAAGCATTGGGTAACAAATTGAAAATTTTCATAATAATAAAGTGTAAACACCATTCTGTGTCATTTTACCAAATATGGTCTGAGTTGTCAAAGAACAGCGCAAGATGACTAGGAAATTGTGATTTGGACAAAACTTATTTAATTTTAAAGCAAGATAAAATTAAGCCAAAATATCTTGACGTAAAGCCATAGAGAATTGAGTTTTGGAAGTTAAATATTTTAAGAATGGATATTTTTGAAAAGAAATTAGTTTGGAAATTAAAATTATAGTAATTATTTTTTAGGGGGACGTAAGAATAGATTTATGGATATGTTTAATGGATTTTTGCAAAAAGGGACCCAAAGTTATAATTTCTAAAAGTTAGTGGAATTCTTATATTCTT
The DNA here is from genome assembly GCA_030737815.1 of Allium fistulosum. Lineage (NCBI taxonomy): Eukaryota > Viridiplantae > Streptophyta > Magnoliopsida > Asparagales > Amaryllidaceae > Allium > Allium fistulosum. The sequence continues at coordinate 692,871,486 of CM060904.1, forward strand.
ATATATATATATGTATTTTCGGATGAAAATTGAATGGTTTATGATATAAAATATTGAATATATGTATTAATATATGATTTAAAATTTTGGAAATTGTTTCCAGATTTTATATAAATATAGTCAGTAGCCAAAATGAATTTAAGAAAAATTATGTACATACAGGACATATTGTTTAAAAGTGTTGGGAAGTGGCTATTTATAAAATAAAAAATATATAATTATATATATATGATAAATTGGTTATGAATTATATGAAATAAGGTTGTAAAAATAATGATAATGATAATTTATTTCAAATTTAATTGTATAATGAGTGATTAATATTGACTTGGTAAAGTTAAGAGAAACTAATTGGTGTTGGTGTTAAAAAAAGAAAATAAATATAATTTTGCTAGGCCAGTTGACTTATCACTTAGGCGTATGACGATAGAAGAGGGTCGGGAGTTGGATACAAGAAGTTTAAAGTAGAGAAGAGAGGGATCATACTAGTCGCTAGAAGGTGGAACAAGTTCAAATTATTTTGTTGTAATGTCGTAGAGGAGATTTTAATCGAATGAAAAAATATTTGGATTAGAATCCATAAGAAAGAGATTCAATCGAAGTTATGCTCATATGATATTGGAAGTTTTGAATATATATAATTGAATTGGAGTTACACTAGGAAAGTTGGATAGTACAAGAGACGCCGATTATATTGAGATTATAGTTGATTGGATCCCGTTAAACGATCGATTGAAGAATTATTTTAGACGTGGTTGGAAATTTATTTAAAAGAGCCTTAGAGTTTGTTATGGGGTAGGGTCCCAGTGGCCGAGCAGTGTTTCTATTTGATCCAATTTGGTGTTCGTCCATAGATTGAAATTTCTGAATATTTTACATTCACTTTCTTTCAAACCGTAACATTGCGGTAATGGTCAGTTATGAAGGCAACTAGCGGTAAAATGATTTATAGTTTTGACATCACCTATAACATCCTCCACTTCGGGACCCAAAAATGGACATTGAAGATGCAACATTCATCATTAGAATCATTTTCATGCGACAAAGTGAGTCCATTATTATTTTGCACAACATTAAGTAAAAAGAGCAGCTAAATAAATTTACATTGCACAATTTGGTTTACAAGATTCATTACATTATCATTAACCCTTTTTATTTTCACGTAGTGGTAAATACAATAAGAAAATAAGAGTGGTGTCATGTCTGACATACGCCGATGCCAACATGACACATAACTAGCTATAATTCCTGGTTTTACATAATGGAATTTTTAAAATAACTTTTATTAGCTAGGTAAGCCTCCTGCTTCATCTTTGAAATCTATATTCACCCTTCCAAATGATACCTATCTAATCCATAAACTTCTCTTATTCGAATGAGTACCCATGAGTTTATGAGAAATAATAAAAACACGGATCAGACATAAAGTCTGGTATGAGCAAAATCTTACCCTAAGAAATCATAGTGAGACCATGCCGCTACAGCACGGGATGGGTTTTCCCCTCACTTTATCATCATAACAATTACATCATATAATATAAACAATAATAACATCAAAAGCAACCATGTGTATCATCCATTCAAACATCACCCAATCTCTTATTTTAGATGCTCATCTTTAAGTTATCATTAACTTAGCTTAGTGATTATCCCCTAAGTCTGTCTACCACTAAATTATCTTTCTCGAACAACGCACCAGATGAAATGGCCACTTATTCCACCATGTGAGCTGCCCTGTAACGACCCAGAATTTTGAACAAATTAAATTGAGAATATTTAATTAATTTTAAATATTTGAACGATGATTTAATTTGAATCCCCAATATAACTTTGAATTTGGCGATTAAATTATAAAATTTAATCTATTGAATGCTGAATAATAATTTGAATCTTCAATTTTAAGCTGAAGAAAAATATTTCCAAAGCTTTTAAAATTCATAATGATAATACTGAAGATAATAGAAGCTTCAGAATTTAATTTGAAAATGATTTGATCAGTTTTGAAATCATATCGTTTGAATCGATATTTAAGAATAGCCTTCCGGGGCACAGTCTCGGAATTTGACGAAACCAGATCTATTGGGTCCGTAATATTGAATTATTATCGGATTTCAAATTTCGTATTTTTCGGAGTTGTTGTGTGAGCATACGATACATAAACGCGTTGAAATTTGTATCGAAAACAAAATTTAATTTAAATAATAAAAAAAAGGGGGGCTTATCACATCAGCACGTTACCTTCCTTGAGTTGCGCCTATAATCACGAAAAGAAATCGTGCAGGCATGTCACCTTCCATTTTTAAATACCTTCTTCCTTTGCCACTTTTCAGTTCAAAATCAAATGGAAAAAAAATGGCCGAGCCTCGTATAAATCTCGTTCTCCTCAACATCGAACAGAGTAAATCTATTTCAGTCCCATTCCCTTATCGAGTTCCTTCTTTCAAAACAAAAAAAATCGAAATCATCTCGTTCCAGCTTATACAAAGTAAAACGAAATCAAGATTCAAAGTTTTGCTCCTCTTTAAAATAAAATTGAACCTCGTGTTCGAAGTCTAGACGCGACATCGATATCTGATGGCGAGTGAATGGTGGCGTCGTATATCTGGTGAGACTCGCGACTTATCGGGGCCATGGATTTCACGCGAGCGAGTTGCGTTTCTCAATACTGTGGTGGGCTTTGGGGCCAAGGCGTGTGAAGGGCGACGAGCAAGAATCGATCGATCGGGGAAGTCGATCTGGAGGCACTCAATCGCGTGGCAACAATGAGGAGGACTCGCGAATTGGAGACGCGCGGCGGCGAAGGCGGCAGCGCAGTCGGAGGGTGAAGGTGCAATGTCTGGTGGCAAACGAAGTCGTGGCTTCGGCGACATCGTGGAAAGCTCGAAGGCAGCAACATAATCGAGTTCGACTTCGATCAAATCTGGGTTGCGTTCGACAGTAAGGTATTTACGATTTATTAAATTCAATTTAAATTTGAACATAAATTTGTATATATATATATATCCAGGAGCAGAGAATTCATATACAGTTTAGAAATGGAAATCTACCTGTTATTTTAATAATAAATATAAGTCACTGAAATTATTTCATAAAAAGAAAATTTGTTTAGTTTACTTGTTTTAGAAATGGTTAAAGAATATTAGTCTAAAAATATAATTTTTGGTTAATAAAATTTATTAAAAAAGGAAATTTAATAATTAGTTAGATAAATTTATTAAAGGAGAAAATTGGTTTAAAAAGAATTATCAGCTAATCAAAAACTATTAAACGGAAATTAATTGTTCAGTTGATTCGAATATTAATGAAATCGTAAATTGTTATACAAGGTATAAATCAAGAAAAACAAACTGGAATGGAAATGGGAATGCAAAATAAAAAGCTAAGGTGAGATCTTCTCACTCAAAATAAATTGAGATTTTCTCACTCGAAGGAAAATTTAATTTTGCAGTTATTGATTGTTTGACTGTTTGGATGTGATACTATGTATATATATAGTAGTATATAGCAATATATATATATATTGGCATATGTATATATTGCAGTTGTGATTTCCCGCACTATATAGCGGATGAGACCCTATTGCGCCGCATAATAGCGGATTGATATTTTTATAAATCCCATATACCGCGATATTCCACCTCGAAGTGGAATTGGTATTGTGCTAACATCTGTGGATGCAGGGAAACAGGTTGGAGGGATCCAACTGGATTCCTCACCAGTATTTATTTGATTTTAGATATTGTGATATTTGTTGATTTTCATATCGATATATGATGTTTGTTGTCGTGATTGACCATTTGGTGTGTTGCATCATTGGAACGATTTTGGAGTTTTTAAAATGTTAAAGGAACGATTTTTAATTTAAAAGGATTTTTAAAGTGATATTTTTGAAAGTATACGTTTTGTTAAATTTTGAATTGTCAAAATAAATAAACATTATAAGTTCATTGTTATAAAAGTTATATTTTTGGAAAATAGTACTTAAGTATGATTTTGGAGTATAATTGGATTTCATAAGTTAATGAAATTTAAAAGTTTTACAATTTGAGAAGTTTTAAAAGAACGATTTCTTTTAAAATAAATGAATTATAAGTTATTAACTTATAATATTGGACTTTTGGTATAATTGAGTTATAATTGAACTGGATAATAAAGGAGACTTATAAATCGAAGTGTTATAAATAGAAATGGAATTTATAAACATTGTTTGTAAATTCGAAATCAATTGAATTTGATAAATTAAACATAGAAGTTAATTTAAGGAGATATATTCGTGATTTTGGACAGCGAATTATCCTTTAAGTTAAATGTTGTAAATAATAAGAGTTTGGTTGGGAATTTTATTCACGATTTTGGACAGTGGATAACCCTTTAAATAAAAATGTGTAGAAATGTTGAATTTGGATAACGAATTATATTCACGATTTTGGACAGCGAATATATTACTAAATAAAATGGATATGTTTTGGAGGAGTGATATTACGAAATGAAATAATTGTTTTAAAAGATGTTTTAAAATGTGTTAAGTATCGAAAACATAGATTTCAACATTTATTGTTGAAATAGACGTTTCGAGGAAAATAAGGAAATGATGGACTATATCATTGTTGTTATAGTAGATGGTTTCCGAAAGGAAATGTTTTATATAGTATTGGGATTTATATATCTATCTAAATTTCGAATCCCTATACTAGTGATTTTGAGTTGTCGTAACGATGTTTTACGTAACATTCGTTTTGACTCAAATAAAATTTGTGAAAAAGAATGATTTCCTTAAAGAATGAAATATATACTTAATTTTGATTTAAGTATATTGAATATATTCAAATGTTGAAAATAAATAAGCTTTGTGAATTACTTATTATTATTAAATAAGTATGGAAATGTTTTCCAATATGAAATGAAACGTTTTTGAGAATTTATCTTTGTTAAGATAAATTGAAAGTGAATATTTGAAATCGATTGAAAATCGTATATCAGTAGATGTTTGAAATATAAATTCACTATGGAATTTATAAAAGAAATGGAAATTCGTTTTAAAAATAAACGTTGATTTATTTTTAAAGTGTGGAAATTATATATCTAGTAAAGATATTATGGAAATTAAATAATTTGGAAAATTATTTGGAATCTGATGATGTTGCGCATCTTTATTGATAGTTAAATAACCGACTATCAATAATTACCTTGAATGGGTATTTGTTGTGAATTGGATGAATTTGGATGCCACACTTATTTTAAAATAAGCGCTCACTATTCGGGTTAGCCGGGAAAGGACCATAGGGTCGTATAACCCATTCCGAATATGTGATACGTCGTAATGAATTGCATTTGATGACCGGTGTTGAAGACCGGATATTTTTTAAAACGGAAGGATTACCGTCGAGTTACTCCACATCGGCTGATCTCCGATATAGAGGTTTTATCACCCTTAGTGATGGGAAGTCCGGACGTGATTAGAAAATTATTCGGATTTGCAAGGGCTTCGTGAGAAGTGCCTTCGGTTCTATTCGATCCCGGAACAGACTTGTATGGTTGTGTGTTTGACGTTACAAATTGAGATATAAAGCTGATTTCTTTCAAATACATTTCTGTTGGTGGCGGAGAGTTTATTCTCTTAGCTTAACACCCTTCTCTAAGACGTACGAGCTCAGAGGTTATGTAGTTGAAATTTATCAGCGATATATTCCCAATTTGGTAATGTGGCATGCTGAGTGTTGCTGTGATGATGATCATTTATTGATCATTTGTGATCAAAGCACGGCTTTGTGAAAAAGCGTAGCTTTGTGGACGAGACTTCGTCAGGGCCTCAACAACCCGGAAATGGTCGAAACAGGAATGTTGCGGCAAGGTTATGAGGGTCGCGCCCTTTAGGGTATGTCATTTCCTTCTGGAAAGGAGTGGTATCATGGTATGGAGCCCAGATACTTACTCATGTGGACACACTTTATTTATTATGTGTGATGTTGGTTACCGAGCGCTCGGATAAAGGTCCCAAAGGACCGGGGGATGGCATATTCGTGAGTTACCTAGTTACAGGGGTAACCCGGCTTTGTTGGCAGAGCAGTTTGTCTCTCGGGACGTCCAGCCAGAGGCGATCCCATTCGGCAGTAGGAAAGGAAGTTTCTTAGCCTGACCATTTGTTGGAAAATCCAAAGAAACAATACGAGCCTTGTACGGTTTTAGTTGTATTACCTGCTATGGAATGTGGCGGTAACCTGCTATTGAACATAGTAGCTATAGTAGGCATAAGTGCGGAATGCCTATGCTGGCTAAGATTAATATTATACTTTCGAAATGTTTTTTTCACTAGACATTAATAATAATAATTTAATGATTTGCGTAGTAAGCATCTTTGACTATCATAAGAAGAAATCTCCTCCAATTCTGCGTTTGCATTGTGTGTGTGGCGGGAGGTCTTATGGTAGTTTCATTTTCCAAAAGCATTGCGAATTAATTTCATTTTCTTTGTGAAAATAACTGTTTTACGATCTCACAACAGTCACCATGACTGACTCGAAGTTTATTGTTCCCTTCTAAACTCTAGGTGGCCATAATTTTCCACACGGGCAGCCTAGAGTTATTTTTATCAGGATATTCTGGATATTCTGGAGCTTTGGGGATAAGCTGGATGGAAAAACGTACTACCGTACTTGTTTATTTATTCCGCTGTGTATTCTGTATGAGGACAAGTTTATATAACTGTTCATGGTTGTATCGAGTTGTATATTGACTCTGATTGATGTATGTATAAACTGATATAGTCTTTTGTTGTAAAGATTATTGATTTATCTATTATATATTGTTCCGCTGCGAATGTGAGATTCTGTTGTTGTTTCTGTTTCTGTTTTTCTGTTCTTTCGTTTTCTTCTGTCTTCTTCTACCTCTTCTTTTTAACCCTAATGGTTCGTTTTTCCAGCATCGATTGCGCGGCATTTGATACAGTGGACGTATTAATGTCGACTTTCGAGCGTCGAAAAATCGTATCGTTACATGCCCTGACTAGAGAACTCTAACTCTCCTAAGAGGTCGAACGTAAGTAACCCGAATATATTCCAGTAAGCATCCTTACCGAGCGTCAATAGCTCATCTTAGTCCCCGAACCGCTATCGTTCACGTTGCTAATTTATTTATTTTATTGATAATACTACCCTAATTTTTTGACGCCCTACCATGGCACCCTGCCATAACTTCTCTTTAGAGTTTAAAAATCTTTTAGGATTAAACCCTATCGTGGCACCTTGCCATATACCATTGGAATTTAGACTAATAATCAAGGCACCATACCATCCAATAACTCAATGAACCAGTATATCATCATGATCACGGTTCAACCTCTTTCTTTCATTCATTTATAGTGTACCCTACACATTCTCTAGATAAAACATTTTTTATCTTTGATTAGATGATACCCTATCATTTGTTAGCTTCTCTAAGCTTTCTTCCATTTCAAAAATAAGTTAATGCAATTTAATTATAAAATTCTTTGTTTATTTCATCCTTATGAAATAGTCAATCAACACTTGAAAACTATCTTCCAAAGTGCACTAAGTATTTCTTAGTTTACTTAGAAATATTTAGCTTCCCAGGCTATCGCAATTTGAACTTAGCTGTCGCATATTGGCTATCCTATAACCATCGCAAGTTAGGCTTAGGTATCGCATATTGACTATCTTATAGGCTTCACATGTTGATTCTCCTAGGTCATCACTAGTTAACCCTTAACTTGCCACTACATGTTGATAGTTTATTTTAGCTATCATAAGTTAAGCTCCTGTATAAGCTATTGCAAGTTGATAGCTTCAAAGGCTATCACACGTTGAGCCCTAAGTGGCTATCGCATGTGGACCCTTCTCCTAGCTGTCGCTTGTTGACAACTCATTTGCAATCCTACGTTGATGCCCCCTTAGCCATCGTAAGTTGACTTCCTATGCCATCGCAAATTGAGTTTCCTCAAAGCTATTGCAAGTTAGCTTCTGTCGAGCCATCACAAGTTGATTCCCCAAGAATTGCTAGTTGACCGTCAACTAGTTATCGCAAATTGATTAACGTGTAGCTATCGCAACTTGATAGCTATAAAGCTATTGCATGTTGGTGAATTTTAGGGTTATCACAAGTTGACGTGGCATCATCGTAATTAGCTTGAAAACCGTTTTTTAACCTTATTAGGGAATTGCTTCACACCAAATCCCATTTAGTATCAAATTATCATTGGTTAAACTACACTTTTATAGTTTTCTTTTAAGAACTGGCTAATTACATTCTCCATTCATTAATTAATTTTCTTTAATTAATTACTTGTTTTTTTAGCCAAATAATTCGAATAAAATTGAAAATTAATGGGGAAAAGTCCCAAAAATTATAAAAAATTCTCAAAGGTTAATTTACCAGAAATTAACCATTTTCTCAATTTAGAAAATTTATAAAAATTCCAAATAAATTCCATAAATCATAACATTAAAAAATGATTATTGTTTTACCAATTAAAAATCATATTAAATTTCAAAACATCTAAATGTGATTAAATCATGTTTTACCCTAAAACATGAACAGATTCCTTTCCTTTAAATTTCAAATCATATTCCAAACAAGGTTTAATCATTCATACACATTTATCATCATCAAAATCATCCATTTAAAAGTAATTCCAAACCCAAATGGGTTAGATGGGGTTCTAGGGAAAATTTTACTCAACTTGATTTAGAAAACTTAATTAAAACCTTGCTTTAATCTTCTTTCTTCTCAAGGTTGAAAGCTTGAATTCTTCTAGCTTTGATTTTTCTCTTCCTTAGCTTGAAAATGGTGGTCGTCCTTGAGATAGTTTAGGGTTTATATTACTTTGTAAAATAAAAATGAAGTGGAATGAGAGAATATGGTTGAGGGAAATAGGTCAGTGATTTTGGCTTGGGCTAATATCCATTCTAGCCTTGTCTCACCAATGCATCTCCCCTAACATAAATCCCTCTCACTCTAAAACTTAATTATTTATCTTCATTAACAAGGCCGCTTTAATTTCTCTAATCACCCTTGGTCTATTCAATTAATTTTTAAAGTGTCTCACGCTTAATTAACCAAATCTATTTTAGGCAATACTTACAATTAAGTTATTATATTTACCCTTTATAAAATTCCCTCTTATTATTAATTTAATTGAATTTCTCATATTATGGATCCTTCAAACTATGAGATGTTATAGTCTCTCCTTCTTATAAAAATGTCATCTTTGAAATTTCAATAACGAATTTTTTTTACACGAGTACAAAAGATTAACTAGTACCCTACAATGTAAACCATCAATTATCAAATAAAATATATTAGTGAAACTACAAACACATAATCATATCATAACATTAATACACTAGTACCCTACTAGTTCATACAATAGACAAACAAGGCACCCAACTATATACATGAATGTCTAGAACAACTCAGGATATCCTAATCCCATCCTCTACCTCCCAGGTATAATATTCCCTACCATTACTCCACCAGATGCAAACAAGTCTAATAATTTTTTCCTTAACTTCTTCATATCACTACCTACTATCCCTTACGGTTGTCTCACATATGTCAAATCTAGTTCCATTGATAAGTCCTCTATCTCCCTCAGTTCCACTGCCGAACTTGGGTCGTGTACACATTTCCTCAAATGCAATATATAAGGAATATTATGCATACCCAATAAACCACTTGGTAACTCGACTCGATAAGAAAGTTTACCAATCCTAGCAATCACTAAAAACCGTCCTTGTAACACCCTGTAAAATTAACGACAATTAATAAATAATTACTAAGGCTCAAAAATGGAATTTAAGTAAACATTATATTTTTTCTATGAAACTTGCACCGTTGTATTCGTGGCGATTTTCTAAGCAACTTTAATATATGGAGTTTTGCGATCGGAGTTCAAATGAAAAAGTTATCAGCGTTAGAAGTATTCGAAACGAAAATAATTAAAAAAGAATTTAAAAGTAAATAAATAATATAACCGCATGGACCCCACCCGTTGACCCTCCTCCTTGGGGTTGTCGAATGCTAGCCGTCGACCCCCTAGAAGGAAGCGGTCGACCGATAGAGACTGTGGCGGCTAGAATTGAATCTTAGCCGAATGGCCTAGATTTAATTAATTTAAATCCAATGGATACGATTGATTCGAGGGTCTATAAATACAGGTCTAACCCCTCACTTTTCTTCTCATATTTTCTGATTAAAGCAGCGAAACTCTATCATTTTCTCTTCTCCACTATTACTATTACTTATATATATATATATATATATAATTGGAGAAGGGCAGAAAAATGAGAAGGAGAGAATCGATACTGCGGAAAAAGATAAATTTTATAATTATAGATCTATATTCCACTTAACCTAAATCGCTTCTCAGATCTATAATTCTAATGGTACGTATATATCTTTTTATGCATAATTTTGGATTGGAAAGGAAAAGGAGTCAAATTAAAAAGGGTAAATTCGGATTTAGGAGATTTGGAAAGTTACAAAGGTGAGTGGGAAATTATATGATTTATATATAACATTGAAATTTATATTATTGAATTTTATTTAATTATTATGCCTATGCAAGATCTGTGGAGTTATAGGCTTAGGAAGAACATATTTAATTGAAATCTTGCATACACATTTTGTAAGTTAGGTTATTAGGATGGAATGGTATTTACACCCTTATCTGGAAATTAAGAAATCAGTCCCTAAATTTGTTAAAGTAAAATGTTGATAAGATTGGAAGATTTATTCTAGATTTATGATAATTGGGTTGTAAACTATTAAAATGAATTTAGATTACCATAATTTGACATGGTTCTATGTTTTAATTTATTGAGAGCATTGTAGGTACAATTTAGTTGTATCTATTTTCGTGTAATTTCCGTAAATTATCTAACTCCACAACTATGCATAAAAATGAGTTGTTTGAAATAATAAGGAATACATCGAAAAGGAAGAGATGTGAAAAGTACAGATGTTCTCCTCCGTAGTTTGCACTATTTATTTCAATAAAAGAAAAGAGATAATTCCTTGTAATTTCAAAAGGAGCAAAAGTCTCACTTTTGAGTAATTTATGGAAAGTTGTAACGGTAATTTTTTTGGGGAAGGATAGCACTAATATATTAAAATGTGGAAATAAATATTCTTTACAGAATGTACATATAAGGTGTATATTCTAAAATTCCTAAGCGTATGAATTAAAGAGTTAGAAATAGGAACACACACACAAATATATATATATATAGCGTAATAAATAAATATACGACAGTATTCATATTAGTTATAATTAGGACGACTAGTTATTAATAGCGTAGTAAATCATAGGACTAGGAGGTTGAAATGGAAAAGAGAGAGTAACTCTAAAATTTGGAATGATGATTGCAAAACTAATAGTGCAATAAGCAGTTAATAGGAAGTTATAGGAATTAAATAGGGATATAAATGCGTTTAATGTGACCGATTAAAGAATTTAATATGGTATTTATGGGGAAATTAAATAAGCATAATATGTTGAATTAGAATGAATATAAAATGATATTAGTGATTGTCCAATTTGAATAATAATGATCCTTTATTACAGACAATTGACATTTATGGGACATAAGAGGGAAATAGAGAATATACGTAATAAGCCTATAAGATGGGAATAGGTTCGTAGTGAATAAAATACTAGGAGGCAAAATAATTTTCATAGTCGAAAATCAAATAGCCATAATAATACGTTTAGGATAAGCGTGAATTAGTGGGCCTAACCCAATATTTAGGCCTAGGATAGTTGGTTTGGTTTAGAATGAGTTCGGATGCGAGGTCAGCAAAGTTACACAACAGAAGTTTATCCTTTACCTAGAGGCTACCAGCAGTTTTGTATACGTATTACTGATGTGGGAGATATCCAACCATAGGACCCATAGGGTAAGGATACGCGTTTGCGTATAGATGTGAAAAATATACCAAAGGTTCACCTTGGATTTGAAGTATTAAATGGCTCGGTACCTTAGGTATGTCAAGGAGTTTACTTCAAGATGAAAGGTATTAAATGGCTATTTGGTCTGCCATCTCCTATATAGGAAGTCATAAATAACCTATGATGGTGCCTAATAGGAAAACGAGGCCTGCTTCTTTCTAACAAGTGGTATTAAGTAACTAGGATGAGTATTTTTCCTTGACTTACATTAGGTTAGTCTAAACAGGATTTCGGTTGTGAGAGGTCGGCGGGGCTTTGTCAGTGTTGTTGTTGAACCGGTATTTAGTAGTAGGGTTGGCATATATGCTTTGACCACCAGCATTCTTGAGCGATCATTAGTAAAGACTTGAGTTATGCCCTGATGGATTTCGCTTTCTACTAGTGTAGAATCTGTAAGGGATAAACAAAGACCTCAAAGTTTAATTAGTTAGTTACTTATTTGTCGAAGGTAGGCTAGTTAACCCTTAGATAAGGCTTTGAGATGCGTTAGTAATACGACAAATTAAATTATTAGAGCCGTATATAGGGGTCATCGATTTTTATAACTAAGGGCTGGCTGACTAGCGATTATGTTACGGAGGGCCCGCTTCGGATTGAGGTATTAAATGGTCATTGGGTCTGTCTTCTCCCTATTTATGAAGTATTAATTGGCCGGGGTTTTCTTTTGGGTAGCATAACGTGTGTATATATATATATGTATGTATGTATGTGTGTATGTGTGTGTGTATGTATGTATGTATATATGTGTAACAACTCTAATTTTGATTAACATTATTTAAGACATATAATTAGTTAAATAAAATAAAATAATGTAAATGGTTAAGAGACTGAGATTTGTGTTAATAGAAGGGTAGCCGTGCCTAATGAACATTGAACTAAAAGGGGATTAAAATGAAATAGATAAGGGGAAAAATAGGAATAAGTCATATTCTAATACCCTAAACCCTTATGCACATTCATTTTACATGTTCATAACAAAATCAAACATAAGAGAGGCCGACCACCATTAGGGGAAGCAAGAAGAAGATAAAGCTAGAATCAAAAGAAGGAAGCTTAATCAACTTAATCTAAGATCAAATCTCAACTCCTTAATCACAAGCTAAAGGTGAATAATAGGTTACATCTTATATTTTTGATGTTTTTGGTTTCTAGATCAGATCCAAATATTTTTGCAAAGTATATTGCCATGTTTGAATGTTAAATAGATATATATGCTTGTTGATGAATTATGCTTATTCATATTGATTTTTATGACAAGTTTTGATTTGAAAAACCTATCAAATGACATCCAAATGCCTTGTTTTTTTGATATAAGGTCGGAAATGATATTTTAGAGATGGGTTTCAAATTTCATAATTTTCTGAATTAATGGATTTATTATGAATTTTCTAGTGAAGATATTGGTTATTTGGGTTTAAAATTAATTACGGCTATTTTATATTAGCTTTGGGTCAGAAATTTATATATGTTAAAAAACATATTAAAAGTGATTTATGGGAATTTTGTAGATTTTTCCTAAGTGTTTTAATAAGTATATAAAATTATTTAAGGTATGCGACTTAAATGTTTTATATGTTTATAAAAGGAGAAGGGGCAATTTGTAAATATTTTAAATTGTTTAATTCTGAATTTTGATAGTACTTTTAGAAAAGATTTTGGAAAAGAAACTGGCAACCAATTGTATGATGACAAATAAGCAGGTTAGTTGAAAAGAAATTATTTTTTAAAGTCAAAAATCAGATTTTCAAAAGTTTTGCTGTTACGCTACTTTCGGCAGCCACCTTTCGACTACATACTTCCGCCTCCATCTTAGCCGAAACCAATACACATGGTATCAAAGACTTGGTATGAAGTGGACTGGACATAGGCGAAAGGTATAGAGTCGAAACAGGGTTCCGAAGGGGTCAAAACCTTACTTTGCTTTTAAAGGAAATGCGCCTGCTTTGCTTTCGAAAAGAATGCTTTCGAAAAAGGTAGCTTTTGTCTTAGTCAAATGTTTTAAAGAAAGGTTTCGAAAGAGGTTGCGCCTTTGTTTTAAGAAAATGCTTTCGAAGGGGTCGAAACTCCTGCTACCGCATTCAACCTTCCGAAGCAATGCCTTCGAAAGGGTGCTTTCGCCTTAAACCCTTAACCGCTTCTCCAATGCTTTCGAAGGGATTGGTTTCAACACCATTTACTTCTTTACTTAGGAAATTGCTTTTTAAAGAGTGCTTTCGACTTAGTTGTTTTAAGACCCTTTGTTCTATTGAAAGTTAAACCCAAAGTTTTCGAAAGGAATGGTTTTAAATGGTTTCAAAAGGTTATTCCACATGTTTTACTTGAACCTAATGCTTTCAAAAGGTTTGATTTATGTAAAGGACTTAATGCTTTCGAAAGGTATAAGACAACGGTTTCGAAGGGGTGGTTCCCTAATGTTTTCGAAAGATTTACCTTAGTGTTTAAATGGAAGATTTCCAACGTTTTCGAAAGGCATGTTTAAAGTATTTTGAAAGTAGGATGTCTAAGGTTTATAAAGCTTTCGAAAGGGACTTATTTAATGTTTTCGAAAGGTCTAATGTAAATGGTTTCGAAAGGTATGTTTTCGCCTTTTGGCCTAAGGTTAAAAATTAAAGTAGTTTACTTGTTTCGAAATGGGTACTTTCAATGGTTTCGAAAGGGGTACTTTCAATGGTTTCGAAAGGGGCACTTTCAAAGGTTTCGAATGTTTTCATCAACAATGTTTTGTGTAAAGTATATATAACATGGCAAAGTGATTTGAGTAAAGCATGGAGTATATTTTCCTTGTCTAAGTATGATTTAAAGGGTTAAATCAATTTGAAAGAAATGTTTTCAAGGAAAATTTGATGGGGTAGTTAACCCTAAGTAAATGACTTGGGTATTAGAATACCAGATGGGACTGGTATGGGGTCGCGCCCTATACTTTAGCTAGTATCCCCTAGCTAATATAAGTCCAAAATTCCAGTATGTAGGGCTTTGTCACAGGTAAGACTAAAATGATTTTACACATAGAAAGGAATATACAAAATAGAGATAGGTTATTGGTGAGCCCACAAAACCATTAAGATAAGTTGACCCTGGGAGAAGTAAGTTAGGGATAGACCATCCAGGAGAGTATCTAACAGAAGTTAGATATTTGTTTGTTTGGTAGGCCCGAGTCAACCAAAGGTTAGCAGTTAGCCAAACAAAACTATAGTGTTCGGACAAATAGTCCATTTATTACATGATTTGTATGCATGCATGATATTGCTATTATTGTTTTAACCAGTTTGGTTGCAGGATTTTGATTTGCAAAGGATATGTTTTTTAAAGGATATTAGTAAGGGGAAACCCGTTCCGCTAAGCGGCGTGGTCTCACTTAATATCAGTAAACCGAGATGTATAGTATTATTCACACCAGGCTTTATGTCTTACTCGAAGTTTATGTTTTTCCCCTTAAACTCTCGGGTGCTCAAAATTGATTTGAGTGGGTTGAGAGTTGAGGATTTACAGGTTTTAGTAGGTGGACGAATAAAGCTTTCAAAGACGTGCAGGTGGCATAGATAGTTATTTAGGAGTTGTTATTTTGTTTTATTCCGTTGTATTAAGACAGTTATTGTCTATTTAGCACTCTGGTCATCCAAGGGGGCATCTTCGTATGTCGCTCTTGGCGTATTTTGTAATAATTATATTTGATTTGAACCTGGGAAACGATTGGGATTGTGTAATTGGATATGAAACATGATTTTGTGGAATGTAACCAGAAAAGCTGTTTTTTTAAGTCTGTGATTTTATTTCATATTCATGTGCTTCTAATATTATGGATACCATTAACATTACCGTATTTTGTCACCGGAAGTTAATATTATAAATGACTACAACATCTGTAGCGTTTAGCTTTGGGCCTCAAGATATGGTATGTTACAATATGTATATGTATATGTATATATAAGAATATATATAGTTATACCTTGGAGAAGGTTAGATATATCGTATGCATAGATGGAATTACATAGAATTGTCATGGGTAATGGGCATAACACTTACATAGAAATCAATCAGCATAAATTAGTATTATGGATCAAGTATGTAATTTTCCAGTCGTCGAAACATTGTTCTGACCCCCCCTTCTCATTACAACCCACAAGATAGATTTAGAGGGACATGATACTGGTGCAAGATGGGAACAATAAATTGTGAAGTCTTCTCATTCATGCTCGGCGCTGGCATGGCCATCAGATACTAAAGGAATAATATTGATTCCAAGGTAGTAGCTTTAGTCAGAATATAATGTTTTATTATATTTTACTATTCTGTTGTGAATTCGTTCTCTGATGTACTTATGTTTATTACAGGTTACCAAAACCAACGATTCGTATCCTAATGGACTTGGGTTTCGATTTAGTCGAAATTCAGGCCCATTAAGATGTAGGTTGTTACAGTCCTACATATCTAGGCACTAACTACCTAGTCTTCCCAAAGCACGTAACTCCTCACATTGGAGAAATCTTCGCGAAGGCAAGATCGCCTACTGCAAAATTAAGTTCTTTCCATCTCCTGTCGGCATAGCTCTTCTGCCTTGATTGTGCCGTCTTTATCCTAACGCGAATAAATTATACCTTCTTATTAGCATCCTTTACCAAATCAGGTCCTAACACAGGTCTATCCCCCATATCCAATCAAAAAACTGGCACTTACACGGTTTACCATACAACACCTCAAATAGTGCTATCCCGATACTCGACTGGTAACCATTATTGTAGGAAAATTCTACTAGACACAAACGATCTTCCCAAGATCCTCCAAAATCCAAAACGCATGATCTTAACAAATCCTCGAGCACACGGTTCACCATTTCTTCTTGTCCATCAGTCTGCGAGTGATAATTCGTACTCATGCTCAATTCTGTACCCAATTCACTCTTCAAATTTCTCCAGAACTCACTAGTGAACAAAGGGTTTCTATCGCTTATAATACCGCTCAGAATCCCATGCAGTCTCACCACATTCTTCATGTATAGGTTCGCCAAACTTGCTATCATCCTTGTTGACTTCATCGGGATGAAATATGCACTCTTAGCCAGTCTATGACTATCACCCAAATGCGGCCATTTCCCATCCTCGGCCTAGGAAATCTATCGATAAAATCCATGGACACTGAATCCCACTTCCTAGCTAGTACTGCAACGGTTGAAGTAAATGATTGGCTTCTGATGCTCAGCTTTTACCTATTAACAAGTGAAGCACCTCCTTACACATTTACCGACATCTCTCTTCATACCTTCCCAAACAAAGACTCTTTTCATGTCACGATACATCTTCGTGTCCCCAGGATCAACAGTAAACTTAGATCGATAATTTTCCTTGAAGACTTCTTTTCGAAGGTCTCCTACATCTGAAACACACAGTCTTCCTTTCTTCTTAAGCCATCTCTTCGAGTCTATCTTGAATCCCTTCAGATCCTCAACATCCGGCCCCATCTCTAGTTGCCTAATCTTTTCGAAAAACAATGAGTCCATCTTTTGCCTTGTAGAAATTCTATCCACAAGTGCTGGGTTGACGTCCATATTTGCCAACACACCCAGATCCCTTCTTAATATAGTATTCTACCTTTATTGCACTCCGCAAGAGGCTAACGTCTCTAACATCTTCCATTCTTCAATCATGGCTAACATTCCATTCTGATGCTTCCTACTCAAAGAATCGAAACCTTGTTCCCTTTTCTTGGCATATATACTATCCCAAATTCATATGCCGCTAGAAACTCCAACCATCTATGTTCCCTCGTGTTTATCACCTTCTGAGAGAATAAGTACATAAGGAACTTGTGGTCCATATACAACTTGAACCATTCTCCCAACAAATAATGTCTCCAAATCATCAACACAAACACCACCACTGCGAACTCTAAGTCATGAATCAAGTACCTAACCTCATGCGGCCTCAATTGCCTTGATGCATAAGCTATTACTCACTCCCTTTGCATCTACACTACTCCCATGCCTATTCCATAAGCATCGGTATAAACTTTCAACTCCTGATTCCCTTTTGGCACGATCAGGACAGAGAATTCGTCAATAACTTCTTTAAGTTTTGATATGACCCTTCACACTTATCAGTCCATACGAACTTCTTATTCTTCCTAGTCAGGTTAGGGAAGGGTGCTACTATACATCATAAACCCTTAATGAATCTGAGGTAATAGCTAGCCAAACCCAAGAAACTCCTGATCTCCATGACCGTCTCCGGTCTCTTCCGACCATTAACAGTCTTTATCTTCGATGTATCCACTATGAATTCATTCCCTGAAACAACATGCCTAAGAAATTTAACCTCTCATTTCCTAAAATGGCATTTAGAAAACTTCGCCTTCAACTTGTGTTGTCTCAATGTCACCAACACCAATCTAAGATGAACTTCATGGTCCCTCTCATCCTTAGGGTAAACCAAGATATCATCGATGAAGATGAGCACAAATTTATCTAACTGATTGTGAAAGATCATGTTCATAAGGGCAATGAAGAACATAGCATGCATTGGTCAGTCCAAACTGTATCACTAACCACTCATATGAGATGTACCTTGTTCAAAATGCGGTCAATGGAATACTATCTTCCGCTATACTCGGTTGGTGGAAACCCGTTGCCAAGTCTAGATGCGAGAACACCTAAGCTACACTCAATGGATCAGACAAGTCACCGATCGTAGGTAATGGATGATGATTTCTCACAGTCAACTCATTCAACTTCCAATAATCAATGCACATCCATAAAAATCCATCCGAGTTCTTTACGAATACCACAAACGCTCCCCATGGTGAACTACTTAGTTTAATGAAACTTTTTTCCTTAAGTTCCACTAGCTTCTTCTTTAATTCTTCCATCTCCTTGGGCGGTATTCTGCTAGGTGATCGACTAACAGGTTGCGCTTTTGGCAGCAAGTCTATCCGAAATTCGATTGCCCTTCTTGGCGGTAATCCCATTATGGGTTTAGAAGCATCTACAAATTCCCGAACTGCTTGTACTCTACGAAACACATCATCATCTTATATCGCACACAACATCAGGTCTGACTTCTCCTTCAGTACATCCAATGCTATCATAATCCTTTCTCTATTCACGCAATAGATCTTAGCGTCATTACACACCAACCAGTCCATACCCAAAATTAGCCCATACCCTATGAAGTCAAACACATGTGGGTTGCAAACAAATAAATGTCCATACATATCAAACTTAAGGCTAGTGCACCTTAATCCGAGAGTGGCATACCCACCGATATGATTAACCACATGTAAGGATATAATCAAATATGTATTGCCAAACTCTAACCTATCTACCAACTCTCTTGAAGTAAAGAGTGAGTAGCACTAGTATCAAACAAAACTCTAACCGATATACTAGAGATCGAAATCATACCTCCAAGCACACTCTTTCCTTTCAACTCAGTAGTTGGTCCGAACGAAGGTCCTTCTAAAGCATAAACCTTTCCATGCTTTGCTTCTGGGCGATCCCTCTTCTTATAGCCAGATTTATTACAGATAAAGCACTTGACCCTGTCCTTATTCTCCGGTTGGGTACACCTAGTGTAATAGTGCCCCTTCTGTCCACAGTTCAAGCAAGTAACATCAGCCACGCTTAGCTTCTGAGCTCCTCCTCCAATAACATTTTCTCTCATTTGATTCTTTCCGCCCTTCTGATATGGATTGAATCTTTTCTTCTACTACCCTTAAGCTTAACATAAACCTTCTGCTTTTTCTGAAACAAGTGATCATACCTTCTTGCCGTTTCCACTACCATCAGCAAAGGAGCCAATAAATACGCCATCACCTTGTAATTTAGCCTCTTCCTCAGACCATCAATGAATTTCTCATTCTTCTTCGACGAGTATTTATATGCTCCCTTCTATACTTCGACAAAGCATTAAAATGCTGAATGTACTCTACCAAAGTCATCTCTCCCTACTTCAAGTCAAGGAATTCTCTATACAATGCACTCTTCTACGAGTCGGGAATAAACTGAGCCTCGGATCGTTCCTTAAACTGTTCTAGTTTATCTTCTCCTCTAGAACCTTAGCAATTACAACCTCCAACCAGTCCAACGCATCCTCTTGAAGCTAACAAGAAGCCAACCTCCTCTTCTGAGCATTATCATACCCTAATTCTTTAAAGATACATTCACACACTTTCAATCAATTCAACACTTCCAAGGTAGACTCCTTCCCTGTAAACTCCTTTCCTCCATAACCCTTGAAATCTTTGTTCATCTTAGAAAAGTTTACTCCTCTTTATACCTCTTAACTCAGCTCAACAACTTCAGCTAGCTGTTGCCGCATCACCCCATCATAAATTGATGAAACAAAACATTCATATCCATTCCTTCTTCAGCCGATGCTGGCACTTGAGTACTTGCTTTAGTACGAACTTTCGGGGCTACCTTCCCTCCTTAGCCATCAATTTGCGTATTGTTAGTCCCCTTACTAGGATTCTCTCTTGCACTTCGTATGGTCAAACTTCGATTACGTAGGTCCATTCTTTCCTTCTACATAAGGGTTCGTAAGAAATAGAAGTAAAGACAGTGAGAGCAATAGTAGAGGGGTAGATATATCCTTATATATATATATATATCCAAATATAAATGCATTACATGTGTACATAACGCATACCCTTCCCCGATGTGTTCATTTTCTAGTTTTCTAACTTATACTTAGATTTGTTTAACTTAGGTGATCCCCTAACCTAAGCTATGAAACCAAGTTGTAACATCCCCTACTTCAAGATTCAAAAATAAACGCCGATGACGCTGTAGTCATCACTAGAATCATTTTCGAGTGACAAAATGACTTCTGTATTATTTTGCAAAACATTACATAAATAGAGCAACTAAATAAATTTCCATTACATAATGTGGTTTACAAGATTCATTACATCATCACTAACCCTTTTCGTTCCCATATAGGGGTAAATACAATAAGAAGATAAGAGTGATGTCATGTCCGACATATGAAGAAGCCAACACGACATATAACCAATTACAATTCCTAGTTTTATGCAACGAAAATTTTATTAGCTATGTAAGCCTCCTCCTTCGTCTTCAGAATCTTTATTCACACTTTTAAAAGATACTTGTCTAGTCTATAAACTCATCCTACTTAAATGAGTACCCATGAGTTTATAAGCAATAATAAAAACATGGGTTAGACATAAAGTCTTGTATGAGCAAAATCTTACCCTAAGCAATCATAATGAGACCATGCCGCTATAGACGGAATGGGTTTCTCCATAATTTATCATTATAGCAATTACATCATATCATGTAAACAAGCATTATATCATAAGCAACCATGTGCATCATATTCAATCTATAAGTGTGCCCTACACTTTTCATTCAATTATGAACCGTGTCACGTTAATTCTTTTAATTTAGATTAAGTACACCGTACTTAATACACAATCATGAACCAAGTCATCCAGTCATCCATTCAAACATCACCTAATTTCTTATTTTAGGTGTTCAATTTTAAGTTATCATTAACTTATTTTAGTCATCACCTCCATAGATCCGTCTATCACTAATTTATCTTTTCTTGAACACTGTCACCTTATGAAATGGCCACTCATTCCACCAATAGGAGCCACCCTGACTATAGCCACCTTAACACTTGTAACATCCCTAATTTTAATTAACATTATTCATGAGATTTAATTAGATAAATTAAATAGAATAATGTGATGTGTAGTGTAGTGGGATTAAGAAATTAAGGTTTGATAATCAATATGGTCGAGCCATAATTTACTAACTAATTGGTTAATAAGATTATTTTATGACTTAAGAATAAAAGACATATGAAAGGGGTAATTTAGGAATAGTAAAACCCTTCATACCTTAAACCCTCTTCCCCTCATATCATTCTCACTTTTCCCAAACTAAAACAATCTAAGAAAGGATCTTAAGAGGCCGGCCATAACACAAGCTAAGGGAAAACGAAATTAAGGGGATTCAAAGGAGAAGAAGCTTAAGAAGATTAAAGCCATATCGAATCTCAACTCCAACATCCTAAACTAAGGTGAATAATAATGAAACCATCTCATTTTTGCTTGCTTGATTTCGAATCTTATGGGTCTTTGATTTGTTTATGTTGAGATGATATGCCATGTTGATCTTATTATTGCTTGGATAGAACAATGAATTATTGGGATTTTATGGAATTGTTTAAATGGATTTTAAGGGTAAAACCTAAGGTTTTAATCTCCAAATATTTTGATTTTCCGACATGTTGTATAAAACATTATTTTGGAGACAAAATTTTAATTTCATAATTGTCTAAGTTATATAGATTATTTTATGAATTTCCTAAGGAGGGAATTGCTTAATTTCGGGTTTAATTAATTTAAATAATTAAATATGGATTTTGGCCCTGAAATTTTTGTATGATAAAGAATATCATATTTCTTAATCACAATTTTTGGGATTTTTCCAAGTGATTTTGATTTACTATGAAATTATTATTATGCTAGATAAGCATTTAAAAGTAATTAATTAAGAATAGTAATTAATTAATTTGAAGTGTATTTGGGACTTTAAAATCTAAGTGCGGTAGTAATTTCTGAAAAGGAATTGTAAGAAGATTTTATCCAGTAGAAATTGGACAAGTACTAAGATTTGGTGAAAATTTTATGTTTTTTATAGTAATAAAATAGTTTTCATAAGAATTACGACAATGCCATACTACCATCACGCCATCGATCTTAAAGATGAGACCGCATTCATGAAGGTAAACGTCGATGAAGAAGGAAGCACATAATAACTACATAGGCAGTTATGGAGTGATTCCAAGGGCATTGAAGTGGACAAAGGCAGCATAAGATGTTGGCGGCATAGCCTTACCGTGATTCGTTTAAACGTTAAAAAGCTTTAGTGTCAACGTTGATGACGTCACATGTCTTTATCATTGTTTTAAATGTGTTGCATTTTATCTCTTCGTTTGTTTTCCAAATCAAGGTAATGACGCTGCTATTATGTCTTCGACTCTATATTATAAAAATGGCATAGTAGCCGAAGTAGCTTAAGCATAAAAGTTTTATAACGTCGTCGAAGGTCATTGGGGTCGATGAGTGTTAAGGTCGATGACCTTATGTTTTAGTATCGATACCGGTTGGCCACGACGTCGCACTTTATCTTTTGAATGCCGATGAGGCTTATTTTGTATAGATTAAAACTATGTTTTGAAAGGGGTGATGAGGCCTGAGTCTTAAAGGATCGACGACCCTATATCTCTGGCAATGAAACATATAACTTATAAAAGGTTTTAAGTTTTTGTCTTCGATCCAAATGAAGGTCGATATGTGTTAATGCTGCGTGAGTTAGACTCTATATATTAAGGGTGGTGAGCCTTAAGCTTTTTTATCGACATCATCAATGCAGTCGACGTTGATCTATTTTAAACTATTTAAAGGTCTAAGTGTTTCCTTGTTTTGAATATGATTTAAAAGAGATTAATCGTATATGAAACTGGTTTAAGGGTTGATCACCTTTAAAACATCGTTAATTCAATTAATTAATAAATTTAAATATAATTCATTAAACTAATTAATTAATTAAACTAATTAATTGATAATTAAATCTCATATTTTAAGAATGATTTATTAATTATAAACATCATTAAAGGAAAGATAAATTAAATTTAAAACAAGTTGATTAACTTTTAAAAAACATTTATTAAAAAGATTTATTAATTTAAAAACATCATTAGCAAATTGATTGATTAACTTTAATCCATCATTATTGAATGATTAATTATCCTTAAACATCATTAGATAAAATGATTAATTAAATTAAACCTTCATTAACCAAGTAATTACTTAAATTTAAAACACATCCTTAACTAAGTAATCAGTTAACCTTAATCCTTATCAATTAATTAATTAAATTAAATTAAATTAAATGATCATTATTAAAATAATTAATCAAATTTGAAATCATTATTATTTCAAAAATTGTTTAACTTGTAAAAACAAACCCGAGCTGGATTTGAAACCAAAAGGTTTTGATAAAGTATGAATTTTCTGAAACTGTCGATATAGAGACTATCGCTGTACGGGCAGTTCGGCAAACAAGTTTATGGCATTATCATTACAACCAAACATCTCATAACAAGGGTATGAGCATATATATGGTAATGAACTGTGATACGACATGTAGAAAACGTTTACTAACAATATAATTAACTTTAGCCACTAACTTTTCATATCGCTTACTACATGCAAACTAACTTCCAAATGCGACAACTTTTTACAACATGAACCAAACCACCCATCAAACCGTCACTACACATATACACAAACATTCATAGGTCATAATTGTGAACATAAATATAGTTTAAAACTTTTGGTTTTAAGGGTGAATTTACTCACCAAAATGTTACCAAAACAAGTCGAATTACTACAACTACTTGCCAAACACTCGAACTACCTTCACTTCATCTAAACTCTAACTTTTGGGCCCTTAGTGGGCTTTTTTGGGCTTGGCCATGGTAGCAATGGGCTCGACCATGGTTCAAAATGAGGAGTTATGGGTGTTATTTTAAATGTAAAGTGACGTAAAATAAAGTAAAGAAGGAATAAGTTAGTTTTAAGTGGATAGAGGTGGAAAACAAGTGTTTTATGCCATGAATTTCAATATGGAAGCCATGGAAACATAAATGAAGAAAATGAAAAGAGTGGCGATGAACTTAGGGGATGGAGATGTAAAGTGAAGAACGATGAAGATATAGAGGTATTTATAAGCATGAAACAAGGGAAATTACTAACTAACCTTGTTTTTTCTCCACCTCTCACACAATGCCACATGTCCCCCCTACAATCCTCCTTCCCCATCATATTACATGGCCATGGTGGCCCCCACCCATGCATGAACATGCCTTGCACCATAATATGTACAGAAGTATGGTAATTTTATATTAAAGTTACTATTTAACACTATGCATGCCATACTTCATTAACTTAAGGCCAAATCAAGTTTATATTTAAACTAAGCATGATTTATTATCACTAAAACATTAATTAACTTATCATATGACATGTATATGTGTGTGCATGTTGATACAAGTGTGCACGACGTTTCAAACGACTTCCGACACAGAAAAGTCGAAATTTCGAAAAACGTTTTTCAGTCACATTTTCTATTTTTATTTGAACTAATTATTTTGGTAAACATATTTTGAAAATGATTTTAACATCACTAATTATTATTTAAAAGATGTTTATTTGGTTATTAAAATCCATTATTTAAATATTAAAAAATGATTTAAATATGCAAATACAAATTGATTAATTTATAGGTCGTTACAAGGTTTATAGTCATCCCATAAAAACTATGACATGAGAAATATTATTGGAAGGGACCAATAGGTTTCTAGTGATCCCATGAAAACTATGTTCAGATGATGTTATCGATAGAAATCAATAGGTTCACAGTGATACCATGAAAATTATGGTTTAAGAGATGTTATTGGATAATCCAGTAGGTTCATAGTAAGCCCATGAAAAATATGGTTGGAAAGTATTGGTAGAAACCAATAGGTTCTTAGTGATCCCACAAAACTATGAAGTTGGATAGATTATCCCTAAGAATTGAGATAGGTTATTAGTTAGCCCATGAAAACTAATAGGTTCATTGTGACCCTAGAAAAACTGTAAATTTGGACAGATAGTCAGATAAATTATGATGGGTAATCCAGGGCATCTTGTATTCTTGCATATCATAATATATTATTATGTTTCAACCTTTGTGGATGCAGGAGCACAATATATGGTTAATTTATTTTGGTTAAGATACTAGTGAGGGGAAAACCCGTTCCACTCGACGTCGTGGTCTCACTAGATATCTATTGATTTGAGATTGTAGGTTATTATTCACACTAGATTTTTGTTTGACTCGAAGTTTGCATTTTCCCTTAAACCCTCGAGTGCTCAAAATCAATTTGAGTAGGTTGAGAGCAAGAGTTTTTTAGGTTTCCTAGTAGGACGAATAAGCTTCCGAAGATGTGCATGAGGCAATCTAGCTATGTTGGAGTTCTATTCTAATCCGCTGTGTTGTTTCAGTTTGTCTATTTGGATGTAATGGAAAAGTTGTATAATTGCCAAGTATTTGACTCTAATCAACCAAGGGGGCATCTTCATATGTTGCTCTTGGAATATTTTGTAATAATTATAATTTTTCTAAACATGGGTTTACGAATGGGGTTATGTCATGAATATGAAATAATATTTATGAAATGAGATATGAAATTTTTTTATTAAACTGTGTTGAAATTTTCTATATTTATATGCTTCAGATTATTGATATGATTAACGTAGTTGCATTTTGTCGCCGAGAATTAATAACTATGGATGGCTACAACATCCATAGCTGTTAGTTTTTGGCCACAAAATGGGGGATGTTACAACTCTCCTAAGAGGTTAAATGTAAACACCCTGTGTACATTCCAGTAAGCATCCTTACCGAGCATCAATAGCCATGTTAATCCCTAAACTACTATCATTCATATTGCTGATTTATATATTTAACTTATAACACCACTCTGATGTTTTAGCACTCTGCCATGTCAACCTGCTATAAATCCCCTTTAGAGTTTATAAATCTTTTAGGGTTGAACCCTATCATGGCACCATGCCATCCAATAACTCCATGAGCCAGTAAATCTTTACGATCATGGTTCAAGCCCTTTCATTCATTTATAATGTACTCTGCACATTCTTTAGATAAAACATCGTTATCTTTGATTACATGATACCCTATCATTTATTATCTTCTCTAAGCTTTATTCTATTTCAAAAACAACTTAACACAATTTCAACTTATAACATTTTTCATTTATTTCATCCCTATAAAATAGTCAATCGACACTTAGAATGTGTCTTTCAAAGTGCACCAAGTATTTCTTATTTCACATAGAAAAATTTAGCTTCCCTGGTTATTGCAATTTGAACTCAACTGTCACATATTGGTTATTCCATAGCCATCGCAAGTTAAGCCTAGCTATCGTATATTGGTTATCCCAAAGCCTTCACATATTGATTCTCCTAGACAATCGTTATCACTAGTTGACCCTCAGCTAGCCCTCGCATGTTGATAGTTTTTTTTGAAATTAGATACTTATATATTAATATATATTAGTACTACAAGCCTTAGGTAGTATACAATATACTATATATCAATATGTGGTTTGAATTATGCTATGCAAGATTCAAACACGTGACCTCTTGAACCAAAGTTGAAGCGCCTAACCATTGGGACAGTGGTGCTGGTCGGTTGATAGTTTATTTTAGCTATCGCAAATTGAGCTTCTGTATAAGCTGTCATAAGTTAATTGCTTCCCAAGCTATCGCACGTTGAGCCTTAAGTGGCTATCGAGTATTGACCCTTCTTCTAACTGTCGCATGTTGACAACTTCATTAACTATCGCATGTTGATGCCCCCTTAGCCATCGCAAATTGAGCTTCCCCTAAGATATCATAAAGTGGCTTCTATTGAGCCATCGCAAGTTGATTCCCTAGGTTATCACTAGTTGACCCTTAACTAGCTACCGTGAACTAAATAATGTGTAGCTATCACAAATTTATAACTATAATGTTATCGCATGTTGGCGAATCTTAGAGCTATCGCAAGTTGACATGGCATCATCATAATTAACTTGAAAAATATTTTGTTACCTTATTAAGTAATTACTTTACATCAAATCTCATTTGGTGTTGAATTCTCATTGGTTAAACTATACTTTTACAATTCCCTTTTCAGAATTGGCTAATTACATTCTCTATTTATTATATTTTTTTGATTAATTACTTGTTTCCTTGGCCAAATAATTCTTATAAAATTGAAAATTAATGGGAGAAATCCCAAAATCCAATTTATCATATTTTAACACATATCAAAGTTTTTGGTCAAAATAATTATTTTTATTATTTTAATAATTAGTTTACCTGAAATTAACCATTTTCTCAATTTAGAAAATTCTTTCAAATTCCAAATAAATTCCATAAATCATGAATTAAAAATCCATCATTGTTTATCTAAACATCATATCAAATTTTCGAAACATATAAATGTGATTAAATCATGTTTTTCCCTAAAATATGAAAAAGTTCGTTTCTTTTAAATTTCAAATCACATTCCAAACAAGGTTTAATCATTCAAACACATTTATCATCATTAACATCATCCAATTAAAAGTAAATCCAAACCTAATGGGTTAGGAATAGTTTTAGGGAAAATTTTACTCACCTTGATATTGAAAACCTTGATTAAAACCTTGCTTTTATCTTCTTCCTTCTCAAGGTTGAAAGCTTGAATTCTTCCAGTTTTAATTTTTCTCTTCATTAGCTTGAAAATGGTGGTCAGCCCTAAGATAATTTAGGCTTTTTAATTTTGTAAAATGAAAATGAAGTGGAATGAGAGAATATGGCTAAGGGGAATAGGTTGGTGAT
Source organism: Allium fistulosum (assembly GCA_030737815.1). Lineage (NCBI taxonomy): Eukaryota > Viridiplantae > Streptophyta > Magnoliopsida > Asparagales > Amaryllidaceae > Allium > Allium fistulosum. Next base: position 692,899,912 of record CM060904.1, read on the forward strand.
TTTGGCTTGGGCTAATGTCCCTTCTAGCCTCGTCTCACCAATGCATCTTCCCTAATACAAATCCATCTTACTCTAAAAATTAATTATTTATCTTCATTAACAAGACCACTTCACTTGCTCTAATCACTCATGGTCCATTCAATTAACTTTTGAAGTATCCCATACTTAATTAACCAAATCTCCCTTAGGCAATCCTTGAAATTAAATTATTATATACACTCTTTTAATAATTCCCTCTTATTATTAATTTGATTTAATTTCTCACATAATGGACCCTTCAAAATATGGGATGTTACATCAACGATAAAGGTAAACGATTTAGGTTGATTTTTGGTCGTGTCATTGATCCAAAATTTCTAGTAACGTTACATTATACATGTTTGTTTTTGGCTTGGGAGGTTATAGATAACTAGGTAAGTAGGTTGTCGTCTTAGTGTATATATATTTTTTGTGGCGATATTTATATAGTTTGATGCTTGAGTTGTCATTACAACTACAAGTACATTGTTTGGGTTGGGAAGTGACATGAGTTCTATATCATGTTCACTATACCAGTACATCATCCATTTCAGATGTCCCTAGATGTGGTTTTGGGTACGATGCTATTTAATTTGTTTAATATTACGTCTGCTAGATTAATATGGCAAGACACCATCCCATATTGAGTTGTCTTGACCATCGTACGAATAAAGTAAAATGGTGAGAAGTTATGTTTGGAAAAGTTGTCACCAGTGGGTTTGTATAAAGGAATGGTAAAATTTGTAATTTTATTGTAAAAAATATCCTAGATTAAGTTGGAGTTAAGATTATACGAGGAATGATTAAATCTTGAAATTTGGATTTTCATTAAGGAAAGAAATTCGGGGCTAAGTCTGCGCAATGAAGTGTTCCAAGACATTTGGAAATACCTATTTTGAAGGATTAAGAAAAGGATATTGTAGTTTGCATGCATCAAGGCTACAGAGGCGATTTTCATGGAAAAATGATGTCGAGATTTTGGTATAATTTTGAGAAGGGGATAATTAGAATGTTTCCAATCATTAGTCGGACTGAACGAAGACTATCTACTCAAGGAAGCTATTGTGAAGAATCGACTTAAGGGAACATAGTTTGTGTTGCATAATAGGTGCATGTGAATAAAGTATCTCCTAATCAAAAACTTTTAACACTAAAAAATTTTTAGTAAGGATTTCACCTAAATTTAGGACTTCACTTATATTTAAGATTTTGTTTGCTACGATTGGATAGGTGGATAGAACAGTATTACTCTACTTGAATGCTTGAATGTTTGCTTGTTTGTATGTATAGGACTTAGGATAAAACGCTTAATGACTAGAAACATGGTACCTTGGTATCATGATTGTACAAGTGATATCATAAGTGAAATGGTAACACTTATGTGGGATCGAAATTAGAAGAGAGTTATGCTATGTTCGCAAGGTTAAAACATCACCGCAATTTTATATTCTCATGTGAAAATGAAAAATCATAAGTGGTTCAAGTTATTTGATACTAGGTAAGGCACCACCTACTTTTGAGTTGTCATACACTAGTATCCAGACGATGAAGTGATGGGTATAATACCTGTATGATTTAAGGCATTGTGTATGTCATTTAGGAATTGTATGAGGTTGCATTTGAGATAGGGCATATTTATTCCAGGTTTACCGGATTTAGAAATTATACTTACGCACATACATTTCGGTAGTGATTTGGATTGAGTGTATATGCCAGTAGTAAAGTTGATGAGATGAGTTGGAATGGACAATCCAATTGAGGGTACTTAGAAAGTGGAGGAGAGAATCTGATCTTTTCATGTCAACTCTTTTTTGAAAGAGTTTTCATTTGCTTATTTGTTAGAATAATTTGTTGATTTAAGTATAGATGATTGATTGCTATGTATGGTTGTTAGGATTGATTGCTTGTACATGGTTGATGGGTATATGCTGTGCTAGAAACTAGGATTGGACTGCCTAAGAAATGTTTGCATTACCTTTGTACCATTGGTTGTTACACTTAGCTATGCTATGCTTATATTTTGAGACGATGCCTTGTTATGATGATGTGTGATTGCATTCATATATAATTTTATGCTCGTATATTTAGGGTTCTTTGCACACATTCCTATATGCCATACTCTTTGCATACATATAGGAGTCCACGGTTGCATTTTTGCACTTTTTATCAAAATATGCTCATTCTCATACTTATGATGTGTGTTTTTCTGATTATATATTTCTTGTTTTGTGTGTGTTAGCATCTTATTGTTTCGATGTATATATATGGATCTATGAATGGATGCACGGATGTATCCTAACGTATAATTGCGTAGTTTATGCTATAATGTTAGAGAGCGTGTTATATTTTTCTGGTACTCCGAAATTTCTTGATTGTAATCCTTTTAAGGGATAGGATGTAGCACCTTTCAAGTTTTAATAATATATTAAAGTATTAATTATTGGGTAAATAATAATCTACTAAAGTAAACATAATATGGATTTTACAAGCAAATGAATTAAGTAATGAAACTTGTGTCATTGCATTGAGCATATTTTTCTAGTCAAGTTTCACTATAAATATGTAATAAATGAACAAACGGATATGAAGTTAAGATTAAAAGAGAAAATTAAGAGAAAATGGCTAATAGGGTTATGACCCATTAGCCTTAGCCTTACTAAGCAATTATATAAACCACCTCAACTAGAAAAATAAAATGTATAATTCTATCTCCATCTTCTCAGCCTCCATAAACAAAAAACCCTAGATATAGGAAAATTTTGATTTAAAATCAAAACAAAAGTTCTCCATCAAATTCTACAAAGAATTAGTCAAATAAAAGAGATAAGAAAGGGCTTCTCAAATCTAGATTCATCTTGGTTTTTCACAGAATTTTTGGGCTAAGTGGTAAAGTGATTCTAGACTAATTTATGAGTGGGAATTCATTTTCCTTTTATACGATTCTAAGTGTATTTTTAATTCATCATTGATTATGTGCTAACATTTAGTTATAAATAAACAAAAGGCGTATACGACAGATGGTCGATTCCTTAATGGATGATTCACTGATTGGTGTAAACAACGAGACGGTAGTTGCCTTCATATATATGGACCGTGTGGCGTATATTACTAATGGTCATTGTCTTAACAACATGTGGCGTATATGACATACGATCATTGCTGAGGGGAACAAAGAATGTATATGACATATGATCGTTTTTCGGATGATCTTAACATTGGCGTATACGACATACGGCAGTTGCCTCTTAACAAATAGGGAATATTTATTATTATGCAGAGATTCCTATTTACTAAGTTTACCATGGACAATTAATAATATTATAGAATGCTTAGAATTGACATATTATTAAGAAGTGCTAAATATTTTAATAGAAAGCCCGAAAATAATAAGGTAGGATTAGCTTTCAGTAATGTCTTAATTGTATGATAGCGTCATATATTTAGAAACATTTTATCACACACCAGTTTATGTCTTACCCCTTCTACATTTCTATTTTTCCTATATATGATAGGGATAGGAAATAGAGTTCACATCCATTAAATGGAGCAACGAAGATACTGGAGTTTCGAGGTTAACTATTTTTATGTTATTTCACTATTCGGTATTTATTTCACGTGGAACTATAAAACTTAGTGTACTATTTTTGGGATTATGTAACAACATTATTGGTTACTTTGGATAGTACTTCATATATTGATTTTAAATGCTCTATTATATTTTATTCCTTTCATTGCGAGTTCAGAAATGTAGGGAAAATAGATAATTATATGTATTTTTATTTCGCCTTTTTACCTTAACTATCCACTTTTTACTATTCTTGGGATTAGTGCGTCGATTTGAACGTAGAATCAAAGGGCTATGAAAGGTGGGTTGTTACAGTTGGTATTAGAGATTAAGATGAGCGTTCCCTACTAAATTAGGGTGTATGAGAGAACGTATTTGTGATTTTCTATTATACACACACGTACATACACCACACCTCGTATATTTTAACTTGTACAAGTAGTTGTTTTCTTGTCCTTATATAAGTAAAAAACTACGAATAAAAAATGTTACGATGGTAATTGTTTAGGGTGAAAAAAACTAAATAAATATACCACATATATTAAAATCTACTCCTTAAAAAATTGTTAATAGAGGGATCCTATACCAACCACCATAAATGAAATTGCGGGTCTAAAGAGGATTAAAAGGAGAGTAGTACCATTGAGTCCATATAAAATAAGTGTAATGTTGATAAGGCATAATGGAGGCATAGAAGGAGGACTCATCAAGTTAGAATAAATCTCCTTAATTGGAAGTCTTATTTTTATACAAGAAATAGTTAAAGAAGCTCTGTTTGACTTGAGTTGAGTAGCTAGAGTGCTCCTATATTGGAGTTGGACATTGTATTGGAGAAGGGACTTGAGTTAACCATTTTTAGTTGGAGAAGGCCAAAATTCTATGCCCTTAAAGCATTGTTAGATTGCATGTCGTAGTTGAACTTGTGTAAATTAGATTGTTTCCATCTACTCCTATTTAAGTATTAAACTATTTGAAATGTTTTCGAAATTTTAGAAAAATTAGATGTTTGATATTTTCGAAGAAAATAAATTGATTTATGATTTTATATGAGTGATTTAATATAAAATGTTTAAATTAAAACCTTTTGAATATTTATTTGAAAAGTAGAATTTAAAGAATTTAACTTTAAAATATTGTGTTATGATTTTTTCCAAAACTAAAATGTTTGTTAAAGTTAACAGAGAATTTTATAGTTTTTGATGTTTAATAGTTCTATGAAGAATAAGATTGAAAATCATTGATCTTGATTTAAAAACCGAGTTAAAAAATTTACTAATATTTTTACTTGAAATTTGATTGAGTTAGAAAATAATTACAAGGCTTATAAAGTTTGAACTGATTATGGTGAACGAGATAGAATAGTCAATCTACCAATGTGCTAAGGGCTTGCTAGTATTGAACATTATGGAACTGTAAATCATTGGAAGATTTGGGGTGAAGGAATAATTAGCACAGAGATTTGGTGGCCTTTTAAGTTTGACGTTCGAGTTGGAAGGGTAGGGTACCGAATTTAATTTTTCTATAATAAAAGAGTAACTACCATTTTGTGTCATTTTACCCAAATATGATCTGAGTTGTTGGAGCTTAGCGCAAGAGGACTTGGAAGATGTGATTTGACCAAAAATTGTTTAATTTTAAAGTAAAATAAGAGTAAGCTAAAATATTTTTCTATAAAGCCATAGAAAATTGAGTTTAGGAAGTTAAATATTTAAGAACGGAATTTTTAAAAAGAAATTAGTTTTGGATATTGAAATTGTAGTAATCTATTTATAAAGGGATGTATGAATAGATATTGTATTTTTCAAGGATTATTAAAGAATGTTTAAAGGCTTTTTACAGAAAAGAGATTTGAATTTATTGTTTTTAAACGTTAGTGGAATTCTTCTATTTTAATATAAATGTAATTTTCAAATGAAAATTGAAGGGTTTATGATATAAAATCTTGAATATACATACCGATATCCGATCTAAAATTTTGAAAATTATTTGTGAATTAGATATGAATATAGTCAGCAACTAAAAAAAACTAAAAAATATATTTTTATGTGTATATAGGACATATTGTGTCTAAGTGTTAGAAAGTGACTATTTATAAAATAAAATGATATACACTTATATATATATATATATATTTATATATGATAAAATGGTTATGAACTATATAAAATAAGGTTGTAATAATAATAATAATAGTATTTATTTCGAATCTAATTGTATTATGAATAATTAATATTGAATTGGTAAAATTAAGAGAAACTAATTGGTGTTGGTGTTAAAATAAGAAAATAAATAAAAAATTGCTACGCCCGTTGACTTATCGCTTAGGAATATGACTATAGAAGAGAGTCAGAAGTTGGATAAGAGAGTTCCGAATTGGAGAAGAGAGAGATCGTACTAGTCGCTAGAGAGAGGAGTATGTCCGAATTATTATTTTTGTAATGTCGTAGAGAAGAGACATTAACAAAGCAACAAAATATTTGGATTATAATTCATATGAATGAGATTTAGTCAAAATTATGTTCATATGATACTGAAAGGTTTGAAGATATAGTTGAAGTGGAGTTATGCTCAAAAAGCTAAATAGTACAAGATATGCCAGTGATTTTGAGATTTCAATTGATTGGATCCCATTGGCCGATCGATTGAAGAATTATTTAGGAGGTGGTTGGAAATCTGTTTTGAAGAGGCCTAGAGCTGGTTACGTGATAGGTTCCCAAAGACCCGATAATGTTTCTATGTGTCCCGACTCACTGTTTGGTCCATAAATTAAAATTTTGAATATTTGACGTTTGCATTTTTTCATAGTGTATCATTGCAGTAATGGTCGGTGATGGATGTGAATGACATTGAAATGATTTGTATGAAGATGATTTAGTTTGGTATGTAATGGATGTCGTTGATCCGGCATTTCGAGTAAAGTTACACCATACATGATTTTTGGCTTGGGAGGTTATAGGTAAACAAATAAGTAGGTTGTCATATCACTGTCACTACACCAAAACAGATGATTCCCAACGAGTATAAGCGTTGCGAAAAAATTCAGTAACACTTATATGTGTTGCTATAGGGGCATGAGGATTTGTTTGCAACACTTATAAGCGTTGGCTGATATTTTTCTCCAACGCTTATAAGCGTTGGGGAAAAATATGTTCCAACGCTTATAAGCGTTGGGGAAAAAAATACTACCCAATGCTTATAAGCGTTGCAAAAAAATATTACCTAACGCTTACAGGCGTTGCGAAAAAATATCACCCAACGCATATAAGCGTTGGATTACATTTTTCCCCAACGCTTATAAGCGTTATTTTTCACCAATGCTTATAACCGTTGTAAACAAATAAACACTTATCGCTAATGTGAATGTTAAAAGATATAAAGTAGATTATATTTAATATGAAATGTTATCCTACTTTAGCAAATTATACCCAATCAATATCAATAAACAGATTCATAATCATGGTAATAAAACAGAGCATCAATTAACAAAAGAGAAAATCAATACATAACTAAGTTACGAATATATAGGTTGTCAGTCCCACACTAATATTAAATTGCAATAACGAAAGATAAGACATAGTTCATAGTTAAAGTCTACAAATACCGAATATGAAACTTTGGCCATATAACGAAGCCTCCATTTGAAAATTCACATAGCTTATACATTCCATTTTAAGGACCATCATAAATAGGTACATCCGGTTCAAGAACTTCAACCACCCAAATAACTTTCTCTACATTTGGTATCTCCTTCCTAAAATGACAAGTTGTTTGTGTTCCAACATAACCTTTGGCTACATCTATCTCTAAGTCTTGTGACAATAACATTACATATTTTTCTCCATTATATATGAATGAATATCATTATGTGAGACGGTTGAAGTGGCAATTAGATTATTGTTCATCTGAGAATCTCCTAAATTAGAAGCACCTTCCGTATGTGGAGTCACCACAGGACTTGCAACATGCTTTTCTTGCAAATTAGGTATAAATTTCATAAAAGTTGAAGTAATTGATTTGATGGCATCATTAACTTGATTAGCTACTTGTCTTTCTATCTTCAATTTCCAAATTGACAAATCCACGGCTTGCTTTTTTTCAGCTATAGCTTTCAATGCTTGAGTCATTTTTACTTGTTTCATAGAAGAAGTAGAACTAATTGCTCGATAATAATTTTTCTTTCTATCGAAACCAAAAACTTCCGCAATTGGATCATTTACAAAATCTTCTACTTCACTATTCCCACTAGAACTACCATCCAATTTTCTCTTTTCTTCTATAAGTGCCTACATGCATTCAATATTATATTAAAATGATATTTATACTAAAAATTACAAATAGTAATCAAGGTGATAACACATGATTTAACAATAAAAGGACATTAAATAAAACAAGCACTTATTGACAATAAAAGGACAATAAACAAGCAATTATGCCGCGATGAACTGAGGTCGCACTGGCCAGTGGCCTCAGTAAAACTGAGGCCACTTGCCTCAATTTTTGCAACTAAGGCCAGTGGCCTCAGGTTTGCAACTGAGGACTGAGGACTGAGGCCAGTGGCCTTGGTGCCTCAGTAAAAATGAGGCCATCGCGGCCTCAGTAAAACTTTTGCACAAGCATCAAACTGATGAATGGCTAATTTTTAAAATAAAAATAGATTTTAATGTTGCAACCAAACCACTTACATATGCTTCCGCGGCACATGGTAGTACTTCTCCGAATTTTTTTTTATGTCGAACCGTCCAAACCATCGCTCTTGAAATATATTTTTCTGGGTTTGCTAAGATCTATAAGAAAGATCAAAGTTAACACATAATTAGCATAACATTTATTATCAACGACTATTTAGAAAAGATATTTCCAATACCATTTCTCTATGGTAAGATTTTCTTCCTAGAGTATGAGTGATCAGACATTTTGCTTTGTTTTTGGCATTTCTTTTACATTGCTCCATCTTTTCATCGGTATCCTCAATATCAAGAAACTTTTCCCACTACACTTTATCTATATCCTTTGGACATCTATCAATAGCAACACGTTTAGGAATCATAGTTCCATCAACCCTAAGAAGACTTTTTCGTAATGATGACTTCATTAGTCTATAAAATGGTGGGAAATGTTTCTCCAATAACGGTCGAGCTATGGTAGGATCTACATCCATGTCAAATTCTTCCTATTACTAGAAAGGAAGAAAAAAAATCATGAAACAGTAATATATACCATAATTTAAACTTGACCATTTTCTAAAACTAGAAAAAAATCAATTAAATATGTAAATAAGAGCGTGAAATACCAAAAGTCCTTCCCATAGTATATCCTTATAGAAGACATCTACATTCCTCCATTATTTGTAGCCAACGGGTATATGACAACGAATCAAATCACCACAAGGTGAACTCCATTTAGTCGCATCATCTCCCTTTGCACCCTTAACATCAACCATTATGAGGTGCTTTTTACCTTTAGGCGGGTGAGGTCCAATAGTCTCTGTTGTACTTAAATTTGCATTGGTGTTTGAAATGTTTGTCATTTTAGTGAAAATATGTATAAAAAGAGGCAAACATAATATAATTGTTATCCCGCCTTTTGGCAAGGCCGTGACACCAAAAACTTGACTAGAGACCAAAGACAGTTCGTCTAGAAAATCGGTTATACGCAGGCTCACTATGGATATCGATGAATTTTGTCAGAGTCCGGATCGAGCTTAAATTAATATAACATGACAAGCTAAGCTATGAGAGTCAACGTTCCAAATTTCAAGTCAATCCGAGTTTGCATGTTCAAGTTACGAACGATACAAAAGTGGATGAAAACCAACTACACTTCGACACGCTCAGCTCAAATCCATCTGGGAAGCCCACTTCGACTCGCTCAGTTCGGATCCATCTGGGAAGCCTACTTCGACCCGCTCCACTTCGCATCCATCAGAAAACCACTGTTCGACTCGCTCCACTTCGACTCGCTCCACTTCGAATCCATCACAGAACCACTGTTCGACTCGACCAAATTCATATCCATCAGGAAGCAACAGTTCAACTCGATCAACCAATGCCTACTCCGTATCCATCGGCAACGAACACTTGCATCTGCTTCGCATCGCTTAGTCTTAAAGGCTCTATTCGTATCGATCGATCACCAATCGATACGAAACGCACACCTCCCATTGATGCGAACAAGCCAACATCAACCGAGGTATGTAGGACCATATGAAATTGTTCAAAGAATAGGGACTTTAGCTTATAGGTTGAAGTTACCAGAGGAATTGAGCAAAATACATGATGTATTTCATGTATCCCAATTGAGAAAATGGGTGCATGATAAAGAGTCCATTCTTGAATCTCCTACACATGTTGAAATTCAAGAAAATCTGGTTTATAAAAAGGAACCAGTGGGCATTGTGGCTAGAGAAGAAAAGAAGCTGAGAAATAAAATAATTAAACTAGTTAAAATCCAATGGAGTTTGGATGGGAATGATTGCACTTGGGAGGCTGAAGAGAGGATAAAGGATAAATATCCTAATCTGTTTTCTACTTAAAGGTATGTTTAAAAATTATGATGGGACTTTAAAATTATTTATTTATGTTTGATTGATTTGGAATGAATGAGTTTCTGAAATTTCATTCAATTGAAATTATGCTTTGTATACATTTGGATGGAAATGTATGAGAGAATAATTGTGGGACACAATTCCTTTTAGGAGGAGAGTATGTGAAGACCCAAATTATTGAGATAAAAATAATTTTTAAAATGAGAATATTTAAGAAAAGAAAATATAGTCTGACAATAATAATATTAGGAGTAAGTGAAATGAATAAATAAGAGGATAGAGATTCTTTTTTTCAATATATATATGTATTAGATATGAGTAGCCAAAGAAGTATAAAATGATAAAGCCCTTTTGATAACCAAATTGCATGAGAACCAGTTTAGTATTATTGTGCATAAACACCTTCTCAAAAATAAATCAGGAAATAAATGGTTTGAAATAATATAAGAGGACCATTCAGGCCTAACAAGGTATACAATGTTTCTGAGTCACACAAAGATGATGTGTAGATGGATCATGCAAATAGCATGTGCACAGAAAAGCAGAGAAGCAACTGCTTTTACTAGAAATAGAAATCAAGAGAAAATGGCACATTTAGCCATAACAACACACACATAATTCTCTGAGTAATGTGAGGATAAAATGGGTTTTTCCTTTAGTAAAACCCTAGCAAAATGATTTAAATCAAGAGGGAAGCAGAGGTTTTCTCTGGGGGGAAAACAGAAACACACTAAAAAAAAATATAGAAAGGAGAGCTCACCCTGTTTTCAAGCTTAGACATTCTCGGGGAAGAGAGGAGGAAGGTGAGTGATTAATCACTTATGATCTGTAAGGCATTAAGACCCATGTTAAGGGCAGCCAAGTTATTTTATATAAACATTACATTATGTTTTTCCTATTTGATTTTATTTTCTGGATGAAAATATGTTGATCATGGATGGTATTCTGGTTGAGTTTTTGGATGAGGCTTTAATCTGTTTTGACTTGTTGTGATGGTTTCAGTTTTTGTTTTAAAATATAGATAATCAAACAAATACACTAATCACAGGAATAGATTTTATATATGCTAGTTTTGATATGAAAATGAATCAAATATTTTACTGTGGAATAGGGTATCAATGAAAGAAAAGAATTAGGCAGTGTGAATATTGAGATTTATGCTTATGTCTAGTCTATATCAAAAATGATATGAACAATGCAATATTACAAATATGTGCTGATTTGTTCAGATCATAAACCAATAAGTTTTTATGGGTTTTTCTCAAAAACCATTCCCTATGTTCACAGTAAAAGAATAAATATAGTTTTGCAAATGGCTTCTTCATATTTGTGTAAGAAATGGAAATTTCTAGAAATAAAAATATAAGTAGGTTTTAGAAAAATGTGATTAAAGCAAAAATGACTTTGAAATAAGGTGTGCAATTTTACATGAATGCTTTGTATGTCTGGATATGATCTTTGGGTGATTTTAATAATTCTTGACCTATATAAGGAAGGAAAGAATACGAGTATCTCTGGAATCAAAGGAAAAATTCCCCAGAAAGAAAATAATAAGCATGGTCTCTAAATTATAAAATAATTTAGGAGTAGTGCCTTGATCTACTCATCAGCAGGTGGTTGATGGGTATGTGCATGACTTGTTTAAGTCCCGTAGGCCTCTGTGTAAAGGGTTAACAGAACTGAGCCCCTTTGCAATGCACACATGGTGTTCAATGGCAAGAGTTCAGACCAAACAAAATGAAAAGATGAGAAGGAGAAATTATGCTATGGAATTCAGGGAGTTAATCCATAGGAGTTTTGTACTTGTACAACTGAATGAAGTGAATGGATGAATGCTTGGGTGTATGTTTATAGATAGACTTAAATATACACATTCTCAGATTTTAATTGGGATTTGAATAGCATTTAATAGAAAAGTTCTCTATACAGCCTTAAGAATTTACAAGACATTTTGCATACTTGATTTCACTCACACCAGAATTTATTTCTGACCCTATTTGTTGCCTTTGCAATACTTGGGGTGTCTCATTTTATTGAGGCAGTTCAAAGTTTTGCTGCAGGGAAAGATGCATGAATTGCTTGCTTGCTTGCATGGATATTTGGAGATCTTGAGGAATTTAAAGTGTTTAAGAGAAGTAGCAGTGTCTTTGTAATAATTAAGTTAGGAAAACTCTAATATGTTCTAAGTATTTTAATGAGTGTCTTTTACTTTGATATCTGGAAAACAGCATGTAAGAAGAAAAAGAAACTTAAATGTTATATGTGTTTGTGAGTTGTGGACTTAAGTAACAAGTTCTGAAATAGTTTTAGTAGATAATGCTGAAGGAGAAGATGCCATTTAATCTGATATGTGAACATGTTTTTCTAGACAGTCTTGAGGCACTTCAGTTATGATACTATAAAACTGATAAAACTGATACTAATTAGGAGAGATCTGATACTATAGAACTGATAAAACTGATACTAATTAGGAGAGATCTGATACTATAAGACTGATAAAACTGATACTAATTAGGAGGAATCTGATACTATAAAACTGATACTAGGTAGGAAATTTCTGATACTATAACTACTGATCTAATACTAGGTTGGGAAAATCTGATACTATAGCTTCAAAACTGATACTAAGTGGTAAGACACCGGATTCAACACTTTTCTAGCTCCAGATATAAGAAGTTGTGTGATTTATAAAGTAGCTCACAACACCATCACTCATGTGATGACTATCTGCTCAGTTAACCAGGAAATATGTATTTTGTCTGTCATGATTGGTTTGTGCTTGTTGTGTCTAAACCCTGATCACATGTGTTGTTTTTCTCTGCTTAGACTTCAACCTAGTTTATCACCTCATAATTCATATGATAAGTACCAAATCACAAAAGAATTCCGGAATTTAAATGTATGGCTTGTAAACCAAGAAACCAATTAATTTGAGAAGTAAGCAAGAAAATTATAAGTGGTAATATTCGAATTTATTATTAATCAAGCTTGAGATCAAAAAAAGGAATGTAAAAATAGAAATGGCTATGTGACACCAATTCTCTGAAAAATGAGAAATATTGTGTGATTGAATTTTCCTTGTTAATTTTTAATACTCTGATAAGCAAGGAAACATTTATATATCTTCATATATATAAATGACTTGATTTGACTTATATACTAATATTTTTATATTGGTAAGAATTTGGATCTTGGGGAAAATGAAATTAAAGAAGTGATCACTTGGTTTGGAAAAAAAAAAATCTCAACAGTAAATCACTGAAAAATAACAATCCAAAAGAAGTGGGTCACTTCATTATCTCCCTACATACTCTTTATCTGTGATCCGTGATTGCGAACTGGTGCTTTCATCGACAATTGGGGTTTGTGACCTATTTTGGCGTAAACACTTTGGTGCTTTCACTGAGAACGCTAATTCAGGAATCCTATCGTTTAGGAGTTGAATTTGAAGGCTTAAAGAATTCAGATCTGAAAAGCTATGACAAGGCAATCAAGCAGAAGGCCAAGGCCAGAGAGAAGTCAGCATGAAGGGAGTCAAGAGGCTTCTTCAGGTGCAAATCAGACATCAATCTTCATCACCAGGGATTAGATAGAGACAATGATGAAAAGACAAGAGGAAATGATGCAAAACTTGCTTCCTCAGATTGGGCAGCTTGGAGCGCAAAATCGAGGAGCAACCAGAGTTCAGAATGGAGTAGGACCATTTGGCACAGCCCCAGAACTAGGGGGCGATAACCTAGGGCATGTTGGCCCAATCCCGGACGGAGTACCAGATGGAACTGCGCAACGCAACATTGACAGAGACATGAATGCTCAGCCAGGACAGCAGATCCCAGGAGTCCCCCGTGGACTCGGAGGGCAAATCGAAAACAACGGACAAGGACTACAACTTCGAGATAGTGACGGATTGGCGGAGATGGTCAGACGAGCCATGAGGGGTGGACTAGTGAATAGAGATCTGGAGGATGTGAATATGAGTCCCTTTGCTCCTACGATCAGGCAAGCCAGGAATCCACCAGAATTCAAGTTACCAACACTGGACATGAATAATGGGAGGACGGATCCTGCGGTTCATCTAACGAAGTATATGAGGCACATGGAAGTGCTGGGGGGCATCGGAGGAGGTCATGGCCCGGTGCTTCCCACTATACCGGGCAAACAGCAACATTATGGTTTAGACAACTGGAGAGCGGTTCCATTCGAACATGGACCGATTTGACTGAAAGGTTCATGAGGCAGTTCGGGTTTCACATTTCAAGACCCAAAAATGTGATGAGTTTGGCAACACCGAAGCAAAAAACCGGGGAGTCTTTGAGGAACTTTCTGACGCGATTCAATGCAGCAGCAGCATCGGTGGATCGACCCAATCCATCCATGGTTTTGATAGCAGGCGTAGCAGATGGCACAGAGTTCGAGAATTCGTTAACGAGGGATCCCCCTATGGATCTAGGAGAATTTTATCATAAGGCTGAAGGGTTTTTGTGATTAGGGGATGCAAATGCTGAAAGAGAGGAAGGAGTTGATGTTTATGCGGTCAAGGGTGAAAATCCTCTTAAAACAGATTCAGGAACTGGTAAAGGGAAACGAAAAGCTGAGGATAATAGTAATGGACTGATGCGACCATAAAAGGAACCAAGATTCACCTCTTATACGGAGCTGAATGAGACTTTGGAGCAAATCTACCAGGATACTAGGGGGCAGGTTCCCTATCGAAGGCCTATGAGAAGGGATCCGACCAGCAATGAAAGGAGGTCAGACAAGTACTGCCTATTCCACGAGCTGAATGGTTATAGCACGAATGATTTCAGACACTTGAAGGATGAGGTTGAGGGACATATCCAGAATGGACTACTATCGCAGTATGTAAGAAGGGGAACGACAATGGTGGAACGAGAGCGGCCACCGCTTGCACCTACTGGAGACTGCTCAGGATCGAGGCGTCAGCTTGTCATCAATTGATTGGGATAATGACGAATAAGTAGCAAACTCCACACCAACATGATTAAGTCATTTACACATGTGCATGACCATGAATGAACCTCAGGCATGCTCTGATACGACTACTAATCGCAACGGTGTAGGTGTTTGCACTTTGACATCCCTGTTTTCTTTTTATTTTCCATTTCTAATGTTTGAACCTGATTTTTGTTGAACATTTCTGTTGAAAAAATCATTTTGAATGAAAAGTATGCCGTTTGTGATGCCATAACGGCTAAGCCACATACACATGTAAGGGATCGCGAACGGTCCCCAGGCATGCTCTGAGATGGCAATAAACCGCCACCACAAATGGTTCAGAAACTCACTCGAACGTGAAATCTGACATTGATAATACTAAGTCCCCCTTGGGCACACACAATTCGCCTCGAATGGCACACGACCGCGAACGGTCACAATTCGCCTCGAACGGCACCCGACCGCGAACGGTCACAATTCGCCTCGAACGGCACCCGACCGCGAACGGTCACAATTCGCCTCGAACGGCACCCGACCGCGAACGGTCACAATTCGCCTTGAACGGCACCCGATCGCGAATGATCACAAATCGCCTCGAACGGCACCTCGACCGCGAACAGTCATCATTCGCCACGAATAGCATCTGACCCCGAACGGTCACGTACTACCCCGAATGACATACGATCCTAAACGATCGTCATTCGTGGTCAGATAAAACTATCAATTCCTTTGCAGGTCATCAACAGGATATGAACATCCAGCTTATGACATTACAAAACACACCTTCTTATCACAAGGCATGTTTTGGGGGGCAAATGTTATCCCACCTTTTGGCAAGGCCATGACACCAAGAACTTGACTAGAGACCAAAGACAGTTCGTCTAGAAAATCGGTTATACGCAGGCTCACTATGGATATCGACGAATTTTGTCCGAGGCTGGATCGAGCTTAAATTAATATAACATGACAAGCTAAGCTATGAGAGTTAACGTTCCAAATTTCAAGTCAATCCGAGTTCGCATGTTCAAGTTATGAACGATACAAAAGTGGATGAAAACCAACTACACTTCGACTCGCTCAGCTCAAATCCATCTGGGAAGCCCACTTCGACTTGCTCAGTTCGGATCTATCTGAGAAGCCTACTTCGACCCGCTCCACTTCGCGTCCATCAGAAAACCACTATTCGACTCGCTCCACTTCGACTCGCTCCACTTCGACTCCATCACAGAACCACTGTTCGACTCGACCAAATTCATATCCATCAGGAAGCAACAGTTCGACTCGATCAACCAATGCCTACTTCGTATCCATCGACAATGAATACTTGCATCTGCTTCGCATCGCTTAGTCTTAAAGGTTCTATTCGTATCGATCGATAACCAATCGATACGAAATGCACACCTCCCATTGATGCGAACAAGCCAACATCAACCGATTCGAACCAGACCGAGTCGAATAAGAGCGAGTCGAAATGAGGGAGTCAAACGAAACGGCCAACCAAAGATCCCAATTCGTATCGATCATATCTCCTAATCTACAAGTCCAAATGCTATGAAATTTTCACAGAAGACTACGTGCATGCTAAAGAATGTCCACGCCAAATTTCGACTCCATTGGATGAAATCTTGATCGATACGAAATCTGTTCGTATCGATCACGGATCGGACTGAAACTTCACAGGCTTGGGCGCGCGGGCCTGGTCACATGCCAGAGAGGGTCTCCCAAGATCTGAGCGAAATACCAGCCTCCTACACCTATAAATGGGGCCCAAGGGCATAGAGAAAAGGGATCTTCTTCTTCGGTGAATTCTCCAACGTCAAGGCTCTACCGGATCCAGATCTAAACTCCATAGCTGTTGCTACTAACTACTTTCATTGCTGTAAACCATCATTATTGACTGTAATCTGCTGTAATCAACTGAAATCATCAAGTGAACATCAATAAAATCATCAACTTTAGAGTGTACGTAGGCAAGATCGCCGAACCACTATAAATTCTTTGTTGTTTACTGTGATCTGTTGAATTTTCTGAGTGTTGTTCATTCTTATCTCCCTACATACTCTTTATCTATGATCCGTGATTGCGAACTGGTGCTTTCATTGACAATTGGGGTTTGGGACCAATTTTGGCGCAAACAATAATTTAATATAACACTTGGAAGACATCAAATAAAAGGATACCCTACGTCGTGTTTTATCATAAGTTGAATAACATCCAAACTATCTAAATATTTAATGCATGGATTAAAACAAACATGAATCAAAACAATCAAAATATCTCATAACACAACAAGATCGTACATTACATCAATAAGAGTTAATGCATGGATCAAAATAAGCAAAATACATGTAAAATGGTTCTAATCAACAAGTTGATTTCGATTCAATACATTTCAATAATGGTTCTAAGTTTGGTTGTTCTTTCAAAATAGATTGAAAGGTTGTTGGTATTTCATAATTGTCTATATTATCCATCATGCATTTAGGAGGGCGTCGAACAATGGACCAATCAGGATTTTGCATGTTTTTTATGTAAAATACTTGACTTGCTTCAGATGCGAGAATAGCAGGTTCATCGTATTCTCCATTTGTATTCTTGAGCTTCTTCAAGTTCACCATCAACACATTGGCATCTGAGCAAACCTTGCAACCATTTGTCTTATCTCCAACATTCACCCAATCGCAATAGAATACTACATGTTGATAATTATAGTAATCAACCTCCATGATCTCTTTAATAACACCATACCAAGTAGTGTCATCATCCGTAGGATTTAGGTCTTTTGAACTTGCAACAAATTTAGTGATTGCATCCATGTAGACGCCACTATCTTGTGTTGAAATCGTGTCGTCATAATGTTGAGGAGAGAATGTGTAGCCATTCACTCTATACTTAAGATAAGTTTTAGCTTCCCACTTTGGACCACTGATATACATCCACAACATTTTGTCCATGCATTTTTCTTCCACTAACTGTTGTAAATTAAAAATAATAATAAAATAACATCAGTTGAAGAAGAAACATAATACTTTCGAGTATAAGTAGCACACCTTCTTGTGTAACCAAACAATAAATTCAGATTGGACTATTACTTCTGCTTTTGTGATAATTTTTCTTTTACCACGAGGACCATCCTCTAAAGATAAGCGATATGCACTACAAATTGAATATTGTGGTAAATATATATATGCTTGACTAAATATGCTACAAGTATATGAAAAAAGTGAAAAAAGTATAACCTATAGTATCCATCTCGTTCTGGTATATCAATTCTAAATAGTATGTATCGTCGAATCTGCGATCGTTGCACCCTAGATAACTTTAACGGTTTGCCGTCAATGATGGAACGCTCATACACATCATCACCATTCTCATCTAAAAAGGATGCTTGTTTAGAGCTATGATTTCCATCACGTGGGTTTGGCATATATTCTATTGCATATCGAATTGATTCTGAAACAAGATATGCTTCAGAAATTGATCCCTTTACATACCTTTTATTACTAGGTATGTTTTTGCAATCCTTCATAGCCCTAGTACACAAAAATTAATATGTATATTTATAGTCAGTTTCTTCATAGCCCTTAGGTGAAATAATTCGAATGCGAAAACAATATTATACCTTTAAAATGGATACGTCCATATATAGTTTGATGGTCCATAAAGTGGAGCTTGATCAGCTAAATGTACCATCAGATGGATGCTTATATCAAAAAATTGCATTGGAAGATAGTGTGCCAACGCACATAATACTTCAGCAATCATATCTTTAGTAGCTTGCACATGCTCCCGAACTAGAACTTTTGAACGTATTATGTTGAAGTACATGCTTACTTGTAAAAGAGCTCGTCTTAACTCACGACACTTTGGATATGCATGTTGAACACATGTAAATTGCAGAAAAAACGATGATCGAAACGTGAAGCCATATTAAAACCGGGATCATTAATTACAATTTCACAACAAAGAGTTCAAACAAGTATTGCATGCTTATATGTTACTGAATAAGCAAGGTGGGAAAGTGTAACAACCCGGGGTTTGTAATTTTTATTACCGTAAAATGACGATTTAATTTGTTTAACAATTGCAATTGAAGTTTTTTTAATTTGAGTTGAAATTCTTTAGAAATTCGTTAAAGAATTTTGTGGGCTTCATTATAAAATGTTGATCTTGTTTCCTTGTTTTATTGGGCCATGATAATTAAAGCAACAAAGGGTATAACCAATTCCCTTTTTATTTTGCCTCGTTTGTTTTTAAACCCGTTCTCCCTCTTTTCGTTTTGATGGAGGAACCCTAGAGTAAACAAACGTAATGGCGGCCTCGTCTCCTCCACGCTAGGGCATTCACGAAAAATTGAAGACGCCATCTTTACTTAGATCGATCGTTTCCTCGTCGCTCACTTCGGCTGTGGGATGCGCTCGTTGAACTAAGGTGAGTGAATTTCAATTTCACTCACATCTAAATTCAAAACGCTGTGTATATATGATTTGAGATTTCTTGACTTCGTTTATATCAATTCGCTCGCCTTTATTTGAGTTCGTATATGTATGTGTGAATTTGTCGACTGATTTGCTCGGTCGTTCGAAGTTGTTGGATATTGGTGGTTTCTATGATTTATGAATTTCGTGTATAATCTGAAGCTTGGTACTCACGGACTTGATTTTATCTTGGTTCGATTTTCAAATGTGTGATCAGCCGAGAGCTGCTTGCCTTCGTCTCGGCCATTCGGATATATTCTGATAATGATGTTTTATTTTAGTCAATTGATTTTTTGTTTTATGGCTATGACTTTGTTCTCTGGTCATTTTGGTTTGGTGAATTTGCTGATTGATTTTGTGACGTTTGAACTTGTTTAATTCTTTGCTTTGAAACTATTGCTTATGTTCCTTGTTTCGACCTGAAGCATCATGTATGGTCATTTATATGAACTCTCTGTTGGTTCATGCCTTGTCATTGTTTATTTAACTGGTTGCAGTTGTTCATGTTTGCAATTGCAGTTTCATTGGAATCTTGGTAATTGCGTTTTGATGTTGCTATTTTCTTGTTTCTAGTTATCACGGCATTGCTTTATCTTGTGACCACCACTAACTTCTGTCACTGGTATGCATTTTTGATCATCCTACCTTATATATGTTAGTGTGATCACTAGCTGGATGTTGGATTGTTATCATTTGTTTCACTGGTACAGGTGCATTTCTCACATTTCTGTTGTGCTTCGAACTCGTTTTTTTACTTGCCGATGATGTCCAAGATTTTGCATTACTGCATACTTGTAGTTCAATTGTTTCAGTGTCAACTTTTTGGGTTCTTCTTCTTTGTTTGAGTCTGCACATCCACCTGACATTTGGTTTGTGTTTGACGAGCAGTTCCAATTGCTCTGCACTGAGTTGGTTGGTCGATTGACTGTTTCATTAGTGTTCAATCTGGACTTTGATATTATGTTGGTTTCATAGTTGAGCTTTGAGTATGTGAGCACTTCATGTTGACATTGATATGGTGTAGTTTGACTATGTAGTCTTCACTGCCGTGTCAATTTACAAATCAGGTTACATTTGAGGTCTGGTTCATTGACTTGTTTTGGCATGACTGCCCTTGTGCATTGTTTCATTGATCCACCACTTATTGTTGCCATTCCCTTGAATTAGTTGTATTCAACTGTCTGGTTGACATTATCACTTGTAATTGTAGTGTTGCAGTCACTACTTGTGCTGTTCAGTTGAGTTCGGCACTTGTGTTGTCGTTGCTTGACTGTTTAGTCTCTTGACTAATTGCTTGTTTCAACTGCAGTTTCATTATGCAGTTGTATATGGTGATAGTACTGCCCAGTTTTACAGTGCATGCTTTTTCAGGTTGTAGTGGCGAGGCAGTATACGCGTGCGTATACTGCAGCCCTACCAGAATTGACAGTTTTAAATTGATGTTTCGATTTGTTGAATTGTTTCGTTGGTTAAATTGAATATTTTGAAGTTGTATTTTGAAATGGTTCATTTTGATTTGAGTTGGATCTGTTGGCTTTTGGATTCATTAATCTTCTGAGTATTTGATTGACTGTATTGGCGAGGCAGTACACGTTAGCGTGTACTGCAGCCAACCAACATTGATGTTTTTAAATTGACATTTCAATTGTTTAAATTGATTTGGATTACTTGTATTCTGATTTGGATTGTTGATTTGTCATTTAACACTGTTTAGTGTTATATCTGCCGTTATCCAATTCTCGTATCGAGAGTTGGATATACGAGATTTCTGTGATTATCGCCTATTTGACTATCTGATTATTATTGCTGCTATGCACTAATAACTGAGTTTGAATTAGACTGACCCGTGTATTATTTTCTTTTGAATTTAATACTCGGGTCAGACCCGAGTTATTTCAGGTAGTAGATTTTCTTCTTTGAGTTGCTGTTCGGGATTTGAAGGCTTTTCGCATCTTCTGAAGTTGTCATTGTCCTTTTGTAGTAGTCGTGTCATTGTATAGAACGATATGTATTCATGTATATTAGTCGATAATGTACGTGTATATATAACTTCTAGAGTCGACGGTTGTAGTTGTATCGTATGTATTGTGTCAACTATGTATTAACTGACATCAGTTATATATATATGAGACTTTTGTTTTTATCTGTGTTCCGCATTTATATTATCTGTGTTATTGTTATATCTAATGTCCTAAACTATTATGAACTATCGTAGTTTGTTTTATACTGATAATTGGATATGTCGATGGGAGTAAATAAATAATAGATGAAAAATAAAAAGTATATACCACTTCTATCGAGATAACCAATATTAGTGTAAGGCCAATTACGGATGGTCGCTCCTATCCAGCCTTATTCTTCGTAATAATAGACAGTATTTCTTTTAATACTCTTTGTTATTATGAGCATAGAGGTGGGGCGTCACAGTTGGTATCAGAGCTTGGGGTTTATGGACATAATATAAAACTTAACTCGGAAGGAACATATGTTACAACTATTGGTCGATGTTTTATTTGTGCTTGAGTCAAAACTAAAGTTTTGAAATTTGGATGAAATTTTTAAATAACTTTATTTAAAAATAATAGTAAAATTGTGTTCTGATGATTTGATTGATTTGTGTTTTGTTTATCAGAGTACGCAGCGGAAACAGTGAAACTGTCTTCGCTGAGTACAACTGATAATCTTTTTGATTTAAAAATCAAAATACGAAATTGATATGAATTTCATTTGTTGTTTACATAGCTGTAATTATTTTGTTTCTTTGAGAACTTCGAATCCGAATTGAGGATTCGAAGAAATTGCAGATATGTGATTTTTGTTGAAATTTCCGCTGGCTTTCTTTTGTACTAATCATCTATTGATTAGATTTTTGCTGTTTTAAATTATCTTCATTGAAGATACATTTGAATGATTCTTTGTTCATTTTGTAGTACGTGCAAAAATTTAAATTGCACGTTATTGCATTTATTTTACGTTGAACCGATGCTTGGTTATGAAACGTATTTTGTTGCCGTTATTTTTACAACGGAATTTTACACCAATGCTATATTTTGAAGTACGGTGTTTTGTGGCATTTTGATGAATGAGAATTCACTGACATTACATTTTGATGTAGATTATTTTGATGTGATTTTGACGTTTTAAAACTACTGTTGCTTTGGCTTCCGTAACCGTCAAATTTTAAAAGTGGATTTTCAAGCGGTTATTCCGCAATGCTGATTTGTAACCGTTTTTACGGTATTTTGAGAAGTACAATTTCCTTATCGAAATTGTTACTAATATTGCTGCTTTAATCACGTGATTGGAAACTCGTTTTAAAAATGAAATTTGTTTTATATATTTTTAACAGTTTGCGTTTTCAAAAGAATGAGAAAGTGACTTAAACGATTCAGCAAAATCGAGGATTATGACCCCTTTCTTTTACTGTTTCGCTTAACTCCGGACTTGTCCAGTTGAGAATGTGAATTGTTATTTTTACAAAATAAATAAAATTGTTTTCAGAAATTGTAACAGTTTGCGCTTTCAAAAGAATGAGGAAGTGATTTAAACGTTTCAGCAAAATCGAGGACTATGACCCCTTTCTTTTACTGATTCGCTTAATTCTGGACTTGTCCGTTTGAGAATGTAAAGTGTATTTTTACAAAATACACAATTTTGCACTTTCAAGGAAACGATGAAGAGATTTAAACGATTTAGCAAAAGTGCGGAGTATGGAACCACACTTTTACTATTTCGGTTAATTCCGGACTCGTTAATTGAAATATTTGATGATTTCGTGTGCTTTCGAGCCACTATGTTGGACCTTCGGGTCATTTGTTGGACCTTCGGGTCATTTGTTGGGCTTTCGGGCCACTCTGCGGACCTTCGGGTCAAATACCAGTACTAGACCTTCGGGTCACTCTGCGGACCTTCGGGTCAATCTGATGGGCGCCAAAATTATGTTGAGTACTTGGTAGGCTTCGGCCACTCTGAGATGCACGTGCGGCGAATTAAAAACTCGCCATCTGATGGGATCGATCCAAGCTTTTATGTTGATTTTCTAGTCTTCTTAATTGATTTCTAGATATTTGTTGTTTCCAATTATCTGTAGGTAATTGGATATTTGTTGATATGAGTTCTGGTTATCGTTTTTGATAATCGGATAATTGTTGTTTCTAATTATCGCTTGGGATAATTAGATATTTGTTGATATGAGTTCTGATTATCGTTTTTGATAATCGGATATTTGTTGTTTCTAATTATCGCTTGGGATAATTAGATATTTGTTGATATGAGTTCTGATTATCGTTTTTGATAATCGGATATTTGTTGTTTCTAATTATCACTTGTGATAATTAGATATTTGTTGATATGAGTTCTGATTATCGTTTTCGATAATCGGATATTTGTTGCTTTTAATTATCGCTTCAAATAATTAAATATTTATTGATTTGAGATTTAATTATCGCTTGAGATAATTAAATATTTGCTAATTTTAGATTTAATTATCGCTTCAGATAAATTAAATATTTGTTGATTTGAGATATAATTATCGCTTCAGATAATTAAATATTTGTTGATTTTAGATTTAATTATCGCTTCAGATAATTAAATATTTGTTGATTTGAGATTTAATTATCGCTTGAGATAATTAAATATTTATTGATTTTAGATTTAATTATCGCTTCAGATAATTAAATATTTGTTGATTTGAGATTTAATTATCGCTTGAGATAATTAAATATTTATTGATTTTAGATTTAATTATCGCTTCAGATAATTAAATATTTGTTGATTTGAGATTTAATTATCGCTTGAAATAATTAAATATTTGTTGATTTGAGATTTAATTATCGCTTGAGATAATTAAATATTTGCTGATTTTAGGTTTAATTATCGCTTGAGATAATTAAATATTTGTTGATTTGAGATATAATTATCGCTTCAGATAATTAAATATTTGTTGATTTTAGATTTAATTATCGCTTCAGATAATTAAATATTTGTTGATTTGAGATTTAATTATCGCTTGAGATAATTAAATATTTATTGATTTTAGATTTAATTATCGCTTCAGATAATTAAATATTTGTTGATTTGAGATTTAATTATCGCTTGAGATAATTAAATATTTATTGATTTTAGATTTAATTATCGCTTCAGATAATTAAATATTTGTTGATTTGAGATTTAATTATCGCTTGAAATAATTAAATATTTGTTGATTTGAGATTTAATTATCGCTTGAGATAATTAAATATTTGTTGATTTGAGATTTAATTATCGCTTTTGCTAATCGAACATTTGTTGAATTTGAAATTTGATTATCGTTTGTGATAATCGAATATTTGTTGAATTTGAAATTTGGTTATCGTTTTTGATAATAAAATATTTGTAGAATTTGAAATTTGATTATCGTTTGTGATAATCGAATATTTGTTGAATTTGAAATTTGATTATCGTTTGTGATAATCGAATATTTGTTGAATTTGAAATTTGGTTATCGTTTTTGATAATCAAATATTTGTAGAATTTGAAATTTGATTATCGTTTGTGATAATCGAATATTTGTTGAATTTGAAATTTGATTATCGTTTGTGATAATCGAATATTTGTTGAATTTGAAATTTGATTATCGTTTGTGATAATTAAATATTTGTTGAATTTGAAATTTGATTATCGTTTTGATAATTAAATATTTGATGTTTCTGATTATCGTTTTGATAATTTGATATTTGTTGATTTGTTTTCCGAGTATCGTTTGGATAATTGGATGTTTGCTGATTTTATAGATATGAGATTTTCTAGTCTCTAATTGAGTTTAGATTATGTTGATTTTATTGAATTGCAAATTTCTATCTATCACTGTAAATAGTTAGAGTTTGCTGATTATGAAGTTCGTGTTTTCTATTATCTGTTAGATAACTAGATAATTGCAGTTTTGCGAATTGTGGTTTGCGTTTTCTAATTATCTTTGTTGATGATTAGATTTGCTGTTTTCTAATTATCGTATCGATAATTAGATATTGCTGTTTTGTGATTTCTGAATTCTAATTGTCTAGTTGATAATTGAATATTGCTGATGATTGTATTTATTCAGTTTTGAATTCAGTTTTGATTGTTTTTTTATTTTCTATTTGGTAATTAGATTTTTGTTGAAAATTTGTAAATTTCTTTTATTGAAATTAAAAGGTTTCTTTGACGTTTGTATTCTCGACTTTATTTTTCTAGCATAACCAGTTTATGTTAGAAAAATAATTGTTAGTGACGACTTTGATTATGAAAATTGCGGGGACGCAATTTTTATAAGGAGGAGAGTCTGTAACAACCCGGGGGTTTGTAATTTTTATTACCGTCAAATGACGATTTAATTTGTTTAACAATTGCAATTGAAGTTTTTTTAATTTGAGTTGAAATTCTTTAGAAATTCGTTAAAGAATTTTGTGGGCTTCATTATAAAATGTTGATCTTGTTTCCTTGTTTTATTGGGCCATGATAATTAAAGCAACAAAGGGTATAACCAATTTCCTTTTTATTTTGCCTCGTTTGTTTTTAAACCCGTTCTCCCTCTTTTCGTTTTGATGGAGGAACCCTAGAGAAAACAAACGTAATGGCGGCCTCGTCTCCTCCACACTAGGGCATTCACGAAAAATTGAAGACGCCATCTTTACTTAGATCGATCGTTTCCTCGTCGCTCACTTCGGCTGTGGGATGCGCTCGTTGAACTAAGGTGAGTGAATTTCAATTTCACTCACATCTAAATTCAAAACGCTGTGTATATATGATTTGAGATTTCTTGACTTCGTTTATATCAATTCGCTCGCCTTTATTTGAGTTCGTATATGTATGTGTGAATTTGTCGACTGATTTGCTCGGTCGTTCGAAGTTGTTGGATATTGGTGGTTTCTATGATTTATGAATTTCGTGTATAATCTGAAGCTTGGTACTCACGGACTTGATTTTATCTTGGTTCGATTTTCAAATGTGTGATCAGCCGAGAGCTGCTTGCCTTCGTCTCGGCCATTCGGATATATTCTGATAATGATGTTTTATTTTAGTCAATTGATTTTTTGTTTTATGGCTATGACTTTGTTCTCTGGTCATTTTGGTTTGGTGAATTTGCTGATTGATTTTGTGACGTTTGAACTTGTTCAATTCTTTGCTTTGAAACTATTGCTTATGTTCCTTGTTTCGACCTGAAGCATCATGTATGGTCATTTATATGAACTCTCTGTTGGTTCATGCCTTGTCATTGTTTATTTAACTGGTTGCAGTTGTTCATGTTTGCAATTGCAGTTTCATTGGAATCTTGGTAATTGCGTTTTGATGTTGCTATTTTCTTGTTTCTAGTTATCACGGCATTGCTTTATCTTGTGACCACCACTAACTTCTGTCACTGGTATGCATTTTTGATCATCCTACCTTATATATGTTAGTGTGATCACTAGCTGGATGTTGGCTTGTTATCATTTGTTTCACTGGTACAGGTGCATTTCTCACATTTCTGTTGTGCTTCGAACTCGTTTTTTTACTTGCCGATGATGTCCAAGATTTTGCATTACTGCATACTTGTAGTTCAATTGTTTCAGTGTCAACTTTTTGGGTTCTTCTTCTTTGTTTGAGTCTGCACATCCACCTGACATTTGGTTTGTGTTTGATGAGCAGTTCCAATTGCTCTGCACTGAGTTGGTTGGTCGATTGACTGTTTCATTAGTGTTCAATCTGGACTTTGATATTATGTTGGTTTCATAGTTGAGCTTTGAGTATGTGAGCACTTCATGTTGACATTGATATGGTGTAGTTTGACTATGTAGTCTTCACTGCCGTGTCAATTTACAAATCAGGTTACATTTGAGGTCTGGTTCATTGACTTTTTTTGGCATGACTGCCCTTGTGCATTGTTTCATTGATCCACCACTTATTGTTGCCATTCCCTTGAATTAGTTGTATTCAACTGTCTGGTTGACATTATCACTTGTAATTGTAGTGTTGCAGTCACTACTTGTGCTGTTCAGTTGAGTTCGGCACTTGTGTTGTCGTTGCTTGACTGTTTAGTCTCTTGACTAATTGCTTGTTTCAACTGCAGTTTCATTATGCAGTTGTATATGGTGATAGTACTGCCCAGTTTTACAGTGCATGCTTTTTCAGGTTGTAGTGGCGAGGCAGTATACGCGTGCGTATACTGCAGCCCTACCAGAATTGACAGTTTTAAATTGATGTTTCGATTTGTTGAATTGTTTCGTTGGTTAAATTGAATATTTTGAAGTTGTATTTTGAAATGGTTCATTTTGATTTGAGTTGGATCTGTTGGCTTTTGGATTCATTAATCTTCTGAGTATTTGATTGACTGTATTGGCGAGGCAGTACACGTTAGCGTGTACTGCAGCCAACCAACATTGATGTTTTTAAATTGACATTTCAATTGTTTAAATTGATTTGGATTACTTGTATTCTGATTTGGATTGTTGATTTGTCATTTAACACTGTTTAGTGTTATATCTGCCGTTATCCAATTCTCGTATCGAGAGTTGGATATACGAGATTTCTGTGATTATCGCCTATTTGACTATCTGATTATTATTGCTGCTATGCACTAATAACTGAGTTTGAATTAGACTGACCCGTGTATTATTTTCTTTTGAATTTAATACTCGGGTCAGACCCGAGTTATTTCAGGTAGTAGATTTTCTTCTTTGAGTTGCTGTTCGGGATTTGAAGGCTTTTCGCATCTTCTGAAGTTGTCATTGTCCTTTTGTAGTAGTCGTGTCATTGTATAGAACGATATGTATTCATGTATATTAGTCGATAATGTACGTGTATATATAACTTCTAGAGTCGACAGTTGTAGTTGTATCGTATGTATTGTGTCAACTATGTATTAACTGACATCAGTTATATATATATGAGACTTTTGTTTTTATCTGTGTTCCGCATTTATATTATCTGTGTTATTGTTATATCTAATGTCCTAAACTATTATGAACTATCGTAGTTTGTTTTATACTGATAATTGGATATGTCGATGGGAGTAAATAAATAATAGATGAAAAATAAAAAGTATATACCACTTCTATCGAGATAACCAATATTAGTGTAAGGCCAATTACGGATGGTCGCTCCTATCCAGCCTTATTCTTCGTAATAATAGACAGTATTTCTTTTAATACTCTTTGTTATTATGAGCATAGAGGTGGGGCGTCACAGTAAGCAAACAAAGTGAAACACGTTTATAAAAATTCACACAGACAACAGCAAATATAAAATCCCTTAAAGAGACGATGAACCCACTACAATATTGACAAATCCTTGGGTAGACTGTATATTCCAGTTCCCCAAGCTTGATAAGAAAAACAAACAAAGCATGCATTGAAGATAATAAGATCCTAATAAGCCCACTGCATATTGAATGTTGGAATAAGATCCTAATAAGCCCACTACAATACTAGAACAAAATTGCAATGAATAAGAGAAATTTTATAGAATCAAGTTTGAGCTCCAAACAATTTGAATTAATCCCCCTAATGGTCGAAGTCTAATCCATTGAATTAATGGCGTGACCAATCAAAATGATGATGTGGTCCTTCGATTTCCATATAGTTCAAAGCAATTGAACTAATCTTTATCAACTATAATAAAAGCAGTTAAAATTATTAAAATACCTTGAATGGTACATATTTCAAATCTAACTTTTAATTTTGAAAACCTGCTATTTGTTTTATTTTAGTGCGACATATAGTGTATATTCAAATATATGCGTATATTCACAATTTTGGAATGTTTTTAACAATCTACAAAAACAAAGCTTCCGAACATGCTTTTGTATCTTATGAAATAGATCGTAGTAACCTTTGTAAACCAAATTTTTTATTGGTGGTCAAAACCAATACGTTTAAAACCCATCATAAACAATGTAACTAAACTCCCAAGGATTAACACCATTACTTAAAAAAGAACCCACAATATACAAAGACAACTCTGTGTGTATTAATTATTTTGTATAGTTACACCCTCAATTTGATGTTAAATAGGATTAAATGTGTAAAGTTTTCAACATAAGATATGTAAGATATCTTATAAATACAAAATCACTTTTTGTATTATCTCTGTTATGAGAGTTTGAAAATAACAAACAACGCAGAAACCAATCATAACTACATGAATGTTTTTTATTCGAACACATGTTTCTTTATCCTCGACTATTGTTTATGATATTATAATATACTCCTAAGTTGATGTGTGCAAATTATCATTTCTTTGTTTTAATTATTTTAGCATGTATATGTTGTTTTATTTTGATGGATTAATAAAAAAATTACAAGATATAAATTTCAACTACAAGATATTTTTCTTAGTTAGTAGAAATTTCAAATTATTCAAATAAAAAAATTTGCCCTAGGTTCTATGTTGGTTTATAGTTTTTATTCTAAGGAAAGCTCTATGCAAATTCAAAATTGTTATAATCATTTATGAAAATTAACATAAGTTATATTGTTGCCAAATGTTTGCATTAAATCATGATTTATTGTCCATGCTTCAGATCCAAATGAGACCACTTGTGCCCAACATGGTTTCAAATCAAAATGAAACCATTTGCAAGTGCGACACAGTTTTGAGCCACTTTCTGCATAATTTTTGGTTCAACTAAGACATAAATCATAGGTATGCATGTTCAATAAAGCACAGTTCAGAAAAGACTATTCTAACATAAAAAGGATTAGAGTATTATTTTTTAAATAACTAAAAAATAATGCATGATAAATACTATAATGCGTGGGGTTCTCACTATTAAAAATTTAAAATTAAGGAAGTCGACGTGACTGTTTGTATATTCATTTTTTTAGTTCAAAGATTTCCTTATATTAAAGAAATGCGCTGTGCTAAAATAAACAATCAAATATCTCATTTTTCATATATTACTAGGAATATATCATTAATTTGTAACCAGGTTTTAATGTATGAAAAACAATATTCTATGATTCTTAAAAAACAAATACTAGCAGCCATTTAAAACTATAGATCATCAGAAAAATATTGCCTGTATAGAGAAAAAAAGGAAAATCCCCTTCTACGATGAAAATTAAGCTATTGATAATTATTTCTTATTTCATGGTAGAAACCAAGCAACACCTCACTAACTCATTAAAATAAAAGAATAGTGCCATCCACTTCCAAAGCAGTGTTACTTTTATGCAACAGAACATGCATTATGCAATCCAACTTAATGGCTATGCAGCTTGCAAAATGTTAACAGAACTATCATGTGTACCCAAGCCAAATGATTATTAGATAACCACCAATATTTACAATCTGTATATGCAATATCACGCCTTATACATTTTTGAGTTATTTTCCCTACTTTTCATACACACATCAAATAAACATCATCGGTTTAACTGAGTAGTTTATTCAATTTATAAACTGAACCATAAACTAAGTAACCGTATGCTCTGTTTTTAAAACTGAGCATACATATGCTTAGTTTATAAAAACTAATGGTTCTCAGTATATATAAACTGAGCGGATGTATGCTCAGTTTATAAAAACTGAGCACACGTTTGCTTAGTTTTTAAAAATGTGCAATTTGCTTAGTTTTTAGACTGAGCTTATGCTCAGTTTTTATAAACTGGGCAGATGTTTGCTCATTATAATAAATAATACTAATTCGTTTTCCCCATATCGCCAAGTTGTCAACGTCTACAAGCACAAAAATATTATCTAATATAAATAATACTAATTCATTTTCATCACAATAATACTAATTAATTTTCCTCATATTAATTTTTTTAATTCATTTGTAGGATTACCAAGGTTTGGGGTGGTAGGAGAGCCAAAAGAAAAGTAATAGAGTAGCTCGACATAATCCTACAATGTAAGCTATTTAACACCATAATACAACCTGGGATTTACTTATGCACTACATTATTTTCTTCTCTTTTATTTTTACTTCATTTTGTCATTCAACTTGAATTTTTTATTAATGCTACTGCCTTTTCCTCTAAACTTATCAAAAAATAATTGCTTTATTGTAGCTACTCACATAATATAATAGAAAAATCAGCATTATAACTTGTATTAGTACATGATTGCAGTAAATTTCTTATGTAAATCAGTGAGTCATAATCAGTAAATCTATATATTGTGACATATACAATAATTATTTTAACTAATAAACTATGAATTTCAAACAACTTATCGATTAATTATTGTGCTTGCAGTTAGCATGAATATTGTTTGAGTGAATACTAGATGAGGAACAACAAATTTGGAGAATATTATGTGGTGATATTCATGAATTATTGATGCTTGAGCTATCATCGCAATTGCAAGTATATTGTTTGGGTAAGATGTGACATGAGTTCTATACCATGTTCACTATGCTGGACGTCGTCCATTTTAAATTTTACTAGATGTGGTTTTGGGTATGACACTGTTTAAGTTGTTGAATATTATGTTCACTGGATTAATATGGCAAGATAACATCTCATATTGAGTTGTCCCGACCATAGTACGATTGAAGTATATTGGTGATGAGTTATGTTTGAACATGATGTCACTAGTCAGTTTGTATAAAGGAATGGTAAATTTTGGAATTTTAGATTGTATAAATATTTTGGTTTAAGTTGGATTTAATATTATACAAGGAATGGTTAAATCATGGAATTTGGATTTTCATTAGTAAAGGATATTTGGGACTAAGTTTGTGGTAAGATTATATATTTGTCGATATTGCTGATGATATAGAATGAAGTGTTCCAAGACATGTGGAAAAACCTAATTTGAAGTATCAAAGAAAAGGTATTATAGTTTGCACGCATCGAGACCGGGAAGGTGATTTTCATGGAAATATGAGATTCGAAGAATTTGGTATGATTTTGAGAAGCGGACAGTTATAATATTTTCAATCATTCCTCAAACTGAAGGAAGACTATCTATTTAAGGAAACTATTGCGAAGCATCAACTTAAGGGTACATAGTTTGTATTGCATAATAAGTGCATGTGAACTATGTATCAACTAGTGGATTACTTTTAACGCTAAAGTAATTTTGCATTAGGATTTCACTTAAATTTAGGACTTCACTTAGATTTAGGATTTTGTTTGCTGTGATTGGATAAGTGGATAGAATATGATTACTTTGCTTGAATGCATGAATCTTGAATGTTTACTTTTCTATGTGTTATAAGACTTGGGATAAAACTGTTATTGACTCGAAACATGGTACCCTTGTATGATTGTTGGATGACTGGAGAAATGATATCATAAGTGAAATTATACCACTTAAGTAAGATCGAAACTTGAAGAGAAGTTATGCTATGTTCACCAGATTAAAACATCATCCGATTTTGATGTTCTCAAGTGAAAATGAGAAATCGTAAGTAGTTCAAGTTATTTGATGCCAGGTGAGACACCATCCCCTTTTGATTTGTCTTAGCCTAATATCCAAAAGATGGAGTGATGGTTACACGAATGGAATGATTTAAGACACTGTGCATGTGTGTTTAGGAGTTGTATGAGGCTACATTTCAAGTGAGGCATATTTATTCCAAGGTTATTGATTATGGTGCATTTTGGCATCAGTTTATCTGAGTTGGCAGTATGAATTGCAGAAGTTGTACTTGTGCACATACATTTTAGGTTAGTGAATTGGATTGAGTGTATATGCCAATAGTAAGTTCATGAGTTGAGTTGGAAAGGATGATCTGATTGAACTACCTTGGAATATCTGCATTACCTTTGTATCATTGGTTGTTACACTTGGATGTGCTGTGCTTATAGTTTGAGATGATACCTTGTTACGATGATGTATGCTTGCATTCATATAGAATCATATGCTTATATATTTAGGGTGTTTTTCGCACGTGCCTATATGTCATACTCTTTGCATACATATAGGATGTCACTAGTTGATAGAATATATTTTACATATATTCTAGACGTTAAAATATTTCTTGATATTACATGCATTTATTCTTTGATATTTCCTGCATTTATTCTGTGATTTGACTTACTCTTTATTTGGGAAATATTTATTTAGTTGCCTTTCTTTTAGCAAATCAGTTGATTTGATGATATCTGTATTTAGGAAGTATTTATTTACTTACCTTTGTTTTAGCAAATCAATTGGCTGATTTGTAGCCTATCTTAACTCTTGTAAACCATATATATATGATTGAAAGTGGAATACAATGGCAAGCAAAATTGATTTCTAAATAGATTTCTTTCATGGTATCAAAGCCATTCTCCTTACCCTAGCCTCACCTATCTTCTTCTCCGTTCTTCTTCTTCTATCTTTAATTCTTTTCCATGGCAGACTCATCCAAGTTTCATCCCGCACTCACCATCACTAATGTTAAATCTCTTATTCCCATAACATTAGACAATGAGCAAGCCATGTATCATTCTTGGGCTACTCTGTTTACCAATCTTGCTAGCGTTCATGATCTTTACGATCACTTGGTTCCACCAACGGAGGAGAAGGCTATGGCTGCCTATGTCCAGGCTAAGTCCGCTGATCCAGCGCTTTGGAGGCGTTTGGATGCCGTTGTCTTGCAATGGATTTACAGCATCATTTCTTCCGATCTTCTCCTCGCTATTCTCAGACGTAATGACACGGCAGAAGGGGCATGGAACCGTCTTGAAGCTCTTTTTCAGGACAATAAAGCCTCTCGGGCTACCCATCTGGAGGAGGACTTTACAAATGCTGCTTTTGAGGCCTTCAACTCGATCGACAATTATTGTAATTATCTACAATCTTTGGCGGATAGGTTGGCTGATGTTGATGCTCCAGTGACAAATGGTCGTCTGGTTTTACGTCTCACCGGTTCCTTACCAGAAGCGTATAGTGGTACGGTGGACTATATACAAAATCAAGAGCCTTTGCCATCCTTTGAGAGTTGTCATTCAAGGTTGATAATGGCTGAGCGTACTATCAAGACTCGTCAAGCTTGTGAAACTGGTGGTTCTGGGAGTCGGTCCAGTGGTGTAGCCATGGTTGCCACTGATTCATCTGCAAGAAATAAATGCAACAACAATAATAAAGGGAGGAACAATTTCAAAAACAATGGGAAGAAAAAGGTCCATCAAAGTACTAATGGGTCCAGTCCTAGTCAGCAGCCATATCAACAGCACCAGTGGCAGCCACGTCAGCAGGCCCCACCACCACAGTGGCAGCAGCCTGGTTAGGGAGGGTGGACTATACCTCCTTGCCCATTTCCCGCATACTCTTGGCAGCCAAGGCCCAATCCTGCGGTCCAACATCCCTCCTCTTCTGGATCAGGCTTACTTGGGTCCAAACCTCAAGCTTTTAATGCAGTTGCTCCTCCCGCTCCTAGCTACATGCCCACCGACATTGAGGCCGCTATGCATGCTCTTTCGTTCTCTCAACCAGATGGAAACTACTACATGGATACTGGTGCTACATCTCACATGACGGCGGATGCAGGTATTCTCTCTTCTTATTTCAATTCAAGCAATAAGCATCATAACATTGTTGTTGGTAGTGGTCATTTAATTCCAATTATTGGTCACGGTCGCACTACATTGCCTCCACCTTATCCACCATTTACCCTAAACAATGTGTTACATGCTCCTAGGCTCATTAAAAATCTGGCCTCTGTTCGTAAATTCACCACAGATAATATGGTTTCTATCTCTTTTGACCCTTTTGGTTTCTCTGTTAATGACTTACAGACTGAGAACAAACTAATGAGATGTGATAGCACCGAGGGCTTATATCCACTTTTCTCCAACTCTCAAGCCATTTCTTCCAACAATCATTCTGCTTTTACTGCTTTGCCTTCGAATATTTGGCACAATCGTTTAGGTCATCCTGGCGATGTTATTCTTAAGTCTCTTTGTAGTTAAAAGTTTATTGATTGTAATAAGGTTTGTAAAACTTTTGTTCTTCTTGTCCTCTTGGGAAACATTCTAAGCTACCGTTTTATGATTCAGTGTCATATACTTTTCTTCCGTTTGATATTATTCATAGTGATCTTTGGACTTCTCCTATTGTTAGTACTTCCGGTCATTGTTATTATGTTCTTTTTCTTGATGACTATAGCAAATTTTTGTGGACCTTTCCTATTGCAAAAAAATCTCAGGTCAAACAACTTTTCTTAGCGTTTCATGCTTTAGTCAAGACACAATTTGAACGTAATATTAAGACTTTTCAGTGTGACAACGGTACGGAATACATTAATGGCACTTTTAAGGATTTTTTTGACAAACATGGTATGCTTTTCCGTCTCTCATGTCCTCATACATCTCCTCAAAACGGAAAGGCCGAAAGACATATAAAATCCATAAATAATATCATCCGGACTATTCTTGCTCATGCATCTATGCCACTCTCCTTTTGGCATCATGCTCTCTCCATGGCTACATATCTTCTCAATATCCTTCCTACCAAGGTATTGAATTACCAATCTCCTGCTCAAATCCTCTATCAAAGTGATCCGAATTATTCAGGTTTGCGTGTTTTTGGTTGCTTATGTTTCCCATTATTCCCCTCTTCTACTATTCATAAATTACAAGAAAGGTCAACTCCTTGTGCTTATTTAGGTCCGGCTCCTAATCATCGTGGCTCCAAATGCTATGACATGTCTAGTGGTAAAATCATAATTTGTCGTCATGTTCATTTTGTTGAAACAGAATTTCCATTCTCCAAAATCCACAAAACAAAACCTTCAAATTATGATTTTTTGAATGACAATATTAATCCTCAATTAATACATCATTTATCTCAAAATACCACACCACAAAATATGCAGCTTGACCCAACAACGCTGCCCAATGACTCGTCCTCTCTTCCTCAATCTAGGTCACAGTCTCACATAGGCCCTGATTCCACAAAATATGATTTTTTGAATGACAATATTAATCCTCAATTAATACATCATTTATCTCAAAATACCACACCACAAAATATGCAGCTTGACCCAACAACGCTTCCCAATGACTCGTCCTCTCTTCCTCAATCTTGGTCACAGTCTCACACAGGCCCAGATTCCACACCTCCCACTGCTGCCCACACTCGGTCCTCTATTTCCTCCTTTGACCCATCCTCTCTTCCCCACAGTCCAACCCCGTCTATGACCTCCCCCACTTTGACCATTCCTTACACCACCCCAATGCCTCCCAACCCCATTTCAACTCGCATGACCACTCGTGCATCAAATGGCATTTTTAAACCCAACCCCAAATACTCTTCTAATTACCATACTACCACCACTACAGATATTTCTCCTATTCCGAAAAATCCCGTTAGTACGCTTAGTGACCATAATTGGAGAAGTGCGATGTTGGATGAATTTAATGCTTTAATTGACAATAAGACTTGGGAATTAGTGCCTAGGCCGCCTAATGTTAATGTTATTCGGTCTATGTGGATTTTTCGTCATAAATATAAGTCTGATGGCTCTTTTGAGCGTTATAAAGCTCGTCTTGTAGGTAATGGAAATACACAGCAACATGGCATTGATTGTGATGAAACGTTTAGCCCCGTGGTTAAACCGGTCACCATTAGAGCAGTTCTCAGCATTGCTCTTTCTAAATCTTGGCCCATTCATCAAATAGATGTCAAGAATGCTTTCTTGCATGGTCATCTCAATGAAGCAGTTTATATGCATCAACCCATGGGTTTTCGTAACAAAAATTATCTGAATCATGTTTGCCTTTTAAAGAAATCTTTGTACGGATTAAAACAGGCTCCTCGAGCTTGGTACCAAAGATTTGCTGATTTTGTTGCTACCATTGGGTTCTCTCATAGTACATCAGATCACTCTTTATTCATCTACAAGAATGGTTCTGATATTGCTTATATTTTGTTATATGTGGATGACATTATACTTACAGCTTCTTCTGATCGTCTT
The DNA here is from genome assembly GCA_030737815.1 of Allium fistulosum. Classification (NCBI taxonomy): domain Eukaryota; kingdom Viridiplantae; phylum Streptophyta; class Magnoliopsida; order Asparagales; family Amaryllidaceae; genus Allium; species Allium fistulosum. The sequence continues at coordinate 692,937,321 of CM060904.1, forward strand.
CGTAAGTATATTATGACTCTCTTAGCTTCTGAATTTGCTATGAAGGATCTAGGTCCTTTAAGTTTCTTTTTGGGTATTGTTGTCACTCGTCATACCCATGGTCTTTTCTTATCTCAGACACAGTATGCTGCAAAAATTATTGAACGTGCCGGAATGTCTAACTGCGGTTCATGTCCTACTCCTGTTGACACTAAGTCCAAACTAAGTGCCACCGCAGACACTCCTTATGATGATCCGACTAAGTATCGTAATCTTGCAGGTGCTCTTCAGTATCTTACATTCACTCGACCAGACATTTCATATGCCGTGCAGCAGATCTGCCTTCATATGCATGCCCCGACTAATGAGCATATGAAAGCTCTTAAGCGTATCGTACGCTATCTCCAGGGTACCCTTTATTTTGGTCTCCACTTGTACAAATCCAATATTAATCGTATTATCTCATATACAGATGCAGATTGGGGTAGTTGTCCTGACACCCGTCGTTCTACCTCTGGTTATTGTGTATTCCTTGGAGATAATTTGATTTCTTGGTCTTCGAAACGGCAACCTACTCTTTCCCGTAGTAGTGCTGAAGCGGAGTACAGGGGTGTTGCTAATGTTGTTTCTGATTCATGTTGGATCAGAAATTTGCTTCTAGAGTTGCATTGTCCTATTCAAAAGGCTACTCTAGTTTATTGTGATAATGTGAGTGCTATATACTTATCTGGCAATCCTGTTCAGCATCAACACACTAAACACATTGAGATGGATATTCATTTCGTCCGTGAGAAAGTAGCTCGTGGTGAAGTGCGTGTGCTTCATGTACCGTCCCATTACCAAATTGCTGATATTTTTACAAAAGGGCTTCCACGCGTATTATTTAATGATTTCAGGGACAGTCTAAGCATACGAGAACCTCCCGCTTCGACTGAGGGGGTGTGATAGAATATATTTTCCATATATTCTAGAAGTTAAAATATTTCCTAATATTATCTACATTTATTCTTTGATATTTCCTGCATTTATTCTGTGATTTGACTTACTCTTTATTTGGGAAATATTTATTTAGTTGCCTTTCTTTTAGCAAATCAGTTGATTTGATGATATCTGTATTTAGGAAGTATTTATTTACTTACCTTTGTTTTAGCAAATCAATTGGCTGATTTGTAGCCTATCTTAACTCCTGTAAACCATATATATATGATTGAAAGTGGAATACAATGGCAAGCAAAATTGATTTCTAAATAGATTTCTTTCACTAGTTGCATTTTATATCATGACATGTTCATTCACATACTCATGGATGTATGGTTTTCTAATCATGTATATATCTTGTTTTGTGTGTGTGTCGGTATCTTACTGTTTTGATATGTGTGTGTATGTAGATCTGTGCAGTCAAAGCTCCATTAAAGCCTCGCAAAGTCCCCACTATAGCGCATAGCGCTCTTCGGCCGCTATGCTATTTTGGTTTAGTGCTATTAAATAGTAAATCTGCTTTAAGCCTCGCTATTTTCCGCTACACCTGCTAAATCAAGGTTTTTAGAACTCGCTTTAGCAACTTAATATATAAAAGTTGATTTGACTTGTTCTCTTTTAAACCAAATCAACAAAGTTAGCATAAAGACCTAATGTTAAGGTATAAGTGCTTAATATAAGTTAGAAATCTATGGTAGTCCCCAGATCTAGTCCGCATAAATCAAGATATTTTTCGGTTTTGTTATATAGGATTAAACAATATATTTTTTTCCTACACAAAAGATGTGAGAATATGAATAAATTAACTTTAAACATTTAGTTTTATATCTAATAATGCCTTTTGCACCTCCACTATATCCCGATTATAACTTTTGCACCTTTACCGCTACCGCTATGAAACTGCTAAGCGTTTTAACTACACAGATGTAGATGTGTGTGTGGATGCATGTATGTTAACATGTAATTATGTAGATTACGCTAATTTCCAGTCCTTAAGAATTTTGAGGATGAAAATCTTCTAAGGGCAGGAGAATGTAACTCCCCACAAATTTTAATAGTAAATTAAAATATTAATTAAAGGGCAAAATAGAATTTTACTAAAAAGACAAAATATGGATTTTTTTTCGAATGAAAGAATTAAGTATTGAAACTTATGCCATTGCGTAGAGTGCATTTTTCTAGTCAAGCTTCACTATAAATATGTTATAAACGAACATACAGATAAGAAGTTACAATTAAAAGAGCAAATTAAGAGGAGCATGATAATTAGGGTTATGGCCTATTAGCACCATTAAGCAACTATATAAAACACCTCAACTAGAAGAAAAAAATGTACTATTCTTTTTTCCTCTTTCCTGACTCCATAAGTAGAAATCCCTAGATCTAGAAAAAATTTGATCTGAAATAAAAATAAAAATTCTCCATCAAACTATAAATAAATACTCGAATTGAAAGGAAAAGAAAGGGCTTCTAAAATCGATTCATCTTGGTTTTTCATGAGTTTTAGGGCTACTTTGAAAAAGATATTCTAGGCTAATTTGTGAGTGTAAATTTATATTCTTTTTATACTCATATTTTTAATTCATTATTGATTGTCTAAAAGACAAAGTTTGGATTTTTATTTCTTTTTTTATGAAGAGAAAACATGGATACATATAAAAATTGGAATATAATATATTTAAATTGATTTTGAAAATATTTGTGATTAAATTTGGATTCGTATTGATAAAACAGATAACAGTAATTAAATGAATAGTCCATAGGCATATGTTGATTTGAATGATGAATATGGATAAAATAGGTTTTGAAGCAATAGTCAACCATTGAATTTCAATTGTATTTAGTTTTATGTATAAGGGAAAGATGATTGTACAAATGGATAAATTGTATAACTTAATAGGTAAATAAATAGGGATGGATGTATATTGAACTGGATAACTAAATAATTAATTAACGGGTTTGAATCAATGATGATACGATGAATTGAAAGCGGAGAAATAGCGAAAATGAAATATAGTAGAAATTGTGTAGATAATGAATTCGTTAAATAAAAAGGGGACAAATATTGCAAAAACAACCTTTAATAGAGAAAAAAAAGAAAAGAAAAAGGAAAAAAATGGTAAGAAAATGGAAAAATATTTATACAGCAAGGGCTTTCAACATCCCTCTTACAGGCTAACAACCGGTCAACAAGTTGGACTTGCTGGGCGTCAGGTTGAGCCTAGACCCAATAGGACATGTACAAAAAATGAAGCGTTATATGTTAGGTTCCATGAACCCATTTAGGTTACATCCACTAGCTCAGTCACCAATATTAGGGCTAATACGAGTGAATGTGATTGTGACTACTGCTTTGAATTGTTATAATATTAGGAGACTCTGTGATGCGAAATGTAGAAGGTGGATTAACACCTTATTATAGATGATGTTAGAACACTATATTTATATACGCAGGCTAACATTTAGTTATAGATAGACGAACGGCGCACACGACCGATGGTCATTGCCTTAATACATGACATGGGTGTATACTAGGACGGTTATCGCCTTTCAATAGATCGCGGAAATACGACATATGGTCATTGCCTTTATATATATGTGATGTGTTGTGTATGCGGAGAATATTTGTTGTCTTAACAACATGCGGTGTATACGACATATAGTTGTTGCCTAGTGGACTGAAGGATGTATACGACATACAGTCATTGTCCGAATGATATCAGGGTTGGTGTATACAATATACGGTCATTGCCTCTGAATGAATATGGAAGATTAGTTGTTATGTAGTGACCCCAATTTCATAATTTTACCACAGATAATTAATAATATTATAGAATGGTTAGAATTATTAAAAAGTGTTAAATATTTAAATAGGAAGCCTTGAAACGATAATGGTAGGATTAGCCTTCGGTGATGTCTTGCTAATATGATTGCGTCATACACCTAGAAATGTTTTCGCTTTCATTCGGCTTATGTCTAACCCTATCTATATTTCTATTTTTCCTATATATGGTATGCTGATAGGAAACAGATGATACAAGCATTAAATGGAGCAACGGAGACGCTGAAGTTTCCTAGTTATCTATTTTTATGTTTCACTATTTAATAATTATTTCATGCAAACCTATAAAACTTGGAGTACTGTTTTTTGGATTATGCAACGAAATTGGTTGTTTTGGAAAGTACTTCAAATATTAAATATTATATTATATTTTATTCATACCATTGTTAATTCAAAAAGGGTAGATAAAATAGCTAACTTCGTGTATTGTAATCTCGCATTTTTCCCTAACGATCCACTTCTTATTGTCCTTGAGATTTACGTGTCAGTTTGACCGTAGAATCAGAGGGCTGCGAGAGGCATGGTCCTATACTTTGGTGAATGTAAAAAATATCTCAAATAAATGAACTTGAAGGTTCACCTACGTTACTTGCCATTACAAACATATATAACAACATTTTAGAACTATAAGACTTCCAACTCACCTTTCCGTTGAATAGTTCACATACCTTAATTTACATAATTTCTATATATATCAAAATTATAATTCACAAATTTTCAATCGTAAATCCTTTTACGACAGTTAAAATTATTTAAAATAATTCAAAATAAAATAACATATTTATTATTCAAGAAAATAATATTTTAATAACTTCGCTACAAAAAGTCTCTAACAAAATGACAATTGAGGGAATTTTTTTGATAAGACATAATGATTTTTACAATACTAATAAATGTAAAGAAATAATTCCTTCAAAACTCATATATTATTACCCTAAATTGACAATTAATTGGGCATTAATTGGTAACTAGAAATGTTGAAATTAAATTTGTTTGGAAAACTCAACTAGGTTATTTTCAAATTACATTTCGGATACATATAAATATTATGGAGTCAAAAATGAAAGCAATTTTAAAATATATATCTATTATATTGGTTTTAAGAAAAAAACATGTAATAAAATATCTTTTATGGAAAAAATATGGTACATATGCTTATGCATATAAGGCTCACCATGACATGATTAAAAAGTGTTTTATGACAAACAATCTGATAGGGTACAACAAAGTAAATCCGAGGCTTAAACAAAATATAAAAGTTGCATGAATTCACATTTTCCATAACTATTTTTATCAATATAAATAATTAAGGTTTGTTCTTTGTATACCAAAAATATAATTTAAAGCATTATAACTATGGAAATATCGGCTTTGTTAAATAAAAGCTTCAATAGAAATATATTATTTGTCAATACCAAACATAAAGATATTTACTAACTTATTTTGGAATCAAAGTGGATAGTTTTCAATTAATTCTCTTTAATTCAATTCCAAATTAAATCAAAGCAATGGTTACATATTAATTCTCTAATTAATTACCTTTGCTAAAATAAGATAGTCTAATCAAAATTAGCTATAAATTTAACTACTGTTTGCTTTCAAATTTTTAATCAAACTCAAAACTTAAGCATACATAAAGATGTGAAATAAACGTGATAAATATATGTCATTCTTCAGTATTGTCCTCATATTCAATCATCAACCAACCTATGAGTATTTGCATGTTATATTGAGTCAAGATTAATGGATCTAACTTTTACTTTGTTTAACCATGCTTTTAGCTGAACTTTTACAGAATCAACTTGGTTATTATTACCTTGCTTTTGAACCAAGCTATAACTTGATGAGTTAGTACCAACAAGTGGCCATAAATAGATGAAGGAACCCAGAAGTAAAAGTCTGGAAACCAAAATTCAGGTGAAGTCTAAAGAACTGATGTTGAACCTTGCTTACCACTAGAATATACTAGACCATTCTTCAAACAAGTCAAATAGTGAAGGGCAAAAGAAAGGAATATAAGTCAACATCAAAACTCGGTCCCTGACTCGGTACCGAGTCATGAGTGACAACTCAGTATGCTACGTTTAATAAGATTAAAGAAATAACTAAGGACAAAACCAAAGTGTGAAGGAAAGGATGATAAGCCAGCACAATATCTTCAAGGACATGAAGAGCTAAAGCAAAAAAAATAAAAGACTATATACCCCATGACTCGGCATCGAGTTGTGAAGCACAACTCGGTACCCAGTTGACCACAAAAGTGGTGATCTGGCCATGATCTTCCTCTAGAGCCCCCTCTTGAACGTGGAGAACATGGATGGCAAATATTGAAGCCCAAATCATTGATCTTTGCCTATAAATAGGAGGAGAAGAACATAATAACGAGATCCTTTTCTTACTTTATGAAATACTAGATTTACCCCGAGACTATATTGGACTCTTACCCGGGTTGTAAGCAACCGAGTTGTAAAATCATTGTTGTAAAGAAAGTCAAAAATCATTAAAAAAAGTTGACATTGGGCATAGGCAATTGTTCTTGACCGAACCACTATAAATCTCCTGTGTTATTTCCATATTTTAATTTCCTCTTTCAGCTACTACTGCTTATAATCTAATTGGGTGTTTGTTCCATTATTGGTGCAAGCATTTTGGTATATTCTTGAAGTTCTCAACAATAGATCTGCCTTGATACTTTGGATATAACCTATCCACAAGTTAGATCTGGAGAGTAGTAATTGTAAGATCCTTGACCACTTGAATTCAAGAAATGTCCTAGAATAGTTATGGCACCTAAAAATGCTACGAAAAAAATCAACCGCCATACACTCACCAACAATGCTGAAAATGAAGGCTCTCGACACGAGGAAGAAATATATCGTTCCATTGCTGTTGAAATTCTAAGTGCACCAGAGATGGTGACCAGGGCATATTTGGACGGAATGATGATGGAAATGAATTAGAAGATGCTACAAAGCCAAAATGCCATTCTAAAGCAGATAATGGAAAGTATTGATCTGATGACTCAATTACCCCAAAACTGAAGGAAGGGTTGTTAAGAGTTATCATCTAATGATTCAAAAGAAGAGAGTTCTTCTTCATTTGACAGAAACCAAAGAGATGAAAAACATAAGATGAAGAAAGGGGAAGCCAAGACATCGAAAAGGGGCACGGAATAGCCCTAATGGAAAAGTTTCAACTTGGCATCGAGCCATCATGACTCGGTACCAAGTTGAACAACCGAGTTGTGATTGAAGACTTGGATGATGATTTACAAGAAGGGGCTGGTGTTGGTGTTGGGCAGGTTGCTGGGGGTTAGAGTGGTGGTGTACAGATAGATGTCACTGAACCATCATAGAGAGAACATAGACAATGAAGAGATGGAAAAAAGGTTCTCCCAGAGATAGGGGAATCCGGACGTCATGGAACTAACCAAGAGTGTTTGTGGAGCCAAACACTCAAAACAATCCATGACAATCGTCGTTCAGTCGATACGACTATCCTAAAATATATAGCTGATATGGTAAGAAGGCTGGTGAATGAGAACCGGCACAGATGTAATGATTATTGGGGTTCATCGCCTAGTAGGACCCATTCACGGGGAATATTTTGTAGGATGATTATCCCAGAAGGTTTGTGATGCCTACGATGTCGTCGTACAACAGAATGACAAATTCAAGGCAACATCTTTTAAAGTATGAGTGGCGCATGGATGGTGCCTGAACGACTAACACCATGATATGCTGACATTTCCTAATATTCCTTAAAGGAGTAACTACGAAGTGGTATACTCGGCTCGCGCCGAGGTCCATATCTTTATTCGATCAATTGGCTAGAAAGTTTATCGAGCAGTTTAGACTCCACACTGCTTGGCCAATGGATGTTATATCCTTGTTGAGTATCCTTCTGGATCCTAGGGAGACTTTGAACAATTTCTTGAGTAGATTCGATACTGTTGTAACCGAGGTGAGCAATTTGAAGGAAGATACCTTATTGATGGCATTGTTCCTGGGGTTACACCCGGACATGGATTTTGGTAAATGGCTGAAGATGTAGCCACCCACCATAGAATAGTTCCATCGAAAGGCGACCCAGTTTATGCACTTATAAGAGGTAGATATGAATGCTAGAAAGGCAGGTGGGAGACCGTCATGTGAAGTTGTGCAGAGCAACGTTGGTATAAAGCAAACCGGTGTGAGCATTAAAACGTTGTGATCAATGTTGAAAATAAGAACAATAATCAGAAAAGAGGAAACCAAGGCGCCAGTGGAAGGAAGTCGGACTTCATTAAGATTCCGAGATTTTAGAACCTGAAGATTATACCCATTTGAATGAGACTGTCAAAAATATTTACCTTGTAACACACGGTACAGAGAACTGTAGCAAGCCGGATCGGAGGGAGTCAACCGAAAGAGAAAATCTCTCATGGAAGTATTGTTGCTTCCATGAGACACAAAGGCACAATACCAATGAGTACCGACATTTGAAGGATATAATCGACGATTGATCAAAAAAAGAATCTACAATAGTATGCAAAAGACTTGGAGAATGTCGAGCAGACGAAAAATCGATCCCAATGAAGATGGCTCAATGGGATCAGGCTGGGCCTAGTGGAAAAGGACATAGGCAGCCCAAAATAAGAATAGCAATCAATACCATTGCTGGTGGACCTCATCCAATTGAGCAAAGATGGAATGAGATGGAAAGGTATGGATGTCCTTTAAGGCATTTTATTCAGGAGAGTTGTTTTGCTTTAGAAGATGGAGCTTCGGCAAAGCAACAGAAAATGATGGCCGATGATATTGTTTTTCAAAATCGAGATGTAGATGGGGTGCAAGAACCGACGCTCGACCCCTTGATGATTGCGGCCATGATGGGATCGGCTTTTGTGAAACGAGTTCTTATTAATTATGGTAGCTCGATAAATAATATATTTAAGAAAACCTTCGACTAGATGAGGATAGATGAGCAAGATCTGAAGCCATGTAAATCCTCTTTCCAGGGGTTTACCAGAGAGGCAACAAAGCCAATTGGTTGTGTTGTTTTTTTGGCAGAACTTGGTGAAGGTAACAGCAAGAGAGTGTGGATGTAGACCTTCATTTTGATTGATACATACTCTGCTTACAACGGTTTCTTGGGCCAACCGGCCTTTGCCAGCTTAAGGGTAGTTCTGGCCCTATGGTGTTTAATAATGAAATTTCCTATGGAGAATAAGATAGGAGCTATCTAGGGAGACCAGAGTACTGGTCGTGAGTGCTACATCATGGAGCTATGAGAAGCGAAGCGACATAAGAAGGGAAAGGGTGCAGAGATAACTCTCAGGGTCAAGATAGTTGACGCATATCAACCACCACCTAATCCCTGTCTCAGATGTTATAGTAAGTTTCATGAATCTATGGATCTGACGAAAGAGCCAGAGGATGCGAGGGTAGACCCAGCGGAGCTGACGATCAATATTTTGAGCGATGAGTGTTTACTCACTTTTTGATCAAAGAAGCTAACTTAAAACGGACCTAAAGAACTCATACGGAGTCGATTTGACTTGAAATTTTGGAAAAACACTTAGAAGACATAAAAGAAAGCTCACAAAAAAATTAGGATTGATTGGAGTTAGTATGATGGATCGTTGGCAATCCATCTTGATGGGTCGCTAGCGACCAATGTAGGTTGGGCCCCACCACCTCAAATTTATAGGGTAGGTCCCAAACACCCTCTAGAGTGCACCTGAAAATTTTCGCTTGATTTTGTTAAATTTTAAGTGAGTTATGGATGATTCATCTGGACCAGATGACCCATGAAGACGGATGATCAAACTAATTCCAAATTACTTGATCTTGGACAACACACTCAAAAGAACAAGTGAATAGAACTCAAGGAAAATTAGCCAAAAATAATCTAAGGTGATGGATCACTAATGATCCATCACTTATGGATCACTAGCGATCCATCGCTTCACAAGTCATCGTAACCTCTTGCATCTTGATTCATTGTCTCTTCTAAATATGTTTGCCAAGTTTCATAGCCTTCCGAGCAACCTAGTTCGAGAAGCAAAGACCTATCTGATTCTAGCCATAGATCAATCTAACTCATGTGAGAATCATCGTCAAAACAAGGCAACTAGCTACAAAATTACATGGAGGGCATCTACATAAAGCAAGGAAAGCAACCCAAATGAAACGATCTGAAAATACCCTAAGTATATGGATCGCTAGCGATCCATGCCCTATGGATCGCTAGCGACCCATCAGGTTAAGTCAGATCGTTATGAGATTTTTGAAGCGTCTTCGTATCATCAAGTTTAGGCTTCTGGTAAAGGGGCCTAGCCCAATAGCTCTCCAACCTCTATAAATATTCACCTATCTACAACATAAAGAGGATCTTCTGGACTGGCTGTTGGAACTCTGCAGAGATTATTCTTCACTCTTCTCCTCCCACACAATAGTCATCTAGGGGTTCACTATGATTCTCCGATGAACTCTTGCACTTGTGACTTGATCTAACTTAGAAGATACAATCAAATTATAATCAGATTCAACTTGTAACAGTAGTCAGTCAATAACAAATGTTATATAGTGGACGTAGGCTTTGTTAACAGCCGAACCACTATAAAAATCTCTTACCTCTTTACATTATCTTCAAGTTACTATTCCTTTTTGCTTTTTTGTTTGCCTTGATAAACAAGGCTAGTGCTTTCACACTTAATCCAGGGTGTTGATCCATTTTTTGGGTTAACATTTTGGTGCTTTCATTGAGAAGCTTGAACGAGATCTGGAGAATTGAAGTTTAAATCTAAGATTTAGAGAAGATGAGTAGGCCTAATACTAGATCTAGAGCTGTAGCAAGTCAACCGAAGCCTAAGGGCGAGCAGGAGGTGTCCCCAAATTCTCAATCCAACTATGTGATTAGATAGAAGATGGAAAGGATGATGAAAGAGATGCAGGACGGGAACTTAGCTAGACAACAAGAGATGATGGATGGCTTTTTCTAGAGGATGGAGCAGCAAGGGATGGCTAGATCTGTAGGGAATAGGAATCAAACTCCAAGGAACAACACATAAGCTGCCGGAGTTGGATTGGAACAAGATGGAGTCTTGCCTCCATGCCCAGAGCAACCGATACTTAGGGGCAATGCTAGAATCAAAAATAGGACCCAATGTAGGAGCATTTGGAGTTAGAGCAAAACAAACTGAAACAATGCCCACACGACTAGGGGGCATGATAGAGTTGGATCTAGGATGAGCTCTAACGGTTGAACATGTGATGTTGGAGCTAGAGTAGCAAATCGGAGTACGAATACATGACCGCAGGAGCCAAAACTAGAAGCCCACTGTTGGAACAGGGTGTAGGTTCGTCCCTTACTCTCTGCCTTCTGCTTTTTGTGCCTTCAGTAACCTCAGGCTGCTTACGTGTGTACGGGATACCGGATGGTCCCTAGGCACGCTCTGAGTCGGATGCCTGAGATGACTATTTAAAAACAATAATGACCCCAGACCGCTTAGATGTGTGTTAAACCTAGATTGGTTCCTAGTCATGCTCTGAGTCGAATATCTGGGATGACTGCTTAGGTTAATAATCTCAGACCGCTTGGACGTGCACAAAACCTAGATTGGTCCCTTACTACGCTCTAAGTTGGATGTCTGGGATAAACATTCAGGATTTCTACTTGTTTGCTTTGATTTGAAATTTGAATTTTGTAAAATCCATGTTTAACGTGATGACTGATTTTGAATGCCATAGAGTCCCGACCGGAGAGATGAGACCAGAGTGCAAGGTGCAAGTCCCCTTGCCAGAGAGCGAATGGATGGACTTGTACAATATCAAATGCCATAAGTCCCGACTGGAGAGACATGACCGGAGTGCAAGGAGTAAGTCCCCTTACCAGAGAGTGAGCGGATGGGCTTACTTAATCCCCTTTAACCTAATAATCAAATGATCCGTAGAGATCATCCTCTTTAATTGAAACAACAAATGATCCGAAGAGATCGTCCCTTAAACTAAACATTAAACGATCTGGAGAGATCGCGCATTAAACTTAAACGGTCCGTAGAGATCGAAATTTAAAACAGATTTGATTTTATGAAATGGAGTGAATGCCTTATATAGAATAAAACTGATAAATCTTGGATGAACACATGATGATTTTGATATATGATGTGATTTCGATATATAATGTGATTTTGATATATGATGTGACAACTTTGGATGAGAAACAAAATGATAATGATATAAATCCCAAATGAACACGGGACAATTAGAGATATGTGATGTAATTAGAGATGTGTGATGTAATAGCTCCGAATGAATCAGATTTATTGTGATGTATAGATTACACTTAGGCAGAGTCTAGAGCCTTAGGCTGTAACAGGTTTGGAACGACTTATAATTGGCAAGAGAATCCGAAGGAACGGGATAATTCATCAAGGCTAAAGCGGTTGGAAAGCTAGACTATCGAAGACTGGAGATAGGAACTTGTTCTTAAGAAAATCACACCTTTCATTCAAAAGGCATACTTTGGGGGTCAAACGTTTACCCACTTTTTGATCAAAGCAGCTAACTTAAAACGGACCTAGAGAACTCATATGGAGTTAAATTGACTTGAAATTTTGGGAGAACACTTAGAAGACATAAATGAAGGCTCCTAAAAAATGGCATTGATTGGAGTTAGTACGATGGATCATTGGTGATCCATATTGGTGGGTTGCTAGCGACCCATGTAGGGTGGGCCCTATAACCTCAAATTTATAGGGTAGGTCCCAAACACCCTCTAGAGTGTACTTGAAAATTTTCGTCTGATTTCGTTAAGTTTTGAGCAAGTTATGGATGATTTGTCTGGACCAGATGACCCATGAAGACAAATGATCAAACTAATTCCAAACAACTTAATACTTGGACAACACAGTCAAAAGAACAAATGAATAGCACTTAAGGAAAATTAGCCAGAAATAATCTAAGGAGATGGATCGCTAGCGATCCATCACCTATGGATCGCTGGCGATCCATAGGGACGCTTCACGAGTCATCATTGGCAATCCACCTATGAATTGACTTGAAATTTTGGGAGAACACTTAGAAGACATAAAAGAAAGCTCACAAAAAAATTAGGATTGATTGGAGTTAGTATGATGGATTGTTGGCAATCCATCTTGATGGGTCGCTAGCGACCAATGTAGGGTGGGCCCCACCACCTCAAATTTATAGGGTAGGTCCCAAACACCCTCTAGAGTGTACCTGAAAATTTTCGCCTGATTTTGTTAAATTTTAAGTGAGTTATGGATGATTCATCTGGACCAGATGACCCATGAAGACGGATGATCAAACTAATTCCAAATTACTTGATCTTGGACAACACACTCAAAAGAACAAGTGAATAGAACTCAAGGAAAATTAGCCAAAAATAATCTAAGGTGATGGATCGCTAATGATCCATCACTTATGGATCACTAGCGATCCATCGCTTCACAAGTCATCATAACCTCTTATATCTTGATTCATTGTCTCTTCTAAATATGTTTGCCAAGTTTCATAGCCTTCCAAGCAACCTAGTTCGAGAAGCAAAGACCCATCTGATTCTAGCCATAGATTAATCTAACTCATGTAAGAATCATCGTCAAAACAAGGTAACTAGCTATGAAATTACATGGAGGGTAGCTACATAAAGCAAGGAAAGCAACCCAAATGAAACGATCCGAAAGTACCCTAAGTATATGGATCACTAGAAATCCATGCCTTATGGATCGCTAGCGACCCATCAGGTTAAGTCAGATCGTTATGAGATTTTTGGAGCGTCTTTGTATCATCAAGTTTAGGCTTCTGGTAAAAGGGCCTAGCCCAATAGCTCTCCAATCCCTATAAATACTCACCTATCTGCAACATAAAGAGGATCTTCTGGACTGGCTGTTGGAACTCTATAGAGATTATTCTTCACTCTTCTCCTCCCACACAATAGTCATCTAGGGTTTACTGTGATTCCCCGGTGAACTATTGCACTTGTGACTTGATCTAACTTAGAAGATACAATCAAATTATAATCAGATTCAACTTGTAACAGCAGTCAATTAATAACAAAAGTTATATAGTGGACGTAGTCTTTGTTAACAGCCGAACCACTATAAAAATCTCTTGTCTCTTTACTTTATCTGCAAGTTACCATTCATTTTTTCTATTTTGTTTGCCTTGATAAACAAGGCTAGTGCTTTCATATATAATCCAGGGTGTTGATCCATTTTTTGGGTTAACAATAAGGATGACCGAACATGGGTCCTAAAGATTGGATCTTAGCTTGGCGTGGCGATCAAGAAGGAGGTGGTAGGGTTTCTTCAGGCAAACCAAGATATGTTTGCCTGAACACATTGCGGTATGTGTGGAATATCGTCAGAGATAGCATACCACACATTGAATATGGAACTATGATGCCCTCCTATGAAGTAAAAGAGGTGCAGCCTGAGTTCAGAGCAATCCGCTGCGTTAAAGGAAGAAGTAGATAAGTTAAAGGCGAATGACTATATTAGCGATGCTATATACCCTGAATGGGTGTCGAATCTAGTGCCGTTGAAGAAGCCTAATGGAAAATCTTAGATATGCATCGATTATTCAGATTTGAACAAAGCATGCCTAAAGGACACCTTCGCACTACCGAAGATCGACCAATTTATGGACTCAATTGCCGGACATGAACTATTATCCTTTATAGATGTGTATTCCGGCTACAATCTGATAACAATGCATGTTCCAGATCAAGTGCACACCAATTTTGTCATTGATTTAGGGGTATATTGTTATCGTGTGCTGTTGTTTGTTCTGAAGAACACTATAGCTACCTATCAACGATTGGTGAGTTCGATGTTCAATTATCGGATAAGATAAATAATGGAGGTCTATATAGATGATATGCTAGTAAAGTCACAGCGATCGTGAGTCATATGTGCGACCTCCTATAGATGTTTGATGTGCTCTAGAAGTATGGGATGATGTCAACCCACTGAAAAGCTCTTTCGGGGTCGCTACAAAGAAATTCTCGAGTTTCATAGTAAACTAAAGGGGATCAAGGCTAATCCAAAACAGATAAAAGCATTGAAAGACGTGGAAGCCCTAAAGATAAGGAGGGAAATATAGAGCTTGAACGAAAAGGTCACTGTGCCGAGCCGATTCATCTCAAAGGCGATAGATAAGTGTGTTTCATTCTTTGATGTGCTTAAGAAATAGAAAGGGAAGTTTGTCTGGATGGAGGAATGTTAGAAATCTTTCCAGAATTTACTTGACACATGGAGAGACCAGCGATCTTATCAAAGCCTTTGTAAGGAGAAGAGTTGTTTGTTTACTTGGCCATCTCTACTTACGCACTAAGTGTAGCCTTGGTACGTAAGGAGTCTAGAATTCAAACACCCGTATATTAGATCAACAAGCAGTTCGATGGAGTAGAGAATAATTACCCAAATTTAGAGAAACTAGTTTACTACTTGTTGATTGCTTCAAGGAAGTTATAACCCTACTTCTAGGCTCATCCAATAAAACTGTTGATTGATCAACCTTTGAGAAGAGTGTTACACCGACCCGAGACCTAGGAAGGTTACTAAAGTGGAATATCAAACTGAGCCAGTACGATATAACCTACCATCCTAGGAGGGTGATACGAGGATAGGCATTGGCTGATTTCATTGTCGAGTTCACCATCTGGGATGGAGAAATGGAGGAAGATGTGGTCCGACTTGCTCAACGGAAATTGTATACAGATGGAAATTGTAACAGATGGAAGAACGAAAGACCTATTATGCCTTGAAGCTTGAATTCCCACAATGAACAACGAAGTCGAATACGAAGCATTGATCGCCAGACTTAAGATAGCGAAAGAATTAAAAGTCAAAGCATTGCATATATACAGTGACTCTTAATTGGTGGTCTATTAGGTGAAGAAGGAATTTTAGGTTAAGGGAGTAAGACTTGCTCCTTACCGGACGAAGTTCCTGGAACTGCTGAATGATATCAAATACTACACGATAATGCACATTCCCCGATAGGAGAATACAAGAGTTGATTCATTGGCCAAGCTGGCTAGCTCTGGGATGCACAGCTTATGGGATTGGTTCCAGTAGAGGTTTTATTGGCTTCAGGCATCGACCAAATGGACATCGATAGGATCTTGGAGGTCGAAGTGGAGAAGGAGTCATGGATTACTTCGATTAAAGAGTACTTGCTGAAGGGAACTTGCCCGAACGGGAGGAATGAATGAAGGAAACGCATGTGCAATGTACCATGATTTATTATCCAAGAAGGAGTACTACACAAGAGAGGATTCTTCGCTCCACTACCATGATGTGTCGCCAAGGAAGAAGCCAAGAAAATAATTATCGATGTGCATGATGGAAGTTATAGTGATCGCACTGGGGGCAAACTTTGGCAAGGAAGATTCTTCACTATGGATACTATTGGCCAACAATCAATCGAGACATGGCTGATTAGACTAGAAAGTGAGATAGATACCAGAGATTTGTAAAGATTCATAGAGCTCACACAAATAGTTAGCCCATGGCTATTTATAGTTTAGGGACTTGATATAATAGGTGTGTTATTGATGCCCAAAGGCGGAGCGAAGTATGCCATTGTTGTAGTTCACTACTTCACAAAGTGGGCTGAAGCGGAACTACTAGCCACAATCACTACGAAGAAGGTGAACAATTTTGCAGTGAAAAACATCATATGACGATTTGGATTTCCTCCAAAGATCATCACCGATAATGGTACCCCATTCGAGAGCATTGAATTCAAAGATTTCAGCAACAAGTATCCAACTAAAAAGAGATTTGCAGCTATAGCACACCTGCAAGCATGTGGACCGGTGGAGGCGATGAACAAGATCATCAAATCCATCCGGAAGAAATGATTGACGAAGGCCAAGGGTAACTGGGTCGATGATTTATCCTTATCATTGTGGGCTTACCAAATGACTCACAAGTCCATGACCGGCCATACTCCATTCAATTTGGCCAATGGATCAGAGGCTATGATTCCAATTGAATTGGAAGTTCCTTCTCATCGAAGAACTCACTACAATCGAAAAAAGAACAAGGAACTCTTGCTTGAGTTCCTTGACTTGATCAATGAGAAGCAAGAGGAAGCCAATTTGAGGGTAGTTGCTCACCAAAAAAGAGTAGTATGACAATTCGATGCCAAAGTCAAATATCGAACCTTCGAAATAGGCAATTTCGTTTTGAAATGAGTCTTTCCTAGTCAAGTTGAACTTGGCCTAAATTAGGAAGATCCTTGCAATTGTACATAAGCTTGGAGATGGAACTTTCAAGATGGTGATTGTCGATGAAATTTCCATTCCACGAGCGTGGAATAGCGAGCATTTGAGGTGCTATTTCACTTAAAGACATCTTTGTAAATATTTGACTAGGTTCTGATGTAACAAGGCGGTGTTTTTTATTCTTCCGTCTACAAATAAAATTGGCTTTGGGGATTGATGGAACGGTATTCTCAAAAGCCTGACTTATGTTGTGTGAATAATGGCAAAATTGAACATTCTGTGTTTTGAAAACGCAGATGTCTAGGTACCCGAAGATAGGTGACGATGGACTCCTTCGATCCATGATCAGAGGGCGGGGGTATAATCATGCTAGCGTGAATCATGATGATTTTCCTTGTGCTTCTAACCTTTGACCAGTGCTCGAAGATATGTAGGGTCCGAGACCGTAGCTGGAACATAGGCAAGGTCTAACGATGATGTCCAGACATAGGCATCTGACATATTAGGTCCCAAAGATAGGACCCAGCATGAGATTGAACCTCATTTTGCAATTATAATGAATACCTACGATCAACGCCCAGAGATAGGCAAGATTGAGCATGGATGTCCCGAGATAGACGTTCAAAGCCTCACTTCCCAAAGATAGGGAGCAATTTGTAGATCCAATCATATTTTTGTTAAATGGAACCTAACTGAAGATAAACAAGATAAACCGCGGAGTTTGTTAAGCAATTACAATTCCATTAGCCAACGAAGAGATATTTTTGCAGCGACAAATAAAATAAAATAACGAAGTACCAATTAGTAATGGAAAACGTTTTTCATGCATACAGAGTTAAGGTGAATAATATACAGGCACATACATAGTAAACCAAGTATATAGGCACTAAACATAATAAGATGAGAGTTTAGAAGAAAAGGCAATTTTATTCACAACTGAAGAACTTCAAATGAAAACATGGGGGCCATACCCGCACAACAACAACCTTTATACACATACCAAAATAAAAGAAACTAAAACAAACAAACAACTGCACAAGAATACGACATCTAAGCATTCTTCTTCTTCCTACCCTCCAGTGAGGATGAGCTTGGACTTTTTCCAGATCTACCCTTTTTTCCCCGACATGTAACCCTTGGGATCCTTTTCCCAATCGTAGTCTCTTCTCGAAGACTTAGAAGCATCAGCATCAACACCAACCGCTTAAAGTGTAGAAATTGGAATGATGATTCAGTTGGCGGGAATGGAAATCGAAAGTGAGGAAGGAACAACTTCAACTTTTTTTCTTCTTAATCTCCTTTACCTTCTTGGTTTGAGAAATTTTCTTTTCCAACATTGATAGGCCATATTTATGCTTTGTGGCCATTGTAATAGCTATGTCTTCATCGTACCATGTCACATTGGAATCATCCATAGCCTCTTCTTACAACGTGTGAATATTTTCGACGTCGAGACTAGGAATAGGACCGATTAAAGAAGTTAGGATCTGAGTTGAGGTAGAAACAATAATGGACTCGGTCATTGCAGTTGGGGGACCAAAGCTGTATGTATGTTAGGTAAAGGAGAAAAAGGAGGCAAGCCTAAAACCTGAAAGAGAGAAAATAAAGGTTAGAAGCCTTTACGGGAGTCATCTAGAGTTTCTTGAATACAAGAGAAGTTAGTGATATAACTTTTGGAGAAATAGAGGTTATCTAGGAAGGAGTCCTCGTATAACTTTCCTCGCCAATGGGAGACAAGATAGGCAACTTTAAAGCAGATTTGGGCAAGGTATAACCATTCTCCTCGGGATTATATTGGACATCAGCTAAAGATACTGAAGAAGTTGTTATTCCTAATGTCACCATAGTGATTGGAACCGTCGAAATACCAGAAGGAGGAATAGTAGACTTAGATGTAAGAAGCCCTGATGTGGAAGAAGCGATGGCACTGGAATTAGACGCCGTTATGATGGGAGTCTATGTTGGGAATCCCTAAGAAACGGGAGCTGAATTTTCACCCAAATCTTTGGAGCAAGATTCGTGAAGGATCCTAGCAGGCACATTAGTAGAATAAGAAGCCTTGGCATCTGACATAGTATTTCCTACGGCAAGTGCATCCAAATCTAAAATTTCTAAGAGGTCGGCCTTCAATTCATCTTCATCCATCGTGCTTGAATGCTCTTTCTCTTGCCTGACTATTTCTTCCCAAGCCATGGCTAACGCTTAAGAATATACCTCATCAAGCCACATTAAATTTCCAAACTTAATAACATTCGCATAGAAGCAAACTATAATAGGCTCTATCTTGGACTTGATTCTGTCCTCAGCTTTTACTGCACGAGTTTCTGCATCCTTCTGTGCTTGCTAAGTATCGAGCATTTATTCCATATACTCCTGGACCTAGTTGAGAGCTTCATCCTTTTCTTTTTTCTCAACCTCCAGTGCAGCCTCTAATTTTGAAGTTTTTAGTGTTTGCTCGTCAACATTTTTTCGAAAAGCCTCTTTTCCCAGAACAAGGGGTCGCCTATGATGCACCGACTCCAACTGAGACTGTTGCATTTGAGGCTTATTTTAAAATATTTTCTTTCTTCTTCTAGCTTTTTCTGCGAGACTCCTTAACCCCCGCTACCTCCTTTTAGGCCAGTAAAAGGATACTTTCGAGTACAGATAGTGCCATATCCACATCTATATCCAAAATCATTTTCGGTTATCGGATATCTGCATCCGTGGATATAGATGGATATCGAATAATTATCCTATCCACTAATGATTGATAAATCAAGGAATATAAATAGAAATCTTTGGCTTAACCCAATTATTTTTCAATTTCATTGATTATAAAGATATTCAAAATCAACAAATATGATGATATAAATATTTTTGAGCACTTAATATGCATTAAATGTATATTATATAAGCTATTAACTTAATAAAACAATAAGTGCATATCTTTCATTGTATGAAAATACACATAAAATAAACCATAATCCTGACAAAAACAAGTCGAATAACTTTCGGATGTGGAAGCCTTCATAATCGCATTCGTATCCATTTTTTGTATATCAGATATTGATCCACTTTTCGGATATGGATGCGGACGGATTTTGGATTTTTTGGGTATCCATTGATATCCTTACCTCCTTATCCAAATTAGGAATGATTCGTTCATCTATCTTTTCCATCTCCCTCTCTTGAAGGGCTAGCTGCTTCTCCATGTTAACGTTAAATAAAGCTTGTGCGGGTCTCCTTTATATATAATACTGATCGTATACATTTTTCACATAACCTATGACATCTTTGGTCATGTTAACAAGAATGCCTTTCAGATGATAAGAGAATTTGACCCCATTAAAGCAAAGTGTTGGGAAAGCTCTTTGTAGCTTGGAAAATTGTGGATTTGAAGCAGACTTTGTTACTACCGTAGAAACATGAGCAGGAGCATGCTCTTTACCAGATATTCATATAGAGGGATTGAAGGTTACAGACCCAAACGGTAAAGATAGGTTGTTTGGATTTTTGGGAAGACATTATTTGTTTGGTGACAATCGGCATAGAAGTAGGCATTGCCGGAGCCTTAGACAAAGGAACAGGAATGGGTTTTGAGGAATATGGATCCATACTTTTTGGCAAAGGAGAGTGGCCGCGGTTTTGCGAAGGGGATGTCCCACCTGATCAAAAACGGTCGCGTGACCCTCAATCACGGTAATCATGATGTTTGCGTTCTTCTCCTCGCTTTTCCTATTCTCTCATATGATGTCTGGTCGATTTGTACTCATACGATGAATCACGATGTTGGCATGAGGAATTGTGCTTAAGATAACCTAAAGAGTGACCTTGGAACTCGTAGAAAAGATAGGGGCATCCTATTGTAACAGATAGAGTTAGGGGTATGCCTTAGGGGCAATTCTGTAATTTATTGTAAATTTATTAACTTTGTAATCAATTCTTGTTCGCAACAAAGGTGGTTTTCTTACTATTATATATTTGTTATAATGTGTTATAAATAATTAATGTTTAATTAAAATATATTTAACAGAAAATCCGTATATGGTGTGTTTGTGATAGTAATTACAAATAGTTGTAATCATGAGCATTGTATCACAATGTTAAAAAACACATCATTTTAAATGTTCCTAAACAAGATACATGGAGATTGGATATCGATGTATCCATTGAGACTAGAATACATAATGCTCTCTAAATGTTACGCAGTGTATTACTCATGACTGTTGGAGGCATCTAGAGGTTACGTAATGATAGTTATTAGATAACTATAGAACGACTCATTCGATAATTTTCTGTTGGTTAATATAACTAACGTCAAGCAGAAAATATCGATGTGACTGATTTACATACTTCTCCCAACTGGAGAATACTGTTGATCTTCAATATGAAAGCTCCTCTTTGATTATAGTCAAATCATGACACTGTGTCCATCGAGTGACTATAGTTGGGTTAAGTGGAAGTATTGGAAGTGAAGCATTATTCAAGAGAGGATTCGTCACCTCAGTTATACGGGGTAAGTATCACGGTCAACACAAGTCAACTCAAAGTCAAAATCTCTACCTAGAGTAGTTCGGTTAATAATAATTGATATTATTGAATCGAAGACTTTGTGCTTGGACTATAGAATTGAATATGGACGATATTGGGATTTCGACCATTACCAAATTCTATAAGTCCAAAGTGATATAGTTTTGACGAAGAGAATTGGTGTAAATAAAAGTCACAACTTGGTAACGCTTAACAAAGTAAAATTGGATTTTACAGAAACCAAATAAGTGATGAATTTAGCCAAAATGTCGCACCACCTTCTAGGTGATGTGTGAACGTTAATATTCGAATAGTTCAATATTAATTGCTAACCAAATTTATACCTAACGAGACGCACAACCAAAACGATGAATTCACCTTTGACCAAAAAATTTAATTAATTTATAATTATTATAAATTAATTAATATTTATGAAATATTAGTTATAAAATTTGATTTTGATTCAATAAAAAATATATTAAATGTAATTAAAAAGGTTATAAATATATTAATCGATATACAATATTGGTAAGCGTTTTAAATTAAATTTAAAATCCAAAAATATTAGTCCAGACCATAGATGGCTTTATGGCCCATTAGAGGGGCTGGTTTGTGCAGCCATAATATGGGCTATAGGCAGCTCAAATATGGGAGAGAACAGTTTGATTTTGGATGGCTCAATTGGAAGGAGATTGAGTGAAAGATGAGATCCTAAATTATCTCCTTCCTTCCCTCTATTTGAGCATCCCTACCCTCATTTGCTATTGATCTTTTTGAGGCCCCATCCTCACACATTTGTTGGTTGAACTTCCCCTCTATCATCTCTCTAATTTCCAAACTCAAATCAAATCAATTCAACCGCTATTCGATAACCGGTGTTCAATGGTTCAAGGACAAACACCCTTTTGGATCGGAAATTGTTTCATGGAGCACACATCATCATTTTAAGGTGTACTTCAAGGCATTGGAAGTGAGGTATATTTCTAATCAAAATATAATTATAAATGCTTAGATATAATATTTTATTATTATATATATATATATAATTAGTTAGGTGACGGTTCTGATATGCAAGTGATATTGTCATAAATATTTTTGGTTATATGTATGAATATACTTAAAAAAATTATTTTTGTTATGTTCATGTCTATAATGGCATGGCTTAGAAATAAAAATAAAATAAAACATTTGATTATTAATTTACACATAGATATATATATATATAGCCAGGATCTACAGCCCCCTTGTTTAGGACCATCAACTAGCGCCCTGATATCTACTACATATTTACATTTAAATATTCAGCCCATTTGATAGGAGAGAGAAAGGCTGAATATTTAAATATAAACATGTGGCGTATATCAAGGGGCTAGTAATGGTGCTAAATAAGGGAGGCTGCGGATCCTAACTAATATATATATATATATATATATCATGATTTAATTAATTCATCATACTTTATATAAATATATCATATAAATTTTATATAGTGTATTATACATAATTTATATTCTGCAGCAATAAAATAATTTATACATATATATACATATATATATATATATATTAGTGTGTGTATGTATGCACGTGCGTAAGTGTGTGTGTGTGTGTGTATGTATTCATTATTATTTAAATATCATTTAATTGCATAAATTATATATATATATATATATATATATCATAATTTAATTACTTCATTATACTTTATATAAATATATCGCATAAATTTTATATATAGTGTATTATACATAATTTATATTCGGCAGCAATAAAATAATTTATACATATATACATATATATATATATATATTTGTATTCATTATTATTTAAATATCATTTAGTTGCATAAATTAAATATATATATATATGTGTGTGTGTGTGTGTATTATATAAAAATTATGTTTCACATATTATAAAATAATATTATGACCTAACATCGTTAATCAATTAAGAGCGTCAATGGCCTCCTCCACTGTTAATCTTGATCTGCGTTTCTTCCATCCCCATCTCTAGTTCTTGCTTCCTCCTCCCTTCTATGCCGCATCCTAAATCTCGTCCCCCTAAATCCAAATCGACTAGCACTTGCTCCCAATCTCGATCTGGTTGTCCAATAAACGAAGAAAATTTCTCCAGATCCCGTCCTCCGGGTTCAAGTGCTTTGCAAGTGAATCCTTTTGCCGCCATGGCCGAGTCAGCCGCAGATGCTTCTATGCATTAAGCCCTATTTCGAGTGTCTAAGGAAATATAGTTCAATCCCCTCTGCCGCAACTGATTGTTGATGCAGAAGTAGGCAGTTGATCTCAAGTGGAACCACAAGTTGTCGGTGTTTGTTTGGATAATGCTAAGTGTGCTAGTTGGTCAAGCTGAACCCATCCCCGCCGTGAAGTATGTTTCTAATCCATGTCCCCTAAATGTTTGTGGAAATGCCTGTATTAAGCCTGCACATATTATTGTGAACTCTGTCCCTCCCAATGCTTTGCCAGCTCCTCCCTTGGTTCATGTGACCTATGTCCCTCCTGTATCATCACAGCCAGCTTCTGCTAAGGATAATAGTTGGACATCCTTATTTAAATCATTGCCTAAGAATGCTGGAACCTTCTCTCCTTGCTCCTTCGCAACTTTGGATGACGACGGTGTTATGGTAGCTCCATCTGAAGTTATTCAGGCGGGTGTTGAATACTGGACTGATTACTTGGTCGGTTTTTTCTTGGATTCGACACCGCCTTACAAAGATGTCTGTGACCGATGTAATCGGGTTTGGAAACTTAGGGAAAGGCTTCATGTTCAATATGTTGACACCATGTACTTCCTCAAATTCTCAAATAGTGATGATAGGTTACGTGTTCTTAAGGCGGATCCGATGATCATTGAAGGGAAGCCTTTTATCACCACTCCTTGGAGCTTGATGATTGGCAAGGCTAGGGAGCAAGTCCTCTCTATCCCGGTTTGGGCCACCTTCACTCACATCCCATCTGTCCTGCAGCCTTTAATTGGTCTGAATTGGTTGGCTAGTCTTATTGGTAATCTTCGATGCTTTGACTCTAGTACAGTTGATCGTAGGTGCTTGAGGTATGCCAGAGCTTTAACTGAAATAACTCCAGTGAAGCCTTTGCCATCAAAACTGAAAGTGAGATTAGCCGAAGGGCATGATGTGAAAATTGATGTTTAATTTAGCTGGAATCCTGAGATTTGTTCATCTTGTCAGTCTTTTTGTCATACAGCGGTCTCCTGCCCTTCTTGTCCTGTTACTGTCTCCCAGCCCCTCCCAGTCAAGATCTCTCTTCTCCGTTCAGTCGTAAAGTAGGTTCCTAAGTCCAAGGCTCTTTCTCCTTCCAATGTCCTAGAGGCTTCTATTCCAGCTGTTGCTGATCCTATAGTTATCGAGCCTGATGTTACAGATTCTACTGTCTGTGATGTTCCTCCTCCAGTAGTTAATGAGCCTGATGTTGCTAATCCTCCACTAGTTATTGATTCTATTGCCGCTCTGGCTGTGGCCGATGTTGCTGCTGGTTTGGTAACTAATGTGATTGTTAAGGAGCCTGTTGTGGCTCCTGTTGTGCCACTCCCTTTGGATACAGTTTATACACCATTTTATTGGGATCCGTAGGAAAAGTGTTTGATTCATGTGAAAACTGCTATAAGATATAGCCCTGTGGAGAACTTTTTCTTCCGGTTTGTGTCAGATGACGAGTTGGACCTCAGATGTCTGTATTATTGTATTTCAGGTGATTCCCTGGTTCTACCGATGGATGGTCGGCTTGCGAAAAGGAATGAAGTTATGTTATCTGATGCCTCTTGGGATAGGTCATTCATTTACTCTTCGCAGTCCTTGGGCTTTGTCCCTTCTCTTGCGTTGCTTTTTAGTCCTTTTCCTCATAGCATATGTGATCACCCCAGCGGTGTCGGTCAGGGGTCTTTGGACGTTGGTAGTGATCTTTCCTCTTTTGAGGAGGATTAGCTCTTAGGTCATTTACAGTAGTTTAGGCTCCTTTCCTATCTCCTGGGCTGTATTTTTCTTTTTCCTTTATAGTAGTTAAGGTGCTTTCCCTTACTCCTGTGCTGTAAAAGTTTTTTATTACATTGGTAATAAAAAGTGGACGGTCCACTATAAAACTGGCTGGCTTTGCCAAAAAATAATATTATGACAAAACACATGTTTGGTAGAAAAAACATTTTTTTTATTATTTAAAATATTATAAATATAAAACGAAAACCAATAATTAATATAAAATTATTTTTAAATCATAAAATTATGAAATAAATTTTTTATGTATAAAATATCACTCAGAAATTTACTAGAAATTTAAGTTTCAAAATTAGGTTTCGAAATATTTTATATTAGTTATTTAAAATAAATATTTCTGAGTCATGTGCAAGACCAAGTAATTAATATTTTTATTTAAAAATATTTTTAAGTATTTATAAGAATTAATCTATATTTTAATATGTTATTATACATTTATAAAGAAGTAATTAACATAATATATATATATATATTAAAAATATATTTATTTACATATGTATGTATGTTTTCAGTTTAAAAAAATTATTATTATTATTATTTATTTAATATATTTATAATCGATTTAATTATATTCACATAATTATGTGTGTATATATAATGTTAACTTTTCATAATTACGTGTGCGTGTATTTTTGTAGTTAAAAAATTGTTAATTTTTGAAAACAACAATTTCAAAAATTGATGGATAAAAATGGCGACTGACTCTTCTCGTTTTCCTCCTATCTTTTCCTATTATCAACCTTTCGAATCTCTATTGGTTGGCCAAAACACTTGCTCATATGCAGATGTTGTTAGGGATTCACATCCTTGCCCTATCCCAAAATCAATGAAGCGTTATCACACTAATAATTGGAAGGCTAAAAGGGTTAATCACCGATTATGCTATCATTGTGGGGATGCCTCTCATCTTGCTAAGGATTCTATGATCCAGTGAGGTGTTTTAAATGTGGCTTGTTTGGGCATAAACAATATTCCTGTAAGGGCATAACCAACAATGGCTTGTTCAGTTACTAAACAAGCCACCTAGCAACCAAGTGTGGCTTGTTTACTTCTCGGTGGCTAGTTTGAACTGATCTCGTGGCTAGTGAACTGAACAGGGGCTGGTAAGTATAACGGCAAAGACTTTGCCATTATAAGTTTATAACAGTGAAGACTACGCCATTATAAAGTTATAATGGCAAACTCTTTGCCATTATAAAACATAGCCGTTGTCAACCCAACGGCTATGTTCCAACGTTCCACTTAATCCCCATCTATATATTTCACCACCCTTCTCCTCCTTTCACACCACCTCATCTCCACTTCTTTCTTCTTTAATTCTGAAAATATCTTCTTCATCCAAACGTCCCGTCAAAAAGTTGCTAGCAAGAAACCCATGTCAACATACCCTTCCATCGGATTTTCCAACCAACGCCCACCACACCAATAACAAACACTTCGTCCATCACATGAGCACGGCTATTCGCTGTATTTGAAATTGTCTTATAGCCATCCTTACCAACCGCTTGCTCCTTCTAACTTTTCTTCCATTCAATCTACTGCCCTGCAACAATATTACTAACAACGTCCTCCTTTAGGCGCATACGACGATCATTCATCGTACATGTCTTTGATGATGCAAAACGATCAACTACAACATCATCATCTTAATGCGCAACAGTTAGAGATTCGTGACCGTGAAGCAATGCAGAATCTCCAGAGGCAATATTCTTATGCATGCAAGGCTCCTGCTAATGAAGAAACCGTTAGTAGTTCGGAGGAGGAGGAAGACGAAAACCATGAAAACGATGCAATAAATACGGAAGAATGCAATGAAGAAGCCGCTGTAGAGATGCTTGCGCCCCCGAGCCCGAAATATAACAAGAAGAAGAAGTGGAAATCCTTAAGTGGCATTTTCAACAAACGGTGCAGAGATTCAGTTGTAGCGGAAACAGACGTTGGCATAGAAGACATTGACGTGGAAAATGTCGAAGAGGAAGGAGTAGCAGCTAACGGCAGAAAAAAGAAGTTAAGTTTACTTCCGAATAATATATTTCACTTGCTAAATCAAATTACACATTTCACAAGATAATATTTCTGACAATAATATGAAAGGCCAGAAATTTTGGGAAAGAGTTGCGGATTTTTACAACACCTTGGAACCGTTGAAGAGAGCATGATGATCGCTTAAAAGAGGATATCGAGTTATGAACTCCGCATACCAAAACTAAATGGCAATACTTACCAGATTTCAGACTAGACAGCAAAGCGGTGCCGCTCCTTATGACATTGTAAGTAAATTATTGTTTTACATTTCTTTGAAATGATAATGTGTTTGACTAGTTTTGTATATTCATACACTTTTAATTTTTTCTACAAATTGAAGAATCGCGTAAGGCTTATCAGCTGCAATACGGTCAACCATTCAAATTCCAAGAGTGATTTGAGCTTCTCTCCAGTTTACCGAAATGGAAGAATCCTAACAACTTCATGTTCGAGCAACAAAATAAATCCAGAAGAATGAACTACTCTGATTGAAGTCTGGGAAGCGATCAAAATTCTCAGGAAAGATCCCCACTATTTGGAAACAGTGACGGACGTCCTCTTGGTAGAAATAAGTCAATTTAGTTGGAGTAGCGCAGTGTGGAATTTTCAAGATTTATAAGAACTTTAGATATATCTGCTAGAGAAACAAGAGAGCATAGAGCCAACTTTTCCGTACAAAGAACTCACAATGAAATGGAGTTTTAGAAGGCTATCATGGAAGATCGAGAGTTCAAGAGACGAGCCTATGAGGAGAAGAAAGCTTTGATGTGAGAGAAGAACTATATCAAACTGATGACTTATGATTTCAGTAGGCTTTCTCCTTTGCAGCAAGAACTAGTAACCGAGCAGTTGGAAACTTACAAGAAAGTTAGAGACAGTGGAAGCGGAAGCGAAAGTGGCACGTATAGGGATGGGTTTTAAATGTGTAGTTTCATTGTACTTGGTTGGTGTTACTTTGTGTCATCTGTTTTAGGTGTATATTTGTGTTGTATCTTTGTAGTATCTTTATGTATCGTTTGGTTTATGTGTATTTGTATTGTACTTGTTATAATATTATTGTACCATTATGTATTTTGAACTAAGGTCGTACAACATTTTATTAAACAAGTTCCATAATAATATTACGAAATGGTCAACATACAAACCTTAAAACATAATACAGTAAACACACTAGCAAACATGCAACTTCATCAACAATTCCATAAACAACTACTATAAGCATGACTATGGATTCCTACTATTCCTTCCTATGTGTGCCCACAAATGGTCCACCAACTGGTCACGCAATTGAAAGTGTGTAGCTTGATTTTCAATATGTTGTACCATGGCAACATGTTCCTCTATTGAATTAATGTTTCTCTCGGGTCTTTTGTTAGAATCCTTAAACATGTCTGGATAATTAGCCCTTTGGTTTTTATACCCACCTCTTTCGGACTCTACAATCATATTATGAATTATTATACAAACATACATAATTTCATATAGAACTCTTGCGTCATGAAATCGAGCAGGATTTCATAAACTCTAAAATCTTGCTTGTAAGACACCGAACGTACGTTCGATGTCATTTCTATAGCTTGCCAATTTTTAAGTGAAATAGCTCTCTTTGTCATTTGTTAGGACCCTAAAGCCTTGTATTAAAGTTCTCCACTTTGGGTAAATTCCACCGACTAGGTAATATCCAGTTTGATGCTCGACATTACCAACTTTATATGTAACGTCCGTTGAAATTCCGTGAGACAGCTTAAAGAATAGGTATGACTGTGTTAAAACATTTATGTTATTTAATGAACCTGGTACTCCAAAGAAAGCATCCCAAACCCATAAATCATCGATCACAACCGCTTCTAGGATCATTGTTGGCACATTTTTGTGTCCTGTGAACATTCTTTTCCAACCCGTTGGATAGTTTTTTCATGCCTAATACATGCAATCCAAACTTCCAAGCATACCTAGAAAACCTCTAGCTTCTCCTCTGGCCAGTATTCTATTTACATCATTCGATCCTGGAGTTCGTAAATATTCCTCATCGAACTGTTAGATCGCTGTTTTGAAGAATTCCATCATGCACTCTACTGCTGTTGATGATGCAATTCTTAAATATTCATCCATCTTATCACCAGCTATTCCGTAGCTCAACATACATAAAGTAGCCAAGATTTTGATGTGGGGAGAATGCCAGGTTCTAGTGCTCCATTTAGCCTATAAGTGAAATATGGGTTATTTTCATGAAGTTTGAGATACATTTTAGAGAAAACATCTGGTCCCATCCGAAATCGACAGCGGAACAAATTTATATCGTGTTGGATTGTCAATGAAGTAGTCCTTCATCAGCCTTTCATGTCCATCCTTATAGTCTCTCTTATATCATCGGTCAATCCGTCCAGGTATACTACCACGACGGTTGCTCGTACATCCTTCACCAAAAAAGTAAGAATATCCTACTGCTACTTATTGAATTTGAAACTCTGTCGTTTCATCGTCCATTTCTTGTTCATTGTCGTAGCTTTGGTTCATGTCTTGTTTGTACCGGTAGTATAGGTTAGGATCCATGGTTGTTGAGCAGTAAGTAATTTGATTTATTGGTTTGTTTTAGTTTTTTGCAATTGTGTTTTGGAGTAGATTGGAATGTAAGTATATATAAGTGTAGAAGGTAAATGGATATGAAATACTAAAGATAATGAATCACACAACATCGAATGGCTACGGTTTGATCCACGTCGGCAGCACTTGATAAAGCTGCAGTGTACGTTCGCAGAGGCCATAATGGCTATAGTGTAGTAGTGTTGGAAAGGTAACGGGCACAGTGTATGTTTATAGAGGTTATTGATTGAGCTACGTTTGCAGAGGTTAGCGTAAGGTATCTGGGTCGGATCCGAGTATTGATCGTGCACCGGAGGATGAAACACGTCAACATAACGGTCTGGTCCAATAGTAGGAACCGCCATGGTCCATCCGAAGTGAGAAGCAGTCGACACGTGATCGGGTGCACGATACCCCTGACTGGGTTGGGTAAGGTCCTCGACAATCGGAGGATATATGCTGTGGCGTATAGAAGATGGACCGACTAAATCTATCGCCGTCACATGGGTAATGGTATCACCGGACCCACTGTAAAATCTATGCCAAAAGTCAACGTATGATGGACTGGTAATAACAAAGGTCTCGGTCAGCCAACAACCTCCTGCTCTCGCCAGGTCTAGCTGCTATGAAGGATAAATCATACAGCGATAAGTATGAGGGTGTGGATCATCGGGAATAGCAACAAAGTCGTACAACTGTCTCCAACACCTCTCACCAAGATACCAATATGCACCAAACGTCGAGGGATAAGATAGGAGTGGAAATCTCCGCCCGGCAAGCATTATAGCAATCTCTATAAAATCAAGACTGATCGATACACTATCATGAAATGGATGCCATATAATCTGATGTCTATACATCCTCAAATCGATTTGGTTGTGGGCAACTGAATAAACATAACGGGATTCATTATCCCATGGCCCCCTATTGTCTATGCACCAAAATGGCAAACGATGGAAAAAAGTGGGCGTGTTTGAAGTCAAAGTGACGAAATGAAAATTCCTGAAATACTCAAAGTACCAGTACTGTAGTAACTCCCATAAACCAAATAATGAAACCTGTGCGTCCATAATGGTGCACTGTATATTACGAGTATGCAAGAATAGGCGTACCCCAGTTATATAGAACAACACCACTCCAAATGATATGCGACCTCAATAAACCTGGCCGCTAAATTATTGCTCGAGGTGCTAAGAAACAAGTTACCCATGAGGTATAGAACAAATAATCTTACAAGCTCCAGATCATCATCAGAAGAGTAATGATTGAGTATGCTATCCATGGAAGCACGAATAACGCAGACTCTAAAGCGCCTCCGGCCTTATATGATGCATCAGAAGCGTCAAAGTGTGGTAGAAGATCATGAACAAGTACCGGATCACGCCATTGAGCATCATTGTATGGAAGCGATGGAAAAGTGGCCACTCCAATGCTAATGTCGGAAAGCATAGAGAAATCAAGCAGTGTAATTCCAAGCTCACCATAAGAAAAGTGGAACGCGTGAGTGGTTTTATACCACCGTAAAGCAATAGCTGCGCACAATTGCACATCATCTTTTATAATATTGTTGATTCTTTAAATTGTAGAGTACATAACAAATTAAATTACGGAGTGATAAATAAACTGGTTTTTTAAGTAAATGGTTCATTAGATTACCTAAGAAATGATGGAATCCAAGCCCGTGTAAAAGTGCTACGACTCTATCCTTATTTGCCAAATTCGTATGAAAATATCTAAGGGTGTTCACTAAAGAACCCGTGAACGGATATTCTGCGTCTGTTTAAGTTAAATAAAATCATACTTATAAATTTAAACTAACAACGTATTGCAATTATTTTAGTGAATATTAGGCTCAGGTCCCTAATAAGTTTCAAAATATACAAAAATCCCAGTAAAAAAAGTATGTAAATTAGGTCCTTAAAATTAAGTTACTAAGTAATTGCATATAGTTATGCAATTATTCACTGAATAACTGTAGATATTTATGCAATTATATCCAAAAGTTGCATAAACTTATGCAATTTTTTCGGTGAATAATTGCGGAAATTTTCGCAATTTTTTGGTGAATAACTGTGGAATTTTCCGTAATTTTTCAGTGAATAATTGTGGAAATGTCTGCAATTTTTTGATATAATTGCATAAGTGTATGCCATTATTCGGTAACTTAATTCTAAAGACCTAATTTACAAACTTTTTTTACTGGGATTTTTGTGTATTTTGAAACTTATTAGGGACATGTGCCAAACTGTCCCATTATTTTAATCATATAAAGAAATACACACAGCCAAACTCATCTGTGTGCTGACATGTACTTCGCCTTCTAGAAGCGCGCGAAAGTTAGAAAGCATATGCAATTTCGCCGCGCTAAGGTTCGGATCCTGAAATCCATCAAGTCCGGTGACTCTAGCGGAAATCTGCCACACACCTTTGCGCGTCCTGCCCGCTCGACCACCCTTGCGGCCTCCGCGACCGTGGCAACCACCCTCGTCTTCGCCTCCGCCCTGATTATTGAGATTTTCGGCCCCTTCTAGCAGATCTCTTATTTCTTGCTCATGCCCGTACGTTATAATAATTTGTTCTTCACCACCTCTACCGGCGCCTCCAACGTCGATACTAATGCATTCTCCGTGCATGAACTTTTTGACGAATTTTTTTAGCAATCTAGACATTTCTTCGAACATGAATCTCAAAAACGAGCTTTAATTTGGGTATATTGTGACGGATTTGGACTGTTGGGGGCGGAAATTGGTGATTTTGAAGGTTGATAGTGATGGAGTCGTCTGAAAACTAAATTGGAGAAGATGATGAATGAAAACGGTGGTGGGTAGGGTTTTAGGGTTATATATTTATAACGGTGAAGTTTTCGCCATCCTAAATATACAACGGTGAAAACTTCACCGTTATATACACTATAAGAACAACATTATATAGCGACAACTGGCTTTCGACGGCCGCCGATGGCAATTTCCAACGGCTAGCGACGACCCGTCATCTTCGTGTCATTTTTGTAATTAAAATACAATAGCCATTACAAGCTGTCGAAAATCGTTGCAAACACAGCCGTCGGCGGCAGTTGATAGCCGTCGGAAATATGCGTGTTTATAGACCAGTTTGGCCAGGAGCTGGTTCATTCCCCTCTTTCACCCAAATCAGTCAAAATCCCCAACTCCCTCACCACCTCCCCACGACAGCCAGCCCCTCACGTCTTCCGGAGCATCTCCAATATCATCAATCATCACTCCCAACAACTCTAGCCTCTCCATTCATCTCCAAATCAGGTTTTTTCTAAACCCTAATTGATTTTGATTTGTTAATTTAGGGTTAAATTATAATTCTAGTTGTTTGTAATAGATGATTGATTGTTTATTTACATTAACTAACTAGTAATTTGATTAGTTTGTTTACATAAACCCTAAACCCTAATTAGTAATTTCCTAAACCCTAAACCCTAATTAATAATTTGATTAGTTTATTTACATTAACCAATTAGTGTATATATACGTTGATTATTTAGTATATATGCACATTTGAGCTAGCATTTGGTTAGTTAGGATTGATGTGAATGATTGTGTTTATGGTTTGTAAAATTCCGAAAACGATAATTAAAATATATTAATCATAGTTAAACCCTTAATCGTTTATATAAAATCAAGTTTGGTACAATTGTGTGGCATGATATAAACTAGTGTATACTATAGTTTGATTTTATTTTAAATAAAATATAATACTATGTACGTAATTCGTTAAATTTGAAGACATGAATAATATATATTTTCAAAATAGTAAAAATCATATAGTATAGTATATATTTAATAAAACAGTAAAATGCAAATAAACTATTGTACAAATGCTGTTATATGTTATATAATTAACTAATCGTGCATAATATTGATATATAATGTAATATTGATAATCTATGAACAAAGTAGACGTGCATAATGTGTCTTATCTTTTATAAATCCCTTAGAGAGTTTTTGGCCCCATCACTATTGTATATGATCGTTATATGGATATTCGTTTTTATTACAAAACGGATATGCATATTCATCTGATACAATATTTGTCGGATTTGTCCCTGTATTGGACAAGTTACAAACACTATAAAGTGATTACATTTCGTAAATCATTTCATTTTAAACGGTTTACAAAATTTCGACAGCACTTCCTTTTTGTTCCTTGTGTACACGCATTTGTGTACGATACAGGGAACACGGGGGAAGTGCTGCCAAAATTTTGTGTGAAATCATTTAAAATGAATTGATTTATGAAATATAATTACTGCTGTGTTTGTAATGGGAAGTAGGATGACCGACCATCAAAGCAAAAAAATAATATACAAGCTAAAAATTTAATATTATTCATTTCAAGGCGCAAAACCAATTCAAGGCGCAAGGAAGCGCAAAAAGGCGCAAAAGCAATTTCAATGCGCAAAAAGACGCAAGAAGACACAAAAGGACGCAAATTAGCAAATTCAATAACATTATAAATAAATACTTTTTAATTAAAAAATAAAATGTCAATCCATAAAATTAAATGATTAATACTAATTTTAATTTTTATCATAGGTTTTAAAGTAGGAAAAATGATCAATTATTTTACTGATCGGAGATGGATGTATGAACGACGAAGGGAAATTGGAGGCTCAATAAGTGAACATTTTTGTAATAGGGTACATGTGTTTATTGAATTCATTTTAAGTAATAATGGAAATGACGAAGAAATTCGTAGTCAATGTAGTAGGTGCAAACTGTTAAAGCATTTGATACCTGATATGGTTAGAGTTCATTTGCGCCAATACGGTTTCATACCGAATTATTTGGTGTGGGATCGTCATGGAGAAATTGTAGCACCTAATCAAGAACGGTCAAAGGAGGAGGTTGGTGATAAAATTAGTACGAAGAATCTCATAGAACATATGGTTGAAGATGCAGCACGATCAATGTTCCCTACCATTGAAGTTGATAACGATGGTGTTAACATGGAAGAGGAACCAACTGTTGGAGCGAAAAAAAAAAGATTTATTGGATGCTGCTAAGAAACCCTTATGGAATGGATGTACAAGCGACACTCGATTATCAATAACTGCAGAGTACATTGCGATGAAATCAAAATACAAACTCACAGAAGTCGGATTTATAGCTGTTGTATAAGCAGCTAAATGGCATACGCTACCCGATAATTTTATGTGCGAAAATCATTATGAAGTAAAAAAACTTATGTCTGCTTTCAGTTTGCCGTATCAAAAAATAAATACTTGTTTAAATGGTTGCATGTTGTTTTGGAAAGAAGACATCAATCTTAGGAATTGCAGAATATGTAACTAGAAAAGATACAAACCAAGAAAATGAAGGAAAAAGAAGTTCCATACAAGCATATGCATTACTTGCCTATCACTCCTAGACTTTAAAGGTTATATGCATCATTTGTAACAGCGCATCATATGAGATGACACAATGTGAGAACACAGAAAGAAGGTACGTTAACACACCCAGCTGATGGAGAAGTATGGAAGCATTTTGATAAGAAATATCCCGCTTTCGCAGTGGAGAGCCGTAATGTTAGGCTTGATTTATGTATGGATGGATTTTCACCGTTTTCCCAATTTGATTCTAAATATTTATCTTAGCCTATAATCGTTACACCTTACAATCTACCTCCGTGGATGTGTATGAAAACTCCATATATGTTTCTC
Source organism: Allium fistulosum (assembly GCA_030737815.1). Lineage (NCBI taxonomy): Eukaryota > Viridiplantae > Streptophyta > Magnoliopsida > Asparagales > Amaryllidaceae > Allium > Allium fistulosum. The sequence goes on from CM060904.1 coordinate 692,973,192, forward strand.
ACAATTATCGTCCCTGGCCCAAATGATCCGACACAGGGAATCGATGTTTACTTACAACTGTTAATCGAAGAGTTGAAAACATTGTGGTACGAAGAAGTTGAAACATACGACGTATCAATTTTTTTCTGGATGTTTGCTTCTTTGTTGTAGACTATTAGCGATTTTCCTACATATGCAATGCTTTCGGGTTGGAGTACGGTTGGTCGTTTAGCGTGTCCTTATTATATGGAAGAAACACGAGCATTTTCTTTATCAAATGAGAAGAAAATTTCATGGTTTGATTGTCATCGGTGTTTTCTCCATATTAATCATCCTTTTAAAAGAGATAAAAAAAACTTCACAGCTAATAAACATAAGACTTTGTGATCACCAATAATTTGGTCAAGCAAAGATATATATGAAGTTGTAAAGGATTATCCAAAGATACATGAAACCGGACAACAAATTGAAATTCAAGGTAAAATGACGATTCATAATTGGTGCAAACAAAGTATATTTTAGGAGATGCCTTATTGGAAAAATCTCCTAATCCGTCATAACATTGACGTGATGCATAACGAGAAAAACGTATTTGATAATCTGTTTAATACAGTTTTGAATGTTAAGGGCAAGACTAAGGACGATTTGAAATCAAGACGTAAAATAGAAGAAATTTGTAACCATCCCGAGCTTCATATCAAGCCAAATGACACTAAAAAACCCAAAGCATACTATGAGTTAGACAACAACCAAGTTAAAGTACTGTTAAAATGGGTGGAAGGATTACGATTTCCCGATGGGATTTCCTCTAATCTTCGTAGATGTGTCGACTATAAGAACGGGAGACTAAGTGAGATGAAAAGCCATGATTGTCATATAATGATGGAAAATTTGTTGCCCGTCGCTTTCAGAGAACTATTGCCCGAAAAAGTTTGGAAGGTTGTAACGGAACTTAGTTTGTGTTATAAGGAGCTTTGTTCAACTACGTTAAAAGTTGATCATCTACGTAACTTGAGGAAGAAATCCCTATACTGCTCTGCAAATTGGAGAAAATATTTTCTCCAGGTTTCTTTAATGTAATGGAGAATTTACCTGTTCATCTTCCATATGGAGCACGTCTTCGATGTCCTATGCAATATGGATGGATGTATCCATTCAAGAGGTAAGGTATTAATATCGAGTATGGTAAATATTGTTTTAATTACATATATATAAGTTATTTTTGTATTGAAATATTTTCTATTAGGTACTTAAATCATTTAAGAAAAAAGCGAGACAAAAAGCTCAAGTTGAAGGTTCAATTTACAAATCATATATCGAAGAAGAAGCTTCGTTCTTTTTTCTCATGATTTCAGTGATCATGTGAACTTATCATTTGAAAGTGCTACGCGTAATGATGAAGCCGTTGAATAAGATTGTTCTTCTAAGACAATGTTATCTATTTTTAGACAACATGGTCGATCTGCTGGAAAATGTGTGAAAATATGGTTAGACGATAGAAATTATCATGTAGCACACACATATATTCTTCTTAATTGTACTGAAGTTGCACCATTTATTAGGTAATATTAAATTACTAGTCTGGATATATTTATTTAATTTAATACTATATGTGTACATTAATTATAATGCAATATATTATCTATGTTTGCAGTGTTTATGAATCACAACATCCAAGCGGCGATATAAGCAAAGGTTTCGCTACTTGGTTTTTGAACTACGTTTATGATCCGATAAATTGTGTGGTCGATGAAGGATTAAAACATCTAGCGATGAGACCAAAAAGAAAAGTTAAGACATATCCAATATTCTTCGTTAATGGATATAAATTCAACACCAAAGAATATGGTGCTGAAAAATTAACTAACAATAATGATGTTTTTGTTGAAGGTAGCGATGATCCAAATGATTATATAAATGATTTTTATGGCGTGTTAACCCAGGTTTTGCAATTGACATATTTCACTAGACCTACGGAGGAATTTTTTTGTTTAGATGCATCTGGTTCAGCAATGTTCCAGGTTCTGGAGTTATCGTGCATCCAAATTATAATCTTATAGAAATAAAACATACCTAGCGTTATAAAAAGTACGATCCTTTTGTACTAGCCAAACAAGCCCTACAAGTTTATTATACCCCTTATCCATCTCTAAATAGAGATAAAGCAGACTGGTCGGCAATTTTTAAAACGAAGGCAAGATTTATGTTTGATGGAAAGAATATTTCAAACAAACAAGTCTATCAAGCATACATCGAGGAAAATATTGAAATAACAATAACGGATGATCACATGGATTTTAGGCCTCTAAATGATGAATTAAATGTATTAGTAGAAGCATTTGAAATACAGAGGAAAACGATAAAGAGTACGAAACCGAGTCCGAATCAGAAAACGACGAGGACTGATTGCTAATATACAATTTAATATAAGGTAATTTATGCGATTATTCATTTTTCTCATCAATTATGATACCTTTTATCATAATTATTATGAATTATATGTTCTGACATAATAAATTAATATGTACGTGACAGGTATTATGTCTTTTTTCCGAAGGCGTAGCTCTTCCCACTCCGGTTCCCCCTCTTCTTCTCGAAAATGGAATATAGGTGATGACAGTGGCCTCAGAGCCAGCAGCACGACTAGTAGTGTATTTACAGCCCAAAACCGATGGATCGTAAGTATTAAAATTAGTAGCATAGCATTAGAAATATTTTATGTACGATATATATAATAGTCTAAAGCTATGTGTCAAATTTAACACAGGGGATTTGAGCTAGAGCCATCGGAAGTGGTTCTTAGTATTTCCAAGTAGGCATATATGAGTAGGATGACTAGTTGTTGGCCCCGATGGAGTAAGATCCCTGACCTGATCAGAGAGAGCATCTGGTAGGATTTTTTGGTGAGTTTAAATTTACATATTTGTAAATTACCGTTTTACAATTTGTTGACTACTTAAAAATGGACAACTTATATTTAATTTTCTCAATGTGCAGGGTTCCGTAGATTTGCAGGAAGCAGACATTTCTCTTGTACAACACCACTGGAATTCTAAGATAGCGAAGAATTATTGGAACACGATGTCGGGCCTTAGAAGAGCTGGGAAGAAACCGAACTGGATGGGTGCCAGTGTATGGGATGCTTGGGTTGTCTGGTGGAACAACGATGAGTTCAAGATAATTAATCTATCATATATATTGAATATATTGTTCAATTATTTAAATTTGTAGGCGGAGTCACAGGGGAACTCTGCGAATTGAAATAAGAACCCAGTAACACATCGTGGTGGTTCCAAGTCATTCCAGCATCACCGTGAGGATTTGGTAAATTTATTAATTGCGATTATAAACAGTTATTACATTTATATAGTTTAAGTTATAAGTTATTAATAAACAGTTGATATAAACAGTAATATATATACATTATTTATTGCAGGAAAGAGCGCGTCGACGTCCGGTCTCATACATGGAAGTATTTGCTCATACTCATGCCATAAAGCAAACGAACGAAGCTGGCAACGTTACATATGCATGGGAAGATGAGGGTAAGGCGACGACTGCATATGTATGCATATTTTGAATTTAAGTTATTAATATTAATTAGTTTAAGTAATTAGCTTTGAAGAATTAAAATAATGTTGTGTTAATTTCAACTGTAATTTTTGGCATGGTAGGTAAAGTTTCAAGAGGCACGGGCACAGATGCTAGAGGGATCGGATCGCGATGAGTTGACCCACGAGGAGGAAGACGCTATTTTTGATTCCATCATGAATCTGACGTAGCGAAATCGGCGTTTTGGTTTTGGAAACCAAGCGGTAATTTATAAAATAAAATATCTTATAAAAGTTACACAATTGTTATAAAAGCCGTCGAAAAGTTCTATAACAGATTTTTCTATTCGCGGGCTAGGGCATCTCGACAAGCGTACCAAAAAGAGCAGGACAAAGCCGAGATAAAAGAGCTGAGAGCCATGGTCAAGCAGCTGTAGGAGCGGGACCGTCTTCGCACTATATAGATGGAGCAGTGAATCAGCGCTTGGCGAAGTACGTGCAGCAACATGGTTCATTTCCTTCGTCGTCTGGTGTTTCCGGAGGCGAGGACAACTCTTGATGGGTACGTTTTTCTATGTTTGTGCTTGGATGTTGTATATGTTGACTTGGAGTTTGTGATGATGATTTGTTTTGGTATGATTGATACACTTTGATGAGAGAATGGATGTGTCGTGTTGATTTGGTACATTTTGTGGAGTTGTTTGATGTTGGACGTTGATTGGCCAGTGTTTTGTTGGATGTTTGAGGATGTTGGATGGTTGATTTTGTATATATTGGAGTTTATGATCTTGACTTTTTATATATTGGAGTTTATGATTTTGTATATATTGGAGATTATGGTTAATATTGCAGTTGGTATAATATGTGATGTTGGTTGTTTTATATATACGAGCGTTACGGCACGCGCTTCGTGCGTGGGTTGTTTTACAAATTGTATGTGTTTCAAAACACTCAAAAAAATAATTTCCAAAAATATTTAGTCTTATTTTGCGTTAAACCCATGCACAGTTTGTTTGAATTTTCATTTTTAAGTTTCAATATCTATTTTTTTAGTTTGAATTTATATTTCTGTTATTAATTAATAAAGAAAGAATTTGTAAAGGAATTTCATTTGTTATATTCTATTTTAAAGTGACATTAAGATTTAATTATATTTTAGCGTTCTGAATTTGTAAAAAAAAACTATTTATTAAGTCCTATTTCAAGTGATATTAATGTTTATTAATATTTGTAAAGAAACGCCTTGAATTTGTAAAGTGGATTTATTTATTAGATTCATTTTTTAAGGAATTTGATAACATATATAGATGAACGTTAAATTATATATGAGTAATTGCTATTTTCGGAAGTTTACGGTCGGACCAAAAGTTTGTGCTTTCAAGCCAAGTATTAATATATATATATATATATATATATATATATATATCTGAATTATCTGTTTGGAATGGAGTGGAGAAGTATATTGATATACATGTAGATGTGGTGGAAGTCGAACATGAGCAGAAATAAAAAAAAAATAAACCAAGATTTCGACGGCTACCGACGGCTTACGAGTCATAGATTTCCGACGGGTATCGACGGCTACCGATGGATTATTGGTTACGAGTGGATCCACGTGTAGCTCGTTTTTCGTCGAAAGCCGTCGCTATTTCGCCGTTAGCAGTCGTCGAAAAGGCGTCGGAAGACTGTCGTCGATTACGTCGAAAGGCAACAGAAATCGCGGATGCTATTCCAACGGCCGCCGACGGCTATTTACCATCGGAACAGCTCTGTAGTCTTGTAGTGATATTTATAACGTCCAAAACTTCGTTGTTATAATTGTAGCAAACCAGTCATGTGGCTAGTTTTACTCTTATCTGGACGCGCAGCTCGTTCGCTCAGTTGAAAAACATGGGAGAGTGCGAAGTGAACAAGTCGGATTCTTGGTAATGTCTAAGGGTGTTCTTCTTCTCCACTGCCGAAACCTTTGAGTACTAAAGAGCGTGGTTTCTATTTCTGTCTTGAGTTTCTTAAATTGAAGCGTTTATTTCTTGAAGAATGTAAAGATAGAAAAGAGGAAGGTGCGTATCTTTTCATAAAATGTTGTGGCATTTTGATTTATAAACTAAAGAAATATTTGACAAGGATTTGCCCAAAGAAAGTGAGGTAAAGTCTTCTTCAGGTGGTACTGATAAAGGAAAAGAGTCTCATGTTGAAAAAAAAAAGGTGGTCATCATTTCTAATTCGACAGAAAAAGAGACCGATGACAAGATCGATGATGATATTGATGTTGTTGATGGTGAAAAATATACAGGTTCAAAAAACAGTTTGTTAGGGAAGTTGGCCTCGGATCAAATGAAGGGGAAGGAAGTGGGATGTTCTGAAACTGAATTAGTTGAGAATAATGATAGTGTGAATATGAAAACAATACCTATCAGCAATAAAGAAGTTAGTATTGTTGCCCAAAACATAGAACAAACAAGCACTGTAAGGGAGATCAATGATAATACTTATTGTGTGAAAATATTGAATGTTTTAATAAGTTTGGTATTCTTGCTTTCAGTTCTATTGATTCTAGTGAGTATAGATTTCCTAAAAGTGATCTGGATGGGAATAATCTATGAGCTTAGTGGTGAAAGATCTTTATAATAGTGATTTGGATGGTGAAATGGGCATGATAGAAAAAGTTAATGATAGTGATGAACAATACCGGTCCTATCATTTGGCTTGCCCTAGACGAACTGCAATTATAGTGTTTACAGTCGAATAAAATAATAATTATGCTAAAACCAATATTTGTAATTAATGATAAGTAAATGAATCTAAATAGGTGTTCAATTCTATTTAAATGCAAAATCAGAACTACTAAACATCCAATTGATCTACTAAACTATTGTGAACTTTTCTTATATATTGATTTTTGGATTGGAAGGTTGCTCTAGGCAATTGACTTGCTCGTCTTACCCTAGGGCCGGCCCTAGTGATGAAGTGGTGTCGTTGCTTGTTGATGAATCAAATATACAGGTTAATATAAGGGGCATTTCACCAGAAGCACAAACTTTGCAGTCCAATTAGTTTCTAGAACACACATTCAAAGAAATTACTTTCAAGACCAAAATCAGCAGAATAATTATTTCAAGGATAAAGTCAGCAGTCCAATTAATTTCAAGGACATAATTTCATAGATTTTTAGGTCCTAAAAACTAATTATTTTATGTTTTGTCCTTGAAAGTAATTATTTCAGCTGTGTGTCCTAGAAACTAATTCCACTTGTTAAAGAGGTCATTGTGGCTAATTTCCACTTAATATAAATTGTGTTGATAATATACATACTGACATGGATGATATGCACACAGTCTCATTAGTCAGCTTGATGGATAAAAATGAATTTTTTTGGAGTTGTAGTTGTGGATCTGGAGATTGTTATGTTGATGAGTTTGAAATGGACATGGCATGTGATGTTGTTTTGGCTGATGAAAGAGAAGTTAAGAAGATATGTGGAGCAGATTGTATAGTAGAAAGCATGGTGATACAAAAAATAAAGAGAAAAATGGGAGTCTCGATATAAAAAGAGAGATGAATATCAATAAAATAGGCAATTGAATGCATTTAAAGAGCAACAGTTTATTATCATACAATTGCAAAGAATTAGCAATTACTTTTTATTTACATTGAGCCATTAAAGTTCATTATGTATTGTTGCCTTGCATCTTTAAGAGACTCTATATGTCCTCCTATTTGTGCCTGTGATTCTTCCCACTCTTTGAACTATTCAGTTTCTGGTAAAAGAAAGATTCGTAAATGTAAGAGTATTTTGAGTTCTGGTAATACAGTTAACATTAGAAGAAGCCCCAGATTTCATAATGTTAAGGCTCCTATTCATTTGCAATCCTATGCATGATGGAAAGGTTATTTATTGGTAATAAAGGGTGGTTTATGGTGACTATTATTTATGGTGACTGTTATTATTGGAGACTGTTATTTTGGTGGCTGCTGCATATGTTAATTAAAGTGTATATATTGATGATTGTATGGAATGTTATGATGATGATACGAGGTTAATGTGGCTGTTTGGGAGTGTGCTTTGTTCAATGAGGAAAAATATTGGTGAATGCATATGTACATGCAGTTTGACAAATGAGTGTATTGGAGGAAGTAAGGATCAGGTTATGCAAACGCATGGTGGTAAGTTACACATGTGCAGGCTGTGCATGTTATATGTGAAGAGAACGAAAAAATGGTAGTAAACACTCAGGCTTTGCATGAATCCAGGAAGTGTTTGTGAAGTGGAGAAGATGTATGATCAGAAAGATGTATTGTTTCATGCAGTAATTGGCAGTGTTGTTTGAGTGGAACAATGAGTATATTAAAGAAAAGCAGGTACGTTGCTACTTGATAGATGGTGGTCTGGAAATAGGCTTTGCAAAGCATAGTCTATGAGATACTGTAAATGAGATGCATAGTATTTTGGATGTGGAATACAGGGCTTTGCAGGGAAATATCTTCATGCAGTAGATGGTTGTGTGTTGCTAGTGTGGAAAAATTCGCATGTCAAAGAAAAGCAGGAATGGACGTTACTGGATAGTGCTTGTGAGGTTGATTTCTGTTCATGGGGATGATCTGGTTATAGGCAATACCAAGAATAGGTAGAAGGTAAGTGAAATATGCAGGAGCCATGTGATAATGCCGAGCGTGCACGAGTCACGTGCCTATAAAGGATAAAAGAATAATGCATTCACATATTTGGGAACAAGCAAGCTTGATTACAGACTACAGAGTGACTTTACAGAGTGTTAATGGGTAATGTACAGAGTAACTTTGTTCAATTTATTCCAGTTAGATTACAGGGTACGGACCCACTAATACATTGGGATGGAGCCGACAATATTAGAGATGGTGCTACTTCTAGTCTAGTGGATTATAGGACCTTAATTCGATAGGGTTGGTATGTTTGTGCTATTATTTTTATATTGTAAGGGATGGATATCGCTACCAGTAAGGTATGTTGATAACTATATTTTTTGACGTAGAATAAAATATATGAATGCTCTCCTATTCTAATAGAGGATCACTCATTTCTCTTTAAAAAATATTTATAGTCAAAAAATTAATTAATCTGTGCGTGTGTAATATTTTATATATGTAAACAAAAGTATATATACATACATTCAGATAATATATTTGCATATTTGATGAGCTAATGTGTCTATTGCGATGTAAATCCAACGTTTATACATGGACATGTTATACCTTGCACGGATTGATATGTTACACATGCAAACACATAGAGGTGGGCGCGGGTCGGTTTGGTGCGGTTTGGAGTCCAAACCGCTTCCGCACCGCATCAAACGGTTAATTAAAAATACAAATCATTATACTAATTTTTTAAACGGTTCAGTTTCGGTTCAGTTAGAATGTAACACGGTTCGGTTTCGGTCCGGTCCCGTTTGAACCCACATTAAATATGAAATAAGAGAATTACTTTCATTAACAATCAATTTACGAAGGCAACTGTGTGAAGCTTATACACTTAAAGGTTAAAACACACAATGTTATACTGAAATGAAAGATCGGTTTTTAACTGTATGAATATTTCAATTTGACATTTAGCTACAAGTGAGATTTTTTTGTAGATTAACCAAACATCAACATTAATCAATGCATAATCATCAAGAAAAATGACTAGAATAAGATTATAATTAGCATTTATCCAAAAAAATGAGATGAAAAATATTATACCGAAACTATAACTTCTTCTTTTCTGACAGGGAATATTATTAATATAACAACATATGCTAAAAATAGAATATACATCGTTGGAATCTAAAATAAAATAGGAGTTGCTTATATTTTTATCATAAGATTACTAGTGTAAATATTCGGTTCGGTCCGGTTTAATATGGTTGGTTCAATCGTCCAAACCGCAACTGAACCGTATCGATGCGGGTCGGTCCGGTTTGAGGTATTTGTTTTGGTTAGAAGATTCGGTGCGGGTTTCCGCACCGTTTTTGCGGTTCGATTCGGACGATTTCCGTATAGCGGTGCGGTTTATGGCCACCTCTACAAACACATATATGTGTATATGATACACACATAAATACATACACACACAGATATATATATATATTATAATATAAATTAAAAATACTACATGAATTTATAAATTTTCAAATAAAATAAAAGATTTTATTTAAATAAAATTTAGAAATATTCTAAATAAACTAGACTTCATAGATCCAAGAAATATCCAATAGGGTAAAAAAAATTGAAATTCACGCATAACTTGCCCTGCGGGCAGGCCTAGTTCCAACGATGGAGCCAATAGCCTATGCGGTCTAAATTAGTCATGTTAAGGTTAACTGATTAAACTCATAGCCCACTTAGTACGTTGTCTAGAAAGGTAATGTCTAGTATTGGAATTGGGTTATCAAGTATCCTGTCCTACCTGGTTACCGGCTTGCTTGAAAGGTGAAGTGAGCTCATAAGGTTGCTTCTAATAGAAAAGGCCCAATTTGAATTGGGCCTTAGGCTAATTTTCAAAATTGTTTGAAAATTAAAAATATAAGATTTAAATTCAAAAGTTAAATTTAAAATAAGATATAAATATATTATAAAAGTTATAATATGATAAAATGTTTCAAAATATTTGAAAACATAAATATATTAATACCGAAATTTTTTAAATTTTATTAATAAGATTAATAAAATAAAATAATAAAATAAGTTAATTAATTAATAAATGTGTACATGTATTATATATTATGATATATGCTATGTTGTTTTAAAATGTTTAAAATAACATAAGTATACATATATGTTTATGAAAAGAATTTTGAATTAATATAATTTAATTAAAATTATTTAACTAAACAAATTAATTAAAAGGTTAATTAGTTAAATAATATACACATGTATATGATATATGTGTTATACTATAAAGGTTATAATATATAATAAATATTAAATATAAATGTTATATTAAGATAATATAAAATTAATCAAAATGTTAATTAATTAATATTAATGTAATATTATACATAAAACTATTATATAAGTAATATGAAATATAAAAGTTATATAATAATAAAAATTATATAATATGAATGTATAAATTAAAGGTGGAACATTAAGAAACCCTAACTAGACATAAGGAATAAATACACACATAAATGTACGTATATCGTGATTTCTGATGTGGCCGACACTTGAATCACGATTCATAAGAATTACACTATTCCATAAGTCGATATCACTCAATATGATATATTGAAGATTATGAATCTTCAATATAATGTTGTCATCTACCTATATATATTAATAAATTACTTGCATACTCTTTAGTTGTTGAGAAACTCAAGCTGGGGATGTTATGTGTAGTATTATTAATATATTAAATAGACAAGGTAAGATAACTATATGTAATTATTGAGCAAACTCGAGGTACATATACTATACTTAGGCTGTCGCGATATGGTAGATACGAGTGAATAATTTTGTTTCAATTTATTGAGCAAACTCAAGGTCGAAGTGAAATTAGGACAAGGTACCTAAGGGTTAGGAGTTGTATGATACAACATGATAAGAAGTTATCTACCGTTCGTGGAGCTATGATTTGTTGAGCAAACTCAAGGTCAGAATTTTAAGACGGATGAGTCCTAACACATACTAGTGAATTCGAAAGACTTCTATGTTTTGACTTAAGGTTTGGAGAAACATAAAAGACTAGTGGGATCTTATTAGTAAAATGGAACATAAAGTTTAACCTTACTAATATTATAAGAACATCTATTATAATTAGTCCTAATAATCTACCACTTAAACTTGTTGAAAATTACAATTCCAAAACCATTTTCTAAAAGCGACAAGCTTACCATACCTAACTATACTGACAGGCTAAAAGCAATTAAAATAGCATTGACTTACGAGTGCCCTTAGACTGGTATTACCTGTGAACCTAAAGAACAACCCATCGATGATGCGGACCCCAAACTATGACTTTCTTATGAAAAATTGGTGTTAGACCTAGAGATCACCCAAGTTTTCGTGTTGTCTGCATTAGACAAGCCATTGCAGAGGTAGCACAAAATATGTCTATCCATGAGATATTTGACAGTCTCAAGACTCTTTTTGATGAACAGTCATGTTCCGTAAGGTATGAGTTTACAAAGAATCTGTTCGATACCAAGATGACCAAAGGACAGAAAGCAGACGATTACGTGCTAATGATGAAGGGCTATATGATATGCTTTTGCAATTGGACGCCAAAATAATCAATGAATTGCAAGTAGATTTGATCCTTGGTTCACTTACTCCTTAGTATGAACAATTCATATTGAATTATAACATAAACCAATTGAATGTGAATCACGTGGAGCTCCTCAATATGTTGAGGTCGGTCGGGTCACAATCTAAGATTCAAGGGACGGTGCTTACAGTAAAGGGTAGTGCATCATCTTTGAAGAGTTCAAAGAAATGGAAAAGAGAAGGCAAGCAAAATAAAAGTAAGAAGACCGATGGCAAGGGTACATGTCACCACTGCCACAAGAAACGTCATCCAAAAAGGAATTGTTATGAGAAGTTTCACCCACGAAATCAACGCTTGGAAGTAGCCGAGTGGAAGCAAGAGAAAGGTAGTATAGCAAGAGAAGGCAAGGCATCAAAGGGGCTAAGAGACACAAAGGAGTTATTAGTGGAAACCCCATGTTCGGTACCCAGAGTACCGGATAGAAGATCATGTCTAGTACTCAAGGTACCAAATAGAAGATCTTGTTCAGTACCTAAAGTACCAAACAGGAGATAATGTTTGGTATACAAGGCACTAGACAGAATATCATGTTTAATGCCCAAGCTACCGAACATGATCTTCTGTTCGGTAGGAGGGGTGTCGGACCAAGAAGGGTATTACATGGAGAGTCAAACCAAGGAAGGAGGTGCATGAGCTTCCCTAGAAAAGTGTCCGTATGCATACCACCGAGTTGATTAATGCCGAATCGAGGCTTCCTACCGAACCATGCAAGTTATATATGGAATAATATCTGAATATATTTGGAAATTGGCAATCATATCTTTCGTATATGGAAATATTCGATCTGGGCGAACTATACATGGAATTCCCGACTTACCAGATTAACCACACCATCTCTTCACCCCTATAAATATCCAAGCATTTGGCATTTATGGGGACAATTTTTGGAGCTAAAAAACTCTACACTGCAGAAATAACCAAACCGAGCTCCCAGATCCTTATATTCAATCATAATCATTGTATTTCGTATCCAAACTCTTGTAAAAGTTGAAATGTAAGAAAAGGAATAAATATGAACAGTGGATGTATGCTTGTTATGGCTAAACCACTATAAATCTGTGTGTCTTTCACTTTCTTCACATTCTTTTTTCTTTTGAATATGTTATTACTGAATCGATTGGAGGAGTTTGTCCATTTTTATTGCAAACATTTTTGGTGCTTTCACTGAGGATTGAACTCAGGAATGCCTCCTAAATCTAAGAGCAAGATTGGTAGTGCCAGCTGGAACGTCAATCCAATTATTGTTAATCAATACAACCAATCATCTAGTTTACCAGGACCAGACCATTACTAAGGTGACTTAGATAGAATTGTGGAGGATCTCGATACCCACTTTGCTGCCTGGCTATAAGCCATTATGGATCAAATCATGACATGTTTAGGGCAGACAACCAACCACGCACAACACTGAAACCAGAGGGACTACTCAGCCCCGAGGATCTAGGCGATGAAGGAGGTCATACTCTAGTGGTGAATTAGATCAAGAAAATTAAGGAGTAGGATGAGTGAATCTCAAGGCGACAGGTCGAGCAAGGGCTCAATTGGATGTTGCACCCGCAGATCGGTTCAACGCCTAATCGAACATTGGAGGCAGCGAATAAGGGACGGCCATGGCTGAACCTCCTTGACCTAGGGAAGGGTCTCTAGTTTTGGCTGAAGTAACAACTGATAGAAGACGTACTTATCATCATGAACGATCCTAGAGTAGAGAACGAAGCCGAGATTGAAGGATGAGTAATCACAGAAGGTATAAAAGAAGCCTCTCACCTTGGCGAGAGAGCTCGACCCAGCTCCGCTCATCCTCCCAACCGGAAAATCATATGGCATGACTTTTAAGGGAATGTGTCCGCCGCGAACAAATAGAACGTGGAATCAGTACAAGAGTTGACAACCTGTTTTCTGTGAAGACAGAGACTGCTCAATTTGGATTCCTACTATGGATCCTTACCAAGACTTGATTGATCGCATAGTACATCTACAATGATAAACGCAACATATGTTAATGAGTGTAGCGACCGAGGAAGTTTTGTGTAAGTGCTTCCCTCCTATCAGATTTGGCGACCATGTGGTTCTACCATCTTCCCCTGGCTCGATACACTCATGGGAGATGTTGAAAGAAAATTTTATCAACCAATTCTGGTTTCATATAGAGCAACCTAAGGACTCATACTCTTTTTTGAATGTGAAATAGCGCGAGGATGAGACTCCGCGGCAATACTTGATGCGTTTTAATGCTGTTGCTACCAACATCCAGAATGCCGATGATGATTGACTCTCAGGTGTTCATCCATGCACAAAGATGGAATGAAGATTCACTAAGGAGAAACCGTCTACTCTTTAAGATTTCTTCTATGAAGCCACGAAGTACATGCGATTGGAGGAAGCTGTAGCGGGACAACAGACTGGAACAACTGTTAAACCATCAGAGGCTTCTAATAGGGTGAAATGCTATGGTTAAGAATGATGAAGGTAACGGTGTTGAGAAGAAGAAAAACAATAATCCTAACAACTCTGACGGAAGGAAAATAGAGCGAAGGAGGTTCAAGCTTGGCATGAGGTTTGAAACTTATACGGATCTGAATGATATTATAGAAACATCTATCTAGCCATGCAAGCGAAGCTCAAATGACAATAGGCCTGCTCCAAGGAAAGAAACCGAAGAAGAAATAAATATAGAGAAATATTGTATATTCCATGAATTCCATGGGCATAACCCTAATAAGTGTCGTCATTTGCGGGATGTAATTGAAGAATACATTAGGAAGAGTAAGCTAGAATGGTATGTCAGGAACCTAAATGCTCCTGAATAGCAGACCCCAAAGTAGCTCCCACCTGGAAATAGGGGCGAAGGATCAAGTGCAAATCATGGAAAGGATGGGAAGTTGGTGATTAATACCATAGCAGGAGGACCGCATGTAGCCGATAAAAGTTGGGCTGAGATGGAAAAATATATCAAATCATTAAAGAACGAGGAAGCTTACCTATGCGCCATAGGCAAGGAACAAAGAGTCAAGGCCCCACGTCGGGAGGAGGAGGTGATAACCTTTAACGATAAGGACTTGCGAAGAAAACAGTACCCACAAACGAACTTTTAGTAATTTCAGTAAAGCTTTGCCCGGCAGAGGTGCATCAGATTTTGGTAGACAATAGAAGTTTAGTAAACATTCTGTTCAAGGATGCATTTGATAATATATGGTTGTCCATGTAGGATGTCACACCCTGCAACCAACAGTTGCATGGTTTCATGGGAGAGGACACGATGCCTGTAACATCCCTCACTTGGAGGCCCAAAACTAACGACTACGGATGCTGCAGTCATCCATAGTTATCAATCATCGGCGACCAAATATGGTAATGTTAGATACATTGATATAACAGAAACACATGGATACGGAAAATTTTCGAAACCATTAATCAAATTTCTCATTCCATTCCAAATAAAATTTCAAATTCATTACATAATCCTGAATTCGAGAACCACGTTCAGAGAAAATATAATTATTACAACATACGCCAAGAGCGACATATAAAGATGCCCCCTTGGATGATCAGAGTCTAAACATAGGAAAATAATCAGCTTTGCCTTTACATCAAAACACAGCGGAATCAAAAGAAAAGAACTCGTAATAGCTATCTTGCCTTCTACATATCTATGGAAGCTTATTCGTCTAAAGAAGTACCTAAAAACCTCAACTCTCAAACTACTCAAAATCAATTGAGCACCCGAGAGTTTAAGGAGAAAACATAAACTTCCAATCAGACATAAAGCCTAGTATGAATAATAACCTACCATCTCGAACCATTTAGATATCTAGTGAGACATCGCCGCTTAGCGGAATGGGTTTTCCCCTCACTAGTATCCTACTCAAAAATTTATAATAACTATATATTGTGCACCTGCATCCACAATAGTTAAAACATAGCAATTTAAAATATCATGATGATATGCAAACAAGCAAAATATTCTGGATTACCCATCCCCGTTCATTTGATTATCTGTCTCAGTTATAGTTTCTAGGGCCACTATTAACCTATTAGTTTTCATGGGCTGACTAATTTTCATTTGATTATCTGTCTCAGTTATAGTTTCTAGGTCACTATTAACCTATTAGTTTTCATGGGCTGACTAATAACCTGTTTAAAGCTTATGGACCATCTGTCCGGTCTCATAATTTTCATAGGATCACTAAGAACCTATTAGCCCCTGCCGACAACTTCATTAATTCATGGGTTCTCCCTGAACCTATCGGTATCTCCAATAGCTTTTTTCATATCATAGTTTTCATGGGTAGATTATGAACATATTGACTTCTGTCAATAACTCTATCCGGATATAGTTTTCACGGATCAATACGAACTTATTGGCCCCGCCAATAACTCCTTCCAAACATAGTTTCCATGGGTTTGCTATGAACCTGTCTAAAATGAAAACTTCTTTAATCAGTCTTTGGGCATCCTATGGTCTGTTCTACCCGACCTCCTAGATGCAACTCTACACATACAGGAGTTAACTCAATTCATATTCACTAATGAGTCAATCTAGCTGGTTATTCTACCCTTTCTCCTCAAAATACAGTTATGGGTCCATTATACAGTGAATATGTTTATAGAAGAAGCAAGTACAATAACATAACAATACCAACATCCATGGTTTAATATCCTTGAAATTATTTCCATATAAAACATGGTTAATCCCTTTAACCTATTATTTAATCAAGGAAAGCTTTTTCAAAAACTCCAAAGTTAAAAGCCATTTCAAAGCTCTTTTATATTGCCATGGGGTTTCCTTTAAAAATGAGATTGGGTTCTCTATTTTGAAAACTAAAGCTTTTGAAACCTTAGACCTTTACTTTCGAAACCATTAAAATATATCTTTCGAAAGCATTCAAATCTTCTGTTCAAAACACCTAAACATATGCCTTTCGAAACACTTAAAATATCTCTTTCGAAGGCATCAAAACATTCATTTCGAAGTGTTAGAGCATAACTTTCCATCTCATTGAAGCATAACTTCGAAACCATTTGAAAGTTCCTCTTTCAAAACCATTGGGTTTAGTCTTAATTTTAACTTTTTGGGTCAAAGTGAACATAAACGAAAGTACCCCTTTCAGAACCATTAACCTTCAAGTAAAAGAGTATGGGGATAACTGATGGCTTCGGAACCATCCTTTCAAAAGCTTTAATCTTTTAAGCAAAACAATTGGAAGGATAGCTTCAGAACACCTTTCGAAGCCATTGCCTTCGAAACCTTTAGTGTAAATGCTACTAGAGCCCTTTCGAAAGCATTAGGAAGTGGCTTGTTATATTTATAAATTAAAAGATTACCATTCAAACTTGTTGATAACTTCAACCTATTCGAAAGGCATGAAGACGGAAGCATGGTTTCGACTAGGTTCAAACTACCCTTTCGAAAGCTCCATTTTAAAACATAAAACGTGGCAACTCATTCGAAAGCTACCCTTTCAAAACAAGAAGGCGGCAACCCCTTCGAAAGCTATATTCAACCCCTTTCAAAAGCATCTCTTTGAAATCAAGGCAAGCGACATCTCTTTTTGAAAGCAAACAAAGACCTTCGAAAGCTATTTCAAACGGCCCTGACCCCTTCGAAAGCAAGGTTTTGACTCTGTACCTTCCGCCTTTCTCCAATCCACTACGTACCAAAACATTAATACCTTGTGTATTGGTTTCGACTTGGTTGGGGGTGGAGGTATGTGGTTGAAAGGTTGCTATTGGAAGCGGTGAAGCAATAAATCTTTACAAAAACTGTTTTGTTGCCTTCTGTAGTAAAAGCTTTTTAACTAACTTGCCTATTTGTAAAAATATAATTGGTTGCCATAACCTTTACAAAAATCTTTTCTAAAAGACTGCCGAATTCATTTCAGAATTAAATAAAAATAATTAGCAAAGAAGCCCTTCCCTTTAGCAAAACAATTAAGACATTTAAGTCCTCCAACTAAATTAATTTAATTTACATAGTATATTACTTAGGAAAAATCCCAAAAAATCATCAAAATTCACTTTTAGTATGTTATCTAACATATAAAAATTTCAGACCCAAAATCCTTTATATAATAACTGAAATAAATTTTAAACCCAATTATTCATTTCTTCCTTTAAAAAATTCATAATAAATTACACATGGCTTGGATAATTATGAAAATTAAAACCCATCTCCAAAATAATGTTTTACCTAACATTTAAATCATTATGGCATTCGAAACCCAATCAACACGATTTTAGCCTTAAAATCGAAATAAACATTCATAAATTATATTCGTTTGAATCAACACTATCAGGAAATCCAACCACATCATCATTAAAATCATCATAAAGGTTTTAAACTTAAACCCGAAATCAAATGCTCTTTAAAAACGAAAATGAGATGGTTTTGATTATTATTCACCATGCTTTGGATAAGGAACTTGAGATTTGGTTTTGATTAATCCTCCTTGCTTGATTCCTTAGCTTTTAATTAATTTTTCATCTCTTTTTCCCCTAGGTTATGGCCGGTTTGAGCTCCCCCTTTTCTTGCATTTTTGAAATATGAACGTGTGTATTGAAAGTGGGAACAAAGGTTTAGGGGTTATGGGATTATGGTGGCGGCTATTCCCCATAATGCCCTTTCCTTATTCTCTGATTAGTTAACATATGAAACCGTTCGTAAACCCATTCTTTTAAAATTTTATTTAGTTAAGCTCGACCTCTATTGAATTTCCAAATCTCAATCTCCTTATCACTTTAATCTTTACATTATTTTATTTAATTTATTTAATTAAATCTTCTGAATAATGTTATTTAAAATTAGGGGTGTTACAGGCTCCACTCCTTAAAGAATTTCGTCTTTGAAATACAGTAAGGACTAAATACTAAACATAGCAATCATCTGTAACAGCTCCTAACTACCATACGAGCCTACCTAACTAGCAACAGTCTATGTAAAGCAAATATATAACATACCCTCACAATAGATCAGGATAAGTATCTATAATCCTGCCTTCTGTCTCCCAAGTACATTCCTTCTCGTTGTCGCTCCACTAAACTTTCACCAACTTGATTGTCTTGTTTCTTAACCTCTTCTCATCTCTCGCCACAACCCGAACTGGTTGTCTAACAAAAGTCAAATTCGGTTCTAATATCAAATCTTTCAACCCCGTCGGAGGAATAGTAGTCTCTGTATCAAGCACATACTTGTGAAGATGAGACACATGAAACACATTATGGACTCCGGCAATACCGCTCGGCAACTCTACTCTGTATGCGAGCTTTCCAATTCTTTCTATAATTACGAACAGACCAATGTATCTCGGTGACAGTTTCCTTGACTTTCCAAATCGTACCACACCCTTCATCGGTGATACCTTAATGAAAAATCTATCTCCAACTGAGAAATCTAGATCTTTATGCCTTTTATATGCGTAACTCTTCTATCTAGACTGAGATTCCTTCAACCTTTCTCGCATCAACTCAATCTTATCCGTCGCCTCTCTAACCAGATCTGGACCCAAGACTAATCTGTCTCCATTCTCCAACCAACATGCTGGTGATTTGTATGGCCTTCCATACAAAGCTTCAAAAGGCGCTATTCTGATACTGGTCTGATAACTATTATTGTAGGAAAACTCTACTAAGTATATGTGATCTTCCCAAGATCCACCAAAGTCTAGCACACAAGCCCTCAATAAATCCTCGAGTACCTTATTGACTCTCTCTGCCTGCCCATCCGTCTGAGGATGATACGCAGTACTCACCTTGAGTTTGGTACCTAATACAACCTGTAGACTCTTCCAAAATTCACTAGTAAACAAAGCATCCCTGTCACTAACTATACTACTAGGAATTCCATGCAGTCTAACTATGTTCTTCATGAACAACTTAGCTAAAACAGGTGCCGTCCCGGTTGACTTAACTGGAATGAAATGGGCACTCTTGATCAACCTGTCCACTATGACCCATATGCATTAATTTCCTTTATTCGATACTGATAACCCATCTATGAAATCCATGGATATCGAATCCCATTTCCAAACTGGTATTTCCAAAGGTTGAAGAAATCCACTCGGCTTCTGATGTTCGGCCTTCACTTGTTGATAGTTTGCACACTGCCTAATCCACAAGCCAACATCCTTCTTCATACCTTCCCAGTAGAAGTTCTTCGTATCTTGATACATCTTGGTTCCTCCAGGACGTCCTAAATTTGGATCAATGACATTCTCTAAAAACTTTTTTCCTCAAGTCCTCAACATTCAGAACACACAACCGTCCCTTCTTTCTCAACCATCCCCTCTGGTCAAGACTAAAATCCTTTAGATCATCGACCTCCGACCCAACCTCAAGCCTTCTAATCTTCTCGGCTAATAATGGATCCTCTCTCTGTTTAGAAGCAATCCTTTCGATCCATACTGGTCGAACTTCCAAACAGGACAACATAGCAGTGCTCTGACTAGAAGTAGCAGTTGATCTTAACTACACACTACAAGTAGTTAAAGCTTCTAGATCTTTCCATTCTTCCAACATAGCTAACACTACATTCAGATGTTTTCTGCTAAGAGCATCTGCTACCTTATTTCCTTTCCCAGGTGTATATTCTATACCAAAATCATAAGCTGCTAGAAACTCCAACCACCTTTGTTGTCTCATATTCAACTCCTTATGAGAGAATAAATATCTTAACGATTTATGATCTATGTATAGCTCAAATCTTTCCTCTAAGGGATAATGTCTTCGTATCTTCGATGCGAAGATCACTGCGGAAAACTCCAAATCATGAGTAGGATATCTCACTTCATGCAGTCTAAGCTGTCGTGAAGCGTAGGCAATAACTTTACCCTTCTATATCAACATAGCTCCTAATCCAGTTCCGCATGCATCAGTATACACCACCAACCGTTGGTTTCCGTCCGGAACCACCAACAGAAGGGCGTTGGTCAACAAATGTTTTAACTTAAAGAATGCTTCCTCACATTTGTTAGACCAGATAAACTTCATGTCCTTCCTGGTTAACTTAGTCAAAGACGTTGCTATCCGCGAGAAATCCTTAATGAATCTCCGGTAATAGCCGGCCGGTCCAAGAAAACTTCTTATCTCAATCATCGTCTCTAGTCTCTTCCAGTTATTAACAGCTTCGATCTTATCTGGATCGACTGACAAACCTTTCTCTGAAACCTCGTGACCAAGAAACTTAACTTCTTTCTTCCAAAAATGACACTTGGAAAATTTCGCTTTCAACTGATGCAGCCTCAACGTCTGAAGCACTACTCTAATATGATTTTCATGCTCTCTTTCATCCTTAGAGTATATTAAAATGTCATCTATAAATACCAACATGAACCTATCCAAGTATTCTCGGAAAACTCGGTTCATCAAATCCACGAAGAAAGCTGGTGCGTTCGTTAACCTGAATGGCATTACTAACCACTCGTATGAACTATACCTAGTCCGTAATGCTGTCAATGGAATATTGTCCTATGGCACTCTTAACTGATGGAATCATGTTGCCATGTCCAATTGGGAAAATACTCTGGCTCCACACAACTGATCAAATAGATCATCAATTCTCGGCAAAAGATACTTATTCTTAATCGTCTTCTCGTTCAACTTACGATAGTCGATACACATCCTTAACGACCCGGTTTCTTCACGAACACCGCGGTCGCTCCCCAAGGCGAACTGCTTGGTCTAATAAATTTCTCCCTTCTAGATCCACTAACCGCACCTTCAATTCCTTCATCTCGGTCGGTGTCATTATGCTAGGTAGTTTACTTACAGGTTCAGTTCCTGGCACAAGATCTATCCGAAACTCAACAGCTCATTTCGGTGGTAGTCCTGTAACTGGCTCAAAAACATCTGTAAATTCTCTTGCTACTCGAACCTGATTTAACTCTTCTTCTACTTCCATAGCTCTCAACAAAGCACAAGCACTCAGGTCAGAATCCTCTATTGAGAATATTATTCGGTTATGACTATTAGGGTGTCGATATTTCCCTATCCTGGAAAAATACTCTAGCCTCGTATTTACCCAACCAATTCGCAACCCTTAAGGAAGTAACAAGATATGTGGGTTCTAAACATAACCTATCAACCAAACACTGAGATATAAAGGAATGCGATGCACCGGTATCAGATAGTACCCTAACTGGTATACTCTAAATCAAAAGCATACCTCCCGTCATAGTTTTTCCTTCCTTTGTAGCAGTTGGCCTAGCAGATGATGGTCCAACAGCAAAGACCGTTCCCCTATCTGCCCTGACTGGTTTTGGACACTGATTCTTATAATGTCCTATCTGGTCGCAGTTAAAGCACTTCACTCTCTTCTTATCTGCAGCCTTCTTCCCCTTGCCTATATGGCATTCATGAGCATAAAGATGCTTCTTATCACACTTGAAACAAACTAGATCAACCTTTGCCTTCTTGGCAGCATCTCCCTTCTGGGTTCCTTTCCTTTTAAAGAACTTCCTCTTCTTGGTAGGGTCATCATAGCAATCTCGGGTCTAAATCCCCTAATAAAATTTTCATTCCTCTTGATGATGGTGTCAATGGTAGGATACCCATATCTGGATAGCTCATCAAACTTCGTAGCATACTCAATCACTGACATCTCTCCCTCCACTAAATCCATGAACTTTCTCAACAATGCCGACTTAGCAACTTCAGATAAATACCTTTGCTCGAATCTCCTTCGAAATTCCGCCCAAGTCAATTCTTCCTCAAGAACACCGGTAGTAACACTATTCCACCAATTAAGCGCTGCTCCTTGCAACTGCATAGACGCTAGTCTCCTCTTTTGCTCATCATTTAATCCCAAGTCAGCGAAGATTCTCTCACAATGCAAAATCCAATTCTTAACTTCTATAGCATCCTCCGTTCCCACAATCAGCTTCCCAACAAGACTAGTGTAATCTCTGCTCAACTTAGCATAGTTATTCCTAACTAGAGCAACGGGATTAGCTCCTCCAACATTCTCAACAACTCCAGTAGCTGCTCCAGCTTGCATCAAGTTGACGAAGAACTGATACATCATCCCCATATCTACTGGCGGATTTCCAGCACCTACATTGGCATCTACATTTTTATTAGCATTTGCATGTCGACCTTGATTTCTCTTGTTGGGTCGAGCATTTCCATTTTTTGTGGTGCTTCCTCCACCGATATTTCCTCTTCCGTTTCCTGCCTCCATATCTTCCTTTCTCATAAATCTGCATACGAGCTTTAGTAAGATACAGAAAACGGTCTAAGAGAGAGGGGAATATGTACTTATATATATACACATATCAAACACAAGTACGTCACTACAACGTTAAACCAAACCCCGATCTTATTTGCTGATTCATTGGATTATGTTTTGAAAAATAATCATTTTAAGTTTTGAATTTTCCTTTTAAGTTTTCGTAAACCTATGATCTGATACCAACTTGTAACATCCCCCCTTGGAGGCCCAAAACTAATGGCTACAGATGTTGTAGTCATCTATAGTTATTAATCCTCAACGACCAAATATGGTAATGTTAGATACATTGATATAACATAAATACATGGATATGTAAAAAATTTGAAACCATTAATCAAATTTCTCATTCCATTCCAAATCAAATTTCAAATTCATTACATAATCCTACATTCGAGAACCACGTTCATAGAAAATATAATTATTACAACATACGGCAAGAGCGACATATGAAGATGCCTCCTTGGATGATCAAAGTCTAAACATAGGCAAATAAACAACTTTGCCTTTACATCAAAACAGAGTGAAATCAAAAGAAAAGAACTCCTAATAACTATCTTGCCTCTTGCACGTCTCCGAAACTTATTTGTCTAAAGAAGTACCTGAAAACCTCAACTCTCAAACTACTCAAAATCAATTGAGCACCCGAGAGTTTAAGGAGAAAACATAAACTTCCAATCAGACATAAAGCCTAGTATGAATAATAACCTACCATCTCGAACCATTTAGATATCTAGTGAGACCTCGCCGCTTAGCGGAACAAGTTTTCCCCTCACTAGTATCCTACTCAAAAATTTATAATAACTATATACTGTGCACCTGCATCCACAATAGTTAAAACATAGCAATTTAAAATATCATGATGATATGCAAACAAGCAAAATATTCTGGATTACCCATCCCCGTTCATTTGATTATCTGTCTCAGTTATAGTTTCTAGGGTCACTATTAACCTATTAGTTTTCATGGGCTGACTAATAACCTGTTTAAAGCCAATGGACTTTTTGTTCGGTCACATAGTTTTCATGGGATCATTAAGAACCTATTGGCCCCTGCCAATAACTTTATTAATTCATGGGTTCTCTCTGAACCTATTGTTATCTCCAATAGCTCCTTTCATATCATAGTTTTTATGGGTAGACTATGAACCTATTGACTTCTGTCAATAACTCTGTCTGGATATAGTTTCATGGGATCACCACGAACCTATTGGCCCCTGCAAGTAACTCTTTCCAAACATAGTTTTCATGGGCTCACTATGAACCTGTCTAAACTGACAACTTCTTTAATCAGTCTTTGGGCATCCTATGTTCTGGTCTACCAGAACTCCTGGATGAAACTCTACTCATACAGGAGTTAACTCAATTTATATTCACTGATGGGTCAACCTAGCTGGTTATTCTGCCCTTTCTCCCCAAAATACAGTTATGGGTCCATTATACAGTTAACATGTTTATAGAAGAAGCAAATACAATAAAATAACAATACCAACATCCATGGTTTAATATCATTGAAATCATTTCCACATAAAACATGGTTAATCCCTTTAACATATTATTTATCAAGGAAAGCTTCTTCAAAAACTCCAAAGTTGAAAACCATTTCAAAGCTCTTTTATATTGCCATGAGTTTTCCTTTAAAAATGAGATTGGGTTCTTTGATTTGAAAACTAAGGCTTTCGAAACCTTAGACCTTTACTTTCGAAACCATTAAAATATATCTTTCGAAAGCATTCAAACCTTCTGTTCAAAACACCTAAACCTATGCCTTTCGAAACACTTAAAATATCTCCGTCGAAGGCATCAAAACATTCTTTTCGAAAGTGTTAAAGCATATCTTTCCATCTCATTGAAGCATAGCTTCGAAACCATTTGAAAGTTCCTCTTTCAAAACCATTGGGTTTAGTCTTAATTTTAAATTTTTGGGTCAAAGTGAACATAAACGAAAGTACCCCTTTCGAAACCATTAACCTTCAAGTAAAAGAGTTTGGGAAAAACTGATGGCTTTGAAACAATCCTTTCGAAGCTTTAATCTTTTAAGCAAAACAATTGGAAAGATAGCTTCGAAATACCTTTCAAAGCTATTGCCTTCAAAACCTTTAGTGTAAATGGCTACTAGAGCCCTTTCGAAAGCATTTGCAAGCGGTTTGTTATATTTAAAACAAAAGCTTACCCTTAGAACTTGTTGATAACTTCAACCTATTCGAAAGGCATGAAGACGACAACATGATTTTGACTAGGTTCAAACTATCCTTTCAAAAGCTCCATTTTAAAACATAAAACGTGACAACTCATTCGAAAGCTACCCTTTCAAACAAGAAGGCGGCAACCCCTTCGAAAGCAATATTCAACCCCTTCCGAAAGCATCTCTTTGAAATCAAGGCAAGCGACATCTCTTTTTGAAAGCAAACAAAGACCTTCGAAAGCTATTTCAAATGGCCATGATCCCTTCGAAAGCAAGGTTTTGACTCTGTACCTTCCGCCTTTCTCCAATCCACTACGTACCAAAAAACTAAGGGCGAAGGTATGTGGTCAAAAGGTTGCTACTGGAAGTGGAGAAGCAATAAATCTTTACAAAAACTATTTTGTTGCCTTTTTAAGTAAAAGCTTTTTAACTAACTTGCATATTTGTAAAAATAAAATTGGTTGCCATAACCTTTACAAAAATATTTTCTAAAAGTCTCCCGAATTTATTTTAGAATTAATTAAATATAAGTAGCAAAGAAGCCCTTCTCTTTAGCAAAACAATTAAGACATTTAATTCCTCCAACTAAATTAATTTAATTTCCACAGTAAATTACTTAGAAAAAATCCCCAAAAATCATCAAAATTCACTTTTAATATGTTATCTAACATATAAAAATTTCAAACCCAAAATCCTTTATATAATAACTAAAATAAATTTTAAACCTATTTATTCATTTCTTCCTTCAAAAATTCATAATAAATTATCCATGGCTTGTATAATTATGAAAATTAAAACTCATCTCCAAAATAATGTTTTACTTAACATATTAAATCCTCATAGCATTCAAAACCCAATCAACACGATTTTAGCCTTAAAATCGAAATAAAAACTCATAAATTATACTTGTTTCAAAAATTCATAATAAATTATCCTTATCACTTTAATCTTTACATTACTCTATTTAATTTATCTAATTAAATCTTCGGAATAATGTTATTTAAAATTATGGGTGTTACAATGCCCTTAGGAAGGTTGGATCTATTTGTTAATATAGGAACCCATCCTCGATCAGGCATATAAAAGAAGACTTTTGTCTTGGTGGATGATACTTAGATATAATGCCTTCCTAGGGCGACCGACCTTGTCTGACTTTTACGTCATGGTGGCTCTGTGGTGTTAACCATGAAGTTCCCAACAATAAATGGAATAGTAGTGGTGGAAGGGAATCAGGATGCCGCTAGGGAGTGCTATGTAGCAGGACTCAAAGATAACAAACGGCAAGAAAAGGAAAGGGTGCGGAAGTTGCATTCTGCACCAAGAATTCTATCGCATGGCAACTAAAGGAAGGGCCCTCACTTGGGTTCATGAGCGACCTTCACAATGAACTTGACCCGAGAGATGAAGGAGAGAGGGCCACAATTGAGCCCGGAGAGGCGATGGAATTTGTGAGGATGGACAGTAATGATCATACGAGGCTCATGAAGATCGGATCCAGATTGGAACAAAATCATAAGATATAGCTAATAGGATTCTTACGGGACAACTGGGACATGTTTGCCTAGTCTCATGCAAACGTGTGCAGAATATCTCCTTTGATTTCATGTCATGCTGTAAATATTGATCCTAGGAAACCACTACTAAAGCAAAAGAAAAGAAGTATGGGCTGCTTTAAATGAAGAAGTGAAAACCTTGTTAGCAAATGACTTCGTCAGAGAGTCTGTGTACCCATAATGGATTGCAAACTCGGTTTTGGTTAGGAAGTCGAATGGAAAATGGCGAACATGCATCGACTTATCCAACTTAAATAATGCTTGTCCTAAGGACTACTTCTCGCTCCCGAGGATTGACCAGCTAATAGATGGAACCATCAGGCATGATTTCTATCTTTTATGGACGCATACTCCAAGTATAACCAAATTGTAGTGCACGAAACTGATCAGGAACACACTAGCTTTGTTACCGACTTAGGGCTCTACTACTATAAGATCATGTCGTTTGGGCTTAAGAATGCAGAAGCGACATATCAATGCTTGGTTAATAAGGTGTTCGCCTATCAGATTGGAGAGCTATGGAAATATACATCGATGACAAGCTTGTGAATTCAAAAAGAGCTGAGGATAACATCTTACACTTGGAGGAGATGTTCCAAATTTTATGAGAATTCAAGATGAATTTAAATCCGCTAAAATGCTCCTTTGGGGTATCTTCTGAAAAGTTGTTAGGATTCATTGTGCATGCATGGGGAATCGAGGCTAACCTAGAACACGTTCAAGCTTTGAAAGACATAAATTTTCCCAAAACACGGAAGGATATGCAAAGTCTAAATGGAAAGGTAGCTGCATTCAGTAGGTTCATATCTAGGGCGATGGATAAGCGTGTTCCGTTCTTTGAAACACAGGAAAGAAGAAGGCAAGTTTACATGGATATACGAGTACTTAGCTGCTTTCTTAAACTTGTTGGAACACTTGTAGAAGCCACCAGTTCATTCTACAGTAGTTAAGGGGGAAGACCTCTATCTATACTTGCAGTGTCATTTCATGCCCTGAGCGCAGCATTAGTTAGGGAGGAAGATCGAGTACAACGTCTGGTATATTATGCGAGTAAACGTTTCCCCGGCCGAAATCGAGGTATCTTAAGCTGGAGAAGTTGGCATACATCATTTTAATTGCATTCCGAAGTTGAAGCACTATTTTCAGTCGCACCCCATCAAGTGCTTATAGATCAGCCCTAGAGACAAGTTTTGCACAGGCCCGATACTTCGAGGAGACTTACCAAATGGAGTATTGAGTTAAACCAGTATGAGTTAACCTATCATCCACAAACTGTGATCAAAGGACAAGCGATGGCAGATATTATTGCTGAGTTTACCATATGAGACAATGAAGTAAAACCCCAGGAGGAAGAATCTTTTAAATGACGGAAGTATGTAGATGGAGCATCGAATGATCATGACTCTGGTGCAGGAGTGGTACTATTGATGCCCGAAGAAAAGAAGCTAAGCTACGTGATATGGCTTGGATTCATGGCAACAAACAATGAGGCGGATTACGAAGTTTTGATAGAAGGGTTAGAGATAGCACTGGAGCTAGGAATCAGGTCGCTATGCGTGCACAATGACTCGCAGCTGATTGTGAACTAGGTACTCAAAGAATTGCATGCTAAGGGAGAGCGCTTGAAATCCTATTTGAAGAAGGTAAAGATCTAGCTTAATGAGATGGAACACTGCGCGATCAAGCACATTCCCGGGAGGAGAATTAGGATGCTAATGAGTTGGGGAAGTTGGCAAGTTTGGAAGTTGGGCCTTCGTTGGGATTGATGCCTATCACGATCCTACATAGTCCCAGCTTTGAGGAGGTGAATATGTTTGCAACTATCAACGGCGAGAGGACCTAGATGACACCGTTAATAAGATACCTAACTGAAGGAGTAGTATCGGGTAATAGGAACGAAGCTAGGAAGGTCCTAAGAAAGACGCCCTTCTTTTTCATTCAGGATGGAGTGCTATATTAGAGAGGATTTTCCAATCCATTATTGAGGTCCTTCGTCGAAAGGGAAGCTAAGGAGGTGTTAGAACACATACATCAAGGGAGCTACGGAGGCCACACTGGGGGGCCTTGGTAAAAAAAAGTGTTATGGTATGGATACTTCTGGTCAACATTGAACCATGATGCGATAGAGTATGCAAGGAGGTGTGATAAGCGCCAACGGTTCGTGAAGATTCCTAGGTTGCCCCTAACCAAGCTGAGACACATGGTTAGCCCTTGGCCCTTCACAGTCTAGGGAATAGTTCTAATTGGAGAACTTCCAATGGTACGAGGCGGAGCTAAGTATGCTATAGTGGCGGTTGACTACTTTACTAAGTTGGTGGAAGTCGAACCCCTTACTAAGGTTTCGAAGGCCAAGGTCATAAACTTTTTGATTAGGAATGTGATATGCATGTACAGAGTTCCCCTTCAGATCATCTCAAACATGGATTGCAGTTCTACAGTATAGAGTTCGCCGATTTCTGCTAGCATCATGGAATAAAGAAAAGCTTCTCCACGGTAGCATATCCATAGGCTAACAGATAGGTGGAAGCAGTCAACAAAGTTCTGAAAACACTAATAAAGAAGCGATTGGAAAAGGCAAAGGAATCATGGGTGGACGAACATCCTCCGGCATTATGGGCCTATCGCACTTCCTTAAAGACGACAACATGACATACTCTTTTCTCATTGGCTTACGGATCGGAGACAATGTTGCCAGTAGAGTCGGTAGTACCATCACACAGAAGGATTCATTGTGACCCGAGTGAGAATGAAGAGCTACTGAACATGTCATTGGACTTGGTTGATGAGAGGCGCGAGAAAGCCACCTTGAAGGCTGAAGCACAAAAGCGAGGGGTGGCTACACAACACAACTCTAAAGTCAAATGTCGCCTGCTCAAAGAGGACTTGGTGCTTAAATGAATATTCCCCAGACTTGTGGCACTCGACCCAGTCTGGGAAGGACCGTACGTTGTCTATAAAGACTTAGGCAGTTGAGCTTTCATCATCATCATAGTAGATGTAGCTATATTCGGAAGAGCTTGGAATGCACACCATCTCTATCATTATTTTACTTAAATTTCTATTGTTTCGCCAATTGTATTATAATTCTATAATTGAAACAATTATGAAATAGATTCTAATAAAGTGTGCTTTCCTTAAAATCATGTCATGATAGGTAATGGTTAGGAAACATAACTTTGCATTAGCATTTGATTGTGATGGACTAACATTAACGATGTGAGGGAACATCATCTAGGCCCAGAGAGCCGACTTCTCGACCCTGGGGTAAGGCTGCGTTATCAAGAAATCTCCTCCCAAACTTCTTATCGGCAATGATAGACCAGAGTGATCACTCAACCGGGTGTCTATTATTGACAATCGTCCCAAACTTCTTACCGGCAGTGATGGACCAAAGTGATCCCTAACCGGGTATCCATCATTGACAATCGACCCAAACTTCTTGGTGGAAATGATGGACCGGAGTGATCCATTAATCGGGTGTCCATCATTGACGATCGGTACAAACCTCTTGTCAGTAGAGATGGACCAGATGATCCCTAACCATGTGTTCATCATTGATGATCGACCCAAACTTCTTGCCGGTAGTGATGGACTAGAATGATCCCTTAACCGAAAGTCCATCGTTGACGATTGGCCCAAACTACTTGCTGACAGTGATGGACCAGAGTGATCCTGAACCGAATGTCTATCATTGACGATCGTTACAAACTTCTTACCGGCAGTGATGAACCAGAGTGATCCCTAACCGAGTGTCTATCACTGACGGTCAGCTCAAACTCCTCGTCGGCAGTGGTGGACTAGAGTGATCCCTTAACTGGATGTCCATCACTAACGATCGGCTCAAACTCCTCGCCGCAATAGTGGACCAGAGTGATACCTTAACCGAGTGTCCATCACTGTAGTCGATAGCTTTAAACCAACAGAACGTCATAGAGAACCCGACTTACCAGCAGTCAGGAAATGAAAACTGCCTAGATGGTTCCCCCCTATCGGTTAGGTTACAATTCGGCCAACGATGGACAGTTAAGTCCGATGGTGGCAGATAGTGACTATTAAGACAAACTTACATAAGGCATGCGTGAATTGCATAATAAACAATAAACGGAAATGGAAAATAGAGCGCACGAGGATAATAAACATGTGAATCATGTTGTCAAACATCCATATATTCATAAGTTACAATCACAAGTATCAGGAAATAACATGCACTCGACCTCACCAATACATCAAAATTGGTTGAGCATAGACAACAATGTTTGATATAAGCAGAGCAAAAATAAAAACAACAATCTATCTCAAAAAAGGAAAATATGGATAGGACATGAGCGCAGTTTCTCACTTGGACTTGGATATGATCTTCTTACTGTGATGCTTCGAGTCTTTCTGCTCGCCTCCTCTTCCTCTAGCTTGGCGGTGGCGGATGTGTCGAGCTTTGTTTGTCTCTTCTTCAAACTTTTTAGCTTTTCATGAGCTTCAATCTTAACCTTGCCATCTCCTTAGGGAATCTTGGTAGGATTTGTTGCTTCAAAGCTTCATCCCTGTCGAAGTCCTCAGCAAGCCCTGTAGAACCTAAAATATCGATGTCGACGTCGTCATGGAGAGCGGTAATCATTTCACCATGAGCTTCTCCAGTAGGAGGATCAGAAGGGCCTAGGGGCACAATGCCTGATGGTGGGATGTCATGAATCATTACAACTCCAGCATGGTCTATCATAAGCGAACCATCTGCAGGGAAACGAGGAGATCTTTCAAATATGGTTTTCCCCAAGTGAGCTCGAACACACTGAGCGGTGGCTCATGGGATGTAAAGTAGAATCCTACATTCTTTTGGAGAACTCGGAGCATCGCCAGGAGGCTGAATGTGACTCAGAGGAGGAGGTATTCCCATAGGCTGGCTTGTAATAAATAGATCTGAAGATACATGGAAAATAGTTAGAGGGACATCGTGCATGGGGGCGTAAATAACCGATTTCGAAATTTGAACTTGCACTATCGCTTTGAAGGTGGAACGCCCATCCTTTCTCTTCTCTGCCTCTTCTTTCTGGGACTTTTCAATTTCAAGCAACTTAATGTAGCCAAGACGAATGACTTCCATTTCATCTGCCGAGAAGTAAGCATCAATGGCCTCAAGGTTAAAAGGCGGACTTCCTTGCTCACTAGCATCTTTTGCTTCTTTAATTAAGCATCAATGATGGAAGCCATAACTTACTGATAGTCATCCATCCCTGCAAGGCTTTTCTCCGTGAACATCATGTAGTAAATCTCATTAAGGAGTGATTCCACCTGGTCCAGCTGAATATCTAATTCATTGCACTCCTCTTGCAACATCCCGGCCTTAGAGGTTTTCGCATTTTTGCTGGCAAATACAGCCTTGAGTTCTGCTTAGAGGAGACCTTGTCAGCTCTCCACTTCATAACCCTCTCCTTCAAGTCGGTGATTCCTGGCTTTATTCCCTTCATCATCGCATGAAGCTCACCCAGCCTCTTGGTGAACTTGTCTTTGACATGTTTGCAATCGTCAAAGAGATGCCCATCCTTATCATTATATTCTTTCTTGGCGGCTTTGATGTTGGCAAAATGGTCCTATCTCAGCTACTCGAATTCTTCAGTATGGGTAGCCTTAAGCCTCTCAATCTCATCGGCATGCTTCTTAATCTCTTTGGTATGAGACCTCTCCAATGCATCTACCACTTTCTTATGGTCTAAATCCTTCTAGTTCAGCTGCTTCCTTAAATCAAAAATCTTTAAATTATGCTTCATGTTTTTTTGCTGATCTCCTCCACGTCCTTGATGACTTTAGCATGATACTCTGACAGGGCCTTTACAACACCCAATCTGTCCACTAGAAGGTCAATTGCCCCTGTAAAGGAAAGGGGGTGCCTCGGTAAGCAAGCGGGCTAGAGGGTTTCTCGGTTGATAGAGTTATTGAAGTTTGTCGAAGTTCGGGTCCATAGGGTCAGTAATGACAACAGCTCCCTCTTTTCCTTTCCCCTTATCTTTTCCCATCGGGCATGGACTATCACTCCTCTTTTGTACGTCTTCTCCTATTGTTTGGAAGTTTCCAAGTCAGATAAAGGAAAAGGTGAAAGACGAGGAGATTTAGAGGGATGGACCAGAGTCCGAGATTCTAGTTTCACTACTAAGGGAGTGAGATCTTTTCTGTAAGCTATCTTTGGGGTCCCGGTCACCTTCGTCCCCGACCAGACGGTAGTGAATGGTCTCCTCGGTCTTCAACTTCATAGCTGGTTGCCCAACATTTTCACTCATGCCAAATGAACACACGGCCTTTTTAACATCCTTAGGAGGCGCTTTCGGCCCTAGCTGCTTCATTTTAGATAGCAACTTTTCCCTTTTTGAACTCATCCTGCTTGCAATTGCAATTTACGGCGGGTTAGAATTAGAGAAAACACTTGGAAAATGCATAAATATGGTGTAAGCATGCAAGAATATGAATGTCTGTGTAAGACTGCGTAGCGAATACATAAACCCTTGCAGTTTGAATGGGTCTCCGGCTGTCGCTGGATTTCTGCTATAGACACAGAGTCCCCGTAATCGATCCCAAGCTCTAGATATTGAAGATAGTCCGAAATGAAAATGTCCCTGGGAACGAAAGTTCCCTCCTCCTCGAAACCAAAAACGCGATGTAGGGCTTCCTCCACCTCTAAATTAAACAAGCTATCTAAACCAATATGCCTGGAGGAACGCGCTTCACTACAGTCCAAAAATCGTTGTCATGAGAATAAGGGCCTCCCTTTTCTGCCGTCTTTGTATGGATGCTATCGTCATCATATTCCCTTAAGGTCCTAAGCCGGCCGCTTTTACTGGGTTTATTCCTAAAGGAGCTTAAATTTTGTTCCTCTAAACCCGTAAGGACAGTATGAGCAATACCGTTCGAATCTATAGTCAAGAGGGCATTAGAAACGAAAGGCTGAGAGGATGGCGCTTCGCTCGTCTCATTGGTAGCCGAGTATTTTCCTTTCTTCTTCTTGGTAGGCTTGTGAGTGGAAGGTTGCCTGCCTCTCCCGATTGAGCGACGAACTACCAGTAGTCCAAGCTGCCTTAGATTATCGTCAGTAACTATACGGGGAACCTCCTGAAATTACTTCAAGATTTGTTGGATTTTTTACAACATGTCTTCTAAGTCTTCTTCGGTGGCTACTTTCACTACTCCTGGGAAAAAGAGAATCTATAGAAAGAAAAATTAATACCAACCATAAGATTTCACAAAACCATGAATGGAAATAGGCGAAAGAGAGGGGCTCACATCTAGAATGCCATTGATGAAAGCATGGAGAGCTATCTAGGACGAAAAAGTATTCGTGCCAGAACATACTGTACTTAGAGTACAAGTTCTCAACTAGCTTAAACATGCTCCTAGCCTCAAGATAGATAAAAGGAGACCCTTTATTTTTCTTTTATGGTGTAAAGGAACTTTATTTGACGATGGATAGGGGGCATCTGGAACACCCTCATGAAAATAGCATATAGACTAGTACGCATGGCATATCCATTGGGATGCAACTAAAATGGGGCAATCTTCAAATACACAAGGAAGTCTACGATCCATTGAGGAAGAGGGGGCGGGGCTCCGACCGTGTACTGATAATGAGAGTAGGCCATGTACCCTTCTGGTGGGGCATGTGCTAGTTGGTCCGGAGTGGACAAAAAGACGTCCTTTTTAGGGATACCGTGAGTGCCATGATAATATCCAACTGCATAGAAGTCAAGATCGAGCGCTCAGAGTCGATGGGGTTCACTAATAGTTCAGACAACCTATACCCGTGCATGAGAGAACGAGCAGAACTAGGCTGATTAGAGCGACGCCCCTATAGCATGGGATCCGGAGGTGCGGAATGATAGGGACTTTGGTCACCAGAGATCGTCTATGAACGTGTCTTGCGACAATTTGACATACCTATCTGATATGATAATCCATTACACGTAGTATTGCAAAGGAGTGAAAGTGTTTGTGCATACGTGAATGTGTGCATACGCGATGCAAAGAAGGATAAGTTAGTAACAATTTTAAATTTGCATTCCAACATTAGAAGATAATTATTCCAAAACCATAATCAACTCGGAAAAGCTAATGTGCGACTATCGTTTTTCTATTCAGTGGTCGAATACTTAAGTGATTAAGCCTTAGAGAGGGATTCAATTCAAAACGAATTTTACAATCGTGTTTTTACAACCCAAGCCTCTCCTAGCACCAAAAACCCTCTCAATTTCTTTGCTCAACCAGAACAGAGCAAGCTAAGCTAAGACTCTAAACCCTAACCTAACTATTGAACAAAGCCCAAATCATGACACACTCATCAGTAATATGGATACTGATGTGCACGTAAAAGTGTATATTTTTACTCCCATATTTAATCTCCTTTAATTTAAATAAATGAGCATATTAGGGTATTTTACATGTTTAAACCAAAATCTAATTTGTTTTCAAATCATCATTCATTCATCTTCATTTGGGGGCAAAATGGTAATTTTGTGTATGATTTAATTTTGAGAAAATTTATTTGCATATTTTATTTATATTTGTAGGAAATTGAGTACAAATTGGATGGAGCTTCATGGATTTATGCATGCACAAATGTTTAAGGCCAAGGGAATGTAGAAAAAGAAAGAATTCATGCAACATGGAGGCCCACGTGCCCACTAACTAATGGTCCATAATTATAATCACATGCACATGTTAATGGAGACTTAAATGCATGTTAGGGGGGATTAATTAATTCCCTAATGATTACTTGGAGGTTACACTATCTCAAGGGCATTTTTGGTAGTCTCCTAAAAATTAATTATGGTTTTAAGCATGATATATTTCATATAACCATCTTCTTCTCTTTTATGCAATATTATAACCATAAATCAATGACAAATAAAATGTCCTTTTAATGGCTTCTTAGCCTTGTTCCTTCCTTTAATGCAATTTTTATTTCATACTTTCTTTTATTGCTGCTTTATTTTATGCTCTCTCTTTTAGTTTATGCTCCCTTATTTCATGTTAATAACATAGATTTAATTCTTGCAATTAGGTTAGTTTTATTTCATGAAAATAGTTAGCTCTCTTTTCTTTTAATTAGCTCTAATTTTCCTTGTTTTTTATGTTGAAATCACTTTATGTTAAGATGTATTCAAATATGAGCAGCTAAGCCCCTTCAATTTAGGGGTAATAAAGCTCTCATGAAACATATTAAATTAAAATAATGATTTCATTTATGATCTCTCTTTTGTGCTTAATAAAATTTATGAATGATAATAGTTTATGTCTTTTTTTAGTGAATTTGATAGTCTATGTTGACATCTCAAATAGGCTATGCATATTCCATTGTAAACATAAACTATTTGATTATTTGCCTAAGTGATTTTGATGATGAAAGTCAAACTAGAATCAAAATTTGATGCTCTATGTTACTAATTTATAGTAAATATATCATGCTTAAAATAGATTTTAATTTTAATTTCATGTCATTTTCATGAGAGTTGATAAGTGGGTTGAATGGTATGTTAGAGTTTGATAGTTTAAGTTGTGCTAATTAACAACACAAATAAATCATACTTATAATAAACACATCTATCATTTCTACTTAAAATTAAAAGGAGAGATTATAGATAAATTTTATGATGATTTATATGAATGATTGGAAGTGAATTTTCCTCCAAATTGCTCCTTAATCTCATAGTTTTATTCACTTTTGCTCTAGTTCACTTTCTACAATTTTCTTAGTTTAAAACAACTTCAAAACTTTGGGCTAATTTTGATTGAGTAATATTATAATTTAATTTTTTTTCCTGTGGATCGATCCGTACTCGTATACGTACTACGATTGTACATCGTGCGCTTGCGGTTTTATAACGATTATATTTTTCGACGGTTTTCTAATCGATAGAAAATCTATCATCAAACAAGTTTTTGGCTCCATTGCCGGGGAGAGTAATTTGATTTTAACACTACTCTTCGAATTATTTTTATTTGATTTTATTGTGTGTTCATTTTGTGTGTTGATTTGCATAAAATAAGCAAAAGAAAAAAAAGTTTATTGTTGTGTGCTTGTGTGTCATTTTTATTTTCATTTGTTTGTGTGCATCTCTTGTTTTCTTCACTCTTATTTTGTTCACTTGT
Source organism: Allium fistulosum (assembly GCA_030737815.1). NCBI lineage: Eukaryota > Viridiplantae > Streptophyta > Magnoliopsida > Asparagales > Amaryllidaceae > Allium > Allium fistulosum. The sequence goes on from CM060904.1 coordinate 693,010,089, forward strand.
TGTGGCTTGTGCATTTGTGAATTTTTGGTTTGTGTTTTCATTCTTTTAAAAAAACTGCATTACACTGTTCTTTTCAGTTTACTTTTTGATTCACTTGTTCCGTTTACTTGTTTAGTTCATAGATTCGGTTTGTTTCAAATGTATATTCAGTTTTTAGTTTTGTGCATTGTCCTCTGCTTTTCATACACTTGTGCAATTCATTTCATAAAAACAAATTTTCCATTGTATTTTTTGAGAATTTTCATACATATTTGCTGTTCAATTGCATTAAAAAAATTCATACACTTATGTCATTAAATTGTTACATTGCATTGTAACAGTTACATTTCACAAAAGTTTCAGCTTCCATTCTCTGTTTCATTGCTTTATTGGCATTCTTGTGTTTGCATCTCACTATTTACATTTCACTTAAAACACTACATCAAACAGCACCTCCCCTCTGACAACAACCTACCATCAAGTTTCTGCTACAGGCATACTCCTCTTCCTACAACATTGGCCTTTGGGATCATCAGCAACTCCCCTATCGAAAACTGCTGCCATCATCCTTCTCCTCATTTTATTCTATTCATCCTTCATCACTCCACTACATTACATCCACCACCTAACTTCACACTACCATTCACCTGCACAATACTTCTCTTGCTCCCCTCTTACCACCGCATTCCGTCAAACCACAATCAACCACACTCTCCTCCCAAACCAATCATGCAACCAAACTTCAACTCCATTCCCACTCCAACAGTCCTCTGCTCACTACCTTCAAACATCCAAAACCCCACTGCGCATTACTGTCTTCACCTGAACTGCCAATACCCACACAACATATATCATCCACTTAACCTTTCCACCATCAATCACACAAATGCCATCACGACAACTGCAGCCTTCATCTCCTCCAAATTCACAACATCCAACCAACCACCAATCTCCCCTCCTGCAAATCACCATCCTCAAACAGCATACGCAAACCACTACTTGCTCACCACAAAACCTTCACAACAATCAACCTCTTCATTAAAACTCCTTCAAGTCAAACAACCTCCTATATCAACTTTGCCATCAATATAAGCATCAAAAACCGCTCACTTCATCCACTAACTTTATACTTACATCTAACCCAAAACATCACCATTCACACAGTAAAGAACAGCAAACACATACACTTACCACAATCTAATCACCAAACTCTTCTCTACAGTTCACCACCTTGACCTCAGTCACCTCCATCTCCAAACTTGTCGTTCATGCCTCATATACCGCAATTAGGTACATCAAATCCCACCTTCATCTCTCTCCCATGCCAATCGCCTACACAAACCAAGATTTGATTAACCAAAATCGCAGAACCATCACACCCGATCGATTCAAACCCACCATCGCAACCGCGACCGAACCAAAATCAAGTTTTCTAATCACTATATCAGTTTGTAGAATTTACGAGTCACGATTTCAACTATCGGTTAATCCTCTTCGTGTTTCCCAGTTCTTTTTTTTTCTTCGTGATTTGGTTGTAGAGAAAAGAAGGGGTTACGATTATTATTTAGGGTATTAGCTCGTAAGGCTTTTGGGCTGTGTGAATTCAAAGTTTTTTTCCTTTCATTCTCTTGTTTTGTTTAAGTATAAATTTAATTTTTAGTTTTGTTATCTTTACAAAAAAAAGAAAAAAAAATTTGTCGCTTTTGTTTTTGTTCTGTCCTTATAAAAATTCTTTTTCGATACTTTTTCAGGTTGCAAAAGCAGAAAAGGATAAGGAATTACCCTCCACAACAGCTTTGCTTTGCTTTCCAGCTAGAAGATTACTTTGCTTGCGCTAAAAATATAAAATAAATTTACCGCTTTAAAATAAAACTGCTAATAATCCTGCATGCTTTGGTATCATGTTCTTGACTCTTGTTTTTTTTTCTTTTTTTGCATTGTTGGTTGCTTGCATTTTATAGAAAAACAAAACAAAACAAAATCAAATCTCTTTAGTAGTTGCATTGTAATTCACGTTTATTTTCTGTTTTGCATTCATTTCATCTTATTTTCTTTTCTATGGGCACCCAACTTCACATAAGGTGGGGATTTCATCACCCCTTCCTTGGCCTAAAAATTGCATTTCATCATACAATTTGACTAATAATAACGGTTAGACGTTGGACTTAAGGGTGTCGCGAGCTCATCTAGGGTTTAATTGTATCTTGACAAGTTTTTTTCTTTCAACAATCTAATTTTTTGGTGTCTAGGCTACGACAGAGCAATAATCAGTTATAAATATAATGGTGATTCGTAAATATTATAGTGATTGTTTCTCTAAAGGTACTTAAACCTTCGACTGTGTTGCTATGGTGATTCATGGTACACCGATAACTCCTGTCTATTACCTGGCTAAGAACTATTTTGTTGGATTAAGTCAAAGTGTGATTATATAATTTTGGGTTAGGAGCTTCTAAGGATAGAAAATTTATAGTTAAGTCCTTATATCCATTTAATTACATTAGTTCATGCATATATAAAAAAAATTAAAATCCAAAAGCAATTTTTTTTACATTTTCCTTAACTTAGTTTTTTAAAACAAAAATCCAAAAGGAAAAAAAATCTTTTCAAATCTTTTCCTCTGAAAAAAAAATCAAACATAATCAAAAATCCCAAAAAAAACAAGCATTTTACTTAATTTAGTTTATTTTTAAAAAATAAAAAACCTAAAGAAAAAAATTTCAAAAATAACTTTTCTAAAATAAAAAAACAAAAACATTTAAAAAAAATTAAAATCCAAAAAAAAAGTCAATTCTCCAAACCTTGTTTTTGGTAAATAAACTCATTTTGCTAAATATTTTTCCCTTTTTTTAAAAAAAAAAGAGAAGAATTTTTTTGGTAAATATTTCATTCTCTAAACCTATTTTCATTCTCGTAACCTTGATTTTTACATCTTTATCTCCTTGATCTTTTCACGTGTGCATGAGTACCTAGACTCGTGACACAATAACGAATCGTTTAACTAGAATGAACAATCATCCAACAATGGCGAATGAAAACACCCATCGAACTCTCATGGATAGAATCTTTCCCGACCGAGACAGGCGCTCACTTCGAAATTCATTCAAATCACATTGCCATACTCCTAAAATTTGGCAATTTTGAACACGATGACCATACATCTTCCTAACAAAATTCGAACAAGTTTGTGCGGCCATTAAACTCCAACAATTATGTGATGATGGAATCAAACTTCGGTTAATCCTATTTGCATTTACCGATTACGCTGAAAAATGGTTGTGCAGTTTACCTTCGAACTCGATCAAAACTTGGGACGAATTCGTTAAAGTTCTCTTACAAAAATTCTACCCCTTGGAAAAAACGACCAAAATATGAAACAAAATTGTGAACTTTCATCGATTCAGGGTGAACCTTTCAAAAAATACTTTAAAGATTTAAAAAGCTTTTGATAAAATGTCCACACCTTAATTTTGAAAAATGAACTCTTTGCCAAATCGTATACGATGGACTTGAAAATAGTTCATAAACCATGCTTGAATCGATGTGCTAAGGCAATTTTCTTGCCCACTATCATGACGATGCTTGGCAATTCCTTGAAAACTTGACCGAAAAATCATCCCAATGGGAACGTTCTAACGAAAAATCCATTTACTCACGATCGAGCGCACATTCTATAGGATCATCGTTGGCTTTGGAATTTAAAATCGATGCAATGATAAATAAATTCGATAACGTTTTCTCGCCCAGCTATATGAACCAAGCTTCCCAACCACTGTGTTATAAATGCAACAATCTGAATCACATAGCCAATCAGTGTCCTCATTCGGTAGAACAACTCAATGCTTTTTACAAGGTTAAGAATGACCCATTTTCTCCAACGTACAATCCTCCTTTGAGAAATCTTCCTAACTTTGCATGGAACCAAAATAATTCTAACACGAATTTGGTTCGTCCCAATTTTCAAGCATCTCCGAACAATGCTTCGAATCCTTCCTTTTAGCCCAACCACTTTCAACAATTTTTTTCCATCCGTCTCAAAATCAACCGCAACAATCTTTCGCTCCCCAAGACGATAACCGATTGACTTCACCTGAGAAAAGTCTTGAAACTTTGGCTAAAGCAACCACTTAAAGCTTCCAATCAAATAGAAATTTGCAAATTTGTTAAGTACATACATGCAGAATACGAGTCAATCGATTGCTAAACTTGAAATGAAAATGAGTCAATTAGCCACCTCTATGAGTGAACACGAACAAGACACATTCCCAAGCCTGCCAATTCCGAATCCTAGAAATCAAAACATGAATTCAAATCAAGCCCATGTCGTTCAAGATAGCAATGTGAACCAAATAAATGCTATTACGACTTTGCATTTTGGTAAAAAAATCGATAACCAAGTGGTCAATCTAAATAATTTACCGAAAGCTCCTCTTGACACATTGAAAACGACAAGCGATTCCGAACAAAACATTGAGCCAAACATCGAATCAAATGACAATCCAAATTCTTCTTCTGCTCAAGTAGACTGACCTACTGAGTATCAAGTTCCATTTCCACATCGCCTTCGACCCAAAAAACATTCTGAGAAAATGGAAAAGATGTTGGAAATTTTCAAACAAGTTAAAGTGAATATCCCTCTCCTTGATATCGTTTAACAAACCCCAACTTACGCTAAATTTCTAAAGGACTTGCGTACTCAAAAACGACACACTCACATACCCAAGAAAGGTTTCTTAGCTGTCAGTCTTTGTGAAGTTTTGTCCCAATCAATCCCCGTAAAATACTAAGATCCGGGATTACCAACGATCTCGTGCACGATAGGAGACAAGACGATTAATAAGTGCTTACTAGACTTGGGTGCGAGTGTCAATTTGATTCCTTATTCAGTATACCAGCAACTAGGCTTGGGTAAACTAAAACTGATGAAAGTAACACTTCAATTTGTTGATCGTTTGATAAAGAAACCCGTGGGAGAAATCGAGGACATACTCATCAAAATCGGTCAATTCATATTCCCCGTCGATTTCATCATCCTTGAAACACCAACTGTGAACAATCTGATGAGTCAAATTCCATTGATTATTGGACGACCTTTCTCACTTCAAATGCCCTAATCAATTGTCGAAATGGTTCGATGAAAATATCTTTTGGAAACATGACTTTGGATCTTAACATCTTCAATCTCTAAAATCAATCGAACAAACCACGTGACCAAATGTTGGAAGTTATCTCCATTCAAGAAAATTTTGACAATGAAACAGTTAACCTTAACCACGAATGCGATACCGAATACGAACAACTATTTCAAGATGAGCCTAACAAGATTGAAAATGCACTTCAGTTTGAACCCATTACTGTTGAGTCAGAACTTCAACCAAATTCTTTGATTGAGCAACCTCCTAGGTTGGAACTCAAACCTCTTCTAATCACCTTAAGTCTCCCTTCTTTCAATTCTATTGAAAAACAAGGAGGCAATTGGATGGTCGATTATTGATATTAAGAGAATTAATCCTGCTCTTGTTCAACATCGTATCCACTTAGTTAATGAAGCCAAGCCTGTTCGTGACGCACAATGAAGGCTTACCCTAAAAATGAAAGATGTTGTTTGAGATGAAATTCTTAGACTCCTCAATAACGAAATCATATACCCATTCCTGATAGTTCGTGGGTTAGCCCAATTCATGTCATGCCTAAAAAGTCCGGACTTACTGTTATCAAGAACGACGCTAACGAACTCATTCCAACTCGTACTCAAACAGGTTGGTATGTTTGAATTGATTATCGAAAATTAAATGCTGCAGCACGTAAAGATCACTTCCCTCTTCCTTTCATCGACCAAATTCTTGAACAATTAGATGGCTATGAATTCTATTGCTTATTCTAGTCGCTTCCAAAGATAAAGAGAAAACGACTTTCATGTGTCCCTTTGGCACTTTTACATATCGATGTATGTCATTTGGCCTTTGCAATGCTTATGCTACTTTCCAAAGATGCATGGTCAACATCTTTTTCGACATGATCGAACGCTTACTGGAAGTGTTTATGGACGATTTTTCCATCTTTGGAAACTCTTTTTCCGAGTTCTTACACCGTCTTGAGTTGGTTTTGAATTAATGCAAGGACAAATACTTAACGTTAAATTGGGTAAAATGTCATTTCATGGTCAAACATGGCATTGTTCTTGGGCATGTCATTTCAAACAAAGGCATTGAGGTAGATAAAGCGAAAGTTGATGTAATTGCGAATCTACCCATTCCCAAATCTGTCAAGGATATTTGTTCATTTCTAGGACATGCTAGTTTCTATCGATGCTTTATGAAGAACTTTAGTAAAATTGCTCAACCTCTGATGACTCTTCTTGGAAAAGGCATTCCATTTGAATTTAATTCTGACTGTGTTTCTGCTTTCGAACGTCTCAAAAATAAACTCATTTTCGCTCCCATCATTTGCTCACCCAATTGGGATCTTTCTTTTGAAATAATGTGTGATGCTTCTACTTTTGCAGTTGGTGCTGTCTTAGGACAATGCATCAACAAAATTCTTCATGTCATCTACTATGCTAGTATGACTCTAAACGATGGTCAACTCAATTACACAACCACCGAAAAAGAGCTTCTAGCGGTAGTCTTTGTGCTCGAAAAGTTCCGACCTTATTTGATTGGCTCACACATTATGGTTTACACTGACCACTCCACTCTTAGATACCTTTTCACTAAAAAGGATGCTAAGTCTTGTTTGATCCGTTGGATCCTGTTTCTCCAAGAATTTGACCTTACGATCAAAGACAAAAAAGGATCCGACAATGTAATTACCGATCATCTATCGCGTCTTCTAAACGCACCACCTTCTTTACTGGTCAATGAGAACTTTTCTGATGAACAAGCCCTTTCTGTTTCCATCGATCCATGGTATGCTGATATAGTGAACTATTTAGTCACTAATAAAACTCGTTCATTTTGGTCGAAACAAGATAAATACAAATTTCTTTCCCAAGTCAAGTACTTCTATTAGGATGATCCATACTTGTTTAAGTATTGTTCTGATCAAATCATTTGACATTGCATTCCAGATAGTGAAAACAAGAGTGTTCTTTCGTTTTGTCATGACTAAGATTGTGGTGGTCACTTCGGTCCGAAGAAAACGGTGAAAAAGGTGCTTCAATGTGGTTTTTACTGGCCTACACTTTTCAAAGATGCATTCGAGCTCTGTAAAACTTGTGATCGCTGCTAAATGTTTGGAAAAATCTCTCGATGAAACATGATGCCCTTGAACCCCATTCTTACAATCGAAATCTTTGACGTCTTGGGTATCGACTTTATGGGACCATTTCCCAACTCTTTTGGAAATCTGTACATTCTTCTTCTTGTTGATTACATCTCTAAATGGGTTGAAGCCATTCTATGTAAAACAAATGATCACAAAGTTGTTGTGAAATTCATAAATGAAAACATCTTTTCGAGGTTTGGAACATCTCGCACAATAATAAGCGATAATGGAACCCAATTCTGTAATCGATCATTTGAAACTCTAATGAAGAAATACTTGATAACCCACAATTTATCTACTCCTTATCATCCTCAAACTTGTGGTCAATTTGAAGTTTCAAATTGTTAAATCAAGCAAATTTTGAGAAAACTATAAATAAAATAAAAAAGATTGGTCATAAAAATTAACAGATGCGCTTTGGGCTTATAGAACTACATATAAAACCAACTTGGGACGTCTCCTTTTAGGCTGTTGAAATTGAACATAAAGTGTTGTGGGCGATTAAGAACATAAACTTTGATCTCGAAAAACTGGGCGAAAAAGAAAATTGCAAATCAATGAATTAGAGGAGATTAGGAACGATGTATATGAAAATGAGAAAATTTACAAAGAAAAAAAAAGTTTTTCATGACAAATCAATCCTAAGGAAAACATTTTCGCCAAATCAAAAGGTTCTTTTGTATGACTCTCGACTTCATTTTCTCCCTGGGAAATTAAAATCAAGGTGGACAAGACCATATGTGGTACGTATTGTTTTTCCACATGGTGCTATAGAAATAGAAAACCCTAGGGATGAATCGATTGTTAAAGTCAATGATCATGGTTTAAAATCTTATTTGGAGTTAGCAAGTGATCGAGAGGAGGAGCTCATGATTCTTCATGAGCCACACTACGTCTAGTAAGAAATTTTAGCCCTCTCTTGTAAATATGTACATATTTTTCTCCGTTACACTCATTATATCATGCATTGACTATGGGAACACAGTCAAAATCAAGTGTGGGGTGAGTCTCATGTTTATTTTGATTTTTCATGGTTTATTTTTTGCATTTTCTTTCCAAAAACAAAAAAATCCCTAAACAAAATTTTCTTTTTAGCATAATTGATTTACTTTTGAAGAAACACGATCCGATAAGTATTACATTTTCGGTTATTAAATTGAAATTTTTGGAAATTTACTTGTCTTAACAAAAACAAAAACAAAAGTTTGATTACAAATAGCTATGGTGTAACTAGTATATATGAAGGTTCATAGTTGATAATTATGAAGTATATCCTAATTGTAATCTTTGTTTAAAAGAGTGGCTAATTTAAAGTAAAGGCGATAACATTTTTTATCTTCTAAGTTAAGCGGTTCTAAAATGTATTTGCATAACTCTCTTTTCAAAAAAAATCATAAAAATAAGAAACATCTAGAGTCATGTGTTCACACGTAAGTGTGTACACTCGCCACGCTCTGTGCCTTCTCATGTAAGCCCAAAAGGCAGTGCTTGATCGGTATATCTGGCCTCAATTTATTCAAGTTAGGTGTATGTAAATAAAATAATAATAATAAACACCTAGATTCATGTGTTCATACGCAAGTGTGTACACTCGCCACACTCTGTACTCTTCTCACGTAAACCCGAAAGACAGTGCATGATCGATATATCTGGCCTTAGTTTATCCGAGTTAGTTATGTAAATAATAATAATGTTAATATTTTTCAAAATAGAGAGAGAAAGTAATTAAACCCCAAGCACTATCTTCACTTATTTTATTTGACTTGTTATTCAAAAGAAATAAAAATGCCACTTTGCAAAACTTTGATAATCAACTAAAGGATTCATTTCATAGTTGCATTATGTTATCAACCGAAACAACTAGCCAAATTAGAGTCTAATTGTGATGATAACTTAATTTTTATTGGAAGTTTTGATGAGTAAAAGGACTAAAATTTCTTGATAATAACCAAAACTTATATTTAACTTACTCGTGTCAATCTAAAAGTAAATTCTTCATTTGTAAATATTTTCGAAAACTTACATCATGTAGTCGCATTAGAATTTCCATATCGCATTTGGGTTTTATGGGTAGTATCCGCTGAAAACCCTGACGAGAAAACACTCGTTCTACTAGGGACACCTAGAGGTTTAATGGCTTGTTGCATATGCTCAATGTAATCGTGTTTCCAACGAAAACAGATTTATCATAGTTTTAGTTTATTCGAGAATGAATAAAAAGATGAGTGTGGGGGTATTTGATGTGCACGTAAAAGTGTATATTTTTACTCCAATACTTAATCTCCTTTTATTTAAATACATGAGCATATTAGGGTATTTTACATGTTTAAACCAAAATCTAAATTGTTTTCAAATCGTCATTCATTCATCTTCATTTAGGGGCAAAATAGTAATTTTGTGTATGATTTAATTTTGAGAAAATTTATTTGCACATTTTATTTTTATTTATAGGAAATTGAGTACAAATTGAATGGAGCTTCATGGATATATGCATGCACAAATGTTCAAGGCCAAGAGAATGTATAAAATAAAATAATTCATGCAACATGGAGGAGCCCACATGCCCACTGACTAATTGTCCATAATTAAATCACATGCACATGTTAACGGAGACTTAAAGGCGTGTTAGTGGGGATGAATTAATTTCCTAATGATTACTTGGAGGCTACATTATCTCAAGGGCATTTTTGGTAGTCCACTAAAAATGAATTAGGGTTTTAAGCATGTATAAATACCCTTTATATTTCATGTAACCATCTTCTTCTCTTTTATGCAAATTGTAGCCACAAATCAATGATAAATAAAATGTCTTTTCAATGGCTTCTTAGCCTTGTTCCTTGCTTTAATGCAATTTTTATTTCATGCTTTCTTTTATTGCTCTTTTAGTTTATACTCTCTTATTTCATGTTAGTAGCATAGATTTAATTCTTGCAATTAGCTTAGTTTTATTTCATGCAAGTAGTTAGCTCTCTTTTATTTTAATTAGCTCTCATTTTCCTTATTTTTTATGTTGAAATCACTTTATGTTAAGATGTATTCAAATATGAGTAGCTAAACCCCTTCGATTTAGGGGTATTGAAGCTCTCATGAAACATATTAAATTAACATAATGATTTCATTTATGATATCTCTGTTGTGCTTAATTAAAATTATGAATGATGATAGTTTATGTCTTTTTAGTGAATTTGATAGTCTATGTTGACATCTCAAATAGGCTATGCATATTCTATTGTAAACATAAACTATTTGATCATTTGCCTAAGTGATTTTGACGATGAAAGTCAAACTAGAATCATAATTTGATGCTCTATATTACTAATTCATAGTAAATAGATCATGCTTAAAATAGATTTTATTTTTATTTCATGTCATTTTCATGAGAGTTGATAAGTGGGTTGAATGGTGTGTTAGAGTTTGATGGTTTAAGTTATGCTAATTAATAGCACAAATAAATCATACTTATAATAAACACATCTATCATTTCTACTTCAAATTAAAAGGGGAGATTATATATAAATTTTGTGTTGATTTATATGAATGATTGAAAGTGGATTTGCCTCTAAATTGCTCCTTAATCTCATAGTTTTATTCACTTTTGCTCTAGTTTATTTTCTACAATTTTCTTAGTTTATAACAACTTCAAAACTTTGGGCTAATTTGATTGAGTAATATTAGAATTTAATTCTTTCCATTTTGGATCGACCCATACTGGCATATGTACTATGATTGTACGCCGTGCATTTGAGATTTTATAACGATTATATTTTTCGGCGGTTTTCTAATCGATAGAAAATCCATCGTCAAACAAATACAAAGGTGGATAGAAATGCTTACCATATTGAGTGATGATCTTGGATGAATATTACGTTGAAGTGGAGGCGATTGGATGGAGATCGACACTTGCAACTTAAGGGTGGTGAACGGTCTTGAAGAATTTGGGGTGCAAAAAAATGAGGCCATGTCCGGTGCCGAGCCAGTGGCATGCCAAACCAACAACATGCAAAGCCAACTTAGCTTTAACCATTTGTAACACCCCGCTCCGACAATCTTAGCTAGAATCAGGAGTGCTCCCCTCATAATGTGGTGCTATCATATTAGTGTCAGATGTTCACAGAGAGAAATGCTAGAACCTTAAATCATTCGAAGTAAATGATTTCAAGCGGAAGAAATATTATACATTCGTACTTGCGATACAAGTTAATTTATATAAGGTCTTGTCTTCAACTTCATACATATATGTACATCAAGATTTACAATACTAAACAAAAGCTAAGAAAAATTCTTCACTTCTGTTTTTCCATGAAAAGTCCCAAAATCCGCTTTAATTATCCGAACCTGAAATATTTATGTGTAGCATCATGAGCAACACTGACCCATTGAGAATCTATTTAATCTAAATCTCAGGTCATATTTCAAAATTCTCCAAGATGTCCAAACCATATTTTGAAGTATACTAACGTATCAAACATATATTGCTCAACTTAAAATAGGTAAATTTTCTCCAAAAATATTTGCTAAAACTCATTTGACATATATGGATGTCTGTTGTAAACAAGAAACATAACGAAATTTGAAATTCATGTCAAAATCAATTTGGATACACATGGATCTAATCCGAACATGGAGTAGGGAATTAGATCCTGGAAACTCTTTATCCCATCGCGGTTGGGACTCTATCTTCTAACATACAGTATGGAAATAAAGTAATAGTGCACTATCCTAGATCTTTTATCTTTTACCACATTCGTTCAAAAGCCATCACAAATCATAAGTACATATATAAGTATTCTTCAAGATACTTTATAATCATAAACCGATATAGATTATTCTTTCTTTCAGACAATCGAAGCATCAATTATATACACTTGGTTGAGGTAAAAAATATTATAAGCAAAAGGTATGTCTATAATACCAAAAAGGTTAAAATAGCGCAACATATAGATTAAACATATTATAAGTTACACGGTACTTCATGGGATAACTTGAAATTTTAAAATTAAATAGTTTTCCTCACCTTAACAATAATACTTTTGGTCTATGGTTTAGCTCCTTGGGTTTTTCTAAGATCTTCTTTGTTTTCTTACTTTTGTTTAGTTGTAATTGTTTTCCTCTTTCTCCATGGCTTAGGCTATTTATAGGTGACTAAGAGGAGAGTACTTTAGTAACTTCCTAACCCTTTATAGGCTAACCTAATTCGACCACCCTTTGGTCCAATAGAAACGACTCTTATCAACTATGGCCTAACCTGATTCGGCCATGTTTTGGTCCAATGAAAACCATCCATATAGCTTAACCTGATTCGACTACATTTTGGTCCAATGGAAACCATCCATATAGCTTAACCTGATTCGACCACTTTTTGGCCCAATGGAAACCATCCATATAGCTTAACCTGATTCGACCACTCTTTGGTCCAATAGCAACCGTCATTATCAACCATATATTTATTTGATTCAACCATCTTTTGGTCCAGTAGAAATCATTCTTATAAATTATACATTTATTTTAAAACATGTACAAAACCTTCGACAATTTTTAACGAGTTTAAAGTCGTATACCAATAAACCATTTTTTGGTCATATTATCAACTATACTTTTCTCTACTCATTGATGTAAAAATATTTGAAAATGGTGTTTTATATCGTTTGTTATTTAAAAGAAACGCACTAGGGTTATATAATTCACTATTCAAATATTAAAATATTCAAAGTTCTAAGTGATTAAATTATGGGTCATTACAGTTTCATTTTGATATACAAATTTTACACACACACATGAAGGTAAGTTGATTGGGTTCTTACATTCCACCCTCCTTAAAAGAAGATTTCATCCTCGGAATCTAAACCTCAAATAACTCTGGATAATCTTTAAGCATTTCTGATTCAAATTCCCATGATGCCTAATTTCGTCATGATTATTCTGTTGAACTTTTACAAAGGGGATTTCATTTGTTCATATTTCTTGACTTTCCTATCGAGAATTTGGATGGGTCGTTTAATGTATGAGGAACCCTTCTTGACTTCGATGTTACTTAAATCAACCACATGCAATGGGTTAGGAATATATTTTTATAGCATTGATATATGGAAAACATTATGAATATCTGCTAATTTGTCAGGTAATGCAAATCGATATGCAGCTTTACCTATCCTTTCAGTGAATTGAAATGGTCCAATAAATCTAGGCAACAATTTTGCCTTCTTCTTTCCAAATCGTATTACACCCTTTATTGGAGAAATATTTAAAATAACATGTTCCTCTACTTCAAATTCCAAATCTTTCCATCTTTGATCTGCATAGCTCTTTTGTCTACATTGAGCAACTTTTAGTCATTCTCGTATGGTTGTAATTTTCTTTGTTGTTTCAATCACTAGATAAGGGATGAGAAGTTTACTATCTCCAACCTATGCCCAACAAACCGGTGAACGACATGGTCTTCCATATAGAGCTTCAAATGAGGCCATACCAATACATGTATGGTAACTATTGTTTTATGCAAATTCAATTAATAGTTTGTGTGTCTCCCATGTACTTTCACAAAATCTTAGCATATCTCCAATTACTCGATTAACCCTTTCAGTTTGTCCATCTGTTTGTGTCATGGCCCGCAAATCCGTACCTCTTGATTAACCACTAATCTCCATTGATTAACTCAAAATGAACGGGAATACGAACTATGATGGTTTATGAAGAAGAAAAAGGTAGAAGAAGAGAAAAGAGTAGAAAAGATAGAAGAAAAAGAAGAGAAGAACAACACAGAACAACATCAGAACAGAAAACAATATCAGAATCTTACACATCGCAGCGGAACAATATATAATAGATAACACTAGTCTTTTAAAACAAAGAACTATATCAGTTTATACATACATCAATCAGAGTCATATACAACAATGGACAGTTATATAACTTGTCCTCATACAGAATACACAGCGGAATAAATACTATCAGATACAAATACTACGTCTCGTCATCCAGCTTGCTTCCAAAGCTCCAGAATATCCAGAATATCCTGATAACATAACTCTAGGCTGCCCGTGTGGGAATTGGTGGGCACCCAGAGTTTAGAAGGGAACAATAAACTCCGAGTCAGTCATGGTGACTGGTGTGAGATCGTAAAACAGTTTATCTTTAAAATAAACAACAGGAAAACTTTAATGTCAATTCGCAATGCTTTTGGAAAATGAAACTACCATAAGACCTCCCGCCACACACACAATGCAAACGCAGAATTGGAGGAGATTTCTTCTTATGATAAACAAAGATGCTTACTACGCAAAATCAAATCATTTTTGATATTATTATTAGTGCATAGTGTAGAAAACATTTCGAAAGTATAATATTAATCTTAGCCAGCATAGGCATTCCGCACTTATGCCTACTATAGCTACTATGTTCAATAGCAGGTTACCGCTACATTCCATAGCAGGTAATACAACTAAAACCGTACAAGTCACGTATTGTTTCTTTGGATTTCCAACAAATGGTCAGGCTAAGGAACTTCCTATGCCACGATGGGTACGTCCCTGGAATAGACGACCCGAGAACCTAACCGGATCTCTGCCAACACAAGGCCGGGTTACCTCTACAAAAATAGGTAACTACTGACACGCGCATGTCATCCCCCGATCGTAACCGATCTTCCCGAGGATCCCCGATTTCCAACAAACCACATCAAAAAAATAATGCAGCAACCACATAGGTTAAGTATCTGGGCTCCATACCATGATACCACCTCTATCCAGAAGGAATGACATACACTAAGGGGCGCTACTCCCTAGAACCTTGCCGCATCCTTCCTGTTTTGACCATTTCCGGGGTGTGAGGCTCGACGAAGTCTCGTCCACAAAGCTACGCTTTCTACAAAGCCCTGCTTCGGGTCAAACAAATGATCAACCTATGATCACAAAGATATAAGATCAAACAAATGATCATATCACAAATGATCAAACACTGATCATTTCACAGCAACACTCAGTATGCCACGTTACCAAATTGGGAGTATATCGCTGATAAATTTCAACTACATAACCTCTGAGCTCGTATGTCTCAGAGAAGGGTGTTAAGCTAAGAGAATAAATTCTCCGCCACCAACAGGAATGTATTTGAAAGAAATCAGCTTTATATCTCAAATTGTAACGTCAGACACACAATCCATACAAGTCTGTTCCGGGATCGAACATAACCGAAGGCACTTCTCACGAAGCCCTTGCACATCCGGATAATTTTCTAATCACGTCCGGACTTCCCGTCACTAAGGGTGATAAAACCTCTAAATCGGAGATCAGCCGATGTAGAGTAACTCGACGGTAATCCTTCCGTTTTCAAAAATATCCGGTCTTCAACACCGGTCTTCGAATGCAATTCATAACGACGTATCACATATTCGGAATGGATTATACGACCCCATGGTCCTTTCCCGGCTAACTCGAATAGTGAGCGATTATTCAGAAATAAGTGTGGCATTCAAATTCATCCAATTCACAACAAATACCATATTCAAGGTAATTATTGATAGTCGGTTATTTAACTATCAATAAAGATGCGCAACATCATCAGATTCCAAATAATTTTCCAAATTATTTTATCTTCCAAAAATATCTTTACTAGATATAAAATTTCCACACTTAACCATTTGGAAACAATTTCAAATCAATTTCCACATTTCATTTTATCTTTGAAGATAAAATCTCAAAACAGTTCATTTCATATTGGAAAAGCATTTCCATACTTATTTAATAATAAGTAATACACAAATCTATTTATTTTCAACATTTGAAAATATTCGATATACTTAAATCAAAATTAAGTATACATTTCATTCTTTAAGGAAATCATTCTCTTTCACAAATTTTATTTGAGTCAAAACGAATGTTACGTAAAACATCGTTACGACAACTCAAAATCACTAGTATAGGGATTCGAATTTTAGATAGATATATAAATCCCAATACTATATAAAACATTTCCTTTCGGAAATCATTTACTATAACAACAGTGTTATAGTCCACCATTTCCTTATTTCTCGAAAACGTCTATTTCAACAATAAATGTTGAAATCTATGATTTCGATATTTTAACACGTTTTAAAACATCTTTTAAAACAATTACTTCATTTCATAATATTATCTTCCCAAAACATAACCATTTTATTAAATAATATATTCACTGTCCAAAATCGTGAATATACTTCGTTATCCAAATTCAACATTTCTACACATTTTATTTAAAGGCTTATCCACTGTCCAAAATCGTGGATATAATTCCTTTAATTAACTTCTACAATTCACTTATCAAAATAAGTGATTTCGGATTTATAAACAACGTTTATAAATCACAATTTTATATTTTATAACAATTTCAAGTTATGAAATACCTTACTTAAACAATTCCATTTGACTCATTTATATAACAAAAATCCAAATCATAAGTTGATAACTTATAATTCATTTAGTTTCAAAACCCTTCATCTTATAACGTCACAAATCGTATATCTATTAATACTACTTACTTATAAAATCCGTTTATAAGTTCATTTTAACATTTATAGAACTCCTAAATAATCTCCTTATTTTTATTTATAAAATAACAATTTTATACATCTACTATAAGTATATTCCATTTATAATAAGTCGAAAATTTCAATTTAACCCAATTACAATTTAATCAACTTATATTTCAAAAACCACATTCTTATTATATCTTCACAAATCTCATAATTTTATAACACGAAAATTATAACATTTATTTATTTAAAATGAATTAATTCCAAAATTCAATAAAACGTATACTTTCAAATAATCACTTTGAAATCCTTTTAAAAATAATATCGTTATTTTTAACTTCAAAAATGGATCCGATGATGCTACAGCATCAAACAATCAATCACAACAAATCAAATATCATATATCATCATATGATAACAGAATATACATCAATATCTGTAAATAAATAAATACAGTTGAGGAATCCAGTTGGATCCCTCCAACCCGTTTCCCTGCATCCAAAGACGTTAGCACAATATCAATTCCACTTCGAGGTGGAATATCGCGGTATATGGGTTTTATAAAAATAATCCGCTTACTAACGGCGCAATAGGGTCTCATCCGCTATACGAGGCGGGAAATCATCAATCCAATATATACATATGCCAATATGTATATATTGCTATATATATAGATATATCCTACTATATCTAATATCACATCCAATAGCAATCATCAATCAATAACTGTAAATTCAAATTTAATTTTTTTGAGTGAGAAAGATCTCACCTTAGCTTTTTATTTGCAATTCCATTTCCATTTTTTTGATCATTTCTTCACGGTTTAACCTTGTATAACAATTTATACAATTCTATTAATATTCGAATCAACTCGAATAATTAATTGCTTTTCAATAGATTAAATTAGTTAACACCTTCAATTTGAACAAATTTCTTGATAACTAAAATAAATTTGACAAGTTATTATTTTCTTCATTCGAAGTCATATACTAAAATAAAATCTATGTATATTTTAAAATAATCTATATAGATTTTTGTAAATCTGGTTTCATACAAAACTTCTCAAACAATTAAAATCCTCATTTTCAAAATCTTATCCTTACATATATATATTTATTTCTCTCCTTATCTATATATATATATATGCATATAATTATAAACTAGGTTGAATTGGGTAAAAACGAGAATACCATATGTTTTGAAGTCGCCTCCACCTAAAATCCGAGATCGAATTTTGATGATTATGTTGCCGAACGTCCCCTTCCAGTCACGAGCTACTCCCAGCCCTCTGCCTTCGACCCTCGCATTAGCCCAAAGACCTGCGAGCACCCCAAATCAAAAACTCGCAACCCCGACACCGTTGCTTCGAACGCCCCGGCCTCGACAACTTTCTCGCGAACGAGCTCTTCCCATCATGCTTTTCCCCAAGTGCGAACTCCACAGAGATATCAAACATTCCCGCTCCAGTCGCGCTCACATCAGCGACCACGTCGCCGCACGCCTTCCATCCACGTTCAATGCCATTGGATCGAACGAGATTGCCTGCCCCGATTCCAATCGCCTACCAATTTCTGCCCTCGCAAATGCCTGGCCTTGCGCGACTACGAGCCTCCCCAGATCCAACGTGGTGCACGAACTCGAGTAGCCGCCACCACTTACGCGCGTCT
Organism: Allium fistulosum; assembly: GCA_030737815.1. NCBI lineage: Eukaryota > Viridiplantae > Streptophyta > Magnoliopsida > Asparagales > Amaryllidaceae > Allium > Allium fistulosum. The sequence goes on from CM060904.1 coordinate 693,028,506, forward strand.
AAGGACGACGCTAATGTCTCGATCGACATTGATTTGGCTGCAGATGGCAGGCGCACGCGCCATCGAACTCGAACTCCTTTCGATTTCGAGTCGTTCAATTTGATTTGAAATGAGTTGCCGCCATGATTCCAAAAAGAGGAGGATGAATTGAAAAACTCTCGGCTATCAAGTAAAGTGAAAAGGAAAAGATGTTCGCGTGATAAAAGAAAGCAAAGGGGACACGAGTACGTGATTTATCAGGAAGGAGTCATGTTTGCACGATAAATTTTCATGGTCTTCAGCGTGAACAACGGAGCATGTTTTAAGGGGAGAAAATGGGCTGACGTTGACTAGATTTTAAAAATTAAATTTAAGTTGAATTCGTTTAAAAATTTCAACGCGTTAATGTGTCGTGTGCTCACATACCAGCACCGAAAAATACGAAAATTGAAATCCGACAATAATTCAATATTACGGACCCAATGGAACTGGTTTCGTCGAATTCCGAGACTGTGTGAAAATTGACTATTTTTAAATATCGATTCGAACGATTTAATTTCAAAACTGAACGAAACACTTTGAAATACAATTCTGAAGTTTCTATTATCTTTAGTATTATCATTACGAATTTTAAAAGCTTTTAAAATATTTTTCTTCAGCTTAAAATTGAAGTTCCAAATTTTTATTCAATTCAATAGATTAAATTTTATAAATTAAATCGCAAATTTCAAAATTATATCGGGGATTCAAATTAATTTATCGTTCAAATATTTAAAATTAATTAAATATTCTCAATTTAATTTGTTCAAAATTCTGGGTCGTTACAGACTTCCCCCCTTAAAAGAATTTCGTCCCGAAATTACAAGTTAGGAAAAAAAATGGTCCTTAACTCGTCTACTATCTTTCAACATCTAATAGTTTTATCAATTTATCAAAACAAATCTTTCTACTAAAGATTCGTTATTAATTCAACTAACTTTCTAAACCTTTCATAGTTTTCAAACATCATTGTTTTCCTTCAAAATTCAAATTCAATTCAAATTCAAATTTAAACTTCCAAAATTTTCTCAAAAATTTTCTAACGCCCTAAATTTCCGAAAAATTTCGCCAGCGTCTCCTTTGCGCGGCTAATACGGTACGACTACAAAACGTCCCTACGGACTCTCAGATTTCAAAAAGAAAAGAAAACGCCAAGCGGCTAGACAAGAAATCATCAAATCTCATACCGAAATTCAAATACTTACCTTTTTGTCGAGCAATTCAATTTTATCTTCAAAATTAAAATCCCAATTTCTCTATACCTGTATATCCTACTAGCCATAATATCTAGTTACATATTTAAACCATTTGCACCTTCTATTACAAAATTTTCAATATATGCTTCTTATACATTTTTACTTCACTATTAAAGTTACATATTCAATTTCGTTCAATCTTGCATTTCAAATTTCTATTTGAATTCAATTCACAATTTCAATTTAATTTGAATTCTATTTAACTTCTGAATATTGAATTTATCAATTATCTTTCATTCATAACTACACTATTTTAAATTAGTTTCAATTACTAATTCATCACAAATTCTAATTCACTTTATTCAAATTTGTGTTCAACATTCAGTTTCAATTCCAGTTTTATTCTTTTGTTCATTCCCAAAATTTATTTACAATTCACTATTTTGGTTTATAACCACTTATATTAAACTGGATTTCAATTCGAATTCAATTTACATTCATGTACTTGCAATTGCAAATTGATTCATTCATTCACAATTTTATTTTCATAATTCAATACTCAATTCCAGAGTCTTTTCAACCTTTTCAAAACCATTTTTGAAAACAATTCAAATTTATCTTTTGAATTTTCTAAAACAAAATCCAAATTTTCCAAACAACTTTCATTTAAAACAATTTGGCAGCAATTCCTCTTTTGGAAACCCGAAAATGAACACCGGTGATGTCGCGATCATCATCGGAATTATTTTCCAGCGACCGAAAAGAGTTTAGAGCTTTCATCTCTCAAAATACTTTTCAAAACCTTTGAAATTCATTTTCAACTCTAAAAAGATTTAAACTTTCCAAATCACCAAAATTTTCAAATTATTTTCAAAATATTTTCAAAAACTTCTCTGGAATTCCGTTTCAAATTACAAATCACATTTATAATTTACATTCTTAAATTTCGTTTGTATATGAATTTATCTCTTAACTTTGGAGTTATGATTTCAATTTCTTATTCAATTTCATTGATAATAGTTTAATATTATCACTTCTAACAACCATGCAACCATTACTATAGAAATTCATAGAAAATTGTTTCTTTTCTATACAAAAATAGTTTTGGGCAAAATTATTTCATTCACCCTATTTAAAACAATATTGTGCCGAATTGTTCTATTCGAGTGTTTAGAAACCCCTTCGATACAGTTTTGCAGACTGTGCCGACGAAGGTTCATATGCCACTAAATAAACCAATCATCACAATATAAAACAATTTTATATTAACTAACAAATACGCACTCGTATATATTATTACACTCAAACTCATTCTAGAGTACTACTGACTCTATCTCTAATGAGTAACACCCAACAGAGCAGGGTTGTCGCTTAACCATATGCTCTGATACCAAATGTCATGGCCCGCAAATCCGTACCTCTTGATTAACCACTAATCTCCATTGATTAACTCAAAATGAACGGGAATACGAACTATGATGGTTTAAGAAGAAGAAAAAGGTAGAAGAAGAAGAAAAGAGTAGAAAAGATAGAAGAAAAAGAAGAGAAGAACAACACAGAACAACATCAGAACAGAAAACAATATCAGAATCTTACACATCGCAACGGAACAATATATAATAGATAACACTAGTCTTTTAAAACAAAGAACTATATCAGTTTATACATACATCAATCAGAGTCATATACAACAATGGACAGTTATATAACTTGTCCTCATACAGAATACACAGCGGAATAAATACTATCAGATACAAATACTACGTCTCGTCATCCAGCTTGCTTCCAAAGCTCCAGAATATCCAGAATATCCTGATAACATAACTCTAGGCTGCCCGTGTGGGAATTGGTGGGCACCCAGAGTTTAGAAGGGAACAATAAACTCCGAGTCAGTCATGGTGACTGGTGTGAGATCGTAAAACAGTTTATCTTTAAAATAAACAACAGGAAAACTTTAATGTCAATTCGCAATGCTTTTGGAAAATGAAACTACCATAAGACCTCCCGCCACACACACAATGCAAACGCAGAATTGGAGGAGATTTCTTCTTATGATAATCAAAGATGCTTACTACGCAAAATCAAATCATTTTTGATATTATTATTAGTGCATAGTGTAGAAAACATTTCGAAAGTATAATATTAATCTTAGCCAGCATAGGCATTCCGCACTTATGCCTACTATAGCTACTATGTTCAATAGCAGGTTACCGTTACATTCCATAGCAGGTAATACAACTAAAACCGTACAAGTCACGTATTGTTTCTTTGGATTTCCAACAAATGGTCAGGCTAAGGAACTTCCTATGCCACGATGGGTACGTCCCTGGAATAGACGACCCGAGAACCTAACCGGATCTCTGCCAACACAAGGCCGGGTTACCTCTGCAAAAATAGGTAACTACTGACACGCGCATGTCATTCCCCGATCGTAACCGATCTTCCCGAGGATCCTCGATTTCCAACAAACCACATCAAAAAAATAATGCAGCAACCACATAGGTTAAGTATCTGGGCTCCATACCATGATACCACCTCTATCCAGAAGGAATGACATACACTAAGGGGCGCTACTCCCTAGAACCTTGCCGCATCCTTCCTGTTTTGACCATTTCCGGGGTGTGAGGCTCGACGAAGTCTCGTCCACAAAGCTACGCTTTCTACAAAGCCCTGCTTCGGGTCAAACAAATGATCAACCTATGATCACAAAGATATAAGATCAAACAAATGATCATATCACAAATGATCAAACACTGATCATTTCACAGCAACACTCAGTATGCCACGTTACCAAATTGGGAGTATATCGCTGATAAATTTCAACTACATAACCTTTGAGCTCGTACGTCTCAGAGAAGGGTGTTAAGCTAAGAGAATAAATTCTCCGCCACCAACAGGAATGTATTTGAAAGAAATCAGCTTTATATCTCAAATTGTAACGTCAGACACACAATCCATACAAGTCTGTTCCGGGATCGAACAGAACCGAAGGCACTTCTCACGAAGCCCTTGCACATCCGGATAATTTTCTAATCACGTCCGGACTTCCCGTCACTAAGGGTGATAAAACCTCTAAATCGGAGATCAGCCGATGTAGAGTAACTCGACGGTAATCCTTCCGTTTTCAAAAATATCCGGTCTTCAACACCGGTCTTCGAATGCAATTCATAACGACGTATCACATATTCGGAATGGATTATACGACCCCATGGTCCTTTCCCGGCTAACCCGAATAGTGAGTGATTATTCAGAAATAAGTGTGGCATTCAAATTCATCCAATTCACAACAAATACCATATTCAAGGTAATTATTGATAGTCGGTTATTTAACTATCAATAAAGATGCGCAACATCATCAGATTCCAAATAATTTTCCAAATTATTTTATCTTCCAAAAATATCTTTACTAGATATAAAATTTCCACACTTAACCATTTGGAAACAATTTCAAATCAATTTCCACATTTCATTTTATCTTTGAAGATAAAATCTCAGAACAGTTCATTTCATATTGGAAAAGCATTTCCATACTTATTTAATAATAAGTAATACACAAATCTATTTATTTTCAACATTTGAAAATATTCGATATACTTAAATCAAAATTAAGTATACATTTCATTCTTTAAGGAAATCATTCTCTTTCACAAATTTTATTTGAGTCAAAACGAATGTTACGTAAAACATCGTTACGACAACTCAAAATCACTAGTATAGGGATTCGAATTTTAGATAGATATATAAATCCCAATACTATATAAAACATTTCCTTTCGGAAATCATTTACTATAACAACAGTGTTATAGTCCACCATTTCCTTATTTCTCGAAAACGTCTATTTCAACAATAAATGTTGAAATCTATGATTTCGATATTTTAACACGTTTTAAAACATCTTTTAAAACAATTACTTCATTTCATAATATTATCTTCCCAAAACATAACCATTTTATTAAATAATATATTCACTGTCCAAAATCGTGAATATACTTCGTTATCCAAATTCAACATTTCTACACATTTTATTTAAAGGCTTATCCACTGTCCAAAATCGTGGATATAATTCCTTTAATTAACTTCTACAATTCACTTATCAAAATAAGTGATTTCGGATTTATAAACAACGTTTATAAATCACAATTTTATATTTTATAACAATTTCAAGTTATGAAATACCTTACTTAAACAATTCCATTTGACTCATTTATATAACAAAAATCCAAATCATAAGTTGATAACTTATAATTCATTTAGTTTCAAAACCCTTCATCTTATAACGTCACAAATCGTATATCTATTAATACTACTTACTTATAAAATCCGTTTATAAGTTCATTTTAACATTTATAGAACTCCTAAATAATCTCCTTATTTTTATTTATAAAATAACAATTTTATACATCTACTATAAGTATATTCCATTTATAATAAGTCGAAAATTTCAATTTAACCCAATTACAATTTAATCAACTTATATTTCAAAAACCACATTCTTATTATATCTTCACAAATCTCATAATTTTATAACACGAAAATTATAACATTTATTTATTTAAAATGAATTAATTCCAAAATTCAATAAAACGTATACTTTCAAATAATCACTTTGAAATCCTTTTAAAAATAATATCGTTATTTTTAACTTCAAAAATGGATCCGATGATGCTACAGCATCAAACAATCAATCACAACAAATCAAATATCATATATCATCATATGATAACAGAATATACATCAATATCTGTAAATAAATAAATACAGTTGAGGAATCCAGTTGGATCCCTCCAACCTGTTTCCCTGCATCCAAAGACGTTAGCACAATACCAATTCCACTTCGAGGTGGAATATCGCGGTATATAGGTTTTATAAAAATAATCCGCTTACTAACGGCGCAATAGGGTCTCATCCGCTATACGAGGCGGGAAATCATCAATCCAATATATACATATGCCAATATGTATATATTGCTATATATATAGATATATCCTACTATATCTAATATCACATCCAATAGCAATCATCAATCAATAACTGTAAATTCAAATTTAATTTTTTTGAGTGAGAAAGATCTCACCTTAGCTTTTTATTTGCAATTCCATTTCCATTTTTTTTGATCATTTCTTCACGGTTTAACCTTGTATAACAATTTATACAATTCTATTAATATTCGAATCAACTCGAATAATTAATTGCTTTTCAATAGATTAAATTAGTTAACACCTTCAATTTGAACAAATTTCTTGATAACTAAAATAAATTTGACAAGTTATTATTTTCTTCATTCGAAGTCATATACTAAAATAAAATCTATGTATATTTTAAAATAATCTATATAGATTTTTGTAAATCTGGTTTCATACAAAACTTCTCAAACAATTAAAATCCTCATTTTCAAAATCTTATCCTTACATATATATATTTATTTCTCTCCTTATCTATATATATATATATATGCAGATAATTATAAACTAGGTTGAATTGGGTAAAAACGAGAATACCATATGTTTTGAAGTCGCCTCCACCTAAAATCCGAGATCGAATTTTGATGATTATGTTGCCGAACGTCCCCTTCCAGTCACGAGCTACTCCCAGCCCTCTGCCTTCGACCCTCGCATTAGCCCAAAGACCTGCGAGCACCCCAAATCAAAAACTCGCAACCCCGACACCGTTGCTTCGAACGCCCCGGCCTCGACAACTTTCTCGCGAACGAGCTCTTCCCATCATGCTTTTCCCCAAGTGCGAACTCCACAGAGATATCAAACATTCCCGCTCCAGTCGCGCTCACATCAGCGACCACGTCGCCGCACGCCTTCCATCCACGTTCAATGCCATTGGATCGAACGAGATTGCCTGCCCCGATTCCAATCGCTTACCAATTTCTGCCCTCGCAAATGCCTGGCCTTGCGCGACTACGAGCCTCCCCAGATCCAACGTGGTGCACGAACTCGAGTAGCCGCCACCACTTACGCGCGTCTAAGGACGACGCTAATGTCTCGATCGACATTGATTTGGCTGCAGATGGCAGGCGCACGCGCCATCGAACTCGAACTCCTTTCGATTTCGAGTCGTTCAATTTGATTTGAAATGAGTTACCGCCATGATTCCAAAAAGAGGAGGATGAATTGAAAAACTCTCAGCTATCAAGTAAAGTGAAAAGGAAAAGATGTTCGCGTGATAAAAGAAAGCAAAGGGGACACGAGTACGTGATTTATCAGGAAGGAGTCGTGTTTGCACGATAAATTTTCATGGTCTTCAGCGTGAACAACGGAGCATGTTTTAAGGGGAGAAAATGGGCTGACGTTGACTAGATTTTAAAAATTAAATTTAAGTTGAATTCGTTTAAAAATTTCAACGCGTTAATGTGTCTTGTGCTCACATACCAGCACCGAAAAATACGAAAATTGAAATCCGACAATAATTCAATATTACGGACCCAATGGAACTGGTTTCGTCGAATTCCGAGACTGTGTGAAAATTGACTATTTTTAAATATCGATTCGAACGATTTAATTTCAAAACTGAACGAAACACTTTGAAATACAATTCTGAAGTTTCTATTATCTTCAGTATTATCATTACGAATTTTAAAAGCTTTTGAAATATTTTTCTTCAGCTTAAAATTGAAGTTCCAAATTTTTATTCAATTCAATAGATTAAATTTTATAAATTAAATCGCAAATTTCAAAATTATATCGGGGATTCAAATTAATTTATCGTTCAAATATTTAAAATTAATTAAATATTCTCAATTTAATTTGTTCAAAATTCTGGGTCGTTACAGTTTGAGGATGAAAGGTAATACTCATATTGAAGGCAGTACTTATATTGAGCATTGTACCCTAAGCCTTTTGAAAACATTTCCAAAATCTAGAGGTAAACCGTGAGTCACTATCCAAAACAATTGTGACTAGGACTCCACGCAATTTGACAATTTCTTGTAAGTAGATTCTACTTAGTATTTCAATTGAATATCCCATGATATAGGGTATAAAATAAGCCGACTTTGTTAAGCGATCCACCACTACCATATTGCATCATGACCTTGGTTGATCTTAGAAGTCCAACAATAAAATCCATTGAAATATGTTCTCACTTCCATTCTTCTATAGGAAGCGGATGCAATAGATCGGATGATCATTGTTGCTCATACTTAATTTTTTAGCATGTGAGGCACCTAGATACAAAACTTGCAAAGTCCTTCTTTATTCCATTCCACCAAATTGACGCTTTAAATCCATATACATCTTTATGCTTCCAGGATGTATAGTAAGCCTTGAACGATGCGCCTAGTTCAGAATTTCATTCTTCAATTCTACTTTATTTAGCATGCAAAGTCTATTTCGACATCTATATCCTCCGTCATTTCCTACCTTCCAATCTACTGAGTCCTTGTCTTTCAATTTCATAAATCAATCCTTTAACTTCCCATTTTGTCCTTTGGCTTGTACAATTCCATACTAACTAAAGTATATTAAATGACCATACTGCATATAAGAGCCTTCCTTTCACTATTTATTTCATTAATCATCTTAGGTTGAGCATTCATTTCTACTAAAGTTTCCAAAGCTCTCCATTCCGTGATCATCGGGCTAGCAATAACTCCATATGACTTTAGACTTATTGCATATGCTACCATGTTGGGTTTTCCGAGATGGTAGTGTATTGTGAAGTCATGATCCTTTAAAAAATCCATTCATCTTCGTTGTCTCATATTAGGTACCTTTTGAGAGAGTAAATACTTTAAACTCTTATGGTCAGAATAAATATCAAATTGTTTGTCGTAAGGATAGTGTCTCCATATCTTTAATGCAAACACTATTGCTGCCAACTCCAAGTCATGAGTTGGATAATTTACTTCATGCTTCTTTAATTATCGTGAGGCGTAAGCACTACCTTTATCTTCTTGCATCAATACACATCCTAATCCCTGAGCACATGCATCATAATATATTTTGTATTGTTCTTCACTCCTTGGTAATGTTAGAACTGGTGTTTCGGTTAACTTTCTTTTTAATATCTAAAATGTCACCTCACATTTCTCATTCCATAGAAATTTTATGTCCTTTTGGGCTAACTTAGTTAGTGGAGCTGCTAACTTTGAAAAGTTTTGAATAAATCTTCTATAATAACCAGCCAGTCCAAAAAAACTTCGAATCTTCGAAGGTCTTCTTAGAGGACTCCATTTCAAAACTGTTTCAAGTTTTGATGGATCTGTTCCTATCCCATCTTTTGAAATAACATGCCCGAGAAATTTTTACTTCTTCCAACCAAAACTCACACTTACTTAACTTGGCATACAATTGGTGTTCCCTTAATGTTTTCAATGTTATACACAAATGTTTCTCATGCTCTTCTCTTGATTTAGAGTAAATGAAGATATCATTAATAAATACTTTGACAAATTGATCAAGGTATGGATGGAACACACAATTCATAAGGTCCATGAAAACTGCTGGTACGTTAGTTAGTTGTTCGAATGGCCAATTCTCTATCGAGTAAGAAAATAGCCGATCGAATTTTAAATAAAAATAACCGCAAGCGCACGACATACAATTCTAGTACGTGGCGAGTACGGGTCAATCCGCAGGGAATTATTTAGATTTTAAAATTTCTATTCAATAAAATTAAACCAAGATTTGAAAATTGTGATTAGCTAAAAATGTAGAAAAGTGACAAAAAGAAAGTGGATAAAAATATGAGAGTTTGAAGGCAATTTAGACATAATTTCCTTCTCATGATTACATAAATCAACAAAATGAAATTATGATCTCTCTTTTGGTCATTAGTGAAATTAGTTGATGTGCTTATCATAAGTATGGAATATTTGTGCTATTAATAGCCCAATATAAGCCACCAAACTATAACACAACCACTAAATCACTTTTAACTCTCATGAAAATTGACAATGAAATTGAAAGTAAAATCTATTCTAAGCATGGCCTATTAACTATTGATTAGAAATATAGACCATCAAATTTTAATTTTAAAATCACTTCATTACCAACATCATATGTAGATGAAGATGTAATTTGTGTTTTGTTTGTTTAAGCATAGCCTATTTGGTGTCAACAATATAGGCTATCAAATTCAAAGCTAAAACAACAAAGTTTAATCACATCTAACATTTCCATTAAGCACAAAAATAGATCAATAATTAGCAAAATGTTGAAGCTACATGATTAAGAGAGCTTCATTACCCCTAAATTGAAGGGATTTAGCTTCTCATATTTGTTATCAATGGAACAAATGTAGCATGCAACATGAAATAAAAACAAGAGGAAAAAGAGAGCAAAGTGAAAGTTGGCTAATTAAAATGAAATAAAACTAATCTACTTGCATAAGAAATGAAATTAAGCTACTAGCATAAGAAGAAAGAGAGCATATAAGTAGAAAAGAACATGGATTAAAATTTGCATAAAAATGAAAGTTATATGAAATAAAATGGCTAAGTAGACATGAAAAGAAAGAAGGGTTTTTATTTGTGAGCCTCCAACTAAACTAACTAAGATGAGGCTAAGAGACTAATTACATTAACATAAGGGGTATTTATACAAGTATGAAAACCTAATCCAATTTTTTGGGAACTACCCAAACTACCCATGAGGAAGTGTGGCCACCAAGTTATCATTAGCATGAGATAATCCTCCATTAAGTGTGCATGTAACTTTAATGGCCTTTTAGCATGTGCATTAGCTCCTAATGGTAGATCAAGGTAAATGGGTAGGTGGGGTCCTTCATGTTCATGAGTTTGAATTATTTCCATCTTCATTCATTTGTATTCTCTTTTGCATGCATATTTTTCATGAAAACCCCTTCCATTCGAATTCAAATTCCTATAAAAAATCATAAAAATATCCAAGTAAAAATTCTCAAATTAATATATGCACAAAAATGACCATTTTGCCCCTATATGATGATTTGAAAATAATTTGAATTTTGGTTTAAACATGTTAAAACACCCTATATGCTCATTTATTTAATTAATTAGATTAAATATGGAAGTAAAAATATGCACATTTCCGTGCACATCAAATACCTCTATACTTATCTTATTATTCGTCATCGAATAAAGAAAAAACTAAGATAAAACTATTTTCATAGGGTGCACGATTGCATTGAGCGTATGCAACAAGCCGTTAAACCTCTAGGTGTCCCTAGTAGCACGAGTGTTGTCTCGTGAGGGTTTTTAACGGATACTACCCATAAAATCCAAATGCAAAGTGAAAAATTCCTTAATACAAGATTTATTTACAATGATATGAATGTAGGTTATTTGAAAATATTTACAAATGAAGGATTTACTTTTAAATCGACACGAATAAGTTAAATATAAGTTTTGGTTATTATCAAGAAATTTTAGTCATTTTACTTGTCAAAATTTTCAATAAAAATCAAGTTATCATGACAAATAGACTCTAGTTTGACTAGTTGTTTCGGTTGATAACACAATGTAACTATGAATTGGATCTTTAATTGATTATCAAAGTTTATCAAATTGGTATTTTCATTTCTTTTGAATAAAAAATCAAATCAAATAAGTAAAAATAATGCTTGGATTTCAATTGCTTACTCTCTCTTATTTTTAAAATTTTATATATATTAACAATATTTACATATGCCTAACTCAGATAAACCGAGGTCAGATATATTACCCATGCATTGCATTGCGGAATTATGTGAGGGGAATACAGAGCGTGGCGAGTGAAAATACAAGTGTGAACATTTAAAAAGAATTTTTATATACATACACCTAACTCAGATAAACTGAGGCCAGATATACCGATCGTGCACTGCCTTTCGGGCTTACGTGAGAAGGGTACAGAGCATGGCGAGTGAATACACAAGTGTGAACACATGACTCTAGGTGTTAATAAAAAAAGAATATACATATATACAATTTTTTTTTTCTTTTTTAAAGAGGGAGTTTTGCAAAATCATCTTAGCACCATTTATAACTTAGAAGATAAAAAAATGTTATATTCTTTTCTTTTAAATCCACCACTTTTAAAACAACGATTTTCGATTAGGATATATTTCATAATTATCACCATGACTCTTCCTATATACTAGTTAAACCATCATTATTTGTAATCAAACTTTACTTTTATTTTTGTTGAGACAAATAATGTAACGACCACGACTTTCTCTCCATAGAAAGTCGTATCGCTAATAAGAAAGAAAGGGGTGAGAAGTAGAAAAGAGAAGAAGAGAAAAGAAACAAACACAAATACTCATAGCGGAAACGAACAAAATATATTATATCACATAAATATTACATTGTATCATATACAACACTTATCAGAGTTACACAGATTACACATCATATACTAGACAGTTATAAACATCTGTCTAGTTATCACAACTCAAATACAAGACAAGACACTATCACAGATATCAACACAGCGGAATACTATATCTACGAACGCCGAAGCCTCCTGCTCCATTGCTCCTCCAGAATATTCGTCAAAGCTAAACCTGAATCCCTTGGCTACTCGTAAAAATTTGAGTACCCAAGAGTTTATAAAACAGAAATAAACACTTGGGTCAGACATGGGTCTGGTGTGAGTAACAGGTTAAACTTGTTTAACTTCAAAACCTTTTGAAAGAAAAGGTATCACGTAAGACTCCCCACAAATAAACATGGGTAAGTTTTTACCTTACGCTAACCAAAACATTTGATAGGAAATCCAGTTATATTATAATAGGGTCTAGGGTTTTCAAGTAAAATACAGAAATAGCTGAAATGCTTACATCTCACATTCCAACATAGTTGGGCACAACTAATACGTACGGCACTTATTGGAGTTTGGATCCCATACAATGGCAGGGCTACTGGGGTACCGCCCGTCACAGTACGTGGCCTAGATCACCGTACCGAGGAGTACGCCCGCTCCCCTGCAACACAAAGCCGGAACCATCCCTTACTGGATAATCCCGAACAAGATAATCCCGTAGTTGGCGCGACCAACCACACACTAAGCCGAATAAAAGAAAAGGGACCTCTAGACAGGGATCTATCTTGCTCTCAGTGGGTGCTACCCACGAAACCTTGCTGCACCTCCCCTGTTTTAGCCATTCCCGGTTGATGAGGCTTGAGGTTACGATTACCTTTAATCAGAACATATCACTTAGAATGCTCATCGTCCGCCTGACGATGTGCTGAAAGCATTCAATCCATACAAGTTCGTTCCGGGTTCGAACGAAACCGAAGGCATTATCTCGTTACACTCGTTTTGGAATCACCCTCAGAGTTAACGACAATAACCCTTGCACTCTAAATCTTCATCTTCACTTGAGATTCACGACCTATCGTTAATTTGGATCGATGTGGTATTCGGGTCTCCAGACCTGGAAATCCGGTATACGGAAACCCGATCCCGGTCTCATCGAAATCCAAAACGTATCTTTTAAGGGCCAAGTTGTTTTAAGGTTAAAACAATTCAATTCTTATCTATATACACAAAGATAGATAATTCAATAGATAATCTACATTATCATCCCAAACAGATAATTCACATTATCATTATAATTCAACCAAACATCCATATCATATATCAATCATATCTCATCAGAGATATCAAACAATGAAATACATTCAATCTCATTCATCCATCCTTAAGCAATGATTTATATCATCTAATTAATTTAAAGTGAATTAAACTAATTACTTCATTCTATAAATCCTGCTTACTTAATTATTAATTAAACCAATTAATTAATCATCCTTTAATTACCCTTTAATTCCATTCAAGTAATTTATCTTTAATTAATTACTTAAATTAATTATCCTTAACCACTTATAGTAATTAACCTTTAATTACTTCATTAATTAATTTACTAAAATTAATTAACTTAATCAACTATAATTAATTACATTAATCCTTAATTAATTACAATGATTAATTACTTCATTTATTAATTATTACTTAATTAATCAATCTTAATTACATCATTAATTATATTAATTAATGATCCTTAATTACAACTTAATTATTAATTACTTAATTAAATTAATTACATTAAGTAGTTAACCTTTAATTAAACAACATATATTAATCACTCTTGATTAATCTTCAATTAGTAATTAACTACCCTTAATTACTTTTATCAACTAAATTAATTACTCCTGAATTAATTTCTTAATTAATCCCTTGATTAATTATTCAAAGTAATTAACTCAAATTACTTCTATTAATAAAATCATTTATTCAACTAATTACTTCCAGTAATTATCTTATTATTTATTTCCCTAAATAAACTTACCTTAATAATTACATTAAGTAATTATTATCAAATCATCTCTTGATTATTCTAAATTAATTAAACTTAATTAATTAACTTAAACTAAATCAAATTAACTTCAATTAATTACAATAAGTAATTAATTCTTAATTACTTCCATTAAGTAATTCATTTAAAACAAATTCTATAATTGATTATCTTTAAATTAATTAATCTAATTAATTATTAAAATTAATCACATTAATTAATTATTTAATAATCCATAGTTAATGACCTTCATTAACAATTATTTAATTACTTTATTAATTAATTCCTAATCATTAATTAATGTTCTAATTTATAATCCTTAATTATAAATTAATTATTCTAATTAATTTATCTTACCCATTAATTAAAATCAAATCCTATTTAATTAATGAATCTTAATTACAAGTTAATTATTCTAAAAATAATTAATCTTAAACTTTTAAGATTAAACCTTTAATTACTTTTAAGTAATTATTTATTTTATTAATTTATTAGATAAATTAATTATTCATTTAATTACCCTAATAATTAAATGCATACAAATCATTAACTTATAATTAAACTTCAACAAGATTTAAAATCAACTTAAAATATTTAAGTGATAAAAATATTTTCCTTGTAAAATAAATTTTACAAGATTTAAACAAATCGCTTTTTAAATTTAAAATATTTAAATTTAACAAACATTTAAACTTATTAAAATATTTGAATTTATAAAACTTATTTATCTTAAATCTAAGATTCAAACTAAACTTGAATTTATACATTTAAACTTTGATTTAAACTCCCTGTTTAAATTTACTTTACAAATTTAAATTTGATTTAAATTTAAACAATCAGTTTTTTTTTTAAAAACCTGACAACATTCTCTTTTAACCCGAGACCTCACAAAACCACTTCGAGTCGGATACCCCATTAACCCGAGCAAAAATTCAAATGCCACGAGAGAACACCGAGTGCCCCTCCTCTACTTAAAACCAGACTTCACCAGACTCAAATCCAATCGCGTGCACGTGCACCGGCGATACAGTCGCCTCCGACCATCCACGACCATTCCACAATATCGGCGATCAACCACCTACCAGAATTCCATCACTCGAGCAACGAAACGAAGTAGAGATCAAAATCGAGCCTAAATCCCAAAACCTGGAAACACAGTGCTTCATCAAGGCCAAACCTGTCAACGTCATTCCCCCACGATTCTGACCACCAGCGATCTTGAAACTCCGGCCATGTCCTCGTCATCGACCAAGCTTCCCTCTCTCAAAACCCTAATACACTCGATCCACTACAGAACCCGTTTTGATCGTTTTATCTAGACTGGTTCAAACTAGGGTTAAAATCTTTAATCCTCAATTCCTATTACCTCAATACTTTAATTCAATTTCCAGTAATTTTCCCTACATCTTTGATCACTCCACTATCATTATTGAAGAAGACAACATCCCAAATACACTGAGATCAACAAAGTTACTCAAAATTCATTTATAGCTAAAACCAGAACTGCACCTTCATTACTAAGCTATAAATTATGATTTATATTTTAAAAATCAATTTTTAGTATAAGAAATCAATTTATACTCCTGGTTTTACGAATTACAAGGTTTGAGTTTTCACTATTATAGACATTGCTCTGTTGTTTTGGTTTACAGAGGCACTCAGGTTTGAAGTTGGACTTAATTAAATTTTAAACTTTAGTTTATGATGAAACAAACTAATTTTGTTTAAACCTTAGATCTACATTTAAAACTAGATCATGAGATATGATTTATCTCAAAAACAGTAGCCTGGAATTCAAGATAACAGGGTCACACTGATACAAATAACATACACATCTATATACATTCATATACATGCAGAGTCATCTATAACCATCCATATCAAATCAATATTTATCACAGAATTAGGCATGTATCATAATTACTTAAGTTAATTTTAAGTAAAAATGTTACTCACTAAAAACAAAGGTTGAACAGAGCACTTAAACAGCATGCACAACATTTCAGACATTCAATTATGCAATATACATTTATATTATACTATACTAGCATGCAACCCAATTTTATTTTTAAATTTTAAAAGTTACTCACCTTAATTGAGAGTGAACAGAGCCTTATATTTGGAAAATCTTGAAACTGTTTTTGAACTTTAAAATCTGAATGCCTTTCTTTGAAACCTTAGACTTGCATGCCTCTTTTGATTTAAAACTTGAGTGATTGCTACTGAAACTTGCATGCAGGCTGGCTTCCAGGTTGAAAATTGAATGCAGACAGCTTTGAGATGTTTCCAGGTTTTGAAAAATGCAGACTGACTTGAGATTTGAAAATGAGATTGTTGCAGGTTGATCTTTTGAGTTGCAAGCTTGATTACAGGTTGATTTGAAATTGAAGTTTGAGGAGTGTTACAAATCTTTGATTTCGTTTGAGGAAAATTTGTTTACTGATTTCAGATTTTAATTTAGAGAAAATTTTGAGCTTCTCTTGGTTTTAAAAAGAAGAAATAGAAAGAATGAAGTGAAGATAGGCAAATGTATATATGTAAGTAAATTTATGATTTATAAAAATAAAAGAAAAAGAAAATAAAAAGACACTTGTCATAAACATTGATTACTTAAATTACACTTGTTAAAATGAAACCTTAGGATAATGACACTTGTCTTTTTAAGTATTTTATTTATTTTAAAAGTAGATAAAACCTTTTCTTGATTTATTTGAATACTTATTTATATATATCTATTTATTTTAAAATTATTTAAAAAGCCTTTTTCTTGTTTATTTAAACACTAATCTATATATATTAAAGAGAAACAAAAGCTAATTACATTTATAAATAAAAGTTTATACAAGTATTTTAAAATCCAAAACAATTTAAATATATATTCTTTTGAATTTCAAAACTTTAAATTCAAGTTTAAATAAAATTAAATCCTAAGATTCAATTTAAAAGTTAAGTTATATATATTTACATACATTATTTATTCAATTTAAAATAACAATTCCTTTTAGCATTAAAATTCATACATATTAAAAAATAATACATTATACTTATTAACTTTTAAAAGATAAAATCATCAATTAAATACTAATTTAATCAGATTATTAAATTAAATTCAAATCTTATTATCAAAGATTATCCATATCAATTTAATTATTAAACAGATTATTAAATTGATATTGTCAAAATTTCCGGGATATTACAAATAACTTTTCAAAAATTTTAATTTAATTAACTTAAAAAAAATATTTATTCTATAGTGTTTCTTTAAAAATAAATAAAAATGCTTAATTTTTTTTAGATTTGTTTTTTTAAAATTTTTTGGAAAGAAAATGTAAAAATAAACCATGAAAAATTAAAAATGAAGATGAGATTCCCCTTCACACTTGATTTTGACTGTGTCCCCACAGTCAACCCAAGTGGAAGGAGAAAAATAAAAATATGACTCATATTTACATGAAAATGAAAAGATTATTATTTACAAGACATCAAAAAATATGATGTTAAAGAGTAAATGAAACAGTCTTCCAAAGACCAATTCATTTGTCTCATCAAGTGCGAGAGACACAGCTTAACCATAGAAAACTAAACCATAAAAGATTTCAAAGTTGAATGTCGATTTGGAAAAACAAATGTTGTTTTATTAAAAATCGTACGAGTTCTTTTATTTTCGATGATTTTTTGGGGTAGATATAATGATTGATTGAAGTTCAAGTTTATTTTCACCAAATTGAAATTCAAACTTATCATTGAAAAATTCTTCGGACTTATTGATTTCAAAATCAAAATGGTGATTTAAATCTTCCCCTTCAGAATTTAACAACTCGTCTTCGAAAAGTCCAAAAAATTTGTGTTCATTAAATTCATCTTCCTTAGTTGGATTATCAACAACTTCGTTGCATGTATCATTTTCAAAGTCTAAAGTTGTTGTGTTCACATTTTCAAAATCCGTAAAAGGAAGATCGAATTTTAAATTTAGTTCTACACTTTCAAAAGAATTGAAATCCAACTCAATTACCAAATTTTCAACAACTTCATTAAGATAATCATTTTCAGTTTCGAAAGTTGTTATTTGAAAATCGTCAATTTGGGTAAAGATGGATTATTACTCGACTCGTCACACGTTGGGATTTGATTTTGTTTCTCACGTTGTTTCATATATGTTTCGAACAACAAATCTGTGTTATCATTGTAGATTTCATTCATTTGCTCAATAAAATCTAATTTATAATTATTAACTTGAGAATTTTTGATTTGGACTTGTTGAGAACAAAAATTTTCACTCGCATCGTAGTCGAGATTATTCCCATTGCCAATATCATTTAGGAAGTTGTTTCCATTTTCATTTTGGCTTTGAAACTCATTTTGAAGTTCGAAATTGAATTGGCACGGGTTATACACGAAATCGTTTGAATTTTGAATTGAATTCAAATTTTGAAATCCTTGACTCGAGTTATTGTACAAATATGAGTTACATAATTCATTTATCCTTTAATCATTTTGTGTAGTAAGTTCAAGTAACGATGAAATCGTTTCGATGCTTTTTTCAAGAGTTGAGGGTTGGTCATCGTTTTGAAAATTTTATTCAAAAGTCGAGTTGTTTACAAAATAGTTGTTATTAAAATATCCATACGAATTTGATGTGAAACTATATGGATTATATTGATTTTCACAACTATTGTAAAATTCATGTGAGTAAGAAAACCCAGACATTTTCAAGAATGGTTTTTTTATTTTTTATTTTTCTTGGACTTTTTTTATAAAGGAAAACTAGTTACTAAAATGAATTTATTTTTCAAAAGGAAAATTTGATTTTTTTTTGTTTTTGGATTTTCAATTTTTTTTTGTTTTTGAAAAGATTTATATTTTTTTGGATTTTTGTTTTTGGGAATTTTTTTTTGACTTTTTTACAAAGGAAAACTATTTACCAAAAAGAATTCTTTTTTTTTGGCAAAGCCAGCTGGCTTTAGAGTGGCCGTGCCACTATGTATATAAAATAAGAAACATGTGTTCCGTACATGCACAGAACAGCTATAATCTGGTTTTATAGTGGCCAGACCACTTAGTACAAGAATAAAAAGAAAAATAGGAGCTAGACATAAAGACTAGACTACTCGGAAGGGAACGATCCCTCCTTATCGTGACTGATATCCACATTAGTACCATGGCCTGTAACATGCTGAACAGCAGAGAAGTGCAAAGCCAAGTACAGATCAAAAGACCTCGAGAGGGGAGAGTAAAGATAAATCTGGTCCCAAGTCGGATATAAGAATTGCCACCAATTCCTAGCACCATCAACCCCAACGGTCGTAAGAGACAGACCATCACCCACAGCATGATACACTAACCTCCTCGATTCATCAGGACCACCTATGAACATGTGATAACTATGCATCTGCGTGTGAGAAATGCGGATTATGGATCTTAAGGCTAGAATAAACACTAGAGGGGGGGTGAATAGTGTTTTAAGAATTTACTAATTCTTTTTGAGTTTATACTAATTTGAACACAAATGTATGCAATATTCAGCCACAGATATAATCACAGAATCAAACACAGATGCAAATATAAAGTAAAAGCAGTAAAGGAAAGAACACACCGGATTTTATACTAGTTCGGAGTTACCTTACATCCAGTTTCGCAACACAAGTACGGATTGTCTTTCAAAATCAATTCTTACAATTACACCCTCGATTTCAAGGCCACGAGGTACACCACTCTAGATTCACAATCCTCTAGGTAGAGATACTTGATTTTACGGGCAACAAGTTCACCCAATTGATTTCCTAGGCTACAATCACACCTTCTCTCACTTGATTGATTTTCCAGGCTATAATCACACCTTTTCTCACTTGATTGATTACAAAGAAGCCTATAACTCTGAATAGCACTTGGATCTTGTTGAGATAGTGATAGAGAATCAAACCAGAGATGATCTAGTTAGATTCAATGGAGATTTCGGCAGAATAATAGTAAAAATGTATATAAAGAAATGTGGAAGAAGAAGAGAAGTGAAATCAAAAAATTATGAATATAAATTCGTTTAAAACATCCCCTATTTATAGTAGAACAACAACCATGTCCATTCGGGAAAGGAAATGACGAATAGACACTTCTTTTGAAATTCAAACTTTTGAAATAAACTATCATCATGTCGACATGGGTACCTAGGGGTTGTCGACATACCTAAGGTATTTTTGATAATTTGTTTTTCTTTTGAAAATAACTTCTATCTTATATTAAAACTATTTTAAACTTTATAAATAAATAAGTATAGAGAATAATATTTTGGTATATATAAAATTTTACTATAATTTCATATTTAAACCTTAAATATAAATATTAAAAGTTAAGTACATTATAATTAAAGATAGTTTAAAACCAAGGATAATTTTGATATTGAAAATAAAGATTATTTTGAGGCTAAAAGTATTTAAAACCAGGATAGATGTTTTTGATTTAAAAAGGAAGATTTTGAAATCATTTTGAAAATAAGATATAATTTTGTAAAACATTTGAATAAAAGTTAGTGGATACAAAACGATGTTCCACTAGATATTTCGTAGGTTCCATCCTACTTAAGGTTCCATCCCTTTTACAGGCTCGAAGTGGATTCCATTCCACGAATAAAATGGATTTTAAGATGTCAGTGTTTTTCTAGGATTTTTAACATAATTCTGGACTCGATACTTGTCTTGTACTATTGAAATCTTGAACTCTTGATATCTTGATACTCATGAGTCTTGAATCTTGATGTGTTCAATCTTGAGTCTCTATACTGTACAGTCTTCATTCTCAGTACCTGCATGTTTATATCCTGCATATACATATATATCTAAACTATAATGTTAGTATTTATATTTTATAACAAGTCCTAAGGTTGTTGTCATCAAAACCATTCTTTTCAAGGGCTAACAATCTCCCCCTTTTTGATGATGACAACATTTGTTTATAAAATATTACTTCTATCCTAATAACTCTCTAATAACTCCCCCTAAAACTAATAACTCCCCCTTAATCTATGCCTAACTATCCTATTTTATACTTCTCCCCCTTTATCATCAACAAAAACAAACTAACTCTAAACTATATAACTCCCCCTTAATCTTGTACTAAAGTACTTGCATTAAAATATACAATGAAGTATATAATAGATAAATTAAGATATAATTATACTTATAGACATGATAACTAATCAAAGATCATATAAATATCAATATATATTTATACAGATTATGTTTTTCACACCAATTATCAATCCATACCAAATCAAATCAAATCCAATCAAATCAATCCAAGCAATCAATTCAAATCAAATAAAATAATCAAATCAAACATTACGAGGAACTTCCACCCATCCTTCTTCTCCAAATATTGGATCTGCTTTAATGGCATCCCAATTTTCATTGTCATTGGTGAGAGAGACTGAAGGATGTGCTTCATTATCATCTTTGTGCAGGGAGGAAATCATCCATCGAATTAAATCGAAATGCTTTTCTTGTTCCTTGATCATCTGCATTTGACTTAACTCTAAGTGTCGCTGATTACGAAGAATGAAAGAAAGAACGTTCTTGAAAGAATTAAGAGTTTCTTCAAGATTCTCAGTCAAATTATGAATTGGATTGGCCATTTTTGAATTTGTGAGAAGAAATATAGATAGAGTAGATAAGAAATGATTTTGAGTGATGAATTCTGGAAGAAATATGTATTTATAGATGTAGGAATTCGTTTGAAATGAATAGACACAAGGTAGTTATTCAAATTTCAAATGAGAAGTCATTTCTGACCAGTACTTGTCGACATGGTGTGTAGGGGGTTGTCGACAGGGGTCGGTTCATTTTGATGACTCATTTTGATTTTGTGAATAATTGTATATATGTATATATTTATATAACATACTAACATGTATTCTGGAGATAAGATAAGCTAGATAACAGAAATGTAATTCAATTTCATTTCATAATAGAATGATACAACGATTAAACATTAAGAACTACACGAACATTCAAATCAAATCATACTAAAATAATACAATATGATATAAAAAGGTAGAACTAGTTAGATGATGACGAAGATGAAAATAATCCAAGTTTCTTGCTAACTTTGGAGAAAAACTTGTTCATCTTGGATGACATTTTATCCATTTTCTTACTAAGAGACCGTTTAAGAATCCATTGATTTTCAACAATAGTCTTTTGATTTTTGAGTAAGGTTTTGTTGGTTGGATTAGAGGGATAATCAATACTTTCCAAGGATGTTTCACCTTCTTCTTCTTCTATTTCCATTTCATCCCCTTCTTCTTCTTCTTCCTCTTCCATTTCTTCATGAGCCAAATGCTCTTCCTTTTCGGTAAGAGTCTCATATGGTTGAAAAACATATGGAATTTTCATAAGAGAAATGTTTGAGTGATTAAAAACTTTTCTTGAAACAAATTCTTCTCCTTTGAAATCTACTCCAAAATAATTAAAAATCCGAGTGAGATAGATTCCATGATATAAAGTATTTTCACCCATTTCAAGATTTTTGGGACGAAGTTCATCCAAAATAACTTGTGCCCAATTAATATCATAATTTCCAAAAATAGCAAAAAGTGCTTTGCAAACTTTTGAAGTTGGATTGTTAAAACTTCCCGATCTTGGGGTCAAAGTATATTGTAAAAGAATATTAACAATTCTTGCTTTTGGTCGAAAATTTTGATTTTTGAATTCAAAGTTTTCATCTCCTTCAAAAATGTGATGAAATGTCTCACGATCATTTTCATCGATTTTAAAACTAGAAAGATCCATTCCCGTGCTTTTGCAATTGAGAATGGTACCCAAAATATCACAATTTAAAATGATTCTAGTGCCTTTGACACTACTCCAAATTTCATCATCATTTCCATTATAAAATCCACGGTTGAGATTTGCATAGAAAATTTTAACAAGATTTGGATAACAAACAAAATCATTTTGTGAAGCATCAACAAGATTAAGAATTTGGTTGTTTGTAAAAAGTGAATCGATTTCACAAGAAGAGAAATATTGAAATATAGCAAACTTTCTGGGATGGACTTTTCCATAGTTAGCATAGTTGATATATGCTTTTATAGCCTCCGGATCATTGAAGAGTCGCTCTTTCATGTTTCTGGAAAGTCTCATTGTGGAGGGGTTGCTTGAAGAAGCCATTAGAGTAGAGAGTAGAGAGCTTGAAATTTTTAAATAAGAGTTTGAATTTGAAAATGAAAGTGAAAAGTTGTGATATGGGATAGTAAATAAATAGATTCTCAAAGGACAGATTCTCTGGTCAAAAGATGACTTTTCAGAGTCTTGAATGAAGTGAAAAGATGGAGGGATATTCAAACATTTGAATTCAAATTTGAATTTCAAATTTCTGTACCCTTGTCGACAACGTGGGGGGGACCATGTCGACAGGTGTCTTTGAATTTTCATGATTTATTTCTTTTAAGTATTCTAATATATATATATATATATATATATATAAAATTTTTAATGACTATATATTCTGAAATTATAGCATATTGCATAAAATATTATGATACTATTTTTTTTAAAAATAAAAATAATAAAATAATAATAAATATAATAAAATAATAATAAAAATTTAAAATTCAATCGACACACCAATTCAAAATCAATCAATCAATCCTAAGCATGCAATTTCAACCAATGTATTGTAAACGTGTACCTTTTTCTAAGTCCGTTTTTCTGAATTCATCGGAGTCGTGAACTGTCATGAAACACATATTTGAATTATCTATCTTCTGATCATCATCGCTCGAGGATGAGTCTGAGTCATCTAGAGTGGCAGTAAATGCACGTTTTCGTTTCTTTGCGGAATCATTGTTTATAGGAAGATTTTGCTTATCTGGATGCGGACAGTCTCTTTTGATATGGCCTGGTTCGTCACAGTTGAAACATTTGATATAGTTTGTCGCTACATTCTGATTACCAGAGTTCTTATAGTTGTTTCTCTTGAGATTATTCATCTTTCTGTATTTCAGGAATTTCCGAAAGTTCTTAGTCATAAAAGCTATCTCTTCATCATTATCGTTGTTTGAGTCTGATCCATCGGTCAATGCATTGAATGCAATTGATTTCTTTTTACATGCTTTACTTTCTCTTCTCCCAATCATTTGGACTTCAAACGACATTAGATTTCCAATTAATTCTTCTATCTCTGAGGTACTGATGTCATTTGCCTCTTCGATCGCAAGTGTCTTTGATCCCATTCTGGAGTAAGAGAATTTAAGATTTTTCTGACTTGGTCTTCTTCCGAAAATACCTTTCTCAAAGATATGAGAGAATGTACAATATCCTGAAATCTACTATACATATCTGAAATAGACTCATTATGAATCATTTTAAATAATTGAAACTGATTTGTGAGCATGGAAATTTTGGTCTGTTTAACTTTGCTTGTTCCTTGGTGAGTAACTTGCAAAGTTTTCCAGATTTCATATGCAGACTTACAAACTGACACTCTATTAAATTCATTCTTATCAAGTGAACAAAACAGAATATTCATAGCTTTAGAGTTATTTTGTGCGACTGTCTTTTGCTCAGCAGTCCACTGTGCAAAATCAGTTGTGGGTTCAAAAAATTCAGTCTGTGTGATATTCCAAGTGTTTAGTCCTACTAATTGTAAATATATTTTCATCCTACATGCCCAATATGCATAGTTACTGCCATTAAAAAGTGGTGGTCTGGCAGTAGACTGACCTTCTACAAATGAACTAGTGTTGGTAGTACCAGCAGTACCAGCAGTGTTGGTAGCCATTTTGAAATTTTTCAAAATTCAGATTATGAAACTTTGAAATCCTTGCTCTAATACCAAATGTGAGAAATGCAGATTATAGATTTTAAGGCTAGAATAAACACTAGAGGGGGGGTGAATAGTGTTTTAAGAATTTACTAATTCTTTTTGAGTTTATATTAATTTGAACACAAATGTATGCAATATTCAGACATAGATATAATCACAGAATCAAACACAGATGCAAATATAAAGTAAAAGCAGTAAAGGAAAGAACACACCGTATTTTATACTGGTTCGGAGTTACCCTACATCCAGTCCCGCAACACAAGTATAGATTTCCTTTCAAAATCAATTCTTACAATTACACCCTCGATTTCAAGGTCACGAGGTACACCACTCCAGATTCACAATCCTCTGGGTAGGGATACTTGATTTTACGGGCAACAAGTTCACCCAATTGATTTCCCAGGCTACAATCACACCTTCTCTCACTTGATTGATTTTCCAGGCTACAATCACACCTTTTCTCACTTGATTGATTACAAAGAAGCCTATAACTCTGAATAGCACTCGGATCTTGTTGAGATAGTGATAGAGAATCAAACCAGAGATGATCTAGTTAGATTCAATGGAGATTTCAGCAGAGTAATAGTAAAAATGTATATAAAGAAATGTGGAAGAAGAAGAGAAGTGAAATCAGAAAATTATGAATATAAATTCGTTTAAAACATCCCCTATTTATAGTAGAACAACAACCATGTCCATTCGGAAAAGGATATGACGAATAGACATTTTCTTTTGAAATTCAAACTTTTGAAATAAACTGTCATCATGTCGACATGGGTACCTAGGGGTTGTCAACATGCCTAAGGTATTTTGATAATTTGTTTTTCTTTTGAAAATAACTTCTATCTTATATTAAAACTATTTTAAACTTTATAAATAAATAAGTATAGAGAATAATATTTTGGTATATATAAAATTTTACTATAATTTCATATTTAAATCTTAAATATAAATATTAAAAGTTAAGTACATTATAATTAAAGATAGTTTAAAACCAAGGATAATTTTGATATTGAAAATAAAGATTATTCTGAGGCTAAAAGTATTTAAAACCAGGATAGATGTTTTTGATTTAAAAAGGAAGATTTTGAAATCATTTTGAAAACATGATATAATTTTGTAAAACATTTGAATAAAAGTTAGTGGATACAAAACGATGTTCCACTAGATTTTTCGTAGGTTCCGTCCTACTTAGGGTTCCATCCCTTTAACAGGCTCGAAGTGGATTCCATTCCACGAATAAAATGGATTT
Source organism: Allium fistulosum (assembly GCA_030737815.1). Lineage (NCBI taxonomy): Eukaryota > Viridiplantae > Streptophyta > Magnoliopsida > Asparagales > Amaryllidaceae > Allium > Allium fistulosum. The sequence continues at coordinate 693,055,059 of CM060904.1, forward strand.
TAAGATGTCAGTGCTTTTCTAGGAGTTTTAACATAATTCTAGACTCGATACTTGTCTTGTACTATTGAAATCTTGAACTCTTGATATCTTGATACTCATGAGTCTTGAATCTTGATGTCTTCAATTTTGAGTCTCTATACTGTACAGTCTTCATTCTCAGTACCTGCTTGTTTATATCCTGCATATACATATATATCTAAACTATAATGTTAGTATTTATATTTTATAACAAGTCCTAAGGTTGTTGTCATCAAAACCATTCTTTTCAAGGACTAACACTGCGGATCATACCTCATTTTTGATGGCTCATGGATCCAAGCACACTCTTTCGGTTCCCATACTACAACATCATCATCAGAATTGGTAACTGCATCAATTTCTATCTCCACTGCTGGGAGAGCAGAGACAACAGGATCAGAGAGAGGCGGAGTTCTAATCTTAGTAACCCATATCATTTACGTCCTAGGGAGGGGGATCTTATCAGTATGAGTTAGGGGGGGTATTCCTAACACATTTCTCCATGGTATGACCAAATGAATGACATATAGTACATATGTCAGGTTTCCAGCTGTAGTTAACTTTTATTTCCACCTCGAGACCTTCCTTGATTCTTACTTTCAATGTCGACGGTAACAGTTTCTCTAAGGTAATTTGAATCAATTCCCTAGCATATAATAGATTCTTGCGCTCTACGGTATTTGCATCAAAACATTTGAAATCCCCAATAAGGCTCGATAGCTAATTCAAACCAATAAGAGGTTGAAGCATAGAAGGTATATCGGTGAACGTGGCCTAAACTGGAATACAGAGAATCTTCTCTCTAACACTATCTATACCAACACTCCAAGGGGTAACAACAAAGGGTTTCCCCTCAATAATGAGGGGACTAGTGTCAAGCGCTATAAGACAGTCTTCCTTAGGGCCAAATTTAAAAAAGAATAAGGAATTTAGGAATTGTACATGAAGCGAACCTTTCGTTTTCCACACTCTCCTATAGTGCTCGCATACAACCATGTAAGAAGAGGTAGAATCTAGGAAGAAACCAACAAGGTGGTCATACCAATGGCTCTCCACCTCCCGAAGAACAGCTGGTGGAATCACGCTTATTCCATTAATGACCTGTGTGCTGAATTTTTGAGGTGAGGAAGTATCGGCATTCCTAGGCAGTGTCTTGAACAAAGATAACCAAACCGGTTTGGCAACAGTGTTATCAGTGGCATCACAACAACCCTTAGTGAAAAAAAAACCAACTGGAACAGGTAAGGGCAATTGTGCAAATACAAGTGGTTGTATAGGAGCTAATACACCAACCATTGACTCAAGTGGATCAATATTCTCATCAGTAGCCAAAACTTCAGCATTCATTCTATCAGGGGTCGTGTGCACAACTTTGTCAAATGAGACAAGGTCAATATCACTCAAACAAATAGGATCCTCAATCCCAGAACTAGCAACGCCTACTACACTGACCTAATTTCCAACATTCGATACCAAACGTGAAATCGAAGAAGTAGGATTAACAGTTGTTATACCTGACAATGGGAAATCACCAACGTGAGATGGGGTAAGGAGATCGGCAAGTGTTGAAATCGATTTATGCGCGCATGGCAGGTTGTCGACCTAAGGCGGCGACGCAGACTGAGGCGGAGGCGGCATAGGATCGACGACAGAGGACGAATCAGAAGCCGTAGCCGAAAGTTGCGATTCCAGATTAGGAAATGTTCGACCGGATTTGGTAAGCGATGGGGGACCAAACGAAGCGGCAAGCCTTCGTTTGTCTTTCCGATTCTTGGCCATCGGGGACGCATGGGATTAAGAAGAGAAAGACGAAGCTTTGGAGGGGAGAGAAGCCGAAATTGAAAGAGGGTGGTCGAATCGCTGACTACAGGAGGCCATTGTAAGTTGAAATATTTTATGAATCGTCGATTTTTTGTTTTGTTTTTTTTCAAAAGAAAATTTGATTTTTATTTTGTTTTTTTGGTTTTTCAATTTTTTTTTGAAAAGGTTTTATAATTTTTTTTGAATTTTGGCTTTTAAAAAAAAACTAACTTAACTTTTTTTTATTTTTTTTTATTTTTAAATTTTGGATTGAAAATTTTCAAATGAAAAGGATTTAGAAACTAAGTTAAGAAATATTTACAATTTTGTTTTAGTTTTGGATTTTGATTTTTTTTTAAATATGCATGAACTAATGCAACTAAATGAATGCAAGGATTTAATTACAAATATTCTATCTAAAGTACCTCCTAATCCAAAATTGTATAATCACACTTTGTCTTAATTCAACAAAAATATTTCTTAGCCAGGTAACGGACAGGGTTTATCGGTGCACCACGAATCACCGTAGCAATGCAACCGAAGATTTAAGTACCTTTAGAGGAACAATCAGTATAATTTTTACGAATCACCATAATATTTATAACTGATTATTGCTCTGCCGTAGCCTAGACATCAAGAAAATAAATTGTTCAAAGAAGATAATTTGTTAATATATGACTAAGCGTTATCAATGTTTAACCGTTATTATTAACAAATTCTAAGATGAAATGCAAAACTGAAATTAAACGTGTATTAACAATGCAACTATGAATGAAATTTTCTTTTGTTTTTTATTTCGAATTTTATTTTAAAATGCAAGCAATCAACAATGCAGATAAAATAAAACTAGAAATGAAAGCATGATACTAGAGCATGCAAATTATTAGCAATTTTTTTTTAGCGGTGATTTTTTTATGAGCAAGCAAAGCGAAGAGATTATTAGCAAGCACTTCTGCCATCTGCAACCTGAAAATTAAACAAGATATATACAATTTTTTTTATATCAAAGAAAAAGCTAAAAGAAATGAAAAACAAACAAATTAAACTCAAACAAATGAACCTAAACAGCTTCACCAAACCATCATAAACTAAAACAACTGAGAATAACTGAACATGAAAATTAGATTATGAAATAATTTTTTTTAAACTAAAACAAACTAAAAAAAATTCACTCAACCTTAAAGCCTGGCCTAAAAATTTAAACTAAAGCAACTAAATGGCAGTATGATGTGAATGGGTAGTGAAGTCACTGCTGTGTTTGAAGATGTATGTGGTTGAAAAGAATGGTAAGAAGTTATGATGATGGAAGTTTGCTGTTGTGAGTTGCTGCTGTGACTGTGGCAGTGGAAATATGTAATTGTGGTAGGTCGTGTGGCTGGAAGTGGCGAAGCACTGTGATGGAGTTCGGTCAGGCAATGTGGAGGAATTGAGTGGAAACTGGTATATGAAACAACAGTGAAGTGAGAATATGGCTGCAAGAAATTGTGGTTGGTGAAGGAGGTGAGTGTGAAGTTTATGTGCAGGGTATAGAATGGTCGGATTTGTATGCAGTAGAGGTTGGAGGAGTGGCTGTTGATGTAGAGGAGTAGGGGATGGCAATGCACTGTTTGAAGGGTTGTACAGTTTGAAGGAGTACTCACAAGTGTGTGCACAATGGCTACAGATATGTATGTGCACAAGTGTAGTGTGGTGGTAATTGGCAATGTTTTGTTGTGCAGTTTGCTTTGGTGGAGCGATGTAGCAGCGGATGGTAGCAGTGATAGTCAGGGGACGTTGAAGAAGTTTAGGAAATGTAGGAGATGGGGCAGTGATGTATGTGTATGTTTCATTGTATGTATGTAACAGAGAAAATGTAAATGTAGAGATATGCAGAGATATGTAAAACGTAAATACAATGTAATTCAAAATAGAAATTGATAATGAAATAATTTGTTTTTTTAAATGCAGTTGCGTATAAATTTTTTTAAGATAAATATGCAATGCAAATGCAAAAGAAAACACAAACACACAAACAAAATGGAAACACAAATCACTTAAACACACAACACAACACCTTTTTTTTAATATTAACACACAAAACAAATAGATACTAAAAACCAAAAGAAAATAATTTGAAGAATAGAAAATTAAAATCAAAGCAAATTCCTCGGCAACGGCGCCAAAAACTTGTTCGAACGGCCAATTCTCTATCGAGTTAGAAAATAGCCGATCGAATTTTAAATAAATGTAACGACCCGTATTTTTAGTTATTTTAAATTATTAAATTTAATTCAATTATGAAATAAAAATGGTTAAGAATAAAAATATTTAATGATTTTGAACGTAAGCATTGGATATGAACTTGAATAAAAAATTTAAATAAACTAATTTTGAAGATTTAAGTAATAACTAGCATTAAAAGGTAATGCTATGTATTGAATCGGTTTACAATCAATAGTTGGATTAAATAATAAATGTTGAATTCATTAGTTGTAAATAAAATAATTGATTGATAACTAAAATTCATTTAAAATATAATATTGAAATTTGTTGAATATTGAACGATTAAATTGTTTAAATTTAATATTGCAATTATTTGAAAAATTGAATTCTGAATTTAATATGATTGAAAATGATGTTGAAAGTTGATTTAAATTTTATTTAAACAACAATGAAGATTTTTAACATTTAAATTTGGATTTAAAAGTGGATATTTAAAAATTGGAAATTTTATATTAAAATCGAGATGTTAAAATAGCGATCCGGGGCATAGTCTCAGAATTCGACGAAACTAGTTATATTGGATCCGTAATGGTGTATTATTATCGGATTTCAAATTCCGTAACGTTTGGTGTTATCGTTTGGTCGTACGAGATAGAAATGTGCTGAATTTAATATCGAAAATTTAATATAATAATTAGTTTCAAAAAGCTATCTTCTTCATACGATCGAATTAGGACTCGAAACCTTTTCCATTGCATTCAGAATAGGAGTACAACATTATGAACGCCTAGCGGCACGCCTCGATAGGAGTTCGAGATTTTAAGTTGCATAGATCGAGACAATTTGAAATTTAAATTAAAATATTGTCTAGTCAAACGTTCACATCAGTTTCTTTTCTCTCACTTCAAAACACTGTAGACAGCCTCCTACACGCTAACATCACGTCTCCCTTTCTTTTATTATGCACGCAAACAACATAGTGAAAAAAAAGGAAAAAAAGAATAGGAATGGAAACCTTTGAAAATTCATTTCTCACAAAACACTTGATAAAAAAAAATCCCAAACGTGTTTCTAAAATCCTATTTCGCTATTCACTTTGATCTGGTATGAAATTTTTTGGGTGTGATGATGGATTGATGAGCTCGACAGTCATGGTCGTACTACAGTTTTGCTAGAGTTTGCGATTCTCAGAGATTTAAGCTTCGATTCGTATTTTGGTCGTCGTATTTGAATTCGTAGTGGAAAGTTGCATCTCCGATGAGATTTTCAAGAGGAGCAGCCTTGAAAGGAGGTGTGGGGCATTTTCATGCCGAGGGGGTTTCGACCGAGTCACTTTTTGATTGGGAAGCTCGAACGAAGCGGCATTGGGTCTGGGTGAAGCACACGAGGTGAGAGGTTCGTTGGCGAGCTCGGAGTTGCGATTGGAGCAGCGGTGTGGTGTGCAAGGTGCACGTGCAAGTGTGTTTGGGTATTATCGTGTACAGGAATAGGAAGAAGGAGTTTAGGGAAGAAGAGAATCGAGGCGGGCCGGGTCTGTTACCATGGTATTGGGCCTTAATAAAAATAAAGTCATATTATTTTAATCTATATTTAAATATCGATAGATTATAAATTGTATAACTCCTGCATACAAGGTCCGATTGAGATGAGACTTTTTGCGTTGCGGTCGTGATGACGAGAGCTTCGCAGAAACTGGTTTGGATGGATTTGGAGACAGTCAAAAATTGGGCTAAAATCGGGCGTCGTCCAGTTTTAGTTCCAAAATGGATGTCTTGGTGACAACATAAAATCAAGGTGAGTGTTTTATAATGCTCACATGTACTAGAATATTGTTATGCTAGTTAAATTCGAATTGTGAAGTGATATAAATTTATTGATTGATGTCTGATAAATTTAATTATCATCTAAATTATCATTTGAATTAACTGTAAAAAAAATTAGAATTGACAGTTAGGCTTGAAATGGGAATTTAATTTCCAGCAAACACCCGATTTTAATAACTATGAAACTGTTGTGAATTATATTGTTTGTTTGTATGATTGATTGTGATGGATGCAAATTGGTTGATATTTGGATGTTTGGATGATTAATTGTTTATATATACCCTGTTATCACCCTATATATTATTTACAGTATATAAACTGTAAATTGAATTATTTCGAATAAATAAAGAAATAAGTTGAAATGATATATACCTATGACACTGTGATTTGGATTGAAATGATATATATCCATACCTGAAATTAAATTGAAATAACTGATCACTTGGCCATAGGATAGAAAATTATATACGGACACCGGATTGGTTAAATTAATTATTTTAAAAATTTTGATTTGAAATTATTTAAATGGTTTTGATTTAAAAGAAATAAAAATCAAATTATTTTCGAACTTGAGCTCTGATTGTTGAAATATAAATTTGGTAATCGAAATTGTTTAAATAATCGAAGTTGAGATTTTGAAGTTATAATCGAAATATAATTGGAATTTTTGGAAATCGATTTGTTTTAAAAGATTGAACTTTTATTTGAACCTTGAATATTACTAAGTAAAAGTGATATAAAAATGATATTTTGAAATTGAGCTCCGAATTGAATTATATTTGAAGATTGGAATTTTAAACTTAACATTGAAGGATAAATTGATTTAAATGTTTTGAATCGATATTTTGAAAATCGAGCTCGAAATCGATATAAATTGAAATTGAATTAATTGGATTTGAAAGTAGAATTGAATGAATTTGAAATTGATTTGAATTGAAATCGAAATTGGATCGATTGAATGGAAATTGGAATTGATTTGAATTGGGAAGTTGGAATTGAATCAGTTTGACTTTGAAACTATTTTCAAAAAAATTATTTAATATAAAACTATTTAAAAACTATCTTTTTAAATATACAAATTATTTTGGGTTTCCAAATTATTTTGCCATATAAACCATTTTAATACTTAAACTATTTTAACCATTTAAATTATTTTAACTATTTTAATTACTTAAACTATCTTAAAACTATTCAAACTATTTTTCAAAAATTCAAACTGGTCAAGGGTGAAATGTTTATTTTAAATCATGGATTTAAATACGAATGAGGTTAAATGAACTTATAACCCAAATGTAAATTTGAAACAATTTTGGAATCGAAATTGCGATATTGAGGCGAAAATGATTTTGAATTGTAATGGTATATTTTGAGTAAATGCGATGATTTCGAAATGGATTTGATTTTGAAGCGAATATGATATTTTGATATCAAGTATGAACTGTTTCGAAATGTAAAAGTACCAACCGGTGTGTAAAACGACGTTTGGTTGTTAAAGAGACCGGAGTCGGATATGGGCATACTCTCTGTCGATACCGGAACCACTTTGACAACTGTATACGTGGAGGAGACTCCAGAACAAAGTGGTTGGATTTGACGTCGTTTGCTGGATTTGAAGAAAGAGAACGATGATGGATTAGCCTGGCACTTGTGCCAATTTGAAATGACTAAAACAGGAGCCGTACCGGCCAAGTGGGCTAGCTACCCCGAGCGGATGCACTTCTTCGTATTACCATCATTTACATTGTGATTGATTGGTGCGCACCCTCCGGATTATGGGAGTGTTGGACGTGGTGGGTGATCGTAGCTATGATGCGTTACCACCAGCCGAGAAGGGTAAACTGGTAGTATCCTACCTTGGGCATTGCCTCACGTGCCTTGTCATACTTTTATCCCTAAACAAGACCCATACGATTTTGGTTTAGTGTTGTCGTATCATGGCGCATCCCTATCCACCGACCGGTTAACTGGTGTTTTATATGCAAACTATACGACAATGCTTAAAAATGCGTTAAGGGGGATCGATGTAAAGCCTTAACGCTAAGAAAAATATTCATTTTACTGACTAGACATTATATATATAGCGTATTCTACTACATATAAATATTTTGACGGATCCTTAGGAGATGGAAAATCCCGTAACATCTCTTGAGTTATTGCACGCACGTCATGCATTGGATAGGAGATGTGAAAACCCGTAAGCATCTCTGACACCGTGACACTCATTTTATATGCGATATTGATTTGACTTACATAAGGATATTCTAGTCCTGACTCGAGTGTTTTGTTCTTTTCATTACGCTCGGGTCAGTCCTGAGTTTTTTAGCTTATTGAAGACTTATTCTGGAGGACGAAGACGAAGATTTGGTATATTATTACTATTATTATTCTTGCATCATGTTGTCTGCTGCATTACTTATGTATCTCTGATGTATATATATAACTCTGATAAATGTTGTATTGAATATAATTAAATGTATTGTATAAACAGCTTCATGAACTGTTTATTTGATTATTATATTTTATCGTTCCGCTGCGAGATTCTATGTTTGTTTTCTTCTTTCTTTTCTCTTATTTTCTTGTTTACCTCATTAAAAATTCTCCCTTTTGAATGGTTTGAGTTGACATGTGTGGTTTATTGTTGATTTAAATTGTCCAAAATGAGTGGGTCGTTACAATAAAAATAACCGCAAGTGCACGAAGTGCAATTCTAGTACGTGGCGAGTACGGGTCGATCCGCAGGGAATTTGTTTGGATTTTAAAATTTCTATTCAATCAAATTATACCAAGATTTGAAAATTGTGATTAGCTAAAAATGTAGAAAAGTGAAAAAAAGAAAGTGGATAAAAATATGAGAGTTTGAAGGCAATTTAGACCTAATTTCCTTCTCATGATCACATAAATCAACAAAATAAAATTATAATATCTCTATTGGTCATCAGTGAAATTAGTTGATGTGCTTATCATAAGTACGGAATATTTGTGCTATTAATTAGGCCAATATAAATCATCAAACTATAACACAACAACTAAATCACTTTTAACTCTCATGAAAATTGACAATGAAATTGAAAATAAAATCTATTCTAAGCATGACCTATTAACCATTGATTAGAAATATAAACCATCAAATTTTGATTTTAAAATCACTTCATTACCAACATCATATGTAGATGAAGAGGTGATTTGTGTTTTGTTTGTTTAAGCATCGCCTATTTGGTGTCAACAATATAGGCTATCAAATTCAAAGCTAAAACAACAAAGTTTAACCACATCTAACATTTTCATTAAGCACAAAAAGAGATCAATAATTAGCAAAATGTTGAAGCTACATGATTAAGAGAGCTTCATTACTCCTAAATTGAAGGGATTTAGCCTCTCATATTTGTTGTCATTTGAACAAATGTAGCATGCAACATGAAATAAAAACAAGAGGAAAAAGAGAGCAAAGTGAAAGAGGGTTAATTAAAATGAAATAAAACTAATCTACTTGCATAAGAAATGAAACTAAGCTACTAACATAAGAAGAGAGAGAGCATATAAGTAGAAAAGAACATGAATTAAAATTTGCATAAAAAAGAAAGTTACATGAAAATGAAATAAATGGCTAAGTAGCCATGCAAAGAAAGAAGAGTTTTTATTTGTGAGTCTCTAACTAAACTAACTAAGAAGAGGCTAAGAGACTAATTACATGAACATAAGAGGTATTTATAAAAGTATGAAACCCTAATCCAATTTTTTGGGAACTACCCAAACTACCCTTGAGAAAGTATGGCCACCAAGTTATCATTAGCATGAGCCTGCATTAAGTGTGCCTGTAACTTTAATGGCCTTTAGCATGTGCATTAGCTCCTAATGGTAGATCAATGTAAGTGGGTAAGTGGGGTCCTCCATGTTCATGAGTTTGAATTATTCTCTCTTCATTCCTTTGTATTCTCTTATGCATGCATATTTTTCATGAAAACCCCTTCCATTTGAATCTAAATTCCTATAAAAAAATCATAAAAATATCTAAGTAAAAATTCCCAAATTAATATATGCACAAAAATGATCATTTTGCCCCTATATGAAGATGAATATATGATAATTTGAAAATAATTTAAATTTTGGTTTAAACATGTTAAAATACCCTTTATGCTCGTTTATTTAATTAATAAGATTAAATATGGAAGTAAAAATATGCACATTTACGTGCACATCATTAGTCCAAAAGGACATGACCAAAAACTCATAATGTCAATACCGTGTTTGGAAAGCTGTCTTTGGAATGTCTTTTTCCTTTATCTTTAACTGGTGATAACTAGATCTTAGATATATCTTTGAGAATATGGTAGCTCTTTGGAGTTGGTTAAATAGATCATCAATCCGAGGTAATGGATACTTATTCTTAATTGTAACCTTATTAAGTTCTCAATAGTCAATACATAATTGTTGGTACCCAACATGCTTCTTTACGAACAATACTGAAGCTCCCTAAGGTGAGTTACCTAGTCTAATAAATCCTTGATCATCTAACTCTTGAATTTGCTTCTTTAATTCTTGATTCTCTAGTGGAGCCATATGATAAGCTATCTTTGTTATTGGGGTCGTACCAGTGACCAATTTGATACAAAAGTCAATTTCTCATTTTGGTGTAATCCTAGAATATCGCTAAATACTTCTTCAAATTCACTGACCGCTTTGATTTGGTTAAGTTGTTGGTCCATATTTTTAATGTCTATATGTGCTAGGTATCTAGATATGAATGCATTTCCAAATTTATTACATGAATATATGAATGTCTCATATCTTGGAATAGAAAAGGTTATAGTCATGTCATGACAATCTAGTTTGACATAATGTTTGTAAAGCCAATCCATCCAAGAATGAGATCAAAACGGATCATTGGGAAAAGGAACAAATCCGCAGGCATTTCCTTATCTTTAATATATAGAGGACAATTCTTACACATACTTATAAGTTCAGTTTCTTCTTCTACTAAGTTATATATTATTAAGGGATTGTTAGTTGCTTAATTGGTAATCCTACCTTAATAGCGAATACCACAGAGATTAAGGAATGTGTGTCATCCGAATCAAATAAAACAATCAAAAATGAATAAGGTACCTTCCATGCGTGGTTGTTTTTAAACTATCGCATATACCCTAGCTTGATTTCCCGATGTTGCTTTATTTTCCTTTTTTGGCTTTTTACAATCCCTGCTCATGTGTCTAGGTTTATTACAATTGTTTCATACAATCATTTTTCTTTCCTTTGGACAGTTATAAGCAATATGACCATTCTCATTGCAATTATATCATGTTTTTATTTTTTTTTGACCCTCTCCTTCATGTACCCCTCCTTACTTCTCTTCCTCGTTGCACTGTGGCTTCTTCCCATTGCATTTCTTTTTATTATTGAATTTCCCTTAATTGTTATGATTTCTCTTATTCGAAAGATTTATTTCTTGTTGAAGTTGAATGTAGTCTTCTTCGAGGTTAAGAGCTTTAGATATGATTACCTCATAAGTCTTGCGACGATCATCAATTACAGGTCTCCTTATTGGTGGAATCAACCCTTTCGTAAATCTTCTGGCCCTCTTTTTAAGCGTATTAATTAGATGACTTGCAAATCGAGACAATGCCTCAAATTGATTTTGATATTGAACCACTATCTTGTTTCCTTGTGTGAGAGCTTGAATTTCAATTCCATCTACTCTCTTTCATGTTCTGGAAAATTATTTTCCAGAAACATTTCCTTCAAACTTCTCCAAATCATCACACTTGAATCAGTTATAGTCTTGATTAATTCCCACTAATTCCTTGCCTGTCCTGCTAGCTGAAATACAGACAACTTCCTTTATTTATTTCACTACAATCCAACACTTCAAAGATTTCTTCTATTTATCCTTGGGAACATTTTCCTTCGTATACATCTTACATGTGTTAGAATTTCACCTTGCCTTTTGAGAAGTTCTCAAATTTCTCCATACTTAGTTCTCTCTGCCATCTTTATAGCTTTCACTATTTCCTTCCATTTTTATGTAGATGGTACAATACAAGGTCTCTTTGACGTACCCCTTTATAGATGTATGCTCTATTTGCCACTTCTATCATTTTCCCCACTAAAATCTTTTGTGCCTTTCTTCTAATCATCTTATTCTCAAATTGTGAAAAAGTTGGGATTAGTCGTTCTTCGGGATTAGTCGTGCACTTAACCCCTCCCATGAATCTCCAGCATCCCATGACTTTTGGTTTGTCATTGTTTATAACTATAACAATTATAAACACGTCAATGAATAGTATAAACTTCCTATTATGGCAAAACCCAAACTATAGGGTTTTATTCTTATGACACGATAAAGGTTTTTTTTTACTAAGCACCACTTAAACCTAGACTCTGATACTACTTTGTAACACCCCGTGTGGACAATCTTGGCCGAAATCAAGAGTGCTACCCTCATAATGTGGTGTTGTCATATTAATATCACATCTTCGCAAGGAAAAATGCCAACACCTCAAATCATTTAGTGTAAATGATTTCAAGCGAAAGAAATATTATACATTCATACTTGCAATACAAGTTAATGTACATTAAGTCTTGTCTTCGACTTCATACATATATGTACATCGAGATTTACAACACTAAAAAAAAGCTAAGAAAAAAATTTCACTTCCAGTACTCCATGAAAAGTCCCAAAATCCACTTTAATTGTCCGAACCTGAAATGTTTATATGTAGCATCATTAGCAATATTGACCCAATGAGGAATCTATTTAATCTAAATCTCAAGTCATATCTCATAATTCTCCAAGATGTCCAAACTATATGTTGAAGTATATTAACATATCAAACATATATTACTCAATTTAAAATTGGTAAATTTTCTCCAAACATATTTGTTAAAACTCATTTGACATATATAGATATCTTTATAAACAAGGCATATAACAAATTTGAAATTCATGTCAAAATCAATTTGGATACACATAGATCTAATACGCACTCGGAGTAGGAATTAGATCCTAGAAACTCTTTATCCCATCGCAGCCGGCATCCTAACACACAATATGGAGGTACTCTATCTCCTAACACACGGTATGGAAATAAAGTAACAGTGCACTATCCAAGATCTTTTGCCTTTACCACATTCGTTCGAAAGCCATCACAAATCATAAATACATATATAAGTATTCTTCAAGATACTTTATAATCATAAACCAATATAGATTATTCTTTCTTTCAAACAATCAGAGCATCAATCATATACACTCGATTGAGGTCAAAAATATTATAAGAAAAAGGCATGCCTATAATACTAAAAGGGTTAAAATAGCGCAACATATAGATTAAACATATTATAAGTTACACACTACTTCATGGGATAACTTGAAATTTTAAGGTTAAATAGTTTTCCTTACCTTAGCAATAATAGTTTCGGTCTATGGTTTCGCTCCTCGGCTTTCTCTAAGATCTTCCTTGTTTTCTTACTTTTGTTTAGTTGTAATTGCTTTCCTCTTTCTCCATGGCTTAGGCTATTTAGGTGACCAAGGGGAGGGTACATTAGTTCTTTCCTAAGCCTCTATAGGCTAATCTTATTCGGCCGCCCTTTGGTCCAATAGAAACAATTCTTATCAATCGTGGCCTAACATGATTTGACCATATTTTGGTCCATGTAAACTATCTATATAGCTTAACCTGATTCGACCACATTTTGGTCCATTGGAAACCATCCATATAGCATAACTTAATTCGACGACATTGGACGATCATATTTTGGTCCAATGAAAACCAGCCATATAACTTAGCCTGATTCGAAGACATTTTGGTCCAATGAAAACCATCTATATAGCTTAACCTGATTTGACCACATTTTTGTCTAATGGAAACCATCCATATAGCTTAACCTGATTCGACCACATTTTGGTCCAATGGAAACCATCCTTATCAAGCATATATTTATTTGATTCGACCACATTTTGGTCAAATAGAAACCATTCTTATAAATTATACATTTATTTTAAAACATGTACAAAACCGTCAACAACTTTTAATGAGTTTAAAGTCATATATCGATAGATCAATTTTCGGTTATATTATCGAGTATACTTTTCTCTACTCATTGATGTAAAATTATTTGAAAATGGTGTTTTATATAATTTGTTATTTAAAAGACATGCATTAGGGTTATATAATTCACCATTCGAATATTTAAATATTCAAATTTCTAAGTAGTTAAATTATGGGTCGTCATAATTTCATTTTGATATACGAATTTTACAAACATACATGAAGGTAAGTTGATCGGGTTCTTACACCATCGGACCATAAGGATGCCAAACCGAAGATGTGCTGCACTCAACCTTGATCACTGGGCCGATGGCGTGGTTGACTGAACTAAGGAAACATTCCCTTGATGATGGATTCGAGAAGCATTAAACAAAGCCCAGCTCGTAGTTTACGAGTTGAGCTTTCGGAGGGCAGTGTTGTGGGAAGTTTCACACACGAATTCAAGGCTTGGAAGTAGCCGAGTGGTAGCAAGAGAAAGGTAGCATAACAAAAGAAGGTAGGGCATCAAGGGGGCTAAGAGACACAAAGGAGTTCTCAGTGGAAACCCCCATGTTCGGTACCCCAAGGTACTGGACAAAATATCATATCCGGTACTCAAGCTACCAGACAGAAGATCATGTTCGGCACCCAAGGTACTGGACAGAATATCCTATTCGGTACCTAAGCTACCGAGCATGATCTTCTGTTCGATAGGAGAGGTGTCAGACCAAGAAGAGTGTTACGTGGAGTGCCGAACCAAGGAAGGAGGGGCATGAATTTCTCCATCAAAGTTTTCATATGCATACCATCTATCCGATCGACGTTGAATTGAGGTTTCCAGCCGAACCGTGCAAGTTATATATGAAATAAGATCTGAATATATTCAGAAATTGGCAATCATATCTTTTGTACATGGAAATATTCGATCAGGGTGAGCTATACATGGAAATTTCTCGATTTACCGGATTAACCACACTCTTGTATGTGTTTGAAAATTTGAAGCGTTCGAAATAAAGTAAAATAAAGATAAATGGGTTAAGAACGTTGAAATTCTCGTATGTGATAATCTTTATCGATCTGGTAAATTAGAAACTGCCGTTTCATCCGCACCCTTGTTCAACCCTCGTCTATATATACCCTTTAAAGCCTCTTCCTCCACCGAACTATCCAACCCCCAAAAAACCCAAAAAGTACTCTCGATAAAATAAAATAATGGACGATTCGACCTCATTCTGCCCTGAATGTAAGACGAGCACTGAAGTAGTGTTCGATCATTCAGCAGGAGACACCATCTGCTCTGAATGCGGTCTCGTCCTCGAAGCGCATGCGATTGACGAGACCTCCGAGTGGCGAACTTTTGCGAACGAATCGGGCGATACGGATCCGAATCGTGTCGGTGGGCCTAACAACCCTTTGCTTAACGACGGAGGTTTGTCCACTGTGATCTCGAAAAACCCGAATGGGAAGCAGAGCGATTTAGGGCGGTTTAGGAATCAGGGCTCAAGTTCCGATCGAAATTTGATCCAGGCTTTTAAAACTATCGCTACTATGGCCGATAGGTATTATTTTTCGGGGTTTTGGCTTGTTTTGATTGGGGACTTATTGCATAAACGTTCTTTGGGTTGATTGTGTTTTAAGTATGATAGATCATAAGGTTTTTAAATGGTAGATGCTATATTAGAAGATTTTATTGTACAGATAATTGTAAGGCCTAGACACTGATTACTTAATTTTCAGAATCTCAAAATTCTCTTTACTCTTAAGCTTGTTTGGGTGCAAGTATGATGCATGCGGCATAATTACATATGATATTGGGTTAATCAAAGCAGATTTTATCCAAGCAACACAAATGCCTTCTTGTGCGTTGTACTGGAGGACATTGTTTGCTACCAGAACTCAATTGGCCATTTATTAAAATAAATGGAAATAGCATTTTACCAAGCTACTACATCGAATGTTGAAACTCTTCAAGTCATATGGACTAGTTTAATAGCTCTTTATCCCTGCAAATCATCTCTCTAAGTAATTATTACCTCTCAAGAAACCTGCACATTTTTCTAGGGCAGTTTGTGATGATATTATCCTAGTAAGTGCCTCATTGCAACCCTGTTCATACTGCGACACAATTTAGGTTGCATCATAACATCTTGAATATACTGAGTTGGTGAATGCTCTCCATCGTTTTAGTTGTTAAGTGATTCTTTTTTGTCATAGGATTAAGGGACGCTCATGAATATACAAGAGAAATTGTTTCTATATTTTGGTGCAATACGACCACTATAACAATGCAGGCATGCTGTGACTGTATGATAGTTTACTAATTATCATATTTTTGACCAAGTTACAACTAAAAAGTACCAGTATGCAAACCTTCAATAATGTGTTTAATCTTTTTTTTTTACCTAAACACACTCATTTATGGAATTACATCATTATAGAAAACATTTCCAGCTGATGTACTCTGATAACATTTATGGAAGTGAAGCAGTGTAATCTTACATGCTTTAATGTGCTCGATATATTTAACTTAAACTCAAAGTTTTAAATCTCCTTCATCTTGTCGGAGATCTGCCTCAGGATCTTGTTTTCACATTCGAGGGAGACGAAATTTCAAGTGTCAGTTCAAGATCTTGTTTAAAATCTGAGATTTGAAAGTTTACTTAAACTACAATTTGTATATTATGGAATATAAATTAGATTGTAGAAAATTTCACAGATTGTTAGGCTTGCTAAAGCCACTAAACAGTTTGAATAAAAACAAAATTTCAAGCTTTTCTTCACTCTGTTTTTCAAATCCTTACAAATTATTGCTTTTAGAAACAATTTCTCAATGCCATGAGAGCCCCGCCCAAACCCCCTCACTTTCGATCGATGTGTGTGCGTGCATGCATGCACATTCGTTTGTGTGTTTGTATGTATTATAAATTTATTGAGAAGAACATGTGCCATATGTTAGCATTTTGTAGTTGTAAACTACATTTATAGTTAGGACTTAATTCATGTGATAGTTAGTTTGTATGTGTAACTAGTGTGATCCTAATCATTTTTATTTTCTAACAGGTTGGGTCTTGTTGCTACAATCAAGGTACATGATACTTTTATTAGCTTTTGTACATTCTTAATAGAACAGCTGGCAATTTTGAGGACTTCATATGAGCTGTTTTCCTATTTCTTGTACTAAAAATTGCAGTTTGAATTAATTTGGCATCATTAACTTATATTAGATAACTCAATACTGATGACTACTAATAAAATTTACACATAATGACCTTTACCGTTAGCTTCTATTGCCCATGGACTTGCATTAGAAGCCTCCTAGTTTTGATGTGTTACATAATTTAGCATTGTACTAATTCCAATGAACTTGCAAACTCACCAATTTTAGTGTACTATAATTGTACTAATGCCAAAGAACTTGCTAGGCCTGCCAGTTTTAGTGAGTGTCGTGCTAATGCTAACGAACTTGCAAACCTGCCAGTTTTGATATGCTGTTATATGGTGCCTTAGGGACCGTGTACAAGGTTAGAACATAGTTTTCTCACTGTTTTGAGTGCCTTTACTGTTAGTATATACATAGTTTGTTGCTGGTGACAAGGATGTGCATGTTTCTGCAACTTGATTGCATTCATATTATGTTATTGCTTCATTTGATAAATTAACTCATTTAATTTATGAAGAAAGAGTTTACACCTAATCAACTCATGGATGTATTCTTTTAGTTTCCTCAACTGCTTAGGAGCTTGCAGTTGTTGTGATGATAGAATTTTGGTGTTAGCCCATATCTGTTTTACCATTGCAAGGAATGAAGGAATTATTACCATGCCTGTCTGACTGGCTGTACAAGTGGTTTGTCGATTACTGAGGGTCTATTCTAACTGTGTTTTACCAATGAACAACATTTACTTATCTTAGTCCCATATTGTATTAGTTTGAAGAATACCAGTAAGCATCTTTTTATTCTTTGAACATTTTATGCCTTCTGTCTGCAAATACCAGGTCTTAAAGGTATCATTGTTCTTATTTCTTTGTTATCGAGTAAATTTAAACTTTACAAGTAGGAACACCATTGTATTTACCATAAAACATGGAGCATATAAAATAAACACTATCTACAAATGATGTGAATTGCTTATCATGAAACATGTTTAGGAAAGTGTATATATCTTACTGTTCATATTCCCCTTGTGCATGTATCAAGTGATGATACTTGTTCGTATCACTTTAATGCTCGGTTATCTTCATCTAACATTTTATGTTTTATTTACTATACTAAAAAAGAAATGTGATATACGGTACTCAGTTACCTTGGTTTCATAGAATATCCGTGAAGTAATTAGTTGATAGCCATCTAAGCAATTATTGTAATTTGGTCCGTTGTTTATGTTATGGTGGTATTATTAGCTTCTGGAATTATTGACATCATTTCTGAAACTGAGTTTGTTGTTTATAAAGCAACAGAAAGGATTTCAAGGAAAATGTATATTTGGTTTGTACGTGTTCTGAAATTGTTACTGATATTCATGGGTGAAGAACATACTTTATCAAAAATAAAATAAAATAAAATAAAATAAACAAACTTGTCAATCGCTGATTAATATTAAATCTTCCGAAGTATAGCTAAATGTACCTCTTGGAACATATACATCGATAACTCTGTGAAATCCCTTGCATAGCTTATACATTGCATAATAATCCAGATAAATATTTAACCTAAACTCATATCTGTAACTGTCCATCCATTATAGTTTAGATTCTTTTTAAGGATCAGATAATTTGGTTTTAAAATCTATTTGATATATCATTCATTGTAGTTTATATTCTTTTCACGGATAAGATCATTTGGTCTTGGAATCTACAACATTATCATTCATCATGGTTTTGATTCTCTTGAAGTGCAGTTTCTGGTTTCTTTTGTCTGTTTTTTCTTTAGTTATTTTTTCTTCTCACAATCATTATGACTATGAACTTTACAATGCATTATGTCATTTTCTTCCTTTTTCTTGTAAATAACTAAATATGAATTTTAACATATTTTTAAAGGACCGAGCCAGTGAATTATACAAGAAGGTGGAAGACCTTAAATCTACCAAAGGAAGAAACCAAGATGCAGTTATTGCTGCCTGTCTTTATATTGCATGTCGACAAGAGGACAAGCCTCGGACTGTAAAAGGTATAACTTCTGTCTTGCATTGTGCTAAAGTAATCATAATGGTATATATACTCACTTTCAGTTTACATCAAAATAGAAATTTGCACTGTTGCTAATGGAGCTACGAAGAAGGAAATTGGCAGAGCAAAAGAATTCATTGTAAAGCAGCTTGAGGTTGAAATGCTTCAGCCAATGGGTACTATTCATGCAGGCGATTTTCTGGTTAGCCAACATTCATCTCACTATTATTATTATTATTTTGCCCGAGTTGCATATTTTGATTACGCATACTGAGATGTACACCATTTTAGCTGTTCTGATTTCTAGATTTATCTAAATTGCAAATATGCAGAGACGTTTCTGTTCCTCTCTTGGCATGAATAATCAAGCAGTCAAAGCTGCTCAAGAAGCTGTTCAGAGGTCTGAAGCACTTGATATCAGGTACTGTTCCTGTTAGATCCAAAGCTAATATTATGTAGAGAATGCATTTATATGTTGTACTATATTATCTACCTTTAGCCCTCAGGGAGCGATTTATCTTGTTAAAAGTATATGTTTCGCACTTTTGTCCCTGCTATTTTATGACTTGAGAAACGCTCGTGCATATCAAGGAGATGTTCTAATTGAGGATTATCTCTCCTACAGGAGGATACAGCGGTCTTGCTTACCGTTAAGTATCTTCATTTTCCTGTGTTAATTAGATTTGAAACAATGTATAATCTTTACACATGCATATGGCCGTCTTGTGAAAATTTTGGACTCTGAACAAAATTTATTGGTGAGACTCGGCCTTTTCCTGTTGTCTTTATTACTTCATTTTCCAATCAAATAGTAAAATGCATAGATGGATATTATTATTTTTTTGTAATGAATATTCTTTTATATTACATCACAAAAGTAGTAGTTGGTTAAAATTATTTTTTTCTTCCTTTTACATGCAAAATAATTGAATAAATCACTATGATATACGTTACATGCAAAATAATTGAATAAATCACTATGATCATGAGTAACATTTTATAATTTTTATTTTGAAATACCTTGCTCAGCAGAAACAACGGATACCATGTATTGCAACAAATTGCTAAACTTCATTTGTATTTATAAAAGAACTATTTGTTTAGTTGATTTAAAATTTCAGTTTGATATTTGAAAAGACTACATATATGTTTCAGTAATTTAATGTATATTAAAATTCCGATGTGATTTGTGAAAATTTAAAACTAAATAAACATTGACCTGAATTGAATAACAGAATTAAAGATAGTAACTACATGTTCTGAAATGAAAAATCAACAACTTCATGTATTTCCTAAAAAATTACTATCATTTCTGCAGTAACTGAGTGTTTCTGAATGTCTACATGGATTGAATAACATATCACATATACTTAAAATAAAACTACAAACTGAATATTTCCATCACTATCTTCATTTCTAAACCTGTGTTCAAATACACATCAATAATAAATTTTGAGTATTAGTATAATTTGACACATTAACACTCTTGTGTTAATATGATATTTGCCATCTTTTATTTGATTTTTTAATTGGATAAATATTATTGTTTAAGGTAATATAATCATGAATTATTGCAGGAGGAGTCCCATAACTATTGCAGCAGCAATTATTTACATGATAACACAACTATCTGAGGATAAAAAACTACTCAAAGGTATGTATATTATATATGCATGTCTATTCTATGCATTTCTTATTTACATATACTGCTGCATAATATGCATCCTGAACTACCATATGTAACAAGTCAATTTTGTATATAGATATCTCAGCAGCGACAGGAGTAGCAGAAAATACAATAAGAAACTCCTACAAGGATTTGTATCCTCATGCAGCAAAAATTATTCCTTCATCATATGCCAGTGAGGAGGATCTCAAATACCTATGCAGGCCTTAGTTTCCTCTGTTTATTTGTTGCTTTCATGTGCGACTTATTTGAGTGACTTGTAATTGGTTTTCCCTATAATTTCCAACTTTAAACTTTATTTTTTGTCTGCAAGACTTCATGATCATGCTTTCTTGAATGCACACTTTAAAGTATCAAGATCTTGTTTTAGGAAGTAAGAAAGATGGAAGTAAATGAAGTGCCTAGGTTTTGTCAAGTGTTATATGCACGGGTTGCAAAGTTTGTACCCGGTTTTTTCTTTTGGGCCTTGGGCCTTTGTTTAACAACCTTCAAAAAAAAGGTATCAAGATCTTCTAATGACTGAAATTTATTAGTTACTGTAGAAATGCTTCTGATGTTGCAGTTTTTTACTTCGCATTATTATTATTTGTTACATGCTTTCTTTGGCATCTGCAATTAGGCCCGTCAAATGGGTTGGGTCGGGTCATAAATGGGTCGGGTAGAATTTGATCCGATTTATTTAAATGGAAATTAGCCATAATGGTCTCTTTAGCAAGTGGAATTAGTTTATAGGACACGCAATTGAAATAATTACTTTTAAGGACAAAACGTAAAATAATTAGTTTGTAGGGCCTAAAAACCTATGAAATTATATCCTTGAAAGTAATTGGACTGCTGACTTTGTCTTTGAAAGTAATTATTCTATTGATTTGGGCCTTGAAAGTAATTTTTTTGAATGTGTGTCCTATAAATTAATTGGACTTCAAAGTTTGTCCTTCTGATTAAATGCTCATTTATTTAAGATATAAACAAACCCAACCCATTTTACCCGTTTAATAAACGGGTCGAACCGACCCGACCCGATTAATAAAAGGGTTGATCCGATCCGACCTATTAATAAAAACTGCAGCTTAAGCACTAAGATCAACATTAAAAATTGAAAAACTGCACCGTTTATTATCAATTCCGCATGAAAAAAAATCAAAAACTGCACAAGAAAACGAAATGATGCACATCATATTATCAAAAAGTACCAAAAAATGAAAAACTGCATTATCATATTGTCAATTCTACACAAAAAATCAAAATTTTGCTCCAACAAATAGAAAACTAAACTAGATATTGCAATAACTAGAATATTTGGAAGTTCTGAACGCATGAACCATCAAAAATAGTACAAGATCTCAATCATAAGCAAACATTTGCAAGTAATGTTTGTTTGTTTTCTTCCAGTTGGCCCTAAAGATAGCCCAATAGATGTTGTACTGGAGAAGACTTATGATGCCAAAGCTGGAATGGGAATGTCAAAGCTTTAAGCCAATTTCATCAACATAGTGCATTCTGTAGTTTTATTAATTTGTAAGATGTTGACCAAAGCTGGAGTGGTAATATGACTCATGAATAGCAATTATATAGACAGAAGTAGCAAACAAAATAGAGAAAGAACCATATGAAATGGACACAGTTTCAGATATTACGATAAAATTTACTATATATTCCCTTTTCTAACATTAACAAGTGTGTATCCTTCAAGAATCTACAAAACTGGACCTATCCAACTTCTGGAGTATTATATGACAGCATGAATTTTGATGGCTAATTTTGACAACAAAAAGTAAGTATATCAAAATGGAAATAAAAATGAAAATTGTACCTTGTATTATGCAATCAATGATCGTCTAAGGATGGTGTAGGAAATTGAGTAAGCTGCTCCGCATCAACAGGAAATTTGGAAATATCTTTATCTTCTTGTTCCACTTCCGTAGCAATTGCATTCCCATATAACCAATCACGCGTGCAAAGTAACGCCTCCACAATATCATCTTTAAGAGAACTGCGATAATCGTCTAAAACTCTTTCGCTAACGCTAAATGCATTTTCAAATGCAACGGTGGTGATAGGCACGGCTAGAATATCTTTTGTCATGAAAGAGAAAACGGGATATTTAAGTTGTTTAGATTGCCAAAATGAAAGAATATCGAGTGGTAACTTACGATCTAGTGGTCCATCTTCTAAATATAACTTAAGTTCCGAATTATGTGAACTTTCAGCAAACTCAATATTTCTAAATATATCAAATTCTTCCATTACATCAACACACTCCTGCGAATAAAGTCCCATAAATAGATCACTACAATCTAATTCTTTTGATCCACTTGCTTCATTGTTCGGTTCCTTTTCTATTTTTCTTTTGTACTCCTCATTAAGACCTTTTAATATTGTCTCTACCACTTCAAACTTTTCACCATAATCATTGCCATAAAGCCTTTTGTAACAAAACTTGACAAAATCCATCTTATATCGGGGATCAAGAATGCAAGCAATGCAAGCAATGCAAAGCAATATACTAAATTCACTCCAATATTTGTTGAACTTTAAAAACATTCTACTTGCCATGTCTGACATAAAATCATTAGATCCCATGCATTTTTGCAATGTAAACAAAACCATAACAATTTTCGGAAAAAACAAATTAGATGTTGGGTATTTCGTTCCAGAGAACAAGCAAGTGACATCATAAAATACTTCTAAAAAGTAGGCAAATTTTTTCGCTTTCATCCATTCCTCTTGTGTAGGACAATAAATATATTTTTTATCAACAAGTTCTAAGCGACAAAGTGCATGTTTATAATATATGACTTTTTTCAACATAACAAAGGTTGAATTCCATCTTGTTGGAACAAGCAAGTGGCATCATATTGAGCATTTTCATTTTGATAAAAATGAGCATTATTTTGTTACAAGATCCTACCACCTACCTGATCTTTGTTTCATTGTTTATATTAATGGTCTTTCAGTTATGTTTTAGACGGTTATGTTTTAGAACCGAAACCAATTATTAAATTAATGGTCAGGATTTTATTGCTAATGTGAGTTTAATTTTGTGTCTTAAGAGCCGCTTTCATGTTCAGTATTCAGTATTTCGACTATTAATTCTACTTGTTGCTCAATTTCGATCCTTTATTACTTTTATGAAATGACCGATTCTTTAATAAAGTTCAAGTTAGTTTTCACCTTCTTCACATGCTTTTCTTCTTCCAAAGCAATTTCGTTTCTCCATTTTTTTTCTTCATATTTCAAATTTCTTTTAATACATTTCATACCGTCAGAAGTCGTTAAAAGGTAATTTTTTATTAACTTGAATATTTCTTATTTTGGCAGGTCACTTCCCTTTATTTTGAAATTTGAATTCTCGTTTCTAGGTTTTTTTTCTTTTCTTTCCTTTATTTTTTTAACCAAGATGCAGCATGAAAATATTAACGTTTTATTATCAACTGCTATTGTTTTTCTTCTTCGAATGATCAGGTTTAAATGTTTTTCTCTTTCTTTTTTCTAAACACTTTTATATTGAGTTTATAAAATTACTAGTATAACCGCACAACGGTGGGGAAACCGACCGTTGTGGTATTTGATATCAAAGAAAAATGTTTTTGTTTAATTTTTTTCTTTAATATTAATTTGATAAAAAATTAACTGCATTTTAAAAAAAATAAAAATAATTGAAACTGTGTAAATTCTATTATATCAATGATTGATAATGTAGGTCAACTTGATACTAAGGATGTGCTATTAATGTATTGATATGAACTACCCATAGACACACGGACATATATGTATCAAGAAGGTTTAATATACACTTAATTTTGAGCTTATTTGTAGCTTATACGTATTAATGAATTTGGTAAAAAAAATCAAAAAAATGTCACCGCAATATACATCATCATATTTTTCAATACCTAATTAAAGAAGACTACTAATGCAAAAATTGATTTAATAAATAAATCTCATATTATTGAACTACAATGTTTAAATAAATTATCTAAAAATAACATTATTATATGAAAAACTAATAGCCCGATCATGTAGATATATATTGTAGCAGATATCGTTGTACGTATGGTACACAGATATATATTTTTGACCATGGTATGAATCGTGGAAATATATATCAGCACAAACAAACAATGTAGCAAATTAGACCAATAATAGATATAACATAGTTATGTTTCAGTGACTTACGTCAACCTAATATATCTGATACGTTGCTTGCAGCAATCTCAGATCATGAAGATTCAATATCAGGATTGAAAAACAATCGAAGAAGCAAGCTCATCTGATCAGATGAGAGTTACAGGCTTTAGTTGATTCAAAGGATATATCTATGTAGCAAATCGAGTTCTTTTAAAAAATTGAATAATAGTTTATATGTTTTAAAAAATTAAACGTTGCAATTAATGAAGTTCACTGGAGACTGAACTTCATTAAGTGAATCATAAGATCCAAATATAGTAGTTTTTATGTTTGATGAACATAGGATCAGGTTCTTATAGCTACTTGACCACATAATAATGTTATTTGCTTAGTTAAGGAGACAAAAGAATTAGAGAACAGAATATGGGCATGTATATGCTATGAGCACAAATAGTACAGATGATAAGATTGATTCTGATTACATTCAAACCAATAAACACCACATCAAAAACTTAGCATGCTCCATAGTCCATAATTCTATATATTACAGTATTCAGTTTAATATCACACTACATGCATGCTGTCATGACAAAGTCTAAATTATAATCCTGCCTTGAACAATTTTACATTCTGTAACTTGCCTCCGATATCCACGACAGAACCAATTGACGAAAGAACCGATACAAGCAATGCTATTAGACTCAAAAATTGAAGCATCAAAAATTTTCTTTCTCCTTTGCCAATCTTATTTTGCTTAATATACAACGTCACCGGAAAATAAACTGTTACAAGCCAAAAAGATATTGAGCCAAGCAGTCCCAAAACTACATTGAAGAACGGAAGCAGCATACCGACTAGTGTAGTGAATACCACAAACATAGTGCGTAGCACAAACATAGTTCTCTCAAAATTTGCTTTCACATATTCGTTACGAAATTCTGTATCATTATTGTAACGTTCAAAAAACTTCTCCACCTGTTGATCAACACATTTATAACAATATAGATGATTAACTCAAGTTCGTTGGGTAAAATGCTGAAGCATATATCTATTTACCTGATTGTTACAATAGAATATAAGACCATGGGTATCTCCTGCAAATTTGAATTCATCAATTGCCTTTCGTTCATCCCTGAAATCAAAACAACGGACCTGCAGAGAATGACAAAAAGTACAATTAGTTTTTCTTTGACAGAATGGTGTGTTTTTGCTACTGGAATTTTGTGGCTGTAACTGATTTATGATTTTCTTTAAAAAAATATAACGAAGAAAAAGCTGACATAGCAATAAAATATTTATAACCTCATTGTAGTATTGTTATTTAAGATTCAGTGAACAAATAACTAAAAAAGATGAGGGAAAATGCGATGTGTATGCTAAGAAGTGCAGGATGTTTTGTTTAATGTACAAATTCTGAAAAAGTATTTTGGACCACCCTATAAACGGTTTAAAATGATTATACAAAGGTATAGTTATATGAGTAAACGCATCAAGCTTAATGAAATGGAAGTCATATTATAAGTTTTAACTAGTTAAGATATTTGGAAACCAACTGTTTCAAAGGAGATTTATCAAATCTTATTTTGAAAAATTCTGAAGAAACTAGTATCTTTTCCCATTAACTACAAAGGTATAGTTATATCCTCACTAGGAGGTTTGGTAGCCTCATCTGGCGTTGCTGTACTTGAACCTGTAGGCACATCATTTGTTTTGTCACCATTAACTACATTTTCCTTAACATCAACATTCTCACTAGAAAGTGCAGCATTTGAACCATCATCTTGGTCTGGTTCTGTGGCAACCTTAGGATTTTTACCTTCATCAGAAAGTAATGAACAACCATTTGAATTCACTGTGCTATCATCAGTTTCTAATTCGACTGCCCCATTCTCCTCATCCATATTTGGAACAGTCTCATATTTGCCCTCATTTTCTTTCTTATTCAAAACAACAGAATCCTCATTCACTTTTATGTTACTGTTATTGTCCTGATTGTCCAGAAAAATAACCCCCTTTTCCTCGGTTTCCCCAATATTTATACTTATGTTGCAATTATCAACAATAGGAGAATCGCCATTATTTTCAGCATTAATATCATTTATAACATTGTTCTTGAGATTAGGAATAGAATTTGCCTTCTTTTCATCAATTTTCTCAACATCTGATTTTAGTATTCCATTCTCAATCGAGGAGTTTCCGTTGCTAGTATCCAAGCTTTCATAATTTTCATGATCAGCACGATCAACAATACATTTATCACGTTTTGAATCCTCGCTACTCGCCGTTGGATTCTCAGTATCAACCCTTGATTTGTTATTTACAGTAATAATTTCCTTTCTAAGCTCCAAAGGGTACCTGTCATGAAGGAGGAAACGATGCGTCGTACTCTAATCCAGTGAGTGCCGCAATTCGTGAAGGAGAAACTTACGTGGAGAGGAGGATCGTTCGAGAAGAGGAGTATGTGGAACAATCTTTCGTACTGGGTTAGGGTTTTATTTGGGGGAGAAGAGGAGTATGTGGAAGAGAGGATTGACCGGAAATAACGGAGGTGAAATTGTCAAAGTGAGAATACGCGGTGAGGAGGAGAAAATTCGAGGGGGAAGGAAACGGGGAAAAAGAACGAGAGAAAATCCGGGGTAGAAGGAAACGGGGAAAAAAAATAACAAAAAAGGGGGAATGTTTTTTTGGCTTCAGGAAAATTGATTTTGGCCAGTAGAAGTAAGCAAACCTTCCTACGGTCGATTTGATAAATGAGAAGCATGTAGAAAATAAAAGAACAAAACTTATTATTTGCATGTTACTTTTGAATTTTTTTCTGTGTTATACTTCGATTTCAATTTTTTTAATTTGCTATAGTTTTGATGAGTTGAAGTATCATTAAATTAATGATACATAAAAGTATCATTACATTGTAATGATAATTATTGTATTATAAAATCAATGACACATGTATCATTAATGTAATGATTCTATCACATCCGTTTGATAAGTTAAATGTTAGTTATTTTTGAAGTTTTCCATAAGTAAATGTATTTATCATGTTATATAGTTTATTTGTATTTTTATGT
This sequence comes from Allium fistulosum, assembly GCA_030737815.1. Classification (NCBI taxonomy): domain Eukaryota; kingdom Viridiplantae; phylum Streptophyta; class Magnoliopsida; order Asparagales; family Amaryllidaceae; genus Allium; species Allium fistulosum. The sequence goes on from CM060904.1 coordinate 693,082,981, forward strand.
TTATTTTTGAAATTCTGGTATCATACTATTTGCAACCTTTTCATTCCATTTAAAGCAAAAATAAAAATTTAGTTACATTTTTCGAAGTTCTAAATAATGTATTACTTTTGGTAAATTCAAGATTATCACAGTTAAATTATGATAGATTAAAATTGGGAGCAATTATTGATTCTTTAAAAGCTGATGTCGTTGATTGCTTCGGCCATTTTACTGTTACTGATGGGATGTTGATTTGATATTGGGGTTTGTTGTTGGTCATTGTGTTTGGTTGGATGCGTTTTGTGTATTACTGTCGTGGCTAGTATGATGTTCTTGTGTCATTGTTTTCTGCCTACGTTGAGGTGCTCTTTTAGATATTTTTGCTGTATAACTTTTTTTAGACTTCTTTATTTTGTTTGGACTCTAGTTTATTTAGACAGCAGTTTTTAATAAGTGAACATTAGGCACGCATCCCTAAAAGCAAACTTAATTCACTAAAACTCCTCCCGCAAGAAAACATACTTTGCATGTCTCTGTTTTTCATTTCGGCTGTTTTTTTCTCTAAAATACCCCTCCGCTTCTTGCACGTTTGATTTTAATAACGAATTTATCTTTCTTGATTTCATCTTCTTCTTCATTGGCGAACTTATGTTTCTTGATTTCATCTGCTTCTTCAATGGCGAGCTCAGATTTCTCGATTTTAGTGGAAAACTGCAATTATACACAATAGTTGCAGAAATGTCTGCAATTATACCATATAGTTGCAGTCATTTCTGCAACTATACCATATAGTTGCAGAAATTTCTGCAACTATATGCAATAGTTGCAGAAATTTCCGCAACTATATGCAATAGTTGCATTTATGCAAATATGCAATAGTTGCAGAAATGTCTGCAATAGTTGCATTTCTGCAAATATGCAATAGTTGCATTTCTGCAAATATGCAATAGTTGCAGAAATGTCTGCAACTATATGCAATAGTTGCAGAAATGTCTGCAATAGTTGCATTTCTGCAAATATGCAATAGTTGCAGAAATGTCTGCAATAGTTGCATTTCTGCAAATATGCAATAGTTGCAGAAATGTCTGCAACTATATGCAATAGTTGCATTTCTGCAAATATGCAATAGTTGCAGAAATGTTTGCAACTATACTATACCATATAGTTGTAGAAATGTCTGCAATTATTTGCAAATGTTGTAAATTTGAAAAAAAAATTCGAAAGTGTTCAAATTTGCTGAATTGTCTGCAAATATATGAAATAACTACACCTTTACTACAAATTTGAATTTTTGTTATCAACAATGGATCTCATTTTAAAGATCATAAAATTTGTGATTTTTTGGTGAAAACGGTATGTTGATCCGATTTTTCTACATAAAGTTATACGTGTTTGAAATGTTAAAAACATAAAAGGGTATTTTGGTCTTTTTGCGTGCGCGAATTTGAATATAGGGACCGGAAATTTAAGTTTAGTTTGGAAAGGATGTTTTCTCTATTTTGAAACTTATTAGGGATGTGAGCCAAACTTACCCTTTTAATAATTGTATATTAGTATAGGATTTAGTTGTCGGGATTGAGAGAGTCTTTATTTTTGTTGTACGGGCTCATGAGGGAAAACTACCTACTTGGCTTGTTGGCCGTCCTTAGTATATGAATGCTTTTGTCCTCGAAAGAAGAACATTCATTTTTCTCAAAAAACAAGCAATTATTACAAGGGAAAAACACAATACGTTTACATGTTAGATCCCATTGTGTTTACATTATGGGTTGAAATCAAGAAATAATAAAAGGCATTATTATTATATTGTATAATAATCAAGTTGTGCTTTGATGCGTTGAAATATCATAAAAATTAAGATAAATTATAATTTCTATGGTATAATACATTAATGTATTATAAATGAACAGATTAAACACCTAAAAGCATTTTAATGATGTTTTGAAGGTATATTAATGGTAATGTTTATGGTATTATTACTTGTTCATAATTTAGATGGTACTTTAATGCGTCATTATTTGACATAAGCTAAATTTATTGCAAATACATTAGATATGTATGTATATGTGTGTGTGAGGGTTCTGTATTCCGACCTTATTGTATAATCGATTTGTGCCCAGCTCCATTTAACTACCTACAACCATCAAAATTTGATAATTTGTTATAAGCTTGTTCTTCTTATCACTAAAACCGTATCCAAATAAGTCAAGGACCTCTAGCTAGCTCAAGTAGCTAGAGGTACGACGCTTAGACAAAGGCTTTAGAGGACATAGGTTTGAGCCCTTAAGATATAAAAAAGAGTTATGCTCGAGTAAAGTATCACTCATATTATCGGAAAAAAAATATCGTATATCCAAAAAAAATTCAAATCAACTTTTGGTGGGTAAATGATATCAGAATAAGCTAATTTTTATCATGTTAATTAGGTGCATTGGCAGCGGAGTAAAAAGTGCAAATTAAAAAAAATCATTTTATTAATTATTGCACTATATCTTTAATTTGTGTTCTCATGCATAATTTTGTAACATTACATCATATTTAGTGTTGTTTTGAATAAAGAGGGTTCTATGTGTTAAATTTCAATTTTAGTTTATTACAAAAAATTAGTTTATTTTATTTTGATTACTATCTTGAACTATAAAATTAATTTTTAATTTACATTATCAAATTAAAATTTAATTTCAAGTTTTATTTGTTTTGTGTTTGATTTGATAATTGAACATCATATGTCCAATGACAATGTGCGTGGTGCAGATGTCACATATGGTCAAATCTAAACAATAAACTAAAAAACATGTGGGTATATTTGTGCCATTACATACAGGATAAATATAATGTTTCATATTACAACCTACATAAAGGTATACGTCCTAAATTATTTGTACACACACATATATTAAATAAAATATATTTTTCAATAATAACAAAATAAAAATAAAATTACTTTTTTGGATTTAAAATCAACACATGTAAAATATGTTTAAATATAAATTTGACTTTTAAAATAATATTTGTTTGGTTATTCAAATTAGTTAATTTCAAAAGCACATGGTTGAAAACATTTTTTTTTTTCAAATAATAAAACTAATACACACAGACGTATTTAGGGCAAGGATTGGCCACACTTCTAAACCCCCCGATTTCCACCACAAGTTTTGATTCAAATAATAATACCTCTCTCTTTCCACTATACTAGAGAAAGTATTATTATTTAAATCGAATCTTATGGTGGAAATCAAGGTGGAAATGAGGTGTAGCCAAATTGAGGTGTAGTCGATTCTTTTTTTATAGTGACCATAAGATTTGGCTACACAATTTAAATAATTACATTGTGTAAATAGATGTTCGTGAGTCTCGGGATGGTTTACACATAATTCACAGTTATTGTAATTCGTGATCCCCCAATTTATAAGCCTGTCCATTGTTGGAAAACGTTGTTGGCATGCTTTGTACATAGAGAAAGAAATTTTCTTTGCTGTTGTCTTCTGCCACACAAATCTAGAATGGTTTATTGTGTCTGCATGCTGCCTGATTGCATCCCACACCTACGGAAATTAAAAACCTTTGGTGCACGTAATTTGCCAATAATCTTCCAAACTATCAGTGGCAAGTTTAACCTGATGAATTACATTAGAAACTTCCCTTGTTTCTTAAAGTAATTATGGACGTAATTCCCTATTTTAAATGATTCGATTGACTGTAAATTGTTTGTTGTTTTTTAGATGCAGTCTATGTTAACCAAAAAAATGGATTAATGCCTAGATATTAAACGAAAGCTCCAGTTCGATTAAATAAAGCAAAAGCAGTAAAAGAAGACATAATTTTTATAGTGGTTCGGCCTAATATCCGGTCTACGTCCACTTTAATCTCTTTTATTAGTTGTTCTCTCTTTGAATTACAACTAGTTTTCTTAGATCTAACCACAATCTATTGGATCTCAGATTTACAATAATGTTTCTAGAGTGTTTGAGGAAGTGAAAAGAAGTGCAGGAGGTGTTGACGAAGTTCCGAATCCAAGTGTGTATCCAACAGAGAGAAGAAGATCCTTTTTTGGTAGTAGGTAGGTTGGCATTTATAGAGGGATTGGGCGGCATAGTGTTAGAGGCCCAATAGTAATGAAGTCCAGGAGATAGTGTGAAGTCACACTAGAAGACCCAAGCCGACCCGAGTCAAATTATTAACTTGATGACGAGTTAATGTCCTTAACTCTGTGCCGAGTTAAGGATTTTGATGTCTTGTTCAATTCTTCACTTGCTCCACTTTCCCAACTTCTTCTTGAGTTGTTTGAACCTTTTCTCATCGTCTTTGAGTTACGTCTTGAGATCTCTTAGATATCTGCTTTCCTTTGCTTTGTCTTAGCTAATCCTTAGAGTAACTCATCAAATCCTTAGAGAATCACTTGATCACGAATCAATGAAGTAGTATGATTAATGTATGAAGTCATGAAGGTGAATAGATGAGCAGCCATAAATCGGACCCAACCTATGGCCTTAACTCGAGGCCGAGTTAAGGTGCTTAACCTGATCATGGTGAAAAATTTTCAAGTCCTTCTTTTGTCTTTTCTAAGTGCTCTTGCCAAGTTTCAAGTCATTTCGATTCCATTTCAATCTTCTAAGCCTAGCTAGAGCTGCTTTGGTGATAACTCGGTACCAACTTATGGTGATAACTTGGTACCGAGTTATGGACTACCATATTTTTGGCTGGAATTTTCCTGAGCCATTTCCTTAGTTCTTTTGAGTGTGCCTTCCAGATTTAGAATATATTCATCCTCGTTTGAGTCCAATTGAAATCTGCTTTGCTAAAAAGAGGGTTAACACTTGCCTCATAAAGTACGCCTTTCGAATGTAAGGTGTGCTTTGCTCAAGAACAAGTTTCAGACATCAGTCTTCAATAGTTAAGCTCTCCAACTGCTTAAATCTTGGTGGACCGTCCAGCTCTTTCAGATTCTATTGTCAATCACAGGTCGTCCCAAACCTGTTACAACCTAAGACTCTAGACTCTGCTTAAGTGTAGTCTATACATCACAATCATTTCGATTTCGTTCGGAGTTATTACATTACATATCCTTATTACATCACATATCTGATTTCATTCGAAGTTATTACATCACATATCCAAAATTGCCCCGTATTCATCCAGGATTTAACAGTTTTATTCTAATTACAAGGCGTTCAAATCCTTTTATCAAGTATGTTTTCCGTTCTAAGGTTCAGTCTCTCGGATCATTTTTCATTTAATTTAACGTGCGATCTCTTCGGATCATTTATTGTTTAAGTTAAGGGGACGATCTCTCCGGATCGTTTATTGTTTAGTTGAATGAGCGAAATCTCCAGATCGTTTTTAATGTTTAATTTGATGTTTCGATCTCTCCGGATCCTTACTGAGTCCATTCACCCTCCGACATAGGAACCCAATGACCAAGCAAGCCCATCCACTCACTCTCTGGTGAGGGGACTTACTTTTCGTACAAGCCCATCCACTCGCTCTCCTATAAGGGAGCTTGCACCTTGCACTCCAGCCCCATCTCTCCAGACGGAACTTAAAGCAATCAATATCAGTCATCAAATTCAATGTGGATTTTTCAAAATTCAAATATTCAAATCACATCAAAGAAAAAAAGCAGAAATTATAAGTTTTCATCCCTGACATCCGACTCAAAGGGTGACTAGGGACCAATCTAGGTTTTGTGCATGTCAGAGTGGTTTGGGGTTATTATTGCGGTTATTATTGCCTTAAGTAGTCATCTCAGGCATCCAACTCAGAGCGTCCCTAGGGACCATTCGAAATCTTGTACACGTGTAAGCGGGTTGAGGTTATTATTGTCTTTATTGCTTAATATGGAAATTAAAATGCAAGAAAGAAGTGAAAAAGCAAAGTGTGGGAATTGGGTTCGACTCCCGTTTATCCCTAATGGGATTTCGAGTCTTGGACCAGATCCTTGGTTGTTCCTTGATACATTCGCTGCAGATGGTGGTTGCTCCGGCCGCACCATTGCAGTTCGGTTCCTTCATATTGTTGCAGTTGGTTGCTCTAAACCAGTTCTTCTATTAGATCATGAAGGTGTCGGCACTCATTCGTTTCATGCCCATCCAGCCATGAAAGATGCAAAACTTTCTAGATCTTTTCTCTCGATCAGTAAGTTCTCTTCTTGGTGGCTTTCGATAGGAGATTTGCCCCCTAATGTCTAGATATATCATTTTCGGGGTCTTAGTCAAATCAGTGTAGGAAGAGAATTTCAACTCCCTTCTTTGTCATTTTGGTTCTCCAAAGTCATTATCAGCTCTTTATTCCCTTTGTCTTTTCCAATTCCTGCTCCGAACAGTCCTTTGTCATCCGCAACATTGACTTCAGCATCCTCAGCTTCAGCGTCTTCCTGACGCAAATATCTTTCAGCTTCATAGTAGAATTCTGCAAGATCAAAGGTGGATCCCTTTCCAGTGCACCCTTGAAGTCGGTCTTACTCACGACTCTAGATACTGCCGCCGTTAGGATTAACGATGGATCCGGCTTGTCAACTGTATTAGTTGCTACATTGAATCTTATCAAATAGCTCCCCAATATCTATCCGGGCTTTTGTTTCACACTTGACAGCGTCAGTTAATTCTTTGATTGCGAGACAAGAACTCTGAACTGCCTCAAGAATCTGCTTACTATATCGGTCCATGTGCTTATGGACCCATTCACCAGCTGTTTGAACCACATTGTCGCCAAGTCCGTCAAGTATAATGGAAAACACTGCCCCCATTACCTTCTCGAAAGCACCAACACCTCCATCGGAAGCACCAACACCTCTATATGTCAGATATATCTCATCAGATGAATCGTTAGATCTATCTTTCCATCATATATTTCTAGCTTTGGAAGCTTGAAATCTAGAGGATTCCTTGCATTCTGGATATTAGAAGCGAATGGATTTCTGTTCACATCCTCCAAACCCTGATCTGGGGGCCCTCCTTTAACTATTCTTCTTACCAGTTTAGCAATTCAGTTTTCACCGTTCAATGAAGGTCTTCGTCCAAAGGCGATATTCTGCCTCCTGCTCCTGTAGGGGAATTCCAACATGTAATCTGGCACGTACGCCCCTGTCTGCGCATTAGCATTCCAAACCGCACCTTTGGTTTCACTTTGTCCTTCGTTCCTATAAGGAAGCTCTGGCACATATTCCTTTGGTTATGGCTCATTCACATTTTGATTTTTGTTTCTGGCTCCAGTGTCATCCATTCCTAGCATTCTAGAAATCACACCAACATTGCCCCCCAAGTGAATTTCTCTCGGTACCAAGTTGATTTAGGTTGGTATCGAGTTGTTTTGTTTATGGGGGCATCGTTCCAGTTTTCTCCGCTCCAACCCCAGATGTTCCTGCATTAGCTCCTTGTCCTTTAGCTATTCCTTGTTGTCCCATCCTTTGGAAGAATCCTTCAAGCATTTCTTGTTGTCTAGTTATCATTCCATCCCGCATCTCCTTCATTATTCTCTTCATCTCTTCTTTGGTTATGCAGATTGATTGATGAGAATTTGAGGACACCTCTTGCAAACTCTAGGCTATAGTTGACTTGCTTCGGTTTTAAATCTAGTATTACGCCTCTTCATCTTCTCCAAATCTTAGATTCAAGCTTCAAGTTTTCAAATCTAGCTCAGTTCTTAGTGGAAGGACCAAAATGTTAACCCAAAAAATGGATCAACATCCAAATATCATATGAAAGCACCAGTTTGATTTAAATAAAAGCAAAAGCAGTAAAAGAAGACACAAAATGTTTGAACTATATATGTATTACTTGAATTTATATTGTGATGTTTGGTTTCGATATTTGCTTTGGAAAGAAAATGGCATATGTAGATGATGATTATGGACTTGTATGACTTTGTATGACTTGTCGCATGGTCTTGAAACAAAGAATATAAGAATTAGTAGGGGACATACTTGAAATAGAAGTGACTTTATAGTGATAGTCGCCATAACCACACTTTGGAAATACCTAACATTGTTGATTTTCTATGGATTTTTATTGAGAGACCCTTAGGGGTTTCTTTCCATGGTTTCAATGTATTATGTGTATACCAGTTATTGTAAAAAGATTGAATGCTAAAAAGTTTGTAATCATATCTAAAATTGATGAAACTTTCAAGTGTATAAAATTGGAATCATTAGAACCTATTAGAGCACTAATCCATAGCACTTTTAAAAACGCTGTTGTAACTCTGGACTACTTTTTACAGCATTTTTGAAATGTTGTCTTTTCTGTAAGTGACTTTAAACTTAACTAATTTACTTCAATCTATTTGGTGATATTTTCTAACTTATATTAGAACATTTTAAAATTGGTTTGAGATTTTTATATATTTTTAAGAATTAATTATGAATTATTAAAGTAAGTGGTTTATTTTAATAAAGAGAACGGTATTGGGCTTTGCTGGTTTGAACCCATGGAAGCTGCCGGGTACGCATTCGTGGCCCCTATCAATTAGGGGCTTTCCTTCTTATAACCAGACATAGCCAATGCTGCTTAGGCCAGGCCCGGTTTACCGGCTAACAAGACTCTCCTGCAATAACCGGAAGCAACCAGTATACCTGGCCTAATTGCTGCTATAACTAACAAGGTAATATACTGGTGCTTGGTTGACTATAGGAGTCTCACCGATGCTAGCTATGCACCTCACTTAGGTTATTACATTACTAATGGTATTAGCCTACCATTACATAATGACTTCCATTTTTATGGTATATAAATCTGTGAATGGAATGGGTAGTCGACAATTTTTCTAGATGACCGATAGCAACAATAACATTACTCATACTTCGCTACCCGGAAAAAGAAAAGCTTCTCTACGTTGGCCTTTGGAAGAACAACTCGTACATTGTTAATATCATTTTAAAAATGTTTTAGTAAATATAAAAGTTTGGAAAAGTGAGTTAAGTGTTTTATAAAGCAATAAAGGAAGATTTGAATTTTAACACTTTAGTTAAATAAATGGTTTTGTGAAGTTAAGTAAAAGACATTAACTTGTTAAGTTAGTGATAAATAATTATAATTAGGACATTAATTAGGACTATAACTTAGTTTATAATTTGTTCTATAATTAAGAATTTAATTAGGACATTGATAATGAATACTTTAAGATAATTATAAGAGAATGGTTTTGGGTTGTGATAAACAATGTTTAAATAACATATGTTTTCAACCCTTATTAATTACAGTTAGGAATTTAATTAGGACTTCAATAAGGAATACTTTAAAGATAAATATAAGTGAATGTTTTGGGTTGTTGTGACAATTTTTTAGGAACATTTGTTTTTAACCCTTATAAATGTAATTAGATATTTAAAAGAGATTTTAAAGGTTAATGTTTAAAATATGAAATGTTTTGGCTTTATAGTAAACAATGTTTTAGTAGCATTTATTTTTAAACCCTTAAATTATATTTTAAAGTGGAAAAATATTGTAAAATGATTATGAATATACTTAGATATTTAATAATGTAATTTTAAAGATAATAACAAGTATGGAACCTTTTTAAATAAAGATAGAAAAAGTAGAAGTTTAACTTATAATAGAGAAGAGATTTATAGTAACAAAGTTTGAGTAACATTAGTTTAACCTCTTTGATTATATTTTAAATCTTATTAATGATTTGTGAATATACTAATACCGTTGAGATAAGTATATGAAAACTTTTTGAAGCATTGAAAAGAGTACAAATGAATAGATAATTGTAAAATACTTATATATATTTTTTGTAAAGATATTTTAGTGTATATATATATACAAGTAGAAAAAGGAAGTTTTAATTAATAAAAGAGTATTAATTAATGAAGTTTTAAATTGATTAGTAGTTTAATTAATTAGTAGTTAGTTGATTAGTAGTTTAATTAATTAGGAGTTTTAATCAATTAGGAATTTAGTTAATTAGGAATATAAATTAATTAGGAAATCTTTAACAAGTGAAAGAAGTTTTATTGAGTAAAAAGGTTTTTTACTAAAAAAAGGGTTTTTAATTAATAACGGGTAAATTAATTAAAAAGGGATTAAAAGTCGTTTAGGTGACTTAATCGTGCTTTGTATGAATTAATAGTGCTTGGGTGCTTACTTGCTTATGGAATGTATACAAGACTTGGTTTTTGTATGCGATCGTTCTCATTATTGTTGAATATGACCAAATTTTTCGACTTCGTCTTGAAGGGACCGGGATCGGCAAGTGTTTTACTTATCGAAAACCACTTCAAGGTTGAGATACGTGTTATCTCTTAGAAGTGGATCTATTCAAGACGTTGGAATCCATTTGGGGATTCGTGATCTGTTCAACTGATGATGGTTCGTGTGTTAAGATGTTGAACGTGATTTCATAATCAGTAAATGACCAAAGACAGAGTGGGCTGCATGATCTCCGGTTTAGCTAACCCATGGGGGTATACAACTCCATATCTAGAATATGCTTATCGATATGTTATGTGAGGAGAGTTGCTGATACTTGGTTCATATTGTTCATGAAAGTGTTCGGATGTTGGGCCAGTTGTGCTTTCCTTATGGTATATTTTATCTAGAGATATACAACGCTCGGAAGATGTTTTTTGATCCTTGTCATAGGAGATCGATCTTAGTTTATTGAGGAGGTCTTCATGGAAAATCCATTTATGCAAACGTGCCTTAGTGATTTTAAATGTACTATAATATGCTATGGTGTGATTAATGTAAGCATCACGGCTATTTTTTTTATATTCTACACCTTAGACATTATCTAACATATCTAATATGCAACTATTAGATGGTTGGCTCTTTTGAGGGGAGAACCACTTTGATGATTAGGTTGGTCTCAAAAGGTGCTATTATATGTCACACATATTTCTTGAGTTTCTTCAGACTTTTGTCTGACCCATGGTTTTTATTTTTACCTTATTTCCATGGGTGCTCTTTCGAGCAGTCTGAGAAAGGCATGTTTTCATTGATGTTCATTGGGCTCTTAGAGAGGAGCTGGTTTTTTACGTGCCATAGTATTTTTTTTCTGCTGCATTACTTTGTGTGTGTGTGTGTATCAACAATTGCAAGGACAAGCTATTATTACCATCCAGACTGATGATAGTACTCTGATTAGTAACTCTGAAATGCTATGTATCTTAGAGTAACACAGTGTATTGTCTTTTGATATTATATGTTATTATTTCGTTGTGAGATTCTGATATTTTTGTTCCCTCTTTCTTGTTCATTTTCTTTTATTCCTTTTCTTTTACGCTAATGTACTATCTTTCTGGCACTTGGATGCTCGACACGTGAATACTGTGGATGTATTTGTGTCGACATTCGATGGTCGAAAAAGCGCTTGTTACAACGCCCTACTAACTTGTTTATAAGCTTAATTAGTTAGCCCTAATATGACTAATTTAATCTGCATAGGCAATTGGGCTTTAATACCATCATTGGAACTAGACCAGCCCGCAGCGGAATAAATTGGTGAATTTCAATAATTTTACCATTTTGGATCTGTATTGGATCTACGAAGTCTAATTCATATAGAAATTTTCTAAACTTATTTTAAATAAAATCATTATTTTATTTTATAAATAAAGTTTTACTTTATATTGTTTTGTATTATATTTGAATATGTGTATCATATACACCTATGTGTGTACGTGCACGCGCAACATGACAAAGTGTACATAGTTTGACATGCCCATGTATAAGTGCTTGGATTTATACTACAACATTCATGTTAGCCCCTCTAGTATTCTGTGAGCTATCTAAATATATATATATATATATATAATTGTGTGTATGTTTATGCATCAAAAATTATACATATATCTATGTAAATTATACTTATGTAAAATATAATCATACACACACACACACAAATAAGTAGAAATAATAATTATAATAATCTATATATAATATTTTAAAATATATTTGAGGAAATGTTTATTAATATTAAATAACAAATCATTTAATAATTAATATTTTTTTTTTCAAATTGCTGCTGTAAAGTTATGTACAATTTTTTTAATATTTATAGATATACACATATGCGCGCGCGCGCGCGCGCACACACACACACACACACACACACACACACATATATATCTTTTAATAACTCTTGACTTTAAGGTAACGGTAGAAAATTTTATTTTGTTAAATATTTTCGAATATTAAATTGATTTTTTTAATTAAACGATCATAAAATAATTTTAAAAAATTCATTAAATTAATTAAAATTATAAAAAATCATTTCTGAGATCTGAAAATTACGTTATATTTTTATTTAAAATTTTATAATTAATTTCAAAATATATTAAACACATACATACATACATACATCTATATATGTACATATGTATATATTTATATTTATACATACATAATGAATTTCTAGTTAAATAAATAGTTATATCATTAATTAAATATAAAATATATTAAAATTGAACATTCATTGCTACCGAATTAATATTACTCAAAAACAAAATTTTATAAAGTTTAAAATGTTTATTATACGATTTTTGTCTAATATATTAATTAATAAAATCATATAAATAATATTATATAATTAATAAAAAATGATTTTTTTTTTAATTTTAGGCGTGAGTTTAATGCCAGTATGTGTTTAATTTTTTAAATTAATATATATGTAGACGCACTAATATATTCAACCACTTAATCTGTGATAGAACATCGATACACTATATTTGTAAAATAACCTAATAATCTACAATTTATTACAATAATAGATAATACTATTAAATGAATTAGTAAACATGTTGAATACCACTTTGAGATATTACTTTGAAATAATGAAATGACTCCTTGAACCAAATTCCAAGTTCTTGAGTTGTTGGCTTCCGAATTGCTTTACCACTGACAATCGAATCGAAGAATTTTGTTATGATTTGAACTTAGATTACATTTAGGTTTAAATAGGGTTTGCTGGTCGAAATTTGCAGAGGGGGAAGAGAGAAAAAATGTCAAAAAGAATGAAGTAGAGAGTGGCATATAAATAGAAAGTCAAACGGGAAGAAAAATGGATCTTATCCTGATCACTCTTCTACCAATTCCACTCTTTTAAACCATTCAAAAGCCTTTCTCTTTTACCAACATCTGGTTAGCTTATCCATACTATTTTGGTCAAAATTTACATGCCTCATATGGGCCTCAAAGCCAATTCAAGCCCGAACAATGTCCGTTGCATTTAAATCTAAATTTAAACGTTTACCGATATCGTATATCGATTAATATATTTATAACTATTATAAATACATCGTTTAAATTGTTCAACACACCAAATAAACAATTCCATAATTATTATTTCATAAATATTAATTAATTTTTTTTGATGTAAAGGATATATGATCGAAGGATCATACAGCCAGATTAAGCATATATATAAATATATAAAAAAGTCACAGAAATACTGGGCAAGGAGCCCACATCCAATAATCTGCCAATATGCCTAGATAGGTAGCAAAATCAGCAAATAAGAAAATAAGCATAAAAAGGGACCAAGTCCCACAACAACATAACAGAATGGCAAAAAACAACAATAATATAACAAACCACTAGGATATACCAAGAAGTCTACAGAACTAAATTCTTGCATAATGACAGAACTAACCATGGAGCTCCGGGCAATATCCCGGATTACGTGGCGAGAAGATATATTTCCAGTCCTAGTCCGGAGCAACTAGAATCCCTTTGTTGTTGGAACTAAATTCGCCATCATTGTAAAGGACAAGCTCGTCATCAATCAGCCTATAATAGAGTTCCCGCTCATCCTTCTTATTATCAAAATCCATATAACCAATTTGAGTGGAAGTATAGACCGCTATCCTTATGGGTTCAAGTCCCGATCCTATCGTTCCAAGTCAGTTGCGTACCTTTAGCTAATTTTTCAAACAGCTCTAGAGCTATGCCCTCCACAGACGGAGGGTCAGAAATGACAACATGGATAAATTTCTTCTTATGAGTAGTGATAAGTGAATCGCATGGAGGAACAGGGTTGGCTAGGCGGTGCAAATAGTAGGATCGAGGGGAAGAGAAGCTGGACGATCAAGAGGGCGAGGAGGCAGCAAGGCGGTAGGAGGAGGTGAAAACGTGATTGCGGAAGGGTCACCATTGGGCATAGGGAAAGGGGCAGGTGAAGAGGGGTGAGATTGAATAGCATGGACGGAGTGTGGGGGGGGCATGGGCTTTGATCTGCCAACGTCTGGATGAACCCTTTGGAAGTGGAAATGTAGGTGGGAGTTCATCAGACCCGGCAATGCCCAGAGGGCAAGAAGTAATAGTATGACCAAAAGAATAATCACAAATAGGCGGCTTCCACTAATATGATATGTCTATATAGGAAATCGTATCCCTAGCCAAGGAAACTAGAATACGAGTATGCAACTGCCTTGAGGGGATAATATCGGTAAGAGCTTTGGCGAACCGAAGAGGCTGTCTACGCTCAGCTAAATGGAGATGTCAAAATAGATAAGCTGGCCAATGTGATTAGCAATCCAATTTATCCCCTCAAGCGATTGGAAAACCAAGGGGATATTAGAGATATAAGCCCAAACGGGTATTGATAAAACTTGCTCATGGGCAAGGTCAACAGAACGATTCCACCGGGTAATGATAAACACTTTACCTTCAATAATAATAGGGTCTATTTTCAATATACGAGATCTCTTCTAAGGGTTAGAAAAATTAAAAAATACATCAAGTTGTCACACCAAATAGTAACTGAACCTAGTAATTTCCATATCCCAAGGACTTGCTTTTTCACAATAGAGTAGTGGGGAGCCTCATCCAAAAAGAAATCGACTAAATAGTGCTTCCAAAATGCGATACCGGCCTCTATTATTCCTTGGAGGGAGGGACAGGAATGTCCAAAAATTCAATAGCATGTTGCTTGGGAACATAGGAACCAGCATTACCATACTTTTTCTTAAACAAAGAAGACCAACCACAAACATTCCTAGGTAGCTCAACAGTTCCATTGGGACATGGGATATTCACTTCACAAACCAAGAAGGAATGAGCATAAGGAGGTTCAGGGATTACCTTAGGTAGCAGAGCAGCGAAAGAGAGCTTAAGCGGCGAAATAGCTGCGAATTTATCCACCAAAACAGCAGCATAACTTAACCAGGAACCTACAATGGCCATACTAAGAGAAAACCCATCAACAGACGTCCTAACACTCTCCGCCAGAATAACAACTACACTCGTCCGGAGACCAACACCTGCTACTGCCGGGTCAGACGACCTAGACTTAGCACAAACAGACTCCGGTCCTTGAGAGGCTCTAGCAGAAGAGGCTGACAATGGGTGAAAGTTGGAGACATCATGCGCTGCGATTGAGAATCGAAAGACGACCAGAAGACCGAACGGAGGAGGGATCTCGCGAATCCAATTTGAAAGGAAAAAAAGTCAAAATCGAGATAAATGAGCACATGAAACTCCCAAGTGCCAGATGAGCGACGAGCGAACTAAAGTAGAAGAAGAGCAAACATGAAATTTCGACGATGGAGGAGGACGTTTGAAAATTGAAATTAAGGCAAACAAGATTTGCCATTTTTGATTTCAAAAAAGAGTCACCATTTTCAATTTAATTTGGCTTACATTTGAATTTTTTATAACAATGTAAATTAATTAAATAAAGTGATAAAAGGAGTATTCATCGTTTTGGTTGTGTGACTCTTAGGTATAAATTTGGTCAGTGGTTAATACGAACAATTCGAATATTAACGTTCACACATCACTTCGAAGGTGGTGTGACAGTATGACCAAATTTATCGCTTATTTAGTTTCAGTAAAATACAATTTTACTTTATTAAGCAACCAGATTGTGATAATTATTTACACCAATTCTCTTCATCCAAACTATATCATTTTGGACTTATGGAATTTGGTAATGGTCAAAATTCCAGTATCATCCATATTCAACTCTATAGTCTAAACACAAAGTCCTTAGTTCAATAATAATAATTAATATTAACTGAAATGCTCTGGCTAGAGACTTTGACTGAGTTGACTTCAGTTGACCGTGATACTAACCTCATATAACTGAGGAGACGAATCCTCTCTTGAATAGTGTTTCAGTTCTAGTGCTTCCTGTGACGCCCCACCTCTATGCTCATAATAACAAAGAGTATTAAAAGAAATACTGTCTATTATTACGAAGAATAAGGCTGAATAGGAGCGACCATCCGTAATTGGCCTTACACTAATATTGGTTATCTCGATAGGAGTGGTATATACTTTTTATTTTTCATCTATTATTTATTTACTCCCATCGACATATCTAATTATCAGTATAAAACAAACTACGATAGTTCATAATAGTTTAGGACATTAGATATAACAATAACACAGATAATATAAATGCGGAACACAGAATAACAATAATCTCATATATATATAACCGATGTCAGTTACAATATAGTTGACACGATACATATGATACAACTACAACTGTCGACTCTAGAAGTTATATATACAAGTACATTATCGACTAATATACATGAATACATATCGTTCTATACAATGACACGACTACTACAAAATGACACTGACAACTTCAGAAGATGTGAAAAGTCTTCATATCCTGAACAGCAACTCAAAGAAGAAAATCTACAACCTGAAATAACTCGGGTCTGACCCGAGTATTACATTCAAAAGAAAATAATACCCAGGTCAGTCTAATTCAAACCAGTTTATTAGTGCATATAGGCAGTAATAATTTAAATAGACGACAGTCACAATAATTCTCGTCTATCCGATTCTTTAAAAGAAGAAACCGGATAACGGTCAATATAACACTTAACAGTGTTTAACAAAAATCAGCAGATTTAAATTATCAACAGAGATAAATAAACAATTTATCAAATCGACTAAATCAATTTAAAACTATCAAATCTGATAGGGCTGTAGTACACGCACGCGTGTACTGCCTCGCCACTATCACAAGAAATACACAAAAGCTCAGTGAAAGTCACAAATGATCACCAGGTCAAACCCAAAATCAGGTTCAACACCAATGAAGTTCAATTAAAATCACAACGCAAACACAAGGTCAAACCCGAGCATTTACTGGATTCAACACAAGGTACAAATTTAATTGAAATTGTTAAGGCATAAAATCAAGTCTCGACTCCAGTTCCACTCATTCGACAGAAAACAGAGACTGCATCAGCTCTGATCGCAATAAAATTTAATATCCAGTCTAGTTCAAAAATGGACAGAAATACAACATCTCACTGTGCAGACTTCAAGGTGGCATCGCGTGAATGCCAGGCAAGAATGCAACAAAATTACAGTCACAAGAAGATAAATCAGCAAGCAACCAGGCCGCACACTCTAATGTCAGCCGAAGTGAAAGGCCACTAAGATAAGCAGTGGACAGGAGGGACAATACATGGATGTGACAGTGAACTAGGCAGTGCAAATTCAATTTCGAGAACAAGGCAGTAGTATAGCACAATTGAACTACAAAAGCATAGGGACAACATGTATTCAGGTACATGCAGACGCAGTGAAACCAATATGGCAACACAACTACTGGAATATCAAATCATCAAACCAGTGATGAACAACGACAAAAGCATGTCAAAGTTAGGTTAGAATGTAACTCAAATGAACAAGTGAAAATGGCCACAGTATTAATGAGCAGAGAAATTGTCAGCAAGTGGTACAAGACTGAACAGACAAATGCAACTGAGTTCAAGTGTATGGTACAACAGGAACTCGATGCAGTAAAACTAAATGAAACTGGAGAATTGCAACCAACAAATTTATAGCCACAAACTACACGACATCACTAACTTATGGAAACTCAAGTAATCACGTGAACACGATACAACAGTGGGTCAAGTGAACAACTGCATACATATATACACACGACTGAAGTGCAGCTGCAATTGTGATATGACTCAACGGCATAGATCAAAATGAAGTGTAACTGCAACTGAATACTTCACAGGTCAAGGAAAAAAAACCACAAACCGAACAAGACAAAACTGAATGCTAAGACTTTCAGACCCAACTGACATGCACATGACAACAAAACAGCCATGCTCGAAATCCATACAGGGAAGGGACGGCAAGAACATGAATGTACAATCTACAACAGACAGGGGAGTTCCAATTCAGTTTCAAACAACATAAAATGCGACAAAGAAGATAGAGCTGCAGTTTCAATCGAAGAATCAAGCCAAAGTCTAATTTAACCCAAACAAATTCGAACAATATCAAGAGCCAAAGCCGTGACAATCATGACATAAAATCAATACCATGGTGAACAAACCGTCCTCAATTATACAAAATTTACAAAAGCAAAGGAATCTTCAACATTGAGCAAAATCGAACCAAAACCCAAAAAGAAATTCACATAACAGTTATTTTATTTTCGAAGTCGATAAATTTCAACCCAAAAATCAAAACTGAAGTTATCACGAAATCAAGTTATTCACGAAGTCGATAAATTACTCAAAACGACAGTTCAAAATCAGCTCGAGAAGCAAGTATCGATATATATACGAATTTGATCATGACCGAGAAAATATCAGTTTCACAACAAAAATCGAACAGTCGAAGTGTAGCATCTAGTAAGAATTAGATGTGAGTGTTTATTCACTCACCATTTTCGACGACCAAGCTGAACGCGACCCATCTCTCGCTCGCACAAGTCGAAGTCACGGCACAACGAATCGAACGAAGCCCTAATTGGAAGGAAGAACGGAGCTGCCATTGCTTGACTTCTCGTTTTGATTATGGATCTTGACCGTGAATTGGGGGGAAAAAGGAGCGAGCAAAAGAAACGAGAGTCGCCCCCATTTTTTTTTCTTTTCGCGATTCTTGTTTAGGGTTTCAAATGACTAAGGGGGATCGGTTTTAAAACGAACGAGAAATATAAAAAGGGGAATAGGCTATACCCTTTTGATAATTATCACGGCCCAAATAAACAAAGGAACAAGACCACAATTTCTTTGATAAGGAAGCCCATATTATTCCTCAACGAATTTCTAAACAATTTCATCCTAACAAAAATTTCCCAAAGCAATCAGCCAACACTTTAATCATTTAATGATGATTATAAATCAATATGAAATCCCGGGTTGTTACAGACTCCCCTCCTTATAAAAATTGCGTCCCCGCAATTTTCATAAATAAAGTCGTCTATAACGATTATTCTTCTAACATAAACTGGCTATGCTAGAAAAATAAAAATCGAGAACACAAATATCAAAGAAATCTTTCAATTTTATAAAAGAAAGTTACAAATTCTCAACAAAGTCTAATTATCAAGTAGATAATCAGAAAACAAATCAACCAATATTCAATTATCAAAAGCGATAATCAAATTTCAAATTCAACAAATATTCGATTATCAAAAACGATAATCAAATTTCAAATTCAACAAATATTCGATTATCAAAAACGATAATCAAATCTCAAATTCAACAAATATTCGATTATTAAAAGCGATAATTAAATCTCAAACCAGCAAATATTTAATTATCAAAAGCGATAATTAAATCTCATATCAACAAATATTTAATTATCTAACAACGATAATTAAATCTAAAATCAACTAATATTTAATTATCAAAGACGATAATTAAATCTCAAATCAACAAATATTTAATTATCTAACAGCGATAATTAAATCTAAAATCAACAAATATTTAATTATCAAAGACGATAATTAAAAGCAACAAATATCCGATTATTAAAAACGATAATCAGAACTCATATCAACAAATATCTAATTATCACAAGCGATAATTAGAAACAACAAATATCTGATTATCAAAAACGATAATCAGAACTCATATCAACAAATATCTAATTATCACAAGCGATAATTAGAAACAACAAATATCTGATTATCAAAAACGATAATCAGAACTCATATCAACAAATATCTAATTATCACAAGCGATAATTAGAAACAACAAATATCTGATTATCAAAAACGATAATCAGAACTCATATCAACAAATATCTAATTATCACAAGCGATAATTAGAAACAACAAATATCTGATTATCAAAAACGATAATCAGAACTCATATCAACAAATATCTAATTATCACAAGCGATAATTAGAAACAACAAATATCTGATTATCAAAAACGATAATCAGAACTCATATCAACAAATATCTAATTATCACAAGCGATAATTAGAAACAACAAATATCTGATTATCAAAAACGATAATCAGAACTCATATCAACAAATATCTAATTATCACAAGCGATAATTAGAAACAACAAATATCTGATTATCAAAAACGATAATCAGAACTCATATCAGCAAATATCTAATTATCACAAGCGATAATTAGAAACAACAAATATCTGATGATCAAAAACGATAATCAGAACTCATATCAAAAAATATCTAATTATCACAAGCGATAATTAGAAACAACAAATATCTGATTATCAAAAACGATAATCAGAACTCATATCAGCAAATATCTAATTATCACAAGCGATAATTAGAAACAACAAATATCTGATCATCAAAAACGATAATCAGAACTCATATCAACAAATATCTAATTATCACAAGCGATAATTAGAAACAACAAATATCTGATTATCAAAAACGATAATCAGAACTCATATCAGCAAATATCTAATTATCACAAGCGATAATTAGAAACAACAAATATCTGATTATCAAAAACGATAATCAGAACTCATATCAGCAAATATCTAATTATCACAAGCGATAATTAGAAACAACAAATATCTGATTATCAAAAACGATAATCAGAACTCATATCAACAAATATCCAATTACCTGCAGATAATTGGAAGCAACAAATATCTAGAAATCAATTAAGAAGACTAGAAAATCAACAAGAAAGCTTGGATCGATCCCATCAGATGGCGAGTTTTTAATTCACCGCACGTGCATCTCAGAGTGGCCGAAGCCTACCAAGTACTCAACATAATTTTGGCGCCCATCAGATTGACCCGAAGGTCCGCAGAGTGACCCGAAGGTCTAGTACTGGTATTTGACCCGAAGGTCCGCAGAGTGGCCCGAAAGCCCAACAAATGATCCGAAGGTCCGCAGAGTGGCCCGAAAGCCCAACAAATGACCCGAAGGTCCTCATAGTGGCTCGAAAGCACACGAAAGCATCAAAATGTTTCAATTAACGAGTCCGGAATTAACCGAAATAGCAAACGCACATGTCCCATACCACGTGTTTTACTAAATCGTTTGATTCTCTTCATCGTTTCCTTGAAAGTGTAAAATTCATCAAAATCATCAAAACAACAGATATTCAATTAACGAATCCGGAATTAACCGAAAAAGTAAAAGTGTGGTTCCATACTCCGCACTTTTGCTAAATCGTTTAATTCTCTTCATCGTTTCCTTGAAAGTGCAAAATTGTGTATTTTGTAAAAATACACTTTACATTCTCAAACGGACAAGTCCGGAATTAAGCGAATTAGTAAAAGAAAGGGGTCATAGTCCTCGATTTTGCTGAAACGTTTAAATCGCTTCCTCATTCTTTTGAAAGCGTAAACTGTTAAATTTCTGAAAACAATTTTATTTATTTTGTAAAAATAACAATTCACCTTCTCAACTGGACAAGTCCGGAGTTAAGCGAAACAGTAAAAGAAAGGGGTCATAATCCTCGATTTTGCTGAATCGTTTAAGTCGCTTTCTCATTCTTTTGAAAACGCAAACTGTTACAATTTTATAAAACAATTTTCATTTTAAAACAATTTTCCAATCACGTGATTAAAACAGCAAATCAGTAACAATTTCGATAAGGAAATTGTACTTCTCAAAATACCGTAAAAACGGTCACAAAACAGCATTGCGGAATAACCGCTTGAAAATCCACTTTTAAAATTTGGCGGTTACTGAAGCCAAAGCGACAGTAGTTTTAAAACGTCAAAATCACATCAAAACAATCTACATCAAAATGTAATGTCAGTGAATTTTCATTCATCAAAAATGCCACAAAACACCGTGCTTCAAAATATAGCATTGGTGTAAAAATCCCGTTATAAAAATAACGGCAACAAAATACGTTTCATAACCAAGCATCGGTTCAACGTAAAATAAATGCAGTAACGTGCAATTCAAATTGTGCACGTACTACAAAATGAACAAAGAAACTAATCGAAGGTATCTTTAATGAAGACAATTCAAAACAGCAAAATCTGATCAATATATGATTAGTACAAAAGAAAGCCAGCGGAAATTTCAACAAAAATCACATATCTGCAATTTCTTCGAATCCTCAATTCGGATTCGAAATTCTCAAAGAAACAAAATAATTACAGCTATGTAAACAACAAATGAAATTCATATCAATTTCGTATTTTGAATTTTAAATCAAAAAGATTATCAGTTGTACTCAGCGAAGACAGTTTCACTGTTTCCGCTGCGCACTCTGATAAATAGAACACAAATCAATCAAATCATCAGAACACAATTTCATCCAAACAACAAAACACAATTCCACTTTTATTTTTAAATAACGATATTTTAAAAATTTCATCAAAATTTCAAAACTTTAGTTTTGACTCAAATCACAGATAAAACGTCGACTAATAGTTGTAACATATGTTCCATCCAAGTTATGTTTTATATTATGTCCATAAACCCCAAGCTCTGATACCAACTGTGACGCCCCACCTCTATGCTCATAATAACAAAGAGTATTAAAAGAAATACTGTCTATTATTACGAAGAATAAGGCTGAATAGGAGCGACCATCCATAATTGGCCTTACACTAATATTGGTTATCTCGATAGGAGTGGTATATACTTTTTATTTTTCATCTATTATTTATTTACTCCCATCGACATATCTAATTATCAGTATAAAACAAACTACGATAGTTCATAATAGTTTAGGACATTAGATATAATAATAACACAGATAATATAAATGCGGAACACAGAATAACAATAATCTCATATATATATAACCGATGTCAGTTACAATATAGTTGACACGATACATATGATACAACTACAACTGTCGACTCTAGAAGTTATATATACAAGTACATTATCGACTAATATACATAAATACATATCGTTCTATACAATGACACGACTACTACAAAATGACACTGACCACTTCAGAAGATGTGAAAAGTCTTCATATCCTGAACATCAACTCAAAGAAGAAAATCTACAACCTGAAATAACTCGGGTCTGACCCGAGTATTACATTCAAAAGAAAATAATACCCAGGTCAGTCTAATTCAAACCAGTTTATTAGTGCATATAGGCAGTAATAATTTAAATAGACGACAGTCACAATAATTCCCGTCTATCCGATTATTTAAACAAAGAAACCGGATAACGGTCAATATAACACTTAACAGTGTTTAACAAAAATCAGCAGATTTAAATTATCAACAAAGATAAATAAACAATTTATCAAATCGACTAAATCAATTTAAAACTGTCAAATCTGATAGGGCTGCAGTACACGCACGCGTGTACTGCCTCGCCACTATCACAAGAAATACACAAAAGCTCAGTGAAAGTCACAAATGATCACCAGGTCAAACCCAAAATCAGGTTCAACACCAATGAAGTTCAATTAAAATCACAACGCAAACACAAGGTCAAACCCGAGCATTTACTGGATTCAACACAAGGTACAAATTTAATTGAAATTGTTAAGGCATAAAATCAAGTCTCGACTCCAGTTCCACTCATTCGACAGAAAACAGAGACTGCATCAGCTCTGATCGCAATAAAATTTAATATCCAGTCTAGTTCAAAAATGGATAGAAATACAACATCTCACTGTGCAGACTTCAAGGTGGCATCGCGTGAATGCCAGGCAAGGATGCAACAAAATTACAGTCACAAGAAGATAAATCAGCAAGCAACCAGGCCACACACTCTAATGTCAGCCGAAGTGAAAGGCCACTAAGATAAGCAGTGGACAGGAGGTACAATACATGGATGTGACAGTGAATTAGGCAGTGCAAATTCAATTTCGAGAACAAGGCAGTAGTATAGCACAATTGAACTACAAAAGCATAGGGACAACATGTATTCAGGTACATGCAGACGCAGTGAAACCAATATGGCAACACAACTACTGGAATATCAAATCATCAAACCAGTGATGAACAATGACAAAAGCATGTCAAAGTTAGGTTAGAATGTAACTCAAATGAACAAGTGAAAATGGCCACAGTATTAATGAGCAGAGAAATTGTCAGCAAGTGGTACAAGACTGAACAGACAAATGCAACTGAGTTCAAGTGTATGGTACAACAGGAACTCGATGCAGTAAAACTAAATGAAACTGGAGAATTGCAACCAACAAATTTATAGCCACAAACTACACGACATCACTAACTTATGGAAACTCAAGTAATCACGTGAACACGATACAACAGTGGGTCAAGTGAACAACTGCATACATATATACACACGACTGAAGTGCAGCTGCAATTGTGATATGACTCAACGGCATAGATCAAAATGAAGTGTAACTGCAACTGAATACTTCACAGGTCAAGGAAACAAAACCACAAACCGAACAAGACAAAACTGAATGCTAAGACTTTCAGACCCAACTGACATGCACATGACAACAAAACAGCCATGCTCGAAATCCATACAGGGAAGGGACGGCAAGAACATGAATGTACAATCTACAACAGACAGGGGAGTTCCAATTCAGTTTCAAACAACATAAAATGCGACAAAGAAGATAGAGCTGCAGTTTCAATCGAAGAATCAAGCCAAAGTCTAATTTAACCCAAACAAATTCGAACAATATCAAGAGCCAAAGCCGTGACAATCATGACATAAAATCAATACCATGGTGAACAAACCGTCCTCAATTATACAAAATTTACAAAAGCAAAGGAATCGCCAACATTGAGCAAAATCGAACCAAAACCCAAAAAGAAATTCACATAACAGTTATTTTATTTTCGAAGTCGATAAATTTCAACCCAAAAATCAAAACTGAAGTTATCACGAAATCAAGTTATTCACGAAGTCGATAAATCACTCAAAACGACAGTTCAAAATCAGCTCGAGAAGCAAGTATCGATATATATACGAATTTGATCATGACCGAGAAAATATCAGTTTCACAACAAAAATCGAACAGTCGAAGTGTAGCATCTAGTAAGAATTAGATGTGAGTGTTTATTCACTCACCATTTTCGACGACCAAGCTGAACGCGACCCATCTCTCGCTCGCACAAGTCGAAGTCACGGCACAACGAATCGAACGAAGCCCTAATTGGAAGGAAGAACGGAGCTGCCATTGCTTGACTTCTCGTTTTGATTATGGATCTTGACCGTGAATTGGGGGGAAAAAGGAGCGAGCAAAAGAAACGAGAGTCGCCCCCATTTTTTTTTCTTTTCGCGATTCTTGTTTAGGGTTTCAAATGACTAAGGGGGATCGGTTTTAAAACGAACGAGAAATATAAAAAGGGGAATAGGCTATACCCTTTTGATAATTATCACGGCCCAAATAAACAAAGGAACAAGACCACAATTTCTTTGATAAGGAAGCCCATATTATTCCTCAACGAATTTCTAAACAATTTCATCTTAACAAAAATTTCCCAAAGCAATCAGCCAACACTTTAATCATTTAATGATGATTATAAATCAATATGAAATCCCGGGTTGTTACACTTCCACTCGAACCAACTATTGTCGTTTGATGGATGTCGTGCCACGATTTAATTATAATCAAAGCGGAGCTTCCACATTGAAGATCGACAATATTCTCAAGTTAAGAGAGCTATGTAATTTTGTCACATCAATATTCTCAGTTTAACCTTAGTTATATTAACCAACAGTAAACTATCGAGTGAGTCATTCCATAGTTATCCAATAACTATCAGTACGTAACCCCTTGGTGCCTATAGTAGTTATGAGTAATACACTGCTCGACATTTGGAGAGCATTACATACTCTAGTCTCAATGGATGCATCGATATCTAGTCTCGATACATCTTGAATAGTAATATTTAAAATGGTATGTTTATTTTATTGTGATAAATCACTCATGGCTACAATGCACTATAACTACTATCACAAAACATACCATTTATTGATTTTCTATTAAATATACTTTTAATTAAATTAATTAATTAATAAAACATACTATATCAAATATATAATAGAAAGAAAACACCTTTTATTTCGAACAAGATTGGTTATCGAGTTAGATATGTATAACAAATGACATGATTGCCCCTAGGGCATATCCTTAACTCTATCATTTTCTTCTTATGAAATTCACCCTTTTAATCCCACAACCAATGCACCTAATCCAACATCTCTCATAAGCCTAATTTTCCCAATGCAATCTCTCGGGTTATCTAATCGCTGAACTTCCACTTATGGTACACTGTTATTTCTCAATTGTTTCATCTTCAAATCTACAATCCAATTTGGTTCTATGGTGAAAGTAAGTTTAGACTCAATTTCGAGATCTTTAAGCTGCCTTGGCTCTATAACAACATTGGGGTCTTGTACACACTTCCTCACTTGAGAAACATGGCAGCCATTATGTACTCCTGATAAGTAGGCATGAAAATCAACCTGATATGCTAAATTCCTAATACACTCCACAATGGAATAAGGACCGATGAACCTAGGAGCTAGTTTGCCGGCCTACCCGAATCTCGCAATCCCATCATCGGAGATAGTTTACAAATATAAGATCATCGATTGAAAAATGTAAATCCTTTCCACGCCTATCAGCCTTGCTCTTCCATAGAGACTAAGCAATATTCAGCCGCTCTCTAATAAGGTTGATCTTTTCAATTGTCTCCTTTACTAGATCAGGACCTAATATCAAGCGGTCTTTAGTTTCCAACCAACATGCTAGAGAGTGTCATAGCCTTCCATATAATGTTTCAAAAGGTTCCATGTCAATGATGGTCCGATAACTGTTATTATAAGAAAACTCAACAAGATGGAGATAATCTTCCCAAGAACCACCAAACTCGAGAACATAAGCTCTCAAAAGATCTTCCACTACCCTGTTAACATGTATTGTTGGTCTATCCATCTATGGATGGTATTCTCTATTGAGATTGAGCTAAAGTCCTAAGGCATTCTACAAACTTTATCAAAAGTGACTAGCAAAGGGATGATCTTTATCACACATTATATTGCTAGACACTCCATGCAACCTGACAATATGCTTAATGAATAGCCTAGCTAAAATTTCTGCCATTTGGTTCGAACATACGAGAATAAAACATGCACTCATTGTGAGTCGGTCAATGATTACCTAAATATTCTCATTCCCTTACCTTGATCGTGGAATTCGATAAAAGAAATTCATCAAAATCTCAAACAAACAAGATACAAAATCATTACTGGATCTTTATTGTATAACCACAATTACATATAACTGTGAACCATTATAAAAAGTAAGCTCACATATACTGGATCATATTTCCACTGAGGTACTTCTAAAGGCCGTAGTAAATAGCTAGGATTTTGATGTTCACCTTTAGTAAGCTGAAACGTGATTCACTTCTTCATATAAATGGTGAAAATGGATCGATAAGGCTCATCACGAACTTCTTCTCTAGTATCGGCTACATTAGGAACACGTAGCCTTCCCTCTGATCACAAACATCCTTTCGAATCTAGATTAAAATTCCTCAAATCATCACTGTCCTATCCATTTTGTAGATGGCGAAAGCGAACTAAAACTAGATCATCATTCTGGTTAGCTTGAATTTTACCATCAAGCTCGATTGTACTTCTATGCTAGTCAACATAGTAGAACAATCACCCAATCTCCCATACTGAACATTTGACGAACCCAAACACTCCAAACATTCCACTCAACAATCGTCATTGATACAACTACTTGCTACTTATGGATGAGGTCACTAGCAACTCGGTTCCCTTTACCTGGAGTGTATTGGATCTTGATGTGCACGTAAATGTGCATATTTTTACCGCCATATTTAATCTATTTAAATTAAATAAATGATCATATCGGGTATTTTAACTTGTTTAAATCAAATTCAAATTATTTTTAAATTGTCACATATTCATCTCCATATAGGGGCAAAATGGTCATTTTTGTGCATATATTAATTTGAGAAAATTTAATTGGAAATTTCTATATTATTTTGTAGGAATGTGGCTTCATATACAAATGGCTTCATGAAGATATACACATGCACAAGAGTGAATGCAAAGGAATGGAGATGGAAATAATTCAAAGCCATGATCATGGAGGACCTCACCTACCCACCTTCCTTCATGTACAAATTAGAAGCTAATGTACATGCTAATGGCCATTACACTTTCATGCACACTTAATGGGTGATTATTGAAGCTAATGATAACTTGGCCACTACACTTCCTACAACAATTTTGGCATTCCCCAAAAATATGAATTAGGGTTTCATACATGTATAAATACCTCTTATCTTCATGTAATTAGCTTATCTTCCTTAGTCTCTCTTAGTTAGTTTTAGTTGAGGAACAAAAATAAAAAAACAAAGCTCTTCTCTTTTCTTTTTCATGGCTACTTAGCCATTTTTTATTTCATGTAATCTTTCTTTCTATGCAATGTTAGTTAATGTTCTTTTACATTTACATGCTCTCTTCCTTATTTTGTTAGTAGCTTAGTGTTCATTTCTTTTTACTTAGCTTTTCTTTTCATTTTTCTCTCGTTTTCCTCTTGTTTATTTCATGTTGTTTTCTACATTTGTTGATTTAATAACAAATATGAGAGGCTAATCCCTACAATTTAGGGGTAATGAAGCTCTCTTGAATCATGTAGATGCAACATAATTTTTCATTTATGTCTCTTTTGTGCTTAATGGAAAGTTAGACGTTTGTGTGATTTTGTGTTTAATATTGAGTTTGATAGCTTATGTAGTTCAAAACAAATAGGCTATGCTCAATAATATGAATCACTAATTACCTCTTCATCTACATATGATCATGGTAACGGAAGTGGATTTAGAATCAAAATTTGATGGTTTATGTTTCTAATTCAATAGTTAATAAGCCATACTTAAAATAGATTCTACTTTTAATTTCATGTCATTTTCATTAAGGTTAGTAAGTGGGTTAGAGGGTGCATTAAAGTTTGATGGTTTAAGTGTGTTAATTAATAACACAATTAGGCCATACTTATGATAAATGCATCAACTAAACTCACAAATGACCAAAAAGAGATCATAATTTCAGTATGTTGATTTATGTGATCATGAGAGGGGATTTGCCTCTAAATTGCTCTTTATTCTCATATTTTTATTCTCCTTAGTTTTAGCTTGTTTTTACTTTCTTTTAGTTAGTTAACAATCCCTCGACCTTGGTTTAGTTCGATTGAATAGATTTTTAAAATCTAACAATTCCCTGCGGATCGATCCGTACTCGCCATGTACTATCATTGTACGCTGTGCACTTACGGTATAAATTTTATTATAAATTTTTTGACGGTTTTCTAATTTGATAGAATTTCCGTCGTTAAACAGATCTCAAAATCATAAGCTGCTAGAAACTCAAGTAATCTCTACTACCGTAGATTTAGGTCTCCTTGAGAAAACATGTATTTTAAGGACTTATGATCTGTATACATAATGAACCATTTACCTAAAAGATAGTGCTACCCACTTTAAAGTAAAAACCACTATTGCTAACTCCAGATCGTGAGTAGTATGTCTAACTTCATTGCGCCTGAACCATCTTGATGCATAAGCTACTACTCTTCTATGCTGCATCCATACCACACCTAAACCTATCCCACATGCGCCAGTGTAAACTTCCAATTATTACCATCTAGTATTATAGAATACGAGCATTAGATAATAGCTCCT
Source organism: Allium fistulosum (assembly GCA_030737815.1). Classification (NCBI taxonomy): domain Eukaryota; kingdom Viridiplantae; phylum Streptophyta; class Magnoliopsida; order Asparagales; family Amaryllidaceae; genus Allium; species Allium fistulosum. Next base: position 693,112,759 of record CM060904.1, read on the forward strand.
TCAATTTCCTAAATGCTTCCACACATTTTTCAAACCAGATGAACTTAACTCCTTTATTTGTGAGATAAGTAAGTGGAGTATAGAAATGTAACAACCCGCATATTTTACGATTTTATATTTAAATATTTTTATTTAAATATATCGTCGTTAATCGGATTTAAGTCCGAAAAGCTACTTTTTGCAAACGGTCAAATTAAGACTCGGGACTACTTCCATTGAGTTCAAAATGGCGTTTGCGACTTTTTTGAGTATAAGCTTCGATATGTTTGGAGTAAGTTGAATTTTGCTATTTTCTGTTGGGCTTTTTGGGTTTGGGTTTGACCCAACTCATCATATAACCTAGTTCAGCCCCTCTTCTCTTCACTTCATTTCTATTTTCTAAAGCACTCAAGCAACTGAAAATGGGGAGAGGAAAGGGAAATTAAAATTCAAAATCCTAGATTCAATTGCAAACTTCAAATTCGTGCTCCAAATTCAAAGAGAAGCTAAGGTAAGCTCCATCTTCATCTTCTCCATCTCTTCTCCTCTTCAATTTCAGAAATTCCTAAACCCTAATTTAGGAAATACTTGTTTTGATATTAGATTGAAGCTTGTAGGGTTGAAGTGAAGAGTGGTTGATCTTCTTCTTGTAATACATGCTAGCTGAAATTAAAATTAGTATATTGCTGTTAGTAAATTAAGCCTATCTCATTCATCTTAAATCGGAATTAAGATTATCTTGATGTTCTGGAAAGCTTATTTTGTAGTCTATAACTTCTATATTTTGAGCTTTGCATAATTTTGAGGTTTGAATGGTCGAAATCAAGTTTGTTTGTTGCTGACCTGACAACAAACTACAGGGTTGATAAAATAAAAACCTGAAATTGTTTTGGCCATAAATTACTCGTTTCTTATCCAAATCTAATATTTTTAGATGTTCTGGAAAATTTAGATATAGGGCTAAAAGTTTCATGTTTTGAGTTTCATGAAATTTCGAAGTTAATTTGGTCAAAACTGTGCATTGTTACTACTATCCCGAGAGCAAAACGACAGTGATATAGAATTTAGATCTGAGAATTGTTTTAGTCATAGAATTTTCATCCCTGATCGGAATCTGACGATCATGGTTATTTCGGAAAGCTTAGAAACTAAGAACAACTTTTATATTATTCATTTTGCCAGAATTTGAAGTTTACTATGCCAAAATTGTGGGTTTTCGTCTCTGGCCTGTTAGTGCATAGCTACAGGCCTTGGTCTCTTTTCTCCCGTTGTTTTCAGCGCAGAACCCCGACTTTGCGACGTCATCCCGGGCTCGTCCGATGTCAGATTTCAACGATTTTGGTCTCGTTGGAAATATGAGATCGAGATCTTCAATCCTGTAAAATTTGGTTAAGATCTGGGTGCGTTTGATACTTCGTTTTTATTTCCAAAGTAGCACCCAGAAACTGTTTTGAAAAACATTATTTAATTGTAGTTCAAACGTCCAACTTCGCGACCTCGCTGCGAGCGGGTCCGATGTCGGATTTCATCGATTTTGGTCTTGTTGGAAAGATGAGGTCGAGCTTTTCAATCCTGCAAAGTTTGGTTTAGATCTGGGTGGTTAGGTACTTCTTTTCTATTGCCGAAGTAGCACCCAGAAACTGTTTTACAATAGTGATCATTTTCAGTTATCGTCGGACCAACTTTGAAACAATGCCATTTCTTCATTTCAAGTCAGAACTGAATGATTCTTATTGCATATCAAAGTAGGAGTACTGTACTATGCTCCTGCAAATTTTCATCAAGATCTGGGTTCATATGACCCTTCGACCATGTCGTCGAAGTGGGACCTTTGCACTGTTTTGACACAGCAGAGTTTTGTGATTTTTGTCCGACTTTGAGACGACGCCGTTTCTTCATTTCAAGTCGGAATTGCCCGATTCATTTTGTAGTTTGGAGCAGGGATGTTGGTCTACATGCCTGCCAATTTTCATGCCATTTGGACTCGGTTTGCAGATTCAAATCTGCCGTCGAACTAGTGACTTCGACTATTTTTCTGAGTTTTTCCGATTTCTTTGAGATTTGTCTCTATATTTCATGCACGGATTTTATAAATAATTTTAAAGTGATTTTCCATCAAATTGGCTTTTGAAACTATTATTTAGTATAATTTTAAATATTAAATTAATTACTCCATAATAGAAGAATTTCAAAGACTATTTCTAAAGAGGTTTTCAAACGATTAAAAATCCGTTTTCTTCAACTATTTTCTAAGTAAAATATACACTCTTCTACACTTCGAGCGAAGTGGAAAGGTGATTAAATGGTTAGGTAAAACACGAACCATGAATCCGCGCGTTTATCTTTCCGATTAATCCCCGACCTATTCGATTGATCGTTTTGGCCTTTTGGCCTAGTTTACCGACATGAGGTAAACTTTTTACTGCTTTGAGTGTGGAAGCTTACGATTGGTTAGTAAACCGTTTAGTGCGAACTTTGGGGTATGGGACTCACGTTATTACTTTACGGGTTCCTTGCTAAGAGTTCGTGACACATTCCTATCGTTATTGGTAAACGAGTACTGGGCCTACGAGCCTTTACCACTACGGCGTGTTTCCTGAGTGATACCTTTGGGATAGTGTCTTTGGACTATCTTCCTTGGGTTTATCTGCCTTTGGGATAGTGTCTTCGAACTGTCTCCTTCTGGCTCATCACCTTCAGGATAGTGTCTTCGGACTGTCTCCTTTAGGTGTTGGCCCTTAGCTAAAGTGATGGGTGTGTCACTGGGGTATATTTGCTATGTGATTGAGTACAGTACTAGCGCGCTAATGTTTTCCTGTGTGATTTATATTCCCTCGTGTAGCGCCATTCGGTGATGGTTTTATGCAACCACACGATATAAGTGCGACTACCTTGTGGAACTTGTTTTATGCCTACACGGGCACTTGTGCTTATGTTATGCCGATGATATGAGGCTTGTTATACATCTCTACTTAGTTGTTTGTTTCTTCTCTATGTGAGAAATTTTGGCCTTTATTACCATGATATATGTTTCTCTTTTGGAGATTATTATATTATATGTTGCCTCATTATCTTATCATGATTATTGTTCAGTTTATCTAACCGATTTGTTTAGCTAGCCTGATCCGAGTATTTTATGCTCGGGTCAGACCGAGTTGTTTCAGGTTAGGTCGCTTTGGACTTAGCTTGCTTCGGTGCTTCCGCTTTGGATATATCCGCTATACTATAGATAACTTTACTTGTTATCCATCCTTTATGATACTCTGATATTATGACTATCTTGTGTATATTATTTTGACTCACGGATGTGTGAGTAGTGGCTTTATACCCACTTTATATTTGGATCTGTACTTGATGTTGTATTGTGCTGAGACTATTTGCTTATTATCTGATGTTTTTCTGTGATGATGTTCATTTTGCTATTATACTTTGTTCTGATAGATCTTTTAGCCATTGTAGTTTTGCTTTAAGTATTTATTGAATATGTCGAACCACATGAGATGAAAAAAATATAGATTCCACTTTTCGACGTGTTCAGTAGATAGTTAAAGTAAGATTACACATGGTCGCTTCCATTATACTCTATTGTCCGCATTAGCAGACGGTATTATCCATATAATACTCTTTGTTAATGAGGCTCTCGGAGTGGGGCGTTACAGCTTGGTATCAGAGCACGGTTCAGAACTAAGTATAATAAACACAGAACAATAACACTTAGTACAATACATCCTAGTATGCTTCAAATACAAAGCCCTTTCCTCATGACATTAGATAGATAAGTTAGGAATATGTCTAGGAATGCATTTTATTCCGTAGTATTCCATATTTGAATTAATGATATCTACCTTGTGAATAATCTTTATCTTATCTTATCTTTCAGCTAATGGCCGGAAGGGGCAGAGGACGATGCTCGGATGCTGGGCAATCCAGTGGCTCGCATCCGGACGGCGTTTATATGTCTGTCGATCAGTTTTTGGAGTTATTTAGGAGCACTCAGCCTCCAGCTCCTATTCGTGCATCTCCTCCATGCAAGTCTACCTTCGCACGCCTGTGAAGTGATTGTTCTCATCTTGGTGGAAAGCCATTCAAAGGCTCCGAGTCCTTTCTTGAGGTCCAAGCTTGGATTCGCACATGTGAGCGTATCTTTTCTCGCATGGATCTTTCTGACCATGATCGAGTTCTTGTAACTTCTAGCTTATTGCAAGAGCGTGCCCTTGATTGGTACGAGCTTCTTATAGCCGAACTTGATGAGTTTGTTCTTTCTTGGACTCAGTTCCGGGAACGATTCGAACTCAAATTCGTTCCTGAATCTGAGAAAGTTTTATTGGCCCATCGCTTCCTTGAGTTGAAGCAAGGGAAGTCCTCCATTTCTGAATATATTGTATCATTTGAGGCCTTATCTAAGTATGGTCTTGAATTCATTAGCACTTCTTATAAGAAGAATATGAAGTTTGTCTCTGGTCTTAAGAAATATCTTAACAAGTCTTTAATGCTCCAGCTTAAGCTTTCTTTTGAGGAGTTAGTTGATTCGACACTTCATCTCGAGGCCATCGAGAAGGAGTGTGATAGTGGTGATGATGTTGAGGTTTGCAAGAACCCCAATAAGAAGAGGTTTCCATTTCATAAGCAGGGATTTCTCCCTTCTAAGAAGAAGAAGCCCGTTGAATCTGGTTCTAACTCTCAGTTTGCTGGAACACCTTCCATTCAGAAGTGTTTCAATTGTGGTTCTCCTGATCATATGATTCGAGCTTGTCCTAAGCCTCTCTTCTACCATTATTGCAAGAAGGAAGGTCACCGTGTTTCCACCTGCCCTACTGCTCCTGCTTTCTTTGTTGATCTTATGAATCGAGTATTCCGAGAATATCTCGATAAGTTCGTCCTTGTGTTCATTGACGACATTCTTGTTCATTCTAAGTCTGAAGCCGAGCATGCTAATCACTTGAGAATTGTCTTGAGTACTCTTCGTCACCATCAGCTTAAAGCCAAATTCTCCAAGTGTCATTTTTAGAAGAATAAGGTTAAGTTCTTAGGCCATGTTGTATCTTCCGATAGCATTTCGGTCGATCCCTCAAAGATCGAAGCTATCCAGAATTGGAAGAGGTCTGAATGTTCATGAGATTCGTAGTTTCCTTGGATTAGCGGGTTATTATCGTCGGTTCATTAAGGATTTTTCCCGTGTTGTGCTTCCTCTCACCAGCCTTACTCGGAAAGGCATTCGTTATATTTGGTCCGATAAGTGTGAAACTTCCTTTCAGACATTAAAGGAACTTCTCACTAATGCTCCTATTCTTGTGGTTCCCGAGGGGAATCATGATCTTGTTGTCTACACCGATGCTTGTGGTAGTGGTCTCGATGCCGTGCTTATGCAGAAGGATCGGGTAGTTGCTTATGCTTCTAGGCAACTGCGTCCGAATGAGGTTCGCTATGCCACTCATGATCTTGAGTTAGCCGCCATTGTCTTCGCCTTGAAGATTTGGCGACACTATTTATTAGGCGAGCATTTCATTCTTTATACCGATCATAAATCCGTGAAGTATTTGTTCACTAAGAAGGAACTCAATATGAGGCAACAGCGTTGGCTCGAATTTCTTGCCTCCTATGACTTTGATATCCAATATACCCCTGGTAAGGGTAATCGTGTTGCTGATGCGCTCAGTCGCAGTCATTCGGCTGTCGTTTCTATGATGCTTGCCGAATGGGATATTCTTGAGACTCTATCTTTTTGTGATATTCGTGATCGAGCTCCATCCTCTGATTCTCCAGTGGTATTATTCGATTTGGAAGCTCGACCCTATTTATTGGATCGTATTGCCGATGCTCAGCAGCGTGATCCTGATCTTGTGCATCTTATTCAGCTTTGTGAGACTGAACCCCGTGATGAGGCGTTGCGGGATTTCAGCATTGTTCTTCATGGGTGTCTTCGCAAGAAGAACCGTCTTGTTGTGCCTTCTGATTCTACACTTAGGCATGACATTCTTGATGACTGTCATCGTTCTAAGTATACTATTCATCCTGGTAGTAGTAAGATGTATGCCGATATGCATCGCCTTTATTATTGGGAAGGCATGAAGCACGATGTGGCGAGTTATGTGAGTAATTGCATGACTTGTCAGCGTATTAAAGCCGAACATCTGCGCCCTTCTGGTCTCCTTCAGCCTCTAGAGATTCCATTATGGAAATGGGATCAGATTTCGATGGATTTCATTGATGGCTTACCTCGTACGAGATCGGGCCATTCTAGCATTTGGGTTATTGTCGATTGCCTCACCAAGTCAGCTCATTTTGTTCCTATTAAATCTAATAGGACTGCTTCTCTTTTAGCTAAGTTATTTATCAAGGAAATCGTGATACTTCACGGTGTTCCTAGTTCGATTGTGAGTGACCGTGATCCTTTATTCACCAGTTATTTCTAGAAGAGTCTTCAGCAAGCTTTGGGAACAAAGCTTAATTTCAGCACAGCTTATCATCCGCAGTCTGATGGACAGACTGAACGGGTGAATCGTATCTTAGAGGATCTCCTCCGTATTTGTATTCTTGATTTTAGAGGTAGTTGGGAGGATCATTTACCCCTTGTAGAGTTCTTCTACAACAATAGTTTTCAGTCCAGTATCGGTATGGTTCCTTTCAAAGCCTTATACGGAAGGCCATGTCGATCACCTTCTTGTTGGTTGGAATCCGGGGAGAAGCTTATTCTTGGCCCGGAGTTTGTTCATGATTCTTCTGAGAAGATTGTTCTTATTCGGTAGAGAATGAAAGAGACACAAAGCCGCCAGAAATCCTACGCAGATAACCGTAGGAAGCCTCTCGAGTTCTCGGTTGGTGATCTTGTCTTTATTCGTGTTTCTCCTTTGAAAGGGGTTATGCGCTTCAGTGTGACAAGGAAATTGGCTCCTCGCTTTGTAGGACCATTTCCTATTACTGAACATATTGGCCCTGTGGCTTATAGAGTTTCACTTCCAGCTCATTTATCCGGAGTTCACAGCGTGTTTCACGTCTCTCAGCTTCGGAAGTGTCTCCGAGAATCGGATTCTGTTATTGACTCTCCTGATTTTCAAGGGCTTGAGATCTCACCAGATTTATCTATTGTACAGTAGCCTATTCGCGTACTTGCCTCGGAGGTGAGACACCTTCGAAACAAGGGCGTGCGGCTCATTAAAGTTCAATGGTCCGCTAATCCCAATGACTGTAATTGGGAAACCAGAGAGTTTATCGAGCGATCCTATATGGGTTTTCTATCTTTGCTTTGCAATGGTGAGAATATATTTTTATCTCAAGCTTATTTTTCTTGTCTTCTTGGTTGTATGTATGTAGTTGTTGCAAATTCTTCTCTAGGAATTGCGTGGATGAAATTTTGTTAAGGAGGGGAGATCTGTAACAACCCGCATATTTTACGATTTTATATTTAAATATTTTTATTTAAATATATCGTCGTTAATCGGATTTAAGTCCGAAAAGCTACTTTTTGCAAACGTTCGAATTAGGACTCGGGACCACTTTCATTGAGTCCAAAATGGCATTTGCAACTTTTTTGAGTATAAGCTTCGATATGTTTGGAGTAAGTTGAATTTTGCTATTTTCTATTGGGCTTTTTGGGTTTGGGTTTGACCCAACTCATCATATAACCTAGTTCAGCCCCTCTCCTCTTCTCTTCACTTCATTTCTATTTTCTAAATCACTCAAGCAACTGAAAATGGGGAGAGGAAAGGGAAATTAAAATTCAAAACCCTAGATTCAATTACAAACTTCAAATTCATTCTCCAAATTCAAAGAGAAGCGAAGGTAAGCTCCATCTTCATCTTCTCCATCTCTTCTCCTCTTCAATTTTAGAAATTCTTAAACCCTAAGTTAGGAAATACTTGTTTTGATATTAGATTGAAGCTTGTAGGGTTGAAGTGAAGAGTGGTTGATCTTCTTCTTGTAATACATGCTAGCTGAAATTAAAATTAGTATATTGCTGTTAGTAAATTAAGCATATCTCATTCATATTAAATCAGAATTAAGATTTTCTTGATGTTCTGGAAATCTTATTTTGTAGTCTATAACTTCTATGTTTTGAGCTTTGCATGATTTTGAGGTTTGAATGGTCGAAATCACATTTGTTTGTTGCTGACCTGACAACAAACTACAGAGTTGATAAAATAAAAACCTGAAATTATTTTGGCCATAAGTTACTCGTTTCTTATCCGAATCTAATAATTTTGGATGTTCTGGAAAGCATAGATATAGGGCTAAAAGTTTCATGTTTTGAGATTCATGAAATTTCGAAATTAATTTGGTCAAAACTGTGCATTCTTACTACTATCCCGAGAGCAAAACGACAGTGATATAGAATTTTGATCTGAGAATTGTTTTTGTCATAGAATTTTCATCCCTAATCGGAATTTGACGGTCTTGGTCATTCCGGAAAGCTTAGAAACTAATCTACAACTTTTATTTTATTCATTTTGCTAGAATTTGAAGTTTACTATGTCAAAATTGTGGGTTTCCGTCTCTGGCCTGTTAGTGCATAGCTATAGGCCTTAGTCTCTTTTCTCCCGTTGTTTTCAGCGTAGAACCCTGACTTTGCGACGCCATCCCGGGCTCGTCCGATGTCGGATTTCATCGATATAGGTCTCGTTGGAAATATGAGGTCGAGATCTTCAATCCTGTAAAATTTGGTTAAGATCTGGGGGCATTTGATACTTCATTTTTATTGCCGAAGTAGCACCCAGAAACAGTTTTGAAAAACATTGATTAATTGTAGTTCAAACGTCCAACTTCGCGACCTCGCTGCGAGCGGTTCCGATGTCGGATTTCATCGATTTCGGTCTCGTTGGAAAGATGAGGTCGAGTTCTTCAATTCTGAAATGTTTGGTTTAGATCTGGGTGCGTTAGATACTTCTTTTCTATTGCCGAAGTAGCACCCAGAAACTGTTTTACAATAGTGATCATTTTCAGTTATCGTCGGACCAAATTTGAAACATTGTCATTTCTTCGTTTCAAGTCAGAACCGAACGATTCTTATTGCATATCATAGTAGGAGTATTGTACTATGCTCCTGCAAATTTTCATCAAGATCTGGGTTCATATGACCCTTCGACCATGTCGTCGAAGTGGGACATTTGCACTGTTTTGACACAGCAGAGTTTTGTGATTTTTGTCCGACTTTGAGACGACGCCGTTTCTTCGTTTCAAGTCGGAATTGCCCGATTATTATTGCAGTTTGGAGTAGGGATGTTGGTCTACATGCCTGCCAATTTTCATGCCATTTGAACTCGGTTTGCAGATTCAAATCTGCCGTCGAACTAGTGACTTCGACTATTTTTCTGAGTTTTTCCGATTTCTTTGAGATTTGTTTTTATATTTCATGCACGGATTTTATAAATCATTTTAAAGTGGTTTACCATCAAATTAGATTTTAAAACTATTATTTAGTATTATTTTAAATATTAAATTAATTACTCCATAATAGGAGAATTTCAAAGACTATTTCTAAAGAGGTTTTCAAACGATTAAAAATCCGTTTTCTTCAACTATTTTCTAAGTAAAATATACACTCTTCTACACTTCGAGCGAAGTGGAAAGGTGATTAAATGGTTAGGTAAAACACAGACCATGAATCCACGTGTTTATCTTTCCGATTAATCTCCCGACCTATTCGATTGATCGTTTTGGCCTTTCGGCCTAGTTTACCGACGACATGAGGTAAATTTTTTATTGCTTTGAGTGTGGAAGCTTACGATTGGTTAGTAAACCTTTTAGTGTGAACGTTGGGGTATGGACTCACGTTACTACTTTACGGGTTCCTTGCTAAGAGTTCGTGACACATTCCTACCGTTAGTGGTAAACGATTACTGGGCCTACGAGCCTTTACCACTACGGCGTGTTTCCTGAGTGATACCTTTGGGATAGTGTCTTCGGACTATCTCCCTTGGGTTTATCTACCTTAGGGATAGTGTATTTAGACTGTCTCCTTCTAGCTCATCACCTTCTGGATAGTATCTTCGGACTGTCTCCTTTAGGTGTTGCCCCTTAGCTAAAGTGATGGGTGTGTCACTGGGGTATATTTCCTGTGTGATTGAGTACAGTACTAGCGCGCTAATGTTTTCCTGTATGATTTATATTCCCTCGTGTAGCGCCATTCGGTGATGGTTTTATGCAACCACACGATATAAGCACGACTACCTTGTGGAACTTGTTTTATGCCTACACTGGCACTTGTGCTTATGTTATGCCGATGATATGAGGCTTGTTATACATCTCTACTTCGATGTTTGTTTCTTCTCTATGTGAGAAATTTTGGTGTTTATTACCATGATATATGTTTCTCTTTTGGAGATTATTATGTTATATGTTGCCTCATTACCTTATCATGATTATTGTTCAATTTATCTAACCGATTTGTTTAGCTAGCCTGACCCGAGTATTTTATGCTCGGGTCAGACCGAGTTGTTTCAGGTTAGGTCGCTTTGGACTTAGCTTGCTTCGGTGCTTCCGCTTTGGATATATCCGCTATACTATAGATAGCTTTACTTGTTATCCATCCTTTATGATACTCTGATATTATGACTATCTTGTGTATATTCTTTTGACTCACGGATGTGTGAGTAGTGGCTTTGTACCCACTTTTATATTTGGATCTGTACTTGATGTTGTATTGTGCTGAGACTATTTGCTTATTATCTGATGTTGTTCTATGATGATGTTCATTTGGCTATTATACTTTGTTCTGATAGATCTTTTAGCCATTGTAGTTTTGCTTTAAGTATTTATTGAATATGTCGAACCACATGAGATGAAAAAAATATATAGGTTCCACTTTTCGACGTGTTCAGTAGATAGTTAAAGTAAGATTACACAGGTCACTTCCATTATACTCTATTGTCCGCATTAGCAGACGGTATTATCCATATAATACTCTTTGTTAATGAGGCTCTCGGAGTGGTGCGTTACAAAAAATTGGAGAAGTTTTTAATGAAATGCCTGTAATAACGGGCTGACCCCAAGAAGCTATGAAGATATTAACAATCTTCAGCCTTTTCCAATGCTGACTAGCTTCCTTTTTTGACGGATCTATAAAAATGGCTCTATCTAAAATAACATGACCAAGAAAATTCACTTTTTCCTATCTAAAGTGGCATTTAGAAAACTTATCTTTGGGTTGATGAGATCTCAAATTTCTAGGACTATCCTCATATCCATTGCATGTTATTCCTCCATCTTAGAGTACATAAGTACATCGTCGATGAATACTAGAAAAAACTTGTCTAAATAACTTCGAAAAACCCAATTCCTCTGATTGACTAAATAGGTAAGAGCATTCATCAATCCGAATGGCATAGCAAACCACTTATACGAGCTATAGAGGTCTCTGAAAGCAGTTAATGGGATGCTATCTTCCCCTACTCGTAATTGACAGAACGCAATAGCTAGGATGAAAGATTCTTTCACCACTTAACTAGTCAAATAGATCATGGATCCTCAACAATAGGTATTGGTTCTTCATAGTAAGCTCATTCAATTTTTTATAATCGATACAAAGCCATAAGGATCCATCAGCTTTCTTCACAAACATTGCTGATGCACCCTAGGGTGAGCTACTCTGTTTGATAAATTTTTTGTACTCAAGCTCTAATATTTGCGACCTTAACTCCGCCATCTCTATGGGGCACATTCGATTAGGAGGCCTACTGACTGGTTGAGCTCCCAGGATTAGATATATTTTACATTCTATAGCCATTTGAGGCAGTAATCCTTTAACAGGCTCAAACATATCCAGAATATCTCTAATTCCTGGAATCTTATTGACTTTATATTCTTGCCGTTCCATAACATGTAAAGAAATACTTGATCTGGCTTTTGTTGCATTAAGTGCAATAAGAATACGTTTTTGGTGATCGGGATGCTCAATAATGACCCGAGCAATGAAGAACAAATGAGATTCATAACGCTCGAGCCAATCCATTCTAAGAATTATCCCAAAGAAAAAATAGTCCATAAAATGCAAATCACACATAAAAGAATACCTATATAGATCAATAGTTACACTACTACACTTCATTCCTAAAGTAGCATAACCACCTATAGGGTTCTCTACTCTAACGGATGTCACCAATAATGAGAATTCTAGGTTTAGTTTCTCTCCAAGCTCCTTCGATAAAAGTGAATGTGAAGCACTTGTATTAAAGAGAACTCGTATAGAGATTTCATGCAAAAGAATCATACCATCCAAAACAACTGCTAATTTTCCTTTGTCATGCTCGGATGGACTTGGATCCTCATACTTGAATAACTTGCCTTAATTATTCTTCCCTAGCTTTGTACAATCCTTGGTAAGATGCCCATGCCCATTACGATTAAAACACTTTCATTTCTCCCCCTTGATAATGTTCCAACACCCATTAGTGAAGTGTCCCTTAACTCCACATGCATAACACTTAACCTGTGACTTGTCCTGAGGCTTTCTTTACTGTAATCACTAACAAATATGTATATATTACACCTATATGTACATATACTACTCTTATGGTCTACCCCTCGACCATCCCTATGACTCGCATCTCGCATATTTGAGCCACACATAACCATGGGTGTATACATTCTATGTCTTAGTCCTCTAAGGCCAAAATACGTTCCTATATCTAAATTATTCTAACTTGCACTCCGATACCAATCTATGATGCCTACAAAAGGAAGTTAACCACCCAAAAGCATGAAGTAAAGAACACCAAATGAGCGATTTGGTGTATATACTTCATTTGACCAACATGGATACGTTTCAATATAATAATATAGCTGAACAATATGTATCGCCTCTCGACATAAAGTAATGTACATGAGTAATTTCCAAGATTGAATAATACAAAAATAGTTCACATATATATATAAACATCCCATAGTGGAAACATCGGAAGAAATTAAAAGGTAATATATACCTAATTGATGTCAAAGTACATAAACCTCATAAAAATAAACATATCATGTCTACGCAAAATGATACACATATCACCCACCACAAGTACATCAAATATACATGATGTCATTGTATAATACCATCATAAGGACCAAAATATTGGCACACAACCTCGACAATAAAACTATCATCAAAACGAGTCCCAAAAAGTTATATAGACCACAGATATACATCCTATAAAAAAATTCAGTCTAACCCGAGATTGTTAGACAAATAACGCACTCCAGGTCAGGCTAGAGTCTAGATGTTAGTAGAGTAGTGAACATAAAATGGTAATAGAGAATCTTATATAGAAAGGGAAAGATACATACAAAGTGAGTGTCATGCACAATCAATATCAAACTCCATTCCCATCATATAACATACACAATGTCAAAATATGTGTATCTTGTCTCTATATAATATGACCATAATATGTATTCTAATCAACCATGATTCACTCCTAATAACAATTATTACATGCCACATTTATTAGTCATTTACTTGTCTAAAAGGATCATATATATATATATATATATATAAAATTCGTTGACGGTAGAATATGCTCTTCCCGACGTTGAATCAACACCATGTAATTCCATAACATTCCCCTTAACTTTAAATTGTGGGTACTACCGCACGACATATTTGTTGTACTAATCTATATTGCGTGGGCGTCATCTTCTCCATTGTTATATTGTGTGCCCATCATATTTAGTGTGCTTATATAGCAGGTCGTTGGACCTATGAATAATGGGCCAGAATGTCACGACTTGGGGTGTGGCTTCATAGTCGATCCTAACTAGAATTGATCTAGTCAATCTGGTATCTCATCTCATTCGATCAATTCATTATATTTTACATGTTCTAGTTTACGAAAATAAACCCCCATAACTATAGGTTTACTCGATGACACTGTATTATTAGTTATAGTTAATCATTTACTTAACATCATGTAATGAACATAGCATTACAACCATATATGGTGATTATACTCATAAACCATAAAAATAGGGTAATCCAAAAAACATCATCATATGTCATATTGTGATTCACACAGCATAATTTTTAAAATTCATACACCATATCTTATACAGCAATAAGCGATGCATAAGATTCAACCATAATTACCAATGTTAACAAGCATCATTATATACTATTATATGGCTCACCAATACATACTTTAAATATAGTATACATATATAGCAATATATGTATGTAAATGTATATGTACATGTATATGTATACATATATATGTGTGTGTGTGTAAGGAAGGTTTAATGGTGCCTTTATTTTGGAGCACCCCTTCAGCACACCTCTCACATCTTGAGCTACAATTTTCCAAATGATACAAAATTTTGTAAATATTCAATCCACATATAGTGGATCATCTCTACAAAACATGAGACCATTTCGATGTTTATAGCCTTTTCAAAATCATAAGTCTCATTCGCCATTCAAACATTTATTTTATCCGTTAAATTTAAACATCAAATATATTATACTAAATATATTAAAAATGGGCCTAAATTTTGTTGGAATGGTCTTGAGTATGAGATAAAGATAAATACCAAATTTGTAGCACTTGGAATATTGTAGATCATGATACGATAGAGTTGCTAAAGGGATGACCTAAAATAGGAGTGCCATTAAACCTTCCTCATATATATATATATTTATTTATGTGTGTGTGTGTCTGTATGTATGTAGGTATGTATGTTGTATAGCTAATACCAATAAATTGTACACATAATACAATTTGGCTATGTCTCATTATTGGAAAATATGTCACTCTAATGAAACTTCATCTATATTAAAACCAGTGTTTAAATATATTTATTTCTCTATAAATCATTAAAATATACAAAATAGTTTATATATAGGAAAAAACATGTACATAAAATTTTCCATATAATACCAGTAGATAAAAGAGCAAGTAAGATTTTATATAATATTTTTTTTCTTCCATTTATAGTTTTATTCTCAGTCCAGAGAAAAATGCTCATGAATTCAGTACAAGCGATCAAAAGCTTGGGGCTAGCATTCCACTGGTTGTGAATTTTCCTAGAGTAGTTTTTTCCAGGAAAATGCAACCTAACCGATCGTCGTTCGAACCAATTTTTGGCATGTTTTCATTGTGATTTCATCCCAGACTTTCATCATGCATTTAAAAAATCTAATACGTAAACAATTGTGTGACAACCTACACCTCTCAACTCGCTCCAAAGCTGTCGTGTCGAGAAATGCGGATCATTGGGGTTTTTTTAAACTTTAACATCTTAATGACTAAGATAAACATATATAATCTAAGATAAACCAACTATCAAATCTGTATCATATCGAAAAAATAAAATAACTATCCAGTACGTATCATAATGGAAGAAATAAGACATGTAAATATTGCAGAGAATATCAGTCTTGGAAAATATCAAATCATAGTCCCAGAAAAATATCAGTACATGATCCAAATCAAAGTACATAGCAAAATATCCCTTATAGTCTGATACAATAAAATAAGTATACTGAAATGATAAAATGATACATGAAGAGAAGATGTGATAAAAGCAGGCTCCAAGAAAAGCACGACTCTCTCCAAGTATCCAAAACGGGAAAATCACGAACTGCCCTATCCACCTATAGTAGGGAAAAAGATGGAAAAGGAATGAATTAGACAAAAGTACGGTGAATGAGAACAAGTTTAATAAGTGGTGATTAAGTGAACTTAACTTTAAATCTACTCTAAGTGATATACAATGTGTAACAAGTTTCCGTGGACTCCTAAGGTCAACATCTAGGGATTCTTATCTAACACAATAGGTCAGACCTACTGATCGAACCTCACACTAATGATCAACCAAAATGGGAACTACTTTCCCATCATAACTATACCAACATGCCTCTTATCATACTGCACCGTAGTTCCATAGGAACTCCTGTTAGTAGCGCGCTTTAATTTAATCGATACCTATAGCCACTTATTGTACTGCACCGACGTCCGCCCGTACCATGTTGCGCCAGAAACATGCATTCCTTGATCTCTCGTTAGTCCCAGACTCTCTTAGAAAGCATCTCCAACAGTGCTGCGCTCACCCGTACGGAACACCCATGAGTCTAGTGCAAAATAAATTTTCCTAATAAACTCTGTTTAAGCGACATACATCGCCCACACCGATATCAAGTATTGTGAAATACTCAGTCCAAATTAACTCAATATCTTACATAATTCAAAACTTAATAATATAATTTTTATCCATTAATTTTGGGCCTTAAGCGAAAGTCAAAATTGTGCATTTTTCATATGATCGATCGACCTAAACAAACCCTAGGTCGACCGTTTACGTTGAATTTTCAGAGTTCGAACAGGTTTTAGATTTTCGATTACTAATAGGTGATTATCGTTAACTACAATCGACGAATGATTCCAGCTAACTCTAATTTCCAGTTAATTAACTTTCCAATTTCAATTAGTTTAGGGTTAGGGTTTTCAATTTGACATTAAACAAGTATTTAATTAACTAATTTCCTAATCCACTTACAAATTCAATTATAGGGTTTTAGGGATCAAAGATTTAGGGTTTAAAAATTATCAATTTAAGTTTAACAAATTTCAATTCTAGGGTTTATAGCATTCTAATTAATTGGAATAATTTAAAATTAACTACATTAATCAAATTATTTATCTATGCCCGCTCAACATTAGCCTAAGCACTAGATTTTGAGAAATCTGGCCTTCAATCTATAATATCCTGGAAAAATATAAATAACTTATATTCAAATATAGGGATTATTAAAATATTTGAATTGTGAATTAAATATTAATTAAATTGATTTAATAGCCTTATTAAAATCCTTTTAATTAATAAATAATAATGGTGAACTCATTTTGTAAATTTATTTATAATACTAAATAGTTTGGAAAAATAACAAGAAAATCAATTTTTAATAAAACGATTTGATTTTTTAATGACGTATTTTAAAGTGAATTTATAAGATTTTTCCATAATTTTTAATTTGGAAAATATCTAAATTTTCGTTTGACGTATTTTACGAAAAACGTTAGTAATTCTGAAATTTTATAGAATAAGATAACTAGTGTGTTTTATTGTTGGTTTGAGATCGTGTCGCATTTTTGTGCACGATATCGTATTTTTGTTTTGTCGTTCGCAGTTCGTACGCGAACAGAATTCTGTGTAGCAAAATGTTGGAAATTGCAAAATAAAACTAACTTCAACCCTTAGATTATTCAACACGCTTTTACTTTTCTTCTCTCCCTCTCACATTTCCAATTCCTGTAAACTAAAAAGAAAAGCAACCTTCCCCTTTAAAAATCAAAATCAAATTATATACTCAACGTTAAAATCGGATTCTTTGAACTCGTGAGACAAGATCTACAAATCCATATGGGTACTGTTGCGTGTGGTCAAGATTCCTGATAATTGACCATCAATAGTGAACTAAGTTTTCATTTCCTTGGTGATCTAGGCAGAGTTAGGCCATGTCGTTGAGATTTGGGTTTCTTATGTCGAATAACACCATTTCCCCAATTTTCATGGCCTTCGGTCATGGATCGGAAATCACTTCATTAAGGTTAAAGGGTTTCGACCTTCAGGTCGCGATCTTCATCGCGGCGTCAAGTTTGGATTGGTGGTGGTGGTGGCCGGGGAGAGCACGTGGAGAGAGAGAGAGAGAGATATGGAGGGGACAAATGTTAATTTCATGGAGCGATGCTCCATATCATGGTGGTGCATACATGACCTGATGAGTGTGCACCATTTCCTGTACGGGATTTATAATTTGGGAAGAAGGTGAATTTTGTTAATTAAGGTCAATTAATTGTTATTGGTTAATTAATCAATTTGATTAGTCTCAACTTCTTATAAAATCAATATCTCACTCATACGAGGTCGGATTTGGACGCGGTTTTTTGTGTTGGACTCATATCATTATTGTCTATGCATTGGAGTTAGATTCATTGAATTTGGAGCTTCTAGAATTTTGAGCAAAAATCGAACATCGTTCGATTTTAGATCGAACTAAAACGCGAAATCCTCAACTGAAATTTTGATGAGTTTACTCATCTTTAAATAAACTATATGATATATATATTGCTATAGATTATTATTGAATGCTTGGATGATATTTTATATATTGTTGTTTGATTATTTGGTTGGATTTGATTCCCGCTTGGAAGTAGATGGCATAAATAACTATTGTTTATAGGAAAGAAAGCAAGAGAAAGTCGAAGTGTATACATAACGAATAGGTCGCTATGGAACCCTTCGAAAATACACATACATATATGTGATTTATATGGGAATTTTGTAGAGAGACCCTAAGGGGTTTCTCATCATTATTAAGTTACTTATATTTTTATGTTGCTATATTTATGTTTTGTTGAAATATTTGTGACATACTATGTGATTTGTGTAAGTGTCGCTTTAAAGATTATCGCTATACCGTCACTTATGAAATATCATCTCCTTAGATCTTTATGCATGTTGAACTTGTGCTTACATTTTTACAAAATAAATGTTTGGTTGTGTTTTTGCACTTTGAAAGTTGTTTAAACTATATCCTTAAGTATTTTTGAGAATTTTGAAATAAAAGTTAAGTGTTATTTAAATTTAGAAAGGAGTAATAAATTTGATTGATTATCTTTCAAGATAATTAATGTTGTTTTAAATTTATAAAAAGATTATAAATTTGATTAATTATTTTTTGGGATAATTGATGTTGTTTTAAATTTATGAAAAGATTGTAAATTTGATTTATTTTCCTCCAGGATAATTAATATTGTTTTAAAATTTGTAAAAAGGATTATAAACTGGATTAATTTTCTTTTAGGATAGTTAATGTGGTTTTAAATTTATAAAAGAGTTATATCAATTATCTTTTGGGATGATTAACATTGTTTTAAAATTGTGAAAGTATTTCGAATTGATTTATTATCTTCCAGGATAATAAATGTTGTTTTAAAGTTATAAATGGTAGTTTATAAATAAGAAGATCTTTAAAAAAGAATGTTTAAAAATAAAGCTAAGTGTAAATTGTTTTAGGTTTACAATAAACAATATTTTAATAATATTTGTTTTTGGCCCTTGTTTTTAATATACTTGGAAATATAATTTGTGCTTTAAAAGAATATTTTAAATAGTATTTTTAAGGTAATTTACAAATATTTATGATGTGAAAATCAAGTAAAAGTGTGAGTCAAATGTTTTAAAAGATTTAATTTTCATATACGACCATTTTGTTATTCTCGATAGTTGATTTATTGACCATCGATCCTGCTATCTTCTTTGTGTTCGACAATTCAAAACGATTTTGTTGCTCATTTGAGGCATTTGAACTCTTGCTATTCTTAAAGTTAAGAATATTGTCGAGTCAAGATAGAAAGCAACACTGCCCTATCTTGTCTGGCTTTATTGTCTTCCTCAAGGTAGTACTAGTTTGTTTCCAATAGTTGATTCATCGACTATCGATTTTGATATCCTTTGTTTAAATTAATAAAACCAAAGCGCGAGTGGATGTCAAGCTATATGGGGTTGCTCTCATTAGGGTATCTTCACGTCTACTCTAGATTTGATTCAGTTGTATGCGCGTGGAGATGTGAAATACTCGGATATTCGGTAAGGTTAGCAGGGTCCAGCTTGTACATTTTTTTGAGAGTCATCGTAGTTCTCAAGTATATTTTCTAGAGGTATACTTTTAGTAAGGGGGTGCAATCTCCTAGTCATTGTTGGGAAATGTCCTTTTTCTTGTTTTTGTTTCAAACTTTAAATTGATTCTTTCTTAATTGCATCGGGAAGTGTCTTGCACTCTTCGCGATGTTTAATTATTTATGTCCATTCTTTAAGTTTGGATTTTGATCTTGTTTATGCTCGTTCTTCCAAGTTTGGGTTTTGTTCTAATTTGTTTCCATTCTTTCATGTATGCATGTTGTTCTTGTGAGATAAAACCCGCTCAACGTTTAGCAGCATGGTCTTATAGAATTATTATATGTACACCACATTTCTTGAGTTTTCTCACTCTGGTTTTCCAGGCTAATCCAGGTGTTATTTTATTATAATGCTCGGGTCAAACCGAGTTTTTTCAGGTTGTCATTGGTGGGACAAGGAGCTCATGGAGTAGAGCTAGATGTTAATCAGTCGTAGTATTTTTATTTTCTGCTGTGTTATTGTATATACACATCAGCAATTATAAGGTCAGGAAGTTATAACTGTTCAGGCCGATGAGGTTTGTTTTTAACTCTAATATACCATGTATCTTAAAGTGAAAACTTTCAGTGCCTTTTTTATATTATATGTTATCGTTCTGCTATAAGATTCTATTTCCCCTATTCTTTTTCTTTTTCCTTTGCCCCAACAATATGCCTTTTCGGCTGTTAGACACTGGCATTCTAATACCTCCAATATATTAAGTGTCAAAAAGGTGGGTCATCACAGAATGATATCACAGCTGATGGTTAAGCGAGAACCTTGGCATTGGTGGGAGTAAACTCATTAGAGTTAGCGTAAGCAACACCCTAGAATGATTGGAGAGTATTATATATACGAGAGCATATTCGTTATTGCTATAAAAACATAGCATGATAATTGGTTTATTAAGTTCGAATTTTGAATTCTAGTCGAGACACGGGATGCCACAGTGTCGATAGAGATTTTGAAACACTTGAACAAGGCAAATAGACATGATATTGATTTTTGAAAAATCGAAAAATGAAATATTTTACATAGTATTATATATTTTATATATATAAAGAAACAATTTTCAAATTCATTTAGTTATTCAAGGCGTGTTTGTTTTTAATGATAATCTCTCTTTATTATCATTATTGTTTAATTTTTAATGCTCGGATAGTTTAGAGAGCATTGACTATTGTTTATTGATTGTTGATTTATGCTCGATCAATTTATAAGCATTTATTTATTTAATTTAAAAATGAACCCCTTGCAAATTAAGTTTCACAGTTTGACTATAAGGTATTCGGTGATAATGTTAAGTTAAAAGTCATCTTTTAATAAAAGTTCTTTAATATAATCTAAATGGAAAGATAAGGCCGTTAGAGGATAAATATTTGAGAAAAAATTATTATAATAAAGGAGAATTATTATAATATAAGATGATTTTATATAAAGGCAATTTTACAAAAATTTGGTTTATAAAATGTGTTTTAAAAATAATTTTTGAATTTAAATTCCAGTATTGCTTGAAATGATTTCAAAAAGATTTTGAGAAAAGTATTGGTAGTATTACATGGAAATGTTCATAAGTATAAGTATTTCAAAGAGAATTTTTAATAAAGATATACTTTCTGTGGATAGTTTGGGGAAAACACCTTGATAAGTTTTATGGTAATCAAAATAATATTCTAAGTGACTATCGAATGTCGCTTAGGCGAACGTTGTAATGCACTTAGTAAATTATTCTCTTTATCGTTGTGTGATCAAAATGAGTTCGAATCCGAATGAAACAAAAGTGAGTGTTAGTAAATAAATTGTTAAAGTTATTTTATATATTGAAATATATATAGTATGATTTCTAAAAGGGTTTTGAAATAAAAACTGGGTATTTAGTTCTTAAGTTTCCTTAAGGAAATTGAGTTAAAATAAAAGTTATTTTTTTTCAAAGAAATGGTTGTGTAACGACCTGCAAATTTATCACTTGGATAAATTATATTTATTTTTAAAATATTTAGATATGGGTTTAAAAGTAAGAAATAATCATGTTTTAAGTAGTAGATAATAATAGTTATTTTGTTTGGGAAAAATATTTGCGGACAAATTATCGAGGTAAAATATTGAAATTTTTTAAATATCGTCCTAGGTAAAATATCGATAAAACAGCCGAAAATCGTTTTATCAATAAAACTGCTTTTAAACAATAAGGACCATGTGTAGCTCTGGATTCATACACTAATATCTATATTCAAACAAGATTATGAATTCAAATATTTTATTTTATTTTGGAAATAAAATGTATTTATGACATCGACCGTTGATATCATCGGTTTTATAATTTCTTCGGGAATTCAAGTTAAGTTTAAGTATTAAATAAATGGGTTTTTATTAACAAATAAACCTATTTTAATTATTTAATAATGATGGTAAAATAGTTTTTAAAATTTGTTTACCAAAATAGATAGTTCGTAGAAAAATAGAAAATGTGACCGAAGAACGTTTTTCAGAATTTTGACTTTTCGATACCGAAAAGTTATCGGGAACGTTGTTCGCCTTTATGCACTAGATATACACATATATAGTAGATAATTAACCATATAATAATACACTTAATAATATATTATCTTATGTTAATTATGTTTAGCTAGTGATGTGACAAGTCATGGTTTTAAAAATAATAACTTATATATATATATATATGTGTGTGTGTGTGTGTGTATATCATTATCTCTTATCATATTTAGCCTTATCATCATTATCCATCATGACCTAGAGGATGTGATTATAGATGGGGGATGTGACATATGAGGGGGAGGAATGTGGTGATGTGACTTGTCAAAATAATGACATGTTAGGATATTTCAAAACTAAGGTTAAAATGGTAATTTTCCTACTTTCTTTCATCTATAAATACACATCCTTTTCATCATATTTTCATTTACTTATCCATTTCCATTTTCCTAAAGCTTTCTTCATTTTTCATGGCTTCTTATAATAGTTTTAAGGTTTCTGAAAATCAAAACATTTAAATTGTTTTAAAGATGCAAACTTGTTTTTAAACTCTTACTTCTCCATTTTTCCTCTACTTTATTCGGCCATAAATTACTTTATTTTACACCAAATCAAGATTTTCTTTTCTTCAAATCGTATAAAATTTCAATAGCTACAACTTTTAATTTTATCATCTTTTCTAATTTCAAGCTTAGGTTTGTCAAAATCTCATTTCTTTCCAGTGTACTTTTAAACTCAGAAATTCAGGTCTGAAAATAGTTCCCCTTCTTTTGACCATATCTACCTCAAATGCAATCTGATTTGAGTGATTCTTTTTTTAAATTGTAGAGAAAATAATTTTCTAAACCTTTTCTTTCGATCGCATTTTCAAAATTTGAGAGTAATATGTCCAAAAATCAAGTGGAAGATGACATATTTTTGGGTTGATTTTTGGTGCATCTAAGGCATTTCAGGTTTCAAAGATTTTTGGTTAGTAAAACTACTTTGTTTTGAAAAAGTTTTTGACTTTACTATGATGCGTTATTGTGATGATAATATGATGAGAAAATTGAACGGTTATTATGTTGGTCGATGGTGATTTGATGGATGTAATGTTTAGTATTGAATTTAAGATTTGAATGTGATGTTGTCGAGTTAGTAAGAATATAACCTTATGCTTATATGTGTGTTTCATTGTGATGTTAAGAGTATGGTAGTATGGATGTATGGTTGTGATTTAAGAATCAAAGTATGTTGAGTTGAAACAAAGTTAACAACTTTGTGTGTTGCGACGGACGTGACATCCGATTTGAAATCAAAACTATGATTTCTAGTTTCAAAGTTTGGAAATGGTTTTTATCTTGGTTTAAGGTTTCAAAAACTTTCTACATATTATTTCAAAACTTGTAGGCAAGAATTTAAGTGAATTATTTCACTTAAAATAAGATAGAGCGAACTGCGCTCATAGCGATAGTCGCTATGGATGCAGTTCGACCAAAATTCACGATTTCCATCTTTAAGTTATTCATTTTGGAATTGTTTTGCGAAAGTTTTCCAAACTTAATTAGTAACATAAAAAGAGATTAAGCTTAGATTATTTAATAATTTATTTATTAAATAAAATAATTAAAGGTAATTAGCAGTTAATTAATAATTAAGTGATTAGAGGTTAAGTAACACTTAAGGAAGGTTAATGACTAATTATTGATGAATAAGATTTTAATTAGTGATTAATGAAGATAAGAAGTAATAAATGGTTAATTATTATTTAATTAATTTAAGTAGGTTAATTAACTATTATTTAATCAAGTGATTATTTAATTAGGGTTTAACTAATAATGAATTGTTTAAACCTTAACTAAGATACATTAGGAAGTTAATTAGGACTTAACCAAGTTCATTAAGTTAATTAAAGTTTAATTATGAATTAATCTTAATTTAATTAAGATATAATTAGGGTTTAAGCTAATTGAATATTCTTTAATCTATTCAAAGCTATTTTTAAACTTAATCGATTATGTTTTAAATCAATTTTCTTTTTAAGATTAATTGATTTTAAATCAAAGGATCTCTCGTCTGGACCATTAAGTAGCCAAATGAATTAAAGTAGTGATTATAAAACGTCGACACATTTTATGGTAAGTAAGTGACTTGTGTTTTGCACAAATGCTGAATATCAGTAACGTGGTAGACACAAAGAAGTTAATTTCAATAAGCAGGTCATGATAACTTAAGCATATGGAATATACTTCTATATGTAAAAAATTTACACCCGATAATGGATGTATCTATATTTGTAACTTGGACATTTACCTATGATTGATTGTATGTTATGTGTGAACCCCTTACATATCTGATGTTAGGCAATACCCATGATATAATTTGGATAATTACACCCAAATTTAATGATCCATTATAGTCATTAAGCCCCCTTTTGGTTTTGGAAAGTTAATATTTCATTTTCTTTTAAAATGGCCTTCAAGGTTATTCTATTTTGAACAAGATATTTGAAGAATGATTTGACAATTTTTTTGAATATTATATAAAGAAGTTTATGAATAATTTTGGGGTATTCATAAAAGGAGTTTTAGAAATAGTTTTGAATGTTTATAAAAAGATTTCATAAATGGGTTTGGAGGTCTATAAAGTGAAAGTTTATAAAGAAGTTTGTATAACCGGATTTGAATATTTATAAAGAGTCCCGCAAATGAGTATAGAGGTTGATAAATGTTTTGTAAACGGGTTTGGGTTATAGAAAAAAGGATTTCATGGGTAAGGGAAATTTATAAAAAGATTCATTGAAGATAATTACAACAGGAATTTGAGGTTTGGGTTTCTCGAGGCTGACCTTTTAAAAAATCGTTGTATGGAACATCCGTTCCACACTTTACACAGAAGGAATAGTGTTTAGAGTTATCCTTTTTTCCAATTTAAATAATGTAGTTAAATCCTTTTTAGAGATTTGGTAATGGGAAATCTTACAAATGTTTTGTGAATATACTTATGTCAGAAAGATAAGTATATGAATGTTTTTGAAAGAGATTTATTAAACAAAGATATGTTTTGAGGCTTAGTGGTTGCTATGGATAAATAAATATCAAATGGAATTGGTTGTTGTTTGTTTTTATTTGATAGTTAAATAACCGACTATCAAGTTTGAACCAATTTAACTTAGGAAGTACGAACGTAAATTTTAGTTCCCCGATGAAGACTCGAAAACTTACTTCTACAAGAACCAGGAATGAGTCAACTGGAAATTATCGGTTGTTGGTACGGAGAGATCAAGATCAGATCTATATTCGAAAACCACTCCGAACTAACACGTGCGTTCGAGTGGAAGGCATCTTGAAGATGATAGAAGACCGAGCTCTTTGAAGTGGAAAGGTTACTGCTACTAATCCCGAGGGTGATTCCAAAATGGATGTAGTAGAGTTAGTGCCTTCGGTTTCGTTCAGACCCAGAACGAACTTTTATGGGTGAATTCTACCATTGCATTGACGCTTGGAGGGCAATGTTAGCATTCCAAGATGGATTGCTATTCAGAAAGGTCAAACGTAGCCTCAAGCCTCATCAACCGGGAATGACTAAAACAGAGGATATGTAGTAGGACTATGTGGGTCGCACACATTAGGGTATATCATCACCCTTCTGGATATATACACAATCATCAATGAATTCGTGTACGTTGTAGCGCTTGGTTAAAGGTTGCAAAGCAACCGAGGTGATAATATATTCGGTAATATCCAGCAAGGGGTAGGGCGGTTTTGTGTTGGCAGGGGTCATTAGGTACAGCCTCGGTACATTTTTGTAGAGGTCTACTGTGGAGGGCAGTACCCCAGTAGCCCAATCATTAGTTGGAATCCATTCTCCAATACGTGCCTTACATTTTCGATTTTAGAGCCTAGCATATTGAAAAGTGAGATGCAAGCATTTCATCTATTTTATCTATTTACTTTAAACCTAGACACTATGATAATATCACTGGATGTTGATATAAAATGTTTTGGTTATCGTAAGGTAAAACCCGTCCGTTTTTATGTGCGGTGTGGTCTTATGAGATACCCTTTGTTTGAAAAGTTTCAAATGTAGAAATCAGTTTGGTTGTTAATTGTTATCGAGTTTTACTCATGCTGGTCTACCAAACTGACCCGGGAGTTATTCCATGTAATGTTCGGGTCAGACTGAGCATGTTTTCTCAGGTTTAGCTGGATACTTTGGAGTTGGAGAGGAGCTGGATGGTCAAGATGTATTCACGTATATTTTTACTTCCGTTGTATTATAGAGTCTATATGTTTGTCAATGTAAGGACATGTTTCTATAATTGTCCAAATTTAGGATAAGTCTAGTGTACTTTGATGTGGTATATATGAATAAAGGTGTTTCCTTTTTGTAAAGATCATTGTTGTATTATATATTATTCACTGCGTTGTGAGATTTTGTGTTGTTTAGTTTTTTTCTGTCTTCTACCTTCTTCTTTCACCCTAACAAATCGGTATTTCCGGCACTTGAATGTTCGCCATGTGATATAGTGGACGTATTAGTGTCGATTTTCGAGGGTCGAAAATCTAGTTCGTTACATTTAGTATCGGAGCTGAAGATTAAGCAAGAACCTTGGCCCTGGTGGGGTAAACTCATTTGGAATTGGGTAGGTGAGACCCTAGAATGAGCCTGAGTGTATTATAAATATGAGTGCGTATTTGTTAGTGAATAAAAATGTTTTATATTGTGTTGTTTAATCTGTTGAGTGGCTTAAGAATTCTGGTTGATGCGTTTGGCAAACATTATCGATAGGGATTCCCTAAACACTTGAGCAAGTCCAATTGACATAATTTGTTTACAATTGGTAAATGAAATAATTTTACCTAGGATATATTTTAGGGAAAGTTTGGCTCACATCCCTGTTAAGTTTTAAAATAGAGAAAACATCATCCTCAAAATAAATTTATGTTTCTAGGCCCTATTTTCAAATCTGTCTGCGCCGAAAGACCCAAATACCCTTTATGTTTTTAGCATTTCAAATGCGCATAACTTTTTGTAGAAACATCAGATCAGCATACCATTTTCACTAAAAAATCATAAATTTTACAATCTTTAAAATGAGATTCATTGTTGATACCAAAAAATCATATTTGCAGTAAGGCTGAATTATTTCATATATTTGTAGAGAATTCTACAATTTTTGAAAAACATTAATTTTTCTTCAAATGTCAGCAATTATTCCATATAATTGCTGACTTTTATGCAATTATATGGAATAGTTGCAGACTTCTCTGCTATTATTCCATATAATTGCCGACTTTTCTGCAATTATTCCGTATACTTTCCATTTTCTACAATTATATGAAATAATCATCAATTTTTCTTCAAATGTCAGCAATTATTCCATATAATTGTAGACTTTTATGAAATTATATGGAATAATTGTAGACTTTTATGCTATTATTCCATATAATTACAGACTTTTCTGTAATTATTCCGTATACTTGCCATTTTATGCAATTATATGAAATAATCATCAATTTTTCTTCAACTGTTAGCAATTATTCTATATAATTGCAGATTTTTATGCAATTATATGGAATAATTGCAGACTTTTATGCAATTCAGTGGAATAATTGCAGATTTTTCTGCTATTATTCCATATAATTGCAGACTTTTCTGTAACTAAATGGAATAATTGCAGACTTTTATGCAATTATTCTAAGTAATCGCAGAAAAGTGCAACAATACCATATAATTGCAGACTTTTCTGTAATTATTACATATAATTACTGAATTGTCTGCAATAACTTCACCTGCTGTTGTTTTTACATATGCAGAATGCCACTCATTATAAAGATAATACAATTTATGATTTAATGGTGAAAATGGTTTGTCAATCCGTCGTTTCTACAAAAAGTTATTGCATTTTAAAGATTGATAATTAATGGGGTGCAAATTTTAATTATGGATGGGAGAATAACATCCATATATGAAGAACCATTTGAAAATAGGGATGTAATTTGTTGACCCAAAAAATAGACCAACACCCTGGTTTGAATTTGAAAGCACCAGCCCTGCTCTGACAGAGCAATATCACAGATAACAGATATAGAAAAGGAGAAGTAAAAGAAAGTAGACAGAGAATTTTTATAGTGGTTCGGTTGTTAATGAAGCCTACGTCCACTTTATAGTTTTATTAAAGACAGATTACTGTTACAAGAGATGTTTGATTACAAGGCTTGGATTATTTCCTAGCTAGATTGAATATCCAGAGTTAATCACAATGTATTCCTTTGGAGATTGTTGTGAGGGAGGTAGAGAGTAAATAATAATTCCAACAGAGCTTCAGCAACCAGTACGGAGAAGATCCTGTTTATGTTGCAGGTAGGATGGTATTTATATGGATCAGAGAGCTTCTGGACCATGCCACTTCATTATTAGCTCGCATGTAGGTAGGAAACAACCCAGAGAGGGTTTGGCTTGCAAAACAAGACAAGAACATGGATCGCTGGCGACCCATGGTCTACGGGTCG
This sequence comes from Allium fistulosum, assembly GCA_030737815.1. Taxonomy (NCBI): domain Eukaryota; kingdom Viridiplantae; phylum Streptophyta; class Magnoliopsida; order Asparagales; family Amaryllidaceae; genus Allium; species Allium fistulosum. The sequence goes on from CM060904.1 coordinate 693,141,354, forward strand.
CTTGCGACCCATATATGGGTCTCCAGCGATCCATAGGCTTGGCTCATTTGTGAGCCAATGTCTTGACCTCCTTTTGTAGTATTCCTTAGCTAGCTCGTTTGAAGGTTTGTGGAGAGGCATGGGTCGCTGATGATCCAAGCACTTAGGATTCTTTTGGAGTTTGGAATTGGAGATGTTTTCATAGTCTTTTATCGTATTCGTTTCATTTTGATAGTAGTTCACTAGCTGTTTGCGCTCAACTACTGATTGGGTTGTAAGAAGGCTGGTCCCTTGGTTTAATCGATCTCGGTTGTTGTCTCAGTAATATAACTTGGCTATCGTTCACTCCTTGCCTTAGCCTTTCTGGTTAGGTTTTAAGCCATCCTAATGTTATGAGATTGTTCTGCTTTCTAGTGGGTCCTGCTGGGTTAAAAGCCCAGATAACATTTTCCCCCCAGAGTACGTCTTTATTGGAAACAAGGCATGCTCTAGAAGTTATTGATTATAGTATCTGTTTAATGGGTTCCAAATAATCGCATTAGAGTCTCGCGGACACGTAGTAAGTTACGTTGTTGATCACCTAGTTTTGGTCTCGACTGCTACTGCTTGTCGTAACGAATCAAATCTCCATAGCTTCTTGGGGTACTTTGAAGTAATGGGTAAGTGTCGAGGCTACCATGAAAATTTGGCTTTTACTTTTCAGCCATCTGTTGAATTTTCAGTGTGAATCATCAGAGTCCACCTAAAGATGTTGTTTTCAACTGACTGACTTATGATAGCTCTTCATTTTTTATTTCGATCTGAATTTCAATTCCTGGTATTGACGATGCAATATTTGCTTCATATTTTACGCAAGGGTTTAGGTTGGTAAGTGGGTGCATGATGTAGGTTTGGAGTTGCCCCATATAGTTTTAATTCGACCGGCGGTGAAGCTAAGTTTGTCTTGAATGATTATACGTTGTTCTGGAGCGAAGTCTTGCTCTTTGTCTTTAGCTTTTTCTTCTTGAATAAATTGGTTAAGTTCCCGTCGATGTTCTTGAGTTCCAATGCAATAATTTATTCCAAAATTGGATATAGTGGATGATTCAATCATATCGCTCTTCCTATTTCTGTATTCCAATGATGCTGAAAATGATTTTCGGTCATCCAATCTTTAGTCTGGTGGAGGTTCTTCCACTCCTCCAGAAGCTGGGTCCTTTACAGCTTAGGCTTCACTTATTATTCCTATCATATTGGGAGGAGTGATTGTAGTTAAATTATGAGGCATAGTTGCTCTTGTAGAGTTGTAGTTGAAGTTCAATCAAGCACAGTTTTAGCCCTCGGAAACTAGCACATGAGTTGTTCGATTGCGATTATCCTTCTCTTGCGTTTTTCAGAATTCAATGCACATCAACCTCTATCTTCGGGACTATTGGCTTAATTGCTCGATTCTGAACATTTCTTTTTCTCGCTGTTGCACTTCTTGTGCTCATGTGCAGCATACTCATTTACTTTAATTCTATACATGTAAGTAATACTTTTGCGATCATTTCAACATATTCTATTTCATGGCTTTGTTCAGAACTATGAAGTAGCTTGGTCTAGCCAGTTCTGAAGCTAATCCCTACTTACGCTCAATTGAGTTAGTTTCAATAAAGTGTTGGTGTAAATGCCTTAGTCCGTAGGGCTAATTACCTTGACTACCAAGCCAACATGTTTTGGGAGACTAGGTTTCCTAAGAAATAAGTTTGATTACCCAGTTTGATTGACAAGATAACTCCTTTCTTCGAGAATTACGGACGTTGTTGCTTGATCCCAAGGTCTGAGTTTTGTAATGATGTCGGCACGTATTAAAAAGATGCGTTTCTGGCATCTTTTGCTAAAGCAAATTCTTCTGAGCCCTACGTTGAGATCCTAATCATGTGTTTGTTTCTATATTTGGAAACTCATACATGGATGACTCAACATTGTGGATTTTTCCTTGATGTTGTGAATCTTCAAATAGCATGATCAAACTTCGAGTAATGGCATTATCTTGCAAGTTGGAACCAAATGATCTAGTTAGACCATAAGTAGGTCATCGATCCTTCTCATCATCGCCAGGCTATGGGCGACGGTGGATTTCTGAACGTTAATTTTTTCATTTCCTTTGTTGGTGATTTTGTTGCCATAATGCTCTGTTTTGTAATACAGAACCGTTATCTAACCAACCTCGCGGTTATTCTCGTTTGGACTTTTGAAACATTTCTTTTGATCAAGTATCTATGCTTCTATCCCTTCTTGAGGGACTAGCTATTTTGAATGCCTGCACTTAGGCGATTGTGAGAGATGGAAATCTGTGGGGCGAATTGCTCAATTGCCCCTAGTCTGGCTCTCAATCCCATTCTGGAATTGAGGACGTTTGGGGATTTTATTTTCGACCTTCCATAATTGCTCCCACTTGTTCTTGGCCATGCATGCTCTTCTTGGTTGCTGACATTGTCATGGAAGTTTTGTTCGTATGTCAACTCCTGTCTTTGAGAATTGATAACCTAGCTATTTGGTTCCAAGCAACATTTCCTCGAGGCTGCCTATCTTTCGGCTATGTCTAAATTCTTTCTAAGTTAAATTTAGGAAATTCGGTTGTGCACCAGCTTTCATCCTTTAAACTAGTACATGGGTAGTTCAATCCTGGGATTTCCTTTCGACGTTGCTTTATTCCTATGAAGTGGTTGATTCCTGTGATGAAAGGTCAACCCATCCAGCTGACCTTTGAAAGGATATTTCTTCCGATCGCTGCCTGTCATTGGGCACAATAGTTTTATAAAGAGAAGGTAGAAACTCAATTGAGGACACGATATGTCTTCCGGTCGTTGCATGTCAGTGGGCAACAATAGTTTTCTAAAGAGAAGGTAGAAACTCAGTTGAGGACCAACTTCTATCTCCAAAAGCTAGTGCATCGACGGTTCACTGCGATGAGTGTTTCTCATCAGCCCCATAGATTAAAGTTTTCCTGGCCTTGCCGGGGCAATACCGGTACTTAGTGAGTAGAATGTTTCCCGAAGTTGCCGGGGCAACACCGGTACTTATGAAATAGAAAGTTTTCTAGCATTGCCGGGGCAACATTGTACTTAGGAAATAGAAAATTTTCCCAGCATTGCCAGGGCAACACCAGTACTTAAAAGATAAAAGAAGGCATTGGCGTTAGCAAGAAAACACCGACACTCAGGAGTTTGGGTTAGATTTTCCCCATCGATTTGGCGGTGCTCTTAATCCAGTTGGGTACTATTTTCGACCTTCAAAAACTAGCACTTCGATGGTTGGATCATAGAATTATTTTCTTAGTGTTGCCTGTCTTATGGGTAGTGTTAAAGTCGTGTTGGTGATGGTATTTAACGGTTTGCACTTCTCTTGCCGATTTTAGGTTGGAATTACTGGAATAAGGGGCGGTTGAAACCCACTTATCGGTTCATGGTGTTTGCATTCTAGTCTGCATTCTAGGAACTTAGAGTCATTCTGTGAGCGGTCGACTCATGCTCGATTTGTGTTCATATTTCGGTCTGCGCTCCGGGGACTTAGAGTTCTTTTGTGGGCGTTTGCACTTTCGCTAAATTGTTTGTAGTTTAGTTCATAGTCGAGGACTGAGAGATTTCTGTGAATCGTTTATACTCTAGTCCGCGCTTCGGAGACTTAGAGATTTTTGTCAATCGTTTATACTCTAGTCCGCGCTCTGGGGACGTAGAGATTTTTGTCAATCGTTTATACTCTAGTCCATGCTCCAGGGACTTAGAGTAGTCTAGTCCACGCTCCGGGGACATAGAGATATTTGTCAATCGTTTATACTCTAGTCCGCGCTCTGGGGACTTAGAGTACTCTAGTCCGCGCTCCGAGGACTTAGAGTTTTTTGTCAATCGTTTATACTCTAGTCCGCGCTCCGGGGACTTAGAGTACTCTAGTCCGTGCTCCGGGGACTTATAGATTTTTGTAAATCGTTACTCTAGTCCGCACTCCGGGGACTTAGAGCCAGTTTGGTGATGGTTGAATCATTCATCCGATCCTGTAGAGTGGAGTAGATTCCCTTTAACCCAACGTGGTAGTTTTCTCAACGTTGTTTAACTTCAAGATGCACCATGTTCTCTAACGGTAAGAGTCCCAAGCGTTTTCGTTGCCTAGCTTTGTTTATAGCCGTCAAGTGTTCCCCTTGGAGATGCGAGGCTGTTGCTTAACCAATTCCATAGTTATTCTTATTCATGAAAAATTAAATTTCCTTCAACCGGTTTTTGTTATGCTCATTCCTATACTGATCATGGACCAGTAGAGTTTGGTAGTGTTTGTCTTGAATATGTGGCATTTAACCTTGCTTGTTTCAGGCCATATGCATTATGCTAGGCTGATAGCATTATTGCGGATATCAACCTTATTCATTGGTTCCAATCTCCGGGAATCAATGGTTTAGTTGCTCGATTTTGAATGTTGTCTACTTGCTGTGGTCTGTCTTCGGATAACAGCTGGTTTTCTGCAAGTTATGGATTAAGACCTCAGTCAAGCACCTGCTTCTATTCTTTGGAAACTGGTGCATTGATGATTTGATTCTGGAACAGCCTTCCGCCATCGTCTATCTCTGGACGACGGTAAGTTCCTCCTTTTATTGCAAGTTGGAGCGTTCTTTTATCCTGACCAAGTGTTAATGTGTTATGTGCCCCTCAGTCCACAGGGCTGATTATTCTGAACAATTAATGTGAGACTTGATGTTCTGGGCGGCTCCCTGGATGCCCCCAATCAATGGTACGTCGCAGCTCCTATCTCTGGGAACACGTGACTTGGATGCCTTGAATTTTGACATTATGTACATTAACTTTGGTCAAAATTCAGAATTCTTTGCCGACTTCTTGGTTTGTGAGCTTTGCGGTACTACCGAAGCAATGTCGGTTCTTTCGGGTATCGGGAGTTGATCCCTGTTAATCGAAGTGCTTGGCTTTTGAGAGTGCACGGCTTATGAAATTCCTCTCTGTTGCCTATCTTCGGGCAATGTGAGGGGTTTGTGTTTTGAAAGTTAGTGCACGGCTTATTGGATGCGCGGCTTTTAGTTTTCCTCGGTGTTGCCTATCTTCGACCAAAGTAAGGAGTTTAAGCTCTTTAAGAGTTAGTGCACGGCTTTCCGTGCTCCTTGGTGTTGTCTATCTTCGGGCAACGTAAGGAGCGTACATTTTAGGAGTTAGTGCGTGGCTTATGAAATGCACGACTTTTGGCGCTCCTTGGCGTTGCCTATCTTCGGGAAACACAAAAAGCATAAGTTTTGATGGACGACTTATGAGATGCGCGGCTTTTGGTGCTCCTTGGCATTGCCTATCTCCGGGCAATGCAAGGAGCGTAAGTTTTGATGCACGGCTTTTGGTGCTCCTTGGCGTTTCCTATCTCCGGCCAATGCAAGGACCATAAGTTTTGATGCACGGCTTAGGAGATGTGTGGCTTTTGGTGCTCCTTGGCGTTGCCTATCTCCGAGCAACGCAAGGAGTGTAAGTTTTGATGCACGGCTTACGAGATGCATGGCTTTTGGTGCTCCTTGGCGTTGCCTATCTCTGGATAAAGCAAGGAGTTAGTTTTTGGTGATCCTCGGTGTTGCCTATCTCCGGGCAATGCGAGGAGTTAGTGGTTGATGCTCTTCGGCGTCGCCTCTCTCCGGGCAACGCGAGGAGTTAGTTTTTGATGCTCCTCGGCGTCGCCTATCTCCGGGCAATGCGAGAAGTCTAAGTTTTGGGCCTTCCCGATGTTGCCGGGGTAACATGGGTTTTCGGAAGGCAAGGATTGTGTTATGTTGATCCAACGGTTTGAATCGATTTGCTTTCATCGACCAGGCGGGTATTTACTATAAACACGGCTTTATTGGTTCAAGAAGCAAAGCATGGATTACGGGATACACATAGTGGTTTGGGCCTGCTGGAGGAGTGATACTAGTTCATAGAATGTAAGGATCGAGTTTTCCCATTAACTCGGCGGTTTGATTTTGCTTGAACGCGTTTCGTTAGTTCTAAGAGATAATTAGTTTTTAGATCGAGTAGTCATGGCTTGGACGATCCTCCTAATTTTGGGAGGATGTGCTCGGCCAAAAAAATAAGATTACCATGGCGGAGAGATCTACAGTCGACCACATTGAGATGGTTATGAAGAAAGAGCTTATGGGAGTTCGGGGCAAGACTCTCAATTTTTGGTCTAAACTTCCTCTAGAGAATTGGTCTTTAACTAGCATATGGTCTAAGAGGAAGAGGAACCGGTCCCCAAGAGTGGTAAAATAGTAGTTGGAAAGAAGTGGGCAAGTATTATGCTAGTATTTCATTTGTTGCTCTAGCTAGGTCATGAAGTCCGCAGTTTTCAAAATGCCAGAATTTTTGATCGGGAATAACAGAACTGTGGTATGATTAGTCTCGGACTTTCTTATGGCTATTCAAGTGTGTGCAGTGCCACCATGCCATATGGCTGTTGGCGCACTTGAACTGTATCCATGGTCTCTACACAACTCGTTTGGTTACCCCCAATCCAGTGGGAGCGGTTCTTCCGAGTTCTAAGTCTTGGCTTGATTCGAGTCAGCCTCTGATTAACCATAAGGTCAGTTCGGTTTCGGCTTAGTTTCTTTGAGCAACTTTGAAGCTCTAGAATTTAGCACTGTTTGTTTCATTGGTTGTTTAATTATGTTGAATGACTGATATGATTGTCGATTTATGGCCCTAGAGCATGGCTTTGTTGACTTCAATGGACTTTGGATTAGATGACTACTGATCTTCCAGTTCACCTTCATGGATATCAATCGCATATAAATTTCATTGGTCTACCGGTTTGCCCTCACGACGCTTTAGTTCGTGAAAGACCTTCACGTTCGCGAAGGGATTTTAGGATCGAATGACCACTGATCTACCGGTTTACCTTCACCGTGCTTTAGTTCATGAATGACCTTCACATTCGCGAAGGCTTTTTTGGATCAGATGACCGATGATCTACTGGTTTACCTTCACGACACTTTAGTTTGTGAAAGACCTTCACGTTTGCGAAGGTTTTTTTTATGGTTGGATGTCTAGTGACTAGACGGCCTTGGAATGATAATTTATCGATTCCGAGAGGAGTTTTGGGTCGTGTGTCCGATGACCTGGTGGTCTTAAAGCAAATGATTCATCGACTTCAAGGGTAATTTTTCAGATTCAGCTCGAGGGAACATAGTTTTATCGATTCCTATAGGATACGATGTTGGATCTATTCAACGATCCTTTGGACAAGACCTCTCGACGCCACCAACAACGCCGGTTCTCATAAAGGGGATTGACATGACTCATCGAGGGTATAAAAGCATTTCTTTCGTCGTGATGTCTGTAATGCCCCTAGTGTCCCGGTATGGCTCATTTGGAAAAGGAGAGTAGACAAGGATGGATGAGAAGGCATCTCTTTAGGTTGCTGTACCATTCCTTAGTTGCTATCTAGCTAGAGTGTTATTTGATAATCGTCCTTTCGTTTGATTTCATCAGTTAGTTGGGGCACTTTTCTGCTGGGTCTTAGTACCCTTGCTTGGGCAGAAGGTCCCTGAGATCCTATAGCTCCTTCACCATTTGGTATGTTCTTTGGCACACTGCCGGGTTTGCTTTCTTCCAATTGCACTACTTCTAGTCTTTAGAACCAGTTACCCTTCCCATAGAATTCTTCCAGAGTAGCAGGTTGTTTCATACTTTAATGATTCCTGAGGGCCTTGCAGCAGACTGCATCCGTCGCACTTGCTTCGTCCATACGCTAGTCGTACCTGTAAAGAAGCAATTTTGAATCAGTTGTACAGTTGTATAAAAGGTATAGTTGGCATGATAAACCTCTTTGGATATTCTGTATGTTGAACGGCTTTGATGAATGGGTTTTAATTGGGGAAGATGCTCTAATCATTGTCAGACCGGTTCGTTTTCAAGTTACGATTGTTTATAATGCTTGAGAATGATACATGCATGATTGTCTATGCTTGAATGATTCTAAATGTCGATGAATGACAAATCACTTATAATGGGGTCGTGGACTAGTGACGATCCCAAAATTTTTGAAACTAGGTGAGATCGGTCTGGGGTGACAAAGAAGGCCTCATAAGGTTGCATCCCAAATTTCAAGGTATTTGGAGTTCGCACGCTCGAGTTATCGATAAAAGAAGATGGATCGACATTGATGGATCGGCATTGATGGATCGGTGGTATTTTACTTGGAGTCTAACCTGAGAAAATTTGCCATTTGCTTGGAGTCAGCACATGGTTCGCTTTTCACAGAATTTGAAGTGCTGGGTTGGTGACAAACGTTGCTTGGAGCCATTTACCTATTTGCTTGGAGAAAATCTTGGTTTTACCCTAGTCAAGCCATGGACCAAAATTTCCTAGGTTTACTTCGGGTCAAATGGGTGATTACCCGAGTTTGACTTCGAGTCAGGACTTCCAAAATCTGCTTTGAGTCAAATAGTCTATTACTCGAGTTCGACTTCGAGTCAACCCTGAAGTGATTTTTTCAACGACCATTTTGACAATTTTTGATGTTTTTCGACGATAACCATTCGCGATTTGACCATGGGAGTTCCATGATGGGATCGGAAGCTGTTTAGTTAGGAGTGGTCACAATATACCATGGGAGCTTGGCATTGTAATCGATCTCAGTTTGTATCATATCTTATAGGTCCTCCACCTTCTCAGAATACCGTTTGGGTTGTAGTTCCTCGTCCATTGCTTGGCACTGTGGTACGGCACAGGTTTTAGAGCCTCTTCTAGCGTTTTGCACGTTGCATTTTCATCCAATTTGTCTTCCTCAAATTGTTTGTCATCTTCAGAGCCGGAGAGAGCCATCCTTATATGTTTACGTAGGGTTTTCACCCCTAAGTTCGGGTTTGTAGTCGATGTTTTTGCAGTAGGTGGAGTGTTGACGTTTTCTTCTGCCATGATTCTTGGAGCTCCTCCCATTGCTTCCTTTCGATTATATCCCCTTTCCATGTAGGTCATTGCAAATTAATGAAATAGTATGGATCGCTAGCGATCCATGTGCTTAGAATATTATTGGACTTTGCTTTCTGGAGTTTATGGAGGTCTGGTGAAAAGGTATGGATCGCTAGCGATCCATGTACTTAGTTAATTTCTGAGCTTTGCCTTTCGGATCGCGTCTACTATCTCATGTTGATGTTCTCCATCTAATTTCATAGCTTGTTGCCTTATTTTAATGATGATCCATATGCTGGTTGCATTGGACTGCTATTGGATCATGATGCAAGGGGATTGGTGGACCCACGAGCTAACTATATGGATCGCTATCGATCCATAGGAGATAGATCGCTAGCGACCCATCACCTTAGCATGTGTTTGCTTGCCTTTTCTCCGACCCTTCTTGGTTGGTTCTTCTATTCTCAACAGCAAACCTTCTAAGCAGAGAATGAGGAACTAACTTCTGGACCTATGGAATCCAACGTAGATAGCTAGATCTGAATTTGAGTTGGAATTCTCAATGAAAGCACCAAAATGTTGACCCAAAAAATGGACCAACACCTTGGTTTGGATTTGATAGTACCAGCCCTGTTCTGACAGAGCAATATCACAGATAACAGATATAGAAAAGGAACAGTAAAAGAAAGTAGACAGAGAATTTTTATAGTCGTTCGGCTATTAATGAAGCCTACGTCCACTTTTTAGTTTTATTAAAGACTGATTGCTGTTACAAGAGATGCTTGATTACAAGGCTTGGATTATTTCCTAGCTAGATTGAATCTCTAGAGTTGGAATCCACTAAAAAATCATAGTGTATTACTTTGGAGATTGTTGTGAGGGAGGTAGAGAGTGAAGAATAATTCCAGCAGAGCTTCAACAACCAGTCCGGAGAAGAGCCCGTTTATGTTGCAGGTAGGATGGTATTTATATGGATCGGAGAGCTTCTGGGCCAGGCCACTTCATCGTTAGCTTGTAGGTAGGTAGGAAATGACCTAGGTAGGGTTTGGCTCGCAAAACGAGATAAGAACATGGGTCGCTGGCGACCCATGGTCTATGGGTCGCTGGCGATCCGTAGACTTGGCTTGTTTGTAAACCAATGTCTTGGCCTCCTTTTGTAGTATTCCTTAGCTAGCTCGTTTAAAGGTTTGAGGAGAGGCATGGGTCTCTGATGATCCAAGCACTTAGGATTTTTTGGAGTTTGGAATTGGAGATGTTTCCATAGTCTTTTATCGTAGTCGTTTCGTTTTGATAGTAGTTCACTAGTTGTTTGCACTCAACTGCTGATTAGGCTGTAGGAAGGCTGGTTCCTTGGTTTAATTGATCTCGGTTGTTGTCTCAGTAATATTGCTTGGCTATCGTTCACTCCTTGCCTTAGCCTTTCTGGTTAGGTTCTAAGCCATCCCGATGTTACGAGATTGTTTTGCTTTTTAGTGGGTCCCGCTGGGTTAGAAACCCAGATAACAAAATTTATTTCTTTTTTGGGGAGGATGTTTTGTGTATTAAGTTTGATTTTTGGGATGTGTCCCTTATTTTCACTATATTTTATATATAAAGGAATGATTTTCAAAAGTCTATATAGTTATTGAAGAGATGTAGGGTTAAAATTGGATTTAGAATATAATGTGTTTAGTTAAAAGAAAATCTTTAGATGACCTTATAAAAATGAAAAGGATTGTGAGAATATTAAATTCCGGGGGTTTTGATAAAGATTTAAATTATTTTGAAAAAGTTGTAGTAATTATACTTAAAGAGATTTTAAGATATAAATATTTTAAAATGGATTTGAAAGTAAATTTTTCTTTGGATAGTTCGGGAAGGAGTTTCAAACTGTTTTGTGATAATCGGAAAATCTTCTAAGTGACAATCGAATGTTTGCTTAGGCAGATATAATAGTGCACTTAGTAAATTATCCTCTTTGTGATTGTATAATCGAAACGATTTCGAATTCGAATGAATCTAAAGCTAGTGGATGGTTTTATTAAAAGAACTATTTATTTATAAATATTATTGTTTCAAAAGGGAGTTTGTGAAGAAAGAAATATTTTTATGATAAACTAGTTCAAGTGTCTTGGAAATGGCTAAATATGGGTAAGAGATGTGTTCGGATGGTAAACACTTCTCTTGAGTATTTCTCTACTTAGTAAAAGAGATATATAATACTATTCGGTAGCGCACGGTTCCTTAATATCATTTTAGAGTTACTCGGGCTATATATTATGTTTTCAAAAGGGTTAAATATAAAGTATCATTTCGAAAGGTTTTTGAAATAAAACTCGGATATTGTGTTCTCGAATCCCTTAAAAGAATAGAGTTTTCAAAATAAAAGGATGTCTTGATTAAGAGTGGGTTAATAAATAAAGTTTTAAATTTGTTGAACATTCTAGGTTAAGTAAAACCAATTTAAGATTTGAAATCGTATATACTCTTTTGGATATAGAAGAGTATCATACTAAAATGAATTTGAGTTATAGAATGTTAATAAACTTAAGTAATGTTCTTAAGTAAAATGGTGATCCTTTAAAAAGGGTAATTATAATCTTGGGAAGTAGGAACCAATGGGATTAGTATGTAGGTTGTACGCAGATCATTTCTCCTTTTCACATAGTTCCCGATCCAAGATTCGAGTACATTACTCGAGGTGTTTCACACCATTTCGAATAGGGATTTATCGCACGATTTTTGACGACGAGTGTTGATGAGGGTTCTTATGTGGAACCAAAGTTGTCTATCATAGTTTATGGCTATGCAAGGAGAAAAGAGGTTTCTAATTAAGAAGCCTGATCAAAGTCCGCACTAGGAAGTTGAGTGAGCGATACTAGTTCGGAATGAAAGTTATGTGTTCAAGTGAGTGATCGAACCAGTTTTTTACATAGGAATGATCTATGTATAGTATACGGACTGATGAATAGTTTTAAGTATTTATAGGAATAGGATTGTGGTATAATTTCGAGGACGAAATTCTTTTAAGGGGGGAAGAATGTAACGACCTGCAAATTTATCACTTGGATAAATTATATTTATTTTTAAAATAGTTAGATATGGGTTTAAAATTAAGAAATAATCATGTTTTAAGTGGTAAATAATAATAGTTATTTTGTTTGGGAAAACTATTTGCAGACAAATTACCGAGGTAAAATATTGAAAATTTGTAAATATCGTCCTAGGTAAAATATCGATAAAACAACCAGAAATCATTTTATCAATAAACTGCTTTTAAACAATAAGGATCGTGCACAGCTCTAGATTCATACACTAATATATGTATTCAAACAAGATTATGAAATAAAATAATTTATTTTATTTTTGGAAAATAAAATGTATTTATGACATCAATCATTGATATCATCGGTTTTATATATTTCTTTGGAAATTCCAGTTAAGTTTAAATATTAAATAAATGAATTTTTATTAACAAATAAACCTATTTTAATTATTTAATAATGATGGTAAAATAATTTTTAATTTTTTTTACCAAAATAGATAGTTCGTAGAAAAATAGAAAATGTAACCGAAGAACGTTTTTCGGTATTTCGACTTTTCGACACCGGAAAGTTTTCGGGAACGTTGTTCGCCTTTATGCACTACATATACACATATATAGTAGATAATTAAATATATAATAATACACTTAATAATATATTATCTTATGTTAATTATGTTTAGCAAGCGATGTGACAAGTCATGGTTTTAAAAATAATAACTTATATATATAAGTATATATCATTATCTCTTATCATATCTTAGCCTTATCATCATTATCCATCATAACCTAGAGGATGTGATTAGAGGGATGTGACATATAAGGGGGAGGAAGATGGTGATGTGACTTGTCAAAGTAATGACATGTTAGGATATGTTAAAACTAAGGTTAAAATGGTAATTTTCGTACTTTCTTTCATCTATAAATACACATCCATTTCACCATATTTTTGTTTACTTCTCTTTTTCCATTTACCTAAAGCTTTCTTTATTTTTCATGGCTTCTTATGTTAGTTTTAAGTTTTTTTAAAATCAAAACATTTAAATTGTTTTAAAGATGCAAACTTGTTTTTAAACTCTTTCTTCTCCATTTTTCCTTCACTTTATTCGGCCATAACTTCCTGTATTTTACACCAAATAAAAAATTTCTTTTCTTCAAATTGTATAAATTCAATAGCTACAGCTTTCAATTTTATCGCTTTTTCTAATTTCAAGCTTTGGTTTGTCAAAATCTCATTTCTTTGCAGTGTACTATTAAACTCAGAAATTCGGGTCCGAAAATAGCTCTCTTTCTTTTGACCATATCTACCTCAAACGGAATTTGATTTGAGTGATTCATTTTTCAAATTGTAGAGAAAATAATTTTCTAAAACTTTTCTTTCGATCACATTTTTAAAATTCGAGAGTAATATGTCAAAAAATCAAGTGGAGGATGACATATTTTTGAGGTGATTTTTTGTGGATCTAAGGCATTTCAGGTTTCAAAGATTTTCGTGAGTAAAACTACTTTGTTTTGGAAAGGTTTTTGACTTTACTATGATGTGTTATTGTGATGATAATATGATGAGAAAATTGAATGGTTATTATGTTGGTCCATGGTGATTTGATGGATGTTATGTTTGGTATTGGATTTAAGAATTGAATGTGTGTTGTCGAGTTAGTAAGCATATAACCTTATGTTTATATGTGTGCTTCATTGTGATGTTAAGAGTATGGTAGTATGGATGTATGGTTGTGATTTAAGAATCAAAGTATGTTGAGTTGAAACAATGTTAACAACTTTGTGTGTTGCGACGGACGTGAGATCCGATTTGAAATCAAAACTATGATTTCTAGTTTCAAAGTTTGGAAATGGTTTTAAGTTTTATCTTGGTTTAAGGTTTCAAAAAATTTCTACATATTATTTCAAAACATGCAGGAGCAAGAATTTAAGTGAAGTATTTCATTTTAAATAAGATAGGGCGAACTGCGCTCATAGCGAGGTCCCTATGGATGCAGTTCGACAAAAATTCACGATTTCCATCTTTAAGTGAGTCATTTTGGAATTGTTTTGCAAAAAAATTCCAAACTTAATTAGTAACACAAAAAGAGATTAAGTTTATATTATTAAATAATTTTTTTATTTAATAAAATAATTAAAGGTAATTAGCAGTTAATTAATAATTAAGTGATTAGAGGTTAAGTAACACTTAAGGAAGGTTAATGACTAATTATTGATGAATAAGGTTTTAATTAGTGATTAATGAAGATAAGAAGTAACTAAATGGTTAATTATTATTTAATTAATTTAAGTAGGTTAATTAATTATTATTTATTTAAGTGATTATTTAATTAATTTTTAATTAATTAGGGTTTAACTAATAATGAATTGTTTAATTAACTTGGATACATTAGGAAGTTAATTAGGACTTAACCAAGTTCATTAAGTTAATTAAAGTTTAATTATGAATTAATCTTGATTTAATTAAGATATAATTAGGGTTTAAGCTAATTGAATATACTTTAATCTTTTCAAAGCTATTTTTAAACTTAATCGATTATGTTTTAAATCAATTTTCTTTTTAAGATTAATTGATTTTAAATCAAAGGATCTCTCGTCTGGACCATTAAGTAGCCAAATGAATTAAAGTAGTGATTAAAAAACGTTGGCACGTTTTATGGTAAGTAAGTGACTTATGTTTAGCACAATTGCCGAATATCAGTAACGTGGTAAACACAAAGAAGTTAATTTCAATAAGCTGGTCATGATAACTTAAGCATATGGAATATACTTCTATATGTAAAAAATTTACACCCGTTAATGGATGTATCTATATTTGTAACTTGGACATTTACCTATGATTGGTTGTATGTTATGTGTGAATCCCTTACATATCTGATTTTATGCATTACCCATGATATAACATGGATAAGTAAGCCCAAATTTAATGATCCATTATAGACATTAAGCCTCCGTTTGGTTTTGGAAAGTTAATATTTCATTTTCTTTTAAAATGGTCTTCAAGATTATTCTATTTTGAACAAGATATTTGAAGAATGATTTGACAATTGTTTTGACTATTATATAAAGAAGTTTATGAATAATTTTAGGGTATTCATAAAAGGAGTTTTAGAAATAGTTTTGGATGTTTATAAAAAGATTTCATAAATGGGTTTGGATGTCTATAAAGGGAAGTTTTATACAAGGTTTGAAAGTTTATAAAGAAGTTGTATCACTGGGTTTGAATATTTATAAAGAGTCTCATAAATGAGTATAGAGGGTGATAAATGTTTTGTAAACGGGTTTGGGTTAAAGCAAAAGGGATTTCATGGGTAAGGGAAATTTATAAAAGGATTTATTGAAGATAATTACAACAGGAATTCGAGGTTTGGGTTTCTCGAGGCTGACCTTTTAAAAATCATGGTATGGAACATCCGTTCCACACTATACGCCGAAGGAATAGTGCTTAGAGTTATCCTTTTCTCCAATTTAAATAATGTAGATAAATCCTTTTTAGAGATTTGGTAATGGGAAATCTTACAAATGTTTTGTGAATATACTTATATCAGAAAGATAAGTATATGAAAGTTTTTGAAAGAGATTTATTAAACAAAGATATGTTTTGAGGCTTAGTGGTTGCTATGGATAAAAAATCTCAAATGGAATTGGTTGTTGTTTGTTTATTTGGTAGTTAAATAACTGACTACCAAGTTTGACCCAATTTGACTTAGGAAGTATGAACGTAAATTCGAGTTCCCCGATGAAGACTCGAAAACTTGGTTCCAAAAGAATTGGGAATGAGTCAATTGGAAATTATCGGTTGTAGATATGGAGAAAGCGAGATCAGATCTATATCCGAAAACCACTCTGAACCAACATTTACGTTCGAGTGGAAGGCATCTTGAAGATGATAGAAGACCAAGCTCTTTGAAGTGCAAGGGCTACTGCTACTAATCCTGAGGGTGATTCCAAAATGGATGTAGTAGAGTTAGTGCCGTCAGTTTCTTTTAGACCCAGAACGAATTTGTATGGGTGAATGTTGGCATTGCATTGACGCCTGGAGAGCAGTGCTAGCATTCCTAGATGGATTGCTATTCAGAAAGGTAAAACGTAGCCTTATCAGTCGGGAATGACTAAAACAGAGGATATGCAACAAGGCTACGTGGGTGGCACCCATTAGGGTATATCATCACTCTTCTAGATATATACACAATCATCAATGAATTCGTGTATGTGGGAGCGCTCGGTTAAAGGTTGCAAAGAAACCGGGGTGATAATATATTCGGTACTATCTAGCAAGGGGTCGGCCGGTTATGTGTTGGTAGGGGTTGTTAGGTATGGCCTCGGTACATTTTTCTAGAGGTGCACTATGGCGGGCAGTACCCTAGTAGCCCAGTCATTAGTTGGAATCCATTCTCCAAACGTTCCTTACATTTTTGATTTTAGAGCCAAGTATATTGGAATGCGAGATGCAAGCATTTCAGCTATTTTATCGATTTACTTTAAACCTAGACACTATGATAATATCACTGGATTTTGATATAAAATTCTTTGGTTATAGTAAGGTAAAAACCCATCCGTTTTTATGTGCGGTGTGGTCTTATGAGTTACCCTTTGTTTGAAAAAAATTCAAATGTAGAAATCAGTTTGGTTGCTACTTTTTATCGAGTTTTACTCACGCTAGTTTATCAGACTGACCTGGGCGTTATTCCATGTAATGCTCGGGTCATACCGAGCATATTCTCCTAGGTTTAGTTGGATACTTTGGAGTTGAAGAGGAGCTGGATGGTTAAGACGTATTCACGTATATTTTTACTTTTGTTGTATTATAGAGTCTAATGTTTGTAAATGTAAGGACATGTTTCTATAACTGTCCGAATTTAGGTAAGTCTAGTGTACTCTGATGTTGTATGTATGAACAAAGATGTTTCCTTTTTGTAAAGATCATTGTTGTATTATATATTATTCGATGCGTTGTGAGATTTTGTGTTTTTTAGTTTTCTTCTATCTTCTACCTTCTTCTTTCACCCTAATAAATCAGTATTTCCGGCACATGAATGTTCGACGTGTGATATAGTGGACGTATTAGTGTCGATTTTCGAGGGTCGAAAATCTGGTTCGTTACTAGTTGTGTAGTGCGAGACTACACAGCAAGAAGATGATAAATAGATATTAAAATAAAGCAGTTTTTCGATCAACAGGTCTGATCGGTAGCAGCAAAAATAAGAGTACCAAATAAGCTAACAGTTCACCATCATAGTTTCAACTAAAACCAAAGGAAATCCTACGATATACAAACAGAAAAAACAGTGCCCACTAAACAAAAAATGAGACAATAGTCCCATACAAAATGACATGAACCATGAAGGAGCGGTAGTTAGTCAACATCCGAGTGATCTATACCACCAAAAGTTCACGGGGTAGGCACATCACTGTAATTCACAAATTCATTGTTTGACATAGCGGAACCAATCTCACGGCGAAGAGGAGGTAGAGGGCTACCTCCTGTCTAAACGGAGAAATAGAAAGCGATCTTAAAGCATAATTGTAGAGGAAATCGAATAGCGTTTTCAAAGCATATAGAGTTCCTCTCCATCTAGATAACTTAGTGGAACGCTGAGAGAAAGAGTCGGTGGTTGAGGAGGAATTGTATTGCCAATGATCATAGAAGGAAGGGACGGAGAGGATCGAGTTGAGGAGATGAGCAAGGAGGAACACTAGACATAAAAGGTCAAATCACAATCGGAAAAGAGGTGATCGATGTTCTCGAGAGCGAAATGGTATAATGGGCTGGATGCGTTGATGCTCATGCCTTTATGAATTATTCTGTCTATGGTATTAATCTTCTCATGCATAAGAAGTCACATTAGGAATTTGACTTGTGGTGGGATTTTGAAGTTCAATAGTCGAGCATACATGTAGTGTCTACCGGAATAGGAGAGGCAAGAGTATAAGGAGCTGACAGAGAACGTACCTCTAGAGTTGCAGCCCCAAACTTGTCGATCAGCAATAGAAAAAGTGTCGAGGTCATGAAGCAAGGATTGAATGTGGAACAGTTGGGAGAGGGCGGGACTGATGATAACATGATTGGATTGAAAGCAAGTGGTGCACATGTGAATGGCTTTATAGACAATAGTGGAGTGGTTGGTAACAATGGTGAAGAGGTCGGTGTGGGTGAGACGAAGAGGCGATTCATTGGACCAGGCGTCCAACCAAAGGTTAAAAGAGGCTCCATTTACAATCTCCATTGAAATAGAAGACTTAACCCAGATCGATGAGCATAGGACCCTGGACTAGAATGGTGAAGGGTTACCGATAGGAGGATCGTGGAGAATCAGAAAGGGGTTTGAATTATAATGCTTAAATAGGATCCAACATTTCCAAATTGGAGATTCCTCCTTAAAACAATGCCAAATCCATTTTGCAAGAAAGGCTAATTGAAGAGTTTGATGTTGGGAATCCCTAAACCCCCCTGAAAGATAAATTTGCAAATAGTAGACCAATTAACTAAATTGTTCTTCTGAGAGCCATGCCAAAGAAAGGAGCGTCCAAGGTGATCTATAGAGCTGATCACCCAACAAGGAGCTTTGTGGAAGGACAGCCAGTAGGTTGGGATTGAGGCAAGGACTGATTTAACAAGAACGAGTCTGCCAGTTTTCAAAAGGGAAGAGGCATTCCAAGTAGCAAGACGACCAGAGATCCTGGAGATCAGAGGTTGGCAGTCGACACGTTGGAATTTGGAAGGACAGATACATATACCTAAGTAGGAGATAGGGAATTGCGTGAGGTTACAGTTCAGTGCAAGAGCAACATAAGGGCCAATGGGACCAACACCACCTAGATGACATAGCTTTTGGAAAAAATAATTGAGAGGCTAGAGACAAGATCGAAGGAATAGAGTAGGAGTTTGAGGTTGTGGATGTGGAATGGGGATGGGGAGGAGAAAAGGATGGTATAGTTCGCCTACTGGATGTTGGAGACTATGGTGTTGGAATTGGGGAGGCCAATACCAACTAAGAGGTTGTGGGAGATCGCGAGTTTGTTCATTCTACTGAAAACATCAATAGAAAGCACAAATAAAAAATGGTAGAGTGGATCTCCTTGGCGCAGACCACAGGCAGATTTGATAAGGCCTCCACCAATTCCACTGACAAAAATGGAGGACATGCTAGTATGCAGAATATAACTAACCCAATTAGTCCATCTAACAGGAAAACCATGGTGTTCGAGGGTGTCGAGGATAAAGGACCAGCTGATGGAGTCAAAGGCTTTGGAGAAGTCTAATTTGAGGAGGACACTAGGAGTGTGAGAGGAGTGGTAATGGGAGATAATCTCTTAGGTAGCCGCAACACTCGAGAATGTTGCGGCCAAGGATGAAGGCAAATTGCTTAGGCCCAACTAAGGAGGAGATGTGAAGTTGGAGACGATTAGGAAGAACCTTAGCGAAGAGTTTGAAGGTAGTGTTGAGGAGGCTAATAGGGCGGAAATCACAGAGAGAGAGATGGCTCCAGACTTATTATGGATGAGGATCACATTCGCGTAATTAATTTTGGCAATCATGGAGGGATCAAGGTGGACTTCATCAAATATAGCCAGGATGTCGGAACTGATAGTAGACCAGAATTGCTTGAATAAGAGAGGACCAAAACCGTTGGGCCTAGGGGATTTGTCATCATCCAAGTAAGTTAAAGCAACGAGGATCTCGGGTTTCGAGAATGGGTGGTCAATTGAGATTAGAGGAAGGTTTGGGTACAGTTCATTCTGGGTGATTAGGAGCAGAAGGGGATGAGGGCAGGGAAGAATGTGCTTTTAGTAGGAGTTAAAAAGTCAGTTAAGGTAAAATTGATCGTGGAAAATACCTCCCTCATAATGAATCTCAAAAATGTAGTTAGGTCTTCCTCTGCCATTACCATATCTATGGAAGCAGGCGGTGTTACAGTCTCCATCCTTGAGCCAGCTGGCTTTGGAATGCTGTTTCTAACCAATCTTTTCTTGCTTTAAGAGTCTTTTCAATTCAACTTTGAGGCTATGAAGGGATTCGAATTTGGATTGGGTAAGTAGGTTGGATTCCTCATAGATATTGAGATCAAGGATGGCGTCTAGAGATCAGAGATGTAGGCTTTAGGAGCCAGAGGCACTTGAATTTGAATCTAGATCTAAGAGGTGACGAATCGCCAAAGTCCAAAAGGATGGGGTAGTGGTTGGATAGGATGGTAGGGAGTCCATAGATAGAGGAGATAGAAGATGGGAATCATCCCAAGGGGTATTGAAGAGGAAGCGATCGAGTTTGACAAGAGTAGGAGAGTGACAATGATTACTCTAGGTGAATTGGCGATTAGAAATAGGAGAGTCAATGAGAGTGCAAGAATCGATGAAATAATTAAAGGATTCAATATCCGGAGAAGAAGGAGCAGGCGAGTTGCATTCCAGAGAATGTTGGGTAATATTGAAGTCTCCACCAAGGACCCATGGGCCTTGAGAAAAGTTTAAAACTTCATAGCAGTTGGCTCAAAGGGAAAACATTTCCTGATTAGAGCGTGGACAATAAATATTAGAGAAGAAATAGATAATTCCAAACGAGGCGTGTTCGAGGGTCACATAAAGGATAGGACTGTGTTTGATGACCTGGATGAGTTTCCACTTGGATTAGTCCCTAGCGGTAAGAATACCACCCCGGGAACCAGAAGCACAAATAAATTTTCAACCCAATAAAAAAGAATCCCCAATACTATGGAAAAGCAAGGGATTGGGATCGACAATTTTGGATTCTTGATTGAATAAAACATCAAGCTTAAGAGGGGATAAGATGTGTCTACTAAAGGAGCATTTATCGGGGTCCCCAAACCCCTGACATTCCAAGAAAGGATCTTCATGAGGAAAAGGAGATTTGCTCCTTTTTCAATGCATGCATGGCCGAAGTATGCTTGGGTAATAAAAAAAGACATGTAGCGAGCAATTTTTTTGTTCAACTTGTTATTAGCAGAAGTAAAAATAGTGGGTTGAAAGATACTACCAACAACGGGAGGCGAGGTCCCAGTAGGTCTCTGGAGCAATCTGGCACTTCGCCTGATGGAGGTAGAAGACAAGGCGAGGGGTACATGCGAGGGAGTAGAGGGGTCGGTTGGGTCTAGATCCATGTTGACAGGCGGTTCAAGCAAAGGAAGGTCAGGAATAGGCAGGGATGGGAAGGCTAGAAGGTGAAGAGCGGATAGGTCTACATTATCTAAAGGTTGCAAGTGATCACGGGGAGGAGAAGGCCAAGTCGATCAGCCAACCGGACCCTTAACTTCAACAGAGGCATCAGATCCAACTTGTACTCCTTTCTCAATTGAAATATCATCTATTCTAGCAGCAATTTCAGCCTCAACTTGCATAGCATCAGAACCAGGTTCGGGAGGGGGCGAGACAACATGGGATGGTAAATGCTCAGGGGAACTTGGGACATGGCTCTACTTCTCACGCCTGCAGCTGACAATGTCATCACCAAAAATGAGGTCAATTAGGTCCAAGGGAGGATTGTGATGCTCCCAATGCTTAAGAGTTAACTTGAAGTCAAGGTCAACCAGAGAGGCAACAAAGGTGCATGGAAGGGAAACTGCTCTGTCGAGGGACATTTAGGCGAAAATGATGCGATGGTCAACATTGACCTAGTGGCAAGAGTCTAGGTTAACCAACAATCCAAAAAGCTTGAGAAGTGTGAACAAATCGGATCATGTGTAGCAGAGGTGCCAGGAAACACCACGAACACGGATCCAAGATGGAGGGAGGTATACACAGACGTAGGAGTCAAAGTTCGGCGTCCACCTGCACCACAAGGCTGATGGAAGAAGCAGCGATCAATGGCAGCTGAGAGGGAATGGGCGGAAGAGAAGCGAACAATGTACTCAATCACTAAAAAGGGAGATTTCCCAATCACCCCGGTGGAAAGCAATGGCAATGCACTGGCAGACGGAACCAATCGTCCATAAGACGGCGATAACAGAGAGGACGACCATGTTATTAGAGATCTCAAAAGTAGACATTTTGGCGTCTATAGCAAGTGAAAGGGTTTTGGAAAATAGGGATGTTTTGCATGGGGAAGACGAAACATGATTTAAGAACGTTGATTTAGGCGGTGGGCTAGAGGGAATGATGGATAGTATCTGCTAAGGAGATGTGGAAGTGGAATGGGATTTCTTGAGAGCAAAAAAGGAGGATAAAAGTTGCAATAACACACCCCGGAACAGGCCTAAATTTCAACCCAGAAGAGGCCCACCAAAACTTAGATCCATTCTAAAGTAAGCCGTTTGTAGTAAAAAGAAATAACATTGCATAGCCATAATTAAACTTTTAGAACTCATACGGATGGAAGAAAATATAATAGAAAATTGTAACCATTTATTTCAAAACCATAAAAAAATGTCATAAAAATCGTAACATAATATCAGTTACAACAATTGTCTAAATACATGGGCACACATAAAAGAAAATAATAATAACAAATACTGTCATAAGCCAAACTTCTCCATCTCTAAGCATCGTCGCCGCCATCACTCCATCCTTAACCTATGTTGTAATGAGGAGGGAGTCAGAACAACAAATGTCTGATGAATAAAAGCCTTGAGTCTTACCTTTTCAGTACTTGGGCAACATATTTCAAAAATAAGAATATGTCTATGAACATAAAACCATGAAAACCATTTAATAATTTATAAGGAAAGGAGGCGGGTCTAACCACTTAATACCTTCCATTCCAGAAGCAAGATTCTAAAAACCCATATCCCAATCATACGTCATAAACAGCTAATAATGTGAGAGACGGTAACCAAGCCACTTAATAACTTTTATTGGAAAATAGGCAGACTCTGATTATTTAATACCTTAATTAAGGCAGACTCCATCTTTTAATACCTACTTCCAAGTCGTGCTCCTCACTGGTACCATCTAGCTGACGTCATATGGAATCTCCTAGGCCACTTAATATTCCTATGTGGAAAACAGACAGACTCTGATCATTTAATACTTTAATTAAGGCATACCTCATCATTTAATATCTATTTCCAAAAGTGCACCACTATAGAGATACCACCTAACGTGTCCTCTTGGCCATTTAATACTTCATTTGGGGAAAAGAGGCGGGTCTAACCACTTAATACCTCAAGACCCCGAAGCAGGCCCTTCGTCTTATGGTCCATACTCATAATGATGTCTCACGTTAGCCCCATATCCGTAGGAACTGGTAGCCAGATTAGCTGGGAGGATTTCCATAAAACTGTACATAACCGCTGATAGCCTCAAAGTAAAGGTCAGACTTCCATCATGTAATACTATTGACCTCGCATCCGTATAACTTAGCCATGCATCAATTAACCTATACACACACACACACACACTCATCTCACCATTTCATAAATAAGGCCTTATAATGAATCTTCCTTATAACGCCTTAAAATAATAATTAGGCTATATAAGAGTTTCCTCTTATTTTCGCCTCACAATCAATTATCTTCATAATGGGGGAAATAAATGAAAATAAATACCTAATTAACTACGACATATACGTAATAATTATACGTTAATTACGCAAATAAAGATAAATAAATATTCGCCCTAATAAGTTCTAAACGTACGGATTTTACGCTCTAAACTAGCGTTAAATGCCAATTCCCTAACTAAATATTATTATAAGTCCTTTTCCTAAAATTTCCAAGATTTCATGGGATTCTAATATCCAAAACAAGGAATAAATATTCATAACCAAAACTGCAATAACGGACTTTAAATAAAATAGAAACTCAATTTATTACACCAATTCAATGGAATATCCTAAACAATAAGAATTGCAATCTAAACCCCATATTCGATTAAACTTCTCTTTTACAAAGAAATAGATAAGAATAAATGGTGTAAGCTAAGAATAAAATTTGTAATCTAAACCTTTATTTTATTGAAGAATCGCAATTTAATCCAATAAAGAAAGAAAAACGGAATAGATTATGAAATTATCAAGCGAAACAAATTCCATCAATTTAATGTAAATAATTGAGAATCTTAACATAGAATCGACATCTCGAAATAAAAAGGTATTTTTGGGGATTTTATCTATCATAATTTTGAAATCCCAAAATACCTAAGGCATATTCAAATCCAAAAATAAATACACTGAATAATTGCTGAAAAGAAATACCAAGATTTCCACTCACAGATTAGCCTTAGCTTCACTTAAATGGTTTGTAGCCTTCCGATCTCTTCCAAAATCTCTCTCTTTTGATATACACACACATAATAGGGAAGAGGTATATATATTCATTAGATTCAAAATAATTAGAGAAAAATAGGATAAGAATAGATTGGAGGAAGAAGAAACAAATAAGAAATAAGTTGAATTCTTACCTGAATTCTCTATGGAGTTTCTGAATCTTATTAGAGAGATGGCAATGGCAGAATTTCGTCGTATTACCCAAAATAATATGAATAAAAAGTAGAGGGGATATGGTTATATTTATAGGGGTTAAAACACACCAGAACCATAGGATGGAAGTGAGTAAGAAACGGATAAATCTGGAACGTACAACCGAACATAACATACCTTCAAACCCTAGCCTCCACTGGCAACATTCGTTGTCAAGTGGTTGACCGCCTATGTGTGATCAGTCGATCGCTAAGGTCGACCGCTCCTCTATTTCAGGGAACGTTTATTTTGTTCCGTTGCACGATTATTTTATTCCCTAATTAATTTTTTGACGTTAAACGTTTACTTAACCCTCAAGCTAATTTTTGAAATTTAAAACCTAAATTTGATTTCTCATTTGAATTTCAATTCAGACTAAATTAATTAAAATATGAAAATTTCAAATGCTCGTAACTTCTTCGCTTGAGCTCCGTTTTCAGCATATTATATATGAAAACGGATCAAAATTTCACCACGAACGCAATATAATAACTTTCATGGTCGAATTCCAACTTTTATAAAATTTCCATATTCAACCCTTATTATATTTAATTCAATTTACATCATTTATTTATGGTTCTTTTACGAGGTGTTACATTCTCCCCCTTAAAAAGAATTTCGTCCCGAAATCTTCCAAGGAGAAAACAACGTAACATGCAATAACATCTATGTTATACAACCAAGTTCTCTACACAACCATCTACTCAATCAATAGTGCAATGTGATTATATATGGCAGACATGCTAAAATGAGCTCAATCCTAGTGTGAGTGTGTAATCGTGTCATGAAAGTATGTATGCAAATATCCTAAACATGCATAAAAATTTCTGTATAAGTGTAAAGTGATTGTGAAAAGTGTGACAACCATCTCCTACCGTCCAATCTAGCAACCACGATACAACCAAAACCTTAATTTTGGAGAGAAAAATTACTAGTGAAAAGCTCTGGTTGTGTGCTCTTTATCTTCTCCTTGGTCTCTCACGTGTTTTTCACCGAATTGTCCCCTCATTGTACTTGGATCAACCTAATTATTTTATTGTGAAGTCTCCTAGTACCATGCTCTATAATGCATGTGGTGTCATGAGGCACCGTCAACTTTATCTCAAAATCCCCTAACTGATCAAGCTCTATTCTGTTAGCGGTGTCATGAAGGCATTTCTTAAGGTGAGAAACGTGGAAAATATTATGGACTCCTGCCAAATTGTCAGGAACTCCACACGGTATGCCAATTTTCCTATCCTTTCCAGAATTTTGAATTGCCCAACAAATCTAGGTGCCAATTTTCCAGACTTGCCAAAACTAACAACTTTTCTATGAGGGAGGAACTTAACAAATACCATATCTCCAATCTCAAATTTAAGCTCTTTCCTTCTTTTATTCGCATAAGATTTCCGACGGTCTTGCACTACCTTCATCCTTTTCCTGATCAACTATACTTTTTCCATGGTATCATGGATCAAATCAGATCTGAGTAATACTTTGTCGATGGTTTCTCACCAGCAACTAGGGAATTTGCATGGCCGCCCATAAAGTGCTTCAAAAGGGGCTATACCAGTCATCGCTTGATAGCTATTATTATACAAAAACTCAACTAAAGGTAGATGTTGCTCCCAATGTCCTCCGAAATCCAAGACATAAGCTCTCAACAAGTCCTCCAAAATCCTATTCACCCTCTCCGTTAGTCCATCAATTTATGGGTGATATGATGTGCTAAGGTTGAAAGAAGTTCCCAAAGCTGTTTGTAGGCTGCTCCAAAACTTAGTAGTGAACAAGGGGTCCCTATCACTGGCTACGCTTATAGGAATTCAATGTAGACGAACTACCTCCTTAATATAAATCTGTGCGAGAGAGGCGTTAGTCCTATTTCTCTTAATCGAATAAAATGAGCACTCTTAGTGGGTCTGTCTACAACAACCCAAATAGCCTCATTGCCCTTTTGAATTTTAGGAAATCCTTCCACAAAATCCATCGAAATATGTTCCCACTTCCAAGTCGGAATTTCCAAAGGTAATAATAATCCACCAGGCTTCTCTTGCTCAGCTTTTATTTTCTGACATGTCAAACATCTAGCAAAAAACACAGCTACGCTTCTCTTCATTGCATTCCAAAAGAAAATTCTCTTCATGTCCTTGTACGTCTTATCTCCTTCAGGATAAATGGTCATCCTTGAGTGGTGACACTCCATAAGCACATCTCTCATCAAATCATCAGTCATTGGAACACAAAGACTTCCGTCTCTTCTCAAACATCCCTTCTCATTAACTGAATACTTCCTAGCATGGGGAAAATGCTCTCCTTTTCTCAATTTTTCTAAAATCTCCACTAACTTCTCATCTTTCACTTGCTCATGCCCTATATGATCCATTAAGGCTGGTCTAATTTCCATAATTGATAAAAAAACTTGGATGGGTTCTGTTGATAGTTGGAGTTTGATGGGTTCTGTTGATAGTTGGAGGTTAAAATTCGAGAGAAACTTCAACTATCCCCATTCATATATAGCACCTAGGGTAGCGTGTTTCCGACTAAGGGCGTCGGCGACTGCGTTCCCTTTTCAAAGGGTATATTGAATACTAATGTCAAAGGATGCTACATACTCCATCCACCTCTACTGTCTAAGATTCAAATCTTTTTAGAAAAATAGGTATTTGAGTGATTTATGATCAGTGAATAACTCAAAACTTTCCCCCAAGAGTTAATGCCTCCACATCTTTAAGGAAAAAGCAATGGTTGCTAATTCTAAATCATGCACCGTATATCTCTTCTCATGGACCTTCAGTTGTCTAATAGCATAGGAAACTACCTTCCCTTCTTGCATAAGAACTGCCCCTAATCCTGTCCACATGCATCTGTGAAAACCGTAAATGGCTTGGTTCCATCTGGAATAGTGAGCACATGTGCACTAGTCAATGACTCCTTAAGCTTCTCAAATGCCTTGGTGCATCTATCATCCCAAACAATAACTAGACTCTTCTAAGTTAATCGGGTTAAAGAGGCTGCTATTTGTGCAAAGTTCTTGATGAACTTTCTATAATAGCCTGCCAACCTTAGAAAACTCCTAACCACTGATGCATTACTAGGAGTCTTCCATTCTTAGACAACTTCCCCTTTAGCAGGGTCCATAGCCAATCCTTGTTCCGAAACAATATTCCCATAGAACCTAATTCATTTTTCCAAAATTGACATTTAGAATACTTGGCTTTAAGTTAGTTTCTTTTCAAGGTCTCCAATACCTCCCTAAGGTGGTCCTCATGCTCCTTCTTGCCTTTGGAGAAAACCAAGATATCATCAACAAACACCATGAAAATTTTGTTAAGTTTCCCTCTAAATACTCCACTCATCAAATCCACACAGTGTGCTAGGGAATTCGTCAGTTCGAAAGGCATTACTTCCCACTCATAGAGCCTATCTGGAGTACGGAATGCGGTCTTAGGCTTGCTTTCCTATGCAAACCTCAACTGATGAAATCCCATTTCTAAGTCTAATTGGGAAAATATTTTATCCCCTTCAAGTTGGTCAAACAAGTCATCAATTCTTGGTAGAAGGTACATATTCCTCCTTGTCAACTTGTTAAACTCTCTATAATTGATGCAATGCCTCAAAGAACCATCTGCCTTAGTAGCAAAAACAACAGGGGCTTCCCACTCAAAGGTACTTCTACGGATGAATCCTTACTTCAATAGCCCTGAGATTTGCTTATCCAATTCCCTTCTTTCTTTAGGGGCCATATGTCTTAAAGGCAGAGCGATGGGTCTTGCATCCTTCTCTAAATCGATTCAGAACTCAATCTCCCTATGGGGTGGGAGACCCGAGACCTCCTCGAAGACAACAAGAAATTCACAAACTATGGGTATAGATGATGGCTCTCCAATAATAGATATATTTAGTGAGTATAAATGGCTTAATTCAACTAAAGCCTTAGGTGTACAAAGAACTTCTAGATCACGACCTCCACAACTCCTTAATCGTACTACCCTCTTATCACAGCCAAGAATGGCTCCATAATATAACAACCAATCCACACCTAAGATAAGCCCATACCCCTCGAAATTTAGAACGTACATAGTACATATGAAATCAACATCGCATATGTCTAACACCAGGTCTTTGCAAATAAGAGAAAGATGGGTCGAACCCTATTAGGCTGTTAACCATCTAGGTTTGAAGATTTAAGGAATTTACTGCATCCCTAGCTATAAAAGAATTTGATGCCCCTGAGTCAAATAGGGTACAAATAGTAACCCCAAAAATAAGAGTTATATCTTCTAGAGTTGCTTTTCCTTGGTCTTTTCGTGGATTACTGGCAATAGGAATAGCTTCAATAACATAGGCTTATCCGCTTGATCCTTCCTTGGCCATCTTGGGACATTGAATCTTGTAATACCTTCCTCATGGCAGTTAAAGCACCTTCCTTTAAAGGCTTCCTTTATCAGACTCACCCTATAATCTTTAGCTTCATAACGCTTCCTTTGGCATTTCTTACACAACTTCATATCCTTCTTAAACTTCCCCTTCAACTTCTTGTTGTTCTAAAAGCTCCACTTCTTAGACCCTCCTTACCTTTGAGTCAGTGTAGACTTCTCCTTCTCCATTCCCTTATCTTCCTCATTGGCCATATGCAGCATTGCCTTTCTACCAACATCTCATACGCAGCCCCAATAAGTAGTTGAGTCAACAACATTTCTCTTAGCGGGGAATTTTAGCCCTTCATGAACTTCATGGCCTTTTTAATAGGTGTTTCTATTAGGCTCATCCCGAATTAAGCCAATTCAGTAAACTTAGTTATGTACTCCTTAATGTTAGAATCTCCTTATCTCAATTGAATGAACTTTTTCA
The DNA here is from genome assembly GCA_030737815.1 of Allium fistulosum. Taxonomy (NCBI): domain Eukaryota; kingdom Viridiplantae; phylum Streptophyta; class Magnoliopsida; order Asparagales; family Amaryllidaceae; genus Allium; species Allium fistulosum. The sequence continues at coordinate 693,170,488 of CM060904.1, forward strand.
ATTGTAATCTAACCACTGCTCTAGACATGAATCTCATCTCAAATCGGTCCTTGAATTCATCCCAAGAGAATATCTTTCTCGGGTGGTCATCGGTCCCAAAGTTCCACCAATACAAGGCTTCTTCCCTGAGATGCTAAGCTGCTATTATTCTTCTTAGCTGATCATCCCAACCAAGCTCTCTAAGTATCTTCTCATAGTTACTAATCCAAGTTTTAGCTTTCGAATATCCTTTAGTTCCAGAGTATGTATTCCCTCCCATATTGAGAAAGCACTTTCATAACTTAGGAATGTCGACAAGATGGGGTGTTGCATCGGGGGACGGGGCAGTGGGTACTACTGGTGCAGCTGGAGGAATAGGAATCTGCTCGACAGTCCTAAGATATTGTTTAAACCATTCAAGCATTCCACAAATGGGTGGTCTTCCGCGGGCAGGGTTCCCTTGTTCGGAAGAAGATTGATTACCTGCCATATAAACTATCTGTTGGTTAAACCTTTAGTGATGATTTTCTAAGATAGTACTTATATGCTGAATGAAAAAGGTTGCCTAGTGTATGTGCATATGTTCAAGAAGAGAGGGTATAAATACAAATATATATATATAGTAAGAATTTTTTGAAAAATCTTTTTGAAAAACCATTTTCAAAATAACAAATACGTCTCTCATACGTATAGTTTTTCCCTGTTGGTTGGGCATCCTAGGCTTTGATACCAAATGTAACAACCCACCATGGAACATGCCTAAATTTCGATCCAAAAAAGGCCCATCAAAACTTAGATCCATTCTAAGGTAAATTGTTGGTAGTAAAAAGAAATAACATTGAAGAGCCATAACTAAACTTTCAGAACTCTCAACGGATGGAATAAAATATAATAGCAAAGTGTAACCAATTATTTCAAAACCGTAAAAATGTCATAACACAAAATTCCATAAAAACCGTAACATAATATTCGTTACAACAATTGTCTAAATATATGGGTACACATAAAAGCAAATAATAATAACAAATACTACTATAAGCCAAGCTTCTCCATCTCTAAGCATCGTCACCGCCATCACTCCATCATTAACCTGTGTTGTAATGAGGAGAGAGTCAGAACAACAAATGTCCGGTGAATAAAAACCTCGAGTCTTACCTTTTCAGTACTTGGGCAGTATATTTCAAAAAATAAGAATATGTCTACAAACATTAAAACCATTTAATACTTCTTTATAATGAAAGGAGGCAGGTCTGACCACTTAATACCTTCCATTCTAGAGTTAGGTTTCTAAAATCACATATCCCAATCGTACGTTATAAACAGTTAATAATGTGAGAGACGGTACCTAAGCCACTTATACCTTTTATTGGAAAATATGCAGACTCTGGTCATTTAATACCTTAATTAAGGTAGACCCTATCATTTAATACCTATTTCCAAGGCGTGCTCCTTAACGATGCTATCTAGCTCACATCATATGGAATCTCTTAGGTTACTTAATACTTCCATGTGGAAAATAGGCAGACTTTGATCATTTAATACCTTAATTAAGGCAGACCCCATTATTTAATACCTATTTCTAGAAACGGACCCCTGTAGAGATACCACCTAACGTGTGGCCATTTAATACTTCATTTATGGAAAAAAGGCAGGTCCAACCACTTAATACCTCAAGACCCCAAAGCAAGCCCTTCGTCTTATGGCCTATACTCCTAATGACATCTCACATTAGTCCGCTATTCATAGGAACTGGTAGCCAGATTAGCTGGGCAGATTTTCCCTACCGAATTTGGGACCAACCTCACATCATTATAAATATTTATCATAAGGATATCTGACATCAATAAAAGTGTACACAACTGCTGGTAGCCTCTAAGTAAAGGACAAACTTCCATCACGTAACTCTATTGACCTCGCATCCCTATGACTTAACAATACATCAATTACTCTCTCTCTATATATACACGCACACTCATCTCACCGTTTCATAAATAATGCCTTATAAGGAATCTTCCTTATTACGCCTTAAAATAATAATTAGGTTATATAAGAGTTTTCTCCTATTTTCGCATCACAATCAATTACCTTCGTAACGGGGGAAATAAATGAAAATAAGTACTTAATTAACTACGCCATATATGAAATAATTATATGTTAATTACGCAAATAGAGATAAATAAATATTTGCACCTAATAAGTTCTAAACGCACGATTTTATGCTCTAAACTAGCGTTAAATGCCAATTCCCTAACTAAATATTATTATAAGTCCTTTTCTCTTCAAATTTCCAAGATTAAATGGGATTCTAATATCCAAAACAGGGAATAAATATTCATAACCAAAACTACAATAACAGACTTGTAAATAAAATAGAAACTCAATTTAGTATACCAACTCAATGGAATATCCTAAACAATAAGAATTGCAATCTAAACCTCATATTCTATTCAACTCCTCTTGTATAAAGAAATAGAAGTGGTGTAAACTATGAATAGAATTCGTAATCTAAACCATTTTTTATTGGAGAATCACAATTTAATCCAAAGAAGTAAGAGAAGTGGAATAGATTATGAAATTATAAGAAATTGCATAAGCGAAACAAATTCCATCAAATTAATGTAAATAATTGAGAATCTCAATATAGAATTGACATCTCAAAATAAAAAGGAATTTTGGGGGATTTTATCTATCATATTTTCTAAACCCCAAAATCCCTAAGGCATATTCAAATCCAAAAAGAAATACACTAGACAATTGCTGAAAAGAACTACTAAGGTTTCCATCATATATTAGCCTTAGCTTCACTTAAATGGATATATAGCCTTCCGATCTCTTTCAAAATCTCTCACTTTAGATATATACACACACAATAGGGAAGAGGTATATATATTCATTAGATTCAGAATAATTGGAGAAGAATAGGATAAGAATAGATAGGAGGAAGAAGAAACAAATAAAAAAATAAGTTGAATTCTTACCTGAATTCTCTATGGAGTTTCTGGATCTTATTAGAGGGAGATAGCAATGGCAGAATTTCATCGTATTCCCCAAAATAATATGAATAAAAAGTTGAGAGGATAGGGTTCTTTATTTAGGGTTGAAACGCACCAAAACCGTAGGATGAAAGTGGGTAAGAAACGGATAAATCTGGAGTGTACAACCGAATATAACATAGCTTCAAACACTAGCCACCACTGGCAACATTCGTTGCCAAGCAGTCAACCGCCTATGTGCGACCAGTCGACCGCTAAGGTTGACCGATTGACCTATATAAGTTGACCGCTGCCTTATTTCGGGAAATGTTTATTTTGTTTCGTTGCACAATTATTTTATTCCTAATTAACTTTTTGACGTTAAACGTTAATTAAACGTTTACTTAGCTCCCAAGCTAATTAAACCCTAAATTTGATTTCTCATTTGAATTTGAATTCAAACTAAATTAATTTAGATCTGAAAACTTTAAATGCTTATAACTTCTTTACTTGAGCTCCATTTTCAGCATAGATTATATATGGAAACAGATCAGAATTTCTCCATGAATGCAATGGAATAATTTTCCTGGTCAAATTCCAACTTCTATAAAATTTCCGTATCAACCCTTATCATATTTAATTCAATTTACTTTATTTATTTATGGTTCAATTTATGGGGTGTTACAAAGGCACTTTCTTCTGCAACTTTTTATGTTTGGAACGTTTAGAGACAAAATGCCTCGAGTACCCACAGGAGAAGCACACGCGTCCATTCCTACAGGCGCTTGTCACGTGGCCCGGAAGAGCACAATGCCGGTAGTGGTTCTTCAATTTTAAAAAATTAACTGTTTGAAACATGGACATGAAGGGTGGGAGATGGACACATTACATAGCAGGGGAGGTGGTGGAGGCTGAGGAGAAGATGGGCGATTTCTGACCATGTCAGCGAAGGATCGCCTAAGAGTGGAAGTTGATTTCGAAGACATCTGAGCCGACTCGGACAACAGGCGTGCTTCCACCAACATTGGGTCCAAAGCAGAACCTGAGCATGAAGGAGGGGAGGAAGAAGGGAGCGAAAGCAAGGGAAGGGAGAAGGCGCAAAGCTGAATGAGAGGAGTGAAAGGGGAAGTGGAGGCCATGATTTCAACAAACAAAACTTTTGTTAGTTGAGATTTGGAAATTCATTCTATGCTTTCAATAGAAGGTATTTTGATAAAAGAATATTTTGACAAATGAAATTTTTGACTCTTGGATAAAAAAGAGATAAATTAACATAAGTTTTAAATGGTAAATTGGATAGGAACGTTTTAGTAGGCGTCGTTTTATTAAAACCATAGCTGTTGTTTAAATATCTAAGTCAGATAAACTATTTGATGCCATTAGGCCAATGTGTAAACATCTTTCCTTAGAACGCTCCAAGGTAAAAAGGTCAAAGTAGTCGACTCAGTCTTAAGGCCCATATTTTGTTTGAGCCTCCACTTGAACTTTCGGAAAAAAAATTGATATTTTGTATATACTCTTAGGATGTAGAAGAGTATTATACAAGTAAATAAAAGTGGAGTCAGTTTCTAATTTAATGTTTTATAAATCTGTGACTTTATAAAATGTTTATAAACTTAAGTGAAAATTTATGAAATAATTCATACATAATTTTAGTACTGAATGAAATACTATAAATGAAAATGAAAGTGATTTAGAAAAAGATTGGTGTGGTAAAGAAACCAATAAGAGTAAGTATATTAGTTATACGTAGATCATTTTATTCGCATTGTTCTTGATTTAGGATTCAACTACATAACTTCAAGGTAATTGACACCAGTTTGAAAATGGATTTCTCACTTGTTCCTTTCCAGCGAACACTTGATCCAGATTCTCGATATGATATTGTGGTTTTCTATCATAGTGTATAGCTATGTAAGAAGAACATATGTTTCTAATCTAGGAACCTAATCAGAGTCCGCACTAAGGAGGTTGAGTCGGCGATGCTAGTCTGGAAATAAGTCTATGTATCCGCGCAAGTGGTGGGATCAAAAACTACGTACGGATGATTTATGTACATCATATGGGCTTAAGTATATTTGTACACTTTATTGTGTGGCTTAGGAAAGTTTGGGAAGTGACTTTAAATTTTGTTTGAGGAAGCTTAGATAATCTTCTAAGGAATAACCAAAGGTCGAGGAGCGTAATGGTACGCTTAGAAAATTACCTATATCTTTGGATGATCGAGAGAGTTGTGAACCTAATAAAAATTCTAAATAATGTTTGTTTGTCATTTAACATTTTAAATAATGTTAAGTATTAGTTTATTCGTTTATAGAATTCGATTTAACTGATAGTGTGATTTTATATACTATGGTTTCTAAAGCCTGAATTTATAAGTAAAGGATTTTTAAGTTGTTGTTCGTTAGGATTTAAATACCGGTCCTTTTGAAAAAGTGATTTCGAAAGAATTTGTGAAAGAAATAAAAATAATATTATTTTAAAACTTTGGCAAAGTATTATAATTTTAGGATATTTTAAATAGTTTTTGTAAAGTGGTTTTTCAAATATTTTGGTTATGACTAAAGTTGGACGATTGAGAGTTTTTCGATTTGGAAGACTCGCCAAGGATATTTGTTTACACTAGTTATTGTTTTAGGAGGAACCAAAATCCACTGGATGCTTCGTGTTATTTTGATTCTAGAGTTATACCATGCTTCGGTAGGAGGAGCCCCCTCATTGTCATAATTGATTTTGGTTTTGATATATTTCTCTTTGGAGGAATTAGAAAATATATTTTAAATATAAAAACCCGGGCATTTTGTTCTAAATTTACCTTTTGAAAAGAGTGGATACTTATTATTTTATTACAGAGTATTCTTTGTACATTTGTTGCATATGGTTGTTATATTATTTTTGGTTGCATGTGGCTTTATGTCGCTCCAGAGTTGCATCATTATTATTAGTTGCATCATATTGCCTTGTCACGTATTATTGTTATATTGTTTATGTTGCTAGTGTATTGCTCTTTTGTCAGCATGGTTCGTTTTTGGATTATGTAATTACAAGATAGGTACATGAAAGCAAGAGATTACTATTTGATTTCTTGTGCACCTGCATTCACATCGAGATAGTAAGTTGCTAGCAAAAATAAAACTCAAATGCAAATGTGGTATTTAGTAGATTTAGAAATTGGTGATTGATTGATGATTTTATGCCCTAAATGTGGGAGGCCACTTTTAGGCTTTTATTTTCTTTGTTGATTTGGGCCAGTTATAGCGTTTTCAAATCTAGCTACGCAAAGGTGGTGCCGTCGAAAATTCCATAACATAAGGAACTTTAAAAGCCTAAGGGTGAGAGGACATTTTCTTTCTTTGGAAATTTCGGAGACGAAATTCTTTTAAGAGGGGAGAATGTAACATCCAGAACAATATAAATAACTTATATTTAAATATAGGGATTATTTAAATATTTGAATTGTGAATTAAATATTAATTGAATGGATTTAATAGCCTTCTTTAACTCCTTTTAATTAATAAATAATAACGGTGAACTCATTTTGTAAATTTATTTACAGTAATAAATAGTTCGAATAAATAACAAGAAAATCAATTGTTAATAAAACAACTTGATTTTTAATAACGTATTTTTAAATGAATTTATAGTATTTTTCCATATATTTTAATTTGAAAAATATTTAAATTTTTGTTTGATTTATTTTACGACAAACGTTGATATTTTTAAAATTTTACAGAATAAGATAACCAGTGTGTTTTATTGCTGTTTTGAGATCATGTCGCATTTTCGTGCGTGATCGTATTTTTGTTTTGTCGTTCGCAGTTCGTACGCGAACGGAATTCTGTGTAGAAAAATACTGGAAATTACAAAATAAAACTAACTTCAACCCTTAAATTATTCAACACACTTTTACTTTTCTTCCCCCTCTCTCTCATTTCCAATTCCTGTAAACTAAAAGGAAAACAACCTTCCCTTTAAAAATAAAAACCAAATTATATACTCAACAAAAAAAATATAAAGTTGGATTCTTTGAACTCGTGAGGCTAATATCTACAAATCCATATAAGTATTATAGGGTGTAGTCAAGATTTGTGGTGATCGACCATTAACAGTTAACTCGGGTTTCATTTCCAACGTGATCTATGCAGAGTTAGGCCATGTCGTTTGTAGATTTGGGTTTCTCGTGTCAAATAGCACCATTCTCCAATTTTCCTAGTTTTTGGTCATGGATTGGAAATCGCATTGTTAGGGTTAGGGGGTTTCGACCTTCAGGTCTCGATCTTCATCGTGGTGTCGAGTTTGGATTGGTGGTGGTGGCGGCTGGGGAGAGCTCGCGGAGAGAGAGATGATGGAGGTGATGGATGTTGATTTCATGGAGCGATGTTCCGTAATGTGGTGGTATGTGCATGGCCTGATGTGTGCGCACCATTTCGTGTACAGGATTTATAATTGGGGAAGGAAGTGGATTTGTTTAATTAAGGGGAATTAATTGTTAATTGGTTAATTAATCAATTTAATTAATCTCAACTTCTTATAAAATCAATATCTCACTCATACGTGGTCGGATTTGGATGCGGTCTTTTGCGTTGGACTCGTATCATTATTATCTATGCATTGGAGTTGGATTCATTGAATTTAGATCTAGTAGAATTTTGAGCAAAAATCGAACGTTGTTCGATTTCAGATCAAACCGGAATGCGAAAGCGTCGGCTGAAATTTCGGTAAGTTTACCCACCTTTAGATAAACTATATGATATCCGTGTTACTATAGATTATTGTTAAATGCTTGGATGATAGTTTATATATTATTGTTTGATTATTTGTATGGATTTGATTCCCGCTTGGAAGCGGATAGCATAAATAACCATCATGTTGTAAAAAACGAAAGCAAGAGGAAGTCAAAGTGTATACGTAACAAATAGGTCGCTATGAAACACTTCGAAAATACACATACATATATCTGATTTACATGGGGCTTTTATAGAGAGACCCTATGAAGTTTCTTGCCAATATTAATGTAGTTATATTCTTACGTCGCTTATATTAGTGTTTGGTTGAAATATTTGTGACATACCGTTTGATTTGTGTAAGTGTCGTTATAGCGATTATCACTATACCGTCACTTATGAAATACCATCTCCTTAAATCTTTGTGTATGTTGAACTTGTACTTATATTTCTACAAAATATATCTTTGGTCACGTTCTTGTGCTTTGAAAGTTGTTTAAACTATATTCTTAAGTATTTTTGAGAATTTTGAAATAAAGGATACATGATGTTTAAAATTTATAAAAGGAGTTATAAATTTGATTTTTCTTTTGGGATAATTAATATTGTTTTAAATTTATAAAAAGATTATAAATTTAATAAATTATCTTTTTGGATAATTAATGTTGTTTTAAATTTATAAATATATTATAAATTTGATTTATTTTCCTTCGGGATAATTAATGCTGTTTTATAATTTATAAAAAGGATTATAAACTGGATTAATTTTCTTTCAGGATAATTGATGTGGTTTTAAATTTATAAAAGAGTTATATCAATTATGTTTCAGGATGATTAACATTGTTCTAAAATTTTAAAAATATTCCAAATAGATTCATTATCTTTCGGGATAACAAATGTTGTTTTAAAGTTATAAATGGTAGTTTATAAATAAAATCTTTAGAAAGAAATGTTTAAAAATAAAGCTAAGTGTAAATTGTTTTGGGTTAATAGTAAACGATGTTTTAATGACATTTATTTTTTACCCTTCTTTCTAATACACTTAGAAATATAATTTGTGCTTTAAAAGAATATTTTGAAGGGTGTTTTAAAAATGTTTTACAAATATTTGTGATTTGACAATCAAGCAAAAGTGCGAGTCAAATGTTTTAAGAGATTTAATTTTCATATGCGATCATGTTGTTATTCCTGATAGTTGATTTATTGACTATTGATTCACCTATCTTGTCCGGCTTCATTGTTTTCCCTGAGGTAGTACTAGTTTGTTTTTGATATTTAATACATCGACTATCGATTTTGATATCCTTTGTCGAAAATGACTAAAACCAAAGTGCAAGTGGACGTTAAGCTATGTATGGTTGCTCCCATTAGAGTATCTTTACGTCTACTGTAGATTAGATTCAGTTGTATGTGCATCGAGATGTGAAATACTTGGATACTCGGTAAGGTTGGCGGGATCTCGCTTGTACATTTTCCAGGAGCCATCATAGTACTTAAGTATATTTTATAGAGGTATACTTTCGGTAAGGGGAGTGCACTCTCCTAGTCATTGTTGGAAAATTTCCTTTTCTTGTTTTTGATTTGAACCTTTGAATTGATTCTTTCTTAATTGCATCGAGAAGTGTCTTGCACTCTTCGCGATATTTAATTATTTATGTCCATTCTTTAAGTTTGGATTTTGATCTTGTTTGTGCCCGTTCTTTCAAGTTTGGGTTTTGTTCTAATTTGTTTCCATTCTTTCATGTATGGATGTTGTTTCTATGAGATAAAACCAGTTTCGTGTTTAACAGTGTGGTCTCACATAGTTGTTATATGTTCACCATATTTCTTGAGTTTTCTCACGATGGTTTTCCAAACTGATCCGGGTATTATTTTGTTATAATGCTCAAGTCAGACCGAGTTTTTCAGGTTGTCGTTGGTAGGACATGGAGCTCATGTAGTAGAACTGGATGTTCAGTTGCTGTAGTATTTTTATTTTCCACTGTATTATTATATATGCCCATCAGCAATTGTATGGTCAGGAAGTTATATCTGTCCAGGCTGATGAGGTTTGTTTTTAACTCTGATTTACCATGTATTTTAGAGTGACAACTCTTACTGTCTTTGTTATATTATATGTTATCATTCCACTGTGAGATTCTATTTCCATTTTTCTTTTTCTTTTTCTTTTACCTTAATAATATGCCTTTCCAACACTTGGACGCTCGGCATTCTAATATCGTGGATGTATTAAGTGCCGACTTTCGAGGGTCGAAAGGACGGATTGTTACACAATCGGTAGCTCTCTCTTTTGAAATCTTTCCCTTGATTCTAGTTTGATTTGGGTTTAATTTTGATTTTAGGGTTTGGAAAAATTACGGTTTATAGTAGAAAATTCGGCAAAGTTTCCCCTACTGTTCGTTTAACAAAAGAATTAGTGTTTTGTTTACCAACTTATTTATAGGGTTAGATTAACACTAATGACCATTAGATTAACCTCAGCCACCATCTCAACCACCCATCAACTACTTCATACCCAAGCAACCAATCTCAACCATTGATTTACATCATTACAGATCGAATAATGCTTTATAAAACCTATGTCGGGTCAACCGATCCTAGGTATGAGTCAACCGCTACCGGTTGATCTAGGACTTACTAGGGTTGACCTGACCTATGCTGATTTTTATATATTTATCTTTAAATTTTAAACTTGTTCTAACATCCATAACTCTCTATACTAACTCAGAATACGAAGTGTTATATATGGAAAATGTCCAAAAAATCGCTATGAACACAATGGTACAAGTTTCATAGCCAAATTCAGATATCTGTGAATATTTACTTTTAAGTCCTTAATTTACTTTTAATCAAATTCTCATATTTATTTCGGCTAATTTTTCGGGGTGTTACATTCTCACTCCTTAATTGGATTTTGTCCCTGAAATCTCTAAGGACGGAACAATGTAACTCGCACACGACAACCAATAACTAACGTCCATCACTCATCCATCATCCACATGCAACCATAGTCCTTAAAAACAATTTAATGCAACATGTACATGTATATGCGACATGAGATGTACGTGAATCTATACTGATGCAAAACTAGTCGGTCTGTCGACCTTCTGTTATGCAAAAATGTTTATGCTATGCATCCAAATGTATGCAACATCCTAAATAATATACTTGTAATTCTATACGAATGTACAACCATCGAAACACATGCAACATCCATATGCATAACATCCACTAGCACTTTAATAAGAGATATCATGCAATAATATGTGGGTATGTGTGTACCTAAAGGACATACTGTCCTAAACTGTAGAAGTATACAAATGTGAACAATACATCAATATCCATCCATATTTATTCATTAGCATTTATCACCCATAACATGTCCTATCGATATATTTACAACCATTCCTATCATCCAAAGGCCTCTTCCTATAAGGGTATACCACCTAAGTCCTATCAAAGAACTTTAAACTAATGAAAAATTCAAATTGAAGACATACCAGAAAAGAGTTGTGGGTGGGAAACTCAGATCTTCTCCTTGGGCTCCCATGTACTCTCTACTGGATCGTTTTCCCACTAAACTTTGACAAGTCTAATCTTTTTATTGCGGAGTTGTACCATGCTTTAGAATAAAAGTGGGTACATGGCGAATAAGTGACTCACATTCAACCTTCACTTCCTCCAACTGACTTGGCACGACTACGATAGTCATATTCTATAAGGACTTTTGTAAGTGCGACAAGTGGAAAACGTCATGTACCCTGCCAACTTTTGTGGAAGCGCCACTCTATATGCCAACTTCCCTACTCTAACCACTATCAAGAAGGGTCCTACAATCTCGGTGCTAGCTTTCCAATGTACTAAATCTCATCACATTCCTAAGGGGTGAAACCTTCAAGAATACCATGTCTCCCACTACGAACTCTAGCTCCATATTCCTTCTATCAATATATGAATTCTGCCTATCCTATGTTGTCTTCATTCTCCTACGGATCAGATCCACTTTCTTCGATGTTTCTAAAACCATGTTCGACCCAAGAATAATCCTATCCATTGTATCCCACCAACACGATGGTGATCTACATAGTCTACTATACAATGCCTTGAAAGGTGCCTTTCAATGGTAGCCTGATAACTATTGTTGTAGATATATTCTACCAACGGTAAATGATCCTCCCAAGAACCTCCAAAATCAATGATGCACATCCATAGAAAATTCTTCAAAACCCGATTTACTCTTTTCGTTTGTCCATCGGTCTACGGATGATATGTAGTACTCAAGCTCAACTCAGTTCCCAAAGCCTCATGTAGATTTCTCCAAAACTCACTAGTGAAAAGTGGATCTCGATCACTACTATGCTAATAGAAACTCCATGTAACCTAATGATCTCTCCTACGTATAGAGCCACCAATGATGTTGTCGTCCTACTACTCTTCACTAGTATGAAACGAGCGCACTTTGTCAACCGATCTATTATGACCCAAATGCTCTCATTCTCTGTCTTACTCTTAGGTAGACCATCTATAAAATCCATGGAGACACTCTCTCACTTCCACTGAGGAATATCCAATGGCTGCAACAGTCCTCCCATCTTCTTCTGCTCCTCCTTCACCCTCTGGCAAGTCATACATCTCGCTACATACTCTCCACTTGTTTCTCCATACCGGGCCAATAGAAAACTCTCTTCATATCTCTATACATCTTATCACTACCGGGTTGAATGGTCATCCTAGAAAATGAGACTCAACTAATACTGCATCAATCAAATTTTTACTACGAGGAACACAAAGCCTATCATCTCTATGTAACCATCCGCTCAAGTCCATGCACAATGCCTCAAGTGACTCGGTGACTCCCCTCTACCAATACTCTATGATATCCACTACCCCCCATCCTCCCTCTACCTAGATCTGATATGCTCCATTAAAGTAGGCTGCACATCTAAGGCGCTAGTAATCCATGGGTAATATCTGATGATGGTCGGAAATCAAAGGTAGATATATACTCCAAATGTCTCCATCTAAGAGCAACAGACTCAACGCTATTTGCTGTCTGCTCAAATCATCTGCTACTACATTACCCTTGCCTATGGCATAAGAGATATCAAAATCATAGGATGCCAAGAACTCCATCCACCTCTGTTGCCTCAAGTTCAAGTCCTTCAGGGAGAACAAATACTTTAAGGACTTGTGATCCATATACAGCTCAAATCGCTCTCCTAAAAGATAATATCCTCTATGAATTAAGCACAAAGACAATGGCTGCTAACTCAAGGTCATGTGTAGGATAATTCCTCTCATGGGTCTTCAACTACCGACTCGCATCACTCATCACCCTTCCTTCTTGCTTCAATACCGCGCCCAACCCCATTCCACAGGCATCAGTATAAACTATAAATGGCTTTGTCCTATTCGGCAACACCAACACGGGCCCACTCATCAATACCTCCTTTAATCTAATAAAGGCATCCTCGCATCCTATGAAAAGAATAGCTTCTTTTTGGTAAGACGGGTCAGTGGAGCAGTAACTTTCAAAGTACTTAATGAACTCGCGACAGTAGCTCGCCAAACCAAGGAAACTCCTCACCTCCATGACATTTTTCAAAACATGCCAATCCTAAACTGCTGCCACTTTACTTAGGTCAACTACTAAACCACTTTTTGAGACAATGTGTCCTAAAAAGCATGCATCCTCTCTCCAAAAGTGGCACTTAGAAAACTTCGCCTTCAGCTTATGTGCATGGAGTGTACTAAGCACTTCTCCTAAATGCAATGCATGCTCCTCCTCACTCCTCGAGTCCACAAATAAAATAATGAATTTATTAAGCAACTCCCTAAATACTTGGCTTATCAGAACAAAAAAGTAGACAGGTGCATTTGCCAGTCCAAAGGGCATGACTAACCACTCATACAATCCGTCGTGTGTACGGAATGCTTTCTTTTGAATATTGTCCTCGGCTACATGCAACTGATGGAAGAGATCATCTATGCGGGGCAAAGGATAATGATTCCTCTTTGCCAGTTTATTAAGCTCCCTATAATCAACACATAGTCTGAGAGAACCTCCGCCTTGGTGGCAAAGACGACTGGTGCTTCCCATTGCACAATACTCCTCCGAATGATTCCTCCGAATGAAGCCCTTCTCCTACAGCTCATTTACGTGCTTATTCAACTTTCTCCTTTCCTTTGGAGCCATATGCCTCAATGGTAAGGAGACAGGTCTAGCATTCTTAACTAGATAGACTCTAAACTCGACCTCTCTTAGGGGTGGAAGACCGGTGACTTCAACAAAAATATCATGAATATCTCTAACTATAGGCATTGTACTAAGCTCGTAATGTGATAGGTCCAATGAATATAAGTAGCTCAACATAACAGATCCTCGAGGGTTGCAATAAACCTCTAAGCTATGTCCCCTACATGTGCTCAACCTAACAACCTTCTTATCATAGTTTAAAATAGCACCATACATAGTCAATCGATCCATGCCTAATATCAACCCAAATCCAAAGAATCCCAATACGAAGGTATCACAATCAAACTCGACCCCTAAGATAAACAACTTCAAACCCCTATACAACATAAATAAATTGGTCGGTCCTCCTACAAGGTTTGACACAACTGTAGGGTCTGTGACAATACTAGTGCCTAAGTGCAAGTCATCAAGTCTACTAGAGATAAAAGAATATGAAGCTCCAGTGTCAAATAATGCGCAAACAGATAAACCAGAGAGAACTAACACACCTTCGATCACCACTTTCTTAACTTTGTCCACTATTGGTTGTGCACTCGAGCTAGGGACTGCCTCTAGTGCATAAGCCGGAACCACCTGAGTAGAATTCTGGGTAGGAGCTTTTGGTGGTGCTTTGCAAGTCTGCTTCACATGCCCAAACCGATCACAGTTATAACACTTCATCTTAGAGAGATCCACCATACAATCCTTAGCAAAATGTCCTTGCCTGCTACACTTATTGCATCTCAAATCCCTCTTCCGAATCTTCCCCTTCGGTCCAAATCCTCTCTTCTTCTTACCCTTCTGTTTCCCCTTCTCCACAACCTTTGGAGCCTCTTCCTTCACTTCTTTCTTGGAGATGGTGTTTAGCAAGGCCATCTCCGCTAGCCTCTCATAGGTAACACCCATCGGAATATGACTTGAAATATGACTCACAGCTAAATCCTGAAGTGGCTGATTCAATCCCTTAGCGAATTTAAGAGCTTTTTTGTGTGGTGTACAAATCAACTCCATAACAAACCTTGGTTCACATACTCCTTGACTATCATATCTCCCAGCTTGAGATGGATAAATTTCTCTAGCTGCTCGCCTTCCTCTGCTCTAGAAAGGAACTTCATCTCAAACCTCTTATTATGAAACTCATCCTAAGAAATATCAGCCTCATCAACCTCAGACTCGATAACCTCCCACCAGCTCAGCGCCTCACCTTGCAGCTACCAAGTGTCTAGCTACATCCTCATTACATCAGTCAGACCCATTAGACCGAATATCCACTTGCAAGCGCAGATCCATGCTCTCGTATCCACATAAGAATCTGTCCCCAAATATGGCTTGTTATCGGGACTAGAAAAATCTTTGCATAGCTTAGCAAAATCTAAAGCGATACATGTGCAGGTGGAAAGCTCACCTATCGCTCTCTCTGTGGGCTCTCTAGTAGGATTGAGCTCTACCTGTCCTCTATCCTGGAGGTATCGGTGGAACTATATGGGGATATTCACACCTGAGATATTGACCGGATCGCCAGAGCCAGAACATACGGAATCAAACATCTTTTATCTGTGAATTTTAATATTTCTATTTGCAACTTTTCACAGATGTCAAAGACACGAATACGAGAGATAACATAGACACAAATCAAAGATAACATTGAACCAAAAAAGAGGGATTTCAAAAACGAAAAATTTAGAAAGCTTTTTGAAATACTTTATACACAAACACACATACACACACACTTTTAAAAATATCATTTCTGAAAACCTTTTAGAAAACCTTTTTGAAATCCACTTTGGAAACCTTTTTTCAAAAACTTTTCAAAATACATCTCTCAGTATGGTCCTAATCCTAAGGAACATTGAACCTATGCTCTGATATCAACTGTCATAACTCGCACCTCCCAACACGCTCCAAAACCATCGCATCGAGAAATAAGGATCGTTAGCTTTTTAAAAAAAACTTTAACATCTTAGAGACTAAGAGAAACATATATAATCCAAGATAAACTAACTATCAAATTTGTATCACATCGAAAAGATAAACTAACTATCCAATGCGTATCACAGTGGAAGATCTAAGACATGTAAATATCATAGAAAATATGAGTCTTAGAAAAATATTAGCATGTGATCCAAATTAGAGTACATAGCAGAATATCCCTCATAGTCTGATAGAAGAAAATAATTGTACTGATATGATAAAATGATACATAAAGAGAAGATGCGATAAAAGCAGACTCCATGAAAAGCTTGATTCTCTCCAAGAATCTGAAATGGGCAAATCACCTACTGCTCTGTCCACCTTGGGAAAAGGTGGAAAAGGAATAGGTCAGATAAGAGTTTGGTGAATGAGAACAAGGTTAATAAGTGATGATTAAGTGTGATTAACTTTAAATCTACTCTAAGTGACGTAGATATAGAGCAAGTTTCCATGGAATCCTAAGGTCAACACCTAGGGATTCTTATCTAATACAGTGGGTTAGACCTACTGATCGAACTTCACACTAATGATCGGCCAAAATGGGAACTATTTTTCCCATCATAACTATACCAACATGCCACTTATTGTACTACACCAGGGTTCCATAGGAACTCCCGTTAGTAGTAGGCTCCAATTTAAATGATACCTATAGCCATTTATTGTACTGCACCGTCGTCCACCCATACCACGTCACGTCAGAAACGTGTATACCTGGATCTCCTGATATTACCAAACTCTCTCAGAAAGCGACTTTGACAGTGCTGCGCTCACCCATATGGAACACACTAGAGTCTATTGCGAAATAAATCACCCTAATCAACTTCGTTTATGCGACATACATCGCCCGTACCAATATCAAGCATTGCAAATACTTTGCGCAAATTAGCTCAATATCCAATTCACTAATCAGATAATTCATAACTTAATCAGATAATTTTTTTCCATTTAATTTGGGCCTTACGCTAAAGTCAAAATTGTGCATTTTTCATATGAATGGTTAACTCAGAAACCCCTAGGTCGACCGCTACCCGTCAATCTAGAAAATCCCAGGTCGACTGTTTACGTTGAATTTTCAACGTTTGAACAGTTTTTAGATTTTCGATTACTTACAAGTGCTTGTCATTAATTACAGTCGATAAATGATTCTAGTTAACCCTAATTTCCAGTCATTTAATTTTTCAATTTCAATTAATTTTTCAATTTCAATTAATTTAGGGTTTGGGTTTTAGGGTTTTCAATTTGACATTAAACAAGTGTCTAATTAACTAATTTCATAATCCACTTATAAATTCAATTCTAGGGTTTTAAGGATCAAAGATTTACGTTTAAACATTATCAATTTAAGTTTAAAATATTCGATTCTTGAGTTTATAGCATTCTAATCAATTAGAATAATTAAATTAACTATATTAATTAAATTATTAATCTATGCCTCACCTTTAGCCTAACCTCTGGATCCTAAGAAATCTGGCCTCCAATCGGTAGCTCTCTCCTTTGATTGTTCTCCTTGCTTCTATTTTGATTTTGGTTTAATTTTGATTTTAGGATTTGGGAAAATTAAGGTATACAGTAGAAAATTTGGCAAAGTTTCCCCTATCGTTCCTTTAACAAAATAATTAGTGTTTGGATTACCAACATATTCATAGGGTAAGATTAACACTAAGGACCATTAGTTAACCTTAGCTATCATCTCAACCACTCATCAACAACTTCATACCAAAGCAACCAATATTCGACATTGATTTACGTCATTACAGGTCGATTAACGCTCAATAAAACCCGTATCTTGGTATGCCCTACTAGTTAACCTAGGACCTACTCGGGTCAACCTAACCTATGTTGATTTATATATTTATTTTTAAATTTTAAACTCATTTTAACACCCGTAACTCTCGTATACTAACTCAGATTACGAAGTGTTATATATGAAAAATGTTCGGAAAATCACTACGAACACAATGGTAAAAGTTTCATAGCTAAATTCAGACGTCTATAAAAATTTGCTTTTAAGTCCTTATTTTAATTTTCATTAAATTCTCTTATTTAATTCAGCTAAATTTTTGGGGTGTTACAAATTGTTAATATATGGACCAGATTTGTAGCTTGTAGTGTAGGGGTTTCATATCATAATGCACAAACACATGCCATACAACCACTTTCAATCAAGCAAGCACAAATTCAGTTATATTTTAGAACAATGCAAATACATGCAAACATCAATATCATATACATATATGAGTAGAGAGTCTTTACTCACGTAAAACCTTGCAAATAACTTGCTACCACTACTCCTAGCCACATAAACCTTTATCTTCTCCTTTTCAACTTCA
The DNA here is from genome assembly GCA_030737815.1 of Allium fistulosum. NCBI lineage: Eukaryota > Viridiplantae > Streptophyta > Magnoliopsida > Asparagales > Amaryllidaceae > Allium > Allium fistulosum. Next base: position 693,188,699 of record CM060904.1, read on the forward strand.
AATGTGACCTGAATTTATAAGCACATCCATGAATTTATGCTTCTAGGTTCCTAATTGGGTGGTTAGAGAGGTAGTGGAGGCTCTTACCTTCGATTTGGAACTAATGTTTGTGAGTTTGCTTACAAATTGGGTGAACAAAATGGGCTCTAGGGTTTTAGTTAGAAGCCATTGTTTTTCCTTTTGTTTTCTTAAACTTTAGAAGAGAATAAATGAGAAAAAACGAAGTTATCTCTTTCATTTATTTACTGAAATAAAAATTTAAGTGGGCTAAGAGCTAAGACCCCTTATAACCATTTAGCTTATTTTAACTTAAAATTTGTGTTAAAAGCTATATAACTTTGCCTATAAGTAATTTCTCATATTTAAATTCAAATTCATAACTCAAAATTTTCTAACATTTATTTTTTTATAATATTTTTACATTTATAAAATATTTCAAACACTAATTTATATTGTAAAATGTTTAATTATAAGTAATTTGTAAATTTGTTAATTAAACCAAAAATACAATTTTATTTCTTATATAAAATTTTCGAATCCGATTTTACCTTGACCTTGCTTATTTTCTTCAACATCGTTCAATTTTTCTAATAAATAAAATTTTCCACTTAATTTTCATTAATAATCATTTTTCACAACAGAATTCATTATATTCTATTTAAATGAGGAAATTCACCTTTTATTTTATCAAAATATCATCAAAATACGGATAAAAATATTATTGTGTTCCAAACGCACGGTAGCTCCAAATCAGGTTATTACAATATGTATTAATCTTGTTGGTATGGTTCTTGTGACGATAATGGGCTTCGAACCCCTACCGTCCTAAAAAGAAAACCCACACACTAACCACTTTACTAAAATCTCTTTGTGTTAACTTTCTGAAAGGGATGTTATAGACTACCACCCTTAAAGAGCCCAATGACTTCGTTGGCTCATCGTCACACACCACCTAACTGTTATGCTTGTACCCACATTAGCACCACACCGACTGACATCTGCCGAATTACAACACACAAATCCGATTGAGTATATAGGCTATAATACCAAATGCGATGACCGTTAGATTTGAACTCCTGCCTTTTCGGAAAGCTACACCGTGCACTAACCACTATGCTAAAAGACTTTGTGTTAACTTTTAGAAAGGAGTGTTATAGTTCTTATAAAATTATTACGTTATCATAATATTTATGTACCTTTTTATACTTAGAATAATAATTAAAAAAAAATTAGTTAAAATTTCCAAGTCCTAGTTAACATTCATTTTGTGTAAATTCAAAAATACTATATTAAAATTACTATCAATCAAATGGGGAGTGACCATTATGGGTTGGATCCCATCATGTTACATTATGGATTGAATCAAGAGAATATCTAATGATTGAGATCCATTGTATCATCAATTTGTGTTTGAAAATGATTTCTCATTAAATATCAAAAAATTAAGATAGACTTACATGGCACTGAAATTCCGGTACATTAACATATCATTATACAATAAATTAGATGTATAAAATAATTTTAATGATATTTTGAAGGAATTGTAGATGTAATGTACCATAATTTTAATGGTACTATTATTTATTCTTGATTCTAGTGATATTTTAGTGTATCATTATTGGATAAACTAAACTTAGTATAAATACACTAGAAATATAAATGCATACTAGATATTAGTATTAGGTCCTCATCTTATAATCAAAATGTAAAACGGGTCTTCTACTCCATAATTTATATAAAGTGGAAACTAGGGAAACACTCATATTTTCACATTTCATTCGAAAAAGCCCATCTCAATACAACTTTGTCAAGCCTCATCTCATAATTATTTTTAGAAATTGATTTTCCAATTTTGCTTTTATTATTCATACACGAGCCGATTCTCTCAATATCAAACCATAATTTGAACGATTCACTAAACCATTCAATTTTGTTCTTTTTTTCCCTAGTTTTTGTTATTTTAGTCTTCTAATTATCTCTTCTTCTTTTAGGTGTTTTTAATTAGATTTGAATATTTTCCAATATATACTTGTGGCTTAATTCTTCGTTCGTTTTGCAAATGTTTGCAAAATAATGTTGTTTGTGCAAATATTTTCAGTCTAGTAGAACAATAAATACTTGTAAAAAAATTGCAAATATTTGCGATTTAAACCACAAATATTTGCGGTTTAGACTACAATTATTTGCAAAATGTTGGTTTTTGCAAATATTTGCAGAAAAAACTATAAATATTTGCAGTACAAATTGCATATATTTACAAAATGTTGGGTTCTTATAAATAGTTGTAAAATGTTAATATTTTGCACATGTTTGCAATTTTTACGGCAAATGTTTGCAGTTTTTGCAGCAAATGTTTGCAGAAATAATTACAAACATTTGGAGTTTAGATTGCAAATATTTACAAAATGCAGGGCTTTAGCAAATATTTGCAGAAAAAATATTTATCGATTCAAAAGAGTTTGCTAGTATTTGTTAAATGTTTAGAAATATTTGAAAATATTCTTTCCTTATTTTATTTAATTTTGCGAATATTTGCAAAATGAATGGAAACCAACACTATCCATATTGTTTCTTAATTTCGATTTGATCTCTATTTATATATTCTATGATTTTCTCATTTTAATGATTTTTTTTATTTAGCCGATATCATTGAGAATCGAACATAAATTTGAGAAAAAATGATGCTACATTGTATTATTTTAGGATTTTAAGGATACATTAATAAATTTCTTTTAATAGCTTCAAAGGAGAGGGAAGGTTTATATTGCCTGATTAAGAGGGGTGATTTATTGTTTTTATACTCTAATAAGAGAATTTAAAAAACTTAAACTTTTATAAACTAGATCCTATTGCTTTAACATCACGCTCGCTCAATAATCTCTCACAGCCCATTTTTATTTCAATTTTTAAATTGTGGTAATTACCTACAAAAAATATGGATTCAAATATTTGTTAAGTAACAAATTTTGTAAGCTTTTGGATAACATTCCTTATTGACATATAAAGATAAACCATTGAAAATCATTTTTAAAGGAAGTTTTTAGCTGTCGTTCTAAAAGGTGGTTGATGTTTTAACTATAGAATAATTAACTTTTAACCATCTAAAATAATTTCTAGTAAATTAAGTTAGAATTTAATTGCATATTTAAAAGAGAATTTTCAGCCATCTTAAATAAGTTTTATTTAATTATGTGAATTTCTAATTTTAGAGCATCGTATAAGGTTAATTAAGAAATATGATAAAAAATATAATGTAATTTTAGTTACATTGGAGAGATGCCGTTTTAAACTGCATGACGTTGATTCAGTTAAAGCTACATTATGTGAATGTAGATTTATGTACATTTTTAATGAAGTCACTACTAGAAATACAGTATATAGCCACGACAGTGTTCCAACGGCCGCCAACGGGGTTTTCTAACGGCTACCAACGGCTCGTTATTTTTTTAACAAGCCGTTGGTAGCTGTTGTAAAAATGTCGTTTGCGGCCGTTGGAAGCCATTGGAAATATTTGTGTAAACTTGCAGCTGGCCGAGAACAGATTTCATTCTCCTTCATTCAACAAAAAACACCAAAACCTCCACCCTCTTCCTCCACTCCTCCTCTTTTCTTGCTCCCAGCCTCCCCACGCAACCGGCAACCACTCCGACGCCATCAATCAACACCAACGGCCTCTCTCCATCCAATTCCACTCCAAAATCAGGTTTTGCCTGAAACCCTAAATTTCAAAATTTTGCTAATTTTATGTTTAATTGTTTGTTATAGTTGTATCTAATGGCCTATTGATTGTTTATTATACCAAACTAAGTGCTAATTACAATTATTACCATCCAAATTGTTTGTGTATATATATTATGCACATATATACATATGTTGATAATTTAGTGTAAATGCGCATTTGAGTTAGCGTTAGATTAGTTAGGATTGCTTTAAACTATTTTGTGTATGTTTTGTAAAATATTAGGCAAACATAAATTAGTCGAATATTTTACGAACATGAATTATATCTTTTAGTAATATGATCTCTTAGTGAAATTTTGGCCTATATGATTGCTTTAAATTATATCTTAAATTATTAGACAAACAAAATTTAAATCTCTTTGTGAATTTTTGGCCCCGTCTGACAAGTGTTGTATATGATCGTTGTATGAATATTCGTTTTTATTGCAAAACGGATATTCATATTCATCTGATACAATATTTGTTGGATTTGTCCCTGTATTGGACAAGTTACAAACACTATAAAGTAATTACGTTTCGTAAATCATATCGCTATAAACGGTTCACAAAATTTCGATGGCATTTCCATTTCGTTCCTTGTGTACATGCATTGTGTACGATATAAGGAACACGGGGGAAGTGCTGCCGAAATTTTGGGAAATCGTTTATAATGATATGATTTAAGAAATGTAATTACTATTGTGTTTGTAATGGGAAGTAGGATAACTGACCATCACAAAAGGTACAAAAATGTAAACAAAATAGCAAGAAATATAACTTTGTATATAAACGAAAATGGATTATAAAAAACAGTAAAATCTAAAATGTGTTTATCGAATTTGATTAATAGTTTTTTTACTATTGATCATAGGTTTTACAGTAGGAAAAATGGTCAATTATTTTATTGATCGGAGCTGGATGTATCAAAGAAGAGAAATGGGAGGCTCAATAAGTACACATTTTCTTAACGGGATAAATGTGTTTGTCAAATTTGCTTTAAGTAATATTGGAAACGACGTAGAAATTCGTTGTCCATGTAGTAGGTGCAAATTGTTGAAGCATTTAGTACCGAATATGGTTAGGATTCATTTGCGCCAATATGGTTTTGTAATCAATTATTTGGTGTGGGATCATCATGGAGAAATTATAACACGTAACGAAGAACAGTCAATAGAGGTCATTAGTGATGAAGTTAGTACGACGAATCTCATAGAACATATGGTTGAAGATGCAGCACGATCAATGTTCCCTACTGTTGAAATTAATAACGACGATGTTAACATCGAAGAGGAACCAAATGTTGGAGCAAAAAAAATATATGATTTATTGAATGCTGCTAAGAAACCTCTTTGGAATGGATGTACTAGTGGCACTCAATTATCGGCAACTGCAGAGTACATTGCGATGAAATCAAAGTACAACTTCACAGAAGCCGGATTTACGGTTGTTGTACAAGCTGCTAAACGCCATATGCCATCAGATAATTTAATGTGCGAAAATTATTATGAAGTGAAAAAACTAATGTCGTCTTTCGGTTTGCCGTATCAAAAAATTGATACATGTCTAAATGGTTGCATGTTGTTTTGGAAGATGATGTCAGTCTTCGGAATTGTAAAATATGTAATCAAGAAAGATACAATCCAAGGAAAAAAAAGGGAAAAGAAGTTCCATACAAGCGTATGCATTATTTACCTATCACTCCTAGACTTTAAAGGTTATATGCGTCATCTGTAATAGCGTATCATATGAGATGGCACGGTGTGAGAACACTTGAAGAAGGTACATTAACACACCCATCTGATGGAGAAGCATGGAAGTATTTTGATAAGAAATATCCCGATTTCGCAGCGGAGATCCGTAACGTTAGACTAGGTTTGTGTACTGATGGATTTTCACCGTTTTCTCAGTTTGGTTCTAAATATTCATCTTGGCCTATAATCATTACACCTTACAATCTACCCCCGTGGATGTGTATGAAAACTCCATATATGTTTCTCACAATTGTCATCCCTGGCCCTGATGATCCGACACAGGGTATCGATGTTTACTTACAACCGCTAATCGAAGAGTTGAAAACATTGTGGTATGAAGGAGTTGAAACATACGACGTATCGAAAAAAAAAATTTCGGATGTTCGCTTCTTTGTTATGGACTATTATAGCGATTTTCCTGCATATGCAATGCTTTTGGGTTGGAGTACGGCCGGTCGTTTTGCTTGTCCTTACTGTATGGAAGAAACACGAGCATTTTCTTTACGGCATGGGAAGAAAATTTCATGGTTTGATTGTCATCGACGTTTTCTCCATATTAATCATACTTTTAGAAGAGACAAAAAAAACTTCATACCTAATAGACATGAGACTTTACAACCACCAACGATTTGGTCAAGTGAAGATATATATGAACTTGTAAAAGATTATCCAAAGATACATGAAACCGGGCAGCAAACTGAAATCCAAGGTAAATCGACGTTTCATAATTGGTGCAAACAGAGTATATTTTGGGAGTTGCCTTATTGGAAAAATCTCTTAATCCGTCATAACATTGACGTGATGCATAACGAGAAAAACGTATTCGATAATGTGTTTAATACACTTTTGAATGTTAAGGGAAAGACTAAGGACGATCTGAAATCAAGACGTGATATAGAAGAAATATGTAATCGTCCTGAGCATCATATGAAGCCAAATGACACTAAAAAACCCAAAGCATGTTATGAATTAGATAACAACCAAGTTAAAGTACTGTTAAAATGGGTGGAAGGATTACGATTTCCTGATGGAATTTCATCTAATCTTCGTAGATGTGTCGACTATAAGAACGGAAACTGAGTGGGATGAAAAGCCATGATTGTCATGTAATGATGCAAAATTTGTTACCCGTCGCTTTCAAAGAATTGTTGCCCGTAAAAGTTTGGAAGGTTATAACAGAACTTAGTTTATTTTATAAGGAGCTTTGTTCAACTACGTTAAAAGTTGACCGTCTTCGTAAACTTGAGGTAGAAATCCCTATACTGCTCTGCAAACTGGAGAAAATATTTCCTCCAGGTTTGTTCAATGTAATGGAGCATTTACCTGTTCATCTTCCATTTGAAGCACGTTTTCGAGGTCCTGTACAATATGGATGGATGTATCCATTCGAGAGGTATGTTGTTAATACTGAGTATGTAATTTAACTATAATTAAAAATTAATATTGATATGAAATATTTTTTATTAGGTACTTAAATCATTTAAAGAAAAAAGTGAGACAAAAAGCTCGAGTTGAAGGTTCGATTTGCAAATCATATATCGAAGAAGAAGCATCGTTCTTTTTCTCTCATTATTTCAATGATCATGTGAATTTATCATTTCAAAGTGTTGCGCGTAATGATGAGGCCGTTGAACAAGATTTTTCTTCTGAAGCAATGTTATCTATTTTTAAACAAAATGGTCGACATGCTGGAAAATGTGTAGAAGTATGGTTAGATGATAGAGATTACCATGTAGCACACACATATATTCTTCTTAATTGTCCAGAAGTTGCACCATTTATTAGGTAATTATCAGATTACAAGTTTTGATAAATTTTATTTAATACTGCATGTGTAAATTAATAATAAAGCAATATATTGTTTTTGTTTGCAGTGTTTATGAATCACAAAATCCAAACGGCGATTTAAGCAAAAATTTCGCTACTTGGTTTTCAAACTACGTTTGTGATCCTACAAATAATGTGGTCGGTGAAGGATTAAAACATTTGGCGTTGGGACCGAAAAGGAAAGTTAAAACGTATCCAATATTTTTCGTTAATGGATATAAATTCAACACCAAAGAATATGGTGTTGAAAAATTAACAAACAATACCGGTGTATTTGTTAAAGGCAGTGATGATCCTAATAATCATATACATGATTTTTATGGCGTGTTAACCCAGATTTTGTAATTGACATATTTTATAAGACCCGCAGAGGAAGTTTTTTTGTTTAGATGCAACTGGTTCATCAATGTTCTAGGTTCTGGTATTAACGTGCATCCAAATTATAATCTTATAGAAATAAAACATATCTCCCGTTATCAGCAATACGATCCGTTTGCACTAGCCAAACAAGCTCTATAAGTTTATTACGCCCCTTATCCATCTCTAAAAAGAGATAAAGCGGATTGGTCTGCGGTTTTTAAAACCAAGGCGAGATTTACATTCGATGGAAAAAATATTCCAAAAGAACAAGCCTATCAAGCAGATATCGAAGAAAATGTTGAAATCACAATTACAGACGATCAAACTGATTTTGGACAATTAAATGATGAGACAAATGTATTAGTCGAAGCATTTGAGAGTGTAGAGGAAAACGATATAGAACACGAGATCGAGTCTGAATCAGAAAACGACGAGGACTGAGTAATATCCGGTAATTTTTACAATTATATATTCACGCACACGCATCACATATATATCATCATCATCATTACATGCACCATATATCATCATCATTTTATCTATGTCTATAATTAAAAATGAAACTTTCAACAGGTATTATGTCAGGCTCCAGACGTCGTAGCTCTTCTCGCTCGGCCGGCGAGAGTAGTGGTGAGCCTCCGGCTCGACCACTTGTATATTTGCAGCCGAAGGCTGATGGAGCGTAAGTATCAAAATTAAAATGATAACAATATAAATTTGTTCATACATATATATACTTGTCTAAAGCTTTGTTTTATTTAACACAGGGGATTTGATTTGGAGCCCTCATGAGTTGTGCTTGGCATTTCCAAGCAATCATATATGAGCAGGATGACAGATTGCTGGCCTAAGTGGAGTAAGATCCCTGACCATGTCAGGGAGGCCATCTGGTAGGATTTTCTGGTGAGTTTATACCACTTTACTATATGAATAAGTATAAATGAACAATTAGTAATGTTTTCTCTTTGTACAGGGGCAAGTGGACTTGGCGGAGGCCGATGTTGCCATGGTTCAGCGCCACTGGAATTCGAAGGTCGCCAAAAATTATAGGGAGGTAATGTCAGCTCTTAAAAAATCGGAGAAGAAACCGAACTGGATGGGCGCTTCCGTATGGGATTCTTGGATGAGTTGGTGGGAGACCGACGAGTTCAAGGTAAATCTACCAAATATATAGTTAATTAGTTCGCAATTAGTATAAATATAATATTCAATTTAAATTGCAGATGGAGTCGAGAGGAACTCTGCCAATAGAAGTAGGAATCCTGTAACGCATCGTGGCGGATCCAAGTCTTTTCAGCATCACCGTGAGGACTTGGTAAATTTATCTAAACCATCATTACATTTTGTATATTAATTAGTTCGGTAATTAGCTATGAAAAATTAAAATATATAAGTTATTTATTGCAGGAAAGATCGGTTGGACGTCGCGTGTCTATGATGGAGGTATTTACCCGCACCCACGCATCAAGACAAGCAGACAATGCTGGCAATATTACATATCAGTGGGATGGTGATGATAAGGCGACGGCTGCATATGTATGCATATTTTAAAACTTATTTTATTAATATCGATATGTTTAAATCCTATTCTACTAATTTTAACCTGTAATTGTTTTTTCTTTTAGGCAAAGTTTCAGGAGGCACGGGCAAAGCTGCTTTCAGAATCGGATCGCGATGAGTTGACGGTAGAGGAGGAAGATAATATTTTCGACGTTATTATGGATCCGACGCAGCGGAATAGGCGCTATGGCTATGGAAACCAAGCGGTAATCTTATAAACATTGCAATATTATATTTAATAAATTAACCTATAGATACACTATACTGATGATTTCTAGTTGAGTTAAATCTAACATATACGTGATTTATAAATATTAGATAAGTAAAAAAGGAAAAATATACAAAGATATGTGATGAAAATGGATGAACAAAAAAAATATATAAGAATACTTTTAACATCTATATATTGTATTAAAAATATGCATTTATTTGTGGTATATGCATTGCTTAAGATCACGTCATTTACGTTTCTATATTTTAAAATATACATTGCTTAAGAAAATGATTATAATACAAATGTGAACATCTCATATTCTATTTGCAGGTTCGGGCAGCTCAAAAGGCGTGTGACTAAGCTGAAATATAAGAGCTTAGAACCATGGTTGAGCAGCTACAAGAGCAGGACCGTCTTCGCGCTATACAAATGAAGCAGCTGAATCAACGTTTAGCGGAGTACGCGCAGAGGCATGGTTCCTTCCCTTCGTCGTCTGGTGCTTCCGGAGGTGATGATGATGCTTGAGAGGTATGATGATTATTGTCTTTGTGGTTGGTTATTGTATATATTGACTTTGAGGTGGTGAGGATTGTGTTTGATGGTTATTGTGTATGTATTGACTTTGAGGTGGTGAGCTTTAAGTGTTTGCATTGTATATATTAACTTGAATATGGAGTTGGAGTTGGTGTTGGTGAGGGTTTGGTTGTAATGTTTGAATATGGAGTTGAAGTTGGACTTGAATATGTAATGTTTGATGTTGATTTTTGGTTGTTTATATTGTTTGTGGTATAATGTGTTGAATATGTGAAATGGAGTGGAAATGGAATGGAATGGAAATTGATATATATATTGATTGTGTGTGGCTGGAAGGTGAATGTCTTGCTGCTATAAAAAAAATTTCACTCAGATTAGCAACGGCTACCAACGGCTTATTGGTCAGTTTATTGCAACGGTTTCCAACGGCGTCCATCGGTTAATTGCCGTTGATAGCCGTTGGAAATGCCGTCGGAATAGCCCCGTTGCTTCCGTTGAAAGCCGTTGGAAAGCGTGAACGCTATTCCAACGACATTTCCAACGGCTCCCAACGGCCGCCAACGGCTTGGAGCCGTTGGAATAGCCTTTTCCCCCTGTAGTGAGTAGTGTTAACTACATCGACAAGATGTAGTAATACGACGTCGCATTTATGCATTTTATATTGATCACAATAATTAGCTTTACCACATCGTTAAAACTACATATGAGATATGTAATTTCAACCGCATCGTGTTAATGCTATATTAACAAAAATTCAACTATATTTGAGAGTTGTAGCAATAAAAATGGCATTTAAATTTCTATAATATTTTAGTGTAGTTTTAAAAATAAACCCGTTTTACCTTCTTGGTTTTAACTAGTATAATATTATTTTTATGCATTTTAAAAAACAAAAAAACTGGATTTGAGAGATGCATCAAATAAGTAACTGCGTTGTCATGTTAAAACAAAAAAAGCGTACGTAGACTTCTTTTCCCTATTATTATCATCATGATACTTTCTTCAAAACAAGCTAAACTATCATGTTCCTAGCAAGTATGCCCTCAAACGTAATCCCAGGCCCAAAAGCCAGTATCAACCCCCACTCACAATCCTTCTCCCCTCTTTCCTTCTTCTTCCTACTCTCTTCTACCACATTCTCCAACACATACACAATCGTATTGCTACTAGCATTCCCATAATCCCTTAATGCCGTTCTACTCGCTTCTAACTTCTCGGGCCCGAGCTCCATCCTCTTCTCCACCCGGTTCAAAATAGCAGGCCCACCCGGATGCACGGCCCAAAACATGTCCCTGTAGTCCTTCACCTTCCTCATCACCAGCTTCTCGCAGAAGGCTTCCACGTTGTCCTCTATCACCTGAGGAAGCTCCCTTCCCAGCTTGAAGTGTATCCCTTCCTCGGTCAGTCTGCCTTCTATCGTCTTTTCGGTGTTTGGAAGAAAGGATTGCATGGCGGCTTCGAGTTTGAAGAGAGGGGTTTCGAGTTTCGTGGGCCGGGTACCCAGTATGATCGCTGCTGCTCCGTCTCCGAATAGGGCTGCCCCTACCAGGTCATAGGGCCGGTCTGCTGATGGTGGGCGGAAGCCCACTATTGTTGTTTCGGATGTGGCCAGGAGTACCCGACTGCCTGGGTTGTTTTCTGCAATGTCCTAAAGAAATAAATACTTCCGGTTATATGTGTATTTGAAAAGGGAAATTAAACCCATCCTTGGTTTCAACCTTATTTCACTTTCATCCATCTAAAAACAAGTTTTTATGCAACAACCCTTCAATCATTTTCAGCAAAATTTGAAGCTTTTAGAGTAAATATTTATTTTAAAAACTGCAAAGGGTATTTCGTGAATTTTATTTTTATAAAGGACAGGAATGTATTTTAAAATTTATATTAAATGTTTGACAGAACTTCCCCAATTAAAAAGAGTTGATCACGGTACTAGATTGACTTATTATAGATATATATAACCATGTTATTGAGGTGGCACACTGTAATAAAAACAAGTTTGACGAAACATCGTATAATCATGTTTAGTGAAAATTTATAATTTTTAGTGTAAATATTTACATTTTTAATACAAAGTCTGTTGCAAAAATTTGTAATTTTTCTCTGAATATTTACATTTTAATAAAAAAATTACAAAGGTTTTTTAAAATAACCATAGGAGTATTTTGTGAAATTTGTTTTTGAGAAATGGTGTAAGTGTATTTTGAAACTTATAAAAAAGTTTTTGATAAAACCTTCCTGTTTGAACAGAGTTGATCACAGCATTTGACAGAGTTATAACAAATATAGCCTGTTATTGAGGCGGCACATAAAAAAAAATTCAGAAATACATGCACATTCTGTATATAAATTCAACAATATATACATACACACACATAAAATATTGTATATTATTAATTATATTTTAGCAAATAAGTAAATAATATATGTTTTAAAAGGATAACAATTTTTACACTCAATTTTTTAGTTAAATTTAATTTGAATATTAGCATCAAACTGGTATTACTATGCAATAGTGGAAATTGGTTGATATACTTGTTTACTAATTAGTTTATTACATTGAAAACATAAAGCAATACGAATTTTTATACGATTCATAAAAAAATTGGGTTTATTTTATAATTTTTTTTTGTTTCACTAATTTTAAAGTTCTTCAGGAAATTGATTTTTGTTTTAATTTTATGAAAAACATAGATAATATTTTGTACACTGTTCAATTTTTTAATATTTATGAATTTTTATGAACAAACTTGAACTTGAATTACAAAATTTAATCGTCTTCTAGTCCTCTCCAATTTTTACAAAAATGTTTTCCTGAAAATAGTTGAATTTTAACTGAAAATACGTGAGAGTTTAAAAGTAAAGCATTAGTTTAAACTATAAATATATACATTTAAGCACATCTTTTGATTTTTAAAAAAAAACCATGATAATTCTCAGCGAAATTCACCTTAGCGACCCTAAGTCCAGCAACACCACCAGAGCAACCCGAGAAACAAAGCATGACCCGACTAACATCCGGGTCCAACCCAAGCCCAAGCGCAAGGTGCAAATCCCCTCCAGGAAAGCGCGCCTCGCTAGAAGACACATACACCACATGCGTGATGCTCGAAGCCAACCCTCCCCAAGACGCTATACACGACCGCGCAGCAGCGACGGCCATGTCCGTCACTGCCTTGTTCGATATCTCCAGCCTTTGCTGCAGCGTCGGTCGACCTTCTATCGCCAGCTCCGGGTACATGGCCAGTATTTCGTCCGACATTACCACGTACCTCGTCCTCACCGTTGTCGTTCTGCCTGCATTAAATTGGATGTAGTTGAAGTCAGAGTTACACACTTATAAAGTTATACTGATGCAAACTATATATGTAGAAGGGATGAATATGGGAATCAATGAGTGTACAGAGGCGAGAGAGCTTGTGTTTGAGGTCGAGGTTGTTGCAGTTGGTGTTTTTGAAGTAGCCGTCCACTAGATAGTCTTGCATTACCATTTGGTGTGGGAAGGCTTTTCCTAGGGCAAGTATGCATGCTTTTCCGTCTTCCTCCATTGTATTTGATGTAGGTACGTGTAGTTTATTACTGTATATATATAGTTGGTTTTTGTGGATGATTAGAACATGATAAAATATTTAGGTTAGTTATAGATTGTAAGCGAGAAGGTTGTGATGTTACTGATATTATATGGTTGAGAATTAGGAGAGGGGTTGGTTAGTTAACTGTAATTTGTAAACTCATTTTATATGTAGAGATGACAATGTGAGTGAGTTTTTAAGAGTTAAAATAATAGGGCATTCAACAGAGAAGCAAACTGATTAGAATAATAGGATATAAAATATACTAGAAATCGCAAATCATGTCCACGTGAGTGTTTATTTATGTTCATAGTTGTTATCTTCATCCATGTGTATATTCCGCTTGAATTGGTAGATTTGGAAACAAAAAAGAAAACTAATGTTGTCGACCATTTGTTTTAGAAATTACAAGCATTCAAGAAGTTGGAATGGTTTCCTTTAGCAGGGCCATGTGTAATTTTTAGGAAAACACACAATTGGCGATATGTACTGTAACGACCCGTATTTTTACGGATCAAAACATTCTAAAATGATTGACCTTTGGTTGTATTGTTGTTAAGTCATTTCAGGTTTTAGCTGAATTTTTCTTAAGTCTTAAGTCGTAGCCGACTTAGGAAGTTTGGACGAGTTAAGCAACAAGTCTGGGTCGAGTTGCCGACTCAAGGAATTCACCGAGTTAAGGGAGTATGGTTGACCGACTTAAGGTAGTGACCGACCTAGGAGATAAGTTGTGACCGACTTAAGAGGTTCAGGCAACCTAAGGAAGAATAGTAGGCGACCTAAGAATTCTGGGGTAGAGTTAGGTCGGCAACGACCTAAGAGAATGTTGTGAGCGACCTAAATGTTTGGGTGTTAAGTGTTAGGTCGGCAGTTCGAGTTAAGGTTTCGAGCGACCTATAGGATGTAGTTATGGTTAGGTCGGCAACGACCTAGAGGAGCTGGGATAGCAGGTTAGCGACTTAGTAGTTAGGTCGACTGGGTGGGTTAGCGACCTAAGGGGTTAGCGTGTTAGCGACCTAAGGAGTTAACAAGTTGGCGACCTTAAGAGTTATGCTGTGTGTTAGGTCGTAGAGGCAGTCTGTGTTAGGTCGTAACACTGTTAGGTCGCAAGGTTTAATAAGTCGTATGAGTGTTAAGTCGAATGGTGCTAAGTTGTTAAGTCGTCCAGGCGACTTAGGAGGGAGCGCGCATGCTAAGTCGTAGGCTTGTCTGTTAAGTCGGAGTTGTTGGCTAAGGGTTAGGTCGGAGGCTCTGTTAAGTCGTGGGGGTTTTTAGGTCATAGGTCGGCATAGTGTTAAGTCGGCAGCGACTTAAGGAGATAGCCGAGTTACGACTTAGGCAGTTTTCAGCTATAAATAGGAGGGGTTGTTCTCACTTTTTGGGATCCGGATTTTGAAGCGACGAAGTGCTGCCATTTTGAGAGCTCGACTTCTACACTTCTTCACTTCTTTTCTCCACTCTAATCTAGTGCTTCCATCCATCCAAATCAAAGATCAAGATTGAAGATTCAAGAGCTTAGATTGAAGATCTTCATCTTTTCAAGAGAGATTTCTTCATTTGAAGCGGATTTGTGATAGATCAAGCTTCATCCTTTGCTGTCCAGATCTGAAGTGTGTTGATTTGAGGTTGTTTTGGTGATTTGGTGAGTGGTGATTATCTCTCACACGGATCCAAAGGAGTATATCGGATTGTTGGCTCGATTTGGTGTTAAAATAGAGATTTCCATGCATTTTCTTCATCCTATGTGTAGATCCATATAGATCCATTATTCATGATGATGTTGCATCCATTTTATCATATGTTAACCTATGCAAGTTCATTCATCAAGTTTGTAGAGATATAATCCATGTTTTCATGCTTATTGGACTTTCAACTCTTTAATTACGAAAATGCCATTATTGTTATAATTGTCTACTTAGATCATATTTGAATGCTTGATTGCTTGGATTGATGTTTGATTTGATTGCTTGTTTTGAACTAGATGATTGATGATTAGATTTAGACCGAAGACGATTCAAAAGCTAAGGGAAAGGCTCTTGAATTGGGAAAGCTGCTCGTGGCATATGTAGCGGGATGATGAAGCTCTTATGCATAGATTTGATGATGTGATGATGAGATGAGGCTTTGCGAGGATGTAATGAAGCGAGGCAATCATGTGATGAAGACTTGGTCTAATCCAGACGGGATCATTCCAAGCATGTTGATAACTCGGTGATATGATTCGAGTTGAAGATAATGAATGGATATGAGAATAGTCGTCGAGGAGGATGACTAGGAGGCTTGGATAGCATCGTTGTTGAAGGTTCTAGCATGCTCTAAGCAAGAGTACGTTTGGGCAGATTCGATAGTCCCAACGGCCAACTGTTGATGGTCGAGTACTCTGGGCAGATTCGATAGTCCTAGGCACGGGCTGCGACGACGTGCGGGAGTTATGTCTAGAACCGGGGTTTCCATTAGCCCTTGACGGACGGCTGAAAGAATGTGCCGGTCATTCAATTAACGGTGATATCGAAGCAATGATAACAGTGATAGCCAGAGTCATGGATGTTTGGTTGTAATGTCATTTCGGACTCAAGAGCGGTATTTTCTGGGTGCTTATCTGATTTAGGCCTTGGTACTTGGAAAACATCGCCCTTGACTCGAGTGATAGTAGCTTTACTTTAAATTGTATGCTCTGCTATGTTTGCTTCTGCTTAGTGTGTGTCTGGGGGCTATCACTGTAGAATGAGGTTGGAGTGGGAGGGTTGTATTCCTATTCCTTTTCCTTATGCTCTTTTGGTATGTTGTTAGTTAATTTACTGCTCACTAAGACTGTTGTCTGACTCAAGGCTTTATGTTTTTAATTCTTATTGCCTTGGGCTGTTCGTCCATTTTGGGATGGGCAGACTAGGTAGCAGGTGACAGGTGCTGTTCTCTTCTCACGATGCTGATATCGAAGACGAGCTAGAGGGTTGCATATTATTTTCTTATATGTACTGGATATTCCGCTGTTTTGTATTCTCTGAGAGATATGTAGTGAGGCTGGATGTATTGACTATGTGATGCTTGTATTCAACTATTATGGAGTTTATATGATGACATTTTGTTCTGTAAAGCTTCACTATACATATGTTCTATTGTATTTTGTCCATGCGCTGTGAGTAATACGATAGATTCTGTTGTTTAAAATCTTACCTTGACAATCGTCCATGGTCGCCTGGCACACTTTACAGCGCTCTATCTCTAGATTCGGTGCAGGGGTCATGGGCGGTCGTCACATTTGGTATCAGAGCATTGGTTAATCGATTTTACCCAACGCTCGCCGTCGTAACTACGTATGAGAGACGTAATTGTATTTTGATGGTTGAATACTATATATAATATAGTAGCTTAGTAGAGTCTGAGTCCTTTATGCAGTTGTTTCTCTAGATGTTCTAATCATTCCTTTTTATAGATATTGAGAATGAGTCGAAGAGGGAGACCAGCTGCTAGGGAAGGCCGTGCTACTGAAGAGACTGCTGATTATGCAGCCATGTTCGAAGCTATGATGACTTCGATCATGAGAAGGATACCAGTTCCGGGGGCAGCAGTAGATGTTGGAGTTCAAGTCCAAACTCCGAAACCAGTGGATTTTGCTAAGTTGTGCAAGGATTATACTGCTCTTGGAGGGAAGGTTTTCTTGGGAACAGAATCAACTATCGAAGTCCAGAGATGGATAGATGCTTGTAGAAGGATCTTTGGTGATTTGGGAATTGATGATGCAACTAAGAGGAAGTTGGCATCAAGGCAGCTTCAAGGGAGAGCCTCTGATTGGTGGAACTCTATTACCATCGATACTGCGGAGGAAGAGATTACTTGGGAGCAATTCCAAGCTAGATTTGAAGCTAAGTTCATTTCTACGGCTCAGAAGTCTGTTCTGTTCAAGAAGTTCGTGGAGCTCAAGCAGGGTGGGAGATCTGTTCTTGAGTATGTTTCTGAGTTTGAAGCTTTGTCCAAGTATGCCCGGTCGTATATTGAATCTGCTTATCAGAAGAATGAGAAGTTTGTGACCGGCTTGGATAGTTATCTTGGGAGACAGTTGGTGGATCATTTGGACGATTCATTTGAGAAGCTTGTAGAGAAAGCTCTTAGGCATGAGAGTCTGTTTCCTAAGGAAGGACCTGTTGTTGCTGTTACCAAGGGAGAGTCTAAACCACAGCAGGGTGGAAACCAGAAGAGGAAGCAGCAGCAGCAGAAGGGTAAGGATGGCCAGAAGAAGCCGAAAGGCGAGGTGACTTGCTACAATTGTCAGCAGAAGGGCCATTTCTCTAAGGATTGTAAGAATCCGAAGGCACCGATGAAGTGTCACAACTGTGACAAGCCGGGACATTTCAGGAAGAATTGTCCAGAACCAAGGAAGGACAGGCAGATTGTGCAAGCTTATGCTTTGGGGGCTGTTCCGTCGTCTTCGAAAGCTCCTACTACTGAAGAGAAGGGAAAGAGTGTGGTTGTTCAAGGTACTCTTTTCCTATGTGGTGTTCCAGTTAGAGTTCTGTTTGATACTGGAGCGTCGCATTCGTTTGTTTGTAATGAACTAGTAGGCCGGTTAGGTTTGGAACCGGATATTGTTGATAGGCCATTGGTTGTGACTAATCCTGTCGGGGGTTCGTCTTGTTTGTGTATGTTATGCCGTGGTCTAGTTGTGTCGAGTCATGGTTGCTCTTTTGTTTGTGATTGCTTTGTCCTGAACTTTGCGGGGTTCGGAATTATTTTGGGTATGGACTGGCTTAGAAAGTATGCGGCTAAGGTTGATTGTGAGAGGCTGGAGGTGACAGTCGAGAATGTGGAAGGGCGAAAGATTGTGATACGATGTAAGCATGAGGAAGGCGTCTTCATGAGCTTCATGTATTCGCTAGTTGTTCCACGGGATGGACTGTCTTTAGTGCCTATCGCAAATGGATTCGAGGACGTCTTTGACGAAGTCAAAGGGTTGCCGCCGCATAGAGAGATCGAGTTTCGAATAGATCTAGTTGAAGGAGCCAGACCTGTTGTGATGCCTCTTAGGCGGATGGCGCCTAGGGAACAGCAGGAGTTGAGGGTGCAAGTTGATGACCTTTTACAGAAAGGATTCATTCGGCGTAGTGTGTCCGAGTGGGGTGCACCAGTTGTGTTTGCAACCAAGGCAGATGGGTCGTTGAGATTGTGCGTCGATTATCGTGAGCTGAATAAGGTGACTAAGAAG
Organism: Allium fistulosum; assembly: GCA_030737815.1. Lineage (NCBI taxonomy): Eukaryota > Viridiplantae > Streptophyta > Magnoliopsida > Asparagales > Amaryllidaceae > Allium > Allium fistulosum. The sequence continues at coordinate 693,207,437 of CM060904.1, forward strand.
AACAAGTATCCATTGCCGAGAATAGATGACTTGTTTGATCAGCTTCACGAAGCTAAGGTGTTTTCTCAGATGGATTTGGCAACGGGATTTCACCAGTTGAGAGTAGCTAAGGATAGTGTGCCGAAGACTGCTTTTAGGACACCATCCGGTTTCTTTGAGTGGCTGGTAATGCCGTTTGGATTGACTAACGCGCCAGCATATTTTGTGGATCTTATGAATAGAGTGTTCAGAGATCAGTTGAACAAGTTCGTACTTGTGTTCGTGGATGATATTCTGATTTATTCCAGAACGGAAGAAGAGCACAAGACGCACTTGCGTATTGTTTTGGAGATCTTACGAAAACATCAGCTGAAGGCTAAGTTTTCGAAGTGTCACTTCTGGAAGAGTGAAGTGAGGTTCTTAGGCCATGTGATTTCTGGAAGTGGAATAGCGGTTGATCCCGCTAAGGTGGCAGCAATCCAGGATTGGGTTAGACCTAAGAATGCATCGGATGTGAGAAGTTTTCTTGGATTAGTAGGATATTATCGACGGTTTATCAAAGACTTTTCCAAGGTAGCTGCACCGTTAACAGGATTGACGAAGAAGAACCAAGTGTTCTGTTGGGATGCTAAGTGTGAGCAAGCTTTCGGAATCCTGAAAGAGAGATTGACGAGTGCTCCTGTTTTGACTATTCCAAGTGGGAATGATGAGATGGTGGTTTACACCGACGCATGTGGTACTGGACTTGGAGCAGTGCTGATGCAGAAGGATAAAGTTGTTGCGTATGCCAGTCGACAACTAAAGCCGCATGAAAGGAATTACCCGACTCATGATTTGGAATTAGCGGCGATTGTATTTGCTCTGAAGATGTGGAGGCATTATCTGTTGGGAGTTCGATTCGAGTTGTTTACGGATCACAAGTCGTTGAAGTATCTTTTCTCCCAAAAGGATTTGAATCTTCGGCAGCAACGTTGGCTAGAGTTTTTGGCATCATATGATTTTGGTATAGCTTATACTCCGGGAAAAGGAAACGCAGTGGCAGATGCGTTAAGTCGAAGACATGCAGGATTGGGAGCCATGTTTTCAGAATGGAAGAGTCTCGAGCATTTAGCTGGATTTGACTTCAGGCCTAGATGCGAATTGGAACCTGAAATGTTGGCAAACTTATCGATAAGACCTTCTCTTGTGAAAAGGATTGGCGAGAGCCAAAAGCGAGATGATAAGCTTGTCAATATTATCCGTGATTTGGAATCTGGATTGGATCCAGAAAAGGATAAAGGATTCGAAGTTGATAGAGAAGGTTGGCTTCGAAAACAATGGCGACTAGTTGTTCCCGATATAGATGAATTGAGGAGTGAAGTTCTGAAGGAAAGTCATCACTCGAAGCTGACAATTCATCCAGGTGGAAATAAGATGTATCGGGATATGAAGAGAACCTACTACTGGGAAGGTATGAAGAAGGATGTTGGAAATTTTATTTCCAAGTGTATGAACTGCCAGTTGGTTAAAGCCGAACAGAAGAAGCCAAGTGGATTACTTCAGCCATTAGAAGTTCCTACATGGAAGTGGGAACAAGTGTCGATGGATTTTATTGATGGATTACCTAGAACAAGAACGGGAAATGAAGGGATTTGGGTCATTGTGGATCGTTTGACCAAGAGTGCAAGATTCATTCCTGTTCGATCGACTAGGACTGCATCAAAGTTGGCTGAGTTGTATGTTAAGTGGGTAGTCCGATTCCATGGTATTCCGAAGAGTATAGTGAGTGATCGAGATCCATTGTTCACTAGTGGATTTTGGAAGAGCTTCCAGGAAGTTTTGGGAACCGAGTTGTGTTTGAGTACAGCTTATCACCCTCAAACAGATGGCCAGACTGAGAGAGTCAACCGAGTTTTGGAAGATCTCCTCAGAGCTTGTGTTTTGGATTTCGGAGGATCATGGGAAGATCACCTTCATTTGGTAGAGTTTGCGTACAACAACAGTTACCAGTCAAGCATTGGTATGGCACCGTATGAGGCATTGTATGGAAGACCGTGTAACTCTCCGACATGTTGGTTGGAAACTGGAGAGAAGCTGATACTTGGGCCAGAGATGATTCGACAGACTTCAGATTGTATAGGGATCATTCGACAACGAATGAAGGCAGCCCAAGACCGTCAGAAGAGTTATGCCGATAAGCGTCGAAAGGATTTGGAATTCGATGTAGGAGATATGGTTTTTGTGAAGATTTCTCCACTGAAGAATGTTATTCGATTCGGGAAGAAAGGAAAATTGACTCCGAGATTTGTTGGACCATTCCCGATTATCGAGCGAATTGGAAAGCTCGCCTACAGATTGGAGTTGCCAGAGAAGATGTCGAGTGTGCACAATGTTTTTCATGTATCGTATCTACGGAAGTATGTGCACGACTCGAATACCGTAGTTTCTGCTGATAGCTATGAAGATTTTGAAGTTGATCCAGTTGATAGAAGACCTCGTAAGCCGCTTCGTGTTGTTGAAACCGACACGAAACAGCTTAGGAGAAAGGTAGTTAAGTTGCTCAAGATACAATGGAGTGATGATGATAACGACTGTACGTGGGAGGTGGAAGAGAGGATGAAAGCAGCTCATCCTGAACTCTTCAAGGTATGGCCCTAAGGTGTCGTGTCATCTAACGAAATTGTAACTTGTTCTAAGTCTTAGAATTCTGTACGCTAAGCTAGAATTGGATGCATGGTTTATTGATTGTTATGGATGATAGGCGTACAGAATAGCTTTGATTGCCTTGTTTGTTTGGAATTTCGGGGGCGAAATTCCTAAGAGGGAGAGAATGTAACGACCCATATTTTTACGGATCAAAACATTCTAAAATGATTGAACTTTGGTTGTATTATTGTTAAGTCATTTCAGGTTTTAGCTGAATTTTTCTTAAGTCTTAAGTCGTAGCCGACTTAGGAAGTTTGGACGAGTTAAGCAACAAGTCTGGGTCGAGTTGCCGACTCAAGGAATTCACCGAGTTAAGGGAGTATGGTTGACCGACTTAAGGTAGTGACCGACCTAGGAGATAAGTTGTGACCGACTTAAGAGGTTCAGGCAACCTAAGGAAGAATAGTAGGCGACCTAAGAATTCTGGGGTAGAGTTAGGTCGGCAACGACCTAAGAGAATGTTGTGAGCGACCTAAATGTTTGGGTGTTAAGTGTTAGGTCGGCAGTTCGAGTTAAGGTTTCGAGCGACCTATAGGATGTAGTTATGGTTAGGTCGGCAACGACCTAGAGGAGCTGGGATAGCAGGTTAGCGACTTAGTAGTTAGGTCGACTGGGTGGGTTAGCGACCTAAGGGGTTAGCGTGTTAGCGACCTAAGGAGTTAACAATTTGGCGACCTTAAGAGTTAGGCTGTGTGTTAGGTCGTAGAGGCAGTCTGTGTTAGGTCGTAACACTGTTAGGTCGCAAGGTTTAATAAGTCGTATGAGTGTTAAGTCGAATGGTGCTAAGTTGTTAAGTCGTCCAGGCGACTTAGGAGGGAGCGCGCATGCTAAGTCGTAGGCTTGTCTGTTAAGTCGGAGTTGTTGGCTAAGGGTTAGGTCGGAGGCTCTGTTAAGTCGTGGGGGTTTTTAGGTCATAGGTCGGCATAGTGTTAAGTCGGCAGCGACTTAAGGAGATAGCCGAGTTACGACTTAGGCAGTTTTCAGCTATAAATAGGAGGGGTTGTTCTCACTTTTTGGGATCCGGATTTTGAAGCGACGAAGTGCTGCCATTTTGAGAGCTCGACTTCTACACTTCTTCACTTCTTTTCTCCACTCTAATCTAGTGCTTCCATCCATCCAAATCGAAGATCAAGATTGAAGATTCAAGAGCTTAGATTGAAGATCTTCATCTTTTCAAGAGAGATTTCTTCATTTGAAGCGGATTTGTGATAGATCAAGCTTCATCCTTTGCTGTCCAGATCTGAAGTGTGTTGATTTGAGGTTGTTTTGGTGATTTGGTGAGTGGTGATTATCTCTCACACGGATCCAAAGGAGTATATCGGATTGTTGGCTCGATTTGGTGTTAAAATAGAGATTTCCATGCATTTTCTTCATCCTATGTGTAGATCCATATAGATCCATTGTTCATGATGATGTTGCATCCATTTTATCATATGTTAACCTATGCAAGTTCATTCATCAAGTTTGTAGAGATATAATCCATGTTTTCATGCTTATTGGACTTTCAACTCTTTAATTACGAAAATGCCATTATTGTTATAATTGTCTACTTAGATCATATTTGAATGCTTGATTGCTTGGATTGATGTTTGATTTGATTGCTTGTTTTGAACTAGATGATTGATGATTAGATTTAGACCGAAGACGATTCAAAAGCTAAGGGAAAGGCTCTTGAATTGGGAAAGCTGCTCGTGGCATATGTAGCGGGATGATGAAGCTCTTATGCATAGATTTGATGATGTGATGATGAGATGAGGCTTTGCGAGGATGTAATGAAGCGAGGCAATCATGTGATGAAGACTTGGTCTAATCCAGACGGGATCATTCCAAGCATGTTGATAACTCGGTGATATGATTCGAGTTGAAGATAATGAATGGATATGAGAATAGTCGTCGAGGAGGATGACTAGGAGGCTTGGATAGCATCGTTGTTGAAGGTTCTAGCATGCTCTAAGCAAGAGTACGTTTGGGCAGATTCGATAGTCCCAACGGCCAACTGTTGATGGTCGAGTACTCTGGGCAGATTCGATAGTCCTAGGCACGGGCTGCGACGACGTGCGGGAGTTATGTCTAGAACCGGGGTTTCCATTAGCCCTTGACGGACGGCTGAAAGAATGTGCCGGTCATTCAATTAACGGTGATATCGAAGCAATGATAACAGTGATAGCCAGAGTCATGGATGTTTGGTTGTAATGTCATTTCGGACTCAAGAGCGGTATTTTCTGGGTGCTTATCTGATTTAGGCCTTGGTACTTGGAAAACATCGCCCTTGACTCGAGTGATAGTAGCTTTACTTTAAATTGTATGCTCTGCTATGTTTGCTTCTGCTTAGTGTGTGTCTGGGGGCTATCACTGTAGAATGAGGTTGGAGTGGGAGGGTTGTATTCCTATTCCTTTTCCTTATGCTCTTTTGGTATGTTGTTAGTTAATTTACTGCTCACTAAGACTGTTGTCTGACTCAAGGCTTTATGTTTTTAATTCTTATTGCCTTGGGCTGTTCGTCCATTTTGGGACGGGCAGACTAGGTAGCAGGTGACAGGTGCTGTTCTCTTCTCACGATGCTGATATCGAAGACGAGCTAGAGGGTTGCATATTATTTTCTTATATGTACTGGATATTCCGCTGTTTTGTATTCTCTGAGAGATATGTAGTGAGGCTGGATGTATTGACTATGTGATGCTTGTATTCAACTATTATGGAGTTTATATGATGACATTTTGTTCTGTAAAGCTTCACTATACATATGTTCTATTGTATTTTGTCCATGCGCTGTGAGTAATACGATAGATTCTGTTGTTTAAAATCTTACCTTGACAATCGTCCATGGTCGCCTGGCACACTTTACAGCGCTCTATCTCTAGATTCGGTGCAGGGGTCATGGGCGGTCGTCACATGTACTCATTCGCAACTGTAAAACGTACACTCATTTGATCTTTACAATCAATAGGTTTTTAGTTTTAGTACCAAACATTAGACGGTCTAAGAGTATCCGTTTTGAACGTTAATGATCCTAGCAGTTTTGATTCTTGTTATCAGGACCGGCCCAAACAAGAATGTTGCCCTAGCCGATTTAAAAAAAAACGATATTTAAAAATAGCTAATGCAGTAGGAATTGAACTCCGATCACTTCACATTAAGCAGTGTGCAAACTACTTGAGACATAACACAATTATTGTCTAAGTTATACATAAATATTATTTAGTTTTAACTACTTTTAAAGAATCATATTATTTAGTTGCCCTAGGCGGCTGCCTAGCCCGCCTACCCCTAGGGCCGGACCTGCTTGTTATACAAGTCAATAGAAGCTTAAAAGTTTAATATACACGGATTTTAAAGTGTCGTTGGCAGTCATTTTTTTGGCTCATTCTCATTGAGGATGCATTGGATGCATCAACGTTTAATTCCTCTTTTCCTACTTTGTTTGTCGATCCTTGAAATTTGATACATTGGCGTCAAACGCATCGTACGTCAACATATTACTAATCCAAATACCTATAAACCAACCTCCTCTCTCATTTTCTTCTTCAGAGCATTATTCCACTTTCTTCTCCTCTCTACTTACATATTTCTTAATATACCAACTAATTCGGAAACAGATTCCAACTATGAAGATACACAGAATTTGATAGTTATATCAGCGTATCTATGTAGAAGAAGGAGCGATATGATCCGAATTCACACATCAGATTATACCGGTTTAATGTGGTGGACGACATATTAAATGGGCACCAAGATATTGTCAACAAAATTTTCGAATGAAAAGGCTTTGTTTTCTCTCATTACGCGATATGCTGCAAAATTATAATCTGATTACAATGGAAGAAATTAATATCAGATAAATGGTTGTGATATTCATATACATCATAACTGCAGTACTCTCAAATCAACAAACGAACGAATGATTTCAAAGGTCGGGTAATATAGTTTCAGTTTGTTTTTATGTTGTTTTAAATGCTGTACAATTACTTACAATAGATATTATCAAGCCGCATAACTTTTAGTTTAATACTGTTCAAAATCATATTGGAACTTCAAACCGATACTATTCGTATTTTAGAAACTATGTTTGTGCTATAGACGAAAAAGTTATGCTACACAGAATATCTTATCAGCATGCTCATTTGATTTACAGTTTACTTATGTTATGGCTGGTTGGGAAGGTACCGCGCATGATAGTAAATTTTTTAATTCAGCTATAAAGGTAGAAACTCTAACTTTTCTCACCCTCCATCTGGACAGTATTATCTAGTTGATTCAAGATACCCACTTCAAACTGGTTACTTACCACCTTCTTATAATATTAGATATCATATTCCTCATTTTTGTAAAACTGCTAATCAACCAAAATCAGCTGTAACGACCCGACTTTCCAGACCCGGAAAATCGAACCATTTGTGTTAAAGAAGAAGAGGTAGAAGAAGAAGAAATAGAAAATCAACAACAGAATCTCACATCGCAGCGGAATAAAATATAATATAAACAAACAGATCTTTACTCAAACAGAAAAATATATCTGTTTATACAATATATTTACAGAATACATCATCAGAGTTCATCACATCAATGACATACATCCAAATACACAGCGGAACAATAAACAAATACGGAAGTACGTATCGCCATCCAGCTCGTCTCCTGAACTCCACAGCATCACATCCTGTAACCTATAATACTCGGTCTGACCCGAGCATCATATAAAACAATACCCGAGTCAGTCTGGAATACCAGCGTGAGAAAATCACACTCAATTGATTATTAAAGTTTCAAAATCCTTTGAAACAAAAGCATCTCGTAAGACCACGCCACAAATAAACATGTCGGGTTTTTACCTTACGATAGCTAAAACACTTTTTATAAAAATCCTCTGATATTATAATAGTGTCTATTCACAAATACTTATTAAAATAGCTAAAATTGTTACATGATTAAATTCCAGCATACTAGCCACAAAGTGGGTAATACAAACAATACTCGTACAAGGCACGTAGGGAGAATGGATTTCCAACGAATGACTAGGCACTGGGGTACCACCTGTCACAGTACGTGGCCTAGATCACAGTACCGAGGAGTACGCCCGCTCCCCTGCAACACAAGGCCGGAATCATCCCTTACTGGATAATTCCAAATAAAATCACCCCACGGTTGGGATCAGCAACCGCAACACTAAGCCGAAACAAAAAGGGACATCTAGACAGGGATGACCTTACTCTCAAGTGGGGGCTACCCACGAAGCCTTGCTGCATAACCCCTGATTTTCAGTCATTCCCGGTTGATGAGGCTCGAGGCTAAACGATACCTTTATAGCACATATCCCTTAGAATGCCCATCGTCCACCTGACGATGTCACGAAAGCATTCGTCCATACAAGTCCGTCCCGGGTTCGAACGGAACCGAAGGCACTATTCCTACTACATCCATTTTGGAAATATCCTCAGGATTAGTAGCGACTAGCCCTTGCACTTCACTGCTCCATCTTCGACTCCGAAATCGTTACACGAAACGTACAAACCGGATCGAAGTGGTATTCGAGTCTCCAGACCTAGAATCCCGGTATACGGAAACTCGATCCCGGTCTCTTCGAAACGATCAGCGCATTGGCCAATATTGATAGTCGGTTATTTAACTATCAATTAACATCCACAAGCAACCATCACACAATAAATAATTTCCCACATTATTTACTTGCCCAAATATCTTTCCAAGATATATTTCCCAATTTTCAAAGCTCTTTTGAAAACAATTTCAAACAGTTTCCGCTTACGGAATACATTTCCCAAAGGTTTATTTCCTCTGAATCTCCAAGTACAAAATACTTTTAATTTTTAAAAAAATTTTAAAACACTTTATTTAAATATACTTTATAACATTGAAATCAAACTACTTTACTACTTTATCAATATATATATTTTAAGAATATTTAAAATAAAAACCACTTTATAAATATAAGCTAACTTCCTCTTTAAAACATAATACCAAATCACTTTTATATAATTACTACAATAATAGATTTTTGAAAATACTTACTTTGGAAATTAACATTTAGAAATAATCAATTTTCTAAAATACTCTTTTTAAAACGTATTAAAACTTTTAACTTATATTTAAAATTTCTTTGGAAAACGTACTTGGCAATCCAAGGAAATACACTTCTCTTCACATCCTTTAAAAATAAATCAACATTTATTTTTAAACCAATTCATATTCTTTTATAAATTCCCACCTTGAATTTATATTCTCAAATATCCCCTGATATTTTATTTCACTTTATAAACCCAGTTTATCTCTCCAAAATCTCATTTCTCTTTTAAAAATCCAAGTTTTTAAACACTTAAATCAATTTCCAATTGATTTCCATTTTACTTTACTTTGAAATAAATTTCCCTATTTACTTCGATTATTTCAAATACATTAACTTTCATCTTTTATTTCTTTATTATGAGTTAAAACCCTTTTTAACTAAAATACCAATTTCGGATTTCCAAACTTCTTCAATTAATATTTTAATTAAATTAAATCTTTAAATTTCAATAAAATCAATTCTTTTATGTTTTTAAATAATATCACTTTAGTTAAAGATTTATTTCACTATTAAATTCAAAATCCTCTTTTCCCATATTTGTTCGAATTAAGAAATTTCTTTATTTCTTTTACAATTCCTTATTAAATTTATTCGAATTCACTAGAATTATTTAACTTCAATTTTACTCTTTTATTTCTTTCCAAAATTCAATTCAATTGCTCTTGATAACTCATTATACTGGGAAATTCAATCCAACCAGATTATCCAATATAAATCATCACAGGATATCAAAAATCATATCACAGAATATTTAAACAAAATTAAATATTTTGAGGAATCCAGTTGGATCCCTCCAACCTGTTTCCCTGCATCCACAGACGTTAGCACAATACCAATTCCACTTCGAGGTGGAATATCGCGGTATATGGGTTTTATAAAATATCATCCGCTATTATGCGGCGCATAGGGTCTCATCCGCTATATAATGCGGGAATATCCACAATTCCAATATATACATATGCCAATATATATATATATATATTGGTATATACTACTATATACCATATCAATCAAATCAATCAATTCAATCATTCATCCATATTTAAATTTAACCAATTAAATTTAAATAAAATTAAACTGAGTGAGATTAACTCACCTTTGACTTTTAAATTTGTCATCCAATCCAAACCGGCTTGTTTCCCCACAATTTTTCACAGTTTTAAACCTTGTACAAACATATGTACAATTCATTAATATTTGAATCAGTCAATCAATTAATTACTATTTATTCATTTAATTTAGCTACTAATTTGGGTTTAATCCAATAATTTATTTTAAACTAATTTTCTTTGATACAATATTTTAGTAACTAAAGTAATTAAACAAGTTAATTAAACAGGTTAACCACCCTAATTCATATTTTTAAAAGGTAATTTATATAAACCAAAAGTCCAATTTTCATATAACTATTCAAATCAAAATATTTTAAAATTCCTGTTCAGCCCTATATAGTTTCCAGTAAATAAATAAAATAAATAAAATAAATAAAATAAAATTAAATCGAACTGATTTGAATGATCTTACTGTAAAAATATTTCTTATATCTCTTCTACTGTTTTTATAATATACATACATGCCTAAGTATTATCACTTTCAAATTGAAGTGAATAAACTGGATATACCTGACAGGATGAAACTCTCCTCGCACACGAACAACGATCCAAGCCTCAGTTGCGTCATCGGTGAACCCACCGCGAGTCCTCAGCCTTGTTCGCGAACGCCATCGTGCTCGAGATTGACATCGCGACAATCAACTCTACCTCGATCACCACTTCGACTACATGAACCCGAGAGCCTCGCCGATTCGATCGAGCCAGCTTCCCCTGTCGCGAGTCTAACCCTACTCCCCCACAAGAGCCACCTTCGATCCTCCTTGAACGCCGGCCCCACGCGAGCTCGAGCCAACATCGCGATCCCCCATCGTTCAAACCACCTCGCGACACTCACCTGACATCGATCGATGTCGATAAGGACCCCTGCCCAAGCCTCGAATCTCCAGATCTGATGCTCTAAGGTGCGAACGAACAGCGAGACTTCGTTCGATTTGAAGTCGAATGATTTAGATTTGCTTATTCGTTAAAGCTTCGACTCTTTAATTTATTTTCTTTTCGTTATGAAGCTTTATTTCAGATGCGAGAGATTTTTTTTTTTTAGTTCTGAAGATCTCGATCTATTTGAAGAGAATAAAAGAGGAATGCTCGGCCACGATTTAAGTAAAGGAGAGGGGACATGATTTGAACTGATGGAGAGAGCAGCGTGATAATAGGCGTAATCCCAGGCGTGATTTAAGGATGCTGATATTAACCAATTTAAATTTAAATTCAAATTGGATTCATTTTAAAATTTCAACGCGTTTATACGTCGTACGCTCACACGGCAACTCCAAACACTACAAAATTTGAAATCCGATAATAAGTCAATATTACGGACCCAATGGAACTGGTTTCGTCGAATTCTGAGACTGTGCCTCGGAAGGCTATTTTTTTAAATTAAATTTAAACAGTATATTTTTAAAACCGAACAAATCATCTTCAAATTCGATTTCAACACTTCTATTATTTCCAGTATCATTTATATGAATTTTACGAGCTTTCAAAATATTTTTAATTAGCTTAGAATACCAGATTTACTATTTTATCCAACTTCAAATAAATTTAATTTAATAATTAAATTACTCAATAAACAGCGATATTTGAAATTTAAGTAAATAATTAACCTCTGAATATTTAAAATTAATTAAATATTCTAATTTCAAATATACAAAAATTCCGGGTCGTCACATTCCTCCCCCCTTAAAAGAATTTCGTCCCCGAAATTACTAGTTAAGAGAAATGATTCGATACCCGTTCTATCTCCCCAATCCAAATAGTTTTAACAACCTTCCATAACAATTCTTTAAATAGAGACACACTATCCCTCTTACTAACATTCCCAAACCTATCCATAAGTCGTATCCCATATCACCTACTTATCCATTCAAATTTAAATTTGAATTCAAATTTTGAATTATCAAAATTTCTCAAAATTTTTCTAACTCCCTAAATTTTCGAAAAATTTCGCCAGCGTCTCCTTTGCGCGGCTAGCTCGGTACTACTACAAAATGGCTCTACGGCCTCCCAATCTCAAAAAGAAAACAAAAAGCCAAGTGGCTGGATCCAAAACCCAATCAAATTTCATATAGAAATACAAATACATACCTTTTGTCGGGCCATTAAATTTTATCTTCTAAAATCAAAAATCCCAATTTATCCATTGCTTTTAGACACCTGTATATCCTACTAAGCAATAATATTCAATCACAATTCCAAAGTCATTTTATACTTTCCTTTACAAATTTCCAATATTTGCTTTACTTAAGCCTGTATGATGCACATATATCATCCGTACGCAATATCACATTCGATCGCTCGATCGATCACACAATTCCACTTCCGAACTAGTATCGTCCACCCGACTTCCTAGTGCGGACTCAGATCTGGTTTCTTGATCAGAAACCGTCATTCTCCTTGCATAGCCACCAACTATGATAGAGAATATCCAGAATCAATCAACAATCCATATCCAGGTTCGCCGTCGAAAATCGAGTGAAAAATCCTGATTCGGATCGATAAAACTATCCCGAAATTCTGTGTTCGACATCTAGACCAAATAGCTATGCGAATAAAATAATATACGTACATCTTACGTATAAATTCCAATTGATTATCAGTTATATCAATTCTCTTTTATTCACATTCCTTTTTGATTGTCACTCACTTACCCATTATTATCTCATTCCACAATTTCCAATTTTAATCTTTATTCTATTATTCACCTAGAAAAATTTTCCTCAGTACCCAATTACTTGAGAATTCATTGTTCTTTTCTTAATTCCAATTTACGTATTTATACACTTCTTAAATTTATTTTCACTTCACCATAGGAATGTATATTCATTTCTGTTCACCTTTGCCTTTACAATTCCATTCGAATTCAATTTGGTTTCCATTTTAAATATTGGATTAGTTTCACTTACTAATTAATTTAAATCTCAATAACAGTTTATTTGCAACTTCACTTTCTTTAGTTCCTTCGATTTCACTTTACTTTACATTCGCATTTGAATTAGATTCCAATATTCAATTTCAATTCTCTTTGCTTAACAAATTTAATCGTTTATTGTTAATGAAAATTTTAAAAAAAATTCTAACTCCCAAAATTTACGGAAAATTTTGGCAGAGTCTCCTTTGTACGGAGGGACTTCTGCGATATCGCAGGATGCACAAATATATATATACATCGGCCTCAGGCCGGAAATCAAAATATATATCAATATAAACAGTTCATATCTCCTATTAAATTCCTTTGCGTAGACGTACCTTTCTTTTAGCATTTTTAAGCAAAGCGGCAATTTATTTAAGCAATTAACGCAGTCAAAATCAGCCAAGCGGCTCCCCTGAACCTGTACTAACTCAATATAAATATGTGAGTGTCAAATACACAAAGTTTATAGCATTTCACTTAATTTTACATTGCTAAAGCATGAATTCTACAAACGATGCAGGATATATACTTCTATAAGCACATATGAAATGCTTCGACACTCATTCCAATTGTTTTCAACCCATACTCAACCCATTCCATTTTCCATTTATTTACACTTCCATGTTTGTATTTTCATTGCATTTACAAATTTTAATCCATTCTCTTGCATTTCATTTACCTTCGTTCCTTTAGTTATTTCAAGCTATTTTGTCATAAATATTAAGTTCATTTCCTTCCTTACACCAACTCTATTTCAATTTGATTCTAATCCAAATCAAATTTCATTTATTTTACTAATTAGATTCAGTTAATATACTCATTCAATTTATTTTTAATCCAACAAGCTCATTTTCAATTCAACTCTATTTTATTTAACTTGAGTTAATTACCAGCTCTGTACGTAATTATCATATTAATTGAATCAATATAGATTTTACTTCACATTTAATCATTTATTCATTCTCTAATTCATTGCCAACCAATAAATTTATTTCCACACATTCATTGTCTTTAGTCCATTCTCTTGTCTCAATTTGTTTATCGCGCTCAACAGCATTTAAAATATATGTGTCGAGCTTTATTTATATCATCCACATTCGAATTGTTAATTTTCAACTTGAATTACATTTAATAATTTCTATTTAATCCAAGTTCATCCCCAATTTCTTTATTAAATCACAAATTCAACTTCCTTTTAGCCAATATATTTTTATTATTAATACAAGGCCATTTCCAATTTATTTCTACTCATTTTAGTTCTATTGGCAATTCAAACCATTACAAATAGTTTTATTTGGCTTATTTATTTTACTCCCAAATTTTATAAGTCCCAAACTTATTTATATCTATATTTTATTTATTTACAATCAATTTCATTCACATTTTTATACTTTACTACAAGATTTACATTTTATTTAGTTTGGTATATTTATTATTCCATATAAACATTTTAAATATGATTTAAGAGTTTAAACAATTCTCCAAAATTTCAAAATCACTTTTGAAATCAACTGCATTCAAAACCCTTGACAATTTCAATTTCCCTTTGGAATTTCAAACCAAACTTAGTTCACAAACAATTCCAATTTAAAATAGTTTAAAAGCAATTTTTCTTTGGAGACTAGAAAATAAACATCGATGATGCTGCAGTCATCACCGAAATTATTTTCCAGCGACCAAAAGAGAATTTAATGCTTTTATCACTTTTAAAACATTTCAAATATTTTTAAATTCCAAATCTTTCCAGATTCCAAACTCAACTCAAAATATTCCTGAAATAATACCACTTATTATTTCCTCAAACTCTTTGAAAACTATTTCCAAATCTCAAGGAATTTCAAACCTTTCCCAAAATTCCAAACTTAAAATCCATTCCGATTTATTTTCCACATTTCTCTGGAATTCTATTTTAAAGTACAAATCTCATTTGTATATGAAGTTTATTTCAATTTTATAAATTACATTTGTAATCTATATCTCAAATTTTATTTTATTATAAAATTTTATTCTTTGCTTTGGTTATAAATTTCAATTTCTAGTTAAGTTTCCATATAATAATGATAATAATCCAATATTATCACATCTAACATCCAAACAACCATATATATTAACTAGAATAGTTTACGAAACTTTCCTTTTTATACAAAAATAATTTGGGTAAAATTATTTCATTTACCCTACTTTAAAACAATACTGTGTCGAATTGTTCTATACAAGTGTTTAGAGATCCCTATCAATGTTGTGGCGTCCCACACATCGACCAGAATCCATAAACTACTCAATAAACCAATCATCACAATATAAAACAATTTTATATTCACTAACAAATACGCGCTCATATCTATTAATACTCTCAAAATTCCCACCAGAGCCAAGGTTGTCGCCAGCCTAAGCTCTGATACCACTGTAACGACCCGACTTTCCAGACCCGGAAAATCGAACCATTTGTGTTAAAGAAGAAGAGGTAGAAGAAGAAGAAATAGAAAATCAACAACAGAATCTCACATCGCAGCGGAATAAAATATAATATAAACAAACAGATCTTTACTCAAACAGAAAAATATATCTGTTTATACAATATATTTACAGAATACATCATCAGAGTTCATCACATCAATGACATACATCCAAATACACAGCGGAACAATAAACAAATACGGAAGTACGTATCGCCATCCAGCTCGTCTCCTGAACTCCACAGCATCACATCCTGTAACCTATAATACTCGGTCTGACCCGAGCATCATATAAAACAATACCCGAGTCAGTCTGGAATACCAGCGTGAGAAAATCACACTCAATTGATTATTAAAGTTTCAAAATCCTTTGAAACAAAAGCATCTCGTAAGACCACGCCACAAATAAACATGTCGGGTTTTTACCTTACGATAGCTAAAACACTTTTTATAAAAATCCTCTGATATTATAATAGTGTCTATTCACAAATACTTATTAAAATAGCTGAAATTGTTACATGATTAAATTCCAGCATACTAGCCACAAAGTGGGTAATACAAACAATACTCGTACAAGGCACGTAGGGAGAATGGATTTCCAACGAATGACTAGGCACTGGGGTACCACCTGTCACAGTACGTGGCCTAGATCACAGTACCGAGGAGTACGCCCGCTCCCCTGCAACACAAGGCCGGAATCATCCCTTACTGGATAATTCCAAATAAAATCACCCCACGGTTGGGATCAGCAACCGCAACACTAAGCCGAAATAAAAGGGACATCTAGACAGGGATGACCTTACTCTCAAGTGGGGGCTACCCACGAAGCCTTGCTGCATAACCCCTGATTTTCAGTCATTCCCGGTTGATGAGGCTCGAGGCTAAACGATACCTTTATAGCACATATCCCTTAGAATGCCCATCGTCCACCTGACGATGTCACGAAAGCATTCGTCCATACAAGTCCGTCCCGGGTTCGAACGGAACCGAAGGCACTATTCCTACTACATCCATTTTGGAAATATCCTCAGGATTAGTAGCGACTAGCCCTTGCACTTCACTGCTCCATCTTCGACTCCGAAATCGTTACACGAAACGTACAAACCGGATCGAAGTGGTATTCGAGTCTCCAGACCTAGAATCCCGGTATACGTAAACTCGATCCCGGTCTCTTCGAAACGATCAGCGCATTGGCCAATATTGATAGTCGGTTATTTAACTATCAATTAACATCCACAAGCAACCATCACACAATAAATAATTTCCCACATTATTTACTTGCCCAAATATCTTTCCAAGATATATTTCCCAATTTTCAAAGCTCTTTTGAAAACAATTTCAAACAGTTTCCGCTTACGGAATACATTTCCCAAAGGTTTATTTCCTCTGAATCTCCAAGTACAAAATACTTTTAATTTTTAAAAAAATTTTAAAACACTTTATTTAAATATACTTTATAACATTGAAATCAAACTACTTTACTACTTTATCAATATATATATTTTAAGAATATTTAAAATAAAAACCACTTTATAAATATAAGCTAACTTCCTCTTTAAAACATAATACCAAATCACTTTTATATAATTACTACAATAATAGATTTTTGAAAATACTTACTTTGGAAATTAACATTTAGAAATAATCAATTTTCTAAAATACTCTTTTTAAAACGTATTAAAACTTTTAACTTATATTTAAAATTTCTTTGGAAAACGTACTTGGCAATCCAAGGAAATACACTTCTCTTCACATCCTTTAAAAATAAATCAACATTTATTTTTAAACCAATTCATATTCTTTTATAAATTCCCACCTTGAATTTATATTCTCAAATATCCCCTGATATTTTATTTCACTTTATAAACCCAGTTTATCTCTCCAAAATCTCATTTCTCTTTTAAAAATCCAAGTTTTTAAACACTTAAATCAATTTCCAATTGATTTCCATTTTACTTTACTTTGAAATAAATTTCCCTATTTACTTCGATTATTTCAAATACATTAACTTTCATCTTTTATTTCTTTATTATGAGTTAAAACCCTTTTTAACTAAAATACCAATTTCGGATTTCCAAACTTCTTCAATTAATATTTTAATTAAATTAAATCTTTAAATTTCAATAAAATCAATTCTTTTATGTTTTTAAATAATATCACTTTAGTTAAAGATTTATTTCACTATTAAATTCAAAATCCTCTTTTCCCATATTTGTTCGAATTAAGAAATTTCTTTATTTCTTTTACAATTCCTTATTAAATTTATTCGAATTCACTAGAATTATTTAACTTCAATTTTACTCTTTTATTTCTTTCCAAAATTCAATTCAATTGCTCTTGATAACTCATTATACTGGGAAATTCAATCCAACCAGATTATCCAATATAAATCATCACAGGATATCAAAAATCATATCACAGAATATTTAAACAAAATTAAATATTTTGAGGAATCCAGTTGGATCCCTCCAACCTGTTTCCCTGCATCCACAGACGTTAGCACAATACCAATTCCACTTCGAGGTGGAATATCGCGGTATATGGGTTTTATAAAATATCATCCGCTATTATGCGGCGCATAGGGTCTCATCCGCTATATAATGCGGGAATATCCACAATTCCAATATATACATATGCCAATATATATATATTGGTATATACTACTATATACCATATCAATCAAATCAATCAATTCAATCATTCATCCATATTTAAATTTAACCAATTAAATTTAAATAAAATTAAACTGAGTGAGATTAACTCACCTTTGACTTTTAAATTTGTCATCCAATCCAAACCGGCTTGTTTCCCCACAATTTTTCACAGTTTTAAACCTTGTACAAACATGTGTACAATTCATTAATATTTGAATCAGTCAATCAATTAATTACTATTTATTCATTTAATTTAGCTACTAATTTGGGTTTAATCCAATAATTTATTTTAAACTAATTTTCTTTGATACAATATTTTAGTAACTAAAGTAATTAAACAAGTTAATTAAACAGGTTAACCACCCTAATTCATATTTTTAAAAGGTAATTTATATAAACCAAAAGTCCAATTTTCATATAACTATTCAAATCAAAATATTTTAAAATTCCTGTTCAGCCCTATATAGTTTCCAGTAAATAAATAAAATAAATAAAATAAAATTAAATCGAACTGATTTGAATGATCTTACTGTAAAAATATTTCTTATATCTCTTCTACTGTTTTTATAATATACATACATGCCTAAGTATTATCACTTTCAAATTGAAGTGAATAAACTGGATATACCTGACAGGATGAAACTCTCCTCGCACACGAACAACGATCCAAGCCTCAGTTGCGTCATCGGTGAACCCACCGCGAGTCCTCAGCCTTGTTCGCGAACGCCATCGTGCTCGAGATTGACATCGCGACAATCAACTCTACCTCGATCACCACTTCGACTACATGAACCCGAGAGCCTCGCCGATTCGATCGAGCCAACTTCCCCTGTCGCGAGTCTAACCCTACTCCCCCACAAGAGCCACCTTCGATCCTCCTTGAACGCCGGCCCCACGCGAGCTCGAGCCAACATCGCGATCCCCCATCGTTCAAACCACCTCGCGACACTCACCTGACATCGATCGATGTCGATAAGGACCCCTGCCCAAGCCTCGAATCTCCAGATCTGATGCTCTAAGGTGCGAACGAACAGCGAGACTTCGTTCGATTTGAAGTCGAATGATTTAGATTTGCTTATTCGTTAAAGCTTCGACTCTTTAATTTATTTTCTTTTCGTTATGAAGCTTTATTTCAGATGCGAGAGATTTTTTTTTTTTAGTTCTGAAGATCTCGATCTATTTGAAGAGAATAAAAGAGGAATGCTCGGCCACGATTTAAGTAAAGGAGAGGGGACATGATTTGAACTGATGGAGAGAGCAGCGTGATAATAGGCGTAATCCCAGGCGTGATTTAAGGATGCTGATATTAACCAATTTAAATTTAAATTCAAATTGGATTCATTTTAAAATTTCAACGCGTTTATACGTCGTACGCTCACACGGCAACTCCAAACACTAGAAAATTTGAAATCCGGTAATAAGTCAATATTACGGACCCAATGGAACTGGTTTCGTCGAATTCTGAGACTGTGCCTCGGAAGGCTATTTTTTTAAATTAAATTTAAACAGTATATTTTTAAAACCGAACAAATCATCTTCAAATTCGATTTCAACACTTCTATTATTTCCAGTATCATTTATATGAATTTTACGAGCTTTCAAAATATTTTTAATTAGCTTAGAATACCAGATTTACTATTTTATCCAACTTCAAATAAATTTAATTTAATAATTAAATTACTCAATAAACAGCGATATTTGAAATTTAAGTAAATAATTAACCTCTGAATATTTAAAATTAATTAAATATTCTAATTTCAAATATACAAAAATTCTGGGTCGTCACATCAGCAGATGAAAAATTTAATTTCTATCATTCGAGTTTACGTATAGTAATTGAGAGAACCTTTGGAATATGAAAGAAAAAATTAATTGTTTTGAAGAATATACTAACATACTCATTTTGAAACTTAACTAAAAGTTGTCGTATCAATGGCTATATACAATTTCATACGAAAATATAATAATGGTGATCTAGATTTTATAGTTTATGATGATAATCCTTATTTCCAAAGGAATATTATAGTATGAGAACTACATCGATCAGAGCAGTTGAATAGGTACAACAATACGTAGGCTATGAAATGTTAACAATTCGAAATACCATAAGATATGAAATTATTACAGCAGGGCTGCACTGAAACATTGTATCATTTTATCTATACTTACTACTATTGTATAATTAATTTTCGTTTTATTTAGATTTTGTAATGTTCTTTCATTTTAATTAAATGCATATTACACATCAAAACAAATAATTAGTTAACTATAAATCAATTAAATTAAAAATCATATTTTAAATACTCCGTCAAATACCCCACTCGCAGCACATAAACGCATTTCTCGTTCACTCAATTTTTCCGCTCAAATACCCACTACCATTCCCAAAGAACGCACCCTAGGAATTCTCAACAAAAGTACTATTATAATATGATTACTTAGAGTAAAATTAGAATCTCTCAATTAAGAAAAACCATAAAAATTACAATATGTTGGTGATCACCAGTTTTATAGTTAACAAAAATTGATTAAAAAAAACTTACAAGTAAGGACTATGACAACATCTGAAATTAGGGATGAGCATTTGATTGCGTTGGCTGGTCCGATGATGAAAATTGTAAAACCAAACTAAAACTGGTAAAAATGAAAAACAAACTGAACCAACCGAATAGTTGGTTTGATTGGTTATTTGGTTTAACTGAATAAAAAATGATTAACATTTTATATTTGGAATATTCATTGTACTTTACAATAAAACATAAATGTATGATTAAAGTGTTCTTTTCTAGTATTCTTACTCTTTTCAACACTAATTTTGACGCATATGTAATAAATAAAATTTATTTTGACCACCTAACTAATCAAAAATATCATTATTTTATTAGTAATTTTTACAATTTAATAAAAGTATGATTCATTTGGTTAAACCGATAAGCGAGCTGATATTTTTATGAATCGATTATAAACTAATCTAATTTCGAAACCAAAACAAACCGACCAAAATAAACTAGTTTTATTGGTTTATTTGGGTTAACCAAACATTTCTCACCCCAATCTGAAATATAAAGTCATCAAAAATAGTCAAAATCTATAAAAGGAGGATTTCAAGTGAAGCGTTCAGATAGACAATTATAAATCATATTGAGCTCAATACAGTAACTCATACGTACCAACACACTGCAACATCTTGAATTGATTTGGAATGATCATAAAATTCTTATCTCATAAAAGTTCCAAGTAAATCCCTGGTATATGCTATTATATGTTGTTTAAAATCTTCGAGTAAGGATTTTTTTGGTACCAACCGCTAATTCGTAGATAAATCCTATATTACAAAAGCAATCGCTACTGGAATACAAGTGAAACTCTGACTTGGTATGATCGACGCCATAATGACTCCAAAAGGCAGGATGTCAACACAGCGTCGGCAGTCCATTTTCCCAATCTAACGCGGAAACCAGTTTTCATTTCTTATGTATTCACAATGAAAAATAAATAAATAAACCCTAAATCACCGAACTACGCAATGACTTTGCACTGGACCCAAAGTTACGTTGCAAATCACAGCCGCAACATTTTACCCACTTGGCTTTTTCAGGTACATGTATATCTTATTACAAGTGGTAAAAGAAAAAGGTTAGGCCAATGTAACAATGAATGCGTGCATTTCTTCACAATTCAATCAAGTAATAAAATTGTTGATGATTATTTTCACAATTTCAATCAAGTAATGAATGCGTGCATTTCTTCACAAAGGCTTTGGATTTGTCTTTGATGATTATTTTCATTTCTGTGCATAGTGAATTTATAAAAGTTTAATATTTATTTCTATTGCGACTAATAATTTGATTATATAACTTAACTCTTATAGCGAATCTTGTTCGAAATAAAGTAAGTTTTTTATTTTATTTTTTGTTATATATATTGTTTTTTTGCAGGCAGAATAAAATATTATTATTTTGCATGGACAAGCCGGATTATAGTGATCACGCCAGGTGTGAGGCAAAGACACCTCGGCTACCAAAGAGTGAGGCACAGCTACCTCGGCAACATCGAAAAAAAAGTACAAGAGCGATCCAAATAAAGATGATAAAGGGAAAAGGAAAATGGATGACAACAGTAACGCTTCAAAAAGGCCACGGAGGAATTCAAAGTTTACTTCCTACACGGATTTGACTGAGACTCTGGAGAGGATTTACTTGGATACTCGAGGGCAACTCCAGTATCGAAGGCCAGCAAGAAGGGAACCTTCTGAATACGAGCGGGCATCGGGAAAGCATTGTCTATTCCATGAGCTGGATGGGCACAACACGAATGACTGCAGGCATTTGAAGGATATCATTGAGGAGCATGTAAGGGATGGTCATCTACAATAATATGTAAGGAATTAAGCCATGGCAACGGAGCAGGAGCGGCCACCGTCCATGTAACGACCCTGAATTTTTGACATTTGAAATGTGAATATTTAATTGAGTTTAAATATTCGAATGATGGTTTAATCTGAAATTCAATTATCAGAGTTTGTTTGGTAATTAAATTTTTGAATTTAATTATTAAATTCGGGTAAAAAAATTAGAATCTTCAATTTTAAGCCTGTTAAAAATAACACGAAGTCTTGGAAAATTGATACTAATATTACTGAAGATATTGGAACTTTCAGAATTGGATTTGAAACTGTTTTGTTCAGTTTTGAATTCTATCGTTTAAATTGAATTTAAAAATAGCGTTCCAGAGCACAGTCTCGGAATTCGACGAAACCAGTTCCATTGGATCTGTAATATTGTATTATTATCGAATTTCAATTTTCGTAGTGATTGGAATTGTTGTGTGAGCATACGATATATAAACGCGCTGAAATTTAATCGAAAATTTAATATAATAACTGGTTCAAAAAGCTATCTTCTCCATACGATCGAATTTGGACTCGGAACCTTTTCCATTGCATTCGGAATAGGCGTATAACATTACGAACACCTAGCGGCACGCCTCGATTGGAAGTCGATATTTTGAGTTGCGATTTTCGAGACGATTTGAATTTAATATATATATTTATTTATACCAGTTGTAACAACCCGGGGTTTTACCCAGTCGGTTATTGTCATTAGACGATTAAAATTTCTATCTAGTTGCTATTGGAATTTGAATCAATTTGAAATTCTTTTAAACAATTTATTAAATGATTGAAATGGGCTTTATATTTTGAATCTAGCCACATTTGCATTGCCTAGATACCGTTCTCTTTAGTTGATTCAAAAACCCGCTCCCCATTCCATTTTGGTCGTGAAACCCTAAAAATCAAAAACGAGAATAAATGGCGGCCCAAATTCTTCTTCGTTCGTTCGAAACTAGGGCTTCAAAAATTAGTGGCTGCTCGTCAATCCCTCTCGTTCGTTCCTCGTCTCTAAATTAGGGCTTCGAAGAAATTGCACCTCGATCATCCTCTCAGCGGATTAGGGCAGGCTCGTCTCGTTCGCCCTCTTTGAATTTTGGGCCTCTGTCGATTTCAATTGCGAGATTAGGTTGATTCTTCGAAGCAAGGTGAGTGTCCATCACTCACATCTAATTCAAGTCAATCTTGTGAATGTAGTCGGTTTCTCTATTTTTATGCGATTTTAAACTGTGTTATAGTTCGACTCCTTGTTTGTTTGGGTTTTCTGGCATTGTTGGTTTTCGTGGTCACTTCAGTTTCACCTGACTTCGGTCCTTTGATCTCGTTTGAACGGTGTTGATTTTGTAGTTGTCTGCATTTTCTTGTTGGTTCGATTTTGGATCACTCACAGCTTTGTTGATTTTCGAAATCGAGTTTGACAATGTTATTTTGCTCGACTTTGTTTATGCGATATTTTGATGCTTTGGCCAATTTTTGAAATTTGACTTCTTTATTCATTTTGAGGTTGGCCACGACTTGGTTATAACTGTGTTGATATTATGCTTTCGGCCTTGTGACTTCGGCACGGTCACTGCTTTGATTGGTATTGTTTCATTTGATATTGACATGTATGTGTGTACATATATATATGCATACATGTACAATTGTATTTGTTCGGCTGTGGAATCATTCGAACTTGTTGGCAGTAGCCTTTTTGTCACTGCTGTTTACATGTTGTCTTCATGAAATTGTCATTGAGTAGATCGGAACTGCTATGGTTATACTGGGTGCCTGATGCATTCTATCTTTGCTAAAAAGGAAACTAGCTGTCCACTGTTTTATTCTCGTGACTTTGGGACAGTGTTGTTTTACTGTTGTTTACTTGTACACTGTTTTGACTTAGAGTTTCATTCGAGTCTTCTTGCATTGTACACTTCATATGCTCCTGATAGAGTTGGAGCAGTGGTTTCCGTATGCACTCGAGTTCAACCTGTAGCTTGCTTTGTAACATGCACTTCACTGTTCATTGATTTCTTGTGTCCACACATAACTAGTGTGTCCACATATATACAGTCTAGTATCAATTGAAGGCTTTTGGTTTTGTATACATGTACCCTTATATCATTTGGAAGTTTCCATTTATTAGCTTGTAGTTCATGTGTTCATATTGATTGTGTGCCTTGTACATGTATTATTGCAGACCGCATAATCATTTGTACTTGTTGCACCTCTATTTCAGTTGGTATAGACATGACTGTCTATACTTGAAATTGTATTGCTGTTGCATGACTTCATGGGGTCTGGTTTATGTATACTTGATGTAAGCACATTACATATATTGGGTTGCAGCAGCATATATGAGTATATTCATCTGATCTGAGCATTTATAGTTGTGTAGCTTGAGTTGAATTCAGTTGGCCTGACATTTTGTCTGTACATGTTGCCTTTAGTGCTGTTGCCTTCAGTGTACATGCAGCTTTGACCTTGTCTGTAGTGTTGACATTGTGTACATGTTGCCTTGTAGTCTCTGTTGTAGTTTCCATTGTATGTCTGCACTCTTTCATTTGACAGTTTCTTGCATCTGTTGGTCTGCACTTCCATGTGTCTCCTATGTTTCATGTGTCTTCGAGTTCTGTCCTCTGTTCTTTGAGACATTGGGTATAAGTGTACATCACTGGCTCTTACTTTACTTGGGTTCGAGTCATTTGATTTAGCTATCATGTATTTACATACTTCTGTGATCATACATAAATATATGTATGCAGTTGCACCATGGTATATTTCTTGCATGTCATTCTATTCTGCTAGTTTGCGTTTCACTTGCATTATTGTAGTGGCGAGGCAGTACACGCGTGCGTGTACTGCAGCCCTAGCAAAGGTGACTGTTTTAATTGATATTTCGATTGTTGAATTGATTCATTGGTTCAATTCAGTATTTTGAAGTTGTATTCTGATTTGGTTTAAGCTGATGATTTTGTTGATATCTAATTATCTTTTAGATAATTAGATTATATGTTTTCTAATTATCGTATCGATAATTAGATTTTTGTTGTTTACTCTGTTTTGTTGGCTTGGGTTTCACTTTGACTCTACAATTTTGATTGCTGTTAGTACTCACTGTCATGATGATTTCACGTACTGTGTGGCGACGCAGTGCACGCGTGCGTGTACTACAGCCACACAGAAATTTGATATGATTGATCATTTTGAGATTGCTGATTTGTTGATTCACACTGTTTAGCGTTATATCTGCCGTTATCCGATTCTCTTATCGAGAAGTTGGATATACAAGATTTCTGTGACTGTCGTCTATTTGATATTTGATTATTATTACTTCTGTGCATTAATAACTGAGTTTGAATTAGACTGACCCGTGTATTATTTTCTTTTGAATTTAATACTCGGGTCAGACCCGAGTTATTTCAGGTTGTAGATTTCCTGCTTTGAGTTGCTGTTTGAGCTATGAAGACTTTTCGTATCTTTGAAGTGGTCTTCGTCTTCCTGTAGTAGTCAGTGTGTCTGTTTTAGGATGATATGTACCCATGTATATTAGTTGATAATGTACTTGTGTATATAATTTCCAGAGTCGACAGTTGTAGTTGTATCATATGTACTGTGTCAACTGTATTGTAACTGCCATCAGTTATATATATGAGACTTTTTGTTTAATCTGTGTTCCGCATTTATATTATCTGTGTTATTATTATATTCATTGTCCTAAACTATTATGAACCGTCGTAGTTTGTTTTATACTGATAATTGGGTATGTCGATGGGAGTAAATAAATAAGATGAAAAATGAAAAGTATATACCACTCCTATCGAGGTAACCAATATTAGCGTAAGGCCTACTACGGATGGCCGCTCCTATCCAGCCTTATTCTTCGTAATAATAGACAGTATTTCTTTTAATACTCTTTGTTATTATGAGCATAGAGGTGGGGCGTCACAGTTGGTATCAGAGCTTGGGGTTTATGGACATAATATAAAACATAACTTAGATGGAACATATGTTACAACTATTGGTCGATGTTTTATTTGTGCTTTGAGTCAAAACTAAAGTTTTGAAATTTGGATGAAATTTTTTAATATCTTTATTTAAAAATAATAGTGAAATTGTGTTCTGATGATTTGATTGATTTGTGTTCTGTTTATCAGAGTGCGCAGCGGAAATAGTGAAACTGTCTTCGCTGAGTAAAATTGATAATCTTTTTGATTTAAAAATCAAAATATGAAATTGAAATAAATTTCATTTGTTGTTTACGTAGCTGTATTTATTTTGTTTCTTTGAGTATTTCGATTCTGAATTGAGGATTCAAAACGATTGCAGTTATGTGATTTTTGTTGAGATTTTTGCTGGATTTCTTTTATACTAATCATTATTGATTAGATTTTTGCTGTTTTAAATTATCTTCATTGAAGATGATGGAGTAATTTCTTTGTTTATATTGTAGTGTGCGTGCAAATATGAATTGCACGTTACTGCATTAATTTTACGTTGAACCGATGCTTGGTTATGAAACGTATTTTGTTGTCGTTATTTATATAACGGGATTTTTACACCAATGCTAAATTTTTGAAGCACGGTGTTTTGTTGACAATTTTAATGAATGAAAATTCACTGATATTACATTTTGATGTAAATTATTTTGATGAGATTTTGACGTTTGAAAATTACTGTCGCTTTGACTTCAGTAACCACCAAATTTTAAAAGTGGATTTTCAAGCGGTTATACCGCAATGCTGATCTGTGATCCGTTTTTATGGTATTTTGAGAAGTACAATTTCCTTTTCGAAATTGTTACTAATATTGCTGCATTAATCACGTGATTGGAAATTCGTTTTAAAATGAAAATTGTTTTATAAAATTTTTAACAGTTTGCTCTTTCAAAAGAATGAGGAAGCGACTTAAACGATTCAGCAAAATCGAGGACTATGACCCCTTTCTTTTACTGATTCGCTTAACTCCGGACTTGTTCAGTTGAGAATGTGAATTGTTATTTTTATAAAATAAATAAAATTGTTTTCAGGAATTTTGCAGTTTGCGCTTTCAAAAGAATGAGGAAGCGATTTAAACGTTTCAGCAAAATCGAGGACTATGACCCCTTTCTTTTACTGATTTGCTTAATTCCGGACTTGTCCGTTTGAGAATGTAAAGTGTATTTTTACAAAAATACACAATTTTGCACTTTCAAGGAAACGATGAAGAGAATCAAACTATTTAGTAAAACACGTGGTTTGGGACATATGCGTTTGCTATTTCGGTTAATTCCGGACTCGTTAATTGAAATATTTGATGATTTCGTGTGCTTTCGAGCCACTATGAGGACCTTTGGGTCAAATACCAGTACTAGACCTTCGGGTCACTCTGCGGACCTTCGGGTCAATCTGATGGGTGCCAAAATTATGTTGAGTACTTGGTAGGCTTCGGCCATTTGTTGATGCACGTGCGGCGAATTAAAAACTCGCCGTCTGATGGGATCGATCCAAGCTTTTATGTTGATTTTCTAGTCTTCTTAATTGATTTCTAGATATTTGTTGTTTCCAATTATCTGCAGGTAATTGGATATTTGTTGATATGAGTTCTGATTATCGTTTTTGATAATCGGATATTTGTTGTTTCTAATTATCGCTTGTGATAATTAGATATTTGTTGATATGAGTTCTGATTATCGTTTTTGATAATCGGATATTTGTTGTTTCTAATTATCGCTTGAGATAATTAGATATTTGTTGATATGAGTTCTGATTATCGTTTTTGATAATCAGATATTTGTTGTTTCTAATTATCGCTTGAGATAATTAGATATTTGTTGATATGAGTTTTGATTATCGTTTTTGATAATCGGATATTTGTTGTTTCTAATTATCGCTTGTGATAATTAGATATTTGTTGATATGAGTTCTGATTATCGTTTTTGATAATCGGATATTTTTTGTTTCTAATTATCGCTTGAGTTAATTAGATATTTGTTGATATGAGTTCTGATTATCGTTTTTGATAATCAGATATTTGTTGTTTCTAATTATCGCTTGAGATAATTAGATATTTGTTGATATGAGTTCTGATTATCGTTTTTGATAATCGGATATTTATTGTTTCTAATTATCGCTTATGATAATTAGATATTTGTTGATATGAGTTCTGATTATCGTTTTTGATAATCGGATATTTGTTGTTTCTAATTATCGCTTGTGATAATCGAATATTTGCTGATTGGAAATTTGATTATCGTTTTTGATAATTAAATAATTGTTGATTTGAGATTTAATTATCGCTTTTGATAATTAAATATTTTGTTGATTTGAGATTTAATTATCGCTTTTGATAATTAAATATTTTGTTGATTTGAGGTTTAATTATCGCTTTTGATAATTAAATATTTGCTGATTTGAGATTTAATTATCGCTTTTGATAATTAAATATTTGCTGATTTGAGATTTAATTATCGCTTTTGATAATTAAATATTTGTTGATTTGAAATTTGATTATCGTTTTTGATAATCGAATATTTGCTGATTTGAAATTTGATTATCGTTTTTGATAATCGAATATTTGCTGATTTGAAATTTGATTATCGTTTTTGATAATCGAATATTTGTTGATTTGAAATTTGATTATCGTTTTTGATAATCAAATACTTGATGATTTGAGATTTGATTATCGTTTTTGATAATCGAATATTTGTTGATTTAAAATTTAATTATCGTTTTTGATAATTGAATAATTATTGATCTGAAATTTTGATTACCGTTTGAGGTAATTAGATATGTGCTGATTTGTTTTCTGATTATCGTTTGAGATAATTAGATATTTGATTTGTTTTCTGATTATCGTTTGAGATAATTAGATATTTGATGTTTTTTTATTATCGTTTTTGATAATTAGATATTTGATGTTTCCGATTATCGTTTTTGATAATTTGATATTTGTTGATTTTATTGAATTGCTGTTTTCTATCTATCACTGTTGATAGTTAGAGTTTGCTGATTATGAAGTTCGGGTTTTTCAATTTATCTGTTAGATAACTAGATATTTGCAGTTTTGCTAATTGTGGTTTGTGCTTTCTAATCATCTTTGTTGATAATTAAGTTTTGCTGTTTTCTAATTATCGTATCGATAGTTAGATATTGCTGTTTTGTGATTTTTCTGTATTTTAATTATCTAATTGTTAATTGAATATCGCTGATAATTGTGTTTATTCAGCTTTGCTGTTTTCTGATTGTTTACTTGATAATTAGATTTTGTTGAGAATTTGTAAATTTCTTTTATTGAAATTAAAAGATTTCTTTGGTATTTGTGTTCTCGATTCTTATTTTTCTAGCTTAACCAGTTTATGTTAGAAAAATAATTGTTATTGACGCCTTTAATTATGAAAATTGCGGGGACGCAAATTTTATAAGGTGGGGAGTCTGTAACAACCCGGGGTTTTACCCAATCGGTTATTGTCATTAGACGATTAAAATTGCTATCTAGTTGCTATTGGAATTTGAATCAATTTGAAATTCTTTTAAACAATTTATTAAATGATTGAAATGGGCTTTATATTTTGAATCTAGCCACATTTGCATTGCCTAGATACCGTTCTCTTTAGTTGATTCAAAACCCGCTCCCCATTCCATTTTGGTCGTGAAACCCTAAAAATCAAAAACGAGAATAAATGGCGGCCCAAATTCTTCTTCGTTCGTTCGAAACTAGGGCTTCAAAAATTAGTGGCTGCTCGTCAATCCCTCTCGTTCGTTCCTCGTCTCCAAATTAGGGCTTCGAAGAAATTGCGCCTCGATCATCCTCTCAGCGGATTAGGGCAGGCTCGTCTCGTTTGCCCTCTTCGAATTTTGGGCCTCTGTCGATTTCAATTGCGAGATTAGGTTGATTCTTCGAAGCAAGGTGAGTGTCCATCACTCACATCTAATTCAAGTCAATCTTGTGAATGTAGTCGGTTTCTCTGTTTTTATGCGATTTTAAACTGTGTTATAGTTCGACTCCTTGTTTGTTTGGGTTTTCTGGCACTGTTGGTTTTCATGGTCACTTCAGTTTCACCTAACTTCGGTCCTTTGATCTCGTTTGAATGGTGTTGATTTTGTAGTTGTCTGCATTTTCTTGTTGGTTCGATTTTGGGTCACTCACAGCTTTGTTGATTTTCGAAATCGAGTTTGACAATGTTATTTTGCTCGACTTTGTTTATGCGATATTTTGATGCTTTGGCCAAGTTTTGAAATTTGACTTCTTTATTCACTTTGAGGTTGGCCACGACTTGGTTATAACTGTGTTGATATTATGCTTTCGGCCTTGTGACTTCGGCACGATCACTACTTTGATTGGTATTGTTTCATTTGATATTGACATGTATGTGTGTACATATATATATATATGCATACATGTACAATTGTATTTGTTCGGCTGTGGAATCATTCGAACTTGTTGGCAGTAGCCTTTCTGTCACTGCTGTTTACATGTTGTCTTCATGAAATTGTCATTGAGTAGATCGGAACTGCTATGGTTATACTGGGTGCCTGATGCATTCTATCTTTGCTAAAAAGGAAACTAGCTGTCCACTGTTTTATTCTCATGACTTTGGGACAGTGTTGTTTTACTGTTGTTTACCTGTACACTGTTTTGACTTAGAGTTTCATTCGAGTCTTCTTGCATTGTACACTTCATATGCTCCTGATAGAGTTGGAGCAGTGGTTTCCGTATGCACTCGAGTTCGACCTGTAGCTTGCTTTGTAACATGCACTTCATTGTTCATTGATTTCTTGTGTCCACACATAACTAGTGTGTCCACATATATACAGTCTAGTATCAATTGAAGGCTTTTGGTTTTGTATACACATACCCTTATATCATTTGGAAGTTTCCATTTATTAGCTTGTAGTTCATGTGTTCATATTGATTGTGTGCCTTGTACATGTATTATTGCAGACCGCATAATCATTTGTACTTGTTGCACCTCTAATTCAGTTGGTATAGACATGACTGTCTATACTTGAAATTTTATTGCTGTTGCATGACTTCATGGGGTCTGGTTTATGTATACTTGATGTAAGCACATTACATATATTGGGTTGCAGCAGCATATATGAGTATATTCATCTGATCTGAGCATTTATAGTTGTGTAGCTTGAGTTGAATTCTGTTGGCCTGACATTTTGTCTGTACATGTTGCCTTTAGTGTTGTTGCCTTCAGTTTACATGCAGCTTTGACCTTGTCTGTAGTGTTGACATTGTGTACATGTTGCCTTGTAGTCTCTGTTGTAGTTTCCATTGTATGTCTGCACTCTTTCATTTGACAGTTTCTTGCATCTGTTGGTCTGCACTTCCATGTGTCTCCTATGTTTCATGTGTCTTCGAGTTCTGTCCTCTGTTCTTTGAGACATTGGGTATAAGTGTACATCACTAGCTCTTGCTTTACTTGGGTTCGAGTCATTTGATTTAGCTATCATGTATTTACATACTTCTGTGATCATACATAAATATATGTATGCAGTTGCACCATGGTATATTTCTTGCGTGTCATTCTATTCTGCTAGTTTGCGTTTCACTTGCATTATTGTAGTGGTGAGGCAGTACACGCGTGCGTGTACTGCAGCCCTAGCAAAAGTGACTGTTTTAATTGATATTTCGATTGTTGAATTGATTCGTTGGTTCAATTCAGTATTTTGAAGTTGTATTCTGATTTGGTTTAAGCTGATGATTTTGTTGATATCTAATTATCTTTTAGATAATTAGATTATATGTTTTCTAATTATCGTATCGATAATTAGATTTTTATTGTTTACGCTGTTTTGTTGGCTTGGGTTTCACTTTGACTCTACAATTTTGATTGCTGTTAGTACTCACTGTCATGATGATTTCACGTACTGTGTGGCGAGGCAGTGCACGCGTGCGTGTACTACAGCCACACAGAAATTTGATATGATTGATCATTTTGAGATTGCTGATTTGTTGATTCACACTATTTAGCGTTATATCTGCCGTTATCCGATTCTCTTATCGAGAAGTTGGATATACGAGATTTCTGTGACTGTCGTCTATTTGATATTTGATTATTATTGCTTCTGTGCATTAATAACTGAGTTTGAATTAGACTGACCCGTGTATTATTTTCTTTTGAATTTAATACTCGGGTCAGACCCGAGTTATTTCAGGTTGTAGATTTCCTGCTTTGAGTTGCTGTTTGAGCTATGAAGACTTTTCGTATCTTTGAAGTGGTCTTCGTCTTCCTGTAGTAGTCAGTGTGTCTGTTTTAGGATGACATGTACCCATGTATATTAGTTGATAATGTACTTATGTATATAATTTCCAGAGTCGACAGTTGTAGTTGTATCATATGTACTGTGTCAACTGTATTGTAACTGCCATTAGTTATATATATGAGGCTTTTTGTTTAATTTGTGTTCCGCATTTATATTATCTGTGTTATTATTATATTCATTGTCCTAAACTATTATGAACCGTCGTAGTTTGTTTTATACTGATAATTGGGTATGTCGATGGGAGTAAATAAATAAGATGAAAAATGAAAAGTATATACCACTCCTATCAAGGTAACCAATATTAGCGTAAGGCCTACTACGGATGGCCGTTCCTATCCAGCCTTATTCTTTGTAATAATAGACAGTATTTCTTTTAATACTCTTTGTTATTATGAGCATAGAGGTGGGATGTCACACCCGTCAGCTTCATCTGAATTTCCATCATATTTGAACTTTTTCGAATTTCTGTAGCAAACTGATTTTTGCACGCTAATGTTCCATCTTGTCCCCTTTGTTTTCTTTTATCACGCGAGCATAACGAAAACTATCTTCATTCGAAAAGAAAATAATCATGGCCGAAGCCTCCCAGTTAAAAAAAAGAAATAAAATCGAACGAGCGATTATATCAAGCTTCAGCTCAAACAAGGTCGCAAGCCCCTCCCCTTCTTTTCACTTTTGACCAAATCAAAGCAGTCGAATCATTCTCACCTCGAATAAAAATGAAGGCGAGCTGAGATCTCGTTCAAATTCAAATCGAAGTCGATTTCGACTTCGTCGTGGGGGAATCGAGCAGCGTTCGCGACGAGGTCCCGGTAATGTTCGCGAGTTGCCTGGTGAGTACGGCAGGCAATGGGGTTTCAGGTGCGCGCGATTGTGTGAAGTCTGGAAGGTCGCGATGCTCTATTGTACTCGAGCAATGGAGTAGGGCTCGCTTTTGACTCGGGTGGTTCTGGCGTTCGAGCTGGTGACCAGCGTGGTGATGGTCGAAGCTTTCTAAGGGGTGTCGTTGGCTTGTTCGTGAGTTGCAGTAGGAGTGGCCGTGATTGAGGTATTGATTTGCAGTTTTTTTTTTATCTAAATGTATATAGATATCAGAGAGGAGAATAATGATAGTATAATACGAATATACATGCGTATTTAGATATATATGTAAATAAACTATAAAACAGTATATATATAAAAGATTTGAATATAAGAATTTATATAAAGATTAAGTTTTTAAAACCTATATAGATTTTTTAAGCAGTTTGAAAATGGAAAATAAACACATATTCCATAGCGGATGAGACTCTATTGCGCCGCATAATAGTGGATGATATTTTTATAAAATCCCATATACCGTGATATTCCACCTCGAAGTGGAATTGGTATTGTGCTAACATCTGTGGATGCAGGAAAACAAGTTGGAGGGATCCAACTGGATTCTTCAAATTGTATGAATTTATTTCATATGCTGTGTGATTTATTTATAATCTGTCTATGGTTACATTTGTGATTGAATTTGTTAAAGGCTATAATTTAGCCGAATGTATTTTGGTATCGTTGGATACCAAAAATGAATATAAATTGGATTTTGAAATTAAAGTGGAAAACTTTAAGTGAATTTATTTTTAAGAATTGAATTTATTGAAAGAAGGAATTTTAAAGTATTAATTTATTTTTGTAATCTTATCAGATAAATTCCAAAATATGGGAAAAGATATAAATAAATGGGTTTTGAAAAATATTGTTTAAAATTTGAAGAATTTATTGAAAATGGAATTTTTAAATGATTTAGAAAGGATAAAGGAATTTATTTAAAAGTGATAAATTTTTAGAAATCAATTTGTAATTGATTTGGTATTGAAATAAAATTAGAAATCAATTTGGAATTTGATTTTGGGGTTAAAGTGAATATTTGGGAATTTAAATTCGCAAATGGAATTTATAAAGGAAAGGGAATTTGTTTTAAAAATAAACGCTGATTTATTTTTAAAGTGTGGAAATAAATTTACAGATTTGAGATGTAAATTTGAAATAAATCGATAAGGATTTAATTAATTGGTTTAAATGGACCATTTTGAAATGGAAGTGTATTTTCACTATAAAGCCGAGTATATTTCCAAAGTAGCTTTTAAAAATATAAATCAAAAGTTCTAAAGTTGGTTTTTAAAAGAAATATTTGGAAATATATTCCATGTAAGGAAATTGATTTGAAATTTATTTTCAAAAGTTGAAAGGTGAAAATTGATTTGGAATTTGTTTTCAAAGTGTTGAAGTGTGGAAATATGTATCTCGTGAAGATATTTTGAAAATAAATAATTTGGGAAAATTATTTAAATCTGATGATTGTTGTGAATGTTGTTTGATAGTAAAATCACCGACTATCAATATTGCCTTTGAAATGGCATTTGAATTTGTTTTTTTAACAAACACTTATTATTCGGTTTAGCCGGGAAAGGACCTTTGTGTCAGATAACCCATTCCGAATAATGATACGACGTGTATGAATTGCAATTGAAGACCGGTGTGAAGACCCGGTATTTTCGAAAATGAAAGGAAAACCTATCGAATGTCTCTGCACCGAGTTGCTCCGGTATAGAGATTTATATCACTTTTCTTGTGATGGGAAGTCCGATCGGGATTGTGAATACCCGGATTGCAAGGGCTTCTTTGGAAGTGCCTTCGGTTCTGTTCGAACCCGGAACAGACTTGTATGGTTACGTGTCTGACATTACACTTTGAGATATAAAGCTGATTTCTTTCAAATACATTTCTGTTTGGTGGCGGAGAATTTATTCTTTTAGCTTTACACCCTTCTCATAGACGTACAAGCTCAGAGGTTATGTAGTTGAAGGTTATCAGCGATATATTCCCAATTTGGTAATGTGGCATGCTGAGTGTTGCGGTGTGTTGATCATTTATTGATCATTTTTTATCAAAGCACGGCTTGTGAAAAAGCGTAGCTTTGTGGACGAGACATCGTCAGACCTCACACCTCGAAAATGGTCGAAACAGGAATATGCGGCAAGGTTATGAGGGTCGCGCCCTTTAGGGTATGTCATTTCCTTCTGGAAAAGGGTGGTATCAGGTATGGAGCCCTGGTATTTAACCTATGTGGATACTCCGATCTCATTTATTGTGTGATTGTGTGTTTATCGAGGCGCCTCGGATAAAGGTCCCAAAGGACCGGGGAGTGGCATATTTGTGAGTTACCTAGTTACAGGGGTAACCCGGCCTTATGTTGGTAGAGAGCTAGTTAGTTCTCGGGACGTCCAGCTAGAGGCGATCCCATGTGGCGGTAGGAAGTTCCTTAGCTTGACCATTTGTTGGAAATCCAATTCCCAATACGAAACTTGTACGGTTTTAGTTGTAGAACCTGTCATTTACTTATGGTGGTCACCACTGTTTAGATGGTAGCTATAGTAGGCATAGTTCGGAATGTCTATGCTGGCTAAGATTAATATTATACTTTCGAAATGTTTTCCACACTAGACATTAATAATAATAATCCAATGATTTGCGTAGTAAGCATCTTTGACTATCATAAGAAGAAATCTCCTCCAATTCTACGTTTGCATTGTGTGTGGCGGGAGGTCTTATAGTAGTTTCATTTTCCAAAAGCATTGCGAATAAATTTTAATTCTTTGTGAAAATAAATGTTTTACGATCTCACACCAGTCACCATGACTGACTCGGAGTTTATTGTTTCCTTTCTTAACTCTGGGTGCCCATAATTTTCCACACGGGCAGCCTAGAGTTATGTTATCAGGATATTCTGGATATTCTGAAGCTTTGGAAGCAAGCTGGATGACGAGACGTACTCCCGTACTTGTTTATTTATTTCCGCTGTGTATTCTGTATAAGGACAAGTTTATATAACTGTCCATTGTTGTATTGAGTTGTATATTGACTCTGATTGATGTATGTATAAACTAATATAGTCTTTTGTTTTAAAGACTAGTGATTATCTATTATATATTGTTCCGCTGCGAATGTGAGATTCTGATATTGTTTCTGTTTCTGTTTCTTCGTCTTTATTTTTCTTCTGTCTTCTTCTACCTCTTCTTTTTAACCCTAATGATTCGGTTTTCTGGCATTTGATTGCACGACATTTGATACAGTGGACGTATTAATGTCGACTTTCGAGCATCGAAAAGTCGCAAACGTTACATGTGGTATCAGAGCAGCCGATTAAGCGACAACCCTGGCTCTGTTGGATGTTACTCATTAGAGATAGAGTCAGTAGTACTCTAGAATGAGTGTGAGTGTAATAATAGATATGAGTGCGTATTTGTTAGTGAATGAATAAAAAAAATTGTATTGTGTTGACTTATCGGTTGATTGTTTATAGATTCTGGTCGGTACAGTCTGGCTAACTGTGATTGATAGGAGTTTCTAAACTCTTAAACAAGATAAACTGACACAGTATTGTTTTAAATGGGGTAAATGAAATAATTTTGCCCAAAACTATTTTTGTAGAAAAGAAATCATTTTCTATAAATTATTATAGTATGTGGATGCTTGGATGTTAGGCAGTGATAATATTAAGTTATTATCATCGATTATTGAATAAGAAATAAAATGTATAACCAAAGATTTAGAGATAAATTCATTTAACAAATGAAATTTATAAATACGAATTGAAAAGATAAGGAATTGAATTCATATACAAATGAGATTTGTAAAATGAAATTGTAAATGTAATTTATAATTGGAAATAGAATTCCAAGAAAATATTTGGAATAAAATTCATTAATGGAATGTAGATAAGTTTGATGACTTATTAAATATTGAAAATTCGATTAAAATAAGGTTCAAATTTAAAAGGAATGAATTTGTGAATGCACAAATGAATCTACCTTTGTAAATAAATGAATTGGAAGTTAGTTAAATTAAAGTTGAGTTGTGAACTAAATTTAAAATGGTTTGAATTTGCAAGTAAATTCAAGTAAGCAGAAATTAATTGTAATTTCTTTGTTATTAATTAAGTAAATTCGAGATGAATTGAATATGGAAATTGAAATTTAAAATGAATAAGTGAATATACTAATTGAATTAAATTAGTAAATGGAATGGATTTGATAAATGAAAAATCAAATCAAAGAATTTAAATTGGAAATTGTTTACAAGGAAATGAACTTGAGTTTTGAAGTGAAATAACTTAAGTAAATATTGAATAGATGCTCGACTTAAGAATTTTTTTTGTGAAATGGTTTCAAATGAAATAAATGTGAATATGGAATGTAAATTAAACTGAATGGAATCAATTGCAAATGAAGTGGAATTAAAACAAATTGAGTTAGTATCAACTTAAACTAGTTATAAACTAAAATGGATATTCTATTAAATGAATATCGTTGAATTTGCATAATAATAGTTGCCGTTTGGCGCAAACGGGGTTATATAAATTCTATGAGTTATTAAAAGAAAATAAATAAAAATTGATTTTTGAATCAATTGAAATGGTATGAATTCGTTTCACTTAAAAATGAATTGAATGTAAGAAAGTGAGTTGTTAATCACTTGAATTGAATAGAAATTGAATGTGAATTAGATGGAAGCAATTTAATTTATATTGAAACCTTATGAATTGCTAATGGAATTTATCTTGAATGTATTGCTAATGAAATCTATATATTTGTTATTGAAAATGAATGAAATGTTAATAGATTTCTTATATTTGTCACTGACGTGTTTAAACTGAGTAAGTACAGGTTTTTGAAAGCCGTTTGGCTGCATTTTGGGTTGCGCAAATGCTAATAATAAATTGCTTTGCTTAAAATGCTAAAAAGGTACGCCTACGCAATAAAAATAGGAAATATGAACTGTTTTTCTGCTTTTCCGACCGGGTGGGTCGATGTATATATATATTTATATCTTTTGTCAAATTGCAAAAACTCCTCCGTACAAAGGAGATTCTGCCAAAATTTTCTAAAAATTTTAGGAGTTAGAAAAAATTTTGAAAATTTTTTTGGAAAATTTTTGTTAACGGAAATTGATTTTCAAATTGTAATGGAAATGTAAGAATTGAACTAGAAAAGTGAATTTTTAGTTTTTGAAGATAAAATGAATTCAGATAGAATTGAAATAGTAAATTGAATTCAAATGGGATTGAAAATGCAAAGTTGAAGGCAAATGAATATATAACTTTGTTATTGAAGCAAATTGATTTTATATGGAAGTGAAATTCAATTTGAATATAAGACATAATTGTATTGAACTTAAGAAATAAAGAATGAAATTCTTAAGTAAAATGGGTATTTGGAATCCAATAAGTAAATTTGGACGTTATTGTTAAGTAAAGTATACAGAGATTATAAATGCTATAGGGAAATGGAATTGGATTTTGATTTCGAAGGTGAATTTAAATTGCTCGACAATAAGGTATGTATTTGAATTTCAGTATGAAATTTGATGTGTTTCTGATTTTGCCACTTGGCATTTTGTTTTCTTTTGAAATCTGAGAGTCCGTAGGGACATTTTGTAGTTGTACTGAGTTAGCCGCGCAAAGGAGACGCTGGCGAAATTTTTCGAAAATTTAAAGAGTTAGAAATTTTTTGAGAAATTTTGGATAATTTACAATTTGAATTTAAATTTGAATTTGAATTGTGAAGTAAATAAAGTTGTTTGGAAACTATGAAAGTGTTTGGAAAGTTAGCTGAAGTGATAACGAATCTTTAATAAAAAGATTTGTTTTGAAATTTTGATAAAACTGTTTGGTTTTGGTAAAATGATAAACGGGTGTTGGAGCATTCTTCTTGACTTGTAATTTCGGGACGAAATTCTTTTAAGGGGGGGAGATTGTAACGACCCTGAATTTTTGACATTTGAAATGTGAATATTTAATTGAGTTTAAATATTCGAATGATGGTTTAATCTGAAATTCAATTATCAGAGTTTGTTTGGTAATTAAATTTTTGAATTTAATTATTAAATTCGGTTAAAAAAATTAGAATCTTCAATTTTAAGCCTGTTAAAAATAATATGAAGTCTTGGAAAATTCATATTAATATTACTGAAGATATTGGAACTTTCAGAATTGGATTTGAAACTGTTTTGTTCAGTTTTGAATTCTATCGTTTAAATTGAATTTAAAAATAGCGTTCCGGAGCACAGTCTCGGAATTCGACGAAACCTGTTCCATTGGATCCGTAATATAGTATTATTATTGGATTTCAATTTTTGTAGTGATTGGAGTTGTTGTGTGAGCATACGATATATAAACGCGTTGAAATTTAATCGAAAATTTAATATAATAACTGGTTCAAAAAGCTATCTTCTCCATACGATCGAATTTGGACTCGGAACCTTTTCCATTGCGTTCGGAATAGGCATATAACATTATGAATGCCTAGCGGCACGCCTCGATTGGAAGTCGATATTTTGAGTTGCGATTTTCGAGATGATTTGAATTTAATATATATATTTATACCAGTCAGCTTCAGCTGAATTTCCATCACATCTGAACTTTTTCGAATTTCTGTAGCAAATTGATTTTTGCACGCTAACGTTCCATCTTGTCCCCTTTGTTTTCTTTTATCATGCAAGATACACGAAAACTATCTTCATTCGAAAAGAAAATAATCATGGCCGAAGCCTCCCAGTTAAAAAAAAAGAAATAAAATCGAACGAGCGATTATATCAAGCTTCAGCTCAAACAAGGTCGCAAGCCCCTCCCCCTCTTTTCACTTCTGACCAAATCAAAGCAGTCGAATCGTTCTCACCTCTAATAAAAATGAAGGCGAGCTGAGATCTCGTTCGAATTCAAATCGAAGTCGATTTCAACTTCGTCGTGGGGGAATCGAGCAGCGTTCGCGACGAGGTCCCGGTAATGTTCGCGAGTTGCCTGGTGAGTACGGCAGGCAATGGGGTTTCAGGCGCGCGCGATTGTGTGAAGTCTGGAAGGTCACGATGCTCTGTTGTACTCGAGCAATGGAGTAGGGGTCGCTTATGACTCGGGTGGTTCTGGCGTTCGAGCTGGTGGCCAGCGTGGTGATGGTCGAAGCTTTCTAAGGGGTGTCGTTGGCTTGTTCGTGAGTTGCAGTAGGAGTGGCCGTGATTGAGGTATTGATTTGCGGTTTTTTTTATCTAAATGTATATAGATATCAGAGAGGAGAATAATGATAGTATAATACGAATATACATGCGTATTTAGATATATATGTAAACAAACTGTAAAACAGTATATATAAA
This sequence comes from Allium fistulosum, assembly GCA_030737815.1. Taxonomy (NCBI): domain Eukaryota; kingdom Viridiplantae; phylum Streptophyta; class Magnoliopsida; order Asparagales; family Amaryllidaceae; genus Allium; species Allium fistulosum. The sequence goes on from CM060904.1 coordinate 693,248,113, forward strand.
AAAGATTTGAATATAAGAATTTATTTAAAGATTAAGTTTTTAAAACCTATATAGATTTTTTTTAAGCAGTTTGAAAATGGAAAATAAACACATATTTTAATTTACTTGATCTTAAAATTTATTGGTTAAATTTAAATAGCTAGTTAATTTAGTTAATTGATTTGTTCGATTCTAAGGAAACAATTATTAATAAAACCATAATTTTGTACAAGGTCAAAACCGGGAAAACCAAATCAGGATTTAAGTGGATGGCGAACGGAAATAAAGGTGAGATCTTCTCACTCAAATTTAAAAATTGGAATAGCAGTTATTGATTGACTGTTTGGATGTGATATAGTATATATAGTAGTATATAGCAATATATATATATATATTGGAATATGTATGTATTGGAGTTGTTGATTTCCCGCATTATATAGCGGATGAGACCCTATTGCGCCGCATAATAGCGGATGATATTTTTATAAAATCCCATATACCGCGATATTCCACCTCGAAGTGGAATTGGTATTGTGCTAACATCTGTGGATGCAGGGAAACAGGTTGGAGGGATCCAACTGGATTCCTCAAATTGTATGAATTTATTTCATATGCTGTGTGATTTATTTATAATCTGTCTATGGTTACATTTGTGATTGAATTTGTTAAAAGCTATAATTTAGCCGAATGTATTTTGGTATCGTTGGATACCAGAAATGAATATAAATTGGATTTTGAAATTAAAGTCGATAACTTTAAGTGAATTTATTTTTAAGAATTGAATTTATTGAAAGAAGGAATTTTAAAGTATTAATTTATTTTTGTAATCTTATCAGATAAATTCCAAAATATGGGAAAAGATATAAATAAATGGGTTTTGAAAAATATTGTTTAAAATTTGAAGAATTTATTGAAAATGGAATTTTTAAATGATTTAGAAAGGATAAAGGAATTTATTTAAAAGTGATAAATTTTTAGAAATCAATTTGTAATTGATTTGGTATTGAAATAAAATTAGAAATCAATTTGGAATTTGATTTTGGGGTTAAAAGTGAATATTTAGGAATTTAAATTCGCAAATGGAATTTATAAAGGAAAGGGAATTTGTTTTAAAATAAGCTGATTTATTTTTAAAGTATGGAAATAAATTTACAGATTTGAGATGTAAATTTGAAATAAATCGATAAGGATTTAATTAATTGGTTTAAATGGACCATTTTGAAATGGAAGTGTATTTTCACTATAAAGCCGAGTATATTTCCAAAGTAGCTTTTAAAAATATAAATCAAAAGTTCTAAAGTTGGTTTTTAAAAGAAATATTTGGAAATATATTCCGTGTAAGGAAATTGATTTGAAATTTATTTTCAAAAGTTGAAAGGTGAAAATTGATTTGAAATTTGTTTTCAAAGTGTTGAAGTGTGGAAATATATATCTCGTGAAGATATTTTGAAAATAAATAATTTGGGAAAATTATTTAAATCTGATGATTGTTGTGAATGTTGTTTGATAGTAAAATCACCGACTATCAATATTGCCTTTGAAATGGCATTTGAATTGGTTTTTTTTAAACAAACGCTTATTATTCGGTTTAGCCGGGAAAGGACCTTTGTGTCAGATAACCCATTCCAAATAATGATACGACGTGTATGAATTGCAATTGAAGACCGGTATGAAGACCGGGTATTTTCGAAAATGAAAGGACAACCTGTCGAATGTCTCTGCACCGAGTTGCTCCGGTATAGAGATTTATATCACTTTTCTTGTGATGGGAAGTCCGATCGGGATTGTGAATATCCGAATTGCAAGGTCTTTTTTGGAAGTGCCTTCGGTTTCGGTTCTGTTCGAACCCGGAACAGACTTGTATGGTTACGTGTCTGACATTACACTTTGAGATATAAAGCTGATTTCTTTCAAATACATTTCTGTTTGGTGGCGGAGAATTTATTCTTTTATCTTAACACCCTTCTCTGAGACGTACGAGCTCAGAGGTTATGTAGTTGAAGGTTATCAGCGATATATTCCCAATTTGGTAATGTGGCATGCTGAGTGTTGCGGTGTGTTGATCATTTATTGATCATTTTTTATCAAAGCACGGCTTGTGAAAAAGCGTAGCTTTGTGGACGAGACTTCGTCAGACCTCACACCTCGGAAATGGTCAAAACAGGAATATGCGGCAAGTTTATGAGGGTCGCGCCCTTTAAGGTATGTCATTTCCTTCTGGAAAAGGGTGGTATCAGGTATGGAGCCCTGGTATTTAAACTATGTGGATACTCCGATCTCATTTATTGTGTGATTGTGTGTTTATCGAGGCGCCTCGGATAAAGGACCCAAAGGACCGGGGAATGGCATATTCGTGAGTTACCTAGTTACAGGGGTAACCCGGCCTTGTGTTGGCAGAGAGCTAGTTAGTTCTCGGGACGTCCAGCCAGAGGCGATCCCATGTGGCGGTAGGAAGTTCCTTAGCCTGACCATTTGTTGGAAATCCAATTCCCAATACGAAACTTGTACGGTTTTAGTTGTAGAACCTGCCATTTACTTATGGTGGTCACCACTATTTAGATGGTAGCTATAGTAGGCATAGTTCGGAATGTCTATGCTGGCTAAGATTAATATTATACTTTCGAAATGTTTTCCACACTAGACATTAATAATAATAATCCAATGATTTGCGTAGTAAGCATCTTTGACTATCATAAGAAGAAATCTCCTCCAATTCTGCATTTGCATTGCGTGTGTGGCGGGAGGAATTATCGTAGTTTCATTTTCCAAAAGCATTGCGAATAAATTTTAATTCTTTGTGAAAAATAACTATTTTACGATCTCACACCAGTCACCATGACTGACTCGGTCTAGGCAACGTCATCATCTTGTTATCAACTAAATAGATTTATGGCTTTTGAATAAGTAATAGAGCTCGAAGTAATACGGCTAAGTCACTTACACATGTGAGAGATCGAGGATGGTCCCTAGGCATGCTCTTAGATGATGAAAAACCGTGTTGCTTGAGTCATTGAAATCCTGTTTTTCTTTTCGTTTCTTTGAAGACTTTGGTTTCTCCCTTGGATGTACATGCATTTATTTTATTTTCCTGGGATGTAGGAACTTTTATTTTGATGATTGGGTTCAGATTAATGTAACAGATAATACAGGTCACGCTATTACGGTCCCGACCGAAGAGATGGGGCAGTAATCGCGAGTTATGAGTCCCTTCGCCGGAGAGCGATGGAATAAACTCGAACACAATATAAAAGTCCTTGGCCGGAGAGCCGAGGCCGGAGAATATAAAAAGTCCTTGGCCGGAGAGCCAAGGACTGAGAATATTAAAAAGTCCTTGGTCGAAGAGCCGAGGCCGGATAATATAAAAAGTCCTTGGCCGGAGAGCCGAGGCTGGAGAATATAAAAAGTCCTTGGCCGGAGAGCCGAGGCCGGAGAATATTAAAAAGTCCTTGGCTGGAGAGCCGAGGTCGGAGAATCTAAAAGTCCTTGGCCGGAGAGCCGAGGTCGTAGAAAATAAAAGCCTTTGATCGAAGTGTCGAGGTTGGAACAGGATATCGGCCCGGAGCGGTCATGGATTTGGTTATTGAATATGAATGGATTAAAGCTCGGTTGATGGATTTGGATAGCTGCAAAGTTGGCTAGGGCTGTGGTTACAGGACTTTGAATTGGATATCAACTCGGAGCAGTCGTGGACTTGGATAGGATGGCTTGGTAATGGATTGAATTATGAATCAGATGGTATGGCTATGGATGGAACATGAACTTCGAATATCGGATTCAGAGCTATTCAAAACACGCCTTCTTACCACAAGACATGTTTTGGGGGGCAAATGTTACCCCGCCTTTTGGTCAAGGCCGGGATATCAACAAATTGGCTAGAAAGGATGAGTATCAGGATTAGGGATCGACTAGGAACAAGGTTATGATCGATATCGTCAAAACTTGACCGAACTGCAATCGGGACAAGATCGATTGGGAGTGATGAACAAGGTTAGGTGAGGCTACATTTCAAATTTCGGGTCAATCGGGGTTCATATGCTCGAGTAATGGGTGGATCAATATTGGTGAGAAATGGTTTGCATCGATACCTTTGTATCGATATGATTCGAATAGATACTGTTCGTATCGATCAGCGTGGGTTACTTTAGATCGATGGATGTCGTTTGTATTGATACAGTTCGTATCGACCGAGGGGTGTCAGCAGATGGATGCGACTGTGGATCGCACACATGGTTTTGGATCGGTGGTAGTTCGTATCGATCGGGATGGAAATAGCTGCACGCTTCGAATCGAAGATTTTGTATCGATCAGGATGGGTACGGAGGAAGAGTTCTTATTGGTCTTGTTCGTATCGATCCAAGCTGTCGTTTTGGATCAATACGAACAACATGGATACGAAGGGGGATTAGTTGATGGATGCAAACAAAGGTTACGGTCCGATGGATACGAAGAGCATATCATTCGATCGATACGAAGGAAATGTGTTTGGATGAAGAAGCAGTCGACTCGGCATCAAAATTGGATCTCCCCTGGGTTTTCGAGCCATGTCATCGATGCGATTGTGATAGATATGAAGGGATGGAGACAAATTTATGGATACGAATGCGACAGCTAACCGGTGAACACAGACTTGCATTGATCATAACTCTCACTCTACAAGTCCAAACGCTATGAAATTTTTAGAGGAGCTTCCTGGTACACTCGAGAACCTCCATGATCGATATCAGCTCGATTGGACCAATTTTGGATCGGTACGAAATGAACACGCCTCGATCCCAAATCGCTCTGGATCGATCTGGTGGGCCTACTTGCGCAAGAGGAAAGATGTTCCAGGTTTCAAGGCGGATATTTTCAGATCTTCACCTATAAATAGGAGTCATATGGCAACTAGAAAGAGGATCTTCTCTTTCTCTGACGCGGAAGCTCTGCCATTTTTGAATTGATACTAAAGGCTTGTAATTGTAGCTACAATAAAAAGGGAATTAAAAAGGATTGATCCAAAGTGGACGTAGGCCGGATTGCCGAACCACTATAAACCTTGTGTTCTTTCTTGCTTTCTTCTATTTGAACTTTACTGTTTCTTCATTTTTATTCTCTACGTTATCTGGATCTGAGATCTGTGTTGGAATATTGTGAATCTGTGTATATATACTAGTGCTTTCATGGCTTTTGGGGTTTGTGACCAATTTTGGCACAAACACTTACCGAAAACCACTTCAAAACTGATATACTGGTACTATGTTTTGGGAGCAGCTGTGGGGTGGAATGAGATAGAGTTGAACTATATATCCTTAGGTTAAGCCCAAAAGAGAGGTCAACATTAGTATTCATCAGACGACTTATGCTGGGAACCATGGAGGGATACGTGATCTGTTTGAGATGCTGGAATCTAGAGTGATATTCGAGGTCTATTCGAGTGCCGAAGACTCGTGTGTTGAGATGCTGAATATGACTTCACCATCGACAATGATAGAAAACAGAGTTGGCCTTATAGCCAGTGGGTTTAGCGAAACTAGAATGGTACATCAATTCCAAGTATGTAGAGATGCTTTCGATTGTTGCTAGCGGGAATTGATGGTATTTGGTTTCACATGTTCAAGTGTGGACCAGCTATATTTTTCTAGTGGTATATTTTACCTAGAGATATATGTGGTTTTGGAAGTTAGATTCTGACCCTTGTCAGGGGTCCGCCTTGACGTACCTAGGGCCCCTCCAACAGAAGTCCTTTTGCGAACGTACCTTAGTAGTTTTAGTCGTTCTTCCAATATTGTTGTGTTGTGAGATGCAAGCAGCATAGCTATTTTTTGATTTGTATTCTACACCTAGACAATATCTATTATACTTCCATATGTATTTATTAGACGAGTTTGGTTCTTTTGAGGGGATAACCATTCCGATGATTTGGGTAGTCTCGAAATTACTATTGTATGCTGATCGCATATTTTTTGACTTTCTCATACCAGACTTATGTCTAGCTCATGGTTTTATCTTTTCCTTAATTCCCTAAGTGCTCTTTTGAACAGTTGAGAAAAGCAGGTTTTAGTTGGATATTCTTTGGTGCTCAAGAAGATGAGCTGGATGTTTTACCTATCATAGTATTCTTATTTTCGCTGAAGTGCTATTATATATATATCAATAATTGTGAGTATAGGCTATTATAACTATCCAGGTTGATGATAGTACTTAAGATTGTAACTCTAAAATGCTATGTATCTTAGAGTGACAATTTGTACTATCTTTTGATATTATATATTATCGTTCCGTTGTTGGATTCTTATGTTTTTTTCTCTTCTTTCTTGTTCTTTTTCTTTTTCGTTTTATTTTACCCAAACAATTTGTCTTTCTAGCATTTGAGTGCTCGGCACATGAATACCGTATACGTATTAGTGTCGACATTTGGGGGTTGAAAAGGCAAGTCGTTACAAAATTCCTTCGCTGCGAAGTTGGTATTTCTTGAAACAATAGCCATTTCTCAATGTAATGGACTGGTATTCATAATCACTTTATGAGTTGCCTTATATATAAAACTTATTTGGTTTAGTTTACAAAACTTATGCTCAAAACATAAATAGGTCATCCAATGACAATCATTCCCAAACTCCTTTAGTAGTGGTTCATACAAGATCCCCTACAAACAATTATTACAAGTAGTCTTTTGGCTAATACAACCTGCCAACTCCTTAGCCTAGGATATGTTGGGGTTTCTTATAAATCCTTATCTTGTATGATGTTATAAACCATTCTTTAGATGAAATTAATTTTAACCTTGTGTACTACTCTTATGTACACGACCTTATAGAAAAAAGTTAACTCAACTTCACTCACAATTAATCATACTTTGTTAAATGAAGTTCAATTACTTCTTATCAATACATCATTACGTATCGTAAGGAGTGACTTTTGGGATTGAACTTTTATTCATTCTTAGGTACGTTTGGAACCCTTTCCAATATACTCACCTGTTCGATCAAATTGAACCATTTTATTTTCTATCGCACATTATTTTATTTACTTCTATTTTATATTCTAAAAACTCATTATCAACATACCACATGTGTATCATATACACATATTCATGTTTGTGATAATTCATCAATGAATACAACAAAGTATGTGGAATCGTTTTATAATAGACCTTTGATTGCATGCATCTATATGTATCAATTCGTATAGTTCATCAACTAATATGATGCTCCCATTGACTAGGTGCTTTGCCCTAAATTATCTAAGATACAATTTACTATTACCATACGATTCGTAAGCATATAATCAAATTATTTCTCAAAACTACAGCTTATTCTATAATCCGAAAATAATTGCAAATAATTTCATATGCTTATGTATTTTCTAATGCACCACATTTGTTATGAAAATAAATACAACATTATAGTTTTATTTTATAACGAATATTCATACTGAAATAAAACTATGTCTACTTTTTTATTAACACTGAAAAATAGTTATTATTTCATAAATAATGTTTCGTATGTTTTACGAAAACTATTTTCACAACTGATGCGACCAATAAGTGTTACATGGCATGCTCCTACTATTTCCGCTATTATTATAATAGCGTATAAAATACGAAGCTCCATTTAAACACTTAATATAGGTTATTTATTTCATTTACTGTAAGTGCTTTACAGTTGAGAATTTTTTAGATCAAGTATCTTAAATTCAAATAAATAAATATAATAGAAAACAATTTTCTATGTGAAAATAATTTTGGAATAGAAATCATATTTCTCATTCTAATATTAAGTATCTATTATTATTTTATAATTATTATATCTAAATTTCTTATTGAAGCAGAAATGACCATGCTCTCTCTTCATCCCAACCGTGCCTTAGGTTACATCCACTCTTATATATTAGATTTCCTTTCTAAACAGTCAAACAATTCAAAGGAAATCCTTACTACAATATTATGATGAACTCTTTTCGAAAGTGCATTTGGTCATACTTTACTTTTAAGGATATCAAATAAATTGCACTTTCCGTAAACTGATCAAATGACATTTAAGTGGCTGAATTCTTAGATTTATCTTGTAGCCTTTGGTCCAATGTTATATTTAACACAGCAAGATCATTATTGTAATCAATCATATTGAATACATGATCTCATACTATATTTTACTTGCTTATTTCAGTGAACTCATTTCATTGAGGTTTCGTACATTATGAATTGTGACAGTTCACCATATAATATTTATATGTGATGTATATGGATCAAATATCCATATTCTTGTATTGCCTTTAGAGTTCGGAACTCATTGAAGACAATACATAATCTTGAGCAAGTAAACTCGTAAATGACCAAGTTGCGAATGTATTTAGTGGTTGTATAATTATGTGCTTGCATGGGATAACATGCAAAATTTATTGGTAAGTATATTTTATATTTCTATTTGTTAATATTAATTCAGTTCATTTATATATTTTAACTAATAAACATTTTATCAATTATATCAATTGCACAAATTTACCGGTGTAGATAATTTTAACTTTATATAGCATATGTTCTTATAATATTAGAAATGTTAAATGCTACCATTCTATTTTTCAAATAAAGCTCTCACTAGTCTTTTATGTTTCTCTAAACCCTAAGATGAAACATAGAAGTCTTTCGAATTCATTAGTGGGTGTTAGGACTCGGCTGTCTTGGTATTTTGACCTTGAGTCAACAAGTCCTAACCGCACAAATAATGGATAACTCCTTATCGGTTTTATCATATACCACTCCTAACCCATGGTTCCTTATCCTAATCTCATTTCTACCTTGAATTTGCTTAACAAGTCGAAAGAAATTATTCACTTATACCTACCATTTCGTGACGACTTAAGTATAGTACATGTACCTTGAGTTTGCTCAACAAATACATATAGTTATCTTACCTCGTCTAGTCGATATATTAATAATACTACGCATAATATCTCTAGCTAAAGTTTGCTCAACAACAAGAGAGTATGCAAATAATTTATTACTATGTAAATGGCAGAGGACGACACTTATATTAAAGATTCATAATCTTCAATATATTTAATTGAGTTATATCGACTTATGAAATAATGTATTTCTTATAAAATACCATCGTGATTCAAGTGTCAAACACATCAGAAATCACATACATGCACGTTTACGTATGTATTTATTCCTTAAGTCTATTTAGGGTTTCTTTATGTATTTATTCCTTAAGTCTATTTAGGGTTTCTTTAATGTTCCACCTTAGTTTATACATTTTAATTATATAAATTTTATTATTATATAACTTTTATACTTTATTTAACTTACATAATATTTTATGTATAACATTATATTAATTAAATCTTATTGAACTAATATAATTAATAAACACTTTAAGTAATTATTATATTATTTAATTATAACATATTATATTAAATATATATACACTATAACCTTTATAGTAATACACATATATGTTATTTAAATGTATTTTAATTTATTAGTTAACTCTTAATTTATTTATTTAACTAAATAATTTTAATTAAATTTTATTAATTTCGAAAAACTTATACATACATGTATACTTATATTATCTTAAACAATTCAAGACAACAGAACATATATCGTTAAATATACATACATGTGTATATATATATATATATTTAATTAACTAAATTGTTTAATTAATCCATTTATCTTATTAGCAAACAACATTTTTAAAATTAATTTTCATAACATTTTCAAATAGTTTGAAAAATTATATTACAACATTTATAATATGTGTTTTATTTCAAATTTAATATTTAAATCAAAAATTTTATTTAATTTTCAAAACAATTTGAAAATCTATATTATAATACTTAAAATATTTTTCTTATTTTAAATTTAAGTTTTTAAATTTAAAACTTTTATTTTAATTTCAATTTTTTTTTGAAATTAGCCCAAGCCCCAATTCAAATCAGATATTTTCTGTTAGGGACAACGGATTCACATAACTGTATACGTCAGGTCAATAGCCAGGTAGGACAAGTTACTTGATTATCCAACAATCCAGCCTAGACAATACCTTTCTTAGACATCCTACTAACTGGGTTGTAAGCTTAGTTAGTTAGCTCTAATATTACTAATTTAACCCGCATAGGCTATTGGGCTTCGATACCATTATTAGAATTGGATCATCCCGCAGCGGAGTAATTGGGTAAATTTCATAAAAATTATATTATTGGATCTTTAATGGGCCTATGTAGTCCAAATTTATTTAGAATATTTCAGAATATTTCATTCAAATTTATAAACAAAGTTTTATTTGCATAGATTGAATTATGTAATATGATATGTGTATCACACACACAGATATATGTATATATATATATATATGAACATGCATGTGCAACAAAAAAACGTGTACATGGTTTGTCATACACATATATAGATGTTGGGATTTACACCGCAACGGACATATTAGCCTCTTTGTATACATGTGTGTAGTCAATATATTTATGTTTATGCATTTATATATATATATATATATATCATATAGTAATTGTAAATTTAAATATGAATATTATGAATTTCAAATTAAAGTTTAAAATACAAACTTTTAAGTTTAGATCTGCATCTAGATTTACAAAATGTGATATTTTAGTATTTTAAATTTGAAATAACATATTAAATTTGTGCAGATAAATTTATAGAAATTTTAAATATTAGTCGTTATTATTATTATATATATATATAAATTATTTAATAAAATTTATATACAATCACATATAGTGGAAATTAGTGGTAAGGGCCTATAAGTCAGGCCCATTTATTTTCTAGGACACAGTTTCGAATGGTTTATTTTGTAGGACAAAAACATACGTCCGATCATTTTTTCAAATTAATTTGACTTGCGAATTTCTTAAATCGATCAGGCGATCTTTCTAATTTGATCAGACGATCTTTCTACGTTGATCAGGCGAGGTTATTTTGTTGATTAACTCAGGCGATCTTTCTAATTTGGTTTCGTGCACGATTTGATATCGTTGGTGGAATAAGGTGTCGATTGGTGGAATAAGGTGTCGATTTGATATCGTTGGTGGAATACTGGGCTCTGAAAATCAATGTTCAAGAGATCAGTTAATGGATTGTGGCAATGAAAGGTATTGTTTTTTTAAGTATCTGTTTTGTTTGGTTGTGATAATAATTCCTCAACTTGTTATCATTTTAGTCCACTCTTCTGACTTCCTCCTCAAATTGTTTGATAAATGAATTTGTATTTTTGTTAAAAGCAGTATACAAATACGGTTGATTATTTTGGTTGATTATTAGTTGTTACTTTGTTGTTTAGTTTTGACATTTCTTCTTGACAATGCTTCTTCTTTAGTTATTGGTGAATGTGTTAAATTGATGACATTGTAATTTTGAGTTCTAGAAAAGTTAAATGGTTTTATCTTTTTCTGAAAAGTGGGCTAAAAAAGGGTTTGTCATGTAATTAGTTGTTAATTAATATTAGATGTTTTCAAACATTTTCATACACATATTTATTTGTTTACATCTTTAGTTACAGGTGTTATTCATCTGTTATGGTTGTGTTTGATTTCAATAAGAATTCTTTTAGTGCTCGTTTTGGATTGGATGCTTCTATTTCTTGTGTTAGGAATAAGATTTGTGAGGAGTGGAATAATTTTACTCCATTATGCTTCGATATTTTTTATATTCAAGAATCAATGATCACCTTTGTTGAAACAAATAGTGATCTTCAAGCCGTATTATGCTTATCATGGTTTAAAAAGGAAGAATATTTTGTTTTTTTCTAAGGCTGAAGAATAATTCCATGGATACTATTGTTGGTGAAAGTAGTAAATCTTATTCACTTGTTGTTGGAGAATCAAGTAGTAATATGTTAGAGTATGCTGATGATTTACAGTCTGGTTTTACACAAGAAAGGGATTTACATGAGCTGATGAAGAAGAATTCAAATTTGGAATTTTTTACTGGGGTTGGTCAACAATTTGATTCTGCTCTTGGATTTCGTCGAACAGTTAGTGCTTATTGTTTGAAGAATGGGTTTAAAGTACAGTATATTAAGAATTGTAAGGAACGATTGACAGTTCGATGTGTTGTAGATGGTTGTCCTTTTAGGATTCATGCTTCTTGCAAATTGATGCAATTGGACCAATTGTTTATTAAAAATATTCATTTAAGTCATTCTTGTGGTGGTGGATTTTGATTGACTAGTAGTCCAACTATTAATAGTGATCTTGTAAGAAGTTTAATTGTTAAATTAAATTTGTGATGAACCAAAAAGAAAAACGAAGGATATTATGATAAGTTTTAGAAGAGATTATGATGTGGATTTGAGCTATTATTTTGCTTATAAGGGTAAGAAAATGGCTATGAATGATATTTATGGTGATGAAAAGAAATCTTATAATGATTTGGTTTGGTATTTGAAGGTAATGGAAAGAAATAACCCGAATAGTTACTCAAGTATGGAAGTAGATCCGGATACTAATCAATTTGAGAGGGTTTTTGTTTGTTATGAGACATGTATCTTTGGATTTTGTTATTGTCGTCCTAGGGTGTTTTTGGATGCAACATTTTTGAAAGGTCGAAGTGGTATTTTGATGGCATCCACTGCAAAAAATGGGAGTCAAGGTACGTTTGTTATCTTTTGTTTTTGTTTTTAATGTATATGGGTTATACTTTGTAGTGTTTTTATGCTTTCCTTGTTATAAATTTAGGCTTGATAGTTGTGCTGCTGTAATTTATTTTTATAAATTTGGGTTAGATAGTTATGCTGCTGTAATTTATTATTGCTGTGTGGATTAACAGTGAATGTATTTTGCTTTTTTTTTTGTTTCAGGTTTTTTTTCATTGACAATGGCTCTTGTTCCTAAGGAAAATGAAGAGTGTTGGAGTTGGTTTTTCACTCACTTAAAGAATGATCTTAGTTGTGATAAACCATTGACTTTTTTAAGTGATAGACATTGGGGTTTTCTTTTAAGTATTCCTAAAATTTTTCCAAATAGTTATCATTCTTATTGTTTGTATCATATGCAAAATAATATTGCTAGTATTGTGAAAAGTGGAAGGGGTTTGTGGGTAGCCCATTTACTTGAACGTTGTGCTTTAGCTTCTAATTGTTATGAGTTTGAAAAGGCTATGTCAAAGTATAAAGAAATTGGAGGTGCAAAAGCTATTGGATATTTGAATGATAAGCCATATGACCACTAGGCTGATTTATCTTTTCCTGGAAAAGATATGATGAAAATAAGTCTAATGTAGCCGAAAGTTTTAATTCTTGGATTTTGGATGAAAGAAGTTTACCTGTCACTTCATGTCTTGATGGTATTCGGGTTAAACTTATGATGCAAATGTCTAATCGAAGAGAAGAGATGTCTAAGTGGACTAGTGTGCTTTGTCCAAAAATGGAAGCTCGTTTGTTGAAATTGAAGGAAGAAGGATTTGGATGAAGTGTTTCTAAATCATCTAGGTATGTGTTTGTATTTTATTATATGCTTCTCACAGTTTCTGAAAAAGATAAATGTATTTATCTTTTTTTCCATCTGCTATATACCCTGTGTATTATATTTTGATTTTGTTGCTGCATGTTATTTTTGCATTAAAGAATTCATTTTGTTATCTGACACACTTTTTTGCATATACTTTGAGGCTTATGTGTTACACAGAATATATATAGTGTGAATAACTTTTGTTTGGAAATTCAACTTGTTTATATATATATATATATATATGCAAGATTGTGTCATATATATGTTACAATATAATGGCAGAATCGGCAGTTATCTTGCATATGTATGTTAGGATATTTCAACAATCATTTTTTAATTTTAATTCAACATTCTAAACGAGAATTGGATAGACATAGATCGATGATCGTAAACTTAACCACCACTCTTTTGCTAGAGTTTTTGTTATACAAATAATAATATGACTGGAAATTCAGATCCAATAATTGAGAATGATATGAAAGATGCCTTTATACAAGCATAATGAAAGCAATACTCTTTACAATGAAAACTCTCACAATCTTACATCCCATGAAAACTATTTAGATTTCATTCAAACTGGCTGTCCGGATTCAAGCACTTTACAGGAGATGTGTGTTGAAAATTCAGCTAAAATTAACATCAACAGTTCTATCAACTTTGTCTCTGACATCATAAAGAATCTTCACTAGCCCAATGATATTTGACAACAAATGTAATAGTGGTGAACATCCTTTATTGCGTTTAGTCTTCATAGTTCTATTATGTTTTTTGTAATAGTGGTGAACATCCTATATTAGGATTTTCCGACAATGATTTTCCCAATATTTGTTTTGATGCTAAAATTCTTAGTTTTATTTTCTATTGTGGTTGTGTAAATTTTTAGAGCATATCACTGCTTACATTTTTTGCTTTACTCTATTGATTTTTTTTATAGTTGATACATTCATCACATTTTTTGAAATTTTGTAGGTATATTTTTGAAGTTCAATCTCGAACGTTGCAAAAAGTTGATCTTAAAAACCGCATATGTAGTTGAAATCAATGGAAAGTGACGGGTTTTCCTTGAGCACATGCTTTAAAGTGTATTTCTTTAACCAGAAATTCTATTTATGATTATATTGAGAATTACTTTACTGTTGAATATTATCGAGCTTCGTATTCACATGTGATAAATCCTATTCCAACTTTTGATAAGGAAGCAATTGAAGCCGAAGAATCATCTACTGTTCTTCCTTCTAATCCTATTCGTGGAGTTGGTAGGCCTAGGATGAATAGAATTGAAGAGGCTGATTTTCATGCTAAGCAAAACAGATGTGGAAAGTGTAAAAACCTATGGCATAATAGAAGGGGGTGTTTTTGAATAATTGAGTTGAGTGTTTTAATCCAATGTATTTGATTGATTGTTCTTTGAATATTTTGAGTTGAATATTTGAATAATTTGGTATGTTGAATTGTTGTTGGTATGTTTCTGATTATTTTTTGTTTTAAGCAATTTTTATGTTTAATTGTTATTTGGTATACATTGTTGTTAGTTTTGTGAAAAAGATAAATTCATATATCTATTTTTGTTCTGTTATAGATTGAAAGGTACATCAATCTACCAAGTGTCCTTTGCTTTCCAGAAATTATTTTTCTATCCCGTTACACTAATATTTTGGTATGTGTAAACTATTAGATAAAAGATTGAATAATGCTAGCATGCTGTATGTTGTGATGAGAGTTTAAATTTTTTCCTTGTTATCTTTATCTGTAATTAAATGATTCTCAATCAGAACATATTGCAAGTATACTGAAAGAGTTTTATGAGATACTAGGTGTTATATTAATTTCATAAAATTAAGATTCTATTGTAAAACTGACAGCAGCACCACTTGTATTATACCTAGCGCAAGTTTTACTTGCATTAGTATGAGATCTGTAACCTTTTATTTGTGTAGCGATAATTTTGCCATAAATTCTCTAATCACTTTCTCTCCCATAAACTTTCAGGAATGAACAAACAAAATTTATACATAATATGCTTTGAAAAGAACAAGTTGTATAGTATTTCTCTTAGGTTGTCAATTCTACAAATGTAATTGTCAGGGTGGTGGCTTCAGTGCAACTGAGACCATGAATCTAATTAATGTTTTTATCTATATCTTAAATAATCAGCTTAGTTCTGTAATATTGATGGACCAAAAGGTAAGTAACAAATGTTTTATTCTCTTATATGCAGTGTTTCTTCCAGTGTATCTTGCGTTTTGACAAACTTTTTAATTGACACCTATTATCTTCCAACCTGTGCAGTTAAAGCGCTCGGCGGATTCAAAGCGGTGGAGGTGCAAAAAGTCATAGCGGGGATACAGCGAGGATATAGCGGGATATAGCGGATGACTCTAAAATAGCATATAAAACTCGTACTTAATGTTTTTTCAAATATATAAATGGTAATTAAATGAAAATATACCATTCAATTGAATTATAATTAATACATAAATAATTTTAAATAAAAACATGTGCGAATATACTTTAAATAAACATAAAACTATTATATAACATAATTGAATTTAGTAGAATATTAGAGTATTTTCATTTCTAAAAATATATTAAAAATTAAATCAAATAAACTAGTTTCATAATTTTTATAATGTATAAATGCAATTTTTTAATTCATTTTATTAAAGAAGATATAGCGGAAATAGCAAAATATAGCGGGAATAACGGGATATAGCGGAAATAGCGGGGCTTAAAGAGGAAAGGCTATATTTTGGGGCTATATGGAAAAATCGTAGCGGTAGAAATCCGCTATGAGATATAGCGGGGTTATAGCGGGGCATTAACTGCACAGCTTCCAACGTTAATTTAAAGTGGAGATTGGCATTTCTTTTGCTTTTGTAGCTATAAGAATCAAGTAAACATGGTGAAAATTTAATAGTTTACCCTGTAACAATGTCATCTGCTTGTTTTCAGGCTGCTTGCTCTTATAAAGGCACAGGAGAATATGCAGAATGTTAAATAGTACATGAAATAAAGTGAATATTGCTATACATATAAATCTATGAGACATAAAAACAGTGCGTACTGTAAAAGATTGATACCACATACTGTTAATAACCTATTATTTTATGACATCAGAATATTATGAATAAAAGATAAATTCTTTTATCTTTGTTAACAAAGCATTAGAAACAAATTAGCCATTACAAATTCATGATCAGTTATTATAATTTCATCATCAAATTAACATCAGTTGTGTAATTACTTGCTAGTTAACATCAGCCATTACAAATTCATCATCAAATTCATCAGTAAATTCAGATATACTGCCTAAAATCTATCATCAAATAAATTTTTAACAAATGTATGGTAAAAAGACCGTCAAACATCAAAGAAATTGTTCCTATCATTCTCAGTTTGAATTTTTTGTAGCTGAAGCCGAACTGCAAAAATTTTCAACTGTCCAGCAATATGGTTCGTTAGAGAGGATTTGTGCAGCTATTTGCACTCTAAATGCATTGAGTTGTTCGAGACTGATTTTTGATGTAGTCTCCATTCCTTGTGTAATCTTTTGTATGAACATCATTACAAAAACTCCACAGTCGAACCTGTATTTGTTAATTTTAGTAATTTGAATATAGTGATAAAACAGATTATCTTTTGTTCATTTTGATAATGAATTGTATTTAGTAGTGTGTTTGTCTAAGTAACAATATGTGAATAATAATAGTATCTAATTCGCCTAGTAATCGTGTAACATGCATTTTGTATGAAAATCTCCACTATCTTCAAAATTACCCATTGCTTGGTTGGGCACAATCAACATTTTTAAGCAATGTAGACTTCCCCAGAATTGTTTTCTCCCCTGCGTCTTGTAGCTCTTTATTAATGTTTCTTACTGATGCTTTCTGCCAAAAAAATATATAATTTTTTTAGAATAAAGATAAATATATTTATCTTTTTTACTTTCTGTGAATTTTTACTTACCACATTAATAGCAAGCTTTGAATGTCCACTTCTTAAGGCCTTAGATCATGTGGTCAAGTGTAGAGAATCATAATGGTTCCAAGTACATGATTCCACTACTAGTTCTATCAAGCTTCAATGTTCGTTGCCGTGTATAGGAAATAATATATTGCAACATAATGGATTTAGAAGTGTTTGTTTAATCAAAGGATTAAACATATCTCTTTTGATATTTTCCATGTTTCCGTCTGCTGCACTTTTCTGTTAAAATATAATTTCAGAAAATTCATCTTATAAAAAAAAATTTGATTTGACATTATAGTTCACTTACTATCATTGTTGTGTTCACGTAGATAATGCTAGAACTTTGTTCTAATAATTTTGTTTTTCTGAACCAAAACCAATCAATAACCTACATTTCAAAAAGAATATGGGTTAAGTATAGAATTTATAATGAAGCAAAGTATAGTTTTTTCTACTTACTTGACCAGAAATATAACCTCCATAGAGAATTTCTTCAATCATACTTTTTGTGATGGTGATGAAATTTCCATCATCACAAGTAAATCCTTCATCACTGAAAAATTTGATGGTTGTTAACAGAAGAAATTAAGATTAGTATGTACCGTGTTGTTTCTATTTATTTGTTAATAAAAGAAAATAACAACCTCTGTAGAAGTTTGTATGAAAAGATAAAGATAAATTAATTTATCTTTTTTAGTTTTGTTTATTTTTTTTATTTGTAAATCATCAGATTTTCATGCTGAAATAAAAAGCTTTATTTGAGTTATATGTTGTTAACATATTGTACCATAAACAATATGTTATTGGAATAAATCTATAAACAATATACGACTGTTGAAGTGTAAATTTTATATGGGCCTTAATATTAAGGCTGAATTTAGAACTGTTGGAGATGCTCTTAGGTGAATTTGATACATACATGATGGTGATCGAGGATTTTAAAAACCTTATCTAATGTGAAGTTTTGTTTGTTATCAAAAATTTTGAGTAAAACATGGGTATTAAATCAGTCCTGCTTTTAAGGCACTTACAGTATAAAACATGGATTTGATCTTGCATGACCGCTATTGGGGAATTCATGGACAAAAAAAGTCCACGACTTCTATATGACAAAACAAATATAGGCCGTGTTGCAAATTCTACAACTTCTATATGACTTTAGTAATATTAGCCTATACGTATCAACTAAACTTTTGCTATGATTTATATGCATGTCATAAACCATGTTTGCCAAAGATATAACTAGTATGTTTATGAAAATACTAATTCTATTTGTTTATACTATTTTTCCTAAACAATCCGCAGCAAATGAATTCAGAGTTACTGAATTTGGAAAAACGAAAGAACATGACAAACCAATACAACAATTCATTGTTAATCTTAGTGATTGTGGTTTTTACTGTTAGCTTTGAGTACATCTTCCGTCTTTTTATTACCATTGCTTAAATTTGCGTAGTCTGTATCGTATATAATTAACAAACCTAAAAATGCAAAGCATCAAACTTAAAAATGAAAAGATAAAGATAAATTAATTTTTTTTTATTTGTAAATCATCAGATTTTGATGCTAAAATAAAAAGCTTTAATTGAATTGTATGATGTTATCATATTGTACCATAAACAATATCTTATTGGAATAAATCTACATTTAAGTAAATTGAGTGAAAAGTAGTTTAGTTACTTACTTGTTTCCTCCAAGAATTTTGAAAAAATATTTGACGATTTCTTTCTCTTTTTCAGTAAGATATTTGAGGAGTGGACATTTCTCAACATTCCTTGGCTTCTTCTTTTTTTTGGTTCTTTTAGGACAACATCTTCAACAACAATAGAATTTTCGGGAGCAATTCTTGAGCAGGCACTTTCAGGTTGTCAGATTTTAAACTATCTTGTGTCTGCTCTTCTAGTATGAAATCTTGAGTTTGCATTATATCAAAAGTTGGAAAATTAGCAAAACTGTTTATGTGAATTATACCAATAATTTTTCTTTTTTTCTTACCTTTTTCAGCTTCAGTTCTTTCCTTCAAATCATCTTTTTCCTTCACATCGTGCTCTTCTAAATTTTCTAACTTCTGGAGCTTCATTTCAAGAATCTGGATTCTTTTTTCAGCCATTTCTCTTAAACGTCTTTCCTCATTAAATGTTCTACAACATTTTTCATCTCAGTAGTCAAAAAAGTGACTTTGGACTCTAGCTCCTTTATGCTACTAGCTCCTTCTTTGGCATATTTTTTCAGACTTGTGCCTTTCTGATGCTCATCTAATTTTATTTTCTTATTTTTGTCTTCTTCCACCTTAATAGCTTTTATTTTATTTAAAAGAAATTCTCTCTTCTTTTGTTACATTTGAATTTTTTTTTAATCTGCAAGGAATATATTTTAAGTTAAGCTTGCACATATACTGTCATTCAAGTACTAAACAAGTTACACGCAACTGATTTTGAGATAATATAGTCCCAAGCTAAATAATTAATGAACATAGTTATTTTCTAGAATCAAAGAGTTATATAATAGAATAGGGGTAGTCCCACCTTCCTAGAACATGAGAAGTTGATCGTTTCTATTTTCTATCATGTCAGGTACAGACTCCCTACTTGTTATTATTATTAGCTATTTATAAAAATTAGCACCCTTAACTAGCGGGAAAAAGTGTAATACCTCAAACTTATAAAGTGGAATTTGACTTCAGTATTTCAGCCTTTAATATAATATTATTATGCATTCACATAGAGGTACAATCCTGTATAAGTACCAACTCAAACTAGCTTAGTTTCTATACTCATTTTGTTTTCTATTATTTAGGCCACTAACATTCCAAGAAATGGCATTTCAAGAAATTAAAAAAAATGTACAGTTAAAAAAAACTAGCATACTTTGTCATTGTCAACTTCAGTGAGGGCCAAATCTTTCAATTTTGATAAATCCCATTTTCTCATTTTTGGGATTTTGGTTTGCAGATTATCCTTCTCAACAATTATTTGTGTTCGTTCACAAAACCAGTACTGTAAGAAAAGGATAAATACATTTATATTTTTGTAATAAATATAAATTTAAATATATTTATATTTAGTTAAAGTTATAAAAGCATACCAGTAACACCATAGTACAGCCCGGTGTACTTTTTGGGTCAGCATGATACTTTTTAACATTTTTCAAAACATTTACCCATATTGCCTGTGGCCAGGAGATTAAATTCAATTTTTTTAAATTTAACAACTTCGGCAAGAAACCACATTGCATATAGCTTTGGTTGTTTGGAAAAAGGAAAGTTATAACTTGTAATAATAATAACAATTTCACTAAATCTCATTCGCTTTTTCCTCTTCTAACATTGTATTCAATGTTTTTGTTACTGTTTTTTGGCTGATTATGTCTTCTTCTTGAAAATTGGCACTTAAAAAATTGGAGAAACTTTCCATAGCTGAGGCTTTGTTAGAAGCTGGTATAAGAAATAAGTCTTCTCCAGCTAATGGCATTCCGAATATTAGACTGACTTCTTCAGGACTTATTTTGAGAAATTTGTTTCCAATTCTGAAAGCATTTTCTTTTACATCAAAAGAAGTAATGATGTCATCTAAATTCAAAGCACTTTTTCTTATATCTTGTCGTGCTATTGAATCTCTAAGAAAAACATTGAAGAAGTTTTTGAATGGTGTTTTTTCTATTAAAGCTGATGCTTCAGGTGAAAGAATGTTTTTCTCCTTTATGATTGATATCACTTTATAGATTGCATCCAAATTACACCTATATGTACCTATGTACTATTGCCTTTTCTGCTTTTTGGCTTTTTTTTAATTTCGTACTGATCGACATCATCCGAATCAGTTGTTTCTTCAGCCAGTTGTTGTGAAATTGTTTTTTCTTCATCAGAGTTTTCTAATTGATTATGTTTGAAGTCCTTATCTATCAAGTCTTCTTTTTCATCAGCATCAGGTAGTTCCTGTGTTGGTCCAGTTTGATTCAACATTTATGAAAATCATAAAATCAATTAGGAGGTAAAAATAACAAGTTCATCAAAAAAATATCATATTGCACAAAAATTTGAATAAAAAGATAATATGCTTTATCTTTTTAATTGTTTTGTATTTTTTTAGGATTAAGATATTTTTTAGTATATAAAGTACCTCTTTTTCAAAAAAAAAATAAAGCACTTTTTTAGTATATAAAATACCTCTTTTTTCAAAAAAAAAATACAAATTAAATCCAACAGGTTTTTTTGTAAGGAACAAATGTTTGAAATTTTTTTTTACACCATTTTCGATTTGCACAGTTTAAAATTTTCTTATTGTACATGACATGCAGACATTTTGGCCATTAAATATTGTTATCAATTTTAAGATCATTATGATGCAACGAGTATATTGATATACAATTATAAAATAAGTGTCTAAGTTTTTTCCATTCATGAATCCATTTTTTTAACCAAATTATATTGATATTGTTTTTCTTCAATAAGTGACTATAGATAAAAAGTAGAAACAAATGGAATTGCTAAAGTAGAATGTGTACATTATGAACTGTCACTTCATCCAACTATAAGTTTTCACATTAATAATAAATGGGTTGTTATAATGTTGCAATTTCAATGTAGTGCTTAAGTTGTGGATCTTCACTAGTTTATCAATGAATAATTGTTCTTTCACAAGGTAAATATCAAACATCTTAACTGAACATTATAATGAATATTATTGAGAAAGGTTTTGATAATAATGGCTATGCTAAGTTAGTTAGCAAGTTAAACTAAATAAGACTATAGGTGAAAATTAATAAAATAGAAAAGTGAACATTCACAACTGAAAATCAACAAGCATTATTTGATGAAATGAAAATTTACAATTAGAAGCAAGTGAAGAAAGTTTCAAAATTTGTCCATAGGAATTTGTATAGAAAGATAATCTATTATATCTTTTTTAGTGGTCTAAGTAATGTTCAATTAGAAATTTGAAAACTTAGAGAGAACCAAACACAAAATAGCTAATATTCACAATTAAGAACATGTTTTCTAATAACTAAACATGTTTTTTAACATTCATAGTTTAGAACAGTTAACATTCAGAATCAAAAACATTTGTCGGGAGAAGCAATTTTGGTAGTGGTTTCAGTGGGTAGTTGTAAGGTCTGGTTGTAGATAGTTGAAGTTTTGGTGCAGTATACCAACTTAATAGGTTCTGATGAGATGTAATTGAGGGGAGAAGATTGAAGTGGTATTGAAGATGGTGAGTGGATGATGGAATTTATTATTGAAGTAGTTGAGGTGTATTGTTGAGGAGTTGTTGTCCTTATTTCAAGTTGTAGTTTGGATGGGGTATGAGGATGTCATATTTTAGGTAGAGATTTGAGTTCAAATGTATTGGATGGCGATTGGTACAAAAGTTGTTTGAGCAGTAATAGATTGTACTTTGTGAGGAAATTAAAGGATGGTGAAGTTGTGGTTGTAGAAGGTAGAGAAGAAATAGATGGTGACAAGGAAGGAGCAATGGGTGACAAAGATCAAAGGTTGTATGGATATTGGAAATAGGAGATAGAAATAGGAATAGCAATAATGAGTGTAAAACACTAAGTTGAAAATGCAATAACAATAGTAAAAACACAAAAAATGATCAATGTAACAGCTCATGAACACTATAAAGTAAGTGAATAAAGATATTAATGTGCACATATCAATGAAAATAGTGAATGGAAAATATTGAATGGATATTGAAAATTTTCATAAAAAATGCAACACGGTAACAATAACAAACAATGGATGAAAATAGTGAATGAATATTGAAAATTGTGGTAAAAAATGCCAAAATATCTCTATAGGAATTTTTATGAAAAGATAATATGTTTTATCTTTTTTAGTTGGTTTAAGTTTTTTTGAAATTATGCTACTTTATAAACACTACAAAGTGAATGAATAAAGAGTCTAATGTGCAAACAGCAAAGAAAAAAGTGAATAGAAAGTAGTAAATAAATTTGTACTTTTTTTTTTGAGAAAAATGTGTGATCTTCTAGAAATAGAGGAGAGCACACTTAAATTTGTAATTTTAATTAATAACTCTTAAAATAGAAGATGCAATATAAAGATAATAACAAATAGTGAATAAAGTGGTGAATGGAAACTGCAAACTAGATTACAGAAAATGCCAAAATATCTCTATAAGAATTTATATAAAAAGATAATTTGGTTTATCTTTTTTACTTGTCATAACCTTTTTTGAAATTTAAATATTTTTTTATTTAAAATATGGAATCTTTCTTCCAATTTAATATGTATATACAAGTTGAAGAGTAAAACTAAATATTATAGGAAACATAAGTAGGAAAACAGTTACCAATGGAGTTAAAGATAATAATGGTTTCTGGCTATGTTCATCACAGAAAGGACTAGATATTGATCTTATGTTTATGCATTGAGTTCCTCCTTCATTTATAAATATGCAAGTAGCTTTTTCATTGAATAACTTTGATTTTGAAGACCTTATCTGCATCTTTATGCTGCATAAAAATTTTCATGTATAATAAAATGTTAGCAAGAGTGAAAAATAATATTTTTATACTAAAAAGTTGATTAAGTATGTTTATTTCACATAAATCCTTCAGGAAAACTACAAATGACTTAAATTCAGTATTTATTATGTTATATGCAGTAGCTAATATAAAAATTTATCTAGGATTTATTATGTATTTTAATGTTTTACATAAAAACAAAAGTGCTTTTATCTTTTCGAACTAGGGTTTAAATTAGTTGTATATTTTTTCTAATAACTTTAAATCATGAGAAAAACAAAAACATATCTAATAAGTATTAGTAATTATTAAACACACCTAGGGTTTAGCATGTAGTTTAAATCTTTTAGATTAAAAGATAGATACATTTATCTTTTTTAACAGCTAAACAATAACTTATTCAGTTTAACACCTAGGGTTTAGTATCATCTGCCATTGAATATTTAGGTATGCTTAATTAAACAAATGTTGACTATGTTAAATTATAACAAAAACTAAAATACCTTAAATCCATTACAAAAGTTATCATCAGCATCAGTAAGAATGAATATTTAACTACGATTTATCATCTAACTAAAACATTTACATCAAAATAAAATACATCTTACTTGTTCCGCATTTAAGTTTGTGGTGATTGCAGAGATTGCTCGATGAAAGTATTTTAGTTTAAGCTGAAATCGATGAAGTAGAAATTGATGAAGCTGAAGTCGTTGTAATTGAAATGCAGCTTTGATAAATGATTTGCAATCGTTTTAGCAGAAATATTGGGAAGAGAAATCAATCGTTTGTTTTTGAAAACCTGGTTTTGGTTTTGGTTTGCAGCTCTGAAAAATGGTAGAAAGCGAAAGAGAAAATGGAACGGAAGAAGGGCATGAAGTAACGGATTGAAGGGCTGACGTAACGTGTATAAAATTTTGTTCCGCAAAGTAATTATTTTAAAGTCGTGTCCTACAAACTTATTGTTTGATGGAAGAAGGCCCTTACGATAAAATTCCCCTTACATATATACATACATACATACATATATATATATAATCGTTTAGGTTTTATATAAAAAATACTTTTTTGGGTTTGGTTTTAAATTACTAAAAAATCCTTTTTTTATTTTGTATGAAAATTTGAATTTTTAATAAAATTATATTTTAAAATTTTCGTAATAAATTCGAATGTATATATATGTATATAATATATACATATATGTATGTATGTATGTATTACTAATTACAATTTAAATTAATTAATATTATATATATATATTATATACGAATTTCATTTTATTTTCGAAAACTTAATAAGTATATACAAAATTTATAAAATAAAATTACTTTATATCTTCATATACCAATCTATATATTATAAAAGATTTTAATAATAGTATTTAATTTGGAAATATAAAAAAATATTATTATTATTATTCTATCGTGAACATTTATCTATGTAAAAAATGTTTTTTTAACACGCACCCGCACGCGCGCGCACACAGATATATATTATCTAATGAAGACAGCATAATGTTATGCGGATTCATGATATAATTAATTTTTATATAAATAGATATATGACATAACGAGCAATATCTAAAATGGGTTAGTACCTTTCACCAAAGCCTAATAGATACACTTTGAACCGTTGAATTGGATCACTTCTTGGATTAATTCCTAAAGCACGAAAATGCTAGTATCCTGAATGCAACTACCACTAAAGCTAGAATTTTGATTTAATTTTGTGTTTGAATTGCTTGAATTAGTGGAGAGGTGAGGAAGTACTTTCTGCTAGAAAAGGAGATGAAGAGGAGGCTAAAAAGTTCCATTCAGAAAATAAATGTTGGAGTGTTTAAATAAGAGAGAGTATAAGGAGTAAAAGTAGGATCCAAATCCGTCTTTTTCTCTTACTCTTTCTTTCCTTTTGAATTCAAAATATAAGCCTTGAATTCCTTCATTTTGGATGGCCTACCCATCAAATCCCAGCCTAAATTTCAAGTTCCCTTACGAGCCTTTGACTTATGTAAAGCCCGAACAATTACTGCACTTAAATCCAATTTAAACGCGTACCGATATCGTATATCAATCAGTATATTTATAACTATTATAAAATAATTATTTAATTTTGTTCAACGCATCAAATAAAATTTTAAAATTGATATTTTATAAATATTAATAATTTATAACAATTATAAATTAATTAAATCAGATGGTAAAAGGTGTGTTTAACATTTCGGTTGTGTGACTCTTAGGTGTAAATTTCACTATTAGAACAACAATAAATAGCGGCAGAAGCTTTCGACGGCTGCCGATGGATATTTCCGACGGTTACCGACGAATAACGATCTCTTTGGCTTTTACGTAAATAAAATATAGTGGCTGTGATAAACCATCGAAAATCGACGTAAATATGCCGTCGGCGGCCGTCAAAATCCGTTGGAAATAAGCATGTATTCAGCCAGCAACCCGAAACCCGATACATTATCTCCTTCCTCCCCTCCCAAATTCACCAAATGCCTAACTCCATCACCTCCTCCCCATCGTCAGCTACCCCCCTTGCCTCTCCGATCATCTGCAACTTCATCATTCTCCACTCTCGACAAACCTAGGCCCATCATCTATCTACAATAAGGTTTTATTCCTAAACTCTAATTAATTTTGATTTGTTAAATTAGGGTTAATTTTTTATTTTAGTTGTTTATAATACCCCAATTGATTATTTACTATATTCCATTGAATACTAATTATAGTTATTATCATCTAAATGTCGAAAATATTAATTTGTTTAGTGTATGTTAGTGTATATACGTTGATTAATTAGTGCATATGCGCATTAGAGCTAGCTTGTGTTAATTAGGATGGATGTGCATGATTTAGTGTATGTTTTTTCTAAAATGTCGAACATGATAATTAGTGCTTTATTTTTTTATAAATCCCTTAGAGATTTTGGCCCCATGTGACAAGTATTTTATATGATCGTTATATGGATATTCGGTTTTGTCATAGAATGGACACCTATATTCATCTGATACAATATTTGTCGAATTTTTCCCTGTATTAGATAGGTTACAAATACAATAAAGTAATTACATTTTGTAAATTATTTCATTTTAAACGGTTCACAAAATTTCGACAACACTTCCTTTTTGTTCCATGTGTACACGCATTTGTGTACGATACAGAGACCAAGGGGGAAGTACTGCCAAAATTTTGTTAACTCATTTAAAATGAAATGATTTATGAAATATAATTACTATTGTGTCTGTAATGGGAAGTAGGATGATCGACTATCAAAGTAGAAAACAATAACCTAAAAATTTAGTATTATATTCTCATAATGTCAATCCGTAAAATGTGTAAAAGATAATTAAAATGAATTAAGGTTAAAGAAACAATAAAATGTATAAATGAATTGAAAAAAAATACTATATAATATATATAAAACATTAAACTATACGATTGAATTGAAAAATAAAATGTTAATCCATAAAATGATTAACACTTTTTTTAATTTCAATCATATATTTTAAAGTAGGAAAAATGATCAATTATTTTGTCGATCGGAACTGGTTGTATCAACAACGAAGGGAAATGGAAGTCTCAATAAGTGAACATTTTTATAATAGTGTACATGTATTTATTGAATTCGCTTTAAGTAATAATGGAAACGACGAAGAATTTCATTGTCCATGCAGTAGGTGCAAATTGTTGAAGCATTTGATACCGGATATGGTTAGAGTTCATTTGCGCCAATACGGTTTCATGCCGAATTATTTTGTGTGGGATCGTCATGGAGAAATTGTAGCACCTAATCATGTAAGTTGGAGGAGGAGGTTGGTAATGAAATTATTATGATAAATCTCATAGAAGATATGGTTGAAAATTCAGCATGGTCAATATTCCCTGCTGTTGAAGTTTATAAAGACGATGTTAATGTCGAAGAAGAACCAAATGTTGTAGCAAAAAAAATCTATGATTTATTGGATGCTGCTAAGAAACCCCTTTGGGATGGCTGTACAAGGGAACTCAATTATCAGTAATTGCAGAATACATTGCGATGAAATCAAAATACAACTTTCTTGTGAGTGTAAATTTATATATCATTATATATTACCACTTTACAATTTTCCAACTAAGTATAAATGTATAATTTATGTTTTCTCAACATACCGGGGTGGTGGACTTGCAGGAAGCTGACATTCCTCTTTGCCAGCGCCACTGGAGTTCAAAAATTGCTAATAATTACTGGGACACAATGTCTGGCCTTAGGAAAGTGGGGAAGAAGCCTAACTGGATGGATGCTAGCATGTGGGATGCTTGGGTTGCTTGGTGGAACAACGATGAATTTAATGTAAGTCTATTATATATCACTTAAATTTGTTTTACAACTATAAAATATAATGTCCAATTTAAATTTGCAGGCGGAGTAAAAGAGGAACTCCGCGAATAGAAACAAGAACCCAGTCACACATCGCGGTGGTTCCAAGTCATTTCAGCATCATCGTGAGGATCTGATAAATTTAATAATTTCAATTATAAATAGTTATTACATTTGTATATTTTAAGTTATAAGTTATTAATAAATAGTTATTACATTTGTATATTTTAAGTTATAAGTTATTAATAAATAGTTATTAAAATAGTAATACATATATACTAATTATTTCAAAAAAGATCACATGAAGGTCCCGTCTTATATGTGGATGTATTTGCTCATACTCATGTCATCATGCAGACAGATGAAGCTGACAACCTCACGTACGCATGGAAGGACGAGGATAAAGCAACCACTTTCTATGTAAGCATATTTTAAATTTTAAGTTATTAATATTGATCAGTTTAAGTAATTAATTATAAAGAATTAAAAAAATGTTGTGTAAATTTCAATTATATTTTCTTTTGCATTGTAGAAAATTTTTTAGGAAACACGAGCACAGATTCTGGAGGGAACGGGACGAGATGAGTTGACGCGTGATGAGGAGGATAATATTTTTGACTCTATCATGGAATCGATGTCACGATGTAGGCGTTTCGGCTTTGGGAACCAAGCGGTAATTTATAAAAATAAACTACTTTATAAAAGTTGCATAATTTTTATAAAGGTTACGTAATTTATATAACAACTTATTTCTATTTGCAGGTTAGGACCTCCCAAAAAGCGTACCAAATAGCTCAGGACAAAGCAAAGATTGCAGAGCTGAGAGCCATGGTTGCACAGCTACAGGAGTAAGGCTACCTTTGTGCTGTGGAGATGGCGCAGCTGAACCAGCGCTTGGCGGAGTATGTGTAGCAGCATGGGACATTCCTTTCGTCGTCGGGAACTTCCGGAGGCGATGACGAGTCTTGATAGGTATGCTATTTTGTGTTTGTGTTTGAACATTACACTACAACAAAACAGCTATATTACAACTTTTTATTTACAACTGGCATAAGCGGATAGTTGTAATATGCATTTTGTAACAACTGTGTATTTTTGGCAGTTGTAATATACATCTGGAACAACTGCCCTTTCGGTACTAGTTGTTATATTTGTTTGTAACCACTGTGATCCGAAGTTGTTGAATAGTTGTAACAAGTCCGTGCAAAAGAAAAAACGAGTGTCACATGAAAATCAACGTTCCCTCCAACATTTCTTTCCTTCCCGCTGAACTTTCTAATTAACTTTTATTCCCTTGCAAAAGAATTCACTCCCAACATTTGGAAAACCTAATCCAATCCCGCTCAACACTCGCCGCTCGCCAACGAAAGGTAAACCCCGCAGCGCCCTCGCCGTCGTCGCCATCATCACATCTGAACCCCGTTGTGCCCGCTGCTGTCACCATCGACGAAGCTAGATCGTGCTTGCCTCCGTTGCCGATTGCAAACCCTAACCGTAATCGTCGTCGCCTCTGTTGCCGCTTATATATGTATTTTCGTTTATTTCTAATTTTTAAACTGCAAACAATTAATTATATTATTTTGATTTGGTTTTGATTTTGATCGGTTTGGTTGTTGTTCGATTCTGATTTGGCATATACTTGTTACTATCAAATAGCTCATATGCTATTTCAGCTCTCACTTTTTGAATTTGTGTCTTTGAAAAGGCTTCCGGTAACCATTCATTACTGCTAGTGTATTCCATATACTTCATAACAATTTGGTGAGCCTTGTTAATATTTATTACCTCAAATACTAATTCTCGTTGCAGTTGTGGAAAAACTGTTGCTTTAATTACTGCGTTCAACAAGTAATTTGGTCAGATTTGTGATTTTATTGTTGCAATTGGGGAAAAGTTGTTGCTTTAATTACTGCATTCATCAAGTAATTTTCTTAGTTGAGTGATTTTATTGTGTGATGTTTCTTTAATTACAGGTAGAGATAACTTGCATTCATACTTGATTTAGTTTGCTTACTGCCATTCATACTTCTAATGCATGTTAAATGCATTACGAATAAGCAATAACAATTTATTTATTTGCTTATTCTACTGTTACGAATTGAATGGCCACATTTGTATAGTTCTATTTACTGTTAAAAATATTGTAATTGTTGAGAATCATAAAGATATGTTCAGTTGACGGTTTTAAAATTTTATAAAAGAAAATTGGTAGGGACGTAAAGTTTATTTTTTTACTTACAAGGATATGTATGCCAAAATTTCCGTTTAGTATTTTTATACCAATAACTTCATGCTACTTTGTGTATTTATCCAGTTAGTCACAAAATTTGTACATTTCCAAAATAATAAAAAACATTAATAGATAAGTGGAGAATAAATTCCCATTTAGTTCTTTTAAACAAGTTGTATTAATTCAACAATTCAGTAGTCAATTTGTTAGTGAATTCAGATATTAATCTTCTCATATAGTTCTGGATGAAAAGGAGAAAGGAATATAACTAGCTTTCATGACTTATTCATCATAGCAAATGAGTATATTGGGACGTTTAAAACAAATTCTTGTTATCAGTCATTTTCACTTTATAGAACTTTTAAACATATTTTTACATACTAGTCATGCAAAGTTATCCTGAATATTTTATAAACTCCCTCCCATTATTTTGGATCTGTACAAAATATTCCATGCCAGTATTCCAATATCTGTTTATCATTAACAATGCATTCCTTCGTTCCTAATTTTTTTTTGCCTTTTTTTCTTGAAAAAGTGAATTATTGCTTTCCATAAATGTTCTGTATCATACTTACATGCATTTCGTACACGTGCATATAAATTTGCATTCATTGCTTTCTTTACTTGTTGCCATTGGTTAGAAACACATGATCCATCATGCAGAATATTCCAAGGGATCTGTACTTATGTTTTCAATCATTATTACAAATCATTCACAACATTCTTTATTTCAACTTTTTTCAATTACATTTGGCAATTACATTTGCAATTTCAATGCTAAACAAAATAACATGAAGAGTGTTGCATAAAATTTTGTTATCATTGCTTCAAAATTTTGTGGTCGGTGTTTTAACGTTTACTTCATGTCAGATTATGTATTTAGTAAACAATAACATTGTAATTACTGTAATCTTTTATGGTAATAGTGTGGTGTTTGTTTGTGTCTTTCCATTAGGTTCACGCATTAGAGGAATTTTATCAAAATGGACAAAACATGGGTCAACCTGCCAAGGTTTCATTATTTTGATTATTACTTTCATAGTTATGAGCATTTTAGAATGAGTATTAATTCGTTTATTGTTTCGTAGAATGACAGAAGAATATAAGCAAGCGGTTCGAAATTTTGTATATAGGCATGCTGGAAGCAAAGGAAATCCATAAAAAATTATATGCCCCTGCTGTAAATGTAGGAATCTAATATGGAAAACATCAAGGAATGTTGTGTCACACTTGATTTGTTTTGGAATTGACCCAACTTATGATGTATGGATTTTTCATGGAGAAAAACGCCCTTCGCAAAATAAAAGCGATGAACCGACAGATACATACAGAATGTATTTGGATGCACAAATCTTTGATGAGGAGGTAGAAGCTAATGCTAATGAAAGACATGGGGAAGGTATTAAGGAAATGATGGAGAATGCCGAAATTCCTTTGTACCATGGTTGTGCAACCCACACAAAGTTATCTGCTACAATACTCCTTTACAAGCACAAAGCGCGAAATGGTATATCTGACACAGCATTTACAGAACTCCTTAAACTTCTCAAGGATATATTGCCTAAAGAAAACACGCTTCCTGATTCGACATATGCAACAAAGAAATTTCTTCAATCATTTGGTTTAGGCTATAAGCAGATACATGCATGTGTAAATGATTGTTGTTTATTTAGAAAAGTGCTTGCACATAGTGATTTTTGTCCTAAATGTGGTAAGTCTTGTTGGAAAAAAACAAGACTAGTGAGGATGGGAAGCAAGCCAAAATACTTGTGAAGGTTTTTAGATACTTCCCATTGATACCAAGATTGAAAAGGATGTTTACATCACCAGAAACATCAGAACAACTAAGATGGCATACTAGCCATAAGAGTGAAGACGGTAAATTGCGTCATCCAGTAGATTCTTCTCAATAGGCTATGATTGATAGAATGTATCCTTCTTTTGCTTCTGATCCATGAAATTTAAGGCTTGGTCTTGCATCTGACGGCTTTAATCCTTTTGGTGATTGGAATTCTGCATATAGCTGTTGGCCAGTGTTTCTTGTTGCTTACAACTTTCCTCCATGGCTTTGTATGCACAAAGATAATATGATGCTATCTTTGTTAATTCCTGGACCACGACAGCCGGGGAATGATATTGATGTATATCTACAGCCACTTATTGAAGATTTGAAAAAATTATGGGATAAAGGGGTGAAGGTGTATGATGCTTATACTCGTAGTGAATTTAGATTAAATGCTATTCTGATGTGGACAATTAATGATTTTCCAGCTTATGGAAATTTAGCTGGTTGCACTGTAAAGGGTAAGAGAGCATGTCCTATTTGTGGCATTAATACATGTTCAGTATGACAACCATTTAGTAAGAAGTGTGCATACATGGGTCATAGACGATTTCTTGAACCTAACCACGAATATCGTCAACGGAAAAACTTATTTAATGGAACCGTAGAAAATAGACAAAAGCCTCAAATACAAACCGGTGTTCAAATCTTTGACGATGTTCAAGATATTAGTAATGATTGGGGAAAAATCAAAAGATGAAGAAAAAGGTGAAAGGAAAAGGAGTGAGATGAAAAAAGGATATAAGATGTGGAAAAAGAGGTCCATTTTTTTGATTTGCCTTATTGGAAGGTAAAATTAAACTAGAAACAAGTTGTTTTTCATTTTCTATTTATGTTTGCTACGTAGTACGTTATTATTACTTAATGATATGTGTTTTTTCAATTTCTTAGGCACTCCCTTTATGGCATAATTTGGATATGATGCATGTTGAAAAAAATATTGGCGAAAGTATTCTTGGTACATTACTTGATATCAAAGGAAAATCGAAAGATGGCCTCAAATCACGACAAGATCTAGAAGCGATGGGCATTAGAAAAAAGTTGCACCCCATAGACATTGGAAATAAAGTATTGCTTCCAGCCACGCCATGCACCTTAACAGATCAAGAAAAGGAGATCTTTTACAGTAGAATGAAGAATTTAAAAGTGCCAGACGGATATAGCTCAAATATTGGAAAATGTTTTGCAAAACAAGACAAGATCTCAAGTCTTAAGTCTCATGATTATCGTGTTTTGATGCAACAACTGTTGTCTGTAGCATTAAGAGGACTTCTACCTATAGGGATAAGAAATGCACTACTACGACTATGTTCATTTTATAATGACATATGCCAAAGAGTGCTTGATAGAGATAAATTAGAATTATTGGAGTATCAAATTGCATTAACACTATGCGATCTAGAGAGGTTCTTCCCCCTTCCTTTTTTGATATCATGATTCACTTGACAATACATTTAGGGAGGGAAGCAAGAATATGTGGACCGGTCCATTATCGATGGATGTATCCATTTGAGAGGTAAAATTTATTAACAGTACTTAAAGTGGTTAATAGTATATGCAGTTATGAAAGTAATTTGTTTATGCATTTTGGTTATAGGTATATGAAAATATTAAAGGGGTATGTTAAAAATCAAGCACGGCCTGAAGGGTGCATTGCTGAGCGCTATTCTGCCGAAGAATGCATGAAATACTGCTCTAGATATATTAAAGATGCATCACAGATTGGAGAGAGGAAAAATCGAAATGAAGTGGAACAAAATGATTTTATACTCGAGGGGCGTCCTATTTCCAAAGGAAAACCTATGATAGTCGACGCGAAGGTGATTAATGCTGCTCATCGACATGTCTTGTTTAATACGGAAGAAGTAGAGCCGTATATAGAGTACGTATAAGTTCAACTCAACTATGATCTATAATATAAATTAGATCTTTAATTACATTTATGTATGCAGAATGCACAAAGAGGAGCTAAGATGTTTGCATCCTCATCTTTTACGAGATGATTTGGAACTTTCAAAGTTGCATTCAGAGACTTTTAGTTATTGGTTTGAAAAAAAGGTTGAAAGTTATATTTAAAAAAACTATTAACGATGAAAGGATTACATCATCATAAATCTTTATTTAATATATTATACTTGTCCAGGTTAAAGATGATAGACGTGTATCCAATGTTAGAAACATAATAAAATGGCTTTCATATGAACCTTGTTCGCAAATAATTTCTTATTCTGGCTATATTATTAATGGTCGACATTTTCGTACGAAAGACTTCGAGAAGGGTACACAAAATAGTGGTGTTTCCATTGAGTCAAGTACTGTTTGTGTAAATGGGTCCATTGAGAAGGTAATATGCTATGGGGTCTTGCGTGAGATTTTCTTGTTGGATTATCGTCAATTTCAAGTTGCCTTGTTTAAGTGTGATTGGGCAAATATCTATCGTGGAGTTAAGGTTGAAGATGGATTTACATTAGTCAATTTACATCAGTTCCAAAATCAATTTGCAAGCGACCCTTTCATCTTAGCAACACAAGTCGTACAAGTCTTCTTCTCTAGAGAAAGTAGTTCTTCAAATTGGTATGTTGTGTTGAGAGCACCCTCTAGAGGGTTTCATGAGTTGGAAAAATATGATGAGGATGAAGAGTCAACTAGTAAACCACTAGATGAGTCACTACTTGATGATATAGACGTAGATACTGGGGATGAAAGTTACATAAGGAAGGATTGTGACGGCATTTTGGTATGATATAAGCATACTTTATTGATTTCTTAATTTATGCATAGTCGTTTAAGCATAAAACTCGATCGATAACTAATTTAGAGTGAACTTTGTTCCTTTGTTACTTTCAACTTGCAAATTTAGAGCACCCTCTTAATTTAGTGTGATGTTCTAATTCTTTGTAAATTATTATGTTTTTTTATAGGTCGATCACTTAGTAGAAGAAGAGTGAACTTGTAGTATCAATGGGGAAGAGAGAGCAACATGACGGAGAGGTATTCAAAATATCTTATTTTATAGTGCAAAGTAATGATTGTAGGATACATTTCGTGCTACTTTCACAATGTTTTTATGAAAAATTGATCTGTTAAAAGTTTCCATTTAACATAGTTAGTAAATGCTTTCTTTTTAGATTTATATATCATAACTATATAATCACTGGACCATGGCACCTCTATTTATCACACAAGGTCCATGATCTCTGTCATCTCACCTTTAAAATCTTTTATTCAGCAAATCCACCCAAAACACCTTCATTGTTTTTTTCCATACTTCATATTTAGGCATGGAGGGATATGAAAGCCTATTTTTATATTTAGCAATCTCTATACTATTGCTACCTTGTTTCCTCATACTTTTTGTTATCAAACAACCACTATCACATATTGCCTGGCCCGATGATTCTCAGTTCATCGAGCAAACTCCAGTAAGTCTTCAACAGTTAATAACCAACTACGACAAGAAAATCAGAGTATGTAGCTTCAAGAAAGAAAGAGAAGAGGGAGTAAAGTGTATTGTATGTCTACGCAATATGAAAGAAGGGGAAGAAACAAAAGAACTGAAGTGCAGGCATGTGTTTCATAGAGGTTGCTTGGACCAATGCGTTGAGTTTGGACATGTTGTCTGTCCTCTTTGTCGAGTTTCTTTATTAACCACTGAGGTGAAAGCCTTGATTACAGAGATAGTTTATACAGAGGTCAGCAACACACGTTATGGTTTGGAGAATGATGTACGCAATGATTGGTGTTTTCGGTGATGTTCTGGTTGAGTTGTTTTGTACATGCGGAAACATGTTTCATTTGATGCTGCTCATGTTTGTTGTATATGATTATTTCATGTTTCATTTGATGCCTTCAGTTTTGCATTGTTAGTAAGTGATTGGATGCATCAAACTTGATATGCCTCGGTTTCATTTTCAATTTGGCATTTTCTTTTCAACTATTCTATTAATTCCTCTGCAAATTTTATGTCATCAAGGCCATAATGGATACATTGTTTTTTGTTTTTGTGGGTGCTTAGTTTAATAATGGACACACATCGAAAACAACATACAACTTGCTCATCTCATTCTCCGCTCAAGTGAAAGCTTCGAGCACTAGATAGATGATGATGACAGTGACTTACAAGAGTTCTTTAACACCTAGCTATTCAATACGCCGCAGCAGCAGTAGGCTGCTTTGCTGCAATTATTTTTACTTTGGCAGTTTTTAAATTCATGGATCGAATTGGCTGCTTTGCTGCAATTTAAATTCATGGATCGATGCATTGTTATAAATCCTTTTTACTTTGGCAGTTTTTATTGATTATTAACTGCACTTTCTGTACTATCATATGACGCTTAAGTTAGCATGTATTTCACTGACTTCAATTTTGATATTTCAGAGCTCAAAGACAGCGATCAAACGAGCAAAGAGGCAAAATCTTGCTGCACTTGCAGC
Organism: Allium fistulosum; assembly: GCA_030737815.1. Lineage (NCBI taxonomy): Eukaryota > Viridiplantae > Streptophyta > Magnoliopsida > Asparagales > Amaryllidaceae > Allium > Allium fistulosum. The sequence continues at coordinate 693,284,874 of CM060904.1, forward strand.
TTTTCGTGCTGCTGATGAGAGGGCTGATGGTGTTAGAATCAACGAAATCCAAGGTGACCATCTTGATGTTGCTAATTCGCTTCGGGATTTAAATTGTGCTGTAAGAAGATCTCCCCGAAAGCATACTGAACACCCAATACGGCCCCCTTGTCCACCAGGAAGCAACCCTGGCCATACTACAAATCCGATACAGTCCCCTCCTCCACCCACTAGCAGCCCTGTCCATACTACAAACCCAATACAGCCTCCTTCTCCACCCACTAGCAGCCCTATCCATACTACAAACTCGATACAACTCCCTCCTCCACCCGCAAGCAACCCTATACATACTTCAACCCCCTCAGATGTCACTCCAAGCCAGCTTCCATCAGATTCTGGTGAAGGTTATACATTGAAGAAACCTAGAAAAAAAGAGAGGGAGGACAATGTTGAAATCATTTGCTATGTTACCGAGTGAGAAGCCAGAAGTAGAGTTTAATGAACGAGGACAAGCCATAGGTCCAAATTCCAAGCATTTGTCATCATATATTGGTGTTCTAGCAAGGGAGATGGTGCCAATGACCATTAGCGAATGGAAGAAAGTCGACGATGAATTGAGGGATGATCTATGGACTTGTATTCGGGTAATTGGTTTCATCGTTAGTATTTATTGTAATTGGCGTTCTGTTTCTTGGTAATTCATGCAAGTTGTTGTCATGAACTGTTTCTTGGTATTTAATGTCGGTAATTGGCTATCATCCAAAATTTGTGCCATAAGCTGTAATTGGCTGTCATCCAAAATTTGTAGCTCGCAATAATGTCGGTAACAAATTAACTGACTAAGCTATGGTTAACCTCCACGAATTTTTTTTAACTTGCTGCTTTTGCCTGCCTTTGTTATCTTTACATCAGTTCTTTGGATTTTGATTGATGTACAATTCCCAACACAACAACAAAGTGGAGGTGGTTGTTTCATTTTTGTATGGTTGTATGTCTAGGTTCCTCATGTGAACTGTTTGTAATAGAGACATTGTGCTGCCATTTTATTTTGTTTTGACTGTTTATCGCTTAGATACTGTTTAAATCCTTTGTATAATTCTGTAACTGATAGCGGCCATATTATACTGATTTCAGACTTCTTTAGTATTTGTTCTGCTAAAACCTAACATGTTATTCCCAACTAATCACTGGGTTTATTTTAAACATTGAATAATGAACAGAATTATTATTTTCAATCACTTGGACATTTGCAACATTTAAGGATTTGTGTGGTTAATAACAATGGCATTGAAGTATTTGTTTAACATTCTATGAATTCTTGTTGTGTAGTCAAGATTCAAGGTGGATAAAGTGTACAAGGATTACTTGTTAATGATACTGGGACAACAATGGAAGGAGTCGAAATAAAGATTAGTTGCAGCTATCAAAAAAGCGTCCACTTGTCCCGACTCTACTTATAGAGTAGCAGACTTAAAACCAGATAATATAAAGAGCGTTGAAGAGTGGAATGCTTTTGTAAAGGAAAAATTGTCGGAAAAGTTTAAGGTGGTTATTTTTATTTTATTGATTACAACTATTAAATTTATTACATTTTCTTATATCATATTTATTGAATTTATCTTATGTAGGAAACTAGCCAAAAATTCAAAGATATGAGAGATAAGAATAAATTTCCACATACCATGAGCCGAATGGGTTATGCAAGATTGGAAGAAGAAATGGTAAGTAAATATTAAAAACTTAATCAGTACAAGTTCCAAAATTTTAACATTGCAATCCCATTTGATGTATATTGATTATTGCTAAAGCATTTTTTATTTGTTATTACTTGTACGTTCTTAAGCTCTTATGCTATTTTTGTAGAAAAAGGAAAGTGCAACGTCTGATATCAGTAGAGACGAATTGTGGTGCAAAGCCCATACCAGAAAAAATGGAGAGCTCCCGAATTCAGTTGTTGCCGACTGCATAGTAAGGATAATTTCAAATATACGAAATAAGCAAAAAAAAAAGTGACCGCGGCTCTATGTTATTATTAATGTAGTATTTTTTAGTTGCTTAATATTGGTGTTTTTTGAATTTGTAGTCTAAGATAAAAAGCATAATGCCATGAGTCAGAGTTCTCAGGGAACAACATCAATTACTCAAGATGGAGTGTCAATGCTTTTTGGTCAGGAACATGGCGGACGTGTAAGAGGATTAGGCTTTGGGGTTGTACCATCTCATCTGCGTATTCATCGGGCTAATTTAGGTGAAGTACATGTGTTGCGAAACCAAGTTAGTGGCATGGAGGCTAAATTACAAGAGCTTACTGCGATTATACTGGTAAGTGTTAATTAGCTATGCTAATGAATATGTGACATGTTCTTACAAATTACTAGTTATATATGTAATAATACAATCTTTACAGGATATGAAAGGAAAGCGAAGAGTCAATGAGGAAAATCCAGAGACTCCTCCTGCTAATACGCCTCAGGTACCGTTTCCATATGTATGTTTCTAGTGATATAGTATAGAACTTGACTAGGACATCCGCATATGTTTCCATATGTTGCTGAGTTATAGTATAGAACTTGGCAGCAGACTTGCTTTTATTTATTTTTCAGATGTATTTTGGCATTTAAAAAGCGGGAAAATTATTTTTACAAAATATTTAGTTACAAATTAAGAAAATTGGGAAACAATGATCAAAACTATTTTAAAAACCAAAAACGAAAAGATAGCATGTTTTAGTTAGGCGAAAAAGAAATCTATTTCATAAAAGATTCGATCGGTTTGCAAAGAAATAATGTTTGTTTGAGGAGGAGATTTGAATGAAAGCCAGTGGGTTTGGATTGATTGAATGTTGTGTAGAGAAGTTTTTTTTGTAGGGTGGAGAGATGATTGAATGTGTAGAGAGGTGATTAAATGTGTGGAGAGGTAGGGGTAATGAAGTTGAAGTCACAGGGGTGATGAAGTTGTATATGAGGTAGGTGATGGGTACCAGGTGACAGATTTTGCTGCTGATGGTTTAGGGGGATTGCTTTATGGAATATTGAATGGAGTGGGGAAGATGAAGTGTTTTCGGTTGGTTAACTTGCAGTGTTCGGGAAATGTGAAGTTAGTAAGGTGGTTTTGATAGAAGGAGGAGCTGTTTGGTGTATGAAAATTTGAGGAGATGAAATGTTGGTTTGGTGGAATAGAGTTTGGAAGGAGGTTGTTGTGGTGCAGGACAGTTTGTTGCTTGAAGCAGGTAGTGATAAAGTGTGCACTGTAGATGCTCAGTGGGATTTAAAATAGATTGATGTTGTTCAGTCTATTTAGCATATAGGAACTAAAGGTGATGAGGTGAAGGGAAATTATATCTCTGTCTTGGATAGTGAGGAGTTGGTGATTGATATTTGTACTGATGTTGTTGTTATGGAGAAGTCTAATATTGGTTTGGCTAATCTTCACAACCGCAATAATGGTAAGAAGGTTTTTTCTCACTAATTGGATTTCGGAAGTATATGTTCACTTCGAAGAGGCAAGGGCAGTATCCCCTACCATAAGTATAGAGAGGACCAACAAGATGTGGTTCGTGGGTTGATTATTGGAGGTAGTGTTGTTTCAAACAGTTATGGAGTAATGGGCTTGAGCATTGGATTTCAGGGGATAAACTGCTTTTTGTTTAAAAATAAGGCTTTGCATATTGTGTCTTTGGACATGCACAATTTGTCAAGCTTGCATTTCAATATTGTCGGTTATGTGTTGAAGGAGATTAGGGGGTCTGATTTGGGTATGATTATGGCTGGTTCTCGGGTTATTGTAGATGGGTACGTTCAGTTGCAGACTTTAACTGATATTTCATGCTGCTGCTAGTGTATTGGTTTGTGTTTGTCCATCCTGTCTTCAGTTTTCATTTCCTTTAAGACTTTAACTGATATTTCATGCCACCGTTACAGTTTTGCAAACCTCTGTTTTGTGTATAAGCTTGTTATCTACTGTTGCCTTCAGCCTTTATGCTTCTTGTTTAATTTCTGGAGCAAAACATATTTTTGTTGATGTTATACAGAGGTTTGTGCTATTCGGTCCACATTTTTAGTTGATGTTATACATATACCATAAATAGTCTAATGTATTCGTAAATTATTTTTGTGCAGTCACACCGTGAGAGCAATACTCTGACTGTTGAAGAACGGCCTAAACGGGATGCAAGGTATGCTGGAATTGAGGTCGGAAAATGTAAAATATTGAGTTGGCAAAAGCAAGTTGTTGCAGAAGGAACGGTAGTATCCACTGATCCTGATTGTTTGGTGCATTTTAAAAAACTAGGACCAGATGGTTGTAAAGTTTGGGTTGATGTGGCGGTGGATCCGGAAGCTTTCTTGTGATAGCCGAGTTCCGAGATGTGTACTATTGGAGAAGCAGTTGGATCGACCGTGGCTTGGCATAAAGACTTCGTTGCCTTCGACTAGTGTATTTCCTTAGGGTATGTGTTTTGCGATACAAAACTTTATATTTCTTATGTATTTTGTGTTGTATCCTATTTTGGAATGGTTATGTGAGAATGTTGTTTTGGTACTGTTTTAGTTGGTGATGTGAATGAATACTTTAGATTGTTTTATTTGGTATGTATTGTGTTTTGTTAGAATTATATAAATATTAATATTTATGAATGAATTTGATTCAGTTATGTATATTTATAGTTTTGGTAAATTATTAAATGGTGCATGCAATTATATTTTTGGGTTTAAATTGCAATTGATGTGGTTGTAATTAAAGTATATTACAACTGTGGAGGAGGTCGTAGAACATACTAAACTGCAACTGCGTATAACAGTTGTAGTAGGGATAACTACAATGGTGGCCACGTAGTTGTCATACCTGCTATATGACGAATGTTACAATCTATAACTGCTATCAACTGTTGTAAAAAGATTAATTGCAACTGTGAATAACAGTTGTAGTAGATAACTACAACAGTTATCCAGCAGTTGTCATACTTGCTACAGCACGAAATGTTACATATCTACAAGAGTTACCAAAAGTTGTAAAATGGTTATTTGCAAGGGTAAGAAATAGTTGTAATATACAATCTCACAACGGTTATATGCAACTAGAAAACACAGTTGTAAAAAATTGATAGTCTTTTACAACTTCTTAAAATACGACTGTGGTTCCACCGTTGTAATATATCTTTTACAACTGTGTTCCACCGTTGTAATATGCCTCTTTTGTTGTAGTGTTATATATATGCAGTTGAAGATGTGAGTATGATGTATTTTGTTATGTTTTATGTACGTTGATGAGAGGTTGGAGGTTTTAAGTTGATTTGGGCATGTTTGATACATTTTGTGGAGATGTTGAATGTTTGATGTTGATTGGATATACTTGGCACATTTTATGAAGATATTGAATGTTTGATTTTATGTTTGTTGGATTGCTTGAGCTTGATTTGTTGCCAATATTGTTGTTGGTATAATATGTGATTTTAGCTTTATATATACGAGTACTTTGGCACGTGCGATGCACGTGCGCAGGAGGAATTGGTATTAAAAAATACTGTAATTAAGATATTCTAGTAATCGTTTTCTCTTTTTCTTGTTCCGAGCTTGAGACCGACATCAATAATAAGTTGATTGGCGGAGTTAAAATCATTTTATAAGGGACTTGTTATGTTAACTGCAATTGTATTCTTAATAAAGTTGGAAATTTTCTTTTGTACATATATAAAAATTAACCCAAAGGTGTAATTGATAGAAGCAGTACTTGAAAATATAAAGGAAAAAAACAGTAAAATGGAGAAAATGATTTTAAGTGCAATTATTACTCATTATGCTCATATAAAAATCCCATATTTGAATAGAGTGATACAACAGTTGTGAAGAACATATGTGTATACATGTTGAAGAATAATGTTTATTATAAAAGTACTACGTGTGAGTGGAAAAAACAAAGTATATTTAACTAAGTTCATGATTACATGTTAACCTTAATAATAAATCCTTATATACAACATTTCTATGCATACCATCTATCTCGAATCTTTCCATTTTTCACCAAAACTTTCGGTGTTTTTCATGCAACTCCTCTAGATAGCAATATATAGTTGACCATGACTGAAAACATATTTGGAAAGATAAATACCATCCTTGAGGGATGATTTGTCCTTGTGATTTATTAATTATTAAGGAAAAAACTAATTTAACATGAAATTGTTAACGTATTAGGTTGAAAGTCATGTTTAATATTCTTAGATGGCTTAAGTGGTATAAGTAGGATTAATACACTTGTACCACGGAAATTTCCATTAGTGATTTCTACATCCATGAGATTTTTGCATCTACGGAAATGTCCGTCAGCGGTTAACTTTATGTTTAAGTTCTGATATTGTACATCTTTGTTTATTTGGTTGCAGGATAAAATGATATTTTTACCTTGACACTTTTAGACCTCCTTTTGTTCTTAGTTTTATATTTTATTTTTTTGCTGGTTAACTAATATATACTGTAATAAGTGTATTCTCTAACTCTTCTTATAAACCGAAGTCAATAGCAGTGGGCTCTCACTTGCTTTTGAAGATAATTTGTTGAGATATTGTAGATAATTTGCATTGTAGACCAAACTTTTATTGAACAGAACACTATGCTTTGTTAAAAATAAGTGAACAAAGAAAGATGTTTCATCCTATTTGGAAAAGTTACATCACAGTCTTACACACGAAGATAATAATAAATATTTTCTTGCTACCAATCTTATATCATCCTAGCAATTCATAAAAAATCTTCAAGTCAGTAACAATGAAATCATTAACTCATGCAAGTCTTGCAAGGACACCTACAAATGGAGCATAGCTACCAAAGATGCCTCACCTCCCACCATGTCCACTGTGTTGCCTATCATACCCCCCAACTCCTTCACCCGTCTCCTTCTCTCTATGCTTTCTTCTCTTCCTCGAAAGCTGCTTCTAGCTCTTCTTTGTTCAATAATGGTACAATATTCTCACTATAACCATCCCTATGTCCTTTTTGTCATATATCTTCATCATATCCACTGCTGGCATCAGCCTTTGAATGTACACTTTTGAAACTTCGGCTTCCAAGTCTGTTAAAAACAATAAATATTATAGTTTATGTAAGGAAATTTGACCGTTTTGTAAGGAAATTAATGTGAAACGTTTCCTTCTTCATTATGTGGTACATTAATGGACCGTTTCCTTCCTCAAACGTTTCCTTCCTCATTATGTGGTTAATAGAATCTAAAGGGTTTTCCTATTAATATGCTAATAAATAAAACGGTTATAATCTAGAGCGTTAATTTCTCTCATCTTGATCTTGATGGACGATCAAGATTAAGTCTACAAATCTCGAAATTTGGTCCTCTCTCTGCCTATAAATATTAACCTTTGCCCATCACAATGGAAATAAGAAAACACATAAAGAAAATATAGGAAAAGAGAGAGAAACTATTCTCCTTTATCCATTGATACAGCCTTCGACAACAACCATTGCTGATTCGTATACAAGATGTCTGGAGGTATGTTTTATTAATTCATTACATATGTGATAATCATGTAATTCTAGATCTTAGGGTTTATATTATTCGCAAGATATAGATTACATGTGGTATCAGAGCCTATTTTAGAATTCATGATTATCCATCAATATATAAAACGAAACTACCATAGATCTATGATATGATGTTTGTAATTTTACTATGATAATGATTATTAATATTAATATGATTCAAGTTTAATATTCATATTATTTAAGTTCCTATAGTAATCATGATTATCAATATTGTTCTATTTACTGTATTCTTAGATCTGGATCCAGAAAGTTCATATTTCCGCAAAAATTAATTTTCTACCTTAATATTTGACCTACTGTATAATATGGAACAACTTATTGTATGCGAATACTTTTCAGAAAGTATACATATTGAAAACAATTGTTTTCTAGTTTGACATTAAATTCATGACCAGGAACTTGCAAGATAATTGTCTATATATGATTTGCAAAATAATTATTTATATGTTAAATTCATATATGGAATTTACTTGGAGTTACTAGACATTTATTATCCTTGCTGTGGATTACTTGAAAGAATGACAAAAGTTTATGCAAAAAAACATTAATGTTTATCTCTTTTCTCTCTTGTTTTAGTTTTCGCTTCCGCACTTAATTTCCTTGTTTCCTCTGGTCTGATGCATGCAGTCCCGTCCACAAGCGGCTGCTGCTTGCACAATAACGAATGAAACATTAATGTTTATTATTCTTTCATGAGTATGGTTCTACTGCCTACCCATAGGAGGCGCTAAACCTAACCTCTTATTATGACATGTTGTGTTTTATTCTAATAAAGAAGTCTACATTTCTTTTATATCTGCAGTTGCAATGCCCTCAAACCTTAATTCGTACGCTACGTCTATCGTCAAACTCAATGGAACCAACTACTCAGAATGGAAAGAGCAAGTTGAGTTTTCTTTAGGCGTACTTGAACTGGACATGGCTCTCCTTAAGGAAAAGCCAGCCCCACTTACTGACACAAGTACGCCTGAGGAAAACAAACTCCATGATGATTGGGAACAATCTAATAGGCTCAGCATGATGTTTATGCGAATGGTGATTGATACCAACATCAAAACCTCTCTACCGAAAACTGAAAGCGCAAAAGAATATTTGCAATCCATTGAAAATCGATTCAAGACTGCAGACAAATCCCTTGCTGGGAAACTTATGGCAGATCTTGTAACCATGAAGTTTGATGGTTCTCGCTCAATGAGCGCTCATGTCATTGAAATGATTAACCTTGCTGCCAAACTTAAGAACTTGGGATTGGTTACGGATGATGCTTTTCTCGTCCAATTCATTCTCACTAGCTTACCTCCTCATTATGAACCATTCAAAATTCATTACAACACTATTACAGAAAAGTGGAGTCTAAATGAATTGACTAACAAACTGGTTCAAGAGGAGTCTAGGCAAGGCTCGCAAGGCATTAAAGTTGCTTATTTCACTCAAGGGGTTGGAAAACAAGCTGGCAAAAAAAATAACTCATAGCATAAAAGAGCACCACCCAAATCTGATGACGCCACTCAACCATCCAAGAAGAAAAAGAAGGATGACGTCTGCAAATTCTGCAAGAAACCTGGACACTTCCAGGCAGATTGCATTAAGCGCAAAGCATGGTTCGAAAAGAAAGGTAACCCAATGGGTTTCGTAAGTCATTTCGAATCAAATCTTACTGATGTACCTTCTTCTACTTGGTGGATTGATACTGCTGCTAACGTTCATGTTTCGAATTCTATGCAGGGATTCATTACGATCCAAACCACAAACCCAAGTGAGAATTTCATTTTCATGGGGAATAAAGATAAAGCTCCAGTTGAAGCTATTGGAACTTTTCGTCTTATTCTAGATAGCGGTTATCAGTTAGATTTATGTCAAACTCTTTATGTTCCGTCTATTTCCCGTAATTTGATTTCTGTAAGTGTACTTGATAAATTTGGATATTCTTTTGAAGTTGGAAATGGAAATTTTAGTTTATCTAAAAATTATAATCTTATTGGTTCTGGAATATTAATTGATGGACTTTATAAACTTCATCTTAAACAAAATGCTGAAATCCAACTCACTCTGCATGGAAAAGAAACTAAAAGAAAGTCATCCAAGAATGACTCTTACTTCCTGTGGCATAAAAAACTGGGTCATATATCCAGTGAAAGAATCAAGAGGTTAGTGAAAGATGGTGTCCTACCGGACCTAGACTTCGCTAACATTACAGCATGTGTTGATTGTATTAAAGGAAAAACAACAAAAAACACAAAGAAAGGAGCCACAAGAAGTACACAACTTCTTGAAATAATACATACAGATATTTGTGGACCTTTTGATGTTCCAACTTTTGGAGGAGAGAAATACTTCATCACTTTTATCGATGATTTTTCACGTTATTGCTATCTTTATCTGTTGCATGAAAAATCTCAGTCAGTGGATGCTGTACAAGTGTTCATTACTGAAGTCGAAAGGCAATTAGAAAGAAAAGTGAAAATCATTAGGTCAGACAGGGGTGGTGAATTCTATGGAAGGTATGATGAAACGGGACAACATCCTGGACCTTTTGCTAGACTACTTCAAAAACTTGGAATTGTTGCACAATACACAACGCCTGGATCTCCATGGCAGAATGGTGTAGCTGAAAGGCGAAATCGTACATACATGGAAATGATTAGATCCATGATGAGTCATGCAAATTTACCTATATCATTATGGATGGATGCATTACGAACAGCTGTCTACATCTTAAATAGAGTTCCAAGTAAGACCGTTCCAAAGACTCCTTTTGAACTTTGGAAAGGATGGAAACCTAGTTTAAGACATCTCCAAATTTGGGGTTGCCCAGCTGAAGCTAGATTGTACAATCCAAATGAAAAGAAATTGGATTTTAAGACAGTCAGTGGTTACTTTATAGGTTACCCAAAAAAATCTAAAGGATATAGATTTTATTGTCCTAACCATAGTACAAGAATTGTTGAAACCGTCAATGCCAAATTCTATGAGAATGGTGAAATCAGTGGGAGTACAAAACAACAAGAAGTGGTCATTCATGAAATAAGGGTACCCATTATCTTACCCTCTATTTCAAATGATATTGGGAATCATCCCATTGTTGAACCTGTTCACAATGAGGAAAACCTAATAAATGATCAACAAATCCATAATGAAATTATCACCAATCATAATGTTGATGAAGTACCATAGGAATTAGCATTAAGAAGATCTCAAAGACAAAGAAGATCAGCTATTCCTGATGATTATATGCTTCATCTAATAGAATCTGAAGGAACTACAGACCCAATTTCTTATTCACAAGCCATTAAGGATGCTAATTCTATTAAATGGATTAATGCCATGAAAGATGAGCTGAAATCTATGGATAATAATCAAGTTTGGGAAATCGTTCAATTGCCGCAAGGACATAAAGCAGTCGGTTGTAAGTGGGTCTTCAAGACCAAACGTGCCTGCAATGGTAAAATTGAACGATATAAAGCTAGACTTGTTTTCAAAGGTTTTAATCAGAAAGAAGGCATTGACTATAATGAAACTTTTGCTCCTGTTTCCAGGAAAGATTCTCTTAGAATTATCATGGCATTAGTAGCTCATTATGATCTCGAGTTACATCAAATGGATGTGAAAACAGCCTTTCTAAATGGAGACTTGGAAGAAGAAGTCTACATGCGTCAACCTGAAGGCTTCATAATTGAAGGACAGGAAGACGTGGTCTGCAAACTTAAGAAATCAATATATGGACTGAAACAAGCTTCTAGACAATGATATCTAAAGTTTCATGAAATCATTACCGCTTTCGATTTCACAGAAAACATAGTTGACCCTTGTATATACCTCAAGTTCAGTGGGAGCAAGTTTATAATTTTGATTCTGTATGTTGATGACATATTATTAGCTAGTAGCGACCTTGGTTTATTACGTGAAACTAAGGATTATCTCTCAACAAACTTTGAAATGAAAGATATGGGTGAGGCTTCCTATGTGATAGGAATAGAAATATTCTATGGTAGATCACAAGGAATTCTAGGATTGTCTCAAAAAGCATATATTGATAAAATTCTTGAGAGATTTGGCATGACGAATTGTTCCTCTAGTCCTATCCCACTGCAGAAAGGAGACAAACTTGTTCTTGAGCAGTGCCCAAAGACTCCTATGGAACGAGAAGAAATGACCAAATATCCTTATGCATCTCTTGTAGGGAGCTTGATGTATTCACAGGTCTGTACATGACCTGATATCAGTCATGCAGTTGGTATGCTAGGTAGATTTCAATGTAACCCAGGAATCGCTCATTGGAAAGCTGCAAAGAAGGTACCGAGATACCTAAAGGGAACAAGGAATTACATGCTCACATATAGAAAATCAAGTTATCTACAAGTAACTGGTTATTCTGATTCAGACCTTGCTGGATGTCCTGACACTAGGATCTGCACTCTTGGCTATGTGTACCTCTTATGTGGAGGTGCAATATCATGGAGAAGCCAGAAATCTAAGATGCTTTTCGGATCCACCATGATGGCTGAATACGTAGCATGTTATGAGGCTTCAATTCTGGGAACATGGCTGCGTAATTTTGTCTCTAAGCCACTAACTGTCTACTGCGACAATGAAGCTGCAACCTTTTTCTCCAAGCATGATACGATAACCAAAGGTTCCAAACACATGGACCTTAAATACCTACTACTGAAGCAAGATGTTAAACTAAAGAAAATTATTGTTGAATCGATAAGTACAGACTTACAAGTGGCAGACATATTCACGAAAGGACTACCTCTAAAGACCTTTCAGAGACATACTGATAGCATGGGTCTTGCAGATAGTTCCTAATTATCTTCTTATTATGCCATTTATTTTGTACTTATCTAGACATAACAATTATTGAGCTCTTAATAATTTAGACATCTTTTATTTCTGTTTTATAATGTGTACACATTTACATTTAGATAAATGATAACAGAAACAGTCTTTTGCTTCAAGACATTATGTGACCGTTAAGTTATGCTCATTTACGGTCTAGTTATGAAAGTTGTCAATGTCATAGTACATGGAAGTAAGCATGTTGCAAAATAATGTGTACACGTCAAGACTTCCATTGACCACTAGATTAGCCAAGACACTTATGATAACTGACTAAAGAAAAGTTTAGCATATCATGCGCGCCTTATGACCTTAAAACGAAAACATTAATGGATTTTACTATTGACCAAGTGGGAGACTGTAAGGAAATTTGACCGTTTTGTAAGGAAATTAATGCGAAACGTTTCCTTCTTCATTATGTGGTACATTAATGGACCGTTTCCTTCCTCAAACGTTTCCTTTCTCATTATGTGGTCAATAGAATCTAAAGGGTTTTCCTATTAATATGCTAATAAATAAAACGGTTATAATCTAGAGCGTTAATTTCTCTCATCTTGATCTTGATGGACGATCAAGATTAAGTCTACAAATCTGGAAATTTGGTCCTCTCTCTGCCTATAAATATTGACATTTGCCCATCACAAAGGAAATAAGAAAACACATAAAGAAAATATAGGAAAAGAGAGAGAAACTATTCTCCTTTATCCATTGATACAACCTTCGACAACAACCATTACTGATTCGTATACAAGATGTTTGGAGGTATGTTTTATTAATTCATTACATATGTGATAATCATGTAATTCTAGATCTTAGGGTTTATATTATTCGCAAGATATAGATTACAGTTTATCCTTTCTAGAAACATGAAAGAAAAACATTCTAATAAATAAATATTCAAATTTGTAGTTTTGAAAAGCTACTTACAAATATTACCCATCATGTCATATATAGTTACGTCAGCCAATTTTTTTTACTAACATCACAAATACAAACATATTTACAGGACAGTAGACCCAGAAGTTTAAGTAAAACAATAATGCTCCATATCAAGTATTATGTACTCATAAAAACTTCCATTCACGTGTAGAAAATCTAACTAATTATATCATTTTTTAGTTATTCTCATAACTAAAATAAAATATCATGCACAGAAAAGGTTAGTTAAATCAGCACAAAAATAAGGAGTATTATCAAACGGAGATAAAACCAAAATCTATATTTTAGTTAAATGTTGCTGGAAATTTAAATTGTAAATAAGAGAGATGGAATTCACCTCAACCTAGAGATGAAGCTACACTGAAAATGCAAAAAGGCTTTACACTGATACGTAAGATAGTACATATTGATTTACCATGAATAAAATCCAAAAATGACACTGTAATACAAAAAATAAGAATGATAACATTCAACATTTCTTCACAAATTTTGTTTTTTCACAAAAAGGAGTAAAAGAAGTAGAAAGAGGGTGAATTACCAACTCGATGTCCTTATATTCCTATTTCATATTTAATATAACGTGCTTCTAGATTATATAGATAAATGGTAGCCATAAATACATCATACATCATAATACATAACAGGAAAAAGGAACTTCAGTGCACATAAGTAGGAAAAAGCTATATCAGCGACATAGTCATAAAAAAATTATTTTTCTTAATAGTGGATATGACATTTTAACTTAAAAATCATAATAATCATAGTTGTATTCTTTTAAGATGCCAGTATTGTTTTAGATTATGATTTTACAAAATTTAGTACAATTAGGGATAATTAGTATTAACATTTCATAAAATGAAGAGTACAAAAGAAGTAATTATTTACAGAAGTAGAGGAAATTAAGGTTGAAATAAATTCAATCAAATAAAATAGAAAAAACGTAATCCATGTGATATATCATCAATAAGACGTAAAAGTAAGAATATAAATGTTTTTTTTGTGAAATCTTAACATCGACATGCAAAACAATCATTTACGTAAGACTTCTATACCAATTTTTTTTGTCTGTATATATATAACGGTGGATAATTTCTGTATATATAAATACAACTTATAAAGGCATAAAAAGTATTGATAAATAATATCATAGCGAAGGTTAAGTAATTAAGAATTCCTTATCATTAAACCAAGGAGGTGCTTACCTCTCTCTAAAATTAAAAGTAAAAACCACTATTTCATTCAAAATTTTCATTGAGGCTTCAAGGGAATAGTGTAGGGAGCTGATATTTTTCATTAATCAATGTCATAGGCTGCTATTCATGTCTATGAGTTAAACGGTTAACCTAAAACTGTTGTTTGTAAAAAATTGATGCGATTTTCTTACCTGAACAGTTACAACTGGTGTATTTTTACTTTAAAGTGGTTCTTATAACACCCCTTTGTTCATTCACTTTACTGGATAATTATAAATATCATATAATGAAAAACGATAATCTTGGAAATGAATTTTGAATTTACTTACCAATATCTGAAGTGGGGATAAGCCTTTCAGGGATCTCTTTATCTGAAATAAGTCACGGCTGAAATTTCAACCTATTCACATAAGAAAAAAAAATCACACAATATAATAAAGTAAGAATTTTGATTAGAAAATTTACGGATAGAAGAAGCATGTATCTTATCCGCAAACAATGTATGTTGTAAGAATAATTAAAAAAACTATAATGCACAAAGTTTAATTTAAAATTACTTGGATATGAAGTTGTGAGGTCAAATCTGATCTTGTCCTCTTCATCTTGATCCATTGTTCACTTGGTTTTCACGTTTTTGAAATATAAATTCAATATTATGAGAGAAATAACGGAAATTACTTTAGAATGTGATTCATCTAGGGCATTTGTAGGAAGAGAAGAGGGTTGAATGTGCGTGAAAGTTATTGCAATTAAAATAATGAGAAAAGCGGAACTTCCTCATCAAAGCATATGCCGAATTTTGCACTCAATCTTTTTTAATGCATCTTAATTGAAATAAAGAGTGAAAACAAAGAATGAGTTCCAATATCAAACTAAAATTAGAATTCAATTGGTAGGGATAAAAGTTATAACTTTGCGCTTGAAATAAAGAAGTGATCAACTATACATGGCAGCATCTGTATATTTGCTGCTGCAACCAAGTACATTCTATTTTAATCATTTATTTAGGTCAAGGTTCTGGTACATACGTGGAAATAAACTGTACTTAAAAGTACAACACATACTTCCCAGTTCGTCTTGAGATTTTCAAATGCACAGACATTTATTTAAGGAACAGACATGAGCAATGTGCACTTAATTACTTTTGTTTAGGACATTCAACTCACCTAAGCATCGTTTTTAGTAAAATATATAGTCAACATATTAAAGGATACGAATGCTCATTTCAGTATCAAATCGACAAAAAAAAAGAACAAAAGGTAGAAAATAAAAGAGCTTACTCCAGGTTGTCAGAGTTTTCACTCAACAACACTTCTTGAAGCAAAACATCTCCAGTAGTACACGGTTTGAACCATAAATCAAAAGGCCTAAAGGTAAAAGTGGTTCGTATTTACATTAAGTTAAAAAGAACTCTAAAAACTATATAACTCTAAATATCTTACTTCACACTGGTAATCATACATGACAATAGCGGCAGATTACTTCCCAAGCATACTGCAAAAAACTTAACTTCAGTTAACACAGATAATTCAACATATGAAAATTTTGTCTGAGTATATCAATCTATGCAAGAGTACATGTAACTTCTTAAAAGATATTTTATGACAATTTCATTGATTTATTCTTGAATTTAAAAGGAAGAGATTTTGCTTTTCTTCTAGAGTGCGAAATAAAACACTAAAATAAAACAACAGAATTGTCATAAGCAAAGAAATTGACAATAGAGACAGAGTTAATTAAAAAGAGAAAATGAGTTCATTCTTAACATTATTATTAAGAGCAAGACCACAATACTTACAGTAAATGGTCTGTGAATCACAGTTGCGAGATAGTATATCTTTAATCTTAATCCCAAGAGCTATCTACGCGTATTTTGTATAGGTCTTAGATGCAAAATTCCATACTCAGTCAATTAGCCTGTCCTAATTGAACAGTCGACAATTTCTATACAAATCCATTGCAATTATTAAGTGAAATAACTGTTAAACATCTATTGGAAAAATCAAAATTTTCAGCAAAAGCCAACCAAACATCCCTTGCAATCAAAAAATTCATCTCAATTTCAAAACTTAACTGTGCAAACAGTATTCATTCATTACTTAATGTCAAACATGAACAAAAAATTGAACTTTTCTCATACATAATCAAACCAATAAAATATATGATTAATGTCAAAAGAATGTAGTAAGTAAAAATTAACAGTTTATGAATTTACCTGGAAAACAGTGAAGTCTTCTGTCCCATCTTTCATCTTCATTACCAAACACTGTTTATATTATTTATTCTTGGTAATCGACTTTCGATTAATTTACGAATAATGAAGATGCAATAATCTTCGATGCGAAATAGATGAATGTGGAGAAATGTGGAAGAAACATCAGAAGAGATAGGTTGGTGAACGTGGATCTGTACGTAATGAGTATGTAGGTGGAGACAATGACTAAAAGGTATAAAAGTGATGTTAACGAAGAAATCTCGAAAAAGAGAGTTGCGTGGCATTTTCTAGAATGAGGAATTTGGAGAAGAGATAGGTTAGTTTCCCAAAATGTGAGTAGATGGAGATGGTGGGAAAAAGTCTGACCAAAATGTCCCCTTTTCACTATTGTTTTACAAACTATCTATGGGTATTTTGGTCACTTCGAAAAAGGCTTCACCTACTCAAGTATTTGCATTATATATAAGATGTGTGTGAGAGAGAAAATAGAGCTGTGATATATATTGATGTATATGGATTATATGAGTGGCTACTGGGAAGGGAAAAAACACCCAAATTATCGACCGCTTCCGACGGATAGCGACAGCTGTCGACAAAATATTGGTAGTGGTTACGTGTACATCGTCAGCCATCGGAAAACCGTCGCTAATAGCCGTACGAAGCCGTTGGAAAGCCATGGTCAATTCCGTCGAAAAGAGTCAGGAAGTGCGTACTCTATTCCGATGGCTATTCCATCGATTATCGACAGCTGCCGGCGACTATCTGTCGTCGGAATTTAATGTTATACTTATAGTGTTTAGTCAGCAATTAATATCGAACAATTAGAATATTCACATTCACACGTCACATAGTAGGCGAGGTAATATTTTGGCCAAATTTATTACTCACTTGGTTTCGGTAAATTTAATTTTACCTTATCAAGCATTATCCGCTAGCGACAATTATTTACGACAATTCTCTTCGTCTAATCTATAATTCTTTGGACTTATGGAATTTGGTAACGATCAAAATTCTAGTATCATTCATATTCAACTCTACCGTTCAAACATAAAGTCTTTGGTTCAATAATCTATACTATATTATTATTAGTGAGTTGAATTTCAAGCTCACACAGAGCTCCTTGAAATTTGGCAACCGATCAGTCTCCGAGTATACTCCTCTTTCTCTTTCGTTCCTTCCATGTTTCATTTCCCAATTACCGTCTCCTTTTTCTTTACGCATCTCTGTCCTTTCCTTTTCCTCCAAACCTACATGCTTCTCCAAGAACCCTAATTGTTCTTCTCCTCTTCCTCTGTTCTATGCTCCCCTCTTTTGGTTAAATTAGTACACTCTCTCTTCCCTCTCTTCTTATTATAGCCCTAATAGTCATTTCCCATCATCGATAACAAAAGCGAATCGAAGAACTGTCTACCTCCAACGAATCGGTCGACAGCTTACTCTGTCGCGGCAGCGAATTTGATCTTGCTCATCCTATCCTCATCGACTAGCATTCTTCTCCAACTTCGGTTTAGGTCAACGAATCAGTTGACAACTTACTCCATGCGATTGTGATCTTCCTTATCCTATCATTGTGGAATATCAATCTTCTCCGAATTCAGTTCAGATAATTACCAAATTTCTGTCAATATGGTATTTGTTCCAGAGTTTTTTTTCGAATAGCAGTCTTCTCATCTTCCTGTTTTTTAATTCACGATGTCTTGCATTTCAGGTATTTTCCATTCCTTTTTTACAACACTTTTGATTTTGAACCATTTCCATCCTTTTACCGATTCAGGTATTTGTCCTTTTTTTTAAATTTAACATTGCTTGAAACACATTAATATTTCTAGAGCAAAACATAGTTATTGATAGCAATTTTTCATATGTACACATTGTATCAATTTTAATTTTTAAGAATGCATCACTGTATTTTTCTACGAGTGCAGGTAAACAAAATAATAGCAATTTATGCTAGAGTACATTATTATTATTATCATTAAAGTTGGGTCAAGGTTATGTTAGTCATAATAACTTTCTTTGCCTTTTTTAAATGAAGAATCCAGCTTCCTAGAGAAAACACGAGAACTGAAGATTAAAGATGGCAAGATTGCAGTTTTAGATACGTTAGAGGGAAATCATCAAGCATGGGCAAATTGCAGAGTGACATTGATGCACTTAAAGTGAGTTTTAATATAATATAAGGGTTACTTTTCTGCAAACTCAGATCTATTTATTGGTCTACTTTGGAATATGTATGCAGAAAAAGGCTGCTGTAGTTGTCAAGTAGGGAAAGCCCATGCAAGAGCTAAGAAATTGAAGAAAGAGGTTAGTCAATGATAATATCACCATGATATCATATTATTATTTTATCAATCGCAGTCTATGGTAACATGTCATTCTTTTTTTTTGAACTAGTTGGGAAGCTCAAAGGTGAAATTGACACAGTAAAAAGGAGTTATGCATTATCAAAGGCTAGGGCTAGTGAGGCTGACAAGAAGGTTGAGGAACTTACCCTAAAGTTGGGAAACATGAGTATTTTGATTATAAATTTGTTGTCCAAAATTTTATTTACAGTAATAATGGACTGTAATTACATTAATTTAAATATGTCCACCGTATTTGGCCAAACCCTGTGCCTTTATGTACATACCATCTCTAACATTCATCCACGTGCACTACCGTCTCCATGGATTTTACACTACCTATTTTAAATTTTTTACCCATTTCATATTTTTGTCGTTGCTACTAATACTCTTGACCAATTTAAATAGTTTAATCATTTCCTAAATTACTGTCCTCTCTCGCTATTGTTGAAAATTAGTTCAGACGAAAGTGAAACATTATTTTGGTTTAAGTGATAGTTAAAATAGTTTTGATTCATTCAACATGTTTTGGATGTTTAATTATGTATTAAACATTGTCTTTAGATATTTTTAATGGTGCTTATTAAAACATGTTCAAATATGGGGTTGCCTATTTTAAATTGTTTGAATTCCTTAAAATTTTGAAATATGTCTATTAAAAAGTATTATTGATAACAATGGGTAATAATCAGCCTAAGGTTAAGAATTTTATTTTGATTTTTTGGGTATTATTAATTAAAAAATGAATTTTTGAAAGAAAATGAGCAAAGGTTTTAGAATTTACTAAGATATTACATCTCATTTTCATTCTATGTTCTCAACATGATTGTCGATCTACACAAAAAGTAAACGCATAAAAAAATTTCAAATATGTGGGTAGCAAAGCACCAATCACATCAAATCTATTCGAAACTCACGCAAACTTCAATCATGCTAAACTGTATTATTTTTCCCAGTATTTTTAAGTTAATTCCTCTCAAATAATAAAATTTTGAGTTCTCCCAACTTAATCGTCGAGCGAATTCCAGCTTTACTTCAATCATTGAATTTGATTTGAATTCAAAGGTTTTTGGTTATGTACTAGACCATTGTCTCATTAGTCAGCTAATCAAAACAAACATTATTTTTATGAAAGGTGGTATCGATCGGTTTTGTTTAGAAGAAACCATGTATTTTTTCCATCACACTGTCTACAATATACATCATTCAGTAAACATATTTTAGTAGGTCAAGTTTTATTTTTAGATTAAGTAAATGATTAAACTTTTGTTCATTGATTGTGTTTTTTTAATGGTAAAAGGATGTGAATAATGTATTTGCTCATTCTGTCTAATATAGAATAAATTGAAGAAAGGGTTGGCAGAAATTAATTGGTCAGAGGCATCAGATGTTTCATCTGCAATGGATGTGTATACGGTTGCAATCATACCAGGAAGGTCGGTTTTTGTTTCAAGTTTAAAATAACTTATAAAGTGCTTTACTTTTACACAACAAAATTTTTTGCAAGCTATTTGGGATGATCAATCAAATTGGTAATGAATCGGCATTAGTCAGATGAGTTGGATTTTAGATAAAGCACTAAAACTTGATGTCTTATACAAGTTACCTTAAAAATGAACTGATGCAATTTGTTTTAGAAACTATCTGAAACAGAACCAAGTTACTGCAAAAATGAAACTATAAGTACTAAAAGGTAGCATTCTTACATTCATTAATAACTATTGCTAACCTAATTAAATATATATTAATCTAATGTAATTGAAAATTATCCAAATGCATTTCATCTAAAACTCCACTGTATGGTGTATTATTTGAAATTGATTTGCAGGTATTATTTGAAATTGATTTGCAGGAGCAATGAATTTTTTGGATGTAACTGCATTTTAGTTTTGTATTTTGGTTAAATTGGTTTAATGACTTCATAAATGAAAATTATGCCTTATTGTGCAATTTTCATGCACAAAAAATTAGAGGTTGTTCATCTTAGGAATCCCTAGAATCTAACTCAACAGTAAATTATATTTGAGGTTTGTACATATTAGAATGATTTTGTTTGTTATATTCATGAGAAATAAAATTTGGAGTTATAATTGCTAGGTGTAGCTATTATGCAATACTAACAGGATTAGTTAGATTATATTTTGGACCATTTCCAATCTATGGGTCTTTTGAACAAATTTATATATGACTCAATTTCAGTCAATTTCTCTTTTCTTCCTCCCCTTCGAATTTTCTCCTTTATTTCCTTTCAATATTTTTTTTACTCATTCAATATAAGAATACAAAGGATTTTATAAGCATCGGTGCTATATTCTTTTTTTGTGGACCTGTGCTCCTTAACTATTTACTTTGGCAATCTAATAAGCGATTTTATAGTTATTTTCTATATGGTATAGTTGCTTAATTCTAAAATGGTTTTATATCTATGTTCCTTTATAGATTTTAGGTGCCTAACAATGGCGAATTGAAAGGATATGGTCAGTGAAGCGATAAGGTATGCGGTTTGATTCTTCCTACCTATTAATATATAGTTGCTTAATTTTTACTACGTGTATGTATCATACATGAATGAAGAATATTATATCTATTTACATAACATCCCTTACACCATAATCCACACCCAAATACACACATATAATTTGTTTGTCCTAATTCATGTTTACTGATTTTTTCGTCTCCTGATTTCTAATTAACACCAAAATTGTTTTGGTTAGCTATTTCACTACTATGAATTTTCAGTTTATCACTGCTTATATGGCATTAAGAGAAAAATATTATTTCAAAAACTAATTTATTTTGGTTTTTTACCAACAACTTTTACTGTTATTATATGTACTATTATTTATTCACATGCCAATAGTAATCACTTAATATGAACTCATTTAGTCCTATATTGTTATTAAATTTGCATTCACTTTTGCACCATAATCTATCCTCTTTTATGCAAAATGAATTCAATAAGTTGTAATAGAGCGCAAAATTATACATACAAATTGGTGGGAAATAGTAATTTGAGCTTAGGAACTGATTATTTTGTGTCTGTCAATTTCAAGTTAGTAAATGTTGGTACATATAATCAGTAATTAACTTGAAATGATGCCTATGACTGTTCATACAGTTAATGGTGAACTCGAACAATTTAGATCAGTAAAATCAAAAATAAATGTTGGCTGCATTGTCAGTTTGTAACAGTGGAATATAGAGTTATTAAATGTTACCTGAATGTTTCTTCTTTAAAATTAATTAGTACTATTATCACCATTAAGTTGACATTTACAGCCACCATATTCTTGTGTAATTTCAATTTATATGTAAAAAATGGATCCCTATTTTAATTGATTATACAATTTCAATTGATTTATCACCTAAATAATGGCGTTTAATTGAAAAATCATGGATATATATATATATATATGTTCAGGTAATTGAAATTTAAATAATAGGTATATATGAAAAATTGGTTACAGCTTATTTCGTCTTCGCTCATGGTTCTATAAGATTTTGACAACCATGATTCTACTAATTGAATTCTAATAGATATAAGTAATTTCGCTTTATTATATTTTGAACAATCCTTGATAATTTTTAAGAACCATGAGCCTATATTCATAACACTGCTCTCACACCCTTCACATTGTGTAAGTATTTCATTATTTATTGATCTAATTTTACCCAAAGAAATTGAAAGAATAAAGGACTTAAAAGTTCAAGTCTCCTTTTCTTATTAAGAAACAAAGGTGAAGATCTCAAAGGTAAGTTGTTCATTTAGTATATGTATGTGTATGCATGTGTATATATATACCATTATTTTTTTAATTTGGTCAGTAGATGAATTAAAATTACTTGGAAGTGTCTTTGAAAAACTATGATCATCCACTGTTGTATCATTATGAAGTTAACATAAGTACAATCAAGGTAGGCGTGTTATGTTTTAGAATGACGTCATAGGTTGAAGTGAATATGAAGTAATCGTGGGTTGAATGGATGAAAACTCAATACAGTTTCGGCATTCAAAGTGATATTATTTTACTCAGTGGATTAAGTTAAAAGATCGCATAAATGAGCGATGATGAAAACTCAGTACAATTTCAACGTTCAAAGCGATATCATTTTACTCAGTGGATTAAGTTAAAAGATCGCGTAAATGAGCAATAGAGGTGATTACAAACATCAAAAGCAATATTTTTAACTTAATGGGATAAGTTGAACGCCATATAAATAAATTTTGAATGCTATCGGCAACATGGAAAACAAATGAAGGGTAGCTGAACCTTCTTACATCTGAGTCAATATAAAAGGACATCTAAATTGACTTAAAGGTAGAAATGTATGAAGTCTTAATTTTTATCATTAAAATGTACCCTGCTATGTAAAAAATTTAACTGCTTATTCAAATTTATAAAAATCTTGAAAAATTAATCACCTAAAACAGTTATTTTCCACACTGCATAATCCAATAGACATTTATGTTCAAATGGTTTGGACTAAAATTCATGAACAAACAACTCTAGCACCATTAACTACTGCATTATTAGCTAGAAACCTGTTTAGCATGACTTTGATCTTAAATATTATTACCTGTAGGTATTCTTGATCTCTCACACACACACATGTATGTATATATATATATAGACACATACATATATAGATAAATATATACACAACAAGTTTAGGTTTATTTCTCTCAGGCATATCAAAACATCATATAACACAAGCCGCTCAATCATACAGCGCACATAGATCATTCGGGCTCGAGACTTCAATCTCCTTCAAGCCAAAATACTCTGGCATCTTTATACATTGCATTCATTTAAGCTTCAGGCACCAACATCTCCATGCAACACACGTTACTCTTCTCAGACCAGTTGTTCCACTTCAACTTAGCATACCAGTGCCGATAACATGCATCAACGGAGTATGCATCAGCAGTGCTTATGGATAATTCCCAGTGACTTAGTCATGCATATCAGTGCTAATTCTCAGCAGCTAATTCTCAGCAGCTTAATCGTTCATTTACACCTCTTGCATTCTTTAAAACAACTTTAGCATTGCCTTGCTTATACAGTTTGTGGCTCCTAATAGTGTTGTTGCCTACCCAATTGAATGTGACTGGTAGATTGCTATGATATTTTTCACCTTCGGAACGTGCTAGTCAGATCTACATGCTGCTGCTCCCTTCCAAGCTAAACTCATCTTCGTTTGCGACACATAATTATTGCTCCACACAATCTATGTATTTTTTATCATTATTTTATTAATGATGTAACACTACCGTTTAATAATGTTTTTCCGTTAACAATATGTTAATTTTTTTTATACATTTGGATATTACATCCATTCTTTTTTAGGTTTCAAAACAGACCTTATCTTGAAAACTCTTTGACGTTATATTTCATATTTTCTGTTTGTACATGCTTCTGTTATGTTGTGTATTTTTTCTTTTGATGAATATGTGAATATCATGCCTGCATTGTGCAAGCGTATTTGTGAATTTTATTGGTTATGCATTATGCATGTAAGTTCATGTTCAGTTGATGAGATATTGAAATTCCTTGCTACCGAAACTGATATTACTCTTAAAATATTCATCATTATAATGAACTTCCTATCAATACTATAGATTTTAGATGCAAAGAATACAAATTTATTTTCATCATGTTACAAGTTACAACTGTAATGGGTTGTGGTTACCGACGTTGGTGGATTGAATTTGAAAGTTAGGCCACCAAGTTTTATTATCATCTTAAAATGATATTTTTGAGTTTTATTTATGTTTAATCCACGTAGACGTAGCTTTTTTGAAAGCATAGAATATATTAGGTTTTTTCCCTTGGTATTATGGTTTGATTTTGGTTGTGGATATCAATATAATCATGTTATATCGAGATGCAATTAAAACGCAACACATTGATCAAATAATATCCCAGTTTTTATCACGGTTAAAAAAACATATTCGACGTTGTTCATACTTAAATGTTAGTGAGTAAACATTTGAAGGATGATGTTGTAGGGTCCTAATATCATAATGCAATTGTAACGATTACGATTTTCGACTTCCGAAAATCGACATTAATACGATCACTGTATCAACTGCCGAGCAATCGAAGGCCGGAAAACCTAACCCTTATGGTTTAAAAAGAAGGAGGAGGTAGAAGAAGAAGAAAGAGGTAGAAGAAGAAGAAAGAAAGAAGAAGCAACAGAAAACAATAACAGAATCTCACACATCACAGCGGAACAACATATAATAGATAAATGAATAATCTTTAAATCAAAAGAACTGTACATTTTATACATTACATCATCAGAGTCAATATACAACACAACACAACAATTGACAGTTATATGGACCTGTCCATATTACCTCATTTTCATTGCTTCGCAGTTTATAGAAAGTTAACTGTGTTCCCACTTTATTCAATTCAATAACATAGTGCATTCCCATTGTACCCCGCTTTGTTCAGTTCAATAACACGATGTATTCCCACTGTATTCAACTTTTCATGTTACTATGACGTACGATCTACGAGTTGGAAAAATATATGTTGCTTCCATAGTGATTGATCCAAACTTTTTAAAAGGTTTATAGTCAAAGTGTATCCTCACTGCCTTGCACATTTGTATTCATACTAAGTATCCTATATATCTTTTCACTTATCACTATAAGTAAGCAAGGAGAATGATTTTACAGCAATGTTGAATAATCGAGATTTGTAGACACCCGTGTGCGTAGCACGGGTTCACACTAGTAATCATTATTTTTAACCGAATATTTGGAAACGGTTCTGTACTACGTGTGCTATTTGTGGTTTCTGTTTTTAAGTTTAAATACTACCTTTGTTACTTCTCCTCTCTCCCCTCTTTGTGTGTCTATTTAGTTTTATTCAATAATTCTAACGTAATATAGAGTTTAATTTGATACTCTAACACATTGGACACTAAATTATGTGTAATATCTAACTTGTTGAAAACATTTCATTAGACGATCGTTCGTAAGTTCATCTCTGCCTGAAAATTCATGTGCTGAAAATAGTGCACGTGATAAAAATTTGTGAAATATTTGCTTATTTGTTCTAGATATCAAATCAGAATATAACTTATTTTCTCAACTACCTTAGCAAATACAGAAAAGTATACAGGGAGAGAACTTTTGGCATTTACCCATACAATAATCTCATAAAAATCTGCATAACATAAATCATCCAAATGGGAATCACCACTTCATTTTCTTCACCAATATCCTCCACTCAATTTAAATCTTCTTCCAACCACTTCTCCATATTATCATCATCATCTTCTCTTCATTTCTCCTACATATAATTTCCTTCTCTTAACTTCTCAGCTTTTAATTTTAATTATATAACAATCATGGCTTCCTCTGCTGCAGTAACAACTGCAGTTTCCTTGCCAAATTCTAAGTCTTCTTCTCTTGTTCTCTCTTCGAGAACGTCCATTGCTTCCGGGATCGCTTTCAACAAGGTTGGTTTATCCATTTTATTTTGATTTTACCACTGTCAAACTCTATATCAGTACGTGCATTTTGCACTTCAAAAAAGAAGGTCCATTTAATTGAAAAGAAATTTAACTGTTCAGACAGCCTTGTATTCAAGAAATGTAACCACAAACAACAAATCATCGAGTATAAGAGCACAAGTGACAACAGAAACTCCAACTAAAGCTGTAAAAGTATCGAAAAAGAACGATGAAGGAGTGATCACAAACACATACAAGCCTAAAGATCCATATGTCGGTAGATGCTTACTTAACACTAAAATCACTGGAGATGATGCACCTGGTGAAACCTGGCATATGGTCTTCAGCACTGAAGGTATGCATACCATTTTCTTTAATACATATAAGCTACTTTTTGAGAGCCTTTAGATTGTGTATTTGATTGCTTTGAGTTACTTATCACATTGAACTACAGGAAAAGTACAGTACAGAGAAGGTCAATCTATTGGTGTTATAGCTGATGGAGTTGACAAGAATGGAAAGCCTCATAAACTCAGGCTGTATTCAATTGCCAGCAGTGCTATTGGTGATTTTGGAGATTCAAAGACTGTGAGTTGTTTTACTTTGAATTCAAATTTGAATTTGAATAAACTAGCTTAAGTTATTGTTTGCTTATTACAAATAATGTTTTGTGCAGGTATCACTATGTGTGAAGAGGTTGGTTTACACCAATGATCAAGGGGAAATTGTAAAGGGGGTGTGCTCTAATTTCTTATGTGAGAAAACTTAGTAATACATTGATGCATAAAATGTTATAAATGAGTGTTTTATATGGTTAAATAATTTGAAGTTATATCAATTTACTGTTTGTAATATTTAGGTGACTTGAAGCCTGGGTCTGAAGTGAAAATCACAGGACCAGTTGGAAAAGAAATGCTCATGCCCAAAGATCCAAATGCAACTATCATCATGGTATTAAAAATTATTCCTTTTCTATCACAGCATTTGATTCAAAAATAACTTTACTTTCATGTTTATAAAATAATTCTGTACTGTTGCATTGATAGCTTGGTACAGGAACTGGAATAGCCCCTTTCCGAAGTTTCCTATGGAAAATGTTCTTTGAGAAACATGATGATTACAAGGTATAACAACCAAACAAAGCTTATCATACAAAGAAATTGCCATGTTTCTATTTTACATGTAAAATAAAATAAAATAATAATAATAAGTCTAACATGTTAAGAATTTCATTTAGTTCAATGGACTGGCATGGCTCTTTCTAGGAGTACCAACAAGTAGTTCACTGCTCTACAAAGAGGTAACAGCAACAGTAAATATTTGCTATGTCAACTTCATTGTACACTCATCTATGTACATGACATCATTTTTGTTGCTTAATCAGGAATTTGAGAAGATGAAGGAGATAGGAAAAGACAACTTCAGGTTAGATTTCGCGGTCAGCAGAGAACAAACAAACGAGAAAGGCGAGAAAATGTACATTCAAACACGAATGGCGCAATACGCAGAAGAGTTATGGGAGTTGCTTAAGAAAGATAACACATATGTGTATATGTGTGGATTGAAAGGAATGGAAAAGGGTATTGATGACATTATGCTTTCTCTGGCTGCTAAAGATGGTAAAAAGCTCGAGATTGTAGTTTAAGTTATGTCTCATGTTATATGATTAAGTTTGCTAACTTTTTTTTCTTTTCTTTTCTTTATTTGAAGGTATTGATTGGCTTGCTTACAAGAAGGAATTGAAGAAGGCTGAGCAATGGAACGTCGAAGTATATTAATGAAGTTTGTATTCTATTGTATACGTTTTCATTCATATTATAATTCAATGATAAAGTATAGTCTTTGCGTTTCTGTTCCTGTACTTAATTACAACAATACATTAGTGTCTTGCATTACAAAATTTAAACTTTTTTGCTTGGAGATTAGGAACTCTGATATATATACATATTTTGAGTGTCCGAGATACATCGCACATGTGTGTGGATGTTTTTTTCCCCAACCGAAGACAATGATCTTTATTATAATACAACGAGGGTTAAGGTTGCGATATCACATGCTTCGCGAGTAAATTGATTTTTTTACAAATTAGATGTGTTTAACATATTTAAGAGAAATAATTTTCTAAAATATATGTAGCTATGTTTTTGCGTTGGAATCATGTGTAATCAGTTTGAATTTCACTTTTAAGTTGAAACATTTAATTTGTTAGTAGGTAAATTTTTGTTTCCGTTATCAATTAATAAAGAGAGAAAACATATAAGAAGTTTAATTGTTAGATCGTATATTTAAGTGTAACTAAGTTTAGTAATATATGTAGGAGAACGTATTGAATTTGTAAAAATGTATAGCCGCTAAATCCTATTTTTAAGTGATAGTAGAATTTGGTAATATCTATAGAGAGACGTTTGTCGAAATTTACGCTGATAGCAAAAACAGGAAGAGAAAACATATAAGATAATAAAATTTAATTATATTATTTTTTCAAAATTTTTGAATGATATATCGTTTACCACTTCAGAAGTTATTTTATTATCCCAGCCATAATCATCTTTTGAGACAATTTTTAATCGTCATTTGCTGATTTTGGGCATGTACACTATCTTTCTTTGAAGATGCTTTTGGAGATATATCATCTTTTTGAGTCGACCTTTGTTTATCAGAGTGCTTAATATCCATTGGTTGAGTGACAAATTGTGTTGTATGTTGAAATTAATTTTTTAATATATAGAGTAAAGTAATAATAACGTGATGACTAACATGTACTTTTGCATTTTTTATAAGAAGCATAATCTTTATGCATATTTTAAAATAAAAAATAACATGAAAAAAGAATAAATTTTCATCGATCGGTTCATTTTATGTCCGTAAATAACATATAACCGTGATATTATTTTGAGAATACACTGAGCAATGCACTTAAATAAACAATACAAACAAATTCTAAAAGTGCAAATTACCTTTTGAATATAAAACAGAAGTGTAGAAGTTGCGATCGTAGAAATGCTATTTTTTCCTTGTAAAATAAGATTGAAATATATTTAGAAATAAAAAATAACGTGAAAAAAAAAAAAATTATCGATCAGTTCATTTTATGTCCGTAAATAACATGTAATCATGATATTATTTCAAGAATGCGTAAAGCAATGCACTTAAATAAGAAATACAAACAAATTGTAAAATGTGCAAATTACCTTTTTAATATAAAACAGAAGTGTAGAAGTTGCAGTCACAGAAATGATTTTTATCCAGTATAATAAGACTAAAATATACAAATGCAAGATAGGACTATAGTGTAAAACACAATTTCAGTGGTATAATTACACTAACCTGAAGCTGTGATGTCGGAGATTAACGATTGCGAGCAACTCAATAAAGCATGTCCAAAAAGAAACAATGGTGGTGAGAGATCTGAATAGAGATGACGCGAGAAAGAGGTGGAAAGAGAATAGGGGTGGAAATAGACGTGAATATGGATGGATAGAGTGAGTGACATTTATAGGATTTGGTAGATATTTCTAGAATGCAATTAAATCATTTCCAATATTGTAAAACCATTTCTGTTGTGATATTTGTATCGTTTATATATATTTTAATGCATAACCTTGAAATTCATAAATCTCTACAAATATTATACAATAAATCAAGATATATTTATTTGTTTAAATTAATTATACATTAACATGTATTTTTTTCATGTCCTATATAAAGGGCAATTTTGGAAGTTAGCGATCGGACCAAAAGTTTGCGCTTTCAAGCCAACTATTAATAAAGATAATACATAATAAAGGAGATTGGTGTACAAAAGAATTAAATGATTTAAAAATAGATACACCCAAACAAGAACCAAGAGAAATTTTTTGAATTGACCCAATTATATTATTGGATAAATGTAGAACTAATTAATGCTCAAGTCGGTCGAAATAGCATTCATCCCACGTCAACTCATTTCAAGTCAAATTAGGGTTACTTCACATATGGCCTCCATGATTATGGCTTCGTGGTTCCATCACCATTAAATGCTCGACGTTACTTAGCAGCTTCATCTTAGCTTCAATTCTTATCTCCATCACCCAAATTGAATACTATATTGCATCTCTGAACATTGTTTCTGGTCTGATCACCAGGTTGCTTGGTTATACTCCAAATTCGCATATCTTACTACAATCAGATATACAACTTCCTTGCTTGGTAGATTTGTGCTTGATAATTCTCATCGGTTCATTAATTTTCTTGCAAATTTAAATTTTGTATGTTTCTTTTGTTTGGAAATTCTATCATTCCTTTCTTGCCAAAAAGTCTAAATGCAATGTGTGAAAATTAATCTGACCAAATCCCATATTTAGCCTTTGTTTGAGTACTTATCTATATGATTTCATTGTATATGTGAATTATGTTGCTCAATCGCTTGGATGCACTCTGATACATGTGGAATTTCGACGGAGACAGTGTGTCATGCATTGATTGTGGACCTACCCTTATGAAGCAAAAGAGACATAGCATGGAACTGGAGCGATCCGCTACATTGAAAGAAGAAGTTGATAAGCTAAAGCCAAATGGCTTCATCGCCGATGCATCGTACCCGGTGTACATGTCGAATCCAGTGTTGGTTACGAAGGTGAATGAAAAATGGTGGACATGCATTGCCTATTCAAACTTGAATAGGGCATGCTCGAAGAACAGCTTCCCATTATTGAGGATCAACCAACTTACGGATGAAACAGTTATACATGAACAGTAATCTTTTATGGATGTGTACTTCGACTATAATAAGATAGCATTGCACATTTCATATTTGGAGCATACAAGTTTCATCACTGATTTGGAGTTGTATTATTACCGTGTCATGCATTTCAGTTTGAAGAATGTCGGAGTTACTTACCGGTGATAGGTGAATAAGATGTTCAAAGATCAGATCGAGCAGAATATGGAGGTCTATATGGGCGATATGATTGTGAAAGTCACAACGATCGGTGAATCACATGACAATTTCTAAGAAATGTTCGATGTACTTTGAAAGTATGGAATGAAGCTCAATCCACTGAAATATTCTTTCAAAGTTTCGTCAGAAAAGTTTTCGCGTTTCATTATAAACTCATGGGACAACGAAGCTAACTTGGAACATATTAAAGCATTGAGAGATGTTATTGCCCTAAAAATGATGAGAGAGATGAAGAGCTTGAATAGGAAAGGCACTGCACCGAGTCGATGTATTTCGAAAATGATAGATAAATGTAAACCGTTCATTGATGCTCTCAATAAGGAAAGAGGAAAGTTTGCCCAGACGAACAAATGTCAGGGTGCTTTCTAGAATTTGCTAAAGCATATGGAAAGACCACCAATTCTGTCGAAGCTTTTGGAAGGAGAAGACATATTTTTTTACTTAGCGGTATCTTCTCACGCACTAAGTGCAGGCTTGGTACGTGAGGAGTCTAGAATCCAGGGCCGGTGTATTATATCAGCAAATAGTTCACCGGGGTAAAGAAGAATTATCCAAAGCTAGAAAAACTAACTTACCGTTTGTTAACCGCTTCAAGAAAGTTTCGGCCATACTTCTAAGCTCACTTGATAAAAGTGGTACTAATTAGCCATCGAGACAAGTGCTACATCGACCTGAGATTTCGAGAAGATTAATAAAGTAGAATATCAAAATGAGCTAGTATGACATATCTTACCACTTTAGGAGGGCGATTCGAGGACATACAATGGCTGATTTTATTGCCGAGTTCACCATCCAAGGTAGGGAAGTGAAAGAAGATTTGGTCGAACTATTTCAATAGAAGTTGTACGTAGATAGCCTCCAATGAACATGATTCTATGGAAGAAGTGATTCTTGTAACCTCGAAAGGACAGAGGGTATGCTATGCTTTGTGGTTAGAGTTTCCAATGACAAACAATGAAGTTGAATACGAAGCACTGATTGCACGACCCAAGACAGCAAGAAAACTAGGAGCCAAGACATTATGTATCTTCAACGACTCTCAATTGGTGGTCTGTCAATTTAATAAAGAATATCAGGCTTAGAGGGCAAGACTTGTCCCTCACTTGATGAATGTTTTGGAAATACTAGACGATATTGAACATTATACGATAACGTACATTCCTAAAGAAGAAAATATGAATTTTGATTTACTTACCAAACCAGCTAGCTCTAGGGATGTGCAGCTTTTGGGAAACCTCCTAGTAGAAGTTTTGTCGGCTCCAAGAATCGACAAGACGGATGTTGATTGGATCTTGGAGGTCAAGGAGGAAAAGAAGTCGTGGATGGCTCTAATAAAGGAATATTTTCTAAAGGGAATTCTCCCGAACAAATGAAATGAACGGTGGAAACTCCTACGCAAAGTGCCTCGATTCATTATGTAAGAAGAAGTGTTGTATAGGAGATGATTCTCAACCCTCTTGCTGCGTTGTGTCACCAAAGATGAAGCTAAGAAAATCATTGCTGATGTGGATGAATTAAGTTGTGGTAATCACACTAAGGGGCAGACATTAACAAAGA
This sequence comes from Allium fistulosum, assembly GCA_030737815.1. NCBI lineage: Eukaryota > Viridiplantae > Streptophyta > Magnoliopsida > Asparagales > Amaryllidaceae > Allium > Allium fistulosum. The sequence continues at coordinate 693,317,894 of CM060904.1, forward strand.
AGGTCCTTCATTATGGATACTTTTGGCTAACAATCAACCAAGATGCGGCTAATTATACTAGATGATGTGATAAATGCTAAAGGTTTGCAAACATACCAAGAGCGCCATATACTGAGCTTTCACAAATGGTTAGCCCATGGCCTTTTATAATATATGGAATTGATATTAGTGGTGTGCTACTGATTCGACAAGTGGAGCAAAGTATGATGTAGTGGCCATGGACTACTTCATAAGGTGGCTGCAGTGGAACCGCTTGTGATGATCACTATGAAGAAAGTAATCTACTTTATGGTAAATAAAATCTTGTTCAGATTTGGAGTTCCATAGATGTAAGCACCACACCTCTATACTCATACTATCCAAGAGTATTACATGGTAATAATGTCCAATAATACGGAGAATGAGGCCAAATGGGTACACACGTGAATATTCTCTTGGACTAACACTAGTACGTATTAAAACATCAAATAAATATCTTTCTTCTTTGTACATAGTATCATTACAAAACAATAAACATGTATGTCTTCAGGATAGAATAATACACAATATACAATAAATAACAGAGAACATAAAGTCAATCATAACATAATATATAATATATTATACAATTTAGATACAAATACCTCAAATGTTAATTCTCTCAATAAAATAAGACAAATAATTAATATATAGCTCAAAACTGATATCAAAAGATGTCATCACCCATATAGAAACACATTAAATCAGAAATCACTGAATAAACATAAATGAGTGAATCATGCATATCCAAAATCATCACCGAATCCAGAAATATCAATAGATGAGATATCACCAAGTATAATCAGGCTAGAACAAAGCATTGCCTAAATATAACTCTCAATCTTGATAAATAAAACCTCATCATCAATGTATATAAGATAGGATATGCTGGCTATCAAATACTGAGAATCCATTATATAATGGATATGTATAAAAGGTATAATCTCATCTCCTCATATAACATCTATCTATAAATATCATTATGGGAAATGGTTGTACGAAAGACAGAAAGTCCCAAGTAGAGCCATTTATATAATAATATGCGGCTTTTGGCCCACATCTATGCTACAGTGAGGTGTATCAATTGTATATGCCAATCAACTACTCCGTCGGTACCAAAGGGAGACTGATAGCACCAAGCAAGCTCCAGAGACACTAAATCTCTATAGTCTTTAGTTACCTCTCAGTCATTGTGACACGTATCCATCAGTATGCTCGTTAACATGAGGAATCTTAAGCCATGACACTACATATGCTCCTATAGGTAACAGACTGTTGGCCTAGTAACACAAGGGGCTAATGCACACATAAGTGTAGCACAAAGCTGAAGCACTAAGCTATATATAAGGTGTCACAGATCTGGAGTGCGACCTCACGATTAGGCCGCCATGGTGGATACTGGTCATTTGGTCCTGTCTAACAAACATGATAGGAGTACATCGTAATAGTGGCATATAGAACCAGTACGTATAGACATGAAGTCATGTCATTGTTAGGCATAAAGCCATACTCGCTAAATATAGGCACAAAGCCATATATCACCACGTGTATCACCTCACACTATGTACTCTATTCCCGTCACGTGAGTGTCATCTACTTGCAATGAATAACCGAATAAATATCACAACAACGTCCCATACCACCGTGTGATACTCAAATGTTTATTCACTACTCATATATTACACCAAAACTATCCAGTATTTTGTATATCGAGTTCAAAGAATAACCGAAGAAATATTATCGAAAGTCTCATGCCTAATGGTATTATAACTCTGTTTATTCTAATTTCTCATCACACAAAATTATAACATAAAATCATATCAAAGGATGTCATCAGCGTATCATATTAAAATCATCAACTAAATCAATATCAACGGTGAATCACTTAAATTATCAGAATCAATAAAAAGAACATAAGAAATCAAAAATCTGAAACTAATCTAAAATTAAATTATTCAAATAAATATAAATAAACTAATCAACATTTAATAATGAAACATTTAAAGCATATGATTTTATGTAACAAAATAAATACTAAGAGATAGATAATAAATACATATTCCAGAATTAATTAGATAATTACTAAACTCAAATATAATATATTTTATACAGTAAATAACTAACTTATCAATCCTTTATAAAATTAATAATAATTTAGTATGCACAAACAACATTTGAAAATCCTTTTTTTCATCTAATAATCCAAAATAATTATATAAAACTAAATATTACATCTAACAAATTTATCATAACTTATTATTATTAAATTCTATTTCTAAATAAGTTCCTACGTCCAAATAAATTTTTATCTATTAATAAAAAATTATATACCATTTTTTAAACTTGAATTATATATCAAAGTCTCATAAAAATAAACATTGAAAACTATATCATATCAGTTAAGGACTATTCCATGTTTCTCTATCTAGATAATACTATAATATTCATCTTATTAATTTAGTACACTTTAAACTATACTTTCCTCATTTTATATTTACATTCATATATATATATATATATATATATTCACACCGGTTTTTAAGTATATTTAATATTTAAATTATACTTTAACATATGTGTGATTATATTTATATTTCTAATTTAGGCACACACACACACACAACACACACACACACACACACACACACATATATATATATAACAAATACTAACCCAACATTCACACAGATCCCACAAACATATGCACCCTGACACATACATACAAAGCACATACATACACAGCTAAAACACACACACTCACACGCTAACACATTCAACCCAAGTACACAGCGCACACGCAACACAAGCATATACACACATACATATATCTGCATAACACCACACACACAAAATAACCCACACACACACATTTAAACATAGAAATACTCACTAACGCTACACATATGCACACAACCACAGTAGCTTCACCCTCACTTGAACACACACAAATGCACATCTTAACACAACCATCAATCACTCAAACACAACACAATATACACACCCATGAACACACAGTACACACACCCACATAGATACACTCATGGCCACATGAAAATACCCAGATGAAGCACTATCACCAATGCACCAGTCATCACTGATCGGTCCAACGGTCGGTGATAGCCTGTACCATTTAGCTCCATGTCATGCTTATTCCTACCCATTTAATCCCCTCCCATTCGACAATGGTTCTCTTAAATCACCTCAATGTTATAACAAGCCAAGCCTCAATTCAAAACAACAACATATATCATAATTTATTGATTAAAACATAGGTTGGCGAGTGTACAAACTCACCTGAACTTTGCGTTTCCTACTTCTTCTTTCACCTTACACGCGCACTCACTCACCACACTCCGCAACTCGACCAGATTTGCACCATAGAAGCAGATAATGTAAAGAATCTCATGCTCAAGTTTAGGGATTTAGTGTGATTTATTTTTAAATTTCAAAGGATGAGAGTTTGATGATCTTAGTTGTGGAAGAGGTGATCGACATAAGCTTTTGTGTGTGAAGTAAAATTGTGAATGAAGAAAAATGGAGAGTTAGAAAATTCTGGAGAATGGGTTTGGGCTTGACTATATAGGCTTGTGCCTAAAAATACATTTTTAAATAAATTTTACTTATATGATTTTCTTTTATTTATAAATTAAAATATATTTGATTCAAATACATATACAAATTCTTATTTCAAAATCACTCCTTTGTAAAATCAATATTATATTTCAACCACCTCACTTTTCTAAAATATTATTTTTCACATTTCAACTTTTTTTAAATTTTGAAATATTATAATTTCATGATTTAAATCCTTTTATTTAAAAAAATTCAAAACCAATTTATCAATTAAAATTTTAAATTCTAATTTAATTAATTAAATTATTATAGTAAGTCTAATTAATTATTACTAAAAAAATCGGGTTGTTACAACATAAGATCGTTACTAATAATGGAACTTAATTAAGAGTGCCGAGTTCAAGGAATTCTTTAACCAGTATTGAATTGAGAAGAGCTTCTCGATAGTAGCACATCCGTTGGTGAATGGACAGTCGAAGGCGGTGAACAAGATCATCAAATCCATCATTAAGAAAAGATTGACAAGAGCCAAGGGCAACTAGGTTGATGAGTTACCATTAGCATTGTGGTCTTATATAATGACCCACAAGTCCACGAATGGCTATCTCCATTCGCTTTGGCATACGGAATAAAGGCTATGATTTCGATTGAAGTGGAAGCCCTTTCTCATCGAATATTACATTATGTGTCACGTACCGAAATTTTCGACTTTCGAAAATTCGACATCGATACTCACTTTATCGACTGCCGAGCAATCGACTGCCGGAAACTCGAATAGTGATGGTTTTAAATAGAAGAAAAAGGTAGAAGAAGAAGAAAAGAAGAAAAGAGAAAGAAGAAACAACAGAGAACAAGAGCAGAACAGAAAAACAATATCAGAATCTCACATTCGCAGCGGAACAATATATAATAGATAAACACTAGTCTTTTAAAACAAAGAACTATATCATTTTATACATACATCAATCATCAGAGTCAATATACAACAATGGACAGTTATATAACTTGTCCTCATACAGAATACACAGCGGAATAAATATATCAGATACAAATACTACGTCTCGTCATCCAGCTTATCTCCTAGCTCCAGAATATCTAGAATATCCTGATAATCTAACTCTAGACTGCCCGTGTGGAAATTGGTGGGCACCCAGAGTTTAGAAGGGAAACAATAAACTCCGAGTCAGTCATGGTGACTGGTGTGAGATCGTAAAAACAGTTTATCTTTAAAATAAACAACAGGAAAACTTTAATGTCAATTCGCAATACTTTTGGAAAATGAAACTACCATAAGACCTCCCACCACACACACAATGCAAACGCAGAATTGGAGGAGATTTCTTCTTATGATAGTCAAAGATGCTTACTACGCAAAATCAAATCATTTTTTATATTATTATTAGTGCATAGTGTAGAAAACATTTCGAAAGTATAATATTAATCTTAGCCAACATACGACCAGTATCGTATGCCTACTATAGCTACCATCTAAACAGTGGTGACCACCGTACCTAAATGGCAGGTTCTACAACTAATACCGTACAAGGTGCGTATTGGAGTTTGGATTTCCAACAAATGGTCAGGCTAAGGAACTTCCTTTTCCACGATGGGTACGTCCTGGAATAGACGCCCCGAGAAATAACCTAACATTACGGTTAGATCTCTGCCAACACAAGGCCGGGTTACCTCTGCAAAAGTAGGTAACTACTGACACGCGTATGTCATCCCCCGATCGTAACCGATCTTCCCGAGGATCCCCGATTTCCAACAAACCACATAGATAATAATGCAGCAACCACATAGGTTAAGTATCTGGGCTCCATACCATGATACCACCTCTATCCAGAAGGAATGACATACACTAAGGGGCGCTACTCCCTAGAACCTTGCTGCATCCTTCCTGTTTCGACCATTTCCGGGGTGTGAGGCTCGACGAAGTCTCGTCCACAAAGCTACGCTTTCTACAAAGCCATGCTTCGGGTCCAACAAAATGATCAACCTATGATCACAAAGATATAAGATCAAACAAATGATCATATCGCAAATGATCAAACACTGATCATTTCACAGCAACACTCAGTATGCCACGTTACCAAATTGGGATATATCGCTGATAAATTTCAACTACATAACCTCTGAGCTCGTACGTCTCAGAGAAGGGTGTTAAGCTAAGAGAATAAATTCTCCGCCACCAACAGAAATGTATTTGAAAGAAATCAGCTTTATATCTCAAATTGTAACGTCAGACACACAATCCATACAAGTCTGTTCTGGGATCGAACAGAACCGAAGGCACTTCTCACGAAGCCCTTGCACATCCGGATAATTTTCAATCACGTCAGGACTTCCCGTCACTAAGGGTGATAAAACCTCTAAATCGGAGATCAGCCGATGTAGAGTAACTCGACGGTAATCCTTCCGTTTTCAAAAATATCCGGTCTTCAACACCGGTCTTCAAATGCAATTCATAACGACGTATCACATATTCGGAATGGGTTATACGACCCCATGGTCCTTTCCCGGCTAACCCAAATAGTGAGCGATTATTCAAAAATAAGTGTGGCATTCAAATTCATCCAATTCACAACAAATACCTATCTAAAGGTAATTATTGATAGTCGGTTATTTAACTATCAATAAAGATGCGCAACATCATCAGATTCCAAATAATTTTCCCAAATTATTTATCTTCAAAAATATCTTTACTAGATATAAAATTTCCACACTTCAAAAATAAATCGGCGTTTATTTTTCTAAACAGTTTCCCTTTCTTTTATAAATTCCATGTGAATTTATATTTCAAAAATATCTACTGATATACGATTTTCGAATCGATGTCAATATTCACTTTCGATTTATCTTTACAAAGATAAATCTCAAAATGTTCATTTCATATTGGAAAAGTAATTCCATACTTATTTAATAATAAGTATTTCACAAATCTTTTAATTTCAACACTTGGAAAATATTCGATATACTTAAATCAATATTAAGTATATATTTCGTTCTTTAAGGAAATAATTTACTTTGACAGCATTTATTTGAGTCAAAACGAATGCTACGTAAAACATCGTTACGACGACTCAAAATCACTAGTATAGGGATTCGAAATTTAGATAGATATATAAATCCCAATACTATATAAAAACATTTCCTTTCGGAAATCATTTACTATAACAACAGTGTTATAGTCTACCATTTCCTTATTTCTCGAAAACGTCTATTTCAACAAGAACTGCGGAAATCTATGCTTTCGATTCATAATACATTTTAAAACATCTTTAAAATGTTTAACTTCATTTTTAATGTCACTTCTTCAAAAATAAATCCATTTTATTTAATAATATATTCACTGTCCAAAATCGTGAATATAATTCACTTAACCCAATTTCAATCATTTCTACACATTTTTATCTCAATAAAAATTCGCTATCCAAAATCGCGAATATATCTTCTTTAAAAATCTTCTATATTTAATTTCTCAAATTCAATTGATTTTGAATTTATAAACACGTTTATAATTTCTATTTCTATTTTAATAACAACTTTGACTTATAAATTTTCTTTTATTTACTTCTATAATTTACTTATCAAAATAAGTGATTTCGGATTTATAAACAACTTTTATAATTTCAATTCTATTTATAAAACTTCAATCCCAAATCAATTTCGATATTGATTTCTAAATTTATTTTCAACTTTAAATAAAATTCCCATACTGATTTCTCAAAATTTCATTTCCAAATATTAAATCAATTATAGATTGATTTCTAATTTTATTTATCCCTACTAAAATAAATTCCTTATTTTCCTTCACATTATTCAATATCCTGTTTTTAAATGGATTCTTTAAATTGAAATCATTTTACATTGATTTCCCAGATCATTTCAATTTACCAAGTAAATTTCTAATTGGATTTCCAACTTATCTCTTTTTAAATAAATTCCTTTTAAAGAAAATAAATTTCTTTGTCTCTTTCTATCTATTTAAAAATCCAAGTTTAAATTGAATTCTTCAATTTAAAATCACTGTTTTATGAAATCCATTTATTTAGCATTTTCACTTTATTCTGGAAATAATTCAATAAGATTATAAAAATCAGCTTTTATACTTTTAAATTCTTTTCTTTGAATTTATTCAACTTCTAAAAATTTATTTACTTAAAAATTCCTATTTTGATTTCAAAAATTCAATTTCATTTATTTTTGGAATCCAATGATATCAAACATCCATTCGGCTAAATTTTAGCTTCAAACCATTTCCAGATATCAATATGATTAATAACATCAATATAATCATTCACAGATTTATATCACAGTATAAATAAATTCAATCAATGTGAGGGGTCCAGTTGGATCCCTCCAACCTGTTTCCCTGCATCCAAAGACGTTAGCACAATACCAATTCCACTTCGAGGTGGAATATCGCGGTATATGGGTTTTTATAAAAATCCGCTTACTAACGGCGCAATAGGGTCTCATCCGCTATACGAGGCGGGAAATCATCAATCCAATATATACATATGCCAATATGTATATATTGCTATATATAGATATATCCTAAAATATCTAATATCAACAATCCAAACAGACAATCAAACAATAACTGAAAATTCCACTTTCATTTTGAGTGAGAAAAAAATCTCACCTTAGATTTTTAATTTGCTATCCACTTTCCATTTCAGTTTTGTTTTCTCGATTTTAACCTGGTATAAACAATTTATACATTTCGTTAATATTCGAAATAAATCGAACAACCAATTACCGTTTAATAGTTTTAATCCAACTAGTATATATTTTTAAAATTCCTTTTCAACCTTATATATTTTTCAAAGTCCTTTCCATATATATATAATTTTCTATTTGAAAATTTTAAATTAACAAGTGATTTTATCTTAAACCACTATTCTTTATATTTTATTTTAAGATAACTTCCTTCTTAGAAATTATATAAGTATTTATAAAGACGACCCATATACTAAAATAAAAACTATGTGTATTTTAAAATATTCTATACAGATTTTTATAAATCTGGTTTTATCCAAAAGTTTCTCAACTTTTAAATTTCCCTTTCATTAAATCTTAAACATATTACTTTTAACAATTTTATTTAATTAAAATTAAATTTAAAACTAAATCTACTTTAAAATAAATTTCCTACAACAAACTAGCTTACTGTAAATAATAATTTTTCTCTTCATCTGTTAACTTACTTAAACCAAAAATTTAATTTTCATCGAATGATTTATTTTAAACCATTTTCTTTATAAATAAATTTATCTAACCAATATTTAAACTAGTAAATTTAGAATGTTTGTATTTATTTTCACTTCTTAAACCATATACACATATATATATTTGTAAACTGCCGAATATAAAAATCTAGTTATCATTCAAATTTCAATTTGAATAACAAAGAAAAATATACCTTACTGACATAAACGAACCCAGGCTCGAACGCAATTCCAAAACCCACATCTTGACATCATCGCCATCGATTTGCCTCCTCTCAGCCTCAAGAACTCCTAACTTGCCGCTGCCTGGAACAATCATCGTGAAAAAGTTGCGAATTCCGCCTCCAGATTGGTGCTCGCGAGAAACTCCCCTGCCATCGCAAATCACCTCATCACAGCGCGCGCTACCCTCCTTGTGCACACGTGTGCGAGAGCCGCTATCACCATCGACGAACACGAGCCAACTCGAAACCCTAATCTCCCAGTCGCGACGAACTCGCGAACCACCTCGCGATTCCCTAGCTTCGCGCGCCCAGCTCGAAGCCCTAGTCGCTGCCTCGCCTTCGCGACGTCGTCGCGTGAATGAGTGCCTCCCCCCATCTCCTCGCGCTCGCGAAGCACCGCAACCCCACCGTGAACCCAACTGATGCCGCCATAGTCGATCGCGCCATTCGATTTGAACGAGAACGAAGCTTTTTTTGTCGCCATTGTTTTCTCTGATTCGGTCGTGAAGAAAGAATGAGTACGCGATTTTATTTAGTTTCATTTTGGTCGAGAGGGGGAAAAGGAACGAAATTATTTACAGAGGCCATTTTTATTTCAATTCTGTGAACGAGATTTTGAAGAGGGAGAACGAGATTGTCATTTAAAATGGAACGAAGCATGCCTCCACGATTTCGTTCGTGATTCTCGGCTGAAATAAAGGGCGTGATTCTCTGCGTGATTAAATGAAGAGAACGTGCTGATGTGACCAGATTTAAATTTAAATTTAAATTCGAATTCGAATAAATTTCGATGCGTTTACACGTCGTATTCTCACATAACAACTCCAAATGCCACGAAATTTGAAATCCGGCAATAATTCGATATTACGGACCCAATGGAACTGGTTTCGTCGAATTCCGAGACTGTGCCTCAGACGGCTATTTTTTAAATATCGGTTCAACGATATAAATTTCAAAACTGAACAGAACAGCTTAAAATTCAATTCTGAAGCTGCTGTTATCTTCAGTGTTATCAATATAAATTTCACAAGCGGTTTGAAATATTTTTCTTTAGCTTTAAATTGAAGATTTAAATTTTTATCCAGTTTCAATAGATGAAATTATAAAATCTAATCGCCAAATTCTGAATTATATTCGGGATTCAAATTAAATCGTCGTTCAAATATTTAAAATTAATTAAATATTCTCAATTTAATTTATTCAAAATTCTGGGTCGTTACAGACTTCCCTCCTTAAAAGAATTTCGTCCTCGAAATTACAAGTTAGGAAAAAATGGTCCTTAACTCGTCTACTATTTTTCACAATCCAATAGTTTTATCAAATTTTTTCAAAACAAATCTTTCTATTAAAGATTCATTATCATTTCAACTAACCTTTCAACTTCAATTATAAGTTTCAAACAACTTTGTTTACTTCAAAATTCAAATTTTAATTCAAATTTCAAATTTAAATTTTCAAAATTTTCTCAAAAATTTTCTAACACTCGGAATTTTCGAAAAATTTCGCCAGCGTCTCCTTTGCGCGGCTAATACGGTACAACTACAAAACGTCCCTACGGACTCTCAGATTTCAAAAAGAAAAAGAAAAAGCCAAGCGGCTAGACAAGAAATCATCAAAATCTCATATTATAATTCAAATACGTACCTTTTTCGAGCAATTCAAATTTATCTTTGAAATTAAATTCCAATTCCTTTTATAACACCTGTATATCCTACTAGCCATAATATCTAGTTACATATATTCAAACTATTTTGCAAACTTAATTACAAAATTTCTAGTATAAACTGCCTATACATTTTCTGTTGAAGTTATACATATTCATTTTCATTTTACATTTCACATTCATTTTCATTTTTAATTCACAATTTCAATTCTAATTTGGATCCAATTCAACTTCTGAATATTGAATTTCATTTTCTTGCACTTGCAATTGCAAATTTATTCGCAAATTCATTCATTTACAATTTGAATCTCATCTTTATCAAATTTCAAATATTTCTACAAGTCTTTGACTTACTTACATTTTGATTTATAAAATCATTTATCCATTCACATTACTAATTCCATTATGAATTTTATCTTCAATTATCCTCTTTGAATTCTATTTTCATTTATGAATCATATTTACAATTCATATTCATAATTTTTGTTCATATATGAATTTATTTCCTTATACTTTCAATTCACATTTATAGATTTCATTTGTTAATGAACTTTAATTCCAATCACATTTACATATTTTACATTAACGATTTCTATTTGTATAAGTTATCAATTCAATAATATTCCATAAATATTCTTATAAAGTATTCCAGAGTCCTTTCAACCTTTCAAAACCATTTTGAAAACAATTCAAATTATCCTTTGAATTTCAAAAACCAAACCCAAATTTTTTTTTAAACAGCTTTCATTTAAATCAATTTGGCAGCAATTCCTCTTTTGGAAACCCGAAAATGAACATCGATAATGCTGCAGTCATTACCGAAGTTATTTTCCAGCGACCGACAAGAGTTTAGAGCTTTTCATCTCTTCAAAACATTTTAAAAAAACTTCTCCGGAATTTCCATTTCAAATTACAATTCACATTTATAATTTACATTCTTTAATTTCATTTGTATATGAATTAATTTCTTAACTTTGGAGTTTATAATTCCAATTTCTTATTTAATTTCAATGATAATAGATTAATATTATCACTTCTAACAATCATGCAACCATATACTATAATAATACATAGAAAACATTTCTTTCCTGTACAAAAATAATTTTGGGCAAAATTATCTCATTTACCCTATTTAAAACAATATTATGCCGAATTGTTCTATTCAAGTGTTTAGAAACCCCTTCGATCCAGTTGCGCAGACTGTGCCGACGAAGGTTCATATACCACTCAATAAACCAATCATCACAATACAAAACAATTTTATATTCAATAACAAATACGCGCTCATATCTATTATTACACTCAAACTCATTCTAGAGTACTACTGACTCTATCTCTAATGAGTACTGTGACGCCCCACCTCTATGCTCATAATAACAAAGAGTATTAAAAGAAATACTGTCTATTATTACGAAGAATAAGGCTGGATAGGAGCGACCATCCGTAATTGGCTTTACACAAATATTGGTTATCTCGACAGGAGTGGTATATACTTTTTATTTTTCATCTATTATTTATTTACTCCCATCGACACTCCCAATACTAGTATAAAACGAACTACGATGGTTCATAATAGTTTAGGACATTAGATATAACAATAACACAGATAATATAAATGCGGAACACAGATAAAAACAAAAGTCTCATATATATATAACTGATGTCAGTTAATACATAGTTGACACAATACATATGATACAACTACAACTGTCGACTCCAGAAGTTATATATACAAGTACATTATCGATTAATATACATGAATACATATCGTCCTATACCATGACACGACGATTACAAAATGACACTGACAACTTCAGAAGATGTGAAAAGTCTTCAAATCCTGAACAGCAACTCAAAGAAGAAAATCTACAACCTGAAAATACTCGGTCTGACCCGAGTATTACATTCAAAAGAAAATAATACCCGGATCAGTCTAATTCAAACTCAGTTATTAGCGCATAGAAGCAGTAATAATCAATCTCAATATAGATGACAGTCACAGAAATCTCGTATATCCAACACTCGATACGAGAATTGGATAATGGCAGATATAGCACTAAGCAGTGTAAATCAACAAATCAGAAATCTCAAAAAGATCAATCAAATCAAATTTCTATGTGGCTGCAGTACACGCACGCGTGCACTGCCTCGCCACACAGTACGTGAAATCATCACGACGGTGAAAAATAACAACAATCAAAACTGTAGAAAAACTTACAGGGTCAAACCCAGGTCTTTGAGACTGGATTCAACTCGCTGTAAAATTTCACAAATCAACTTGAAACAATCAAGAACCGACAAACCAAACTCAACCAACTCAAGCGAAAAGGAAGCGGTGAACAAGTTCACGCTTCAGATCAAAACTGTGATATCGAACAAGCCATGACCGTAGTCAATAGCCAAAGCAACTCGAACAACAACAAAAGCATGTACCAACATGAATATACACCGTACAACCAGTGTCAACATCTACATGGATACAAGCAACTGAGCAAGACAACAGAGTAACAAAAGATGAGCATCAATGCATACTGGAATGAATGCATCAAAGTGACAATATAGGGCAGCACATATATGCAAAGTCCAACATGATCAAGTTCATCAGACCAAGCTTCAACTTATCTATAACAAATGCAATTGCATGTATGCAATGCAGACAGGGACCAAAATGTCCAGATGAACTAAGAAGTGAGATCTACAGCAAGGAAATAAAAAAAACAGTGCATCAATGTAAATGTGCAGAGCTACAACAATCGACGAAGGCTGGAAAACAACAAATGGCACCAACAAAACAGCAACAAAGGAACCTGACAAACATAAACAAGACTCAAGGAAACCGTGAATGTGCACCAAATGCAAGCCGAGAATGCAATCAAGAATGTATGCATACACATGTATGAAGACCACAAAGTCAGTGCACAACAAATGTCAAATGACTCAAGTGAAGATATCAAAGTGATCTGCAACAATACCAGAGTAGTATGAAAAGACAATGATGCACTGCAGTTCGTATGATGCACTGCAGTTCGTATGTACAACATATACAATCAAACAAGTGAATAGCTCAATGCAACATTCGATGAATATATGAAGTAACAGAAGTGAGTGCAGAGAAAATAACTTAAATCTCAAGTGAACAGTTCAACTACTATGGTGGGAAATTAGGATTCACAGAGAAATCACATAATGACAACAGTCAATGAATAGAAGTGTGCACAGGGAACACTGGTCAGGGGATCAAGTACGGTGAACCCACATGTGTAGGGTCAACACATATACATGCACACATACAATGGTATGTATGCACGCATGTGAAACCACAAAATAATCAAGCAGCAAGAAGAAAACCAAAGTGTCATAGAATGGTTTACACACTGAAACCAAGGCCAAAGCTAATTATTCAAGGAATCAACCAAACCACAGTTCAAATTACCTACTTACGAACTGGGACAGAAGCCTCAAAACATGAATGTACCAGTTGCAACATATAATCAAACACTCAGTGATGTCCAAATGACAAAACTCAAGCCAGGTCAAGAAAGCAAGATTATCACTGTATGCAAGAAGTATATACAAATGATCAAGCACTGGAAATGACTAGTGCAACCAACACTGGCAACAGGGAAGTAAAGATCAAGAAATGCAAACTGGCAACCTGAAAGAAACAAACTACAAAGACCCTCGTAATCCCAGTGGAACAGTGCCGAGAAAACCCACCAGTAAACCAAACTTCACAATGATACAACATATATGCAACCATACAACTGGTCAGTGCAAAGATAAATGCATATATGGAGATAGACATGCCAAAGTCCCTAAAATTCACGGAACAATAACTATAAAGCTAATAACTACGAAATATACTAATTCGAATGAATTACAGAAATCATTTCCATTGGGCGACTCACAAAAGAAATCACAGTAGCAAGACTGCTCGATGTCTCGGAATCAAGAGCAGCTGAGAAACAATGCATCAAGGACAAGAAGACAACTACGAAGTCAAAACCGAAGTAGATATCATCATAAAAGTAGTTTCCAAAACAATTTAGCAGGGATGGTTTCAAAGCATATCACTGCTTTAACAAGATAAGTCACAACCGTGAGCACCATTTAATCTACCTCAGAAATTCACAAGCTTAAACGAATCAGAAACACATGAATTCGAATAGAATAAGAAATCATTTAGCGAAGAACTTCAGACAAACAAAATCAAGGCAACACACGAAATCCTTCAATGCCGAGGCAACAACGACCATACCAAAAATCGAAGAATCATTGATCATTTCAAGAATTCAAAACGAAGAGCATGTGGCAGAGCAAAAACAACAACCTGGAACGAAGTCGAACAAGTCGAGCCCAAACCATCACAATTCCAAAAATCATATACGAACGAAAACAAGGTAGTCACGTAACAGTTTGAATTAGATGTGAGTGACGAATATCACTCACCTTAGCCACGATGTTTTGGAGCTGTCGAAGCCAAAGTCCAAGTCGCCAGAGAATCGATCGCCTTCGATTGAGTAGCCATGGTCGCGATTTAAAATCCCGAAGCCCCAATTTGTTCGAAGCTCTAACCTTTGACGGGGAGGGGTGAGCGAGAGTGAAGAAATCTTGAAGCCGATTTTTACTTTTGGGAGACGAAGACGAACGAAAACATCGAGCCTACTTGAATTTGAAGAACGAACGAACGCCTCCATTTTTTTTTCTCGTTCAATTAGGTTTTAGGGTTTTTCGAATGGGAGTCAAAGTGGGGGACGGGTTATCAACCCTTAATAAAATCACAGCATCACAAAGCATGGGCCGAGATGATTTTTAAAGCCCACCTAATTCCTTAATCAAATTTACACTAGTGTTTGAAACTGATTTAAAACACTTAACAAAATTTTCAAACGAGTTTCAAACTGGTTTCTAAAAATTTTCCGAACAGCAATCGAATAGGAAAGAAAACCGTCCAGAGATGATAAATAATCGGTACGCAATACCGGGTTGTTACAGACTCCCCTCCTTATAAAAATTGCGTCCACGCAATCATAGGGAATAAATGGATAAAAGGTAACAACCAAAAGAGCATGGCAATGTCGAATGCATAAGCAAAGCAAATGTGAACGGGGAAGTACTGAAATCATGGAAGTATCAGATATAAAATAAAAAGGTTCGACTGTTTCAAATCAAAAGAATCAACATCGAGGGGGTCAAGGAATCAAAATCAGACGACTAACAAAAGCAAGAACAATCGAGTTCCAGCAACTAAAAGAGAAAGAAAAACAGAGCAGAAATCCCATACAGAGCACGAATTGAATGTGAGTAAATCAAATTACTCACCTGAATCGCCAGAGAAAAAGACGAAGCTCAAATCTCAAAAGTCGCAAATATTCAATCATCAAAACGATAATTGAATTTTCAAATCGCAAATATTTACTTATCTCAAACGATAATCAGAAGACAAAACAAATATCTGATTATCTCATATGATAGTCAGAAAACAAATATTCAATTATCAAAAGCGATAATCAAATTTCAAATCGCAAATGTTCGATTATCAAAAACGATAATCAAATCTCAAATCAGCAATTATTTAATTATCAAAAGCGATAATTAAATCTCAAATCAACAAATATTTAATTATCTAACATCGATAATTAATAACAACAAATATCCGATTATCAAAAACGATAATCAGTACTCATATCAACAAATATTTAATTATCAAAAGCGATAATTAATAACAACAAATATCCGATTATCAAAAACGATAATCAGAACTCATATCAACAATATCTAATTATCACAAGCGATAATTAGAAACAACAAATATCTGATTATCAAAAACGATAATCAGAACTCATATCAACAAATATCTAATTATCACAAGCGATAATTAGAAACAACAAATATCTGATTATCAAAAACGATAATCAGAACTCATATCAACAAATATCTAATTATCACAAGCGATAATTAGAAACAACAAATATCTGATTATCAAAAACGATAATCAGAACTCATATCAACAAATATCTAATTATCACAAGCGATAATTAGAAACAACAAATATCTGATTATCAAAAACGATAATCAGAACTCATATCAACAAATATCTAATTATCACAAGCGATAATTAGAAACAACAAATATCTGATTATCAAAAACGATAATCAGAACTCATATCAACAAATATCCAATTACCTGTAGATAATTGGAAGCAACAAATATCTAGAAATCAATTAAGAAGACTAGAAAATCAACATAAAAGCTTGGATCGATCCCATCAGATGGCGAGTTTTTAATTCGCCGCACGTGCATCTCAGAGTGGCCGAAGCCTACCAAGTACTCAACATAATTTTGGCGCCCATCAGATTGACCCGGAGGTCCGCAGAGTGACCCGAAGGTCTAGTACTGGTATTTGACCCGAAGGTCCGCAAAGTGGCCCGAAAGCCCAACAAATGACCCGAAGGTCCAACAAATGACCCGAAGGTCCTCATAGTGGCTCGAAAGCACACGAAAGCATCAAAATGTTTCAATTAACGAGTCCGGAATTAACCAAAGTAGCAAACGCACATGTCCCATAACCACGAGTTTTACTAAATTGTTTAATTCTCTTCATCGTTTCCTTGAAAGTGTAAAATCATCAAAACGACAGATATTTCAATTAACGAGTCCGGAATTAACCGAAATAGTAAAAGTGTGGTTCCATACTCCGCACTTTTGCTAAATCGTTTAAATCGCTTCATCGTTTCCTTGAAAGTGCAAAATTGTGTATTTTGTAAAAATACACTTTACATTCTCAAACGGACAAGTCCGGAATTAAGCGAATCAGTAAAAGAAAGGGGTCATAGTCCTCGATTTTGCTGAAACGTTTAAATCGCTTCCTCATTCTTTTGAAATCGCAAACTGTAAAATTTTTGAAAACAATTTTATTTATTTTGTAAAAATAACAATTCGCATTCTCAACTGAACAAGTCCGGAGTTAAGCGAAACAGTAAAAGAAAGGGGTCATAATCCTCGATTTTGCTGAATCGTTTAAGTCGCTTTCTCATTCTTTTGAAAACGCAAACTGCTAAAATTTTATAAAACAATTTTCATTTTAAAACGTTTTTCCAATCACGTGATTAAAACAGCAAATCAGTAACAATTTCGATAAGGAAATTGTACTTCTCAAAATACCGTAAAAACGGTTACAAATCAGTATCGCGGAATATCCGCTTGAAAATCCACTTTTAAAATTTGGCGGTTACTGAAGCCAAAGCGACAGTAGTTTTAAAACATCAAAATCACATCAAAACAATCTACATCAAAATGTAATGTCAGTGAATTTTCATTCATCAATTGCCCCAAAACACCGTACTTCAAGATATAGCATTGGTGTAAAATTCCGTTGTAAAAATAACGGCAACAAAATACGTTTCATAACCAAGCATCGGTTCAACGTAAAATAAATGCAATAACGTGCAATTTAAATTTTTGCACATACTACAAAATGAACAAAGAATCATTCAAATGTATCTTCAATGAAGATAATTTAAAACAGCAAAAATCTAATCAATAGATGATTAGTACAAAAGAAAGTCAGCGGAAATTTCAACAAAAATCACATATCTGCAATTTCTTCGAATCCTCAATTCGGATTCGAAGTTCTCAAAGAAACAAAATAATTACAGCTATGTAAACAACAAACGAAATTCATATCAATTTCGTATTTTGATTTTTAAATCAAAAAGATTATCAGTTGTACTCAGCGAAGACAGTTTCACTGTTTCCGCTGCGCACTCTAATAAACAGAACACAATTCAATCAAATCAACAAAACACAGTTTCACTTTTATTTTTAAATAAAGGTATTTAAAAATTTCATCAAAATTTCAAAACTTTAGTTTTGACTCAAATTACAGATAAAACATCGACCAATAGTTGTAACATATGTTCCATCCAAGTTATGTTTTATATTATGTCCATAAACCCCAAGCTCTGATACCAACTGTGACGCCCCACCTCTATGCTCATAATAACAAAGAGTATTAAAAGAAATACTGTCTATTATTACGAAGAATAAGGCTGGATAGGAGCGACCATCCGTAATTGGCTTTACACAAATATTGGTTATCTCGACAGGAGTGGTATATACTTTTTATTTTTCATCTATTATTTATTTACTCCCATCGACACTCCCAATACTAGTATAAAACGAACTACGATGGTTCATAATAGTTTAGGACATTAGATATAACAATAACACAGATAATATAAATGCGGAACACAGATAAAAACAAAAGTCTCATATATATATAACTGATGTCAGTTAATACATAGTTGACACAATACATATGATACAACTACAACTGTCGACTCCAGAAGTTATATATACAAGTACATTATCGATTAATATACATGAATACATATCGTCCTATACCATGACACGACGATTACAAAATGACACTGACAACTTCAGAAGATGTGAAAAGTCTTCAAATCCTGAACAGCAACTCAAAGAAGAAAATCTACAACCTGAAAATACTCGATCTGACCCGAGTATTACATTCAAAAGAAAATAATACCCGGATCAGTCTAATTCAAACTCAGTTATTAGCGCATAGAAGCAGTAATAATCAATCTCAATATAGATGATAGTCACAGAAATCTCGTATATCCAACACTCGATACGAGAATTGGATAACGGCAGATATAGCACTAAGCAGTGTAAATCAACAAATCAGAAATCTCAAAAAGATCAATCAAATCAAATTTCTATGTGGCTGCAGTACACGCACGCGTGCACTGCCTCGCCACACAGTACGTGAAATCATCACGACGGTGAAAAATAACTGCAATCAAAACTGTAGAAAAACTTACAGGGTCAAACCCAGGTCTTTGAGACTGGATTCAACTCGCTGTAAAATTTCACAAATCAACTTGAAACAATCAAGAACCGACAAACCAAACTCAACCAACTCAAGCGAAAAGGAAGCGGTGAACAAGTTCACGCTTCAGATCAAAACTGTGATATCGAACAAGCCATGACCGTAGTCAATAGCCAAAGCAACTCGAACAACAACAAAAGCATGTACCAACATGAATATACACCGTACAACCAGTGTCAACATCTACATGGATACAAGCAACTGAGCAAGACAACAGAGTAACAAAAGATGAGCATCAATGCATACTGGAATGAATGCATCAAAGTGACAATATAGGGCAGCACATATATGCAAAGTCCAACATGATCAAGTTCATCAGACCAAGCTTCAACTTATCTATAACAAATGCAATTGCATGTATGCAATGCAGACAGGGACCAAAATGTCCAGATGAACTAAGAAGTGAGATCTACAGCAAGGAAATAAAAAAAACAGTGCATCAATGTAAATGTGCAGAGCTACAACAATCGACGAAGGCTGGAAAACAACAAATGGCACCAACAAAACAGCAACAAAGGAACCTGACAAACATAAACAAGACTCAAGGAAATCGTGAATGTGCACCAAATGCAAGCCGAGAATGCAATCAAGAATGTATGCATACACATGTATGAAGACCACAAAGTCAGTGCACAACAAATGTCAAATGACTCAAGTGAAGATATCAAAGTGATCTGCAACAATACCAGAGTAGTATGAAAAGACAATGATGCACTGCAGTTCGTATGATGCACTGCAGTTCGTATGTACAACATATACAATCAAACAAGTGAATAGCTCAATGCAACATTCGATGAATATATGAAGTAACAGAAGTGAGTGCAGAGAAAATAACTTAAATCTCAAGTGAACAGTTCAACTACTATGGTGGGAAATTAGGATTCACAGAGAAATCACATAATGACAACAGTCAATGAATAGAAGTGTGCACAGGGAACACTGGTCAGGGGATCAAGTACGGTGAACCCACATGTGTAGGGTCAACACATATACATGCACACATACAATGGTATGTATGCACGCATGTGAAACCACAAAATAATCAAGCAGCAAGAAGAAAACCAAAGTGTCATAGAATGGTTTACACACTGAAACCAAGGCCAAAGCTAATTATTCAAGGAATCAACCAAACCACAGTTCAAATTACCTACTTACGAACTGGGACAGAAGCCTCAAAACATGAATGTACCAGTTGCAACATATAATCAAACACTCAGTGATGTCCAAATGACAAAACTCAAGCCAGGTCAAGAAAGCAAGATTATCACTGTAGGCAAGAAGTATATACAAATGATCAAGCACTGGAAATGACTAGTGCAACCAAGACTGGCAATAGGGAAGTAAAGATCAAGAAATGCAAACTGGCAACCTGAAAGAAACAAACTACAAAGACCCTCGTAATCCCAGTGGAACAGTGCCGAGAAAACCCACCAGTAAACCAAACTTCACAATGATACAACATATATGCAACCATACAACTGGTCAGTGCAAAGATAAATGCATATATGGAGATAGACATGCCAAAGTCCCTAAAATTCACGGAACAATAACTATAAAGCTAATAACTACGAAATATACTAATTCGAATGAATTACAGAAATCATTTCCATTGGGCGACTCACAAAAGAAATCACAGTAGCAAGACTGCTCGATGTCTCGGAATCAAGAGCAGCTGAGAAACAATGCATCAAGGACAAGAAGACAACTACGAAGTCAAAACCGAAGTAGATATCATCATAAAAGTAGTTTCCAAAACAATTTAGCAGGGATGGTTTCAAAGCATATCACTGCTTTAACAAGATAAGTCACAACCGTGAGCACCATTTAATCCACCTCGGAAATTCACAAGCTTAAACGAATCAGAAACACATGAATTCGAATAGAATAAGAAATCATTTAGCGAAGAACTTCAGACAAACAAAATCAAGGCAACACACGAAATCCTTCAATGCCGAGGCAACAACGACCATACCAAAAATCGAAGAATCATTGATCATTTCAAGAATTCAAAACGAAGAGCATGTGGCAGAGCAAAAACAACAACCTGGAACGAAGTCGAACAAGTCGAGCCCAAACCATCACAATTCCAAAAATCATATACGAACGAAAACAAGGTAGTCACGTAACAGTTTGAATTAGATGTGAGTGACGAATATCACTCACCTTAGCCACGATGTTTTGGAGCTGTCGAAGCCAAAGTCCAAGTCGCCAGAGAATCGATCGCCTTCGATTGAGTAGCCATGGTCGCGATTTAAAATCCCGAAGCCCCAATTTGTTCGAAGCTCTAACCTTTGACGGGGAGGGGTGAGCGAGAGTGAAGAAATCTTGAAGCCGATTTTTACTTTTGGGAGACGAAGACGAACGAAAACATCGAGCCTACTTGAATTTGAAGAACGAACGAACGCCTCCATTTTTTTTCTCGTTCAATTAGGTTTTAGGGTTTTTCGAATGGGAGTCAAAGTGGGGGACGGGTTATCAACCCTTAATAAAATCACAGCATCACAAAGCATGGGCCGAGATGATTTTTAAAGCCCACCTAATTCCTTAATCAAATTTACACTAGTGTTTGAAACTGATTTAAAACACTTAACAAAATTTTCAAACGAGTTTCAAACTGGTTTCTAAAAATTTTCCGAACAACAATCGAATAGGAAAGAAAACCGTCCAGAGATGATAAATAATCGGTACGCAATACCGGGTTGTTACAGACTCCCCTCCTTATAAAAATTGCGTCCACGCAATCATAGGGAATAAATGGATAAAAGGTAACAACCAAAAGAGCATGGCAATGTCGAATGCATAAGCAAAGCAAATGTCAACGGGGAAGTACTGAAATCATGGAAGTATCAGATATAAAATAAAAAGGTTCGACTGTTTCAAATCAAAAGAATCAACATCGAGGGGATCAAGGAATCAAAATCAGACGACTAACAAAAGCAAGAACAATCGAGTTCCAGCAACTAAAAGAGAAAGAAAAACAGAGCAGAAATCCCATACAGAGCACGAATTGAATGTGAGTAAATCAAATTACTCACCTGAATCGCCAGAGAAAAAGACGAAGCTCAAATCTCAAAAGTCGCAAATATTCAATCATCAAAACGATAATTGAATTTTCAAATCGCAAATATTTACTTATCTCAAACGATAATCAGAAGACAAAACAAATATCTGATTATCTCATATGATAGTCAGAAAACAAATATTCAATTATCAAAAGCGATAATCAAATTTCAAATCGCAAATGTTCGATTATCAAAAACGATAATCAAATCTCAAATCAGCAATTATTTAATTATCAAAAGCGATAATTAAATCTCAAATCAACAAATATTTAATTATCTAACAGCGATAATTAATAACAACAAATATCCGATTATCAAAAACGATAATCAGTACTCATATCAACAAATATTTAATTATCAAAAGCGATAATTAATAACAACAAATATCTGATTATCAAAAACGATAATCAGAACTCATATCAACAAATATCTAATTATCACAAGCGATAATTAGAAACAACAAATATCTGATTATCAAAAACGATAATCAGAACTCATATCAACAAATATCTAATTATCACAAGCGATAATTAGAAACAACAAATATCTGATTATCAAAAACGATAATCAGAACTCATATCAACAAATATCTAATTATCACAAGCGATAATTAGAAACAACAAATATCTGATTATCAAAAACGATAATCAGAACTCATATCAACAAATATCTAATTATCACAAGCGATAATTAGAAACAACAAATATCTGATTATCAAAAACGATAATCAGAACTCATATCAACAAATATCTAATTATCACAAGCGATAATTAGAAACAACAAATATCTGATTATCAAAAACGATAATCAGAACTCATATCAACAAATATCCAATTACCTGTAGATAATTGGAAGCAACAAATATCTAGAAATCAATTAAGAAGACTAGAAAATCAACATAAAAGCTTGGATCGATCCCATCTGATGGCGAGTTTTTAATTCGCTGCACGTGCATCTCAGAGTGGCCGAAGCCTACCAAGTACTCAACATAATTTTGGCGCCCATCAGATTGACCCGGAGGTCCGCAGAGTGACCCGAAGGTCTAGTACTGGTATTTGACCCGAAGGTCCGCAAAGTGGCCCGAAAGCCCAACAAATGACCCGAAGGTCCAACAAATGACCCGAAGGTCCTCATAGTGGCTCGAAAGCACACGAAAGCATCAAAATGTTTCAATTAACGAGTCCGGAATTAACCAAAGTAGCAAACGCACATGTCCCATAACCACGAGTTTTACTAAATTGTTTAATTCTCTTCATCGTTTCCTTGAATGTGTAAAATCATCAAAACGACAGATATTTCAATTAACGAGTCCGGAATTAACCGAAATAGTAAAAGTGTGGTTCCATACTCCGCACTTTTGCTAAATCGTTTAAATCGCTTCATCGTTTCCTTGAAAGTGCAAAATTGTGTATTTTGTAAAAATACACTTTACATTCTCAAACGGACAAGTCCGGAATTAAGCGAATCAGTAAAAGAAAGGGGTCATAGTCCTCGATTTTGCTGAAACGTTTAAATCGCTTCCTCATTCTTTTGAAATCGCAAACTGTAAAATTTTTGAAAACAATTTTATTTATTTTGTAAAAATAACAATTCGCATTCTCAACTGAACAAGTCCGGAGTTAAGCGAAACAGTAAAAGAAAGGGGTCATAATCCTCGATTTTGCTGAATCGTTTAAGTCGCTTTCTCATTCTTTTGAAAACGCAAACTGCTAAAATTTTATAAAACAATTTTCATTTTAAAACGTTTTTCCAATCACGTGATTAAAACAGCAAATCAGTAACAATTTCGATAAGGAAATTGTACTTCTCAAAATACCGTAAAAACGGTTACAAATCAGTATCGCGGAATATCCGCTTGAAAATCCACTTTTAAAATTTGGCGGTTACTGAAGCCAAAGCGACAGTAGTTTTAAAACATCAAAATCACATCAAAACAATCTACATCAAAATGTAATGTCAGTGAATTTTCATTCATCAATTGCCCCAAAACACCGTACTTCAAGATATAGCATTGGTGTAAAATTCCGTTGTAAAAATAACGGCAACAAAATACGTTTCATAACCAAGCATCGGTTCAACGTAAAATAAATGCAATAACGTGCAATTTAAATTTTTGCACATACTACAAAATGAACAAAGAATCATTCAAATGTATCTTCAATGAAGATAATTTAAAACAGCAAAAATCTAATCAATAGATGATTAGTACAAAAGAAAGTCAGCGGAAATTTCAACAAAAATCACATATCTGCAATTTCTTCGAATCCTCAATTCGGATTCGAAGTTCTCAAAGAAACAAAATAATTACAGCTATGTAAACAACAAACGAAATTCATATCAATTTCGTATTTTGATTTTTAAATCAAAAAGATTATCAGTTGTACTCAGCGAAGACAGTTTCACTGTTTCCGCTGCGCACTCTAATAAACAGAACACAATTCAATCAAATCAACAAAACACAGTTTCACTTTTATTTTTAAATAAAGGTATTTAAAATTTCATCAAAATTTCAAAACTTTAGTTTTGACTCAAATTACAGATAAAACATCGACCAATAGTTGTAACATATGTTCCATCCAAGTTATGTTTTATATTATGTCCATAAACCCCAAGCTCTGATACCAACTGTGACGCCCCACCTCTATGCTCATAATAACAAAGAGTATTAAAAGAAATACTGTCTATTATTACGAAGAATAAGGCTGGATAGGAGCGACCATCCGTAATTGGCTTTACACAAATATTGGTTATCTCGACAGGAGTGGTATATACTTTTTATTTTTCATCTATTATTTATTTACTCCCATCGACACACCCAATACTAGTATAAAACGAACTACGATGGTTCATAATAGTTTAGGACATTAGATATAACAATAACACAGATAATATAAATGCGGAACACAGATAAAAACAAAAGTCTCATATATATATAACTGATGTCAGTTAATACATAGTTGACACAATACATATGATACAACTACAACTGTCGACTCCAGAAGTTATATATACAAGTACATTATCGATTAATATACATGAATACATATCGTCCTATACCATGACACGACGATTACAAAATGACACTGACAACTTCAGAAGATGTGAAAAGTCTTCAAATCCTGAACAGCAACTCAAAGAAGAAAATCTACAACCTGAAAATACTCGATCTGACCCGAGTATTACATTCAAAAGAAAATAATACCCGGATCAGTCTAATTCAAACTCAGTTATTAGCGCATAGAAGCAGTAATAATCAATCTCAATATAGATGACAGTCACAGAAATCTCGTATATCCAACACTCGATACGAGAATTGGATAACGGCAGATATAGCACTAAGCAGTGTAAATCAACAAATCAGAAATCTCAAAAAGATCAATCAAATCAAATTTCTATGTGGCTGCAGTACACGCACGCGTGCACTGCCTCGCCACACAGTACGTGAAATCATCACGACGGTGAAAAATAACAGCAATCAAAACTGTAGAAAAACTTACAGGGTCAAACCCAGGTCTTTGAGACTGGATTCAACTCGCTGTAAAATTTCACAAATCAACTTGAAACAATCAAGAACCGACAAACCAAACTCAACCAACTCAAGCGAAAAGGAAGCGGTGAACAAGTTCACGCTTCAGATCAAAACTGTGATATCGAACAAGCCATGACCGTAGTCAATAGCCAAAGCAACTCGAACAACAACAAAAGCATGTACCAACATGAATATACACCGTACAACCAGTGTCAACATCTACATGGATACAAGCAACTGAGCAAGACAACAGAGTAACAAAAGATGAGCATCAATGCATACTGGAATGAATGCATCAAAGTGACAATATAGGGCAGCACATATATGCAAAGTCCAACATGATCAAGTTCATCAGACCAAGCTTCAACTTATCTATAACAAATGCAATTGCATGTATGCAATGCAGACAGGGACCAAAATGTCCAAATGAACTAAGAAGTGAGATCTACAGCAAGGAAATAAAAAAAACAGTGCATCAATGTAAATGTGCAGAGCTACAACAATCGACGAAGGCTGGAAAACAACAAATGGCACCAACAAAACAGCAACAAAGGAACCTGACAAACATAAACAAGACTCAAGGAAACCGTGAATGTGCACCAAATGCAAGCCGAGAATGCAATCAAGAATGTATGCATACACATGTATGAAGACCACAAAGTCAGTGCACAACAAATGTCAAATGACTCAAGTGAAGATATCAAAGTGATCTGCAACAATACCAGAGTAGTATGAAAAGACAATGATGCACTGCAGTTCGTATGATGCACTGCAGTTCGTATGTACAACATATACAATCAAACAAGTGAATAGCTCAATGCAACATTCGATGAATATATGAAGTAACAGAAGTGAGTGCAGAGAAAATAACTTAAATCTCAAGTGAACAGTTCAACTACTATGGTGGGAAATTAGGATTCACAGAGAAATCACATAATGACAACACTCAATGAATAGAAGTGTGCACAGGGAACACTGGTCAGGGGATCAAGTACGGTGAACCCACATGTGTAGGGTCAACACATATACATGCACACATACAATGGTATGTATGCACGCATGTGAAACCACAAAATAATCAAGCAGCAAGAAGAAAACCAAAGTGTCATAGAATGGTTTACACACTGAAACCAAGGCCAAAGCTAATTATTCAAGGAATCAACCAAACCACAGTTCAAATTACCTACTTACGAACTGGGACAGAAGCCTCAAAACATGAATGTACCAGTTGCAACATATAATCAAACACTCAGTGATGTCCAAATGACAAAACTCAAGCCAGGTCAAGAAAGCAAGATTATCACTGTAGGCAAGAAGTATATACAAATGATCAAGCACTGGAAATGACTAGTGCAACCAAGACTGGCAACAGGGAAGTAAAGATCAAGAAATGCAAACTGGCAACCTGAAAGAAACAAACTACAAAGACCCTCGTAATCCCAGTGGAACAGTGCCGAGAAAACCCACCAGTAAACCAAACTTCACAATGATACAACATATATGCAACCATACAACTGGTCAGTGCAAAGATAAATGCATATATGGAGATAGACATGCCAAAGTCCCTAAAATTCACGGAACAATAACTATAAAGCTAATAACTACGAAATATACTAATTCGAATGAATTACAGAAATCATTTCCATTGGGCGACTCACAAAAGAAATCACAGTAGCAAGACTGCTCGATGTCTCGGAATCAAGAGCAGCTGAGAAACAATGCATCAAGGACAAGAAGACAACTACGAAGTCAAAACCGAAGTAGATATCATCATAAAAGTAGTTTCCAAAACAATTTAGCAGGGATGGTTTTAAAGCATATCACTGCTTTAACAAGATAAGTCACAACCGTGAGCACCATTTAATCCACCTCGGAAATTCACAAGCTTAAACGAATCAGAAACACATGAATTCGAATAGAATAAGAAATCATTTAGCGTAGAACTTCAGACAAACAAAATCAAGGCAACACACGAAATCCTTCAATGCCGAGGCAACAACGACCATACCAAAAATCGAAGAATCATTGATCATTTCAAGAATTCAAAACGAAGAGCATGTGGTAGAGCAAAAACAACAACCTGGAACGAAGTCGAACAAGTCGAGCCCAAACCATCACAATTCCAAAAATCATATACGAACGAAAACAAGGTAGTCACGTAACAGTTTGAATTAGATGTGAGTGACGAATATCACTCACCTTAGCCACGATGTTTTGGAGCTGTCGAAGCCAAAGTCCAAGTCGCCAGAGAATCGATCGCCTTCGATTGAGTAGCCATGGTCGCGATTTAAAATCCCGAAGCCCCAATTTGTTCGAAGCTCTAACCTTTGACGGGGAGGGGTGAGCGAGAGTGAAGAAATCTTGAAGCCGATTTTTACTTTTGGGAGACGAAGACGAACGAAAACATCGAGCCTACTTGAATTTGAAGAACGAACGAACGCCTCCATTTTTTTTTCTCGTTCAATTAGGTTTTAGGGTTTTTCGAATGGGAGTCAAAGTGGGGGACGGGTTATCAACCCTTAATAAAATCACAGCATCACAAAGCATGGGCCGAGATGATTTTTAAAGCCCACCTAATTCCTTAATCAAATTTACACTAGTGTTTGAAACTGATTTAAAACACTTAACAAAATTTTCAAACGAGTTTCAAACTGGTTTCTAAAAATTTTCCGAACAGCAATCGAATAGGAAAGAAAACCGTCCAGAGATGATAAATAATCGGTACGCAATACCGGGTTGTTACAGACTCCCCTCCTTATAAAAATTGCGTCCACGCAATCATAGGGAATAAATGGATAAAAGGTAACAACCAAAAGAGCATGGCAATGTCGAATGCATAAGCAAAGCAAATGTCAACGGGGAAGTACTGAAATCATGGAAGTATCAGATATAAAATAAAAAGGTTCGACTGTTTCAAATCAAAAGAATCAACATCGAGGGGATCAAGGAATCAAAATCAGACGACTAACAAAAGCAAGAACAATCGAGTTCCAGCAACTAAAAGAGAAAGAAAAACAGAGCAGAAATCCCATACAGAGCACGAATTGAATGTGAGTAAATCAAATTACTCACCTGAATCGCCAGAGAAAAAGACGAAGCTCAAATCTCAAAAGTCGCAAATATTCAATCATCAAAACGATAATTGAATTTTCAAATCGCAAATATTTACTTATCTCAAACGATAATCAGAAGACAAAACAAATATCTGATTATCTCATATGATAGTCAGAAAACAAATATTCAATTATCAAAAGCGATAATCAAATTTCAAATCGCAAATGTTCGATTATCAAAAACGATAATCAAATCTCAAATCAGCAATTATTTAATTATCAAAAGCGATAATTAAATCTCAAATCAACAAATATTTAATTATCTAACAGCGATAATTAATAACAACAAATATCCGATTATCAAAAACGATAATCAGTACTCATATCAACAAATATTTAATTATCAAAAGCGATAATTAATAACAACAAATATCTGATTATCAAAAACGATAATCAGAACTCATATCAACAAATATCTAATTATCACAAGCGATAATTAGAAACAACAAATATCTGATTATCAAAAACGATAATCAGAACTCATATCACAAATATCTAATTATCACAAGCGATAATTAGAAACAACAAATATCTGATTATCAAAAACGATAATCAGAACTCATATCAACAAATATCTAATTATCACAAGCGATAATTAGAAACAACAAATATCTGATTATCAAAAACGATAATCAGAACTCATATCAACAAATATCTAATTATCACAAGCGATAATTAGAAACAACAAATATCTGATTATCAAAAACGATAATCAGAACTCATATCAACAAATATCCAATTACCTGTAGATCTCACTTCTTTTAAAACAACAGAGAACAAGAGCAGAACAGAAAAACAATATCAGAATCTCACATTCGCAGCGGAACAATATATAATAGATAAACACTAGTCTTTTAAAACAAAGAACTATATCATTTTATACATACATCAATCATCAGAGTCAATATACAACAATGGACAGTTATATAACTTGTCCTCATACAGAATACACAGCGGAATAAATATATCAGATACAAATACTACGTCTCGTTATCCAGCTTATCTCCTAGCTCCAGAATATCCAGAATATCCTGATAATCTAACTCTAGACTGCCCGTGTGGAAATTGGTGGGCACCCAGAGTTTAGAAGGGAAACAATAAACTCCGAGTCAGTCATGGTGACTGGTGTGAGATCGTAAAAACAGTTTATCTTTAAAATAAACAACAGGAAAACTTTAATGTCAATTCGCAATACTTTTGGAAAATGAAACTACCATAAGACCTCCCACCACACACACAATGCAAACGCAGAATTGGAGGAGATTTCTTCTTATGATAGTCAAAGATGCTTACTACGCAAAATCAAATCATTTTTGATATTATTATTAGTGCATAGTGTAGAAAACATTTCGAAAGTATAATATTAATCTTAGCCAACATACGACCAGTATCGTATGCCTACTATAGCTACCATCTAAACAGTGGTGACCACCGTACGTAAATGGCAGGTTCTACAACTAATACCGTACAAGGTGCGTATTGGAGTTTGGATTTCCAACAAATGGTCAGGCTAAGAAACTTCCTTTTCCACGATGGGTACGTCCCTGGAATAGACGCCCCGAGAAATAACCTAACATTACGGTTAGATCTCTGCCAACACAAGGCCGGGTTACCTCTGCAAAAGTAGGTAACTACTGACACGCGTATGTCATCCCCCGATCGTAACCGATCTTCCCGAGGATCCCCGATTTCCAACAAACCACATAGATAATAATGCAGCAACCACATAGGTTAAGTATCTGGGCTCCATACCATGATACCACCTCTATCCAGAAGGAATGACATACACTAAGGGGCGCTACTCCCTAGAACCTTGCTGCATCCTTCCTGTTTCGACCATTTCCGGGGTGTGAGGCTCGACGAAGTCTCGTCCACAAAGCTACGCTTTATACAAAGCCATGCTTCGGGTCCAACAAAATGATCAACCTATGATCACAAAGATATAAGATCAAACAAATGATCATATCGCAAATGATCAAACACTGATCATTTCACAGCAACACTCAGTATGCCACGTTACCAAATTGGGATATATCGCTGATAAATTTCAACTACATAACCTCTGAGCTCGTACGTCTCGGAGAAGGGTGTTAAGCTAAGAGAATAAATTCTCCGCCACCAACAGAAATGTATTTGAAAGAAATCAGCTTTATATCTCAAATTGTAACGTCAGACACACAATCCATACAAGTCTGTTCCGGGATCGAACAGAACCGAAGGCACTTCTCACGAAGCCCTTGCACATCCGGATAATTTTCAATCACGTCAGGACTTCCCGTCACTAAGGGTGATAAAACCTCTAAATCGGAGATCAGCCGATGTAGAGTAACTCGACGGTAATCCTTCCGTTTTCAAAAATATCCGGTCTTCAACACCGGTCTTCAAATGCAATTCATAACGACGTATCACATATTCGGAATGGGTTATACGACCCCATGGTCCTTTCCCGGCTAACCCAAATAGTGAGCGATTATTCAAAAATAAGTGTGGCATTCAAATTCATCCAATTCACAACAAATACCTATCTAAAGGTAATTATTGATAGTCGGTTATTTAACTATCAATAAAGATGCGCAACATCATCAGATTCCAAATAATTTTCCCAAATTATTTATCTTCAAAAATATCTTTACTAGATATAAAATTTCCACACTTCAAAAATAAATCAACGTTTATTTTTCTAAACAGTTTCCCTTTCTTTTATAAATTCCATGTGAATTTATATTTCAAAAATATCTACTGATATATGATTTTCGAATCGATGTCAATATTCACTTTCGATTTATCTTTACAAAGATAAATCTCAAAATGTTCATTTCATATTGGAAAAGTAATTCCATACTTATTTAATAATAAGTATTTCACAAATCTTTTAATTTCAACAC
This sequence comes from Allium fistulosum, assembly GCA_030737815.1. Taxonomy (NCBI): domain Eukaryota; kingdom Viridiplantae; phylum Streptophyta; class Magnoliopsida; order Asparagales; family Amaryllidaceae; genus Allium; species Allium fistulosum. The sequence goes on from CM060904.1 coordinate 693,350,109, forward strand.
TTGGAAAATATTCGATATACTTAAATCAATATTAAGTATATATTTCGTTCTTTAAGGAAATCATTTACTTTGACAGCATTTATTTGAGTCAAAACGAATGCTACGTAAAACATCGTTACGACGACTCAAAATCACTAGTATAGGGATTCGAAATTTAGATAGATATATAAATCCCAATACTATATAAAAACATTTCCTTTCGGAAATCATTTACTATAACAACAGTGTTATAGTCTACCATTTCCTTATTTCTCGAAAACGTCTATTTCAACAAGAACTGCGGAAATCTATGCTTTCGATTCATAATACATTTTAAAACATCTTTAAAATGTTTAACTTCATTTTTAATGTCACTTCTTCAAAAATAAATCCATTTTATTTAATAATATATTCACTGTCCAAAATCGTGAATATAATTCACTTAACCCAATTTCAATCATTTCTACACATTTTTATCTCAATAAAAATTCGCTATCCAAAATCGCGAATATATCTTCTTTAAAAATCTTCTATATTTAATTTCTCAAATTCAACTGATTTTGAATTTATAAACACGTTTATAATTTCTATTTCTATTTTAATAACAACTTTGACTTATAAATTTTCTTTTATTTACTTCTATAATTTACTTATCAAAATAAGTGATTTCGGATTTATAAACAACTTTTATAATTTCAATTCTATTTATAAAACTTCAATCCCAAATCAATTTCGATATTGATTTCTAAATTTATTTTCAACTTTAAATAAAATTCCCATACTGATTTCTCAAAATTTCATTTCCAAATATTAAATCAATTATAGATTGATTTCTAATTTTATTTATCCCTACTAAAATAAATTCCTTATTTTCCTTCACATTATTCAATATCCTGTTTTTAAATGGATTCTTTAAATTGAAATCATTTTACATTGATTTCCCAGATCATTTCAATTTACCAAGTAAATTTCTAATTGGATTTCCAACTTATCTCTTTTTAAATAAATTCCTTTTAAAGAAAATAAATTTCTTTGTCTCTTTCTATCTATTTAAAAATCCAAGTTTAAATTGAATTCTTCAATTTAAAATCACTGTTTTATGAAATCCATTTATTTAGCATTTTCACTTTATTCTGGAAATAATTCAATAAGATTATAAAAATCAGCTTTTATACTTTTAAATTCTTTTCTTCGAATTTATTCAACTTCTAAAAATTTATTTACTTAAAAATTCCTATTTTGATTTCAAAAATTCAATTTCATTTATTTTTGGAATCCAATGATATCAAACATCCATTCGGCTAAATTTTAGCTTCAAACCATTTCCAGATATCAATATGATTAATAACATCAATATAATCATTCATAGATTTATATCACAGTATAAATAAATTCAATCAATGTGAGGGGTCCAGTTGGATCCCTCCAACCTGTTTCCCTGCATCCAAAGACGTTAGCACAATACCAATTCCACTTCGAGGTGGAATATCGCGGTATATGGGTTTTTATAAAAATCCGCTTATAACGGCGCAATAGGGTCTCATCCGCTATACGAGGCGGGAAATCATCAATCCAATATATACATATGCCAATATGTATATATTGCTATATATAGATATATCCTAAAATATCTAATATCAACAACCCAAACAGACAATCAAACAATAACTGAAAATTCCACTTTCATTTTGAGTGAGAAAAAAATCTCACCTTAGATTTTTAATTTGCTATCCACTTTCCATTTCAGTTTTGTTTTCTCGATTTTAACCTGGTATAAACAATTTATACATTTCGTTAATATTCGAAATAAATCGAACAACCAATTACCGTTTAATAGTTTTAATCCAACTAGTATATATTTTTAAAATTCCTTTTCAACCTTATATATTTTTCAAAGTCCTTTCCATATATATATAATTTTCTATTTGAAAATTTTAAATTAACAAGTGATTTTATCTTAAACCACTATTCTTTATATTTTATTTTAAGATAACTTCCTTTTTAGAAATTATATAAGTATTTATAAAGACGACCCATATACTAAAATAAAAACTATGTGTATTTTAAAATATTCTATACAGATTTTTATAAATCTGGTTTTATCCAAAAGTTTCTCAACTTTTAAATTTCCCTTTCATTAAATCTTAAACATATTACTTTTAACAATTTTATTTAATTAAAATTAAATTTAAAACTAAATCTACTTTAAAATAAATTTCCTACAACAAACTAGCTTACTGTAAATAATAATTTTTCTCTTCATCTGTTAACTTACTTAAACCAAAAATTTAATTTTCATCGAATGATTTATTTTAAACCATTTTCTTTATAAATAAATTTATCTAACCAATATTTAAACTAGTAAATTTAGAATGTTTGTATTTATTTTCACTTCTTAAACCATATACACATATATATTTGTAAACTGCCGAATATAAAAATCTAGTTATCATTCAAATTTCAATTTGAATAACAAAGAAAAATATACCTTACTGACATAAACGAACCCAGGCTCGAACGCAATTCCAAAACCCACATCTTGACATCGTCGCCATCGATTTGCCTCCTCTCAGCCTCAAGAACTCCTAACTTGCCGCTGCCTGGAACAATCATCGCGAAAAAGTCGCGAATTCCGCCTCCAGATTGGTGCTCGCGAGAAACTCCCCTGCCATCGCAAATCACCTCATCACAGCGCGCGCTACCCTCCTCGTGCACACGTGTGCGAGAGCCGCTACCACCATCGACGAACACGAGCCAACTCGAAACCCTAATCTCCCAGTCGCGACGAACTCGCGAACCACCTCGCGATTCCCTAGCTTCGTGCGCCCAGCTCGAAGCCCTAGTCGCTGCCTCGCCTTCGCGACGTCGTCGCGTGAATGAGTGCCTCCCCCCATCTCCTCGCGCTCGCGAAGCACCGCAACCCCACCGTGAACCCAACTGATGCCGCCATAGTCGATCGCGCCATTCGATTTGAACGAGAACGAAGCTTTTTTTGTCGCCATTGTTTTCTTTGATTCGGTCGTGAAGAAAGAATGACTACGTGATTTTATTTAGTTTCGTTTTGGTCGAGAGGAGGAAAAGGAACGAAATTATTTACAGAGGCCATTTTTATTTCAATTCTGTGAACGAGATTTTGAAGAGGGAGAACGAGATTGTCATTTAAAATGGAACGAAGCATGCCTCCACGATTTCGTTCGTGATTCTCGGCTGAAATAAAGGGCGTGATTAAATGAAGAGAACGTTCTGATGTGACCAGATTTAAATTTAAATTTAAATTCGAATTCGAATAAATTTCGATGCGTTTACACGTCGTATTCTCACATAACAACTCCAAATGCCACGAAATTTGAAATCCGGCAATAATTCGATATTACGGACCCAATGGAACTGGTTTCGTCGAATTCCGAGACTGTGCCTCAGACGGCTATTTTTTAAATATCGGTTCAACGATATAAATTTCAAAACTGAACAGAACAGCTTAAAATTCAATTCTGAAGCTGCTGTTATCTTCAGTGTTATCAATATAAATTTCACAAGCGGTTTGAAATATTTTTCTTTAGCTTTAAATTGAAGATTTAAATTTTTATCCAGTTTCAATAGATGAAATTATAAAATCTAATCGCCAAATTCTGAATTATATTCGGGATTCAAATTAAATCGTCGTTCAAATATTTAAAATTAATTAAATATTCTCAATTTAATTTATTCAAAATTCTGGGTCGTTACATTATGCTTCCAAGATAAACGAGGAACTCTTGCTTGAGTCTCTCGAGTTGGTTAAAGAGAAATGAGACGAGGTTGATCTGAGGGTACCTTTGATACAGGCAACCTTGTTTTTAAACGGGTCTTTTCTGGTATTAGGGCAGTTGGCTCGATTTGGGAAGGTCCCTATTGTTGGATCTGGGCCATCATGAAATAGGGTAAATGGGTAAATTTTAAAAAATTATTCCGTTTAGATCTTATTGAGCCTATAAAGTCTAAATTTATCTAGATCTTATATAAATTTATTTTAAATAAAATCAATATTTTATTTAATTTATAAATAAAATTTTATTTATTCTTATGTTTGTATTATATAATATAACATGTGTATCATATACACATGTGTGTTTACGTGCACGTGCAACATAAATAGTGTACATGGTTTAACATGCCCATATATAAGTGCTGGGTTTTATGCCGCAACGCACACATTAGTCCCTCCATATACATATGTGATGCTATATATATGTATGTGTGTGAGTATATAATTTTATATAATATAAAATAATATTTGTAAAATGTGTGTGTCTATATATACATACATATATATAATTGATATTATAATATAAAGTATTGTAAATATTTATATAGATACTTTTGAGTTTAAATTGAAGTTAAAATTCAAATTTTAAATTTTCACAACCAAATCTGTATAATAAAATATCTACAAACTTCAAATTCAAATTAATATTTTAATTTTAGATATATCTATATATATAATATGTATATTTTGAATTTTTTTAAAATGAATATACATATATTTATATTATATACATATATGTATGTATATAAAATTAATATTTCATAAATATATATGTGTAATAAAAATATAAAAAAAAGTTTTAATGTGAATAAATATATAATTTATTACATATATATACATTAACATATATACGGCCTTAATAATATTAATCAAAAATATTTTTTAATTAATAAAAGCTTACAGTTTAAAATAGTTTTTTTAACTAAAGATTTCCGTACAGAAATCATAATAAAATTTAATTCTTTTTATGAAAAAATATTCTAAAACGTAAACATATTTTTTATTAAATATTTGTACGTATATTTTATAATATATATATATATGTTTACTTTATATAAATTATACATAATATTAAAATTGGAAACTAGGTTGAAGGGCTTCTCATTCTAGAGTACTAAGTTTTAAGGACAATATTTCTGAATAATTAGTTTTAAGGACAATTTACAAGAAAATGATAAATTCATTTATCTTTTAAGTTATATAGGAAAATGATAAATTCATTTATCATTATTTATGTATAACTGAAAATGATAACTTCATTTATCTTTTTTTCTGAAAATTGTCCTTAAAACTAATTTTTCAGAAGTGCTATTCTTAAAACTTATTACTCTGCACAAAGAAGCCCTTTAAGTGAAAATCCTACCATCCAATGTAGACAACACGGACATATGTGGATTCATGATATTCATATACTATCGACGCACACCTATGACATAATGAACACACACACAAATACATACATACATATATATGTATGTATGTATATATGGAAATGTAAATAAAATATTTACCTTTACTAAAACCTAGTTGTGACACTTTGAAATATTGATTTGAAGAATTCCTTGAATTAGTATAAAAAATCCAGAAAAAGGTACCAATCGAAAAGCAGCAACCACTGATCTACTACTTGTACTTAAGTTGTGTTTTAAAAGCTTGAAATTTTTAGGAGGAAGTCAAGGGAAGGCCGATCAAGTCTGGTCTAGATGGAGCAAAAATCATAAGAAAATAAAGTTGGATTTGAGAAGTTTAAATAGTGTGGATACTAAGGAGCAAAAATAGGATCCGGATCCTCTTTTTTCTCTTACTATTTCACATCATTTTGGATCAATATTCAAGCCCATATCTCTCCTTATGGCCAAACACTATAGCCCTTTATTTGGCTTCCTAACTGCTTCAAGACCGATCAAACAAATGTGCATTTAAATCTAATTCAAATGCACATCTATATCATATATCAATATGTGTGTATATAACTTTTTTAACGCATTATTTTAATATTGATCAACACAAATAGATAAATTTTACAATTAATATTTCATAAATGTTAATTAATTTAATTAATTTATAACAATATAATTAAGTAAATTAGGTGGTATTCAGAGTATTCAACGTTTCGGTTATGTGACTCTTAACTGTAAGTTCGGTCAAAGATTAATATTTAACAATTTGAATATTAACGTTCATACATCACCTTAGTTAGTGGTGTGACATTACGTCCAAATTTATCGCATTTTATTCGTTTAAATCCAATTTTATTTGTTTAAGCATTACCCAATAGTGATGTTTATTAACACCAATTATTTTCATCAAAACTATATCACATTCGAACTTATGGAATTCGGTAATGGTCAAAATTCCAATATCGTCCATATTCAACTTTATGGTCCAAACGCAAAGTCATTGGTTCAATAATAACAATTATTATTAACTGAACTACTCTGGCCAAAGATTTTGACTTCAGGTTGATTTAAGTTGAACATGATACTAACCTCATTTAACCGAGGAGACGAGTCCTCTACTGAATAGTGTTTCACTTCCAATGCTTCCACTCGACCCAATTATAGTCGTTCGGTGTACCTCGCACCATGATTAGACTATAATCAAAGCAGAGTTTCCACATTGAAGATTAAAAGTATTCTCAAGTCAAGAGAACTGTGTAATATTATCACATCGATATTTTCTATTTGACCTCAGTTATATCAACTAACAGAAAACTATCGAGTGAGTCATTCCATAGTTGTTCAATAATTATCAGTATGTAACCCCTAGTTGCCCATAGCAATCATAAGTAATACATTACTCAACCTTTGGAGAGCGTTACGTACTCCAGTCTCAACTGATGCTTTGATATCTAGTCTTGATATTAGCTAGGAATATTTAAAACTATGTGTTTGTTATACATTGTTATAAAATACTCATGATTACAACAATTGTAATTACGATCACAAAGCACACCATTATGGATTTTCTATTAAATATAATTAAATTAAACATTTAATTAATTATAATACATTATAATAATTATATAACATAAAGAAATCACCATTTATTTCGAATGGGATTTTATGAAAGATATAATAATTTACAATAAATTACGTAATTGCTCCAAGGGCATACCCGTGACTTTATCAATCTCCCACTTGCACTTGGGGCTAACTATGGAATCTCAATCTCATCCCTTCAATCAGCTTGACAAGAACCAACCGAGCTAGTCCTTCATATCACGACCCTTCTTCTTAACAAATTCTCTAATCAGGTGGAACATTCAAATAATATGTCATGACTTTTTTATGCTATGGGCTCCTTTGCGATATGCATCGCTGCATTGTTGTCACAAAACAATGCCACTGGATTCTCCGTATCGGGAATCACTCCGAGCTCACTTAAAAAATTATGCATCTAGATCGCTTCTTTAGCTGCTTCATTAAGGGCGATGTACTCGTCCTCCATCGTGGAATTAGCTAAGGTTTCTTATTTTGAACTTTTCTAATTGACTGTCCCACCGTTAATAGCAAATACATAACCCAACATTGATTTACTTTCATCGGTATCACTTTGAATGCTAGAGTCAGCATAACCCTTCATAAGGAGGTCTCCACTACCATATACTCGGAACTAGTCCCTAGTATTTCTTAAATACTTTAGTGTACACTTTATAGTCATCCAATGCTTTTCTCCAGGATTAGACTTGTATTTGTTTACGCATCCTAATGTGTATGTCACATCCGTTCTAGAACATAGCATAGCTTACATTATGGAATTTATCATCGAAGCATACGGTACAGTCTTTATACACTCTTTCTCCTCATCAGCTCGAGGAGCATTCTTCTTAGAAAATATAATTCCAGATTGCATTGGAACATTTTCATGCATGGAATTCTTCATACTTAACCTTTTCAGTATGTATCTATGTACATGGAATAGGACAATCCCAACTACCTCTTAAATTCATCTCTATAGATCTTTATACCTAGTATATAGGCTGCTACGCCCAAATCCTTCCTGAAGAAGTTCTTGAAAAGCCAAGCTTTGATTCATTAAAATAATTAAACGTCATTTCTAATAAACATAAGATCATCAATTTATAATATTAAGAATACGACAGCATTTCCTTGTTCCTTTTGGTATACATACGCTTCCTCTATGTCTGATAAAAATCAAACAGTTTGATTGCTTTATCAAAACACTTATTCCAACTCCTTGAAGCTTGTTTAAGTCCATAAATGGACTTTAACAACTTGCATGCTTTGTCCTTACTCCCACTAGCCTCAAAACCCTCGGTTTGTGACATATAGACAGTCTCTTTTAAATCATCATTCAGAAATGCCATTTTTACGTCCATTTTCCATATTTCATAGTCATAGAATGTAGCAATAGCCAGCACTATCTAAATGGACTTAAAAATAGCTATGTGCAAAAAAGGTCTCATCAAAATCAACATCCTGAATTTGACAAAATCCTTTTGCAACTAGCCTAGCATAGACTTATAAGTCTCCACTTGTCAATCTGCATTTAGTTTTTTTTTCTTAAAAATCCATTTGCAGTCGATGGGTTTTATCCCTTTGGTATGTCAAACAGTGTCTATACTTTTTTTTCATGTATGGAATCCATTTCCGATTTCATTGCTCTAAGCCAAAGTGTAGACTCTTTACTCTATAGTGCTTGTTGGAATGATAGAGAAGTGTCATCATTTTAGACGTAGTCCTTCTTCTCCCCATCAATGAGAAAACCACAGTATCTCTCTTATGCATGATATTCCCTATTAGACCTTATAATAGGTTGCCTGTTTTCATATATGAGCGAATTTGGTTCTCATATTGGTTCGGGCTCAGTATTAATTTCTCAAATCTCATCCAAGTCTACAACTTGACCATTAATTTCTTTTTATAGAAAATCCTTTTTCAAAAAGAGAGCATGCTGAGAAACAATAACCTTTTGTTCCTCAGGATGTAGAATATATATCCCATTAGGTTTCAGGATATCCTATAAATTTACACAACGCTGATCTTGCCTCGATTTATTTGGACCAACATTCTTAAAGTAGGTCGGATTACACCATTAAATACTTGAGCTGGGGTTTCTTCCCATATCACATTTCATATGATGTCTTAGGCTTAGATTTAGTGGGCATCAAATTCAACATATGCACTGCGGTTTCTAGTGCATATCTCTAACCAGACGGAGGTAACTCGGCCTTACTCATCATGGAACGAACCATATCTAATAAGTTCAGTTCCTCCGCTCCGAAACACCGTCATGTTATGGAGTATATGGTGAATTAATCCGAGAGATAATCCCATTATCTTTTAAGTAATGTTGGAGTTCTTATCCAACATACTCACCTCCTCAATCAGACTAAAGTATTTTAACCTTTTGGTTCGTCTGATTTTCAACCTCTTTTTTATATTCAACAAATTTCTCATGGACATCAGATTTGTTCTTCATAAGATACACATATCCTTGTCTTGAGAAATCATCAGTAAATGTTATGAAATAAGAACGGTTATCTTTAGTAACTACATGCATTGGGCCACATAAATCACTATGTATGAGACACAAGAATTCACCTACTCTTTCATTACTCCCACTAAAGTGGTGCTTGGTTATCTTACCTTTGAGACACGACACACGCGTATTAAATGATTCAGACTCAAGTAATGGTAGAAAACCTTTAGTCCAGTGACAAAGATAATTTTTATTTATATTATCATTCGAAGAACTACTCACAAAATAGACATAATTAGTATTATGATCACATAAATGCCATTATCAAAAATACCATCATAGACTTTATTACCATTTAATATAATATCCATAACATTATCAGAAAAGTGAAAGATATAGTCAGTCTCAGACAATCTAGACATAGAAATTATTCCATAATAAAGTCTTTTACACAATAACAATTATTTAATATCAAAGCAAATCCACTCGACAAGTTCAAATAAAAATCTCCAACTGCCATTACAACTACAATAGACCCATCGGCAACTTGAAACCTCATTTCTCCCTTTACTATGTGATGCCAGTTTCTAAGCCCATGTATAAACTATAGATATGAGTTTCAGATCCAGTATCTAAAACCTAAGATAATTTATTGATTGCAAAATAATTTTGAATCATAAATGTACCTGATGGAGAGGCAGAACCTTTCCACTTCTTCTCTTTAATAATCTTCAAGTACTCTACATAATTCCATTTCTAATGACCCATCTTGTGACAATAATGATATTCACCCTTGTCCATAGCAGTAGTCTTTTTATTTTTCTTGTTAACCCGTTTTTGCTTCTTTGAAACTTTTTGAGATGACACGTTCCCCTTAATAACAAGTATAGTCCCTTGATCCTCAAACGAAGACTTAGCCGATCTTAACATATTAAGGAGATCCATGTTCAATAAGTTCTTATTATATTATATAATATGAACTGCTCATACCGAGGAGTAAGAGACCAGAGGATCAGGTCAACTTGCATCTCTTTGCTTATCGTTACATTTAACTATGCAAGTCTATCAGTATAGCCTTTCTTTATTAGGATGTAATCGTCAACTTTCTATCCATTGGTCATTTTGGTGTTGAACAGCTTCTTTGTAAGTTCGTACCTTGCGAAACGGGACTATTCACTAAATAGAGCTTTGAGACTATCAAAAATCTTTGGACACACATGTTTTTGGTTGCCTCTACAATGATTGTTTAACATGGATAGCACAAAAACCTAGGAAATTTCTAGGTCTGAAACCCATTTATCATAAGCAAATCTTAGTTTGGGATCTACATCATCAACGGGTTGTTCTATTTGAGGTGCAATTATCGATGAGAAAAGATGTTCTTAAGTTAATGCTATCTTTATCGCTCTTAGCCTGTCAACGTTGTTTGGTCTAGTGAGTTTGTCGTTTTCAGAAAATGGCTTGCATGTAGATATTTTCTACAAGTTTTAACTTAGCGGATTAGGACAATATCATAGTAGATATTCTTATAATATTAATAAGGTTAAACTTTATGTTTCATTTTACTAATACGCTCCTACTAGTCTTTTATGTTTCTCCAAACTCTAAGATGAAACATAAAAGTCTTTCGACTTCACTAGTGGGTGGTAGGACTCGTATACCTTAGGATTTTGTCCTTGAGGAAGGCTTAACAAATCATATTCACACATATGATGGATAACTACTTATTAGTTCTATCATGTACAACTCCTGACCCATGGTTCCTTGTCCTAATCTCGTCTTTACCTTGAGGAAAGCTCAACAAATAAAGAGAGATTATTCATTCATACTAACCATTTCACGACGCCCTAAATACACCGCACATATCTTGAGGAATGCTCAACAAATATGTGTAGTTATCTCCCCTCGTCTATTCTATATATTAATAGTACTACACATAACATTCCTAACTTATAGAAAGTTCAACAAATAAGGAGTATGCAAGCAATCTATATATATATATATAAATGGTAGAAAACTTTATTTTAAAACTTTAGATCTGAATTGTTGTAAAGTGAAAGTAACGAATGTTTCAGATATAGTTAATTATGTACTTACTTGTATCTGACTTGCGGCTATGGGTCAATCTCCATTTGGGCTGAAATGCCTTAATAAAATTATACCCAGTTTCAAAAAAGATTTTATATTAACGATTCATAATCTTTAATATATTATATTGAGGGATATCAACTTATGGAATAATATATTTCTTATGAAATACCCTCGTGATTCAAGTGTCGGGTACATCGAAAATCATGGTATATGTAGTATATGTATATATTTATCCCTTAAGTCTGTTTTAGGTTTCTTAATCTTCCACCTTTAATTTACACATTCATATTATATAAGTTTTTTTTACTGTCATATAACTTTTATAATTTAATTAACTTATATAATAGTCTTATGTATAATATTATATTAATTAAATTTTATTTAATTAATTTAACTAATTAACATTTTAATTTAATTAATTTTATAATACAAATAAACATTTTATATGTATACTATAACATTTATAGTTTTACACATATATCTTTTTACATATATATGTATATGTATTTCTTTATTTCTTAATTAACTTTTAATTAATTAATTTAATTAAATATTTTTTAATTCTAAAAATTATTATATACATATATATTATATATACACACTTACATTGTCTTATACAAGTGCAACATATGTCATAATATATCTTAAATATATGTTTAATTATTTATTTTATTAATCTTATTAATATTAAAGTTTTCGAAATATGTTTATTATGTTTTCAAGACACTTTTGAAAACTATATTATAACATTTATAATATATATATATATCTTATTTTAAATTTAACTTTTAAATTTTTATTTTTATTTTAATTTCAAAACAATTTAGAAAATTAGCTTAAGGCCCAATTTAAATTGGGTCTTTTCCATTAGAGGAAAGCCTTCGCCTTAATTTACCTTTTGGGCCAGGCCGGTAGCCAGGTAGGGCATGGTACTTGATTATCCAAACCCAGCCCGGACTTTACATTTCTATACACTCTACTAATTGGTAAGCTTAATTAGTTAACCCTAACATGACTAGTTTAGACTGCATATGTTATTCGGCTCTAAAACCATTGTTTGATCTGAGCTAGCATGCAATGGGGTAAATGGGTAAATTTCAAAAAAATTATTCCATTTGGATCTTGTTGGGTCTATAAAGTTTAAATTATTTACGTCTAATCGAAATTTATTTTAAATAAAATCAACATTTTATTCGATCTGTAAATAGTATTTTATTTAATATCGTATTTATACTATATAATATAACATGCGTATCATATACACATGTGTGTGTACGTGCAACATAAATAGTGTACATGGTTTAACATGCTTGTGGCTAGTTTTGGGATTTACATTGCAACGGATATATTAACCCATCCATATACAATTGTGTTGTCTAATATTGACACGAGCTAGCTCAAGTCTTCCTTATTGATTTTAGTGATTTCATATTGGTATTTTATAATATGAGATTGAGAGAGATAGTGGGCATTGTTTCATTATTGTCGGACTTCACTTGAGGATGTCTCATTGTTGATTATTTTGGATTTGATGTTGATTCCAGATATGTATGATTCACCCATTTATATTAATTCTGTGATTTCCGATTCAATGTATTTGTATATGGGTGATGACATCTTTTGATATTAGTGTTGGTTGCTCTTATGAAATCAAGTTATATATAAGGTATGCCTTGATAAATATCTATTGTATTATATAGATATTTCAAACATACACTTTTATACTTCTTTATCCAATTTGACATGCTAGTTGATGATTTGAGCATCTTTAATTGTGATATTATATTGTTATTTCTTGTACACACTACTATCCTTATTTATTATCCAAGATTAGACATAGTCTGACCCATGTTTTATTTTATAATACTCGGATCAGTCCGAGACATCTCAATACAGGGACGACTTGACCAGTATGTATTTCGTTGGGCTTAGAGGAGGTCTATTTTAGGATTATTACATGAAATTTGTTTGGTATTGTTTCATTATATGCATATATATATAACTGACATATAAATTGTATTGAATAACATTAATGTATTTATATTATATGTTATCGATGCGATTGACTCTGTGTTCTCTGTGTTGTGTTGTATATTATGTATTGTTCTATTCTGGAGGCACACGTGTTTATTGTTTTGTACCGACACGGTGTACGTACTGATGAGTTTTATATTTGATGTTTTAGTACGTACCTATGTTAGTCCAAGAGGATATTCACGTGTGTACCCCATATAGCCTCATTCTTTGTATTAACTGACAGTATTACTCTGTAATACTCTTAGACGGTATGGGTATAGAGGTGGGGTAATACAAAATGGTATCAGGGCATGTTCAGAACAATATATCATATATAAGAGATGTGAATCATGGCCTTAGATGAGATTTACTAATCCCTGCCTCTTAGGTGAGTTGGGTAATTTTCTATAATAACTGATAGTAATTTTATCATATACATATAGGATGATTACTGGGGAGTAATCATCATGGGACGAGTTTGTATTTTTGTGTGTGTGTATATATGTATATATATAATATTTTACAATTATCTATTAAGTATGAAGTAGATAGTTGGAGTAGTAAGGACGAAACAGATTAGTCCAACCAGTAGCATTTATATTTATAATTTTGAATGGTTTGATATTGTATTTGATATTTGATTCATTTTATCAAAGTACGTAGAGGAATTATTAGATTCCGTTGGGTACCTCTATTTAGTCTCTTGTGTTTGTTTGATAATTTGAAGTTGTAGGAATTAAATTGATTTTGGAATTTATGTATAATTATATAAGTTATGTAATGAATTTAATTATTTGGTTTATACTTATTATAGGTAAATATAAATAGTGTTTGTTTGTTATCATATGTTGTTTCTTGAAATGGTTTGTAGACAAATATACATATAGATTACTTGTTAGTCCCTGAGAAGTTGGTTTTGATGACAATAATCTTAGAATAAGATTATAAAATATAAATACTGACATTATTGTTTAGATATATATGTATATGCAGGATATATATACAAGTACCAAAGAATGAAGACTGTACAGTATAGAGATTCAAGAACTGATGAACTCAAGATCGAAGATATCAAGATTCAAGACTCATGAGTATCAAGATTATCAAGAGTTCAAGATAAGTAATTTAGTTAGGAATTTTGTTAAAACTCCTAGAAAAGCACTGACATCTTAAAATCCATTTTATTCGTGGAATAATCCACTTCGAGCCCGTTAAAGGGATGGAACCCTAAGTAGGATGGAACCTACGAAAAATCTAGTGGAACATTGTTTTGTATCCACTAACTTTTATTCAAATGTTTTACAAAATTATATCTTGTTTTCAAAATGATTTCAAAATCTTCCTTTTTAAACCAAAAACATCTATCCTAGTTTTAAAATACTTTTAGCCTCAAAATAATCTTTATTTTCAATATCAAATTATCCTTGGTTTTAAACTATCTTTTAATTATAATATATTTAACTTTTAATATTTATACTTAGATTTAAATATAAAATTATAGTAAAATTTTATATATACCAAAATATTATTCTCTATACTTATTTATGTATTTTAACTATAGTTAAGTATATTTATTAAGTTTAAAATAGTTTTAATACAAGATAGAAGTTATTTTCAAAGAAAAACAAATTACCAAAAATAACTTAGGCTTGTCGACAACCCCAAGGAAACCCTGTCGACAAGGTGACAGTTTATTTCAAAAGTTTGAATTTCAAAGGAAGTGTCTATTCGTCATATCCTTTCACGAATGGACATGGCTGTTGTTCAACTATAAATAAGGGTTGTTTTAAATGAATTTACAATCATATTTTCTCTTATTTCACTCCTCTTCTTCTTCCACATTTCTTTATATACATTTTTACCATTACTCTGCCGAAATCACCATTGAATCTAACTAGATCATCTCTGGTTTGATTCTCTATCACTATCTCAACAAGATGCCAGTGCTATTCAGAGTTATAGATTTTCTTTGTATTCAATCGAGCGAGAAAAGGTGTGATTGAAGCCTGGAAAATCAATCGGGTGAACTTGTTGCCTGCAAAATCAAGTATCTCTACCAAGAGGATTGTGAATCTGAAGCGGTGTACCTCGTGGCCTTGAAATCGAGGGTGTAATTGTAAGAATTGATTTTGAAAGGAAATCCGTACTTGTGTTGCGGGACTGGATGTAGGGTAACTCCGAACCAGTATAAAATCTGGTGTGTTCTTTCCTTTATTGCTTTTACTTTATATCTGCATCTGTGTTTGATTCTGTGATCATATCTGTGTTTGAATATTGCATACATTTGTGTTCAAATTAATATAAACTCAAAAAGAATTAGTAATTCCTTAAAACACTATTCACCCCCCTCTAGTGTTAATTCTAGCCTTAAGATCCGTAATCCGCATTTATCACATTTGGTATCAGAGCAAGGTTTTCAAAGTTTCATAATCTGAATTTTGAAAAATTTCAAAATGGCTACCAACACTGGTACTGGTACTACTACCAACACTGGTTCTATTACCTCTGTCACTAGTTCATTTGTAGAAGGTCAGTCTACTGTCAGACTACCACTTTTTAATGGCAGTAACTATGCATATTGGGCATGTAGGATGAAAATATATTTACAATCTGTAGGACTAGACACTTGGAATATCACACAGACTGAATATTTTGAACCCACAACTGGTTTTGCACAGTGGACTGCTGAGCAAAAGACCGTCGTACAAAATAACTCTAAAGCTATGAATATTCTGTTTTGTTCACTTGATAGGAATGAATTTAATAAAGTGTCAGTTTGTAAGTCTGCATATGAAATCTGAAAAACTTTGCCAGTTACTCACGAAGGAACAAGCAAAGTTAAACAGACCAAAATTTCCATGCTCACAAATCAGTTTCAATTATTTAAAATGAATCCTAATGAGTCTATTCCAGATATGTATAGTTGATTTCAGGATATTGTGCATTCTCTAATATCCTTGGGAAAGGTATTTTCGGAAGAAGATTAAATCAGAAAAATCTTAAATTCTCTTACTCCAGAATGGGATCAAAAGACACTTGCGATCGAAGAGGAAAATGACATCAGTACCTTAAAGATAGAAGAATTAATTGGAAATCTAATGTCGTTTGAAGTCCAAATGCTTGGGAGAAGAGAAAGCAAAGCATCTGAAAAGAAATCAATTGCATTTAATGCATTGACCGATGGATCAGACTCAAACAGCGATAATGATGAAGAGATAGCCTTTATGACCAAGAACTTTCGGAAATTCCCGAAATACAGAAAGATGAATAATCTCAAGAGAAACAACTATAAGAACTCTGGTAATCAGAATGTAGTGCCACACTATAGCAAATGTTTCAACTGTGACGAACCATGCCATATCAAAAGAGACCGTCCGCATCCAGATAAGCAAAATATTCCTATAAACAATGATTCCGCAAAGAAATGAAAACGTGCATTTACCGCTACTCTAGATGACTCAGACTCGTCCTCAAGCGATGATGATCAGAAGACAAATAATTCAAATATGTGTTTCACGGCAGTTCACGACTCCGACGAATTCAGAGAAACAGACTCAGAAAAAGGTACATGTTTACAATACATTGGTTGAAATTGCATTCTTAGGATTGGATGTTTGGTTGGTTGATTTTGAATTGGTGTGTCGTTTGAATTTTAAAATTTTTACTATTATTTTATTATATTTTTACTATTATTTTATTATTATTTTTATTTTAAAATAGTATCATAATATTTTATGGAATATACTATAATTCTAGTAATATTCCAAATATTATATAGACATTAAAAAAATAGTAAATATATATATATATTAGAATACTTAAGAGAAATAAATCATGAAAATTCAGAGACATCTATCGACAAGGGCCCCTCCCCCACGTTGTCGACAAGGGTACAGAAATTTAAAATCAAATGTTTGAATTTCCCTCCATCTTTTCACTTCATTCAAGTCTATAAAAGTCACCTTTTGACCAGAGAACCTATCCTTTGAAAATCTATTTATTTACTATCTCTTATCACAACTTTTCACTTTCATTTTCAAATTCAAACTCTTATTTCAAAATATCAAGCTCTCTACTCTCTACTCTAATGGCTTCTTCAAGCAACCCTTCCACAATGAGAAGTTGGTTTTGATGACAACAACCTTAGAATAAGATTATAAAATATAAATACTAACATTATTGTTTAGATATATATGTATATGCAAGATATATATACAGGTACCAAAGAATGAAGACTGTACAGTATAGAGATTCAAGAACTGATGAAATCAAGATCGAAGATATCAAGATTCAAGACTCATGAGTATCAAGATTATCAAGAGTTCAAGATTTCAAGATAAGTAATTTAGTTAGGAATTTTGTTAAAACTCCTAGAAAAGCACTGACATCTTAAAATCCATTTTATTCGTGGAATGGAATCCACTTCGAGCCCGTTAAAGGGATGGAACCCTAAGTAGGATGGAACCTACGAAAAATCTAGTGGAACATTGTTTTGTATCCACTAACTTTTATTCAAATGTTTTACAAAATTATATATTGTTTTCAAAATGATTTCAAAATCTTCCTTTTTAAATCAAAAACATCTATCCGGGTTTTAAAATACTTTTAGCCTCAAAATAATCTTTATTTTCAATATCAAATTATCCTTGGTTTTAAACTATCTTTTAATTATAATATATTTAACTTTTAATATTTATACTTAGATTTAAATATAAAATTGTTTGCGCCAAAATTGGTCACAAACCCCGAATGTTGTGAACGCACCAGTGTATGAATATAAATCAATAATATTCACACACAAATCTCAAATCTAAGCAAACAGGGTATCACAATTTAGAAATAATAAACATAAACACGAGATTTATAGTGGTTCGGCGATCTTGCCTACGTCCACTTTGAAGTTGATGATTTTATTCATGTTCACTTGATGATTACAATTTCTTCTAATGTAGTACAACTGATTTTCTGAGCTAAGCCTGAATCTAAGGAAGCACTGGTGATTCTGAATAAATCTGGCAGAGTCTGGGCGCTTTTTAACTCCTAAAATTGTCCAACTCCTTTTTCTGAATGACCAGGGGCTCTATTTATATGTGTAAGAGGCTGATATTTCGCCTAAATCTCGGGAGACCAGTTCTGGCACGTGAGGGGGCCCACATGCCAGCTCCTAGGAAATCCGGGCCCACTTTGGGATCGATTCGAAGTCCATTCGAATCGATCAAGAAATCATCCAATCGAGCTGAAATTTGGTGTGGACATTCTTCAACATGCGTGCAAGCTTCTATGAAAATTTCATGGCGTTTGGAATTGTAGATCTCTAGTTATGATCGATTCAAGGTTGCATTTCTGGTTGATGTGCTCCGTTCAAATCGATCCCCTTCGAATCGATAGGGTCGAATCGATGGCCTAGTGAGCGAAGGCGTTGACGTGGCGCGTGCTTCCCGGGTTGATCCACTTTTTGCTCCGAGTTTTACTGAGTCGACTCCGTGTTTTTCGCCGCTTTGACTTGGTTGGTTCGAGGGAATGGATTCGAATAAATGTTCGTTCGTATCGATCGCGATATACGATAGTTGATCGATACGAAGTCGTTGCAACAGGATGGATACGAAGTAGGGTGACTTCATGGATTCGAAGGACTTCGACCTGAGGGATACGAAGTGGAGTAGCTTCATGGATTCGAAGCAGAGCATCTGATGGGTACGAGGAAAGATGTCTTCATGGATTTGAGTGATGGAAACGAACCATCGAGCCCAGATGGATACGAAGTGGTACATCCGGACCGATTCGAACGAGTGCTTGCCGATGGTTGCGAACTAGATGGAGTCGAACCTATGGATACGAACGAAGGTTGTTTATCGATTCGAACTTAGGGTCATTTCCTCCAACTTGCATCGATCATATCTCTTTCATACGAACTCAGATTATCCTGAAACTTGAAATGCTGGCTATCGTAGCTTTGCTTGTCATGTCTTGTCAATTGTGGCCTGATCCGGGCTCAGACAAAATTCATCGATGTCTGTGGTGAAACAGTGTATAACGAACTTTTACGACGAACTATCTTTAGTTTTCCAGTCAACTTTTTGGTGTCACGGCCTTGCCAAAAGGCGGGATAACAAAAATTATAGTAAAATTTTATATATACCAAAATATTATTCTCTATACTTATTTATGTATTTTAATTATAGTTAAGTATATTTATAAAGTTTAAAATAGTTTTAATACAAGATAGAAGTTATTTTCAAAGAAAAACAAATTACTAAAAATAACTTAGGCTTGTCGACAATCCCAAGGAACCCTTGTCGACAAGGTGACAGTTTATTTCAAAAGTTTAAATTTCAAAGGAAGTGTCTATTCGTCATATCCTTTCACGAATGGACATGGTTGTTGTTCTATTATAAATAGGGGCTGTTTTAAACGAATTTACAATCATATTTTCTCTGATTTCACTCCTCTTCTTCTTCCACATTTCTTTATATACATTTTTACCATTACTCTGGTGAAATCACCATTGATTCTAACTAGATCATCTCTGGTTTGATTCTCTATCACTATCTCAACAAGATCCCAGTGCTATTTAGAGTTATAGATTTCTTTGTATTCAATCGAGCGAGAAAAGGTGTGATTGTAGCTTGGAAAATCAATCGGGTGAACTTGTTGCCTGTAAAATCAAGTATCTCTACCCAGAGGATTGTGAATCTGGAGCGGTGTACCTTGTGGCCTTGAAATCGAGGGTGTAATTGTAAGAATTGATTTTGAAAGGAAATCCGTACTTGTGTTGCGGGACTAGATGTAGGTTAACTCCAAACCAGTATAAAATCTGGTGTGTTCTTCCCTTTATTGCTTTTACTTTATATCTGCATCTGTGTTTGATTCTGTGATCATATCTGTGTCTGAATATTGCATACATTTGTGTTCAAATTAATATAAACTCAAAAAGAATTAGTAATTCCTTAAAACACTATTCACCCCCCTCTAGTGTTAATTCTAGCCTTAAGATCCGTAATCCGCATTTCTCACATTACTGTGATTTAAAGACAGTTTAAAATTGTTTTAAAAATTTACAAGTGTTTGGTGAAAGCAAAGGCTTATTGTATATAAATATTGGTTATTATTATTATTAAATGATTTTGGAAGTCAAGTGAATGTTTTAATTTGAAATCTTTTAGTAAGTATATTGTTATCCTGCTTTTTGTTCAAAGCCAGGATATCAACAAATTGATGGTTATCAGGATCGGAGATCGATCAAAAACCAAGATATGATCGATACCGCCAAAGTTGGACCGAGCTCCAATCGATAGGGAATGATACACAAGGCCCGGTAACACTACACTTCGAAATTTAAGTCAAACGGAGTTCATAGGCTCAAGTTATGGATGGATCAATATTCATGGGAAACCAGTTCGTATCGATACTTTCATATCGATCGAGATGGACACGGCTGTTTACTTCAGATCGATACATTCAAATCGATACAGGCGTATCGATTGGATGGATACGGAAGAAAAATAGGGAACTCGGTGATGTGCATCTCAACATTATACTCAGGATGGATATGAAGCAATGGTTACATAGGTTTGGAAGTGTATTTCGTATCGACCACTTATCGATCGATACGAAAGACGCATACGGAGGAAGCTATGCTGGATGGATACGAAAGTATCGAGCAGCACATCTCAAACCCAGAAGGGAGCAATTGCACTAAGAACCGTATTTCGTATCGATCATGTTCGGATCAATCGATACGAAAGAAGCGATCAAGATGGAGCGTAAAGTATGGATCGCAGCACAGGATTCGGATCGATACGAGAATTAAGGAGCACATTATCTATCGATACAAAATGATGAATACGAATCTATGGATACGAAATCATCAGCCTACACTTGCAAACTCAATCTTGGATCGATCATATCTCACAATCTACAACTCCAAATGCAATGAGATTTTCACAGCAAGTTGCATAACATATAGGGAACAACCATGATCGATCGTAGCTCAATTGGAGCAGTTTATGATTGATACAAACTCACTATGGATCGATCAAGGATCGATCCCAAATGACTCCAGATCGATCATTTGGGCCCATCTGGACTTGAGAAGGAGTATTTCGAGATTCAAGGCAGATATTTCCAACTCCACACTTATAAATAGCACCTCCATTACAACTAAAAGGGGGTCTTTTCTCTCGGCTCCTTTTTATATTCTTCTCTCTTGGCTAGACTCTACCATTTTTGGCTATTGATATTCAAAGGATTGTAACTGTAATCACAGTATAAAGGAAATAAAAGGATTAATTCAAAGTGGACGTAAGCCAGAGATAGCCGAACCACTATAAATTTCTTGTGTTCTTTACTTTCTTGCTCATTTTACATTTTCTATTTCTTCATTTTTACTCTCTACATCATCTGGATCTGAGATATATGACTGGATATTGAGGATTTGTGTGTAAACACTGGTGCTTTCATTACATTCAGGGTTTGTAACCATTTTTGGTGCAAACACTTTGGTGCTTTCACCGAGAGCTCTAGCACTCGCTACTTTGGAAAAGGATTGGATCTGAAGCTGTGGTTAGGCAATCAGCTAGAAGGACTTTACCAGAAAGGAGCCATCAAGAGGGAAGTCAAGAGGCTTCCTCCGGAGCTAGAGATCAGGCATCCATCTACATCACAAGGGATGAGATGCAGACTATGATGGATCCCATGCAGGAACGGTTGCTGAAAAGGTAGGAGGAGATGATGTAGAATCTTCTCAAATAGTTTGGACAGGCAGGAGCAGCAGGAGCTGCCGGAGCATAGATCCACAGAGCAAGATCAGAAGGACTCAATAAACAATCAGATGGAGCGGTCCAACAGGGTGCAGCCCCCAATCAGCAAACAGCTACAAATTTGGATAGATCTAGACTTGGGGGCACACCCCCGTGTAATGCTGGACCTGCCATGGAGACAACACAACATGAAGAGTATGTGCTAGATTTCCCTCGCGGATTTGGGGGCAAGCTGAAGGAAATTAGGGACTGCCGCTAAACGACAATGACAGATTGGCAGAGATCATCAGACAAACCATACGTGGAGGATTAACGAATAATGATCTAGAGGATGTGAATAGAAGCCCGTTCACCCCCAACATCAGAAATGCAAGGAACCCGCCAGACTTCAAGCTACCCACATTGGATGTGTACGACGGAAAGTCGGATCCAACCACACATATGATTAGATACATCCAGCACATGGAAGTCTTAGGGGCATCCAATAAGGTAATGGCAAGATGTTTACCGTTATATCTAACCGACTTGGTTGCTCTTTGGTTCAGGCAGCTGGATAATGGATCTATAAAGACATGGACCGAGCTTGTTGAATGGTTCATGAGGCAATTCAGGGTCCACATCACAAGACCCAAAAATGTTATGACATTGGCATCACTAAAGCAGAGGACCAGAGAGTCCTTGAGAGATTTTCTAACCAGATTTAATGCAGCAGCGGCATCGGTGGATCGGTCGGATCCATCCATGGTATTGATGGTGGTTGTATCAGGAATAGCTGACAACATAGAATTCAAGGATATATTAGCACTGGATCCACCACAGAACCTTGGGGAATTTTACCATGAGGAGGACAGGTTCTTGCGGCAAGAAGATGCATGGGTCGAAAAGCAAGATGTCAATGTTACTCAAGATGAGGGACCATCTGGAGGAGGGTCCAAGGCAAACAACGGAAAGAGAAAAGCTGTTGATAGCTCCGATGTACCGAGGCAACCTAAGAGGAAACTGAGACTCTCCTCCTACACTGAACTGACTCAAACTCCCGAACGAATATACTTGGAAACCTGGGGGCAGGTAGAGCCCACTGATAGTGAAAGGAGATCGAGAAGATATTGTGTGTTCCATGAGTTAAATGGGCACAATACAAATGATTGCAGGCATCTGAAAGATGTAATTGAAGATCATGTCAGAAATGGCTGGCTATCACAGTACGTAAGGGCCCGGAGAGCAGAGGAAGAATAGGCACAACCCCAGCCTACACCATCAGAAAATAGGAATAACTCTGGATCGGGGTCACGCCTCATCATCAGTTGAACGTGATGATAAGTAGCAGGTTCAGGACTTGAACCGTGACCACATAACAGGTTTTTTCATTATGGTTCTCCAATAAAATAGCTAAGTCACTTACACATGTACGGGATTACGTCTTTTGATTGAATAACATAGCAGAAATTATATCAAAGATTTATAAGGCATAGTCATAACTTCATTATTTTCCAAACTAAGAAGAAGATTTAATTAGTGAATACACTGAACAAATAGATTTAATGGAATGACAAAAAGCAAGTTCTACAGTAACTTATCCCAAAGAACCTCCACATAAAATGGATTATCCTTTAGGACATCCACCAAGAATAAATGTAAATCCTTACACTAATGAGAATAAAAATTTAAGAACTATAGGAAAAGAATACTTACTGAAAAAACATTCTTTGGAAAAGATAATGTAATTCTTAATGTAACAGAATGTCATCCATAATTATTAGACACTTACTTAGAACAATGGACTGCTGCAATAGCCAGAGACTATTTAGCCAAACATCCAAATATAATAACTGGAGATGAAATGGTTAGAATAGTAGAAAATTACTTAGGTGATATAGCTAAAGGAATGTGGGAAGCCTACAAAACCAATTTTCCAGATGAAGTAGCCTCCTTGGTAGCACAAGGTGGTAATATATATAACTTCGCATATCTAATACATAGGATAATAACTGGTCGAGAAGTAAATACAGGGTTGACACTTAGACAACAAGGAGCCATGAGAGATCTAGAACAAATACAACTACTAGATTAGAAACATATAATAAAATTTCTAAATGAATTTTTATACTATGCAACTATATCTGGAAACTATTACTCTAAAGAAATAGGTGATAGATTATTTTCTAAATTACCTAGAGACTTAGGAAAAGAAATACATAAAACTTGGAATGAAACATATTCTAATATCCCCAAAACATATGATAAAATAGGGATTAGAATAAATCATATAATTTTTGAACTCAAATGGAAGTGTACATATATACAAATACAAAGAGAATTGAAACAGAAAAATTACGGGTTCTGTTCACAAATATATACACCTCAACAATATGGATCTAAAGAATCTATTAACAGAAAACCTAAACCTAAAAAACAATATACCAAGAAATATTATTTAAGGAGATCTAATGCTAAGAAACCTTATTTGAATAAAAATAAACATGTTAGGAAATATAATCCTAGGAAAACATATACAAGCACAATTACATGTTTCGCATGTAATGAAAAAGGACACCTATCATCTACTCGTCCTAAAAAGCACAATCTATACACTAGAGAATCAAATTTGGTAGACTCTGTTAAAGAAGACATACTAGAAGTAGCCTTAGATGTCTCTGAAACTTCTACAATATATTCTATTATATCATTAGAAGGATTAGAAGAACAAGAAGGAACTTCTAATTCAAATTACTCCCTAATAGAAGAATTAACGGACAGTCAAATAAAATCAACAGATTTTAGAAATATCCCAATAGAACAATTTCTAAATTTAATGGACTATGAAGAATGCACCCATGAGTTTAAATATAAAATGGGAACTGATACGACAAAATGTTATTTTTGTCCTTGGTACCCAACTTTTGACAAAAGATTCAAATGTATAAAATGCACTACAGAAGTATGTTACAGATGTGCAGAAAAGTATTTTAACTTACAAACCCCAAATGAAAGTAAATTACAATATACCGATAAAAATAAAATTAATGAAGATAGAATAACAATATTGGAAAATAGAATAAACAATTTTGAAATTGAAATAAACGAAATAAAAAGAAAATTATTTGAAAATAATAAAGGAAAAAACATTGTGAACATACACGAAAACGATCTTAGTAATACAGAAAAAGCAATACAAGAACCATTAATCTGTAATCCTGAACATCTAAGAGAATTAAGGATACTAACTTTGATAAATGTCAAAGGATTAGAAATAAAATTATTAGCATTCATAGACACTGGAGCCACCAGCTCAACAATAAACTCAGAATTAATACCTCAATATCTCATAACAAAAAAGCTAATAAACCCGAACATAGTACACAATTTGATGGGACAACTAATATAATAACATATATAATTACAAATGCACAATTAAGGTTTCACACTACATGTGATAATTGGTCACAACATTATAAGTTAAAACAAATATGGGTTACAAAATTAAACTTAGGAAATATAAATTTAATACTTTGATTAGACTTCCTGCTAAGCGATAATAATGATAATGATGGATTAAACTATATACAATTTAAGAACTCTCTATTTTCGGTGACCAATTAAGTCTTGGTTCACAAAATTAAAATAAATAAATAAAGTTTTATAAATAAATAATGATGATGAATTTTTTTTTTGAAATGTATTGGACCTTTTGTTTTGAGTTCATTTGGTTACCCTATTGATTGGAGAAAATATTTGATTTAGAAACATAAAATCCTTCACATAAACACTTGCCATCTTGTTTTGAAAAGGAATTTACGTGATAAGAGAAGAAAAAATGGTTTAGAAGTGTAGCCAAACGTAATGCTCATAGTTAGAGGATTCTGGAAAGGTCACCTGAAGAAGTGAATGTAGTAAACATTTCAAGAATATTTTGGATAATTATCTTAAAATAATAACATGATGTATAAGGATACCACCCAGACAAGTTAAGGCAGTGGATGAAATGGTGATACCGTTTGCAAGGATATATTATACTAAAGAAAGTTCTTATGATACTTAGCTAGTGAAGGTGGATGGTAATGATGTTTTGGACATGTGTGTCGTTATTCGGACATTTTAGTCGTTATAGGGCCACATATACTTATTTAGTTATGGACTTATTGTTCACCATGCCAGTAGGATGTCATCTCACCATTGTATTTTTGGATTATGGCTATACAAATGGTAGTACTTGGATTGTCGCTGCAACCTCAAGAAAGTTATTTAGGATTGTTTTTAGGTTAACATAGAGTTTACCCAGACATAGTTTAGCATACCACTTAGATTCTGTTTGCACATTAAATGGTCATAAACACCCAAGAATAGTTTTTGTAGAGAGGTAAGTGAAGAAAAGTAAAATTAAACTGAGTAGATGAATAAGTAAGCAATAGAGAATAAGCAGTAATCAAAGTAACAGAAATTTATAGTGGTTCGACGTTGTATGCCTACGTCCACTTTGAGGATTATCCTTTATTAATCACTTTTGAATATGATTACAACAGTAGAAATAAGTTAGCACTTGATTACAATAGAGTCTAGAGTAACAAGCAGCGTAAAAGGTCCTCAGAATGACCCAACATGCTAGTATTTATAAATGAAGACAACCAAACATCTCTATGAAATTTCAGCTGAAGGACCTACTAAACCATATAGGCCCACTAGAGGGATCGCTAGGCCCAATTCCCAAAGAGGAGGGATCAGTACTGATCCTTTCATTGGTCGAATTTTGGGGATCGATCCCTATAGTGGCTTCCTCATGCAAAACATGTATAGCCTCCAAATTTCATGTCATTTGGATCAATGGAGCTCGAGTTATTACTTGATCTTTGATTCAACATTGCTTGCATGTTGCTCTCTGCCGATCCCTTCCAAGGGATGTATACCGATCCCTCAAAACTTGTCCTTTTGATGTGTGATCACTAGGGTAGGTTTCCTAGGGTCGTTATATCTTGCTCTTCAAATTTCATAAGCATTGGACTTGTAAATCTTGAGATATTGATTGTTTTCCACAAGAATACTCTTGTACTTTGAAACATGTTGAACCCCCTTGTTGGAGCCAATCTATGCCGATCCCTCTTATGCGTTGAACCATATTAAATACTTTGAACATTCTACATTGCACATCTATCAATTCCATCCAATCTTGAGTTCATATTATCATCTGTACTTGACTTCTGGGCCCCACAATCACCACTCTGGGGTCATCTATCTTGATGGCAGTCGAATCTGGCTTGTGCAATCAGTTCAATGCAACCGGGATATAATGATGGATAACACTTGCACCCTAAAATACGTCTTGTAATGAACATGACATGCTCTGAATCGAAGCAAGTTAGAGTCATCGATAAGAAATCCGTCCAATTTTCTGAATAGTTGTTATCCATCTACCGAATTACTTTTCCAAGGCGCTGTATTTCTCATTAATTGTCATAACGCTTGGTCGATTTCCAATGGTATAAATCCAGGGCTATATTCCATCAATTAATATATGCAATTCCAGTTTTTCAAGTCTAACTAGTTTTGGTTATTTGGTCAAGCTTCGAACTGGAAAGCTCCAGGTTTGATTCCAATTTTTGTCGATTTCAAAAATTGAAATTTCTAGGTCATATATGTGTATGTTCGTATATACATTCTTATCGTTGGCTCCGGACGTGCTTGCACATTCACAAGTCATTGCTAACTTTCTCTGCATTTTGTACGTTCATGTTTTTAATAATTTCCATGCTCATGCTAGTTTGCACACATGCTCACAGCTGATCCCTCATTTCATCATTTTTTATTGTTTGTAGGGATCGACATATGCTTAGTCGATCCCTCCCTTTTTCTTTACATTTGCAGGGATCAGTATCTTTCATGCTGATCCTACTCTTCTTGTTTAAAACCATGGGCTAACCCCTTCATTCCCCTATATAAACTAACATCCCTTCTTCCTAACCTCACTTATCCAACACTTCTACTTTCTTTCCATTCATATCCTTAAGACTGAACCCTTTTTACCACAAAAAATCCGAACCCTTCCTTCCCTACTCAAGCATTGCCTTCATCCAAACATTAACACTTTGAATTAGCTTTATAGTGTCACCTCGCCTTTCATTCGAACCATACTTCGTTCTTTCTCCTCAAATCGCCCATCTCTAAAGCATTTAGGTAGGTTATTCGCCTTTAAATTTTGGTTATATGGCGAGATGATTGATTTTGTTCTATTGGCGACAATATGGAGTTCAATGCGATGGAAAATCGAAGGTTGAAACTACTTAGAGGAGAGGAGAAGTTGTATGAAGTAGGGTTTGGCTATAAGATTGGAAGGCTTGAACGGGAAGGTCCAGTGTTCTTAATGGATTGAGGAGGAATCAGTATCCTTGCTGAACAAAGGAGTGGAATAGCGTGGAAGGTTCGATATTGGAAGTTAGGAAAGAAGGGATCAGTGGAAATGCGTAGCAGGGTTGGATAGAAGGAAAGAGGATTGACGTCCTTTGAAAGGAGAGATGGGTCGGCCGTGTTGTTTAAGGAGAGGGATCGGTAGGATTAGGGATCGACAAGCTTTTAGGAGAGGGATCGATCGAGCCGCTTTGGGATAGGGATTGGTATAGAGGATTTGGCATACATGTTTTTTGAATTGAACTAGAAACCTAATTCAAACTTACTTGTTTGAGTAATTACTACCAATCCACCTCAACGAACATGAACATATGATGGCGATGAACAATAGAACTTGCATATTCACTATTGAACTTGAGATTGAACAATCAAATCCCTGGAACTTTCAACATGAACTAAAACTTAGCATATGGACTTGAATGATAAATTTCACACTTTGATACGCCGATAGTCGATCCTAAAGCTTTCACAACCGATCAATCTTCTCGCCAGTTGAGATGGCCAGCGATGGTGGTCACTCTGGTCAGAATCCAAAGTCTCGTCATTTAACTTCATTCTCCTATTTAAAGTTGTTTATTTCTGTTATACACTACACCGCACTAGCTCACACTTAGCATGAGGGAACATATTATTTTTCTAATCTTGATTGTCTACTGAGTATAGTTAACATGGACTTCAGACGCTCAGAGAATTTATCTACAATTTCTTCTGTACCAGCCTCGCAGCATAGCAATCCTGAAGCAAAATCGAGCTCTGCTACTATATCTGGCAGGCTTTCTCTTGGTCAAGCTGAATAAATGGAAGTTTCTAGCCCGTCGGTCAACCTTTTTTCAGATGTTCCCGTCCTCCCGGCGGAGGATGTAAGTCCTACGCCTGACGTAGTAGAAGGCGCCATTCTCTTAGATAACCCGATAGATTCTCAAGCCTCCCAAATTGGTGAAGCTTCCCTTCGTAGGCTATGTTCCATACACGGAATTCAATTTGAAGACATCCTGGTTCCTTCGATAAATGACAAGCCTCACTTGCCCCCGGAAGGGGACACAACGTGCAACAAATTCATGTGCTTGGCCGGATGTGTGTCGCCTTTCAATTCTTTTATTCGAGAAATGTTAAGATATCTTGGAAGAGCTCCCACTCAACTTCACTCGAATAGCTACGCTTTCCTCCATGGAACTTTTCTACTATTCATAAGCGTTCTGTTCTGGCCGCCAACTCTTGAGGACATAAGGTTTATTTATAGCTTTAAGCGACGGTCAGGAAGTCCTTCCTATGTTTTCCTTGAGCCTTTACCCAACCGCCAAGTCTTAAATGGTGCTTGGAATAAACTTTCTCTTTTCAAACACAAGTGGTTCTACGTTCGGTGTCCGCCTGGCTTCGCAAGGCGATGGTTGGAAGGATGTAAGTGTTGTGTTCGCTTCACTCTTAAATCCATTAATCCAAGTCATATTTTTGAATCAACTAACATCCTGAATATCTATAGGTGTCCACCAACGTCCTGAGGGCAATAGTTTTTCAAGAGCAATCTCCGCCATTTGTGCCATTCTTGTCGAAGACAAGGACATTAGACTTCTCGTAACAGATGAGTTAATATCTCTATTCGGGCAACTGGAAGAGGGTCGTGGCTTTGGGCTCCCTGGAAGTGCTGCATTATCGAGAAACGTCGTAGATCAAGAAAGGGATGTCCACAATTCTATCGTGCCCCCAATCGAGGGGACTCAGGATGACGTTGAAGAAGGAGAAATTTGGGGCGCCTAAACCATTGAGCCTGGCAACGCTGATGTAGGCCAAGGCAAGGCGCCCGTGGTCGAATTGTCACAAGACATGCAATCCAAAATGCCAACTAAGAGAAGGAAGAAGCCAGCATGTAAACTTCGTAAAAGAAAAACTGCTAAGGTTCCAGAATTTGTTATCACTTCTGTTGATAAAGAGTCATCTTCCCAACACTTAGAAAGTTCAATGAAAGGATTTTCAATCCTTCAGATCCCCGATGACATTATGACCTATGACTTCCCAAACATCAATATCGAGAGGCTTAATTCTCCCACCATGAGTGGTGATGGCATTCTTCCTACCGACAGAGGAGAGAAAATGCCTATAAGAAAGGTTGCAACTACTGGTCTGTCAAGGGGGACACTAGGACACTTACAATCACGTGCACTCCACTATAGGCTCTTCATCTATCTTTTGTATAATGGTTACTTATACATTTTCATTTGGACTTTGCAGGTGGAATGACTCAGTCTTGAGCTTTTAATTGCCTAAGGGGCTCTTCGATGCATTATGGATCTAGCCGCAACTCAAAATCAGGAAGGCGTAAGGACAAAGAGATGGCCGGGAAAAAAGTCGTCGTTTAAGGGAAACTTCTTCTTCCAAGCATAAGTCCCTGTCCTAGTCATTCCATTCGGAAGATCAACCTAATTTTCCTGTTTACAGTGGAGATCAGACTTCCTATCAGGGACCTCAAATTGTCGTATCACACGAGCAGTACTCTAGTTCTTCCAGCTCCTAGCAACCTTGCAACCATAGATCGAGCAAGCATCCAATTGCTACTTCCGATCCATTTTTGCCAACCGCCGCTCCTGATACTTCCACAACAGAGAAATTGGCCGAACTTAAGGCCACTTTCCCAAAAATCTATTTTGACGGGCTTAAGTTCCTTCCGTCAATTCATATGATCCCGGGGCATGCTAAAGCAAGCTCTCTTGCATGTGTTAACGACGTTTTTATGCAGCATGAGTCATTTAAGCACTTAGCGGAAAAATCTCCGAGTTGTCATTCAAGTGATAATATGAAATAGATCGTCTCAAGCTAGAGGTGATCCACGATAAAGTCATAATCAAGCACCAAGATAATGAGATATCAGAGATGACAACAAAACTTGTTGAGGTAGAAAATAGTGCCAAGAAAATGTCTAAGGCAGTGGGTCGTTTGGAAGCTGCCCATAAGAAGGAACTCGATGCCGCCCTCAATCGCAACGGCGCACTCGCTTTGGAAATGGATTCCTTGCAAAAGGAGAAAGATATCTTAGCCCGCTGCATTGAGGAGCTTGAAGAGCTTCTAAGGAAAGAAAGGGAAGAGAAGATCGAGGCTCAGGAAGAATCACAGAGGTATTGCGAGGAGGCTGTAGAAGGCAAAAGTCTGAAAATCAAACTTGACAAGCAACTTGCTAAAATTGAAGCCCTCAAAAAAGAGGCAAGAGAGGCAGACCGCAAGGAGATGATAGAAAAAATTGAAGATGGAGGATGCTAAAGAGTCCGATCGAAATGAAATTAAGGACATGCTTGATCCACTGATCATCGAATACAACGCTAAAGTCCTTATCCACCGTGACTTGAGTTTTCTTGGCGAAGGTTATCTAGAGTCACACGCCGAAGCCTAGGAGTATATTATCGAGATGAAAAAGAGGGAGCTAGGCGAAGACGAGTTAGATGAAGAGAAATTAGTGCGGGAGATCCATCATGGAAATGAACCCCTAGACCTTGCCGCCGCGAGACTTCGATATTTCAACATTTTAGTGCCAACGGTAAAAAGAAAAATATTGTTGAATCCTCAGAATCTGATCACAAGGGCTCCTCTTCTTTTCAAGCGACTGAAGCATCAGTTTTTTTGGGTCCGGGGCAAGACTTGAGCTACGATCCTGATAGACCCAGTTACAAATCTAAATTGTTGACCACTATTCTGGAAGGGGACACTCCTATGACAATCGAGAGCCAACCGGACATAGGTATTCCACCTTACTCTTCACTTTTTGAGAGGTTTCGTTCTTCATGCCCAAAGGTTTTAGGCTTATCTCCTTGGTTTGACAAATCCGCAGGTCTTTTGGGTCCCATCCAAACTCCTAAAAGTGACACTGCCAGGGAACAACAAGCGATATCAATAGAGATTTCATTGGCCACCAATGTTCCGGGGCCCAATGCTTAAGTCATCGGAGCACTCAACGTTGATAAGGCTGAAGATCCACTGCCAGTGGATGAATTTGATGATGTTGTGATTACCGACACCTCCGAACACACTGATGAGTTCAGCCTGAAGGAGCGCATCGAGAAGGAGGAGTTGCTAAAGATAAAAGCCAAATCTGAGCCCATTGAGGTGGACATTGATGATCCAAACCTTGTCCCACTTCAAGTCATTCAGCCCGGTGGGTCGATTCCCATAGAACTCCCTCTAAGCTTCGAATGCTCTCCCGCCAAGGGCGGTAAAGGATCAAGGAAGAGAACGAGTGGAAGTTCAGATAGTGCCACTCCCAAGAAATCCAAAAAGGAGAGAAGACAAAAGAAATAGTTGTCACTTTGGCTTGGTTTATACATAGTTTGTACAGCAGTTTTTCTTTTTCTTTTTTAGTTGTACAGGTACGACCCCCGATTTTTTGAATAAACTTGTACCACAGTTTTGAAACTTATCATGTGAATAAAAGTTTTTGTTTTCTATAAAGCTCTCATGTGAACTATCATTTAAGTAGTTGAACTATTACTTTCCACTCAATGTACTTGTAATTCGTTGTTCGTTAATTCTGATAAAAATCCACTAGCTCTATCCCTAGTTCTCCATATGGTCGTGGCCTTAAGTTGCATCAAACATTGGGCTCGAGCCTTAGTGTTACGCCGTCAAATTAAGCAGTTTTAATAATTATACTCCTGCCCCAGTCTTAGGTTAGGGAATTAGATAGTGGATAGTCGAACTTCATCCTTAATGAGTTTATACTCCTCCTTTTAGTTTCAAGTTGGAGTTTATGGCATAGTGGGTGGTCGAACCACACTTATCTATTTATCTATACTAATATATACTCTCTAAGGATTAGAGTTGGTAAGTAGGTGGTCGATTCACATCTAATTTATGTTTATATTCTAGCCTGCACTCTAGGGACTTAAAGTTATTTTATGGGTGGTCGATTCACACCAAATTTATGTTTATACTCTAGTCCGGACTCTGGGGACTTAGAGTTATTTCGAAGAGCAGTCGGATCGTGCTTTCCTTAATTGACTGATTTGCCTCCCAAGGTCAGGGGTTTTGATTTAGCGAGCGATCGGACGTGTCACGATCACTCTTGTTTTATCTCAATCCCATACGTTTGGTGGGATTTATTGATCATCAGATGGTCGAGTCATATCCATTCCTCATTATGTATCCCGTCCATTGGGTTATGAACGAGAGTTATCAAATGAACGGTCGAACCATGCTCATCTTGTTTAGTTCCATTGGGAACTAGCGTAATTGATTAATTCCAAACTCTGGGAACTTGTTCGGACATATCGACATCAATCAGTTTCATAATGTAACTAATACATAATGCTACAGCAAACATAAATATAAAGGAAGTTCAAAACTTTATTTGCTAAATGGAAAGGAATGACATAATTTGTCTTGTTACATATCTGGAAAGTCAAATGCTAACGCAAATTTTGAAAGCAAATAGAAATGAATGAAAAGAAATAAACTAAGTGAAATTGCATCATAAATTCTCTCTATTACATGCCCTTGGGAGCTATGCAGTTAAAGCGCTCGGTAGATTCAATATGGCGAAGGTGCAAAAAGTCATAGTGGGGATACAGCGAGGATATAGCGGGATATGGCGGATGACACTAAAATAGCATATAAAACTCATACTTAATGTTTTTACAAATATATATAAATGGTAATTAATGAAAAATTAACATTCAATTGAATTATAATTAATACATAAATAATTTTAAATAAAAACATGTGCGAATATACTATAAATAAACGTAAAACTGTTATATAACATAATTGAATTTAGTAGAATATTAGGGTATTTTCATTTCTAAAAATATATTAAAAATTCAATTAAATAAATTAGTTTCACAATTTTTATAATGTATAAATGTCATTTTTCAATTCATTTCTTTTAAAGAAGATATAGCGAAAATAGCGGAATATAGAGGGAAAAACGGGATATAGCGTAAATAGCGGGGCTTAAAGCGAAAAAGCTATATTTGGGGCTATATGGAAATATCGTATCGGTAGAAATCCGCTATGAGATATAGCATGGTTATAGCGAGGCATTAACTACACAGCTTGGGAGTGTGATGCCATCAACAGTCGTTAGCTTGAAAGTTCCCTCGCCAAGCCTCTGCTCAATGACGTACGGTCCTTCCCAAGCTGGATTCATGTGCGACGGGACAGGAAAAACCCATTTCAAGATAAGATCGCCTATATCGAAGGTTCTAGGTCGGACTTTAAGGTTGTAGTATAGGGCGACTCTTAGTCGGTGCACAACTGCCCTCAAATCAGCTTCTTAACGCTTCTCATCTATAAAGTCTAGATATTCCAAGAGGGGAATTTTATTAGTTTTTGGATCGTAGCAAGCCACTCGATGAGAAGGGACTTCGAGCTCAACAAGAAAAACGGCTTCGGAACCATAAGCAATGGCAAATGGAGTATGGCCAGTCGCGGACTTGTGGGTGGCCGGTAAGCCCATAGTGTTGTCGGGTGTTTATCCACCCACTTGCCTCTGGCCTTTTCCAAACACTTCTTCAGAATAGACTTTATAATTTTGTTCACTGCTTCAACTTGCCCATTCGCTTGAGGGAGAGTGACTGCTGCAAACCTCTTTTCAATATGATACCTCCGACAGAAGTCTTTGAATTCTGCAATGTTGAATTGAGTCCTATTATTTATTACAATAGTTCACGAAAGTCCAAAACAACAGATGATGTACCTGATAAGGAAGTTGATTACTTTCTTGGTTGTGATCATGGCTAAAGGTTCTACTTCGGCCCATTTGGTAAAGTAATCAACTGCGACAACAGCATAATTTGCACCACCTTTATAGATCGGTAAGGAACCGATAATATCTATACCCCCACATGGCAAATGGCTAAGGGCTGACCATTTGCGTGATTTCCGTCGGTGGTGCTCTTGGAACTTTTGCATATATCTGGCACTTGTCGCATCGCCTTACATAGTCAGTAGCATCTTGATAGATGGTTGACCAATAATACCCATAATGGAGTATTTTCTTTGTTAGAGTTTGCCCCTCCAGTGTGGTCGCCACATTCCCATTCATGAACTTCTTTTAGGACCCGCTTTATCTCATCATGAGTGATACACCGGACTAGGGGAACAGAAAAACCCTTTCTGTACATAACTCCTTCTTGTATGATATATTGTGAAGCTTTACGAAGGACTTGTCGCTTTTCATTCCTTTGTTCAGGTAGGACTCCCTGCAGCAAATAGGTTTTAATCGGAGTCGTCCATGATTCCTTCTCAGGCTTTGTCTCCAGTACCCAATCAATTTCTATCAGGTTTATACTCGGAGCATTTAATATTTCGACCGGAACCAAGCCCATTTGTTGTGCGTCCCCGATGCCAGCAGGCTTTGCCAATGAATCAGCCTCTTTGTTTTGATCCCATAGAATATGCGTAATGTCATAGTACTCAAATTCAGTCAACAACTCTTGGACTTGGGGTAAGATATGGAGCAAGCCGTTGTCCCTTAGCTTGGTAATCTCCCCTGACTTGGTATACTACCAATTGTGAATCGCAAAAGATTTCAAGAGAGTTTATTCCTAGTTCTCTGGCGAGTTTAAGCCCAGCAATCAGAGCCTCGTACTCAGCTTCGTTGTTTTTCGCTGGGAAATCAAGATTTAAAGCATAACAGATCGACCGATCTTCGGCAATTACAAGCACAATTCTGGCTCCAGAACAATGATCATTGGACGCTCCATCAGTATACAATTTCCACCGTATGGTTGGGATTTTGATGCTCTTCGGGAATCATCATGTGCAGTGAATTCTACAATAAAATCCGCCAGTGCATGCCCCTGAATAGCCGTCCGAGGGAGATAAGTGATATTGAATTGACTAAGCTCAATATTCCACTTGAGTAACCTTCCAGACGTCTCAGGTCGTTGTTGGACTTGTTGTAACGGTTGGTCGATGTAAACATTAATAGGATGTTCCTGAAAGTAAGAGCGAAGCTTTTATGATGCAATCAGCAAATAGTTTTCCATCTTCTCTATTTTCATATAGTTCCTTTCAGCTCCCGTCAATCGCTTGCTGATGTAATAAACCGGCTACTGAATTCAATTCTCCTCGCAAAACAATGCGGCACTTATAGCATGTACTGACATGGCCAGATAGATGAATAAATCCTCATGATATACTGGCTTTGACAAGATGGGGGGTCTCTCCAAGTGATTCACCAAAGTTTGAAATGCGTCTTTACAATCCTGCATCCATTCAAAATTCTTTTTCCTTTCCTAATCAAGTCAAAGTAGGGAATGCATTTGTCGGTAGCTTTGGAAATGAATCGGCTTAAGGCAGCAACCTTCCCATTTAGACTCTGTACTTGTTTGATGGTCTTTGGCACTTGGATATCGTGGATAGCTTGAATCTTCTCAGGATTAGTTTCGATTCCTCGGGCATTAACAATAAATAACAAGAACTTCTCTGATGCTACTCCAAAAGAACACTTCAAGGGATTAATTTTCATCTTGTAATGTCGAAGGATCCCGAACATTTCTGCTTGGTCTTTGATGTGGTCGCTTGATCGTCGTGACTTCACGAGCATATCATCCACATATACTTCCATTGTTTTTTCAATCTGATCTTTAAACATCCCGGTCACTAAGCGCTGGTAAATTGCTCCTGCATTCTTTAATCCAAACGGCATAACCACATAGTAATATAATCCAACATCGGTAATGAAACTAGTGTGCTCTTGATCGAGAATGTGCATCGATATTTGGTTATATCCCGAGTACGCATCCATGAAAGACAGCAACTTGTGTCCCGTGGTTGAGTCCACCAGCTGGTCGATCCTTGGAAGGGGAAAACTATCTTTCAGACACACCTTGTTCAAGTCTAAGTAGTCAATGCATGTTCTCCATTTCTGTTTGCTTTTTTCACAAGCACGGGATTAGATACCCACTTAGGGTAGAGGGCATCATGAATAAACTCATTGTCTTTGGGTCTATCCATCTCCTCCTTAAGAGTGGCAGATCTCTATGAATCCATGTGGCGTCTTTTTTGTTTCACCAGGATATGCCTTGGGTCGATATTCAATGCATAGCTCGCAATGGCAGGTGAGATTCCACGCATGTCAGAGTGAGTCCAAGCAAACACGTCTAGATTTGCCCAGAGAAATCCAGCAAGTTCTTTCATCATCAGGGGGCTGAGCTGTGATCCAATCTTTTGGACCCATGACGGGTCGTCGTGGCTAACTATGACGTTAATCGTTAACTCAGCCGGTGCAGCCTTGGTCACTTTGGGATCCTCCTCATCGTCTCTCAGATCTATATCTCTATAGAATCGACCGTGGTGCACGAGCCAAGGCTCAGGCGCTAGTTGTCAATCTTTGGTAGCTTGGATGCGGATAGTCTTGTCCATACCCTTTCCTTTCTCTTTGCGTTGAGCATCCCTCAATTCAACTACATAACAGGCATGTCCAGTCGCCTGATCAACGTGAACAACTCCAACACAAATAACTGTCAGAAATTTCAAAGTCAAACACTATGAGGCAAAGGCTGCCCGGAATTCGGCTAGGGCCGGTCAGCCCAAAAAACGTTGTAAGGAGAGTCAACATCCAAAACAACGAACGGCAAGGTTCGCACTCTCCTACGTCACAGTCTCCCAACTCTATAGGTAATTTAACATAACCAAAGGCTTTCGTTGCAACACCATTAAAACCGAGTATGCAGGCTTTAGACGGCCTTAAGTCCTTGGCTTCCATTTTCATCTGATCATAGATTTTTTTGAAAATTATATTTCCAAAACTTCCACAATCAATCAATATCCTTCTCACCAAAGCAGGGCCGATCATGGCCGAAATGACCATTAGGTCGATCGTCGACGCCTCTACCTTGTCTTCATCTCTGTTTCTAAACACAATATCATATACCATTGTACGTTGTTATTTTGTCGAAGCTTTGTTTTTTGTATTCGAACAATATTCAAAATCCACATGCTTAATCGCGCTAGCATAGCGCTCCATCTCATGCCAACTCTTATCTGTCAGGTGCGGTCCTCCGACTATCATATTTATTACTAATCTTCCACCAGTTCATGCAGGCTCCTCAGCCCTGCGTGGTGCTTGTCCTCAGTTGGGGTTGGATGTCCCCTGTCCGCCATCCTATGGGGTTTTTACAAATTGCTGTAACTTCCTTTCTTGAATCGACTTTACGATAATATCCTGGAGATGCCTGCATTTATTCGTGCCATGTCCATAGCATTCATGGAACCGACAATATTTTTTAGTTTGTTTTTGCATCTTTATTGATTCTT
This sequence comes from Allium fistulosum, assembly GCA_030737815.1. Lineage (NCBI taxonomy): Eukaryota > Viridiplantae > Streptophyta > Magnoliopsida > Asparagales > Amaryllidaceae > Allium > Allium fistulosum. The sequence goes on from CM060904.1 coordinate 693,388,842, forward strand.
TTGGAGGCAGCTTCCTATACTGCATGGTATTGTAGGTATACGAATAGATATTCTCCAGGGACGTATTCAACGGAGTGTAAGTATCGTACATTGGAATCCTAGGCTTCCCTCTTCCAGAATCCCTCTTTCGTTCTCGGCCCCTATCTCCGCCTTTCTTCTGCTGATTCGGCTTGTTTGGACATTCACTTGAACTTTTCTAGAGCTATCACTAGACTGCTTTACTGCAATATTACTTTGTACTCCCTCTCTGCTCGGTCCCGCAACATTCTTCTTCCTGTAGGACCTGGCTTCCTCCTTTCTCAAATACCAAGCCGCCTTTGCGTAAAAGCCTTCCGACACTGCAGGTGGCTTGTCAACTAACCAATCGCCAATTCAGATTCTAGATCTATCCCTCATTTTACGGCCATCAATATTGCATGGTCATTTAGATTATTGATTCTCATAATAGCTGTATGAAATCTCCCAAAATAATCTTTCAACAATTCTCTTGGAGGCTGGATCACGTTGGAGAGAGACATTACTTCCTTGGGACGAGTTGCGTGCATTCGAAATTGCTCCACAAACCTTGTTGCAAAATCATCAAATCTAGAAATTGATCGTAGGGGTAACCTCATGACCACATCATTGCTGTTCCAGAGAGAGTTATGGAAAGCATCTACACTTGGTTGCATCATCCGCTCGTGCGGAATCCATCAGCCATTCATATCTCATGATATGCTGCCTGGGGTCAGTTTTTTGCTCGTAGGCGGGCATCGACAGTATGTTGAACCTCCTTGGATACTTTGCATGTAGAACATTATCCGTAAATGATGTATGGCTTCTCAAGATTCCGAAGTCATATTTTGTCAAGCCCTGGCTCTCTCTTACTAACTGTCTGACCATAGCCGATAAGTCCGCGTTGGATAGTTGGTGCCAAGCAGTAGTCGTGCTCCACCTTACGTGAATGGTCCGATCGATGTCTGTGGGTCGTTCCATGCCTTTTGGTTCACCATCTTCCCGATGTATATCTTGTAAATTCACTTCATCGTTATTCCGGGGAAGCATTTAGTTAGCATTTAATTGAACTTCAGCATCCAAACCAACTGAAGCAGCTCCAACTTGATTCACATGATGCATGGGTTGGTTCCCTCTTCTGGTGGAGGGATCGGTATCGATCCCTATGGAGGGATCGGCACCGATCGATCCTGGCACACCATGGTGATCTGCCGGTTGATGCCTCGAATTTTCTGTGCGATATTCGTCTGTTCTGTGATGCCTATCCTGTGATACTTGTTTGATGAGCTTGAACTCTCCGATGTCGAGTAAGGAGTGAGGTCCCTCCTAGCTTTCCCTCGCTGCCGCTGATTGAGTTGGTTCATTAAGTTGATACTGGTCTTAATCTGTTGATTTAACTATCGACGGCTTTCCATTAGCTCTCTCATTAGATTATGAAATTCAGCTCTTGTGATAGAATCAGTGGGATTCTAAACTTCAACTGGTTCAGCATTCACATCCATTGGCCGATTGCTTGGGCCTCACTGTTGGATGCTAATGTTCTCATTTCCTTTCACGTTCTGAGAAGTAGATCTAGTGTTCCTCGCCATTGTCGATAGCTTCACTTAGATTTTTGCAAATTTGAGTAGTATGAACAACTCCTTGAAGATAACTGTAGATCTCCTTTAGGGTATTAATACGATCCAGTAGCAACTAAGGGATCTTAATAAGCTGAGAATCAAGCTTCTCAATGAAAGCGCCAAAATGTTTACACCTTAAATGGTCACAAACATCCAATATTAGTTTTGTAGAGAAGTAAGTGAAGAAAGTAAAATTAAACCGAGTAGATGAATAAGTAAGCAACAGAGAATAAGCAGTAATCAAAGACACAGAAATTTATAGTGGTTCGACATTGTATGCCTACATCCACTTTGAAGATTATCCTTTATTAATCACCTTTGAATCTAATTATAATAGTAGAAATAAGTTAGCACTTTATTACAATAGAGTCTAGAGTAACTAGAAGCATAAAAGATCCTCAGAATGACCCATCATGCCAGTATTTATAGATGAAGACAGCCAAATATCTCTCTGAAATCTCGGCTGAAGGACCTTCTAAACCATATAGGACCACTAGAGGGATTGCTAGGCCTAATTTCCAAAGAGGAGATGGTACCGATCCCTTCTTTGGTCGAATTTTAGCGAGCGATCCCTATGGTGGTTTCCTCATGCAAAAACATGTATAACCTCCAAATTTCATGTCAATTGAATCATTGGAGCTCGAGTTATTACTTGATCTTTGATTCAACATTGCTTGCATGTTGCTCTCTGCCGATCCCTTCCAAGGGATGTATACCAATCCTTCAAAACTTGTTATTTTAACGTGTGATCACTAGGGTAGGTTTCCTAGGGTCGTTATATCTTGCTCTTCAAATTTCATAAGCATTGGACTTGTAAATCTTGAGATATTGATTATTTTCCATAAGAATACTCTTATACTTTGAAACATGCCGACCCCTCTTGTTGGAGCCAATCTATGTCGACCCCTCTTATGCATTGAACCATATCATACTTCGAACATTCTAAATTTCATATCTATCAATTCCATTCAATCACGACTTCATATTACCATATGTACTCGACTTTTGGGCCCCACATTCTCCACTATGGAGTCATTGACTTTGATGGCAGTCGAATCTGGCTTGTGTAATCAATTCAATATAGCCGGGTTAAAATGTCGAATAATAGATTCCAAGGATTATCATCTTAGGTAATAACATAGCAGGATGATCCAACTATCATCAAAACAGATTAAGTGGAAGTTAGACCTCACCCATTTTGTATAACTCTAAATAAAGCTGATCGGTAAAAGATGAGGAAACCATATCACTTTCCAAAGTCACTAACATTGGAGTACGAGATATTATGTATTGTATGGACAAGCATGAATGATGATTAAATAAAGATTTTGAATGCTTAGATGTGAAGGCGAGTCCTATCGAAAACAATATTTAGAACTCGACATTATGTTAAAAAGAAGATTAGAAGTGTCCTTTAAATCAACCTTTGGACAAAAGGAGACAAAATATTCGATGAAACTTAGTTAGAAAATATTCTTTTAGGCATCTAAGCAACCTCATAAATTTTAGGATTAGATAGTATAAAAATTTAGGATTACAAGCAATGCTTATTCATTTTAGGATAGGAAATTAGAAAGCTCTCCTAGGTTTGGGAAAACAATACTTCCGAGTCATGATAGGTTGAAGTTGAGAAAGAAGTGGCATGGAATGAGTAACACCACTTAAATGGAACTTAAAATCGGAATGAAAGATCACGTACCATTAGGGAGAAACAAAATTGGAGTTCACAACGCCTTTAATGTTTCACATTTGGATACAACCGTTAAGATAAATTGTGATATCCCGGAAATTTGGCAATATCAATTTAATAATCTTTATAAATAATTAAATTGATTATTTGATTTTATTTTATAAATTGACAAGTTTATTCATTTTAAAAAGCTAATAATAACTATTTTGGCAATATCTTTTCTAACAATTTTAAATTGGGAAGTTTTATCTTTCTAAAACTAATTTAAGTGTTTATATTTATAATGTATATATATAGGTATATATATTATAAATAGGGAGTCTTTAATTTAATAAAAGGATAAGTTTTCAAATTATAATATATATGTATATATATATATATTGTTATTTGAAGTTATGTATTAAATTCAATAGGATAATTATCAAGCTAATGTTAAAAGTACTTTTCATTTAGAGTATATATATTTGCATATATTGGAATGAAAAGAATATTGAATTTGAATTTAATAAAGTATTTTCAAACTTTAATATTTATATAATTTGTAATTTGGAAATTTGTAATTTGACTTAATACTTTTGGAAATGATAATTGAGATTTAAATAACAAGGATAATTTCTTATTTATTATAAAGATATATTTTAGCTTAATTTTTAAATAAGATTTAAAATAAGAAGTTAATTGGTTTTAAGACTCTTTCATTTTTAAAATTCAAATATAAGTCAAAATAGGTTTGTAAAAATATATATATATATATATAAAGTTAAACTCAATTTCTCAAGCATTTATAAATATGTTATAAATATTTGATTAAAGCATAAATTATAAAAGGGTAAATACATTTTTATATACATATAGATATTTTATAAATACACATGTAGGATTTAAATAAATCAAAATAAAAGGGAATTTACACTTGTAAACATATAAGGATAGTTGGAAGACATTTGTAAATTGTAAACATATGTGTAAGCTAATTAAAGAGACAAGTGGCTTAATTTTATCTTTTTGAAAATTTAAGTTATAAAAATTAATATGAAAGGATATCTGTATTCGTTTTCTAAGTTCAGATTATTTTTATCCTCAACTCTTTCTCCTCATTTCTAAAAACAACCTAAAATCTAAAATCAAAAGAAAAGATAAGAACTGGAAATACAAATCAGAGAAAGAAGATGAAAGGCAATTTCAAATATCAGTTTCAAATTTCTTCAACAACTTGAAGATCAGAAAAAGGGAAATATATCAACAAATTTCAAAGATCTACAACTAGGATTTTTAAAATCAAAAAGCAAAAGGAAATGAAGTTCAAAATCAAAATCAGTCTGGGAATCATCAAGCCTGGAAACAACATATGTCTCTGTTTAAAATAACAGGTGAGTAAACTTCTTTAAAAACAGTTTGATTTGGATGCTTGTGATGATATTGATTCGTATGTGGGTTCTGTAGCTTAAATTCATTTGAAATTTGATATATATGTTTATGTTAGCAGGTCTGTGCATATATATAAATATGAAAAGCCTGATATCTGTTGTTTCAAGCTCTGTTTTGCTTTCAAAAACTCAAACATCTTAATCAAATCAATATTAGTCCTTGATGTTCAAATGAAAATTGTTTGTAGATGTCTGTAGATGATTGTAAAAATAGTTTCAGGGATTTAAATTCAACGAATCATTATTTTTACTTGAAATAACAGTAAAATACTTATACATGTCAAAAATCAACACCTTTAATTCCTGTTTTGGATTGTATAGATGGATTTGTAGTTAAAAACTATGATTTTTAACATGCATTTCAAAAATTTTAAGTTGATATTCGATTGGGAATTTGGAGATGAACGTTTTCGGCAAATTGACGAATTGCCGATGATCAACGCGACGTTTGAGGCTGAATTCGTGGTCGAAGCTAGCTACGGTATCGTGGATGAGGGGAAAAATGTTCAAGGATATTTCCAATGGCCGAGGTGATCAGATTCGATCGAACTAGGGTTTTATGTTGTTTCGACTGGTCTTGATTGTCGTAGCATTTGCGACGAAGAAGATGGACCGGAGGCGTTCGCTTTTGGGGAGAAGGTAGCTCGTGGTCGTGGTGTTCGATGGTGGGGACGGCGAGTTCAACGGCGTCGAGGTGTATGGCCGTGGGAAAGTTTTAGTGGTCGTTGTTTTCTGCAGTTTCGAGCTTGAAGTTCGAAATTTTGATTCGCGAAGAAATTCTTCGATCTGGGTTCGATATCGTATTCGCATGTGAAGGTGGGATTGTAGGAGATCGTCGCGACGATCGACGATGGCCGGAGTTGCCTGTGCACGTGCACGTGCACGTTGGTGGTGGGCTTAGCGTTGGAGAAGACGAAGAAGTCTCGGGTTTTGGCTCGTGCGAATGAAGGGAAGTCTCGAAGCAGATGAGTTTGGTGGGTGTCTCGGGACAGGCTCGAGATTTGCTAATGTTTGACTCGGGTTTTGCTGTAGGATAATCTGGGTTTAAATAAACGATGTTTTGTAAAAAGAAATCGAGTTTAAATTGTAAAAGCAAGTTTTTTTCAAATAAATGAAAGTCAAGTTTTAGGAGTGTTTAAACTTATATAATTTAAATCTTAAAATGCTTAAGATAGTTGATTTTAAAGGAGTTAACTAAATTAATTTTGAATTGAATTCAAAGGAGTTCCAATATAAAATACTAGATCAAAGTTTTAAGAAATTTAAACAAGTTTTAAATAATTTAAATATATAAGTTTTAAAAGATTAAGGAAGTGAATTTGAAAATAATCTTTGTATTAAAATTTATTTAATAACTTTGAAAGGTTTCAAAGATTTTAAAGGTTAAAATTTAAATGTTGAAATTGTTTAATTTTAAATAAGGAGTTATCTTAAGTAATTAAGAGTTTTGATTTATTAAAGGAAATTAATATGTGAAATTAATAAGGATAATTCATTTATATAAAATGATTTAAGAATAGATAATAATTTAATTAAGATAATGGTTTTCTTAATCAAGATCTTTTATAGTTAAGAAATTATTTAATTTAGTTAAATAAATTAACTAAGTAATTAATTAATGATTAATTAAAGATAATCACTTATAAATTAATTAAGTATAATTACTTAATGAAGTAATTAAGAAATAATTACTGGATGTAAGTTAGTAAAGATAAAATATTTAATAAAGTAATTAGAGGATAATTATTTTATGAAAGTAATTAAATAAGAAGTGATTAAGAGTTAATTACTTAGTGTTATTAATTAAATAAATTATTTAATTAAGTTAATTAAAGGATTAAGATTAATTAATAAGGTAATTAATTATTTGTTAAGGTAATTAATTAAAGGTAATTAATTATTTGTTAAGGTAATTAATTAAAGGTAATTAATTAAGGGAAGTAATTAAGGGAAGTTAATTACTGGATTAGATTAATCAAACATGATTAATAATTATGGTTTAATTAAGATTAATTATTTAATTAATTTAAATATAAATAAATAATTAAAGATTGTAATTAGGAATCATTAGTTTATAATTAATTAATGATGTAATTAAGAGTTAATTAATTAAGATTAATTAATCAAATGATAAGTGATTAATTGTAATTAATTAAGGCTTAAAGTAATTAATTATAATTAATTAATTAATGAAGTAATTAAAGGTTAATTACTGTATTTGGTTAAGGATAATTAATTTGTGAAATTAATTAAGATAATTACTTAAATGTAATTAAAGAATGATTAATCAAGGTGATTAATTAAAGTGGATAATTAGAGAAAGATTAATTAATTTATTTGTAATTAATTAATGATTATATAAGTAAGATTTATAATGAAGTAATTAATTTAATTTATTTTAAATTAATTAAGAGATAAAGTGATTAATTTAATTCACTTTAAATTAATTAAAGATAGAGATAGTTAATTTAATTCATTTTAAATTAATTATGTTATGATTAAGTAAATCATTGCTTATATAAGAATGAATGACATTGATTGACTTGAATGGATGTAATCTCAGAAATGAGATAAGTAATGTTGTGTGGTATGAATGCTTGGTTGCATTATAATGGTAATATAGATTAACTATTGTGATGTTGATATGGATTACCTATTTGATTATGAATCATCTGTTTAAATGATAATGTGATTATCAATTGTGATATCTATCTGTATGAATATAGATAAGTTAAATTGTTTAAACCTTTAAACAACTTGGCCTTAAAAGATACGTTTTGGATTTCGATGAGACCGGGATCGGGTTTCCGTATACCGGTATTCCAGGTCTGGAGACCCGAATACCACATCGATCCAAATTTACGATAGGTCGTGAATCTCAAGTGAAGATGAAGATTCAGAGTGCAAGGGTTATTGTCGTTAACTCTGAGGGTGATTCCAAAACGAGTGTAACGAGATAATGCCTTCGGTTTCGTTCGAACCCGGAACGAACTTATATGGATTGAATGCTTTCAGCACATCGTCAGGTGGACGATGAGCATTCTAAGTGATATGTTCTGATTAAAGGTAATCGTAACCTCAAGCCTCATCAACCGGGAATGGCTAAAACAGGGGAGGTGCAGCAAGGCTTCGTGGGTAGCACCCACTGAGAGCAAGATAGATCCCTGTCTAGAGGTCCCTTTTCTTTTATTCGGCTTAGTGTGTAGTTGGTCGCGCCAACTACGGGATTATCTTGTTCGGAATTATCCAGTAAGGGATGGTTCCGGCTTTGTGTTGCAGGGGAGCGGGCGTACTCCTCGGTACGGTGATCTAGGCCACGTACTGTGACGGGCGGTACCCCAGTAGCCCTGCCATTGTATGGAATCCAAAATCCAATAAGTGCCGTACGTATTAGTTGTGCCCAACTATGTTGGAATGTGAGATGTAAGCATTTCAGCTATTTCTGTATTTTACTTGGAAACCCTAGACCCTATTATAATACAATCAGATTTCCTATCAAATGTTTTGGTTAGCGTAAGGTAAAAACTTTTCCATGTTTATGTGTGGGAAGTCTTACGTGATACCTTTGTTTTCAAAAGGTTTTGAAGTTAAACAATTTTAACCCGTTTACTCACACCAGACCCATGTCTGACCCAAGTGTTTATTTCTGTTTTATAAACTCTTGGGTACTCAAATTTTTACGAGTAGCCAAGGGATTCAGGTTTAGCTTTGACGAATTGTGGAGGAGCAATGGAGCAGGAGGCTTCGGCGTTCGTAGATATAGTATTCCGCTGTGTTGATATCTGTGTTAGAGTCTTGTATTGTATTTGAGTTGTAATATCTAGACAGATGTTTATAACTGTCTAGTATGTGTTGTATAGTTGTGTAAACTCTGATAAGTGTTGTATACTATGTAATTGTTTATGTTATTAATATAATTTATTCATTCCGCTGTGAGATCGTTGTTGTTGTTTCTTTCTTTCTTCTCTTCTTTTCTATTTTCTACCCCTTTCTTTCTTCATAATGATGCGACTTTCTGGGCATAGGAAGTCGGGTCGTTACATATGGTATCAGAGCATAGGTTGAGCGAATACCTAAGCTATTGGTTAAGTGAATATCAGAACACTAGGTTGAGTGAATACCTAGGTTCGGAAGGATTGTTCATTAGAGACAGGATCTGCAGCAACCTGTTTGAGTCTGAGTGTGTATATATATATTCGAGAGCGCGTATTTGTTAGTTATATAAAATGGTTTTATATTGTGTTAATTGATCGGTTGAGTGGTATATGGATTCTGGTCAATACGAGTAGCTAACGTTATTGATAGGGATCTCTAAACACTTGAACCAGGCCAACAGACACAATATTGTTTTAAAGAGGTAAATGAAATAATTTTACCCAGAAATAATTTCTATATAAAAAGTATCATTTTTAATATATATATCTATTCTACCTATTTGTTGGGTTACCTGTACAGGTTTTCCAATATAGGATATAAAGGTAGATAGGGCGGTAGTGTGTGTAACACGACTACCAATGGTTGGAGTTTGAATGTTGAGGTTGGAAGTGTATCTGTCGAGACTGTAGACCCAATACCATCTCGAGTAAGCTTTGCTGTGGTAAAGGATTTCATTGATCTCCGAAGGAAACTGTAATGGTTCGGAGTTCATCTTAGAAGTTGGATGAGTAGAGTTGGATCTGTCGGAGAACAGAAGCGAGTGATGGTATCTCAGGTAATAGTAGCTGTGTGGTGAGACGCGGTGACTATGGACGTTTCTGAAGATGTTTCTTCTGAAGCAAGTTTAAGGAAGTGAGTCTGTTTCGGTGTTGTGGCTGAGTCCAGTGGGGTGTTTTTATTTGCTTTGAGGTCCGAGTTTCTCGAGAAGTTTCGGATAAGAAGTCTTTGACGTTTGTGTCAGCAGTACGGCTCGGAAGTGTTCTGTGTTGGCAGGAAGTTTTCTGGCTGAGCAGTCTTTTTGAGTTGGAGTCCAGAAGCAGCAGAGTGAATCCATTTCTTTGATGAATTGGATAGTTAAGTATGAGCTGTTCTGATTTGTGAAGAGAGAACAGTATCTGTGGAAATTAGGTTGGGCTGATCGCAAAAGTGACTTGCGATAGTTCGGGTATTCTCTTGGGATTATTGGATGTTGAGATTCCGTATCGACTTGATTCGTGGAGTTACCGGAAGTTCAGCTTAGTAGAAGGATGTCTCCGAGAGAAGAATTTGGTGAAGCAGCTCAGAATTCTTTGGAGAGGGATTGATCACACCTAGTCTTTCTGGAGAAGTTTCTGCGAGATGTTCTGACCAAATGGAATGAAGTCGCTAAGATTTTATGGTCTGATGAACTGTGGATGATCAAGTTTGTGCTCGAGTTTTTCCGACGGCATTCTCATCTGTTCAAGATCAGAGTTGTGCAGCGAAAGCAAGATAGCAGCTATTCTAGAGTGGGAGCAACCGGGAGTTGTGATTTTATTGGAGTAGAGTATTTCTATAAGAAATTCAAGTGTATCTCTAAGTGTGAAAAAATTTTCAGGATTTGGAGATAAGGTTGTCAAGTGCAACTGTTTTGGCTATTCCAGATAGGAGAAGTAGTTCATAGTTCTCTAATGTTTGTGGAGTAGAATTGTGTTCTGGATTTCGGTGATTTTTGGGAAACCATTTTGTTGAGAAGGATCCGGAAATTGGTTTGATGTTGGTCTAGATTGTTCCAGGAAGCATCAGCAAGGGCTAAGCTGATCAGGAAGGATGAAGTTGAAATTGGATATTGTTTAAGTTTTCTTCAATTAAAGGAGATACAAGATTTGGTAAGATTGGAGAACTAGCTCTAGAAGTATTTTGAGATTTTCTTGTGTTCTCAAAAGGATTAGTTCTTTGATCTACAGGATTGAGTTTCCAGTTCGGATAACTGGAATTCATTGTATTTCACGTATCTCTGAGGGAATACGTGTTTGATCTGTCATTGGTTGTGGGATCAGCAGTTCAGAAGGATTTGGTAGTTGAGATGGTTTTGAGTTTAGTCTGATATTTTGTTCAGATTTGTAATCTAGATGGGAAGGAGTTCTAGACTATTGTAGATAGTTAGTTTAGATCCTGTAGAACGAGTCTCCCGGTATATATATATATATACTTGGGGAAACTCGAGTAAATTCTATCCAGATTTTGACTGGATAGTTAAATTTGTTTGATTAAATTGTTTGCTATGGTTGTTAGAATATGATTGATATGTATGGTTGCTGTTTGAAATTAAAATTAAAATTTTACTGGGTTATTAAATTATCTTTGCTTTTAAATTTCGGGGACGAAATTATTTTAAGGGGGGAGGAATGTGATATCCCGGAAATTTGGCAATATCAATTTAATAATCTTTATAAATAATTAAATTGATTATTTGATTTTATTTTATAAATTGACAAGTTTATTCATTTTAAAAAGCTAATAATAACTATTTTGGCAATATCTTTTCTAACAATTTTAAATTGGGAAGTTTTATCTTTCTAAAACTAATTTAAGTGTTTATATTTATAATGTATATATATAGGTATATATATTATAAATAGGGAGTCTTTAATTTAATAAAAGGATAAGTTTTCAAATTATAATATATATGTATATATATATATATTGTTATTTGAAGTTATGTATTAAATTCAATAGGATAATTATCAAGCTAATGTTAAAAGTACTTTTCATTTAGAGTATATATATTTGCATATATTGGAATGAAAAGAATATTGAATTTGAATTTAATAAAGTATTTTCAAACTTTAATATTTATATAATTTGTAATTTGGAAATTTGTAATTTGACTTAATACTTTTGGAAATGATAATTGAGATTTAAATAACAAGGATAATTTCTTATTTATTATAAAGATATATTTTAGCTTAATTTTTAAATAAGATTTAAAATAAGAAGTTAATTGGTTTTAAGACTCTTTCATTTTTAAAATTCAAATATAAGTCAAAATAGGTTTGTAAAAATATATATATATATATATAAAGTTAAACTCAATTTCTCAAGCATTTATAAATATGTTATAAATATTTGATTAAAGCATAAATTATAAAAGGGTAAATACATTTTTATATACATATAGATATTTTATAAATACACATGTAGGATTTAAATAAATCAAAATAAAAGGGAATTTACACTTGTAAACATATAAGGATAGTTGGAAGACATTTGTAAATTGTAAACATATGTGTAAGCTAATTAAAGAGACAAGTGGCTTAATTTTATCTTTTTGAAAATTTAAGTTATAAAAATTAATATGAAAGGATATCTGTATTCGTTATCTAAGTTCAGATTATTTTTATCCTCAACTCTTTCTCCTCATTTCTAAAAACAACCTAAAATCTAAAATCAAAAGAAAAGATAAGAACTGGAAATACAAATCAGAGAAAGAAGATGAAAGGCAATTTCAAATATCAGTTTCAAATTTCTTCAACAACTTGAAGATCAGAAAAAGGGAAATATATCAACAAATTTCAAAGATCTACAACTAGGATTTTTAAAATCAAAAAGCAAAAGGAAATGAAGTTCAAAATCAAAATCAGTCTGGGAATCATCAAGCCTGGAAACAACATATGTCTCTGTTTAAAATAACAGGTGAGTAAACTTCTTTAAAAACAGTTTGATTTGGATGCTTGTGATGATATTGATTCGTATGTGGGTTCTGTAGCTTAAATTCATTTGAAATTTGATATATATGTTTATGTTAGCAGGTCTGTGCATATATATAAATATGAAAAGCCTGATATCTGTTGTTTCAAGCTCTGTTTTGCTTTCAAAAACTCAAACATCTTAATCAAATCAATATTAGTCCTTGATGTTCAAATGAAAATTGTTTGTAGATGTCTGTAGATGATTGTAAAAATAGTTTCAGGGATTTAAATTCAACGAATCATTATTTTTACTTGAAATAACAGTAAAATACTTATACATGTCAAAAATCAACACCTTTAATTCCTGTTTTGGATTGTATAGATGGATTTGTAGTTAAAAACTATGATTTTTAACATGCATTTCAAAAATTTTAAGTTGATATTCGATTGGGAATTTGGAGATGAACGTTTTCGGCAAATTGACGAATTGCCGATGATCAACGCGACGTTTGAGGCTGAATTCGTGGTCGAAGCTAGCTACGGTATCGTGGATGAGGGGAAAAATGTTCAAGGATATTTCCAATGGCCGAGGTGATCAGATTCGATCGAACTAGGGTTTTATGTTGTTTCGACTGGTCTTGATTGTCGTAGCATTTGCGACGAAGAAGATGGACCGGAGGCGTTCGCTTTTGGGGAGAAGGTAGCTCGTGGTCGTGGTGTTCGATGGTGGGGACGGCGAGTTCAACGGCGTCGAGGTGTATGGCCGTGGGAAAGTTTTAGTGGTCGTTGTTTTCTGCAGTTTCGAGCTTGAAGTTCGAAATTTTGATTCGCGAAGAAATTCTTCGATCTGGGTTCGATATCGTATTCGCATGTGAAGGTGGGATTGTAGGAGATCGTCGCGACGATCGACGATGGCCGGAGTTGCCTGTGCACGTGCACGTGCACGTTGGTGGTGGGCTTAGCGTTGGAGAAGACGAAGAAGTCTCGGGTTTTGGCTCGTGCGAATGAAGGGAAGTCTCGAAGCAGATGAGTTTGGTGGGTGTCTCGGGACAGGCTCGAGATTTGCTAATGTTTGACTCGGGTTTTGCTGTAGGATAATCTGGGTTTAAATAAACGATGTTTTGTAAAAAGAAATCGAGTTTAAATTGTAAAAGCAAGTTTTTTTCAAATAAATGAAAGTCAAGTTTTAGGAGTGTTTAAACTTATATAATTTAAATCTTAAAATGCTTAAGATAGTTGATTTTAAAGGAGTTAACTAAATTAATTTTGAATTGAATTCAAAGGAGTTCCAATATAAAATACTAGATCAAAGTTTTAAGAAATTTAAACAAGTTTTAAATAATTTAAATATATAAGTTTTAAAAGATTAAGGAAGTGAATTTGAAAATAATCTTTGTATTAAAATTTATTTAATAACTTTGAAAGGTTTCAAAGATTTTAAAGGTTAAAATTTAAATGTTGAAATTGTTTAATTTTAAATAAGGAGTTATCTTAAGTAATTAAGAGTTTTGATTTATTAAAGGAAATTAATATGTGAAATTAATAAGGATAATTCATTTATATAAAATGATTTAAGAATAGATAATAATTTAATTAAGATAATGGTTTTCTTAATCAAGATCTTTTATAGTTAAGAAATTATTTAATTTAGTTAAATAAATTAACTAAGTAATTAATTAATGATTAATTAAAGATAATCACTTATAAATTAATTAAGTATAATTACTTAATGAAGTAATTAAGAAATAATTACTGGATGTAAGTTAGTAAAGATAAAATATTTAATAAAGTAATTAGAGGATAATTATTTTATGAAAGTAATTAAATAAGAAGTGATTAAGAGTTAATTACTTAGTGTTATTAATTAAATAAATTATTTAATTAAGTTAATTAAAGGATTAAGATTAATTAATAAGGTAATTAATTATTTGTTAAGGTAATTAATTAAAGGTAATTAATTATTTGTTAAGGTAATTAATTAAAGGTAATTAATTAAGGGAAGTAATTAAGGGAAGTTAATTACTGGATTAGATTAATCAAACATGATTAATAATTATGGTTTAATTAAGATTAATTATTTAATTAATTTAAATATAAATAAATAATTAAAGATTGTAATTAGGAATCATTAGTTTATAATTAATTAATGATGTAATTAAGAGTTAATTAATTAAGATTAATTAATCAAATGATAAGTGATTAATTGTAATTAATTAAGGCTTAAAGTAATTAATTATAATTAATTAATTAATGAAGTAATTAAAGGTTAATTACTGTATTTGGTTAAGGATAATTAATTTGTGAAATTAATTAAGATAATTACTTAAATGTAATTAAAGAATGATTAATCAAGGTGATTAATTAAAGTGGATAATTAGAGAAAGATTAATTAATTTATTTGTAATTAATTAATGATTATATAAGTAAGATTTATAATGAAGTAATTAATTTAATTTATTTTAAATTAATTAAGAGATAAAGTGATTAATTTAATTCACTTTAAATTAATTAAAGATAGAGATAGTTAATTTAATTCATTTTAAATTAATTATGTTATGATTAAGTAAATCATTGCTTATATAAGAATGAATGACATTGATTGACTTGAATGGATGTAATCTCAGAAATGAGATAAGTAATGTTGTGTGGTATGAATGCTTGGTTGCATTATAATGGTAATATAGATTAACTATTGTGATGTTGATATGGATTACCTATTTGATTATGAATCATCTGTTTAAATGATAATGTGATTATCAATTGTGATATCTATCTGTATGAATATAGATAAGTTAAATTGTTTAAACCTTTAAACAACTTGGCCTTAAAAGATACGTTTTGGATTTCGATGAGACCGGGATCGGGTTTCCGTATACCGGTATTCCAGGTCTGGAGACCCGAATACCACATCGATCCAAATTTACGATAGGTCGTGAATCTCAAGTGAAGATGAAGATTCAGAGTGCAAGGGTTATTGTCGTTAACTCTGAGGGTGATTCCAAAACGAGTGTAACGAGATAATGCCTTCGGTTTCGTTCGAACCCGGAACGAACTTATATGGATTGAATGCTTTCAGCACATCGTCAGGTGGACGATGAGCATTCTAAGTGATATGTTCTGATTAAAGGTAATCGTAACCTCAAGCCTCATCAACCGGGAATGGCTAAAACAGGGGAGGTGCAGCAAGGCTTCGTGGGTAGCACCCACTGAGAGCAAGATAGATCCCTGTCTAGAGGTCCCTTTTCTTTTATTCGGCTTAGTGTGTAGTTGGTCGCGCCAACTACGGGATTATCTTGTTCGGAATTATCCAGTAAGGGATGGTTCCGGCTTTGTGTTGCAGGGGAGCGGGCGTACTCCTCGGTACGGTGATCTAGGCCACGTACTGTGACGGGCGGTACCCCAGTAGCCCTGCCATTGTATGGAATCCAAAATCCAATAAGTGCCGTACGTATTAGTTGTGCCCAACTATGTTGGAATGTGAGATGTAAGCATTTCAGCTATTTCTGTATTTTACTTGGAAACCCTAGACCCTATTATAATACAATCAGATTTCCTATCAAATGTTTTGGTTAGCGTAAGGTAAAAACTTTTCCATGTTTATGTGTGGGAAGTCTTACGTGATACCTTTGTTTTCAAAAGGTTTTGAAGTTAAACAATTTTAACCCGTTTACTCACACCAGACCCATGTCTGACCCAAGTGTTTATTTCTGTTTTATAAACTCTTGGGTACTCAAATTTTTACGAGTAGCCAAGGGATTCAGGTTTAGCTTTGACGAATTGTGGAGGAGCAATGGAGCAGGAGGCTTCGGCGTTCGTAGATATAGTATTCCGCTGTGTTGATATCTGTGTTAGAGTCTTGTATTGTATTTGAGTTGTAATATCTAGACAGATGTTTATAACTGTCTAGTATGTGTTGTATAGTTGTGTAAACTCTGATAAGTGTTGTATACTATGTAATTGTTTATGTTATTAATATAATTTATTCATTCCGCTGTGAGATCGTTGTTGTTGTTTCTTTCTTTCTTCTCTTCTTTTCTATTTTCTACCCCTTTCTTTCTTCATAATGATGCGACTTTCTGGGCATAGGAAGTCGGGTCGTTACATAAATCCTGATCAGTTGGGGATGTACAAGCAGATACAATCCAGTTGAAAACATCTAAGAAAGGAAAGAAAATATGAGGGCTCCCCATCTAACTCTTCATCGGAAAAATTTCTTCCTCTAGATTTAGTATTATATAGGTTTTGGTTGCATCATGGTTGCTAGGTTGGATGGTAGGGGATGGTTACCACTCTTGTCATTTTTTTTGCACTCATATAGAATTTTATGCATATTAGGTTGTTTGCATACATGCTTAGATGTCATGTTCTTGCATTCATGCTAGAGTTGAGCTCACCTATAGATATATTGCATGCATAATCACATTGCGCTTTTGGTTGAGTAGATAATTGTGTAGATAATTTGGTTGTACAACCTGGTTGTAGAGTGTGCATTATAAGATTTGTTCCTTAGGAATTTCGAGAATGAAATTCTTTTAAGGGGGAGAATATAACACTCCATAAAATTAACAGGAAATTAATTAAGAAAAATTAATTGATTAATAATAAAGATAAAAATGTAAATTTAGCAAATGTCATAATTTGGTTATGAAACTTGCACCATTGCGTTTATGACAGTCTTCTAAGCATTTTTCATTTATATTCAAACAAAGAAGTTATCAACATTTAAAATTTTTGGATCGAAAATAATTCAAAACTTATTAAGGTAATAAATATTATTAAGCTTAACCTTAAAAAACGTTAAATATAAAACTTGACGGCTATGTAAATGTTAACATTAATATAAATAAGCGGTTGGGACCCATGCAATGTATTTAACTTGGTTTATGTGTTATAAATACATTGTATTTCTAAGACTTGGATATTATGAAATGGGTGCTAATTTGATTATTGTATTTTATTCCTTTCATTATGAGACTCTGAAAGCATAGATTAGCTCTTTACATTGTTTCATTTAGTCAATTATACCAACCAACAGCTAGCTCCGGAATGGACCTAAGGTTCGATGGGGTTTTATTGTGTCGAAAGTTATACTAGTGTCGGAAAGGGTTGTTACCCCGGCATTGGTCCCTTAGGAGGCTTAAAGGTAATATGAATGATTCTCGGAGAAGGCTTTGGCTCTTCAGCGCTAGCTGATTATTCAAGTTTAGGCTCGATTTTGATTTTTCATCTTGGACATATCAATCTTCCACCTCTTAGCCAGGTAAAGAAGGAATTCCAGGATAAGGGTGCGAGACTTGCTCCTTACCTGACAAAGACACTAGATTTTTTGAACGGTATAGAGCATTACATGATTATGCACATCCCTAGAGAGGAATATGAAGGCGGATTCACTAGCCAAGCTCTAGAGATTCACAAGTGATGGGATTGATTCTTGTGGAAGTTTTATCGGCTCCAAGCAGCGACCAGATGGATATTGACTGGATCATGGAGGCCGAAGAGGAGAAGGAGTCGTGGATGACTCCCATCAAGGTTTATTTGCTTAAGCAAACTCTCTAGAAAGGAATGAACGAACGATGAAAACTCCTTGAAAAGATGCTATGATTTATAATGTAAGGAGTATTGCATAAGAGAGGTTTCTCAACCCTGCCACTCCAATGTGTAACAGAGGATGAGGCTAGGAAAATCCTCATGGAAATCCATGAGAGTAGTTGTGGTAACCACACTAGGAATAGCCATTAGCGAAGAAGATACTTCACTTCGGATACTTCTGACCAACAATAAACTGAGATGTTGTTAGTTACACCAAACAATGCAGCCATTTTCTTGAAAGGGAGTGCGGATTAAGGATCTTAAGGCTAATTTAACACTAGAGGGGGGTGAATAGTGTTTAATGGATTCTAAGACTTATATGGACTAAAATAAAATTATGACACAAACAAATGCAGAACTTAATCACAGAACAATCACAGAATCAAACACAGATGCAGAAAGTAAATAAAAAGCAGTAAAAGGAAAGAACACACCGGATTTTATACTGGTTCGGAGTTACCCTACATCCAGTCCTGTACCAAGGCAGAACACCTCATACAGATTTTTATTATACCAAAGTCGAGATTACAATCCTCAGTTTCTAAAGGCCTTGAGGTACCCTCCTGTCTCATGAGTCCGGGGCAAACTCTCTTGATTTACGGGCCACAAGATTACCCAATTGATTTTCAGGCACAACCACACCTTATAGAGAGACTCGATAAACTTTTGATTACAAATTGATCCTATAACTCTGAATAGCACTTTGATCTTCGAGAGAGGGTAGAGAACCAAACAAGAATGAGATTCTAATTTGATTCACTTGAGAATTCGGTAGAATTTCGGCACGATCTCAAAATATGAAATTTTTAGAATATGGATTTGTGGAGAAGGAGTGAAGAAAATATGAAAATTTTAGAATATGGATTTGTGGAGAAAAAGGAGTGAAGAAAATATGAAAATAGTTAGTTAAAAAATTCGTTTGTAAAGGCTATTTATAGACCAGTAACGGTCATAACCATTCGTGAAGAGATTTAAACGAATAGACACTTCTTTTGAAAATTGAAACTTTAGAATTTAACGGCCACCATGTCGACATGGGGTATCCTATGATGTCGACATCCCTTAGTTAAAAACAATGTAAAATTTGTTTTGAAAATGGTATTGAAAGGAAAACAAGATGAAATGATTCTGGAGTAAAATAAACTAATTTTCCTATGTTTTAAAATAAAATAGAGTGGAAAAATATATTTTTAGAATGTATATATAAATTTGATTTTAAATCTCAAGTATATATATATTATAAAAGAATATTTAAAAATCAGAAGATAGTTTTAAAAACAAACAAAGTTTAAAACAAGAGTTTATTTAAAAACAAAGACAAAGAATATTTTAAGGCTAAAACATTTTGAAAAGCAGTTTTGAAAAACCATTTTGAAGTAGTTTTGCAAGCTTCTTCCTGCAGAATATCTCATCACATCAGGACTCGAGAAATTGTACAAAACCAGGATGTTCATGGGTTTGTAAGCCACTTGTCGTAGGTTTGTAAGCTACTTGTCGTGGGTTTGTAAGCCACTAAGAAGATAGAAATGAGTTCCATCCCAAATGAAATTTGGAATGAAGATTTCCATGCTATTATGAAGTTTTAACAATAAACTAGACACATATCTTGAAATCTTGATCTTGATACTCTAGAGTCTTTAATCTTGAATCTTGAGTCTTGAGTCTTTATATTGATCAGTCTTCAGTAATCAATACCTGCATATATATATATATATATATATATATATATATATCCTGCATATGCATATCTATCTAGACAATAGTGTTAGTATATATTTTATAATAAGATAAGTTAAAAAGGTTGTTGTCATCAAAACCAACATCTCAGTTCCTAACAATCTCCCCCTTTTTGATGATGACAACCTATATTTATAACATATACTTACCATACCATAACTCCTATCATAACTCCCCCTTACTCCATGACCCCCTCTTATTCCAATCATAACCCCCCTTACTCCAAGCCAACTACTATTTTATAACTTCTCCCCTTTGTCATCAACAAAAATTTCTTACTAATAAATTCCCTGAACTTGATATAAGATGATCAACCATAATACAAACTAGAGTAATCCATATATAAGTGTAATAAATGCTAAGTGTGATCATAAGTATGAAATGTGATCATAAATGTGAAATGTGATCATGAGTGTGATCATAAGTGTAATCCAACAGTAAATCAATCATCATCCAATCATATTTACAGTAATTATTCAATCAATCATATATACAAACCACACCAAATGTTTTTAAATAAGTCAAGTCAATTAAGTTTAAAACACACCAATAACATACAGAATGACTAGACATTCCTTGGTACTTCCACCCATCCATCTTCTCTAAAGATAGGGTCTGCTTTGATGGCATCCCATTCTTCTTTATCTTTGTCGAGAGTGACTGGTGGATTTCCTTCGAGATCGTCCTTGTTAAGGGCTGAGATCATCCAACGAAGGACGTCGAAATGTCTCTCTTGCTCCTTGATCATCTGTATCTGACTCAATTCTAGATGACGCTGATTACGAAGTATGAATGTAAGCATATTCTTGAATGAAGTGAGAGTTTCCTCAAGATTATCACTTAGATTCTTAATCGGAGAGGCCATAATTCAAGAAGTAGGAAGAAATATGAAAGAGAGTGATTAGAAATGAGATTTGATAAATTATTCTGGAAGAAACAGGTATAAATAGGGGTAGAAAGTCGTTTAAAATGAATAGACACAAGTTAGTTACATGAAATAAAAATTTGAAAGTGTAACTACTTTCTGCCCGTTGTATGTCGACATGGGGGGATGGGGGATGTCGACATGCCTCTGTCTAAAGTGACAATTTGCTTTGTTTTGAATATTATGAACAAATCTATGCAACTATAATTTGTATAATATAAAAACAAGCAATTACAGAGACAAGTGAAGTTGAATAAAAGATTTCATTGATGATTCTTGTCAACATTACATAAACTAATATAATATTAACTAAAATAAAGGAAAATACATGGATAGAACTTGAAACAAACAAGATAACATGAACTAAAACTAATTAGATGAAGATGAAGAAGATGATAGTCCAAGCTTTCTACTAACTTTCCTGAAGAACTTGTCGATTTTAGTGGAAATCTTATCCATATTCTTACTCATTGATCTTTTAAGTGTCTTTTGATTTTCCACTATAATTCTTTGATTTTGAGAATGGTCTTATTGGATGGATTAGCGGGATTAGTAGGATATTCAATACTTTCTAAGGAAGTTTCTTGATCTTCCTCTTCAATTTCCATTCCTTCCTCTTCCTCTTCTTCTTCTTCCTCCATTTCTTCCATCTCTTCATGAGCAAGCCTTTCTTCCTTCTCCGTAAGTGTTTCATATGGTTGAAACACTAATGGAATTTGCATAAGGGAAATGTATCCATGGTTGAACACTTTTCTAGTTATAAATTCTTCCCTTTTGAAATCAACTCCAAAGTAATTAAAAATCCGAGTGAGATAAATTACATGATATAATGTGTTTTCACCCATAGTAAAATTCTTGGGTCTTAGCTCATCCAAAATAACTTGAGCCCAATTGATATCATAATTTCCAAAAATTGCAAAAAGAGCTTTGCAAACTTTCAAAGTTGGGTTGTTGTAGTTTCCCGATGTTGGTATAAGGGTGTGTTGAATAAGAAGGTTAATAATTCTTGTTTTTGGACGAAAATAACGATTTTTGAATTCAAAATTGTCATCCCCTTCAAAGATGTGATGAAATGTCTCTCGATCATTTTCATTTATTTGAAATTCCGAGAGGTTCATTCCGGTATACTTGCATCCCAAAATATTTCCTAAAATTTCACAATCCAAAACTATTTGTGTTCCTTTAACACTACTCCAAATTTGTCCATCTTGCCCATCATAAAAACCACGATTTAAATTCTCATAAAACATCTTAACAAGGTTTGGATAACATACAAAATCATTTTGTTTGTTATCTACTACACTAAGAATAGAACATTGTTGAAAAAGATTTTCAATTTCATAAGAAGGAAAATCTTCAAAAATAGCAAATTTCCCCGTATGTATTTTACCAAAGTTTACATAGTTGATGTAAGCTTTGATAGCTTCCGGGTCATTAAAGAGAAAGTTTTTGATAGATTTTGGAAGTATAATGGTGTTAGGAGTGCTTGAAGAGGGCATTGAAGAAGGTTGAGAGGAGTTGAAGATAATGAAGATAAATTTGAAATTTGAAATAAAAGTGAAAAGTGATGATAAAGAGAGTAAATTAAATAGAGATTCTATAGACATGTTCTCTGGTCAAGAGGCATCTTTCCAGAGCATTGAAGTTGGTGAAAAGGTGGAGGGAAATTCAAAAGTTTGAATTCAAATTTTGAAATCAAATTTCTGAGAGGCATGTCGACATGGGGTATCCCGGTATGTCGACATGTGCCTATTGAATCAAAGGACAAGTGACTATTCCTAATTTCTAATAAATGTATATATCATTTCCTATATTCTACTTATATAATTCCTATGATAACATTAAATATAATAATACTTAAATAATAATAATTTAATATTTAAAATATTATTAAAATAATATTATTTTTGAATTTAAAATTCAAATTTCAAGGGATAAATTTGAATTTAAAATTCAAGGAAATTAAAAAATCAAGCAAACAAACAAGCGTCCATTCAAAAAAGAAAATTAAAAATAATGTAAATGCATACCTATTTTTAGATTCATACTCCCATCGTCGTCTGATTCATGAATAGCAGTGAAACACAGATTTGAATTATCCATCTTCTTTTCATCGTCACTGGATGATGAGTCTGAGTCATCAAGAGTTGTTGTGTATGCTTTCTTTCTTTTCCTTGATGAATCACTGTTTGTAGGGAACAACTGTTTATCTGGATACAGACAATCTTTCCTATGATGCCCGACTTTATTGCAATTGTAGCATCTATCATTGTTGACGTTCTCCGTATTATTTCTAGAATTCCTTTGATTGTTTCTTTTGTAATTATTCATTTTTCTATATTTAAGGAATTTCTGGAAGTTTCTTGTCATGAAAGCAATCTCCTCGTCACTGTCTGGTTCCGAATCTTTAGTTGTTGCATTGAATGCTAATGATATCTTTTCTATAACCTTATTTTCTCTTCTTCCTTGCAGTTGAACTTCATAAGACATCAGATTCCCAATTAATTCTTCTATTTTCATTTGACTGGTATCATTTGCTTCTTCGATTGCAAGTGTCTTTTGATCCCATTTTGGAGTGAGTGAATTTAGAATTTTTCTGACTTGGTCTTCCTCCGAAAAGCTTTTTCCCAGTGCAATTAATGAATGGACAATATCTTGAAATCGACAATACATGTCGGAAATGGACTCATTCGCATGCATTTTAAACAATTGAAACTGATTAGTTAATATGGAAATTTTAGTCTGTTTAACTTTGCTTGTTCCTTCATGAGTAACTTGCAAAGTTTTCTAGATTTCAAATGCAGACTTACAAACAGACACTCTATTAAACTCATTCATATCTAGTGAACAAAATAATATATTCATGGCCTTTGAGTTATTTTGTGCAATATTCTTTTGCTCAGTAGTCCACTAGGCAAAATCGGTAGTTGGTTCAACATACTCAGTTTGTGTGATATTCCAAGTGTCTAATCCTACTGATTGTAAATAAAATTTCATTCTACAAGCCCAATATGCATAATTACTGTCATTGAAAAATGGTGGTCTGACAGTAGACTGACCTTCTACTAATGAACTAGTGTTAGTGTTAATAGAACTAGTGCCAGAGTTGACATTACCAGTGTTGGTATCCATTAAAACAATTTTCAAGTTTCAGATTATGAAAACTATAAAATTCTATGCTCTGATACCAATTGAAAGGGAGTGCGGATTAAGGATCTTAAGGCTAATTTAACACTAGAGGGGGGTGAATAGTGTTTAATGGATTCTAAGACTTATATGGACTAAATTAAAATTATGACACAAACAAATGCAGAACTTAATCACAGAACAATCATAGAATCAAACACAGATGCAGAAAGTAAATAAAAAGCAGTAAAAGGAAAGAACACATCGGATTTTATACTGGTTCGGAGTTACCCTACATCCAGTCCTGTACCAAGGCAGAACACCTCATACAGATTTTTATTATACCAAAGTCAAGATTACAATCCTCAGTTTCTAAAGGCCTTGAGGTACCCTCCCGTCTCACGAGTCCGGGGCAAACTCTTTTGATTTACGGGCCACAAGATTACCCAATTGATTTCCAGGCACAACCACACCTTATAGAGAGACTCGATAAATTTTTGATTACAAATTGATCCTATAACTCTGAATAGCACTTTGATCTTCGAGAGAGGGTAGAGAACCAAACAAGAATGAGATTATAATTTGATTCACCTGAGAATTCGGCAGAATTTCGGCACGATCTTAAAATATGAAATTTTTAGAATATGGATTTATGGAGAAGAAGGAGTGAAGAAAATATGAAAATTTTAGAATATGGATTTATGGAGAAGAAGGAGTGAAGAAAATATGACAATAGTTAGTTAAAAAATTCATCTGTGAAGGCTATTTATAGACCAGTAACGGTCATAACCATTCGTGAAGAGATTTAAACGAATAGTTACTTCTTTTGAAAATTGAAACTTTTGAATTTAATGGCCACCATGTCGACATGGGGTATCCCATGATGTCGGCATCCCTTAGTTAAAAACAATGTAAAATTTGTTTTGAAAATGGTATTGAAAGGAAAACAAGATGAAATGATTCTAGAGTAAAATAAACTAATTTTCCTATGTTTTAAAATAAAGAAGAGTAAAAAAATATATTTTTAGAATGTATATATAAATTTGATTTTAAATCTCAAGTATATATATATTATAAAAGAATATTTAAAAATCAGAAGATAGTTTTAAAAACAAACAAAGTTTAAAACAAGAGTTTATTTAAAAACAAAGACAGAGAATATTTTAAGGCTAAAACATTTTGAAAAGCAGTTTTGAAAATCATTTTGAAAAACCATTTTGAAGTAGTTTTGCAAGCTTCTTCCTGCAGAATATCTCATCACATCAGGACTCGAGAACTTGTACAAAACCAGGATGTTCGTGGGTTTGTAAGTCACTTGTTGTAGGTTTGTAAGCTACTATCGTGGGTTTGTAAGACACTAAGAAGATAGAAGTGGGTTCCATCCCAAATGAAATTTGGAATGAAGATTTCCATGCTATTATGAAGTTTTAACAATAAACTTGACACATATCTTGAAATCTTGATACTCTAGAGTCTTTAATCCTGAATCTTGAGTCTTGAGTCTTTATACTGATCAGTCTTCAGTAATCAATACCTGCATATATATATATATATATCCTCCATATACATATCTATCTAGACAATAGTGTTAGTATATATTTTATAATAAGATAAGTTAAAAAGGTTGTTATCATCAAAACCAACATCTCAGTTCCTAACATTTCTGAGTTTTACAAAGATTTGGAGAGCCCCATCCACAAAGCTTATGCAAATGGTTAGCCCATAGCCATTTGCAGCTTGGAGAATTGATACACACCATTGTGTTGTTGATGTCGAAAAGAGGAGCAGAGTGCGCTATCATTACGGTGGATTATTTCATAAAGTGGGTTAAAGCTGAACAGCTTGGCACAATCACAACAAGGAAAGTGATCAGCTTGGTAACGAAGAATATTATATGTAGATTCGAAGTTCCCAAGAAAATTATAACTAACAATGGAACTCGGTTCGGAAGTACCAAGTTCAAGAATTTCTGCAATTGTTATCAGATTCAGAAAAGCTTTTTAGCAATAGCATATCGATAGGAAAAGGGATAGGTGGAGGTTGTAAATAAAATCATGAAGTCCATCTTAAAGAAACAATTAATGCAAGCCAAAGGTAACTGGGTCGATGAGCTTCCACTTGCTGTATAGGCTTATAGGACGACCCAGAAGTCCGCAATAGGATATACTCCATTCGTGTAACATCCCGGAAATTTTGAACAATATCAATTTAATAATCGGCTTTAAAAATTAAATTGATCTGATTTTAAATTAATAATAAGACTTGAATTGAACTAATAATTTTCTTCTGAATAAATATTGGGCTGATAATTTATCTTTTAAAAAGCTAAATAAATTGTTTTATTTATATACTTGTATATATATTGTGGATAGACAAGATCTGTTTTAAAATTTAATAAATAAGGATTTGTTTTCAAATTCTAATGTTTTGGGTAATTTGCAATTTGATTTAAAATATAGCTATTAAATAAACAATAATTTGGCTTTAAAATATACTAAAGATAAAGTTAAAATTTGTTTAAATGATTTTAGTTTGAATTTAAATAAGATTAACAAAAGGGTTGTTTTGTTCTTTTAAGTATAGCTTGTAGCTTGATAAATAAGCAATTATGTAAGAATGAAACTAAAAACTTAAGCTAAAAATTTATATCAATAACTAAAGTAATTTTATATATGTACATGAGGTGAGTACAAACCAGGTTTGTATATGTGTTGCCTGTAAAGTTTTAAAATGCAAAAGCTAAAGTAATAAGCAAAGTAAAATAACAAAATATCTACACATAAAAATATAAGTATGCCAGTAAGTAAAGAAATATATGTAGACAAGAAAATGTGCAAAGCTAAGAAACAAAATAAATAAAATATCTTGTCATGAAGTATAAAACAAAGTATAGAAAAAAGTATGCAGGCAAGAAAGTGTTTGCAGGCTGAAATAATCAAAGCTAAAATAACAATACATCTATGCATAAAATAAGTAAGGTAAGTAGGACACAGGGTACTCCAACATTTAATGCAAGCATGGTATAAGTCAATTCGAATTTTTTTTTTTAAAAGATCAACTCAGCCCCATATGAAAACAATTCTCTGATTAGTAAAATAAATAAAAAGAAAGAAAGGAAGTGTACCTGAAATTGCTTAGCCCAGAAAACACTCCCTGTACAAACACTTCTTTATATACATCTTCTTATATCTTCATTCGTTCATCACATAGCAAACCTGAGAATAATAAAGTAGCAATTCTATTTTTATAAAACTGAAGCATCATACATTTTCAACATCAAAAGCAAGAAGTTTTAAAAGAGAGCAAGCCTGCAGCTTTCAACATAACTGTGCTCTGTCTTCATTCTTCAAATCGGTGAGTAACATATTTTTTTTCAAAACTTAAGATTTAATATGGTTGCTTATTATTTCTGTGGTAAACATTGTAGTATGTATACATGTAAATGCAATCTGATGTATGCCTGTCTATTTTCATATGAATGTTCTCTGTTTTAGTTTTCCAGTTTCCTGTTTTAGGATTTAAACTCACATTCTCTTAAATCAATTGTTGTTAGGGTTTGGATTACAAACAAAAGCTGTTTGATTTGTTATGGACTAATGTTTAAAAACTTAATTAAGTTAAATTCCAAGCCTGAGTATCTCTAAAATATGGAAACAACAGTGTAAAATAAACAAAGTGAGAAACTCAAACCTTGTAAATTATGAATTCAGTATTATAAAATGAATACTTTAATCAAAACTTGATTTTTAAAACTAAAATCAAGAATTTTAGTAATAAGGGTTGAGAGCAGTTTGTAGATGAACTGGAAATTGAATTTTGGAAATTTCTGGTGATCTATGTGACTGAAGGCGGTCGGGTTGTGCGAGGTGGTGGAGGAGCTTATCGAGGTGATGGGAAAAATAGGTGGTGGATGATCAGAGGCCGGTGGAGGCAGTGGTGGTAAATTCTTGGTTGGGAACCCTAGTTTTGGTGAGCTCGGAAATTTTGATCGGCCTTGGTTCTCTGGTTGATCGAGTTCGATGAGACTCTGGGGGTTGGTCGCGGGAACATGGGCGAAGCTGCAGCCGGAGGCGATGGCACTCCGGTGGTCGAAGTTTGAAGGGGCAGTGGAGTTTCCAGGTTCGAGGGGGAAACCTGTTTATTCTTCCAGGCTTGGTCATCGAGCTCGATTTTGATTTGAGCTGCGGTGATGAGTTCTGATGATCGGGAAATGCAGTGTGGGTGGTGGACGATGGGATGGAAGGTTGGTGAGAGGCCGGAGTTGATCGGAGGCGTCGTGCACGTTCACGTGCACGAGTTCTGGAAACTATGAAGGGGGTAGCCTGGGTTGTAGAGAGGGGTATTCGCGTTTCACTCGGGTTATTCGCGTACTTGACTCGAAGCGGGAGATGAAGGGACTCGAAGCAGATGTTTGTTGTCTCGAGTCAGTGATTTGTCCAGGCTTTTGTAAACCTGGCAGCAATAATTTTTTTAAAACAAATTTAAAATGAAACTTAAATTATAATATCAGTTTTAAACAAGTTTAAATCCAATAGAAGTATGAATTCAAGTTTATTTTGTTTGAATTCAAAACTGAAGGGAGATAAAGGTTTTAAAATATGTAAATGTGGATCCTCAGGTTTAAAGACCTGACAGTTTTCGGTTTTAAAATTTAATTTAAAAATTTGGAAACTGGAATTTAAACAGGGGTTTAAATTCAAAGTTTAATGTAGAGATTCAAATGGATCTTTGAATCTAAGGTTCTTAAAATGAAATTTGTATTTAAATCAAGGTTTAAATCAAAGTTTAAAGCCGAATTTAAATCAAAGTTAGATTTATAGATTCAAGGTTTCCTGAATTCAAAATCTGAAATCTTAAATCAGTTTTTAAATCCGAATGTTTTAAAATTTAAGTAGTTTAATTTAAGAGGCTTTTCTTATATAAGTAATGAATGTTTTTACATTCTTTTAAAACTTTATAAATTAATATTTAAATTTGGTTAATGTTAAATGGTAAATCATTTTAAATCTTAATTTCAAAATGGGATTCAAATTTAAATTCAAAAAGAGGTAAGGTTTAAAATACACTTCAATAATTATTAAGTCGTTAATAAAGGAATAATTTATCTTAGAGATAATTAAGATATTGAAGTGAATTAATAAGTTAACTAAGGGAGGACTTATGTATTTAATCTATAAATTAATAATTTATGACTAAAGATTAAGTAAGAAGTAAATTAAGGACCGTTTTTAGTTAATAATGATAATTAACTAAGGACTTTTAATTAATTATTTAATATGATTAAATTTGATAATTAATTAGATTAATTTAGATAATCTATTATCAATTGTTAAATGTAACTACTTAATAAAGTAATTAAAGGATTAATTACTTATTGTAATTAATTTTGATAATATGATTACTCTAAGTTAATTTATTTAATTTAATTAATTTTAAGAAATCATTTGGTGATTTGATATGTGTAATTACTTAATGAAATTAAGGTAGCAGAATTACTTAGGGAAGTAATTTGATGATAATTACTGAAGGTAATTAGTAGAGGATGATTTGTTAATAAAGTAATTTGGGTAATTGCTTTTGTAATTAATCAAGGGATTAATTAATGGAGATAATTAATTATGGAATAATTAATTTATTTAATAAGTAATTAAGGGTAGTTAATTACTGGTTTGTTATTAATTAAGAGTGATTAATAATTGCGTTTAATTTAAAGATTTAATTACTTAATGTAATTAATTTAAATGAAGTGATTTAATTTAAATATAGATTAGAGATCATTAATTAATATAATTAATGATATAATTATGAATTGTTTAAGTAAAGGATAAATAATGAAGTGATTAATTAATGTAATTAATTAAGGATAAATGTAATTAATTTTATTTAATAAATAAATTAGTAATTAAATGTTAATTACTATAAATAATTTAGGATAATTAATTTGTAAAATTTATTAAAAGACTAATTACTTATTTGTAATTAGAAAATGATTAATCAAGGGTGTTTAATCAAGTTGAATACTTAGAGAATGATTAATTGATTTGATTTAATAAATCAATGGTTGTATAAGCAGGATTTATAAATGTAGTAATTAATTTAATTTACTTTAAATTAATTAGTGATAGAAGTAATTAATTTAATTCATTTTAAATTAATTATAGATTGTGAATGGTAAATCATTGCTTATGAATGAATGATTGATATTCCATCGATTGATTGTGATCTCAGATATGAGATGAGTGATATTTATTGTGATATGGATGCTTGGATTAAGTAGGATAATACTGATTATCTATTTGAGATAATAATATTGATTATCTGTTTATGATGATGATGTGAGTATCCGTTGTTATATTGTGATTATCTATCTGTGTGTATATAGAAAATATTGAATTGAATTGTTTTAACTTTAAAACAACTTGGTCTTAAAAGACACGGTTTGGATTTCGATGAGACCGGGATCGGGTTTCCGTATACCGGGATTCCAGGTCTGGAGACCCGAAAACCACATCGATCCAAATTAACGTTAGGTCGTGGAATTCAAATGGAGCAAGTGAAGACTCGAGGTATAAGAACTATTCGTCAGTATAACTCTGTGGGTGATTCCGTAATGAGTTTGACGGAGATAGTACTTATAGATTCGAGATGGTGATTCAGAATGCAAGGGTTATTGTCGTTAACTCTGAGGGTGATTCCAAAATGAGTGTAACGAGATAATGCCTTCGGTTTCGTTCGAACCCGGAACGAACTTGTATGGATTGAATGCTTTCAGAACATCGTCAGGTGGACGATGAGCATTCTAAGAGATGTGTTCTCTAAAGGTAATCGTAGCCTCAAGCCTCATCAACCGGGAATGGCTAAAACAGGGGAGGTGCAGCAAGGCTTCGTGGGTAGCACCCACTTGAGAGCAAGATATACCCCTGTCTAGATGTCCCTTTATTTCGGCTGTGTGGGCAGTTGGTTGCAAACAACTGCGGGGTTGTCTTGTTTGGGACTATCCAGTAAGGGATAGTTCCGGCCTTATGTTGCAGGGGACTTAGGGTGGGTCCTCGGTACGGTGATCTAGGCCACGTACTGTGACGGGCGGTACCCCAGTAGCCCGGCCATTGTATGAAATCCAAAATCCAATAAGTGCCATCGGATTTGATTGTATACCTATGTATGCTGGAATTTAATGAATGTAACAATTTCGGCTATTTTCTATTTACTTGAAAACCCTAGACCTATTATAATATCATTGGATTTCCTATCAAAGTTTTGGTTAGCGTAAGGGAAAATCTTTTCCATGTTTATGTGTGGGAAGTCTTACGTGATACCTTTGTTTTCAAAGGTTTTTCAAAGTTGAGCAACTTTAACCTGTTACTCATACCAGACCCATGTCTGACCCGGAGTTTATTTCTGTTTTTCCTAAACTCTCGGGTACCCAAATTTTTACGGGTAGCCAAGGGATTCAGGTTAGCTTTGACAAACTGTGGAGGAGCAATGGAGCAGGAGGCTTCAGCGTTATAGATATATAGTTTTCCGCTGTGTTGGTATCTTTGTGTTGTATTTGTGTTGTATCGAGTTGTATTAACTAGACAGGTGTTTATAACTGTCTAGTATGTGATGTATTATCTGTGTAACTCTGATTGATGTTGTATATTATGTAATATTTATGTGATTAATATAATTTATTCGTTCCGCTGTGAGATTCTGATGTTGTTTAGTTCTTTCTTCTTTATCTTTTCTATTTCTCACCTCTTTCTTTCTTAATGACGATGCGACTTTCTGGTGGTAGAAAGTTGGGTCGTCACAATTCGCCTTGGCCTATGGATCATAGATCATAATTCTAATTGAATTGGAAGCCCTTCTCACTGGAAAAAGCATTTCGACCCCAAGATCAACGAGGAACTCTCGCTTGAGTCCCTCAACTTGATTAATGAAAACAAGAAGAGGTGGAATTATAGGTAGTTACTTACCAAAAAAGAGTAGCATAGCGTTTCAACACCAAAGTCCAGAGCCATACCATCGAGGTAGGGGATCATATTTCAAAGCAAGTTCTCCCAGGTATGAGGGCACTTGGTATGAATTTAGAAGGTCCTTCTGCAATCGTACAAAAGCTTGAAGATGGAACTTTCAAGCTGGCCACTGTATATAGAATCCCAATTCCACGAACGTGAAATAGCGATCTATTGTGACACTATTTCAGCAGGAATTGTATACAAGCAGGTATAATATAAGAATGCGGAAATGTAAATAGACCAGAGATTGAAACGGAAAAAAAATTCATTATATCAATTTTTATATACATCAATTGGGGGGGCTGGTCCCACACAAGCACGACCTATGTATGACAAGGGAAAGTAAAAAGGTACAACCAAAAGGAGACAAAAAGAAATTGTCTCTACAAAAGCCGAGTGGAGAGCCTACTTCTTCTACGCCTTCTTCTTCTTCCCGCCCTTGTCACTTTGGCCACTCAAACCATTGTGAGGTCTCTTTGGGCCCTTGTCGCCCTTATGTTTCCCCTTTGAGGTGTTGCCTTCGGTGGGAGTGGTATTTACTTCGGTGATTATGATGGTAGGATCTCCGAGTTGGTCAATGGGGGTCTCGAATGTCTCTGTAGAGGGTAGGTTGTAACACTCCGTAAAATTAACAAGAAATTAATTAATAAAAATTAATTGATCAATAATAAAGCTAAAAATGGAAATTTAGCAAACGTCATAGTTTAGCCACGAAACTTGCACCATTGCGTTCGTAGCAATCTTTTGAGCAACTTTCATATATAAAGCATCGCGATCGAAGTTCAAATGAAGAATTATCGATATTTGAAAATTTTGGATTGAAAATAATTCAAAATGTATTAAGGTAATAAGTATTATTAAGCTTAATGTTAAATATAAAACATAATGTCTAAGTAAAAGTTAATGTTAAATATAAATAAGCAGCGTGGATCACATCGTTCGATCTTCTTTAAGGGTTGGTCGACTGCTGTGGTCAACTTCCTATGAAGGACCGATCGATTGGTAGTGTTATGACGGGTAGGGTTTTGAGCGGACTGAATCACCTGCATTTAAAATTATTAAAAGATTCTTGATCTAATGGTCCTAAAACATCCAAGCAACTATAAATAAGAGGCTAGCCCACCCATTCCTTTCATATAAATCTAAAGCTGGGAACCAAACTCTGCCAATTCTCTTCCTCCACAAAAATCACTTTAATTCAAAATCAAATATATATATATATATATATATATATCTTCAAGGATTAAGAGAAGATTTGAAAGAACCAAGCTAAAGAGAAAGGTAACAAATTATATATATACATCTTTCTAATTTACAAATTCTGAATCTAATATGTATAAATAAATCGGTTATATGTTATACAATAAATAGAGGATAAATTGGAGGAAGAGATAAGGCTATCACACGATGCAAATCCAAGGAGATTCAATAGGGATTATCTGTGAGTGGAAACCTTAATATTCCTTAATAGTGTATTGTGTAATTTGAAGTATGTATTTAACTGTACTTTAGGAGATATTGTATGCCAAACTCTATCAACTTAAAACCCAAAATCTCCCCATAATATGTAATCTTGAGTTGCTTAGAGTCCTAGTTGTCTTATTTTAATTTAGTAGAATTGGGTTCGTTAATATTTACAATATAAATAATTTGTATTCTACTTGATTCAACTTTTCAATTTGGGATTGTAATGACGAAAAATTCCAAAATAAGGAAATAGAAAGAGGTGTGAAAATAAGGAAAAAGAAATTTTTTCCACTTATCCATAGTTTGCACCGCCTATTTCGACAATTAAAATAAGTATGATTTCTTTGTCATTTCAACATTATTTGTTCAAAAGTTGAATGGAATATAAAGTTTTGTATTGTAAATCTTCTTTGTTGGAAAGAAGGACCATAATTCTACTATATTAATGTAAAACAAATTGTATGTTTTGGATCTATTTTGAATTTGTATACAAGTCTAATTTTGTATTGCTAATTTATTTATGATATTGGCTTTAATGTAATTGAGTATTAAATTAGGACTTATATTGTAATTGTAGTTGTGAACATTAAAATAATATAACTCCCCAAATAACTGACAAATTACCTGAATACACATAAAACCAATTAGGCACAATTTAATATTAAGCATAAATATAACATTAACATATTTCTTTAAACTTTTAAATTGACAATTATAATTGTAAACCTGTAACGTATATGATAATTAACAATTAACAATCAATCTAATAAAATGAGTTAGGGAAAATGGAAGTTAATCCATAAATAAAGGCGAAATAAGTAGTTTCCCTAATAGGGCCTTTAATGCATAAATACGAGTGAGGTGTGTGTGTGTGTATTATACATATATATTGGCAAAGTTCTATATTAAATGTTGGGGAGTGAAAATATGGTTATAGTATAGGGATGCAAGGTCGGTTGATAGCACACAAAATTCTGCCCAGTTAATCTGGCTATAACGATGTGACTTTAGTAACTGATGTCGGACGTCGCCTATAATAAGTATCCATGGTGGATGCGAGGTTAGTCTCAACTTTGTAGGATAAGTCTGCCCAGCTAATATGGCTACTGGTACCTATAAATAGTTGGACTAATGTTGGATATCACGGTTGGGTTACCGATCATAAGGACAGATATCCCAAGATGGGCCTACTTCGGGGTTGAGGTATTAAATGTCTGTGTTAGTGTCTGCCTCTCCCTATTTAAGAAGTATTAAATGGTTGAGGTTATCTTTTAGATGCGTATTAAATGGATGGGATTATCTTTTATGTGCATTACTGAAAATCTATTCGGTGAGATCTGCTTCGAGTTTGAGGTATTAAATGGCTATGGGCTCTGCCTCTTCTCTATCTAAGAAGTATTAAGTGGCCTATAAGAGATTCTATATGATATTGGTAGGAGGGGTTCGGTTGAGGTTAGGTATTAAATTGTTGAAGGGTCTGCCTTTTCTCATTTAAAGGGTATTAAGTGGCCCGATACTTCCTCTCGCATTGTTCGGATATGATTGGATGGGAGACGGGTTGTTGAACACAATATACTCCATAGTTGCATTGCACCAACTTTTATAGTCATGCCTAGGACTCATGGGGCCAATAGCCTAAAGTTGGAGATAGACGTGGAAAAATATAATAAGTATGTAAGACATAATACTTATTTGAATGCGTACTGTCCATATATTATTATTTTAAAACTTAAGATTTTCATTCACCAAACATTGTTGTTCTGACCCCTTCATCATTACACAGGTTCGATTTGACGATGAGTGTGGAGGAGGAGACGGCGAAGACCCGATGGTAGTATTAGTTATCTATTTATGTTTATGATGTACCCAAAAAATGTATTTAACTTTGTTTATGTGTTATTGATACATTGTATTTCTGAGACTTGGATATTATGAAATGAGTACTTATTTGATTACGACAATTAATTGCTTCCACTATGAGACTCTGAAAGCATAGATTGATAGCTCTACACATTTTTATTAATTATACCATCCAACAACCAGCTCTAAAATGGACTTACGGTTCGATGGACTATTATTAGATCAATAATTAAGCTTGTTTCGGAGAGGATTGTTGCATTTAGTATCAGAGCTTATGTTAGAGGATCATAAGAATTAGGATATGTTGAGTGAACATATTTATACTTTAACCTAGAATATTATATATATATGTATGTATGTATGTATGTATGTATATGTATGTGTGTCTATGTATGTATGTATATATACAATTCGAGCTCTACAAATTTTGACTATAGAAGTAGTTGCGACCATATTCTGAAAAGATGGATAAGGCAATTATGAGTTGGAATAATAAATTGTTTTTTATTCACCTACCCCGATTAGCCCTTGGGATTAGGCCATACCATAAGGCATTGACTTAAGAATAGCACGAGAACGACATATAGAAGGATTTCTGAAGCTGGATGGTACTTGACTCTTTTGTTGGGCCTAGACTACCCTATGGTTGTGGTTTTCGCTGGATAATCAGTTGATGACGTACATTTCATCTAGATAGATGGGAAGTAAGAACGTATATGTTGCAAATATCCGAAGGTAAGGTATAAATAGGAATGAGCAAGTTCCCACAAGAAGATGTGCATTAATTATCATAAGATGATAGCCGGGTTTCGACGAAGATAAGTTAAGAATAATTGAAAAAGAAGAAAATCCCAAAAGAAAGGATAAACGAAAATCCGTTTCTAAGTCCGACTCCATGTGAAAAAAAATTAATAAAATATTTTATTTTTTTTAAAATATTTGAAATGGCTTTCAAATAATTTATTTAAAAATAAAAGAACCCTATCACTAAAAAGTAGCCTTTTTTGAAAAGTAAGTAAATGCTAAATTTTTCGCCATATAAGATATCATTCAAAAATAGATTCTTGAAAAAAAGGAAATTTTAATTAAATGGGTAATTTAGAAAATTTCTGGTAGGAGCTAAAATTGACTAAACTAAAATTTCAAGTAACTGGTTTTTGGTAAAGAATAAGGAGAAGGTTATAAAAAAAACAGATAGAAAATATAACATGTGTTTGGTTTAATGATTTTTCTATTTTTGCAAGGTTGAAAGTTTTAAAATTATTTTTAAGGAGTGGATAAATGAAAATTGTACTTGATTTAAATGGTGTAAAGAATATGGAAGGGTAAGAACACCTAATATTGAAAATAGGAAGAACATTCCCATCTAAGGAAAATGCGGAGAAAAATAACCAAAATAGATTTATACACAAAAAGTAAACAGTTTCATGTTAATGGAGAAATGCCCAATGGCTAAAGCAGTAGGTTAATGCACTACGATAATCCAACGAAGAAAACAATCAATTGAAAAGGAGAAGCAATTTAAGTGAAAGTAAGTGAGGTAGATGAAATTTAAATCGCTTTAGTCGTAAGAAAATAATAGTATGAAAGTTATCATTCTCTACCCAGTTTCAATTATTTAAAGTTATTGAGTTTTTAAATGTAGAACTTGATAAATAGTTTGAATTAAAAATCCGACCTTTTAAGAAGTAAACCTCGGTTATAAAAAAGCCTTGATGGGAAAATTGATTGATGACGGGTCAATAAAAATTTGACTCTTACTATTTGAAAAGAAGGAAATAATGTGTTATTTAAAGGAAAGAATCTTTTAAAATTAAATTGCTAACATTGATTTTTGAACTTAATAAATATTAAATTACTATTTTAAAAGTTTTGACACCTATAGTTAAAGTTGATTGAATTGAGGAGTTTTTCATTGTTCCTTTTGGAGACCAAGCAATTGATGAATTTATTAAAAAGTTTCAAAGTTTATATTTTCAAAGATAAAATTTGGGTTAAGTACTTCATAACTATGAAATTTAATGATTTTATAAAAAGAAGAAGGCCAAACCAATTATGATATGGAGTAGATCAGGACGACTAGTTAAGGAAAATAGAGAAGGGCTAAAAGCTATAGCAATAGCTACAAATATTATAGTGGTTGGAAGTGGAAACCTTAGGAAGGTTTTGAAATCGCATGTTTTGTTTGAGGAGGTTAATACTAAAGGAAAGTGATCTAAAAAGAGAAAGTTAAGAGACATTGACCTCACTTTATAAAGCAATTCCATGCTAAAAGAAATGAGTCGTTGTTAATAAAGTTTTGTATGTGGGCAACACATTAGGTTTAAACTGCATGAATATCTCTTTCCACCATTAAATTGGAATTTAGAAATTTTTATAAACATATTAAAAGAGATAAGGGCTACTACATCACATAAGTTTTGAAATTGTACTTTTGAGACTAAAAGACGGTTTTAGAAACTAAAGATTGGTGAAATTTGAAACATTTATCTTATTAAAAAGAAGAGTAAAACAAATTGTGTAAAACTTCTATTATTTATGAGTAAGTTGAACCCTTTGAACTTTCTAAATAAAACAGAGTAAGGGAAAAAGCGTAAATAGATGGGTAATAAAGGTTTGACCTTTGACTTTCATAAATTAAGCCTAATTAAACTTGTTCTAAACTTTAGATCTTTCTTCTCAAGAAAGTTTAATTCATAGCCATTTTAAAAACTTCCTATTTTTGGTTACCAATTAAGTCTTGGTTCAAAAAAATAAAAAAAAGTTTTTACAAATAAATAATAATTATGAAAATATAAAAAAGTAAATAAAATTGATCGTGTTGGACCTTTTGTTCTGAGTCCATTTGGTTACCCCATTGATTGGAGAAACTATTTGAATTAAAAACGTAAAATCCTTGGAATAAACACTTGCCATCCTGTTTTGAAAAAAAAATTACGTGATAAAAGAAGAACAATTGGTTTTCCTTTTGGGAAAATTTTTGGTTTATGGAAAAGATAATCAATTGCTGTTTAGACGGTTTAGAAGTGTAGCTAAACATAATGCTCATAGTTGGAGGATTCTGGAAAGGTCATATGAAGACGAGAATGCTAGTAAACATTTCAAGAATATTTTGGATAATTATCTTAAAACAATAATATGATATGTAAGGATACCACTCAGATAAGTTAAGCAACGGAAGAAATGGTGACACCACTTATAAAGAGTGGGTATATTATACTAAAGTACATTCTTACGGTGCTTAGCAAGTGAAGGTGGACGGTAATGATGTTTTGGGCATGTGTGTCATTATTTACACATTTTGGTCGTTATGGGGCCACATATATTTATTCAGTTATGAATTTACTGTTCACCGTGCCAGTAGGATGTCATCTCACCATTATATTTTTGGATTATGGCTATACAGATGGTAATACTTGGATTATCGTTGCAACCTCAAGAAAGTTATTTAGGATTGTTTTTAGGTTAACATAGAGTTTACCCAAACATAGGTTTACATACCACTTGGATTCCCAAAGTTATCATCTTAGGTAATACCATAGCAGGATGATCCAATGGTCGTCAAAACAGCTTAGGTGGAAGTTAGACCTCATCCATTTGGGATAACTCTAAATAAAGCCGATTGGTAAAAGATGAGGAAACCATATGTCACTTTCCAAAGTCACCAATATTGGAGTACGTGATATTATGTGTTGTACGGACAAGCATGAACGATGATAAAATGGAGATTTTGAATGCTTAGATGTGAAGGCGACTCTCGTCGAAAACAATATTTAAAACTCGAAAGTATGTTAATAAGAAGACTAGAAGTGTTCTTTCAATCAACCCTTGGACTAAAGGAGGCAAAACATTCAATGAAACATAGTTAGAAAATATTCATTTGGGCATCTAGGCAACCTCACAAATTTTAGAATTAGTTAGTATAAAAATTTAGGATTACAAGCACAGTTTGTTCATTTTAGGATAGGAAATTAGAAAGTTTTCCTAAGTTTCGGAGAATAATAATTCCGAGTCATGATTGGTTGAAGTTGAGAAAGAAGTGGCGTGGAATGACTGGCAACACCTAAATGGAACTAAAAATCAGAATGAAAGATCACATACCATTAGGGAGATAGAGAAACTTGGAGTTCCCAACGCCTATAATGTGTCACACTTGGAAAAGTACATAAATGATATAGCTAT
The DNA here is from genome assembly GCA_030737815.1 of Allium fistulosum. Classification (NCBI taxonomy): domain Eukaryota; kingdom Viridiplantae; phylum Streptophyta; class Magnoliopsida; order Asparagales; family Amaryllidaceae; genus Allium; species Allium fistulosum. The sequence goes on from CM060904.1 coordinate 693,428,044, forward strand.
TAAGATAAATCCTGATCGGTTGGGGATTTACAAGCAGATACAATCCAGCTGAAAAAATCTAAGAAACAAAAGAAAATATGAGGGCTCCCCATCTAGCTCTTCATCCAAAAAAAATTTCCATCTAGATTTAGTATTATGTAGGTTTTTGGTTGCCTTGCGGTTGCTAGGTCTGATGGTAGGGGATAATTGCCACATTTTTTCATGTTATTTTTACACCCATATAGAATTTTATGCATATTTAGTTTATTTGCATACATGCCTATATATCACGACCTTGCACTCAGGTTAGAGTTGAGCTCACCAATATATATGTTGCATGCATAATCAATTGCACTTTTGGTTGAGTCGATGATTGTTTAAATAACTTGGCTATACAACATGGTTGTAGAGTGTGCGTTACAAGATTTGTTCCTTAGGAATTTCGAGGATGAAATTCTTTTAATGAGGGAGAATGTAACACCCCGTAAAATTAAAAGGAAATCAATTAAGAAAAATTAAATAATTAATAATAAGGCTAAAAGTGGAAACTTAGCAAACGTCATAATTTGGCTACTAATCTTGCACTATTATGTTCGTGGAAATCTTCTGAGCAATTTTCATTCATATAGCTCCACGATCGGAGTTCAAACGTATAAGTTATCAACATTTGAAATTTTTGGATTGAAAATAATTCAAAACATATTAAGGTAATAAATATTATTAAGCTTAATACTAAAAAAATATTAAATATAAAACTTGAGGTCTAAGTAAAAGTTAACGTTAATATAAATAAGCGGCTAGGACCCAAACAATGTATTTAACTTGGTTTTTGTTCTATTGATACATTTTATTTCTAAGACTTGGATATTATGAAATGGGTGCTTATTTGATTCTTATATTTTATTCCTTTTACTGTGAGACTCTAAAATCATAGATGGATAGCTCTACACATTGTTTTGTTTGATCAATTATACCAACCAACAGCCAGCTCTGGAATGGACCGAAGGTTCGATGGGCTTTTATTGATTGAAAATTGGACCCGTTTTGGAGAGGGTTGTTACACTGGTGTTGCTACCCTTAAGAGGCTTAAAGGTAAAAGGAATGACTCTCGGAGAAGGCTCTGGCTGTTCAGTGCCAGTTGAATTTTCAAGTTCGGGCTCAATTTTGATTTTCACCTTGGACATGTCTCCACCTCTTTGCCAAAGAAATAGGGCCAACTGGGCTTGAAACGCTACTAATGGTAACATCTTCCCTTGGTGACTGCAAAGTGTCGTCCAATCCCTCCAGAGCTGTAATTTTCTTTGAATTAGGACCAGGGATGGAATTGGAGGGAAGGATTAGAGTAACCAGTTCAATGTTGATGGAGGTATATTCCTTAGAGATAGCAATGGGACTCAAGCTTTATGTGATTGGCGGTGGAGAAGAAGGAAGTAATGGGTGATCTGTAAGTTCACAAACAGTGAAGTAAAGTTAGTGACGGTCTCGGGTGAGAACTGAAGTATCTCAAACACTGGCGAGAGGACAAAAATACCTTCATTAGTCTAAGTTTCCTTAGTAGGAGATATTGCAACTTTGCCCTCTTCTAGTGTCGACTGTGTGGGTTGAGGGATAGAGATAGGAATATATGTCTTATCAATAGCCATGGCGATGGAAGCTAGAGTTCTAGTAAGAGCAGCCTCATAATCGGCCCCATTGGATGTTGGAATGCCTACTGCAAGCTTTTGGACTTTCAAAGATGATGTTTCTGCATGGCCCGATGCACTTGGATCAGACATCGCTTCAGTGGCAGCTTCAACAGCTACGATGTCTTATGCTACTAGGATTGGTTTTCCATTTTCTAGCTTTTCAATGTCATCGGTGTCAAGATACCTAGCTTCCAATTGCTTCTCAGGGAGGCCTTCGCCGGATGCAGCCGTACGACAGATTACCTAACCGCTTCAGATTCTTGAATTGGATGACTAAGTAAAGAACTGCTGAAGGATGGAATTCAGATCTTCTTTTTCCTTAGCCACCTGCCTTTTGAATTCAATTAGCTTGTTCATTGCTCCAGCGCAATGAACCCGAGTCTCCAATTTTTCCGCTTTCTCCAATAGTAAGGAGGACTCAAGCTTCTCAATATCGGCTCGGAGTTTCTGAATATCAGCTTCCTTGGCCTAAAGAGCCTTTTCTTTTTCTAGGAGATCAGGTCTTTAGTATTGATCTGCACCTTTAGATGGGCATTTTCTTCATAAGCTATTTTAACTTGGCCTTTCATCACAATAGTGAGTTTATTGTGGGATTTTATCATCTCGTCGGCCATTTTTTAGAGTTTTTTGCTAATGTTTGGACTTTATCTCTTTCTTCTATAGTTTAGCTAACTCCTTCTTATACTCCCTATGGTTTTGTCATAGCTCTTCCTCTCTGACTCAAAAGATTAGATATTAGTTTGATGGATTATATTGACGTCAGAGAGGGCGAAGGCAAGTTTCTTTAACTCGAATCTTAGTCTATTAGCACCTGGATTCCTCCGACCTTGCAATTGGCCTCTTCCCTAGGAATATCTTTAAGATAACGGTCAAATTTGACCCCAGTCAAGCAAAGGGATTGGAAAGCTGCTTACATTCTACATGGCGAAGGTATCGATGGAGCTGAGCGAATAAAGACCTCTTTGGATTGATGGGGTATAGGAATAATGGTGGCTAAAGAGAGTGATGCTGGATGTTGTTGCGAAGAAAGTTGCATTAAAGACCAAGATGGGGGAACACCGAAAGAAGGACCACGGTGGTCATGCGAGTCTTTATGCCTCTTTCCTTGGCCATAGGATTCTCTCCCCTTGGCATGCCTTTTCTTCCCGTCTTTCTCTATCTGGCGGTCTTCCTCTGCTTGGCGGTCTTTGTATTTCCTCTATGCTATCTCTTCATTTGTTTCTCTTTCTCTGTAAGAATTGATGCGAGATGGGTATGGATCAAAAGTCAATCTTCTCTGCTTGGAGACACAGGAACGAAGATAGTTGAAGCGGTCTATTACCATTGTACCTAAAATGAAAGAAGGAATCGTATTAGTTTCAGAACATTGGAATAAAGGAAAATGCAAGGTGTGAGTGTATGTGATCCTAAAAGTGTGTGGAACACTGTGTTGACCTAAGTACTCTACGAACCATGTTCATAACGTTATAAGTAAGGAATATCGCCTCTCTCGGCTTGAAGGCCCATGGATGGGGAACTGAAGCGTGAATGACATTCTTTAAGAAGATCGCTAATCGGGATGTCAAGGTTACTCGACGAGTCGAACATATTTTCTTATTAATTGGTTGGAGGAGTCACCTGGACCATTGGCATCGTGCTTGGTTCAGTGGACTGCTGGAAGTTTTCTGACACCCCGTAAAATCAACCATAAATGAATAAATTAAATTAAATAAGACAGGGATAAAAATGTAAATTTTGTAAAAGTTGGAGTTTGGCCACGAAAGTTATGCCATTGCATTTGTGATGAAATTTTGATTAATTTCCATATATAATATATTGAAAAATGGAGCTCAAATGGAAAAGTTATGAATGTTTGAAGTTTTCGAATTTAAAATAATTTAAATAAAATTCAAATTCAAATAAATAGATAGTTTTAAATTTTAAAATTAAAAAATTAACAGTATGTAGACTTAGGGGTCAAGCAAACGTTAAAATTAACGTTAACGTTAAAGTGTAATTAAGGAAGAAAATAAATATATAAAACAACAGCACAATTCCTTCCCAAAATAGACAGAGAGGTCGACCCCTTAACCTCTACCAGCAGACCCCTAGCGGTCGACAGATGGCATAGGATGGTCGACTACTTATCAGGCGGCGGTTAGGGATTTTAATTTAGGATGTTCCAGATTTAATTATTTAAATTCGACGGTTCTAGTGCTTTCTCACCACTATAAATAAGACCCTAGACCCCACACTTTTGTTCACAAAATATTCTAGGAACCTAGCGAAGCTCTGGCAGTTCATCTCTTCTAAGATTCAGAAAAAAACTCCATTATGGTTTCAGATAAGAAATCATATATATCTTTTTTGTTTTCTATTTAATCTCCCAACCTATTCTTCTCAAATTTTCTGAATCTAATCTATATATACAAATTTCTTATTGTATATACCTAAAAAAAGAGATCCGATAGAGATTGTCAAAGGCATGTCAAATCCAAAGGAGGAAAAGCTAAGGCTATACTGTGAGTGGAAATCTTAGCTTTTTAAATTTATTAATTGATTAGGGTAATTAAGGTTTGAATATGCCTTAGGGAGTTTTGGTTTGCGAAAACATCATATTATAAACCCCAAAACCCTTTGAATGCAAAATGTCAATTCTAGGTTGAAATCTCAATTTGTTTATGTCAAAATAATGGAAATAGTGTGGATTTGCAGTTTTTATAATTTTAGCTTCTATTCCACTCCTTATTCTTTTGCTTTGAGTTCGATTAAAGGACTTTGATTACGGAATGGTGTATAACATACGACTATTATTAGTTTGCACTACTAATTCCCTCAAATTAAATAGAAATTCCTTTGTTTATTTTTATGTGAAAAAGGAATTGAGTAGAGCATAAAATTGGAATTGTAAGTTTCTGTTATCAATATATTCCATAATTTTGATGTAATAAGTTGAGTTTAAATTTAAATTTTATACAAGTTTGCTGATTGGAACTTTTGATATGAATATTGAAATTTTGGTATTGTTGATAATATGGAATGAGACTTGTATAATTTTTTAAAGAGTTGACATTTAAACGCTAATTTAGAGCATATACTCCGCACGCTTAGAAATTACTAGGCACACACACACACACACATATATATATATATATATATATTAGCGTAATTAACATATAATTATAATGTATATACGTAGTTAAATAGGTTATTAATTCTATTAAATCCCACTGGGAAGGTAACTAATGTTAAAGGCAAAATAAGAGAGATTTCATATAAGGCCTTGATTTTGGAAATGGTGAGATGTGTGATAATATATGTAGAGTGTGATATAAATTATGACTAAGTTATAGGGATGCAAGGTCAATCAAAAGCATAAAAAAGTCCGCCCAGCTAATCTGGCTACTAGCAGTGTGACTTTGGGGTTGATGTGAGACATTGCCTATAATAAGTAACTATGATGACGTAAGGTTAGTCCCAAATTCTATAGGTAAATCTTCCCAGCTAATCTGGCTACCAACACCTATGAATAGTCAGACTAATGTGAGATGTCACCGTGGGGTATGAGTCACAATATGAAGGACCTAATTTTAAAGGTTGAAGGTATTAAGTGGTTATGCGAGAGACCGCTTCTTCTCTATATAGAGGCAGTAAATTATCGGGGTTATAGGTTAGGCACGGTAGAGGATATCTTGGGAAAGGGCTCGCTTTAATAGGAAATATTAAGTGGCTGAAGAGATTCCGTGCAATGTCAGCTAGATAGTTACTTTAAGGAGTCCGCCTTGGGATTATAGGTAGTAAATGACGTGGATCTACCTTAGATAAGGAATTAAATGGTCGAAGTTTGCCTAATTTCCATTAAAAGGTATTAAGTGACTTGAGTACTATCTGTTACATTGATGATAGATATGGGTTATTGGATTGATAACAAGTTAGATGTGGACTTATATTTGTAAAACCTTTTATTTAAATTTGAGAAAAACCTTTGGGCTATTTGAAAAGATTTATGTTGTAGGTAGAAATGTAAGACATGTTCCTATTTAAATTATACTTCCCAAGTACTTATGTAGTAAGGCTTGATATTTTTATTCACCGAACATATGTTGTTCTGACTCCCTCCTCATTACAATATAGGTTAGGAGAGATGACGATGTTAAAGGCGAAGGGGTGGAGAAAACTTGTGGCAATTTACCTATTTATCTATTTATGTTATTTTCTGATGTACCCATTAAAGTATAATGATGTATTTTGAAAATGATGTACTACGGATATATATATTGTGTTATGTATTTTATGACATTTTGGGGTCGAATAAAATGGGTACTATTGTTATTATATTTAGGTCCATTTTAGATTTGTTTCGAGGGCAGGTTGTTACAAGTTTTGCCTATTGTTCGCCTCGGACATGATGATACAAGAATCTCGGTACTCTCTGGAGATGTTTCGCTGTACCATTTATCTCCATCTTGATCGGAGTCCTCATCACCTCCATCTTCTTCATCATCTCCTTCATTATCATCTTCTTCTCCTTCTTTCCTTTCTCTTCCTTCTTACCTTCTTTCCCTTCCTTCATGGATAGTTTCCATCTCAACCCTCTCCTCTGCTTCCACTTGCACTCCACCAACTATTTTTACTTCCGCTGCTCTATTGGTAGTTCCATTGATGATCGCCATGCTTGACGGGCCTTCAACACCCATTGAATGTATTTATTGGAAATATGAATAGGGGCAGAAGACCTGGTAGACATCCTGGATCCTCTTGATGGAAGTTCAATTGGAACGCCGAATCATTCAGGATGTAGAAGGCTGCACTGGTGAAGATTCTTGTTTGTTAGGAGATAAGTAGTTGAGCGATATCGGATGCTAACTCTTTTGAGGGTCTTTACATTCTTGGAGTACACATCGCTCGTGTCTCAAGCAGGGATATCTGTGAAGAAAGTGGATAACAAATTTGACATTTGGATGGTGAGAAACCAAGTATGGGGAAGAGTGGAAGAGAAGAAGTCTTACTTTCGGACTGCCATTGCCAGTTGAAGCTGTATGGACATCAAACATAGAAGTACTTGTTTTTGAGTATGATCATTTATTATGAAGTGCCTCGATCACTTTGCATTGACACCAGGCTTCTACGATCAGGAGAGCTAGTGATTTGCTGCATCGTTTGAAGCTCAGGACCTAAGTTAGCTCCCCAAAGGATGGAGGCAGCTGAAATAGATTCATGTATAGGACATAAGAGAACTCAACAAAGCGTAACCATTGGGATGTACTTGTGTGGGAGTAAGTCCGAGCTCTTAAAGGAACATATGAAGGAATAAATTGAAGGGCAATACAACGCCACCTAGACACGTATACATGTTGCAAGCTGTAATGCCTCAGGGAGGATTGTGTGCACGTCGATTAATTGATGGAAGCATCATGTCACTCTTTGGTATACTGTTTTGGAATCATATAGTCTAGAGTGATTAGGCAGTTAGAATTGTTGGCATCTGCAAAGAAGCATCCTTTAGAACTCTTAAGCCAACTTGTTTATTCATAGGTGGAGGTTGATTTTGAATTGGAGTTGCTAGAACTATCATCCCCTGTAGCACTATGATGATTGAATGTTTGGTTCCTGAAGGCATAGAGGTCGAAGCCTGAGTTGTGGTAAACCCTCGTTCAAGAGGGGTTGACGGGAAGGTGCCAATGTTGAAACAAGGTGAATTATATGTCATTCTGGATAGCAAAACTCGATATCAAACACGGTCAGGTATGTTTTATTTTGATATTCTACTTTCACTTAAGCATGTCTGGCTGACGCCTAAAATCCGACGGATGTTGTGTGATGACCAATCGGAATTTGAACATCGATTGGGGAAAGTTAAAGTGTCAGTCTCTGCAGTGTAAGTCCTATGTCACATACACAAGGAACAGACTATTCAATGTAGATAACCTACTTGTGCTGGAAAACGAGCCTCATCACACGATGGAACTATATATTGAATCTTACCCATTATCTTCGGATAATCATTAACGGAACCGTGGTCCGAAGTGATATGGAGCGTTCTTTTTGCAAAAACATTGGATATTGCACTGACTAGGAGTGCAGTATGATGGAATTATTCGAGCATTGGAGTGTATTCAATGTTACCATTCTTGGGAAGAAACCATCTCATCGAAATCTAAAATGGAAATTAGTGATCGACTACATTTCATTGAGATGTGCATTTGGGCTTTGAAGTTTACAAGGAAATACGTTGTTGTAAGACCAAAGAAAACCCAAAGCAAATGCAAAGAAGACTCGGAGCTGACACTATGTAGGTTAGAACACATTGTGATCCGAGTTGTTGAATTGTTGGCTCTAGGTCATGCTTAAGGTCAACCTAGGAAAGACAGAGGTACTTGCAACAACCAAGGTTGAGAGAAGGGTCGATCATTAATCAGCGATCCTAGGCCATTCATTGGCCGTAGGCAAACTCTAACTTTGGCTAACTAAGACCCACGATCGCCTTCAAGGCGTTAGATGATGGCAAACCGTCTTTGGAACTTCAGGTCTGGATCAAAGAGTGAAAGAAATTGGAATCGAGATCTCTAGAGGGGACTGCATTATTCAAGTGGGGAGCGGCGACTTCAGGAGGTCGACAGCGAGCGCTCTTGGATTGAGGAATTAGGTCGTAAGGATTCGACATTGGGATCTAAAGGAAGGCATATGGAAGGGAAAATAAGAGTATGCTAAAAATTCCCTAAGTGTTGGGTTATATAAGGATTAGCACGATTCGTTATTTCATATCGGTACCAATCTAAAGTGTTCTGTACCGACATGAATTTTTTACCCGATATGAAATGAAAAGGAGAGAAGGGAAAGAAGGAAGGAAATAGGTAATCGTCTGACATTGGTATGGAGACTAGTACTACTGCTATTTAAAGTAATGAAACATATGAACTTGGAATAGAGACGACACTCTAAAGCAACTTTTGATGACCAACGGACTTATATGGGTAATGGTATGCGCTTATCTTGATCCAAAGCACACTTTATTTCCAATAGAAGCGTACCTTAGAGGGCAAGAAATATCTGGATTTTAGACCAAGCATTTTTCAAATGGATTTGGACATCGGGATAAAGAAGAAATGGTTCAAGGACTTTGAGGCATGCTTGGAAGGATGATGGAAGGAGCTTCAAGAAGTTTGGTTACGAAAGTACTAAGGAAACAGCTCAGTACCGACCTCATTTTAGTTGGTAGCGAGATGATTTTAAGCTCACAGGTGACTTCTAGAGATACGATTAATAAGTAGCTAGCTACAGTGATTGTCCTGGAGCCCATTTCTAAAGGAGTAGTTGAACAACTACAGAGAGCTCTGAAGAAAAGAGAAAAGTACTAGAAATGTTAGAACCTCTCGCCAAAAACCTAATTTCTAAGGCAAATATGCTTGGAACTCGATGGATCGAAGCAAGAGGGTAGAGTAGTAGAAGATGGCATCATTGGAGTTCAAGAATTCATATTGGTACCGATCACTTCTGATCGGTACCGACATGATTTTATGGCTTTAGGGACTTCGTCTCCCCTCCTACTTTCTGGGATCTGGAGCTTAAACTAGTATTTCATGATTCGGCGACTTCGTTCGGTGATTTCTCTAAAAATAGCAAGCATATAGCAACTCAAAAGGGACTTTTGGCACTTCATCTTCTTCACCTTGTCTCTCTATATGACTTTATCACAAAGGAAGCTTCCTTTTGCTTTTCTAAGTCATTTGGAATTGTAAAACCCTTATACTTATGATAAAAACTATATAAAATAATAATAAAGTGGACGTAGACCTCAGATTTGCCAAACAACTATAAAAATTCACGTGTTTATTACTTTCTTTTACTTTTTATAGCTAGATCTCTCCACTTTAATTCAGATTTGGGGTGTTGTGCTACTTTTTGGCCCAACAGATATTGTATATCGATACGTGTGTATACAAATTTTATATACGCACTATTTTAATATTGATCAACACAAATTAAATTAAAATTTATATTTAATATTTCATAAATATTAATTAATTTGATTAATTTATAATAACTATAATTAATTAAATTAGGTGGTATGTGGAGTATTCAATGTTTCGGTTATGTGACTCTTAGGGTAAACTCGGTCAATGATTAATATCAAACAATTTGAATATTAACGTTCACACGTCCCTTTGGCTAGTGGTGTGAGATTATTTCCAAATTTATCGCTTACATAGCTCCGGTAAAATCCAATTTTACTTATTTAAGTGTTACCCAGAAGTGAAATTTATTTACACCAATTTTTTCGTCAAAACTGCATCACATTAGGACTTATAGAATTTAGTAATCGTCAAAATTCTAATATCATCCATATTCAATTTTATAGTCCAGACACAAAGTAGTTGGTTTAATGATAACAATTATTATTAACCAAACTTTGGCCAAAGATTATGACTTTGAGTTAACTTAAGTTGATCGTGCGAATCCTCTATTAAATAATGTTTAACTTCCAATGCTTCCACTCGACTCAACTGTAGTCCTAAGATCTATGTGCAGCCATGATTTAACTATAATCAAAGAAAAGTTACAATGAAGATCAATAGTTTCTCAAGTAAAGAGACCCTATAATATTGTCACGTTGATATTTTTTGTTTGACGTTAGTTATATTAACCGATAGAAAATTATCGAGTGAGGCATTCCACAGTTTTCCAATAGCTCTCAGTACGTAATCCCTTAGTGGCCCATTAGCTATGAGTATTACACTGTTCAGCCTTTAAAGAGCATTATGTACTCCAATCTCAATGGATGCATCTATATCCAGTCTCGATACATCTTGACTAGGAATATTTAAAACAATTTGTTTATCATACATTATGATAAAATACTCATGATTACAACAATTGTATTGTCATAACAAAACACACCATTTATGGATTTTCTGTTAAATATACTTAAATTAAATAATTAATTAATTATAACACCCTATAGTAATTATATAACAGAAAGAAAACACTTTTTATTTCAAAGGATTTTACTATAGAGTTAATTATTTACAATAAATTACAGAATCGCCCTAAGGGCATACCCCTAACTCTATCACCTAAATGATTGAATAGAAGCTTGGAGATGAAGTTTCAAGCTATCTGTTATTGATGGGATCTCAATTCCGTGGGAATGGAATAACAAGCACTTATGATGCTATTTCATTTAGATCTATTTTTGCAAATAAGACATCCAGATTGAAGGAATGAGATGTAATAACGTAGAGTCTTCCATCCTTTCGTTTTTAAATAAAGTTGGCTTTTATAATCAATGGAATTGTATTCTTAAATGTCTAACTTTGTGCTGAGTTAGTAGCAAAAAATAAAGACATTTCGTGTTTTAAAATACTAGATGCTATGTACTTGGAGATAGGTACCGATGAAATCTTTTGATCTATGATTGGGTTGTTGGAGTATAATTGTATCGGGTTCGATGGGGTGATTCACCCTTAACATCTAATCTTTGACCAATTCCCGAAGATAGGCAAGGTCAAAGGTTGATGCCTGAAGATAGGCATCCAAGGCACCAGATCCTAGAGACCGAAACCTATTTAGGATTGTATCTTTTTGTTAATGCAACATCGCTTATCGCCCAACGGGACATGGTCGGCCAATGATAAGCAAAAATAATCAACATATTATCTTTGATTAATGCATTGACATAGGCGAGACCAAAAATATATGTCTAGAGATAGACACCCGAGACACTGATTGCCGAAGGTAGGAGTCAATGCAGAGTTAAGCCTTTTCTGAACATAACTTTGTTTACAGCTGAACATAATACATCCAACCAAAGGTAAACAGAGTTGGCCATGGAACCGACTGAGAAATACATTTTTTAGTTAAACAAGAAACATGATTGCAATGATAAATGATCCAGGTAATGAAAATATACTGAGCAATTGCATAAAATTATTTATATACGGAGTTATAGTAAATAATTGCATTACGTTGATCACAGACACAAGCAAGAGCAATGTATAAGTAATTGTATTACAAGTGATTATATTATGCATGCATGCAAGTATACAGGAAAATAAAATAAAAGATGCAGTAATTTAAATAAGACAAAGGTTGAGGATAAAAACAATTTTTTTCACATGTCTTTTATACAAAGGTTGCTGGCCACTCCCACACAATGATAACCTATATACATGAAAAGACAAAAAGGAACAAAATACAAAAAAAGAACGGTCCCTAACCATTCTCTTCTTTTCTTTCTTCTTGTCTATCTTGGAAGAAGGTGTTCTCTTCAAGACATCGGTATCCTTTGATAGTTCAAGACGACCTTTGGGGTCTTCATCCAAGTCGTAGTCGCTCCTTGAGTATATCAGAGGTTTGGGAGCATCAATATATATATCGGCCCTGAGAAGAGTGGAGGTTGAAACAAAGAAAAGGGGCTTCTCCGTGCCTAGTACTAGTTTGACTTTGATCTTTGAAATATCAAGAGCTAGCCCCTCCACTATATATGTTGATTCTGCTCCTTTTTCGTTTACTATCTTTACCTCTTCGTCAATGGAGAGTTCGATGTCCCCCAAACCCTCAGGTACCCCTATCTTCTCAAAGTCGGTGCCAAAGCTAGAGCTGGAGGGTAGAGATGAAAGAGTGCGCGTTGTAGTGATGGTAGTGGACTAGTAGTGATGGCACTTGGACTTGGGGCATGAATGACTGATGGTGGAGGTGGTAATGACCTATAAGTTTAAGACAAAGTGATAAAGGTTAGAGACGTCCTCGAGAAAGAACTGAAGTTTCTTAATGGTTAGAGAGATGAGAGACAAACCTTGACCAAGTAAAGATTCTTTCGATGGAGACTTGGAAATTTCTCCCTCCTTGATAGTTACTATAGGTGTAGGTAGAGAAGGAAGACTTCCTGAAGGAATGAGGGCACAAGCATCGAGGTTGTAACCCCCAAAGGTGCTACTATCAGTAGCGGTAAATACGGTTGTTTCGGTAAAGGCAATATCTAGTGTGGTTATCGCAGTAGCGATGATATCTACAGAAGACTCATTTTAAACTAGATTCCTCCGTACGATCTAGAGAGCTGGGATCAGCAAGAGTCTTAGTAGTCACTTATGTTTCGACTACAACACCTGTTATCGTGCCTTTCCTACCCTCTTCTAAGGCTACTAACTCTTTTTCATCAAGAAACTCATTCTTCAAAATCTCTTCGTCGATGTTATTGCTAGAATTTCTAGCCCTTTTTCAAAATTTCATCCTAGGTCTCAGTTAGTTTCTCAAGGTAGCCATCTCCCAGCCACTTGAGGTTCATCATTTCTATAAATGGTCGCAAAGGACTGGAGGAGAGTGACTTTTGTCTCTTCTTTGGTTTTGATTGCCTTGGTTTTGAGATTTGCATTTTCATTCACTAAGGTGGCCAACTTGATTTTTAAATCGGTAGACATACCTTGAGTCTGCTCCCTTGATATTTGTTCAACCTTCAGGTTTGTTTGAGCTTTTAAACCTTGGCTTGGATTGCTTTATTCTTGACTTCTTTCACCTTAACTTTCTTCTCAAGGTTGACGCTGGCGGCGTGGGCATTTTTCAACTGCTTATTTAGAACTACGCTCTTATTCGCATGAGCCTTGGCCAACTTAGCCAACCTTTGCTAGGATTCCTTAGAACACTTGGCTCTTTCAACTCTTTCCTTCTTGACTACAGTTAACTCCTATTTATAGTCCTCACATATGCGGTTATAAGTGGCTCTCTCTGTGTTGAAAGCTCGAATGATCAACTGGTTATCACGGTTGACGTCAGAGAGGACCTTAGCCAGTCTTTTCCGTTAATGTAGCTACTCCATGACCTCCTAGTGTTAGGTGATGCCTCCATTTGCATTGCTTCATAGGAAGTTCCTGAAATTACAGTCAAACCTAACCCCTTCAAGGTAGAATTCAGGAATGACTACTTGCATCTTTGTAAAAGTGGCGATAGATTAGCTTGTGGGGGGTGGAGGAGGAGCAGCGTGAAGTCAGGCTATTTCTTTGCCGGCCCTGTGAGATTGCTAAGAATGGAAAGGGCTAACTATTTTGGATTGATGGGAGATGAAGTAGTGTTTTTATAAGAGGTCGAGATGATGGTGGAAGTTCATGGTGAGAGGATTGTCAATGCATGGAAGTTTGAGAGTGCGAGCGTTGTTGATGGTGGAAATCAAAGTCCCACTTGGGGCATTATTTGTTTCCCTCTGTTCATTACAGCAGCATTGTCTTTCCTTAGTATCACGTCATTCCTAATCCATTCTACTTAACCTTTCATTCTCTGACTCGTAGTAAAATCCATGATATGTATAAAAGTACCTAGAGTCTGGAAATGATGTTGGTCTGTGCCTACACGAAGCCTTCCCATTCATTTTTTCTCCGCATTATACCTAAAAGGAAGAAGAATTTTGTCAAAACCTAATTGCTAGATTATGAACAAGAGTGAGTGTTTGTGCTCATGATCCTTAAAGTGCATGATGTGTTGGCATGCCCTAAGTGGCCTACGGACAATTTTCGAGGAGTTCTAAAGATGGAGCCTTATCACCCTCGGAAGTCTTGAGTACGTCACCCGAAAGGAAGCTAAAATTGCAGGGGCTTGAGTTAAGGATATCTTCAAAATTCAGCCTTCCGGATGGAAAGTTCGAGATGTTCCTTAGGTTTCTTAGAGAATCAACAATGTTATCGGAAGTGCTTAATGGGTGAGATGGGTGAGTTGAGTCTTCAATAGTTTCATGATATGGTTCAATCGTAAGCTGGGAAGACTTGATGACTAATCGTTTTGGCCTGGGAGGTGTTGTGACCATGGCGTCCTCAGGGAATGTCTTCCTGAATGATTCACCTCCACTGGCATCATCATCTTTATCTTCCTCATCCTCTCCCTTATCTTCTCCTTTATCTAATCCTTCATCTCCTCTTTTGACTACGTTCTCTCCTCCTCATATCCCATCTTCACTCAAGTTCCCAACCCCTCTATCTCCTTTCTCTTCTCATAGCTTCGTTTTATTCCTTGACTATATTCACTTCTTTGATCATCGTCATCGACGTCATGCACCAGAGTAGAAGGACCAACAGTGGATTGGGTTGCTTTAGTTGACACTGGATTGGGGACGACTCTCCTGCCATTATACAAAAGATGGAATTGGCGCATATGAGCATTTGTAAGGAGGTAAGAAATCTTCATCAAATTTGAATGATCCCCTTCAGGAATGCCAAAATATTCGCAAGAGCCAGAGTTTGGGACTCGTTTAGGCATACCTATCAGGGATATGGAAAGTATGTTTGACGCTTAAGTGAAGAAAGCCCAAGTATGAGGATGGTATCAGATAAGAAAACTTATGGCTAGACAACAAGAAGCGATTAAAGCCCTTGGGGGCATCGAACGATGAAGTATTCACTCTAGATATATCTTCACTTATTGTGAAGCCTCTGAGCAACTTTGCAGTGGTTGAAAGATTCAATTATTAGTGATGATGGTGTCCCTTTTCTCTTCTTGAAGCTTAATAGGTAAGTAAGCTCTTCAAAAATGAGGGAACAACCCAAATGCATCATGAATATAATGTAGAAAGAAATCAGTAGGGCATAACCATTTGGATGTACTTAGGTTGGGATAGCCCAAGATTTTAAAGAAAGAAATTCATAAATTCATTGAAGGGGGCACAACTGAGAGATACATATATCTATTACATGTGGTGTAGCCTGCTAGCCGGAGATGAGTTCTTTGATGGGGTTCGGGTAGAAGGACCGTGTCTTTGGGGACCCCATGCTGAATGTAGATTGTCCTGAGATCCCTAGTGGACGGCTTGGAAGGTGTTTGATCTAGAGGATTATCCGTGATCATAAGAATAGGCCAGTCTTCCTTTGGAGGGGCAAGGCCACGAGGCTGGATTGCTGGAACAACTTAAAGTTGAAGCTCTTCCATAAACGCCTTACTCCTGATGGAATAGAAATGGACACTTGGAAACTAGATAAGCTTTCCTCTGTAGGTGTAGAAGGGCTAGAACCATTCCGAAGATAGGAAGATCGTCTGGAGTCTG
This sequence comes from Allium fistulosum, assembly GCA_030737815.1. Lineage (NCBI taxonomy): Eukaryota > Viridiplantae > Streptophyta > Magnoliopsida > Asparagales > Amaryllidaceae > Allium > Allium fistulosum. The sequence goes on from CM060904.1 coordinate 693,443,707, forward strand.
CCATACTATATTGAAAATTTAATAACGACTATAGTCAGGTATGATTTATCTTGATTTTGTATTTTCATTAATTAAAACCCATGTAGCAGATGTATAGAGTCCAATGGATGTCGATGTGTTTTTACCAATCGGATTCTGCACATTGACCGAGGAAGTGCAATGTGTCAAACTATGTAGTGTATGCCTTATGTCCATAGCACAGTGTATGTGAACGCTCTATGTAGATAGCCCGCTCGTGCTAGAAAACGTGCACCATCACACTTTGGAACTATACATCGGATTTCACTCGTTACCGTGGATATATGATAATATGAACGTGTTTTGGAGTGGCACAGAGTTTTCCTTGCAAGATCATAAGGCTGTGATGTTCGGCTCGAAGTGTCAACATGTGTTTTTATCGAACACAAGTGTGTTTGATGTAACCATTTCTTGAAACCATCCCATCAAGATTGAGTCGTAAATCGTGTTCAACCGAAGTTTGATGAAAACTGATCGTCCCTCATTTTCATATGTAAAGACTTGTAAAAAATCATCAAAAATGGTCATATATAAAAGATTCAGAGCCAAAACACTGAAGACCCAAAGTGGACACTAAGTGATAGCGAGAGGGAAAAACTTGTGGTCAGGCCCAAGGAATCTTGTAGTTGACTTCGAGTAATGTAAGACCATTCTTGAGTTGTCATTTTGAGTTGGCAATGATAAAAAAAAGGGCATGGGGTCGAAGTTGTACAAGGGTTAGCGACACCAGCAGTGATGAGGGGTTGGTAGTAGTATCGAGGCTAAAGCGGCAACCCATATCGAGTTGAAGTCACGAATGAAGGTCAACTGAGAATCGATGAAGTTCATCTAAGAAATTCGATGGTAATTTGATTGTGTAAAATCAAATGATGACGACGCTTAGATTGTAGCGGCGCTTAAGTGGTCGATGCCAGCGTCATGAAAGTCAAGATTGATGGTGGCTAAAAGATTGAATTCACCAAATATAGAAATGAGGAAGGCTCAAGAAAAAGTGAAGGTAAAAAAATTCTAAGTGTTTTCTTTTATACTCAAGAAGATAATCATGACAGTACCAACATGTTTTGATTCCCCTACCTTTTTAAAAAAAGAAAGAAACAAAGGAAAGGAAGGAAGAGGGAGTCTGTCAGATTAAGATGCGGTGTAGCTTCCGAGAAAATTTAAAGTTTCAACTTTTTCACAAAAAGAGATGATGCAACAGGTATTTGAAATGATGAACAAATGTCCTTGGAACAAGCATAATGCTTTGAGATGATAGTTGATCGATTAATAGATTTCCCTCAATTAACATCTGATCGTTTGTCTTGATCAAAACATGCTTTTGTTTCACGAAAGCAAACTTTAATGGGCAAGTGCTATCCAGCATTTGAACCAAGAGACTTCTTGATGGATCTAGGCTTTAGGAGGATGAAAAAATGGATCAAGAATCTAAGGAGTTTTCTAGAAAGATGAAGTTATGGAGCACAAAAATTTTGAGCAAGAATTGTGCAAGTAAATCATGTCATTACCGACATAATTGTTCATGTCGGCACTGACATGATCGAACATGTTGGCATCGACATGTTTGAATATGTGGAAACCACTTTTGAGTAATATGTGAAATTTCTTTGTACTTTGCAAAAAAATAAAAGATTCGGATAGGACAAATCATGTCGGTCCCGACAAGATTTGAAGGACCAATTTTGTCAACAAAGCTTGGAAACTTGAAGACCTGAATAGACATGATGGAAAATTGAAGATATAATATGCAAAATCATGTTGAAACCGACATGATCGTTGCAGTACCGACATGATTTGAGTAATGAGTTTTACTTGTTCTTCATGCCTGAAAGCATGGATCTGACCTGTTGCCTGGTCTTCCACAAGCCGGCGACTTTGATGGGTGGGTTCAACTATAAAAAACTCATCCTAGAGCAACAAAAGAATCATCTTTTTGGCATCTAATTTCTTCTCTATCTCATTTTTTCACAAAGTGCCACTGAACTCAAATTTCATTGAATTTTCTAGATTTGAAACTTGTAGTTCGATTATACATTTGCAAAACTATCTAAAATACAATTAAAGTGGATGTAGGTAATTGATTTGAGATTGTACCACTGTACAATTCTGTGTGTTCGAGCTTCTATTTTCATTTTTAGATCTTTTGTTCTATTTTTAATTTATTTCGGGTGTTATGTCATTTTTTGCACAATAGGTACCTTTTGAAAATATGTGACTAAATAAAACTAAAAAACTATTTTAATCCATCATACAGTCATATATTATATTGAACTAAAGGCAAGCTCAAATTAATTCGCATTAAAGGGAACTATTATACAACTGATTTTTTCATTAAATTGAATTTAAATAAAAGAGAATACTATTTGGGAACTATTATACAACTGATTTTCTCATTAAACTGAAAAGCTATTTTAATCCATCGTACACAAAATAATTCCTTTTATTATTACATAGTAATATTATTTAGTAGATTTTTTCTATTTATTTAGAATTAATTTACTTACATCATTATGAATATTTGTATCTTCAATCCATAAATATCTATAAACATCCCCAATTAAAAAAATTTCAAAACAACATAAGCTCGGACTAACTTTGTGGAAAATCATTGATAACTACCCCATTGCTCAGTCAGATCCCTAAGTAATTAATTGTAGCCATGCATCAATTAGAAAAGTGCATGTTTCTTGTGTGTATTTTATGGGCGATTAAACAACATAATTGAAAATTATATTATGCCTAGGTTGATAAAGATGTTAATATTAAATTTTATAAAAAAAAATTTAGGTCACGTAAGACAATATAAAACATTTAGATGTAAAAACTTTAAAAAACACATATTTAGAGTTAAACATTTAACAAAATTTCAAAGTTAACTATTGTAGCTAGATCAAAAGTTAAACGTTTCTTTTTTAAACTAAGAGTATAAATGAACTAAATCTATCATTATTTCTTGAAACTAAAAATGCAAATGAGAATTGACTGTTTCACCACTTGGCCTTCTAACTTTTATGGCTATTAGATCATATAATAAGTAATATAAACTTGTAATTATGTATATACTAGTGCGAACCCGTGCTTCGCACATGGGCCGTAGCTATATTTATTTTTGTAATTGTTGTTGAACCTTTGTGTTATTGTCGGATTATCGATAATTAAATTGCCAATTTCTCACTTATTGACAGATGCTTAAGATATTGTCCAAAATGTGATTTTGTTTACCAATTGTTATAGTAGAAATGACAAATTATGTTCTAATCAATGCAATAAAATTAAATGTATCAATTTTTTATGCTCATGAAAGTGGCATGAAGGCAAAGATATAACCATGTTTTACTAAATTATTGATCACACTATATTTTTACTAAATTATCTTTGAATATTTATTTTCTAGTAGAAACATTACTATGATAAAATTTAACTACAATATTTCATTCAATTCACTTTTCGCGGAAGTTTTTTAGAATTCCAAATAATGTTATTTTCTTTTGAACAACTTGTTTTCAAAATATTGAACAAAGAAATCAGCATGGCCTGCAATAAAGATGTCATGTCTATTAACTTTAATAATTTTGTGCCACCCTCCACCATCTGGAAAACGTTGATCTTGTAATTCTCTAAAAAATTATAAAAATGATTCGACCAAGCTTAATAATACAAGCTCACGACGATGACAAAAAAGTTGAATGTATATATTCAATTCATACTTGGTTTGCGATTATACACAGTTATTTTGTCTACATTTGAAAGATAGTTCACAAACTGGAATTAATTAAAGAATGTTAAAATTAATCACATTAAACCAAAGAATACATGAAACACCCCACACCCCTTAGTATACCCAAAAAGGGCACACTAAGGAATATTGTGCATTATAGGTATAGCTAAAAACTTACAAAGACTAAGATTCACAAGGCAAAATAAATAAAACAGCGAAAACATTTAAAAACAATAACTTATTAAAAATCAAACTTCATAAAATAAGTTATAACCAAAATAGGTTTCAAAATACCAAATACATATGTCTTATGTAAAGCATCATCTCAGTCACAATATCATAGTACATACATAAAACCATCCCTCTCAACAAGTGCCAGTACATGAAAATAAAACTGAAAAAAAGAATACATGAAGAAAAACTCCGCAGCTGAATCTCCAAGAAAATCTAAAATCTACTGTCCCTGCCTCTGCTGGCCTATAGAGGAAAAGGGGAAATAGAGGAGTGGGTCAGACTAAAATTCTGGTGAATGAAAGTAATTACTAGTATTCTTAAGCAAGATAAAGATAATAGACTTTGCAACAGTTCTAGTATAAAAAGAAATAAAGGAAAAGATAAAACTGGAATAAAATACGGTTTAACTGTTTGCTTAGATAGTTCGATTAGATTATTTGCACTTTTTTAAAACTGCTTTGATTAGGCTGGAATCCCAATCCTAGTTTAATTAGGCGGAAGTCCTAATTTTACCCTTTGATCGGCCTTCTATCTCTGTTGTGCTTACTGCGAACTAGTCCCATCATGTGGGTCCCACGGCAAAAGACACCTGTTTACCGCTTGGAACTCAATAACGACTTATCAGCCTGCACTGAGGCCGCACGCTCGACCACCATTAGGCTCGCGCTATCTGTTGCTCCCTCTTTTGACCTCTTATTTACCATAGCTCTTGCATAAGCGTGCCCTAGCCTTACCTATACTATTGTGAGACCACCTGTGTCTGACTGAAAGGGAATGCTGTTGGTACGGGTCCTAACAAACAAAATCTAGTTGCGCCTCTTGTCCAAATCTCCTGGTTTGAACTTCTAATTATTGACCACTTATCTACCCTAAACAGCATAAGCGTGTCCCAAGGAAATGCTGCCGGTACGAGTCCTACTTTTATCTTTGCTTATTAACTTAGTATAAGTCTTTAAAATAAGCCTTTTCTATTTCATCTCTAATTATAACCTGTGTGTTATAACTTTGCTTATTTACTTAACCCAAGGCCTAAGTTTAAAAATAAGCTACTTCTGCTATTTCTTCTATTTTCTCTTTTTAATTATAATTACATTTTATAACTATGCTTGTAAATGTCTTAAATTTTCCTATTTCAGTCTACGTCCAATTTATTACAGTCCTTATTTTACATCTAATTTTTTGTAAATTCAGTGTCCTTATATTTTTAGTCCATATTAATGAGTTATTCTCTTTTATTTATTCTATTCGCGTAAAAGGGAATTAAAAAGAACTAACATTTACAGAATAAATCCCAACATAGAATATATGCAAATAAAATGTAAATAACAGTAAATAACTATAAAGACTGTAAATAACTGTAAATAATTGGGAAAACTATAATTAATAGTAAATAATTGCAAATAACTGAAATAGAATAGATAAAAGAAAATAGACTGGAAAACAAGTCTAAAAGTTACCTAAAAATAAAATTGCATAAAGGTTATCCCAAAATTATAGAAAAACTTCAACCATTGGAAGCCCTATTATTTTAAATTACTTAAAAATCTAAAATAATTACTTAAGCACTCACCTGTGGTTCTTAGCTCTTTCCTTCGGCCTTCCCGGATCCACTTAAGTGGTATAAAATATTCTAATTAAAAAAATCTTCTCCTTGGAAAAATATTCCTTTTAGGGTCCAGCCTCAGGCAATGAACCCAGATGGAGAAAATCTAAATGACAAAAATAGCTTGGCCTAGGGTCATATTTATAGTGTCACTTGTGGACCTCGGACCGTTGGATTTGAGGATTAAATCTAGTGCAACCACATCATAGGCTCGCTTGGAACCGTCGGATGGAAGCACGAACGCACAAGATCGATCAAAATTGGAAAAACACGTCATTTCTTTACCTGGACGAAAGTTCATCCAAGAATGCATGCAGGTCGACCGCTAGGTCGACCTTTGCACATGGTAGGTCGACCTAGCCATTAGGAAGGTCGACCTGCCCTTTATATATATATATATATCTTCGTTTTCTTGTTTAATTCGTAACTCCTTCGTTCTAGCACAGGTTTTGACAATCTATATATGAAAATTACCACGGACACAATGGTGCAACTCCCGTGGCTCGATTCTGAAAATTTCATAAAGTTATTTTATTATTTAATTAATTCGTTAATTAATGACTATAGCTTAAATTTTGGGTTGTTACATTCTCCCCTCCTTAAGGGATTTCGTCCCCGAAGTCTCTTAGGACAGAAGAATGAAATAAATGTTTTCACCCAAGTTCTACAACCAACTACTCAACCATCATCCATTACATCCATTGTCCTTAAGTTTTTCTAATGCGATTTATGATACATATGCAATTAGTATAGTGTCAATGTCCCTAACTAATGCAAAAGATTAGACGGTCTACTGATTCAGTTGACCTCCTTTTGCAATCATGTTCGTGTCATGTATCCAAATGAATGCAAATTCCCTAATGATAACTGATAGTTCTATATGTGTGCTACAATCATCATTCAAATGCAACAATCATATGATAATCATCCACTTATAGCAACCATGAAAATAAAATAAAAATGCAAATGCGCATACATCCATATGCATATGCCCTAGTGTCCTAGGTAGGCCGACCCCTAAGAGATAATAGTGCCTATTGTAAGTATATGCGTCCATTAGTATCCACTAGCAACCACTTGCAACCACTAGTATCCATCATACATAACATGTTTTAATAACATGTTTACATCAAATCCTACCATCCATAGATTAAATCCTAAGTTCTACCCTCCCAAAGGATAATAAAGGAAAGAACCTATTCAAAACTAAAGATGAAAATGGGAAATTCTAAAACTTACTATCAAAGAGATGTAGATAAGAGGTACGAACCTTCTCTTCAGCTTCCCACGTAGCATCTTTAACATCATCTCCCCACTGCACCTTTACTAACGGGACCTCTTTATTCCTAAGCTTCTTGATGTCACGTCAAATGATCTTGGTAGGAATACGATGAACTGATGCTTCTCTCTCCACTTCAACCTCCTCCAGTTGACTAGGCTCCACAATCTCCGCTGAGTCATGTAAGCACTTTCACAAGTGCGAAACATGAAAAACATCGTGTACTCCCGCAAGCCTCTCCGGTACTCGATACGCCATCTTCCCTACTCTCCCTACAATAGGGAATGGTCCTACAAATCTGGGAGCTAGTTTCCCACTCGATCTAAACCTCACCACCTTCCTTAGTGGGGATACTTTAATGAAAACTAAGTCTCCTACCTCAAACTCGATGTCCCTTCTCCGCTTGTCTGCATAAGATTTCTGTCTATCTTGGGCTGTTTTCATCCTCCTTCTAACCAAATCAACCTTCTCTGAAATCTCACTAACCATGTCAGGACCAAGTAGCAATCTCTCCGTTGACTTCACCCAACATGAAGGTGACTTGCAAGGTCTCCCATAAAGAGCTTCGATAGGTGTCATCCCAATGCTAGCTTGAAAACTGTTATTATATGCGAACTCCACTAAAGAAAGATGCTCCTCCCAAGTTCCTCCAAAATCAAGAATGCACATCCTCAACAAATCCTCAAGCACTCCATTAACTCTCTCCGTTTGGCCATCCGTCTGAAGGTGATAGGCCGTACTCAACCTAAGTTGCATCCCTAAAGCCTCTTGCAAGCTCCTCCAAAACTCGCTAGTAAAAATAGGGTCTCTATCGCTCACTATGCTAAAGGGAACTCCATGAAGTCGGACTATTTCACGAACATATAAGGATGCCAAATAAGATGCCGTCCTCTTACTCTTGACCGGAATGAAGTGGACACTCTTAGTCAGTCGATCTACAATCACCCAAATGCTAGTATTCCCCTTCCTAGACCGGGGTAAACCATCTATGAAGTCCATCGAAACACTATCCCACTTCCATTCGGGTACATCCAATGACTGAAGTAATCCACCGGGCTTCTGATGCTCCGCCTTAACTCTCTTGCACACAAGACACTTAGCTACAAACTCCGCTACATCCTTCTTTATGCCACTCCAACGAAACATTCTCTTCATGTCCCTATACATCTTATCACCACCCGGATGAATAGTCATTCAAGAATGGTGTGCTTCTTCTAGAACTGCTCTCAACAAATCACTAGTGCGGGGGACACAAAGTCTTCCATATTTCCTTAGCCACCCTTTGCTATCAATGGAATAGCGTTGGAGATGTCTAGAGACCTCTCCTCTGCTAATCCTATTTATAATATCCATAAGCTCTGAATCCTCTCGCTGCCTCGAGCCAATCTGATCTATAAGGGTAGGCTTAACCTCAAGTGCTGCCAACAATCCCGGAGTAATGTCCGTAGAGGGCTTAAAATCGAAGGTGGAAATAAACTCTAGGCTCTTCCACTCCATGAACATAGGACTAAGGGTTGCTTTCTTTCTACTCAACGCACCCGCAACCACGTTTCCCTTGCCAGAAGTGTAAGTTATCTCAAAGTCGTACGATGTCAAAAACTCCATCTATCGTTGCTGCCTCAAGTTCAAATCCTTCTGTGAGAATAGGTACTTCAATGACGTATGGTCAATGAAAAGCTCAAACTTCTCTCCTAGCAAGTAATGCCTCCAAGACTTAAGTGCGAAAACTATAGCAGCTAACTCCAAATCATGGGTAGGGTAGTTCTTCTCATGCATCCTCAACTGTCTACTTCCATAACATACTACCCTCCCTTCTTGCATTAACACACTGCTCCTAGACCCGTCCCACATGCATCAGTGTATACTGTAAAAGGCTTAGCTCCATCGAGTAAAACTAACACTGGTGCACTAGTAAGGGCTCTCTTTAGCATCGTGAAAGAATCCTCACAATCCACATCCCACACAAATGCTTTATTCTTTTAGTGAGGCGAGTAAGCGGTGCTGAAATCTTAGCAAAATCTCTGATAAACTTCCTATAATAGCCAACCAAACCTAGGAAGCTTCTAACTTCGGTAACGTTCTTGGGGGCCTTCCAATCTTGCACTGCAATTACTTTAGCGGGACCAACAGCTAAACCCTCCCTTAAGACTACGTGCCCCAAGAAACGTACCTCCCCTCACCAAAAGTGACACTTCGAGAACTATGCTCTCAACTAATGAACACGAAGTGTACGAAGAACCTCCTCTAGATGAACAACATGCTCCTCCATACTCTTGGAAAACACTAAGATGTCGTCCACAAATACTACTGCGAACTTATTTAGGACATCTTGAAAAACACGGCTCATCAAATCTACAAAATATGTTGGGGCATTGGTTAACCCAAATGGCATAACCAACCACTCAAAGAATCCATCGGGTGTCCTAAATGCCATCTTATCAATGCTATCGTCAGCGACCCTAAGCTGGTGAAATCCAGTGGCTAAATCAAGCTGAGAAAATACTGAAGAGCCAACCAACTGATCGAAAAGGTCATCTATCCTAGGAAGTGGATAACGGTTCTTCTTAGTGAGCTAATTCAATTCCCTATAGTCTACGCAAAGTCGAAGGGAACCATCCCCTTTGTAGCAAATATGACTGGAAGCTCACGAATCTGCTTGCTCAACTCCTTCCTCTCCCTAGGTGTCATGTGTCTCACGGGAAATGCCACGGGCTTAGCAATGTCATTCAAATAGATTTTGAAGTTGATTTCTCTCTTAAGGAGTAGCCCCCTAACCTCCTCAAAAATGTTTGGGAAATCTCTGACGACCGGAACTGAATCTAACTCTATTGATGATGAGTCGAGGGAATAAAGGAAGCTCAACATGATCGATCCTTGTGGGTCATAAGAAACCTCGAGAGTCCTACCGCTGTATGTCTCTAGTCTGACGACTCTCTTCTCACAGTCTAATATCGCTCCATAAGTGGATAGCCAATCCATCCCCAAAATCATTCCATACTCTGAAAATCCCAATACATAGGCATCACAGTGAAACTCTACGTCTAATATGAAAATTTTCAAAACCCTACAAATCATGGATAAATGTGCCGATCCTCCTATGGGGTTTGAAACAACTATGGGGTCTACTACTAAGCAGATATCTAAGTGCAAATAATCAACCAAGGAACTAGAAATGAAAGAGTGTGATGCTCCAGAATCGAAAAGGGTCCGAATGGGAAAATCAGAGATAGAAATCAAACCTTCCACGGTGACTTTCCTACCTCTATTTGGTCCGCTACTGGAAGGTGCCGCATCAAATGCCTGAATCTGTGCTGCCGGTGCACCTACTCCCTGCCCCGTCTTCTGGGGACAAAATCTACTAATGTGACCGGGCTGTCCATAATTATAACACTTTCCCTTCATCTTCTCCTTCTTGCAGTCTTTTGTGTAATGACCAACCATCCCACAACTATTGCACTTCCCTCCTTTCTTAGTTTGCTTCTGAGGGCCTTCTCCTTTCTTCTTATCTTTATTGTTCTTCCATCATTTCTTCTTAGAACCTTCCGACTTAGGGACCTCCTTAGACTCTCCTTCCTTGGCTGAATCAGACATAAGCGCCATCTACACCAGTGACTCATAGGTAGCTCCCATCGGTACGTGAGTTAATAACAACCCTTGGAGGGGCTGATTCAATCCCTTCGCGAACTTCATGGCCTTCTTGTGCGGCGTATTCACTAACTTCATCACAAACCGCGACAACTCATTAAATTGGTTGACATACTCCTTTATTGAAAGACTTCCTTACTTCAAGCTAATAAACTTTTCCAACTGCATACTCTCTTCTGCTTATGACAAAAAGTTCCTTTCAAACCTCTCTCGGAATCTAAACTATCCAATGTCTCTTCCTTCCAACTCAACAACCTCTCACCAATAAGAAGCCTCTCCTTTTAGCTGCCAAGATGCAAGCTGAACTCTCTGCTGATCCTCCAGTCCCAATAGCCCAAATATCCTCTTTGTACTTCTTAACCATGCTCGCGCCTCCACAAAATCCTCCATACCAGAAAATGTCTTGCCTCCTAGATTGGCGAAGTCCTTGCATAGCTTAGAGAAATTGGCTGCTGCGGGTGGATTGTTGGGATTTCCACCCGTTGGTGCTGTATTAGGCGATTGCCTTTGCACCTCTGGAGTCATAGTTTAAAGGTATCTATGAAACCAGCCTGGTACTTGGACACCCTTAGGAAGACTAGGGGCATCCACCATTCTATGTAAAGAAAAGAGAATTTAGGCTTGAAAGATCGAAGGAAGATTGAACTGGACTTTGAGGGGATTTTTATAAAAACTTTCTTTTATACTTGAAAACTTTTTCTAAGAGTTTCTTTTTGAAAAATACTTTTAAAACAAGTTATTTTGAAAAATTCTTTACTTTTTAAAACAAATTTATAGTAATCCTGTAACCTTAGGCTCTGATACCAAATGAAACACCCCACACCTCTTAGTATACCCAAAAATGGCACACTAAGGCATATGGTGCGTTATAGGTATAGCTATAAACTTACAGAGACTAAGATTCATAAGACAAAATAAATAAAACAGCGGAATCATTTAAAAATAATAACTTATTAAAAATCAAACTTCATAAAATAAGTCATAACCAAAATAAGTCTAAAAAATACCAAATACATGTCTTATGGAAAGCATCATCTCAGTCACAATATCAGAGTACATACATAAAACCATCCCTCTCAACAAGTGCCAGTACATGAAAATAAAACTGAAAAAAAAGAATACATGAAGAAAAACTCTATAGCTGGATCTCAAAGAAAATCCAAAATCTATTATCCCTGCCTCTGTTGGCTTATGGGGGAAAAGGGGAAATAGAGGAGTGGGTCAGACTAAAAGTCTGGTGAATGAAAGTAACTACTAGTATTCTTAAGCAAGATAAAGATAATAGACTTTGCAACAGTTCTAGTATAAAAAGAAATAAAGGAAAAGATAAATCTGGAATAAAATATGGTTTAAGTGTTTGCTTAGATAGTTCGATTAGATTGTTTGCACTTTTCTAAAACTGCTTTGATTAGGATGGAATCCCAATCCTAGTTTAATTAGGCTGAAGTCCTAATTATACCCTTTGATCGGCCTTCTATCTCTATTGTGCCTACTACGGGTTAGTCCCATCCTGTGGGTCCCAAAGCAAAAGACACATATTTAGCGCTTGGAACTCAATAATGACTTATCAGCCTGCACTGAGGTCGCACGCTCGACCACCATTAGGCTCGCGCTATCTGTTGCTCCCTCTTTTGACCTCTTATTTACCATAGCTCCAGCATAAGCATGCCCTAGCCTCACCTATACGATTATGAGACCACTTGTGTCTGACTGAAAGGGAACGCTGTTGGTACGGGTCCTAACAAAGAAAATCTAGTTGCGCCCCTTGTCCAAATCCCCTGATTTGAACTTCTAATTATTGACCACTTATCTACCCTAAATAGCATAAGCGTTCCCAAGTGAAATGCTGCCGGTACGGGTCCTACTTTTATCTTTGCTTATTAACTTAGTATAAGTCTTTAAAATAAGCCTTTTTTATTTTGTCTCTAATTATAACATGTGTGTTATAACTTTGCTTATTTACATAACTCGAGGCCTAAGTTTAAAAATAAGCTACTTCTGTTATTTCTTCTATTTTCTCTTTTTAGTTATAATTACATGCTATAACTATGCTTGCAAATGTCTTAAATTTGACTATTTCAGTCTACGCCCAATTTATTATAATTCTTCTTATTTTACATCTAATTTTCTGTAAATTCAGTGTCCTTATATTTTTAGTCCATATTAACGAATTATTCTCTTTTATTTATTCTATTCGCATAAAAGGGAATTAAAAAGAACTAACTTTTACATAATAAATCCCAACGTAGAATAGATGCAAATAAAATGTAAATAACAGTGAAAACTGTAAATAACTGTAAATAATTGGGAAAACTATAATTAATAGTAAATAATTGCAAATAAATGAAATAGAAGAGCTAAAAAAATAGACTGGAAAACAAGTCTAAAATTTACTTAAAAATAAACTTGCATAAAGGTTATCCCAAAATTGTAGAAAAACTACAACTATTGGAAACCCTATTATTTTAAATTACTTAGAAATTTAAAATAATTCCTTAAGCACTCACCTGTGGTCCTTAGCTCTTTCTTTTGGCCTTCCCGGATCCACTTGAGAGGTATAAAATATTCTAATTAAAGAAATCTTCTCCTTGGAAAAATATTCCTTTTAGGGTCCAACCTCAGGCAATGAACCCAGATGGAGAAAATCTGAATGAGAAAAATAGTTAGGCCTAGGGTCATATTTATAGTGTCATTTGTGGATCTCAAACTATTGGATTTGAGGATTAAATCTAGTGCAACCACGTCATAGGCTCGTTAGGAACCGTTGGATTGAAGCACGAATGCACAGATCGATCAGAATTGGAAAAACACGTCATTTCTTTACCTGGATGAAAGTTCGTCCAAAAATGCATGCGGGTCGACCGCTAGGTCGACCTTTGCACATGGTAGGTCGACCTAGCCATTGGGAGGGTCGACCCTAGGGTCGACATGCCCTTATATATATATATATATATATATATATATATATATATATATATCTTCATTTTCTTGTTTAATTCGTAACTCCTTCGTTCTATCTCGGATTTTGACAATCTATATATGAAAACTGACCAGAAAATTACCACGGACACAATGGTGCAACTTCCGTGGCTCGATTCTACATATTTCACAAAGTTATTTTATTATTTAATTAATTCGTTAATTAATTACTATAGCTTAAATTTCGGGTTGTTACAATACATGAACATTATAGAGTCAACTACATTACCATCATTCTTGCTTCTACCCGGTAAACTATGTCGCATTCACCAAGTGAACATTTTATCAAAATTCAGGACAGTAAAATATCCACCTCCATTCATATATATCCAGCATTAGACTGCTAGAAACCATGAATGGTAGCTTAAAATTTCAATGCCCTTCCTTCATGCTTATGTCATTTCTTCAGTGGTAACTTCAGCAAATAACAACTTCAGCTTCAACCACTAATTCAGTTTAGACCATTTGTCTCAGCTACACCACGACCAACTTCCTGCAATTAAGCTCAATATACATCAGAATAATTTACACCTGACTGCCCAGCTTGACCTTCGCCTAACTGATTCAACCTAATTACAGTAACCTATCAACCTATAACTCCTACAATTATTGTAACTGCATATTTTGTACAATTACGGTACACTGAAACTTTTTTGCTGCTTTTCTCTTACCTAACACTACACTGAAGGTACCCTCTCTAAACTAAATAGTTATTTGTTGTAAAATAGCTGAAAACAAATCTATAGTAAACATGAAATTGAATTTTTCTCATGATTTATTAAACCTGAAGCAAATATAGTGATATAGTATGGTTTCAATACTATTTACCTTTATTTTCATCAATAGTTGACCAAATAACATTAAATTTTATGGTTTGGTTGATTTATGATGAGTTTGTAAGAACATTTCCCCTTCCAGCTGTATGAAAATGAAATATATCTAAAATAGGAACAATTTATTAAAATTTCAAAGTTTGAGTATTCATATATTTAGAACTCAAATTAATATTGAGATTCTTTTGCAAAATTTGAAGCTCAATAGTTTTTTTAGTGAAAATTAGGTTGGAGGGCTTCTCATTATAGGGTATGAGTTTAAGGACTGCACTTATGAATAATTAGTATTAAGGACAATTTATAGAAAAATGATAAATTCATTTATCTTTTTATGTTGTACAGGAAAATAATAAATTCATTTATCATTCTTTCTGTATAACTAAAAATGATAACTTCATTTATCTTTTTTCTATAAATTGTCCTTAAAACAAATTTTTCAAAAGTGTCGTCCTTAAAATTTATTAACCTACACAAAGAAGCATTTTGAGTGAAAATCCTTTTTTTTACTATACTGTGGATTTAGTTTCAATTCGATCCCTCATGAAATCAAAATGGAATGACCAAAATTATAGGTCCCGTTTGGCCTGTCGTTTTTAGTTTTGTGTTTTCGTTTATACAAAAGCGCGTCCGTTGTATGTATTGTTGAAAAACAAACAATTTTGAAAAATGAAATTAACATGTAAAATAGAAAATATTTTTTTTTTTGTGTTTCGAGAGATAACAAAAGGGGAAAATTAATTTAAAGGACAAAAATTTGTATATTTTTAGCCTCAAGGACACGACCCCAATATTTTAACCACAAGGACAAACATTCTTCTAAAAATTATACATAAGGACAAACATTCTTTCAAAATTATTCATAAGGACAACATTTTTTCAAAACTGCTACCGAACTAAAAAATGATACCTAAAAACTGCTACCGATAACTACAAACTGATACCTAAAAACTGTAAAAACTGATACATAAAGAAAGTTGTCCTTCAGGCTAAAATACTGAAGGTCTGTCCTTGAGGCTAAAATGCTGAGAAATTTTGTCCTCGGCGATAATTTCGTGTAACAAAAGCACGAAGAACAATCCAACTCCTTCGTTGTCCGTTGGTCGTCGCAATGGCCAAGAATTATAAATCTTCTTCTCTTATTTCTTGCTATTTCTTAGTGCAAGTTGAAAACAAACTCAAAATACAAAATGAAACCAAACATGCCTTAAATATTTCTGGAGACTGTTGAGTTTTCAAAATGTAAAGGGACTTTTGTGCTTTTAAAATCAAATTGGGTATTCATAGTATATACTCTTTATTGCATCACTTTTACTACATTGGCTTCCAAAATAATCTTGTCTCATCAACTATGTGTCATCCAACTTTGATGATTGCAACTACTTGAACACAATCCAAATTTATTATGAAAATAACTTGAATAAAAACTACACAATATAAAAGAATATTTTGAATATATGTTATAAATAAAAATAAAAAGCAATTTTAATCCATTATACAATCATATGTCGTGTTGAACTAAAGGTGAGCTCAAGTTGGTTAGCATTAAATGGAATTATTATACTACTAATTTTCTCATTAAATTGAATCTCAATAAAGGATAATTAATCATAATTACTTTTCTGATTAGTCTGAATTATATAAAATTGATACCAAATAATTCCTTTTATTAGTTGCATGGTAATATTATTTGATATGATTCTTTTCTATTTTGAATTAGTTTATGTACATACATTATGAATATCAATAAATTCAATCCACGATTATTTATAAATGTCCACAATTAAAAAAATTCAAAACAACATAAGTTCGGACTAACTTTGTGGAAAACTAATAATAACTACCTTATTGCTCAGTCAGATCCCTAAGTAATTAATGGTAACCATGCATCAACTAGAAAAGTGCATGTTTCTTATGTGTATTTTATGGGCGATTAAACAACATAATTGAAAATTATATTATGCCTAGGTTCATAAAGATGTTAATATTAGATTTTATAAAAAAAATAAGTTTAGGTCACCTAAGACAATATAAAACATTTAGATGTAAAAACTTTAAAAACGCATATTTAGAGTTAAACATTTAACAAAATTTCAAAGTTAACTATTGTAGCTAGATCAAAAGTTGAACATTTCTTTTTTAAACTAAGAGTATAAATGAACTAAATCTATCATTATTTCTTGAAACTAAAAATGTAAATGAGAATTGACAGTTTCATCACTTGACCTTCTAACTTTTGTAGCTATTAGATCATATAATAAGTAATATAAACTTGTAATTATGTATATATATACTCTTTATTGCATCACTTTTACTATATTGGCTTCCAAAATAATCTTGCATCAATTATGTATCATCCAACTTTGATGATTGAAACTGCTTGAACATGATCCAAATTTATTAACAATGTGAAAATAATATGGATAAAAACTACATAATATAAAAGAATATTTTGAATATATGTTATAAATAAAACTAAAAAGCAATTTTAACCCATCAGACAATCATATGTTATGTTGAACTAATGGTAAGCTCAAATTGGTTAGCATTAAAGGGAATTATTATACAACTGATTTTCTCATTAAATTGAATCTCAATAAAGGATAATTAATCATAATTACTTTTCTGATTAGTCTGAATTATAATTATATAAAATTGATACTAATAATTCCTTTTATTAGTTGCATGGTAATATTATTTGATATGATTCTTTCTATTTAGAATTAGTTTACATGCATACATTATAAATATCAATAAATTCAATCCACAATTATCTATAAATGTCTCCAAATTAAAAAAACAAAAACAATATAATTTCAGACTAAATTTATGGAAAATCATTGATAATTACCATATTGCCAGGTAATATCCTAAGAAACTAATGGCAACCATGCATTGATTGGAAATGTGTATGTTTCTTATAAACATTTCATGAGCAATTAACATACTTGAAAAATATATTATGCCTGGGTTGATACAGATGTTGATATTAGATTTTGCGAAAAATAAGTTTATGTAGTGCAACAACCCAGAATTTTATCCTTTTGATTGTGAATATTTGATAAATTTTAAATATTTAAGTAATTGATATTAAAAACTTAATAACACCGTTTAATTAATAAGTAATGATGGTGAACTTATTTTGAAACTTTATTTACAATATAAATATTTTGAATTAATATCGATAGTGTGACCGAAGATCGTTTTATCGATAAACGGTCTCGAAATGCATGAAATTATCATCCTGGGTATTGTCTCGGATTTTGATGGAACTAGTGTCATCGGTACCGGAATAATAAAGTGATGTATACCAACGGATTCTGTGATGATCGGACGTGATGAGTGATTGTTCGAGCTCGAAAACGCGCAGTGATTAATTTAATAATATTTATTTATTATATAAACTCCACACAATATTTGTTACTCATTTCAATTCTTCCCATTTTACTTTTCATTTTTCCTCCTTGCTCACTCCTAGTAAACAAACAAGAGACCACTCCTTCAAAAAATAAAATCAAGATCTATACCATAATAAATCACGAGATTGGATCCATTGAGATCGGGAGAAAGAGAGCCACAAATCCATATGAGATTTGGGGGGTGGGCGTCGATTGGGGAGGTAACCGTAAATTCATCGATGACTAGGGTTAGAACTAGGCAGAGTTTAGGGTGGAATTAGGCGAAACCGAGCACACCGTCATTTTTCTTTTGCCGAGGAGCATCAGCCCCCAAAATTTCTTGAACTCTGGCGACCTATGGAAGATTCTGATATTTGATGGTGGAAAGGGAGGAGCAAGTGTTGCAATTTGTTAGGGGAGGCCAGAACGTTAAAGTAAGGGGTGCATTGCGAAGAACGCTCATAGTGGAGCACGTTGGAGCAAGCGGTCGTCGTTCGTCAACTGTAGCTCCTTGGAGGTTGGGAAGGTGCACGGTGATATGGGTGTACAAGGTCATGTGTGTGCAAGTGGGGATTAGTGGATTGGGGGAGAAGGATTTGAATGGTAATTAGTGGCTAATTGAGTAACTAATTAATTTAATTAATCTCCGTTCTTATTAAATCGATAACCTTTGCATATGAGGTCAAAATCGAACGCGGTATTTTGTATTGCGATCATAGGAGTGTTATTTACGTACTGGAGCTGATTTCATCAAGTTTGGAGCAAGTGGGATTTTAAGCTAAAATAGAACGCCGTTCAATTTAGATCAAGCAGGAACATGTAAGCGTTGGTTGGAATTTTGGTGAGCCCTTTGGATGAACACTATATGATATATAGTAGATATAAATTATTGTTTGCATGCTTGGATGATTCCTTTTTTTGGTTTGATTTAATTCCCAGTTTGGAAAGTGGATAGCATATGAAATTAAATACAGGAAACTCATGAAATTTTGTAAAGGGATCCGAATTCCTTGCCACTATTGATTTTAATTTTATTTATATACTTATTGTATAAATTACTAAATGTCAAAGCTTGGTAGCTTGGCTATATTGGATATGACTTTGATATGTTGAAAAAGTTAAACTCTTTTAGTTGTAGATCTATGAAAACACTTGTTGAAAACACTTGTTATTTATTGTTTTGATTTGAATATGATTTTTTTTCAAAGAATGATTTTTAAATGTGACTTTTGGAATTTTTATGCTATTTTAAAAATAAAAAAAAGATTTATAAATGATATTTTAAAAGGGAAATAATATCATTTTGATAAATCGGAAAAATAAATCACATTTGTGAATTTATAATGATACATGGAATGATCATTTTATGGAAGTATTTAGTCCGATCTTGAAACCGAAGATTGTGATAAGTATAGGAGTTATAAATAGAAAATATATTTATAAAAGAAGTTTTATAAACAGAAAGGAGATTATAAAAGAAGTTTTATAAATAGAAAAGAGATTCATAAAAGAAATTTTATAAATAGAAAAGAGATTTATAAAAGAAGTTTTATAAATAGAAAGGAGATTTATAAAAGGAGTTTTGTAAATATAAAGGGATTTATAAAAAGGAATTTTATAAAAGGAATGAGATTTGATTTCTATAAATGATCATTTTAAATTATGCTGGTATGGAAAGTATTCTTTCCATACTTAACACCAAATTCTGAGGCAGGGAAACTTATCTCTATCCGTGAGAATTAAGAATGTATGCTAAGGTAATGATAGTTCTCCAACTTGTCTAACTTCATTGTTAATCGAGGGATACTATAAGTTTGAAATTGGAAAGTGGTCATAGGTATATTTGGTCCAATTTCCATATGATCCATTTACTTACACCAAAAGGAAAGTGATTTGCATTTATAATAAACAATGTTTTTAAATGACATTTGTTTTGGCCATTAAAGTATTCTTTTAAAATACGGAATCTCTCATATGATTATACCATTGAGATAAGTATATGAATAAATTTTTTATGTATAGAAAGTGTAGTATTTTGTGAATATGCTTATATTGTTGTCACAAGTATATGGATATATTTTCTAAGTATTGAAAGTGTAGTGTTTTGTGAATATACTTATACTGATGAGATAAGTATATGGACATTTTTCCAAGCATTGAAAGAGTATAAATGAATAGTGAATGAGTAGTATAAATATGTATATTTTGTAAAAGTATTTTGATACAAGTATTTACAAATTGATTTTAATTAATGAAAGGATTAATTAATGAAGCTTAGTGGTCGCATATGTGCTTAACCATGCTTGGTTTTCATATGAAGTTAAATCTCTGATTGGATCATTTGCTTATTTGATAATTAAATAACCAACTATCAAACCTTGGTCAGTTTTAAAGCTATCGATTGTTGGTTTAGAGATACTGGGATTGAATATGTTATCCAAAAACCACTTTGAACCAGCATAAGCATTCGAATTTGAGACATATTGAAGATGATGGAAAGCGAAGACGGAGTTCTTTGAAGTGCAAGGGCTACTTGCTACTAATCCATAATGTGATGCTTAAATGGATGTAGTAGAAGTAGTGCATTCGGTTTGTTTAATCTCAGAACAACTTGTATGGATGAATGCTGGCATTGCATTACTGCTTGGAGTGCAGTGTTAGAATTCCATATGGGACATGCTAAAAAGGAAAAATGTTACCTCGAGCCTTATACCCGGTAATGACTAAAATCAGAGTTGTGCCGCAGGGCTATGTGGGTCGCTCTCATTAGGATATGGTCATCGCTTGATCTAGATCGATATTTATAGATTTATGTATGCTTTGGGCCTGGTATGGTTTGTCATGTTAGTAGCTGAGGGATGATCATATTCGGCACTTTCCAGGAAGGGGTAGTATAGTCTTGGTTCATAGAGGCGCAATGTGTTTGCAGCCCCAATATATTTTATATAAAGATGTACTATATAGAAGGTAGTCTCTTATTTTGTCATTGGTGGAATCCATTTTCCAATACGTGCCCTGCGGACTTAGTTGTATACCAAATATGCTAGAATGTGAGATGTAAGCATTTCAGTTATGTTGTATATTTATTTTAAATCCTAGACATTATTATAATATCATTGGATTTTCAAATAAAAATGGTTTTCTTATCGTAAGGTAAAAACCCGTCCGTGTTTATATGCGGCGTGGTTTTACTAGATACCTTTATTTTTGAATGGTTTTATAACATTAAAAATCCATATGATGAGCTTGATTCCTGACTTAGCTAGATGCATTGGAGCTTCCGGAAATGAGCTTGATGCCTCCAAGACTTATACATGTATTTTATTTCTACTGCATTTCTCATATTGTATCGTATTGTATTTATCAACGATTGTGAGGACAGACTATTATAACTGTTCAGGCCGATTATATGTTAATTTACTCTGATTAATGTATGTATATTACATTTTTCTTTTATAAAGATCATTTGTATATTATATATTGCTCATCATGATATGAGATTCTATTCTATCTTTTCTTTTCTTTCACCCCAACAATCTGTATTTCCGACACTTGGATGCTCAACATGTGAATACCATGGATGTATTGTTGATGACTTTTGAGAGTTGAATAGACCTGTCTTTATAAGTAGCGTAAGACGATATAAAACATTTAGATGTAAAAAGTTTAAAAAAACACATATTCAGAATTAAACTTTCAATAAAATTTCAAAGTTACCAATTGTAGCTAGATCAAAAGTACTACTTTTTTTTATCAAAATGAGGTACGAAAATTTGTTATTTTAATATATTATTTACTTAGTATATATTCTTTACTTCCTAAATTTATTTTCTTTTGTACATATATATTTCAGAATTGGAAAACTAAGAATGTTACCTCTAATTGATTATTAAAGACTGAAGTTGATATCTCTGTAAAAATAGACTAATTATTCCCTACAAAATAAATGAAGTAAACAAGATGCAAAATCATACCAAACAAACAAAGAAAATGGACGTCAATTTTGATACAAAACTCGATAATAATAAAAAGTATTCAAATATATCTGTATAGATAAAATCAACAAGAGATTCTTTCATATTCATATATTTATAATTCAGTAAACTTCGGTAAAATGAATGAAGGAACCATATTCATAATCATATAAACTGAAACAAAAGAAAGAAGAAAATAAAGTTTTAGGAGCAAAACTCAAAACAAAGACTTAAAATTAGAAATTAAAACAAAAATCACAAATTCAGACCGAAATTAAAGGAAAAGACAAAAATGGAAAAAAAATCTAGCATTTAAATCAAGCTCGATCGACCGACCAAGCTATGTTTTTTTGAAGGCCTTCAAATTATTTCTCTAAAAAAACAATAACAGTGAAAGCAACTGGTAGAAACACCATCACTGCAAAATACGAATAAAACCAAAAATAATTCAAGATGAATACAAAGTGAAAAACTATTGATGTAACGACCCGTAAATTTCTACTGTTTTAATAACGTAATTAGTTGAAATTTTGTGAAATTTTAAACGATAAAATTTTGAAATATAAATTTGATATTTGGAATGCGTCTAATTAAACATAGCAACTGGTAAATTTTCGTCCGAAAATATGAAAATTTATTTCGCGCGTAAATTTACTTCAATTCAATCAGTTAAAAAGCGATGAAAATAAAATGTTTTCGGAACCTAAATATTTTTACATAGAAAAATTCTAAACCATCTTCTAAGCAAACACCATTTTTTGTTTTTCCAAATTCGGACTTCTTTGGCTCCGTCGATCTTACTCTTCTGCGTTTTTGCTGCATTTTCCGTCGGTAGAAAATTCGAATTTTTATAATTCAACCGTACCACTGATATCCATATACCGTTTTGATCGTCTCGTCATGCTGATCTCCATAGTATATTCGTTCCTGTGTTACGGCAGCCGATACGTGGTGAAAATCGCGAAACGGTTAACCGTATTGGTTCCGTTTTATCCTTTTAATTTCTAAATGACCTTCCGCTTATCCAATATACATTTTGAAATCCAGAGCCGGCTATTTCTATTCCCATATTAAATTCATTCTCTTCCTTGATTTCTGCAATTTAGAATATATGAAACGTTTTATATTTCATTGATTTTTTGAACCGTTGTTTGGTCCTTCAATGAAAAGAAAATACAAACCAGTTGCTCATATTACTCTAATTCACACCCGTCCTCTCTCTTCTCTTCTCTAAAAATAGTAAAGACAGTAAAGGATAGAAATATACAAAAGCTTATCCTCCTCCTTCCTCTATTGTTGCATGCTAGTTTCTATTCCACCATCACTCTCCACCATGGCCGACGTCTCCATTGCCTTCCCTCCAAGGCAACCACCACATTGCCGGCCACCCTGAGCCTCGCTGGCCCTTCCATCCCTCCTCCTAACCAAGTCTTCCACTTCTCTCATCGCCGTGGACCACCCACATCCAGATCCTGACCAAGCCCCGCCTCCGTCTTCCTCCATTGGCAGCAGCAGCCCTTGCCAAGCCCCCTAGCGTTTGGAAGCTGCAGCACTCTCTTTATATATATAGGTAATATATAGTGTTTGTTATATATAAGCATATATATATATATTAAATCTTATGCCTATTTTTTTACATCTGGTTTATATAATCTGTTTTATATTACGTTTGGTTGGTATATAAACAAGTTTGTAGTCGGCATATGCTTATGATTTTGAAATAGGATATCTATATAAGTGTGCATCAGTTTATATTCATGTGTTATAACAGTTAGATACATATATCTACATCTCCGCATAAGGGTTTATGTTGGTCTACATATTTTATTTTATATGACACTGTATGTATATAAGTTGATATTATATGTTGTTATATATATATTCATATATTTTCGAAATGGTTTCTTTATGGATCTATAATCTTTAGAATATACATATGAATATTAGATTAAGTAAGTTATATATACCTGTCTACCATTAGTACAGATCTGTTTGCTTTAAAATATTACGTTAGTTTTATATATTATATATATATGCCCGTTATATTGTCCATTATATTATATAAAGCAGTAGTGAATGTGTACAGTAGTATATATATGTTCATATCAATAACATTCAATCGGTTGTATATATATAAAGCTTATTTTGGATCTTAAGATATTATATGTATGTATTGATGTTGTGTAAATGTTTGAATATTTAAAAGTTTTGAACCTATTGGAATCAAAATGGTTTAAGTTGTAATGCAAATATGTATTTGGAATTGTTATAAAATTATAGTGACTTATTTAGAGTTTGAATTGAGGTGAAATCAATAAACTGAGATTTGGGTTAAACGGGATTTTTGGAATTTGTGTGCATATATAAGTTATATAGGGGTAATAAAGCACAAGTTACTTTTATGCTGCTGTAGCTATATACATAGGTTTATAAGATTTAAATGATATTGTTTTGGTAATATATTTGTTTATTCCATATTGATTTTAAAATTACCTATATATGTATAAATATATATATGGTAGTATATACAATGTATAGATTTTTATTTGTTATACATCTGACCTGTCAAATTATATATATGCAAGTTGTTGGTATATACTATTTATTATATAACTGTTCTAGTATGAATTTTCCATATATTATATATATATCAGTTTGAATGTATAAGCCGTATATCTATATATATATATAGTTAGTGTATCTTACTGAGAATATGTATAAGGTTGTATAAGTTTATATTTGTATTAGATATTTTTGTCTGTTGCATAGTTATACAGTCCGGTTTATATATTTGTATTTATATATGTAATGTTCTGTTTTTTTGCAAATTCACAGTAAATAAATATATGTTAGTATACAAGTAATATAACAGCTTTAGTATTGTTCAAGCAGCATGCATATGTAATTTTTGGGGTCTGCACATTCTAGTTATATGATACAGTATGGTTATGTATCACTTATATATATTGAGTATGCTGTTTGATAAGTATAAGTTTATATTAGTTTTATATGTTATATACATTTGCTTGAATATATATGGGCTGTAAATCTTATGGGCTACGACCTTTTGATGACTTGATAGGTACTTTGTTTGATTTCTAATAAAACCGAGTATGTATTATCTGAGTTATAAAGTTGATAGTTTGAAAATAAATATATGATATCTATAGTGTATTGTTTATATATGTTAAGTTGTATTAAGCCTGTTTACGTATATAAGTCGAATAGAGTATATTAGGTTATAAAGGTTTATACATATTAGTTGGATATAATTATATAAGTACATGGGTTGGTTTCAAGTATATAAGGAGGTCTTATTTTATATACGTGTTTTAAATGGAAACAACGATCTTAATTATATATATTTTATTTTATACTCGCCTTAAATTTGATATTGATTTCATGGAAAATAATAATAGTATATATTCTGTCTCTATCTAGATGATTCGTTCTCGTCAATTCAAACTATCAGCTTTGTCGTCGATTCCTGTCAATCTAGCTTTGCTTTGGGATTTGGGCTTGCATTTCGTAACTCAACTTCATTGTCTATTCTATAACCTCGGAAGGTGAGCACTCACTCACGATTAATGTTCTTTTATTTATTAAATTTGATTTCAATTGAAACGACAATTGAAATAGGCTGCTGTTAGATATTTACACTGTTATTACCTGTATCATTTCACCTGTGACATCTGACACCATTATCTGTTATATATGCAATGATAATCCAGTTTGATTGTTAAATGATTGATTGTTTGTTGTTTATATTGGATGTTAAATTGTAATGGATAGAGTGATAAATATTATGCAAATAAATTTGACGTAGGATAATTAAAATTTGAATCGACATATATGTTGAATTTGATTAGTTGAATATGACCCCTTTTAATTGTTAAATTAATTGACATGTAGAATAGTGATAATTACACTTTGAACTGTTGAACGTATATTGGATTAATTGTTGTAGTATTAAAATTGAAATCGAATGACAAGTGAAGAACCGTATTAATATTAGTGTAATAATCTTTAATCTACATGAAATGATAGTGTAGATTCTAGAAATAATTATATTAATTCGCACAAACAACAATGCGAATTAATACGATTATTTCGGGATTATTGATTTTATTTTAGATTGATATTGGTTGTTGTTGTTACTTGTTGATTTACTTTGACACCATCCCAGTTATCACACTGCAAGTTCCCTTTGCTATGCTATGATTTTGAATTGAATTGGAATCGGGTTGAAATGATAAATACCCAAATTGAACCTGGACCTAGGATAGAGAATTAAATAAACCGATTAGTCAATAATTTGATTTAAAAATAAACGAAGATTTTATTTGAATAAATAATTTGGTTTTGAAATGAAGTTGAAATTTGAATTTTTATGAAAGGAAAATGTTAATATTTAATAATATGAAACAAAATATTAACAATGTAATTGATGAAAGAATGTTGTTTAATTTGAGAAATGATTGAATTAAGTTTGAAATTATAATTAAGTTTGAAATTATTAAACTTTGAAATGATTTAATAATTAAGTTTGAAATTATAATTAAGTTTGAAATTAGTAAACTTTGAAATTATTTAATAATTAAGTTTTGAATTATTTAATAATTAAATAAGATTGAATGATTTAATGATCAAATTGAATTGAATTCTTTAATAAGTGAAATTGAACTTTTGAATAAGTGAATTTACTTCGTAAATAATTGAAATTGAGTTTTCTTTATTAATTAAGTTTTGGAAAATTATTTAAGTAAGTAAATAAGTGAAATTGAATTTCTTTAACAAGAAATAAAATGTGTGTAACGACCCGATATTTTGGACCATTCGCATCCATTATAAGTGTATAGGTAGACACTCATGCTAGAATTGAATTGCTCAAAATACCGCGTTGTTAATTTAAATTTGGCAAAACTGAACATATACAGTAAATAAATAATCACAGATCACAGACACAGAGTAATAAATGCAGCGGAAATAAAAGAGATAGTAGTTCATGAAGCTACTATATAAATGTATAAGTTACATCAGAGTTAACCAGATACAACGGAAGAGTAATATGATACATCAGATACAAATCAGAATACATCACTGGAATCATCGAATACTGAAAGCAGAATAGATGGCTGGATCTTCAAGTAAAGCTCCAACTCCAAAGGTGAGTCTCGAATACTGGTACACTCAGTCTGACCCGAGCGTAAAGCAAAACACAAAACACTCGAGTCAGGATTAACATTCTTATATTAATAAATCCAACTCAAGTGAAATAGCAATTGAAATACAAGTAACTCAAAGGATGTTTGGAATAACCATCCTTTAAGGATCCGTTAAACTATCTACTAGGTAGTAATATACGCTAAGTAGATAATGTCTATCAGTAATATAAGGTATTAAAATAGTGTTAAGTCATGGCCCATTACACCCTTAACACATTTTTATTCCCAAAAGCATATACAAGACCGTAGTTTCCCCAAAACCGGAAGTCACCAGAGGGCAATCCATATACTAAAGGTACAAAACAGATTCGTAGTGGTCGCGATAGGGAATACAAGTATGACAAGGCACATGAGGCAATACCCAAGGTAGTGACACTACCGTTCGCCTGATCCGGACTGGTGAGAACGCAACGCCGCAGCGCCCGCAACACCGTGAAACAACACTCCCAAAATCAAGGGTGCACCAATCGACAACAAGTAATGAATAGTTCGAAGAAGTGTGTTCACTTGAGGTAGCTAATCCTCCATTGGCCCAGCACGGCTCCTGTTTTAGTCATTTCCAATTTGACACAAGTGTCAAGGCTATCCATTATCGTTCTCTTTCTTCAGTCATCACGTACATCATTCTAACCACTTCATTCTGGATCACACTCCGCGTATAGTTATTAAAGTGGTTTTCGGTTTAGATAGAGAGTATATCCATAACCGATTCCAGTCTCTTTAATAACCTTCGAAATTATTTTACCGATTGGTCGTTTATTTATTTCAATACCAAATCAATTTCAATTTCAATTCGTAAACCAACATTTCATTTGCCATTCTAAATCAATTTCCATAATTTACATTACAAAACTTTCAAATTCATAATTTCAAAATCTTATAATTCAAATTCAATCTCTATTTAACCAATTCAAATATTGATTCAAGTTCGTATATAAGTTTCATTTCGAAAACATATTAATAAATTTAATTCATCATTCAAATCAATTTAACTTCATTTATCGATTTCATTTAATATTCGCTAAGTAAATCTGTCATTCAAAACAATTTCTATTAAAATTCCACTTCATTAAAACAATTACTTAAGTTCAACTTCATTATATCAAATCTTCAAATTTAGTTAAATTAAATTCATCAAATCAAATTCTTCAACTTTCAAGTCTTACATTAATTTCAATAAATCACATTTTATTTCTTGTTAAAGAAATTCAATTTCACTTATTTACTTACTTAAATAATTTTTCAAAAACTTAATTAATAAAGAAAACTCAATTTCAATTATTTACGAAGAAACATACACTTATTCAAAAGTTCAATTTCTCTTATTAAAGAATTCAATTCAATTTGATCATTAAATCATTCAATCTTATTTAATTATTAAATAATTCAAAACTTAATTATTAAATAATTTCAAAGTTTAATAATTTCAAACTTAATTATAATTTCAAACTTAATTATTAAATCATTTCAAAGTTTAATAATTTCAAACTTAATTATAATTTTAAACTTAATCATTTCTCAAATTTAAACAACGTTCTTTCATCAATTACATTGTTAATATTTTGTTTCAGATTATTAAATATTAACATTTTCCTTTCATTAAAATTCAAATTTCAACTTCATTTCAAAACCATATTATTTATTCAATAAAATCTTCGTTTATTTTTAAATCAAATTATTGACCAATCGGGTTTTATTTAATTCTCTATCCTAGGTCAAAGTTCAATTTTGGGTATTTATCATTTCAACCCGATTCCAATTCAATTCAAAATCAAAGCATAACAAAGGGAACTTGCAGTGTGATAACTGGGATGGTGTCAAAGTAAATAAACAAGCAATAACAACAATCAATAACAATCCAATAATCAAATCAATAATCCCGAAATAATCGTATTAATTCGCATTGTTGTTTGTGCGAATTAATATAATTATTTCTAGAATCTACACTATCATTTCATGTAGATTAAAGATTATTCCACTAATTATTTATACGGTTTTTCACTTGTCATTCAATTTCAATTTTACACTACAAAAATTAATCCAATATACGTCGATGGTTCAAAGTGTAATTATCACTATTCTACAAGTCAATTATTTTAACAATTAAAAGGGGTCATATTCACTAATCAAATTTAACATATAAATCAAATTTAAAATTGTTAACTAACCTATATCCATTTCAATTTTGCATACTATTTATCATTTAACACTAACCATTTAACGTCCAATATAAACATCAACAATCAATCAAATATCAGCCAAACTGTATTATCATCACATAAATAATTAACAGATAATGGTGTCAAATGTCACGGGTGAACTGATACAGGCAATACCATATATAACAGTGTAATTAACTAACAGCGGCATATTTCAATTGTCGTTTCAATTGAAATCAAATTTAATAAATAAAAGAATGTAAATCGTGAGTGATTGCTCACCTTTCGAGGCTAGAGAGAAAACAACGAGATGATTTACGGATCCAAGCACGGATTTAAAGCAAAGCACGATGGACTCGAGTTTGACGGACAAGCTGATAATAGAAAGTGATGGGAACGAATCAGAACTAGATCGTCAAAAATTATTGATATAAATGAATTGGTATAGATAACATATATTAAAAAATCAGATTCTAATTTCAACATTTATAAATACAATATATATACTTGTAATTCAAAACTCATAGGTTTAAATTAATAACACATAAACAAAGTCTCAATATGTAAATTTAAAACCAGACCAATGTATACTTAGGCCTCAATATTCAGTTTCAACTTTAAAACAAAATTTTGAAATACCAATATATATTTTAAAATTAAACATGTTGACTCATGTATATCATACTTAAAATCAAGCTACACTTGATGTAATAAACCTAAAATTAGTAAACAAATAGTGCAGGAAAATATATACAACTTGATATGAACTTGTATAATTCATGTATATAGCAGACCCATTAAATATACCTATCAACGTTTAACCCGTACAGTACTTCCTTTATACATCTAGTACACAGTAACATAGATATAACTATAGCTGAAACCATACTTATAAAATTCACATATTATCATATACATATCTACATATTACCTTTGGATAAAAGCATATAGGCCGACAACTTTAAGTATCTTATATAACAAATATACAAATAAAAATATGTATGCAGACTGGAAACTGTCAAAAGGAAGGTATGTAGGCAGCTTTAAAATATATATAATAAAATATACAATCGTTTTTTTTCTTTTTTTTAGACAAGCTTATATGCTTGAAATATATATATATATATATATATATATATATATATATTCCTGCTAATCTGTAAGTAAGTAAAATATAAAACAAATGAACTACAATATAATTTATAAACAAACTAACTTTGAAATATTACTAATTGTAAACAAAAACTGTAAATAAACAAACAATATAACAACTGTGGTATAAACATATACAAACACTTCCAGATATAAACACTGAAACCTATATATAATACTTTTGTTTGCAAATTTATAAAAACAATGTGTATAAAATTGTAGAATAAACAAAAGAATGCACAGCAGCATTCGAGTTTATATATATGTATACAAAAAAATATATTTCTTCTTTATAACTGTACAACACTTTTTATAACACATATAACTTAAAGTCTATACACATATTACTTACATTCCATATGACAGGACTCCAGAACTAAAACAATGAAAAGAAAACAGTAAAACAGAACTAGTATAAAACAACCCATATAACAGACTATATGCAAAACTAAAATAGAATCATAAAATACTACATATGCTCTATCATTAACTTATTATATACTAAATAGATAGCTACACAGCTTACTATAAACACGTGTGACAGTTTGTAAATAGATATTATTATTAAAACTATAAAGCTACATAATACTTGTGCACCAAAGTTATGGTATATATTTATATATATAATAGGCCTAAACTTTATACCTGTTTGAATAATGAACATAGGCTCGAAAAACGACAGGCACGTACTAAGTAGTGCGCACGCGAGTTACTCGGCTAGACCAGCAAGCAAAGGCCGGTGAGGTGAGAACTAAGGCGAACTGGCAGTTCGGGTCTGAGGTGTAGAGGGTGGAGGTCGAGGAGGAGAAGTGGCGGACTGCGGATTAGGATCGAGCAAGGAAGAGGGATGGAATTTAGGTGGTGGCGGCAGCTAGACGGGGAAAGCTGAGGTGGAAGGCGGGAAAGACGAGGCCGGAGGGGGAGGAATGATCGAAATAGCGGGATATAAGCATGGGCGAAGAGAAGCAAGGAAGAAGAGCTGGATACAAGAGATCTCGAAATGAAGGCAGGCAACAGTTAGATGTTGGAGCAATATAATTTATTTTCGATGAACAGAAGCAAATGAATAGACCTGTTGAACAAATATATTGAAGTATAGGGAACAGTAAAAGTCAGAGGAATGACAAAAGTCACCAATTAGATTTCAAATGACCGTATGGTTTAAACGGTGGAGTAATGAAAAGTCACAAGACCAAAAGGAATCAAAACCCGGTACCGATACAGAAATCGTTTTCGTGGATTTCGCTGCGTATCGGGCTTCAAAACACAGAATTGAATATACCACAAAGATCAGCCCGATGAGACGATCAAAACGGT
This sequence comes from Allium fistulosum, assembly GCA_030737815.1. Lineage (NCBI taxonomy): Eukaryota > Viridiplantae > Streptophyta > Magnoliopsida > Asparagales > Amaryllidaceae > Allium > Allium fistulosum. Next base: position 693,475,235 of record CM060904.1, read on the forward strand.
ATATAGATATTGGTGGTACGATCTCCCGATCAAAAATCGATAATCGGTACCCAAAATGCTGCTATTTTGCCAGAATTAAGATCAACGGAGCAATAGAAGTCCAAATTTTGAAAAATGAAAGATGACGTCTCTCTAAGAAGAAGATATAGAAATTTTCTATGGGAAAATATTCAGATTTTGGAAATAGTTTATCACCATCAATTATTAACTGATTTGAATTAAATAGAATTTCACAATGAAATAAACTTTCATATTTCCAGATGAAAATTCACAGTTTGCTATGTTTAATTAGACGTATTCCAAATATCAAATTTATATTTCAAAATTTTATCGTTTAAAATTTCACAAAATTTCAACTAATTGCGTTATTAAAACGGTTAAAGTTTACGGGTCGTTACACTCTCCCCCACTCAAAACTTTTCGTCCCCGAAAAGGAACGAGGTAGGAGAATAGAAATAACCAGAGAGAAAAACAAATTTGAAATACAAAATAACAATTAATTTAAACCATATAAATTCAAATTTAAATTGATTGATATTCAATAATTGATTTAATCCATTTGATTTCACTAAAATCAATCTCACTATTTCTAAATTCATTATCTTATTATCCCATTTTCTTCAATTTAAAATTTCTAAAACCATAAATTTGAATAGTCTTTTATTATAATCATATTTTCTTCAACAATTTTAAATTCTTCTTTATTCCAATTTATTGTTAAATTTATTCTACTTAATATATCTAGTCACATATATTTAACCCATATAAATTAATTTAAACCATAAAAGTTTTGATTTAAATTAATTTATATTTACTAATTGCTTTCAAATTCAAGGTATTTTCATAAGTTGATCAAATTTCAATTTATTAATTCTTTCGAAACAAATTTATTAATTCTTTCAAAACAATTTATTTCATTATTAACTGGGTTTACTTATTATCCTATCTAACTCTATTAACATCTTTATAATCAAAATTTAGTGTATAACATTTATTATAGACACTCAAATTTTTTTTTATATATAAATTGAATTTATCTTATATATTATCCAATTACATATTCAACTTCTGAATGATTTAGGTAAGTTGTATTAGAATGCAGTTGAACAATATACAAATAAAATTTTCCCAATTCAATTATTCAAGTTTAAATGTTTATTCCAAATTTTGGTCTTATTTATAATTGGAATCATCCTTTAACAGAATTTTAAGAGTTAGGTTTCCGATTAACTTTAAACAATTTAGAGATATATATAATATATTTATATCAAATAAAATTAAATTTTAAAATAAGATCAAAATATACTGAAGAAATTCAAATCAAAATATTTTTTTTTCTCAAAACAAAACCGTAGCAAAGCTACAGAATAGTATCTCCACTTCGAAACTTGAAAATGAATGTTGATGATGCGGCCGCCATCACCGAAATTATTTTCCAGCGACAAAGAGAAGAGCACTGATTTCAACATTTTAAAATTCTTTAGAAACGGTTCCTATTTGAAAATACTTTAAATAATATACATTAAAATTTTAAAACCCAAAGTTCGAAATCACCGGAAACTAATAAATTCTCAAATTTCTGAATTAAATTCATTTCAAATTCCAATCAATTTATAACCAAGTTTATAAATTCATTTATTTATATTATGCAATAGTCAATGGTTTACAAAACAATAAATGAAAATCAAATATTATTATTTCAAACAACAAATCCATTAACAATTTAATTTCAGAAAACTTATATTTATATATAATATAATCATACAAAACTTTTATTTTATTTACCAAATTTGAAAACGATATTGTGTCAGTTTTCTCTGCTCAAGTGTTTTGGAAATCCTATCGATAGCGTTGATCAGACGAATCGATCGAAAACCCAAATCAACATCAACAACTCAAACAACACTATATGTTTTAAAACATTTTTAATATAAATTTACAAATACACTTCCTCGCTCGACGATACAAGAATGGATTCAAAGCAAGGATAGAGATTCAAATTTGATGGACTCAAATCAAAGAGAATTCTGATTCGAAGACAAATTCGAAAGAAAAGATAAGATGATTCAATAACAGAATCGGGAGATGGGTAAGCTTATTTAATTTACGGGCAACCTTAACCGGGTCGACCGTGACTTCAAAAATTAGATCAATGAAGAATTCCGAGGCAAATCGACATTTGATCTCAAAGAATAGAATTCAGGCATAGCAAGAGATAGATAGCATGGTAAACCTAGGATTCAGAAGTCTCCGGTAAATCAATGCCTATTGTAAAGGAGTTTCACCCCTTTACAAATCATTCGAAGTTTGGCGAGACCGTCGATTCACTATAAGGGTCATTCGAAGTGGAGTTATGTGATGCTCCAGAATTGAAAGGAGACGAATAGTGAGGGACACGAATGAAATTTGGAACCGTAGGGAATGTTCCAAAATTCAAAGAAATCGAGTCGAAAGGAAGAGATTGAAACTCGAATGAGAGTGATTCAGTAAATATAATTACCCTATATGTTAAGTTTTGCCTAGAGCTACCAAAGCTCTGATACCAACTATAACGGACCGCGTCAGTGGGGTAACGCCCACCGTAGCATACAGCTGTACCTGTGTTCTGCCTTTACAGCCAGCCTCTCGACTGAACCAACCCCGCAGGGACATGTAGGAGTAAGAGTCATCCGCTCGCTACCAAACCAAATGCGAGAACCCCCTATCATGCTGCACCCGCCAAGTGCATAGGCAGACACACATGTCGGAATTGAATTGCTCAAAATACCGCGTTGTTAATTTAAATTTGGCAAAACTGAACATATACAGTAAATAAATAATCACAGATCACAGACACAGAGTAATAAATGCAGCGGAAATAAAAGAAATAGTAGTTCATGAAGCTACTATATAAATGTATAAGTTACATCAGAGTTAACCAGATACAACGGAAGAGTAATACGATACATCAGATACAAATCAGAATACATCACTGGAACCATCAAATACTGAAAGCAGAATAGATGGCTGGATCTTCAAGCAAAGCTCCAACTCCAAAGGTGAGTCTCGAATACTGGTACACTCAGTTTGACCCGAGCGTAAAGCAAAACACAAAACACTCGAGTCAGGATTAACATTCTTATATTAATAAATCCAACTCAAGTGAAATAGCAATTGAAATACAAGTAACTCAAAGGATGTTTGGAATAACCATCCTTTAAGGATCCGTTAAACTATCTACTAGGTAGTAATGTACGCTAAGTAGATAATGTCTATCAGTAATATAAAAGATATCAAAATAGCGTTAAGTCATGGCCCATTCCACCCTTAACACATTTTTATTCCCAAAAGCATATACAAGACCGTAGTTTCCCCAAAACCGGAAGTCACCAGAGGGCAATCCATATACTAAAGGTACAAAACAGATTCGTAGTGGTCGCGAATAGGGAATACAAGTATGACAAGGCACATGAGGCAATACCCAAGGTAGTGACACTACCGTTCGCCTGATCCGGACTGGTGAGAACGCAACGCCGCAGCGCCCGCAACACCGTGAAACAACACTCCCAAAATCAAGGGTGCACCAATCGACAACAAGTAACGAATAGTTCGAAGATGTGTGTTCACTTGAGGTAGCTAATCCTCCATTGGCCCGGCACGGCTCCTGTTTTAGTGATTTTCAATTTGACACAAGTGTCAAGGCTATCCATTATCATTCTTTTTCTTCAGTCATCACGTACATCATTCCAACCACTTCATTCTGGATCACACCCCGCGTATAGTTATTAAAGTGGCTTTCGGTTTAGATAGAGAGTATATCCATACCCGATTCCGGTCGCTTTAATAACCTTCGAAATTATTTCACCGATTGGTCATTTATTTATTTCAAAACCAAATCAATTTCAATTTCAATTTCAATTCGCAAACCAACATTTCATTTGCCTTTCTAAATCAATTTCCATAATTACGTTACAAAACTTTCAAATTCATAATTTCAAAATCTTATAATTCAAATTCAATCTCTATTTAACCAATTCAAATATTGATTCAAGTTCGTATATAAGTTTCATTTCGAAAACAATTAAATAAATTTAATTCATCATTCAAATCAATTTAACTTCATTTATCGATTTCATTTAATATTCGCTAAGTAAATCTGTCATTCAAAATAATTTCTATTAAAATTCCACTTCGTTAAAACAATTACTTAAGTTCAACTTCGTTATATCAAATCTTCAAATTTAGTTAAATTAAATTCATCAAATCAAATTCTTCAACTTTCAAGTCTTACATTAATTTCAATAAATCACATTTTATTTCTTGTTAAAGAAATTCAATTTCACTTATTTACTTACTTAAATAATTTTTCAAAAACTTAGTTAATAAAGAAAACTCAATTTCAATTATTTACGAAGAAACATACACTTATTCAAAAGTTTAATTTCTCTTATTAAAGAATCCAATTCAATTTGATCATTAAATCATTCAATCTTATTTAATTATTAAATAATTCAAAACTTAATTATTAAATAATTTCAAAGTTTAATAATTTCAAACTTAATTATAATTTCAAACTTAATTATTAAATCATTTCAAAGTTTAATGATTTCAAACTTAATTATAATTTCAAACTTAATCATTTCTCAAATTTAAACAACGTTCTTTCATCAATTACATTGTTAATATTTTATTTCAGATTATTAAATATTAACATTTTCCTTTCATTAAAATTCAAATTTCAACTTCATTTCAAAACCATATTATTTATTCAATAAAATCTTCGTTTATTTTTAAATCAAATTATTGACCAATCGGGTTTTATTTAATTCTCTATCCTAGGTCAAAGTTCAATTTTGGGTATTTATCATTTCAACCCGATTCCAATTCAATTCAAAATCAAAGCATAACAAAGGGAACTTGCAGTGTGATAACTGGGATGGTGTCAAAGTAAATAAACAAGCAATACCAACAATCAATAACAATCCAATAATCAAATCAATAATCCCGAAATAATCGTATTAATTCGCATTGTTGTTTGTGCGAATTAATATAATTATTTCTAGAATCTACACTATCATTTCATGTAGATTAAAGATTATTCCACTAATTATTTATACGGTTTTTCACTTGTCATTCAATTTCAATTTTACACTACAAAAATTAATCCAATATACGTCGATGGTTCAAAGTGTAATTATCACTATTCTACAAGTCAATTATTTTAACAATTAAAAGGGGTCATATTCACTAATCAAATTTAACATATAAATCAAATTTAAAATTGTTAACTAACCTATATCCATTTCAATTTTGCATACTATTTATCATTTAACACTAACCATTTAACGTCCAATATAAACATCAACAATCAATCAAATATCAGCCAAACTGTATTATCATCACATAAATAATTAACAGATAATGGTGTCAAATGTCACGGGTGAACTGATACAGGCAATACCATATATAACAGTGTAATTAACTAACAGCAGCATATTTCAATTGTCGTTTCAATTGAAATCAAATTTAATAAATAAAAGAATGTAAATCGTGAGTGATTGCTCACCTTTCGAGGCTAGAGAGAAAACAACGGGATGAGTTACGGATCCAAGCACGGATTTAAAGCAAAGCACGATGGACTCGAGTTTGACAGACAAGCTGATAATAGAAAGTGATGGGAACGAATCAGAACTAGATCGTCAAAAATTATTGATATAAATGAATTGGTATAGATAACATATATTAAAAAATCAGATTCTAATTTCAACATTTATAAATACAATATATATACTTGTAATTCAAAACTCATAGGTTTAAATTAATAACACATAAACAAAGTCTCAATATGTAAATTTAAAACCAGACCAATGTATACTTAGGCCTCAATATTCAGTTTCAACTTTAAAACAAAATTTTGAAATACCAATATATATTTTAAAATTAAACATGTTGACTCATGTATATCATACTTAAAATCAAGCTACACTTGATGTAATAAACCTAAAATTAGTAAACAAATAGTGCAGGAAAATATATACAACTTGATATGAACTTGTATAATTCATGTATATAGCAGACCCATTAAATATACCTATCAACGTTTAACCCGTACAGTACTTCCTTTATACATCTAGTACACAGTAACATAGATATAACTATAGCTGAAACCATACTTATAAAATTCACATATTATCATATACATATCTACATATTACCTTTGGATAAAAGCATATAGGCCGACAACTTTAAGTATCTTATATAACAAATATACAAATAAAAATATGTATGCAGACTGGAAACTGTCAAAAGGAAGGTATGTAGGCAGCTTTAAAATATATATAATAAAATATACAATCGTTTTTTTTCTTTTTTTTAGACAAGCTTATATGCTTGAAATATATATATATATATATATATATATATTCCTGCTAATCTGTAAGTAAGTAAAATATAAAACAAATGAACTACAATATAATTTATAAACAAACTAACTTTGAAATATTACTAATTGTAAACAAAAACTGTAAATAAACAAACAATATAACAACTGTGGTATAAACATATACAAACACTTCCAGATATAAACACTGAAACCTATATATAATACTTTTGTTTGCAAATTTATAAAAACAACGTGTATAAAATTGTAGAATAAACAAAAGAATGCACAGCAGCATTCGAGTTTATATATATGTATACAAAAAAAAAATTCTTCTTTATAACTGTACAACACTTTTTATAACACATATAACTTAAAGTCTATACACATATTACTTACATTCCATATGACAGGACTCCAGAACTAAAACAATGAAAAGAAAACAGTAAAACAGAACTAGTATAAAACAACCCATATAACAGACTATATGCAAAACTAAAATAGAATCATAAAATACTACATATGCTCTATCATTAACTTATTATATACTAAATAGATAGCTACACAACTTACTATAAACACGTGTGCAGTTTGTAAATAGATATTATTATTTAAACTATAAAGCTACATAATACTTGTGCACCAAAGTTATGGTATATATTTATATATATAATAGGCCTAAACTTTATACCTTTTTGAATAATGAACATAGGCTCGAAAAACGACAGGCACGTACTAAGTAGTGCGCACGCGAGTTACTCGGCTGGACCAGCAAGCAAAGGCCGGTGAGGTGAGAACTAAGGCGAACTGGCAGTTCGGGTCTGAGGTGGAGAGGGCGGAGGTCGAGGAGGAGAAGTGGCGGACTGCGGATTAGGATCGAGCAAGGAAGAGGGATGGAATTTAGGTGGTGGCGGCAGCTAGACGGGGAAAGCTGAGGTGGAAGGCGGGAAAGACGAGGCCGGAGGGGGAGGAATGATCGAAATAGCGGGATATAAGCATGGGCGAAGAGAAGCAAGGAAGAAGAGCTGGATACAAGAGATCTCGAAATGAAGGCAGGCAACAGTTAGATGTTGGAGCAATATAATTTATTTTCGATGAACAAAAGCAAATGAATAGACATGTTGAACAAATATATTGAAGTATAGGGAACAGTAAAAGTCAGAGGAATGACAAAAGTCACCAATTAGATTTCAATTGACCGTATGGTTTAAACGGTGGAGTAATGAAAAGTCACAAGACCAAAAGGAATCAAAACCCGGTACCGATACAGAAATCGTTTTCGTGGATTTCGCTGCGTATCAGGCTTCAAAACACGGAATTGAATATACCACAAAGATCAGCCCGATGAGACGATCAAAACGGTATACAGATATTGGTGGTACGATCTCCCGATCAAAAATCGATTATCGGTACCCAAAATGCTGCTATTTTGCCAGAATTAAGATCAACGGAGCAATAGAAGTCCAAATTTTGAAAAACGAAAGATGACGTCTCTCTCAGAAGAAGATACAGAAATTTTCTATGGGAAAATATTCAGATTTTGGAAATAGTTTATCTCCATCAATTATTAACTGATTTGAATTAAATAGAATTTCACAATGAAATAAACTTTCATATTTCCAGATGAAAATTCACAGTTTGCTATGTTTAATTAGACGTATTCCAAATATCAAATTTATATTTCAAAATTTTATCGTTTAAAATTTCACAAAATTTCAACTAATTGCGCTATTAAAACGGTTAAAATTTACGGGTCGTTACACTCTCCCCCACTCAAAACTTTTCGTCCCCGAAAAGGAACGAGGTAGGAGAATAGAAACAACCAGAGAGAAAAACTGATGCTTCGCAAGGCATAGGTCGTATCCGACTTAAGGAAGTCGAGATAAGTCGTCCACGACTTATAGGAGCGCCTCGAGATAAAGGTGTAAGTCGTACGCGACTTAAGGAAGCAGTGATGAGTCGTCAAGGCGTAAGTCGTACGCGACTTAAGGAGGCGGTGATGAGTCGTCCACGACTCAACTGGAAAAACAAAGGGGAAGTTGCGACGAGTTTACGACTTAACGAAGCAACTATTACTCGTCTATGACTTAACAGGGAGATGAGTCGCCCATGACTCAAGGAGGAGAATACACAAGTGTTAAGTCAGCTACGACCTAAGGGAGGTGATAAGTCGGCAACGAGTTACGACTTAGTTGAGTCGACTGGATTCTTTAAAACGGAAACTAGGTTAAGTCGTTGAAGTATTTCCTAAGTCGTCCAGGCCTAAGTCGCGTGAAGATGCTGCTATGTTTTAAGTCGTCTGTTTGTAATAAGTCGTATACTTGGCTGAGTCATAAGTCGGAGTATGTTGAGTCGTGTGTTGTTGGTTGTAGTTGTTATTTTCTACATTTTGTTAAGTCATTTTGTATAAGTCGTAAGTCATGTTGTAATCTGATAAGTTGTGAACGACTCATGATGAGTCGTAGGTCGTAGGGGATAAGTCGTCACCGACTTAAGACTTGTATAATTTTTCTGTTTTGCGTGTGTAGCCTATAAATAGGCAAGTTGTGTCATTTTGTAAAGGTTGTTGAATATTGAATAAAATTCTCTTTTGTTAGCTTTGTGCTTTCAATTTCAATTGGTAGTCGAGTGTATCTCCTATCTCCACTTACGTCATTCGAGTGCGCTCGAATCATCGTTTGTTGAAGCCGATTCACGGTATCTTGTGCGCAAGATCAACGTCGAAGAATCGTAGATCTCTTTCCCGGTATCTTCGGATCAACGAGTCAGAGATAGCTAGAATTTGGTATCTTCGGATCAACGAATTCAGGCATCGCAGTATTCATCAATCCACTGATTGCTACATTCATCGTATTATCTTGTTTTTGTAATATCCGCTGCGTCATTTTTGGTATCGGAGCTTGTTCTAGCCAATCATAGCTGGATCGAGACTTGGAGCCTAATCATTTTGGAGTTTGAAGATTGGAGGTTGTTTATCATGGCCGAGAGTAAGAAGAGCTTGTTCGAAGATTGATTGATCGAATTTGTATTGGAAGCCGAAACTTTGTCCATCGTGTTCATCGCGATTTGCTACAAAGTGGGAGTTTTCGATCCGTTTCATTTTGGATCAAAGTCCGAAAAGTGTTTGAATTTTGAAGTGTTGAATGTGAAAATTTCAAGTATGCCGCCAAGAAGAGCCAATCGACATCAAAACGTTGAAGCTTTGTATCGAAGAGAAGAAGCTGATGAGATGGAGCAAAGAATCAATGAAAACTTTAGTGAAAAGCTTAACGAAGGAATTTGACGGTTAGAGAAGATGATGTTAGAAATGAATCAAAATCGGAGAAGGGTTTCACCTGAATCTAACCATGGGGGTAGTAGAGTCTCGCCACATTCCAATTGAGACAGAAGTGTTGAAAATGATCAAGGACGTGGGAGGAACGTGAATGATCGTGAACGGAGGAATGTAGATAGAAGGGATGATGGTGGAAGACGTAATGGTAGTAGAGATGTGGGTGGACGAGATAGACAACGATATACATCTGATTTTGAAGAGGAGTATGATGGTGGTAGTGTTCGAGGACAAGGATGAGGACAAGGAAGAAATTACTCTGAGTATGATCACAAGTTGGAGTCGGGGATGAAGACTGAAATTCCTGAATTCAAAGGTGGTATGCAAGCGGAGGAGTTTCTAGATTGGGTAGCTAATGTTGAGGAGATTTTTGACTTCAAAGAAGTTCCAGAACATCGTAGAGTGAAGTTGGTTGCTACGAGGCTGAGGGGTAGAGCTTTGGCGTGGTGGCAGCAGACCAAACTTACACGTGATCGGATGGGAAAGTCAAAAGTTGAATCTTGGGAGAAGATGAAGAAATTGATGAAAGCAACGTTCTTACCTTACAATTATCAATCTTTGATGTATCAACGTTTGCAAAACTTGAGACAAGGGACGAAATCAGTGAATGACTATGCTAACGAATTTTATCAACTGATTGCAAGGAACGATATTATGGAGACAGAAGAACAGTTAACAGCCAGATTTGTTGGAGGATTGCGAATGCAGATTCAGAATATGGTTAATATGTTCGATCCAAGATCTGTAGCGGAAGCACATCAGAAAGCGTTGGCTTGGGAGAAACAGGGACGACGAGGAAGTGGTGTGTTTACTAACTCTAACAATCAAGTGAAGGGTGTTGGTGGAAGTTCTAATGTTTCTAAACCTATCAGTAGACCAGTAGTGAAGGAGGTTGAGAAGTCAAAGGTTAACAACGGGTTCAAATGTTACAATTGTCAGGAATTTGGTCACAAAAGTAGCGAATGTCCAAAACCGAAGAAGAGAGCTATGATAGCAGAGGTTGAGGATGAGGATGAAGAAGCTGAATGTTCCAATTCACCACCTGATGAGGAGGAAGAAGAAGTGTCGGGAGACGAAGGTTACAATCTTATGATGAAAAGGTCCTGTTTAACACCAAAGCAAGAGGAGGATTGTAGTTGGTTGAGGAGCAATATTTTTCAGTCAACATGTACTATTCTGGGGAAGGTTTGCAAATTTGTTATTGATGCTGGAAGCTGTGATAATATAATTTCTTCTGAAGCTGTGAGGAAGTTGGCATTGAAGACTGAAAAACATCCAAAGCCATACAAGCTAGCTTGGTTGAGGAAAGGCGGGGAGGTGAAGGTTGGACGAAGAGCTCGTGTGAATTTTTCAATTGGGAAGAAATATAAAGATGAAATCTGGTGCGATGTGGTAGATATGGATGTCTGTCATTTGTTGCTGGGAAGACCGTGGCAGTATGATAGAGCAGTGCAACATGATGGGCGTACCAACAGTTACAGTTTCATGTTTGAAGGCACAAAGATTACTCTAATTCCAAAGAAGCGACAACAGGAGGAAAACAAATTGGAGGAGATTGAAGAACTTAAAACTTTGTTATCTTTGAAGGAGTTTGTGAAGGAAGTAGAGGAGGAGCCTGAAGTATTTTTTTTGATTGGGCGTGAGAGCAAAGAAGAAGTTGAAATTCCAGAGGAAGTTAAACCAGTTTTGAAAGAATTTGACAATGTATTTCCAGAAGAGTTACCAACGGAGTTGCCACCGTTGAGGGATATACAACATCAGATAGATCTTGTTCCAGGTGCTGTGTTGCCACACAGACCACATTATCGAATGAGTCCGAAGGAACATGAAGAGTTGCGGAGGCAAGTGGAAGAATTGCTTGAACAGGGGCGTGTGCAGGAGAGTTTAAGTCCTTGTGCTGTACCAGCTTTATTGGTACCCAAAAAGGATGGAACGTGGAGGATGTGCACTGACAGTCGAGCATTGAATAAGATTACTGTGACATATAGATTTCCAATGCCGAGGTTGGATGACTTGTTAGATCAAATAAGAGGAGCTACTATCTTTTCAAAGATTGATTTGAAGAGCGGATATCATCAAATTCGTATCAGACCAGGCGATGAGTGGAAAACTGCTTTTAAAACCAGGGAGGGTCTATACGAATGGTTGGTCATGCCATTTGGTTTATCCAATGCACCGAGTACTTTTATGAAGGTGATGAATCAGATTTTTCGACCATTCATTGGTAAATTTGTGGTGGTTTATTTTGATGATATTCTGATTTACAGTGGGAGTCCAGAGGAACATTTGAATCATCTTAGAGAAGTGCTGATGGTATTGCGACAAGAACAATTCTATGCTGCAACGAAGAAATGCGTGTTCATGACACATAGTGTTTTGTTTCTGGGATATGTTGTATCGGAAGAAGGAATACAGGTTGACCAAAGTAAAGTCGAAGCGATTAGAGATTGGCCACAGCCCAAGACGATAACGAAAGTTCGTAGTTTTCATGGGTTGGCTTCATTCTATCGAAGGTTCATACCACACTTTAGTAGTGTGATGGCATCTGTCACTGATTGCATGAAGGGTAAACAGTTTGCATGGACGGAGGAAGCCGGGGTTGCTTTTGAGCGAATCAAAGAACTTTTGACGTCTGCACCAATTCTAATATTACCAGATTTTCAGTTAGTGTTTGAACTACATACTGATGCATCCAAGGTTGGAATTGGAGGAGTATTGAGTCAGAGTGGACGTCCGATTGCATACTTTAGCGAGAAGTTATCAGGAGCGAAGATGAGATACAGTACATATGATGTGGAGTTTTATGCTGTTGTGCAGTCTATTAAACACTGGAGACACTATCTATTTCAGAAGGAGTTTGTTCTGTATACTGATCATGAAGCATTGAAACATTTGCAAGGGCAAGACAAGATTTCAGCGAGACATGCATCGTGGATTGCATATCTGCAACAATTTACATTTGTTGTGAAACACAAGTCGGGAGTGACGAATCGTGTTGCGGATGCGTTGAGTAGAAAAATCACTTGTTAACTACATTGAAGGTTGAAGTGACGGGGTTTGAAATGTTGCCAGAATTATTTACCGATGATCCTTACTTTGCAAAGTTTGTTGATAAAGTCAAGGAGGGAGAGACGGATGAGTTCGTGATGGTAGATGGTTTTCTTTTTAAAGGAAATCGATTGTGCATACCGGAGGGTAGTTTGAGAATGAAGATTATCAAGGAGTTACACGAAGAGGGACATGTTGGGAGAGACCGTACCTTACAGTTGATTTCACAGTCCTACTTTTGGCCATCAATGAGAAAAGAGGTAGAGAAGTTTGTGGAGCGTTGTCATATTTGTCAGGTTTCGAAAGGAACTACGACTAATGCTGGTTTATATATGCCGTTACCTGTACCAATTAAACCATGGGTTGATGTGAATATGGACTTCGTGTTGGGATTACCGAGGACACAGCGTGGTAACGATTCCGTTTGTTTGGTGGTTGATCGATTTTCGAAAATGGCACATTTTATTGCTTGTAAGAAGACGGCGGATGCTGTTCATGTTGCTCAATTATTTTTCAAGGAGATCTATCGACTTCATGGATTGCCAGAATCTATTGTGTCGGATAGAGATACTCGATTTCTGAGTCACTTTTGGTTAAGTTTGTGGAAGATGGTGGGAACGAAGCTGAAGTTTAGTAGTGCTTATCATCCGCAAACGGATGGACAGACCGAAGTTGTTAACAGATCACTGGGGAATTTATTGAGATGTCTTGTGCAAGACAATCTGAAAAGTTGGGATGTCAAATTATGCCAGGCAGAGTTTGCTCATAATCATGCAGTGAATCGTAGTACAGGGTTCAGCCCATTTCGGATTGTGTATTCTAACCTACCAAAAGGACCGTTGGATTTAGTAATGATTCCGAAGCCGAAGGGAATAGTTAAAAGAGCTACTGATTTTGTTGAGGGATTGACTGAATGTCATAAAATCGTCCAAGCACGATTGGAAAAGGCGAATGAGAAATATAAACGATCTGCAGATTCGAAGCGAAGGAGTGTGATTTTCGAGGAAGGAGACTTGGTTTACGCAGTATTGACAAAAGATCGTTTTCCAGTGGGAACGTACAACAAATTGAAGGCGCGAAAAATTGGTCCTGTACAAGTCGTGAAATGGATTAACGAAAATGCTTATAAGTTGAGGTTGCCAGAAGACGTGTACACTTCTGATGTATTCAATATTAAGCATCTCATACCTTATCAGGAAGTTGATTGTGTCGCAGAGGAGGAAGGCACAAATTCGAGGACGAATTTTTCTCAACCAGGGGAGGATGATGCAGCACAAGGCATAGGTCGTATTCGACTTAAGGAAGTCGAGATAAGTCTTCCACGACTTATAGGAGCGCCACGAGATAAAGGTGTAAGTCGTACGCGACTTAAGGAAGCAGTGATGAGTCGTCAAGGTGTAAGTCGTACGCGACTTAAGGAGGCGGTGATGAGTCGTCCACGACTCAACTGGAAAAACAAAGGGGAAGTTGCGACGAGTTTACGACTTAACGAAGCAACTATAACTCGTCTACGACTTAACAGGGAGATGAGTCGCCCACGACTCAAGGAGGAGAATACACAAGTGTTAAGTCAGCCACGACCTAAGGGAGGTGATAAGTCGGCAACGAGTTACGACTTAGTTGAGTCGACTGGATTCTTTAAAACGGAACTGGGTTAAGTCGTTGAAGTATTTCCTAAGTCGTCCAGGCCTGAGTCGCGTGAAGATGCTGCTATGTTTTAAGTCGTCTGTTTGTAATAAGTCGTATACTTGGCTGAGTCATAAGTCGGAGTATGTTGAGTCGTGTGTTGTTGGTTGTAGTTGTTATTTTGTATATTTTGTTAAGTCGTTTTGTATAAGTCGTAAGTCATGTTGTAATCTGATAAGTTGTGAACGACTCATGATGAGTCGTAGGTCGTAGGGGATAAGTCGTCACCGACTTAAGACTTGTATAATTTTTCTGTTTTGCGTGTGTAGCCTATAAATAGGCAAGTTGTGTCATTTTGTAAAGGTTGTTGAATATTGAATAAAATTCTCTTTTGTTAGCTTTGTGCTTTCAATTTCAATTGGTAGTCGAGTGTATCTCCTATCTCCACTTACGTCATTCGAGTGCGCTCGAATCATCGTTTGTTGAAGCCGATTCACGGTATCTTGTGCGCAAGGTCAACGTCGAAGAATCGTAGATCTCTTTCCCAGTATCTTCGGATCAACGAGTCAGAGATAGCTAGAATTCGGTATCTTCGGATCAACGAATTCAGGCATCGCAGTATTCATCAATCCACCGATTGCTACATTCATCGTATTATCTTGTTTTTGTAATATCCACTGCATCAAAAACAGATTTGAAATACAAAATAACAATTAATTTAAACCATATAAATTCAAATTTAAATTGATTGATATTCAATAATTGATTTAATCCATTTGATTTCACTAAAATCAATCTCACTATTTCTAAATTCATTATCTTATTATCCCATTTTCTTCAATTTAAAATTTCTAAAACCATAAATTTGAATAGTCTTTTATTATAATCATATTTTCTTCAACAATTTTAAATTCTTCTTTATTCCAATTTATTGTTAAATTTATTCTACTTAATATATCTAGTCACATATATTTAACCCATATAAATTAATTTAAACCATAAAAGTTTCGATTTAAATTAATTTATATTTACTAATTGCTTTCAAATTCAAGGTATTTTCATAAGTTGATCAAATTTCAATTTATTAATTCTTTCGAAACAAATTTATTAATTCTTTCAAAACAATTTATTTCATTATTAACTGGGTTTACTTATTATCCTATCTAACTCTATTAACATCTTTATAATCAAAATTTAGTGTATAACATTTATTATATACACTCAAATTTTTTTTTATATATAAATTGAATTTATCTTATATATTATCCAATTACATATTCAACTTCTGAATGATTTAGGTAAGTTGTATTAGAATGCAGTTGAACAATATACAAATAAAATTTTCCCAATTCAATTATTCAAGTTTAAATGTTTATTCCAAATTTTGGTCTTATTTATAATTGGAATCATCCTTTAACAGAATTTTAAGAGTTAGGTTTCCGATTAACTTTAAACAATTTAGAGATATATATAATATATTTATATCAAATCAAATTAAATTTTAAAATAAGATCAAAATATACTGAAGAAATTCAAATCAAAATATATTTTTTTTTTCAAAACAAAACCGTAGCAAAGCTACAGAATAGTATCTCCACTTTGAAACTTGAAAATGAATGTTGATGATGCGGCCGCCATCACCGAAATTATTTTCCAGCGACAAAGAGAAGAGCACTGATTTCAACATTTTAAAATTCTTTGGAAACAGTTCCTATTTGAAAATACTTTAAATAATATACATTAAAATTTTAAAACCCAAAGTTCGAAATCACCGGAAACTAATAAATTCTCAAATTTCTGAATTAAATTCATTTCAAATTCCAATCAATTTATAACCAAGTTTATAAATTCATTTATTTATATTATGCAATAGTCAATGGTTTACAAATAATAAATGAAAATCAAATATTATTATTTCAAACAACAAATCCATTAACAATTTAATTTCAGAAAACTTATATTTATATATAATATAATCATACAAAACTTTTATTTTATTTACCAAATTTGAAAACGATATTGTGTCAGTTTTCTCTGCTCAAGTGTTTTGGAAATCCTATCGATAGCGTTGATCAGACGAATCGATCGAAAACCCAAATCAACATCAACAACTCAAACAACACTATATGTTTTAAAACATTTTTAATATAAATTTACAAATACACTTCCTCGCTCGACGATACAAGAATGGATTCAAAGCAAGGATAGAGATTCAAATTTGATGGACTCAAATCAAAGAGAATTCTGATTCGAAGACAAATTCGAAAGAAAAGATAAGATGATTCAATAACAGAATCGGGAGATGGGTAAGCTTATTTAATTTACGGGCAACCTTAACCGGGTCGACCGTGACTTCAAAAATTAGATCAATGAAGAATTCCGAGGCAAATCGACATTTGATCTCAAAGAATAGAATCAGGCATAGTAAGAGATAGATAGCATCGTAAACCTAGGATTCAGAAGTCTTCGGTAAATCAATGCTTATTGTAAAGGAGTTTCACCCCTTTACAAATCATTCGAAGTTTGGCGAGACCGTCGATTCACTATAAGGGTCATTCGAAGTGGAGTTATGTGATGCTCCAGAATTGAAAGGAGACGAATAGTGAGGGACACGAATGAAATTTGGAACCGTAGGGAATGTTCCAAAATTCAAAGAAATCGAGTCGAAAGGAAGAGATTGAAACTCGAATGAGAGTGATTCAGTAAATATATTTACCCTATATGTTAAATTTTACCTAGAGCTACCAAAGCTCTGATACCAACTGTAACGGACCGCGTCAGTGGGGTAACGCCCACCGTAGCATACAGCTGTACCTGTGTTCTGCCTTTACAGCCAGCCTCTCAACTGAACCAACCCCGCAGGGACATGTAGGAGTAAGAGTCATCCGCTCGCTACCAAACCAAATGCGAGAACCCCCTATCATGCTGCACCCGCCAAGTGCATAGGCAGACACACATGTCGGAATTGAATTGCTCAAAATACCGCGTTGTTAATTTAAATTTGGCAAAACTGAACATATACAGTAAATAAATAATCACAGATCACAGACACAGAGTAATAAATGCAGCGGAAATAAAAGAGATAGTAGTTCATGAAGCTACTATATAAATGTATAAGTTACATCAGAGTTAACCAGATACAACGGAAGAGTAATACGATACATCAGATACAAATCAGAATACATCACTGGAATCATCGAATACTGAAAGCAGAATAGATGGCTGGATCTTCAAGCAAAGCTCCAACTCCAAAGGTGAGTCTCGAATACTGGTACACTCAGTCTGACCCGAGCGTAAAGCAAAACACAAAACACTCGAGTCAGGATTAACATTCTTATATTAATAAATCCAACTCAAGTGAAATAGCAATTGAAATACAAGTAACTCAAAGGATGTTTGGAATAACCATCCTTTAAGGATCCGTTAAACTATCTACTATGTAGTAATATACGCTAAGTAGATAATGTCTATCAGTAATATAAGGTATTAAAATAGTGTTAAGTCATGGCCCATTCCACCCTTAACACATTTTTATTCCCAAAAGCATATACAAGACCGTAGTTTCCCCAAAACCGGAAGTCACCAGAGGGCAATCCATATACTAAAGGTACAAAACAGATTCGTAGTGTTCGCGAATAGGGAATACAAGTATGACAAGGCACATGAGGCAATACCCAAGGTAGTGACACTACCGTTCGCCTGATCCGGACTGGTGAGAACGCAACGCCGCAGCGCCCGCAACACCGTGAAATAACACTCCCAAAATCAAGGGTGCACCAATCGACAACAAGTAATGAATAGTTCGAAGAAGTGTGTTCACTTGAGGTAGCTAATCCTCCATTGGCCCGGCACGGCTCCTGTTTTAGTCATTTCCAATTTGACACAAGTGTCAAGGATATCCATTATCGTTCTCTTTCTTTAGTCATCACGTACATCATTCTAACCACTTCATTCTGGATCACACTCCGCATATAGTTATTAAAGTGGTTTTCGGTTTAGATAGAGAGTATATCCATAACCGATTCCGGTCTCTTTAATAACCTTCGAAATTATTTCACCGATTGGTCGTTTATTTATTTCAAAACCAAATCAATTTCAGTTTCAATTTCAATTCGTAAACCAACATTTCATTTGCCTTTCTAAATCAATTTCCATAATTTACGTTACAAAACTTTCAAATTCATAATTTCAAAATCTTATAAATCAAATTCAATCTCTATTTAACCAATTCAAATATTGATTCAAGTTCGTATATAAGTTTTATTTCGAAAACAATTAAATAAATTTAATTCATCATTCAAATCAATTTAACTTTATTTATCGATTTCATTTAATATTCGCTAAGTAAATCTGTCATTCAAAACAATTTCTATTAAAATTCCACTTCATTAAAACAATTACTTAAGTTCAACTTCATTATATCAAATCTTCAAATTTAGTTAAATTAAATTCATCAAATCAAATTCTTCAACTTTCAAGTCTTACATTAATTTCAATAAATCACATTTTATTTCTTGTTAAAGAAATTCAATTTCACTTATTTACTTACTTAAATAATTTTTCAAAAACTTAATTAATAAAGAAAACTCAATTTCAATTATTTACGAAGAAACATAAACTTATTCAAAAGTTCAATTTCTCTTATTAAAGAATTCAATTCAATTTGATCATTAAATCATTCAATCTTATTTAATTATTAAATAATTCAAAACTTAATTATTAAATAATTTCAAAGTTTAATAATTTCAAACTTAATTATAATTTCAAACTTAATTATTAAATCATTTCAAAGTTTAATGATTTCAAACTTAATTATAATTTCAAACTTAATCATTTCTCAAATTTAAACAACGTTCTTTCATCAATTACATTGTTAATATTTTGTTTCAGATTATTAAATATTAACATTTTCCTTTCATTAAAATTCAAATTTCAACTTCATTTCAAAACCATATTATTTAATCAATAAAATCTTCGTTTATTTTTAAATCAAATTATTGACCAATCGGGTTTTATTTAATTCTCTATCCTAGGTCAAAGTTCAATTTTGGGTATTTATCATTTCAACCCGATTCCAATTCAATTCAAAATCAAAGAATAACAAAGGGAACTTGCAGTGTGATAATTGGGATGGTGTCAAAGTAAATAAACAAGCAATAACAACAATCAATAACAATCCAATAATCAAATCAATAATCCCGAAATAATCGTATTAATTCGCATTGTTGTTTGTGCGAATTAATATAATTATTTCTAGAATCTACACTATCATTTCATGTAGATTAAAGATTATTCCACTAATTATTTATACGGTTTTTCACTTGTCATTCAATTTCAATTTTACACTACAAAAATTAATCCAATATACGTCGATGGTTCAAAGTGTAATTATCACTATTCTACAAGTCAATTATTTTAACAATTAAAAGGGGTCATATTCACTAATCAAATTTAACATATAAATCAAATTTAAAATTGTTAACTAACCTATATCCATTTCAATTTTGCATACTATTTATCATTTAACACTAACCATTTAACGTCCAATATAAACATCAACAATCAATCAAATATCAGCCAAACTGTATTATCATCACATAAATAATTAACAGATAATGGTGTCAAATGTCACGGGTGAACTGATACAAGCAATAGCATATATAACAGTGTAATTAACTAACAGCAGCATATTTCAATTGTCGTTTCAATTGAAATCAAATTTAATAAATAAAAGAATGTAAATCGTGAGTGATTGCTCACCTTTCGAGGCTAGAGAGAAAACAACGGGATGAGTTACGTATCCAAGCACGGATTTAAAGCAAAGCACGATGGACTCGAGTTTGACGGACAAGCTGATAATAGAAAGTGATGGGAACGAATCAGAACTAGATCGTCAAAAATTATTGATATAAATGAATTGGTATAGATAACATATATTAAAAAATCAGATTCTAATTTCAACATTTATAAATACAATATATATACTTGTAATTCAAAACTCATAGGTTTAAATTAATAACACATAAACAAAGTCTCAATATGTAAATTTAAAACCAGACCAATGTATACTTAGGCCTCAATATTCAGTTTCAACTTTAAAACAAAATTTTGAAATACCAATATATATTTTAAAATTAAACATGTTGACTCATGTATATCATACTTAAAATCAAGCTACACTTGATGTAATAAACCTAAAATTAGTAAACAAATAGTGCAGGAAAATATATACAACTTGATATGAACTTGTATAATTCATGTATATAGCAGACCCATTAAATATACCTATCAACGTTTAACCCATACAGTACTTCCTTTATACATCTAGTACACAGTAACATAGATATAACTATAGCTGAAACCATACTTATAAAATTCACATATTATCATATACATATCTATATATTACCTTTGGATAAAAGCATATAGGCCGACAACTTTAAGTATCTTATATAACAAATATACAAATAAAAATATGTATGCAGACTGGAAACTGTCAAAAGGAAGGTATGTAGGCAGCTTTAAAATATATATAATAAAATATACAATCGTTTTTTTTTTCTTTTTTTTTAGACAAGCTGATATGCTTGAAATATATATATATATATATATATATATATATATATATATTCCTGCTAATCTGTAAGTAAGTAAAATATAAAACAAATGAACTACAATATAATTTATAAACAAACTAACTTTGAAATATTACTAATTGTAAACAAAAACTGTAAATAAACAAACAATATAACAACTGTGGTATAAACATATACAAACACTTCCAAATATAAACACTGAAACCTATATATAATACTTTTGTTTGCAAATTTATAAAAACAACGTGTATAAAATTGTAGAATAAACAAAAGAATGCACAGCAGCATTCGAGTTTATATATATGTATACAAAAAAAAAATTCTTCTTTATAACTGTACAACACTTTTTATAACACATATAACTTAAAGTCTATACACATATTACTTACATTCCATATGACAGGACTCCAGAACTAAAACAATGAAAAGAAAACAGTAAAACAGAACTAGTATAAAACAACCCATATAACAGACTATATGCAAAACTAAAATAGAATCATAAAATACTACATATGCTCTATCATTAACTTATTATATACTAAATAGATAGCTACACAACTTACTATAAACACGTGTGCAGTTTGTAAATAGATATTATTATTTAAACTATAAAGCTACATAATACTTGTGCACCAAAGTTATGGTATATATTTATATATATAATAGGCCTAAACTTTATACCTTTTTGAATAATGAACATAGGCTCGAAAAACGACAGGCACGTACTAAGTAGTGCGCACGCGAGTTACTCGGCTGGACCAGCAAGCAAAGGCCGGTGAGGTGAGAACTAAGGCGAACTGGCAGTTCGGGTCTGAGGTGGAGAGGGCGGAGGTCGAGGAGGAGAAGTGGCGGACTGCGGATTAGGATCGAGCAAGGAAGAGGGATGGAATTTAGGTGGTGGCGGTAGCTAGACGGGGAAAGCTGAGGTGGAAGGCGGGAAAGACGAGGCCGGAGGGGGAGGAATGATCGAAATAGCGGGATATAAGCATGGGCGAAGAGAAGCAAGGAAGAAGAGCTGGATACAAGAGATCTCGAAATGAAGGCAGGCAACAGTTAGATGTTGGAGCAATATAATTTATTTTCGATGAACAGAAGCAAATGAATAGACGTGTTGAACAAATATATTGAAGTATAGGGAACAGTAAAAGTCAGAGGAATGACAAAAGTCACCAATTAGATTTCAAATGACCGTATGGTTTAAACGGTGGAGTAATGAAAAGTCACAAGACCAAAAGGAATCAAAACCCGGTACCGATACAGAAATCGTTTTCGTGGATTTCGCTGCGTATCGGGCTTCAAAACACGGAATTGAATATACCACAAAGATCAGTCCGATGAGACGATCAAAACGGTATACAGATATTGGTGGTACGATCTCCCGATCAAAAATCGATAATCGGTACCCAAAATGCTGCTATTTTGCCAGAATTAAGATCAACGGAGCAATAGAAGTCCAAATTTTGAAAAACGAAAGATGACGTCTCTCTCAGAAGAAGATATAGAAATTTCTATGGGAAAATATTCAGATTTTGGAAATAGTTTATCACCATCAATTATTAACTGATTTGAATTAAATAGAATTTCACAATGAAATAAACTTTCATATTTCCAGATGAAAATTCACAGTTTGCTATGTTTAATTAGACGTATTCCAAATATCAAATTTATATTTCAAAATTTTATCGTTTAAAATTTCACAAAATTTTAACTAATTGCGTTATTAAAACGGTTAAAATTTACGGGTCGTTACAATGTTATATTTTTGAAATAAATGTAAGACTTGTAATTTAAAGAATTTGATTTGATGAATTTAATTTAATTCAAATTTGTAAGTTTTGATATAATGGCATTGAACTTAAGTAATTGATTTAATGAATTGGAAATTAAATAGAAATTGTTTTGAATGATAAATTTACTCAAGGAATATTGAATGAAATCGATAAATGAAGTTAAATTGATTTGAAAGTTAAATTAAATCATTTTAAATGATTTCGGAATGAAACTAATTTACGAATGTAAATGAATACTTGAATTGTTTTAAATATAAATTGAAATTGAATTATAAGATTTTGGAATGGTAATTTGGAAGTTTTGAAATGTAAATTATGGAAATTGATTTCGAAAGAGAAATGAAATGTTGGTTTACAAATTCTAATTGAAATTGTAATTGATTTGGTTTTTGAAATTTATTAAACGACCAATCGGTGTAATAATTACGAAGGTTATTAAAGAGACCGGAATCGGTTAGTGTAACGATCCGGGATTTTCGCGCTCGAAAATCGACATCCGTACTTTACATCGTACTCGAATGCCATAGATTTGACCGTTCAAATCCGAGTCGCCGGAGCTTTTAACAACATTAAGTATAACAACACAGCGGAAAAGAAAGAATATATCAATATATATAACATTGATACAATGATAGATACAACAGAATGATACAACATATATCAATATACATCAGAGATATGATACAAGAAATAGCAGCGGAAAGAAAATAGATAACACCAGCAGCGGATAGAATGTCTCCAATAGAATGCTCCAAGATAAGCAACGTCAGTCCATGAACTCCAAGAACTGAACCAGCTCCAGATAATCTACTAAACCTGAATATCTGAAAAACCCAACTCTAGACTGCCCGTGTGGAAAATGGTGGGCACCCAGAGTTTAGGAAGGGAACAATAAACTCCGGATCAGTCATAGGACTGGTGTGAGCAACAAAAACAGTTTATCTTTAACAACACAAAAGGCTTTTAAACATTGAAAACCCGCAATGCTTTTCGAAAATGGAACTACCATAAGGCCTCCCGCCACACACACAATGCAATCGCAGAATTGGAGGAGATTTCTTCTTATGATAGTCAAACATGTTTACTACGCTGGAAAAACTCTTTAATATTATTACTAGTGCATAGTGTCGAAAAACATTTCGAAAATATAATATAAATCTTAGCCAGCATACAACCATTATTGTATGCCTACTATAGCTACTACGTTCAATAGCAGGTTACCGCCACATTCCATAGCAGGTAATACAACTAAAACCGTACAGGGTTCGTATTGTTTCTTTGGATTTCCAACAAATGATCAGGCTAAGGAACTTCCTTACCGAAATAGAAACGCCTCTGGAAAGACGCCCCGGATCCTAACCGGATCTCTGCAAACAAAAGGCCGACGCTACCTCACGCTGTACAGCTGTAACTAGGTAACTAACACACTGACGCTACCTCACCCTGTACAGCTGTAACCAGGTAACTAACACACAAGTTATGTCATCCCCCGGTCGTTACCGACCTTTATCCGAGGATCCTCAATCATAAAGCAACAGCCACAAAATATAATCAACATAGGTAAAATATCTGGGCTCCATACCATGATATCACCTTTTATCCAGAAGGAAATGACATACCCTAGGGGCGCTACCCCTACAAACCTTTGCCGCAACATTCCTGTTTCGACCATTACCGGGTTGCGAGGCTCGACGAAGTCTCGTCCACAAAACTACGCTTTTTCACAAAGCCACGCTTTTCCACAAAGCCACGCTTTTTCACAAAGCAACGCTTTTTCACAAAGCAACGCTTCGATCAACAAATGATCAGCAGCACTTCGTATGCCACATTACCAAATTGGGAATGTATCACTAGTGACCATCAACTACATAACCTCTGAGCTCGTATGTCTCAGAGAAGGGTGTTAAGCTAAGAGAATAAATTCTCCACCACCAACAGAAATGTATTTGATAGAAACCAGCTTTACATCTCAAAGTGTAACGTCAAACACACATCCATACAAGTCTGTTCCGGGTTCGAACAGAACCGAAGGCACTTCCGAAGAAGCCCTTGCAAATCCGGGTATTCACAATCTCGATCGGACTTCCCATCACTTAGGGAATCTCTATACCGGTGCGACTAAGTGCAGAGACAATCGATAGGTCATCCTATCGTTCTCGCAAATACCCGGTCTTCACCACCGGTCTTCAAATGCTATCCATATCATCGTATCACTATTCGGAATGGGTTATATGACACAAAGGTCCTCTCCCGGCTAAACCGAATAATGAGCGCAAATTAAAAATCATATGGATACTGGGGTCTCAGTTAAATCACAGCTTAAAGCTTAAAACTTTTCATTCGAATGGTAAAACAATTTACCATTTTCAATCTTTTAAACAAAAAGATTTATTTCAAAAACCTTCAATGGTTAAACAATTTCCACACTTTTAATCTTTTAAACAAAGAGATTCAATTCACAAAGTTAATCCCATTCACAAAGATTCATTCATAGATTTTAAAACAATTTCCATTTCAATTGAATTAACTCGTTAAATCTTTAAATCAAGATTTAACTTATAGCTTTCAAAACTCGTTTCCAAAGATTCATTCATAGCCTTTCAAAAACAATTCTATTTCAAGTTGGATTAACTCATCCGGTCTTTGAATCAAAGACTCATTTCATAGTTTTCAAAACATTTCAATTCTATTTCAAACTTGAAACCGTTCAACATAATTTGGAAATCCTTTCTTAAAATGAAAGCTATTATTATTTGAAAACAAGTAGTTTTCGTTTCGGAAAAAATCCAGTTATATTTACACGAGTTAAAACTCTTGAATTAAATTCAAATTCCCAAATCAATACCTTTAAAATGGTTTAACCCAATATAACTTGTACAGTATCTTTAATCCCTAGTTTCAAATCATAGAATTCAATTTCAAACTCGAATTCAAATTTAAATCAGATTATTTAAATTTTCAAAACTCGATTAAGTTATTCAAAATAACTTTTATCTTTGAAATCCCATTTCAAAAGCTTTTCACTTTAAACCCAAATTCCCAATTTCAAAATCAATTGAAATTAAAATTTCAATTTCAAAAACATTAAATTTAAATCATTTGTGACTTAACCGATTTCCACGTGAAATCCATATTTGTGTGTGTATGGTGTAGTCCAGGGGTTTAACACAACAGTGCAACATCATTCAATCATCACAGATATATCGATAAGCGGTATAATCGATAACGCTTATCTTCGTTCACAGATTCATAGATAAAGTAAATTTATCAGTCACAAAGATTCATCATTACAATTCGATGTGGGTTTCGGATAACCAACTGGAATCCGACTCCTTGTCGCATCGAAATTCAAGTGCCGTTTTACGGGCCAAGGGTTTCATATTCACATAGTAATATATCACAGAAACAGAAATCACAGATATATATATCACAAATAAATAAATTACAGATCACAACACAAATCAGGATGTATCACTAAGCATCACAGATCAGGGATATCAAACAATTCACCCATTCAATAACAATCAACCATCTTCAATTAAGATGAATAAATCGTGTGGTTTTAAATTAATTAACCACA
Source organism: Allium fistulosum (assembly GCA_030737815.1). NCBI lineage: Eukaryota > Viridiplantae > Streptophyta > Magnoliopsida > Asparagales > Amaryllidaceae > Allium > Allium fistulosum. The sequence continues at coordinate 693,501,564 of CM060904.1, forward strand.
TAATTATTTTCATTAGTTACTTGATGAATTAAACTTGAATTATTAATTAATTTTATCTTAATTACTATTAAGTAATTAGCTTCAAATAACTAATTTCTTTTAACAAATGAGTTTAACTTAACCTTTAAAAGTTAATTAACCATCAAAACATTCTTTATATTAATTAACTAACCTTTAATATTATTAAGTTTAAAATAAACTTTCAAATGAAAATTGTATTTATCGCCTAAATTGTTTTAAAACTTGATAAGAAAAAACTTTATTAAACATTCTTAACCAATCAAAACTGGGTCAATAACTAATATTCACTAAAAACCTATTTTAACAATATTTGTTTCAAAACAAAACTTAAATTTTCCTTTGATTGGTTTTAAAGTTAAACCTGTTACCCTCTTAACTCCACTGACCCGAGCCTTCCCCGACATAACGGCCTGTTTCCTTCGAGTCGAACATCTATCTCCTCGTTTCCAAACACGAGAACAAAAACTTCCAGTTACGCTGATCGTAGTGTGCACGTGCACACCATATCGGAGCCTCTCCGATCAACTTCGATGCCTCCTACCCATCGAGTATCCCCTCGACAATGAACCCCGATCGCCTAAATCCCCATATTTCTCTCGAAAACGAATTCAAGCATCAAGTCGAAACCTGGAAAGCACGAACAGTAAACACCACACCACCTGTCAACGTGCCGTCCCCATGTCTCTGACCATCTGAAAGCCTGCAACTCCGGCCTCGACTTCATCTATGACCAAACTTCCATTTTCCAAAAACTTGAAACACTCGATCCATTGTAGAACCCGTAGTGATCGATTCAACATTCCTAGTTAAAACTAGGGTTCCAGAAGAGATTTCACTGCCGCAACTTCCACCATGAAATTCAACACCATCTAGTATTTTTCCAAGCATCTCCTAACCCCCCTCCATCACCTGGAAGAATCCCGAGCCCTCAAGATACAAAGATCACCAGAAAACTAAATATTTCCCTTTTTGGTTCATCTCATTACTGTGCTTTAATCCCTTAACTAAAAATTATAAATTTTTCTCTAAAAATCATAACTTGGTATGAGGATTCAGTTTATAATCCTGAATTCGTAAATTAAAGTGTTTGAATTTTGACATATTGAAAGATTGTACTCAGTTCATCAATTTCCAGAGGCATATACGAGTTGTTATAACTTGAAATGAATTTTTAAATCTTAACTCATAGTCAACAAACATCTTTTGTTTATATTCTATGTTTGATCAATGAGTAGATCAAAAGATAAAGATTCATTGGTAAATCTGGGTTTGGGAAGAACAGAAACAGAGGCATTTCAAAATGACAGGCATACAAAGCATATATACCTTTACACATTAACATATATGCACAAGAGATTGCAACAACATAATTTCCAAATCAACCCATGCAACTAACTCAGATACTAAAATTTTAAAGGTGAAGGTTACTCACATTAGTCTTAGAAGAAAAACAGAGCAGAGTTTCTTTTATGTTGAAACAGGCCTAAACTTTGCTTGCTGGAACTTCTCTTCAATCTTTGGTTTGTAGTGATTTGTTTTGTTGTTAAAGTTTGATGTTTTAAAGTTTAAGTTTTGAAGAATATTTACTTCAGATTTTTCATAGCTTGGAATGGACGAGAATAAGATGTAGAAGTTGATGTATAAAAAAGGAGTTTACATGTACAGGTTGATGATGATATTTGTACAAGGGTATTAAATTTCCTTTTGTACCATAGTCAGTGATAAAAAATTTCTTTGTTGGCTGGTGCCTTTCGAGTTGACTTTGGTTTGCTGCTAGCATTAAATGGATGGGTACTTCATGTCTTCATGCTTATATTTTATTTGTACAAAGATATTTACTGTCTTGTTTATACTTATCCATTTGCTGTTTCCTTTTGTAAGAGCTCATACTTATCTTTTATATACTTAGAAATCTTACACAAGTTCATTTTTGTTTGACTTAGATGCTAAGCATACTTACCCTACTTACATTCGTATCCACTGAGATGTTTCTGCCTGCAACATATATATTTTACTATAGATTATATAATATTTAATTTTAAGTTTTACTTTGTAATTGTTATGGTTATTGTATTATGTTAGCTTGCATATTTGTTTCTATTTCTTTGCTTATTTTCTTGCTTGCATACATTTTTGTTTTGTTGAAATTTTTTTGTTTACAGCCACTTTCTTATGTGTACTTAGTTTGTAGATATTTTTTTGTTTATTTTATTTACTTTGTACATATATATTATTTCTTTCCAAAGTATGATTTATAAATCCAATTCAAATAAATACACAATTTAATTTTAAAATTCGAATACAATTCAATATCCATAGTCAAACTCCAAAGTCGAATTCAAATTTTATCCCAAAATTTGTTCAAAATTTATATTAACTATAAATTTAAAATTAATTCAAAATTGGGGTCGTTACAAACTTCCCCCCTTAAAAGAATTTCGTCATCGAAATTCGCAGGCACGAAAATAACACAGATAGATCAAAGATAGAGAAATATCTTTCCAGATCAAACTGGATATCAATTCTGCATTTAGTTTACCAAATCAGAATATCAATAATAGATACAAGAACGAATCTGTTTAACACTTCACAAGATACTCGGGTTATCCAGATCTACGAAATATACAGGGCATCGGTTAGTTCGAAGGATAACTAACCATTCGTAGAATATATCCGGACCCAAAAATAGACAGATATATGGATACAATTTCAAAACTTTCAGTTTAGAAACCAAATTATACCTATTAACCATAGCAAACAAAGCAAACAATTCATCCAAACAAACAATTTTGGTCTATCCAGAGTTTATGTCCCATATTAATATATCGAATCTCCTCCTGGATCTACCAGGAACCATCAAAGAATTGAGAAGAGATGTTGAACGAAAGAGATTGATAGAGAAAAGATTGTTTCCTTGTTGTTACAGAGTATTGACCATTTATAGTCGTATTCCCCTGTCCCCTATCTCATCCTCTTCTTGCACTCATACTCACTATCAGTAGATAACAAGAGAATTTACTGAGGCATTCGAATGGATATCTGAGAATTACTCATTCTAGGGTATACTTCACCCCATCTCTAATGAGCTACTTAATGTGTTATACTCCTGAGCTAAAGTTCAACCTTAGCTCTGATACCAAATGTAACGATCCGGGATTTTCGAGCTCGAAAATCGACATCCGTACTTTACATCGTACTCGAATGCCATAGATTCGTCCGTTCAAATCCGAGTCGCCGGAGCTTTTAACAACATTAAGCATAACAACACAGCGGAAAAGAAAGAATATATCAATATATATAACATTGATACAATGATAGATACAACAGAATGATACAACAGATATCAATATACATCAGAGATATGATACAAGAAATAGCAGCGGAAAGAAAATAGATAACACCAGCAGCGGATAGAATGTCTCCAATAGAATGCTCCAAGATAAACAACGTCAGTCCATGAACTCCAAGAACTGAACCAGCTCCAGATAATCTACTAAACCTGAATATCTGAAAAACCCAACTCTAGACTGCCCGTGTGGAAAATGGTGGGCACCCAGAGTTTAGGAAGGGAACAATAAACTCCGGATCAGTCATGGGACTGGTGTGAGCAACAAAAACAGTTTATCTTTAACAACACAAAAGGCTTTTAAACATTGAAAACCCGCAATGCTTTTCGAAAATGGAACTACCATAAGGCCTCCCGCCACACACACAATGCAATCGCAGAATTGGAGGAGATTTCTCCTTATGATAGTCAAACATGTTTACTACGCTGGAAAAACTCTTTAATATTATTACTAGTGCATAGTGTCGAAAAACATTTCGAAAATATAATATAAATCTTAGCCAGCATACAACCATTATTGTATGCCTACTATAGCTACTACGTTCAATAGCAGGTTACCGCCACATTCCATAGCAGGTAATACAACTAAAACCGTACAGGGTTCGTATTGTTTCTTTGGATTTCCAACAAATGATCAGGCTAAGGAACTTCCTTACCGAAATAGAAACGCCTCTGGAAAGACGCCCCGGATCCGAACCGGATCTCTGCAAACAAAAGGCCGACGCTACCTCACGCTGTACAGCTGTAACTAGGTAACTAACACACTGACGCTACCTCACGCTGTACAGATGTAACCAGGTAACTAACACACAAGTTATGTCATCACCCGGTCGTTACCGACCTTTATCCGAGGATCCTCAATCATAAAGCAACAACCACAAAATATAATCAACATAGGTAAAATATCTGGGCTCCATACCATGATATCACCTTTTATCCAGAAGGAAATGACATGCCCTAGGGGCGCTACCCCTACAAACCTTTGCCGCAACATTCCTGTTTCGACCATTACCAGGTTGTGAAGCTCGACAAAGTCTCGTCCACAAAACTACGCTTTTTCACAAAGCCACGCTTTTCCACAAAGCAACGCTTTTTCACAAAGCAACGCTTTTTCACAAAGCAACGCTTCGATCAACAAATGATCAGCAGCACTTCATATGCCACATTACCAAATTGGGAATGTATCACTAGTGACCATCAACTACATAACCTCTGAGCTCGTACGTCTCAGAGAAGGGTGTTAAGCTAAGAGAATAAATTCTCCGCCACCAACAGAAATGTATTTGATAGAAACCAGCTTTACATCTCAAAGTGTAACGTCAGACACACATCCATACAAGTCTGTTCCGGGTTCGAACAGAACCAAAGGCACTTCCGAAGAAGCCCTTGCAAATCCGGGTATTCACAATCTCGATCGGACTTCCCATCACTTAGGGAATCTCTATACCGGCGCGACTCAGTGCAGAGACAATCGATAGGTCATCCTATCGTTCTCGCAAATACCCGGTCTTCACCACCGGTCTTCAAATGCTATCCATATCGTCGTATCACTATTCGGAATGGGTTATATGACACAAAGGTCCTCTCCCGGCTAAACCGAATAACGAGCGCAAATTAAAAATCATATGGATACTGGGGTCTCAGTTAAATCACAGCTTAAAGCTTAAAACTTTTCATTCGAATGGTAAAACAATTTACCATTTCCAATCTTTTAAACAAAAAGATTTATTTCAAAAACCTTCAATGGTTAAACAATTTCCACACTTTTAATCTTTTAAACAAAAAGATTCAATTCACAAAGTTAACCTCATTCACAAAGATTCATTCATAGATTTTAAAACAATTTCCATTTCAATTGAATTAACTCGTTAAATCTTTAAATCAAGATTTAACTTATAGCTTTCAAAACTCGTTTCCAAAGATTCATTCATAGCCTTTCAAAAACAATTCTATTTCAAGTTGGATTAACTCATCTGGTCTTTGAATCAAAGACTCATTTCATAGTTTTCAAAACATTTCAATTCTATTTCAAACTTGAAACCATTCAACACAATTTGGAAATCCTTTCTTAAAATGAAAGCTATTATTATTTGAAAACAAGTAGTTTTCGTTTTGGAAAAAATCCAGTTATATTTACACGAGTTAAAACTCTTGAATTAAATTCAAATTCCCAAATCAATACCTTTAAAATGGTTTAACCCAATATAACTTGTACAGTATCTTTAATCCCTAGTTTCAAATCATAGAATTCAATTTCAAACTCGAATTCAAATTTAAATCAGATTATTTAAATTTTCAAAACTCGATTAAGTTATTCAAAATAACTTTTATCTTTGAAATCCCATTTCAAAAGCTTTTCACTTTAAACCCAAATTCCCAATTTCAAAATCAATTGAAATTAAAATTTCAATTTCAAAAACATTAAATTTAAATCATCTGTGACTTAACCGATTTCCACGTGAAATCCATATTTGTGTGTATGGTGTAGTCCAGGGGTTTAACACAACAGTGCAACATCATTCAATCATCACAGATATATCGATAAGCGGTATAATCGATAACGCTTATCTTCGTTCACAGATTCATAGATAAAGTAAATTTATCAGTCACAAAGATTCATCATTACAATTCGATGTGGGTTTCGGATAACCAACTGGAATCCGACTCCTTGTCGCATCGAAATTCAAGTGCCGTTTTACGGGCCAAGGGTTTCATATTCACATAGTAATATATCACAGAAACAGAAATCACAGATATATATAACAAATAAATAAATTACAGATCACAACACAAATCAGGATGTATCACTAAGCATCACAGATCAGGGATATCAAACAATTCACCCATTCAATAACAATCAACCATCTTCAATTAAGATGAATAAATCGTTTGGTTTTAAATTAATTAACCACATAATTATTTTCATTAGTTATTTGATGAATTAAACTTGAATTATTAATTAATTTTATCTTAATTACTATTAAGTAATTAGCTTCAAATAACTAATTTCTTTTAACAAATGAGTTTAACTTAACCTTTAAAAGTTAATTAACCATCAAAACATTCTTTATATTAATTAACTAACCTTTAATATTATTAAGTTTAAAATAAACTTTCAAATGAAAATTGTATTTATCGCCTAAATTGTTTTAAAACTTGATAAGAAAAAAAAACTTTATTAAACATTCTTAACCAATCAAAACTGGGTCAATAACTAATATTCACTAAAAATCTGTTTTAACAATATTTGTTTCAAAACAAAACTTAAATTTTCCTTTGATTGGTTTTAAAGTTAAACCTGTTACCCTCTTAACTCCACTGACCCGAGCCTTCCCCGACATAACGGCCTGTTTCCTTCGAGTCGAACATCTATCTCCTCGTTTCCAAACACGAGAACAAAAACTTCCAGTTACGCTGATCGTAGTGTGCACGTGCACACCATATCGGAGCCTCTCCGATCAACTTCGACGCCTCCTACCCATCGAGTATCCCCTCGACATTGAACCCCGATCGCCTAAATCCCCATATTTCTCTCGAAAACGAATTCGAGCATCAAGTCGAAACCTGGAAAGCACGAACAGTAAACACCACACCACCTGTCAACGTGCCGTCCTCACGTCTCTGACCATCTGAAAGCCTGCAACTCCGGCCTCGACTTCATCTATGACCAAACTTCCATTTTCCAAAAACTTGAAACACTCGATCCATTGTAGAACCCGTAGTGATCGATTCAACATTCCTAGTTAAAACTAGGGTTCCAGAAGAGATTTCACTGCCGCAACTTCCACCATGAAATTCAACACCATCTAGTATTTTTCCAAGCATCTCCTAACCCCCTCCATCACCTGGAAGAATCCCGAGCCCTCAAGATACAAAGATCACCAGAAAACCAAATATTTCCCTTTTTGGTTCATCTCATTACTGTGCTTTAATCCCTTAACTAAAAATTATAAATTTTTCTCTAAAAATCATAACTTGGTATGAGGATTCAGTTTATAATCCTGAATTCGTAAATTAAAGTGTTTGAATTTTGACATATTGAAAGATTGTACTCAGTTCGTCAATTTCCAGAGGCATATACGAGTTGTTATAACTTGAAATGAATTTTTAAATCTTAACTCATAGTCAACAAACATCTTTTGTTTATATTCTATGTTTGATCAATGAGTAGATCAAAAGATAAAGATTCATTGGTAAATCTGGGTTTGGGAAGAACAGAAACAGAGGCATTTCAAAATGACAGGCATACAAAGCATATATACCTTTACACATTAACATATATGCACAAGAGATTGCAACAACATAATTTCCAAATCAACCCATGCAACTAACTCAGATACTAAAATTTTAAAGGTGAAGGTTACTCACATTAGTCTTAGAAGAAGAACAGAGCAGAGTTTCTTTTATGTTGAAACAGGCCTAAACTTTGCTTGCTGGAACTTCTCTTCAATCTTTGGTTTGTAGTGATTTGTTTTGTTGTTAAAGTTTGATGTTTTAAAGTTTAAGTTTTGAAGAATATTTACTTCAGATTTTTCATAGCTTGGAATGGACGAGAATAAGATGTAGAAGTTGATGTATAAAAAAGGAGTTTACATGTACAGGTTGATGATGATATTTGTACAAGGGTATTAAATTTCCTTTTGTACCATAGTCAGTGATAAAAAAATTCTTTGTTGGCTGGTGCCTTTCGAGTTGACTTTGGTTTGCTGCTAGCATTAAATGGATGGGTACTTCATGTCTTCATGCTTATATTTTATTTGTACAAAGATATTTACTGTCTTGTTTATACTTATCCATTTGCTGTTTCCTTTTGTAAGAGCTCATACTTATCTTTTATATACTTAGAAATCTTACACAAGTTCATTTTTGTTTGACTTAGATGCTAAGCATACTTACCCTACTTACATTCGTATCCACTGAGATGTTTCTGCCTGCAACATATATATTTTACTATAGATTATATAATATTTAATTTTAAGTTTTACTTTGTAATTGTTATGGTTATTGTATTATGTTAGCTTGCATATTTGTTTCTATTTCTTTGCTTATTTTCTTGCTTGCATACATTTTTGTTTTGTTGAAAATTTTCTGTTTACAGCCACTTTCTTATGTGTACTTAGTTTGTAGATATTTGTTTGTTTATTTTATTTACTTTGTACATATATATTATTTCTTTCCAAAGTATGATTTATAAATCCATTCAAATAAATACACAATTTAATTTTAAAATTCGAATACAATTCAATATCCATAGTCAAACTCCAAATTCGAATTCAAATTTTATCCCAAAATTTGTTCAAAATTTATATTAACTATAAATTTAAAATTAATTCAAAATTGGGGTCGTTACAGTTAGGGACATACTCTCTGTCTAAACCGAAAACCACTTTAATAACTATACGCGGAGTGTGATCCAGAATGAAGTGGTTGGAATGATGTACGTGATGACTGAAGAAAGAGAACGATAATGGATAGCCTTGACACTTGTGTCAAATTGGAAATGACTAAAACAGGAGCCGTGTCGGGCCAAATGGAGGTCAGCTACCTCAAGCGAACACACTTCTTCGAACTACTCATTACTTGTTGTCGATTGGTGCACCCTTGATTTTGGGAGTGTTGTTTCGCGGTGTTGCGGTCGCTGCGGCGATGCGTTCTCACCAGTCCGGATCAGGCAAACGGTAGTTTCACTACCTTGGGTATTGCCTCATGTGCCTTGTCATACTTGTATCCCTATACGCGACCACTACGATTTGTTTTGTACCTTTAGTATATGGATTGCCCTCTGGTGACTTCCGATTTTGGGGAAACTACGGTCTTGTATATACTCTTGGGAATAAAAATGTGTTAAGGGTGGAATGGGCCATGACTTAACACTATTTTGATATTTTATATTACTGATAGGCATTATCTACTTATCGTACACTACTACATAGTAGATAGTTTAACGGATCCTTAAAGGATGGTTATTCCAAACATCCTTTGAGTTACTTGTATTTCAATTGCTATTCCACTTGAGTTGGATTTATTAATATAAGAATGTTAATCCTGACTCGAGTGTCTTGTGTTTTTACTTTACGCTCGGGTCAGACTGAGTGTACCAGTATTCGAGACTCACCTTTGGAGTTGGAGCTTTGCTTGAAGATCCAGCCATCTATTCTGCTTTCAGTATTCGATGATTCCAGTGATGTATTCTGTTTTGTATCTGATGTATCGTATTACTCTTCCGTTGTATCTGGTTTAACTCTGATGTAACTTATACATTTATATAGTAGCTTCATGAACTACTATCTCTTTTATTTCCGCTGCATTTATTACTCTGTGTCTGTGATCTGTGATTATTTTATTTACTGTATATGTTCAGTTTTGCCAAATTTAAATTAACAACGCGGTATTTTGAGCAATTCAATTCCGGCATGAGTGTCTACCTATACACTTATAATGGATGCGAATGGTCCAAAATATCGGGTCGTTACAGTTGGTATCAGAGCTTTGGTAGCTCTAGGCAAAACTAAGCATATAGGGAAAATGTATATACAGAATCACTCTCATTCGAGTTTCAATCTCTTCCTTTTGACTCGATTCCTTTGAATTTTGGGACGTTCCCTGCGGTTCCAAATTTATTCGTGTCCCTCACCATTTGTCTTCTTTCAATTCTGGAGCATCCCATAACTCCACTTTGAATGATCTTTATAATGGATCGGCGGTCTCGCTAATCTTCGAAATTTTGTAAAAGGGTGAAACTCCTTTACAATAGGCATTGATTTACCGGAGATTTCTGTATCCTCGGTTTACGATGCTATCTATCTCCTGCTATACCTGAATTCTATTTCTTGAGATCGAATGTCGATTTATCTCGGAATTCTACACCGATCTTATTTTGAAGTCACGATCGACCCGGTTAAGGTTGCCCACGGTTTATATAAACTTATCCATCGCCTTATTGTGTCATTTAATTATCTCGTCTTTGTTTCAAACCTATCTTCGAATCGAAATTCTCTTTGATTTGAGTCTATCAAAAATTTGAATCTCTATCCTTGCTTTGAAATCCATTATTGTATCGTTAAGTGAGGAAGTGTATTTGTAAATTAATTTTAAAATGTTTTATATTGTGTTGTTTGAGTTGTTGATGTTGATTTGGGTTTTCGATCGATTCGTCTGATCAACGCTATCGATAGGATTTCCAAAACACTTGAGCAGAGCAAACTGACACAATATCGTTTTCAAATTTGATAAATAAAATAAAAGTTTTGTATGATTATATTATATATAAATATAAGTTTTCTGAAATTAAATTGTTAATGGATTTGTTGTTTGAAATGATAATATTTGATTTTCATTTATTGTTTTGTAAACCATTGACTATTGCATAATATAAATAAATGAATTTATAAACTTGGTTATAAATTGATTGGAATTTGAAATGAATTTAATTCAGAAATTTGAGAATTTATTAGTTTCCGGTGATTTCGAACTTTGGTTTTTAAAATTTTAAAGTATATATTATTGAAAGTATTTTCGAATAGAAATCGTTTTCAAAGAATTTTTAAAATGTTGAAATCAGTGCTCTTCTCTTTGTCGCTGGAAAATAATTTCGGTGATGGCGGCCGCATCATCGACATTCATTTTCGAGTTTCAAAGTGGAGAGATTATTCTGTAGCTTTGCTACGGTTTTGTTTTGAAAATACCTTGAATTTAAAAGCAATTAGTAAATATAAATTAATTTAAATCGAAACTTTTATGGTTTAAATTAATTTATATGGTTTAAATATATGCGATTAGATATATTAAGTAGAATAAATTTAACAATAATTTGGAATAAAGAAGAATTTAAATTGCTGAAAAAATATGATTATAATAAAAGACTATTCAAATTTATGGTTTTAGAAATTGTAAATTGAAGATAATTGAATAATAAGATAATGAATTTAGAAATAGTAGAGATTGATTTTAGTGAAATCAAATGGATTAAATCAATTATTGAATATCAATTAATTTAAATTTGAATTTATATGGTTTAAATTAATTGTTATTTTGTATTTCAAATCTGTTTTTCTTTCTGGTTGTTTCTATTCTCCTACCTCGTTCCTTTTCGGGGACGAAAAGTTTGAGTGGGGGAGAGTGTAACGACCCGTAAATTTCAACTGTTTTAATAACGTAATTAGTTGAAATTTTGTGAAATTTTAAACGATAAAATTTTGAAATATAAATTTGATATTTGGAATGCGTCTAATTAAACATAGCAACTGGTAAATTTTCGTCTGAAAATATGAAAATTTATTTCGCGCGTAAATTTCCTTCAATTCAATCAGTTAAAAAGCGATGAAAATAAAATGTTTTCGGAACCTAAATATTTTTAGATAGAAAAATTCTAAAACATCTTCTGAGCAAACGCCATTTTTCGTTTTTCCAAATTCGGACTTCTTTGGCTCCGTCGATCTTAATCTTCTACGTTTTTGCTGCATTTTCCGTCGGTAGAAAATTCGAATTTTTATAATTCAATCGTACCACTGATATCCATATACCGTTTTGATCGTCTCGTCATGCTGATCTCCATAGTATATTCGTTCCTATGTTACGGCAGCCGATACGCGGTGAAAATCGCGAAACGGTTAACCGTATTGGTTCCGTTTTATCCTTTTAATTTCTAAATGACCTTCCGCTTATCCAATATACATTTTGAAATCCAGAGCCGGCTATTTCTATTCCCATATTAAATTCATTCTCTTCCTTGATTTCTGCAATTTAGAATATATGAAACGTTTTATATTTCATTGAAATTTTGAACCGTTGTTTGGTCCTTCAATGAAAAGAAAATACAAACCCGTTGCTCATATTACTCTAATTCACACCCGTCCTCTCTCTTCTCTTCTCTAAAAATAGTAAAGACAGTAAAGGATAGAAATATACAAAAGCTTATCCTGCTCCTTCCTCTGTTGTTGCATGCTAGTTTCTATTCCACCAGCACTCTCCACCATGGCCGACGTCTCCACTGCCTTCCCTCCAAGGCAACCACCACATTGCCGGCCACCCTGAGCCTCGCTGGCCCTTCCATCCCTCCTCCTAACCAAGTCTTCCACTTCTCTCATCGCCGTGGACCACCCACATCCAGATCCCGACCAAGCCCCGCCTCCGTCTTCCTCCATTGGCAGCAGCAGCCCTTGCCAAGCCCCCTAGCGTTTGGAAGCTGCAGCACTCTCTTTATATATATAGGTAATATATAGTGTTTGTTATATATAATCATATATATTAAATCTTATGCCTATTTTATTTTTTTACATCTGGTTTATATAATCTGTTTTATATTACGTTTGGTTGGTATATAAACAAGTCTGTAGTCGGCATATGCTTATGATTTTGAAATAGGATATCTATATAAGTGTGCATCAGTTTATATTCATGTGTTATAACAGTTAGATACATATATCTACATCTCCGCATAAGGGTTTATGTTGGTCTACATATTTTATTTTATATGACACTGTATGTATATAAGTTGATATTATATGTTGTTATATATATATTCATATATTTTCGAAATGGTTTCTTTATGGGTCTATAATCTTTAGAATATACATATGTGTTTGCACAAAAAATGGACATACACCTCAAAGTCGTATGATTCAATAGTTCTTATGTTGTTCTTAGTGATTTTGGAGATTTATGCAGATATACGAAAAGTAGGGGCTAAATTGTAAAAAGACACGCAAATTTATAGTGGTTCAGCCAGAATGTGCCTACGTCCACTTTATATGTTATTTCTCTTCTCTTGTTTTGATTACAAATACAAAGCTGTGATACAAGTAAAAGAATGTTGTTTGAAAGTTCTATCCGTGCTTGAGCTCTCAAAACTTGTCCCCCATTGTTGTACCCCTGCCCCTCTATTTATAGAGTGAGGCTGGGGGTAGGGGTCTTGGAGGTATATAGCAGCTGGCGGGCCTGGGCTGACGTAATCTGGCCTGGCGCGTCTTGGTTCGGCCTCCCTTGGTTAGGTGGTAGGAGTTGAATGTTAGTATGGAGATGACTTGGTCCGGTTGTGGTGGGGAGAAGATTGGTCCGGCAGTGGATTGGTCCGGCAGTGGAAAGGTTCGGTAGTGGATTGGTTCGGCAGGACTTGGGTAAGTGGTTGGTTCGGCATTGCTTGGATCGGGAGGACTTTGATTCATGGAGTTGGAATTGAGTTGGTTCGGCATTGGTTTGGAGATGACTTGGTCCGGCTGTTCTGATCTGGTGGTGAGGATTCGCCTAACACTTGCCCCCCAAAGTGGGGCGTATGCTGGCAGACGGCCTACTTTGTTTCTTGGTCATCTTCATTCGGCTCCTGAGTGCCGGTCCAGTTGGTCCGGTATCCTTCATTTGCCTATAAGTAGAGGCGTTAAGCCTTCGTCCTTCCTTACTGAGTGAGATAGCCGAACCAACTAGGTGCAGAATTGAGGTTGACCGAATCAACTGAATACCAAGTCATACTTAACTGCCGATCCAGGTGAGTTTGTCTCCGCCGAATGAACTTATGGGGTTGGACTGCCGAATGGGAGAAAGGGTTCGAATACCGAATGAACTCGGTGCGTTTGGACTTCCGAATGACCGAATGAACTTTCACATTTGGGAATGCCGAATGAGCTTCCACTTGGAATTTACCGAATGAATTCGGAGATTCCAAGTGTTGAATGATCCCTCTACCGGATGGAATTTTATACCTGAATCACTAGTGAAACTCTAGATTATATAGTTTACGTGTCTTAACGATATACTTTCTTGTGTCTACAGATAAATGTCTCAAAGAGTGGAAACCCGATCGGATAAGAAGAAGTCCCAGGGCGAAGGAGAGTCTTCCGTAGTGCCCCCTGCTCAGCCAGGACCGGAACGTCACGGAACTGCCCCGAGATCACTGGTGGACGGGTACGGCCCTCAGGAGCTTCTGAATTCCCCGCCCGATTGCTTTCCTAGCTCCCTCAAGGAAGAGCAACTTGATGTCATCTCCCGTTCTTTCGGAATTGATAGGGCGCGCATGCTGTTGCCAGGGAGAGAAGTTATGCCATATGACCCTCCCGAAGGGTACTTTGCCTACAGCAGATACCACTGTATGTGTGGTGCCATCCCGCCTTTTAATGCTTGGGTACTCAGCTTTCTCACATATCTAAAGGTGGCCCCATTCCAGCTTCAACCCAACTCTTATACTATACTGGTGAGCCTCTTCGTCATCTTCCAGAGGAAGTATGGGCGTGCTCCTTCCAACCGGGAGATCCGGTACTTATATAATCTGAGGGGCTATAAGAAGGGGTCCCCATACATCAGCTTGGAGTCAGCTGTAACCTTTAAGTCGGTCTTGGATCTGTATTCTAAGTACATCATGTTCAAGAAGGAGTGGTTCTTCGTCAGGGACGACTCTGTTTCTATTCGGAGTTTCACCTCTGGATGTAAGTCGATGCTTTATTTATAATTTCCATTCTGGTTGCAATGCTTCTTCTCATACGTTTTCATTTTTGCTAGCGACAGGTGGCTTTGCGGTTGTGGAGACTGATCGCCTGGTTCAGACGGCGGCTGAGATAGAAGCTATCCCCGGGAGAGATAGATCAGCTGCCTACCTGATCAGAAATGCGACCCTTCTGGAGTATAACTTGATCCTTCCACAGCAGTCAGTAGTCAAGCAGAGGGAAACGGCGGAGGAGAGGGCGGCTGCTCAAGCTAAGGGAGGTGTCACGGTAGAGAGTGGTAAGAGGAAACCTTTCACAAAACCTCTAGCTGTAGGGGGCAAGAAACTTAAGAAGTCGGACGGTCCTTCCCCCAGCAATTGTCCACTTACCCGGGGGGAGGAAGACGTAGAGGAGGAGAGAGGTGAGGGTGGAGATGACCGGGAAGGTGATGATGGTGGCGATGGCATCAGGGCCTTGCTTCCTGGGCAGGCAGGCGAGATTCAGGAGTGGACGGATGATGCATTCCGTCAGGCTTTCGAGGGGCTGGATGGAGAACCGGCTTTGGTAGAGAAATCCGGGAAAGCCGACAAGGCCGGGACCGGTGCAAGCGAATCTTCTCAGACTACTCCAGCCAAGGTGGCTCTGACGACTCAAGGTGAACTTTTGACTCCTGCAGGCTCCATTTATGATAGGGACTTAGGAATATTTTATGATCCGCTCCCGTCCTGGAACGAAATCCAGGACTCATTGCAGTATCCTACTCCTCCCCAGGGTTTGTATAACAGATGTGTTTCCTTTCTTCTTTTAACTTTTAATTTACCGCGTTTCTTGAATTATGGATCAATGTAAGCTTGTGACACTTGTTCTTTATATCAGGAGCAGGTAAAACGGCCAAGGCCTCAGATCTTCGGCACAGGCTTGAACAATACAAGCTCTCCAAAGCTTCCGCCAAGCCGAAGACTCCGACCCACCGTTCCGGGGATGTAGTCGACTACCGTCCTCTTCTCGGGGTTATTGAAGAGGGTATTCAGAAGAGAAAGAGGAGTCATCCCTTATCCGAACCTTCACTCGGTCCCCGGTCCCCAATTCAGCCCCTTCATGATATCACAGAGGAGGATACTGAGTTCGCACTCTCTCCGCACCTGTCTGAAAATCCTACCGTTACGCAGATTGATCGTCCTGGTCTGGCTCGTAAATCCATTTGCGGGTCACCCTGATCTGGATCCAGGTTCTCATGATATTACCTTTTACGAGGTTACCGGTGAGCACCTTCTTCCCCGCAATCCCATGGTACGGGTGCTTGATGAGGCTAAGTCCTTAGATCTCGATTTACTTACCACTCGGGTAATTACCATGGGAGACGAGGCCAAGGATAATATTGATCGGGTGGCGGAGGAGACTAGGAAGATGATGGGGCATCATGCCCGGCTGGTTAAGGCTGGAGAGGAGATTGGGAGTGCCAACATCCGACTACGATTGATGGTTTCAGATCAGGCCAAACAGCTTGCTGATCAGGCCATTCAGATTTCTCAGCATGAGGCTGCCTCCGGGCGGTTGAGGAAGACTATGGAGGAGGCTAGTAAGGCGGAATTGCAGAAGATGGAGGATGCTTGCAAGGAGCAGAGAAATATGGCCATCTCGACAGTGGACGAGGTTCGGAGGGCGGATCTTGAGCAGGTAGAGGAGCTGTCGGGGAAGCTTGAAGCCGCAGAGCTTACTCAGGTCAGGCTAAAGGAGGAGATGGAGGTGATGAGGAGGTCCCTTCAAGCTGACTGTTCGCGATACCGACTGGAAAGGGATGCTGCCATTGCAAGGCTATCGGTTTCTGAGGCCCGTATGAGGGAGTTTGAGGAAAATGAGGAGATGATGGACGATATGCTGCAGGACATGTACTTTCGCACTTGGAAGCAGGGCAGCTTATCTTGGATGGACGACTACCCCCGGGTTATGGCTAGGATTTACCTCAGGGCTCTAGAGGAGGCCAAGTCTGAGGCGGAAAAGGAGGGTGGAGCGGCTATTAGGATGGATGTGGTCACCGCTCAGTTTACCAAGGAGGAGAAGACAATGGTGAAAGAGGGGATGCGGTTGTTCGCTGTTGAGGAGGCAGGTGTGGAAGTAGGGGATGATGACCAAGACGATCAAGGGGAAGTTGCTGGTAATCTCTACTTCATTAGTTTCTTCTTTTGTTAACTCTGTTTCTTATCACTAATGATTTCTTTTTCTGACTGGACAGGTGGGCAACAGGACAAGGACAAGACTCCAACGCAGCCGGCTCCCTGATTAGACCTGGAGAATTCTTTTTGTGGATTTGACATGGCAGTATATGTTAGTCTTAAAACAGTAGAGTAACTTTTAGGTTGTAATTCTTGCTACTTGTAATAAATAGCTCTATTCTTGATGTGCAATCCTTTAACTTAAGCTGATCTTGTCGTCTTTTGAATGTTTTTCCTATTTTGACATGTTGCCTAAGAAATATAGCTATGCATATTCTTGTAATTAAATTGTGTTTGGTGTCAGGTTCTTGTTTAAAACATAATTTCATGACTTGCAGTGTTAGCGTGAGGTGTGAACAAATTATGGGCATATATGGAAGAAGGAAATACCGCCCCTTATATTTTGCTTGTAGATGGCAACTTTGAATATCCTGTGTGACCGAGTAAGGGATGCGGTCCAGTATTTTGCTGTGAGTATCCGCTTCTATTAGTGAGTGTCTCCTGTTTTGTGTCCTGCACTTCAGGGATTGTTACAGAGGATAGGAGAAAAGTTTCTTAAGTAAAATTGAAATATGTGAAATAGTAAAACTTCCAATCACGGAAGGCCTTCGATGTGCTTAAGTTCGTGGCAAACGGGCTTTGTAGTCACTTTCCCTAGCTGTGGGTCTTGGAGACATTTATCACCCATCTTACGCCTCCGCGGGGAGTTAATTCTTTTTTACCACAGCCGTACTTAAGACACATCGAAGCCGAGATCGCGCACAGTAACTACCCGGGCCATTATGGCCCGTAATCGTGGGTATTATTCGATTTACTGTGGTCGGCTAGCGTGGGTGCCGATCGTCAACCGTGAACTTCCCCTGGCTGGCCACACCTTATGTTGGGGCTTATAATCGGTTCACAGTTGCCGGCGAGCCGAACGCCGTAATGAGCTGCCTCGGCTATAGTCGGCCTTCTCGGTGGCTTATAATCGGCTCATTACAGTTGGCTTTAAGGGCCGTCGCGAGCAATGAGTTAACCCGCAGCAGAGGGATGCTGGAGCAAAAGTGTCTCATTGGCGAGGGCATAGATTCGCGTAGTACCTGTTAGGTCTTGTCCAGGTGAAGTTGCGCTGTGGAGTGCCTCGCATAGGATTTTGTTCAACAGAAAAGGATAAAGTTAACAAGTAGCCAAGATATAAAGGAACAAGTTAAAAAAGAGACAAGGTTTTTTAAAGTGGTTCGGCATGAAAAGGCCTACGTCCACTGATTCTCTTTGTTAATTCACTTCATATGGGCAGTACAAGTTAAGAAAAGTATCGACGGAGGTGCTGGATGTTCCATGCCCTCTGGAACACCTCTCCGTCCACTGTTGACAAAATATAAGCTCCATTGTGGAGATCTTTATGAATTACATATGGTCCATCCCAGATTGGGTCTAGTGCTCCAGGGCGAGGGAAGATTCGCTTAAGGACAAGATCCCCTTCTTGTAAGGTACGATGCTTGACTTTGGAGTTGTATTGTGCTGCCACTTTCTGCTTGTGGGCCGCTGCTTTAAGGACTGCATCATTTCTTCTCTCCTCAAATAGATCCAAAGACATATGGAGGAGTTATTCATTCTCTTCTGGGTTATAGTGGATCCTACGGTGGGAAGGCACAATGGTTTCAACTGGGAGCATGGCCTCCGATCCGTATGCCAAAGAGAAAGGAGTGTGCCCCGTTGATGTTCTGAAAGATGTGCGGTAGGCCCACAGTGCCGTTTGACTTTTCGAGCTTCTTTTTGATCAGAGTTTTCAGAATTTTGTTGACTGCTTCGACTTGTCCGTTTGCCTGGGGATATGCTACGGATGAGAAGCTTTTATGAATTCCGTGCTCTCGGCACCAGTTGGCGAATTCCTCGCTGTCAAACTGAAGTCCATTGTCTGATATGATTTTGAGTGGGACTCCGTACCTGCACAGAACATTTTTGATTAAGAAGTTAATAACTTTGGCTGAAGATACTTTATTCAGAGGTTCCGCTTCCACCCATTTGGTGAAATAGTCGACTGCCACTATAGCATATTTGGCCCCGCCTCGGCCCATTGGTAGCTCACCGATTAAGTCAATTCCCCATATCGCGAAGGGCCAAGGGCTGATCATTTGAGTAATCTCAGTTGTTGGTAGCCGCAGAATCTTAGCAAACTTCTGGCATCTGTCACACTTTTTGACGAAATCTAAGGCGTCCTTGCTTAAGGTGGGCCAAAAATATCCATATCGGAGTATCTTTTTTGCTAATGTTTGCCCTCTGGTGTGATCTCCGCAGCTTCCCTGATGGATGTTGGATAAGATTTCCTTGGCTTCCCTCCCAGCGACACACCTTAATAACGGGTTAGAGAATCCGCGCCGATAGAGGATGTCTTCTTGTATTGTGTAGCGGGATGCTTTCCTTAAGATTTTCTTGACTTCGTTACGCCCGTTGGGTAGTGTGCCACTTTGTAGGTAGTCTCGGATGGGAGTCATCCAAGTTGCTTCCTCGGTTGCAGCTATCAGATTCACTTGCTCAAAACTTGGGGCCAGTTGCTTTGAGATGGTTACTGCCCCGAAGATGGTGATGTCTCTCACACTTGCTTGCTTTGCCAATTCGTCGGCCTCTTGGTTCTCTTCCTGAGGGATGTGTTTGACTAAGTAGTGGTCCAATCGGCTGAGAAGTAACTTGGTCTTCTTTAAATATGCTATGAGTCGTTCTTCTCGAGCTTGGAATTCTCCTAGTATTTGATTAACAATAAGTTGAGAATCGCTGTGAAGACACAAAGAATTGGCTCCGATTTCTATGGCAATTTCTAGTCCGACTATCACTTCTTCATACTCTGCATCGTTGTTGGTGGCAGTGAACTCCAACCTTATAGCATAGTGCAGTTTGTTTCCCCTGGGAGTGATTATTACCACACCCGCCCTCGAGCCTTGTTCGTTCGATGCACCATCCACAAAGAGATTCCACTTGATATCTTCTGCTATTTCCAATTGCTCCTTATCTTCGTTGGAAGTGAATTCTGTAATGAAATCAGCCATGGCTTGTCCCTTGATGGCGGTGCGAGGGTGATATCATACTGACTTAGTTCAATGCACCATTTAAGTAGTCGCCCAGAAGTGTCGGGACGATGGAGTACCTGCCTCAGTGGTTGATCGGTCAGAACTTTGACGGAATGGGACTGGAAGTAGTGACGCAGTTTCCATGATGTGATTAGTAAACAGTATGCTAGCTTCTCAAGTTTAGGATATCTGACTTCTGCCCCAGTAAACCTTTTGCTGACGAAGTAAACTGGTCGTTGCGTGCGGTTGTCTTCCCTTACCAAGGCAGCGCTTAGGGCGTGAGATGACACAGCCAGGTATAGGTATAATTCTTCGCCTTCGCTTGGAGTCGAGAGTACCGGTGGTTTCTGGAGGTGTTCGATTAGGTTAAGGAAAGCGGTTAAGCATTCGTCAGTCCATTCAAACTTTCCTTTGTCTTTCTTTAGAGCTTCGAAAAAGGGGACGCACTTGTCCGTTGCCTTGGAGATGAATCGGCTTAGGGCGGCCACTTTTCCATTTAGGCTTTGCATTTCCTTTCGGGTGGAAGGTATCTTGATATCCCTTAGCGCTCGGACTTGTTCAGGGTTCGCTTCAATCCCCCTGGCATGAACGATGAATCCTAAAAACTTTCCTGATGACACTCCGAAGGAGCATTTTAGAGGATTCAACTTCATTCCATACTGGCGGAGTACTTGAAACATTTTGCCTAGGTGGTTTACGTGATCTTTGGCTTTCCTTGACTTCACCAGCATGTCATCCACATATACTTCCATAGTCTGTCCTATTAGCCCTGCAAACATCTTGTTGACGAGGCGCTGGTAGGTGGCTCCTGCATTTTTAAGTCCGAAAGGCATTACCTTATAGCAGTATAAACCCCGGTCAGCGATGAAACTAGTGTGGTCTTGGTCGGGAGCATGCATAGGAATTTGGTTATATCCTGAGTATGCATCCATAAAAGATAGGAGCTCGTGCCCGGCTGTGCTGTCTACAAGTTGGTCGATTCTGGGAAGTGGGAAGCAATCCTTTGGGCAGGCGTCGTTTAGGTTGGAAAAGTGAATGTAGGTTCGCCACTTCCCATTAGCCTTCTTTACCAGCACCGGGTTGGCGATCCATTCCGGGTAGATAGCTTCTCGTATGAAGTCATTAGCGAGTAGATTCTTTACTTCTTCATCGAGGGCTGCTGATCGCTCTGCCCCCATACTTCTCTTTCTTTGTTTTACAGGCGCCTTGGTAGGATCAATTTTTAATACGTGGCAGGCTATGTCGGGGGAGATTCCGGTCATGTCAGCGTGTGACCATGCGAATACATCCAAGTTGTGGCGGAGAAAATCGATGAGTTGTTTTTTCAATTCGGCTTTTAGTTGGGACCCAATTTTAAATAGTCTACTTGAGTCGTGCTTGTCTACAGATATAAACTCCATAGCCTCTACAGGCTCGGCGGTGGCCTCCTCCTCTTTGTCCCTAGGGTCTAATTCATTGAAAGGGTCGCTGGTATATCGAAGAGGAGGGGCTTTCTTTAGGTGCTATGCTTCTAGACTTTTTGTGCAGAGGGCAATCTCTACACCCTTCCCTTTATCCTTCCTGTGGTTGTTGCGAAGTTCAGTCACATAGCAGTCTCAAGCAACGTCCTGGTCTCCTTCCACTTCCCCTACTCCATTGTCTGTTGGAAATTTCATCTTTAGGCACCATGGGGCTAGGACAATTTGGAAGTCAGACAAGGCTGGCTTTCCTAAGAAGGCGTTGTAGGCTGAATGGTTTTCTATTAGCACAAACGTCTGTTTCCGTACAGCGGAGCGGGGATGGCTTCTAATCTCAACAAAGAGGTCCAGTTGCCCGAGGGGCATCTTCGCATCTCCAGTGAAACCGTGTAGTGGTTTATCGCAGGGAGATACATCCTTTATTGACAGCTTCATTTTGTCGAATGCGTGTTTGAACAGGATGTTTACTGAGCTTCCAGTGTCTACCAGGATTCGGTAAACTTCGGTGGGACCGAGTCGGGCAGAGATAACCATGGGATCCATGTGAGGGTACTGCCTTCCTTCTAGGTCACGCTTACCGAATGTGATGTCATCACTTTCTTTCCGCTTCGGGTGGCGCTCTTCTATAACCGAATTGACAGTCTTTATTGTCTCTAAGCGACTTTCCATATCTTTCCATCTCTTTCCAGCTTCTGTCTGCGATGTGCGGTCCTCCTGAGATGGTATGGACCACTATCTTCTCTTGGCTAGAGCCGCTAGCGTTGCGGTTTCCTCTGTCGGTCCCCGGTGAGGGTAGCCTTGGGTTTTCATTGGCAGGAGCTGGAGTCTTGTCCTGACTTTTTACATAACGTTCCAGTTTCTTCCTTCTGATGTGTTCCTCAATCAGATCCCGGAGATGATGGCATTCATTGGTATCATGCCCGTGAGATTCGTGGAAGCGGCAGAACTTTCCAGACTTCTGCGCGTTATCTGATTCCTTCTTGTATGGTGGGCGTTTGTATCTAACTTCGCCTTGGGTGGCAAGGAAGATATTTTCGACGGTCTCGTTCAAAGGAGTGTAAGTGTCGAATCTCGGTCCAGGCCGATATAGGCGCTTTTCTCCCTTCTTGCCCCCAGCATTGTCTCTGGAATCATTTCTTTGAACGTCCCTTCCCACAGCGGGGGCGTTGCTGTGAGTTGCCTTATTTTGCTGTCCTGACTGCCCCTCAACGGCAGCATCCTCGAGCCTCATATATTTCCCGGCTTCATGGAAGAAATCGGGTAAAGTAGCTGGTTTTTCTTTTGTCAACCGTCTAGCAAATTTAGTGTCCGGATGCACACCGCTACAGAGGGCCATTAGGATAAGCTTCTCGTCGGCATCTTGGACTGCGGCCGCTACGGCATTGAATCGGGTCAGGTATTGCTGCAGTTTTTCCCTGGGTTTCTGTTTGATGATGGATAAGGAATAAGCGTCCTTAGGTTGTTCCACATGAATGCGGAACTGACTGATAAACCTTTCTTTCAACATTTCCCATGAGCTGATGGATCCCTGGGGTAAATGACAGAACCGGGAGGTAGCGAGATCTGCTAAGAATAGTGGAAAGCATTTGCACAGTACTCCTTCTGTTGCTCCACTCATGAGCATGTGCTATGTGTATCTTTGTAAGTGTACGATGGGGTCGGAGGTTCCCTTGTAAGGTTCCATTGTTGGCATCTTCCATTCACGGGGGGTGATAGAAATTTCAATGTTGCGGGCGAAAGGGCTGGTCACCCTAGCGCCTATCCCTCGATCTCTTTGCTCCCGTTGGATGCATTCTCTGAATAAGCGTGCCATCCTTTCATCAGAATTTGGAGCAGATAGAAATGAGTTTGGTTCTGTTCTATGGGATTGATTCCGTCCAGATGACCTGTAGGGATGGTATCGTCTATCATTCCCCATATTTTCTAGTGGCTGCCTTTGGTCTTCTGGGAGCATGCTAGGGTCAGCTATAGTTGGCCCTTGCCTTGATCTTCCCCTGCTGGGTTCTGATTTAAGCACTTCCTCGGGTCCAACTTCGGGCTGGACTCTAGCTCGGCCCCGTTCACTAGAATTTCCGTGGTTAGGCAGTATGACAGGCTCAGCTACAGTTGACCTTTGCCCGGCACCTCCCCTGTTGGGTTCGGTACCAAGCGTTTCCTCAGGCCTAACTTCGGGCTGTGCTCGATCTCGACTCCTACCATGGCTACTCCTGCCGTTAGCTCCTTCGAAGAAGGAAGATCTCTGTTGCCTCTGAGATCCTCCAGACTGGGACTCGCCCCATGATTCAGTGTTGCGGTTGGACTCTTCAGCATCCCTTAAGCGTGACATGAGATGGTCCACCAAAGCTTCCTGCTGGGACGTGAAGCGGTTAGTTACTTCAACCAAAACTCTGTCCAAATCTGCCCTAGTAATTGCTACGGGCTGTTCTGTGGCAGGAGTGATTGGGTTAGCCTGTCCTTCATTTGTTACTGCTGCTGGAGGAGGATGATTTACTTGATCCGTGACAGCTGGATCTGGAAGACTGCTAGATGCGATGTTTTTTCCTTTGTTAACATCTTTTCTCTACTTGGGAGGCATGTTTTTCAAGTGGCAAACGATGTTGTTAGGAAAACTATTAAGTGGATGAAGCTGAAGCTTCGAGCTTCTCCCTCTCAGTGAAAGCACCAAAAATGTTTGCACAAAAAATGGACAAACACCTCAAAGTCGTATGATTCAATAGTTCTTATGTTGTTCTTAGTGATTTTAGAGATTTATGTAGATATATGAAAAGCAGGGGCTAAATTGTAAAAAGACACGCAAATTTATAGTGATTCAGCCAGAATGTGCCTACGTCCACTTTATATGTTATTTCTCTTCTCTTGTTTTGATTACAAGTACAAAGCTGTGATACAAGTAAAATAATGTTGTTTGAAAGTTCTATATGTGCTTGAGCTCTCAAAACTTGTCCCCCATTGTTGTACCCCTGCCCCTCTATTTATAGAGTGAGGCTGGGGGTAGGGGTCTTGGAGGTATATAGCAGCTGGCGGGTCTGGGCTGACGTAATCTGGCCTGGCGAGTTTTGGTTCGGCCTCCCTTGGTTCGGTGGTAGGAGTTGAATGTTAGTATGGAGACAACTTGGTCCAGTTGTGGTGGGGAGAAGATTGGTCCGGCAGTGGATTGGTCCGGCAGTGGAAAGGTTCGGTAGTGGATTGGTTCGGCAGGACTTGGGTAAGTGGTTGGTTCGGCATTGCTTGGACCAGGAGGACTTTGATTCATGGAGTTGGAATTGATTTGGTTCGGCATTGGTTTGGAGATGACTTGGTCCGGCTGTTCTGATCCGGTGGTGAGGATTCGCCTAACAATATGAATATTAGATTAAGTAAGTTATATATACTTGTCTACCATTAGTACAGATCTGTTTGCTTTAAAATATTACGTTAGTTTTATATATTATATATATGCCCGTTATATTGTCCATTATATTATATAAAGCAGTAGTGAATGTGTACAGTAGTATATATATGTTCATATCAATAACATTCAATCGGTTGTATATATATAAAGCTTATTTTGGATCTTAAGATATTATATGTATGTATTGATGTTGTGTAAATGTTTGAATATTTAAAAGTTTTGAACCTATTGGAATCAAAATGGTTTAAGTTGTAATGCAAATATGTATTTGGAATTGTTATAAAATTATAGTGACTTATTTAGAGTTTGAATTGAGGTGAAATCGATAAACTGAGATTTGGGTTAAATGGGATTTTTGGAATTCGTGTGCATATATAAGTTATATAGGGGTAATAAAGCACAAGTTACTTTTATGCTGATGTAGCTATATACATAGGTTTATAAGATTTAAATGATATTGTTTTGGTAATATATTTGTTTATTCCATATTGATTTTAAAATTACCTATATATGTATAAATATATATATGGTAGTATATACAATGTATAGATTTTTATTTGTTATACATCTGACCTGTCAAATTATATATATGTGAGTTGTTGGTATATACTATTTATTTTATAACTGTTCTACTATGAATTTTCCATATACTATATATATATATATATCAGTTTGAATGTATAAGCCGTATATCTATATATATATAGTTAGTGTATCTTACTGAGAATATGTATAAGGTTGTATAAGTTTATATTTGTATTAGATAATTTTGTCTGTTGCATAGTTATACAGTCCGGTTTATATATTTGTATTTATATATGTAATGTTCTGTTTTTTTGCAAATTCACAGTAAATTAATATATGTTAGTATACAAGTAATATAACAGCTTTAGTATTGTTCAAGCAGCATGCATATGTAATTTTTGGGGTCTGCACATTCTAGTTATATGACACAGTATGGTTATGTATCACTTATATATATTGTGTATGTTGTTTGATAAGTATAAGTTTATATTAGTTTTATATGTTATATACATTTGCTTGAATATATATGGGCTGTAAATCTTATGGGCTACGACCTTTTGATGACTTGATAGGTACTTTGTTTGATTTCTAACAAAACCGAGTATGTATTATCTGAGTTATAAAGTTGATAGTTTGAAAATAAATATATGATATCTATAGTGTATTGTTTATATATGTTAAGTTGTATTAAGCATGTTTACGTATATAAGTCGAATAGAGTATATTAGGTTATAAAGGTTTATACATATTAGTTGGATATAATTATATAAGTACATGGGTTGGTTTCAAGTATATAAGGAGGTCTTATTTTATATACGTGTTTTAAATGGAAACAACAATCTTAATTATATATATATATATATATTTTATTTTATACTCGCCTTAAATTTGATATTGATTTCATGGAAAATAATAATAGTATATATTCTATCTCTATCTAGATGATTCGTTCTCGTCAATTCAAACTATCAGCTTTGTCGTCGATTCCTGTCAATCTAGCTTTGCTTTGGGATTCGGGCTTGCATTTCATAACTCAACTTCATTGTCTATTCTATAACCTCGGAAGGTGAGCACTCACTCACGATTAACGTTCTTTTATTTATTAAATTTGATTTCAATTGAAACGACAATTGAAATAGGCTGCTGTTAGATATTTACACTGTTATTACCTGTATCAGTTCACCTGTGACATCTGACACCATTATCTGTTATATATGCAACAGTTTGATTGTTAAATGATTGATTGTTTGTTATTTATATTGGATGTTAAATTGTAATGGATAGAGTGATAAATATTATGCAAATAAATTTGACGTAGGATAATTAAAATTTGAATCGACATATATGTTGAATTTGATTAGTTGAATATGACCCCTTTTAATTGTTAAATTAATTGACATGTAGAATAGTGATAATTACACTTTGAACTGTTGAACGTATATTGGATTAATTGTTGTAGTATTAAAATTGAAATCGAATGACAAGTGAAGAACCGTATTAATATTAGTGTAATAATCTTTAATCTACATGAAATGATAGTGTAGATTCTAGAAATAATTATATTAATTCGCACAAACAACAATGCGAATTAATACGATTATTTCAGGATTATTGATTTGATTTTAGATTGATATTGGTTGTTGTTGTTGCTTGTTGATTTACTTTGACACCATCCCAGTTATCACACTGCAAGTTCCCTTTGCTATGCTATGATTTTGAATTGAATTGGAATCGGGATGAAATGATAAATACCCAAATTGAACCTGGACCTAGGATAGAGAATTAAATAAACCGATTGGTCAATAATTTGATTTAAAAATAAACGAAGATTTTATTTGAATAAATAATATGGTTTTGAAATGAAGTTGAAATTTGAATTTTTATGAAAGGAAAATGTTAATATTTAATAATATGAAACAAAATATTAACAATGTAATTGATGAAAGAATGTTGTTTAATTTGAGAAATGATTGAATTAAGTTTGAAATTATAATTAAGTTTGAAATTATTAAACTTTGAAATGATTTAATAATTAAGTTTGAAATTATAATTAAGTTTGAAATTATAATTAAGTTTGAAATTAGTAAACTTTGAAATTATTTAATAATTAAGTTTTGAATTATTTAATAATTAAATAAGATTGAATGATTTAATGATCAAATTGAATTGAATTCTTTAATAAGTGAAATTGAACTTTTGAATAAGTGAATTTACTTCGTAAATAATTGAAATTGAGTTTTCTTTATTAATTAAGTTTTGGAAAATTATTTAAGTAAGTAAATAAGTGAAATTGAATTTCTTCTACAAGAAATAAAATGTGATATTTTTGAAATAAATGTAAGACTTGTAATTTAAAGAATTTGATTTGATGAATTTAATTTAATTCAAATTTGTAAGTTTTGATATAATGGCATTGAACTTAAGTAATTGATTTAATGAATTGGAAATTAAATAGAAATTGTTTTAAATGATAAATTTACTCAAGGAATATTGAATGAAATCGATAAATGAAGTTAAACTGATTTGAAGGTTAAATTAAATCATTTTAAATGATTTCGGAATGAAACTTATTTACGAATGTAAATGAATACTTGAATTGTTTTAAATAGAAATTGAAATTGAATTATAAGATTTTGGAATGGTAATTTGGAAGTTTTGAAACGTAAATTATGGAAATTGATTTTGAAAGAGAAATGAAATGTTGGTTTACAAATTCTAATTGAAATTGTAATTGATTTGGTTTTTGAAATTTATTAAACGACCAATCGGTGTAATAATTACGAAGGTTATTAAAGAGACCGGAATCGGTTAGGGACATACTCTCTGTCTAAACCGAAAACCACTTTAATAACTATACGCGGAGTGTGATCCAGAATGAAGTGGTTGGAATGATGTACGTGATGACTGAAGAAAGAGAACGATAATGGATAGCCTTGACACTTGTGTCAAATTGGAAATGACTAAAACAGGAGCCGTGCCGGGCCAAATGGAGGTCAGCTACCTCAAGCGAACATACTTCTTCGAACTACTCATTACTTGTTGTCGATTGGTGCACCCTTGATTTTGGGAGTGTTGTTTCACGGTGTTGCGGTCGCTGCGGCGATGCGTTCTCACCAGTCCGGATCAGGCAAATGGTAGTTTCACTACCTTGGGTATTGCCTTATGTGCCTTGTCATACTTGTATCCCTATACGCGACCACTACGATTTGTTTTGTACCTTTAGTATATGGATTGCCCTCTGGTGACTTCCGGTTTTGGGGAAACTACGGTCTTGTATATACTCTTGGGAATAAAAATGTGTTAAGGGTGGAATGGGCCATGACTTAACACTATTTTGATATTTTATATTACTGATAGGCATTATCTACTTATCGTACACTACTACATAGTAGATAGTTTAACGGATCCTTAAAGGATGGTTATTCCAAACATTCTTTGAGTTACTTGTATTTCAATTGCTATTCCACTTGAGTTGGATTTATTAATATAAGAATGTTAATCCTGACTCGAGTGTCTTGTGTTTTTGTTTTACGCTCGGGTCAGACTGAGTGTACCAGTATTCGAGACTCACCTTTGGAGTTGGAGCTTTGCTTGAAGATCCAGCCATCTATTCTGCTTTCAGTATTCGATGATTCCAATGATGTATTCTGTTTTGTATCTGATGTATCGTATTACTCTTCCGTTGTATCTGGTTTAACTCTGATGTAACTTATACATTTATATAGTAGCTTCATGAACTACTATCTCTTTTATTTCCGCTGCATTTATTACTCTGTGTCTGTGATCTGTGATTATTTTATTTACTGTATATGTTCAGTTTTTCCAAATTTAAATTAACAACGCGGTATTTTGAGCAATTCAATTCCGGCATGAGTGTCTACCTATACACTTATAATGGATGCGAATGGTCCAAAATATCGGGTCGTTACAATTGATGAATTCAATGAAATTGTAGCTAGAATAAAAATGTTAAAGAGATTGATTAAAAGTTGCTTGAAAATAAAATGTAATTTCATTCACACTAAAAATAGAATTGTTTCAAATTGTAGAATACATATGATAGTGGAAAAGAGTAGGTGATAAAAATGGTTAACAATGAACTAAAGTGAACGAATCAAAAGCTGAGAAATGTCTGAGAAGAAAATTCTAGTATTGGAGTGTAGAGAATATGAAGAGAATTGTTGTCAGATTATAATGATACAATGAATGCATGGTGGCTGTAGATGGAAATAAGAATACAAATAGTCAAAAAATAAACTCTTTATATAAATATATATAATAAAGTAGAATGTAATAGATGTGTTGAACGTTCAATATGCTGGAGCCATTAATAATAATATTAATCTTTGTCATGTATGCTACAGACATTAAGAGTATCACTAAGATCTGAATGTATCAAAATAAAATTATACATGATGAGAAATAAGCATACAGGATGAAAATTAAGTATACATTTAATGAATGACCTTTTAGACCAATGAATGTTTATACTAATACATCTACGGTATTCAAATGGCGATCACCAACGTGCCGAAAAGAAAGAACATTAGGGTAAAAGAAAATGAAAAGGAAACAGATAAGAAAGAATAACACAATATCAGAACCTCATATGCAGAACGATAATATATAATATCTCAAAAGATCTTTACCAAAAGAAAGTTTTATACACATACAACCATCAGAGTAAACTAACCTATCATCGGCCATAATAGCCTGTCCTCACAAATGCTAATAAATACAAAACAAGTTATGTGGCGGAAAGTAAATACGTGCATGGGTCTTGGAGGCATCCGGCTCATCTCCTAAAGCTCCAAAGCGTCCAGCTAAATCTGGAAATATACTCGGGGTTGACCCAAGCATTATAAGAAAATAACACCCTAATCAGTCTGGTAAACTAGCGTGAGAAACTAAAATCATATGGATTTTTATATATATAAAACCCTTCAAAAATAAAGGTATATCGTAAAACCATGCCTTAAATAATCACGAACGGGTTTTACCTTACGATGACCAAACCATTTCTATTTGAAAATCCAGTGATACTATAATAATATCTTGGTTGTTAAATATAAACAATCAAGTAGCTATGATGCACGTGAGTGTACATCACAATAATAATAGATATATAATCAAATTCGCTAAATCGGGTTCGTTAATTATATAGGATTCCACGGAGGTGACCTCGGTACTTCGAGAATAGTCCTCCTACACAAGGATAAGAGATATCCTCCTAAAACATTATATACCCCTAGCTGATGTACCATAGGAAATACATAACTGGCCATAACATAAGGCCGAGTGCACCACTCACGCATGCATAACTATAGGAATCTCTAGGGTGATTCACCTGCACCCTTGGGTTAGCTAAACCCAACGGCTATGCATCCTATCTCTATCTTTAGTCATATCTGCTGGTGAGGCTACCTCCGGCATTCCAGCACACGAATCACCACTCGAACGGATCTCGACACACGGGTCTCCAACTCGGACAAATCTCACAATCACACATAGATTCCCATATCTCAACAGATTTCGGAATCACACATAGATTCCTACGTCTCAACAGATATCAAAATCACATATAGATTCACATATCTTAACAGATCTTGGAATCACAGATGGATTTCCACATCCTGAATAGATCACGAACAACTACATGTGTTTGATCATCTCAAACAGATTTTGAATCTCCATATAGATTCTAGCATCTCAAACCAATCACGTACCTCTTCCAAAGATAAAAACACGTATATGGTATTGGAGTGGTTACGACTTCAAGTTATCTCACATAAGTACACTCCCCCGCTTACCGGACGCTCCAAAAACCAATTGATCGATTTTCGATAAACTCAACTCCGGTTCTTTTTTGAAATAAACTGACAATACATAAGAGCGGAGATCACCTCTTAACCAAATGGGGTCAGATTTCCTTATCATTTGTCCTAGAAGAGCAAAACTAGTTTATACATATAGTATAGCATCACCAAAGATAATTATACCATTTATTTCCCGTATTTCTTCTAGATATTTCCAGAGTTATATTTGGTCAATTTCAACAGTAATCAGAATAACCACATAAGGGAAACTAAGTCCTGCATACTTTCCATAAGCAAGTAACACATAAATCATGATCAATACACAAAAGCACAATCAAGTCATATAAAGGACTTTAAATACCCTTTTTATTTCGTTAATCCTTTATTAATTAAATCCTCTTTTATTAGTAAAACTCTTTTTTATCCAATAAAACTTCTTTTACTAATTAAAACTTCACTTATTAATTAAACTTCACTTTTTGATTAAAACTTCACTGTCCATTTCTACATATTTCAATACTCTCTAAAGTATTCATATGCTTATCTCAACGGCAAAAGTATATTCACAAATCAATAACAAGTTTACTTACTTAAAACGCAGTCAAAGAGGTTAAAAACAAATGTTACTCAAACATTGTTACTATAAACCCCTTCTCTCTTTTATACTTTAAAACTTCAACTTTTCCATCTTTTCCAAAGATTCCATTCTTGTTATTATCTTTAAAATTCCATTATTAAAGATCTAAGTATTTTCTCGGATCATTCGATTCTATTTTTCCACTTTGAAATATAATTCAAGGTTTTAAAAAACAAATGTTACTAAAACACCGTTTACTACAACCCCAAAACACTTCACACTTAATCAGTATCTTTAAACTCTCTTTTAAAGATTATATTACATTTCAAAAGTATATTTAAATGGGTTAAAAATAATTGTTGCTTAAACACCATTACTGCAAACTCAAAATCACTTTTATACCTGTAATTAACTTTGAAGCATGCCCATGTATAGATCTGAGTACATCATCACTTTTTAAACAAGATGATATACCTTTTTAATTATTTTTATAAAACCATTCATTATAATATAAGTGTTAAAATCACAAAAACCTCTTTTATAATCTTTTCCAAAATACTTATATTCTTTTCCAACTAAACCTTCTTAATATGATATATAATATAAAAGCTTTTATTCCTTTAATAAAATTATTAACAATTTTATTAAAAACTATACACACTATAAATTTTTCTTTAAAATACTTATAATATGGTTTAAAACACTTACTCAAAGTATTACTTAAAATATCAATTTCAAAATTTATTCAAAAACCATAAAAAGCATGTTTTTATAGTTTAAACTCTTTACTTTAAAAATTTAAAACATAGTTAAACTTCAACATCCCTTTTTAAAGTACTTTAATAACTTTTCACATAATTTCTTTAAAAAGATTGGAAAAATATACAAAGTAAAAGTCCTTTTCTACTTTACTAAAACCATGATATTCAACACCACTTTGTTTCTCAATTTTAATAACTTTACAAAACAATTCCTTTAGGTCAAACACAACCAAACGTGTGTATAAAACCATCCAATATATATATTTGTACAATATATTCACATTTAACCAATTTAACAAATGTTAAATGCAGAGGATTTTCCAAATGCATTTATAGCAACAATTTTGCTTCAACCATTCACAACACACTATCACTTTTCTCACAGCAATATCAAACATGTAAATAATAGTTCTAGGCCATAGTATATGTTTTAGAGAGCTATAAGAGAGATTATACTATATATAATGTTGTCACTTTCTTTCAAAAGCAAGGAGGTCCAAAAATAATAACTTGCATTATTATGTATTTTAAATTAATATTTTGCAGAACAAACATTATATCACAACAATATACAAATCAACCGGTGACCAAGTTCATCCAAGCCCAGACCAATCCAAGGCGTATAGAATTCCGCTACGAGTGCAAAAGCGAAGAAAGCGTCTCGATCAGATCTCATAAGAAAAGGTTATCGATTGTGTAAGGTTTGGGATTAATTCAAATAATTAATTAAAATTTATTTCTTAATTACCTTTATTAAAACAAGGCCTCTTCTTTTCCAAATTCAAATTGTCATATACACAAGCTAAACCCATACACACAACACCACTCTCCTCCCCTCTACCTCAACACACGACGATTCGTCTTTGCCAACGCGTCGCCCTACGCAAGATCTTCGCATTGGACACCAACAATTGGAGCTCGTCCTCCTCTATAAAATTCCAATCTACAGCGTAAAATTCCACCGTGATGCCGCATTTTGATCCCCATGACTAGAGCACCAACGACAATCACCAAAACACTTCTCCGACGGCCACGAGTTCAATGGCAAACTCAATTTCATCTCCGGCGCCTTCTGCCTCGTCGCGACTTGTTCACCACTAGCCGACAACCCAAATGTCGCGAATCACCTTACACCACCGCACTTCACAAAATCATCACCACCTAGTCTCTTCGACATGAGAAACACTCTACCACCCTCGCCTCGACCTAACGCCGCCTAAATCTCCACTAAACTCAAACCCTAGCTTCGGTCATGGATGTCGAGCACATCCAACCATCACCGCACACAAATCGACACATAAGGAATTGAAGCACACGATCCCAACGAATCCAAAATCATTGAATTCCATTGATCCTAGCTCAAGAAACAATTGATTGAAGAGGGGGAACGAGTGTCGGCTGATTTTGATGAAGTATTAAGAAAGGAAAAGTGATGAAGAGAACAAGGGTTGGGGTAGTATTTATATAGAAATTTTTATTATATTTTATTCTCTTAATTAAATCATCGAACGATCCGAGCTCGCAAGATCACACGGGACGTCCAATTGACACGAAACTCGTCGGCGCACAACTCAATATTCTGGTCCCAATGACACTAGTTTCGTCAAAATCCAAGACAATGCCATAGGATGATAATTTCATAAGTTTATTAAAAAGAATTATTATTAAAACAAGTTTAATCACTTTAATTAAAAATTAAAAGTTTACCATTATCATATATTATTATTTTTTTAAAAAGGAAATTTTATTACATTAAATCCAAGATTTAAATGTTTAAATAATTCCGATATTTAAATAGAAAGCGTTCGAAATTTTGGGTCGTTACATTCTCCCCCTTTAGAATATTTCAACCTCGAAATAATGACACGAGCAACAAAAACAACAATCACACATCAATACGTAATGGTATTGTAATCACTAACAAAAAAAAACAATTACATAACAATACTACACGGTACTATAATCACTAGCAACCAAAGCTCACGGTTTGCCCAGGTTTAGAAACCTTCTCATTAAACAAGGATGATAAATAATCTACTAAGTGTACCTTACACTCAATAGCCTCAGGTTATTACTTAGTCGATTGTTCATGCTACCTCAGAACAATTCGAAGTGTTCCCCAAACTCTCCATAAGGCAACACATATAGCATACGAATATACTAAAGCCCGTACGATATACATATATCATCCGTATGCGATATCAAATTTGATCACTAGCTCGATCACATAAGTTTCACTTCCGAACTAGTATATCTCAATTGACCTCTATAGTTTGGACTACGATCAAGTTCCTTGACTAAAAACCACCATTCTCCTTACATAGCCATACACTATGATAGAAAACTTCAGGATCATATCAAGAATCTGTATCAGGTGTTCGCCGCTAAGAATCGAGTGAAAAATCCTAACTCGGACTGGCGTAAATCACCTCGAAATCCATGTTCTTGAATCCTAGATAAAAAAACTATCATGCGACTAAAATGATCTATGTACAACTTACTTGCTTTATTCCAATTGTTTTCTTAACTTATACCAATTGCATTTCATTTTAATTCATATTCATTTTCCATATAGCATTCCTCATTTAATATGCAAATCATTTATGACTCATTTCATAAAACTTTACTTCAAGTTATTAAACATTATATAACTTAAGTTCATACTCGTATAATACTCCACTACATCCTAAGGGTATATACAAAAACATCTAATTCATTTTACTAAACAAGTATATTCAATAATTTAGAACTTGTTTTAACTCACTACCTTCTCAATTCAAGAGTTACAAAAACTCAACATCTATATTTATACAAGATCACTTAGCTTCAAATTTCTATACCAACTCCAACTGTCCAAAATCGTCGAAAATTCCATTTTATTCCAATAATTGAAAACTACTAATCAACATATTAAATAAGATGCACAACCAAACAACCCTAATGCAAAGAATATATAAGTCCATAAACTATCTTAACAAAAAACTTAAGAACTAAACACCGGGTTTCATTTCATAACATTTTGAAAGAAATAATATATATTTATAACTTTTGTATATCCATCATACTTTCGGGATTTAAATCGAAATTTGTTTTACCAGAACAACTATGAAGCAAAACTACTATGGTAGCATTCTTTACTTTGAAACTCAAAAATGAATGCCGATGATGTTGCAGTCATCATCATAATTATTTTCCAGCAACAATAGTGAGTGCAATACTTTCTATCTATTTTAAAATCCTTTTGAAAACATTTTTATACATAAATACATTCAAATAATACTAGTATTATTTTCTCTTCACAAACTTAAAAAAACAATTTCCAAAAACATCGAGATTTAAGTTCTTAAATTCTCAATTTAAATCCTTTTTATTTATAACTATACTTTATAAACCATATTTATGTAAAGACACTTATATAAAATCATTTCACCAATATTTATTTTTAAAATATACTATCTTTATCAAAGACTATAATAAACAACTTTTGTTAAAATTAAATTTTAACCCAACATTATCACCGAACGCCTTATAGTCAAACTGTGAAACTTAATTCACAAGGTGTTCACTTCAACATCTCCATAATTTACTATCTACCCAACCCATACAGTGAAAAAGTAAAACTACTTATAAACTAGTCGAGCATAATAAATCAAACAATAAATGATAATAGTTGAACGTTATCATTTCTTAACAAACACACCATAAATAACTATATCAATTTTTGAAAATTATTCTTTTATATATTAAATATAATCCTAGGTAAAATTATTTCGTTTACCAATTTCAAAAATAATGCTGCATCGTTTTATCTTGTTTAAGTGTTTAGAGATCCCTATCAATAACGTTAGCAGCACGTATTGACTAGAATCCATAAACCACTCAACAGACCAATCAACATAGTACAAAACATTTTTTATAATAATAACAAATACGCACTCTAATATATATAATACACTCAACTCATAATAAGGCATTCCAATACCCTATCTCTTAATGAGTTATACCCCACCAAAGCCAAGGTTCTCAATTAACCTTCAGCTCTGATACCAAATGTAACGAACGACGTTCTAGACCCTCGAATGTCGACACTAATACATATATGGTATTCATGTACCGAGCACCCAAGTGCTCAAAACAGAGAACATTAGGGTAAAAGAAAAAGAAAAGAAAAAAAACAAGAAAGAAGAACACAATATCAGAACCTCACATGCGGAACGACAATATATAATATCTCAAAAGATCTATACCAAAAGAAAATTTTAGATACATACAACCATCAGAGTAAACTAACATATTATCAGCCTGGACAGTTATAATAGCCTATCCTCACAAATGCTGATAAGTACAAAACAAGTAATGCGGCGGAAAGTAAATATGTGCATGGGTCTTAGAGGCATTCAACTCGTTTCATGAAGCTCCAAAGCGTCTAACTAAACCTGGAAATATAGTCGGGGCTAACCCGAGCATTATAAGAAAATAATACTTAGATTAGTCTAGTAAAACATCATGAGAAACTCAAATCATATGGATTTTTATATTTATAAAACCCTTCAAAAATAAAG
Organism: Allium fistulosum; assembly: GCA_030737815.1. NCBI lineage: Eukaryota > Viridiplantae > Streptophyta > Magnoliopsida > Asparagales > Amaryllidaceae > Allium > Allium fistulosum. The sequence goes on from CM060904.1 coordinate 693,538,691, forward strand.
GTATATCGTAAGACCACGTCGCAAATAAATAAGGACGGGTTTTACCCTACAATAACCAAACCATTTCTATTTGAAAATCCAATGATACTATAATAATGTATAGGGTATGAAATATGAATAATCAAGTAGCTATGATGCATGTGAGTGTACATCACAACAATAATAGATATACAATCAAAACTAATAAGGCGCATTCGTTAATTGTGTAGGACTCCATGGAAGTGCCCTCGGTACTTCGAGAACGGTCCTCCTGCACAAGGATCAGAGATATCCTCCCGAAGCATCGTACATCCCCAGCTGATGTACCATAGGAAATACATAGATGGCCAAAACATGAGGCCGAGTGCACCACTCACGCATGAATAACTATAGGAATCTCTAAGGTAGAGTCACATGCACCCTTGGGTTAGCTAAACCCACGGGCTATGCATCCTCTCTGGTTTTAGTCAAATACACTATTGAGGCTACATTCAACACTCCAGCACACGAGTCACCACTCGAACAGATCTCGACACAGGAGTCCCCATCTCGAATAGATCTCAAAACCAAACATGGATTCCTACATCTCAAAAGGTCTCGAAATCACACATGGTTCTCACATCTCAATAGATCTCGAAATCACATATGGATTCCCATATATGAACAAATCATTAAATCACACATGGATTCCAACATCCTGAATATATCAGAGCAACTACATGTGTTTGAGCATCTTAAATAGATCTCGAATCTCAACATAGATTCTAACATCTCGAACCAATCACGAATCTCTTCCAAAGCATAGAACATGTATATGGTTTTGGAGTGGTTTTGGTTTCTAGTCATCTCATATAAGTACACTCCCCCACTAACTGGAAGCTCCAAAAACCAATCGATCAATTTTCTGTAAACTCAACTCCGGTTCTTTTGGAATAAACCAACAATACATAAGAGCAGAGATAACCTCCTAGCCGAACGAGGTCATATTTCCTTATCATTTGTCTTAGAAAAGCAAAATGAGTTTATACGTATAGTATAACATCTCTGAAGATAACTGTACCATATAATCCCGTGTTTCTTTTAGATATTTCCAAAGTTATATTTGGTCAATTTCAACAATAATGAAAATAATTTTATAAGGAAACTAAGTCTCATGTACTTTCCATAAGCAAGTAACACATAAAGAATGATCAGCACACATAAGCACGATCAAGTCATATAAAAGACTTCAAATCTCCTTTTTATTTAATTAATCCTTTATTAATTAAATCCACTTTTATTAGTAAAACTCCTCTTTATCTAATAAAATTTCTTTTATTAATTAAAACTTCACTTATTAATTAAACTTCCCTTTTTAATTAAAACTTTGATGTCAATTTCTACACATTTAATACTCTCAAAAGTATTCATATACTTATCTCAACGGTATAAGTATATTCACAAATCAATAGCAAGTTTTACTTACTTAAAACGCAGCCAAAGAGGTTAAAAACAAATGTAACTCAAACATTGTTACTATAAACCCTCTCTCTCTTTTACATTGTAAAACTTATACTTCTCTATCTTTTTCCAAAGATTTCACGCTTGTTATTATCTTTAAAATTTCATTATTAAATGTCTAAGTACTTTCCAAAATCATTTAATTCTATTTTTCCCCTTTAAATTATAATTCAAGGGTTTAAAAAACAAATGTTACTAAAACACTGTTTACTACAAACCCAAAACACTTCACACTTAATTAGTATCTTTAAACTCTCCTGTAAAGATTATATTACTTTTCAAAAATATAATTAAATCAGTTAAAAACAATTGTTGCTTAAACATCACTACTATAAACCCAAAGCACTTGTATACTTATTATTAACTTTGAAACACATCCATTTAAAGAACTTAGTACATCTTCACCTTTTAAACAAGGTAATATTCCTTTTTAATTATCTTTACACAACCATTCATTATAACATAAGTATTAAAAACCCAAAGTCTTCTTTTTTATTCTAAATACTTAACTTCTTTTCCAACAAACCCTTCTTGAAATGATATATAATATAAAAGCTTTTTTTCTTTAATAAAATCGTTAACAAATTTTATAAAAACTATATACACTATAAATTACTCTTTAAAATACTTATAATATGGTTTAAAACACTTGCTCAAAATATTACTTAAAATATTTATTTTATAATTTATTTAAAAACCATAAAAAGCAAGTTTTTATAATTTAAAACTCTTAACATTAAAAATTAAAAAATAATTATAAAAACATATTTAAACTTCACTTTCCTTTTTAAAATACTTTAATAACTTTTCACAAAACTTCTTTGAAAAGATTGGAAAAATATCCAAAGTAAAAGTCCTTTTTTGGGCAAAGCCAGCGGGGTTAAATGGTCCCCTACCATTTTATTTATAACAAGAGAGTAAAGACTTACAAGCATAGACTAGAAATACAATGAAAACAAAGAAGAGCCAAAGAAAAAGGAAACAATAAACAACTACGTATTTCTCCAGGAATTAATAGCATTTTGATCAAAATCAAAAGGAGAATAAATCATCGCCTAAAGAATATCGTAACCCATTTCTTTGTAGATATCCACTATGTTCTTGCTTTTATTGTTAAAGACTCGCTCATTCCTTTATTTCCAAAGAAATGTAATAAACACTTTCAATATAATGAGGAGCTCATAGGAAGAAGAAGTTTTCCATTTTGTTGCCTTATAAATATTGGTCCACTCAATCTTACTATCCGACACTGGGTTAACAAAGCCATCTCTTAGCTTAATCTTTTTCCAAAGGAAGAAGGAGAAGGAACAGTTGAAAAAAGGTGGTGGTTATGTTCATCTTTGCATTTGCAGAAAACACAGACTGAAATGATGGGGATTCCCTTGTTAGCAGGATTGCCAAGAGTGTGAATTGCATTCTTTAATATCTTCCAAAGCATGAAGTTTATCTTTTCTGAAGTAGTGTTGTTCCAAATTCTACAAAACCATGAAAGGGAGTGCGGATTAAGGATCTTAAGGCTAATTTAACACTAGAGGGGGGGTGAATAGTGTTTAATGGATTCTAAGACTTATATGGACTAAATTAAAATTATGACACAAACAAATGAAGAACTTAATCACAGAACAATCACAGAATCAAACACAGATGCAGAAAGTAAATAAAAAATAGTAAAAGGAAAGAACACACCGGATTTTATACTGGTTCGGAGTTACCCTACATCCAGTCCTGTACCAAGGCATAACACCTCATACATATTTTTATTATACCAAAGTCGAGATTACAATCCTCAGTTTCTAAAGGCCTTGAGGTACCCTCCTGTCTCACGAGTCCGGGGCAAACTCTCTTGATTTACGGGCCACAAGATTACCCAATTGATTTCCAGGCACAACCACACCTTATAGAGAGACTCGATAAACTTTTGATTACAAATTGATCCTATAACTCTTAATAGCACTTTGATCTTCGAGAGAGGGTAGAGAACCAAACAAGAATGAGATTCTAATCTGATTCACTTGAGAATTCGGCAAAATTTCGGCACGATATTAAAAATATGAAAATTTTAGAATATGGATTTGTGGAGAAGAAGGAGTGAAGAAAATATGAAAATAGTTAGTTAAAAAATTCGTTTGTGAAGGCTATTTATAGACCAGTAACGGTCATAACCATTCGTGAAGAGATTTAAACGAATAGACACTTCTTTTGAAAATTGAAACTTTTGAATTTAACGGCCACCATGTCGACATGGGGTATCCCATGATGTCGACATCCCTTAGTTAAAAAAAATGTAAAATTTGTTTTGAAAATGGTATTGAAAGGAAAACAAGATGAAATGATTCTGGAGTAAAATAAACTAATTTTCCTATGTTTAAAAAAAAGAGTAGAAAAATATATTTTTAGAATGTATATATAAATTTGATTTTAAATCTCAAGTATATATATATTATAAACGAATATTTAAAAATCAGAAGATAGTTTTAAAAACAAATGAAGTTTAAAACAAGAGTTTATTTAAAAACAAAGACAAAGAATATTTTAAGGCTAAAACATTTTGAAAAGTAGTTTTGAAAAACCATTTTGAAGTAGTTTTGCAAGCTTCTTCCTACAGAATATCTCATCACATCAGGACTCGAGAACTTGTACAAAACCAGGATGTTCGTGGGTTTGTAAGCCACTTGTCGTAGGTTTGTAAGCTACTTGTCGTGGGTTTGTATGCCACTAAGAAGATAGAAATGAGTTCCATCCCAAATGAAATATGGAATGAAGATTTCCGTGCTATTATGAAGTTTTAACAATAAACTAGACACATATCTTGAAATCTTGATCTTGATACTCATGAGTCTTCAAACTTGATTTCTTCATCCTTGATCTTTATACTGTACAGTCTTCAATAATCAGTACCTGCCATATATATATCATGCATAATAACATTCATATACTAGTGGGTTTGACAAAGGCAAGTTAGGTAAAAAGGAATTACTTTGAAAGGCATAAAAATCAGTTTTGTTTCGAATTACAAGTTCACCACTTCAATTTGCTAGCTTTCGCCACTATACCTCTGCTAATAACCTTTCGCACCCACTCGAAACCAATGCACATGGTATTAAGCCATCGATATGTAGTGTATTGGAGAAAGGCGGAAGGGACTATGTTGAAGGCATGCTTTCGAAGGGGTTGCAGACATTCGTATAAGCTTTCGAATCCATTACTTGCCTTTGTTTTTTTAAATAAGCTTTCAAAAGAGTTGCAGCGTTATGAACTCATTCGACACCTAGCTGCCGCATTCATGCTTTTCGAATTGATTAAAGGTCACTTTTCTTTATAGCCTTAAAACAATGTATTCAAAAGATGTGCTTTCGTCTTTTGATTTCAAAGCCGCCTTCCCAATGCTTACGAAAGGGTCCTTTTTACCGCTTTTTTAAATGGTATCGGAGGCAATGGTTTCGAAAGGGTAGGTTTCGAAGCTATCCTCTTCCCCAATTCATTTTCTTAAGATTTATGCTTTCAAAAGCAAAGCTTTTGCTTTTGTCCTCTTTGACCCATAAGTTATAATTAATGTTAGACCTAATGATTTCAAAAGAGATACTTTCAAATGGTTTTGAAGCTATGCTTCCATAAATTCTTGGTTGAGCTAAATGCTTTCGAAAGGTATGTTTTTAGTGCTTCAAAAGGTATATCTTTAAGTGTTTTGAAAGGAAGGTTTCAATACTTTTGAAAGATATGTTGGAAGGTCTCGGAAGAGAACATCTAAGGTTTTAAGTAATAATACAAAGGATATAGTCGAAAGCCTTAGTTTTCAAATTTGAGAACTCAATCTCATTTTTCAAGTAAATACATGGCAATATGAAAGAGTTTTGAAATGGCGTTTAACTTTGGAATTTTTGAAGAAGCGTTCCTTGCTAAAGATAGTGGGTTAAGGGTATTAACCATGTTTCGTTAGAAAAATGATTACAAGGAATAAAATCATAGATGTTTATATTATTATGTTTTGGTCGGTTATCATGTATGCTTCTGTAAACATATTCACTTCATAATTAATCCACAACTTCATTTTGGAGTGTTTAGGGCAGAATAACTAGCTAGGTTGATCCAGTAGTGAATATACATTGATTTACTCCCGTGTGAGTAGAATTGCATCCAAGAGGTCAGATAGACCAGAATATAGGACGCCCAAAAACTGATCAAAGGATTATTGGTTTAGACAGATTCTTATTAAGCCCATGAAAACTATGTATGGAAATTATTATTAGTAGGGGACAATGGGTTCTTAGTGATCCCACGAAAACTATGTCCGAAATAAGTTATTGAAAGAGATCAATAGATTAGTGATCCCATAAAAACTATGACATGAGAGATGTTATTTGAGAATCCAATAGGTTCATAGTGACCCCATGAAAACTATGATTAGATGATGTTATTGGTAAACACCAATAGGTTGTTGGTGATCCCATGGCAACTATAAAACCGGAAAGATAGTTTATAAGCTTGGAACAGGTTATTAGTTAGCTCATGAAAACTAATAGGTTAATAGTGACCCTAGAAATTATAACTTGAGACAGGTAGTCAGGTGAATGGAGATGGGAAAGTCCAGAGCATATTACAGGTTTGCATATCATCATGATACATTTACTATGTCATGTCTTAACCATTGTAGATGCAGTAGCACAATATATGGTTATTATAAATGGGGTTAAGATACTAATGAAGTGAAAACTTATTCTGCTAAGCGGCATGGTCTCACTAGATATCTATATGGTTCGATATGGTAGGTTATTATTCATACCGGACTTTTTATCTAACTTGAAGTTTATGTTTTCCCCTTAAACTCTCGGATGCCCAATTAATTTTGAGTAGTATGAGAGTTAAGGTTTGCAGGTTCTCCTTTAGATGAATAAGCTTCAGGAGACGTGTAGGAGGAAAGCTAGCTATTAGGATTTTTTTCTTCTGTTTGATTCCGCTGTGTTTTGGATGTAATGGCAAAGTTGTCTAGTGCCTATATATTTAGACTCTGATCATCCAAGGGGACATCTTCATATGTCGCTCTTGGCATATTTTGTAAAAAATTGTAATTTCTCCGAACGTGGCTTACATATGGGATTATGTAATGAATCAGAAATGCTATCTGTAACGAAATGGGAAATTTGTTTTAAATTGAGTTTAATTTTTTTTTATTCATGTGTTTCTGGTATATCAACGTAACTAACATTACCGCATTTGGTCACCATGAATTAATAACTATGGATGATTGTAGCATCCGTAGCGGTTAGTTTTTAGCCTCCAAATGGGGATGTTACACATTATCACTTTTCTCACAGCAATACCAAACATGTAAGTAATAAGTCTAGGCCACAATACATGTTTTAGAGAGTTATAAGAGAGATTATACTACATATGATGTTGTCACTTGCTTTTAGAAGCAAGGAGAGGTCCAAAAATAATAACTTGCATTGTTATCTATTTTAAATTTATATTTTGGACAACAAACATTATACCATAATAACAATACAAAAAACAAATGGTGTGTAAAACTCACTAAAGCCTAAACCAATCCTACATGTAGAGAATTCTGCTACGAGTGCAACGGTGAAGACAGCGTCTCGATCGAATCTCGTAAGCAAAAGCTATCAATTTTATAAGGTTTGAGATTAATTTAAATAATTAATTAACATTTATTACTTAATTACCTTTATTAAAACAAGGCCTCTTCTTTCCCACATTCAAATTGTCGTGCACAGATACATGTACACGCACCAAACCCATACACACACAGCACCTCTCTCTGCCCTTCTACCTCCATGCTCGACGATTTCATCGAACCACCTTCGCCAACGCGTCGCCCTTCACAAGAGCTTCGCATCGGACGCCACCACCTCCAGCTCGACCTCCTCTAGCAAATTTTGACCTGTAACCCTAAAACTCCACCGTGCATGTCGCATTTCGATCCCCTCCACCAAAGCACCAATGACCATCGGTAAAACACTTCTTCGGCCACCACGAGATCAACGGCAAGCTCGATTTCATGTCCAACAACTTCTACCTCATCGCAATCTACTCACCGCTAGCCGACAACCCAAATGTCGCGAATCATCTTACACAGCCGCACTTCACAAAATTGTCACCACCTGAGCTCCTCGACATGAGAAATACCTGGCTACCCTTGCCTCAACCTAGCGCCACCTAAATCTCCACTGAACTCAAACCCTAGCTTTGGCCTGGGATGTTGAGCACATCCGACCATCACCGCACACAAATCAACACACAAGAAATTGAAGCACACACTCACACGATCGATCCTAACGGATATAAAATCATTGAATTTCATTGATCCTAGCTCACGAAATAATTAATTGAAGATAGGGAATGAGTGGCGGATGATTTTGATGAAATATGAAAAGGAAAAGATGAAGAGAATAAAGGTTTGGGTGGTATTTATATAGAAATTTTTATTACATTTTATTCTCTTAATTAAATAGTCGAACGTTCCGAACTCTCACGATCACAAGGGAGGTCCAATTGTCACGAAACTCGTTGATGCACAACAACTCAATATTCATGTCCTGATGACACTAGTATTGCACGATCACATGAGAAGTAAGTATACATGATGGGAAGAATTGTGGAAAGAGTAGATTAAAGGGTATTGCTATATACACCCACTTTTCTTCTTCTCTCACTCACCTCTTTTCTCACATGCCAATGCTTTATAAAATGCTTCTCTCACCCTTATACACCCACCTCCCATTTTGTTATGTTTTTTAAGAAAACAAGCATTCAACTTTTTGTCTACTTGAAACTATAAATGTAAACAACAATGGTGAATTCATATCTCATCAACTCCAACCCTTTTTCTACAAATTTTTATCAGTTCAAAATTTGACTAGAAAAATGTAGTTAACTGGTCAAATTAAAAAACTTAATATACATTTTTGTTAGATGATTTAATTTGAAATCTCTCTTAAAACGATAAAAATAGAAGAAACGTCAAGGATGACCTACAAAGAAGCATTGCTAAAGTTGATAATTAAATTCGAACTGAGATTCTCTATTAAGTTTGCAGAAATTTAAATATTTTGTGAATGACAAGTGGGTGTTTGAAGTGTTTTTATTCTTTTAATATCCCTTATAAGTGGCATTAGAGAGTATAATGTTAAGGAACTGGCCATGTCACAGCGGGATAAATGGGTGCATTTCAAAAAGGAAATTCTATTTTAGATCTTATTTGGCCTATGAAGTCTAAATTATTTTATATTCAATCTAAATAATTTCAAAAAGATTATTATCTTATTTAATATGTTTATATAAAAGCTTCATTTTATTTATATAATATATATGTATATTAAATCACATATACATGTATAGTGCACATGCAACTAATAGGAGTGTACATGGCTCAAATGCTCGTACATAAGTGGCGGGATTTACACTGCAATGGACACATTTGTCCCTTTATGTACATATTTTTTGTTCATACTAAATTTAATATTTATATACATGCACACACACATGTATGTATGTACATATGCATACACACATTTATATATTAATTTTGTTCATTATAAAATGTTGACCAATTCAAAATGGTTTGAATTAATATCTAAAATATCTTAAGATAGTTTAAATTTAAAACCAGATCTGGATCTAGAAGAAAATTCTATTTTAAATTTAAATTCAATTTAAACATAGATATGTTTAAGTATATATGTATATACATAACCTTTTTTAATTAAAAAATTAACATCCTCGCTCATCCTCATCATTCTCTATCTCATCATTCTCTATCTCGTCATATAGATATGTTTAAGTATATATGTATATGTATATACAGTGCATAGGGGGAGATCTCCCACTCATCCTCATCATTCTCTATCTCGTCATTGATCTCCTACTCCACCACAGTATAGGCTGAGCCCTTAGTCTGCGATTGGCTAGAACATCTCGCAACAAGCCGATGCCAGTAGCTTAGGGAAGAAATGCACGTCCTCCGCCAACAGCTCAACAAAATGCAAGCCTATAATGCTAGGTGGGAGTCATTCTTAAATGATGAGAATAGGGAACCATTCTCCAACAAAATCTTGGACATTTACATCCACAGGCGGTATGCCTTTCCACCAATTGATAAGTTTGAGGGAAGTATAGACCCATTTGACCACATCACAGCAGTCAACTCCATCACCCGCACCGGACAACACTCCGGACTAGCAAAGTGCTACGCTTCCTCTCCACCCTTGCAAGACCAGCCTTCTGCTAGTTCTTGCACTTATGACCAGGTAGTATCCACTCTTGGGCCCAACTATGCGTGGACTTCAAGACTCGTTTTTTACGTCCCGTACCCACGTCTTGTTGGCCAGTGAGCTGGTTGATATCAAGTAGAGTCCTTCTGAAAGATTGCAGTCATATGTTAGCCACTTTAACAAAGAGTCCACCTTGGCTAGAGGTGCGGACATGAACAACATGGTCGTGGGCCTATGCTCAGGGGTCAGGTACAAGTCTAAGATGTGGAGAGAGCTCTAGAAACAGCTTACTTCGTCCCTAACTAACTCCTATCAATGGCCAAATGGCATGACTAGGATGGAAGATGCAAATCTTTCAAATGCAAATCTTTCAAACAGCGATAGTGAGGCAAAGTGCCCCGCCCAAACCAACTCTCAAAACAATGATCGCCGTAATAGTGGTCGTCAAGCCGATGTTAGAAGGCATCCAAAGGTCGGCCCTCCCTACAAGCTCATGTATCATAATTACTGAAACTTGAATAGAGACACCGCCACCATTTACCTCACCACCAAGAACTAAGAGCAGTATCAAAGTTCCACCACCATTAGAGAATGAACGAAGGAGAAACCTCATTACAACAGAAAGTACCATGAGTTCCATTAAGTCAATAGCCATTCCAAAAAAGACTGTCATGTGCTTAAGGATGAGATCGAGAGGATCGTCTAGAAAGGAGTATTCTTTGAATTTATTTGACATCAGGTCGAGAAAAGAGAAAACTGTGAAGATCGCCAGGATCGACCACCTCATTCCAATAATGCCAGTGTTCAAGCTGCCACCGAGGTCCTTACCCAATGCGGGGGACCACATGTGGTCGGCAGTAGCCAAGGGTCCAGTCCTGATATCAAAAGAAAGCCAGCACTACCATATAAGTTTACCCATTAGAGTCTTGGGCGTCCAAGGCGCCTCGATTTGAATCAGCCCGACCAATCAACTTCACGGCAGGGTAGGGAAGTGGTGTCCTACTCCTATTGTGATCCCATAGTCGTTGCTCTTGCCTTGGCCAACTCCAATGTGCATCGGCCATTCATGGATGGGGGTAGTTCATTCAATGTCATGTTCAAGAACATCTTTGAAGCTCTTAGGCTTCCTGCCTCTAGCCTGACCCCGTACGCCTTGCCCATTTATGGCTTTAGGGGTGTGGGCATTGTTTCGATGGGCATGACCCTGCTCGAAAGAACATTCGGCTAAGAACCCCTCATCGCAAAGATCCAAGTAAACATTGTAGTAGTTGATTGTCCATCGTTGTTTAACCTTTTAATAGGACAACCGATGCTTGCCGAGCTGGATGACATCATCTCCTACAACCGCCTTATCATGCAGTTCCCCATCTAAGACGGGGTCGGCGAAATCAAGGGCAAACAGCAAAAAGTGAATAATGCTATAGAAATTCCCTTAGGCAAGCTAAAAAGGATGTTCTCATGCTACAACAAGATCATTCCACCATCAATGGTGGGTTTCTCAATAGATCTAGCAGGCCATTCGGCACCTTGGCCCTTTTCAAGACCGCCCCCAACCCTAACCCCAAGGCATTGGCAGCAGCCTCTACTCTCTCATAATCGGCTGCCTCATCTGAAAGCCGAAGGCATCACATCCTCGGGCCAGACTCATCATTACAGATAAGTTCTCCTTCAAAAAGAGAGCATAACACTTTTCCATCTATCTATTCTTTGTGAATGGGCTATGTATAGCCTATCTCACAATCAAGTCCTTGTAAACGGGATACATATAGCTCCTCTCACCATCAAGTCCTTATGAGTGGGCCGTGTATAGATTGCCTTACTATCATGTGACTTACACTAGAGTGTATGAGCTAAGAAAATGTGCTCTAGTTTAATTCAGGATCGACGGTCGCCTCACAACAAGTGACGTGTCACCCAGGAAAACCAAACAACCCCTTGTGCTCGGGCCCTGGGATTGTCTACCAATATATGCTCGATCGCTTATTGCCTAAGAGAACCCATGATCAAATCTGCTTTTCATCCCATGTTGGACAAATCGCCACCCTACATCCAACCGTCACTTGGCTACATTAACGGTTGTATCCAGCCCGTTTTATTATCACATTGATAGCATAATCCTAAAAAGAAAGAAATTTCTATAAAATAATTATAGAAATGATTGAATATTTAAGGTATTCCACTCAACAAGTCGCACAGTTGATCAAGCAACATAACAATTTCTAATTAGAGATTGCAATAGAATGATTTCATTCTATTCAAAAGTGTGCGGGGGCACAATGTCCACCTTGCTAGGCTTACAATGATATTCATATCACTAGCTAGTGAAAAAGAAGAAAAAGAGTAGAGAAGAAGAACCATATCAGCAGCTCTTTGAGGCAAGCTATCCCGCACTATTATCACCATCCAGGAAGTGTCCTAGCTTCATCTGCATCATTAGTCCAAGACTGATGTCCAACCACCATTAGAACCTTGGCCAGCAGGCAAGGGTCCAAGCCAAGTAGCAAGGCATAGTTTGCCTCAAGCAGAACTTTCTAGACAATGGTTTGAATTGCAATCAACAAATGGCAGTTCAAACACTAAAGAGCTTTCTCCTCCCTCAATATCCCAACTAAATTTTATAAAAAGGCATGCATGCAAAAGAGTTTGAAAAGGAAATAGATGATGAAGCTAATAGCTTTATATCATTAAAGAATTATAAAAGACTCCCAAGCTTTGAAATTTTTTCACGAAGAGCGATTTTATAAGCTCAAGGAAGAAGAAGGGGTATTTATATACCCTTGCCTTCAATCGCATATATTGAATTCAAAAGGCAAAAAGAATCATAGCCGTTCAAAAGAGATCGGTATTAAGTCAAGTCATGCACATGGGGAGACGTGACACGTCTCTGCCATGTTTGGAAAAATGAACCGTCACAGCCAATTAAAGAAAGCTATTTGGAAAGCGCATTAAATGCATTGCAGAGACGTCAATCGGTAAGATTTGTATGATTTTTCAAGCTCGTATCCGCAAGAGAATATGGACTTATGGGGCAAAATGTAGCTCAATTTTCTTGCAATTAGGAAGCCAGTTAAAGGCAGTCTAGCTCAATTAAAGCCAGCCCAATTGATCCACCATTGGCCCGCAAAGGCTAGCCCAAGCATATGGTCTCAAACCAACCTTTATACTCAACAAGGAACTAAGGTAAGGCTCGATGGTCTCATCCCAAAGCAACTTTCACACTTACGAAAAATCTAGACTCGGTTCCTCCTAGTCCAAGCAGGTCGGGATCGGCCTTAACCAGCTCTCCTATATCTAACTTCTTCCAACAACCGCTAGAAGCCAACACCTTTCGCCTGACATCACATTAGCTAACGATCGACTCCTATCCAAACCTACCCCAACTGATAGCACATTAGGCAAGAGTGGCCCAAGCATGACTTCAGTATAGCTAACTCAAACCGGCATCAAGCCTCCCTCTCGGACACCTCACGCCCGATCATTTATCCATCTTCCCCATATATTGTCCTCAACAAGATTCCAAGACTCTTCCATGTTGTCGATAGACAGTTGGCCATCTCATCCATCTGGGTACCCAAGTGAATGAAAAAGGCATCCATCCATCTATTTCGAGCATCATAGTTGGGCAGCTAAACTAATGTGGTTTACCATCAGCATTAAATGCACATTTAATACAAGCCCACGTCTAGTATAGAGAGGCAATGAGTACATTCTCATCCACCATACATCTTCTGACACATTTTATAGTTGTTGACCATCCACCTCTACAGTCAGATCAACGGTCACCCACTTTTTCCGTTGGCTCTATAGTGCAATCTCAACCATCCACCATCCACTTTAGCTACTATAAATACCCTCCTAAATTGCAACTTCAAAAAGGTTGAAATCAAGTTGAAGCATTCAAGAATTCTGAATACTACATATAATTCAGTGCTCTTATTATCGCGTAAGTTCTTAAGATTACATAACTTTGTTAGTCTTAAGTACCCCCCCTTTTCCTTATTATTCTCTTGTAATTTACTGTAGTATTAAGAGAAATATATAGTAAGAGAACTTCATAGTGAATGTAAGTAGCTTTACTGAACTACTTTACATCTTGCATTATTTACCTTTCACCTGCATATTTAACTCTGCATTTTCTTTGTTTTTAAACCTAGTGATTAACAATTAACCTTTGTCTCTCACAATGCACTTGTATCATTCCGAGGTTGGCTAGAAAACTAGTCAACAATATTGTATATCATATACACATACATAATTTTGTATGCACATCCAATTAAATACCAATGGCTTTCAAAAGTCAAACGGAATTTAATAACTAATATTTCAAAAATATTAATTAATTTAAAATATGTATATATTAATTAAATCATATTTGTAACGACCTAGAATTTCACTGCTTTGATTAATGTATATTTAATTAATTTTAAATATTCAATATATAGGTTTTATGATGAAAATAAACTCATTTTCATTAATTAATAACGATGGTAAAATCATTTTCAAAATTTGTTTACCAAATTAAATAGTTCGCAGAAAAATAGAAAATATGACCGAAGAATGATTTCCGAAATTTCGACCTTTCGACACCGAAAAGTTGTCAGGAACGTTGTTCATCTTCGTGCACTATATGTACATATATATAAGAGTTAATTAACTAAATAATAATACACATAGAAATAAATTATCTTATGTTAATTTGTATTAGTAAGTGATGTGACAAGACATAGTTTTAAAAATAATAAACTTATATATATAAATATATATTTAAGTACTGTCACATCTTAGATTTGTAATCATTAACCATAATTATCTCTTATCACATCTTAGTTAATTAAAAATTAAACATAATAATTATATTTATGTCAAAGAAAATGATGTGATTAAACATAATAATTATATATATTTAAAAGAAAGTGATATGACTAAACATTATAATTAATTTTATATATATAAGAAAGTGATGTGACTAATCATAATTATATATATAAAAGAGTGATGTGACTAAATATAATTATATATATATATATATTATAAAAGATGTGATGTGACTAAACATAAAATTATATATATATATTATAAAAGATGTGATGTGACTAGATATAATTATGATAAGTTTTATTATTTAATTCATTTTGCGCTTATATATACCCACATATTCTCTTTCTTTTCTCATTGCTTTCATTTCCTATTTCTTCTTCCTTGTTAAAATTTTCATGGCTTCTTCTTTTAGCCTTGAGAGGAGAGAGAAAAAATAAATAAAAATCCTTTTAAATTTTGTTTAAATCACTTCTTCCTTCCTACCTCTTCTCCTTTCATTATCAGGCTCACACACCTCCTAAAATATGCCATGACCGAGCTCACGTAGTAAGGCCGAACCTACTTTGGCCTTTAAGGCCACAAAATACTTCATCTTTCTAGAAGGGAAAGCATATTTCTAGCTTAGATTCAAGTAGTAGTTTTGTTTGGTCTTGTTTGGATGGAATTTGGTGAGTAAACTAAGTTTAAACTAAAAAGCTTTAAACTTTTCTATGTTGATTATATTGTTGAATAATATATGCAAATTTGTGTTAGATTATTACATGTTTAGATTGCTTATGATATGGTTGATATGAGATGACGTTGTTTATATTATTGTTTTGGAAAGTTGTAAACTTGTTTATATCATGTAATATTGCTTATGGTTAGTTTGTGGCATGTATATGTTGTATAGACATTTGTTAGTAAGTAAACTAGTTCTGAACTAGTAAGGGAAACTAGCAAGTTAAACTAGTAAGTGGAAGGGTAGTAAGTGAAATAAGTAAGAAAGTGGGTAACTTAAGTTAGTAAGTTAAGTCAAGTTAGTAAGTAACTTGTTAAGTCAAGTTAATAAGTAACTTGTCAAGCTAAGTTAGCAAACTAAAATGAAAAAGTTAAGTTAGTAAGCTAGAAGTTAGCGCTTTGAGTTGGATTGTCGTCAAAGATCCTTATGTGAAATATGAGCTTTGATTTTGAAATCAAATCATTTTTAAAGTTAGAAACTTTGTTTTGTTTTTAAAATACTTACTTTATATTTTCAAAAAGCTAGAAAGTTTTAAAGTAATAAGTTATCAAAGTAGAAAGTAAGAATATAAAGTCAAGATTACGCTTAAAAATCCGATTTTTGCAAAATTTGTTTTTTTCAATTAAAAGTGTTTTAAAAATGTTTTACAAACTTAACAATGATGTTTAAGGAAAGTTAATTAAGAATTTAATACTTATTTATTTATCAATTAGTTTTGATAATTAATAATTAATTAAGTATTAAACAAGGTTTATTAATTTTAATTAACTGAGGATTGGATACTAATTAATTATCTTTAAATGGAAAGATTAATTTTAATTAATTATTAATTAAAGCAAGATTAATTTTTTTAATTAATTATGAGTTAAGTATATGATTTATTTTTAATTAATTATTAATTTAATATAAGGTTATTATTAAGGTAATATTTAATTATTTTTAATTATAAATTAATTATGGTTTGAATTTAAAATAATTATTTATTAAAGGTTTAATTTATTATTTAAGTTTTAATTAAAAGGTTATTTAATTAATTAATTGAGATTAATTAATAGTTAATTATTAATGAAGGTTTAAATTATTATTTAATAATTAATAAAGGATTAATTGAGGGTTTAATTTATAAATAAATTATTTATTAAAGGTTTAATTATTTATTAATTTATAATTAAATTAAGTTCAAATTTAATAAAGATTAATTATGATTTAATAAAGAGCTTAACTTGTAATTAATCATTTTAAAAAGGATTTTAAGTTTAAATCCTTTGTTTCGAGAATCAAATTGTTTTAAAAGTACTTCTTTTCCAAAGATGGTTTTGAACACAAGGGATTCAAATATCGATACCATTAAGTAGACAAAACAATTATGAATGAGTTATGTAAATGGTTTGATTGTGTGGACATGTGTTAGCGGAATAAACCCCCGATCTGCTATGAATTGATTGAATTGTTTGGACATCTGTTTAGTAGGACAAATCACCCTTCTGTTATTATGTTATTTGGACATGTATATGATAGTTACTTCATATTGATATGTTATTCCCTGATTTGGATATGAGTTGTATTTGCATACTTGTTGCTTATGTTAATAACTTTTAAGTGAATTGGAATTGAAAGTGAATGGTAACTTAAACTAGTACCATTGGGATTGCTAAGCCTCATTTTTAATTGTAAAGTGTGTTTTGAATTAACTTAAATTCTTCAATCAATTTAGAGTTTAAAGTTTATAAATGATTTCCAAGTTGTATTATTATGTTGTAAAGTTATTTATAAGTAATAACTTGTTTATAAAGGGATTTTACTGAAGGTTTACTTAAACAGTTTTACAAAAGATAATTTGTAAATGATATTTTATAAAGGAAATTTTATAAAGGTTTTATAAAGAGTTTTAAATTAGAAAGAGATTTATAAATCATTTTAGAGATTTCAAAGAAAGTTTAAATCTAGTTTGGAAATTTATAAAGAGGTTTGGAATGTGAAGTAAATGGGTTTAATTGTAGGTGATGTTTATAAAAGAGAATTGTTGGCCATTTAATATGGAATTTTAAAGAGGGAATTTCCAAAATGCTTTTGGTAAATAATGTGAATTGTTTCCAAGTTTAAAGGGAATGTTAGGGGTTTAGAAATAGTGTATTGAAAAGATCTTTTAATCAAGTTTTGTAAAGTATCTTTTTAATTAAAGAGAATTAATAAAGGCTTAGTGGATCCCATATGGAAATTAAACCATGATTGGATGTTTGTTTATTGATAGTTAAATAATCAACTATCAATTTTGACCCAATTAGACATAGGAAGTATGAATGTAAATTCGAGTTCCCCAATAAGGTCTCGTATACTTACTTCCAAAAGAACCAGGAAGAAATCAACTGGAAATTATCGGTTCTTGGTACGGAGAGACCGTGATCGGATTTATATATCTGAAAACCACTCCAAACCAACATGTACTTTCGATTGGAAGACATCTTGATAATGATTGAAGATGGTGCTCTTTGAAGTGCAAGGGATGTTGCTGCTAATCCTGAGGGTGATTCCAAAATGGTTGTAGTAGAGTTAGTGCCTTCGGTTTTGTTCAGAGCCATAACGAACTTGTATGGATGAATGATGGCATTGCATTGATGCCTGGAAGGCAGTGTTAGCATTCCAAGATGGATTTCTATTCAAAAAGGTAAAATGAAGCCTCAAGCCTCACAACCGAGAGGAATGGAAAAAACAAGGCATGCAACAGAGCTATGTGGTTAGCTACCATTAGGAGTGGTCACCCTGTTCTAGATGTCCCTTTTAGAGTTGGTTTGCGCGCAAATACCGTGGTAGTATAAAGCCTCGGTGTCAAGGGGGTGAGGTAATCCGGTCTGCCATGTTAAAGGGGCAGCCGTCTCTGTGTTAGCATCGGTGCATTTTCTAGAGGTGTATCATCGAAAGGTAGTCTCTTACCTTGCCATTGTTGGGATCCAATCTCCAATACGTGTCTTACCTTTTCAATTGTAGAACCTAGTACATTGGAATATGAGATGCAAACATTTCATTTATTTTATCTATTTACTTTAAACCTAGACACTATGATAATATCACTAGATTTTGATATAAAATGTTTTGGTTATCGTAAGGTAAAAACCCGTCTGTTTTTATGTGCGGTGTGGTCTTACGAGATACCCTTTGTTTGAAAAGTTTTCAAATGTAGAAATCAATTTGGTTGTTACTTGTTATCGAGTTTTACTCATGCTACTTTACCAAACTGACCCGGGCGTTATTCCATGTAATGCTCGGGTCGGACCGAGCATGTTTTTCTAGGTTTAGCTGGATACTTTGGAGTTGGAGAGGAGCTGGATGGTCAAGACGTATTCAAGTATATTTTTCTTCCGTTGTATTATAGAGTATATATGGTTGTCAAAATAAGGACAGGTTTCTATAACTGTCCAAATTTAGGATATGTCTAGTGTACTCTGATGTTGTATATATGAATAAAGATGTTTCCTTTTTGTAAAAATCATTGTTGTATTATATATTATTCGCTGCGTTGTGAAATTCTGTGTTGTTTAGTTTTCTTCTATCTTCTACCTTCTTCTTTCACCCAAACAAATTGGTATTTCCGGCACTTGAATGTTTGGCATATGATACAGTGGATGTATTAGTGTTGATTTTCGAGGGTCGAAAATCTGGTTCGTTACAATATTGTTTTTCGAATTATTCATTATTACGGTTATATGACTCAAATGTGTAAATTAAATCAATGATTAATATCGAACAATTGGTATATTAACGTTCACATGTCACCTTAGCTAGTGGTATAACAGTTTGACCAAATTTATCGCTTATAAATTTTTTAGTAAAATCTGATTTCACTATTTTAAGTGGTACCCAGTTGTAAGGATTATTTACGCTAATTCTCTTTGTCAAAACTATATCATATTAGGACTTACGAAATTTGATTTTGATCAAAATTCCAATATCACCGCATTCAATTTATTTATCAAACACAGAGTCCTTGATTCAATAATAACAATTATCACTAACCAAACTATTATGGCTAAAGACTTTGACTTTGAGTTGACTGTAGTCTAACTTGATAATAACCTCGTATAACCAAAGAGACGAATTCTCTATTGAATATTGTTTCACTTTAGATGCTTCAACAAAGACCCAACTATACTTGTTCTACAGATGTTGTGCCATGATTTAACTACAATCATAGTGGAGTATCCGCATTGAACTTTAATAGTATTCTCAAATCGAGAGAGCTATGTAACATTGTCACTTCGACGTTCTCTATTTGACCTTAGTTATATTATCCAATAGAAAACTCTCGAGCGAGACATTCCATGGTTATACAATAACTATCAGTACGTAAACCCCGGGTTCCCTAACAGCCATGAGTAATACACTGCCCTACATTTAAAGACCCTTATGTACTCTAGTCCCAAGGGATGTATCGACAATCTATCTCAAAACATCTTAACTATGAATATTTAAAATAGTATGTTATTTTTATTGTGATAAATTTCTCATGATTACAATGCATTATAATTACTATCACATAACACATCATTTTAGGATTATCTATTAAATATACTTTAATTAAATAATTAATTAACATAACATGGTATGATAAGTACATTATAGAAAGAAAAATCCCTTTTATTTTGAAGAGATTTTATTATAGAGCTAATACTTTACAATAAATTACATAATATCTCCTAGGGCATACCCTTAACTTTATCAATCTCTCACTTGCAATTGAGGCCAATTATGGAATTTCAATCCCATCCTTTCGATCGGTTTGTAGAGAACGAACTGAGTTAGACCCTTTGTGAGTGGATCCGCAATATTGTACTTGGTATCTACTTCTATAATTACAACTTCTTTCTTCTAGAAAAATTCTCTAGGAACTTCTAAAGAACGTGTCTTGATATCTTGTGTGCTCTAGGTTCCTTTGCGATTTGCATTGCAGCATTATTGTCACAAAACAATTTCTCTCTGTTGGGAATCACCCCTAACTCACTCATAAGTTTATATATCCAGACCTTTCTAGCTGCTTCATTGAGGGTGGTGTATTCAGCCTCCATCATGGAATCAACTACTATTTCCAGTTTAAAACATTTCTAACTAACAGCCCCACCGTTTAAAGTAAAAACGTAACTAGAAATAGACTTATTATTGTCGAGTCACTTCAAAAGCTAGAGTCTGTATACCCCTTCATAAGAAGGTCTCCATTCCCATAAATTGGGAATAAGTTGTAATGACCCTATCGCGATACCCATATTATTAAAGAACATTATAAATAATGTCATCTAATGACACGGAGAATACGGCTTATTAAGAGCAACCAAACATGAATATAACTTTAAACTAACACTGACACGTCATACTTGCCATTTTACCAAATCTCTGGAATAAAATTTGATGCATGGTCTCAGTTCAAAGTAATAACCCCATTGGTTTCTTAGAATTAGAACGATATATCATATAAAATAGTAATCATAGATCATAGCAGAATAATAAATCTCATATACATATACAAACAGTGAGTCTACAAAACAAAATACTAGACCCACATAATATACATGTGTTACAAATCACTAACTCAAATGTACATCTCAAATATAGACTAAAATCCTACATGAGATAAACTAAAGGTCAAACGATTTATCTCTCCCTACTAGCCCAACCATCCAAAGGTCTACCTGTCTTATAACCTGAAAAGTCTCGGCCTGACCAGAGTATTATAAAATAAACGGGTCAGACTATCTCTAGATATCCAAAAAGGGTGAGAACAAGATGTAACACAAGAATAAATGGCATATAAGTAAATCCAGATGTCCGAGATATAACAAGTTACAGAACTAATTTAACTCGGAATTTTCTCAAGGCATGGGGTTATTATTTAAGTCACAAACATAGATTAGTCACTAAACACAAAATTATAGAATAAAACACAATATCTCTAACACACAGAAACCAATTCCATACCGATTACCTTGATTGTCCATACCAATCTTAATGATTGTCCAAACCATGGCAAATAAATATGGTATCACTCATACTGATCTGATACCAAGGATCGTCCATACCATGTGTAATGACCCAGAATTTCAGCCATTTAAACTTGGAATATTTAATTGATTTTAAATATTGGAAGGTTAATTTTATAAGTTGAATAACTTGAATTTCAAATATAGAGATTTATTTGATAATTAAATTATTGAACTTAATATTAGAATTGTTTAAATAATTAAATCCTGAGTTTAATGTAAATAAAAATGATTTTGGAAGTTGATTTAAATTCTATTTGAATAAGGATGAAGATAGCAAACTTTTAGATTCGAATTAAAAGTGATATGAAAGTTTTTAATAATAACTCGTTCAGATTAATCTGTAAAATAGCCTTCCAGAGCACTGTCTCGGAATCAGACGAAACTAGTTTCATTTGATCTTTAATAGTGTATTATATCATGTCGTCGAATTTCGTGATTATTGGACATATCGTTTGGTCGTGTGAGATCCAAACGCCTAGAAATTAATTTCGGAAATTTAATATAATAATTGGGTTTGAAAAGCTATCTTCTGCATATGATCGAATTAGGCTTAAAAAATAGTTCCTTTGTGTTCGAGATAAGGGTATAACATATAAAATGCCAGGCGGCACGTCTTGTTTAGAGTTCGAAATTTTTGGACGTTTAAAAGCATGATATTTTTAAATTTAAATGACATATATATGTACTATTACATAGCCATGCCCTAATATATCAGCCCATACCTATACATGTCCTTGCCCATACCTCCATGTCTAAACCATTCCCCCCTCAAAAATATATACGCGTGCATATCAGGAAAAAGAAAAAAAGAGTTCGAAATTTTCAAGTTTAAACATTGATCGCCATCCAACTAAAGAAATGATCGCATGGTGGAGTAGATTACTTTGGTTGGTGGGATTTAGCTTCGATGAGGTGTGGTGGCGTTCACGGCCATTTGAACGCATGCGATTGAGCTCGATTTTCTGGTGATTGGGAGGTGTCGTGGCAGCGCGAGAGGTGGGGAGGAGTTGTGTGAGGCGCCGCGTAGTCGTGGGTGCGTGGAACGACGGTGGCGATCGGCGGTGAATGTGGAGGGAGGTGCGATCGATTGTTTGATCGTGCCTGGGTATTTTCGTAAGCGTGAACGAGAGTGAGAAGGGTATGAATTTTTAAACATTTATATTATTAAGGTAATTATATTTAATTATTTCAAAAAGTTCATTAATCCATATTTAACTCGTAGGAGGTCCAAATTTAGCGCGACGAGTCACATTGCGATCGTGTCGACGACGGCTATGCTATGGAGTTGGATTGGATGGATTTAAAGATAGTAGAAATTTGGGTTTAAATTGGACGTTCGTTCAATTTTAATTCAAAACGAAACCCTTTGGCAATTATTAAAATCAATGTGAGTTAATCTTACCTTATTGGTTAGCCGGAAAGGGTTTTTAGTCAATAAAAATTATTTATTGGATGTTTGGATATTGATTATTGATTGTTATTGACTGTTGGATGATTTACTATTTAATTAGTTGGATTGAATATATTCCCACCTATTGGAGCAGATGACACCTTATTTCGTTACCGTGTAAGAGTGGATGACCCTTTGTATACGAATCCCGCCTCGAAGCGGTTGATTTATATTTTACTAATATATACCGAATGTAATGCAGGGTGTTTCCTGGATATTTGGCCAGGCAACTAGTACTCGGCATCTAGGAGAACTCGGCGTAGTACTCGGCAACCAGTACTCGGCATCAGAGAGTGTCCGGCATTCAGGAGTGTTCGGCGTAGAACTTGACATCCAGGAGTACTCGGCGTGGTACTCGGCATCCAGTGGAACTCAGCGTCAACCAATGCTCGGCATCAAGACTGCTCGGCATACAAGAGTGCTCGGCATCAAGACTGCTCGACGTCAAGACTGCTCGGCATCAAGACTGCTCGGCATATGAGACTGCTCGGCATATGAGAGCACTCGACATCAAAGAGCACTCGGCGAGGCACTTAACATCCAGTTGTGTTCGGCAAGGCACTTAACATCCAGGAGTGTTCGGCGAAGCACTTGGCATCCAGTGGGGCTCGGCATCCATAGCGTTCGGCATCCGTAGTGCTCGGCGACCAGGAGACTCGGCGTCAAGCAGTGTTCGGCATCAACTGGCACTCGGCAACAACCTATGCTCAGCGTCAACTAGTGTTCGGCATCCCATGGTACTCGGCGTCAGTAGAACTCGGCGATAGGTTAACTCGGCAACGAGAGCGTTCGGCATTCAGAAGGCATTCAGTATGCACAACTACGCAAGGTAACGATATCATTCGACCTACGTACATTGATCGGTCAAGAGCTTCGAACAGAGATACGTCCGGCTTCACTACAACCATCCTACACTTCCCATACATCATACGAACCATTCAGCACAGAAAGGACCGTTCGGCATGGGAAGGACTGTTCGTCATCAAAGCGTTCGGCGTACCTGGTTCGGCATGCAGCGACCACTACACCTGGGCTAGAGCGTTCGGCTATCAAGCCCACCTGGGTAGTCCAGCCCACTTTTGCCTATAAATAGAGGGGCAGGGTCACAGGGAAATGGATCCTTTTTTGGAGAGAAAATACCGGGGAGACTCTGTCATTTTCAAGACTCATCTTCTCTACTTAACAACTTCATTCAAGCATTTGATCCACGAATTGTATTTGTAATCAACTATAAAGAAGATCAATAAAGTCTAACCTCAAAGTGGACATAGGCAATTACGCTGAACCACTATAAATTTGGTGTTCTTACTTTCTGTATTTAGATTAGCATTGTCTTCTCTGTTTAATTTACTTTCATCACTTATATCTCTACACAATCTTTCTGAACGAGGTTAGTGACCAATTTTGGTGCTAACACTTTGGTGCTTTCACTGAGAATCGAATTCTCAGACCTCAAGGAACTGCTTTGAAGCTACTGGATTGAACAAATCCCCCAAAGAAGATCCGACTCACTAATAGGACATCCGTTGATTCTACTCAGAGTTCATACCAATAACTCTACAATGGCAAGACCGTGTACCAGGTCAGCTTCTCACAATGCGGATGCCCACGAGACTGCTAGCGTGCAATAAGCAGGGCCTAGCAATCAACCAACAATTCCAAATACAGGAGTTGCCACTCAGGACCAAACTCCAGTTGTCACCAGAATAGAGTTCAACGACTTGATGAGAGAGCTCAGGGAAAGTAGGAGACAACAAGGAGAGCAGATGCAAGCCAATGCCAACCTGATGGCACAACTCACTCAACAGCAGCAACAGAATGCTGGGGGCAATCCCGCTGCTTACTCCTCATCTGACAGCTCAACTTCCTCTGATGAACCTCCCAGGCGCAGACGCCGTAAGACTGATGCTGCGCGAGCAGATGCTGCTGTTCAAACAGCTGGAGACCGCGACCAAGCAAGAGTTGGAAGCTTCAGGACCGGGATACAGATGGAAGATAGAGGCCCAGATCATCAGAATGCTAACGATGTCGAACCTCAAGATGCACGATTGGCAGATCGCCAAGAGAGAAGGCATCAGCATGGACAGGCGCGTAGAACAGACTCCAACCTTCCGCCTTCCATACAGACACCCGATCTGACAGCCATGATCAGGTAATTGATGAAAGAGAATCAGGGCTTATCAAATGATGACTGGGGAGTGTCAAGAAGTCATACTCCGTTCACGGATGTGGTGTTGCAAGCGGCGTACCCCAGGAAGTTTAGTATGCCTACTATTCCTGCATATGAAGGAAAGACTGACCCTAGACAACATGTCATGAGGTACGAGTGGATGATGGATTCAACCAGAGCGAATGATGCCACCAAGTGTAGGTGCTTTCCGATTACTCTATCTGGGATCGCTACTATGTGGTTCACCCGACTTCCTCCGCGATCCGTATCAAATTTCGAGGAGTTGGCAAAGAAGTTTGTCGAGCAGTTCAAGATACACACTACGCTCCCAAAGGACGTGATGTCTCTGTCAAGTGTAATTCAAAATCCTGGGGAGTCGTTGAAGGAATATTTGCAAAGATTCCACGTAGCAGCAACTGAAGTCAGTAACCCCAATGACCATGCAATTCTGATGGCTGTAATGAGAGGTGTGGATCCAGACTCTGAGTTTGGAGACTGGCTGGCAGGAAAACCTCCAGCTACGCTAGAGCGTTTCTACTCTAAGGCACACCAGTTCATAAGAAGAGAGGAAGCTAGGTGGGTACGATGAGATAAGGCGCTAGGACCTGTCCAAGAGTCAATAAAGAGCAACATTGCTGTGAAGCAATCCGGAGACAGCTCGGGAAAGGTCCAAGTCAATGTCCAGAACAAGCCTGGGCAACCTAAGGAGTCCGGAGGAAGAAGCCAAGGGAAAAGGAAAGAAGCAGGAAAGTGGAAGTCGAGAATTCCAAGCTACAGCGAGTACACTCCGCTAAACGCCCCACTTGAAAACATTTACCTATCCACCTGCAATACTTTTCAGTACAGAAAACCACATCCAAAAGAATCAACTGAAGAACAAAAGCGGACCGGGAAATATTGTCGCTTCCATGAGACTTATGGACACAATACGGAAGAATGTAGACACTTGCACGACGCTATCGAGAAGTTGATCAGGCAGAAGAAATTGCAGGAATTTGTGAAGGATCCACAAGAAGGAGGACAGGGAACGTCCAACCCAGGTTGTGCACCAGCTCCACATCATCCCGAGGAGCCTGCCCGGACCATTGGTAGACTGGTCATAAATACAATTATCGGCGGGCCTCACCCCGCGGATAAGAATTGGCAGGAGATGGAGCGATATGCAAGTTCCTTGAAGCATGCACATTTTGAGTGTTGTTCGAACATGGAGGACGGAGCCCCTGCTAAGCAGCAGCATGTAATGACAGACGATATTGTGTTCAGAAGCAGAGACGCTGATCAGGTAGAGGCTCCGACCATCGACCCCATGGTCATATCTGCAACGATCGGACCAGCATACGTAAAAAGAATTCTGATTGATTCTGGGAGTTCAGTCAACATCATCTTCAAGAAGGCCTACGATCAAATGAAGCTAGAAACAAAAGACTTGAAACCATCCAAAGCTCATATCCACGGCTTTAACGGCGCTTCAACTGATGAAGTGGGATATGTCGAGTTACCAGTTGAACTGGGACAAGGCGAGCGTCGGAGAGTACGAATTCTACCCTTTGTAGTTTTGGATGTGAACTCTCCGTATAACGTTTTCTTGGGCCGGCCAGCCCTGGCGGAGTTTAGGACAGCGTTGGCCCCGTGGTGTTTAACTTTGAAGTTCCCGACTGATAAAGGAGTAGGCGTTGTTCACGGCGATCAAGCAGCTGGTCGTTCCTGTTATGTGGCCGAGCTCCGAGAGGCCCACCGGAGGGAGAAAGGAAAGGTTGCGGACAATCCCGTCCGCATCCTCAATGCGGATAATTGACAAGTAGTGCCCGAGCCCTGGCTCGGGCATAATTCTTGGATCTACGGAGATATAGATCCGAGAGACGACGATGAGAAACCCAGGGAAGAGAAGGCGGCACCGGCTGAATTAACAGTTGACATTTCAATTAGCCGTGACGACCCTTCGCGAATACTGAAGATCGGATCACAGCTAGTCCCCGCAATGACTGAAGACCTTAGCGACTTCCTCCGGGCAAACCTTGATGTTTTCACCTGGACGCATTCTGATATGTGTGGGATTTCTCCCGCCATCACGAGTCATATGTTGAACATAGACCCAAAATACGTCCCAGTCAAGCAAAAAAGGAGAGGAGTGGATCCGGAGAGATCCGCCGCTCTTGGAGAGGAGGTGGACAAACTCAAAGCAAATGGGTTCATCCGCGACGCCCTCTACCCGGAATGGGTCTCCAACCCCGTGCTAGTAAAGAAGGCGAATGGGAAATGGAGGACTTGCGTAGATTATTCCGACTTGAACAAAGCATGCCCTAAGGACAGTTTCCCGTTGCCTAGGATCGATCAGTTGGTCGATTCCACCGCAGGACACGAGTTACTGTCATTCATGGATGCGTACTCAGGATACAACCAAATCCCAATGCATATTCTGGACCAAGAACACACCAGCTTCGTTACAAATGTCGAGCTGTATTGCTATGTAGTGATGCCCTTTGGATTGAAGAATGCTGGAGCAACTTACCAACGTCTGCTGAATCGAATGTTCAAGGACCAGCTGGGTAGAACCATGGAAGTCTATGTGGATGACATGCTCGTGAAGTCACGACGGTCAAACGACCACATTCAAGACTTGGCTGAAATGTTCGACATACTCAGGTTTTACAGCATGAAGATCAACCCGTTGAAGTGTTCTTTCGGCGTTGCATCAGGGAAGTTTTTGGGATTCATCGTCAACGCTAGGGGAATCGAAGCCAACCCAGAAAAGATCCAAGCTATTCGAGATGTACAAGCGCCCAGGACTATAAAGCAGGTATAGAGCTTGAACGGAAAAGTAGCTGCGCTGAGTCGATTTATATCCAAGGCAACTGACAAGTGCATCCCGTTCTTTGACATAATAAAGAAAGGAAAGAGAAATTTTGAATGGACGTCTAGCTGTGAGGAAGCGTTCCGGAATCTGGTAAGGCATCTGGAAAGCCCACCAATGCTATCAAAACCAGTTGACCATGAGATGTTGTACGTTTACTTGGCTATATCCCCTCATGCGATAAGCGCAGCTTTGGTTCGTGAAGAGGATCGAGTCCAGAAGCCGGTGTATTATGTTAGCAAGCGTTTAACGGGGGCAGAGAAGAATTACCCTAAAATCGAGAAATTGGCTTATTGCTTGGTGATTGCATCACGCAAGCTGCGCCCATACTTTCAAGCGCATTCAATCGGTGTTTATACCGATCAACCCCTGAGGCAGGTACTCCAACGACCGGAAACTTCTAGAAGATTGCTAAAATGGAACATCGAGTTGAGCCAATTCGATATCGCGTACTTACCACGGAGAGCCATCCGAGGGCAAGCGTTAGCAGACTTCATCGCTGAATTTACCATACCCATCAAACCGGACGATCACGACATCATTCCCCCCGTTCGATGGAAATTATACACTGACGGTGCATCAAACGACCGTTGCTCCGGCGCGGGCGTAGTTCTTGTAACTCCGGAAAACCGATCGATCTGTTATGCCCTGAAGCTCGATTTCCCGGCTACAAATAACGAAGCTGAATATGAAGCACTAATCGCTGGCTTGAAGCTCATCAGGGAACTCGGGATCGAATCAGTCGAAATCTTTTGTGACTCGCAGTTGGTGGTTTACCAAGTACGGGGAGACTACCAAGCAAAGGGACGAAAGCTAGCTCCGTACCTCATTCAGGTCCAAGAACTACTATCAAATCTTGAGCGTTATGACATCTCACATATCCCGCGCGAACAGAACAAAGAAGCCGACTTATTGGCTAAGTTCGCAAGTACCGACGATGCGCAACAAATGGGATTGTATCCCGTCGAAGTCTTGCATGCCCCGAGCATAGACGAAATGATAATCGATCGCGTGTTGGGAATAGAAATCGAGAAGGAGTCGTGGATAACCCTATTCAAACTGTACCTGACGACCGGGGCTTTACCAGAAAAAAGAAGCGAAAGACGGCAGGTCCTTCGGAAGGCCGCGCGATACGTAATGCAGGGTGGATCCATGTATCGAAAAGGATTCTCAGTCCCATTATTACGGTGCATCGCTCATGATGAAACAAAGCGAGACTTGAGGGAAGTTCACGAAGGGGAATGCGGCGACCATACTGGGGGCAAACGCTAGCAAAGAAGATCCTCCGCTATGGATATTACTGGCCCACCGTAAACCGGGATGCCGCGGACTACGCAAGAAAATGCGACAAATGTCAAAGATATGCAAAAATACCGAGGGATCCATCAACGGAACTCACACAAATGATCAGTCCCTGGCCATTTGCGATCTAGGGAATCGACATAATCGGCTCTTTGCCTTTATCCAAAGGTGGTGCGAAATATGCAATAGTTGCAGTCGACTATTTCACGAAATGGGCTGAGGCAGAACCTTTGGCCACTATCACCTCTAAGAAGGTCATTAAGTTCGTTGTACGAAACATTATATGCCGCTTTGGCCTTCCACGCACCATCATTACGGACAACGGAACGCAATTTGAAAGTAGAGAGTTCAAAGAGTTCTGTTTAAAGTACGGCATCGAGAAAAAGTTCGCCGCCGTTGCACACCCAAAAGCTAACGGACAAGTCGAGGCCGTTAACAAAATAATCAAGTCCATATTGAAGAAGCGTCTGGAGAAGGTTGGAGGCAAGTGGGTAGATGAGCTCCCGACAGCATTATGGGCGTATAGAACTACCCACAAGTCCGCGACCAGCCACACTCCGTTCGCCTTGGCATACGGCTCTGAAGCCGTTATACCCGTGGAGCTTGAAGTTCCATCGCACCGAGTGACATACTATGATCCCAAGATGAACCAAAACCTCTTGCTGGAATCACTGGACTGCATCGACGAAAAGCGGGAAGAAGCTGAATTAAGGGCGGCGGCGCACAGACATCGAGTCAAGCGTTACTATGACGGCAGAGTCCGCCCAAGAATCTTTGATGTGGGTGATCTCGTTCTGAAACGAGTCTTCCCGGTACCATCACGCATGAATCCCAGCTGGGAAGGTCCATACACCATTGAACGGAAGCTTGGAGAAGGAACATTCAAGCTAGCGACCGTTGATGGCGCGACACTCCCCCGAGCATGGAACAGTGAACATTTGCGGCACTATTACATTTAGCATGTTTTTCCTTTCTTGTTGTAGGCACTGTTATTTCCTGCATGTTTCCATTCAATAATGACTTAGTTTCCTTGTGAAAGTTGTAATCAAGCAATTTAGTTGATTTTCGTTAATAAAGGCTTGAAGCCATATTTTCTATGAAGTTTCTATATCTCTTAATTGGATGATAAATTACATTATCATTCACGACATGCAGACTCGTACAAACGATTTCAAATCTCCGAATCCCCAGAGTGCGGAGCGGAGTACTCTAAGTCCCCAGAGCGCGGACTAGAGTATAAACGATTTCCAATCTCCGAATCCCCAGAGTGCGGAGCGGAGTACTCTAAGTCCCCAGAGCGCGGACTAGAGTATAAACGATTTCAAATCTCCGAATCCCCAGAGTGCGGAGCGGAGTACTCTAAGTCCCCAGAGCGTGGACTAGAGTATAAATGATTTCAAATTTCCGAATCCCCAGAGTGCGGAGCGGAGTACTCTAAGTCCCCAGAGCGCGGACTAGAGTATAAACGATTTCCAATCTCCGAATCCCCAGAGTGCGGAGCGGAGTACTCTAAGTCCCCAGAGCGCGGACTAGAGTATAAACGATTTCAAATCTCCGAATCCCCAGAGTGAGGAGCGGAGTACTCTAAGTCCCCAGAGCGCGGACTAGAGTATAAACGATTTCCAATCTCCGAATCCCCAGAGTGCGGAGCGGAGTACTCTAAGTCCCCAGAGCGCGGACTAGAGTATAAACGATTTCAAATCTCCGAATCCCCAGAGTGTGGAGCGGAGTACTCTTAAATCCCCAGAGCGCGGACTAGAGTATAAACGATTTCCAATCTCCGAATCCCCGGAGTGCGGAACGGAGAACTCTAAGTCCCCAGAGCGCGGACTAGAGTATGAACAGTCTCAAGTCTCCAAGTCCCCGGAGCACAGTGTCAGCAAACCAAATAAATACAAGAGAATCATTCAAACAAAAAGAAACTAAAATTTTATTCGATAAGTCCAAAATGGGGATACATGATCACTCCTACAAAACTCAGACCTCTCTATACAAACTGCAAGTTGTGAAAGATAAAAGCAATTACAAGACTTAAACAAAAAGCTCGTTGAACGAGTGTATCGATTATTTCTTCGACTTCTTCTTTTTGTCTTCCTTTGATGTTTCCGACGACTCCTCTCCCTCACTCTTTTTCTTGGACTTTTTGCTTGCTAGAGAAACGGAGTCAGGAGTAGGAGACGGAACATCTAGTGGTTTGGACCTGCCCGGGAGAATGATTTTCAAAGGTCTGTTCCGCGGGTCAGTGAGTTCCAGTATTTCAGACTCGACTTTGACTTTGACTTTTCTCTTCTCCTCGTCGGCAAGACGGTCCTTCATGCTCATCTCTGAAGTATGCTCAGAGGCGCCAGTGATTTTAATTTCATCGCTTCCTTCGGTAGGAGACGAAGTATCAAGTTTGTCATCATCAAGCGCCCCGATCACTTGAGAGTCTGGACCGGGAGTTACTCCTGCGTAAGCAACGTCGCTTGTTTTCTCTACTTCCTCCTTGGCGTCACCGCTCCTCGGAGTTGGCTCGGCGTCAGAACGACCTACATGAAAATACAAGAAATGGGCATTAGAACGAATAACCATTGCTGAAAAATGACGGGATCTCTTCGACTTCTAGAGAAAGAAGAATTTCCTACCAGGATCCGGTTGGCTATCGGTGGCGTGCGGGGTTTCACCCTCCAGGATAGGTGACAGCACATGAACGCCAAGCCCGGGATCTTCGGAATCATAACTGGCATGCTGCTCGAATGGATCAAGCGTCGACCGACCGGCCGATTGAGCAGCATAAGGAGCGGCGATGTGAGGAGTAGTAGTGTCGGCCTCTGACGGGCCGACTTCGTCGTTCTTCTCTTTCGAAGGGGAAGAGCCTTTGCCATAAAGAGCCAATGCTACAGATAAATCCGATGGCTCATTCCCCCTCAGGAACTCCTTCACCAATGCATCCTCGTCGACCTCTTCGGAGCCTGACTCGACTTTCCTGATCTTTATCAGAGTTTCCCATGCCTCAGCCAGGGATTCGAGGTAGCCGTCGCCCAAGAATGTTAAGTCACGGTGCATAAGGATGCGGGCTCCGTACTCGGCGATCAACGGGTCAAACATACTTTTGACCTCTTCCCTGCCGGCCTCTTCGGCCGCCTCAAGGCGAGAATCAAGCTCCTCCACAGCCATTCTTTTGCCCTCCTCACGGGCCTCATCCTTCATTTTCTCGACCCCGACAAGTTCAGCGTCGAGCTTTGTCTTCAGGAGTCGGGTAGCAACAATCTCATCACAATATCGCTGTGATTCTTCCTGAGCAGCTATTTTGTCTTCTTTCTCCTTGGAGAGTAGTTCTTTCAGCTCTTTGACTTGAGTAGCGAGCGCGTCCCTTTCTTTTTGGACAGAGTCTTTTTCTAGGGCAAGGGCGCCGCTGCGCTGGACTGCTTCGTCAAGCTCCTTTTTGTGAGCCACCTCTAAGCGAGTAACTGCCTCAGCAGTATCTTTTGCACCTTGTTCAACGGCTTCTAGCTTTGACTTATACGAAGCAAGCTCTTCGTCTTGGAGTTTGATGATTTTCTTATCGCTGTCAGCCTCCAGATTCAGACGGTCAATCTCGTGTTGACGCTCGACAGATACTTTCGAGATCTTCTCCACCAAGTGCACGAATGCGTCATGTTGAACATAGACGTCATTGTTGTAGGCAATGGCACTTTGCTTCACGTGCCCAGGAATGTGATGGATGGCTGGGAGGAATTTCAAGCCGTCAAAACAGATTTTCGGAAACTTGGCCTTAAGGTCGACCATCTTTTCCGCAACAGTTGGGTCCACGGCAGGAGTAGGAGGAGGAGGCCTTGAGAATTCCGTTCTTTTACGTCGCTCTTGAACTTGCCTCGTACTCGATGAACTGGAATGTTGTTCTCGAGCAGCATCAGACTGATAACCCTTCTGCAAAGACTTCTCTTTATCCGGCTCAGTTGGAGGAGGAAGATCGCGGGACTGGGAAGATTGAGAGTGTGCTTTCTTGCGGTGAGATGATTCGCGAGGACGGTTGTCCCTATCTTCATAATCACCTCGGTCCTGGCGTCTGCCTGAACCGGAATCCCGTCCGGAGTGATGGAATATAGAAGACCCCTGAAGACGATCAAGTCCGTGAGAGCGGCCCATATCACCTGCAAAGAATGGAGATAACAACGAGTTAAGGAGAATTCACGAATTAAAAAGACTTAAAGTATATTATGGAATGCGCATGTGTGTGTGTGTCCTAGTGTTCCGCCCGACGGACCCGTTCGTTTATCTTTGCTAATCGGAGTATTGTCTCCTTGAGCCGGGAGTTGAACTCCTGCGTTGCCCCTCGCGGTCGAAGAGAATTTGAGGGTTTCAGGATCATCGAACCCGTAATTAAGCAAATCATCGGGAATTGACAGGTTTGACAGACCCTTCAGAGAACTTTCCAGGTGCTGCGAAGAAGCCTCTTTCTCAGGAGGGATAGGCGTAACTTTTGAGGTGCCACCAACTTTCTCCTTTTGAACCGTATATTTCAACTTCTTCTTTCCCTTCGAAGGGGAGGATGATGTCTCAATATCCTGAACTTCGATTGCCGGATTCCAAGCGGGACCCACGTTCTCGCCCTGAGTTTCGGGGGCATCATCCTCTTTGCGCTCGCCTTCTTCGTGCGTGTCGGGAGCGCGACGCGACGACGGTCCGGCAAGTTTTTTCCCTTTACCAGATGGAGGTTTGGGAATTGTAACACCTTCTGGAAGGCTGATCCGACGACCAGGGGCTAGCAAGCCGAACCCCGACAGCGATTCATTTGAAATGATAGTCCGGATGTCTCGATCCTCAGCAGGAAGAGCTCTAATGGCTTCAACAGCCTCAGAATATCCTCGGCCTTCCGGACGCGGGTTGATACCTGAAAAGATGAAATGAAGAGTTAGGAAAAGCATGACTCCGATTAAAAACGAATAATGATTCAGCAGAGAGACTTACTGCCTTCAACCCATCTCCTAGCGAAACCGGAAGGGCAGCGCACATAGAACCATTCCTGTTTGTACAGGGCGAATTTGCTGCATGCCCCTATCAGGATCTGTCATTTGTGATATGGCTCGAGGAACATAAAAGAAGGACTGTCTTTCCGTCTCTTGAACATATAAATGTATCTGATATCACCGGGGGTTGGAGGTCTGGAGAAGACAGCCATGAAAAGTAAATAAGTCCCATATAGGAATGCATGGCCATTCGGGTGGAGCTGCGACGGAGCTATGTCTATATACTGCAGCACATCCCGGAGAAATAAATTGAATGGAGGCACGCTGCCCATCCAACACATGAACTTGTTGCAGGCGGTGTACCCGACTGGGGGCAAATGAGGGCGGTTGTGTCTCGAAGGAACTAACACTTCGGCAAAAGGAATCCCGTGAATGGAGCATATCCGTCGCAGAGCAGCTTCGTTGATCTTCGAGGCTTGAGAATCGATCGGATTGTCTAGTAAGATGGTTGACTCCAGAGCATCAGGCGCCAAGTTATGAGCGGGAGAGGTTGACGGGTTAGAAGTATCTGCGGCTCCCTGCCTCGATGACGGCCCAGGCCTGTCGGATATGGTAGCGGAGCTAGATTTTCTTGACATCCCAAATAAATAACTAAGTGCTTGAGAGAACTATACTCAAAAAACGTTGAACGTTAGAATTAGCAACACGAGTTTCCCCCCACGTGGTGTGTGAACTAGTGAAAGCAGTTGTGTACAAGCGCTAAGAATCTAAAGGTTTTTTAACAGATATAATAATCAGCTTCGAATCATCGCCTTCGAAGACCGTCATCGCTGACCGTCTAAAAAAGCTTGCCTTGAGGCGATTACAGTTCTAGATTCAGAAAACATATGATTTATAAAGTGACCGGCCTGAGTGTAGTCTGATGTTTGTGTCTGTCCGGCATGTATATGTTTGTTCGGCATTGGGATTGTTCGACCTAAGTTCAGTTCGGCATTTGAATGATTGTTCGGCATTGGGATTGTTCGACCTAAGTTTTTGTTCGACATGTATGTGTTTGTTCGGCATTTGAATGATGTTCGGCATTGGAATTGTTCGGTCAAGGTTCTGTTCGGCCCCAATACTGTTCGGCATCTAAGAATGTTCGGCTTGGGTTTTGGTCAGCTAAGTTTCTGTTCGGAATCTAAGAATGTTCGGCTTGGGTTTTGGTCAGCTAAGTTTTTGTTCGGCTGAGTTATCGTTCGGCATTTTTGTAAGTGTTCGTCTTTAGTTCCTTCGGCTAAGTTATTGTTCGGCGCTCTAACGAGTATTCAGCCTCATTAAGACGAGATACTATTCGGCAGCATCTATCGTTCGGCGCACGACAACATACGCCGAACCATGACTATGCCATCCAACAACCTTACCAACTCCAACGTTTTCCTTGTTCCTTCATTTTTGACTGTGGTTCGACGCGATGGAGCTAAATACAATAACCACATATTTGCAAACACCTCAAATCCTTCCTCCTCGCCTCGCATTATCGTTCGGCAAGGGGGGCAACCTACTCGAAAGCTTTCTACAGAACACACTTGACTCATTTGGAAACATATTCAAGTTATACGAGGAGCGGTACCTAGATTGTAGTTAGGAGTTTAGGAAGGAGTGTTCAGGTTGCAAATCTGTTCGACTGGAGAAGGTTAGAAATCTTGGAAGAATGACGGAAACGAAAAAGTAAAGGAAAAGGGACGGGAAGGACCCGGTTATATAGAGGGAGGTAGAAGTCGAAGAGGCTATACCCGGTAGAACCGGTCAATACCGGAGTGTTCGGCATCGAAGCGGAGAGACGTTCGGCTTCGAACATATCGTTCGGCATCCTAACCTCGTTCGTCTTGCACCTCCCTCACTAACACTCTCGAGAAGATACCTCCGAGGTAAATTGTACCAGATTCAAAGCGCATCACGTTCGGCCACGCGATACAGTTTGGGGGGAAAGTGTTTCCTGGATATTTGGCCAGGCAACTAGTACTCGGCATCTAGGAGAACTCGGCGTAGTACTCGGCAACCAGTACTCGGCATCAGAGAGTGTCCGGCATTCAGGAGTGTTCGGCGTAGCACTTGACATCCAGGAGTACTCGGCGTGGTACTCGGCATCTAGTGGAACTCAGCGTCAACCAATGCTCGGCATCAAGACTGCTCGGCATACAAGAGTGCTCGGCATCAAGACTGCTCGGCGTCAAGACTGCTCGGCATCAAGACTGCTCGGCATATGAGACTGCTCAGCATATGAGAGCACTCGACATCAAAGAGCACTCGGCGAGGCACTTAACATCCAGTTGTGTTCGGCAAGGCACTTAACATCCAGGAGTGTTCGGCGAAGCACTTGGCATCCAGTGGGGCTCGGCATCCATAGCGTTCGGCATCTGTAGTGCTCGGCGACCAGGAGACTCGGCGTCAAGCAGTGTTCGGCATCAACTGGCACTCGGCAACAACCTATGCTCAGCGTCAACTAGTGTTCGGCATCCCATGGTACTCGGCGTCAGTAGAACTCGACGATAGGTTAACTCGGCAACGAGAGCGTTCGGCATTCAGAAGGCATTCAGTATGCACAACTACGCAAGGTAACGATATCATTCGACCTACGTACATTGATCGGTCAAGAGCTTCGAACAGAGATACGTCCGGCTTCACTACAACCATCCTACACTTCCCATACATCAGACGAACCATTCAGCACAGAAAGGA
Source organism: Allium fistulosum (assembly GCA_030737815.1). Classification (NCBI taxonomy): domain Eukaryota; kingdom Viridiplantae; phylum Streptophyta; class Magnoliopsida; order Asparagales; family Amaryllidaceae; genus Allium; species Allium fistulosum. The sequence continues at coordinate 693,575,409 of CM060904.1, forward strand.
CCGTTCGGCATGGGAAGGACTGTTCGGCATCAAAGCGTTCGGCGTACCTGGTTCGGCATGCAGCGACCACTACACCTGGGCTAGAGCGTTCGGCTATCAAGCCCACCTAGGTAGTCCAGCCCACTTTTGCCTATAAATAGAGGGGCAGGGTCACAGGGAAATGGATCCTTTTTTGGAGAGAAAATACCGAGGAGACTCTGCCATTTTCAAGCCTCATCTTCTCTACTTAACAACTTCATTCAAGCATTTGATCCACGAATTGTATTTGTAATCAACTATAAAGAAGATCAATAAAGTCTAACCTCAAAGTGGACGTAGGCAATTACGCTGAACCACTATAAATTTGGTGTTCTTACTTTCTGTATTTAGATTAGCATTGTCTTCTCTGTTTAATTTACTTTCATCACTTATATCTCTACACAATCTTTCTGAACGAGGTTAGTGACCAATTTTGGTGCTAACACAGGGAAACAGCTGGAGGGATCCAACAGTATTCCTCGCATTGTTGATTTTATTTTCGTATAATTTGATATATGATATGTTGGATGCTACAATTGATGACATGGACACGATTTTGCTTATTTAGTGCTTTAATAGCACTGGGCCTTATATATTTGGTATTTTAAAATACCATAAAATAGTGATTGATTTAAAAAAAGGGATTTCGGAGTTATTTTGGAAATTATATATGTTTTAAATAACTATTCTTGAATTTTTTGAAGAAGTAATTTATTTTAAAATCAAAGGTACGATTTTTGGATATTATAATTTAATAGTTTTATAAAATATTTTAAAATAGAGATTTTCGAATTGTAAAAATAAAGATTTTTAAAATTTTAAAATAATTCCGTCTTTTATAACCAAGGGATATGTTTTAAAGAAAAATAGAAATATTTTGATATTAGTATTTATTATCCATTTTATATAAAGTAATATATATATATACACACACACATATATATGTATGTATGTACACGTACATATATTAAAGATTATTTACAAATGTGAGATTTATAAGAGTGGTAATTTATAAAAGTGATATTTTAGAAATGAAGTGAAGATTTGAAAAATGTTATTTTGGTAATAAAAAGGGATGGATAAATCAATGGTGTTTTAAAAATTAAAAGGAAATTATTATCATTTAATAGATTGGAGAAATAAATCAAACGGTGGATTTATTATGAGATGTGAAATGATGTTCTATTAAATAGTTGATTCTATTTTGGGATTGGAGATGAGGGTAAATTTGGAATTGTTAAACGATATTTTATAAATTGAAAGAAATTTATACCTATGGGAGAAAGGTTTAAAACGGTTGAAATTATGTTTTGAATGTTACTTTAAGAATAAGTGAGATTTATAAAGGAATGGAGTTATAAACGGGGTTCATAAATAAAGGGATTTTATGAAAGGAAGTTTCATAAAATAGAAGAGGTTTTTAAATATAGCTTTATAAAATATGGAAACGATTATATGGAAGGTTAAGTATGGATTTATCAAGGAAATATAATTATGTTTTAAAAGTTGTTTATATATATTAATATTGCTTTAAAGTAGTTTATCAATATTTTAATATTTTGGACAGTTTATTATTTAAATTATTAACATGGTTTGAAATTAATTTTAAATATTTATTAGTAAATTTTTGGAAATTAATTATTATTATTATTTATAATAATGTTGAAGATAAATTATTATTATTTATTTAAGAATGCTTTGGAAATTATTAATTATTATTTTAAGATGTTTTAAAGTTAGTATTTATTTATTTATAATGTTATTAGTATATAGTAGTGTTTAAAGGTAAATGATTAGAATTTATTATAATTATTTCCGAGATTTTTTATCAACAGATGAGGTTTTTATAAGAGGAATCTTATAACATGCTTTGGAAAATGTAAAGGAAGATTGCTTAAAAGAGGTAAAAGCGTTTTATAAATGGTTTTAAATATTTATAAAGAATTTTAGCAATGGGTTTATAGATTTAGAAAAGGAATTTTATAAATCGTTTTGTGGATGTATAATGGAGTTTATAAATGATTTTAGAATTTAATAAAAAGGAAATCTTTCCCAATGTTGGTGAATACACTTACACTATCGAGATAAGTATATGGATAATTTTCCAAGTATCAAGAAATAGGGATTGCGAGTTTATATAAATCTTATAAAAAGAATTTTGATTTAAGTGTTACAATGTGAATTCAAATTAATGAAAGATTAATTCAAAAGGAGGATAGTGGTTGCTTGTGTGCTTAAATATTGTTGGTTTTTCCTATGGAATTAAATCCCTGATTGAATGTTTGTTATTCGATAGTTAAATAACTGACCATCGAAATTGGACCCAAAATATAACTTTGGAAATATCTAGCAGAAACACGTAAGTTATATGGCACAGTCATCTCCGATGATGTTGTATTGTGCATATAAATCTCGTTTCGTTCTCCTAGGACCATGATAAGAAAATCTGTCCACTAACATTTAGGAGGTGATCTCTGATCTTATCTTTGACTATTTATTTCCTAAAGAACCGGGGTTGAGTTTACCGAGAATTATCGAATTTTTTTTCAAAAAGACCGAGATCGGATATGTTATCCGGAAACCACTTCGAATCCAACAAATGCATTTCAAAGTGAAGACATCTTGAAGATGATGGAAATTGAAGATAGAGCTCTTAAGTGTTTTGTTCAGTCCCAAAATGAACTTGTATGGATGAATGCTAGTATTGCATTGTTTCCTGAAGGGCAATGTTAGCATTCCAAGTGGGAAATGCTATATAAAAGGTAAAACGTAGCCTCAAGCCTCATCAATCGGGAATGACTAAAACAAGGGAGATGCATTAAGGCTAGGTGGGTCGCTCCCATGAGGGTAAGGTCATCCCTATCTAGGGTCCCTACTATTAACTTATGTACGCTTCGGTACAGTTGTTGATTCCAACCGAGGGATGATCTTATTCGGTACTATCCAGTAAAAGGTAGGCTGGTCTTGTGTTGGCAGAGGTTGATAGGTTCGATCTCGGTGTTATTTATCTTGAGATGCATCGTGACAAGCGGTACCCCAGTAGCCCAGTCATTGTATGGAATCCATTCTCCAATACGAGCCGTTACGGTTTTAGTTGTATACCTATTATGCTGGAATTTAATTAATGTAACAATTTCGGCTAAGATTAATAAGTATTTGTATCTAAACACTATTATAATATCAGAGAATTTCATATGAAATGTTTTGGTTATCGTAAGGTAAAAACCCGTTCGTGTTTATGTGCGGCGTGGTCTTACGTGATACTTTTGATTTTCAAAGGTTTCTAGAACTTTAGAATCCAATTGGGTGTGTTTTCTCACACTGGTTTTCCAGACTGACTCAGGTGTTATTTTATTATAATGCTCGGGTCAGACCGAGCATAATTACATATTACTTTGGATGCATTAAAGCCCAAGAGACGAGTTGGAGGTTTTCAAATCGTATTCACGTATATGTTTATTTCTGTTGTTTTGTTGTTGAAAAAATCAGCAACTGTAAGGACAGATTGTTATAACTGTCCAGGCTGATGATTGTGATTTGTTGTTGTACTCAGATGGATACATGTATATAACAATTTCTCTTTGTAAAGGTCATTGTTATTTTATTATATATTGTTCCGCTGCGATTGTGAGATTCTGTGTTGTTTTAAATTTCTTTTCTCTTCTTTTCTTCTTTCTTTCTTTCCCATAACTATTCATTTTTTTGTTCAATTTGGATTGGACATGTGTGGTTTATTGTCAGCTTGAATTGTGCAGATGGGCGGGTTGTTACACCATGAAATAGAATCACAACTGATCTCAAGGATCGTGAACGTAGAATCTCGACCGATCTCAAGGATCATGGCAACCATGACTCGAATTCCCGAGATTATTTATTATTATTTTATATTTATGATCGTAAAGAAATCCACGAGTATACCTCTTAAGAATCTATCACTCCTTCCGAACACCAAAAGATAGTAAATTCTAAACTACCAAATACTATCACTTTTAGTAATCATAAGAACTTAACCAAAATATCCCATATTGCTTTGTGAAATTCAAGTATTTACTAGAAGCTAGTAAATCTCACTTCTAATGGATACCACCGGAAAAACTGACCGATATTCCCTTAAGGATCTATCGGCCCGATCGAACACCAAGAGAGAATACTACTCTAAAGTGTTAAATACTTACCTAAAAGCGGTCACAAGAATTTAACCAAGGCATCCCATACTACCCGGTGAAATTCGAGTATTCACTAATGGGCTAGTAAGTACCACTCAAACATTCTATTCAATGAGTTGAAGAATATTCAATGAAGTTACTCGAGAGCATCTAAACCAATTGGTAACACTAACTCGATTATTAGTACTCCCGTTATTATAGAACTATGACTCTTAAAATATTTATTTTATAAGAGTATATAGTTTAGAAATCCAATAATATACTTTTTCATATAGGAAATAATTTCTAAATACTTTATTTATCATTAGATAAAATAAACCATATATTCCATTGATCTCAATATATTTAAATATGCGTGGTTGTCTCAAATTCCATAAAGTTATATTATTCACAAACCATATTCCAAAGACTATATATATATAAGTAGCCATTTATTTTATAAAACCATATTTCTTACTCTTCCAAACCCCTTTTCATATATATAACCATTTTATTTAGAAACAAATTAGGTTTATATTTCCAAAACCATATTCCAAAATCCATAACCATTTATACTAGTAATACATAATATATATATATATATATATATAACTATTTGTTAAAATCATTTATAAAAGAAATTAGATTAATTTAGAAACAAATTTGAGAATTGTAAATTTAAATAAACTCTCTTTTATATAAACATTTATATATATAACAAATAGATATAAGTTTATAATATTCCAAACCTTTGAATCAAAGTTATTCAAAGTCTATAGAGCACAAGAGAATTCACTACAACAAAATCCTAGGTCATCACAAGATTATAGCCATGAACTGGTCCATACAGTTCTAACTTTATATCATCTCTAAATCTATTTTATAGGTTAGCAAATCAATGAAATTAGATGCCAAAAGGAACACAAACAAACATGCAAAGCACTAGAAACAACAACAACAAATAAGTTAATGGACGATGCAAGAAACAACGATCCAAAAGGACTTTACCTGGAGCTGAATAAGCTCCAGGCATTCGCCACCAATGCACCGGTGGTGCCTATCGGTCCAACGGCGGTGACATTTTCTAGAACTGTTTCAGCTCCAGAAAATCTCCCCAATCGAGCTCCGGTGATGGTGGTTTGATCCTAAGTCTTGAGTGATTGTTCTAAGGTGATTTCAGTGTACATGCATCTATATAAACAAGTATAATTGTCAACTAAATGAGATCATAAGACTAAGGTTTCAGCAATTCATATGTTGAGCAATATGAAATATAAACAATACAAAAGATTAAGAACCACACAACTACAGATTCATCCAATTCAATCAAAAAGCAAATATAGTTTCATTTAGAGATAGTTGTGTGCGGTGAACTCACCTTTTTACTCCTTACAATAGCTTTCTAACTTCAATTTATTCACTACTTTGAATTATACATCAAACCCTAGAATTTTTCCTCAATCAAAAGGAAGAACAAACACAAATCAAAACACAATAAACTAAAATCAATTGGACTAATGGGTGAATTAGAGCTAGAAGAACTTACTTTGATTTTCTTAGATCATCTAGAAATTTACCTCCATTTTGAATTAATGAATTTGCTCCTAGGGTTGATGAGAAAGTTTGATTTCCTTAGTTTTCTGTTTATTGAGTTTTGGAAAATGAACGTAGTGAATACTAGAGAGGGGGATTTTCTCCTAACTAATAGTTAGAATGGGCTTGGGTATGAAATTAAACCGAATAAGAAAATAATAAATTTTCTATCATCTTTCTCAACACTTATAATTTATTTAGGCCTCATGAATTAATTTATAACTTAATAAGATTTAAAAACCTCCTTTTATTTAATTGCTTACTAATATCTATACGAACCAAAAAAGTCTGATTATTCAAACCATAGCCCAACTAAATAAACTAACTTCTTAACTGGATTTTAAACATGAATGACTTATTTTCTAAAAGAAACTTAAAAATCCCAATTTCTTAATTATTTAAAATTAATCATTCTAAAACAAAATACCTTTTATTAAAAGAATATAAACACAAATCAATGATTACACCTTTTTATTTACACAATAACTTACACCTTTTTACTTTAACTTCTTATAAATTAAGACTCATATATAACAATTTACTGTCATTTAAATCAAAAATTTGAAAGTTAAATTCATAAATGGAAGTAGATTTTTAATAATTCTCCTTTCAAAAACTTTCCAAGAACTTCCATTTAAATTTAATATAAATCAACTCTAAAGTTTAAAACATTTTCCTAACTTAGCTTATTATATTAAATAATATTAAGCCATAAAGTTTAGTAATTCATTTCGTCACTTGGCTGCAAAGTTGATGACATATAATATCAACATTACCTTGCCATGCTCTCCACTTCTCACAATTTATTCGATGGCAAAAATATCATCTTAAATTATTTAAGCTCAAATTATTTTCCAAACTCCCAAAAATAACTATTTCTTATTTAAACTCCAAAATATTTACCTCCATTAAATCATAAAATGATATACACAATAAATCAAAATATTACACATTATTCATCTTAGCATGTATTTTAAAATAAACATCCACAATCTACAAACATCAAATAATAAAAGAACGTTGCCTTGCCAACTTTCTATAACAAATCATTTTGTCAATTGACTGCGATGTTGATCGTGAAATCAACATGGCCTCGCCACTGATCTCTATTATTGCTAATGTTCAATGGCTGCACACGTCATCTAAACCAATACATATAATACACTTTTATAATTTTCATTACAATTTTCTAAACCAGATAAATTTCCCCTTAAATTTATTTCAAAAAAATATTTTCTTACAAATAATAATATTAAATTCCAAATCATTTACTCAATACTATTATCAAATCTCTAATTAATATTTTCTTCCCAACTAACTATATAATCTCAAAATAGTTCCGTTCAAAAATATTATTTATATCCAAAATGTATACTTTTGAAATTTATCACATTTGTATATACACAAATTTTTCACAAAATATCTTTTTACTTGCAAAATTTATTATGCATATAAGTATATTTTTCAAAGTATTTGTCCCATTTAAAAAATAACATTCAATTTATTTAACACTTTATTTCCTACTGAAATATTATTTATAATCCATTCACAATTATTAATAACACTTAATATACGTAACTCAAAATTACTATGTCTGGCTGTATTGTCAAAGCATTTAGGAATCCCTATCGATACTTTAGCATCCCACGTCTCAATGAGAATTCATAAAACACTCAACGAGCAATTTAACACAAAACCATTTCCAAATTTTAAAATCTCTAGATTCTCATACAAATGAAAATCTACTAGCAATTCAATAATGCAACCAATCATCCATCCATACATCATCCAATCAAACAAATATATATATATAAATATATATAACGACTGATTACTATACTCAGCGAAAACAATCTATCAGCTTCCGCTGTGCAACTCAGATCACTATTTGATCATAACGCTAATACACAAAAATAAATCTTTTAAAATTATTTTGTAAAGTAATCCAAAATTTTCACAAATACGCCCCAATGATTATTCCAATAATCATTTTATATTCCTGTTCCTATATAGATAATTGATACAACCATCTACCACACATCCCAAGGGACAGGATCTAAGTCATCTAGGCCTCAGATTTGTGATATTATATTCTATAATATTCTAACTTATCTTTGATACCAACTATAACGACCCTATACCACGATACCCATATTATTAAAGAACATTATAAATAATGTTGTGACACCCCACCTCTATACTCACACTAGCCAAGAACACTACGGGGTAATGTCGTCGACTAGCATGAAGAATAAGGCTGTTGAGGAGTGACCATCTGTGTAATTGCTTTGTGCGAGTACCGATATGTCAGATAGTTGGTCATGCATTTCATTTCAAGAGGAAATCTGACATATCAAATACAAACTCAAAGCTACTACACGGTGGCTATGTGGCCTTCGGAAACAAATATAAAATAAGCATAACTCAAAATCAATCACAGATATTCATATCACCAAGGCGAAAACAGATATGAATATAACACATAGAAGTGAACTTTAAAGTAGTGGTCATACAAGATCCACTACATCACAAAAGAATAGGTACAAGTGCTAGACAAAAGAATATGTATACATCAAGGAGTCTCTATCTCGAATGTGTAAAAACAAAAACTACTAAGCTAAAGTAGTTAGCCAAAAGTCAGAAGCTAGTCCCTGTTAAGCAGTCAAGTGGAAGCACCTGAAACACCTCGGTCTGACCCGAATATTATTTAAGAAGAAAAATAATAAATGGATCAGTCTAGCTATAATTATCAAGTAATATGAGATATGATAAGAGATATAACAAATATATATGATAACAACAAAAATCATACAATATCTCAAATTATCTCAAACCCCAAAAAGAATGTCATATTCTTTATTTTTATTCACCAAACCACAAATATTGATAGAGCTTATCAATGCAAATCACAAAAATTGGCGAAACACAAATTCTAGAAGTCAATAATTAGAAATCCAGAAAACACAAAAGAAGGGGGGAGGCCTATCACAAACGGGAGCATGAAAACTCACCAACACGTGTATCATAAACGAGACGCTATCCCATGGGTCGCTAACCCATAGAGCCGGTGCAACGACATAGTACAACGGTACGCCCGAGGAACCTGAAACTCAAATAAGCCAGAACAACGACGTAGTACAAAGGTACGCCCGATGAACCGAACTCCATAAAACCCATAGGTCGCTAGCCTATAAAAAAAGAGACGAAGCTCAACAGAACGAGATACAGTCCCCCACGCGGACAATGAGACATCGCATATCGCTAGTCTAAACCTCAAAATGATCATCATAGATCAATAAGTGTAAATTACATCAAGCTAGTAAATAGATGAGTTTAGCTTCATGTCTCATAACCACTGGCTTAACTTAAATATTTACGAACAAATTGTATATTTCCACTCATAAATTGTCATAAGATTTCAATCAAACAAGTCTTAGAATTAACCGACGAAGTAAACGCAAGCGTTTCATACCACTTGTTTTGCTAAGTCGTTTAATTGGATTTCTCGTACGAATGAGGTAAAGGTTTGTATATACTAATAGATTGGAAAACGGTTTTAAAACTGAGCTTTATATTAAAAGAAATGTTGAAATCATTTTTGTGAAAGAGTTTGAGTATTTACTACTAGTATAGTAACCTTTATATTTTAAAGTGACAAATCATAGAAACGATTGTAAAAACAATCTATCACCAAAAATTCACATTCGACGATGTGAATTAAAACCATGAAAATCGATATCAAATCCATCAAATGGGTATTCCCAAAAATCCATAAAAGAAGTCATCAAAGTCGATAATAAATGACAACAACTAACCGGATCAACAAAAATCGATAAAAATTGGAAATTTGCATAAAAACAGGCAAATTGGCTGATTTTAACAGCGCCAGACGTCTGGTGGTTCTCCCAGACGTCTGAGCTGAAGGTCTGGAATATTTCCAGATCACTCAGATGTCTGAGCCGTAGGTCTGGAATGTTTATTCCTTTGCCTCAGACGTCTGAGTGTTTTACCAGACGTCTGAGCTGAAGCTCAGGGCAAATTTTGCCTAGGCCATTGATGGCCAATTCAACTCGGAAGCGATCAAATGAGCGATGGTGGATAGGGATTTATGCCAAGTGACAACCCAGCCCTATAGGCTCTTCAATACACTCCAAACAACATGTCCAAACATCCATAATAGGATTTTCATAGATTTTGACTTCAAAATACCAAAATTGAAAAATTCACCAAACCAATTCAATTCAAAAACAATTGAACATGAAATAGATGTTAGGAATTCATACCTAACAACAAATGAAAGTTATAGATATAGATGTGAGTTCAAGAACTCACCTTTAAACTCAAAAACAATGATTGAGAAGCTCTAAAACAAAGAAAGATCAATCTCTCTTCAACTTCAACTCTAGAAGCTCCAATCTATGATTATATGCAAATATTTCCTAAGTTAGGTTATAGGAAATTATGAAAATTGGAGAGGGATTGAGATGGAGAAGATGAAGAGGATGCTTACCTAAGCTTCTCTTTGATTTTGGAACTAGAACTTGAATTTCCTAAGAATCTAGGGCTTAGGAATTTTGATTTCCCCTCTTTTCCCCCATTTTTCCTTTAGGGCTTGAGTGTTAGGAATAATGGAATGAATGAATGAAGAGGAGTGGAGTGGGAGGTATTTGGTAGAAGGTTTGGGTCAGTGGGCTAGAACACAAACCAAAGCCCAAAAAAAAAACCAAAATCCTAATCAACTCCAAACATATCAATGTTTATACTCAAAAAAGTTGTAAGCGTCGTTTTGAACTCAATGGAAGTGGTCTCGAGTCCTGATTCGACTGCTTAAAAAAGTCACATTTCGGACTTTAAATTCAACAAACGATGCTATATTTAAATATAACATTTAAATATATAATCATAAAATATGCGGGTTGTTACAGACTCCCCTCCTTAAAGAAATTACGTCCTCGCGGTACTTAAGAAGAAAATAAAGAGTAACAACCACTCTAGGGCATAACAACACAAAAGAAAATTTTGAAGTGAGAAGTTCACCTTAAGGAGCACGAGAGAGTAAGTCCGGATGTGTTCGCTCGATGAATTCTCTGGATTCCCAAGAACAATCTTTAGGAGTTGCGGACCATTGAACTTTCATAAGCGGAACATCTTTATTACGAAGGCGTTTAACCTCCGTAGCAATGATACGAATAGGATGTTGCTCATAAGTCAAATTGGGTGAAACTTTAATTTCTTCAATAACACCGGGCTCAAGAATAGAATCGGAATCTCTAAGTCATTTCAGTAGTTGAGAAACGTGGAATACATCATGAATAGTAGAAAATTGAGCCGGTAATGAAAGGCGGTAAGCCACGGAACCAATGCGTTCGGTGATGGGAAATGGGCCAATATATCGAGGTGCTAACTTTCCCGATCGACTGAAATGCACAACACCCTTCATAGGTGAAACACAAATGAATACCAAATCTCCCGCAGAAAATTTGAAATTCCTTCGTCGGTTATTGGCATAGGATTTTTATCTATTTTGAGTTTCTTTCATCCTACGACGAATAAGATCAATCTTTTCTGTGGCATTATGAATAAAATCTGGACCTAAAACCAGCTTCTCACTGGCTTCAAGCCAACACGAAGGAGAATGGCATGGCCTTCCGTAGAGTGCCTCAAAAGGTGCCATACCAATACTAGATTGGAAGCTGTTATTATAAGAAAACTCAACAAGAGAAATATGATCTTCCCAACTTCCACCAAAATCAAGAACACAAGCATGAAGGAGATCTTCAAGAGTTTGATTCACACGCTCTGTTTGTCCATCGGATTGAGGATGATAAGCGGTGCTAAAATTAAGCTTCGTTCCCAAAGCTTTTTGAAGACCCTTCCAAAATCCACTAGTAAATAATGGATCACGAGCGCTAACAATAGAAGTAGGAACTCCGTGCAATTTAACAATTTCTTTAACATAGAGTTTGGCCAAAAGAGGTACGGTCCGATTGGACCGAACGGGAATAAAATGGATGGATTTTGTAAGTTTATCTACAATCACCCATAGACTGTCATGACCTGAATGAGAATGGGGAAGACCGTCAATAAAGTCCATGGAGACTTGATCCCACTTCCAAACTGGAATATCCAAAGGATGCAATAACCCATCGGGCCTTTGATGCTCGGCCTTTACGAGTTGGCAGGTCATGCAATGCTTAAGAAAGTTAGCAATATCAGATTTCATTCCATCCCAATAATAAAGTCGTTTCATGTCCGCATACATTTTACTACTACCGGGATGAATGGTAAATTTAGAACGATGAGAATCTTTTAAAATGTCTTTACGAAGATCACTAATATTTGGCACAATAAGTCTACCAAATTTTTGAATGCCCCCACGAGCATCGATTTCAAAGTCTTTCAGACCACCAATATCATTTCTATCCCTACAAATTTGGCTAAGATGAGCCAATTCGGGATCTTGCTTTTGAGCTTCAAGGATGCGGTCTAAAAGAGAAGGATGAGCCTCAAGGCTACATAAAACAAGAGATGAACATGAATCGAATTCACGATCTCGAATCTCACAAGTAGACAAAGTCTCGAGATCATTCCATTCAGATATCATTATGGAAACAACCGCTTGTTGCTTTCGGCTAAGGGCATCGGCAACACGATTTCCCTTTCCGGGAGTATAGAGAATATCAAGATCATAAGATGCAAGGAATTCGAGCCAACATTGTTGACATAAATTAAGTTCCCTTTAAGAAAATAAATACTTCAAAGATTTATGATCGGTGTAGAGAACAAATTTCTCTCCCAAAAGATAATGATGCCAAATTCTAAGGGCGAAAACAATGGCTGCGAGCTCTAAATCATGAGTAGCATATCTAGTCTCGGCAGGCTTTAATTGCCTAGAAGCATAAGCGATAACACGTTCCCTTTGCATGAGAACGGCTCCTAAACCAACACGACTAGCATCGGTATAAACAATCAAGTCTGGGTTCCCTTCGGGAATCACAAAAATAGGAGCATCGGAAAGGAGTTCTTTTAATTTCTGAAAAGCAGCTTCACAGTTGTCTGACCAAATGTACTTAACTCCCTTCTTTGTCAAACAAGTAAGAGGTACGGAAATTTCAGAAAAGTCTTTTATGAACCGACGGTAATAACCCGCCAATCCAAGAAAGCTACGAATTTCTGTCACAATCTCCGGTCTCTTCCAATTTTGAATCGCCTCAATCTTTGAAGGATCCACGAAAATTCTGGATTCAGCAATAATATGTCCTAAAAATTTCACACGGGATTGCCAAAAGTGGCACTTAGAAAATTTTGCTTTAAATTGATTGCTCCTAAGGGTTTCCAACACAATCCGAAGATGTTTTTCATGCTCTTCCTTGGTTTTCGAATAAACAAGAATATCATCTATAAAGATGAGAACAAATCGATCAAGGAAGTCTTTGAAAATTTGATTCATAAGGTCAACAAAATAAGCTGGAGCATTCGTTAAACCAAATTGCATGACAAGCCATTCATAAGATCCATAACGAGTACTGAACGATGTCAAAGGAATACTATCCTCTGCAATTCGAAGCTGATGAAAACCGGTTGCTAAGTCTAACTGTGAAAAGACTCTAGCACCGCTAAGTTGATCAAATAGATCATCAATCTGTGGTAAGGGATATTGATTCTTGATGGTGAGATCATTAAGCTTGCGGTAGTCAACGCAAAGCCTAAGTGTACCATCGGATTTCTTCACAAAGATAGCTAAAGCTCCCCAAGGAGAGGAACTGGAACGAATAAACTGTTTTGCTTCCAATTCAGATAATTGTTTACGCATCTCCTCATTTTCCTTATTGGACATACGATAAGGAGGACGAGTGATAGGTAGAGCTCTAGGGATTAGATTAATTCTGAACTCAATTGCTCGCTTAGGTGGTAATCCTAAAATGGGCTCAAAGATGTCGGGAAATTCACAAACAACGTGAATGAGGGAAATGACATCTTTCTCATCATCATTATCGTCATCATGCTGATTTAGAGAATATAAGGATGCTATCGGATTGGAATTTGAATCTTTAAGAACAATAGAAATCTTCTTAACTGATTGGGGATGTTAAAGATGGATAGTCCTCTCGGGACATAGGATGTGGGCTTCATAACGATTAAGCTAATCCATTCCTAAAATCATTCTGAAACCTAAGTAACGCATAACATGCAAATCGGCACAGAAAGCATAATCACATAGAAAAATTTCAAAATCTTTACAAAATAAACTTAGGGTTGCGGATCCACCAACCGGATTCGCAATTTTTAATGAAGTCATCAAGCCCATAACATTCAAAGAAAAAGTATCAACAAGTTCTTTCGATATAAAAGAGTGGGATGCACCCGTATCAAAAAGAACTCGAATAGGATGATCATGAAACATAATAATGCCATCAAGGACAGAATGAGAAATACCTTGACCAAGAGAAGTGTTACTAAGGGCTTGCAAAACATTCAGCTTTCCCTCTTTCTTGCTTTGAAGTTTGGGACATGAAGATATAAGATGACCCGAACTTTTGCAATAGTGACAATAAAGGGGTTTCGGAAACCTATTTGCATAATGGTCCTTAGAACCACAATTGTAGCATTGTCCATGACTAGAGGTAGGAGTCTTTGCTACAGAAGTTGCTTGCTTCCCTTTCTTGTTAGAATTAGGGCCTTTGAACTTACTGTCGAGTTGCCTCTTCTTGTTGTTGTTGAAGTTCTTGGCACCGACAACTTCAACATCACTTTCTTTACCAGCCTCTTCAAGTCAAAGAGTGATATCTACAAGCTGATCGAAAGAAACTTCTAGTTTCAGAAGTAAAGGCTTTTTGAGGTTCTTATTCAACCCATAGATAAACCTCTGATTTTTTCTTTAATGGGGTATTAATATACTCGACCCCATATTTGGAGAGGGATTTCAAAAGATGCGACATAATCCGTCACAGAAGATTCACCTTGAACAAGGTCAATAAAGCGTCGGGCTAAAGTTACTTTTTCAGCTTTCGGCATAAACTTTAACTTGAACCTTTCCCGGAATTGCTCCCAAGTAAGATCCGCTTTGACAATTTCTGAAATCAAAAGCTCATACCAATCTAATGCTCTCTCCTGGAGCATGCTAGAAGCCACTCGGACACGATGTAGATCCACAAGATTCATGGGAGAAAAGATGCGATCGCATGTTCTAAGCCAAGCTTGGACTTCTATAACACTTTCGAAACCCTTGAATGGCCTTCCACCTAAATTGGTGTAATCAGTGCACAAGCGTGCAAACCCAGATTAAGGATGAGTAGGCTCAGGAATGGGTCCGGCGGCTTGGGCATTCTTTACAAGATCGAAAAGCTGTTGGGGAGACATGACTAGGCCATCCTAAGGAGTAGCATTGGATTGACCGGCGCTAGGACGGCCAGGTCTAACCATTTCTCTTCTTTAAGAAAGAAAGAAGAGGAAAAAGGTTATTCTCGGAATAAATTCAAATAAACTTGATTGATAAACAAGGCATCATAAAAGGAAATAGGATAGAACAGGTCCAAAGACTCAAATTAAATCCTAAGGCACGATTCCTAAGAGAGACTTAGGACAATGATCCTTGTCATATTATCCTATATTGTTCCAAAGTTTGGCTCTGATACTAAGCTGTGACGCCCTACCTCTATACTCACACTAGCCAAGAACACTACGGGGTAATGTCGTCGACTAGCATGAAGAATAAGGCTGTTGAGGAGCGACCATCTGTGTAATTGCTTTGTGCGAGTACCGATATGTCAGATAGTAGGTCATGCATTTCATTTCAAGAGGAAATCTGGCATATCAAATACAAACTCAAAGCTACTACACGGTGGCTATGTGGCCTTCGGAAACAAATATAAAATAAGCATAACTCAAAATCAGTCACAGATATTCATATCACCAAGGCGGAAACAGATATGAATATAACACATAGAAGTGAACATTAAAGTAGCGGTCATACAAGATCCATTACATCACAAAAGAATATGTATACATCAAGGAGTCTCTATCTCGAATGTATAAAAACAAAAACTACTAAGCTAAAGTAGTTAGCCAAAAGTCAGAAGCTAGTCCCTGTTAAGCAGTCAAGTGGAAGCACCTGAAACACCTCGGTCCGACCCGAGTATTATTTAAGAAGAATAATAATAAACAGATCAGTCTAGCTATAATTATCAAGTAAGATGAGATAGGATAAGAGATATAACAAATATATATGATAACAAAAAAAATCATACAATATCTCAAATTATCTCAAACCCCAAAAAGAATGTCATATTCTTTATTTTTATTCACCAAACCACAAATATTGATAGAGCTTATCAATGCAAATCACAAAAATTGGCGAAACACAAATTCTAGAAGTCAATAATTAGAAATCCAGAAAACACAAAAGAAGGGGGGAGGCCTATCACAAACGAGAGCATGAAAACTCACCAACACGTGTATCACAAACGGGACGCTATCCCATGGGTCGCTAACCCATAGAGCCGGTGCAACGACGTAGTACAACGGTACGCCCGAGGAACCTGAAACTCAAATAAGCCAAAACAACGACGTAGTATAAAGGTACGCCCGATGAACTGAACTCCATAAAACCCATGGGTCGCTAGCCTATAAAAAAAATGAGACGAAGCACAACAGAACGCGGTACAGTCCCCCATGCGGACAGTGTGACATCGCATATCGCTAGTCTAAACCTCAAAATGATCGTCATAGATCAATAAGTGTAAATTACATCAAGCTAGTAAATAGATGAGTTTAGCTTCATGTCTCATAACCATTGGCTTAACTTAAATATTTACGAACAAATTGTATATTTCCACTCGAAAATTGTCACAAGATTTCAATCGAACAAGTCTAAGAATTAACCGACGAAGTAAACGCAAGCATTTCATACCACTTGTTTTGCTAAGTCGTTTAGTTGGATTTCTCGTACGAATGAGGTAAAGGTTTGTATATACTAATAGATTGGAAAACGGTTTTAAAACTGAGCTTTGTATTAAAAGTAATGTTGAAATCATTTTTGTGAAAGAGTTTGAGTATTTACTACTAGTATAGAAACCTTTATATTTTAAAGTGACAAATCATAGAAACGATTGTAAAAACAATCTATCACCAAAAATTCACATTCGACGACGTGAATTAAAACCATGAAAATCGATATCAAATCCATCAAATGGATATTCCCAAAAATCCAGAAAAGAAGTCATCAAAGTAGATAATAAATGACTAACCGGATCAACAAAAATCGATAAAAATTGGAAATTTGCATAAAAACAGGCAAATTGGCTGATTTTAATAGCGCCAGACAACTGGTAGTTCTCCCAGACGTCTGAGCTGAAGGTCTTGAATTTTTCCAGATCACTCAGATGTTGAGCCGTAGGTCTAGAATGTTTATTCCTTTGCCTCAGACGTCTGTGTGTTTTACCATACGTCTAAGCTGAAGCTCAGGGCAAAATTTGCCTAGGCCATTGATGGCCGGTTCAACTCGGAGGCGATCGAATGAGCGATGGTGGCTAGGGATTTATGCCAAGAGATAATCCAGCCCTATAGGCTCTTCAATACACTCCAAACAACATGTCCAAACATCCATAGTAGGATTTTCATAGATTTTGACTTCAAATACCGAAATTGGAAAATTCACCAAACCAATTCAATTCAAAAACAATTAAACATGAAATAGATGTTAGGAATTCATACCTAACAACAAATGAAAGCTATAGACAAAGATGTGAGCTCAAGAACTCACCTTTAAACTCAAAAACAACGATTGAGAAGCTCTAAAACAAAGAAAGATCAATCTCTCTTTAACTTCAACTCTATAAGCTCCAATCTATGATCATATGCAAATATTTCCTAAGTTAGGTTATAGGAAATTATGAAAATTGGAGAGGGATTGAGATGGAGAAGATGAAGAGGATGCTTACCTAAGATTCTCTTTGATTTTGGAACTAGAATTTGAATTTCCTAAGAATCTAGGGCTTAGAAATTTTGATTTCCCCTCTTTTCCCCCATTTTTCCATTAGGGCTTGAGTGTTAGGAATAATGGAATGAATGAATGAAGAGGAGTGGAGTGGGAGGTATTTGGTAGAAGGTTTGGGTTAGTGGGCTAGAACACAAACCAAAGCCCGAACAAAATACCAAAATCCTAATCAACTCCAAACATATCAATGTTTATACTCAAAAATGTTGTAAATGTCGTTTAGAACTCAATGGAAGTGGTCTCGAGTCTGGATTCGACTGTTTAAAAAAGTTACATTTCGGACTTTAAATTCAACAAACGATGATATATTTAAATAAAATATTTAAATATATAATCGTAAAATATGCGGGTTGTTACAAATGTCGTCTAATAATATAGAGAATACGGCTTGTTAAGAGCGACCAAACAAGAATATAACTTTAAACTAACACTGACATGTCATACTTACCATTTTACTAAACCTTTAGAATAAAATTTGACGTGTACAGTCTCGATTCAAAGTAATAACCACATTGGTTTCTCAGAATCAGAACAATATATCATATAAAATAGTAATCATAGATCATAATGGAATAATAAATCTCATATACATATACAACCTGTGAGTCTACAAAATAAAATACTAGACCCACATAATATACATGTGTTACAAATCACTAACTCAAATATACATCTCAAATACAGACACAAAATCCTATATGAGATAAACTAAAGGTCAAAACTGTTTATCTTTCCCTACTAGCCCAATCATCCAAAGGTCTACTTGTCCTGTAACCTAAAAAGTCTCGGCATGACCCGAGTATTATAAAATAAACAGGTCAGACTATCTTTAAATATCCAAAAAGGTTGAGATCAAGATGTAACACAAGAATAAATGCCATATGAGTAAATCCAAATGTCCAAGATATAACAAGTCAGAGAATTAATTTAACTTAGAATTTATCTCAAGGCTCAAGGTTATATATTTAGGTCACAAACACAGATTAATCACTAAACACAAATTATAAAATAAAGCACAATATCTCTAATACACATAAATCAATTCTATATCGATCACCCTAATAGTCCATGCCAATCTTAATGATTGTCCAGACTATGACAAACAAGTGTGGTATTACTCGTATCGATTTGATATCAAGGATCGTCCATACCATGAAACAGAATCACAACCGATCTCAAGGATCGTAAACGTAGAATCTCGACCAATGATAAGGATCGTGGAAACCATGATCGAATTCCCAAGATTATTCATTACTATTTTATCTTTATGATCGTAAAGAAATCCATGAGTATACCTGTAACGACTCACCAATTCGCACTATTCAAGTTGACTATCGAATAACAAACATCCAATCAGGGATTTAATTCCATAGGGAAAAATCAACATTCTTTAAGCGCCTAGCAACACTAAGCCTCTTTTAACAAATCCTTCAATTAACTCAAAACACTTTGTAAATATTTTGTACCAAAATACTTTTACAAAGATATACATATATACCCACAAACCTTTATTTTTCAATACTTGGAAAAATATCCATATACTTATCTCAATGGTATAAATATATTCACCAACATTTGGGAAGATTTCCCCTTTTAATTCAATTCTAAAATCATCATGACTCCATTATAAATCCACAAAACAATTTATAAAACTCCTTTTATAAATCTATAAACCCACTTCTAAAATTCTTTTATAAATATCTAAAGCCATATATAAAACCTTTTTACCTTTTAACCAATCTTCCTTTACGTTTTCCAAAACATATTATAATATTCCTCTTATAATCCACATCTGTTTATAAAATCCAATTTTTATAAATCTCGAAAACTTTTAAAATAAAATTCTAATCTTTTACTTAAAACACTATTATATAATACTAAACACATAAATAATAAATATTAACTATAAAACATCTTTAAATAATAATTAATAAATTTCAAACATCTTAAATAAAACAATAATAATTTGTCTTACCATTCTTATAAAGACTAATAATTAATTTCCAAAATTTTATTGATAAATAATTATAATTAATTTCAGATCACATTAATAATTTAAGTAATAACTTTTCAAAATATTAAAATGTTGATAAACCACTTTAAAACAATATAAATATAAATAAACAACTTTTAAAACATAATTATATCTCGTTGATAAAATCCATACTTAACTTTCCACATAATCGTTTCCATATTTATAAAGCTATATTTATAAATCTCTTCTATTTTATGAAACTTCCTTTCATAAAATCCCTTTTATTTATGAACCCCATTTATAACTCCATCCCTTTATAAATCTCAATTATTCATAAAGTCCTATTCAAAACATAATTCCAACCCTTTTTAACTTTGCTCTCATAGGTATAACTTTATTTTATAAATTTCTTTCAATTTATAAAATATCGTTTAACAGTCCCAATTTACCCTCACTTTCAATTTCCAAAATAGAATAAACTATTTCTAAAATACCATTCCACATCTTATAATAAATCCACCATTTTATTTATTCCACCAATCTATTAAATAATAATAGTTTCCTTTAATTTATAAACACCGTTAATAAATTCATACTTTTATTAACAAAATATGATTTTGCAAATCTTCACTTCTTTGTAAAATATCACTTTTATAAATTATCATATTTGTAAATTGTAACAACCCGGGTTTTTCATACACGAAAAACCGGACCATTTTAGTTAAGAAGAAGAGGTAGAAGGAGAAAAATAGAAAACAATAGCAGAATCTCACATACGCAGCGGAATAAAATATAATATATATCAACAGATCTTTACACAAATCAAAACTATATCTGTTTATACAATATAGCATCAGAATATACACCAGAGAACACATAACATACAACTGGACAATAACCATATCATGTCCTCAATATAACAGAGTACAGCAATCCACACAGCGGAATATATATAAACAAGTACGGGAAATACGTCACGCCATCCAGCTCATCTCCTGAGCTCCACAGCATCATATCCTGTAACCTATAATACTCGGTCTGACCCGAGCATCATATAAAACAATACCCGAGTCAGTCTGGAATACCAGCGTGAGAAAATCACACTCAATTGATTATTAAAGTTTCAAAAATCCTTTGAAAACAAAAGCATCTCGTAAGACCACGCCACAAATAAACATGTCGGGTTTTTACCTTACGATAGCTAAAACACTTTTTATCAAATTCCTTTGATATTATAATAGTGTCTATATACAAATACTTATTAAAATAGCTGAAATTGTTACATTATTAAATTCCAGCATACTAGCCACAAAAGTGGGTAATACAAACAAATACCGTACAAGGCACGTAGGAAGAATGGATTTCCAACGAATGACTAGGCACTGGGGTACCACCTATCACAGTACGTGGCCTAGATCACCGTACCGAGGAGTACGCCCGCTCCCCTGCAACACAAGGCCGGAACCATCCCTTACTGGATGATCCCGAATAAAATCACCCCACGGTTGGGATCAGCAACCGCACCACTAAGCCGAAAATAAAAAGGGACATCTAGACAGGGATGACCTTACCCTCCAGTGGGAGCTACCCACGAAGCCTTGCTGCATAACCCCTGATTTTCAGTCATTCCCGGTTGATGAGGTTCGAGGCTAAACGATACCTTTTAGAGAACATATCCCTTAGAATGCCCATCGTCCGCTGACGATGTTTCGCAAGCATTCGTCCATACCAGTCCGTCCCAGGTCCGAACGGAACCGAAGGCACTATTCCTACTACATCCATTTTGGAAATATCCTCAGGATTAGTAGCGACTAGCCCTTGCACTTCACAGCTCCAATCTTCGACTCCGAACACGTTACACGAAACGTACAAACCGGATCGAAGTGGTATTCGAGTCTCCAGACCTAGAATCCCGGTATACGGAAACTCGATCCCGGTCTCTTCGAAACAATCAGCGCATTTGGCCAATATTTATAGTCGGTTATTTAACTATCAATTAACATCCACAAGCAACCATCACACAATAAATAATTTCCCACATTATTTATTTGCCCAAATATCTTTCCAAGATATATTTCCAAATTTTCAAAGCTCATTTGAAAACAATTTCAAACAGTTTCCGCTTACGGAATACATTTCCAAATATTTATTTCCTCTGAAACACCAAGTACAAACACTTTTAGATTTTAAAATAATTTAAAAACACTTTATTTTAAATATATCTTATACCATTGAAATCAACTACTTTAATACTTTATTAAAAATATATACTTTAAAATAAACCACTTTATAATATAAACTAAATTTCTTCTTTTAAAACATAATAGCAAATCACTTTTATATAATTACTACAATAATAGATTTTTGAAAATACTTACCTAGGAAATTAACATTTAGAAATAATCAATTTTCTAAAATATGCTTTTTAAAAATACAATTAGAACTTTTAACTTATATTAAAAATTACTTTTAAAACGTACTTGGCTATCCAGAGAATACACTTCTCATTCCCATCTTTTAAAAATAAAATAACATTTATTTTTAAACCAAACCATATCCTTTTATAAATTCCCACTTTGAAATTATATTTCAAATATCCTTTGATATTTTATTTTACTTTACAAATCCAGTTTATCTCTCCCAAATCTCATTTCTCTTTAAAATTCAAATTCCAAGTATTTAAATCAATTTATAATTGATTTCCCAATTTATTTTACTTTGAAATAAATTTCTTTACTTAATCCATTTATTTCCAACTTCATTAACTTCCAGATTTTTATTCCTTATTACGATTTAAAATCTTTAAAACGAAACACAAGTTTCAGATTTCCCAAATTCCTTCTCTTTTTAATTACATTTAAACATTGAATTAAATAAATTTTTATTCCTTTAAATAACATAACATAAGTTTTCTTTAAATTCAACATTTCTTTATTTATTCAAAATTCCTCTTTTCCATATTTAATTTATTCGAATTCACTAGAATTACTTAACTTAATTTTTACTCTTTTATATTTTCCAAAAATCCAATTCAATTGCTTTTGATAACTCATTATACTGGGAAATTCAATCCAACCAGATTATCCAATATAAATTATCACAGGATAACAACAATCATATCATAGAATATTTAAACAAAAATTAAATATTTTGAGGAATCCAGTTGGATCCCTCCAACCTGTTTCCCTGCATCCACAGACGTTAGCACAATACCAATTCCACTTCGAGGTGGAATATCGCGGTATATGGGTTTATAAAATATCATCCGCTATTATGCGGCGCATAGGGTCTCATCCGCTATATAATGCGGGAATATCAACAACTCCAATATATACATATGCCAATATATATATATTGGTATATACTACTATATATAGTATAGCATATTCAATCAATGCAACCATTCAATCAATTATTTAAATTTAACTATTTAAATTTAAATCTAACTGAGTGAGATTAACTCACCTTTGCTTTTATTTGCAATCCACTTCATTGTTGCCTTGGTTTTCCGATTTTTGACCTTGAATGAACATTTATATTATTTATTAGTATTCAAAATATAAATCGAACTCTTGATTACCGTTTAATAATTTAAGGAAATTTTGAACTGATTTCCTTTTATTAAATCTTTAGTAACAAAATGGTTTAGATAGATCAAATTTACATGGTTAAATTCCTATATAACCCTTATACATATATATATTAAATTTTGAATAAGAATAAATTTCCCTTTCAAACCTATATACATGTATTAATTAAAATAAAATAAACAGAACTGTTTAAAATTTTCTTTATTGTAAAATAAAATTTCACTTATACATTTATTCATTTATGAAATTAAATTAGGTAAAACGTAGGTACCTCGCTGCCCAGTCCCACTGCGTCGATGACGGACTCCCTCTCCTCTTCGTCAAGCTTCAGATCTCGAGCCGTCGAACCCTACCTCTTCCCAGCTATACACGCACACTCCATCGCCAAACCCTAGACTCGAACACACGACAATGGTCGCCGCCCCACGATACTCCATCACGATCGAACGAAGTTGCCACAGCAGCCCCTCGCGTGCCTGAAAACCCCAATGAACTCGAGTCGAACTCGATCGCGATGCCACCAGACGCTCGAAATAACAGCGCCGCCCTTCGCTTTCCTCGATTCCCAAACCCTAGGCCACAGCTCGAAATCGAAATTGGTCGACGCTTGACGGGGAGAGTGTGGGAAGAACGAGCTTAATGGGCTCGAATTTGAAATGGAGAGAAGTAGGCTCGTGAATTGAAGAGGAAGAGAGCAGCTGCCATTTATTTCAATTCGTATTTAATTTAGAACGAGAAGAGATTTCGAATTGTTCTCTGAATTGAAGAGAAGGAAGAACGAAGATGATTTCGTTTAAAAAAATAAATAAAGGAAGTCTGTTTTCTTCCTTTGTTTCGAAGGCATGATTTTTTTAGAGGACGCGTGTTAACCCAGTTGAACACGTGTGGACAAACAGTGATCCAGAAGGCTCGTAGTCTGGATATGGAAAGAAATATCGACCAGTTAAAATATTAAATTTCCGATTAAATTTCAGCGCGTTTACATTCCGTACGATCACACGACAACTCCAAATACTACGAAAATTGAAATCCAATAATAATACAATATTACGGATCCAATGGAACTGGTTTCGTTGAATTCCGAGACTGTGCCTCGGACGGCTATTTTTTTTAAATTTAATTTCAACGATATATTTTTAAAACTGAACAAAACTCTTTTAAAATTCCATTTTAAAAATTCTATCATCTTCAGTATTAACAATATAATTTTTCTGAACCTTTGAACTATTTTTAACAGGCTTAAAATCAAGATTCAATATTTTACCCAATCCCGATAATTAAATTTAATAATTAATTATCCAAATAAATACTGTATATTTGAAATTAAAGTTAAAATTTAACCTTCGGATATTTAAAATAAATTAAATATTCACATTTCAAATATACAAAAATTCCGGGTCGTCACATTCCTCCCCCCTTAAAAGAATTTCGTCCCCGAAATTACTAGTTAGGAAGAATGATTCAATCCCCGTTAACTATTTCGCAAATTCAAACAGTTTTAACAATACCCAAACAATCTTTTATTAATGATACACTAATCATCTTTTAACTTCCCAAACTTATTCATAAGTTCAACCCATACCACCTACTTATCAATTCAAATTTAAATTTGAATTCAAATTTTAATTTATCAAAATTTTCCAAAATTTTTCTAACTCCCTAAATTTCCGAAAAATTTCGCCAGCGTCTCCTTTGCGCGGCTAGCTCGGTACTACTACAAAATGGCTCTACGGCCTCCCAATCTCAAAAAGAAAACAAAAGGCCAAGTGGCTGGATCAAAAACCCAATCAAATTTCATATAGAAATTCAAATACATACCTTTTGTCGGGCCATTAAATTTTATCTTCTAAAATCAAAAATCCCAATTATCCATTGCTTTTATACACCTGTATATCCTACTAAGCAATAATATTCACTCACAATCCCAAAGTCATTTTATACTTTTCTTTACAAATTTTCAATATTTGCTTTACTTAAGCCCGTACGATGCACATATATCATCCGTACGCAATATCACATTCGATCGCTCAATCGATCACACAATTCCACTTCCGAACTAGTATTGTCCACCCGACTTCCTAGTGCGGACTCAGATCTGGTTCCTTGAACAGAAACCGTCATTCTCCTTGCATAGCCACAAACTATGATAGAGAATATCCAGAATCAATCAACAATCCATATCCAGGTTCGCCGTTGAAAATCGAGTGAAAAATCCTGATTCGGATCGATAAAACTATCTCGAAATTCTGTGTTCGAATCCGGATCAAATAGCTATGCGAATAAATAATATACGTACACCTTACGTAATTAGCCCAATTGATTACCAATTATATCAATTTTCTTTTATTCACATTCCTTTTGATTGTTATCCCCTTATTCACAACTATCCCATTTCACAACTTCAGTTTTAGTCTTCATTCAACTATTCACTTAGTATATATATTTTTCCATTCCAAAATTACTAAGTATATTTCCAATACAAATTTTCTTAAGAATTTCATTCTTCAATTCTTAAGTTCATATAAATTTTCTTATATTTATTTACTACTTCACCACTGAAGTGTATATATTCAAATTGAACTCCCATTTCATATGAATTTCAACTTACTTCAATTTACTACTTCATTTCCAATTTTTTTCCTTAAATTCAATTCATCTCCAACTTCCAAAAATTGAATTTTATTTAGCTCGAAAACAGTCCAAGTTAATTCATTCAATAACTATTTCTCAACTTATTTAAACCACTCCTCTGTTGAGTTCAGTTTCCATTCAACATTTACTTAAGTCAATAACTTAAGTTTATTTTCCATTTAATCAACCCTTTAAAGTTTTATTTCCATCTTTCATTTGATTATTATTTAATCAAATTCCATCCATTTATTTATTTTCACTTATTCGGATTCCATTCGAAATCCAAACCATCACTATTTTAATTTAATTTCATTAACTCATTTATTATCTAATTAGTTCCTCCACTGGTTAAAATTAAATACTTGCTTTTTAATTCCAAATATCACTTCACTTAATTATCTTAAGTTCAATTTATTTTATAATTCAAGTTTGGATTTATTTAAAAATTAAGATTGCTCATCTTAGTCGTTTCCATTTGATAATTACAATTTCAAATTATAACCCTTAATGGTTCAAAGTAATGGATTCCCATTTATGACTTACAATTTCATTTCTATTCATAAGTTTAACTTACTTACTTAAGATCTGGGACTATTCATTTAAGTCCATTTTCATCTTTACAATTAAATTTCAAATTATTACACTTAAGAGCTTAAGAATATGAATTTCTCTACACAATTATAAGCATTTTACATTACCTTTATATCCAATTCAATTCGACTTCAACTTATTTACATTTAATTCAATTCCAATTCTCAATTCTTATTTAACTTATCTTAAGTTAAATTCAAATATATTTTATTCACCTTCATATACTCGAATTAAATTTTAATTCCAGGATACAATTTTATACAAATTTTACAATTCATTCACCTTCAAGTTCTCTAACTCTTTTATCTACCAGCTTATATTACTCATTGAGTTAATTTCATCTCATAATTATAATCCCAGAATTTAACTTTCATTCCTTTCTTATTTAAATCAACTTCATTCTATACTTTATTTTGTTGATTCATTTAAATTTCCACATTTAAATTTTAAATAGAATTCCCAGAATCCAATTGCCCGATTTTATTCCAAAAACCATTTTGAATCCCTAAATAACTCATACACATCTGGTATATCACATCAAACCCCAATTTCCAAAATAATCTGCTTTTACCAAACAATTTTCCCTTTGAATTTCAAAACCAACCCAATTCACAATCATTTCCAATTTAAAACAGTTTGGTAGCAATTTCTCTTTGGAAACTCGAAAATAGACATCGATGATGCTGCAGTCATCACCGAAATTATTTTCCAGCGACCAAAAGAGAATTTAATGCTTTTATCATTCTAAACATTTCAAACATTTTTAAATCCCAAATCCCACCAGATTTCAATTCAATTTCAAAAATATTCATGAAATAATATCACCATTATTTCCCAAAACCTTTAAAACTATTTTTAAATCCAAAGGAATTTAAACCTTTCCCAAAACTTCAAATTCAAAGTCCATTCAATTTTATATCCAAACATTACTCTGGAATTCTATCACATTTTACTTCAAGTTATAAGTCACATATACAATTTACATTTACAAATTTCATTTGTTTATGAATTTATCTCATTTGATTATAAATCACATTTGTAATTCACATTTGTATATAAAGTTTATTTCAATTTATAAATTTCATTTATAGTCTATATTTCAAATTCCATTTTGTTATATAAATTTATTCTTCAACTTAGGTTATAAGTTTCAATTTCTGATTCAAATTTTACACAATGATGATAATAATTTAATATCATCACTTTCTAACAACCAAGCATCCAAATATATAACTATAATAAATTTCAAATAATTATTTCTTTTATATACAAAATAATTTGGGCAAAATTATTTCATTCACCCTATTTAAAACAATATTGTGTCGAACTGTTCTATTCAAGTGTTTAGAAACCCCTTCGATACAGTTGTCCAGACTGTGCCGACGAAGGTTCATATGCCACTCAATAAACCAACCAACACAATATAAAACCATTTTATATTCACTAACAAATACGCGCTCATATCTATTAATACTCTCAAAATTCCCAACAGAGCCAAGGTTATCGCCAACCTAAGCTCTGATACCAAGTGTAACAACCCGGGTTTTTCATACACGAAAAACCGGACCATTTTAGTTAAGAAGAAGAGGTAGAAGGAGAAAAATAGAAAACAATAGCAGAATCTCACATACGCAGCGGAATAAAATATAATATATATCAACAGATCTTTACACAAATCAAAACTATATCTGTTTATACAATATAGCATCAGAATATACACCAGAGAACACATAACATACAACTGGACAATAACCATATCATGTCCTCAATATAACAGAGTACAGCAATCCACACAGCGGAATATATATAAACAAGTACGGGAAATACGTCACGCCATCCAGCTCATCTCCTGAGCTCCACAGCATCATATCCTGTAACCTATAATACTCGGTCTGACCCGAGCATCATATAAAACAATACCCGAGTCAGTCTGGAATACCAGCGTGAGAAAATCACACTCAATTGATTATTAAAGTTTCAAAAATCCTTTGAAAACAAAAGCATCTCGTAAGACCACGCCACAAATAAACATGTCGGGTTTTTACCTTACGATAGCTAAAACACTTTTTATCAAATTCCTTTGATATTATAATAGTGTCTATATACAAATACTTATTAAAATAGCTGAAATTGTTACATTATTAAATTCCAGCATACTAGCCACAAAAGTGGGTAATACAAACAAATACCGTACAAGGCACGTAGGAAGAATGGATTTCCAACGAATGACTAGGCACTGGGGTACCACCTATCACAGTACGTGGCCTAGATCACCGTACCGAGGAGTACGCCCGCTCCCCTGCAACACAAGGCCGGAACCATCCCTTACTGGATGATCCCGAATAAAATCACCCCACGGTTGGGATCAGCAACCGCACCACTAAGCCGAAAATAAAAAGGGACATCTAGACAGGGATGACCTTACCCTCCAGTGGGAGCTACCCACGAAGCCTTGCTGCATAACCCCTGATTTTCAGTCATTCCCGGTTGATGAGGTTCGAGGCTAAACGATACCTTTTAGAGAACATATCCCTTAGAATGCCCATCGTCCGCTGACGATGTTTCGCAAGCATTCGTCCATACCAGTCCGTCCCAGGTCCGAACGGAACCGAAGGCACTATTCCTACTACATCCATTTTGGAAATATCCTCAGGATTAGTAGCGACTAGCCCTTGCACTTCACAGCTCCAATCTTCGACTCCGAACACGTTACACGAAACGTACAAACCGGATCGAAGTGGTATTCGAGTCTCCAGACCTAGAATCCCGGTATACGGAAACTCGATCCCGGTCTCTTCGAAACAATCAGCGCATTTGGCCAATATTTATAGTCGGTTATTTAACTATCAATTAACATCCACAAGCAACCATCACACAATAAATAATTTCCCACATTATTTATTTGCCCAAATATCTTTCCAAGATATATTTCCAAATTTTCAAAGCTCATTTGAAAACAATTTCAAACAGTTTCCGCTTACGGAATACATTTCCAAATATTTATTTCCTCTGAAACACCAAGTACAAACACTTTTAGATTTTAAAATAATTTAAAAACACTTTATTTTAAATATATCTTATACCATTGAAATCAACTACTTTAATACTTTATTAAAAATATATACTTTAAAATAAACCACTTTATAATATAAACTAAATTTCTTCTTTTAAAACATAATAGCAAATCACTTTTATATAATTACTACAATAATAGATTTTTGAAAATACTTACCTAGGAAATTAACATTTAGAAATAATCAATTTTCTAAAATATGCTTTTTAAAAATACAATTAGAACTTTTAACTTATATTAAAAATTACTTTTAAAACGTACTTGGCTATCCAGAGAATACACTTCTCATTCCCATCTTTTAAAAATAAAATAACATTTATTTTTAAACCAAACCATATCCTTTTATAAATTCCCACTTTGAAATTATATTTCAAATATCCTTTGATATTTTATTTTACTTTACAAATCCAGTTTATCTCTCCCAAATCTCATTTCTCTTTAAAATTCAAATTCCAAGTATTTAAATCAATTTATAATTGATTTCCCAATTTATTTTACTTTGAAATAAATTTCTTTACTTAATCCATTTATTTCCAACTTCATTAACTTCCAGATTTTTATTCCTTATTACGATTTAAAATCTTTAAAACGAAACACAAGTTTCAGATTTCCCAAATTCCTTCTCTTTTTAATTACATTTAAACATTGAATTAAATAAATTTTTATTCCTTTAAATAACATAACATAAGTTTTCTTTAAATTCAACATTTCTTTATTTATTCAAAATTCCTCTTTTCCATATTTAATTTATTCGAATTCACTAGAATTACTTAACTTAATTTTTACTCTTTTATATTTTCCAAAAATCCAATTCAATTGCTTTTGATAACTCATTATACTGGGAAATTCAATCCAACCAGATTATCCAATATAAATTATCACAGGATAACAACAATCATATCATAGAATATTTAAACAAAAATTAAATATTTTGAGGAATCCAGTTGGATCCCTCCAACCTGTTTCCCTGCATCCACAGACGTTAGCACAATACCAATTCCACTTCGAGGTGGAATATCGCGGTATATGGGTTTATAAAATATCATCCGCTATTATGCGGCGCATAGGGTCTC
Source organism: Allium fistulosum (assembly GCA_030737815.1). Classification (NCBI taxonomy): domain Eukaryota; kingdom Viridiplantae; phylum Streptophyta; class Magnoliopsida; order Asparagales; family Amaryllidaceae; genus Allium; species Allium fistulosum. The sequence goes on from CM060904.1 coordinate 693,606,093, forward strand.
ATCCGCTATATAATGCGGGAATATCAACAACTCCAATATATACATATGCCAATATATATATATTGGTATATACTACTATATATAGTATAGCATATTCAATCAATGCAACCATTCAATCAATTATTTAAATTTAACTATTTAAATTTAAATCTAACTGAGTGAGATTAACTCACCTTTGCTTTTATTTGCAATCCACTTCATTGTTGCCTTGGTTTTCCGATTTTTGACCTTGAATGAACATTTATATTATTTATTAGTATTCAAAATATAAATCGAACTCTTGATTACCGTTTAATAATTTAAGGAAATTTTGAACTGATTTCCTTTTATTAAATCTTTAGTAACAAAATGGTTTAGATAGATCAAATTTACATGGTTAAATTCCTATATAACCCTTATACATATATATATTAAATTTTGAATAAGAATAAATTTCCCTTTCAAACCTATATACATGTATTAATTAAAATAAAATAAACAGAACTGTTTAAAATTTTCTTTATTGTAAAATAAAATTTCACTTATACATTTATTCATTTATGAAATTAAATTAGGTAAAACGTAGGTACCTCGCTGCCCAGTCCCACTGCGTCGATGACGGACTCCCTCTCCTCTTCGTCAAGCTTCAGATCTCGAGCCGTCGAACCCTACCTCTTCCCAGCTATACACGCACACTCCATCGCCAAACCCTAGACTCGAACACACGACAATGGTCGCCGCCCCACGATACTCCATCACGATCGAACGAAGTTGCCACAGCAGCCCCTCGCGTGCCTGAAAACCCCAATGAACTCGAGTCGAACTCGATCGCGATGCCACCAGACGCTCGAAATAACAGCGCCGCCCTTCGCTTTCCTCGATTCCCAAACCCTAGGCCACAGCTCGAAATCGAAATTGGTCGACGCTTGACGGGGAGAGTGTGGGAAGAACGAGCTTAATGGGCTCGAATTTGAAATGGAGAGAAGTAGGCTCGTGAATTGAAGAGGAAGAGAGCAGCTGCCATTTATTTCAATTCGTATTTAATTTAGAACGAGAAGAGATTTCGAATTGTTCTCTGAATTGAAGAGAAGGAAGAACGAAGATGATTTCGTTTAAAAAAATAAATAAAGGAAGTCTGTTTTCTTCCTTTGTTTCGAAGGCATGATTTTTTTAGAGGACGCGTGTTAACCCAGTTGAACACGTGTGGACAAACAGTGATCCAGAAGGCTCGTAGTCTGGATATGGAAAGAAATATCGACCAGTTAAAATATTAAATTTCCGATTAAATTTCAGCGCGTTTACATTCCGTACGATCACACGACAACTCCAAATACTACGAAAATTGAAATCCAATAATAATACAATATTACGGATCCAATGGAACTGGTTTCGTTGAATTCCGAGACTGTGCCTCGGACGGCTATTTTTTTTAAATTTAATTTCAACGATATATTTTTAAAACTGAACAAAACTCTTTTAAAATTCCATTTTAAAAATTCTATCATCTTCAGTATTAACAATATAATTTTTCTGAACCTTTGAACTATTTTTAACAGGCTTAAAATCAAGATTCAATATTTTACCCAATCCCGATAATTAAATTTAATAATTAATTATCCAAATAAATACTGTATATTTGAAATTAAAGTTAAAATTTAACCTTCGGATATTTAAAATAAATTAAATATTCACATTTCAAATATACAAAAATTCCGGGTCGTCACATAAATTTCACCTTTATAAATAAATTATAATATATGTACCTATGTATATATATCATTTTAAATAAAATGGTTGATAAATATTCATATCAAAATATTTCTATTTTCCTTTTGAAACAATATCCAGTTATTATAAAAGACTGACTTGTCTTCCAAGATCTTAAAAATCTTTATTTAATGTTCAAACTCTCTATTTAAAATATTTTATAAACTATTAAATTATAATATCCTAAAATCGTATCTTTAATTTTTAAAATAAATCACTTCTTCAAGTAATTCAAGAATAATTATTTAAAACATATATAATGTGAGGACCCGTTTCTTCAACTCTCGAAAATCGACACTAATACATCCTCAGTATTCACGTGCCGTAAATCCAAGTGCCGGAGAATCGGATTCTCAAGGGTAAGAAAGAAAAATAAAGGTAGAACAGAATCTTACATATGTTATTTCAATATAAATTTTACAACGGAAATTTAAGACATTTATCAGAGTTAAACATGGATAGTTATAAATTCTCGTCCTTGCAAATGCGGAATACTATAGTATAAGAGTGTGGTGGAAATAGACAAAAATCTTCAACAAAATCTTCTGACTTCATGCTTCGAGTTCCATCAAGATTTCTTCTAAAATAAACCTAACTACTAGGCTGCCCGGGAAAATTAGGGCACCTAGAGTTTAGGAAAAGAAAAATAAACTCCAGGTCAATCATGAGACTGGTGAAAGAACTCAAAATACGCATTTAGAAAACAAAAAGGTATCTCATAAGACCACGCCGCACATAAACACGAAACGGGTTTTACCTTATGATAACCAAATCATTATTACGTAAAATCACTTGATATTATTTTTAATGACATATCTTTGGAAACATTTGCTAATAAACTTATTAGTCTTAGTCGAAATTGTTACATTGATTAAATTCCAACATACTAGCCAAAAATGCGGGTTCTACAAACAAAATGGAAAGTACTTATTAGGGAATGGATTTCCATACAAATGACCAGGTGAAGGGACTACCTTCTAGTAGTACATCTCAAGAGGAATGTACCAAAGTCAACAGAACATCTGCACCTCTACCAACACAAGACCGGCCTACCTTTCTCACTAGATAGTACCGAATATGCCATTACCCCGGTCATTATTAACCTATCTGAGGGCCCTCACAGCATACATCCACAATAATTTAAGTCCCAAACATCATAGTGGGATTAAATATATCTAGAAGGGGATGATCATATCTTAATGGTTGTGAACCACATAGCCTTGCCGTATCTACACTGTTTCGGTCATTTCCGGGTGTGAGGCTTGAGGTAATGATTACCTTTCACTTTGCACATGTCACTTTGAATGCCACATTACCATTCCATGATCACACAACTGATTTCTACAAACGTATAACTCCTGAGCTTGTACGTCTCAGGAAAGGGTGTTAAGCAAAGAGAAGTTGCCTTCTCTGCCATCAAACAGATGAAACGTTCATAGAGGTCGCTTATGTAACTAGAAATGCGACGTCAGACATTCGTCCAAACAAGTTCGTTCTGGGATTGAACGAAACCGAACGCACTCTCCTATCACATCCTGTTCGAAGTGGTTTTCGGGTAGGGATTACCAAATCTGACCCCGGTTCCTTCGAACCAATCATCGATACAAGAGATCAAGTAAATAGGTGAATGATATTTGATTAATTCATTTCTTTTATCAAAAATATATTTTAGAGATATATAACTTTAGAAACATTTCTTTTCGGTATATATCGAATCATTAAACCTCTCTTATCAAATCCTTTGATTACATTTAAACCCTTTTTAAACTTGGAATAATTCGAAATCATTTCATTTTTCACTTAGGAAAACATTTCCAAAATTATTTCATTTAAATCTCAACAAAGATTTCATAATTTAGAACTCATAATTTTGATTGGGTTAAAACCATGTTATCTAGGATGTTAATCCAAAATTAATAAATAATTAAATGTATAGAAATCATCAAATTCTACTTAAAATCAATTTCTGAATTCAACAAATACTATGCGCGGAATAACGGCGAAATCACCTTTTAAATTCCACGAATAGTACGAGTTCCCTCTTCGGGCTTTAACACCGAGTATAAGAAGATAATCTCCATAAAATCAAAGTTGTATTTAATTTTTAAATTTGGAAAATTTAAATCTTTTAGACTTACTCATTTTTGACATTTCGACCTCATATATCCCTCACCCAGGGAAGAGGCCAGGTGAGCAAGGGCATTGGTTGCTCCTGGACATCTCCTAAGTCTAAGCACCTCACATCCGGATCTCACAAATAGAAAATTCCATTCTACTCGTCGACTTTTAGAGCCAATATTAAATCTCTTAATTTGTAATAACTTTTCTTTATACCATTTATTTAAACTCTTTTAAATAAACCATAGAGCCCACAAAACATTATTTAAACACCTAATTATCCATTTAAAAATAGTTATAAAAAATTGGAAAAGAATTGTTGAGTTTAAAGCTATATTTCAAATGTTGTAGAAAAGCGCTGCGGAAAGTGCTACAAAAAGTGCTTTTTAAGCTATATTGATCAAAATGACTTTTTATCATTTGGAAATTCATTTTTATAACTCAAATCACCTTTAAAACATTTTAAATGATTTTTAGAATTTATTTCATATTTTAAACAATTTAAAAATATCATGTTCAAAGAAATCCAGTTTTGGATTCCGAACTACAAAACCACGATTTTTCAAAAAACTTGTTTTACTCATATCTCAAAATCTACTTATCAAAATCTCGATTTTCTTTCTTCGATGGAAAACTATCGATGTAATAGTTTGGAAAATTCTTATCTCGAAGAATTCCGAGCTATATTCCATCCTATACACTCGTTTGGCTTTTATGGCGCGAAATCGCGAACTACCGTTACGCGACTGCCTGTTTTTGACTAAATTTTCAATTACTTTTCAAACTTCACCAAAACTCTTTCATATGTTTATAAAACATTTCAAACTCATTATTAAACCATTTTAAAGAGGTTTAACATTCCATGTACACCAATTCATTAAATAGAGGAAAGTGATTTCCTTTATGCTTATTGACGTGTATTTCCGTGACTTGCATATATATTCAACATTCATACTAAACAACCATCATCAACAATCATAATCAGACATATATAACATCCAATAGCATATAATACTATAGTTTTAGGAGTTCTCACTTTCATTTTCCCTTCGAGCTAATATAAAATTTGCTATAGCTCCGTTATCATCGCATCGGAGCTTATGGAATCGATTCCAAGACCCTTAGATGTGCAGGGCCAAGCTTGGAAGGGGTGGAGCTCACGGCCTAGGGTGGTGGTGGGTTGTGGCCATAGGTTTGAGGAGTGGTAGGGAGGTGTTTTGAACTAGTTTTGAAGTAGATTGATATTATAAACTAGTGTATACATTTTCCTCTTTTATTTAAGATATTTTTCCCTAACTATTTTATAAAAAATTTCTATGAATAAGAAGCCATTAGAGAGGTTCTTAGAAAGCTTGAAAAGAAGAGGAAGAAGAAGTGGAAAGGTATTTGGAAATTATGAGAAGAGGGGTGGTATTTATAAAAAAACTTAGAATAAAATATTTAAAAGCAAAATTACCAAAACGCCTCTAGCCCACACCCCTCCTACCTCCCCTTCATGTACGGCTTTCCCTCTTAGGCCATGTGATGGTGATATGAGGTGATGGTGTGGTACAATGAGTTGATGGTTGCTTTTTGGTTACTTAAAGGTTAAGTTTTAGCAATTATTTAATTATTTTTGTAATATACATATATATAAGTGTTCATGTACACATGTATATGTTATCATGTGCATGTGACATATATATGCATGTACATGTAGGTGCATAATCTTCAAATTTCTTCGAACAACTTTTGTTTACTAAATCGTTGAAATCCGGGGAACCGATTATCGGTCACATTTTCACTTATTAATTAACGTACATATATTTGTAGACAAGATTTAAAAAAAAATTCCTAACCATTTTAAATTAATTAAAATGATCATATTTGAATAATAAAACCATTTAAATCAATATTAATACAATAATTGCTATTATCCCGATAAAGCGTTATCGATTTTTCCTTATATTTTCAAATCAAACATATCTTTTTATAAAGCTATTATAAATGATTCATTATCACTTTATAACTATTAAAAATGAATTATCGTCTTTTAAAATAATTATTTGGGTAATTAAAATAATTATTTAATCATTAAATCTTAATTTAATTTTAAAGTTCTATATTTAAATACGATGCTATTTTATCGATATAAATTTCGAGGAAAAATATTTTGTAAATATTTATTCAAAATAAGATTACTATTACTTATTATCACTTAAAACAATGCTATTCGTATTATCGACCTTTTATTTGAAATAAATAAAATTTATCAAAGCGATAAATTGGCGGGCTATTACAGACTCCCCCTTAAAAGAATTTCGTCCTCGAAATTACCCAAAACAAAAACCTAAAGGTTTGCCCAAAATATTTATTTTTAAACTTACACCCATACAATGCATATAGATCATCCGAACGCAATATCTGATTCGGTCTATTATTTGAATTCACAATTTTACTTCCGAACTAGTATTGATTCCCCGATCCTTTAGTGCGGACTCTGACCAGGCTTTCTGATTAGAAATTTAGTTTTCCTTGCATAGCTTTCAACTATGATAGAAAATTCAAGTATCCAACCAAAAACCCTCATCAATGTTCATCGTCAAGAATCGAATGATAAATCATTTTTCGGATAAGTGTTTAAACACGTTAGAGTTCTACACTCGAATCTTAGATTAAATTGTGCGACGAGATAATCCATATACTTCATATGAATTAATTAACTTTTCCAAAAATTCCTATGAAAATACATCATAAAACTTTCATCTTTCATTCAAACTTTTATAAAGATAACCATTTTACAATTTTATTTCCAAATATTTCTACTTAAAGAAAACATTTCTTTTCAAAAGATAAATATATTTTTATTATAACACATCTCTAAACTTAACTGAATGGTTTCTTAAAAACTCATTTTCAAAATAATTCATTAAATTGATAAATCACCATAAACTTCATTTAACCAGTATTAAATGTGAAAACTTCCTTTATTGGTTAAAACTTTCTTTATCAACTAACACTCCTTTATTAATTAAAACTTCCTTTATATATATTTATTCGTTTACTTTTACCGTTTCAATATATAAAAGTACTCATATACTTATTCAGTTTATTCATAATTTACTTAATAAGTTTTACTTACTTTAAGATATAATCAAAGAGATTGAAACAATTACTACCAAAACATTGTTATAATAAACTCCTTTTCTTTTATAAATTTGAACTTATAACATTTTCTAAAAGATTCCAATACTTGTTATTATCTTTAAAATCCCATTATTAAAGATCTAAATATACCCATAAGATTTCTTCCAAAGGGTCCTTCAAGGGTTTAAAAACAAATGTTGCTAAAACATCGTTCCAACCCAAAACCATTCATTAATAACTTTAAATATTTTTTTTAAAGATCCATAATAATGAGAAGTTTTAACAACATCATATCATAAATTCTCACATGCTTACATCATTTAAATTTTTCGAAGCTTGGGTCCAAAAAGAAAAATTCCCCTCCCTTCCTTATACTGATACAACACAAAATACTACATCAAAATAAACATCCCATCCAACTTATATATACTAAAACTATTCTAAGTCCCAAATGTTAGTCTTATTCTTCTGAGTCCGAAGATGACGGTGGATCTTGCCGTCCTCTTTCGGTATCCTCCCATTACCTGGGTAGCCATGGTTGGTTCCATAGGACATGTCCCATGCCGACTGGTATTCTAGGAACTACTCCGCCCTCTTCTAATTTCTTTAAGCCTTGCATGTTTTCCGCCCAAGGATTTTCGAATTCTTCGACCCCCTCTTCTTCTTCTTCTTCTGATGTTTCTTCGTTGTTGCTATCTATCTCATTCCAGTTTATATACGAACTGGATGATCCTCGTTGCCATACAACATGCTCCTCGTCCATATCCCATACTACATTACTTACATTCGCTTGATATGATAGCATCAGGGTCTTCTATCGGCTCTGATTCTTCCTCCATGGGTTCTATCTCTTCTTCCTTGGGTTCCGATTCTTCTTCCATCGACTCAATTTTTTCTATTAGTTCCAAAATGGAGCTAGCGGGATCTGCTATCCAATTTCCCTTCGAGGCATGCCCGGGTTCATCATCGCTAGAAATCATAATTACTTCTGGAGCTAGGGTGGTACAAGCATTCCGACCATAAGATATCCATTTTCACCCCTTCGAGTGTATGGGGCATATTCTTCCTCAATCGGGAACCCACCATTGCTAGGTGGATATTCTATTTGCTCCTCTTCGTCACTAGAGAGAAAAATGAGGCTATCATTCTCGCCCCAATTTGCTCTAGAGGACTCCATATTCACGTAATTTCCCCTATAAGGTTTCTACAAGGTAAAAAATTATTCTTTTAGACATAAGTAGTAGGTAATTGCTAGCGTACTTTTAGGTTTGGTCAATACTTAGAAAATGTTTCAAGATTCATTTCTAAAGATAGCTTTTGAAGTTCTTTGAGAATTTTACCAAAATATTCTTCTCTTTTCAAATACATGTATATATTTTTAGGTAAATTGATTTCATATAAAACCAAATTCATTTGTATATGATTTTTTTAACAAATATGCACTCACACATATATACTCAAACTCATTCTAGGGCATTACTAACCCTATCTCTAATGAGTTACTCATCCTAAGTATTACTAACCCTATCTCTGATGAGTCTTTTACCCTTATCAGGCTCATGTATTCGCTCAACCTAAGCTCTGATACCACGATGTGAGGATCTGTTTCTTCGACTCTCGAAAATCAACACTAATACATCCTCGGTATTCAGGTGCCACAAATCCAAGTGCCGAAGAAGCGGATTCTTAAGGGTAAGAAAGAAAAATAAAGGAAGAATAGAATTTTACATATGTTACTTCAATATAACTTTTACAGCGGAAATTTAAAATACATTTATCAGAGATAAACATGGACAGTTTTAAATTCATGTCCTTACAAATGCAGAATACTATAGTATAAGAGTGTGGTGGAAATAGACAAAAATCTTCAATAAAATCTTCTGACTTCATGCTTCGAGTTCCATCTGGATTTCTTCTAAACTAAACCTGACTGCTAGGCTGCCCGGGAAAATTAGGGCACCCAGAGTTTAGGAAAAGGAAAATAAACTCCGGGTCAGTCATGGGACTGGTGTGAGAACTCAAAATACGCATTTTTAAAGTAAAAAAGGTATCTCATAAGACCACGCCGCACATAAACACGAAATGGGTTTTTACCTTATGATAACCAAATCATTATTACGTAAAATCACTTGATATTATTTTTAATGACATATCTTTGGAAACATTTGCAAATAAACTTATTAATCTTAGCCAAAATTATTACATTGATTAAATTCCAGCATACTAGCCACAAACTCGGGTTCTACAAAAAAAATGGCAGGCACTTATTGGAGAATGGATTTCCATACAAATAACCAAGTGAAGGGACTACCTTTCGACAGTACATCTCTAAAGGAATGTACCAAGGTCAACAGAACATCTACACCTCTACCAATACAAAACCGGCCTACCTTTCTCACTAGATAGTACTGAATATGTCATCAACCCCATCGTTACCGACCTATCCAAGGGCCCTCACGGCATACATCCACAATAATTTAAGACCCGAATGTCATAGCGGGAATAAATATATCTATAAGGGGATGATCATATCCTAATGGTTCTGAACCACATACCCTTGCCGAATCTGCCATGTTTCGGTCATTTTCAGGTGTGAGGCTTGAGGTAACGATTACCTTTCACTTTGCATATGTCACTTTGAATTCCACACTGCCATTCCATGATCACACAACTGATGTCTACAAACGTATAACTCCTGAGATCGTACGTCTCAGGAAGGGTGTTAAACTAAGAGAACTTGCCTTCTTCGCCACTAAACAGATGATACGTTCATAGAGGTCATTTATGTAACTAAAAATGCAACGTCAAACATTCGTCCATACAAGTTTGTTCTGGGACTGAATGAAACCGAAGGCACTCTCCTACCATATCCTGTCGGGAGTTACACCTAGGATTAGTAGCGAGAAGTCCTTGCAATCCGAAGAGTTTCAGAAATGAAGGGACCACTGCTACTTTAGTATTTAGGAGCTAACTAGAATTATCAACAAGTAGTCTTTTCACTCTGAAGATCTTAGGTCTTCATCCTTTATTATCAGGTTTTCATTTTTTGAACGCATACATTGGTTCGAAGTGGTTTTCTAATAGGGATTACCCAAATCCGACCCCGGTTCCTTCGAACCAATCATCGATAAAAGAGATCAAGTAAATAGGTGAATGATATTTGATTAATTCATTTCTTTTATCAAAAATATCTTATAGAGATATATAACTTTAGAAACATTTCTTTTCGGTATATACGAAATCATTAAACCTCTCTTATCAAATTCTTTGATTACTCCTAAATCCTTTTTAAACTTGGAATAATTCGAAATCATATCATTTTTCACTTAGGAATACATTCCTAAAATTATTTCATTTAAATCTCAACAAAGATTTAGTAATTCAGAACTCATAATTTTGATTGAGTTAAAACCATGTTATTTAGGATGTTAATCCAAAATCAGTAAATATTTAAATGAGCAGAATCTATAAAAATCATCAAATTCTACTCAAAATTAATTTTCGAATTCAACAAATACTATGGGCGGAATAATGGCGAAATCACCTTTTAAATTCCACGAATAGTACGAGTTCCCTCTTCGGGCTTTAACACCGAGTATAAGAAGACCATCTCTATAAAATCAAAGTTGTATTTAATTTTTAAATTTGGACAATTTAAATCTTTTATACTTAACTCATTTCCGACATTTCGCCTTATTTATCCCTCGCCCAAGGAAGAGCCCAGGTGAGCCAGGGCACTAGTTGCCCCTGAACATCTCCTTAGTTTAAGCACCTTACATCCAGATCTCACGAATAGAAAAATCCAGTCTATTCGTCGGCTTTTAAAGCCAAGATTAAATCTCTTAATTTGTAATAGCTTTTCTTTATAGCTTTTATTTAAACTCTTTTAAATAAACCATAAAAACCCCAAAATATTATTTAAACACTTAATTATCCATTTTAAAATATTTATAAAAGATTTGGAAAAGAATTGTTGAGTTTAAAGCTATATTTCAAATGTTATAGAAAAGTGCTGCGGAAAGTGCTTTTTAAGCTATAGTTGATCAAAACGACTTTTATCATTTGGAAATTCATTTTTATAACTCAAACCGCTTTTAAAACATTTTAAAAATATCATTTCCAAAGTAATCCAGTTTTGGATTCCGAACTGCAAAACCGCGATTTTTCAAAAAGCTTGTTTTACCCATATCTCAAAATCTACTTATCGAAATCCCGATTTTCTTTCTTTGTCGGAAAACTATGGATATAATAGTTCGGAAAATTCTTATCTCGAAGAATTCCGAACTATATTCCATTCAATACACTCGTTTGACTTTTATGGCGTGAAATCGCCAAATGCCGTTACGCGACACGCCTGTTTTTGACTAAATTTTCAATTACTTTTCAAACTTCACCAAAACTCTTTCATATGTTTATAAAACATTTCAAACTCATTATAAAACCATTTTAAATAGGTTTAACATTCCATATACACCAATCCATTAAATAAAGGAAACTGATTTCCTTTGTGCTTATCGACGTGTATTTCCATGACTTGCATATATATTCAACATTCATATTAAACAACTATCATCAACAATCATAATCAAACATATATAACATCCAATAGCATATAATACTATATTTCTAGGAGTTCACACTTTCATTTTCCCTTCGAGCTAATATAAAATTTGCTATAGCCCCGCTATCGTCGCACCAGAGCTTATGGAATTGAGTCCAAGACCCTTAGATGTGTAGGGCCAAGCTTGGAAGGGGTGGAGCTCACGGCCAAGGTTGGTGGTGGGTTGTGACCATAGGTTTGAGGAGTGGTAGGGAGGTGTTTTGAACTAGTTTTGAAGTGGATAGATACTATAAACTAGTGTATATATTTTCCTCTTTTATTTGAGATATTTTTCCCTAACTTTTTTATAATTTTTTTCTATGAATACAAAGCCATTAGAGAGGCTCTTAGAAAGTTTGAAAAGAAGAGGAAGAAGAAGTTATTTAACTACCCAATAAATCGCTATATTTGAAATTCAAGTTATTTAACTTATAAAATTAACCTTTTAATATCTAAAATCAATTAAATATTCCAAATTCAAACAACTAAAATCCTGGGTCGTTACATTCTCCCCCATTAAAAGAATTTCGTCCCTAAAATTGCCAAGTAAGAAAAATGTCACAAACCCATTAATTTTTCAAAACAATTAGTTGAAATAGATTATCAAATTCATTTAAACCTTTAACTTTTCGAAATCAATTAGTTAAAACTTCTTAACTTTTTCTAAGTCTTCAAATTCGTAGTCAAATTTCCGAGATCCAACTAATACCATTCAAAGTTATAAAACCAAAATCCAAATTTTAGTTATAAATTTTTTTTCCAAAATTCTCAAAAAATTTCTAACTCCTAAATTTACGGAAAATTTCGCCAGTGTCTCTTTTGCGCGACTCGATCGTAAAAATTTAAATATATATATAATCTCAAATATACATCTCATCTTCAAGGACGAGACATCCCGTAGGAAAAAATATAAAAATACGATATGTAATTTGAGATGTGTACCTTTTTATTAGCATTAGCAAGCATATGCAATCCATATAACATGAAAGCGAGCTCCAAATGCAAAGCATATGCCATCTGCACCTACTAATCACTTAACAAACAATGAGAAATGTACATAGAAATAACATCACTATATAATATATAGAATATACCATAACTATATGCAATTTTAGCAAATGTAACAAGGAAAACTATTAACTAAATAATATTCATCCAATTTATTTATCAACAAATCCACTTGCATTTTCAATGTCAACATTAATTACTTTCATTTCTTATTAACATTCAGTTGACTCCCACTTAATTTATTTTTATTCAATTGATTCTCGTTCAATTTCTTTACTTTCAATTGGTTTACATCTAATTAATTATCATTCCTTTATTTACCATTCGTTTATTTCATATTCAATTAGTTAACATTCAATTCATTTGCATTCAATTAATTTATATCCAATTTAAATCAAATCAAATCCAATTATTCACTTTAATTTTATTTACACTCATTTATTTACATTTAATTGATTCTTATTTACTTTAATTACATTCCCCTTAAATTCAATATAAGGTTAACAATAATTCATTTGCATACTAACTCGTTTATGGACCATATCCATAATATAATTACTCAAGTTCACATTCAATTTTTTTTCAACTCAAATTTCATTTCATTTTATAACTCAAGTCCATGTTCATTCTATTAATTCATTTTATAACCCTAACATCTCTGAATATTAGATGCATGTACGTGCATTTTATACTAATAATCATAAAAATATAAATCAACCGCTTCGAGGCGGGATTCGTATACAAAGGTTCATCCGCTCTTACACGAGAACATACTAAGGTCTCATCCACTCTAATAGGCGGGAATATATCCAAACCAGTAAACTGTCCAAACATTTATTGACAATCAATAATAAAATATCCAAACATCTAGTAAATAATTTTTATTGACTATATAAACTTTCTAATTTACCAAAAAGGTGAGATTAACTCACTTTGATTTTTAATAGTAGCCAAACGTTCCGTTTTGAATTAAAATTGAATGGACGTTCAATTTTAACCAAAAATTCCTATCAGCTCTGAATCCATCCAATTCAATAACGTATGCTCGCTAATACGAACACAAAGCAACTTGTCGCACTTGAAACCAACCTCATACGAGAAAGTTAGGGATTAACGAACATTTGAAATCGTTAAATTAAAATTAAAATTTAACCTATCCTTATCTTCTCTCTCACACACGCTTCCCTCTTCTAGGTCGTTGCTCGACTTTCATTTTTTTTAATGAACAAATTGCGCCACCATCGAGTTCGCCGACCGCCGCAGTTTGCTCCACCTACGCCGCCACCTGCCGCAGCCACCACGAAGCTTCTGCACACATGCGTACGCACGCGAATCGAGGTCAAAACTAAAAAAACTGCTATGAATGCAGCGAGTTTGCCGCTGCCTCGATCATCAATTCGACGATCCATCTGTTGGTTAGCTTTGTATCGACTCTACATTTCCCGGTTGAAGTCGAAGGCTAATTCGGCCTCTAGAGGCTTCGATCGTTGTTGGCCGTTAGATGGTTTAATTTTAATAGCGGCTGAAGAAAATTGGAAGCTAGGGTTTGCAAACGAAGGAAGGTTGAGGGTCTTATATAGAAAATTTTCATGGCACTATTCATCCGTGAAAATTTTGAACTCCAAATGAAGCACGCCGCTTGGCGTTCTATGTGTTATACCCCTATTCCAAACACAATGGAATATATATCGGGAGCCAATTCCATCATATTTAGAAGATAGCTTTTCAAAATCATATTATATTAATTTAAATTTCTTTAATTGAATTCTACGCGTTTCGAACTCGCATGACCAAACGATACGTCCGATCGCCACGAAATTCGACAACATATAATAATTCACTATTACGGATCTGATGAAACTTGTATTGTCAAAATCCGAGGCAGTGCCTTAAAAAGCTATTTTTACACGTTAATTAGAACGAGTAATTTCCAAAATCATTTTTAGTTACTTTTAAATCTAATTTAAAAGTTTAATATCTCTATTCTTATTTAAATAAAATTTAGATCAACTTTCAAAATCCTTCATTCATTTCAAATTCAAGATTAAATTATTTTAAATATTCCCAAATATTAAATTCAACAATTTAATTACCCAATAAATCACTATATTTGAAATTCAAGTTATTTAACATATAAAATTAACTTTTTAGTATTTAAAATCAATTAAATATTCCAAATTCAAATGACTAAAATCCTGGGTCGTTGCAATACCTCTTAAGGATCTATCGGTGCTACCAAACACTAAAATCTAAAGTGTCAAATACTATCACTTTTAGTAATCATAAAAACTTAACCAAAACGTCCCATACCGCTTGGTGATATTCAAGTATTTACTAGAAGCTAGTAAATCTCACTTTTTACGGATACCATTGGAAAACCTGAACTATACTCCCTTAAGATCTATCGGTCCCACCGAACACCAAGAGAGAATACAACTCTAAAGTATTAACTACTTACCTAAAAGTGGTCACAAAATTTAACCAAAGCATCTCATACTACCCGCTGAAATTCGAGTATTCGCTAATGGGCTAGTAAGTACCACTCAAATATGTTATTCAATGAGTTGTACAATATTCGATGAAGCGTTACTCAAGAGAATTTAAACCAATTGGTAACTCTAAGTCGATTATTAGTGCTCCCCATATTATAGAACTAAGGCTCTCAAAATATTTATCTTATACGAGTTTATAGTTTAGAAATCCAATAATATACTTTTTCATATAGGAAATGTTTTCTAAATACTTTATTTATCATTAGATAAAATAAACCACATATTCCATTTGATCTCAATATATTTATATATGTGTGGTTGTCTTAAATTCCATAAAGTTATATTATTTACAAACCATATTCCAAAGACCATATATATATATAAGTAGCCATTTATTTTAAAAAACCATATTTCTTACTCTTCAAACCCATTTTGATATATACAACCATTTTATTTAGAAATAAATTAGGTTTATATCCCCAAAACCATATTCCAAAATCCATAACCATTTATACTAGTAATACTTAATACATACATACATACATGTAACTATTTGTCAAAATCATTTATAAAAGGAATTAGATTAATTTAGAAACAAGTTTGAGAATTGTAAATTTAAATAAACTCTCTTTTATAATCATTTATATATATATATATATATATATACAATAGATAGATATAAGTTCATAATATTCCAAACCTTTGAATCAAAGTGATTCAAACTCCATAGAGCACAAGAGATTTCACTACAACGAAATCCTAGGTCATCACAAGATTATAGCCATGAATTGGTCCACGCAGTTCTAACTTTAAATCATCTCCAAATATATTTTATAGGTTAGCAAATCAATGGAATTGGACGCCAAAAGAACCACAAACAAACACGCAAAGCACTAGAAACAACAACAACAAACAAGGCAATCGACGTAGCAAGAAACGACAATCCAAAGGGGATTTACCTGGAGCTGAATCAGCTACAGGCATTCGCCACCGATCCACCGGTCCATCGGTGGTGACGTTTTTTGGAGCTGTTTTAGCTCCAGAAAAACCTCCCTAGCCGAGCTCTAGTGATGCCCATTTGATCCTAACTTTAGAGTGATCATTCCAAGGTAATTTCAGTGTACATGCATCCATATAAACAAGTATAAATGTCAACTAAATGAGATCATAAGGCTAAGGTTTCAGCAATTCAGATGTTGAGCAATATGAAATATAAACAATACAAAAGATTGAGAACCACACAACTATAGATTCAACCAATTCAACCAAACAGCAAATATACTTTCATTTAGAGATAGTTATGTCAGGTGAACTCACCCTTTTACTCCTTATAATAGCTTGTTAACTTTAATTTATTCACTGCTTTGAATTATACATCAAACCCTATAATTTTGCCTCAATCAAAAAGAAGAACAAACACAAATCAAAATGCAATATAAACTAAAATCAATTGGACTAATGAGTGAATTAGAGCTAGAAAAACTTACTTTGCTTTTCCTAAACTTTCTAGCAATTTATTTCCATTTTGAATTAATGAATTTGCTTCTAGGGTTGAAGAGAAAGTTCGATTTCCTTAGTTTTCTGTTTACCGAGTTTAGAAAAATGAATGTAGTGAATACTGGAGAGGAGGATTCTCTCCTAACTAATAATTAGAATGGGCTTGGGTATGAAACTAAACCCTAATAAATTTTCTGTCTTCTTTCTCAATACTTATAATTTATTTTGGGCCTCATGAATTAATTTATATCTTAGTAATATTTTAAAACCTACTTTTATTTAATTTCTCACTAATATCTCTATAACCAAAAAGTATAATTATTTAAACCATAGCCCAGCTAAATAAAATAAATTATTAATTGGATTTTAAACACGAATGACTTATTTTCTAAAAGAAATCTAAAAATCTCAATTTCTCAATTATTTAAAATTAATCATTCTAAAACAAACTATCTTTTATAAAAAGAATATAAACATAAATTAATGATTTAAATTCTCCAATTTAAATCATTATTTATTGTACTTAATTAATCCAAAAATCTGGGTTGTTACATAAGTCATTAGTACTTCTTAAATACTTAATTATACATTATACATTAGTCTACTGTTTTTCTTTAGGTTTAGATTGATATCGACTTACGCATCCTAATGCATAAGCCACACCCAGTCTAGTACATATCAAGACGTATATTATGAAATCGATTACCGATGCATATGGTATCCTCTTCATATGCTCTTTCTCCTCATCGGTATGAGGAGGGCCTTTCTTAGAAAGGATGATTTCAGATTACGTCTGAACATTTCCATGCTTGGAATTCCCCATATTGAAACTTTTCAGGGTGATATCCATGTACATGGATCAGGAAAATCCTGGCAACTTTTTAGATCTATCTCTATAGATCTTGATACCCGGTATATAGGCCGCTTCTCCTAAATCCTTCATGGAGAAGTTCTTGGATAACCATGCTTTCACTGATTGCAAAACGCAATGTCGTTGCTAATTAGTAACAAATCATCGACATATATAACTAAGATTATTATAGCACTTCCTTGCTCTTTTCGATATACCATGCTTCTTCTGTATTTTGATTAAAACCAAACTATTTGTTTATTTTATCAAAACACTTATTCCTACTTCTTGAAGCCTGTTTAAGATCATAGATGGATCTTAACAACTTGCAAGCTTTTTCCTGACTCCTACTGACCTCAAAACCCTCGACCGCGGCATGTAAATGGTCTCTTCTAAATTATCATTTAGAAATGTCATTTTTACGTTCATTTATCATATTTCACAGTTGTAGAGTGTGATAATGGCTAGCATTATCTGAATAGGCTTAAGCATCGCTATGAGCAAATATGTTCCATCATAATCAATTTCTTGAATTCGACGAAACCCTTTCGCAACTAGTCTAGCTTTATAAGTCTACTTGTCCATATGCATTTAGCTTTATCTTAAAAATCCATTTGCAGCCGATGGGTTTTTATCCTTTTAGGTATGTTTGCCAAAGCCCATACATTGTTTTCATTTATTGAATCAATTTCGGATTTCATAGCTTTAAGCCAAAGTGCAGAGTCTTTACTCTACAGTGCTTATTTGAATGAGAGAAGAGTGTTGTTTTTTAAGACGCGGTCCTCTTTCTCGTCATCTATATGAAAATCACAGCATCTCTCTAATGCACGAGATTCCCTATTAGACCTTCTAATAGATTGCATATTTTTGTATACTGGTGAATTCGGTTCTCCCACTGGCTTAGCCTCTATATTAGTTTCTCAGATCACATCTATGTCTACAACTTCGTTGTTAGAAATTTCTTTTTCAAAAAGATAGCTTATGTAAAAATAATCACCTCTTGGTCCTTGTTTTTGTAGAAAATATATCCCCTAGAATTTTTGGGACATCCTATAAATTTACATATGGCTGAACTTGCCTCAAGTTTGATAGCTCGACGTTCTTAACATATTCAGGACAGCGTCACACCGTTAAAATAATTGAGGTGAGGTTTCTTCCCACAGCACATCTCACATGGAATCTTAGGCATAGATTTCATGAATATCAAATTCAACATATGCTCAGGGGTTTCTAGCGCATATCCCCAGTTGAAAAGAGGTAGCTCAGCTTTACTCATCATGGAACAAACTATACCTAATAAGGTTTGATTCCTTCTCTCTGAAATACCATTGTGTTGCAGGGAATAGGATGGAGTAACCTGAGAGATAATCCCATTATCTTTTAAGTACCATTGGAGCTCTTATCCAACATACTCACCTCCTCAATTAAATCAAAGTATTTTAGTCTTACGGTTTATTTGACTTTCGACCTCATTCTTATATTCTTCAAATTTCTCACAAACATTAGATTTGTTCTTCATAAGATCCACATACCCTAGTCTTGAGAAATATCGGTAAAATTTATAAAATAAAAAGCATTATCTTTGGTAACCATAGGCACTGGACCGCCTACATCAATATGCACGAGACAAAAGAGTTCATTAACACTATCATTGCTCCCACTAAAGAGGTGCATGGTCATTTTTCCTTTGAGACATGACTCACGGTATCAAATCATTCAAAATCAAATGATGGTTGAAAATCTTTGGTTTTCAATTTGTTTGCCATTTGTTATTTATATGAACTAACCTACAATGTCATAAATAATTATTATTGATGACAACATTAGACGAGTTACTCACAACACACACAGGATTAGAATTAAACACAAAAATGTCATTATCCAAAACACCATTGCAAATTTTATTTCAATCAAACATAATGTTCATAACATTACCAACACAATGAAAAACATATCCAATCTTAGATAATTTAGATATAGAAATTGTTCCACGGTTAAAGTTTTTAACATAATAGCAATTATTCGAAATTAAATCTAATCGATTAGGCAAAGCCAAGTGATGGTCTGCAACTGTAGTAACATTTTCTAGAGATCCATCAACAACTCGAAGTCTCATTTTACCCTTTACCACATGGCGCATGTTCCAAAGTCCCTGTAACGAATTACAGATATGAGTTCTCGATCCAGTATCTAAAACCCAAGATAATATTTTATTGCAAAACAGTTTTGAATCATATATATATATATATGGAAGTGGTAGAACCATTTTCTTTCTTTTCTTTGACAATCTTCATATAATCTGAACAATTCCATTTTCAGTGCCCCTTCTTGTGACAGTGATGACACCCACCCTTGTCATTTGGAATGCTCTTCTTATTCTTCGTATTTACTTGCTTTCTCTTCTTCGAACCATTCGAAGACAATGACTTCCCTTTTATAGTGAGCACTACGCCTTGATCCTTGTATGAAGGCTCGGTTAATCTCAACATATTAAGCAGCTCCAAGTGGCTTACATTCAACTGGTTCATATTGTAGTTCAATTTGAATGGCTCAAAATATGGTGTAAGAAGCCCTAAGATCAAGTCCACTTGCAGCTCATTGCTTATCGTGACTCCAACTATGAAAGTCTATCAATATAGCTTTTCATCATTATGAAGTACTTGTCCACACACATGCTCTTCGACTTCTTTGTATTGAACAGTTTTTTAGTAATCTTATACCTTGAGAAATGAGATTTCTCTCCAAACAATGCTTTGAGGCTATCGAAGATTTGATGGACAAACATGTTTTCGTGCTGTCTTTGCAGACAACATATAAACTTGGGCAATTTTTAGGTTTGCAACCCATTTGTTATAAACAATTATAAGTTCGGGATCTGCATCCTCAACGGGTGTTCCTTGGAGGTTCAGTTATTGAGGACCATAAGTTTCGTAGGTTAGTGCTATTTTGACTGTTCTTAGCTAGTATATGTAGTTAGGTGCAGTGAGTTTGTCATTTTCTACAAATAGCTTTGGTATGGACATTTTTCTACAAATTTAATTTAGTAGATTAGGACATTAATTCATAGAAAATGTTCTTATAATATTAGTAAGGTTAAACATTATATTTCATTTTACTAATAAGCTTCTATTAGACTTTTATGTTTCTTAAAATCCTAAGTGGAAACATAGAAATCTTTCGATTTCTCTAGTGGGTGTTATGACTCACATGCCTTGGGATTTCGATCTTGAGGAAAGCTCAAGTCATCGGCCTATATGCGATGGATAACGCTTTATTAGTTATATCATATACAACTCCTAACCCCTGGTCTTTGTCTTAATCTCATCTTGACCTTGAGGAAGCTTAACAAATCAAGAGAGATTATTCACTCTTACCTACCATTTTGCGACTGCCTAAGTATAATACATGTACCTTGAGGAAAGCTCAATAAATACATGCGTGTATCTTATCTCATATGGTCAATGTATTAATAATACTATACATATCATCTCTAGCTTGAGAAAAGCTCAACAACTAAAGAGTATGCAAGTAATCTATTAATATATAAATGATAGAGGACAACACTTATATAAAAGATTCATACTCTTTAATATACATACACACACATATGCATACATACATATACATATATATATATATACATACATATATACATACATACATACATACATACATACATATATATATTTGGGTGATATTAACTTATGGATAATTGTATTTCTTATGAAGTACCTTCATAATTCAAGTATCAAACACATCTGAAATCATGGTATATATACTATACGTATGCATTTACTCATTAAATCTAATTTGGTTTATTATAGTTCCACCTTTTATAACTATATCACATTTAATTTAATTTTAATTTTTTTAATTAAATATTATTTAATTAATTTAATTTTATTCATTTTTAATGAAAATTACACATACACACATATACTATAACATTTATGGTAACATGCATATATCATAATATGGTAACTAACATTTTAATCAATTTAATTTAATATTATTTCTCCGATATCACAGCTTGAAGTTAGTGTAATTATATCATAGAAACTGTGCTTTACACTATAGCCCTATCTTGCACTTTTATATTTCAATCTTATTCTACAGGAAAAAAATTACTTCGGGGACTGCAACTTCTACACTTATGTTTATATTAAAAGGGTAATTTGCAATTTTTAGAATTTATTTGTATTGTTTATTTAAGTGCATTGCTCTGTGTATTCTTAAAATAATATCATGATTACATGTTATTTACAGATATAAAATCAACTGATCGATGAAAATTTATTCTTTTTTTATATTCTTTTTTAGTTTTAAATATATTTCAATCTTATTCTACAGGAAAAAAAATCATTTCTGACCGCAACTTCTACACTTCTATTTTATATTAAAAAGAAAATTTGCACTTTTTAGAATTTATTTCTTTGTTTATTTAAATGCATTGCTCTGTGTATTCTCAAAATAATATCATGATTACATGTTATTTACGGACATAAAATCAACTGATCGATGAAAATTTATTCTTTTTTCATGTTGACTTTTATTTTTAAATATGCATAAAGACTATGCTTCTTATAAAAAAATGTACAAAAGTACATGTCAGTCATCATGTTATTATTACTTTACTGTAAATGTTAAAAATATAATTTCAGCTTACAACACAATTTGTCAGGCAACCAATGGATACAAACACTCTGATAAGCAAAGGTCGACTAAAAATGATGATATATCTCCAAGAGCATCTTCAACGAAAGATAGTGTACATGTCCAGAAATCAACAAATGACGATAAAAATCCCCCTAAACAAATTTACTCGCGAAGCATGAGCTATCGTCGTGTGCGAAGCGCGTGCTGTAACACTCGTTTTAATGATTATTATGTTTCCTAAATGATGATGGCCATGCCTAATATCATATGCAGTCTTTGAAAGATTTCTACATTGATCATTATTTTGATTCTTGAACATTAGCATAAATTCACCTTACAAATATCTAGTTTGGTGTTTAAATATGTTTTTCATTTCTATCTACTTTGCATCACCTAGTTTACACTATCTTAACATATAGATTTTGGGTGTTCCTTTATACTTCCAATTTTCTCTTTCTCTCATCTACCTCTTCCACCCTTATACATCCACCTCTCATTTTCCTGAATTTTTAAACAAAACAAGCGCTTGTTATTTCATCTTCTTAAAAGTTTAACCGTAAACAACAATCTCAAATCTCATAAATCTCAATTTTCTTTTTACAAATTTTAATCAATTCGGAATTTGATTAGAAAATTGTAGTTAATTTGATAATTTTCGAGCCTTTATTAATATAAAGAATGTTATACGATTTCATTTGAATTCTCTTTCCAAGCGATAAAAATCGATGATATGGTAAAACGACTAGCAAAAAAACTATTACTCAAATTGATATATGAGGTTGAAGTGTGATTCTCTGTAAAGTTTATAGAAATTTAAATCTTATGCATTAACAACAAAAATGGATGTTGAAGTGATTTTTTTTAATCTTTAAGGATATTTTTAAGTGGAATTAGAGAGTATTAATAAGTGTAAACAGTAGCACCCTAAATTTTAGATGACCTTACATCCTAATTTGATCTCTAATGCATTTTTCCTTCAAAAAGAAATTATGTTTTCACCTTTGGAATATTTTAGAACTAAAAGAAAACCTTTCACCCTTTTCAAGTTAGAAAACACCTTTGGAATTTATGGAAATTCAAAGTAGTCCCATGCTTTTATGCATTATCAAAAATCCAACATTAAAATACGTTGAGTTATATAAGTAAAATAATATTTAAAATAAAAATAAATGTTATTAACAACAAAATATTCAAAATATTTATAATAAGTGTTTTATGCAATTTAATTTCTTTTATTGTATATAGCACTGTTTAGATGTAAAAATCACCATTTAGAGTGCAATAATCTGTCAATACTTTATTTATTACGTTATAATAGTAAATTTTGCATATTGATTTTGAATTTATATGTTTCTGCTAAAATAACTAAAGTTATAAAAAATGTTATATTTCATGAAATTATATGATATAAACATATTAAATGTTTAAAATTCGATTAATCTGTTGTTGTAATTGTTGCATCAAACATTGCATTTAAATAGTGCAAACTACTTGGTTCGTCGTTTTTGAATTTGATTTCAAGGCTTTTTTTATTTATACTAATTTTGCGTCATATGAATTTGTATTTGATTTTATTTTGGTAAATTTTAAGGGCTTACTTTATAATATGGAAATAAAAATGGTTCATTTTCCTATCATATTAAATAACAATGGTTTTCTTCAGAAATTTGAAAACATGATAATTACAAGGAGGTTGCTATAATACTCCAAAATAGCAAGTAAGATCGTGTGGATCTGGATTTTAAGGACGGAATTCTCTGCCGCATAAAATGACTAATCAGTGTCATTTTCGTCGCCATAAACCAAATTTTTAAAAGAACTATTTTGTTAAAATTTGAATTAAGGTATCGCCGCGACCGCGAACACCAACATTTGAATTAGATGTAACCCCACTCTTGCCAACGCTCGTCTATAAATACCCCTTAATTCCCTTCTTTCTCAAGGAATTCCAAACCCCCCAAAACCCAAAAATAATCCCGCTAAAACAAAATCATGGACGATTCGACCTTATTCTGCCATGATTGCAAGGCGAACACGAAAGTAGTAGTCGACCACTCAGCAGGAGACACCATCTGCACCGAATGCGGCCTCGTTCTCGAAGAGCGCTCGATTGATGAGACCGCCGAGTGGCGAACGTTTGCGAATGAATCAGGCGATCCGGATCCGAATCGTGTTGGTGATCGTATCAATCCTTTGCTTGACGGTGCAGGTTTGTCCACTATGATAACCAAAAATCTGACTGGGAAGCAGAACGATTTGGGACGGTTTAGGACTCAAGGCTCGAGTTCCGATCAGAATTTGACTCAGGCGTTCAAGATCGTCCAACCTATGGCTGATAGGTAAAACTTTTGACGGGTTTTGATTAGTTTGACTGGGGATTTATGCAAAAAAAACGCTGTATAGTTTGTGTGATTTTTAAACATAATAGATCAAGAGTTTCTCGTTCAAGATCATGTTAAGTAGTTAAAGCAATTTAGAAGTTACTTATTATTATTCCCCTGTTTGCCAGCAACTTACAAGAGGTGCCCTAAGCACTTATGACTAGTGTAAACTTTTGCTACTAAACTTCATTCCGATTTCAACTTATTTACCTTATTATTTTAAAGTTTATTGTTCACTGAAAACTATTTAAAAGTACCATTCAAAACAACAATTTCTGGATAGCCGTTCCTTTTACTAAAAATACCATATGGTTATACATGTTAAGATATCAGGCAATAGCTAATATTTCCATTCAATTTACATCCTTATTTATACACAGTCCCCACGATTAGATTTTTGAAAATAACATATAACCACAACTAAATTTCTAATTAACTAGTATTACACAGAATTAAATAGTAGAATCTCTAGTAATTTCAATACTAGATTTGAAGTTTTTTTTAGCTGATATAAAATAGTTAGATATTATAGTAAAAGGTAAAAAACTACTTCCATGCAGAAACAACTTTATTTTAGAATAAGACATTCAAATCGCCGCCAAGCATATAAGGAAATGAAAAAATATTTCTTATAAATACTAAAAAATCAAAATAATACCAATATACAAAGTGATAAAATATTTTAAAGTTTGTACATAATATCAAGCATGGCCATCATTTTCTAGGTGACACAATAAGTATTAAGATATTAAACAAATTAGTGTGCATAACCTAAAATATTTATCAATGGTCATTTACCAATTGTTATTACACTGATGCAATTCTGTAGTACACATACCGAATTGTTAGAAAATTTTGTATTGAAAGTTGTAAAATCTTTTGTATATGGCTGTTTTGGTGTAGACGTGGACTGCTAAAACAATCTCTATGTTTTGCATATGAGATGACGAGGTTGATGCTCTTATACACAAAATGCAGAGACAGTTTTGGAAGTTCATGTGAACATAAAAAAAGTGTGATACAGAAGATATTACAACTAGATTTCAAGATTTTATTAGGCAGATAAATGTTTAAAGTCTGTTGTTTAGTTAATTTCTGGACATTTGAATGCATATTTACCTTTACTTGTAGTCTTGTTTGGGTGTAAAAGTTTGAGGCTTGCAGGGATAATTACAGCCGATATTGAGATAAGCAGAGCAGATTGGTTATCCAATCAACATAAATGCTTACTCGTCTCTATGAGTTTGTGTTGGAAGACATTGTTATTATAAATCAATTAATCAAATATTAAACTAAATAGAAATAGAAATAGAAACTCTTCACCTTTAATTATCCAAGGGACTGCCTCTCAAGAAAACTATATATTTCTTTTATGAAAGACATAACAAGAGTTGCATTGCATCACAACATCTTGTTTTGTGCCATGGAACCAAGGAAACCGATGAATATAAAAGAGATAAGTTGAACACATATAAAAGAGATAAGTTGAACACGTAACCAATCTCATATATATTTTCATTTCTTTTATGATATCTCGCAATGTGGGACTAACCATATTCCAATCTACGCACCCACATAAATACAATGCGAATCACACCTAACAAGTTTTGCCAAAAAAGCTGGACAGTCAGAATAAAGAAAGAAAAAGTCAAAACCAGTAAACAACGGAAATTTCTTTAATCTTTCTTCTTACTTTGCCAATTACAAAATGGGGGGGGGGGGGGGGGGAATCAAATCTCGGATTTCAAACGTAAGCTATGGCTGACACCTTATCCATATCTCGGGTTAAGTGAATTTTACATACATACATACATGTGTATATTCTCTCATGCACACACATACGCACGATATAGTGATTAATATAAGCCAATAACTATATTCATATACCCGAGTCTTACTAATCCTAGCATGCCCAAACCCCAAAGTCTGATCTGTCCCGTTGACGGAAGCTTGTTTTTGTTCTGTTACACAGTTTTCATTGTCTTCTCGCTCAATCCCTCCTCCTTTCATACCAGTGCCTAATCAAATCTCTAAATCCATATCACTTTGTATGGTAAATTTTGACAGATATTACAATTTGTAAGTAAAAGTTGTGTGAAGCTATAATACTTTCAAATTTTGATCAAACAACCTACATTGGAAATTGAATAAGTTAGACAAAGTTTAGAGAGTGAAATGACAGCACCATATGTTTTATAATAATATAAAATCTTATGATTGACGGCATAATCTTTCATAAGAACGAGGTGTTTTCATTTAAAAATACATGTATATGTGTGTGTTTATGTATTTTTATCAAGAATATATGAGCCTCACATGAACACAAGGTATATTAGCATTTAGAGTAGTAGTCACTCATTCATGCGATGGCTTGTTTGTATGCTTAATTATAACTAGTGCAGTTCTAATCATTTTCATATTCTAACAGGTTGGGTCTTGTTGCTACAATCAAGGTACGTATTCTATTATTTTTCGCACCTTCTTAATAGAACAGTTGGCAACTGTGAAGATTTTATAGGTGCTGTTTTCCTACTTCTTGTGCTTAAAATTGCAGCTTGATTTGATTTGATATCATTAACCTAGTATAGTTAACTCAATGCTAATAACTATTAATAATAATATAATAAAATTGACACATAATGACCTTTAATGTTAGTTCCTAATACTGATGGAGTTGCATTAGAAGCCTACTAGTTTTATCATGCTACGTAATTTGGTGCTGTACTAATGGCAGTGAAATTGCAAGCTTGCCAGTTGTAGTATGCTACATAATTTAGTGTTGTACTAGTGCCAATGAACTTGTTAGCCAATTTAGTGTTGTACTAACCCTATGGAACTTGCAAGCCTGCTAGTTGGTATGCTGCATTATATAAAACGTTTATAAGGTTAGTACATAGTGTTTTTACTGTTTTGGGTGCCATTACTGGTAGTATGTACATAGTTGTTTGTTTCTGGTAATATGCATGTTTCTGGAACTTGATTGCATTCTTGTTATGTTATCACTTAATTTGTTAAATTAACCTATCTGATTTATGGGAAAGAATTACACCTAAAATCTTGCAATGTTTGTGATTATAGAATTTTGGTGTTTGCCATTTTCAGTTTACCCTTGCAAGGTATTATTACGTACCATGCCTGCCTTACTGGCTCTTGTGTATATGGTTTGACAGATATCGAGAACCTATTCTAACTGTGTTTTGCCATGGAATAAAATCTACCGCTCTTTCTTTGTATTGCATTAAGTTGCAGAGTACCTCCAAGTATCTGGCGTCTATTCTTCAGATACCTATGCCTTGTGTTAAAGGCATCATTTATTTGTTATTAAGTAAATTTAAAGTATACCAGTAGGAAATTCATGGTATAAAGTATAAACCATAGAACATGGAGCCATATAAAATAAACAGTCTACAACAAATGTGAACTGTTCTTATCACGAAACACGCTCAGTAAAGAGCATATATATAAGATGACATTTGTTAGAGAATATTTATGTATTTTCTATTATTTTGCCTATTATGTTGTAATATAAGGGCAAATCGATCCTTTATTCTTCTTTGCCTTTAAGCCTACAAATAACCCTTTATGATTAAGATTAACCAGTTGTAAATAAAACCTAGGCTGCATTTGTTTTTGTCAAAAAATTCTAAATGGAAGTTTCTGACATACTAGAACTTTCATTGTTGTTTGTTTTTTAAAACTCTTCCGATTCAAGCTACTTATTTAGAAATAAGTATTCGACTTTTTCTTATTGCTGATTATTAGTTCTGAAAGCTGAATTCTAATTTGTTCCACTTATACCCTTATTAACATTTACAAACTGCAAATTCAAAGTTTAAATAACTTTAGAGATTTCAATTTTCTTAAAAAAAATCAATTTATAATGTCCAAACTTGCAAAAATCCAAATTTTTGAAATAAATTTAATTCTAAAGTTCATATGTTTAATTTTTTTTTTTGCATTTAATAATATGAAATTATTTTTTCCCTTAAATATTTAATAATTTTAACATTTTATTTTTTAAAAAGAGATTGTTTAACTTTTCTAACAAATGTCTCTTAATTCAAACCGTTTGCAATTTAAAACATTTAAAATTTACCACTTTTATTCTAAAAAAAAAGAATTTGATTTTAAACTTAATATTTCAAATTCTTTCTATTAATAATCATTATTTTAAAAACCAATTAATAAAGAGGGGCACTTTTATCAAAAGAAATGCATATCTTAATTCTAATCGGAAGTTTTAAAATGCAACAAATAAGTAAATGATTATCTAGCATTCAACATTTAGCAATCGACATTCAGAATTTAGAGTTTAGCAATAGACATTCGGTGTTCAACAGTTTAAACCAACGCAGCCCTAGCCTCCATTTTTTTGTTTATCCCTTATCTTTATTTCAATTCAATTTTGTGTGTGATATTGATTAACATGATATTATGATATCTAAGCAGATCTTCTTGGTTTCTAATTTTAGATATTTGATCTTGTGTATATGCCCCTGTGATTGTTTTAGATTTTAGATTCAGATTTCCAATTTATTTATTTTGAATTGGTTGTTGTTTAGTGACTTTGGATCGTGCTGATTTTTGGATTTGCTTCAGATTTGATTTGTTTTATCTGATCGCGGCTAGTGAAAAAGAGGATTCGCTTCAGGCTATAAGCATGAGATTAGATGGGAAAAATTATTCTTATTAGAGTTATCTGATAAAACAAATTCTGAAAGAAAAAATGACGTGAGAATATATTGATTGAACCTCTGTACAACCTAAAAGTGATGATGTAGATTATGCGATTGCGCTTGATAAATGGAAACAAATAATGCAAAAAATTTCACATGAACTAATAATTTCATTGAGAACTCCATAGGTGTACAGTTGGCAAAGTATGAGACAGGAGTTTGGGGGTCCGTCTATTGCCACTCCGGTATTTGCTTTTCTCACCCCAGCCATTTTAAAAAATAATTTCCACCCCAGCTTTTGCTTTTCACACCCCGTTTATTCCTAGATTACCCTTGTCCCTTTATTACCTATGGTTCTTTTCCTCCCTTCTTACTTCCTTCTACTGTTTTTTTTTCAACCAAAACTCTAACAACTTAACAACCTATAATCCCTGATGGAAAAAGGCAAGCAATCAGGAGACAAAACGTTTTGCCAAGCGAGTGATAATTTCTCCATGTAGAAAGCATCAAACAAAAGGCAGTATGTTTAATCTGAAATTTTTACATCAAAACTTGCAGAATACATGCCAAATCAAAAGTTGGATGACATGTTACAAATTTTATCAAATCTAGCCAGAAAAACGTACCAATGAAATTGGATGAAATTGTTGCTGATCACTGATAATCAGTAGCCCTTTTAGCAATAATAGTTAAGCAAGTTAGCTATTTCAAAATGATTTCCAGTATTCTATCAAGCAATTAAAATACACTGCTAATGCACGTGTATTGTGATGCTTCTGCGTCAACAAACCTGAAATGGACGTGGATAAAATAAATAAAGCGCCTACATTGCGCGCATGCCTATAGCACATCCAAGCAGTGGCGGGACGAGGCTTTTGGATATCAACGTCGACTCCGAGCGTTGGTTTAGAGTTTTCAACACCTAAGGTAGGCGTGGTTTAACTCTTTACAATGCATGTTTTTAACGTTGTTACTATTTTTCCAACGTGGCCTCCAAGTCACTGATTTCAAGGTTTAATTCTTTAAAGGTCAAAATTGGAAATATTAATTTAATTTTTTTTACCGGAGGGTGAACAGCAATTATCGGGGTGCAAATAGACGGATCCGGAGTTTGGGATCATTTGAAGAAATTATTCACTCAATCAGATTTTGCAAAACAGTATCAGTTAGAAAGTGACATACAGGTTCTTCAACAGAACAATATGAGCATACCAGAATTTTATTCTGCTATGTCGAATACTTGGGATGAATCGGTTCTTACAGAATCGAATGAATTGAAGGTACGTAGTGCGTATATTGCCCACAGAGAGCAACAACGATTGGTGCAGTTTTTGATGGTACTCTCCGTGGTGATTTTGAAGGACTTAGAGGTTCAATTTTGCATCACTCTTTGCTTGCCTCGATTTAGTTGTCAGTGAGTTATTGGCGGAAGAAGTACGCCAGAATTTTATTCTGCTATGTCGAATACTTGGGATGAATCGGCTCTTACAGAATCTAATGAATTGAAGGTACGTAGTGCGTATATTGGCTACAGAGAGCAACAACGATTGGTGCAGTTTTTGATGGTGCTCTCCGTGGTGATTTTGAAGGACTTAGAGGTTCAATTTTGCATCACTCTTTGCTTGCGTCGATTTAGTTGTCAGTGAGTTATTGGCTGAAGAAGTGCGTCATCAGTCTTGCTCTGAAAAAGAGTTCCGTATGTGCTAGGAGTACCGTTTAATCCACCCTCCACCAAGCCTTGTATATATAAAGGTTGATGAGTGCACATACTATAAGCAGAAAGGTCATTGGAATACTTGGTGTTATATGTTGAAGAATATGCCAAAGCAGCAGTTGCGAGCTTCTAAATCTAGCAACCAACCGCAGTGATAATGCAGTGGTACCTACATTATCTGCTTTCACCAATTCTGGCTGAGTAATTTCAGAAGTTTCTTTCCTTGCAGCCCCAAGCTGGGTCCACTTCTTTTTCTATAGGTCAGTTTACCTAAAACATCTTCAGCAATGTCATCTTCTTTATGAGTTTTGGATTTTAGCGCTTCACATCATATATCACCAGCTTCTTTATATATCTTTTGTTTTCTATGATTTTTTCTTCATTCGTGCTATGATTGTTGATGGTACTCCTATGCTTTCAACAAGTGTTGGTTTGTCATTAATTCTAATTTTTCTCTTTCTAATGTTTATCATATTTCAAACCTCACATTAATCTTGCATCTGTCGATCAATTATGTGATTTTGGTGATGTTGTCACCTTTACTTTTTCTTCTTGTTATGTGCATGATTAATTCTTGAGCTGGGTAGCCTTACAGATAATAAGACGTTAACGCAAAGTATCCCTCTTTTGATGTCAGATCCTACTTTATATTGTATTATTGTTGGAAGTTTGGTATATCATACTATTATTGTCCAAATATTTTACATGCTATTCTGTCTAGCTAGCACCACTTTCTCAGTGGCTAGGCACTTCGGTTTAGATCTATACTACGCCTTTTTGAATAAAGTACCATCTCTTTGCCTAGTATTCCTCGATATTTCTATATTTCATATTATTTTGCATATTATTTTGTAATATAATGGCAAATTAATTTTCTATTATTTTTTACTTTTAAACCTATAAGTTAGAAAAAATGTAGAGAGTAATATTTGAGGAATAGATGATTTTGTATCCTCACAGAAAATGTAATACAATAATGAATAGTACAGAGAATTATTTATAGTTTACATATTGGGCCTAATACAAAAGAGTCCATGATCCAAAGTAAATAAAATAAGTAATATCAGCCTTTGGATCTGATAAGTGGTGAGTGGTTGAGATGTTGCTTAGAGAAAGTGAACGGATGACTAAACTGTTGACATACTGAAAGCACGCTTTTCTTTTTACTTCCCCCCTCAAACCCGATTAGGTTAGAATTTGTGAGAAAAAGAAAAAATATGGCGGCAGCTCTTTGCGATGAGGCGATTCTGCAATCCAAGATATTGTCGACATATTTATTACTTCATTCTGGTATGAAGATGGCTCTTTGCGATCTCTGGCATGGATTAGCAGTGTCGACGTTGAGTTCGTCTCTCAGTCTTGTGAAATTAAGCCTTGTCAAGGGTTTAATAAGTATATCTGCCTTTTGATGTATAGATGGTATGTATCCGACCTTTAACTTTTCTTTAATTACTTGTTCTCTTATGAAGTAAAGATCCAATTCTATGTGTTTCGTTTTTGAATGGAGAACTGGATTTGATGATAGGGAAATAGTACTCACATTATCACATCAGATTGTTGCCTTTTTGTTTGGTGTGATGTTAAGTTCACTTAGAAGTGATTCAACCCACATAACTTCCGCTGCTGTACTTGCCACACACCTGAATTCCGCCTTTGTACTTGATCTGGACACAGTGCTTTGTTTTTTTGCACTCCATGATATTGGATTTTTTTCTAAATAGATGCAGTAACCTGATGTAGATTTGCGATCATCAGTGTCTGTACCCCCAATCAGCATCAGCATATGCGTTGATGTTGAGTGAGTGACTTGATTTTAGGATGAGTCCATGATTAATTGTCTCTTTAAGATATCCGAGTATTCTTTTTACTGCTTTCCAATGATTGTCTAGTGGATTTTGCTTATACTGACTGACTTTGTTGACACTAAATGATATGTCTGGTCTTGTGATAGTCACATATTGAAGTGCACCAACTATACTCTTGTACTGCTTTACATTTTGAATTGCTCCCCCTTTATATTTTGATAGTTGATGATTTGTGATCATAGGAGTTGGTAATGTATTAGCTTTGTCCATTTTAGCTCTTGATAGTATATCTGCAATGTATTTTCTTTGATTGAGATGCATCTCTGATGTGGTATGTCTTTGGACTTCAATTTCCAGAAAATAATTTAGATCACCTAGATCCTTAACAGAAAATTCTGAATTGAGCATTGCAGCGACTTTCTTGATTTCTAATTCACTACTTCCTGTAATGATAAAATCATCAACATAGATTAGAATATAAGCGGTAGCAATATCATTAATTTTAGTAAATATGGAGTTGTCTGATTTTAGAGATTTGTAGCCAAATTTCACAAGTGTTGACTTGAGTTTGTCAAACCAGACTCTTGGTGCTTGCTTTAAATCATAGATGGCCTTGTTGAGTTTGCATACTATTTCTTTGTCTGCTTTGTGAGTAAATCCTTATGGTTGCTGCATAAATACTTTTTCCTGCAATACACCATTCAGAAAAGCATTATTCACATCTAATTGCTTGATGCTCCAATTTTTATTTAAAGCAATGGTTAGAATGATCCTAATAGATGATGGTTTCACAACAGGGGAGAATGTTTCAGAAAAATCAAACTCATGTTGTTGTGAATACCCCTTTACAACCAATCTTGCTTTATATTTAGAAATTGAACCATCAGCATTTTTCTTTAGTTTGAATGTCCATCTACATCCAACAATGTTTTTATTTTCTGGTTTTTCAACAAGAACCCAAGTTTCTTTGTTAACTAGAGCATTATATTCCTCTTGTATAGCAGCTCTCCATTTATCACTTTGAGCAGCTTCTGTGTAAGAGGATGGTTCATCTTGATTTGCAGTGGTGTTGATAATTTTTGGTTTATGTATACCACATTTTGCTCTAGTTAACATTGGATGAATATTAACATTATTTCTGACTGTGATTAATTCTGAATTATTATCAGGACTGTTGCAAGACACAGTATCATTGTTGTTGTCTTGATTATCATTTTGGCTGCTGATCTCCTGTCTTTGAATACTTTGATCATTGCTATCATCTTCCCAATCATCTTGCTCTTGACCTGGCTTCCTAGTGGGCATGGTGAGTTGAGAGCTGGTGCTTGTGCCTTTACTTATGGACTGAGTTGAGGGTATAACCTCAATTTCATCAGGTAGATCAGGTACGGTAAGCCTTGCATTTCTTATTTTTTCGGTGGTTTTAATTTCACTGTTGCTATATGGATATACCTGTTCATTAAATCTTACATGTCTGGAAATATATATCTTTCCCTTGTTGTCTAGACATCTATACCCCTTCTGATTGTTACAGTATCCTAAAAAAGTGCATGATCTAGATCTAAAATCTAATTTGTGAGTGTTATATGGCCTTAAACAAGGAAAACGTTGACAACCAAAGACCTTGAGATGTTTATAATCTGGTTTGACCTTAGTTAGCACTTCCTGTGGACATTTAAATTTGAGATTTTTTGCTGGCAGTAAGTTTATCAAATGTACAGCAGTATTAAAAGCTTCTGGCCAAAATTTTAAAGGCATGGAAGCTTGTGCTAGCAAGGTTAAACCAGTTTCGACAATATGTCTATGTTTTCTTTCTATGATCCCATTTTGCTCTGAAGTATATGGACATGTAGTCCTATGATTAATCCCTTTTTTCTCAAAGAAGGTTTTTAGTGGTAGGAATTCCTTTCCACCATCAGTTTGAAAATTGCATACATGATTTCCAGTCATATTTTCAACCTTGTTAATAAATTGAAACTACTATATTACTGGCTTCTGACTTGGTTTTTAGCATATAAATCCATACATATCTTGAATAAGCATCTATGAAGTATATAATATTTGTAATCATAGTCAGAATTAATAGGAGCTGGACCCCATAGATCACTAGCAATTAATTCAAGGGGTTTTGTGTAGCAAGTGTGTGAATCTGGAAATGCAAGTTTATGACTTTTTTCCAATTGGCAGGAAGTACACATATATGAATCAGAAATATTACTAAAAGGAATGTTATTACTATTCATAACATGTTTTACAATTTTTGCACTGGGGTGTCCTAGCTTATAGTGCCATAAATCGAATATATTGCAGCTATTGGAATTATTCATGACATTCATCACACAAGTGTTCCCTTTATTTTCAGAAACTTTTGAATTACAGAAATCAAATTTGTACAATCCATTGTTTACTTTACCCTGCAAAATGATTTCTTGAGTTAGTATATCTTTAACTATACAATTATTTGGGTAGAATTCAAAAAAGACATTGTTATCTTTTGTGAATTGGGAAACACTCATTAAATTCTTTTTAATTGAAGGAACCCTCAATAAATTTCTCAGAAATAATTTCTTGGGTCCATTTATACTTGCATTTCCAGTATGTGTAATATGAACAGTTTTGCCATTGCCAACAAAAAGATTTTGCGTACCTTTGTATTCTTTGTTTCCCAAGTTTAAGTTGCTGAAATTGTTGGTCACATGGTTGGTTGCTCCAGAGTCTGGATACCAACATTCATCACTGACATCATCTGCTGTAGCAGTTTCAGTGTTAAGGATCTCTGCTTGACCATTGTTGTTGTGATATCCCGGAATTTCAAGGAATTTAAAATGTGATAATCTCTTAATTTAAATAATTTAAAATTGATAAAATTGTTATTTTCAAATATAAATAACCAAATAATAATAATATGATGTTTTAATTATGGTTATAGATTGATTTTTTATAAGAATAATTATTTAAATTGTGTTATTTTATAAATTTGATTTTAAATAGACTTATCATTTTCAAATTTAATAAGTATTGTTTAATCTAATATATATATGTATTAAGTTGTTTTTTAAATGAAATAATCAATTTCAAACTTAATAATGTGTTTATTTAAAAATATAATTGTTTGAGTTGATTTTTAATTTGGATTTTAAAAGTAAATTTTGAATTTGAATCTGGATTTAAATTTGAATCTTTTAAAGATAATTATTTTAATATATTTGGATTTAAAATTATATGAACAAGGCTTTTATTTAAAATAAGATTTGTTTTACAATATTTTCTTTAAAAGAAATTTTATTTATATAAATTTGGGAAGTATTTATTTAATAGTAAATTAAATATAAAAGTTTTATATTTACACTTAAAAATGAATTAAATATATTATATATGATTTTATTAGATTATAAATGGGTTTTTATTTTATTTTCTTTTAAAGGTTTCATTTATTTATAATATAGGAAAGCATTTACTAATTAAGAAATGTATAAAATTAATTAAGAAATTAATATAAAAGCTTTTAAACTCTTTTTAAAAATAATATAAAAATGAATATTACAAGTGTTCAAATATAAAGGCTTGTTAATAACATGTGTTAACAAGATAAATAAGTTTGAAGACAAGTGTCAACCATTTGTTTTATTTTCTTTAATTTTAATAAATCATAATTTAACACTATATAAACTTTCACCTTCTTCCTTCATTTCTTTTTCTTATCTTTTCATTTTCAAAGACAAAAACCAAAACCAGAAAATGTTCAAACCGAAATCATCTCCACAAACCAAAAGCTGAAATTCATTTCCAAACTCAAGAATCAAAATCTGAAAACATCTCCTCTAACCTAAATCAAAACATGTAATCATTCCTCAAACCATTTTTCAAAACCCTGTAGCCATTCTCAAAACCAAAAGTAAAAATCAAGCCCTGAAAACAAAGTCTGTAATCAATTATCCTCAAACCTGAAATCGTTTCAAAAGCTCAAACTCAAATTCAAATACCTGAAACCATATTTCTGACAAAATCAATGCTCTGTAAACAATCAAGACCTGTAACCATCTATCCTCAAGTCTGTAACCATTTGTTCTTCAAGTCTGTAATTATTTTCAAGAGTGCATGCAAGAAAATCTAAGGCAAAAGCAAAGTTTTCAAGAGCTTTTCAATTTTTAAAAGGAATCAAGACAGTCAAGTTCGAAAGCTTCCAGTTTTTCCCAAAACTCTCTGCCTTTTTGAATAGGTGAGTAAACATTTTTATTAAAAAGCTTAAGTAGATTAAAATTTGTGCATGTGATTCCTGGAATAAATTGTGTTTTGCAAGTTTGTTTACTATGTATGAATGTATGTATATATGGATATATCTGTGTGCATGTCTGATTAAATAGTTAATATGCTCTGTTCATCTTTAATATGTGAGCAAACTCCTCTTTTATAAGACCTTAAACCTATATATCTTGATCCCAGAAGTATGATATGAGATGTCCTTGAATGATTGAGTGAATTTGGTTTGCATGTTTATAAATGTGCAGATATAAAGATATGCATGTCTGTATACATGCATATCTCTGTTTTATAATAGTACAGGCTTCAGATTTTATTAGAAAAATTCCTATCTTCCCATCCATTTGATTTTAGTCTAGGGTTTGTAAATGAAAAGGGTCTCTAACAATGTATTTTAAATTTTAAAAATAGATTTAAGGATATGTAATAAGTATTTAACTCAAAATTTAAAAATTACAGTGGAAATTAAAGAAATGGGTAAATATTCGAACATGTTAATTTAAATCTTTGATTCTATAATCTGATTAGTGCTTGCAAATGATGAATTTAGAAAAAGAAATCATGATTTTTAAGATTGGAATGGTCGAGAACTTTTAAGTTGAACAGAAAAGACATTTTCGTAAATTGCCGACGATCGGCGGGTCTGGGTTCATCGTGGTTGATGTCGAAGGTCGATTGGAGGATGTAGATTGTTGGAAAAATAGTGAATGATTTTATATTATGCCGTGGTGGTCGATCGATGGAAATTTAGGGTTTAGTGAATGGTTTTGGACATTGTTGAAGTCGAGGCTTTTTCGTTGTCGTGCGTGAACTGAAAGCTATCGCACCTGGAGGGATGGAGGCGTGGGTCAGAGATGAAGCTCTGGTCGAAGTCGTGTGAATTCTAGTGGCCAGAGGTGGTCTGACGAGGTAGTTCTTGGATGAAGTGTTGTTCCAGGAGGTTGTCGAGGTGGCTTAAATTCGATTTTCGAATTTGCTCGTTGATCTGAGTTGTCGTGGTGTTCGAAGGGAAGGTTGGCGACTCGATGGTGGTTAGAACCTTGGTCGGAGGTGGGGCGATCGACGGTGCATGTGCACCTGGTTTCAGTGTGTCAGTGGATGTTAAGAATTTGGGAATGGCAATTGCTCGGGGAGGAACTCGCGTAGATTAAGTTTTGGCTCGGGTTTGTCCTAGGGTCGTACGCGAGATTTCGAGTGAAACTGTTAAGTTTTTAAAACAGTTTTTAAATCTAAATCAAACTCTCTTATAAAAAGAAAAGAAGAAGAAGTACTCGGTTTTGATTCGAGTACATATGGGTTAAACCCAAAGTAAATGTTTAAACTAGTTTTTAAAAATTTAAATAAAAGTAAGTTTTTAAATTTAAATAATCAAGTTAAATCAATTTCTTGAAAATTCATTTCTTTGTAATAAATGTTTTGACTAAATTAAAGTTGTATGATTTTTTTAACTTAAATGTATTAAGTTAAATTCTTAAGTTATTTTCAAACTTAATTTGAAATATAAAAGGGTAATTAATAAAGGAAATGTTTTTTATCTTAAAAACTTAATTAAAGTTTGATAATTAATGTGATAATTAAAGAGTGGTTAATTAATTAAATTAGTTAATGATTAAGGATTTATTAATTAACAGTTAAGGGTTTTAAGTGATTAATCAAATGGTAATTAAGAAGTACTTAATAAAGTTTTATTAATTAATAATTAGGTTTTATTAATTAATACTTAAAGGATGATTAATCTATAATTAAAGATTAATTAATGGATTAATCAAAGGATAATTAAAGATTAATCAAATGGTAATTAAGAATTGATTAATAGGTAATTATGGATTAATTAAATTTGTAATTAAGGTTGTTAATTAATAATTAAGTTTTATTAATTAATAATTAAGAGATAATTAATTAGTTAATTAAGGTTAATAAATTAATTATAAAAGTAATTAGGGATTGATTACTTTGTATTAAAGGATATTGATTAATAATTAAGGTTTATTAATTAATAGTTAATGAATAATTAATCTGTAATTAGGGATTAATTAATTTGTTTAAAAAGTAATTAAGGGATGGATTACTCAGTTATGATTTATGAAATAAATATGATTAATTAAGTTAATTAATTTGTTAATTTATTTAAAGATAGTCACATGGTAATTAATTAAGTATAATTACTTAATAAGATTTGTTAAGTGTAATTACTTAGCGTAATTAATTGATAAATGAATTACTGTATGTAATTGGTGTAATTAATCAAAAAGATTTATAAAAGAAATTAAAGTAATTAAGAATAGTTAATTACTGTTATTTAAGGTTGATTTATGAAAGTAATTAATTAATGCATGATTAATTAATGTAATTAATTAAGGAATAATGTAATTAATTATAGTTAATTAATTAATTTAAGTAATTAATTAAGGATCATTAATTATTGTAATTAATGAGAGTAATTAAAGGTTAATTACTGTAAATGATTAAGGATAATTAATTTGTGAAATTAATTAAAGGATAATTACTTTATGTAATTGATGAATAATTAATCAAGAGTGATTAATATTTAAAGGAATGATTAATTAATTAAATGGATTGTAATTAATTAATGGTTGATTAAGCAAGATTAGGAATTAATTCTTAAGAAATTAATTTAATTTAAGTTGATTAAATTAATTATAATATGGATTAATAATGGTTGCTTATGGATGATTGTTTGAGTAGAATGTCTGATTTGGTTGATATCTATTGGATGATATGTTATGATATTCTATGATGTGATATTGGATATATCTGTGATAAATGTGTGATATTTATCTATGTTAATGCTATGTGAATTCAAGTATTAAATTGAATTGAATTGTTTAAATCTTAAACAACTTGGACCTTTAAGATACGTTTGGATTTCGATGAGACCGGGATCGGGAATCAAATATGATTATCCGAAAACCACATCGATCCAAGTTAAACGATAAGTCATGACATCTCAAGTGAAGATTTAGAGAAAGGCTATGGTCGTTAACTTTGAGGGTGATTCCAAAACGAGTTAACGGAGATAGTGCTTTGAATAGAGATGAAGATTTGAAGTGCAAGGGTTATTGTCGTTAACTCTGAGGGTGATTCCAAAATGA
This sequence comes from Allium fistulosum, assembly GCA_030737815.1. Taxonomy (NCBI): domain Eukaryota; kingdom Viridiplantae; phylum Streptophyta; class Magnoliopsida; order Asparagales; family Amaryllidaceae; genus Allium; species Allium fistulosum. Next base: position 693,646,135 of record CM060904.1, read on the forward strand.
GTGTAACGAGATAATGCCTTCGGTTTCGTTCGAACCCGGAACGAACTTGTATGGATTGAATGCTTTCAGAACATCGTCAGGTGGACGATGAGCATTCTAAGATAGATGTGTTCTATTAAATGTAATCGTAGCCTCAAGCCTTATCAACCGGAAATGGCTAAAACAGGGGAGGTGCAGCAAGGCTAAGTGGGTAGCACCCAAGTAGGACGAGATTTTCCCCTGTCTAGAAGTCCCTTTTTATTTCGGCTGTGTGGGCAGTTGGTTCGAAACAACTGCGGGGTTGTCTTGTTCGGGCTGTCCAGTAAGGGATGGTTCCGGCTTTGTGTTGCAGGGGGTTGGGAGTGATCCTCGGTACGGTGATCTAGGCCACGTACTGTGACGGGCGGTACCCCAGTAGCCCTGCCATTGTATGGAATCCAATTTCCAATAAGTGATCTCGGACTTGATTGTATAACCCACTTTGTGGCTAGTATGCTGGAATTTAATAATGTAACAATTTCAGCTATATGAGTATTTATTTGAAAACCCTACACCCTATTATAATATCACCGGATTTCCTATCAAATGTTTTGGTTAGCGTAAGGTAAAAACTTACCCATGTTTATGTGTGGGAAGTCTTACGTGATACTTTTGTTTTCAAAGGTTTTTAAGTTAAACAACTTTAACCGTTTACTCACACCAGACCCATGTCTGACCCGGAGTTTATTTCTGTTTTTCCTAAACTCTTGGGTACTCAAATTTTTACGAGTAGCCAAGGGATTCAGGTTTGCTTTGATGAATTCTGGAGGAGCAACGGAGCAGGAGGCTTCAGCGTTTGTAGATATATAAGTGGTTCCGCTGTGTTGATCTCTGAGTCATTTGTTTGTGTTGTACTTGAGTTGTAATAACTAGACAGGTGTTTATAACTGTCTAGTATGTGTTGTATAAGCTGTGTAACTCTGATAGCTGTTGTATATGATACTATGTAATATCTTATGTGATATAATATAATTTATTCGTTCCGCTGTTGAAATTCTGATGTTGTTTCTTCTTTCTTCTCTATTTTTCCTCTTTTCTATCCCTTTCTTTTTTATTAATGATGCGCCATTCTGTGGAATGAATGGCGGGTCGTTACAGTTGTTGTCTTTGGGCATATTAACAGTATTGATATTAGCATTGCTATTTTGTTGTGAGGGAGTATAATTTTTGTTGAATCTGAAATAGCATTTATTTGCTCCATGTCCATATCTCTCGCAAATTTGACACCTTATTTTATTGTTGCTGTTGCTTCTACCACCTCTCCTGCCTCTGTTGGATGGTCCTCCTCTCTGGTAGTTATTGAATTGCCCTCTCCCTTGACCTTGTTTGCCTTTATTGTAAGTATAATTGACTGATATATCTGAACTTACTGTTTTTCCATGTTCAATTCTTCCTTCATGTGATAGGAGGGTAGAGTAAACAAACTGTAGTGAGGGAGTTGGTTCCATGGTAGAGATAATTGCCACAACGGCTTCGTATTCACTGTCCAGACCACTAATTATGTATAATACATATTTAGAATCAGGGACTTTGTGCCCTGCTGAAGCCAATTGGTCACATAAGTTTTTGACTTTGTTCAGATATTCATTCATAGTCATTTCATTTTTTCTGATGCTTTGTAATTGCCTTCTATGATGCATGATTCTTGCAGATGACTGAGATGTGAAATTTCTCTCAATTGTTGTCCACACTCCTTGAGCAGTTTTACAATCTATAAGCTGTGGTAGAATAGATACACTTATGGATGACATCATCCATGCACATACAAGGCTGTCTTGCCTCTGATGTGCTGTGTATTCTTGATTTGGAACCAACTTGTCCTCACTGTCTTTAACAAACTTTGGTGGTGTAATTTTTGTACCAAAGATATAATCCTCTAATCCATAACCTCTAATTGATGTTTCTACTTGTAATTTCCAGAGAAGTTGGTTTCATCAAGTTGAATTGAGAGCAGTTGACTCTGAGGTTTGATAGTGGCTCTCATTAGATCATTAACTGAATCTGAATGAGTTTGGCTGGGAGAAACTCTTGTGCTAGACAACTGTGGGCTTGCAGCTTCACCCTGACTCATGATGGATGGTGAGAAACGTCAGTGATCAGGTATAAGGATTTTAATCTTGAAAATCTTGAATTAGGAATAAGAGAATGGATTGCACAGTTGAATCTTGATGCAGTCTTGCAGACTTACGTGATGATTAACTTTCTCTTTTGAAAAGAAATGACTGATAAGTTTTCTTGATACACAAGAATTCAACTGAAACCTTTTCTTGATTTTCTTGATCGGTTTTCAATGGATTTAAATTCTTTATACCACCAAGCTTTCAGTGGTGATTAGATGCAGTCAGAATGATGAACTGGCAAGGCACTGATTTTCAGTGACAGCAGCAACTCTCAATTAATGAGAGATGTTAAATCTTGATGAGAGGAGTCCAAGTGATGACACTTTTCTGATGGACGTTGATCTCTGATCAATATGTGCAGTTAGCACTTGAATGCTCTGATACCAAGTTAGAAAAAATGTAGAGAGTAATATTTGAGGAATAGATGATTTTGTATTCTCACAGAAAATGTAATACAATAATGAATAGTACAGAGAATTATTTATAGTTTACATATTGGGCCTAATACAAAAGAGCCCATGATCCAAAGTAAATAAAATAAGTAATATCAGCCTTTGGATCTGATAAGTGGTGAGTGGCTGAGATGTTGCTTAGAGAAAGTGAACGGATGACTAAACTGTTGACATACTGAAAGCACACTTTTCTTTTTACTCTATAAACGACTACAGTTAGGGTTAACATGTTGTACTCTTTGCTATCTAATAAAAAATAACTTCCATTTTTCTGTTTATCCTTTGTTCATCTTTCAATTCGATTTTTCGTATTATATTGATTAACAATATTATCATTCATATTGATTATTGAAGTGTGTATAAATTACCGATTATGTTCCTGTCAGTGCACGTATCAAATGATATTAATTTTCATTTCACATCATTGCTCGTTTATCTTTTTCTACCATTTTATGTTATTGATTATTGAAGTGTGTATAAATTACCGATTATGTTCCTGTCGGTGCACGTATCAAATGATATTAATTTTCATTTCACATTATTGCTCGTTTATCTTTTTCTACCATTTTATGTTTTATTTGCTTTATAAAATAATTTAATAAAAAGAAAGGTGATATTTAGGACTCAGTTACTTTAGTTTCATGGTATATTTCAAGCAATTTAGTTGGTATTCGTCTATATATAAGCAATTATTGAAATTTTGGATTATTGTTTTTATTTTTATTTATTTATTTATTTTGGTGTGTTTGTGAATTACTTGTTTATTGTATGTTGGTATTCTTTAACTTTTTAAATTATTAGCATATCATCTCTGAAACTGAGTTTATTATTCATAAAACGACAAGAATGATTTCAAGGAGGAATATGTAAGGTTAGTTTGTGTTCTGAAATTATTATTCATAGTCAAGGATCGATTAAGAAGCATACATATCAAAGTACGATGGTTTTATGTCATTACAAAACTTCTCAATTGCCAGGTAACACTAAACCTTTTGAAGTATTGCTAACCTCATCTCTTGAAACATTAACATCAACAACTTTGCAAAATGCCTGGCCTGGTTCATTGCAAAGTAATTCAGATAGATATCAATTGTGAACTCATATCCAACTCTCTTGAAGTGCATTTTTAAGTTCTGTTTATCTGTGTTATAATCGGTCCCATGATATCTAATATTTTATGATGTATTATATGTTATTTTCTTCCTTTTCCTTGTAAATATTAGGTATTATTTTTGACGTAATTTTTGAAGGACCTAGCCTGTGAATTATACAAGAAGGTGGAAGACCTTAAACCTGCTAAAGGAAGAAAACAAGATGCAGTTGCCGCTGCTTGTCTTTACATTGCATGTCAACGAGAGAATGCATCTCGTAGCGTGAAAGGTATTACTTCTATCTTGTGTTGCGTTGGAGTTATCATTATCGTATATATATGGCCACTGTCAGTTTACATCAACATAGAAATATGTGCTGCTGCTAATGGAGTCAAAAAGAAGGAAATCCTTCAGATGACAGCTTTTATTGAGAAGCGGCTTAAGATTGAAATTGATGGAGTTCAAGTGGACCATTTATTGGTTAGCCAACCTTCACCTCATCATTATTTTTTGCCATAGTTGCGTATTATAATTCTGTATGGTAAATTTTGCTCCGATTAAAGCTTTTCTGTTTTCAAGAGTTATCTAAATTGCAAATTGTGCAGAGACGTTTCTGCTCTTCTCTTGGCATGAATAATGAAGCAATCAAAGCTGTTCAGAAAGCTGTTCAGAATGCTGAAAAACTTGATATCAGGTTCTATTTCTGTTCGACCCAGAACTAATATTAAGTAGAGAATGGATCTATATTCTGTACTATATTAGCCAGCTAGAGCAATATTCATTTTACATATGACCCTACTTAGTCACCTAAAACTTTGGTATTTTATTAGAATATTACCTACCTTTAGAATTCGCCTCTGCCTCGGCCCCCCAGCTTTATCATTCCTGTACAATACTACATATGTAACTTCTTGTCCCTGCGATTCTTTTACTTGAGAAACACAAGTTCTATTTGCCCATGAATGCGTTAAAAGTGCCCATGAATGTGTTATCATGTATTAGTCAGAATTTAGTTTTTTTCCCCTTCTTTTTGCCCTTTTTGGAAACTGGAAGAGATTATGTAACATATAGATAAGAATGACCATTAAAGATATTCTGCAACTATTTTTGTTATCTGGTTGATCAACAATATAATGGTGAACGCAGGAGGAATCCCGAAACTATTGTTGCAGGTATCATTTATATGATGACACAACTATCTGAGGATAAAAAATCCATTAATGGTATGTGTATGCATGTCTTATTTGGATAAACTGCTGCAAAATAATGCATCCTCAACTACCATATATAACAAGTCAATTTTGTATATAGAAATCTCAGTCGCAACAGGAACAGCAGAAAATACGATAAGAAAATCCTACAAGGATCTGTATCCTCATGCAGCACAAATTATTCCTGAATCATATGCCACTGAGGAGGATCTCCAACGCCTCTGCAGGCCATAGTGCCCTTTATTTTTCTCGTTACTTCTGTTAATAAAAGAGTTTCTTAGAATTTCAACTTCTAGACTTTGTTGATTGGTTTTTGTTTGTGAGACTTCACTATCTTTTTGCTTTTCGAATGCACACTTGGAACCATTATAATCATCTAATAACTGAAGCTTATCAGTGGTTGCCAACATACATATGATGCTACGGTATTTGCTTCACATTACTACTACTACTAATTAACCTGTTACTTTGTCACTTACTATGTATGCGTCTGAAAATACTTTTGAAAATTTTCGTTATGAATCAAAATGATCAACCCTCAGTTTTGCTTATAATATTACCTTATTAAGTGCAAACAAGTAATATCAATTGAAAGGGTAGTGTGGTATTTGAGATTCAAAATGTATGTTGTTTGGTGTAATTTATTTTGTCTGCACATATAATTAATTTATTTTGTCGTACATGTTAACGTGGTACATGTTGACACAACCTTGTAATTTATAAAAAAACATTTTTATACAGTTTGACAAAAGTCAACCTCTAATTTTGTTCTCTCATCAAGAGAGTAAGTTGTTTGCTTTTAATCGTTATATTTTAATTTATTTAAGTAATTATTTGCTTGTTGCAATTAGAGGTGGGCGCGGGTCGGTTTGGTGCGCTTTGAAGTCCAAACCGCTTTCGTACCGCATCAAACGGTTAATCAAAAATACAAACCATTATACTAATCTTTTAAACGGTTCGGTTTCGGTTCGGTTTGAATGTACTACGGTTCGGTTTCGGTCCGGTCCGGTTTGAACCCGTATTAAATATGAAATAAGAGAATTACTTGCATCAACAATCAATTTACGAAGACAACTGTGTAAAGCTTTTACACTTAAAAGTTAAAACACACAATGTTATACTGAAATGAAAGATTAGTTTTTAACTGTATGAATATTTCAGTTTGACATTTAGCTACAATGGAGATTTTTTTGGTAGATTAACCAAACATCAACATTAATTAAAGCATAATCATCAATGAAAATGACTATAATAAGATTATAATTAGCATTTATCCAAAAAAATAAGATGAAAAATATTATACCGAAACTATAACTTCTTCCTTTATGGCAGCGAATATTATTAATATAATAACATACGCTAAAAATTGAATATACATTGTTAGAATTTAAAATAAGATAGGAGTTGCTTATATTTTTATCATAAGATTACTAGTGTAAATATTCGGTTCGGTTCGGTTTAATATGGTTGGTTCAATCATCCAAACCGCAACCGAACCGTATCGATGCGGGTCGGTCCGGTTTGGGGTATTTGCTTTGGTTACACTACTAGAAAGGCTTCGTATAGCGGCAGAGCCTAGCGACGGCTAGCGACGACTAAAAAAAGCGGTTGTCGCTAGCCGTCACTATACGCAATATACAGATCCAGCCCGAGAACAGATATCTCATTTCCATCCTCCCTCAAAACCTTCCTCCTTCCCCCCAATCCGACGCCCCCCGTCACCGAAGCCGCTGCCTCAGCCTTCAACGCCTCCAAATCACCCAAATTTGTGTCGGTATGCTACTAATCTCTTGTTTGAATGTAAATTTGATGTTTTTAGGTTTAGTTTAAACCCTAATTCAATTATGATTTGTTGTAAAATTGAGATTTGTTGTTAAATTGGGTATTAGTAGTGTTGTTAAATTAGGTATTAGTAGTGTTGTATGTTGATTTGGTAGATTAATTAGTGTATTATCAAGAACTTGAATTAAGTATTACATTAGTTAGTTTATCATGATCAAGTTGAATATAACAACAACAAATAGACACATAAAATCTATGTCGTAAAAAAATAAAGAATTGAATATTGAACTAAAATTGTTAATGGAATGTTGAACTAAAATTTAAATACATAAATTTTTGGAATAAAATATAAATAGTTGAAACATTGTCAAAATTTGAAAAGAATAACAATATTTGATAATTTAAAGAAATTTTTTTATCCCTTAGATTTGCTTTGGCCCCGTCTGGCAAGTGTTGTATATGATCGTTATATGAATATTCGTTTTGTAACGGAACATACATTTATATTCATCTGATACAATTTTTGTCGGATTTGTCCCTGTATTGGACAAGTTACAAACACAATAAAGTAATTACATATTATAAATCATTTCATTTTAAACGTTTACAAAATTTCGACAGCACTTCCTTTATGTTCCCTGTGTACACGCATTTGTGTACGATACAGGGAACATAAGGGAAGTGCTGCCGAAATTTTGTTGAACCGTTTAATCTGAAATGATTTATAAAATGTAATTACATTATTGTGTTTGTAATGGGAAGTAGGATGACTGACCACCGAAGTGAAAACCAAAATACCAAAAAATTAAAAAATAAAGTGAAGTTTATATTTTGAAAATTAATGATTTAAACTGTCTAATATACATTTTCAAATCAGGAAAAATGTTCAATTATTTTCTCGACCGTACTTGGATGTATGAAGTCAGAACTGGAAAGAAGGAATCAATAAAGCAACATTTCCACAACGGTATACACGAATTTATTAGATTTGCTAAATCTAATAACCGAAACAATACAGAAATTCGTTGCCCGTGTAGTAAGTGCCAACATTTGAAGCATTGAAACCGGATATAGTTGAAGTACATTTGTATCAATATGGTTTCGTGCCTGATTATTATTTCTGGGATCGTCATGGAGAACTTGTTGAACCTACACCTAATACTGAAGTGTTAGAGGACGGTAATATGATGACGAATCCGATAGAAAATATGGTGGATGATGCAGCACGATCAATGTTTTCTACAACTGAAGCTGTCGATGAAGACGAAAATGTCGAAGAAGAACCGACTGCGGGAGCTAAAAAAATATACGATTTGTTGGATTCTGCTAAGAGGCCGTTGTGGGACGGATGTAAAAGCGGAATCGAACTTTCAGTAACCGCCGAATACATAACTATGAAATCAAAATTCAACCTTACGGAAACTGCATTTACAGCAGTTGTACAAGCTGCAAAACGACACATGCCACCCAATAATCTGATGTGCAATAGTCATTATAAAGTAAAAAAATTAATGTCCGCTTTCGGTCTACCGTACGAGAAGATAGATGCATGTGTGAAAGGTTGCATGTTGTATTGGAAAGACGACGTTGACCTCAGAAAATGCAAAATATGTAACGAAGAAAGATACAAACCAAGAAAGAAGAAAGGGAAAGAAGTCCCGTACAAGAGAATGCATTATTTACCCATCACTTCCAGACTTCAAAGATTATATGCATCTTCTGCTACGGCCTGTCATATGCGATGGCATAGTGTGAGAACAGCGGAAGAAGGAACTTTGATACATCCATCCGACGGAGAAGCATGGAAACATTTCGATAAGACTTATCCCGCATTTGCTGTGGAAAGCCGTAATGTCAGACTTGGTTTATGTACGGATGAATTTTCACCATTTTCACAGTTTGGTAGTAAATATTCATCCTGGACAATTATCATTACTCCGTATAATTTACCTCCATGGATGTGTATGAAGACACCATATATGTTTCTCACCACTGTCGTTCCCGGCCCTCATGATCCAACCCAAGGAATTGATGTTTATTTACAACCATTGATCGAAGAGTTGAAGAAACTGTGGTATGAAGGAGTCGAAACTTACGATGTATCAAGGAAAAAAAAATTTCGTATGTTCACTTCTTTGTTATGGACTATTAATGATTTTCCTACATACGGGATGCTTTCTGGTTGGAGTACGGCCGGTCGTCTAGCATGCCCTTATTGTATGGAAGAAACACGAGCATTTTCGTTACGATATGGGAAGAAAGTTTCGTGGTTTGATTGTCATCGGTGTTTTCTTCATCCCAATCATACTTTTAGAAGAGATAAGAAAATTTTCATAGCTAACAGAGAAGAGAATCTGAAACCACCCAAGGTTTGGTCAGGCGAGGAAATATACGAAATTGTAAGGGACTATCCAAAGATACATGAAACTGGAGTCCAGACTGAAATCACAGGAAAGTCAGACATTCATAATTGGTGCAAACAAAGTATATTTTGAGAGTTACCATATTGGAAAGATCTCTTACTCCGACATAATATTGACGTGATGCACAACGAAAAGAACGTGTTTGATAATATGTTTAATACAATTTTGAATGTAAAGGGCAAAACCAAGGACGATTTGAATTCAAGGCTTGATATAGCAAACTATTGTAAGCGGCCGGAACTTCATATGAAGCCTAATGACAATAAAAAACCGAAAGCATGCTATGAGCTAGACAATAAGCAAGTAAAACTCGTGCTAAAGTGGGTGGAAGAATTAAGATTTCCCGATGGGATTTCTTCCAATCTTCGTAGATGTGTTGACTTCAAAAATAGTAAACTGAGTGGGATGAAAAGTCATGATTGTCATATCATGATGGAATATTTACTACCCGTGGCTTTCAAAGAACTGTTGCCATTAAAAGTATGGAACGTCATAACAGAGTTATGTTTGTTTTATAAACAGCTTTGTTCGACAACATTAAAGGTGGATTGTATACGTAAACTTGAAGTAGAAATACCCATACTGCTATGCAAACTGGAGAAAATACTTCCGCCTGATTTCTTTAACGTAATGGAGCATTTACCTATTCATCTTCCATCCGAAGCACTTCTTCGAGGTCCTGTGCAATATGGATGGATGTATCCGTTTGAGAGGTAAAACATGTGCAATGTTCATGTCAATTTCAAATTCAAATTTGTATATCTAAATATGTAATAAATATCTTAATAGGTACTTGAATCATCTGAAGAAGAAGATTCGACAAAAAGCCCGAGTTGAGGGTTCGATATGCAAATCGTATCTTGAAGAAGAAGCCTCATTTTTTTTCTCTCACTACTTCAAGGACGATATGAACTTATCGTTTGTAACTGTTCCTTGAAATGAGGAAGTCGTTGAACAAAATTCTTCTCAAACAATGTTATCTGTTTTTAGACAACATGGTAGACCTGGTGGAAAATGTGTGGAAATATGGTTGGACGATAGAGACCACCATGTAGCGCACATGTATGTTCTTTTAAATTGTGTCGAAGTTGCACCATTTGTCAGGTAATAATTAATTCACTTGTAATTTACTTGTACGTACATAATAATAACACATATTACATATATGCAGTATCTACGAATCACAGTATCCATCTGGCGATCTCAGTAAAGAATTTGCCAAATGGTTTTTGAACTATGTTTATGAGCCAAGAAACTGTGTCGTTGATGCAGGCTTAAGACATCTTATGATTGGACCGAAAAGAAATGTGAAGACTTATCTAATATTCTTCGTCAACGGGTTTAAGTTCAACACGAAAGATTACGGTGCTGAAAAATTAACATATAACAGCGGGGTATTTGTCAAAGGCAGTGATGATCCAGATGAGCATTTAAAAGATTTTTACGGCGTCTTAACACATATTCTAGAGTTGACATATTATGTTGAACCTTTAGAAAAGTTTTTTTTATTTAAGTGCAATTGGTTCAGTAACGTTCCTGGTTCCGGAATCAACGTGCATAAAGAGTACAAACTTATTGAAATAAGGCATACATCACACTACTATAAGTACGATCCTTTTGTATTAGCCAAGCAAGCGTTACAAGTTTATTTTGCTCCGTATCCATCTTTGAAAAGAGATAAAGCAGATTGGTCTGCTGTTTTCAAAACGAAACCAAGGTTTACGTTTGATGGAAATAATATTCCAGATGAAGCAGCATATCAAGCCGATCTTGAATCAAATACAGAAATAATAATAACTGATGATATTGATGTAGGGCCTTTGAATGATGAATCGAACGTCCTATTTGATGCATTCGAAAGTACCGAAGAAAATGAGATAGAATACGAGACTGAATCTGAATCAGAAAACGATGAAGACTGATCGTTATTGATAAAATTGTTATGTGATAGTGATTGAAACATGCGATGTAATAGTAAATTTCTGTAATTGTTCTGTGATGATCATTTAGTTAATTTTTATCCATGTTTTGTACTAGTAAATGTTTATAATTGTTCTGTGAAAGTGATTGAAACATGCTATGTATGGTTCTGTGATGATTATTTATATAATTTTTATCCATGTTTTGTACTAGTAAATTTTTATAATTGTTTCTGTGAAAGTGATTGAAACATGCTATGTAGTAGTGAATTTCTATAATTGTTCTCTGATGATATTGTTTTTCTATAGCAGATATGTCTGGCAGGAGACGGAGTGTAGGTGGTAATGGCACGCCATCCCCATCTCCCGGTGCAGGTGGTAGTGGCACTGCACTGGACTTACGTCCGATTACAGAAGTTGTTCCTAAAAGTGCTGGGTAAGTATCAATTTTATTTAAAGTATAAGTTTTAAAATCAACTAAACATGTATATCATAACTTTTGCAGTGGCTTTGAGGTGGAGCCATCAGATTATATTTTACAGGTTTCGAGAAAGGCATTTCAGAGCCGCATGGATGGTTGTTGGCCTCGCTGGGACGACATCCCCCCTCACGTCAAAAACGCAATACAGGCGGATTTACTTGTAAGTAGTAGTTTGAATTTCAGTTGTAAATTAATATAATGTATATAACTTAAAATAATTTTAATTTACAGGCTGCAGTCCGCGTTGACCCTGACGACTTGGACATTTTTTTAAATCATTGGAACAAACGAATGAGAAAAAATTACAGGGATACATTGTCCAAGGCTAAGAATGCAGGGGAAAAAGCCAAACTGAATGGGTGAGGGTGTATGGAATGAATTTCTTCGGCTTTGGGACAGTCCGGCAGCAAAAGTAAGTAAAATATGTTTTCTTTATTATTTAAATCTAATATAAATCTCGCAAGATATATACGTGATGATTTATCTTAATTTTTAGGAGTTATCTGCGCGGAACCGGGCAAACAGGAATAAAAATCCTGCATTGCACCGTGGTGGCTCCAAATCCTTTCAAGAGCACAAGAGAGAGCTGGTAATTAAATTTATAAACTGTGTTTACATTTTATTACAATATTTTATAATCAGATTAGCAATAATATTTATATATTTTCAGGCCGCGAGATACAACCGCGAGCCCACTATGGCCGAGCTGTTCAAGGCCACGCATGCCGTGGAGAGGACTGACGAAGAGGGCAATGTTTCGTACAAGTGGACGGATGACAAATCACAATCCGTAATGGTAAATTAATTTATTGTTAATAATAATATTTTGTCTTATTTTATTTTCAAAATTTTGAAATTCGGTTTTTATCGTGTAAAACAATTGTTTGTAATCGCAGGAAAGGTACGAAGCAGAGCGGGCTCGTGTAGCACAGTCCACTGGTCGGGAAGAGCTTACGTTAGAGGAGGAGAACCATATTTGGGATGCTATTATTGACCCGCCTTCTCGGACCAGTCGACGGTATAGCTATGGAAATGTGGAGGTAAATTTTGACATGTGCTAATATATAAATTTACTCATGCATATGAATAGTTAAATAATTTTAATAATATTATATATATACTAATATATAAATAATTATGAACTATTTTATAGGCGATGAAAATGCAGAGTGCATACAGGAGGTCGCAGCAAGAGGCGGAGATTGTTCAGTTGAGGGCGACAGTGGAAGAAATAAATGATTGGAGGAAGAGTTTCTTTGAGCAACAGCTGGATGAGCGGATTGCGGCTTATTTGCAACAGCATGGGAGGATGCCTGGAGAGGACGGCAGCGATGGCGAGGAGTAGGTATGTTTGTTTGCTCATGTTATAGTTTGGTATATACACATTTTGGTTGGTTTGGTGTATATATATTTCAGGATATTATGTACATATTTTGATGACTTCTAGTTGATGGATTTGGTTGGCTATTATGTATATATATGTCGGGATATTATGTAGAAATTTCGGGTTACTATGTACATATTCTGGTTAATGGATTTGGTTGGATTTTATATTGTTTGATTTGGTTGGATTTGAAATTGAGATTTGGTTGGATTTTATATTGTTTGAATGTATAGTGATGTTATATGATGGATATATGATGGCTATAGTTGATGAATATAGTGTATATTGGCTGTGATGATGGTATTTGATGGTTGTTGTTTGAAGTGATTTTGCTTCAGATTAGCGACGGCTGGCGACGGCTAGCGACGGCCTGTATGTTGCAGATTAGCGACGGCTAAAGTGCAAAAAATTTGTGCCGCGTAGCGACGGCTAGTGACGCCATTTAGTCGTTGGAAAATTTCCACGTGGCACATTTGCAGTCGCGAGCCGTCGCTATTTTGGTGACGAAGCCGTCGCGATACTATTGGGCGACGAGGTAAATAGCGACGGCTTTTAGCGACGGCCTGCGACGGCCGGCGACGTCTAAAAGCCGTCGCTATCTGCTGTCGTCCTTGTAGTGTTAGAAGATTCGGTGCGGGTTTCCGCATCGTTTTTGCGGTTCGGTGCGGGCGGTTTCCGTATAGCGGTGCGGTTTATGCCCACCCCTAGTTGCAATCATGTTTTGTACAGTTATCGCTATGTGTGAAGAGGCTGGTTCATACCGATGATCAAGGCAAAATTGTAATGGGAGTGTGCTCAAGTTTCGAACGTGAGAAGACTTGGGTATGCATTTATACATAAAACATTATAATTAGTGATTTGTCAAATCATTACGGAGATTTCTCTTGCTCTAAGGCGAGGAATAATCACTTCTCTACGTCTGAAACCTCCAAATGTGGAGCACAAAACACATTGGCAGTAATGCCAAGCCGTATCTCTCGCTCTTCCGTTTCTTTGGTCTTCCTTGGGTATATTTCTCATATTTTCCTAGAATACTCAACGAATCTTCTGTATATTTTGATTCTTAACCGACCCTTCTGTCGACTAATCTCCCCTACATCAGAATACTTTCAACAAAAATAATCTGTTTCCACCCGAATTCAATTTAAAAAATAAAATTAGGATCTGCAGGTTTCATAATATTCTAATTTGTATCACTTGTCATTCGCTACGTGTAGAATCTGATTACTAGTGTTTCTAAAGGATATTGTTATAGAATGGGGTTTGTGTACGCCCTTTTTCTTTAACCAATGCCAGCATTGGAGATGGTAAGAATTTCGATAATAGGAGCTTTTTGGGTGTGTAGAAGGTAATCATCCATTGCGTAGTTTAGATTCTGACATTCTTATTTGTTAATTGTGAACTGGAAATTCAATGTTATGCCTCTGCTTGATAGGAACTGTTCGATAGTAACGGTGGTAATTACATGACACTACCTACACCAAACTGGATCTGTGGTTCGGATCGGATCCGATTGAATAATTGTTGGGATGTCTCGCATTGTGTGTGGGTAATATGCTCACATTGAAAAGACGAATAATTCCACATTGTGAAAGAGTTGGAGTGGTATATATATATGAATTTGGTCGTATGTAATTGCAAAGTTCCTTTTGTTAGAAGGTGTTGGCCAAACTCATATGTTGCCCCATATAGAGATGTGCGGACGGGATACCAACATGGTATGGGATGTGCAGACTGAATTTCAATAATAATTACGCTAAGAATACACTTATTTTTATGTTTTTTAGTCGCGTTTTCGGATCAGGTTTGATCGGGTCTAAATGATAATTTTCATCATCTAGACCCAACCCGAAACACATTGGGTTCATATTGTATTTGAGTCTTCTCATGTCGGTTCAGTTCGGATTTGCAGGTTTTGGTTCTCATTGTCAACCTACATGATAGGGAATTTTAGTGATTTTGTTAATTAAGGTCACATCCTTATTTTTGAAACTTATTAATTTTATATTCCTGTCGTTTTTACATTATATTTTATGTCTTTGTTATTTTACATATATATTTTTCCTTTTGCATTTTCCACTTTTACCCTTTTCAAAAAAAAATCAAATGAAATAACAAAATAGATTATGTTGTTGTCAATTATACCTAATTTTCAACGGTAAACTTCAACATGATCTCTAATTTTCAATGGTAATCGATTCTGCTGCTGTAGTTTTTACCCAATCTCGCATTATGTTTAGCCTTAATCGCTTGTAATTTTTAGCTCTAGTCATGCAATAATTAGGTGTAATCGACAATCAGTTATTTGCGAAAGGTAATCTTGTATATTGTTTTGTGAATTTATATTTGATTGTTTTTTTGTTTACTTTATTTTTTCAGATTTGATTTTAGGATTTACATTCAACTTTTCCATATTCATTTGTTTGTCAATAATGGATTCAAGGTTAGACTTTCTTTTTTATGATATAACTTTTTGTTATATAGTTCTTGTTTAGTTGTTGTGATGGAATTTCCATTAGCTTATGTTGTCAACAATTACTTGTTTTTGCAAATATTTGCCATACCTATAGGAAATCCTAGTTTGATACGTATTTTCCACACTAATAGGAATTTTAGTCCGGCAAATATTTGTTTGGCAAATATTTGTCAAACTAATATAAACTTTAGTCGGGCAAATATTTGCTCGACAAATATTTACCAGATTAAAAGAAATTATAGTCTGGAAATTATTTTCTAGGTAAATATTTGTTAGACTAATAGAAATTTTATTATGGAAAATATTTGTAATATTTGATATATGTTTTTTGTTGATTTTTTTTTGTTAATTTGATATTTTATATGTATTTTTTCAGGCCTTTCACCATTGATGTTTTTGTTCTTCTTATGTTGGGTAACGATAGTTATAGTAATTAGTTTAGGTTGAATGATTGTGTTTTGAGATTAAAAAATGAGTTATGTGAGCATTGGCATGAATCAATAGCTTTTTCTATTAAATTATCATATGAAAGGGGTGACAGAAGAAGAGTTATTGAAACAATTTCCGATTGGCATAGTATATCGTTGCTTGTTGCTCATAGTTTTGAGGAGTTTTTAGTTGTTTTAATTAGTTCGAAGCAATTTAAAAGTAGTTCAACTGATGTTGATTATCATAGTTCTTTAGTGATTGGTTCTTTCAGCAAGGGTAGTCCATTTAGTTCTTTTAGTGTATGTTTGTTCTCAAATTGATTCTAGTTCATTTTGAAACCGTTGTTAAAAGATGATTCTAGAAATCTCATGTTTATTGGTGTTGGCCAAAGATTCCCCGGCGATGTTGTAGAATTTCATTTATATCTTATGGTTAGTTTTCTTAAAAATGGATATAAAGTTGTTATGCTTAAGAATGATAAGTAGCGTGTTACTGTACTTGTTCACGAGAAAGTTGTTCGTTTCATCTTCATGCTTCTCATAAATTAGTCTTCAAGTTTTTTTTTGTTATCAAAACTATATAGCCTAATTATTCTTGGAGTGTAGGCATTGTAGATGTTAACCATTCACATGTTTCTATCAAATTTGTTAAGGAACTGTTTATTGATTTTGTTCGATCTAATACTTTAATGAAGATAAAATTATTGTTCATTTATTTCAAGAAAAATACAATGTTGTTTTAAATTACTATTTTGGATATACTAGAAAAAGATTGGCTCTTAGGATATTCATGACATACATTTACTTTTATATCATCATTTAAAATATTTTTGTAAAGCTTTAGCTAAATCTAATCCTTGTAGTACAATAGAGCTTCAAGGTGAAATCATGATAGTCGTGAGTTTGAGAGGGGTTTTTTTTAATTGGTAATGAAGCTTGCAAATATGGATTTTTATATTGTCGTCCTTTAATATTTCTAGATGAGACTTTTATAAGAGGTAGAGTCATGGTTGTATTATGTCTCCAACAGCTAAAAATAGTAACCAAAGTATGATTTAATTCTAAAAGTTATTGGTTAGGTATTATTTGCTTATCAAATATGTGTAGTAAATAATTTCTCAGCCGGTCAATATTTTATTGACAAATATTTGTTGGTATAATGTTGACTAGACAAATATTTCTTAAAAATTTTTAATAGGCAAAAAAATTGGTGGAAAATATACATTAACTTTATAACTTTGTGTTAAATATTTGCTTGGAAAATATTTGAATAGAAATTATTTATCAGTTAAATATTTGTCTAGCAAATTTTTGTTATACTGGTTATTGCTATGTTTAATTTTTATTTATAGTTTTCTTTATTTATAATTTAGGATTATTTCCTATTGTTGTTACTATTATATTTGGACGATGAGCCTAATGTATTGGTTTCTTACAAAGCTTAGCGAAGTGTTATGTGATGATGATCGTGTTGTGTCTGTCCTATTTTGGCAACGAGTAAAATAGGTAAATTTAAATGAAAACTCCTATTGGATTTTAATAGGCCTATGTAATATATTAGCTAGCATTAGATCCTATCTATTTATGAAAATAAAATCGTATATTATTTTAAAATAACTTTGTAATAATTTAATTAATCATAGGAACTAAATTAAATTAGTATTTATTTTGAATATATCAATATATTCATTACATATCATGACATCATATGGATATAGACAAGTGTATAACTATATATACATATAGATATTTAGTTTTAAATCCATTCTATAGACATATATATTAGATTTAAATATGTATGTGATAAATTCATGTACATATCGGAAATGTAAATGTCTAAGTATATACATGTATTTGAGTATGCTATAATATATGTCTAGTTTGTATGTACATACATTAATAGTACCTCATATATATAGTTTAGACACACACACACGTGTGTGTGTTTGTGATATACATTACCAAATAATTATAAATCTAAGTGTGTGCGTATATACAAATATTTATTGAAATATGGTTCGATCATAATAGAGAAGCATAGGGAGATCGACTGTTGAAGGAGAAGATGGAAGAACGATTTTCATTAACATTAATGAAAGTGGAAAGATTGTTATTCGTTTAAAGAAATAAGGCTTTTCACCTTCCATTCTTTATAACCTTCTATGTAATTTTAGATCAAAGAAAGATCAAATATCCAGACCGTGACATCCTATTTCAGAACTAAAATAAAATAAATATATTATATTAGATTTTTGGAATTTAATTGAATAATTAAATTTGAAATTCGACTGTTTGATTATAAAATTTGAAACTAAGATTTAATTCAAGTTTAAATGTTGAATAATTATTTATATTGATAAACTAAAATTAAATTGTTATTTTTGGATATTTTATTGAATTAAATACAATAATTTAAAATTTTGGATTTATTTAAAAAATATTTATTTAAAGTTTAAATTTGAACCGTGTTTTAAAAGATCGAAAAAATTTTGAAAATTTATTTGATAAAATAAACAATACTAATGAAATTTTGGAATAATTTTGAAAAAAAACAATTATTTTGAGGTTATTCAAAGCTGAAACGAGATGTTTTAATAAAAAGAAAATTATTATTAAAATAAAATAAAATTTGAGTAAAATATTTCGAATGGGTTTTTGATCAAATACAAAATATTGGTTAATTAATGGTTCAAGTAATAAGCGTTAGAGGTATTGTTTATATTTAAAAGAAGATAAAATTCTTCTTTTCTTCTTATTGGACCGCACTTTCCTTAACCACGTTCTCCCCACACCCTTCATCCTCATCCTTTTATTTTCCTCCCAAATAAAAGCCCTAATCTCATTTCCTAAAAATTTCCAAACGTAAAAGGAGAAAAAAACATGATGCGCAACCCTGGCGACAAGGTCAGGAGGAGGATGCGACGTCATTGATGAGGAAGGAGGCGGCCGGATAGGATTTATGTGACATCAAGCTTGTGTTATGTAGTGGTGTGCGCATTTGTGGTTGAAGGAGTTCGACTGCAAGAGATTGGCGACGTTCTTCTAGTGGCCATAATTTTGAAGAGGTCAGAGATATTGTACATGCAAGGTGTGGTCGCGATGATGTGTTGCATGACCTGTAATAAATAGTGTATTCGAGCTGAGGCACGATATGTGAGTTGCAGAATTATGGATCTTAAGGCTAATTAAACACTAAAGGAGGAGTGTTAATAGTGTTTTCTAATTTTTATGTATCTTTTTAAAATACTTTCAAGATTATTATTAATCAACATAGAATGAACAATCACAAATGCAAACACGGATAAGTATAAATACAATAAAGTAAAAAGTAGAGAATTAGAGAGATCACACGACAGATTTTTATACTGGTTTGGAGTTACCCTACATCCAGTCCTATATAATTGCTTGTACAGATTTCTTTTCAAATGTCAATCTTTAAACGAATAAAAGAAAACCGAATACAATCTCGATTTTAAGGCTACGAGTCACACACTGCAGATATTCCAAGCTCTGGGTACACTCACTTGATTTGGATGGGACACAAGCACACTCAATTGATTTGAACGGGCTACAATCACACCCATGCAAATACAACTAGAGCTTCATGGTTTTTTCAAAGATAATTTCTTAATTTTTTGTTACAATTATCCTATAGACTCTTGGACATCACTTTGATCTTTGATTGAGAGAGAAAGAGATGGTTGAAATCAAAGAGTAAATAGTAGAAATCAACAAAATGAAGATTGAATCGATTCTAGTTTGAATTTTAAAAGATTGGAATAAATTTTCACTAGAAATTTTGGCAGAGCAAGAGAAGAGAAGATAATAAGAAAGTGGTTGTTAAAAAATTCGTTTGAAACCCCTTATATATAGAGAATATACAGACATATCCATTCACGAAGAGTTACGACGAATATACACTTCATTTAAAAATTTGAATTTCAAATTAGCGGCATGTATGTTGATATATGATCTGCCTATATGTCGACATAGGCTTGTGTATTTTGAAAACTTATTTATTTTAATTTTTTTTGAAAATCTTATGCTTCGTAAAATATTTTGATACTTTGTAAAATAATTTAAACATAGTTTAAACATTATAAACTTTAAAAAAAATTATAAAATATTTTCAAATATATTTTAAAAATATATTTTGTTTCAAATATAAAGAATAAAAAAATGAGAAGATAGAGATCAAAGATTGGTACCAGGGACTTTAACAATGTTCGGTAATTTTATATACTATAACATAGTCTTGAGATCTTCATATCTTTCTTTTTATACTCATGAGTCTTCATGTCCATTTCTTGAGTCTATATACTATACAGTCATCAAATCAACACCTGTGTAATATCCTGCACTACATTCTATATAACTTGGCCAAAACATTAGTATCCATATTTTATATGAATGTATTACTGTTACTAAGGTTGTTATCATTAAAATCAATAACTAAGGCATTAACAATCTCCCTCTTTTTTTTTGAAAAGCCAAGAGAACCCGGCGGGACGGTAAACTCCTGAGGAGGGTATAGTAAAGTCGTCCGCTGATCCAAGCCCCCATACCTCCGGGTAAATTTATATAGGATAGGGAAGCGCGTGGTAGGAATCAAACCTAGGTCTTTTTACCAGAACCCAAGCCTCCTTTCCACTGCGCCGCACCCGCGGACAATCTCCCTCTTTTTTATGATGACAACCATTACTATCCTATATATAAAATATGATATAACTCCCCATAAATAAGTGTATATAGAAAATGAATAAATATGATATACCATGAGAAGATGATGAAGAACCACCAAGCTTGCGAATGATCTTTCCAAAGAATTTATTCATTTTGTTGGAAAGAGATGTGAACTTTTTACTAAAAGAACTCTTAAGCTTCTTTCAGTTTTTAAGAAGCTTCTCTTGGTTCCGTAGTTTCTCTTTATTGGTAGAGTTGGATGGTTTTTCGAAACATTCCAAAGAAGAATCCATTTCTTCCTCCTCCTTCTCTTCTTCTTCCACTTCTATTTCATCTCCTTATTCTTCCTCTGCTGGCTGAAATTCTTGCTCTTCTTCCTATGCCAGCCTTTGCTCTTTTTCGAGAAGAGTTTCATAAGTTTCAAAAAATTATGGAATATGCATAAAAAAGATATTGGCTTTGTCAAAAACCTTTCGAGGAATGGATTTTTCTCCTCTCAAATCCACACCAAAATATAAGAAAATTCTATTAAGATACACGCCATGAAAAAGTGTGTTCTCATATCTAAAAAATTTCTTTTGAACAAAGTCATCTAAAATGACTTGTGCCCAATTTATGCCGTAATGACCATAAATAACAAAAAGATCATAAGTCTCGATTTTGGATGAAGATTTTTGTGTTTAAATTCAAAATCATTATCATTTTCGAAAATATCATGAAATACTTCACAGTTTTGAACATCAATTTGAAAAGTAGAGAGGTTAATTCCACTAGATTTACAACCAAGAATATGACCCAAAAGTTCACAATTTAAAACTATTTGGGTGTCATTAACGTCACTCTAAATTTGACATTCTTCTCCATGATAAAATTTTCCATTTCAATTAGCATAAAATATTTGACCAAATTAGGGTAACAAATAAAATCATTTTAAGAAGATTCAATCCAACTAAGAACATTATTTTCAAAAAAAAAGATCATGTAAACCATAAGAGTAAAAAAATTCAAATTTAGCAAACCTTCTAGGAGAAACTTTTCCGAAAGTAGTATATTCCATATAGGCTTCAATTGCATCTTTCTCACTGAAGAGAAAGTCTTTTGTTTTCTTAGAGATTCTAATGGTTTTTTATTTTGACTAAAGGAAGCCATTTTTGAAAGTTTGAGGAGATAAAAGAGTAAATGATATTTGAATTTTGAAATAAAGAAAATGAAATAATAGGATAGAGATGGAGTGAATAAGTAGAGAATCAAAGGGCATATTCTCTGGTCAAAAAGGCATCTTTTCAAACATAGGAGTAAGTGTAAAAAGAAAGTAAAGTTTGAAATTTGAATTTTAAATACAAATTTCAAATTTCATTTTTTTCGGCATGTATGTCAACATATGTCATGGGGGTATGTCGACATATAGCCTAAAATTTGCAAAAATAAAACTATGCTAATATATTTCTATACATATATACTTATATTCATCCAATATTATTATCAATATATATATATATATATGTATATGTATGTTATTTTTATCAATCAAAAGCAACCAAAAAAATATAAAGCATACCAATTTTTGCCGCTTTTTGTCAATCAGTTTTGACTAGTCTGTTGATACTGTGAAACACATATTCACATTTTCAGTATCAAGTTCATTATCGCTAGAGGAAGTTTCTGAATCATCCAAAGTTGTTCTATAAGCTCTTTTTCTTTTTTTGGTTGAATCATTTGCTGCTGAGATCTTCGATTTATTCGGGTGTAGGAAGTCTATCTGAAAATGATCAGGTTCATCACAGTTGAAGCATCTAATCGTAGTTCCAGTTCCAATTGTTTTTATCTTCAGGTTTTCGAAAGTTGTTCATTTTTTTATACTTCAGGAATTTTCTAAAATTTGTGGTCATGAAAGCAATTTCTTCATCAAAACCCTGATCATCATTTATTGCATTGAAAGCGATGGATTTCTTTTATGTTGCCTTAGTTCCCATTTACTATATATTTATGCTTCATAGCACATTAAATTGTCTATTACTCTTCAATTTTCAAAGTACTAATATCATTAGCCTCTTCAATTGCAAGTGTCTTTTGGTCCCAATCTGAAGAGAGTGAATTAAGGATTTTTCTAACTTGAGTCACTTCAGAAAAGTTTTTCTCTAATGCAACTAATGAATGAATTATATCTTGAAATCTACAGTACATGTCAAAATTGTACTCGTTTGGATTTATTTTGAACAACTGAAACTAATTGGTTAAAGTGGAAATTTTGGTCTGTTTAACATTACTGTGCCCTCATATGTAACTTGTAGTATTCTCTAAATTTCATATGTAGACTTACACATAGACATTCTATTATTCATTTTTATCTAATGAATAAAATAGAATACATAGTTTTAGAATAATTCTGTGCAAATGCTTTTTGATCACCAGTCCACTGTGCAAAATTTGTTTGTGGTTTAGTGTATTCATTTTGTGTAACATTCCAAATATCTATACCATTAGATTGTAAATAGATTTTCATCCTAAGTGACCAATAAGTTAATTACTACCATTAAAAAGTGAAGATCTAGCAGTAAATTATCCTTCGAAAAACGTGTTAACAAATGTAGTAACAGTGTTGTTAGCCATTAAAACTTTTTCAAAAATCAAATTACAAGTTTTTAAAATCTACTGTTCTGATACCAAGTTCGACTGCAGAATTATGGATCTTAAGGCTGATTAAACACCAGAAGGGGGTGAATAGTGTTTTCTATTTTTTGTGAATCTTTTTAAAATACTTTCAAGATTATTATTAATCAACACGGAACGAACAATCAAAGATAAGGATAAATGCAGTAAAGTAAAAAGTAGGGAATTAGAGAGATTACACCAGGGATTTTCATACTAGTTCGGAATTACCCTACATTCAGTCCCGTAAAATTGCTTGTACAGGTTTCTTTTCCAATGTCAACCTTTAAACAGTCAGAAGGAATACCCAATACAATCTTGAGTTCAAGGCTACGAGACACACCGTCTAGATTTTCTGAGCTCTAGGTACACTCACTTGATTTGGAAGAGACACAAGCACACCCACTTGGATTTCTAGGACGCCAAGCACACCCAATTGATTTAAACGAGCAACAATCACACCCCACAAATACAACTAGAGTTTTATTTGTTTCCAAAGACAATTTTCTGATCTTTGGTTACAATTGATCCTATAATCTTTTGGATAACACTTTGATCTTTGATTGAGAGAGAGATGATTGAAATTAGAGAGTAAATAGTAGAAAATTAGTACAATGAAGACTGAATTGATTATGGTTTGAATTTGAGAAGATTTGAATAAATTTTGACTAAAATTTTTGGCAGAGCAAGAGAAGAGAAGATAATAAGAAAGTAGTTGTTAAAATATTCGTTTGAAACCCTCTATATATAGAGAATAAACAGACATGTCCATTCGTGAAAAGTTACGACGAATAGACACTTCATTTCAAAATTTGAATTTCAAATTAGCGGCATGTATCTGCCTATATGTCGACATAGACTTGTGTATTTTGAAAACTTGTTTATTTTAATATGTTTTGAAAATCTTATGCTTTGTAAAATATTTTGGTACTTTGTAAAATAATTTAAATATAGTTTATAAACATTTTAAACTTTGAAAAACTTTTATAAAATATTTTTAAATATATTTTGAAAATATATTTCATTTTAAATATAAATAATAAGAAAATGAGAAGCTAGAGATCAAAGATTGCTACCAGGAACTTTAACAATATCTTGACCTTTATACTCATGAGTATTTATATCCATTTCTTGAGTCTCTATACTATATAGTCTTCGAATCGGTACCTATGTAATGTCCTGCGCTATATTCTATATAACTTGACAAAAACATTAGCATCCATATTTTATATGAAAGCATTAATGTTACTAAGGTTGTTATTCTCAAAATCAATAACTAAGGTATTAACACAGTAGTGATTGCAACAAAAAGGGTAGTGGTGCAGTCAAACTATGCTGAGGTGATTAGCAATATTTATTCTACGGCGAGGTTGGGAAATAAATTTTGTTGAGTATAACCTTAGAATTCTTGAATATCAGTTCATATACTAAACCTCCATTGATTGATTCATATTAAGTTTTAATTAACCATTTCAAATTTTATAGTAAATTTAATTTGATTTACTATTTATGTTTAGTTTTGATATTTTTATTTCAATTTATTCAAATTTGGATGATATGTTTGATTTATAATGGCTTGGTAGCCTTAATTATTGTTTGTTGATGGTTGATGGTTAATTGCTTGATCAATGATTGTTTGAATTGAACTATATGTTGTTGATGAATTTTTTTATTTTTGATTATTGATTGAATATATAAATATATCATGACAATTCAATTGAAGAAAATGAAAAATAAGATATGAATATTTAAAGCTAGTATGATGTTTAAAAGAATTTCATTTGGAATATTGAATTTATTTTAAATAAGACCTTATATTGTTTTTAAAGAAAAGAAGTGCAAATATCATTATTTGAAATGATTTTTCTTTGATTTAAAAAATTTGAAATAAATAATTTTTAAAGAATTTTGTATCAAAGAAATTTTATTTGAATTACTTTTGAATTGAAAATTATGAAAGTGAAGTTGAGTTTAAATTCGAAAGGAGGTATTTTTCAATGTTTAAATGTTTAAAAAAATGAAAATTTGGGAGAAATTCAAGTAAAGTGATTTAAAAATACTAAATACATATTTGAATTATTTTGAGATAAATGTTTGATTTTTAAACATTAAATTCGAATTGCTTGAATTTAAATTGGATTCAAAATTGAATTAAAAGGCTTAAGCTATTTTTGAAGGATGAGTAAATAATTAAAATTTAAGTTTAAGATTTTGAAAATTCTTAAATGCATATTTGAAATAATTTGAGATGAAATTCATATTTTTTAAAGTTTAAATTTGAATCATTTATTATTATTTTGAATTTGAACTAGTATTAAAAGAATAATTCCTAGTTTGTAATTCAAAATCCATTTTGATTGTAATAATATGGAATGGTATGATTATTTACTTGTTTAGATGATATTACACATGTTCATTAGTTTAAATCCCATCGTTTAAGTTATTTCCTTTATTTTTAACCCAATTATTCATCTTCAATGTTATATGTAATTTATTGTTATAAATAATGTTGTTATCTGCATGTTAAACTTTATTGCACGAACACGAAAAATCAAATGGGTTATATGATGGGTTTAAATGACATTCCAGGAATGAATGTTATTTGGGATGACCACATGATTTTAAAATTAATAAATTTAACATTTCTCAAGTACAACATAGGATTTGACTACTAGACTGCTGGTATCCATCCTAGCAGACTAATCCGTGGGTCGCAACCTAAATCGTGATGACATTGTCCCTTATCGATATGTCTAAACAATTTTTTGCCATGGCACTTAAAGCTATCAAGGATAATGAAGATTGTCAGAGACAGTTCAAATGAAGAGAAGTAACACCATAGATGGAGACGGAGCTATGAAGTTAGTGGGCAATAACACCAGTAAGATTTATCCTGCCTCCAGACACCTAAAGGGTACGATAAAAAAGGGATCATGTGAAGTGCACATTAAAATTGACCTACGGGTGAAATAGACTGGGATGACTTGCCGGGGTAGATTAATCTATGTAGGGGTAAATCCATAGATGAGATTTATCAGCGTGCAATCCTCTTGGGATTCACAAGACGAGAACATGATTTAAGCCTTCTCATAAGTATTAGCAGAAATGATGCTTAACTCGTAAAATGATCATTTTGAATATTGATTTGAATTTATACAACAAAAGGCAACTAATAAGTAAAACGATATTACATGATATTCCCATTGATTAGAGTTGGAATTGTGTATATTATATTGGATAGTGCCATGACATGGGTGTCATTACTGATTTATGAAAATAGGGATTTTGGGAACTTGTTTGTTGTAACCCAGTGTGTCACTTATATTCCCTATAGAACCCAACATGACAAATTCATTTATATTCTATTGCATGATTACACTCACAGCTATACGTATAATCTGACTCGAGTTTTTGTTTTATGACAACTCCTTGGGGCTAACTGAGGTTGTTTTGCAAGTCGATATTAGGACTATATATGCTTTGTGGGCTACGATATGGAGTTGGAGCCAATAATGATGATGAGTCATTACTTTGTTGCTATTTATATTGAGTTTTCATTATATTAGTTGATGTGATGTATTCATGCGTTGAATTGTATATATATGAGATAATGTATTAGATATTCAGATATGACATAAAGTTCATTATTTTTGTTCACATTGATTCTATTAGTTGGGAAATTTGTATCTGTATCTCTAATACTGTATTATTCAATTTTATAACTCGTGTATATTGCCTTGCATCGAGATGAGGTACGTATTATTACAGATGTATTCAGTATTGAAACGTATTCGTGTTGACCCAAAGCAGTGTATATGATAGATCACTCTTTCCACACTAATTGATCCAAGCTATCTAACGGTAAACTCCCTTTGATATTTCGGTCATTGGAGTCGAGGCGTTACACAGACTATTTCATCCTTCTATGGTCATGAATTAATAATAATACAAAATAATCTATGTATACATTTTATTATATAAATATATGAAAAAAATAGATATATAAAATTTGGAAATTTTGAATCATAGTTGAAATAAATAAATGGTTATATATATATATTATAAAATTTAATGTTAAATAGATTATAATTTGGGTAAAAAACTAACATGGTTAACACCAAATAACATAACTGTATAAACTAATTTCGTCGCATCTAATTAGATCATATTTCATTACATATGTATATATTATTTTGGACTTCACTTATAAAGCAACATCTATAACAAATTTAAATCATATCAGACTTAATGGAAATTAAAATATATCACATACGTCAATATGGGTCATGGGTGAGAATATATGAATATGTAATATAAAATAAGAATTGTGCCTAATTTGACCCAACTCTTCATGCTCGATTTGAAATTAGACACCTAATTTGCTTAGATTACCACTCAATGATGCAAGGATCAAATGAACTAGCTAGATTTGATTTTTTTATGTTGTTTGGGTGAAAATGTAAGTTCATCCATGAGAGGGAAGGGAATGAGGGATCGATCATGGATGAATAAGGAGGAAGCAAGAAATTCAAGTGAATTAATGTGGGAGCACTTGCATCCAAGGAGAGGAAAGAGACCTTTCACTTTCCTC
This sequence comes from Allium fistulosum, assembly GCA_030737815.1. Classification (NCBI taxonomy): domain Eukaryota; kingdom Viridiplantae; phylum Streptophyta; class Magnoliopsida; order Asparagales; family Amaryllidaceae; genus Allium; species Allium fistulosum. The sequence continues at coordinate 693,673,843 of CM060904.1, forward strand.
CCTTTTAAAAATAATTATTTTAACACCTACACTTTATATATCATAATACCCAAATTTTATATATCTAATTTTATATTTCTCTTACACATATATTTATACTATATATCGATAGATGCATATATATAACTTTTACGTATGCATCTACTAATCACTAATATCTCCCAAAAAATTTCTAAAAGCTACACCACTTACTAAAAACACCCTAAACATCAAATACATCAATAATTAATATTTCTTAAATATTAATTAATTTACAACACTTAAGAAACTAATAAAATCATGTGTTTTTTTGAAGAATTCACATATACTGTTGTGAGATGTGGAGGTGTGAATTTAGTCACCAATTATTATTGAACAATTCAAATATTAACGATCATGTGTCTCCTTGACCAATAGTGTATAAGTTTGGCTGAATTCATTGCTTATAGATCTTTTTGGTAAAACCATAATTTACATCACCTTAAGCAATACTAATAGTGACAATAGCATACACACGTGCTGTAAAAACCTACACCTTAATAGGCCTGAATTTTAACTAAATAGAAATCCAAGTCCATTAGGGTACGGATCGCTGGTTTTGATAACTTGTGATAAACACAAGCATATCAGAGAGCAATTAATATAAACTCACAGCGGAATTGAGAAATATAATAAAACATACATATTAACTAAGGCTGATACCTCAGAATATCATTCCTTAGATATTTAGTTTCCTTATCAGCACCGAGCACGAATAAGAAGACTTCACCATCTGTAGTTCTTATCTTGCTCCAGAATCCAATCCTTTTAAACCTAATATGTTGGTTGTTATGGGAAGGGTGGTTAGAACAAATTTATTGTGATTGGAAAATTACATATTTTACCCATCCCATTAATTTATGATGTTTGGTTTCCACTTAAGTGTTATGTCTATTATTTACAGCTAATTATTTAATCTTATGTGCACATACGATATGTCAAACCTAACTTTCTTCACGATATAAGTATATACGTATATGCCTATCCGCATATATGTCTTGTCGTTCCACTACCCAAAGCCCTGGTCACATAATACTTCTTAAATAGGGAGGAGGCAAACCTCATAATGGCTACTTGATACCTCAGTCCTCGAAGCGAGCCCTTCACAACATAATTGCTAGTCACTCGCTCATAACTACAGAGACCGATGACATCTTGATAAGGCTTTATAATAATTGTCATATTACTAACACATCTCAACTCTACAACTTACCCTCAACTGTAGGCCAAAGGCCCTTTCCAGTCTCACACAACTACTGTCAATTATGTCCTAACAATGTAAGAGATAGTACCCAAGCCACATAAACCTTTTTAATGGGAACTAGGTAGACTCTGACCATTTAATACCTATATTTTAGGCAGGTTCCTGTCATTTAATACCTATCTCAAGGCGGATTCCTCTCCGATACTACCTAGTGGACATCGCGTAGAATCTCATTAGGCTACTTGATACTTCTTTATGGGAGAGGCAGACCCTATAATAACTACTTAATACCTCTAACCCGAAGCGAACCCTATAATAGCTACTTAATACCTCAAACCCGAAGCGGACCCTTCTTGAGATAACCACTACCATGCCTAACCACTAACCCCGACCATTTTATACTTCCTAAATAGGGAGGAGATTGACCCTATAATAGCTACTTAATACCTCCATCCTAGAAGCAAGTCCTTTGTCCTACACAAATAACTTCCCCACAAGTCCTATGGTTGGAGATGTCCCACATATGTAGTAAGTATACAAAACTATTGGTGGCATCTAGGTGAAGGGTAGACTTTTATTGTGTAACTTTACTGACCTCACTTCCCTACCCACTCAACCGAACCAATCACCCAAGCCTACGTGTTGGGCTAAGCCCATTAATTCACGATTGTTCTAAACGTATAATTAAAGCTATATAATTTCCTGCTATGAAAATTATATTGTCTTCTACATATATTTAATGGTATTAATACTTACTTGTTCGCTACATAATTATTCCTAATTTATATGCTTAGGCTTTGGTTTCCTTGTAATATTTAATAAATGTCTATTACCTGTAATAATTTGTCATTTATGTCAAAATTGGACAATCTTTAATCAATCTCTATTTAATTCATTTAATATATTTACCACTTTTAAAATCTATATATTATGCCTATTCAGCTTCCCTATAAATGCAGTATTAAATTCCTTAATCAGCCCCCATTTAATTCTTTTTTAACTTCCTATTAATTTATTGCCCATTAAATTTGTAATTAATGTCCATATATCCTAGTCCTATAATTATTACATTGTTAATAACTAACACAAATATCGTCGTAAATTACACTATTTATATATATTTTTATTTTGAATATTAAGTGCGGTTATACGTATTTATTTATTTATAATTCTAACTACTAATTTCTAAACTAAAACATTCATTTCCACTTTTTAATTTACCAGAGATGCCTTTTCAAAAAGAATTACCATTATAGCTTTCCATAAATTAACCACAAGTGATATCTTTGCTTCATTTGAAATTATAAAGAATTATTTCTTTTCTTTTATTGAAATCGACGGTGTAAACTATGGAAAAGAATATTCATATCTTGCACATCTCTTTCCCTTTTTAGCATACACCTTGTTATTTCAAACGATGTGCTTTTATAAATAATTTAGAATTGGATAATTTATGAAAATTACATGGAACTCTCTCTAAATAAATCAAAACATGAAATCCAACTTCCAAGTCAACTAAGGCAACCTAATTTACAACCCAATTATTGATGTAGAATAAACAAACATTCTACAATAATAAATATTTGGGATTGAATTCAAATTTCCAGATTAGGTTGTACATGCTATTTCTATTCCAATTACCTATTTTATTGAATGTGCAGGCAATAATTCTATACATTTTTTTAAGCCTACATTCATCATATCTTATTTAGGCATAATAATTAAATAAAATCCAAATATATAAATTTCAATGTTATAAATAAATTATATTATTTCCCACTCACCTTTTATGCTTTCCAAATCTGAATTCATTCATTTACTTGAATCCTTTTCTTTTCTAATCCAAAAGAATATGTATAACAAGGCATATATATTATTAGAATTAAACATTTGAGAAGAGGTTTGGGTTGAAGGGGAATATAGATTTATATTTATAAAAATTACCTTTTTCTATAGTATTGATTTACTCCTTCTCTTCTTCTCTTTTATTTTCTACCCTTCTCCGATTATATATTTATAAATAATATTTTATAATTTTTAGAAGTAGTGGAGAAGGGAAAATGGCAGAGCTTTGCTACTTGGATAAGAAAACATGAGAAGAGAAGTAAGAGGTTAGGTCTTTATTTATAGGCGCACGAATCAATCGTAACTGTTTGATTAAAATAATTAAATCCAGGTCATTGGCCAAGTTCAAACCCTAACCGCCACATTTGAACCGCTCATCCGCTTCCCAATAGGCGGTTGACCGCTAGCGGTCGACTGGCCCAAGGAGAGGGTTGACTGCTGGGGTCTCATATTTAATGTTATTTATTTCCTTTCTCATTTTAAATTATTTTGGCTCTGAAAACTTCAACGCTGATAACTTTTTTTGTTTGTGCTTCGATTATGAAATTCCAAATATGAAAGTTGCTCAGACGCCACAAACATAATGGTGCAAGTTTTAAGGCCAGATTCCAGCGTATGCTCAAATTCCATTTTTGGAGTCTTGTTAATTATTTATTAATTATAGTTAATTTTATGGGACGATAACGTACTCTTAGTCAACACTATATCACTTTACGATATGTGGAGTCTAGAATTGGTCAAAACTCCAATATTATCTACATCAAACTTAATCAGTCCATAAACAAAGTTCTTGATTCAATAATAACATTTATTATTAACTATTCCACTCTGGTCAGAGATTTTGACTGAGTTAACTATAGTTGATCATGATACTAACATCATACAATCAAGGCGACAACTTCTCTATTGAAATGTGCTTCATTTCCAATGCATCAACTCAAGCCCAACTATAGTCGCTCGATGGTTGTTGTGCCATGTGGCTATAATCAAAGTGGAGTATTTACAATGAAGGTCCATGGTATTCTCAAGTCGAGTGAACTATTTAACATCATCACGTTGATATTTCCTATTTGGCCTTATTATTATCAACCAACATGAAACTCATGGACACGTTTTTCCAACGATATCCTTTCTTGAAGCATCTTGACTAGGAATATTTACAATAAAATGTTATTTTATTATGTGATCAATTACTCTCGACTGCAACTATTTGCAATCATAATCACATAAAAATTTATTTAAGGTTTTTCTTATTAATATAATTTAAAATAATTGCATAATAAATTATATCACAATATAACAAAGTATATATAAGAAAACAAATACCTTTATTAAAAACAAGATTAATTTTAGAGTTAGATAAACTTTCTTAAATCGTGATTTTACTTTTGTATCTAATCGTCATCCTGGTCTTTTTCTTGTTGTTCTTCAAGTATTTCTTGATTCAACATATGAATCTCGTTATTATCATCCGAAGAATAATTAAAAGAGTTTTCTAACAAATAAATGTCCTTAAGGTAAAAAGAATTTTTTTTGTTGCTAATGCTTCTACATTATATGATTTTAATCAAGATTTGACTTATTTTAGGATTGCTAATGGTGTTGAAGTGGATAAATTTTTTTACAAGGATTACATTTCGAAAAGTTTGCTATTGTGTGTTTGGTTGGAAAAATATATAAGGAAATGATTTCTAATTGTGTAGAAAGCTTTAACTGTTGGATTTTAGAAGAAAGATAGTTACATATTATTGCATCTTTGGATAGAATCTAGTTGAAGCTTATGAAACTTATATCTGGTAGACATGAATTGTCTAATACTTGGAACCATCAATTTCTCTATGTTATGCAAAGACGTTTAAGGGATTCATATCTTAAAGGCATTCAATGGAAAACTACAAGATCTACATCGAATGTTTATTAAATTCAGTCTTTTAAATCTTCTTATGTTGGTTTGGTAATCAGCGATGTAGTTGTAATGTATGGTGTATTCTAGATTTTTCATGTGTTCGAAGCATTTTTCGAGTAACTTATTCTCATCCAGTTCATCCGCTTATTAATTTTTGATGATAGATGTCTTTATAAATATGTGCACCTTAATAGGCCTGAATTTTGACTAATCGAAACCCAAGTCCACTAGGATATGGATCATTGGTGTTGGTAACCTGAAATAAACATAAGTATATCAGAGAGCTATCTACATAAACTCAAATGGAATAGAAAAATATAGTAGAACATATATACCGATTAAAGCTACTACCTTAGAATCAATATATTTCTTTAGATATTTAGTTTCCTTTTCAGTGTCGAACATGAATAAGAAGTCATCTTCATTCTGTCGTTTCCTTTTTACACCAGTAGCGCGTCCCTCCAAATCTATCCTATGGGTTTTAATGAAGAGGGTATCAGAACAACGTTCTGCTGACTGTAAAATTACATTCGCCATTCATAACTCTAGTTTATGCTGATAGATTTCTACTTAGGTGTATGTCTATTATTCATGGCTTATCAGTTTAATTTCATGTATGCATACGATATATCCAACCTTCTTCAAGGCATAACTATATATATATATATATATGTGTGTGTGTGTGTATGTATGTATGTATGTATGTATATATGTGTGTGTGTATATATAAATGTTCTACTATCCAAAAGAAAACCATTGTCGCTTAATACTTCTAGAATAGGGAGGAGGCAGACCCAACGACCATTTAGTACTTCAACCCAAAGCGGGCCCTCTGTAACGTAATCTCTAGTCAACCGACCCTTAGCAAAAATGGCAGATAACTCCTAAAATAGCTTTATAGTTTAATTTTCCGTATTACTAAGGCATCTCAAATACTCATCTAAGGGTTAACTAGCCCACCTCCGACAAATAAACAACTAATTAAACATTGAAGTCTTGCATATCCCATACGGATTCTACACTAATATAAAGTGAAATATGTCAGGGCATAACCCAAGTCTTTGCTAACGACTTCTCGAGACCGCTAGTAGTCAAAGCCTATATGCCAACCCCACTTCTAAATATCGATTTATCAACGACAATGATATAACCCGCCGACCCCCACAGCTGAAATTCCATTTAGACTTGCCTACCATAAGTCAAGGAAAATGCCAACTCTAGTTACTTAATACCTTTTTTAGGAATAAAGTAGACCCCATTTCCGTGTTAGGCACTTTCATAGGTTATTTAAGACTTCTTATATAGAGAGGAGGCAGACCCAACAGTCATTTAATAGCTTCCACTCCGAAGTAAACCTCTTGACATCCCTAAAGGCAAGAGCAATTTAATACTTCAAATCCAAGGCAAACCCTTGCTATATTTTCCCACACTTATACGCAAACGTATACCCCTTCCCCACGGGTCCTATAGTTGGAGATATCTCATAGCAGTAGTACGTGTACACAACTTCTGGTAGTCTCTAGGTGAAGGGTATACTTCTGTTTTGTAACTCTATCGACCTCGCATCTCAACCCATACTTAAACAAACTATTTATCCTAATTCTTAATATTTTGATACGCCCACTAATTCATGCTTGTCCTTACATATTGTTGAGGCAATATAATTTCCACTTGGATAATTATATTGCCTCCTAAGTTTATATATATTAGTATCAGTTTATTTATCTGCTGCAAACCTATTCCTATCTTATACGCTTATTTCATATATTCCTTATTTCCTTCTTATGTCCCATAACTTTAATTGTCTGTAATAAATGGTCATTATTATTCAACTTGGTAATCACTAGTGACATTTATTTATTCATTTCAAATTCAATTTATTATTATGCCTATTCTGTTTTCCCATTAATTTTGTAATCAATCCCATTTAGTGCATTTATCTCCCCATTAAATTTCTGTAACTCTCTATTTACTACACATTTTTTGCCCATTGGATTTGAAAGCCTTGTTCATAATTTTTAAAATTACTACCTCCTTTCCATTGCAAACTCCTAACTTTATGATTTGAATATGCTACTAATATTTAGTTGTCCTAATTGTAACTAATATGCGTATCGACGTATATTTATTTATTACGCTTTATTCGTTACCCTATACATATCGATATTTTTATTAGTAGGTACGGCTATACATGTATACACACATATACACACACACACACATACACATACATACATATCTATTTCTAACTCATTAATTCCTACATTTAGGAATTTTAGAATATCTACTTATATGTGCATTCTACAAAGAACATCAATTTCCACATTTTAATATATTAGAGCTATTCTTCCTAAAAAGGATTACCGCTATAACTTTCCATAAACTATCTAAAAGGGAGACTTTTGCTCCATCTGAAATTACAAAGAACCATCTCTTTTCTCTATTGAAATAGACAGTACAAACTATGGAGAAGAACATCCATACTTTACACATCTCTTTCAATTTGGTATGTTCCTTATTATTCCAAATGACACACTTTTTATACAAAGTTGTGGAATTAGATAATTTATGGAAATTTACATAAATATAGATACAACTAAATTGTACCCTCAATGCTCCCAATAATTTAAAACATAGAAAATTACATTCCAAATAAAATTAGGGCAATCCAAATGAATACTAAACAATTTTAACCTAATTATCATAAATATGGAATAAACTGTACAGTCTTGTCAACATTCTACTTTTAAAAAATTTAGGATTGATTTCCAAATTAGGTTGTAGAATATGTAGGCGATATTTTAATCGAATACGTTCATTTTAAGCCTAAAACTAAACAGATCTTGGTGGGTATAAAAATTAAATAAACTTCAGCAATATAAATTTCAACATTATATATAAATCTTATAATTTCTCATTCACCTTCCTTGTCCTTCGAACCTCCCAAATTTGAATCCATTCCTTTAGTTGACTCCTTTTTCCTTCCCATCCCAAAATATGTATAATAAGACATGTACATACCCATTAGAATTATAGATCTGAGAGGAGACTTGAGTTAAGTGGAAATTTAGATTAATAATCATAAGATTTACCTTTTTTGCAAAATTAATTCACCGCTTCTCTTCTTCACTTTTATTTTCTGCCCTTCTCCAATATATATATATATATATTTGTATATATAATATAGTATCTTTTATCATTTTTGGAAATAGTGGAGAAGAGAAAATGGCAGAACTCCGCAGCTCTGTTCAGAAAATATAAGAGAAAAATGAGGGGCTAGGCCATTTATAGTCGCTGGAATCAATTATATCCCTTCAATTAATATTAGTTAAATCCAGGCTATTAGGATGAGGTTCTACCTTAGTCACCGCCACTTTACTGGTTGATCGTTCCACTATAGGCGATCGACCGACCCAAGGAAGGGATTGATCTGTAGGATTCGCATATTTATTTATTTATTACATCCTTTAATTTTTTTTAACTATTCTCGATCCAAAAACTTCATACGCTAATAACTTCTTCATTTGAACTCCGATCACAAAACTTTACATATAAAAGTTGCTCAGAAAATCACCACGAATACAATGGTATAAGTTTCATGGCTAAATTCCGACGTTTGCTTGAATTTCCTTTTTTAGCCTTATTTAATTATCTATTAATCCCCTTTAATTAAATTCTGTTATTCTACGGGGCATTATAGTTTCACCTGAAGATGTTGAAGTACAATATCTAAGAGGACACGTGGTACACAAAGACCTCCTTCTGATCGTATTAAGTTAGTTTTGTAGTAGTTAATAAATATAAGCATTGTAGTGTTTGTAAGGAGGTGCGTCATTACAAAAGATCTTATATGCTTAGAATTATTTGTAGTTTATCTAGTTTTTTAGCTTTTACGTTTAAAGACTTTTTCTATATTATATTTTTTTCTAATGGTTGAATCTATGGTGGAAAATATTTTTCGGTAAAAAATTACTGAGCGTTATTTGCTAGGAAAACATAGTATGTTTTGATGTAAACTATTTGCTTACGAAATATATGATTGAGTTAGGGGTGTGGCATAGGAGCAATTTTGTAATTTATCGTCAATTATTAACTCTTTATAATAAATTCTCATTCGAAATAATATCTATTTTTCTTTCTATTATATACTTATCATATTTTGATATTTATTTATTTAATTTGATTATATTAAATAGAAAATCCTTAAATTATATGTTATGTGATAATAATTGCATTTTTTGTAATCATGAGGAATTCATCACATTAAAATAACATATTATTTTAAATATTCCTAGTTAAGATATCTCGAGAAAGGATATCAATACATCCGTTGAGACTAGACTACATAATGCTCTCAAAATGTTGAGCAATATATTACTCATGGCTATTGGGGGCATCAAGAGAATACATACCGATAGTTATTATATAACTATGGAATGATGCACTCGACAGTTTTGTATTGGTTAATATAACTAAGGTCAAATAGAGAATCTCTATGTGATGGTAATACACAATACTCAAGTTGAGAATACTATTGAACTTCAATGAGAAACTCCACTTTGATTGTAGTTCAATCGTAGCATGACGACCATCGAGCGACTATAGTTGGATTTGAGTAAAAGCATTAGAAGTGAAACACTATTCAATACAAAATTCATCTCCTTAGTTATACAAGGTTAGTATCACGATCAACTATAATCAAATCAAAGTCAAAGTCTCCGGTCAGTGTAGTACGATTAATAATAATTGTTATTATTGAACCCAGGACTTACCATTACAACCGAGTACCACTTAAAATAGTAAAATTGCATTTTAGCGAAAATATGTGGTAGAGATAAATTCGACCAAACCGCCACACCACTAACTAAGGAGACATGCAAACATTAATATTCGAATTGTTTGATATTAATCTTTAACTTAATTTATACCTATGGGTCGCACAACCACGATGATAATTACTCCAAAATACCAAACTAATAACTTATAATTGTTATAAATCAATTAATATTTATGAAATATTAATTATTAAATTTTATCTGATTTTCAGATGCCATTGGTATTTAATAACGTGCGTATATAAAAGTTATATATATGCATATCGATATACGATATCGATGAATATTTAAATTTGAATTAAATCGATTACTTACTAAATGGGCTTAGGATTTTTTTAAAGTCCCATCTAGGCATTAATCATAGCTAATCATATTATATGGAAGGGAGTGGTTTTGACAGTTCAAAATTGTTTTGAAAAGGTAATAAAAGAACGAGTAAAAGAAGGAGGATTTTTTTTCCTCCTTTACCTCTTTTTAATACCACTTAAATCACTCACCATGCATCATTATTTTTTCTCCATCTCATTCCTCAGTTTTGGCCATGAGTACCTTGAGGCTTATAGCCAAAATTTCAAATGCAAAAACAAAAGATAAATTCAAATAAAATCAAAGAAATAAAAGGTTGTGTTGGTCTTTAGATCGTAGCAAAATCTGGAGGCCGATTCAATCAAACCTCGAAATCATTCACTCATTCAAGGTGTGGATCTTTGGTCACTTCTTTAGGAAATACCTGATCCCAATTTTGATTATATATTACATCATGGTATTATAGTCTAGATCCCTTGTATTATACAACGAATTTATATATGCATGTGTTGTCCAATTTATTGCATGCTAATTGTTTTTAGAAATTGATTGTTAATAATAACCCAAAATAACATTGTAATAAAAAATATTTTTTTGCCATGGTTTTAAACTAATAAATATAATTTTTCTAGTTTTAAAACTTGTTTAATTAGCTAAAATGATTTTATAAAACATTAAATACGTAAATATATGTAACACATATATTAATCTATTAAAATTATTTTATTAACATACATGCTTTTAACATTAAAAAAGATATTCTTCTTAAATTATTTCCATAAATAAATAATTAAAAATTTAATTTTAAATTATTTTATATATGTAAATCAGTATGTTTAACAAAATAAAATAACGTATATTTATATAAAAATTATACAATTTTTCCCTTAAAAAACCCTAAGGCCCAATGCAAATAATATATATATATTAATAATATTATCAAGATTTTAAATAAATATAATTTTACAAAATTGAATATAAGTATACATATATATATATCGAATATAAAAATAATTTCATGATTATATATATATATATCATATAATAATTCAAAATTTATAAATATATATATTTATTAAAATATAGATCTAATTTTGAATTTTTCTATGTCAAAACTAGATTTAAAATATATATGAACTAGTTAAAATGAATCTTAATTAAAGTGTATATATAATTTTTATTTTATATATAATTCGGAAATATAACTATGGACAACTAAAAGACATATAAATGGCGATTGTTTCCTTTGGGGTGTAAATACCAGCACCTATAAAGGTACATGCACCATTTTCATTTTGCATGTGCACAATACATATGAGTATTTTGTATATACTCGAATTTAAATTCAAATTCAAATTTAAGTTTAATTCAAATAAAATTCCTTATTTTATTTAGTGAATAAATTAAACTAAATTAAATCAAATATTATTTAAAATGACTTTAGGTTGGATCTAAAATTAATCAAACTTCATAGGCCCAAAAAAGATTTTAATTGATTTCTTTTTTTAAAATCATCCATTTAACATGCTAATGCGATCTAAATTAACAATATTAGGACTAACTTATTAAATCCTACTTATTTGTAAGTTACATAAAAAGACAATGCCTAAGGTTAGGATTGGATAGTCAAGTACTCCGCCCTATTTGGCCATTGGCCTGACCCGAAGGATGGTGTAAGCCCAAAGGTTATCCCAAATTTAAAGACCCAAATTGATTTTCACCCATGGGCTAATTTCTCAAAATTTGTTTTGAAAATTTAAAATATATTTAAATTTAAAAGTGAAGTTCAAAATATAAGAGGAAATGTTATAAATGTTATTCTTCAAAAATTATTTTGGATACTAATAAGTTAATTTTGAAATTTTTTGTCTTAATATTTAATTTATGATTAATTAAATGAATATTTAATTAAAAATTAAACAATTAAATTAAAATTATATAATTATATATGTGTATTTATCTTAAATGCTTAAGATAAATAATGATAAAATTTTCGAATTTAATAGGTGTTATTTTAATTAAAATTTGCTTTAATTAATTAAATTAATTAAAAGTTAATTTATAAGTAATATACATGTATGATGATATATGTATATAACTATTATAAATTTTTTAGTCTATAACTTGTTTAAATTGTTTAGGAAAATTCAATGCTTGAAATTTAAACTAAATTAATTAAAGTGTTCATTAAATAATTAGTTTAAATAAATAAATATTATTTAATTAAAAAATTAAAATTAAATAATACGATTTAACTAAAATAAAGTGAAACTGTAAAAAAACCCAACTCTGGTTTAAAGAATAAATACATATGTATAGTTCATATACCGTGATTTCAAATGTATCAGACACGTGAATCATGACGACATTTCATAAGAAATACATTTCCATAATTCGATATCACTCAAATATATATATATATATATATAAGATTACGACTCTCTAATATAAATGTTGTCCTCTACTACTTTTATATTAATAAATTACTTGCATACTTTTTAATCTATTGAGAAAACTCAATCCAGAGATGTTATGTGTAGTATTATCAATATATTGATAAATGTGGTAAGATGCATGTATGTATTTGTTGATCAAACTCAATGTACATACATTATACTTAGGCCATCATGAAATGGTAGGTACAAGTGAATGGTCTCTTTCGATTTGTTGAGCAAACTCAAGGGCAAGATGAGACTAAGACAAAGACCATGGGTAGGAGTTGTATATAATACAACCGACCGTGCGTTATCCATCGCCTGTAGGCCTATGATCTACTGAGCAAACTAAAGATTGGAATTCTAAGGCAACCGTATCCTAACATTCATTAGAGAAATGGAAAGACTTTTATATTTCTCTTTGCAATTTGAGAAGTATAAAAATTCAGAGCGAGCTTGTTAGAATAATGAAATAAATGTTTAACCTTACTAATAATATAAGACCATTAGCTATATATAAAATGTCCTAATCTACTTAAATAAATTTGCAGAAAATGTCCACACTGGAGTAATTTTTAGAAAATGAGCTTAATAGACTAAATTACATTGGTCAGCTAAGAGTGATCAAAATAACACTCACTTATGAATGCTTATGGTCATAAATACATGAACCTCCAAAACAAAAACCCGCTAAAGTTGTTGTAACGACAGGCCTTTTCGACCCTCAAAAGTCTACACTAATACATCACGGTATTCACGTGCCGAGCATCCAAGTGTCAGAAATATAGATTGTTGGGGTAAAAGAAAAGAAAAAATAAAACAGAATGTTGATGCTAAAAATGGGCATCAACACCCAATAGAATCTAGTAGAGATTAAATTAAGAATGAAATTAAAACAGAGCAAAAAACATAAATGAACACACAGATTTTATAGTGGTTCGACAATCTTGGCCTACGACCACTTCATATTTTTATTGGTCTTGCACTTGATCATAATTTCAAGAATGTTTGGATCAGTTGGGATCCATTAGTACAAGAATGAAGAATAAAAATGAAAGAGCCTTAACAGTAGAAAGAAGGATCCCTTTTCTGACGCCATGCTTGTTGTATTTATAGGGGAAGAAGTGCATGGATCGGGTTGAAATTTCGGCAGAAGAACCTCCAGCCAAGGCGAGGCCTCATAAGAATTTTGAGGCCTATTGGGGCATACAATAGGGTTCGACCCCCACCCCTATTTTGGTGTCCAAATGGGGTGCGGTCCCTCTGGTGGGTCCCTACGATATTAGCTATTTGTCCTTCAAATTTCATGTCATTCCGACTTACCGTTTATGAGATATCGCGTTTTCCGTGAAGAAGTGTTGCATGCATTTTGATTTCAGCCGATCCCTCTAGTGGGATAGGGGTCGATCCCTCCAATCTCCTTTGATTTTGGTGCGATCCCTAGGATAGGCTTCCTAGGGTCTCCACATTTTGCTCACAAAATTTCATATGCATCGGACTTATGAATTTTGAGATATTGATTGTTTTTCATTGAGTTGCACTTGTTTGGCTGAAATATGTCGATCCATTCTGTATGATCCCTTTTATACCGATCCTTTTTATACGATCCTTTTTATACCGATCCCTTTCTTAGGTGAAGTAATTTGCCCATAACTTGAGCATACAAACTCTAAAAGACTTGAGATTTGAAATATAGCCTCGTGGGGCCTTCCTTATTACACCATATCGATCTCATCCAATTGGGACAAAAATTTAAAATACGTATTGATCCCCTTGGGAAAGTGATAGGCACTGATCCCCCACTAGGGAATGCATTGTTCCATACCTAGAAATTCTGGAGAGTCTATCTCTTGGTCTCGGTTGATCGTCGCTTTATATCATTGCATGAACTTGTTTTCTAGACATCACAATCATCGCTTTGGGCAATTATCCTTGATGACAGTCGAGTCTAACTTATCCAGTCAGTCTGAATATAGCCAGGCCAAAAGGCTGGATAATAAGAATCTCTCGTCTTAATGAGTAATATATAATATCCAAATGATCATTAAAAAATAAAATCTTTATATACAAACCACAATCAGACTAACTAACTATAACACTCCATAATTTGGCATTAGTTATTTAATTAGTTAGTTAGTTAATTAATTAGGTTCCAAAAATGGAACTTATGCAAGTGATGGAATTTGACCACGAAACTTACACTATTGCCTTCGTGGTGAAATTCCAAGTAACTTTCATATTTTGAGTTTTGCGATCGGAGTCAAAGCGAAGAAGTTACAGATAAAAAAAGAATTTGGAACGAAAATAAATAAATAAGAAAAATTAACGTTTATAATTATTCGCTTGGGCCCATAGGCCGAACGTTCACTACGACCGGTTGACATGTAGCGGTCGACCGGTGCATATGAGGCAGTCGACCGGTTGGGTAACCGCAGGTGCAATAAACCTAGGCCACAACGGCCCAGATTTAATATATTTTTAATCTAACGGTTGAGGTTGATTCTAACGCCTATAAATTCAGGCCTAACCCTCCCTTCTCTTCTCATATTTTTTTGGAGGTAGTAGCGAGGCTCTGCCATTTTTTATTCTCCACTTTCTTTCTAAATTATATAAATAAGATATTTATATCTATATTCATACAAATTGAAGAATAATAGAAATCTAATAAAACGGATAAGAGATGAGAATCAACTATACGCATATTTGAGGTAATTTATATGTATTTATATATTTGTATCTATTTTCTCTTCCAATCCTAATTCTCCTATCACATCTATAATTCTAATATATGTATATGTCTTTTTTATACATATTTTTTAGATTAAAAAGGATTTGGAGATGAATCAAAGGTTCTACTTCAGATGTGAAGATTTGGATCGCTTTTAACAGGTGAATGAAATTTTTTGTAGATCTTTATAATATGAAAATTATCTTGTTGGTATTTATTTGATTATTATGCCTAACTGGATATATGTATATGAGTTGTAGGCAGCAAATTGAATATGATCTGAATATAATAAATATCGCCTACATATTCTTGTTTATGAATTTATTTAGAATTCTTTACAACCTGATCTAGAAACCAATCTCAAAAGTATGAATTTATAATATTGATTTGAATGAAATTTATTCGAGATCTGAAATAGGTTCTATAATAATGTTATGAATTTGGATTATTACCTTAATCTTGTTGGAATGCAACTTTTCTACATTTGGAATTATTGGAATTTACATCTATTTAATATTAGTAAATTGATTTTATTTCTTTTCCATTGCAAAAATACAGCGTTTGATCTAGCAAGGGATAAATGCAAATAAGAAAAGAAAGAGATGTGTAAAGTGTGAATTCATTATAGTTTACGCTGTTTATTTTAATAAAAAGAAATGATTATTCCTTGTAATTTCGAACGATGTAGATTTTAATATTTTAAAGTTAAATCTTTTGTTTTAGAGTAATTTATGGATTTATAGCGAATAATCTTTTTAGATATAATTCCAACAATTGAACATGAAAAAGAATATTTTAGTTAAGGTATATCACTAGAATATATTTGATAAAAGTATATATTTGTACGTAATTTACCGTGCTTATAATAATTAAAGTAAAACTTAGCTAATAGCGATGCTTGCACGTAATATTTGTTTTTATGATAATTAATTAATGGTAAAGGAATTTAAAAGGGTGTAACTCCAATAAATGGAAAATAAATGGTAATAAATGTGGGAGTTGAAATAATTTGATCGGGTAAATGGATTAATGCAACTGATAAATAAAGAAGTTGAATTAATAACTATGGAATAGTTAAAAAGGTTACTAATTTGAAATTAGTAACCATACATAAATGTCTTAGGAAATGTCTGTTAGGATTTATGGACAAATTGTTGTTTACGAGCATAAAAAGGGGATTTATGGATAGATAATTATTTGAGGTAAATCTTGTTGCCTTAAATAAAAAGGGAGTTAGTAAGCTAAGTCCAATGTCAACCTAAGATAATATAATTAAAGAATTAGGATGGTTAATTGGACTTGGTAGGTTAGTGATGCAAGATCAGCAGAGTCACTCGACGAAAGATTGCTCATCACTTTGAGGCTACCAGAAGTCTGGTACCTTTACTACTGATGTGAGATATCACTAATCCTAGGACCCATGACTACATAAGAGATTTGGTGTTCTTTCTTAATTGAAAAGTATTAAATGGTCCAAATTTGGAATTAGGAGCCATGAGGGATATCTCCATAGGAGTTCACTTCTGGTTTGATGTATTAAGTGACTACCGGGTCCGCCTCTCTCCTAAAAATAAGTATTAAGTAACCTAGTGAGATTCCAAATAAATAAGGATGTCTCTAAAAGGGTTTACTTCAGTGTTGAAGTAATAAGTGGCCATAGGGCCCGCCTTCCCATTGAAAGTAGTAACCTAATGAGATTTTATATATATAGTTAATAGTGATGGTGGATATCTTGGGAAGGGTTTACTTTGGGTTTTAGGCATTAAGTAACAGATCTAAGGGTTCGCCTCTCTCCTAAAAAGAAGTATTAAGTAACCTAGTGAGATTTCAAGCGATGTCATCTAGATAGTACCAGTAAGGAGTCCGTCTTGGGGTTATGTATTAAATGACAAAGGCCTACCTATACATAGGTGTAATGGTCAGAGGTTTGCCTAGCCCTTATTAATGAGGTATTAATTGGCTTGGGTACAGTCTCTCACATTGCTAAGGTCATAATAATGATAGTACCAGTGAGGAGTCCGCCCGTGGATAGGTATTAAGTGATGTAGTACCTGCTTAGAATATAGGTATTAAATGGTTAGAAGTCTGCTTAGTCCTTTTAAAGGTATTAAGTGGCTTGGGTACTGTCTCTTACATGGCTATGATTTTATTGGCGATAGATGCGGTAAGAGTTGGACATTAAATGTCGAAAGTCTTAAATAGTGGTCAGAGGTCTTTGTAGCTAGGACCCACCGACCATTGACAATATTGTTAGAAAACCACCTTGGGAATATGTCTTAAATGATGGGGTCTACCTTGATTGAGCCTTAAATGGCAAAGTCTGCCTATTTCTTTTCTAAAAGTACTATGTGATGATTATAGAAGCCCGCTTCATATTTAAAAGTATTAAGTCTCAATAGGGTTTGAAAGTATTGGGTAGTTGATAAGGCTTCGTCGGTATTTTATACCTTGGAAAGGGGTAGGTAAGTAATTGTGTGTGTAATGCAAGGTTAGGTTGAATTGCTAGCCTTAATAGACATAATAATTAAATGGAACCCAATCGATATAAATATATGTTATGGATAGTTTATAGATTTTCCAGTCACCAGAATGTTTTTTCCGACCCCCCCCCCTCCTTATTACAACCCACATAATAGACTTAGAGGAGCCGGCCACTAGAGCTGGATGTGCTTTGTTGTTGGAGAAGTTTTCTTTTATCTTATGCTCGATGCTGATGTGACAACTTGCTATCCAAGGAATACCATTAATTCCAAGGTAATAATTATAATTAGTATTTTTATCCTATTATTGTTTCCATTTTGAGTTTAGATTTCTATCAATCTCTAATAATGCTCAACTTATTTGCAGGTACCAAATCCAACGATCTGTGCTTTGATGAACTTGGGTTTTGATTTTTGTCGGAATTTAGGCCCATTAAGGTACAGGTGGTTACATTTGGTTTCAGAGCCCAGGTTAGTTGATCAGAAGAATTATGATAAATTAAGAGAACATATTCGTACTTTCCTATTTAGTAATATTATATTTCTGCATTAAATTCTAAGAGTCCCGATTATGGAAGTAGCTGTAGTTCCAATCCGAGGGAATGGACAAAGCAACCATAGGTTAGAAATATCTTAAAGTTAAGATTTTCACGCAGACTCTGAAATACTCCACGGAGTGCTGGCGATGCGTAAAGTGCTGTTGATGAAGAGAATGAGTACCGCATATTACAGAATCCTGACACTGGAGGAGTTCGGCTTGATGGTTGAGATTCTAGCTACTTTGTGCTTTTGGATTTTGATGATGATTTCTAGTCGGTGACACACATTTATTCCAGATAGGTGGGAAATTAAAGTATGTGTGTCGTAATTGTCTGAAAGCAAGTTTTTGCTAGGGCGCATTCATTGATCGCCTCTTTAAGGGCAAACCGGATTTTTATTTGAATAATTAATGTCAATTCCTTAGTCTAAAACCTATGGGAGAATTTTTATAAAGTATATTTTGGAAATGCCTAAGATTTTGGGAATGTCTTAGATTTTGGAAAAAGGGTTTTCAAAGGATTTCTCTTCCCAAGGATTTATTTTGGAAATTTCATTTTGGGAAAGTTTTGAAATTTTAATTTTCAAAGAAACACGTATACCACTAGGTTGATCGTGTTAAGAAATTTTTAGTTTATAAAAGATTAATTTTTGAAATCCTTAAATGTATATATATCTGCTTGTGTATGCGCACGTGCATGTGTGTATCTGTGTGTGTGTATCAGTAAAGGCTTGATTTTTGTTTTTGGCAAATATAAGTTTGAGTTTTAAGGGAAGTTTTGGAATGAAATAGTTTCTATTATTTAGAAACAAGTATAAAGAGCATATGTTTAGCTCGATGATTTTTCAGTTTACAAAGTCAAGATTTTTATATTTTCTCTCTTTAAGGTATGGACAAAATAGGAATGATATTCAATTTTATTGGGGTATGTAGTTTGAAGTGTTGTACCACTAACTATTGGAAGAAACAATTTCGTGTGAAGTAGGTAGGAATTAGTAGTTGGAGTAATTTTAGGTTTTTGGAATTGTTGTTGGTCACAACAGTTTTGTTGAAACAACTATGAATTGCTGGAGCATATATAGTTCGGGACTAAGCAATAGGCTTTGACACTGCCGTAATGAGGACGAGACTTTTTTGGATCATGTTGAATCGAAGGAGACGGTGTGAAATGATTATTATTATTTATTCCGGACCTAATTGGGTCTAGGTTTAATTAACGCCCAAGTCCATCTAGCAGTTGACCACCTAGTGGTAAACCTATAATGGCCTACCAATTAACAAGTTTTGGCACAACTTGAACGTGAAACGGGACTTTAAAAGCCGCGTTTGAATTTCCCCAATTTCATTCTTTCGTTTCTCCTTCCTCAATCAGCTGAACCCAATCACCATCCTCCTCCTCCAAGTAGCAGCATGTCTCTTCCGTTCCTGCCCTAGGCGATGCCATTTTTCCCTAGGAGCAGTAGCATTGCCTCTTCCTCGTGCTGGTTTTGCACATTAGATCTCGCTCCACTAATACTCCAAATCTAAACCACTATTCCCTCCCTCTGACCACTTCTTAACACAAGACACTTTTACGCACTACTAGTTTTTCCTCGCACCATTATCGTCTCAAACCTCAAGAGGCCACTAGGTTGGACCGGAATGAGTAGAAGGTTTCACCGCTCTTGGGCTAGAAGAGTTATTCATCGTGGTAGGATTTACACCGATCCTTTGCTTCGAGATTTTTGAGCGAAAATGTTACCCATTGCTGCATCTGCCTTTTCGATATCCTATTGGCGTAGAATTTTGATCAAGGTAATAGTTTGATTCGTTCAAATGTAAAGGGTTTCTTGATTGAGATGACTAATGATGATCTCATTGAGATTTTGGAGGCCTCCGCGATGCGGACTTGGATGATTTGAAGTGACTGAATCAATGATTTTAGCAGCAGATCTTTTCCCAAGATGTCGATGTTTGGGAGATGGATAATTTACGTCCAACTGCCCATCTGATTATGTGCATCTTTGGGCACAACGTCGTCCCTAAGATGGAAAGTGACGACCAGATTAATCACATGGTGTGGAAGACCACCTATGCTAGTATTGGTGGCATCACCATTTATTGGACCTGCATCCTTATGATGCAATTGTTGATCAAGGATTAGCACTCCATAGAGTCACTTATCGTATTTTCATCTATCAACTCCCGTCTTTGGGTATTACGGGTGAATCTCCATGGAGAGACAGTTTAGTAGAAGGTTCCTTCTGTCATCATTAGATACTTCCTTAGAAAGATGACAATTTTGAAGCCGCCAACAACACCAATAGCACCAACGACACGAGATTAGATATATAGCTGCATGCTACGACCATTCAAGGGTCGCAGCAATGGATCGAGCTCCATCCATAGAGCAACGCATCTCATAGTCTGTAGGCATTATTTTAGCAGTAATGGTGTTGTTGTCTTTTCCCTTCTAGCTTTTGTTCTTTTCATTTATGTTGTTTGGGTTATAAAACTATTAGTTATCTCTTGTAAAAGGCACGCACGATATTATGAGTTTATATTTATTTACTATGCTATTGTTTCTGGACATGCAAACCGTTCCTATATATGAATAGTAAAGAAGCAATATCAATATGGAAATCTTATAAAGACACTTGACTAATAGTAAATTGAATACAAGACTAGAAGTTTAGAATAGTCGGAAAATTTTAGAAAAGGACAGATAAAGTTGTTTTGTTATCACGGGCCATTGCTCATGTTCCTTAAAAGCTAATTTTTTTAAATAATAGATGTGTTGACATTTTTCCTTTATGTAAAATGTCATGTTTTATGGGTAAAGGTCAGTTGTAACATCCTGTATCTGGAGGCAAAAAGCTAAGCGCTACAGATGCAGCAGTCATCCATAGTATTAACTTCTGGTGACAAAATACGGTAATGACAATGGTATCCATAATATGAGAAGCACTTGAATATGAATAAAATCACAGATTGTAGAAAGCAGCATTTTAATGATTACATTTCAAAACAAATTCATATCAAATTACATAATCTCATATCGTTTCCTAGGTAAAGATTAATTATAATCATTACAAAAATACGCCAAGAGCGACATATGACGATGTCCCCTTGGTTGATCAAAGCAATATAGTCCTATCTGACTTAATACACAACGGAAATAAACACAACAATAACCTGTAACTCCTAATTAGATATCTGTCAGCCACCTGCTCATCTCTGGAAGCTTTATACGCCAAAATTTATAAACCTGAAAACCTTAACCCTTAGTCTACTCAAATCAATTTTGGGCACCCGAGAGTTTAAGGGGAAACAAAAACTTCGAGTTAGACATAAAGCCTCGTGTGAATAATTCTATTACATCTCAGTTTACTGATATTCAGTGAGACTACGCCGCTTAGCGGAACAGGTTTCCCCTCACTCATATCCTCTTAAAAACATATATTTTGCAAATCCTTTCCTGCAACCAAACTGGTTAATCAAACTGATTATATCAAAATAGCAATATCCTTTATGCTAATAAATGGACTATCTTTCCATAATATAATAGCAAGGTCCGTTATGCTAACAAATGGACTATCTGTCCATAAAACTGGGCTGACTGCTCACAAATTGGACTAACTGTCCGAATCAAAATGGACTAACTATCTGAATCATTTTCTTAGAGTTAACTACCGTTTATCTTTTTCCTTGAAAACTTTTTCTAAATAATTTAACCTTTTAAGTCATACTTATACAAGGAAAATATGTTCTTAGCTTTACTCTAAGCTATTTTGCCATGATATATATACTTTACTCTAAATAATGTTGATGGATTTTGATGAGGATTAGCTATCCTTCCAAAACAAGTTAAAACCCTTTTTAGCTTGAAAATACTTAGCTATATTGCATATTTAATACATTCGAAACCTTTGTCTAAAACCTTTAAACAACCATTTCGAAACTCTTGAAGGTAACCCCTTTGAAACCATTGAAAGTGACCCATTTGAAACCATTAAAAGCCTTTCAAAAACATTTGGAAAAACCTTTCCTTTATTCTCTCCAAAAGCTTCAAAACATTATACATCCTCCTTTAAATCCTTTTAAATATTGCTTTCGAAAACATAGGAAAAACCCTTCCTTTCAACCCTTTCGAAACCCCGTGGAACCACCCCTTTCAAAACCATTCATTAAAACCTTTCAAAACAGTCAAAACTCAATCCATTCAAAAGAACTTTGGGTTCAATTTAAAATATGTTGAAACCTTTGAAACCATTCAAAATTTCACCCCTTCGAAATCTTTGCAAAACGTCTTAGTCGAAACCATTTGGATTCTGCCTTCAAGTTGAGAAAAGGATCAGAAACCCATTAAAGTAGAAAGCAGCTGTTTTGAAATCATGTAAAACCATCTCTTTCGAAACCATTTGGGTTTTACTTCAATTATATAAAAAAAAGGGTCTTAAAACATTTAATTCGAAAGCATCTACTTCGAAACCATTTCCTAAGTAAAGAATGGATGGTTTCGAAACGATCCCTTTCGAAAGCATTTGAGAAGTGGCCAGAATTTTAGAAAACAAAACAACCCTTTCGAAACCATCTGGATCGAAAGGTAGGAAGCGGCAGCTAAAGGCTTCGACCCGTTCGAAAGAAATCGTTTAAAACAAAAGCATAACCCAATCAAAACCATTCCTTTTAAAACCATTTGACCTAGTCGAAAGCTAGCCAGGTCGAAAGAATCTTAGTCGAAAGCAAGCAGTCGCATTTTTAATTTTAAAACAAAGTAATGCCTCAACCCCTTCGGAACCCCTGGTTTCGACTCTACCTTCCGTCTACATCCAATTCACTACGTACCAGTTTCCTGATACCATGTGCATTAGTTTCGACTGTGTCGAAAGCAAAGATGAGGAGGCAGAACCTGGTGCCGACGATGTCGAAATAGTGAAAAACATGTAGCAAATAGTTCTTTTCACCTAACTTGCTTTACGTGTCTAATTTTGGTTGGTTGCCTCTTTTTTACCAATAAAAAGTAATGCAATTTTCAAAAGTGCTGCCGACTTTCTGGGTTAACCAATTTAATTTTTTTTGCAAAAAACTCCTTCTCCTTCCTTATTTATATACAACATTTAAGTCTCATACCTTAAATAATTTTATATAACCATTAAACGCTTAGGAATATTCTACAAAAATTCCAGAAAATAACTTTTAATATGTTCTCAAACATATAAAATTTCAGACCCAATTATTTTATTATTTAACCAAAAATAGTTATTAACCCAAATTAACATTTTCTTTACTGGAAAATTCATATAAATTTCACAATTATTCAGAAAATTCTAAAAATTGAAACCCATCTCCAAAATATCATTTATGATCTTCATAAAAATTCGCAAGGCATTTAGATGTCATTTTATAGAGTTTTCGTCTTAAAACATATCATAAAAATCAATATGAATATACATAAATCATCAACATGTATATATAATCATTCCATCATTCAAAAACATGGCAAATCAATGTAAAATATTCAGCATTCATCTAAAAACCAAGGATAATGAAATTTTTTGATGTAAACATTATTCACCTTAGCTTTAGAGATTAAAGAGATTGAGATGTGAATGGATTTGATTTGAATTAGGTTCTTCCTTGGCTTTTCTCTATCTGCTTCCTCTTGTTCTTGTTAATGGTGGCCGACCTCTTTAAAAAATTTTAAAATGAAACGTGAACGTGTATAGGAATACACGGTCATGTTTTAGGGATATAGGAATGGCTCTTTCATATTTTACCGCTCCTCTATTTCAATTTAACTCTTATTTTAATTTATAGGTTCAATGGCACGGCTACCGTTTGATTGAATCAAATCTCAATCCCCTAATCAACACATTATTTTATTTTATTTAACTAATTAGATATCATAAATAATGTCACCAAAAGTATGAGGTGTTACAGACTCTCCTCCTTAAAGAATTTCATCCTCGAAATTACGATAAGATACACAACAAATCAAACAAGAAGGTAAAACATACCATTAAACAATCAGGATAAGCATCTCTTATCCTGCTCTCAATCTCCCAAGTACAGTTCCTGTCATCGTCGTTCCACTGGATTTTGACTAATATGACCGTCTTAGTTCTAAGCCTCTTCTCATCTCTCGCAACAATAAGAATAGGCTTCCTCACTATAGTCAAATCTGGTTCTACCACTAAATCATCTAGCACAGTCGGTGCAATAGCAGCCTCCAGGTCTCTAACACATTTTTTGAGATGAGAAACATAAAAAACATTGTGGACTCCTACTAAACTGCTCGGTAACTCAACTCTATATGCGAGTTTCCCAATCCACTCAACAATAGGAAAAGGTCCAACGAATCTCGATGCTATCTTTCCTAATTTCCCAAATCTAATCACACCCTTCATCGGTGATACTTTGATGAAAACCTAGTCTCCAACTGAGAACTCTAATTCTTTCCATCTCTTATCTGCATAACTTTTCTGCCTACACTGAGCCTCCTTCATTCTAGCCCAAATGATCTCAATCTTTTCTACAGCTTCTCTGACTAAATCTGGACCAAGAACCAACCTATCCCCGGTCTCTCACCAACATACGGGAGATTTGCATGGCCTTCCATACAAAGCTTCAAACGGATCCATCCCGATACTAGTTCGATAACTGTTGTTATATGAAAACTCGACTAAATGCAGATGGTATTCCCATGATTCCTCGAAATCTAGAACATAAGCTCTTAACAAATCCTCCAAGATTTTGTTAACTCTCTCTTTTTACCCATCAGTCTGCGGATCGTAAGCGGGACTAGTTTTGAGCTTGGTTCCCAAAACTTCCTGCAGACTTTTCCAGATTTCGCTAGTGAATAGGGAATCTTAATCACTAACTATGCTACTAGGAATTCCATGCAGTCTAACTACAATTCTCATAAAAAACTTTGCCAAAACAGGTGCCGTTCTAGTTGACTTAACTGGAATGAAATGGGCACTCTTGGTCAATCTGCCACTATGACCATTGTACTATCATTTCGTCTGTTCGACCTTGGCAACCCGTCAATAAAATCCATAGAAACAGAATCTCATTTCCATACCGGAATATCTAAAGGCTGAAGCAACCCACTTGGCTTCTGGTGTTCGGCCTTTGCCTACTGGCAAATCAAGCACTGCTTTACACATAAACCAATATCCCGCTTTATACCTTCCTATCCCGCTTTATACCTTCCTAGAAGAAACTTCTCTTCATATCCTGAAACATCTTAGTACCTCCTGGATGAATAGAGAACTTCGAATGATGGCATTCCTCCAAGACTTCTTTCCTTATGTTTCCTACACTCGGAACACATAACCTTCCTTTCTTTCTTAACCTTCCATTCTGGTCAGGACAGCAAACTTTCAAGTCATCGCTTTTGGTTCCATCCCTTAGCTTCCTGATCCGTTCAGCTAATACCGGATCCTCTTCCTGTTTAGAAGCAATCTTTTCGATCATCACTGGTCGAACTTCCAAACAAGATAACACAACGGTTTCTCCGCTAGACCCAGCCTAAGATCTCCACTGCACTCTGTAATCCGCTAATGTTTCCAAATCTTTCCATTCAGCAATCACTGCTAATACTGCATTCTGATGTTTCTTGCTAAGTGCATCTGCAACCTTGTTGCCTTCCCCGGTGTGTACTCAATCCCAAAATCATAAGCAGCGGTAAACTCTAACCACCTGTGCTAACTCATGGTCAACTCCTTCTGAGAGAACAAATACTTCAGCAACTTATGATCTGTATATAACTCAAACATTTCTTCCAAAAGGTAATGTCTCCACACCTTCAAAGCAAAAATAACAACATCCAATTCTAAATCATGCATCGGATATCTGACCTCATGCGGTCTAAGCTGTCTAGAAGCGTAGGCAATCACTTTACCTCTCTGCATCAGCACAAATCCTAATCCTGTTGCACACACATCAGTGTAAACCACCAAATCCTGATTCCCTTTTGGAACAACCAACACGGGTACATGGGTCAATAAGTGTTTCAAACTTTGGAATGCTTCCTCACACTTATCGATCCACACAAACTTCACATCCTTTCTTGTTAGCTTGGTAATCGGTGCCGCTATCTGCGCAAAATCCTTAATGAATCTCCGATAATAACTAGCCAACCCAAGGAAACTCTTTATCTCTGTTACTGTCTCGGATCTCTTCCAACTATTTACCGCTTCAATCTTAGTCGGATCTACATACAACCCTTCCTTTGAGACTACATGACTAAGAAACTTCACTTCTTTCTTCCAGAATTGACACTTCAAAATTTTTGCCTTCAGCTGATGTTGTCTCAGCGTCTCGAGTACCACTCTAAGATGAACTTCATGCTCTCTTTAATCCCTAGAGTATATCAAGATATCATCTATGAAAACCAACATGAGCCTATCCAAGTGCTCTCGGAAAACCCGGTTCATCAAATCCACAAAGAAAGCTGGCGCATTAGTCAGTCTGAACGACATAACTAACCATTCGTACGACCCGTACCTGGTTCTAAACGCCGTCGAAGGTATACTATCCTCTGCTACCCTGAGCTGATGGAAACCTGTCGCCAAATCCTACTGCGAGAATACCTTGGCTTCACTCAACTAGTCGAACAAATCATCAATCCTCGACAGTGAATATCAATTCTTTATCGTCCACTCATTCAACTTACGATAATTGATACATAGCCTTAACGATCCATCCGGCTTCTTAGCAAACACTGTGGCTACACCCCAAGGCGAACTAGTCGGCCTAATAAAAAAATTTCTTTCTAATTCCACCACCTGCACATTTAAATCCCTCATCTCTGTAGGAGTCATCCTGCTCGGCGCCTACTCACTGGTTCTGCTCCCAGAACCAAATCTATCCGAAATTCAATGGCTCATTTCGGCGGCAACCCAACTACAGGCTCAAAAACATCTGCGATTTCTCTAACCACGAAAACTTGACTCAACTCATCATCCAATTCTATAACACCCAACAAAGCATTCACTTCACCGCTAGAACCTTCTATGGCATAAACAATCTGATCACTACAATTTGGGTGTCTAAGCGATATTTTCCTATCCTTGCAAAATATCCTAGCATCGTACTCACTTAACTAATCCATACCAAAAATAATCCCAAACCCCACTAAATCAAACACATGCAAACTGCAAACAAAATTATGACATAACAGGTCAAACTCTAACTGGTCACATCTCAACCCTAGAGTTGCATACCCTTCTATTGGATTCACAACCCATAAGGAAGTAACTAAATATGTGGGTTCTAGGTTAAGCTTATTTATCAAACATCTAGATATAAAAGAATGCGATGCACCAATATCAAATAGAACGCTAACAAACATACCGTGAATCTGAAGCGTACCTTCCAAAACTACTTTCCGTTTTTCCTGAGCGGTTGGCTTTGAAGCAGTAGGCTCCACTGCATACACTTTTCCCTTTCCATCCTTAGCGGGCTCCTTGCACCGGCTCTTATAATGGCCAATCTGGTCACAGTTGAAGCACCAGACATTTTTCTTTCCAGCCACTTCCTTAGTCTTCCTAGCACGACACTCATTATCAAAGTGCCCCTTAAGTCTTGTCGCAGTTGAAGCAACAATCTCAGACTTCCCTTTCTAAGTTGCTCCACCCTTCCAAGCACCTTTCTTAGGAAAGAACTTACTCTTTTGATTCTGCCCAACCTGGACTTCTTTAGCCATACTTTCTCTAGAGAATCAAGAATCTCCCCATGCCTTAAGACCATTTCCACTACAAAGTCAGAAGAATCTCTAATATGAGGTAATGTGGCCCTAGTTAACTCAGGCTTCAACCCCCTGATAAACTTCTCATTCCTCTTCATCATTGTATCCACTAAAGCATAACCATATCTGGCCAACTCCTCAAACTTTCTAGCATACTCCAAAATAGACATCTCCCCTTGCTCTAACTTAGCAAATTTTCCGATCAGAGCAGATTGTGTCACTGCAGACATAAACCTCTCCGGAACCTTCCCTTGAAATCTGCCAATGACAAAATTTCTTCGTCCACACCAACCGTTACACCATTCCACCAAAACAAAGCGGCTCCCCGAAGCTGTCTAGATGCCAACCTCGTCTTCTGCTCATCATTGAGCCCCAAGTCTGCAAAAATCCTTTCGCAGTGCAACAACCAATTTTCCACTTCTATAGCATCCTTTGTCCCTAGAAAAGGCTTTCCTCCAAGCTTAGTGCAATCT
Organism: Allium fistulosum; assembly: GCA_030737815.1. Taxonomy (NCBI): domain Eukaryota; kingdom Viridiplantae; phylum Streptophyta; class Magnoliopsida; order Asparagales; family Amaryllidaceae; genus Allium; species Allium fistulosum. The sequence goes on from CM060904.1 coordinate 693,702,347, forward strand.
CCGCTCAGCTTAGCATAATTGTTAACTACCGAACTTCCGGAACTCCTTCCCCTACATCATCTCCTCCTAACACACTAGATGCAACTCCCTCTTGCATCATATTCATAAAAAACTAATACATTATTTCCATTCCAACTTACGGGGCTCCAGTACCCACATCCTCTGCTTATGCCTGACCTTGGGTTTTCCTTGTACTAGGTCTGGCAATTCCTTTGGTGCCTTCCCCTCCTGGGTTAACTCTTCCTCTTCTACCTTTGATATCTGTATTCAATCCTTATGAGATACAAAAAAATCAACCTAATAAGGATAGAAGACTAGAGATAAATCGTATACTTATATATAGCAAATACAAGTACATTACTATAGCGTTATCCCATACCTCAATCTTACTCTAATTCCTTAGGATTATGTTTAAAAAACCATTTTTAGTTTAAATTTTTTCATAAACCATGCTCTGATACCAAGTTGTAGCATCCCATATCTGGAGGCCAAAAGCTAAGCGCTACAGATGTTGCAGTCATCTATAGTATTAAACTCTGGTGACAAAATACGGTAATGATAATGGTATCCATAATATCAGAAGCACTTGAAAATGAATAAAATCACAGATTTCAAAAAACACCATTTTACTGATTACATTTCAAAACAAATTCATATTAAATTAAATAATCCCATATCGTTTCCCAAGTAAAGATTAATTATAATCATTACAAAAATATGCCAAGAGCGACATATGACGATGCCCCATTGGTTGAACAAAGAAATATAGTCCTATCTGACTTAATACACAACGGAAATAAACATAACAAAAATCTGTAACTCCTAATTATCTATCTGTCGGCCACCTGCTCGTCTTCGGATGCTTTATTTGCCAAAATTTCTAAACCTGAAAACCTTAACCCTCAGCCTACTCAAATCAATTTTGAGCACCCGAGAGTTTAAAAGGAAACAAAAACTTCGAGTCAAACATAAAGCCTAGTGTGAATAATTCTGTTACATCTCGGTTTACTGATATTAAGTGAGACCACGCCGCTTAGCGAAACGTGTTTCCCCTCACTAATATCCTCTTTAAAACATATATTTTGCAAATCCTTTCCTGGAACCAAACTGGTTAATCAAACTGATTTTATCGAAATAGCACTATCCTTTATGCTAATAAATGGACCATCTGTTCATAAAACAGGTAATAAGTAGACTATCTATCCACAACATAATAGCAAGGTCTGTTATGCTAACAAATGGACTATTTGTCCATAAAACTAGGCTGACTGCCCGCAAACTGGACTAACTGTCCGAATCAAAATGGACTAACTGTCCGAATCATTTTCTTAGGGTTAACTGCCCTTTATCTTTTTCCTTGAAAACCTTTTCAAAATGATTTAACCTTTTAAATTATACTTATACAAGGAAAATATGTTCTTTGCTTTAATCTAAGCTATTTTGCCATGAATATATACTTTACTCAAAATAACGTTGATGGATTTTAATGAGGATTGGCCATCCTTCCAAAACAAGTTAAAACCCTTTTTAACTTGAAAATAATTAGGCTATATTGCCTATTTAATACATTCGAAACATTTGCCTAAAGCCTTTAAAAAACTCTTTCGAAACTCTTGAAGGTAACCCCTTCGAAACCATTGAAAGTGACCCTTTCAAAACCATTAAAAGCCTTTCGAAAACATTTGGAAAAACTTTTCCTTTCTTTTCTCCAAAAGCTTCAAAACATTAGACATCCTCCTTTAATACCTTTTAAATATTGCCTTTTGAAAACATAGGAAAAACCCTTCCTTTCAACCCTTTCAAAACCCTGGGGAACCACCCCTTTCGAAACCATTCATTAAAACCTTTCGAAACAGTCAAAACTCAATCCTTTCGAAAGCACTTTGGATTCAATTTAAAATATGTGGAAACCTTTTGAAACCATTCAAAATTTTACCCCTTCGAAACTTTTGGAAAACGTCTCTTTTGAAACCATTTGGATTCTGCCTTCAAGTAGAGCAAAAGGATCAGAAACTCATTAAAGTCGAAAGCATCTGTTTCAAAATCGTTTAAAACTATCTCTTTCAAAATCGTTTAAAACTATCTCTTTCGAAACCATTTGGGTTTTACTTCAATTATACAGAAAAAGGGTCTTAAAACATTTAAGTCGAAAGCATCTACTTCGAAACCATTTCCGAAGTAAAGAAGTGATGGTGTCGAAACCATCCCTTTTGAAAGCATTGGAGAAGTGGCCAAAATTTTAGAAAACAAAACAACCCTTTCGAAACCATCTCGATCGATAGGTAGGAAGCGGAAGCTAAAGGCTTCGACTCAGTCGAAAGCAATCATTTAAAACAAAAGCATAACCCAATCGAAACAATACCTTTTAAAACCATTTGATCTAGTCGAAAGCTAGCCAGGTCGAAAGTAAGCATGCACATTTTTAATTTTAAAACAAAGTAATGCCTCAACCCCTTCGAAACCTCTGGTTTCGACTCCATAACTTCCGCCTACATCCAATTCACTACGTACCAGTTCCCTGATACCATGTCCATTGGTTTTGACTTTGTCAGAAGCGAAGATGAGGAGACGGAACCTGGTGCCGATGGTGTCGAAACAGTGAAAAACATGTAGCAAATAGTTCTTTCCACCTAATTTGCTTTACATGTCTAATTTTTATTGGTTGCCTCTTTTTTACCAATAAAACGTACTGTAATTTTAAAAAGTGGTGCCGACTTTCTAAGGTTAACCAATTTAAATTATTTTTCAAAAAGCCCCTTCTCCTTCCTTAATTATATAAAACATTTAAATCTCATACCTTAAATAATTTTATATAACCATTAATGTAACATCCCCCACTTGGAGGCCTAAAGCTAATGGCTACGGAAGCTGCAGTGATCCATAGTTATTAATCCTTAGTGACCAAATATGTTAATATTAGATAAATTGATATATCAGTAACACATGGATATGAAAAAAGTTTAAAATTTCAAAAAAACTTTCACATTCCATTCCAAAACCATTTCAACATTCTTTACATAATCCCACAACGTTAACCACGTTCAGAAAAATATAATTATTACAATATATCCCAAGAGCGACATATGATGTCCCCTTGGTGATCAGAGTGTATAATAGGAAATAAACAACTTTGCATTAACAAAACAACACAATGGAATCACGTGAGAAAGAACTTAAATAACTACATGCCTTCTGCACGACTCTGGAAGCTTTTTCATCTTAAGAGATACTTGAAAACCTCAAATCTCAAACTACTCAAAATCAATTGAGTAATCGAGAGTTTAACGGGAAACATAAACTTCGAGTTAGACATAAAGCCTGGTATGAATAATAATATACCATCTCGATCATTTAGATATCTAGTGAGACCACGCCGCTTAGCGGAACTGGTTTCCCCTTGCTAGTATCTTAAAACCTTTATGAACCACTTTTTGTGCCCTGCATCCACAATGGTTAATTCAATTCAAAACAATATTATGTGATGATATGCAAACAATTGAATCAATTCTGGATTACCCATCCCCGATTCATTTTTGACTATCTGCCATAATTATAGTTTCTAGGTTTACCATTAACCTAATAGTTTTCATGGGCTAACTAATAACCGGTTAAACTTTTAAGGACTCCCTGTCCAATTATATAGTTTTCATGGGATTACTATAAACCTATTGGTAACTGCAATATCATTTCTTTTATCCTAGTTTTCATGGGCTGACTAGGAACCTATTGGCTAACAGTCAATATCTTTCTTTTACCCTAGTTTTCATGGGATAACTAGGAACCTATTGACTATTTTTCAATATTTCATTTTCTTATCCGAATATAGTTTTCATGGGCTTACTATAAACCTGTCTAACTGACATCTTCAATTTTACATAGTTTTCATGGGCTAACTATGAACCTATTGGCCCTTGCCAATATCGTTTTCCTTACACCATTTTCATGGGCTTACTATTAACCTATTGGCCCATGCGAATATCTTTTATTTATTTTCACTACTAGGTCAACCCAATTGGTTATTCTACCTTTTTCCAAAATACAGTTTTGGATTCATTATAAAGTGAATATATACATATATGGAGAAGCAAACAATATAACTTAGTTAATTCTTTTAACCCATTAAGACTTCTTCATAAATTCCATTTCAAAATATTTGTTTGTTAATATGTCATGGTTTTGGTTTCAAATGAGATTGGGTTATTTGTTTTGAAAACTATACTTTCGAAATCTTCAAAACCTTGCTTTCGACCTTACTGGATAGCCTCCTTCGAAAGCATATATCTCTTTTCAAAATCATTAGGCTTCTGCCTTTAATAACACTTTAAAATCTTTCCTTCAAAACCTTTCGAATATAATAAAGTGTTACTTATTAATTATTAGAAGCATAGCTTCGAAACCATTGGAAGTATCTCTTCCTAAAGCATTGAAAGTCCCCCTTTCGACATCATTGGGTATACCTTTAAAAATATCATTTGTGTCCAAGAAAATATATAATCGAAAGTATTTCTTTCGAAACCATTCTTTATCATATAAATATATTAGGGAATTTGAGATGGCATCGAAACCATCCCTTTCGACAGAGTCGAAAGCATACATTTAAAATATTGAAGGTTAGCTTCGAAATCCCTTTCGAAACCATTGCCTTCGAAACTCATAACCCTTTTGAAATCATTTATAAAGCGGCTTAATATGCCTTTAAAACAAACAATACCTTTCACAGCATTGATGACTTCAATACACTCGAAAGGCAAAAGAATCGGCGGTAGGGCTTCGACTAGGTCAGAACCCCTTCTTTCAAAAGCATTGATTTATAATTAAAGGAACTCCTTTGAAACCCGTTTTTCTTTTAAAATAAACATGGCAACCCCTTCAAAAGCCATTATAAACTTCATTCAAAAACATACATATTGACTAAGTCGAAAGCTTAGTAAAACAAAGGCATGCGCTTATCTTTCTAAAGCAAACTGAGGCAACGATCCCATCGGAAGCTTTGCTTTCGACACCATACCTTTCTCCTTTCTCCAATAGACTACGTATCACCTAGAAGATACCATGTGTATTGAATTTAAATTAATGTGGTTTCGACATAGTCGAAGATGAAAGGAAAGGGGCGAAATGTACTTTGAATAGAGGCGAAACCTGTTTTTCTGGGTTAAATACTAAATTAAGCAAGTTATATAAACTAACCTGCGTACGTGAAAATTTCTTATTCGTTGCCTTATTTTTCCCATGCTTTTTAAAACTTAACGCCTTTATTTTGGATAAGTATCAAACTTAAACTTTTACAAATAAAACCTTCCTTTTTATTTACACGTAAATCATTTTGATCCTCTTCTCAAAATAATTTATTTTGTATATCAAATCACTTAAGAAAAAATCCCCAAAATTCACAGAAATTTACTTTGATCATGTTATCTAACATATCAAAATTTCAAATCCAAATTCTCAATATATTTTTTGAAATGAATTATTAAACCCAACCTGCTATATTTTCATTCAAAAATTCATAATAATCTTTCCAAAGCTTAGAAAATTATCAAACTTAAAACCCAACTCTAAAATTATGTTTTGCATAACATATAATTTTTCCACGGCATTTAAACATCAATATCACACAATTTTTATCTAAAACCGTATGAACCATTATTTAAACAATCTTTTAAATTTAAACAAGCCATAATTCAAGCATATCATCATCAAACATCATATATACGAATTTAAACTTAAATCCAAAGCATACATTTAACAAATAGAGATGGAAATTATCATTGACCTAATCTTTGATAAGGAAAGTGGATTGAGATGAGTTTGATTTCCCTTTTTACTTTCTCTTCTTTTTCTTTGAATTTCCTCTTCTTCTTTTCTTTTTAAAGGCCGGCCTTTCTCTTCTTTTTCTTACGTTTTTATTTTGTGACAAAATGAATATGAGTGTGAATGGCTTAAAGGTAAGCATATATATATATATATATATAAAGATAAGGTTAGGTGTAGTTAAATCCTATTATACCCTTTCATAATTTAATTAGTCTATAAACCATTTTTTAGCCCAATTAAATTAATAAGCACGACCACTTTATTTTATTCAAATCTCAATCTCCTTATCACTTAACATTTACATTATTATATTTAATTTATCTAATTAAATATCCCGAATAATGTTATTTAAAATTAGGGGTGTTACAGGCTCCCCTCCTTAAAGAATTTCATCCTCGAAATTCAATAAGGACTAAATACTAATCATAGTAATCATCTGTAACTACTCCTAACAACTATACTAGTCTATCTGACTAGCGATCATCTATATAAATCTAATATAGACATACCGCTTAAAACAGATCAGGATAAGTATCTCGAATCCTGTCTTCTATCTCCCAAGTACAGTCCTTCTCCTTGTCGCTCCGTTGAACTTTCACCAACTTGACTGTCTTGGACCTCAATCTTTTCATATCTCTCGCCATAACCTAAAATGGTTGTATAACAATTGTCAAATTAGACTCTACTACCGACTCATCCAACCCTGTTGGAGGAATAGTAGTCTCTGGATCATGCACATACTTGCGAAGATGAGACACATGAAATACTTTATGGACACCTGCCATATTGCTTGGCAATTCTACTTTGTATGCGAGCTTTCCAATCCTTTTTATAATATGGAATGGACCAACATATTTCGGTGCCAGCTTCCTTGACTTTTCGAATCGTATCACTCCCTTCATCGGTGACACCTTAATAAAAACCCTATCTCCAACTGAGAACTCTAGGATTTATGCCATTTATCTACGTAACCTTATACCTGGACTGAGCTTCCATCATCTGATCTTGGATCAACTCAATCTTCTCTGACGCCTCTCTAACCATATCTGGACCTAAGACTCTCCAGTCTCTAACCAACATGCGGGTGATTTGCATGGCCTTCCATACAAAGCTTCAAAAGGCACTATTCCTATACTAGTATGAAAAAAATTATTACTGGAAAACTCAATCAAATGCAAGTGATCTTCCCAAGATCAACCAAAGTCTAGTACGCAAGCCCTCAATAAATCTTCGAGTACCTTATTGACTCTCTCAGTCTGCCCATCCCTCTGTGGGTGATATGATGTACTCATCTTAAGCTTGGTACCTAATACTCTCTGTAGACTTCTCCAGAACTCGCTAGTGAATAGTGCATCTCTATCGCTGACAATGCTACTAGGAATTCCATGAAGTCTAACTATGTTCTTCACGAACAACTTCGCTAAAACAGATGTCTTCCTGGTTGACTTGACTGGAATGAAATGGGCCCTCTTGGTTAATCTGTCCACTATGACCCATATGCTTTCATTTCCCATGTTTGACCTTGGCAACCCGTCTATAAAATCCATGGATATAGAATCCCACTTCCAAACTGAAATCCCTAAAGGCTGAAGCAATCCCCTCGGTTTCTGGTGTTCGACTTTCACTTGTTGACAGTTAGCACATTGTATAACCCACAAGCCAACATCCCTCTTCATGCCTTCCCAATAGAAGCTTCTCTTTGAATCTTGATACATCTTGGTTCCCCCAGGATGAATCGTAAATTTGGATCGATGACACTCGTCTAGAACTTCTCTTCTCAAGTTCTCTACATTCGGAACACATAATCGTCCCTTCTTCCTCAACCATCCTCTCTGGTCAATGCCAAAATCTTTAAGATCATCGATCTCGGATCCCATCTCGAATATTCTAATTTTCTCGGCTGTTTCTGGATCCTCTTTCTGTTTAGAAGCTATCCTCATGATCAGCAATGGTCGAACCTCTAAACAGGCTAACAAAGCAGTAGGCTGACTAGAATCAGCAGTCAATCTCGACTTTATACTACACGTAGCCAAAACTTCTAAATCCTTCCATTCTGCAAACATAGCTAACACCACATTCTGAAGTTTCCTGCTAAGGGCGTATGCTACCTTATTTCCTTTCCCAGGAGTATATACTATACGAAAACCATAAGCAGTCAAAAACTCCAACCACCTCTGTTGTCGCATATTCAACTCTTTCTGAGAGAATAAATATCTTAAGGACTTATGATCAGTTTATAGTTCAAATCACTCCCCTAAAAGATAGTGTCTCCAAATCTTCAATGCGAATATCACCACAGCCAACTCCAAATCATGAGTTGGATGTCTTACTTTGTGCGGTCTAAGCTGTCGAGAAGCATAGCAATAACTTTACCATTCTGCATTAATACAGCTCCCAATCCTATTCCATATGCATCAGTGTACACCACTAACACTTGGTTTCCATCAGTTGTGGTTCTTCCTCCACCTAGATTTCCTCTTTCATTTCCTACTTCCTTATCTTCTTTCTTATAAATCTTTATACGAGCCTTAGTAAGATACAAAAGAACGGTCTATGAGAAAGGGGAATTAAGTACTTATATACACACACACACACACCTATATATATATATCAAATACAACTACGTTACAATCGTGTTAACCCAAATCCCGATCAAATTTTTGATTCATTGGATTATGTTTTGAAAATATTTTAGGTTTTAATTACTTAAATTTTCATAAACCTATGCTCTGATACCAACTTGTAACATCCCCCACTTGGAGGCCCAAAACTAACAGCTACGGATGCTGCAGTTATCCATAGTTATTAATCCTCGGGGACCAAATACGGTAATGTTAGATAAATTGACATACCGGAAACACATGGATATGGAAAAAGTTTAAAATTTCAAAACAACTTTCACATTCCATTCCAATACCATTTCAACATTCTTTACAAAATCCCACAACGTTAACCACGTTCAAAAAAATATAATTATTACAATATACCCCAATAGCGACATATGAATATGTCCCCTCGGTGATCAGAGTGTATAATAGGCAATAAGAAACTTTTCCTTAACAAAACAACACAGCGGAATCACATGAGAAAGTACTTAAATAACTACATGCCTTTTGCACGACTTCGGAAGCTTTTTCGTCTTAAGAGATTCCTGAAAAACTCAAATCTTAAACTACTCAAAATCAATAGAGTACCCGAAATTTTAAGAGGAAAAATAAACTTCGAGTCAGACATAAAGCCTGGTATGAATAATAATATACCATCTCAATCATTTAGATATCTAGTGAAACCACGCCGCTTAGCGGAATGGGTTTCCCCTCACTAGTACCTTAAAATCTTTATGAACCATTTTCTATGCCCCTGCATCCACAATGGTTAATTCAATTCAAAACATTATTATGTGATGATATGCAAAACAATTGAATCAATTCTGGATTACCCATCCCCGATTCATTTTTGACTATCTGTCATAATTATAGTTTCTAGGTTAACTATTAACCTAATAGTTTTCATGGGCTAACTAATAACCGGTTAAACTTTTAAGGACTCGCTGTCCAATTATATAGTTTTCATGGGATTACTATGGATCTATTGGTAACTCCAATATCATTTTTTTTATTCTAGTTTTCATGGGCTGGCTAGGAATCTATTGACTAACGGTCAATATCTTTCTTTTACCCTAGTTTTCATGGGATAACTAGGAACCTATTGACTATTTTTCAATATTTCATTTTCTTATCCGAATATAATTTTCATGGGCTTACTATAAACCTGTCTAACTGACATCTTCAATTTTACATAGTTTCATGGGCTAACTACGAACCTATTGGCTCTTGCCAATATCATTTTTGTGACACCCCGCACCTCTAGGCACCCCAAAAATTGGACATGACTAGAAGCACCGGTGGTCGGATGAAATAAAAATCCATAACATAGCACAGAGACTAAGGCAACGTCATAAAATGATTAAAATATTACAGTGGAAGAAAACTTTCACTAATTATAAATTAATAGCAAAACAGCTTCATTAAAAACAACATTATCCCTAATTTATTTCTGAAACAAAAAGTACCAAGTAGTCTCCACAAAAACATAAAACATAACAAAGTTCACAATATAGGTCCCTATATATAGAGTAAAGTAAGGAAAAGAGAAACGAAGTACATGAAACAAAAGAAACAAAAGCTGAAGATAACAACTGCTCCAATGACCCTCCAAGCTACAAAGAACTACAACCTAGACCCGCCCTCCTGTGATTTGGGGAAAATAGGAAAAAGAGGAATGGGTCAGACATAAAGTCTGGTGAATGAGAAATAAAATGAAGCAGAAAGAATAAAATAGTTTAATTCCAGGTCTTCCTCGGATATCGCAGAGGGTGAATAATATAATGTAGTGAACCCTTCTTAGATACAGTTCCTAAGAAGCCAAAGTCCGTGGTCACTCTAGGGAAGTCAACCATGCAGTAATACTAAACGTCAATCAGCTTGTCGGACCTGCTGTCCTTACCTATCCACGTGCTACAGCGTGAAAGTCATGCTCTTCACCGTGCCTTGTGACTAAATGCCTCTTACGTCTGACCGGCGCCAACTCAAACAACCTCGCAGGACCCCGATGTTGCGCTCAGGCTCCGCTAAACTAGACTCATATCCTCCTGTCTCCTCGGTTACCAACATGGACTTGCCCATATCCAAAATGTCGGTCCTCCGAAAGCGCCCGCAGCTGGGTCGACTTCGCAAAATCCTCCAACGATCTGCCTAAAGAAGCCTACGTCGGAGCACACTTGTCATGTTTTGTCCACGGCGATCTGCCTAAAGAAGCCTACGATTGCGGATATTATCTATCCTACGTACTAGCAACCTATGAAAGGTAACAAACATCCTTGTGAACCTACTTGCCCGCTCCTAGTACGTACAGCCAAAACTATATTTTGGTCTTAAATGCATGAAACACCTATCCAGACCTTTACAAGGTCTGCCTACCAAATCATTTCCAGATTAATTAATTTTACCGTTACAGTTTACATACTGTTTATTTCCATTAATCTGCTTTAGGCCATTTTTACATCCGATTTGGTTATTTCATAATTTCCATGTTTCTTACATAAATGGTGTTTCAATTTCACGTCCGTTCAGTCCGTATTGTTTGTATGTAATTTTTATGCCATTTTGTTATAGATTTACACTAGCCTTTAGGGTCCATTTAATTTACATTTTTTTCCACCCTAATTTACGTTCTCCTTTTAGGGATTTAATCTGTACAAATTTTTTATCCAATAGCCACAAACCATTTAATTACACAAAATTCCACTATTACATTTTTTGAACACATATGAAACAATCAATTATGCCAATTAGACTTCCCAATTTTGTTCCCAAACCATATTCAAAATTATGTAATTATATAAATCAAGACCATAACTTTATTCAAGTAACATATTCCGAATTTATTCAACTAACCTGTTCTACCATTAGAAATTGAATAACAATTCTAATTCAATTTAATTAAACCAATCTTATTTACGCTATGAAACGTGAATAACAATTTGTTTGTTTCAAATTTCAAACCAAACATGAATTAGAATTGAGAAGTAGAAGAAGAAGATACAATAATTTACATAAATTTCAATCTTATCTATGCCATAAAGCGTGTATAGACAATTTATATGTCTCATATTTTAATTCAAACATGAATTAGATTTGAGAAGTGGAAGAAGAAGAACTTGCAATAATTTACATCTATTCTCAATTAATAACAGAAATTAATTCATATTAACGTGCTAGAAAAGAACTAAAATTGAACTACTTTATTTTTCTATTTCATATCAATTCCCACTCACCTGGCACTTGAGCTTGCATAAATTTGAAAAAAGTTTTGCTTTATCTTTCTCCCTATGATTCTTCTAAATTCCCCAAATTGCTTGAATATATATACATAATTTAATTTGGTAGAGATTATGTTTATTTAGTAGGGAAAAGGAGGAAGAATAATACACACTAATTTTATTGTAGAATTATGGCGACGGCCGAATAAGAGATTAGGTTTAGGTTAAAAGGTTTATTTATAGATTGTTTGAGTGAATATAATCCATTAGATTATTTTAGATTAAATTCGATTCTTTCATACACTTAATGGTTGTCCATTCTAGCCCATACACATCACTCAACCAATAAAATTTAGCCATCTCATCCTATTACATCACTGGAGCGAATGGGAAGCCGCCACATGTCAGAAACAACGCTGAAATACGTAGGAAAATCGCTGGAAACGAACCAGCTAAAAAACATCGCTCCAGATTATGGGCGACAACGAGACTTGATCCCTGGTCACTAAGGAAGTCAACATGCGCTTTTACCACTATACCAAATGCGCTTTTAATTTCTTTTTAATTATATTTTCCGTAAAATATCGGGGTGTTACAATTTTCCTTACACAGTTTTCATGGGCTTACTGTTAACCGATTGGTCCCTGCCAATATTTTTTATTTATATTCACTACTAGGTCAACCTAACTTTTTATTCTACCTTTTTCCATAATACAATTTTAGATTCATTATAAAGTGAATATATACATATATGGAGAAGCAAACAATATAACTTAGTTAATTCTTTTAACCCATTAAGACTTCTTCATAAATTCCACTCCAAAATACTTTGTTTGTTAATATGCCATGGTTTTGGTTTCAAATGAGATTGGGTTATTTGTTTTGAAAACTATACTTTCGAAATCTTCGAAACCTCGCTTTCGACCTTACTGGATAGCCTCCTTCGAAAGCATATATCTCTTTTCAAAAACATTAAGCTTCTACCTTTAAAAACACTTTAAAATCTTTCTTTCGAAACCTTTCGTATATAGTAAAGTGTTACTTATTAATTATTAGAAGCATAGCTTCGAAACCATTGGAAGTATCTCTTCCTAAAGCATTGAAAGTCTCCTTTTCGACGTCATTGGGTTTACCTTTAAAAATACCATTTGGGTCCAAGAAAATATATAATCGAAAGAATTTCTTTAGAAACCATTCTTTATTATATAAAAATATTGGGGAATTTATGATGGCTTCGAAACCATCCTTTTCAACAGAGTCGAAAGTATACATTTACAATATTGAAGGATAGCTTCGAAACCCCTTTCGAAACCATTGCCTTCTAAACCCATAACCCTCTCGAAAGCATTTAGAAAGCGGCTTAATATGGCTTTAAAACAAACAATACCTTTCGATAGCATTAATGAATTCAATACAATCGAAAGGGAAAAGAATCGGCGGCAGGGCTTCGACTAGGTCGGAACCCTTTCTTTTGAATGCATTGATTTATAATTAAAGAAACTCCTTCGAAACCCCTTTTTCTTTTAAAATGAACATGGCAACCACTTCGAAAGCCATTATAAACTTCTTTCAAAAACATATGTATCGACTAAGTCGAAAGCTTAATAAAACAAAGGCATGATCTTATCTTTTTAAAGCAAACTGAGGCAACAACCCCATGGGAAGCCTTGCTTTCGACACCATACCTTTCGCCTTTCTCCAATCCACTACGTATCACCTAAATGATACCATGTGTATTAAATTTAATTTAATGGGGTTTCGACATAGTCGAAGACGAAAGGAAAGGAGAAAAAAGGTACTCTGAATAGAGGAAAAACCTGTTTTTCTGGGTTAAATACTAAATTAAGCACTTATATAAACTAACCTGCATACGTGTAAATTTCTTATTGGTTGCCTTAGTTTTTCCCATGCTTTTAAAACAAACCGCCTTTTTATTTTGGGTAAGTATCAAACTTAAATTTTGGCAAATAAAACCTTTCTCTTTATTTACACGTAAATAATTTTGATCCTCTTCTCAAAATAATTTATTTTGTATATCAAATTACTTAAGAAAAATCCCAAAAATTCACAAAAATTTACTTTGATCATGTTATCTAACATATAAAAATTTCAAATCCAAATTCTCAATATATTTTTTGAAATAAATTATTAAACCCAACGTGCTATATTTTCATTCAAAATTTCATAATAACCTTTCCAAAGCTTGGAAAATTATCAAACTTAAAACCCAACTCTAAAATCATGTTTTGCATAATATATGATTTTTCCATGGAATCTAAACATCAATATCACATGTTTTTATCTAAAACCGTATGAACCGTTATTTAAACAATCTTATTTAAATTTAAACAAACCATAATTCGAGCATATCATCATCGAACATTATATATACAAATTTAAACTTAAATCTGAAACATATATTTAACAAATATAGATGGAAATTATCATTCACCTTAATCTTTGATAAGGAAAGTGGATTGAGATGATTTTGATTTCCCTTTTTGCTTTCTCTTCATTTTCTTTGAATTTCATCTTCTTCTTTTCTTTTTAATGTCCGACCTTTCTCTTCTTTTCTTATGTTTTTCTTTTGTGAGAAAATTAATATGAGTGTGAATGGCGTAAGGGTAAACATATATATATATATATATATATATATATATATATATATATATAAAGTTAAGGTTAGGTGTAGTTAAATCCCATTATACCCTTTCATAATTTAATTAGTCTATAAACCATTCTTTAGCCTAATTAAATTAATAAGCACGGCCACTTTAATTTATTCAAATCTCAATCTCCTTATCACTTAACATTTACATTATTCTATTTAATTTATCTAATTAAATATCTTGAATAATGTTATTTAAAATTAGGGGTGTTACAATTAAAACACCTAGGAAAATTCTACAAAAATTCCAGAAAATCTCTTTTAATATGTTCTCCAACATATAAAAATTTCAGACCTAATTCTTTTATTATTTAACCAAAAATAATTATTAACCCAAATTAACATTTTCTTTACTAGAAAATTCATATAAATTCCACAAATATTCAGAAAATTCTGAAAATTGAAACTCATCTCTAAAATATCATTTATGTTCTTCATAAAAAATCTCAAGGCATTTGGATGTAATTTTATAGGGTTTCACCTTAAAACATATTATAGAAATCAATATGAACATACATAAATCATCAACAAGTATATATAATCATTCCATCATTCAAAAACATGGCAAATCAATGCAAAATATTCGGCATACATCTAAAAATCGATTATAATAAAAATTTTAGATGTAAACATTATTCACCTTAGCTATAGAGATTAAACAAATAGTTGTGAATGGATTTGATTTGAATTAGCTTCTTCCTTAACTTTTCTCTATCTTCTTCCTCTTGTTCTTGTTAATAGTGGTCGACCTCTTTAAAAATTTTGAAAATGAAAAGTGAACGTGTACAGAAATACATGGCCATGTTTTAGGGATATAGGAATGGCTCTTTCCTATTTTAGCCCTCCTCTATTTCAATTTAACTCTTATTTTAATTTATAGGTTAAATGGCACGGCTACCCTTTGATTAAATCAAATCTCAATCCCCTAATTAACACATTATTTTATTTTATTTAACTAATTAAATATCCTAAATGTTGGGTGTTACATTAGTAGTAGAATTTCAAACTTTGGTTTATGCATTTGGCACATAACCGACTTCCGACTACGTTGAAATTGTGGCTTGGTTTATTTAAATTTCTGAGAAGGAAAATATTTTGAAAAGGTTCCACCTAATTTGAAATTTTTCTCTTTCAAAAACAAAAAGTTTTAGTTTCTAGTTTTTTGGACTCTTAAACTATTTTTTAGAGTTTTTGTCCAAAAATTTGACTTCAAGGGAAAATGTGCGTCTAAATATTTTCCAAATGACGTACAAATTTGAAGCATGAGAAAGATTTTTGTGAAATCTTTGATTTTGAAGGCCACATGTTAGGCGTAGGGAAGGTAAATAGAGTTAGCATTTGCGGATTTAGTGGCGCGTTAGGGTCGACGATGCGATAAATACAAGCGATAACAAGGGAAAAGCTGTTTTAGCCTTGGAATTTCAATTTCCATACCTTGTCGACGACCCGTGCGAGTCTATTTTTAGACTTAATTCCATTTTAAAACTTTAAATAAGCATTCTTATGTGTTTTATACGTGGAAAATTTGGAGTAAATCTGGGGCAGCGAGGAAATTTCCACTATAGTATGAGAATATGAAGATTATAGAGTGGTGAAAATGTTAAATTCTCCATCTAAATTCCTTTTTCCAGCATATGAGTAAAGCTTAGGAAGAAATTTTTCGATGCGTTAGATTATTGGATGGTAGGAAGTGGATCCAAAATTGGTTGCTTCATGCTTCTATTCCTAGGAGTATGGGGGTTTTGGTTGAATAGATTTTTTAAAAAGCTGCATACATATAGAACTGCCAGTATATATATAGGTTTTTTACATCATGTTTCCAAAATTATTTTCAAAAGAAATGCATTAATATAGGAGGCACAATTTAGAATCATTATGCATACATATTTTCTTTATGGTGATACAGTAATACACTATGCACTTGTGTACGTTTTGTTGTAAAATTGGTTGTACACGCATTGATTGTGTAGTTTAGAATAATTAGGAGCCAAAACCATGACTTAGTCACTAGTGAAATTTTGGGGACGAAATTCTTTTTAAGGGGGAAAGAATGTAACACCCTATAATTTAGCATTAGTTATTTAATTAGTTAGTTAGTTTATTAATTAGACTCCAAAAATGAAATTTGTGCAAACGATGAAATTTTACCACGAATCTTGCACCATTGCATTCATGGCAAAATTCTGAGTAACTTTCATATTTGGAGTTTTGCGATCGAAGTCCAAACGAATAAGTTACAGATGAAAAACGAATTCGAAACATAAACAAATAAATAAGAAAAATTAACGTTTATAATTATTCATCCGGGCCCACAAGCCGACCGTTCACTAGACCGGTCGACATGTAGCAGTCGACCGGTGCATATGAGGTGGTCGACCGGTTAGGTAACCGCAACCGCAATAAACCTAGGCCACAGCGGTCTAGATTTAATATATTTTGATCTAACCATTGAGGTTGATTCTTACGCCTATAAATTCAGGCGTAACCCTTCCTTCTCTTCTCATATTTTTTTTGGAGGCAGTAGCAAAGCTCTGCCCTTTTTTTATTCTCCACTTTCTTTCTAAATTATAAAAATAAGATATTTATATCTATATTCATACAAATGGGAGAAGAATAGAAATCTAATAAAAGGAGAAGAGAAGAAAATCAATTATACACGTATTTGAGGTAATTTAGATGTATTTATGTATTTGTATCTTTTTTCTCTTCCAATCCCAAATCTCTTCTCAGATCTGTAATTCTAATATATGTATATACCTTTTTTATACATACCTTGGATAAAAATGATTTGGAGATAAATCAAAGGTTCTACTTTAGATTTGGAGATTTCGATCACTTTTAAAAGGTGAGTGAATTTTTTTATAGATTTTTATAATATGAAAATTATCTCGTTGGTACCTATTTGATTATTATGCCAAATTGGATAATTGTATTTGAGTTATAGGCAACAAATTGAATATAACCTTAATATAATAAATATCGCCTACATGTTCTTGTTTATGAATTAATTTAGAATTGTTTACAACCTAATCGAGAAACCAGTCCCAAAAGTATGAATTTGGAATATTGATTTGAATGAAATTTATTCGAGATCTGAAATAGGTTGTATAATAATGTTATGAATTTGGATTATTATCCTAATCTTGTTGGAATGTAAACTTTTCTATGTTTGGAATTGTTGGAATTTAGATCCGCTTAATGTTTGTAAATTAGTTTTATTTCTTTCCCTTTTTGGAAAAATACAGCGTTTTATCTAGCAAAGGATAAATGCAAATAAAAAGAGAAAGGTATGTCTAAAGTATGAATTCATTATAGTTTACATTGTCTATTTCAGTAATAAAAAGAAATGATTATTCCCTATAATTTCAAACGATGCAATCTTTCATATTTTAGAGTTAAATCTTTTGTTTTGGATAATTTATGGAAATTATAATGGATAATCTTTTTAGATATGATTTCAATAATTGAACATGGAAGAGAATATTTTAATGAAGGTATATCACTAGAATATATTTGATAAAAGTAGGTATTTGTACATAATTTACTGCACTCATAATAATTAAAATTAAACTTAGCTAATAATGACGCTTGCACGTAACATTCACATTTAGAATAATTAATTAATGGGAAAGGAATTTAAAAGGTTGTAACTCCAATAAATCGAAAATAAATGGTAATAAATATGGGAGTTGTAATAATTTGATAGTGTAATGGATTAATGGGACTGATAAATAAAGAAGTTGAATTAATAACTATGGAATAGTTAAAAAGGTTACTAATTTGAAATTAGTAATCATACATAAATTTCTTAGGAAATGTTCGTCAGAATTTTATGGAAAATTGATGTTTATGGGCATAAAAGGGGGAATTATGGGTAGATAAGTATTTAAGGTAAATCTTATTGCCTTAAAGAAAAAGGGAATTAGTAAGCTAAGTCCAATGTCTACCTAAGATAATATAAGTAATGACTTAGAATGGTTAATTACACTTAGTAAGTTAGTGATGCGAGGTCAGAAGTGACGGAAGGCTGCCTCTCACTTTAAGGCTACCAATAGTCAAGTGCACTTACTACTGATGTAAGATATCACTAATCCTAGGACTCATGACGACGTGAGAGGTTTGGCCTACTTTCTTAATTGAAAATTATTAAATAGTCCAAATTTGGAATCAAGAGTCGTGAGAATATCTCCATAGGGGTTCGCTTCTGGTTTGAGGTATTAAGTGGTTATAGGGTCCGCCTCTTTCCTAAAAAGAAGTATTAAGTAACCTTGTGAGATTCCAAATAAATAAGGATGTCTCTGAAAGAGTTTACTTCGGTGTTGAGGTATTAAGTAGCTGTAGGGCCCACCTCCATAACAAAAGAAGTAACCTAATAAGATTCCATATTTATAATTAAGAGCGATGGTGGATATCTCGAGAAGGGTTCGCTTCAGGTTTTAGGTATTAAGTGACTGTTCTACGGGTTCTCCTCTCTCCTAAAAAGAAGTTTTAAGTAATCTAGTGAGATTCCAAGCGATGTCAGCTAGATAGTACCAATGAGTGGTTCGCATTAGGATTAGGTATTAAATGACAAAGGCCTACCTATATATGGGTGTTAAATGGTTAGAGGTCTTCCTAGTCCTTATTAATGAGGTATTAAGTGGCTTGGGTACAATCTCTCACATTTCTAAGGTCGTAATAACGATGGTTCCAGTGAGGAGTCCGCCTGGGGATAGGTATTAAGTGATGTAGGACCTTCCTAGAATATAGGTATTAAATGGTTAGAAGTCCGCCTAGTCCTTTAAAGGTATTAAGTGGCTTGGGTACTATCTCTTATAGGGCTACGATTTTATTGGCGATGAATACGGTAACACTTGGACATTAAATGTCAAAAGCCTTAAATAGTGGTCAAAGGTCTTTGTAGCTAGGATCCACCGACCATTGACAACATTGTTAGAAAACCACCTTGGGAATAGGTCTTTGATGATGAGGTCTACCTTGATTGAGGTCTTAAATGGCAGAGTCTGCCTATTTCTCTTTTAAAAGTACTATGTGGTGATTATAGAAGCCCGCTTCATATTTTGAAGTACTAAGTGGCAAATGGGTTTAGAAGTATTGGATGGTTGATAAGGCTTCATCAGTATTTTGTATCTTGGGAAGGGGTAAGTAAGTAATCATGTATGTAATAGAAGGTTAGATTTAATTGCTAGCCTTAATAGACATAACAATTAAATGGAAACCGATCGATATAAATTTATGTTATGGACAGTTTATAGATCTTCCAGTCACCAGAATGTTCTTTTGGCCTCTTTCTCGTTACAACCACAAGATAGATTTAGAGGAGCAGGTCATTGGAGCTGAATCTGCTTTTGTATTGGAGAAGTCTTCTTTTCTCTCATACTCGATGTTGATGATAATATACTATCCAAGGAATACCATTAATTCTAAGGTAGTAGTCATAATCAGTATTCTTATACTATTATTGTTTATGTTGTAACTATAGATTTCTATCAATCTCTAATAATGCTCATGCTTATTTGTAGGTACCAATCCAACGATTTATACTTTGATGGACTTGGATTTCGATTTTTATCAGAATTTAGGCCTATTAAGGTACGAGTGGTTACACTAACCTATCATTGGGCTGGCCAGTTATAACAGCCCATCGTCACAAATGCCGATAAATACAAAACAAGAAATGTAGCAGAAAATAAAATACGTGGATAGGTCTTGGAGGCATCCATCTCGCCTCCTGAAGCTCCAAAACGTCCAGCTAAATCTGAACATGTACTCGGAGCTAACCTGAGTAATATAAGGAAATAACAATCGTATCGGTCTGGTAAACCCACATAAGAAACTCAAATCATATGGATTTTTATATTTATCAAACCCTTCAAAAATAATGGTAAGACCACACCGAAAAAAAACACGGATGGGTTTTTACCCTACGATAACCAAACCATTTTTGTTAGAAAATCCAATGATATCATTATAATGTTTAAGGTTTAAAATAAATATATAACATAGCTGAAATACTTGCATACCACAATACAGCATATTTGGTATACAACAAAGTCCATAAGGCATGTATTGGAATATGGATTCCAACAATGACAAGGTAAGGGATTACTTCTGTACAGTACACCTTTAGAGAAAATGTACCAAGGCTACAAACACATTGCACCTCTGCCAGCACAAAATCGGCTTACCTATTCCTGGATAGTATCGAAAATGATCATTAACTTGGCTGCTATCCTGACAAACCATTTCCGTGGGCTCAGCATACAAAATTCGTAAATATCGATCTAGATACAAGTGATGATCATGCACTAATGGTGGTGAACCACATAGCCCTGCTGCATCTCCCATGTTTTAGTCATTTATGGGTATGAGGTTTGAGGTTACTTTTTACCTTTTAGCAAATCCCTCTTGGAATGTTATCACTACCCTCCAGGCAACAATGTAATGCTAGCATTCATCCATAAAAAATTTCTGGGACTGAACAATCTGAAGGTACTACTTTTACTACATCCTTTTTGGAATCACCCTCAGGACTAGTAGCAAGTGGTCCTTACATTTCAAAGAAATCCATCTTCGATTTCCAACATCTTCAAGATGTCTCCAATTTGAATACTTATGCTAGTTCGAAGTGATTTTCGGATAACTTATCCGATCTCGGTCTCTCTGTACCAATAATCGATAGTTTCAAACTGGCCAAGATTTGATATTCGAGTATTTAACCATCAAATAAGCAAACAACCCAATTTAGAGATTTAATTTCATATGGAAACCAAGCCTGATTTAGCACATAAGCAACCACTAAGCCTCTTTAATTAATTCTTTCATTAATCAAAACCACTTTGTAAATACTTATATCAAAATACTTTTATAAAGATATACATATGTATACTTCTCATTCACTATTCAATTATACTCTTTTAATGCTTGGAAAAATATCTGTATACTTATCTCATCGGTATAAGTATATTCATAAAACACTAAACTTTCAATACTTAGAAAATGTGTCCATATTCTTACCTCAATGGTATAAGTTTATTCTTAAAACATTAAGAAAGATTTACCATGTTCCAAAATCATATTTAATGGGAACAAATATCATTTAAAAATAATGTTTATCGTAACCCAAATCGCTTTCCTTCTAGTTTAAGTAAATGGGTCATATGGAAACTAGACCAAATATACTCACCACTACTTCCTGATTTCAAACTCGTGCTATCCCCTGATCAACAATAAAGTCAGATAAGTTAGAAAACCATCCTTGTCTCGACATACTTTCTTAATTCTCATAGATAGAGACGAGTTTCCATACCTTAGAATTTGGTGTTAAGTATGAAGAGAATACTTTTCATACCACCATAAGTTATAAAGATTATTTGTGGAAATCGAATCTTCTATACTTGTTATGTTTCCGATATTTCGTCCTACTCTATTCCTCGCCCAGAAATAAAGCTAGGTAAGTCAGGGCACTAATTGCACCTGGTCTTGCCTTAGTTAAAATACTCGGATTCTACCTCACCGATAGAGGATCAATCTACTCATTACCTTTTTTATGCCAAGTATAGGCCTACTAAATTTCCATAAGTAATCGAATTCGTATACGGGAATAATACTTCATATACTTAACATCAAACTAAAACTATCCTTTGATTAATAAAGACGCCGTTCAAGTTAGGGTATTATTTGCGCCAAAATTGGTCACAAACACCCAATTGTGGATGAAAGCACCAATTCACAGTCTCAGATCACAGATAAACAAAATGTAGAGGATACAAATATGAAGAACACTCAAAATTTAAAAGGAAATCGGTAAAAAGATAGGTTTTATAGTGGTTCGGCATTGTAGCCAACGTCCACTTTGAATGATTTGATCTTTATTGTCGATTGCTAATTGATTATCACAGAGAATAACTCAAACACTCAGAATACCTCTTTTCCCATATGAGTGGGCCTACTTGATCGATTCGAGTTCAATTGGGATTGGTCCCTGATCGATCACTACCTTGTTTGTATCTATCAAAATGACATCCATTTGAGCTGAGATCGATCATGAACATTCTTCTGGTGGTTAAAAAGCTAAAGTGAAAATTTGAAGACATTTGGACTTAAGGTTTGGGGGTTATGATCGATCCAAATTTGCGTTTGTAGGTTGCATGAGCTGTGCGTATCGATACATTCATGTCGATCAACTTCGTGTCGATGCTCTGTGTATCGATCAGGTGTGTAGTGATGACATAGAGCGATGGAGATTCACATTTCATGCTGAGCGATTGCTTCCTTTACTTGATTTTGCCTTCTTCGTATCCATCGGCCGCCAAGCTCTTCGTATCGATCGATCATCCAGCTCTTCGTATCGATCCATGGCTATTGGTTTGTATCGATCGTTTGACTGATCGATACGAAGTACACAGAGTTGGGATCGATACGAAGCAAGCAGTCTATGGAGTTAGATCGATTCCTGGGTACTTCGCACCGATGCCTGGTGTGTGGCTTTGTATCGATCCATAGCTCATTGCTTCGAATCGATCAATCGACTGATCGATGCAAAACATGTTGGAGTGGGATTGATATGAAGTGGGAGAACATGGAATGGATTGGTACGAAGCACATGGATACGAAGGGAATGAGTTCAAAACAGACGGATAAGAACTTAGACGGATACAATACCTGATTCGAAGCGGCCGCTTCCTTGACCCAAAGTAAGCCCTTTAGCGACTCGAAGTATAGCGCTTGATGACTCGAAGTAGCTTGTTCCTCAAAGACCCGAAGCGAACACTTCTTTGACCCGAAGTAGTCTGCCTGAAAACCCGAAGTAAGCAAAGGACGACTCGAAGTAAACCCCAAGCAACTTGAAGCGACTTGATTTCGTCGAAACCATATTTTAAGTATCTTGCGCTATTTGTCTATCGATTATGCTATATCATGGCCTCATGATCACGTTTATTATCTATGACAATCCAACTTCGATCATTATGCAGTCAAGTGGGTTAAATCTGCCTGTATGTTGCCTTGCCAAAATGTGGGTTAACAGGTATTATTACCTCTCAAATTTTCACTTGACAACATTCTTATCTCTCCGGATAGGTAGAATTTTACCTATTCATAAATATTGTATAATTATTTATTTAAAACAAAGTGTTATAAACCAAACCACTTTCTCCACTTTCTAAAATCATTTACCATAACTAGAATATTATAGTTCATAACTTCCTTCTATTTGCCGAAAACCATTTAATAAAACATAAAGGTTACAATTCAAGACTTGACCTCTTCATGAAAGTTTGTGTGGATCGACAGATATGGAATATATATTAAACTAAGTGCAGAAGTAGTTAATAGCAGTAAAGTAAATAAGAGTAAGCACACCAGGAATTTTTATACTGGTTCGAACTCCCGTTCTACGTCCAGTCCCAGACTAACTTCTGGCTTTAACTAACAATACCCTCACTTAACCCGGAGGAATAGGTCTGAGCAGCAGAACAGACACTTGAGCAACAGAACAGGATTTTTGCCTCAGCAGCTGAAGAGAACTTTCCCTTGCTTGAGCAGTAGAACAGGACTTAATAGAATATAAAAGTAGTTGACACAATGTGTTCTTGATAACACTGATTTGTCTTTAAGATTACAAACTTCCTATAATCAATTCCTCAAGTATATAAAGAGTATGTGAAGATTTGAAAGGAAGAATATTGCTAAGAATCAAAGTATATGAAATATAATTCAAAGATTCAAAGCAATGGAGAGTATGAATGCACTAGAATAATCACAAGAGAGAATAGAAAGAATTAGAATCAGAATTGGTGATTATGAAGTATGTGAGAACTCCTATTTATAGTTTTCATAGAGATGCAACTCTTAGTGAAGAGTTTCAGCCAAGAGGGGAATCTTTTCACGGAGTGCAACTCTTCATGGAAGAAGATGTCCATTCAGAATTATGACAGTTGAAGCTCGGTCAGTCGACTGGTCGATTTCGGTCAGTCGACTGAATTTGAAAATTTTAAAATATTTGAACGTTTCAAATTAGAAAAAGAGTACACTATTGTGCATATGCACAGTCAGTCGACTGGGCATGTACAGCCAGTCGACTGGCTGTGCATATATGTCACAGTGAACTTTGTTTTTAAAGAAACATATAAAACAAGAAAACTTGAGGATTGATTTTAACATATGTCTAAGACTCAACACATATAATAATTACTTTAAGCATAGAGTTGTAGTCTTGATCCTCTAATGTCTTCTTTTTGTCATGTATGAGTGCTTATTCTTCTTTAGCTTCTGAATCGTCTTGTCATGAATCAAAACTAGTGATTCAACATTCTCCCCCTTTTTGATTGATGACAACCTGTATATATCTTAGAGAGAAAATTTTCTCCACCTGAATATATGATATATTTTTCCTGCATCAAATATGTTAGTGCACACACTTTTTCTCCCCCTTTGTCATCGACAAAAAGGAGACAGATAAATAAATTTTAGTGTACAACACACAAACAGACATAGAACAGTACTCATAGATAAAACAGAGTATCATAGTACATGAGATGAATAAAAACCATAAACAACAATAATGAGACTACTTACTACAAGTCTCACAATGTTTACTAGAGTAGTTTGCAAAGTAAATTATTTGAACAAAGAACAAATTCCATCAAATCTTACCAACAAGAGATAGAAGCTTACTCATCACGATCCCAGTCATATTTTTCTTCCGGCATATGCTCCTTTCCAAGCCTTGATGTGCCTTGTCCACTACCACTTGGTCCGCTAGTATCGCTTCCGGTGTGTTCCTCGGAAGTAGACCATGTGAATCTCGATGCTGGTCGCTTACCATGTGCTACGGAAGAAGCACTCGTGGATGAAGAACATGAAATAGCATCCCATAGTATAGAAAAGAACCCTTTGACCTTGTCTAATTTTTTTATTAACTTTCTTCAAACAAGTTCCTAGTATTTGTTGATTTCTATATAGGATCTCTATGGATTCTCGTGTACTAGCCGATGTTGCAAGACAAATTTCTTCTTCTTCTTCGGGTTAAGGTGTTCGCTCTCGAATGATTGGTCCGCCTGATTGTCGTTGTCGTTGTTGGCGACGCCATTCTTTATATGAGATAAATGCTGGAGGAGCTGACGGTAGTTTCATGAGGCTCAATGTGCAATTGTTGATAACTCCAACGGAAAAAGTTTTGGATTTCGGTTGAGGTGTACCCACATTTAAAAGTAATCTCATTATATATTATCTGAAGTAAATGGTTCTCATATTACTGTTGTTGAAGGTGAGAAATTCATCCAATATTCTCCGTAGCCAATTGACTTGAGTTCCTCCCCATACCGCATATAGTGCTTTGAAATTTTCCGGGTAGATAAGTTCATATGACCCGGTTCTTGGAAGGATACTCCTCATGAACGCTTTGTGAAGAATTCTCGCTTTTGGTCGAAGAAGAATAGATTTTTGTTTCGCCATATTGTCACCCATGAACATATGGCTAACTCGATCTCGTTGTCGAATATTACAATCGACATCATCTAGAGGAATACCTTGGTTAGGCGATTGAAGTATGTGCGCCATTCGGTCTAAGGAGAAGAAAACTTGATGCCAACAAACTAAACTCCAAACACAATCATCTCTATTTGATGGACGTTGATTAGGAAGATTTAAATTAGCATGGAAAAGTTTCACCATGAGATGATTAATCTTGTGAGAATTGAGATTCAAGTCGAGTAGTGATTCCAATCCGGATCTACGCATAAGCTCTTGTAATCCATAAGCTGCAAAATCGTTGTAGACCATAAATGAACCTTCAAAGATCCGCGAATTTTTCATTTTATGCCATCTTGCTATCACGACATCGTTATATAGCCATTGTGCGATTTGGGTATTGGTAGGTCCGGCGGAGGAGGAGGTTTGCCTATTTCGCTTTGTAGGAGCCATTTGATCAAGGATTTGGTGAAAATTTTGATTGGATTTGGGATTTAGGGTTTTTTTATGAAATGGATTTGGGTAAAAAATTCTGAGAATGGTAAAGTGAGAGTGGAGTAAAAAGTAACTAAATAGAGGATCAGAAATAATTACCTACAGCCAGTCGACTGGACGAAAGTAGTCAGTCGACTGGTTCACTAAAAATAACACAAAATTTTATACAGCCAGTCGACTGATCGTGTTAGGTCAGTCGACTGACTGGTTTCTCGAGAGTTTGGTTTCCCTGTAAACAGTCGACTGATTTTGAATTTCAGTCGACTGCCTGTAAGAAATAATTACAGAACAGTTTTTGAACTATTTTTCATGAAGACACACAAGTTTATTTTATGAACTTAAGTACATTTTAAAACAAAGAAAATGAGTATACTAGTTTTTGTGTATACAAAATTAGAAATGAGAGTGTGAGTCTTCTAATTCTTCTCCCGGTTCAATTTTTGTATTTTCAACAAATAGTTTTATAGGTGAACATTCTTTTTGAATCGGTGAGTTGCTCGTTCCTCCACGTTCCCATGAATTCGGTCCTCCATGATTCCATGAATTTGGTCCTCTACGTTCCCATGGATTCGGTGATACATGAGGGCGTTGAGGTGAGTGAATATGTGCGTTCGTGTTGATGGGGGATGAACCACATATTTTTGCAGCACATCGTTCAAGAAAACTAAGTCTCCTACCATGACTCTTTTGTTCATAATACATTTCACGCTGAAGTTCAAGTGTTTTCCTCTGATAGTGATGCAAGTCATCTATCTTTTCTTTAGTTGTCGGAGATGGAAATAAGTTTCTTCGCGTGCGTTTATTTTCTGGCGTATATCTCGTATGATGGCTTTGTGGTGGACATATCGGGATATAAGTAGGAGTCGAAGTTGGAAGTTCTGAAGACCCTGAACTTGGAGATTCATAATTAATTAAAGAATATCCAGACGAGTAATGAGAGGAAGGCTCGTCTAAGGATGATCCGGCCATGGTGTAGATAAACAATGCAAAGTTGAAAACCATGTTTGATTGTTTTTGAAGAAGTAGTATTTTCTTTAATCAAGTAGGAGAAAAAAAATTTAGAATGAATATAAGTATAGAAGTCTAAAACTAAAAAATGAATAGCTGAGATTAAATATAGAACGATTGAATTTCAGCCATAAGAGAATTGTAGACAATAATCAAAGTGATGTGGACCATTTAAAATCAAAACAGAAATAAGCTGAAGTGAGCTATGAGCTTAGACAAGAAACATCACATAGCTTACTAGCAAAGACATATGCATACTTACCAGGAGGTCCTGAGTTCGAATCCCAGCTCATGCAGAATTTTTTTTGAAAAACTTAACTTATTTTTGAAAAACTTATAAATTTTTAAACGAGATGATTCCATGTTCTCGTCTCAATTTTACAAAAGTTTTTTCATTTAAAGGTTTAGTAAAAATATCGGCCAACTGGTTTTCAGAAGATACGGAATCAAGATTTATTATATCTTTTTCAATACTATCACGAAGAAAATGATGACGAATGTCAATATGTTTTGTTCGTGAATGATTAATTGGATTTTTAGATAGGTTGATAGTACTTAAGTGATCACAAAAAATTGTTGATTTAGATAAATTAAAACCAAAATCTTGAAGTGCTTGCTGCATATAGATTACTTGAGCACACGCCAAAGCTGCAGATATATATTCTGCTTCACAAGTTGAGAGTGAGACGCAATTTTGTTTCTTACTAAACCAAGATACAAGAGATCATCCAATGAAGTGACAAGTTCCGCTTGTACTTTTTCTATCCGTCCGACTTCCTCCAAAATCAGCATCACTATATGAAACTAATTCGAAAGGACATTCTTTCGGATAAAATAATCCAAAGTCCTTGGTTTTATTAAGATATCGTAATATACGTTTCACTGCTCTAATGTGTGACTCTTTTGGATCTGCTTGAAATCGTGCACACAAACAAACACTCGTCATTATGTCAGGTCTACTTGCTGTTAAGTAAAGTAATGATCCAATCATGCTTCGATATAATTTTTGGTCTACACTTTTGTCGTTTTCATATTTTTCAAGATGTATAGTTGTACTCATAGAAGTAGGTTTGGCAGAAGTATTTTCCATACCAAAGCCTTTAATTAGATTATTACAATATTTTTCTTGATTTATAAAAATTCCATTTTTAAGTTGTTTAATTTGTAAACCAAGAAAATAATTTAATTCTCCCATGTGAGACATTTCAAATTCATTAGTCATTATTTTAGAAAATTCCTGACATAACTTTTCATTAGTTGAACCAAAAATAATATCATCAACATAAATTTGAATTATTAAAATATCTTCTTTCTTTTTCTTAATAAAAAGAGTTTGATCAACCTTCCCAATTTCAAAACCAGAGTCTATTAAATAACTTTTTAGACGATCATACCAAGCGCGAGGTGCTTGTTTTAATCCATATAACGCCTTTTTAAGTTGTTAGACATGGTCTGAAAATTGTTCATAAATGAATAAGGGAGGTTGTTCAACATAAACATTTTCTTTTATAAAGCCATTTAGAAAAGCACTTTTAACATCCATTTGATATAATTTAAAGTTATGAAAACATGCATAGGCCAATAATATACGTATTGCTTCTAATCTAGCGACTGGAGCAAATGTTTCTTCGTAGTCAATTCCTTCTTCCTGATTATATCCTTGTACAACTAATCTAGCTTTATTCCTAGTTATATTACCATGTTCATCAGCCTTATTTTTGAAAACCCATTTAGTACCAATAACTGATTGGTCACTAGGCCTTGGAACTAAATCCCAAACGTCATTTCTTTCGAATTGGTTTAGTTCTTCTTGCATAGCGAAAATCCAATAGTCATCAGTTTAGGCTTCCTTAACATTTTTAGGTTCTATATTAGAAAGAAATGCTACATGGCCCATTTGATTTAATCGATTTCTAGTTCTAACATTTGAAGTAATTTCTCCTATGACATTTTGAACTGGATGATCTTTTAATATCCTTGGTGGAGATCTTAATTCATTATTAGGAAAATTGTTTTCATTATTTTTAGACAAGGTAGTTTCTATATTTGTGATATTTTCAGGAACTTCTTCGTCATCTCTACTTGGTATTTGTTTAAAATTTTCATCAAAAGATACATGAAGTGT
This sequence comes from Allium fistulosum, assembly GCA_030737815.1. Taxonomy (NCBI): domain Eukaryota; kingdom Viridiplantae; phylum Streptophyta; class Magnoliopsida; order Asparagales; family Amaryllidaceae; genus Allium; species Allium fistulosum. Next base: position 693,731,750 of record CM060904.1, read on the forward strand.
TTCTTCGATGATATTAGTTCTTTTATTAAAATTTCGATAAGCTTTGCTTCGATCTGAATATCCTATAAAGATTCCTTTATCGGATTTTGGATTGAATTTGCCAAGCTGATCTTTTGTGTTTAAAATAAAACATTTTGAACCGAAAACCTTAAAATAGGAAATATTTGGTTTTCGACCATTAAAAAGTTCATAAGAAGTGTTTTTAGTTAGAGGTCTTATAGAAACATGATTTAGTACATAACAGGCAGTTGCTACTGCTTCTGCCTAGAAATGTTTGGGTAATGTGCTTCAATTTAACAAGGTTCTTGCACATTCTTGTAAAGTTCTATTTTTTCGTTCTACTACACCATTTTGTTGCGGAGTACGAGGAAAAGAAAAATTATGGTTTATTCCTTTCTTTTTACAAAAATGTTCAAAAACGTCGTTTTTGAATTCACCTCCATGATCACTCCTAATGTTCTTTATTTTTAAGTTTTTGAAATTTTGAATTCTTTTGGAAGAGACTTTGAAATTTTCAAAAGTATCACTTTTGTTTTTCATAAAAATAGTCCAAGTATATCTAGAAAAATCATCAACAATTACAAACACATATCTATTATGATTTATGGGTTGCACTTGGGTTGGTCCAAATAAATCCATATGTAATAATTCAAGTGGTTGTGTTGTTGAAATAACCTTTTTAGATTTAAAAGATGACTTAGTTAGTTTTCCTAATTGACATGCATCACAAATATGATCTATTTTAAAGTTCATTTTAGGTAATCCTTTTACTAACTCATTTTTAGAAAGCTTAGTTAAAGTTTTGAAGTTAATGTGACAAAATCTTTTGTGCCATAACCAAGGATCATTGTCTTTGGCTAGTAGACACATATCTGAATTATGATTTATTTTCATATTCAAAATATAAATATTTTTGTCTCTATCTCCTTCAAAGAGTAAATTTTGATTTTGATCAGAAATGCTACACTTATTTTCAGAAAAGGTAATTTTGAATTCTTTGTCACATAGTTGGCTAATACTTAAAAGATTATGTTTTAAATTCTTGACTAGTAAAACATTTGAAATAAGAGGTAAATTAGATGTACCGTGGTTGCTCACATCGCCTTTGCCGATGATATATCCCTTGGAATTGTCCCCAAAAGTGACAGAACCTCCATCTGAGTAGATAATGTTTGATAGCATATTTTTGTCTCCTGTCATATGTTTTGAGCAACCACTATCTAATATCCATTTTCCTCTCTTTTTAAGTGGGTGCTGCAAAATAAAAAATAATCTTGGTACCCACCTTTTTATAGGGTCCTAAGAGTTAGATCTTAAGAAACCAACCCCAAGAGGGTTCGGTATTCCCTTTATAAACATAATTTATATTTTTGTGTACAGATTCAATAAAGGAGTTTATATATTTCTTTCTAATCAAACTATTGTTTGTTTTAGGAATCCATATTTTTATAGTTTTCAAATTTGTCCTTTTTGAATTTTCTTTAGTGATTGTGGGTTTAAAATCAATTCTCCTTTTATTTTCTATTCTAGATGGAGCTATTGACTTCTTAACATAACCTAACCCCTTTTTACTTGACACTGATTGAGAATTTTCAATCATCTTAGACAAATTTTCTCTTCCTTTATTAAAGTTAGAAACATTTTTAGTAATATTCTCTAACTTACTTTTTAGCATAGTATTGTCTAGTTCAAGTAATTTTACTTTTGTTTTTAACTCGTGATTTTCAGAGACAAAAACATCATTCTTTTCTTTTTGAGTTTCAATTTCTTGACTCAATAAAGTAAGTTGAGAATTAGTATTAGAGACTGATTCTTGAAGTTTTTCAAGTTCTTCCTCTAGTATTTTCTTCTCATCTTTAAGCATATCTCTTTCGAATTCTGCTTTGTTCTGATTTTCGCGAGCTTCTTTATATTTTCTTTTGAAACTTTTTAGTGTGTTCAAAAGTTCTGAATTAATTTCTATTAGGTCATCAAAAGTAAGATCACTAACCTCATTTTCTGTGGCCATGAAGCATACATTTGCTTGTTCATTTTCATTATCACTGTCACTATCTGATGATGAGGAATCTGAGTCATCCTATGTGACAGAGAATGCTTTCTTTTTGTACCTGTCTTTTCTGCCCTTGTTGGAATAACTCTTCTTTAGTTCTGGACAGTTTTTCTAGATATGTCCATTCTTGTGACAGTTATAACATTCTAAAGCTGATGCAGATGGTTTGCTTGAGAAGTTCTTTTTATCATTGAATCTGTTGTTCTTTCGATACTTTAAGAACTTCTTGAAATTCTTGGCAATGAATGCTAAATTCTCATCATCTGAATCTTGGTTCTCTTCTTCTTCAGCCTGAAAAGCTATGTTCTTTTTGTCTTGTGCCTGTACTCTTTTAGCCTGTAAATTAACTTCATAAGACATTAGATTTCCTATCAACTCCTCTGGTTTATGGTAGAGATATTGTTAACTTCTTCGATAGCTAAAACTTTTCTCTCCCATTCATCCGTGAGTGAGTTGAGGAGTTTTGACACAATATCAAAATCTGTATACTTTTCTCCTAGTGCTAACAATGAGTGATATATGTCTTGGAATCTAGAGTACATATCATTTATAGACTCATCTTGTTTCATTCTAAAGTTTTGAAACTGATTTTTAAGCATTGAAATCTTACTTTGCTTAACTTTGTTTGCACCTTCATGAGTTATTTTTAGTGTCCGCCAAATTTCATAGGCAGTAGTGCACATGCTAACTCTATTAAACTCATTTTTGTCTAAAGCAAAAAATAACATATTCATAGCTTTTGAATTATTTGTAGCATCTAGTTTCTGTGTTTATGATCATTGTGCATATTCAGTATCTGGTATATGATGTTCAGTTTGAGTGATATTCCAGATATCATAACTGTTTGACTGCATAAATATTCTCATTCTAGTGGACCAATAACTGTAATTTAAACCATTAAATAGTGGTGGTCGTGCAGTGGATTATCCTTCATTGAAACTAGTGTTAGTGATGTTTTCCATATTAACAAGATATCAAATAATTGTGTTATGGTTATTGGATGACCTCGCTCCGATACCAAATGAAAGTTTGTGTGGATCGACAGATATGGAATATATATTAAACTAAGTGCGGAAGCAGTTAATAGCAGTAAAGTAAATAAGAGTAAGCACACCAGGAATTTTTATACTGGTTCGAACTCCCGTTCTACGTCCAGTCCCAGACTAACTTCTGGCTTTAACTAATAATACCCTCACTTAACCCGGAGGAATAGGTCTGAGCAGCAGAACAAACACCTGAGCAACAAAATAGGATTTTTGCCTCAGCAGCTGAAGAGGACTTTCCCTTACATGAGCAGCAGAACAGGACTTGACAGAATATAAAAGTAGTTGACACAATGTGTTCTTGATAACACTGATTTGTCTTTAAGATTACAAACTTCCTATAATCAATTCCTCAAGTATATAAAGAGTATGTGAAGATTTAAAAGGAAGAATATTGCTAAGAATCAAAGTATATGAAATATAATTCAAAGATTCAAAGCAATGAAGAGTATGAATGCACTAGAATAATCACAAGAGAGAATAGAAAGAATTAGAATCAGAATTGGTGATTATGAAGTATGTGAGAACTCCTATTTATAGTTTTCAGAGAGATGCAATTCTTAGTGAAGAGTTTCAACCAAGAGGGGCATCTTTTCACGGAGTGAAACTCTTCATGGAAGAAGATGTCCATTCAGAATTATGACAGGTGAAGCCCAGTCAGTCGACTGAATTTGAAAATTTTAAAATATTTGAACGTTTAAAATTAGAAAAAGAGTACACTATTGTGTATATGCACAGTCAATCGATTGGGCATGCACAGCCAGTCGACTGGCTGTGCATATATTGCACAGTGAACTTTGTTTTTAAAGAAACATAGAAAACAAAAAAACTTGAGGATTGATTTTAACATATGTCTAAGACTCAACACATATAATAATTACTTTAAGCATAGAGTTGTAGTCTTGATCCTCTGATGTCTTCTTTTTGTCATGTATGAGTGCATATTCTTCTTTAGCTTCTGAACCGTCTTATCATGAATCAAAACTAGTGATTCAACACTTCATTCTCCTAAAATCATTTAAAACACTTACAATATAGTTTAAACTTTTTATTTAAAACATCTTTTAAATATCATTACTTTCAAAGAAAGTTTGAACTTCGAAAATAAAAGTGTTTCCCTTTTTGTAAAAGTACCACTTGCCTTATTATATCAAATAATCCTTTAAAATATTTATATAAATTTTAAACCTCTTTTAAATGCTTAAACAAAGTTTAAATTTCCATCCAAATCATAATTAAAAACCATCACTTTTATAAAGAATTCGACTTTGAAAATGTAAAGGAATTTTTTAAATAAACCACTTGTTAAGTTACTCAAAAATATATTTAAAACTTCAAACTCCTTTTAAAATACTTATATAACTTTTATATAACACATTTGAAAAGAATTTACATGATATCTAAAATAAATAACCTCCTTTTACTTTACTAAACTCATGGATTTCCAAAGTGCAACCATTAATGGCTATCGCTATATGGACCGTAACATTCCAAACTTTGTTTTGTAAATCAATTAGTTTTTAAACACCATTCTTTTCTATATTTTACAATAACATTTACTTCAAAATATATATAAGTTATAACTTTTCAAATAACATAGAGAGGCTTAGCAACTTCTCTAGCACATTATCAAGTGCTACGAACTACTTTTATCTCAAAGGAGTTCAACTTTCCAATTCCTTTCATAAACATTTACATAAACAATAACATATGTAAATAAAAATCAATAAGGAGAGGAACTCCTTAGAGCCTCTCTACAAAATCCCATGCAAATCTCACATATGTATATGCATCTCGAAGTTTTCTGTAGTGACTTATTCGCTACGAAGACATTTCAACTTCCCCTTTTTGTCCCCTGCAATATAATGGTTACTTATGCCATCGACTTCCAAGTGGAAATAAAAAAATAATATAACCAGGTCATAGACAATTATACGACATATATAATCCATATTTTACAGCAATAAACATTCACTTTTAAAATTTATTTAAAGTAAGTTAGCTCACATTTATCTCGACTAAAATTCTATAAACAAGCTACCACTTCTTCCTACCACTACCCAACAACAACAATTTTCCACCCTTCTTCCATTTTAGCTCGACCTTGGCTCCCCTAACCTTTCACTGCTTACGTCTGACCCCTCTCCTTAAATGCTCACCGCCAAAGGCCATTTGGTGTGTGGTGCTCTAAATTTTGGTTCTTTGTAATGGTGGAGGGGTGTGCTATGTTATTATAAGTATATTTAAGGATTTGAATGGAAAGGAGAGAGTTTGCTTTGGTTTTGGCTAAGAAATATTTGTGGTGGAAATGGATAAAGAAAACATAAAAGAAGAAACTGAAATGGTAAAGAGAAAAGAGAAAGTGATGTGAAATACATATAGAAAAACAGAGAGATGAATACAGACTTAAATTTACCCCCACCACCACCCCTCAATGATGATGTTTGGTCACCAAAGCTCATCCCCCCACATGCCAATCCATGTGCACATCTTTTCCTTTGTACTAATGCACACAAATCCATACACAAAAAGTCCACTTTTCTTAATCTCTTATTTAATCAAATTCTAGAACTTTCTAATGACTCTTTATTTTGATTAATCTATTTGATACTGTTTGAATTGTTACTATATGTATGTGTATGTTACAAAAGTGTGAATATGTATGCAATAACGTTGCAACAACTTCCAATCGATAAAAAGTCGAAAACCAAATAAACGAATTTTGGTAACATTTTTCAATTTTTCATCGAACTATTTATTTTTGTAAACAAAATTCAAAAATAAGTTTTCCTTCATTAATTATTATTAAAAGAGGGTTACTTGATTATTAAAAACCATTAATTGAATAATTTACATTAATTAAATGTTCACAAATCAAAATGGTAAAATTCCGGGTTATTACAGATGTGGCTCCCTTAATTACTGGTTACAACAAATGTATGGCCTGTTGTGAAATAGCCCGAGTTTACAGGCTCTCTATTTAGACAACCCATTGTAAAGACAGCACGAAAACATGATTATCTATCAAATCTTCGATAGCCTCAAAGCCTTGTTCAGGGAGCAATCTCGTTCCATAAGGTACGAGATTACTAAGAAACTATTCAATATAAAATGACGAAGGTCACTCATGTAGAGGAATACGTCTTAATGATGAAATGCTATATTGATAGACTTTCATAGCTAAACGTTGCTATAAGCAATGAGCTACAAAAGGATTTGATCTTAGCTCACTTGCTCTACAATTTAAGCCATTCATATTGAACTACAATATGAACTAGATGAATGTGAGCCTCGTGGAGCTGCTCAATATGTTGAGATATCTTCGAAGATTAGGGCACAGTGCTCACTAGAATGGGAACGACGTCTTCTTTAAATGGTTTGAAGATCAAAAAGCATGTTGATAAGAAGATTATAAGAACGCTCTTAATGACTAGGGTGAATGTCATCACTGTCACAAGAAGGGGCATTGGAAGCAGAATTGTCTGGATTACTTGAAATTTGTCAAAGATAGGAAAGAAAATAAATATACTGCTCCTACAGGTGTGTTTATGATTCAAAATTATTGTATATTTAATAAATTACATTGGGTTTTAGACATTATATCCGGGACTCTAATATGTAATTAGTTATAGGGACTAAGAAGTAGAAGGCATATGGAAAATGGTGAAATATGATTTCATGTTGCTGATAGTATTATAGATGTAAATACAGTTGGAGACTCCCATTTACTTTCGCCAAATGGTTTTGATATTTTTGATGAACTAGTGGTTTTGATTTGGTTTTAAGTAATTTCTATTGCATCATATTCTTTATTTATGGTATTATAACCATTTTGAAATCCTTTGAAATTGGTTGTTGTCTTCATTCCAATAACAATACTACAAATATTGTGTTCAGTGGAAATAATATATGTTATGGTATTTTGGATAATGGCATTTATGGACTTAATGTTAATCAAGTAGGTGTTGTTAATAATTCTTCTAATGTTGACATTAATAATAATTATCTAGGACATTGTAAAGTAGGTCTTATAAGTGAAAATGTCTTCACAAATTGAAAACTGAATGTTTTTTACCATCATTTGATTCCGAATCATTTAATACTTATGAGTCATGCCTAAAAGAGAAAATGACTAAGCACCCCTTCAGTGGGAGCAGTGATAGAATTGATGGACTCTTGGATCGTGTACATACTGATGTATGTGGCCTAATGCCTATAGTTAATATTATCCAGGTTTTTAAACCAGTAGTATCCAAGAGAAGACAGAACAACTTAATGGAGTCAGAATGGCTCAGAACTCAACCTGAAGGACTAAAGCAACAAGCCAAAGAGAGTCAAGAAAAGAGAACAAGAAAACCCACTAAGGACATGGACGCTAGCGATCCATAGCCTATGGATCGCTAGCGATCCATAAGGATAGCTCAGGGTTCAACCGGTTTGCTTGCATCGTGATCTAATCCATATTACAAAGGTAGAAACTGAGTTTGACAAGATTCCGAGTTAGTTAAATCAAGAGACAAGCATCCATTCAGCCCAATCAACAGCTAAATACAACTAGTAAGTAAATCGTCATCAAAACAGAGCGATGTGCAATGACACTACATGAACAAAACCAACAAAAGATAGCAAAGGCAGTTCAAAACCCAAAGTCCTAAAAATGCTAAGTGTATGGATCGGTAGCGATCCATAAACCATGGATTGCCAACGATCCATACACCATGGATCACCAGCGATCCATATGTCAACACTTAACTACTACGACTCATGGGGAACAAGGCAAAAGGAGAAGCTAAGGAGCTAGCTTGCATTCGAGCCAATGCTATGGATCGCTAGCGATCCATAGACCATGGGTCACTAGCGATCCATAGTTTTGGCTCGGGTCGCGAGCTAAGCTCCACTGCATCCTTCTATCTCCATCTGCAAGCAATTGGCGAACGGACTTTACTCAATAACTCTCCAATCTCTATAAATACCATCTGATCTGCAACGTAAAGAGGGATCTTCTCTGGATTGGTTGCTAAAGCTCTACTGGAAACTTTCTTCACTCTTCACCTCCCTCACAGCAATCTCTAAAGGGGTTCACTATGATTCTCCAGTGGATTCCAACCTTGGAGATTCAATCTAGCTAAGGACGATCAAGAGCCTTGTAATCAAACACTCCTTGTAACGGCAATAAGTCTATAATAGAAATTATAAAGTGGACGTAGGCTTCGTTAACAGCCGAACCACTATAAAAATCTTCTTGTTATCTTTTTCTTACTGCTTTTTTCTATATCAATTATCTATATTATTGCTCTGTGAGAACAGGGCTAGTGCTTTCTGTGGTGACCCTCATTCTAAAACACATAGATTTTTTTTAAAATTTTTAGCATACAAAAGGAATTCACCACTAACTCCATTTCTTCTGTATTTGAACATTTAAGTAATTTCCAAATATTTTTCCCAAGACCCTGGATTTACCAATATAATCATATCAGTTCACAAAACATATTAAGACAATTACATATTTGATGATATATAATTGTTTTCCTTTGCCTTTCAGAGTTAACAAATTGCAAAGTGAATTTTAATCAAACAGGCAACAACATACTATATTTTTGTTCTACTGCCAGAGATACATTTTGGCAATTATAATACTTATATATTCAATATTGCAATGCACAGTGCATTTTTCATATGCTTTCTAGACTTTCTGCCTAAATAATTTTATTAACATTAAAATAGCATTTACTTGATCTCATGATAGTTATCAAGTATTTACATGATATTACTTACAAATTATGCTTGCAGGCATGGATAATGGATCTAATTCCCATTTATCATTTCAGATTGAATGGATGAGGACTTTTAGCATTTTTAAGTTTAATATGATGCAGACTTATATACTTGGTGTTTTTATTGGATCTGCTTGGTGTTTTCTTTGATTTGTCCCAGAAGCACTACACTTCATTAATTGAAATGAAGTGGTTCCAGGCTCCAAGGGTTTGACTCATGGCCATCTAGGCCGGCCATAGTCCCTCTTTAACCACTTGCAAACCCATATCCCTTATATTAACAAACTTCTACAAAGTCCTACTCCTAATCCCAAGCATGTTTATGCCTAGTTCAAGTTTTCTGGAGATGCATTCTTATATGTGTTCAATCAATTATTCAAAATTCAGTATCTTTCAGGTCTACTGCTCTCATAGTTCTATTTGAAATTTAAATACTCAATTTACATACAAATTTCCAGAACTCATGCACAAATTCATTTCACTTAAATATCCTACTAAAATTTTTGAGAGTTCATTTCAAAAAATCCACCACCTTAGCTCTTTAATTTCCATAAAATCAAAGATATAAATTCAAACATTAAAAATCAGAGATCAAATATATGTCTATCCCCTTATTTCTCTAAATCAGACATCCATAAAAATTGGTAGATAACCAAACATCATCAATAATCACTCACAACAGGTTTACTTAAGTACATATTTTCAATCCAAATACATAGAAATTTTCCTACAAGTAACTTCAATTACAAAATGAAACTTGACTAATAAATTCATTACAATGCAACTGCAAAATCAAGACTGGTTCCTTTTTATTAATACTAGCAGCTAATTGCCTTCTTCATTCCTCAATCCAACTTCAATTCCCTGCAAGCAATTCACTGAGCTGCCCCAATTTTAATGAGACACCCAGATGATTGCAAGGGCAACCAAAAGGGTCAGTTTTCACTGGTATGAGCATTTATCAAATTTGTATACATAATTTTTTTTTGATAATCTTGCAGTGCCTTCCTAGTTTAACAGATTTTTATACTTAGCATGTTTTGGTTCATACAAAGTGATACAAAAACACATTCATCTGTTTAAACCATACACAGCAAACAGTTAAAATAAACATATGTACAATTCTTGATTCATTCTCTCCAAATTTAGATAAGCAAAACTCAGGTTTTATACCCCAAATTTTCACCCAGCAACTAACCAGAACATCACATTAATCCTGATTAGTTTTACTCCCTGTCTAGATATTCATAACCCAAATTTATGAATCCCATTCCTTATTTATTTTATGGTCTACATCTCCTTGTCAAATGAACACTATGTATGCATTGTGAAGGAAACTCCCAGGTTGTTTAAATTATTCCAACACACAAAGGCCTCAGGGTGCAGTTGCACCATGCATATACTTGCTCCCACATGGAGTAAGCAGATCATTGACTAACTCCCAAGTGACCAATTTAGTTTTTCTTTCATTCATATTTCAGAAAGATATAACTGCTTGTATATTTTCTGGTTCAACCCCATGTTCCCCTATTTAATCTATATCCATGTTTAATGATGGTAAGATAGAACAAGAATGCTCAAAACATGTTAACTCTAAAAGCCCACTTACAGATTAATGCTCCAATCAAAAATGCACAAACAAACATCCATATCACCCATAACAAATTATTTCAGAGATTTAAATGACTCATAATATTTTAGGCTGCCTGCAATAGGACTTAATGCCATTGCATACAAAGGATAAATACTCACTTAATGTTTTCCTTTCACTGCCTTAATCCTTTGAACAGCAAATCCCCCAAAGCCTCAAGCTAGTGTTTCTCCTATTTATTTTATTTTTGTTTTGATCCCGAGAGAATGATGGATTTGGTTATGTGCAGTTATTTATAAATCCATTCTAGGGTTTAAGAAAATTGGTAATTCCCCTGATACCCTTAGATGTTCATGTACATATCATATTCCTGTGTGGTCATAAATTGGAAATGCACACATTAGGTTACTTTAATTAGTTATTTCGGGGATCATGCATTTTTAAACACTCAATACTATTTTCATGACTCTTTTCTACTCATGCCATATGCATGTGACCCTTGGTTTATTTTTATTTTTTATTTTTTTTATAAGTTTAAGGAATCTGAAAATATCCTTTGTATTTTCTACCTATCTATTATCTCCATTCAATCATGCATACTATCATACCTTATTATGTAATGTAAAAATCATTCACCCATTTTATTTGCTTGAAATAAATATAAGATATGGTAATTTTTATTTGATTCTGTATGTCTATATATATATTTCTGCCTCTTTGTCAAATCAGTAACTCCTTCTATGTTTAAATAAAAATCACATATATTATGCTAATTATTTTTAGCACAATTATAAGACATTTAAACCTTTTTATTAAGCTTCATTTTCATTCTATCTTTAAATAAAACAGAAAACACCCCGTATATTAAATGTTTGTATTTATATTATTCTTTGGACATAGAACTATATTCATTTTGGGTTCCAATTTTCTTTTAATCACCTTACTCCTTGCATTTTATCAAACAGAAGCTCCCATGCAATTTTATTTATTGCCAAATTTTTTTCTTTTCTGTTTTATTGCATTATATATATATATATTTTATAATTTCAGAATTTAATATAAATGTATCTTTCATTTTATTTTTATTTTATTTTATTTTAGGGTCATTACATACCCTCCCCCTTAAAGGAATTATGTCCCCATAATTTCTTTCTAATTCTTCAATTAAAAGCACTAATCTATAGCCTGTTTTAACTCCATAACCCCATACTCACAGTCTATGAAAGCAAACAATATGTAAGAATATTTAGATAAAATCATCATAAGCTGCTTAAACATACCTCTCCATCAGTAAACAAATTGGGGTACTTAGCCCTCATTTTATCTTCAACCTCCCATGTACAGTCATTAGTGTCCAAGCTCCATTGAATTTTTACCAGTTTGATCACCTTGTTTCTCAGCTTTTTCTCTTCCTTGGCAACTATCCCTACTGGTTCATTTGTATAGACCAAATCCTTTTGGACTTGAATTTGAATAGGTGACTCCAGAATTGCTCCTTCATCATGCATCCATTTTCTCAATTGAGAAACATGGAACACTGGATGCACACCACTTAACTCCTCAGGTAACTTAAGTCTGTAGGCCATAGCACCAATTCTTTGCATAATTTCATATGGTCCTACAAATCTTGGTGATAGCTTACCAGATTTCCTAGACCTGAACGCCTTCTTCATTGGTGATACCTTCAGAAAAACATGCTCTCCTACTTCAAACTCCATTGGCTTCCTCTTTCTATCTGCATAAGACTTCTGTCTTGATTGTGCTGCCTTCATTCTATGCCTAATTAATTCAATCATGTTGGAAGTTTCTTTAACATGATCTGGCCCCAATATTACACCCTCTCCTGCTTCCAACCAACAGGCAGGAGACATGCAGGGTCTTCCATACAAGGCTTCAAAGGGAGCCATTCCTATTGTTGATTGATAGCTATTGTTGTAAGTGAATTCTGCCAAGTGAATATGATCCTCCCAATTGCCCCCAAAATCAAGCACACATGCTCTAAGTAAATCTTCCAATATTTTATTCACTATCTCTGTTTGCCCATCACTTTGAGGATGGTAGGCAGTGCTTAAACAAAGTTGTGTTCCCATTGCTTCTTGGAAGCTTTCCCAAAATCTTGAGGTGAACAAAGTGTCTCTATCACTTACAATAGTCTTGGGTATACCATGTAGCCTCACCACTTCCTTAATAAATAATTGTGCAAGCATATGTGCATTTCTATCTGACCTGACAGGGACAAAGTGAGCTGATTTGGTTAGTCTATCGACAATTACCCATATACTATCATTGCCTTTCTTAGTTCTAGGCAAACCATCCACAAAATCCATGGAAATACTTTCCCATTTCCACTGAGGTACCTCCAAAGGTTACAACATGCCAGAAGGCTTTTGGTGGTCTGCTTTAATTTGTTGACATGTGAAACACTTTGCCACATATCTTGCCACTGCTTGCTTCATTCCTGGCCACCAGTAGCTTCTTTTTAAATCATGATACATTTTAGTACCACCAGGGTGTATGGTGTACTTGGTCTTGTGATGCTCATTCATGATTTCTTCCTTCAACTCTGCAAGGTCTGGTACACAAAGCTTATCATTTTTCCTCAAATAACCCTTGGAATCTATTTTAAAATTTTCCAACTCGAGGTTGCTAAGTAACATTTCCTTCTTTTCCTTCAAATTTTTATCTTGGTCTTGCATGCCACCAATTTTCTCCACCAGATTAGACTTCACTGTGATTATTCCCAGTGTACCATACTCCACCATATCACCATGTTCTTTAAAATTCACTTCATCCTTGCTGTATATATCTGCCTCCCCAAGTACTGCAAGGTTTTTAAATTCATCAATCATCAAACTGGCTAATCTGACATGATTTCTGCTCAAAGCATCTGCCACTCTATTAGCTTTTCCAGGAGTGTACAAAATATCTAATTCATATGCAGCTAGAAACTCCAACCACCTTGCTTGCCTCATATTTAAATCTTTTTGAGAAAATAAATATTTCAATGCTTGATGATCTGTGAATAATTCAAACTTTGCCCCAAGCAAATAATGCCTCCAAAGTTTTAATGCAAACACTATTGCAGCTAATTCTAAATCATGAGTTGCATATTTGGTCTCAATGGGTTTAAGTTGTCTTGATGCATATGCCACCACCTTGCCATGTTGCATGAGCACTGCACCTAACCCAGACCCACTAGCATCAGTGTATACAACCATTCCTTCATTTACCTCTGGGATTTGCAAGACAGGAGCCTCCACCAATGCTTGTTTTAATTTCTCAAAAGCTTGTTCACACTGCTCAGTCCACACATATGGTTGGTTCTTCTTGGTTAGTTTGGTCATTGGTGCTGCTATTCTTGAAAAATCCTTGATGAACCTCCTATAGTACCCTGCCAAACCTAAGAATGACCTCACCTCAGTCACTGTCTTGGGTCTACTCCATGTTTGAACTGCAATGACCTTGCTTGGATCTACACTTACTCCCTGCTGTGACACTATGTGTCCTAAGAATTTCACTTCATGTTGCCAAAATGTACACTTTGAATACTTGGCTTTTAATTCATGTTCTCTAAGTCTGGATAATACTAAATGTAGGTGCATGGCATGATCATTTTCTGTCTTTGAATAAATTAATATGTCATCTATAAATACCAAAACAAATTTATCCAAAAAGTCTCTAAAAATTCTATTCATCAAGTCTACAAAATAAGAGGGAGCATTGGTCAAACCAAATGGCATTACTAGAAATTCATAAAGGCCATACCTTGTGTTGAAGGCTGTGTACTCAATACTTTCCTCTGCAACTTTCATTTGGTGAAATCCAGAGGCTAAGTCTAACCTTGAAAATATTTTAGCTTCATGCAATTGGTCAAATAGATCATCTATTCTAGGCAGTGGGTATTTATTCTTGATGGTCACCTTATTTAAATCCCTGTAATCCACACACATCCTCATTGTTCCATCATGCTTCTTAACAAAAAGCACTGGGGAACCCCAACTGGAACTACTTGATCTTATGAATCCTTTCTCTTCTAATTCTTCTAGTTGATGTTTTAATTCTACCAACTCTTTTGGACCCATTCTATAAGGCTTCTTAATGATTGGATTTGTTCCTGGCATTAATTTTATTTTAAATTCAACTGGTCTATTTTGAGGAATTCCCTTCACTTCTCCAAACACATCTATATATCCATTTACTACTGGGATTTCCTCTATTTTTAATTCCTTTTGAACTTCATTAATACTCCAGATTTTATTAAAACATGTATTCTTTGCTATTTCACTTAAGATGGTAATTCTTTTGCCTTCATTTGTCTCTAAAGAAATAGTAAGATTTTCTAAATTTAAAATTGCTTTATTCTTCATTAACCAATCCACCCCCAAAATTACCCCAATACCAGGATAATTTAAGGTATATAAGTCTGAATTAAATTTATAACCCTCTATAATTAATTTCAGACCCATACACTTCATCCCTAACATACAATGACTCCCTACGGGACTGTGTACAATTAAGGGCTGATCAATAAAAACACATGCAAGTGCTAATTTCTTTGTAATTTCCAGAGATATTAGTGAATGTGAGGCACCAGTGTCATATATTACTGATATTGGTTGGGTATGAATAAAAATTATACCTTCAAGTTGCCCAACATTCCCAGTGTTACTTGCTGCCAAAGCTCCTACCCTTGTTGTTCCCCTATTGGTTTCTGGGCAATCCTTCTTGAGATGACCCATCTTTCCACAATTATAGCAGCCTCCTCTAGGTATTTTAGGGTCAGGGCATTGGTTACTATAATGTCCAGCTTTTCCACAATTAAAACAATGAGTGAATTTCTTGCTTTCAGGTGCTATTGCTCCTTCCCCTTTCTTAACTCCTTTACTTGCATTTCTCTTGTCATAAGGTTGCACTTTGTTCTGACCACCCTTCTTCTTATTGAGCTTCATATTCCTGAATTTCTCCCTTGCAGTGTCATGTTGCTCAAATGAGAGAGTTAGATCAATTACCTGATCAAAGGTCTTGTCCTTGTATGGCAACATTGCCCTTGACAGACTAGGGTTCAAGCCTTGAATGTACCTTGCATTCTTTGCTTCTGCATTCCCTATTAACACCATACCATACTTGGATAATGCTTCAAACTTCTGAGTGTATTCATTCACACTCATGCTTCCTTGCCTTAACCTAATAAAGTCTTCTAGCAGTGTGGCCTTGGCAGATGCTGGGACAAATCTGGCCTCAAGCATGTCCTTGAAATTATTCCAAGTGATAGTATCCTCTTGTCTTCCTGTTGTCACAACTTCCCACCAATCCAGTGCAACCCCCTTCAATTTCCTTGAAGCTATCTGTCTCTTCGTTTGGTCATTGATTTGCATATCTGTGAAGACCCTCTCCATAGTTCTTATCCAAGTTTGAACACCTATAGCTCCTTCAGTACCTTAAAAATCCTTTCCTCCCAAAGTGGTACATGTCTTAAGCAGTTTGGAGAGTTCCTCATGAGGATTGTCTTGCCTTGGTGCCATTCCATCCCTTAAAGCTCTCACAAAATTCTCCATGCTCATCATAGGTGGCTCACGTGATGATCCTGCACCTGTGTGATGCCTTGGTCCTACCATAATGCTATAAATATGATTTTTATGTTAGTTTATTTACCCCTATCATTTTTGGTGTCTTTACTTTGTTCATTTTTATTTCTGTGCACATTGTGCATGTATCACATGTACACACATATATTATTATTTTTGACATATTACAAAAGCATTCAACACCAATAATTCAAACAATGCATTCAAACATCCATATGCATACAACAACATTTACTATGTTATTTAAAACATAGCTCTGATACCAACTGTGGTGACCCTCATTCTAAAACACATAGATTTTTTTTTTAATTTTTAGCATACAAAAGGAATTCACCACTAACCCCATTTCTTTTGTATTTGAACATTTAAGTAATTTCCAAATATTTTTCCCAAGACCCTGGATTTACCAATATAATCATATCAGTTCACAAAACATATTAAGACAATTACATATTTGATGATATATAATTGTTTTCCTTTGCCTTTCAGAGTTAACAAATTGCAAAGTGAATTTTAATCAAACAGGCAACAACATACTATATTTTTGTTCTACTGCCAGAGATACATTTTGGCAATTATAATACTTATATATTCAATATTGCAATGCACAGTGCATTTTTCTTATGCTTTCTAGACTTTCTGCCTAAATAATTTTATTAACATTAAAATAGCATTTACTTGATCTCATGATAGTTATCAAGTATTTACATGATATTACTTACAAATTATGCTTGCAGGCATGGATAATGGATCTAATTCCCATTTATCATTTCAGATTGAATGGATGAGGACTTTTAGCATTTTTAAGTTTAATATGATGCAGACTTATATACTTGGTGTTTTTATTGGATCTGCTTGGTGTTTTCTTTGATTTGTCCCAGAAGCACTTACACTTCATTAATTGAAATGAAGTGGTTCCAGGCTCCAAGGGTTTGACTCATGGCCATCTAGGCCGGCCATAGTCCCTCTTTTACCACTTGCAAACCCATATCCCTTATATTAACAAACTTCTACAAAGTCCTACTCCTAATCCCAAGCATGTTTATGCCTAGTTCAAGTTTTCTGGAGATGCATTCTTATATGTGTTCAATCAATTATTCAAAATTCAGTATCTTTCAGGTCTACTGCTCTCATAGTTCTATTTGAAATTTAAATACTCAATTTACATACAAATTTCCAGAACTCATGCACAAATTCATTTCATTTAAATATCCTACTAAAATTTTTGAGAGTACATTTCAAAAAATCCACCACCTTAGCTCTTTAATTTCCATAAAATCAAATATATAAATTCAAACATTAAAAATCAGAGATCAAATATATGTCTATCCCCTTATTTCTCTAAATCAGACATCCATAAAAATTGGTAGATAACCAAACATCATCAATAATCACTCACAACAGGTTTACTTAAGTACATATTTTCAATCCAAATACTTAGAAATTTTCCTACAAGTAACTTCAATTACAAAATGAAACTTGACTAATAAATTCATTACAATGCAACTGCAAAATCAAGACTGGTTCCTTTTTATTAATACTAGCAGCTAATTGCCTTCTTCATTCCTCAATCCAACTTCAATTCCCTGCAAGCAATTCACTGAGCTGCCCCAATTTTAATGAGACACCCAGATGATTGCAAGGGCAACCAAAAGGGTCAGTTTTCACTGGTATGAGCATTTATCAAATTTGTATACATAATTTTTTTTTGATAATCTTGCAGTGCCTTCCTAGTTTAACAGATTTTTATACTTAGCATGTTTTGGTTCATACAAAGTGATACAAAAACACATTCATCTGTTTAAACCATACACAGCAAACAGTTAAAATAAACATATGTACAATTCTTGATTCATTCTCTCCAAATTTAGATAAGCAAAACTCAGGTTTTATACCCCAAATTTTCACCCAGCAACTAACCAGAACATCACA
Organism: Allium fistulosum; assembly: GCA_030737815.1. Taxonomy (NCBI): domain Eukaryota; kingdom Viridiplantae; phylum Streptophyta; class Magnoliopsida; order Asparagales; family Amaryllidaceae; genus Allium; species Allium fistulosum. The sequence goes on from CM060904.1 coordinate 693,749,725, forward strand.
TTAATCCTGATTAGTTTTACTCCCTGTCTAGATATTCATAACCCAAATTTATGAATCCCATTCCTTATTTATTTTATGGTCTACATCTCCTTGTCAAATGAACACTATGTATGCATTGTGAAGGAAACTCCCAGGTTGTTTAAATTATTCCAACACACAAAGGCCTCAGGGTGCAGTTGCACCATGCATATACTTGCTCCCACCTGGAGTAAGCAGATCATTGACTAACTCCCAAGTGACCAATTTAGTTTTTCTTTCATTCATATTTCAGAAAGATATAACTGCTTGTATATTTTCTGGTTCAACCCCATGTTCCCCTATTTAATCTATATCCATGTTTAATGATGGTAAGATAGAACAAGAATGCTCAAAACATGTTAACTCTAAAAGCCCACTTACAGATTAATGCTCCAATCAAAAATGCACAAACATCCATATCACCCATAACAAATTATTTCAGAGATTTAAATGACTCAAAATATTTTAGGCTGCCTGCAATAGGACTTAATGCCATTGCATACAAAGGATAAATACTCACTTAATGTTTTCCTTTCACTGCCTTAATCCTTTGAACAGCAAATACCCCAAAGCCTCAAGCTAGTGTTTCTCCTATTTATTTTATTTTTGTTTTGATCCCGAGAGAATGATGGATTTGGTTATGTGCAGTTATTTATAAATCCATTCTAGGGTTTAAGAAAATGGGTAATTCCCCTGATACCCTTAGATGTTCATGTACATATCATATTCCTGTGTGGTCATAAATTGGAAATGCACACATTAGGTTACTTTAATTAGTTATTTTGGGGATCATGCATTTTTAAACACTCAATACTATTTTCATGACTCTTTTCTACTCATGCCATATGCATGTGACCCTTGGTTTATTTTTATTTTTTATTTTTTTATAAGTTTAAGGAATCTGAAAATCTCCTTTGTATTTTCTACCTATCTATTATCTCCATTCAATCATGCATACTATCATACCTTATTATGTAATGTAAAAATCATTCACCCATTTTATTTGCTTGAAATAAATATAAGATATGGTAATTTTTATTTGATTCTGTATGTCTATATATATATTTCTGCCTCTTTGTCAAATCAGTAACTCCTTCTATGTTTAAATAAAAATCACATATATTATGCTAATTATTTTTAGCACAATTATAAGACATTTAAACCTTTTTATTAAGCTTCATTTTCATTCTATCTTTAAATAAAACAGAAAACACCCCGTATATTAAATGTTTGTATTTATATTATTCTTTGGACATAGAACTATATTTATTTTGGGTTCCAATTTTCTTTTAATCACCTTACTCCTTGCATTTTATCAAACAGAAGCTCCCATGCAATTTTATTTATTGCCAAATTTTTTTCTTTTCTGTTTTAATGCATTATATGTATATATTTATTTTATAATTTTAGAATTTAATATAAATGTATCTTTCATTTTATTTTTATTTTATTTTATTTTAGGGTCATTACACTTTCACACTCAAACTAGGGTGTTGATCCATTTTTTGGGTTAACATTTTAGTGCTTTCACTGAGAATCCAACTCAAGGTTCGGATCTAGCTATCTACTTTGGATCCCATAGGTCCAGAAGTTAGATCCACAATCTTTGCCTGAAACATCTACCGCTTGGAATCAATGGCTCCTGGAAGAAGGAGAATTGCCTCTGGAAGGTCCATAGGGGTAGTGATAGTTGGAGAAGATGTTAATCCTCAATATACCGAAGTAAATGATGCTAACTTAGGAAATCAGGCGCTAGCATCCTCCAGTCAGCACGAAGTCGTTACTATGGATGAGCTGAATAAGACGGTTGACGAGATCAACCAAAAAATGGAAAGTAGCCAGAAGGCTCTGATGGATAAGCTTAACGCTCTCTTAACCTTATAGCCAAACCCTGCTCCAAGAACTGTGCCTGAACCTACGACTATTATAGAATAAGAAAATTCCTCTGTTTCCAGTCTAAATAGAAGAAACGAAAAATAGCTGCAAAAAAGAGTAACAACATGAGCTATGGGACTCAACATGGAAGGAAATACGAGTCCCTCGCTTGCTGCAAGGCAACCAACTCTGAACTTGAACTAGGGGTAAAGACCCCGCAAGAAGACATAGCTATGGACCTCTCCGACTCAGAAGATGGAGAACAAGACAATCAGCTGGAAGAGAATGTTAACGCATTTGATGATGCTAGGAAAGTCCAAACTGCCCCGATCAGACCAACTGCAAGCCAACGGGATCTCGTGGGAGTGTCTCTCCCAAAGATAGGAGAGCCTAGGCTTCAACCCACTTGCCAAGGCCATTTGCAAAGCCAAACACATGGTGTAGTGACTGACGGCCGCCCCCAAGATTACCAGACATCAGAGGCATACATAGCAGACATGGTCAAACGACTAATGGACGAAAGTAAAATAAGGAGAGATGACGAATGGGGATCTGCACTAAGTGGAACTCCCTTTACCGATGAAATCTTAAATGAGAAGTATCCAGAAAAAATTCACAATGCCAACTATTCCATCCTACGACGGGACAAAGGACCCAAAATCCCATTTGTACAAGTACAGTCGGTACATGGATGGAGCTAATGCCTCTAAAACTGTTTGGTGCAGGTGTTTTCCCATCTTTCTTGAAGGAATTGCGTCTATATGGTTCACTAGGCTTCCGTAAAGATCTATCTCTACTTTTGACCAATTAGCAACAAGATTCCTTGATCAGTTCATACTTCATACCACGCAACCAAAAGATGTCATGTCCTTATCCGGACTGTTCCAGGGACGCGATGAATCACTGAAATCCTTCATGAATCGGATCAATACCGCAGTGACGGAAATTAGCAACTCCAACGAGGACATGGTTTTTATGGCATTAGTTCATGCAATTCACCCGGAGACTGAATTCGAAAAGTGGATTAAGAAGAAGCAACCTACCACAAGGAATGACTTCAATCGTAAAGCAAGTCAATACTTGAGATTAGAGGAAGCGCGGGAGCTGAAAAGGAAATCTACTAGTGTGCAACCAATAAACATCGGACAGAGTGATGTAGCAATGAATCAAAATGCACACGCTTCTGGAACTACTGAAGGAGGGAAAGATGGAAATCAAAAGAGAAAAGGCCACAACTCCAATATAAGGAATGATAATGGCAACAATAAAAGGCTTAAAGGGTTCAGGCTTGAAGATTATACCTCTTTAAACGACACTCCGGAAAATATTTATCTCGCAACACAATGGACTGAGGAATACAAAAAAACCTACTAAGAAGGAAGCAACTAAGCAACAAAAAACGCTCAGGAAAGTTCTGCCGCTTCCATGAGGCTCATGGTTATAACACAAACGAATGCCGCCATCAAAGAATCTCATTGAAAAATTGATCCGGGAAGACAAACTCGAGCAATACGTGAGAAAATCACAGAACCCTGATCAACCCACGGCTCCTCAGCCTCCTAGAGAATGAAGGAATCAAGCCAGAACTAGTGAAGAAGGGTCCAAACGAACTGACCAAAGACTTATTATTGGAACAATATATGAGGGACCACACCCCATGCAAAGAAGAAGGGGAGAGATGGAGCGGTATGCAAGTTCTTTGAAGCATGCTCCAAAGGAATCATGTCTCGTAGTAGAAGATGAAACTCTAGCCAAGCTGCATAAAGTATTGAGTGATGACATAGAGTTTCGAAAATGGGACATCGAAGTGATCGAGGCCCCGACTCTCGATCCAATAGTGGTAACAGTGGGAATTGGTCCCGCGGTTGTCCGACGAGTGTTGGTCGATAATGGCAGCTCGGTTAATATACATTTCAAATGTACTTTTGGTCAAATGAAGATCGGCATGAAAAGCATGTCTGCATGCCAAACGAAGATCCAAGGGTTCACTGGCAAACCCAAGCAGCCTGTGAAACAATCGACCTGCCAGTGGAACTTGGAGAGGGTGATCAAAGAGTCACCCTCATTCAGACTTTTGTAATCGTGGACAAAATGTCTGCATATAACGCCTTCTTGGGACGGCCTGCTCTAGCAAATTTCAAAATAGCTCTGGTCCAATGGCGTCTAACCATGAAGTTCCCTACTGCAAATAGAATCGGAGTGGTGAAAGGAGATCAGTGTGTTGCCAGAGAATATTACGTTGCGGAGTTACCTGAAACCAGAAGAAGGGAAATAGGAAGGATGTGGGGAGAACTCTCCACATCCGTGAACCTTCCGAATAGCAACTACAGAGCCGCCCCTAGCTTGAGGACCATAGCCGATTCGATAAGGCGTTGGACCCTAGAAAGAAGTGTTTAGGGGAGGAACGGGCAGCACCGGTAGAATTGACGGTGTCTGTGCCGGTCGATATGGATGACCCAACTAAAGTCTTGAAAATTGGTGTAACGATCCATAAATTTTAACTGTTTTAAAATCGTAATTAGTTGAAATTTTGTGAAATTTTAAACGATAAAATTTTGAAATATAAATTTGATATTTGGAATGCGTCTAGTTAAACATAGCAACTGGTAAATTTTCGTCCGAAAATATGAAAGTTTATTTCGCGCGTAAATTTGCTTCAATTTAATCAGTTAAAAAGCGATGAAAATAAAATGTTTTCAGAACCTAAATATTTTTACATAGAAAAATTATAAACCATCTTCTGAGCAAACACCATTTTTCGTTTTTCCAAATTCGGACTTCTTTAGCTCCGTCGATCTTATTTTTCTGCAGTTTTGCTGCATTTTCCATAGTAAAAAAATTCGAATTTTTATAATTCAATCGTACCACTGATATCCATATACCATTTTGATCGTCTCGTCATGCTGATCTCAGCGGTACATTTAATTCTTTGTTTTGAAGTCCGATACGCCGCGGAAATCGCGAAACGGTCATGTATATCGGTACCGGTTTGAATGTCTTGAATTCTTTTGCCTGTTGGGTAACAACCGTGTAACATCCCAATGGACATTAGCATTTAATTCCTTGAAGTTAAGCACATTGGAAAATTACAATTCCATGCGTTGAATATTTCACCGGTTACTTCTTTATGTATTGCCTCTGCTTTTCTCTCTCCTACACGTTTCCACTTCCAACTTTCTTTTTGTTGCTGCTCTTTCCTTTATGACATTTACAATGAAGATGAATTGTAATTCAATATAAAGCTTAGTCATTATATTTGTTATTCCCACTGTTCATTGTTTTTAAATTTGCATAACGGTTCAAATTTGCTTTAAATAACTGTTCCTTTTCATTTGCTTTGATAACGTCATTTTTTTTTCTTTCTTCATTTCGTTTCTTTCAAAATGCAAGGCTACTCATTTTCATGGCTGCCAGCTAATATTACTTTCCCTTTCTTTTTAACCACACCATCCTTCTAAAAAGAAGAAACTCTATCTCATGCCTACATCCATGCGGCTTCATCCACCATCTGCTCGGTTCATTTGGAGAAAGGAATTACATATTATATGTAAAAGTTGAAACAGCCTTGCTCTGCCACGTTAGCCTATTGGCCATCCTCTTGCACCCGCCATACTTCCCGACGACCATGAACAATACCCACGCGAAGCAACACCTCCACTAGCAGCCCACTGACACTGAAGCTCTCCACGTCATCCCTGCCTTGGACTTCAACCCACCCCTTCTCACTTTACATCCCAGCAGCCACGCAACCACCGAACGGCCTCCTCCCTCTGTCCTCCCTACCGCCTGCCACCTCACCATCACTCATCCCACAGTCCCGCTTCCAACCATCCACAACGCCCAGATCTGGCCCTCATGATTTCCTCCGCCCTTATCCTCCTCGTGATCTGTCGAGCCAGCGCCTTGGCGACACCCTTCCTTCTAGTGGTCGTGCCTTCTCCTTCGATGCTCTAGCCAAAGATTGCTATGAAGTATGTATATATAATACGTTTATTTTTAACTGTTGATAGTTTGCATGTAGATGTATATAGGAATATATTATAAATATAAGTTATGCAGTAACTTGCATCCAATTACATGTGTGTTGAGGTCGGCTTTGAACATTGCTTTTCAATTTACATAAACAGTGGTTTCGAAATTTTGAAACTGGGTAGTTGTTATATGTACAGTAGGTGTATATCACATTTTATATTTGGTTATACATAGTAATATATGCATGTACATTTAATTTAGTAAGTATATATATTTAAGCTTGCAACTATGTATGTAATCATTATAAAATCTGTTTTATAGTTCGCATGTATATATATATATATATGTGTAGTATACCATATTACAGTCTGCATATATGTTTATATTAAGTATATTCAAAGAAGTATAAATATGGTTGGTCGTGTAGACCTATTCTTAAAAGTATCATAGTTACAGTACATATTATATTTGAAGAAAGATTGCATGTCTACTGTGAATATATAAATGATTGCTATTTACAGCCTATATGTTAGTATATAATATATGTATTGTTTAAGTATAGAATACTGCTTTATTTTCCAAGTATACAATATCTACGGTATTATGTATATCATTATATAGTATTTTGTTTCGTATATGAAGTTCTTTTAGCTTTGATTTATGATCCGCATATATACGTTTGAGTCTGCATTGTATATTTGTTTGTTTGCTATTAGTTATAAATTTTACACATATGGTTTTTGAATTTTGAAATATATATAGATTTAAATTATAAGTTCATATAAGTCACTTGTACCTATTATCTGCATCGATCCTATTCTGATTTGATTTGTCAAATTCCTGTCTATCAGCTCTATCCGTCGAATTCGTGCAAATCTTGCTTTATGTTGGAAATCGTCATTTGGATTTGGTCAATTTTGCAATTCAATCGTAGTAGGTTATGTTGTCTATCTTCTCTCTAGCCGCGAAAGGTGAGCAATCACTCACGATTAACGTTCTTTTATTTATTAAATTTGATTTCAATTGAAACGACAATTGAAATATGCTGCTGTTAGTTAATTACACTATTATATATGCTATTGCCTGTATTAGTTCACCTGTGACATCTGACACCATTATCTGTTAATTATACGATGATAATCCCGTTTGGTTGATAAGTGATTGATTGTTTGTTGTTTATATTGGAGATTAAATTGTAATGTATAAAGTGATAAATAGTATGCAATTGAATTTGACGTAGGATAGTTAAAAATTTGAATCGACATATGTGTTGAATTTGGTTAGTTAAATTTGTTTAAATATGACCCCTTAAATGTTTAATTATTCAACACGGAGAAAAATGGTTAATTACCCTTGAACCATTTGAATTTATTAAGTATGAAATTGAATAATTGAGGCCAAATGTAGAACTACATAAATTAATAGTGTAATAATCTTTAATCTACATGAAATGATAGTGTAGATTCTAGAAATGATTATATTAATTTGCACAAATAACAATGCGAATTAATACGATTATTTCGGGATTACCTGAATTGATTTTTGGATTGTTATTGATTGTTGTTATTGCTTGTTTATTTACTTTGACACCATTCCTGTTATCACACTACAAGTTCCCTTTGTATGCTTTGACTTGTGAACTGAATTGGAATCGGGTTGAAATGATAAATACCCAAATGAACTTGACTTAAGATAGAGAATTAAATAAAACTGATTGGTCAATGATTTGATTTAAAAAATAAATAAAGATTTTATTTGAATAAATAATAAGATTTGAAATGAAGTTGGAATTTGAATTTTAATGAAAGGAAAATGTTAATATTTAATAATTTGAAACAAAATATTAACAAAGTAATTGATGAAAGATCGTTGTTAAATTTAAGAAATTATTGGATTAGTTTTGAAATTATTTAATAATTAAGTTTGAAATTATTTAATAATTAAGTTTATAAATTATTAAATAAGATTGAATTATTTGATAATTAAATAAAAATTTGAATTCTTTGATAAGAGAAATTGAACTTTGGAATAAGTGAATTTGAACTTTGTTAATAAATGAAATTGGGTTTCTTTATTTATCAAGTTTTGGTAAAATTTATTTAAGTAAGTAAATAGGTGAAATTGAACTTCTTAAATATGTGAAATTTAGTTTCTTTATTAATTAAGTTTTGAAATTGTAACTAAGTAAATGAATAAGTGAAAGTAAATTTCTTTAACAAGAAATCAATATGTGATTTATGGAAATTAATGTAAGACTTGTAATTTAATAAATTTGATTTAATTTGATTTATAAGTTTTGAGATAATGAAATTGAACTTAAGTAATTGATTTAATGAATTGGGAATTAAGTAAAATTGTTTTGAATGGTAAGTTAACTTAACGAATATTGAATGAAATCGAAAAATGAATTTAAATTGGTTTGAATGTTGAATTAATCATTTAAAAGATTTTCAGAATGAAACTTATATACGAACTTGAATCAATATTTGAATTGTTTTAAATAAAAATTGAAATTGAATTGTAAGACTTTGAAATGGTAATTTGAAAGTTTTGAAACGTAAATTTTGGAAATTGATATTGAAAGACAAATGAAATGTTGATTTATAAATTCTAATTGAAATTGAAATTGATTTGGTTTTTGAAATTTATTGAACGACCAATCGGTGTAATAATTACGAAAGTTATTAAAGAGACCGGAATCGGTTATGGACATACTCTCTGTCTAAACCGAAAACCACTTTAATAACTATACACGGAGTTGTGATCCAGAATGAAGTGGTAGGAATGATGTACGTTGATGACTGAAGAAAGAGAACGATAATGGATAAGCCTTGACACTTGTGTCAAATTGGAAATGACTAAAACAGGAGCCGTGCCGGGCCAAATGGAGGTCAGCTACCTCAAGCGAACACACTTCTTCAAAAACTACTCATTACTTGTTGTCGATTGGTGCACCCTTGATTTGGGAGTGTTGTTTCGCGGTGTTGCGATCGCTGCGGCGATGCATTCTCACCAGTCCGGATCAGGCAAACGTAGTTTCACTACCTTGGGTATTGCCTCATGTGCCTTGTCATACTTGTATTCCTATGTACGCGACCACTACGATTTGTTTTGTGTTATACCTATGGAGTACTCCCTGATATCCCATTAGTTTACGGTGGAGTTTACAGTGCTGTATAGTCTATAACGCTTATATAAAATGTGTTAAGGGGGATAATGGTAACGCCTTAACACTATTTTGATATCTTATATTACTGATAGGCATTATCTACTTATCGTACACTACTACATAGTAGATAGTTTAACGGATCCTTAAAGGATGGTTATTCCAAACATCCTTTGAGTTACTTGTATTTCAATTGCTATTTCACTTGAGTTGGATTTATTGATATAAGAATGTTAATCCTGACTCGAGTGTTTTGTGTTTTTCTTTACGCTCGGGTCAGACTGAGTGTACCAGTATTCGAGACTCACCTTTGGAGTTGGAGCTTTGCTTGAAGATCCGGCCATCTATTCTGCTTTCAGCATTCGATGATTCCAGTGATGTATTCTGATTTGTATCTGATGTATCGTGTTAATCTTCCATTGTATCTAGTTTAACTCTGATGTAACTTATATATTTATATAGTAGCTTCATGAACTACTATCTCTTTTATTTCCGCTGTAATCATTACTCTATGTCTGTGATCTGTGATTATTTTATTTACTATATATGTTTAGTTTTGCCAAATTTAAATTAACAATTCGGTATTTTGAATTACTCAAGTCCGACATGTGCGGATGCGAATGGTCCAAAATAGCGGGTTGTTACAATTGGATCGCACCTTGGAAACAAGATGCGTTTGGAGCTTACTAAATTTCTTCGCGTCAACTTAGATCTGTTCACATGGACGCATTCTGATATGTGTGGGGTGTCACCAGAAACCGCATGCCACGCGCTCAACACTGACCCCAAGTTCACACCTGTAAAGCAAAAGAGGCGCAACCTGGGTCTTGAACGGTCCAAGGAGTTAAGAGAAGAGGTGGACAAGTTAATGGCCAACGGTTTTATTCGTGATGCAACTTATCCTGAATAGGTATCTAACCCGGTCTTAGTCAGAAAGTCCAATGGGAAATGGAGAACCTGTATCGATTGCTCAGACTTAAACAATGCATGACCGAAGGACAGCTTCCCTCTCCCCATAATAGACCAGCTTATGGACGGAATAGCAGGAAATGCGCTACTATCATTCATGGACGCATACTCCGGGTACAACTAAATCCTGATGCATAAACCTGATCAAGAAAACACCAGCTTCATCACTGACCTGGGCCTATACTACTACACGGTAATGCCATTCGGTTTAATAAACGCAGGGGAAACTTATCAAAGGTTGGTAAATACCATGTTCAAGTGCTAAATCGGAAAAAATATGGAGGTTTACATGGACGACATGTTGGTCAAATCATGAACGGCTGCCAACCACCTGGATAACCTCGCCGAAATGTTCGAAATACTCCAAAAGTACGGAATGAAACTCAATCCACTTAAATGTCACTTCGGAGTAGCCTCTGGAAACTTCTTAGGGTTCATCGTAAGTGCCAGGTGCATTGAAGAAAATCCAAAACAAATAACGGCACTACGAGAAGTCCAAGCTGTGAAGAATAAGAAGGAACTTCAAATCCTGAATGGAAAAGTCGTAGCACTAAGTCGATTTATTTCGAAAGCTACTGACAAGTTTATTCCATTCTTCGATGCATTGAAAAAAGGAAAGAAGAACTTCGAATGGAGTGAAGCTTGTCAAACAGCATTCGAAGAATTGCTGCGGCACATGGAAGCTTCACCAATCCTATCAAAGCCTGTTGATGGAGAAGACCTGTTTATTTACTTTGCAATCCCGCCCTATGCCTTAAGCACCGCCCTTGTGTGTGAAGAAGTGAAAATCCAGCGACCCGTGTATTACATTAGGAAGTAGTTTACCGGAGTCGAGAAAAATTACCCGAAACAGGAAAAACTAGCGTATTGCCTCTTGATCGCATCTAGAAAGTTACGACCATACTTTCAGGCTCACCCAATTAAAGTATTGACTGACCAGCCCCTAAAGCAAGTGTTGTATCGACCTGAAACTTCCGAACGACTTCTTAAGTGGAATATAAAACTGAGCCAATATGACATTACATACAACCCAAGAAAGGCCATCAATGGGCAAATGATATCAGACTTTATCGCCGAATTTACTGTACGGGATGACGAGGAAGAAACACAGCTGGAAGTGGACACATAATGGAGACTCTTTGTCGATGGCGCATCTAACAACCTCTATTCGAGGGTAGGAGTATTGCTTGAAACCCCCGAAGGATGAGCCATCTGCTATGCTTTGCGCTTGGAATTTCCTGCTACAAATAACGAACTGAAATACGAAGCATTGATTGCACAACTAAAAGTTGTGAAAGAGCTCAAGATAAAATCTGTTCACATCTACAACAACTCCCAGCTAGTCGTCTGCCAAGTAAAAGGGGAATAGTAGGCTCGAGGGGAGAATCTTGCTTCGTACCTGTCCAAAGTGCAAGAACTGCTAAGCGACATCGAACATTACACCATAACTCACATTCCACGGGAGAAAAACACCAAGGCGGATTGTTTGGCTAAATTGGCAAGCTCCGGAGAAGCTCAGTCAATGGGGCTAGTCCCAGTTGAAATTCTTACTACCCTTAGCATAGACGAAATGGACGTCAACTGGATCCTCGAGATCACCGTCGAACCAGAGACGTGGATGTCACCGATAAAGGACTATTTACTAGCAGGGACCCTTCCGACTGACCGGAATCAACGGAAAAAGGTTCTCCGAAAAGCACCGCGATTCATAATACAAGATGGAATACTCTATCGAAGGGGATTCTCAACCCCCCTTCTTAGATGTGTGTCTGATGACGAAGCTCGACAAATCCTAAAGGAAATGCATGAAGGCTAATGCGGAGACCACACTGAGGGGTGAACTCTTGCAAAGAAATTTCTCTGGTATGGATACTTCTGGCCAATAATAAACCGCGATTCTGTAGACTACACCAGAAGATGTGATCACTGCCAAAGATTTGGCAAAATTAAAAGAACTCCTTCAATATAGCTAACACAGATGGTAAGTCCATGGCCATTTTCAATATGGGGAATCGATTTGATCGGTTCCTGCAAATAGCAAAAGGATGGGCCAAATATGCTATAATTGATGATGATTATTTCATGAATTGGGCCGAAGCAGAACCACTGGCCACCATAACCACAAATAAAGTCATTAATTTTGTTAATAAAAACATTATTTGCAGGTTTGGCATGCCACAAAAAATCATTATTGAAAATGGAACCCAATTCGAAAGCACCAAGATCAAAGACTTCTACAAACGCTTCCAAATTGAGAAGATCTTCTCCGCAGTAGCTCATCCGCAAGCGAACGGGTAAGTGGAAGCAATAAACAAGATTATCAAGTCCACTATCAAAAAGCAACTAACTAAAGCAAAAGGAAACTAGGTTGATGAATTTCCGCTCAAACTATGGGCTTACAGAACTACCCACAAAGCGGCAACCGGCCACACTACGTTCGCTCTGGCATATGGCTCAGAAGCAATGATTCTTGTCGCATTAGAAGTCCCTCATGCCGAAGGAAAAATTTTAATCAAAAGCAAAACGAGCAGATTCTACTTGAATCGCTAGATATGATCGACGAAAGAAGGGAAGAAGCCCAGTTGAGAACCGTCGCCCACCAAAAAAGGGTCGCACGATAGTTCAACTCCAAAGTTCATAACCAAAACTTCGAAGTGGGAGATCTTGTACTCAAGCGAGTCTACCCCGTCTTGGGGAACTTCGAACCAAACTGGAAAGGACCATATGTCATCAATCAAAAGCTAAGGGATGGTACTTTCAAGCTAACAACCGTCGAAGGAATCTAAATTCTCAGGACATAGAATATCGAATCCCTCCGCCGTTACTTCATTTGAAAACTACCATATGTACTCTCTATTTTTTCAGCAAATAAGCCATCCCAGGATGCCAGGGGCATTGTAAATAGGCAAGAACCTGCCCTGTCTTCCTTAATAAAAATTGATTCGCTTTTTGAACCGACAAAACTGTGTTCATAATAACTACCCGTCGGGTCGACAGAAGCAAATCGACTCAAACCGTTGGATCGGCGAAACCCGATCTTTGCCTTCAAAAATCAGTGTTGACTCAACAACATTGGGAAGGCTAAAACATACACTCCTCACATTGCCTGAAGATAGGAAACACCGAGGAGTGCGAAAAGCCATGCATTTCATAAGCTGCGCACTAACTTTTAAAACTTACACTCCTCACGTTGCCCGAAGGTAGGCAACACTGAAGAGTACCAAAAGCCGCGCACCTCATAAGCCGTGCACCAACTTTTCAACACAAACTCCTTACACTGCCCGAAGATAGGCAAAATTAAGGAGTATTAAAACCGTTCCGGACCGACGGGTCGTATCTGTCCCAAAAGCCGCGCATTTCATAAGTAGCGCATTAACTCTCGGAGCCGTGATAGGTAACATGCACCGGAACCGTTCCCGATCGATGGGACATATCGATCCTAAAATTCGTGTATCCCATAAGTCACAAGCACTTTCAAGTCCCGGAATTGCCCCGGAAATACCGGAAAACTTATCCATATGGGAATAACAAGAATCAAACCATTTCCACTGTTGGAAAAAATGGGCGCGACTTCAACAAAATCAGAGTGCTACAAACCAGAGGGGAAAATTTCAACGATTAACACTCAGTGACTAACTATAACATTCAACGTTGACAATGTGTAACTGCCTACGGTTAACTCATACGATGTGCAAAAGACTTAGACTGCATGCTAAAGTTATAAAACTTCTGAAAGAAGAAAAATCAAGTTGTGAACTAAGTCAAATTTCAAGTTTTAGTATGCAAACCATTTAAACCATAAGTTACCGGCCATTTGTCAATTGTTCAAAGTAAACAGCCCTGTGAACTGGGGGACATACACCAGCACTTAAATAAAAATACTTACAAACAATAATTTCACAAGTTCTGTTACTCCAAATAAAAAATTTTGACAGTAATAACAGGACTAGATAAAGTAAAGTGAAAGTGTATAGAGTAAACGTAAGTGCACAGAACACACATAAGCAAATAAGTGTAAACAAAACGAGCATAAGTGCAAAGAACACATATGAACATACAAGTAAGAGTAGATCCAAAATATCAACAATGTATTACTTATAACTTTCTTTTATATAAGGTCAAAACGTGGGGGCCGTACCCGCACAATGCCAGCCAACAAAAGAAAAATACAAACACTACAACAAAAACACTAAGTGCAGACTTTGCACTTGAGCAAAACAACACAAAATGAATCAAAATCAGATCAGTCACCACTCAAGCTTCTCAGTGCTTCTTTCCACCACTCCCTTTTCCGCCTCTTGTTCAGAGTTTCTGCTTCGCCTCGGGAGTGGTGTCGCTGCCAGTAATGTCAACGGTATCCTCAGCGCTAGTGTCCTCCTCCTGCTCTGCAACCTTCTTAGAAAGTTTGCCCTTCGTTTTATGCTTTCGTGACTTACGGGAGCTCTTGAAGGCCTTGATTGCTTCAACCTTCTCCTTTTTTACAGCAACCAGCTGTTCTTGAGTCTTGCGTGGCTTCTCAGTTTGAACTTTTTGCTCCTTAACCTCGGTCGCCATTATGTCACCTTCCAAAGATATAGAAGGGTCATCCAAGCCATGAAGTGTCGCTATCTTCTTCGACTACGGCCCCGGCTGCGAGCCAGACGCAGACATGGAGACCGGAGCAGGAACAAAAACAAGCATGGAAGTAGTGGAAAAAGCAGCAAGTTCAGGCACCTAGGAAGCTGGCAGTTCAATAGACAAGGTAGACGGACCTATAAGATCAAAAATGAAAGCATTAAATTGTTCCTGCTCTTACTGTGTAAGCTAAAAGCTCCAGAACTCGGGGGAAACAAGAGGATTACCTGCACCAGAAGAATGACCAAGAATGTCAACTTCGTATTTACCGCCTTTACCTTCCTTAAATGGCTCTATAATCCGAGGGGAAGCCTCAAGCCCAGAACTTGTCGGCAGATTACGGAGCTGCTCTGATGGCTAGCTGGAACTAGAAATGAAAGGCTCCATAAGCGCTTCAGCAGCCGCAGTCATAGCGGCATTGGCAGCTTCTTTCTCCCTCTCAATCCGCAAAATATCTTGGCCCTCCAGCAATGCCTTCTTTGATTCTTCATTAAGGTAGGCGTTTTCTAACTCTCGCTCGGTATAAATGCCACCACTGTCATGAAAGCGGGTCAAGATTTCTTCCTAGACCACAGCGAGAGTGCATGGAAATTTCGGGCCTAAGTAGCTAAGGCTCCCCTGATGTAGTAAAGAACTGACATAAAATTTCAAGATGGTCTCGTCCATCTTTTCCATCTTCCTTTCAGAAGCATTTTGAAGCTCTAGATAATCCACCGTTACAGCGGCCTTTTCAACTTCAACGTGAGACTTATCGGCGCTAAGCTGTGTAACTTGATCCTATAGCCGAGCGATTGTCTCAGCCTGGTCGGAGATGGTCTTATTATGCCCCTTAACGATAAGGTCGTGATCCGAGATAGTTTTCTTCTGGGCTCTAATTGTCGCGCTATAAGCAGCTACCTCCTATTTTAATTTGGCCACTACGGCATGAGCCTTCTTTATTTTGTCCCAATAGATGATCTCAATTCTCTTGTGGGCGTTTTTTACTTCCTTCAGCAAGTTGGCATTCCTTTTGCTTTCTCGAAGCATCGCTTCTTTCTCCTCCTCCAGCTGTTTGATCCTGGCATTTCGCTCCATCAACGCCCTTTTAAAATCATCCTTCTCTGGTTCAAAATAGAGGAATTCCTGATAATTATTGTGGTTTGTATGTGCCAGTTGCTTGCATAATTTCTCTCACCCTTCGGCTTGTTCTAAATCGTTCTGGATAGCCTGAAGATGTGGCATGTAAGAATCCCTACGAAACGGATGGAGATCACGATCAAACTTAACCCTCTTAGAAACCACTCGAAGAGCGCTGCCTCAAACCTGGGAGGACCGGACGGAAGAATGTAGGTGGGTCTCCGGTGGGGATGTGAACCACCGGGGGTAGGAACAACAGAAGATGACAAAATATAAGTTGAAGGCGGAACGGAGACCGAAGTAATGGGGATTTCCTTACCTGCTGAAGAGAGCGTCGGAATGAAAGCTTGTTGTTCCATAGAGTGGGAACCGCAATCAAATTTAGACCTCTTCAATGACTCCACTCTCTTGTCAAAAGTCTTCCTCTTTTCATACCCACCTTTATATACTCGGCCCCGCTCTCTCGTTTCGGCGACGAGTTTCGGCCTCTAGATCTTTTCATCTTCTATACTCTTCCTCCATCTCTCGGGGCTGGTGACGGCCGGAAGAATGCTTGGACCAGCACTGGGAGACGGCAAATTCCTCGAAATCATCATAAAGGTCACATCCTCTCATCATACCTGACACAAAGCATAAATAAAAGGTTTTAGAAACTGAAAATAAACATGAAAAGTGTGTGTACAAGTGGGTGTGACCCTAGTGAAGCATGATGTGTTTGCGAGAAGAGCCTAAACGACGTCACAAACCGGATTGGGCAAGCGCCGTGGAAGGAATAGGACTAATGTCGGATGCGACATGGTTAGAACGAGGGGGCACCTCCTCAAATTTGAAATCTTCCCCCATGACCCCATCGAAATCGACATAAGCATTGCTCAAATCTCCAAACTCTGTGCCAGCATCTTTACTCGGAGAATCCTGACGTCCTCCGATTTCTCGGGCATCGTCTTTATCACTCGCGTTTGGAGGAGGTGAGCTCGGAATAACGGGGCTCATCCCTGGAGTCTCATCGCATGATTTAGAATCCCCATCATCGGATTTTGCATAGAAATCATCGCTAGAAGTGGACTCATCGCTACTACTCCCGATTTCCTCCTCCTCTATTTCTAAGTCCATCATGGCTTTGCATTCCCTCTATTTGAACTCCTCTTCTCCTTCTTCCAGAATCGAAGGCATTCTGGCCAGGCAACTAACTTCGATCGTAGTAACATCTCTTCCATTGCGGGCCTCTTCGATCGATTATCCGGACAAGCCCTCTCTCCCTTGAGAATCGCCTTCTTCGGAACCGTGAGAAGAGAAGTGGATCAAGTGCGAACTCTGGATTAAGAAGGAGAGGGGACTTCGATTGGAACGACGGATCTCCCCGGTGCAATAATCCATATCAGAGTAAGTTTTCGTCAGTCAACAGGACTTTACCGTATCTTTCCTCAACATCGATAGCCTTCAGGGTTCGGAAAACTTCATCGAGAGACGAGTCCCTATTCGGCCTCGGGATAACTATAAGAAATAATCAACCTATTAGAAACTCCATAATGACCCGTTGGAACCCATTAAGTAAGGAAAATAACTTACACCCAATTGTCGAAAGATGGTTTATCGCTTGGGGCATCTGACGAAGAAATACTGGGTCTTGAACCAGGGTAGGTTACTCTGTAGTCATAATACGAATTTTCGATTCCTTTAAGCTTTGATTACGACCAAGGATGAACAGTTATATCTCCTCTTGAATGAAATAAAGTATCGCAAATCATCAAAGCTCGGAACCCGATTGAATGTTCGCATGAAAAGGACGTGCAAACAAGTCAAGATGGCGTAACCATTGGGATGAATCTGGAATGGAGCAATGCCTAAATTCGAGAGATTCTCAAGCAAAAGGTCGTTAAAAAGGGGGATAGCTCCACTCAAACAGATATACCGATGACAAGCGGTATATCCCGGAGGAGGCACGTGAGCAAACTCGTTCTTCTATGGAAGGCGAACGTCTTCCTCTGGTATGCCATGTTGCGTGCAGATGTTATGCAGGACCTTGGCGGAAATTACAGAAGAAGCCCTCTCCGGCGGGTTGAGAGAACCCTAAAATTAGGGGGGAGTTCGATCCAATACCGGACCTACTGGGACCAACTAGCCATATTCAGCCTGTGAGGTGGAAGGAGAAACGGCGACGGAAGATGACTCGGCTTCCAAAAGTGTCGGGCTTCCTCTGCTTGAATTACAGCACAAAGTTGGATGCTTCATTCTAAACAACAGAACTCGCATCCAAAATGGTCAGGTAATTCTATTCTAAACTAATAGTTTCCCCTACAACACTTGGGTTCCGGAGATACATTGATTCGTGCCGACACAACGGATTTCAAGTATGTACCGGGGCAAATGCAGTGTGCTGCCTATAAGGGGTGAGCTCGGTGTCCAAAACACTACAAATGCTCTATCCTGTGTAGATAGTTCACTCGCAGCAGAAAAGGAAAAGGACTTCCCATATTGTTTCCATTTGTTTTTACTTCCTCTACACTTACCCATTATCGATCAACGATAGATAACGGATCCGTTGTCCAAAGCGACGCATAAGATTCTGCTCAATACAAGGACACCGAGCTTACAAAAAGCAAGTAAGATAAATCCAAATTCTTCGGAAGAGCCAGAACCAATTCGCGATGTGTCATGCAATATAAGCTATGGAACTTAGCATAAGTCAATTCCAGCTCAATGGACGAAGACAGCAAAACATGTCAAGCACCGAGGCAAGGCCTGAATGTCATTCCGAGAGGAACTCAAGACCCGATTTACTATCTTCTACATTAAGCCACAATTAACTCAAACTCCTCATGACAAACATTACGAATGTAAACTTGCCACCAAATCATTAAACAAACATTGTAATCATCAAACCCACCTTGGATTAACAACCCAAAACGCTAAGTCGATCGAAGCTTTAGGATCAGTAAACTGCAATTGGGTCGGTGGCGATCTAGGGATGAATCGGCGGCGACCTATGGCAATGGCGAACTAGAGTTGTGGTATTTGCAGTTGGCGAACTAAGGTGATGGCGAACTAGGCGAAGGCGAACTAGGGTTGTGGCAACGTAGAAGGAATCGTGATGGAGGACAAGGTCGAATCTCAAAGAGGCGATGGATCGGATCGTACGTGAATACTTGAATCGAATTGCTACAAAGTTTGGATCCTTGGAAGAAAGAATGGCTTGGGTCGAATGAATGGATTGAATCGGCTAGACCACTTAAGTAGGAAACAAAAACACAAAAAATCCTAAGTGATCGAATCGCCAACGATCCATCATCTATGGGTCGCCAGCAATCCATCAGCTATGGATCGCCAGCGATCCATGAAGTTGCATGGATTTTATCTCCAGTTTGCCCAGCAACATTTACATAACATTACGGGGCATATTGAGAAGCTACGGAGAAAATTTTGATCCGTTGTGACAAGCAGCCGCAGTCGAGACTAGAACTAAGTAAGCAGCAGCGTAACTTGCTTCATACTTACAAAACTCTAACACAATTACTTGGAATTTAACAAGTAGAGACTAAAAGGGATAACTTCCAAAGCATGCCTTGTTTCCAACGAAGACGTACTCTGGGGGGAAAATGTTATCCGGGTTTTTAACCCAGCAGGATTCAAGAGAAGACAGAACAGCTTGATGGAGTCAGAATGGCTCAGAATTTAACCTGAAGGACTAAAGAAATAAGCCAAAGAGAGCTAAGACAAGAGGACAAGAAAGTCCACTAAGGACATGGATCGCTAGCGATCCATAGGGATAGCTCAGGGTTCAACCGGTTTGCTTGCATCATGATCTAATCCATATTACAAAGGTAGCGACTGAGTTTGATGAGAAATCGAGTTAGTTAAATCAAGAGACAAGCATCTGTCCAGCCCAATCAATAGCTAAATACAACTAGCAAGTAAATCCTCATCAAAACATAGCGACGTTCAATGACACGAACAACACCAACAAAAGACGGCAAAGGCAGTTCAAAACCCAAAGTCCTAAAAAATGCTAAGTGCATGGATCGCTAGCGATTCATACACCATGGATCTCCAGCAATCCATACGTCAGCACTTAACTACTACGACTCATGGGGAACAAGGCAAAAGGAGAAGCTGAGGAGCTAGCTCGCATTCGAGTCAATACTGTGGATCTCTAGCGATCCATAGACCATGGGTCGCTAACGATCCATGGTTTTGGCTCGAGTCACGAGCTAAGCTCCACTGCATCCTCTTATCTCCATCTGCAAGCAATTGGGGAACGGAGTTGGCCCAATAACTCTCCGGTCACTATAAATACCATCTAATCTGCAACGTAAAGAGGGATCTTCTCCGGACTGGTTGCTGAAGCTCTATTAGAAATTTTCTTCACTCTTCACCTCTCTCACAACAATCTCCAAAGGGGTTCACTATGATTCTCTAGTGGATTCCAACCTTGGAGATTCAATCTAGCTAAGGATGATTGAGAGCCTTATAATCAAACACTTCTTTTAACGACAATCAGTCTATAATAAAAATTATAAAGTGGATGTAGGCTTCGTTAACAGCCGAACCACTATAAAAATCTTCTTGCCTTTTTTCTCTTACTACTTTTTTCTATATCTATTATGTATATTATTGCTCTGTAAGAACAGGGCTGGTGCTTTCACACTCAAACCAGGGTGTTGACCCATTTTTAGGGTTAACAGTTACCAAAGTTAATTCTTCTTTTGTAACTTTATTGATGATTTCTCAAGACTAGAGTATTTATATCTTATGAAGAATAAATCTGATCTCCATGATAAATTTAAAGATTATAAGAACGAGGTTTAAAATCAAGCGAACTATAAGATTAAAATGCTTTGATCTGATTGAGGAGTTGAGTATGTTGGACAAGAGTTCTAATGGCTTTTACAGGATAATGAGATTATCTCCGAAGTTACATCATCCTATCTCCACAACACAATGGTTTTCAGAAAAATGGAATCGTGCCCTATTATATATAGTTCTTTCCATGACGAGTAAGGCTAAGCTATCTCTTTCCTATTAGGAATATGCATCGTAAACTGCAAAACATTTTGTAATGTAATGCCTGCTAAATCTGTTGCCAAGACCCCATATGAGATGTTGTATGGGAGGAAACTCCTTCAAATATTTGAAGGTGTGGGGTTGTCCTGAGAATTTGTGCCTAAGATCGGCATTGTATAAATTTATGGGATATCCCGACGATTCAATGGAATATATTTTCTATAATACCGAGGAACAAAAGGTTATTGTTTCTCGGCATGATGTCTTTTTTAAAAAAGGAACATTTTTCAAAATAATTAACAATGAAGTGGTAGACTTAGATGAGATCCAAGAAACTAACACAGAGGTTGAGCTAGTGGGAGAATCAAATTCACCATGAAAACACAAAATCTATTAGAAGGTCTAATAGGGAATCTCGTGCATAAGAGAGACACTACGATTTTCTCGTGGGTGGCAACAATGAGACTGTGTCTTAGAAGACGACATTCCACTTTCATTCCAACGAGTATTATAGGGTAAGGACTCTGCACTTTGGTTTGAAGCTATCAAATCTGAAATGGATTATGTATATGACAACAATGTTTGGCCTTTGGCCGCATACTCAAAAGGATAAAACTCATTAAATGCAAACGGATTTTTAAAAAAGAGATAAATGCAGATGGATATGTTGTGATTTATAAGGCAAGGCTAGTTGCGAAAGGGTTACATCAAATTCAAGGTATTATTATGATGAAAAGTCTTCGCACGTAACCATGCTTAAGTCCATTCAGGTAATGCTTGTCATAATCCCAGTCTATGACTACAAAATATGGTAAATGGCCATGAAAATGATATTTCTAAGTGGTAATTTAGAAGAGACAGTTTACAAGTCATAGGCCAAGGGTTTTGAGTTTAGTGGGAGCGGGAGAAAGGCATGCAAATTGTTAAGGTCCATTTATGGTCTTAAGAAAGCTTCAAGGAGCTAGAAATAGTGTTTTGATAAAGTAATCAAATAATTTGATTTTTATCAGAATATAGAGGAAGCATGGATATATTAAAAAGAACTGGGAAGTGCTATAGTGTTCACTTGTAGATGATGACCTACTCTTGATTGGAAATGACATCATATTGTTGCAATAAGTGAAAGCATGGTTAACTAAGAACTTTCCTACAAAAGTTTGGGAGAAGTAGTCTACATACTTGTAGGATCTATAGGGATGAATCCAAGAGGTTGTTGTCCCAACTCCTATACATAGATACAGTACTAAAAAGATTTGGTATGGAGAATTCTAAGAGAGAAAATGTTCTAACACAATCTGGAATCATCCTTTCTAAGATGGACACTCCTCATACTGATGAGGAGAAGGAGCATATGTATATCATGCATCTGCAATCGGTTCCATAATGTACACTATGTTATGTACCAGACCGAATGTGGCTTACGCATTAGGATACATAAGTTGGTACCAATCTGATCCCTGTGGGAAGCATTGGATAGTTGTAAAATATATGCTTTAAATATTTAAGAAATACTAAGGACTGTACAGGAATGAAGATATCCTTATGAAGGGGTATATGGATTCCAGCTTTTAGAATGATATCATAGACAATAAGTCTACATTTTATTATGTTTTTACTTCAATGGTGAGGCTGTCAGTTGGAAAAGTTTCAAACACGAAATAGCAGTTGATTCAACGTTAAGGCCAAATATATCGCCTTTGATGAAGCAGTTAAAGAAGCGATCTGGGTGCGCAAATTTATGGTTGAGCCAGGGGTGATTTACAAAATTGGGAATCCAATGATATTGTTTTATGAAATAATGTTGTGATGCAAATCAAAAATGAACCAAGAAATCACAAGAAGTCAAGGCACATTCTTCAAAAGTTTTACCTTATTAGAGAGTTCTTCGCTAATAAAGAAGTTGTAATTGATAGAGTAGATACCTAGGACAAAATAGCAGATCCATTCACAAAGGGACTAGCTCGAATAATACTCAGTAAATTAATCGAAGGGATGGGATTAAGATTCCATAATTATACCCAAGTTCAAGTGGAAGAATGATAGAGTTAGGGGTAAGCCCTAGTGGCAATTTTGTAATTTATTATGAATTATTAACTCTGTAATAAAATATCATTCGACATAGAATGTGTGTTTCTTTCTATTATATACTTGTTATAATACTTATCATATTGTGAAATGTTAATTAGTATTTAATTTTACAATACTAAATAGAAAATCCTTAGATGATATATTATGTGATAGTAATTACAATGTGCTATAATTATAAGGAATTTATCACATTAAAATAACATATTATTTTAAAACATTCCTAGTCAAGATATTTCAAGATAGGATATTGATACATCCATTGAGACTGGAATACATAACATTCTCCATATGTTTGGAAATGTATTGCTTATGGCTGTTGAGGGCTTCAAGAGGTTATACTGATAAATATTGGATAACTATGGAATGACTCACTTGAGAGATTTATGTTGGTTAATATAGTCAAGGTCAAATAGAGAATCTTGAAGTGATGATATTACACAGTGCTCTCAACTTGATAATAATATTGAACTTCAATTAGGAAACTCGGCTTTGATTATAGTTAAATCATGGCATGGCGACCATCGAGGGACTGTAGTTGGTTTTAAATTGAAGCATTGGAAGTGAAGCAATATTCAATAGAGAATCTGCCTCCTAGATTATATATGTTGAGTATCTCGGTCCATTATACTTAACTCAAAGTCAAAGCCTCTAGCCAGAGCTATTTGATTAATAATAGTTGTTATTATCAAACCAAGGACTTTGTGTTTGGACTTACCAAGCTGAATATGGACGATATTGGAATTTTGATTAAAACCACATTCTATAAGTCCTAAATTGATATAGTTTTGACAAAGAGAATTGGTGAAAATAATTATTACTACCGAGTACTACTTAACATAGTAAAATTGGATTTAACCAAAAAGATGTGTAAGTGATAAACTCAGGTGAAATATAATACCACTGGCTAAAGGGACGTGTGAAAAATAATATTCGAATTGTGCGATAATAATCATTGACTGAATTTACACCTTAATGTAGCACAACCGTAATGATGAATACTTTGAGATACTATATGATTTAATTAATTTATAATTGTTATAAGTAATTAATAATAAAGTGTATGTATAAAATTATATACGTACGTATCGATATACGACCGATGAATATTTAAATTTGATTTAAATCGAATTTACTAAATGGACTTGAGAATTTTTAAAGGCCTATCTGAGCCACATACACGGTCGGCTATATTGTGTGGAGGGGAGTGATTTTGAGAGTTCAAAAATTGTTTTGAAAAGGAAATAAATAATTGAGTAAAAGGAGATATTTCCTCCTCATTTGCCTCTGCTAATACCAATTAACTCACTCCTTACACGTCATTTTTTTGCACTATCTCAGTCTTCATTTTTGGCCATGATTACTTGGAGGCTTATAGGCAAAAATTTCAAGAGCAAAAATAAAATCAAGGAAATAAAAGGTGGTGTTAGACTTTAGATCAAGCAAAATCCAAAGGCTGATTCAATCAATCTTAAAGTCATTCACTCATCACGAATCTTAGGCCACTTCTTCCGGTAATTATATGATCCAATTATTATTATATATTACATCATAATAGTATAATTAGATCTTTTACATTATACAACGAGTTTATTTATGCTTGTGTTATCCAATTTATTGCATATTAAGCATTTTTAGAAATCGATTGTTAATAATAGAAAAAATCCAAGACAACATTATAATGAAAAACCTTGTTGGCTATGATTTTAAATTAATAAATATAATTTTCTGAATTTTAAAACTATTTTTATTAGCTAAATTGATTTTCAAAATATTAAATATATAAATATACGTAAACTACATATATTAATTTATTAAAAATTATTTTATTAATATACATGCTTTTGAAATTTAAAAATAATTTTTTTAATTATTAGTTAACAAATTATATTAAAATTATTTTAAATATAGATAAATACATATATTTATTGTTATTTAAAAAAAATATTGAACTTTTGGGCGGAAATTATAAATTGTTTTAAAACCTAAGGCCGAATATAAATATTTAATATAACTTAATATATATATTTAATAATAATATTATCAAGTTTATAAGTAAATATAATTTTATAAAATTGAACACAAGT
Organism: Allium fistulosum; assembly: GCA_030737815.1. Classification (NCBI taxonomy): domain Eukaryota; kingdom Viridiplantae; phylum Streptophyta; class Magnoliopsida; order Asparagales; family Amaryllidaceae; genus Allium; species Allium fistulosum. The sequence continues at coordinate 693,774,628 of CM060904.1, forward strand.
CCGTGTGTATCAAATATAAAATAAATTTCATGAATATATATAATATGATTTTATTTCAAAATTAATAAATAGATAGTTTGTTTTAAAATATAGATCTAATTTTGAATTTTTCTAAATGAAAACTAGATTTAAAGTGCTAATTCAAAATATATCGAATTAGTAAAAATTGACTTTAAAAAAATATAATTATTATTTTATATAATTTCAAAATAAAACTATGGACAAAAAGGCATATATAAAGGGCGAATGTGTCTGTTGCGGTGTAAATCCCAATACCTATAAATGTACACATTAACTATGTGCACCATTTACATGTTGCACGTGCACAATACACATTAGCATATTTGGATATACTCGAATTTAAATTAAATTCATTGTTTAATTAAACCAATAATTAAATTAAATTCATTGTTTAATTAAACCAATAATTAAATTAAATAAGATTTTATTTAAAATAATTTTAGATTGGATATAAAATCAATTAGACTTTATAGTCCCAACAAAAATCCAAAATGGGAAAATTTCTAAAATTCATCCACTTAACCAGATGCGACCTGGCCAGATCCCTTCAATATATGACTGGTAGGTTTTTGTTTGGTTGATATTTTATTTGCATATATTTTCCTGGCAAATATTTTCTAAACATGTATTTGCGGGGTGATGTGAGATACCCTAATACTTACGCGGAATAGATTTTAAGGCTATTATAACATTAAAGGAGGGGGTAGTGTATTTCAACTATTTAATACTTGTAGTTTTTAATGTAATCAATTCAGGATCACAAATATAAGCAGACAAATATGAATAAATGCAAAAATAAACATAGTAAAGTAATGTAAGACACTAGGAATTTAATAATAGTTTGGATTCCCGTTCCTACATCCAGTCATGTACCCCCTACGGAAATTTTCAATATAAAAAACTTGCAATTCCACGGGTGGAAAGTACACATATACAACTTGGCTTCAAATTAAGTATAAGTACATATATACTAACTTTTCACGGATGATAGGACACACTTGACCTCTTGACATTCCACAGGTCGTCAATATCACTTATACAATCCTGAATTTTTGTGCATGGCAGAATACACCTTTACAATTCAAATAGCATTACGTAAAACAATAAGAGATCATATCTTCCAAATACAAAACTTTGCAGTCTTCGGTACAAAGACCTATAGACCCCCACCATCAGGTTTTCTTTGAGTTCTAAGATAGGATGAGATCAGAGATAGAATGATAAAGAATTCAAGTATGATCTCTTCAATCTTGTATGGTTTGTAAATACGTGAAGAATAAGATTGAGAGGATGTAGACTCGCAAAATAATCATAAAAGTTTTAATAGATTTTATTAGCAAAGTAATTGTAATGAAAGAGAGGGAGAGTGAGAGAAGAATGAGAGAATTGTTGTTAAAATTCATTTTCCAGAATCTTTATATAGAAGATAAAGAGAAGTGACTTTTGTTAAAAGGGCAAAGGAAGTGTTAATTCATTGAAATTTAAAAGTCACATTAACGGCTTGTTTGTCGACATATGGTTCTAGAGTATGTCGACATATCATAGTCAAATTAGAAAAAAAAATTCTTTATAAAAATTGTTTTGATCTTTATAACTTGTTAAATCAATTTTGTGATTTTATAAAAGGTTAGAGATGAAAATAAAGCTTTTTTCAAAAAGAGAGATTTCAAAGGTATGGTACGGGTCTTTAATAAATATTTCTAAGACTCTTTAAAGATAGTTCTGATCACCTGAGTGCCTTCTGCTCTTCCAGTCTTTATTTCTTTAGTCTCTTGTTTCCTCCTAGCCTTGTCCTTAAATCTGACGTGGTCTCCAAGTCTTGTTCATGTCCTTCTTGCCTTGATTCCTCTTGGTCTCCTTGATTCCCTTGACTCCTTGTACTGATCTGCCTTGATGTATAACTTATTTGTACTTGTGTATCCCTGAAATGTATCCGAGTATTATACTATATTTCTTACATTATAGTATACAGAACTTGAAAAGGCATTAGTAACAATATATGTGTGGTTGTTGTTATAAAAATCAACACCTATGCTATTAACTGTATTTGCATGGCAATTATTTGATATGAAAATTTTAGTACTGGAAAATTTCACCTATCAATAATTTAATATGAAAGAAGTACATACATAAAAGTAAAATATTTAAATTTAATTAGCAATTAAATTCTTTATAGAAAATCATATGGTCTTACTCTTTCTTCCCAAAAAAGTTTATTTAGTAAATATTTGCCCAACAATGATTTTGGCCGATGGCAAATATTTGCAAAACCATTATTAGTGTAGCAAATTTTATACATGGTTAGAACTCATACAAAAATTTACATAGATATCCTTCAAATTGAGCCTTTTCTATTAGGGCAACCTTTGGGCTCACTTCACTTTTTGGGCTAAGCCAGTAGCCAGGGAGGGCAGGGTACCCAAATCCAACCCTAGACACTACTTTTTTAAACACTCTACAAAATTGACAAGCTTAATTAGTTAGTCCTAACACGACTGATTTAGACCACATATATTATTTGGCACCAATACCATTGTTGGAACTAGGCCAGTTGGAAGCATTGAACGTTAGAGATGTAAAAATTAAATAGGTATGAATATATATATATATATATATGTGTGTGTGTGTATGTATATGTATATATACGCAACCTCAAGTGTGCATTTATGATAGGTGTGAATTATTAAAATAGCTAATAACTTAGATAGAAAAGAATGACATAGTCAATAAAATAGGTTGGAATGCGAAGTCGCTAGTTATACACAATAGAAGTCTACACACTACAAAGGGGCCATCATCGGTTGTGTATGCATTATACTAATGTAGGACATATCCACCTATAGAACCCATGGAATTATATATGCTCGCATATAGGTGAAGGAATACCATAGTAGGGTCTGCTTCAACTTTTTAGTAGGGTATTATCTTGATTGCATTAGGCAATCTAAATGGGATGGTGAGCAAGGCTCTACACTATGTGTGACGACCGCCCATGACTCCTGCACCGAATCTAGAGAAAGTGCGCTGTAAGGTGTGCCAGGCGACCATGGACGATTGTCAGGGTAAATTTAAAACAACAGAATCTATCGTATTACTCACAGCGCATGGACAAAATACAATAGAACATATGTATAGTGAAGCTTTACAGAATAAAATGCCATCATATAAAACTTCATAATAGTTGAATACAAGCATCCAAATAGTCAATACATCAAGCCTCACTACACAACACTCAGAGAATATACAAACAGCGGAACACCCAGTACATATAGTAAGAAGATAATATGCAACCCTCTAGCTCGTCTTCGATATCAGCATCGTGAGAAGCAAGAACAGCACCTGTCACCTGCTACCTAGTCTGCCCGTCCCAAAAATGGACGAACAGCCCAAGGCAATAAGAATTAAAACATAAAGCCTTGAGTCAGACAATAGTCTTAGTGAGCAGTAAATTAACTAACAACATACCAAAAGAGCATAAAGGAAAAGGAATAGGAATACAACCCTCCCACTCCAACCTCATTCTACAGTGATAGCCCCAGACACACACTAAGCAGAAGCAAACATAGCAGAGCATACAATTTAAAGTAAAGTAATTATCACTCGAGTCAAGGGCGATGTTTTCCAAGCACAAACCCCCAAGGCCTAAACCAAGATCAGATAAGCACCGGAAAACACTGCTCTTGAGACCGAATGACGATACAACCAAACATCCATGACTCTGGCTATCACTGTTATCATTGCTTCGATATCACCGTTAATTGAATGACCGGCACATTCTTTCAACCGTCCGTCAAGGGCTAATGGAAACCCCGGTTCTAGACAGTACTCCGCACGTCGTCGCAGCCCGTGCCAAGGATTTTCGCAACTACCCAGGGTACTCGACCATCAATTCATTGTCGTTGGGATTTTCGCAACTGCCCAAACGTACCCTTGCTTTGAGTCTGCTAGAACCTTCAACAACGATGCTATCTAAGCCTCCTAGTCATCCTCCTCGACGACTATTTCCATACTAGCTCAAGCGCCTCTCGAGCATCCATTATCCTCAAACTCGAACCATATCACCGAGTTATCAATCTGCTTGGAATGATCCCGTCTGGATTAGACCAAGACTATCTCATATCATACTTTGCTTCATCACATCCTCGCAAAGCTTCATCTCAACATCATCATCAAATCTATGCATAAGAGCTTCACCATCCGCTACATATGCCACAAGCAGCTTTCCCAATTCAAGAGCCTTTCCCTCAGCTTTTGAATCATCCTCGATCTAAGACAAATCATCAATCATCTAATTCATAGCAATCAACCAAGTCAAACATTAATCCAAACAATCAAGCATTCAAATATGGTCTAAGTAGACAATTATCACAATAATGGCAATTTCGTAATTAAAGAGTTGAAAGTCTAACAAGCATGAAATCATGAGAAATATCTCTACAATCTAGATGAATGAACTTGCATAGGTTAACACTTAGTAAAATGGTTGTCAAATCATCATGAACAATGGGTCTACATGGATCTACACTTAGGATGAAGAAAATGCATGAAAATCACTATTTTAACACCAAATCGAGCTAACAATCCGATATACTCCTTTGGATCCGTGTGAGAGATAATCACCACTCACCAAATCACCTAAACAACCCCAAATCAACACGTTTTAGATCTAGACAGCGAAGGATCAAGCTTGATCTATCACGAATCCGTTTCAAACGAAGAAATCTCACTTCCAAGGATGAAGACCTTCAATCTAAGCTCTTGAATCTTCAATTTGATCTTCAACTTGGATGGATGGAAGCACTAGATTAGAGTGGAGAGAAGAAGTGAAGAAGTGTAGAAGTCGAGCTCTCAAAATGGCAGCACTTCGTCGCTTTGAAATCCGGATCCCAAAAAGTGAGAAAAACCCTTCCTATTTATAGCTGAAATTCCCTTAAGTTGTAACCTCGGAGTTAGGTCGTCCACGACCTACGACCTAAAACCAACCGACCTAAAGACTTCGACCTACCAAAGTTACGACCTAGGACTTAGCTGCTTAACGCCCTACGACCTAACATACCGCAGGCATGTGACCTAACGACCTAAGTCCAAGCGCACTTTCGACCTACCAGGCCAACCTATCTACGAGTTAAGACTTATCAGCGCTCGCGACTTAACAACCCCTTAGGTCGCTCACGACCTACCACCTTAAGTCTTCATGCGACCTAAAAAAACATCACTCTCGCGACCTAACACTTAGACGCGACTTAACTTCTCAGCGACCTAACACATGCGCGCGCCTATACAACACGCGACCTAACTCTTACGCGACCTACCAACCTATGCGACCTAACAACTTATGCCAACACGCGACCTAACTAAAAACAGAGCTCACGACCTAACTCTTAGGTCGCTAACCTATAGGTCGCTCCACCATACTAGGTCGCTAACTACTATCACTAGTTCCTTAGGTCGCTGCCGACCTATCCCCTTAGGTCGCTTACTAATCTTAGGTTGCCAAATCCTATAAGACGCTAACTCTCTTAGGTCGCTCACTCGACCTAACCTTCCCCACGACCTAAGCCAGCATACGACCAACCCATCCCTTAGGTCGCCTACGACATAACTTCCTTCACGACCTAAGCTAACATACAACCTAACTCCTAGGTCGCTCCACCTTCTTAGGTCGCCAACTACGACCTAACACTTAATCAGTTCGCCTCCTTAGGTCGCTCCAACTCCCTTCGACCTAGGACTTAGAAAAATTCTGCCTAAAAATCTGAAATGGCTCAACAACACTAAAATTCCAGATTTTGACAAACTTTTCGATCCGTAAAAATACGGGTCATTACATTCTCTCCCCCTTAGGAATTTCGCCCCCGAAATTCCAAACAAACAAAGCAATCAAAACTATTCTGCACGCCTATCATCCATAGCAATCAACAAACCATGCATCCAATTCTAGCTTAGCGCGCAGAATTCTAAAACTAGAACCAGTTACAATATCGTGAGCTGACACGACACCTTAGGGCCATACCTTGAAGAGTTCAGGATGAGCTGCTTTCATCCTCTCTTCCACCACCCACGTACAGTCGTTATCATCGTCACTCCATTGTATCTTGAGCAACTTAACTACCTTCCTCCTAAGCTGTTTCGTGTCGGTTTCCATAACACGAAGCGGCTTACGAGGTCTTCTATCGACTGGATCAACTTCGAAATCTTCACAGCTATCAGCAGGAATCACGGTATTCGAGTCGTGCACATACTTCCGTAGATACGATACATGAAAAACATTGTGCACACCCGACATCTTCTCCGGTAACTCCAGTCTATAGGCGAGCTTTCCAATTCGCTCGATGATCGGGAATGGTCCAACAAATCTCGGAGTCAATTTTCCTTTCTTCCCGAATCGGATAACATTCCTCAGTGGAGAAATCTTCACAAAAACCATATCTCCTACGTCGAATTCCAAATCCTTTCGACGCTTATCGGCGTAACTCTTCTGACGGTCTTGGGCTGCCTTCATTCGTTGCCGAATGATCTCTATGCACTCCGTAGTCTGTCGAATCATCTCTGGCCCAAGCATCAGCTTTTCTCCAGTCTCTATCCAACATGTCGGAGAGTTACACGGTCTTCCATACAATGCCTCATACGGTGCCATACCAATGCTTGACTGGTAACTGTTGTTGTACGCAAACTCCACCAAATGAAGGTGATCTTCCCATGATCCTCCGAAGTCCAAAACACATGCTCTAAGAAGATCTTCCAAAACTCGGTTGACTCTCTCGGTCTGACCATCTGTTTGAGGGTGATAAGCTGTACTCAAACACAACTCGGTTCCCAAAACTTCCTGGAAGCTCTTCCAAAATCCACTAGTGAACAATGGGTCTCGATCGCTCACTATACTCTTCGGAATACCATGGAATCGAACTATCCACTTCACATACAACTCAGTCAACTTTGATGCAGTCCTAGTCGATCGAACAAGAATGAACCTCGCACTCTTGGTCAGACGATCTACAATGACCCAAATCCCTTCATTTCCCGTTCTTGTTCTAGGTAACCCATCAATAAAATCCATCGATACCTGCTCCCACTTCCATGTAGGAACTTCTAATGGCTGAAGTAATCCACTTGGCTTCTTCTGTTCGGCTTTTACCAACTGGCAGTTCATACACTTGGAAATAAAATTTCCAACATCCTTCTTCATACCTTCCCAGTAGTAGGTTCTCTTCATATCCTGATACATCTTATTTCCACCTGGATGAATTGTCAACTTCGAGTGATGACTTTCCTTCAGAACTTCACTCCTCAATTCATCTATATCGGGAACAACTAGTCATCCTTGCTTTCGAAGCCAACCCTCTCGATCGACCTCGAATCCTTTATCCTTTTCTGGATCCAATCCAGATTCCAATTCATGGATAATCTTGACAAGCTTATCGTCTCGCTTTTGGCTCTCGCCAATCCTTTTCACAAGAGAAGGTCTTATCGATAATTTTGCCAACATCTCAGGTTCCAATTCGCATCTAGGCCTGAAGTCAAATCCAGCTAAATACTCGAGATTCTTCCATTCAGAAAACATGGCTCCCAGTCCTGCATGTCTTCGACTTAACGCATCTGCCACTGCGTTACCTTTTCCCGGAGTATAAGCTATACCAAAATCATATGATGCCAAAAACTCTAGCCAACGTTGCTGCCGAAGATTCAAATCCTTTTGGGAGAAAAGATACTTCAACGACTTATGATCTATGAACAACTCGAATCGAACTCCCAATAAATAATGTCTCCACATCTTCAGAGCAAAAACAATCGCCGCTAATTCCAAATCATGAGTCGGGTAATTCCTTTCATGCGGCTTCAGTTGTCGACTTGCATACGCAACAACTTTTTCTCTCTGCATCAGCACTGCTCCAAGTCCAGTACCACATGCGTCGGTGTAAACCACCATCTCATCATTCCCACTAGGAATAGTCAAAACAGGAGCACTCGTCAATCGCTCTTTCAGGATTCCAAAAGCTTGCTCATACTTATCATCCCATCTGAACACTAGGTTCTTTTTCGTCAATCCTGTTAACGGTGCAGCTATCTTGGAGAAGTCTTTGATAAACCGTCGATAATATCCTGCTAATCCAAGAAAACTTCTCACATCAGATGCATTCTTAGGTATAACCCAATCCTGGATTGCTGCCACCTTAGCGGGATCAACCGCTATTCCATTTCCAGAGATAACATGGCCCAAGAACCTCACTTCACTCTTCCAGAAGTGACACTTCGAAAACTTAGCCTTCAGCTGATGTTTCCGCAAGATTTCCAAAACAATACGCAAGTGCGTCTTGTGCTCTTCTTCCGTTCTGGAATAAATCAGAATATCATCCACGAACACAAGCACAAACTTGTTCAACTGATCTCTGAACACTCTATTCATAAGATCCACAAAATATACTGGCGCGTTAGTCAATCCAAACGGCATTACCAGCCACTCAAAGAAACCGGATGGTGTCCGAAAAGCAGTCTTCGGCACACTGTCCTTAGCTACTCTCAACTGGTGAAATCCCGTTGCCAAATCCATCTGAGAAAACACCTTGGCTTCGTGAAGCTGATCAAATAAGTCATCTATTCTCGGCAATGGATACTTGTTCTTCTTAGTCACCTTATTCAGCTCACGATAATCCACACACAATCTCAATGACCCATCTGCCTTGGTTGCAAACACAACTGGTGCACCCCACTCGGACACACTACGCCGAATGAATCCTTTCTGCAAAAGATCATCAACTTGCACCCTCAACTCTTGCTGTTCCTTAGGCGCCATCCGCCTAAGAGGCATCACAACAGGTCTGGCTCCTTCAACTAGATCTATACGAAACTCGATCTCTCTATGCGGCGGCAACCCTTTGACTTCGTCAAAGACATCCTCGAATCCATTCGCGATTGGCACCGATGACAGTCCATCCCGTGGAACAACCAGCGAATACATGAAGCTCATGAAGACGCCTTCTTCATGCTTACATCGTATCACAACCTTTCGCCCCTCCACATTCTCGACTGTCACTTCCAACCTCTCGCAATCAACCTTTGCCGCATACCTCCTAAGCCAGTCCATACCCAAAATAATTCTGAACCCCGCAAAGTTCAGAACAAAACAATCACAAACAAAAGAGCAACCAAGACTCGATACAATCAAACCACGGCATAACATACACAAACAAGACGAACCCCCAACTGGATTAGTCACAACCAATGGCCTATCAACAATATCCGGCTTCAAATCTAACCGGCCTACGAGTTCATTACAAACAAACGAATGCGACGCTCCAGTATCAAACAGAACTCTAACTGGAACACCACATAGGAAAAGAGTACCTTGAACAACCACACTCTTTCCTTTCTCTTCAGCAGTAGGAGCTTTCGAAGACGACGGAACAGCTCCCAAAGCATAAGCTTGCACAATCTGCTTGTCCCTCCTTGGTTCTGGAAAATTCTTCCTGAAATGCCCCGGCTTGTCACAGTTGTGGCACTTCGCCGGCGCTTTCGGATTCTTGCAATCCCTGGAGAGATGGCCTTTCTGCTGACAGTTGTAGCAGGTCACTTCGCCCTTCGGCTTCTTCTGGCCATCCTTACCCTTCTGCTGCTGCTGCTTCCTCTTCTTGTTTCCACCCTGCTGGGGTTTAGACTCTTCCCTGGTCACAGCAACAACAGATCCTTCCTTAGGAAACAGACTCTCATGCCTGAGAGCCTTCTCCACAAGCTTCTCAAATGAATCGTCCAAATGATCCACCAACTATCTCCCAAGATAACTGTCCAAGCCTGTCACAAACTTCTCATTCTTCTGATATGCAGATTCAATATATGACCGAGCATACTTGGACAATGCTTCAAACTCAGAAACATACTCAAGAACCGGTCTTCCTCCCTGCTTGAGCTCCACAAACTTCTTGAACAGAACAGACTTCTGAGCTGTAGAAATGAACTTAGCTTCAAATCTGACTTGGAATTGCTCCCAAGTAATCTCTTCCTCTGGAGTATTGATGGTAATAGAGTTCCACCAATCAGAAGCTCTCCCTTGAAGCTGTCTTGATGCTAACTTCTTCTTAGTTGCATCCTCAATTCCCAAATCTCCAAAAATCCTTCTACAAGCATCTATCATCTCTGGACTTCGATAGTTGATTCTGTTCCCAAGAAAACCTTTCCTCCAAGAGTAGTATAGTCCTTACACAACTTAGCAAAATCCACCGGCTTTGGAGTTTGAACTTGAACTCCAACATCAACTGCTGTCCCCGGAACTGGTATTCTTCTCATGATCGAAGTCATCATAGCTTCGAACATAGCTGTATAATCAGCAGTCCCCTCAGTAGCACGGCCTTCCCTAGCAGCTGGTCTCCCTCTTCGACTCGTTCCCAATATCTACAAAAAGGAACGATCAGAACATCTAGAGAAACAACTGCATAAGGACTAACTTACTTCTAAGCTACTATATTATATATAGTAATCATCCATCAAAATACAATTACGTCTCTCATACGTAGTTACGGTAGCGAGCATTGGGTAAAATCGATTAACCAATGCTCTGATACCAAATGTGACGACCGCCCATGACTCCTGCACCGAATCTAGAGAAAGTGCGCTGTAAGGTGTGCCAGGCGACCATAGACGATTGTCAGGGTAAATTTAAAACAACAGAATCTATCGTATTACTCACAGCGCATGGACAAAATACAATAGAACATATGTATAGTGAAGCTTTACATAATAAAATACCATCATATAAAATTTCATAATAGTTGAATACAAGTATCCAAATAGTCAATACATCAAGCCTCACTACACAACACTCAGAGAATATACAAACAGCGGAACACCCAGTACATATAGTAAGAAGATAATATGCAACCCTCTAGCTCGTCTTCGATATCAGCATCGTGAGAAGCAAGAACAGCACCTGTCACCTGCTACCTAGTCTGCCCGTCCCAAAAATGGACGAACAGCCCAAGGCAATAAGAATTAAAACATAAAGCCTTGAGTCAGACAACAGTCTTAGTGAGCAGTAAATTAACTAACAACATACCAAAAGAGCATAAAGGAAAAGGAATAAGAATACAACCCACCCACTCCAACCTCATTCTACAGTGATAGCCCCCAGACACACACTAAGCAGAAGCAAACATAGCAGAGCATACAATTTAAAGTAAAGTAATTATCACTCGAGTCAAGGGCGATGTTTTCCAAGCACAAACCCCAAAGGCCTAAACCAAGATCAGATAAGCACCCGGAAAACACTGCTCTTGAGACCGAATGACAATACAACCAAACATCCATGACTCTGGCTATCACTGTTATCATTGCTTCGATATCACCGTTAATTGAATGACCGACACATTCTTTCAGCCGTCCGTCAAGGGCTAATGGAAACCCCGGTTCTAGACAGTACTCCGCACGTCGTCGCAGCCCGTGCCAAGGATTTTCGCAACTACCCAGGGTACTCGACCATCAATTCATTGTCGTTGGGATTTTCGCAACTGCCCAAACGTACCCTTGCTTTGAGTCTGCTAGAACCTTCAACAACGATGCTATCCAAGCCTCCTAGTCATCCTCCTCGACGACTATTTCCATACTAGCTCAAGCGCCTCTCGAGCATCCATTATCCTCAAACTCGAACCATATCACCGAGTTATCAATCTGCTTGGAATGATCCCGTCTGGATTAGACCAAGACTATCTCATATCATACTTTGCTTCATCACATCCTCGCAAAGCTTCATCTCAACATCATCATCAAATCTATGCATAAGAGCTTCACCATCCGCTACATATGCCACAAGCAGCTTTCCCAATTCAAGAGCCTTTCCCTCAGCTTTTGAATCATCCTCGATCTAAGACAAATCATCAATCATCTAATTCATAGCAATCAACCAAGTCAAACATTAATCCAAACAATCAAGCATTCAAATATGATCTAAGTAGACAATTATCACAATAATGGCAATTTCGTAATTAAAGAGTTGAAGTCTAACAAGCATGAAATCATGAGAAATATCTCTACAATCTAGATGAATGAACTTGCATAGGTTAACACTTAGTAAAATGGTTGTCAAATCATCATGAACAATGGGTCTACATGGATCTACACTTAGGATGAAGAAAATGCATGAAAATCACTATTTTAACACTAAATCGAGCCAACAATCCGATATACTCCTTTGGATCCGTGTGAGAGATAATCACCACTCACCAAATCACCTAAACAACCCCAAATCAACACGTTTCAGATCTAGACAGCGAAGGATCAAGCTTGATCTATCACGAATCCGTTTCAAACGAAGAAATCTCACTTCCAAGGATGAAGACCTTCAATCTAAGCTCTTGAATCTTCAATTTGATCTTCAACTTGGATGGATGGAAGCACTAGATTAGAGTGGAGAGAAGAAGTGAAGAAGTGTAGAAGTCGAGCTCTCAAAATGGCAGCACTTCGTCGCTTTGAAATCCGGATCCCAAAAAGTGAGAAAAACCCTTCCTATTTATAGCTGAAATTCCCTTAAGTTGTAACCTCGGAGTTAGGTCGTCCACGACCTACGACCTAAAACCAACCGACCTAAAGACTTCGACCTACCAAAGTTACGACCTAGGACTTAGCTGCTTAACGCCCTACGACCTAACATACCGCAGGCATGTGACCTAACGACCTAAGTCCAAGCGCACTTTCGACCTACCAGGCCAACCTATCTACGAGTTAAGACTTATCAGCGCTCGCGACTTAACAACCCCTTAGGTCGCTCACGACCTACCACCTTAAGTCTTCATGCGACCTAAAAAAACATCACTCTCGCGACCTAGCACTTAGACGCGACTTAACTTCTCAGCGACCTAACACATGCGCGCGCCTATACAACACGCGACCTAACTTTTATGCGACCTACCAACCTATGCGACCTAACAACTTATGCCAACACGCGACCTAACTAAAAACAGAGCTCACGACCTAACTCTTAGGTCGCTAACCTATAGGTCGCTCCACCATACTAGGTCGCTAACTACTATCACTAGTTCCTTAGGTCGCTGCCGACCTATCCCCTTAGGTCGCTTACTAATCTTAGGTTGCCAAATCCTATAAGACGCTAACTCTCTTAGGTCGCTCACTCGACCTAACCTTCCCCACGACCTAAGCCAGCATACGACCAACCCATCCCTTAGGTCGCCTACGACATAACTTCCTTCACGACCTAAGCTAACATACAACCTAACTCCTAGGTCGCTCCACCTTCTTAGGTCGCCAACTACGACCTAACACTTAATCAGTTCGCCTCCTTAGGTCGCTCCAACTCCCTTCGACCTAGGACTTAGAAAAATTCTGCCTAAAAATCTGAAATGGCTCAACAACACTAAAATTCCAGATTTTGACAAACTTTTCGATCCGTAAAAATACGGGTCGTTACACTATGTCAATGTGTTTGGTACCATCTTAGGGAGTAGAAGTTATACATAAGTCAAGAACATCATCAGTCTTGAGCCATTAGTGGAAAGACGAGAGTTACACCTAAATAGGCTACACCTCCTACTAGTGTAGGTCATGTTTAGGTCATGCACCATCATAGTTGTTTGTTAGTTTATTTGTTAGGAGGCAAAGATAGATAACACGTCAGTGAGGTCTTTCAAAATGAATAGGATAGTCCGAGGAGCTGAGTCCTTTATAGTCCGTGGAGCTGATTTCATAATAGGAAGTAGACAACTAAGTAAATCACCAAGGTGAGATAGAATATGGCTAAACTATTGTGACACCGTTATTAAGCACTACCGAAGTTCCTTGGTATACACGATGATGAGGACATATACTGCGTTGATCAAGGATCCTGACGGGGTGTTGGGTTATGGATACCAGCGGGGATAGTATCTTAATCTAAAGGGGGACTGTAGTACTTATATATTATATATACATATGTAGTTATGATCTACTTCGGGTAGATGTGGTGTATCGTATGTGTACGTGGAGTCGAAACGAATAAATAAAATGAAAGGACATAACACGTGATGGAAGGCAATCAGCATAAACTAGTGTTATGTATAAAGTGTATAATTTACCATCATCGGAACATTATTGTGACCCCATCCTCATTACAACCCACATGATAGCTTTAGAGGGACAGGTACTAGTGAATGGCAGGAACAGTGGAATGACAGGTTTCCTTATGCATGCTCGGCACTAACAAGGACACAAGTTATTGAAAATGTCAATCTTTGTCGGTGCTATATGATTTATTATACTTTATTATTCCGCTGTGAGTTATATCGATAATGCTTTGAAACGTATTTTTTAATTATTTGTAAGATACCAAACCAATGATCCATGGTGGACTTGGGTTTTCGATTTAGCAAAATTTCAGACCCATTGGGGTGTAGACTATCACACCATCCAAGACCGATAGTATTCTTATGCTGACATGCGAAGGAAAGAGTTGGAGAATTAAGTTGGAGACATGGTATTTGTTAAGGTTCTCTTAGGAAGGTTATAAGGTTCGAAACATTTAGGAAGTTTGCATCGAGATTTATTGGGCCTTTCCTAATTTTGGAAAAGGTGGGGGAACTTTTGTATCGAGTAGAGCTTCCGGTTAAGTTAGCAGGAGTCTATGATGTTTTCCATGTATCATATTTAAGGAAATGTCTATACAACACAACCAATATATTAGAGCCTGATCAGTTATCAGATTTGGAGATGAAGTCGATAGCATCTTGTGCCATCACATGTATTGTAGAGCACGGAGTTAGGAAGCTTTGTAACAAAGAAATTAGTCTGGTCCGAGTTCAATAGGGAGATAATCCGATGGAAAGCACATAGGAGACAGAAAAGAAGATGAAAGTTTCTTATCCTGAGCTTTCCTCTTGTAAAATTTCTCTCTCCAAATTTAATATTGTATAGGTTTGGTTACATCGTGGTTGCTAGATTGGATGGTATAGGAGGGTTGCCACACTTTTTCCTGTTATTTTTGCACTCATATAGAATCTTATGCATATTTAGGATGTTTGCATACATGCCTATATGTCATGATTTTTCATTCACACTAAGGTCGAGTACACCTACAATATGTTGCATACATAATCATATTGCAGCTTTGGCTAAGTGGATGGTTGTGTAAATAACTTGGTTGTATAATGTGGTTGCAGAGTATGCGTTACGCTGTACGTCCCTTAGGAATTTCGGGGAATGAAATTCTTTTACAGGGGAGAATGTAACACCCTATAAAATTTAATAAGGAATTAAATAATAATAAGGCTAAAATGGAATTTATGCAAATGTCGGAATTTGTTCATGAAAGTTGAACCATTGTGTTCGCGGTGATTTTCTGAGCAACTTTCGTATATAAAGTTTTGCGATCGAAGTTCAAACAAAGAAGTTATTGACGTTTGAAATTTACAAATCAAAAATAATTTCAGTGGATTTAAATTAATAAATTAAATAAAGTTTACTATATACGGTTTAAAGGTAAAATAAATTTTATGACGTTAATAGTAAACTTAACGTTTAAGTGACGTTAACGTTAATAGTTTAACGAATAAAATAACATATATAAAATTAATGTTAGTGGTATATATTAGGAAGGCCAAGACACCGGTTAACACCCTTATAGGGACCGGTGGACCGCTAGCGGTCGACCACTCTAATAGGGTCAGTCGACCGGTCAAGGTTAAGCAGTGGCTAGGGTTTGTGGCCTGAACGACCTAGATTTTACTATTTTGATCCAACTTTTTTCGTACAGTCCAGGCGCATCCTAACTATTATAAATAAGAGGATAGCCCCCTCACTTCTATTTAAAAAATAAAACAAGCCGATGCAACTCTTTCATTTTTCCTCCTCTACAATAAACTTGTAAAAATCAACGACAAATATATACGTTGAAGATTCAAGAATCTGAGAAGGAATTAAAGTAGGCAAGCTTAAAGAGGCGGTGAGTCTTAAACATAATTATATGTATATATCTATTTTATCCTTCTCTAATCCATGGTTCAGAATCTAATATGTATAAACGAAACTATCGTATGTTATACAACAAAAAAGAAGATAACATGAGGAAGAAATAGGCGAAGGCGTGCAATCAAATCTAAGCGAATTTGGGAAAAGCTATATGTGAGTGGAAATCTAAGTTTTTCCCTTTATAGCAGTTTATGCAATTAATGTTTGCATTTGTTTTATTGCTTGAGGAATTTTGTATGCAAAAAATTTAACTCTAAAACCCCAAAATTCTCCCAAAAAACATTAATTCTAAAATGGCTTGGAATCTTATTTGTTTTATGTTGATATGGTAAAATTTAATTTTGTTATTATTGCAATATGAATAGTTTATGTTCTATTCAACTTTCACTTCCATATTTGTGTTTGTTATGATGAATGATTCTAAAAAGAATTAGGAAAGGGTGTGCAAAGCATGAATTTTTATCTCATCCACGGTTCGCACTGCCTACTTCCGCAATGAAAATAAATATGAATCCTTTTTCACTTCAACCTTATCTATTTAAAAGTCAAATAGAATATATAGGATTTAAATTGTAAAGTTTTTTCCCTTGAAATAGAGGCGTTAATTATATTATGTTAATGTAGAACAAGTCGGATGTTTTGACTCAATTTTTTTTGAATATATATGCAAATCTATTTTGTTTAGCTAATTTAAATTATGATATTAGCTATTGTATTAGGCTGGGACTTATATGGATATGAAAATTATGATATTTGAATTATCTTAACAACCCGAAAAGGGAGCGAAATCTTAGTATAGACACGCTTTTACGCATGCCTGGGAATATTTATAAGAAAAACTAGTTAGCAAAAATTAATGTTAAGTATGAATAACGGATAGTCATAATGTATGAAATAAATTGGTTAATAAATAATAATAAACCATATAAAAGGAAGTTAAGAGCAACTATGGAAATTAATCCATAATTAAAGGTGAAATAATGAGTTTACCTTATATGGCCTTAATGCGTAAATGGGGGTGAGGTATATTTTTATGTATGTGTATCATACATATATATTAGTATAATCTTGTATGGTTGGAGAGCAGAAATTTGACTAAGTTATAGGAATTCGAGGTTAGTAAAAAGTACATAAACATATGTCCAACTAATCTAGCTACTAGCAGTGTGACTTTGTAACTGATGTGAGACATCGCCTATAGTAAGTACCCATAATGGATGCGAAGTTAGTCCCAATTTTATAGGGTAAGCCTGCCCAGCTAATTTGGCTACCAGCACCTACGAATAGTCGGACTAATGTGAGACATCACGGTTTAGATTACGGGTCATAGAACAAATATCCCTGGATAGGCCTACTTCAGAGTTGGAGGTATTAAATGGCTATGATAGTGTCTTCCTTTTTCCCATTCAAGAAGTATTAAATGGTCGGGATTATCTTTTAGGTGCGGTAGCAAAAATCTCTAGAGGGGGTCCATTTTGGGCTTAAGGCATTAAATGGTTATTGGAGGGTCTGCCTCTTTCCCATTTACGAAGTATTAAGTGGCCTTATGGGATTTCTCTTGATTTCAGCTAGGAAGTACCAGAGAGGGGTTTGCATTTGGTCTAGGTATTAAATGATGGGGATCTGCCTAGGGTAGGGATTAAATGGTCGTAGTCTGCCTATTTCCCATTTAAAAATGGTCTTAAGTGACTTAGGTATTTTACCTCACACTATTAGGATATGGTTGACAGAGATGGATCATTGGACCAAATATATTCCATAATTGCATTACACCAGCGTTGTACTTACGAAGTTAGATCGAAAAGGGTCATAGCCTATAGTTGGAGATACGATATAGAGTTGGACTATAATAGCTGTTGGCGTGCGTTTATCTAATCATTTAATTCTCCTCCCTCTTTGCTCGAAGTGCAAAATTGTGTAATTTCCGTTATTTTGATGCTTTCTTGGTATTTCTTTATGGATTTCATACACAGGTTTTATTATGTGTTTTAAAAATGTTTTTCAAATAAATAGGCTTTTGAAATTATTATCATATATTATATTTTTAGTATAAAAATTATATACTCTATAATAAGAGAATTTCAAAGGCAATTTCTAAAGCGATTTCGAAACGTTCCTAAAACTCGTTTTCTTCAACTTAATTTCTATATAAAACACATAATTTTGCACTTCGAGCGAAGAGGGAGGAGAATTAAATAATTACAGTTAGAGGTATAATCGGAAAGACGTAGTATAAATTTCATAAGACAAAATACTCATCTGAAAGATACTACCCAAATACTATTATGGCAAGACTTAAGATTTTCATTCACTAGACATTTGTTGTTCTAACTCCCTCCTCATTACAACTCATGGGTTAGCGAGAACGATGCAGATGATGAAGTGCGTAAGAGGTTGTAAAGACTGGTGGGAGTATAGCTTTTTATTTATGGTTATGATTATTCTGATATACCCAGATTTTAGATTTTTGATGTTCTATTTTGAGACATTATGTTATGGATATTTGGAATATTGTATTTCTGAGGTTTGGAAAAGTGTGAAATGGGTACTTACTTTATATTATATTTTATCCCTTCCACTGTGCGATTCTAAAAGCATAATAGACACCTTTGTATATTGATTATTTGATCAATTTTACCAACCATCGGCCAACTTTGGAATGAACCTACAGATCGGTGGGCTTTTATTGGATCGAAATTTAGGCCCGTTCCAGAGAGGGTTGTTACAAAGCTGTTGGTTGACAAATTTCTACCTCTTTATTGAGAGCTCGATACCTATCCAAGTTGAGTGGTCGACATTTCTTGCGGATGAGGGTGGCCTTTGGATCGATGTTAAGCACATGACAAATGATCCTAGGATCAATTCGGGTCATGTCGGTGTGCCCCCATTCGAAGACTTCTTTGCATTGTCGTAGGAACTCGATTAGTTCTTCTTTAATTTCTGCATTTATCTCTATGCCAATTTGGACAGTACTCCTAAGGTTGGTGTCGTCTATGATGATGGGTTCCAAAGGAGTAGTGTATCCACCTTCAGTTCTTGAGTTTCCCATGCAGGGGTCCAACGGGTCATCGTCTGAATCCAAGCTTATTTCCACGTTGAACTGGTCTAACTCATATATCATTCGGTTCCCCACGTCTTCGATCGGGACACATGTCCGTGTCATGGTAGGGGTGACGCCGTCCTCGGTTTCCTCAAGTTCATCGGCTATTGATGGAGGGTAATAGCGATTATGCTTGACGATCCCACCTTCCAGCACAGGGCAGATTGTACATCCCATACCACAATAAGCTCTTTACTTCTTTGAGGAGTGACCAAAAGCACCGGTTTTCTTCCATCCCAACCTTTAGTGTGATTGTCACTGCTAGCATGATTTCGAGCATTGCTGAACCCAAGGATGCTCAAGGATGGCACGCCGTTGAAGGGCAAAGACCTAGTAGTAGGCTGGTCGATCAAATTGATTGCTAGAGGAACTAGTGTGGCAAAGTTGACGGTGGTTAGAGTGTTAAATCATGTCATCAAGACATTAACTTCATGGGCCAACTGACCAATATTTGACAGTTGTAGCATCATAGCATGCTATCTTTTTTCACCATAGCCTAGGTTGGACTGAAAAGCACTATTAAGAGTGTTATCGTTGTTTTCATGCCCATTGGACTTTTTACCTTCGAACAGTGGACGATTATCCTTGGTAACAAGTCAGACCGGACCTTTTTAGAATAGAAAAGTGTGGAAAAGGGAGGGTTTTTTGGGAAGTCACTCCTGTGGTGCCAAAATGTTGACTAGTTTCTTAGCCAAACTCGGAATGAGACTAATGTGTTATGAAGAGCAAATGTTACTTGTTAATCACTATGCTTAAAATGGAAAATGAAGAGTTAAATACGCAACTGAAAGGTAAATAACACAAGATATAGAGTAGTTTAGCAAAGTGTCCTACATCCCCTATGAAGTTCGATTACTATATGTTTCTCTTACAACTACGGGGATTACAAGAGAATAACAAGAAACAAAACATTTAAGATTAACAAAGCTATGTAATCATAAGGACTTATATGGCAATAACAGCATTGGATTATGCGTAGTGTACGGGTTTCTTACACGTTTCAAGTGGAGCTCAACCCTACTGAAGTTGCAAAGTTGGGGTTATTTATAGTAATTAAAGTGGATAGTGGATGGCTGAGATTGTGCTGTGAGAAAAGGTAGGAATCAGGCTCGACCATTGATTTTACTGTAGAGGTGGATGGTCGACAGTTGTAAAGCAGGTCAGAAGATGGACGGTGGATGAGAAAGCACTCATTACCTCTGGTACAAGGCGTTGGCTTGCATTAAATGTGCATTTCGTGTTGATGGTAAACCCAGTCAGATCAGTCTCCCACTAGCGGTGCTCTGATGGGATGGATTGACAGCTATCTTTCACTTGAGCACTCATGTGGTCTAGTTAGCCGATCGGATGTCGGCAGCACAGAAAAGGTTTGGAATTTTGATCGATAACCACGTGGGGGAAGGCGGGCAATGGACTAGGAAAGGGGCGTCCAGGAGGGAGGCTGAGCACGAGCTGATGTGGGGTCGGGCGAACCACGAAGGTCTTTAGTTGTTGTTGGAAGTTCAATGTAGAATTTTGGCCAGGACTAATCTGGGCCCTATAGCACCCGGCCTCTATACTCATACTATCCAAGAGTATTACTGAGCAATACTGTCAAATAATTTGGAGAATGAGGCTATATGAGGTACACATGTGAATATTCCCTTAGGCAAATACTGGTACATATTAAACATCGATTAAATAACTCACATATACATACTTAGTGTCGGCATAAAGCAATACAAACGTGCGCCTCTAGTATAGAACAACTCATGATATACAGGAAAACCAGAGAACACAGAGTCGGAAATGTAGTGATAATATATAATACTGAAAATGCAAGGTATGTCCAATATACACCACTTAAATATACATACAAAAGTCTATATCATAAATGATGGTATACAACTACACCAAATACTAATCTTCTCTATGCCCAAAACACAAGTTGTTCATATTATTCATGTACTTGAAAAGTCTTGAACTGGCTTGAGTATTAAATAAATAACACACGGGTCAAACTATATTTAAACCATAGGGTCGATATAAATAACTCAACATATGCAGGGTATGATAACATCCATAAGGTCAATAAATATGCGGTAATGTAAGCATGGTTTTTAATAAAAATAGCATAGACAATCTCAAGCGTGTCACAATTATCTAATATCAAAAGGCAAAGCATAAAGTTATCATCACCCTTATAAAAGTATATCGAATCAGAAATCACAAAAACATATAGAAGTGTCATCACCCATATAGAAAATACATCAAATCAGAAACCATAGAGTCCAAAATCAAATGGATGAATTGTCTAAACCCAAAAATTATCATCTAAATGCAGTAAACGTCCAAAAAAACATATCACTATGTATAATCAGGCGAACACATAACTTAGCCCAAATATATCACTCAATCTCATTAAATATAACCACCATATCAATATAGATAATCATCTAAAATCCAAAACATAGTATTAGTGACACACACCAAAGGGAGATATAATAGGCGACACACACCTCTAAAGTATAATCGGTGACACATGCTTTAGAGATATAATTGGCAATACATGCCAATGGATAGCAGTTGGTGACACACGCCAATGAAAAGGTATTCGGTAAAACACGCCAAAGAAGGATAATATGTGACACACACCAAAGAAGGATACATGGATTGATCATACTCTAGACAAAGCCTTAGGTGTAATCACAACTCGTAGTCTCATGAATAATTATAAGTATTTGTCTACATCACGCACACCAAAACCAGACGGGAGACTAACAACACACATACACCTGCTCTAGCAGACTCACATGCGTCTGTCTGATACGGCTCCTACAGTCATCGTTTCCTCCCCTTTGATATCGTGACTATATCCATCGTATGTCATAAAACATGTTGCAAGACTATGCTATGCATTGATCATGACCTAACACATTGCCTCTATAGGTAAATAATTACTGGCCTAGGGGACATAAGGGCAAACACACATATGCCGACACACGGCAATAGGCCGACACACGACTATAAGAAAAGGGTATCATAGATCTGGGGCGAACCACCATGATCAGGCCACCAAGGTGGATACTGTAATACCCCAAAATTTTGTGAAAAATCATTTTTGTAAAATGATTTAATTTTTGAAATATTTAGATTTAAATATGGTGAAATTTCTGGAATAAATAGTGTGCAAGTATATGTGTGCACGTGCACACTGAAATGGCACAAGGAAGAACTCCAGATTTCTTGGATTTAAAACAGGAATTAAAAAGCAATACAAACATGATTTTGCAACATGGATATTTGATTTCTGGAATTATATGGATCATCTTAGAAAATAAGAAAAGTAAGTTTTACTTTAAATCAGTAAACAGATTTTATTTAAAACCCAGAAAAGAAAATTATACATATATATATATATATATATTATAAGGATTTGTAAACCTGTATACATATAGGTGCATATGTTTCTGAAATTAAAGAGGAATTAAATAAGCCTAGATAAGATATGTATACAAATATACATTTTTAAGTACTGAAAAGTACATATATATATATATATATATATATAAGCAAGTGAAACTATAACATTAAAATGACATGAAATGTGATACAAGTCAATATGCTTGTGTAGGCAAAAATAGCAAAGGGGATTCTCAGGAATAATTAAAATATGAAATAGGATAGTCATACTTTTAACATGACTAGGTGAGTGGCCATTTTCTGAAAAGTAAAAGAAAGAAAATGCAGCCTTTAAATTGGTTAATATGGCCGGGGTATTATGAATGAAAAATGCATGATGCTAGCCAAGACAGAAATGGAATTCTGTTTTAACAAAACCCTAGTGGAAAAAAAATGCATATAAATAGGCAGTTTTAGCCAGTAGAATTATTTTTACCCCGAGCTGCACAAAAATGAGAAAGGAAGAAAAATATTGGAAGGAAGGAGAAAACACTCATACAAGGATTTTCTGGATTAATAAGAAGAAATACTTAGGTGAGTAACCTCACTGAGTTCATGGCATTAAGACCTGAGATGAGGCAGCCACTTTTTATATTGCCATTTATATATTTCTGGTTTTGATGATTTCATCAATGTTTTTTGGATGTCTTATTTTAAATCTGATATGATTTAATATGGATGATTTTGATGATCTTTGATTGGTTGAGACATTTGTCTTTGGATGTGTATCATACTGTTTTATTTATACTCATAAATGTTAAAGTCTAAGATCTTAAAATTATATAGAGAATACTCTCAACTGTTATAGATCTATGGCATGGAAACTTTACAAAAAATGTTGGGACCTGCATTATACTTGGTATAAGTGCTGAGGCTTGAGAAGAAAAAATAATGTTAAGGGTGCAATAGAAATTTTCTAAGTGCTGAGCCCTTAATCAAATCAAAAAAAAAATGAAACCCACAAGCTAAAATTATGATTGAACCAGATCCTGAATCTGAATCAATCATAAAGGCTTGCAGATCAATATAATAAGAACATGCCATGCCTCTTTTTACAGTTGAAAATATTCTTATATTTTACTAAGATCAAGACATATTGACCCCATTTAGGAAATAACTGTCTGCTTATTTCTGAGGAGAATTATGCTAGGGAAGATTATGGATGTTTCCATGTTTGCAGTGACATGTTCACTTAGCATATTTGATGATAGGATTTAAGACAATACACTAGTAAATAAACTAGGGAAGGGAAGGCCAAGAAAGCTGCTGGAATGCTTGTCATATTTGAAGTATGCAAGTTGGCACATGGTTTGCTTAAGCCCTGAGATCTTTGTGCAATGATGTGAATTAGTTCATTGCAATGTGTCCCTGTGATTCCTTAATAGCAGATGAGGCAGGGATTTAAATTGAATTATACAACCTGTAAATGAAGAAATAGGAATATGGATATTTCTTAGGTTGAATGGTATGGAACCAAGATGGTTCCAGTGAATGCAATTGTTGCAAATAGATAATTATGTTTGCATGATTATGTATGCAAGTGTAAGAATGATAAATGAATATATCATACCTGAATCAACTTAATTATACTATGTTAAAGTAATTGATTGCAGGAATTTGCTTAAATAACTAATTTGTGCTCTTATATTCTCTATTGCTTAATATCATGAATGTATTGATGTTACTCATACCAGATCATAGATCTGACCCTTGTTTGCTCATGGCATATGGGGTGTCTCATTTTAAAATGAGGCAGCCACTCATGCTCTTTCAGGTAACCCAGGCACTAAGTAAAAATGAAGTTATGGCTATTATGGAGGAGTGAATGAACATGCTAGCTAGTTTCAATAAGAGCTTAAATTGATTATATCTGCATGTATTCAGGAAAAATGTTATGTTTCTAAGATTTCCAGTCATGTAATGAATTCTATTATGGTTAGATGGACTAGTTGTATCATGTTAAATATATTGTTATGCACTAAGGTTTAAAATCTAAAAGAAATATCTGAGTGGGAAACAAGGAAATGATCTTAAGTATTGATATGATGCTTGGAAAAGAAATATGCATATGTAGGTGAGCTACTGTTTTGCATAATTTATATTATGTATTAGTTAATCTTGAGACATAACAGAGCACTGAGTTTTAGAATAAAATCTGGATTTAGTTAGAAGTAAACTTATAAGGATTTTAGTTTCCTTTTTACTGAAATGCTTTGTAAATAAGTTTGAATTCATTTCTGAATTGTATTGAGAAAAGTAAAATGTTTTTAAAAGCTTCAGACAGAATGCAATGAATGGTATCTCCATTGTTTTGAACTAGTGTGTAGCAGATACAGGATTCATGAGTTAACTAGCTTCAAATAAATGAAGTATTGGTTGATCATGATAGATTGTATTTTGAAAATAAAAATGCATTTCAAAAGCTTAGTACATTTAGCAATTGTTTCACTCAGTTTTCTGGAAACTGAGCAAAGATATTGACATGTACATGTATATCTGTGTACAAGTTGATATTTGGGCAAAAATATAAATATAAATTCCTAGAACAGTTGTAGGAATGGGTTTCAAAAATAATAAGGTAGGAAATTTTGTTTTGTATGTTAGATTATAGGCAAAAATTAAATATATATATGTGCAGATATAGGTAGATATCAGATTTCAAACCATACAGGAGAAAAATAAAAAGAAAAACAAAAATTGTGTTTGAACCGACCAGCATAGCACTCGAACTCGTGACCTCTCATGTATAAGTTAGGCGCGTTTCCATTACGCCTAGATGTTGCTTGCGTTCACTTATGATCCACTTTCTTTTAACCTGAGTTTGATACTATACAAACTTTAACACAATCATCCATATTAAAAGCTTGCTTTCCACTGATTAACACTTGATCATTTCTTAATTAAAATAACAGACTGAAGTACATGTTTTCAGTGGATTCTATGGTCAAAAATCAGGATACAATAATTAATCTTTTATCAGGGAATTATCACCTTTTAATAGAATTAAAAGGATTTCTACTTACATATTATCATGCTCTGATTCTAGTAGAATATAACATAGATATCTTCATATATGTATGTTAGGAATGATTTAGATTTAAAACAATATTTTTATATTGTGAAAGATCCTGGATATATTTTGTTTATTGGAGAAAGAAAATGACCCTGGGAAATATATTTGTAATGAATGATATATCTATATATCATCTCTAAAAAAAAATCCTTATGAAATTAGGGTGGAAATAGGAGGGTCATTTCAGTTGGTATAAGAGCACTTGGTTGCATTGATTGTTAAGTATTATAGAAATGTATTATGTCTGTTTGTTTTGGATGAAATAATTTAGATAAGAAAATAGAAATTATAGAAGTACTCATAATATACTAATACCATTTGCCCAGAATTTAGTTAGCAGACCATGGTAGGAAGAGGATCTCATCACAATGCAGGATCCAGTGCACCTCAAATGCTTGATATGCAAGAATTTGTGAGGGTTTTAAGAGATGGAATTGGGCATAGGCCTGAGAACCCACATGAAGAGCTTTCAAAACTACTGAAGACTTATTCCAATTTGGGAGGCAGGAGTTTTGAAGGAACTGAGAGTGTGATGGAAATTCAAGCATGGTTGAGAACACTTGATAGGATTTTCAATGACATGCAGTTGGATGACCAAAGGAAGAGGCAAGTAGCTTCTAGACAACTGAAAGGGGTAGCTTTAAGCTGGTGGGAGGTGATCATAGCTAGAAGAAATGAAAATGAAATCACTTGGAATCAGTTCAAGGAGATGTTGGAGGCAAGATTTGTACCAGCATCAGCCAAGACCATTTTGCTTGAAGAATTTATCAAGCTTAGGCAGGGAACTTTGAATGTCACTGAATACACTCAAAAGTTTGAGGGGCTATCCAATTATGGAGCAATGCTAGTGGCAGATGAAGCATCCAAAAATGATAGGTATATAAAAGGACTGAACCCAGGACTTAGCAGAGCTATGCTACCATATACAGATAGAACATTTGATCAAGTAATTGATCTGGCCTTGAAACTGGAACAACATGACAAAGAAAGAGAGAAATATAGGAATTTTAAGAGCAACAACAAGAAGGATAAGGGAAGATATCACCCTTATGATAAAAAGAAGGAGGAGGCAGACAACAGGAAGAGTAAAGACACAAAAGCCAGTGATACTAAGAAGAAATTGGTTTGCCATCATTGTGGTAAAGAAGGACACATCAAACCAAGGTGCCCAGAGTTAAAAGGAGGAGCCTTCAAATGCTACCTATGTGGGAAAGAGGGGCATATGAAGAGGAACTGTCGTGAGAATAAACAGCAAGGGAAATTGGCAACTTTGGAAGGTAAAGGCAAATCTGCAGTAAAAATTGATGCTGAAAATCATGGCCAAGTGGAAGGTACATTACTCATTTGTGCCATACCCATACCAGTAGTATATGATACTGGAGCAACACACTCTTTGATTTCCTATGAATTAGTTAAAGTATTAAAATTAAACTGCATATTGGTTGAAACCCCATTGCTTGTACAAAGTCCCCTAGGGAGTTCTAGTGTTTTGAACATGAATTGTGTGGATGTGGAGTTAAACATAGAAGGAAATATTTTTATTTCCAATTTATATGTTTTAAATTACCCAAATATAGGAGTTATATTGGGGGTAGATTGGTTAAGGCAATTTAAAGCCATAATTAATTTAGACTCATCCACCATATCATTGCAAAATTCTAGAGGCCAAAGGATCACAGTTCTATGTGAAGTAGCTAAGGAAGGGAAATTGTATCATTTAGTTGACTTAGAAAAAGATCTGAGTGAACTAACCATTGAAGAAATTCCCATAGTTAATGAATACTTGGATGTGTTTGGGGAAGTTAAGGGTGTTCCACACCACAGACCAGTTGAGTTCCAAATTAATCTCATTCCAGGAGCAAGTCCAATAATCAAGAAACCTTATAGAATGGGGCCAAGTGAACTGAAAGAATTGAAAAATCAGTTGGAAGAATTAGAGGGCAAGGGATTTATAAGACCAAGCAATTCCTGCTGGGGTTCTCCAGTAGTGTTTGTAAGAAAACATGATGGTACCTTGAGAATGTGCATAGATTACAGGGAACTAAATAAAGTAACCATCAAGAATAAATACCCATTGCCTAGAATAGATGATCTCTTTGACCAACTCAGTGAAGCTAAAATATTTTCTAGGCTAGACTTAGCATCAGGATTCCATCAAATGAAGGTTGAAGACTCAAGTGTTAAGTATACTGCATTTAACACAAGATATGGCTTATATGAATTTTTGGTTATGCCATTTGGTTTGACAAATGCTCCTTCATATTTTGTTGATTTGATGAATAGAATATTTAGAGATTATTTAGACAAGTTTGTATTGATTTTTATTGATGACATTTTGATTTATTCCAAGACAGTGGAAGAGCATAAAAATCATTTGCATTTAGTTTTGTCAAGGCTAAGGGAAAATGATTTAAAGGCAAAATTTTCAAAATGTGCATTTTGGAAAGAAGAAGTGCATTTCCTTGGGCATGTTATCTCTGCCAAAGGAATATCAGTAAACCCTAATAAGGTAGTGGCAATCCAAGCATGGAAAAGGCCTAGTACCATCAGTGAGATTAGGTCATTTATGGGGATGGCAGGATATTATAGGAGATTTATAAAAGATTTCTCAAAAATATCATCACCACTTACCAATTTAACTAGAAAGAACCAAGCCTTTGTATGGACAGAAAAATGTGAGCAAGCTTTTATCAAAATAAAAGAAGCCCTGATTAATGCACCAGTATTGAGAGTGCCAGAAGGAAAAGAAAATTTGGTTGTGTACACTGATGCAAGTGGCTCTGGGTTAGGGGCTGTGTTGATGCAGCAAGACCAGGTGGTAGCCTATGCATCTAGGCAATCAAAGCCACATGAAACCAGATATGCAACCCATGATCTTGAACTAGCAGCAGTTGTGTATGCTTTGAAACTTTGGAGACATTATTTGTTAGGTGCCAAATTCATTTTGTACACTGATCATAAGGCACTGAAATATTTGTTCTCACAAAAAGATTTGAATATGAGGCAACATAGATGGGTAGAGTTCCTAGCTGCCTATGATCTAGATATACTGTATACACCAGGCAAGGCAAATAAAGTTGCAGATGCCTTGAGTAGACAACATGCCAAGGTAGCCATGTTGATGATAAAAGAGTTTAGGGATTTGTCTATACTTACTGATTTGGAAATTGAGGAAAACAGTAAGGTACAAATGATGCCCATTGAAGAAGGTGAAGGTAAAGGGAAATTAAGTATGATATCTCTGCAATCAGATTTACTTCTTAAGATTGGGAAAATGCAGGAACAAGACCTAAACATGGTGGAAAAGAAAATGCTCATATCAAAAGGGGAGGAAGTAATAAATTATCAAATTGATAAAAAATGGTTATTTAAGGAATAAAAATAGGATATGTGTTCCAGAAAATATAGAATTGAAGGAGGAAATATTAAATGAGTACCATAGGAGTAAGTACTCCATACACCCAGGTAGCACCAAGATGTATCAAAATTTGAAAAGAAATCTTTGGTGGAAGGGGATGAAGTCAGATGTGGCCAGATATGTTGCAAGGTGCATGACTTGCCAACAAGTCAAGGCAGAGACACAAAGGCCATCAGGACTATTGCAACCCCTTAGTATACCACAGTGGAAGTGGGAGGATATATCTATGGATTTCATAGATGGTCTGCCTAGATCTAAGAAGGGAAACACAAGTATATGGGTAATAGTGGATAGGCTAACTAAGGTAGCACATTTTATCCCAGTTAAAACAGAAAGAAATGCTCCAAAATTGGCTCAAATATTCATGAAAGAGGTAGTAAGGTTGCATGGCATACCCAAAACCATTGTGAGTGATAGGGATACCATCTTCACCTCAAGGTTTTGGAAAAGGTTTCAAGAGGCCATGGGGAGTGAATTGTGCTTAAGCACTGCCTACCATCCACAATCAGATGGTCAAACTGAGGTGGTGAACAAAGTCTTAGAGGATTTGTTGAGAGCATGCACACTGGACTTTGGAGGCAACTGGGAAGACCACCTCCATCTAGCTGAATTCACATACAATAACAGTTACCAAAGCACCATAGGGATGGCACCATTTGAAGCCTTATATGGCAAGCCATGTTTATCACCTATATGCTGGGTAGAGACTGGAGAGAGAGCTGTTCTTGGACCTGAATATGTTAAAGAAACTACAGAGAAAATTGGGTTAATAAGAAAAAGAATAGCAGCAGCTCAAGATAGGCAAAAGAAATTTGCAGATAGGAAGAGAAAGCAAGTGGAATATGAAGTGGGAGACTTTGTTTTCATCAAGATTTCACCTATGAAGAAAGTCATGAGATTTGGCAAGCAAGGTAAGCTTACACCAAGGTATGTTGGACCCTATAAAATTCTGGAAAGAATTGGTTCATTGGCTTACAAATTAGAACTACCAGAGGAAATGAAAGCAATGCATAATGTTTTTCATGTGTCCCAACTTAGAAGATGGGTACATGATAAAGAAGACATTTTGGAAGAGCCTACCAAAATTCAAATAAATCCTGACTTGGTTTATGAAAAAGAACCAGTGGGGATTGTAGCCAAGGAAGAAAAGAAATTAAGGAGCAAAACCTTGAAATTAGTTAAGATCCAGTGGAGTAGTGATCCTAATGACTGCACATGGGAGTTAGAGGATAAGATTAAAATGGATTATCCTAAGCTTTTTGCAAATTAAAAGGTAATTTTTTTCTGGAAAAATTTGTTATGCATGGTTGATATGGTTGAATTTGTTTGCTTATGCATATATTTGATAAGTTTTCAGAAAAGAAAATGATGCTTGATATAAATGTTAGAAAAATTGTGAGGACACAATTCCTAAAAGGAGGGGTGAATGTAATACCCCAAAATTTTGTGAAAAATCATTTTTGTAAAATGATTTAATTTTTGAAATATTTAGATTTAAATATGGTGAAATTTCTGGAATAAATAGTGTGCAAGTATATGTGTGCACGTGCACACTGAAATGGCACAAGGAAGAACTCCAGATTTCTTGGATTTAAAACAGGAATTAAAAAGCAATACAAACATGATTTTGCAACATGGATATTTGATTTCTGGAATTATATGGATCATCTTAGAAAATAAGAAAAGTAAGTTTTACTTTAAATCAGTAAACAGATTTTATTTAAAACCCAGAAAAGAAAATTATACATATATATATATATATTATAAGGATTTGTAAACCTGTATACATATAGGTGCATATGTTTCTGAAATTAAAGAGGAATTAAATAAGCCTAGATAAGATATGTATACAAATATACATTTTTAAGTACTGAAAAGTACATATATATATATAAGCAAGTGAAACTATAACATTAAAATGACATGAAATGTGATACAAGTCAATATGCTTGTGTAGGCAAAAATAGCAAAGGGGATTCTCAGGAATAATTAAAATATGAAATAGGATAGTCACACTTTTAACATGACTAGGTGAGTGGCCATTTTCTGAAAAGTAAAAGAAAGAAAATGCAGCCTTTAAATTGGTTAATATGGCCGGGGTATTATGAATGAAAAATGCATGATGCTAGCCAGGACAGAAATGGAATTCTGTTTTAACAAAACCCTAGTGGAAAAAAAAATGCATATAAATAGGCAGTTTTAGCCAGTAGAATTATTTTTACCCCGAGCTGCACAAAAATGAGAAAGGAAGAAAAATATTGGAAGGAAGGAGAAAACACTCATACAAGGATTTTCTGGATTAATAAGAAGAAATACTTAGGTGAGTAACCTCACTGAGTTCATGGCATTAAGACCTGAGATGAGGCAGCCACTTTTTATATTGCCATTTATATATTTCTGGTTTTGATGATTTCATCAATGCTTTTTGGATGTCTTATTTTAAATCTGATATGATTTAATATGGATGATTTTGATGATCTTTGATTGGTTGAGACATTTGTCTTTGGATGTGTATCATACTGTTTTATTTATACTCATAAATGTTAAAGTCTAAGATCTTAAAATTATATAGAGAATACTCTCAACTGTTATAGATCTATGGCATGGAAACTTTACAAAAAATGTTGGGAGCTGCATTATACTTGGTATAAGTGCTGAGGCTTGAGAAGAAAAAATAATGTTAAGGGTGCAATAGAAATTTTCTAAGTGCTGAGCCCTTAATCAAATCAAAAAAAAAAGAAGAAACCCACAAGCTAAAATTATGATTGAACCAGATCCTGAATCTGAATCAATCATAAAGGCTTGCAGATCAATATAATAAGAACATGCCATGCCTCTTTTTACAGTTGAAAATATTCTTATATTTTACTAAGATCAAGACATATTGACCCCATTTAGGAAATAACTGTCTGCTTATTTCTGAGGAGAATTATGCTAGGGAAGATTATGGATGTTTCCATGTTTGCAGTGACATGTTCACTTAGCATATTTGATGATAGGATTTAAGACAATACACTAGTAAATAAACTAGGGAAGGGAAGGCCAAGAAAGCTGCTGGAATGCTTGTCATATTTGAAGTATGCAAGTTGGCACATGGTTTGCTTAAGCCCTGAGATCTTTGTGCAATGATGTGAATTAGTTCATTGCAATGTATCCCTGTGATTCCTTAATAGCAGATGAGGCAGGGATTTAAATTGAATTATACAACCTGTAAATGAAGAAATAGGAATATGGATATTTCTTAGGTTGAATGGTATGGAACCAAGATGGTTCCAGTGAATGCAATTGTTGCAAATAGATAATTATGTTTGCATGATTATGTATGCAAGTGTAAGAATGATAAATGAATATATCATACCTGAATCAACTTAATTATACTATGTTAAAGTAATTGATTGCAGGAATTTGCTTAAATAACTAATTTGTGCTCTTATATTCTCTATTGCTTAATATCATGAATGTATTGATGTTACTCATACCAGATCATAGATCTGACCCTTGTTTGCTCATGGCATATGGGGTGTCTCATTTTAAAATGAGGCAGCCACTCATGCTCTTTCAGGTAACCCAGGCACTAAGTAAAAATGAAGTTATGGCTATTATGGAGGAGTGAATGAACATGCTAGCTAGTTTCAATAAGAGCTTAAATTGATTATATCTGCATGTATTCAGGAAAAATGTTATGTTTCTAAGATTTCCAGTCATGTAATGAATTCTATTATGGTTAGATGGACTAGTTGTATCATGTTAAATATATTGTTATGCACTAAGGTTTAAAATCTAAAAGAAATATCTGAGTGGGAAACAAGGAAATGATCTTAAGTATTGATATGATGCTTGGAAAAGAAATATGCATATGTAGGTGAGCTACTGTTTTGCATAATTTATATTATGTATTAGTTAATCTTGAGACATAACAGAGCACTGAGTTTTAGAATAAAATCTGGATTTAGTTAGAAGTAAACTTATAAGGATTTTAGTTTCCTTTTTACTGAAATGCTTTGTAAATAAGTTTGAATTCATTTCTGAATTGTATTGAGAAAAGTAAAATGTTTTTAAAAGCTTCAGACAGAATGCAATGAATGGTATCTCCATTGTTTTGAACTAGTGTGTAGCAGATACAGGATTCATGAGTTAACTAGCTTCAAATAAATGAAGTATTGGTTGATCATGATAGATTGTATTTTGAAAATAAAAATGCACTTCAAAAGCTTAGTACATTTAGCAATTGTTTCACTCAGTTTTCTGGAAACTGAGCAAAGATATTGACATGTACATGTATATCTGTGTACATGTTGATATTTGGGCAAAAATATAAATATAAATTCCTAGAACAGTTGTAGGAATGGGTTTCAAAAATAATAAGGTAAGAAATTTTGTTGTGTATGTTAGATTATAGGCAAAAATTAAATATATATGTGCAGATATAGGTAGATATCAGATTTCAAACCATACAGGAGAAAAATAAAAAGAAAAACAAAAATTGTGTTTGAACCGACCAGCATAGCACTCGAACTCGTGACCTCTCATGTATAAGTTAGGCGCGTTTCCATTACGCCTAGATGTTGCTTGCGTTCACTTATGATCCACTTTCTTTTAACCTGAGTTTGATACTATACAAACTTTAACACAATCATCCATATTAAAAGCTTGCTTTCCACTGATTAACACTTGATCATTTCTTAATTAAAATAACAGACTGAAGTACATGTTTTCAGTGGATTCTATGGTCAAAAATCAGGATACAATAATTAATCTTTTATCAGGGAATTACACCTTTTAATAGAATTAAAAGGATTTCTACTTACATATTATCATGCTCTGATTCTAGTAGAATATAACATAGATATCTTCATATATGTATGTTAGGAATGATTTAGATTTAAAACAATATTTTTATATTGTGAAAGATCCTGGATATATTTTGTTTATTGGAGAAAGAAAATGACCCTGGGAAATATATTTGTAATGAATGATATATCTATATATCATCTCTAAAAAAAAAATCCTTATGAAATTAGGGTGGAAATAGGAGGGTCATTTCAGATACTAGCCAATCTAGTTCAACTTTCGCTCCATAAAGGAAGTCGGAAAGTGATAGACCAATACTATATATATAATACCTGACACACGGCTGCATATTCATGCCGACACATAGCTATATATGTGACCCACCGCAGCGAGCCGCATCATACATAATAAATCCCATATGAGTATCATCCATGAGCAAAGGGTAACCGAATAAATAACATGACGGTGTCTCATACCACTGTGTGTTACTAGTCTGTTTATTCAGTGCTCATACATCACACTTGCTCCTTTATTATTCTATATAATGAGTCTAAAGAATAACTGAAGAAATATTACCGATGATATTATTACTCCTTTTATTCAGATTCCTAGTCATACAAAATAGAAATCATTACAAAATTACATAGAATGATGTCATTACTGTATTATACCAAATTATTAAACAAAATCAACATCAACATGAATGGTGAATCGTTTATATAATCCAATTCCATATACAATAATAGAATGATCAAAAAAGTAATATAAATAGATTATTCAAATATATGTAGAACAAACAATTCAATACTCAATAAGAATCATTCTCAACCTGTAATCTCATATAAATATATACTTAGAAGTGGGTAATATATATATATATATATATATGTATGTATGTATGTATGTATATACGTATGTATGTATATTTAAAATTAACTAGATAATTACCTAAACTCAAATATTATTTATTCTTTGCAATAATTAAATAACTTTTCAATCTTTTATAAAATTAACCAATAATTATATGTTCACAAATAACATTAGAAAACCCATTTCTTTCTTTTGAAACCTCAAAAAGAGTTTCTAAAGAAAAATATTGCATATAAGAATTATTTCATAATTTTCTATAATTAAATACAATTTTCAAATATTTTAAACCATCCAAAGTAATTTAAAATATTCATCATCAAATAAATACGTTTTTCAAAACTTGAATTATATATTAAAATTTCATAAAATATACTTTGAATACCCTTAAATGTCAATTAGAAATAATTTTGTATATTTCTAGAATTTTGTAAGATTTTTATAGATTTATTAAGGTAAAAAACTAAATTATTCATTATATAATTAATATATAAATTAAATAAATAAATAATAATATAAAATTAAAAGTTTCATAAAAATAATTCCACATTTACAATACGTCAAGCTTTTACTTTCCAAACATATTTTTATTTGAATTTTTCTTTTTGGTTAAAAATATAAATTTTCCTTTTTATTTAACGGGTTGCTAACAAAGAAAAGGTAGACCTCTAGGTGTCGATCATCACACTTGAAGGGTCGACCACTAGGGTGTAGTGGTCGACCATAGCGGCTGACCATTGCAAGGGAGCGGTCGACCTATCAATTTTCACCTGGAGCGCTCTGCTCTATGTTTCGCCCCTTTATTCATCATTCTTCTACCAATTCTTCTCCAATTCGTTGTAGAGTCAGTATATTCAATTAACTAACAATCCAAACACATCATATACAAAGAAATAGATGATATGGACATAGATTTGTAAGTTCGTTTCTCACTTGATGCTCGTTTATTCCTTCCTCGATGTAACATCCCTGAAAAATGTAAACATTTTATATTCAAATATGGGGATTAATATTTGAATTGTGAATTTAATATTAATTAAATGGATTTAATGGCATTATTAAAATATTTTTAATTAATAAATAATGATGGTAAACTCATTTTGTAATTTTATTTATATAAATGAATAGGTCGGTGAAAAATTGAAAATGTGACCAAAATTCGTTTTTTGGATTTTCGACTTTTACCGAACGAAAGTTGTTGCAACATTGTTGCATAAACACATAGTAATATTTGTACACACTTGTTCAAATAAGAAAAAAAATTTACTAAATAATATTTAATGATTAATGAAGGTAAATAAAGAGGAAGACTTTTGCTAATCCGTTGCTCCTTTTTATGTGATGTGATGTGTAGTACGTGGATCATAAGGAGTAGCACATGGAGAGGTGTACCTTGGTTGAATCCATGCAAGGGTAGGATAGACTTTTGGCAAAAGGGTATGTGAAGTAATTTGCTAAATTTCCAATTCTATTAAAGAAGCACCTTACTTCATCTTACTTCATTTCTCTTCTTACACTTTCCATTTCTTTTGTTTGTTCTTTCTTTGTTCTCTCTTTTTCTCCATCTTCTCCATTCATTTTCTATAATAAAACCATGTTAAAACATAACCTTTCATCCTCTAAATCTTGTATTAGCTTGTAATAATATTATCATCATTATTACGTTCTCCAAGTTGAAGAGTTTGAAGCCTAACATCCCTATAAAGTTGAGTTGTGCGCAAGTGGGGAGGTTCCTGGGCTTTGAGTCGAGCTACGGTGAGGAAAGGAGGCTGCTTTGGTCATTTCTTGGTCAAGGAATGAATCTTAGGTCTTTTTTCTGGAACTTGGTCTGGAGAAAGTGAGTTAGTCTCACTTTAAAGTGGTTTTAAAATTTGAGAAAATATTGTAAAATATAAATTGTTGTTTATACTTATGTATATTACTTGTTTGGATTTATTTCCGCTTGGTAGCAGATGACATAAATAATCATTATTTTGCAGGGGTCAAAATGCAAGAGGAATTCAAAGTGTTTTCGTAACGAATAGGTTGTTGTGGAATGCTTCGAAGAACATACGTATATGTGATTTACATGGGACTTTGTAAAGAGACCCTAAGGGGTTTCTTGCCATTATTGATTTACACTTATCTGCATCATGCTTATATAAATGTTTTGTTGTTGGTTGAGATGTTAAAGTAGCAAAAATGTTGAACAGTGGAATAATTGCGCTTTCATACTTTGAAATCGCATTATTGCACTTTGAAATTCCATCTTTTTAAATTTTATGCTTGTGTTTACATCATTAAATATTTGGTCATGATTTTGTGCTTTTAAAATGTTGTTTGAACCCAGTTTTGATGGCTTGAAAAGATTATAACACCTAACTCCAAAGTTTTTAAAAATTAGAGAAGTTTTGTTCGCGTTTTTGCAGTTTGAAAGTCAAGTTTTAAAACAACTTTCAAATGGGTTTTGTTGACTTAAAAAGTCTCTATTTTCTGTGAATGCATACTAGACTCATGTATGTTGTTTTAAAAATAGAATATAGTATTTATACTTTGTAAAAATATAGAGAAAATTCCATTTTGAAAAGAAATGATTTAAAGGAATTTTCCATACTCTTTTTAGCTCCGTTTTGCGGCACTATTTCCAACTTTTATAAAATGGTTTTAAACTTGATTATCCTTCTTCAATCCTTTTAATGAACTTTCTAACATCAATTCAAGTGTTTTAAAAGTAGTTTCACCTTTATACAAATATTTAAATAAGTTTTTATTTTGAAAAAAAAGAAAGGAAATGGTTTTGAGTTCTTATATATATTAAACTTGAGATTTTCTTTTTCAGTAATATTTGAAATGGATGTTTTAAAAACTATATTTCAAGTATTTTGTAGTTTATTGAAATTTAAAAGAAGACATGGATTACAACACCATTGATGTAATAAATGTTTTTTGAGAATGGAGAAAGAAGTCATGGATTATAACATTTTTGTTTTAATAAATGATTTCGAAAAGTAGAAAAGAATTCATGGATTACAACACTTTTGTTATAATAAATGATTTCATAACGTTATTAAGAAAACTTGTTACTTGACTTAGTAAACGTTGATATTCTTAAATCTTTGGAGGAGCTTTTTTTAAAGGTAATAATCAGTTGATTTATAAATGATATTTTATGAATGAAACAGTCTTTAAAAAGATTGTTTTAAAGATAAAGGTAATTATAATTGGTTTTGAGTTTATAGTGAACAATATTTTAATGAAATTTGTTTTTAATAACCCTTCTTTTTGATACACTTAGAAATATAATTAGCTTCTTAAAAGAATATTTTAAAGAGTGTTTTTAAAGTGTTTTTTACAAATATCGGTGATGTGAAAATCAAGCACAAGTGTGAGTCAAATATTTTAAAAGTTTGATTACGTTCATGGAAAAGATTTAATCTTATCCTTAATATCAAACATCAAGTAAGTAGATTCGTTACTATATGTGAGATTTAAAAATGGGAGCATCAAGGCAAAGCCAGAAGCAACCAATGCCCCGACTTACTTGGCTTCGTTTTTAAGCAAGGGATAATATGAGTTGTAAATCGAAGTTTGATGATAAGGGTAAGAAATTTGATTTCCATAAGCGATATCACTTATATGAAAAGGATTTAGGCATAAAATTAACACTAAATGTCGAAGTATGGAAACTCGTCTTTGTTAACCCAAAAAATGGATCAATACCCTAGATCAAGTCTGAAAGCACCAGTGTAGATAGTCAATAACACAAATCTTAGATTAACAATAAGTAAAGAGCAGAAGTAAGAAAAAGGACACAGAATTTTTATAGTGGTTCGGCTGACTCTGGCCTACGTCCACTTTAATCAATCTTTATTATGACTATAATAGTTGAATCTCTCTGGAAATCAACTAGTTAGTCCTTAGATCTAATTTACAATGAGTTAGAATAAGTCACAAGTTCAAGGGTTGACTAGAGAATCACAACAACCCCCTTGATGACTGTTGTGAGGGAGAAGTAAGTTGAAAAAGTGAAGGAAGTCCAGTAGAGTAATGGCAGCTCTCTCCATAAAAGATCCATCTCTAGTTGCAGGTAGGCGAGTATTTATAGGGAAGTTCAGTGAGTATTAGGCCAGAAGTCCAGGTGCAGAAGAGTCCAATTGTTATGCCAAGTCATCACCAAAAATATCAAATCAATCTGAGTCATTTCTATGGATCGCTAGCTATCCATAAAGGATGGATCGCTAGCTACCCATAAACTTAGCATATTTTTCTACCAGAAACCTTTACTTAGTGCTACGAAGGAGCTTGGAAAGTTTGAGGGTGATCCAACCTATCTTGATGGATCGCTAGCTATCCATAGGGGATGGATCGCTAGCTATACATCCACTTAGCATATTTTTGAGTGACCTTTGTTAGGTTGTCTTCCTATCTTCCTGTCTTCTTTTTAAGTGTCTTGTCCAAATATTAAGTCGTTTGGAGTTAGTTTGATCATCTGTTTTCATAGGTCATCTGGTCCATAAGAATCATCCATATCTCACTCAAATCTTAACGAAATCAAACGAAACTTTGCAGGAATACTCTAGAGGGTGTTAGGGACCCACCATAAAAATTTGAGGTGGTGGGGCGCACTCTAGATGGGTTGCTAGAGATCCATCAAATCAACTCTAAATGACTTCATTTTTTTTCTTTTGAGCCTTCTCCTATGTTTTCTAAATGTTCTCCCAAGATTTGAAGTCAATCCGACTTCGTATGAGTTCTGTAGGTCTATTTTAAGTTAGCTAATTCTGGCCAAACAGCTTGAAACATATGAGTCTTCACTTCTCGAGCTAGGTTGTTTGTCATGCTATGAAACTTGGCAAGCATGCTTAGAAATGGTAATGAACCATGACGCAAGAGGTTTGGAGGGTCCATGAGCAAGCCTTATGGGTCGATAGTGATCCATAGGTGATGGATCGCACCTTAGCTTATTTTGGCATCTTTCCTCTTAGGTCTTTCTGTGCTTCTTTTTCTGGTCCTTTTGGTTGATTCTTGATTTATTCTGGCATAGTCTGGATGTTTTAATCCTTATTGAATTTTGATGGTTTAAAACCCAGTTAGTAGTCTCTATCTTGAAAGTTAAGAATGTACGTCAAGGAAAGATCCAAGAGGCAAAAATGCTCCAACTTGTCTGGCTTCATTGTTAACCGAGGGATAATACAAGTTTGAACTTGATGAAGGGTGATAAATGTATGAGATTTAGTTTCCACATATGATCATTTCGTTATTCCCAATAGTTGATTTATCGACTATCAATTCTATTATCTTCTTTGTGTTTCGTCAATTTAAGATGATTTATTTATCGTTTGGAGCATTGATATCCTTTGTCAAAAATAACTAAAACCAAAGAGCGAGTGGACGTTAAGCTATGTGGGGTTTCTCCCATTAAGGTATCTTCACATAA
Source organism: Allium fistulosum (assembly GCA_030737815.1). Classification (NCBI taxonomy): domain Eukaryota; kingdom Viridiplantae; phylum Streptophyta; class Magnoliopsida; order Asparagales; family Amaryllidaceae; genus Allium; species Allium fistulosum. The sequence goes on from CM060904.1 coordinate 693,814,694, forward strand.
TAGATTGGATTTTGTTGTATATGCACAGAGATGTGAAATACTCGGATTCTTGGTAAGGTTGGCGGGGTCCAACTTGGATATTTCCGAGAGAGTCATAGAGTATGACCCTCTCAAGTATATTTTCTAGAGGTATACTTTCGGTAAGTGGGATGCATCCTCCTAGTCATTGTTGGAAAAATTCATTTTCCTTGTTTTTGGTTCAAGCCATTGAATTGATTCTTTCTTAATTGCATCGGGAAGTGTCTTGTACTCTTCGCAATGTTTAATTATTTGTGTCCATTCTTTTATGCTTGGATGTTGTACTTGTGAGGTAAAACCCTTTTCGTGTTTGGCAGCGTAGACTCATATATTATTATTTGTTCGTCATATCTCTTGAGTTTTCTCACGCTGGTTTTCCAGACTGATCTGGGTGTTATTTTATTATAATCCTTAGGTCCGACTGAGTTTTGTCCAGGTTGTCGTTGGTGGGAGCATAAAGCTCATAAAGAAGAGCCGGATGTTCACCTATCGAAGTGTTTCTGTTGTATTATTATGTATACCCATTGGCCATTGTAAGGTTAAGAAGTAATAACTGTCCAGGCCGATGAGGTTTGTTTTAAACTCTATATACTATGTATCTTAGAAAGATAGCATTTACTATCATTGTTATATTATATGTTATATGTTATTGTTCTGCTATGAGATTTTGTTTTCCCAGTTCATTTTCTTTTTATTTTACCCTAACAATCTGCCTTTTTGGCACTTTGATGCTCAGCATTCTAATACCGTGGATGATTATGTGCCAACTTTCCAGGGTCGAAAAGGCAGGTCGTCGAATTCTCTCCTTTTGAACGTACACATAGAGAATCCTAAAGCCTCATCAAAACTCAAATTCTTCTTCATAAAGGAGTATTCTAATGTTGAGATAAGCGTACTCGAATTTGGAGATTTGTAATAATTTATTAGATTTTAAATTGAATTTCAAAGTGATGAGGGTTGGTTGGATTTTAATATCCTAATGATTAAAATGAACGAGGAAGTTATATTTATAAGCGAGAGTGAATCCTCTAGAGATAGAAACATCCAGATATAAGGATTGGAAATTTTTGGACTTGGGCTTTGAGCTAGGCTTTATATAAATATATACTTTTGTCATCTCTTTTATTTTTTTAAAACTATTTTTCTACTTAAAACAAATCACAACAAAATCCCAAATATAAATTATATTTACAACACTTAATTATTTTCCCAACATTATAGAATTTTCGAGGGTTTATTTCCTTATTTTAATTCATTAAATTTAAATATTCGATATTCATATTTTTTAAAGCCCAAACACTAAATAATTTCCAAATTAATTATTTTACAATTTACTAAACGGGTAATTATTCTTAAAGTCCTTTAATTTCATCGCTAAATATTTTATTATAAAATCCTAATATTCCAAAATACCAAATTATTCATATTGAATTTAAAATCCATCCTAATTATTAAATAATTATTATTATCTTTTATTAATTACCCCTAAATACCGGGTTGTTACAAACTCTCTCTTTAAAAAATTACATCCTCGTAATTTCTTAGGAGGAATCTATAACAAAGCTAATGACTCAATTATCAATTTATATTTAAATGAAAACCAAATAATTATTAAATAAATCCCACAATCTTCTCCTAAACTTTAATTACAAACTCTTTTCCATTAAAATAACTTCACTTCAAATTAACTTTCAAAATATTAACTCAAAAACACTTTATCTTATACAAAATACTTTAACACCAACTATATAAATACTTCACACAAATTTATAAAACAAATACTTTCCAAATTAAGTTTCCATTTTGTAAACAAAATCCCACAAACTTTGTTTTTCCAATGATTTATAATATTCATACCCAAAAGGATTCCTTTATGGACAAAATATACTATTTAATACCCATTAATTTATACATACTTATTTACATTTCCAAAATTTCTTTCATATTAACATTATAAACTCACTTAAGTTCATAATATTTTAATATAATACTTAATTATCAAAGTTAATACAATACTAAAACATATTTATTTCATAAAACTCTCCAAAATTCAAATTTTAAAATTTTAAATAACTACACTTTTCTAAAATGTTCCTTGTTCACTTAAATCAAATTATCCAAATAGTATTAAATAATTTATAGTCACCTAAATTATAATACCCCAAAATCCTACAAATTAATTCCAAATATTACTAAATTATAAACTATTCAATTATAACTTCAAATTCATAAATAAATTCTTTACACATTATTATAATCATAATTTAATGTCCATAAAATCTAATTCAATTCATTTTTGATTTCTCAAAAACTTCACACAATTTATTTCAACACATATCATATTTCAAAACCACAAACCTTATAAAATATAATGATGTTGCCTCGTCATATATTTTAGTGATTTACCTATATCAGTTGGCTGCAATATTGATTACGTAATCAATACTGCATCGTCGGTGATCACGGCTATCCACTAATATCCAAAGGTTGCACATCACAAAAATATATATTCAACTCATAAAACACATTTCCCAAAGTAATAAATATAAACTCTCATTTTCCAAACCTCTTAATATTGATTCCAAAAATCACTTTATCAAAATTACTTACTTTACTTAAAGTGTTACATAAAATATTCATCCTTTCCTAAAATTCTTTAATTTCCTCAAAATATTTATGCCTTCTCAAAAATTTGTGTTCAAATGCCTCGTTATAGTGTTTAAGAATCCTTATCAAATACATGTGCACTCGCGTCGACCAGAATTCTTAAAGCACTCAATAAACAGATTAACACAATTCACTTCAAAATTTTCCATAACATTATTTACACAAATCCTTTAACGTACATTCCTTTATAAAATAATTACCTTTTTATATCAAACATAATCAAAAATTTACTGTATCATAATATTTTCTCATTAAAACAAGTTCTAACAAGCTATATATGTATATGTGTTTGTGTGTGTTTTTTTCTCATAATAAACACTCATCATACTTAATATATATATATATACACCTAAGAAATATCTAATTAAAACATTTTCAAATGTCCTTTATAAACAATAACCATTTCAATAAACATTATATAATACCAAACAAACACCTTACACATATATTAATAGCAAACAAACATTATAAATTAAATCTATTTCATAACTTCAGTATAAACATACGAATATTCAACCATCAATAATAAAAATTAATTCGACTCAAATAATTATCAATAATTAAACAAATATAAACAACAATGACTAGTGCGTTCGCCAGAAAAATCGGTTTACCAGTTTTTGCTGCGCATTTTGTCAAAATCAAATCAAAACACAACAATTCAATTTTAATCCATCTAAAGTCAATCGCTTTATACTTCAAATAATAATGTCCAAATATCTTTATGTATATATACATATATATGTAGAAAATAAAAAATACGTCCCCAAATGATTACCCCCATAGTCATCCATATATATATTCCTATTATCCCTAATTATAGGGTAACTGCCCAACTCACCCATAGGAATAGGGACTTTAAGTCTCATCAAACGTTTGGACTTATGTCTCTTATATATAATGTATTATTCTAAACCTACTCTGATATCAATTTACAACACCCCAACTCTATACCCATACAATCCAAGAGTACTACCAAGTAATATTATCGGGAAATGAGGCTATATGGGATACACATGTGAATATTCCCTTGAGATAACAGTGGTACATGTTAGAAACACCGAATAAATAAATCACCTATACATACTTAGTATCAGCATAAAGCAATAAACACGTGTGCCTCCAAGATAGAACAATACATGATATATAGGAATACCAAAGACCACAGAGGTAGAAACGCAGTGATAATATTGAAAATATAAGGTGTGTCCAATATACACCACTTATATATACATACAAAAGTCTATATCATACATGATAATAAACAACAAACTGAATAATAGTATCCTCTATGCCCAAAACACAAGCTAGTCATATTGTCCCTGTACTTGAAAAGTCTCGGTTTGACTTGAGTATTAAATAAATAACACACGGGTCAGACTATATCTAAATCATAAGGTCCATATAAGTAGCTCAACATATGCAGGGTATTATAATATGATAACATCAATAATGTAAGCATGGTGTTTAATTAAAATATCATAGGCAATCTCAAGTGTGTCACAATTATCAGATATCAAAAGGCAAGGCATAAAGATATCATTACCCTTATAAAAGTATATCGAATCAGAAATCACAAAACCATACTTAAATGTCATCACCTATATAGAAAATACATCAAACCAGAAACCACAAAATCCAAAATCAAATGGGTGAATCGTCTAAACCCAAAAATTATCATCCAAATCCAATAGACATCCATAAAGAGATATCACTTTGTATAATAACTAACACATAACTTATCCCAAATATATCCCCTAATCTCATTAAAAATAATCACCATATCGATATAAATAATCATCCAAAAGCCAAAACATAGTGTTGGCAACACACACCAAAGGAAGATATAACAGGTGACACATGCCTATAAAGTATAATCGACGACACATGCTTAAGAGATATAATTGGAAACATAAGCTAATGGATAATAATTGGCGACACGCGCCAATGGAAAGGTATTCGGTGACACACACCTGAGAAGGATAATAGGTGACACACGCTAAAGAAGGATATAGGTATTGATCATACTTTAGACACAGTCTTAGGTATAATCACAACTCATCATCTAATGAAGAAGTATAAATATTTTCATGTATCGCACACACCAGAACCATATAGGAGACCGATAATGCACACACCTGCTTTAGGAGACTCACACATGTCCATTTGACATAGCTCCTACAGTCAATGATTATGTTCCCTTCCGTATCGTGACTATATCCACCGCATGTCATAAACATGCTGCAAGTCCACGTTATGCATTGATCATGACCCGGCACATTGCCCTTATTGGTAATTGACTACTGACCTAAGTGACATAGGGGCAAACACACATATGTTGACACACGGCTATAAGAAAAGGGTATAACAGATTCGGCGCATGACCAACGCGATCAGGCCATCAGGGTGGATACTGGCCAATCTGGTTCAACTTCCGCATTATAAAGGAAGTCAAATAATGATAGAGAAATACTATATATATAATAGCTGACATACAGCTATATATTCATGCCGATACATAGCTATATACGTGACCCATGGTAGCGAGCCATATCATACATAATAAGTTCCCGTATGAGTGTCATCCACGAGCAAAGGATAATTGAATAGATATCTCTACCGCATCCCATACCACCATATGTTACTAGTCCGTTTATTCAGTGATCACACATCACTCTCGCTCCTTCAATATTATATATAATGAGTCTAAAGAATAATAAAAGAAATATTACCGAAATTCCCATACCAAATGGTATTATAACTCCGTTTATTCAGATTTCTCGTCGTATAAAATAGAAATTATCACAAAATTACATAGAAGGATGTCATCACCGTATCATACCAAATCAATAAACAAAATAAACATCAACATCAATGGTGTATCATTCATATAATCCAATTAAATATACAAGAATAGAATGATCAAAAAAGTAATATTAATAAATTATACAAATATATATAGAACAAACAATTTAATACTCAATAATGAATCATTCACAACCTATAATCTCATATAAATAAAAACTTAGAAATGGATAACATATAAATATATATATTCAGAATTAACTAAATAATTATCTAAACTTAAAGATTATTTATTTTTTGCAATAAATAACTAATTTCTCAATCTTTTGTAAAATTAACCAATAATTAAATGTTCACAAATAATATAAGAGAACTCATTTCTTTCTTTTGAAACCTTAAAAAAAGTTTGGAAAGCTAAATATTTCGTATAAGAATTATTTCATAATTTTCTATAATTAAATATTATTTTTAAATAATTTTAAGCCATCCAAATTAATTTAATATATTCATAATTAATAGATACCTTTTCCAAAACTTGAAATATATATTAAAATTCCACAAAATATACTTTGAAAATTCTTAAATATTAATTTGAAATAATTTCATATATTCCTAGAATTTTATAAGATTTTTGCAAATTTATTAAAATCAAAAAACAAGTTATCCATTATATAATCAATATCTTAATTAAATAAATAATTAATAACATTAAATAAAAAAAATCATTAATATAATTTCATATTTACAATACGTAAAACTTTTACTTTCCAAACATATTTTTATCTGAATTTTTATTTTGGTTTTAAAAATATAAATTTCCTTTCTATTTAACAGGTTACTAACAAAGTAAAGGATGACCTCTAGGTGTCGACCATCACACTTGAAGGGTCAACCACTAGGGTTTAGTGGTCGACCTATCAACTTTAAATATAGCATTCTGCTCCACATTTCACCCCTTTGATCATCGTTCTTCCACCGATTCATCTCTAATTTGTTGCAGAAGCAATATATTGTTCAACTAATAATCCAAACATATCATATGCTACTAAATGGATGATATAGACATATAATTATGAGTGCATTTCTCATCTGATGCTCATTTTCCCCTTCCTCTCTCCTTTTGAACGCACGCACACAGAATCCCAATGCCTTATCAAAACTTAAATTCTTCTTACGCAAGGGAGTATTCTAATGTTGAGAAGAGCATACTCGAATTTAGAGATTTTTAATAATTTATTAGATTTTATATTGAATTTCAAAGTGAGGATGATTGGTCGGATTTTGATTTCCTTATGATTAAAATGAACGAAGGAGGTTATATTTATAAGCGAGAGTCAATCCTGTAGAGATGGGAATATCTGGATATAAGAATGGGAAATTTTTAGGCTTGGGATTTGGACTAGGCTTTTTATATAAAATATATTTTTATTATTTCTTTTCTTTTTGTGAAACTAAATAACTATTTAAAAAACCACAATAAATTCCCAAATATAAATTAGGTTTACAACGCTTAATTATTTTTTCAACATAAAAATTTTCCAGGATTTATTTCCTTATTTTAATTCATTTAAATTTAAATATTCGATATTCACATTTTTTTTAAGCCTATATACTAAATAGTTTCCAAATTAATTTATTATACAATCCTTTAAACAAATAATTATTCTCAGAACCCTTTAATTTCATTGCTAACTATTTTATTATAAAATTCAAATATTCCAAAATAAATCCAAATTATTAATATTTAATTTTAAAAAATCCATTTTAACAAATTAAATAATAATTATTATCTTTTATTAATTACCACTAAATACCGGATTGTTAAAGGCCCAGTGCTAGTCTTGCTCATGTGAAGGTTACTCAAAGAGGCTGGGCTTAAATAGGGGTCAGGTGTTAGACGATGTGGAGTCGACGAACCATGGTGGTCTTTAGCTACTGTTAAAAGTCGTAGAGGAGACGAGCGAGACTGATCTGGGCCCGGTTCGGGTCTTGTTCGTGTGAAGCCTGCTTGATGAGACTAGGCTTTACCATGGCACCTTGCTGGGTTGACGGGAAAGTTTTAGACCATGGGCTTGGGCTAGCTTTTGACTGCTCTAACCAAGGATCAGATAGGCTAGCTTTGATTGGGCCAAATTACCTTTGATTAGGCTTTCTAGGTGCTTGCAAAAAAAAGTAACAAACATAAAAGCATGAGACAACAAGGCTGAGTTTGTTACATTTATTATGAGTTTAACTCTTTTTATGTAGTAGCTTGAGAAATGTTATAATTGTAACACCCCGTGAAATAAACTATAAATCAATTAAGTAAATTAAACTAAATAAGGCATGGTTGAAAATGTAAATTTTATAAAATTTGAAATTTGACCACGAAAGTTATTACATTGCATTCATGGAGAATTTCTGATCTGTTTCCATATATAATATGCTGAAAACGGAGAACAAACGAAGAAGTTATGAGCATCTGAAGTTTTCAGATTTAAATTAATTTAGTTCGAATTCAAATTTAAACGAGTATTTAAATCTAGGGTTTGAATTTCAAAAATTAACTATTTATTTTGAGGTTAAGTAAATGTTAAGTTAAACAATTAACATTAAAAGTTAATTAGGGAATAAAATAAATGAGCAACGGGAAAAAATCATCGCCCTAAATCAATGAAGAGGTCGACACCTCCGACCCCAAGCGATCGACCCTTAGTGGTCGACCGGTAATCGACCCCTATTCATGGTGGTGGCAAGGGTTTTTCTGCATTTAAACGCTCCAGATTTGTCTATTTTTCATCTACTTCATCCTACTGTTCTGGTGCATTTCAACTCTTATGAATAAGACCCTATTCTCTCCACTTTTTATTCATAAATATTTGGGGAATACCTCGAACCTCTGCCATTTTCTCTCTTAAGTTAGATTTGGAAACTCAATAGGAATTAAGGTAAGGATTTTAATCCTTTTATAATTATTCTCTTAATCTATTAACTTCTCCTCTAACCTCTTTGAATCTAACAAAATTATATATATATATATATATATATCCTTCGCTATGTATATATATCAAAAGAACTAGATCCTGGAAAAGAGTTGATTTGGCGTTGCAAATCGATACAAGAAAAGCTAAGGATAATCTATGAGTGGAAACCTTAGTGTTTTTATTTCAATAATTGATTAGTATATATATCTATGGATTTGAATATGTCTTGGGGATTTTGGGATTGCAGAAAAAAATAGATAAAATCCCTTAAAGTATCTTTTTATTTCGAAATAACAATTCTAGATGGAGATTCTAAATTATTTATGTTAATTTGATGGAATTTATATTGTTTCTACAACTTCATAGTATATTCCACTTCTCTACCATCTTTGATTCAAATTGTGAGTTTTCAATAATGAAATAAAGGTATAGAGCATGAATCGTATTCATAGTTTACACCATTTATTCCACACAAAATTGCTTCATTTATTTCTGTGTAAAAGAGGAGTTGAATAGAATATGAAGTTAGGATTTCAATTAGAATTGTTTAGGATGTCCCATTGAATTGATGTAATAAATTGGGTTTTTATTTCTATTTACAAGTTTGTTTATTTCAGTTTTGGATATGAATATATAATCCTTGTTATGGATATTGAAATCTTGGAAATCTGAAGGGAAAGGACTTGTAGTAGTATTATGGTTAAGGAATTGACATTTAATGTTAATTTAGGGCTTGTGAACCGCACGCTTAGAAGTTATTAGGCGCAAATATATATTTATTTCTATTAGTGTAAAAAACATATAATTATAGCGTATAATTGCGTAGTCAATTAGGTAATAATTGTCATTAATTCCCCCTTATGAATGTAATTAATATTTTAAAGCTTAGTAAGGAAGATTCCTTATAAGGCTTTTATTATGAAACGGTGAGATGGATATTATATATATGGAGCATAATTAAATTATGGCTAAGTCATAGAGATGCAAGGTCCGTCAACAGACAAACAGAAGTCTGTCCAGCTAACCTGGCGACTAGCAGTGTGACTTTGGGGCTGATGTAAGATATCTCCTATGATAAATATTTGTGGTGGTGCGAGTTTAGTCTTAAATTCTGTAGGGTAAATCTGCCTAGCTAATCTGGTTACCAGTTCCAACGAACAGTCAAACTAATGTGAGACATCATTATGAGTATGGGTCATAATACGAAGGGCATGCATTGGATTTTTGAGGTATTAAGTGGTTGTTTGAGGGCCCGCCTCTTTTCCTCAAATGCAGTATTAAATGGACAAGGGGCTAGTTATTAGGAACGATAGGTGTAATCTTGATAGGGGTCCGCTTCGGGATAAGGTATTAAGTGATCGATCAAGGATCCGCCTTTCCATAAAGAAGTATTAAGTAGCTCAAGAGATTCCATGCGATGTCAGCTAGATAGTCACAGATGAGGAATCCGCCTTGGGAATAAGTACTAGATGATGAGGTCTGCCTCAATTGAGGTCTTAAATGGCCAAAGTCTGCCTATTTTCCAATAAAAGGTATTAAGTGGCTTGGGTACTATCTCTCGCATTGTTAGACATTTATGATGTGGGATTTGGATCATGGAATTTAGAAACGTGCTTCAGGATTGGAAGATATTAAGTGGTTGATTGAGGACCCACCTCCTTTCCTTATAAAAAGTATTAAATGGTTTTATGTATGCGAGACATATTCTTATTTTAAAATATACTGCCTAGGTAATGAAATGTTAAGACACGAGGTTTTTATTCACCAGACATTTGTTGTTCTGACTCCCTCCTCATTAAAACACAAGTTAAGGACAGAGTGATGATGGTGATGATGCTTGATGGTGGAGTGGCTTAAGCTTGTACCAATTACTATTATTATCTTTTATGATGTTTTATGTTTTACCCACGTATTTTGGATAAATGATGTAATGGATCTTATTTGACAATTGATGATGTTTTGTATTATGAAATTTCAAATGGTATTGAGATAAATGGACACAATTTGCTATTATATTTTATTCCATCCGTTATGGGTTTTTCAGAATAGTTATTTTTTGTATTGTTACTTCCTTTTCCAACCAACAACCAGCCTTGGAATGATCTAATTTTCGATGGGCCTTTTCTGGATTGAAATTTAGGCCTGTTCCGATGTGGGTTATAATATTTGATATCAGAGCTTAGGTTACCCGATCAACGGGGAAGCTATATGTATGAGTGACATACTTGTTATTTTTGAAAAGGTTTTTCTTACAAAAAGGATTTTTAAAGAAAAGTCTTACTAGTACACACACATATTTCCTTGAACATACGTGCACACACTAGGCAACCCTTTTACTTTCAGCATATAATACTACCTTAGGAAATCGGCACTAAAGATTCAACCTATAGATAGTTGTTATAGTTGATAATCAATCTTCTTCTGGAACTGGGATCCCTGCTCGTGGAAGACCTCCAATTCATGGAATGCCCGAATGGTTTAAACAATATCTTAGGACGGTTGAGAAATTTCCTATTCCTTCGGTGGCACCTATTACCCTGCATGCCAATGCAGCACTCCATCCTATTGACTTTCCTAAATTATGTAAGGACTTTCTTAATATGGGAGGGAAGACATATTCTGGAACAAAGGGATATCTAGAAGCTAAAGCATGGGTTAATGACTGCAAGAAAATATTTAGAGAGCTTGGTTGGGAAGATTAGCTAAGGAGGAGGAGGCAGCTTAGCACCTCAAAGGAGAAGCTTTAGATTGGTGGAACTTGGTGACCGAGGAAAACGCTGGAAGGATTTTCTTGTAGGATGAATTCAAAAACGAATTTGAGATAAGGTTTATATCTAAGGCACAAGTGAGTTTACAACTGGAGAAATTCATTTAGCTTAGGTAAGGAGACTCCACTCTTAAGGAGTACATAGCTAAGTTCACAGAGTTGGCTAAATTCGGGGATACATCTATGAAAAGGCCATGAAGTTCGTGAAGGGCCTAAGTTCCCCGTTGAGAGAAATATTGTTGACCCAAGTACCCATTGGTGTTACATATGAGAGGTTGGTGGAGATGGCAATGATACATATGGCTAATGCGAACGATAAAGAGGTAGAAAAAGAGAAGGCTACACCTACCCAAAAGCAAGGAGGGTCCAAGAAGAGAAGCTTTTGGGCCAACAAGAGGTTGAAGGGGAATTTTAAGAAAGGTGGTAGGGTATGCAAGCGACGCCAGAAGAAAGGTCATGAGGCTAAAGATTGTAGGGTGAGTCTGATGAAGAAAGTTATTAAATGGAAGTGCTTTAATTTCCACGAGGAAAGGCACCTCAAGAATCAATGCCCTAAGTTGGCAAAGGAAGGATCAAGAAGACAAGCCCATGCTATTGAAGCCATCCCTATTGCAAGTAGACCATCGAGAGACTAAGGGAAGGTAGCATTAGAAGGTATAACTCTTATTTTGTGGGTTATAAGTTGTACCCTATTTGATTCAGGGGCATCACATTCCTTTATAACTAGGAATGTAGTAAAATTCTTAAACCTTCAAACCCAGATTGTCACCAGTCCAATAGCGGTCTCTAATCCTATTGGGGTTTGACACGCCTCTCTTTTATTTGAAAAAACCTAGTGTTGGACATATGCGACGTGGATTTCATATGTAATGTGTATGTTCTAAATTTAGAGGGATATGGACTTATCTTAGGTATGGAATGGATAGCATATTATAGAGCAACTATTGATTGTAATAGGATGGTTGTATAAATTTATGGAGACCGTAACCTAGAAATTCTTTGTACGCCCCAAGATTTAGTTGAGTTAAGCCATCTATACTTACTTAATCTATCTGTTGGAGAGCTATCATCTATACCCATAGTTTGTGAATTTCTTGATGTCTTTGAAGAAGTCTCGGATCGCCCACCCCAAAGGGAGATCAAGTTCCAAATAGTTTAGAGAAGGACGCAAGGCCAGTTATAACATCTCCCATTTGGAGGCCCAAAACTTTATTTCATATTCCGATCAAAAAAAAACTTTATTTCCTAAAAAGAGTTTAATCCTTTTCCCCTCAATAGCACTGCAGTCATCTATAGTTATTATTTTTCGGTGACCAAATGCAGTAATGTTTGATACATTGATATGCCAGAACCACATGGATATGAAAATTTTTAACTCAATTTAAAACGAATTTCTCATTCCATTTCAAATTGCATTACAGATTTATTACATGATCCCAATTCGTAAACCACGTTCAGAGAAATATAATTATTACATGTTATGCCAAGAGCGACATATGAAAATGCCCCCTTGGTTGATTACAGTATATATATAGGCACTAAGTAACTTTGCCATTACACCCAATTACATAGCGAAATAAAATAGAAAGAACTCCTAATAGCTAGCTTGCCTCCTGCACGTCTCCGAAATCTTATTCGTTTAAAGGAGAATCTGAAAACCTTAACTCTCAAACTACTCAAAATCAACTGAGCACCAAAGAGTTTAAGGGGAAACATAAACTTCGAGTTAGACAAAAAGTCTAGTGTGAATAATAACCCTCCATCTTGAACCATATAGATATCTAGTGAGACCACGCCGCTTAGCGGAACGAGTTTTCCCCTCACTGGAATCTTAAACCAATTTATAATAACCATATACTGTGCACATGCATCCACAATTGTTAAGACTAACATAGTAAAATGTATCATGATGATATGCAAACATGCAATATGCTCTAGGTTTCACATCCCCATACACCTTACTATCTGTCTCAAGTTATAGTTTCTAGGATCACTATTAACATATTTGTTTTCATGGGTAGACCAATAACCTGTTCTAAGCTTACGGACTATCCGTCCGGTTTCATAGTTTTCATGGGATCACTAAGAACCTATTGGTGTCTACCAACAACATCATTCAATCATAGTTTTCATGGGGTCACTATGAACCTATTGGATTTTCCACTAACATCTCTCATGTTATAGTTTTCGTGGACTAATTATGAACCTATTGATCTCTATCAACTACCTGTTCCGGACATAGCTTTCATGGGATCACTAAGAACCTATTGGCTTATGCCAATAACAATTTCCATAATCAAATTTTTTATGGGCTTACTAAGAACTTGTCTAAACCAATAATCTTTTGATCAGTCTTGGGCATCCTATATTCTGGTCTGTCTGACCTCTTGGTTGCAATTCTACTCACATTAGGGTTAACTCAATGTATATTCACTACTGGGTCAACCTAGCCTGTTATTCTGCCCTTAACACTCCAAAATGCAATTATGGGTTAATAATGAAGTGAATATGATTACACAAGCATACATGATAACTTATCAAATAACAGGACAATAAAAACATCCACGATTTAATTCCTTGTAATCATTTTCTAATGAAATATGGTTAATACCCTTAACTCACTATCTTTAGCAAGGAAAACTTCCTTTAAAATTTCAAAGTTAAATGTCATTTCAAAACTCTTTTTCATTGCCATGTGTCTACTTTAAAAATGAGATTGGGTTCTCTAATTTGAAAACTAAGGTTTTCGACTTCATCCTTCGGATCATTATGACATAGAGCTACCCTCCGTCACTCTCCCTTTCGACATCATAGAGTAACCAAGCCCTTCGTACCCTTCCATTTAACTAATGGGTTCAAAACAAGCGACTATACCCCTTTTGCCACTTTACTCTAGCTGTATGACCTTTCTAAATCATTGCTTAAGCAATGCGGTAGGACTCTTCCACTACTTCTTTGAAAACATGAGAAGGACCCTATCGACACCATTGATTGGGTGCGGCACAACTCTTCTACCTCTACGATTAAACATGCAAGCGGAAGGACCCTTTCAACACTATCAACTAGTGCGGAAGGTACCTTCCATAATGGTTAGACTTACTCAAGTATAAAGGTGCGGAAGGTATGTTGTCGACATCATTGATTGGTGCGGCACACCTCTTCCGTCTTCATTGATTAACATACTTGCGGAGCATATAAGAGCGGAAGGAACCCCTCGACACTATCAACTAGTGCGAAAGGTCCTTTCCGTGATAGTTGGACCAATTAATGCGGCGATGCACACTTATTAAAGTGTATGTATGCGGAGGCACACCTTCAACGCTATTGATTAGTGTGGAAGGACCCTTCCGCCTTCATCCTAGACAAGGCTATATGTTAACTTCAGTCACACCCCTATCCCTTTAGTGTTCAATGAAAAGCAACACTGTATGCTTTCGAAGGATCAATGCTTTCAAAGGCATCTATGCTTTCGAAGGTATTAATGCTTTGAAGGCAAGTGGCGTTGCTGTAATTATCATAAAAACTGATTTTTAACTAAGTAAAGTAATTTCTTTTTACCTAACCCCATATGTTGTAAATCTTCTATTGGATAACAAAATCTTTATAAAATTCTTTTTAGAATTTTGTTGTCGCATGTAATACCCAATGCGTGAATATTTAATTAAAAATTATTAACTAACCCCTTGTATTTAATTAATCATTAAATACTAATCTTTCTATTTAAATCTAAAACTCACCCAAATCTCTTGAGATAAATCTTAGAAATTCACATAAATTCCAAAATGATAACATCTTTATCATATTAAATTTCCAGCCCGAAAATAATTAATTAATTCGTTAAATTAATTAAAACCCGAAATATCCATTTCTTTCACCCGAAAATTGGTAATAAATTATCCATAGCTCGGAATATTACGGAAATTTAAACCCATCTCCAAAATAATGTTTTACAAAACATATTCAAAAATCATGGCATTTGGAAATCATTTTGCACGTTTTTAGCCTTAAAACCGAACTACATTATTCCACAAAATCCTTGTTTAAATTATAACTTGGCATTTAAATCAAAACATATCATCATTCATCCAATCATACGGTTTTAAACCAAATTTAAACATTCAAGATGACTTATATGAGATGGTTTAGATCATTATTCACAATGTTTGGATATGGAACTTGAGATTTTTCTACACTTTAATCTTCCTGGCTTGAAGCTTACATCTAATTGATTTTTGAGCTCCTCTTCTCCTAGGGTTATGGCCGGCCTTGTTTTCCTTTTTTTATCTAATAATGTAAATGAAAATGTGAATGTGGTATGGGGTTCAAAGGGTTATGGGGTTTGGCTATTTCCATATTGCCCTTGCCTTTTTCTCTTAGGTTTTTAAGTCATAACTCTTTCTCATTAATTAATTTAGTTAAGGTACGACCTTAATTGGTTTTCAAATCTAAATCCCTTAACACTCTAGTCTCTACATTATTCTATATAGTTTATCTAATTAAATCTCCTAAATAATGCTATTTAAAATTAGGGGTGTTACAGGCTCCCCTCCTTAAAGAATTTCGTCCTCGAAATTTAGCAAGGAGTATATACTAAGCATAGAAATCATCTGTAACATCTCCTAACTAACATACTAGCTTGCCTGATTAGAAAAGAGTGTGTGTGTGTGTGTGTATAGCAGATATAGAACATACTCTTATAATAGATCAAGATAAGTATCTCTAATCCCTATCTTCTGTCTCCCAAGTATTGTCCTTCTCATTGTCGCTCCACTGAACTTTCACCAATTTGACGGTCTTGTTTTTTAGCCTCTTCTCATCTCTCGTTACAACCTGAGTTGTTTTCCTAACAAAAGTCAGATTTGATTTACTATTAAGTCTTCCAATGCAGCCGAAGGGATAGTAGTTTTTGGATCATGCACATACTTACGAAGATAAGATGCATGAAACACATTTTGGACATCTGCCAAACTACTTGGCAACTGTACTTTGTATGCGAGCTTTCCGATTCTCTCTATAAATGGGACGGTCCAACATATCTCGATGCCAATTTCCCCGACTTTATGAATCATACCACACCCTTCATCGGTGATACTTTAATGAAAACCTATCTCCAACCAAGAACTCTAAATCCTTAAGCCTCTTATCGGCGTAACTCTTTTGTCTAGACTGAGCTTCTTCATCCTGCTTCGGATCAACTCAATCTTCTATGTTGCCTCTCTTACCAGATCTAGACCTAAGACTAATTAGTCTCTGGTTTCCAACTAACATGCTAGTAACTTGCATGGCCTTCCATACAAAGCTTCGAAATGCGACATTCCTATACTAGTCCGAGAACTGTTATTATAGGAAAACTCAACTAAGTGTAGGTGATCTTCCCATGATCCACCAAACTCTAACACATAAGCTCTCAAAAAATCCTCGAGTACCTTGTTGACTCTAGCTGTCTACCCATCTTTCTGAGGGTGATAAGCAGTACTCATCTTGAGCTTGGTGCCTAACACATCCTATAGACTCTTCCATAACTTGCTAGTAAACAAAGTATCTCTGTCACTGACTATACTACTAGGAATCCCATGTAGTCTAACTATGTTCTTCATAAACATTTTAGCCAAAATAAGTGCCGTCCTAGTTGACTTAACTGGAATGAAATGGGCACTCTTGGTCAACCTATCCACTATGAACCATATACTTTCATTTCCTCGATTCAACCTTGGCAACCTGTCTATAAAATCCATGGATATCGAATCCCATTTCCAAACTAGTATCTACAATGGTTGAAGCAACCCACTCGTCTTCTGATGTTCTACCTTTACTTGTTGAAAGTTTACACATTACTTTACCCACAAGCCAACATCCCTCTTCATACAATCCCAATAGAAACTCCTCTTCATATCCCAATATATCTTGGTCCCCCAGGATGAATTGTAAACTTCGATCGATTACATTCCCTAAGAACTTCTCTCCTTAGGTCCCCAACACATTCAGAACACTCAACCGTCCCATCTTTCTCAACCATCCCCTATGGTCAAGATTAAATCCTTTAATTCATCAATCTTGGATTCAACCTCAAGCCTTCTAATCTTCTCGGCCAACCATGGACCCTCATTTTACTTAGAAGCAATCCTTTCGATCAGAACTGGTCGGACTTCCAAGCGGGACAACATGGCAGTGCTCTGACTAGATCTAGCAGTCGATCTTAACTACACACACAATAGTCAAAGCCACTAGGTCCTTCCACTCTGCTAACATAGCTTACACCACATTCTGATGTTTTCTGCTAAGAGCATCCGCTACTTTATTTCCATTCCCAGGCGTATACTCTATACCAAAATCATATACCGCTAAAAACTCCAACCACCTCAGCTGTCTTACATTTAACTCCTTCTGAGGTACCTTAAGGACTTATGATCTGTGTATAACTCAAATCTCTCCCCTAAGAGGTGATGTCTCCATACTTTAATGCAAAGACCACCGCTGCCAACTCTAGATCATGAGTAGGATATCTCACTTCATGTGGTCTAAGCTATCGTGAAGCATAGGCAATAACTGTTACCACCAATTCTTACTTCAACCTTGTCGAAACCAAGATGAATAAAAGAGAAGAAAATACAAGAAATGATGGCACCAACAAAGCCTTTCGAAGGAGTTGAAGGGATGCTACATCCAATAATTAGATATGTTATAAGCTTTTGAAGGGGTCAAAAGCACCCTTTCGCTTCAATTGCTTCCTTTCAAAACAGATGCTTTCGCCTACATGAAGAAGTTTCGAATAAGTGGAGGAATACCTTTCGAAGGCAGCAAATAACAACCACTTACATGTGAGCTGAACCTTTTGAAACCAAAGGTTTCACCTTCAATCAAATTACTCAGAAAGATATTTTGATGGAGCAACCCTTTCGAAAGCATGACTGAGGCTTTCGAATCGGATGGGACTTTTAACAACCAAGAGGGGTACCACATCAATTCCCAAGCAGGTATTCAGAAGTTACCCTCTATATTGAAACCCTCAGCATTTCAACACCTTAGAAACCCCAAAGAACCCATCGACGGAGTCGAAAGCTCATGCCTCTTCTTACTTGCAACACCAAAGCAACAGAAGGTGGAAAGGCGCACCTACCCCTTTCGATGGAGATGCAAGCATTCAATCCATTCAAATGCAATACAGAAGGATGCGCAAATGTTAAAGGTGACGAAAGGTCTACAAGGCTGCCTTTCGACCAGGTCGAAAGAATTGAGTCAAAAGGTGCCAATCCACACCTATAAATAAGACCCTAAGGGTCTAGTTTAGGGGATCCGAATTCTTTCCTTCTACTCTTGTATTTCCCAAAAGTTATTAACCCTAATTTTAAAATTAGATTAGGAATTTGATCAGTTTGTACAATTTGAGTTTAATGAAAGCAAGATTATGGAGTTTTAGGATATTTGGCTGATTTGATATCTCTGTTAAATTCAGTTCATAATTTCTTGTGTCGACTTGATTGAAGAGTCACCATTAGAGTGAGTCGAAACCTTTAGTTTAACCAATATCCTAGAGCCTTAACTCCTACACTTGAGTTGTCGAATGGTTAGCTTCTGAAGAAGTTGAAACCAATCTATCCAACCCATATCCTTAACTCATTAAAGACAACCTTAGGGTTTCTTCAACTGATTCGACAAAGGGGTTTCGACAGAGTACTAAAGTAGATTAACTGGTTTGAAAGGCAATACAAGAAGGGTTTTCGGTGTTCGTCAAAATCAAAACATCTAATAAGAAGGAGTATCAACCACAATAACTTACGCGAAAGGAAAATTAAAGAGAATAGAATGGATTATAACCATCTTAACCCGATTAAGAAGTGTCAACTACCTTTATCTTTTTGAAAGAAGGTCCCAAAAGAGTTATCTACACTTTGAATTCAACTATGGGGTGTTGACAAGTTTTCTTGTTAACATTTTGGCACTAGAAGGAGGGCTTGAACCTCCGATATTATTGGGCTTCCAACTCCACTTTCCTCTAACCCAATTCTATTCCAAGCTTACCTACTTTACACTTTACTTCATGATTAGAAAAGTCAAAAGATCCGAGCAAGGATCCTCGGAGCCACATCCAATTGGATTCTCTCGTGGAATAGTTAATGATTTAAATCTACATGAAGAACAACTGTTAAGAATGGAGGCCTTAAGGATCATAAGGAAAAAGAAAGTTGAATCCTATGATCCAAATAAATGGAGTTTAAATCCTTTTCGTATTGGCCCCACCCCTACCTTTGCCTTAGGAGAAACGAAAAATGAAAGCGATAACTTGTTCGATCAAATAAGGAAAATGGTTCAATATTACACCAAAGGCACAATCTTTGAAGAAGGAATGATAGTTGATTATAACGCCTTTGCACACAAATGGCATCAAGCAACAAGTGGGACACTAACAACATAGGAACTTCAAAGGGTTTTAAAAAAAAGACTAGTCATTGAGGGTGAAACTCCAAAACCAGGTAATAAAAGATCTAGAAACCATCCTCAAAAGACAAGCTTCAAGTCAAGACTTCCTAAGGAATGCAATTTGACAACATCAATCGAGAATGTTTATCTGTTAACTAAGGAAGAGCTCAAATATTGGCCATCACAAAAGAAAAACCTAAATATGAAAGGAATATGGGAGGATCCTATTGCCACTACCATATCATAAATGGTCGTGAAACAAATCAGTGCAGAGCACACGAAGAAATGATAATCAACTTTTTCAAACAAGGCAAAATTATTGAGTTTTTAAAGAGATCCTAGATGAAGTCAATAAAGAACTACTTTACTAAGAAAAATCTACATGGTTGGGAGTAGAATTCTCCTTGCATTTGGACATTACCTTAAACGTTCAAAGTCTTTGTCCGCGCTGAGTTGGCTAGGTCAAAGCGCCTCCTAGAGGGAGGTTAGAGTAAGCCTTTATCCGTGCCACACTATGGCCAGGGTAAAGCATTGACAAGCCCTTGACCGCGCCACGCTATGGCTAGGTCAAGGCGCCTTCTAGAGGGAGGACGGAGTAAGCCCTTGGTCCCGCCACTCTATAGCCTGGCCAAGGCATCGAACAAGCCTTTGATCGCGCCACGCTATGGCCAGGTCAAGGCACCTCCTAGAGAGAGGACGGAGTAAGCCCTTGGTCCCGCCATGCTATAGCTTGGCCAAGGCAGCAAACAAGCCCCTGATCGCGCCATGCTATGGCCAGGTCAAGGCGCCTCCTGGAGGGAGGTTGGGTAAGTCCTTGGATCCTGCTTGTGGATAAGCTAACCAAGCGCACCATACAATAACGGACTAAGACGTCCAAGCCCGAGAAGCGACATATCAAACAATGGACTAAGAGTCTAAGCTTGAGAAGTGACATATCAGAAACCGGAATAAGATGTCCAAGCCTGAGAAGCGGCATATCAAACAACGGACTAAGACGTCCAAGCCCGAGAAGTGGCATATCAGACAACAGACTAAGACGTTCGAGCCCAAGAAGCGACATGGCAAATAACAACAATATACAAGGCCTAAAAGGGTAATACAGTCAGAAGAATCAAAACCTAAGGAGTGGTATAGAACAGGGTGCTTAAATAAGAATCTATAGCCTCCAACTAGTCATCGAAGAAGAATTTCTGAACTTCACTTATTAATACCCGAATCTGGGTTTCGGATCTTTCATTATTGAGTTCAGGACTTCGCTTATTAATACCTGAATCAAGGTTTCGGGTCTGTACTAATAATCTACGGTCTTCATCATACCCGAATATGGGTTTTGGAGCTATTACTACTAACTACCGGACTTCAATCATTAATACTCGAATCTGGGCTTAAGATTTTTATGAAGATTATTATTATGGATTTTTGGTTATCATCTACTAAAACCTAAATCTAGGTTTTGGATCTCTTACCATTGACTTCTGAATTTCAATTATTAACGCCCGAATCTGGGTCATTGGGCTTCTACTACAAACTTTCAGATAATGATTTCTGGACTTCTATAACATGATTATTATCGAACACTATTGGCTGTCTCCAGGAGATGAATTTCTAAACATCTATAACTAAATCCAAAATTGAATTTACGGTCTTCTACCATTGGATTTCTGGTGCTCCACCAATATGATTGAAGTTGAATTCCTGGTTTTCTCTCATCGCTACCAAAGATGGGTTTCAAAACGTTCAACCATATTCAATTACTTTTCACTTATTGTCATATGTTAACATAATGATATGTCAACCTCCACAAGTAATGTCGATAAACTTCTATATAGATTTCAAGCAAACGATAAGAAATATTGTTCACTTCGTGCTTTTCAGGGAAAGGAGATCAATAAAGAGGATTGAGAGTTCCAGCAAATACAGAAGTCATAGTACAAATTATCAGAAAGATGGTTTAGAAACAACATTATAAGAAAGGACCACAACCTAGGTGATATTTACAAAATTTTCATAATTTATGAAATTATTTACAAGTATACGGTACAAATATATATTTCACAAATCTTGAGCAGTCTTATCTAGATTTTCGGCCATTAAAGGATCAACGATATGGCTAATTGCAATACGAATAACTTTCTTAAGCTTCTTCTCTTTTTTCCTTATCTTATCGGCGTCATCAATAGATTCAATGTGGGTCTTTAAAGCATGATTAAAGGCTTTGTTTGCACCCTTGAGAGTTTCATTTTCCCTTTCTAAATCAGTAATACGCTTCTAAAGAAGATAGTTTCATGTTAAAGTTTCTGAATCTTAGCTGCATACTCATTTATGCGTTGTGAGTATCTCACTCTCTGTTGTTCATCAAAATATTTCATCATCTAAAATTTGACTTTCCTGCACCATTCTCCTACTAACTTCTCGTCTAAGCCAGGAGGAGGATTATTCGTAGCGGGAAACTTTTGGATGGCAAGGGAAGCATACCTTGTTGATTTTGCAACAGATGGAATAATGGAAGAAGCTGGTGAATCGATGTTTGGAATGTTTTTTCCCATAAAGAATTCTAACGATTCACACTGAGCTTGACTATCTTTTAACTTAATCTCCAAATCATTTATTTGCTGGAGAAGTTCAAACATCTTATGGTCAAAATCAATTGAAGGATTTGATTTAATTTTACGCTTAATATGGAAATCATTTCATTCTTGCTCTTAACAATCGCTTTTAGATTGGTGATCTGATCATTGAGATTTCTGATGATTGTCTTTTGAAGCAAATATCTTCTGTGCCATTCTAGAGCTTTAGCATTGTTTTGAAAGCGAGCAGACAAAGGATCACTAAGAAGCTTCCTCTTTTTAATATCTGCTAACAACCTATCTCTAATACTGATAAAGCGAGATGTTGAATCCAGCGAGAGTGGCGTTGTAGATAACTGTAACTTCTATTTGAATAAACAAAAAGAAAATAAAGTCAAGACTCGAATAATAACAATAAAGATTACAACTTAAGTAGAAATGAAAAAAAGTACAATTGGACATTTATTTCACATTTAAGATTGAGAAACTGTGTTTCTAACTTTGCTCAAGGAATTAGCTGAAAGAATAACTATTGAGTCAAAAGGAGCATTAAATCCTTTTGAGGTAATAACTGGAGGATATTTGCTATAGTCCCACTCCTTGGAAGGAGGACTATCACGACCACATATCAATTTGGTATGATATGTCTGAATTTCCTTAAGAAGCTTTTCTCTTTCTTCGCCAAGAAAATCAAAATAAAGATGAGGATGTTCCATGTAAAGTCTTTGCAAACCTCTGTGAAAGCAATATCTGGCTAATTTTGAAGATTTCAAAAGTGAAGCTTTTTCTAGATAATCTCTTCTTAGTTTAACATACTATGTGATAACGCCTAAGGAACATTCATTCTGTGATAACATAATAAAATACAGCTAAGTATAAAAAGAAACTAGTGCAAAAAGTTCACAAACCAATATTATTAAATAATCATGAATGTTCATCTGGTTCATAAAAAATTGACTTTGTGAATAATTTTGAAACAAAATTGTCCTTATAGTATTTAAGTTTTTCAAGAGGCAACTCTGGGAATCGATTTGACTTGTGGTAAGTTCCAGCAAACTCCCGGATGTGGATCAGACCAAAATTCGTCCAAATATCTCTTGTGTAAACGCCTAAGTAGACCCCACAAAAATCACCTGTATGAAAAATCTACAGTTGGGTGTATGAAATAGGCTTTGTATAAGAAATCTACAAGGATGTTCCTCTCTTCAACCGACATCCAAAAGAGCGTAATTAAATCTCGATTCTCTTTTAAAATGCTATCATATCGTAGGTGTGCCCTCCTCGATCGTGGAGCAGCTTCTTAATTTTTGAAAGATGCTAACACTGTCGCACTTCTATTAAGCCTATGATATTTATTGGAGAGGATATGGTATTTTTATAACTGCTTAACTAACTCTTTATACAAGCTATTTATTTTTGCTTATTTTCTTTCAAGCTTGGTTTTATAAGGGTGATTGGATTTCCTCCTTATCTAAAATAAAAGATGTAAACTATTATTATCTTGAAAGTGAAAGCCATTTAAACAAGGAATCCCATACCTAAGAAATGGTAATTGTAGTTTGAGAGACCTGCTTTTTCTCTCTTTGTTCATCGACGTCGATGTTCGCAGTCTCTTCTGGAAGGTCAGAAGGCTCTGGGGTTTCAAGTTTGCTTGCTTCATGGATGATTGGATCGGGGTTGACCTTTTCCAAAGCCCCGGTATTGTCGTCGCCATCTTTTTCATGAACATTGGAGTGACCACCCCCATCGCCACCTGAACCTTGGCCTCCATCTTCATTATCATCATTATTGTCATCACCATCATTATTATCACTGTTATCATCATCATTACCGCCTTCTTCCTCGGTAGGTTCATCTTCATCACCTTCATCCTTAGAATCAGAATCTACTTCGAAGGAAGGGACTTTGAAGGATAAGATTTTAGAGGCATCAATCTCCTCTCTTTCAGGAACTTCAACCCCCTGCTCCATTTCTTTGACTTTAGCCATAAACCTATTAACAAGAGCAGAGTCGAGAGAAGGAATGCTCAAATCTGCACATTTTTCTATATTGTCGGCATAAGCAAGCATCAGGGCGTCCTCGTAGGAGTCAACATGATGTCATCGAGGGAAGTACTAAGGAATTGTGATACCCATTTCCTAGAATCAGAGATGACATTGACAGCCAACTTTAGATAATTTCTCTTTTTCCCTAACTTTTCCATGAGAGAGGATTGTTTAGCCGCCATTTGAGCTTTTTCATCTTCAGACTCTTTTAAAGCCATTTTCAAAGCCAGATTTTCATCAGCTAAAAGTTGACGTGCTTTTATTTCCTCAAAAATAATAGACTCCGATTGAGCAAGAGAGGCTCTCAATCTCTCCATTTACATTATAGCTTCATTTTTACCAACAGACAAGGATATGACTTGGCTGTTTAAGTTTGAAATTTCCTCTCGAAGCTTGGATGTTTCAGTGAAGGATTTTAATGCGTTTTCTTACAGAGAGAGCCAGCTTTTGGAAATCTAAAGGGAAAAGCATGATGCAAGTCAGCATTCAGAGAGAAACAATGATAATATGGATAAATAATATGAAATGTACCAGGAGTTGTTGTTCAATAAGACACCGACAATGACCCACCGGACCGGGAACAGAAGAAAGTGGGTGAATAGAAGAAAAAGATGAATTCAAGATAAATTGAACTATCTTTCCAAAATTGTAGACATGGGTGACGTGGGTCCAAAGGGAGTTGAAGCTTCCAAGTCCTTTTGCATCTACTCAATGAAGTGAGGAGAGCAGGAAACGACAATGCGAGACAAGGGATAGTCCTTTGAAGGAGTCATCTTGGGTTGACCAATAGAAGCTTTAACAATTGAACTCTCTAAAGTTTTACTCATATCAATGGCCTTGCCCTCTTTTAGTGGTGGAGAATTTGGAACTTCAACAATCTTTTTCTTGAGGGATGGTTCCGCCATGGCTACTTTACACAATTTTCTTTTAGCAGCCATCTTTGACCTAGCAATGGCCTGAGTCAAGGATGATGCGCGAGATGTAGAAGTTGGGAGAGTCGGATCACTTATGATTGGTTCAACCTGAGGAGCAGCTGCTGAAGATACAAAAAAATTACAAGTCAGTAAAGTAATTTAAGAAGTAACACAACAACAAACTGCAAGTACTATGTTAAAACCTATCGGAGTAATCAGGGCAAATTGGAGACATCGGGGAGAAGTTCTTCGGATTACCCAAAGATAGGAAGTGTTTGCTTCGAGAAGGGTATTGAACTAGGAGAAGTTCGATGGAGAGGTCGACATCTCCGACCCCAAGCGGTCGACCCGTATTAAGGGTGGCGACTAATTTTTTCCGAGTTTAAGTGTCCAAATTTATCCATTTTTCACCTAACTTTATTCTAAGGTTCTGGTGCGTTTCAATTCCTATAAATAGGACCCTATTCTCTCCATCTTTTATTCATAAAATTTTTAGGGAATACCTTGAATCTCAACCATTTTCTCTCTTCAGTTAGATTCAAAAACTCAATTAGGTATTCAGGTAAGGATTCTAATTATTCTTTTAATCTATTCAATCCTCCTCCAACCTCTTTGATCTAACAAAATTATATATATATATATATAACATATCCTTCGTTGTGTGTCTATATATCAAAATAAGGAGATCTGGAAAAGGGTTGTTTTGGCGTTGCAAATCCATACAAGAAAAGCTAAGGATAATATGTGAGTGGAAAACTTAGTATTTTTATTTCAGTAGTTGATTAGTATATATACCTTTGGATTTGAATATGCCTTAGGGATTTGGGGATTGCGCAAACAACATAGATAAAATCCCTTAATATTCCTTTTTATTTCGAAATGTCAATTCTAGATGGAGATTCTCAATTATTTATGTTAATTTGATGTAATTTATATTATTTCTACAATTTCATAGTCTATTACACTTCTCCTCCTTTGATTTAAATTGTGAGTTTTCAATAATGAAATAAGGGTATAGAGCATGGATCCTATTCATAGTTTACACCACTTATTCCATAAAAAATTCCTTCATTTATTTCTGTGTAAATGAGGAGTTGAATAGAATATGAACTTAGAATTGCAATTCATATTGTTTAGGATATTCTATTGAATTGATGTAATAAATTGGATTCTATTTCTATTTACAAGTCTGTTTATTGCCGTTTTGGATATGAATATTTTATCCTTGTTATGTATTGAAATCTTAGAAATCTGAAGGGAAATGATTTGTATTAGTATTATGGTTAAGGAAATTGACATCTAACGCTAGTTTAGGGCATATGAACTGCACGCTTAGAAGTTATTAGGTGCGAATATTTATTTATTTATTTATATTAGTGTAATAAATGTATAATTATAGCGTATAATTGCGTAGTCAATTAGTTAACTATTTTCATTAATTCCCCCTTAGGAATGTAATTAATATTTTAAGATGTAATAAGGAAGATTCCTTGTAAGGCCTTAATTATGAAACGGTCATATGAGTATTTAAATTTTGTCTAAGTCATAAGGATGCAAGGTCATTCAAAGACACATAGAAGTCTGCCCAGCTTTTCTGGCTACCAGTAGTGTGTCTTTGGTGCTAATGTGAGATATCTCCTATGATAAATATTTGTGATGATGCGAGGTTAGTCCAATATTTTATAAGGTAAATCTGCCTAGCTAATCTAGCTACCAGTTTCTATGAATAGTCGGACTAATATGAGATGTCATTATGAGTATGGGTTATAATATGAAGGGCCTGCTTCGGGGTCTTGAGGTATTAAGTTGTTATTTGAGGCCCCACATCTTTTCCCCAAGTGAGGTATTAAATGGCCAAGGGATTAGTTATTGGGCACGATAGGTGGAATCTCAATAGGAGTCCGCTTCGGGATAAAGTATTAATTGGTTGATTGAGGGTCCCGCCTTTCCATAAAGAAGTATTTAGTAGTTTAAGGGATTCCATGCGATGTCAGCTAAAAAGTCACCGATGAGGGGTCCTCCTTGGGAATATGTATTTTAAATGATAGGGTCTGCCTCAATTGAGGTCTTAAATGGCCAGAGTCTACCTATTTTCCAACAAAAGATATTGAGTAGCTTAGGTACTATCTCTCGCATTGTTAGACATTTATAACGTGGGATTTGAATCGTGGGATTTGGATTATGGGATTTAGAAACCTACTTCTGGCATAGAAGGTATTAAGTGGTTGATTGAGGACCCGCTTCCTTTCCTTATAAGAAGTATTAAATGGTTTTATGTATGCAAGACATATTCTTATTTTAAAATATACTGCCCATGTACTGAAATGGTAAGATTCGAAGTTTTTATTCGCCAGACATTTGTTGTTCTGACTCTATCCTCATTACAACACAGTTTAAGGATGGAGTGATGATGGTGATGGTGATTGAATGTTGAGTAGTTTAAGCTTGTGGTAGTTATTATTATTATTATTATTATCTTTTATGATGTTTTATACTATACCAATTTATTTTGGATAAATGATGTAACGGATCTTATTTGATAGTTGATGATGTTTTGTATTATGACATTTCAAATGGTTTTGAGACAAATGGGTACAATTTGCTATTATATTTTATTCCATCCATTGTGATTCTTAAAGGATAGTTATTGATCTACATTGTTGCTTATTTTTTCAACCAACAGCTAGCTTTAGAATGAATCTACGTTTCGATGGGCATTTTTTAGGTCGAAATTTAGGCATGTTTCGAGGTGGGTTGTTACAGTAACCTTGTTTGTCAACCATTAATGGAAGATGTTACCCGATATCTTGGCCCATTTACACAAAGGCGATTACGGAGATCAGACTTGACTACTGATGGGAAAGATGGCCACGAGACGACATCTATGTAATCAGAGTGTGATTTTCAAGTAGGTATATCCAGCCGAGGGTAAATAAAGTCAATGAATAGATGATAAGGGATGTCAGAATTATGAAGGTTAGCTTGGTGGAATAGTGATCAACATAGATGTTTGATAAGTTGAAGAGTGTATGAGTGGGGTCGGCATAACATCAGTTAGAAAACGGGGTCAGCACAATGTTTGGTCGGCTTAGCATTTAGAGTGTTGGGGTCGGCATAGTGCAAGGCATATGAAATGGATCAGATCGGCATTGAGAGCATAATGGACCAAGTTGGTGTAGTGAATGGAATGGACTGGATCGGTATAGAGTGTGAGATGGGTCAGGCCGGCATAGGGTATGAACACCATTGGGTCGGCATAGAGTACGAAGGCCATCATCCAACACAATGTGGCTCGGGTCGGCATAGTGCATAACATTATCCGGTCGGCATAATGTATGATGTTATTCGGATCGGCATAGCATGTGATGGTAGGATTGGCATAGAGCTCGGAGACAAGGTGGTTGGCATGACATCGGGTCGGCACAACATGACATCGGGTCGGCATGATATTTTGGTTCAGCATAGTAAGTTGTGCTGAGCTTTTCCTTATGGAGGGCTCAAGTGAACGGGAGGGTCTAGGCTTTGAGATGTCAGTCAGGTTAAAGGCTGCCTTCATCTATAAATACAGAGGCAAGGGGCCACTTTTGGGGACTCTCTTTTTTGGTGATGAAGGGAAACTCTGCCATTTTTGTAATCAGTTTCCTTTTGTTCTAACTTGTTCTTAAGCTATCTCTTGCTGATTGTAGCTGGAATCAATTGAGCGATAAAGCAATAAAGAAAGTCTTCAGAGTGGACGTAGGCAATCAACGTCGAACCACTATAAATCTTTGTTCGTCGACGGAAATTCTATCGGTTTAGAAAACCGTCGAATGAAATAAAAATAAAAATATAACCGCAAGCGCACGGCGTACACTTGTAGTACGTGGCGAATACGGGTCGATCCGCAGGGAATTGATGATTTTAAAAGTCTATTCAATCAAATTAAACCAAAGTCGAGAGATTATCAAGCTAAAAAAATGAGAAAATTAACAAACTAACAACTACAAATGTGAATGAAAACTATGAGAATAAATTGACAATTTCGAGATAATTCTACTCTCTAGATCACTAAATCAATAAAATGAAGTTATGATCTCTCTTTTCTTGTCATTAGTGTAATTAGTTGATGTGCTTATCATAAGTATGGTATATTTGTGCTATTAATTAGCACAACATAAACCATCAAACTATAACACAACCACTATTACACATTTAACACTCATGAAATATGACAACAAAGTTGAAAGTAAAATCTACTTTAAGCATGGCCTATTAACTATTGTTTAGAAATATAGGCCATCAAATTTTAATTTCAACAATCACTTCATTACCATCATCATATGTAGATGAAGAGGTAATCATTGTTTGTGATTGTTTAAGCATAGCCTATTTGGTGTCAACAATATAGGCTATCAAATTCACATCAAAAACAACAAGTTAAACCACTTCATTTTAAGCACAAAAAGAGAGCATAAACATCAAAATGTTGAAGCTACATGATTAGAGGCTTCATTACCCCTAAATTAAAGGGATTAGCCTCTCATTTGTGTTATCATATCAACACTTGTAGCTTGCAACATGAAACTAAAAAAAGAAGGAAACTGAAAGCTAATGAAAAAGAGAGCTAATTAACAAGAATTAGAACTATTCTACTTGCATGAAAGTAAATCTACACTACAACATGAAAGGAAATAAACAAGAAAGGAAAAAGAACATGTATTGAAGTTGCATAAAAAAATTACATAAAGAGAAGTGGCTAAGTAGCCATGAAAAGAAAGAGAGAACTTGATTTTATTTTCTAAGCTAAACTAACCTAAGAGGAACTAAGGGAGAGAGAGGGTTACATGAAACATAAGGGGATTTTATACATGTGTTAAACCCTAATTCATATTTTTGGGGAATGCCCAAAATACCCTCTTAGGAAGTGTGGAGGCCAAGTAATCATTAGCTTCAAATAATCCTCATTTAAGTGTACATGAAGCCATTAATTCCATAAGCATGTGCATTAGCCTCTAATTTGTACATTAAGGTAGGTGGGTATGTGGGGTCCTCCATTATCATGCCTTTGAATTATTTCCATCTTCATTTCTTTATCTTCACTCTTGTGCATGCATACATCTTCATGAAACCACTTGTATATGAAGCCAAATTCCTATAAAATAATATAGAAATTTCTAATTAAATTTTTTCAAATTAATATATGCACAAAAATGACCATTTTGCCCTTGGATGAAGATGAATATGTGATGATTTGAAAATAATTTGAATTTTGGTTTAAACAAGTTAAAATGCCCAATATGATCATTTATTTTAAATAGATTAAATATGTTGGTAAAAATATGCACATTTACGTGCACATCAAATACCCCCACACTTATCTTTTTATTCATCCTCGAATAAAGGAAAACTAAGATAAATCCGTTTTCCTAAGGAGCACGATTGCATTGAGCGTATGCAACAAGCCGTTAAACCTCTGGGAGTCCCCAGTAGGATGCGCGTTGTCTCGTGAGGGTTTTCAGCGGATACTACCCACAAAATCCAAATGCTGGATTAAAGTATTTACACAATGCAAGATTTATTTACAAGGAGATGAATGCAAGTTTTTGAAAATATTTACAATGAAGGATTTATTTTTAAATTGACACAAATAAGTTAAATATAGGTTTTGGTTATTATCTTGAAAATTTAAGTCATTTTACTTGTCAAAATTTCCAATAATAATCAAGTTATCAAAGCAAATATACTATAGTTTAACTTGTTGTTTCGGTTGATAACACAGTGTAACTATGAAATGGATCCTTAGTTGATTATCAAAGTTTATCAAAGTGGTATTTCATTTCATTTCAATAACAAGTCAAATCAAATAAGTAAAAACAGTGATTGGATTTCAATTGCTTACGCTCTCCATTTTTTTTTTGAAAATTTTGTTTATATTAACAATATTTACATATGCCTAACTCAAATAAACTGAGGCCTGATACATTACCCATGCACTGCCTTGCGGACTGATGTGAGGGGAATACAGAGCGTGGCGAGTGAACACACAAGTGTGAACACTTATTGACTGTAGGCGTTATTAATAAAAGAATTTTTATATACATACACCTAACTCAGATAAACTGAGGCCAGATATACCGATCGTGCACTGCCTTTCAGGCTTACGTGAGAAGGGTACAGAGCATGGCGAGTGAACACACGAGTGTGAACACATGACTCTAGGTGTTTATTAAGAATATATATGCATAAATACAAGAAATATTTTTTTTTTGGGTTTTTTTGGGAGAGAGTTTCGCAAAATCATATTAGCACCATTTAACTTGGAAGACAAAAAAAATGTTATATCCTTTTATTTGAATTCACCACTTTTTAAAACAAAGATTTTCAATTAGGATGTATTTCATAATTAACACGTATGAATCTTCCTATATACTAGTTAAACCATTGTTATTTGTAATCAAACTTCATTTTTATTTTTGTTAAGACAAATTAATTTTCAAAAATTTCAATTTTATAAACCAAAACCATATATTTATCCTATAGTGTTTCTTTAAAAATAAATCGAAAAATGGTAAAAAAATTGTTTTTTTGTTTTTAAGATTTTGTTTTTAAATTTTGGAAAGAAAATAAAAATAAATAAACCATGAAAAATCGAAAATGATGATGAGTCTCCCCCCACACTTGATTTTGACTATGTCCCCACAGTCAACCCAAGTGGAAGGAGAAAAATAAAAATAAAACATGACCTTTATTTAAATGAAAATTAACGGTATTTACATGAGGTCAGAAAGTATATCGTCAAAAAGTAAATGAAACGGTCTTCCAAAGACCGATTCATTTGTCTCGTCAAGTATGCGAGACATAGCTTATGCTTGAAAAACCAAACCGTAAAAGATTTCAAAATTGAATGTTGATTTGGAAAAACGAATGTCGTTTTATCAAAAATCGTACGAGTTGTTTTATTTTGGATGATTTTCGGGGTTGATAAAACAATTGGTTGAAATTCAAGTTTATTATCACCAAATTGAAATTCAAGCTCTTCATTGAAAAATTCTTCAGAATTGTTGATTTCAAAATCAAAGTGA
This sequence comes from Allium fistulosum, assembly GCA_030737815.1. Classification (NCBI taxonomy): domain Eukaryota; kingdom Viridiplantae; phylum Streptophyta; class Magnoliopsida; order Asparagales; family Amaryllidaceae; genus Allium; species Allium fistulosum. The sequence continues at coordinate 693,846,919 of CM060904.1, forward strand.
TGATTTAAATCTTCCCCGTTGGAATTTAACAACTCGTCATCGAAAAGTCCAAAAAATTTGTGTTCATTAAATTCGTCTTCCTTTGTTGGATTATCAACAACTTCATTGTGTATCTCAAGTTCAAAATCCAAAGTTGTTGTATTCAAATTTTTGAAATCTAGAAAAGTAAGATCGAATTTTAAATTTGGTTCCACACCCTCAAAAGAATTGAAATCCAACTCAATTACCGTGTTTTCAACAACTTCGTTAAGATTTTCGTTTTCAATTTAAAAAGTTGTTATTTGAAAATCGTCGATTTGGGTAAAACATGAATTATTGTTTGACTCGACACACGTTGGAATTTGATTTTGTTGTTCATGTTGTTTCATATAAGTTTCAAACAACGAATTTGTGGGATCATCGTAAATTTCTTTCATTTGTTCAACAAAATTCAATTTATAAATATTAGCTTGAGGATTTTTGATTTGGATTTGTTGAGAACAAAAATTTTCACTTACATCATAGTCGAGATTATTCCCATTGCCAAAATTATTTGAAAAGTGGATCACATTTTCGTTTTGATTTTGAAATTTATTTTGGAGTTCAAAATTGAATTGGCATGGGTTATACTCTAAATCGTTTGAATTTTGAAGTGAATTCAAATTTTGATTATTTTAAAAACTTTGATTTGAATTATTGCCCAAATATGAATTACACAAATCATTTATCATTTGATTTTGTTGTGTAGAGATTTCAAGTAAAGACGAAATGTTATTTTCAAGACTTGAGAGTTGGTCATCGTTTTGAAAATTTGGTGGTTCAAAGTTTGAATCATTTAAGCAATAGTTGTTGTTAAAATATCCATACGAATTTGGAGTGAAATCATATGGATTATATTGATTTTCACAACTATTGTAGAATTCACGTAAGTAGGGAAACTCGAACATTTTCAAGAATGTTTTTTTTTGTTTTTTATGTAAAGGAAAAATATTTACAAATAAAATTTATTTTTCAAAAGGGAAATTGATTTTTTTTTTGGTTTTTCAATTTTTTCTTTGTTTTTGAGAAAGTTTTAATATATTTTTTTGGATTTTGATTTTTTTTTTCGATTTTTAAAATTTCAAAGAAAAAGGATTTAAAAATTTCAAAGGAAAAGGAATATATACAATTTTTTTATTTTAGATTTTGAATTTTTTTTGTTTTTTTTAAATATGCATGAACTAATGCAACTAAATGAATGCAGTGGTTAATTACAAATGGTTTATCCCAAGTTAACCCAAAATTGTATAATCACACATTGTCTTAAATCAACAAGATAGTTCTCAGCCAGGTAACGGGCAGGAGTTATCGGTGCACCACGAATCACCGTAGCAATGCAGCCGAAGGTTTAAGTACCTTCAGAAGAACAACCACTATAATATTTACGAATCACCATAATATTTATAAATGGTTATTACTCTGCCGTAGCCTAGACACCAAGAAATTAAATTGTTCAAAGAAGACAACTTGTAAATACACAATTTAGTGTTATCGATGACTAAACGTTATTATTAATCAAAATCTAAGATGAAATGCAAAACTGAAATTAAACGTGTATTAACAATGCAACTACGAATGTAATTTTTTTGTTTTTTAATTTTTTAATTTTTTTTAAATATATATATGCAATTACAAGCAATCAACAATGCAACTAAAATAAAAATAAGAGATATATACAATGCAATGCAAATAAAAACAATAGATATATCAAGCAAGCATTTTTTTCTTTTTATAAAGTAAAGCGAAGCAATTACTTCTGGGCAATAGTTGAGCGAAGCAAGCAATTTTTCCAATCTGCTTTGGCAACCTGAAATTTAAAACAAGATATATACAATTGAATTTTTTTTTTTTGAAAAGGAAACTTAAAAGTGAGGTTTTACTTAAAATAAAATAAAATTTTTTTGAAAAAAAGAATATTACGTAGGAAAACTTAAACCAAAGGAAAAACAAAACTAAGAACAAAGGAAACTAGACAATTAAAAAAAACTAAAAAGAAGGAAACTCAATACCACAGAAAATCTAAAAGCCCGTTTGTCTTTTTTTTCCTTTTTTATTTTTATTTTTGGCCCGGCCCAATCCCTTAGTACACAGTAAACAAAAGAAAGACATGGCAACACAAATCCAATTTCTCGACAACTCAAATTCTCAAACTCGATCAAACGCGTTTTTCATTCAATTCTTTCAATTTCCCAAATTCTCAAATTCAGTATCACAAATTCGTTCAATTTCAAATTGTCAAAATACAAATCTCAATATCTCAAAATCTCAAAATCAAACTCAAAAGCGACTGCGGTTTGATGATTTTTTTGTTTTGAGGTGGGGATTTTCGCGAGGCGATTGGGTTTGAAGTGGAGATCGATTTCGAGTTGATTGGGTTAACGATTTGAGGTGGTTGCGTGAGGCAGGGGAGTGTGATGGGTTTCGCGGCGATTTGGGGTATGGTGAGTTTGCGATGATGGAAGCCTTTGATCAGTATTTTTTTTTTCTTCTGAAGGTCGCTGTGCAGTGGTTTTGTTGTGTGAAGAATTGGCAATTGTTTGAAGGGTACTGATGTTTGTAGTGTGATGTTGGACGAAGAAGTGTTGTTTGACAAGGCAGATTTTGGTGGAGCAGGTGTGATTGAATGATTGGCAGTGGCTTGCAGTTTGAAGTTTGAATGTGGTCTGCTGATTGCACTAGAGTGATTTAGTGGTGAATGGGTGATGGAAGAACTATTTGATGTAGAGGAAGGTTATGGTGGATGCTGCTGTGAATGAAGAGGTTGAGTGACAGGATTGCACTGCTGTTTGCGAGGCAGATGGATGGACATAGTGTGACAAATTGTATGTTTGTTTGTGAAGAAGTATGTGGCAGGAGGTGGTTCGACTTTGCTTGTCTAGGGCAATAGCGATTTTGGGTTTGAGGTACTGGGATGCTTGAGGAGTAGCGGTGACTCAGGTTTGAGGCGATTTCGTCTTTAATTGAACTTTTTTTTTTCGAAGCTGAAATGGCCAATGATTGGTCGAGGTTGTTCGCTGTTGACAGTTGTTTGTGTTGTTGTATGGGTTAGAGGACAGTATGTTAGAGGTCATGTGTTCATTGGGAGGTTGTTGTAATGGTTGAAGTATGTGGCTATGTGACAGAAGTAGTGGATGAAGTAGGATGTTGACGAGTTTTGCTGGTTGTCTGTTTGCAAGTAGGTCAGTGGTGAGGCTACTGGTTGGTGAATTTGGTTCAGAGGGGTAGTTGAATTGATGACTGGAAGTGATATTAGTGAGGCAATGGATGTTGTTGCAGCAATTTATATGAAGGTGCACAGATGGGTTGCACAGTTGTATGTAATGTGCAGTGCAGTGAGTTAAGGCAGAGAGTAGTAATGTCTGAAGTGGTTTGAAGTTGAAAGTGGCAGTTTGAAGTGGTTATGTTTGTGAAGAGGCAGTAGTCTAGCAATGAATGGCAAGATGAATTGATGGGTTTGGTAAGAGGAGTGTGGTTGTATTGATACAGTGAGAGGAGGAAGAAGTGGTTAGTCGTGGTATGGTCAGGGATGGTTGTTGAGCAGTTGGAAGTTAGTGAGCAGGGGATTGAAATATGCAGGAATTTTAACGGTGGTATAGGCAGTTTGTATGGTAGCAGTTAAAGCAAGTGGTGTGTAAGGTGAAGTGGGTTGGAATAGTGAAGCACAGTTGTGTTGTAAGCAGTGGGGGATGAATGATTGTTCAGGCAAGGTGGATGGACTATGATGTAGTGGTGTAAGGTTGTATGGAGATGATGAATGAATGTGTATAATGTGGCAGCATAAGTTGTGGTTGGAGAGGAGCAATAGTTACATGTGCACAGAGCTCATGCACAGTGTTGTAGAAAGGTAGAAATAGTGAACAGTAAAAAAAAAGTTGTAAAATGAAATCAAATGTGGGAAATGTACATTTAAAAAAGAAAAGAAATAAAATATATATGTATCTTTTTTTTGAATTGTGATTGTTTTTTTTTAAAGAGAAATGCAAGTGCTAAACAAACAAGAAGAAAACAAGCACACAAATGCAATCAAACAAACACAATTTTTTTTTCTTTTTTTTTGTAAAATGCAAACACACACAAAATAAACACACAAAAATAATTCGAAGAATAGAGAATTAAAATCAAGATCAATTCCCCGGCAACAGCGCCAAAAACTTGTTCGTCGACGGAAATTCTATCGGTTTAGAAAACCGTCGAACGAATTAAAAATTAAAATATAACTGCAAGCGCACGGCGTACACTTGTAGTACGTGGCAAATACGGGTCGATCCGCAGGGAATTGATGATTTTAAAAGTCTATTCAATCAAATTAAACCAAAGTCGAGAGATTATCAAGCTAAAAAAATGAGAAAATTAACAAACTAACAACTACAAATGTGAATGTGAATGAAAACTATGAGAATAAATTGACAATTTAGAGATAATTCCACTCTCTAGATCACATAAATCAACAAAATGAAGTTATGATCTCTATTTTTTTGTCATTAGTGTAATTAGTTGATGTGCTTATCATAAGTATGGTATATTTGTGCTATTAATTAGCACAACATAAACCATCAAACTATAACACAACCACTATTACACATTTAACACTCATGAAATATGACAACAAAGTTGAAAGCAAAATCTATTTTAAGCATGGCTTATTAACTATTGTTTAGAAATATAGGCCATCAAATTTTAATTTCAACAATCACTTCATTACCATCATCATATGTAGATGAAGAGGTAATCATTGTTTGTGATTGTTTAAGCATAGCCTATTTGGTGTCAACAATATAGGCTACCAAATTCACATCAAAAACAACAAGTTAAACCACTTCATTTTAAGCACAAAAAGAGAGCATAAACATCAAAATGTTGAAGCTACATGATTAGAGGCTTCATTACCCCTAAATTGAAGGGATTAGCCTCTCATTTGTGTTGTCATATCAACACTTGTAGCTTGCAACATGAAACTAAAAAAAGAAGGAAAATGAAAGCTAATGAAAATGAGAGCTAATTAACAAGAATTAGAACTATTCTACTTGCATGAAAGTAAATCTACACTACAACATGAAAGGAAATAAACAAGAAAGAAAAAAGAACATGTATTGAAGTTGCATAAAAAAATTACATAAAGAGAAGTGGCTAAGTAGCCATGAAAAGAAAGAGAGAACTTGATTTTATTTTCTAAGCTAAACTCAACTAAGAGGAACTAAGGGAGAGAGAGGGTTACATGAAACATAAGGGGATTTTATACATGTGTTAAACCCTAATTCATATTTTTAGGGAATGCCCAAAATACCCTCTTAGGAAGTGTGGAGGCCAAGTAATCATTAGCTTCAATAATCCTTATTTAAGTGTACATGAAGCCATTAATTCCATAAACATGTGCATTAGCCTCTAATTTGTACATTAAGGTAGGTGGGTAGGTAGGGCCCTCCATTATCTTGCCTTTGAATTATTTCCATCTTCATTTCTTTATCTTCACTCTTGTGCATGCATACATCTTCATGAAACCACTTGTATATGAAGCCAAATTCCTATAAAATAATATAGAAATTTCTAATTAAATTTTCTCAAATTAATATATGCACAAAAATGACCATTTTGCCCTTGGATGAAGATGAATATGTGACGATTTGAAAATAATATAAATTTTGATTTAAACAAGTTAAAATGCCCAATATGATCATTTATTTAATTTAAATAGATTAAATATGGTGGTAAAAATATGCACATTTATGTGCACATCAATCTTGTTGTTTCTTTTTCCTATTGCATTTTTCTTAATATTCAGTGTTATTCCTCTGTTTTCATTTAATTAATTTATTTATTTCACTACCTAAACCTTTCCTTGGGTGTTTGTAACCAATTTGGTTGCAAACGTTTTGGTGCTTTCACTGAGAGCCTCAATTCTCAAGCTATAGGATCACCTTTGTTGCTACTGGATTGCATAAATCCCCCAAAGGAGATCCAGGTTCACTTTCAGAAGCTTGCAGATACTATTCAGATTGTTCAAGATCTAAGCAAAGGAATTCAAGATGGTAAGGCGCACTAGATCTACTTCCCACTATGTTGACACTAACGAAACTACTAGTGTCCAACAAGGGGGGCCAAGCATCCAGCCCGGTAATGTGAATGTGGATCCCGTTGCAGCTCAGAACCATACCGATTCCATTAATAGGGCCGAATTTAATGATTTGATGAGGGAGCTAATGGAGAGCCATAGGCAGCTAAACGAGCAAATCCAGGCAAATGCCAACCTAATGAACCAGATTGCTCAACAACAGCGTTAATATGCCGGAGGAAGTCCCGCTTCATACTCGGCGTCAGATAGCTCAACTTCATCGGATGGACACCACAGGCATATGCATCGTAGGATTGAAATGGCATGAGCTAGAGCAATGAAGCAGCATGGGGTAGACTACCATGGGCAACAAAATCAGGTCGTTGTCGATCCGTTCCTAGGGGTCGGTACCAATCCCTCAACCATAAGGATGGCTCCTCAACTGCACTTGTGGGGTCATGCTTGCCCTGGAACTGGGAACTTAGGCACTAGAACACACTTGGATGCGAATTAATTACCTTCCTAGAAAGATAATGAAGTAAATCCTTAGGATACGCATTCGGAGGAAAATAGGCCGAGAAGGCATGAGATTCCCCGGAGACACCAGCCAGAACATTTACACAGGATGGAGCCTGAACTGGCACCCCCTATCCAGACTCCGGACTTATCCGCAATGGTCAGGCAGTTGATGAGGGAGAACATGGGCTTGACTAATGATGATTGGGGAGTCTCTAGGAGTCATACTCCATTTACCAATAACATTTTACAAGTGGAGTATCCCAGGAGGTTTAACATACCTACGATGCCTGCTTATAAAGGAAAGACTGACCCCCGACGGTAAGTCATGAGGTACGAATGGTTGATGGACTCAGCAAGAGCGAATGATGCAGCCAAATTTAGATGCTTCCCAATAACTCTATCCGGGATTACTACAATGTGGTTCACGAGGTTACTCCTAAGATCGATGTCAAGATTTGACGAGCTGGCTACGAGATTCGTGGAGCAGTTCCGGATTCATGCCACACGCCCTAAAGATGTCATGTCACTATCTAGTGTGATCCAGGCTCCGGGGGAATCACTGAAGGATTGCTTGAAGAGATTTCATGTTGCTGCTACTGAGGTTAGTAATCCAAATGACCACGCCATACTTATGACTGTGACAAGGGGGATTGACCCAGAATCCGAGTTCGGCGATTGGTTAGCTGGAAAGTCGCTGGCCACATTGGAACGTTTCTATACGAAGGAAAACCAGTTCATGAGAAAGGAAGAGGCTAGATTATCTAGAAGGAGAAACGCTACAGGATGAAGTAGAGAAGTGGTACAAAGCAACATCGTAGTAAAGAAATCAGGCTAAAGTTCTAGAAAGGTTCAGGTCAATGTTCAAAACAAGCCGGGTCAACAGAAAAGAGGCAAAGAAGGAAATTCTGATCGGAAGAGGGAGCCCGAAAAGTGGAAGCCATGAATTCCTACTTATAATGACTATACACCTCTAAATGCATCTATGGAGAATATATATCTGTCGACCTATAACACTTTCCTGTATAGGAAGCTGCATCTGAAAGAATCGACTGCGGAACAAAAGCAGACCGGGAAGTACTGTCGGTTTCATGAATGCTATAGGCACAATACTGACGAATGTAGGCATCATCATGATGCCATTGAGAAATTGATTCGCCAGAAAAAGTTGCAGCAGTTTGTCATGAATCCGCAAGATGGAGGACAGGGAACATCTGATCCCAATCGAGGAAAAGCTCCGCGCCGGCCTGAGGAACCCGCTCAGACTGGTGGGAGGTTGGTGATAAACACAGTAGTTGGTGTACCGCATCCTGCGGACAGAAGTTGGTAGGGAATGGAGCGTTATGCTAGTTTAATGAAACATGTGAACTTTGAATGTTGTTCGAATACGAAGGATGGGACTCCAACTAAGCAACAACATACAATGACGGATGATATAGTGTTTAGAAGTAGAGATGCTGATAGAGTGGAGGCCCCAACTATTGTATTGATCCCATGGTTATCTCTACCATGATTGGCCCCGCTCTGGTGAGAAGAATTTTGATTGATTGTGGCAGTTCTATGAACATCATCTTTAAGAAAGCTTATGATCAAATGAGGATGGAGGCTAAGGATTTGAAAAAATCTAAAGCTTGTATACACAGTTTCAATGGTGTGGCCACTGAGGCGGTAGGTTATATCGAGTTACCGGTTGAGTTGGGAGAAGGTGAACATAGGAGGGTGCGGATCCTACCGTTCATTGTCTTGGATGTCAATTCATCGTACAATGTTTTTCTAGGCCGTCCGACCTTGGCTGAATTTCGAGAAGCCCTGCCCCATGGTGTCTGACGTTGAAATTCCCAACTGATAATGGAGTGGGTGTTATTCATGGCGATCAGGCAACTGGTTGTGCATGTTATGTGGCTGAGTTAAGAGAGGCTCAGCGGAAAGAGAAGGGAAAGGGTGTGGACAAGTCTGTCCACATCCGGGTCACTGAAGATTGACAAATAGCGCCTAAGCCTTGGCTTGGGCACCATAGTAGGTTCTATGGAGATATAGATCCGAGGGATGATGAGGAGGAACCCAAGAAGGCCAAGGCTGTTCCGGCTGAACTGACGATTGATATCTCAGTCAGCCATGATGACCCATCGCGGGTGTTGAAGATTGGATCACAACTTAGCCCTTCAATGATGAGAGAACTTACTGATTTCCTCCGAGCGAATCTGGATGTATTCGCTTGGACTCATTCTGACATGTGTGGGATCTTACCTGCCACCGCAAGCCATGCATTGAATATTGATCCAAAGTATGTCCCTATAAAGCAGAAGAAACGAGGCATGGATCCGTAGAGATCCATGGCTCTTAAAGAGGAGGTGGATAAGCTTAAAGCCAATGGGTTTATTCGCGATGCCCTCTACCCTGAATGGATATCTAACCCCGTACTGGTGAAGAAGGCAAATGGGAAGTGGAGAACGTGTATAGACTATTCGGACCTGAACAAGGCGTGCCCTAAGGATAGTTTTCCCTTGCCTATAATTGATCAGCTAGTTGATTCGACCACAGGGCATGATTGTTGTCATTTATGGATGCGTACTCAGGGTACAACAAGATCCCGATGTATATCCCAGATCAGGAGTATACCAGTTTCGTCACGGATGTTGGATTATACTGTTATGTAGTAATGCCATTCGGATTAAAGAATGCAGGAGCTACCTATCAGCGTTTGGTTAATTACATGTTTAAAGGTCAGATTGGGAGGACAATGGAAGTCTATGCGGATGATATGCTTGTGAAGTCACGACAATCAAACGACCATATTCGAGACTTATCAAAGATGTTCAATATCCTCCGATTTTATAACATGAAAATCAACCCTTTGAAGTGCTCATTCAGTGTTGCCTCAGGGAAGTTACTGGGCTTTATGTCAATGTGCAAGGAATCGAAGTGAATCCAGAGAAGATTCAAGCCATTCGAGATATACGAGCACCCAGAACTATTAAGCAAGTGCAGAGCCTGAACAGGAAGGTCCCTGTCCTGAGTCGCTTCATTTCCAGGGCGAACGATAAATGCATTCCTTTCTTCGATTTAATAAGGAAGGGTAAGAGGAATTTTGAATGGACGCAAGATTGTGAGGGCACGTTCCAAGCTTTGGTGAGTCATTTGGAGAGACCCCTTATTTTTTCAAAACCGGTAAATCATGAGGAGTTGTACATTTACTTAGCAGTATCGCCACATGCTATTAGTGTCGCACTGATTCGTGAGGATAACCGGATCCAGAGACTAGTGTACTATGTCAGTAAACGATTGACGGGGCAGAAAGAAACTACCCGAAGATAGAGATATTGGCGTACTGCTTGGTTGTCGCATCGTGCAAACTTTGCCCGTATTTCCAGGCACATCCAATCAACATCTACACCGATCAGCCTTTACGATGGGTCTTACAACGACCCGAGACGTCCGGGAATTTTCTTAAGTGGAACAACGAGCTCAGTCAGTTCGACATCACATATCTGCTTCGAAGGGTTATCCAGGGACAAGCACTGGCCGACTTCATAGCGGAGTTTACCATGCAGGATAAGCCTCTGGAGAGCAGCGTAATCCCTACTGTACGATGGAAACTATATACCGATGGAGCATCCAATGATCATTGTTCCAGTGCAGGCGTCGTTCCTGTAACCCTCGAGAACCGGTCAATTTGTTATGCTTTGAAGCTTGATTTCCCTGCTGCGAACAACGAAGCCGAGTATGAGGCATTAATTGCTGGACTTAAGCTTGCTAAGGAGCTCGGGGTGAAATCTATCGAAATCTTTTGCGACTCATAGCTGGTGGTGTACCAAGTTAGAGGGGACTACCAGGAAAAGGGACAATGGCTTGCCCTATATCTTACCCGAGCACAGGAGTTGTTGGCGAATATGGAATACTATGATGTTTTTGCATATCTTGCGTGAGCAAAACAGAGAAGCCGACTCACTGGCAAAGTTTGCAAGCACTAGTGATGCACAGCAGATGGGCTTGGTTCCAGTCGAGATACTACATTCCCCAAGTATAAATGTGATGGAAGTTAATCAAGTATAGGAAATAGAATCCAAGAGGGAGTCATAGATAACTCCATTTAAAGAATACCTATTGCATGCAATCTTACCTAAGAAAAGGAACGAAAAGCGACAAGTCCATCGTAAAGCCTCACGATATATTATGCGAGATGGAATTATGTATCGAAAGGGATTCTATGTTCCCTTACTCAGGTGTATCGCCCATGACGAAATAAAGAGGGTCTTGAAAGAAGTCCATGAAGGAGAGTGTGGAGACCACACTGGGGAGGCAAATGTTAGCTAAAAAGATTCTGTTATGGGTACTACTAGCCGATCGTGAATCGGTACGCTGTAGATCATGTGAGATGATGTGACAAATGCCAGATATATGCAAAGGTCCCAAGAGCGCCGCCGACAGAAATCACGCAAATGGTTAGTCCATGGTCGTTTGCGGTATGGGGAATCGATATTGTCGGCTCGTTGCCGATTTCCAAAGGTGGTGCGAGATATGCCATTATCGCGGTTGACTACTTCAACAAATAGGACGAAGCAGAGTCGTTAGCTACGATCATAACCAAGAAGGTCATTAACTTTGTTGTTCGAAACATTATATGCCGTTTCGACCTTCCGCGAACTATCGTAACTTATAACGGGACTCAATCTAATAGTGCCGAGTTTAAGGAGTTTTGTTGGAGGTACGTATTGAGAAAAGGTTTGCAGCAGTCGCTCACCCTCAAGCGAATGGATAGGTTGAAGTTGTAAACAAGATTATAAAGTCCATCTTGAAAAAGAATTTGGAAAAGGCTAAAGGCAAGTGGGTGGACGAACTTCCTACGGCGCTCTGGGCCTACAGGACCACTTATAAGTACGACTGGCCATACTCCATATGCCTTGGCTTACGGAGCCAAACCAGTCATTCCCGTAGAACTCGAAGTCCCTTCCCATCGGGTGACTTACTACGATCCCAGAACAAACAATGATCTCTTATTGGAGTTGTTGGACTTCATTGACGAGAAGCGTGAGGAGGCCGATTTGAGAGCGGCTACACATCAGCATCGAGTTGCTCGGTATTATAATATGAAAGTCCGACCAAGAACCTTTGATGTTGGCGATCTTGCCCTAAAGCGAATCTTTTTGGTCCCATCGCACATGAACCCGACATAGGAAGGGTGGTACGTCATCGAACAGAGGCTTGGAGAAGGAACTATCAAGCTAGCGACTGTTGATGGTGTAACCCTTCCCAGAGCATGGAATATCGAACATTTACGTTGCTATTTCACCTAGATTGTTTCTTTCATATTCTAGTAGTATTTGCTTTCAGTGTTTGCTTTGGTGTTTGATTTTGTTCTTGATATGTAATAAGATAAGTTATTCTATCTCTATTTTTTATGATAAATAAAAGCTTGAAGCTTCTTTTCCATGGACTGCTGTTATTTCATATTATGATAATTAAGTGTTGGAATTGATTAATACAAACATCAGTGGTGTATGAACACACACATAGAACTAAAAATCGACTAGTTACACCGACCCCCGATGAAAATGAATGAAGGGGATTGCTTGATGAGTTTGGTCGGTTGGCAATTTAATTGAGCATATCGAAAGGGCAATTTTCATGTTGAGAAAAATCTCTAAGTCCGCAGAGTGCGGATTAGAGTACTCGGAGTCCCCAGAGCGTGGGCTAGAGTATAAACGACTTGAGAAAAATCTCTAAGTCCCTGGAGTGCGGATTAGAGTACTCTGAGTCCGCAGAGCATGGGCTAGAGTATAAACGACTTGAGAAAAATCTCTAAGTCCCTGGAGTGCGGATTAGAGTACTCTGAGTCCCCAGAGTGCGGGCTAGTGTATAAATGACTTGAGAAAAATCTCTATGTCCCCGGAGTGCGGATTAGAGTACTCTGAGTCCCCAGAGCACGGGCTAGGGTATAAACGACTTGAGAAAAATCTCTAAGTCCCCAGAGTGCGGATTAGAGTACTCTGAGTCCCCAGGGCATGGACTAGAGTATAAATGACTAGAGAAAATTCTCTAAATCCCTAGAGTGCGGATTAGAGTACTCTGAGTCCTCGGAGTGCGGACTAGAGTATAAACGACATGAGAAAAATTTCTAGGTCCATGAAGAGGACTAGAAAATTCTCAGTATCCAAATCGATGGATAGGCGGGAGAGCTTTCGACCATTCGCTATCCCACGAACCCTGATCTAAGATCGACGGAAAATGCTCAAACTATTAGCGACGAAATACGACCATTGGTTGCGATTCTGGTGTAGTATCATTTGTGACTGAAGATGGAGCCTACAAAGGAGCTCTGAGATTAAGATAATGAATTATCAATGAAACTTGGAAAAATTATCATAAGTACTTGGAACGGGAAAATTTACTTTACTATTGAAATAACAATTCACTCTATGATTGACCAAGGAACAAAAACTTTTATTTACAATTCCAAAAATCCCTTACAACCCATCTGATTGTTCAGGATCCACACTCGTACATGTGCTACCAGAAAAAAAGAGGAGAAACAATAATGCAAGTCTAACTTATTTGGACTAAGCACAATAATACAAGACCCCAACTATTTTTTTGACTTCCTCTCCTTCTTTGGCTTTTCGGGGGTTGTTAACCTGCCTTTTTGCAAGGCCGCATACAGCCGGATTTAACTCAAACGACTGCTCGATTATTGAATCTGGAATGTCAGGGACTTGGTTCTGATTTGAATAAATGAATGGACGATCAATCACGGATAATGAACATGAATATATAGCCGGGATTTGGCATAGTCGATGGACGAAAAACACGAGATACTTGGAATGTGGATTTCTAGAAAAGTAGAGTTGCTTCGGGTTGCTTGGAGTTTGCTTTAAGTCGCATTTGGATTTAATTCGGGTTTTTAGGAGGGTTACTCTGAGTCAGAGATGGGCACGCTTCGAGTCACTGAGTACTTAGACTTGGGATCGGCATATTTGATATGCTTCGGGTCGGCACTGCTTGGTCTTTGGGTCGGCATTGCTTTTATAAAGGGATCGGCATATAGATGGAAGTGGCAACGTGTTGAGGGATCGGCATATGGTCTGTCTTTAGGTCCACTTGGTGTTTGCTTTGGGTTAATGCTCGGGTCGGCACTAAGGAGGACTTGGGGTCGGCACTCTTCTAGTTTCAGGTCGGCATTCACGAGGGGTCGGCACTAGAGGATGTGAGGGGTCAGCATTGTGAGTTTACTTCGGGTCGGCTATGGCTAATCTCCGGGTCGGCATAAGCAGGAACTCGGGTCGGCATAAGGGTATCTTCGGGTCGGCAAAAGAGGAATGAGCTAGGATCGGCACTAGGCCTTACTTCAAGTCAGGGAGTAGATGTCTTCGGTTTGGCTGTAGGAATTCGGGATCGGCTATGGGAAAACCAACATGGGGTCGGCATTGAAGGATACGAAGGCTACTTAGGGTCGACTGTTGGTCTGCTTCAAGTCATAGATGGGTTTTCTTCAGGTCATCCCCAGGGCAACTTCAGGTCGGCATATTATCAACTTGGGGTCGGCAGTAATGAAGGATATAGGCTTGGTTTTGGTGGAACCATATCAGTAAGGAAGCCCGGTAACCGGGGTTTTGCCTATAAATACAGCAGACGGGGCTTCAGAAAAGGGGATTTGGGCTCATTCTGTTCTTCTTTAACTTCTTCTACAAAGGCTGCAAAAGTTACTCTGCCATTTCTGTTTCCAAAATATTTGGATTGTAACTGTAATCAATTCTCTAATAATAAAAAAGGAAATTTCTGGAGTGGATGTAGGCCGAAGTTAGTCGAACCACTTTAAATCTTGTCTTTATTACTGCTTTCTTTTTAATTTTGTTTATTCTTCATATTTATATCCTCTTCATATATTCTATCTGTGTTATATGACTAGTAATTAGTGTTTTCATCTGCAATTAGGTGTTTGTGGCCATCTTTGGAGCAAACATTTTGGTGCTTTCACTGAGAAATCAACTCAGGGATTCTGAAGCTTGGATTTTGGATTTGAAGGCTTAGGAACTCGAATTTAGGAAGCTATGGTTAGGCAATCAATAAGGAGACAAATGATAGAGAGGAGTCAGCATGAAGGAAGTCAATAGGCCTCCTCAGGAGCTAATCAGACCTCGATCTATATTACTAGAGACGAGATGGAGGCGATGATGAAAAGGTAGGAGGATATGATACAGAACCTACTCCGACAGGTTGGACAGGGGTGCAAAATCAAGAGAACAAAGTAGCAGGAACAGTGGAAGTCCAAACCAGAATTAGGGAAACGTGGCAACTAGGATACGGGATAGAGTGGGGCCATCGGGAATAGCCCCTGAACTAGGGGGCGCGCCCCTGGATTAAGTTGGCTCAATTCCAAGTAGGATACTAGGCGGTGTTGTGCAATTTGGCGTTGATAGGGAAATGAATACTTGTCCAGGAGAGCAAACTTCAGGATTCCCTCGAGAACTCGGGGTTAAAGTCGGAGGCAATGGACAAAGACTGTCGCTTGGTGATAGTGACAAGTTGGCAGAAATGGTCAGGTGGGCCATGAGAGGAGGATTGGTGAATAAAGATTTGGAGGATGTGAATAAGAGCCCCTTTGCTCCTGCCATTAGGCAGGCTAGGAATCCACCGAAATTCAAGCTACCAACGCGGGGGACGTATGATGGAAGGACGGATCCTGATGTTCATCTGACAAGGTATATGAGACACATGGAAGTACTGGAGGCATCAGAGGAGGTCAAGGCCTGGTGTTTCCCTTTGATTTGACGGATATAGCAGCACTGTAGTTCAGGCAATTAGAAAGTGGCTCCATTGGAACGTGGACCAAGTTGATCGAGAGGTTTATGAGATAGTTTAGAGTTCATATCTCAAGACCTAAGAACGTGAAGAATTTGACAACACTAAAATAGAGGACCGAAGAGTGTCTAAGGAACTTTTTAACGCGATTTAATGCTGCGACAACCTTGGTGGATCGCCCAGATCCATCCATGGTTCTGATGGCAGTTGTATTTGGCATTGCTGATGGCACGGAATTCAAAAATTCACTAACATGAGATCCACCTATGGATCTAGGAGAGTTTTACCATGAGGCAGAAAGGTTTCTGCGACAGGAAGACGCGAAAGCTCAAAGAGAGGAAGTTGAAGTTTATGCAGTCAAAGGCGGAGATCCGCCCGAGAAAGATTCAAACAAGGATAAAGGTAAGTGAAAAGCAGAGAATGGCTTTGATGAACTGAGGCGGCCATGAAAGGAACCAAGATTTGAAAGTGTACGTGCAGTACTAAGGATCGTGTAATATGATATATAAATGCAGAAACTGATAATAGCAGTAAAATAAAAATTAAAGTAAGCACGCCAGGAATTTTTATACTGGTTCGAACTTCCCGTTCTACGTCCAGTCCCAGAATACCCTCTGGATTTAAACTAAACCCCTCACTTAACCCGGAGAAATAGGTATACGACACCTGAGCAGCCGAACAGGAATTTTTCCGCCTCAACAGTCGAAGAGGACTTCAACTTAATACAAATAATTTGTTGACGAATGTGTTCTGAATAACACTGATTGTCTTTTGATAGTACAGCTTTCTTATAATCAAATCCTCAAGAGTATATATGTGTGTGAAGATTTAGAAGGAAGATAATCAAGTAGAATCGAAGTATATGAATTAATTCAAGGATTCTAGTGATATTGAATGAGAATGAATGCTTTTTATTTGCAGAGAATAATAGAGAATAGATTTCAGAATTATAAACAAAAATTGGTTGTTGTAGAAGTGAATTGAACATGTTTATATAGTTGTAGAATAGTTACAATCTTTCATGAAGAGTTTCAATCAAAAGTTGTGTCCGTATCTCTTGGATTGAAGGAGATTCCTCTTCACGAACGATCGCAACTCTTCAGAAAACTAGCCGTTATTCTCAGGTCGGTTGGCCGAGAAAACTGGCCGGTCAGCTGAGTTTCAAAAACGTACACAGAACAGTGCATATCTGTGTATTGACACAGAGTCGGTTGACCGAAGTTCCTGGTCGGTCGGACGACCTGCTGTCAATTGCACAGTGCACACTTTTTCATGTATAAATTAATGTATACTAATTTGTGTGTGTGTGTGTGTGACTACTTGAGGAATGATTTTAACAATATTCTAAGACTCAATACAATAAAATATTCATACTAATATCTGGATTGTAGTCTTGTCTCCTTTGTAGTGCACAATATACGCTTATTCTCTTTTTGTCGCTTTCGTATAGTATTCTCGTCGTATGATCTCTGAAGCTTGTGTCATGAATCAAAACTCATGAATCAACATTCTCCCCCTTATTGATTGATGATAATACTTATGTGACAAAGTAGTATATACATATATATTATAACTCTCCCTCTGAATATATGGTGATTTTTCTACAAAAATTTGTTAGCTTTCATATATTTCTCCCCCTTTGACATCGACAAAAAGGAATACTTATTAGATGTAATATGAAAAAAAAATATGGAACATGTAACACAAGTAAGAAAACATCGAGTTTAAATATTACATACTCAAACCAAATAGGAATATTAATGATGTTTACTTACTACAGAACATCTAAAAATAGACATATTGTTCATAAGGAAAAAAAAACATAATACTTAAAATTATGAAATAGCAAGTTGTAAGACAATATGATCACTCCTCACCATCATCGGAATCCCAAAATTCTGGACGAATATTTTCTTCCGGAGGAGCATGTTCCTTACCACATCTTTGAGCGTTAGAAGTGTGAGTTCCCGATGTACCGGAACTTGTATTCTCCGAAGTGGACCAAGAGAAGTTTGGCGCCGGCCTTTTTCCGGGAGCAAGGTGAGAGGCACCGGCTTCAGAAGTGCATGATAAGGCATCCCATAGATTGACGAAGAAGCCCTTAATTTTCTTGAACCGGCCGTAAATTTTTCGTAACCGGGCATCTAAGGCAAGTTGATTTTGAGCCAAAATATCAATGGCCGCTTCCGTACTAATTCCGGGAGTTGGTCTTTGAATTGAGGATTGGAGAGTTAGACTTTGCGTAGCATGAGTATATGGTTGAGGTGTCGAATAGCTGCGACGTAGTTGTTCTCTCGGAGTAGCACGCCATTGGTCAAATCTTATAAATCTAGGTGGAGCATCGGGCAATTTCATTAGTTTTATGGTCCTTGAATCAAAAGAACGAACTTTGGAGGTTTCGGATTCCGGAGCATGTATGACAAAGCTATTGATTAATCTCATTATGTATTCTCCATAATAAATATGAAGCATCCTTCCTTGATTAAATGAGAGAAATTCGTTCATAAGAAGTTGTGTCCAATTAACTCGTACATTCCCATATATAGCATACAATGCCTTAAAATTTTCGAGATATACTAGATGATATGAACCGCCTCTAGGAACAATAGATTTTATCATGAAACGATGAAAAAGTCGAGCTTTAGGTCGAAGTAATGATGTTTGTCTAAAATCTGTAGCATCATCTTCAAAAAATAAATGGCTTATCCGGCCACGACTTGATATATTACAATCTACATCGTGTAATGAAATTTCACCCGGTCGAGCATTCAAAATGTGGTTAATTCGAGCAATGGAAAGGAAAATTGAAGTGCCACAAACCGATGTCCAAACACAATTGTCAGTGTTTCTCGGCGGATTGACAAGGTTAAGGTTTGCTAGAAATAACTTGACCATAATATGATTGATTTTCAAATTATTTTTCCTATGGTCAAGGAATGTATCAAGTCCACTCTCAATAGCGGCATTTTCAATACCGTAGGGAGCGAAATCAGGGTAACTTACAAATGATTCTTCAAAGATCTTGGCATCTTGAAGTTGTATCCATCTTTGAAGTGCTACATCATTGACAAGCCATGAGGCGATTTGAGTATCTACTGAAGTTGATGAAGATGAAGCACCGGTAGTCCTTGTTCTCTTCTTAGGAGCCATTGTTTTTGAGGAAAAGATAAAAAATTGAGAAAATTTTAATGGGGGCTAGGGTAAAAACTGAAATTGGGAAAGTAAAAGTGAAGAGGTAGGTGAAAAAATTGAAGAGATGGGTTATAAATTTGAAGTGAAAAGCAGCAGGAAATATCGTTCGGTCGACCGAATATACTAGGTCGGCTGACCGACTGGGTTTCCTGAGTAATATCAAACTTTCGGGATGGGTTCGGCTGACCGACTCAGGGCTTTGGTCGACCGATCCTGTCAAAAATGCACAGTTTTGCTGTTTTTCTTAAAAAATTATATAAATATAAATTTTATTATCGTTGCACTATATTAATACAACTTATTGAAAACAAGCAACATATAAATATATATATATTATTATTGTTGCACTATATTAATACAACTTATTGAAAACAAGCAACATATAAATATATATATATAAAGTGTTTAGCCACCGTTCTTAAAATCGTTGTTCCCAAGAGTTTGGAGACGGAACATCTTCTATAGGTGACCATTTTGGAGCTATTGGAGATTGAGCCGGATTTGAAGAGGATGAAGGTCTATAAGCGAGTTCAGTAATGTCATCCTTCTTTGATGAACAAACTTTCATAGCCATCCGTTCTAGAAAGCTCAAACGTCGTGACGTAATCTTCTGCTCATAGTATAACTCCTTTTGTAGATCCAATTGTTGCTGTTGATAGTGGTGTATCTCATCTATTTTCTGTTTAGTTGAAGGAGATATGACCATAGCATTCTTGCCCTTCTTTTCCGGTGTATAACCGGTATGAGTGTTCTCTCATGGTTTCCAGCCATATCGGGGGTCTTTATCCGGAGAAGGAGAGAATTTAAGGACACGATTAGGTAAGGGAAAAATAGGATAGGGTCCGTTTTCAGGAATATGATCGGAATCATCGTCCGGAGATGTATACGATAGACGAGAGTTTTCGGAATTGTAAATATCATTGTTTGAAGACATTTTCAAGTTTTGATTTTAAACTTTTCTTAGAATATGTTTTTAAAACAAAATATAGAATATATAAGCATTTGTTTGCTAAAAGATGAGTGGATAGGAGCTAGTTTTAATTATAATCACAGAAGTTTAACAACAAAGCCGTTTGTAAATGGGTAATTATATAAATATAGAACTAAAAATAGCTTTAGACTGAAACAAGAAACACCCATAGCTCAAGTGGCTATAACACAACATTTAGCAAGCAAGTCAGAGGTCATGAGTTCGAGTCACACCTTGGTTAGAAATAAAAAAAATTTGTTTTTCAATATATTTTTATTTATAAATCTATTATAGACATTATTCTTAAGTCTCGTCTAAGTTTTATAAAAATATTTTCATTTAATGGTTTAGTAAAAATGTCAGCAATTTGATTTTCAGTATTAATAAATTCTAAATTTATCAATCCTTTTTCCAAACAATCACGAAGAAAGTGATGACGAATATCGATGTGTTTTGTTCGTGAGTGGTTGACCAGATTTTTAGAAAGATTTATTGCACTAGTATTATCACAATAAATTATAGATTTTTCAAGGTGACAATTAAAATCCTAAAGTGTTTGTTGCATGTAAATAACTTGTGCACATGCCAAAGCAGCAGATATATATTCTGCTTCACATGTCGATAAAGAAATGCAGTTTTGTTTCTTACTGAACCAAGAGACTAAGGAACGTCCAATTAAATGACACGTTCCGCTCGTACTTTTTCAATCCGTCCGACTTCCTCCAAAATCAGCGTCGCTATAGGAGACTAATTTGAAAGGACATTCTTTTGGATAAAATAGTCCGAAATCTTTGGTTTTAGTTAGATAACGAATAATGCGTTTAACTGCTCGCATATGTGACTCTTTGGGATTTGCTTGAAATCGAGCACATAAACAAACACTCATCATTATATCGGGTCGACTCGCTATTAAATATAACAAAGATCCAATCATACTACGATACAGTTTCTGATCAACACTTTTGCCCTCCTCGTCTCTATCGAGATGAGTAGTTGTGCTCATTGGAGTTGGTTTGGCAGAAGTGTTTTCCAGACCAAATCGTTTAATTAAATTATAACAATATTTTTCTTGATTAATAAAAATTCCATTTTCAACTTGTTTAATTTGTAATCCAAGAAAATATGACAATTCTCCCATATGAGACATTTCAAATTCATTTGTCATTATAGTCGAAAATTCCTGACATAACTTTTCATTTGTTGAGCCAAAAATAATATCATCAACATATATTTGAATTATTAAAATATCTTTCTTAGTTTTCTTAATAAAAAGTGTTTGATCGACTTTACTTATTTCAAAACCAGATTCTAATAAATAGCTTTTAAGACGATCATACCAAGCACGTGGTGCTTGTTTTAAACCGTATAGGGCCTTTTTGAGTTTATAAACATGATCTGGATATTTTTCATGATTGAAAAGTGGTGGTTGTTCAACAAAAACATTTTCTTTTATATAACCATTTAAAAAAGCACTTTTAACATCCATTTGACAAAGTTCAAAATTATGAAAACACGGGAAAGCCAATAAGATTCGTATTGCTTCAAGTCGGGCGACTGGAGCAAATGTTTCTTCATAATCAATTCCTTCTTCTTGATTATATCCTTGTGCAACTAATCTAGCTTTATTCCTAGTTATATTTCCTAGTTCATCTGCTTTATTTTTGAAAACCCATTTAGTACCAATGACTGATTGATCACTAGGTTTAGGAACGAGTTCCCAAACTTCGTTTCGTTCGAATTGATTTAGTTCTTCTTGCATGGCAAGAATCCAGTAGTCATTAGTTGATGCTTCTTTTATATTTTTAGGTTCTATATTAGAGAGAAAAGCTACATGTCCAACTTGATTTAATTGATGTCTGGTTTTAACATTCGTATTAACTTCTCTGATTATATTTTGCACAGGATGATCTCGTAAAATTCTAGGTGGAGATTTTATTATATTAGGAGTAATATTCTTATTTTCAGTAATATCATGATCATTATCAAAATTTTCATTAGTATTACTATTTTCATTCTTAGTAGTTTCATCATTAGAATCAATAGTAATATTTGGATTTATATTTTTAAAATTTTCGTCAAATGAAACATGTAAACTTTCTTCAATAATTTGAGTTCTTTTATTATAAATTTGATAAGCCTTGCTTCGTTCTGAATATCCAACGAATATTCCTTCATCGGATTTTGGATCGAATTTGCCTAGCTGATCTTTAGTATTCAAAATAAAACATTTAGAACCAAAAACTTTAAGATATGAAATATTTGGTTTTCTTCCATTTAGAAGTTCATATGGAGTATTCTTAGTTAACGGTCGAATAGAAACACGATTCAACACATAACAAGCAGTAGCTACAGCTTCTGCCCAAAAGTGTTTCGATAAAGTGGTTCCATTTAATAAAGTTCTCGCATATTCTTGTAACGTTCTATTTTTCCTTTCTACAACTCCATTTTGTTGTGGTGTTCTAGGAAACGAAAAATTATGGTTAATACCTTTCTTGTTACAAAATTGTTCAAAAGCTTCATTTTCAATTTCTCCTCCATGATCACTTCTGATATTTTTAATTTTCAAACTTTTAATATTTTGAATTCTTTTAACAAAAACTTTAAAATTATTGAAGTATCACTTTTATTTTTCAAAAAGAAAATCCAAGTGTATCTAGAAAAATCATCTACGATAACAAACACATATCTATTATGATTAATAGACTGAACTTGAGTTGGACCAAAAAGATCCATGTGTAAAAGTTCAAGTGGTTGTTCTGTAGATATTACCTTTTTAGATTTAAAAGAAGATTTTGTTAATTTTCCTAATTTACATGCATCACAAAATATATTAGTTTTGAATGTTATATTGGGTAATCCTTTAACTAATTTATTTTTAGCTAATTTGTTGATGGTATTAAAATTAACATGACAAAATCTTTTGTGCCAAAGACAAGAATCGTTTTCTTTAGCTACTAAACACAAATTTGAATCATTATTAACATTCATATTTAAGATATAAATGTTTTTATCTCTTATTCCTTCGAAAATAGTGTTATGATTTTTATCGAAAATATTACATTTATTTTCTGAAAAAGTTATATTAAAACCTTTATCGCATAGATGACTAATACTTAATAAATTGTGTTTTAAATTTTTAACTAATAAAACATCAGTAATGAGAGGTAAATTAGAGGTACCGTTGCTAGTGACATCGCCTTTGCCGATGATATATCCTTTTGAGTTATCTCCAAAGGTTACTGCTCCTCCATTTGAGTATATAATGTTTGACAACATTTCTTTGTTTCCAGTCATGTGTTTTGAGCAACCGCTATCTAAAATCCATTTTCCTCTCTTCTTATGAGGTACCTGTAAAAAATTTATAAAAAGTTTGTACCCATTCTTTTTAGGGTCCTAAGAGTTTAGATCTTAGGAAGCCAAACCCATACGGGTTCAGAATTCCCTTTATAAACATAATTTTTGTTATTATGAACAGTTTCCATAAACATTTTGATATGTTTATTCCTTATCAGAATATTATTTGATTTTGGAATCCATATCTTGATGGTATTAGTGTTTGGATAAACTGTTCTCTTAATATCATTTTTAATATTATTATTAATCCTACTTTTAACAAAATTATTCTGTTTCTTAAATCCTAGTCCAGATTTATTGTTAGTGGCTTGAGAATTTTCTAGTATTCTAGAAAGATTCTCACTTCCTTTATTGAAATTAGATACATTTTTAGAGATATCATCAAATTTTACTTTAAGACTAGATTTTTCTAATTCTAAATCCTTAATTTTAGAGTTTAAACTATTATTTTCAAAAAATAAAACATCATTTTTATTTTTCTGAATTTCTAGTTCTTCATATATTGAAGAAATTTGAGAAGATAAGTTAGAATTCAATTGTTGAGAAATTTCAAGTTCTTCTTCTAATATTTTCTTCTCATCTTTCAGCATATCTACTTCTAAGATAGTCCTATCTAACTTTCTTTGCAACTCCTTATTTTTCTTTTTAAGTTGCTTTGCTAAGTCTACTAATTCAGAATTAATTTCAATTAAATCTTCAAAAGTAAGATCACTTACATCGTCTGACGAAGCCATGAAGCATACATTTGCTTGTTCATTTTCATTATCACTTTCGCTCTCCGATGAGGATGATGAGTCAGTGTCGTCCCAAGTGACTGAAAAAGCTCTTCGTTTGGTTCTGTCCTTCTCTCTTTTTATGTTCTGGACAATCCTTCTTCATGTGACCTTTCTTGTGACATTCATAACATTCCATTGCTGAAGATGATGGTTTGATATTGTTGGAATTATTTTTGTTTCCCCTGAATTTATTTCTTTTGAATTTCAGAAACTTCTTGAAATTTTTAGCAATCATTGCCATATCTTCATTCTCCGAGTCGAAGTCATTTTTTTCTGCTTTAAATGCCACATTCTTCTTTTCTTATGCTCCATTTCTCTTTGCCTGCAAATTTACTTCGTAGGACATTAAATTACCTATCAATTCTTCTGGTTTTAATGTTGACAAATCACTTGCTTCTTCAATGGCTAGGACTTTTCTTTCCCATTCGTCCGTTAAAGAATTTAAGATTTTTGTGACAATATCAAAATCAGTAAATTTTTGTTCTAATGATAGTAGAGCATGATAAATATCCTGAAATCTAGAGTACATATCATTTATGGATTCATTTGGCCACATTTTGAAATTTTCAAATTGACTTTTCAACATAGAGATTTTGCTTAATTTAACTTTGTTCGTTCCTTCATGTGTTATCTTAAGTGTTCTCCAAATTTCATAACCAGAAGTGCACATGCTAACTCTATTGAATTCATTTCTATCTAATGCACAAAATAAAATATTCTTAGCCTTTGCATTTGATGTAGCATCTAGTTTTTGTGTGTTACTCCAAGTTGAGTATTCTCCAGTAGGAGTTGTGTACTCACTTTGTATAACATTCCAGATATCAAATCCACTAGATTGCATATAGATTCTAATTCTAGTTGACCAATAATTATAATTTATACCATTAAAAAGTGGAGGTCGTGAAGTTGATTGACCCTCTATGAAACTAGTATTAGTGTTAGTGTCAAAATCGTTAGTATGTGTTATTGCCATATTACTAGAAATAGATATCAAATAACTTTGTGACGGTTATAGGATAACCTTGCTCCGATACCAAATGAAAGTGTACGTGCAGTATTAAGGATCATGTAATATGATATATAAATGCGGAAACTGATAATAGCAGTAAAATAAAAATTAAAGTAAGCACACCAGGAATTTTTATACTGGTTCGAACTTCCCGTTCTACGTCCAGTCCCAGAATACCCTCTGGATTTAAACTAAACCCCTCACTTAACCCGGAGAAATAGGTATACGACACCTGAGCAGCCGAACAGGAATTTTTCCGCCTCAATAGCCGAAGAGGACTTCAACTTAATACAAATAATTTGTTGACGAATGTGTTCTGAATAACACTGATTGTCTTGTGATAGTACAACTTTCCTATAATCAAATCCTCAAGAGTATATATGTGTGTGAAGATTTAGAAGGAAGATAATCACGTAGAATCGAAGTATATGAATTAATTCAAGGATTCTAGTGATATTGAATGAGAATGAATGCTTTTTATTTGCAGAGAATAATAGAGAATAGATTTCAGAATTATAAACAAAAATTGGTTGTTGTAGAAGTGAATTGAACATGTTTATATAGTTGTAGAATAGTTACAATCTTTCATGAAGGGTTTCAATCAAAAGTTTTGTCTGTATCTCTTGGATTGAAGGAGATTCCTCTTCACGAACGATTGCAACTCTTTAGAAAACTAGCCGTTATTCTCAGGTCGGTTGGCCGAGAAAACTGGCCGGTTAGCTGAGTTTCAAAAACGTACACAGAACAGTGCATATCTGTGTATTAACACAGAGTCGATTAACCGAAGTTCCTGGTCGGTCGGCCGACCTGCTGTCAATTGCACAGTGCATACTTTTTCATGTATAAATTAATGTATACTAATTTGTGTGTGTGTGACTACTTGAGGAATGATTTTAACAATATTCTAAGACTCAATACAATAAAATATTCATACTAATCTCTGGATTGTAGTCTTGTCTCCTTTGTGTTAGTCCATGAGATGATGGTTTTGATGACAACAACCTTAGAATAGATTATAAAATATAAATACTAACATTACAAGTTTAGATATATATGTATATGCAGGATCTAACCATGCAGGTATCAAGAATGAAGACTGTACAGTATAGAGATTCAAGATATAGAGATAGAAGACTCATGAGTATCAAGATTATCAAGAGTTCAAGATTTCAAGGTTAAGTTTGTTTTATTAGGAATATTTGTTAAAACTCGTAGAAAAGCACAGGCATCTTAATATCTAATTTATTCGTGGAATGGAATCCACTTCGAGCCCGTTAAAGGGATGGAACCCTTAGTAGGATGGAACCTACGAAAATCTAGTGGGACATTGTTTTGTATCCACTAAGCTTAATTCAAATGATTTTTCAAAATTATCTTGTTTTCGAAATGATTTCAAAACTTTCCTTTTAAAAAGATTCAAAACCCTCGATTCCGTTTTGAAAATAATTTTAGCCTCAAAACATTTTATTTTCAGAGTCAAAATTTCTCCTGATTTTAAACTATCTTTTCAAATAATATATTTAACTTTTAAATTATTTATACTTTGATTTAAATTATAGATAAATAATATATATATATATATTGTTCTTTATATTTACTTATGAATTTCAACTATATTCAAGTATATTTATAAAGTTTTAATATAAGATAAATATTATTTTTATAGAAATTCAAAACATCAAATTTGGCTGAGGGATGTCGACATGCCCATAGGCACCATGTCGACATGGTGACAGTTTAATTCAAAATTCAAATTTCAAAAGAAATGTCTATTCGCCATAACTTTTCATGAATGGTCATGGCTGTTGTTCTTCTATAAATAGGGGTTAGTTTCAACGAATTTTATATACTTCTTCTCTGATTTAACTTCTCTTCTTCTTCTTCTCCACTTTCTTATTTACAAATTACACCATTACTCTGCCGAAATCAATATCGAATCTAACTAGATAATTTCTGGTTTTGATTCTCTCCACTATCTCTACAAGATCCAAGTGCTAATCTGAGTTATAGACTTTTTGTAATCAATTGAGCGAGAGAAGGTGTGATTGTAGCCCTGGAAATCAATTGGGTGAACTTGTTGCCCCGGAAATCAAGTATCTCTACCCAGAGGATTGTGATTCTGGAGGGTGTACCTCGTAGCCTTGAAACCGAGGGTTGTAATTGTTGAATTGATTTTGAAAGGAAATCCGTACTTGTGTTGCGGGACTGGATGTAGGGTAACTCCGAACCAGTATGAAATCCGGTGTGTTCTTTCCTTTACTGCTTTTACTTTATATTTGCATCTGTGTTTGATTCTGTGTTCATATATGTGTCTGATTAGTGTATACATTGTTATCAAATTAAGATAAACTCAAAAAGATTAACAAATTTGTTAAAAACACTATTCACCCTCCCTCTAGTGTTAATTCTAGCCTTAAGATCCTTAATCCGCATTTCTCATATTTGGTATCGGAGCAAGGCTTTCAAAAGATTCATAATCTGATTTTTGAAAAGTTTTAAAAATGGCTACCAACACTGGTACTATTATTAACACTAGTGTTCCTGTCACTAGTTCATTTGTAGAAGGTCAGTCTACTGCCAGACCACCACTTTTTAATGGCAGTAACTATGCATATTGGGCATGTAGGATGAAAATATATTTACAATCTGTAGGATTAGATACTTGGAATATCACACAAACTGAATATTCTGAACCCACAACTAATTTTGCACAGTGGACTACTGAGAAAAAGACCGTTGCACAAAATAATTTCTAAAGCAATGAATATTCTGTTTTGTTCACTTGAAAGAAATGAATTTAATAGAGTGTCAATTTGTAAGTCTGCATATGAAATCTGGAAAACTTTACAAGTAACTCACGAAGGAACAAGCAAAGTTAAACAGACCAAAATTTCCATGCTCACAAATCAGTTTCAGATATTTAAAATAAATACTAATGAGTCTATTTCAGATATGTATAGTCGATTTCAAGATATTGTGCATTCTTTAATATCTTTGGGAAAGGAATTTTCGGAAGAAGATCAAGTCAGAAAATTTTTAAATTCTCTCACTCCAGAATGGGATCAAAAGACACTTGCAATTGAAGAAGCAAATGACATTAGTACTTTAAAGATAGAAGAATTGATTGGAAATCTAATGTCGTTTGAAGTTCAAATGATCGGGAGAAGAGAAAGCAAAGCATCTGAAAAGAAATCAATGGCATTCAATGCATTAATCGACGGATCAGACTCAAACAGCGATAATGATGAAGAGATAGCATTTATGACCAGGAATTTTCGGAAATTCCTGAAGTACAGAAAATTGAATAGTTCCAAGAGAAACAACTTTAAGAATTCCAGTAATCAGACTACAGTACCAAAATTTATCAAATGCTTCAATTATGACGAACCAGGTCATATCAAAAGAGACTGTCCGCATCCAGATAAGCAAAACCCTCCTACAAACAATGATTCTGCAAAGAAATGGAAACGTGCATTCACTGCTACTCTAGATGACTCTGACTCATCCTCCAGCGACGATGAACAGAAAAAAGATAATTCAAATCTGTGTTTCACAGCAATTCTCGATTTAGTCGAAACCAAAGACACGGACTCTGAAAAAGGTACACGTTTACAATACATTGGCTGAAATTGCATGCTTGAATTGATTGATTGATTGGTTGTTTTTGAATTGATTGAATGATTGATTTTGAATTAATATGTTGTTTGAATTTTAAAATATTTATTTTCTATTTTTACTATTATTTTATTATTTTTATTATTTTTGACACATTCTGAAATATGTTATAAGTACAATAATATTTCAGAAATATAGACATTAATAATAATATTTATATATATGTATATTAGATAACTTAGGAAAAATCATGTCATGAAAATTCAAAGCCACATGTCGACATGGCCCCTACCATGATGTCGACATGCCTACCTGAATTTGAATTTCAAATTTTGAATTCAAATGTTTGAATTTCCCTCCACCTTTTCACTTCATTTATTTCTCTGAAAAGATACCTTTTGACCAGAGAATATGTCCTTTGAAAGTCTATTTATTCACTATCTTTTATCATATCTTTTTACTTTCATTTTCAAATTCAAACTCTCTCTTCATATCTTCAAGCTCTCTACTCTCTACTCGAATGGCTTCTTCAAGCAACCCCTCAACCATGAGAATTTCCAGAAAAATCAAAGAGCAATTATTCAATGATCCGGAGGCAATTAAAGCATACATCAATTATGCTAATTATGCCAAAGTCCATTCCGGAAAATTTACTATTTTTCAAGATTTTTCTTCTTATGAAATTGATTCTCTTTTTGCAAACAATGGTGTTTTAAGTCTTATTGACTCTTCTCAAAATGATTTTATTTGCTATCCTAATCTTGTCAAAATCTTCTATGCTAATTTAAACCGTGGTTTTTATATTGGAAATGAGAATGAAATTTGGAGTAGTGTCAAAAGCACTCAAATTGTTTTGAATTGTGATCTTTTGGGTACCATTCTCAATTGCAAAAGCACGGGAATGGATCTTTCTAGTTTTCAAATCAATGAACATGATCGTGAGACATTTCATCATATTTTTGAAGGAGATGAAAACTTTGAATTTAAAAACCGAAACTTTCGTCCTAAAGCAATAATTGTCAATCTTCTCTTACAACATACTTTGACCCCAAGATCGGGAAATTTTAACAATCCTACTTCAAAAGTGTGCAAAGCACTTTTTGCTATTTTCGAAAATTATGATATCAATTGGGTGCAAGTTATTTTGGATGAACTTCGTCCAAAAAATTTTGAAATGGGAGAAAACACTTTATATCATGGAATTTACCTTACTCGGATTTTCAACTATTTCGGAGTAAATTTCAAAGGAGAAGAATTTATTTCAAGAAAAGTTTTTAATATCTCAAACATTTCTCTCATGAAAATCCCATATGTTATTCAACCTTATGAGACTCTTGCCGAAAAGGAAGAGCGTATGGCTCATGAAGATATGGAAGAGGAAGAAGAAGAAGAAAGGGATGAAATGGAAATAGAAGAAGAAGAAGAAGAAGAAGAAGAAGGTGAAACACCCCTAGAAAGTATTGAATATCCCTCCAATCCTTCCAACAAAACCCTTCTCAAAAACCAAAAGGTTATTGTTGAGAATCAACGGGTTCTTAAAAAGAACCGTTAGTAAGAAATTAGATAAAATGTCATCCAAGATGAACAAGTTTTTCTCTAAAGTCAGCAAGAAACTTGGATTATCTTCATCTTCATCATCCTCTAACTAGTTCTATATCTTTATATCATATCGAATTAGTTTAAGTTTGTTTTAACTTGAGTGTTTTTGTAGTTCTTAATGTTTAATCATTGTATTATCCTATTATGCAATGAAATTGAATTTCCTTTCTGTTATCTAGCTTATCTTATCTCCTGAATAAATGTTAGTATATTATATAAATTTATATATATACACAATTATTCACAAAATCAAAGTTGTCATAAATTTTCGCTAACCCATGTCGACATGTACTGGTCAGAAGTGATTATTAATTTTGAATTTTGAAATTTGAATAACTACCATATGTCTATTCATTTCAAACGAATTTCTACACCTATATATACCTTTTTCTTCTAGAAATCTTCACTGAAATTTATTTCTCATTATCTATATCCTTCATTTCTTTCTCTAATTCAATTATGGCCAATCCTATTCACAATCTATCTGAAAATCTTGAAGAAATACTCAATTCATTCAAGAATATTCTCTCTTTTATTCTACGAAACCAGCGTCACTTAGAATTGAGTCAAATACAGATGATCAAGGAACAAGAGAGACACTTCGATGCAATACGATGGATGATCTCCTCTCTACACAAGGATGATAATGAAGCACATCCTCTTGTCTCTCTCACCAATGACAATGAGAATTGGGATGCAATTAAAGCATACCCTATATTTGGAGAAGATGGATTGGTAGATGTTCCTCGTAACATTTAATTTTCTTTCTTTGTTTGATTTGTTTGAATTAATTTGTTTGATTTAATTTGGTTTGAATTGATACTTTGTGTGGATTGATTTTATTTGGTTTGAAGTTTGGTGTGTGAAACATATATATACACTGAAATGAATATAGTCTTTAATTAAGTTATTATGCTCATAAGTATCATTATTTCTTAATCTATATATTATATATTCCGTTGTATAGTTTATCAATGCAGGTACTGAAGTCCAAGAATAAGGGGGAGTAAGTTTTTTTTTGATGACAAAGGGGGAGAAATATAAAATAGGGTAGTTAGGCATAGATTAAGGGGGAGTTGTTAGTTTTAGGGGGAGTTATTAGGATAGAAGGAATATTTTATAAACAAAGGTTGTCATCATCAAAAGGGGGAGATTGTTAGTCCATGAGATGATGGTTTTGATGACAACAACCTTAGAATAGATCATAAAATATAAATACTAACATTACAAGTTTAGATATATATGTATATGTAGGATCTAACCATGCAGGTATCAAGAATGAAGACTGTACAGTATAGAGATTCAAGATATAGAGATAGAAGACTCATGGGTATCAAGATTATCAAGAGTTCAAGATTTCAAGGTTAAGTTTGTTTTATTAGGAATATTTGTTAAAACTCGTAGAAAAGCACTGGCATCTTAATATCCAATTTATTCGTGGAATGGAATCCACTTCGAGCCCGTTAAAGGGATGGAACCCTAAATAGGATGGAACCTACGAAAATCTTGTGGGACATTGTTTTGTATCCACTAAGCTTAATTCAAATGATTTTTCAAAATGATCTTGTTTTCGAAATGATTTCAAAACTTTCCTTTTAAAAAAATTCAAAACCCTCGATTCTGTTTTTAAAATAATTTTAGCCTCAAAACATATTTATTTTCAGAGTCAAAATTTCTCCTGATTTTAAACTATCTTTTCAAATAATTTATTTAACTTTTAAATTATTTATACTTTGATTTAAATTATAGTTAAATAATATATATATATTGTTCTTTATATTTACTTATGAATTTCAACTATATTCAAGTATATTTATAAAGTTTTAAAATAAGATAAATATTATTTTTATAGAAATTCAAAACATCAAATTTGGCTGAGGGATGTCGACATGCCCATAGGCACCATGTCGACATGGTGACAGTTTAATTCAAAATTCAAATTTCAAAAGAAGTGTTTATTCGCCATAACTTTTCATGAATGGTCATGGTTGTTGTTCTTCTATAAATAGGGGTCAGTTTCAACGAATTTTATATACTTCTTCTCTAATTTAACTTCTCTTCTTCTTCTCCACTTTCTTATTTACAAATTACACCATTACTCTGCCGAAATCAATATCGAATCTAACTAGATAATATCTGGTTTTGATTCTCTCCACTATCTCTACAAGATCTAAGTGCTAATCTGAGTTATAGACTTTTTGTAATCAATTGAGCGAGAGAAGGTGTGATTGTAGCCCTGGAAATCAATTGGGTGAACTTGTTGTCCCGGAAATCAATTATCTCTACCCAGAGGATTGTGATTTTGGAGGGTGTACCTCGTAGCCTTGAAACCGATGGTTGTAATTGTTGATTGATTTTGAAAGGAAATCCGTACTTGTGTTGCGGGACTGGATGTAGGGTAACTCCGAACCAGTATAAAATCCGGTGTGTTCTTTCCTTTACTGCTTTTACTTTATATTTGCATCTGTGTTTGATTCTGTGTTCATATCTATGTCTGATTAGTGTATACATTGTTATCAAATTAAGATAAACTCAAAAAGATTAAGAAATTTCTTAAAAACACTATTCACCGCCCCTCTAGTGTTAATTCTAGCCTTAAGATCCTTAATCCACATTTCTCACACTTTGTAGTGCACAATATACGCTTATTTTCTTTTTGTCGCTTTCGTATAGTATTCTCGTCGTATGATCTCTGAAGCTTGTGTCATGAATCAAAACTCATGAATCAACAAGATTCACCTCTTATACGGAGTTGAGCGAGACTTTAGAACGAATATACCAAGACACTAGGGGGCAGGTTCCCTACCGAAGGCCAATCAGAAGGGAGCTAACCAATAATGAAAGAAAATCAGACAAATATTGCCTATTCCACAAGCTAGGCGGCCATAGTACAAACGATTACAGGTACTTGAAGGATGAGATCGAAGGACACATCCGGAACGACATGCTGTTACAGTACGTGAAAAGGCGAGCGGCGACGGTGGAACAGGAGCGACCACCATCTGCATAAAACGAAGACGGACCCCGGATCAAGGTGTCAGCTTATCATCAATTGATCGGAATGATGAAGTATAAGTAATAAACTCCACAATAAAACGGTTAAGTCACTTACACATGTATGGGATCATGAACGGTCCTCAGGCATGCTCTGAGATGACTATAAACCGCCATAGTGGAAATGCTTGCACTTTGATGTTTTAGTTTTGCTTTTGTTTCTCTTCTGTGTATTTGGACTTGGTTTTATTAGTTGGATATTTCAATTATAAGAATCATTTGAATGTAAAATCTGATATTTATAATTCCAAAACCCGACCACGAATGGTCAAATTCACCTCCAACGGCACCCGACCACGAACGGTCACAATTCGCCTCGAACGGCACCCGACCTTGAACGGTCATAATTCGCCTCAAATGGCACCCGACCACGAACGGTCATAATTCGCCTCGAACGGCATCCGACCATGAATGGTCACAATTTGTCTTCAACGGAACCCGACTACGAACGGTCACATTTCGCCTCGAATGGCACCCGACCTCAAATGGTCACATAACGCCTCAAACGGCATACGATTTTGAACAATCGCTATTCACAATCAGGTAAGATCATCGATCTCTTCACAGGTCATCAAAAGGTTCCGAACGTTGGGCTTATGGCACTACAAAACACACCTTCCTATCGCAAGGCATGTTTTGGGGGGCAAAGTGTTAACCCGCCTTTTTGCAAAGCCGTATATAGGCAGATTTAACTCAAACGACTCCTCGATTATCGAATCTAGAATGTCAGGGACTTGGTTCTAATTTGAATAAATGAATGGATGATCAATCACGGATAACAAACATGAATATATTGCCGGGATTCGGCATAGTCGATTGACGAAAAGCGCGGGATACTTGAAATGTGGATTTCAAGAAAAGTCGAGTTGCTTCGGGTTGCTTGGAGTTTACTTCGAGTCGCATTTGGATTTACTTCGGGTTTTCAGGAGGGTTATTTCGAGTCAGAGATAGGCATGCTTCGGGTCACTGAGTACTTGGACTTAGGGTCGGCATATTTGATATGCTTCGGGTCAGCACTGCTTGGTCTTCGGGTTGGCATTGCTTTTATAAAGGGATCGACATATGGATGGAGGTGGCAACGTGTTGAAGGATCGGCATATGGTCGGCTTCGAGTCCACTTGGTGTTTGCTTTGGGTCAATGCTCGGGTCGGCATAAAGCATGGGTCGGCACTAATGAGGAGTTGGGTTGGCACTCTTCTAGCTTTGGGTCGGCATTCATCCTCGGGTCGGAATGCACGAGAGGTCGGCACTAGAGGATGTGAGGGGTCGGCATTGTGAGTTTACTTCGAATCGGCTATGGCTAATCTTTGGGTTGGCATAGGCAGGAACTCTGGTCGGCATAAGGGTATCTTCAGGTCGGCAAAAGAGGCAGGAGCTAGGATCGGCACTAGGCCTTACTTCGAGTCAGGGAGTAGATGTATTCGGGTCGGCTGTAGGAATTTGGGATCGGCTATGGGAAAACCAACATGGAGTCGGCATTGAAGGATACGAAGGCTACTTCGAGTCGACTGTTGGTCTGCTTCGAGTCAAAGATGGGTTTTCTTCGGGTCATCCCCAAGGCAACTTCATGTCGGCATATTATCAACTTGGGGTCGGCAGTGATGAAGGATATGGGCTCGATTATGGTTTTGGTGGGCCCATATCAGTGAGGAAGCCCGGTAACCGGGGTTTTGCCTATAAATACAGCAGATGGAGCTTCAGAAAAGGGGATTTGGGCTCATTCTGTTCTTCTTTAACTTCTTCTATGAAGGCTGCAAAAGTTACTCTGCCATTTTTGTTTCCAAAAACTCTAGATTGTAACTATAATCAATTCTCTGATAATAAAATAGGAAATTTCTGGAGTGGATGTAGGCCGGAGTTAGCCGAACCACTATAAATCTCGTCTTTATTACTGCTTTCTTTTTAATTTTGATTATTCTTCATATTTATATCATCTTTATATATTCTATCTATGTTCTGTGACTGGTAATTGGTGCTTTCATCTGCAATTGAGTGTTTGTGACCATCTTTGGAGCAAACAGGGGTCAACTTGGTCGAGCGCCTCTTTTGAGATCCATTATTGCCTTGAGCAGATGTGCTTGAGGAAGGAGGAGGAACCGCAATATGAGTAGTTCTGCCAAGTGGTATGAATTGCAAAGGCCTATGAAGAGGATCCTCGACCACCAGCACATCGAGTTCAGCTTTAACTTTGAGTTTTGATTTGTTCTCCTCTTCTATTTGTTCTTTCAGGCTGAGTTTGGCGGTGTGCTCCGAAGCTCCCGTGACCACAACTTCGTCATGTTCCTCGGTAAAAGACGAGTCTTCGGTTTTTTCATCATCGAGTGCCCCGATCACCTGCTCGTCGGGCCCTGGAGTGTCTTCGACAGCCGGAGCTTCGGTCATGTTTCCCTCCTGCTCCATCGCAACCTCGCTCCTAGAAGTTGACTCAGGACCAGGATGACCTACAAAGTTTTGTAAAAAGCGAATGTTAGATTACGGCCGTTATTTATCGAAAAGAGCAACTTTTTAGATTAAAAAAGAGCTCAATGTGGTACCGACATCCGGTTGACTCATGGTAGTCATCGGAGTACTCCCTTCGATGATAGGAGATAACGTCAGAATGCCAAGTCCAGGCTTTTTCGAGTCATAACCGGTGTGCTGCTCGATAGGTTGAGAAGATGAAATCCTAGCCGGTTGAATAGGAGAAGGACCCTGGAGCTCAGTGCCAGATGACCCAACGATATCTTCCTTTTCCTTGGGTGGTGTAAGAGCTCTGCCAAATTGAAGCTTTATGGCGGCCAAGTCAGATGGTTAGGAATGTTAGTAGTTTAGGACTAAGTTTTAGGTTTACAAGTAAGTATTGATTATGTATGATAACACTATCATCATATAGGATATTAGACTAAGAGTTATATAGTTTAGAGTTAGTTTGTTTTTGTTGATGACAAAGGGGGAGAAATATAAAATAGGAGAGTTAGGCAGTTAGGCATAGATTAAGGGGGAGTTATCAGTTTTAGGGGGAGTTATTAGGATAGAAGTAATATTTTATAAACAACGGTTGTCATCATCAAAAAGGGGGAGATTGTTAGTCCATGAGTTGATGGTTTTGATGACAAAACCTTAGAATAAGATTATAAAATATAAATACTAACATTATAGTTTAGATATATATGTATATGCAGGATTTAACCATGCAGGTACCAAGAATGAAGACTGTACAGTATAGAGATTCAAGATATCAAGATTGAAGACTCATGAGTATCAAGAATATCAAGATTATCAAGAGTTCAAGATTTCAAGATAAGTATTGAGTCTAGAATTATGTTAAAACTTCACAATAGCACTGAAATCTTCACTCCATTTTTCTTTTGGGATGGAACCCATTTCTACCTTTTTAGTAGCTTACAAACCCATGACAAGTAGCTTACAAACCTACGACAAGTGGCTTACAAACCCACGAACATCCTGGTTTTGTACAAGTTCTCGAGTCCTGATGTGATGAGATATTCTGCAGGAAGAAGCTTGCAAAACTACTTCAAAATGATTTTCAAAACTACTTCAGAATGATTTTCAAAACTGCTTTTCAAAATGTTTTAGCCTTAAAATTTATCTTTTCAAATGATTTTCAAAAAGATGTTTTAGCCTTAAATATTCTTTGTTTTTGTTTTTAATAAACTCTTGTTTTAAACTTCGTTTGTTTTAAACTATCTTTTAATTATAATATATTTATACTTAGATTTAAATATAAAATTATAGTAAAATTTTATATATATTATTCTCTATATTTATCTATGTATTTTATCTATAGTCAAGTATATTTATAAAGTTTAAAATAGTTTTTAATATAAGATAAATGTTATTTTCAAAGAAAATCAAATCTTCAAAAAATGCTTTGGGATGTCGACATGCCCTAGTACCCCATGTCGACATAGTGACAGTTAGATTCAAAAATTTGAATTTTAAAAGAAGTGTCTATTCGCCATAACCTTTCACGAATGAACATGGCCGTTGTTCTTCTATAAATAGGGGTTAGTTTCAACGAATTTTATATCAGATTTTCTGGTTTTTCACTTCTCTTCTTCTTCCACATTTTCTTATTCAAAATTCTATCATCACTCTACCGAAATCAACATTAAATCTAACTAGATCATCTCTGGTTTGATTCTCTATCACTATCTCAACAAGATCCCAGTGCTATTCAGAGTTATAGGCTTCTTTGTAATCTATCTAGCGAGAAAAGGTGTGATTGTAGCCTTGGAAATCAATCAAGCAAGAAAAGGTGTGATTGTAGCCTTGGAAATCAATTGGGTGAACTTGTTGCCCCGGAAATCAAGTATCTCTACCCAGAGGATTGTGATTCTGGAGGGTGTACCTCGTAGCCTTAAAACTGAGGGTTGTAATTGTTGAATTGCTTTTGAAAGGAAATCCGTACTTAGTTGTGCGGGACTAGATGTAGGGTAACTCCGAACCAGTATAAAATCCGATGTGTTCTTTCCTTTACTGCATTTACTTTATTTCTGCATCTTTGTTTGTTTCTGTGATTATACCCGTGTCTGAAAATTACATACATTTGTGTACAAATCAACAATAACTCAAAAAGATTTAGTAATTTCTTATAAACACTATTCACCCCCCCTCTAGTGTTCATTCTAGCCTTAAGATCCATATTCCGCATTACTCATATTTGATATCAGAGCAAGGTTTTCAAAAGTTTCATAATCTGATTTTTGAAAAAGTTTTTTTTAAAATGGCTATGTTTAAGAAATTTGTTAATGCATGTTTAGAAATATTCAGATCATCATTGTCTCTTGAGTCTGCATATAATCAATATTCAAATACAAGTTGTCCACTAAGATTGTTTGACGTGCAGGATCATGCTTTATGGTAGTTAAGGAATCAATCCAGAACAAACAAACTATGCAGATCAAAAGGAACAAATGGACACTCGATAGTGGATGTTCTAGACACATGACTGGGAATCCAGATATGCTGAATGATATAATATACAAAGACGGAGGACTGGTTAACTTTGGAGACAATTCAAAAGGTTATGTGATCGGCATCGGCAAAGTCGGTAACTCTTAAACTCCTATTATTACTAATGTTTTGCTAGTTAAGAATCTGAAACACAATCTGCTAAGTATAAGTCAACTATGTGATAAAGGATATAAAATTAAATTTGAAAAAGAAAAGTGTCACATTGAAGATAATAATTCAACCACAATATTTGAAGGAATTAGGAAAAAGAATATTTATATTCTTAGTATGAAAATTTCAAATGATAACTTGTGTCTTTTGGCAAATGCAAGTGACCCTTGGATTTGGCATAAGAGATTTGGGCATTTGAATTTCAAACTCCTATCTAGACTGTCAAAACATGATCTAGTAAGAGGCCTCCCTAAAATGAATTTTAAAGTAGATAGTCTATGTGATGCATGTCAACTAGGAAAACTTAGAAAAAGCTCCTTTAAATTAAAAAATATAATTTCTACTTCAAAACCTCTTGAATTACTTCATATTGATCTATTTGGTCCATCTCAAATTCTATCAATAAATAATAGTAAATATGTTTTTGTAATCGTAGATGATTATTCTAAATTTACATGGACAATATTTTTAAAACATAAAAGTGATACTTTTGAGAATTTTAAGAATTTTTCAAAAAGGGTTCAAAATCAACTTTCTAAAAAAATTATAACCACCCGTAGTGATCGCGGTGGTGAATTTGAAAATGAAAAGTTTGAATAATTCTGCAATAAAAAAGGGAATAATTCACAATTTTTCATTTCCAAGAACTCCACAACAAAACGGAGTAGTAGAACGTAAAAATAGGACGATTCAAGAGTGTGTGAGAACTATGCTTTCTGATAGTAATTTACCAAAGTACTTTTGGGCAGAAGCAGTTGCTACCGCCTGTTATATTTTAAATAGAATTTTAATTAGACCTTTAACAGATAAGACATCTTATGAACTTATTTACTCAAAGAAACCTAAGGTATCTTATTTTAGAATTTTTGGAAGTAAATGTTTTATTTTAAATACAAAAGATAACTTAGATAAATTTGATCTTAAATCCGATAAAGGTATCTTTATCGGATGCTCTAATAGAAGTAAAGCGTACAGAGTATTTAATTTAAGAACTAATACCATCGAAGAAACAATGCATGTTTCATTTGATGATAATTTCAAAATTTTGAAGAAATAAATGATGAAGAGGATTTAATCACTCAAAACCAAGAGTCGACTGAAACTAATAATGAATTAAATCATCCTAATAAAAGGATTAAACTTTTAAAAGATCACCCTATAGAAAATATACTTGGAGATATGCAATCTGTTGTTAAGACTAGAAACCAACTAAGTCAAATGAGTAATGTAGCTTTTATATCAACTATTGAACCCAAAAATCCAGAAGAAGCATCAACTAATGATTCATGGATTTTGGCTATGCAAGAAGAATTAAATCAATTCACTAGAAATGATGTTTGGGAACTTGTTCCTAGACCTAAAAATAAAACAATAATTGGAACTAAATGGGTTTATAAAAATAAAATGAATGAATAAGGAGAGGTTATTAGAAATAAAGCTCGGTTAGTCGCTCAAGGTTATTGTCAAGAAGAAGGAATAGATTTTGATGAAACCTTTGCCCCCGTAGCAAGATTAGAAGCTATTAGGATTCTACTTGCTTTCGCAAATCATAATAATTTCAAATTATTTCAAATGGATGTTAAAAGTGCATTTTTAAATGGTTTTGTAAAAGAAGAAGTATTTGTTAAACAACCACCACTTTTTGAAAATGATAAATTTCCAAATCGTGTTTACAAACTTAAGAAAGCTCTATATGGTCTAAAGCAAGCTCCTAGAGCCTGGTATGATAGACTAAGATCTTACTTGTTACAATCAAAATAGGTAAAGTAGATAATACTCTTTTTATTAAAAGAAATAAAAATGATATTCAACTAGTACAAGTCTACGTAGATGATATCATTTTTGGATCAACTAATTTTGAAATGAATAAAGAATTTACTGAAATAATGACAAAAGAGTTTGAGATGAGTCATATGGGTGAATTAAATTTCTTTTTAGGATTACAAATGAAACAATTAGATAATGGTATCTTTATTAGTCAAGAAAAATATGCTAAAGACCTAGTTAGTAAATTTGGTTTGACTACTGCGAGTGGAAAACCCACTCCCATGGCAACCAATGAGTACCTTAGTAAAGAAGATCTATCGAAAGATGTAGATCAAAAATTATATAGAGGAATGATTGGATCACTACTCTATATCACTACGAGTAGACCTGATATCATGCATAGTGTCTGTCTCTGTGCAAGGTATCAATCCTAACCTAAAGAAACTCACTTAAAAGCTGTAAAACGTATTATAAGATATGTTAAACACACCTTTGATTATGGCTTATTTTATCCTAAAAATGATTCGTTTGACTTAATATCTTACTGTGATACTGATTATGCTGGTTGTAAATCAGACCGAAAAAGTACAAGTGGAAATTGTCACTTTTTAGGGCATTCTCTGATTTCCTGGTTTAGTTAAAAGCAAAACACAGTTTCTCTATCAACAACCGAAGCAGAGTATATTTCTGCTGCTTTGGCTTGTTCTCAAGTAATATATATGCAACAAACTTTAAAAGATTTTGGTTTAAATATCTCAAAGTCACCAATTTATTGTGATAATACTAGTGCAATAAATTTATCCAAAAATACTACTCAACATGCTCGAACTAAACATATTGATATCAGACACCATTTTCTCAGAGATAATATAAGTAGAGAAGTAATTACTCTCGACTATATCAATTCTGAAAATCAAATTGCTGATATCTTAACAAAACCCTATGAATCTACATTTACTAAATTAAGAAGAGAATTAGGTATTTGTTCATTAACTGAAATATAAAATATTAATAACAAAGTATAATTAAAAATTAAATCAAAATAAATCAAATAGTAAAATATTGAGAACCATGTCGACATCTCCCCTATACCCATGTCGACATATAAAGTTTTTTAAATTTTAAAATTTTTCCCACCAAAATTCAAATAATTGGTTATATATTCTTCTTATTTTCGAAATTTCTACATTCACTCTGTTCTTTTTCTGTTCTATCTTCTGAAATCAATTTATCAATGGCCTCCTCTTCCAAATCAAACATAAAATAAACCTATTCGTTCCCTTCTCCTACCTCTGGTCCGTTCCAACGTACTACGCTCGCCCGAGTGACAAAAATGGAGGATTCTCTGAAGGATGCAATTCAGTTAATGACTGAAATTCAAATGGTGCAACTCCGAATGGCAAAAGAACAGGAAAGGCAAGGGAAAATCCTTAGAAATTTACAAAAATGTCTAATGGACAATCATGCTAATCCAATCTTGATTGACGGGGACTCTTCAGGAGATCCTGAACAAGAGGAAAGTGAAGAAGAAGAAGAACCAATGGAAGAAGAGCATGCGGAAGACAATGACAAAGTCATTTGCGTTGGCGAAGTATGTTTTGACAAGGACGGAAACTTGGTTGAACAACGTGGAAATTTCTGTTTCCATTATCCAAATTATTCGATCCATAGATCTCCAATTGTCAAAGATACTCAGTAGTTTCTTCCTTTTCGTTTTTTATCGTTATGTGTATATTTGTCACGTTTTACGAAAATGTAAATATAAACATATATATATATAAATAAATATTGTGTGTTCTTTTATATGATTTCCATATATATTATATAAAAGTATTATATAGGTACTTGGTTAGGAATGTTAGTAGTTTAGGACTAAGTTTTAGGTTTACAAGTAAGTATTGATTATGTATGATAACACTATCATCATATAGGATATTAGACTATGAGTTATATAATTAAGAGTTAGTTTGTTTTTGTTGATGACAAAGGGGGAGAAATATAAAATAGGAGAGTTAGGCAGTTAGGCATAGATTAAGGGGGGGTTATCAGTTTTAGGGGGAGTTATTAGGATAGAAGTAATATTTTATAAACAACGGTTGTCATCATCAAAAGGGGGAGATTGTTAGTCCATGAGTTGATGGTTTTGATGACAAAAACCTTAGAATAAGATTATAAAATATAAATACTAACATTATAGTTTAGATATATATGTATATGCATGATTTAACCATGAAGGTACCAAGAATGAAGACTGTACAGTATAGAGATTCAAGATATCAAGATTAAAGACTCATGAGTATCAAGAATATCAAGATTATCAAGAGTTCAAGATTTCAAGATAAGTATTGAGTCTAGAATTATGTTAAAACTTCACAATAGCACTGAAATCTTCACTCCATTTTTCTTTTGGGATGGAACCCATTTCTACCTTTTTAGTGGCTTACAAACCCACGACAAGTAGCTTACAAATCTAAGACAAGTGGCTTACAAACCCACGAACATCCTGGTTTTGTACAAGTTCTCGAGTCCTGATGTGATGAGATATTCTGCAGGAAGAAGCTTGCAAAACTACTTCAAAATGATTTTCAAAACTACTTCAGAATGATTTTCAAAACTGCTTTTCAAAATATTTTAGCCTTAAAATTTATCTTTTCAAATGATTTTCAAAAAGATGTTTTAGCCTTAAATATTCTTTGTTTTTGTTTTTAATAAACTCTTATTTTAAACTTCGTTTGTTTTAAACTATCTTTTAATAATAATATATTTATACTTAGATTTAAATATAAAATTATAGTAAAATTTTATATATATTATTCTCTATATTTATCTATGTATTTTATCTATAGTCAAGTATATATATAAAGTTTAAAATAGTTTTTAATATAAGATAAAGGTTATTTTCAAAGAAAATCAAATCTTCAAAAAATGCTTTGGATGTCGACATGCCCTAGTACACCATGTCGATATAGTGACAGTTAGATTCAAAAATTTGAATTTCAAAGAAGTGTCTATTCGCCATAACCTTTCACGAATGGACATGGCTGTTGTTCTTCTATAAATAGGGGTTAGTTTCAACGAATTTTATATCAGATTTTCTGGTTTTTCACTTCTCTTCTTCTTCCACATTTTCTTATTCGAAATTCTATCATCACTCTGCCGAAATCAACATTGAATCTAACTAGATCATCTCTGGTTTGATTCTCTATCACTATCTCAACAAGATCCTAGTGCTAATCAGAGTTATAAGCTTCTTTGTAATCTATCTAGCGAGAAAAGGTGTGATTGTAGCCTTGGAAATCAATCAAGCAAGAAAAGTTGTGATTGTAGCCTTGGAAATCAATTGGGTGAACTTGTTGCCCCGGAAATCAAGTATCTCTACCCAGAGGATTGTGATTCTGGAGGGTGTACTCGTAGCCTTGAAACCGAGGGTTGTAATTGTTGAATTGCTTTTGAAAGGAAATCCGTACTTAGTTGTGCGGGACTGGATGTAGGGTAACTCCAAACCAGTATAAAATCCGGCGTGTTCTTTCCTTTATTGCATTTACTTTATTTCTGCATCTGTGTTTCATTCTATGATTATATCTGTGTCTGAAT
The DNA here is from genome assembly GCA_030737815.1 of Allium fistulosum. Taxonomy (NCBI): domain Eukaryota; kingdom Viridiplantae; phylum Streptophyta; class Magnoliopsida; order Asparagales; family Amaryllidaceae; genus Allium; species Allium fistulosum. The sequence goes on from CM060904.1 coordinate 693,890,355, forward strand.
ATTGCATACATTTGTGTACAAATCAACAATAACTCAAAAAGATTTAGTAATTTCTTATAAACACTATTCACCCCCCTCTAGTGTTCATTCTAGCCTTAAGATCCATGTTCCGCATTCCTCACATCCTCCCGTGCTATGTGTGAACTAGTGCAATGCAACATGAAATGAATGTGAATAGTTTAAAATCAGAAAAGCGAAAGTAAAACGTCGAAGCTTGATCGACGACAAAAGCCTTAGGATCGAATGTTGACGTTCTGAGTTATGAAGTCCGTTGTTTGAATATGTTGGGCCGGTTTTCTACTTAACTCGCTTTGAGTAGATTGGGAATTCGTTCGTTCAAGTTTAAGTCCATCGGTCCGTGTATGCTAGACGTGTTGTTATCAATCACTTTATGCTTGGGCAAGGCAGTATGCGGTCATATATTCGAATAACTCGAGTTAAGATGGTTTTAATTTGTCAACAACGATCTCAGCCATGTATGCCGATCCTTATGGTGTAACCCCATGACTGATCCCTGGACTTAGACTTATATAGGAATGTCCAGCCCTATCCACAGCCGAATACTGATCCCTTTCCTCTATACCGACCCCTTCCCCTCCAGCCTCAATACCGATCCAAACCTATACCGACCCCTATGCCTAAAGAAATATACCGATCCCTTTCACTCTAATCCCTACGTCTGAACTCTCCTAAAATCCTATCGTACACTGACCCCTTGTTTAAACAACATGTAAAGAACACCATGCCTAAGTTAGAATGATGATCCCTAATCCTACCGACCCCATCTTCTACATCTCCTTCACCGAACCCTATCCAACCAACGCCGGCTTGTCCAAACCCATTTCCTTCTCCTTCATCTTCCTTCTCTTTCTCCTATTCCTCCATCTTCTTCACCTCACATATGCATCTCCATGGAACCCACTCACCTATGCACCTAAACGACACTTAAACTCGACCGAACTCAAAGATAACGACTCGGTAACATAAATAAGAAGAGACTATACCTATTTGATCTCGATTGGAAGGTCGCAGCTTAGATTAGAAGCGAATTGATGTTAACGGAGGTCGAAAATAAGATCTTGTGATTGAATGCGAGTTAAGGGAGAGGGATTTCTAGCTTTGCTCTAGAGCGGTCGGTTAGGAAGAGAGAAGTGGATGAAATTGTAGGCGTTGTAAAGATAGAGAAAAAGAGAAAGAAGAGAAGGAGTGGGCTTTTATATGGGTAATGATGGAATATGAACCAGTCACTCCAAGTGACTCGGTCGTAGGTTGAAAAAGGGGTCGACCATGAGCTTTACCGACCCCTATCTGAGCATAATAACTAGGGGTCGGCATAAAAAGATGTCGATCCCTCAATATATATATATATAATAGAAAATAAAATAAATAATATACATAGTAAACAATGAAAGAGAAGGGAAGATGTGTTTGAATAATGAGTGTTCGTGAGATAGGAGAGAATTTGTAAGATCAACCTTTAAGAGGTTAGGTTGGGAAAACCTGAAGACTTTATATGACTAAATTTATGCAATCAAATAGGACGAGACTTTGTCAAAGATTGGTAAAGAACGACGATCAACCGATGACTTGAATAGGCTTGCCTTCGGGAACCTGGATTTTTCTCTAATTCAAAGCACGTCATTTTTGTTCACAAGATGTACTTTAGGGGGCAAGTGTTACCCAATATCTTGGCCCACTACACAAAGGCGATTATGGAGATCAGACTTGACTACTAATGGGAAAGATGCCACGAGGCGACATTTATGTGACTAGAGTGTGATTCCGAGCAGCTATATCCAGTCCAGGGTAAATAAGGTTGATGAATATATGATAAGGGATGTCCGAATTATGAAGGTTAGCTTGGTGGAATAGTGATCGGCATAGATGTTTGATAATTTGAAGAGTGTATGAGTGGGGTCGGCATAGCAGCGGTTAGAAAAAGGGGCCGGCACAATGTTCGGTTTGCTTAGCATCTGGAGTGTTGGGGTCGGCATAGTGCATGGCATATGAAATGGATCAAATCAGCATTGAGAGCATAATGGACCGGGTCGGCGTAGTGAATGGGATAGACTGGATCGGTATAGAGTGTGAGATGGGTCAGGTCGACAAAGGGTATGAAGACCATCGGATCAGAATAGACTACGAAGTCCATTAGGTCGGTACTGTAACAACCCGCATATTTTACGATTATATATTTAAATGTAGCATCGTTAGTCGGATTTAAGTCCGAAAAGCTACTTTTTTCAAACAGTCGAATTAGGACTCGAGACCACTTCCATTGAGTCCAAAATGGCGTTTGCGACCTTTTTGAGTATAAACATCGATATGTTTGGAGTTGAGTGAATTTTGCTATTTTTCACTTAGGGCTTTGGGTTTGGGTTTCAACCCACTAACCCATCTTAATACCCTAACTCAGTCCCTCTCCTCTTCATTCATTCTCATTTCCAAATACATTCAAGCTTAAGTAAAAATGGGGAGAGGAATGGGAAATTAGAAATCCTAAGCCCTAGTTTCCTTTGCAAATTCAAGTTCTAGCTCCAAAATCAAAGAAAAGCTTAGGTAAGCATCCTCTTCTTCTTCTCCATCTCAATCTCTCTCCAATTTCAGAAATTTCCTATGACCTAATTTAGGAAATATTTGTCTTTGGTCATAGATTGGAGCTTCTAGAGTTGAGGTTGAAGAGTGGTTGACCTTTCCTTTGTTTTTAAAGCTTCTCATTCGTGTTTTGAGTTGGAAAGGTGAGTTTTTGAACTCACATCTACTTCTATAGCTATCATAGTTGTTAGGTAGTAATTCCTAACATCTATTCATGTTCATTTACTTTTGATTTGGATTGATTTGGTGAATTTTCCAATTTTTGGTTTTTGAAGTCCAATTTTGTGAAAATCCTTTTATGGATGTTTGAACATGTTTACCGGGGGATGTATCGAAGAGCCTATAAGGCTGGGTTGTCGTTAGGCGTAAATCCCTAGTCGCAGTTGCTCGATCGATCGTTTTCGGTATAATTTTGCCCCATTTGGGGGCTAGGCTGATTCTGCTCTGGAAGCAGGTTCAGTCAACTGAACCAGTAGTTCAGCCGACTGAACCAGGGGCAGAAAACATTCTGTCCCTGTATCAGTCGACTAACCACCTGGGTCAGTCGACTGACCTGGAAACTCGAAAATTTCCAAGCATTGTGTCAGCTGACTAACCATCTGGTTCAGTCGACTGACCTGCTTGTCTCAGCTCAATTTGTTTATTTTTTTTTGGTTTTCTGTAACGACCTTAGATTTTAATTTAATTTAAATTGATAATTAAATGAATTTTTGGAATAAAATTTGTAAAATTAATTGATAAATTGATTCGAGTTTCCCCGAATCCAAATAAAAATATATTCGATTTGAATTTAATCGTAAATAAATGGTTTAAAAATAAGAAAAAATAAATATATATATAAGATAAATTTTAAGAATATAAAATAAATACACATAGTTAAAATTTTAACAACAAAATAATTGTAGAATCTCATTTAAATATGTACAAAACAAATAAGGTAAATATAGTAACTAAAATCTAACATAGTAGAATAAAATAGAGATTTATTTATATTATAAAGTCATAAAACAAAGCAAAAAGAAATATACATTCAAAATATGAATACAAGTTAATAAATAAATCTGCAACCACATGGAATGCAACCAGCAAAAACAAAAATATATTCAAGTGTGAAACCAAAATAAATAAAATAAAAAATAATCAAAACCATACCTTTACATACTTGTACAGCTGAAGTATGCGAAAAATATACATGGTGCAAAACAATTAATGCAAGTATGTAGAGATTCACATCATTTTATTCAAACAGTTTAATATCCTCTGTACAAATATACACCCTGTAAACCTTTTCATCTTATTTCATTCGTTCTTCAAAACTAAGCTTACCTCCTTTACCCTGTACACAACCTTTCACCTATATGTATACATCCAAAAACCTCAAGTTTCATTCGTTCAAACAACTTAGCTAAGATCAGAAAATAAAGAGAAAAGCAAACATCACTTTTTATTCAAGTTAAAAGCAATTTACTGAAGAGAAAAAGAAAAGAAGATCAACACAGTTTTTCAAAACAGAAGCATCTCTGTTTCATATTTCAATGTGAGCAAACCTCTAATTCGAAGCTTGAATTTGTTTATTTACCTGATGCTTGTGATGGTCATTGAGATGTGGTGTGAAAGTGTTTGCATGAATATTTTTTTTACTAGGATTAAGTTGAATGACCTTGTATATAAGTAGGCATGTCTGTGTAGATATATACAAGCCCTGTTATGTTACAGACACCATATAATTCACCAAAATAATTCCTTTTCTCTTCACCTAATCTATGTTAGGCCTTGATCTCCGAATAAGAATTTATTGTTAAACTATAACATCAAGGTAAAAAAATGTTTTCAAGGATTTTTGTTAAGAACTTATTAATAAAAAAATGAATTTACTTTAGGAAAGCATTTCTGTTTTTTTTTTGAAAAAAATGTGAGCAAATCTCCTTCCTGAACCTGTTTGTTTTTGTTTGTGAGCAAACTTGAACTGTTCTATCTTTTGAATGTTTAGATTGTGTTTGAAATATATGCTTGTGAAATCGTATGGACATATCTGCATGTATGTGTGTGAAGTGTTGTGGTCATGTTTATGCTTACACATGAACAACTCTCTGTTGTTCTACAATCTCAAACCCAATAAAACAAATTTTAACTGCTCTTTATATATTCAATATTAAAATAGGATCATTGATGGCAAAATGATGTTTTGAAGGTAAAATTATTTTTAAAAATAATTTCAAGCAAAAATATTGAATAAATTTTGTGAGAAAAGGGGATTCACAGTAGATCATAGTATATCAGACAAATTCAAACTCCTTAACTTCAAGATTTTATTGTAAAATCAAGTTTGTATCATGAATTTATGAATTTAGATACATGTCTCGAGATTTTTAAGCAACTTGATGTCGAGAATTTTTAGAATGAACAAATAATTATATTTGGTCAATTAATGGCGGTCACGGTGATCAGGGGTCTCGAAATTGATGTGGTAGGTGGCTGATGGGCTAGTGGTTGTCAGAAAAATCGTGGGTAAAATTAGTATTCGTCGTGGTGGCCGTGCGAGGTTAGTGTAAGGTTTTAAGTCAGATTAGTAACAGGTTGAGTTCTCGTGATGGCTGCGTGGTCGTGGATGGATCGAGTGCCACCGCACCAGTGCCAAACGAGGCGTTGAACTTTGTGGGAGGTTCGTGGGTATTCACATGATCTAAGATGGCCTGAGGTGATGGCGCCGGGCAATTTCCTGATGATGCTTCGCTGGGGTTATTTGGTCGAGACGACTCGAATTCGATTCCGCAATCATATCTCAGTCCAGGGCAATGGAGTTCATCGACGTGGTTAGGAGTGACTTGGGAGTGGTCAGAGTTCTGATCAGAGATGATCAGAAATCATGTGCACGTGCACCGCATATCACCAGTATCTGTTGTTATTATCGATTTGTGGAAGAAGCTTCTGGTTCGGGGAAGGCTCGTGAGTGACCCGAAGTAAGGGACGTGTTAGCTCGGGTAACATTAGGGGATATCTCGAGTTGATGTTAAAACAGTTTTTGTTTTAAAACAAGTTTTTCCAAATTTAAATTTAAAACAATTTAAACAACTTATTGTTAATTCTTTTAAAATAATAAATGCTTTATTTTAAATTTTGGGATTAGTTAAGTTTTAAAGAACTTACTTCTAATTAATTTAGTTTTAAAAGTGTTTTATATACCTATATAACCTTTATCTTTATAAGTCTATTTAAATAAACTTAACAAATTAATTAAGGTGATTAATTAAAGGATATTTAATAATTAAAGATTTTTAATGATAAGTTAGTGATTAATTGAAATTTATTAGGGATTAGGAGTAATCTCTTATTATAATTAATTAAGAATAATAAATTAAATGGTAATTAATTAAGGGTTGATTAATTTATTGATGAATTGATTAAGGGAAACTAATTAAAGGATAATTGAATAATTAAAAGTTAATTATTTAATAATTAAAGATTGATTAATTTAATTAATAAATGATTAAAGGACAATTAATCGAATGATTCGAAATTAATTAATGTTAATTAACCATGATTGATGACTTATCTGATTTAAATTAATCAGATAATTAATTGAGCTTACTTATGAATATTTGGATTCTATTGAATGATTGAATTGTTGATATCCCTGATATGTGATGCTTTGTGATATATCCTGATTTGTGTTGTGACCTGTAATTTATTATCTGTGACCTTTATATATCTGTGATTTGTGAATGGAAGATGAGCGTTATAGTTCATATCGCTTATCAATTATATTTCTGTATTCTGATCTGTGATGATTGAATGATGTTGCACTACTGTGTAAAACCCCTGGACTACACTTTTACACACACAAATATGGATTTCACGAGGAAATTGGTTAAGTCACAGATGATTTAAATTTGATGTTTTTGAAATTGAAATTTTAATTTCAATTGATTTTGGAAATGGATTTGGGTTAAATATTAAAGCTTTTGAAATGGAGTTTTTAAGATAAAAGTTATTTTGAATAACTTGGTAAAATTTCCAATTTAAATAATTCAATTTGAATTTGAATTCAAATAATTTGGAATTGAATTCTATGTTTGGAAATTACAGTTAAAGATGTTATAAATGTGTTTATATGAAGTTAACCATTTTTAAAGTAAAATTTTGAGAATTTGAATTTAACCCAAAGACTTTAACTCGTATAAATGAATCGGATTTCCGAAATAAAAACTGATTGTTTTCAAGTAATAAAAGCTTTCATATAAGAAATGAAATTCCAATTTAGTTAAAGGAATTTCAAGTTTGAATTGAAAAAAATGGTTTTCCAAGTTATGAATGAATTCTTTTTGAAAGCTATGAATTGAATCTGTTTATTTTTAACAGATTTAAAATGATGATTTGTTTAAACCATTCGAAATCAAATTGTTTTGAAAGCTATGAGTTAAATCTTTGATTTAAAGATTTAACAAGTTAATCCAATTGAAATGGAAATTGATTTGGAAAATCTGTGAATGAATCTTTGGGAAAACTGAGTGAACTTTGTGAATTAAATCTTTTATTTAAAAGAATAAAATGGTAATGTGTTTAAACCATTTGGAGGAAAGTTTTGGGTAATAAATTGTGACTTAATTGAAATCCCATTATCCATATATTTTTAAATATTACGCTCACTATTCGGGTTAGCCGGGAAAAGACCTTTATGTCATATAACCCATTCCGAATAGTGATACGTCGTATATGGATAGCATTTGAAGACCAGTGTTGAAGACCGGGTATTTGCGATAACGATAGGATGACCTATCGATTGTCTCTGCACCGAGTAGCTACGGTATAGAGATTCCCTAAGTGATGGGAAGTTCGATCGGGATTGTGAATACCCGGATTGCAAGGGCTTCTTTGGAAGTGCCTTCGGTTCTGTTCGAACCCGGAACAGACTTGTATGGATTGTACGTCTGACATTACATTTGAGATATAAAGCAGATTTCTTTCAAATACATTTCTGTTGGTGGCGGAGAATTTATTCTCTTAGCTTAACACCCTTCTCTGAGACGTACGAGCTCAGAGGTTATGTAGTTGAAGGTTATCAGCGATATATTCCCAATTTGGTAATGTGACATGCTGAGTGTTGTTGTGTGATGATCATTATTTGATCATTTGTGGTATGATCATTTGTTTGATTTTTTTTATCTTTGTGATCATTACTTTGATCATCTGTTGACCCAAAGCATGGCTTTGTGACAAAGCGTTGCTTTGTGGACGATACTTCGTCGAACCTCACACCCCGGAATGGTCAAAACAGGAAAGATGCGGCAAGGTTATTGGGGGTAGCGCCCCTTAGGGTATGTTCATTTCCTTCTGGATAGAAGTGGTATCATGGTATGGAGCCCAGATACTTAACTTATGTGGATGTCGCAAATATATATATATATATATCTTACTTTGTGATTTGTTGCTGGGGCCCTGGTTAAAGGTTGGTTACAACCGGGAGATGGCATACTCGTGTCAGTAGTTACCCAGTTAGGGGTAACCCGTCCTTGTGTTGGCAGAGATTCGGTTAGGTTCTCGGGACGTCCTTCCAGAGGCGTTTACATGTGGCAATGGGAAGTTCCTTGGCCTGACCATTTGTTGGAAATCCAAACAAACAATACGAGACTTGTACGGTTTTAGTTGTATTACCTGTCATGGAATGTGGCGGTAACCTGCTATTGAACATAGTAGCTATAGTAGGCATACGATAATGGTTGTATGTTGGCTAGGATTAATATTCTATTTTCGAAATGTTTTCTACACTATGCACTAATAATAATATCAAAAAAAAATGATTTGATTTTGCGTAGTAAGCATCTTTGACTATCATGAGAAGAAATCTCCTCCAATTCTGCGTTTGCATTGTGTGTGTGGCGGAAGGTCTTATGGTAGTTTCATTTTCCAAAAGCATTGCGAATTGACTTTAAATTCTTTTGTTGTTCGTTTTTAAAGATAAACTATTTTTGTTGCTCACACCAGTCCCATGACTGATCCGGAGTTTATTGTTTCTTTCCTAAACTCTGGGTGCTCAAATTTTTTCTACACGGGCAGTCTAGAGTTGGGTTTTTTAGATAGTCAGGATTAGTAGATTTTCTGGAGCTAGTTCAGTCTTTGGATATGGACTGCACTTGCTTATCTTTGTGCATCGTTATTGGGAGTTCAAGCTATTTCTGGATTGGTGCTTTGAAGATGGAGATTATCCGATGTTGATGTTATCGTTTTCTTTTCCGGTGCTATTTCTTGTATCATATCTCTGATGTATATTGATATTCATTGTATCACCCTGTTGTACCAAATATTATATCAGATATTGTATATCAATGTATTATTCTTTTTCTTCCGCTGTGTTATTTACTTAACTGTGTTATAAGTGTAACAACCCGGGATTTTAAAATAGTTGATTATCGTCAAACGACGATTTAATTGGTTAAACAACTACGATTCGAATTTTATTCAAGTTGACATTCGTTTATATAAATGGCGATTTAAAATTGTTTAGCAATTGCAATTGGAAGTTTATTCGGGTTGAAATTCGTTCGTAAAAGAAAAATTGTTAAGTGCTTTTATCAGTGTTAATTCTTTTATAAAATGGTGCATGAAGTTTTTAAATTAACTTGAATTCTTCTAACAAATTATTTAAGGATTGTGGGCTTTAGTGTATCTTGACCCAATTGGTTGATACCAAACACTTATCTGATTCCCTACCGTTTCCCCCTTCATTTTGGACTGGCAACCCTAAATAAAAAAAACGAGCAAATGGCGGCCTTGTTCAGTCTTGTTCGCCTTCGAAAAATTTAGGGCTACTCCCTTTATCATTTTTATCTCTGGCCCGACTCCTTGGAGAAGATGGCGACTACCTCCGCGTTCAATCGCCCGATGCTAGGGCTTCTGCCGACTCGTGCAGCTCGATCGAAGTGTATTGCTGCCTCGTCGAAGAAGGTGAGTTCTACTCACATCTACTTCTCACTCAAGTGCAATTAGGGTTTGAATGCTTTGGTTTTTGGTTGTATTCAAGTGATTGAGTTGCCTATTCGTTTTGCTCACCGTTCGAATTGTATTGGAATTTACCTCACTACTTCCAGTTCGCGTGTTTCTGGTTAACTTCGTAATGTCTTTCGAACTTGAGAATTTCTTGTTGGCCTCGGTTCATTGGAATTGTGAGTTATTCGATTTGAGTAAATGTTGATGATTTCTTGTTTTTGACCACCCCGGTACAACTGTTCTCCACGGTTTTGAATCTGGACTTGAATTTGGGATTTTTCTCTGACCCTTTTATATGCTTGAATTCTTCAACTTGCTTTATCTCGGCTGCTTGATAATGTTCGAGTGGTTGAGAGGATTGTGTGTTTTGTCTTGCTCATTCACGACTTTGAATCTCGATGCTTGACTCGGTCGACATTGTCGAACTCTGCTCTTACCATGTTGTTGGCCCCTGACCTCTGGTCTGTTTTGGTATTCATCCTCGATCATTTTTGATCTGCAGCTTTGTTCGTATGTTCATACATTGGTTGTACTTGGATTTGAACTACTTCATGTTGGTTTTATGTTTTGTTGACATGTGCATTTGTCTTTGCACTGGCACACTGCTGCTTATTGCAGTTTGGTCACTTGTGTACATGCTTTGTCGAAATCATTTACTTTGTAGTTGGAATTTGCATTTCATATTTCAGTAGCTCCTCTGCTACTACATATATTTATTGATGTTGGCGCTAGTTTGCATTCTTCCATACTTCAGTCTGCATCGTTTTGTACTTGATTTATCTTGTAGTTCCACTTCTAGTTGGGTATAATGGCACTTTATGTTGCATCTGTTAGGTATAGTAGTATTGAACTGCTTCATGTTCATATACATTTCCTATTGAGTCTGCTCCATCCAATTTCATGCATACTTGATACTGCAGTTTCTTCACTTGGTTCCTACATATGTACCACTACATGTTGTTTATGTTATCTGACTTCGGCCAGTGCCTTGCTTTGTTTAACTGTTGTCTATTTTGATGCCATCTGTTCTGTTTTATTAAGCGTATTTTGAAATGGTTCATTTTGATTTGAGTTGGATTTGCTGGCTTTTGGATTCATTGATCTTCTGAGTATTTGATAGACTGTATTGGCGAGGCAGTACACGTTAGCGTGTACTGCAGCCAACCAGCACTGTTGTTTTTAAATTGACATTTCAATTGTTTAAATTGATCTGGATTGCTGATTTATTGTTTAACACTGTTTAGTGTTATATCTGCCGTTATCCGATTCTTTTATCAAGGAGTCGGATATACGGGATTTCTGTGACTGTCGTCTATTTGACGTTTGATTATTATTGCTCCTATGCACTAATAACTGAGTTTGAATTAGACTGACCCGTGTATTATTTTCCTTTGAATGTAATACTCGGGTCAGACCCGAGTTATTTCAGGTTGTAGATTTTCTTCTTTGAGTTGCTGTGCAGGATATGAAGACTTTTCACATCTTCTGAAGTTGTCAGTGTCATTTTGTAGTAGTCGTGTCATTGTATAGAACGATATGTATTCATGTATATTAGTCGATAATGTACGTGTATATATAACTTCTAGAGTCGACAGTTGTAGTTGTATCATATGTATTGTGTCAACTATGTATTAACTGACATCAGTTATATATATATATATGAGACTTTTGTTTTTATCTGTGTTCCGCAATTATATTATCTGTGTTATTGTTATATCTAATGTCCTAAACTATTATGAACTATCGTAGTTTGTTTTATACTGATAATTGGATATGTCGATGGGAGTAAATAAATAATAGATGAAAAATAAAAAGTATATACCACTCCTATCGAGATAACCAATAGTAGTGTAAGGCCAATTACGGATGGTCGCTCCTATCCAGCCTTATTCTTCGTAATAATAGACAGTATTTCTTTTAATACTCTTTGTTATTATGAGCATAGAGGTGGGGTGACACAGTTGGTATCAGAGCTTGGGGTTTATGGACATAATATAAAACATAACCTGGATGGAACATATGCTACAACTATTGGTCGATGTTTTATTGTGCTTTTAGTCAAAACTAAAGTTCTAAAATTTTGATGAAATTTTTAAATATCTTTATTTAAAAATAAAAGTGGAATTGTGTTTTGTTGTTTTGATGAAATTGTGTTCTGATGATTTGATTGATTTGTGTTCTATTTATCAGAGTGCGCAGCGGAAACAATGAAACTGTCTTCGCTGAGTACAACTGATAATCTTTTTGATTTAAAAATCGAAATACGAAATTGATATGAATTTCATTTGTTGTTTACGTAGCTGTGATTATTTTGTTCCTTTGAGAATTTCGAATCCGAATTGAGGATTCGAAGAAATTACAGTTATGTGATTTTTGTTGAAATTTCCACTGACTTTCTTTTGTACTAATCATATATTGATTAGATTTTTGCTGTTTTGAATTATCTTCATTGAAGATACCTTCGAATGATTTCTTTGTTCATTTTGTAGTACGTGCAAAATTTGAATTGCACGTTATTGCATTTATTTTACGTTGAACCGATGCTTGGTTATGAAACGTATTTTGTTGCCGTTATTTTTATAACGGGATTTTACACCAATGCTATATTTTGAAGCACGGTGTTTTATGGCATTTTGATGAATGAAAATTCTCTGATATTACATTTGGATGTAAATTGTTTTGATGTGATTTTGACGTTTTAAAATTATTGTCGCTTTGGCTTCAGTAACCGTCAAATTTTAAAAGTGGATTTTCAAGCGGTCATTCCGCAATGCTGTTTTGTGACCGTTTTTACGGTATTTTGAGAAGTACGATTTCCTTACCGAAATTGTTACTGATTTACTGTTCTAATCACGTGATTGGAAAATCGTTTTATAAAATTTTAGCAGTTTGCGTTTTCAAAAGAATGAGAAAGCGACTTAAACGATTCAGCAAAATCGAGGATTATGACCCCTTTCTTTTACTGTTTCGCTTAACTCCGGACTTGTTCAGTTGAGAATGCGAATTGTTATTTTTACAAAATAAATAAAATTGTTTTCAAAAAAATTTACAGTTTGCGATTTCAAAAGAATGAGGAAGCGATTTAAACGTTTCAGAAAAATCGAGGACTATGACCCCTTTCTTTTACTGATTCGCTTAATTCCGGACTTGTCCGTTTGAGAATGTAAAGTGTATTTTTACAAAACACACAATTTTGCACTTTCAAGGAAACGATGAAGTGATTTAAACGATTTAGCAAAAGTGCGGAGTATGGAACCACACTTTTACTATTTCGGTTAATTCCGGACTCGTTAATTGAAATATCTGTCGTTTTGATGATTTTGATGATTTTACACTTTCAAGGAAACGATGAAGAGAATTAAACAATTTAGTAAAACTCGTGGTTATGGGACATGTGCGTTTGCTATTTTGGTTAATTCCGGACTCGTTAATTGAAACATTTTGATGCTTTCGTGTGCTTTCGAGCCACTATGAGGACCTTCGGGTCATTTGTTGGGCTTTCGGGCCACTCTGCGGACCTTCGGGTCAAATACCAGTACTAGACCTTCGGGTCACTCTGCGGACCTTCGGGTCAATCTGATGGGCGCCAAAAATTATGTTGAGTACTTGGTAGGCTTCGGCCACTCTGAGATGCACGTGCGGCGAATTAAAAACTCGCCATCTGATGGGATCGATCCAAGCTTTTATGTTGATTTTCTAGTCTTCTTAATTGATTTCTAGATATTTGTTGCTTCCAATTATCTGCAGGTAATTGGATATTTGTTGATATGAGTTCTGATTATCGTTTTTGATAATCAGATATTTGTTGTTTCTAATTATCGCTTGTGATAATTAGATATTTGTTGATATGAGTTCTGATTATCGTTTTTGATAATCAGATATTTGCTGTTTCTAATTATCGCTTGTGATAATTAGATATTTGTTGATATGAGTTCAGATTATCGTTTTTGATAATCAGATATTTGTTGTTTCTAATTATCGCTTGTGATAATTAGATATTTGTTGATATGAGTTCTGATTATCGTTTTTGATAATCAGATATTTGCTGTTTCTAATTATCGCTTGTGATAATTAGATATTTGTTGATATGAGTTCTGATTATCGTTTTTGATAATCAGATATTTGCTGTTTCTAATTATCGCTTGTGATAATTAGATATTTGTTGATATGAGTTCTGATTATCGTTTTTGATAATCAGATATTTGTTGTTTCTAATTATCGCTTTAGATAATTAAATATTTGCTGATTTCGAATTTAATTATCGCCTTAGATAATTAAATATTTGTTGATTTGAGATTTAATTATCGCTTTAGATAATTAAATATTTGTTGATTTGAGATTTAATTATCGCCTTAGATAATTAAATATTTGTTGATTTGAGATTTAATTATCGCTTTAGATAATTAAATATTTGCTGATTTCGAATTTAATTATCGCTTTAGATAATTAAATATTTGTTGATTTGAGATTTAATTATCGCCTTAGATAATTAAATATTTGTTGATTTGAGATTTAATTATCGCTTTAGATAATTAAATATTTGCTGATTTCGAATTTAATTATCGCCTTAGATAATTAAATATTTGTTGATTTGAGATTTAATTATCGCTTTAGATAATTAAATATTTGTTGATTTGAGATTTAATTATCGCTTTAGATAATTAAATATTTGTTGATTTGAGATTTAATTATCGCTTTAGATAATTAAATATTTGCTGATTTCGAATTTAATTATCGCCTTAGATAATTAAATATTTGTTGATTTGAGATTTAATTATCGCTTTAGATAATTAAATATTTGTTGATTTGAGATTTAATTATCGCCTTAGATAATTAAATATTTGTTGATTTGAGATTTAATTATCGCCTTAGATAATTAAATATTTGTTGATTTGAGATTTAATTATCGCTTTAGATAATTAAATATTTGCTGATTTCGAATTTAATTATTGCTTTAGATAATTAAATATTTGTTGATTTGAGATTTAATTATCGCCTTAGATAATTAAATATTTGTTGATTTGAGATTTAATTATCGCTTTAGATAATTAAATATTTGCTGATTTCGAATTTAATTATCGCCTTAGATAATTAAATATTTGTTGATTTGAGATTTAATTATCGCTTTAGATAATTAAATATTTGTTGATTTGAGATTTAATTATCGCTTTAGGTAATTAAATATTTGTTGATTTGAGATTTAATTATCGCTTTAGATAATTAAATATTTGCTGATTTCGAATTTAATTATCGCCTTAGATAATTAAATATTTGTTGATTTGAGATTTAATTATCGCTTTAGATAATTAAATATTTGCTGATTTCGAATTTATTTATCGCCTTAGATAATTAAATATTTGTTGATTTGAGATTTAATTATCGCCTTAGATAATTAAATATTTGTTGATTTGAGATTTAATTATCGCTTTAGGTAATTAAATATTTGTTGATTTGAGATTTAATTATCGCTTTAGATAATTAAATATTTGCTGATTTCGAATTTAATTATCGCCTTAGATAATTAAATATTTGTTGATTTGAGATTTAATTATCGCTTTAGATAATTAAATATTTGTTGATTTGAGATTTAATTATCGCTTTAGATAATTAAATATTTGCTGATTTCGAATTTAATTATCGCCTTAGATAATTAAATATTTGTTGATTTGAGATTTAATTATCGCTTTAGATAATTAAATATTTGTTGATTTGAGATTTAATTATCGCTTTAGATAATTAAATATTTGCTGATTTCGAATTTAATTATCGCCTTAGATAATTAAATATTTGTTGATTTGAGATTTAATTATCGCTTTAGATAATTAAATATTTGTTGATTTGAGATTTAATTATCGCCTTAGATAATTAAATATTTGTTGATTTGAGATTTAATTATCGCTGTTAGATAATTAAATATTTGTTGATTTGAGATTTAATTATCGCCTGAGATAATTAAATATTTGTTGATTTGAAATTTAATTATCGCCTGAGAATCTGAGATAATTAAATATTTGTTGAATTTGAAAATTGATTATCGTTTTTGAGAATCGAATAATTGTGACTTGAGACTTGATTATCGTCATTGATAATCGACTATTGGTTGATTGCTAACTTTGTTGATTATGAAATTTCCTAGCCTCTAATTAATTCTAGGTTACGTTGATTGTATTGAATTGCAGTTTTCTATCTACCTTATTAATTAGAGTTTGCTGAGATGAAGTTTGTGTTTTCTAGTTAATTGTGAATAACTAGATATTGGCAGTTTTGCAAATTTTGATTTGTGTTTCATAATTATCTTTGTTGATAATTAGATTTTGCTGTTTTCTAATTATAGTATCGACAATTAGATATTGTTGACCTATGAATTTCTGTATTTTAATCATCTTGTTGATAATTTAATGTCGCTGATGATTGCATTTGTTCAGTTTTGTTGTTTTCTGACTCTCTGTTGATAGTTAGATTTTGTTGAAAATTTGTGAACTTCTTTTACGAAATGGAAAGATTTCTTTAGTATTTGTGTTTTGACTTTTATTTTCTAGCTTAACCAGTTTAGGTTAGAAAATTTATTGTTGTGGACGACCTTAATTATGAAAATTGCGGGGACGCAATTTTTATAAGGAGGGGAGTCTGTAACAACCCGGGATTTTAAAATAGTTGATTATCGTCAAACGACGATTTAATTGGTTAAACAACTACGATTCGAATTTTATTCAAGTTGACATTCGTTTATATAAATGGCGATTTAAAATTGTTTAGCAATTGCAATTGGAAGTTTATTCGGGTTGAAATTCGTTCATAAAAGAAAAATTGTTAAGTGCTTTTATCAGTGTTAATTCTTTTATAAAATGGTGCATGAAGTTTTTAAATTAACTTGAATTCTTCTAACAAATTATTTAAGGATTGTGGGCTTTAGTGTATCTTGACCCAATTGGTTGATACCAAAACACTTATCTGATTCCCTACCGTTTCCCCCTTCATTTTGGACTGGCAACCCTAAATAAAAAAAACGAGCAAATGGCGGCCTTGTTCAGTCTTGTTCGCCTCCGAAAAATTTAGGGCTACTCCCTTTATCATTTTTATCTCTGGCCCGACTCCTTGGAGAAGATGGCGACTACCTCCGCGTTCAATCGCCCGATGCTAGGGCTTCTGCCGACTCGTGCAGCTCGATCGAAGTGTATTGCTGCCTCGTCGAAGAAGGTGAGTTCTACTCACATCTACTTCTCACTCAAGTGCAATTAGGGTTTGAATGCTTTGGTTTTTGGTTGTATTCAAGTGATTGAGTTGCCTATTCGTTTTGCTCACCGTTCGAATTGTATTGGAATTTACCTCACTACTTCCAGTTCGCGTGTTTCTGGTTAACTTCGTAATGTCTTTCGAACTTGAGAATTTCTTGTTGGCCTCGGTTCATTGGAATTGTGAGTTATTCGATTTGAGTAAATGTTGATGATTTCTTGTTTTTGACCACCCCGGTACAACTGTTCTCCACGGTTTTGAATCTGGACTTGAATTTGGGATTTTTCTCTGACCCTTTTATATGCTTGAATTCTTCAACTTGCTTTATCTCGGCTGCTTGATAATGTTCGAGTGGTTGAGAGGATTGTGTGTTTTGTCTTGCTCATTCACGACTTTGAATCTCGATGCTTGACTCGGTCGACATTGTCGAACTCTGCTCTTACCATGCTGTTGGCCCCTGACCTCTGGTCTGTTTTGGTATTCATCCTCGATCATTTTTTATCTGCAGCTTTGTTCGTATGTTCATACATTGGTTGTACTTGGATTTGAACTACTTCATGTTGGTTTTATGTTTTGTTGACATGTGCATTTGTCTTTGCACTGGCACACTGCTGCTTATTGCAGTTTGGTCACTTGTGTACATGCTTTGTCGAAATCATTTACTTTGTAGTTGGAATTTGCATTTCATATTTCAGTAGCTCCTCTGCTACTACATATATTTATTGATGTTGGCGCTAGTTTGCATTCTTCCATACTTCAGTCTGCATCGTTTTGTACTTGATTTATCTTGTAGTTCCACTTCTAGTTGGGTATAATGGCACTTTATGTTGCATCTGTTAGGTATAGTAGTATTGAACTGCTTCATGTTCATATACATTTCCTATTGAGTCTGCTCCATCCAGTTTCATGCATACTTGATACTGCAGTTTCTTCACTTGGTTCCTACATATGTACCACTACATGTTGTTTATGTTATCTGACTTCGGCCAGTGCCTTGCTTTGTTTAACTGTTGTATATTTTGATGCCATCTGTTCTGTTTTATTAAGCGTATTTTGAAATGGTTCATTTTGATTTGAGTTGGATTTGCTGGCTTTTGGATTCATTGATCTTCTGAGTATTTGATAGACTGTATTGGCGAGGCAGTACACGTTAGCGTGTACTGCAGCCAACCAGCACTGTTGTTTTTAAATTGACATTTCAATTGTTTAAATTGATCTGGATTGCTGATTTATTGTTTAACACTGTTTAGTGTTATATCTGCCGTTATCCGATTCTTTTATCAAGGAGTCGGATATACGGGATTTCTGTGACTGTCGTCTATTTGACGTTTGATTATTATTGCTCCTATGCACTAATAACTGAGTTTGAATTAGACTGACACGTGTATTATTTTCCTTTGAATGTAATACTCGGGTCAGACCCGAGTTATTTCAGGTTGTAGATTTTCTTCTTTGAGTTGCTGTGCAGGATATGAAGACTTTTCACATCTTCTGAAGTTGTCAGTGTCATTTTGTAGTAGTCGTGTCATTGTATAGAACGATATGTATTCATGTATATTAGTCGATAATGTACGTGTATATATAACTTCTAGAGTCGACAGTTGTAGTTGTATCATATGTATTGTGTCAACTATGTATTAACTGACATCAGTTATATATATATGAGACTTTTGTTTTTATCTGTGTTCCGCAATTATATTATCTGTGTTATTGTTATATCTAATGTCCTAAACTATTATGAACTATCGTAGTTTGTTTTATACTGATAATTGGATATGTCGATGGGAGTAAATAAATAATAGATGAAAAATAAAAAGTATATACCACTCCTATCGAGATAACCAATAGTAGTGTAAGGCCAATTACGGATGGTCGCTCCTATCCAGCCTTATTCTTCGTAATAATAGACAGTATTTCTTTTAATACTCTTTGTTATTATGAGCATAGAGGTGGGGCGTCACAATAAGCTCCGGCGACTCGGATTTGAACGGTCGAATCTATGGCATTCGAATACGATGTAAAGTATGGATGTCGATTTTCGAGCGTGAAAAATCCGTGATTTTACATTTGGTATCAGAGCTAAGGTTGAACTTTAGCTCAGGAGTATAACACGTTAAGTAACTCATTAGAGATAGGGTGAAGTAAACCCTAGAATGAGTATATCCCTAAGATATCCGTTTGAATGCCTCAGTAAATTCTCTTACTATCCACTGATAGTGAGTATGAGTGCAAGAAGAGGATGAGATAGGGGACAAGGAAATACGACTATAAATGGTCAATACCCTGCAACAGTGAAAACAACTTTCTTATCAATCTCTTTCGATTCGTTTCCAAATTCTTTTCATTTCTTCGTACCAGCTACAAGAAGAAGTTTCGGTGTGATGATGGTTCTACGAATCGTTGTAGAAAATTCTTACTTCGTATCTTCATCGGTTTCTTATCAGCTTTTTGATTTAAACCTTAATGAATTTGAAATTGGAAATTTTAAATTAAGTTAAATTGATTAATAGAATATGAAGGATAAATTGAATTGTATCGATAAAACGATTTCGTTTAAAACCAAATTTGAAATTCTATTATAATTTCTCGGGTTGATCGAAGTCCGAAGAGGGACAAGTTATGTATACTTTGGAATATTCCGATTTGAGTTTGGAATCCATATCGTGTGTTTGAGGAATTATAGGAGATCGAATCTATCTATCTTTGTGTATCTATCTGTGTTATTTTTCGTGCCTGTAAATTTCGAGGACGAAATTCTTTTAAGGGGGTAAGTTTGTAACGACCCTAGATTTTAATTTAATTTAAATTGATAATTAAATGAATTTTTGGAATAAAATTTGTAAAATTAATTGATAAATTGATTCGAGTTTCCCCGAATCCAAATAAAAATATATTTGATTTGAATTCAATCGTAAATAAATGGTTTAAAAATAAGAATAAATAAATATATATATATAAAAGATAAAATTTTAAGAATATAAAATAAATACACATAGTTAAAATTTTAACAACAAAATAATTGTAGAATCTCATTTAAATATGTACAAAACAAATAAGGTAAATATAGTAACTAAAATCTAACATAGTAGAATAAAATAGAGATTTATTTATATTATAAAGTCATAAAACAAAGCAAAAAGAAATATATATTCAAAATATGAATACAAGTTAATAAACAAATCTGCAACCACATGGAATGCAACCAGCAAAAACAAAAAGATATTCAAGTGTGAAACCAAAATAAATAAAATACAAAATAATCAAAACCATACCTTTACATACTTGTACAGCTGAAGTATGGGAAAAATATACATGGTACAAAACAATTAATGCAAGTATGTAGAGATTCACATCATCTTATTCAAACAGTTTAATATCCTCTGTACAAATATACACCCTGTAAACCTTTTCATCTTATTTCATTCGTTCTTCAAAACTAAGCTTACCTCCTTTACCCTGTACACAACCTTTCACCTATATGTATACATCCAAAAACCTCAAGTTTCATTCGTTCAAACAACTTAGCTAAGATCAGAAAATAAAGAGAAAAGCAAACATCACTTTTTATTCAAGTTAAAAGCAATTTACTGAAGAGAAAAAGAAAAGAAGATCAACACAGTTTTTCAAAACAGAAGCATCTCTGTTTCATATTTCAATGTGAGAAAACCTCTAATTCGAAGCTTGAATTTGTTTATTTACTTGATGCTTGTGATGGTCATTGAGATGTGGTGTGAAAGTGTTTGCATGAATATTTTTTTTACTAGGATTAAGTTGAATGACCTTGTATATAAGTAGGCATGTCTGTGTAGATATATACAAGCCCTGTTATGTTACAGACACCATATAATTCACCAAAATAATTCCTTTTCTCTTTACCTAATCAATGTTAGGCCTTGATCTCCGAATAAGAATTTATTGTTAAACTGTAACATCAAGGTAAAACAAATGTTTTCAAGGATTTTTATAAAGAACTTATTAATAAAAAAAAATTACAGTAGGAAAGCATTTCTGTTTTTTTTTGAAAAAAATGTGAGCAAATCTCCTTCCTGAACCTGTTTGTTTTTGTTTGTGAGCAAACTTGAACTGTTCTATCTTTTGAATGTCTAGATTGTGTTTGAAATATATGCTTGTGAAATCGTATGGACATATCTGCATGTATGTGTGTGAAGTGCTGTGGTCATGTTTGTGCTTACACATGAACAACTCTCTGTTGTTCTACAATCTCAAACCCAATAAAACAAATTTTAACTGCTCTTTATATATTCAATATTAAAATAGGATCATTGAAGGCAAAATGATGTTTTGAAGGTAAAATTATTTTTAAAAATAATTTCAAGCAAAAATATTGAATAAATTTTGTGAGAAAAGGGGATTCACAGTAGATCATAGTATATCAGACAAATTCAAACTCCTTAACTTCAAGATTTTATTGTAAAATCAAGTTTTTATCATGAATTTATGAATTTAGATACATGTCTCGGGATTTTTAAGCAACTTGATGTCGAGAATTTTTAGAATGAACAAATAATTATATTTGGGCAATTAATGGCGGTCACGGTGATCAGGGGTCTCGAAATTGATGTGGTAGGTGGCTGATGGGCTGGTGGTTGTCAAAAAAATCGTTGGTAAAATTAGTATTCGTCATGGTGGCCGTGCGAGGTTAGTGTAGGGTTTTAAGTCAGATTAGTAACAGGTTGAGTTCTCATGATGGCTGCGTGGTCGTGGATGGATCGAGTGCCACCGCACCAGGGCCAAACGAGGCATTTAACGTTGTGGGAGGTTCGTGGGTATTCGCGTGATCTACGATGGCCTGAGGTGATGGCGCCGGGCAATTTCCCGATGATGCTTCGCTGGGGTTATTTGGTCGAGACGACTCGAATTCGATTTCGCAATCATATCTCAATCCTGGGCAATGGAGTTCTTCGGCGTGGTTAGGAGTGACTTGGGGGTGGTCAGAGTTCTGATCAGAGATGATCAGAAATCATGTGCACGTGCACCGCATATCACCAGTATCTGTTGTTATTATCGATTTGGGGAAGAAGCTTCTGGTTCGAGGAAGGCTCGTGAGTGACCCGAAGTAAGGGACGTGTTAGCTCGGGTAACATTAGGGGATATCTCGAGTTGATGTTAAAACAGTTTTTGTTTTAAAACAAGTTTTTCCAAATTTAAATTTAAAACAATTTAAACAACTTCTTGTTAATTCTTTTAAAATAATAAATGCTTTATTTTAAATTTTGGGATTAGTTAAGTTTTAAAGAACTTACTTCTAATTAATTTAGTTTTAAAAGTGTTTTATATACCTATATAACCTTTATCTTTATAAGTCTATTTAAATAAACTTAACAAATTAATTAAGGTGATTAATTAAAGGATATTTAATAATTAAAGATTTTTAATGATAAGTTAGTGATTAATTGAAATTGATTAGTGATTAGGAGTAATCTCTTATTATAATTAATTAAGAATAATAAATTAAATGGTAATTAATTAAGGGTTGATTAATTTATTGATGAATTGATTAAGGGAAACTAATTAAAGGATAATTGAATAATTAAAAGTTAATTATTTAATAATTAAAGATTGATTAATTTAATTAATAAATGATTAAAGGACAATTAATCGAATGATTCGAAATTAATTAATGTTAATTAACCATGATTGATGACTTATCTGATTTAAATTAATCAGATAATTAATTGAGCTTACTTATGAATATTTGGATTCTATTGAATGATTGAATTGTTGATATCCCTGATATGTGATGCTTTGTGATATATCCTGATTTGTGTTGTGACCTGTAATTTATTATCTGTGACCTTTATATATCTGTGATTTGTGAATGGAAGATGAGCATTATAGTTCATATCGCTTATCAATTATATTTCTGTATTCTGATCTGTGATGATTGAATGATGTTGCACTACTGTGTAAAACCCCTGGACAACACTTTTACACACACAAATATGGATTTCACGAGGAAATTGGTTAAGTCACAGATGATTTAAATTTGATGTTTTTGAAATTGAAATTTTAATTTCAATTGATTTTGGAAATGGATTTGGGTTAAATATTAAAGCTTTTGAAATGGAGTTTTTAAGATAAAAGTTATTTTGAATAACTTGGTAAAATTTCCAATTTAAATAATTCAATTTGAATTTGAATTCAAATAATTTGGAATTGAATTCCATGTTTGGAAATTACAGTTAAAGATGTTATAAATGTGTTTATATGAAGTTAAACCATTTTTAAAGTAAAATTTTGAGAATTTGAATTTAACCCAAAGACTTTAACTCGTATAAATGAATCAGATTTCCAAAATAAAAACTGATTGTTTTCAAGTAATAAAAGCTTTCATATAAGAAATGAAATTCCAATTTAGTTAAAGGAATTTCAAGTTTGAATTGAAAAAAATGGTTTTCCAAGTTATGAATGAATTCCTTTTGAAAGCTATGAATTGAATCTGTTTATTTTTAACAGATTTAAAATGATGATTTGTTTAAACCATTCGAAATGAAATTATTTTGAAAGCTATGAGTTAAATCTTTGATTTAAAGATTTAACAAGTTAATCCAATTGAAATGGAAATTGATTTGGAAAATCTGTGAATGAATCTTTGTGAAAACTGAGTGAACTTTGTGAATTAAATCTTTTATTTAAAAGAATAAAATGGTAATGTGTTTAAACCATATGGAGGAAAGTTTTGGGTAATAAATTGTGACTTAATTGAAATCCCATTATCCATATATTTTTAAATATTACGCTCACTATTCGGGTTAGTCGGGAAAAGACCTTTGTGTCATATAACCCATTCCGAATAGTGATACGTCGTATATGGATAGAATTTGAAGACCGGTGTTGAAGACCGGGTATTTGCGAGAACGATAGAATGACCTATCGATTGTCTCTGCACCGAGTAGCTACGGTATAGAGATTCCCTAAGTGATGGGAAGTTCGATCGGGATTGTGAATACCCGGATTGCAAGGGCTTCTTTGGAAGTGCCTTCGGTTCTGTTCGAACCCGGAACAGACTTGTATGGATTGTACGTCTGACATTACATTTGAGATATAAAGCAGATTTCTTTCAAATACATTTCTGTTGGTGGCGGAGAATGTATTCTCTTAGCTTAACACCCTTCTCTGAGACGTACGAGCTCAGAGGTTATGTAGTTGAAGGTTATCAGCAATATATTCCCAATTTGGTAATGTGGCATGCTGAGTGTTGTTGTGTGATGATCATTGTTTGATCATTTGTGGTATGATCATTTGTTTGATTTTTTTATCTTTGTGATCATTACTTTGATCATCTGTTGACCCAAAGCATGGCTTTGTGACAAAGCGTAGCTTTATGGACGATACTTCGTCGAACCTCACACCCCGGAATGGTCAAAACAGGAAAGATGCGGCAAGGTTATTGGGGGTAGCGCCCCTTAGGGTATGTTCATTTCCTTCTGGATAGAAGTGGTATCATGGTATGGAGCCCAGATACTTAACTTATGTGGATGTCGCAAATATATATATATATATATATATATATATATATCTTACTTTGTGATTTGTTGCTGGGGCCCCGGTTAAAGGTTGGTTACAACCGGGAGATGGCATACTCGTGTTAGTAGTTACCCAGTTAGGGGTAACCCGGCCTTGTGTTGGCAGAGATCCGATTAGGTTCTCGGGACGTCCTTCCAGAGGCGTTTCCATGTGGCAATGGGAAGTTCCTTGGCCTGACCATTTGTTGGAAATCCAAAGAAACAATACGAGACTTGTACGGTTTTAGTTGTATTACCTGCCATGGAATGTGGCGGTAACTTGTTATTGAACATAGTAGCTATAGTAGGCATACGATAATGGTCGTATGTTGGCTAAGATTAATATTCTATTTTTGAAATGTTTTCTACACTATGCACTAATAATAATATTAAAAAAAATGATTTGATTTTGCGTAGTAAGCATCTTTGACTATCATAAGAAGAAATCTCCTCCAATTCTGTGTTTGCATTGTGTGTGTGGCGGGAGGTCTTATGGTAGTTTCATTTTCCAAAAGCATTGCGAATTGACTTTAAATTCTTTTGTTGTTCGTTTTTAAAGATAAACTGTATTTATTGCTCACACCAGTCCCATGATTGATCCGGAGTTTATTGTTTCTTTCCTAAACTCTGGGTGCTCAAATTTTTTCTACATGGGCAGTCTAGAGTTGGGTTTTTCAGATAGTCAGGATTAGTAGATTTTCTGGAGCTAGTTCAGTCTTTGGATATGGACTGCACTTGCTTATCTTTGTGCATTGTTATTGGGAGTTCAAGCTATTTCTGGATTGGTGCTTTGAAGATGGAGATTATCCGCTGCTGATGTTATCGTTTTCTTTTCCGCTGCTATTTCTTGTATCATATCTCTGATGTATATTGATATTCATTGTATCACCCTGTTGTACCATATGTTGTATCAGATATTGTATATCAATGTATTATTCTTTTTCTTCCGCTGTGTTATTTACTTAACTGTGTTATAAGCTCCGGCGACTCGGATTTGAACGGTCGAATCTATGGCATTCGAGTACGATGTAAAGTATGGATGTCGATTTTCGAGCGCGAAAAATCCATGACGTTACATTTTCAATTTTAATCGATTCATGATGATCCGATTCGTTGTTATCATTTATATCGACTTTGATGACTTCTTTTTCGGGATTTTCGGGAATATCCATTTTGATGGATTCGGTATCGATTTATATGGATTTGATTCACGTCTTCGTATGTGAATTTTTGAAGATTAATTGTTTCTACAATCATTTCTGTGATTTTTCACTTTAAAATACAAAGGTTTCTATACTAGTAGTAAATATTCAAACTCTTTTACAAAGATGATTTCAACACTATTTTAAATATAAAGCTTGTTTTCAAAACCGTTTTCCAATCTATTAGTATATACAAACCTTTACCTCATTTGTTTGAGAAATCTAATTAAACGGCTTAGTAAAACAAGTGGTATGAAACGCTTGCGTTTACTTCGTCGGTTAATTCTTGGACTTGTTCGATTGAACTCTTATGACAATTTTCGAGTGGAAATCTACAATTTGTTCGTAAATATTTAAGTTAAGCCAGTGGTTATTGGACATGAAGCTAAATTCATCTATTTACTAGCTTAGTGTAATTCACACTTTTTATTGATCTATGATGATTATTTTGTGGTTTAGACTAGCAATGTGCGATGTCTCTTTGTCCACGTAGGGGACTGTACCTCGTTTTATTGAGCTTCGTCTGATTCCTTTATGGGCTAGTGACCCATGTTCTTTTATGGTGTTTGGTTTATCGAATGTACTGTTAATGTACTACATCGATGTCTCGGCTTTTTGGTTCATCGGATGTACCATTATTGTACTACATCGATGTCCCGGCTTTTTGGTTCATCGGGCGTACCGTTATTGTACTACGTCGTTGTCCCAACTTATCAGGTTCATTGGGCGTACCGTTATTGTACTACGTCGTTGTTCCGAATTACTTGAGTATCAGGTTCATCGGGCGTACCGTTATTGTACTACGTTGTTGCACCGGCTCTATGGTTAGCGACCATGGGATAGTGACCCATTTGTGATACACGTGTTGGTGAGTTTTCATGCTCTCGTTTGTGATAGGCCTCCCCCTTTGTGATTTTTGGATTTCTGGTTGATGATTTCTAGAATTTGTGTTTCACCAATTTTCGTGGATCGGCATTGATATGTTTTGTCAATATTTATGTTTTGGTGAATAATTTAAAGACTGTGATTCTTTTTTGGTGTTTTGAGATTCATGAGATATTGTATGATTTTTTTTATATTTGATGTATACTTGACACAGTATGGCATTTTCGTTATCATGCGTATTTGTTATATCTCTTACCCTATCTCATTTTATCTGATATTTATAACTAGACTGATCCGTTTATTATTTTCTTTCTTAAATAATACTCGGGTCAGACCGAGATGTTTCATGTGCTTCCGCTTGACTTCTTATCAGGGTCCGACATCTGACTTTTGGCTAACTATTTTAGTTTAGTAGTTTTTGTTGTTATACATTCGAGATAGAGACTCCTTGATGTATACATATTCTTTTGTCTAGCTCTTGTACTTATTCTTTTGTGATATTGTGGACCTTCTATAACCACTATTTTGATGTACACTTCTATGTGTTATATTCATATCTGTTTCCGCCTTTGTGATATGAATATCTGTGACTGATTTGTGTTATGTTTATTTCTATATTTTTTTCCGAAGGCCACTTAGCCACTGTGTGGTAGCTTTGAGTTTGTATTTGATATGTCAGATTTCCTCTTGAAATGAAATGTAAGTTATATTCTCTGACATATCGGTACTCGCACAAAGCAATTACACAGATGGTCGCTCCTCAACAGCCTTATTCTTCGTGCTAGTCGACAGCATTACCCCGTAGTGTCCTTGGTTAGCGTGAGTATAGAGGTGGGGCGTCACAGGTACAATGTGGCTCGAGTCGGCATAGTGCATAACATTATCAGGTCGGCATAATGTATGATGTTGTTCAGGTCGGCATAACATGTGATGATAGGATCAACATAGAGCTTAGAGACAAGGTGGTCGGCATGACATCAGGTCGGCACAACATGACATTGGGTCGACATGATATTTTGGTTCAGCATAGTATGTTGGGCTGAGCTTTTCCTTATGGTGGGCCCAAGTGATCGGGGGGTCCAGGCTTTGAGATGTCAGTTAGGTTGAAGGCTCCTTCATCTATAAATACAGGGGCAGGGGGCCACTTTTGGGGACTCTTTTTGGAGATGAAGGGAAACTCTGCCACTTTTGTAATTAATTTCCTTTTGTTCTAACTTGTTCTTAAGCTATCTCTTACTAATTGTAACTGTAATCAACTGAGTGATAAAACAATAAAGAAAGTCTTCAGAGTGGACGTAGGCAATCAACGCCGAACCACTGTAAATCTTGTTGTTTCTGTTTTCAGTTGCATTTTTCTTGATATTCAGTGTTATTCCTCTGTTTTCATTTAATTTCTTCATTTATTTCACTACCTAAACCTATCCTCGAGTGTTTGCGACCAATTTGGTTGCAAATAGAAGAAAATGTTGTTTCATCAATATTTGAAATTTTAAAGGTAAATTTAAGCTAACTTCAAAAGTGAAGTTAATTATAAATGCCAAGTTGCTTAGAATTGCAGATCAAAAGCAATCCCAAATTAAATTTAAATTACTTAATCAGTACTTATAAACCATTAATTAAAGCTACAAATAAAACTAAAATTAAAGCTAAACAATAATCTGAACAAAGTAGTATGCCAATGGAAATTTGAAAAATCTGAAATCCGTCCGCATTCTTATCTTGAAAATGGATAAATATCCGATATCCAGAAAGAAGATACGTGCAGACATTCGCTTCGAAAATTATACGTCAGCTTTTTTATCAAGAATATATTTTATATCATGTGAATTTTATATAATAAATGGTATGTGTGTGCGTGTGTATTGTTTAACTAAGTTAATAGCTTATATCATATGCATTTCGGTGCATATTAACTGGTCAAAACATTTTGTTATCATGAACGTTATAGCACTCGTTTCATGTGTGATGATGGCGCATGTTTCGCAGTGAATTATTTTTCTACAAATTTTATATGTTTAACACATTTAAGAGAAAATGATTTGCAAAAATGTTTAACCATATTTTTGCGTCGAAATCATATGTAGTTAGTTGGAATTTTTATGTCTGCTTTTAATTAATAAATAAAGAATTCGTAAAAGAAGTTTATTTGTTAAATCCTATTTTCAAGTGATATTAGATTTAGTAATATTTGTAGATGACACCTTGAATTTATAAAGAAAGTTTGTTTGTTGGATTCTATTTTTAAGTGATATTAAGATTGGTAATATTTGCAGAGAGACATTTTGAATTTGTAAAAAAAATTATTTATTAGATCCTATTTTTAAGTGACAATTTAGTAATATATGTATAGTGACCTTTTTGATATTCACGCTGACACCAAAAAAAGTGTGCCACAAAAAGTACTAAAACAATTATTAAAGATTATGTTTGTTTATTTTTTATACTTTTATCATTAATAAGATTTTAAAAAGTCTACATTAAATTAAAATTTCTATTTATGTTTTTGGATTTATCAGACGTTAGCGTATGATAAATAGTCGATATTCGAAAATAATTTCGGATACGGATGTGGTATAACACTATCTACATTCGAAAGTATACGCTGACTGTCAACACAATACACGTATGTTCACGTATCTATTATTTTATATATATGACGAATGGAATTCTTACTTCTCATTCACTCTCATTTAGAATATACATCTCTCCTTGATTTGAGGGAAAATTTAACATACCCCTAGCAAATATATACCATTTCAAACTCATAAATAAATTTCCATTATATATGGTAATAACGATAACATCATGATCTTTCATTTTCTATTTCATCAATTTAGAATTATCTTCCACCTCCATTTTTCAATTTTACATTCATTTTCTTTTCTTCTTTTTTTAAATTTCATCCACTCAGATGTATCTTCCACTTTCATTTCCTCCTTTTACTTTCATTTTCTCCTCTTCTACTTCTCAATACTATCATATTCTATGTTTTTTTGCCTTTAATTCCAAGTGGAAAGTTTGCTCCTTTTGTTGGTTGAGATTTCTTCTAGCTTTGGTTGTGGTGGTAGAATTTCCTCTTCCATCATTCATGGCATGCTGTTGGGTATGTAATATTATATTTTGTTCTATATTAGTTTGGTTTATAGGAACTAGGGTTAACTTCTTTAAAAAATTAATATGTAAAATAAAACATTTCTTAGACTCCAACAAGTGGTTAAGTTAAAAGATATCATTTTCTGAAAAGTTATTATAGTCATCTTCTTTAGTTGCAGATAATATGTTCGCTGAAATGTCAAAGTAAAGAAATTGGAAGAGCTTTTGATTCAACATCTATGGTAATTTCAATACATATACTTTTGATTTATTTTACAATTTATTACATTTTTGTATAAATTTTTCATCAATTTTAATTGCTTCTATTTTTTATCCATTCAGTCGTGTTGTATCTATATTATTAATTTTTATCTTAATTTATTTCTCATTTTTCTTTCATTTCCTCATCTTCTTTGTCTAAAATAAAAAAAATTAATCCTTAAATAATGTATCTCCGATATTTTTACATTTAAACCAAGTGGAAAGTTTTCTCCTTTGGTAGTTTGTGTTTTCTTCTAGCTTTGGTTGTAATCATAAAATTCTTTCTTTCATTTTTCATAGCATGCGCCATGGTTTTAGGTGTGCAATATTTTATTTTGCTTTATATTAGTTTGGCTTATAGTGATTAGTTTGACTTCTTAAGGAAATTACTATGTAAAAATAAAACATCACTTAGTCTCCAACAAGTGATTATGTTTACAGAATAATGATTAGAAAAATCAAATTGAAAGGTATCGTTCTTTCAAAAAGTTAATGTGGTTGTTGTTCTTTAGTTGCAGATAATTTGTTTGCTGAAAAGTCAAAATAAAGAAATTGGAAGAAATTTTAATTCAACTTCCATGGTAACTCCAGTACACATGCTTTTAATTTATTTTAGAATGTATTATATTTTATACCAATTCTTATTCGTTACATTTTTGTATCTATTCAATTGTTTTGTAGTATCTGCGTTGTTCATTTGTATCTCAAATTATTTTTTTCTTCATTTCTTAAGTATATATAATAGTTTCATGTTTCAGCATAATGTAGTATGAACTTTCTATTCTTTGTTTCGATTACTTTAGATATCCTTTTTTATTCATGATTGTTATTCTATCGTGTGAAAGATAATCTATGGCATGACATGCCTATCTTAAATTGTGACAGGTATAATTTGATTTCTATAAGAATAATAAGTTTTCTCCTAACTTTTTTATCTTTAAATCAAAGTGGCAAATTTGCTCCTTTGATTGTTTGTGTTTTATTCTAGCTTTGGTTGTAGTCATAGAATTTTCTCTTCCATTGTTCATAGCATTCGCCATGATTTTGAATATGTAATATTTTATTTTTCTCTATATTAGTTTGGCTTGTAGGAATGTTTGACTTCTTAAGAAAATTAATATGTAAAATAAAACATCACTTAGTCTCCAACAAGTGATCATATTATAGAATCATGATTAGAAAAGTCAAATTGAAAATTATCATTCTTCCAAAGGGTTAATATGGTTGCTTTTCTTTAATTGTCGGTAATTTGTTCGTTGAAAAGTCAAAATTAATAAATTGAAAGAAATTTTTATTCAATTTTCATGGTAACTCCAATACACATGCTTTTAATTTATTTTAGAATTTTTTTACATTTTTTCTTCACCAATTCTTATTTGTTACATCTATGCATCTATTCAATTTTTTGCGGTATCTACGCTATTTATATGTGTCTCAATTCATTTTTTCTTCAATTCTTAAGTACATATAATGGTTTTTATGTTTTAGCATAACGTAAATTTTACTGTCTATTCTTTTTTCTCTCTTTTATTTAGGTATCCTTTGTATTGACAACTGTTATTCTATCATGCGAAGGATAACTTATGAGATGACATGTCTATCGAAGTGTGGCAGGTATGATTTGATTTCTATAAGAATATGTTCTAATGGTCGATGGCTTATGCTTAGATTTATTTGTTCTTTTCTGATATGATTGATATTGTTTATAAAAGAATCTATTCTATCATATAGATAGAAGTTCAAATGTTGACCATTTGTATTCTTTTTCTCTCATAATTTTAAGAACAGAATCCTAATTTCAATTATTTTAATTCTTTTTGTCACATATTTCCTGCTAAAATATAAATTTTTCATTCAACACACTCTTTATCTTAATTATACCTTTATAATCTAATAATATATTTCTTTCTCTTCTCCACACTTTCAATATAATATTTTTTTGGAGCTTCTTAGTTTATTTTTTATATTAACCTTTTCTCCATCACATTTCATTTCTTTCATGATTTTCTCTCTTTGAAATTTATCTTCATATTTATAACACAATTCAAAAAAAAATATTTCAATTTATATCGAATTAAGATTTCATTCTAAATAATTTTTGAATTGATCTTATTAGTTTTCTAAATTGATAGAGTTTAATCTATTTTAGAATTAGTTTGGCTTATAGGGATTAGTTTGACTTCTTAAGAAAATTACTATGTAAAATAAAACATCATTTAGTATTCAACAAGTGATCATATTATATAATTGTGATTAGAAAAATCAAGTTGAAAAGTATCATTCTTCCAAAAGGTTAATGTGGTTGCTTCTCTTTAGTTGTAGATAATTTGTCCACTAAAAAATCAAATAAAGAAACTTGAAGAAATTTTTATTCAATTTCCATGGTAACTCCAGTACACATGCTTTTAATTTATTTTAGAATTTATTACATTTTATATCAATTCTTCACCAATTCTTATTTGTTATATTTTTGTATCTATTCAATTGTTTTGCATTATCTACGACATTCATATGTGTCTCAATTCGTTTTTTCTTTAGTTCTTAAGTACATATAATGGTTTTTTGTGTTTTAGCATAATGTAGTTTTGATTTTTTTATTCTTTTTTTGGTTTCTTTATATATCATTTTGTATTGATGATCATTGTTCTATCATATGAAGGATAACCTATGAGACAACATGCCCATCTTGAAGCGTGACAGGTATGATTTGTTTATATAAGAACATGTTCTAATGGTAGATAGCTATTGCTTAAGTCTATCTGTTCCTTACTGGTAGGATTGAAGAATCTATTCTATTATATAGATAAAAGTCTAATGTTGATCGTCTGTTTTTCTCTCTCATAATTTAAGAACGGAATCCTAATTTTTATCAATTTAACTATTTCTTTCACATATTTCCCATTAAAAAAAATATTATTTTCATTCACCGCTCTCTTTACCTTAATTATACCTTTATAATCTAATGATTTTTTTTTCTCTTCTCTACACTTTCAATGTAATATTTTTTGGAACTTCTTATTTTATTTTTATATTAACTTTTTCTCCATTACATTTCATTTTTTTCCATAATTTTCTCGCTTTCAAATTTTTATCTTCATAACATAATTCAAAAAACTGTAATTTTGATTTATATCGAATTAAGCTTTCATTCTAAATAATTTTTGAATCGATCTTATTGATTTTCTAAAATTAATAGAATTTAATCTAATTATTCAATAGTCATTCACTTTTGTACTCTCCTTAATTTTTGTATGATTCTTCATTTTCTAGTAGTTATGTTTCTAGCTATTGTTTTTAAGGATTGACTTTTTATGGATCTAAAAGGAAAAAAAATTGGTTTATTGGACCCATTCAACACAATTTAGAAGTTTGATCTTTATTACCTATTTATTTAATTTTGGGTTGAATTTTTTTTCTTTTCGGATTTCGGAATTTAGACCTTTTCTTCGAGATTTATGTTTGAAAAATTATTTTTAATAATTTTTGTTTCGATTAATATGATTACGAATTTAGTTTCCTTCATCCATTTTGTAGAAGGTTATTGTATTATAAATACATGCAAACATAGAATCTTCAATTGTTCTGCAAAATTTGTTAAAATTAAGGTTGAACTATTATTTTTCATTCTAAGTTTTATGTCAAATTTGAATTTCACCTTAAATTTATTTGATTAGTTTGATTATGAATTTAGTTTCCTTCATTATTATGCATGATATTGTTAGTTTATCAATGTTTAGGAATTAAAGAATCCCAATGTTTCGAAATAATTCAAAAGAAGAAAATTTGATCCATTTTCCTATTCTCGAACATATGTATATAATAAATCAAGTTTGGTGAGAAAGATTTATTCAAATCATAAATTTTCATACCGTATTTTGGGGAAAAAATATATAAATTTATATGCAGCACTTTGTACTACCTAAAGTAATCAAGTTTAAATTCTATTTTAAAGTTCAGTTTTAAATATGTGTTTTGTAAATTATTTCTTCTTTAACGTTTTATGAAGTCTTAGTCTACCTAAACTTATATTGGTAAAATATGATATTATCCATATTAATCGACGTTGAGTTTATAATATCTTTTTGTGCCACCACCAGATTCTTAGCTATATTATAGAATAATTTGGTGATTTTATGCGATTTTCAAAAGTACCGTTGTGCAATTTTCAACTTTTTCGGTTTTGAGATGTTTAGATATAACCATAGATAGAAATTATGGCTTCTCAAGAAATGTTTATGAGTATGCAAAATGAAATGTGAAGGATCATATCACACAAAAGGAATTAATTAGATGAAATTAATTATAATTAATTTAGTTTAATTTGAATTGAATTTTATTGGAGCATTAATTACAATATATTGTCTTTAATTTAAATTCAGTTTAGTGAGATAATCAATCTAATCGGTCAGAGAATTAATTTTAATTTAGTAATCCATATTCATTGGTAAAAATTCAAATGCATTGTAAGTACCAAATATACGAGGGACCATATAAACTCATTTTTTAAACACCTTTAACAAACCGGTCCACACTTTAGGAGGTTGTAAGGTAGGAACTCGCTACCTATTATTACGAGATTTTATTCTTTTCTTTAACAAACTTAGCATGTGAACAAAATAAATGAGCGCAAGGTATGTTTGTAAATAACTAAAAAACTAATTAAAATATTCTTTGGATAATAATTGATTATGCTTTGATTCAACATTATATTTTACACATTTCCTTCTACTTGAAAGATAATGTCACGTACTCAATATATTAAAAAACATGATTATCATTTTCATCTTAGATGCATAATTATCGTGTACTATGTTATGAATATTATATCGTGTCATACTTGATGTGCGTACAAAATATATGATAAGCGTTCGTATGAACATTGGATTAATGCATCAAAGAAAATTGATGGTCATTTTCTAATTGAAACAACAAAGAAAACTCATTGCGAATGTTGGAAGTCACAATATTATAAAAAGAGCAAAAAAAGAATAATTGTCGATTACATGATTAAAAGAACGTAAAGAGGTGAATTATTGAATAAGCATCAAACTTAAACGAATCTATGTTTGAGTGCAGAGTTAGGTGTGGGGTAAAGTTTGTTTGTCGAAGGAGTGATTGTTAGTCCATGAGTTGATGGTTTTGATGACAACAACCTTAAAATAAGATTATAAAATATATATACTAACATTATAGTTTAGATATATATGTATATGTAGGATTTAACCATGCAGGTACCAAGAATGAAGACTGTATAGTATAGAGATTCAAGATATCAAGATTGAAGACTCATGAGTATCAAGATAATCAAGAGTTCAAGATTTCAAGATAAGTATTGAGTCTAGAATTATGTTAAAACTTCACAATAGCACTGAAATCTTCACTCCATTTTTCTTTTGGGATGGAACCCATTTCTACCTTTTTAGTGGCTTACAAACCCACAACAAGTAGCTTACAAACCTACGACAAGTGGCTTACAAACCCACGAACATCCTGGTTTTGTACAAGTTCTCGAGTCCTATCATGATGAGATATTCTGTAGGAAGAAGCTTGCAAAACTACTTCAAAATGATTTTCAAAACTACTTCAGAATGATTTTCAAAAATGTTTTTCAAAATGTTTTAGCCTTAAAAATTATCTTTTCAAATGATTTTCAAAAAGATGTTTTAGCCTTAAATATTCTTGTTTTTAAACTTCGGTTGTTTTAAACTAACTTTTAATTATAATATATTTATACTTTGATTTAAATATAAAATTATAGTAAAATGTTATATATATTATTCTTTATATTCATCTATGAATTTTATCTATAGTCAAGTATATTTATAAAGTTTAAAATAGTTTTAATATAAGATAAAGATTATTTTCAAAGAAAAACAAAACTTCAAAAATTGCTTTGGGATGTCGACATACCCATGGTGACCATGTCGACATAGTGTCAGTTAAAATTCAAATTTCAAAAGAAGTGTCTATTCGCCATAACCTTTCACGAATGGACATGACTGTTATTCTTCTATAAATAGGGGTTAGTTTCAACGAATTTTATATCAGTTTTTCTGGTTTTTCACTTCTCTTCTTCTTCCACATTTTCTTAATCAAAATCCTATCCTTACTCTGCCGAAATCAACATTGAATCTAACTAGATAATCTCTGGTTTGATTCTCTATCACTATCTCAACAAGATCCAAGTGCTATTCAGAGTTATATGCTTCCTTGTAATCTATCTAGCGAGAAAAGGTGTGATTGTAGCCTTGGAAATCAATCAAGCGAGAAAAGGTGTGATTTTAGCCTTGGAAATCAATTGGGTGAACTTGTTGCCCCGGAAATCAAGTATCTCTACCCAGAGGATTGTGATTCTGGAGGGTGTACCTCGTAGCCTTGAAATCGAGGGTTGTAATTGTTGAATTGCTTTTGAAAGGAAATCCGTACTTAGTTGTGCGGGACTGGATGTAGGGTAACCCCGAACCAGTATAAAATCCGGCGTGTTCTTTCCTTTACTGCATTTACTTTATTTCTGCATCTGTGTTTGTTTATGTGATCATATCTGTGTCTGAATATTGCATACATTTGTGTTCAATTTAACATAAACTCAAAAAGATCTAGTAATTTCTTAAAAACACTATTCACCCCCCCTCTAGTGTTATTCCTAGCCTTAATATCCGTAATCCGCATTCCTCACATTTGGTATCAGAGCAAGGTTTTCAAAAGTTTCATAATCTGATTTTTGAAAAATTTTCAAAATGGCTACCAACACTGGTACTGTTTTTAACACTAGTATCCCTGTCACTAGTTCATTTGTAAAAGGTCAGTCTACTGCCAGACCACCACTTTTTAATGGCAGTAACTATGCATATTGGGCATGTAGGATAAAAATATATTTACAATCTGTTGGATTAGATACTTGGAATATCACACAAACTGAATATTCTGAACCCACAACTAATTTTGCACAGTGGACTACTGAGCAAAAGACTGTTGCACAAAATAATTCTAAAGCAATGAATATTCTGTTTTGTTCACTTGAAAGAAATGAATTTAATAGAGTGTCAGTTTGTAAGTCTGCATATGAAATCTGGAAAACTTTGCAAGTAACTCACGAAGGAACAAGCAAAGTTAAACAGACCAAAATTTCCATGCTCACAAATCAGTTTCAATTATTTAAAATGAATACTAATGAGTCTATTTCAGATATGTATAGTCGATTTCATGATATTGTGCATTCTTTAATATCCTTGGGAAAGGAATTTTCGGAAGAAGATCAAGTCAGAAAAATTTTAAATTCTCTCACTCCAGAATGGGATCAAAAGACACTTGCAATTGAAGAAGAAAATGGCATCAGTACCTTAAAGATAGAAGAATTGATTGGAAATCTAATGTCGTTTGAAGTTCAAATGATCGGGAGAAGAGAAAGCAAAGCATCTGAAAAGAAATCAATGGCATCCAATGTATTAACCGACGGATCAGACTCAAACAGTGATAATGATGAAGAGATAGCATTTATGACCAGGAATTTTCGGAAATTCCTGAAATATAGAAAGATGAATAATCTCAAGAGAAACAACTATAAGAATTCTAGAAATCAGAATGCAGTGCCAAACAATGTCAAATGTTTCAACTGTGATGAATTAGGCCATATCAAAAGCGACTGTCCGTATCTAGAAAGGCAAAATCCTCCTATAAACAATGATTCAATAAAGAAACGGAAGCGTGCATTTACTGCTACTCTAGATGACTCAGACTCGTCCTCAAGCAATGATGATCAAAAGACAGATAACTCAAATTTGTGTTTCACGGCAGTTCACGACTTCAACAAATTCAAGGAAACAGACTCAGAAAAAGGTACACATTTACAATACAATTGATTGAAATTGCATGCTTAGAATTAGATGATTGATTACTTGATTGATTGATTTTGAATTGGTGTGTTGATTGAATTTTTATTTTATTTTATTATTATTATAATTTTATTATTATTATTTTTTTATTATTTTTAATTATATAATAATATTTTCTGGAATATACTATAATAATACTCCAGATATATATATATATATATAGACATTAAAATAATAAGTATATATATATATATATTAGAATTCTTAGGAAAAATAAACCTTAGAAATTCATAGGCACATTTCGACATGGTCCCTACCCTGATGTCGACATAGGTACCCGAATTTGAAACTCAAAATTTGAATTCAAATGGTTGAATTTCCCTCCATCTTTTCACTTCATTCAATACTCTTAAAAGGCATCATTTGACCAGAGATCATGTCTTTCAAAAATCTATTTAGTCACTATCTTTTATCACAACTTTTCACTTTCATTTTCAAATTCAAACTCTCTCTTCAAAACTCCAAGCTCTCTATTCTCTATTTTAATGGCTTCTTCAAGCAATCCCTCCACCACGAGACTTTCCAGAAACTTAAAAGAGCAACTCCTCAATAATCCGGAGGCAATAAAAGCATACATCAATTATGCTAATTATGGAAAAGTCCATCCCGGAAAGTTTGCTATTTTTCAAGATTTTGCTTCTTATGAAATTGATACTTCTTTTGCAAACAATCAAACTCTTAGTCTTGTTGATTCTTCTCAAAATGATTTTGTTTGTTACCCAAATCTTGTTAAAATTTTCTATGTAAATCTCAATCGAGAATTTTATTAAGGAAATGATAATGAAATTTGGAGTAGTGCCAGTAGTGTCAAAGGCACTAAAATTATTTTGAATTGTGATCTTTTGGGTACCATTCTCAATTGCAAAAACACGGGAATGGATTTTTCTAGTTTTCAAATCGATGAACATGACCGTGAGACATTTCATCATA
This sequence comes from Allium fistulosum, assembly GCA_030737815.1. Lineage (NCBI taxonomy): Eukaryota > Viridiplantae > Streptophyta > Magnoliopsida > Asparagales > Amaryllidaceae > Allium > Allium fistulosum. The sequence goes on from CM060904.1 coordinate 693,928,956, forward strand.
TTTTTGAAGGAGAAGAAAACTTTGAATTTAAAAACCGAAACTTTCATCCTAAAGCAAGAATTGTCAATCTTCTTTTACAACATACTTTGACCCCAAGATCGGGAAATTTTAACAATCCTACTTCAAAACTGTGCAAAGCACTTTTTGCTATTTTCGGAAATTATGATATCAATTGGGCGCAAGTTATTTTGGATGAACTTCGTCCTAAAAATTTTGAAATGGGAGAAAACACTTTATACCATAGAATTTATCTTACTCGGATTTTCAACTATTTTGGGGTAAATTTCAGAGGAGAAGAATTTATTTCAAGAAAAGTTTTTAATATCTCAAACATTTCTCTCATGAAAATCCCATATGTTTTTCAACCTTACGAGACTCTTGCCGAAAAGGAAGAGCGTTTGGCTCATGAAGAAATGGAAGAGGAAGAAGAAGAAGAAAGGGATGAAATGGAAATAGAAGAAGAGGAAGAAGGAGAAACATCCCTAGAAAGTATTGAATATCCCTCCAATCCTACCAACAAAACCCTTCTCAAAAACCAAAAGGTTATTGTTGAGAATCAACGGGTTCTTAAAAGTTCCGTTAGTAAGAAATTGGACAAAATATCATCCAAGATGAACAATTTTTTCTCCAAAGTCAGCAAGAAACTTGGATTATCTTCATCTTCATCATCCTCTAACTAGTTCTTTATCTTCATATCATATCGAATTAGTTTAAGTTTGTTTTAATTTGAGTGTTTATGTAGTTCTTTATGTTTAATCATTATATTACCCTATTATGCAATGAAATTGAATCTCCTTTCTGTTATCTAGCCTATCTTATCTCTTGAATAAATGTTAGTATATTATATAAATATATATATATATACACACACAATTATTCACAAAGTCAAAATTACCATCAAAATTCACTGTAGTATGTCGACATACCCCCCTTGACCATGTCGACATATACTGGTCAGAAATGACAATTCATTTTGAATTTGAAATTTGAATAACTACCATATGTCTATTCATTTCAAACGAATTTCTACACCTATAAATACCCATTTCTTCCAGAAATCATTACTGAATATTATTCCTTATCTATTCTATCTCTCATTCTTCTCTCAACTTCAAAAATGTCTAATCCAATTCATAACTTACTCGAGAATCTTGAAGAAACTCTTAATTCATTCAAGAATATTCTCTCGTTCATTCTTCGTAACGAGCGACACTTAAAGTTGAGTCAAATGAGATGATCAAGGAGCAAGAAAGGCATTTCGATGCAATTCGATGGATGATTTCTTCCCTGCACAAGGATGATAACGAAGCACATCCTCCTGTCTCTCTCACAAATGACAATGAAAATTGGGATGCCATCAAAGCAGACCCTATTTTCGGAGAAGAAGGATGGGTGGAAGTTCCCCGTAACGTTTAATTTGTTTGCTTTATTACTTTGTTTAAATTGATTGTTTTGATTGAAATTGATTGTTTTGATTGATTTGATTTATACATTGGTGTGGTTTGATGATTGAATAAATATACATTAATATATTTATAATCGTTGATTGAATATCATGTCTATAAGTATAGTTATTTCTTATATACTCTATTATATAGTTTATTAATGCAGGTACTTGAGTATAAGAATGAGGGGGAGTTGTATAGTTTAGAGTTTGTTTGTTTTTGTTGATGACAAAGGGGGAGAAATATAAAATAGGAGAGTTAGGCATAGATTAAGGAGGAGTTATTAGATTTAGGGGGAGTCAATAGGATAGAAGTAATACTTTATAAACAAAGGTTGTCATCATCAAAAAGGGGGAGATTGTTAGTCCATGAGTTGATGGTTTTGATGACAACAACCTTAAAATAAGATTATAAAATATATATACTAACATTATAGTTTAGATATATATGTATATGCGGGATTTAACCATGCAGGTATCAAGAATGAAGACTGTACAGTATAGAGATTCAAGATATCAAGATTGAAGACTCATGAGTATCAAGATAGTCAAGAGTTTATGATTTCAAGATAAGTATTGAGTCTAGAATTATGTTAAAACTTCACAATAGCACTGAAATCTTCACTCCATTTTTCTTTTGGGATGGAACCCATTTCTACCTTTTTAGTGGCTTACAAGCCCACGACAAGTAGCTTACAAACCTACGACAAGTGGCTTACAAACACACGAACATCCTGGTTTTGTACAAGTTCTCGAGTCCTGCCATGATGAGATATTCTGCAGGAAGAAGCTTGCAAAACTACTTCAAAATGATTTTCAAAACTACTTCAGAATGATTTTCAAAATTGTTTTTCAAAATGTTTTAGCCTTAAAAATTATCTTTTCAAATGATTTTCAAAAGGATGTTTTAGCCTTAAATATTCTTGTTTTTAAACTTCGGTTGTTTTAAACTATCTTTTAATTATAATATATTTATACTTTGATTTAAATATAAAATTATAGTAAAATGTTATATATATTATTCTTTATATTCATCTATGAATTTTATCTATAGTCAAGTATATTTATAAAGTCTAAAATAGTTTTAATATAAGATAAATATTATTTTCAAAGAAAAACAAAACTTCAAAAATTGCTTTGGGATGTCGACGTACCCATGGTGACCATGTCGACATAGTGTCGTTAAAATTCAAATTTCAAATTTCAAAAGAAGTGTCTATTCGCCATAACCTTTCACGAATGGACATGACTGTTGTTCTTCTATAAATAGGGGTTAGTTTCAACGAATTTTATACCAGTTTTTCTGGTTTTTCACTTCTCTTCTTCTTCCACATTTTCTCAATCAAAATCCTATCCTTACTCTACCGAAATCAACATTGAATCTAACTAGATAATCTCTGGTTTGATTCTCTATCACTATCTCAACAAGATCCAAGTGCTATTCAGAGTTATATGCTTCTTTGTAATCTATCTAGCGAGAAAAGGTGTGATTATAGCCTTGGAAATCAATCAAGCGAGAAAAGGTGTGATTTTAGCCTTGGAAATCAATTGGGTGAACTTGTTGCCCCGGAAATCAAGTATCTCTACCCAGAGGATTGTGATTCTGGAGGGTGTACCTCGTAGCCTTGAAATCGAGGGTTGTAATTGTTGAATTGCTTTTGAAAGGAAATCCGTACTTAGTTGTGCGGGACTGGATGTAGGGTAACCCCGAACCAGTATAAAATCTGGTGTGTTCTTTCCTTTACTGCATTTACTTTATTTCTGCATCTGTGTTTGTTTCTGTGATCATATCTATGTCTGAATATTGCATACATTTGTGTTCAATTTAACATAAACTCAAAAAGATCTAGTAATTTCTTAAAAACACTATTCACCACCCTCTAGTGTTATTCCTAGCCTTAAGATCCGTAATCTGCATTCCTCACAGTGATATGATAGAAGTTTTTATTTGGCTCGTTTAAAAGAATTTGAAAAAATAGAGATGATCTTTGATGGACATAATTGGTATGCAAGTTTGTCTTTGCTATTTGCTAAAAAATGACATAATTTATTTTTGACTAAATCATGGTTCCTCCAAAATTTAGCTCATAACCAAGAAAATTAACATGGCAATTTCCTGCATTCTCTAAAATTATTATTTTCCCTAAATATCACTTCTATATTCATTTAAATATTTCTTGCTTTCTATGCATCAGTACACCTTTTATAAATTACTTTGTTATGTTCTATAATATAGCCTACTACGGTAAATTTATTCTAACAATAATAATCAATTCTTTGGTGGTTTAATTCATTCTAATAATAATAATCAATTTTTATTAATTAATTCACCGACTGTACTAATCTTACGGTCATCTTCAATGAAATGTCATCCAAGGTATTTCTTATATAAGTATTTTTTGTTATGGTAATAAATTCTATCATTTTGAATTATTCTAATTAATCTAATGCTTAAGTTATTATGTCTACATGAAAATTTGATTTAGACAAATAAATAATTTGATTGTCCAAAAGATTAAAATTACACGTTTACACTTTACGTATGTTTTCCATATCATTTTATCTTACATGTATTCAAAAACATGATGTATCAAAGCTACTATACCTTTTTCCAAGCCAATTGGTAATGGATGAAGTTAAAAAGTGCACCAGTATAATTTTTAACTGTTATTCCTTTAAAATATATTTCAACCACTTCACTTTTAGAACAATTTCTTTGTGCAGGATTTGGAATACTATTATCATATAGAATTGCGTACATATTCAAACATATATGTTAAAAGTACGATATCCCTTTTGAACCCATATATCTTGGATTTAAAAATTAATAGGCATGCTTAGTATGATTCCTATCAAGTGAATACTTATAGTTGATGTTGTATAAAAATATTGTGCTTCGAATAAATTAGTTATCTTGTGTGTGGTTCGTGATAACATAAACATATGTTTGAGTATGTAACGTTTTATCTTATTTTTTGAAAACTCGACATACGTAGCACGGGTTCGTATCAGTACCCATTTGATATTCTTTCAATTCTATAAACGGTTGATAGAATAAAATATCGCAAAATTTAAACTACAAATTTGTAATCATATTTTAAAGGAGATCCTCTAATGTAATAAATCCAAAATATAGCAGAGTTGAAATTTGTCTACTCTAAGATTTATCCTATTTACAAAATTTTCGAAACCTTTCCCATTTTGACAGCCGGTCAAAATTTGTAAACATTTACCCAAAAATTAACATTTATTACATTCACCAAATAACTCAACTTAAATCCAACGGCTCACACCCAACTGCCACATCAATTGTCCAAGTGTCAAACGATCAATCCTTCACCTCCAATTATAAACCCCACCCTTCGATTAGGGTTTCAAAAAATATCAGCAGTGAAAAAGTAAAACAATGGCGGAAGGGAAGTCCACCGGCACAGTAAAGTGGTTCAACACCACTAAAGGCTTCGGTTTCATCACTCCGACCGACGGTGGCGAAGATCTCTTCGTTCACCAGTCTTCAATCAAAGCTGATGGATACCGCTCCCTCGCCGAAGGCGAATCTGTAGAGTTCAACATTTCCGATGGCGACGACGGTCGCACTAAGGCTGTCGATGTCACTGGACCTGGAGGCGATTACGTCAAAGGTGACTCCGGAGGCGGTGGCGGTGGATACGGAGGAGGTGGCCGTGGAGGCGGTGGCGGCGGGTATGGAGGAGGTGGCGGTTACGGAGGAGGGGGCGGCTATGGTGGCGGCGGAAGGAGTGGCGGAGGAGGTGGTGGTGGAGGTTGTTATACCTGTGGAGAGTCTGGGCATATGTCGAGGGATTGTACTTCTGGTGGCGGCGGCGGTGGAAGGTTTAGCGGTGGAGGCGGTGGCGGCGGTCGTTACGGTGGTGGTGGACGATCTGGTGGAGGTGGTGGGGATGGTTGCTTCAAGTGTGGAGAGAGTGGTCATTTTGCAAGGGAATGTCCTGGTGGAAACTAAATGATGGTTATGAGTCTTCTCCTCTTTTATGATTATGGTTATGGTTGATTTATGCTTTTGATTATGTTCTTAAACGGTATTTTGGTGGATCCATGTAATGGATTATTGAAAAAACATATGGATTTTTGAATTTTGGAGAATGGATTGGGATTATTTTATCCCTGTTTCTGTTCTAATTGTTTTATTTTGTTATGGTATTTCTTCCTTCTGGTATATGTCGATTTTAAATGCTAGTTGCATTGATCTGCATTTGTGATTTTATTGCATGAACATGCCGTGGTTGAGCTTTTCCTGCTACTAACTTCATGCATGAAGCTACAATGACGCATGTACAGTTGATTAGAAATTTTGACTTGTTGTAAAACAGCTATTGATAAATAGTGTTAGCAGACTAATCAACCCTAACAGCTTTTCAAATTTTCTTTGACCAACAATTGATGATTTTTGTTAACAAATTAATGAATTCGCTGGTTGTGTAAATTACTAATCAAGTGCAAAGAGATTATGCTGGTTGTGAAAATCTCTAATTGATATTCTTTACCTATGGTGTCTTATCCATCATAGATGGAGTTGTGTGTGTGCACACGTAGAGTATGTGTAGATTATTTTGCTTGCACTATAATATGCTTCCGTTATTTAGTATATCTAGGGTTGGATTTTATCATTTAGTATGTCTAGGGTTGGGTTTTGTTTCAATTTTTGGTTACCTAAAGGTTTCCTTTCTAAATTTATGTTTTACATGAATCTCCAAAAAAAGGGTTTTTTATGAAATTCCTTTCGACAATTTGAGAGGATTTCAAATGAATCATATTTCTCTAACTTGCGTGATTGGGTTTAGTCCATTCAAACGAATTGGGGTAGGATCATAAAAGGACTAAGTAAAAATTGATCCATCTCATTTATCACCTACTATTTCATTTGATCCATTTGGTATAAAAGTGAATTATAACCAACTCAGTTAATATACTGGATTATCTGTTTAACCCATTTAACAAATTAAATTAGACTTGACCAATAGCTTCTTTAGAAAATTTACAAAAAAAACAAAATTTCTTCTTTTGTCCACTTTCATAAAATGTTTGGACGGTTTTTAGGTGGATTAGCGGACAATTAACTTAATCGCAATTAAGTCCACCTTTTTTTTTTGGGATTTGTGCCTAACCACAGTTGTTTGATCGTCCTTGCTCATCTTTTAACTTTTAGAGTCTTTCCAAACCTTCATTGATTAATTTCTAAGCTAAAATTCATCAATCTTCTTCTAATTCAAGTTAAACCAAGGAACTAAAGTGGGGATTAGCAAGAGAATTAGCTAATTACTGTTTCGGTACTTTGAAATTCGGATCAACTGCTGCATCTCAGATTCACCTTGGATTTCGTGATTTATATTGATTTTACATCAAAAGGCGCTCATTATCCTTTAATGTTTTTAAATGCTAGAAATGTGTTTTTGAATTGTTTTCGAAGTCAAAAACAAGATTTTTAAATTGTTTAGCCTTACAAATGCTTTATGCATGAATCTAAATGTTTTTAATTTGTTTTATATTGATTTAACATGAACTTCCATACATTGATGTCTCATATGCATGTTAGACTAGAATATGGTTTATATGATGATGTTTGTATTATATGGAAACGATGCTTGTTGGGTTGTTGTGTGTTTGCTTGCTTAGATTAAAAAATGTCATGATGTAGTTTGTAGTTTGCATTCAGATTGGAGCAGAAAGTGAGATGACAATCGATGTAGAAAGGTGAAATTTTGACTTGATCGATCAAAAGGGCTAAAGTGCAAAATTGCACTTCGATGGTACCTTTGGGTTAAACTTGAGAAAACAAAGCACTGATCAATAAGATAGAAAATTTAGTTGAGTGTTGAAGATGGGGCAAAAATGGAGTTGCTTTGGGGATTTTGGTCAGTGACTCGGGATTGCATTGGAAAATATCCGGGATTTGGAAAAATACACAAAGTGATGGATCGATACCGATCCATCACCATCGATCGACTTGAACTATTGGATCATCCTATCCTCGATCGATCCCAAATTTTGTAGGGATGTAGCACATGACGAGGAGGGCTCTATGATCGATCGTAACCAAATCCGACGATTGGATCTTGAGATATGATGAAAAGAATATCGATCAGGCCTAGGTTCGACATAGGAAAATTCAAGGATTATTTCGACTGGCCCTAGGAAGCAACGACTGGCCCTAGGTTTGCTTCGGGTCCGACCAAGGAAAATTCTAGGAAATTTTGTTTGAGGCTAGCTACTATCGATTCATTGTGAACCGTGAGCGATCGATCTCAAATTTTGCATGAGTGTTTGGCAAAGCTTGGGAAGTGTTTATGATCAATCGCAAGTCCTTTTGAAGGTTGGATCTCAAGTCATGATGAAAAGACTATCGATCAGAACCATGGCGAAGATGCAAAGGCGACGCGAGGAAAATGAGATTCTACTTTGGGTCTTACCTAAGGAAATCGATGGGTTACTTCTATCAAATATTAATTGCCGATTAAATTCACGCATTTGAGTCTCTCAATTGTATTTGTGAATTCTTCGAAAAACCACATGATTTAATTAATTTATAAAGTGTAATAAATTAATTAAATTTATTAAATAATAGTAAGCAGAAGAACTTCTAGCTCTTCTATTAAATCTAGGAGTTTTATTTCTTCTCCTTGATTCTTTCTTGATATTTTATTTTTAGATATCTTAAGCTTATCATTTTGCACTTATTTTACTACTTCTCTCCAAGCAGTTTATACAATTATTTACAAATAATTCATCAGTTACTTTCTAAAATTTTATATTCAAGTCTATATATTTTGGTTAATTACGTGATCCATAGTTTGATTTATTTAAATAAATTTAGTTTACTAATATTTATTACTAATTCTTATAAATACTAAATAACATAATTTCAATATGTAACCACTTTGTACAAACCAAAATGTCAAAATTATTTTTTATTCAATTTTAAAGATTTATAAATCACATAAAACAATATAACAAATTTAATTTATAATTGACTTATCTTTATAAATTTACTACACATTGCGCGTAAAATTCGACCTTTAACTTCAAACGCCAATAATGAAAATTAGTATAATTATTTACAAAATTCACCTCACTTTTTTCCTAATATTTTACATTTCAATTCATATATTTAAACTAATTATGCAATCTTCATTTAAATCAATTTGATAAATTCAATAAGGCGATATTCATGAATTCGTTTATTAAATTATGAAAATATGTAAATTTCAATACATAAATCATATTCATATTAACAAAAATAATTTATTTTTTATTTTTTCCATCAAACTAAAAGTACATATGCCACATAACATAAAAGTATATACATAAACAATGATAACAAATTTAGTTTACAATTCACTAATCTCAATAAATTTATCATGCATTACATTAGAAAATTCTTTTTTTATACTTCAAATGCCAACATTTTAAAATTTATACAATCATTTACAATACTTCCCTCAATTTCCTTATTATATTTTACATTTAAATCTATATATTATAATTAGTTACGTAATCTTAAAACTATTTAAATAATTTCAATAAACTATTATTTGATGATTCATCTAATAAATCATAAAAATATGAAATTTCTAATATTTATACCATATTAAATACATTAATCGCATAACAAAAAATATCTACATGAATAATAATAACAAATTTTGTCATAATTCATTTATATTGATATATTTTGCACTGCACAATTCTTTTCTTAACTTCAATTGCTTATATTTTAAAATTTCTACCGTTATTTACAAATAATCCTCAGTATCACATAATGTTGTACATTTAAGTCAATATATTTAAATTAATTATATAATCTTGAGTTTAAACTATTTGAATAAATTCAATTAACAAATATTCGTTAATTCATCTAATAAATCATAAAATATGATGGTTTCAATATGTATGCCATATTCATAACAACAAATGTGGTAAAATTATTTTCTCATTCAAATATAAAGATATATATAAATCAAATAACATAAATAATATACATAAACAATATTAACAAATTTGATTTGTTATCCATTTATCTCAATGAATTTATCATACATTGTATTGAAAAATTATTTTATGTAGCTTCAAATACCTATATTTTAACATTATAATTATTTACAAACTCTCTCTCAATTGTTTCCTAAAATTTTATATTTAAATCAATAGTTAATATTAGGCATTCATCCCTAAAATCAAACTTAATTCAAACGGCATCCCCGTGTAAATCGCATATGTAAAGCAGATCCCTATAATTATTTTACTGTAGCGAATTTATTTCGTATTTTTTTGTTCCACTGCCTAAAAAAAATTCATAAAACTGTAAATATTAAAACTAGGCTACTGGATAAGAACACAGAATAAGTGCATAAATGTCTGCGCTTATTGAGGAATATTGCAGACATGTAAGCAAATATCCACTTAATAATTGCAGACATATCTGCAAATATTCACTCAATAAACCAATATTTGCAGACATAAAAAAACTATAGAAATGTCTGTACAATTATTCTATAAAATTGCACACATGTCTCCAATTTTCCATTAGAAGTGGTTTGTTTTGTTTTGTTTTCATTTTCCATCGACCTTTTCTTGCTTTTTGTGCAATAAATATGATGTTAAATATAATTTGAAATAAAATTTGAAATTATGAAATATACATCAAATAATTGCATAAAAGCTTGCAATTATTGCCTATAATTGCTTGTATATCAACAATATTTTGAATAATTCATACATTTCTACAAGTTCTCTTGGAGCTTACTATTTTCGTTTTCCATCGACTTTTTTTTGATTTTTCTGACATAAATATGAAGATAAATATAAATTGAAATAAATTTTGAAATGTGAAGTTTTTTTGTTGTTTTTTGATGTTTTTTTCATGATTTTCGAAAAAAGAACATAATTTACATACTTTTTTTGGCAATGATGTTTTGTGTATTTTGAAACTTTATAGGGACCTTAGCTAAACTGTCCCAAATCAATATCTTTAAACTATTTACAAAATATCAAATTTAAACTACGTAAATAAATTCAGTCAATAGTTAGTCTACTCTTATAATAAATTCGAAAAATATATGCCAATATTAATAGGTGTTTATTCATATTAACAAAAACGATGAAATTATTTGTTCCATTCAACTACAAAGATATATAAATCATATAACATAAATTATGTACATAAAAAATAATGGCAAAGCTAATTTTTAAATAAATTATAATGCATTTATCCCAAAATTTTGATCATACACTATATTACAAACTTCTGCTTTTAATTTCAAATAATTCCACATTAAAATTTTTGCATTATTTTTACAAATCCATTCTCTATTCTATCATATTATTTACTTTTAAGTTTATACATCTGAACTAATTATATGATTTTAAATTCATTATATTTAAATAATTCAGTTAAATATGTTAATTCATCTAATAAATTATTAAAATATGTTAATTTCAACTTGTGTACTATATTCATATTAACAAAAATGATAAAACTATTTTTTACTAAAATATAGATATATATATATATATATATGAGCTACATAACATATATCAAACATAAACAATAATAATAATTTTAGTTTATAGCTCATTTATTTCACTTAATTTATCTTACATGCACAATAAATTTCTAATCTTACATTGAAAATATAAATATTATATTTTACAACATTACCGTGTGCATGGGTTATACACTAGTTAATTAATATTTAAGAAAATTAATTATTGATGTTTGGGTGCATGATTAGTAAGTAAGGTGGCTCCTAAAATTTTGTTGGGTGCAATTAATAACTATTTATATGTATATATAAAAGTTATATATGTACATACATATTGATATACAGAATCGATGTATATTTAAACAGACATTAAATATAAATAACCAATTAATGGATTTTGTGATTTTCATATCCATGGATGGATTATGCATGCCAATCTAAAATAAGGGAGGAAATCATTTAGATATCAGATCTAGAGTTAACTGGGAATAAAGAAGAAAGTTGTTAAGAGAGAATGAAAAATGTTTTTATTCTCTTCGTAAAACAAATCTTCCCGATTAATTCATTAAGGGATTCCTCCTTCTTCCATCTTTTTTCATGGTTGCCACCTTAATCCATTAATCCCCATGGCCGAAAGAAATTTCATCCAAAATTAGGTCCAATAAAATAAAATCAAGGTGGTTTATTTGATTCTAGATAGATCACGTGAGGATTCAAACAATCAAGTAGGCAATTCACAAATAAGGTGTCACAAAGAGCAAGATCTATTGAGATAAACAATCATATCTTATTTTTTAATATGTCACCATCCCTGATATATATTTGTATTGCTAAATATGTATTTATGTGATTTTTCAATTATTGAAATTTGATTGTAACCTTTTGATTTGTTTTAAATTGTAAATTACTACAATTACAAATGAACAAAGTGTGTTTGTGTGCGCTTGTGCATGTCTTAATAATGTATGTTTTGGTCTTAATTTTTGCTCAAGATTAGATTCAAATTTATTTTATTTAAAACTAATTTAAAAGAAAAAAATTAGTTAAATTTATTTATATACGTATATTTAATATATACATAGGTTTACACACACACACACAAATGCACATGTTTAGACTTATAATATTGATGTTAAAATTTAATTCGTTGCTCTATTTTGAATTCAGCTAGTAATATGTGATGAAGATTGAAATTGATTGTTGATATTAATATGAAATCCTTGATTGTTGGAATAGTCTCTTAATTGTAACATTGTTTAAAGGTGATTTAGTTTATAAATATTTAGGTGATATTTCAAATCTAAGAAATTTGATGCCAAACAATTTTGTTTATGGATATCTTTGGAATCATATTTCTAGTTTTCCTCTGGAGATTGAATCTTGATTTAGTAAGGAGTTTGTAAAAGAGGAAGGTGGTAGATCCTTCCGTTTTCTCTTTCAATGTCAAATCTTCACATATATTTGAAGATATTTTATTTAATTATATAGATTAATTTTCAAAATCATATACATAAATAAATAGATGACAATACATAATATATATATATATATATATATATATATGTATGTATGTATGTATGTATGTATGTATGTATGTATGTATGTGTAAACTATATATGTAACAACCCGCACCTTAATTGGTCCTAATTTCGACTAAATCGAAACCCAAGTCCATTAGGATATGGATCATTGGTTTTGGTAACCTGTAATAAAAATAAGTATATCAAAAAACGAACTCACAGCGAAATAGTAAAATATAATAGAACATATATACTAATTAAGGCTACTTCCTTGGAATCAATATTATTCCTTTAGTATCGGATTGCCTTGCTAGTGCCGAACATGAATAAGAAGACTTCACCATTACTGTTCTCATCTCGCACCAATAGCATGTCCCTCTAAATCTATCATGTGGGCTATAATGAGGAAGGGGGTCAGAACAACGTTCTGGTGATTGAAAAATTACATACTTTAACCATAATACTAATGTATGTTGATTGATTTCTATTTAAATGTTATGTCTACTATTCACGGCTTATCCGTTTAATTCCCTATGCACATATGATATATTTAATCTTCTCTGAGGTATAACTATATATATCCGTAAATATATAAACATTGTACTACCCAAAAAGAAACCTCGACCACTTAATACTTTATAAACAGGGAAGAGGTAGACCCATCAGTCATACTTCAACCCCGTAGCAGGCCCTCCGTAACGTAATCTTTGTATTACTAATGCATCTCAAAGACTTATCTAAGGGTTAACTAGCCCACCTTTGACAAACAAACTATAAATAGATTTTTGAGGTCTTTACGTATCTCATACGGATTCTACACTAATAGGAAGCGAAATTGGTTAGGACATAATCCAAGTCTATGCTAACGACCATTCGGGACTGTTGGAGTCAAAATCTATATGCCAGACATACTACAATATCAGTCTACCAATAATACTAACATATCCCACCGACATCCCACAGCTGAAATCCCTTTTATACTTACCTACTATAAGTCAAGGAAAATGTCCATTCCAATTACTTAATAACTCTTGTTGGAAATGAAGTAGACCACATTTCCCTATTAGGTCCAGTCGTAGGTTATTTAAGACTTCTTAGATAAGGAGGAGGCAAACCCAACAACCATTTAATACCTTTCACTCCAAAGAAAATTTCTTAACATTCCTAAAGGTACCGAGTCATTTAATACTTCAAATCCAAAGCGAACCCTTGGTATATTTTTCCACACCTATACGCAAATGTATATCCCTTGCCTATGAGTACTATTGTTGGAGATGTCTAACATTAGTAGTACATATACTCAACTACCGGTAGCCTCTAGGCAAAAGACAGGCTTCTCTTGTGTAACTCTACCGACCTTGCATCCTAACTCATTCCAAACCAAACTAATTATCCTAGGCCAAAATATTGGACTAGGTCCACTAATTCATGCTCTTCCTAAACGTATTATTGAGCCTATATAATTTTCTACTATGAAAATTATACTACCTCCTAAGTTTATTTGCTAGTATTAATTTCACTTATTCGCTGCGAACATATTCCTATTTTATACGCTTCTTATATTCCTCACTTCCCTCTATGTTCCATAAATGTAAATTGTCCGTAATAAATGGTCATTATTATTCAAATTGAACAATTACTTATGACATTTATTCATTCATTCCATATTCAACTTATTATGTCCGTTTTATTTTCTCATAAATGCTATATTCAATTCTTTAACCAGTCCCATTAAATGCATTTATGTCCCCATTTAATTCAAATAACTCCCTATTGACTACACATTTATTGCCTACCAAATTTGCCACCATTGTTCATAAACTTTGGAGTTGCTATCTCTTTTTCATTTCAACCTCCTAGTCCTATGATTTACTACGCTATAAATAACTAGTCGTTCTATTTATAACTAATACAAACACTGACATATATTACGCTTTATTTGTTGCCTTATGTATATTTATATTTTTAATTGGTAGGCGCGGTTATACATGTGTGTGCGTCCGCGTGTGTGTATATATATTCCTTCTAACTGATTAATTCCTACGCTTAGGAATTCCAAAACATACACTTATATGTACACTCTGTAAAGAACATTCATTTCCATATTTTAATACTTTGGAACTATTCTTCCAAAAAAGATTACCGCTATAAGTTTCCATAAATTACCCAAAATTGAGACTTTTTCTCCATTTGAAATTACAAGGATTATCTCTTTTCTTTTATTGAAATAGACTGTAAACTACAGAGGAGAACAATCGTACTTTACACATCTCTTTCTTTTTTGATATATTTCTTATTATTTCGAATGACACACATTTTATACATAGTTATGGAATTAGATAATATATAGAAATTATACCCTCACACTCCTAGTAAATTAAAACATAGAAATTCAGATTTCAAGTCAAATTATGGCAATCCAAACTAATACTAACAATTTACAACCCAATTATCATAAATCTGGAATAAACTTTACAACCTTATCAATAATCTACTTTAACATTCTTAGGGACTGATTGCAATTTCCATATTAGGGTGTATATACCATTCCATTTCAATTACGTAACTTATAGAATATGTATTCGATATTTCAATTGAATACATTCATTTTGAGCCTATAACTCAATAGATCTTGCATAAGCATAATAATAAATAAAATTCAACGATATAAATTTTAGTGTTATATATAAATCATATAATTACCCACTCACCTTTCTAGCTTTCCAAATCTCCCAAATTCGAATTCATCCCTTCAATTTGACTCTTTTTTTCTTTTCTAGTCCAAAAATATGTGTAACAAGATATAGACATACCCATTAGAATTGCAGATCTAAGACGAGATCTGAACTAGGTGGAATATAGAGTTATAATTATAAAAATTACCTTTTTTCCCAGTATCGATTCACTCCTCTTATTATCTTTTTTTTGCCCTTCTCCGATTTATGTATATATATATAATAGTTTACAATTATTAGAAATAGTGGAGAAGGGAAAATGACAGAGCTCTACTGCTTTGATTAGAAAATATGAGAAGAAAAGTGAAGGGCTAGGCCTATATATATAGGTACTCAAATCAATCGTATCAATTAGATTTAAATTAAATAAGTTTGAGCCCTTTGGCTGAGGTTCAACCCTAGCCGCCAATGTTTCAACCGGTCGACCGCTTCCTCCTAAGGTCGACCGGCCCAAGGACGGGGTCGACCGATGGGGTCCACATTGTTTTATTATTATTTCTTTTTTAATTCCTATTTAATTATTTTCATTTCGAAAACTTCAAACGCTAACAATTTATTTGTTTGAACTCTGATCACAAAACTTCATATATGAAAGTTGCTCAGAAAATCACCATGAACGTAATGATGTAAGTATTGTGGATAAATTCTGACGTTTGCTTAAATTTCATTTTCGAGCTTTAATAATTATTTAAATTACCGTTTATTCTACGGGGTGATATATTCTCCTTCTTTTAAAAGAATTTTGTCTTCGATATTCCTCAAAGGGTGAATCATGTAACATATCACGACCATTTTAAACCATCCAACCAATGAGTGTACAACCAATTTTGCAGCCAAACGTGTACAAGTGCATGGTGTATCACAATATATATGATGTGCATGTTGAAAAATTCAAAATCAGTGCCTCCTATATAAATGCATTCTTTAAAAATACTTTGAAGATATGATGCAAACAACCTATATATATATATATATATATATACTGCAACGTCGAGCAGTTCTATATATATGCAAGTTTTTTAAAATAAAAAATTCTTGTTTTCACACAACAATTTCCACACTCCTACAAGTTGGAGTATGGTTCAACCAATTTTGCATCCAATCCATTCCATCCAAAATCTAACACACCAAATTTTCATCTTTTAAACTTATACTCTCATGCCGGAAAAGGAATTTAGATGTGGAACCTTATATTTCCACCATTCATTTGGATACCAATTCCGTTGTACTTTGAAACCTTCTCTTTTGCCCTCAAATCCTTTTCAATTTTTCCAAGTACAATTTGCATAAGAAGGTTTATTTTAAATTCTAAAATGGAATTATTTTTAAAAATGAGTTTCATTTTGCTATCAACAAGGTATGAAAACAGAAATTCCAAGGCTAAAATAGCATTTTCCTTCGTTATTATCCATGCCTTGCATATCGCTACCCTTACTGCATAAAAAAATTCATATCCGCTAACACATCAACCCTCCCTACCTAAGCATGTGGCACTTGAAAATCAGAAATTTCCTCAAAACCTTTTTTCCCTTTCTAAACAAACTTGCAAAATAGTTTGAAAAAAAATCAAATCCCCAAAAGCATTTAATACCATTTTTTTCAAAAGTGCTTGAATTTTTTTTCCAAAAGCATTTAAACCCAACTTTTCAAAAGCATTTGCCTTTACCCCTTTTTTAAAGCAAACCAAGCCACATCTTAACTTAATTGGGATTTAGTCAATAAGTTAATGCATATGATTAACCCTACTTACATGGAAAATTCTAGATTTTGAAAACCTTTCCTTTTATTAGGAAAAACGACACATAAGCCTATTTATAAATTTTACCTTTTAAGGTTTAGAGATAGTGGCCCATGGTTTCGCAACAACCTTTTCCAATCATTCAATCACTAAAATTTATTTTATAAACTTCCAGTCTTACTTTGCATTTATCATTAGTTAAGTGTCCATACGAGACTTCCATATTTATACCATTTCTCTCAAATATATCATAGCGGTCAACCATATCTAGAAATAACAACACAATAAATAAATAGGAACACATCTCATAATATATCATAAGAAACTTTTATACAAAGAAACAACTAACATTTACAGCCCAAACAACCTAACGAAAAGGAACAAATGCTAGAAGAAAATAACAATTAATACTAATCCTAAATACTACCTTTGAGCCAAAGGATGGTCCCGATCCCCTGCGAGAACTTGAGCCATAGCCGCGACCCTTGAATGTGCGCAGCATGGCAGCTATGCATCCGAGCTCATAGCTCTGGCGTCGCCGTTCGACTCGTATCTCTAGTAGCTCAGCCTCGATCCAAAGTTGAAAATCTCAGATCACCATAAGTTTAGGGCTTTGTAACCCTACAGCACCCTGCCATTGCTCCATCGCATGCTGCTCCTTCTCCTCAGCCCTCGGTCCCGCTACCTTAGCCCAACACCTCCACGGTCCACATCCTCCTTATGGAGGTCCTTTCAAATGGAACATGGGCTTTCTTGTGGACCTTCTCTTAATGGAGGTTCACTTCGTATTCTCTGAAGACGGGAATGAAAAGATGATAATACAGAATATATCTCCGTGGAGTCCCTACTCCTAGCTCTATGTGATTGCTCATGATGGCTCGGGCCCAGTTCACTGTAGTACTACTCTCATGATGGTGTACGTGACCTTCTGCATTAGTGGATAAATCTGGCAAAACTCCACATCTTAGGTATGATGTCCTGCTGAACAATGCGAATGATGAGGCGGGTTGTAGGCTGCAAGTTGTCTAGCCTTCAGACTCCAATAGCTCCAACAAAGATTCGCTACAAAATCTTTAGATCCGTGGTCTCAATGTCCGCCAAATCCGCTTCTTCCACCGCTATCCCCAGAATATCTCTAAAATCATCGTCTATCAAAGTAATTGCTACCCCTTTCACCTCTAATGTGGGATGAATGATGTCTTCATCAAACTCGTATTCCAAATTAGCTTCAAATATCCGCATGCAACACGGGTAGCGTTCTCACTCAAAAGTGTCATGGCTCAGGTCGGCGCTAGTCCCGAGGCCATGCATAGACCCCTCAGTCCATAGGCATGAAGTCTCTGAATTTCACTGGTCATCCTTGATGAAATGTGAAATTCGTTGAGGCTTCGTAAGTGGAGATTTCCAGTCCCTTCCATCGAGCCAAGCAATTCCTCGAGAAGTCAGATTCGGGTAGCGGAAGATGCGCTGGCGGGTCTTGGGGGTGCCATGGACTGACTTATCGGGGAGGAAGAGTTTGGGGTTTAGATCTAGAGTGAGGGGGACCGGACCAGAAGTGCTTTCGGGCTCGGGGTCACGGTTGCTCGCAGCTCGAGTAAGGATGCATCACTCGTGTATTTTGGAGTGTCAAAGAGAGAGAGAGAGTGGGAGGGGATGTAACAACCCTGAGATTGCAATTACCGAATAATAAATTAAAATTATGATTTTAAGTTGAAAAGGGAGCTAAACAAAAATTTTGGGAATTTAAATTTGCAATTGGTTTGCAAATTAAAGTATTTTGGGTTTAAAATGGGGAAATTAATATTTTTGGAATTTAATATTTAAAAAAGGGAATTTTTAATGTGATAATGGGTTTAATTGGCTAATGAGACAATTATATGGTTTTAATTAAAATTAGGATGTCACTTAGGATTTTGTTCACATGATAACCTTAGGGAAATAAGCTAAGTCCTAATGGGTTTTTTAAAACCTCTTACCATGACCCATTAACCAACCCACTCCTATATAATATCTCAAACCCCTCCCATAAACCCTAACCCTCCTCTTCATAAATTCCTAAACCTAGATCTAAACATAATTAATGGCCTCCCTTTAGAAGATCAATCTCCTTCTCTTCATAATTAAACTAGTTAATCTTTGAAAGGTAATGCAATCTCTCATATTCTCTAATCTTTCTTAATCCTTATTTTATCTCTTCCATCTTGTGTAATCTTTGTTTTGTTTTTGATTTTGGGACCTTGAAGTTTCATGATCTTATGCTTTGGGATTGAGGAATTGGCTTGCTTGATATTGTGCACACTAACTATTTGATCCATTGCTTCTTTGAGGTAATTACTATTGATTAGTGATTATTGCTAGTAGTGATTATTGCTAGTTAAAATTTTGATGAAAATTTGTTGTCAAAAACTAAAAAAAACACCCCTAGATCACTAAAAATCAACAAAATAGTTGGCTGGAAATTGCTTCAGCCTGAAACAGGCTGAAATAGTGATCTGGGTGCACCAGAACAGGCCTGGGTTGCACCCAGGCTGATGCAGGCTAGCCCAGTTGGGCTAGCCAAGGGCAGGCCAGCCACTAGTGGGCTGGCACACACACTTCCCCCCCTTCTCCCCAGCCGCACGGGCTGGGCTGCCTCCCCAGCCCGGGCGGGCTGGGGCTGTAAGCACCCAGCCCCGGGCGGGCTGGGGCTGTAAGCACCCAGCCTGCGCGGTCTGGGCTGCTCCCCAGCCCAGGCGGGCTGGCTGCTCCCCAGCCCGGGCGGGCTGGGGCTTCTCAAACCCCAGCCCGCGTGGGCTGGGGCTTGACCCCAGCCCAGGCGGGCTGGGGTCTAACTGAACCCCAGCCCACCTGGACTGGGGCTTGTACTTCCCCAGCCCAGGCTGGGCTGGGGCAGGCTGACGCGGGCCGGGACCCGCGTCCAAAAAAAAAAAAAATAAAAATAAAAAAATAAAAAAATGTTAAACCCTGTTTTCAGATTTTTATCTCCACTTCGCGATGCCGCCACGATCGCATTCGAAGTCGGAATTCGACGTTTTTGGTCTCGTTGGAAAGGTGGAGTTTCGAACTCCATCTCTGGAAAATTTGAGCAACATCGGAGTTCGTTTGTTACTTCGAATTTCGTGTCGAAGTTGAACTCTGGTCGCTGTTGGTAAACAGTGTGAATCTTGTTCTGGGTCCAACTTTGAGACGTCGCTGCCACTTCGTCTCAACTCGGAATCCAGAAATTCTTTTTGCATCTTAAAGTAGGGATGTTGGACTACATGCCTGCAAATTTTCATGACATTTGGACACAGTTTGCTGGTCCAAATAAATTGTCGAACTTGGGTTCACAGCTGTTTTTGAATGTTTACAAACACTTAGAATATTTTCCAGTGATTTTCTGGTTTTATTGATTTCTTTGAGGTTTGTCTCTAGATTTCGTACACGGGTTTTATGAATCATTTTCAAAAGATTTTTCACTCCTAAATGGCTTTAGAAATTATTATATAATATTATTTTTAATTATTAAATTAATTACTCCATAATATGAGAGTTTTCAAAAGCCGTTTTAAAGTAATTTCAAAATCAATTATAAATCCGTTTCGCACCATTATTTTCTATAATAAAAATCTCACACTCACTTTTTAGCACGTCGAGCGAAGTGGAAAGGTGCTTAAACGGTTAGGAAATCTCCGGCCTATGGAACCGTGTGTATTTCCTTTCCGGTTAATCCCCGACCTATTCGATTGATCGTTTTGACCTTTGGGTCTAGTTTACCGATGATACGAGGTGGACTTTTTATTGTTTGGAGTGTGAGCTTGCTATTGGTTAGTAAACCGTTTAGTGCGAACGTGGGGTATGGGACTCATTGTTAACACTTTACGGGTTCCTCTCCAAGAAGTTGGTGACACATTAGCCTTTGGGCGGCCAGTACTGGACCTCTGGGTCACCACGCCTCTGGACACCTGCTCTATGGAGCAGTTTATTTTTTGGCATGTGCCTCTGGGCCTTTATCCTTCTAGGAAGGATCTTGTCGTCTCGCGCGTTCCGCATCTGTGCGAGTGATCGATCACAACTCTA
Source organism: Allium fistulosum (assembly GCA_030737815.1). NCBI lineage: Eukaryota > Viridiplantae > Streptophyta > Magnoliopsida > Asparagales > Amaryllidaceae > Allium > Allium fistulosum. Next base: position 693,949,970 of record CM060904.1, read on the forward strand.
CAGTACTTGGTAACAACGACTCTGGTCGGTGCACGTGCAATATTGGTATTATTTGATGATTTTACATCCATTCGAGTACCGCCATTCGGTGTTGGTTCTATGGAATCATACGATGTAAGTGCGATTACCTTGTGGATTCACAGTGTCTCTGGACACTGCTTTTCAGTATTTTGATTTCATTGACTTTTCAGTATATCCCCATTGCTCTTTGGAGCATCGATCTTTGCTTGGGCATTGATTATGGACTCTGGTCACTCTTGGGATTATTGCCTATGGGCATCTTTTTATAGCTTTGGCTACGCCGATGATATGAGGCGATTTTATTTATTCTACACTTTGGTGTTGATTTCTCTTTGGAGATTTTTATTGTTTATTGCTGATTAGGGATCGTCATTATATTCATGTGGTTCATAATATACTTCTCTTTGGATAAGTACTATTTTATTTATGTACTGTATTACTATATATCTCAGTTATTACTGATTGTTTAGCTAGCCTGACCCGAGTGTTTTCGCTCGGGTCAGACCGAGTTGTTTCAGGTTAGGTCTCTGGACTTAGCTTCTGTGCTTCCGCTTGGACATTATCTGCTATGCTGATAGATAGCGCTTTTATTTGTCCACTATTCCGCTACTCTGTTATTATTCAGACTTTGATATGTACATATTTTTAACCCACATGTGTGGGCAGTGGCTTTGTACCCACTTATTGTATTTGGATCTGTATTGATGATGTATTGTTCTGGGATTTTATATCTGTTATGTGATTCTGTTCTGTGATGTTTTATCATTTATTATTATGCTTTGTCCTGATAGATCTTTAGCCATTTGTAATTTCGTTATAAGTATTTACCGAATATGTCGAACCACTTGAAAAAAATATATAGATACCATCCTTTCGACGTATTCAGTAGATAATTATAGCTTGATTACAAATGGTCGCTTCCACTATACTCTATTCTCCGCTTTAACAGATAGTATTACTCCCGTAATACTCTTTGTTACAGTGGGTCTCAGAGTGGGGCGTTACAGGGGATGGAGGAGAAGGGTAGGAAGTCAAAGAAAAATGAGGGGGGTTGGAGTTTGGATGTGGCTATATGCCACGTTCGAGGTTCGGGTTGCACACAAAACTCGTTAATCGGTCGACCGCATAAATCTAGGCTATTGACTGGTTGCCCGTTTTTGGGCTGAGGTTGAACATGGACCCTATTTGGGCCAGGTTAAATTCATTTATAATACGGTTTCATTCTATCTTCATCTTCTTCAATCCAATAAGATCCGCATTGTTACGAAAAAACCCTGTCTACTACATGAGGTGCCTTAGCCTACCATCTAGTTTGTCAGGTTTCCTTTTTCCTTCATTTAAAGCTTTCCCTCCTTATTCAATTTTGCAATGTACTTGCTTATACTGCTATGGCCATCAACCTTCTTTTATATCACAAAGATATTTCAACTATTATTCTCCGTATTTTCCTTATATAGGAATATTCTTCCTATCTTCGTTATCGGCCATTCTTACCCTTCCTTGCTCTTTAACCAATTTTAATAAAGTACCATTTCCATTTATTCACCCCTTAGAAAGAATTTTAAAAACTTTTGAATTTACCAAAATAGGAAAAATCATCGAGCCAAACACATGCTCTCTTTTCCATTCATTTCAAAAATAAAAAATCTCTTTATCAAAAGCCCGTAAATCAAAAAAATTTGACCCAACCAATTTCAAACTAAGAATTACCAAATTTCCTCACTTTTTCAAAATAAAAGCTTCCCAATAAATCCTTTGAAAACCCTATTTAAAACATTTATTGAAATTTTCAGAAACCTTTTTGTCAAATTCTTTCACATAGGATCGGAATCAGAAATGGAATTTAATCATCATTTCTTTTAGTCTTTTCTTTTTTCGCTTTACTCTTAACGTCTTCTTATTAAGAATATATAATAAAAAATCCGGCTATCCTGTTATGGTGATTAATGCACACCTTCTTGCAAGAATTTACTCAATCATTTTTCACATCTTACTTCCTAATGCTTGCAACATAAAGGTTCTTACTTCCCATCTGTCTGAATGAAATGTACGTCTTCAATCGACCGTCCATCGAAATCCGCCATCATAAGGTAGCCTAGACCCAATAAAGAAGTCAAGTACCATCTATCCTCTGAGGTTCTTCTATATGTCATGCTCATCCTCTTCTCGGTCCACTCCTTACGGTAAGGCCTCCACCCCATGAGGCAACCGGGGTAGGCACATAAATTTAACTATATTTATTATTCCAACTCGTATCGATAGTTTCTATAGTCGGAATTTATAGAGTTTAGCGTATAATATATATATATATATATATATATCTGTGTGTGTATGTTAATCGATCGTGGGAATTAGGATACGTTGAGTGAACATATATGTATGTGTGTGTATTGTTGATGCCAATACGAAGTTTTTCGTACGTTTCGCATTCGCGTCATGCCCATTACCAGAGTTTTGACTTCATTTCTTCCGATTACTATAGTTTCCAGTGTTTATTGCGATGTTGCTCCTGATTACTTCCTTTGATTGTTCATCACCAACCTTTCTTTCGGCCAGTCCTACTTCTTTTAACTGCAGGAACCGATTCGCCTTTTGGTGAAATTCTTCCATGGTAGTGGGTTGCTTCATCTTTAACCATCTATTGAAATCTGTATCTAGGTGAATGCCTTGGACCAAGGCCATAAATACAAGATCTTCCTTAGGATTGTTAACTTCTATAACGACGGTATTAAATCAATTCAAGAAACCCTTTAGTGATTCACTGGGTCCTTGAGACAAGCCAAACAAAGACATCATGTCCTTGGGTCGTGCAGCATGTAGTCGGAACTACTTTGTGAATTTTCTAGCCAATTCATCAAAAGTTGATATGGATCTCGATGCAAGTCTGGCGTACCACATTGACACTACTCCTTCCAAGAAGATAAGGAAACATCTGCAGCGAACAACATCCATAGCTCTTGCTTCTCCATGTGCCATTCATATTTGAGCATGTGTTGTATAGGGTCGGTAGTGCCATTGTACGATGGCATAATCGGCATCGTAAACTTCCTAGGGAATTCTTTTGTTAAGATGTTTCCTGTATAGGGGGTTCTGCTTGACGGCCAGTCTCCATTCTTCCTTCCTTTACTTTCCTCAACCAACAACTTGACCATATCGGCTATGTACCCTCCACTATCACAGTATTCCTCTAGTAGACCACCAATGGCTACACCAAGTGTTTGGTTCCGCAAATGGTCTCGACTTACCGACTGACATCTAGATTATCCAGTCTCCGGGAGAGCCACTCCTACGGCATTCCATTAGCATGGGGTTGGTTCGGTTGACGTTATTTGAAATTCATTAGTACCATCATCCAGCTCAAAGTGATCCTCATCAAGCTACAAATCATCTTCCTCATCAGAGAGCGCCATTGCACTAGCTTCTTGCCTAATATTCACTCTCAAATTTCTCTCGATACCGAGAGAAATCCTCTCGGTGTCGATTGGTTTTCTTATGAGGGGAGCACTTCTGCTTCCTCCTACAAGTCCTTCTATGGCTCCGGTAACATCGATCTTCTGTTTTTGCTTTCCAACTCTTCTGTTTTGGCCAGAAGCAGAGAAATTTTCCTATTCTACCATGGGTGAAGTTTCCCTTCTAGTTCTCCTAGTACTTGGTAGCTGTAGCATTAACAAAGCATCCATCTTATCCAAGAGAGATTTTTGGCTATCGGCCATCTTTTGCTTAATTTCATGGATCATCTTATTAAGCTCACCTTTGGAAACTACTTCATGTTGAGTAGAGGATCAGGTATTGCGTTTCTGTTATTGACTTCCATTTAGTGAGTATTTCCTTCATCACCATTAGCCACCGCTCTTGCGGATCTTTTAAAAGCAGGGTTTCCTTTTCTAGGCGCCATTGATCTACAATATCAAGTTCTTAAACTTCTTAGAGCAAGTTTTTTGGATCTAACTACTGGAACTTTCGAAATCCATAATAGCAAGCTAGATCTAAGCTTGGATTCAGATTTCTCGGTGAAAGCACCAAAATGTTGATGCCAAAAATGGATCAACACCCAAAAATAGGTTGTAGGGAACCTGCAGAACTTTGATCTAGTAGATAATAGCAGAAATCAAAGAGAAATAACAGGGGGCACAAGATTTTTATAGTGGTTCGGCAATCTCTGCCTATGTCCACTTTATAGCTTTATTGATTATGGATTTGAGAGAGTTCGACTCGGGCCCGACTCCAAGTCATATTGTCTCACCTTGCTATTTCTCGACTCCGTTTTCCTTTATTTTTCCTAAGTTCAACTCAGGTATGACTTGCCCAAGCACCAAGTTAAAAAACTCAAATCAACTTTTTCTGCTCAATTTTTGATACTTCCCTTTTCTAGCCTTTCTATGATGTTTCCAAAGTCCTTGAATAATTTTGCCTTCGTTTTGACGTCCTGACTTCTAATTGAAATCGGCTTGGTCAGAATCTCAGTTAACACACACACACAGATATATATATATATAATTATAGGTAAAAATACAAGTATGTTCGCTCAACATATCCTAATTCTAAAGATCGACTAACCTGAGCTCTGATTCAATATGCAACAACCCACACTTAATGGGACTGAATTTCAATTAAATTGAAACATTAGTCCATTAGGATATGGATCATTGGTTTTGGTAACCTATAATAAACATAAGTATATTAGAGAACGAACTCACAATGGAATAGTAAAATATAATAGAACATATATACCGACTACGTCTATCACCTTGGAATCAATACTATTTATTTTGTATCTGATTGCCTTTCCAGCACCAAGCATGAATAAAAAGACTTCACCATCAACCATTCCTATCTTGCACCAATAGCATGTCCCTTTAAATCTATCCCGTGGGTTGTAATGAGGAGGGACATCGGAACAATGTTTTGGCGACTGTAAAATTACATGCTTTACCCATAACACTAATTTATGCCGATTGATTTCCATTTAAATGTCATGTCTACTATTCATGGCTTATCCGTTTAATTCCATATGCGCGTACGATATATCTAACCTTCCCTGAGGTATAACTATATATATCTATATGTATAAATGTTGCGCTACCTAGAAAGAAACTCCGACCACTTAATACTTCATAAATAGGAAGGAGATAGACCCATTGGCTATTTAATACCTCAACCTCAAAGTGGGCCCTCCATAACGTAATGGCTAGTCAGTCGGCCCTATCTATAAAGACCGATGATCCCTAGACATGGCTTTATAATTTAATCACTGTATTACTAATGCATCTCAAAGACTTATCCAAGGGTTAACTAGCTCACCTCTGACAAACAAACTATAAATAGATCTTTGAGGTCTTTACGTATCCCATACAGATTCTACACTAATAGGAAGCAAAATCCATCAAGGCATAATCCAAGTCTTTACTAACGACCACTCGAGACCATTGGAGGCAAAGCCCATATGCCAAAGATATTACAATACCAGTTTACCAATAATACTAACATAGCCCACTGACATCCCCAATCGAAATCCCATGTAGACTTACTTAATATAAGTAAAAATACTCATTCCAGTTACTTAATACCTCTTGTTGGAAATGAAGCAGATCCTATTTCCCTATTAGGTTCCGTCGTAGGTAATTTAAGACTTCTTATATAGAGAGGAGGCAGACCTAATGACCATTTAATATCTTCCATCCTGAAGTAAACCCCTTGACATCCCTAATGATGCTGAGCTATTTAATACTTCAAATCTGAGATGATACCTTGGTATATTTTCCCACAAACGTTTATCCCTTCTCCATGGGTCTTATGGTTGGAGATGTCTCACATCAGTAGTACATACGTATTGCTGGTAGCCTCTAACTGAAGGGTAGAATTCTGTTGTGTAACTCTATTGATTTCACATCTCAACACATTCTAAACCAAACCAATTATCCTAGACCTCAATATTGGGCTAGGTCCACTAATTCACACTTAGCCTGAACGTATTATTGAGGCTATATAATTTCCTACTATGAAAATTATATCGCCTCTATTTACTAGTATTAATTTCACTTATTCGCGCAAACCTATTCCTATTGTATATGCTTATTTACTATATTCCTCACTTCCTTCTATGTCCCATAAATGTCAATTGTCTGTAATAAATGATTATTATTATTCAAATTGGACAATCACTAATGACATTTATTTATTCGTTTCAATTCAACTTATTATGCCTATTTTGTTTCCTCATAAATGTCATACTAAATTATTTAATCAGTCCTATTAAATGTAGTTATGTTCCCATTTAATTCATATAACTCCCTATTAACTACACATTTATTTTCCACTAAATTTGCAATCATGTTTATAAATATGGGAGTTACTATCTCTTTTCCATTTCACCTCCTAGTCCTATCATTTACCACGCTATTAATAACTAGTCATCCTAATTATCACCAATACGATGTATATTAGCTTTATTTGTTACTCTATTTATATTTATATTTTTAATTGGTAAACATGGTTATATATATACATACACATATACAGATATGTATATATATTCCTATCTCTAACTGATTAATTCCTATGCTTAGGAATTCTAGAATATACACTTATACATACATTCTGTAAAGTACATTCATTTCCACATTTTAATATATTTGAGCTATCCTTTCCAAAAAGGATTGCCATTATAACTTTCCATAAATTTCCTAAAAACGATACTTTTGTTATGTTTGCAACCACGAGGAATTATCTCTTTTATTTTATTGAAATATACATTGTAAACTATGGATGAGAACAACCATACTTTACACATCTCTTTCCTTTTTGGTACGTTTCTTATTATTTCGAACGACGCACTTTTTATAAATAGTTATGGAATTAGATAATATATGGAAATTACATAGAAATTGATACGACTAAATTGTACCCTCACACTCCCAATAAATAAAACATAGAAATTCATATTCCAAGTCAAATTAGGGCAATCCAAACTAATACTAACAATTTACAACTCTATTATCAAAAATCTGGAATAAACTTTACAACCTGTCAATATTCCACTTTAACAATCTTAGGGACCGATTTATAATTTCCTAATTATGGTGTATATACCATTCCATTCCAATTACCTAACTTACAAAATATATAGATGCTATTTCAATTAAATAAGTTCATTTTAGGCCTATAACTCAATTGATCTTACATACGAATAATAATTAAATAAAATTCAACGGTATAAATTTCAGTGTTATATATAAATTATATAATTACTCACTCACATTTCTAGCTTTCCAAATCTCCCAATTCGAATTCGTCCCTTTAATTTGACCCTTTTTTCCTTTCCAACCCAAAAATATGTATAATAAGATACACATACACATTAGAATCACAAATCTGAGAGGAGATTTCAATTAAGTGGAATATAGATTTATAATTATAAAATTTACCTTTTTCTGCAGTATCGATTTACTCCTCTTCTTCTCTTTTATTTTCTACCCTTCTCATATATATATATACTATTTTATAATTAATAGAAATAGTGGAGAAGGGAAAATGGTAGAGCTCTACTGCTTTGGACGGAAAATACGAGAAGAAAAGTGAGGGGATAGGCATGTATTTATAAGCGCTCAAAACAATCATATCTGTTAGATTTAAATTAATTAAATCCAAACCGTTCGATCGACGTTCAACCCTAAACGGCACTGTTCGAACTGGTCGACCGCTTCCTCCTAAGGGTCGACCGCTAGCGGTTAAGCGCCCCAAGGAGGGGGTCGACCGGTGGGGACCACGTGGTTTTATTATTTATTTCCTTTTTAATTCCTATTTAATAATTTTCCTTCCGAAAACTTCAAACGCTAACACTTCTTTATTTGAACTCTGATCAAAACACTCCATATATAAAAGTTACTTAAAAAATCACCATGAACACAATGATACAAGTTTCGCGGCCAAATTCTGACATTTGCTCAAATTCCATTTTGAGCCTTAATAATTATTTATTAATTACGCTTATTCTACGGGGTGTTACAATATATGTATGTGTGTGTAAGGCTAGGATCAATAACACCTTTATTTAACATCATTTGTACCCTCCTGATATCGGCCACAAGTTTATGTTCAAATATTAGTCCACGTGATAGGCAAAAGAAAGAACAAATATTTAAATAAAAACTTGTGGCTTATATCAAGAGACTACAAAATTGTGCTAACTAAAGTGGGATATTGATCCTAGCCTATATATATTAATACACCTCAAACAAAATAATGGTGTCCTCGTCTACTACCAAAATAGCGACTTCTAGGGTTTCACCGAGGTCTGAGGCAGAGGAAGGTGAAGGGTGGCAAGAAGTTCGGTAGAAGGGTTAACAAAAGGTGGCAAAAAGTGGAGCTGGAAACACTAAAATATGGACACAACCGAGGGCTGGAGTTAACCTTTTCAAAATTAATAAAGAGCAAGGCTCGAAATCATGGGCTAAGCTTTTGGGTAAAAGCATCAAAATCAAGGATTGCATCAAATTTCACCATCCAAAATCAGGTCTGGAAGGCCAATTTGCTAAGATTGATGAAATTAGCTACCAACAGTCGAACCAAATGTGGAATAACTCCATGCTTATCTAGATGCAGGTAAGAGACCTTATTATGTGTACTTCAGTGCATATGTCAAAATAGAATAGAAGACTAAAAGCAAATGGGAAGTATCAAGAGATAATGGGGTTTATCTAGTAAAATTTGAGTTGCAAGAAGATTTAGAGAAGGTCCTAAATGGTGGGGCTTGGTTTATGGATAGTGAACTTATATTTATGTAGGGACGTGATGCTAAATTTTAGTTTGAAAGAGATATGTTGGAATCATATCCTGTTTGGGTAAGACTTAATAACTTACGTTTGGCATTGTGGAATATCAGAGGGATAAGCAAACTTGTAAGTCTCATTAGAAGGCCTATTGATATAGATGATAATACTAAACAAGTGAAGAGGTTAAAGTATGCTAGAGTGCTAGTGAAGATGAAAGCTAATACAGTTTTCAGGGAAAACATTAGGGCTAAGGATAGTCAAGGCAGAACATATATGCAAGAGGTGGAATATGAATTTATTCCACCTATATGCAAAGGCTTTAACTGTTTTGGGCATAGTAAGTTGCAGTGCCCAATTTCAAAACCAACAAATACATAACATTGGAGGCCAAAAGCAGTAGCAAAAACAATAAAAACCAAACCTAAGTCCTCTGAGCCTATACATTATCAGGAAATAGACAAAAACCCTAATAGCTCAAAGAAACATGAAGATAGAGAGGGTTATATAGACCTAAAAAGTATTCATACTACTGCGGTGATTAACCTAAAAATTAGTGCAGATAGCCGGGAGGGCCCCAGTATTTAGAAGAGAATGCAGGAGTTGGGGGAGGAGCCTGTAAAAGAGATGATCCAGCCACAACTGGAGTTGAACTTGTAGCAAAAGAATTCAAGTGAGAAGATAACCCCTGCAGATGAACTGGATCCAAAGCCAGAGATGGATATCCCTGCAAACAAGGATGAAATTAACAAAATGGACATTAATCGAAATTATTGAGGATGATTCAAATGATAGTTCCACAAATCGAACAACGTACTCCAAAGAGAACCCAAAATACAAAGAACAATTCATTAAGGGTAAGTAGGAGATTAACAAATCATCAACTGCTCCAGTGACAAAGAGCAAAGCATCTATTGTTTAATGTCTATTCTATGTTGGAATGTAAGAGGTCTTAATAAGGACACTAGAAAATTAGACCTCTCCAACATAAGAAATAAGTTAAAGTCCATATTTATGGCTTTCCTAGAAAATAAAATGGGGAATCGGTCTAGTGCAATGTTTGAAAATAATTTTGGATTTGATTGGCAATGCTTAAAGAACTATTCTTGTTAGTCCAAAGGAAAAATCACGATTGCTTGGCACAAAGCTATATGGTCAATCAATATAATGGATATGGATGAAAAACAACTTACTGTTGAAGTAAATAGTGTTGGTAGCCTATATGGTGATAACATTTGTATGTGCACATATCTGGGCATAAATTCGAAATAAATTATGGTTAAAACTTATGCATCTATTAAGAAACATTGACAAACACTGGATGATGCTTGGTATTTTCAATGCTATGCTTAAAAAAATGAGAAGAAAGGTGGTCTTACCTTGAAGTTGTCACAAACAGAAGAGTTTAACAAGTATGTAACTAAAGCTGGACTCATTGAGGAAAACCATGCAGGATCGAGATTTAAATAATGAAGTAGAGAAGAAAAGAAAATGACATGTAGATTAGATAGTGTTCTTGTTAATGCTGAATTGATCAATAAAATTCCTAATTTAAATGCCATCCCAGATTCTTTGAGTAAAGATGTCTTTCAGACGTCTCAGGTCATTGTGTGCCCTGTCGCAATGACTGGTAGGCATAGACGTTGATGGGGTGAGCCTAAAATAGAATATCGAACTAAGCTAATTCAATATCACTTATTTCCCACGAAGGGCTATCCAACCTAGTTCAACTAGTGACCATTCTCTACTGCATATTCAATTCATCCACACATATTAACAGGTGAAGGGTAAACCTTTTAGGCATGCTAACCATTGGGGTTTATTAGATAAGTATGAAGAAACAATTGATATTGAAAATGTAAGTCTTATTGAAGGAAATTGCTGGCATACTTTAGTTATACTTTAGTTATGCTTTTAAAAGTCAAAGTTTGACCATAATGACCAAAATTCACATTTCTGGAAAATACTCTATTTATTCTTGTTTGGAATTATAATTCACATAAAAATCAAAATTATATTTAAAATAACAAAATTTATCCATTTTAATAAATAAAATAAAGTTCTTAAATCAGGAAATTTAATTAAAGTAATTAAAATATATAATTAAAATAATCACAAAATACAGGGTTGTTACACTCTCCCCCACTCAAAACTTTTCGTCCCTAAAAAGGAATGAGGTACGGGAAAACACAGAAACAGATAGAATGAAATAAGATTAAGATAAGATGACAAGAAGATTGAAATTATACCCGATAACCGTTGTTATAGTTAAGTTTAACAAGGTGGAGATGATCTTCCTAGGATCCTCCAGAATCAAGAACACAAGCACCAAAAAAAGATCATCGAGAATCTAATTCACCCTTTCCGTTTGACCGTCGGTCTATGGATGGTAAGCAGTGCTCAGATTCAGAATAGGGAGAAGTAAGAACCACATAAGAGATAGAAAAGTTAAATGATGAAGGAAAAAGAGAAAGAAAGAAAGACTAGAACAAACTTATTAAGCACAATACAAAAAACACGATTCATCAAATCAACAAAGAGAGCAGGAGCATTAGTCAAACCAAAAGGCATGACTAATTATTCATAGAAAAAACCATTTTCAGTACGGAAAGCATTCTCGGGAATACTTTCCTCAGCAACCCTGAGTTGGTGAAAATCAGAGGCAAGATCAAGCTGAAAGAGAACAGTAGCTCCAAGACTAACCAATTCGAATTTGATTTCCTACTTAGAAGGCAGGAGAATGGAAACAACCAGAAAGAAAATAGATTGAAAAACAGAATAAGATAATAAATTTAAAACCATGAAAATTTCAACTTACATTAATAATTAATTCCATCCATTTGATTTCACTTGAGTTAAATAAATCTTAATTATTTTTAAATCTCATTATCTCATCATCAAATCAACAATTTATAAAGTCACGACTTTGAACAATCATTTATTATATTCATCTTTATTCATTAAATTTCATTTTTCTTTATTCCACTTAATATATCAAATCCTATATATATTAAGTTTATTTCACTTATTATAACTATTTCAATTTATTTAAAATTTCTTTAAAATATCATTATATTGTAAATTATTCAATTAACCCCTTTCTCTATTTACCTCTATTGATCCTTTATAAATAAAATTTAAGTGTATAACTTTTATTATAACCACTTAAGTTTTATTTATAAAATTCTCTTTATTTTGTATATTTTCCAAATACATATTCAACTTCTGAATAATTTAGGTAAGTTATATTGGAATGTAATAGAATATTATACAAATAAATTCTCCAATTTCAATTATTCAAGTTTACATATTTATTCAAACCTTGATTTCCTTTTATAATTGAAATTATCCTTTAAGATAAAATTTAATAATTAAATTTTCGATTAACTTCAAACTAATTTAGAGATAATTAAATATACACAATATATATCAAATCAACTCTTAAATCACATATATTATAAATCAAGTCATATTTAGAAATTCAAATCAATTAAATTCTCCAAAGAAAAACTGTAGCAAAACTACAGAATGGTCTCTTCTCTTCGAAACTAAAAAATGAATGTCGATGATGCTGTAGTCATCACCGAAATTATTTTCCAGCGACAAAGAAAAGAGCACTGATTTACAAATTAAAAATCCTTTGAAATAATTTCTTCCAGAAATACTTTTAAATAATATATCCTTTTTAAAACTTTCAAAACAAAGTTCGAAATCATCGGAAATTAAATTCTCACATTCTTGATTTAAATCCATTTAAATTTCCAAATTAATTTATAACCATGTTTAATTATTTAGATATGAGACTAAAGCCAATGGTTACAAATTACATGCAAAGTTAAATATTATTTCTTAGCACTCAATTCCATTAATTATAAAAATTCAGAAAAATTTACCTTATACATATAATAATTATACAAATTTATCCATCTACTAAATTTGAAAACCATATTGTGTTAGTTTGTTCTGTTCAAGTGTTTTGGAGATCCTATCGATAGCGTTGATCAGATGAATCGATCGGAAACCCAAATCAACATCAACAACTCAAACAACACAATATATAAAACATCTTTAATATGTAGAATTTTCAAATACAAGATTAAATTTCATAAGGATAGGGATTCAAATTGATGGACTCAAATTAAAGAGAATTATGTTTTTTTAAAGATAAATTGGAGACAAAGATAAGAAGATTAAATAACAGAATAGGAAGATGGGTAAGCCTATATATCGCGGGCCACCTTAACCAGGTCAATCATGACTTAATGAATAAGATCGATGTGGATTTTCTAGGGTAAATCTACATTCGATCTCAAGAGATAGTGTGACGACCCAGAATTTTTGAGCATTTGAAATTGGAATATTTAATTAATTTAAAATATTCAGAGGTTAATTATAAACTTAAATTTCAAATATCGCTGTTATTGAGTAATTTAATAATTAAATTAAATTTATTTGATGTTGGATAAAATAGTAAATCTGGTATTCTAAGCTGATTAAAAATATTTCAAAAGCTTGTAAAATTCATATTGATAATACTGAAGATAGTAAAAGTGTTGAAACTGAATTTGGAAGTAATTTGTTAAGTTTTAAAAATATATTGTTTAAATTGAATTTAAAAATAGCCTTCCGAGGCACAGTCTCGGAATTCGACGAAACCAGTTCCATTGGATCCGTAATATTGAATTATTATCGGATTTCAAATTTCGTATTTTTCGGAGTTGTTATGTGAGCACACGGTGAGTAAACGCGTTGAAAATTAAATCGAATTCAATTTAAATTTAATATTTAAATTTGTCAACATCAGCTGAAAATCCTTCTCCATCAACACGTTTCAAAACACTGCTTCAACACTCAACCCATCCTTCTCCCTTCTTTCCGCCAGGAATCACGATACGAAATCGTGCAAGCTTGTCTCAGTTCATTTTTAAATACCTTTCCCCTTTTCTTCATTTTGTCAATTCAAAACCAGTTTCGAAAAATGGCCGAGCATTTCACTTGAGCTCTCGAAGTCGACTTCCCTTTCCTCCTCTATTTGAAATCAGCAAACGAAAATTCCAACTCGTTCAAAAAAAAAAATGGGTGCGCGAGCACGATGAAATCGCGAGGCTGGGATTTGATGGCGACTAGTCGCCACCAATGGGGGGTAGGTGCGTGCGACATGGTGGTTGCGATGACGACGCCTAGGGCTTTGGTCGATTAGGGCTGGACGTTGGAAGTTCGTCGAGGAACAGGCGCGTGGGTGGTCGCGATGTGATGCTCTCGCGATCGAGACTGCGGAAAGGGCGAGGTGGCTTGGCGTTTGTATGGACGAGTTCGCGATGGGATGCCTGGACTCGCGTGAAGTTGGAAGTCGAGGCTGGGTGGAGATGTTGTCAAAGGCAGACGCGAGCTAGGTTATGCTCGAATCGATTGATGTCAGTAAGTAAGCATCCATTTCTTTCAATTTATATGTTATTAAGATTTAATCTGGTAATTAAAGTTGCTGGTTCACTATTCCATCATTAGAAGAAAAAAAATGTAGAAAAGTTTATTTTAAATTTCAGTAAGTTATAAAACTCCAGATTTGTTAAAATATGCTTATTGTACGCTTTCAGATTTGAAGATATTCGGGAAGAAAATTTATTGGATGGGTTCAAATTTATATATATATAAGCTTTTAAATATAGGAGTATGCGTTTTAAGGAAGAAGATAATAAATACATGTTAATAGGTTGTTCGGTTAGTTCGAATGAAATTATTAATTAATTGAAGTTATATTAAATGATAATCGATTATTCGTATATTAATAAAATCATCTAATATTTTTACAAGGTCTGAAATCAAGGAAATCAAGCCGGAAATGGTAATGGGTTACAAATAAATCAAAGGTGAGTTAATCTCACTCAGTTAAATTATAATTTAAATTTAATTGGTTAAATTTAAATATTGATGGATGATTGAATTGATTGATTTGATTGATATGGTATATAGTAGTAATTACCAATATATATATATTGGCATATGTATATATTGGAGTTGTTGATATTCCCACATTATATAGTGGATGAGACCCTATGCGCCGCATAATAGCGGATGATTTTATAAAACCCATATACCGCGATATTCCACCTTGAAGTGGAATTGGTATTGTGCTAACGTTTGTGGATGCAGGGAAACAGGTTGGAGGGATCCAACTGGATTCCTCAAAATATTTAATTTTGTTAAATATTCTGTGATATGATTTTTGATATCCTGTGATGATTTATATTGGATAATCTGGTTGGATTGAATTTCCCAGTATAATGAGTTATCAAAAGTAATTGAATTGGATTTTTGGAAAGAAATAAAAGAGTAAAATTCAAGTTAAATAATTCTAGTGAATTTGAATAACTTAAATAATGAATTGTAAAAGAAATAAAGCAATTTCTGAATTCGAACAAATATGGTTAAAGGGGATTTTGAATTAACATGAGGATAATGAATTTTAAACTAAAGTGATATTATTGGAAAGAATAAAGAAATTATTTTTGAACGTAAGGATTAAATTTAATAAAGGGATAAAGAAGGAATTTTGGAAGTTTTTAATTGGTATTTTCAGTTAAAAGGGTTTTAACTCAAAATTAAGAAATAAAATCTGAGAGTAAATGTAATTTGAAATAAATGAAGTAAATAAGAAATTTATTTCAAAGTAAAGTAAATGGGAAAATCAATGGGAAATTGATTTGGTTGTTTAAAATTGGAATTTAAAAGAGAAGAGAGATTTTGGAATTTATAAACTGGGTTTATAAAGTAAAATAAAATATCAGGGGATATTTGGAAATATAAATTCAAGGTGGGAATTTATAAAGGGATATGAATTGGTTTAAAAATAAGTGTGATTTATTTTTAAAGGATGTGAAGAGAAGTGTATTTCTCTGGATAGCCAAGTACGTTTTCAAAGCAATTTTAAATATAAGTTAAAAGTTCTAATTTGTTTAAAAATGCATGTTTTAGGAAATTGATTATTTCTAAAGGTTAATTTCCAAAGTAAGTATTTTCAAAAAAATCTATTATTGTAGTAAGTATATAAAAGTGATTTGGTATTATGTTTTAAAAGGAGAAATTTAGTTTATATTTATAAAGTGGTTTATTTTAAAGTATATATTTTTAATAAAGTATTAAAGTAGTTTGATTTCAATGTTATAATATATTTAAAATAAAGTGTTTTTAAATTATTTTAAAATTAAAAGTATTTTGTACTTGGTGATTCAGTGGAAATAATTATTTGGGAAATGTATTCCGTAAGCGGAAACTGTTTGAAATTTGTCTTCAAATGAGCTTTGAAAATTTGGAAATATATCTTGGAAAGATATTTGGGCAAATAAATAATGTGGGAAATTATTTATTGTGTGATGGTTGCTTGTGAATGTTAATTGATAGTTAAATAACCGACTATCAATATTGGCCAAATGCGTTGATCGTTTCGAAGAGACCGGGATCGGGTTTCCGTATACCGGGATTCTAGGTCTGGAGACTCGAATACCACTTCGATTCGGTTCGTCGTTTCGTGTAACGTGTTCAGAGTCGAAGATGGAGCAGTGAAGTGCAAGGGCTAGTCGCTACTAATCCTGAGGATATTTCCAAAATGGATGTAGTAGGAATAGTGCCTTCGGTTCCGTTCGGACCCGGGACGGACTTGTATGGACGAATGCTTGCGAAACATCGTCAGGTGGACGATGGGCATTCTAAGGGATATGTGCTATAAAGGTATCGTTTAGCCTCAAGCCTCATCAACCGGGAATGACTGAAAATCAGGGGTTATGCAGCAGGGCTTCGTGGGTAGCCCCCACTTAAGAGTAAGGTCATCCCTGTCTAGATGTCCCTTTTATTTCGGCTTAGTGGTGCGGTTGCTGATCCCAACCGTGGGGTGATTTTATTTGGAATTATCCAGTAAGGGATGATTCCGGCCTTGTGTTGCAGGGGAGCGGGCGTACTCCTCGGTACTGTGATCTAGGCCACGTACTGTGACAGGTGGTACCCCAGTGCCTAGTCATTCGTTGGAAATCCATTCTCCCTACGTGCCTTGTACGAGTTTTGTTTGTATTACCCACGTTGTGGCTAGTATGCCGGAATTTAATAGATGTAACAATTTCAGCTATTTGAATAAGTATTTGTGAATAGACACTATTATAATATCAGAGGATTTTTATAAAAAGTGTTTTAGCTATCGTAAGGTAAAAACCCGACATGTTTATTTGTGGCGTGGTCTTACGAGATGCTTTTATTTTCAAAAGGATTTTTGAAACTTTAATAATCAATTGAGTGTGATTTTCTCACGCTGGTATTCCAGACTGACTCGGGTATTGTTTTATATGATGCTCGGGTCAGACCGAGTATTATAGGTTACAGGATATGATGCTGTGGAGCTCAGGAGATGAGCTGGATGGCGAGACGTATCTCCCATACTTGTTTATATATATATTCCGCTGTGTTGATTGTTGTACTCTGTTGTATTGAGGACATGATATGGTTATTGTCCAGTTGTATGTTATGTGTTCTCTGGTGTATACTCTGATGCTATATTATATAAAACTGATATAGTTTTGATTTGTGTAAAGATCTGTTAATATATATTATATTTTATTCCGCTGCGATGATTAGATTCTGATTTTGTTTTCTATTTTTCTTCTTCTACCTCTTCTTCTTAACTAAAATGGTTCGATTTTCCGGGTCTGGAAAGTCGGGTCGTTACAGATAGAATTCAGGCATAACAAGAGATAGTAGCATCGTAAACCAAGGATATAGAAGTCTTCGGTGAATCAATGCTTTTTGTAAAGAAGTTTCACCCCTTTACAAGTCATTAGAATATTGGCGGGAACGCCAATTCATTAAAAAGATTATTCGGAGTGGAGTTATGGGACACTCCAAAATCAAGAAGACACGAATAGGGGAGGACAAGAATGGACTTTGGAACCGAAGGGGATGCTCCAAAATTTTAAGGAAACCGAATCGAAGAAGAAGGAATTCAAGTTCGAACGAAGGTGATTCTATAATTAGATCTACTCTATATGCTGAGTTTGCCTAAAACCAGAGCTCTTATACCAACTATAACGACCAGATATTTTCAACCATTCGCATCCACACATGTCGGACTTGAATTGCTCAAAATACCGAATTGTTAATTTATATTTGGAAAACTCATCATATACAGTAAATAAATAATCACAGATCACAAACACAGAGTAATATAATGCAGCAGAAGAAAAAGAGATAGTAGTTCATGAAGCTACTATATAAATACATCAGAGTTAATTAAGATACAATAGGAATACCAAGATACAAAAGGAGTAACAGTATGATAATTAGGTACAACTCAGAATACAACTGGAATCAACTGGATAACAAAATGAATAGATATCTGGATCTTCAAAGCAAAACTCCAGCTCCAAAGGCGAGTCTCGAATGCTGTATCACTCAGTCTGACCCGAGCGTAAAGCAAAACCCAAAACACTCGAGTCAGGACATACATACTTATACAATGTAAACCAACTCAAGTGAACTGTAATAAAGGTACAAGTAACTTAAAGAATGCTTGGGATCGCCCATTCTTTAAGGATCCGATAAAATATCTACTATGTAGTAATATTCGCTATTATAATAATATCTAATCATAAAATAAACATACTTTTAAATAGCGTTAAGGCTTTACATTTTCCACCTTAACACGTAAAATGCCAATAGTCTACACGGTACCTGCATACCTCGCAAGGCTATGAGACGATACTCCATAGGTACGACACAAATAGAAACTCGTAGTAAAGCTCAATATGGTAGGTGACACGACACAACTAGGCAATGCCAGGGTAGATATACCAATTACGCATCCGGACTGGTGGTGACGCATAACAGCTACTACCGCCCACCTCGAACAACACTCCCAAATCAAGGGGGCACCCAAACAATCACAAAAGTAATAGAATGGTATCAAAGAAGTGTGTCCGATCAGAGGTGCTACCTCATTGGCCCGTCGATTGCTCCTGTTTTAGCCACCTTATGCCAACTCACGGGAGTTGGGTCCACGTATATACCTTTAGGATCGTCGCCACCATCCTACTTCATTCTGGAAACTCCACCGCGTACACAGTTGTTAAAGTGGTTTTCAGTATCGACAAAGAGTATGTCCATATCTGATCCCGGTCTCTTTAACAACCAATCGTTATTATAACCCGTGGTTATAAATTTAAAATAATATTTTATACTTCAAAATAGAATATCATTTCAAATCCAAATCTTTATCAAAATAAAGATTAAATCAATTCCAAACCATTTCAATATATTTATAATATCATATCATTTCAAAACTTCATTTCAAATCATTTCAATATATCAAAATATCTTATCTTTCCAAAACTTCATTTCAAATCATTTTAATATATCAAAACATCATATCTTTTCAAAACTTCATTTCAAATCATTTTAATATATCAAAACATCATATCTTTTCAAAACTTCATTATCAAATCATCATTTGAGTTCAAATCCAAATATTCAACTTTAAATACCTTTTAAATTCAAAGATATCATTCATTTATTATCATTTCAAGTCACATTTTTAATAGTTTATATTTCAATCAAAATAATTCATCTAAACCATTTAAAAGTGTAATTATTATACTTTTAAATCAAGTATTCAATTTTCAAAGTTTTAAACTATTCTGAGTTCATTTACTAAGTTAAAAACCATAAACATTGAAAATTTCAGCCTTTCACAGCATTCAGAAAAAGCTGTTATAAGTTATTTTTGACAACATTTTAATTCAGCAAAGACAGCATTTTAAAACTGCTGTTAAATCTCAGTTTAGTTGAAATTTAGTTTAAAACAGCAAAGACAGCATTTTCAGAAATGCTGTAATAGCTCAGGTTTCAAATTAAAGGTTTTAGTTAAATTCAGCAAAGACAGCAGACCACTACAGCAATTACAGAACTACTGTATTAGGCCTTTATCTAGTTTTTAGCCTTTTAATTTACTTCAGCAACTACAACATTACAGAACTGCTGTAATAGCCTCTTATTTAAGTTTTAGTTCATTTACAGAAACCATAGCATTTCTGAATGCTAAAAAGTAATTTCCAGATTTTAGTGTATTTCCAACAAATAATAACCTTTATTTTAAACCCTTTTAACATTATAAAAATCATATTTTTAACATTCAAAAATGTTCATTTAAATATATTTTTTACTTATGATTTTTATAAAGTAACTTTACAATAAAATCCAATTTCCCAATAATTTTACTTAACAAATCCAAATGCACAATTTTCCCAATTTACGTTTACAATTTATTAACACTTACATTTTCAAATTACCATTTCACAAATTAAACTAAATTTCCAATTTAATTAATTTAAACCTTTAATTAAAACCAAATTTCCCATTTCCAAGTAAAGTTATATTTTAAAATTACACATTTAAGCATTCATTCATTCAACCATTTTAATACATAGAAAACTCAATAACACTTTATTAAATCATTTAAATTCAAATCCAAATCAAATTATCATATTTACCATTTTTCCAAATAAAATTAAATTTCCATTTTATTTATATAACTTAAATATCATTTTAAAACCAAAATTCCAAATTTCCAAACTTAAGTTATATTTCAAAAATTCACTTTTACCATTCATTTAAATTACATTTTTAACTTCTAGAAAAATCCATATTTCTTTATTTAAACATTTAAAAATCCAATTTAAATCAAATTTTCAAAATTTTACACTTTTAAAAATATTTAAAATATTCAAAATACTTTATAAAAATAACCACGGGCCTGTATATAGTTTCCTAACCTAGGTCAAGTGATACAGATATGTATCATTTCAATCCACAGTTTAAAAAGCAAAAATTCAAGTTCTATCATTTCAAACCCGCAATCCCAAGTTAAAATAAAATAAATAAAAACCGTTCAAGCCTATCATTTCAGCTCATAAAGATTTTTCCCTATTCTAAAGTCCGTTCGGGTATGTATCATTTCAACCCATAGTGATTCTATTCTACATGGAACTTGCAGTGTGATAAACAGATATAAATGAACTGTTAACAATTTATAACAGTAACAGATGATATGACGGGTAATTTAACAGTTTTAACATCATATAAATAAATCATCATAGGTAGATATAACATAACATAAAAGTTCTACACATTCAATTGTTGTCAATTCACATTTGCATAAGTATAAATGTCAGGTGAGATTTACTCACATTTTTTTACGCTGGAGTTAGCGATCAAAACACACAGAATAGATTCCAGAAAGCACGACAAGCACGATACAGCACGACTTGATTTGAGTGGAGAGATAGCCAAGATTTTAATCTTGTATTCAACAACAAAACAAAACAAAATATAAATACAATACAAAAGATTAAATTGGAATAAATGGAAACTAGGCTAGACAAATAACATCACCTAGCTTTAAATCAATGTTTGCTTGATCTTGCCTCAACTTGTGCTCAACCATACATGCTTATGGTTCGACCATGATGTTTACAAGTGAAAATAGATCAGGTTTGGGACTGAAAATACATGGCTAGCAAAGGCATGGGAAGAGGTAGAGGTTACATAACATGAATACAAGGAGTTAAGGCACTAAGGTGGAGTTTTGGTGAACTTTTTGGGCTTGGCT
Organism: Allium fistulosum; assembly: GCA_030737815.1. Taxonomy (NCBI): domain Eukaryota; kingdom Viridiplantae; phylum Streptophyta; class Magnoliopsida; order Asparagales; family Amaryllidaceae; genus Allium; species Allium fistulosum. The sequence continues at coordinate 693,971,402 of CM060904.1, forward strand.
ACATGGGTCTATGGCTCGGCCATGGCTTGTACAGGTCAGATCTGGACAAAGGCTAAAGTGATGGGTAGTGGTGGTATCTAGGTGGTGGTGGAGCAATAGGGGGTGGCCAAGGTGATGTATGTTGGTGGTGAAGAAGCTAGGTTAGGCCACATGTATAGTTTAAGGAAATTTGACATTGTTTTGTAGATTCTGCAACATGAGATGGTCAAGACAACTTCAGGTCAGAGGAGGGGGATGATTTGGCCGTGGATGAAGTGGGAAAGAAGAGGAAGGTGAAGGTGGTGAGGCTATGGCCGAGCAACAAGGAGAAGAAGCCAAGGCAAAACATTGAAAATCAAAAGGAAAAATGAAGAGAAAAAGTGAAAAAGTGAGAGGAGGCCATTACCAATCTTTGTAGCCGTGAATGAAATGAGGAATGATGCTTTTTTCACGTGAAAATGAGTTAAAACTCACAGCTATCAAATGAAAATGCACGGCCAACTCAAGGCAAATGAAAAGACTTAGGAAATTGAAGAGGTTTTTGGCTAATGAAAAGTCATAAGTTTGTAAAAGTTGTCTCTTCAAATTTCTATTTATTTAAATCAAATAAAACAAATAAAAAATAAGTAAATGAATTTCAGAACTGAAAACAAAATAAAATATAAATAAAATAAATAAATAAATTTAGGAAAATAGGAAAAGAATTAAAGAAATTGCGTAAATATTGAAAACAGGGTTCAAAAATTACAATTAAATCATCACAAGCTTTAGAAAAATATCTACTTCATTTTAAAAATATTTAAAACAAAAATGTGAAGTAAAATAATTCATTTATATTTTCAAAATGAAATAAATAATTAAATTTAGAGAAATTAGAAAAAGAACTAAAGAAATTGTTTAAAAATTCAAAACAGGACTTAAAAATTACAAATAGAATATCACTAGTTTTAGAAAATTTCTATTTCACTTTAAAACAAATAAAAGGTCAAATAAATAAAATAAATAAAGAAAAAAATAAAGTGGGAATGAGTATAAAATAAGATCTTAAGGAAAAAGAGAAATAAATAAAGAATTCCTTTAATTAATTGAAACCGAAGATTAAAAATTATCAACAGAATACAACTGACATTGGAAAATGTCAATTATACTTTGAAAAAAGTTTTAAAACCAAAATATATACATAACAAGTTATTTTACCCATATAAACATAAATTAGAACATTACATGACCAAATAAAATATTATTTATATAATTTAAAATAAACAATTTTGTTAAATACAACAAATTACACACAATATTTAAAAGGGCATAACTTTCACACTATAAATCAGATTTCAACGAAACAAAAAGCAGTATTCTTGAAATTTTATTTACTTTCATAATAAAAGATAAAATTCAAAATTTTAAACTTTTAAAATTTTAAATTAAAAGTCAAAGTTTGACCATAATGACCAAAATTCACATTTCTGGAAAATACTCTATTTATTCTTGTTTGGAATTATAATTCACATAAAAATCAAAATTATATTTAAAATAACAAAATTTATCCATTTTAATAAATAAAATAAAGTTCTTAAATCAGGAAATTTAATTAAGGTAATTAAAATAATCACAAAATACAGGGTTGTTACACTCATTGGATGAAGCATTGAATGCAAGATACTATGCAGCACAAAAACAACTGAAAAATGCAATGCATCAACAACTGATTGAAATCAGACAAAAAGCTAAGGAGAAATGACTAACTCAAAAGGATGAATGTACAAAAAGTTTCTACATAAAGATGTCATATAGGCAGAATTATAATAGTCAACACAACACACTAGCAGTGAATGGAGAGCTTGTTACAAAATTTGAACAGAAAGCTATAAACTATTTCTCAAATCTCTATAATGTACAATATGATTCTTCCTTGCTTCATATTAATTGCAGGGCATTGATAACCGAAGAAAGGATTGACATGCTGCAAGTTGATGTTTCTGAGCCAGAGATCGAAGAAGTTGTGTTCTCTACCAATGTAGACTCGAGCCCTGGTCCAGATGGATGGAACTCTAAGTTCTTCAGGCACCATTGGAGAGATATGAAACAAATGATATAAGAAGCTACTTAGGAATCTTTCAACACCGGTAAAATACTGCATGAACTCAATCATACTTTAATTACTCACATTCCCAAAATAAACAAGCCAAATAGAATCGAAGACTATAGACCTATAGATTGTTGCAATATGTTATATAAGATAGTCAGCAAGGTGATATGTAATAGAATAATTCAGATTTTACCAGACCAGTTTTCATTAAGCCAATCAACATTCATTAAGGGAAGACACATTCTTGAAAACTCTCTCCTAGCTCATGAATTAGTCAAGAATTTTAGTAACAAGGGAGCACATAAACTTTGCATTAAAGTGGATCTTCATAAAGCTTATGACAAAATCAAAAGAATATTTACAATTCGCATGCTTCTATATGTGGGTTTCCCATTAGTGTTAACAAACCTTATTGATGAATATATTTCAACTCCAACTTTTTCTGCCATGATTAATGGAACACTTAGAGGATTTTTTAGCAATAACAAGGGACAAAGATAGGGTGGTCCTCTATCACCATATCATTTTGCAGTAGCCGTGGAGTATTTTTCCCTTCCGTTGGAATTAGCATGTCACTATGACCTTTTCTAGCCTCTACATAATAATCAGCCGGTGTTCTATCATCTTTTATATGCTAATGATTTGATTGTAGTTTTCAAAACTAATGCAAGGGAAACACAGTGCATAAAAGGCATATTTGGTAACTTAGAAAGATATGATGGGTTGTAACTAAACACACAAAAATCAAAATGCTACTTCAACAAATTTTTCAAAGACAAGAGAACAACTCTAGATATTCTAGGCATAAAGGAGGGAAGCTTGCCAGTGAAATATCTAAGAGTACCATTGTCATCCAATGTCATAACTGATAAAGAATGCGGTGAATTGGATGGGAAAATTAGAGATAAACTAAATGGTTGGAGTTTAAAACTTTTATCTTTTGCAGGGGGAGTTGAATTAGTTCACTCTGTGATTACTGCCTAAGTAAGGTTCTGGGTCCAAACTTTTCAAATTCCTGACTGCTCTATTGAAAAAATAATTTCAGTATGTGCTAATTTTATTTGGGGGATGGATTACATAAAATCAGTTATGATGTGTTGTGTAGACCAAAAGCAAAAAAGGGGAGTAGGTCTGGTAAATCTCAAGGAACTTGAAAAGGCTTATAATCTAAAATTAGGTTGGAAAAGAATCACTTCTAAAAACATATGGGTTAAATGGATGAGAGCTAGATACACCAATAACAATTTTTGGGTAACGAGAGTTGATATTATTGCTTCAAAAGTGTGGAAAAATATCTTAAAGGGGAAAAATGAGCTCAAAAAACACATAACCAGGAAATTTTTAAGTGGGAAACACATAAGTCTCTTGAAAGATCCTTGGCTAATAGGAATAATTTAATCCCCAAACCATGGTAAGATACAGTTACGAGTGTGGGTGGTTATGAAAATAAGGTAGACTCTATTATTAGTGATGGAAGATGGTACCCTGAGAGAAAAGGTTGTTAAGAAATTTCAATAGATGTGCGATATATCCCTATTATCAAAACGCTGGAAATGACATATGGACCTGAAAACCCAACCAAAAATGTCAACTTTTCTACAAAATCAACATGGGAAGTCATAAGAGAAAAATATGAAATTAAAATTGGGCATCTATGGTCTGGTCGAGAATAAGTAATCTTAATATGGCATTTTCTACTTATATGGCAATCAAATCTAAGACTACCTACAATCGACAGATTAGCTAAATGAGGACTCAATGTTGAATTAAGATGTAAATTATGCAAAACTGAAAATGAATCACATCAATATTTATTCTTGAAATTCTCTTACTCCAACAAATTGTTACAAACTTTTAAATAGAAGAATAAAGACATGCAACTAGTCAGAAGTTTGAAGGACGAATTAATTTACCTAAGTAGCAACCAAGGGGAATCGAGTCAGATAAAGCATGTAACACTCACAACTATTATTCATCACATTTGGAAGGAAAGGAATCAACGAGTATTTCAAAACAAAGAAAGAAAAGTAGATTAGATATGTAGACTGATAGAAGCAGATGTAAAAAATATTTGTGAATGCATAAAGAAAAAACAACATATCAGTGGTATTGTGGAGGAACGACAACTTATGGAAACCTGGGGTCTCTTTGAGCGTGGGCCGCCATGATTTGCAAATGAAGAAAGAAAAGAGAATTCTAGATAGAAAAGGAAAGAATAGTTTGAAACGATGAAAGTGAGAAAGGCATGTAAAAGTTGGAATGTATCGTATTATTATCTGACATCGCCTTTTATTGTTCTCGAGGAAGACTTTTATTTTCTTTGATATTTTGTTTACCGAATTCAAATGTTTGTATGAGCCATGGGCCTGAAAGCGTACAGACAATAAAGTTAACCCATTTTCAATATATATATAGTACTATTAATATGTGTATACAAACCATATACATATATTATAGTACTTTTAAACATGTGTATATACTTAGGCATTTATATTCCTGATATGCATAGGAATTTATCAGATATATATATAAGTGCAATATATATGTATATAGTTATACACACATTTATACATTATTATGTTATCATGTTAGACTGTTAGTGTATGAATATATAAGATATATTCAAAGCAATCACTAAATAAAATTAATTAATGTGATTAATTAAACAAATAGAAAATATTTTAAGATAAAATATGATTTTATTTTAATAAATTGATTGGATCAAGTGCTAGTTAATAGATTACATAGATCCATTAAGATCCAAACAGATATTTTATTTTAAGATTTACCTATTTCACCCATTGTTAAAATGGGCTGGATCCAATGATTGTATCAGAGCCCATATAATCTATATAACCTAATTAGCCAACATTTAGAGCCAACTAATAAACATTTCAATCTGATGGTTGTCTATAATAGTAATGCCTAGGCTTGAGGTTGAATAAAAAGTATTCTCCCCTTTTGGACTACTGTCCTCGCCTAATGAATGGAGCAAGTCCAAAAGTCCGGCCCAAATCTTAGGCCTAGAGTTATTTGATAAATAAATAATTAATTAATTAAAATATCTGTACAGATATATACATACACACATAACTATAAAGTTATAGTTTAATAATAAAAATGTTTAATTTTCTAGAAATCATTTTGAGAAACTAAAATAAATAAAAATTTGAAATTTATTAAATATTTAATTAAAATGTTTAGTTGAACAATTAATTAAATAGTTCATATAAATATACTATAAAAGTTATATTTAAATATATATTTTAAATAGTATAACATGGATAAAATAAAATTTTTAAATTTTAAATAAAATTTAATTAAACCAGTTAATAAATTAATAAATAAAATTACTTAAATGTGATTTAGTTAATAAGATACATATAATTATTCAACTTTCGTGGCTTTCAACGGTACAAAAATTACTTCTCTTCCTTCCTTCTCCAAGCATACCTCAAATTCTCTTCTACCATCGCATTCGAAAGCGCAAACCTATGCTCAAATAGTCAAAGCGAACATCCCCCTTACGCAGCTCCATCATATACTCATTTTACCCTAATCCGCACACCAAGGAGAAATCGAATCAGGGGTAAACCTTACTGTTTTTGCTATATGGGACTATATCATAAAACAAAGGAATGTCGTAATCTTTTAAGATGCTTTGAATATGGAGATTTTGGACATAAATGCACTTCATGTACAAACACAGATCTTACCAATATTAAGCGAGTGTGCACTAGAAAGCCAGTGTTGGAGAAGAAAGAATACAGATTTCAACTCGTGTATAAATGCATGATACTAAAAGGAATTTTGATAGATGGTCTAAAGAAGAATGGGGAACAGGGCTTTGGCTTTCTTGATAACATAGTTTATCACTTCAATGAAGTGTTCCGGGCAGAAAAACTAGAAAAAAAGTTAGTGCCATCTTTGACTCAGTCGAGACAAAGGAAAGCATAGTTGTAACACCCTGTACGGTAGGAGGGAATAGTCAAAAGCGATGAGGAAGAGAGCAAGTCAGATGCTGATATCATGATCGATGTTTTTCCACAACCATGGTCGAAAGAGACTGCTGATCAACTCCCACCTTCAGACCCGCTTTGGTTAGATCCATTTGTTATAGCAGCCGATGATCTCCTCACCACTAGAGTCAGGTAAGTCAGCTAGCGTGGTAGTATCATAGTGCCTCGAAACCAGTAACTGCTTTGATATTTTGACAAGTTTAAATGAAGATTTTAGTAATTCCAAATGACATAGGAGAGTGTGTTCACGTATCTGAAAACCAAGCAATGCGAATTTTAGAAGATTTGGATATGGGCGCACCAGGATCGAGATCAAAAACGGACAGTTAAGGGCAAATCTATACAATTGGGAAGATTAACAGGAGGAGTGCTAGGCTCCATGGTGTCTCTACCTCCTTGTCCTTTAGTGCCGTCGGCTCTAGCTAAGGTTTGGCTATTTGTTTAGGTGGTACATATTGTTCTACAATATTAAATTATATATCCACACCTATTATTCTTGACTTAGCTAAGAGGTCGGGTTTTTTTCTCAATATTGAGCAGGGGGATATTGACTTTGTTTGTAACGAATCACCCTTTTGAACCTCGAATGTCGACACTAATACATATGCGGTATTCACATGCCGAGCACCTAAGTGCCGAAAAGATGAAAAGTTAGGGTGAAATAAAAAGAAAACGAAAACAGAACAAAGTAGAATGAACACAATATCAGAATCTCAATAGCGGTACGGTAATATATAATATCAAAAGAACAGTACAAAGGGTTACTCCGATACATAAATTTCAAAGGTATAAAACCTAAGTACTATTATTAGCCTGGACAGTTATAACAACTCATTCTCACATATGCTGATATGTACAATATGGTAATGCAGCGGAAATAAGAATACCACGGTAGGTGAAACATCTAGCTCATCTTCTCGAGCTCCAATGAACATCAACGGAAACATGCTTTTCTCAAACTACTTGAAAGAGCATGCTAGGAATTTAGGGAAAACAAAAACCAAGCGTCAGACATAAGTCTGGATTGAGAAACTCAAGAAATATTTGATCAATATATAACAGTGCTTTTGAGACTACATGGAATGCCATAACGGTTATCCCTTCAAAAGAACCACCATCTAATAACTACATAAGGTGATATATTAGATAATGTCTAGGGTGAAGAATATAAATATATAACATAGCCGGAATGGTTACATTCATTACATTCAACAACATATTAGAGGGCACAATCAAACCTAATAAGGAACGTTCGCATAATGGATTTTCCACGGAGATCTCTTCAGAGAAGCCGAATTTGAACTCCATGCATAAGGATTAAAAGTTACCTTTCAAGTATCATATATCTCTAGATAAAGTATACCATAAGTAAAACACAAAGGCCCATGCTCGAACATAAACATGAACCACGTGGTACCAAATATCATTAACTCCCACGCGCAACATCGATAAGCATACTCTAGATATGGAGTTGACAATACCCTGCCGTGGGTTAGCTAAACTCTAGATTATGCAGTCTATTCTGTCTTTAGCCATTTCCGATGTCGAAGTCACGTTCGGCATCTTCCACATGAGTCTTCATCACTCGAACAGAACACAAATCCCAACTAGATTCCCACATCCCGAACAGATCTTGAAGCCACACATGGATTCCAACATCATGAACAAATCCACTTCCAAGAGATAAAACACGTGTCTTAACCATGAAGTGGTTTTCGATAAGTAAAACACTTACTGATCCCGGTGTCTTCAAAACTGAATCGATGAATTTGGTCATTTGATGATAATGAGAGCGATCGCATATGGAAACCAAGTCTCATATACTTATCACGTTTTCGATATTTTCATCTCACATTATCCCTCGTCAAGGGTGAAGTCAGTAGGTTAGAGCTCTATTGCTCCTATCCCTACATGAGCATCGGTCTTAATTCCTACAGATAGACAAGGCTACTTCATCAGCTTTTAGTGCTAAGTATACGGTTAAATGCTTCATAAATGAGTAAACATACAAAGCACGATCAAGTCATACAAAGCACGATTAAGTCACATAAGCGACTTCTATTCCCCTATTTATTTAATTAATATTTTTATTAATTAAAACCTCTTTTATTAAACAGAACTTCTTTTATCTAATAAAATATTTTTTATCGATTTCTACTATTCATTTGTACCTTTTCAATACTTCAAAAAGTATTCATATTCTTATCTCAAACGATATAAGTATATTTACAAATCATGAACAACATTTGTTACTTTAAACCTTTGTTTTTCCAATCTTTTTCTAACAGATTCCTTACTTATGATTTCCTTCAAAATATCCATTTTAAGGATCTAAGCAATTTCACAAATCCATCCAATAAGGTTTAAGACTAACGTTACTTATACACTGTCACTACAAATCCAAAACCATTTCATACTTATACTTGTCTTTAAAACATTCTTTTAAATATCTAAGTTAATAATAGGTTAATTTAGATAGTCAACTAATCGTTTATCGAGTTAAAACAATTGCTTATACAAATCAATGTTCATATACTTAACTCCTTTCCAACATTTCAACTTAACTATTCCTCGTTCAACAATGAAGCCAGGTAAGTTAGAGTACTATTGCATCAAAACCTTGCCTAGACACTTGATTCTTGAATCTTACAAATAGACACGCATACTCGTCGACTTTTAATGTTAAGTATATTATTAATGATTTCCATAAACAAGTAACAAACAACATAATTAACCCATATTCGACATTCCCGACTTAGCTATTCCTCATTCAAGAGGGAAGCCTAGTAGGATAGAGCTCTATTACTCCATCCCTACTCGACATCAATCTTAACTCTCACATATAGAAAAGCCCACTTCTTCGCTTTTAGCGTTAAGCAAAGTTAATTACCTTTTAAACAAGTAAGTAAACAACGAGATTAACACGTTTTGGAAATTCCAACTTAAATATTCCTCATTCAAGAGGGAAGCCCGGTAGGTTAGAATCTATTGCTCCGTCCCTACTCAACATCAATCTTCACTCTCAGAAATAGAGAAGTCTACCTCGTCGACTTTTAGTGTTAAGCCTAGGCAATTACCTTTTTCAAAACTTATATATACTTTATTAAAAATATATTTAAACTTATAACCAACTTTAGAATACTTCAAAACATGTTTGAAAAGATCTCTAGAAGATTAGAGAAAATTACCAAATTTAAATATCATTTTTGAACACTTAAAACCATAAACGACATACTATAGCATTTATAAATGCTATTAAAAGACTTTGTTAAAAACAACATTGAAAAACACGATCTTTGTGACTACTTTTAACCACCTTAACAGATGATTAAAGACTTCGGATTTTTATAGTAAGTACTACCATTAGGATACTTAAAAACCATGAAAAGAAACTCTTAAGAATATATTATTCATTTATAAAAATTCTTAAAAACAAGGGATTAAGAAGTGCACTTATAATGACTATTCTCGCTTCAAATACTTTCAAACTTACTTCAATTTAACACACAAGTTAAACAATCATTTAAACATCAAGTCAAGGACACACCACATATTTTAAAGGGTAATAGAAGTGATGTTATATGATATAAAGATATCATTTGCTTTCAAAAGCAAGAGGGGTCCAAAGTTTATAGCTTTATTTAGTTAATGTCACTTTAACTTTATAACTCAAACACAACATATATATATATATATATATATATATATATGCACTATATATACAAACAAGATAGTAAGATCTTAGATCCATGCCAAACCCAAGCACAAAGCCACAAGAATCAAAAAACCACCTCCTTCCATCACAAAAAGCCTAAAGTTCCAACCTTTAGCACTTTCAAAACAAGGCCACACCACTCCTCCTCCTATGCTCACGCCCCCTCCAAGATCCACCTCTTCCTCTCTCCTTCTCCCACTTTTTACTTCTTAATCATGCCTCCCATGATTTTTTAGGCATATTGCCAAAGTTTAAAAGAGATTGGAGATGATTTGGTTAAGACATGGAAAAGTTAGAGAATAATTAGTGGATTAGTGCTTAAGCACTTCCACCATTTTTAATTCTCATACTTCATTTAATACTCTGTGAATTAGTGATTATTTAACAAGGGTGTGTCCCTACTTATATAGGCTTCAAATGGTATAGCATAAGCTTGTTCTCACCCCTCTTTCATGACATGTTAGGATCATCTCCCATCACTTCTCCTTTATCATTTCTTAAGATTTAAGATTTCCCTTTTAAGCTCATATCCTAAATATCTTTGATGACATCACCCAAAAAGTTTATTTCCATAAATGGTAAAAAGTTTTTATTCCATTTTCTTAATTTCGAAGCAAACAAGTGTATGTAAAAAATCTAATCAACTTCTGATAGTTAAAAAGCTGTTTATCGATAAAATGATTTTCGATCACATAATCGATATTTTTTCAAAATATTTATTTTTGCAAACAATTTTCCAAAACAAGCTTACCATCATCACTTATGATTTAAAATGGGGTTAAAACTCCCATTAAATCATTTTAATAACGTTTAATCAAAGATTCAAATATTTAAATAATTGAGATATTTACATACGAAGTGTTTGAAATGCCTGGTCATTACATTATCAGAGATAAGGAATGTGAACTCTTAGATCATGAAATACATCGGTTGTAAAGTTAGGGTATTAAATGAGTTAGTAAAGGCAATAAAATTAGAGTTTTCTTAAAAGATAATAATATTAACATTGTCTTATTACAAGAAACTAAAATAGAAAGCCTCGGTTACTACTTCTATAATAGTTTAGGGTGCTCTATATTAGAAACTGGGTTTGCCTCCCCGCTTAGGGGAGTTCAAAAGGCTTAACAATGGGCTGGAAAAACAAAACTATGTTAAGCTCGTACAATTCATAATCAAAGCTTCTTTGATGCTTCTCATTTTCATCGACCTTAAAGATGCTCTTTATTAAATGTATCGAATGTGCATGGGTCACACAATAAGATTAATAGTAGAATCATTTGGAGCGAGTGTTTAGAGTTTAGATGCCTTACCATCGGTCCTTCGAACCTAGGAGGATTTCAACATTACTTGACTTTTGGGTAAGCACTCGCCTAGAGAAGGGGATCTTTCTACCATGGAGGAGTTCGACTAATTTATTACCAATGGTAATTTAATTGAATTACTGCTCGTTAATAGACAGTTCACATGGTTAAACTCTATAGATAACCCTTCTTTAGCTCTCCTTGATTGTTTCTTTATTTGTGAGGAAAGGGAAGATAGGTTCCCATTTTTTGCAGGCTAATGGGCTCCCAACCATTTATTGGATCACTGTCCCATCATTTTTTTGTGAGGTTCAACTCTTATCCCATAAATCTTTTAAATTTTAAAAGATGCGGCTCTTAAAAAATAATTTCACTGACTTAGTTACTAAAAAATGGCTTTCTATAAGCAATAATAACTTTATATATTCATGTAATATAGTCAAAACACTTGTTAGTAGCTAAGGGTCTTGGATTATTTCTTAAAAAATGGAATAAAGAGGTTTTTGGCAGCATGAGAACTAGAAAAGGAAAACTTTTCTTTGAAATCCTAAAATCAAACAAACTAGAAGAAACTAGAGCCCTAAATTCTAGCAAGGTGTTCTTTTATATCCTAATGATGAACTGGACAAAGTTACCACACAAGAGGAAATTATGTGGAAATAGAGATCCGGGGTCCAGTGGATAAGTGAAGGTGACAAAATACCAAGCTTATTCATAAAACTACTAATGATCGGAAGCAGAGTAATACTATAAGCTCCTTAATTGTGAATTATATGGAAATTTTTGATCAAATTGAACTCAATGATGTGTTCACTAATTACTACAAATATATCTTTGGAACTAGTAGAAATCAATAAATTACAGCTGGATGGAATGATCTATACCATGCTAATACTAGGATTAAATTAGTTGACCTGGACATCGCCTTTTTTGAAGGAGATCTATATGGCTATTAGCGACATGCCTAGCGATAAATTGTCTGGACTAGATGGCTTTCCCATTCCATTTATAAGAAATTTTGGCATATTGTATAATTGGACCTTATCAGAATGTTCAATGAGTTTTATAATAGTAATCTACCATTAGGAAGATTTAACTTCACCAACATCATCCTCCTTCACAAAAAAGTTAGCATTATAGAACCCATAGATTTTAGGCCCATCTCACTAATAAACTACTCAATCAAACTTATTTCTAAAGTCTTAGTAGTAGGTTAAGTAATAAAATGAAAAGCTTAATAGACACGACGCAAACTACTTTTATAAAGGGTAGGAACATCACCGATGGGATCGTTGTAGTCCAAAAATCTATTAATTATTGTTGTAAAAATAATACTACTTATGCCATGTTAAAATTAGACTTCACTAAAGATTTCGATCCTATTGACTAAGTGTTTCTAAAGGACCCCCAATTGGCTAGGGGCTTTAGCTCTAGATGTGTCAGATGGATTATGTCTTCGTTAAAAACTGGAAATTCTAGTATTTTGGTCTATGATTTCATAGGAAATAAAATTCAATCTAAAAGTGGGCTAAGACAAGGCTACCTTTTATCATCTTTACTTCTCAACTTAGCAGCACATATTTTTTCTAGGATCATAAAATTATCTATTACTACTGGGTGCTAGGTACTGTTAGGGATGAAGTCACTAGTGAGGTCTTCCAATTTTACAATTTGCTGATGATACCGTGCATTTTACCTCAAACTTCCATAACACATCACAGCTCTTAAACTTATTTTATACGGTTTTGAATTACTTTTAGGACTTAAGAATAACTTTGACAAGAGCTCTAGCCTTGCGCTAAATGATGTTGAAAATGTTGAATCATTTGTTGTCAATACCCTTAAATGTGAAATCATGAGGTTTCTATTCAGTGCTTAGGATTTTTGATTATACCTTCAAAACTAAAAAGGGAGGAGTGGTATATTATAATCGATAAAATTAATAGAAAACTATGTAAATAGAACTGTAGGTTTTTATCTAGAGTGAGGACAATCATTCTTATCAAACTCCATTTTGTCAGCACTGCTGACTTACTGGATGTCATTTTATCATTTTTCAAAATGGATCATCGATAAAGTAGATAAAATTAGAAGAAACTTCCTTTGGAATGGTGATAGTTCTTATAGCAGCATCAGCCGGGCCCTTGAAGACACTACTTCAACCCAATTTGTCTCACTTTGTGCTAAGTTGGAATATTGTAACCTAGGCAATGAGAGGGACACTAAAATCTAGTATTGGGAGAAAAGTGGTATCTATACCTTGAATTCGATGTTTAAGTTTTTAAACTTCTCCTCTCCAAACTTGTTCAAAGTGATTTGGAAAGTGAATGCTCCACCTAAAGCAAAGTTACACACTTGGCTAATCCTACACAAGAAATTAAATATAATATAATGCTTAAAGAAAAAGAATCTGATCATGAATTAAAAAAATGCTTTTTGCAATTTAGATTTAAAAAAATAACGCACCTTTACTACAATTGCCCTATAACCAGTAAAATATTAGTAAACACTCTTAACATTTTTGATTTAACCTGAACTAACATTAATCTTAACTGTGACATCTATTGGAACAACTTTAGATTCCAATGGAGTAAAGATTATAGAATTTTACTCGATGCCATCTTCACTATTATCTATTGGTATATATGGTTTGAAAGGAATCAAAGAATATTTAATAATGTTAATACTCAACCTCAAGACCTAACTTATGAAATTGCAATGTTTATATATGATTGGTTAGCCAATCCAAGCTATAAATAGGTAACAGGATTCATTTCAAAGATTTCCTTAAAAAAGTAAAAGGTCGAACAGATTTTTTGAAAGTAATATGGGATTTAACAGAGGACACAACCAATGGCCATAAATGACGACCTCATAGAAACCTTTAACGTTGACATTTCTCCAAAAATATATCCTGACTGGATACTAGTTTTGTTCTAACTAGCTTTATTATTTTTCCTCCTCCTACGTATATATGTAAATGTTTTTAATATGTATACATGTATATGATTTCTTTACCCATTTTCTATTGAGTGTTTCAGTTTAAGTAGAAGCGAAGGATCAGATAACTCTTATGGTATGCTCTCGAAGGCTTGATTGAGGGGTCAACATGTTCTTATGTGGCTTACTTTGTTACTTGATTCTTACACTATAAGCTATATTATGCTAGATTGGATTGAGTGCTACTACTTTTTCTTTCCTTTTTCAAGTGTAGAATAAATTAAATGAGTGCTCTCCTCCTCGTGAGGATCACCCATTTCACTCAAAAACAGATATATATATATATATCATATAAGTTAATTAAATTATAATAGTTATAAATTAATTCAACTTATATAATAATATGTATAATTAAAATATAAGTGGAACTGAAATAAATCCAAAATAGATTTTTGAAATAAATGTATACATATGGTAAATATACCATGATTTCAAATGCGTTTAACACTCGAATTACATGGGTATTTATAAGAAATACAATATTTCTTAAATCGATATCACTCAAAATATATAATAGATTATGGATCTTTAATATAGTTGCCCTCTTTCATTATATATTGATAGATTACTTGCATACAAACTAATTGTTGAGCAAACTCAAGCTAGAACTATTATGTATAGTATTATTAATATATTGTCCAGATGAGTTAAGATACATGCTTGTATTTTTAAGCAAACTCAAGGTATATGCATTACACTTAGACCATCGAGAAATGATATGTAAGTGTCAATAATTTCTTTTGATTTACTGAGTAAACTCAAGGTCAAAATAAAGGTTAGTTCAAAGACCGCGGTTAAGAGTTATATATGATATAACCGATAAAAATTTATTCATCGCTTGTGAGGCTATGATTTGTTAAGCAAACTCAAGGTCAAAATTCTAAGGCAAGAGAGTCCTAATGCTGACTAGAGAAATCGAAAGGTTAGAGTTTTGAAGAATATAAAAATATAATTAATGCCTTATTAGAAAAATGAAATCATTACATTTAAATGGTGGAGAGTAAGCCTTTGAATAGAAGGCTTTGGACAATTAAGGGAGGACTTTTGGATATCTACTTGGATTTTTGCGTCGAACTGCTGCTATTATAGAAAGCAACTTATTTCTAGATCTGAAATTGTTGTAAACTTGGTGGTAATTGCAAAAATATTCCATAATAATATTGATAGTGGGCATAGGCTAAAGATTCTATCCGAACCACTTTAAGAACTTTGTGTTTGTTCTCTATTTTCAATTCTCAGTCTTTTAATTTTTGTTTTTAATCGATTGGGTGTGTGGCCCATTTATTGGTCAAACATTTTTTGATGCTTTCACTACGATTTTCTTAAGTGTGTATCTTCTTTAATTTTGTATTTGGAAGAATCCACAAGTTAGATCAAAGAAGATACGGCTCTAAGGAAAGAGAAAGGTATTAGATCTCGAACTATTGTTGAAGGGGATGATAGAGGATCCCCTCATAACGAAGAAGAAACAACTCAACCGATAGTCCAGCCAGAATCTTCATATTAGCAAGATAGTATGGAAAAGGCTAAGACAGAGAAGACGATGTTAGAAATAAACCTAAGGATGCAACAACAGCAGAAAGTTTAGATGGATATAATGATGAAGATGTAAGAGTAACTACCGATGTTGGCTCAAACCCTGCAACAATGTGAATCTCGCAGGCGAAGGAAGAGTAGAAGAGATTCATCATCTTCTTATTCCAACAAAGTGAGCTAGTTTTTGACTAAACAAAATAGAAGGCTTGGCAAAAGACTGATACAGAAAGATGTTGGGGTAATGCAGAAAAACTTGTGAAAGATGGGCCACTCAACCAGCATCAAAACCACATAGAGCCGAACGGTCAAAAATGGTCGACATCGACCAGTCTGTTAAGAGGCAGATTGTGTCTAATAGTGAAGAGGAGTTGCAATTTGTTGACATAGGTAAAGGGTAAGCAATTAGTCCTTAGACTGGTGGTGCTGGAGCTAACATTGATGAGCCAGCTAAAAGGGGATGAAGTCCGACAAGGCATCATCATGGGTCGAGATGAATGGTTTCTCTAGAGATAGAGGAACCTAGATGTTATAGAACTTACCAAGATTGCTTGTCGGGCCAAATACTCCGGGATGTTCATGGTGACTACCGTTCCACAGGCCAAAGCAGTAAAGAGTACATTGACGATATGATAAAGAGATCGATGAGTTAAAGTCAGTAGTAATGAGATGACGAGTGGGCTTCATCGGCAAGTCGGACCCTAGTCACAGAAGAAATTCTTAAAGAAAGGTATTCAAAGAAGTTTGTGATGCTGACCATGCCAAGAAAAAATGGCATGACTGATCTAAGAAGATATTTTCTGAAGTACAAATGACACATGGATAGTGCATGTGGAATGGATGCTATGAGATGTAAGGGCTTTCCTCTTTTTCTTGAATGATGGGAAACGAAGTGGTATAATTAACATGAGTGCAGATCCATATCATCATATGATTAGTTGGCAAAACGATTTATGAAGCATTTTTAGGTGCATATTATTAGCCGAAGGATGCCATGTCGTTGTCAAATGTACCTCAAAGGTCCGGAGATACCCTAAAAAGTTTTTTGAAAAGGTTAGTACTGCTGTGATGGAAGTGAGTAACCATAAAGAGGAGATAGTGTTGATGGAACTTATGAATGGTGTTCACCTATAAACTGATTTTGGTAGATGATTCAAGAAGAAGGTACGAGCTTCTTGAAAGAGTTTTATCAACAAGCATCCCAGTATCTATGCTTGGAAGAGGCAGATCTATAGGTAGGATTGGCTACTCGTAATCAGGAAGGACTAAGCAGTGTAATTCAGAGTAATATAGCTATCAGGCATGGAAAAGATAGTGCTAGAAATGTTGCGGTGAATGTTGGGAACAATAACAACAAGCAGAAGAACCAGAATGCCAGTGGTAATAAGAAAGATAGGCAGAAGAATTCAAGATTTATTCACGTTGGAAATTATACAAAGTTAACCGTCTCCATTGAGAATATTTACCTTGCTACACAAGGTACAAAGAATTACAAGAAACCACCCCGATGGAGGCTAATGAAGAGGAGAAATGCTCTTGGAAGTTTGCTGCGTTCACAAAATTCATAAGCACAAGATAAATGAATGTAGGCATTTGAAGGATATCATAAAAGATTTGACCCACAGGGAAATGTTGTCGCAATATATAAGGAACGGAAGGGGTAGCGGGCTAGTTAATAATTAACCCCAAGGATAATTTTGACCCCAGGAAATCAGGCTAGGCAGAGTGGAGAAGGGCAGAGATAGCTGGTTAGGGGTGTAATTATCAATATGATATTGGGAGAAGTTGGAACGAGTTGGATCGCTATGCCAGCTCTTTAAGGCATGTGCCTTAGGAGATGTGTTACGCCATAAAAGAAGGTGTTTAGAGAAACAACATAAAGGAATTGATTGACCCGATGGTTATAACGACCATGTTTAGTCAAATTGTAATGCATCGAGTCTTTATTGATTATGGGAGCTCGATGAATATCTTGTTCAAACAGACTTTCGATAAGATGTGCCTTGATGAAAAGGATCTACAACCATGTAAATCCAAGATCCAAGGATTCACCAAAGAGGCTAAATATTCGATTGGATGCATTAAATTATCTGTTGAATTAGGAGTTGGACCATAAGGTAGTGGGATTATAGAACTTTGTTGTAGTTGATGGATTTTTAGCTTATAAGGCTTTCTTAGGTCAACCAACCCTTATTGATCTTCAAATTGTGCTCACTCCGTGGTGCTTGATGATGAAGTTCCCTATAAAGAATGGAGTGGAAGAAATTCAAGGTGACCAAAGCTAGGTCGTGAGTGTTAGGTCATTGATCTCAAAGAGGCTAAATAGCAAGAGAAGGTAAAGAGTAAAGAGAAGCCTCTTTGCATCAAAATTGCCAATGCATAGCAACTACTACCTAAGCCTTGGCTTGGGTTCAATGGTAAATTCTATAAATATATTACCCACTGAAAAACCTAGAAAAGGTAAGGGCGGCATCAATAGTGCCGATGATTGAGGTCCTGATGGACAATGACGATCCTACGATGGTTCTCAAAGTTGGATCTTAACTCGGCCTAAAGATGAAAAAGGAGCTGCTAAGGCTTCTTTTGGAAAACATAGATGTGTTTTCTTAGACACATCCAGATATGTCCAGGATATCGCCTGAAGTTGTGCGTCATACACTAAATGTGGACCCAGGTTACACTCTTGTGAAATAGAAATAACATAGTATGGAACCAAGAGGTTTGCTGCATTGAAAGAAGAAATGGATAAGAAGAAGGTAAATGGATTTATTTGCGATGCACAATACACGGAGTGGGTACCAGATCCATTAATGGTCAAAAAAGAAAATGAGAAATGGCGGACATGCCTTGACTATTCTGACTTAAATAAGGTGTGCACGAATGACTGCTTTCTCTTGCCACAAATGGACTAGCTAGTGGATGGAATAGCCAGACATGAACTACTATCCTTCATGGATTTATACTCCGACTGTAACCAAATTGCAATGTATGTCCCATATCAAGTGCAAGCAAGTTTTATTATAGATTTAGGTCTATATTGCTACAGAGCGATGTCGTTCTGCATGAAGAACGCTGGAGCTACTTACTAACGCTTTGGTTAACAAAAATGTTCAAAGAACAAACCAGATGGACGATGGAAGTCATGACAACCATTGGATCACATGGACGACCTTTTAAAGATGTCCTACATGCTCCAAAAATTTGAGATGAAACCGAATCCAATGAAATGTTCTTTTGGAGTAGCATCGGGCAAGTTTTTGGGTTTCAATGTAAACTCAAGAGGTATTAAAGCTAACCCAAAATAGATCGAAGCATTGAAACTGGTTACTGGCTCGATGACAAGGAAGAAAATACAAAGCTTGAATGGGAAAGTCACCGCATTGACTCGATTCATTTCAAAGGCGATCGATAAGTGTATAGCGTTTATTGATGCCCTTAAGAAAGAAAGAGAAAAGTTCCAATGGACGACCGAATGTGAAGATGCATTTCAGAATCCGTTGGAACATCTGAGGAAACCAACGATATTATCCAATCCTTTGGAATGAGAGGATTTGTATGTTTACCTAGTAGTATCGACTAACACACTGAGTGCATCATTGGTATGTGAGGAGAGCAAGATCCAAAGGCCGATCTACTACATCAGCAAATGGTATATTAGAGTGGAAAAGATTTGTCAAAAGTTTAAAAAATTAGCATATTGTTTGTTGATTGCATCGAGGAGGTTGAGACTATAATTTCTGGCTCATTCGATAAAGGTGTTGATCGATTAGACACTTAGATAAGTGCTACATCATCCTGAAACTTCAGGAAGAATAATAAAGTGGAACATCGAGATGAGCCAGTATGACATTGCTTATTATCCTAAGAAGGCGATATGAGGACAAAAATTGGCAGATTTTATTGCTAAACTCACCATTCAGGATGACAAAGAGGAAGAAGAATTGGTCTATCTTTCTCAATGGAAGCTGTACATTGGCGGAGCATCCAATGACCATGATTCTAAGGCTAGAGTGGTTCTGGTAACCTCGGAGGGTCGGAGGATCTATTATGCTTTGAATCTAAAGTTCCAAGCTACAAACAATGAAGCTGAGTATGAAGCGTAGATTGCAGGACTCAAGATAGTAAAAGAATTAGGAGTCAAGACACTGCATATCATTAGTGACTCTCAATTGATGGCTTGCCGGGTGAAGAAGAAATTTTAGGCTAAGGGTATTAGACTTGCCCCTAACCTGAAGAAAGTTTTGGAATTGCTGGACGATGTAGAGCACTACACATTAACACATACCCTAGAGAAGAGAACACAAATGTTGTTTTATTAGCCAAATTGGCAAGTTCTAGGGATGTGCAACTTTTGGGAATCGTGCCGTAGAGGTTTTACACCTCCAAGCATTGATGAAATGGATGTAGATTAGATCTTGGAGTTGAGGAAGAGAAGGAGTTGTGGATGACTCCAAATTAAATATTATTTGCTAAAAGGACTCTCCCAAAAGGAAGGAACATATGTTGAAAACTTCAGCGTAGAGTAACTTGATTCATTATGCAAGAAGGAGTGCTATATAGGATATGATTCTCAATCCCCTTATTAAGGACCTAAGGTGTGTTGCCAAAGACAAATCTAAGAAGATCCTTGTAGATTTAAATGACGGAAGTTGTGGTGATCACACCGAGGAGCAAACTTTAGCAAAGAAGATTCTTCACAACAGATATTTCTAGCAGACTATCAACCGAGAGGTAAAGCAAACTATGCAATAGTGTTCATGGATTACTTTACAAAATGGGTTAAAGCGAAATCACTTACAAAGATCACTTCAGCGAAAGTGATCAAATCTGTAGTGAACATCATGTGCAGGTTTGGAGTTCCACAGAAGGTAATCAATGATAATGGAACTCAATTCTTATGGGCTTATCGAACGATCCAAAAATCCACAACTAGTCATACTACTCTTGCTTATAGAAATTAGGCTACAATCCCGATTGAAGCTGAAGTCCCTTCTCATAAAAGGTTGCAATATCATCCAAAAGTGAAGAGGAGCTCTTGCATGAAACCCCCAATTTAGTGGAAGAAAAACAAGAAGAGGCTAATCTAATGGTGGTTGCTCACCAGCGAAGAGTAGCAAAGCAGTTTAATGCCAAGGTCAGAAATCGTACCTTTGAATAGGAAATCTTGTTCAAAACGAGTATTTCTGGGTAGGGGGGGTACTTTCTTCGAATAGGGAAGATCCCTACATGATTGCATAGAAGCTTGGAGATGATACTTTTCAAGCTATCTACAGTAGATGGGACACTATTCCCTAGGCATGGAATAGCGAGTATTTGTGTCGCTATTTCACTTGATTTTATTTCAATAAATAAGTCATTATATTCATTAGGATTTGATGTAATAAAGTGATAATTGCAAATTTTTATAAACAAAGTTAGATTTTCAAACTAGTAGAATAGTAGTCATAAAGTCTAACTTTGTGCTACAAGAGTAGTAGCACAGTTAGAATTCTGTGTTACAAACCCAAATGTCTAGGTATCCGAAGGTAGGTACCAAAAAACTCCTTCGAACCAAGATTCGGTTTCTTAGAGTATAATCAAACCATGGTGTGAGCGGATAATTCACCCCTAAATATCTCACTTGGACCAAGGCCAAGAGCAAGGCATGGTCATAGATGGATGCTCGGAGATGGGCGTCGAAGTCACCGACTCCCAAAGATAGGAATCATGTATTTACAAGTACACCATTGAGTTGTATTAGTGCTCATGCTGACACGGGAAGATAAGTTGTATAATCTCAGTGGCATCAATAGAGCAAAAATTTGTTTATAGCCAAATACGATGTGTTCGATCAATAATAAGCAAAGTGGATCGATGGAATACAATTTTGTTTAGTTAAATGAGATATGTTTGACTGAAAATAAATGAAGCTGAGTAATGGAAGAACGCTTCATAGTCATAGAAAATTTATTTTTATGTATAGTGATTTTGTTAAGATGATTATATATTATACATGTTGGAAGGTACATAGAGAAAGAGACAAAGATGAGATAAAGTAAATGAGACATAGTTGAATAGAAAAATGAGTTTTATTTACATCCATTTTTAGCACAAAAATGCAGCAACAGTTTATGTATGACAAAAGACCGAAAGAGCGAAAAGGTAGAAACAACCTCTATAAGGCAATGAGGCCATTTACTTTGTCTACTTCTTTGACTCTTTGCTACCCCTCTAGGAACCCGCGATAGCTGGTTTGCGCTTGCCCTTTTTACTGGACTTGGATAGTGGCTTGTCTTCGTATTTGTCCTAGCTGTAGTTGGACAAAGAAGTGGGAATTATTCAAGGACCAGGGGATGCTCTAAGAACTAGTGCATATGGGGTCGTAGTAGAGTTGGAGGGAGACTGGATGTGAATGCTCAAAGCCAAGAGAGATGTAGATAGGGGAGGAGGAATCTTCTCCGTCCTTGGTCACATCAACTGTCTTCACCATGGCTATTAGAACCGTAGATGGCTCGGGCTCTTTTCACTCATGATTACGACTCGTCATCTAGAGAAACTTCAAAATCTTCTGAATCCTCATCCACTAAGGTCTCAATCTTCTTGGAATCATGACTGAGGCTAGACCCAGTAGGTAAGAAAGAAAGAGTAAGCATTATTGAGATGATGAAAGATGTGGTTGTTGAAGCACCGAGGCCTGGAGCGGTTTAAATAGGTGGCAAAGATGGCATAATTGGTAGTTGACCTGTAAGGTGAGAGACAGATATGTAAAGGTTAGTGATGTCTTCGGGAGAAAACTGATGCTTCTCGAAGACTAGGAAAGTTAGAGATATAGCTCCAGACGAGGAGCGCTTCTTAGAAGGAGATTATGTAATTTTCCCTGCCACTGGTGCTTTTGGCAATAAAGTAAAAGTAGTGGATCTGTGGCCTGGTAAAGTTTGGAGCTGTGGGATTGTAGTTCTCTACAGTAGCAGTAGGCTCATATTGTATTACAGCAAGGTAAAAGTGGCAATATCCATAGTGACACAACCTCATACGATTTTTCAATTGTAACGACCTCAAAAGGGACCGAACTGGAAATGACAATATCTGCATGGGACTCCTTCTAGATAGGAGCGATGTCATCTATACAAACCAAAGAGCTTGGATCGATGGAAGTCTCGGCGGGAACCTGCTCAGTTGTTGAGGCTTTGAGTGCCTTGATCGCTAAACCTTTTTCCAGAGACATTAGGTCATTGCATCATTCACCTCATTCTTCAACTTCTCTTCATTTATTTCTTAGCCTAATTTTGTGGCTAGTTTTACTACCTCCTCAGCAAGAGTTAATGGATAGCCGTTCCCTAGCCATCTGAGGCTCTTCATCTTGATGATGGTGGCAAAGAATCTTAGGAGACTGGCTCGATTTCTTCTGTTCATTTGTCAAATTTTTCTTCGAACTGGGTTAGAAGGGCTCATAGATTAGTTTTCTTCTCTTCAAATTTGGTCAAATTGAGTCTTAAGTCCATAGTTTCCTTCATGCAGGATCAAGCGAGATCTTGGGCTTTCTCTCTCAGTTCTTTCTTCACCTTAAGATCTCTTCTGAGTTTACCGATCTCGGTCTGGAGCATAGCCTTCTAAGCCTATATCACTTTGACCTCCTTTTCTAAGCCATTGCCCATGGCATGTGTAGATTCTATTTACTCATTGGGAAAAACACATCTGACCTTGTATGCAATGGCCTCATCCACTAGTTTCTTCTTGGCCTCTTTAATGGCCTTGTCCTTAGCCTCTATATCATTTTGGAGTTTAGGTAGCTCGTTCTTATAGTCATCACATATTCTACTATGGTTAGATCTCTCTATATCAAAGTTTGTGTGATCAACTAGTTAGTCTTGTTAACATTTGACTGTGCAGTTAAGCCCTGCTAAAGACCCCACAAAATCCCCGCTACAACACATAGCACTCTTCGACCGCTACACTATTTCAATTTAGAGCTATTAAATAGTAGATCTACTTTAAACCCCAATATTTTCTGCTACACCCGCGAAATCAAGGCTTTTTAGCACCCACTTTAATAATATTAATATACAAAGATTGATTTGACTAATTTTCTTTTAAATTAAGTCAATAGGGTAAAGACCTGATTTTAAGGCATAAATGTTCAATATAAGTTAGAGATCTATTCTAATCACTAAGTCTAATCTGCATAAATCGTAATATTCTTTGGTTTTGTTATATAAGCTTAAATAATATTTCTTTTTTCTACATAAATGATGTGAGAATGATAATAAATTATAATTTTAATTTTATATCCAATGTAGCTTTTTGCACGTTCGCTATTTTCCGCTATATCCCCGCTATAACTTTTTTCAATTCCACTGCTATAGAACCGCTAAGCGCTTTAACTGGATAGCATCCAATAATTATTTAGTGTGCCATCTATTGATGTGTTGTTCCACTACCTCGTTTCTTCTAGATACACCTTCCAACAAGTAGTTTTCGAAGATGTTTTTAATGTTGTAATTGAACATGGACCCCGCAAGATAAGGGTCAGAGAATGTGACTTTCATTTCATTTTAGGGACAACTGTTTGACCTTGAGGAGGAGGTGGTGGAACAATCTTGCTAGCAGATATATGTTTCCTACCTCTATGAGATTGGTGGGAAGTTGGAGAGCTAGATTGTTTGGATTAGTGGGAAGAAGCAGAGGAGCCTTAGCGCGCTCCATGTGGAAGCCACCAGAGTTTGTGAAGACGAGTGCATACCAAACTGAGAAGGTTAGTGATGTTAAGAGTGTTGTGTATGAGAGTGTCCATGATAAGGGGAGTCAGAGTCTCATTTAGATCCAGAATGATCACGGCAATCCCGATGATCATCAGTTTGTGGGTGCCTCTCTTCAGCTTTGTGCTACTCTTTTCCCTTCCTTCTTGCTCTCTCATCCTCAGACTCATGATAAGGGTCCTGATAAGGGCATGAACCCCTTTTTAGGTTGCGAGTGATAGTGGCCAACTCTATGGTGGACCTTGTCAAATCGACTTTGCTTTCCCATAGTGCTTGAAAAAGAAAAGAATTGGATTAGAATCAATGAATTTGATTGCAAACAAGTGCAGAATGATTGTGCTTGTGATCCAAAGAGGCGTGTGGAGTGATGGCTTGTCCTATATAATCTACGAACCATGCTCCTGGGGTTGAAGAGACGGAGTACCCTCCCATTTAGAAGGTGAAGGCATTCCAGTTGAGGTGAAGTTGAAGCCAGAAGGGTTTGAGGATAAAAGATCACCGAAGTTAAGGTCAGTAGCACTACGCCAAAAGGTTAAATTAGAAACACATGATTTTCTTAAATTGAAATACTTTTGTAATGTTACTAGCCTTAATACACTTTTAAGGTGTTCCTATGTGTTGTTAAGAATTTCTATTTTTCTTTTCAATTTTTTTTCAAATAATTCTTATATTGTAAACGTTGTAATTTTTTGAAGTCCATGTGATAATATAACCCATCCAGTCCAGTATACCTTTGTAAATTTTCATATGTCCGCAAATAATATAATTGAAGTTTCTTCCGTTCCCAAACCTAAATCGACCATTGCACTGGATCAAATCAACTCTCATGCCCTAATTCCTTCATCAATATTAAGCATCCATCATTTGACCTACCTTCCTTCATCAGCCCGACCTTTTTCATTGGACGGTTGTTCATCGAT
The DNA here is from genome assembly GCA_030737815.1 of Allium fistulosum. Classification (NCBI taxonomy): domain Eukaryota; kingdom Viridiplantae; phylum Streptophyta; class Magnoliopsida; order Asparagales; family Amaryllidaceae; genus Allium; species Allium fistulosum. The sequence continues at coordinate 693,996,693 of CM060904.1, forward strand.
CTGATTTCGAAACCTAAGGTAATATCTAAATTCCATCCATTACAATTTGATTTCTTCAATTATTTAAATTTGGGTGGTGATTCGACGATCACACTTCTAATGCATATTTTTATTAGAAAATTTCAATTTCTTCTAGTGTATTTTTTCTCTAGTCAAATTTATTTGATCTTCAATTATATTAGTGCTAGCTATTTTAGTGAGGTATTAGTGGCATTAGTAGATGGAAATGGATTATATTAGTGCTAATACTTTAATTAGCGGGACAGTTGCTATTATTATTTATTAAAACATGGTAGGGTTGAGCTAACTAATCTTAATTTAATGAATAGTCTAACCTAAATATGGTGGCTATCTAATTTATTAGGCCTTTTTTGTTTTCTTAAGTACGGTTATTTTCTTCTAGATTATTTAGTGTAATTTGGCTCATTTTTTAGCAAGTGAAGAAATGAGATTGTTAGGCAAAAAGAGCACAAAACCAAATTTCTGATTAGTCCATCATTTTCACACTAGTATGAACCAAGATGAGATAGGTCATAGTAGTATATATTTTTCAAGAATAAGAGTTGGTATGATTTAGCTGAACAAGAGTCATTAAATTTATCAAACTATACTATTGGTGCCTGTATAAGGCCATATATAGCTTTGTATAATCATAATGTAGATACCATCATTTGATTACTTGAATCTTCAGAACCAATTGGTTTTGCATAAGAACTAAATGTAGATTACCATTATAAAATGCATTATTTGTATTTGGTTGCAATTGTCGTTTGCCTCTTTATGTGCCACAATAAAAAGGACTGCAAACATTTGTGTCCAAATAATTTGTTATTTCATACATGCATAATATCCAGCGAACCGAACATAGCAAATATACTAATGAAATTTACAAATATAAACATTGCTAACTTTACAAGTCTAACTTAAGCTATCAATGAAATTTGGTTACGCTATTAAAAAAGAACATAAAATTATCAGTGTCTTACCTTATGCTTTAATCTTTAAACTCTATCAAGTAGTCCAATATTTTTGCATATCGTTACCAGCATAGCAAATATATCTAAAATTGTAATATTACAAGGCAGTAATAAATATCACATCAAAGAAGAACACAAGGAATCTATCGTCAATCTAATAAAGGATTTCTTCTCGTTTTAGCTCATTTTGTAAACTAATTACACAAATAACCCTATTTAGAAACTAATATCGTTTATAGCCTTGTTTTGACCTGCTTAGTGCTGGCCAAAACACACCAGCGCCATTTCAAATGGCGCCGATGTAGCATAATTTTTTTTATTTAGGTATGTCATTGGCGACTTTTCAAAAGTCGCCCATTGGAGACATTTCAAAAGTCGCCTAGAACGTAACGCTTTTTGTTTATATGGGCGACTTTTGAAAAGTCGTCCATTTTACTAAACTCAAAGCTAGCAACTTGCTCTCCTTTTTCATTCAATACTTTACCAAACTTTTATAATAAAACCCAAACCAATCTCCAATTTTTCATTTTGAAATCTCCTTCTAATTGCATCGAATTCAATAAAAAGTAGCGATTTCAAAGATCTACTTCAAGAATACCAACATCTCATCAATCCGGATCTATCAAGGTATGAATTTCTAAATCCTAGATTTTTGATAGATTTGTAATTGAAAATGAAATAATGTTGTATCCATTGTTATTATAGAATGGATCCTAATTTTATTCCAATTATATGCTACTGTGATAGTGAATTGGTTATTGATGATCAAATGTGTGGAAAATATGTTGGTGGTTCATACAAAACGACTAAAGTTCGTAAAGGATCTAACATACAACAATTAAAAGAGTCGGTGTATAAAGCAACTACGATAAATTTTGAGGAGTATGATATTGATATAGTTCACAATTGGCCAACTGATTTTGGATCTAAAGCAATTAAAATTATGAACAATGACGATGTTGAATTAATGTTTTCTGCAGTACCAAAATCCATTGAGTTGTTTGTTAGAAAAAATAGAAGGTCAGTGGTAAAATTACCTATACTGGCACCTATAGTCACTTTTGGTGTTGAAGATTATTCTAAATTGTTGGGGACCATGAATACATCGCAAGGAATGCCATCGCCCAGTTACAATAATCCGTCTATGATTGTAGGGCAATATGGACAGCAACAAATGTTCTTCGAATATCCTCCTTTTATGAATACCCAGCCAAGTGTACAATTTAGCTATCCATATCCGAGTCAGGATAGTTTTGCATGCATGAGTCAGAGGTAACACATATTTGCGATGACATAGAAATTGTATATTATTTTATGTATCAGATATGCTAAATAATTTTATTTTCTTGTGTAGCGTTGTTCCACAGCAACATCGGACCCGAAATATTTCTGAACCATCGAGCAAGCGTATGTCTTCTCCTATGCAGCTCCCACCATTCAAATTATAATGTATGAGCCAGAAGTAAGTTATGTTTTGCGATTATAGAGAATATTATTGGAATTTATAATTGTATTAAAAAAGTCGTATATTCATATTGTAGCTTTCAGGAACACGACATTGATACACTATCGAACATTCAACCAACGACTGAATTATGGGTTCTTAATGCAGCTGATGACGTATGGATATAGATGCTGATGTAGGTGTACAAGTTGATGATGTTGTTGCGATTGAGAGCATGACTGTTGTATCAAGACCAAAGAGTGATACAACGTGGATAGATGACATGCATGTAAACAATGATCCACTTAACTATGATTTTGGGAGCAAAGAACACGGATGTTGGAATAGTGATGAATCAGACTTGGAGATACCTTTGGATGATGATTTATATAATGCCAAAATTATGGCTATATTCGTCGTTGCAAATCTGTAATTCAACTATGAAATATTCTTATCATATAGCATTCAAATCAGTTTGAAAGTTGGTATGGTCTTTGAGAGCAAAGCAATATTTCTACAACAATTAAGTGAATGGTCAATTTTACATGCAGTTTCTTTTAAGCCAATCGGGTCAAACAAAGAAAATACACTGCCATTTGCAAAGTCAATTCAAATTGTCTGTGGAGAATACATGCTACAAATTCAAAAATATCACAATCTGGATGGTGGGTTGTTAAAAAATATCCAAGTGATCATACTTGCGTTAACCCAACAGTTAGCTCTAATCTTAGGCAAGCAACATCTACCTTTTTAGTTTCGAAGATCATGTCTTTCGTGAAAACGAATTTGAACATAACATCAGGAATAGTTTAGGTTTTAATGGAGGAATAACTTTTTATTAAAATCGGTTACTTGAAAGCACGGAGAGCATTGAGCAAGGCAATTGAACGTATATATGGTGATTGGGTAGAGTTATATTCTAATTTGCGACAATCTTTGCCAAAATTTCTAGAACGAATCTAGGTAGTGTTGGACACGTTACAACCGATGAGTATGGAGTTTTCGATCATGCTTTCTGGGCTTTTGAGCCTTGTATCGAGGGATTTGTACATTGTCGACCTTTGCATTGCATTGATAGCACACATCTATATAGCAAATACAAAGGTACCTTACTTGTTGCAACCGCGGTGCATGCAAATGATCAGCTTTATTCTTTGGCTTATGCTATTGTTGAGTCAGAATCATGTGATAGTTGGGGTTGGTTTTTTTGCTTGCATACGAAGGTTCATTCATAGTGTTAACAATCGATGTATTACTTTCATTTCTGATGGAATGAAAGGAATACTGACAGCATTGGAGAGCAAATGGGGATTAACGCATAATTTTAGATTCTATGCCAGATATTTAAAAACAAATTTTCAAGCGGCAGGGTTTAGAGACAAATGATTGACGGGTTTATTTTATGTTGCAGCATGTGCTTCTGGGGAGGTTGAGTATCTAAAGATTTAAGAGAAAATTAAGACCACCAACATTAGAGCACACAATTGGATAGAGAGAAGTTTGGCAAAGAAGGAGGAAAACTGGGTTTTGTGTAAGGATGATGGTGTCTGATTTAATGTTATGAAGACTAATGCGTTAGAAAGCTTTAATGGTGTACTTAGAGGTGCACGATCTTTGCCTATTAGAGCTCTGGTTGCCCATTGTAACGACCCAGCATTTCTGATATTTGAAATTCGAATATTTAATTAATTTTAAATATTAATAAGTGAATTTAATAAGTCGAATAATTTATTATTCGAATATTGGATTTTATTTGGTCAATTAAATCGATAATTAATAGTTAAATTCCAGAGATAATTGAAATCTGGATTAAAAATGATTGAAAATGATTTGTACAATTTTATTTAATCATACTGGAGTTATAGAAATATTATAGAACTTCTAAAACTGAATTTGGAGTTAAATTGTGAAAATTGAATATTTTAATATTTAATTATCGACTGTAAAAATAGCCAATTTTCGGACAGTCTCAGAATTGAACGAGACCAGTTCCATTGGATCCGTAATAGTTAGTTATTATCGGATTTCAATTTTCGTAGCAAACGGAGTTATCGTTTGACCGTGGCAACTCGAAACGCATCGATATCATTTTAATTTAATTCGTCGAGTTAAAAATAGTCATTTTTCAAACAGTGTCGGATTTCGACGAAACCAGTTTCATCGGATCCGTAATGTGATATTATTGTAAGATTTCAAATTTCATAATTTTTTGATTTACCGTTTGTCCGGTACAAATTAAAACGCCTCGAAATCGATTTAAATCGGTTTAATTTAAATTGATCGTTTTTCTCCGTATCTCGCACAGATGTCCGAATTAGCTTTCGAAACCTGTTCCATTGTGTCCGGAACGCGGGGTAAACCCCAGGAACGCCAGTCACCGCGCGTAAATCGGAGTTGGAAATTCCGGGTGAATAGTGTTCGGTTATTTTCCTATAAATACCCCCATTATCTCAAAAAAATAAAAGAAAATAAAATTCTAAACCCTAGCTTCAGCTGGCCGCCACTATCATATTCAACGGCCGAGACTATCTCTTCTTCTTCCACTAATTCCTTCAAATCCCAGCAATAATTTCAAAAATTTCCAACTAGGAAAAGGTAGAGGACATCGAGCTCTACAGGGTGAACGGTTATGATGAAGTTTTAAGCTACCGATCGCTGGCAATTTGCGTTCAAAGTCGTCGCGTTCGTGCTCGTCTAGGGGGAGCTAGGGTTGACCGGACCCAACCGCACTTGGGGCGTGGGTGAGGGGGAGCAAGGCGCTTCGTGTGGTGGCGGTGTGATCAAGTTTCGTCGTCGTTTGGAGGTCGCGTTAACTAGGGTTTAGTGGCGGCTGATGGGTGTTCTCGTGTTCGTACTTGCCTGGGGGAAGAAACGCGTGGGAGGGAAGAAGAGAAACACGGTCACGATTTGATCTAGGGGAATGGACGGCAAGATTAGGTTGATGTTTAAAAATTATAAAAGAAATTGTATTTAAATTTGTATTAAGTTTAAAATATCATAACTTTGTCATATATTGTCAGAAAATTACGAATCCAGTTGCGTTGGAATCGTATTGTCGAGCTCTTCGATATGGAACCGGATTGGAAGCGATCAGGGTCAGTGAAAATTTTGAGTGAAATTAAACGACTGTTTAATTTCATTCGAAATAAACGCTGGAACAGAATTTAAAATCACGGTGAGATTTTCTCACTCAAATTTGAATGTGGAATTATTTACAGTTATTGATTGATGATTGACTGTTTGGAATGTGCTATTAGATATGATAGGATATATCTATATATATAGCAGTATATACATATTGGCATATGTATATATTGGATTGATTGATTTCCCGCCTCGTATAGCGGATGAGACCCTATTGCGCCGTTAGTAAGCGGATTTATAAAAACCCATATACCGCGATAATTCCGTACTGGAGCGGAATTGGTATTGTGCTAACATCTGTGGATGCAGGGAAACAGGTTGGAGGGATCCAACTGGATTCCTCACCGTATTGATTATTTACAGATATTTTGATATATTCTGTTATCATATTGATATATGATATTGACTGTTGTGATGGACTGATTGGTGTTGTTGCATCATCGGATTCAGTTTTGAAATGTAAAAATAACGACTGTTATTTTAAAAAGGGTTTTTAAAGTGATTTTTGAAAATATACGTTTTATGGAATTTTTGAATCGATTATAAACGTAAAATTTTAAAGTTATAATTTTTTAGTGAAATATAACCGAAGTGTCGTTTTTGAAATAAAAGTCGATTTATTTATAAAATGGTTTAAGTTGGGATTTTTGAATAACTATAAACGATTTGTATAGAAAGATTTATAAAATTGATATTTTTGTAAATCAAAATATTGGACTTATAAAGCGAATTTTATAAGTGTTAAAAAGAAGTATAAATGGATTTCATAAGTGAATGAAATTAATAGATTTATATTGTGAAGTTAAAAATGAATGAAGTTGTAGAATAAAGGATTTATAAGTAATTTACTTATAACTTGGATTTTTGCCTTTAAATGGAATATTGATCGGATTTGTTCATAAATGATTCTTTTAAAAAGTTGAAATCGTTATAAAGCACAAATGCGATTTATAAACGTTGTTTTATAAATCCAAAATCACTTATTCTTATAAGTGAATTTTTGAAGTTAATAAAATGAGATTTATAAACCGGAGTTGTTATAGAAAATAGAAAATGGAATTTATAAACGTTGTTTTATAAATTCGGAAACCAATCGATTGAATTTGATAAATTAAATATAGAAGATTATCAAAGGAGATATATTCGCGATTTTGGATAGTGAATATATCGTTAAGTAAAATGGATAGTTTTGGAAAAGTGATATAAAAAAAAAATGAAGTTAAACATTTTAAAAGATGTTTTAAAACGTGTGAATTACCGAAATCATAGATTTCAACAATTATTGTTGAAATAGACGTTTTCGAAAAATAAGGAAATGATGGACTATAACACTGTTGTTATAGTAAATGATTTCCGAAAGGAAATGTTTTTATGTAGTATTGGGATTTATATATCTATCTAATTTCGAATCCCTATACTAGTGATTTTGAGTTGTCGTAACGATGTTTTACGTAACATTCGTTTTGACTCAAATAAATGTGTTTAAAGAGAATGATTTCCTTAAAGAATGAATATATACTTAATTTTGATTTTAAGTATATCGAATATTTTCTAAGTGTTGAAAATAAATGATTGTAAAATACTTATTATTTAATAAGTGTGGAAATGCTTTTCCAATATGAAGTGAACTGTTTAGAGATTTTATCTTTTAAATATAAATTGAAAAGTGAATATTTGAAATTTGTTTCAAATGGTTAAGTGTGGAAATTATATACCTAGTAAAGATATTTTTGAAGATGAAATAATTTGGAAAATTATTTGGAATCTGATGATGTTGCGCATCTTTATTGATAGTTAAATAACCGACTATCGATAATTACCTTAAATAGGTATTTGTTGTGAATTGGATGAATTTGAATGCCACACTCATTTTTGAATAATCGCTCACTATTCGGGTTAGCCGGGAAAGGACCATGGGGTCGTATAACCCATTCCGAATATGTGATACGTCGTTATGAATCGCATTTGAAGACCGGTGTTGAAGACCGGATATTTTTGAAAACGGAAGGATTACCGTCGAGTTACTCTACATCGACTGATCTTCGATTTAGAGGTTTTATCACCCTTAGTGACGGGAAGTCCGGACGTGATTAGAAAATTATCCGGAAATGCAAGGGCTTCGTGAGAAGTGCCTTCGGTTCTGTTCGATCCCGGAACAGACTTATATGGATTGTGTGTCTGACGTTACAATTTGAGATATAAAGCTGATTTCTTTCAAATACATTTCTGTTGGTGGCGGAGAATTTATTCTCTTAGCTTAACACCCTTCTCTGAGACGTACGAGCTCAGAGGTTATGTAGTTGAAATTTATCAGCGATATATCCCAATTTGGTAACGTGGCATACTGAGTGTTGCTGTGAAATGATCAGTGTTTGATCATTTGTGATATGATCATTTGTTTGATCTTATATCTTTGTGATCATAGGTTGATCATTTTGTTTGACCCGAAGCAGGGCTTTTTGAGAAAGCGTAGCTTTGTGGACGAGACTTCGTCGAGCCTCACACCCCGGAAATGGTCGAAACAGGAAGGATGCGGCAAGGTTCTAGGGAGTAGCGCCCCTTAGTGTATGTCATTCCTTCTGGATAAAGGTGGTATCATGGTATGGAGCCCAGATACTTAACCTCTGTGGTTACTGCATTATTATTTTCTATGTGGTTTGTTGCGAATCGGGGATCCTCGGGAAGATCGGTGACGATCGGGGGATGGCATACGCGTGTCAGTAGTTACCTATTTTTGCAGAGGTAACCCGGCCTTGTGTTGGCAGAGATCCGGTTAGGTTCTCGGGTCGTCTATTCCAGGGACGTACCCATCGTGGATAGGAAGTTCCTTAGCCTGACCATTTGTTGGAAATCCAAAGAAACAATACGTGACTTGTACGGTTTTAGTTGTAGAACCTACCATTCACTTATGGTGGCGCCCCACCGTTTGGATGGTAGCTATAGTAGGCATAGTTCGGAATGTCTATGCTGGCTAAGATTTATATTATACTTTCGAAATGTTTTCTACACTATGCACTAATAATAATATCAAAAAGAATTTGATTTTGCGTAGTAAGCATTTTTGACTATCATAAGAAGAAATCTCCTCCAATTCTGCGTTTGCATTGTGTGTGTGGTGGGAGGTCTTATGGTAGTTTCATTTTCCAAAAGCATTTCGAATTGACTTTAAAATTATCCTGTTGTTTATTTTAAAGAATAACTGTTTTACGATCTCACACCAGTCACCATGACTGACTCGGAGTTTATTGTTTCCCTTCTAAACTCTGGGTGCCCACCAATTTCCACACGGGCAGCCTAGAGTTAGATTATCAGGATATTCTGGATATTCTGGAGCTTTGGAGATAAGCTGGATGGCGAGACGTAGTATTTGTATCTGATAGTATTTATTCCGCTGTGTATTCTGTTTGAGGACAAGTTTATATAACTGTCCATTGTTGTATATTGACTCTGATGATTGATGTATGTAATAACAGATATAATTCTTTTGTTTTTAAATGATATTCATTTATCTATTATATATTGTTCCGCTGCGATATGTGAGATTCTGATATTGTCTCTGTTCTGTATCTGTTGTTATTTTGTTGTTCTTCTTCTCTTTTTCTTCTATCTTCTTCTTCTTCTATTTTTTTCTTTTTCTTAAAACCATAACTTTCCGGGTTTCCGGCATTCGATGGCTCAGCAGTCGGTAAAGTGAGTATCGATGTTGAATTTTCGAAAGTCGAAAATTTGCGGGATGTGACAAGTGGTATCAGAGCATATGGTTAAGCGACAACCCTGCTCTGTTGGGTGTTACTCATTAGAGATAGAGTCAGTAGTACTCTAGAATGAGTTGAGTGTAATAATAGATATGAGTGCGTATTTGTTAGTGAATATAAAATTGTTTTATATTGTGATGATTGGTTTGTTGAGTGGTATATGGATTCTGGTCGGTATTGTCCGTACAACTTTATCGATAGGGATCTCTAAATACTTATATAGAACAATTCGGCACAATATTGTTTTAAATAGGGTAAATGAGATAATTTTACCCAAATCTATTTTTGTATATAAAAGAAATGTTTTTCTATAAATTACTATAGTATATGGTTGCATGGTTGCTAGAAATGATAACATTAAACTATTATCATTGAAATTAAATGAGAAATTGGAATTATAACTCCAAAGTTAAAATAAAATTCACATACGAATGAAATTTAAGATGTAAATTATAAATGTGAATTGTAAATTGAAACGGAATTCCAAAGAAGTATTTGGAAATGTTTTGAAAAGAATTTGAAATTTTTTTGAGATTTGGAAGTTTAAATCTTTTTGATTTGGAAATGAATTTCAAAGGTTGGAAAAGTGTTTTGAAAAGATAAAAGCTCTAAACTCTTTTCGGTCGCTGGAAAATAACTTCGGTAATGACTGCAGCATCACCGATGTTCATTTTCGGGTTTCCAAAAGAGAAATTGCTGCCAAATTGTTTTTAAATGAAAGTTGTTTGGAAAATTGAGTTTTGTTTTGAAAATTCAAAAGGTAAATTGAATTGTTGTCAAAAATGGCTTTGAAAATGTTGTTAAGACTCTGGAATGCTATATAAAAATATTGATGAGAATTTTTAATGTGAATTAAGAATATAAAAAGATGAATTCATATATGAATAAAATTGTAAATATAAATTGTAAGTGAATTTATAATTGGAAAATGGAATTCCAGAAGAGATAATTGAAATTAAAATTCATTAGTAGAATGAAATTGTAAGCAAATGTATAAACGATTTGATAAATCGAAATGTAAATAAGTCAAAGACTTATAAAATATTTGAAATTTGATAGAAATGAGAATTCAAATTGAGAATGAAAGAATTTGTGAATGAATGAAAGCTGATAAAATTCAATATTCAGGAGATAAACCGAATCCAAATTAGATTGGAATTGTGAAAGTGAATTCAATAAATTTGAAATGTAAATTTGAATGGATATGAATATGTAACTTCAACAGTGAAGTAAGCTAAAAATGTATATGCGGTTTACATATAAAATTTGGTAATTAAATTTGCAGAATGGTTTGAATGTATAACTAGATATAATGGCTAGTAGGATATACAGGTATAAAAGGAATTGGAATTTTGATTTCAAAGATAATTTGAATTGCTCGAAAAAGGTACGTATTTTAATTTCTATATGAGTTTTTGATGATTTCTCTCTAGCCGCTTGGCTTTTTCTTTTTCTTTTTGAAATCTGAGAGTCCGTAGGGACGTTTTGTAGTAGTACCGTATTAGCCGCGCAAAGGAGACGCTGGCGAAATTTTTCGGAAATTTAGGGCGTTAGAAATTTTTGAGAAAATTTTGAAAGTTTAAAATGTGAATTTAAACTTGAATTTGAATTTGAAGTAAACAAGGTTGTTTAAAACTCATAATTGAAGTTAGAAAGCTAGTTGAATAATAACGAATCTTTAATAGAAAGATTTGTTTTGATAAAGTGATAAAACTATTGAATTGTGAAAGATAGTAGGCGAGTTAAGGACCTTTTTCCCCTAACTTGTAATTTCGAGGACGAAATTCTTTTAAGGGGGGAAGTTTGTAACGACCCAGCATTTCTGATATTTGAAATTCGAATATTTAATTAATTTTAAATATTAATAAGTGAATTTAATAAGTCGAATAATTTATTATTCGAATATTGGATTTTATTTGGTCAATTAAATCGATAATTAATAGTTAAATTCCAGAGATAATTGAAATCTGGATTAAAAATGATTGAAAATGATTTGTACAATTTTATTTAATCATACTGGAGTTATAGAAATATTATAGAACTTCTAAAACTGAATTTGGAGTTAAATTGTGAAAATTGAATATTTTAATATTTAATTATCGACTGTAAAAATAGCCAATTTTCGGACAGTCTCAGAATTGAACGAGACCAGTTCCATTGGATCCGTAATAGTTAGTTATTATCGAATTTCAATTTTCGTAGCAAACGGAGTTATCGTTTGACCGTGGCAACTCGAAACGCATCGATATCATTTTAATTTAATTCGTCGAGTTAAAAATAGTCATTTTTCAAACAGTGTCGGATTTCGACGAAACCAGTTTCATCGGATCCGTAATGTGATATTATTGTAAGATTTCAAATTTCATAATTTTTTGATTTACCGTTTGTCCGGTACAAATTAAAACGCCTCGAAATCGATTTAAATCGGTTTAATTTAAATTGATCGTTTTTCTCCGTATCTCGCACAGATGTCCGAATTAGCTTTCGAAACCTGTTCCATTGTGTCCGGAACGCGGGGTAAACCCCAGGAACGCCAGTCACCGCGCGTAAATCGGAGTTGGAAATTCCGGGTGAATAGTGTTCGGTTATTTTCCTATAAATACCCCCATTATCTCAAAAAAATAAAAGAAAATAAAATTCTAAACCCTAGCTTCAGCTGGCCGCCACTATCATATTCAACGGCCGAGACTATCTCTTCTTCTTCCACTAATTCCTTCAAATCCCAGCAATAATTTCAAAAATTTCCAACTAGGAAAAGGTAGAGGACATCGAGCTCTACAGGGTGAACGGTTATGATGAAGTTTTAAGCTACCGATCGCTGGCAATTTGCGTTCAAAGTCGTCGCGTTCGTGCTCGTCTAGGGGGAGCTAGGGTTGACCGGACCCAACCGCACTTGGGGCGTGGGTGAGGGGGAGCAAGGCGCTTCGTGTGGTGGCGGTGTGATCAAGTTTCGTCGTCGTTTGGAGGTCGCGTTAACTAGGGTTTAGTGGCGGCTGATGGGTGTTCTCGTGTTCGTACTTGCCTGGGGGAAGAAACGCGTGGGAGGGAAGAAGAGAAACACGGTCACGATTTGATCTAGGGGAATGGACGGCAAGATTAGGTTGATGTTTAAAAATTATAAAAGAAATTGTATTTAAATTTGTATTAAGTTTAAAATATCATAACTTTGTCATATATTGTCAGAAAATTACGAATCCAGTTGCGTTGGAATCGTATTGTCGAGCTCTTCGATATGGAACCGGATTGGAAGCGATCAGGGTCAGTGAAAATTTTGAGTGAAATTAAACGACTGTTTAATTTCATTCGAAATAAACGCTGGAACAGAATTTAAAATCACGGTGAGATTTTCTCACTCAAATTTGAATGTGGAATTATTTACAGTTATTGATTGATGATTGACTGTTTGGAATGTGCTATTAGATATGATAGGATATATCTATATATATAGCAGTATATACATATTGGCATATGTATATATTGGATTGATTGATTTCCCGCCTCGTATAGCGGATGAGACCCTATTGCGCCGTTAGTAAGCGGATTTATAAAAACCCATATACCGCGATAATTCCGTACTGGAGCGGAATTGGTATTGTGCTAACATCTGTGGATGCAGGGAAACAGGTTGGAGGGATCCAACTGGATTCCTCACCGTATTGATTATTTACAGATATTTTGATATATTCTGTTATCATATTGATATATGATATTGACTGTTGTGATGGACTGATTGGTGTTGTTGCATCATCGGATTCAGTTTTGAAATGTAAAAATAACGACTGTTATTTTAAAAAGGGTTTTTAAAGTGATTTTTGAAAATATACGTTTTATGGAATTTTTGAATCGATTATAAACGTAAAATTTTAAAGTTATAATTTTTTAGTGAAATATAACCGAAGTGTCGTTTTTGAAATAAAAGTCGATTTATTTATAAAATGGTTTAAGTTGGGATTTTTGAATAACTATAAACGATTTGTATAGAAAGATTTATAAAATTGATATTTTTGTAAATCAAAATATTGGACTTATAAAGCGAATTTTATAAGTGTTAAAAAGAAGTATAAATGGATTTCATAAGTGAATGAAATTAATAGATTTATATTGTGAAGTTAAAAATGAATGAAGTTGTAGAATAAAGGATTTATAAGTAATTTACTTATAACTTGGATTTTTGCCTTTAAATGGAATATTGATCGGATTTGTTCATAAATGATTCTTTTAAAAAGTTGAAATCGTTATAAAGCACAAATGCGATTTATAAACGTTGTTTTATAAATCCAAAATCACTTATTCTTATAAGTGAATTTTTGAAGTTAATAAAATGAGATTTATAAACCGGAGTTGTTATAGAAAATAGAAAATGGAATTTATAAACGTTGTTTTATAAATTCGGAAACCAATCGATTGAATTTGATAAATTAAATATAGAAGATTATCAAAGGAGATATATTCGCGATTTTGGATAGTGAATATATCGTTAAGTAAAATGGATAGTTTTGGAAAAGTGATATAAAAAAAAAATGAAGTTAAACATTTTAAAAGATGTTTTAAAACGTGTGAATTACCGAAATCATAGATTTCAACAATTATTGTTGAAATAGACGTTTTCGAAAAATAAGGAAATGATGGACTATAACACTGTTGTTATAGTAAATGATTTCCGAAAGGAAATGTTTTTATGTAGTATTGGGATTTATATATCTATCTAATTTCGAATCCCTATACTAGTGATTTTGAGTTGTCGTAACGATGTTTTACGTAACATTCGTTTTGACTCAAATAAATGTGTTTAAAGAGAATGATTTCCTTAAAGAATGAATATATACTTAATTTTGATTTTAAGTATATCGAATATTTTCTAAGTGTTGAAAATAAATGATTGTAAAATACTTATTATTTAATAAGTGTGGAAATGCTTTTCCAATATGAAGTGAACTGTTTAGAGATTTTATCTTTTAAATATAAATTGAAAAGTGAATATTTGAAATTTGTTTCAAATGGTTAAGTGTGGAAATTATATACCTAGTAAAGATATTTTTGAAGATGAAATAATTTGGAAAATTATTTGGAATCTGATGATGTTGCGCATCTTTATTGATAGTTAAATAACCGACTATCGATAATTACCTTAAATAGGTATTTGTTGTGAATTGGATGAATTTGAATGCCACACTCATTTTTGAATAATCGCTCACTATTCGGGTTAGCCGGGAAAGGACCATGGGGTCGTATAACCCATTCCGAATATGTGATACGTCGTTATGAATCGCATTTGAAGACCGGTGTTGAAGACCGGATATTTTTGAAAACGGAAGGATTACCGTCGAGTTACTCTACATCGACTGATCTTCGATTTAGAGGTTTTATCACCCTTAGTGACGGGAAGTCCGGACGTGATTAGAAAATTATCCGGAAATGCAAGGGCTTCGTGAGAAGTGCCTTCGGTTCTGTTCGATCCCGGAACAGACTTATATGGATTGTGTGTCTGACGTTACAATTTGAGATATAAAGCTGATTTCTTTCAAATACATTTCTGTTGGTGGCGGAGAATTTATTCTCTTAGCTTAACACCCTTCTCTGAGACGTACGAGCTCAGAGGTTATGTAGTTGAAATTTATCAGCGATATATCCCAATTTGGTAACGTGGCATACTGAGTGTTGCTGTGAAATGATCAGTGTTTGATCATTTGTGATATGATCATTTGTTTGATCTTATATCTTTGTGATCATAGGTTGATCATTTTGTTTGACCCGAAGCAGGGCTTTTTGAGAAAGCGTAGCTTTGTGGACGAGACTTCGTCGAGCCTCACACCCCGGAAATGGTCGAAACAGGAAGGATGCGGCAAGGTTCTAGGGAGTAGCGCCCCTTAGTGTATGTCATTCCTTCTGGATAAAGGTGGTATCATGGTATGGAGCCCAGATACTTAACCTCTGTGGTTACTGCATTATTATTTTCTATGTGGTTTGTTGCGAATCGGGGATCCTCGGGAAGATCGGTGACGATCGGGGGATGGCATACGCGTGTCAGTAGTTACCTATTTTTGCAGAGGTAACCCGGCCTTGTGTTGGCAGAGATCCGGTTAGGTTCTCGGGTCGTCTATTCCAGGGACGTACCCATCGTGGATAGGAAGTTCCTTAGCCTGACCATTTGTTGGAAATCCAAAGAAACAATACGTGACTTGTACGGTTTTAGTTGTAGAACCTACCATTCACTTATGGTGGCGCCCCACCGTTTGGATGGTAGCTATAGTAGGCATAGTTCGGAATGTCTATGCTGGCTAAGATTTATATTATACTTTCGAAATGTTTTCTACACTATGCACTAATAATAATATCAAAAAGAATTTGATTTTGCGTAGTAAGCATTTTTGACTATCATAAGAAGAAATCTCCTCCAATTCTGCGTTTGCATTGTGTGTGTGGTGGGAGGTCTTATGGTAGTTTCATTTTCCAAAAGCATTTCGAATTGACTTTAAAATTTTCCTGTTGTTTATTTTAAAGAATAACTGTTTTACGATCTCACACCAGTCACCATGACTGACTCGGAGTTTATTGTTTCCCTTCTAAACTCTGGGTGCCCACCAATTTCCACACGGGCAGCCTAGAGTTAGATTATCAGGATATTCTGGATATTCTGGAGCTTTGGAGATAAGCTGGATGGCGAGACGTAGTATTTGTATCTGATAGTATTTATTCCGCTGTGTATTCTGTATGAGGACAAGTTTATATAACTGTCCATTGTTGTATATTGACTCTGATGATTGATGTATGTAATAACAGATATAATTCTTTTGTTTTTAAATGATATTCATTTATCTATTATATATTGTTCCGCTGCGATATGTGAGATTCTGATATTGTCTCTGTTCTGTATCTGTTGTTATTTTGTTGTTCTTCTTCTCTTTTTCTTCTATCTTCTTCTTCTTCTATTTTTTTCTTTTTCTTAAAACCATAACTTTCCGGGTTTCCGGCATTCGATGGCTCAGCAGTCGGTAAAGTGAGTATCGATGTTGAATTTTCGAAAGTCGAAAATTTGCGGGATGTGACACCCATACCTTCTTTCGGTCGGTGGATTACTTTTTTCAAAGAAGAGAGTTTGTTAAGAATTCAACATGTAGATTAACTTCGAAATGGGAAGCATAGATAGCAGAGAGAGCAAGTGAATCAAGACGCTCCATGTAACGACCCGATATTTTGGACCTTTCGCATCCATTATAAGTGTATAGGTAGACACTCATGCCGGAGTTGAATTGCTCAAAATACCGCGTTGTTAATTTAAATTGGCAAAACTGAACATATACAGTAAATAAATAATCACAGATCACAGACACAGAGTAATAAATGCAGCGGAAATAAAAGAGATAGTAGTTCATGAAGCTACTATATAAATATATGAGATACATCAGATACAAATCAGAATACATCACTGGAATCATCGAATACTGAAAGCAGAATAGATGGCTGGATCTTCAAGCAAGCTCCAACTTCAAAGGTGAGTCTCGAATACTGGTACACTCAGTCTGACCCAAGCGTAAAGCAAACCACAAGACACTCGAGTCAGGATTAACATTCTTATATTAATAAATCCAACTCAAGTGAAATAGCAATTGAAATACAAGTAACTCAAAGGATGTTTGGAATAACCATCCTTTAAGGATCCGTTAAACTATCTACTATGTAGTAGTGTACGATAAGTAGATAATGTCTATCAGTAATAATAAGATATCAAAATAGTGTTAAGTCATGGCCCATTCCACCCTTAACACATTTTTATTCCCAAAAGCATATACAAGACCGTAGTTTCCCCAAAACCGGAAGTCACCAGAGGGCAATCCATATACTAAAGGTACAAAACAAATTCGTAGTGGTCGCGTATAGGGATACAAGTATGACAAGGCACATGAGGCAATACCCAAGGTAGTGATACTACCGTTTGCCTGATCCGGACTGGTGAGAACACAACGCCGCAGCGCCCGCAACGCCGTGAAACAACACTCCTAAAATCAAGGGTGCACCAATCGACAACAAGTAATGAGTAGTTCGAAGAAGTGTGTCCACTTGAGGTAGCTAATCCTCCATTGGCCCGGCACGGCTCCTGTTTTAGTCATTTCCAATTTGACACAAGTGTCAAGGCTATCCATTATCGTTCTCTTTCTTCAGTCATCACATACATCATTCCAACCACTTCATTCTGGATCATCACTCCGCGTATAGTTATTAAAGTGGTTTTCGGTTTAGATAGAGAGTATATCCATAACCGATTCCGGTCTCTTTAATAACTTTCGAAATTATTTCACCGATTGGTCGTTTATTTATTTCAAAACCAAATCAATTTCAATTTCAATCAGAGTTTGCAAACCAACATTTCATTTATCTTTCTAAATCAATTTCTATAATTTCCATTTCAAAACTTCCAATTTACCATTTCAAAATCATATAATACCAATTTCAATTTCTATTTATACATTTCAAATATTGATTCAAGTTCGTATATAAGTTTCATTCCGAAATCATTTAAATTAATTTAATTTAATATTTAAATCAATTTAAATTCATTTATCGATTTCATTCAATATTCGTTAAGTAAATTTTCCATTCAAAACAATTTCTATTAAATTTCCAATTCATTAAATCCATTATTTAAATTCAACTTCATTTTATCAAACTTACAAATTTAATTAAATTAAATTCATCAAACCAAATTCTTTAAATTTCAAGTTTTACATTAATTTCAATAAATCAGATTTTATTTCTTGTTAAAGAAATTCAATTTCACTTATTTACTTACTTAAATAATTTTCCAAAAACTTAATTAATAAAGAAACTCAATTTCAATTATTTACGAAGTAAAATTTACTTATTCAAAAGTTCAATTTTACTTATTAAAGAATTCAATTCAATTTAATCATTAAATAATTCAGTATTAAATAATTCAAAACTTAATTATTAAATAATTTCAAAGTTTAATAATTTCAAACTTAATTATAATTTCAAACTTAATTATTAAATCATTTCAAAGTTTAATAATTTCAAACTTAATTATCAAATCATTTCAAAGTTTAATAATTTCAAACTCAATTATAGTTTCAAACTTAATTCAATCATTTCTCAAATTAAACAACATTCTTTCATCAATTACATTGTTAATATTTTGTTTCATTTCATTAAATAATAACAATTTTCTTTCATTAAAATTCAAATTTCAACTTCATTTCAAAACCGTATTTTTTTATTCAAATAAAATCTTCGTTTTATTTTTAAATCAAATTATTGACCAATTGGGTTTTATTTAATTTCCTATCCTAGGTCAAGGTTCAATTTGGGTATTTATCATTTCAACCCGATTCCAATTCAATTCAAAATCAAAACATAGCAAAGGGAACTTGCAGTGTGATAACTGGGATGGTGTCAAAGTAAATAAACAAGCAATAACAACAATCAATATCAATCCAATAATCAATTCAAATAATCTCGAAATAACCGTATTAATTCGCATTGTTATTTGTGCGAATTAATATAATTATTTCTAGAATCTACACTATCATTTCATGTAGATTAAAGATCATTACATTACGGTTTTCACTTGTCATCTATTACAATTTCATACATCATCAATTTAACAACATACATTCAGTGGTTCAACGTGTAATTAAACAAATCCTACGTATCAATAAATTCAACAGTTAAAGGGGTCATATTATACAAATGTCAGTTAATCAAATTTAACATTTAATTATCCTATATCAAGTTCAATTTCATACTATTTATCATTTTAACATTAACAATTTAACGTCCAATACAAATATCAACAATCAATCAATTATCAGCCAAACTGTATTATCATTGCATAAATAATTAACAGATAATGGTGTCAAATGTCACAGGTGAAGTGATACAGGTAATAGCATATATAACAATGTAATTAACTAACTATAGCATATTTCAATTGTCGTTTCAATTGAAATCAAGTTTAATAAATAAAAGAACGTTAATCGTGAGTGATTGCTCACCTTCCGAGGCTAGAGAAATAGACGATGAAATTGAGTTACGAATCCAAGCACGAATTCCAAAACTAAGCTAGATGGCACGAATTTGACGGCAAAGCTGATAACAGGAATTGATGGTATCAAATTGAATCGGTCCTGATATAAACTGAATATACATATACATTATTATTATTATTTCCATGAAATCAATATCAAATTTAAAACTAATATTAAAATAATATGTATATTTACACCAAACCATACTCCTATATGAAAACTTAATATATTACTTTAAGATCCACCCTTATTGTAATACTAATATTAAGTTTAAACGTAAGCATGTAAAAATCAAAACATGTATATCTCAAACATCAAAAATGTAAACGTAACCATAAATAAAATACATTGTATCGGCATAAGCAAGTTAAACAACATATATATAAAATCGAGCAGATTGGAGATAAACTTATATAAAACATAATCTAATATATACATATAAAATAACCTATCATATAATACGACTTATATATACAGGCTAGAATAAACAACTTATACGACTTGTACTTTATTATTTACATATGACAGTAAATCCCTTAATAAACTAACTAGTTTACATAACATATGTAAATATGTATATATATCTAAATTTTTTTTTTGAAACACCCATCATACAAAATCAAATCTGGGTTGCTATAATTCAGATAATAAAATTCATACGTAATATATATAACGAATTACTCATAGAAACAATGTATCTTAAAATCCCCATACTTATAAACAATATTACTAATATAATTATTATATTACACTTGCATGATAGAATAGGAGTGCTGCACCGTAGCCTTTATAGGCCATACTTCTGCAATTAGCATACCAACAACATCAAAACTTAACAATTATTAAATATATAATATAAGCCGAGATGACACATTTACATAAAATCTTATAAAATCTATATATATTGAATAGGTCATAAACTGGAAGATGATATGTTACTGTAACTAACATATATAAAACATATATTTATATAATATTGAATATATACACGGTAGATAAACAAGTATAACTAATATGGTATACTGAATAAATGAAAGCAAGTATCCCAAATATACAATAACCTATAATGCATATGACTCACATAAGTAATCATAACAACTGTCATTTTACAAAACTTAGTAAACTAATATAATATTATAGCATTACATATAGCAAACTATACACAAACCATATATAAATATACCTCTGTACAAACAAGAAGGTGAAGGAGGCAGGTCAGGTCGAGAGACAGAGTTTGAGGGCGAAGATTTGAAAGGCGTCGGCGAGTGGGGTGGTGTTAGGCTAGGTCTGGGTGGAGGAAGATAGAAGGGCGCGCGCGTTTTGTCAACTTCGATGGTTGCTGGCCAGAGAGGTGTCCTTCGGTGAGTGAGTGCTGCTCGGGTTGGTGGATGTCAGGGTTGCGGCCTCGTGATGAAGCATGGGTCGAAAGGCTGGAGAAAGTGGTGTTCGGCAGAGAGAGGGAAGGCCGAACTCGGGTGGTTGGTGGCTCGGAGTTGGTGGCGAACGGCAGGGAGGTCGGTGGTCGGCTACCTCGTGATCGCGGCGGAGGGTGATGGTAGGCGGGTGTGGCTAGGCAAAGGGTAGAGTTGAACGAAGAGGAG
Source organism: Allium fistulosum (assembly GCA_030737815.1). Lineage (NCBI taxonomy): Eukaryota > Viridiplantae > Streptophyta > Magnoliopsida > Asparagales > Amaryllidaceae > Allium > Allium fistulosum. The sequence goes on from CM060904.1 coordinate 694,017,657, forward strand.
GTGGATCGGTGGTGGCTCGGGGAGAGGGAGGCAGATCTCAGAGGGGCGGAGCTACTTTGGTCAAAAGCTTGCAAGGTGTGACCGATGCATGGACGAGTTGTGGATGTGGGAAGGGCGGAACGAGGTGGGGAGATGGTTGTGGTCGGAGAGGCAAGGTCGGCTGTCTAACTAGAGGAGGGTTCGGTTGTTTCGGCTATGACTTGTGTTTTCATTAGAAAGGAACGAGAGAGTGCTGTGAGCAAAGAGAAGAAGGAAGGCAGGCTTTGTTTCAATAAGCTACAGGCAAAATATGAAAAGAAATTTGCAGGCTACTCTTTTCAAAATGGATACACGTACCAAAATAAAGTTTCTCCTTTTTTAAAAACCATTGGAACAAGGAAAGTCACGCATAGGAATACTGGAAATATTAAATGCAAATAGCTGTTGGTTCTGGACAGGTAGATAGATGAATGGACAGACAGAAACCGAAAGGGTTTTAAAACGGGTACCGATACGGTCCAACGTTTTATAGATTTCGCCGTCCATCGGACGTCGAAACACACATACGAATATACCATGGAGATCAGCACGACGAGACGATCAAAACGGTATACAGATATCAGTGGTACGATCGAATTATAAAAATTCGAATTTTCTAATAGCGGAAAATGCAAGAAAAACGCTGAAAAATAAGATCGACGGAGCCAAAGATGTCCGAATTTGGAAAAACGACAAACTGACAACTTGCTCAGAAGATGTTTTAGAATTTTTCTATGTAAAAATATTTAGGTTTCGAAAACAATTTATTTTCATTGCTTTTTAACTGATTAAATTGAAGTGAATTTACGCGCGAAATAAACTTTCATATTTTCAGACGAAAATTTATCAGTTGCTATGTTTAACTAGACGTATTCCAAATATTAATTTTTTATTTCAAAATTTTATCGTTTAAATTTCACAAAATTTCAACTAATTATGTTATTAAACAGTTGAAATTTACGGGTCGTTACACTCCAGGATTGTCTGATTCAGTTAGGTCGAATGGCTAGTAATTCACTACTTCGGTGGTGAATTTAAAGTAATAATTGATGATAACAGTTGTTCTTGTACTTGCAACAACCCTTACTTCAGCAATTGCCTTGTGCGCATGTGATGGATGCTTGTTCATCAGTTGCTAATGGTGCCAATCGAGCTCATCATAACTTCGCCTCAACTCGGTGCTCGATTCAGAGCTACCTTACGGCTTACACACCAATATTTCATTCCGTTCGCGATAAATGGTATTGGAGTGCATAGGAAGGACTATTGGTTCTGCCATCGACAACATGCAGACTACCCGAAAGGCCTAGGTCTACTAGAATTAAAGGCGCTATAGACGAGATGCAGGCTCCAAAATCGAATAGGTGCAGTAGATATGGAGTGCACAGACATAAGAGGAGTCATTGTACTATAGCAACTTAGCTTTTATTACTATTGGTCTTGGTATTATTAGTGTTGGTATTGATAGTAGATATGTTTGTTTCAGAACAAGTGTTGTTTGTGTTGGTATTAGATGTGTTTGTATAACAACTTGTGTTCTTTCCATTGTTTGTGTTGGTATTAGATGTGTTTGTTTAACCACATTACAATACACCAAATTACCATAAGATACAACTTACGCTGAATTAACATACAATACAATAAGATACATCAAATGATACATCATACGATACAACATAATTCGAATTAACATACAGTACAATACAATACAACAAACAATATACCATACGACACAACAAACATGAACATACCATAAATTACTTAGTAGGATACCTAGCCTGCATCGCAAGTGCTTTTTCTAACCGCTCAACTTTGTCCCGCATCTCTATTGCATACTCAAGTCCTTTGCGATACATTGGAGGATCTATCCATAGAAAAAAATTACAGTGGTCGAATGATTGAGACATTTCTCTACTCAAATTATAAGTGCACATGCGTAGAACCTATGACCTGCATTCGTTTTATTTGCCGTAATGATCACATAACATGTAGATCTACACCGTCATATTCTCAATGGGGAATCCTTTCTAATAGCTAGTGCTTTACCATGATTCTTCCACTTACCACCATGTGTAGCGACAAAATAGCCTTCAAGTGCTTCTTCCAGTTCTTCAAGTGTTTGTTCCGGTTCGTTGAACACTTCTTCCTCCGACCTATGCTGATTTGCTTCAACATTTAACTAAGTATCGGGTACAAATCCATTATGTATCGATTGTGGTGATAATTGGATTTCAGGTACAAATTCAACGTCACCAATGTTTACATTCGAATCAATCTCCAAGTGGCCACAGTATTTCATTAAAGTCTCATCATCAATTTCCCATTAATCCATTGCAACTGTAGGTAAATAAGAACTTTTATGTAGAAATGTAAAAATCTTCAAAATCAAGTATAAGTGTTGACTATTACCTTTGAATGTGTTGCAAATCTTCAAAAATGACTCAATTTGGATGAGAAACAATGAATTGTAGAAGGGAATTATAGATTTGGTTTTGGGTTTTTAGTTTGGAATTTTCTAAAATGAAGAATGAGATGAGAGAGAGAGAAAGGGTCTGTGTAATACAATTGTTGTTTTTGTGAGGGATGAATGTTTCCAGGTTTCTATTTGAAACCTGGATACGCTGGGGCGACTTTTCAATAGTCGCCAGTGGGCTACTTTTGAGAAGTCGCCCCAGCGTATCTAGTTTAAAAAAGAAACCTGGAAACTTTCATCGCTCACTACATCCTACACAACAAACACAATCTAAATACATCAAAAAACAAACCGTCCGATACATGCATACATTCAACACAACATCCGTTATATCAAACACCAAATTACAACATCCGATACATTCGACACAACGTCGGCCAAATCAATAAATCAATAACATCAAATCTAATTTTGTAGATTGCGGAGTTCTTGAGGAGTTCTTTTTGGCTTTCTCCATGATAATGGAACCTCATTTGGCGAATCCTCCTCCTTGCTTGGTTGCGTGGCCTCCGCAGGTTGTGAAGGCCTGGGAGCAAATCTCGCTTGCGAATGTTGAGAGAATGAAGTACCTTATCGATATTTACATCTTTGGTATTGTCGAGTCATAGGAGGAGGAGCGAATTTTGTTGGTGGAGCTTCAATGAGAAGGGAAGGAGGAGGAGGAGGCGGTTTAGATTGTATAGCTTGTTTTTCCCCAATATTGATTCCAAAATGCACTTCACGCTAAAGCATTTCCCCTATGAACGCTTTGGTACTTATTCTGATAGCTCATCAACCAACTCCATTGCATAGTAAATGTCCTCCACCTGCCAAAACAAAGTAATTAAAATGTATATAAATTAACTACGCTAACTTAACCAATGACTTTACATACCACATTCCTCTCAAGAGGAGCTCTAGGAGTGTACGGGTCCATCGCAATATGATTTTCTTTGGCACGAAGAACATAGTGGTGCATGATGTTCCAGTACTAAGTATAATATTCTTCGGCCGTTAACGTGAGGTCTCATTCCTATTGCATGTGCATATGACGATGATTCCATCTCTCAATCACCATATCATACTCCCCAGTTGTATTATCAATCCTATAATGCGGAGCTTGCTCTGGAAAATGGTGTGCCATACCAAATTGTCGCATCACTTTGTTAGGAAGATGATGCGCTACATCATTGAAGCAAATGAGTGGAACCCGTGTTGTCCACAACTGAATAGAAATGGTACATAAGTTTGGAAATCTCTAAGCACAAATGCATATGGGGTCCATGTCACCGCATCATAATCAAGTATATCCAACTCGTTGCGGTAGAATGTAACATTGTGCCTTAGAGATTTCGTGTAACGACCCGTATTTTTTAACTATTTTAAGTTATTAAATTTAATGTGATTATTGGATAAAAATGGTTAGAAATAAAAATTTAATGATTTATTATTGTAGTTTATTGGATATAATAAATTTTGAAAATAAACAATTCTGAAGATTTTGGCAATAACAACTATGGAAATGAAATTTTAGATATTGGATGTGTTTATAATCAACAACTGGATTTGAATAAAAAATGTTGAATTATTTAGATGAAAATAGAATAATTGTTAATAATTAAAATTTAATTGAAATTTTATGATTTATTAATGTCATTTATTTAAAAATTGAATTGTTTAAATTTAATATCGCAATTTTTTTTAAAATAATTGAACTCTGGATTTAAAATGAATGGAAATGTTGTTAGAAGTTGATTTAAATTTTATTTAAGCAACATTGAAGATCGTTAAACTTAAAAATTGAATTTAAAGTGATTAAATTGATTTTAAATTAATAATTCATTTAATTGACGTGTAAAAATAGCCATTTTGGCCACTGTCTTGGATTTCGATGAAACTAGTTTTATCGGATCCTTAACAGTGAATTATTGTAAGATTTCAAGTTTCATAGCGATCGGACTTATCGTTTGATCGTGCGAGCTCGAAACGCGTAGAAATCAATTAATGGAATTTAAATGAATATAATCTAATTTTAAAAGGTAACTTCTATATACAATGTAATTAGAGTTTGAAACTAGTTCCATTGAATTTAAAAATATTGAAAACCTATATTTCGATATATTAGATGACCTAATTTCGTTTCGCGAACGAAACGGGTTTTTCGGGCCTTTGTTATCGTTCTAGCCATTCGAGCTGTTCTATCCATTCATATCCAATTGTATCTATATAAATAGATATTTCCTGAAACCCTAGCAGCTTCTATTCTGATTTCTGTACGTACAAATTTTAGTTCTCATCTCTTCCGTCCCAATGGCAGAAAACCCTAATTTCAATTTCAATCAAAACCCTAATTCCCAATTTCAAAATCAAATATGAAAATTTAAGCTGTCCATATCGAATTATATATCGTTGGAAAGTTCTCAACGAGCGTAATCTACTTCTGCAATTCTTTTTGCAATCGAGGTTCGGATTGACCAGAAATCAGTGAAGAAGTCTCGGCCGTTGAAACTAGGGTTTTGTTTTCAACGGTGGATCTTCACCCATTCGTCGACCGGGAGGTGCTGCGTCGTAGAGGGCGTCAAGGGCTTTCGATCTGTGGGTTCATTCATGCCAGAAGTGTCTTGAGGGGACCAGAATTTGAGCATGAAGGCAGGCGGCGGCGGCGTCACGTGGGGGCATCGGAGTGGCGTGCGCGGCCTAGGGGAGGTCGGCCTGAGGAGGAGGGCATGGAGCTGAGGTCAGATCTGGTCGAAGGCAAGAGGTTGGGCATGCGACATTGGGTTTCAGATGGCGGCTGAAGCTCGTTCACATGAAAGAGGGTTTGGGTGCGTGATCGTGTCGAGTAGTTGGACGAAGGTGACGTGTATTTATTTATTTACCCTTTAGTATTTTTTTTATTTAAAATTCAAACTTTTAAATGTTCTAACATGCATATCTTTTGCATATGAACTCGGATTTGGACGCGGTTTCTTCTGTTGGGATTGTGTTGACATTTTGAATTACATGGAATTGGTTTGGTTGAATTTGGAGATTGTTGGAATTTGGACGTCCTTTTCGATTTTAAATCGACTGTAAATCAAAGGTGACTGATTTAACCCACTCACGAAATACTAAACCTTCTTATGTTAGTTGAATTAAGTTTATGATATGATAAGAAATTTATTGATTGCTGTTTGGTAATTTAAATTGTCATTTAAATTTAATTTGAATCTATATTTAATTAATTTACCATTTAAATTAATATTAAGTTTAAATTGTTAGTTAAATTACTGATAATGATAACTAGTTAATTGTTGTGATTTATTGGCTGATTTGGATGTTGATTGTGATGGATGTTTATTTGATTGACACTTTGGATGATTGGATGTTTATATCCCTGTTATCACTATGGTTGAGATGATACATACCCGAATGATCTTATAGATTAAGGAAAATCGTTATGGGTTGAAATGATACAAACCCGAGCGTTTTTATTGATTTGGAAATTATTGATTCGGGATACGGGTTGAAATGATATATACCTGGAAAATTTAACTATTTTGGATTGAAATGATACATACCCAATCACTTAACCATATGGTAGAAAATCATATACGGACACCGTTGGTCGGTTTTAAATTATTTTCTAAATGGTAAAGTATGTAGGGCTGCACAAAGTATGGGTTGGATCGGGTTTGACCAAATACTTCACCCGACCCGTATAGGTATGGGTTAAAGGTAGTTCAACCCATATCCGACCCTATATAAAGGTTGAATATGGGTTGGGTTAAAGTATGGGTTGGGTCGGGTTTAGTAGGGTTGGGTTATATTAATCTGATACAACAATGAGAATATAAAGAAAAATTAAAATATTCAGCTTAAAATATCAAATTTTAGCTAGCATAAATTAAATATAACCGATTCACTACAACACATATTTATTAGAATTTTATTATAAAATACATCATACGAAATTAATTCACTACATATTAGAGTAATAATTTCATTTCCAAATACATTAAATGCTCTTCGAAATCTCTTAGTCAATCCTATGTATTTTGGACTGACATCAAATATGCTTTTTTGGTATATTTATTCGAGAATACATAAATTTTATTTTAGATTTTGACTGTTCTAATTTTACATGGGTGATATTAAATTAGTTTTTTTATATAGGATTGGGTTGGGTTAAAATAGGGTTGGATTGAACAAAATATTTCACCCGACCCGTATATAGTATGGGTTACAAATTGTAACCCATATCCGACCCGAATTAAGATGGGTTGGGTTTATGTGGGTTGAGTCGGGTTTGTGGGTCGGGTCGGGTTGAGTATGGGTTGTGTGCACCCCTAAAAGTATGTTTGATTTATAAACTTAATTTTCAAATTTTATTTAATGATTTTATATAAAAATTATATTTTGAAAATAATTTATTTTATATGTTTTAAAAGTTTCAAATTATAAGTTATTATATGGTTTTAAATGTAAATTTATGATTTTTACTTATAATTTTATTTAGTTTTAAATATATAATTTAAATAGTTTAAAATTTTAATTTAATAAAAATATTTAATATAGTTTAAGATATTTATATAAAATTTAATTTAATAAAATATTTAACATAGTTTTAATATATATATATATATATTAAATTTAATTTAAATAATAAGTATAGTTTTGATTTAAGATAATAAATATAGACCTTTATAATAACTTTAATAGATAAAAGATTTTAGAATTTTGTAAAGGTTTTGTAAGGAATTTATAAAAGTTTTGTAAGAGATTTTATAATGGATTTTATAAAAAGAATTTTATAAAAGATTTTTATAAAGGATTTTGTAATCGTTTTATAAAGGAGTTTATAAACGTTTAAAGGATTTTATCAAGGGGTTTTATAAAGAACTTGTATAAAGGGATTTGGAAGCATTTTAAAGGAATTGCGTAGAAGTTTATGAAAAGGGGAAGAGTTATAAACTGTTTTGGAATTTGTAAATAGCTTTATAAATGGTTTTAAAGCATATAAATAGTTTATAAATGGTTTAAGATAGATTTATAAATTATTTTCGAAATTTATTGAAAGAAATATTCCTCGGTATTTATGAATACATTTATACTTTTGGAATAAGTATATGGATATCTTGATATGAAGGTATAAACTGTTTTCTGAATTTATTATTAAAAATGTTTTATGAAATGATCATGGTGTGAAAAAAACGTTTGGTTTTTAAAGAGACCGGGGTCGGATATTGTCATACTCTCTGCCATTTCCGATACCACTTTAACAACTGTGCACGTGGTGGAGAATCCAGAACGAAGTAGGATGGTTTGGCGAACACTACTGGTATGAGGTAAGAATGCAACCCGGACCTTTGGGTCAGTTTGATATGACTAAAACAGGAGCCATAACCAGGCCAAGTGAGGTCGCTCCTCCGATCGGACACGCTTCTTCGATACCATATCTGTTACTTTGTGATTGATTGGTGGCCACCCTCGATTTGATTATGAGAGTGTTGTTTGAGGTGGGCGGTAGCTGCGGCTATGCGTTACCACCAGCCTGATTCCGCAATCCGGTAGTATCCTACCATGGGTATAGCCTCGTGTGCCCTGTCATATGCCTTATCGAGCTCACTACGATTTTCTAATAGCCCACCAGTTTAAGGTGGAGTTTACAGTACTGTATAGACTATGATGCCTATAAAAATGTGTTAAGGGGGATATGGGTAATGCCTTAACGCTATTTTAATATTTTACTTTACTTTACTGATAGACACTACACATATAGCATATTTTACTACATATAAATAGTTTAACGGATCCTTAGGAGATGGAAAATTCCGAACATCTCTTAAGTTATTGCATGCACATTATACATTGAATAAGAGATGTAAAATCCCGTAAACATCTCTAAAGTCATTACACTCATATTTATTTACTGTTGATTCAACTTACATAAGATCTTTTAGTTCTGACTCGAGTGTTTTGTCTTTTCATTACACTCGGGTCAGTCTGAGCTTTTCAGTGTTGAAGACTATATTTCTAGAGGTCGAAGACGGAGTTTGGTATATATTATATTATTAGAAAATTTTCCACTGCATCATTATTGTATGTCGTTGTTTATACTCTGGTTGTTGTAATCAAATGTATATTATAAAACAGCTTCATGAACTGTTTATTTGAGTATTATATTTTGTCATTCCACTGTGAGATTCTATGTTTTGTTTTTCCTTCTTTTCTCTAATTTTCTTTTTTACCCCATGGACAATCCTCCCTTTTGAATGGTTTGAGTTGACATTGTGGATTATTGTCGATTTAAACCGTCCAAAAAGGTGGGCTGTTACAGTTGGTATAAGAGCTTTGATTTAACGATAACCTTAGCTTTGTGGGGTTTGACTCATTAGAGAGAGGGTAGTAATACCCTAGAATGAGTTGTTTGAGCGTATATATATAAGAGCGCATACTTGTTAGTGTTATAAAATGTTTTATATTGTGTTTACTTATCCATTGAGTTTTTTATGAATTTTGGTCGGTGCGTGGGGCGCCATGTTGTCGATAGAGGTTTCTAAACACTTAAACGAGGCAAGTCGACATAATTTTGTTTTAAAATCAGGTAAATGAAATAATTTTACCTAAATTATATTTTATATATACAAAATGATAATTTTCAATGGATATTATTTGTTAGGAGATGATAATATTTAGTTAGCATCGATTATTGGTTGAATAAAATAAAAATGAATACTTTGTGAATTCTATTTCATGAAGCGTTCGATAATTAAATTGAATTGAAAACTAATCACAATAAGAAATTGTTTAAAACAACAATTTGTAAATTTATGAAATGTTTTTTTTGGCAAGGCCAGCGGGGTTAAAAATGGTGCCCTACCATTTATTGATATACCGAGAAAGAAGTACAAAGACAGGAGAACAAGCCACCTAACATGATAGGCAAGCAGAAAAACGAAGAAATAAGAAACAAACAAAGGAAAACAAGGCATACCAATATAAAAAAAAGGAAAAAACAAACAGTAACAGGGAAACAAAGGAGGAGGACACACACTCAGGTGAGAGCAGAGAGGAGACTATGGTCAAAAGCATGACTAGAGGCAACAATGCCAACCCTCATACCCTCAACAATGGAATGCTTCATTTGTGTGGCGGATTTCCTTTTAGCATTGAAGATGATAGCATTTCTTTCTTCCCAGATAATAGTAACAAAAACTTTGAGAGAGAAAAGAAGGATATATGTTTCCTCACACTTCCATCTCGTGGCCTTGTAAATTAAGTCCCATTCAACGTCACTAACCAAAGCAACTCTTCTGTTAGAGGTGAGGTTGTTCGTAAAGCACCATAACGAGAAAACATATGGACAGCTGAAGAATAAATGAATAGTATTCTCCTCAGCGGTATTGCAGAAAATGCACGTAGTATCAATAGTAACACCTCTCTGGCTCAACATAGTTTTAGTTTTCAATGCATTGCTGAAGATCTTCCATAGCATAAGGTTTTGTCTCTCAGAGTTGTGGTTTAACCAAATACGTTTATACCAACTAAAAATCACGCAGCTACTACGATTAATAAGAAAATTGTACATGCCACTAATCTTGTAATTGTTCTGACAGAAGGACCAAGAAATGCCATCATGCTGGGTTAGGATAATATTATAACTACCAAGTTGATTCCATAGAAGTCTGACAATCTGATTACTATTGAAAGGGAGAGCAGCACGACCATGATGAATAAAGTTGTTCGCCAAGGCATTTTTGCTAATTCCGGTCTGAATTTGCTGATTGTAGCTAAGTAAATTTTGGAGAATAATGCCCTCCTTAGCCCACGGGTCAGACCAGAAGGAAATACGACTATTAACTCCAATCTTGCTCCTAGCACATGGAAGAATATCGTTCCTAAGTTTCAGAATACTTCTCCACGTCCAACTGCAAGAATGAGGAACATTCATAGTCCAGAAGTTCTTATTGCCAATAATAAACTTGTAAGACCACCTCACCCAAACATTGTCTTTGTTATTCAGCAGATTATCAATATGATGCACAATGGCAGCATGATTCCAAATAAGCAAATTTTTAATACCAAGGCCTCCTCTGGATTTAGGAAGTTCAAGTTTGGAGAAAGCACAAGGGGAAAGTTTATTAGAGATAATAGATCCATGCCAGAAAAAGTTAGACATTGCACCCCTAATCATTTTGATCAGCCTGATAGGCAGGATACAAGCTCTAGACCAATACACAGTCATGGAGAAAATAACAGAGTTAATGAGAGTTAACCTACCAGCTTAACTAAGCATTCTATTAGTCCACACAGCAAGTCTAGCAGTGATCTTCTCAAATAGAGGAATGCATTGGGCATAAGATATTCTAGAAGTAGCTAAGGGGATACCTAAGTACTTGGATGTGTCAGCTCTTCAAGTAATAGAGGTAAGATTCGATATTTGATCGATAGTTTCATTGGCAACACCAGCAATCATCATCTCAGACTTGGCTAAATTGATGGAAAGGCCAGTGATTCTAAAGAATATGTCAAGGCCATCCATAATAGAGTTGACAGTGGGCAAATTGGGCTTGAAGAAGACCACCAGATCATCCGCAAACATAAGAGAGGTAATGAGAGGATTTCTGCATTTAGGATGGACAGAGAAGCTACCATTATTGACAAGCTGATTTATTATTTGGGTTAAAATTTCCATCACAATTATGAATAAATAAGCAGACATCGGGTCACCCTGCCTAATTCCCTGTTTACTTTGGAAGTAACCAACAGTATTGCTATTAACCATAATGGAAAACCTAGCAGTCGATATACACGATTCAATCCATGCCACAAAGTGCTTGGGAAAATTCATCAGCCCCATAATTCTAACCACAGAGTCCAAGTGTATTGAGTCGAAAGCTTTAGAGATATCAAGTTTGAACATAGCTCTGGGGGAAACCAGGGAAGAGTTGTACCCCTTTAATAATTCATGAGACATTAAAACATTATCAAGAATACTACGCCCACTTAGAAAGGCAGCTTGATTAGATGATATAATGTTAGGCAGAACCAGCTTTAATCTATTAGCAATTATCTTAGATATGCATTTGTATATGGTGTTACAACAAGAAATAGGTCTGAAAGCGACGTGACAAGCATTCTTAACTTTAGGAATAAGGGCAATATTGGTGGCATTGATGGATCCTATCATTTTGCATTTGTTGAAAAAGTTATGGATGGCCTTGAGAAAGGTAGAGCCAACTATTCCCCAGCATGCCGTGAAAAAACTAGCATTAAAGCCATCCGGCCCTCCAGTAGAGTTAGCATTAAGGGAGAAGAGAGCAGTTTTAATCTCAGCATCAGTAATAGCAATGGAGAGGAAAGCATAATTTTCCTTAGAAATTCTGGGAATGTTAATAGAGTCAAGGAGCTCAAGCGAAGGAGAGAAATCAGTACTATTTCCAAGCAACTTACTAAAGTAGTCCAGGAATTTATTAGCAATAAGAGGGGGGGGGTGGTGATAAACTGACCATTGTCATCTTTAAGAACACCGATAGAATCCCTAGATTGTTTAGATTTAAGAGTGTAATGGTAGAAAGAAGAGTTTCTATCACCATCCTTAAACCACTCAAGCCTGGTTTTCTGCTTGACCATCAGGTTCTCATGATATAGAGCCTCAATAAGTTGCGAAGAAACAGAAGCTTCAAGCGCAGCCCACTCACAGTTAGTAGGATCAGAAAGCATGGACTCTTGAATTTGTTGAAGTTTCTTAGAGAGGCTGGAAGAAGCCAAGTTGCCCTTGCCAAATTTACTGAAAGACCACAATTTGAGATCAGTCTTGACAGCACGGAGCTTACACTGCAAGACAAACATAGGATTACCAAAAAATTGATTAGACCATGCCCTGTTAACAATAGAAAAAAGTTAGGTTGAAGAACCCAGGCATTAAAAAATTTAAAAGGAGATTTTCTTAAAGTCATGTCAGCACCAAAGGATAAAATTTCGGGAGAATGGTCAGATAGGCCAGGCATAGGAAGAAGATTAGTCATGTTCGGCCATTTGTTAAGAGCACAAAGATTAGAGAAGGAATGGTCAATTCTTGAGTAGGTACGAGGCATTGATCGTCTTGAGTTGTTCCACAAGTAAGAAGCACCCACAGAGGGAATTTCAATAAGCTCAGATAGAGTGATGGATAAGTTGAGAGGTTTAATTTCATGAAGAGACAATGGGTTACCACCAAGCCTGTGAGATAGAAGATATGAACAATTGAAGTCACCCATAACAATCCAGGGATGAGTTTCTTGCCTAAAGGAAGGAAGGAGATCAAGGAAAGATTGTCTTGCATTCGCAGCATTATGACCGTAAATAATAGTTAAATATAAGGAGGTGGAAGAAGGAGAATGAAAACAATGCATATGAATAAGCTGAGAATTAGAAATGATAGGGGATAGGGAAAATATGGAGGGGTTATATAAGATAAAAATTCTTCCATAGGGAGCATCAGGAAGATTATTAAGCATCAACCAAGACGGGTTAATGAATTTAGCAGCTCTAGAAGAAAGAGTAGCATTTAATTTAGTTTCGAAGATGGCAAGAAGACTGAGAGAGTGAAATTGGATGATGTTTTTGCATTGGTTCAATTTTATATCAGAGTGGGCACCGCGAATATTCCAAGCACCAATGTTATTCAACATTGATCAACAATTTGGTTAATATTGAGTTTCTTTTTGTTACTCCTTGTTAGAGGAGTGGTTTGAGCATTCATTCCTGGAACAGTGGACGAGGATTTGGAACCTTCAGAAGGGTTGAGATCCAAATCAGGATGAAGTTTAGTTTTTTTGGAAGACTTGAATTTGCGAACTGGAGAATGTCCATTTGGGTTTTGAATCACAAGATGATCAGCAGGTTCAGGAGAACAATAATCACCAGGGACAGTTAAACGAGGTGGAGGGGGCTTCCATGCAAAGGGAGCATTAATGTGATCATAAGGATGGCCAGACTAAATGTCAATGGAAGATGGATCAGTTTGGGAGGAAGAAAGAGTTACAGTAGAGATTTTAATGTGCTGAGATTCAGAGTCGGGATGGATACAATTTAGGGTGTGCACGTGCACGTCAGATACGTGCACAGGATTCTGTTGATTAATTTTTTGGTTCGCATCAGTAGGAAATTGCGTTTCATGGTTTTGGTGAGAATGAGTTGAAGAGCTAGGCAGATCACAAGTGTCAGGAAGATTGTGGGAGGATGGTGGATTACCGGAGGATGGAACAGCTATTTCAGAGGGAAGGGCAGATCCATAAATTTTTCCACTGATGCAACACGCTTCAGAACTCGAAATGGAAATAAGTTCAGTATCAAGAATTTGAGCAGTAGCCACATCATTCTCAACAGACTTGAGAAGGTTGATATTCTCCATCTCACCAAAATCAGCAAGAACATGAAAGCCATTATCTTTCGAAATATCCGAGTTTTCACTTAAACAATTCATAACTACATCATCAACAATCTTACCAGGCAAGACAATCTCCCCTTCCTCAATTTCCTCACTTCGAATATTTTTTTCCTTAACAGAACTGGTAACATCAGAAGAAATCACCAAATTATTCCTCTTAACAGTTGATCTAATCCTCTGTCTTCTATCTTTATTTACAACTTTCCATTTTTGGTTTCTCTGACTCAATAATTTACCCTTATCTTTCGAGTTAACTACAACACTGGCATCAGCATTGGGAACAACCTTAACATTCTTATTAATTTCCGTACTAGATTTAACAGCAGCCTTCTCGCAATTAGCAACAGTATGACCAAAAACACAACAATGAGAGCAGATGTTAGGCTTCCATTGATATTCGATGTGAATAGTTTGAGTTCCTCCATCCAGAAGCTGAACTGGAAATGATTCAATAAGTTCACGGTCAGGTTTAATTTCCACCAAACACTTAGCATAAGAAAGTCGTTCCAACCTCTCCGTTGATTCATCTAAACAAACAAGCTTGCCCAACCTACTTGCCAGCCAGTTAATACCAGTGTGAGACCACGAAAACATAGGAATGTTACAGAATTTCACCCAAACTGGAACTGAGGTGATACTCCCACAAGCATTACCCACATAAGGATCCCATTGTTTAACTATGAAGAGCTTGTTTCGCATAATGATGGGATCACCTTGCAAAATTCGATTTCTATCTTCATCACAGGATAAGAGAAATAAAAAAAGGAACCCATTAGATCTGACTTTGATTGAACCCTTAAGCTTCCAGAAATTTTTCAGGAAGTTAATGACAGTCAGGTAGGACAACGGTTTATCGAGGAAGAAACCGACGAGATAATTGCTCCATTCATGAGCACCAGCCTCAATAACTGAGGAGGGGGGAATCAAAATCTCATTCTTAACAACAGGGGACATATCAACTGGTATGTACTTCCCAGCATTGCTAGGTTTACGCTTGAAAAGGGAAGTCCATACAAGTTGAGATGGAAGGGGAAGAAGAGGAGCCTGAGAAGAGGAGCTAGGCAAAGGAAAGGACGAAGAGGTTGGGATGCTGGGGGAAGACACCAAAGGCAGAGGCGGAGGGGGGGGGGGGGTCAGGTGCAGGACGATGTTGACATGATGGAGGAGACGTGAGGAGAGATAGGGCGGAAGCACGAAAACTGGGAGAGGACAAAGGAGGTACGAAAGGGATGGGAGGGATGGGAGGTGCAGCCATGAATTTAATATTTTTGAAAACTTTGAGGCCATGGATACATTTGTATTCCATCGCCTTTGGTTAAGCCGGTTTTATAAGTGGCCGTGCACTATGTCTCATTATTGTGGCCGCTGGGTATCGAACCGGTGCCACTACAACACAATGTTTCATAATAAGGTAATGAAATTGTATAAGTATATTTATAATATAGTTTATAAATAGAAAGGATTTAAAAGCTGAGAATTTTAGAATTAAAACCCGTTGCTTTCAAAATTATTTTCAAAGCCTTCCAAATTAATAATAATATTATTTGAAAGTGTTTTGACTAGAAATATATTTTGGAAAGATTTTTTTGAAAAAATAAAGCATTGAACTCGCTTTAGTCACTGGAAATAATCTTGGGGATGACTTCAGCATCGCAAGTATTCATTTTCGAGTTTCTGATTGAGAATTGCTACCGAAGGAAATTTACTTCCGGTTAAAACAAGTTTTGATTATGAAAGATATATTCTAAGTATGATTTGATAAATATATGAAAATAGTTTTGAACTTATAAATTGAAATGATATGAAAGAAAATTAGTTTATATTATAATATATGAATGAAGAATCGAATTTGAAATATGAGATAAAAGAATTAACTTAAGAAATGTTAAATAAATTGAGTTAGTAAAATGAAGAAAATAAAATGAAGTTTATCTCAAGAAATCCTATATAAAAGTGAATTGTATTGAAATGAATTAGATAAAATAATGAAATGAAATTTTGAAGTGAATAAATTTGTATAACTTATAGATTTGAGAAATATTAAGCTAATAACAAATTTTAAATTTGTTGAATGTGAATGATAAAAAAAGGGTTTAATTTAAATAAAGTTGAATAAACCAAGAAATGAATCAAATGAAATAAAGTTTAATTTAATAAAGATTAAATGAATCTAATTTGAATATAACTAGATAAATTAGTAAAGTGAATTAATTCCACTTAAACTATAAATGAATTAATAGAATGAATACAACTTAAATTATAAAATGAAATGCAAATTTGAATTGTGAAAGAAATTGAATAAAAATAATTGAGTGTAAGTAAAATTTATATGATTAATTTAATTTGATTTAAATTGGATGTAAATAAATTAAATGCAAGTGGGGTGAGTTTAAATAAATTTAATGACAACTAATTGAATATGAAATAAGTTAATGAATCAATTATGAGATGAAGTTAACTTAAGAAAATTTAATCAAATTGATTTGGATGAAAAGAAAATTATTAATATGAATTGAGCTATAAAATAAAATTTACTTAAGCAAAATTATTAATACGAACTTGAATGAATGAAATAAACTAATGAAGTGAACCAATGGATTAATATGAACTTAAGCTATGAAATAGTAATAAAAATGAGTGGCATTTTATACAATGTTTACAATAAATATAAATGATTTTATGAAATGATTTATAAATGATATTAGTATTAAAGAAAATATACTAAGTGATAGTGAAATAAAATTTAACTTAAACAAGATTAAATAGAATAATTTTATAAATGATTAATAAGTGAATTTATATGAAATATGTTAAACAAGAAAGTGAAACAATTGGAACTTAACAAATTGAATTGAATAAATTGAATGTGAATGGAATAGATGTGAATAAATTTAAAGTAAACTGATTAAATATTAATAAAAATTGGCTGTAATAAGAATGAAGTATATAAATTTAATATTGACATTGGAAATGTAAATTTTGATAATTTGGATTAATTAGATGATTATTAATAATTGTTGAATGGTTTCTTTTGTTACAAATCATTGTTATAACTGTTTGATTGCATATGATAGTTGTATATTGTGTATTTGTGCTTGTTCCTATGATTTGGATTCAACATTCATGTTATATGATTCCATTAGACTCATATATGTTGCTAAATCCTTTATAAGTAACTAATATTCTAATTTGATTTGAGATATGTACACACAAAGACTGTTTGGATGTATACGCGGATTATATTTTGCTTTTGCTTGCTTAGTATGAGCGAACTCACTCATAATAAAAATAATAAGGTACACATCCCGGATTACATACCGCGCTTTTATAGTTTTCCCTTCAGGATGCCTCATCATTAAGATGAGATGTATATTTGATATATATTTGGGTTATATATTGTATTGTAAAAATTTTCCGATCGATCCGCACAAAGGAGACTCTGCCGAAATTTTCCGTAAATCCGAGTGTTAGAAAATTTTTGAGATTTTAAAATTTTATAACTTGTTTTTATATATAAGTTATATTCTCCGTAAAACCAATATCGGAGGGCGTAGCGAGAGCATAGTAAAGGTTTTGTAAATAAGATTTTAAATGTTTCATAAGTTAATTATTTTGAATAAAATATATCAAGTGTGAAATTCTCTACTTAACCCATTTTCGAGGACGAAAATTTTTGAGTGGGGGAGAGTGTAACGACCTGTATTTTTTTAACTATTTTAAATTATTAAATTTAATGTGATTATTGGATAAAAATGGTTAGAAATAACTATTTAATTATTTATTATTATAGTTTATTGGATATAATAAATTTGGAAAATAAACAATTCCGAAGATTTTGGCAATAACAATTATGGAAATGAAATTTTAGATATTGAATGTGTTTATAATCAATAACCGAACTTGATAATAATTGTTGAATTATTTAGATGAAAATAGAATAATCGTTGATAATTAAAATTTAATTAAAATTTTATGATTTATTAATGTCATTATTTAATAATTGAATTGTTTAAATTTAATATTACAATTTTTTTTAAATAATTGAACTCTGTATTTAATATGAATGGAAATGATGTCGGAAGTTGATATAAATTTTATTTAAACAACAATGAAGATTGTTAAACTTAAAAATTGAATTTAAAGTGATTAAATTGATTTTAAATTAATAATTCATTTAATTGACGTGTAAAAATAGCCATTTTGGCCACTGTCTCGTATTTCAATGAAACTAGTATCATCGTATCCGTAACAATGAATTATTGTAAGATTTCAAGTTTCGTAGTGATCGGACTTATCGTTTGACCGTTCGAGCTCGAAACACGTAGAAATCAATTAATGGAATTTAAATGAATATAATCTGATTTTAAAAGGTAACTTCTATATACAATGGAATTAGGGTTTGAAACTAGTTCCATTGAATTTAAAAATATTGAAAACCTATATTTCGACATATTGGATGACCTACTTTCGTTTCGGGAATGAAACAGGCTTTTCGGGCCTTTGTTATCGTTCTGACCATTCGATCTGTTCTATCCATTCTTACCATTTGTGTCTATATAAATAGATATTTCCTGAAACTAGTATCATCGTATCCGTAATAATGAATTATTTTAAGATTTCAAGTTTACTACATATAGCATATTTTACTACATATAAATAGTTTAACGGATCCTTAGGAGATGGAAAATTCCGAACATCTCTTAAGTTATTGCATGCACATTATACATTGGATAAGAGATGTAAAATCCCGTAAACATCTCTAAAGTCATTACACTCATATTTATTTACTGTTGATTTAACTTACATAAGATTCTTTTGTTCCGACTCGAGTGTTTTGTCTTTTCATTACACTCGGGTCAGTCTGAGCTTTTCAGTGTTGAAGACTATATTTCTAGAGGTCGAAGACGAAGTTTGGTATATATTATATTATTAGAAAATTTTCCACTGCATCATTATTGTATGTCGTTGTTTATACTCTGGTTGTTGTAATCAAATGTATATTATAAAACAGCTTCATGAACTGTTTATTTGAGTATTATATTTTGTCATTCCACTGTGAGATTCTATGTTTTGTTTTTCCTTCTTTTCTCTAATTTTCTTTTTTACCCCATGGACAATCCTCCCTTTTGAATGGTTTGAGTTGACATTGTGGATTATTGTCGATTTAAACCGTCCAAAAAGGTGGGTTGTTACAGTTGGTATAAGAGCTTTGATTTAACGATAACCTTAGCTTTGTGGGGTTTGACTCATTAGAGATAGGGTAGTAATACCCTAGAATGAGTTGTTTGAGCGTATATATATAAGAGCGCATACTTGTTAGTGTTATAAAATGTTTTATATTGTATTTACTTATCCATTGAGTTTTTTATGAATTTTGGTCGGTGCGTGGGGCGCCATGTTGTCGATAGAGGTTTCTAAACACTTAAACGAGGCAAGTCGACATAATTTTGTTTTAAAATCAGGTAAATGAAATAATTTTACCTAAATTATATTTTATATATACAAAATGATAATTTTCAATGGATATTATTTGTTAGGAGATGATAATATTTAGTTAGCATCGATTATTGGTTGAATAAAATAAAAACGAATACTTTGTGAATTCTATTTCATGAAGCGTTCGATAATTAAACTGAATTGAAAACTAATCCCAACAAGAAATTGTTTAAAACAACAATTTGTAAATTTATGAAATGTTTCATAATAGGGTAATGAAATTGTATAATTATATTTATAATATAGTTTATAAATAGAAAGGATTTAAAAGCTGAGAATTTTAGAATTAAAACCCGTTGCTTTCAAAATTATTTTCAAAGCCTTCCAAATTAATAATAATATTATTTGAAAGTGTTTTGACTAGAAATATATTTTGGAAAGATTTTTTTGAAAAAATAAAGCATTGAACTCGCTTTAGTCACTGGAAATAACCTTGGGGATGACTTCAACATCGCAAGTATTCATTTTCGAGTTTCTGATTGAGAATTGCTACCGAAGGAAATTTACTTCTGGTTAAAACAAGTTTTGATTGTGAAAGATATATTCTAAGTATGATTTGATAAATATATGAAAATAGTTTTGAACTTATAAATTGAAATGATATGAAAGAAAATTAGTTTATATTATAATATATGAATGAAGAATCGAATTTGAAATATGAGATAAAAGAATTAACTTAAGAAATGTTAAATAAATTGAGTTAGTAAAATGAAGAAAATAAAATGAAGTTTATCTCAAGAAATCCTAAATAAAAGTGAATTGTATTGAAATGAATTAGATAAAATAATGAAATGAAATTTTGAAGTGAATAAATTTGTATAACTTATAGATTTGAGAAATATTAAGCTAATAACAAATTTTAAATTTGTTGAATGTGAATGATAAAAAAAGGGTTTAATTTAAATAAAGTTGAATAAACCAAGGAATGAATCAAATGAAATAAAGTTTAATTTAATAAAGATTAAATGAATCTAATTTGAATATAACTAGATAAATTAGTAAAGTGAATTAATTCCACTTAAACTATAAATGAATTAATAGAATGAATACAACTTAAATTATAAAATGAAATGCAAATTTGAATTGTGAAAGAAATTGAATAAAAATAATTGAGTGTAAGTAAAATTTATATGATTAATTTAATTTGATTTAAATTGGATGTAAATAAATTAAATGCAAGTGGGGTGAGTTTAAATAAATTTAATGACAACTAATTGAATATGAAATAAGTTAATGAATCAATTATGAGATGAAGTTAACTTAAGAAAATTTAATCAAATTGATTTGGATGAAAAGAAAATTATTAATATGAATTGAGCTATAAAATAAATTTTAATTAAGCAAAATTATTAATACGAACTTGAATGAATGAAATAAACTAATGAAGTGAACCAATGGATTAATATGAACTTAAGCTATGAAATAGTAATAAAAATGAGTGGCATTTTATAAAATGTTTACAATAAATATAAATGATTTTATGAAATGATTTATAAATGATATTAGTATTAAAGAAAATATACTAAGTGATAGTGAAATAAAATTTAACTTAAACAAGATTAAATAGAATAATTTTATAAATGATTAATAAGTGAATTTATATGAAATATGTTAAACAAGAAAGTGAAACAATTGGAACTTAACAAATTGAATTGAATAAATTGAATGTGAATGGAATAGATGTGAATAAATTTAAAGTAAACTGATTAAATATTAATAAAAATTGGGTGTAATAAGAATGAAGCATATAAATTTAATATTGACATTGGAAATGTAAATTTTGATAATTTGGATTAATTAGATGATTATTAATAATTGTTGAATGGTTTCTTTTGTTACAAATCATTGTTATAACTGTTTGATTGCATATGATAGTTGTATATTGTGTATTTGTGCTTGTTCCTATGATTTGGATTCAACATTCATGTTATATGATTCCATTAGACTCATATATGTTGCTAAATCCTTTATAAGTAACTAATATTCTAATTTGATTTGAGATATGTACACACGAAGACTGTTTGGATGTATACGCGGATTATATTTTGCTTTTGCTTGCTTAGTATGAGCGAACTCACTCATAATAAAAATAATAAGGTACACATCCCGGATTACATACCGCGCTTTTATAGTTTTCCCTTCAGGATGCCTCATCATTAAGATGAGATGTATATTTGATATATATTTGGGTTATATATTGTATTGTAAAAATTTTCCGATCGATCCGCACAAAGGAGACTCTACCGAAATTTTCCGTAAATCCGAGTGTTAGAAATTTTTTGAGATTTTAAAATTTTATAACTTGTTTTTATATATAAGTTATATTCTCCGTAAAACCAATATCGGAGGGCGTAGCGAGAGCATAGTAAAGGTTTTGTAAATAAGATTTTAAATGTTTCATAAGTTAATTATTTTGAATAAAATATATCAAGTGTGAAATTCTCTACTTAACCCATTTTCGAGGACGAAATTTTTTGAGTGGGGGAGAGTGTAACGACCTGTATTTTTTTAACTATTTTAAATTATTAAATTTAATGTGATTATTGGATAAAAATGGTTAGAAATAACTATTTAATTATTTATTATTATAGTTTATTGGATATAATAAATTTCGAAAATAAACAATTCCGAAGATTTTGGCAATAACAATTATGGAAATGAAATTTTAGATATTGAATGTGTTTATAATCAATAACCGAACTTGATAATAATTGTTGAATCATTTAGATGAAAATAGAATAATCGTTGATAATTAAAATTTAATTAAAATTTTATGATTTATTAATGTCATTATTCAATAATTGAATTGTTTAAATTTAATATTATAATTTTTTTTAAATAATTGAACTCTGTATTTAATATGAATGGAAATAATGTTGGAAGTTGATTTAAATTTTATTTAAACAACAATGAAGATTGTTAAACTTAAAAATTGAATTTAAAGTGATTAAATTGATTTTAAATTAATAATTCATTTAATTGACGTGTAAAAATAGCCATTTTGGCCACTGTCTCGTATTTCAATGAAACTAGTATCATCGTATCCGTAACAATGAATTATTGTAAGATTTCAAGTTTCGTAGTGATCGGACTTATCGTTTGACCGTTCGAGCTCGAAACACGTAGAAATCAATTAATTGAATTTAAATGAATATAATTTGATTTTAAAAGGTAACTTCTATATACAATGGAATTAGGGTTTGAAACTAGTTCCATTGAATTTAAAAATATCGAAAACCTATATTTCGACATATTGGATGACCTACTTTCGTTTCAGGAATGAAATAGGCTTTTCGGGCCTTTGTTATCGTTCTGGCCATTCGATCTGTTCTATCCATTCTTACCATTTGTGTCTATATAAATAGATATTTCCTGAAACCCTAGCAGCTTTTATTCTGATTTCTGTACGTACAAATTTCTGTTCTCATCTCTTCCTTCCCAATGGCAAAAAACTATAATTTCAATTTCAATTAAAACCCTAATTCCCAATTTCAAAATTAAATCTGAAAATTTAATCTGTCCAAACTATATCAAATTATATATCATTGGAAAGCTCTCGACGAGCGTAATCTACTTCTACAATTTTATTTGCAATCGAGGTTCGGATTGGCTAGAAATCAGTGACGAAGTCTCGGCCGTTGAAACTAGGGTTTTGTTTTCAATGGTGGATCTTCACCCATTCGTCGATAGGGAGGTGCTGCGTCGTAGAGGGCGTCAAGGGCTTTCGATCCATGGGTTCGTTCATGTCAGAAGTGTCTCAAGTTAGCCAGAATTCGAGCATGAAGGCAGGCGGCAGTGGAGGCACGTAGGGGCGTCGGAGTGGCGCGCGCAGCCTAGTGGAGTTCGGCCTGAGGAGGAGAGCACGAAGCTGAGGTCAGATCTGGTCGAAGGCGAGAGTTTGGGGGTGCAGCGTTGGGTTTTAGATGGCGGCTGAAGCTTGTTCGCGTGAATGAGGGTTTGGTTGAGTGATCATGTCGAGCAGTTGGACGATGGTGACGTGTATTTCCTTATTTACCGTTTATTTTATTTATTTATTTAAAATTCAAACTTTAAATGTTCTAAAATGCATATCTTTTGCATACGAACTCGGATTTGGATGCGGTTTCTTCCGTTGGGATCGTGTCGAAATTTCGAACAATATGGAGCTGGTTTGGTCAAATTTGGAGACAGTTGGAATTTGGGCGTTCTTTTGGATTTTAAATCGACTTTAAATCAAAGGTGAGTGATTTAACCAACTCACGAAATACTAAACCTTCTTATGTTAGTTGAATTAAGTTTATGATGTGATAAGAAATTTATTGATTGCTGTTTGGTAATTTAAATTATCATTTAAATTTATATTGAATTAATTTGCCATTTAAATTAATATTAAATTTAAATTGTTAGTTAAATACCTGATAATGATAACCAGTTAACTGTTGTGATTTATTGACTGATTTGGATGTTGGTTACGATAGATGTTTATTTAATTGACATTTTGGATGATTGGATGTTTATATCCCTGTTATCACTATGGGTTGAAATGATACATACCCGAATGGTCTTTTAGATTAGGAAAATCGTTATGGGTTGAAATAATACATACCCGAGCGATTTTATTGATTTGAAATTATTGATTCGGGATACTGTTTGAAATGATATATACTCGAAAAATTTAACTATTTTGGGTTGAAATGATACATACCCAATCACTTGACCATAGGGTAGAAAATTATATATGGACACCGTTGGTCGATTTTAAATTATTTTCAAAATGGTAAAGTATGTTTGATTTATAAACTTGATTTTTAAATTTTATTTAATGATTTTATTTAAAATTTAAATTTTGAAAATAATTTATTTTATATGTTTTAGAATTTTCAAATTATAAGTTAAATATATTGTTTTAAATGTAAATTTAAGATTTTTACTTATAATTTTATTTAGTTATAAGTTCCTTAATTTTTCACTGTTCTTATTTTATATGGTGATTTATTGATTTTGGGAGAGTTGTTAATAACCAACCAGCAAGCTAGGTCCTTATAGCTTCCGCGTTAAATTTTGCATATCAAGAACAATTTCAACCATCATGGCGTCTTGCTCTCAAAAATCGTCTTTTACACTACATCCCAATTTGCAATCGAATTCATTTACCCGCTCCTCTTTCTTCTTCGAAATGCTTTCTTAAATCGATCTTATGCGCAAGTTGTTATAGATCATTTGCCCACTTTTCAGTCCCATAATTTGTTTTATCGAATTCCTAAGAAAAACTGGGTTGATGCAAAGAGAGGAAAGAACTTCTGTTATAGATTTGGGGATAATAATCATTTTGCAAATCAATGTCGTGATCCAATCAGGTGCTTTACGTGTGGAAAATTTGGATATAAAAAGAGTGTCTGTTCGACAAAATCGAATTCTGTTTCTTGCAAATTTGTTCCTTGTCCTTCATTGGTTGATCATGGATTTCAATTCGTTCTAAAATGTATGTTGTTAAAAGGGATATTGCTCGATCATCTTTGGTAAAAGAGGAATGAGGGAATCAAGTATTTGGAGGATTTGTTTGTTCACTTTGATGTTATCAACTCGCCTAATATTGGTAAGTGGTATAGAGACAGATTTGGAGATCTAGAAGAGTATTTTGGAAAATCTGAATCTTCTTTTAACAATTCGGATACAAAATATGATAGTGATAATAGTTCAAATAAGGTATATGGCTGTGTTGACACTGATTTTCTTTCCACTGCTATGAGAAAAGTGTTTCATGAATTTGATCCTATTCTATCTGACCCTGCTGTTACTCATTGTATTGTGGATTATTGTTTGTCAAAGGCAAGTGTTTTGATAGAAAATGCAATATCATCCGCGAATGATTCAGGGAATGGTATAGAGCCTAGTGAGTTAAGGAATGGATTCATTCATTTAAATAATAAAAGAGTCAAAACAAAATCTCGTAAATTGGGTAATTTCAAGTTAACTACTGTCAACAAATATGAGTGTCTTGCTTCTTTGACAATATCTAATCTACGTTTTGAAGGGTCTGGAGTTGACTGCGATTTAGAATGTCATTCCTCTTTTCATAGTTCTACTGAGAAACATTTGAAGATAGTAAGTGGAAGCAAACTATTTTTTGATGCAAGTATGGATGTTAGTTTTGATAATAGTAATCTCTCAAAGATGTTATGGTGGAATGGTCAGGTGTTGAAGGAATAGTGGATAAGGATATTTTTCCCAGAAAATCGATTTGACTGATAATAGAGATTCCGATGTTCGATTGGCTAATTGTTTGATGAGTTTTGACGAGAAACTAAGGGCTGCTGATGTTAATTGTGTAGACAAGTTGTTGGATGTTTCAGGTGTAGAGAGTTCGATCATATCTCTTGTTGATGTTGCTGGTGTCAGTGTGCATGGTGCACACAATTTGCAAGTATCTGATGATAAGCTATCTTTGACTCTAATTCCTTATTTTGATAATCATACTGAATCGGTTGGAGTTTTTAATGATACGATTGAAGACCCTTTGGCTGTTGATTTTTCTGTTTATAATAGGGATGATTTTAATGGTAAGCTTGGAATTTTTTTGATAAGGTTGAGTCTTTAGATTTTCCTGTAACTGGAGATGTTAGAATGGAGAAGGAGGGTACTGTAGGTTTGGTGAATGATTTTGTTGTTGGTTCGAACAGAGGATTAGTAAATATTTTGGGTTCAACTGATGTGGTGGGGAAAATAGAGAAAAGTGATTCTTTAAATAAACAAGTGACTGATGGCCTCCATTTGGTAGCTGGTGAAACAGTAGATAACTTGGATATTATTAACGTGAACAGAGATTTAGATAATACTATGATGCAGAGTACTTGTCTTTTAGCAAATGTTCGAACTAGTGAGATAGGCAACAATTCTGCTTCTTGTTCTTATTCATCGAGGAGAGGTAGACATAGGAAGTCTGTGACTGTTAGCAGATCGGTTCGACGTAGTGCCAGGATCCGTTGCAGTCATTTTCAGTCTATGGGTAAGTTACCTGATTCGAGTGCCATGAGTGGTGCTGCGAATTCAGGCTCAGGTATGTTCACTGATTTGGGTAGTACGTATTCATTATATGTTTTAGGTAGTTTGTCTTCTTCCGAGTTTAGTCAATTAGCTAGTGATATCGCTTTTATTTTTTCTGATGTTGAGGTAAATCCAGAGTATATTGAAGTAGGGAATTTGATAGGGCTAGATCTGTTGGCATATGAGGATTATTAGTTGAAAAATCAAAGGTTTGCACGATTTAAATAAGTGTGATTATTTGCCCCAAAATTGGGCACAAACCCCAAATATCGTGAAAGCACCAGTGTATGAACACATATTATCAGTATGTAATCACAAATCTCAGATCTAAGTAATGTAGAGGATAAAAGGTGAAGAATAATAAACTTAAAACAGAAAGAAATAGACAGAGACACAAGATTTATAGTGGTTCGGCGATCTTGCCTACGTCCACTTTGAAGTAGTTTGCTTTATTGATCAATCTTTGACGATTACAAGTGAATTCAATGAATTACAACAGGTAATTATGATTTGCAGCAGTGGAATTCGTTGGTAGCAGCAGCAATGGAGTTCAGATCTGGATCCGGCAGAGTCTGGGTGTTGAAGGTCTCAAAGAAGAAGAAGGAAAAAACCCCCTTTCTGTTGGCTTTGGGGGTCTATTTATAGGTGTAGGAGGCTGATATTCCGCTCAGATCTCGGGAGACCCTCTCTGGCACGTGACCAGGCCCGCGCGCCCAAGCCCGTGAAGTTTCGGTCTGATCCGTGATCGATACGAACAGATTTCGTATTGATCAAGATTTCATCCAATGGAGTCGAAATTTGGCGTGGACATTCTTCAGCATGGACGTAGTCTTCTGTGAAAATTTCATAGCATTTGGACTTGTAGATTAGGAGATATGATCGATACGAATTGAGATTCTCGGTTGGCTGTTTCGTTCGACTCGCTCTGTTCGACTCGCTCTTCGACTCGATCACTTCGAATCGGTTCAGTAGCAGTCCCCTTCGTGTCGAGGCGTTTGTGTTGTCTTGTTCGAATCGATAGTAGGTGGAAGACTTCGGATGGATACGAAGTGGAGCGAGTCGAAATGCAGCTCTTTGATGGAGTCGAACCAGATGGAGTTGAACAGTTGTCTTCTGAAGGATATGGAGCGAGTCGAAGTGGAGCACTTCTGATGGATGCGAAGCGAGTCGAATTGGAGCACTTCTGATGGATGCGAAGCGAGTCGAAGTGGAGCACTTATGATGGATGCGAAGCGAGTCGAAGTGGAGCACTTCTGATGGATGCGAAACGAGTCGATCTGGAGCACATCTGATGGATGCGAAGCGAGTCGATCTGAGCGAGTCGAAGTTGGCTTATGCAGAGCGAGTCGATCTGAGCGAGTCGAAGTTTGCTTATGCGGAGCGAGTCGAAGTAGGCACTTCCCAGATGGATTTGAACTGAGCGAGTCGAAATAGACTTTCCTGAGGGATGCGAAGTGATCGAGTCGAAGAAGGCTGTTTTTATTCAGTTTTGCATTGATTGTAACTTGAGCATATGAACTCGAATTGATTTGAGATTTGGAACGTTGACTCCCATAGCTTAGCTGGTCGTGTCATATCAATTTTGGCTTGATCCGGACTCGGACAAAATTCGTTGATATCCATAGTGAACCTGCATATAACCGATTTTCTAGACGAACTGTCTTTGGTCTCTAGTCAAATTCTCGGTGTCACAGTCTTGCCAAAAGGTGGGATAACAGTGATAAAGTAGAGCTTTTTTTAAAGACTATTCTATAGACATTGCACTCCTACAGGAAACTAAAACTAAAATTGAATGTCACGGTTTCATTTTAGGAAATGGGCTTATTTACCTTCTGTAGGCGCTTCTGGGAGATTACTGATTGGGTGGCGGGATAACTATTTTAAACTGCTCCAATGTATTTCCAAGCAGCATTTTCTGCATATTATATTCTCATTAATCTTAGTGATTATTCCTTTTTAAATATTTCTAATTTTATGGGCCTAACTCAAAAATGGGTCGTCGGATTCTATGGAATGAATGTCTAAAGTTTAGATCTTTAGCTCCTGGTTCTTAGATTTGGGGGGGGTTTCAACATTATGCGTTTTATAGGGGAGCGATCACCACGGGAGGGTGATTTCTCTGCTATGGAGGAATTTGATCAATTTATTATTAATTCTAATTTTATTGAAATTCCTCTTTTTAATAGAGAATTTACTTGGAGTAATACTAGAGAGTCCTCATCTATGGCTCTTCTAGATAGGTTTTTCGTTAGTGATTAAATTAAGGATAAATTTCCTATTTGTAGAGTGTCTGGTTTGCCTTACACTTATTCTGATCATTGTCCTATTATTTTCACTTGTGAACAAAATAGAGTTATTAATAGATTTTTTAAATTCGAAAAAATGTGGTTATTTGAATCCAATTTTTCGAATTTAATGAAAAATAAGTGAATTTCTATGAGTTTTTATAATATTAGAAATAAGGATAATTCTGCTAATTTTTTTTTAAAACTTAGGGGTCTTAGGAATTTTCTTAAAAATTGGAGTAAGAATGTTTTTGGTAGTATTAAAAAAGAAAATAAACTTTCTGAAATTGTAACGACTCGACTTTTCGACGCTCGAAAGTCGACATCAATGCAACCACTGTATCAACTGCCGAACTATCGAATGCTGGAAAAACGAATTGTTAGGGTTAAAGAAAGAAAGAGGTAGAAGAAGAAAGAAAGAAAAAGAAACAGAAACAATATCAGAATCTCACATTCGCAGCAGAACAATATATAATAGATGAATGAATAATCTTTATAACAAAGAACTATATCAATTTATACAATACATCATCAGAGTTTACAACAACAACACACATCACTGGACAGTTATATAAACTTGTCCACATAACATAATACACAGCGGAATAATACTAGTATGAGTGATACGTCTCGCCATCCAGCTCGCCTCCAGATCTCCACAGCAATCCATCCAGATCCAATTAATAACCTGATTCTAGGCTGCCCGTGTGGAAAATTATGGGCACCTAGAGTTTAGAAAGGGAACAATAAACTCCAAGGTCAGTCATGGGACTGGTGTGAGATCTTAAAAATAGTTATTTTCACAAAGAAAATAAAATAAATTCACAATGCTTTTAGAAAATGAAACTACCAAAAGGCCTCCCGCCACACACACACAATGAAAACGCAGAATTGGAGGAGATTTCTCCTTATCATAGTCAAATATGCTTGATACGCAAAATCTTTTTAATATTATCATTAGTGCCTAGTGTGGAAAACATTTCGAAAGTATAATATTGATCTTAGCCAACATACAACCATTATTGTATGCCTACTATAGCTACCATGTTCAATAGCAGGTTACCACCACATTCCATGGCAGGTTATACAACTAAAACCGTACAAGGTTCGTATTGTTTCTTTGGATTTTCCAACAAATGGTCAGGCTAAGGAACATCCTATGCCTCATGGGTATGCCTTTGGAGGGAGATCTCGAGAACTTAACCAGCTCTCTGCCAACACAAGGCCGGGTTACCTCTGTACTTAGGTAACTACTACTCGAGTATACCACCCCCCGGTCGTTTGCGACCTTTATTCGAGGGCCCTCAATCACAAAGCAACAACCACACAGTAAATGAGATTGCAGCAACCACATAGGTAAAGTATCTGGGCTCCATACCATGATACCACCTTTTTCCAGAAGGAAATGACATACCCTAAAGGGTGCGACCCTCATAACCTTGCCGCATCTTTCCTGTTTCGACCATTTCCGGGGTGTGAGGTTCGATGAGGTCTCGTCAACAAAGCTACGCTTTACACGAAAGCCATGCTTTGATCAACAAATGATCAACAACACACAACAGCACTCAGCATGCCACATTACCAAATTGGGAGTATATCACTGATAACCTTCAACTACATAACCTCTGAGCTCGTACGTCTTAGAGAAGGGTGTTAAGCTAAGAGAATAAATCTCCGCCACCAAACAGATATGTATTTGAAAGAAATCTGCTTTATATCTCAAAGTGTAATGTCAGACATACGACCATATAAGTCTGTTCCGGTTTCGAACAGAACCGAAGGCACTTCCAAAGAAGCCCTTGCAATCCGGTTATTTACAATCCCGATCGAACTTCCCATCACATATGGAGGTCTCTATACCGGAGCAACTCAGTGCAGAGACAATCGATAGGTTATCCTATCGTTCTCGCAAACACCCGGTCTTCAACACCGGTCTTCGAATGTTATCCATTTACGTCGTATCACTATTCAGAATGGGTTATATGACACAAAGTCCTCTCCCGGCTGAACCGAATAATGAGCGCTTGTTTTAAAAAAACAAATTCAAGTGCCATTTCAAAGGCCAACATTGATAGTCGGTTATTTAACTATCAAACAACATTCACAACAAACAACAAGCCTCAATAATTTCCCCCAAATTGTTTATACTGATAGTTGGATATTTTACTATCAAACAATATTCACAAAAATCATCCAATCTAAATAATTTTTTCCAAATTATTAAATTTCAAAATATCTTTGCAAGATATATATTTTCCACACTTCATCACTTTGAAAACCAATTTCAAATCACTTTACACTCGTGGAATAAAATTCCCGATATTTTTTATTTCCACTGGAAATCTGCCAAGTCCGAATATTTTAAAGTAATTTAAATCACTTATCCAAATTATACTTGGAAATATTTGCAAATCGATTTCCAAATTAATTTCCAACACAAAATCAATTTTTCATTCAAACACCAAATCAATTTTCATATTGATTTTCCAATACCAAATCAATTATCAAATGGATTTCAAAAAAATTTATCACCTTTTAAATAAATCCCTTTTTTCTTTCCAAATTATGTAAAATTCCATTTTAATAAATTCTTCAACTTTTAAACAATATTATTCAAAACCCATTTATTAATATATTTTCCCATATTTTGGAAATAATTCGATAAGATTTCAAAAATCAACTTTATACTTTTAGATTCCTTCTTTTAAATTCACCCAATTCTTTCAAAAGGGATTTACTTAAAATTTCCTACTTTAATTTCAAAAAAATCCAATTTTACTTATTTCTGTTATCCAACGATACCAAAAATACATTCGGCTAAATTATAGCCTTCAACAAATTCAATCATCAATATAATCATTCACAAATTATCAATAAATCATCACACAACATATGAAACAAATTCATACAATTTGAGGAATCCAGTTGGATCCCTCCAACCTGTTTCCTTGCATCCACAGATGTTAGCATAACAATTAAATACCCATTCCACTTCGAGGTGGAATATCGCGGTATATGGGATTTATAAAATATCATCCGCTATTATGCGGTGCATAGGGTCTCATCTGCTATATAATGCGGGAAGTCAACAACTCCAAAATATATATATATATATCCTACTATATCTAATATCATCAATAGATAAATTATCCAATTCATCCAAACACATCCAGAATTTAAATTCAACTATTTAAATTCATCAAACAGTCAAGTGAGTGAGAATATCTCACCTTTTATTATGCATGCAATCCATTTTCCATTCCCGCTTGTTTTCTTTTAGATATTGACCTTGTATAAGCTATTGATGATTAAATTAATATTTGAATCAATCGAACAATTAAATTTCCATTAGATAAATTTAATTAACCAATGATTTAAATTTATCGAATGATTTATTTTAAACAAATACTTATAGTTTAAACTAATCTTCCTTTTATAAATTATTTTAAAATAATCCAGTAAATTAAAATTTGCAAATGTATATTTATTTTTCGAAAACCTACCTTTATATATTTTCTGTTTACTTTTGTATAAAATAACATGTCTGTGTATCTATGTATATATATATTCTTTTCTGTTTTAAACCTTTTCTTTACTTATGAACATATCCAGTATATTTAAATTAACAGCAAAATTAATACCTTACTGCCGACTCGCAAACACCAAACCCAGATCGAGCCTCCCATCGATCGAAGACCACTACCCACTGTTGCTTCGACTTCGGCTCGAACTATCACAAACCCTAGCTCAATTCAAATTGAACGCGACAGTGCCAACCCAACCTCGCGAGTTCCGCTACCAGCTCGTGCTCGAGCTCACGTCGCCACGACTCGCCTGCAGCTCCGCGATCCATCCCCCTTCGACGCCGCCCTAGTCGCGAGCTCCACGCCGCCGCCGCTAGAAATTTGCGATCGATTTTCGATCGCGATAGCCCGTTTTTTTATATTATTTGCTGCAACGAGAATTGAAGAAGGAAAAGAGGGCGGCCATCATCTTGAATTAGAACAAGAATGAACTAATTCGATTTGGGATTTTTAAAAGGTAGCGGCCATGGATTATTTGAATCGATACTGAGTTTCGAACGAGTCGAATTTGATTTTTTTGAAAGAGAGAAGCGTGCTTTGAAAGGAAAAGAGGAAACACGTGAAGATGGTTGCGTGTAGAAATTTCTCTGCTACAGATATTTTGAAAAAAAAAGTTTGCTGAGGTGATTGAATTTCGGCTGAAGGTTGACTGAAATATATATATATATATATATATATATATGTTAATTAAATTCAAATTGTCTCAATTTCGCAACCAAAAATCTCGATCTCCTATCGAGGCGTGCCACTAGGCATTTATAATGTTAAAACCCTATTTCGAACACAATGGAAAAGGTTTCAAGTCCTAATTCGATCGTATGGAGAAGATAGCTTTTTGGACTCAGTTATTATATTGAATTCGATATAAATTTCAGTGCGTTTATATATCGTATGCTCACACAACAACTCCGATCACTACGGAAATTGAAATCCGATAATAATACAATATTACGGATCCAATTAAACTAGTTTCGTCAAATTCCAAGACTGTGCCCCGGAAGGCTATTTTTAAATTCAATTTAAACTATAAAATTTAAAAACTGAACAAAACACTGTTAAATTCAATTTCAAAATTTCTATCACCTTCAGTATTGTTAATATAAATTTTCTAAGCCTTGAAAATATTTTTAATCGGCTTAAAAATCAAGATTCAATATTTTACCCAATTTTAATATATTAAATTCAATAATTAAATTGCCAAATTCATTCTGATATTTGAATTTCAAATTAAACCAA
Organism: Allium fistulosum; assembly: GCA_030737815.1. Taxonomy (NCBI): domain Eukaryota; kingdom Viridiplantae; phylum Streptophyta; class Magnoliopsida; order Asparagales; family Amaryllidaceae; genus Allium; species Allium fistulosum. The sequence continues at coordinate 694,051,164 of CM060904.1, forward strand.
CTTCCAGATATTTAAAATCAATTAAATATTCTAATTTCCAATGTCAAAAATTCCGGGTCGTCACATTCTTCCCCCCTTAAAAGAATTTTGTCCCGAAATTACAAGTTAAGAAGAATGATCCTCAACCCGTTTATCATTTTCCCAAAACCAAACAGTTTTATCAAATTCTCAAACCAATCTTCTTATCATAACCACACTATCATCCTTATTAATTCTCCAAACATTTTCATAGTTTCAAGCAACTTTATTTTACTTCACAATTCAAATTTAAATTTAAATTTTAAATTATCCAAAATTTCTCAAAAATTTTCTAACTCTCTAAATTTTCAAAAAAACTTCATCAGCGTCTCCTTTGCGCGGCTAGCTCGGTACAACTACAAAATGTCCCTACGGACCCCCAGATTCTAAAAGAAAACAAACGCCAAATGGCTAGATCAAAAACCCAATCAAATTTCATATAGAAATTTTAAATACATACCTTTTGTTGATAAATTTTATTTATCTTCTGCAATCAAAATCCCAATTTCTCTTGTTTTTAAATTACCTATATACTACTCTGCAATAATATCCAATCACAACATTCCAATTTGATTTTCATCCAATTATTAACTTAGTATACTTCCAATACCAAATTTACTTAAGAATTTCATCCTTCATTTCTTAAGTCCAATATAAATATTTCTTATATTTATTTTTACTACTTCACTACCGAAGTTTATATTCAAATTGAATTCCAATTCCATATAAAATCAATTTGCTTCAACTATTAATTCATTTCAAATATAAATACTTTTTCCCAAATTCCATTCAGATTTTCATTTTCAATTTTACTTGAATTCAATTCATCTTCTAACTCTGAATATTGAGTTTTATTCACCTCATCTCAAATTCTAATTTTAAATCATTTGTTGTTAAGTGAAAATTTCCAAAAATTTCAAAAAAAATTTAACTCCCAAAATTTTCAGAAATTTTTGGCAGATCTCCTTTGTACGTAGGAGCTTTTGTAATTTGACAAGAGATATAAATATATATACATCGACCCACACGGTCGGAAAAAAACAGTTCATATTTCCTAACTTTGTATTGCGTAGGCATACCTTTATTAGCATTTTAAGCAAAGCGGTTATTTTATTAAGCATTTTGCGCAACCAAATGCAGCCAAATGGCCCCCCTGTACCTGTACTTACTCAATTTAAACACGTAAGTGACATATATAGGAAATCTATTAACATTTTAGTCATTTTCAATAACAAACAAGTAGTTTTCGGAAACAATACACTCAAAATTATTTCCATTAGCAATTTATCAAGTTTCAATACAAATTTAATCGCTTTCATCTAATTCACATACCATTTCTATTCAATTCAAGTGATTCACAATGTAGTTCCTTACATTCAATTCATTTTTAAGCGAAACGAATTCATATCCATTTCAATTGATTCAAAAAATTAATTTTTATTTTCTTTTAATAACTCATAGAATTTTATATAACCTCGTTTGCATCAAACGACAACCATTTATATGCAAATTCAACGATATTCACTCAATAGAATATCCATTCTAGTTTATAACTAATTTAAATTGATACCAACTCAATTTACACTTTATTCTATTTCATTTCCAATTGATTCCGTTCAATTCATTTTGCATTTCATTAATCAAACAAATTTCATTGAAACCATTCAATAAAATTCGACAACAACCATTTCACAATTTTTTTCTTAAGTCGAGCTCTTATCCAAATATTGCTCAAGTTATTTCAACTCAAAACTCAAATTATAGTTTCCTTGTAAACAATTTCTAATTTAAATCTTTGATTTGATTTTTTCCATTTATCAAATCCATTCCATCTACTAATTTAATTCAATTAGTATATTCACTTATCCTTTTTAAATTTCAAATTTCCATATTCAATTCATCTCGAATTTATTTTATCAATAACAAGGAAATTTCAATTTTTTTTTCTTCTACTTACTTGAATTTATATGCAAATTCAAACCATTTTTATTCAGCTCACAATTCAACTTTAATTTAACTAATTCAACTTCCAATTCATTATTTCATGAATTAATAAATTATCAAATTTGTTTACTTGAATCCAATCCATTTTATTTTATTTTTTCCAAGTTTGGATTTTTATTCAACTTGATTCAAATCAAATCTCATTTCATTATTCAATTTCCAATTCATTTATTTACAAATGTAACCTCATTTGTTCATTCACAAATTTATTCCTTTTTAAATTTGAATCTTATTCCAATCAAATTTCAAATATTTTTATAAGTTATCAAACTTATTTACATTCCATAACATTTTAAAGAAATTTCAAAGTCTTTTTAACAATTACTCACATTTCAAAACTAACTTTGAAATCAATTATGTCCCTTCAAAATATTTTCCCAAATATTTTTAAATTTCAAACTCCACCAGATTTCATATCCAACTCAAAAATACTTCTCAAATAATTATTTTCCAGGCTTTCGGAAACCATTTTCAAATTAGAAAATTTAATCTTTTGAAATTTCAATCCAAATCCTTTTAATCTGTATTGCAAAAATTACTCTGGCATCTCATTTCAATTTATAAAACTCATTTATAAATTCACATTACCAATTTCATTCCATTAATGAATTTTATTTCAAATATCTTCCTGGAATTCTATTTCAAATCATAAATCACATTTACAATTTACATTTATAAATCTCATTCGTATATGAACTCATTTCCTTATACTTTCAATTCATATTTATAAATTTCATTTGTTAAATGAATTTATCTCCAAATCTTTGGTTATACCATTATTTCTTATTCCGTTTCCATATAACAATGATAATAATTCAATATTATCTCTTCCTAACAACCAAGCATCCATATACTATAATAATTTATGGAAAATGATTTCTTTTCTATACAAAAATAGTTTTGGGTAAAATTATTTCATTTACCATATTTTAAAACAATACTATGTCTATTTATCTTGTTTAAGAGTTTAGAAACCCCTATCGATTACAGTTAGCCAAACTGCACCGACCAGAATCTATAAACAATCAACCGATAAGTCAACACAATATAAAACAAATTTTTGTATTCACTAACAAATACGCGCTCATATCTATTATTACACTCACACTCATTCTAGAGTACTACTGACTCTATCTCTAATGAGTAACACCCAACAGAGCCAAGGTTGTCGCTTAACCAATTGCTCTGATACCACATGTAATGACTCGACGTTTCGACGCTCGAAAGTCGACATCAATACAACCACTGTATTAACTGCTGAACTATCGAATGCTGGAAAAAAGAATTGTTAGGGTTAAAGAAAGAAAGAGGTAGAAGAAGAAAGAAAGAAAAAGAAACAATATCAGAATCTCACATTCGCAGCAGAACAATATATAATAGATGAATGAATAATCTTTATAACAAAGAACTATATCAATTTATACAATACATCATCAGAGTTTACAACAACAACACACATCACTGGACAGTTATATAAACTTGTCCACATAACATAATACACAGCGGAATAATACTAGTATGAGTGATACGTCTCGCCATCCAGTTCGCCTCCAGATCTCCACAGCAATCCATCCAGATCCAATTGATAACCTGATTCTAGGCTGCCCGTGTGGAAAATTATGGGCACCCAGAGTTTAGAAAGGGAACAATAAACTCCAGGTCAGTCATGGGACTGGTGTGAGATCTTAAAAATAGTTATTTTCACAAAGAAAATAAAAGAAATTCGCAATGCTTTTGGAAAATGAAACTACCATAAGGCATCCCGCCACACACACAATGCAAACGCAGAATTGGAGGAGATTTCTCCTTATGATAGTCAAACATGCTTGATACACAAACTCTTTTTAATATTATCATTAGTGCCTAGTGTGGAAAACATTTCGATAGTATAATATTAATCTTAGCCAACATACAACCATTATTGTATGCCTACTACAGCTACCATGTTCAATAGCAGGTTACCACCACATTCCATGGCAGGTTATACAACTAAAACCGTACAAGGTTCGTATTGTTTCTTTGGATTTTCCAACAAATGGTTAGGCTAAGGAACTTCCTATGCCTCATGGGTATGCCTCTGGAGGGACGTCCCAAGAACTTAACAAGCTCTCTGCCAACACAAGGCCGGGTTACCTCTGTACTTAGGTAACTACTACTCGAGTATGCCACCCCCCGGTCGTTTGCGACCTTTATCCGAGGGCCCTCGATCACAAAGCAACAGCCACACAGTAAATGAGATTGCAGCAACCACATAGGTAAAGTATCTGGGATCCATACCATGATACCACCTTTTTCCAGAAGGAAATGACATACCCTAAAGGGTGCGACCCTCATAACCTTGCTGCATATCTTAAAAACAGTTATTTTCACAAAGAAAAAAAAAGAAATTCGCAATGCTTTTGGAAAATGAAACTACCATAAGGCCTTCCGCCACACACACATTGCAAACGCAGAATTGGAGGAGATTTCTCCTTATTATAGTCAAACATGCTTGATACGCAAAATCTTTTTAATATTATCATTAGTGCCTAGTGTGGAAAACATTTCGAAACTATAATATTAATCTTATCCAACATACAACCATTATTGTATGCCTACTATAGCTACCATGTTCAATAGCAGGTTACCACCACATTCCATGACAGGTTATACAACTAAAACCGTACAAGGTTCGTATTGTTTCTTTGGATTTTCCAACAAATGGTCAGGCTAAGGAACTTCCTATGCCTCATGGATACGCCTCTGGAGGGACGTCCCGAGAACTTAACCAGCTCTCTGCCAACACAAGGCCGGGTTACCTTTGTACTTAGGTAACTACTACTCGAGTATGCCACCCCCCGGTCGTTTGCGACCTTTATCCAAGGGCCCTCGATCACAAAGCAACAACTACACAGTAAATGAGATTGCAGCAACCACATAGGTAAAGTATCCGGGCTCTATACCATGATACCACCTTTTTCCAAAAGGAAATGACATACTCTAAAGGGTGCGACCCTCATAACCTTGCCGCATCTTTCCTGTTTCGACCATTTCTGGGGTGTGAGGTTCGATGAGGTCTCGTCCACAAAGCTACGCTTTACACGAAAGCCATGCTTTGATCAACAAATGATCAACAACACACAGCAGCACTCAGCATGCCACATTACCAAATTGGGAGTATATCACTGATAACCTTCAACTACATAACCTCTGAGCTCGTACGTCTCAGAGAAGGGTGTTAAGCTAAGAGAATAAATCTCCTCCACCAAACAGATATGTATTTGAAAGAAATCTGCTTTATATCTCAAAGTGTAATGTCAGACATACGACCATATAAGTCTGTTCCGGGTTCGAACAGAACCGAAGGCACTTCCAAAGAAGCCCTTGCAATCCGGGTATTTACAATCCCGATTGGACTTCCCATCACATATGGAGGTCTCTATACCGGAGCAACTCAGTGCAGAGACAATCGATAGGTTATCCTATCGTTCTCGCAAACACCCGGTCTTCAACACCGGTCTTCGAATGCTATCCATTTATGTCGTATCACTATTCGGAATGGGTTATATGACACAAAGTCCTCTCCCGGCTTAACCAAATAATGAGCGCTTGTTTTAAAAAAACAAATTCAAGTTCCATTTCAAAGGCCAACATTGATAGTCGGTTATTTAACTATCAAACAACATTCACAACAAACAACATGCCTCAATAATTTCCCCCAAATTGTTTATACCGATAGTTGGATATTTTACTATCAAACAATATTCACAAAAATCATCCAATCTAAATAATTTTTTCCAAATTATTAAATTTCAAAATATCATTGCAAGATATATATTTTCCACACTTCATCACTTTGAAAACGAATTTCAAATCAATTTTCACTCGCGGAATAAAATTCTCGATATTTTTTATTTCCACTGGAAATCTGCCAAGTCCGAATATTTTAAAGTAATTTAAATCACTTATCCAAATTATACTTGGAAATATTTGCAAATCGATTTCCAAATTAATTTCCCACACAAAATCAATTTTTCATTCAAACACCAAATCAATTTTCATATTGATTTTCCAATACCAAATCAATTATCAAATGGATTTCAAAAAAATTTATCACCTTTTAAATAAATCCCTTTATTCTTTCCAAATTATGTAAAATTCCATTTTCAATAAATTCTTCAACTTTTAAACAATATTATTCAAAACCCATTTATTAATATCTTTTCCCTGCATCCACAGATGTTAGCACAACAATTAAATACCCATTCCACTTCGAGGTGGAATATCGCGGTATATGGGATTTATAAAATATCATCCGCTATTATGCGGTGCATAGGGTGTTGGGAAATCAATTCTATGGTTTCGATGATAACAACTATACAATGGAAATCGAATGTACATATATCTACATTTACAGATAGTTGATAGAGTAACGTCACCAAAGAGACTAAAGCAACACTCAAGACAAGAATCAAAAGACGTCAAATCAGAAAAGATTGAAGAGAAATGGGAAATGCACAAGATAAAGCAACATGCACACTTTCAGACATTTTCAGACGTCTGAGAGCACAAGCCAGACGTCTGAATGATTCCTCTGGTTCATAATTCAGAAGCAACCAGACGTCTGAATGATTCCTCTGGTTCATAATTCAGAAGCAACCAGACGTCTGGTTACCAACATCAGACGTCTGAAAAGTATCCAGGCTTATAACAGATATGAAGACCAGACGTCTGAGGTAACTTTCCAGACGTCTGATTTAAGACTCGACTGTGCATTTTCAAAGCTCAATTGTCACATTCGAAAAGACACATCTACTTCTATTTGTCGCAACTCTTCATCATCATCAGAAGCGACTTTACGAAGATTACAACAGATGCAACTATACAAGAAAACTCTTCATCACTATAAATAGCATCAGGATTTCAAGAGAAGATAACAACCTGACTTACTTACTCTCTTATCTCTTGTACCTTGTTTATTCCTGATCTACAAGCAATCAACTACCTGTAATCAACTCTACCATATATATAGAACTCCTCATTTAGATATTCTCTAGATAAATATATATTGGAAGCACTCTTGTACTCAATAGTCAACATCCGTGTTACAGAACACATTCTTGACAAAGAAACTCTGCTATTGTAAACATGTTCCTCCGGGTCAAGTGAGGGTTAGTTGAAAGGAAATTCCGAAGAGGAGCTTCGGGACTGGACGTAGGACGGGAGGTCCGAACCAGTATAAAATACCGGTGTGATTAGTTTTAATTACTTTGCTACTATCGTTTATAGTGTTATATTATATAGTTAACTGTCTATACTTGCATATAATCTAGACGATCCACTCATATAGACTTTCAATTGGTATCGGAGCAAGGTTCGTTTAGAAAAACAGTAACACGTTTTTTAAATCATTATAATATGGCAAGTATTTTTCAAGAAGGACAATCCACAGCACGACCCCCACTTTTTAATGGATCTAATTATTCATATTGGTCTACACGTATGAAAATTTTTATGGAAGCTAATGGTTTAGAAATTTGGTCAGCCACTCAAGATAAATATGAAGCTCCAACTACTGCTATGAACACATGGACCGATGCACAAAAAACCTTAGCATCAAATAATGCTAAAGCTATGAATGTCCTGTTTTGCTCACTTGACAAAAATGAATTTTCACGTGTCATGTTATGCACTACTGCATTTGATATTTGGCGTACCTTACAAATCACACATGAAGGTACAACAAAGGTCAAACAAACTAAAATTTCAATTTTGCAAAATCAATTTTCATCATTTAAAATGAAACAAAATGAAACTATAGTAGACATGTATTCAAGATTTCAAACTATTCAACATGATCTTATGGCATTAGGAGTTAGGTTTACTGATTTTGATTTAGTATCACGAATACTCAACTCTTTAACACCTGATTGGGAAAGAAAAGTATTAGCTATTGAAGAAGCTAATGATCTTTCTACTCTCAAAGTTGAAGAGTTGGTAGGAAATTTGATGTCCTATGAAGCTAATTTGCAGGCACGTAAAGAATTAAATTCAGAAACGAAGAACATAGCATTTCCATCAATAAAGAATGATGACTCAGATTTAGATGAAAATGAGATAGTATTCATTGCCAAAAACTATGATAGATTCAAGAAATTTAGAAAGATGACCAAGTTTCAAAAAGAAGGAAAAACCAATTCAACAAATCTATCTCAAATCAAGTGCTATGAATGTGATCAATACGGACACATGAAGAAGGATTGCCCAAAACTTAACAATGATAAAAAGAAGAGCAAATTTGAAAAACTCAAAAAGAAGAAAGCTTTCAAGGTAACATGGGATGACTCCGAGTCTTCATCTTCAGAAAGTGATAGTGATAGCGATGGAGAACAAGCTAATGTGTGTTTTATGGCACAAAAAGATGAGGTACGTCCAGAACTTAACTATGAAGAATTACTTGAACTTAGCATAGAATTAGATGATAAATTTAGACAAATAAAAAAATTAAACAAAGAATATATAGTAAAAGTAAATAGATTAGAACTTGAAGTAGGAATGTTGAAAGATGAAAAAACTATTTTAGAAGAAGAACTTGAAATATCTCAAGAAAAATTAAGAAATATTGTGATAGAAAGTGAGAACATTACTCTAGAAAAAGAGAATTTGCTAAAAGAAAATATTGATTTTAAAGAGGATATTGAATTATTGACAACAGAAAATAGAGAGTTAAAAGAAAAATTAGATAAAATTACCAATAATGTGTCAAAATTTAACAAAGGGAAACAAGACTTGGAAAATCTTATCAAAACATCAAAACCATCAGGTAATAGAAATGGAATAGGATTTAAAAAAGGCTCTAAACAAAGAGAAAATAAGGCTAAAAATATTAGTTATATAAAAACTAGAAGATTATCTAAACAAAAATTGAATACCAAAAATATGAAAATTTGGGTTCCTAAAACAAATAACAAATTGATTAGACAAAAGCATATCAATAATTACTTAGAAAATGTTGTTTATAATAAAAATTATATTTATAAAGGTACCAAACCATCTTGGGTATGGCTACCTCTCTCTAACAATTAGGACCCTAATCAAATATGTGGGTACCAATTAAAATATTTTTTATCTTGTAGGTACCCAAAATAAAAAATAAGGAGAAATGGATACTAGATAGCGGATGCTCCAAACATATGACTGGAAATTCAAAAATGTTATCGAATATAACATACATCGATGGTGGAACGGTAACATTTGGGGACAATTCAAAGGGATTTGTCATAGGCATTGGAGAAGTCATCAACTCTGGTATATCTAACTCTCCTGTTATTACAAATGTTTTACTAGTAGAAAATTTAAAACACAACTTATTAAGCATTAGTCAATTATGTGATAAAGGTTTTCAAATAAATTTTGAAAAAGATAGATGTAACATTTTAGATAATAACAAACAACTCATTTTTGAAGGTTTTAGAAACAAAAATATTTATATATTAAACATGAATATTAATAAAGATTCAAGCTTATGCTTAACTGCCAAAACATGATGATCCATGGTTATGGCATAAACGATTTTGTCATATTAATTTTAAGAAAATTAATAAGTTAGCTAAATATGAGTTAGTAAGAGGGTTACCTAAAATGAGTTACAAAGTAGAAAATTTATGCGATGATTGTCAAATTGGTAAACTAAAGAAAAGCTCTTTTAAATCTAAAAATAATATTTCTACAAAACAACCATTAGAATTATTACATTTAGATTTATTTGGTCCAACACAAGTAAGATCTATTAATCATAACAAATATGTTTTTGTAATAGTCGATGATTTCTCAAGATATACATGGACTTTATTTCTAAAACATAAAAGCGATACTTTTGGTATGTTTAAAATATTTGCAAAACGGATTAAAACTCAAATGAATTTAAAAATTAAAAACATTAGAAGCGATCATGGAGGAGAATTCGAAAAAGATCTTTTTTCAAATTTTTGCAATAAAAAGAGAAGATGACGATATTTTAGTTGTACAAATTTATGTTGATGATATCATCTTCGGTTCGACCAACGAAAAACTATGTAATGATTTTTCAGATATTATGACAAATGAATTTGAAATGTCACACATGGGAGAATTAATTTTTTTCTTAGGATTACAAATAAAACAATTAGAAAATGGAATTTTTACTCATCAAGAAAAATATTTTAACGATTTATTACATCGATTTAAAATGGATAAAACTTCAAGCAAACCAACACCAATGAGTACCACTATTCACTTAGAAAAAGATGAAAATGGAAAAGATTTTGATGAAAGGTTATATCGAAGTATGATTGGTTCTTTACTATATTTAACGGCTAGTCGACCAGATATTATGATGAGTGTATGTCTTTGTGCCCGATTTCAAGCCAAACCAAAAGAATCTCATCTACGATCTGTTAAGCGCATTTTACGCTATTTATCTAGTACTAAAGATTATGGTTTATTTTATCCTAAAGGATCACCTTTTGAACTTGTTTCATATAGTGATGCGGATTTTGGTGGTTGTAGAACAGACCGTAAGAGTACTAGTGGAACTTGTCATTTTATCGGACAATCGTTAGTTTCGTGGTTTAGTAAAAAGCAAAATTGTGTTTCTTTATCTACTTGTGAAGCTGAATACATCTCCGCAGCTCTAGCATGTGCGCAAGTAATATACATGCAACAAACACTAATGGATTTTGGTAAAATCATAAAAAATTCTCCAATATATTGTGACAACACAAGTGCTATAAATTTGTCAAAAAATCCTGTAAATCACTCACGCACAAAACATATAGATATCCGACATCATTTCTTACGAGACCATGTTGAAAAAGGAACTATATCTTTAGAATATGTAAGTACCGAAAATCAAGTAGCCGACATATTTACAAAACCATTAAATGAACAAACTTTCATAAAACTCAGACGAAGTTTAGGAATTTGTTCACTTCAAGATATTATCTAAACTTTGATATCTCTCTCATATATCTCCTTCTTATCTTTAATGAAGATTCCTTTTGACTTGATCGTTTACGTATTCTTTTTGATAATGTCAAAGGGGGAGAAATATATATATAATCATATCAACAAAACTAAGCACATATTCAGGGGGAGATTTGAAATATATATATAAGTACATTGAATAGTTTTCATCATCAAAAAGGGGGAGATTGTTAGGAAATCAATTCTATGGTTTCGATGATAACAACTATACAATGGAAATCGAATGTACATATATCTACATTTACAGATAGTTGATAGAGTAACGTCACCAAAGAGACTAAAGCAACACTCAAGACAAGAATTAAAAGACGTCCAATCAGAAAAGATTGAAGAGAAATGGGACATGCACAAGATAAAGCAACATGCACACTTTCAGACATTTTCAGATGTCTGAGAGCACAAGCCAGACGTCTGAATGATTCCTCTGGTTCATAATTCAGAAGCAACCAGACGTCTGGTTACCAACATCAGACGTCTGAATGATTCCTCTGGTTCATAATTCAGAAGCAACCAGACGTCTGGTTACCAACATCAGACGTCTGAAAAGTATCCAGGCTTATAACAGATATGAAGACCAGACGTCTGAGGTAACTTTCCAGACGTCTGATTTAAGACTAGACTGTGCATTATCATAGCTCAACTGTCACATTCAAAAAGACACATCTACTTCTCTTTGTCGCAACTCTTCATCATCATCAGAAGCGACTTTACGAAGATTACAACAGATGCAACTATACAAGAAAACTCTTCATCACTATAAATAGCATCAGGAATTCAAGAGAAGATAACAACCTGACTTACTTACTCTCTTATCTCTTGTACTCTGTTTATTCCTGATCTACAAGCAATCAACTACCTGTAATCAACTCTTCCATATATATAGAACTCCTCATTCAGATATTCTCTAGATAAATATATATTGGAAGCACTCTTGTACTCAATAGTCAACATCCGTGTTACAGAACACATTCTTGACAAAGAAACTCTGCTATTGTAAACCTGTTCCTCCGGGTCAAGTGAGGGTTAGTTGAAAGGAAATTCCGAAGAGGAGCTTCGGGACTGGACGTAGGACGGGAGGTCCGAACCAGTATAAAATACCGATGTGATTAGTTTTATTTACTTTGCTACTATCGTTTATAGTGTTATATTATATAGTTAACTGTCTATACTTGCATATAATCTAGACGATCCACTCATATAGACTTTCATAGGGTCTCATCTGCTATATAATGCGGGAAGTCAACGACTTCAAAATATATATATATATATATCCTACTATATCTAATATCATCAATAGATAAATTATCCAATTCATCCAAACACATCCAGAATTTAAATTCAACTATTTAAATTCATCAAACAGTCAAGTGAGTGAGAAGATCTCACCTTTTATTATGCATGCAATCCATTTTCCATTCCCGCTTGTTTTCTTTTAGATATTGACCTTGTATAAGCAATTGATGATTTAATTAATATTTGAATCAATCGAACAATTAAATTTCCATTAGATAAATTTAATTAACCAATGATTTAACTTTATCGAATGATTTATTTTAAACAAATACTTATAGTTTAAACTAATCTTCCTTTTATAAATTATTTTAAAATAATCCAGTAAATTAAAATTTGCAAATGTATATTTATTTTTCGAAAACCTACCTTTATATATTTTCTGTTTACTTTTGTATAAAATAACATGTCTGTGTGTCTATGTATATATATATTCTTTTCTGTTTTAAATCTTTTCGTTACTTATGAACATATCCAGTATATTTAAATTAACAGCAAAATTAATACCTTACTGCCGACTCGCAAACACCAAACCCAGATCGAGCCTCCCATCGATCGAAGACCACTACCCACTGTTGCTTCGACTTCGGCTCGAACTATCACAAACCCTAGCTCAATTCAAATTGAACGCGACAGTGCCAACCCAACCTAGTGAGTTCCGCTACCAACTCGTGCTTGAGCTCACGTCGCCACGACTCGCCTGCAGCTCCGTGATCCATCCCCCTTCGACGCCGCCTTAGTCGCGAGCTCTACGCCGCCACCGCTAGAAATTTGCGATCGATTTTCGATCGCGATAGCCCGTTTTTTTATTATTTGCTGCAACGAGAATTGAAGAAGGAAAAGAGGGCGGCCATCATCTTGAATTAGAACAAGAATGAACAAATTCGATTTGGGATTTTTAAAAGGTAGCGGCCATGGATTATTTGAAACGATACTGAGTTTCGAACGAGACGAATTTGATTTTTTTGAAAGAGAGAAGCGTGCTTTGAAAGGAAAAGAGGAAACACGTGAAGATGGTTGCGTGTAGAAATTTCTCTGCTATAGATATTTTGAAAAAAAAAGTTTGCTGAGGTGATTGAATTTCAGCTGAAGGTTGACTGAAATATATATAAATATATATATGTTAATTAAATTCAAATTGTCTCGATTTCGCAACCAAAAATCTCGATCTCCTATCGAGGTGTGCCGCTAGGCGTTTATAATGTTAAACCCCTATTTCGAACACAATGGAAAATGTTTCAAGTCCTAATTCGATCGTATGGAGAAGATAGCTTTTTAGACTCAGTTATTATATTGAATTCGATATAAATTTCAGCGCGTTTATATATCGCATGCTCACACAACAACTCCAATCACTATGGAAATTGAAATCCAAGAATAATACAATATTACAGATCCAATGAAACTGGTTTTGTCGAATTCCGAGACTGTGCCCCAGAAGGCTATTTTTAAATTCAATTTAAACTATAAAATTTCAAAACCGAACAAAACACTGTTAAATTCAATTTCAAAATTTTTATCACCTTCAGTATTGTTAATATAAATTTTTTAAGCCTTGAAATTATTTTTAACCAGCTTAAAAATCAAGATTCAATATTTTACCCAATTTTAATATATTAAATTCAATAATTAAATTGCCAAATTCATTCTGATATTTGAATTTCAAATTAAACTAACTTCCAGATATTTAAAATAAATTAAATATTCTGATTTCCAATGTCAAAAATTCAGGGTCGTCACAGAAATGCTTAAAATAAGCAATATAGAAGAAACTAGACAACTAAACCTAGGTGAGCGTAACGTTCTCGCTAATCTAAAGAAGAGCTTAATTCTATTTTAGAAAAAGAGGAGGTTATGTGGAAACAGAGATCTAGAATTCAATGGATAAATGAAGGTGACAATAATACCAAATTTTTCCATAATAGGGTTAATGGTAGAAAACGTAGTAATACAATTAATTCTATTTTTGTGAATAATGAAGAATTGGTCGATCAAAGAGATCTTAATAAGGATTTTATAGACTATTATAGAGATATTTTTGGTAATAAAAATAAACATAGAATTAATGTAAGATGGAATGATCTTTATCCTTCTGATTCTAATGTTGATCTTTCTAAGTTAGATAATCCTTTTACTGAAGAGGAAATTTGGAAAGCTATTAATGATATGCCAGGTGATAAATCCCCGGGTTCGGATGGGTTCCCTATTTTCTTTTATAAAACATTTTGGGATGTTTTAAAATTCGATTTAATTAGCATGTTTAACGAATTCTATAATGGAAAATTGCAATTAGGAAGATTTAATTTTGCAAATGTTATTTTATTGCACAAAAAAGTAGGTGCTAATAATTTAAAAGATTTTAGACCTATTTCATTAATTAACTGTTCCGTGAAAATTATTTCAAAAGTTTTATCTAATAGACTTAGTATAAGAATGAACGATCTAATTGACTGTTCACAAACTGATTTCATTAAGGGGAGAAATATCGCTGATGGCGTGGCTGTTGTTCAAGAATACATTAATCACCGTTGTAAGAATAATATAACTTGTGCGATTCTAAAATTGGACTTTGCAAAAGCTTTTGATTCGGTTGATTGGAAGTCTCTAATTGATATGTTTCATGCTAGAGGTTTCTGTCATAGATGGATTAGCTGGATTATGAATTTACTTAGAACTGGTAACTCTAGTATTATGGTTAATGGTATTTTAGGTAATAAAATTCAATCTAAGCAAGCTTTAAGGCAAGGTGATCCTTTATCACCTCTTTTGTTTAACTTAGCCGCAGATGTTTTTGCTAAGTTAATTCAAAATGCGCTTGATAATGGATCTTTGGGGACTGTTGGTAACGATATCTCACGTAACGGTATATCTGTCCTTAAATTTGCAGATGATACCTTACTTTATTCCTCCCATTTTCCTAGACACGTTATTACTCTTAAATTTATTTTATACAGTTTTGAACTACTATTAGGTTTAAAAATAATTTTTGATAAATGCTCAGTTTTAGTTTTAGATGATTTTGAAAAGGTTGAAAATTTAGTTGCTAATATGCTTAATTGTAAAACTATGAATTTTCCATTTGATTATTTTGGTTTTTTTATTAGACCTACTAAACAGAAACATGATGACTGGTTTATTATCATAAATAAAATCAAAAATAGGATTTCTAATGGGAATGAGATATTTTTATCAAGAGCGGGTAGATTAGTTCTTATAAACTCTGTTTTATCAGCTCTCCCGATCTATTAGATGTCTTTGCATCTTTTTCCAGGGGTGAAACAAAATTGATAAAATAAGAAGGGACTTCTTATGGAGTGGGAAAATTTTTATTAGTAGTATTAAATGTTTAGTTAATTGGGAAACTGTTTGTAAACCTAAAAAGGAAGGTGGTTTAGGAGTTATTAATTTGCGTAACATGAATTTATCTTTGTTAGGGAAATGGTTATGGAAATTTAAGGATATTAACGATAATCCTATTTGGAAAGAAATCATTTCTAAATATTACTATAATGGTAGTTACAATTTACATCAAATTACTCCTACAGTTATAAGTAAATTGTCTAACTTATGGAAATCAATTTTAAAATGTCATGAGATTTTTAACCTAGGTACTAATACAATAGTTCATTCAGGTAATAATACTTCATTTTGGCATGACCGTTGGCTTTCAGTTATCCCGCTTAAGATAGAATTTAAGGACCTCTACGATATTTGTAACTTTAAGAACGCTTTAATTTTGGATGTTTTTTCACCCGAAAATGATCCCCTTTGGAATTTTAGTTTTAATAGAATTTTAATAGGTACCACTCTTAGGCAGCTTGCTTTACTTTATGCTAGATTGAGTCTTTATAATATTGATAATGAAAATGATAATATTAGTTAGGAATGAGATAAGAGTAAGAAATATACTTCTAATTCTTTTTATAAATTTATTAACTTTTTGGGTGTAGTTAATAACTCTTTTAAATTTATTTGGAAAACAAATGCTCCTCCTAAATCAAAAATTCATATGTGGTTAATCATGTATGGAAAGCTAAATACAATAGAATTTTTAAAAAGAAAAAATATGCAGATTGATAATAAATGGCATTTTTGTAATATGCATGTTGAAGATATTAAACATGTATACTATGATTGCTTAGATACTTGCCACATTCTAAATAATACTCTCAAAATCATTAACTTTAATCCTACAACTAAAATTTCGGATTGTGATCACTATTGGAATGATTTTAGATTTAAGTTTAAAATGGAAAATAGAGTTTTACTTGACACTTTATTCACTATAATTTGTTGGTATATTTGGTTCGAGAGAAATCAGAGAATCTTTAATAATAATAATAGTCATTTTAACAAATTGATTTCTATAATTTCCTCATTTAGCTTTAATTGGATTTCAAATTCAAAATATAAATTAGATAAAAATAATCATTTCAAAGAATATCTTAATAGGGTTTGTAATAATATTAAATTATTTAAGAATAAAACAATATTTTCGACATTAATAATTGTAGTATTAACATTTTTTCAAACTTAACCGATGATTTCACCGAGTATCATAATATCCTTATGATCAAAGGACCATAAGGATAAGTTTTGATTTATAGTAGTTTTTGATTTAGTTTTAGTTTGTTTTTGTTTGTAGATTTTTAACTTCTTTATCATGGTTTCTCTTTAATCTACTTTTCTAAATTTTTATTGTATTTTGTCCTATTTTCTTAGTTTTGTTTTTTACTTTTATTTTTTAAATCATATATATGTATATAAATTTCATTTATATACATATATATGTATTATTCTTATTTTCTTCTAGTTCTTTTTACAGATACAGGCTTTGGCCAGAAATGGTGTTAGATTCTTTTTACAGGTTCACATGATTGCTGAGGGCAGGATTGTTGTCTGCAGTGAGGAGTTCTTCTTAGTTATTCTTCGGTTACACTTTGGCATTCTACTCTCTGGTTTCTACACTTTTCAACGAGGCGCTCTCTCCTGTTCTATCGAGTCTACAGAGTTGCGCTTTCCAGTCCAAATCATTAGCATTTCCATTTCTTCCAAGTCTACAGAGTGTCGTTTCCTTCTCAGATGGAGCTGGCTTCTATCATCACCGGCGCTGAGATGTTTCTTAGTTTAGCAGATACTCCTAACACCTCAACACCGGGCGGTGTCCTTGCTGGAGCTCGATATTGGGGTGTAAAGGGCGGTGGCCTTGCCGGAGCTCATTCTAGGAGTACCTGAGTTATTTTTATTGTATTTGTTCTTTGATTAGCTACCTGCCAGGCATGTTGGCAGTACCCTATCTTCTGTGATACATACATATTTGCATGTATGCTCTCCTCTATTTTAGAGGATCACACGTTTTTCTCAAACTTTTCTATTTAGTTTTAAATATATAATTTAAATAGTTTAAAATTTTAATTTAATAAAAATATTTAATATAATTTAAGAGATTTATATAAAATTTAATTTAATAAAATATTAATATAGTTTTAATATATATATTTTAAATTTAATTTAAATAATAAGTATAATTTTGATTTAAGATAATAAATACAAACCTTTATAATAACTTTAATAGATAAAAGATTTTTGTTAAAAATTTTGTAAAGGTTTTGTAAGGAATATATAAAAGTTTTCTAAGAGATTTTATAATGGATTTTATAAAAAGAATTTTATAAAAGATTTTTATAAAGGATTTTATAATGGTTTTATAAAGGAGTTTATAAACGTTTAAAGGATTTTATAAAGGAGTTTTATAAAGAACTTGTATAAAGGTATTTGGAAGCATTTTAAAGGAATTTGCGTAGAAGTTTATGAAAACGGGAAGAGTTGTAAACTATTTTGGAATTTATAAATAGCTTTATAAATGGTTTTAAAGCATATAAATAGTTTATAAATGGTTTAAGAGAGATTTATAAATTATTTTCGAAATCGATTGAAAGAAATCTTCCTCAGTATTTATGAATATATTTATACTTTTGGAATAAGTATATGAATATCTTGATATGAAGGTATAAACTGTTTTTTGGATTTATTATTAAAAATGTTTTATGAAATGACCACGGTGTGAAATAAGCGTTTGGTTGTTAAAGAGACCGGGGTCGGATATTGTCATACTTTCTGCCAATTCTGAAACCACTTTAACAACTGTGCACGTGGTGGAGAATCTAGAACGAAGTAGGATGGTTTAGCGAACGCTAATGGTATGAGGTAAGAACGCAACCTTGACCTTCGGGTCAGCTTGATATGACTAAAACATGAGCCATAACCAGGCCAAGTGAGGTCACTCCTCCGATCGGACACGCTTCTTCGATACCATATCTGTTACTTTGTGATTTATTGGTGGCCACCCTCGATTTGATTATGAGAGTGTTGTTCGAGGTAGGCGGTAGCTGCGACTATGCGTTACCACCAGCCTGGTTCCGCAATCCGGTAGAATCCTATCGTGGGTATAGCCTCGTGTTCTCTGTCATATGCCTTATTGAGCCCACTATGATTTTGGTTTGTGTCATACCTATGGAGTGCTCTCTGATAGCCCACCAGTTTATGGTGGAGTTTACAGTACTATATAGACTATGATGCCTATAAAAATGTGTTAAGGCCCTTAAGGGGGATATGGGTAACGCCTTAACGCTATTTTAATAATTTACTTTACTGATAGACACTACATATATAGCGTATTTTACTACATGTAAATAGTTTAACGGATCCTTAGGAGATGGAAAATTCTAAACATCTCTTAAGTTATTGCACGCACGTTATACACTAGATAGGAGATGTAAAATCCCGTAAACATCGCTTAAGCCATCACACTCATATTTATTTACTGTTGATTTAACTTACATAAGATCTTTTAGTTTTGACTTGAGTGTTTTGTCTTTTCATTACGCTCGGGTCAGTCTGAGCTTTTCAGTGTTGAAGACTATATTTCTGGAGGTCGAAGACGGAGTTTGGTATATATTATATTATTAAAAAATTTCCGCTGCATCATTATTGTATGTCATTGTTTGTACTCTGATTGTTGTAAAAATTATGTAATCAAATGTATATTATAAAACAGCTTCATGAACCATTTATTTGAGTATTACATTTTGTCATTCCGCTATGAGATTCTATATGTTGTTTTTTCTTCTTTTCTCTTATTTTCTTATTTACCCCATTGACAATCCTCCCTTTTGAATGGTTTGAGTTGACATGTGTGGTTTATTGTCGATTTAAACCGTTCAAAAAAGTGGATCGTTACATTTCGCCATGCTCTTCGGTCCTACACACCTATGAGAAGAGAAAAGCTTCAATTATTGGATCGAAACATGTGTATAAAGTCAACTAACGTGATTAACAAACCTAGCACCATACGATAGATATAAATTGACATTTGTACTCTTCATCGATATTCTCTCGACTGGAAGGTATGTCCAACACCATAACTGCAAACGTGTATACACATATAATTGCACTGTATAAAAACACATGAATAAATTCATATGGAGGGTTATAATGCTAATACCTGTACTAGACTCAGTCAACCACCTATGGATGTGTTTTCTAGCAAAGCAAGCCTCGTCAGCTCCATGTATGTACATGCTAGGACTGCACTACCCCAAGAATACTGGCGGCACATATAAAAGTCCTCTAGAAATGGAAGCCATCTGAGAAAGATACAGGTCTTCGAATGATCGCACATTAGGCATGAAGTAATGATATGTAGTATAATGGCACGAGCATGCTACTCAATCTGAATGTCCAAGGAATCTGCTAGAATATCATCGGTGAGCTCCTTCCGAACCATGTAGTAACTATCATCTCGTTACCTCACCACTGTTCATCAGGAGGAGATATACCTAAGAGCCGCTCGCACAACTCCATGTAATCTACTGGCTCTGGATTGCTCAACGGAGCACCATCTATGGGTAAGTCAAACAAGACAGCGACATCACCCAACGTGACGGTCATCTCCCATACCCATAGGTGAAATGAAGTCGTCTCTGGCCTCCATCTGTCCACCAAAGCTGTGATCAGATGATGATCCAATTGGGTGTACCCAGCCGAAAGACAAGTGAGAAGCCGACTCGATCTATCAGCTCTAGCACGATGGGATGAAAAGAAGTCACTCTCTTCAATTTAGATGAGTGATCAATCGTCTCGTCTGGAGTATTGCGCTATCAGAAAAACAACAAAATATAACTGCTACGTATAACCAATGTATATTTCTACTCCATATGAAAGTGTATTACCTGCATCCAAGCGTCGCTGCTCATTGGATGACGTTCTTGCAAATACAATACACTACCGTCTATCGGCCTCGGCAGTGTCTTAGAATAATCTACACAAAATTCAAATATTTAATAATCACAAATCTCATTTCCACTATAAAACTAATAATGTTAAGCATCTACTTAAACATGGTAAAAGCAATGAATTTTTGCATTCCAGGATCACACAACTACTTCTACAACTACAAAACATTAATTTTTTCATATTTAACAAAACTCTAATTTGTAAAAAAATGGAGACTGATTGTATAATTGACACCTGTAGAAGCTTCCTGTAATGAAGAGCAAGCCATGCTTCGAATTGGCGAAGAAATTTGCGAAAATAGAAAAAAAAATTGATTTTTGGTATACTAGAAAATGAGTTTTCGTTTTTGGGTAAAATAATAAAGTGAGGGGGGGGTTTCTGTTTATTGTTTGGTACGTTTGGACAACTTTTGAAAAATCGCCCACTAACGACTTTTGAAAAGTCGGCCTAACGTGCCTAAACAAAAAAAAAGGATACACTGGTGCCATTTGAAATGGCGCCAGTGTGTTTTAGCAATCCCACCCCGAGCTGGTGAAAACAGGGCTATAGACATTATTAGTTACTAAATAGGGCTATTTGTGTAATTAGTTGCAAAGCGAGGCCAAAACAAAAAAAAATCCTCTAATAAATAAAGCTTAGGCAGAGACTAAGACTAAATAGTGACTAACAAGTCTAGCCGAAGCCTCAAGCAGCATATCATTTTCAGGTCCCCCTTTCATCTAAGGTTTGAATGGTATGAACGGATTTGGAAAGGCGTAATGGAAGAGAAGATGACAACATTATACCAATTATATATGTTTCAGTATAGTCCGTAGCTGGTTCATAACTTCGTAGAATTTTAGGATGTGGTTGGTTTAACCTTTTTAGTTTTGGATTTTCTTTCATATAGAAATGCACACGACACATACATATTATGAAAAATGACCAATTTTGAAAACGAGGTTAACATTAAAAATAGAAAATATTTTTATTTTTATTTTTCGTTTTGGAAAACAACGGAAGCACGAGAAACAATTCATCCTTCCATCGTCCCTCCATCCCCTCTCTCGTTCCCTCTATATTCCTTCCACCATTTTCGTCGTTCCTACACTTTTGTCATATTTTGTATTAATGTTGAAAACTCAAAACACAAAATACAAAATAAACCAAAGGAACCCTTAGTTAACCCTTAGTTTTTATTTGTCTACGTATTATGTGTGTATGAAGTAATAAAATATTTAAATAATATTTGAAGGTCTAATGCATTCATAAAGTTTTAGATGGTAATAATAAATTTGGAATGATGTAATAGAAGATTAGACGGTAACATTATTACAATAATGTAGGTTTCACTATAGCCCTTAATAGTTGGTTCATAATTTTGTATGAGCATTAGTTTTACAAGTTTATATGTTATGCATGTATGAAGCAACAAATTATTAAAATAATATTTGACCCAAAATATTATCTAAACTATTTACCGTTCCCAAATCTACCAGCGGCCGCTTCATCTTCATCTAATCTCACTCCCATTTACCGTTCCTAAATCAATATCTAGCGATTTTCATTCCATTATCGAGCTCTTCATCTAATCTCGATCCCACTTAAGGAATTCAAATCTAATCGAGCTTCTAAGTTTGATTATAAATCTAATTTAGGTTGTTTTTTGTTCGAAATGTTGTATTTATTTTTATTACTGATGAAATTGTTGAGATATTGGAGAAATTTTGTTACCATGAATTCTCTGAGATAATTTTTAAGCAACACAAATTAGCACTTATATATTTATGTCAAGTTTTATCTAATCCTGAATGATATATGCACGTTAGATTCAGGTTCGGAAACTGTTTAGATGTTTCAGCAACCTGATACATACGCACCAACCACTGTGCATAGTGCAGCACACTCAAGGCCTAAACGTACTGCTGGAATACCGGCAAGATACCTGGAATAAGCATATGCAACAATAGCTGCTCCTTTGCCAAGTTTGTTATAACAATTTCTTTTTATTTTATCTTTATTACAAAAGTTGTATGGCTAAAACTGAGCCTTGAATGTTATTGGACCAGCTGTCCAAAAGTTGGTTACAAGAATTGTACGTAAAGGCTATATAAGGAATACTATGTAATAGAGGAAGGCAGCCTGGAATTATTACTTTTCATCTCTCTTCTGCATTTTCTTCTTCAATTCTTCTTCTCCCTCACCATTTTTCTCTTCTTACTTACTGTAATGTATACTTTGCATTATTAGGTCACATCAATTGGTGCTTTCACTAGATCTGAGCCATGGTTGAGTCCTCCACCACACGTAGCCGCCATATCGATGACACTCTCCACCTCCATCAAACCTACATTGACGACATCCGAACAACCCTAACCTCGCACACAACCAGTCTGTCCACACAACAATCCGACATCACCGACATCAAAACCACACTTGCCTCCCAACAACATGCCATACAACAACTTTCTCATCAACTTGCCGAAATCTCCTCTAAACTTTCATCCCCCTCACCATCACCACAACACACACCAATAATTCGGCCCCCACCGCCTCCACCACTCCTCACAACCCCTCTCCACACTACTACCTCAACTCACCCTATCTCTATACGAACACCCAAATGCGAATTATCCCATTTTGATGGTACAAACCCACATGCTTGGATCTTCCAGGCAGAACAATTTTTTGCCTACCACTCAACATCAGAAGACCAACGTATCCACCTCTCAAGTTTCTATATGTCCGGCCAAGCCCTTGTTTGGTTTCAATGGATGTATCGAAACAACCAACTCACCTCGTGGCAAGCTCTAACACACGCCATCGAAACCCGTTTCGGCCCTTCCAACTTCATCAATCCCCAAGCCACCTTGTTCAAACTTCGTCAAACCAACACCGTGGATGAATATCAATCAACCTTTGAAACCATCTCCAACCGAATCGACAACCTGCCCCTTGATGCCATCCTCAACTGTTTTATTTCCGGATTAAAGCCCCAAATTAAAAATGAGCTTGTCGCCTTTCGACCAACCACACTCACCGACGCCATAGGACTTGCCAAACTAATCGAAGCCAAAATCTCCGATGCCAAACTATACCAAAACCGTACCCATTTCACTAAATATCAACCCCCGCCACTTATGTCCTTACCACCAATTCCATCTCCACATAACCCCTCTTCTTCCAACATCCCAATAAAGAAACTTACCCAAGCCGAAGTTCAGTCTAGAAAAGCACAAGGCCTATGTTTTAATTGCGAAGAGAGATACTATCCATGTCACAAGTGTAAGACGCAACGAACCCTTCTGTTGCTTCCCGAAGACGACGATTCAGATCTCCATGCTCTACCGCAGCTCGAATCCACTGAAGACCCACCTCCAGAAATTTCCTTCCAAGCGCTGATAGGCTCGACCCATCCGAAATCATTACGACTCCACGCCATCATCAACAATCATCCGATTTCTATCCTCGTCGATACTGGTAGCACACATAACTACATCCACCCGCGCGCAGCACGATTTCTAGGGTTATCTGTTGACAAACATTGCAGCTTTCTCGTCACTGTCGGAAATGGAGATAAATTTCACTGTCGTGGTATTTGCAAGCAGGTCCTTGTCTCTATCGATGGTAACGAATTTATTGTTGATTTTAATCTCCTTAATTTATCGAGGGTAGATGCTGTTTTTGGGGTACAGTGGTTAGAAACATTAGGTCCTATCACTCTGGACCATAAATCTCTCACCATGTCATTTAACTTTAATCAACAGCTAATTACCCTTGTCGGGTTGCGCACCAATAACCCATCAACTATTTCTTTAGCCCAACTCAAAAGGTTGAATCAGACTTCCTCTATTTCATCTTTATTTCACCTACAACCAGATATCACACCCACTTTACCGTCCCATACACCACCTGAACAAGTTCACCCACATATTCAGCATATCCTAGCCCATTTTCCCTCTTTATTCGACAAGCCCAACAGCCCTCCTCCCCACCGAGAACTCGACCACCACATCAACCTCGCCCCTAACTCTCAACCAATTAACGTGAAGCCATACCGCTAGCCCTACTACCAAAAAAATGAAATCGAAATGCAAGTAAAAGAAATGCTCCGCTCCCAAATCATCCAACCACCAACAAGCCCATTTTCATCCCCCATACTTTTAGTTAAAAAGAAAGATGGCACTTGGCGTTTTTGTGTGGATTATAGAGCATTAAATGCAATTACAATTAAAGACCAATTTCCCATACCCACCGTTGACGAACTACTAGACGAGTTACACGGTTCCACCTATTTTTCCAAACTCGACCTACGTAGCGGGTATTTTCAAATACGGGTGCATCCACCCGATGTCTCAAAAACGGCATTTCGAACGCATGATGGACATTATGAATTTTTGGTTATGCCATTTGGCCTCACAAATGCTCCCTCTACCTTTCAAGCCACAATGAATAATATTTTTCGTCCACACCTTCGAAAATTCATCCTCGTATTTTTTGATGATATACTCATTTATAGTAAATCATGGTCCACTCATCTAGAACATTTGCACACTACTCTGAAAATTTTAACACAGCACCAATTCTATGCTAACTTAGCAAAGTGTGTTTTTGGGCTCAATGAAATATATTATTTGGGCCACGTCATTTCCGGCAATGGGGTACAAGTTGACCAGACAAAGGTAGATGCAATAATTCACTGGCCAAGGCCGACCTCAACTACTGCTATCCGCGGCTTCCTAGGCTTAACTGGGTACTACAGGCGTTTTATCAAAGATTATGCAAAATTAGCTGCTCCAATTACAGAATTATTAAAATCAGAAGCCCAAAGTTTTTCTTGGCCCAACAGTAGAACAAGCTTTCCAATCCCTCAAGCAAGCACTCACGCAAGCCCCAATCCTACAGCTTCCCGATTTCAATCAACCCTTCGATATTGCCACCGACGCTTCGGGCACTGCTGTTGGCGCCGTCCTCTCCCAACACCACCAACTGATTGCCTTCTACAGTAAGCGTCTGACACCATTGCTCCAGCGGTCTTCCACATATGCTCGCGAAATGTTCGCGATTACATCGGCCGTCAAAAAGTGGCGCCACTACCTCCTTGGTCGCCGCTTCTCTATAACAACCGACCACCAAAGCCTTCGCCAACTCCTTACACAAACGATACAAACCCCAGAACAGCAGAAATGGTTGTCAAAACTCCTCGGTTTCGACTTCACAATTACCTACAAACCAGGCGCCGAGAACTCCGTCGCCGACGGCTTATCCCGCTGGACATTCGAAGCTACCATGTCGGCACTATCATCCCCACAATTCCACATTGCCGATTTGGTCAGAGAGGCATTGCCTCTCGATAGAACCGCACAAGACATCATTTCTCAGCTTACTGCCCAAACCACCACACCTGACAGCAACTTCACTCTCCACGATGGACTACTGTTCCGCAACAAGCAATTATATATTCCTGATAATGCCACACTCCAACACTCCATTATACAGGCCTATCATTCTTCAAAGTCAGGGGGTCATTCTGGAATAAAAGCAACCATTGCAAGAATAGCCAGTAACTTCTTTTGGCCAGGATTAGCACGCTCTGTCCGTGAATTCGTGCGTCAATGTTCAGTTTGTCTTCAAACAAAGCCTGAAACGTCACGACAGAAAGGTTTACTTCAACCACTTCCTATCCCCAACCACATTTGGGAAGATATCTCCATGAATTTCATTACCCACCTACCCTCTTCTTATGGCAAAACATGCATATGGGTCATCGTTGATCGTCTTTCGAAGTATGCACATTTCTGCGCACTACCCACTTCTGTGACAGCACCACAATTGGCAAATTATTTTGTACAAGAATATGTCCGCTTACATGGCTTTCCCCTCTCAATCGTTTCGAATAGAGACCGTCTATTCATGAGTCAATTTTGGCGTGAGCTCTTCCGTCAACATGGAACCGAACTTCGCATGAGTAGCGCTTATCACCCTCAAACCGACGGACAACCCGAAGTCGTAAACCGCGGTCTTGAAAATTATTTACGAGCTGTTGTTGGTGAGATTCCGTCATCTTGGGTGAAGTGCTTACCTTGGGCCGAATGGTGGTATAACACCACAAAACACTCTTCTATTGGCATGTCTCCATTTCAAGCGGTATACGGGCGACCACCGCCTATCATCTCCGATTATATTCTAGGAACCTCTAACTTACAAGAGGTTGAAGCATGGTCACTTACTAGGGATCAACTCCTTCAAACACTTAAAGCTAACCTTCAACGCGCTAAAGCTCGCATGAAAAGCCAAGCAGACCAACATCGAAGTGATAAAGAATTTGCCATTGGTTCTTGGGTTTTCGTTAAACTCCAACCATACCGTCAAGTTTCTATCCGTTCTTCTTCCAGTAAACTCTCAAAACGTTATTTTGGACCCTTCAAAATAATCGCAAAGATAGGCTCTGTCGCCTACAAACTTGCTTTACCACAAGAGGCTCGTATTCACCCGGTCTTCCACGTCTCCGTTCTGAAATTCTGTCCCAACCCGCTCAACGTCACACCAGCACCACTGCCTCCTTCAATCACTGTCGTCAACACTGCCGAAGGCCTTGAGGACAAGGCCGTTTCTTTAGGGGGTGGCAATGATACATACGCACCAACCACTGTGCATAGTGCAGCACACTCAAGGCCTAAACGTACTGCTGGAATACCGGCAAGATACCTGGAATAAGCATATGCAACAGTAGCTGCTCCTCTGCCAAGTTTGTTATAACAATTTCTTTTTATTTTATCTTTATTACAAAAGTTGTATGGCTAAAACTGAGCCTTGAATGTTATTGGACCAGCTGTCCAAAAGTTGGTTACAAGAATTGTACGTAAAGGCTATATAAGGAATACTATGTAATAGAGGAAGGCAGCCTGGAATTATTACTTTTCATCTCTCTTCTGCATTTTCTTCTTCAATTCTTCTTCTCCCTCACCATTTTTCTCTTCTTACTTACTGCAATGTATACTTTGCATTATTAGGTCACATCACAACCTGATAGTTTTTTTTATAGCTTAAGTAGCTTTTGCTGTCCTGATGAGCCTGAATGATTCCAATGTATTTTTTATGTAGCTTGAGATCATTACTTTTCTGATTTATCGTATAGATACATACATATTTAAGTTACACCTGTTTATTGATCATGACACGATTTGTATTGGGTTTCTGCTGCTTTTTTAGGAGGTTTTTGATTGTTATTTTGAACCTTAAACTAAATGGCTTCTTTTCCTTTGGCAATTCAATGTACTGCTATGTTATATCAATTATGTAAAGTGTTTTTGTTGTATTTTCACAGGGATTAGTTCAAGTTTACCATGCCTCTTGCCCAGTACCCAGTAGTTTACAGTAGCTAAGAATAAAATGAATGATGATGTGATAAGTTGTGTGCAGCTATTTACGTAGTTTAATCATGTAATATCAATTATGTTTGTCCTTTCCTTTAACGACTAAAAATCATTTTGTTATGAAGTTTTTAAATTGTATTTTAATATACTTTTCCAGACACGTGTCAATCATTTAAAAAATACTACAAGTTTGGTTCTATATATGAGCCCACAAGAAAACTACATGCCTAAGCATATAGATCACATTTTAGTAACTGCTATACAAATCAAGGAAACTGCATTTACTGTTCTGGGATATGGAATTCTATATTGAAATTCCAGTTATGTCTGTGTTTTGTGAGATTATGATTTATGTCCTGATATCATTTTTGTTGTTATCCATCTTAATTGTAAACTATGAATTTTAACCAAAGTGGTAGATATATCCAAGATTTGCCTGTGAACTAAGTCAATAATTTCAACTTGAAAACGATTAGTTTTCCTTTTGTCTAAAAACTAGTCTGTTTTGCCAGTTGCCTATGCTGTTATGTAAAGTGGTAGATATTATCATAGTCAGTCCTGAAGTATTATCATATTATAATTACAAACTTCAGAGTTAACCATGTTCAGTTTAGATTGTCAACCTAGTCTGAAACCCATTGGTGAAATAGTTTACAAATATATGGCATTGTTCATTTTCTCTCGGAGCATCAAATGGTGTAATGCAAGTTGCAGTGCAAGCTGCAATGGTGTTGATTTTGCTTTGAATGATGTATATCCATGCCATCTTTATTGTTCCTTGCTTCCTCTTATCCTGACCCTATGCACATCCTGTTGCTGCCAAGTACTGCCGTACTATGTAATGTGCTGATCTCTGTTCCTGGTATTTTGTTTCAGGTCGGCCCAATGAACCTCTGCTTATACACATGCATACATATATATACATACATACATACATGTGTGTGTATATATTAATAATAATTAATAACTTAACATAAACCTTGTTTCAGTTGAGATTGAAGCAGTACTGGATTTGGGGACATGAAATAGGAGAAAGAGGGCATCCAAGAACTCCAAGAACCAACTTCAAGTCGACTCGACTCAATGCACCAGCTCCATGAACCTAGGTTCGAATCACCTTCCATAATTTTTCCTTCTTTTTTCTTTCTAGTTGCTCTTCTAGTTCAGGGTCTTCTTTTAGAGGAGATAGGTTACTTATGCCATTATGAACACTGTTAAGTTTTATAATGTCTAGAACTAGCACACTGAAAACTCATATACTGCTGTATTGCATAATTAAATTGCTAATACATACATTGACCTGGCACATTGTTTGACTTCCAACTTAAATTTATGTCGAATTTCGTTGTCATGGCTATACTGCCTACCGGGTGTAAATGCTTAAGATCAAAAATTAGAGCAAACAGGGACATGGATTATGTTATATATTTAGGTGGTTAAAAATAACTTATAAATTCTTTTGTAACTTATTAGATTAAAATAGTGGTTTGTAACTAATGTTCCCTAAAAGAGTTTTTTTCTTTCTTTCTTTTCTTTGTGAATTCAGTACTGATTAGATTGATTTATTTTCCTTTAAATAGTAGCAGTAGGATAAAGTAAAAGGAAAAGAAAAAACAGTTTTCTTTCGGCTAACTACTGAGAAGGCAAACCATGTGCCAATAATTCCTGTTTGACTTCTGTGCGTAAGGCAGACTGCGTGAAATGAAACACAAGTGATGTTTCGATCACCATACACACAAAGCTTCTTCATTGAACTCAAAACCAATACATTCCTAATACACAAAGTAACCACACAGAAATAACACTAAAACTTCTTCGTAACATCTCCATCAGGCACCTTCCCACACAACTCGTTATAACTCACATTGAAAGACTTCAAACTTTTCATCTGCGCAACTTTCAATGCCAATGTAGTTCACGCCGTTGTTGCTTCATTTGATCGACACTTTCAATGCCAATGTAGTTCTGGTCCTAGGACATAAGCATTTGCTGATTTCCAGAACCTGTTATTGATCTTTTAAAATTTATTGTGTGAATTTGGCTTGTAGCTTTTGCAAATTAATACGAACTTATATAATCTGGATTTTCGGATGTATATTTCATTGCTTCATAGTATCTTCTCTCTACAAAAATAAATGGTTATGAATTTCCATTTAAGTCTTATGTTACTATTTATTTTGCTCCAGAAACAAGAACTACCCTGTTTAAACATTAAGTTAATAAACTATTAAGTTTATTATACTTAGCAATATATTAAGATCGTAGTAGCTCGAGATTTTGATGCGGTAATTCATTTGGGTGGACCTTGTGATGATTCTGTTAACGGCAAATCTGAATGGTACATAAAATATTTTATCCGAGGTGGAGCCTTGGCGCAACGGTAAGGTCGTCCATATGGTGATCTGGAAGTCCAGATTCGAATCTGGAAACAACCTCTTCGCAATGCGAGAGAAAAGCCGCGTACATTATCGACCTTCCTTAGAGCCCGTTATCGTGCGGGAGTCTCGTGCACTGAGTTCCACATTTACATAAAATATTTACCCATATATTCCTTTATGCTAGCCATGATAAGAAGAAAAAGTGTGCTATAATAGTACTTTAATTATTGAACAAAAAATCTTATCTAAAAGTTTCGTACATACATTTGATCGCTAACTTCTTTTGTATCCATTTTTTATTTCTACTTTGTTGATAATCCATTTTTGTCTTAAATTTGTGCATTGATTATGTGCTGTAACATCCTGGAAAAATATAAATAACTTATATTCAAATATTTGAATTATTAAAATATTAATTAAATGAATTTAATAGTCTTGTTTAACTCCTTTTAATTAATAAATAATAATGATGAACTCATTTTGTAAATTTATTTACAATAATAAGTATTTCGAATAAATAACAAGAAAATCAATTGTTAATAAAACAACTTGATTTTTATTGACGTATTTTTAAATGAATTTATAGGATTTTTCCATAATTTTTAATTTAAAAAATATTTAAATTGTCATTTGACGTTTTTTTTGGCAAACGGTGGTATTTTTTAAATTTCACAGAATAACATAATTAGTGTATTTTACTGTTATTTTATGATCATATCACATTTTTATGCACGATTTTATTTTTGTTTTATCAGTCAGTGTCCGTACGTGAACAAAATATTGTGCAATGAGATACCAGGAATATTTGAATAAATCAAACCCACATTTAGATTGTTCAATGCACTTTTACTTTTCTTCTTTCCCACTTTGCTTTTCAACTTTCCCTTTCTTTTTAGTTCCATCTTCTTGTAAACAAAACAAATCAAACTTCCATCTTCTAAAATCAATTTAAAATAACCCTCTCAGCTAAAAATCACACAATTAGATTCATTGAACTCCTAAAGATGAGTGCTTCACATCTATACCATTTTGGGATGGTGCGGCTGTCATGGGTGGCAGTTGACGTGAATAGGAGGAGCTAGGGTTTGCTTTGGCCGACGATTGGGGAGGAATGAGTGGAATCAGAATATGGCATGTAGTTTGACTCATGGAAGAGCACCTTGTAGTCAAGTATGGAGAGGTGCGGTCGACTAGAGGGAATCACGTCGCTAGGGCTTGAGGGTGTTGACCATCAGGTCGCTTTGTCTATGGTGAGGTCGAGCTCGAATTTGATTGGTTGGGGAGGAAGCTTTCGCGAAGGGAGAGATGTTGGCGAAGCCCGTTCGTTGTTTAGTGGAGTGTAGCTCCGATAAAAGGAGGAAAGATGGTCGACATATTTGGGTTTGTGCTCGGTGTACATGTACAGACATTTGAGTTGGGATGGAGAAGATAATTGTGTGGGTAATTAAAAGTAATCGGGGGATTAGTTAATTTAATTATATTATTTAAATCCCAAAACCTTATAAAATCAATATTTTTTCCATACGAGGTCGGATTTGGACGCGGTCTTTTGCGTTGGACTCGTATCGATGTTATCCTTGCATTGGAGTTGGATTCGTTGAATTTGGAGGTAGTAGAATTTTGAGCTAAAATCGAACGAGATCAAACCAGAACGTGAAAGCGTCAACTAGAATTTTGGTGAGTTTACTCATCTCGAAATAAACTATATGATATCTATGTTGCTATAGATTATTATTGAATGCTTGGATAATACTTTATATATTGTTGTTTGATTGTTTGTTTGGATCTGATTTCCGTTTGGAAGCGGATGGTATAAATAACCATTGTATTGCAGCGAATAAAAGCAAGAGGAAGTCGAAGTGTATACCTAGCGAATAGTTCGTTATGGAACACTTTGAAATATACATATGTATGTAATTTACAGGGAATTTTTGTAGAGAGACCCCAAGGGGTTTCTCGTCAATATTGATATATTCTTATATTGCTTATATTAATGTTTGGTAGAAATATCTGTAACATACTGTTAGATTTGTGTAAGTCTCGTTATAACGATTATCGCACCGTCACTTATGAAATATCATCTTCTTAAATCTTTGTGTGTGTTGAATTTGTGCTTGTGTTTTTACAAAATAAATATTTAGTCGCGTTTTTGCACTTTGAAAGTTTAAACTTTATTTTGAAGTATTTTTGAGAATTTTGAAATAATGAATAAGTGTTGTTTAAAATTTATAAAAAAGGATAATAAATTTGATTAGTTATATTTCGGGATAACTAATGTTGTTTTAAATTTATAAATTTGATTAATTATCTTTCGGGATAATTATTGTTGTTTTAAATTTATAAAAAGATTATAAATTTGATTAATTATCTTTCGAGATAATTAATGTTGTTTTGAAATTATGAAATGATTATAATTTGATTAATTTCTTTCGGGATAATTAATTTGTTTTGAATTTATAAAAAGATTATAAATTTGGTTAATTTTCTTTCGAAATAATTAATATGATTTTAAACTTGATTTTTCTTCTTCAATCCTTTTAGTGAACTTTCCTAACATGTATTTAAGTATTTTGAAAGTGGTTTGAAATTTATATATATTTTAAATGATTTAATATGAATTATTGAAGAAGTTCTATTTCGAAATAAGGAAATGAATTGGTTTTAAGATTTTAATGTATTTTAGACTTAAGATTTTTAGTTAATATTTGAAATGGATGATCTAAATTATATATTAAGTATTTTTGAGTTTATTGAAATGTGAAAAGGAAGCATGGTTTACAATATCGTTGTTATGATAAATGTTTTCGGGGAATTGAGAAAAGAATTCATGGATTATAACACTTTTGTTATAATAAATGATTTCGTAAAGTTATTATGAAAACTTGTTACTTGACTTAATAAATGTTGATATTCTTAAATGTTTAAAGGATTTTTGTTTTACAAATAATAATAAG
Source organism: Allium fistulosum (assembly GCA_030737815.1). Lineage (NCBI taxonomy): Eukaryota > Viridiplantae > Streptophyta > Magnoliopsida > Asparagales > Amaryllidaceae > Allium > Allium fistulosum. Next base: position 694,084,461 of record CM060904.1, read on the forward strand.
TTAGTTTTTAAATGATATTTATAAATGGAAAGATATTTGAAAAGGAAGGTTTCAAAGAAAAAGCTAAGTAAAATTGGTTTTTCCTTTAGTAAAACCATAGTAAAATGATTTAAATCAAGAGAGAAAGCAGAGGTTTTCTCTGAGGGAAAAAAAGAAACAGTAACACATTAAAAAAAATGAAGAACTCATAATGTTCGCAAGCTTAGGCAATCTCGGGGAAAAGAAGGGAAAGGTGAGTGATTAATCAATCTCATGAGGCTAAGGCATTAAGACCCAAGTTAAGGGCAGTCATTTTATTTTTGTGCTTGATCAATTTGTTTTTCTCTGAAAAGATGAATGCTAAGAATGGTGGGTGTATTGATAAATCTTTGGTGGATGCTTTGATTTGTTTTGTTTGATTGTTTGATAAGAAAAATGCCATGATCTCTGATATGGATCCAGAACCTTAAACCATCAGTTTGTAAATATGTTTAGTAAGATAAATACATTTTATTATGAAGTAGGGTAATACTGGAAGATAAGCTAGGCAGTGTGAACAAATGAGGTTCATGCTTATGTCTAGATTGTTTTAAATTGGAGATGAACAATGCAATAAATTATTTATGTGCTGATTTGTTCAGATCTAAAGTTAAAATGTTTTATGGGTTTTTCTCTAAAAACCTTACCCTATGTTCACAATAGAATTAAGTATAAGAATTTTTATAGAATTCTACTGGATTTGTTTAAGAGATCATGACATTCTTGAATATAGGAGATATGCAAGTGATAAAATAAGTTTTGAATGAGACAATTGGAAAAATGAATTAAAGCATTATTTTCATGAATGAAAATATGGTCAGTTGAAATCCCTAAGTGAGTCTAACTCTCTCTGATTCATGGAAAAAGAAAGAAAAAATGTAAAAGCATTTCAAGAGTTAATGAATCTTTCCGAAATAAGAAATGAGACTAGTCACTAGATTATAAGACTAATCTAGGAGAGAAGCCTTGATCTATTCATCATAAGGAGTATGATGGGTATGTGCATGACTTGTTTAAGTCCTATAGGCCTTTGTGCAGGGGTTAACAGAATTGAGTCCCTTGCAATGCACACATGGTATTCAATGGCAAAGAGATATGACCAAATTAAATTGATAAATCAAGATTTAGAGCTGAACTATGGAATTAAAATGAGTTAATTCCATAAGAGTATGTGTACATGTATACTGTATTGAATGATTGAATGGTTGCTTGCGTGCTTGAATGTAGTAGGAGCATAGATATATATATATATATATACGAGTATGGTGGCACGTCCGTTGGACGTGTGAAAAGAAGGAAGTGAGCAAATTTTCTCTTTGCTACAATTATGGTATTGTGAGAGATTACTGTAAAGTTTTCGCTAATTGTGGAAAAAAAGAGAAACGATATAACAACCAAACATAAATAAGGTGGTGTAAGAAAGACAATGGATAAAATGATGATGATAAACCCGATTAAGTTATATCAAACTTTGAATTATCTATGATATTTCAGGTTTAGTTAATAAGAAATTAGTCAAGGCATATTAGTTTTAACATAAAGAATTACTAAAACTGTTCTTCGGATAAAGAAAACACATGCTTAAGCAATTTATTACTTAAATTTTATATTTAGAAGATGGACGTGCGCAGATAAGAATGTTGCTTAACCTGTGTTTGTTGCAAATAACATGGGTACGCATAGAATTGAAAATAATATAAACAACACCAAACCTTAACCATGAGTTCTCTTTCAAGGTCCAACCAAACACTGGACATGAATTTTTTATGGAGTATCAATCCAACATTAGCATGAATGTTTGTAATATTTTTTGTGTGTACTTCAACATATCGACACAATATAGCATCTGTAATCCAATCTGATTGTTATGCATGTAAACTAATATATATTCATATTCATGTTCGATAATAAATAGAATACACGACGATTGGTCAGAATGAAGGAGCTGTTGATTTTTGAGATTAGTCCTGTTTTTTTACTTTAGGTATATGAACCAATTGAACAAAGCGCAGATGCTTGAGAATAGGATGCTTAATTAAAAAACAATTCAAAGACTTTTAATACGTGTAATTCTAATTGAAAAATATATAATTATATTGCAAGCTTTAAGTATGTAAGTAATAAATGATAAACGCAACAAATTCTAAATGCGTTGGACTCGTGCAAATTTCAAAGACGTTAAACCTTCAGACCACTACAGTAGACACTACATATCCACTAACTGGATTCACTAAGTGCATATATATGAGGCTTTTAGTGTTTCTTCTTTTCTTGTCCTATAATAAAAGGTGAGGTTGTTATGAAACAGAAATAAATTTTCCAGTTACTAATTTAGTAATGAAAGCAAGTGAAGTCATTGTATAATATATAATAAAGCAAAAATATACGTTAAATAGAAGCATTTACTATTAGGGACGCAGTTTGATTTATTTAATATTATGTCAGTTTGTATTTATTAAAAGACACAGAAGTGCTGCCAAACCTACCCCTACGTCAAAAGTGATTTTCTTAGTTAACGTTGATGTTGAAAATTCCATTAACGGAATAGGCTTAATGACCATGGTAGAACTAACAACCACATAACTATTAACATGTTGCAAGTCAAGCTGAACAACAACAATAATATATTAGAATTATCCAAAAGTCAAAAGAAATGAGGAAAATGAAGTGATAAACAAACCCATGTTTGTTGTTTAACTTTAACATAAGTAATACTGAATGAAACTGCGAGCATTTGTAGTTGGCATTTCAGTTATTTGAATCTTCTTAAAATCAGTTAATGTTGACAAAATGCAGTAGATTAATAGTGAATAAATAATTAGATATCAACAAAATTTAATAGATTATGAGTGCATAACAAATTATATTCCAATAGGATAAATTTGTTCCTCAACATCTTTAGGCTACAAAAATATAAAATAACTTCTAAAAGATAAATATTGAACAATAAACTACTACATTAAATGTTTTACTGAAATCATGAGGTACATATCAAGTCGTGCATGAAAAATGTTATTTGGGCCTCAAAAGTGGTTTCCAATTCCAATGCTGATATAGTTGTCGCTGCTTATTCCACTGCCCAGCATCAAGATGTGGTTAATCATATCAGTTCTGAGGGCATAATGCCTGAGTCAGTGCAGCCTCGTTTTGTCTCTGTTGATCTGAATGCAGCCCTAGATCCTACCTATGCTGCTCCTAAGGGTGCTCCAATGCAGACCTCTGAACCTGCAGGCTTCTGCCACTCACACTGTTGTGATGTGCGCAGCACATGCACATACTCCTAATGTGCTTAGTGAGCTACCTGCTCATGCAAATGCCTTCCATGCAATACATTGCACATCCATGAAGAAAGCTGTTTGCAAATTGTTCTAATGCAAAATAAATAGTGAAATACACCACTATGATGATGGTATAGCTTAAATAAATAATACATAATGACATCTATAGAATGCAACTGAGCAGTTGTAACAAAAATATAATAAACCATGGAATAATAGAATGCAACATTCTACACTTAATAGAAAAATCTGTGATCTATTTCACCTTTTTGAGAATTCAGTCATCAACCATATAACTTGTTGTTTAACATCTTCAATAATCTCAAAGGGAAATTTTAATCAATCAGTCGACAACTGTATAAATGAATCTATTCAGATATCACAATTTAAACATTTCCACTTACGATTAACAAACATAAGCAACTCAATTTAATAACCCAGTCGACAACATAATACAAATGCACTAACAAATAACAAACTCTATTGCAGACAAGTACAGTAAAGAGGATATCTGCCAAAAGTAACTCAGTTGTCTCAGTATTAAAATCTTTCACAAAATTCATATCTGGAAATGAAGCGATTGGTTGCAATTTATTAACCATAATTATTTTTATACTAACTAAGCTCAATCTCACTTTCAGGAGCTTTACCTAAACATATAATTATGCATGGTTCAATGAAGTTTAATTAGAGTTGTGATATTTAAATCCTGCATAGTTTCCATTATTGATGTCCATTTTTAAATCAAATAAGCCTACAAAGTAACAACTGGGATGAAACAACCTCACAAAGTAATCAAGTTGATTTGGCAATATACCAAACATCATTCGTGCATCTATGGAAAGTATTATGAGCTATTTGGAACATTAAGAAAAATTACTGAATATTGCATGTAAGTCACCGTAGAAATAAAATCACATGATTTTTTCACTTAAAACACTCTAAAACCTAAATCCTACTACCATAATAAAGAAAGCATCTAATGTTTCTGACTTTCTTCTAACAAATTAGCCAAAAGATGAAAAACAAAATATCATGAGTAAATTCTCAAATATTAAAAGCATATTAAAAAAACATGGGTGACATTAAAAGTGATTTAGATTCGGCTTCAGTTAATCATATCCATGTATTTAATTTTTAAATTAGTCACTACTTTCCATTCTTTTCAACATGTTACACATCCAATAGCTTAAAATGTGAAAACAGTAAGTAGATAAAATACATTTTCAAGATAATACATATTTATTATCACACACAAATTCAAAAGTACAAATGTATTAACTACAATAGCAACACATTCGAAACAAAGCAAACCTGGAAACAACATCCATGTTGATCATCGTTCAACCTCCTCAAATGGAATTCCTGCAGAGCCGCACGTCTATGTTATACAAAGTTCTGTGTAATTGGAAAATCTTTTTATTTAATTGAAATATTTTGATGCTGGTTCCAATTGAATATAGAGTGGTGATCGAGAGACTGAAAACTGAAAATAAGTGAGTCAGTTATTTTAAAAGACGCATTACAGTGAAAATATCAGAAAACGTGGTGTATGGTTGTGGTTACTGAAACGTGATAGGACCGTGTTTACAGTTTTGTGCCTTGCATAGTTATAGTTTGACAAAAGTAATGGAGAGCATAACACGTAACAGATGTAGCCGAGTGAAGTGCAGAATGAAAATGAAAAGGATGGTATAAAACAAATGAAAAAGTTTACTACTTTGTAATTTTTGGCAGAAAGTGTACAATATGTACAGCGTGTGAAAGCTTTTGCGGTAGTAAAAAGTTAATGCAGTAGTAGTATTCAGGACGGAATAGGTAAGTACTGTCACACAAATTCTGAGTGATGGTAGGAAGTACTATCTATTTCATAAATGCTTGTAGGCTGCTGTAGTGCATAAACTTTTTGAATTGTACAGTTTATACTACTCGGTGAGTTGAAACTTTGTTTGATGCATGCATTTAACCATTGTAACACGCTTACTCAGTTATGTTTTTTTGTTCTCCATTGATTACCGAACAGTTAACTATTATAAATCAAACAACTTATCTCCATATCCATTGATTATCGAACAGTTAAGTTTATGCAGTGTGATGAAATTGCCTGAACTTTAAATAATTCCCAAAGTCTAAGATTTTCAAGTTTAAAAATTAAAAATACATCAAAAGATCGGTAAGGTTGTTATACAATTTACTATTAACACAACATATAGCTAAAACATTTGTGTATCTCCGTTACATTTATTTGTTGCTTTTTCTCTCTCCTGTTATTGTATTTGATGAAGGATAAATTCCTTTCATCTGTATGCCAAAAGTCATATACTATGTATGATTTAAAAACTTTTTATTGTGAGATTCAATACAAAAAAATAGCCTGTACATTAATGCAAAAAGTGACTGATAATTTAGTTCATTTGATATTACAGTTAATGAGGGTGCAAGCTATTTAAGTAACCATTTTATTTTGCCATGAAAATTAAGCATTTCATTATTTACTCACTAAAGGAAAGTCATGATAAAATGGAAATTGCTTTAATGCTTTGCTACTGATATAGACGTCTTACCCAATTAGTGAATGAACTAAATCTACAAAATAATAACTGAAATACAAAAATCAAAATTTATGTACCATGTTTGCAAGGCAATAAGGTAAACTTCCATGACAAAATTTATATAAAATTCAATGCAAAAACTAAACTTGACCACATAAACATCCAAATCAAACCAAATGACTGAATTACTAACAAATATATAGAATAAGATATACTCATACATTTAATCAAAAATAACTATTGAAGACAATTTTTTTTGAAGTGATATATTTATCGACGATCAGCATGTATCAATCCACTTTAGTAAAATTTTCCTTTCTGACTAAATACACCTATTTGTAATAGGAATTTCCAAACACAATGAATATTGGCTTAAAACTTAGAAATCACTATAGTTAGCAAATTTAAACAAAAATATGCATGCATGATTTATATTGATTCTACTAACATATGGTTTTAAGTTTTAAAGCAGTAAAAATAAATAAATAGTTTTAATTTCTATCTTTGTATCTACTATTACAACAATTAGTATACATGTAATCACAATTCTTGTCTAGAAAACATTCATCTGCTGACACTCTTCATCTATGTCACTTTTGAACCATTTTTACATGGAAAACTTTAAACACAAAAATATAAATATCCATCAAGGATTTATTTTTTGTTCTAAAATGATTTTGCTAGTTACATAAAATTTTGGATACAAATATTTTTGAATAGTTGTCTGACATGATGTTTAAGACCTTTTTCAGCTGATTTTATCGGTTCCATGAAACGGTTGCACAACCCAATAGTAGCTGTAGGCTAAGTAGCCTTTGTAATTGCAAACTTAACATCCAATTTGTACTTTATTATCAACTCTCTTTTCTTACTAATTTAGATCACATCTTTATGTGTTACGCCTAAAAAAACTTGCAGAAAAACTAAAATTATACCTATCGATGATTCTTTAAAGAGCTGCCATGCCAAGCTTTGGTCTCTAGGCCTCGCATAAACTCTGAATTCCATGATAATCATCCTTACACTACCACATATAAATAGAATTAACTTTTATTATTATTATTGTGATAAAATAATGGACAATAAGAATTATAGTTAAAAAACTGAAATAACCAAAATAGGTAGGAAAAATACGATCATAACCCAACTAAGATGTGTAGACATGGGTAATTTTGTAGCAATTCGGATTCCTGCAATTATGTAGCAATGGAATCACACAACTTATTTAGTCTAGTTGCTTCTGATAACTAACATTTCAAAAACAGTATATAGGTGAAATATTATTTATGTAAAAAAAACCCATACCCCATGCTGCCTGTGATAATAAAATATCAAAGTCTCTGCCACACACTTGCCTTCATCATATCAACTCCGGACTCCTGCAATACAGAGAACTAAAAGTCATAACAACTATATAGCTTTTGTTACCATGTTTTTTTTGAAATGCATCGACTGAATTTCTTAACAAAATAAGGTAATAAATGTTTGATAAAATATGGAAAAATGACAATTCTTTCCTAAAGAAAAAAAGACACCATAATAGTGGGTTGGAAACATACACTCATGCACGGGTGTAAAAAATTTGTTGAACATGGAGTGAAAACAGAGCTGCTAATGGCAACTGTACATTTACAAATTGAGTAGAAAACACCATAATAGTGTCCACATACACATCATATAACTATGTATATCATGTACAAAGTTTTGTGTGGGTCAGTAGAAAGTACTTTGATAGATTTCTCATATAATCGCATAGGCCTTGGGGACATATCCTCTGTATATTTCTGGATGAGAGGTAAGCTGATAATCGAATTTACTGTATGAACAAAAAATACAGAGTATGAAACTGTAAGTTTATTACATCTTGTGAATTTTTGGATCATGGATAATCTTTTCATGAATTTAATATATTACATGTGCTATTCTAACAAAAGAAATCTCAGATAGAATAAAATGAGAGACGATACCTTATGCGAACTCTGCACTCTATTCCTCAACCCAGATGTAGACAAACATGAATTCAAGCCCACTCCATCACTATCTGATTAAAACAGTAAAAAAATAGGAGTAAACACTTAAAATTGCTGATGAATAATAAGAAGAGAACATAAATCCATGTAATATACTTACGATTTGTAGAGGAAAAAAAAAATTTCTCCATGGCACGCGCTTTGCGCATGCAGAATAAAAAAAACGTGTACATGGTACAACATTCAGATGGCCCATGCCCTCTTTTAATTCCAACAGCAAATCAGCAGCTTACCCATTAAACAGCATGCAGCACCTTCCCCTGCTCTGGCTGAGCCATCTGAACCTCAGCACATGCTCTCTAAACTGCCCCTATTCCTAGCCCTTCATCACCTATCAGCTGCAACATTCGGCTAGGCTCATCTTCAAGACAATCCGACCACATTGCGCTTGACTTTTACTCGCATTTGCTTTTCTATTTGTTAATAATGGTTGGCTGAAGTGGCCAACTAACATGATTATAATATTAGTATTAGTTTTGCTTCTCCTTTTTCGTATTTGGTAATCTACAAATTGGTGTTATAGGACCAAATAGTAAAATATGTATAGTTGTTTTGTGATCATATAATTCACAATTTGTAGAAAAAATGTAAAGAGATGCAAGAAACAAAAGAATTGCATAACTGTAACTTGGAATGATACTACTTGAATGCATTATATAGAAATCTCATTTACTTGGATACATACTCAGTTTTATAATATTTATTCCCATTCTAATATTAAGTCATCTGACCTTTCATTGTATTATAATTAAAGTTCAATACTATTAGTCATTAAATCAAATAGTTGGAGTGCAGAGAAGATGAAAGTACCTAAGTTGCCATAGAAGTCTGAATCGAGCTTTCAACAGGTAAGGTTTCGAGGTCGTAGCCAATATGATAGCTTCACCTTATTAAAGGATGTCAGAATGCGCAAATCCCGCATCCACCCCATAGACGGTGGTCATAGCCACAGTATAGCCAGTAAATGCAGGAGGCGGCGAGCCTACAGTCGAAAAAGAACTCGGCGGTGGGAAAACGACTTCGTCGAGAGGTGGGGGCGCTCAGGTCCGAGTGAAGGCGGATGTAGTTCTGAGTATCATTTGTAGTGATAGATTGGAACTGCTATAGAACCATGTGAATCGCATGATGCGATGCAGTTATAATTAGAAAAGTATTAGGAAGAAGAGTAAAAAAATGGAATTGAAAAACCGTTGAAAACGTGGTGCAGAGTGGACTGAAAACGTGGTGGACGTTCAAGAAGGCAAATGTACCCTTGCCACGTTAGGAGGAAGTAAAATTTTCTTTTCAAATAAGCAAAGGGTATTCTTGGCAATCCGAAAAAGGCTTCACCCACTCAAGTATTCGCTTTATATATAAGATATATATACCCAGTTTCATTATAAATCCAAAGTGCATTTAGCATATGAATATTCTGCACAACAATTTAAAAATGACAAGTTATTATATTTTGATTTCACTCATACCAGAATTTTATTTCTGACCCTATTTGTTGCTTTGTAACATCTGGGGTGTCTCATTTTTATTGAGGCAGCTCTAGATGTTGCTGCAGGAAAGGAAGCATAAGAAACTTGTATGCATGGACAATTGAAGATTTACTTGCATTTAGGATGCTTAAGGAATTTGGCAGAAATGTTGTAATAATTATGCCAGGCAAAAACTTTAGTATGCTTTAAGTATTTTCTGGATTGATATGTGTTTGTTTTTCTGAGTAGAGAAGATGCAAGAATTTTAGTGTTATATACATGCATTTGTGGGTTTCTGTTTCAAAATAACTGATCTGGATAATCTCTGGTGAAGTATGAAATAGGAGATCATGCCATATAATTTGATAGGTGATCATGTCTCCTTTGGCAATGTCTGATGAACTCTTAAAATGGTAAAGTAGAAATAATCATAGGAAGAAAGGAATATAGAACAATCAATGAATCTTGAAAAGGATTGAGTTGAACCAAAACTGGGCTAACCAGAAATACATGAATATGACTTATAGTTGATATAAGTACATATCTAACCTGAAAATGAAATTTAAAACTTTAGTTAGGCATTTAAATTACAGTAGAAGTTTGCATTTGCTTTGTGAAGTAGATCCATATACAATTTGATAATATTTGTAGGTCTCACAGCACCATGCTTTATACATTTTATTACCTAAATACAAGACTCAAGTCTGAGTGCATTTGATCATGATCAACCTGAAGCTATTAAAAAAATGACTTGCAGTCCTGTTTGTAATAAGACAAGACCATCACCACACAACTCTTTAGACACAACCACACATTGTTTAGGATACTTCAGTTGTCTACTTGATAAGTTCACCTGAGAATTTTGTGTTAATTTGGTTGGTAACATGGCTTTAACTATCTTGTCTTCAATCATATGCTAAGTCCTAAATTAGTATATGTGCTTGCATATGTGTTCTGCCTAAATACATTATTTCCTCTGCTTGAACCTCAATCCAGTTTAATATCTGATCATTCAAAGGATCCTTGTTTAACATATAAATCAGAACATGAATACCCTTATCTGACATAAAATTGTTTAAATATGAATTATGAATCCCAGGCTAATCTATAATGAGTGAGTTATCTTAAATACCCTGATATGTATCATAGAATCAAGTAGTGGTAAATTACAAAATCCCAGAATCTGAATAATTGGCTTTTAAAATTCAGGGATCAAATAATCTGAGGAGTAAAACAAGAAAATAAGAAAAATGGAGTTAATTGATTTTATAATCAAACTTGAGTTTAAAAAAAAATAAACAGAAAAGGCTATGTGACACCACATCTCTAGAATATGAGAAATAAGGTGTGCTTGAATTTCTTTGTCAATTTAAATTACTCTAATAGACAAAGAGTCATATATATATATATATATATATATATATATGAATTAAGTTAATTACATATACTAGTATTTTTATATTGGTAAAATAAAGAATCTTGGGGAAATTAAATTAAGAGAAGTGGTCCATTGAAGTATGAATATATATATATACATACACATATATTAAAAAAAAACTAGACAGAAAATTCTCTACAATAAAATGAATATAAGTAGTGGGCCACTTCAGTTGGTATCAGAGCTATGTTGTTAAAACATAGCATAAATATATCATCCAATTTTCTTGTAGGGATAAAATTCTAAAATAAAAATAAATATATACAACAATGATAGAAATAAATATCCACAGTAGAAATAAATTGCAGAAAATAATTAAATTAGAAATATGACTAACTAGCTATGCAATTGAATAGTGAATCATGGTAGGAAGACCACCAAGTCATGGAGCAGGACCCTCCAACACAACACCAATGGTTAACTTGCAAGATTTGGTGAGGGCATTTAGAGAAGGAGCAGTGCACAGGGAGGAGAATCCTCATGAGGAATTAGCCAAACTATTGAAGACATTTTCAAATTTAGGAGGCAAGTATTTTGAAGGCACTGAGGGAGTTATGGGAGTGCAGACATGGTTGAGAACTTTGGAAAGGATATTTGCAGATATGCAAATTAATGACCAAAGGAAGAGGCAGATAGCTTCAAGGAGACTCAAAGGAGCAGCCTTAGATTGGTGGGAGGTGATCATCACAGGAAGGCCAGAAAATGAGATAACATGGGATCAATTCAAGGAGATGCTTGAGGCAAGGTTTGTTCCAGCAACCGCTAAGGCAACATTGCTTGAGGAATTCATAAGGCTGAGGCAAGGACCAATGAGTGTGACTGAATACACTCAAAAATTTGAGAGCTTGTCCAAGTATGGAACTATGCTCATAGGAGATGAAGAATCAAAGAATTCAAGATTTATCCAAGGATTAAATGCAGGTCTGAGTAGAGCAATGTTACCATACAAGGATAAAACATTTGATCAAGTCATAGACCTTGCTCTTTCTTTTGAACAACATGACAATGCTAGGGAAAAATTTAGGAGCATGAGGGCTAACAATCAAAAGAAGGGGAAAAATAGAGCACATCCCTATGACAAAAAGAATGTGGAAAAGAAAATGGAGGGAGTAGCCACTGGGGAAACTAAGAAGAAAGTTACGTGTTATAATTGTGGCAAAGAATGACACATGAGTAATAGGTGTCAAGCAGCCAAGAAGGCACCATTTAGCTGCTATAATTGTGGGAAAGAAGGACATATTAAAAGAAACTGCCCAGAATTCAAAAAGGGAGCAAAGGTAGGAGCACTGGAGGGCAAAGCAAAAGCAACTACAGTGGGAAGTTCTGGACAATTGGAAGGTATACTTCTAATTAAAGATCACCCCATCTCAGTTATATATGACACTGAAGCAACACATTCACTAATATCCCAAGACATAGTGAATAAATTGACTCTCACATGCTATTTTGTTGATAATCCCTTGTTTATTCAAAGCCCACTAGGTAGCTCTTGTTTGCTAGGATTACAATGTTTGGGAGTGGAATTAAACATAGGAGGAAATGTGTTTAAATCTGATTTGTTTGTATTGAAATACCCTGGAATAGGAATTATTTTAGGGGTAGATTGGTTGAGCAAATTCAAAGCAATTTTGAATTTGGAAAATTTTACTATTTCTTTGAAAACAGGAAATGGTAAAAATATTATACTCATGAGTGAAATTGCTAAAATCAATTATTGTAACCAAATATGTAACATGACTGAGAAAGAATTAGAACTGGAGGACATAAAAATTATAAATGAATACCCAGATGTCTTTGGTGAAGTCATAGGTGTTCCAGAAAATAGGCAAGTAGAATTTCAAATAAGACTAATCCCAGGAGCAAGTCCAATCATCAAGAAGCCTACTAGGATGGGTCCTAAAGAATTAGTGGAGTTGAAACATCAGTTGGAAGAACTGGAGCAGAAAGGCTTCATATGGCCTAGTAGTTCAAACTGGGGTTCTCCAGTTGTATTTGTGAAGAAGCATGATGGTACTTTAAGGATGTGCATTGATTATAGGGAATTAAACAAAGTCACCATTAAAAACAAATACCCACTCCCCAGAATTGATGATCTATTCGGTCAATTAAATGGAGCAAAGATCTTTTCAAGGCTAGATTTAGCCTCTGGGTTTCATCAGATGAAGGTAGAGGAAGAAAGCATTAAGTATACTGCCTTCAACACAAGGTATGGATTACATGAATTTTTGGTGATGCCTTTTGGATTGACAAATGCACCATCATATTTTGTAGATTTAATGAATAGAACATTTAGAGATTTTCTAGACAAATTTGTGGTTGTCTTTATTGATGACATATTAGTGTATTCAAAATCAGAAGGAGATCATGCAAAACACTTGCATCTGGTTTTGTCTAGACTTAGGGCACATGATTTAAAGGCCAAATTCTCTAAATGTACATTTTGAGAGAATGAAGTAAAATTTTTAGGGCACATTGTATCACAACAAGGGGTTAGTGTAGATCCAAATAAGGTGATGGCAGTGCAATCTTGGAGTAGACCCAAATCAGTGACTGAGGTGAGATCATTTTTGGGAATGGCAGGCTACTATAGAAGGTTTATAAAAGACTTTGCAAGAATAGCCATCCCATTGACCAAGTTAACTAAAAAGGAGCAACCATATGTGTGGACAGAGAAGTGTGAACAAGCTTTTTCATCACTAAAGAAGGCACTGGTGGAAGCTCCAGTCTTACAGGTTCCAGAGGGTAATGAAGAGTTAGTAGTTTACACAGATGCTAGTGGATCTGGATTAGGGGCAGTGCTTATGCAACATGGTAGAGTCATAGCATATGCATCAAGGCAACTCAAGCCAAATGAAACTAGGTATGCTACACATGACTTAGAACTAGCTGCTGTAGTATATGCATTGAAACTATGGAGACATTACTTATTAGGTGCTAAGTTTGAATTGTTTACAGATCACAAGTCACTTAAATATTTGTTTTCCCAAAAAGACTTGAACATGAGGCAACATAGGTAGGTAGAATTTCTAGGTGCCTATGATCTTGATATATTATACACCCCAGGAAAAGCTAATAAAGTGGCAGATGCATTGAGTAGGCATCAAGCAAAAGTGGCAAGCTTAATGATGAGTGAATTCAAGGATTTGACAATTCTCAGTGAAGTAGAAATAAAAGTAGAAAGTAGAGTAGCAGATAAGGCACACAGTGATATGATTGAATATGGTAAACTAAGCCTCATTTCCTTAAGGTCAACTCTGGTTGATAAAATAGGACAAATGTAGGATCAAGACACAAATTTAAAAGAGAAGAAAGATATGATGTCACAAGGCATGAAAGTAGAGAATTATGAAGTAGATGATAAATGATACTTAAGGAAAAAGGGAAAGCTCTGTCTACCAAATGTAGAGGAACTGAAGCAAGAAGTTATGGATGAGCATCACAAAACAAAATATACTATCCATCCAGGTGGTACAAAAATGTACCATGATCTCAAGAGAAATTACTGGTGGCCAGGAATGAAAGGAGCAGTGGCAAGATATGTGGCAAATTGTAACGACCCGTATTTTTACGAATCGAAACATCGTAAAACAGTTGACATGAGGTTGCATTGTTGATAAGTTGTCCATAGTCTAAGTCCTAGGTCGTAGAGTTGTTAGGTCGGAGTGGACGACCTAAGAAAGTGGAGCGACCTAAGGATTGTGGGATAGGTCGTATAGGAGTTGGGTCGTATGGTGGCTTAGGTCGTGGGGTAGGTTAGGTCGGTTGGAGCGACCTATAGGAAGTTGGCGACCTAAGGTAGTGGACGACCTAAGAACTAGCAACCTACAGTAAACAGCGACTTAAGGGGTTAGCGACCTATAGGAGTTAGCGACCTATAGGGGATTGGCGACCTAAGAATTGGAGCGATCTATAGGAGTTAGCGACCTAAGGAAGTAGCGACCTAGTAGTTAACGACCTAAGAGTTAGCGGCAACGTCCTATTAGTTAGCGAGTTGGTGTAGTTAGGTCGTAAGCGACCTAAGATAGTTAGGTCGTGAGCTTCTGTGTTCAGTTAGGTCATGTGTGTGTTAGGTCGTGTAAGAGCTAAGCTGCATCTGGGTTAGGTCGTAGGTCGCGTGGATGCGCATGTGTGTTAGGTCGCGACTTAGTTAGGTCGCGTAAGGGCGAATCTGTAAGTCGCGCGCATATGTTAGGTCGTTAGGTCGTAGAAGCGCGCATTTGTTAGGTCGTAGGTTGGAGTTTTCGCTAGGTCGCGTAAAGGCTGGAATTGTTAAGTCGTGGGTTTTAGGTCGTGGGTTTTAGGTCGTGAACGACCTAAGAGCGAACGACCTAAGGTGAAATCAGCCTATAAATAGGAGGGTTTTTCTTCATTTTTGGGATCCGGATTTCGAAGCAACGAAGTGCTGCCATTTTGAGAGCACGAATTCTACACTTCTTCACTTCTTTTCTCCACTTTAATCTTGTGCTTCCTTCCATCCAAATCGAAGATCGAATTGAAGATTCAAGAGCTTAGATTGAAGATCTAAATCCATCAAAGAGAGATTTCTTCGTTTGAAGCGGATTTGTGATAGATCGAGTTAGATCCTTCGCTGTCCAGATCTGAAGTGTGTTGCTTTTAAGGTGTTTGGGTGATTTGGTGAGTGGTGATTATCTCTCATACGGATCCAAAGGAGTATATCGGATCGTTGGCTTGATTTTGTGCAAAGTAGCGATTTTCATGCATCTTTGTAAACTTGAGTATAGATCCATCGTTCATTATGATTTGACATCCATTTTACTACATGTTAACCTATGCAAGTTCATTCATCAAGATTATAGAGATATTGCTCATGTTTTCATGCTTGTTAGACTTTAGACTCTTTATTTACGAAATTGCCATTATTGTTATAATTGTTCATTAGATCATGTTTGAATGCTTGATTACTTGGATTAATGTTTGACTTGATTGATTGCTATGAATTAGATGATTGATGATTTGATTTAGACAAGATGGTCGAAGATGATTCAAAAGCTAAGTGAGAGGCTCTTGAATTGGGAAAGCTGCTCGTGGCATATGTAGCGGATGTTGAAGCTCATATGATAGATTTGATGATGATGATGTTGAGATGAGGCTTTGCTAGGATGTGATGAAGCGAGGCATGATATGAGATAGTCTTGGTCTAATCCAGACGGGATCATTCCAAGCATGTTGATAACTCGGTGATATGGTTCGAGTTTGAGGATAATGGTTTGTTCGAGAGGCGCTTGAGCTAGTATGGGAATAGTCGTCGAGGAGGATGACTAGAAGGCTGAGATCTCATCGTTGTTGAAGGTTCTAGCATGCTCAAAGCAAGAGTACGTTGGGCAGATTCGATAGTCCCTGAAGGCTACTGATTGGTAGTCGAGTACTCTGGGCAGATTCGATAGTCCTAGGCACGGGTTTTGACGACGTGCGGAGTTATGTCTAGAACCAGGGTTTCCATTAGCCCTTGACGGACGGATGAAAGAATGAGCCGGTCATTCAATTAATGATGATATCGAAGCAATGATAATAGTGATAGCCAGAGTCATGGATGTTTGGTTGTATCGTCATTCGGTCTCAAGAGCGGTATTTTCTGGGTGCTTATCTGCTCTTGGTTTAGGCCTTGGGGGTTTGCACTTGGAAAACATCGCCCTTGACTCGAGTGATAATTACTTTACTTTAATTGTTGCTTTGCTATGTTTGTTTCTGCTTAGTGTGTGTCTGGGGGCTATCACTGTAGAAAGAGGTGGAGTGGGAGGGTTGGATTCCTATTTCTTTTTCCTTTATGCTCTTTTGGTATGTTGTTAGTTAATTTACCGCTCACTAAGACTGTTGTCTGACTCAAGGCTTTATGTTTTAACTCTTATTGCCTTGGGCTGTTGGTCCATTTTGGAACGGGCAGACTAGGTAGCAGGTGACAGGTGCTGTTCTTGCTTTCCACGATGCTGATGTCGAAGACGAGCTGGAGGCTTGCATATTATTTCTTACTATATGTACTGGATGTTCCGCTGCTTGTATAATTCTCTGAGTGATATGTAGTGAGGCTTGATGTATTGACTATTCAGATGTTTGTATTCAAATATTATGGAGTTTTATATGATGACATTCTATTCTGTGAAGCTTCAATATATATATGTTCTATTGTATTTTATCCATGTGCTGTGAGTTATACGATAGATTCAGCTGTTTTTAATTTACCCTGACAATCATCCATGGCTGCCTGGCACACTTTGCAGCGCACTATCTCTAGGTTCAGTGCGGGGGTCATGGGCGGTCGTCACATTTGGTATCAGAGCTTTGGTTAATCGATTTTACCCAACGCTCGTTGACGTAACTACGTAAGAGAGACGTAATTGTATTTTGATGGATGATTACTATATATAATATAGTAGCTTAAAAGGATTTGAATTCCTTATGCAGTTGTTTCTCAAGGTGTATTAATCATTCCTTTTTATAGATATTGAGAGTGAGTCAAAGAGGGAGACCAGCTGCTAGGGAAGGCCGTGCTGTTGAGGGCGCTGCTGATTATGTTGCTATGTTCGAAGCTATGATGACTTCGATCATGAGAAGGATGCCAGCCCCGGGGCCATCAGTAGATGTTGGAGTTCAAGTTCAAACTCCAAGACCGGTGGATTTTGCTAAGCTGTATAAAGATTATACTGCTCTTGGAGGGAACGTTTTCTTAGGAACGGAGTCAACCATTGAAGTCCAGAGGTGGATAGATGCTTGTAGAAGGATCTTTGGTGATTTGGGAATTGAGGATGCAACTAAGAGGAAGTTAGCATCAAGACTGCTTCAAGGGAGAGCTTCTGATTGGTGGAACTCTATCACCTTTGATACTCCGGAGGAAGAAATTACTTGGGAGCAATTCCAAGTCAGATTCGAAGCTAAGTTCATTTCTACAGCTCAGAAGTCTGTTCTGTTCAAGAAGTTTGTGGAGCTCAAGCAAAATGGAAGACCAGTTCTTGAGTATGTTTCTGAGTTTGAAGCTTTGTCCAAGTATGCCCGGTCGTATATTGAATCTTCGTACCAGAAGAATGAGAAGTTTGTGACAGGCTTGGACAGTTATCTTGGGAGGCAGTTGGTGGATCATTTGGACGATCCATTTGAGAAGCTTGTAGAGAAGGATCTCAGGCATGAGAATCTGTTTCCTAAGGAAAGGTCTGTTGTTGCTGTGACCAAGGAAGAGTCTAGACCACAGCAGGGTGGAAACAAGAAGAGGAAGAAGCAGCAGCCAAAGGGTAAGGATGGCCAGAAGAAGTCGAAGGGCGAAGTGACCTGCTATAATTGTCAGCAGAAGGGCCATTTCTCCAGGGATTGCAAGAATCTGAAGGTGCCGGTGAAGTGTCACAACTGTGACAAGCTGGGGCATGTTAGGAAGAATTGTCCACGGAGGGACAAGCAGATTGTGCAAGCTTATGCTTTGGGGGCTCTTCCATCGTCTTTGAAAGCTCCTACCGCTGAAGAGAAAGGAAAGAGTGTAGTGGTTTAAGGTACTCTTTTCCTATGTGGTGTTCCAGTTAGAGTGCTATTTGATACTGGGGCGTCGGATTCGTTTGTTTGTAATGAGCTTGTAGGCCGGTTGGGTTTGGAACCGGATATTGTTGATAGGCCATTGGTTGTGACTAATCCAGTTGGGCGTTCGTCTTGTTTGTGTATGCTATGCCGTGGTCTGATTGTATCGAGTCATGATTGCTCTTTTGTTTGTGATTGTTTTGTTCTGAACATTGCGGGGTTCAGAATTATTTTGGGTATGGACTGGCTTAGGAAATATGCGGCAAAGGTTGATTGTGAAAGGTTGGAGGTGACAGTCGAGAATGTGGAGGGGCGAAAGATTGTGATACGATGTAAGCATGAAGAAGGCGTCTTCATGAGCTTCATGTATTCGCTGGTTGTTCCACGGGATGGACTGTCATCTGTGCCAATCGCTAATGGATTTGAGGATGTCTTTGACGAGGTCAAAGGGTTACCGCCGCATAGAGAGATCGAGTTTCGTATAGATCTAGTTGAAGGAGCCAGACCTGTTGTGATGCCTCTTAGGCGAATGGGGCCTAGGGAACAGCAGGAGTTGAGGGTGCAGGTTGATGATCTTTTGTAGAAAGGATTCATTCGGCGTAGTGTGTCCGAATGGGGTGCACCAGTTGTGTTCGCAACCAAAGCGGATGGGTCGTTGAGGTTGTGTGTGGATTATCGTGAGCTGAATAAGGTGACTAAGAAGAACAAGTATCCATTGCCGAGAATAGATGACTTGTTTGATCAGCTTCACGAAGCTAAGGTGTTTTCTCAGATGGATTTGGCAACGGGATTTCACCAGTTAAGAGTGGCTAAGGATAGTGTGCCGTAGACTGCTTTTCGAACACCATTAGGTTTCTTTGAGTGGCTGGTAATGCCATTTGGATTGACTAATGCGCCAGCATATTTTGTGGATCTTATGAATAGAGTGTTCAGAGATCAGTTAAGCAAGTTCGTGCTAGTGTTCGTGGATGATATTCTGATTTATTCCAGAACTGAAGAAGAGCACAAGACGCACTTGCGTATTGTTTTGGAAATCTTGCAAAAACATCAGCTGAAGGCTAAGTTTTTGAAGTGTCACTTCTGGAAGAGTGAAGTGAGGTTCTTAGACCATATTATCTCTGGAAGTGGAATAGCGGTTGATCCCGCTAAGGTGGCAGCAATCCAGGATTGGGTTAGACCTAAGAATGCATCGGATGTAAGAAGTTTTCTTGGATTAGCAGGATACTATCATCGATTTATCAAAGACTTCTCCAAGGTGGCTGCACCATTGACAGGATTGACGAAAAAGAACCAAGTGTTCAGATGGGATGATAAGTGTGAGCAAGCTTTCGGAATCCTGAAAGAGCGATTGACGAGTGCTCCTGTTTTGACCATCCCAAGTGGGAATGATGAGATGGTGGTTTACATCGACGCATATGGAACTGGACTTGGAGCATTGCTGATGCAAAGGGATAAAGTTGTTGCGTATGCAAGTCGACAACTGAAGCCGCATGAAAGGAATTACCCGACTCATGATTTGGAGTTAGCGGCGATTGTTTTTGCTCTGAAGATGTGGAGACATTATCTATTGGGAGTTCGATTCGAGTTGTTTACAGATCATAAGTCGTTGAAGTATCTTTTCTCCCAAAAGGATTTGAATCTTAGGCAGCAACGATGGCTAGAGTTTTTAGCATCATATGATTTTGGTATAGCCTATACTCCGGGAAAGGGTAACGCAGTGGCAGATGTGTTAAGTCGAAGACATGCAGGATTGGGAGCCATGTTTTTTGAATGGAAGAGTCTCGAGTATTTAGCTGGATTTGACTTCAGGCCCAGATGTGAATTGGAACCTGAGATGTTGGCAAACTTATTGATAAGACCGACTCTTGTGGAAAGGATTGGCGAGAGCCAAAAGCGAGACGATAAGCTTGCCAAGATTATCCGTGATTTGGAATCTGGATTGGATCCAGAAAAGGATAAAGGATTCGAGGTCGATCGAGAAGGTTGGCTTCGGAAGCAAGGACGTCTAGTTGTTCCCGATATAGATGAATTGAGAAATGAAGTTCTGAACGAAAGTCATCACTCGAAGTCGACAATTCATCCAGGTGGAAATAAGATGTATCGGGATATGAAGAGAACCTATTACTGGGAAGGTATGAAGAAGGATGTTGGAAATTTTATTTCCAAGTGCATGAACTGCCAGTTGGTAAAAGCCGAACAGAAGAAGCCCAGTGGATTGCTTCAGCCATTAGAAGTTCCTACATGGAAGTGGGAGCACATATTGATGGATTTTATTGATGGGCTACCTAGAACAAGAACGGGAAATGAAGGGATTTGGGTCATCGTAGATCGTTTGACTAAGAGTGCAAGATTCATTCCTGTCCGATCAACTAGGACTGCATCAAAGTTGGCTGAGTTGTATATTAAGTGGATAGTCCGATTCCATGGTATTTCGAAGAGTATAGTGAGCGATCGAGACCCATTGTTCACTAGTGGATTTCGGAAGAGCTTCCAGGAAGTTTTGGGAACCGAGTTGTGTTTGAGTACAGCTTATCACCCTCAAACAGATGGTCAGACTGAGAGAGTCAACCGAGTTTTGGAAGATCTCCTTAGAGCTTGTGTTTTAGATTTCGGAGGATCATGGGAAGATCACCTTCATTTGGTGGAATTTTCGTATAATAACAGTTACCAGTCTAGCATTGATATGGCACCGTATGAGGCATTGTATGGAAGACCGTGTAACTCTCCGACATGTTGGTTAGAGACCGGAGAAAAGCTGATGCTTGGGCCTGAGATGATTCGACAGACTTCGGATTGCATAGAGATCATTCGGCAACGACTGAAGGCAGCCCAAGACCGTCAGAAAAGTTATGCCGATAAACGTCGTAAGGATTTAGAATTCGACGTAGGTGATATGGTTTTTGTGAAGATTTCTCCACTGAAGAATGTTATTCGATTCGGGAAGAAAGGGAAATTGGCTCCGAGATTTGTTGGACCATTCCCGATCATCGAGCGAATTGGAAAGCTCGCCTACAGATTGGAGTTACCAAAGAAGATATTGGGTGTGCACAATGTTTTTCATGTATCGTATCTACGGAAGTATGTGCACGACTCGAATACAGTGGTTTCTGCTGATAGCTGTGAAGATTTCGAAGTTGATCCAGTCGATAAGAGACCTCGTAAGCCGCTTCGTGTTGTGGAAACCGATACGAAACAGCTTAGGAGGAAGGTAGTTAAGTTGCTCAAGATACAATGGAGTGATGATGATAACGACTGTACATGGGAGGTGGAAGAGAGGATGAAAGCAGCTCATCCTGAACTCTTTAAGGTATGTCCCTAAGGTGTCGTGTCATCTAACGACATTGTAACTTGTTCTAGTTTTAGAATTCTGCATGCTAAGCTAGAATTGGATACATGGTTTGTTGATTGCTATGGATGGTAGGCATGCAGAATAGTCTTTGTTTGCTCTTGTTTGTTTGGAATTTCGGGGGCGAAATTCCTAAGGGGGAGAGAATGTAACGACCCGTATTTTTACGGATCGAAACATCGTAAAACAGTTGGCATGAGGTTGCATTGTTGATAAGTTGTCCATAGTCTAAGTCCTAGGTCGTAGAGTTGTTAGGTCGGAGTGGACGACCTAAGAAAGTGGAGCGACATAAGGATTGTGGGATAGGTCGTATAGGAGTTGGGTCGTATGGTGGCTTAGGTCGTGGGGTAGGTTAGGTCGGTTGGAGCGACCTATAGGAAGTTGGCGACCTAAGGTAGTGGACGACCTAAGAGCTAGCAACCTATAGGAAACAGCGAATTAAGGGGTTAGCGACCTAAGAGTTAGCGACCTATAGGAGTTAGCGACCTATAGGGGATTGGCAACCTAAGAATTGGAGCGATCTATAGGAGTTAGCGACCTAAGGAAGTAGCGACCTAGTAGTTAACGACCTAAGAGTTAGCGGCAACGTCCTATTAGTTAGCGAGTTGGCGTAGTTAGGTCGTAAGCGACCTAAGATAGTTAGGTCGTGAGCTTCTGTGTTCAGTTAGGTCGTGTGTGTGTTAGGTCGCGTAAGAGCTAAGCTGCATCTGGGTTAGGTCGTAGGTCGCGTGGATGCGCATGTGTGTTAGGTCGCGACTTAGTTAGGTCGCGTAAGGGCGAATCTGTAAGTCGCGCGCATGTGTTAGGTCGTTAGGTCGTAGAAGCGCGCATTTGTTAGGTCGTAGGTTGGAGTTTTCGCTAGGTCGCGTAAAGGCTGGAATTGTTAAGTTGTGGGTTTTAGGTCGTGGGTTTTAGGTCATGAACGACCTAAGAGCGAACGACCTAAGGTGAAATCAGCCTATAAATAGGAGGGTTTTTCTTCATTTTTGGGATCCAGATTTCGAAGCAACGAAGTGCTGCCATTTTGAGAGCTCGAATTCTACACTTCTTCACTTCTTTTCTCCACTTTAATCTTGTGCTTCCTTCCATCCAAATCGAAGATCGAATTGAAGATTCAAGAGCTTAGATTGAAGATCTACATCCATCAAAGAGAGATTTCTTCGTTTGAAGCGGATTTGTGATAGATCGAGTTAGATCCTTCGCTGTCCAGATCTGAAGTGTGTTGCTTTTAAGGTGTTTGGGTGATTTAGTGAGTGGTGATTATCTCTCACATGGATCCAAAGGAGTATATCGGATCGTTGGCTTGATTTTGTGCAAAGTAGCGATTTTCATGCATCTTTGTAAACTTAAGTATAGATCCATCGTTTATTATGATTTGACATCCATTTTACTACATGTTAATCTATGCAAGTTCATTCATCAAGATTATAGAGATATTGCTCATGTTTTCATGCTTGTTAGACTTTAGACTCTTTATTTACGAAATTGCCATTATTGTTATAATTGTTCATTAGATCATGTTTGAATGCTTGATTACTTGGATTAATGTTTGACTTGATTGATTGCTATGAATTAGATGATTGATGATTTGATTTAGACAAGATGGTCGAAGATGATTCAAAAGCTAAGTGAGAGGCTCTTGAATTGGGAAAGCCGCTCGTGGCATATGTAGCAGATGTTGAAGCTCATATGATAGATTTGATGATGATGATGTTGAGATGAGGCTTTGCTAGGATGTGATGAAGCGAGGCATGATATGAGATAGTCTTGGTCTAATCCAGACGGGATCATTCCAAGCATGTTGATAACTCGGTGATATGGTTCGAGTTTGAGGATAATGGTTTGCTCGAGAGGCGCTTGAGCTAATATGAGAATAGTCGTCGAGGAGGATGACTAGAAGGCTGAGATCTCATCGTTGTTGAAGGTTCTAGCATGCTCAAAGCAAGAGTACGTTGGGCAGATTCGATAGTCCCTGAAGGCTACTGATTGGTAGTCGAGTACTCTGGGCAGATTCGATAGTCCTAGGCACGGGTTTTGACGACGTGCAGAGTTATGTCTAGAACCGAGGTTTCCATTAGCCCTTGATGGACGGATGAAAGAATTAGCCGGTCATTCAATTAACGATGATATCGAAGCAATGATAACAGTGATAGCCAGAGTCATGGATGTTTGGTTGTATCGTCATTCAGTCTCAAGAGCGGTATTTTCTGGGTGCTTATCTGATCTTGGTTTAGGCCTTGGGGGTTTGCACTTGGAAAACATCGCCCTTGACTCGAGTGATAATTACTTTACTTTAATTGTTGCTTTGCTATGTTTGTTTCTGCTTAGTGTGTGTCTGGGGGCTATCACTGTAGAAAGAGGTGGATTGGGAGGGTTGGATTCCTATTCCTTTTTCCTTTATGCTCTTTTGGTATGTTGTTAGTTAATTTACCGCTCACTAAGACTGTTGTCTGACTCAAGGCTTTATGTTTTAACTCTTATTGCCTTGGGCTGTTCGTCCATTTTGGGACGGGCAGACTAGGTAGTAGGTGACAGGTGCTGTTCTTGCTTTCCACGATGCTGATGTCGAAGACGAGCTGGAGGCTTGCATATTATTTCTTACTATATGTACTGGATGTTCCGCTGCTTGTATAATTCTATGAGTGATATGTAGTGAGGCTTGATGTATTGACTATTCAGATGTTTGTATTCAACCATTATGGAGTTTTATATGATGACATTCTATTCTGTGAAGCTTCAATATATATATATATATGTTCTATTGTATTTTATCCATGCGCTGTGAGTTATACGATAGATTCAGCTGTTTTTAATTTACCCTGACAATCGTCCATGGCTGCCTGGCACACTTTACAGCGCACTATCTCTAGGTTCAGTGCGGGGGTCATGGGCGGTCGTCACACAAATTGTTTAACATGCCAACAAGTTAAGGCAGATTATCAAAGACCCTCAGGTTTATTGCAACCTTTGGAAGTGCCTACTTGGAAATGGGAAAGTATATCAATGGATTTTGTGGATGGTTTGCCAAGAACAAGAAGGGGCAATGATAGTATTTAGGTAGTGGTAGATAGACTCACAAAAACAGCACACTTCATCCCAATAAGTTCAAACAGAAATGCTCACAAGCTAGCTCAATTGTTTGTGAAAGAGATAGTGAGGTTGCATGGCATCCCCAAGACTATCATTAGTGATAGGGATACTTTGTTTACTTCAAGGTTTTGGAGTAGCTTTCAAGAAGCTATGGGGACAAAACTAAGCCTAAGCACAGCCTACCACCCACAAACAGATGGGCAAACTGAGATTGTTAATAAAGTTTTAGAGGATTTGCTGAGAGCATGCATACTTGATTTTGGAGGCAACTGGGAGGATCATATTTATTTAGCTGAGTTTGCTTATAATAATTGCTACCAGTCCACCATAGGAATGGCTCCATTTGAGGCTTTGTATGGAAAGCCTTGTTTATCTCCTACATGTTGGATGGAGGCTGGTGAAAGGGTGTTGCTTGGACCAGACCATGTAAAAGAAACTTCTGCAAGAATTGAACTAGTGAGGCAAAGAATGAGAGTAGCTCAAGAGAGATAGAAAGCCTATGCAGATAAAAGGAGAAGGCCAGTAGAATTTGAGGTGGGAGACTATGTGTTTCTCAAAGTTTCACCAATGAGGAAAATGTTGAGATTTGGCAAAGCAGGGAAACTGTCACCAAGGTATATAGGACCATATGAAATTGTTCAAAGAATAGGGACTTTAGCTTATAGGTTGAAGTTACCAGAGGAATTGAGCAAAATACATGATGTATTTCATGTATCCCAATTAAGAAAATGGGTGCATGATAAAGAGTCCATTCTTGAATCACCTACACATGTTGAAATTCAAGAAAATCTGGTTTATAAAAAGGAACCAGTGGGCATTTTGGCTAGAGAAGAAAAGAAACTGAGAAATAAAATAATTAAACTAGTTAAAATCCAATGGAGTTTGGATGGGAATGATTGCACTTGGGAGGCTGAAGAGAGGATAAAGGATAAATATCCTAATCTGTTTTCTGCTTAAGGTATGTTTAAAATTATGATGAGACCTTAAAATTATTTATGTATGTTTGATTGATTTAGAATGAATGAGTTCCTGAAATTTTATTTAATTGAAATTAAGCTTTGTATACATTTGGATGGAAATGTATGAGAGAATAATTATGGGACACAATTCCTTTTAGGAGGAGAGTATGTGAAGATCCAAATTATTGAGAATGAGTTAAATAAATAAATAAAAAACTAAAATATGAGTAAGTCTTATATACATATGTGTATATATATATATCTTGAATATAGATATAGATAATAAAGAAATGGTATTTCAGAGGGAAGAGGAAATATAACTGAGTGTATATATGGATTATACATTACCATATGTTGTATTTATATACCCAGAAAGAATAAACATAAAGTGATAAGGAAAGAACACCAGGGTAATTAAAAATATGAATACATTTATATATCAAGAGGAAACAGATAGCTTGAGATAGTAACAAGGGGTTAATTGATAAAAAGGATATACATGTATACATTATAGTTTAACATAAAGAAAATAAAATAATTCAGTAAAGAGAAAATTGTTTTCAACAATTAAGTGATAAGGAGAAAATGATATATTCTTTGGTAAATTAAAATGCCTAAAAACCAGTTTAATATTAGTTGTGCATAAGTACAATTTTAAAATAAGTCAAGAGTAAACAAATAGGCTGAGATAATAGCTAGGAATGGGAAATAACTCGGGCATAATGAAAGGTATTAAAAAAAAGCCACATGAAAATAATGTACAAGTGAATCATGCAAATTGCATGCACACAGGAAAAGCAGTGAATAACTGCTTTTACCAGAAATAGAAACCAAGGGAAAATGGCACATTTAGCCATGACAACACACATAATTCTCTGGGAAATGTGAGGATAAAATGGGTTTTTCCTTTAGTAAAACCCTAGTAAAATGATTTAAATCAAGAGAGAAAGCAGAGGTTTTCTCTGAGGAAAAAAAAAGAAACAGTAACACATTAAAAAAAAGAAGAACTCACACTATTTGCAAGCTTAGGCAATCTCGGGGAAAAGAAGGGAAAGGTGAGTGATTAATCAATCTCATGAGGCTAAGGCATTAAGACCCAAGTTAAGGGCAGCCATTTTATTTTTGTGCTTGATCAATTTGTTTTTCTCTGAATAGATGAATGCTTGGAATGGTGGGTGTATTGATAAATCTTTGGTGGATGCTTTGATTTGTTTTGTTTGATTGTTTGATAAGAAAAATGCCATGATCTTTGATATGGATCCAGAACCTTAAACCATCAGTTTGTAAATATGTTTAGTAAGATAAATATATTTTATTATGAAGTAGGTTAATACTGGAAGATAAGCTAGGCAGTGTGAACAAAGGAGGTTCATGCTTATGTCTAGATTGTTTTAAATTGGAGATGAACAATGCAATAAATTATTTATGTGCTGATTTGTTCAGATCTAAAGTTAAAATGTTTTATGGGTTTTTCTCTAAAAACCTTACCCTATGTTCACAATAGAATTAAGTATAAGAATTTTTATAGAATTCTACTGGATTTGTTTAAGAGATCATGACATTCTTGAATATAGGAGATATGCAAGTGATAAAATAAGTTTTGAATGAGACAATTGGAAAAATGAATTAAAGCATTATTTTCATGAATGAAAATATGGTCAGTTGAAATCCCTGAGTGAGTCTAACTCTCTCTGATTCATGGAAAAAGAAAGAAAAAATGTAAAAGCATTTCAAGAGTTAATGAATCTTTCTGAAATAAGAAATGAGACTGGTCACTAGATTATAAGACTAATCTAGGTGAGAAGCCTTGATCTATTCATCATAAGGAGTATGATGGGTATGTGCATGACTTGTTTAAGTCCTATAGGCCTTTGTGCAGGGGTTAACAGAATTGAGTCCCTTGCAATGCACACATGGTGTTCAATGGCAAAGAAATATGACCAAATTAAATTGATAAATCAAGATTTAGAGCTAAACTATGGAATTAAAATGAGCTAATTCCATAAGAGTATGTGTACATGTATACTGTATTGAATGATTGAATGGTTGCTTGTGTGCTTGAATGTAGTAGGAGCATAGATATATATATATATATATACCCAGTTTCATTATAAATCCAAAGTGCATTTAGCATATGAATATTCTGCACAACAATTTAAAAATGACAAGTTATTATATTTTGGTTTCACTCATACCAGAATTTTATTTCTGACCCTATTTGTTGCTTTATAACATCTGGGGTGTCTCATTTTTATTAAGGCAGCTCTAGATGTTGCTGCAGGAAAGGAAGCATAAGAAACTTATATGCATGGACAATTGAAGATTTACTTGCATTTAGGATGCTTAAGGAATTTGGCAGAAATGTTGTAATAATTAGACCAGGCAAAAACTTTAGTATGCTTTAAGTATTTTCTGGATTGATATGTGTTTGTTTTTCTGAGTAGAGAAGATGCAAGAATTTTAGTGTTATATACATGCATTTATGGGTTTCTATTTCAAAATAATTGATCTGGATAATCTCTGGTGAAGTATGAAATAGGAGATCATGCCATATAATTTGATAGGTGATCATGTCTCCTTTGGCAATGTCTGATGAACTCTTAAATGGTAAAGTAGAAATAATCATAGGAAGAAAGGAATATAGAACAATCAATGAATCTTGAAAAGGATTGAGTTGAACCAAAACTGGGCTAACCAGAAATACATGAATATGACTTATAGTTGATATAAGTACATATCTAACCTGAAAATGAAATTTAAAACTTTAGTTTAGGCATTTAAATTACAGTAGAAGTTTGCATTTGCTCTGTGAAGTAGATCCATATACAATTTGATAATATTTGTAGGTCTCACAGCACCATGCTTTATACATTTTATTACCTAAATACAAGACTCAAGTCTGAGTGCATTTGATCATTATCAACCTGAAGCTATTAAAAAAAATGACTTGCAGTCCTGTTTGTAATAAGACAAGACCATCACCACACAACTCTTTAGACACAACCACACATTGTTTAGGATACTTCAGTTGTCTACTTGATAAGTTCACCTGAGATTTTTGTGTTAATCTGGTTGGTAACATGGCTTTAACTATCTTGTCTTCAATCATATGCTAAGTCCTAAATTAGTATATGTGCTTGCATATGTGTTCTGCCTAAATACATTGTTTCCTCTGCTTGAACCTCAATCCAGTTTAATATCTGATCATTCATAGGATCCTTGTTTAACATATAAATCAGAACATGAATACCCTTATCTGACACAAAATTGTTTGAATATGAATTATGAATCCCGGGCTAATCTATAATGAGTGAGTTATCTTAAATACCCTGATATGTATCATAGAATCAAGTAGTGGCAAATTACAAAATCCTAGAATCTGAATAATTGGCTTGTAAAATTCAGGGATCAAATAATCTGAGGAGTAAAATAAGAAAATAAGAAAAATGGAGTTAATTGATTTTATAATCAAGCTTGAGTTTTAAAAAAAAATAAACAGAAAAGGCTATGTGACACCACATCTCTAGAATATGAGAAATAAGGTGTGCTTGAATTTCTTTGTCAATTTAAATTACTCTAATAGACAAAGAGTCATATATATATATATATATCTTCATATATATATATATATATGAATTAAGTTAATTACATATACTAGTATTTTTATATTGGTAAAATAAAGAATCTTGGGGAAATTAAATTAAGAGAAGTGGTCCATTGAAGTATGAATATATATATACATACACATATATTAAAAAAACTAGACAGAAAATTCTCTACAATAAAATGAATATAAGTAGTGGGCCACTTCAGGTTTATAGTAAACAATGTTTTGATTACATTTTTTTTATCCTTCCTTTTAATGCACTTAGAAATAATTAGCTCTTTAAAAAGAATATTTTAAAGAGTGTGTTTTTAAAATGTTTTTACAAATATTTATGATGTGACAATCAAGCACAAGTGTGAGTCAAATGTTTTAAGAGATCTAATTTTCATATACGATCATTTCGTTATTCTCGACAGTTGATTTATTGACTATCGATTCTGCCATCTTCTTTATCTTCGTCGATGCAAAACGATTTTGTTGCTCATTTGGGGCATTTAAACTCTTGCTATTCTTAAAGTTAAGAATGATGTCGAGTTAATGTAGGAAGCAACACTGCCCTATCTTGTCTGGCTTCATTTTTTTTCCGGGGTATTACTAATTTATTTCCGATAGTTGATTCATCGACTATCGATTTTGATATGCTTTGTCAAAAATGACTGAATAAACCACGAGTGGGGACAAAACCATGTGAGGCTGTTCCCATTAGGGTATTGTCATATCCACTATAGATTGGTTTTAGTTGTATGCGCGCTGACATGTGAAATACTCGGATACTCGATAAGGTTGGCGGGGTCTGGCTTGGAGGTTTCCGAGAGCCATCGTAGTTCTCAAGTATATTTTCTAAAGGTATAATTTCGGTAAGGAGGGTGTACCCTTCTAGCCATTTGCGGAAAATTTCCTTTTCCTTGTTTTTGGTTCAAACCTTTGAGTTATTTTCTTAATTGCATCAAGAAATGTCTGGAGTTTTTTTCGATGTTTAATTATTTGTGTCCATTATTTAAGTTTGGATTTTGATCCTGTTTATGCCCATTCTTTCAAGTTTAGGTTTTGTTCTAATTTGTTTACGTTCTTTAATGTATGGATGTTGTACTTATGAGGTAATACCCGTTCCGTTTTAAGCGGCGTGGTCTCACAGAATTATTATATGTTCACTATATCTCTTGAGTTTCCTCATATTGGTTTTCCAGACTGATTCGGGTATTATTTTATTATAATGCTCGAGTTCGACCGAGTTTTTTCAGGTTATCGTTGGTGCGGCATGTAGTTCATGGAGTAGAGCTGGATGTTCACTTGTCGTAGTATTTTTATTTTCGGATGTATTATCATATATATACTCGGTAGCAATTGTAAGGTCGAAAAGTTATAACTGTCCACGCTGATGAGTTTTGTTTTTAACTCTGATACACCTTGTTCTTAGAGGGACAACTTTTATTGTTTTTGTTATATTATACGTTGTTGTTCCGCTGTGAGATTCTTTTTTCCTTGTTCCTTTTCTTTTTATCCTAATAATGTGCCTTTCTGACAATTGGATGCTTGGAATTTGAATATCGTGGATGTATTAAGTATCGACTTTCAAGGGTCGAAAAGGCAGGTCGTTACATTTGGTATCAGAGCTGAAGGTTAACCGAGAACCTTTATTTCGGTGGGGTAAACTCATTTGAGATAGGATAAGTGACACCCTAGAATGAGTTGAGATTATATGAGAGTGTATTTGTTATTGCTATAAAAACGTATTGTATTAATTGGTCTATTGAGTTGTTTATAACTTCTGATCAGGACGTGGGATGCCACAATGTCGGTAGGAATTTCTAAACACTCGAGTAAGGCAAACAGACACTATATTGATTTTTGAAAATTTGGCAAATGAAATATTTTACCTAGGATTATATATTTTTTATATATAAAGAAATAATTTTCAAATTTATATAGTTATTTATGGTGTGTTTGTTTGTTAATGATAATATTTCTTTATTATCAGTATTGTTTGATTTGTCATGCTCGGATAGTTTAGGAGCATTGGCTATTGTTTGTTGATTGTTAATTTATCCTCGATCAGTTATGAGCATTTGTTGTTTGATAATTTTGAGTACATTAAAATTAACCCCTTGTCAATTAAGTTTCACAATTTGACTATAAGGTGTTCGATGAAATTGTTAAGTTAAAAGTCATCTTTTAATAAAGTCGTTTAATATAATCTAAATGGAAGATAAGACATTTAGAGGATAAATATTTGTGAAAAAATTATTATAATAAAGGAATGTTATTATAATATATGATGATTTTAAAAGTATATTTTATACGAGTATGGTATATAAAATAATTTATATGGATTATAAAGGTTCTTTTAGAAGTAAAATGGGTTTTTGAGAATTTAAATCCCGGTATTGGTTGAAATGATAAAAAGGTTTTTGAGAAAAGTAATGGAAGTATTCGTTGGAAATATTCGTAAGTATAAATATTTCCAAGATAATTTTTAAGAAAGATGTATTTTTTTGGATAGTTCGGAAAAACATCTCGATTAGTTTTGTGATAATATGAATAATCTTCTAAGTGACGATCAAATATTTGCTTAGGCGGACGTTGTGCATTTGGTAAATTATTTTCTTTATCATTATGCCATCGAAATGAGTTTCAGTCCGAACGAACCCAAAGTAAGTGTTAGTGAATAAATTCTTAAAATTATTATATATATATATATGTGTGTGTGTGTAGTATGATTTCATAAAGGGTTTTGAAATAAAAACCGGGTATTTAGTTCTTAAGTTTTCTTAAAGGAAATTGATTTTAATTAAAACGTATTTTAATATAAAAAATGTTTTGATAAATGAAATTTGTAGCTCTTGGATATAAAAGAGATAATTTAACTCAAGTTTTTAATTGGGTTAAATTGGATAGGAAAGTTTTAATAAGCGTTGTTTTATTCAAATCGTAATTTTCGTTTAAATATCTAAGCTGTGTAAACTATTTGATGTTATTAGGCTAACCCGTAAACATCTTTCCATAAAACACTCTAAGGTAAAAAGGTTGAAATAGTTGACTCGGTGTTAAGACCTATATTTTGTTTAGGCCTCCATTTGAATTTTAAAACAAAAAATTAAAAAGTAAATAATAAAAAAATAAAATTAACATTTTGTATACACTTAGGATGTAAAAGAGTAGTATATAGGTGAATTAAAGTGGTGTAAGATTTTAATTTAATATTTAATAAAGAAGCATCTTTATAAATGTTTGTAAACTTAAGTGAAAATTTATGAAGTATCCCATAAATAATGTTAGTATTGAATGAAATGCTATAAATAAAATTGAAAGTGATTTAGAAAGAGATTGGTGTAATTAAGAAACCTATCAGATTAAGTATGTAAGCTCTACGTAGATCATTTTATACACATGGTTCTTGATTTAGGATTCGAATACATAACTTCAGAGTGATTCACACCAGTTCGAAAATGGATTTCTTATTTGATTCTTATTAGCAAACACTTCATTCGGATTCTCGATATGATACCGAGGTTTTCTATCATATTATATGGCTATATAAGGAGAATGGAAGTTTCTAATTGAAGAACCTGATGGAGTCCGTACCAAAGAGGTTGAGTGAGCGATTCTAGTTTAGAAGTAAAGTCTATGTATCCAGGCAAGTGGTCGGATCAGTTATTGCGTATGGATGATTTATGTACCTCTTATGGGCTAAATTATTTTCGTATGCTTTGTTGTGTGGCTTAGGAAAGTTTGGGGAGTGACTTTCAATTTTGTTTGAGGGAGCTTAGATAATCTTCTAAGCAACAACCAATTGCTAATGAGTGTAATTGTACGCTTATAAAATTATCTATATCCTTGGACGATTGAGAAAGTTGTAAACCTAAGCAAAATTCTAAATCTTGTTTTTTAGTCATTTAACATTTTAAATAATGTTAAGTGTTAGTTTATTCCTTTATGCAATTTGATTTGATTGATAGTGTGATTTTATATACTATGATTTTTAAAGTCTAGATTTATAAACAAAGATTTTTAAGTTATTTATTAGGTTAAATCTTGATGCTTTTGAAAAAGTGATTTCGAAGGAATTTGTGAAAGAAATAATAATATTAGTATTTTGAAAGTATAGATGAAGTATTGTTATTTCAGAATATTTGAAAGGAGTTTTGTGAAATGGTTTTTTAAATATTTTTGGTTATGACTAAAGTTGGGCGAGTGAGGGTTTTTCGATTTAGAAGACTCACCAAATATATTTGTTTACACTAGTTATTGTTTTAGGAGGAACCAAAATACCACTGGATGCTCCATGTTGTTTCGATTCTAGAGTTATACCATGCTTGGGTAGGAGGAGCCCCCTCCTTGTCATAATTGATTTTGGTTTTGATTTTTTCCTCTTTGGAGGAATTTAAAAATATATTTTGAATATAAAATTCTGGCTATTTAGTTCTTAATTTATCTTTTGAAAAGATTGGATGCATAGTATTTTATTTCAGAGTACTCTCTATACTTCTGTTACATATAGTTGTTATATTGATTTTGGTTGCATGTGGCTTTATGTCACACAAGAGTTGCATGTAGATTTATATCATGCCCGTATTTAATATGTGGAGTTGCATCATTATTATTAGCTGCATCATATTGACTTGTTACATATGTTTGTTATATTATTTATTTTGCTGGTGTATTGCTCTTTTTTCAACATGATTCTCTTTTGAATTATGTAAGTACAAGATAGGTACAAGGATGTAAAATATTACTATTTGATTACTTGCGCATTTACTTTCACATCGAGATAGTATATTACTTGCCAAAAATCAAACGCAAAAGTGGTATGTAGTAGATTTAGAAATTGATGATTTTATGTCTCATACATGGAAGGCCACTTGGTTTTTATTTTCTTTGTTGACTTAGGCCAGTTGTGGCAGGTTGTAGTTTTTTTGGATTAGCCATGCAAAGGAGGTGCTACTAAAAGTTACCGTAATATAAGGAACTTTAAAAGCCTAAGGGTGAGAGGATATTTTCTTCCTTTAGGAATTTCAGGGACGAAATTCTTTTAAGGGGAAGATTGTAACATCCTGGAAAAATATAAATAACTTATATTCAAATATAGGGATTATTTAAATATTTGAATTATGAATTAAAATATTAATTAAATGAATTTAATAGCCTTATTTAACTTCTTTTAATTACTAAATAATAAGGTGAACTCATTTTGTAAATTTGTTTACAATAATAAGTAGTTCGAATATATAACAAGAAAATCAATTGTTAACAAAACAACTTGATTTTTATTGACGTTTTAAATAAATTTATATGGTTTTTCCATAATTTTTAATTTGGAAAATATTTAAATTATCGTTTGATGTATTTTTCGACAAATGATGGTATTTTTTAAATTTCACAAAATGGGATAACCAGTGTATTGTATTATTGTTTTGTGATGGTATCACATTTTTGTGCGCGATCGTTTATTTGTTTTATTGTTCGTGGTTCATACACGAACGATATGTTCTGTAACGAGATACTGGAAATAATTGAATAAATCAAACCCACACTTAGATTATTTAACACACTTTTACTTTTTTTCTTTCACTCCTTACTTTTCAACTTTTCCTCTCTCTTTTCAATTCCATTCTCCCGTAGACAAAATAAATCAAACTTGCACCTTCTAAAATCAATATAAAATCATCATCTCAACTAAAAATCACAAAATTAGATTTATTGAACTCCTAAAGACGAGTGCTTCAAATCTATACCAATTTGGGATGGCGCGGCTGTCATGGGTGGAAGTCGATGTGCATAGGAGGAGCTAGGGTTTGCTTTGGTCGACGATGGGGGAGAAACGAGTGGAGTCGGAATATGGCATGGTATTTGTAGCCTGGAGGAGCACCTTGTGGCTATGTATGGAGAGGTGCGATCGACTAAAGGGAATTACATCGCTAGGGTTTAAGGGTGTCGACCATCAGGTTGCTTTGTCTATGGTGAGGCCGAGTTCGAATTTGATTGGTCCGGAAAGAAGCTTTCGCGAAGACAGAGATGACGGCGAAGCCCATTCGTCGTTTGGTAGTGTGTAGCTCTGGCATGGGAGGAGAGATGGTCGACATGTTTGGGTTCATGCATAGGCATTTGATTTGGAATAGAGAAGATAATTATGAGGGTAATTAAAAGTAATTGGGGGATTAGTTAATTTAATTATGTTACTTAATCCCAAAATCTTATAAAATCAATATCATCTCCATACGTGGTTAGATTTGGATGTAGTCTTTTGCGTTGGACTCGTATCGATGTTATCTTTGCATTGGAATTGGATTCATTGAATTTGGAGCTAGTAGAATTTTGGACGAAAATCAAATGTCGTTTTATTTTAGGTCAAACCAAAATGCGAAAGCGTCACTGGAATTTTGGTGAGTTTACTCAACTCTAAATAAACAATATGATATTTGTATTGCTATAGATTATTGTTGAATGCTTGGATGATAATATATATATATATGTATGTATATATATTTTTCAATTTTTTGTTTTGGATCTGATTTCCGCTTAGAACCGGATGATATAGATAACCATATTGTTGCAGAGAACGAAATCAAGAGGAAGTCGAAGTGTATACATAGCGAATAGATCTTTACAGAACACTTCGAAATACGTGCGCGCACGCGCGCATACACCCACACACACACACACATATATATATCTGTGTGTGTGTGATTCACATGGGACTTTGGTAGAGAGACCTCAAGGGGTTTTTCGCCAATATTGATTTACTTATATTCTTATGTTGCTTATATTGATGTTTACTTGAATATTTGTGACATACTGTTTGATTTGTGCAAATGCCATTATAGTGATTATTGCTATATCGTCACTTATGATATATCATCTCTATAAATTTTTGTGTGTGTTGAACTTGTGCTTATATTTGCACAAAATAAAAGTTTGGTCGCGTTTTTGTACTTTGAAAGTTGTTTAAACTATATTTTCAAGTATTTTTGAGAGTTTTGAAATAAAGATTAAGTGTTGTTTAAAAACTAATAAAAAAGATTATAAATTTGATTGATTATCTTTTGGGGTAATTAATGTTGTTTTAGATTTATAAAAGGATTATAAATTTGATTAATTCTCTTTCGCGATAATTAATGTTGTTTTAGATTTATAAAAAGATTATGAATTTGGTTAATTATCTTTCGAAATAATTAATATTGTTTTAAATTTATGAAAAGATTATAAATTTGATTAATTTTCTTTCTGGATATTTTTTTAATTTATAAAAAGATTATAAATTTGATTAACTTTCGCTTGGGATAATTAATATGGTTTCAAACTTGATTTTTCTTCTTCAATCCTTTTAGTGAACTTTCCTGACATATATTTAAATGTTTTAGAAGTGGTTTGAAATTTACATATATTGTAAATGATTTAATATAAATTATTGAAGAAGTTTTATTTTGAAATAAAGAAAGGAAATTGTTTTAAGATTTTAATATATTTTAGACTTGAGATTTTCTAGGTAATATTTCAAAAAGATGACTTAAATTATATATCAAGTATATTGAGTTTATGGAAAAGTGAAATGGAAGCATGGATTAAAATATCGTTGTTGGGATAAACGTTTCCGGGGATTTGAGAAAAGAATTCATGGATTATAATACTTTTGTTACAATAA
The DNA here is from genome assembly GCA_030737815.1 of Allium fistulosum. Lineage (NCBI taxonomy): Eukaryota > Viridiplantae > Streptophyta > Magnoliopsida > Asparagales > Amaryllidaceae > Allium > Allium fistulosum. Next base: position 694,121,396 of record CM060904.1, read on the forward strand.
AGTTATTAAGAAAACTTGATATTTTAAATTTTTGGAGGAGTTTCGTTTAAAAATAACAATAAGTTAATTTATAAATGATATTTTATAAATGGAAAGATCTTTGAAAAAGAAGGTTTTAAAGAAAAAGCTAAGTATAATTAGTTTTGGGTTTATTGTAAAACAATGTTTTAATGACGTTTGGTTTTTATTCTTCTTTTTACCACACTTAGGAATATAATTAGCTCTTTAAAGAGAATATTTTAAAGAGTGTGTATTTAAAATGTTTTTACAAATATTTATGACGTGACGATCAAACACAAGTGTGAGCCAAATGTTTTAGAGGTTTAATTTTCATACATGATCATTTTGTCATTCTCGATAATTGATTTATTGACTATCGATTCTGTTATCTTCTTTGTATTCGTCGATTCAAAACGATTTTTTGTCGTTTGGGGCATTTAAACTTTTGCTACTCTTAAAGTTAAGAATGTTGTCGAGTATAGATAGGAAGCAACATTGCCCTATCTTGTCCGGCTTCATTATTTTCCCTGGTGTAGTACTAGTCTGTTTTCGAAAGTTGATTCATCGACTATTCATTTTGATATCCTTCGTCGAAAATGACTAAATAAAGGGCGAGTGGGGTCAAGCTATATGGGGTTGCTCCCATTAGGATATTGTCACATCTATTCTTTAGATCTATTTCGGTTGTATGCGCGTGAAGATGTAAAATACTCATATGCTCGGTAAGGTTGGTGGAGTCTGGCTTGGAAGTTTCCAAGTGCCATTATATTTCTTAAGTATATTTTTCTAGAGGTATATTTTCGGTAACGGGGGTGCACCCTCCTAGTCATTGATGGAAAATTTCCCTTTCCTTGTTTTTGATTCATACCTTTGAATTGTTTTCTAAATTGCATCGAGAAGTGCCTGGAGCCCTTCTCGATGTTTAATTATTTATATCCATTATTTATATTTGGATTTTGATACTGTTTATGCCATTCTTTCAAGTTTAGGTTCTATTCTAATTTGTTTCCATTCTTTCATGTATAGATGTTGTTCTTGTGAGGTAAAATTCGTTCAATGTTTAGCGGTGTGGTCTCATTGAATTATTATATGTTCATCATTGTTCTTGAGTTTTCTCACGCTGGTTTTCCAGACTGGTTCGGGTGTGTTTTTATTATAATGCCTGGGTCAGATCGAGTTTTTTCAGGTTTTCATTGGTGGGACATGGAACTCATGGAGTAGAGCTGGATGTTCGCCTGTCGTAGTATTTTTATTTTCCACCATCAGTAATTGTAAGGTTGGGAGTTATAACTGTCCAGGTTGATGATGTTTGTTTTTAACTTTGATATACCTTTTTATCTTGGAGTAACAACTTTTATTGTCTTTGTTATATTATATGTTGCTGTTCCGCCGTGGGATTCTATTTTCCCTATTCTTTTTCCTTTTATCCTAACAATATGCCTTTTCGGCTCTTGGATGCTCGACATTTGAATACCGTGGATGTATTAAGTGCCTACTTTCGAGGGTCGAAAAGGAGGGTTATTACATGTGTAGCTTGCTAATTTAGATGCCCCACTTGAGGAGTGTTCTGGCCAAGTTTTCTGCATTGATTTCTTTGATGGATGTTGAGAAACAACGTGGTATATGATGAACTTAATACCTTCTGAATTTACAGTTTTAAGTCTATGTAAACTTATATGTTGTTTCATGTGAATTTTTTAAATTTGACTTTTGACTTTTGATTAAAAATGAATCAGTTGATCTAGCTTTGTTCTTAGTTTGACCGTGTTAATTTTCTATATCGCCTGATATTGAAATTTAGGATCGTAATACGAAGATATATGTGTGTGTGATTGCTTATGAACCCTGCTTGGAGTATTATTTAACTTTTTATATATGATATTTCAATTTAAATTTTCTTTCTTTATATGAGTTTGTGAAACATCTCTGCATAGATGTTGATTTGTTTGTAAGATGGATTATGTTATTTAGGATGAAATTTAAATGTGAATTCAAATTGCAACACCTTTCGGGTGTTGCTAAACTCAGAACCGCAACACTCGGTCATTGTTGCGGTTGTCCAAACTGCAACACAAGTCGAGTGTCGCGGTCGACTAGTGTTGCAGTTTTCTAGACCGCAACACTAAAACTGCAACACTTAATTGGTGTTGCGGTTGTATAAATTACAACACTCACGGGTGTTGCAACTCCTTAAATCGCAACACCTATTTGGTGTTTTAGATAGAATTCAAAACATTAATCTAGTGTTCCAAAAAATAGTAACATATAAATCTGAAATAGTTAAAAAACTGTATCTAAAATTAATTGAAACATCTTTTGACCATTTCAAAATGATGTTTTTGGTGTTGTGTAGGATGAAGTTTGGAAAACTCTCAATGTCACCCAAGGAGCCAAAGATAGCATCAACGGTGCCCAAAGGGGTTTACTGCTAAATAGAATCCTGGTGCAGCTCAGGAGCATGAAAGAAGACATGATAATCAGTTGTTTAGGTTTGGGGGAAGAACGGCCAGAGTGGCTTTAAGAGATGTCTCCCCAAATGACTCGTCTTCTTCGTCTGTATTTTTTTTCCTTCCCTTGTTCCTCTTCAACTGAGTTAGGAACTTTATCGCAGAGACTCCCAAAGGAGTTGAGGGATTGTTCAGAGCTTGGGCAGATTTAACAAGGGATGCCTTAGGTCGAGCTTTCCTACCATTGAAGAGAAGCCGCTAGCGACTTATTCAGGAGTTGACTAATAAGAATGAAGTGTGCTTTTATGGTGCAGCAACGCTCTTGAGGAATTGTAGATTTTTCTTATAGACTTGAGCAATGACCTTTGAGCAATATATGTGAGAGATGGGAAGGAAAGTTTGTAACTTCAGTGAACAAAGTCGAAGTGAGATAAGAATTTTGGATAGATAACTCACATGTAGAGAGCCATTTCTAGTTGAGCAGTTGTAGGATGACATCGCGTTTTACCATGGAGGTGCGGGTCAGCCATATTGGGGATGATCAGAAAGAGGAAGGAGAGTGGAGATTTGCAGTGCTGTCGGTTTCTCGTTTAGTGGAGAGATGTGTGAGTGAGAGGGAAGAGAAGAAGCACGACATGGGTGTTGTGATGTCTGGAAGCGGGAAAAGGAGAAAGGGGAAGATGATTTAAAGTTTAATGATGGTAATTAATAATTTAAGTCTAGTTAAGTGTAAAATTAATTATATTATAATATGTAAATCTTAGTAAAGCCATAACTCATTCATTTTAGGTCCAAATATGACGCGGTCAGTCGCGTTGGATTCGTATTGACGAAATCTTCAACATGGAATTGGATTGACTGAATTTAGAGCTTCCATAATTTTTAGCTAAATTTGAACGACATTCGAATTTAGTCGGAAATAGAACGCGACAACAAAAATCAAGGTGAGTTAAACTCACCTCTCTGGCCACTTATATTTTTATATAAGTGGAAATAATTTTATTTATGTTGTTTATTGCCCGTGATTGCTTGTTTGGTTGGTTACTATATTATTAGTTAGTAATTGGATATATTGCCCGCCTATTGGAGCGGATGAGACCCTATTGCGTTACCGTGTATGAGTGGATGACACATTATATATGATCCCGCCTCGAAGCGGTTGATTTTATTTTATGATTATAAACTGCATGTGATTTGTGATGCAGGTGGACAGGTTGGAGGGATCCAACTGGATCCCTCACATTGTTAATTTTATTTTTCATATATAGTGATATATAATGTGTTGGATGCCATAATTGATGACATTGATATAATTTTCCCTATTTAGTGCTATGGTAGCACTGTGCCTCTTTTAGTATTTTTGAAATGCTATTAAGAGCGAATTTTGATTTTTAAATGGTTTTCGAAATTAAATATGTTTTATAAATTATTCTGAATTATTTAAAGAAGTAGTTTACTGTATATAAAATGATATGATTTTTGGATAATTAAATTAATTTTATGAAACAGTTTTAAATAAAGATTTTTCAAGAATATATTATATAGATTTTGAAAATATTAAATATTAAGTCCGTTTTATAATAAAGGAATAGTAAATAAAAGAAGATAGAAATGATTTTGTATAAATATTAAGTTATTGTTTATTTTAAAGTGATATAATTATATATACTAAAGAATGAATTCAAAAGGTGATATTTTATAAATAAGCATAAGTTTGTAAAAGAAAACGATAAAATTATAAACGATGTTTTATAAATTAAAGGAAATATTATCTTTGGGCAAAATCGGAGAGATAAACCACATTTGTGGATTTATAAAAATAAGGGGAATGGTTATTTTAGGAAAGAGGTTGCTTCTATTTTTGGAAAAAATAGAAAGTGGGAAAAAACTAAGAGATGTTTGAACAAGGTTTTATAAAATAGAAATGTGAATGTTAAAACTTGTTTATAAATATGAAATGGATTTGTAATTGATTTTATAAATGGATTTTGGAAATAAATGAGATTTATAAACAGAAATTTATAAATAAAGAGATTTTATAAAAAGGAAGTTATTAAATGGAAAAAGAATTTATAAATTTTGTTTTATAAATTTTGTTTTATAAATTTGGAAATGATTTTTATTAAGAATTAAACATGGATTTTCTAAAGGAAACCATATTCACAATATTAAAGTGAATAATCTTTGAAAGAAATGGATTTGAAAGTGATGTTTTTAAAATGGAGCTAAATGATTTTAAAAGCGATTTAAAAATTTGTTAAGTGATGGAAACATAGATTTCAACATTTATTATTGTAATAGACGTTTTGGTGAAAGTTAAGGAAGGCAACTATAACACTATTGTTATAGTAGATGATTCCAAAAGGAAAGGTTTGTATAGTATACGGGATTTATGTATATATTCTATATTTGGAGTTAATATTCGAGATGGGCAAATTCTATCTATTTTGAAGTTAAGAATTTTGTTCAGTCAAGGTCTGAGAGGTGATGATACCCCAACTTGATTGGCTTCATTGTTAACTAATAAACAGTTGAAGTTCAATATCGAAGATTGATATCCAATATAGTTAGTTGAATCCCTGTACTAGTGCTTTGGGTTGTCGTAACGATGTTTTACGCAACATTCGTTTTGACCTAATAAAGTGTGTTTTGGGAGATAAAGAGTTTTCTCCAAAAGAGGATTGTAAATATACTTATTTTGATTTAAGTATATCGAGATATTTTCTAAGTGTAGAAAATGAAATGTTTAGTGAATATACTTATACCGTTGAGATAAGTATATGGAAATGTTTTCCAAATATCATAAGTGATAAAGTGATTAGAGAATATATCTTAGTAAAGATATTTTGTGATAAATATTGGGAAAGTGATTTAATTAATATAAGATTAATTGAAGAGGCTCAGTGTTGCTTGGTGCTTAACTAGTAGTATTTCCATTTGGAAATAATTCTTTGGAGGAATGTTTGTTCCTTTCATAGTTAAATAACCGACTATCAAAGTATTGGCCAATTTTAAACTATCGTTGTTAATTCGAAGAGACCAGGATCGGGTTTATTATCCGAAACCACTTCGAATTTGCATAAGCGTTGTGAATTGGAATATGTTGAAGATAGATAAATGCGGAGTTAAAATGCAAGGTTTATTTCTATTTTCCTAGGGAGGGATTCCCCGTAATGGAAGAAATAAAAAATAGTGCCTTCGGTTACGTTCAGTCCCAGTACGAACTTCTATGGATGAATGCTAGTGTTGCATTGATGACAGGAGGGCAGTGTTAGCATTCCAAGTTGGTTTGCTATATATAAAGTAAAACGTTGCCTCAAGCCTCATCAATCGGGAAATGACTAAAACAGGGAATGCAGCAGGGCTAAGTGGGTCGCTCCCATCAGGGTATGTCATCATCTTTCTAGATTACCTTATTATTATGGATTGGTATGTGCATGGGAGATCTCAATTAAGGTTGGAAGACTGAGGTGATGACATATTCAGTACTATAGGTCAAGTGGTAGGCCAGTTCTGTGTGGCAGGGTATAAGATGTTCTTGTCAGACCTGGGTGCATTTTTCTAGAGATGTACCCATCGGAGGTAGTTCCTTACCTGGTCATAGTATAGAATCCAATCTCCAATACGTGCCTTTACGGTTTTGATTGTAGAATCTAGTATGGTGGAATTTAATTAATGTAACAATTTCCGCTAAGATTAATAAGTATTTGTGTATAAACACTATTATAATATCAAGTGATTTGATAAAAATGGTTTGGTTATCGGAAGGTAAAAACTCGTCCATGTTTATGTGCAGTGTAGTCTTACGAGATACCCTTTGTTTTGAAAAAGGAGTTTTTGACAACTTTAAAATTTCAGTAGAGATGTGTTTTCTCATGCTGGTTTACCAGACTGATCCGGGCGTTCTTCCCTTTCTATGCTCGGGTCAGACCGAGTATATTTACTGATTTGTTTGGATGCTTTGGAGCTCAAGAGACAAGCTGGAGGCCATTGACGTATTCCCATACTTTGTTGTTTCCGCTGCATTGTTTATTTTAAATTATCAGCAATTGTGAGGACATGTTGTTATAACTGTCCAGACTGATGATTAGTGATTTGTGTACTCTCATTGATGTCGGTATATATATTTCAGTTTTCCTTTTGTACAGATCATTTTTGTATATTATAGATTGTTATTATGCTGTGAGATTCTATGTTGTTTAGTTCTTATTTCCTTCTTTCTTCTTCTCACCTTCTTTCTTCACCCATAAAGATATGTAATTTCATGCAATTTGGGTTGGACATGTGTGGTCTATTGTCAACTCAAAGGGTATGAATTTGCGGGCCTTTACACTTGGTATCAAAGCTGAAGGTTAAGCGAGAACCTTGGCTTTGGTGGGGTTAGCTCATTAGAGATATGGTTAGCAATACCCTAGAATGAGTTTGGGTGTATTTATATATGAGCGTGTATTTGTTAGTGATATAAAAATATTTTATATTGTGTTGGTTGATTTGTTGAGTGGCTTATGAATTCTGGTCGGCACAGTCCGTACAACTGTATCGATAGGGGTTTCTAAATTCTTAAACAAGGCAATTCGACATGGTATTGTTTTGAAATGAGGTAAATGAAATAAATTTTCCTAGATAATTTTTATATATAAAAGAATAAATTTCAGAAATCATTATAGTTAAATATAGTTTGTTTGGTTATTAGGGAATGATAATATTCGATTATTATCATTTGTTGGTTATTGTTTGTGCCTTAATAAAGATTGTTTAACTTAAAAATGATAAACAATTGTGAAATGATTTATACAAGTGAATTTATAAATGTGATTTATAAATCAAAATGGATTTAAACAGAGAATTTTAGAATCTAAATCCCGAAGTTTTGAAATATTTTTCGAAGTGTTGGGGAAAAAATAGTAGTATTATTTTGGAAATATTTTTGAATGGAAATGATTTTCCAAGGGTTTTGAAAGGAATAAAAGGACTGAATTCACTTCAGTCGCTGGAAAGTAATTCCGATGATGATCGCGACATCATTGGTATTCATTTTCGAGTTTCTAACTGATGGATTGCTACCATGGTGATTTTCTATTGGAGTCTTATTTTTATAAACAACTTCGATTTTAATAATTCAAGATTTTTGATTTGATATACAATTGAGCTATGTATATATATGATTTCAAATTGATTTGAAACAAAACCGGGTGTTTGAATTCTGAGATTGCTATCTAAGTATTCAGGAAATATGAGAAATAAATTTTTGAACTCATATTTTGAGAAAAAAGGTATATATAAGAAAAGAAAATCTGAAATTGAGATATGAAATTGAATTTAACTTAAGAGAAGTTAAATGAAATTTAAATTGAGTTGGAATAAATTGAATGTGTGAATCAATTGAATGAAGTTTAATTAAATGAAGCTTAAGTGAATGAAATTTAATTGGATATGAATAAATTGGATATAAATAATGAATGTGAACCAATGAATGTAAATCTAATGAATTGAATGGAATGAATTGAAAGTGAATAAAATGAATGTGAACAAAGTAAGTGTTGACATTGAAAATGCCAATTAACATTGTTATAAATTAATTGGATGAATATAACTTGTTGATGGTTTCCTTACAACATTTGCATATTGTTGTCATATTATCTTATCCTATATGGTATAGTGATATTGCTTTCCATTTTTGTTCTCATTGGTTGTTGAGTGTTTAGTAGGTGCGGATGGCGTTTTATTCACATTTGGAGCTCGCTTTTGCGATATATTGATTGCATATGCTTGCTAATAAAAATAAAAGGTACACATCTCGGATTACATATCGTATTTTTACACTTTTTCCCTACAGGATGCCTCATCGTTGATGAGATGTATATTATATATATCTTGTAAAATTTCCTGATCAAGCCGAGCAAAGGAGACGCTGGCGAAATTTTTCGTAAATTAAGGCGTTGGAAATTTTTTGAGAGTTTCGAGAATTTTTTATAACTAAAATTGATTTTTGAAAGGTTAACAGGTTGAAGCATTTTTCCTAGCTTTGTAATTTCGGGGACGAAATTCTTTTATGGAGGAAAGAATGTAATGACTCGGGATTTCGATAATTTTATTTTGAAATATTTAATTGATTTAAATATTAGAAAATAGAAATATTAGTTTAAAGGGTTAAATAACCTGAAATTAGAATATAGGAATTCAATAAATGTAATTAACTTAAGATTGCGAATATGGAGATTGTTTAGATTATTTGAATAGAAATTTAAAAATCAAAATTTTTGATTGAATATTAACTAAATGGATTTGAATATTTATTTAATTCGTTTTGATTGAATAAACAATAATGGTAAATCCAGTTGTAAATTAAATTACGGTAATCAATGGTTCAAATAAATAATTGGAAACTAAATTATTATTTTTACGACTCGATTTCAATTGATGTATTTTTAGTTTAATTTATTTGATTTTTCCATAATTTTTAATTTGGAAATAATTGAAGTTAAATTTGACATTTTATCGTTAAATAACAGCATTTTGCGATTTTACAGAATGCAATAACCGGTGTATATTATTATTGATTTGAGATCGCCTCACTGTTCTGAGGGTAGTATTATATTTGTTTAGTCAATTCGGAGTCCGTATGAAAATGGAAAACGGTGCAACGTGGCACCAGAAATATTGAAATAAAAACCTAATTTGGCCTAGACAAGAAGTACGCACAACACACATTTTTCTCCCTTCGGCCGCTTATTTGTCTGCTCCGTACCCTCCCTTATACCACTTCTCGTTTGAAGCAATTCCCTCCTTCTCGAACAAAGAAATGAAGTATAGGAAAATAAAAAAAAACATTACTTAAACCAATTCAACACCTCATTTTTATTCTCTACTAAACTTCATTTCAATCCTCCTTCTCCATTCAAGTTTCAAAAAAGCAAAATAGAGAAGGAAAATAAAGTGAGATCTTCAAAATTCAAAATAAATTGAATAAAATTCTATAAATGGGAAAACATGAAGCTTTGAACTTATGGGAGTGAGATCTATGTTCGACAAGGAAATGGGGAGGAGCGACAACAGTTTTGGTGAAGGCCAATTCTAAGGAGGAGCTAGGGCTTGGGGTATTGGCAGTTGTAGGTGTCGTGAGGCCAATTGGAGAGTAGTTTTGGGATTGTAGTGGAGAACGGTAGCTTTGGCCGAAGTTAGGGGTTTGCGGTTGATAGGAGGGGGTTCGGACACTGGGACGGTGTCAGTTGTAGGATGACATCGTGTTTTACCACGGAGGTGTGGGTCAGCCATATTGGGGATGATCGGAAAGAGGAAGGAGAGTGGATATTTGCAGTGCTGTCGGTTTCTCGTTTAGTGGAGATATGAGTGAGTGAGAGGGAAGAGAAGAAGCACGACATGGGTGTTGTGATGTCTGGAAGTGGGAAAAGGAGAAAGGGGGAAGATGGTTTAAAGTTTAATGATGGTAATTAATAATTTAAGTCTAGTTAAGTGTAAAATTAATTATATTATAATTTGTAAATCTTAGTAAAGCCATAACTCATTCGTTTTAGGTCCAAATCTGACGCAGTCAGTCGCGTTGGATTCGTATTGATGAAATCTTCAACATGGAATTGGATTAACTAAATTTAGAGCTTCCAAAATTTTTAGCTAAATTCGAACGGCGTTCGAATTTAGTCGGAAACAGAACGCGGAAGCGACAACAAAAATCAAGGTGAGTTAAACTCACCTCTCTGGCCACTTATATTTTTATATAAGTGGAAATAATTTTATCTATGTTGTTTATTGCCTGTGATTGCTTGTTTGGTTGGTTACTATATTATTAGTTAGTAATTGGATATATTGCCCGCCTATTGGAGCGGATGAGACCCTATTGCGTTACCGTGTATGAGCGGATGACACTTTATATACGATCCCGCCTCGAAGCGGTTGATTTTATTTTATGATTATAAACTGCATGTGATTTGTGATGCAGGTAGACAAGTTGGAGGGATCCAATTGGATTCCTCATGTTGTTAATTTTATTTTTCATATATAGTGATATATAATGTGTTTGATGCCATAATTGAGGACATTGATATAATTTTCCCTATTTAGTGCTATGGTAGCACTGTGCCTCTTTTAGTATTTTGAAATGCTATTAAGAGCGAATTTTGATTTTTAAATGGTTTTTGAAATTAAATATGTTTTATAAATTATTCTGAATTATTTAAAGAAGTTTTTTACTGTATATAAAATGATATGATTTTTGGATAATTAATTTAATTTTATGAAACAGTTTTAAATAAAGATTTTTCAAGAATATATTATATAGATTTTCAAAATATTAAATATAAAGTCTGTTTTATAATAAAGGAACAGGGTTTAAATAAAAGAAGATAGAAATGATTTTGTATAAATATTAAGTAATTGTTTTTTTTAAAGTGATATAATTATATGTACTAAAGAATGAATTCAAAAGGTGATATTTTATAAGTTAGCATAAGTTTGTAAAAGAAAACGATAAAATTATAAAAAATGTTTTATAAATTAAGGGAAATATATCTTTGGGCGAAATCGGAGAGATAAACCACATTTGTGAATTTGTAAAAATAAGGGGAATGGTTATTTTAGGAAAGAGGTTGCTTCTATTTTTGGAAATAGGACACAACTAAATAATAAAAATATGTCATGGATCCATGGTGCAACCCCCAGTCAGGCCGCTAGGATGGGTATTAGCCTAACCTGGTTTACTCATGCATGAATAATAGGAATTCGTATAGTGATAGATATCCACGTACTATCTATATTAGCCCATAGCAATAAATCTATTGGCCGACACATAGCCACATACATTGGCCGAAATATAGCCATACTCACCCCATCGAGTACTACATCATAATCATATCGCTACCCCCATTTGAATATTAACTACTTACAAGGAATAACTGGATAAATAGTAGTTCATGTCCCATACCGCCTAGTGATATTCACTCAATTATTCAATGCACATAAACTACACTCTCTCTTTATATATAAATAACATTCTATGCAACGAGTCTAAAGAATAACCAGAAAAATATTACTGAACGTCCCATACCAAACAATTTTATAACTCTGTTTATTCAGATTTCTCATTACACAAAAAATATACATAAATAATTTATAAAAGAGATTCAATTTCATAAAATATTATATTTACATTTAAAAGCTTTTAATATAATTTTATAACCAAAGTCTATTTAAAATAATTATAAATTACAATTTAAAGCTATATAAATAATTTATAGCTTTTCTTTATATTTTGATAATTATATAAAATTCCTCTAAAACCATGTAATAATTGATTCAAAACTATTTTATAAGTTAGAAAAATAAATCTTGGATTTTTAAAATAATTTTAAAACCCAAAAATCAAATTTTTACTTAAGTAACCAAGTTCTATTTAAATTAACTTAGATTGAATGTAAACAATATTTTCACAAAATAATTCATAAACTCATTCATATTATTTATACTTTCATTCAATATTTTATTTTACTTTATTTATTTATTATTATTATATAAAAAACACACAGTCTCAAGCCTAAAACAGTTTTAGTTCCAGGCTACCCACCGATCGATCAGTGGCTTCACGACCGGTGGACCATCAGATGTAGTGTTTACCGTAGCAGCTTCTTTCCTGAAGCTGCTACTCTCTCCTTCTCTCCCCATTCTTTCTACTGCTTCTCCCACCAATTGAACATATATTTTTGTGCATATCTGGACATCAACCTAAACATCCTTAGTCACTTTTCAATCAATCAGTCGATTCCAAAATAAACATTAAAGGGGAAATCACTTACTGTAAATAGGTTCATATATTTTGCACAATAGCATACCATCCCCGCACACAATAGAATCAAAGCAATGTTCATACTAACATTGAATCATACATAATTTGTAAGTATAACCACGCACCTAAAGTTGCAAAGCTACTAACTATACACCGCCTTCTTCTACTTTCCCTTTTTGCCTTCACTGTAAACTTCAAATTTTAATGAATCGATGATCAAAGCTCCAATTTTCTCTTTATCTAATGGTTATTCCCATATCGAGAAGCACATACTTGAATTTGGGAATTATTGAGATTTTATTGGAATTTTCTTTGAATTTAAAAAGATGGAATTAGGGTTTTTGGTTTATAGAAGAAAGTAAAAATGAACTATAGGAGATTATAACGTAATGTGAATATAGGTATACATATTTGAATAAGAATTGTCTAGGTATTAAAATGTCTAGAATCGCTAAATTTAAGCTTTTTTGCTTCACTGTGCACTTACCCTAATTTCACTTTAATCACTTCTTTGTTAATTTTATTTTCTTTAATCAATTTTTATACAATTAACTTAACAATTATAAACTAAAACAAAAAATTCACATTTAAACCCTAATATTCAAGCAATATCCTATATTTTCATAAGATAATTTTCTCCAAATTATATATTTAATTTAATTATTTTTAATCCCAATTCAAATTCGTTTGCTAAATAAATTCCAAATCCTGTCCAAAAATCAAAATAATTTTTTTTGTATGAAAATAAATTTCTAAACTCATTTATTTTAATTATTATACTTCATAAGAATTTATTTATCAATTTTAATTCAATTTAAAAATCATCTTTAAAATTTAAAATTGCTAAACTAATTATAAAATTAATATTTTCTCATTTTACTATTTTCCTTATTTAATATAAAATATATTTCACCAAATATCCAAATTACCCTTAAATATTTTACAATTTATTACTTTAAAACACTTTTGGTTAATTACATTTTTACTATAAAATTCCAATTAATTGCTTCTTGACAATAGGTTGTTATAGATTTCCCCGTTTAAGAAAATTGTGTCCCTCTAATTTCTCCTTTAGGAAAATTGGTAATTGGCTATTAACTTCCAGCATACTACACTATTTGCTATTATAGATAAATGAACAAATAACTAAAACAAACAAGCAAAACATATTTGACTCGTGTGCATTAGAAAACAGCTAGGGATAAGTCTATTTTGTGTGCTCTCTTGTCTTCCAGGTAAAATCCAATGGATTGTCATACCATTATACCTTCACTAATGGGACCTTCTTACTTCTGAATTGGCGGAGTTCCAAGTCAGCTATCCCGATAGGTCCCTGCACATTAGTCAGATCTAAGGATTTCTCGAGCTCCTGAATGTCTTTTGGCTCTAAATAGTCTCTGAATCTCACAAACACTTCCTCAATTGGGATACATGAAAGACATCATGTGCATCAAAAAGATGATTTGGAAGTGCAACTCTGCCAATACACTCAATGATCAGGTATGGACCAATGAAACGAGATGCTAACTTCCTCGATTTATTGAACCTCATCACACCCTTCAAAAGGGAAATCTTCACATAAATAAGATTTCCAACTTCAAACTCGATATCTTTCCTCCTCCGATTAACATATGACTTGACGGTCTTGAGCTTTCTTCCTCCTCTGCCTGACAAACTCAATCTTCTTGGGAGCTACTCTGATCGAATCTAGGCCTAAAACTAACTTATCTCCAATTCTATCCTACAGAAAGATGATCAACGCGGTCTACAATATAAAGCTTCAAATGGAGCCATCCTGATACTAGACTGATAGATGTTATTATAAGCAAACTCAACTAAGTAAAAATGATCTGCCCAGCTACCTCCAAAATCAAGCACACGAGCATGAAACAAATACTCTAGAATCCGATTCACCCTCTCTATCTGAATATTAGTCTACGGATGATATGCTATGCTGAAGTTTAGTTTTGTTCCCAAAGTTCGTTGAAGATTATTCTGGAATCCACTAATGAACAATGAATCCCAGTCACAAACAGTATAACTAGGAACATCATGTAGTCTCACCACCTCTTTCACATATAAATTTACAAGATATGGAGTAGTTTTGTTCGACCTCACTAGTATAAAATGTGCTAATTTAGTTAAACGATCTACCACTACTCATATGTTATCATAACCACTCCTTGAACATGGTAGACTGTCATTGAAATTCATCGATACCTAATTCTATTTCCTCTATGGAATCTCTAATGGTTGAACCAGTGGATCTATGGTGTTCCGCCTTCACAAGCTAATAGGTCACACATTCCTTTCCATACTTACTGATGCCACACTTCATTCCTTCCCAGTAATAGAAATGCTTCATATCTATATACGTCTTGCTATGTCCCGAATGAATGATAGGATGATCGATGACAATCATCTAATATTTCTTTATAGAGATCATCCACATCAGGAACTACACGTCTACTTCTTCTCCGTAAGCATCCATGAGAATTTAGAGTATAGCCCACTAAATCATCACTAGTCTTACCATACTCTAATCTTCGAATAAGAGTAAGAGTATTCAAATCTCTATATTGAGCATTAGCTATCCAATCAACAAAAAATTGTCTGGAAATCGAACTAGCAAGTATCACACTTGAACCATCAACTCAACCTCTATATTAGATGTCACATATAAAAAGTATCTCAAGATTCTTCCACTCAGCTATCCTCATCAAAACTACTGCCTGATCAACGCATCATCCACTCTGTTACCTTTACCGGGGGTATACTGGATCTTAAAGTCATAAGCTGCTAGAAATTCCAATCATTGCTATTGCCTCATATTAAGATCCTTCTAAGTGAAAAGATACTTTAAGGATTTATAATTTGTGCATAACATAAATATCTCTCCGAGCAAATAGTGGTGCTAAATCTTCAAAGTGAAGACTACGGCGGCAAGCTCCAAATCATGTGTAGTAATCGAACCTCGTTAGACCTCAACTGCGTAGATGTATATGCTACTACTTTAACTCTCTACTTATATAATACCCCGGAAAATTGATAAATATTTTAATTAAATATTAATAATATAATTACTTGAAAATAATTTTATTTAATGTGCTAATAAAATAAAATAAAAATAAGGAGGGGTAAAATGGTCATTTTTCCAACATTGGAATTTGACAATAAACTAGCCCTATTGCGACCGTCTTTTTTTATAATTTGTACAATATTTTGGTCTACATCATTTAGAACTATATAGAGAAATTTTGGTCAAAATAGTCTTGAGCCGGTTAGGCACAAGGACTTGAAGTTTAAATTTTGGATTTTTGAACGAATGGTTGTTTTACCTCCTTTCATTTAAACCAAATATCCTTTCAGTTTCAGAAACCAATGACTACTTCTTTTTTTGACTCTTTCTTTCTCTTGCATACTAAAGTTCAAAATGCTTTAGCTCTCTTAAATCTTCATAGAATTACACCAAATTAATGGCATTGCAAAGCTATTGGAGAGGACTGCATACCTATAGTGAGTTGGATGTGAAATCTTGAAGCTTGGAGGCGAAATAGGCTGGACAACAGAGATCTAGTAGAAAAGAGCAATATAGTGATTGATTCATCCTTTTCTTTTCATACAATGCAATCATGATGTTATAATTATGACATGATGGCGATAATAGCGTAGGTAAATAAATACTTATATACACTCAAAATTAGATTGAATGGTGATTAGGAGGGATTTGATTATAAACAGTAAATTAAAATTAGGTTCAAAAGAAATTATAGAAATCCGATTAATATATACATAAACTGACCTAATAACATGTTAAACTGAACCTAGAAACGTAGGTCTATGTACTAGGAATGTTCTCAGGAGACCAGAGGCAGAGCAGAGGTGACTGGAGGTGGAAATAACAACAAAGATGACCAAAATCTGTGGCCTAGCAACTACTAGGAAAACATGTACACCGATGCACCATTTTCCCCAACCGATCCATCGATGCACTATAATTTGGCCAGATTGAATTAGACTTGTGAGGGCCTATACAAAACAATAATTATTTATTTTGATCAAGTTCCGATTATTTTTTAAAGGTGTTTGGAGGTTATTAAATAGGCAAACTACAGTGTTATGAATTAAGTGAATGTGCATGATGATTTGTTACTATTTAAAGTGGATATATATATATATATTTGTTATGATATAGAAACATGATAGATGATGGACGTGAATGTGAACGAACTTATAACATAAGTAGATGAATTTGGATATGGATATGGATAACGTATGGATACAAATATAGATATTGGTACGGAAACAAATACGAACCTATGACACTAATAGGTGATCCAGGTATTACATTACTCCCCTGTAGTGCTTCGACGAGGTAGATGAAGGAGGTGGATGTTAAACGACCCTATAGGCTACAAGCGGTCTAAGGCATGTGTCCAATTAGCACAAGGACAATAGGTGACCATGTAGGCTTTGGATGGACCAGGGAAGTGAGTCCTTTATGTTATTTACGTGACGATGGACAACAGGTGCCCCTATAGGGCATGATGCCAGTCCAGAGAAGTGAGTACATATAGTGGTGGTGTGACATGATTATGGTTAATATTGTATTATATTTTATTTCCTTCCACTTTGGTACTCTAAAAGTTAATTGATAGAATTTTATTTTTTACTTTATATAACTCAATGACTCGTCCTTTTTGGTTCTCGAGGTGTTGACATCTATTCGGGTGTTGAACCCAAGGGTCGAAAAGGCGAGTTGTTACATTTGGTATCAAATCAAAGCATTCCTTCAAAATAAGAACGTATAAAGAGAGTATATTTGTATTTTCTATTAGATATATAATATATACGAGCCGAATATGTTTGTAATTGTCTCAGTTGAGCTATTTATCTGTTAGGGAGATGCCAATGAATCCTAATTATGAATAGCCGAAGATGAATAAGTTAGTAAAGATGGAAACTAGAATAGAAATTGATATTGGTGGGGTAAGACCAAAACTGGAAATGGTACTAGAATCGATACCAAGGATATTTGGTGTGAACAGCCACCTTCGGTTCCATCGATATCTATAAGCGATGAGCCATACTAGTGTAAACCCCACAGTACCTACACATAGTGTATAAGGAGTATTTTTTAGTCATATGTCAGAATTGAACTATAATTGAAAATTGGAACGTGGCTAAGCACTTGTGAGCGAATATATGTCGACGTCTGGATTTGATATGATAGATGCACCAGATAGGGAGTCAATGAGTGTGGTAAGAGAATCGAGTTTTTAAAAAAGATATTCTTAAGAGTGGAAAATTCTTAAGAAATTATTGAAAAGAGAATTTGTTTAGAAAGTGGAATTAGAAATTTTGTTAATAAGAGAATTTATGAACTAATATTATATTTATATATGTTATAAGCATTTGGGGAATTTTGGAAAAGAAATTTAAAATTTTATTTCAAAGCAAGTGGAGTTTATCTGTTTAACACGTATATTTCTGGAAGAAAGTTGAAAGTCTTGTGGTATAAATTTTTAATTATATATTCACATATGAGTTAAAGGATCAGAAGTAGTTCTCTAAATTGAAATGAATATTGTTAATAACTTAAGTGAATTTTAAAAATGTATTTTTATATATATATATATATATATGTCTATATGTATATGATATATTATTTAAAAGTGTTGGAAATTTTCTATTTACAAATAAAATGATAGATACTTATATAAATCCTAAAACGACTTTAGATTGTATGGAATGATATTTTAAAATAAAAGAGTACTTTAAAAATAACCATAATTTAATTAAAATTTTAAATGTATATAAAATGATTAATATTAAGCTATTGAAGTTAAAATAAAATGATTAATAATGATTAAAATATAAAATAAATGTAATATTTGCTGAAATGATTATATTTTGTGGCCTTTAAAGTAAATGGGATGTTTTGGATAAAACAATATTTTGAAAAGTGATGATATATTTAAAAAGGCTAATACAAGTTTTAAAATTTGATATTATGATGAGTTTCTAGTTGGAAACTTTAACTATTATTTATTTAAAGTATGAAAAAGGAATTTTCAAATGGTAAAACTAAGAATGATTTAGTGAGTTAGGAAGCAAATAAGGAAGAGAAGGACTACACATTGGTAGTGGCCCCAAGTGCAAATATGCCACCATCTGCTATAAAGAATGGAAAAAAAATTATGGTAGGAGGCGAGTTATGATTTTGAATAAAGAAGGTGATGGTATATAGTTTAAAATATGAAATTCTCACATGGTTCGTTAATCGATTTACTTTGGAGTAGATTGAATAACTTATTGTGGGATGATGCTAGATGAAGATAGGAATGTGGCTTGAATAAAGATTAGTGGACTTGGCATGATATTTCCATATGTTGTGATCTCGATAGTCATATGAAATAGGATGGAGAAAGAAACCCCGTATGTCTTCGAACAAGATTCTGAAATTCCCCCCCCCAATTAAAATAAATTCATAAGGTCTGTGGTTATGCCACTTAGGCATGTGGCACTAAAAGAATGTCAGAATTTGGATAAGAGAATTTTTGAGTTAGTGAAAGAAAGATTGTGGTTGTGGTTAGAAAAGAGAAAAGTAAATAAAATTATTGTATTAAAGCATTATAGAGAAAAGACACTTATCTGATAGATAAATAAAAGATTCATATGAAGGAGATTTGGGCCTAAGTCATATTATTTGATATGGAAAAAAATAATTGAAAATGTATTTGAAGTAAAGTTGACATGAAAATTTTGGTAGTAGAAAGGGAGATAAGTGATATTAGAGTTTTACTTGATTGAATCACTAATTAATTTAAATTATTTTGGAGATGTGGATGAAGATTTTATTGAAGGGCTTAGAGTTTATTTTAGGATAGGGTCCCGGTGACCCAATGATGCTACTATGTGATTTGACTTGGTGATCAATTCATGGTATAGAAATTAAAATAATTCACATTTGCATTCTTTTGTTCTCTGCCATTGAGGTAATGATTGAAAATGGAAGCAAATGAAATTTAGAATTATTTGTTGTTTAATGTCGTTGTAAGGATAAATTATTTGAGTTGGTTTGAGGATGGGTGTCGTTGACCTGATGTGGCGGGTAACTTTATACTATTTATGTTATATGGCTTGGATGATGTTGTTCTCCAAGCAAGTGATTTTTTGTCTTGTTGTATATGTTTTAGGGTGATAGTTATAAGTTGTCAATACTTGAGTAATAGATGTGACATGAGTTTGGTGGCATATTCACTATGTTAGGACATCACTCCTCTTTTCGAAGTTCCTACGTATGTTATGGCATAGAGTGTCACAATGTTTATTAAGTGTTATGTTGATTTGATTTATATGGCAAGACACCATCCCTGTTGAGTTGTCTCATCCATAGTATGGAATAATAGTAAGTATATGAAATGATATATGAAGAATTCTATCATTAATTGGTTATTATGAGGAAATGAATTGAGTTTGGACTTTTTTATTTATTTTAAAGGATATTTCGGGTTTGAATTAGTATTAAGCTTTTATAAAGATAGGTATTTTTGTATGAAGGATGAGCATTAAGGTCATATAAGTCTGTATTATTGACAAATGGAATAAATCTTTGGAATTATATAGATATATACGATTTGGGGAATAATGAATTGTGGAGAGGTGTGACCTCGGTTTATAAAAGATATTCCCAACGGGTTTAGCGACGAGGATTATATGGGAAATATTTTTGGTTAATATAGAGAAAAAATTGAATAAAGAATTTCGATAATGGATTTTGAGCTATCGAGATAAACCTGATTTGGAAAATTTAAGAAAAGATGTACTGATTAAATGAATGCTAAAGTAAAACATGAAAATAACATGGAAATTTATTTTGAAAATTAAGGAAAGAGTATTATAGTTAGCATGCATAAAAGATGCCGAGGCAATTCTATGGAATGGAATTTGTATGGTTCAGATATGACTTTAAGTGAGGAATCGATTGATTCTTTTTAATCATCACTTGAATTAAGAAGAGAATATATATTCAAAGAAACTCTTTTAGAATAGCGAGTTAAAGGTGCATAATTTACATTGCATATGAGGTGCATGTAGACAAGGCATTATATAGTCGATTCTTTTTACCCTATTCCTATCTTAGGTTAGCATTTATCTCTGGTCAGAACTCCACCTAGATTTAGGATTTTGATTTCTATAGTTGCATTGGTTGAATAAAATAGAATTTCCCTTATTTGGATGCTTTCTCAATTGTAGGTTGTTTGTTGTAGAACTTAGGATGGAACGTTTGGATTATTACTTTAGACATTAAACTTATGAGATATTTAGAGAAGTGACATCATATGCGTAACGATATCACTTAATTTAGGTTGGATATGACGGAAGATGTGTTATGTGCACCAGGTTAAGTCAGGAATTGATTTTGATGTTCTTAGGTAAAAGGAATGCTATGGCGATTCAAGTTGTTTGGATTTGTTTGGGTAAGAAACCATCTAATTTGAGTTGCCTTACCTTAGCAATCCAAAAGATGAATAGAGAAAACTATTGTTGGATGATTTAGGTGTTAAATATGTGCATTTAGGGTTGGTATGAGAGATTACAATTTTTTTTGGGCATGTTGGTGCTAAGGCTACATATTTTTATGCATTACGGCGTTATTTGTTCGAGGAGATAACATGGATTACAGGAGTGGTAGAAGTGCACATAAACTATGGTTGATGTTTTGGAATGAGTTTATGCCAGTAGTATAGTTTGTTAGATTTAGTTAGGGATAATGATTTGGTCAAGGGTATTTCAAAAGTGGAGAAGTAGATTTGAACTTTCCAAGTTAACTCCTTTCCGAAACATTTTCCCATTTACTTGATTATAGCTTATTTAGTATTTAGGTTTGGTAGATTGATTGCTTGGATTCACTATGGTTTTTACTTATGTTACCTAATATCAGTTGCTCTTGAAGATTTTATTTTGTGTGATAGACTGTATTACTTCCTTGATATGTTTTTGGTGAAAGATTTTTATGATTCATTATTTATATATTTACCATATGTCGTGTTAATGTAATTGGTTATCCATACGTACAAAATTTATATGTTTACCTTGGGAATCTTGCAATATGCTTTATATGTCATGCCATTTCATTCATATAGGCAGACCCAAATGTTAGATACTTGCATATATAATGCCATATGTCATCTGCATATATATTTGGATGTTATGTTATTTGATGCATTTCATAAAGTATACAAGCACCACCATGTATGTATATGCTAATGGAACATGTACACCCATTTGATGAATTGGATTTCATATTTCTTATGTTGTATATAGATGCTTGGTTCGATTGGTAACTTTTTTGTATGGATGCTTGTTTGGATGAATGGCTGGATGATTGACTATATGTTGTTTATTTTATGTCACACACAATGATATGTGACATAAGAGAGTACGACACATTAGGGATTTCGAGGACGAAATTCTTTTAAGTGGGGAAAATGTAATACCCCAAAGAATAGGTTAATATTTTAAATAATATTAATAATATAATGACGTGAAAATAATTGAATTTGATATGTTAATAAAATAAATTAAAAATAAATAAGAAGGGGCAAAATGTCCATTTTTCAAACTTTGAAATTTGATGATGTAACCAATGCCATTGCTACGATCCCGTTTTTTGATTCGTGCAATATTTTGGTTCGCCTCGTCTTTGTATGTAAGAATTATTATCGAAACAGTATTGAGGCGATCGAGCGCCAAGACATGGAGTTCAAAATTTAAACGAATATTTTGTTTTCCCTTCTTCTATTTAAATCAGAAACACACGTACTTTCAATTTCAAAAACCAAAAACTACTCCTACCTCTGTCTCTTTCTTCCTCTTGCATATTAAAGTTCATATCACTCTACCTCTCTCAAATCTTCACGGAATTACACGAAACCAATGGCACTGCGAAGCTACTGAAGAGTACTACGTGCCTGCACTGCTTTGGAGGTGAAACTCTGAAGCATATAGGCAAAATAGGCCGGACAGTAGAGATCTAGGTAGTGGGGAGAAATATAGTAAGTGATTCATACTTTCCTCTTCATATAATGTAATCATGATGTTATAATTATGATATGTTGGCTATAATAGTGTAGGTACACACTTATAAACACTTAAAATTGGATTAAATGAGGATTTAGGAGGGATTTGATTACAAATAGTAAATTGAATTAGGTTTGCACTAAATTGTAGTCTGATGAATATATGCATAAACTTATGTAATAACATGTTAAACTAGACTTATCAACGTAGGGCTAGGTAATAGGGACATTATCAGGCGACCAAAGACGAAGCATAGTTGGTTGGAGGCAAAAAATGAGAAAAATGACCAAAATCTGTGGCCTGGCAACTGATAGGAAAACATGTACATCAATGCACCGATCACCCCAACTAGTCCACTGGTACACTGTAATTTGTCCAGCTTGAGCCTGAACCTTTAAGGGCATGTATAAAATAAAAATTAATGATTTGGATCATGTTACTATTATTTTCTGAAGGTGATTGGAGGCTTTTGATGACGCAGACTACAGTGTTATGAATTGTGTGAACGTGCATGATGATTTATTGCTATTTGAAGTAGATATATATGTTATTTCGATACAGGAATGTGACATGAGGATAGATGTGAATGTGAACGAACTTATGGTGCAAGTAGATGAATATGGATATGGATACAGATTTGGATATGAATACAAATACAATTATGGATATAGATACAGACATGTGACACAAGTACGTGGTCCAAGTATTACGTTTGTCCCTTGTAGTGCTTCGGCGGGCTAAGTGGAGGAGGTGGGTGTTAAGCGACCATGTATACTACGGGCTGTCCAAGCCATGAGTCTAATTAGCACAAGGACAATAGGCGGCCCTGTAGGTTTTGGGCAGTGCAGGGAAGTGAGTCTTGTATATGATTTACGTGACGATGGACAACAGTCGACCTCGTAGGGCATGAGGCCAGTCCGGGGAAGGGAGTTTATATAGAGATGATGCAGTACGACTAAATGTATATGATGACTAGTGTTATCCAACCTTTTGACTAGGCCGTATTTGGACCAATCCAATTAGTCAAACTTGAAGATTATCGAGGCAGAAAACCTAGAGTGATAACTAGCAAATCTAGATGCCAAGTGTGACTAAGTTTGATAGCCATTAACTTCCAAAAGAAGGCCAACATCCTGTGCATCCACAAACAAAAGTCTAGAAGCCATAAGAAAGACAAGTCAAGGACCGGTACTGATCCCCGGCCATGGATCGATAATGATCCATATATCTTCATCAATGTCACCTTACATCCTCTTTACTTCCATCCTATGATGATCACAACCTATCTCAAGTTTCAATGGATTGTTCGCGTGCAATAAACATCAAGCATCTCGAACACAAGGAGCCAAGAACTCCATTCCCCTACCAATCCAGCTAATTCACCCAGGTGCAAGCATCTAGCAAATCAATCAAGATGAAAAACGCAAAGTTAGAAGCCATTCACATCCACCCAAGTCCAAGAAGAAGATCCAAGGAGTAATCTCACAGATGGGTACTGATCCCCGGCCATGGGTAGTTATTGATCCCTGGAAATGGATGATGTGGCAATGATCTTCCAAGCATCTCTCTTCCTAAACGTGGGGAATGTGGCTATGAACATGATGGAGGAATTTTCGATAACCATTATAAGCTATAAATAGAGGGTGTGGGTGAAATTTTGAAGGATCTTTTTTCGGTTGTTTACGAATTTCCATAGAATTCTTGTAATTTCGAGGATCATTATCGATCCACAAGAACAGTGTTTGTAAATAGCAATATAATTAGCAACAAAGCTAAGTGGACTTAGGCAATGTTTGGCCAAACCATTATAAAGTTTGCATGTCTCGTTTTTACTCATTTTCACTTGATTTCTTCATTTATTTCTCTACTATAATTTCTTAGGTGTTTGTGTCACGTTCTAGTATAAACATTTTGGTACTTTCACTGAGAGCGTTATTCTCAAGATATTTGGATCAGCCATCTACTGTTGGATTGCTTTAATATGTGAGACCGATCCATTTTCTTTAATTTTTTACATTCATAACTACTTGGATTCCCATAGAATCTAAAGAAAGTTATTTTGAACCATGGCCCCACGAAGAGATCAATCCACCGCTTCCAAAGTTGCGGATGATGTTGAGAATGTCGAGTCTTAACATATGGAAGAATTGCACAACAACTTCTACTGAAGTCCCAAACCCATCGAAGGTGATAACAAGGGTTGAGATGGACCATATGATGAAATAGATGGAGGATAAGCTACATGAGAGCTACAACAAAATGAAGTAGCAGATGTAGGAGAGTATCAATTTGTTGAATCAACTGACCCGTAGTCGTAGAAGAAGCAGGAAGGAGTTGACACCTTTCGATTCAGAGGATGACAGTCCTTCATCATCTGGACAAAGGCATAGGGAAGGAAAGCGGAAGAGGGTCAGAAAGGAGACCGACATTTGAACGCAAAAGATGGGGATTGGTTGTGGCTATAGTTTTGGGATCGGTAACGAACCCCAAGCAGGGATAGTTACCTAATCACCAATTCTCAACATGGTGGATAAGAAAGTTGATGTCTTGGATGATAAGATGTCTTAGACGATAATGTAGGCGCTACATCTGGTCGTGCTATTGATAACCAGAATGATAGAGATCATGCAACCACTGTCAATCTGCCATGTAGAAACCAAACTAGTAGAACCGTTGGATGAACGATCTTCCCAGAGTTAGGAGAACCCAGGTATCGTGAACCTAACCGAGAGCATTTGCTAAGCCAAACACTCGGGGCTGACCATGATTACCGCCATTCGATGGACCCTGCAGAGCCAGAGTACTTGGCTAAAATGGTGAGAAAGCTAGTGAACGAAACTCATCACTGAATTAATGATGAATGAGGTTCTTCTCCTAGCTGGAACACATTCACCGAATATATAGTGCACGAAGAATATCCCAGAAGGTTCATGATGCCAACGATGCTATCGTATAACGGAAGGATGGATCTGAGGTAGTATTTGATAAAGTGTAAATGGCATATGGATTCGGCCAGAGCAACCGATGCAGTCATATGCCATTGTTCCCTGATTTTCCTCAAAGGCATTGCAACGATGTGGTTCACTCAGCTTCCACCAAGATTCATATCATTTTTTGATTAACTAGAACAAAAATTTGTTGAATAGTTCCGTTTACACACCACTCATTTCAAGGACGTAACGTCACTATCAAACTTCTTCCAGAAAGCGGGAGAATCGTCGATAAATTTCCTAAAATAATCTATACGGCTGTAACTGCAATTAGTAATGCTCAGGAAGACATTGTTTTGATGGCTGATAAAGGGGATTCATCTTGATACTGATTTCGGGAGATGGCTGAAGTTGAAACCTCCACCGATGATGGATGTGTTTTACAAAAAAGTGAACTAGTTATTGCGCTTAGAAGAGGCGAGTACTACTACTAGGAAGGTCAGTACCTAGCAGTCGGCGGATGTTATTCAGAGTAATGTTGCTATGAAGTAGTATAGAGGAAATTCTAGGAAGGTTGATGTTAACATTGAGAATAAAAGTCGTGGCCAGAGAAGGAATGATGGCAGGGCCAAAGATCGAAAGTCTGATTCCTAGAGTCGCCCTAGGTTCCTAAAATATGATAGTTATACCCAGCTGAACAACTCAGTCGAAAACATATTCCTTGCTACCGAAGATTTGGAGCTGTATGACAAAAAGGCTCTGAGGGAGTGGACTGAAAAGGAAAAGAAATCTGGGAAATATTGCTGATTGCGTGAGACCCACCTTCATAATACAAAAGAGTGTAGACACTTACATGATGTGATCAAAGATTTTATAAGAAAGAAAAAGTTACAGCAGGTTGTCAAAGTCCCACAGGATGATGGGCAAGGAAGTTCTAACCCCCAAGGACCGTCATTCCAACAAAGACAAGCCAGGCCCGGTGAGGATGAACCCATGCGGCTTAAAAAGAGATTGATCATCAACACCATTTTTGGAGGACAACATCTAGCAGGGAAGAGCTGGAATGAAATGAAAAGATATGTAAGGGCTTTGAAGCACATTGATAACGAGAGTTGCATTGCTGTCGAAGATGGAGCTCTAGCAAAGTAGCTCAGGATAATGACCGATGATATCGTTTTTAGAAACAGGGACGCCGACGGAGTAGAAGCCCTAACATTGGATCCCTTGGTGATTTCGGCCATGATTGGGCCGGCTATTATGAGAAAGGTGTCGGTTGATTGTGGCAGTTTAGTCAACATTATGTTTATGAAAGCTTATGACCAGATGCTCTTAGATGGTAAAAACTTGAAATCTTGTAAATATCGTACGCAAGGATTTAACGAAACAACTACCAAACCCATCGGATGTGTGGATTTACCCATGATGCTTGGAGAAGGTGACCGCTAGAGAGTGCAGGTTGTGACCATCGTCGTGTCAGATATTTTCCCAGCCTACAATGCATTTCTAGGTCTACCAGCCTTAGCTGATTTTCGAGCGGCCATTTTCCTATGGTGCATGACGTTGAAATTGCCAATGGAGAATAGAGTAGGAGTTGTGCAAGAGACCAGAGCCTTGGACGTGAATGTTTTGTCGCGGAGTTGAAAGAGGCAAGACGATGTGCAAAGGAAAAGATGTGGAAAAGACTCTTTGCATCAAAACTTAGATGCATAGAAACTACCGCGTAAGTCCTGGCTCAGGAAACATAGTCGGTTCCACAAGGATATGGATCTGAGCGAAGAGCCAAAGGATGTAAGGGAAACTCCGATGGAGTTGACGATCAACGTCCTAGTCAGTCGGGACGATTCTTCACGGGTCCTGAAGATCGGATCTCAACTCGGCATAAGGAAGATGAACGAATTAACCGGTTTTCTCCAGGCGAACCTGGATGTGTTAGCCTGGATGCATTCCAACATGTGTGGAATATCGTCGGAGATAGTGTGCCACGCATTGAATGTGAACCCAAATGTGTTCTTATAAAACAGAAATGCCACAGCTGGGACCGGAGAGATCCGATGCACTGAAAGAAGTAGTGGATAAGCTAAAAGACAACAACTTCATCCACGATGCTCCATACTCGGAATGAGTATCCAATCCATTCCTTGTGAAGTAGTCCAACGTAAAGTGGAGAACATGTATTGACTATTCTGATCTGAATAAGGCATGCCCGAAAGACCGCTTCCCACTCCCAAAGATCGATTAGCTAGTAGATTTAACCATTGGACACGAACTGCTATCATTCATGGACCCTTACTCTAGATGCAACCAAATTCCAGTGCATGTCCCAGACCAAGAACACACCAGCTTTATAACTGAGATGAGACTGTATTATTATCTTCTTATGCCTTTTGGTTTGAAGAATGCTGGAGCAACTTACCAGAGGCTAGTTAACTCGATGTTTAAGGAATAGATTGGGTGTTCAATGGAAGTATACGTGGATGATATGCTTGTGAAGTCAAGGCAATCAATGAACCACATTGATGAGTTAGCAGAGATGTTTGGCGTACTCCATAAGTTTGAAATAAAGATGAATCCACTGAAGTGTTCATTCAGGGTTGCATCGGGGAAGTTCTTAGGTTTTATAGTGAACTCGAGAGGGATAGAAGCTAATATGAAGAAGATTCAGGCATGAAGGAATATCAAAGTCCCGAAGTCGATAAAGGAGGTATAAAGTTTGAATAGTAAGATGTCCGCATTTAGCCATTTCATTTCAAGAGCCACCAATAAGTGCATCCCTTTCTTCGATATCCTCAAGAAAGGGAAGAGAAATTTTGCCTGGACACAGGAATGTTGGGATGCTTTCCAGACTCTAGTGGATTACATAGAAAGGCTCTCATCCTATCAAAGCCACTGGAAGATGAGAACTTATTTTTTTACCTTGCAGTGTCAGTGCATGCTTTGAGCGCGCCACTTGTGCGTCAGGAATCCTAAATACAGAGGCCAGTGAATTACATTAACAAGCGACTGAAGGAGGCAGAGAGGAATTACCCAAAGCTGGCATACTGCCTATTGATCGCTTCAAGAAAAATCCGCCTATACTTCTAGGCTCATCCGATTAAGGTTCTTACCGACCAACCTTTTAGATAGGTCTTGCAGCGACTTGAGACTTCTGGAAGGCTATTGAAATTGAACATTGAATTGAGCCAATATGACACAATGTATCATCCTCGAAGGTAAACCCAAGGCCAGGCATTCGCAGACCTCATAGATGAGTACACTATGCGAGATGATACTCTAGAAAGAATTGGACTGTAGGATGTTGGATGGAAGATGTATACCGATGGTGCATACAACGAGCATTCCTCTAGGGCAGGTGTTGTGTTGGTAACCCCTGAAGAATGTTAAATCTATTATGCCTTGAAAATTGACTTTCCCACGACAAAAAATGAAGCAGAATATGAGGCATTGATCGTAGGACTCAAGATCGCGAAAGAATTGGGAGTTCGAACTTTACACATCTTTTGCGATTCCCAACAGGTGGTGTGCCAGGTGAGAAAGGAATTTTAGGCAAAAGGGGGCAAGACTAGCTCCTTATTTGAACAGATCCCTTGATTTGCTTAATGATATCGAGTACTATACAATAACACATATTCCCAAAGAGGAGAATGCGATGGCTAGTTCATTGGCCAAGTTGGCTAGCTCGGGAGATGCAAAACTCATAGGCCTGGTCCCGATGGAAGTATTATCAGCTCCGAGCATTGACTAGATGGATGTCGATTAGATCTTGAAGGCTTAACATGAAAAGAAGTCATGGATGACTCCAATCAAGAATTATTTCCAGGGGGAATCCTTTCTAACAAGAAGAAAAAGCGATGGCAGCTCCTTCACAAAGCATTAAGATTCATCATGCAAGAAGGGGTGCTATATTTAAAAGGATTCTTATTCTCTTTGCTTTGGTGTGGTGCCAATAATGAAGCTAAGAGGGTCCTAATGGAAGTACATGAAGGGGCTTGGGGTGACCACACCGGGGGAAGACCTTGGCGAAGAAGATTCTTGGTTATGGATACTTTTGGCCAACCATTAACCGAAATGCCGATGATTATACTATGAGGTGCGACAAAAGCCAACGGTTTGCTAAAATTCCTAGTCCCCACCGACAGAGATTACATAGATGGCCAGCCCTTGGCCGTTTGTAGTTTAGGGAATTGATATCACTGGTGTGCTACCAATATCCAAGGGTGGCATGAAATACGCAATCGTTGTTGTCGGCTATTTTATGAAGTGGCTTGAAGCAGAGCCACTAGCCACGATCACTACTAAGAAGATGATCGATTTTATAGTCAGAAACTTCATTTGTTGCTTTGGGGTCCCGTAAACAATCATTTTTATAATAAAACCCAATTCGCCAGTGCTAAGTTCAAAGACTTCTGCTGCAGGCATCACATTAAGAAGAGATTTGAAGTGGTAGCACACCCACAAGTGAATGGATAGGTGAAGATGCGAACAAAATAATTAAGTCCATTCTCAAAAAGTGATTGGAGAAGGCCAAGGGCAAGTGAGTCGATGAATTACCATTAGCGCTTTGGGTTTACAGAATGACCCACAAGTCCATGACTGGCCACTCTATGTTCACCCAAGCCTACGAATCAGAGGCTATGATTCTAGTTGAACTCGAAGTTCCTTCTCATCGAGTAACTCTTTACAACCCTCGAATGAATGAGGAACTCTTGTTGGAGTTTCTCGACATGGTCTATGAGAAGTGTGATGAAGCTGACTTGAGAGCAGCCGCACATCGGAATGATTCGCCCAATATTATAAAACAAAGGTTAGGATCCGAACCTTTGAAATTGGAAATCTCATTTTGAAACAAATCTTCCCAGCACCGTGAGTATGGGCCCAAGCTGGGAAGGTCTGTAAGCAGCCGAACATAAGCTTGGAGATGGAACATTCAAGTTAGCAACCGTAGATGGGATCTCAGTCCCGTGGGCGTGGAATGGAGAACACTTGCGATGCTATTTCACTTGAGCTTTATATTTGCAAATATTTAATTAAGTAAGATGTAAAAAGACGGAATCTATCATTTCGTATGAGTATAAAAAGAAACGACTTCCTGAATCTATGACTTTGTCTCCATTTAACCGTAAACTGTAAATTATGGTAAGCATGAAAGGATTTGCATAAGTATAATATGGGTTTGTAGGTACCTAGAAATAGGTGTCAACTAAACTTCTATGTCCCATGATCGAATGCTTAAAGTAAAAGCATCCTTGGCATTCGTAGATAGATGCATATTAACACTTTCACCCTTGACTTGGGGGTAGTAGTATAAACCTTTAAGGGTGGAATGAGACAGTTTGCTCGGAAATCTCATGCCCAGAGTTTGGCAAAGCCCCAACATCTTACCCAGAGGATGGCAAGATGAATGACCGATGCCTGAAATCAGGCAAGGCCTTGTACAACAACACCGATGCCTTGCCAATAGGAAGGTGAGGCTGAGGTTCATCGCCCATAGTTAAGTGGGATCTCGTTCAAACCCCGATCAATGTCCAGAGTCAAGCGTCGTCGAAGGCTGACATCCTAAAGAGGGATGACTAAACCACCATCTTGCTTGGTCAACTCCAATCGGCGCCCGAAGTCTGGCATGGTTGGGAACGAATGTCCTAACGAGGGATGTCTAAATTTCCATTCCGGCCAACCAACTCCTATCTTTGCCCAGAGTTTGGCACGATCGAGGGAAAATATTTCAAAGAAGAATGTTCTGACCATAGTTTTAGGTGATCAAAATTTGATCGGACCCAGAATCGGACGCGATCAAACAAGGATACCCTGAGATGGGCACTTGATTCGTTAAGCTCCTGTTGACCTATTTAGCATAATGAAAATCGTTGTTGTAATTTAAATGGAGCGTGGTTGAAGTCAAATAAGACATGCCTATAATTTAGTCAAGTAACAACAGAGAAATGGTTCACGAATATATAAACAAGAATACTAAGCGCTCTCATTACTCGAACAAGTCAACATGGAGCTTGAAAAGAAAATAAAGTTTTTAAGCATCTAAAGAAAAAGCGATGGCCGAACCCATAAAAAACCAGCCTGTGCAAAAACAAACCTACGGCTATACAACATAAAGCAAATGAACAATCACTTTTGATGCTTTGCCACTTCTTCTTTTTCCCCTCTCCGGAGGAGTATGCACTGGGATCCTCTGATTTCTTCCTACCTCTTCCCCTGCATCCTTAGCCCTTTGTAGGGATACTGTGTGATGACCCGGTGGGAACACTTTGAGTGCTTTTGGGAGGAGGAAGGGTGATTGTAGCAAAGATAGTTTCACAAAGTAAAGCTATAGACAAAGGAGGAGAAATGAACTCAACCTTCTCCTGCTTGATCTCCTTAGCCAATAGAACTAGGGTTGCTAGTATTTCTTGCATGGTAGACCCTGTAAGAGGCCTCGAAGATCCCAACACAAGGACATTCTCATCAGTTTGGATTCCTTGGAATTTACCGGTTCCCTTCTCTTGCAAAGCATCAATCATTTGTGCACCATAGCTAGGAGTTTCACCAGCTAGAACACTTGGAGTTGTCTCAAAAACAGTCATGAACACTAATTTCATCGTTGACGCTTGTTGTCCCAGCTGAGAACCTTCCTCAGGAAGAGAAGTAATGTGAGGCCGACCTAAAATTTTAGAAACATAGAAGGAGAGATTAGCGACATCGGTTGGTGTGATGTGAGCCTTCTCAAATATGGGTAAGGTCAATGAGATACCTCCGTCGGGCCGAGGCTCGGTATGGGCAGGGGTGCCATCAGAATTCCCCTTAAGAATAAGGGACATAATAGTTGTCTTTTTCATGTGAGGTGCATCTAGATTGTATGGAGGGTCTGATGGAGAAATGGAGGTAGCTGGAAACTCGGAAGTGAGACCCATGGCGGCATCTTGAGGTGTAGTCCCGGAACCTTCACCTTGGTTTTTCTAGGCCTCAGTAGCCAGCTTCGAGTGCAGGATGAGCTTACCGGTTCTGAATGATTCAATTTTGTTTGCATTCAAAAGCTCACGTTCTAACTCTTCCAAGTTTACTTTGCCTCCATCCAATGACTCCCACACTTCTTCAACTATCTGCTCCCATGCCAAGGCCAGAGCCTTGGGATAGTCCTTGTTAAGCCACTCCAAATTTCTAAATTTTATTATGTTGGCGTTGTAGTTGATTATGATTGGCTCGAAATTCTCCATAATTTGCCTCATTGCCGCCTTGACCTGCTCATCCACTCCTTTGGCATGAGTTGCTGCCTCATCCCTCTCCTTATGACTATCCAACAACTCTTCATAGTAGTTATGCGCTTGCATGAGAGCATCTTCTTTTTTCTTATTCTCTTTCTCCAGTTGTATTTTCATGCTCTCCCACTATAGTTTTAGCTCTGCTACCTCTTTTGCTAGGAGATCCTTCTTATTCGATAGAAGATGGCTTCTATGATGAGTAGACTCGATTTGATTTTGATGGTTTTGCCCCTCTAGCTTAACCGATTCGGTCAAGTTTTTGACTTTTTGCTTAGCTTCTTTCAACGCCATTTTCAACCCTATGAATTCCTCATTGAGACGGGCTATATTTTGCTTGTCCTACTTAGCCTTGAGCTTCATCCTACGACCTCTACCTTTTTTGCTTTCAACATATTTGGAGATCACCTCTGCTATCCTCTTCCATTTAAAGTACCATTCATAAGCGTCATTAACGGAAGCCATGGTTTGATCTTGAATGTGCAGAGGGATGTCTTTTAGATCCAGAGCAAACTTCACCGTGTCAAAGCAAATTTTCAGAAAACAATGCTTCAAATCATCTATGTGAGGATTGGAAACGACCTGTTGCTCTACCATCACAACTGGAGGTTCGATAGATTCTTATCAGCCCTATGGCGAGAGAGTCAGCGGCAACAGGTTTGGATAACTGCTCAGACTGCTGAGAGGCATGAGGTGGCACTATTTGCTTTGCAGAAAGGGGAGCTGAAGAAGGGGTGCGAGAAACATCCTCAACTGGAATGTCATCGAGTCGATCAAAGAACTTGTCCAAGCTTCTGGGTAGAGGTGACCTAGATCTAGATCTATGCCTTGATGATGAGTTGTGAGAGTAATAGCCCTTGTCTCGACTACCTTGATCCCGACTTGAGTGCCTACTGATACTTGAGTCATGATTGGTGCTATAAGAATGTTTAGGCGGGTTGCACCTCTTATGCTTCCGTATCTAACTCTCGAGAGAATGAAAAATAGTTTCATGCTCCATTGATCTAACAAATGAAACAAAGACGACTTAACTTTCATACGACGGAAAGCACAATGCAAGCTAAGCAAGGTGTAGTGCATGTGTGTGTATGTGTGCGCCCTAGTGTCCCCCTAACAGACCGTGAGTGAATTCCGTTGACATGGGTGATTTCCTCTACGTGGGTTGTTGGCAAGTCACCCTATAAACGGATATGGGATATCCCCGAGGCTCACGTTCTCCAGGTCAAAAGAACCAAATTCATCTAGAATATAATGCCCTAGTAGGCCTCGTCAGAAGGAAGGAGAGGAGTCTCCTATGTTGTAGTGGTTGGCGGAGACTGTGTAGGAGTCCACCTCGTAACAATCTTTATCTTGGGTTACTTCCTTAAAAGAAATTCTTAGCCATCGTTGTCATCATCACTAGAAGGCTCGGACCTACGTCGGCATCATCATGGCCTACTCCGCCAATTTCACCCTCTTCAATGTGCTTATGCACTTCTTCAACTCCAGCCATAGGACTTTGGACTAAGGGCACCACCGGGTCCTCGCTGTTATGTCCGACAAGGATTTGTCCTCGTTGCTATCAGTAGCCATCAGAATTTGATCGACACTGTGGCCCACTTCTAGCAAATTATAGGCTAGGAGGTTCTTATTAGTAAGGAGTGTTCTCGCCTCCCTGTTAGCAGCCAGAACTTCGAGAAGAACTCTAAAAGTGTCTACGAGAGCTGCATTGCTAGGTCTCTTCAGTACATCTGAAACGGTAAAAGGAAATGATTTGAGTAGACGGAATTATAAACTATCGTAGAATGGAAAGGATTGAAAACAAGACTTAGATCCGAGTAGCTAGCATTATGCAAATTTGGGCGGGTAGCGAACAAAGAAGAACTCATCTTTGAAATAGCTTAATTTATTCCAAATGCCCATTACAATCCTGCAACCTATGAAAGGTTCCAACTATGTAAGAGAAGGGTTTCCCTTTTGATGTTTTATGTTGTACAAGTAACAGATCTCTTCATCACTTAGGACACGATCTACGTGTTGGGCAAAGATGACATAAGCACCATGCAAAAAGGCATAGCTATTGGGATTCAACTGCGCTAGAGCCAACTTCATAAAATTCAGGACTCAACAAATGAATTGATAAAATGGTGGGACACACCCCGCCAGGCACATATACCGATTATTTGCAGTGTACGCTACTAGGGGATAGTGTGCTCGCTGATGCGTAGGAACTAGAACATCCTCGAATGGGATGCCATGTCTTGTCACATATCCTCCTAAGTGTCCCTTCTTCGATTTTGGAGGTAGTAGAATCTGCATGGTCATCCAATATAACTACATCTTTAAGACTATCCATAGCAGCCTCTACCTGGGGACCTTTTGCCGACCCTAGAGGAACCTCTTGGAGAGGTTGTTTGGCTTGTTGATTAGAAGGTTGAGATACAAAGGGTGGTGGAGTGCGTCTTGCAATAGGAACTATGGTTGAAATTGACTCGGTGTCTGATTCAGCGTACCTAGAAGTTGATAGGCTTGCAGTCATCGTGGAGAGATGCTCGGAATGTCTACGATCCATGGCTATCAAAACTTAACACACAAGTGATTTTAGAAATGTTAAAAGCTAAGCTAGTGCCAAAGTGAAAACCCAATGAAGTGTGATGCGATCGACAATATTGTGCAGTATTGTGTGAGATGTACACTTGTGAGTATACGGCGCTAGCATGCGATGCCGTGTAATAATCAATTTAGGAGCCAACGGTATCCGGAGCGGCCATCATCGTTGACCGTCCCAATGGGCTTCACGTTGTTGATCGAACATTGATAACTCCTTGAAGGAATCAGGAAGAATTCACTTGAGGAACCCTGATTATTTCCTCAAAATCACTCAAAACTGATTGAGGCAAAATTCCCATAGGTAGAATTGACACCGATACATAGCCCCTTGGAAATTTACCGCTTCTTCCTCTTCCTTATCTCATGCATGGTGTTGTCAAGGGCCGGTGGTGTGAATATCGGGCAAAGTCGACCATCAACATTGCCACCTAACTAGAAAAATTGAAGTAGAGACTCGTGTAACGATTCGAGTGAGAAATTGAGGATGATAAGGCAGGAATCGATGGCGTTGGAGTTTGGTGACCAGAGAAATCAATGACGATACTATGGAGGAGGCGTTGGCGCTCAAAGCTTTAATTTGGGGGCAAAATACTTTAGTGGTGGCTTGAAGGTCAAGGATCTCAAAAGCAAAGAACAGTTGAAAGTGAAGAGGAGCTAAGGGTTAGTTCGGGCCTTATAACCTTGAACCCAAGAAAATAGGCGACTTTAGTGTTATTTCTTCGAAGTGTTGGATTGGTATCGATCCCGGACGAGGGA
This sequence comes from Allium fistulosum, assembly GCA_030737815.1. Taxonomy (NCBI): domain Eukaryota; kingdom Viridiplantae; phylum Streptophyta; class Magnoliopsida; order Asparagales; family Amaryllidaceae; genus Allium; species Allium fistulosum. The sequence goes on from CM060904.1 coordinate 694,157,244, forward strand.
TCGGTACCAAACACTATTTAAAAAAATAAAAAAATAAATAAAAATAATAAATAATAATAATAACAACAACATATGCATGTATGCATGCATGTGTATATGGATGTAAATAGCAATATGCATGTGTACTTAGTTGGAGGATGGTGAATAACCCATGTACGTGTGCACGTGCGTTCCCGACACTTGACAACTAAAATCACAAGGCAATGAGTTCAAACCATTGAAATCCAAGACGGAAGTCTATTGAAAGCTTCTGAATTTGGAGTGACGAACTATGAGAGCACACTCTAGTTTTTTATAATGTCGGATGCCAATGGAAGTAAAGCATTACAATGAATAGCCAAGTACGACGGACTTCACCGAAACAATCCAAAGTAAGGATGGCAAGTATGGATTGAAACCTTATGCAACAATCCTAATTTGTCTCGATTCTAAGCAAATCATGTTGAAAATAAGATGTATCTTGGGGGGCAAGTGTTCTCCATCCTTTTGACCAGGTCATATTTGGATGAATCCAATTAGTCAAACATGAAGATTGCCGAGGTAGAGAGCCCAGAGTGATAACTAGTGATTCCAGACACCAAGCATGACCAAGTTTGCAAGCCCAAAACATAGCCATTAACTTCCGAAAGAAGGCCAACATCCCGTGCATTCGCAAATCAAAGTCCAAAAGGCATAAGAAAGACAAGTTAAGGACCAGTACCGATCCCTGACCATGGTTCGGTACCGATCCCCATATCTTCATCAATATCACCTTACATCTCTCTACTTCCAACCCATGATAAGCACAACCTATCTCAAGTTTCAATGGATCGTTCGCATGCAATTAACATTAAGAGTCTCCAACACATGAAGCCAAGTACTCTATTCCACCACTGATCTAGCTAATTCACTTAGGAGTAAGCTTCTAGTAAAGCAATCAAGATGAAAAACATGAAGTCACAAGCGATTCACATCCACCCAAGGCCGTGAAGAAGATCCATGGAGTGAGCTCATTTATCGGTATCGATCCCCAGCCATGAATCAGTACTGATCCCTGAAAATGGATGAAGTAGCCATGATCTTGCAAGATGTCTCCTCCAAAATGTGGGGAATGTGGCTATCAATGTGGTGAAGGAATTTTCGGTGACCTTGAGCTATAAATAGAGGGTGAGGTTGACGTTTTGGGGGATCTTTTTTTAGTTGTTTACGAATTTCCGTAGAATTCTTGTAATTCCGAGGATCATTACTGATCCACAAGAACAGTGTTTGTAAATAGTAACATAATAACCAAGTGGACATAGGCAACGTTTAGTCGATCCATTATAAAGTTTGTGCATCTCGTTTTTACTCATTTTAATTTAATTTCTTCATTTATTTCTCTACTATAATTTCTTGGATGTTCGTGCCACATTTTGGTATAAAAAACTAGGTATGACATAACTAGTAAGACATCAGGTGACCAAGCGATAGACTCGTATCATGTTATAGTATTATTTTTGTAGTATATGTAGACCGAAGTATGGCTCACCCACCAGATTTATGTATGACCCACTCCTATTTTTCCCTTATATACATACATACATACATACATACTTACGTACATACATACACACACACACACAAATATATATATATATATATATGGGTTGATGGAGTTTGGAGATGAGATGGTATCAGAGATATAGATTCATTTGTACATTTTTTATATGATGTAAATAAGTGTTGTGACGTGGATTTAACTATGTATATGGATTGGGTTGTATTTGTATTGTATAGACATAAATATCTGACAGTTAGATATGTTATGGTGATATGCCAAAGACTAAGATTATTATTATATTTTATTTTATTTCCTTCCTCTATGAGACTCTGAAAATTATTAGATAGAACTGTATTTTTATTTTATCTTACTTAACAATTCGTCCTTTTTAGTCCTTTATTTTATCTGAAAGTTATTATGATTGTTTCATTTCCTTCCACTGTGAGACTCTAAAAGTTAAACCCGGGGGTCGAAGAGGCGGGTTGTTATAGCATAACAACTACACCCAAATCGGAATAACATGCATCAATATACACTACCAAATTCTAGTTACTTTTAGAAATAGTAAGCGCCAGTGTATGAGTAAGCAATTCCTTCAGCTTCTGATAAGCTTTCTCATAGGTTTTTGTCCATTGGAACTTAACTCCGTTCCTAGTGAGGTTAGTGAGTGGTAGCAAAATCTTTGAAAAATCCTTAATTAAATGTCGGTAATAACCAACTAACCCCAGAAAAATTCTGATCCCTAAAACCATCTTAAGCCATTTCCAACACTAAATGTCTTCAACTTTAGCTGGATCTACAGAAATACCATCTTCACAAACAATGTGGCCTAAGAACTTCACCTGCTTAAGTCAAGTGTGGCATTTGGAGAATTTAGCTTTCAACTTATTTTGCCTCAGATTCTTTAATTCCATTTAAAGTTGTTGTCCATGCTCTATTTCAGCCTTGGAGTAGACCAAGATATCATCGATGAAAACTAAATTTAATTTTTCAAGATAGTCTCTAAAGACTCTATTATTAGATCGATGAAATACACAGGCGTATTCGTTAATCTGAATGGTTAAACCATCCATTAATAGAAGCCATACCTCATTTGGAAGTTATTAAAGTAGTACTATCCTCTATAATTCCGAGCTGGTGAAATCTGATTGCCAAGTCAAGTTGAGAAAATACCTTAGCACCACTCAACTAATCAAACATATCATCGATTCTTGGCAGAGGATTTTTATTCTTAATGGTAAGCTCATTCAGCTTTCAATAATCAACACATAACTTGAGGGATCCATCCTCTTTCTTCATAGACACTACCGTAGCACCCAAGGGAGAACTACTTGACGTAATAGAATGGTTAGACTCCAATTCCAATAATTGCTTCTTTAGCTCCTCATTCTCATTGCCGAACATTCTTGGAGGAGGACAACTGACAGGCTGAGATCTAGGAACAAAATCAATTCAAAACTCGATAGCCTGCTTTGGAGTTAAACCAGTAATAGACTCAAATACATCTAGGTATTCCCTAACAATAGGGATTCTAGAAACATCTTCCTTTTCCTAGGACTCAAGAACAAAAAAAGAACTATTCGAGTTTTGATTAACATCTCCTAGAACAAGACCGACTCGCACTGCGAAATATAGATGGCTTAGAGTAATTACTCTTTTAAGGCAGTAGAGATGAGCCTCATAATGGTAAACCAATCCATTCCCAGAATAATACCGAATCCCAGATATTTGGATACTGTAAGTCACATAAAAATGTTAAACCACACAAAACTAATTCAATATTTTATACATCAATCCAACGGTTGCGTATCCTCCAATAGGATTAACAGTCCTTAATCATGTAACCAACACACTACTTCAAGGTTAAATTTATCAACTGGCTCCTTCGACACGAATGAGTGCAACACACTCGTATCGAAAAGAACTATGATAGAAAAATCACTAAATAAAATAATGCCTTTCAAAAACAGCTAGAGCTTTCCCTTTAGGCTGAGTAGAACTCCAGACACCTCCATTGCATTCATCTTTTCACCCTTCCTATCTACCATCGGAGAAGCAAAACCATGATGACCTTCCTGATTGCAAGTCATGCACATCTTTTTATACAGAGAGGCAGGCATAGTTTGGAACACTCTCTAGAGAAACATCCTCTTTCACTATAGCCAAAACACATTACTATCTCCCTACCATGACTCTTAAACTCTTGTGCACTGGTCTTCACTTGCTTCTTGCCTTTAATCTGGGTCTCTGCTTCTTGAATGGAAATATCTAATTTAGTCCAAGGTTCACCTTGCTCTTCTGCTCTTCATTGTTACTTTCGTTCTCTGCTTCTTCAAGCCTTAATGTTGTGTCCACCAACTTCTCAAATGTAACCTCCAATCAAGGAAGTAGGGCTTTACTCAGTGCCATATTCAACCCATAGACAAACTTGTGGTTCTTCTTCAATGGCTATTTACAAGATCAATACCATACTTTGACAAGGCTTCAAAAATCGACGACGTACTCAACCACATGCATTTGATTCTTCTTCAAGTCTATGAACTTCCTGGATATTGCTGCTTTCCCAGCTTCTGAAAGGAATTTCTTCTCGGATTAGAACTTGAACTGCTCCCATGGTGGTTTATCTTCCTTAATTATTACTACCAGTAACTCATACTAGTCTAACACTCGCTTCTAGAACAAACTTGAAGCAATATGCACCTTCTATTGGTCAATGGTTCCAATACGTGTAAAAAGACACTCACATGTATTAAACTATGGTTGGACTCTAATCCCTCCCTTTGTACCATTGAAAGTCTTCAGTCCAAGCCTGGCATAGTCACTGCACATCCTGGCAAAATCAGTTTGAGGAGTTGGGGTGGTTCGGGGCTATGGAAGCACTAGACGGCTAAATGCTCCTAACAAGCTCCACCAACCGATCTGTAGTTATAAACACTCCTCTAGATCAAGAATCACTCAGTTGTCCAGGGTCAACACAAACAGATCATCAAGAACTAGCCATACTCACAACTACAATAATATAGGATTCTTATTAAGAACAATTGAGGGTAATATATATTTATATATAAACAAATCACTCAAATAACTAGTACGCGTCTAGGCGACTACTCCTAGTAATCATCTTATACTCCTAATGTATATAGTAATCTACCCAAAACCCAAGAATAGGGACTCCTAAGTCCATCTAGGCCAATGAGTCATGCCTCCTTGTATCATCGATTGTTCTAAGCTGCTCTGGTACCATTGAGCCAAAAAGTGGCACAAAACCCTAAAACGAAATTAAATAGAGAGATCTAGCAAAATAAAGTAAAAGACACCAGAAATTTCTGTAGTGGTTCGGAAAATATAAGGCCTACATCCACTTTAATCTTATTACTTATAGATTTTGGTCACAAGTACATGGATTTTACTAATCTAACAACCTAAAACAAAAAATAGAAACTTCTTTTATGATGAGGTCGTGTAGAAAAAGGGAGTGAAGAAGATTAAATGCCCAAAAGTCCTTTTCTAAATGCTATAAGTCTCATATTGATATAGAAAATGCCCCAACAAAGTTGCAGATCTAAGAAATACCCATTCCAATATCATATCTGAGAATGTAGGAAGGGAGACGAGGTCCCTTAGCCAATAAAATCACCTTGGTACTAATAAGAAGTGATCGGTACCGATCTGATTTTATGATGGCAGGTGGTGCCATCTCACTCCATTTGGTCTTCTATCTTTGATCCATCAGGTGCCAAGCACTTTTTCTTTAGAAATTAAGTCATAGATGAGAGGTTCTGATATCATCGATATTTATCCTTTCCATTAGAGCTTCTTTGAAGTTGTTCACCCGCTCCTTTAGAAATAGGCCTCAGGACGATCACTCTAACTAGCTATTCATTGACCAAGACTTCAGGGCTCCATAAAGTGCTAAAAAAGAACTTCGTACCGACCTAAAAGATATAATAACCAGGATCTTAATGTGCTCGAATTTCAAATGAATTGAAATCCAAGTCCGTTAGGGTGCAAATCGTTGGTATTAGTAACCTATAATAAACATAAGTACATCATAGATCTATCTACATAAACTAACAATCGAACAGTAAAATATAATAGAACATAAATACCAACTGAGGCAACTACTTTGGAATCAATATTACACTACGCCATAAATGGCCTTCTGCAACACAAAAAAAATGTTGGGTCAGGCCCAAAAAATGTTGCCATAGGTCTATGGCAACACTTTTCGGGTGATGCAATTTTTGCCGTTGCCTTAGACCTCAAAGGCAACATTTTGACTATCTAAGGCAACATAAGTAATATTGTTGCAATAGAACCCTATTTGTGTCTATAGCAACACCCATAGGTATCTGTAGCAATATTCCAAAATGTTGCTATAGATATTAACTTTCTGAATTTGTGGGGCCCACAATGTAGAGCATATTTGATTTTTTAATAAAAATAAATATTTATTTAATAAAACGCTATTGCACAGAATTTGATATTTAAACAGTAATTTATTTTAATAAATATTTTATTTCAACATTTGAAATAGTACAATTTCCTGACTCCGCTATTTTACAATTCAATGATATATAACACTGATATTCACATATACAGATATTCCTTACTACATCACTTAGTTCACTCATTACATATGCAGTTTCAATTTATACATACACCGACAAATATATGACGAGCCGAGTGCCGAGCCGAAGGCGAGCCGAGTAGCGGGCCCGGGCGCAGCGCCGGTAGGGGTCCGGGGCCCCGCAGTCCGGGGCACCACCCGATTCATCCGATTTCGGAAGATCGAGCCTTCTTTGAAACGACATAAAATGATGCACCACACATACTTCTAAACCACCAGCCTCCATCCTCTAATTGCCTCACCAACAAACTTTTTCAGTTGCTAAATTCGACTTCAGGTTGCCAAATCGCCTAATCACCTAATCACAATCGCTGATTACCCATTCCGACAACCCAAACATCATCAAACTTTCACACTGCAAATTCGCAACAAAACCAAGCACCACCCTTGGCTGATAGCAAACAACATTGCTTCTCACTGCAAGCTATATATCTACAGATTTGGACCATCAACTCTAAGCAGACTGCTTCGCCTTTCATCAACAAGAGAATCAAAGGTCAGTTCATACATGTACATTAGTTCAAAGCACCAAGCTATATATCTTCAGATTTGGACCATCATTAGCCTACAAAAGAAAAACCAAACTCGTTTACTCAAGCATTACAATTCATACAAATTCAATTCAATTACAATTCAAACCCATCATACAACGGTGATTTCAAGCTTCTTCCCCAAGAATAAAGCATCTCTGGTCGATAAGCGATTGAACTCCTTATCAGCTTCAGCCAACAGCGCCAAGCTACCTCAATTGTTGTTAACTTCATCATATCTGACTCAGCTCTTCTTGTGGCAAAGCTAACGACACCACCGTTCGAACATCACAACTGTTGCTCGCAACATCTCAAACACCGCGTTCTGAAACCGAACGGGCGGTTCAATCCAAAGAAAAGCTTCAGATCTACTTCATTCACCAAATGATAGCATCGACTCTGCATCATACCATTAACTGGAACAACCATAGCCCGCTACATCACTTCACCGACCGCATCCAGACACATCGCCACTGCCTATCTTCTCACCGCATCCAGATCTAAACTCATAAGAGCGAAGAGAAAACAAAGTTGTGTCCTCTGAATACTGGAGTGGAAGATTGAATAGAAATGTAATAGCATCAGATCCGATTGGGTTAAAAGGGAACATCTTCCATACAGATTAGGGAAAACGAAATTAGGGATTTGGAAATTGGGGGTGAGAACGAAATGATATGAAAAGTAAAGTGGAAAAACAAAAATCTGGGACAAATTGTAGTGGTGATCCATTTTAACAATCAGATTAAATGTAGATCGTTGGATCGTATTCACGCGGATTGCTAATTTTATTAATTTTTTAATTTCAATACATCTATAGCAACACTATATAAAAATGTTGCATCGTGTTACACTTGTTTAGCTAGAGCAATACATTTTTATGGCTAAGGTAACACCAAAAATACAACGTTGCAGTAGGACCAAAATTTTATATCTATCGCAACATTTTAGCTGGCAACACCTTGCAAAAATGTTGCAGAAGGTCATCTATGGCATAATGTTATTCCTTAGATATCTAGTTGCCTTGTCAGTGTCGAGCATGAATGAGAAGATTTCATCATCTACCATTCCCACCTTGCACCAATAGCTTATCCCTTTAAATCTATCGTGTGGGTTGTAATGATGAGGGGGTCAGAAGAATGTTCTGGTGATTGGAAAATTCCATACTTTATTCATAACACTAATTTATGTTGGTTAATTCCTATTTAAGTGTTATGTCCATTATTCATGGCTATTCTTTTTAATTTCATCCATACATACGATATGTCCAACCTTCTTCAAGGTGTAACTATAACTATAACTATATATATATGCCTATATATGTCTAACCACTGTACTACCCAAAGAAACCCCTACCACTTAATACTTCTTGAATAGGGAGGCGACAGAACCAACGACCATTCAATACCTTAAACCCATAGCGGCCCCTTCATAATATAATTGCTAATCAACCGTCCCTTAGCTACAAAGGTCGATGACTCCTAGATATGGCTTCATAATCTAATTTGTCGTATTACTAAAGGATCTCAAAGAAATATTTAAGGGTTAACTAGCCTACCTCCGACAAACAAAATAATAATTACACAATGAGGCCTTTGTGTATCCCATATAGATTCTACACCAATAGGAAGCGAAATCTATCTAAACATAATCCAAGTCTTTTCTGATGACCACTTGGGACCGCTGGTGGTAAACGCCTATAAGCCATCCCTGCTACTAAATACCGGTCAAACAACAACATTGACATAGCCCGCTGACCTCCCATAGCCGAAATCCCGTTTAGACTATCCTAATGTAGGTTAAGGAAAAATACCCATCCTAGTTACTTAATACCTCTTATTAGAAATGAAGCAGACTCCATTACGTATATTCTCTATTTACCTTCGACTTCTTATAAATGTCAATTGTTCGAAATAAAGGGCCATTATTATTCAAATTGGACAATCACTAATGACATCTATTCATTCATTCTAATTAAACTAATTATGCCTATTTCATGTCCTCATAAATGTCATATTAAATTCTTTAATCAGTCTCATTAAAAGCATTTATGTCCCAATTTAATTCATGTAACTCCCTATTAACTGCACATTTATTGCCCTACTAATTTGGCAATCACTGTTCATAAGTTTTCCAGTCGCTATCTCTTTTCCATTTCAAACTTCTAGTCCTATGATTTACTATAATACTAATAACTAGTCATCCTAATTATAACTAATATGAATACCAACGTATATTACGCTTTATTTATTACCCTACGTATATTTATATTTTTAATCGGTAGGCACGGTTAAATGTATGTGTGTGTCTATTCCTATCTCTAACTCATTAATTCTTACACAGGATTTCTAGAACATACACTTATATGTACATTCTGTAAATAATATTCATTTCCATATTATAATATATTAGAACTATCCTTCCCAAAAAGGATTGCCGTTATAAGTTCACATGAATTATCTGAAAATGAGACTTTTTCCACATCTGAAATTAAAATGAATTTTCATTTCTTTATTTTGAAATAGATAGTGCAGGAAACATAGAAAAGCATCCATGATTTGCACATCCCTTTCAATTTGATAATTCCATATTATTCCAAATGTCGCACTTTTTATACATAGTTGTGGAACTAGATTATTTATGGAAATTTACACGAAAATGGATACAACAGAATTGTACCCGCAACGCTCCCAATAAATTAAAACATAGAAATTTACATTCCAAGTCGAATTAGGGCAATCTAAATTAATACTAATAATTTACAAACCCAATTACCATAAACTTAGAATAAACCCCATTATCTTATCAACATTCTACTTAACAAATTTAGGTACCAATTTCCAAATTTTCGGACTTGGGTATAAATACTTTTTCATTACAGTTACCTAACTTACAGAATATGATGGCAATATTTTAATTAAATATGTTCTTTCTAAGCCTACAACTCAAAAGATTTTGCATATGCATAATAATGAAATAATATTCAATGATATAAATTTCAGCGCTATATATAAATCATATAATTTACCACTAACATTTCTAGCTTCCCAAATATACCAAATCTGAGTTCATCCCTTTAATTGACTCCTTTTTCTTTCCAATCAAAACATACGTATAACAAGATATATACATACCATTAGAATTTCAGGTTTGAGAAGAGATTTGGATTAAGTGGAATATAGATTTATAATTATAAATTTTAGCATTTTCCGCAGTATCGATTCGATCCTTCTCTTCTTCTCTTTTATTTTCTACACTTCTTCGATTATATATATACATATAATATAATATTTTATAATTAATATAAATAGCAGAGAAGGGAAAATGGTAGAGCTTCGCTGTTTTGATTAGAAATATGAGAAGAAAAGTGAGGGGATAGGCTTGTATTTAAAGGCGCTCAAATCAATCATATCCATTATATTTAAAATAATTAAATCTGTATTGTTCGGCCAAGGTTCAACCCTAGCCACCTCACTTGAACAAATCGATCGCTCCCCTATAGGAGGTTGATAGCCCCATGGTAGGGGTCGACCGGTGGGGTCCAAGCGATTATTGTTATTTATTTCCTTTTGTTCCTTTTTAATTATTTTCATTTTAAAAACTTCAAACTATGATAACTTCTTCATTTGAACTCCAATCGTAAAAATTTATATATGCAAGTTGTTTAGAAAATCGCCATGAACACAATGGTGCAAATTTCATGGCCAAATTCTGATATTTTCTCAAATTCTATTTTTAAGTCTTAACGATCATTTATTAATTATCATTTATTCTACGGGGTATTACATCCCCTCGAAAATTATTTCGTCCTCAAAATTCCCCAAGGATTGAAGCATCTGACATAGCACGCAACCATTCTAAACTATCCAACCAAGTAGTGTACAACCAATTTTGCAGCCAAATATGTACAAGTGCACGGTGTATCATAACATATATGATATGTATGCTGAATAGTTCTAAGTCAGCACCTAATATAAGAATGCATTATTTTATAAACTTTTGAAAATTTGATGCAAACAACTTGTATATACCAGCTGTTCTATATGTTTGCAATTTTATAAAAATAAAAAATCTTTGGTTTTATACAATAATTTCCACACTCCTATGAGTAGAAGTATGGTCAACAAATTTTGCATCTAATCCCTACCATCCAATACCGAATACATAATTTTTAACATCCAAAATTTTGAAAATGAAGTTTTTCTAAATCTATACTCCTATGCCACTAAAGGAATTTAGATAGAGAATTTTACATTTCCACCCTTCTTTTGGATACGTATTCCGTCGTATCTTGAAACCTTCTCTTTTGGCCCCAAATCTTATCCAACTTTTCTACGTACAATTTGCATAAGAAGATTTATTTTTGTATTTTCAAAATGGAATCAGTTTACATACAAGTTTTGTTCACTATTAACGAGGTATGGAAATAAAAATTCCAATGCTATAATGGATTTTTCCCAGGTTATTCCCTATGTTTTGTATATTTTCACCCTTGTCGAACAATAAAATTCATATTCATTTACACAAGACACTCCTACGCTAAGCATGTAGCCTTTGAAAATCAGAACTAATCTCATTTGGCCTTGAAAACTCCTTTTTTGGCCTTTCAATCAAACTTGCAAAATAGTTTGAAAATTAAATCTTCAAAAGCATTCGAACATAATTTTTCAAAAGCATTTGAACACAATTTTTCAAAAACATTTGAACACAACTTTCCAAAAGCATTTGAACACAAATTTTCAAAACATTAGAACATAGTTTTCAAAACATTTGCTTCTCTATCCATAAAACAAATCAAGCCACATCTTAACGTAATCGGGACTCAACTAATGAGTTAATGCATACAATTGACCCTAACACTGTGTAGTTAATCTTAAATTTGGAAAACCTTCCCTTTTACTTCAAAAAAAACAACACACAAGCATATTTACTAATTTTAGCTTTTAAGGCACAGGGATAGTGACCTGTGATTTCGCAACAACCTTTCTCTGTCCCTCATTTGCTAAACTATATTTTTCCTGAAATACTAAAGTTTTTGGGATTAAAGCGTTCTTTATTTCTAGTTGCTAATTTAATTTCCTAATTTATTTTATGAACTTCCAACTTTAATTATATTCATTTCCAGTTAAGAGTCCTTATGAGATTTCCTTATTTACACCGTTTTTTCAATATATATAGCTCTGACAACCGCCCTACATCTTCGATACCCAATATATATGTACAACACATTAAGGGGTACCCGGCTGATGCAGGACGGTAACAAGGGTGTAAAGTGAAAAAAAATCCAAGAACAGAACCTGTAGAACATCTCATAGTGCATAGACAAAACATAATATAATAACATAGATGTAAAACAGACGAGTCAGTGATATAATCTAATGAACCATAAATAAGAACATCATAGTGCAACAGGTTCAAAGATTATACAAAAACTGAAATAATAGAGTTTATACATCTCAACCTCCAAAATAAACCCTATAGTTATCTCCAGGATAATACAAGTACTGGCATTACTCTACATTACTACACATCAAAATATAAGTGATAGTAAGCTCTAAATATAGATATATGAAAGTGCGGCCCTCTATTCGCACTCTGTATAGCTCCATGCGCTATCTAGATGTGTTATTCCTAGTCTACTCATTTAAGAGTACTAGAGATAATAAGATACAAAGCATAAAACCTCAGATCAGACAACAGTCTAGTGTGAGTGATACATCATCTCAAAAATACTATATAAATTGTAAATAGCAAATATGGCATATGGAATGAAGAACCAAACCTAACATGTCCCTACATCCAAAGTGTTAGCACATAACATTCGATATCATAGCCATTTAAGTGTACTACGGTCAAAGTACAGTGTCTAATGTCTAGGTGTACGGTCGAAAATACCTACATGGCGTGACACCCTAGAGTGACAACAACCATGTAAAACGTAACATCCAACAAACAATCCTCACCATCACTCGTGTGCATTGGATATATGATTATTCGAATGGCACAATTGCAAACCAAAGACCCAATCGAAATCCCAGCTTCATTTGTGCATGAATCCATGCCACTCTGAAAGGCTAAGAACCATGCCCACAGTCACAAAGCCCAAGGTAATCTATTATCGAAAGATCTGGACACAATCAAAAATCCAGGTAGGTATCCCCACATACCCCTTCTGTACGAGCACACTAGAATTCCTTGAGTTATTAATGATCCCTTTGCATGCATCTCCATAATGGAACTCAATCGTTATTCCATTATGGCTATTTCCACGATAGGACACGGTCGCAAATCCTACTCGCAAGCCTCCATCGTTAAAGTTGCCCGTGTGGATCACCATCATGACTCCCATCATTAAGTCGTCATCTCCAGAATGCCTCTAGACGTTCATCGTAAGTCGTAGAGCCATCATATCGAGGTTTCGAAGTCGTCGTCATTGTCACTAGCGTCATCATTTCAAAATGTCCCGCCATCGCCTCGCTAATCGCCACATAATGTCCGGTCATCTCGAGTCATTTAGAGTGGCCTACTTCTTTCCATATCACCCCCAAGAACCCCAAAGTACACAATGAAGAAGTTCACGAAGTACCTCCATGCCACGACGAGAATTGCTCATTTCATATACTTTATTCCATAGTGCTGAGCCAAGCTTGGGGATGTTGAAGAAAAAGCCCGAAGTACACCCAGAAGCACCAAACCACATTTTTTATTCGGGCCCGGACCACGTCTCCCCCGAACAAAATACGAGTGCACACACCTGTCATAAATTTCTGTTCGGTCCTCCGCACTATAACACCATCAGACAACATTTGCTGTCCTGTCTTTTCCTTGCCAAACTGAAGCAAATCCAACCTAATCCAACCCAAACACCGAGCCCTCCAAGCACCGAGCAAACTCCTCGAGCCAAAGTGCTGTAGAAACTCCAACTTCCGATTTCATGTCGATTTCACCGCTATGCTCCATCCTTCGATCCATGTTCCTTCCGCATGCGTCGATACGACTCCAAACATCCTCGAGCCCATCCATCGAAGTCTGGTTTCATGGTTCCTACCACTAGTTCGCTCCAATGAGCGTTTTCAACCATACAAGCATACAAACAAAGACCATATGTACTAAACAACATTCAAACATACAACAATTCATGGAAAATCATCCCATAATATGTCTCCAACATAGCCTAACACACATCATGGCAACCGTACATCAAATTAACATGATTAGAACACTTTAAATTCGTTTTCACTTTAGGTTTGATATTAAAGCGGTCCCAAAACATAATTCAAACTTAAAAATGAGTTTTAAACATGCCAAAAATATATAGATATATATATATATATATATATATATATAAAGATGAGACACGATAAATCACTCACCAAACACCCATAAAGTGGAGATTTGCATGCAAATCGAGACAAATCCAAAAATCAACAACCAAGCCCTAAGTTTTCTTCCCCAAAATTGTAGATTTGAAGCTCTCTAATGAATCACCTTGTTTATCTACCCTTAATATATGATTTAGACTTAATTTAAAGGAGAAAGAGAACGAGAATGTTTTGGGTGGAGATTGGGTTAATGGGGGCTTAGATCTATTTGAGAAGAGGTGAAAGTTATTTTCAGGATGATGGTCCAGCCTAATATAGCCTCCAAACCTAAAATGGGTTAGTAGGCTTGGCCCCCAAACTCACTAATTACTCACTAAGCTGCTTCAAAAACTTCCGATCTTCAAATAGTCATATGTCCTAGACAGAAAGTCCAAATCACTATTACGACAACTCTACGAAAAGGGAAACCATCATATTTTCCAATGGAAATGGTCTCGAATGCTAATTCGGCTTCTATCAAAAGTTCTATCCGTTAGAAGTTTTTAGGGGTAAAATCATCTAGAAAAATTCTAAATATATAAAATGTCACCAACAGGCATTTTCCAAAGTTTTAGAGTCATACGACCTCACATGAATTTAAAAATAATATTTTACGATCCTTCGATATGTAAAATACATGTCGTTATACTCTCCTCGCCCCTTTAGGAATTTCACCCCCGAAATTCCCCACACGAGCAAAGTAAAACCAAACATAGCTACCCCGCATGCCTAACATCCACAAACAAATATATCGGACATCAAACATGCACACAAAAGCAGGTAATGATATCTACTCCTACCTAGCATGTAGGATACTAAACCCTATATGATATTGAAAGTTAAAGTAAACGCGATAAACAGAAGTCTCACGAAGAAAAGAGCTCTGGATAAATGGTCCTCATGCTCTCCTCGATCTTCCTAGGACATTTTGTACCACCCCCTATCTTGAGGCCCAAAGCAAAGTGCTACAGATGCTGCAGTTATCTATAATATTTAACGTTCGGTGATAAAACACAATAATGTTAATGGTATTCATAATATCATAAGCACAAGAATATGAAATAAAATACAGATTTCAAAAACAACTTTTTTGATTACATTTCAAATCAATATTTCGTATTCAGTTATATAATCCCAAAATGATTCCTAGGTTTCGATCAAATACAATTATTACAAATTACGCCAAGAGCGACATATGAAGATGCCCCCTTGGATGATCATAGTACTAAATACATAGACATATCAGTCATAAATACATCACAGCAGAAATAACTCTAAATAACTCCAACATAGATAGCTTTGCCTCCTGCACATCTTCGAAAGCTTATTTGCCCAACCTACTAAACCTAAAAGGACCTTAATTCTCAATCTACTCAAATTAATTTTGAGCACCCGATAGTTTAAGGGGAAAAACATAAACTTCAAGTCAGACATAAAGCCAAGTGTGAATAATACTATTACATCCCGGTTTGCTTATATTAAGTGAGACCAAGCCGCTTAGCAAAACGGGGTTCCCCTCACTAATATCCTTTTAAAGGCATATCTTTTACAAATCAAAATCCTGCAATTAAACTGATTATAATAGAAGGAGCAATACATTTATACATGTAAATCTGGTAATCAATGGACTATCTGTCAACACTATAGTTTTACCTGGCTAACTATTAACCATTGGCTTACTCGGGCCTACCACACATAATCAGTAATCTAACTTCTGTTAGACACAATACCGGGCCATCTGCCCTTAACTATCTTCTTCTAGGGTCAACTAATCCTAATGGTTTTATGGGCTCACCAATAAGCTATCTTTACTTTGTATATTCCCTTCCGTGTGTAACATCATTTTAGTCCCTTCTATGACAAAACCCTGCACACTAGAATTTTGGAATTAATTTAGCTAGGGATAATAGCTAAAGTATAAGGTGTGACCCCATACCAGACCCATCCAGTCTTCTAATATCTGAGTCATAAACTTAGGATTAACTACCCTATTAAATTTTTATTTCCTTGTAAACAATCTTTACAAATGATGTACCCTTGAAATCATATCTTTGTAAAACAAGGAAATCATACTCTTTGCTTTACTCAAAATACTTATGTCATGATATATGCTTTACACAAAACAATGTTGATGAAATCTAATCAATGGGACCACTTATCTCTTCAAAATAAGTTAAAACCCTTTTTAACTTAGAAAACTTTAGGCCACGAAGCCATAGCATTACCTTCGAAACTCTTGTTTAAAACCTTAAACAATACCATTCGAAACCATTGAAAATAACCCTTTTGAAAGAATTACTTAAAATCTTAGACATCCTCTT
This sequence comes from Allium fistulosum, assembly GCA_030737815.1. Taxonomy (NCBI): domain Eukaryota; kingdom Viridiplantae; phylum Streptophyta; class Magnoliopsida; order Asparagales; family Amaryllidaceae; genus Allium; species Allium fistulosum. The sequence continues at coordinate 694,173,602 of CM060904.1, forward strand.
TCAAAACCATTTATACTTATCTTTCGAAAGCATTAGAACCTTCCTTTCGAAATACTTAAAACATATCTTTCAAAACATTCATAATATGCCTTACGAAAGCATTGGGCTCAAGTAAAGGATTGTGGAAACATTGCTTTGAAACCATTTAAAAATATTTCTTTCGAAACCATTGGGTTTATCATTTAATATAACCATTGGGTCAAAGAAAGCAGAAGCAAAAGTATCCTATTCGAAAGCTTTAACCTAAGTAAAGGAATTGGGAAGAAGATAGCTTCGAAACCCAACCTTTCGAAACTATTGCCTTTAAAACCGTTTAAAAGAGGCTATATGACCCTTTCGAAAACATTGAGAAAGCGGCTTCTGAGTAAAATGGTAAAAGCACCCCTTTCGAATAGATTGTGATTAGAAAGGTATGAATGTGGCATCTATGTATCAAATTGGTTCAAATGTGGCTATCCTTTCGAAACCTTCTTTTAAAACAAAAGCAAGCAACAACTCTTTCGAAAGCTCCTTTCAAACAAAGGCAAGTGGCAACTTATTCTTAAGCTTCTTTTTTTAAACAAAGATGAGTTGATTAATTCAAAAGCTTGTTAGAGTGGCTTCAACCCCTTCGAATGCATGCCTTGGTCACGGTCTCTTTCGCCTTTCTCCAATGCACCACGTACCAATTGCTTGATACCACGTGCATTGGTTTCGAATGGGTTTGAAAGACCTATTGGGCATGGTGACGGAAGCAAGCAAAGGAAGTGGTAAAGTTGTAATTTGAAACAAAACTGATTTTTATGCCTTTCAAAGTAATTTCTTTTCACCTAACTTGTCTAATTTGTCAAAATATGATTGGTTGTCATTTCTTTATCAAAAACCTTTTCTAAAAAGGCTACCGAATTCAAAATTTACAATTTAAAACAATTTAATCAAATAAGCCATTCTGCTTGATATAATGTATAAAACATTACCTTAACTTAAATAATTTTATAACCATAGTAAAATACTTAGGAGAATTCCCCAAAAATCACAACAATTTACTTTTAATATGTTTTTTAACATATGTAAATTTCAGACCCAAAATTATTATATAATTGTCTTAAATAATTTAAACCCAATTTTAACTATTTTCCCTCTTAGAAAATCCATAATAAATCCACAGTCACTTAGGAAATTTTAAAACTTGAAACCCATTTCTAAAATAATGGTCATATATCAAAAACGCAACTCATTTGGATATCATCTAATAGGTTTTCTAATCTAAACATATCATAAAACCCATATAAAATCATATAAATCATCAACAAGCATATATATCTATTTAAACAGCCATAACATGGCATATACTTGCAAAATAATTCGGACATGATCATGAAACCGAAACCATTATCAAAAATGGGATGTAAGTCAAATTATTCACCTTGGCTTGGTGTTAAGAAGGTTGAGATTGAAAGTATGGTGCGGATCGTGCAATATGGAATAGTATAAAAGCAGTGCGGAATAAAAGAACAATTAGCAGATAATAGTAAATAATAAACGAGCACACCAGGAATTTTTATACTGGTTCGAACTTCCCGTTCTACGTCCAGTCCCAGATTCCTTCTGGAATTTCACTAACAACAATCCTCACTTAACCCGGAGGAACAGGTTTACAACAACCCTTGAACAGCCGAACAAGGGACCTGAGCAACAGAACAGGATTTTGCCTCAACAGCCGAAGAGGACTTCACACGCCTGAGCAGCAGAACAGGACTTCAACTTATACAAAGAGTATTTGACACAGTGTGTTCTTGATAACACGGATTTGTCTCTTGATAGTACAACCTTCCTATAATCTTCTCCTTTATGATATATAGTGTGATGTGCTTTGAGAATAGTGGAAGATAGAGTGATCAACGATCAGAGAATGTAAGCAGTTTGAGTGCAGTTTGAAAATAGAGAACAGATAAGAATTCAAGAATATTAGAATTAGATTCGGTTAATTGTTTTTTGAATTCTGTAATCTATTTATAGTGAATAAGGAGTTGCAACTATAGATGAAAAGCTATATTGAAAAGAACAGTTGCAACCATTGATTTTGAAAGAGTTTCTCTTTGGTGAAGAGAAGTGTCTTTTCAGAAAAATAGCAGTTGTATAAATTCAGCCGTCTGAAAATAAATTTCAGACTTCTGAAATTTGAAGCGTGCAAAACAGAGAGTAAATAGGCTATTTTTGACCTGATTCAGACGTCTGAATATTTTCATTCAGACGTCTGAATATTGTGAAACAATATTCAGGTTTCAGCATTCAGACGTCTGAATGAAGTTATTCAGACGTCTGAATTTAGCCTATAACTAAAAATTACCATAGCTCAAATGGTTAGAGCATTTGCCTTCTGAACTAGTGACCCGGGTTCGAGTCCCGCTCCATGCAATTTTTGAAAATTTGATTTTTCATTTAAAATATGAATGTATATGTGTGTATATCATTTTGAGAAGATTTTAACATTTGTAAACTCTAGACAAGACACTCTATGACTAATAATACTTTGTTTGTCACCTTCGTCTTGTCTCTATCGTATATATCTCTTCTTGTATCTCCATATACATTCTTTCATCCTTTTGTACTGTGTATCTTCATTTTGAACGTATTTGATTATCTCTTTTTGATGCTCATGTACCTGCAAAATAGCTTAGAGATTCTTTGACATAATTGTATAGTTGTTGTCATTAAAATCCAACAATTGAGGTTCTAACATTCTCCCCCTTTTTGATGATGACAACTATACAATTTTAAAAAATATTCATTCTATATATAAAAAAATATATTAATATGTTTAAAGCTCCCCCTAAGTATAACATCTCCCCCTAAGTATAATATCTCCCTCTATTAATATGCATATGAATTTCTCCCCCTTTGTCATTATAAAAAAGAATGAGGGAATATAATAAAATATATAAAATATCTTGTAAATAACGAGATAAACTTATTATTAATTATGAAGGAAAAATAAAATAGATTTTACCATATTTGCCGAAGTCCATATTTCATTGTAAACACATAATTCTATTAAACGTATGGAACATTCTTTAAAATTCCAAAATCTATTCTTTTCCTTTTGTTTCTCCGAGTACCTGCAAAAAATAATAATCATTTTCGGTACCCTCTTATCATGTTAGGGTCCGGGGGGTTAGGTCTTAGGAAACCATACCCATTTGGGTGTGGTTGATCCTTTATAAATATAATTTTCATTATTAACTACCATATCAAAATAATCATCAATATATTTTTCTCTATTTTTCCAATTAATAGGAACCCAAATACTTAGATAATTTTTATTCATATTTCCAGTCAATGGTTTTGTACTTCTAGAATTATAAACATTATTGGTCATAACAGTATTTGAATTTCTATAAAAATTGGATTTAGACTTTACTCGAAATTTAGTACTAGCACTAACATTTTTACTATACATGAAAGCATATCTAGTGCTATTTCTATGATCAACTTTATTATATCCTAAACCACTTTTATCATTGTGAGCTTTTGAATTCTTAACATAACCTAATCCCTTCTTATTTGAAGTAGGTCGAGAATTTTCAATAATCCTGGATAAATTTTCTCTCCCTTTATTAAAATTGGAAATATTTTTAGTAATGTCATCAAGCTTAGTTTTGAGACTAGTGTTATCTAACTCAACAATTTTAATTTTTGTTTTTAACTCATGATTCTCAGAAGCTAGAGCATTATTCTTTTCTTTTTGAGCTTCTATTTCTTGACTTAATAGAACAAGTTGAGAATTGTCAGAGAGTGAATCTTGAATTTTCTCAAGTTCTTCTTCTAATATTTTCTTCTCGTCTTTAAGCATATCTCTGTCGAATTCTGCTTTCTTCTGATTTTCCAGAGCTTCCTTATATTTTCTTTTGAGACTTTTTAAAGTGTCTAGAAGTTCTGAATTTATTTCTATCATATCATCAAAAGTTAGATCACTAACCTCATTATCTTTTGCCATGAAGCATTTGATTGTTTGCTCCTTTGATTCTTCTTTATTGCTCTTCCTCTTCTTATTGCCTTGACTAGATCTCTTTGTAGCCATTTATTCTAGGATGTTGTTACGATCTCTAGAATACCAGGTTATTAGATTATCAGATAACTGTGTTACGGTTATATGATGACCTTGCTCTGATACCAACTGAAAGTATGGTGCGGATCGTGCAATATGGAATAGTATAAAAGCAGTGCGGAATAAAAGAACAATTAGCAGATAATAGTAAATAATAAACGAGCACACCAGGAATTTTTATACTGGTTCGAACTTCCCGTTCTACGTCCAGTCCCAGATTCCTTCTGGAATTTCACTAACAACAATCCTCACTTAACCCGGAGGAACAGGTTTACAACAACCCTTGAACAGCCGAACAAGGGACCTGAGCAACAGAACAGGATTTTGCCTCAACAGCCGAAGAGGACTTCACACGCCTGAGCAGCAGAACAGGACTTCAACTTATACAAAGAGTATTTGACACAGTGTGTTCTTGATAACACGGATTTGTCTCTTGATAGTACAACCTTCCTATAATCTTCTCCTTTATGATATATAGTGTGATGTGCTTTGAGAATAGTGGAAGATAGAGTGATCAACGATCAGAGAATGTAAGCAGTTTGAGTGCAGTTTGAAAATAGAGAACAGATAAGAATTCAAGAATATTAGAATTAGATTCGGTTAATTGTTTTTTGAATTCTGTAATCTATTTATAGTGAATAAGGAGTTGCAACTATAGATGAAAAGCTATATTGAAAAGAACAGTTGCAACCATTGATTTTGAAAGAGTTTCTCTTTGGTGAAGAGAAGTGTCTTTTCAGAAAAATAGCAGTTGTATAAATTCAGCCGTCTGAAAATAAATTTCAGACTTCTGAAATTTGAAGCGTGCAAAACAGAGAGTAAATAGGCTATTTTTGACCTGATTCAGACGTCTGAATATTTTCATTCAGACGTCTGAATATTGTGAAACAATATTCAGGTTTCAGCATTCAGACGTCTGAATGAAGTTATTCAGACGTCTGAATTTAGCCTGTAACTAAAAATTACCATAGCTCAAATGGTTAGAGCATTTGCCTTCTGAACTAGTGACCCGGGTTCGAGTCCCGCTCCATGCAATTTTTGAAAATTTGATTTTTCATTTAAAATATGAATGTATATGTGTGTATATCATTTTGAGAAGATTTTAACATTTGTAAACTCTAGACAAGACACTCTATGACTAATAATACTTTGTTTGTCACCTTCGTCTTGTCTCTATCGTATATATCTCTTCTTGTATCTCCATATACATTCTTTCATCCTTTTGTACTGTGTATCTTCATTTTGAACGTATTTGATTATCTCTTTTTGATGCTCATGTACCTGCAAAATAGCATAGAGATTCTTTGACATAATTGTATAGTTGTTGTCATTAAAATCCAACAATTGAGGTTCTAACAGAGATTTGCCCTTTGATTTATTTCTTTAAGCTTTCCCCTTGATTCCTAGTTTATCGTCTTTTTGATTCCTCTTAATGGTGGTCGTTAGAGCTCTTAGTGTTTTAATTTTGTTTGTGAATATTAGAATGAATAAGGAATGGAAAATGGAAGGGTTTAGGGTATTAAAATGAATATGTTCCCATTTTACCCTTATCATATTTCTCCTACTTACTTATTTCAATTCTCATTTGCTTATACATTCATTAAAGTACGACCCCTTGTTAATTAACAAATCTCATTCCCTTAACTATTAACATTATTTAATTTAATTTATCTAATTAAATGTTCTAAATAATGTTACTCGAAATTAGGGTCATTACAGGCTCCCCTCCTTAAAGAATATCATCCTCGAAATTTCGATAAGGTACTCATAACAATCAAACATAAAGGTAAAACATGCCATGAAACAAGTCAGGATAAGTATCTCTAATCCCACTCTCGGTTTCCCAAGTACAGTCTCTCTCGTCGTTACTCCACTGGAGTTTGACTAATCTGACTGTCTTGTTCCTTAGTCTCTTCTCATCTCTCGCGACTATACGTATTGGTTTTCTAACTACAGTAATATCCGGTTCCACTACTAGATGATCTAACATAGTTGGTGCAATAGTATCTTTGGATCTCAAATACATTTCCTTAGATGAGAAATATGAAAAACATTGTGGACTCCTATCAAACAATTCACTAACTCTATTCTATACGCGAGTTTCCCAACCCTTTCTATAATAGGAAGTGGTCCAACGAATCTCGGTGCAAATTTTCCTGCAAATCAGATTACACCTTTCATCGGTGATACCTTGACGAAAACATTATCTCCAACTGAGAACTCGAAGTCTTTCCCTCTCTTATTAGCATAACTCTTCTACCTAGACCAAGCTTCCTTTTTTTTAGCTCGAATTAACTCAATCTTTTATGCAGCCTCTTTAACTAATTCCGGACCAAGAATCAATCTATCCTCGATCTCTAACTAATAAACAGGAGACTTGCATGGCCTTCCATACAAAGCTTCAAACGATGCCATCCTTATACTAGTTTGATAACTGTTATTATATGAAAACTCGACTAAGTGTAGATGGTCTTCCTATGATCCTCTGAAATCTAGCACGCAAGCTCTTAACTAATCCTTTAAGAATTTGTTAACTCTTTCCGTTTGCATATATGTCTGCGGATGGTAAGCGGTACTCATCTTGAGCTTGGTATCTAAAGTCTCCTGTAGACTCTTCCAGAACTCACTTGTGAATAAGGAATCTCTATCACTTACTATACTACTAGGAATTCCATGTAGTTTAACTATGTTCTTCATAAAAAATGTAGCTAAAACAGGTGCCGTCCTAATTGACTTAACTGGAATAAAATGGGCACTCTTGGTCATCCTGTCCACTATAACCCATATACTATCATTTCCTCGATTCGACCTTGGCGATCCTTCTATAAAATCCATTGAGATAGAATCCCATTTCCAGACTGGAACATATAAAGGCTGAAGTAACCCACTCGGTTTCTGATGCTCGGCTTTTATCCGTTGACAGTTCAAACACTGCCTCACCCGTATGCCTACATCTCTCTTCATACCTTCCCAGAAGAATTTTTTTTCATATCTTGATACATCTTAGTTCCTCCTGTATGAATGGTGAACTTCAAACGATGGCATTCTCTAAGAACTTTCTTCCTAATTCTTCCCAAATTCGAAACACATAGTCTTCCTTTCTTCCTCAACCACCCATTCTGGTCAAGACTGAAACCTTTCAAGTCATCGCTCTCTGTCCCATCCCTTAACTTTCTGATCCGTTCTGCTAATAATGGATCCTCTTTTTGTTTAGAAGAAATCCTTTCGATCATCAATGGTCGAACCTCTAAACACGACAACATGGCGGTTTCTTGACTAGAACTAGCCTTAAATCTCCATTGTATTCCACAAGTGGTCAATGCTTCTAGGTCCTTCCATTTTGTTAACATAGCTACCACAACATTCTGATGTTTTTTGCTAAGAGCATCCGCCACTTTATTTCCTTTTCTAGGTGTATATTCTATACCAAAATCAAAAGCGGCAAAAAACTCCAGCCACCTCTGCTGTCTCATATTCAACTCCTTCGGAGAGAATAAATATCTTAAGGACTTATGATTTGTGTATAACTCAAATCTCTCCCCTAACGGATAATGTTTCCATACTTTTAATGCGAAGATCACCACAGCCAACTCTAGATCATGAGTAGGATATCTCACCTCATGTGGTCTAAGCCGTCATGAAGTGTAGACAATAACTTTACCTTTCTGCATCAACACAACCCCTAATCTGGTTCCTCATGCATTGGTATACACTACTAGTCCTTGATTTCCATCTAGAACTACTAACACAGGTGCATTGGTCAACAGATGCTTCAACTTAAGGAATGCTTCCTCATATTTGTCCGACCTTCACGTCCTTCCTGGTTAGCTTAATCAAAGGTGCTGCTATCCGTGGGAAATCCTTAATGAATCTTCGGTAATAGCCAACGAGTCCAAGAAAACTTCTGATCTTGGTCACCATCTCTAGTCTTTTCCAGTTGTTAACTGCTTCGATCTTATCCAGATCAACTGACAAACCCTTCTCTAAAACCACATGACCAAGAAACTTAACTTTTTTCTTCCAGAAATGACACTGCGAAAATTTTGCTTTTAGTTGATGCTGCCTCAGCGTCTCAAGTGCCTCGGCTTCTCAAGCATCACTTTAAGATGAACTTCACGCTCTCTTTCATCCTTAAAGTATATCAACATGTCGTCTATGAATACTAACACAAATCTGTCCAGATGTTCTCGGAAGATTCTGTTCATCAATTACACGAAGAATGCTGGCACATTAGTTAGTCCGAATGGCATCGCTAACCATTCTTACGATCCATATCTTGTCCTAAACGCCGTCAAAGGAATACTACCCTCCACTACTCTAAGCTGATGGAACCCTGTTGCCAAATCCAACTGAGAAATTACTTAGGCTCCACTCAATTGGTCGAACAAATCATTAATTCTAGGTAACAGATACCAATTCCTTATCGTCTTCTCGTTTAACTTATGATAATCGATACATAACCTTAACGATCCATCCAGTTTTTTACAAACACTACGACTGCTCCCTAAGGCTAACTACTTGGTCTGATAAAGTTCTTACCTTCTAAATCTACCAACTGCACCTTTAACTCCTTCATCTCGTTAGGTGCCATCCTACTTGGCAGTCTACCCATAGGTTCAGTACCTTGTACTAAATCTATTCGAAACTTAATAGTTCATTTTGCCGGTATTCCTACTACATGCTCAAAGACATCAGTGATCTCTAATAATGAAAACTCGATTCAACTCGTCTTCTGTCTCCATAACACCCAACAAATCATTTACCTCAAAACTAGGGTTTTATACAGAGTATATAACCCGATCACTACAACTAGGGTGTCTAAGTGATTTTTTCCTATCGTGGCAAAAGATCCTAGCATCATACTTACTTAACCAATCCATACCCAAAATAATTTTGAACCCTACGAAATCAAATGCATGCATACTGCAAGTAAATATATGACCTAACAATTCGAACTCTAACTGGTCACATATCATCCCAAGTGTAGCATATCCTCCTATCGGATTCGCAACCCTTAAGGATATAACTAGGTATGAAGGTTCTAGGTTAAGCTTATCTACCAAACAATGAGATATAAAAGAATGTGATGCATCAATATCAAATAAAACTCTAACTGATACACTATGAATCAAAAGCGTACCTCCCAACACAGCTTTTCCTTTGTCCTCGGATGTTGGTCTTGAGGTAGCTAGTTCTAATGCGAACACTTTGCCCTTTCAAACCTTGGCCAGTTCCTTGCACTGGTTCTTATAATGTCCAGTCTGATCATAGTTGAATCATCTCACTCCCTTCTTGTCAGCAACCTTCTTCTTTTTGCATGTACATCACTGATGAGAAAATTTTCCTTCTTATCGCCCTTATAGCAAACTACTTCGGCCTTCCCTTTCTTGGCTACTCCTCCCTTCCGAGTGCCTTTCTTATGGAAAAACTCTCTTCTATTTCTTCCCACTTTGAGTTTCCCTTGCTTTGTAACTATCATGGAAAGTGAGCATCTCCTCATGCCTCAAAGCCATCTCAACAACTACATCACACAGATCCCTAATATGTGGCAAAGTTGCTTTAGCAAGATCGGGTTTTAATCCATGGATGAACTTCTCATTCCTTTTTATAATGGTATCTACCATAGCATACCTATATCTCGATAACTCTCCAAATATAGTAGCATACTCAAGCACTGTCATGTCTCCCTGCACCAACTAAACAAACTTCCTGAGCAGAGTTGACTTAGAGATCTCTGTCATGAATCTTTCCTCAAATCTCCTTCTGAATTCCACCCAAGTCATGGTCACCTTATTTACTCCCACGGTAACATTGTTCCACCAGTACAATGCTGCTCCTTACAACTGTCTGGAAGTGAGTCTCCTCTTCTACTCATCATTAAGCCCTAGATCAGCAAAAATCCTCTCACAATAAAGTAACCAATTCTTTACTTCTATTGCATCCTCAGTCCTGATAAATGGCTTCCCTCCAAGCCTAGCATAGTCTCTGCTTAGTACTGTATAGTTATTGACCACTGGAGCTTCCTGATTTCCTTCTCCTGCATTTCCTCCAACTAATCCCGTAGCAGCTCCAGCTTGCATCAGGTTGACGAAGAACTGATACATAGCTCACATATCAACTTGCGGTGCTCCAGTACCCGCATTAGCAGCTGGTGCCCGACCTGGATTCCTTTTAGTGTTTGGTCTGGCATTTCTATTAGTAGTGGTGCTTCCTCCACCAAGGTTAACTCTTTCATTCCTAGCATCCATATCTTACTTCCTTAAAATCTGCATTCAAGTCTTCGTAAGATACAGAAGAATAGCCTAAGAAAGATGGGAGAATAGAGATAAAGCATATACTTATATATAGCAAATATAGGTACGTTACTATAACGTTATCCCTTACCCCAATATTTTATCTAATTCCTTAGGATTATGTTTTCAAAATCATTTTTAAGTTTTCATAAACCTATGCTCTGATACCAAGTTGTAACATCCCTATCTTGAGGCCCAAAGCTAAGTGCAACAGACGCTGCAGTCATCTATAGTATTTAACTTTCGATGACTAAATACGGTAGAGTTAATGGTATCCATAATATCGAAGCATAAGAATATGAAATAAAATCATAGATTTCAAAAACAACTTTCCTGATTACATTTCAAATCAATATTTCATATTCAGTTACATAATTCCAAAACAATTTCCAAGTTTCGATCAAATACGATTATTACAAATTACGCCAAGAGCGACATACGAAGATGACCCCTCGGATGATCAGAGTACTAAATAGATAGACATATCAGTCATAAATACATCACAATAGAAATAACTCTAAATAACTCCTACATAGATAGATTTTCCTCCTGCACGTCTTCGGAAGCTTATTCGCCCAACCTACTAAACCTGAAAAGACCTTAATTCTCAATCTACTCAAATTAATTTTGAGCACCCAAGCGTTTAAGGGGAAAAACATAAACTTCGAGTCAGATATAAAGCTTGGTGTGAATAATACTATTACATTTCATTTTACTAATATTAAGTGAGACCACCTCGCTTAGCTAAACGGGTTTCCCCTCACTAATATCCTTTTAAAAGCATATCTTTTACAAATCAAAATCCTACAATCAAACAGATTATAAAAGGAGGAGCAATAAATATATACATATGAATCTAGTAATCAATGGACTATCTGTCCACACTATAGTTTTATCTGGCTAACTATTAACCATTGACTGACTCGGGCCTACCAGAAATAATCAATAATCTAACTTCTGTTAGACACAATACCGAGCCATCTACTCTTAACTATCTTCTTAAAGGGTCAATTGATCCTAATTGTTTTGTGGGCTCACCAATAACCTATCTTTACTTTGTATATTCCCTTCTGTATGTAAAATCATTTTAGTCCCTTCTGTGACAAAGCCCCTACACACTGGAATTTTGAACTTAATTTAGCTAGGGGCTACTAGCTAAATTATAGGGCGCGACCCCATACCAGTCCCACCAGGTCTTCTAATATCTGAGTCATAAACTTAGGGTTAACTACCCTATTAAATTTTCATTTCCTTACAATCTTTATAGATGATTTACCCTTGAAATCATATCTTTATAAAATAAGGAAATCATACTTTTTTACTTTACTCAAAATACTTGTGCCATGATATATGCTTTACACAAAACAATGTTAATGAAATCTAATCAATGGGATTATCTATCCCTTCAAAGTAAGTTAAAATCCTTTTTAACTTAGAAAACTTTAGGCCATGAAGCCAAAGCAATACCTTCAAAACCTTTCTTTAAAACCTTAAACAATACCTTTCAAAATCATTGAAAACAACCCTTTCGAAAGCATTACTTAAAACCTTAGACGTCCTCTTTCAGAACCATTTATACTTATCTTTTAAAAGCATTAGAACCTTCCTTTAGAAATACTTAAAACATATCTTTTGAAACATTCACAATATGCCTTTCGAAAGCATTGGGTTCAAGTAAAGGATTGTGGAAACATTGCTTCAAAATCATTTAAAATTATTCCTTTCGAAACCATTGGGTTTATCATTTAATATAACCATTGGGTCAAAGAAAACAGAAGCAAAAGTATCCTTTTAAAAAGCTTTAATCTAAGTAAAGGAATTGGGGAAGAGGTTAGCTTCAAAACCCAACCTTTCGAAACCATTGCCTCCGACCATTTAAAAGCGGTTATATGACCCTTTTGAAAGCATTGAGAAAGCGGATTCTAAGTAAAAAAAGCGAAAGCACCCTTTTCAAATACATTGTGATTGGAAAGGTATGAATGTGGCAGCTATGTATGGAATTGGTTCAAATGCGGCTATCCATTCAAAATCTTCTTTTAAAACAAAAGAAAGCGATAACTCTTTCAAAAGCTCCTTTCTAAAAACAAAGGAAAGTGGCAACTTATTCATAAGCTTCTTTTTTTAAAACAAAGATGAGTTGGTTGATTCGAAAGCTAGTTGGAGTGGTTTCAACCCCTTCGAATGCATGCCTTTGCCTTTCTCTAATGCACTATGTGCCAATTGCTTGATACCATTGCATTGGTTCGAAATGGGTTCGAAAAGCCTACTAGGCATGGTGACGGAAGCAAGCAAAGGAAGTGGCAAAGTTGTAATTCGAAACAAAACTGATTTTTATGCCTTTCAAAGTAATTTCTTTTCATCTAACTTGCCCAATTTATCAAAATATGATTGGTTACCATTTCTTTATCAAAATCCTTTTCTAAAAAGGCTGGCGAATTCAAAATTTACAATTTAAAACATTTTAATCAAATAAGCCCTTCTCCTTGATATAACGTATAAAACATTTAAGCTTATTAACTTAAATAATTTTATAAACATAGTAAAATACTTAGGAAAATTCCCCAAAAATCACAACGATTCACTTTTAATATTATTTCTAACATATATAAATTTCAGACCCAAAAATATTATATAATTCCTTAAATAATTTAAACCCAATTTTAACTATTTTCTCTCATAGAAAATCCATAATATATCCATAATTACTTAGAAAATTTTGAAACTTAAAACCCACTTCTCAAATAATGTTTTTGGTCATATATCAAAAACGCAACTCATCTGGATGTCATTTAACAGGTTTTCCAATCTAAACATATCATAAAACCCATATAAAATCATATAAATCATCAAAAAGCATATATATACATATATATGCATATATATATCTATTTAAACAACTATAATATGGCATATTACATGCAAAATAATTTGGACATAATCATAAAACTTAAACTATTATTAAAAATGGGATGTAAATCAAATTATTCACTTTGGCTTGGGTTAAGAAGGTTGAGATTTGCCTTTTGATTAATTTCTTCAAGCTTTCAACTTGATTCCTAGCTTATCTTCTTTTTGGTTCCTCTAAATGGTGATTGACCAATCTCTTAGGGTTTTAATTTTGTTTGTAAATGTTAGAATGAATAAGGAATGGAGAATGGAAGGGTTTAGGGTATTAGAGTGAAGGATGTTCTCATTTTGCCCTTATCATATTTCTCCTACTTACTTATTTTCAATTCTCTTTTGCTTATACATTCATTAAGGCACGGTCCCTTATCAATTAACAAATCTCAATCCCTTAAATATTAACATTATTTCATTTTATTTATCCAATTAAATGTTCTAAATAATGTTACTCAAAATTGGGGTCATTACACAATCACTTTGCTTTCCCTCCAGTGAACCATCACCAGCTCTACCATCTTCCTCCTAAGCTACTTTGTATCACATCTGATGATACAAACATGCCTACGAGTTCTCAATGCTTCCGGTTTACTCTTGATATCATCAAGCTGATTCAGTTTAACTATCATGCTTGAGCCATGCACAAACTTCCGCAAGTGAGAGATGTGGAACATGTTGTGCACACCCGCCATCTTCTGAGCTAGGTCGGCTTTGTAAGCTAGGTTCCTAATCCTCCTAAGTATTGGAAAAGGACCAATGAATCTCGGCACCAACTTCCCATTATTACTGAATCATACAACATTCATTAGTGAAGAGATCATGACAAATACCATATCACCGATGGGGAAGTCTAAGTCGTGTCTTCTCCTATCAGTGTAGCTCTTCTGCCTATCCTGAGTAGCTTTCATTCATTGCCAAATGATCTTGATCATCTTCGAAGTATCTCTAATCATATTTGGACCAAGTATCAATTTCTCACCTGCTTTCCACCAATTAGAAGGAGCATTGCATAGTCGACCATATAACGCCTCAAATGGTGCTAAGTCGATGTTGGACTGATAACTACAGTTGTATGCGAACTCTACTAAGTGCAAATGATCATCCCATGAGCCATCAAAATCTAGAATGCAAGCTTGCAAAAGATTCTCCAAGATACGATCCACCCTCTCGGTCTACCCATTAGTTTGTGGGTGATAAGTTATACTGAGATGCTTCTCCATCCCCAATGCCTCTTGTAAGCTCTTCCAAAACCCTCTAGCGAACAAAGGGTCTTGGTTGCTTACAGTGCTATTCGGCATACCATGGAATCGGATAACCTATTTCACATACAACTCAGCCAATTTGGATGTCATCCTACTAGATTTTATGGGTATAAATCTAGCACTCTTTGTCAATCTACTAACTATAACCCAGATGCTATCGTTCCCTCTTCTGGTCGTTGGCAAAACAAAAATGAAGTCAATCGAAACTTGTTTCTATTTCCACTTAGTAACCTTGAGCGGTTGTAGCAAAGCACTCGGTTTCTTCTACTCCCATTTTATTAACTGATAGTTCATGCACTTCAAGATGAATGCCCAAACGTCCTTTTTCATCCCTTCGCAATAAAATGTCTATCTTATCTCGACACATTTTATTGCTGTCGGGATGTATAGTCAATCCTAAATGATGGCACTCGCGTAACACTTCATCCTTCAACCTATCGACATTAGGAACAAACAATTTCCCATCTTTACGAAGCCAACCATCATGATCGAGCCCTTCATCTCCTCAAACTCTACTCCTTACTCTATCTTCGCTATGATCTCAGCTAGTCTAGCATCTTGTCTCTGACTAGTACTGATCCGTTCAATCTAGTGTCTAAAATCATAGCCAACAATAAACTCCAACCGCTTTCACTCTAGGAACATCGCTCCTAAGCTAGCATGTCTCCTACTCAAAGCATCAGCGATTGGATTTCCCTTACTGAGCGTATAGGAAATGTCAAAGTCATAGGAGGCTAGAAACTCAAAAATCACTGCTGACGATGGTTAAGGTCCTTCTAGGAGAATAGACACTTCAACGACTTGTGGTACGTTTACAAATCGAACCACTCCCCAAGCAAATAATGCCTCCATATCTTCAAAGGGAATATTATCACCGTTAACTCCAAATCGTGAGTTAGATACTTCTTCTCATGTGGTTTCAGTTGTTGACTAGGATAGGTGACAACCTTTCATATCTACATCAACACCACACCTAGTTTAGTACCATAGGCATCTGTGTATACTGTTAGGTCCTTATTCCCAATCGGAATGACTAACACCAGTGCACTCGTCAACCTCTCCTTCAGAATCACGAACGCGTGTTCGCACCTCGCATCCCAAATAAAACTCTGATTCTTTTTCGTTAGCTTGGTTAACGGCGTTGCTACATTAGAGAAGTCCTTGATAAAACGTTTATGTATCCCGCCAATCCAATGAAACTTCTCACATCTATAGCAGTCTTGGGTCGATCCCAATCCTATACTATTACCACCTTCACAACATCTGCAGCAATACGCTGCTCAAGAACAACATGACCTAAAAATACTTCCCTAATCCAGAACTAACACTTTAAAAAAATTGCCTTCAATCGGTGCTTCCTCAACACCTCAGGCACAATCCTCAAATACTCCTTGTGTTCTTCCTCCATCCTCGAATAAACAAGGATATCATCCACGAACACAAGTACAAACTTATTTAGCTGATCCGTGAAAATACAATTCATAAGATCAACAAAGTATGTTGGTGCGTTGGTTAGCCCAAAGAGCATAACTAACCACTTATAGAATCTAGATGGCATACAAAACGCTATAATCATCACACTTTCCTTTTGCACTCTCAGTTGATGAAACCCCATCACAAGATCAAGTTGAGAGAATACGCTAGCCCCATGGAGATGATCGAACAAGTCATCAATATGCAGGAGTGGACACTTGTTCTTCTTCGTCATCTTATTCAGCTCATGGTAATCTACTCACTATCTCAAAGATCCGTCTGCCTTAGTGGCAAACACTACAGGTGCCTCCTACTCAGATATAATCCATTGAATGAACTTTCATCATAATAGGTCATTCACTTGCACCTTTAGTTCCCTCTACTCGTTTGACGCTATACGCCTCAAAGGCATAACTCTTAGTCTGACATCATTCACCAAATCTATATGGAACCTTATCTTCCTATATGGTGGTAAACCAATCACCTCTTCAAACATGTCCGGATATTCCCTTGTTATAGGCACATATGACAATTTATCGTGTGGGATCTCGATCGAGTACAGAAAGCTAACAATCACCTTATCGTCAAGTAGGCAGACTATATCTGACCTATGCCCATCATCCATCCCTCTCGTCACCAATGGCCTCTCACAATCCGCCACTACTTCATACTTCTTTAGCCAATCCATCCCTAAAATAATACCAAACTGCACAAAACCTAAAATGAAGCAATCACAAGCAAACAAACATCCATGACTTGATAAGGCTAAGTCTCGACAAACCATGTAAAGGCTTGTCGATCCTCTGACAAGGTTTGTGACAATCAAAGGTCAGCCAATTATATCAGGTTTCAATCTCAATCCATCTACCAAATCATTAGATATGAAGTTGTGAAGCCCCGGTATTGAATAAAACATGTACAAGTATATCAAAAATAGAAACTGCACCCTGTATAACAATGCTCTTCCCCTTCTCCTTCGTCGATGGAGCACCTGACTAAGTTGGAACAACGCTCAAGCTTAAGCAGACATAGCTTGATTATTCCTTAATGGTTTTAAACAATCCTTTTTGACATGCCTCGACTTATTGCAGTTATAGCACTTCTTGCCTTCCACCTTGCATTCTCTGATAAGATGGTCCTTCTTCCCATAATTATAGCAAGTAGACTCCTACTTGCCCTTCTTCTGACCACTCTTCTAAAACTGCTTCTTCTTCTTGTTATTGTCCAAGTTCTCTTGCCTCCCCCGCCAGCTTGCGGCTTTGACTCATCCTTGGTAGAAACAACCGACTTAGGCTTGGGATACAAGCTCTCATGTCGAAGAGCCTTCTCCACCAGCCACTCGAAGGTCTCATCGATATGACTCACGAGTTTTTCTCCAAGATGTCCAATCCCATAATGAACTTCTCATTTTTCTTGAGTGGAGAATCGATAAAAGATAGGTCATACTTTGATAGTGTGTCGAACTCATCCATGTACTCCGACACAGACATATCCCTCTGTCTCAAATTAGCAACCTTCTGGAAGAGCACCGACTTCTGAGCGGCCGGTATATACTTCTCTTCAAATCTCACCTTAAACTATTTCTAAGTAATCTGATCCTCAAGATTAGTAACCTTGATGGCATTCCACCACCCCATGTCTCACCCATGAAGCTGTCTAGAGGCCAGCTTCATCTTCATCGCATCCTCTAAATCCATATCCTCGAAGATGCGTTCACAGATGTCCAACTAATCCTACACTTTGATGGTTGATTCTGTTCTAAGAAATGGTTTGCCTCCTATAGTAAAATAACCCTTGTTTGGTTTGGCAAAGTTAGCCTTTTGTGCCTGCACTGGAGCATCACCACCAATTGCCACAGCAAGGCAACATGGGCGCGAACATGTTTTGAAAGTCGGGGTTAGCAACCCCCGATGTCGCCTCCTCCTCAACTCCGTAGATGGAGTTCCTAGCAACATTCCTCGTTAGTCGGCTCATTCTTACAAGTTGTTATAAGAATGATCAATCTCTCTAAAAGGAATTAGTGGTGTCCATGAATGAAATGCGATTTACATAATATATATATATATATACTGTATAGTTTCGAAAACCAAAATATTACAAGTGTGCACTCTCATATATCACTCGATCCATTTTAAGGCGATAGCTCCTTCCTTATCTCTAATAGATCCAAGTATCAACTTAGGTCGTCTATGCAACTTAAGCTCTGATACTAAATGTGATGACTGTTATACACCTTCGGTACCCAATATACATGTATAATGCGCCGAGGAGGTACTCAGCCGATGCAGGACGGTAGCCAAGGGTGAAAGTAAAAAAATCGAAGCATAGAATCTACAGAATATCTCACAATGTGCAGATGAATATAATATATAACATAGATGTAAAACAGGAGAGATGGTGATATAATATAATGAACTATAAATAAGAACATCATAGTGCAATAGGTTCATAGATTATATAAAAACTGAAATGATAGAGTTTATACATCTCAATCTCCAAAATAAACCCAATAACTGTCTCTAGGATAATAAAAGTACTGGTATAGCTCCACAATACTACATAGCAGAATATAAAAAATAATAAGCTCCAAATATAGATATATGAAAGTGCGGCCTCCTGCTTGTACTCTGTACAGTTCCATGTGCTATTCAGACCTGTTATCCCTAATCGACTCATTTAAGGATACACGTGATAATAAGAAGAAAAGCATAAACCTCAGATTAGACAACAGTCTGGTGTGAGTGATACATTATCTCAAAACCATTATAAAAATTGTATATAATAAGTAGGGCATAGGGTATGAAGAACCATACCTGACCTATCCCTACATCTAAAGAGTTAGCCCATAACAATTGATATATGTTAATCTACTATCATAGCCATATAAGTGTACTGCAGTCAAAGTACAATGTCCAGTTCCTACATATACTTTTGAAAATATATATCGTGTGACACTCTAGAGCGATAGAAACCATGGCAAACATTGCATTCATCAAACAATCCGTACCATCACTCATGTGCGTTGGATATATGATAACTTGTATGGCACAATTGCAACTAGGGACCCAGTCGAAATCCCAGCTTCATTGGTGCTCGAATCCATGCCACTCCGAAAGGTTAAGAACCACGCCCATAATTGAAAAGCCCAGGGTAATCTACTATCACAAGATCTAGACACAATTGCAAATCTAGGTGGTGTCCGCACATACCCCTTCTTTATGAGCACGGTAGAAGCCTCCGAGTTATGAACGATTCCATTACACACGTCTCTATAATGTAACTCAATCGTTATTCCATCACGGCTATTTCCACGGTAGGACACCATCGCAAATCCTATTGGCTAGTCCCTATCATTGAACTTGCCCTTGTGGATCACCATCACGACTCCCGTCATTAAGTCATCATCCCTGGAACACGTCTAAATACCCATCGTAAGTTATAAAGCCATCATTCCAAGGTTTCAAAGTCATCGTCGTCATGTTCATCATCATCATGTCGAGGCATCCCGCCATCGTCTTGCTAATCACCATACAAGATCCAAGGTTATTTCGAGTCATTTGCAGTAGCCTACTTCACTCCATATCACCCCTAAGAACCCCGAAGCACGAAATGAAGAAGTTACCAAAGTGCAAACATGCCATGACAAGAATTGGTCATCTCCTATACTTCGTTCGGTAGTGCCGAGCTAAGCTTGAAGATGCTGAACCAAAAGACTGAGCCGCCTCTCCTACGAACAAAACGTGAGCACACACTAAATAGAAAATTCAGTCTGAAATCCTTCACCATACGAGTATGCACTAGGACTCGCAAAAGTGTACCTTAATACCATTTCACATTCCTTGGAGGATCCTTCTTATGGCTTTACACATGTTTAATCAGATATTCCTAGGGTCATACTAATATTCCTTTTATTAATGAGGATTCCTCGTTACTACCCTATGAGAATTCATAGATATTTTATTCATAGCCTAAAATTTTATCTCATCTTACCAAGGAAGTTATCTCAATCTACTCCATACTAAAAATTGGTTTGGTTTTCACCACATTTTATAAAAATAAACCTTCATAGTCATGATGTACTTGATCCATAACTTTTATCTTTGAAAATATGAACATAGAAACCTTTTTCAAAAACTAATTGGTTTGTTAAAAGAAGCCATGAAAAATTTCTACTCTAACCATCTTTTCCTTTTCAAGGACTTCCTACAACAAATACTTACTTCTTTAAAAGTAGAATTTTTAACTCAAAACATTTATCATGTTTGCATCCAAAAACTCAATTGTCGTACCAAGCCTTTTCCCAAAACATATATAACTTTAAACAATGAAAACAGGAGTAGACAATGATAACTTCCATCTTATTATTTTCCGACTACTTATGGTATTTCCACTTCCAAACTTAGCAGAGATTCTAATAGCATATGAAGAGGACTTTTAGAAGATATGCACAATTACTGCACATATTTGTGGAAATTTTCCATTTTTCCTATGCTTTGCCTCTAATCTCCTACATCGTTCCTAACTAGATTACTAACATTATTTTAATATAATTTCTTAACTTTATTCCTATTTAAGTTTCCTAGTATTACTACATTAGAATTTCTCCTACCTAAATTTCTTTCAAGTAGGTTCTCCTTACATAGCTCTTTTCCTCTTTTATTTTTTCCCCATTGACTCATTGAGTGCATTCTCCGACTATTTAGTCGTGGGCTTGTCTTTATTAACATGAAAAGGGATATGTATAAATCTATTTTAGTTGTTTTTCTCCCTATTTTCATTATATTGGAATATTCCTCCTATCTTCATTTTTGGGTATTCTTACCCTTCAATTATCTTTATCCCATTTCAATCAAGTACCATTTTCACTTATCCACCCCTTAGTAAGAATTTTAAAAAGGAACTTCTAAATTTACAAAAATAGAAAAAATCATCGAGCCAAACATATGCTCTCTTTTCCATTCATTTCAAAAACGAAAAACACAATTTTTCAAAAATATTTAAATCAATGTTTTTTGACCTAACCAATTTAAAACTTCTCTAGAAATCTCTAAATAGCTTCTTTAAAATTTCCAAACTTTCTACTTCTTTTTTAAAACAATAATTGTTCAATGACATGGTACTTTTTTTAGACTAAATCCTTTGAAAAACAATTCAAAACGTTTCAAGGAATTTTCAAAATCTTTTTGTCAAATTTTTTTACATGGGTCGGACTGAAAAGTGGACTCTTACTAGTCCTTCCTTTTGGACTTTCCTTCTTCTCTACTCATTCTTAACTCATCTTCATTAAGAACATATCAAAAATTCGGCTATCATCTTGTAGTTAATGCATACCTTCTTGTAGGAACTTGCTTAATCTTTTTTCACAACTTAGTTCCGAATACTTGCAACATATAGGTCCTTACTTCCTATCTATCTGGATGAAATGTATTTCTTCAATCGGTAATCCATCGAAATCTACTATCATAAGGCAGCCTAGGCTCAACAAAGGTGACAAGTACCATCCAGCCTCCGGGATCCTTCTACATATCCTGTTCATGCTCTTCTTGGTCAACACCTTTCACTATGACCTACAATCCATTGGGTAATCGGGGTGGGTGTACAAAGTTAACTCTATTTATATATATATATATATATATATATATATATATATTGAAAACCCCGGAGAACCCGGCGAGTCGGTAAACTCCTGAGGAGGGTATAGTAAAGCCGTCCGCTGATCCAAGCCCCAATACCCCCGGGTAAATTTATATAGGATAGGAAAATGGTAGGAATCGAACATGGGTCTTTTTAGCAGAACCCAAACCTCCTTTCCACTGCGCCGCACCCGCGGACGTTCAGTGTAATATA
This sequence comes from Allium fistulosum, assembly GCA_030737815.1. Taxonomy (NCBI): domain Eukaryota; kingdom Viridiplantae; phylum Streptophyta; class Magnoliopsida; order Asparagales; family Amaryllidaceae; genus Allium; species Allium fistulosum. Next base: position 694,195,465 of record CM060904.1, read on the forward strand.
TATATATATAATATTATAAGTAAAAATACAAATACATTCTCTTAACATATCCTAATTTTATGTTCAACTAATCGAAGCACTGATATCAAATGTAACAACTCGCACCTTAATGGGCCTAAATTTCGACTGAATCGAAAACCAAGTCCATTAGATTATGGATCGTTGATACGGATAACTAGTGGCATATCCCACTAAATCTATCTTGTGGGTTGTAATGAGAAGGAGTTCAGAATAACGTTTCGGGGACTGAAAAATTACAAACTTTATCTGTAACACCAATTTATGCCGATTAATTTCTATTTAAGTGTTACTCCATTATTCATGGCTACTCCATTTATTTCCATCTATACACGTACGATATGTCCAACCTTCTCCGAGATATAACTACATATATATATATATATATATATATATATATATATATATATATTTAAGTGTTGTACTACCCAAAAGAACACTCTAGCCACTTAAAACTTCTATAATAGGGAGGAGGCAGACCCAACGACCATTTAATAACCCAATCTCGAAGCGGACCCTTTGTAACGTAATCGCTAGTCAATCGGCCCTTAGCTACAAAGGTCAATGACTCCAAGATAGGACTTTATAATCTAGTTTTCCATATTACTAACACATCTCAAAGACTTATCTAAGGGTTAACTAGCCCCACCTCCGACAAATAAACAACTAACTAAATAATGAGGTCTTTGTGTATCCTATACGAATTCTACACTATTAGAAAGCAAAATCCGTCAGGGCATAACCCAAGTCTTTGCTAACGAATGCTCAGGACCACGGTGGTCAAAGCCTTTCCAACCTTACTACTAAATAGCAGTCCAACAACAACATTGACATAGCCCATCGACCTACCATAGCCGAAATATCTTATAGATTATCCTAATGCAAGTCAAGGAAAAATACACATCTGAGTTACTTAATACCTCGTTAGAAATAAACCAAACCTCATTTCCCTACTAGGTACCATCGTAGGTTATTTAAGACTTTTTATATAAGGGGTAGGCAGACCAATAGCTATTTAATACCTTCTACCCTAAGTAAACCACTTGACATCCCTAAAAGTACCGAGCCATTTAATAATTCAAATCTGAGATGAACCCTTAGTATATTTTTGCACAACTATACACAAACGTATATCCCTGCCATACGGGTACTGTTACTATAAATATATATATATATGTCAAGCATCCAAAGATGGAATGTCGAGTTGGTAATAACATCATATGTCGAGCCAAAAGAAAGCAAGGACATTAAGTATTCAACATTTGATGTCAAGCCAGAAGATAGTCAAGTCGTCAAGCATCCAATATTTAACAAAAGATAGCGAGCTTCAAGCAATCACCAGAAGGTGTCGAATATCTAAAAGCAAATGGCTATCAAACCTCTACAATAAAGGAGATGTTGAATGTTCAAGTAGTCAACAGGCATATAAGAGGTGTCAAACCTCTAGAGTTGTCAAACTTAAACACAAAAAGGAGGTGGTGTCGAGCCTTAACAACCATAAGGGTTGCTAAGCATATAACAAGCAAAGAGTGATATTGAATATTAACAAGGAATCAAGGTATCGAGCTTATGAGGAAATGAAAGTGCCGAACCAGCAAATACTTATAGATATCTAGCTACTACAAAGAAGTATTTCCGAGCTTCTACGGGCGGAAGAGATAGAAAATTCTAAAAGGATGCCAACCTTCAACTTTAGCAAAGCATATCGATCTTCCATAACTAGCAAGTGATGCCGAATGATAGAGGACAAGGATATCGAGTATCACTAATTTGGTAAACTGTCGAGTATCTATCTTCATGAAAGTTATTAAGTAACTATCATAGCATAAGGTGTAAAAAACCAACCATCATCAGGGTTGCCAAGTCTCTACACACGATGCCGAGTCATAACAAAAAGTTCTACTGAAGTTTAATCTAAATAGAGTTAGCAAAACCCTTTGATATAATGCCAGGACACATGTCAACCATCCCGCATGATTGACACTCCTATAAATAGACCCTCATTGACAAAAGGAGAGAGGCGAATCATTCTTTCCCATTTCTCAAGTTTTAAAATTGTAAACCCTAAATTGATTTGAGAATTTTAGAGCCGATTATAATTTTTGGACTTTTGCACATAAGGGCTTGAATAATAAACTTTGCATAGTATACTTCTATTAAATAAGAATATTTGACTATTATTGAACTTTTGACGTGTAAATGACTCATATTTGTACTTAGATTTGGACAATGGGCATACATGTGATTAATCTTTGGACTTGGACCCAAACTTGAACTTGCATATACATCCAAGCTTGCCTAAGGCCACCTAAGTCCTTATCTAAACCAACCTTGACTTGCCTTGCATATTTTGGTTAGAAAAGAAATTTTGCTTACATTTTGGCGCAAGAAGGAGGGCTTGAACTTCTAACCGCACGAGTATCCCTACAAAGGACTTTAGGGACTTTCCTTATTCTGGATATCCTAACAAAGGACTTTAGGGACTTTCCATATCCTTCATATCCCTAAAGAGGACTTTAAAGACTCTCCATATCTAACATATTTCTATTAAAGACTTTATGTATCCTGCATAACCTATTAAACTGCATGATGACTATCTTCGAACAAGGATCCTCCAAGCCTTACTTTACCAAGTCAACTTATCAGTTGACTTATAATCTTCAATTCCATGATGAAAAAGTGTTAAGAAACTTAGCACTGATACCTCTAGCTGAAAAAGACAAGGTACTCCTTACGATCCAGACAATTGGAGCATAAATCCATTTCACATAGGATCTACCCTGATCTTCGCCTATTATCCTACTTTAAGAAAAGAAAACAGGAAAAGGAGTGATTAATTCTCGGAAATGAGAAAAACTATACAACTACAAACTAAAGGAACCATCTTTGAAAATTAAGTAACAAAGGATTTTGATAAGTTTGCCCAAATGTGGAATAGAGTAATCAATTGGTCACCTACACCAATCAAAACTCGAGAACTTTTAAAGAGAAAACTTGTCGTTAGAACAGATGAGCCTATCCAATGTTATAATATAGCCAAATGGGGACTAAAGACACAATCCCTTAGTAATTTCCAATCTACGAGAGCCTGTCCCCTTACCATCTTCTATGAAAACATATATCTTCTAACCAAAGAAAGGTTGGACTATTGGCCTTCAAAGAAGAGGCGACAAGGAAATGAAAGAAATCTCGGTAGTGCTTATTGCCAATATCATCAAATGAATGGACATGAAACTAATCAGTGTTGAGCCCTTAAAGGGATGATTGAGAATTTCTTGGGAAATGGAGAACTCCAAGAATTTGTTTACAAAATTTGAGCAGAAATATCAAATGTATATACAAAGATCAAGTTCTTAATAAAGTAAAATACTTCATGAAAAGGATTCGCAAAATAAAGGAAAAGCCTTTAATCCCACCACAAGGGCCTAGTCAAAGCATCTTCTAAAGGGAGGTTAGAGTAAGCCTCTAGTCTTGCCTATAAGGCCTGGCCAGAGCACTGTAAGCCTTCAGTCCTGCATACGTGGCCTAACCGCAGTGCCTCCTAGAGGGAGGATGGAGTAATCCCTTAGTCCTACCTAAGATGGTCTAGCCAAAGAATCGACCAACCTTCGGTTTCGCCTATAAGGCCTTACCAGAGCGCCTCCTAGTGGGAGAACGGGTAAGACTTTGGTTCTGCCTAAGATAGTTAACTAAATGCACCAACCGACCTAAATCATTGCATATAAGGTAATAAATGGCTCAGTCAAAACCTAAATCATTACTTATAAGGTAATAAGAGGAAAAAGAGATTAAAGCCTAAATCATTGCCTATAAGGTAATAAGAAGCGAAAGATATTAAAGCCTAAATCATTACCTAAAAGGTAATAAAGGGCAAGAGAGATCAATCAGGAAAGTGAATTTCGTCTTGAGAATGGATCAAAGCAATGTTCTAATAGGAAGTGTAAGTAAACATGGCCAATCTGGCTCTAAGCTGAAATTAAAGCAGCCTTTGAAGGAAAGGTCAAGAACTATCTATTACCCAGAACCAAGGGTCTCAACGTCAAACATGGACATTTTATAAATTTTGAATCTCCTTGTTAGAAATATTCTGTCAAATAATGAGAATCTCCATTATTGATTAAATTTCTAGTCTCCTATTTGTTAAAATGTGAATCTTACTAGATGGATTTCTGGTCTTCTTATCAATTGAATTTGGGGTCTCCTATCAATTGAATTTATGGCCTTTTTACCGGATGGATTTCTAGTCTTCTTGTCAATTGAATTGAACTTGGTGAAAAAAACTACTTTATACAAGAAAGAAAGCAAGTTGATCCAAAATTTTCGGAGTTTAAAAATCAACAAGAAAGTTTTTCAAAAATTTATATGGCATTTACAAGACAAAATGATCGATTTCAGAAAGAAATAATTTCTCAAAATTATGGAAATCATGATTATTTAGTTTATACTTTTCTAGAAGAAAAAAGGAAAGTCTCATCAAAGATGGTGGTAAATTAATACTATAACGCCCGACGAGCAACCCTCAAATCAAATCCCATCTAAAGCATTCCCTAAGGAAGCAAAGAGAAAGAAAATTTATAATTAAAGACCATAGATCATATTGAATCAAATTAACGCACTAAAGTGAGTCACAAATCTCTAATAGCTCAACAGGTTTAAATACAAGAGCAGAATAAGAAAACAAAAAAAGATTTATTCAAAATCTCAACTATTTAGGTATAAAGTTATTTATCAGTTTACATATAAAAGAGTTACAAATATTAAGAAAAATCATTCAAGTCTTCTCGAGGAGGAGAAGGAGGAAGCAGATAACATTGATATACTCTTTCTTTCCCTTTCCCCTCAACCTCACAAAGGCATGGATGTTTTTTGCTTGAAGTAGGGGCATCTTTAAGCAAAAAAGAAGAGCCTCCAATATTCTTGAGATGGTCAGAACTCCCGTATAAAAGGAAATGTTGATAACTTCTATATCCTACCTCTGCTGCTTTATTCAACCTATGATTCATTTATGGACCTAAGAAAGAATAATCGATTTTTAATCCAAAAGCAACTATTATTTCAAGAAAATAATCTATGAAGGAATCCAATCGGGAGTTTTCAAGCGACATCACCTCAACTATTTTCTATTGAGGCTCAAGGTCTTAAACTTTTTCCTTCAAAGCTTCAATAGCTGAAAAAGGTCCAGTGATATGATGAATCGCTACATCCAGTCATTCTTTAATTTTCTTCTCCTTCTTTCGAATAATGTTCGTATCATCTATGGCACCAATTTGAATCTTTAACTCACGATCGAGCGTCTTATTGGCCCCATTGAGAGTCTTGATCTTTTGCATAAGAGCATATTTCTCGCGTCCCAACTCCTCAACATGACTTTGATACTTATTGAGATATTCCAAAACTTATTCCACACATTTTTCTTTTAGAAATAGGGTACATCATATTTACATTCAGCACCATCTAGTAATCTGTCTACCATCCAAACCCAAAGGCGAGTTTTTCCAAGGAAGAAAATTTCTTTTAGCCAGTCGAGGACTTAGACCCAGTTGTCCTTGCGGGGGTAGGAGTGGGAAGGCTAGATTTTCCTCCACTTGCAATGAGCTCTAGAGATTAGCATGATACTTGGCTTGTTAGCAGATCTACCTCAAGTTTTCCAATTTTCGGATATAGTCGAGCAATTTATGATACAGTTGAGTAATTTTCTGGTATAGTCCAGCAATTTCTGCATCAATGTCTACATTGATCAATTTTCAGTTACTACTTAATGTTGACCTTAGCTTATAATATATATTATACCACTTACAAGCTTTTGGGTTATTTGGAAATAGTGTAACTGAAGCATCTAGAGAATAGTATTTTCCATTTTCCTACATAGATCCACCTTCAGTTTATCCAGTCGAGATGAGAGGTCAGGATCACTGGATGTAAGCGTTAATTAACTTTCCTATCAAAAATAAATAAAATAAATCAATTCATAGGAAATATGCTCTTTTATTAGTAACAACAGAGTTTACAAACATAAACAAGTTCAAATTACATTTACAATTCAAATTTTATACACTCAATTATTAAGTTTGGAAACAACAGTTTGAGATTTTTTGAGTGAACCCACAAACATAGGGAAGATAAAATCAAAAGAGTCGTTAAACCTAGGATGAGTAATAACCGAGGGAAACTAATGATAATCGCATCTCCCAGTAGGGGGATTAAAATCATCGCAACAAAAATGGACCGATGGTTCCATGTTGTCAACAACATTGTCACTTAGGTTTATACAACAACAAGATCAACAAAAATGGTTCAACCTAAGTGATCTTGTTGTTGACAAAATTAAAATTACTTAAGAGTTCTTTTGAGATGGGAGTTCCCAATGGTTCCATGTTGTATGAACCTAAGCGATCTTGTTAGCAAGCTTAAACTAACAAAACTAGAGTCTTGGTTGATTGCGATCGAAGCGACATTCAATTCCTCAGTAATACCAGCAAGCGATTGATCTTCTCCAAGTTTAGCCTTTTTAACCGAAGGAGGAATTGGAACATTAGATAGATCGCTAGAATCATTCTTTCTCCTATGACTCTCGGTAGCCTTAGGAGCTTTAGTTCCCTTTGATTTAGCAACCGGGATGATAGTAGTGGAACTTGAGTCGAGGAAAGGTTTATAAGATGATGATATAAGGAATTTTATTGAAATCATATTAAAAGATTACCAAAGGAATCACGTTGAATGGGGGAGTTAAGAGAAAAAGGCGTTTTGGTTACCGATAGCCAAAACCTATCTTCCATGAGCATCTCTCTTGACTATTGGGGGCTACCCAAGCACTTTATGATTCTCCAGAATTAAGAAATACTTTCTATGGTTAGCCTCGGTCAAGATTTTACTCCTATCTCCTATAGTTTGAGATGCCAGGCTTAAGGTACCAATTGTACTAGCAATGGAAGGGTTCGTCCCCTTAGGAGCATATTTTGAAAGAGAATGACTATTATAAGACAACAATAAAATATAGTACAAGCAATAAAGGAAAAAGCAACAAGTCTTACTAGGAGTATAGAATGATCCCCTAATTCTTGGGTACAACTCTTAATAAAATAAAACTTGTTTTCTCAGTCCTTAGCCTTGTTGATCAAGTTAGTGATCAGGCTCTTTTGAGAAATAAAACGATATATGGTACTTGTTGGTTGTTTCCTAACTTTAATAATAATTACGAACGAATGAAGAGTTTCAACTTCGAGAGAGGGAAGCTCAGCCTCCTTAGCCAGAATCTCATGATAGCTTAGATAAGTATAGGAGTTGAGCAAAAAAAATATTGGGGCAATGCCTGGATGATCCAAGAATCGAATGAAGAAGTCTGAAAATGGGAGGTAACCCAAGTGCCAAATGTGGATCAGGGTGAAAGCGAAGGAACCTTCTAGAGGATTGTAGGATTGTCTATCCTTCCGAATAGGCCTGCCACACTAGCCTCCACATTGATAATCATAAATTCTTGAAGAATAATGTTGACTTCATTCTGGGTAGTTATAAAGGATCGAGCATGCCTATAGTCTCCTTTCCCTAAAGCACGAGAGAGTTTAGATCCTTTTTCAGTTTTCTTACTAGCCATTTTCCTATCAAGGAATATCACAAAGAAATCAGGGATGTGTCATATATTTTATAAAATTTTAAAGGACTTAAGAAGATGTCAAAAGAAAATTTAGCTCTTTAAATTTGGGTGTAGATAAATATATAATATAGTGACGAACTCGTAAATAACAATCAATTCCAAAACAAGGTATCAAGATCATAAAAGTTAGTAAGTTCACAATTAATAGAAGATTCTGTAATTAGTTTCGAGTTCTAACTGGTTATTGAATCACTAAGTTAATTGTTGAATTCATAACTAGCTAACGAACCTTCAACGGGCTATCGAGTTTCTAAGTAGATATCGAGTCTTTAATAGCTAACGAAACCCTAATTTAGTATCAAGTTTTTAGAACATACACTTACACGTATACGTATGCAGTATCGGTACAAAGCAATAATCATGTATGCCTCTAGGATAGAACAATACAAAATATACAGTAACATTAGAGATCATAGAGTCAATCGCAGCGATAACATATACTATACAATATATGTCCAAAATACATCTTAAGAGTATACATCGATGAAGTACATCGTATATAGTATCATATAAATAACAAATGGGTTAAACTATATCTAAATCCAAGGTCATTAAACATATAGATCATAGTTTATGTTGGGTGTAAGTATAATAATATTATCACTAGCAATCCCAAATATCATATACGTAGAACACCATAAAACCCAACATAAAGATGTCATCACCCATATAAAAGCTCATTAAATCAGAAACCATAAAAAACAACAAATGGGTGAATCATCCAAATCTCAAAATCGTCACCAAACCCAGAAATAGTCAATAAGGAGATATCCTTAAGTAAAGTCAGGCAAGGACGAAATAAAGCCCAAATAAATCCCTCGATCTCACATTATAAAATGTCATCATCAAACACGAAAATGGGCAAGAAAGATTTGAGCCAGCTCATAAAAATACCAAAAAATAATCAATAATAAGTAGGTCGTCTGCCTAAAAATAATAGGATGTCTGCTTGAGAAGGATATGGGGTTGACCATACTTTGGACACCATCATAGGTATAATCACATCTCATCATAGTATATGTCTATCTGCTACCCATATACATACACATACACCAAAACAAGACAAGAGATTGGCAGCATGTCTACTTACTTTAGGAGTCACACATGGTCCATATGACATGACTCCTACAGTCATCGGTTACCATAATCTCTCCCTTCTCGGTATCGTGATAATGATCCACCATAGGCTCGACAACGAGTAGCCTCTTTGACCATGACAAGATTGTTGATGGAAATATTATTATTATTCATATATATATTTTAGAAAAATGAAACTCTTCATTGATATCGTCAGATCAAGGGGGAGTTTCAGTCCTTGAATCCTAAAATATAGTATGAATGGGGGATTTCAGTTCTTAAATCCTAAATGCAAGTATGAATAGGGAATTTCAGTTCTTAAATCCTGAATGAAAGTATGATATGCAAAAAAATTTAAGGAGAGAAAACATACCGAAAGGGAGACCGTGAATACCGAGACTTGAATATTCCCTCGGAGTTAGAATCCGGGATAGGGTTATGCCAAGGATGGATGTAACGAGACCCACTAATTAAACTTCTGAAGATCCAAAACTATGCGGTGCCCTTCCCTTTTGGAGTGAAACTTTTGAAGTTATAATCGAGTTAAGCACTTTAAAAGAACTAGGTTGTCTGTGGGAATTTGACTTATGAATAGAATTCTTCTTGCAACTTCATCTTTGTGGAAAGAAACACCTTATGCATTCATTTGACAATGGTTACATGGAGTTCTCCTGGAATCATAAAAGCAAAACAAAATGAATAAATCTAAAATAGGATATTTAATCTAATACTTGATGAATTTAGTTAACTTCCCTTTTTATATGAATTTTTCGATTGCGTTAGGGAGCTTTCGGCATTTGTCTGTTTCGTATCCATTCACCAAGTGGTAGGTACAATACTTCTCACTCTTTGGATTTTCTTACTTTAATGGAGGGTAATCGGGGTAAGAGAGGTCATCACGAGTTTCCATGAATATCCAAGACAAGCTTTGATTATGTGGGGTAAGGTCTTCATCACGCTTCAGCTTCTTCCGAAACCCATCATCTAAGGTAATCAATGGGGCTCTCTTGTTGGAAGGAACAAGGTCTTCATATTTCAGCAATTCGATGGAAAGATCCTTAACTTCACTATTCATGGCCTTAACAATTTTTTGGAGCTGGGCTGACTCATGGAGTGATTCTTGGAGATATTTTGAAAGTTGCCTGATCTAGAGAGCTTGAAGTTCATAAACTGGATAATATTCTTTATCATTCTCTTTCTCCAAAATGAGGGTAACCAATCTCTCGTTGTCTTCTTCAATGAGTTGAATGCGGAGGTTGAGGGGTAACTCTGAGGTTAGCTTCTCATTCCCAAAGTTAGTCATGGTTGGACGGATGATGTTACTGGAATTTCAGAGGGGGAACAAATGACGTAGGTTCTTGGTCCTCTTTCTAGCGCCGAAAATGTTAATGCATAATTTCATCAACACCAACACCCAAGTTTCGAAGGTATGTCTCCGGGAGTCGAATGGGATATTGGACTCGGTGAAAAGATTGTCAAGACATGTCGTAGCTAAATCTTGAATTCGAGATGTTGGACTGTAAAGTAATAATAGTATATGTAAAGAAGGTGAAGTGCAGAAAGTAAATAACACCAAGACTTTTATAGTGGTTCGGGCCGAAAGTCCTTGCATCCACCGTCCTTTCCATACTTAGTCACTCTTATTTAGCCGAGAAGATGTTTACATAGAGTTTTGGCATTTCTGCCATTAATGAATTTTTTAATAGAGCTCTAATATAGGAAAGTACATGTATGAGTTTATGTCAATTTTTGTTATGCCAGAAGATCCCTTAGGCCTTAGGATTTCCGCCTATTTATAGTCAATATGTTATAACACCATTGGTGGAGATCTTTCTTCTTGGATAGGTGACTGGCTTGTAATGTCCGGCTTTGATTTAAGCACCTGTCATCATCTGGTTGAAAGTGCTTTGACGTGGATTACCGACGTGATGCTTTTATATATATCTTCTTTGATTCCTTTCGTTTATCTTGGCCGTTGATCTTGATCTAGGGCTATTTGAGCCGTTGATTGTTGATACTTGTTGAAATATCTTTGATCTCAGCAGTTGCTGCTCCCGGCTAAGCTTGTTGTCTTAATTGGACAATGGTCTCGATCTTCATCGACGTCTTTGCTCTTGCTTTCGAATCTTGTGCTCTTGGATATTGAGCCCGCACTACAAGAAAATATACTATTGACAGCAATACATGTCAGCGTTCAAAGTCTAATTGCTGTTATAGTTTTGATAGAAAACAAAAAAACAAAAATAAAACGCTGAGAAAAGATAAAACATTAAGGCGGGAAGCAAAAAAATGAGTGAAATCCTAAAATTTCATCTCCTTTGCCCTAAGCTATTTCATTTTATTTCCCCTTCTAACTGCAGCCTGCCTCCATTTCTCATTGTTTTGACTAAAAATCAACTCCAATCTCATCTTCACCCAATCGCAGTTCATCAAAGGTCCCCTAACCGTACCTCACTTAGCCTTCCTCTACTACTCTGTCGCCCAACTCTATCGGGACAAACAACGTCGCCACCTAATTCGATTGATTACTCCTCTGATGTCGATTAGATTGCTATATCGGGTAAGAATTCACTGATTTTTATCGGTTCTTATTTGGGAATTTGGTAATTTTTTGGTTGTTATTTGCACAAGGATTCTTGCTTTCAACTTTGCGTGAAACACATACTTTCCATAGGATCCTATTTAAAATGAACAAAAAGAATCAGCCAAAAATTTGATTGTTATCTCATGTAATTATGAATTGACCTTGGTCAGAAAGTGTTTGATGTGTGGGAGTGCATAATTCATCATCTTTCATCCTTGTTGTATATTAGTTTCACCTTGTGTATTTTTTCTCTTGTACTTGATGCTTATTTTTGGTAAAATGCACAACTAATCAGAATGTCCTGACTTCTTCAGTTAAACATCTTATGTTTTAAACCATGCTTTAGTCTATATTTTTATTATCTGGCGGTTAATATAGGTACATTTTTTGTGAGGAATTGTTTGTATCATGCAAACTTTTGGATGAGGACTGGTGCAAACTGTAATGGGAGTAGTATTTATATTGTAAATTTTATAATGGCAATCGATTCGGTTGAATCCTTCCTTTGGATTTTAAGTTGTGGTAAGAGTTAAATTGGCAGCCTGTAAATTTACTATGGTCTTTAACCTATTATTTTCAACAAGTATGAAGGGTGTATAAAAGATTAGAAGTCTTATAATGTACTCTAATCTTATCATTTAGTTTTCTATTATTTTACTGTACAATGTTATATAGATTTGAGCGTGGAATAGTATGGTATTTGAAGACTGCTATATATTCACTTAAGAGGTACAAATCCGTGTTTACTTAAAAAAAACAGGCTACATATATTTTATTTTTAATGTTGCTTATTGGCTATAGTTGTGGAAGACGGTAGAATAAAAACAATATAAATTATAAGGAGTGGGGCCTAAAAGCCCTGATTTATCAAAGTTTCTTCCCCCATTTAACCATATTTACCATATTTTATCAACATCGGAACACTCTTTTGATAATGTACACCGTCCTTGTTTGTCCAAGTGAAACTATTGGAATTGGTGTTTTTTTTTAAAATCGTGTTTAATTACATTGACACACACTGGATGAGGGTTTTTTTTCCAAAGTAAACTTGCTATTCATACTTGAGTCGTAGCATTCATGCATATTTGCATTTAGATAAAATCAATATAGCAGAGGAACAAGGACACGTTTTGGTGCAAAAGCACCATGGAAGCAGCTTGCAACCAATGCTGCTAGAAAACCAGCACCAAACACTGGAGGAGTGAAGAATCCCCTTCTCTACATATGAGTATTATTTGATGCCATGTTTGAGTATAAGTTTCTGATACTATCTTTTTTGTAATGCAGTGAAATTCATTAAGTATTAGAAGAGCACAAAGCTTTTGATCAGGACGCTTCCCTTCTAAACACTTGTAAGGGAAATTGCTCAGGACTTCAAGGTTATCATCAGCATCCTCGCTTTTCATATACAATTATAGTATATTGGGTGATAGTTAGTTGATGATGATTTATTTTTGTATATTCTTATTATGATGCAGACTGGTCTATGTTTCCTAATCCATGTTGTGCTTGCTCTTTAAGAAACAGCAAAGGCATATCATATAGGACTATTTGAAGCTAGCAAACTGTATGCCATCTATACCAAGCACGTTACCATAATGCCCAAAGATAGTCATCTTACAAGGAGGATCCATGGTGAGAGGGCTTACATTAGCATTTTTTGTTAGTTACTTACCATGCAGTTTTTTAGATCACACATACACACACATACTGAAAATATTTGCACATTCTAGTTTACTTATACTAAAAAAATTCTTTTTTTCATCCTTTTTTGTGTGTATTATATCTTTTGCACTAGTGACTTATTTTATGTTCTGGCAGGGTTCTATGTATGTAGAAACAATCAAAATGTGAGCTAATGAATCAACCCTAATGGAATTGGAATCCTAGGTTGAGTTAATGCATGCTCGATGTGGCCTCTTGATAGTTCTACGCTATATATCAACGAATTGGTCATACACTACTCCTCACATAAATCAAGTGTATTTTTATTTTTATTATTGCTTTGTTAATTTATCACAGTATGATTCCTTGTTGACTAATTTAATATTATGTTCAGGTAATTTTAGGACCAGTGAGTGTACTTAGGAGGCTACATGTCTGCATATTTTTAAGGCCTGCCTCAGAAAATCTCCCATTACAAAGGAGGTTGACTTAGTGACTCCAACCAAGTATACTCAAGGCTTCAGTGGTGCTGATATCACCAAAATTTGCCAATGTGCTTGCAAATATGTGATCAGAGAAGAATAGAAATTAGATTACCAAATGACATGATGGGATGGAGTAAAATCTTGTTACATATGCTGATATCATAAGGCATGCTTTATCAGACTATCATGAAATAAAATCTCATTACATTTGCAACCCTAGCCTACATTATGTTGCAATCAGGAAAGCATAGAAATCAGATGGCCATATGATGACATGATAGCATTCACATGTGCTTTAACCCTTTGATTTATGTCTAATTATTTCATTGATAACCTATTTTCAAGTATTTTGTCCACAAAATCTGCCTTCATATCAAAACCCACTAGTAAAACTTAGACATATACTGTAGAACACACTGGAGATACATGTATCTTTGATGGCTTATGAAATATAAAAGCTAAAATATATACTAACATGCGTACACCAAAAATTAAGCATAAAATACAATAGGCCATACTAAACAGAAGAATATACAGAAATGTAGGTCTCTGAAGTGACCAGCTAAAGAGACGATAACAAATACCTATGTACATGTGAGTATGTAAATATAATGTATAATATGAGTATAAAATCTGAGTCTGTGTATGATGTGACACTATAGTACCTACTGGACATGAATCTCAAGTGTATATATATAGTTATAATGCATAATATATGTTGGTCTACATCATCACTGTGCCATTCATACTAGCTAAGTTTACATGCACATTGTCTTGTTTGTGATCATGGTGTAATACACTAGCCGAGTATACATATTTTAAACCACATAGTATATGATATAAGAAATACTACACAATGACGGTGTAATACAGTAGCTGAGTTTATAGGCAAAGATGCTGCCACAAGTGTTGAAAGCTAGTATCATCGAAGGGAAAGGTGTACCAGCTTGAATGAACAGCAGGAGCTCGCTACAGTAGAACCTAAGCTAAAGCATATTGGAGCACTTCGACAGGGAGCTAACCTAAGCTGAAGCTAAGACGGGCATGAAAATGGTAGCAGTCCATCTAGTTCTCTAGGATCAGTAAGCCTAATCATTTGTTATTTTCATTGTTATGTTCTTTTAAATCAAATTGTTAGCTACTTCTTAATTGACTGCTTATGTAGCATTATCAATATTATTCCATGAGTCATGTAACCACCAAATAACATAGGTTCGATAGAATTATAACATATGGAGACATCATATAGTTATCACATAGGTCACCACCAAATCACATATGTAGCAAAAAATTCTTCGAAGTAGCTGAGTTGCATGGGCAATTTGTTAGGCCTCCTTAAGCAACTAAGGAACACTATATCTTGCCATTTCCTACTGCTGCATTCAAGCAGGTCTGCAGAGCAAAGCTTGGCAGAACTTGATTCCCATTTCTTCCAAAATTTGTCAAGTTTTAAGAAAATTAACTAGGTTTATAAAAATTAACCTTTTTATTCAAGTGGGATGAGATATTGGTTGAGTACATAAAAAAGAGTTTGACAAATCAAAGATGAAATGTCAATGTAGTTACTCATACACTAACAATAATTAGGAAGAAGCAGAAGCTATTTTTCTTCCTATATCAGTTAATGCTATGTTTCACATAAGTCTGGGAAACAGAAACTTTCAAAGTTGGAATTACTGTTATTGACATGAATTTTCTAAGAAGTTAAACTTCAAAATTTACATAGGTACCAAAACACGTGAATAAACGATGTATGCTGATATTTAATGTTAAAGTCGATGACAAAAATGGTTAAAATTGGCAAATAATAAATGATAGGATGTTTATCTGGTTGGCACATGTAGATATGGTGATTCCGCACGATCAAAATATTGGCACATTTTTTATGTTTGGCTAACATTTTTTACTTTAGTTTAGATGCATTTACATAATTTCACAGTAGTAAAAATTGCTAAAAATTGCAAAGTTTCTTCTTCTTTTTTATTTTTTTTTCTATTTTTTTTTACTTTTTTCCTGTTGTAATATTTAATTGTGTTTAGTTGATGCAAAAAATATAGATGGTCATTAATCGATAGTTGTGTACATAAATACCACATCCAAATGCATGTGTTCCATACCTTTACACGACTAGTCCATGAATACAATGGACACCCATTCAACCTTGAGTCTTATAAATTTGTGCATTTCCAATAACTATTAATTGTTAGTACACAATTGAAGTATGTGGATTGTCAATGTAAGTTTGATGTTTTGTAGGATGTTTCGTAGAATGTAGTATGTAGCAATTGTTCAGGGAAGTGCACAAATGCACAGAGTAGTGGATGGACAGTGGAGTGTTGCACTGTTGCAGCAAGGCAGGATGATTGAGGAGTTGCAGGTGGGTGAGTTCGATTGATGTTCGGGAAAATGGTGGATGGTTTGCAGGTAAATGAAAATGTTAATGGTTGCTGGAGGTAGGGGGTTGTAGAGGGATGGTTCAGGATAGCAAGGAGGGGAGATGTATGTTGTGCTGCGGCAAGATGGTTATTTGGTTAATGTTGTAAGGTGAAGTGGTTTGTAAGGAGGAGAAGGTGATAGGAGGTGTAAGGAGGTGAAGTGGCAGTAAGGAGTTAATGGTATTTGGTTTGCTTGGTTAGTTTGTGGCACTATGTAGTGGGGGTTTAGCAGCAAGAAGGGGAGATGAATGTGAAGTTATGCATAGTGAAATGGATTTGGCAGAGGGTGTTGAAATTTGTGGTTTTGGTGAAGTTTACGTATAGCTGAAAGCAGTATTGATGAGATGGTGGTGAAGTAGTTGCTGGAGTGGTGCTACAGTGATGAAATGCAGTTTTATTGGAGGCTGTGGAGTATGACAGTCGAGATTATGGTGAAGTATGTTGAAGATGACAGAGATGAATGTATGAGATTAGGTGGAGGTCGTGCAACTGGTTGTAGTGGCAAGGTAGCTCTGGTATGCAGCAGTTTTAGTGAGGTGGTATGAATGTATGAGGCAGTTGGTATCACTGGTTGAACAGAGGCAGTGTGGTGAACTTGTTGATGGTATTTGCTAGTGATGAGATGAATGACAATGGTTGTCCTCTTGTTTTTCATTAGTGCCTTTCTAGTTGAGGAGCACCATATGCTCAGTCGGCTATTCTTTCTTTTCTTAGCTAGATTGTGGGTCACCCTTCTACCTGTCTTTCTTTTGCCCTTTAACTTTATGGTGTGCAGAAGCCAAGTATCACTCCAATAACATGTCCTATTGGCACTTCAGGTTTATTTTTGTACTGTCTTAAATTTATTTATTTAATAAGAGTTTTCAGTTTAATTTCTTTATTCTCTCTGTCTTGTATAGTACATTTAGTTTAGCCACTGTCACAACTTCACACACCTTCACACACCTGCACATAGTTTAGGCACTGACACGTATATTTATATAGTACATTTAGTTTAGGCACTGTCGCAACTTCACACCTTCACATCTTCACATGGTATTAACAGAAACATCATCTTCCTACCTTCACATAATATTTTTCTTTGTTTTGTTTCTCTTAAGGTGGCGTGTATTGTAGGCTTCCTAGCATTATACAAGGCATTTAAAGCTACATGGGCATCTACATGTAAGGTGGTAGCTTCAACAGTTACGATTCCTTCGGGTTATCAATTCCTAGTTGGTCCAAATTGCTTCATTGGTCAAGCTAATTTATTCATTGGTCAAACTTGGTCTACTGTGTTATTTTTGTTTATGGATATTATTGAAACTTGATTTATAGATGTTTTTTGTATATTAATATTGTTTTAGCTAGTTTATTTAACGGATTATTATTCATTAGAACATGTTATATATACTGGTTGCTTGATTATACTCAAAATGTAGTTCTGGAATATGCAAATATAGTGGAATGTTAATGCTGTAAAACATCATCCCAACTGTAAAAACATAACACAGCATGCATTAAACGCTGTAATAAAAATATTAACAGCCTAAATAAAACGCTGTCAAAAGAATAATTTCCACAGCGTTTAAAATTAAGCTGTTGTAAGTTCTCTTTATACGATAGCTTGTCATTATACAGCGTTTGTTCTAACGCTGTTGTGTCATATAACAGCGTTTAATAAACACTGTGGTATCAAATTTTTTACAGCGTTTTCTATTTTGCTGTTAAAACTTTTGCATATACGACAGCATGTCGTTATACAGCGTTTATAATAACGCTATCGTATCATATAACAGCGTTTTTGAAACGCTGTCAAAAGCTGTTTCTGGTGTAGTGCCGGTGCCTAAGCTCTCGGTGGAAACCAAATAATGGGCCTTGGAAATACAAGCCAAGGAGCTTTCCTTTCGAATATTCGTAATTTGTGCTTGGTACATATTATGGTGTAACATGATTTCTCTCTGTATAAATATCAAACCATTCTCGCTCATTTTATGCTTTTGACTCCTCTTTTTGGCCGCCAACCCCAAATCTTACCCCCTTGGCTGAACTCCCTTACCCCATACAACATCAAAAACAAAATAAACTCAAGTGCCTATTTGATCGTACAAACATTAGAGGTGATTCAAGCAATCAAGGAGGCTATTCACAGATCGAAGGCAGAATCTATTCGAGTATAATTCTATTTTATTCTGTTCATTCACATATGTTTAACCTTGACCCATGATTAATATATATAATTTATGCCATTAAATTAAGTTTAAGTTTAAATTTAAAATTGTTTTATCAATTATTTTATAAATAGAATTTAAATAATAATAATAATTAATATTTTAAATTATATTTATTTTTGATCATGTATTTAAATACATATACGTGTGTGTGTATATGTTAATAATTTATAAAAAAAAATTATGCAATTATTAAATATTTTTTCATATATATATTATTTTATTTTACCTATGATTTAATTGTGCATATTTATATATTTGAAATTGATTTTATAATTTTATGAATAAAATATTGTGTTATTTGCACATGGCCAACTATAAAAAAAATTAATTTTCAATAGAGCATTTATTTTATTACAAAAAATTAATATATAAATATTGTATAATACATAATTATATTCAATATATATATTATATTTATTTAATATTTGGTCGAAATATATTAATATAAATTTTTTAAATTTGAAATAGTTTAATATAATTAATATTAGTACATAAATATTTTAATTTTATGTAAACACCTTTATGTTATTTGACACGGTAAAATACAATTTAAATTAAAATATTTTTGACCATTTAAATTAAGATATTTTAATGTCTACTTATTCACCCAAAATAAATTTGAAAATTAAATCTATTAATTTTTTTTGAATTATAGTATGCATTTATTTATTTATATAAATTTAATTTAGTTATCATATAGCGATATATCACACACACACACACGTTTATGTGTCTAAACTATATATGTGGTACTATTAATATGTGTATACAAACAATATACATACATAATTATATATTTAAACATTTATATATACTTATGCACTTATATTCCCTCGAAATGCATATGTATTTATCAATATATATTTAAGTATAATACACACACACACAATAGATATAAACCACAATACTTATATGTATATGTGTGTGTATAGTTTTACAAATGCTTATATACATTAGGCTATCATGTTAGTTAAGGATATATATATATATATACATATATATATACACATATATATATATATCTGTGTGTGTGATATATTCAACATAAACATTGAACAAATTTAATTAATATGATTAATTAAGTAAATATGAAATATTTTTCAAATAAGATAATATTTTATTTTAATATAAAAATTGGATCTAACGTTAATTGGTTGATTACATTGGCCTATTAAGATCCACATAAGGAATATTTTTGAAATCTACCTATTTCACTCCCGCCAAACTGGCTAATTCCAACCTTGCTATTAAAGCTCGTATGTTTATTCAATCAAGGTAGTTAGCATTTATGGCCAACTAGTAAACTTTTATATTTGATGGATGTCCAAAATAGTAGTGTCTAGGCTTGGGGTAGGATAAAAAATATGCTTCCCTCCCTGGCTATCAATCTGGCCTATTACATGGAGTAAGTCCAAAAGGTTAGCTTAGATGTAATGGCTAAAGTTATTTTAGGCTTAAGGCTAAACATTAAATTGAGATTTGAAAATTTAAAATATTTTGAATTTAAATATTAAGTTTAAAATATAAATGGAAATTTAATGTTATAAACTAAATTTAAAAAAATTCAAAATTGTTTTGACAAATTAATTTCATATTTTTTTAATTAATATGATTAATTTAATAAATAATTAATTAAAAGTTAATTAATATATATATAGCTCTTTAAAGGTTATAGCTAGATTTTATCTTAAAATTGTTTAAAGTAAATTAAATAATTTTTTAGAATTTATTAAAAAATTATTAATTAAATGTTAATTAATATACACACACACACATATTAACATATATATTGATATAATATATGTATATGTATATGTATTAATATAATATATTTTTATATATATATATATGAAATATATAATAATAATAATAAGGCTATAGTTGATTATTCATCTTAAATAGTTTAGGATGAGTAAAATAAAATTTCTTAAATTTTAAATGAAATTTAATAAAAGAATAGACAGGCCCTACCAACTCTCTCCATGGAAGAGAATAACTAGACATCTCCACAACCTATTAGGGAAGGTCACATATAACAAGCATAAGGGTAACATCGTCATAATGGTTGTTGGGGAAACTCAAACCTCATATTATCCAGTAGTCTCACCCCTCATTACACACTCCAATCTCACAGTTCTCAAATAAAGTTTTCCAAATAAACTATATTTCCAACATAATACTTTTTAACAAACACCTCTAAAATTTTTTTATTCATACAAAATATTTTACTTTTTCAATTATTTACTTTCGAATCAAATCATTCTCAACTCTTTAAAATATTTTCCTAAAGTATTTTAACTAGATATTTTATAACACATCCTTTCTTAATAAAATATATTTTTCCACATCAGATATTTCCAATCAGAAAATCCTTTACCTAAAAATGTTTTCCTTTCATTATGCCATTTATCAAAAGCGCCTTTTAAATAAAAATTCTTCTGACCAAAATTTTCTTCCATCAAAAAGCTTTCCAAACTCAAATGTATTCTTTGAATAAAACACTTTTCTATACTAGAAAAAATGTTTCCTACATACCTTACTAAAAAGATGTTTCCCATATCAAAATATTTTCTTCAATAAAATAATCTCTTCAAATATTCTTCCAAAATCAAAGATCTTCTTTTGCCGAAATAATTTTCACAAAATATCTTTTAAATAAACACTCCATAAATCTTATAGTATTTATATGAAAATATTCTTCAACGATAACATTTTTCACTCCTCAAATAAAAAATTTCTATAAAACAACCCTCAACAAAATATTTGACAAAGCATTTCTAAATCATAATAATTTTATAAAAATACTTTTCATCATGCTCACATTTTTCTCAAAGAATGTTTAGAAAAAATAAAAATGTTTACACCAAAATATTTCTCCAAAGACTAAATCAAATTTCCAATCGAAATATTTTCTGCCAAAAACATTCTCTTTTTTTCAAATATTTTAAACTGGGCATCCTTTCACAAAAATGTTTCTAAACAAAATATTTCATTAATCATTTTTCCATATGAAAATATCTTCATATAAAAATAATTTACTTCCCAAATTAAATGCTTTATATTTCCCATATAAAATTTTCAACAAATCACTTTTAATCCAAAAAACTATTTGTTTTCCCTTTTTTTAATAAGATACCTTTAAAACCAAAAGTGTATATCTAATAAAACTTTTTTAACAAACACTATTAAGTTATAGCTTTAATGTTAAAAATTATTTCCATCTATATTCTAACTGTAACATCTCCCACTTGGAGGCTCAAAACTAATGGCTACAAATGCTGCAGTCATCCATGGTTGTTAATCCTCGGCGAGCAAATACGTTAATGTTAAGTACATTAATACATAGAAACATATGAATATGAAAAAAATTTAAATCATCAAAGCACATTCCACATTCCATTTAAAAAACATTTCAAGTTCATTACATAATCCCACAATCGTAACTACGTTCAGACGAAATATACTTATTACAACATACGCCAAGAGCGACGTATAAAGATGCCCCCTTGTTTGATCAGAGTATATAATAATAAAGCAATAAAACAGGTATGCCTTTGCAACCAAAACACAGCGGAATATAAAGAACTCTTATTAACTAGCTTGCCTCATGCACGTCTCTAGAAGATTTATTCGTCTAAAAAGAACCTGAAGTCCTCAACTCTTAAACTACTCAAAATCAATTGAGTACCCGAGAGTTTAAGGGGAAAACATAAACTTTGAGTCAAACATAAAGCCTGGTATGAATAATAATCTACCATCTCAAACAATTTAGATATCAAGTGAGACCAGGCCGGTTAGCGGAACGGGTTTCCCCTCATCGGTATCTTAAAAACTTTATAAAACCATATACTATGCTCTGCATCCCCGATGGTTAAAAATAATTCAAAATAATACGATGATAAGTAAACAAGTATATTAAATCTGGATTATCCATCCCCATTCATTTTGAGTATCTGTCACAATTATAGTTTCTAAGGTTACTATTTACCTATTAGTTTTCATGGGCTTACTAATACCTGTTAAATGTTTATAGACTACCTGTCTGATTTCATAGTTTTCATGGGATTACTAAGAACCTATTAGTAAGTCTAATATCTTTATTTCTTATCCTAGTTTTCATGGGCTGACTAGGAGCCTATTGACTAACTATCAATATCTTAATTTCTTACCCTAGTTTTCATGGGCTGACTAGGAACCTATTGACTAACTGTCAATATCTTAATCCGGATATAGTTTTCATGGGCTAACTATAAACCTATTGGCCCCTGCCAATATCTTTTGCTATACGCAGTTTTCATGGGCTTACTGTGAACCTATTGTGTAACGACCCAGGGTTTTGGTCACTTAAACTTGGCAATTTTATATTTTATATAGTCAATAAATGAATTTTTACAGATAATTAAACTCGTTTTAATCAATTAATAATAATGGTAAAGTCTTTTTTAAAATTTGTTTACCAAATTAAATAGTTCATAGAAAAATAGAAAATGTGACCGAAGAACGTTTTCCAGAATTTCTACTTTTCAACACTGGAAGCTTGTCCAAAACGTTGTTCGTCTTTGTGCACTATATATATACACACATATATAAGAGTTAATTAACTAGATAAAAATATACTTAAGAATATTATCTTATTATTAATTTTAATTTAATAAGTGATGTGACAACACATAATAATTATAAATATATATTTATAAAGAGAGTGATGTGACAACACATAATAACTATAAATATATATTTATAAAGGGACTGATGTGACAGCACATAATAATTATAAATATATATTTATAAATAGAATGATGTGACAACACATAATAATTATATACAAATATATATTTATAAAAGGAGTGATGTGATTAGACAAGATTATTATAAATTATTATATATATATATATATAAGTTGATGTGATGTGAGATTTTTTGCTTACAAATAGTCATAGGTTTTCTCATTTTTCTCATTTTCTTTTCACTTTAAAATCTTTCTAAAGTCTTTCTTCTTCCTTCTTAAAGTCCTTGAAACCTATTAATGGCTTCCAAGTTTTACCAAAGTTTTAAAACCAAAAATCTTGAATTGTTTTAAATGTTCCAAAATGGTTTTAAACTCCTCCATTTTTACCCCACTTTATTCGGCCATAGATTCCAATAAACTTCACCAAATAAAGATTTTCTTTTTTACATACCATTTATATTTCCAGTGGCTACAACTTTGTAGTTTACCACTTATTCTGATTTCGAGCTTAGATGCTCCAAAAATTCATTTTTCGCAAGAGTATTTTTGAACCTAGATTTTGATGTTCGAAAATACCCCTCACTGTTTAGGCCATAACTTCCTCAAAATTTAACCTTTTTGAGTAATTCTTATTTTTAAATGATAGAGAAAATAGTAATCTAAAACTTTTCTTTTGATCACCTTTTAAAAATCTGAAAGAAATGGGTCCAAAAATCCATGGCAAAGTGACTTATTTTCGAGCTCAGTTTCTAGGGTTCGATTGGAATTTTGTCGAGCTTTATAGAGAGTAAACTTCTAAATTTTTGGAAAGATTCTATCTTTAAATATATATTTTCTGTTTTTTTTATATATGTGGTTAGTTTGTTTGATTTCGTATGGTTTGGATATATATGTATATGCGAACCTGTGGTTAGCATTTAACTTTGAATTGTTGGTTAAATTGATGAGTTTGGATATAAAGTGATGATCTTGTGGTATTTTGGTGATGATATGTTGTGGTATATGGAACCTTGAGTATATGGTTTAATGGTTATGGAAGTTAGTAAGTTTTATGTGTGACAGACTAAAGAAAATCAAATGGGGTTTGCTAGTTGGTTTACTAAAGGAATTTCAAGTTTAACTTTAGTGTTGATTTCAACTTTGTTCACTTTGCTTTAATTTGAGACTTATGTTTTAAAGAGTTAGCAAACCTTTAGGTGTTAAGTTTAAAAAGGGAGTTAAAAACAAGTTGGAAATTACGAGTATCCACAGCGATAGTCGCAATGGATGCAGTTCTTTAAAAAAAATTAGATTTTCGCAAAGTTTGGTTTTTATACTTCAAATTGTCTTCTAAATGTTTTATAAACTAAATAATGATATTTTAAAAAATTAATCATGTTTTTAATAAATAATTTTTAATTAATTAATTTTTTAATAATTAGCAATTAATTAAGGATTAAACATGGTTTAATAATTATAATTAAGTGACGATTAGTTATTAATTAATTATCTTTTAAAGTTAAGGTTTATTTTAATTAATTGTTAATTAAGTTAATTAAATTTGAAATCAGTTATGGGTTAAGTAAATGATTTATATTTAATTTATAATTAATTAAGTATATGGTTAATTATTAATTATTAATCAAGTGTTAATTATTTTTAATTATAAATTATTAAAGGTTTTAATTTATAATAAACTATTTATAAAAGGTTTAATATATTATTTAAGTTTGATTAAAGATTATTAAATTAATTGAGATTGATTAATATTTAATTATTAATGAAGGTTTAATTAATTATTCAATGATTAATAAATGATTAATTTTGGTTTTAATTAATAGTTAATTATTGTTTAACTATTCAATTAAAATAAGTTAAGATTCAATTGAAATTAATTATGATTTAAATATGGATTTAACTTCTAATTAATTATTTTACATAGGTTTTTAAAGTTTTAAATTCTTTAGTTTCCAAAAGTAAAATTGTTTAAAGGTACTTCTTTTTCAAAGATGGTTTTGAATACAAGTGATTCAAGTGTTGATACCATTAAGAAACCATACAGTTGTGATGAATTATAATGTAGATTGTTGGGTTGTTTGGACATGTGTTAGCAGAATAAATCATCGTTCTGCTATAAATTAATTGATTGTTTGTTTGTTTGGACATGTGTTAGCAGAATAAATCCCACTTATGCTATAAATTATTGTTTGTTTGTTTGTGTAGACATGTGTTAGCAGAATAAATCCTCATTTTACTATTAATTGATTGAATTGTTTGGACATCTGTTTAGTAGGACAAATCACCATCCTGCTATTATGTTATTTGGACATGTATATGATAATTACTTCATATTGACATGTTATTCCCTGATTTGGATATGAGTTGTATTTACATACTTGTTGCTTATGTTAATAACTGTTAAGTGAGTTGGAATTGAAAGTGAATGGTAACTTAAATTAGTACCATTGGAATTGCTAAGCCTCCTTTTGAATTTATAAAGTACGCTTTTGAAATTATAAAGTATGTTTCTGAATTACTTCAATTCTTAAATAAATTTTAGAGTTTAAAGTTTATAAATGATTTCCAAGTTGTGCTATTATGTTATAAAGTCATTTATAAGTAATAACTTGTTTATAAAGGGATGTTACTGAAGGTTTACTTAAAGTGTTTTACAAAAGATAATTTGTAAATGATATTTTATAAAGGAAGTTTTATAAAGGTTTTATAAAGAAGTTTTAATAAAGAGTTTTAAATTAGGAAGATATTTATAAATCATTTTAGAGATTTTAAAGGAAGTTTAAATATAGTTTGGAAATTTATAAAGAGGTTTGAAATGTGAAGCAAATGGATTTAATTGTAGGTGAAGCTTTTAAATGGGAATTGTTTGCCATTTAATATGGAATTTTGATGAGGGAATTTCCAAAATGTTTTGGTAAATAATGTGAATTGTTTCCAAGTTTAAAGGGAACGTTAGGGGTTTAGAAATAGTGTTTTGAAAAGATCATTTGATTAAGTTTTATAAAGTATCTTTTAATTAAAGAGAATTAATAAAGGCTTAGTGGATCCCATTTGGGAATTAAACCATGATTGGATGTTTGTTTATTGATAGTTAAATAACCAACTATCAAGTTTTACCTAATTTGAATTAGGAAGTATGAACGTAAATTCGAGTTCCATGGTGCGGACTCGAATACTTACTTCCAAAAGAACCAGAAATGAGTCAACCGGAAATTATCGGTTGTTGGTATGGAGAGACCGGGATCGGACTTATATATCCAGAAACCACTCCAAACGAACACGTACGTTCTAGTGGATGACATGTTGATGATGATTGAAGATGGTGCTCTTTGAAGTGCAAGGGCTACTGCTACTAGTCCTGAGGGTGATTCCAAAATGGATGTAGTAGAGTTAGTACCTTCAGTTTCGTTCAGACCCAGAACGAACTTGTATGGATGAATGCTGGCATTGCATTGACACCTGGAGGGCAATGTTAGCATTCCAAGATGGATTGCTATTCAGAAAGGTAAATCGTTGCCTCAAGCCTCATCAACCGAGAATGACAAAAATCGGGCATGCAGCATGGCCAAGTAGGTAACTCCCAAGTAGGGTATGGTCGTTCCAAATCTAGATCGGTTATTATCTATTCTTGTATGCTTCATGGCCCAAGCGGGGTGACCATATTCGGCACTACTAGTCAAGTGGTAGGAGTCCTTTGTGGGTGGGGTACAAGATGTTCTTGTCAGACCCCAGTGCATTTATCTAGAGATATACTTTCGGATGGTAGTCCCTTACCTTGTCATAGTATGGAATACAATCTCCAATACATGCCTTACATTTTCGATTGTAAAACCTAGTATGTTAGAATGTGAGATGCAAGCAATTCAGCTATTTTATCTATTTACTTTAAACCTATACACTATGATAATATCACTGGATTTTGATATAAAATGTTTTGGTTATCGTAAGGTAAAAACCCATCCGTTTTTATGTGCGGTGTGGTCTTACGAGATACCCTTTGTTGAAAGGGTTTTCAAATGTAGAGAACCAGTTTGGTTGTTACTTGTTATCGAGTTTTACTCACATTGGTTTACCAGACTGACCCGGGCGTTATTCTATGTAATGCTCAAGTTAGACCGAGCATGTTTTTTTCCAGCTTTAGCTGGATACTTTGGTGTTGGAGAGGAGCTGGATGGTCAAGACGTATTCACGTATATTTTCTTCCATTGTATTGTAGAGTCTGTATATTTGTCAATATAAGGACAGGTTTCTATAACTGTTCAAATTTAGGATAAGTCTAGTGTACTTTGATGTTGTATATATGAATAAAGATGTTTCTTTTTTGTAAAGATCATTGTTGTATTATATATTATTCGCTGCGTTGTGAGATTCTGCGTTGTTTAGTTTTTTCTATCTTCTACCTTCTTCTTTCACCCTAACAAATCGGTGTTTTCGGCACTTGAATATTCGACATGTGATACAGTGGACGTATTGGCGTCAATTTTCGAGGGTCGAAAAGTCCGGTTCGTTACATTTGGTATCAGAGCTTAGGTTGAGTGAACACCTAGGTTTTAGTGGGGTAGACTCATTAGAGATAGGGTTAGTAATACCCTAAAATGAGTTTGAGTGTATATTATATAAGAGTGTGTATTTGTTAGTGCTATAAAAAGGTTTTATACTATGTTGTTTGGACTGTTGAGTGGCTTAAGAATTCTGGTTGATGCGTCTGGCCAATGTTATCGATAAGGATTTCCTAAACACTTAAACAAGTTTAATCGACATAGTATTGTTTGAAATTGGGTAAATGAAATAATTTTACCCAGGATAAACTTTATATAAAAAGAATGATTTCAAAAATAGTGTTGTATGTATAATTAATTGAAGTATTGTAGTTAGGGGATAATAATATTATATTATTATCATTTAGGGTTTGTTTGTCATACTCGTCCAATTGAGCCTAGACTATTCTTAGTATGTATAGGTAGCTTCCTTGTTAAGATTTGATTTGGATAGATTGAAACTGGGAAGCACTAAAAATGAACACCTTGTGAATTAAGTTTCACAATTTGAATATAAGGCATTCGTTGTTAATGTTGAGGTAGAATTTGATTTCAAAGTTAGAATATTTTGGGATAAATATTTAAAAATGGTTTAATATAAGTGATTTATAAAATGGGTTTATAAAAATGTATCATTTAAGTTGGAAGGAATTTAGGTTGAAAACTTGACAACCTAAATACCGGTGCATTTGGAAAAAAAATGACTTTCAAGATTTTGGGAAAATAATAATAATAGTATTTGAAAACAATAGTAACGACCCCGGATTTTAATTAAATTTAAATTGATAATTAATTGAATTTTTGAATTAAAATTGTGAAATTAATCGATAAATTAATTCGAGTTTCCCCGAATTCAAATAAAATATATGTTAAATCGTTTAAATTTAAGAATTGTATATATATATATATGGGTGAATGTATATAGTTATGCCTATATGAGTAAATTTGAATTTATATATATATATACATTGAATTTGAATTTAAATCTTAATAAATGGTTGAAAATAAATTATAACAATATAAACATTGAACACAAGTATGAGAATAAATAATTTTAAATTTAGAATTGATGGTTAAGTTAAAAATAGAAATAAATGAAAAAAAATAACAGAAATTTTTTTTTGACAACATGTTAAAATAGAGATTCACTTATATTATAAAAACAAAGAAAATACAAACACTAGTATATATTCATGTATGAACACTTGCAAAAGAATGAAACAAAAATATAAGTATGTAGACAAAGTATAAGCAAGTGAAATGGCTTGTAAAGGAAGACAAAGCAAAAGAAATGAAAAAAATCATTTGTACATACCGTATAAATTTTTGGATAAGTATGATATATATTCAAGATTGTACAAGCCTAATTAATGCTCTCATTTCAGCCAGCAAGCAAAGAAAATATCCCTGCTAAACATTGTACAAACCACATTATCACCCTGTACAAAATAACATACCCTGTATACTTCATTTCCATATATCAACTTTTCTCATTTCAGTTTCGTCCATTACCACTAAGTAAAACTGAAGAAATACCATCTAAAATCTAAACAAAACTTCAATTTAAACAACAAATTAAATTCATACAAACCAGAGATCAAGAAGATTTCAACTTGCAAAGTTTTCAAAGCCTGGTTCAGAAAGAAACTCTGTTCTTTCTTCTGGGAAATCACAGTGAGTAAACTACTGACCTATAACTTGATATTGTGATTGATACTTGAAGTGAAGCAGTGAATATTGTTTGCATGAATGTTTTGTTTGGAATATGGTTTGAGTTGCTCTGTATATGGTGTACATACCTGTATATGTATATATATGGCTCTGTTTAGTGTAACAGGTCTACAAATTCAAGAAGAAAATTCATATCTTTCTATTTAAACTAATTCAAGTTATGATTCCTGAAAAGAAAATGTTTATAACAATGTAAAGTTATTTTTAAAAATAGATTCAAGTAAAAATATTAGGTAAATATTTTGAAATATAAAAATTACAGTGAAAGCTATTAAATCAGAAAATTTTGATGATTTTAATTTAATGATTTGACTTTATAATCTGATTTGATCTTGTAAATGATGAATTTTAATAATAAAATCGTGATTTTTAGTTTTTGATTTGAGGTTGGATTTTGGGTTTGAACGAAAAACCTGTTTTCGTTGATTCTCGTCGACCCACGATGAATTGAGTGTCGTGATCATTGGTGAAGGAGGTTAGATGTCTGAGGATCATCGGAAAAATGGTCCGGAATTTTCGTACACACCGAGTTGGTTGATCGAAGATGATTTTGGGTTTTACAAGCTTGTTGGGTGGGCGATGTTTCAGAAGCTAGTTCGTCGACGTCAGGGCACCAGAAGGGACCGGTTGAGGGGGGATCGAAGCGTTGACGCGTGATCTGTCTCTGGGAGGAGCGACGTGGATTCCAGTGATCATAATCGACGGCGGTGGTGGGATTTGACGATCGAATGTAGTTCAAGTGGGTTGTTGTTCAACTCGATTTTGAGTTCATCGTTGTTCCGTAAATCTGTGTGTTTGCTTGAGGTGAGAAGGTCAGTGGCGACTTTGTGGTGTACGACGACTTGGTCGGAGGTGGCCAGTCCGGTTGTGCATGTGCACGGTGAAGGTTCGAGTGTCAGTTATTTGAGTTTGGATGTTGACTCGAAGGACATCTCGAGATTTTGGAAGGAGGACTCGAGGAGGGACTCGTGTTCACGTGAGTAATTTTTTTATGTCAACTGTTAAAGTTATTCCAGGTTTTAAATTTTTTTTTTTTAAACCTAATTCAAAATGAAAGGCGAGTTTACCTGGGGCAAGGACTCGAGTGAGTATTGGGTTAACCCGAAGTAAGAGATTAAGCAAGTTTTTTTTAGCATGTTAATTTTAATTAAAGCATTAAAAAGATAACGTTTTATCATAAGATAATTAAAGTTTAATGTTGTGAGATTAATTAAGTTAATTAAGAAATTTAAGTAAAATAAATTTATTTGATAAATTAAGGATAAAGTATTAGTTAAGAAACTAATTAATAGTAATAAATTAATTTAATTAACTCAATAATTAAGATTGATTAAATCAATGATGACAAATTAATTAATTTGTAATTAATTAATTAAGTAATTAGAGTTTGATTAATTTGCAATTAAGAAATATTTAATTAAGTTATTAATTAATAATTAGGTTTTATTAATTAATAATTAAGAAATAATTAATCCATAAAGATTAATTAAGGATTGATTAACTGATTAATTAAGGATTAATTAATAATTGTGATTAATTAAGATTTATTTAATAATTAAAGATTAATTGATTCGTTAATTAAGATCGATTTGTTAATAATTAAAGGTTAACCAATGAATTTGAAAGGGAAATTTCTTTCAAATAATTTGTAATTAACTATGATGGTTAACTCAGATTAATGATTCATTCCTAAGTAATACATCTGATTTAAATTAATCAATTGATTAATAAATTTTACTTGTGAATGTTTGGATTTTATTGAATGAGTGAATTGTTTGATATCCCTGATATGTGATGCTTTGTGATACATCCTGATTTGTGTTGTGATCTGTAATTTACTTATCTGTGATATATATATATATCTGTGATCTATGAATGAATGATAAGCGTTATAGTTTATACCGCTTATCAAATATATTGTCATATTTGAATATGTGATGGTTGAATGTGGTTGCACTATTGTGTTAAACCCCTGGACCACACTTTTACACACACAAATATGGATTTCACGTGGAAATCGGTTAAGTCACAGATGAATTAAATTTAATATTTTTGAAATTGAAATTTTAATTTCAATTGATTTCGGAAATGGATTTGGGTTAAATGTTAAAGCTTTTGGAAAGAAGTTTTTAAAGAGAAAGGTTATTTTGAATAACTTGGTAAAGTTTTTCAATTTAAATAACTCAATTTGAATTTGAATTCAAAATCTGGAATTGAATTCCACATTTGGAAATTATGGTTAAAGATGTCATAAATGTGTATATATGAATTTAAACCATTTTAAAAAGTATGGTTTTGAGAATTTGAATTTAACCCAAGGACTTTAACTCGTATAAATGAATCAGATTTCCGAAATGAGAAGTATTTGTTTTCAAACAATAATAGCTTCCATATAAGGAAATGATTTTCAATTTGTGTTAAAAGGATTTCAAATTTGAAATGAAAATAGTTTGGAAAACTATGAATAATATATATTTTGTATAAAAGGTCGAAATGGAATTGTTTTGAAAGCTATTAGTTAAATCTTTGATTTAAAGATTTAATGAGTTAATCCAATTGAAATGGAAATCGATTTGAAAATCTATGAATGGATCTTTGTGAAACTGGGTGACCTTTGTGCATTGAATCTTTTTGTTTAAAAAGATTAAAATGGTAATGTGTTTAAACCATTTGAAGAGAAGTTTTGGGTAATAAGTTATGACTTAATCGAAATTCCAATATCCATATGTTTTTAAAATATCGCGCTCATTATTCGGTTTAGCCGGGAGAGGACTTTGTGTTATATAACCCATTCCAAATAATGATACGACGTTATGGATAACATTTGAAGATCGGTGGTGAAGACCGGATATTTTCGAAAACGAAAGGACAACTCATCGAATGTCTCTGCATCGACCGGTCCCCGGTATAGAGACTCCATATGTGGTGGGAAGTCCGGACATGATTAGGGATTATCCGGATTGCAAGGGCTTCTTTGGAAGTGCCTTTGGTTCTGTTCGAACCCAGAGCAGACTTGTATGGTTGTATGTCTGACACTACACTTTGAGATATAAAGCTGATTTCTTTCAAATACATTTCTAATTGGTGGCGGAGATTTATTCTCTTAGCTTAACACCCTTCTCTGAGACGTACGAGCTCAGAGGTTATGTAGTTGAAGGTTATCAGTGATATACTCGCAATTTGGTAGTGTGGCATGCTGAGTGTTGCTGTGTGTTGCTGATCATTTGTTGATCAAAGCATGGCTTTCGTGTAAAGCGTAGCTTTGTGGACGAGACCTCATCGAGCCTCACAGACCGGTAATGGTCGAAACAGGAAAGATGCGACAAGGTTTCAGGGGTAGCTCCCCTAGGGTATGTCCATTCCTTCTGGAAAAAGGTGGTATCATGGTATGGAGCCCAGATATTTACCTGTGTGGTTGCTCCAATCTCATTTACTGTGTGATTGTTGCTGTGTGATCGAGGCGCCACGGATAAAGGTCGAAAACGACCGGGGGTGGCATATCTCAGGTTTACTAATCGGGAAGGGGGTAACCGGCCTTGTGTTGGCAGAGATCCGGGTAGGTTCCCGGGACGTCCCTCCAGAGGCATTCCCATGTGGCAGTAGGAAGTTCCTTAGCCTGACCATTTGTTGGAAAATCCAAAGAAACAATACAAGCCTTGTACGGTTTTAGTTGTATAACCTGCTATGGAATGTGGCGGTAACCTGCTATTGAACATAGTAGCTATAGTAGGCATACGACGAAATGTGGTATGCTGGCTAAGATTAATATTATACTTTCGAAATGTTTTCTGCACTATGCACTAGTAATAATATCAAAAGAGTTTTTCTTGTGTAGTAAGCATGTTTGACTATCATAAGAAGAAATCTCCTCCAATTCTACGATTGCATTGTGTGTGTGGCGGGAGGTCTTATGGTAGTTTCATTTTCCAAAAAGCATTGCGGATTTCAATATTTAAAATTCTTTTGTTGTTGTTTTAAAGATAAACTATTTTTGTTGCTCACACCAGTCCCATGACTGACTCGGAGTTTATTGTTCCCTTCCTAAACTCTGGGTGCCCACAATTTTCCACACGGGCAGTCTAGAGTTAGGTTTTTCAAATAGTCAGGTTTAGTGGATTATCTGGAGCTAGTTCAGTTTTTGGAGTTCACGAACGACTGACATTGCTTCTCTTTGTGCATCGTTGTGATGACCCTGAAATCGGCCTTCGAAAATCGGCACCCGTACTACACTTGTACTCAAAATGCCGCAGATTCAAATTCCGAATCTGGTTCACCGGAGCTTATAACACCATTAAGTACAACAACACAGCGGAAGAGAAAGAATATATCAATATATATATCATTGATACAATGACAGATACAAAATCTGATATAATATGATACAACAGAATGATACAACAGATATCAATATACATCAGAGATATGATACAAGAAATAGCAGCGGAAAGAAAATAGAAAACACCAGCAGCAGATAGAATGTCTCCAATAGAATGCTCCAAGATAAGCAACGTCAGTCCATGAACTCCAAGAACTAACTAGCTCCAGATAATCTACTAAACCTGAATGTCTGAAAAGAAACCCAACTCTAGATTGCCCGTGTGGAAAATGATGGGCACCCAGAGTTTAGGAAGGGAACAATAAACTCCAGATCAGTCATGTGACTGGTATGAGCAAACAAAAACAGTTTATCTTTAAACAAACACAAAAGGCTTTTAAACATTGAAACCCGCAATGCTTTTGGAAAATGAAACTACCATAAGACCTCCCGCCACACACACAATGCAAACACAGAATTGGAGGAGATTTCTTTTTATGATAGTCAAACATGCTTACTACGCAAAAGAAAACTCTTTTGATATTATTACTAGTGCATAGTGTGAAAATATTTCGAAAATACAATATCAATCTTAGCCAGCATACAACATTTCATCGTATGCCTACTATAGCTACCATGTTCAATAACAGGTTACCGCCACATTCCATGGCAGGTTATACAACTTCCTTACACCGAAATAGAAACGCCTCTGGAAAGACGCCCCGAGAACCTAACCGGATCTCTGCAAACACAAGGCCGACGCTACCTCACGCTGTACAGCTATAACTAGGTAACTAACACACTAACGCTACCTCACGTTGTACAGCTGTAACTAGGTAACTAACACATGAGTCATGTCATCCCCCGGTCGTCACCGACCTTTATCCGAGGTAGCTCGATCATAAAGCAACAACCACAAAGTATAATAACTGTGCAGCATCAACATAGGTAAAATATCTGGGCTCCATACCATGATATCACCTTTTATCCAGAAGGAAATGACATACCCTAGGGGCGCTACCCCTACAAACCTTTTGTCGCAACATTCCTGTTTCGACCATTACCGGGTTGTGAGGCTCGACGAATTCTCGTTCACAAAGCAATGCTTTTTCACAAAGCAACGCTTTTTTCACAAAGCAACGCTTTTTCACAAAGCAACGCTTTGATCAACAATGATCAACATCACTTCGTATGCCACATTACCAAATTGGGAATGTATCACTAGTAACCATCAACTACATAACCTCTGAGCTCGTACGTCTTAGAGAAGGGTGTTAAGCTAAGAGAATAAATTCTCCACCACCAATAGAAATGTATTTGATAGAAACCAGCTTTACATCTCAAAGTGTAACGTCAAACACACATCCATACAAGTCCGTTCCGGGATCGAATGGAACCGAAGGCACTTCCAAAGAAGCCCTTGCAAATCCGGATAATTTCTAATCACGTCCGGACTTCCCATCACTTAGGGTGCTAAAATCTCTATACTGGGGATCAGCCGATGCAGAGACAATCAATGGTAATCCTTTCGTTTTCGAAAGCATCCGGTCTTCACCACCGGTCTTCAAATGCTATCCATATACATCGTATCATTATTCGGAATGGGTTATATGACACAAAGGTCCTCTCCCGGCTAAACCCGAATAATGAGCGTAATTAAATAATCATATGGATAATGGGGTCTTAGTTAAATCATAGCTTAAAGCCCAAAACTTTTCATTCGAATGGTTAAAACAAATTACCATTTCCAATCTTTTAAAGAAAAAGATTCATTTCACAAAGTTAACCCCATTCACAAAGATCCATTCATGGATTTCAAAACAATTTCCATTTTAATTGAATAGTTTTACTCGTTAAATCTTTAAATCAAGATTTAACTTATAGCTTTCAAAACTCGTTTCCAAATATTCATTCATAGCCTTTCAAAACAATTCTATTTCAAGTTGGATTAACTCGTCCGGTCTTTGAATCAAAGACGCATTTCATAGTTTTCAAACATTTCAATTCTATTTCAAACTTGAAACCGTTCAACACAATTTGGAAATCCTTTCATAAAATGAAAGCTATTATTATCTGAAAACAAGTAGTTTTCGTTTCAGAAAAATCCAGTTATATTTACACGAGTTAAAACCCTTGAATTAAATTCAAATTCCCAAATCAATACCTTTAAAATGGTTTAACCCATATATAACTTGTAAAGCATCTTTAAATCCCTAGTTTCAAATCATAGGATTCAGTTTCGAACTTGAATTCAAATTTAAATCAAATTATTTAAAATTTCAAAACTCGATTAAGTTATTCAAAATAACTTTTATCTTTGAAATTCCATTTCAAAAGCTTTTCATATTAAACCCCAATTTCCAATTTCAAAAATCAATTGAAATTTGAAATTTCAATTTCAAAAACATTAAAATTTAAATCATCTATGACTTAACCGATTTCCACGAGGAATCCATATTTGTGTGTATGGTGTGGTCCAGGGGTTTCACACAGTAGTGCAACATCAATCATCACAGATATATCGATAAGCGGTATAATCGATAACGCTTATCCTCATTCACAGTTTCACAGAAAAAATAAATTTATCAGTCATAGAGATTCATCATTACAATTCGATGTGGGTTTCGGATAACCAACTGGAATTCGACTCCCTGTCGCATTGAAATTCAAGTGTCGTTACGAGCCAAGGGTTTCATATTCACATAGTAATATATCACAGAAACAGAAATCACAACATAAATCAGGATATATCACAAAGCATCATATATCAGGGATATCAAGCAATTCAATCATCCAATGGAATCCAAACATTCATAAGTAAGATCAATTTAATTAGCTGATAAATTTTTAAACCAGATTAATTACTTATGAATAAATTACTAATCCTGGTTAATTAATTATTAATTGCAAACCATTTCTATTAATTAACCTTAATTAATAAATCAATCCACCTTAAATCATTAAATAATTAACCTTTAATTAATCAAAATATTCAAAATTAATTACAATAAGTGATAAATCCTTAATTACTTTCGTTAAGTAATCATCCTTTAATGAATCTCATTAATCAATCATTAATCACCTTTTAACAAATAAACCGGCTTAAACTTTGAAGTAGTTCGACAATTTAAATTTAAAACTTAGATTTAAACTTATTTCAAATTTCTATTTTACCATTTTAAACTTTTAGTTTAAATTCAAAACTCAATATACCTTTACACTTAAAAGTCGTTAAAACCAAATTTAAATTTCAAAATTTAAATCATTTCAAATCTAAGGTTCAAACTACTTGAATTCAGATTCAAACTCAGGTTTAAAACTTAATTTAAAGTTTTGATTTACAAGTTTAAACTTTATTCTTAAAAATTACAAACAGAACAGATTCTAGTTAGTAAAACCTGTAACAAATGTTTACCCGAGCAACTAAAATTTTACTTCGAGTAAGAACCTAATCTACTTCGAGTAAAAACTCGAATCACCCGAGAATTACTCAAGTAAACAAAATTCTGTAACCACCCAAACCCATCAACATAGATCATCAGGAACTAGTGCACTGTGCACATGCACCATCACCGCAGCTAACTCCGATCATCAACGATGATCCACCCAAGTTGGCGATCACCCTCATAGCCAAATCCGATCATCATATCAATTACACTGTCACGAAATCGAATTTGAGTATTTAACTCAAACCTGGGACAACAGAACAATACTAATCCAAACCTGTCATCGCCTCATTCACGTCCCTCCGACCACCAGTAATTCTGTAACTCCGGCCATGCTCTTATCTACGACCAAGCTTCTGACTCCTAAAACCTAGTTGAACTCGATCACTCCTACAGGCTGTGCCGACCAAATCAAACTGCCTAGTTAAAACTAGGGTTACAGGGGACAATTCGCCACCGCTGCCTCCTCGACGAAGTTCAACACCACTCACCATTTTTGCCTTCAACACTGATCACTCCTCCACCATCACTAAAAATCCCAGACCTCTAGAGCAACTAGATCACCAGAAAACCCCATATTTCCATATCCAGTTCATCACAGAACATGCACACTCATCCCATTATTTTAAATTATGATTTTAGCTTCAAAAATCATGTTCTAGGATAAGAAGACAATTTACATTCTTGAATTTATAAATTAAGATATTTGAATTTTTTTTCTTATATTAAGTTTGCTTAGTTTTCTTTTCTTGATTCCCAGTGATATTTCCAATTTATTTAACTTAAATCAATTTCTACTAAATTTTGTGATGGAACTCACAAGTTCCTTTTGAAACTTAAGTTTTTAACAGAGATTAAACAAAGGGGTTTTTGAATTTAAATCAAAACCAGAACATAAATCTGGAAACAGAGATGTCACATACATCATACAGCAGGAATTTAACCATATATCTACACAACATAACTATAAATATACACAATTACAATATTTTACACAATAATAACATGCAACCATAAATTTACTTTAAGTTTAAAAGTTACTCACAGGAAAAAGGGTTTTGTTTAAAAGTTTGCTCACCTGAGATATGTAAACAGGGAACCAAAGAACAGAGGCAAGCTTGATTTACTGGAAACTTGAATGCTTAGATCTTTGAAACTGAAATACTTAGTTGAACTAGTCTTGATGATGAGATGCTTCAAAGCTTTTGATTTCAGGTTACATCTTGAAGATGTTACAGGCTTGAGTTACGGGGCTTAGTTTTGATTTTCTCTGATTTGAAAATGGTTACAGGGTTTTGAAAATATTTTGAGGAGATTGTTTAAGTTTGTAAAATGGTGATATATTCTCTTCTGGTTTGATAACATTTGTGAACGAACTGAAATGAAGATTAATATGTGAAAAGGAAGTTTACAGGGTGTATATATTTTGTACAAGTAATATATTTTATTTTGCTTGTTTGTACAATGCACATCAGAGATTTTTTCTTCTTTTGTCTACTGATGTTAGGTTTGGTGGCTAAAGAGATAATGGTGTTGGGTACTCAAGATCCTAACATTAATTACTAAGTACTTGTTTCATTTTTTTTGTATGTTGATATTTTTCTTTTACTTTGTTTATTCTTACCTTGCATACTTGTTTACTTCGGCTAGTAAGAACATTGTGGGTGCTTCATTTATTAGCATGTACCCTATACATTTTTATTTCCTTTGGCTGTACCAAAATGAAGAGAGTTTGATGTGGCTTCTTTTACAAGTGTACATATTTGAGTATTATTTTCTTTTGCCTAGTGTTTATACTTATCTTTATAATTTCATATGCATTTGGTTTTGTTTTACCTTTTCCTTTTATTAATTGAATGTGTATTTTCTCTTTGTTTTGTTGTGGTTATAATTTATTTATTGTGTTATAATTTATTTATGTATTTATTTTATACTTTCTATATCTTATATATTTTCACTTTGTTTTAAACCATTTACTTACAATTTAAATTCAAATCAAATATATATACACAACATTTTATAATTTCAAATTGACTCATATATACCCAAATATATATATATATATATTCACAAATATACATATATATACAATATTAAAATTTAAATGATTTATACAAAAATTATTTTAATTCGGGGAAACTCGCATCACTTCATTGATTAATTTCACAATTTTAATTCAAAAATCCAATTAATTATCAATTTAAATTTATATAAAATTCGGGTTCGTTACAGACTTCCCCCCTTAAAATAATTTCGTCCTCGAAATTGCCAAGGAGACACAAAGATAGATGAAGAATATTTCATCAAATCAAACTGAACAGCTATTCTACATTTGTCTTACCAAATCAGAATATCAATAACAGATACAAGAACGAATCTGTTCATTTTCACAAGATACTTGGGTTATCCAGATCTACGAAATATACAGTGGCATCGGTTAGTTCAAAGGGATAACTAAACATTCGTAGAACATATCGGGACCCAAAGATAGACAGATATTTGGATACAATTTCAAAACTTTCAGTCTAGAAACTAAGGTATACCTATCAACCATAGCAAATAAAGCAAACAATTTATCCAAACAAACAATTCTGACTTATATGGAGTTTATGTCCCATATTAATATATCGAATCTTCTTCCTGGATCAACCAGAAACTATCGAAGAATTGAGAAAAGATGTTGAACAAAAGAGATTGATAAAGAAAAGATTGCTTCCTTGTTGTTACAGGGTATTGACCATTTATAGTCGTATTCCCATGTCCCCTATCTCATCCTCTTCTTGCACTCATACTTACTATCAGTGAATAGCAAGAGAATTTACTGAGGCGTTCGAACAGATATCTTAAGGATTGCTCATTCTAGGGTATACTTCACCCTATCTCTAATGAGCTACTTAACGTGTTATACTCCTGAGCTAAAGTTCAACCTTAGCTCTGATACCAAATGTGATGACCCTGAAATCGGCCTTCGAAAATCGGCACCCGTACTACACTTGTACTCAAAATGCCGCAGATTCAAATGCCGAATCTGGTTTACCGGAGCTTATAACACCATTAAGTACAACAACACAGCGGAAGAGAAAGAATATATCAACATATATAACATTGATACAATGACAGATACAAAATCTGATATAATATGATACAACAGAATGATACAACAGATATCAATATACATCAGAGATATGATACAAGAAATAGCAGCGGAAAGAAAATAGATAACACCAGCAGCGGATAGAATGTCTCCAATAGAATGCTCCAAGATAAGCAACGTCAGTCCATGAACTCCAAGAACTAACTAACTCCAGATAATCTACTAACCCTGAATGTCTGAAAAGAAACCCAACTCTAGACTGCCCATGTGGAAAATGATGGGCACCCAGAGTTTAGGAAGGGAACAATAAACTCCGGATCAGTCATGGGACTGGTATGAGCAAACAAAAACAGTTTATCTTTAAACAAACACAAAAGGCTTTTAAACATTGAAACCCGCAATGCTTTTGGAAAATGAAACTACCATAAGACCTCCCGCCACACACACAATGCAAACACAGAATTGGAGGAGATTTCTTCTTATGATAGTCAAACATGCTTACTACACAAAAGAAAACTCTTTTGATATTATTACTAGTGCATAGTGTGAAAATATTTTGAAAATACAATATCAATCTTAGCCAGCATACAACATTTCATCGTATGCCTACTATAGCTACCATGTTCAATAACAAATTACCGCCACATTCCATGGCAGGTTATACAACTAAAACCGTACCGGGTTCGTATTGTTTCTTTGGATTTCCAGCAAATGATCAGGCAAAGGAACTTCCTTACACCGAAATAGAAACGCCTCTGGAAAGATGCCCTGAGAACCTAACCGGATCTCTGCAAACACAAGGCCGACGCTACCTTACGCTGTACAGCTGTAACTAGGTAACTAACACACTGACGCAACCTCACGCTGTACAGCTGTAACTAGGTAACTAACACACGAGTCATGTCATCCCCCGGTCGTCATCGACCTTTATCCGAGGTAGCTCGATCATAAAGCAACAATCACAAAGTATAATAACTGTGCAGCATCAACATAGGTAAAATATCTGGGCTCCATACCATGATATCACCTTTTATCCAGAAGGAAATGACATACCCTAGGGGCGCTACCCCTACAAACCTTTTGTCGCAACATTCCTGGTTCGACCATTACCGGGTTGTGAGGCTCGACGAAGTCTCGTTCACAAAGCAACGCTTTTTTCACAAAGCAACGCTATTTCACAAAGCAACGCTTTGATCAACAATGATCAACAGCACTTCGTATTCCACATTACCAAATTGGGAATGTATCACTAGTAACCATCAACTACATAACCTCTGAGCTCGTACGTCTTAGAGAAGGGTGTTAAGCTAAGAGAATAAATTCTCCGCCACCGACAGAAATGTATTTGATAGAAACCAGCTTTACAGCTCAAAGTGTAATGTCAGACACACATCCATACAAGTCCGTTCCGGGATCGAATGGAACCGAAGGCACTTCCAAAGAAGCCCTTGCAAATCCGGATAATTTCTAATCACGTCCGGACTTCCCATCACTTAGGGTGCTAAAATCTCTATACCGGGGATCAGCCGATGCAGAGACAATCAATGGTAATCCTTTCGTTTTCGAAAGCATCCGGTCTTCACCACCGGTCTTCAAATGTTATCCATATACGTCGTATCATTATTCGGAATGGGTTATATGACACAAAGGTCCTCTCTCGGCTAAACTCGAATAATGAGCGTAATTAAAAAATCATATGGATACTGGGGTCTCAGTTAAATCACAGCTTAAAGCCCAAAACTTTTCATTCGAATGGTTAAAGCAAATTACCATTTCCAATCTTTTAAACAAAAATATTCATTTCACAAAGTTAACCCCATTCACAAAGATCCATTCATGGATTTCAAAACAATTTCCATTTTAATTGAATAGTTTTACTCGTTAAATCTTTAAATCAAGATTTAACTTATAGCTTTCAAAACTCGTTTCCAAAGATTCATTCATAGCCTTTCAAAACAATTCTATTTCAAGTGGGATTAACTCGTCCGGTCTTTGAATCCAAGACGCATTTCATAGTTTTCAAAACATTTCAATTCTATTTCAAACTTGAAACCGTTCAACACAATTTGGAAATCCTTTCTTAAAATGAAAGCTATTATTATCTGAAAACAAGTAGTTTTCGTTTCAGAAAAATCCAGTTATATTTACACGAGTTAAAACCCTTGAATTAAATTCAAATTCCCAAATCAATACCTTTAAAATGGTTTAACCCATATATAACTTGTAAAGCATCTTTAAATCCCTAGTTTCAAATCATAGGATTCAGTTTCGAACTTTAATTCAAATTTAAATCTAATTATTTAAATTTTCAAAGCTCGATTAAGTTATTCAAAATAACTTTTATCTTTGAAATTCCATTTCAAAAGCTTTTCATATTAAACCCCAATTTCCAATTTCAAAAATCAATTGAAATTTGAAATTTCAATTTCAAAAACATTAAAATTTAAATCATCTATGACTTAACTGATTTCCACGTGGAATCCATTTGTGTGTGTATGGTGTGGTCCAGGGATTTCACACAGTAGTGCAACATCAATCATCACAGATATATCGATAAGCGGTATAATCGATAACGCTTATCCTCATTCACAGTTTCACAGATAAAATAAATTTATCAGTCACAGAGATTCATCATTACAATTCGATGTAGGTTTCGGATAACCAACTGGAATCCGACTCCCTGTCGCATCGAAATTCAAGTGCCGTTACGGGCCAAGGGTTTCATATTCACATAGTAATATATCACAGAAACAGAAATGACAACATAAATCAGGATATATCACAAAGCATCATATATCAGGGATATCAAGCAATTCAATCATCCAATGGAATCCAAACATTCATAAGTAAGATCAATTTAATTAGCTGATAAATTTTTAAACCAGATTAATTACTTATGAATAAATTACTAATCCTGGTTAATTAATTATTAATTGCAAACCATTTCTATTAATTAACCTTAATTAATAAATCAATCCACCTTAAATCATTAAATAATTAACCTTTAATTAATCAAAATATTCAAAATTAATTACAATAAGTGATAAATCCTTAATTACTTTCATTAAGTAATCATCCTTTAATGAATCTCATTAATCAATCATTAATCACCTTTTAACAAATAAACCGGCTTAAACTTTGAAGTAGTTCGACAATTTAAATTTAAAACTTAGATTTAAACTTATTTCAAATTTCTATTTTACCATTTTAAACTTTCAGTTTAAATTCAAAACTCAATATACCTTTACACTTAAAAGTCGTTAAAACCAAATTTAAATTTCAAAATTTAAATCATTTCAAATCTAAGGTTCAAACTACTTGAATTCAGATTCAAACTCAGGTTTAAAACTTAATTTAAAGTTTTGATTTACAAGTTTAAACTTTATTCTTAAAAATTACAAACAGAACAGATTCTAGTTAGTAAAACCTGTAACAAATGTTTACCCGAGCAACTAAAATTTTACTTCGAGTAAGAACCTAATCTACTTCGAGTAAAAACTCGAATCACCCGAGAATTACTCAAGTAAACAAAATTCTGTAACCACCCAAACCCATCAACATAGATCATCAGGAACTAGTGCACTGTGCACATGCACCATCACCGCAGCTAACTCCGATCATCAACGATGATCCACCCAAGTTGGCGATCAACCTCATAGCCAAATCCGATCATCATATCAATTACACTGTCACGAAATCGAATTTGAGTATTTAACTCAAACCTAGGACAACAGAACAATACTAATCCAAACCTGTCATCGCCTCATTCACGTCCCTCCGACCACCAGTAATTCTGTAACTCCGGCCATGCTCTCATCTACGACCAAGCTTCCGAATCCTAAAACCTAGTTGAACTCGATCACTCCTACAGGCCGTGCCGACCAAATCAAACTGCCTAGTTAAAACTAGGGTTACAGGAGATAATTCGCCACCGCTGCCTCCTCGACGAAGTTCAACACCACTCACCATTTTTGCCTTCAACACTGATCACTCCTCCACCATTACTAAAAATCCCAGACCTCCAGAGCAACTAGATCACCAGAAAACCCCATATTTCCATATCCAGTTCATCACAGAACTGCACACTCATCCCATTATTTTAAATTATGATTTTAGCTTCAAAAATCATGTTCTAGGATAAGAAGACAGTTTACATTCTTGAATTTATAAATTAAGATATTTGAATTTTTTTTTCTTATATTAAGTTTGCTTAGTTTTCTTTTCTTGATTCCCAGTGATATTTCCAATTTATTTAACTTAAATCAATTTCTACTAAATTTTGTGATGGAACACACAAGTTCCTTTTGAAACTTAAGTTTTTAACAGAGATTAAACAAAGGGGTTTTTGAATTTAAATCAAAACCAGAACATAAATCTGGAAACAGAGATGTCACATACATCATACAGCAGGAATTTAACCATATATCTACACAACATAACTATAAATATACACAATTACAATATTTTCCACAACAATAACATGCAACCATAAATTTACTTTAAGTTTAAAAGTTACTCACAGGAAAAAGGGTTTTGTTTAAAAGTTTGCTCACCTGAGATATGTAAATAGGGAACCAAAGAACAGAGGCAAGCTTGATTTACTGGAAACTTGAATGCTTAGATCTTTGAAACTGAAATACTTAGTTGAACTAGTCTTGATGATGAGATGCTTCAAAGCTTTTGATTTCAGGTTACATCTTGAAGATGTTACAGGCTTGAGTTACAGGGCTTAGTTTTGATTTTCTCTGATTTGAAAATGGTTACAGGGTTTTGAAAATATTTTGAGGAGATTGTTTAAGTTTGTAAAATGGTGATATATTCTCTTCTGGTTTGATA
This sequence comes from Allium fistulosum, assembly GCA_030737815.1. Lineage (NCBI taxonomy): Eukaryota > Viridiplantae > Streptophyta > Magnoliopsida > Asparagales > Amaryllidaceae > Allium > Allium fistulosum. Next base: position 694,240,279 of record CM060904.1, read on the forward strand.
ACATTTGTGAACGAACTGAAATGAAGATTAATATGTGAAAAGGAAGTTTACAGGGTGTATATATTTTGTACAAGTAATATATTTTATTTTGCTTGTTTGTACAATGCACATCAGAGATTTTTTCTTCCTTTGTCTACTGATGTCTGGTTTGGTGGCTAAAGAGATAATGGTGTTGGGTACTCAAGATCTTAACATTAATTACTAAGTACTTGTTTCATTTTTTTTGTATGTTGATATTTTTCTTTTACTTTGTTTATTCTTACCTTGCATACTTGTTGACTTCGGCTGGTAAGAACATTGTGGGTGCTTCATTTATTAGCATGTACCCTATACATTTTTATTTCCTTCGGTTGTACCAAAATGAAGAGAGTTTGATGTGGCTTCTTTTACAAGTGTACATATTTGAGTATTATTTTCTTTTGCCTAGTGTTTATACTTATCTTTATAATTTCATATGCATTTGGTTTTGTTTTACCTTTTCCTTTTATTAATTGAATGTGTATTTTCTCTTTGTTTTGTTGTGGTTATGATTTATTTATTGTGTTATAATTTATTTATGTATTTATTTTATACTTTCTATATCTTATATATTTTCACTTTGTTTTAAACCATTTACTTACAATTTAAATTCAAATCAAATATATATACACAGATTTTATAATTTCAAATTGACTCATATATACCCAAATATATATATATATTCACAAATATACATATATATACAATATTAAAATTTAAATGATTTATACAAAATTTATTTTAATTCGGGGAAACTCGCATCACTTCATTGATTAATTTCACAATTTTAATTCAAAAATCCAATTAATTATCAATTTAAATTTATATAAAATTCGGGTTCGTTACAATCGTGATGAGGGTTCGAGCTGGATGTTGGAGTTGTTGGACTCATTCTCTTTTTCAGACCATTTGGAGTTATCAGTTCTAATGTTTCCGCCGTATCATTATTTATCTCTGATATTCTTGTATCATATTGATATCATTTTTGTATATCATTCTGGATATTGTATTCATTGGAGTTGTATATGATATCATTCATTTCTTTCTTCCGCTGTGTTGTTATACTTACTGTGTTATAAGCTCCGGCATGACTCGAATTTCAACGATTGAATCTGCGGCACTCGAGTACAAGTGAAGTATGGGTGTCGATTTTCAAACGTTGAAATTTGGATCGTGACAACAATTTTGGTTCAAGTATGAAATTTTGGAATGAAAATGTTAAGGAGTGTTTTCTTTGGATTGGTATGGGGAACAAGTCTTGATTGTTTTGTGATGATCAAAATAATCTTCTAAGTGACGATCGGATGTTTTCCTAGGCGAACGTTGTTAGATACTTAGTAAATTATCCTCTTTATCATTGTACAATCAAAACAAATTCACCCGAACAAACCCAAAGCAAGTTGGTGATAAATGTTTTGTTGAAAAATGTGAAGTATTGTTTCAAAAATGGGATTTCGGAATAAATAGAATATTTTTGAGTTAACTAGTTCGAGTGGCTCGAAAATAACTTAAATTTGGGAAAGAGATGTTCAGATAGTAAACACTTCTCTTGAGTATTACCCTTCTTGGTAAGGAAATGTATGACACTGTTTGGTAGTACCAGTCCCTTAGTATCATTTTGGAGTTACTCGGGCTATAGATATATATTTCCTATAATTGAAATATAAAGTTTCATTTCAAAAAAAAATTGAAATAAAAGCTGGGTATTTGGATCTTGAGTTTTTAAAATTTGTTTACCAAATTAAATAGTTCGTAGAAAAATAGAAAATGTGACCAAAGAACGTTTTCCAGAATTTTGAATTTTCGACACTGGAAAGTTGTCGGAAACGTTGTTCATCTTTGTGCACTATATATATACATATATATAAGAGTTAACTAACTAGATAATAATATACTTAAGAATATTATCTTATTATTCATTTTAATTTAACAAATGACGTGACAACACATAATAATTATAAATATATATATATATAAAGAGTGATGTGACAACACATAATAATTATAAATATATATTTATAAAGAGACTGATGTGACAACACATAATAATTATAAATATATATTTATAAAGAGAGTGATGTGATAGCACATAATAATTATATATAAATATATATTTATAAAAGGAGTGATGTGATTAGACAAGATTATTATAAATTATTATATATATATATATAAATTGATGTGATGTGAGATTTTTTGCTTACAAATAGTCATAGGTTTTCTCATTTTTCTCATTTTCTTTTCACTTTAAAATCTTCCTTAAGCCTTTCTTCTTCCTTCTTAAAGTCCTTGAAACCTATTAATAGCTTCCAAGTTTTACCAAAGTTTTAAAACCAAAAATCTTGAATTGTTTTAAATGTTCCAAAATGGTTTTAAACTCCTCCAGTTTTACCCCCACTTTATTTGGCCATAGATTCCAGTAAACTTCACCAAATAAAGATTTTATTTTTTACATACCATATATATTTCTAGTGGCTACAACTTTATATTTTACCACTTATTCTGATTTCGAGCTTAAATGCTTCAAAAATTCATTTTTTGCAAGAGTGTTTTTGAACCTAGATTTTGATGTCCGAAAATACCCCTCACTGTTTTAGCCATAACTTCCTCAAAATTTTACCTTTTTAAGTAATTCTTATCTTAAAATGTAGAGGAAAGAATAATCTAAAACTTTTCTTTTGACCACTTTTTAAAAATCTAAGAGTAAGATGTCCAAAAATCCATAGGAAAGTGACCTATTTTCGAGCTCAGCTTTTAGGGTTCGAGTGAAATTTTGTCGAGCTTTAAGGAGAGTAAACTTCTAAATTTTTGGAAAGGTTCTATCTTTAAATATATATTTTCTATTTTTTTATATGTATGTGGTTAGTTAGTTTGATTTCGTATGGTTTAGATATATGTATGTGCGAATTTGTGGTTAGCATGTAACTTTGAACTGTTGGTTAAATTGATGAGTTTGGATGTAAAGTGATGATCTTGTGGTATATTGGTGGTGATATGTTGTGGTAAATAGAACCTTGAGTATATTGTTGAATGGTCATGGAAGTTTGTAAGTTTTATGCGTGAAAGACTTAAGAAAATCAGATGGGGTTTGCTAGTTGGTTTACTAAAGGAATTTCAAGTTTAAATTTAGTGTTGATTTCAACTTTATTAACTTTGTTTTAATTTGAGACTTATGTTTTAAAGAGTTAGCAAACCTTTAGGTGTTAAGTTTCAAAAGGAAGTTAAAAACGAGTTGGAAATTACGGGTATCCATAGCGATAGTCGCTATGGATGCAGTTCATTTAAAAAAATTCGTTTTTGGATAGTTTGGTTTTTATACTTCAAATTGTCTTGTAAATGTTTTATAAACTAAATAATGATATTTTAAAAAGGTATTTAAGTTTTTAATAATTAATTTTTAATTAATAAAGTTTTTAATAATTAGTAATTAATTAAGGATTAAACATGGTTTAATGATTATAACAAAGTGACGATTAGTTATTAATTAATTATCTTTTAAAGTTAAGATTTATTTTATATAATTGTAAATTAAGTTAATTAATTTTGAAATCAATATGAGTTAAGTAAATGATTTATATATAATTTATAATTAATTAAGTATATGGTTAATTATTAATTATTAATCAAGTGTTAATTATTTTTAATTATAAATTATTAAAAGTTTTAATTTGTAATAAATTATTTATAAAAGGTTTAATTTATTATTTAAGTTTGATTAAAGATTATTAAATTAATTAATTGAGATTGATTAATATTTAATTATTAATGAAGGTTTAATTAATTATTTAACAATTAATAAATGATTAATTTTGGGTCTAGTTAATAGTTAATTATTGTTTAACTATCCAATTAAATTAAGTTAAGATTCAATAAAATTTATTATGATTTAAACATGGATTTAACTTATAATTAATTATTTTACAAAGGGTTTTAAAGTTTTAATTCTTTGGTTTTCAAAAGTAAAATTGGTTAAAGGTACTTTTTTTCAAAGATGGTTTTGAATACAAGTGATTCAAGTGTTGATAACATTAAGAAACCATACAACTGTGATGTGTTATAATGTAGATTGTTGGGTTGTTTGGACATGTGTTAGCAAAATAAATCATCGTTCTACTATAAATTGATTGATTGATTATTTGTTTGTTTGGACATGTGTTAGCAGAATAAATCCCCGTTTTGCTATAAATTGTTGTTTGTTTGTGTAGATTTGTGTTAGCAGAATAAATCCCCATTCCACTATTAATTGATTGAATTGTTTGGGCATCTGTTTAGCAGGACAAATCACCATCCTGTTATTATGTTATTTGGGCATGTATATGATAGTTACTTCATATTAACATGTTATTCCCTAATTAGGATATGAGTTGTATTTACGTACTTGTTGCTTATGTTAATAACTGTTAAGTGAATTGGAATTGAAAGTGAATGGTAACTTAAATTAGTACCATTGGAATTGCTAAGCCTCGTTTTGAATTTGTAAATGATATTTTTGAAATTATAAAGTTTGTTTTTGAATTAACTTCAATTCTTAAATAAATTTTAGAGTTCAAAGTATATAAATGATTTCCAAGTTGTGGTATTATGTTGTAAAGTCATTTATAAGTAATAACTTGTTTATAAAGGTATTTTACTAAAGGTTTACTTAAAGTGTTTTACAAAAGATAATTTGTAAATGACATTTTATAAAGGTTTTGTAAAGAGTTTTAAATTAGAAAGAGATTTATAAATCATTTTAGAGATTTCAAAGGAAGTTTAAATCTAGTTTGGAAATTTATAAAAAGGTTTGAAATGTGAAGCAAATGGATTTAATTGTAGGTGAAGTTTTTAAAAGGGAATTGTTGGCCATTTAATATGGAATTTTGAAGAGGGAATTTCCAAAATGTTTTGGTAAATAATGTGAATTGTTTCCAAGTTTAAAGGGAACGTTAAGGGTTTAGAAATAGTGTTTTGAAAAGATCATTTGGTCAAGTTTTATAAAGTATCTTTTTAATTAAAGATAATTTATAAAGGCTTAGTGGATCCCATTCGGGAATTGAACCATGATTGGATGTTTGTTTATTGATAGTTAAATAACCAACTATCAAGTTTGACCTAATTTGACTTTGGAAGTATGAACGTAGATTTGAGTTCCATGGTGAGGACTCGAATACTTACTTCCAAAAGAACCGGAAATGAGTCAACCGGAAATTATCGGTTGTTGGTATGGAGAGACTGGGATTGGATTTATATATCCGAAAACCACTCCAAACCAACACGTACTTCGAGTGGAAGACATCTTGATGATGATTGAAGATGGTGCTCTTTGAAGTGCAAGGGCTACTGCTACTAATCCTGAGGGTGATTCCAAAATGGATGTTGCAGAGTTAGTGCCTTCGGTTTCGTTCAGACCCAGAACGAACTTGTATGGATGAATGCTAGCATTGCATTAATGCCTGGAGGGCAGTGTTAGCATTCCAAGATGGATTGCTATTCAGAAAGTTAAATTGTAGCCTCAAGCCTCATCAACCGGGAATGACAAAAATCAAGCATGCAGCAGAGCCAAGTGGGTAGCTCCCAAGTAGGGTATGGTCATTCCAAATCTAGATCGGTTATTATCTATTCTTGTATGCTTCGGGGACCAAGCGGGGTGACCATATTCGGTACCACTAGTCAAGTGGTAGGCCAGTCCTGTGTGGTAGGGGTACAATATGTTCTTGTCAGACCCCGGTGCATTTATCTAGAGATGTACCTTCGGAAGGTAGTCCCTTACCTTGTAATAGTATGGAATAAAATCTCCAATACGTGCCTTACGTTTTCAATTGAAATACTAGTATGTTGGAATGTGAGATGCAAGCATTTCTGCTATTTTATCTATTAACTTTGAACCTAGACAGTATGATAATATCATTGGATTTTGATATAAAATGTTTTGGTTATCGTAAGGTAAAAACCCCTTTGTTTTTATGTGCGGTGTGGTCTTATGAGATACCCTTTGTTGAAAGGTTTTTCAAATGTAGAGAACCAGTTTGGTTGTTACTTGTTATTGAGTTTTACTCATGCTAGTTTACCAGGATGGCCCGGGCGTTATTCTTTGTAATGCTCGGGTCAGACCGAGCATGTTTTTTTCCAGGTTTAGTTTGATACTTTGGAGTTGGAGAGGAGCTGGATGGTCAAGATGTATTCACGGATATTTTATTCCGCTGTATTATAGAGTCTGTATATATGTCAATATAAGGGCAAGTTTCTATAACTGTCCAAATTTAGGATAAGTCTAGTGTACTCTGATGTTGTATATATTAATAAGATGTTTCTTTATTGTAAGGATCATTGTTGTATTATATATTATTCGCTACGTTGTGAGATTCTGTGTTGTTTAGTTTTCTTCTATCTTCTACCTTCTCCTTTCGCCCTAACAAATCGGTATTTCTAGCACTTGAATGTTCAGCGTGTGATACAGTGGACGTATTAGTGTCGATTTTCGAGGGTTGAAAAGTCCGGTTCGTTACATATTGGCTCCTGCCAATATCGTTAATGAAGATTTTAACATTTCTTATGTTATGTTTACTACTGGGTCAACCTAGCTGGTTATTCTGCTCTTCCCCAAAGTACCGTTATGGGTTTATAACAATGTGAACAAATATATGAAGAAGTAATCATAACAATATAGTAATACCAACACATGTGGCTAAGTATCCCTGAAATCATTTTATATAAAACTTGGTTAATCCCTTTAATCTGTTAATCAAGAAAAACTTCTTCAAAAACTTTATTTCAAAGATCTTTATTTCTGCCATGGTTTTTACTTTAAAATGAGATTGGGTTATTTGTTTTCAAATCTTAAAACATCACTTTCAAAACCCCTGGATAACTTCCTTCAAAACCATAGAAAACTTCTTTTCAAAACACTAAGTATATACCTTTCGAAGCTCTTTAAATCATCTCTTTCGAAACCAAAATATACCTTTCAAAAGTATTAAAGCATTACTTACAAACTCTTAGAAGCATAGCTTCGAAACCATTGAAATTACCCCTTTCGAAGCCATTGGGTTCATCTATAAAAATATCTTTTGGGTCAAAGTGAATATAAACAAAAGTAACCCTTTTGAAACCATTAATCTTCATATAAAATTGTTTAAGGAAAAATTTGATGGCTTCAGAACCATCCTTTCGAAAGCTTAAATCATTTAAGTAAAATATTGAAGGATAGCATCAAAACCCCCTTTCGAAGCCATTTCTTTCGAAACCCTTGAACCCTTTCGAAAGCTTTTAGGAAGCGGCTTAGTACAATTTTAAAAACAAAAGCTACCATTCGAAAGCATTGATGACTTCAATACCTTCGAAAGGCAAAAGATTGGCAGTAAGGTTTCGACTAAGACAAAACCACCCTTTTCGAAAGCATTGCTTTATAAACAGAGGAACTCATTCGAAAGCTCCATTTAAACAAAGAGGCGACAATAGATCCGAAAGCAACATCGTCAAAAAATTAAAAAGGTTTTGACTTGGTCGAAAGCATTCTTTTGAAAACAAGGCAGGCGCTTATCTTTGGAAAGTGAAACAAAGGTTTCGACCCCATCGAAAGCAATGGTTTCAATACCATGTCTTCCGCCTTTCTCCAATCCACTACGTACCATTATTATGATACTTTGTGTATTGGTTTCGGCTTTGGTAGGTTTTGAATTGTTCATAGCAGAAGTAACGGGTTGAAAGGTGCTTCTAAAAGAGGCGGAACCAAATTTTTTATGGGTAAAAGCTGAATTAATGCTATTTAAAGTAATAACTTTATAACTAACCTGCCTATTTGTAAATATTTAATTGGTTGCCTTAATCTTTTCAAATTCTTTCTCAAAATAACTATCGCATAATTTTAGATCTAAACAAAGATAAATTTTCACAATTAAGCCCTTCCATTAAGCAAAACAATTAAATCCTCCTTCTAAAAATAATTTAACTTCCATGGTAAATCTCTTAGGAGAAATCCCCCAAAATTATAAAAATTCACTTTCAATATTTTATTTAACATATAAAAATTTCAGACCCAAATTCTTCATAAAATTACCGAAATTAATTTCTAAACCCAAATATTCATATTTCCTTTGAAAATTCATAATAAATTTACCATAACTTGGAAAATTATAAAAATTAAAACCCATCTCTAAAATCATGTTTTCCATAACATAAAATTTTTTCATGGCATACGAAAATCATTATAATAAGTTTTAGCCTCAAAACTGTGTAAATCATTTATCAAATAATCTTATTCGACATAACATCACATTAAATCCAAGCATATTATCATCAAAATCATCATTATAATGGATTTAGTCTTAAACTCGAAAATCAAATAATCATAAAATAAAATAGAGATGATTTAGATTATTAATCACCTTGATTAGGATAAGGACTTTGAGATTTGATTGAGATTAATTCCCCTTGCTTAAATCCTTAGCTTTAATTTCAATCTCTAGATAGTGTATTTCTCTTGGATCTGGTCCCAATCCTACTATTTTCCTTTCAAGATCCGCTTAGTCTACTCTCAAAATCGCTAGATCTTCTTTAATCTCATTCTTTGATTTTGATTTTTTTATTTATTTATATGTAAATATAAGAATTAATGGAGGAGAGTAAGAAGATGACAACAACTAGGATTAGAGAGAAGAGTCCAGAGTTAGGTTAGGTTAGTGGTTTAATTTATAGGAGATCTATATTAATCCTAACCATTGATTGATTGCTTTATTTCCAAGTAATCCTATCTTATTAAACCTAGACCATTAGATTTGATCCAATGAAACTAGACACGTTTTTAAATAATATATCAAATCTCTTTCTAAGGTTAAGAATATGTGTACATGCCTATAACATCAATCAATCCATAAATCAATAAATCAATTTTTATTTACTTTCATTTCTAAATAAAATCTTCTCATTGTCGTCATTTATGTTATGCTAATTAATTCATTTATACCAATTTTGTCCATAATACTTATTCACATTTTACGCTTTATTACTAAAATTAAATATGGCAAAGTACCATGTATATAATTCAAAAGTATATTCATATATATATATATATATGTTTGTGTGTGTATATGTATGTATGTATGTATACGTATATATACAAACATATACACACACATGTTGGTTTCCTCTTTACTTATTGAAGAACTCCAGTGAAGATTTATTTATACCAAAAATCATTTCTTTATTTGTGTCCCTTTATTTGTATAAATAAACCATTTTCCTTTTCCAACAATTACATTGCCCAAATCGGTGCAACAAATTTACCAGTTAATTCAGTCAATTAAGATTCTAATCTAAATTAATACTCTTAATTTCCATTCCATATTTTGTTAACTAACATCTTTTCTCTATATTTCCCTTAAAACAGTTTATTATCCAAACATATAATTTTTAAACAAATCTTTCAAAATGTTTAACTTTTATTAAATGCCAATTTTAAAAATAAACCTTTTCCTCTTGCATAAACTATTATTCTTTTCAAACATGTATTAATATCTTCCTTTTCTTATTACCTTAATTTGTTGCCTAAATAAACATTAATCCTTTTCCCTCATTAATGCGATGGTTACATAATTCTTATTTATGTCATTAATTTCATTTCCAATCAATCAGTTTGAATTCATACCAATTTGATTAATTGGTATCTAACTACATATGCATAAATAATAAATCTTGCATTACGCATTTTAATTACGTAATCAATTTTGCAGTTGACTGTGTTTATTAACGCCTACAATTCAAATCAGCGTTATCCTTTTTTAATTAATATCATATCTTTCATTTTTCTTCAGGAAATGCTTCCCTTAATCAATTAGTAAATCAATTAATTCATATCCTAATTTGTATTTGATAAATTGGATTTATGATTGCATAAAAGTATTATTAACCGTTTTAAACATATATACATATACATTAATAACTAGCACTTTTTATCTACGCATTTCCTTTCAAATATCCCTCTATTTAAATGTATATACATTTATCCTAATTTCAAATAAAAAAGGGTAATTAATTCTCCCTCTGTCTTTACATTAATTATTTTCATTCCATTCTTTTTAACATATTCAATCTTTCAAGTGTAGTAATTAATACTTCCTACTTGAAGCATTTTCATATTTATGCATAAACGCTCTTTTCTTCTCATTTTTCAAATGCACATTTAACTTGCTTCTTAACAATTAAGTTTTACCATATTCTGGCATAAATCCCTTATTTTCAAAATAAACGCAAAACGCAAGCTACAGTAAATGTTTCGTAACTTCTTTATACAGTATCCATTTCTTACAATTTATATATGAATTTGGGCTAGAAAAATATACCTAATACAATGGAAAAGTCAAAATTCCCAAATTCATTTAGTTGTGAAAATTTACTATTTCGTCCTTTTATGTAAATTTACATTTTTAACATTTTAATTCATTATTAAAACTCATGGGGTGTTACAGTAATGATTCGCCTTTTCGACCTCAAAAAATCAACACTAGTACATCCATGGTATTCACATACTAAGCACTCAAGTGCTGGGAAGACAAATTGTTAGGGTAAAATAAAAATAAAACGAAAAGTACAAGAATAAGGAGAACACAACATCAAAATGTCACAATGAAATGATAATATATAATATCAAAAGGCAGCGCAAACTGTCACTGTAAGATACATAGCATTTCAGAGTTACAATCCTAAGTACTATCATAAGCTTGGACAGTTATAATAGTCTATCCTTACAACTGCTGATATATACATAATAGTAATGTAGAGAAAATAAGAATACCGCGGTAGGTGAAAGCATCCAGCTCATCTCCTCAAGCTCCAAAGAATATCAACGAAAACTTGCCTTTCCCAAACTTCTCGAAAGAGCACCCATGGAAACATAAAACCATAAGTCAGACATAAGTTTGGTGTAAGAAACTCAAGAAATATGCGATCAACATATAAAAGTACTTTTGAGACCGCTCGGGTTACTATAACGGTTATTCCCTTAAACAACCACCCATCTAATAAGTACATAAGGTGATATTATAAATGTAACGACCCGTATTTTTCGATAAAAAAATATTAAATTAAATAAGATTTTTGAATTTAATACTGGAAGAAGTTAAAATTTATGATTTATTAATGAGAAAATAACTAGAATGTAATTTAATAATGTTGATTTAATTTAATTGATAACTATTTTAATGTAATTTCAATCAATTAAAATAATTGTAAAGTTAATTTGGTTATAATTATAAATAAGGAATAAATTAAATGTTGGATTTAATATTGAAATTATATGTTATAAATTAAGATAGGTTTATTAAGGAATATGAAATCAATTAATTAGTATGTGAATTTATTAGCTTTGTTGGTAAACAATAAACATAGAAATGTGTTTGAATTATTAATCCGTAGTAATTGTTTAATTATCATTTCATTATTTAATCCGTTGAAATTAAATTGTAAATCAATTGAAATTAATCTAATTAATTATTGCAGTTAATATGAATTAAGATGATAACTGTATAATATTTATGTAATAAAATGTAAATCAATGTTAATTATATCCATAGGGTGATAGATGATTTAATAATAAGAGTGGAAATAAAATAAAAGAATTTATTTGGATTTAAAATATAACTAACTAAGATTTCATTACAGTGTAATTGAACGTTGAATTTAATAAAATAGTTTAATAGTGAATTCAACATAGAAAATTTATTTTAAAAGATTATTAATTTTTATATAATCTAGAATGATGAAATTGTTAACTATTAAATTTGAATTTAAAAACGATTAAACCAATTTATTAATAATTTAATTAATTAACGTGGAAATTAGCCATTTTGGTCACTGTCTTAGATTTCAACGAAACTAGTTTCATTGGATCCATAACTGTGAATTATTGTAGGATTTCAAGTTTCGAAGCGATCAGACTTATCGTTTGATCGTGCGAGCTCGAAACGTGTAGAAATCAATTAAAAGAATTTAAATGAATATAATCTGATTTTAAAGGCTAACTTCTTCATACAAGGGAATTAGGGTTTGAAACTAGTTCCATTGAGTTTAAAATTATCGAAAACCCATAGTTTGATATATGGGATGACCCACTTTCGTTCTGGAAACAAAACGGTATTTTCGGGTCGTTGTTATCATTTCGACCCAATTCGATATGTCCATTCGTTCTATCTATCTCTTTATATATAAATAGATTTTCTAATCTAACAGCCTCTATTTCTGATTTCTATACGTACTGCTTATTTCTATTTGTTCCTCCTTCTCAAATGTCAGAGCATCAAAACCCTTATTCCCGAATTCAAATTAAATTGAAAATTCAAACTCCTCAAACCATAGCAAATTATATATCGTTGAAAGCCCTCGACGAGCACAATCTTCTGCAGAAATTCATTTTTTTGATCCTAGTCTCGGTTTGGCTAGAAATTGGCGATCTTTCTCAACCGTCCGTTTTTAGGGTTTCGCGATCGACGGTGGATCTTCATCCAATCGACGATCGTAGGGCGCAGTGTGGTAGAGATCGTCGAGTAGTGTTCATTTATGATGGTCGTTCATCGTATGGAGGCTCGAATTGCCGGAATATGGCCACGATTTGCAGCGGCGGCGCGATGCTCAAGGGGGTGGCGTGAGGTCGCGCGGTTAAAGCGAAGGGGCAGCGTCAAGTGAGGATGTCGGCGGTGAAGGTTGATCATGGTGGAGATGGTTGTAGGCGAAGCGTTCGTTCACGAGAGGGTGGCGGATTTCAGGGTTCGTTCGACTGTAGAGCGCGATTAGGGTTAAATGAGGTACGTTAATCTACGTTTATGCCCTTAATTCTATTTTAATTTCAATTTAAATTTTCAAACCTTCTAATGTTAATAACTTTTTCATACAGGCTCGGATTCACGTGCGGTTTCTTCCCTTGCGATCGTATCGAAATTTCAGACGACTTGGAACTAGTTTGGATGCATTTTGAGACTGTTAAATTTTTGGGCTTTAATTGGATTTTAAATCGACGAAAAATCAAAGTTGAGTGTTTTAACCCACTCGCAACTACTAATTCATCCTATGTTAGTTGAATTAAATTTATGATGTGGTTAGAAATTTATTGATTGCTGTTTGGTATTTTAAATAGTTATTTAAATTTAATTTGAATTTATATTGAATTTAATTGCCATTTTAAATTAATATTGAAATTTAATTGCCAGTTAAATACCTGGTAATGATAACCAGTTTATTTGTTGTGATTTATTGGTTGGATTGAATGATGATTGTGATGGATGTTTAATTGTTGATATTTGGATGATTGGATATTATATTTATATGTTGTTATCACACTGCAAGTTCCCTTAGTTATTGTTAGGAAAATCACTATGGGTTAAAATGATACATACCCGAATGGTCTTATAGATTAGGGAAAAATCATTATGGATTGAAATGATAAACTCGACTGATTTTATGGATTTTGAATTTTACTCGGGATTGCGGGTTGAAATGATATATACCCATAAATTTAAATTATTACGGGTTGAAATGATATATACGGACACCGGATTGGTTAAATTAAATGATTTTAAATCCTTAATTTTTGAATTCGATTAAATGATAATATGAATAAAATCAGATTTATATGAACTAAATAATTTTCAAAATCCAAGCTTTGAATTGTTGAAATTGAAATTGGTTTAATGAATTTTTTAAAGAATTTAAATTGAAATCTTAAAAGTTGAATTTGAAATATAAATGAAATTTATCAAAATTGAGTTATTATAAACGTTTGAATATTAAACTTTGAAATCTATTTAATTGGAAGTGGTTTAAATTTGTAGTTCAAACATGGATTTGAAATCGATATAAATTAAAATGGTTTTAATGAGAATTATAATTGAAACCTTTAGTCTTTTGAATTGAAATCGTTGAACTGAGATTGATTTAAATTGAATTTTTGGAACTAAAGTTGATTTGAATTGATTTGTGAAGTTTGAAGGAACAATTCTAATTTGAAACTATTTTTGATATAAACTCTTTTAATATACAAACTCTTTAACATATAAACTATTTTCTCATATAAACCATTTTAATATATAACTTATTTTTAAATTATATGAACTATTTCTAATATAAAAACTATTTTATTCTATAACTTATTTTTAAATTATATGAACTATTTCTAATATATAAACTATTTTTAAATTATATGAAATATTTCTAATATATAAACTATTTTAATCTATAACCTATTTTTAAAATATAAACTATTTTTAATGTATAACTATTCCAATATATAAACTACTTTCAATATTCAAACTGTTTAAAGTTGGAACTCTTATGATTTAGATTCAATTGGTTTAAATGCGAATATTTTGATATGATGGTTTAACCTATTTTGTAGTTATGATTTTGAAAATGAATATGATATAAAGTGAATAATGATTTCGAAAGTAAATATGATTTCGAAAGTGATATGATTTCGAAGTAAATATGATATTTTGATATCAATTATAAATCGGTTTTGGAAATGTAAAAGAACCAACCGGTGTGAAATAAGCGTTCGGTTGTTAAAGAGACCGGGATCAGATATTTTCATACTCTTTGCCAATACCGAATACCACTTTAACAACTGTGCACGTGGTGGAGAATCTAGAACGAAGTAGGATGGTTTGGCGAACGCTACTGTATGAGGTATGAACGCAGCCCTAGCCCCCTCGGGTCAGCTTGATATGACTAAAACATGAGCTATAATTGGGCCAAGTGGGGTCGCACCTCCGATCGGGCACATTTGTTCGATACCATATTTATTACTTTGCGATTGATTTGGTGGCCACCCCTCGATTTGGTTTTTGGAGTGTGTTCCGAGGTGGGTGGTAGTAGCTGCTGTGTGTTACCACCAGCCCGGTTCTGCAAACGGTAGAATCCTACCCTGGCATTGCCTCGCGTGCCTTGTCATATGCCTTATCAAGCCCATTACGAGTTTGGTTTGTATCGTGCCTATGGAGTGCTCTTTGAGTATCCCATCGGTTTGGTGGAGCTTACAGTATATGTATAGACAATGGTATTTATATAAAAATATGTTAAGGGGGATATGGATAATGGCTTAATGCTATTTTAATACTTTACTTTACTGTAGACATACTATAATAGTGTATTGTATTATGTATGTAGATAGTTTAACAGATCCTTAGGAGATGGAATCCCGAACATCTCTTAAGTTATTGCACGCACGTTATACACTGGATATGAGATGTAAAACCTCGTAAACATCTCTGAAGCCGTTACACTCATATTTATTTATTTTGATTTAACTTACATAAGATCTTTTAGTTCTGACACGAGTGTTTTGTCTTTTCATTACGCTGGGTCAGTCTGAGCTTTTAAGTGTATTGAAGACCATTTTATCTGGAGAACGAAAATGGAGATTTGTATACTATTTATATATATATTCCACTACATCATGTTGTTCTGCCGCATTATTTATTTATTCCTACTGTATGTTTAACTCTGATTTGTATTTTAAAAGTGTAATCAAACGTTATTTGTAAAACAGCTTCATGAACTATTATTTGATTATTATATTTTGTCATTCCGCTGTGAGATTCTGTGATTTGTTTTTCTTCCTTTTTTATTATTTTTCTTATTTACCCCATAAACAATCCTCCCTTTTGAATGGTTTGATTTTACATGTTAGGTTTATTGTTGATTAAAACCATCAAAACATGTGGGTCGTTACATTTGGTACCAGAGCTTTGGTTTGGCGATAACCTTAGCTTTGTGGGGGTTTGACTCATTAGAGATAGGGTTGTAATACCCTAGAATGAGTTATTGAGCATATATATACGAGAGAGCGTATCTGTTAATGCTATAAAAAAAAATTTATATTGTGTTAATTTTTTTTATTTAGTATTTATAAATTCTGGTCGGTACATAGGACGCTATGGCAACGATAGGGATTTCTAAACACTTAATATGGCAGACCGACACAATATATTGTTTTTGAAATATAGGTGAATGAAATAATTTTACCTAGTATTATATTTTGTATATAAAAGAATAATTTTATAAATTTATATAATTGTATGTGATATGTTTGTTTGTTAGGAAGTAAAATTTTATAAATATTGGTTGTAGAATAGGATTTACAAATAAAATGAATTTAATTGGAAATTTGAGAACGTAAGTTCCGGGGTTTTGAAATTTGTTTTCAAAGAATTTTTGGAGTATAATATTAGTATTATTTGGAAGTATTTTTGGATAAATATTCCCAAGGTGATTTGAAAGAAATGTTTAAAGGAATTTTTAAAGGAAATAAATTTTGTACTCCCCTTCTTCTATCGTTGGAAAATAATTTCGATGATGACCGCGACATCATTGACTTTCATCTTCGAGTTTCAAAGTGGGAAGGCCATTGTAGTAGCTTTACTACACATATATTTTCATAAACAAATCTTAATTTTTAATTTCTAAATATGATTGGATATATAAAAGCTATGAGTATATATATTATTTTAAATGATTTGAAATGGAACCCGGTATTTAGTTCTTAAATTTCTACAAATTAGGGATTTCACTTATTGTAATGAAATGAAATCTTAACTATTTTAATAATTGGAAACTTCTAAAATGAAAAAAAAAAAGAAATTAGATGCTAAGTGATTAATGAAATATAGAGAAATTGGAGATTTTTCACTTGTAAATATAAGGGTAATGAAATTGGAAGATGTATATTGAATACTTTTGCTAACTAAAATGAGTAAGATAAATTTGTATAATATTCAATTTGCATTCTTAAAAAACATGGATATAAATTACCAGAAATGTTTAAAAGTTGAAATATTAATAGGAATATGTGATAGAATATTATACAAGTAAAAGCTTAATGATAGAAATGCCTCAAAAATGAACATATGTTTATAAATAAAAGAATTAAGATGTTACAAAAATGTTATAAACTTAAGTTAATATTTTGAAATGCTAGTAATTAAATTTAATAGAAAAGTGAGTACTATTTAAGTAAATAATTATAAACTTGAAGAAATGATGAGATGACTCATAAATAGTTTTAATATTAAATGGTATTATATATGAAGAAATAAATTGGAATCAAATAATAAAGAAACTTAAGCATGAATTGATTCACTAGCAAATATAAATATTAAATTGAAATCAAGTTATATATATAAATATGAATTAAACTGCAAGGAAAATTATGTAATACTTTAAAAATTTATTCATTGATGATTTTAAATATTGAATGGAAAATGAATTTTGTAAGTAATGAAGTCGAATTAATAAAAATAATCATCGTATGAATGAGTGAAAATAAATGAACAGTAAATGATGTGGAAGGAAATTAATAAGAATAAACTTAAATAATATTTGAAATTCTTGGTTGTTTTGGCTTATGGGATGTTTGGGAAATGGTACTTTTAATTGTTTAAGGTTGTATGACTAATTTATTAAGCTATTATCACAGGCTGTTGAGCATAAGATACACTTAGTAGTTTGTTTATCACCCTTGAATGATGAGAAGTTTCTGAAACTGAACAAACCATTGGTTTGATTGCTATGGATGTATGATTGATTCCTTTGTTGCATATGATGGTCGTGTTGTTTTGTTTGCATATGTTCTGTGTTGATTTGCTTTTGTTACTAATTGAAACAACTAAATTTTTCTCTTTTACATAATTCTCACTATTTAGGATTATATAAGTGAAATACAGGTTTATGGAAGCAATAGCTACTACTTTTGGTTTCATAAATAAAGTTTGTTTGCCCGACAAATAGGTACATTTTCGGATTACAGTTTTATAGTGATATTTTAATTGTTTTTCCCATGGTTGGGATATTTTATTATTGAAATATAATATATATTGTAATTATTGATATTATTATTTTTCCCGGACCTATCCGTACATAGGAAACTCTGCCGAAATTTTTCATGAATTTAAGACTTAGAAAGTTTTGTGAAAGTTGAGTTATTTTTAAATTCTTATTAAACTAAATTAAGTAAATTAATTATTTATAAATTAATAATTTGAATAAGTCATATCAAGTTTCTTAATTCCTTCTCGTTCCTTTTCGAGGATGAAAAATTTTGAGTGGGGGAGAGTGTAATGACCCGTATTTTTCGATAATAAAAATATATTAAATCAAATATGATTTTGGAATTTAATACTGGAAGAAATTAAAATTTTATGATTTATTAATCAGAAAATTAACTAGAATGTAATTTAATAATGTTAACTTAAGTTAATTGATAACTATTTTAATGTAATTTCGTCAATTGAAATAATTGTAAAGTTAATTTGGTTATAACTGTAAATAAGGAATAAATTAAGTGTTGGATTTAATATTGAAATTATATGTTATAAATTAAGATAGGTTTATTAAGGAATATGAAATCAATTAATTAGTATGTGAATTTATTAGCTTTGTTGGTAAACAATAAACATAGAAATGTGTTTGAATTATTAATGTGTAGTAATTGTTCAATTATCATTTCATTATTTAATCCATTGAAAATTGTAAATCAATTGAAATTAATCTAATTAAATATTCCAGTTAATATGAATTAAGATGATAACTGTAGAATATTGATGTAATAAAATGTAAACCAATGTTAATTATATCCATAGGGTGATAGATGATTAAATAATAAGAGTGGAAATCAAATAAAAGAATTTATTTGGATTTAAAATATAATTTACTAGGATTTCATTACAGTGTAATTGAACGTTGAATTTAATGAAATAGTTTAATAGTGAATTCAACATAGAAAATTTATTTTAAAAGATTATTAATTTTTATGTAATCTAGAATGATGAAATTGTTAGCTATTAAATTTGAATTTAAAAATGATTAAACCAATTTATTAATAATTTAATTAATTAACGTGGAAATTAGCCATTTTGGATACTGTCTCATATTTCGATGAAACCAGTTTCATCGGATCCACAAAAGTGAATTATTGTAGGATTTCAAGTTTCGTAGCGATCGGACTTATCGTTTGATCGTGCGAGCTCGAAATGCGTAGAAATCAATTAAAAGAATTTGAATGAATATAATCTAATTTTCAAGGCTAACTTCTTCATACAAGGGAATTAGGGTTTGAAACTAGTTCCATTGAGTTTAAAATTATCGAAAACCTATAGTTTGATATATGGGATGACCCACTTTCGTTTTGGAAATAGAACGGTATTTTCGGGTCGTTATCATTTCGACCCAATTCGATCTATCCATTCATTCTTATCTATCTCTGTATATATAAATAGATTTTCTAACCTAATAGCCTCTATTTTTTATTTCTGTACGTACTGCTTATTTCCATTTGTTCCTCCTTCTCAAATGTCAGAGCCTCAAAACCCTAATTCCCAAATTCCAATCAAATTGAAAATACAAACTCTTCAAACCATAGCAAATTATATATCGTTGGAAAGCTCTCGACGAGCACAATCTTCTGTAGTAATTCGTTTTTTTATTCGAGTATCAATTTGTCCAGAAATTGGTGATCTTTCTCAGCTGTCCGTTTCTAGGGTTTCGCGATCGACGGTGGTTCTTCATACAATCGACGATCGGAGGGCGCAGTGTGGTAGAGATCGTCGAGCAGTGTTCATCTATGATGGTCTTTCAACGTATGGAGGCTCGAATTGTTGAAATTTGACCACGATTTGCAGCGACGATGCGATGCTCATGGGGGCGACGTGGGGTCGCGCGGTTGTAGCGAAGGGGCGGCATCAGGTGAGGATGTCTGTGGCGAAGGCTGATCATGGTGGAGATGGCTGTAGGCGAAGCGTTCGTGGACGAGAGGGTGGCGGCTTTCAGAGTTCGTTCGAGTGTAGAGCACGATTAGGGTTAGATGAGGTACGTTAATCTACGTTTATGCCCTTAATTCTATTTTAATTTCAATTTAAATTTTCAAACCTTCTAATGTTAATGACTTTTTCATACGAGCTCGGATTCACGCGCGGTTTCTTCCGTTGCGAGCGTATCGAAATTTCGGACGACAACGAACTGGTTTTGTTTACATTCTGAGACTGTTAAACTTTTGGGCTTTAATTGGATTTTAAATCGACGAAAAATCTAAGGTGGGTGTTTTAACCCACTCACAACTACTAAATCATCCTATGTTAGTTAAATTAAATTTATGATGTGATTAGAAATTTATTGATTGTTGTTTGGTATTTTAAATTGTCATTTAAATTTAATTTGAATTTATATTGAATTTAATTGCCATTTTAAATTAATATTGAAATTTAATTGCCAGTTAAATAGTTGATAATGATAACCAGTTTATTTGTTGTGATTTATTGGTTGGATCGAATGATGATTGTGATGGATGTTTAATTGTTGATATTTGGATGATTGGATATTATATTTATATATTGTTATCACACTGCAAGTTCCCTTAGTTATTGTTAGGAAAATCACTATGGGTTGAAATGATACATACCTGAATGGTCTTATAGATTAGGGAAAAATCGTTATGGGTTGAAATGGTAAACTCGAGCGATTTTATGGATTTTAAATTTTACTCGAGATTGCAGGTTGAAATGATATATACCTGTAAATTTTAATTATTACAGGTTGAAATGATATATATCTGTATCACTTGACCATAGGGTAGAAAATTATATACGGACACCGAATTGGTTAAATTAAATGATATTAAATCCTTAATTTTTTGAATCCAGTTAAATGATATTATGAATAAAATTAGATTTATATGAACTGAATTATTTTCAAAATCCTAGCTTTGAATTGTTAAAATTGAAATTGGTTTAAATGAATTGTTAAAAGAATTTAAATTAAAATCTTAAAGTTGAATTTGAAATATAAATGAAATTTATCAAAATTGAGTTGTTGTAAACGTTTGAATATTAAACTTTGAAATCTATTTAATTGGAAGTGGTTTAAATTTGTAGTTCAAACATGGATTTGAAATCGATATAAATTGAAATGATTTTAGTAAGTATTTGAATTGAAACCTTTAGCTTTTTGAATTGAAATCATTGAACTGAGATTGATTTAAGTTGAATTTTTGGAACTAAAGTTGATTTGAATTGATTTGTGAAATTTGAAGGAACAATTCTAATTTGAAACTATTTTCGATATAAACTCTTTTAGTATATAAACTCTTTAACATATAAACTATTTTCTCATATAAACCTTTTTAATATATAACCTGTTTTTAAATTATATGAACTATTTCTAATATATAAATTATTTTAATCTATAACCTATTTTTAAATCATATGAACTATTTCTAATATATAAGCTATTTTAATATGTAGCATATTTTTAAATTATATGAACTATTTCTAATATTTAAACTATTTTAATCTATAATCTATTTTTAAAATATAAACTATTTTTAATGTATAACTATTCCAATATATAAACTACTTTCAATATTCAAACTGTTTAAAGTTGGAACTGTTATGATTTAGATTCAAGTGGTTTAAATGCGAATTTTTTGATATGATGGTTTAACCTATTTTGTAGTTATGATTTTGAAAATGAATATGATATAAAGTGAATTCTGATTTTGAAAGTAGATATGATTTCGAAAGTGATACGATTTTGAAGTGAATATGATATTTTGATATCAGTTATGAATCGGTTTTGGAAATGTAAAAGAACCAACCGGTGTGAAATAAGCGTTTGGTTGTTAAAGAAACTAAGATCGGATATTTTCATACTCTCTGCCAATACCGAAAACCACTTTAACAACTGTGCACGAGGTGGAGAATCTAGTTTGAAGTAGGATGGTTTGCCGAACGGTATTGTATGAAGTATGAACGCAGCCCTGACCCCCTCGGGTCAGCTTGATATGACTAAAACTGGAGCTATAGCTGGCCAAGTAGGGTCGCACCCCGATCGGGCACATTTCTTCGATACCATATTTATTACTTTGTGATTGATTTGGTGGCCACACCTCGATTTGATTATGGTAGTGTGTTCTGAAGTGGGCAGTAGTAGCTGCTATGTGTTACCACTAGCCTAGTTCTGCAAATGGTAGAATCCTACCCTGGCATTGCCTCGCGTGCCTAGTCATATGCCTTATCGAGCCCATTACGAGTTTGGTTTGTATCGTTCCTATTGTGTGCTCCCTGAGTATCTCACCGGTTTGGTGGAGTTTACAGTATCTGTATAGACTATGATATTTATATAAAAATGTGTTAAGGGGGATATAGGTAACGCCTTAACGCTATTTTAATACTTTACTTTACTGTAGACATATTACAATAGCGTATTGTATTATGTATGTAGATAGTTTAATAGATCTTTAAGAAATGGAATCCCAAACATCTCTTAATTTATCGCACGCATGTTATACACTGGATATGAGATGTAAAACCCGTAAACATCTCTGACACCGTTACACTCATATTTACTTATTTTGATTTAACTTACATTAGATCTTTAAGTTCTGACTCGAGTGTTTTGTCTTTTCATTACGCTCGGGTCAGTTTGAGCTTTTTAGTGTATTGAAGACCATTTTATCTGGAGGACGAAGACGGAGATTTGTATACTATATATATATATATATATTCCACTACATCATGTTGTTCCGCTGCATTATTTATTTATTCCTGATGTATGTATAACTCTGATTTGTATTGTAAAAGTGTAATCAAATGTTATTTGTAAAACAGCTTCATGAACTGTTATTTGATTATTATATTTTTTTCATTCCGCTGTGAGATTCTATGTTTTGTTTTTATTCCTTTTCTATTATTTTTCTTATTTACCCCATTAACTATCCTCCATTTTGAATGGTTTTAGTTGACATGTGTGGTTTATTGTCGATCAAAACCATCCAAAAAGGTGGGTCGTTACAATAAATAATGTCTAGGGTGTAGAATATAAATCAAAAAATATCTATGCTGCTTGCATCTCACAACACAACAATATTAGAAGTACAACTAAAACTGCTAGGGTACGCATGCATAATGGATATCCATAGAGATCTCTTCGGTCAAGTCGAATCCAATCTCCTACGCAGGGGTCAGAACCTACCTTCCAAGCGTCATACATCTCTAGATAAAATATACTATTAAGGTAAACATAGTCGATCCACGTCCGAACATGTGATACCGAATATCATCAACTCCTGTCGGCCAACATATTGAAAGCATCTCTAGATATGGAGTTGATATACCCTGTCGAGGGTTAGCTAAACCCCAGGCTATGCCCCTACTCTATTTTTTTTCCTTTCCAATGTCGAGGTCACGTTCGGAATCCCTCACATGAGTCTTTACTACTCAACCAGAACATGAATCTCTCTCTAGATTCTAGCTCCTCGAACAGTCCACGAATCTCTACAAGGATCCCAGCATAAGTCGACCAATAAATACTAATGCTAACCTCTCTGTTGGACTTAACCTTATGATAGACAGTTCAACTCTATAGCATTAGCTTGAAATGTTAATGCTGACCTCTCCCTTGGTCTTAACCTCAGGATAGACAATTCAACTCTATAACATTCCACTTCACAACCGCTTTCAAAACAGAGAACCTGTATATTAGTTTTGAAGTGGTTTTCGATAAGTAAAACACTATCTGATCCCGAACTCTTCAAAACTAAATTGATGAATTTTCGGTTAACTCAAATTTGGTTCTTTAAGAAGTAAGTGAACGATATAAAGGAGTCCTTCCTGATGTATTTCATATATATACATTCTTAAAGCAAGAGACAATTCATATAAATGAGTCCCCTTCGAGGGATCTCAAACTGTATCAATATGTGATGCTTACATATACTTCGAAAGTTAATTAGGTCAACTTCAATAGTCAACTAATTGACTATCAAGTACAAATAGAAATGATCGTATATTGAAACCAGGTCTCATATATGTGACGACCCGCCTTTTCGACCCTTAAAAATCGACACTAACATGTCCTTGGTATTCACATGCCGTAAATCCAAGTGCAGACAAGTCGGATCGATCAAGGGTAAGAATAAAAATAAAAACGAAACAAAATATTACACGAATAGAATAACATATATTTTTTCAATATATAATCTTTATAGTGGAAATTTTAAATGCATACATCAGAATCTATCCTAATCTCAGCCTAGGCAGTTATAAATCTCTATCCCTACTAGTGCTGAATACAAATAGTAAACAAATGCAGCGGAAATGGAAATGGATAACTACCTACCGAGGAAACTCCAGCTATTGCTCCAAGCTCCTCTAAAATGTTCCAAGCTAGATTTGAACTACTCGGTTGCTTGGAAAAATAAGGCACCCAGAGTTTAAGGGAAAAGAAAATAAACTCTGGGTCAGTCATAGGACTGGTGTGAGAAAACTTAAAACGAGGTTATTTTTCAAAACAAAGGGTATCTCATAAGACCACGCCGCACATAAACACAGAAGGGTTTTTACCTTATGATAAGCAAACCATTTGCTATGCAAAATCAGGGATATTATTTTTAATGACATTCTTTGAAAACTCTTTCAAATAAATATATATATATATATATATAATCTTAGCCAAAATTGTTACATTAATTAAATTCCATCATACTAAATTCTACGACTAAAACATAAAGGCTTGTATTAGAGTATGGCTTCCATACAATGACAAGGTAAGGGATTACCTTCCAACAATACATTTCGAGAGGGATGCACCTGAGACTCCAACCTCTACCAACACCGAACCGGCCTACCTTTACCATAAATGGTACCGAATACACCATCACCCCGGTAGTTCCTGACCTATCCATGGCCACAGCATACACAACAAACCCGAAATATAGAAGGTAACCTAGAAAGATGATGACTATATCCTAATGGGAGCGACCCACTTAGCCCTACCGCATCTACCTTGTTTTTGCCATTACCGATGTGTGAGGCTTAAGGCAATGTTTTACCTTTCACATGACAAATCCCACTTTGAATGCCACATTGCCACTTCCAACAACACTGTGACGACCCGGAAATTTAGCAATATTATTTTAATGAGAATTTAGTCCAAATAATTAAAATATAAAATTAAAACAGATGCATGTATATATATGTATGTATTTTTGGGAAATAACTATGATCTGGAAATATAAAAATTAAGAGTTTTAAAATATTCAAGATTTAATCTAGCTTATTCACAATAATGTTTTAAAGTACATATCTTAATCAATATATAAACAATTATATGGTTAGGGTAAAATAAAGCTTATTAATTTAAAACTGAAATAAAACAAAATATGGTTATAAAATAAATATAAATATATATGAAATTAACACAAGTATAAATAATAATAAATAGGTAACTTAAATTTTGATAGTTAAACATTAACAATGAAATAAATAGTATTGATGTTAAATAATATCTCAAATAAATTTATGGTCATATACAATGAACAAATAAGTAAATTCTAGAAATATATATACTTGGAATACATGAAGCTGGGAAGGGATAAGACTGAAGAAAACATATGTATATAAGCTGAACATAACATAATATAAAAAAAAGAGATAAGCCTAAGCTTATAAAACTTATATAACAAGCCAAGTTAATTAATGCAAGCACATCCAAGCATCATTTCAGCCGCCATTCGAAGAAAAATCTCTGGTCAAAAATTTAAACAAAAATCAAACACAGTAGAAAAAATCTTGTACGTGTATATTCATCAACCTGATCACTATCTTTTTATATATATCACTTGCCTGTTTTCCTTCGTTCATCAGTAAACCTGAGTATCTAAAAAAAACAACAAAACTAACTACAACCTGGAAACCAAACTAGATCAACAACCATTTAAATCAACAGTCAAGCAAGCGATCAAGAATCAAACAAGCAAGAAGATTTAAAGAAAAAATCAAGTGACAGCTTCCAGATTTGTGCTCTGTCCATTTACTTTCCAGGTGAGTAAACCTACATTTAAAACGTGCTTAAGTAAAATTTAATATGTGCATGTGATTATTGGACTTTATTGTGCTTGCACGTGTATGTATATCAATGTGAATCTCTGTGTGTGTGTGTGTATATATATATATATGTATGTATGTATGTATGTATGATCTATGCATATAAGTGTGCCTGTTCTCCTCTGTTTCAAAATACAGAGTTTAAAAACAAGTCAAAATTTAAATCTCTTTTCTGATCATGGTTAAGCTTTGAAATTCAAGTACAATATGATTGTTCAAAGTATAAATTATAGTTTAAAATTTGTATTCAGTAAAATAAGTTTGAAATTCCTCTAGACTTAAGCAAAAACAGTGAAATGTTTAAAAATGTTAAAAATCAAACTATATATTTTGTAGATTCAAGCATGCAGCTTGAATCGACTCTGAAGAACTTGATTTTTAAAACAAAATTCATTAATTTTCGTTTGGATTTGAGGTCGCATTTCTATGATGACCAGAAAAGGGAATTTGAGCTAGTTACGGCGATTGGGTGGACTTTGGGTGTCGTGGCTTTCGTCGAAGCTAGGTTGTCGTCTGGGGGTGTCGGGAAAAATGGTGATGGAGCTGAATGATAGTCGTGGCGTCGGCGATAGGTCAATTGGGTTTTAAACCCTAGTTCTGTCAGGTTTGAGAAAACTGATCACCGTGGCTTCTATGGTGCATCGAGTTGCACGTCGTTCGAGAAAGTGATGGTGTAGAGGCTAGCGAGGTCGTGGCCGGAGTTTGCGAGGGTTCGAAATTCGGCATCGATGGGTCAGGGAAGTTTTTCTGAGGATGTGAGTTTCCAGTTTCGACTGGAAGACTCGATTTTGTTTTGGGCTTCGCGGCATTAGTTTGTGGGTCGGAAACGTTCAGGTGGTTGATCGCCGACGTGTGCGAGGAGTCATCGGAGGTAGCGGCGGCGTAGATGAACTGTGCACGTGCACAGCGTTGTCGGTTTTGTGTCAGGAAGTTTGGGTTCGTGTGACTCGAAGGGGTACTCGAGTGGGAAGGAGATGGTCTCGGGTTGGAACCCGAGTTCGTGAGTGTGGCCCTCCCTGTTTTGTTTAACTTAAACTAAAAACTTAACTAAAAAAAGAAAGGGAAGTTGAAAAAGGAACTCGAGTGGACACTCGAGTTAGTAACGGGTTGAACCCGAAGTAGAGCTTGTAAATGTTTTAAAAGGTTTTGTAAAGCTAATTTTAAAATTTAAATTTAAAACTGATTTGAACTATTATGTTTAAACTATTTTGATTAAAAAGTTTTATGCTTTGGTTAACTTAAAATTTGAGAAATGTTAAGTATTTTTAAAAATTAATTTTTAAAGGGTAATTAAGTATAAATTAAAAAGATGAAATGTTTTTAAAACATGTATTAATTTTTAGGTAATTAATTGTAATTGTTTTATCTTGATAGTTAGTTAAGTTTTTATGATTAAAGATTACTTAAATTAATAAGGTAATTAAAGTTAAATTAATTAATAATTTAGGATTAATTAATTTTTAAAGGCTTAAGGATTAATTAATTGTTAATTAAGAATAAGTTAGGGTTAAGTATAATTACTTAAGGTAATTAATGAAGTGTAATTACTTAGTGAAGTAATTAATGGATAATTACATACCGTAATTAATTTATGGGTAATTACTTGATGGAAAGTAATTAAAGAATAATTACTTAGTGGAAGTAATTAAGTGTTAATTATTCAGTGTAATTAATTAAAGGATTTAATAATAAATTAAGAGGTTAATTAATTAATGTAAGTAATTAAGAATAATTAATTATTGAATGTGATTAATCAAGGTTGATTAATAAATGTGGTAAATTAATTAAAGGCTAATTACTGTATGTAATTAGGGAGGATAATTAGGGAATGAATAATTAATGGTTTGTATTTAATTATTATTAAGTAAGCAAGATTAAAAGTGATTAAAGTAATTAATTTGATTTAATTAATAATGGGTGACTAATTAATCTTGTTTATGAATGATTGGTTGGTATTTCTGATATGAAATGTTTGTGATATGATATGTTTGTCTTGAACAGTGATTATGTGGTTATCTGTCGATGATGAATTGCTGTGTAAAATGTGACATCTTGTGATTAAAGGTTGAATTGTGTTTCACTTGAATAGTGTGGGTTAAGATGGCATTGAATTCAAAGAGACCGGAATCGGGTATTAGTAAATACCCGAAACCATTTCGATTTGTAATCTATAAAAATTCTATACAGATTTGATATGTGAAATCAATAGGCTGGAATGGAATGATTTAAGTGAATTGGACCATTTAATCTAAGTTTTGGTACTTAGAAATTGATGTGTGTAATAAGTGTTGTCTATACCAAACTTGTGAATTTGTAAAATTGATACGAGTTACCCCGGGTTTTATGTAAGTTTTATGCTGTTAGATGGGTTTACTCACGCTGGTTTCCAGCCTGACCCGGGTGTTACTTTGATGTAATGCTCGGGTCAGACCGAGTATTACAGATTTTCAAGTAAGGACGTTCTGGAGCTCAGGAGGCGAGCTGGATGGCAGTAACGTATAGAGTGTATTTCGCTGTGATATTGTTATCTATCTGGGACAAGTTATTTTAACTGTCCAGTGTTTGTGAAATGTTGTAACTCTGATGTATAAAAATGTAAATTAACCGATACAATTTTCCTTTGTATAACTGCTATTTATTTGATATTATATTTTGATCCGTTGCGAATGTGAGAATTTGTGTTCTGTTTCTTCTTCTTCTATCTCTTTCTTCTTTCCCTAACAATCTGGGATTTTTGCGATCGAAAATTTCGGGTTGTCACAAACACACTAATTGATTTCCACAAAAGTACAACCTCTGAGTTCATACGTCTAAGAGAATGGTGTTAAGTACAAGAGGGGTTACCTCTTACACCACCAAACTTAGAAATGCAATGTCAGACACTCGTCCATAGAAGTTTTCCAGGCATAGGACAAACCAAAGGCACTTCTCCTACTACATCCTATTGGGAATCACCCTTAGGAATAGTAGTGAGTAGTCCTTGCATTGAAGATTTCAAATCGAAGGAACCACTGCCACCATATATATGATAAGGGAATTACCCCAGAGGTTAGTGGAAAGAAGCACTACATTATGAAGATCTCCGTCTTCAAAATCATTGTCTTCAACATATTTACACTTTCAAACATATATTGGTTCGAAATGGTTTTGGATAGGAATCACCAAAATACAACCTCGGTTTCCCCGGACCAATTATCGATAAAAGATGTCAAGTACATAGGTGATTATTATTCAATTAATCAATATCTTTTATCCATGTAAAATATCTCTTTATATATATACATCTTTAAATCATATTCTTTTTCAGCATATACAGGATAATTAAACCTCTTTTATCAAATCCTTTGGTTAATTAAAACTCCTTTTTAACTTTGGAAATACCAAAACATTTCATCTTTAATTACTTAGAAAAAGTATAATTCAAATCTTAATGAAGATTTCACATTTCCAAAACATATTTTTAATGGGTTAAAAGCAATGTTATTTAAGACATAATTTACTATAAACCCAAACCAGTTAGTATTGGATAAAAGGGATCCATAAATTTTAGACTAATTATACCCAATACTAATTTTTGTATTCAACCTGTACTATTCATCGATTAATGGTGAAATCACCTTTTAAATTCATACGGATAATACGGGTTCCCTCCTTGGAATTTAGTACGGAGTTTAACTAGAATGTTTTCTTTAACAACCAAAATTCTATTTTAAATCTTGTTTAACTTTTGGAAAGCTCCAAATCTCTTTTTATCTTAGGAAGATGTGGTCCGAGTAAATCAAATTTCTCATCCCCTCCGTCGGGCCAGTCCGGATAGCTAGAGCGAAACCCAAACACTAGTTGTCCAAGCTTGGGTCTAGAGACTATCTCTCTATCACCCATAAAGCGGTCAAGTTATTTAAAAAATTCTAAACTGTTTTGTATGATCTTTTAAAGATGATTTTCGTTTACTTAACACAATTCCAAATATTGTTTGAAATAATTTTCCATTAACCATTTATTTATAACTCCTTTAAAATAATTATAAAACTTCCTAATCATATTCAAAATACTTGATTATTCATTTGAAAAGATTACTAAAAAGATTTCGGAAAAAAATCCCAAGTTTAAATCCTAATTTCAAAAGTTACCAAAAACAGCAGCAAAAAGTGTTGCGAATAGTGTTTTTAAAGCTTCTTTGATCAAAACATTAACTTCCTTCTACATATGTCCATTTTTATAACTCAAATCCATTTTTAAATACTTTAATATATTTACGGAATTTATTTCATATTTTTAAAGGTTTAAAAATATCCATTTTAAAGATTTTGCTATTTTGGTTTCAAAACCGCCAAAGCGCAACATTTTTGAAAACTTGGTTTGGACACATCTAAAATTTTACTTAACAAAATCTTGATTTTCTTCTTTTGTTCGAAAAATATATTCATTATGGTTCAGAAAATTCTTGTTGCAAAGAATTCTGACTCATATTCCATATACATCCGTTTAACTTTTTAGGTCCCGAAATCGCGAATTACCGAAACGCGACGACTTATTTTTACTCCATTTTCCAAACTTTTTCAAACTATGCCAAAATGATTTTTAATGTTTATAAACCTTTTATAAATCATTTTAAAATATTTTAAAAAGGTTTAACAATGCAACATTTACCATTTCATTTTATAAAGGAAACTGATTCCATGGTGTAAATTCGACGTGTATTATACTGTGAATCATTTCTACATCAAACAAACATATCATCAACACCAAAACATGATGATCAAACGTAGAAAACATCCATATCAAACATATCATATCGTTGTATAATTAATAAAATTAATAATAGAGTTTCTCACCTTCATTGATTTCTATATTTTCTAAATTAGACTATAGCTTCGCTACTATTTCCCCGGAGATTATATATGGAATCCACCCTGGTTCCCTTTTGAAGTGCATGGCCTATGCTTATAGGAGAGATAGGCTCGGTCTTGACTTTTGAAGGTGGTGGCCATGGGTACGTGAGAAGGTAGGGAGGTGTTTGGACTTGTTTTGGAGGTGGATATTCATTTTTTGCATATGGAATTATTTTTGCATAACTTTTCTAAGGAAGAAGACATTAAAAAGGAGCTAAAGAAGAAGAAGAAGAAGAAGCTTGAGTTTTGAATGACAGAAATGTAAGGGGGTGGGTGTGAATTTATAGGCAAAATTGTGAGAAAAATATCATGATATTTCTTTTGCCACACATCACCATTACATCACCCACCTCCATCATCCTCTAGCCGTGATTTCCCCTTTCCATGTACCACCTTATGTGCTTGTAAGTTGTGGTGAGTTTTGTTTTGATTTGGTTAAGTAAATATCATGATATTTATAACTTTTACCTTGTGTAAATAACTAATGTACATGGTAACTTCTTATATGTATATTTATGTGTATATGTGTGTTATGACATGTATGTATGCATATATATGTTATTTTCGACAACTCATGGTCCAATGTTCGATTACATGTTCCGTTCGTTAAACCATTAAAAATCTGAAAGCCGATTCCCGGTCACATTTTCGCTTATTAATTAAATTACATATAAATGTAAACAAAATTTGAAAACTAATTTCTTGCTATTATAAATAAATTAAAATGATCACGCTTGAATTATAAAGCCATGTAAACCAACATTAAACAGGTGTTCACAAAAAGTGTTCACAAAAATTGTTTTAATATAAATCTATTTTTCCAAACTATTTACTACACAACTTTTCTTTTTAAACCTAAAACTATCTTAAGCTTATTTTATAACTACTTTTGGAACTATTTAACTATTTTACAACTGTTTTATAAACTAATTACTATTTTTCTACTACTTTATAACTGATTACTGTTTTACAACTATTTTGCAATTATTTAAAATTTCTATAGCTATTTGATTATTTTCCAACTATTTACAATTACTTAACTATTTTACAAACTAATAATTATTTTTCAACTACTTATTTATTTTAAAAAAAAATTCAAGCTATTTTCTAAATATAAACTGGTCGGAGTTCAAACTGTTATGGATTAAATACCTAACTGAGATGAGAATTGAAGTGATAATCCAAATGAGGATTAAGGCAAATGTGAATAAGTGAATATAATCAAAGTAAGGATGAATATAAAGGAAATTGATTTAACTGATAAACAATGAAGATAAATACGTAGGATGTACGTATATTATTCTATTCGCATAGTGATTTGATCCAGATTCGAGCACAGAATTTCGAGATAGTATTATCAATCCGAGTTGGGATTTTTCGCTCGATTTTCGACGGCGAACCTGGATATGGATTTTTGATTGGTTCTGGATATTCTGTATCATAGTTGTGACTATGCAAGGAGAATGACGGTTTCTGATCAAGAAATCAAATCTGAGTCCGCACTAGGAAGTCGGGTGGACAATACTAGTTCGGAAGTGAAATTGTGTGATCGAGTGAGCGATCAGATTTATATTTGCGTACGGATGATATGTGGACATCATACGGGTTTGAATAAAGTTGATATTGAAAATTTGTGGATAAGAACTGTAAATGATTTTGAAATTTAAAGTATATTTTGTGAAATATATGATGAAGTAAAGTGGAAATTGGATATTTCTATGGTAAAAACTTACTTTATGGAAGTAAGTAATTTGGTAAGTGACTTTATAGAGTAATTAAATTTGAATATTTGATTTGGAATAAACAAAGTTATGTATCCTTGTTATATATATATGATAAAACTCCCCTTGTTGAATCTTTTGCCAGAAGAAAAGGGTTTTTGGAAATATTTGAAGTATAAAAAGGGGTTTTATACAAGTTTGAAATGATCCAAAGATTTTTCAAGGTTATATATATCTATATATATATAAAGGATCTTGTGAAAGATTTTGAGGAAAGGTTTTGGAAACCTATGGCATTTGTAAAGGCTTTTGATTTTTGAGGAAAATCAAATTTGGAATTTGGAAAGCCTAGTTGTGAATTATCGATTTTGGGATAATCGATTTTGAGAAAGGAGATTTATATGAAATTCATACTAGGTGTATGATTTGGAAAATACTATATGTGTATAGTATAAAGTGTTTTGAAAGTGGCTCTGGGGAAAAAGGCGCTCCCTTGAATGAACTTCTCAGGAGTGCCACAGAGTGGTACTGCCTTGAGCCTCAAAGAGGGGGAGGCTCTAAAGTTGATCCTGTGAGGAGTTCGGAAAAAACTAGTTCTTGAGGATTATTGGGTAGCGAAAGTCGAGGGCGCTGATGCCTACAGGGGCATTTGGGTTATGTTGTGACGACAGTGTAACTCGATGTCGCTGCGATCTACTGTGTGTGGACCATAGCGAAAATCGTGTGGAGGATGAGTGCCAACAGTTTACACTTGATTTTGCCAGGATGGCAACGTAACATCGGTAGGCTGCGATCTATGGTCAAGTGGAGGAGTTTCATTCTTTTGGCAGCGAAATTCGGTGGCGCTGATGCCTACAGTTATATGGGTTTTTGCTGTGATAGCAACCTAAGGCCTGGGTATAACTGCGATCTGTAGCGGGTTCCATGGTGTAATCGAGGGGCGCGGAGGCCTACAGTTATCTATGGATTTTGTCGGATGGCAACGTAACCATCGGGTTAACTGCGACCATGGATGGGGGTGATGATTTCCAGAGCATTCAAGCCAAAGATATTTCCTCTATTTTCAAAATGTTTTCGATATTTTCAATAAAATTATTTTCCAAGTATTTTCACTGGGTGTTAAAACGGGTTTACCAAGTATTTATAGATTTTCAGTCCTACGCCTGAATAACGTAAGACCGAATTTTTGTAAGAACAAGGATGGACTTGTCAAAACATCGAGTTATAAAGGTATTTATATAAAAATTGTTTTAGTAATATTATGTATAGATTTTTTTAAAGCATTTTAAACATGGTCAAAGAAAATTTATCTGATTTTAAGCATTTTAATAATTCTGGCTTCGTTCCTTTTCGAGGACGAAAAGATTCAAAGGGGGGAGGAATTTGATGGCCCGGAAATTTAGTAATATTATTTTAATGAGAATTTAGTCCAAATAATTAAAATATAAAATTAAAACAGATGTATGTATATATATGTATGTATTTTTGGGAAATAACTATGATCTGGAAATATAAAAATTAAGAGTTTTAAAATATTCAAGATTTAATCTAGCTTATTCACAATAATGTTTTAAAGTACATATCTTAATCAATATATAAACAATTATATGGTTAGGGTAAAATAAAGCTTATTAATTTAAAACTGAAATAAAACAAAATATGGTTATAAAATAAATATAAATATATATGAAATTAACACAAGTATAAATAATAATAAATAGGTAACTTAAATTTTGATAGTTAAAGATTAACAATGAAATAAATAGTATTGATGTTAAATAATATCTCAAATAAATTTATGGTCATATACAATGAACACATAAGTAAATTCTAGAAATATATATACTTGGAATACATGAAGCTGGGAAGGGATAAGACTGAAGAAAACAAATGTATATAAGCTGAACATAACATAATATATAAAAAAAAGATAAGCCTAAGCTTATAAAACTTATATAACAAGCCAAGTTAATTAATGCAAGCACATCCAAGCATCATTTCAGCCGCCATTTGAAGAAAAATCTCTGGTCAAAAATTTAAACAAAAATCAAACACAGTAAAAAAAAATCTTGTACATGTATATTCATCAACCTGATCACTATCTTTTTATATATATCACTTGCCTGTTTTCCTTCGTTCATCAGTAAACCTGAGTATCTAAAAAAACAACAAAACTAACTACAACCTGAAAACCAAACTAGATCAACAACCATTTAAATCAACAGTCAAGCAAGAGATCAAGAATCAAACAAGCAAGAAGATTTAAAGAAAAAATCAAGTGACAGCTTCCAGATTTGTGCTTTGTCCATTTACTTTCCAGGTGAGTAAACCTACATTTAAAAAGTGCTTAAGTAAAATTTAATCTGTGCATGTGATTATTGGACTTTATTGTGCTTGCACGTGTATGTATATCAATGTGAATCTCTGTATATATATATATATATATATGTATGTATGTATGTATGTAAGTATGATGATCTATGCATATAAGTGTGTTTGTTCTCCTCTGTTTCAAAATACAGAGTTTAAAAACAAGTCAAAATTTAAATCTCTTTTCTGATCATGGTTAAGCTTTGAAATTCAAGTACAATATGATTGTTCAAAGTATAAATTATAGTTTAAAATTTGTATTCAGTAAAATAAATTTGAAATTCCTCTGGATTTGAGCAAAAACAGTGAAATGTTTAAAAATGTTAAAAATCAAACTATATATTTTGTAGATTCAAGCATGCAACTTGAATCGACTCTGAAGAACTTGATTTTTAAAACAAAATTCATTAATTTTCATTTGGATTTGAGGTCGCATTTCTGTGATGACCAGAAAAGGGAATTTGAGCTAGTTACGGCGATTGGGTGGACTTTGGGTGTCGTGGCTTTCGTCGAAGCTAGGTTGTCGTCTGGGGGTGTCGGGAAAAATGGTGATGGAGGTGAATGATAGTCGTGGCGCCGGCGATAGGTCAATTGGGTTTTAAACCCTAGTTCTGTCAGGTTTGAGAAAAATGATAACCGTGGCTTCTATGGTGCATCGAGTTGCACAAGGTTCGAGAAAGTGATGGTGTGGAGGCTAGCGAGGTCGTGGCCGGAGTTTGCGATGGTTCGGAGGTCGGCATCGATGGGTCAGGGAAGTTTTTCTGAGGATGTGATTTTCCAGTTTCGATTGGAAGACTCGATTTTGTTTTGGGCTTCGTGGCATTAGTTTGTGGGTCGGAAATGTTTAGGTGGTTGATCGCCGACGTGTGCGAGGAGTCATCGGAGGTAGCGGCGGTGTAGATGAACTGTGCACGTGCACAGCGTTGTCGGTTTTGTGTCAGGAAGTTTGGGTTCGTGTGACTCGAAGGGGTACTCGAGTGGGAAGGAGATGGTCTCGGGTTGGAACCCGAGTTCGTGAGTGTGGCCCTCCCTGTTTTGTTTAACTTAAACTAAAAACTTAACTAAAAAAAAGAAAGGGAAGTTGAAAAAGGAACCCGAGTGGACACTCGAGTTAGTAACGGGTTGAACCCGAAGTAGAGCTTGTAAATGTTTTAAAAGGTTTTGTAAAGCTAATTTTAAAATTTAAATTTAAAACCGATTTGAACTATTATTTTTAAACTATTTTGATTAAAAAGTTTTATGCTTCGGTTAACTTAAAATTTGAGAAATGTTAAGTATTTTTAAAACTTAATTTTTAAAGGGTAATTAAGTATAAATTAAAAAGATGAAATGTTTTTAAAACATGTATTAATTTTTAGGTAATTAATTGTAATTGTTTTATCTTGATAGTTAGTTAAGTTTTTATGATTAAAGATTACTTAAATTAATGAGGCATTTCACCAGAAGAACAAACTTTGCAGTCCAATTAGTTTCTAGGACACACATTCAAAGAAATTACTTTCAAGGCCAAAATCAGCAGAATAATTACTTTCAAGGCCAAAATCAACGGTCAAATTACTTTCAAGGACATAATTTCATATGTTTTTAGGCCCAAGAAACTAATTATTTTACGTTTTGTCCTTGAAAATAATTATTTCAGTTGTGTGTCCTAGAAACTAATTCCACTTGCTAAAGAGGCCCTTTGGCTAATTTCCACTAAATTAATAAGGTAATTAAAGATAAATTAATTAATAATTTAGGATTAATTAATTTTTAAAGGCTTAAGGATTAATTAATTGTTAATTAAGAATAAGTTAGGGTTAAGTATAATTACTTTAGGTAATTAATGAAGTGTAATTACTTAGTGAAGTAATTAATGGATAATTACATACCGTAATTAATTTATGGGTAATTACTTGATGGAAAGTAATTAAAGAATAATTACTTAGTGGAAGTAATTAAGTGTTAATTATTCAGTGTAATTAATTAAAGGATTTAATAATAAATTACGAGGTTAATTAATTAATGTAAGTAATTAAGAATAATTAATTACTGAATGTGATTAATCAAGGTTGATTAATAAATGTGGTAAATTAATTAAAGGTTAATTACTGTATGTAATTAGAGAGGATAATTAGGGAATGAATAATTAATGGTTTGTATTTAATTATTGTTAAGTAAGCAAGATTAAAAGTGGTTAAAGTAATTAATTTGATTTAATTAATAATGGGTGACTAATTAATCTTGTTTATGAATGATTGGTTGGTATTTCTGATATGAAATGTTTGTGATATGATATGTTTGTCTTGAACAGTGATTATGTGGTTATCTGTCGATGATGAATTGCTGTGTAAAAAGTGACATCTTGTGATTAAAGGTTGAATTGTGTTTCACTTGAATAGTGTGGGTTAAGATGGTATTGAATTCGAAGAGACCGGAATCGGGTATTAGTAAATACCCGAAACCATTTCGATTTGTAATCTATAAAAATTCTATACAGATTTGATATGTGAAATCAATAGGCTGGAATGGAATGATTTAAGTGAATTGGATCATTTAATCTAAGTTTTGGTACTTAGAAATTGATGTGTGTAATAAGTGTTGTCTATACCAAACTTGTGAATTTGTAAAATTGATACGAGTTACCCCGGGTTTTATGTAAGTTTTATGTTGTTAGATAGGTTTACTCACGCTCGTTTCCAGCCTGACCCGGGTGTTACTTTGATGTAATGCTCGGGTCAGACCGAGTATTACAGATTTTCAGGTAAGGACGTTCTGGAGCTCAGGAGGCGAGCTGGATGGCAGGAACATATGGAGTGTATTCCGCTGTGATATTGTTATCTATTTGGGACAAGTTATTTTAACTGTCCAGTGATTGTGAAATGTTGTAACTCTGATGTATAAAAATGTAAATTAACCGATACAATTTTCCTTTGTATAACTACTATTTATTTGATATTATATTTTGATCCGCTGCGAATGTGAGAATCTGTGTTGAGTTTTGTTTCTTCTTTTTCTATCTCTTTCTTCTTTCCCTAACTATCTGGAATTTTCGCGATCGAAAATTTCGGGTTGTCCCAAACACACTAATTGATTTCCACAAAAGTACAACCTCTGAGTTCATACGTCTAAGAGAATGGTGTTAAGTACAAGAGGGGTTACCTCTTACACCACCAAACTTAGAAATGCAATGTCAGACACTCGTCCATAGAAGTTTTCCAGGCATAGGACAAACCAAAGGCACTTCTCCTACTACATCCTATTGGGAATCACCCTTAGGAATAGTAGTGAGTAGTCCTTGCATTGAAGATTTCAAATCGAAGGAACCACTGCCACCATATATATGATAAGGGAATTACCCCAGAGGTTAGTGGAAAGAAGCACTACATTATGAAGATCTCCGTCTTCAAAATCCTTGTCTTTAACATATTTACACTTTCAAACATATATTGGTTAGAAATGGTTTTGGATAGGAATCACCAAAATACAACCTCGGTTTCCCCGGACCAATTATCGATAAAAGATGTCAAGTACATAGGTGATTATTATTCAATTAATCAATATCTTTTATCCAAGTAAAATATCTCTTTAGATATATAAATCTTTAAATCATATTCTTTTTCAGCATATACAGGATAATTAAACCACTTTTATCAAATCCTTTGGTTAATTAAAACTCCTTTTTAACTTTGGAAATACCAAAACATTTCATCTTTAATTACTTAGAAAAAGTATAATTCAAATCTTAATGAAGATTTCACATTTCCAAAACATATTTTTAATGGATTAAAAGCAATGTTATTTAAGACATCATTTACTGTAAACCCAAACCAGTTAGTATTGGATAAAAGGGATCCATAAATTTTAGACTAATTATACCCAATACTAATTTTTGTATTCAACCTGTACTATTCATCGATTAATGGTGAAATCACCTTTTAAATTCATACGAATAATACGGGTTCCCTCCTTGGAATTTAGTACGGAGTTTAACTAGAATGTTTTTTTAACAACCAAAATTCTATTTTAAATCTTGTTTAACTTTTGGAAAGCTCCAAATCTCTTTTTATCTTAGGAAGATGTGGTCTGAGTAAATCAAATTTCTCATCCCCTCCGTCGGGCCAGTCCGGATAGCTAGAGCGAAACCCAAACACTGGTTGTCCAAGCTTGGGTCTAGAGACTATCTCTCTATTACCCATAAAGTGGTCAAGTTATTTAAACAATTTTGAACTGTTTTGTAAGATCTTTTAAAGATGATTTTCGTTTACTTAACACAATTCCAAATATTGTTTGAAACAATTTTCCACTAACCATTTATTTATAACTCCTTTAAAATAATTATAAAAATTCCTAATCATATTCAAAATACTTAATTATTCATTTGAAAAGATTACTAAAAAGATTTGGAAAAAAATCCCAAGTTTAAATCCTAATTTCAAAAGTTACAAAAAAACAGCAGCAAAAAGTGTTGCGAATAGTGTTTTTAAAGCTTCTTTAATCAAAACATTAACTTCCTTCTACATATGTCCATTTTTATAACTCAAAGCCATTTTTAAATACTTTAATATATTTATGGATTTTATTTCATATTTTTAAAGATTTAAAAATATCCATTTTAAAGATTTTGCTATTTTGGTTTCAAAACCGCCAAGCGCAACATTTTTGAAAACTTGGTTTGGACACATCTAAAATTTTACTTAGCAAAATCTTGATTTTCTTCTTTTATTCGAAAAATATATTCATTATGGTTCGGAAAATTCTTGTTGCAAAGAATTCTGACTCATATTCCATATACATCCGTTTAACTTTTCAGGTCCCGAAATCGCAAATTACCGAAACGCGACGACTTATTTTTACTCCATTTTCCAAACTTTTTCAAACTATGCCAAAATGATTTTAAATGTTTATAAACCTTTTATAAATCATTTTAAAATATTTTAAAAAGGTTTAACAATGCAATATATACCATTTCATTTTATAAAGGAAACTGATTCCTTGGTGTAAATTCGACGTGTATTATACTGTGAATCAATTCTACATCAAACAAACATATTATCAACACCAAAACATGATGATCAAACGTAGAAAACATCCATATCAAACATATCATATCATCGTATAATTAATAAATTTAATAATGGAGTTTCTCACCTTCATTGATTTCTATATTTTCTAAATTAGACTATAGCTTCGCTACTATTTCCCCGGAGATTATGGAATCCACCTTGGTTCCTTTTTGAAGTGCATGGCCTATGCTTATAGGAGAGATAGGCTCGGTCTTGACTTTTGAAGGTGGTGGCCATGGGTACGTGAGAAGGTAGGGAGGTGTTTGGACTTGTTTTGGAGGTGGATATTCATTGTATTATTTTTGCATAACTTTTCTGAGGAAGAAGACATTAAAAAGGAGCTAAAGAAGAAGAAGAAGAAGCTTGAGTTTTGAATGACAGAAATGTAAGGGGGTGGGTGTGAATTTATAGGCAAAATTGTGAGAAAAATATCATGATATTTCTTTTTCCACACATCACCATTACATCACCCTCCTCCATCATCCTCTAGCCGTGATTTCCCCTTTCCACGTACCACCTTATGTGCTTGTAAGTTGTGGTGAGTTTTGTTTTGATTTGGTTAAGTAAATATCATGATATTTATAACTTTTACCTTGTGTAAATAACTAATGTACATGGTAACTTCTTATATGTATATTTATGTGTATATGTGTGTTATGACATGTTTGTATGCATATATATGTTATATTCGACAACTCATGGTCCAATTTTCGATTACAAGTTCCGTTCGTTAAACCATTAAAAATCTGAAAGCCGATTCCCGGTCACATTTTCGCTTATTAATTAAATTACATATAAATGTAAACAAAATTTGAAAACTAATTTCTCGCTATTATAAATAAATTAAAATGATCACACTTGAATTATAAAGCCATGTAAACCAATATTAAACAGGTGTTCACAAAAAGTGTTGTTATATTGATAAAGCATAATGAATTTTATTATATTTTTAAAACAAGTATATACCTTTATAAAACTATTATAAATCACTTATTACCATTATTGAAATGAATTATTATCAT
Organism: Allium fistulosum; assembly: GCA_030737815.1. Classification (NCBI taxonomy): domain Eukaryota; kingdom Viridiplantae; phylum Streptophyta; class Magnoliopsida; order Asparagales; family Amaryllidaceae; genus Allium; species Allium fistulosum. The sequence continues at coordinate 694,281,242 of CM060904.1, forward strand.
TTAAAATAATTAAACCATTTAGACTCAATTTAAATTCAAAAATCAATTATTTAAAAAAGATGACATCATTGACAATGTCATCATGGAATTTTATTTCCAAACATAAAATAAATAATTTTATTACATATTCTTGCTTAAATGGAGAAATAAGTGTATGTAAAAAATTATGCGTGAGATTTGATGGTTAAAAAGCTGTCTATTGATAAAACGATTTTCTGTCATTTTTCTGATTAAAAACCCCCAAATATCCATATTTGTTAATATACCGTTAAAACTAGTTTACCATCATTATTTATGGTTCAAAATATTATAATTTGGGTTGTAAACTCTTGTACTTGAATATTTCAAATATAAATATAATTTGTAAAAGTGATAAATTTGCGGGTCGTTACAGACTTCCATCCTTAAAAGAATTTCGTCCCCGAAATTATACCTAACCAAAAACTCGGTAAAAACATTATTTTAAATTTCAAATACAACCCATGTTATGCTCACGGATTATCCTTATGCACCATCTGATTCGATCTTAAATTCGAATCCAAAACATTACTTTCACACTAGTATTGATCCATCGGCCCTCTAGTGTGGACTCTGATCAGGCTCCTTGATCAGAAATCCTCGATCCCCTTATATAGCTTTTAACTATGAAAGAAAATGCAAGTATCCAGCTATAAATCCTCGTCAATGTTCGTCGTCAAGAATCGAGTGATAAATCCTTTTTCGGACGGTGTAAACACATCAAAGTTCCGTACTCAAATCTTAGATCAGAATTGTGCGATGAAATAATCTACGTATCTCATAGTACTTAGTTATATCAATTCCTTTTTTTAAATTTTTATGAAAACATTTCATAAAACTATAATCTTTTATTCAAACATTTTTATAAAGATGCTTCTTTATATACAATTACTTTGAAAAAAATTATTCACCAAAAATTTCTATCTTCTTTCCAAAGAAACTATTTCAATTTCAACACTTAAAATATACCTCTATATACTTAAAAAAAATATTTGAGGAAAGCTTCATATTTTCCAAAACACACTTTATTGGGTCAAAACGAATGTTGTGTAAAACATCGTTATGACAATCTAAAAACACTAGTATAGGGATATGATTAATTTATACCTCATGTTAATTTTCGTTGTCAAACTTAAACTATTTATCAGTTAACAATAAAGCCAATCAAGTTGGTGTATCATTACCTCTCAGACCTTGGATGACATTCTTAACTTAAAAATGGATATAAGTTTTGTACTCATCAAGAATCAAGTGATAAATCCTTTTTCGGACTAGTGTAAACACCTCAAAGTTTTGTACTCAAATCTTAGATCAGAATCGTACGACGAAATGATCTACGTCCCTCATAAATTAATCATAGGAACAAATGGCTAAGAATGCTCATAGCCTTGACTTTTTCAAGGGGTTGTTCTCCAAATCTTCAACCTTTGAGTGGCTAAAAGGTGTTTGGTGAAGTTTGGAGTTGTTTTGAACTAGTTTGTTCTTAGGAATTTATGAAGAGAGAAGGGGACAATGAGCATTAATTTAATTTTCTAAAATTGTACATAGGATTCCGACGTGCATTCACACACTTATATAGGCTTCAAGGGGTCACCATAACCTTCCCCTCACCTCTTCTACATAGCCAAAGATCGTTCACACCGTGTGCCTCTATGTGCTCACCATTCCACCTCAAAAATTTAAACAAATATTTCTTCACAGATATCTCCACTCACAAATATCCCATTTCATTATAGAAGCTTCCTAAGTGATTTAGTGCAGAATGCTTTTATAACCTGTTAACGATTTTCTAAGTTATTTAGACATTTACAAAACAGTTTGAATTACTTATCTTGAATAAAAAGCTGTTTATTGATAAAACGATTATCGATCACATTATCGATATTTCTTCAAAGTATTTATTTTTGTAAACCAATTTCAAAACAAGTTTACTATCATCAGTTATTAATTAAAAGGGGGTTAACAAGGTTATTAAATCAATTTAAAACTTTAAATCTAAGATTCAAATATTTAAATAATTCAGATGTTTAAATACGAAGTATTTGAAATTCTGGCGTTACATATAAAGTTAGGTTTCAATTATAACTTAATACGGTGTGAGTGTGTTACTTAGGTTATAACTAACACTTAATCTCTCATGTAAGTTCCCATCCTACACTCCTCCCACTTTATTTATTTCCCACACAAAGGTCATCACAAATAAACATTGTCTTAACATAAGGTAATGGTGGTTACACAAAAGCATACAATCATCAATAAGAATGCTCTCTCATCGGGTATTTTAAACCAACCTAAGATGTAAATTAACTTACCCAAATGGTTTAAATATACATAAGGCTTAGGGAATTACTGAACCTAAGCTCTGGTAGCATGGATGACGACCTACTAATTCTAACATATAAAATTAGTGATAAAATGACATCAAAATATGCTTATATACTAGTCTTATATATTAAAAAATAGTGGACTATCAATTATGAAAATTAAAATCTAAAATGAATATGGGCAGAAAGGGGAAAAACCTACAGCGAAATTTAAACAACAACATATGTACTATTTTCAATAAATAAACACCATTACAAATAATACAATAGTAAAGTACCTACACCAGTTTATACATCAATCATTTTAAACTTACAAATAATATGGTGATAATACATGGAAAATAAATAACTTAACGATGTAGCCTGTGGCGTTATTTTTGTTTTCCTTCTTTCCTTCAGCCTATGCATCTTACAAATTCATAGAGATACGCACACAGAGAAAGGAAAGGTGATCAACTATGTTTGGAGTACGCCTTATCCTATACACTCTTCCTAAAGGCTTGAGAGCTATTGCAAAGGAAAAGGCTGCCCATGTACCCTTTTGAGATCAAGCCTATGTAGCTATGTTTCATGTTCTACAGCTGCATCAAATATTTATTAGCAAATAACATTGCATAACAATAGCATCCAAGTAACCTGTAAAGCAAAGAACAATATATTATATTGAGTCATCATAACCAATCATCGTGCACAAAGGGGTGACAATAATAATAGCAACTCAGCCATTAAATATCATACAAATTCAAAGATACTCAACGTCAATGCTAAACAGCAAATAAATCAACCGCAATGAATATACTCAGATACGTACTAGTCGTCCACCATTAGTATGTACTAATCATCCACCATTAGAAACACATCATAAATACAAGTATAAAACAAACAAATGTGTAATAACTACTCATATTAGTAACACAAAATCAATCTCATTAAATGTGTACTAACCACTCAATATTAGTAATAAAAATCAAAACTCATCAATTGCGTACTAACCATTCGATATTAATAACATAAACATCAATGTCATCCATACAACCAAAACCATAATTAACCAATTTTCGTTCGGTAGTATTAATGGTAAAATATCACATATTCATCCTAATATATTCTATAACACCCCGTAAAATTTAATAAGAAAGAAAGAAATAAAATAAGATAAGACAAAATAATTAAATAAGACAAGGCTAAAAATTGAAATTTTGCAAAAGTCAAAATTTGATCATGAAAGTTATGTCGTCATGTTCATGGCAAGTTTCCAATCAATTTACATATATAATATGTTGAAAACGGAGCTCAAACGGAAAAGTTATAAGCATTTGAGGTTTTCAGATCCAAAATAATTTAAACAGAATTCAAATTTCAAAATAACTTAAATAGAATTCAAATTCAAATAAATATATAATTCATAAATTTGAAATTTGAAAGTTAACAGCGGTAAGAATTAGGGGCTAAGTAATCATTAAAAATTAAAGTTAAGTGATAATTAAGGAATATAACAAATAAAAACAACGGCACAAAATAATGTCCCAAAACAAGCTTTCTGGTCGACCGCCTACCCAAGGCCGATCGACTGCTAGTAGTCAACGGGTATGGTAGGGGCGGTCGACCGGTGGAAAATAGTGGCGGCTAGGGTTTTAACACTTTAAATGTCCAAATTTTTATTATTTTAAACTAACCTAAATCCAACAGTTCTGGTGTATTCCAACCACCATAAATAAGAGCATAGCCCATTCACTTTCATTCATAAATTATTTCGAGGGTCTAGCGAAGCTCTGTCAGTCTCTCTCTTCAGATTCAGAAAAAGGTTTTTTGGGGTTTCAAGTAACAAATTCTATATATTTATTACTTTATTTCTAATTCTATTCTCCTCCACTCTCTCGATTTCTAAATCTAATATATGTATACAAATCCCTTGTTGTATATATCCAAATAGGGAGATCTGAAAGAGATTATTGAAGATGTGACAAATCTAAAATAAGGAAGAACTAAGGACCTATTATAAGTGGAAATCATAGTCTTTATATTTTAGTAATTGAATAGTGCGTTTTGGATTTGATATATGCCTTAGGGAAATTTGGTTTACTAAATCATCACATTAAAACCTCCAAAATTCCTCCAAAGCAAAAGGTCAATTCTTAGGTTGGAATCTCAATTGTTTTATATTAAAATAATGGAATTTTTCATATTTTACAATTTCAATGTTTTACCTTCTATTCCACTTCTTATCCTTTACTTTGGATCTAATTAAAAGTTTTGATTAGGAATTGGTGTATAAGGTATGAATTCTTATTCGTAGTTTGCACTGCCTATTTCCATAATTTGAATAGAAATTCCTTTTGTCTAATTTCATGTAAAAAAGAAGTTGAATTAAGCATAAAAGTATGTAAATTGTAAGTTTCTATTATTGATTTATTCTGTTGTTTTAATGTAAAATAAGTAGGTTTGGATTATGTTTCTATACAAGTCTATTAATTTGACTTTTGAATATCATATTTATGGTATATGTGTTTATATGGAAATAGGACTTGTATAATTTTGAATTTGACATTTAAAAATTAGTTTAGGGCGTAAACTTCGCACACTTAGAATTTACTAAGTACGTGTTCGTGCGTGAGTGTGTGTGTGTATATTAGCGTAAATATCGAAAGATTATAATGTATAAATGGCATAGTTTATACGTTATTAATTATTATTGAATTCCCCCTTAGGAAGGTAATTAATTGTAAAGGCGAAATAAGAGTTTTTTTATAAGGCCTTAATTATGAATGCAGTACGATGTGTGATAATATATATATAGAGAGTGTTATAAATTATGACTAAGTTATAGGGATGCAAGCCAATCAAAAGCACATAGAAGTCTGCCCGGCTAATCTGGCTAACAACAGTTGACTTTGGGGACGATGTGAGACATTGTCTATAATAAGTAACTATGAATGACGTGAGTTTAGTCCCGAATTCTATAGGGTAAATCAGCCCAGCTAATCTGGCTACCAGTACTTACGAATAGTCGGACGAATGTGAGACATCACTATGGGGTATAAGCCATAATACGGAGGAATTATTTCAAGGATTGAAGGTATTAAGTGGATGTGCGAAGGCCTGCCTCTTCCCTATATAGGAAGTAGTAAATAGTTGGGGTAAGGTTAAGGGCTTAGCACGATAGAAGATATCTCGGGAAAGGGCCCGCTTCGATATGAAGTATTAAGTGGCAAAAGAGATTCTATGCAATGTCAGCCAGATAAGTACCAGTGAGGAGTCCGCCTTGGAATAGGTATTAAATGATGGGGACCTTCCTTAAATAAAGGTATTAAATGGTCAGAGTCTACCTAGTTTCCATTAAAAGGTATTAAGTGACTTAGGTACTATCTCTTACATTGATAGGGCATTGCTGATGATAAATATGAGTTCTTGGGCTGAAAGCATAATGGCTATAGAATTGGATTGGGAATGCCTTAGGGCTTAAAGTCAGAAAGACTTAGAATAATGTTGATATATGAAAGACATATTCCTATTTAAATTATACTACCTAAGTACTATAATAGCAGGGCTTGAGATTTTTGTTCACCGGACATATGTTGTTATGTCTCCCTCCTCATTACAACACTGGTTAGGAAAGACGATGCTAAAGGCATAGGCGAGGAGGAAACTTGTGGCGGTTATCTATTTATCATTCATGTTATTTTCTGATGTATCCATCGAAAACAATGTTATATTTTGAAATGTTTTACTATGGATATGTGACAGTTGTTATATTGTGTAATAGATTTTATGATATTTAAATTTTAGATGAAATAGGTATTGTTTCTGTTATTATAAATATCCTTCCACTGTGAGTTCTGAATGTGTAGATAAATAACTATGTATTATTTATTATACTAACCAAAAGCCAGCTTTGGAATGGGTCTAAGTTTCGATGGGCCTTTTCTAGATCGGAATTTAGATCCGTTTCAGGGCAAGTTGTTATATTTGATATCAGAGCTTAGGTTATCTGGTCAACGGGATAAGCATATGTATAAGAGGCATACTTGTTATTTTTGAAAGAATTTTTCAAAAACCATTACTATATGTGTGTGTATGTATGTGTATGTGTGTGTCCACTATTTTTGAAGATATGCAAGCACACTAGACAATCTTTACCTTAGCATATAATACTATCTTAGGTCATTGCAATTGAATGTTTAACAAATAGATACTAGATTATCGCTGAAAACCCTTCTTCTTTAGAGACTAGGAATCCCGCCTAAGGAATGCCTACCAACCGATACTCGAATGGTTTAAACAATACCTTAGGCATGTAGTACAAGTCCATGTTCCTTAGTTAGCTGCACCAGCGACACCCACTGACCTACCTGCCAAAGCAGCACCTCGCCCCTTTGACTTCCTTAAAATGTATAAGCATTTTCTAAATATAGGAGGAAGAGTGTATCGGGAATAGAAGGTTTTGTGGAGACAAAGACATGGATAAATGACTGCGAGAGGATATTTCAAGAGCTTGGTTGGATCAAATGAAGTGGATAATGGCAGCTTGGCACCTTAAGGGAGAGGCCTTAGATTAGTGGAATATTATGGCTAAGGGGAATGATGGAAGGATGTCACTTGGGATGAGTTCAAGAACCAATTTGAGTCACGGTTTATGTCGAGAGAAGAAGTGAACTTGCAATTAAAGAGGTTTATACAGCTTAGGCAAGGAGACTCCAGTCTGAAGAAGTGCATTAGTAAATTCATAGAGCTAGCTAAATTCAGAATGAATTTGATAGATACACCCATGAAAAAGGCTATGAACTTTGTCAATGGCCTAAATGCCCCCACTAAGAGAATTATTACTGACCCAAGTGCCCACTAGCGCCACATATGAGATGCTAGTTGAGATGACTGTGCTGCAAACGGCTAGTGCGAAGGAGAAAGAGATGGAGAAGGAGAAGGCAGAATCTACACAAAACCAAGGAGGAGCCAGGAAGGGAAATTTTTAGGCAAATAAGAAGTCGAAAAGAAAGTTCAAGAAGGAAGGTAAGGTGTGTAAGAGATGCCAAAAGAAATGACATGTTGCCAAAGATTGTAAAGTGAATCGGTTGAAGGAAGCTTTTAAGAGAAAGTGTTATCTCTACCACAAAGAGGGGCACTTCAAAAATCAATGTCCAAAGCTGGTGAAGAAAGGGCAAAGTGGACAAGCCTACACCATTGAATTTGTCCTTAATTCGAGTAGACCGCCCTCTAAAGACTAAGGCAAGGCGGCGATGGAAGGTATAACTTTTATTTCTGGGAATACAATTTGTACCTTATTCGACCCCAGAGCATCGCATTCATTTATAGCTAAGAATGTGATCAACTCCTTAAATATTCAAACCCAAATTGTCACCAACCCAATAGTTGTCTCAAATCCTGCTGGGGAGTCGACATATCTTTTCTTAATTTGCAATGACCCAGTGTTAGGCTTATGCGATGTTGATTTCATATGTAATGCGTACTTTCTTAATTTCGAGGGGTATGGACTTACCTTAGGAATGGATAGTTTTTTATACTATGGGGCAATCTTAGATTGCGGTAGGAGGGTTGTACGATTAAAAAGTTGTAGAGGATGAGATATAGAGATTCGTTATACACCCTAAGACTCAGTTGAGTTAAGCTATTTACATTCGTTGAGCATATCTCTAAATGAGTCTTCATCCATACCTATTGTTCGAGAATTTCCTGATGTATTTGAAGAAGTCTTTGGTCTTCCATCCCAAAGGGAGATCGAGTTTAGGATTGATTTGAAGAAAGACACTAGACTAGTCGCTTTGCCATTAAGACACATGGCCCCCAAAGAAAAGCAAGGGTTAGATAAGCAGATCTCGAAGCTATTACAGAAGGGATTCTTCTGACATAGTACTTGGGAACGGGGAGCCCCTATTGTCTTTACCACTAAGGCAGATGGCTCATTAAGGCTATGTGTCGACTATAGGGAACTCAACAAGTTGATAAGGAAGAATATGTATCCTTTACTTAGGATATACGATTTGTTTGATCAGCTTGTAAGAGCCAAAAATTTCTTCCAATTGGACTTCGCAATTGGATTTCATCAGCTAAGGATTGTAAAGGATAGCAAACCGAAGACCGCATTCCGCATGCCATATGGACTCGATGAATGGGAAGTGATGCCTTTTAAATTGACAAATTCCCCGGCATACTTATTTGATTTAATGAGTAGAGTATTTAGGGGACAGTTGAATAAGTTTGTCATAGTTTTTGTTGATGACATTTTAGTATTCTCCAAAAGTGAAGGATAGCATGTAAATCACTTAAGGAGATAGTGGGGACTTTGATGAAGCACCGGCTTAAGCCAAATTCTCAAAATGCCACTTTAGGAAGAAGGAGATGAGATCTCTTGGAAACATTGTTTCCAAGCATCGATTAGCAGTGGACCCCGCAAAAGTGGAAGCTATTAAAAATTAGAAGATTCTGAGGAATACCTCAGAGGTTAGAAGTTTCCTAAGGTTGGCGGGTTACTATAGGAAATTCATAAAGGACTTTGCAAAGATACCAGTCCCTTCAACTCGCCTAACCAAGAAGAATCTAGTCTCTGCATAGGATGAGAGATGCATGGAAGCATTTGAGAAGCTAAAGGAACTATTGACAAGTGCACCAGCACTCATCATACCCGACGGGACGAAGCTTTTTACAGTTTATACGGATGCATGTGGCACAAGATTGGGAGCAGTTCTTATACAAGAAGAAAAGGTAATAACTTATGATAATAGGAAATTGAAGGGCCATGAGAAGAGATATACAATTCATGACTTGAAGTTGGTAGCTATTGTTTTTGGCTTGAAAATTTTGAGGCACTACCTTTAGAGGAAAGGTTTGAGCTGTTTGCTGACTATAAATCGCTCAAATACCTATTTTCCCAAAAATATTAAAACTTAGGCACCAAAGGTGGATGAAGTTTATAGCATCCTATGACTTTGGGATACAGTATATCCCCGGAAAAGGGAATGTCATCGCCGACGCCCTTAGCCAGAGGCAGCTACCTTAGGTGCTATATACAAGTGGAGACAGTTAGAGTTCCTCTTGAATTTCTACTTCAACCGCTGATAGAATCCATCTAAAGTTATTTGGCAGCATTGGTGGTTAGACCGGCAATCATGGACCGCATTGGATTAGAGCAAAAGAAGGATAAGGAGATAGTTGATATTTTGGGCAAGCCAAGTAAAGAAGAACAATTTTGCCATGTTAGTAGATATGCAGTTGACAGTTAAGGAGAGATAGACGTCTTTGCGTTCCAAAGATTGATTGTGTGTTGGAGGAAGTGCTTGTAGAGTGCCGCTATTTAACATGGCAACTCACCCCGGAGGAGATAATATGTATAGGGATATGAAACGAATTTTCTATTATCTAGGGATGAAGAAGAGAGTAGCTGAAACTGTTTCTAGATGTTTAACATGCCAAAGGATAAAGGTTGAGCAAAGGAAGCCTGGAGGATTATTATTGTCATTAGAAATTCCAACTTGGAAATGGGAACATATATCAATGGACTTTATAGATGGGTTGCTTAGGAGTCAAAAGGTAGTGAAGAAATTTGGGTCATAGTGGATAGACTCGCCAAAAGCGCCAATTTTATTCCATAAGGAGCAATAGGACTGCAGCATCTCTAGCGCAAATTTATATCAAGGAGGTATTTCGACTTTGTGGTATTCTGGTTAGTATTGTTAGTGATAAGGACCTCTTATTTAACAGTGTGTTTTGGAGGAGTTTGCAAGTAGCTCTAGAGACTTCGTTGAATCTTAGTACTGCTTACCACCCACAAACCAATGGAAAAACTGAACAAGTGAACAGGATCTTGGGGGATTTGTTGAGAGCTTGCATCAAGTTCTTTGGAGGACACTGGGAGTAGCACCTACTTTAGTAGAATTTGCCTATAATAATAGTTACCAATCGATGATTGGTATGACACCCTTTGAAGCACTTTATGGGAGGCCATTCAAATTGCCAAACTGTTAGTGAGAAACCACCGACAAAATTCTACTTGGATCATATTTAATTCGTGAACTTTGAATAAGGTAGAGTTGATTAGGCAATGTATGAAGGTAGCGGAAGACCGTCGTAAATCCTACGTGGATAAGAGAAGGAAAGAGTTGGAGTTCGAGGTTAGAGACGTGGCGTTTATTAAAGTTTCCCCTCTTAGGAATGTCGTGATATTCGAAAAATCGGGAAAGTTGGCACCAAGATTTATTGGACCTTTTTGAGTTTTGGAAAGAATGGGAAAACTTACTTACCACGTACAGTTACCAAATAGATTGGCTTGAGTCCACGACGTTTTTCACGTTTTGCACTTGAGGAAATGCCTTCATGGCATATTTTTTGTTGTAGAGCCTGATCAATTGGGGGATATTGAGAAGGAGCTCATAGCATCTTGTGCCACTACATGCATTGTAGAGCACAGAAATAGGAAGCTCTGCAACAAAGAAATTAGACTACTTGGAGTACAATGGAGAGACAACTTGGCGGAAAGCACATGGGAAACCGAAGAGAATGTGAGGATCTCTCATTTTGAGCTTTTCACTAGTAAACTTATCTCTCCAAAATAAGGTTTTTGCTTGCATTGTGTTGCTAGATTGGATGGTAGAAGATGGTTGCTACACTTTTCACTACCACTTTGCACTTATATAGAAATTTTATGCATGTTTAGGATGTTTGCATACATACTTATATGTCACGATCATACACTCATGCTAGGATTGAGCTCACTTATAGTATGTCTATACATATAATCACATTGCACTTTTGGTTTAATAGATGGTTGTGCAGATATAACATGGATGTTTATTGGGCATTGCATTGTTTGATCCATGGAAAGATTTCGAGGATGAAATCCTTCTAGGGGGAGAATGTAACACCCCGTAAAAATTAATAAGAATTAAATAAATACAATAAGATAAGATAAATTAATTAAATAAGATAAGGCTAAAAATGAAAATTTTGCAAAAGTTGGAATTTGACCGCGAAAGTTACGTCGTTGCGTTCATGGCCATTTTTTGATCAATTTCCATATAAAATATGTTGAAAACGGAACTCAAAAGGAAAAGTCATGGATGTTTGAAGTATTTGGATTCAAAATACTTTAAACAAAATTCAAATTCAAATAATTAAATAATTATTAAATTTTAAATTTGAAAGTTAACAGCAATTAGACTTAGGGTTTAAGTAATCGTTAAAAATTAACGTTAATGTTAAGTGATAATTAAGGAATATAATAAATAAAAACAATGGCACAAAATAATATTTCAAAATAGGTGTACGGTCAACCGCCTACCAGGGACGGTCGACCACTAGAGGTCGACTGGTAGGGTAGGGGTGGTCGAGGGGTGGAAGTTAGTTGAGGCTAGGTTTTTAACACTATGAACGTTCGGATTTTTATTATTTTAAACTAACCTAATTTCGATGGTTCAGGTGCATTCCAACCACTATAAATAAGAGCCTACCTCCCTCACTTTCATTCACAAATTATTTTGGGAGTCTAGCGAAGCTTGTCGGTCTCTCTCTCTCTATTCAGAAAAAGGTTCTTCGGGTTTTAGTTAACAAATTCTAGATGTTTATTACTTTATTTCTAACTCTATTCTCCTCCAATCCCTTAATTCATGAATCTAATCTATATACACAAATCCATTGTTATATATATCCAAAAGGGGAGATCTGAAAGAGATTATTGAAGGCGTGGCAAATCCAAAATGAGGATGAGCTAAGGACCTGTTGTGATTGAAAATCTTAGTCTTTCTATTTTAGTAACTGAATATTATAGTTTGGATTTGATATATGCTTTGGGAAATTTTGGTTTACGAAAACATTACATCAAAACCCATAAAACTACCCCAAAGTGAAAAGTTAATTCTTAAGTTGAAATCTCAATTATTTTATATTAAAATAATAGAATTTGTGTATATTTTGCAATTGCAATGTTTTACCTTCCATTCCACTTCTTATCCTTTTCCTTGGATCTGATTAAGGGTTTTGATTAGGAAATGGTGTGTAAGGTACGAATTCTTATTCGTAGTTTGCATCGCGTATTTCCATAATTTAAATAGAAATTCTCTTTGTCTAATTTCATGCAAAAAAAGAAATTGAATGGAGCGTAAAAATATGTAAATTGTAAGTTTCTATTATTGATTTATTTCGTTGTTTTAATGTAAAATAATTGGGTTTCGATTCTGTTTCTATACAAGTCTATTGATTTGATTTTTGGATATCAGATTATGGTATATGTGTTAATATGGAAATAAGACTTCTATAATTTTGAAGATTTGACATTTAAATGTTAGGTTAGGGCGTAAACTCTACACGCTTAGAATTTACTAAGTGCATGTGTGTGTGTTAGCATAAATAACATAAGATTATAATGTATAAATGGCATAGTTAATAGGTTATTAATTATTATTGAATTCCCCCTTAGGAAAGTAATTAATTGTAAAGGAAAAATAAGAGTTTTTCTTATAAGGCCGTAATTATGGATGTGGTGAGATGTGTGATAATATATGTAGAGATTGTTATAAATTATGACTAAGTTATAGGGATGCGAGGTTAGTTAAAAGCACATAGAAGCATGTCCAGCTAATTTGGCTACTAGTAGTGTGACTTTGGGGCTGATGTAAGACATCACCTATAATAAGTAACTACATATGACACGAGGTTAGTCCCATTCTGTAGGGTAAATCTGCCCAGCTAATCTGGCTACCAGCACGTACGAATATTCGGACTAATGTGAGACGTCACTATGGGGTACGGGTCATAATACAGAGAACCTGTTTCAAGGATTGAAGGTGTTAATTGGTTGTGTAAGGACCCACCTCTTCCCTCTGTAGGAAGTAGTAAATGGGTAGGGTTAAGGGTTAGCCACGATAGAGGATATCTCGGGAAAGGGTCCGCTTTGATATGAAGTATTAAGTGGCTGAAGAGATTCTGTGCAATATCAGCTACATAACTACCAGTGAGGAGACCGTCTTGGATAGGTATTAAATGACAAGGACATGCCTTAAATAAAGGTATTAATTGGTCAAAGTATGCCTAGTTTCCATTAAAAGGTATTAAGTGACTTGGGTACTATCTCTTACACTGATAAGACATTATTGAATATAGATATGGGTTATTGGGCTGAAAGCATAATGGCTATAGAATTGAATTGGGAAAGCCTTAAGGCTTAAACTCAGAAAGACTTAGAATAATGTTGATATACAAAAGGCTTCCTATTTAAATTATACTGCACAAGTACTATAATAATAAGGCGTAAGATTTTTTTTCACCACACATATGTAGTTATGTCTCCCTCCTCATTACAACATAGGTTAGAAAAGACGATGCTGAAGGCAGAGGCAAGGAGGAAACTTATGGTAATTATCAAATTATCCATTAATGTTATTTTCTAAAGTACTCATTAAAAACGATGTTATATCTTGAAATGTTGTACTATAGATATGTACCTGTTGTTTATGGTATTGTGTTATGGATTTTTATGACATTTGAATTTTAAATGAAATGGGCATTGTTTCTATTATTTTACTTTTTCTTCCGCTGTGAGTTTTGAATGTGTAAATAAATAGCTTTGTATTGTTCTTTATACCATTCAACAACTAGCTTTGGAATGGTTCTAAGTTTCATGGGTCTTTTTTGGGTCAAAAATGAGGTCCGTTTCAGGGCGGGTTGTTAAAAATTCCATCCTCATAGAATAAACAAGTGTGATAATTTCAATCAACAATTAGTCGGGTATATTACAACCGTCCAAAATAAGTGTTTATACCTATTATTTTCTCTTAAGTATAAGAATATTTTTGTTATTGTTTATTATAAAAACGTATTTATTTATTTTGTCCCAAAATAATAATAGTTCCTCAAAAACAATAATATACTCTAAGAATTCTTTATTACACATTTAATACTTCATATACCTCAAAACATCCTAATTGAATCAAAAATGGAAATTAATGTTAAATTACTTTACATCGAAATAATAATATATACACAAAACACTTTATTATTCTCACAACTACTTCATTGCTATTTAATTCAAAAATAATACCATTCCATTTTAAATCTCAAAACTCCTTTTTATTGTTATTTGTCTCAAAATAGTAATAACTTAAATCAAAATACTTTTGAAAGCGCATCGTTACTGTTAATATTAACATTTCCAAAATATCTCTTATTTTTTTACTCAAATACTAATAGTGGTAGTAATAATACTTTTCTACAAATTCCATAAAATTAATTATATTGTTGTTTACTCAAAACAATACAATCTTTACAAAAATCATATTATTATTCATTAAGTCTCACTTTATTTATTAATAATAATATATTTTGCAATTTCAATTTAAAATTGATTTTTTGTTATTATCATGAACTTTCCCGAAAATTCATAAATAATAACCTTATTGAATTTCACACATTAGTTTCAATAAAATTTGTCAAATTACTGTTATTTATAAATACCCTTCAAAATTTGTAAATAATCTTATTTACCAAAATTACACTATTTTACTCAATATCAGTTAATTAATTATTTCCATGTTAAATCAATGATTAATTACAATAAATCACTCATCACCCGGTGATATAGCAATTAACAATAAACAATCAAATCAAGAAACAACATATTCAAACATCACAATAATAAAACAATCATTAGTAGAACTTAGAATATATCAAAAAATATAATTTTTCAATGATGGATATCTATTTAATATTTTTAAAACTTGAATAACTAAAATTATTTAATCATACCAATGCGTTTTTGCAAAAGCTCCAAAAGCCAGCAAACCGCATGCCTTATTATCCGGAATTTCACCACAAGTCCAATGGAACAAACCGCGCATAAATCGAAGGATGTATGTAATGATATGCAAGTTAAATTTTGTACGAACTGAAATAATATTAATCAATTATAGGGGCATAAAGGTAATTTCAATTACCATCGTCTTCCTGCATATAGTAGAACCCACGTGTTAAACCCATTGTAACTGCCGCTATGAACGACCGAACTGCTGCTGCTTGCACCTAATTTCACCGGCTACCTATCTGTGTCCTCCCCCATGCCTCCAACATCGAATTCCACCACCATTAGCGCCAAAAAAGTAGCGATGACCCCTTATAACTCTTACCTAATTTTAGGAGAAAATCTAGTCGTCGTCTTATTAATCTAACCACATCGATGAACTCCTCTCGATGTTCTTTACAAGACTCTACCTTCGGATCGTCAAATCATCAAATTGTGTGAAACTACAAAATGGATGGTCCATATTTGTTCATTAATTTCTAACCACTCTAGAAATGAACACCTACCATCTTCTCCTCTCATTGAGAGCTTCGATTTGATATATTATAACTTAGGCTTCGGGCACTTCAATTTTTGAACGATTTTTTATTTAGTAATTTTTGGTCCACCGTTAGAGAGGGATGAAGGGGATTTCAGAATTAGGTAGAAAAATAAGGATGGACGCAACTTATAGGGTTTAATAGCCTCATTTATATAGTTGTATAGCTAGTTATAGATTGTGCACCCAATTTGGCTCCAAATAGTCACGTACATTATTTCTAACTTATAAAACCCTTATCTCCAAAACCATGACTCTGGATTTAACAAATTTATTGCCAATACCAATAAGCTTAGAAAGACCTATGCAATGGTTATAAATGTGATATGCAAACCATCATTTAGTTAAAAATCCATTTTAATTAATTTAATATTAACAGTGTCAAATTTGCGGGTCATTGCAATTTGATGCATACCAAATATGTGCTTAAGACACAAAATGAGATTTGGTATGGGAATAACCCCACCTCAAGTATTTGAAGGTACTAGGTTGCCCAACCTACATTAAGAACATTGGCCTTAATGAGCATGAGGCCAGATCAGTGCTCTGTAAGTTTATAGGATATCTCAAAGATTCTATATGACATATTTTGTATAACATAGAGGAACACTAGGTTGTTGTTGTTGTTGTTTTGTGGCATGCTTTATTTTCAGAAAAGGAATTTCTATCAAAAGAATTTAACAGCAAAGTTGTAGATTTGGATGAGATCTAAGAAACTAATGTAAAGACTGAACTGGTAGAAGAGACAAATTCACTAATATGCAATAACATGCCACCTACTAGAAGGTTTAATATAGAATCTCACTACCAGAGAGATACTATGGTTTTCTCGTGGATGACAAGAAAGAGGATTATGTCCAAGAAGATGATACCCCCTCACATTTCAAAAAGCACTGTAGAGTAAAGAGTCTATATTATTGATTGAAGCTATGAAGTTCGAAATGGATTCCATGTACACAAACAAAGTATATACTTTGGATGATCTACCCAATGGGATAAAACCTCAGTTGGAAATGGATCTTTAAGAAGAAACTAAATGCAGATAGAAAGGTAGAGGTCAACAAACCGAGGCTAGTCGTGAAAGGGTTTCTTTAATTCAAGGTTTTGATAATGATTAAACATTTTCGTCCGTAGCCATGCTTAAGTCAATTCGGATATTACTTGCTTTCATTGCGTTCTATGAATATGAAATATGGTAGATGGACGTGAAGATGGCATTTCTAAATGGTGATTTAGAAGAGATCGATTTTGTGTCACAGTCTAAGGGTTTTGAGGTCAAACGAGTGAGAGTAAGATTTGTAAGATGTTAAGATCAATATATAGTCTTAAACAAGCATCAACGAGTTGGAATAAGTTTTTTGATAAAGTAATCAAACGATTTGTTTTTTATCAAATGCAGAAGAAGCGTGCATATACTGGAAAGAACAACACAACACCGTAGTTATAATCATTCTATATGTCAATGATTTACTCCTAATTGGCAATGACGTACTCTTGTTGCAATCAGTGTAAGCTTGGATATGCAAGAACTTCTCGATGTAGTATTTGTGGAAGCAACCTATATACTTGAATTATAATCTATAGAGAAGATCCAAAAGATTGCTAGAGTTATCCTAATCCTCGTAAATGGGCATCATTCCAAAAAGGATTAGTATGGAGAATTCCAAACATGAATGTGTTCCAAAATGATCGGGGATAATGTAAGGACCCACCTTTTTGGACGGTTTAAATCGACAATAAACCACACATGTCAAACTCAAACCATTCAAAAGGGAGAATTGTTATGGGGTAAATAAGAAAAAGAAGAGAAAGAATAAAATCAAACACAGAATCTCACAGCGGAATGACAAAATATAATAATCACATAACATTTCATGAAGCTGTTTTACAATTAACGTTTGATTATACTTTTACAATACAGATCAGAGTTACATACAGCATAAATAAATAATGCAGCGGAACAACATGATGCAGTAGTATAAATATAATAAGTAGCATACAAATCTTCGTCTTCGTCCTCCAGAGGTAAATGGTCTTCAATACACTGAAAAGCTCAGACTGACCCGAGCGTAATGAAAAGATAAAACACTTGAGTCAGAACCAAAAGATCTTATGTAAGTTAAATCAACGGTAATAAATATGAGTGTAATTGCTTCAGAGATGTTTACGGGGTATTACATCTCCTATCCAGTGTCTAACGTGAGTGCAATAACTTAAGAGATGTTCGGGATTTCATCTTCTAAGGATTCGTTAAACTATTTACTATGTAGTAATATACGCTATTATAATATGTCTATCGGTAAAGTAAAGTATTAAAATAGCATAAAGGCGTTACCCATATCTCTCTTAAAACATTTTTATATATTCCCATAGTCTATACAGTACCGTAATTACTCCATAAACTGGAGGGCTATCAGAGGGCACTCCATAGGTACGGTACAAACCAAAATCGTAATGGGCGCGCTATGGCATGTGACAAGGCACGCGAGGCAATGCCCAGGGTAGGATACTACCGTTTTGCGGATCTGGACTGGTGGTAATGCATAGCAGCTACTACCGCCCACCTCGGAACACACTCCCATAATCAAATCGAGGGGTGGCCACCAAATCAATCACAAAGTCATAATATGGTATCGAAGGAGCATGTCTGATCGGAGGTGCGACCTCACTTGGCCCGGCGTGGCTCCTGTTTTAGTCACATCAAACTGACTCGAGGGAGTCAGGGCTACATTAATACCTCATACATAATCGTTCGCCAAACCATCCTACTTCAATCTGGAATCTCCACCACGTGCACAGTTGTTAAAGTGGTTTTCGGTATTGGCAGAGGGTATGACAATATCTGATCCCGGTCTCTTTAACAACCAAACGCTTATTACACACCGGATGGTTCTTTTACATTTCCAAACCATTTCATATTTATATCAAAATATCATATTCTCGAAAAAAATCATATCACTTTTGAAATCATATTCACTTTCGAAACCATATCCGCAAAATAGGTTAAACCCTCATTTCAAAATCATCATATTTACTCTAAATATGTCATTTCACTAGAAATATCATTTCAAATCTCAACTTAGGTTATAACATCATTAAACCATATTTGCTTTTAAATCAAAGATTTAAATCTAAACAATTCAGCCTTGCACGGTTTGAATTTTAGAAAATAGTTTAGATAGTCATAAATAGTTTAAGTAGTTTCAAAATAGATTAGATAGTTTAAAATAGTTTAAATGGTTTAAATAGTTAAAAATAGATTAAAATACTTTAAAATACTTTAAAATGGTTTAAATAGTTTAAAATAGATTAAAATAGTTTAAAATAGATTAAAATAGTTTAAATAGATTAAAATAGTTTAATATAAAATGGTTTGATTATTGGAAATGGTTTATATAGAAAATAATTTGGAAATCTAAATAAATCTGAATTAAAAATAATATATCTTTACATAGTTTATATTAAAATAATTAATTTGAAATTAATATCAAATTAAACTATTTCTTCCATTTCAACAAATCTGGACCATATCCAACTTTCAAATCAAAAAAACTCAATTTTAAACTTTCAATTCAGATTCTCAATAAAACCATTTAAATCTATATCGATTTTAAATCCCTATTGAAGTATAAATTTAAACTGCTTCAAATTCAGTAGATTTCAAAGTTTAAACATTTTCAATGACTCGGTTTCGAGAAATTTCATTTATATTTCAAAATTCAACTTGAAATTTCAATTTAAATTCATTTAAACAATTAATTTGAACCAACTTCAATTTCAACATTTAAAGCTTGGATTTTCGAAAGTAATTCAGTTTATATAAATCAAATTTTATTTCAAAATATCATTTAACTGGATTCAAAAATTAAGGATTTAAAATCATTTAATTTAACCAATCCGGTGTCCGTATATAATTTTCTACTCTATGGTCAAGTGATACGGATATATATCATTTCAACCCGTAATAATTTTAAAATTTACGGGTATATATCATTTCAATCCGCAATCCAGAAATAAATTCAAAATCTGTAAAATCGCTCGAGTTCATCATTTCAACCCATAACGATTTTTTCCTAATCTATAGATCATTCGGGTATGTATCATTTCAACCCATAGTGATGTACTAACAATAAACTAAGGGAACTTGCAGTGTGATAACAACATGTGAATAGACATACATCCAACCATCCAAATACCTACAATTAAACATCCAGCACAATCATCATTCAAATCAACCAATAAATAACAACAATTAACCGGTTCTCATTAACAGGTATTTAACTGGCAATTTAAAGTTCAATATTAAATTTAAATGGCGATTAAATTCAATAAAAGTCAGATTTAACTGGAATGACAATTTAAATATACCAAACAACAATCAATCAATTTCTAATCACATCATAAATTTAATTTAATTAACATAGGTTGATTTGGTAGTCGTGAGTGGGTTGAAACACTTCATCTTTGATTTGTCGTCGATTTAAAATCCAAATAAAGCCCAAAATCCAATAGTATTCAAATGTAGCCAAACCAGTTTTATATCATCCGGAATTTTGATACGATCACAACAGAGAAAATCGCGCGTGAATCCGAGCTCGTACGTAAAAGTTATTAACGTTAGAAGATTGGAAATATAGGTTTTCGATATTTTTAAACTCAATGGAACTAGTTTCGAACCCTAATTCCATTGTATACATAAGTTAACTTTTAAAATCAGCTTGTTTTAATTGAATTCATTAAATTGATTTCTTCGTGTTTCAAGCTCGCACGGCCAAACGATAAGTCTGATCGTTGCGAAACTTGAAATCCTACAAAAATTCACTGTTATGGATCCGATGAAACCTGTTTGGTCAATATCCGTGAAAGTGGCCAAAATGACAAATTTTCACGTTAATTAAATAAATTATTATTAAATCGGTTTAATCACTTTTAAATTCAAATTTACAAGTTAACCATTTTATCATTCTTGATTGCAGAGAAATTTAATAATCTTTTTAAAATAAATTTTCCTTATTAAACCTAAGATTTAAATATTACACTAATTACAACGTACAATTATAACGATAATAAATTCATTAATTATAATTTTAAAATTCCAATAAATTCATTTATTTTGATTTCACTCTTATTATTTAATCAATTATTACCTTATGAATATAATTAACGTTAGTTTACATTTTATTACATTCATATTTACAGTTATCATCTTAATTCATATTAACTGCAATAATTGATTTACATTAAATTTTTATTAATTTCCAAATTATTTTAGCGTATTAAAATGAGATGATAAATAAACAAATTGTTGCTTTTAAGCATTTTAATCATAATTATAAATTTTATTATTTACAAATAATTGTTATAACTACTTACACATCACTGATTTCATATTCAATTTCAATTAATTGCATACAATCTCACCATTTAATACAACATTAAATTTATTTCCTTATTTACAATTTATAACCAAATTAACTTTACAATTAACTCAATCGATTGAAATTACATTAAAATAATTGTCAGTTACATTAAATTAACATTATTAAATTACATTTTAATTGTTTTCGCATTAACAAATCATTATTTTTTTTATTTCTTCCAATATTAAATCCCAAAATCTTGTTTAACTAATATTTTTAATTACTACACTCTCCCCTACTCAAAACTTTTCGTCCTCGAAAAGGGAAAAGGAGGAATTAAGAAGCTAATATGTTTTTATTCAAATAATAAATTTATAAGCACTTTAAACTTACATAATTAAGTATTTAAATAAAATATATCAATTTATAAACAATTAAATCTTCATATTCAAGTTAATTAAAAGTTTGAAAATATTTTCATTTTCACAATAATTTTTCTAAGTTTGAAATTCACGGAAAATTTCAGTAGAGTCTCCTTTGTACGGAGAGGTCCGAAAAATAATAATATCAATAATTACAATATATTTATCATATTTCAATAATAAAATATCCTAAACCATGGGAAAACAATAAAATATCGCTAGAAAATCGTAATCCGAAAACGTACCTATTTGTCGGGCAAACAACGCTTTTGTTTTTGAAACCAAAAGCAGTAGCTATTGCTTCCATAAACCTGTATTTTACTTATATAATCCAAAGGGTGAGAATTATGTACAAGAGAAATATTTAGTTGTTTTAAATTAATAGCACTAGCAACACAACATAACAACAGTCATTTGCAAACAAACAGTACAACCATTATATGAAATCAAAGTATCCATCATACATTCATAACAACCGAAACCAATGGTTTGTTCAGGTTCGGACACTTTTAATCGTACAAGGTGATAAATAAACTATCAAGTGTACCCTACGCTCAACAGCCTTAGATAATTACTTAATAGATTATTCATACATCCTCAAACAATTAGAAGTTTCTTTTCCCAAGCATCCCATAAGCCAGAACAACCAAGAATTTCAAATATTATTTAAGTTTAATCTTATAAATTTCCTTTCACATCATTTACTATTCATTTTTTTCATTCATTCATATGATGATTATTTTATTAATTTAACTTCATTACTTACAAAATTCATTTCCCATTCATTCATACAATGCCATTTTTCCATTAATTTACATTCATTTGCTTACATAAGTTATTTCCATTCAATTATTTAGATCATCCATAATCAATTCTTAAAATATTATGTGAGTTTCTTTGCGAATTTAATTCACCATTATTATTTACTTTGATTTCCTTTTATTATCAATATTCATTTATGAAGCACCTCATACTTGAATTTTAATTATTTTTCTTCCTTTCACATTTATTTCTTTCATATATAGTATTATTGAATATTAAATCTATTTCTGAATCATTTCAACATTTTCTGAAGTTATAATCATTTACTTAATATAGTGTTCACTTTTACTATTCACTTTAATTACAAATAGCTTAAAAAATTAACTTAACTTTATAATCATTTACTTACAGTATTCACTTTTTCTATTAAATTTAATAAGTAGCATTCAAATTATTAACTTAAGTTTATAACATTTTTTTTTGAAATGGTACTTTATATACAACATGTCACTAGGACAACATATCACATGTCAATAAATGTTCGAATCACGCTACACAAGTTTCGAACTTGTGACCTCTCACACCAAAGCCGAATCACTTAACCACTTGGACAATGGTGCTTGTCAGTTTATAACATTTTTGTAACATCAAAATTCTTATTTATAGAAATAATTCCATTTGAACACTTTCTTTACTTAAGTTTTACTTGTATAATATTCTATTACATATCCTATTTAACATTACAACTTAAACATTTCTAGTAAGTTATATATATGTCTTTTAGAATTTAATTGAATGTTACACAAGTTTATCTTATTCATTTCAGTTAACAAAATGTTCAATAATTACATCTTCTAAATTTTCATATCCTTTGATTTACAAGTTAGAATTTCCAATTTCTTTACAGTTCCATTAACCACTTAGCTTCTAATTTCTTATTTTTCATTTTAGAAGTTTCCAATTATTAAAGTAGTTAAGATTTACTTTCCTTACAATAATTAAAATCCCTAATTTATAGAAACTTAAGAACTAAAGGCCGGGTTCGTTTCAAATCATTTAAATGTATATATATATATATATACTCATAACTTTTATTTATCAAGTCACATTAAGAAATTAAAATTTGAATTTTTTTATCAAAACAAATGTGCAGTAAAACCACTACAACGGTCTTCCCACTAGAAACTCGAAAATGAATGTCGATGATGCGTGCACTCATCACCGAAATTATTTTCCAGCGATAGAAGAGTGGAGTACAGAACTTATTTCCTTTTAAAATTCTTTAAAACATTTCTTTTAAATTACATTGAAAATATTTATATCTGAAAATACTTCCAAATAATACTAATTCAATATTCAAAAATATTTTGAAAACAAATTTGAAAACCCCCGAACTTAAGTTCTCAAATTTCCAATTTATATTCACTTTATTTGTAAATCCTAATTTGCAACTAATATTTATAAAATTTCACTTCATAACAAACAAACATATCATATACAACTTTATCCATTCATAAAATTTTCTTTTATATACAAAATATGATACTAGGTAAAATTATTTCACTTACCTATATTTCAAAACAATATTGTGTCGGTTTGCCCTATTAAGTGTTCAGAAATTCCTATCGATGCCATAGCATCCTATGTACCGATCAAATTTTATAAATACTAAACAAAACAAATTAACATAATATAAAAACATTTTATAACACTATCAAGTACGCTCTCATATATATATATACACACACACGCTCAAAACAACTCATTCTAGGGTATTACTACCCTATCTCTAATGAGTCAAACCCCACAAAGCTAAGGTTATCGCTAAACCTGGCTCTGATACCAAATGTAACGACCCACCTTTTTGGATGGTTTAAATCGACAATAAACCACACATGTCAAACTCAAACCATTCAAAAGGGAGGATTATATGGGGTAAATAAGAAAAAGAAGAGAAAAAATAAAATCACAGAATCTCACAACAGAATGATAAAATATAATAATCAAATAACATTTCATGAAGCTATTTTACAATTAACATTTGGTTACACTTTTACAATATAGGTCAGAGTTACATACATCATAAATAAATAAATAATGCAGCGGAACAACATGATGTAGTAGTATAAATATAATAAGTAGCATACAAATCTTCGTCTTCGTCCTCCAGAGGTAAACGGTCTTCAATACACTGAAAAGCCCAGAATGACCCGAGCGTAATGAAAAGACAAATCACTCGAGTCAGCATTAAAGATCTTATGTAAGTTAAATCAACAGTAATAAATATGAGTGTAACGGCTTCAGAGATGTTTACGAGGTTTTACATCTCCTATCCAGTGTCTAACATGAGTGCAATAACTTAAGAGATGTTCGGGATTTCATCTCCTAAGGATCCGTTAAACTATTTACTATGTAGTAATAAACGCTATTATAATATGTCTATCAGTAAAGTAAAGTATTAAAATAGCGTTAAGGCGTTACCTATATCCCCCTTAACACATTTTTATATATTCTCGTAGTCTATACAGTACCGTAATTCCTCCATAAACTAGAGGGCTATCAAAGGGCACTCCATAGGTACGGTACAAACCAAACTCGTAATGGGCGCGCTATGGAATGTGACAAGGCATGTGAGGCAATGCCCAGGGTAGGATACTACCGTTTTGCGGATCCAGACTGGTGGTAACGCATAGCAGCTACTACCGTCCACCTCGGAACACACTCTCATAACCAAATCGAGGGGTGGCCACCAAATCAATCACAAAGTCATAATATGGTATCGAAGAAGCATGTCCGATCGAAGGTGTGACCTCACTTGGCTCGGCGTGGCTCCTATATTGGTCACATCAAGCTGACTCGAGGGAGTCAGGGCTACGTTAATACCTCATACGGAATCGTTCGCCAAACCATCCTACTAGGTTCTGGAATCTCAATCACGTGCATAGTTGTTAAAGCGGTTTTCGGTATTGGCAAACAGTATGACAATATCCGATCTCGGTCTCTTTAACAACCAAACGCTTATTACACACTGGATGGTTCTTTTACATTTCCAAAACCATTTCATATTTATATCAAAATATCATATTCTCACAAAATAATCATATCACTTTCGAAATCATATCCACAAAATAGGTTAAACCCTTATTTCAAAATCATCATATTTACTCAAAATATGTCATTTCACTAGAAATATCATTTCAAATCTCAACTTAGGTTATAACATCATTTAACCATATTCGCTTTTAAATCAAAGATTTAAATCTAAACTATTCAGCCTTGCACGGTTTGAATTTTAGAAAATAGTTTAGATAGTCATAAATAGTTTAAGTAGTTTCAAAATAGTTTAAAATAGTTTAAAATAGTTTAAATGGTTTAAATAGTTTAAAATAAATTAAAATAGTTTAAAATACTTTAAATGGTTTAAATAGTTTAAAATAGATTAAAATGGTTTAAAATAGATTAAAATAGTTTAAAATATATTAAAACAGTTTAAATGGATTAAAATAGTTTAATATAAAATGGTTTGATTACTGGAAATGGTTTATATAGAAAATAATTTGGAAATCTAAATAAATCTGAATTTAAAATAATATATTTTTAAACAGTTTATACTAAAATAATTAATTTGAAATTAATATCAAATTAAATTATTTCTTTCATTTCAACAAATCTGGACCATATCCAGCTTTCAAATCAACAAAACTCAATTTTAAACTTTCAATTCAGATTCTCAATAAAACCATTTAAATCTATATCGATTTCAAATCCCTTTTGAACTATAAATTTAAACTACTTCAAATTCAGTGGATTTTAAAGTTTAAATATTTAAACATTTTCAATGACTCAGTTTCGATAAATTTCATTTATATTTCAAAATTCAACTTGAAATTTCAATTTAAATTCATTTAAACAATTCATTTGAACCAATTTCAATTTCAACATTTAAAGCTTGGATTTTCGAAAGTAATTCAGTTTATATAAATCAAATTTTATTTCAAAATATCAGTTAACTGGATTCAGAAATTAAGGATTTAAAATCATGTAATTTAACCAATCCATTGTCCGTATATAATTTTCTACCCTATGGTCAAGTGATACGGATATATATCATTTCAACCCGCAATAATTTTAAAATTTATGGGTATATATCATTTCAAACCCCAATCCCGAAATAAATTCAAAATCCATAAAATTGCTCAAGTTTATCATTTCAACCCATAACGATTTTTCCCTAATCTATAGATCGTTCAAGTATGTATCATTTCAACCCATAGTTATGTACTAACAATAAACTAAGGGAACTTGCAGTGTGATAACAACATATGAATAAACATACATCCAATCATCCAAATATCAACAATTAAACATCGAGTATAATCATCATTCAAATAAACCAATAAATAACAACAATTAACTGGTTATCATTAACAGGTATTTAACTAACAGTTTAAAATTCAATATTAAATTTAAATGGCGATAAAATTCAATAAAAGTCATATTTAACTGGAACGATGATTTAAATATACCAAAGAGCAATCAATCAATTTCTAATCACATCATAAATTTAATGTAATTAACATAGGATGATTTAGTAGTCGTGAGTGGGTTAAAACACTCACATTAGATTTGTCGTCGATTTAAAATCCAAATAAAGCCCAAAATCCAACAGTCTCCAAATGTATCCAAACTAGTTTCATATCATCCGGAATTTCGATACGATCGCAATGGAGAAAACCGCGCGTGAATCCGAGCTCATATGAAAAAGTTATTAACGTTAGAAGATTGGAAAATTTAGGCCCTGGGTCGACTTCGAGTCTTACTTCGATCCGCCGCCTCAAATCCTCGGTGCCTGTTCTGCGTTTTTTCCAAAACGACCCAAGACCCGAATCATTTGGTTCCTGATCCGATGTCGCTGCAGGTTTTTCGCCTCTGGAACCCGAAGCGCGACCCCAAGTCGTCCTAGATCCGCATTTTTTTGACATTGAAATTAGGTTTTGGAATTTGGGAATTAGGTTTGATGTTCTGCCGTTTGAGAAGGAGGAAGAAGATGTACGTACAGAAATAATGAAATGAGAAACATGTAGGGTGTATAACAGCCTATATATAGGCAGGGTTGGATCGAAACGACAGTACCGACCCGAAAAGCCCGTTTCGTTCCCAAAACGAAAATGGGTCATCCAATATATCGAAATATAGGTTTTCGATATTTTTAAACTCAATGGAACTAGTTTCGAACCCTAATTCCATTGTGTATAGAAGTTATCTTTTAAAATCAGCTTATTTTAATTGAATTCATTAAATTGATTTCTACGCGTTTCAAGCTCGTACGGCCAAACGATAAGTCCGATCGCTACGAAACTTGAAATCCTACAAAAGTTCACTGTTACGGATCCTATGAAACTAGTTTTGTCAAAATCCATGATAGTGGCCAAAATGGCAAATTTTCACGTTAATTAAATAAATTATTATTAAATTAGTTTAATCACTTTTAAATTCAAATTTACAAGTTAACCATTTTATCATTCTTGATTACAGAGAAATTTAATAATCTTTTTAAAATAAATTTTCCTAATTAAACCTAAGATTTAAATATTACACTAATTACAGCGTTCAATTATAATGGTAATAAATTCATTAATTATAATTTTAAAATTCCAATAAATTCATTTATTTTGATTTCACTCTTATTATTTAATCAATTATTACCTTATGAATATAATTAACGTTAGTTTACATTTTATAAAATTCATATTTACAGTTATCATCTTAATTCATATTAACTGCAATAATTGATTTACATTAAATTTTTATTAATTTCCAAATTATTTTAGCATATTAAAATGAGATGATAAATAAACAAATTGTTCCTATTAAGCATTTTAATCATAATTATAAATTTTATTATTTACAAATAATTGTTACAACTACTTACACATCACTGATTTCATATTCAATTTTAATTAATTACATACAATCTCACCATTTAATACAACATTAAATTTATTTCCTTATTTACAGTGTATAACCAAATTAACTTTACAATTATCTCAATTGATTGAAATTACATTAAAATAATTGTTAATTACATTAAATTAACATTATTAAATTACATTTTAATTGTTTTCTCATTAACAAATCATAAATTTTTTTATTTCTTCCAATATTAAATCCCAAAATCTTGTTAATTAATATTTTTAATTATCGAAAATTACGGGTTGTTACAAATAATCCTTTCAAAGAAGGACACTCTTTATATTGATGAGGAGAAAGAGCGTATGAAAAGGATACCGTATGCCTCTACAATCGGATCCATTATGTATAATATGCTATGTACGTGACCGGATGTAGCTTATGCATTAGGATGCATAAGCCAATATTGGTCAAATCCTAGAGAGAAGCATTGGATTGCTGTAAAGTGCATTCTTAAGTATTTACGAAATACTAAAGACTTATTCTTATTCTATTGGAATGAAGGCATCCTTATGAAGAGGTATATAGGCTTGAGCTTCCAGAATGATATGGACGATAGTAAACCAATATTTGGTTATGTGTTTACGTTCAATGGTGGAGCATTTAGTTGGAAAAGTTCCAAGCAAAATTTGGTAGTTGATTCAACGATGGAGATCAAGTACAATACCCTAAATAAAGCAAATAAAGAAGCGATCAGGATCCCCATACTTATAACCAAGCAAGGTGTAACAACCCATACCTTAATGGGCCTGAATTTCGACTAAATCGAAATCCAAGTCCATTAGGGCATGGATCGTTGGTTTTGGTAACATGTAATAAACGCAAGTATATCAAAGTGCGATCAATATAAACTCGCAATGGAATTAAAAAATATAATATAACATACGTATTGACTAAGAATACTACCTCATAGTATCATTCCTTGGATATTTAATTGCCTTGTTCGTGTCGAGCATGAATAAGAAGACTTCACCATCTATAGTTCCCGTCTTTCTCCAACGTCTAGTCATTCTAAACCTAACCCATGGGTTGTTAAGTCAAAACAACTCTCCGATGATTAGAAAGTTGCATACTTTATCCATCCCATTAATTTATGCTGATTGGTTTCCATTTCAGTGTTGTGTCTATTATTTACGGCTAATCCATTAAATCTTATATGCACGTACGGTATGTTTAACCTAACCTTCTCCAAGGTATCATTTTGTATATATACCTATATTCATTACATCTAAACATTGCACTGCCAGAAACCTTGGCCACTTAATACTTCTTAAATAGGGAGGAGGCAAACCCAACGACCATTTACTACCCTAAGTCCCCGAACCAGGCCCTTTGCAATGTCAACGCTAGTCAATCGGTTATAGCTACACAGACCGATGACCCTTATATACAGCTCTATAATATAATATATAATTTAATAGCCTTACTACTAACGCAACTCAAAGACTGGTCTAAGGATTAACCAGCCCACCTTTGATAAACTAATTTTCGTTTAACATCTACTTTGAGGTCTATGCGTCTTTCATATGGATTATAAACTAGTAGGAAGCGAAATCTGTTAGGGCATAACCTAAGTCTTTGCTACCGCTCACTTGGGACCACTGGTTTTCATAGCCTATATGCCAGACCTACTACTAAATACGTACTAAAATACTGACATAGCCCACCAACCTTCCATGGCTAACATTACATTTAGACTAACCTAGGTAAGTCAAGAAAAATGCCCTTTTTGGTTGCTTACTACTCATATTGGATATGAAGAAAACTCCATTTCCTTAAAAGTACAGGACCATTTAATACTTTAAATCTAAAGCGAACCCTCGGTATATTCTCCCCTACATATTCACAATGTATGTCCCTTCCCCATAGGTCCTATGGTTGGAGATGTCCCAGATCAGTAGTAAGTGTACATAACTGCTGGTAGCCTCTAGGTGAAGGGCAGACTTATACTGTCTAACTCTATTGATCTCATATCCCAACCTACTAAATCAAACCTACCACCCAAAGCCTCAGTGTTGGGCTAGGCCCACCAATTCATGCTTGTTCTAAACATATAATTGAAACTACATAATTTCTTACTATGAAAATTATATTGTTTTCTACGTGTATATAATAGTATTAATACTTACTTATTCGCTACATAATTATTCCTAATTTATATTCTTAGGCTTTGGTTTTCTTGTAATGTCTAATAAACGTCTATTACCCATAATAATTGGTCATTAATGTCAAAATTGGACAATCTCTAATCAATCCTCATTTAATTCATTTAATATATTTACCAATTTCAGAATCCATCTATTATGCCTATTCAATTTTCCCATAAATGCTGTATTAAATTCCTAAATCAGTCCCCATTTAGTTCCTTTTTAACTCTCTATCAACTATAAATTTACTGCCCATTAAATCTATTGTTAATTTCCATAAATCCTAGTCTTATAATTACTACCCTGTTAATAATTGATACGAATATTGTCGTGAATTATGCTGTTTATATATTTTTATTTTTGAACGTTAAGTGCAGTTATGCTCATTTATTTATATATTTATATTTCTAGCTATTAATTTCTAAATTAAAACATTCCTTCCCATGTTTAATTTTTTAGAGCTATCCTACCAGAAAGGATTACTGTTATAATATTCCATAAATTAACCAAATGTGAGATCTTTACTTCGTTTGAAATTATAAGGAATTATTTCTTTACTTTTATTGAAATAGACAATATGAACTATGAAAAAGAATATCCATATTTTACACATCCCTTTCCCTTTTTGGTATGTCCCTTGTTAGTTCAAACAATGCACCTTTATACATATTTTGGAATTGGAAAATTTATGGAAATTACATGGAACCCGCTCCAAATATATCAAAACATTGGAATTCACATTCCAAGTCAACTAAGACAGCCTTAATACAACCTAATTATAGGTTTGGAATAAACTTTACAAAAATTTTGTAATAATAAATATTCGGGACTGAATTCAAATATCCAGATTATGTTGTTCATACTATTCCTATTCCAGTTACCTATTTTATTGAATGTGTAGGCAATAATCCTATACATTTGTTTTAAGGCTTACAATTCATCAGATCTTATTTTGGACATAATAATTAAATAAAATCCAATGATATAAATTTCAATGTTATAAATAAATTATATAATTTCCGACTCACATTTTAAAGTTTTCCAAATCTTCAAATCTGGATCCATTTCTTTACTTAACTCCTTTTCCTTTCTAATCCAAAAAAATATGTATAACAAGGTATATACATATTATTAGAATTATAGATCTGAGAAGAGATTGGAGGTTAAGGAGAATATAGGTTGAAATTTACCTTTTTCCACGGTATTGATTCGCTTCTTCTCTTCTTCTTTTTTTATTTTGTACCCTTCTTCGATTTTTTTTGTGTCTGTGTATAATATTTTATAATTTTTAGAAATAGTGGAGAAGGGAAAATGACAGCTTCGCTGCTTGAATCATAAAATATGAGAAGAGAAGTGAGGGGTTAAGCCTTTATTTATAAACGCATGAATCAATCGTAACCGTTAGATTAAAATAATTAAATTCGGGTTATTGGCCAAGGTTCAAACCCTATCCGACACTATACAGCTGATCGACTGACACAAGAAGGGGTCGACCGGGGGGTCCTGCATTTATTATAATTTATTTCTTTTTCTATTTAATTATTTCCGCTCTTGAAACTTCAAACGCTAACAACTTTTTCATTGGAGCTTAGATCGCGAAACTCAGAATATGAAATTGCTCAGAAAATCAGCACGAATGCAATGGTGTAAGTTTCGTAACCAAATTTCAACTTTTGCTCAAATTCCATTTTTTGATCCATATTAATCATTTATTAATTATTGTTAATTTTATGGGGTGTTACATTCTCTCCCCTTGAAAGAATTTCATCCCCGAAATTCTCTAAGTGTTGAATCATGTAACATAATGTGCGACCCATCTAAACTAACCAACCAATTAGTGTACAAAGAATTTTGTAGCCAAACATGAAAAATGCATGTGTATCACAACATATAAGACATCTATGTAGAATGATTCTAAATCAGCGCCTCCTATATGAATGCATTCTTTTAAAAACATTTTGAAAATATGATGCAAATAATCTAGATATACTAGCAGTTTTATATGTATGCAAGTTTTCAAAAATCTCTTTTCACATAATAATTTCCATACTCCAACGAGTAAAAGTATGGTTCGATCAATTTTTCATCCAATCCCTACCATCCAAAACCTAACGCACAATTTTTAACATCTATATTTTTTGAAAATCCAGTTTTTGAATCAATACTCCTATAGCACGAAAGGAATTTATATGGAAATTTTTTACAATTCCATCCTTGCTTTGGATATCTATTCCATTTTATCTTGGAACCTTCTCTTTTACCCCTAAAACATTTCCAACTTTTCCAAGTACAATTTGCATAAGGAAATTCATTTTTGGATGTTAAAGTGTAATCATCATAAGCACAAGTTTTTGTTTACTATCAACAAGGTATGGAAATAGAAATTCCAAAGCTAAAACAACATTTTCCCTTGTTATTATCTATGTTTTGTCTACTATCGTCCTTGTTGGATAGTAAAACTCATACTTTCTACCACATTGATGCTCCTTACGCTAGTATGTACATTTGAAAATCGTAAATTTTCTCATATCAAAAGAAAACTTTTAAACACAATTTCCAAAAGAGTTTCCAACTTGCAAACAGTTTAAAGAATTGAATTCTCAAAAGCATTTAAACAACATATTTTATTTCATTAATTTTATTTTATTCTATATATATTTATTTATTTCTATATGTATATATATCTTTGTGTGTGTAAAGCACTTGAACAAAATCTTCCAAAAACATTTGAACTCTACTTTCCAAAACTTACACCAACTTTTCCAAATTACTTGAAGTTCCTTTATACAAAATCTATCCACCATTTTGTTTTCTAAAACATTCCACCACTTTTAGTTACCTCCAAAACATTTCCAAAACTCTTTATCACATAATCATTCAATTCCCGAATCCCTTTTTGAAAATATTTCATATCACTTCTAAATATACCACCATCATTTCATGATTTTCAAATACTTTAAAACTAACTTTTCAAAAGCATTTTAAAAGAAAATTTCAAAGCCTCTCGAATATGGTTTTTTCAAAACATTTTCCACTTTATCCTTAAAACAAATCAAGCCACATTTTAACTAAATCAAGACTCGATCAATGAGTTAATTCATATGATTGGCCTTAGTATTGTGCAGTTAATCCTAGATTTGGGGAACGTTTACTTTTATTCTAAAACAACAAACTACCTACAAGCATATTTATAAATTTTAGCTTTTAAGACATAGGGATAGTGGCTCATGATTGCACAATAACTTTTCCCTATCCTTTGTTTGCTAAAATTTATTTTTCCACACTTCTAAAAATTTTGCGCTAAAATCATTTTTAATTTCTAGTTGCTAACTTAATTTCCTAATTTATTTTTAAAACTTTCGGCCTTACTTAGATTTTTTTGCTAATTAAGTGTCCTTGTGAGATTTCCTTGTTTACACTGTTTCTCAACAAATTTATATTTATGTAGTAGTCTAATCCATCCATAAAATCAACACAATGATAAAACGAGAATATATATTTTACCATATCTTACGCTTTTACAATAACCTAAGGAGACAACTAGCGATTACAACCCACCAAACCTAAATGAATTTTTTTTCTGGAAGCTTCCATTCATCGCCAACTGGCGATGATGATGTTGTGGTTCTACCACTCCTTACTATGTTAAGATGGACATTCCTAATATGTCATTCAACTACCACCCACTTTCCTTAACTCCCTTTCTTGGCTTCTAATAAATGCGGTCCATCCGTTAGTTCAACTATTACACCCGGTTATGGGATAAATCGTGCATTACCATTTCGAAGTGGGTATAAAATATAAACTATGCACATTTAGAATAACTCTTTAGAAAATGGTATGGTGGAATAACTTCCCTACCACTTATCTTGCCTTCTTCAGTTTTGAGTCAACCAATGTCCTTCAGGTGTTGTTCCATCTTATTATTTTCTTCTCCAATCATACCACCATTTTCTTCAAATCAAAATCTCTTGACAGTTTCCTCAACTTTGGTATTTACTTTCTTTATATCCTTGATCCTTCATGCGAGTATACCATGGGACTCACAAAATTTTACTTTGGTACTCTTCACCATTCCTTTGAGGGTTTTTCTCATGGCTTACATGCATCTCTAATAAAATATTCCTAGTTTCATACCAACACTCCTTATATTAAATGGGGATTTTTTATTGCTTCCCTACGAGCATCAAAGCTATTTTATTCATTGCCTAAAACCTTTATCCTTTCTTATCTAAGTAGTGATCCTCATCTACTACATATTAAAAACTTGGTTGGGTTTTCACCATTCTTTATAAAACTAAAACTTCACAATCATGAAGTACCTAATCCAAAACTTTTATCTTTGAAAATATAAACCTACAAACTTTTTTTAAATTCAAAATTTTCTTCTATAACTTTAAACAATAAAATGTAAAGTAAACAAGGATATCATCCATCCTATTATTTTCCTATACTAATGTTATCTCCGCTTCCACCCTTGACAGGATTTTCATAGCACAAGAGGAGGACTTCTAAAAGATATGCGTAATTGAAAAATCTATCTAAGCGTCTATCTAAAGTATTGTGCAATTACTGCATATCCATGGAATTTATCCATTCTTACTATCATGTTCCTATTATTTTTTGATTATATTATTTCTAACCAAATTACTAATCCTATATATATATATATTCCTAATGTTATTTTTTCCTAAATTATCCGGCGTTCTTACCTTTTATTATCTATACCCCAATTGAATCAAGTACCATTACCATTTATCCACCCACAAAAGAAGTTTAAAATGGAACTTCCAAATTTACAAAATAGGAAAAATCACCAACTGCAGCCCATGCTCTGTTTTACATTTATTTCAAAAACGAAATATCCCTTTATCAGCAATCTTTAAACCGAAATCTTTTTGACTCAACTAATTTTAAACTAAGAATTTCAAAAACGAAAAACTTTTTTTTACCAAAAACCTTTAAATCAGAAATTTTTGACCCAATAAAATTTTAAATTATGAATTTCTAAATTTCCTCGCTTTTTCAAAACAACAACTTCCCAAAAAATCCTTTAAAAAATCCATTTAAAACATTCCAAGGAATTATCAAAAATCTTTTTATCAAATTCTTTCACATGGGTTGGACTTTGGAATGGACTATTATTGCCCAATCTTTAGGACACTCTTCTTCCCTACTATCCTTCATCAAAAATCCATTTATCTTCTTGTGGTGATTAATGTACACCTTTCTACGGGAACTTTCTCCACTCCTATTATTCCTTACTTCCGGATATTCGCATATAGTTTATTACTTATTATTTATCTGGATGAGATGTGTATCTTCAATTGGCAATCCATCAAAATCCACAATCATAAGGTAGTCTAAGCCCAATAAAGGAGTCAAGTATCATCCAGCCTCTGGGATTTGTAACACCCATAAAAATTAATAAGGAATAAATGATTTAATTAAATAAGATAAGGCTAAAAATTGAAATTTTGTAAAGGTAAAATTTTACCATGGAAGTTATGCCGTTGGGTTCATAGCGATTTTTTGATCAATTTACGTATATAATGTTTTGAAAATGGAGCTCAAACAAAAAAGTTATAGACATTTGAAGTTTTCGAATTCAAAATAATTTAAATGGAATTCAAATTCAA
This sequence comes from Allium fistulosum, assembly GCA_030737815.1. Classification (NCBI taxonomy): domain Eukaryota; kingdom Viridiplantae; phylum Streptophyta; class Magnoliopsida; order Asparagales; family Amaryllidaceae; genus Allium; species Allium fistulosum. Next base: position 694,317,221 of record CM060904.1, read on the forward strand.
ATAAGTAATTAATTCTTAAATTTGAAATTTAAAAAGTAATAGTAATTAGACTTGGGGGTTAAGTAAATAATAAAATAAATGTTAATGTTAAAATTAATTAAGGTATTAAATAAATAAATTAGCGGCAAGAAAATATCATTCCTACGGCGGGAAGCACCAACCAAGGAGGAAGGTAGCTTGCTTAGGGATTGTTACCAAGGAGTTTCATGGTTGCTTCTATAAATTAATATGTATGTTTGGTTATGTTTTATGGGATATGAGCTGGTGTATTTGATTAGCTACTAGCTGTTGATTGTACATATTTAACTTCATGGTGAACTTTAAGCCACCGACAAGGCTTGTTGGTCGGACTATTTTACTTGTATGCATCCTACGGCTATGCGGCTTAGTACCACATAATCTTTATATTAAAAAATGAAAACAACATTCCTAAAATAGATCATCTGATTGACCGTCGTCGAGGGCCGGTCGACCGCTTAGCGGTCGACCGGCCTAAGATGGATCGGTCGATTGGTCTATGTTAGTGGTGGCTAAGGTTTTATGCATTTGAACGCTCCATGTTTTATTATTTTTAATCAAATTAAATTTGATGCTTCTGGTGCTTTCTAACCACTATAAATAAGAGCTTATCCCTCTCGCTTTTATTCATAGATTATTTTGGGAACTAAGCGAAGCTTTGTCGGTCTCTCTCTTCAAAGATTCAGAAATTATCTATGGTTTCATGTAAGAAATTTTAGATGTTTATTGTTCAATTTCTTATTCTATTCTCCTTTAGTCCTTAAATTTCTAAATCTAATTCATATATAATTCTCTCGTTGTATATTTCTAAAAGGAGAGATCTGTAACAAACTGAAGTGGGCGTAAACAAATCCAAAAAAGAAGAGCTAAGGACTTTTGTAAGTGAAAATCTTAGTGTTTCTTCTTTTATTAATTGTATAGTATAAATTGAATTTGATATATGCCTTTAGGGAATTTTGTTTACGAAAGTATCACATTAAAATCCCAAAATTCCCCTAAAGTGAAATGTCAACTTTTAAGTTAGAATCTCGGTTATTCTATATTAAAATAGTGGAACTGGGTAGTTATTGCAATTTTAATATTTTACATTCTATTTAACTTCTTTTTTTTCTTATGATCTGATTAAGGGATTTGAAAAGGAAATAAGTTAGGAAATGGTGTGTAAGGTATGGATTCTTTTATTCGTAGTTTGCACTGCCTATTTTTGCAATTCAAATAGAAATCCCCATTTTCGATTTTATAGTCAAATAGAGCGTAAAAGTATTTGGTTCGCAAGTTTCTATTAATGCTGATTTCGCTATTTTTATATAAAATAAGTTTAGTATGGATTCTGTTTTAAACAAGTCTATTGGTTGAACTGTGGATATTCGATATATGGTATATTTGATGATATGGAATTGGACTTGTATAAATTTGAAGTTTTAACATTTAAACGTTAGTTCAGGGAACAATCTTCACACACTTAGAAATATTTTAGGCATGTACTTATATATATATATATATATATATTAGATTAAATAAAGTAACGTATTAATTACGTAGTTAATAGGCTATTAATTATCATTAAATACCCCTTAGGAAAGAAGTTAATTAAAAAGGTGAAATAAGAATTTTCTTATAAGGCCTTAATATGGAATGCGGTGAGGTGTGTGATAATATCTTAAGAGAGTGATGTAAATTATGACTAAGTTATAGGGATGCGAGGTCAATCAAAAGAACACGGAAGTTTGCCAAGCTAATCTGGCTACCAACAGTGTGACTTTGGGCTGATGTGAAACATCGTGCCCAACTAATCTGGCTAACAGTACCTACGAATAGCCGGATTAATGTGAGACGTCATAGTTGGGTAACATGTCATAATGTGGGTTGTGGAATTATGGATCTTAAGGATAATTAAACACTAGAATGGGGTGAATAGTCTTTTATAATTTTTATGAACCTTTTTTAAAATTCTTTCAAGATTATTATTAATTAACACAGAATGAACAATCATAGATGCAAATGCAGATAAGTATAAATGCAATAAAGTAAAAAGTAGAGAATTAGAGAGATCGCACCAGGGGTTTTTATACTGATTCTGAGTTACCCTACATCCAGTCACGTACAATTCCTTGTACATATTTATTTTCATATGCCAATCTTTAAATGGGCGGAAGGTAAACCCAATACAATCTCGATTTCAAGGCTACGGGACATACGCTTCAGATTTTTCCAGCTCTGGTACACTCACTTGATTTGGACGGAACACAAGCACACCCATTTGGTTTTCGGGACACCAAGCATACCCAACTGATTTGAATGAGCTACAATCATACCCACACAAATACAACTAGAGTTTGATAGTTTTTCAAAGATAATTTCTTGATCATTGGTTATAATTGATCCTATAGCCTCTTGGACAGCACTTTGATCTTTGATTGAGAAAGTGAGATGATTGAAATGAGAGAGTGAATAGTAAAGAATTAATACAATGAAGATTGAATTGATTCTGGTTTGAATTTGAGAAGTTTTGAATAAATTTTCACTAGAAATTTTGGCAGAGTAAGAGGAGAGACGATAATAAGAAAGTGGTTAAAAAATTTGTTTGAAACCTCATATATATAGAGAATAAACAGACTTGCCCATTCACGAAAAGTTACGACGAATAGGCACTACATTTCAAATTTTAATTTGAAAATTGTGGCATGTGTTTCAACATATGATGTGCATATATATCGACATGAGCTAGTGTATTTTGAAAATTTGTTTATTTTAAAATGCTTTGAAAATATTATGCTTTGTAAAATGTTTTGATACTTTGTAAAATAGTTTAGACATAGTTTATAAACATTTTAATCTTTTAAAATATTTTAATATATTTTGTTTTAAATACGAAGGATCAGAAAATGAGAAATTAGAGATCATATATTGCTACTAGGGACTTTAACAATATTCTATGACTCTATATACTATACCATAGCTGTGATGCCCCACCTCTATACTCACACTAGCCAAGGACACTACGGCGTAATGCCGTCGACTAGCACGAAGAATAAGGCTGTTGAGGAGCGACCATCTGTGTAATTGCTTTGTGCGAGTACCGATATGTCAGATAATATGACTTGCGTTTCATTTCAAGAGTAAATCCGACATATCAAATACAAACTCAAAGCTACTACACAGTGGCTATGTGGGCTTCGGAAACAAATATAGAAATAAGCATAACACAAATCAGTCACAGATATTCATATCACTAAGGCGGAAACAGATATGAATATAACACATAGAAGTGTACATCAAAGTAGTGATCTTGCAAGATCCACTACATCACAAAAGAATAGGTACAAGTGCTATACAAAAGAATATGTATACATCAAGGAGTCTCAATCTCGAATGTATAAAAAACAAAAACTACTAAGCTAAAGTAGTTAGCCAAAAGTCAGAAGCTAGTCCCTGCTAAGAAGTCAAGTGGAAGCACCTGTAACACCTCGGTCTGACCCGAGTATTATTTAAGAAGAAAAATAATAAACGGATCAGCCTAGCTATAAATATCATATGAGATGAGAAAGGATAAGAGATACCACAAAAACGTATGATAACAATAATGCCATACTGTGACAAGTATACATTGGATAACTACAAAAATCATACAATATCTCAAATCTCGTCAAATATCCAGAAAGAATATCACATTCTTTAGCTTATTCACCAAACCCCAAATATTGACAACATATCAATGTCAATCGCAAAAAAATTGGTGAAACACAAATTCCAGAAATCAACAATTAGAAATCCAGAAAACACAAAGGAGGAGGCCTATCACAAACGGGAGCATGAAAACTCACCAACACGTGTATCACCAATGAGACGCTATCCCATAAAAATACGGGGTACGGTCCCCCACGCGGACGAATGAGCCGAACATCGACGCACCCTAAAAGATACGCCTCATGCACAGACTCTGTCGTGGTACAGTCCCCCACGCAGATGAATGAACCGAACATTGACGCACCCTAAAAGATACGCCTCATGCGTAGACTCTGTCGTGGTACACTCCCCCACGCGGACGAATGAGCCGAACATCGACGCACCTTAAAAGATACACCTCATGCACAGACTCTGTCGTGGTACAGTCCCCCACGTGGACAAATGAGCCGAACATCGATGCACCCTAAAAGATACGCCTCATGCACAGACTCTATCGTGGTACATTCCCCCACACGGACGAATGAGCTGAACGCTCCTCGAACGGTCAAAATACCAAGGGTCACTACCCTACCAAATTGATCTGAAGCTCCATAGAATAAGTGTACATTACACCAAGCTAGTAAATAAATGAGTTTAGCTTCATGTCCCATAACCACTGGCTTAACTTAAATATTTACGAACAAATTGTAGATTTCCACTCGAAAATTGTCACGAGAGTTCAATCGAACAAGTCCAAGAATTAACCGACGAAGTAAACGCAAGCGTTTCATACCACTTGTTTTGCTAAGTTGTTTAATTAGATTTCTCATACGAATGAGGTAAAGGTTTGTATATACTAATAAATTGGAAAATGGTTTTAAAAACAAGCTTTGATTAAAAGTAACATTGAAATCATTTTTGTGAAAGAGTTTGAGTATTTACTACTAGTATAGAAACATTTGTATTTAAAAGTGACAAATCACAGAAATGACTGTAAAAACAATCTATCACCAAAAATCCACATTCGGCGACGTGAATTCAAACCATAAAAATCGATATCAAATCCAATCAAATGGATATTCCCAAAAATCCATAAATGAAGTCATCAAAGTCGATAATAATTGACAACAACTAACCGGATCAACAAAAATCGATAAAATTTGGAAATCCACTCAAAAACAGCCAAAATAGGCAAAATTGAACAGTTCCAAACGTCTGAAATTACAAACCAAATGTCTAAACCACTAACCAGACGTCTGGTTGGATTTCCAGACGTCTGGATTTTACCTCTGCCTTTTTTTTTCTTTTTCCAGGGACCAATTCCAAACGTTTGGATTTTTCAACCAGACGTCTAGATTTTCAACCAGACGTCTGGATTTTCAATCCAGATGTCTGAAATTTCCTGCTAGGCAAAAATCAGCCTAGCCCAAAAAGGGCAAAAATCCAAATCGAAATGCGATCGAACGAGCGATGGATGCTAGGGATTTATGCCAATCGACAACCCAGCCCTATAGGCTCTTCGATACACCACCAAAAACATGTCAAACATCAAAGATAGGATCTTTAAAGATTTTGACTTTAAAATACCAAAATTGGAAAATTCACCAAATCAATTCAAATCAAAAGCAATTGAACATGAAATAGATGTTAGGAATTCATACCTAACAACAATGAAAGCTATAGACATAGATGTGAGTTCAAGAACTCACCTTTAAACCCCAAAACAACGAATGAGAAGCTTTAAAACAAAGGAAAGATCAACCACTCTTCAACTTCAACTCAAGAAGCTCCAATCTAAGCTCATAAGCAAATATTTTCTAAGTTAGGGTTTAGGAATTTTTGAAAATTGAAGAGAGATTGAGATGGAGAAGATGAAGAGGATGCTTACCTAAGCTTCTCTTTGATTTTAGAGCAAGAATTTGAATTTCCTAGTAAACTAGGGCTTAGGAATTTTAATTTCCTCTTCTTTCCCCCATTTTTCCTTTTGCTTGAGTGTTAGGAAATGTTATGAATAAATGAAGAGGAGTGGAGTGGGAGTTGTTATTGTAGAGGAGTTGGGTTCTTTGTTAGGTTAGTGGGCTGAAACCCAAACCCAAAGCCCCAAATGAAAATATCAAAATTCTAATCAACTCCAAACATATCGTGTTTATACTCAAAAAGGTCGCAAACGCCATTTTGGACTCAATGGAAGTGGTCTCGAGTCCGGATTCGAACATTTACGAAAAGTCGCGTTGGACTTTTAAATTCAACTAACGATGCTATATTTAAATAAATCATTTAAATATATTATCGTAAAAATATGCGGGTTGTTACAATAGTCTTAAGATCTTTATATCTTGATCTTTATACTCATGAGACTTCATGTTCATTTCTTGAGTTTTTGTACTGTCTTTGATTTAATACATATATAACATCCTGCACTACATTCTACATAAATTGACAGAAACATTACTATCCACATTTTATATAAATATATTAGTGTTATTAAGGTTGTTATCATCAAAATCAATAACTAAGGTATTAACAATCTCCCCTTTTTTAATGATAACAACCATTAATATCTTGCATATATAAAGTATGATATAACCCCCCAAGTTGGATAACTCCCCCTGAATAAGTGCGCATATGTATATAATATTTTTCTCCCCTTTTGCCATCAACAAAACTGGATGAAAAAATAAAAAACTCCCCCTAACTAATATATGATGATATATGATTCACAATCAGTAATCTAAAAATGATATATATGATAAATGATATTATTCTATATTAAACATGATGATATATGATAAAGTAAATTTTATTAATGTAATTTCAAACTATACAATTTCAATACATTCAAGTCAATCAAACCAAATCAATCATACAAACAATCCAAACTAATCAAATTCAGTCCAAATATACACCAAGTCATTCAAACCAAATCCTAAGAGTATTTATATATATTTACATATTAAATCCAAACCTAATAACTAGACATTTCGTGGAACTTCAACCCAACTATCGAACCTAAAGATTGGATCTACTTTGATGGCATCCCAATCTTCATTATCCTTGGTAATAGTACACTCTGGGTTATTAGTTGGTTCGTCTTTGATTAAAGAAGAAATCATCCACCAAATCGCATCAAAATGCTTTTCTTGTTCCTTTATCATCTACATTTGACTTAATTCTAAGTGCTTTTGATTTAGTAGGATAAAGGAGAGAATATCTTTGAAAGATTGAAGAGTTTTTTCAAGATTTTCACATAATTTTTGAGGTGGAGAAGACATATTTGTAAAAATATGTTTGAGAATAAAAATAGAGTGTAGAATAAAATGATGAATGATTTTTCTGGAAGAAATAGACTTATATAAGAGTATAAAGTCATTTGGAATGAACGGATGGATTGTAACTATTTTTGTTTTGAAATTTTAAAATTTTACTTTCGGGCCGTTATATATCGACATATCAAATGCACATATCCGACATACATAACTGTATTTTCAAAATTAATGTATTGGTTAGATATTTTGTTTTTATCTTATACTATTATACATTTATGACTTCCAAAGACTAATAAATAGTATAGAACATTAATAGATATTTTTCATTACATAGAATTTGAAGGATGCATGGATTTCATTCGATATAAAGGGAAAACAAACAAATAACATAAATTTCAAACTAAAAACACACAATACAAAGCAAGATAACATAAGTAAACAACTAGATAAGTTTAGAAAGAAGTGGATGATGATGATGAAGAGTCACTAAGCTTGCGAATAACCTTTCCAAAGAAGTTATCCATTTTGTTGGAAAGAGAAGTGAACTTTTTACTAAAAGAACGCTTAAGTTTCTTTTAGTTTTTAAGAAGCTTCTCTTGGTTCCTTAGTATCTCTTTGTTGCTAGGATTGGTTGGTTTTTCGAAACTTTTCAAAGAAGAATCTATTTTTCCTCCTCCTCCTCTTCTTCTTCCACTTCCATTTTATCCTCTTCTTCCTCCTCTTCTTGTTGAATTTATTGTTCTTCTTTCCATTCCAATCTTTGCTCCATTTCATGTAGAGTCTCATATGGTTTAAAAAATGGTGGAATGTGCAAAAGAGAGATATTTGCTTTGTTGAAATTTTTTTGAGGAATGGATTTTTCTCCTTTTAAATCCATACAAAAATATAAGAAAATTCTAGTAAGATACACACTGTGAAAGGGTGTGTTCTCATATCTAGAAATGTTCTTTCGAAAAAAGTCATCTAAAATGACTTATGCCCAATTTATGTTGTAGCGACTATAAATAGCAAAACGAGCTTTGAAAACTTTTTTGAGTAGGGTTATTATAATTACCCGTCCTCGGAGTAATACTTTGTTGTAAAATCAGACCTATAAGTCTCGATTTTGGATGACGAATTTTGTGTTTAAATTCAAAATAATCATCATTTTCGAAAATATTGTGAAAAACTTCATGTTTTGAACATCAATTTGAAAAGTGGAGAGGTCAATTCCACTGGACTTACAACCAAGAATATGACCCAAAATTTAACAATTTAAAATTGGGTGCCACTAACGCTACTCCAAACTTGACATTCTTCTCCTTGATAATATTTTCCGCTTAAATTAGCATAAAACATTTTAACCAAATCGGGATAATAAACAAAATCATTTTGAGATGATTCAATCAAACTAAGAATATATTTTTTCAAAACAGAGATCATGTAAATCGTAAGAATAAAAATCTTCGAATTTAGCAAACCTTCCGGGAGAAACCTTTCCGGAAGTAGTATATTCATATAGGCTTCAATTGCATCTTTCACATTGAAGAGAAAGCCTTTTGTTTTCTTACAACCAAATGGTTTTTTGGTTTTGACTAGAGTAAGCCATTTTTGAGTTTTTGAAGAGATATGAGAGTGAAATGATATTTGAATTTTGAAATAAAGGGAATGAAATTATACGATAGAGATGTGGTAAATAAGTAGAGAATCAAAGGATATATTCTCTAGTCAAAAAGGCGTCTTTTTAGAACATAGGAGTAAGTGTAAAAAGTGAATTGAAATTTGAATTCAAATTTAAACTTCCAATTTTCTGGCATGTATGTTGAGATATGTCATAGGGGTATGTCGACATATAGCCCGAAATTTCCAAAAATACAACTATGCTAATATATTCCTATATATATACACTTATATACTTATATTCATCCAATATTATTATTAACCTATATGTGATTTTTATCAATCAAAAGCAACCAAAATATATAAAGCGTAACGATTTTTGCTGCTTTTTGTTAATCAGTTTTGACTAGTCTGTCATTGCCGTGAACATGTGAAATTTTCAGTATTAGGTTCACTGTCGCTAGAGGAAGTGTCTGAATCATCCAAAGTTGTTGTATAAGCCCTTTTTCGTTTTCTATATGAATCATTTGCTGGTGGGGTCTTTGATTTATTCGGATGCGGGCAGTCTCTCTGAAAATGACCAAGTTCATTATAATTGAAGCATCTAGTCGTAGTTCTAGTCCCATTTATCTTATTTTCAAGTTTTCAAAAGTTGTTCATTTTTCTATACTTTAGGAATTTTCTAAAATTTCTGGTCATGAAAGCAATTACTTCGTCATTGTCATCGTCAGAATCTTAATCATTATTTATTGCATTAAAAGCGATGTATTTCTTTTATGTTGCCTTACTTCCCTTCTACCATGCATTATGCTTCATAGGACATTAAATTTCATATTAACTCTTCAATTTCAGAGTATTAATATCATTAGCCTCTTTAATTGCAAGAGTCTTTTGATCCCACTCTGAAGAGAGTGAATTTAGGATTTTTCTAACTTGATCCTCTTTAGAAAAGTTTTTCCCTAATGCAACTAATGAATGAATTATATCTTGAACTCTAAAGTACATGTTAGAAATGAACTCAGTTGGATTCATTTAAAATAATTGAAACTGATTAGTTAACATGGAAATTTTAGAATATTTAACACTACTAGCACCCTCATGTGTAACTTGTAGTGTTCTCCAAATTTCATATGCAGACTTACAAATAGACACTCTATTAAATTCATTTTTATCTAGTAAACAAAATAAAATACCAATGGCTTTAGAATTAATCTGTCCAAGTGACTTTTGATCAACAGTCCATTAACCCAAAAAAATTGTAGTTTAGTATACTCATTTTGTGTAACATTCCAAATATCTAAACCATTAGATTGTAAATAGATTTTCATCCTACATAACCAATAAGTGTAATTACTACTATTAGAAAGCAGGGGTCCAGTAGTAGATTATCCTTCGAAAAGTGTTAACAAGTGTACTAACAGTGTTGTTAGCCATTAAAATGTTTTAAAAATCAAATAACGAGTTTTTGAAAACCTAATGCTCTAATACCAAGTGTAGGTTGAGGAATTATGGATCTTAAGGCTAATTAAACACTAGAAGGGGTGAATACTGTTTTCTAATTTTTATGAATCTTCTTAAAATTCTTTTAAGATTATTATTAATCAACACAAAATGAACAATCGCAGATGCAAACATAGCTAAGTATAAATGAAGTAAAGTAAAAAGTAGAGAAATAGAGAGATCGCACTAGAGATTTTTATACTGATTCAGAGTTACCCTACATCCAGTCCCATATAATTGCTTGTACATATTTGTTTTCAAATGTTAATCTTTAAACAGGCAAAAGGCAAACCCAGTACAATCTCAATTTCAAGGCTACGAGACACAACCTCTAGATTTTCCGAACTCTGGGTACACTCGCTTGATTTGGATAGGACACAAGCACAGCTAATTGGATTTCCGGGATAGCAAGCACACCCAATTGATTTGAACGGGCTACAATCACACCCATGCAAATATAATTAGAGTTTGATGTTTTTAAAAGATATTTTCTTGATCTTTGCTTACATTGATCCTATAGGTTCTTGGACAGCACTTTAATCTTTGATTGAGAGAGAGGGATGATTGAAATCAGGGAGTAAATAGTAGAGAATCGTAACAATGAAGATTGAATTGATTTTGTTTTGAATTTGAGAAGTTTTGAATAAATTTTCACTAGAAATTTTGGCAGAGTAAAAGAAGAGAAGATAATAAAAAAAGTAGTTGTTAAAAAATTCGTTTAAAACCTCTTATATATAAAGAATAAACAGACATATCCATTTGTGAAGAGTTGCGACGAATAGACACTTCATTTCAAAATTTGAATTTGAAAATTGCGGCATGTATCTCGACATATAATCTTCCTGCATGTTGACATAGGCTAGTGTATTTTGAAAACTTGTTTATTTTAAAAAAAATTGATACTTTGTAAAATAGTTTAAACATGGTTTATAAACATTTTAAACTTTAAAAACCTTTTATAAAATATTTTTAAATATATTTTGTTTTAAATATAAAGGATAGAAAATGAGAAATTAGAGATCAAAAATTGCTACCAGGGACTTTAACAATATTTTATGAGTTTATATACTATACCATAATCTTAAGATCTTCATGTCTTGATTTTTATGCTCATGAGTCTTCATGTCAATTTCTTGATTCTCTATACTATATAGTCTTCGATTTAATACATGTATAATATCCTGCACCATATTCTATATAACTTGACAAAAACATTAATATCTATACTTTATATGAATGTATTATTGTTACTAAGGTTGTTATCATCAAAATCAATAACTAAGGTATTAACACATAATATGAAGGACTCGGGGTTGAAGGTATTAAGTGGCTAATTGAGGGCCCACCTCTTCCCTATGTAGGAAGTATTAAATGGTCATAGTTAGAGATTAGGCACGGTAGACAATATCTCGGGGAGGGTCCGCTTCAGGTTTCAGGTATTAAGTGGCTATTGTGGATTACGCATCTCCTATAAAAAGAAGTATTAAGTGGCCTAAAGTTCTGTGCAAAGTCAACAAGATAGTACTAGAGAGGAGCCAGCTTCGAGATAAGTATTAAATGATGGGTACTAGCCTTGAATGAGGTATTAAATGGTCAGAATATGCCTAGTTTTCATTATAAAGGTATAAGTGACTTGGGTGCTATCTCTTACATTGTTAGGACATTATTGATGATAGATATGAGTTATTGGGTTGAAAGTGTAATGGTTATGGAATTGGACAGGGAAAGCCTTAGGGCTTATGTCGGAAGACTTACAATATACTTAGGATACGTAAGACATATTTTTATTTAAATTATACTGCCCAAGTACTATTATGGAAAGGCTCGATATTTTTATTCACCAGACATTATTATTTTGACTCCCTCCTCATTACAACATAAATTAGAGAATGTAATGTAGATTTTCGAAGATGGTGGCGAAGACGCAGACTTGTAGCGGTTATTTAGCTATCTATGTTATTTTTATATTCCTGATGTGTATTTTGAGATATTATACCATGAATATCTGGCGTTGTTATATGGGATTATAGTGTTTGTTTTTGACATTTGATTTTTTAAATAAATAGGTATTGTTATAATATTATATTTTATCCTTTGACTGTGAGATTCTGAATGTGTATATAGATAGCTTTGTGTATTATTCTTTAAATCAATTTTACCAACCAACAACCAGCTTAGGAATAGGTTTAAGGTTCGACGGGCCTTTTTTGGGTCAAAAATTAGGCATGTTTCGAGGCGGGTTGTTATAAGATTCTTTTATATGTCGTGCTCATGCTCTTCTCTATCCAGTCCATACAATAAAACCTCCACCCCGTAGGGTAATCGGGTTAGGAGTATAAATTTTAACTCTATTTATTTTTACAACTCATAGTCGCGTCGTCCATCCTTTTGGAATATGGTCACAACTATTTCTATAGTCAATTTTTATAGAGTTAGGCATATAATTTACATATAATTATAGATAAAAATACAAATATGTTCTCTCAATGTCTTATGATCGACTAACCTAAGCTCTAATACCAAATGCAGCAACTCGTACCTTAATGGGCCCGAATTTTGACTAAATTGAAACCCAAGTCTATTAGGGCATAGATCATTAGTTTTGGTAACCTGTAATAAACGCAAGTATATAAGGGTGTGATCAATATAAAATCACAACAGAATTGAAAAATATACTATAACATACGAATTGACTAAGGTTTACTACCTCGAAATATCGTTCCTTAGATATTTAATTGCCTTGTCTGCATCAAGCATAAATAAAAAGACTTCACCATCTGTAGTTTCCATCTTGCTCCAGCATCTGGTCCTTGTAAACCTAACCTGTGGGTTATTATGAGGAGAGGGGGTCAAAACAACGTTCTTGTGATTGGGAAGTTACATATTTTACCTATCTCATTAATTTATGTCGATTCGTTTCCATTTAAGTGTTATGTCTATTATTTATGGCTAATCCGTTAAATCTTATGTGCCTGTATGATATGTCTAACCAAACCTTCTCTAAGATATCATATGTATATATACCTATATTCATTTACATCTAAGCATTTCACTACCAAAAACCCCAGCCACTTAATACTTCTTAAATATGCAGGAGGCGGACCTAACTTCCATTCACTACCTCAAGTCCTTGAAGCGGGCCCTCCGCAACATCAACACTGGTCAATCGGTTCTAGCTATAGAAACTAATGGCCCCTATATATGGCTCTATAATATAATATATAACTTAATTACAATACTACTAAAGAAACTCAAAGACTCATCTAAGGGTTAACTAGCCCACCTTCGATAAACTAATTTTCGTCTAACCATCTACTTTAAGGTCTATGCATCTCCCATATGAATTCTACACTAGCATGAAGTGAAATCTGTCAGGGAATAACCCAAGTCTTTGCTACCGCTCACTCAAGACCGCTAGTGGTCATAGCCTATGTACCTACTGCTAAATACGATACTAAAATACTGACATAGCCCATCGATCTTCCACAACTGATATCCCTTTTAGACTGACCTAAGTAAGTCAAGGAAAATTTTCATTTTCGGTTACTTACTACCTCTTAATGGATATGAAGCAGACCCCATTTCCTTAAAAGTACTAGGCCATTTAATACTTTAAATCCAAGGCGAACCCTCGGTATAATTTCTCCTATTTATCCGCAATGCATATGCCTTCCCCACGGATATTGTGGCTGGAGATGTCCCACATCAGTAGTAAGTGTACACAACTGCTGGTAGCCTCTAAGTGAAGGGCATACTTCTGTTGTGTAACTCTACTGACCTCGCATCCCAACCTATTAAATCAAACCTACCACCCAAAGCCTAAGTGTTGGGTTAGGCCTACTAATTCATGCTTGTCCTAAATGTATAAATTGAAGCTATATAATTTCCTACTATGAAAAATATATTTCTTTCAATGTGAATGTAATAGTATTAATACTTCCTTATTCGCTATGCAATTATTCCTAATTTATATGCTTAGGCTTTGGTTTCCTTGTAATGTCTAATAAATGTCTAGTACCCATAATAATTAGTCATTAATGTCAAAATTGGACAATCTCTAATCAGTCCACATTTAATTCATTTAATCTATTTTCCAATTCCTAAATCCATCTATTATGCCTATTCAATTTTCTCATAAATACTATATTAAATTCCTTAATGGGTCTCCATTAAATTCCTTTTTAACTCTCTATTATTTACAAATTTATTGCCCATTAAATCTGTAATTAATTTTCATAAATCCTAGTCTTATAATTACTACGATTCTAATAACTAATACAATACCTTCGTGAATTACATAGTTTTTGTGTTTTTATTTTGAACGTTAAGCGCGGTTATACGTGATTGTTTATATATTTATATTTCTAACTATTAATTTCTAAATTAGAATATTCCTTCCCACGTTTTAATTAATCAGAGCTATCCTTTCAAAAAGGATTACCGTTATAATATTCTATAAATTAACCAAAAGTGAGATCTTTGCTTCGTTTGAAATTACAAAGAATCTTCTCTTTTCTTTTATTGAAATAAACAGTGTAAACTACGAAAAAGGATATCCATAACTTACACGTCTCTTTCCCTTTTTGGTATATCTCATGTTAATTAAAATAACGTGCTTTTATACATATTTTGGAATTGGAAAATTTATGGAAATTACATGGAACCCATTCCAAATAAATTAAAACGTAGAAATATGCATTCTAAGTCAGCTGGGGCAACCTAATTTACAACCCAATTATAGATTTGGAATAAACTTTACAAACCTTCTACAACAATAAATATTTGAGACTGAAATCAAATTTCCAAATTAGGTTGTTCATACTATTCCTATTCCAATTATCTATTTTATTGAATGTATAGGCAATAATCCTATACATTTATTTTAAGTCTACAATTCATCAAATCTTATTTAGGCATGATAAAAAATCCACTAATATAAATTTCAATGTTATAAGTAAATTATATAATTTCCCAATTACCTTTGAAGTTTTCTAATCTCTAAATCTGAATCCATTCCTTCACTAGACTCCTTTTCCTTTCTAACCCAAAAGAATATGAATAACAAGGTATATACATATTATTTAAATTACATATCTGAAAAGTGATTGGAGGTTAAGGGTAATATAGATTGAAATTTACCTTTTTCTGTAGTATTGATTCGCTTCTTCTTTTCTTGTCTTTTATTTCCCGCCCTTCTTTGATTTTTTTGTGTATATATAATATTTTTATAATTTTTAGAAATAGTGGAGGGGAAAATGGAAGAGCTTTGCTACATGAATCAAAAAATATGAGAAGATAAGTGAAGGGTTAAGCATTTATTGAAAGGCGTACGAATTAATCATAATTGTTAGATTAAAATAACTAAATCTGGGTTGTTGGCCAAGGTTCAAACCCTAACCTCCACTATACAACTGATCGACCACTCCCCTATTGGTGGTCAATCGCTAGCCACTCCCTTATAGGCGTTCAACTGTTAGCGGTCAACCAGCCCAAGAAGGGGGTCAGCCGGTGGGTTCCTATATTTATTATTATTTATTTCATTTTTAGTATTTAGTTATTTTTGCTCCCTAAACTTCAAACGCTAATAACTTTTTTGACTGAGCTCCGATCGCGGAACTCCAAATATAAAAGTTGCTTAAAAAATCGTCATGAACAAAATGATGCAAGTTTCGTGACTAAATTCCAATGTTTGCTCAAATTATATTTTTAGTGCCTTATTAGTCATTTTTTAATTATCATTAATTTTACAGGGTGTTACATTTCCAAACATTGAGAATCTCTTGACATTGTTCAATGATAAAAATATCATGATGCAAATCGCGAAAGAACTAAGTGCTCACAAGAAATCAAGGCACATACTCCGGAAGTTCCACCCGAGAAGGCAATTGTCAGTATAGAGAAGTGACAATTGCCATAGTACATAGTAAGAATAATATAGTAGATCCATTCATGTAGAGACTAGCTCAATCAATTTTTAGTATATTGATTGAAGGAATGAGACCGAGAATCTATAATTGGCCCCAAGTGCAAGTGAGAAATTGAGAGAGTTAGGGGTATTCTCTAGAGACAATTATGTAATTTATTGTTAAATTATCTAACTCTATAATCAATCTTATTTTGTAGTAAAGGTGTTTGTTTTCTTTTATATACTGTGGTATGAAGAATTAACTAATTAGTTTAAAGTATATTAATAAGAAAATAGTTGAATAAATTGTTATGTAATTGTAGTTTCAAATAGTTGCAATCGTGAGTAAGTAATCATAATATAAATTAACAATTTGTTTTAAATATTCCCGGTCAAGATAGTTCGAGAAAGGATATTGATACATCCATTTAGACCAGAGTCGTAACGCTCTTCAAATGCCGGATAGTGTATTACTCATGGCTATTCGGGGGTACTAATGGTTACATACTTATAGTTATTGGATAACTATAGAATAAATTGACCAAGAGTTTCCTATTGGATGACAACAACTAGGTCAAATAGGAAACTTTTATGTGATAATGTTACATAGTTCTCTCTACTTAAGAATACTATGGAACTTCTATGTAGATGCTCCACTTCGATTATAGTTAAATCATGGCATGATGACCATCGAGCGAATATAGTTGTGTTAGAGTAGAAGCGTAGGAAGTGAATCACTATTCAATAAAAAATTCATCTCGTCGGTTGTATGAGGTTAGTATCATGGTAAACTATAGTCTACTCAAAGTCAAAATCTCTGCTTAGTATGGAACGATTAATAATAAACCAAGAACTTTGTAGTTGGACTGAATAGTTGAATGTGGATAATATTAAAGTTGACTGCAACTAGACTCCATATATCTTAAGCTGATAGAGTGTTGTCGAAGAAAATGTGTTTAAAAAAATTCACTTATTGTACCACTTAAGGTGACGTAAAACATTATTTTACCGAAAAGATCTATAAGCATTGAATTCGGTCAAACTATCACGTCACTAGCTAAGGTGACGTGTGAACATTAATATTTGAATTATTCAATATTAATCCCTGACCGACTTCACATCTTTGAGGCACACAATCACATTGTGAATTCTCCGAAATACCACACAATTTGATTGGTTTATAAGTTATAAATTAAGTAATATTTGAGAAATATTAAATATTGATGTATTTGATGTTTGGAATGTTTTTAGTAAATGGGGTAGCTTCTAGAAATTTTTTGGGTGATATTAGTAATTATTTGGATGTATATAACTGATTTATGCACACGTGTCGATATACAATATCGATATATATTTAAACATGGCCATCAGAGGGTGAAGTGGTTTAGAACTGGATATGGATCTTAGTTGAATTGGTAAGAGAGATCAAGTAAAAGGTGGTGGATATTTTCTCCTTTTTTCTTTCTATAAATACCAAACCATTCTCACTCATTTTACTTTTGACTCCTCCTCTTTCTTACCTCATCTCCAAGTCTTACCCCCTTTAACCAAACCCCTACTCCATACAATACCAAATAAAAAATAAATTCAAGTGATTAATTCGATCGTAGTAACATTGAGTGGGGATTCAAGCAACCTAGGAGGCTATCCACAAATCAAAGTGTCACAAAGGGCGGGATCAATTTAGGTATAATTCTTTTTTATTCCATTCATTCACATGTGTTCAACCTTGACCCACGATTAAAGATGTAATATATTTGTGCCATAAAATTATATGAAAATTTAAAAAAAATTATATATTGTTTTATAAATAGAATTTAAAGAAATATTTAGAATCATTTTTATTTTCGGCCATGCATATACATATGTGTATGTGTGTGTATTAATCATTTTATACTAGATACATTTTAAGTAGTTATTAAATATTTTTTCATATATATTATTTAACTTCATCTACGATTTATTTCTGTATATTCATATATTTGAAATTGATCTTATAATTTTATGAAAAATATATATTTTATTATTTTCTCACGGCCAACTACAAGAAAATTATTTTTCAATCGAGCATTTATTTTATTATATACGAATTATTGAATAAATATATTACAATACATAATTGTATTCAAAAAATATATATTATATTCATTTAATATTAGTCTGAAATATATTATTACAAATTTTATATTTTGATATATTTTAGTATATAATTAATATTTAATAGTAAATATTTGAATTTTATGCAAATATCTTTAAGTTATTTGAAATAGTAAAATGTTATTTAAATTAAAATATTTTTAGCCAATTCAAATTAAGATATTTTAATGTTTACTTATTCAACCAAAATAAATTTGAAATTTAAATCTATTAATTATTTTTGAATGTGTATATATATATATGTATGTATGTATGTATGTAAACTTAATTTTATTATTATATATTGTAATACATATTACATATATATGTAGTGTAACGATTCGCTATCTCACTTTTGCTGCTCCTCACTTTTGCTACACCTCAATCTACACCATAATGTTTTTTCGAGTTTCACACTTTAAAATCAAATGAAATTTTGGGGATGCTTAATCTAAACTATGAACATCATGTCCATAAAAACAAGATCATTTCAAAACTCTTAAAATATTCAAAATATCAAGTCAAATATCAACATTAAAACACTTATTTTAACCATTGATTTGAATCATGTTTTTGAACATATTAGGATTAGTCAAATCATGCCAAATTTTATGTGGATGTTCTTAGTTAGGTAAGAGCGTATTAATATTTCGTTCAATTTTGAAATGTGTAGATCGAAAAATAAGAGAGATGTAGATGAGGTGTAGCGAAACCCTATCTATATGTGTGTGCGTAAGAGAGTGTATGCGTGTCTAAACTATATATATGTGGTAATATTAATATGCATATACAAACCATACAAAGATTATAGTATATTAAATTAGGCACTTATATTTCCTTGATATGCATATGAATTTATCTTATGTATATATATATAAGTTTAACATATATGTTTATGTAATAGATGTAAATCTTAATATATGTATGTATGTATATGGTTATACACATGCTTATATATTATGTTATCATGTTAGTTAGAAATATATATATATATATATATATATTCAAACAAACGCTAAATGAATTTAATTAATATGATTAAATAAATAAATATAACATATTTTTAAAATAAAATAACATTTTATTTTACTATATAGATAGGATGTAATGCTAGTTAGTGCATTACATAGGCCTATTAAGATCCAAGTAGGATTTTTTTGAAATTTACCTATTTCACTCGCCGCCAAACAGGCTAGTTCCAAAAACATCCTTAAGTAATGATTTATTATACACACATTTTCTTTGTCGTCACTCGTCACTATATCACTTTCGATGGATTTAGATCTTGGTCTTAGTCAAATCTCTAACATTATCCATATACAACTATATAATCTATCTCCAAAGTCCTTGGTTCAATAATAACATTTATTATTAACCAATATGCTTCGGTAAGAGACTTTGACTTTGAGTTGACCACAATTGATCATGATACTAATCTTTTACAGCATAGGAGATGAATTCTTAGTTGAATAGTGTTTCGCTTCTAATCCTTCAACTCAGACCCAACTATAGTTATTCATGAACACCATGCCATGATTTAACTATAATCAAAGAGGATTATCCACGTTAAATTTTTATGGTATTCTCAAATCGAAAGAATTACATAAATTTTCACAGTGAGATTCCCGATTTGACTCAGTTGTGATTAAGCAACAGAAACTCTCTGTTATCCTATAACTACAAGTACATAACCCCTTGGTGTCCCCAACAAGCATGAGTAACATACAATCTAGCTTTTGGAGTTCATTACGTAGGTTGGTCTCAACGAATTTATCGATATCCTTTTTCTCGAACATCTTGGTCAGAAATCATATAAAACAAAGTATTAATTTTTTTTTATGATTCAATGCTCACGGTCACAATGTTTGTAATTGCAATCGCACAACATTTTATTCATGGATTTTCCACTTATGCATGTCTAATGATTTTAGTAATTATTTATATCATATATAACAACATATATAATAGAAAATAAAACCAGAAGCTTACTTCATTTTGAACAATATTGGTTCGAAAGTTAGGTTATGTAACAAATTACGTAACTACTCTTAGGACATACCCCTTAAACTTTCAATAAATGCCATAAATTAGAATGAAAGACAAAACGCAAGTCAGAGGTAAAGCCTTATGTGAGAGGAACTAACCACTATATTGTGTTTATACTTAATAATTGTAGAAATAATGGAGGATAGAAATTGATATGGTGTATAGGATTATAGCATAACCTATTTTTATCCTGCTAAGGGAGAGCCAGCGTATATTACTAATTAACATAATATGGATGTACTACACTACTTGTATATACTGTCAAAGGTGTGAATATGTCAGGTCAAACTTAATGATACTACAAATGTATTCAAAATAACTAACTATGTCAAATTACATGAAAATTCAATTGTATCCCAAAACACAACTACCATATACACGCAACCAACAAGAATGAGAGAGTCCTGCACTACGAAATATAGGGTAGGCATCCCTACCCAGTCCATAAGCTCTACACCAAAATATAGGTTCCTATTACTTCCACAAAAAGGTTGTCGAGGGTGAGCTTTAGGTCAAAGGATTCAACATTGACGATAACTCTCCTTATGGTACTAATAAACAATGTGCGCGATGCTCTATACACCACAAAATTTATGTAAAATATGTTAAATGTTTTTGCAAAAGCATATCATGAAGGTGTATGCAAGAAGCTACTAATGCAAAAAAAATACTCTAAAGCCACATACATAAAAATATCACAAATGCATACAGCATATTATGAATGCATGTAAACACCATTCTCTAGCAATCATAAAGTCGGTATCCACGAAAAGCCACCAAAATAAGCCACAACGTACTATGGATCATTTCGAGATCAACGCTCGAACGTAGAAATCCAACTTGAAATAAAGAAGCTATGGAAATCTGTGTGGTGGCTCTCCCATTGCTACTACAGTGGTCGAGGTTTCGTTAATGTGGCTAAAATTTCACATAATGTATTCTAAGTCATTTGATGAACGCTTGTCAATGTCACATCACAATCTAAATTTGAACAAGTGATATGATTTTTCAAAGTCACTACAACAAAAACTGTGATGCCCCACCTCTATACCCACGCTAACCAAGAACACTACGGTGTAGTGCTGTCAATTAGCACGGAGAATAAGGCTGTTGAGGAGCGACCATCCGTGTAACTTCTTTGTGCGAGCACCGATATGTCAGATAGAATAGAATGCATATCTTTTAAGGAGGAAATCCGACATACCGATACAAACACAGAGCTATCACACAGTGGCTATATAAAATCTTCGGAAAAAAACATAGAAATAAACGTAACATAAATCAGTCACAAACAGTTAATATCACAAAGGCGGAAATAGATATGAATATAACACCTAAAAGTGTATATCAGAGTAGTGGTCAAATAAGATCCACAATAACACAAAAGAATAGATACAAGTGCTAGACAAAAGATTAGTTATACAACATGGAGTCTACATCTCAAATGTGTACATCCAAAAACTACTAAGCTAGAGTAATTAGCCAAAAGTCAGAAGATGGCTCCAGATAAGAAGTCATGAGGAAGCACCTGTAATATCTCAGTCTGACCCGAGTATTATTTAAGAAGAAAATAATAAACGGATCAGTCTAGCTATAATTATCAGATAAGATGATATAGAACAAGAGATATGGCATAAACATATAATAACCATAAAAGCATACTACTACAAGTATGAAAAATGATAATCAACAAGAGATTAATCAATATCACAAGAATCTTCTCAAAGATTAAAAGAATGTCATATTCTTAATTTAATTCACCAAGCCACAGTAAATGACACACATATCAATGCCAACTAAATAAAGGTGGTGAAACATAAATCCCAGAAATCAATAATTAGAAATCTAGAAATCACAAGAAAAGGATGGCCAATCCCATAAACTGAACATTGACGCACCTAGAGAGGTTTGCCCCATGTAAAGTCTAGCATCAATACACCTAAAAAGACGTACCCCATGCGAAGTCGAACATCGACGCACCTAGAAAGATACGACCCATGCTCTAGCATTGACGCACCTAGAAAGATACGACCCATGCTCTAGCATTGACGCACCTAGAAAGATACGACCCATGCATAAATAAACATCGATGCAACTAGAAAGATACGCCCCATGTAATGTCTAACATCGATGCACCTAGAAATATACACCCCATGCAAAGTCGAACATCGACGCACTTAGAAAGATACGACCCATGCATAGACGAACATCGACGCACCTAAATAGATACGCCCCATGCCCCGACTTATTGAGCCGATTGCTCCACGAAGTAAATAAACATCGACGCACCTAAATAGGTACGAACCATGCGAGAAATAAACATCGACGCACCTAAATAGGTACGACCCATGCGAGAAATGAGACGAAGCTCAATAAAACGAGGAACAGTCCTCCACACGGACAAAGAGACATCGCACATTGCTAGTCTAAATCACAAGGATGATCGTCGTGATCATAAGGAAGTGTCAATTACACTAAGCCAGTAAATATAAGAGTTTAGCTTCATGTCCCATAACCACTTGCTTAACTCAAATATTTACGGACAAACTGTAGATCTCCACTAGAAAATTGTCACAAGAGAGTTTCAATCGAACAAGTCCAAAAATTAACCGACGAAGTAAACGCAAGCGTTTCATACCACTTGTTTTGCTAAGCCATTTAATTATATTTTCTCATACGAATGAGGTAAAGGTTTGTATATACTAATAGATTGGAAAACGGTTTTAAGAAACGAGCTTTGATATTGAAAATAGAGTTGAAATCGTTTTAATGAAAGAGTTTTGATATTTACTACTAGTATAGAAAACCTTTATATTTTAAAGTGACAAATCATAGAAGTGATTGTAGAAACAATCAATCATAAAAGTTCACATTCGAAGACGTGAATAAAATCCAAAGAAATCAATTCCCAAAACCATCAAAGTAAGAAGTTCTGTTGAATGTTTTTCGGATAAGATCGCCTACGCAGAGGTGTAAGGGGGATAGGGTCGAGCGACCTAACGAGGTACCATCCCGAAAGAGGAGTCATCAAAGTCCTAAGAAATGATAACAACAAATAGGAGACAACACGAATCGATTAAAGTTGGAAAGCACACAAAATAGGCGAATAGGCAAAACAGCATCAGGTCGGTCGGCCGGCATCAGGGCTCGGTCGACCGGACCCTGTTCTGGAAAATAGTTCGGGAAGCAGGTCGGTCGACTGAGCTCTGCAGCCGGTCGACCAAACCCAAACAGAGAAGTTCTTAGCACTTTTGGAAGCAGGTCGGTCGATTGACTACAGAGCTCGGTCGACCGGACCTGTTTCCAGCACTGCCCAACTTATCGAGTTCATTGGCCAAATCTCGACCAAATTGCATTTTCGCGAGCAACGACACTAAGGATTTAAGCCAAACGACAACCCGGCCTTATAAGCTCTTCAATGCATCACAAAAATCATGATCAAAGATCAAAGTTTGGATTTTTAAAGAATTGAACTCAAAACACTAAAAATTGGAATATTCACCAAATCAATCCAAACCGAGAGCAATTGCACAAGAATAAGTGTTAGGAATTCATACCTAACAATCGATGATAGTTATAGACTAAGATGTGAGATAAAAATCTCACCTTTGAACCCAAACAAATGAAGAAGAAGCTTTTAAAACAAGCTAAGATCAACTCCTCTTCAACACAACCCAAATGAGCTTGAATCTATGCTCAAAAAGAAGAACATTCCTAAAGTTAGGTTTAGGAATTTCTGAAATTGAAAGGAGAACGGGTTGGAGAAGATGAAGGAGATGCTTACCAATGGGTTCTCTTTGAATTTGGAGCTAGAACTTGATTTGAAGATGAAACTAGGGTTTGGGAGTTTTAATTTCCCATCTCTCCCACCATTGTTGCTCTAAAACTGAAAAGAGGAGGAAGTGAGGGTGAATGGGGAGGGATGGTTTAGTTTGGGGTTTAAGTTGGCAAAGGGGCTGAACCCAAAACCAAACCCAAAGTGCAAATGGTCAAATTTTTGACTAGCTCCAAACATATCGAAGCTTACACTCAAAAAGATCGCAAACGACGTTTTGAACTCAATGGAGGTGGTCTCGAGTCCTAATTCGACTGTTTGCAAAAAGTAGCTTTTCGGACTTCAATCCGACGGACGATAAAATATTTAAATAAAATATTTAAATATAAAATCGATAAATATGCAGGTTGTTACAAAAACAGTCTACGCTAGTGATTGAAAAATGCTATAAAAGCCTACTATAGCACTTCAGAAAACATTGTATATTGACAAGTTATAAAAAAACGGTGGCTTATGCCGAGCACAAAATAAACCGCTATAAAAATCACTTTTTTATAGCACTTTTTTCCACTATTGCAAGTTTTGTATAGCAGTTTAATAAACGATATATATCGACATGTTATAATAGATACTGAACAATTTATAACACAAAGCATACTATAATATTTTTTACTTTCGATAACACCTTTCTTATAAGCTTTCTATAGCGTTTTCTAAGTGCTATAGTTTATTTTTTGCATTTATAAAGTTTATTGCATCCCTATAAATCACGATAGTCAATACATGACAAAATACTACAGCAAGAATATTTCTAAAACATTAGTTTACTTAAATAATGAAAAATCATAGAAGATATTAAATATAAAGATATCACACATTTTATTAAATATAACTTAATATTCATACATATAATATCCCATAATATTAACCACATTATATTCTGTTATATATGTAAGAACAAACCACACAGTAGTAGTTAACGTTACACCAAAAACAAGTGGCTAGTTGTTTGCATTAAAAAGAAGAAATACATCAAATCTTTCGTTCTCTCACCTGCTAATTTAACAAACATCTACATTAGAAATGAACATAAATAAAGTTGGAAAATGAGGTATGTACATTAGAAAAAGCTTTTTGCTAAAGATTTCCTATCAAAAATATTCTAAGTGTCCAAAATTTCTGAAAATAATTTCCAAAGTCTCCTTTGCTCGGCTAGCACCGAGAAAAATCTCAAATACAAGAAATAGATATGCACAATCAAAACGTGATCGAGATCATAATATATCAATCACAATCACCTACACAGGTAAAATATCTAAATATTTGCTTACATATAACTTATAAGTGTGTTCGTCACATTACGTACACACATATTAAGCATTAAAACGTACCTTTTAGCAATATTAGCGAGTTCGCTAAGCATTGCCAAATAAACGTGAGCATAAAAAGAGCCAAAAGTGAGTCAAGAGCCATCAAATGCCTACACTTAATTCAAACAAGGATATGAGCGTGTATATTTATGAATTTATACAACTAAATCCATAGAAGAAAGACTACGAGTTTTAAACAACATTATTTGTAGGTGAAGTGTAAAAATTATAAACAAGAGGTAGTTTTCTAGTAAAAGCAATGAATTAGAATGGTCGTGTGCATTATCGTCTATCCGGACAAGACTTAACTCAAACAACCATTTAATTAAGGTAATTTTATTATCATTACACACCCATCCTTTACAAACATTAGCGAAGTTAATTTTTATAAACTTAGTTAATTTACTACTATTATTATTATATTAATTTAGTTAATTTTTATAAAACTTAGTTAATTGGTTAATATTTAATAATTTATTACAAGTATTAGTATTATTCTTATTATTTTAAACTTAGTTTATATTTATAAAACATAGTTTATTTATTGTTATTATTGCTATTATGATTGTTGTTGTTAGTTATTATTATAAACTTAGTTAATTTACATAAACATTAGTTAAATTATTATTATTATTACTATCAACCTTAATTAATTTTTATAAGCTTATTTAATTTTTATATAAGTTAATAAATGAAGTTAATTTTTATAATCTTAGTTGATTTATTGTTGTTGTTATAATAGTAATTTAGTTAATTTTTATAAAACTTAGTCAACTTGGTTAATTAGTTTAATTGCTATTATAAACTTAGTTAATTTTTTCAAAACTTATAATTTTTACAAAACTTAGTTACTTTTACATCACCAATTGTGACCTCCTCCGGTCGTGTGTAGCCTTCTTACTCCCTTATCGTGCACCCCTCCATGCTCTATATCCAGCGGGCAATCTTCAAGCACCTTTTTTTAATTTGGAAAGAAGAACGTAGGGTTAGGGATTTAGAAGTGAAAATTTTGAGAGAGAGGCGCCACGAAAATAATTGAGGAGCCCACCTTATAGAAGCATTGCAAAATTAATTCATGCTCTGAATAAAAAAATTAAAATAAAAAGAAACACTGTGGAACATAGTGTTATATATTAGCGTTATTAAAAGCAACTTTTCTTGTAGTGCGTCCATTTATAGAAGTCGAGTCATAAAGCTTGGAATGTTTGGTTAACGCTTAAAGTTGCATTACCGATACTTGAAATTACATGTGTGGCACTCGAAATTCAAAAATAGGGTTGTGGTTAATCAAAATGATGAATTGGCATGGTGCTCGAAATAGGAGTTAGATCATTCGAAATTTAGTGATATGGGTGTGACGACCCGGATTTTTAACGGTTGTTAATTGGTAATTATCTGGTTTAAAATATCGGGATATTAATTTTGATGGGTTGAACAAATGAATTTCTGATAAATAAAAATATCTGAATATATATGTGGATTTGGAAACTAAAATAAATATTTAATTAAAAACTATATTAGATATTTAATCTTTGGGTATGATAAATCCTATAGAAAAGAAAATAAACTTTTTGTATAGATAAACTTCACCATTTAAACTGAGATAAAATATCCATAAAAATATAGATACAAGTTTTTATGTTAGATGATATATACATATATACATACATACATATATATATATGTAAATATAAGTGTATAAATATACAAATACAGGAATGTATGCTCAAAATATATATGAAACTAACAATAAATGTGGGGGTATATATATGTATATTTATAAATGATAAAATATATACATATATAAGTATATACATATACAAGTGTATGAATATATATGAAATAATATAAGTATGGAAATTTGTATAGTAGGAGAATATACATATATAGAGACAAATGCACTTGAGTAAAATAATCATATAATTATGTTATAATTAACTCTACCTGGTTGTTGTAGTATAGCACATAAGTAAAATTATATAGATGACAAGGGACAAACATATAAGTATATGTATTGTATAAGGCAAATAAGACAAGAGTAATGTATATACATATATGAAGGTATGTTTGCAAACAAATAGGGAGACAAGCATTTAATCTTAGCACACAAAACATAACATCAAGCCTTTTTATAAAATATCAAACCACCTTTTAGTTAAATCAAGTCAACATACGTACAAATCAAAATTAATAAAAGGGAATGAAATAAAAATATAAATATTTGAAACCTGTACAACACCTCAACCTAGCTTCTACCACACACTTCCACTCTTTATTTATCACTGCCTTGTTCTTGGTTTCCTAGTCTCATTTATTTCCATTCGAACAACTAAAAATGAACAGAAGTGAAAAAAAAACTACTTTTACAAACTTAAGTAAGATCAAACAACACAAGTTCAGAGAGGATCAAAACAAATCAAAGCTAGCAGCAGTATTGAAAACAGTGAGTAAACTTCTTAATCAAAAACTCCAAATTGTTTTTATTTGTTGATGCCTGTGATGATGGATATAAGTGATGACTTGAAATGGTTAGTCATAGATGTACATGCATGTATATGAATTTAAAAGCGCCTGTGCATATCTGTATTTAAATGACTTGCCTCTGTTTGTTTTTAACAGACCAAAACAAGTTTAAAAATCAAATTCTCTTTCCCCAATCTCCTTTAGGCTTTAGGATCTGAACGAAACATGTTTGTTTGATCATGATATAGGTCTTAAAAATACATTTGAGAAGAATTAACTTGAATTTATTTGGAAATTTAAATGTACAGTGAAAAACTTTGAAACTGTGTCAAATTCAAATATCATATTTTCTTGTTTCAATTATATCATCTAAAACATTTTCGAAAATGATGAATTTTAAGGGTGGAATCATAATTTTTAAATGTGTATCCATGGAGAATTTAAGAGTTGAACTGAGATGGGTTTTTTGTCGAATTCTGGTGGTCGGGGAATAATTGGGTCTCAGGATCGTGGGTGAAGTTAGCTGGAAGGTCGGGGTTTCTGGCAAAAATGATCGCGAGATTTAACGGTGATCATGGTGGCGTATCGATGTCAAAATAGGGTTTAGAGGGTTGTTGGGTCGACGATTGTTTGTGAGGAAAAATCGTGAGTGATCTGGAGGCGATCGCACCGGTGGGAATCGAGGCGTAGGAGTTAGAAGGAGCTCTGGTCGGAGTTTCGTGACCTCTGGTGGCCTGAGGCGGTGGGTCGAGGTGGTTGTGGGTGTTTGGGTTTGTTCCAGTGGAGCTTTAGTAAGCTCGATTTCGATTTCGTGTTCGTGCCTAAGTACTGGGTGGTCGGAAGCATAGAGGAGGTTGTCGACATTGTGTTGATAGTCTCGGCGAGGACCAGAGGTGGTCGGAGTTCTCGTGCACGTGCATGCGTATGATTAAGTATCTAGGTATTTTGTGATCGAGGAAGAAGATAGGTTTGCTCGAGTTATGTCTCAAAGTCGTGTAGAGGTTGTCTCGAAGGAAAAGAGGTTCGCGAGTAGCTCGGGAATGTGTTCGGGTTTTGATCGTTTGGGCTCGGGTTTAAGTATTTCGAGCCAGGCTTTTTTAAAATTTAAGTGTAAAACGTTGTTTAGGTTTTAAAATTTTTGAAGTAAATATAGTTTCAAAGATTTAAATCAAATAAAACCAAGTTTTAAAGGGTTGAAAGTTTAAAGCTATTTAAAATGATTTGTTTCAAAAGCAAAACGTTTTCAACAAGTTTTCAAAGTGTTTAAAGATTTTTAAGTTATTTAGATAATTTGATTTCAAAAGAAAAGTTTGAATAAGTTTAAAGTTTGGAAATTTTGGAAGTAATTTAGGTTTCAAAATGTTTAACTAAGTTTTTAATATATTTAAAGTGAATAAGTTTTTAAAGGGAATGATAATTAAGTTTTCAAAGATTTAAATAATTAAAAGATAATTACTTAGAGTAAGTAATTAATGGGTAGTTAATGCTGGGATCATTAACTAGTGGATAAGAGATGATTAATTAATTAATTTAGGTAATTAATTTAAGAAAATTAATTGGTTTAATTAATTAAGGATAAACTTGAAAATTAATTAAGTGAATTACTTAGTGTAAGTAATCAATGTGTGATTACTAAATGAAATTAATTTAAGAGGATAATTACTTTATGGAAGTAATTAAGGAAAGTAATTAAGGATTAATTACTTAGACAATAAATTAAGGTTAATCAAATAATTTAGAGTTAATTAATGAATGTAATTAATTAAGGTTAATTAATTAATGTGATTAATTAATGATTAATTAATGAAGATGATTAATAAAGAGATAATTACTTAATGAAGTAATTAGTGGTTAATTAATAAAGGTAATTTGAGGGAAATTACTTAATAGAAGTGATTTGAGGTTAATTAATGGAAGCAATTATGGATGTTTTATGGGTAATTAAAGGATAATTAATTAATGGTTTGTAATTAATTAATGATAAGTAAGCAGGATTTAAAGGGTGATTGAAGTAATTAATTTAATTTATTTAAATTAATTAGAATGGTATGACGAATTAATCTTGCTTATGAATGATTGAATGATATGGTATGCATAGATTAGTTGATATCCTTGGTCTGTGATTGGGTTAAAATATGATATTATGGTTTGTCTATCGGTGATGAATAGTTATGTAAATACGAATTCTGGATATAAATGGAATTGTATTTCACTTGAATAACTTGGGTTAAGATGACATTGATTCGAAGAGACCGGGGTCGGGTATCTGTAAATACCCGAAACCACTTCGATTTGTAATCTATAGTAATTCTTTATAGATTTGATATGTTCAATCAATAGGCTGGAATGGAATAAATTAAGTAAACTGGACCATTGAAACTAAGTAAGGGTACTTAGTGATTGTTTGTGAAATAAGTGTTGACTATAACAATTTAAGAACCTGTAGAGAAATACGAGTTACCCCGGGTTTTTAAATAAGTTTTATGTATAGTATTTCATGTTAGATGAGTTTACTCACGCTGGTTTCCAGCCTGACTCGGGTGTTACTTTATCGTAATGCTCGGATCAGACCGAGTATTACAGATTTCAGGTAAGGACGTTCTGGAGCTCAGGAGGCGAGCTGGATGGCAGGAACGTATGGAGTGTATTCCGCTATGATATATTGTTATTTATCTGGGACAAGTTATTTTAACTGTCCAATGATTGTAAAATGTTGTAACTCTGATGTATTAAAATGTAATTGACTAATACAGCTTTCTTTATGTAAAGAATATTATTTGATATTATATTTTATCCGCTGCGGATGTGAGATTCTGAGATTGATTTTCTGTTTCTTCTTCTTCTGTCTCTTTCTTCTTTTCCTAACTATCTGGAATTTTCGATCACGAAAATTTCGGGTCGTTACAGTTGGTATCAGAGCTGGAAGGTTAAGCGAAAACCTTGGCTCTGGTGGGTGTACTCATAAGGATAGGATCAATAGTACCCTAGGATGAGTTGAGTATATATATATATTAGAGCGTACTTGTTATTTTCTTATATAAAGATTTTAAAAATGGTTTTAAAACTGGAAGCTTTTTATAAAAGCTTATATCATATTTATAAAGAAAAAATTGGTTATTAAATAAGAAATTAAGTAATATATATATATATATACATATCCAAATAAGGATTGGATACAATGAACTATATAAATAAGATGAATTAAAATGGGTTCAAACTAGAAATAGAATGGTTATTGAGCTTAAATAGGATGATTGTTTTCCAATAAACAAATAAATGTTTTAAGGAAGTAACCATTAGATGTGAATAGCTTGTAAATTAGAAGGATGTAAATTGAAAAGTTTTGAAATTGTTTCAAATGTTAATAGAAATAATAAAGAGTATTATTCAGAATATTTTGAAGGTGATCTTAATTTAAAATAAGAGTTGTTTGGAAGCATTAAAGGAAACTGTTTGAACTAAAACCAAAAGTGGTTTAAAATTTAAGGATAACTTAGAGTGTAAAGGAAATAATATGTATATATGAGGAATATACATAATATCAAAGATGGTTTGAAATAAACTCTAAATGTTGAGTTTTAAATTTGAAATGAGATGTGATATCCAAGGTGATAAGTTTTTGAACTTATAAGATTATTAATGTGAAGTTTAAAATTTGAAATGGGAATTCAAATTGGGTAAGGTTGTCTAGATTAAGTAAATTGAATTTAACTTTGGGAAAGTTAAATAATTTAACAAGCAACCTGAATTGGAAATTTCAAGATGAAATTGAGATTTAACTTGGAAAGTTAAATGGTTAATTTGAATTGGGAATTTGTGTGATCTCAAAATGGGTTTGAGATCTGGAAATTGAAAATGGATGGATGTTTTAGAATAAATTGGATGATGTCATCCTATTGTTGTTAATAATCTTCGAATTGTGAATTGGATTTGTTTAAATAAATGGGGAATGAAGTGTGGTAATATATCCATATTTGTGATAAAAGAGAAATTAAACTTTAATTTGAAATTAAGGATATGGAATTACTTTGAACTGAAAATTTGAATAATTGAATTTGTAGATTAAAATTGTTTAAGAACTGGTTTCAAAACTGGAAGATAAAATTGGGTAATAAATTGAATTTTTAAGATAAAATTGTTTTGAACCCTTATTTGAACTTTGAAATAAGTTAAGTAAAGATAATTTGAAATGGCATTTTGAGAATTGGACTCAAAATTAAATTGTTTAAAGATTTGGGTTATTGATATAAAAATAAAGGTTAATTTGATTTAAGGGGTTAAATCAACATTTTAAAATTTAACTCGAATTTATATAATTCGAGATGGTTTAAAATTGAGATTTATATTGAATTAGTTCAAACTGAATTTGATTTTAATTAATGGGAATTGTGATTTAAGATGGATAAGTATAAAATTCAAATGGGAAATTTGAATTGGATTAATTTGAAATAAATTGAAGATTGAATGAGTTCAAATTCAAATGGGAATTGGGATTAATTCATATAGAAATTGAAATGATTTGAAATTGAAGTGGATTCAATTTGGAATTAGTTTGAATAATTTGGAATTGTAATTAAAGTGAATATGTTTAAAATCAAATAGAATTTGATCTGAATTTGGAAAGAAATTGAGGTTAATTCAACTTGAATTGGGGATAAATCAAGTTCAAGGGAAATTGAAGTTATTCAAATTAGAAGTGAGTCAATTTAAATGAAAGTGGAAATTTAAATTGAATTGATGGGGAATTGAACAGTTTGACTCTGGACTATTTTCAAAATAAATTGTTTTAATATAAATCTATTTTTCCAAACTATTTACTATACAACTTTTCTTTTTAAACCTAAAACAAGCTTGTTTTACAATTACTTTTGGAACTATTTAACAATTTTACAACTGATTTATAAACTAATTACTATTTTTCAATTGTTTTATAAATAATTACTATTTTTAACTATTTACAATTACTTAACTATTTTACAGCTTTTTACAGTTAATAATTATTTTTCAACAACTTATTTATTTTTTAAAAATTTCAAGCTATTTTCTAAATATAAGCTGGACAGAGTTCAAACTGTTATTGATTAAATACCTAACTGAGATAAGAATTGAAGTGATAATCCAAATGGGGATTAAGGCAAATGTGAATAACTGAATAAAATCCAGGTAAGGATGAAAGGAAATTGATTTAACTGATAATCAATGAAGATAAATACGTAGGATGTACGTATATTATTCTATTTGCATAGTGATTTGATCCAGATTCGAGCACAGAATTTCGAGATAGTATTATCAATCCGATTTGGGATTCTTCATTCGATTTTCGACGGCGAACCTGGATATGGATTTTTGATTGGTTTTGGATATTCTCTATCATAGTTGTGACTATGCAAGGAGAATGACGGTTTCTGATCAAGAAACCAGATCTGAGTCCGCACTAGAAAGTCGGGTGGACAATACTAGTTCGGAAGTGAAATTGTGTGATCGAGTGAGCGATCAGATTGATATAGCATACGGATGACATGTGTACATCGTACGGGTTTGAATGAAATTGATATTGAAAATTTTTGGATAAGAATTGTAAAATGATTTTGAAATGAAGAGTATATTTTGTGAAATATATGATGAGGTAAAATGGAAATTGGAAATTTCTATGATTAAAGATTCACTTTATGAAGAAAAGTAATGTGGTTAATTACTTTATAAAAGAGTAATCAAATTTGAATATTTGATTTGGAATAAACAAAGTTATTTATCTTTGTTATATATGGTAAACTCCCCTTGTTGAATCTATTGCCTGAAGAAAAGGGTTTTGAAAATATTTGAAGTATAAAAGTGAATTTATACAAGTATGAAGTGATTCAAAAATTTCCCAGGGTTATTATATATACACATATATATAAAGGATTTTGTGAAAATGATTTTGGGAAAAGGGTTTTTGGAACCTTTGAATTTTGGAAAGGCTTTTGATTTTTGGAAAAAAAATCAAATTTGGAATTTGGAAATCCTAGTTTGTGAATTATCGATTTTGGGATAATCGATTTTGAGAAAGGAGATTTATATGGAATTCATACTAGGTGTATGATTTGGAAATACTATATGTGTATAGTATAAAGTGTTTTGAAGTGGCTCTGGAAAAAAGGCACTCCTTTGAATAAACTTCTCAGGAGTGCCACAGAGTGGTACTGCCTTGAGCCTCAAAGAGGGGGAGGCTCTAAAGTTGAACCTGTGAGGAGTCCGGACAAACTAGTTCCTGAGGATTATTGGGTAGCGAAAGTCGAGGACGCTAATGCCTACAGAGGAATTTGGGTTATGTTGTGACGACAGTGTAACTCGATGTCGCTGCGATCTACTGTGTGGACCATAGCGAAAATCGTGTGGAGGATGAGTGCCAACAGTCTACACTTGATTTTGCCGGGATGGCAACGTAACATCGGTAGACTGCGATCTATGGTCGAGTGGAGGAGTTTCATTCTTTTGGCAGCGAAATTCGAGGGCGTTGATGCCTACGGTTATATGGGTTTTTGCTGTGATAGCAACGTAAAGCCCGAGTATAACTGCGATCTGTAGCGGGTTCCATGATGTAATCGAGGGACGCGGAGGCCTACAGTTATCTACGGATTTTGCCGAGAGACAACGTAACCATCGGGTTAACTGCGACCATGGATGGGGGTGATGATTTCCAGAGCATTCTCACCAAAGATATTTCCTCTATTTTCAAAAATGTTTTATGTATTTCAATAAAATTATTTTCCAAGTATTTTCACTAGGTGTTGAAATCGGTTTTACCAAGTACTTATAGATTATCAGTCCTACGCCTGATCAACGTATGACCGAATTTCTATGAGAACAAGAATGGACTTGTTGAAAACATCGAGTTATAAAAGTATTTTTATAAAAACTACTTTGAAATAATATTATATAGATATTAAAAAGTGTTTTAAAAGTGATCAAAGAATATTTATTTGAATTTAAGCATTTTCATAAATTCGTTTCGTTCCTTTTCGAGGATGAAAAGTTCTAAGGGGGGAGGAATGTGACGACCCGGATTTTTAATGGTTGTTAATTGGTAATTATCTGGTTTAAAATATCGAGATATTAATTTTGATGGGTCGAACAAATGAATTTCTGATAAATAAAAATATCTGAATATATATTTGTGGATTTGGAAACTAAAATAAATATTTAATTAAAAACTACATTAGATATTTAATCTCTGGGTATGATAAATCCTATAGAAAAGAAAATAAACTTTTTGTATAGATAAACTTCACCATTTAAACTGAGATAAAATATCCATAAAAATATAGATACAAGTTTTTATGTTAAATGATATATACATATATACATACATATATATATATATGTAAATATAAGTGTATAAATATATAAATATAGGAATGTATGCTCAAAATATATATGAAACTAACAATAAATGTGAGGGTATATATATATGTATATTTATAAATTATAAAATATATACATATATAAGTATATACATATACAAGTGTATGAATATATATGAAATAATATATGTCTGGAAATTTGTATAGTAGGAGAATATACATATATTGAGACAAATGCACTTTAGTAAAATAATCATACAATTATGTTATAGTTAACTCTACCCGGTTGTTGTAGTATAGCATATAAGTAAAATTATATAGATGACAAGGGACAAACGTATAAGTATATGTATTGTATAAGGCAAATAAGACAAGAGTAATGTGTATACATATATGAAGGTATGTTTGCAAACAAATAGGGAGACAAGCATTTAATCTTAGCACACAAAACATAACATCAAGCCTTTTTATAAAATATCAAACCACCTTTTAGTTAAATCAGGTCAACATACGTACAAATCAAAATTAATAAAAGGGAATGAAATAAAAATATAAATATTTGAAACCTGTACAACACCTCAACCTAGCTTCTACCATACACTTCCACTCTTTATTTATCATTGCCTTGTTCTTGGTTTCCTTGTCTCATTTATTTCAATTCGAACAACTAAAAATGAACAGAAGAGAAAAAAACTACTTTTACAAACTTAAGTAAGATCAAACAACACAAGTTCAGAGAGGATCAAAACAAAGCAAAGCTAGCAGCAGTATTGAAAACAGTGAGTAAACTTCTTAATCAAAAGCTCCAAATTGTTTTTATTTGTTGATGCCTGTGATGATGGATATAAGTGATGACTTGAAATGGTTAGTCATAGATGTACATGCATGTATATGAATTTAAAAGCGCCTGTGCATATCTGTATTTAAATGACTTGCCTCTGTTTGTTTTTAACAGACCAAAACAAGTTTAAAAATCAAATTCTCTTTCCCCAATCTCCTTTAGGCTTTAGGATCTGAACGAAACATGTTTGTTTGATCATGATATAGGTCTTAAAAATACATTTGAGAAGAATTAACTTGAATTTATCTGGAAATTTAAATGTACAGTGAAAAACTTTGAAACTGTGTCAAATTCAAATATCATATTTTCTTGTTTCAATTATATCATCTAAAACGTTTTCGAAAATGATGAATTTTAAGGGTGGAATCATGATTTTTAAATGTGTATCCATGGAGAATTTAAGAGTTGAACTGAGATGGGTTTTCTATCGAATTCTAGTGGTCGGGGAATAATTGGGTCTCGGGATCATGGGTGAAGTTAGCTGGAAGGTCGGGGTTTCTGGCAAAAATGATCGTGAGATTTAACGATGATCGTGGTGGCGTATCGACGTCAAAATAAGGTTTAGAGGGCTGTTGGGTCGACGATTGTTTGCGAGGAAATTTCGTCATCGTGAGTGATCTGGAGGCGATCGCACCTGTGGGAATCGAGGCGTAGGAGTTAGGCGTAGCTCTGGTCAGAGTTTCATGACCTCTGGTGGCCTGAGGCGGCGGGTCGAGGTGGTTGTGGGTGTTTGAGTTTGTTCCAGTGGAGCTTTAGTAAGCTCGATTTCGATTTTGTGTTCGTGCCTAAGTACTGGGTGGTCGGAAGCATAGAGGAGGTCGTCGACATCGTGTTGATGGTCTCAGCGAGGACCAGAGGTGGTTGGAGTTCTCGTGCACGTGCACGCATATGATTGAGTATTTGGGTATTTTGTGATCGAGGAAGAAGATACGTTTTCTCGAGTTATGTCTCGAAGTCGTGTAGAGGTTGTCTCGAAGGAAAAGAGGTTCACGAGTAGCTCGGGAATGTGTTCGGGTTTTGATCGTTTGGGCTCGGGTATAAGTATTTCGAGCCAGGCTTTTTTAAAATTTAAGTGTAAAACGTTGTTTAGGTTTTAAATTTTTTGAAGTAAATATAGTTTCAAAGATTTAAAGCAAATAAAACCAAGTTTTAAAGGGTTGAAAGTTTAAAGCTATTTAAAATGTTTTGTTTCAAAAGCAAAACGTTTTCAACAAGTTTTCAAAGTGTTTAAAGATTTTTAAGTTATTTAGATAATTTGATTTCAAAAGAAAAGTTTGAATAAGTTTAAAGTTTGGAAATTTTGGAAGTAATTTAGTTTTCAAAATGTTTAAATAAGTTTTTAATATATTTAAAGTGAATAAGTTTTTAAAGGGAATGATAATTAAGTTTTCAAAGATTTAAATAATTAAAAGATAATTACTTAGAGTAAGTAATTAATGGGTAGTTAATATTGGGATCATTAACTAGTGGTTAAGAGATGATTAATTAATTAATTTAGGTAATTAATTTAAGAAAATTAATTGGTTTAATTAATTAAGGATAAACTTGAAAATTAATTAAGTGAATTACTTAGTGTAAGTAATCAATGTGTGATTACTAAATGAAATTAATTTAAGAGGATAATTACTTTATGGAAGTAATTAAGGAAAGTAATTAAGGATTAATTACTTAGATAATAAATTAAGGTTAATCAAATAATTTAGAGTTACATAATGAATGTAATTAATTAAGGTTCATTAATTAATGTGATTAATTAATGATTAATTAATGAAGATGATTAATGAAGAGATAATTACTTAATGAAGTAATTAGTGGTTAATTAATAAAGGTAATTTGAGGGAAATTACTTAATAGAAGTGATTTGAGGTTAATTAATGGAAGCAATTATGGAAGTTTTATGGGTAATTAAAGGATAATTAATTAATGGTTTGTAATTAATTAATGATAAGTAAGTAGGATTTAAAGGGTGATTGAAGTAATTAATTTAATTTATTTAAATTAATTAGAATGGTATGACGAATTAATCTTGCTTATGAATGATTGAATGATATGGTATGCATAGATTAGTTGATATCCCTGATATGTGATTGGGTTAAAATATGATATTATGGTTTGTCTATCGGTGATGAATAGTTATGTAAATACGAATTCTGGATATAAATGGAATTGTATTTCACTTGAATAACTTGGGTTAAGATGACATTGATTCGAAGAGACCGGGGTCGGGTATCTGTAAATACCCGAAACCACTTCGATTTGTAATCTATAGTAATTCTTTATAGATTTGATATGTTCAATCAATATGCTAGAATGGAATAAATTAAGTAAACTGAACCATTGAAACTAAGTAAGGGTACTTAGTGATTGTTTGTGAAATAAGTGTTGACTATAACAAGTTAAGAACCTGTAGAGAAATACGAGTTACCCCGGGTTTTAAATAAGTTTTATGTATAGTATTTCATGTTAGATGAGTTTACTCACGCTGGTTTCCAGCCTGACTCGGGTGTTACTTATCGTAATGCTCGGGTCAGACCGAGTATTACAGATTTCAGGTAAGGACGTTCTGGAGCTCAGGAGGCGAGCTGGATGGCAGGAACGTATGGAGTGTATTCCGCTGTGATATATTGTTATTTATCTGGGACAAGTTATTTTAACTGTCCAATGATTGTAAAATGTTGTAACTCTGATGTATTAAAATGTAATTGACTAATACAGCTTTCTTTGTGTAAAGAATATTATTTGATATTATATTTTATCCGCTGCGGATGTGAGATTCTGAGATTGATTTTCTGTTTCTTCTTCTTCTGTCTGTTTCTTCTTTTCCTAACTATTTGGAATTTTCGATCACGAAAATTTCGGGTCATTACAATGGGCCACTCGAATTGGAGCAATGGGCGCTAGAGTTAGCCATAAACCCAATCAAAGTGTACCGATCAACTTCGACCCCCACTCTAGAGTTGTTCCATCTTCTCTAGATTTTTTTCCATCCAAGCTTTTGATGAAATCTCAACTTCAAGCGTCAATTGCGGCCAAACACGAGTGCAACAACATTAAAAGCGCTCAACTTCAACACGTACGCTCAAATAAGCATTTCATCAAACTTGTACTATTCGTACATGCAACAAACATGATATATCTTCCTAACTTCTATAGGTTAATGATGTAGGATTCAAATGGCTTATGCCATAATTTTAACATTTAACAAACTTTCTAACATGAATGCAAGGTCCTATGTGGCTTACTCAACTATAAAAAATAGGGATGATTTCCATCTATATGCGATATTAGTTACTAAGATCCAAAACAATGTTGTAAGCATTTATATAGGTTCTAATAACATAATCACCACATTTTCCCAATCACAACTAAGTATAAGCATTAAATGTCAAAGTGTCAAAATAATAGGTTTTAACAAAAACGTAATTATGGATACTATTTCGGCTCACTAAACGTCAGTCTTCAACCCAAATGCATATAGAAGTCGCCTATTAAAGCCTCCAACCAATCTGACCTGATGTGGAGATGCTCCAAAAAGAGATTTTATTTTATTGGCTTTATGTTCTTTCTCTAAGTTTTCTATATGGCCTAAATATCAGTTGTTTGTTAGCCTCACACCAACAAGATAATAAAATTAATTTTACCTGCAAGTCCAAATAGTTTTTTCCATAATTATATGCAAAATTTTCTTTTATTCTCCTACATTAATCTAAATTTCAAGTTTGTATAATTTATTTTTTCTAGAATTAGTATTTAATTACAAAGAAACATAAATATAATTTTACCTTTTTAAAGTTGATACTTCATTTCAAACAAACATATACACGGTTTTTTCTTTTTGAAATTAGTATAAACTATACATTTGAAATTAGTATATCATTATGAATATATACAACATTTTTCATTCTAAAATTAGTGATCAAGTAGGTTTATTATCATTAATTTTTTTTAAGAACGACATTGAAATTAATGATAAGTGATGAATATTTTTATTTTAAAATTTTTAAATAATAAATATTTCAGTTAGTAGGTTTTTAAAAAAATGTCAAATTTTATTTATTTATGTTTGTATTACGTTAATTAATGAATAAAAATATTTTATACTATGAGTAGAAATATTTTGCATTTGTATTTTATTGCCTTTTTGAGATAAATATTAATTATCTTTTGAATTATTTTATTATAAGTTAAAATTATTGAGGAATGATCGGACTAAAAATATTTTTTCTTTTGCGAAATTAAAATAACAAAATGATGTGTAATGTTCTAGGTTTTTTTTCACCAAACATTTTCTTCAGTCATCATGTAAATATATTTTTATAACTTTGATAATATCATATACTTATTTTTATAAATATTTTGATATTTGTTGTGGGAAATTTAAAGGGACATTTTGTCATACACCCAAAACAAGTTTCAAAATTCACATCCGTCCCCACTCAAAAAACAATTTCATGAAATACCCCTATCAACTTTTGCAGTGAAAATATGCAATTAAACTTCATGTATATGCAACTAGGACTACGAACAATTGCAACTAGAATTGCAAATACATGTTGTCATAGCTGCAATATTTGCAGACAAAACTGCCAGTTTTAGTTTTATAAAAATATATAGCTATTACCGCAAGTTCTTGCTGTATATATTTGTACTTTTAGCTGCATATATTTGCAGTTTAAACTGTATGTTTTTCTTGAAAATTTTGAAAGGGATGTTTCGTGAAACTTGTTTTTGAGGAAGGATTTTCATGAATTAAATTTGAAAACAAGTGGCGGAGGCTAATTTCCACAAATTTAAATGCATCAAAAATATTCTGATTTGTTACACTTTCATTTTTAGGTATTTTAGTCACTCTCAAGTAATATTTGAAATTTAATTATATATCATTTACCTTTTAATCATATGTACCAAAAATTAAATGTTATACTCAAAACCTATGTACATGAATATGTATCTATAGAAATTTATGAAAATATTAATATTTAAATTAATTAAGAATTAGGGGATTATGGAAAAGGATAAACTTTGGAAAAATAATTAGGTTGAAGGTAAAACTATACAGAATGCTAGTTATAATTAGCATTACTAAATTTTACACTATATAAAATGCTAGTTATAATTAGCGTCTTTCAGTCCAAAAAAAACTTGTTGTCCTTCAACCTAATTTTTTTCTTCAAAGTTTGTCATTGTGTCTAATTTCCTGAATTAAGAATAATTTTCATTTATTTTTTAAACATATATTGAATCTTAAAAAAATCAGTATGTAAATCGTTTTTATCTACAAAACGACAACTTAATTTTATTTAAATATAAAAATACATAAATCACAAAACATAAATTATGTCTATGACCACTGGCTTAAGTGGCAAATGTTAAGACGCTCTAGCCTGAGGTTCTAAAATTTTTGGATTCGAACTTCTCAGACATCAAAACGAGTGCTTATTTTAAAAATAACAAGTTAAATTTATAACCAATTTGTTTTAACATATTCACTTTTTATTGCATGATAAATTATTAATTTCTAAGATAAACACTTATAAAATTGTTTTTCTATAACATGTAAAGTGTAGGAATATGATTTAAAGATGTAAGCTGCCTATATACCTTATTTTGAGCTAGATTTATCATATTAAATGTTACATATATGACTTTATCCTGATAAGCTGCATTACGTTTACCCATTTTAATTTAGTAATGTCAAATTGATTTGATGGCTACCAGGGTCTGAATTCATATTTGAGCGGGTAAGTTGTGTGAACGGAGAAGTGTGCTGCGAACGTGGTATTTGAACGGAGTATTTAAAACGTGATTTTTAATTCAATTGATGTATATTTAATTAATTAATTTTTTTAATAAATAATATGTATCAATAATTTGTAAAAAAATAAATAAATAAATTATAAAATTATAAATTGCTCGGATTCAGTTCAAACCAACTCAATAATGTAGAGCACTTTGATACGATCGCAACGCAAAAAAGTGTCTCGAACGGACTGCACAAGTTATTAATTTTAGAAATTTATAAAAATATAAACTTAACTAATAGCATATCTGTTAAATAATAGTATGTGTGGGTTACATGGTAATCTCTGTCGTCAAACCATACTTTCACACATTTTCCAACAGGGCATCCCTACTGTCTAAAAATAGATAGCACTGATTCAGAAAAATCTTGTTCAATGCCCTCATCATTTCGCGTAGCACTTTCAAAAGATAAGTTCACATGGTCACTGAAATAATGAGAGAAAAAGAACGAAGCTTCTTCTTCGATTTATGATCTGCATATCGAACCTTTAACTCGTGCTTTTTGTCTTACTTTTTTCTTTAGATGATTTAAGTGCATGTTAAGAATAATTATAATTAAGTTTTATTACATGTAATTAAACTAAAATTTAACATACTCGATATTAATACCGATACATCCATCCATATTTCACAGGACCTCGAATACGTGTTTCAAATGGAAGATGAACAGTTAAATGCTCCATTACATTAAAGAAACCCGGAGGAAATATTTTCTCCAGTTTGGGCTGCAGTATAGGAATTTCTTCCTCAAGTTTACGTAGATGGTCAACTTTTTAACGTAGTTGAACAAAGCTTTTTATAAAACAAACTAAGTTCTGTTACAATCGTCCAAACTTTTATAGGCAACAGTTCTTTAAAAGCGACGGGTAACAAATGTTCCATCATGACATGATAATCATGACTTTTCATCCCACTCAGTTTACCGTTCTTATAGTTGAACATCTACGAAGATCAGAGGAAATCCCATCAGGAAATCTTAATCCTTCTACCCACTTTAACAGTACTTTAACTTGGTTACTGTCTAGCTCATAGCATGCTTTGGGGTTTTTTGTGTTATTTGGCTTCATATGAAGCTCAGGACGATTGCATATTGCCTCTATATCACGTCTTGATTTCAAATCGTCTTTATCTTTCCTTTAACATTCAAAACTGTGTTAAATACATTATCGAACACATTTTTCTCGTTGTGCATCACGTCGATGTTATGACAAATTAGGAGATTTTTTCAATAAGGCAACTCCCAAAA
Source organism: Allium fistulosum (assembly GCA_030737815.1). Lineage (NCBI taxonomy): Eukaryota > Viridiplantae > Streptophyta > Magnoliopsida > Asparagales > Amaryllidaceae > Allium > Allium fistulosum. The sequence goes on from CM060904.1 coordinate 694,360,197, forward strand.
TATACTTAGTTTGCACAAATTATGAATCGTCGATTTACCTTGAATTTCAATTTGTTCGCCAGTTTCATGTATCTTTGGATAATCCTTTGCAAGGTCATAAATATCTTCGCTTGATCAAGTCGTTGGTGGTCGCAAGGTCTCAAGTCTATTACTTGCAAAGTTTTTTTATCTTTTCTAAAAGGATGATTAATATGAAGAAAACACCGATGACAGTCAAACCATAAAATTTTCTTCTAATGTGATAAAGAAAATGCTCGTGTTTCTTCCATGCAATAAGGACAAGCTAGACGACCAGCCGTACTCCAACCCGAAAGCATTGCATATGCAGGAAAATCGTTTATAGTCCACAACAAAGAAGCGAACATACGAAAATTCTATTTTTTTGAAATGTCGTTTGTTTCAGCACCTTCATACCATAATGTTTTCGACTCTTCAATCAACGGTTGTAAATATACGTCGATTCCTTGTGTCAGATCATCAGGGCCAGGGATGACAATAGTGTGAAACATATACGAAGTTTTCATGCACATCCACGAAGGTAAATTGTAAAGTGTAACGATTAAAGACCAAGATGAATATTTTGAACCAAATTGAGAGAACGGTCAAAATCCATCCGTACATAAACCAAGTCTAACATTATGGCTCTCCGCTGCGAAAGCGGGGTATGTCTTATCAAAATGCTTCCATGTTTCTCCATCAGCTAGGTGCGTTAACGCATCTTCTTCCTGTGTTCTCACACAGTACCATCTCATATGATGCGCGGTTACAGAAGATGCATATAACCTTTGAAGCCTAGGAGTGATGGGTAGGTAATGCATATGCTTGTACAAAACTTCCTTTCCATTCTTTTTTTGGTTTGTATCTTCTCTGATTACATATTTTACAATTCCTAAGATTGATGTCTTCTTTCCAAAACAACATGCAACCATTTAAACATGTATCTATTTTTTGATACGGCAAACCAAAAGCAGACATAAGTTTTTTCACATCATAATGATTTTTGCACATTAAATTATCGGGTGACATATGCCATTTTACAGCTTGTACTATAGTTGTAAACCCGGCTTCTGTGAAGTAGTATTTTGATTTCATCGCAATGTATTCTGCAGTTACTAGTAGTTGAGTACCGCTTGTACAACCATCCCAAAGGGGTTTCTTAGCAGCATCTAATAAATCATAAAAAAAATTGCTCCAATACTTGGTTCTTCTTCGACATTAACATCGTTACCATCAACTTCAATAGTAGGGAACATTGAACATGCTGCATCTTCAATCATATCTTCTATGAGATTCGTCGAAACAATTTCAGTATCCAACTCCTCCTCCGAATGTACGGGATTAGATGCTATAAGTTCTCCATGATGATCCCACATCAAATAATTCAACACGAAACCATATTAGCGCAAATGAACTATTACCATATTCAATATCAAATGCTTCAATAATTTACACCTACTACATCGACAACGAATTTCTTCGTCGTTCTCATTATTACTTAAAGTGAATTCAATAAAGACGTGTCCACCATTTTGAAAATGTTCACTTATTGAGCCTCCAATTTCTCTTCTTTATTGGTACATCCAGCTCCGATCGATAAAATAATTGACTATTTTTTCTACTTTAAAACATAAAAACGTATTAATCATTTACGTATTGACATTTTATTTTTTAGTTAAATCATACATTTAAATTTTCGCAAATATATAATATTATTCTATTTAGTTTTATTTTCAAACGGATTTACACAAATTATTGTATGAATATAATCTACAATTTTTAGGTTATTGTGTTACACTTTGATGGTTGGTCATCCTATTTTCCATTACAAACATAATAGTAATTATATTTTGTAAATCATTTCATTTTAAACGATTCTACAAAATTTCGGCAGCATTTCCCCTTCGTTCCTTGTATCGTACACATGCGTGTACATAGGGAACAAAAAGAAAGTGTTGTCGAAATTTTGTGAACCGTTTAAAATGAAATGATTTGCAAAATATAATTACTTTATTATGTTTGTAATTTGTCAAATACAGGGACAAATCTGACAATTATTATATCAGATGAATATAAATGTCCGTTCTATGATAAAAACGAATATCCATACAATGATCATATACAATACTTGTCAAACGGGGACAAAAACTCTCTAAGGGATTTATAAAAAACAAAGCACTAATTATCATGTTCGACATTTTAGTAAATACATACGCTAAATCATGCACATCTCTACCCTAATTAACCTAAGCCAGCTCTAATGCGCATATGCACTAATTAATCTACGTATATACACTAACATACACTAAACAAATTAATGTTTTCGACATTTAGATGATAATAACTGTATAGCAACCAATCAATGGGGTATTATAAACAACTAGAATAACAAATTAACCCTAATTTAATAAATCAAAATTAATTAGCGTTTAGAAATAAAACCTGATTAGAGATTTGGTGAATTTGGAGGGAAAGGAGATACTAAATCTGTTCTCGGCCTGGAGCCTGTATACACGCTTTTTTCCGACAGCTTACGACGGCTAATTTACGTCGGTTTTCGACAGTTTTCCAAGGCCACTATATTTTATTTATGAAAACGCCACGGAGATCGTCAGCCGTCGGAAATATCCGTCGGAAGCTTCCGTCGTTATTTACTGTTGTTCTAGTAGTGTTTGTCCTTCAGCCCAAAAATGAAACTTGGTGTACTTCAATCTAGTTTTTTTTAAAGTTTGTCATTCTTCCTAATTCCCTCTTTTATTTATCATTATGTTAGTATCGTATATTTGTTTTTGATAAATATTTGTTGGAAGAACTTTAAATGCATAAAAATATATTGATTCAATAGCATTACACTTCCATTTTAGGTATTTTCGTTAATTCTCGAGTGATATTTGAAACTCAATCTATACCTTAAGTCAATTTCAAAATCTGTGTACATAAATTTTTATTTGTAAAATTCTATAAATGTGTTAATTTCAAAAATAAACGAGAATACTAATTTTCATTTATTTGCATAAAAAATATTGAATTCTAAAAAAAATATAAATTAATATGCAACTCATGTTTATCAACAAAAATAATTTAATTTATATTCAAATATAAAAATACATAAACCTCATAAAAAATTATACACATAGAAATACAGTAAGTTCGATTTATAACTGATTTATCCTAACAAATTCACCATGTATGATAAATACTATTCTTCAAAAATATTTATAATATTATTTTTTTACAACATACCGTGTGCAACGTACGAGTTACACACCAATTAATTAACGGTGAACAGAAACTCTGAACGCAATAATCTAGTCTGTTCATTCTATGGATCATTTCTACGTTGGCCGTCCGATGCGTTTGACACGTCCTAAACGAAAACAGGCTATTTTTGTGAACGGAAGCTTGCGAACCGCACCATATAGTTTGCAATCAGATGGTTATTACCCGGACTTATTTCAAAAGATCAATTAAACAGAAAGGTAGACGTTACTTCAAACTTCCCAGTTTGGTAAATTCAGCATAATTTATATGCTAGATATCGGGTACATTTTCTATCCATATGTCCTTATTTTGACAGTCTGTGTATTGCTGTAAATTCCACACCAAAACTGACGCTCATGTGTTAGATAATGACATGGTATTTGAATCATTCCTAGAAAGAGAATCACTTGACTTACAGCATTATTTACAGTAAATTTGACACAATATTAAGCTTAATCCACAGCATTATATATATAATTAATGTCACTATATAATTATATATATGATTCTTATTCTTAAACCTAATTGCACTTTAAGCTGCTAAAAGTTTGAAATCTAGCATCACGACTCTTTTATTTATTTTATTGCAACTTACCCAAAAGGCAGCATATGGTTCTTAGGTAAATGCACATTAGCCTCACTTTCAATCATATCTATTCCTTCTAATACAAGATTATCAAGATAAATTGTAGTTTATTCATACTAAAGTTTTGTACTTTCCCTCCATTGTTGGTTTGCACTCACTAGTCAACATCTCATACTCCACTCTCTTTTTCATCAACCATCATCATCCAAAACTTAGAAAAATCTAACATAATATGACTTAAGAAGCAACTGTATTACAGATTGAAGCCAACTTTGTATCATTATATGAAACTACCATACTCCTTCTTCATTGTAAATATCATATATTTTTATGAATTTTACTCAAGTCATATATAATTCTATGTTCTAAGCTAATTTTCAAAGGCTAATAAGGATAATTGATCATATATTTGTTGTTGAGTCTTTTTTCTCTCTTCATATACTTACAACAGAGTGGGTGGATAAACAAAAATATCAATGACCTTTCATTATTCTAATGTGCACAAACAACCCAAAATTAAAAGCAAAGCAACATGACTACATGAGCCAAAAGAAAAGGCATCACAAGATAAGGCAAAAAATATAATGTAAAGTCCCTACTCCCAATTATATATACACGCTTATTCCAAGAACTTAGATTTCCCCCTCTCCTCTCATTCCTTTTTTCTATAATTTATGGGTAGCTCCTTCACTTTCACTCTCCACAGATGTCTACGTTTATCTCCTTCATTATCCTCACAGTTTTCGTTCTAAAGTCTCAGTGCACCACATTCACATTTACTAACAAATGCGACACAACTGTTTGGCCAGGCATACTGACCAATGCCGGCAGCCCTACTTTGAACCCAACCGGGTTTGAACTCGAACCGGGTCAGACCCAGTCGTTTCAGGCCCCGACTGGGTGGTCCGGTCGCTTGTGGGCTCGGACTGGGTGCAGTTCCGACTCAAATGGGTCTTGGCTGTGTAGAACTGGTGATTGCGGGTCGGGTCAGGTTGAGTGTAATGGACTTGGTGCTGCTCCTCCTGCTACTCTTGCTGAGTTCACATTAGCTGGTCCTTCTTCAGGTCTGACCTTTCCTTTTTATTTTTCCAGAATTAAAAAAAAATAACAAGTTGTGATTTTTATGTAAAAAATGTGGATTCTTCAATTTTTAGAAGCTAGATCTGTTGCTGGCTTAGAACAAGAAAGTCAAATAAAACCTGGAAAATTATTAAATTAGTAATCTTAAACACATGTTTTTGGTTTGGACTGATCTTCATTAGTAGTCTTAACAAGTTTTCTTAAGCTTTTTTTACAGCACATAAACTGAATTTTGCTTGTAAATCTTGGAAAATGTATGCCTATTTCTGTGGATAATATCAATAATTTATGTACTACAACTGAAATAATGCACCTTTTATTTTTCACTGATGGTTAGTCACCATTCTATTCATATTAGCCTAATGTTTGACCTTGTTTGTGCATACTGTCTTTATGAGCTTAATGAATCTGGATTATATAACACATGAATTCATAACTGTTCCACAAAAATAAATAAATAAAAATAAAAAAAGTAATTAATTTATATTTCAAGGGGTACCACTGTATTTGATTCCTTATCTTCTTTTTATTCTTACCTTCCAAAAAAATTAATATATCAATTGGTGTTCTACTGCTATTTGAAATGTAACCTGGCCATAACTGAATATTATAAAATAGAAGTCATTGGACAGACAAGCTGAAATTTTGATGACTTTAGTTTTAACATATAATACAAGTTATGATAGCCTTTCCAATTTATGTCTATTGTTAGAGAATATTTCTATATTTCCTATTACATATGCCCATTGCTTTCCTACTATAATATAAAGGCAAAAGTAGTGTTAACTAATTGTATTCTTTGCTAATTAATCAAAACCTAACCTATATATCCCATATTCTTATTTCAGTTCAATTTTGTGTATGATATTTATTAACATTCATAAAAAAAATTTCTTTGTGGAAACAGGACTAGATTTTTATGACGTAAGCTTAGTCGACGGGTACAACTTACCCATGATAGTCGAGTCCAGTTCAAGTGCGTGCAGTTCAACCGGATGCTCAGTCGATCTGAACCAAAGATGTCCCGCCGAGCTACGTACATCGAACGGTGAAGCATGCAAGAGCGCTTGCGAGGCATTTGGCAAGCCCGAATATTGTTGCAATGGAGAATTCGGTAGCCCTAGTACATGTCAACCCACTTTTTACTCCGAAATGTTCAAAATGGCTTGCCCTAAGTCTTATAGCTACGCCTACGATGATGCCACCAGTACGTTTACATGTACTGGTGGTGATTATGCTGTTACATTCTGCCCTGAGTCTACCCCAAGGTACAATTATGAGAAATACTAATCACACTCTCTTTTTTTTGGATGGCCTGCCCTGTATTCCATCCAACTAATGGAGAGTTTAGACAATGATTGTTAATGCTAACCACAGTTATTGGTGGGTTTTTATAGTTAATTATATACTCTTTAAGGAACAGTGGCTAGCATTGCTCTTCTTATCCTAAATCAGCTCATATTCTGTCATACATCACATGATTTATTAATTGATTGGGTTCCACTATGCCTTTAAAATGACGAGATGATACAAAAATTAAGTGGGACATGAATTGAATTCATTGTATACTGATTCAAAGATGCTCATAGCTAAATATGATCATTAAAGCAAACCCTTTTCATTCCATTTTGTAGCAAGAAGGCAACGACAACGGACTCATCGATTAACTATACTCCACCGGAAGTAACAACAGAAGGAGGTAGCGGTGGAGACAGTGGTGGAGGTGGTGGTGGTGGAGGTGGTTTTGCTTTGGACACGTGGATAGCGGATCTTGCAATTGGACAAGCACCACCCTCTATATTGATTAGCTCTTTGTTTCAACATGCTACATTGTTTATTCTCACCACTATCTTGCCTAGCCTTTTATTTACTTTTCATGTATTGTGATGTTAGTTGGATTCATGTAGGATTAGAAGAACATAATGATCAAAGTTATGTTGGGTTTATAATTTTTTATTTATTTTGCATTTTGGTTGATCATTCAAAGTTATGGATGGAGATTTGTTTGAATAGGAAATAAGGATTAGGATGCAAATTATTGCAATTGATATATATCTCCAGTTGTTTTATTTGTTTCATAATTGTATGTATAAAGGAGGATTGAATCCTAAGTCATTTAAGATAGTACATTATCTATCATTGCTTATCCTAATGGAAAACCATTATATGAAATGATTTGTATTTTATCTGGAAGGAATAGTCAGCATGCTCTCCTTTAGAAAGAGAGAGTGTGTTTGTATTTGCTCTATAATTGATGAAGAAGGTAGATTCATTAATCATTAGTATATATTCTCAACGATTGTCTATCACTCTCCACCAATCACAGAATAAGTAAAAGCATTTTTTTTACTAAGATAGTGTGCTTAGTATTTCTCTTTTATGTTTTATTTAATAGGTTGAGATTGAGATTTTTTTGGAAATGGTGAAACAAAGCAAAATTGTTTGTCACGTGCACTGTTAGTGTTTGTGCATGATATATTCATTGTTTAGTGGCATAAAAAGGAACAAGTGGTCTACTATTATACAACAATAATGAAATAAATAAACACACGTGACTCATAGTATGGCCCATAATGAGTCGTAAATAGAGCTAAAATGGTTTCAATAAAAAAAAAGTCGCCTGTTTGTTGGACTAGATTATTAAAGCTTTTGCAGAGAGGAAATGGAATCCTATGCTGAAAGAGACGCTTATCTTTTTTGTTAGATTTAGGAGAAAGAAATATCATAAAAGAGTAGATAATTATTATAGTCGACAACTATGTTGGCTGACATCATGGCCCAATGTAATATTCTGTAGGATATCTTCTTTTCATACCCTTGTCATACTTCACTAGAGTTTGAAGAACACAAATTTGATATTTTGTTTATCAGTAATCTCTTTCAGAATTCAAATACAAAAGGCTGAAAGGGTGGAAATACATGAGCGCGCTTTTGTTTTATCTGTGATATATTAAAAAATTGTCCAATACAGATGGACTAGCTAGACTCTTCTCAAAATGAGCAAAATATATGTTGATGGAACCATAAAAAGAATTTCATGTTTTACATATTACCAAATCAGTATATATGAACATCATCTTTAGCCTATTTTACGATTTGAAACTAATCATAATTCAATATACGCATACACTTTAATACAACACAAGAATTAATTTTATATATATATATATATATATATATATATATATATATATATATATATATATATGGTTCGTTTAGAGGTTGGATTCACATAGGAGTGAGCAATATTCGATGCGAACCGAATTAACTTCATTTTGGTCGGTTCAGTTCGGTTATGAAATTGTATTGGTTTGAATTCGGTCTGTAAAATAATTTTATTTTGGTTATCGGTTTAACCAAATTAACCGAACTTTTATTATATTTAATCTAAATTCATAACATTGTGATACTCTAATAATTTATTTAGTAATAAAACCAAAACTTTTATCCATTGAAAATATGTTAATTTTTCTTATAAACTTAGAAAAGTGCACGAAATAGTTTCTCTAAACATAAATTTATGTTTTCCTTTAAATAAATCGATCATTTGAAAATAACATATGGTAATTTATCTTATTTATCTTTTTTGTTCAGTTAAATCGGTTACCGATCGAATTAACCGAAATTAATTTGTTTCGATTTAATTCTGACTTTTTTCGATTTTAGTTCGATTTGATATTTTTTACCTTAAAACCAACCGAACCGACCAAACGCACGGTCATAGATTCACGTAGGATTAGAAAAATATAATGATCAAAGTTAGTTCAGTGGTTTTTTTTTAATAAAAAGAACCAAACTTAGAACATGAATGTACATACTATAGTCATTTCATGATTTATGTGAAATAAAAAGGGTAGTAAATTAGCTAGATGTTACATAACTATATCACATGTGATCCAATAGGCAATGGTGTGTGCATTAATAGTTAGAGATATAAAGTGAACTGTATTGAAAAGATAAAAAGCAAGGGAAGGAGAAAAAGAAGTAGACAGGTTAGGATGTCAAAAAAATGGGCCATGGATAAAAGGATTGATTCCATCATTCGGGGAAGCTTTAACTGGTGCGCATCATTTATGCCTCCTGCTACTTTTGACTGTTTGATCATAAATAAATCAAAGCAGTATGAATCACTTTTTTTTCACATAGTTATAAGTTCATTTCACATAAAATCAGTTCAGACTGTAGGACAGATTGATTGTATTACTTCAAAATAACATTTTAAGATGAGCATATCAATCATGTATTTCTCATATCATCCAAACTAGTTTCTCTCTAAAAAGAATGTGATATTAAGCCTCCACTTTAAAGTTTTGTAATACCGGTCATGAAAGGTTTTGAAAATACCAGTTTTTATCGTAAATGATCGTAATGACTTTTATTGATTTACATAAAGTATTGTTATAACCGACCAATATATGCTTAAGAGTTGAACATACATCGGTTTTGAAAGTTTTCACGGTTTTATAACCAATAACAACCGACATGGAAAAAAACTTACAACTGAGTCAAAATCGATAGAAAATAAACTCTCAAACATAGTCTAAGCTTTCCTTCATTGACATAGTGCCTGGTAGCTTTGATTGACAAATTCATTTCTAATGGAAATTAGGTTTTTACTCCACTTGTGCTCTTTTAGTTGCCTACAAATTTAGTTTAAGGTCAGCTTTTGGGTCAGGCTGAAAAATATGTTAAAGATTAATAATAAATTTTAAACAAATATATTTTTATGTATATTATTTTATAAAAATTTATTAGCTTGTTTGATTGTGTACTTAATTACTCTTCATGAGGTTGGCACTTTGCAATAAATTTTTATTTTCTATGGTGTCGAACTGACCCTGGTTATGTTGTTTAATTGATAATTAAATAAAAGAAAAGAAATTAATATATATTGATGTGTTATGCTTTATGGCATAAAACCATCTAATATGATGATTTTTGTAATACTCATGCCTTATCCGTTTTCTGAATATCTCATCATTCATCAATTGTTTAAAATGACGCAAGAGCTATTTTCCCCAACGAATCTTTAAAGGAATATGCATAAAAGTATCTCACTGGCTGAGATGACCCACTTTTTACATGAAGTTTTTTTTTTTTTTTACCAATATATATAGTGATCATCTATTCAAGAGAACATCCTTTCTCTACTATCCAGGATCTTCTCACCAATATAAAAATATTGTTGTAATCAAGTCACCTAACTTACATTCAAAAAATCATGTATAAATGATACTTTAAGGTTTTCCCTTTCTTTTATCAGAGTAAAAGAATTTTGGATGCAGAGAATTTTATTTTGGGATTTTCTATAAAATTTCTCATGGCAAAAATAATTTCCAGAAAGCTTTTCTACTTACTTAATTTTTTTCACAAATTCTAGATGTTATTTTTCTAGTTTTTAAAGTTAGTTTAGACCTCCAAGGATTTAGATCTACTGAATGCTTAATTATCCCTTATACAATTGTGTATATGTGTATTCTGTGTGCAGGTGTGTGTATCTGTGTTCTGTGTGCATGTGTGTTTCTGTGACCTGTGTGCATGTATGTGTCTGAGTGATTTCAGGTAACATATATTTTCAATATAACTATCCTGATTTTCTGGTTTTCTTTATTTGTTATATTTCTTAATCAATTAGCTTAGGGTAATAGGCTGGTTGAACCCAGGCTTGACAAAATTGGTCATGTTAGCCGGAATTCCTCTGCTACTTTTACACATATCCTATACAACTAATCTGGGTTTTCATCCTACCTATTTTTCCATTAATACTCACAACAGATCTCAGGTTACCCTTTTAAATTTTCAATTCACAGATCATTTCAAATTATTCTTATTGTTGCACACTTAGGCTAAGCATTCAGGGAGTTAATACTATAAATTATCACTTAACAAAACATTCTCAAAAACAACCTGAAACTGTTAATAGAAATCTTAGGAATAGTTCAATACTTGCAGATAGAAAATAGCATTACATCAGTTTCCTCCCAAAACAACTTAACTAACATTTCATAATACAAGTCCAATTTAACATCTATCTTGAGTCTGTAACTATTATCCAATTCCTTAGCAGCTAATTCATCCAATTCTTGATCAAGAAAATGCCTATTTACCTGCACAATCACCACGAGCTGCCTCATCAAAAGATGAGACACCCAATGGTATATAAACACACAAAGGGTCAGACTAAATTGTCTGGTATGAATAATCTTACTGAAAATTTAAATAACTTTTAAAACAGATGAAGTAAAGCAATGTTTTCCTTGTATACAAACCTCTACCACCTGTGCATGTTTATTAATGCATAACATAAAAACACATAATTCAATGGATTATTTCAGAGAGCACAAAACATATAATTCTCAAAAGAATATTCTGAACCACCCAACATAATCATCATTTAATCATTTTCCTTATTTATAATCTTGCTGGCTATCAGGGATTTTACCCAACCTACCTGTGAACTTAATCTCCAATTCAATCTCAGGTATTTTATGATGGACTTTAGCTACTTTCTCTCTATTAAAACACACACTGTCTGGGGCATATTCACTGTTAACCCAGCACACTCAGGCCCCTGGGTATAATCATACCATGTGTGAGCTTGCAATATTTCCCTTGCCAAGCCTTACTTTGTAGCCCTAAGATCCAAGTCCTTAGTTATATTACTAAGTATTCATTTTCCCTCTTTCCCTCATGCTAATCCCTTCTGCATCTCATACACCAATCAGAGAAAATAAATAACTCAACCATCATGCATATGTTCAAAGGATGACAGATCATCTTTTCATAATCATAGATTTATTCACACAAGCTAGTTTAATTTCTTAGTGTACATATTATTTAAATCATGGGTTTTTCTTTTAAGGAATCATGCCTATAAATATATGGTCATTTCAGTTTGCCTTGATGTATCCATTTGCCTCTGGCTTAATCAGATACTCACAGATTCATGAGATCTGACTAAACCACAAGCTTCTAATCTTATTTGGATTTATTTGTAAACATAGAAGTTCAGCACAAGTATAACTTTGCACTTCTATGTTACCACATTTATTCTTGAGACATAAGCAGCAACCACTTTATGCTACAGTCCCATTTGTTTTCCATTTTTAGACCATAGACTCATATCATATATCCCTGGAGTTCCCATGAATAAATTTATATGCAGCAGTCACATAAAAAAAAAGAACATCCCATCTCAAAGATAATTCATGATACAATAATTGTTCAAACATGAAAGTCACCAATATATTTTCTGGATACATTCACACACAATATTTAAACAGATCATCAACACATCAATCTCATAAACAAGCACAGATTAATTAAAACATAAACCATTTAGGCTGCCTCAATATTCAGGACTTAATGCCAATTTTCAGTGAGATTACTCACCTTAATCCTTTCCTTTTGATCTGTTATCTCCTACTTGTCTCTAATGGCCAGTGCTTCCCAGTTTTCTCTTTTGCTAACTGTCTATATTTTCTGTATATTTATTTAAAGAAAATGGTGACAGATCCTTTCACCCTTAACCCTCTTTTATACAAGACCTTGGCTGCCTCTAGGGTTTTAGAATTTACTCAATGTCAATTCTACCCTACAACTTATGATCAGCCTCTCTTTCAATTTTTAAGAGCAAATGGGTAAATGGTCCCTGGTTCTATTAACAGAAATTTACACTTTATTACCTCAGTCACCATATTTGCATGATATCTCTAAAGCTAAGAAAATTGCTAAAAGTGGATAAAGTATTTTTCAACAACTCATACTACTTTCATGCAATTTCTAATAATTTTCTTTAGCCAGCCTTTGTTTTAAAATGCCTGTACACTATCTATATTTCTATTTCTGCCTAAGTCTTTATTTCCCTTACCCTAGACTTGTTTCAATGGCACATTCATATTTTGTCATGTTCATGTATTTATAGTTTTCTTTAGCTTACAAATAATTTTCTATTTTTCCAGAGAAGTATGTACATATGTATTATATCATCTTGTATACATATCAATATTTACCCAATATTTATTTATGGTCAACTTATCATATATATTTTTCCTAGGCAACCAAAAATAATTCAAACAAGTATATTAAATTAAATTATAAAACTTGCTCATAAAATCAGGGTTATCACATATACCATTCCTTTTAGGAATTGTGTCTCACAATTCTTTCATACTCAATTCAGACATTTTTAATTCAGCAATCAATCATTCTCAGTTCAATCATTAATTAACTCCTATGCATAACAAAGTATTCAATCAAATCATTCATTAGTATATTTATGCATATATATATATATATATTTTACCTTTTATTCAATCAATTAGCTGTGGATAATCACTTCTGATTTTATCTTCCACCTCCTATGTGCAATCATTTGGGTCAAGACTCCATTGCACTTTCACTAATTTTATTGCTTTGTTTCTCAATTTCTTAGTTTCCTTTGCAACTATGCCTACATGCTTCTTCTCATACATCATTCTGGGGTCAATCTGCACTTTCTCAGGAGATTTTAAAATTGTTTCTTCATCATGAACCCATCTCCTTAACTGAGATACATGAAAAACATCATGCATTGCTCTCATCTCCTCTGGCAATGCTAACTTATAGGCTACATTTCCAATTCTTTCTAGAATTTTATATGGTCCTATATACCTTGGAATCAACTTTCCTTGTTTTCCAAATCTCAAAATCTTTTTCATGGGTGATATTTTAATAAATACATAATTCCCCACATCATACTGCATTTCTTTCCTCTTTTGGTTAGCATATTTCTTTTGCCTATCTTGGGCAGAAGCAATCCTTTTCCTAATCAAGGCTATCTTCTCAGAGGTTTATTTTACATTTTCTGGTCCTAAGACCACTTTCTCCCCAGACTCAATCCAACTTGAAGGTGATAAACAGGGTCTACCATAAAGTGCTTCAAAGGGTGCCATGCCTATGCTACTGTGATGGCTGTTGTTATATGCAAATTCTGCCAGAAATATGTGATCTTCCCAACTTCCTCCCCAATCCAATATACATGCCCTCAACATGTCTTCAAGTAATTTGTTCACAATTTCCGTTTGGCCATCAGATTGAGGGTGATATGCTGTGCTCAAGCACAAATCAGTCCCCATTGCCTTGTGGAAACTTTGCCAGAATTTCGAAGTGAAGATGGTATCTCTATCACTTACTATAGTTTTTGGTATTCCATGCAATCTAACTATTTCTTTGATGAATAACTGAGCTAAGGTGCATGCATTCCTATCTGATTTTACAGGTATAAAATGAGCTGTTTTGGTTAACCTATCAACCACAACCCAAATACTATCATTTCCCCTCCTAGTCTTAGGCAAACCATCAATGAAGTCCATTGATATGTCTTCCCATTTCCATTTTGGTATTTGTAAAGGTTGCAGCATCCCTGAGGGTCTTTGATATTCAGCCTTTACCTGTTGACAAACCATGCACTTAGACACATATAATGCCACTGCACTCTTCATCCCACTCCACCAATAATCTCTTTTTAGGTTGTGATACATTCTGGTACTTCCTGGGTGTATGGTATACTTGCTTCTGTGATAAGCATCCAAAATTTCTTGCTTCAATTCTTCAATGACAGGCACACATATTCTCTTTCCTTTCTCCAAATGACCTTGTTTATTCAATTGGAATCCTTCCACTACCTCACCATTTAATATTTGAACTTCCTTCTCAAATAAAGATGGATCTTGGTCTTGTAGCTTCACAATTTTATTTTTCAATTCTGATCCCAAAGTAACAAAACTCAACCTCCCTATTTCTTCTTTCTCACTGCACATGCTCATATTTTCCTCACTGCCCCTTTTCACTTCTGAGTCAATCAGTAATGATAAAGTATTAAATTCTTCTATCATCAATCTAGCTACATTGGCATGCTGTCTACTTAAAGCATCTGCCACTTTATTAGCTTTACCAAGTGTATATAGTATTTCAAAATCATATGAGGCTAAGAGTTCAATCCACCTTTGCTGCCTCATATTCAATTCTTTTTGTGAAAACAAATATTTGAGTGACTTATGATCTGTATAGACTTCAAATTTAGCCCCTAACAAATAATGTCTCCATAACTTAAGAGCATATACTATAGCAGATAGTTCAAGATCATGTGTAGCATACCTTACCTCACTGGGCTTCAACTGTCTAGAGGCATAAGCTATTACTTGATGTTGTTGCATCAACACTGCCCCAAGCCCCTGTCCACTAGCATCAGTATATATCACCAAATTCTCATTCCCTTCAGGCACCTTTAGTATTGGAGCTTGTATCAATGCTTCTTTTAATCTTTCAAAGGCTTTCTTACACTCCTCGGTCCAAATAAAAGCCTGATTCTTTCTAGTCAATTTAGTTAATGGAATTGAAATTTTTGCAAAATCCTTTATAAACCTTCTATAATAACCAGCCATTTCCATAAATGACCTAACTTCTGTGACACTGGTAGGCCTTTTCCATGTTTGAATTGCCATCACCTTATTGGGATCTACAGATAGGCCTTTCTCTGATACTACATGACCTAAAAATTTTACCTCATTTTGCCAAAAAGTACATTTTGAAAATTTTGCCTTCAAATTTTCTTGCCTTAATTTCTGCAGTACTATATGCAAATGGTTCTCATGCTCTTCAATTGTTTTAGAATAAATTAGTATATCATCAATAAATATCAATACAAATTTATCTAAATATTTTCTAAAAATTCTATTCATCAAATCAACAAAGTAAGAGGAGGCATTAGTCAAGCCAAAGGGCATCACCAAAAATTCATAAAGCCCATACCTAGTATTAAAAGCAGTATACTTGATGCTCTCCTCCTCTACCTTCATTTGATGAAATCCTGAAGCTAAGTCAAGTCTAGAAAATATTTTTGCACCACTTAATTGATCAAAAAGATCATCAATTCTTGGCAAAGGGTATTTATTTTTAATTGTGATTTTATTTAACTCTCTATAATCAATACATAACCTGAGAGACCCATCTTGCTTCTTAACAAAAACCACTGGTGCTCCCCAAGATGAGCTACTGGGTCTGATGAATCCTTTTTCCTCTAGTTCAACTAATTGCTTTTTCAGTTCTGTTAATTCCTTAGGCCCCATTCTAGTTGGCCTCTTAACCACAGGGTTAGCTCCTGGAATTAATTTGATAGAAAATTCTACTGGTCTATGGTTAACAATTCCCTTAACCTCACCAAACACATCAGCATACTGATTTACTACAGGGATTTCTTCCAATGCAGGCATGTGCTTCTCACCAGTCAAGTTATCAAGGGTGGCTATGCTTCTATTCTTATCTGCTTCACAAAGAACAATTACCCTTTTTCCATCAGAAGTTTTCAATGATAAGGTGGAGGTCTCCATGTTTATAATTGCCTTATATCTTTTTAACCAATCAACTCCTAATATAACTCCCATGCCTGGATATTGCAACACATATAGGTCTGCATCAAACATATGCCCCCCTATATTCAATCCTAATTGTTTACATATTATACCCAATATACAGGAACTACCTAAAGGACTTTTAATAAGCAAGGGCTTATCTACAAGCATACAATTTAATTTTAGCTGTTGTACAATGTCATGGGAAATTAATGAGTGTGTAGCCCCAGTATCATACACTACTGCAAAAGGTATTGAGTGAATAAGCAAAGTACCTTCAACTTGGCCATGATTTTCAACATTGGGACTTCCTGTCATTTTGCTTTTCCCTTCCAACATTCCCATCTTTCCTTGCCTCAACTCTGGACAGTTCCTTCTTATGTGCCCTTCCTTCCCACACAGATGACATTTGAAAGATGCTGGTTTGGGATTTGTACACCTATTCTTCATGTGTCCCTCTTGTCCACAATTATAGCAAGTGATCTTCTTTTTAACCTCAGCAGTTTTGACCTCTTCTGATTGCTTGGTGGAAGCTACATCCATTTTCTTTTTATCATAAGGGTGGAACTTACCCTTTCCTTTCTTGTTTTGGTTATTTTTAAATGCTCTGAAATTTTCTCTGGATTTATCATGTTGTTCAAGGCTCAAAGTCAGATCTAAAACTTGATCAAAGGTCCTATCCTTATATGGCAGCATGGCTCTACTGAGACTGGCATTCAATCCTTGGATGTATCTACCATTTTTAGCTTCCTTAGTTGTGATGAGCACTGCACCATACTTTGCTAGAGATTCAAACTTCTGGGTATACTCAGTAACACTCATAGTTCCCTGTCTTAATTTAATGAATTCTTCCAGCAAGGACTCTTTAGCTGATGCAGGTACAAACCTTCCTTCCAACATTTCTTTAAACTGGTTCCATGTCACCTCCCCTTCAGGTTTTCCAGCTATAATGACTTTCCACCAGTCCAAAGCTGCTCCTCTCAATTGTCTAGATGCTATTAGCCTCTTCTTTTGGTCTTCCACTTGCATATCAGCAAATATTCTATCCAAAATTCTGAGCCAATTTTGAATTCCCATTATTCCTTCTGTTCCATCAAAAGTCTTGCCTCCAAGATTGGTAAAAGTCTTGAGTAGTTTAGAAAGCTCCTCATGTGGATTTTCTTGCTTATTGCCTACCCCATCCCTTATGGCTCTCATGAAATCTTGCATATTCACCATGGGTGGTTCACTTGGTCCTACCCCTTGTTGTCTGGGTCTTACCATTGTTCTATGGATACAACACTGGAGTTAGTCCATTTTATCTAATCTTATATAAATTAACCTATTCCAACTTATTATCATTCAATTATAACAGACAGTATTAACATAAGTACATAAAGACAAGGCATCCAAGACAGTCAATACTTTCATGCATTCAAAACAGCCAAGTTCATTCAAGATTTTTACTATGTTATTTATCAACATAGCTCTGATACCAAATTGAGATGACCCACTTTTTACATGAAGTTTTTTTTTTACCAATATATATAGTGATCATCTATTCAAGAGAACATCCTTTCTCTACTATCCAGGATCTTCTCACCAATATAAAAATATTGTTGTAATCAAGTCACCTAACTTACATTCAAGAAATCATGTATAAATGATACTTTAAGGTTTTCCCTTTCTTTTATCAGAGTAAAAGAATTTTGGATGCAGAGAATTTTATTTTGGGATTTTCTATAAAATTTCTCATGGCAAAAATAATTTCCAGAAAGCTTTTCTACTTACTTAATTTTTTTCACAAATTCTAGATGTTATTTTTCTAGTTTTTAAAGTTAGTTTAGACCTCCAAGGATTTAGATCTACTGAATGCTTAATTATCCCTTATACAATTGTGTATATGTGTATTCTGTGTGCAGGTGTGTGTATCTATGTTCTGTGTGCATGTGTGTGTCTGTGACCTGTGTGCATGTATGTGTCTGAGTGATTTCAGGTAACATATATTTTCAATATAACTATCCTGATTTTCTGGTTTTCTTTATTTGTTATATTTCTTAATCAATTAGCTTAGGGTAATAGGCTGGTTGAACCCAGGCTTGACAAAATTGGTCATGTTAGCCGGAATTCCTCTGCTACTTTTACACATATCCTATACAACTAATCTGGGTTTTCATCCTACCTATTTTTCCATTAATACTTACAACAGATCTCAGGTTACCCTTTTAAATTTTCAATTCACAGATCATTTCAAATTATTCTTATTGTTGCACACTTAGGCTAAGCATTCAGGGAGTTAATACTATAAATTATCACTTAACAAAACATTCTCAAAAACAACCTGAAACTGTTAATAGAAATCTTAGGAATAGTTCAATACTTGCAGATAGAAAATAGCATTACATCAGTTTCCTCCCAAAACAACTTAACTAACATTTCATAATACAAGTCCAATTTAACATCTATCTTGAGTCTGTAACTATTATCCAATTCCTTAGCAGCTAATTCATCCAATTCTTGATCAAGAAAATGCCTATTTGCCTGCACAATCACCACGAGCTGCCTCATCAAAAGATGAGACACCCAATGGTATATAAACACACAAAGGGTCAGACTAAATTGTCTGGTATGAATAATCTTACTGAAAATTTAAATAACTTTTAAAACAGATGAAGTAAAGCAATGTTTTCCTTGTATACAAACCTCTACCACCTGTGCATGTTTATTAATGCATAACATAAAAACACATAATTCAATGGATTATTTCAGAGAGCACAAAACATATAATTCTCAAAAGAATATTCTGAACCACCCAACATAATCATCATTTAATCATTTTCCTTATTTATAATCTTGCTGGCTATCAGGGATTTTACCCAACCTACCTGTGAACTTAATCTCCAATTCAATCTCAGGTATTTTATGATGGACTTTAGCTACTTTCTCTCTATTAAAACACACACTGTCTGGGGCATATTCACTGTTAACCCAGCACACTCAGGCCCCTGGGTATAATCATACCATGTGTGAGCTTGCAATATTTCCCTTGCCAAGCCTTACTTTGTAGCCCTAAGATCCAAGTCCTTAGTTATATTACTAAGTATTCATTTTCCCTCTTTCCCTCATGCTAATCCCTTCTGCATCTCATACACCAATCAGAGAAAATAAATAACTCAACCATCATGCATATGTTCAAAGGATGAGAGATCATCTTTTCATAATCATAGATTTATTCACACAAGCTAGTTTAATTTCTTAGTGTACATATTATTTAAATCATGGGTTTTTCTTTTGAGGAATCATGCCTATAAATATATGGTCATTTCAGTTTGCCTTGATGTATCCATTTGCCTCTGGCTTAATCAGATACTCACAGATTCATGAGATCTGACTAAACCACAAGCTTCTAATCTTATTTGGATTTATTTGTAAACATAGAAGTTCAGCACAAGTATAACTTTGCACTTCTATGTTACCACATTTATTCTTGAGACATAAGCAGCAACCACTTTATGCTACAGTCCCATTTGTTTTCCATTTTTAGACCATAGACTCATATCATATATCCCTGGAGTTCCCATGAATAAATTTATATGCAGCAGTTACATAAAAAAAAGAACATCCCATCTCAAAGATAATTCATGATACAATAATTGTTCAAACATGAAAGTCACCAATATATTTTCTGGATACATTCACACACAATATTTAAACAGATCATCAACACATCAATCTCATAAACAAGCACAGATTAATTAAAACATAAACCATTTAGGCTGCCTCAATATTCAGGACTTAATGCCAATTTTCAGTGAGATTACTCACCTTAATCCTTTCCTTTTGATCTGTTATCTCCTACTTGTCTCTAATGGCCAGTGCTTCCCAGTTTTCTCTTTTGCTAACTGTCTATATTTTCTGTATATTTATTTAAAGAAAATGGTGACAGATCCTTTCACCCTTAACCCTCTTTTATACAAGACCTTGGCTGCCTCTAGGGTTTTAGAATTTACTCAATGTCAATTCTACCCTACAACTTATGATCAGCCTCTCTTTCAATTTTTAAGAGCAAATGGGTAAATGGTCCCTGGTTCTATTAACAGAAATTTACACTTTATTACCTCAGTCACCATATTTGCATGATATCTCTAAAGCTAAGAAAATTGCTAAAAGTGGATAAAGTATTTTTCAACAACTCATACTACTTTCATGCAATTTCTAATAATTTTCTTTAGCCAGCCTTTGTTTTAAAATGCCTGTACACTATCTATATTTCTATTTCTGCCTAAGTCTTTATTTCCCTTACCCTAGACTTGTTTCAATGGCACATTCATATTTTGTCATGTTCATGTATTTATAGTTTTCTTTAGCTTACAAATAATTTTCTATTTTTCCAGAGAAGTATGTACATATGTATTATATCATCTTGTATACATATCAATATTTACCCAATATTTATTTATGGTCAACTTATCATATATATTTTTCCTAGGCAACCAAAAATAATTCAAACAAGTATATTAAATTAAATTATAAAACTTGCTCATAAAATCAGGGTTATCACACTGGCCAGTAAAACTAAATTTTAACGGCTTTAGTATTAACAATTGATTTATTTTCTTTTTTAAAAAATATATTGTGAGACCTCGTGTTTTTCCACACTTAACATATTTATTAAAGAGGGAATTAGTTTGAAGCAAAAATCCGAAAAAAAATTAATCTGTAGGACACATCTTTTAGAATTTAATGTGAAGGACAGCAGAATGTTATATTCATATGGTATTTACATACATGGAATTGCTATATTCATGCAATCCAACACTAAATAACACCACCGCTTTCATAAGGCTACCACCCGGCTCAATAACTTAAACCCTAAATTCATTGCGTGCTGCATTATCCATCATCATTCAGCTCAACACTCCCTTTTTTAGCAATTCTCATTCTTCTTCCGTGCTTCGATTAAACAATCGATCTCATTTAATTAATTGCAATCTAACATCGATTTCTATTAGTTTAGTTTTAATCTTTAAGCAACTGAGCAAGATTTCCGTTCAAATTTACGCTGATTCCTCTCCTTTCAAATATGGTGGATTGTTGTCGAAGTTGCTGTGAAGGCTAGATCTTGTAAGATGGAAGATGTTGAAACTTTTTCAATAATCCCCCCGATTCTCTGCTGCAAATACAAATTAGTAATTGGTTGTAGTTGTAACTTTTCCATGATCGAGTCCGATAGATAAGTGCTCCATAAACATTTTGAAAAGAAATGTTCATAATATGATTATTACATAACTCACAGTTCATATTAAGTTGTAAGCCCTAATTTGTCAGTTGATCCATAGTAGTTAATTGTTCCATATTTGCGTGTGTAGTAGATTTAAATTCTTTTTAGCTCTTGGTAAACAAAACAAAAAATTGTCAAAATATTCTGCATTATATATTGGGGAAATTAATTTAAAAGACAAAGATTTGTATTTTTTTTTCCTCAAGGACACAACCTCAATATTATTAACACAAGGACAAACATTTTCCTAAAAATTATTCATAAGGACAAACATTTTCCAAGATTATTCATAAGGACAACAAAACTGCTACCAAGCTAAAAACTGATACCTAAAAACTGCTACCGATAACTACAAACTAATACCTAAAAACTGCTATCAATGACTAAAAACTGATACCTAAAGAAAGTTGTCCTTTTGGATAAAATATTGAAGGTATGTCCTTGAGGCAAAAACGCTGAGAAATTTTGTCATTGACAATAATTTCCTGTTATATATTTTCATTTATATACTAATGTAATTAAATTTTAAACATTTGAGTTCAATATATAGAATTATACATATGATTGGAATTATACAATAAATGTTGACTATATATTACATCAAATATTAATGTATGTATTTTATAATAATAACAATTGTAACGATCCGTAATTTTATAACTTTTAAAGGGAATATTTAATTAACTTTAAATATTCAAATATTGAATTTTAAAACTTAAATAATCACGTTTTATGTGATAAATAAGAATAATGAACTTATTTTAGAATTGGTTTACAAAAATAAGAGATTTTGGAGTTTCATCGTAAAATAAACAAAAGTCGTTTTCGATAAAATTGGATATACGTTCAATTTTTGTTTTAAATGATAAATAAATATTTTTAAATAATTATAAAATGATAAAAATTGATTGATAAAAGTTTTACACACACACACTTGTTTTACAAAGATAGACAAACTTCGTCGCACGTTGATCAATCGAAGTCGTATTTTTACAATTGGATTTTAATATTATTTAATATGGTTTTGTAACTCAATGTATCTTGCTTTAATTATTTAAAGATGATAACAAATCAATTTTCAATTTTTGTTTACATAAATAAATAGTTTGATTAATAATAGAAAATGTGACCGGAAACGTTTTGTCAAAAAAAAATCAACGTTTTGTTCAATAAGTTATGTAAACGTTTTGCAACTTAAATAGTTATTATATAAACACATTAACAAATAAATAAACACCTCGCTTATATTAACTAAGGATTAATTGAGCTAAGTGTTTGATTAACTAAAGAAAAGTACTTAAAAGAAGATATTTTTACCAAATCCAACACAAGTCAAACCAAATCTCACATTAAGTCCATTTTACCATCCAAATACAACCCTTAGCTCTTAAGTGAAGTGGTAAGAAGTGAGTGAAGTGATGGGGGAGGTGAAAAGAGGGGGGAGGCCGTACCTAGATAGGAAGGTGGGGATGTTGAGTTTGTTTAATTTTGGCTATAAATACACAAGCTTTTCTCTCATTTTATCACACACATTCTCTTTTTCTTCTTCCTTTAAGCTATTTTAATGGCTTCTTTCCTTAGAAAAATAATCGTGAAAAAAGTAGAAAAAAAGAAAGTAAAGTAAAAAATATAGTATTCCACCTCAAAAGCAAGTCCAAACTCCACCTCTTTCTCTTCTAAGTACACAACCACCACCATCATCACTAAGGCCGAGCTCCACCACCCAAACAAGGCTAGGCCGAGCCGATTTGAAAGAAAGGAAGGAGTTCGAAAATCTCCAGAGTGAAAATATTGGAGAGAAGTGCCGCCGGATTCGTCCAAGAAGATAGGAGGAAGTTTGAAATACCACGGAAGCTCTTCCTGATTGTTTGGAGCTTGTGAAAGAGAGAGCATTTGTGATAGTGAGTACTCACATTTTACTAATTAATCTCTAAATTATTTCAAGTATAATGATTTGAAAGTTTAGATATATTAGATGATTAAATGTTTGATACTGGATGATAACTTGGTTGATATTATGATTGGTTATATGTTTGTGATATGGTCGATAACTTGGTTTGATAAATGATAAGAGAAATGGTTAGTAATTAACCATAGTTAATTAAATGAATTTTTTAATCCATAAATAATATGTGTATAGGAGTTGTTTAGCCTCTTAATGATTTTAAATATCTAAAAAGAATTAAAATGAATATTATAATATTGTAAATATGAAATGAAATGAAAAATGAGTTTGAAATATGAAAAGTATTCGTTTAAATAAGTTTAAAATGATTTAGAAATGTTTTATAAGCATTTAAAAGTATTTCCATGAAGTTGTAAAAAAATTGAAAACCAAGTCAAAACAAGGCATGACGATGGTTCGCGATTTCACGTCGTAGAATTCAAATAAGTGTAGAGAATGGAATATAGCTCGAATTTTTCGAGATAAGAATTTTTCGGATTATTACATCCATAGTTTTAAATGAAGAAAGAAAATCAAAATTTCAGTAAGTAGACTTGAAATATGAGTAAAACAAGTTTTCAGAAAAATCGCGGTTTTGTAGTTTCAAATCCAAATTTGAAATTAATTTAAAATGAATATTTTTAAATGTTTAAAAATATGGAATAAATTTTGTAATCTTTTAAAATGGTTTAAAAGAGATTTGATTTATATAAATGAATTCCCAAAATGATAGAAAAGTTGTTTTAATCAAATAAGCTTTTAAAACACTAATTGCAGCACTTTTTCGTAGCACTTTAAAATAACTTTTGCAACAAAGGTTTTAACTTAATTATTCTTTCCCGAATCTTTTGCAAACCTTTTTAAATAAATAATTAAGTAATTTAAAGATGATAAAGAGGTTTAAAAATGAGTGCGGAAACGACTAGTATATTTGTCCATTTGTAAGTGTCATAGAAAATCCGACCGAGGAATAGAACAGATTGAAGGAAAAGACTAGATGCTCTAAAATATTTAAAAGCAAATTAAGTATGTTAAAAGATCTAGAGTTGGTCAAATAACTTGACCACCGTATGGGTGACAGAGAGGTTTTCTTTAGGCTTGGGTTTGGGAAACCAATTGTCTGCCCTTCCTAGTTACCCGGACTGGCCTAGCTATGGGGATAGTAAATTTAATTTACTAGGATCAAATTTCTCAATGTATAAAAGATGTAATTTTCCAAATTCGAACAACTTTAATTGCATTGAAATGACCTTCTTATACTTGGTATTAAATTCCGAGAAGGGAATCCATATTATCCGTGTGAATTTAAAAGGTGAATTCACCGTTATTCGACGGATAATAAAGGTTGAATACGGAAATTGATATTGAGTAGAATTAGTATAATTTCCATGATCTTTTTTACTCAATAATGTTTTCCAGTATGAGATTTAAATAAATAATTAAGAAATGTTTTTCCTAAGTAAAAAAAGTTAAACAATTTAGAATTATTCCAAGATTTAAAAAGGTTTTAATTAACCAAAGGATTTGACAAATGAGGCTTAATGGCTCCACATACTCTGAAAAAGATAAAGAAATGATTTAATGAATATAGAGAAATTTGATTTAAATAAAAAGGTTAATTAATTGAATGTTGTGTGATAATCACCTATATACTAAATGCCTTTTTATCCATGGTTGGTTTGGAGAAACTAGGGTCGGATTTAGGTAAGTCCTATCAAAAAATCACTTCGAATCAATGTATACGTTCAAAAGTGAAGACGTGTTGAAGATCATGATTATTGAAGACTGGAGATCTTCAGTATGTAAGGACTGCTGCCACAGGTCCCAAGGGTTTACCCCCATATTATATTTATATAGCAGCGGTGTCTACATTATAAAATCTTCATTGTATTAAAGACCGAAGATCTTCATAGCGGAAGGACTGCTTGTTGACGTTCTATGGGTCGCTTCCAATATGGAGATATTTATTATAGTAGTGGTCCTGTCGTGTTTTGGAATCTCCGTGATGCAAGGACTACTCCCTACTGATCCTAGGGGTGATTCCCAAAAAAAATTTGTGGCGGGAGAAGTGCCTTCGATTTCGTTCAGTCCCAGAACAAACTTGTATGGATGAGTGTCTGACAGTGCATTTTTGGTCATATTAATTGATCTCTATCAACGTATTATTTGCTTGGTGGCGGAGGAGGCAACGCCTCTTAGCTTAACACTATTTGATAAGACATACGAGCTCATAAGTTATACGTTTGTAGAAATCCGTTATGCGATTAAGGAATGAAAATGTGGTATTCTAAGTAGAATGTGCTTTGTGGAAAAATAAAGCACGACTTTGTGAAAAACAAAGTTTGGCTTTATGAAAAAAATTCATAACCTCGTGAGCCTCACATCCCAGGAATGATATGGAATACTATGTGGTCTACGGGGACATATTTCGGGCTCTCAGTTATGAGAAATGAAAGGCATTCGTTGCCTTAAGATGATGAAATGGACAGGTATTAGACGTTGACGGAGACTGTGTAAATCCATGGAGCAAATACATTGTACCATAGTAGTGTAGCAAGTGTAGTTTCAAGTGGCTAACTTGAGACAAGTGATAAGGTCGTCGCGAGAACTATGGTTGTTATGCGTGGATCGAAGGAAAATGCCACTAGTTCCCTTTTATGTTAGAAATCCAATTCCAAATACGAGCTTTGCTTTTTTATTTTTGTCCTAAAATATTTTAATGCTTTGTAAACATTTCGGCTACCTCTTTTGGGTCATTTATTCTGTCCAGTATATTCCATTGACCTAGTCCTGATATATTACCATAATTCGGGTATTGATACTTTTGTTGTATATATATTTATTTGAAAGTGTTTTCAAACTGATGTCATTAATAATAATATTAAAGTGATTTTCCGTGTAAAGTATTTTGGTTATCATAAGATAAAAACCAGTCTGTATTTATGAGCGGCGTGGTCTTACCAGATATTTTTTTTCAAAGGTTTTGTTTAGTACCCATCTATGACTCCATCATATGTTTATGGTTCGAGTTTCTCACGCTGGTTTATCAAGCCTGATCCAAGTATTTTTAATACTTGGGTCAGATCCGAGTAGTTTCGGGTTTAGTTAAATACGCTTGGGGTTTTCAGAGAAGAGCTGGAGATCTACGTCTACGTATGGACGTATTCTATTATCCGTTGCATCTATTGCATTGTTTTTATTTTTCAGCATTTGTAAGGATAGAGGGTTTATAACTGTCTAGGCTAAATCTAGGTTAGACTCTGATATTGTATTCCAATTTTTCCGCTGTAAAGATTATATATTGAAATAATATATGTCATTCCATTCGTGTGAGATTCTGTTCAATCTTTATTTTCTTTTTTCTCTAATAATCAGGCTTTCCGATACTTGGATTTACGGCACGAGGATGTATTAGTATCAATTTTCGAAGGTCGAAAATTCTGGTCGTTACAATAATATTAGTAAATTGTAAGATAGTTTATAGTTTTGAATTAGTACCTTAGATCCAAATCTAGCATTTAAATGTATTTTTACTAAGTCAAAAGTTAGATATTTTAATTTTGGATTTGAATTTGAAAACTATGAATTAGTCAAATTGTATATGACAATTTTAAAAGATTATACTTGTTATTTTATGAAACATAAATGTAGAAAAAAATACCATGTATATTTATATTTTGCATCAAATAATTCTAATATGGAAATTAACATATATATATAAAATCTATGCATATACATGATAGATATAAATTCTAATATCTAAACTAGTTAAAAAGCTACAGGTCCCTTTTTGATGTTGTTGTAAAAAAATTCCATATAGCAATTAATATGTAAATTATATCTCTATTTTTGAAAAACAAAAAATGCAATGTAACCTGCACTTTTCTGACAAAAAATACAATTTGACTTGCAGTTTTAAGGAAAAAATAAAAAATTCTATAAAATTCATTAATAATGGAAAAGGAAGTTATTTACCAAAATTATACTTAAATAACAATTACTGCTAAGAATAAAGAAATTTGATTTTTCAATTTTTGAAAAAAAAATTGTAAAGCGCAAGTTGATTTGCATTTTCTATCAAAAAATGCAAGTTGGTTTGCACTTTCTGATTTAGAAAGGTAGAGACCTAATGTATATCTTCATTGCTACAGGGCTTTTTTTATAACAACATCGAAAATATGGACCTGATGTGCAAAGTTTTTGTCAAGTATCGTGACCACTGTATCATTACAAATAATACCATAACATTGTTCATTTACCTGAATCTATCCCCACAAAGCAATATATCAAGATGGCACATAGTTAAATTTGAATAAAAATAGTTAAAAATGCAGATAAAAAAGGTTAATCTTCTCTAAACAATTCAAACAAACCAATTTACTACTAGGATGATTTATATTTCGTAAAATATATCCCAAAGTCTGGTTTTATTATAGGTTGTCTAACTCAAAAAAATTATCGAAATGTATTAGAACGATCCCTCCTCACACGCACAAAGACACACACACACACATGTATATGTATATTTATATGTTTATGTATACATATATGTACATGTGTGTGTATGCATATGTATGCATATATTTATATATACATATACATATATTTGTACACACACTAAATGCAGACGTTTTGTTCAATGGTGCAAGGATCGCACATCTGGGTAAAAAAATTACTTTGTAATCAAAGCAAACATAATTACTTTGTACACTACTAGAAAGGGCTTAAATAGCAATTGACGGTTTCGACAGCCGTCGATGGCTCCGCCAAGACGGCTTTCGACAGCTAGTTATTTTAATTAATTTAATTTATCATATTATTATCTTATTAATTATAGAAATATGAAATTTGTTTAAAAATACAAATTTAATTCCTAAAAATTAAAGAAGATACTTCTATTCGATTCTTCAATTTTAAGACGGTTATGATTAATTAAATTAGTATTTTCAATAATCTTTTGTTGTATACTTCGATATTTAACTTTACTAAAAATCGAACTCAAACGATCAATCTATGCAACTTTCTGTCCATCCATTATACAACTTTGGTGAAATTTATGATGCGTAATAATTTTATGAAATTAAATACTTTTTTAACCATTTTGTAACTAATTATGAATTTTTAAATGTGTTTAACATTATAAATTCATATAAAAGAAAATATTCAGGAGAGAAACATTTTTTTTTGGATCTTATGTCGATCCAAAGCATTTTGGACCTACTTCCAAAATATGATAAAAATAAAAAAAGTTTAGGGTGCCGATCTTGGTTCTCAAATTTATAGTCGTTTGTCTACATTCGGACTAAAAACATTTCGTTCAAAAGCCAAACGATATTCAAATGAGACGAAATTCATGCCACGTATAATTTATAATGTATTTATCCAATCCGTGGAGCAAGAATGAAAATAATGGAATGAAAAAATTAGACTCAAAATATATCATTTTCCAAGGATTTGTACAACACTTAATATATATTGTTACAACAACTTCTATGAAAATGACCTGTTTGAAGTCTAAATTTTTTTCTGTTTGTTTTTTTTAAATCCAGTCATATGGATTAGATAAATACATAATATATATATATATATATTATGTATTTGAATTTCGTCTCGTTTGAAGATCATTTGACCTTCGAATGAAAGGTTTAAGTCTTGTCGACGAACAGTTGTAAGTTTGAAAATCAAGATTAATACTTTAAACCTATTTATTTTTCTTTCATATTTCGACCGTATGCACAAATACCTTGGATCGATATAAGATTCAAAATTTTTTTTACCAAATGTTTTATTTTATATGAATTTAATATGTTAAATACATTTAAAATTCAAAATTAATTATCAAATCATTAAAAAGTTATTGGATAAAAAATAAAAATAACTTTTTAATATTTAGAAACAAAAGTGTGTTATTGTAAACTTTTTAAAATTTCAATAACAAATTAAATTAAACTAAATTTGTTTTAAATAAAGAGAAAATTTAAATTAATATAATAAATTGCCGTTAAAAGCCGTCGATCAGGCCGACGAAGGACGTCGAAAAGTTATCGACGAAACTGTTGAAAAGTCAGTCGACGAGTAGTTGCTCGATGACTGATATTTGTTTATTTCCGACAGCTAGCGATGGCCGACGATGGCAAACTGCCGTCAATATGACTATTTTCTCTTGTAGTGGTGCATATATGTTGGCTATTTTTTGGAGATCCATTTTCGATGGTGGAAGGCAATGAATGTTCAACGGAGGTAACGTATTTTTTTGATTTGGGGATACAGAGAGAGAAATTAATCTGAGTCGGAGTAAAGTGAAGCGATGTCACTGCCATTTAAAATGTCATAGAATACCTTTCTAAACCATGGCATCCGTAGTGACGCTACTGTTTATTTTATATAGTTTTAAGTTTTAATTTCCTTATTAAAATATTACATAATTTTATTATGTTTCGATTTTTATTAAAGTCTAAAATAGTTTTTAAATTGAATATATTTAATTCGTAATTTTAAGTATAATTCATAAATATATTTTTGCAAGGCATGCTAGATTTTCAGAGAGGACCTATACCTCTTTATTAAAACAAACAAACAACCCTAGGAAAAACATACCCAGAGAGAGAGAAAAATACAACCAACTAAAAAAAGAACACATGACATACCACAACCACATCAATGAGCAAGAACACACAACAAAGGCACAACAAACAACCCAACACATCATCAAAAACAACACAACCAATACCCAGCAAAGCCACAACACACAACCAACCACAACCAGATCATAACAAATACCACATCAAAAACATCAGCAAGCAAAGCAGCATACACACCGAGACCAGAGGCAGAAAACAAACACACATCACAGTAGCAACAGACAGGTAGGAGCATATAATATGACAATCAGATAGCAACGACCTGTGTAACAATTAGCCTTTTCGACCCCCGAATGCTGACACTAATACATCCATGATATTCACATGCCGAGCACACAAGTGCCGGAAAGACAGAACGTTAGGGTAACAGAAAAGGAAAACGAAGATAGAACAAGAAATAAGAACACAATATCAGAATCTCACATGTGGAACGATAACATATAATATCTCAAAAGGTCATTATCAAAAGAAAACTTCGATATACATACATCAATCAGAGAAAACTAACATATCATCAACCTGAACAGTTATAACTACTAGTTCTCACAATTGCTAATACATACAAATCAAGTAATATGAAAAATAAGTACGATAAGAAATCATCTAGCTCCTCTCCAAGAGCTCCAATGAACCACAGCTAAATCTGGAAACATACTCGAGCTGACCCGAGCAAATAACACCAGGATTAGTCTCGTAAACTAGCGTTAGAAACTCAAATCATATGGATTTCCATATTTATAAAATCCTTCAAATGTAAAAGTATCTCATAAGACCATGCCGCCAATAATCATGGTCGGGCTTTACCTTACAATAACCAAACCTATTTAAAATCTAGTGATAATATAATAATGTCTAAGGTGTGAAATATAAATAATCACATAGTTGCAATGCATGTGAGTGTGCATCACAACAATAATAGGTATACAATCACAACCGCTAAGGCGCATTCGTAATTATGTAGGAATTCACGAAGATGCCCTCGGTATTTCGAGAACGGTCCTCTTACACAAGGATCAGAGATATCCTTCCGAGCATTGTATATGTCTAGATAAAATATACAATAGGAAAAACATAGCTGGTCCATGCCTGAATACATGGCATCGGTCACGTCACTCCCGCATGCATAGCTGTAAGTATCACTAAAATGGAGTGCCTGAACCCTTTAAGTTAGCTAAACCCCATAGGTTATGTCTCCTATCTTTGGTTTTTGTCACTACCGATGGTGAAGTCACATTCAGGAGCATCCCAGCACACGAATCACAACTCGAACAGATCTCAACACATGAGTCCCTAACTCGAACTGATCTCGGAACCACACATGGATTCCATATATCAACAAAAATCAAAATCACACATGGATTCCTCAACAGATCTAGAAATCACACATGGATTCTCATATCTCAACAAATCTTGAAATCGCACATGGATTTCCACATCCTGAATAGATCATGAAAAACTACATATATTCGAGCATCTCGAATGGATCTCGAATCTCCACATAGATTCCAACATCAAGAACCAATCACGAACCTCTTTTAAAGCATAGAACACGTATATGGTTTTGGAGTGGTTACGGTTTCAAGCCATCTCATATAAGTACACTCCCCAGCTTACCGGGTGCTCCAAAACCAATTGACGGATTTCCGAGAAACTCACCCCGGTTCGATGGGAAATAAATGGACAATACATAAGAGTGGAGATCACCTACTAATCGTTTAAGCGGATGAATTTCCTTATCATTAGTCCTAGAAAAGCAAAACAAGTTTATATGTACAGTATAGCATCATCAAAGATAACTATATCATATAACTCCCGTGTTTCTTCTAAATATTTCCAGAGCCTATTTGGTCAAATCCAATAACGATGAGAATAATCACAAACAGGAAACTAAGTCCAATATATTGTCCATAAGTAAGTAACACACAAAGCACGATCGAAACACATAAGCACAATCAAGTCATATAAATGAATTCCAGTCTCCTTTTTAATTAATCTTCCTTTATTAATTAAAATCCTCTATTATTAGTAAAACTCATATTTACTTAGTAAACTCTTTATAAATGAAGATCCACTTGTTAATTAAACTTCGCTATTTAATTAAAACATCACTATTCATTTCAACACATTTCGATACTGTCAAAAGTATTCATATATTTATCTCAACCATATAAGCATATTTACAAAAAAAAATCTGAGGGATTAAGACTAATGTTACTCAAACATCGTCACTACGAACCTAAAACCATTTCACTTATGATTATCTATTTACATTCATAACTATAATCAAAACGGGTTAAAGACGAATGTTATTAACATGTTGCCCCAACAACCCAAAACCCATTTCATACTTGTTATTCTCTTTAAAATTATTATTAAAGATCTAGGTATTTTCCCAAAATCATTTAACAATATTTTACCACTTTAAAATATTATCCAAGGGTTTAAGAATAAGTGTTACTAAAAAATTATTTACAACAAACCCAAAACTATTTCACTATTCCATTATCTTTAAAACTCCATTTTATATATCTAATTTTTCAAATGTATAGTAAAATGAATTAAAATAAATGTTACATGAACATTGTTACTATAAATCCAAAATCACTTTTATACCTGCCATTTACTTTGAAACATCCATTTAAAGCTCTAAGTATAGCTTCACTTATTAAACAAGGTTATATGCCTTTTTGACCAATTTTACAAATCCATCCATTATAACATAATTGTTATAATCCAAAAATTCCTTTATATTCTTTTACAAATACCGAACTTACTTTTTAAAACTTCTAAGTATACTAAAGTACCTTTAAAAAGACACACACACACACCTACTCTAATTTTATAAAACTAAAATATTTAATAAAATACTATAAACCATTTGTAAAATATTATAATATAAAAGCCTTTTATTTATTGAGTAAAATCTTTAACAAATTTTCTAAAACTATATATACTACAAATATACTTATACTATATTTTAGAACATTAATTTAAAACCCATAAAAACCTATTTTATAATTTAAAACCATCATTTTAAAAATTTATAAATGACTATCGATAATATATTTAAACCTTGATATTTTACGATAATGAGTACACTCGTAGTTCTTTTTTAAAAATACGAAAAAACCCTAAGATGTCTTCCAAAGTTAACTTTAAAGTCGTCGATCATAGCGATTTCAAAGTGCATCCATAAAGACTCTTTCGCTTCTACCATTTACACTTCTAATTCCAATTTCCACAAATATCCAAACAAATTCCTCTATGTTAAACATACCAAAACGTGTGTAGCCAAATACACACACACACACACACACACACACACATATATATATATATATTTCCACGATATCTCTTAATTTATCCAATTTCACATATGTTAAATATCAAGGATTTCAAAGCACATTTAATACGACTATGTCGCTTCAAGCATTTATAATGCACTATCAAACATGTAAAAAAGTAGTCTGGGCCACGATACATGTTATAGATAATCAAAAGAGAAATTATACTCCATAATAATATTGTCACCTATTTTACAAAACAAGGCAAGGTCCAAAAGTAA
Source organism: Allium fistulosum (assembly GCA_030737815.1). Taxonomy (NCBI): domain Eukaryota; kingdom Viridiplantae; phylum Streptophyta; class Magnoliopsida; order Asparagales; family Amaryllidaceae; genus Allium; species Allium fistulosum. Next base: position 694,393,922 of record CM060904.1, read on the forward strand.
TAACTTGCATTGTTCTTTATACAGTTTATATTTTAATACAACAATAATTATATACATATTAAATGTATAATCAACTGGTGAGTAAACTCACCTAAGCCCTGAATCAATCCCAAACGTAATGCGAGGGCGATAACGGCACCTCAATCGGACCTCATATAAACAAGATATGATTTATATAAGATTTTGAATTTATAACTTAAATAATTTACTTAATAATTAAATAAGTTAATCACACACTTACCACTAATCCTCCTACTCATCATCTTCTTCCTATACCCCGCGTGCACATATAAACATATCCTCCCTAAATACGCCATGCATGACGCCACCAACGACTTTGCCAAATATGCCTCCCGTCAACGACCAATCGAAGCCCTAGTACGGCTGCTCTAAGACGAGCACACCCAAACTTGTTCACATCCAACCATACACATACCAAAACAAAGCTCTCACTACTACAAAGTCAATGGACCAAAATGAATCATCTATGATGCCTTACATGACTTTGATGACTCGACTCAATATTGTTATGGACACATACTTTACCTCGATGACCTTGATAAGCCTCAATAAGGCCTCTCTTTCTCCACATACTTTTGGGGTTAAAGAATTTATTCGTTAATCTTTTGGCGCTAGAAGGAGGGCTTGAACCTTTCGATTCCGTTAAAACCCCAAGTGGAACTACCCTAGCTTGCATATTTAGGGCTTAGAGAACTTGACCCCACCAAGCATATCCCATTTAAAGCCAACCAACCCTTGATTCCCAACACCAATTAATCGCATAAATTGAGTTTTTCTTAGCCATGTTAGCCAATCGTGCTAAATTATCCAAACCAGGATCTTCCAAGCCTCAAATGATTAGGCTAATCCACCAAGCCATTAGTGATCTTCTGCTTCATGAAGACCAAGTACTAAGATTTATAGCATTACGAGTTATGGAAGAAAAGTGAAGGGAAATAGTTCCTTACATTCTTGAAAGATGAAGTCCAAATCCATTCTATGTAGGACCGACACCAATCTTTGCCCTAAAAGGATAATGTAAAGAGTGTAGCACATTCTTGAAAATAAAAAAGGAAATCCAGTTTAAAGCTCAAGGAACTATCTTTGAAAATGAGATAAAAATGGACTTTTATCATTTCACTAAAAAGCGGAAAACTATGCTCAATCAATCTTACAATACAAATAAAGTACCAAGCTCTCTAAAAAGGAAGTTCACCCCTCATAAGGAACCTACAGTAAGTGCTAAGAGAACTAAGCATTGGCTAAAAGGGCTAGTCCCTAGTCACGACTTCCAAAGGATTGCACTTTCACTACTTCTATTGAAAACATCTATTTCTTGACTAAAGATGAGCTCAACTATTGGCTTTCACAAAAGAAAAGACCCAAGATCGAACAGAATAGTAGAATCATATTGTCATTTTCATCTTGCAAATGGCTATGATACCACCAATGTAGGAGCTTGAAAGGATGATCGTTAATTTTCTAAGGTAAGAAAAATATAACGAATTTGTAAAGAGATGTTAAACAAGTTATATAATAATGGAAGGTTCTCTAAATAAGTGAATTAGATTTTCCTAAGGCAAATGACTGCAAGAGGTCCATGGCCATCAAAGGACCTAGCCATCAAAGGCTCATGACCATAAGAGGTCCTAGACCATCAAAGGCCCTAGCCATCAAAGGCTCATGACCGCAAGAGGTCCCTGGCCATTAAAGACCCTATCTAAGCCTTCAGTGTCGTCATCAAAGGCCCCACTAAAGCGCCTCCTAGAGGGAGATTGAAGTAAGCCTTTAGTGTCATCATCAAAGGCCTTACTAAAGCATCGGGAAAGCCTTCAATGACAGCATCAAAGGCCCCACTAAAGTGCCTCCTAGAGGGAGGACGGAGTAAGTCTTTAGTGCCTTCATCAAAGGCCCCGCTAAAGCACCAATCAAGCCTTCAGTGTCGTCATCAAAGGCCTCACTAAGCACCTCTTAGAGGAGGACAAAGTAAGCCTTTAGTGTCAGTCATCAAAGGCATCACTAAAGCACTAAATCAATCTTCAAGAGGAAGATCTATCAAAGTCTAAGCCAAATAGTGCTCCAAATCAATCAATCTTCTAGAGGAAGATCCATCAAAATCAAAGCCAAGTTGCACTTCAAATCAAACAAAATCTTTTAGAGGAAGGTCCATTAAATATGAGCTATTTATGCTGCCTGACAAATGTAATTTTCAGCTACCAGATAGATATTTCCAGTCTTCTATTATTGCAAGATTTGGATTTCTTGTCTTCTATTATTATTGTCAAATATGGATTTTTGGTCTTCTATTATCATTGTTGAATTTGGATTTCTAGTCCTCTATTATTTCTACCAGATAGAGATTTCTGGTTTTCTATTATTACCAGATATGGATTTTGATCTTCTATTATTATTGCCAGACTTGGATTTCTAGTCTTCTTCTATTATTGCCATATATGGATTTCTGGTCTTCTATTATCATTGCCAGATTTGGATTTTCTATTATTATTGAATAAGGATTTCTGGTCCTTTGTTATGGATTTCTGGGCTTCTTCTATTATTGCTAGATATGCAGATATGGATTTTTGGTCTTCTATTATCATTGCCATATTTGAATTTCTGGTCCTCTTCTATTATTGCCGAATAAGGATTTCTAGTCCTCTATTATGGATATCTGGTCTTCTTCTATTATTGTCATATATGAATTCTGGGTCTCCTATTACCATTGCCAGATTTGGATTTATGGTCCTCTTCTATTATTGCTAGATAAGGATTTCTGGTCCTCTATTATGAATTTTTGGTCTTCTATTATCCCATATATCTGGTCTCCTTCTATTATTGTCATATATGAATTTCGTGTCTCCTATTACCATTGCCAGATTTGGATTTATGGTCCTCTTCTATTATTGCTAGATAAGGATTCTGGTCCTCTATTATGAATTTTTGGTCTTCTATTATCAGATATGGATTTCTGAACTTTTTCTATCAGATAGATTTCTGATTTTCTGTTATTAACTATCGAATAGTTCTTTTGGTCTTTTATAAGAAAGAAAATTCTAATATGAAAATTTTAGTGGGGTTTTCAGTTATCTTAACAAGCAGAATGTTAATCTAGACATCAAAATCTCAAAGTAATAATTAGACAATTCGATTCAAAGCCATGTACTTTACATTTGAGGTAACTTTCATTTTAATACAAGTTCATTTGTAACTAATATATTACATTCAAAATTACAGGTACAAAAATCAGGCAAATAAGAGGATCTATTCAAAGCAATTCTTCGCTAAGGTTCAAGGTTTCGTGCTAGCTTATCTACGTCATTGGAAATTAAAGGATCAGTGATTTGGTGAATGGCCACATCCAGAAGTTCTTTAATTTTCTTTTCTTTCTCTGAACAGAGTTTGCATCATCAACTGAATCGATTTGAATGTCCAAATCGTGCTGGAGACTCTTGTTGGCTCCACGTAAAGTTTGAATCATACTCTTTAATTCTTCGATCTTTTGTTTAAGGGTATACTTTTCATGCTCAAGCCCTTGAATTTTACTTTCATATTCATTGATACGTTAGGATACTTTTTCATCCCATTTCCTGCTAAATCGTTGCATATATTCAAATTTAACTTTTCTACTCTATTTTGAGAACGTGTTGTCGCTTAAGCCTGGAGGTGGGTTTAATAAAGTAGGGAATTCTTGGTTAACCAAAGATTGAGATCTGTTCACTCTCTTGGGAGTAGGGATAGGAAGGCCAACTTTACCTTCACTTGCAATAAGTTCTAATGACCAACAGTGGACCTGGCTTTTCACTAGCTCCACTTCGAGATCGTTTATTTGTCGATGTAATTTATCTATTTTAACGTCGAAATAAACTGGAGACTTAGATTCTAAGAATGATCCAATCCTCTCTATCAATGGTTGAACTCCTTCGTCCTTCTTCTTCATTTTTCCTTCTAAGCTGGAAGTTCTCTCTTTTAGACCTTTAAAAATCACTCTTAGTTGGAAGTATTTTCTATGCCATTTTTGTGCCTCTGGATTATTCGGAAATAGTAAAGCTGAATCATTTTGGAAATATTTCTTCTTCTCAATATTTGTTAACAATCTATCTTTGATTTCTACAACTTGTTAGAAAGCATCTAGAGGATGAGATGAACACTATAACTGTGTTTCCTATTAAGAATAAGTAAAGCAAAGATCAATACATAGAGAAAAACGATAAGTACTTTCATTTAACAACGACAAAAGTCTACAGACAATAAGGAAGTTTGAAATACATCAATACTCTATTTTTAAACATTTAATTGATTCCAAAAGCTTCAAAATGGTAGTTTTGGCCTTTTCAAATGACCTAGCCGATAAAGTGGGTGTAGAATTAAAGGAAACCTTAATTCCTTCTGGGGTGTAAATGGGAGGGAACCAATGATAATCTCATTCCCTAACTAGAGGGCTATTGGACCACATATTAATGTTGTATGAATGGATCAAATTTCGCTTAGTAACCTGTCCTTTTCATACCCAAAAAGTCAAAACGTGGGCTGGAAACCACATGTAAACTTCTTGTAAATCCCTGTGGAAGCAGTGTCTCTCCAGTTGTGATCTTTTAAGAATCGAAGATTTCTCCTTAAAATACTTCTTTAACTTGACAAACTTACTCAAGAATTTCCTGAGGACCGGGCTATTTGATAAATCTATCATCTGTACAATATGCTAAAATTAGACAAAGGATAAGAAAACTAAAACGATAAAGTCCATAAGTAAACCAAGTTGCACATTACAATTATACAATCATTCGAGTTCATACAAAATTGATTTCTTATACACTTCAGAAATGAATCTCTTCCTACTATATCTAAGTTTCTCGAAGGGAAGATAACGAGAAGAAAGAGGAATGGGGGAAATTCTTGGGAGATTCTAGCATACTCCAGGATAGGGATATGACCTACGTTCATCCAGGTATCTACGACGAAAATATCTAAGCAAACCTCCACAATTGTTGTTTGAATATGAGAAGTCAACGAATTTTCCCCTCGAGTAAACTCTGCAGAAATACACTTCCAATGCACTTTTATCTTCAATTAACATCTAGAAAAGAGTCTTGATTCATCACTTTCCTCCAAGAGTTTTTCCCGATGGTGGCGTGCACTCTTCATGAGATGATTTATCTTTCTTTGAAATATCTTAATTTCGATATACTCTGGGCAAGCTTCTTGTAATTTTCAGAAAATTCGTTATACCCTTTCAATTTCCTATCTAATTCCCTTTTTAATCGATCTATATCCATTTGTTTCTTTTCGAGCATAACATCTTAATGGTACTTCGATTTTCTCCTTAACTAAAACAATCAATGTATTAACTAAAAGTGACTTGATAGCCTGAAGCATTAGGATAAAGAGATCCATACCTGAGAGAGCTGAACCGAAGATGACAAGGTTTTTCCTTTGCCTTTTTGATCTTGTGAAGCACTGTCCTTTTTAGGAGATAATTCTTTGAAGGATCAAACATGTCAGTAGTTTCTGCATCTTGGATAGTTGAATCAAGGTTGGCATCACCAGAACCATCCTTATCATCTGGCTATTCGGAAAGCACCTTTCCATCACCTCCACCGTTATCATCATTGCTATCATCATTATTGTGATCATCGTCATCATGCTCATCATTACCCTGGCCACCGCCGCCTTTATTTCCATCATTTTCCTCCTCTTCCTTTTTCGACTCTGTCTCCTCGTCAGCTGGGGGACCATCGAAAGTCAACAGCTTTGCAGCATTAATTCCTCCTTTTTCTCGGAGGGACCTTCTCTAGGTGCTTTAGATTTATTCAACATCGCTTCAAATTTTTCCATACACTTTTTGTTCCATGTTGGAGGGAGTGAAGGGAACCAAAATTCAAACACTTGTGGACGTTATCAACATATGCAATAAAGAGCACATTCTCATGAGAATTCTCGATAATAGAATCGAGGGGTTTGTTAAGGAAATGAGGCACTTTCTATTTTATGCCTCTAATTATTCCAGATGACTTATCTAAAAGTGCTCTTTTCTTCTTTTGCCTTTTCTTGAGAGATGGATTCTCCGCTACAAGCTTGGCCACCTTCATTTCAGCTTTCACAAGCGTTAATTATAGAACCTTTATCCAATCATTTGAAACTATTTTATCACTCTTTTCTTTAAGAAACAAAGCTTATGTTTCCTTCAAAGAAGTAGCAATATTTTTTCCCTCACAGCTTCACCTCTCGTTGTGTTTAAATCAATGATATATTTGTTGAGTAAGGTGTTTTGCTCCTTAAGTTTTGATATCTCGCTAGACGATCTTGAAGCTTCTTCTTGAAGTAAAAACAAATGTTTGGCAACCTGAAAAAAGTAACAAAACCTGAGCCAAAATGTTATATGTGAAATAGTAAGAGCTTAAAGCAGTTAAACAAGAAGGGTACATACCAACAAGCCTTGCTTAAGAAGGACAAATCTATGGTCTTTAGTGTAGGAGGAAGGTTGTAGTGGCTTGAGAGTAGCAAAAGAAGGGGATTGGATGACTAGTTGGAGAAGGTCGTCAAACTTACTGACAGGAGTTTACGATTGGTATTTAGAAACAAGGGGATTCTTTGGTGTAAGAAAAAAGCCAAGATCCTCACAAATACGCTTCAGAGCTTCAAGAGAGCCTGGAAAAGTAATACAGAGAAGTGGGTCCTAAGAATGCCCTGCTTCAACCACCTGTTGGGCCTCATCTCTAGCAGCGTTAAGATTAGCCTCATCTCCAACAACGTTAAGGTTTGAGGTCTCGAGATTTGAATCAGTACCGACCAACTCTTCCTCTTCAATAATAACAGAGGAATGCACATCCCTAATCTTTGGCTTCTTGTTGAGAGAAGGTGCAGCAGCAAAACTATCGCTTAGTTTCCTTTTGGCAAGAATGAATGTGCTAGAGATATCATCCTTAAGAGATTGAGGTTCGGGAGCTTGAACCGAGGCAGAAGTGCCATTTTTGTCCGACTTTTCTTTGAGAGCGTCAATTATGGCTTTCTTCTCTATAGAAGCAACTATCAAAGTAGCTGAGCCCGAATCAAGGAATAAGCTTATGAGTTGGTATTGTAATAGATTTCGAATGAATGTAATGATGTCTCACCAGGTATCCCGTGCTGAACGGGGGAGTTAGATGTAAAAGGTTCGGGCTTACTCATAATTAACGAGCTTTTGCCTCGAGCATTGCACTTTACCATCAAAGGCTTTCCAAGAACTTTGTGGCAATCCAAAATGATAGAATATTGAAGAAGCTTAGCCATGATTAATAGTCTAAGCATGTTCTCCATTTTCCCTACTGCTTGAGTTAATGACAACACAAGTTTTGATCCTCAATCGGGAAAAAGAAACTTACCAGCAGCAAAAAATGTTCCCTAATATTAGAGAAGCGTTTAACAAAGAAAAACTGAGTTTTTCATCCTCATCAAGCTTTTTGGGTGGGGATGGAACCGATACAATTGATGGCCTGGTTGTTCACCAATCTTAGCAGGACCAACTATATAATGGAGAATTTCAATAGTAAGAGAAGAAAGTCTGGCCTCCCAAGCTAAAACTTCCAAACAAGTCAATTATGTATAATCATTTGGCAAGAACTGGATCGGTGCAATGTTCAAGCACTCTAGATATCTTAAGTGGAAGCCGAGAAAGTGGAGATAGCCAATATGCCAGATATGCATGGGAGTGAAAGCAAATTACCCTTCTGGTGGACTGTAAATATTGTCTATGGGGTCAACAGGAATGGCTTCAACCCCAATGATTCCAAATTGTTAAAGAATAGAGTCAACCTCATCCTAAGATGTGATGTACGATGGATTTGAAATAATATCTCCCTTTTTTCTAATTAAAGGCGAAGGTTTAGATCCTTTACTAGCTTTCTTGGTGAACTTTATGTTGGATTGTTGATCTTCCATTTTCCTACCAGGTGATAATATTTCAAACTTAATAGATTACCATGATTCGCATTATAAATTTTTTTTAGTACATGCTAAGTCTAAAATGGTTGCTTAAATAATCTATTTATAGCCAAAGTGATAAGGTATATGTTAGTCACAAGACAACAACACATAAATAACATATAAAAAGTCTATTAGAAACATGAATTTCAATCTTGATAAAGGAGTTTCATGAAAGAGCTATAAAAAATGGGAGTTAACATGTGACATCCATAAGCTCATAACAACTAAGATAAATCATTGTTAAGAATCACATAATCATAGAACATTGATAAATTTTGTAGGTTGGTTAATGTTGAAAATAATAAAGTTATCGATGTTAATGAATATGCGCTAGTATGAATTAGTAATGTGTTAATCAGATAAACAGTTTGCAGCGTGTTAAAATAGCAATGTCGTGAGTAGCGATATAGTATAAAGCTCCATTTGTGATATTAAGGTCGGTAATAAGCAATAAAGCTATTAGCATCAATACGTCCACGACGACAATCTTATGCTATAAAATATTAATAAGCTTCACAACCATGACTAACACCGAAATGATAGGGATATCGACATTGATGAGTAACGGCGATATGAATTGGAAACATAATAATCGGTTAAACAATTTATAACATGTTAAAAGTAATTGTGTCAAAAAAGTCGATGTGATGTAGAGCTCCGTCTGCAATGTTAAATTGATTATAAAAAATGTAAAGAAAAACAATAAGGCTATTGTTATTGAACTATGCTCATAAGTAAACGTCGAAGATGAGCAACCTTGTCCTTAATTAACGTCGAGCTTATTAACATCACAACTCATCAGGACACATATTATTGATGACCTCTATATTCTCAACTAAGGGTTGCTGCCCTTCAACTTAATCAATAAGATGTGAAATGACTTTGACACTATCGATGTTAATTAAACAGCAAGGAACCCTACTAATGTCAATAGTAACAATAGTAAGAGATTGTCGTGTCTCATCAAAATCAAAGTTTGATGTTGTTAAAGTAGTAAGAATTTTATTGTGTTAAGTGTCACGCTAACATCACAACACCGTTTTAAAATTATTATTGATGCTATTAATGTTGCATCAAATAACATCTACAGCTCCGAATAGGTCACTATATTTCGCTTTCATCATTTATGATGGGCTAATAAGGTGATAAAGGGTTCTATTAAATTCGAGTATCATAACGATGTTGAAAATCATTAGTATCGATCATCATAATGATGTTATGAGTGTTGTCTTAGTTAGTCATTAATGAGTTTCAGATCTAATAAATCAACTTCTTCACCCATTAACTTAAAATGTACTAGGTATAATACCTGCTTTAATTAATATTAAAACCCATATAGTGGAATAAAGGTCTGCTATTTATTTAAGATAAATCAACCATCGATGAGGTTAACAAGAATTAAGGCTTAAGGATCGAACCTTAATTTCAATCTGAAATCAATAAAACTCAAATCGAACCATAAAGCATTGTCCAAATCTAATTTGATAATAAAGGCAAAATGAAATAGATGGCGTATCTGAATGATTTAGTTGCTTAAAAACTTAAGAGAGTTCTGGATTGCTTGATTTTTTATCACAGATAAGATGAATAGTAGAGAGAAGGTTCATATATTTATAGTCAAAAGAGGATACGAAAGACCACCATTGGATTAGCATTAAATAAACGGTTGGATCGATGAAAAAATACCAAAAGGAGGGGAAACATGATGCTAATTATTGACTTGAAAAGTCAATGCTTCTCCTATACTAGGAGGGGGCAAATGTTACTACTATAATTATTGTCGAAGGAGTTCGAAGTGTAACTTGACCATGGCAATAAGCAGTGCCAAAAACAATAGTATCGATATCAATGAAAGTGTTATCTCCATCGTTATCATCGAAAATATGTGAATATCATTGAAGAAGTAGGGTGCCACACTTGGCCAATAGAAGGACATAGACCACGTCGCAAGTAATAAAAGGGGCAACGATGCCAAACTTAGTCAGTATCGTAAGTGATCAACATCGTAAGTCATCAATGAATGTCAACACAGCCCATATCAAATCTCATTGATGCGGCACTCTAGTGACGTCGTTGTTTACCTATTGTAATCAAGGCAAGCTTGTCGTCGACCACCAAAAAAGATGTTAGCATTACATTAAAGCAGCGCTACACTTCATAGCACTTCGAGGATATTGTGCTACAATAACACCAAGAATCATCAACATCGAGGGGATATTAAGTGACGTCGCTCTTCACTGCTCCGAACTAATGTCATCGATGATCTATTAAGAGGGCTTAAATGTAGGAGGTTATCAACACCAACGACATCGACCATCATCAATATTGACATCGCATATCATCAACAAGTCCAAGAACCCAAGTCAACACCAATGTCGACGTCTTCCATATGACATTTGGAGGACGTTGCGTGCCTATGTTGTAACAACCTAGAATTTAGTCACTTTAAATATGGATATTTAAATATAATTTTTAATAATTAATTAATGGATTTTATAACTCAAAATAAAACTCTTTTAAATAATAAATAATAATGGTGAAATAGTTTTCAAAATTTGTATACAAAAATAATTAGTTCAAAGAAAAATAGAGAACGTGATCAGAAATCGTTTTTCGAACTTTTGACTTTTCGGTATCTAAAAATTATCGAAAAACATTATGCACATTTATATAAATAGGTTAAAATATATTTTGATTAATATACAGATTTGTTTGCTTTGAATAATAAGGTGATATCACTTATTATGAAAATTTAAAACAAAATAAAAGGGTAAAATACAAGTGACATAATATGTCATTTCTTTAGAAATGTAAGTACTTAAGTCATTAAGTGAATGTTTTCTCATTAAAAATGGAGAGGGGGGAACAAGTCATATGTATATAGAGGGAGGAGACATGGAGAGTAATGTGGCAATCATGTAGCGGAGGTTATGTACCATGAGGCTAGTTTGATAATTTAGTTTTTCACTTTGTATAAAAACAAATTTTCATAGTTTTCCTCATTCTCATCACTTCATTCTCATTTCCTAAAACCTCTCCTTTCTTTCATGTTCACTTTCATGGCTTTCATAGTTTTCTAAAATCAAAAATCTTAGTTCTTTTCACATATAAAACTCACAAAATCATATTTAAACCTCCTTTTTATGCTTCTACAACTCCACCTTCCAAAAACAAGTCCATACGCTTCCTCTTCCATTATGGCCGAACATTAATCACCCCCTAACCGAACAATTTTCACTTCCAAGTCTTCAAAGTTCCATTTTTCCAAAGCAAATCAAAGATCTAAGTCGTGTACAAATTCTAGGGGAAGTCCGAGTGAGGTTAGCAAGCTTTTGGTAAGTAAAGATCTAACATTAGCTAAGTTTTCTAAACTTAAGATATATGCTTGATTTCTTGTAACATGTGATGTTTTTTTGGATATAAATAGTGTTGATTTGGATGTATGTGTATGTATTGTAATGAAACGACATATAGTTTGAATATTGAAGTTAAATGTCAAATTAGTTCCAAGTTATAATATTGATTGTATAAGTTGGTTATAACATGTTTATATGTGATTGTGATGTGATTACATATGTTGTAAACATGAATACATGATTGTATTCCAAGAAGTTAGCACCTTTACTTGTCTTTTATTTTCTTTACCCCACGACTTGTCTTTTGGACACTTAAATGATCGACACATAAATACTGAGAATGTATTAAGTGTCGTCTTTGGGTATAAGAAAGGCATATCGTCACACTTGGTATCAGAGCATAGGTTGAATGAACGCCTAGGCCTTGGTTGGAGTCAATTCATTGGATATAGGGTTAGTAGTACCCTAGAATGAGTTCGGTCTTTGAGAGTGTGTTTCCGTGTTGTTGTGATCAGCATTTATTTGTTTGGTTTTATGCTCTTTTTCCCTAAGATAATCTTGTTTATGTATTCTAAAGATGTCTTACTTTATTCAAGTAGTAAGAATGAGTACAAAAAAGGGATAAGGAAGGGGTAATAGTAGCACAACAACCATAAATGGTAGAACCCTGAATGTTAGAAGGGTTGGAATAAGGGAAAAAGTAGTGCGGCCTTGAGTAAACTTCGCAGCTCTATGCAAAGATTTCACAAATATAGGAGGGAAATCTTTTAAGGGTACCGAATCCATCATCGAAGTATAGCTTGGCTACAGTCCTATGAAAAGAGTTTTAAGGGTTTGGATATCTCGGATGAACAAAAATGCTTTTTGGCACCATGGCAGTTGCAGCAGGGTGCAGCGGCATTATGGGATTTTGTCATCGAAAATGTTCTAGAAGATGATTTCTCATGGGCCCGATTTAAAGAAGTATTTGAAGACCAATACATGCTAGTTGCAGGCAAAACTCAACTATATTGAGGTTTCATGGATCTCAAGCAAGAAGACTTGTCGGTGGTGGAATATGAGACGAAGTTTAATGAGTTATCTTATTTCGGCACTGGACTTATTGATGTGTCGCTAAAGAAAAATGATATGTTCGTATTGGGTATGAGAGAACGGTACCATGAAAAGATGACCGCACATATGAAGGAATCATTTGTAGATTTGGTAGATATGGCCTTAAGGTATGAAGCGCTTTTGAAGAAGAAGCCATCAGCAGCAACACCCAATGGCGGCACCATTAACCCAAATAAAAGGAAGTTTAACCCAAACTGGAAAAGGAAGTAGGGTAATGGGAAACCAATAGGAGGATATCAGGAAAATAAGTATAAAGTGTTGTTTGTTACAATTGTAAGAAAAAAGGCCATATTTCAACACACTGTCAACGGGCGGAGGCTGTCTCTCCAACAGTTCAAAAGATGCTTTTCTATAATTGCCACCAACCTGGACATATGGTTAAGGACTACCCACTATTGAAGAAAGGTCGGCAAATTAAGGTCTACGCTATTAAGAACGATTCCTCAACTCTGAAGATGTTAAAGGGAAGGAAGTCTTAGACTGTACTATACTTATTAATGGCATTTTTGTTAGAGTTTTTCTTGATACTAGAGCTTCTCATGTTTCATCTCTAAAGAATTGGTAGATAGATTAGAACTTTTGCAGGAATTGGTAGAAACCCCTGTCTGTGTGTCAAACCTGGTTGGTGGTATGACTAGTCCATGTTTAATTTGTGAGAATGTATAAATTTTCTACCTTACCCATTGTTTCCCATGAAACATGTTTGTGCGTGATTTTAAAGGTTTTGATTTTTTGCTTGGAATGGATTGGCTAGCTAAGTATAGTGCTATCTTTGACTGTGTTAATCGGTGTGTAGTGTTGAAAGCCAAGACCAGAAGGGTATTGGAAAGAATATCGTGTGAGGACCCAGATAATAGTATGAGTAGTTTCCTTTATTCCTTAGAATCATCCCAAGAAGAGCTAGATTCTATATTAGTAGTTAAAGATTTCCCGAATATTTTTGAACCGGATAGCAATTTGCTTCCCAATCGAGAAATTGAATTTCGTATTGATCAACCCGGTGCAAGACCTGTTATTTAATCCTTATGTAGAATGGCCCCAATAGAGAAGCAAGAGCTAATAAGTCGATCCGATGATTTGTTAAGAAGATGGCTGATTAGATCAAGTCGTTTTAGTTGGGGATCAATGATAGTTTTTGTGGCTAAGTTCGATGGTTCTTTAAGATTGTATGTGGATTATATGAGTTGAATAAAGAGACCATTCGAAATAAGTATCCTTTACCCCGGACAGATGAAATGTTTGACCAACTTCGTGGGGCTAGAGTATTTTCCTAAATGGACTCTGCTATGGGTTTCCATCAGTTAAGGGAAACAAAGGATAGTATACCTTTAACTACTTTTAAAGGCCTAGAATTTTTCTATAAGTGGTTGGTTATGCCTTTTGGATTAACCAATGCACCTGCATTTTTCGTTGATCTTATGAATCGCGTTTTTAGGGATGTGTTGAATAAGTTCATGTTAGTTTTCATCAATGACATTCTTATTTACTCAAAGACTAAGGAAGAGCATAAACACCATTTGGAAGTGGTGTTAAAAACGTCGAGGAAAAAGGTTCTTAAAGCTAATTTTTCCAAGTGCCACTTTTGGCTATCAAAGGTAAGATACCTAGGACATATTTCATTGGAAGATGGCATTTTAGTTGATCCGACTAAGGTAGTTTTTGTGCAAGATTTCAAGAGACCACAAACACCCATTGAAGTGAAGCTTTTTAGGGATGGCGGGTTATTATAGAAAGTTCATAAAGGATTATTCCAAGATCACCGCTTATCTAACCAAGTTGACAAAAAAGGATGTTAAATTTGAGTGGACTCCAAAGTGTGAGGATGCATTCCTTAAGTAAAAAAGAAAGGTTGACTAGTGCCCTTGTTTTGGCTATAAATGGAGGAGAGGGGTTGACTGTTTATACCGACGCTTGTAGAGTTTTATTAGGTGTAGTGTTATTGTGGCATGGGAAAGTTATTGCCTATGCTAGACGACAGTTGAAGCCTCATAAGAAGAATTATGCAACACATGACTTGGAGCTGTTAGTAGTAGTATTTGCATTGAAAATGTAGAGGCATTACTTGCTGGGTAAGAATCCTTCTATTCCTCTTAGTTTTATTTCTAATCTTTAAGGATCCTATTAAGTAATTTCCTTCTTCAATAGGTGAAAAGTTCGAGCTCTTCATGGATCATAACTCCCTGAAGTATCTTTTCACTCAGAAGGATTTGAACTTGAGGCACCAACGATGGTTGGAGTTTCTAGCGGCTTTCAACTTGGACATTATCTATACATCAGGGAAAGCGAATATGGTGGTGGATGCTTTAAGTAGAAATGCAGTTTTAGCTCTCTTAGAAGTTGCACCAACTCTTCTTGAAAGAATTTCAAGCAGGTAAAGGGAAGATAGTTTTCTATTAGAATTTATTCAAGGAATTAAGGAGGGTCAGAGTTCAAGTTCGAGATGGATAGCTGTGGTGTTTTAAGGATGAATGGAAGATTATGCATTCATACTATGTATAGTCTTAGACAAGAAGTATTGATGGAATGCCATAAATCTAAGTTGAGCATCCACCCTGGAGTTAATAAGATTCACAAGGATATGAAATGAGTATTTTGGTAGCCCGGAATGAAGAGGGATACCTCAACCTTTGCCACCAGATGTTTGAATTGTCAACAGATAAAAGGCAATCACCAAAAGACGGCTGATTTACTTCAACCCTTAGAGTTCTCCAATTG
Organism: Allium fistulosum; assembly: GCA_030737815.1. Lineage (NCBI taxonomy): Eukaryota > Viridiplantae > Streptophyta > Magnoliopsida > Asparagales > Amaryllidaceae > Allium > Allium fistulosum. The sequence goes on from CM060904.1 coordinate 694,409,065, forward strand.
GAAATGGGAGATGATATCAATGGATCTTATTGATGAATTACCTAGAAGCAGGAAAGGTAATGAAGGTGTGTAGGTCATTTTAGATCTGCTAACGATGAGTGCTCATTTAATTCCGGTAAAGCCGATAAGAACTGTAGCTCCATTGGCAGATATTTATATGAGGTGGATTTTTTGATTGCATGGGGTCCCAGTAAGCATTGTAAGTGATTGAGATCTCATCTTTACTAGTCAGTTTTGGGAGGGGTTACCAGTAGCTTTAGGATCAAAGCTAAGCTTGAGCACAACCTACCACCCCCAAATGGATGGACAAATAGAAAGGTGAATTGGATCTTAGAAGATCTTCCGAGGACATGTATTATAGATGTTGGAGGATCGTGGGAAGATCAACTTCACTTAGTGGAATTCCCCTACAAATACAATTATCAAGCAAGCATAGGCATGGTACCCTACGAAGCTCTCTATGGACGTCCATGTAAATCACCATCATGTTGGGTAGAGACTGGAGATCAACTAATGCTTGGACCGGATATGATTCATGAAGCTACAGAAAAGGTTGCAGTAATCAAGAGATGGATGAAAGAAGCCTAGGATCGACATAAGAGTTATGCTGATATAAGAAGAAGAGAGATTTAGAATTTGTTGTCGGAGACTCAGTATTTATGGAGATTTCCTCAATCGGAGGAATGGTTCTATTCGGAAGGGTAGAGAAGTTGGCACCAAGGTATGTTGCGCCTTTTAAAGTTATTGAAAGGACTGGAACGCTCGCCTATAGGGTTAAATTGCTAGAAAAGTTGTCAGGGGTCCATAATGTTTTTCGCGTGTCTCGTTTGAGAAAGTATGTGCATAACCCATCGCTAACTGTGGAGCCATCGGTTCGAAAGGATTTGGAAATAGAACCGAACTTGATAGTGATCAGACATCCAGTTCGTATTGTGGATCAGGATGAAAAGAGGTTGTGTAATAAGTGGTGAAATTAGGTAAGATTCAGAGGAGTGAAGATCCTAGAAATTGTACCTGGGAGACTGTGGATCATATGAGAGAAGTCTATCATGAGTTGATGTTAGAATAGTTGTTTGTTTGTATATATTGTGTATGCATAGTTTGTTTATGGATGTTTAGTATATGTCTTTTGTATGGATTTCATGATATATAATATACGGCATTTTGAGTCATTTTGAGTTATCTCATTATTTGCTAATTTCGGGACAAAATTCTTTTAAGGGGGAGAGTGTAACAACCCAGAATTTAATCACTTTAAATATGGATACTTAAATATAAATTTTAATAATTAATTAATGGATTTTATAACTCAAAATAAAACTCTTTTAAATAATAACTAATGATGGTGAAATAGTTTTCAAAATTTGTTTACAAAAATAAATAGTTCAAAGAAAAAAAAGAATGTAACCAAAAATCGTTTTTTGAATTTTCGACTTTCCATGTCTAAAGTTGTCGAAAAACGTTGTGTACATTTATGATAACATATGCACGCATTTATAAATATGTTAAAATATATTTTGACAAATATATAGATATGTTTACTTAAAATAATAAGGTGGTATGACTTATTATGAAAATTTAAAACAAAATAAAAGGGTAAAAACAAGTGACATAATATGTCATTTCTTTAGAAACATAAGTACTTAAGTCATTAAATGAATGTTTGCTCATTAAAAACGGAGAGGGAGGAGACCAAGTCACGTGTATATGGAGGGAGGAGACATGGAGAGTGATGTGCCAACCATATAGTGGAGGGTACTATGTGGCTAGCTTGGTAATTTAGTTTTTCACTTTTGTATAAAAAAAATTCCATAATTTTTATCACTTCGTTCTCATTTCCTTTCATGTTCACTTTCATTGCTTCCATGGGTTTCTAAAGTCAAAAATCTTAGCTCTTTTCACTTCTAAAACTCATAAAACCTAGTTTAAAACCTCCTCTTTCTGCTTCTACAACTCTACCTTCCAAAAACAAGTCCATACACTCCCTCCACCATTATGGCCGAACACTAATCACCCCCTAGCCGAACAATTTTCCACTTCCGACCCTTCAAAAGTTCCATTTTTCCAAAGCAAACAAAATATCTGAATCATGTGCAAATTCCAGGGAAAGTCCAAGTGAAGTCAGCAAGCTTTTAGTGAGTAAAAATCTAACCTTAGCTAAGTTTTCTAAACTTAAAATATATGCTTGACTTGTTGTAATATATGATGTCTGTTTGGATATAGATAGTGTTAACTTGGATGTATGTGTTGTGACGAAACGACATATAGTTCGAATATTGAAGTTAAATAGTCAAGTTAGTTGCAAGTTATAATCTTGCTTGTATAGGTTCGTTATTGCATGCTTGTATGCGATTATATTGTGATTACATATGTTGTGAACATGAATGCATGGTTGTATGCCAAGAAGTTAGCACCTTTACTTGTCCTTTATTTTATTTACCTCACGACCTATCTTTTGGACACTTAAATGATCGGTACATGAATATCGAGGATGTATTAAGTGTCATCTTTGGTTGTAAGAAAGGCAGATCGTCACGCCAAGGGTGTTGATGGTGAACGCCATCAATATCCATGAAGCCGTTAGTACTGCCTTATGATTGTCATTGCTTCATGCTTACCTTAACTCAAGCTGGTGTCATCACCCACTTATAGGGGATGCGACTATCATGACAAAAGCCCCCAATCATGAACGACGCTAACAACCAATACTATACTCTGTTCGTAGCGTGTTTCATTCAAACCAAAGAAGCTCCATGCATATAAATACGTGGTGTTGATATCGAGACTCATCAACAGCTGTTGACACTGCCAGTGCTGACATAATAAAGAATGTGGTCACTTTTCATCGATACTTAATGCCCCTTCCCATCAACGCTGGCAATAACCAAGTGAAAGTGCAACCAAGCATAAGATTACCAGCATCGAGGTTCCTTTTCTTACCAAGGGGCGTCGAGTGTCATCAACAAGAACGCTAAATACAAAGCAACATTAAAGTCGCCGAAGTTGTGGTCGATTCTATTGCCGAAGCCAATATTGATGCATACCGAAGATGCTATAGCCGCATTACCTCTATAAATATGCACCTAGGGGTGCCATTTTGGAAGAGGAATTTCATTCTCTTCCTACTTCTTACATTTTCAACTTTGTAAACCCTAAATCAATTTGGGGATTTTACCAATTGTAATACTTGAACTTTGTATACATAAGGATTTGGATATTGAACAACTGCATAGCCTATTGCCTTGATTTGAACTTGTGATTTGCATATGCATTTGACTTCGAAGTTAGACTTGAACATCGACGAGCATATTGACTTGAATATCAACACGCATATGGACTTGTACCTTAACTTGCCTATTGACGTGAATCATCAATGATGCCTTATGAGACTTTGATGACTCGACTCAAGTTTGTTATGGACACATACTTCACCTCGATGACTTCGACAAGCCTTGACAAGGCCTCCCTTTAAGTTAACACTATTTTCCACATACTATTGGGGTTAACGAATTTATTCATTAATAATTTAAAATGGTATATTTATTTTCATTTTGATAAATTACTCACGGTTAAAGCACTTTATAACTACTATCACAAAACATACCATTTATGAATTTTCTATTAAACATGCTTTTAATTTAATTAATTAATTAATATAACACATTATATCAAGTATATAATAGAAAGAAAACACCTTTATTTCGAACAAGATTGGTTATCGAGTTAGATATATGTAACAAATTACCTAATTGCCCCAAGGGTATACCTTAACTCTATTAATCTCTCACTTTCACTTGGGGTCAATTATAGAATCTTATTCCAATTTCTCCAATCGGTTTCCTCAAAACCGATTGGGTCGGTTCCTTAGTTAATGGGCATGCTGTTATGTTTTAATTATATACTCTATCAATCAACTCTCTTCGACGCTGATAAACAACCTTTATCATGTGGAACAATTGAAGTATGACTCTCAACTTCAAGTGGGATCTAAGAGCTGTTATGAATTATATCATGGTATTGTTATTATATAACAATATTATGGGATTTTCAATATTTGAAATCATCGTCGGGTCACTTATAAATTTATGCATTTTTTGTATACATATTGCTTTTGCCATGGCTCTATTTAAGGTGACATATTTAGACTTTTCATTGAATCAGCCACAATATTCTATTTGGAACATTTCCAAGTTAAAGATATTAACTTGAATTTATTGTTGACATATTATATTCAATATTACTTATGCAGTTTGAGTTCGAACACCCCTTCATAATAAGTTCATTATTTCTGTAAACAATTCCCTAGCATTTCATAAATACACGAGAACACCTCGCATAACCCTTTAGTGATATTTATTTGGATTTGATATTTGCTACATGTATCAAATAAATAAATAAAATCATGATATCGTAAAAAACACAACATGTATGATAATTCCTATTGCCAATGCAAAAGGAATCTATCTTACATGTCCCATATTAAACATTTGAATAAGGTGTTCTTGCATATCGTTTGGGACATTCTCGGTATCTTTTATAGTAAGTTATAAAAGACATCATTTACAAATTCAACATCGAGTATTAAACAACTAAAGCTTATTTTAACACAAGCATTGTTGGAACTGGACCAGCCCGCAAAGGAAGTAATGGGTGAATTTTATTTTATTTTACCATTTTGGATCTTTATTGTGCCTATAAACTCTAATTTATTTAGAATATTTCCTGATCACCTTTAAATAAAAATTTATTTTCTTTAAAGTTATAAAATGATTTTATAATATTTAATTTAATACTGTATTTATATAAACATGTATCGTATATACGTTTATATGTGTGTGCATGAGTAACATATTAATCCGTGTTGTATAGGTGTTGGGATTTACACCGCAGTGGACACATTAGCTGATCTAACATACAAATATATTGTCTAAATGCATGTTTATATACTTATATATATAGTGTTACAAATACAAATATATATATATGCTATATTTTTATTTAATTAATTATATATATAACTATTTATAAATATAAGAATGAAATATTACCATTGTATATATAAGTATATGAATAAATTTAAATCATTTATAAATTATATTAAAAAAATTTGCTGTAAAATCCGAAAACACTATGTAAATAAATAAAGAATTTGAAACAGATATAAAGATATATGTGTGTGTGTGTGTGTATGCATATGTATTAAATATTTGTGCATGAGTGTAAATAATGTAATAATAAATATATATACATATTTTAATATTTTAAAATACACAAAATGTATGTTTTAAATACTCATGCATACTAGTTCATGCCCACAACATAAAGATTTTTTACTTTCTAAAATACATTTTAAAACAAATACCCTTAAGGGTATTATTTAAAATTAATAAAATAATTATTTTCAAAATGAAATTTTAAATTTTACTAAAATTCTACACGATATTTTGTAATTTTAAATGTTTAACATGTAATTCTCTAAATTAATACTAATTTTAAAAGGTATTTTTACTTTCGGCTATTAATTAAATATTTTAAATAATAAAAAAATTATTTTAATTATTTCTTCTCGAGAGCTTATTAAGTTTTAATTTAATTTTGTAAAATATGAAACATAATTTATATGGTAAATATATATTATTATAATTAATTTACATAATTAACTAATTTAAATATATATATATATAATAATATTTTTTTAATTCTATCGAAATTATTATGTCTATGTAACTTTATGTATAAAATTTTATAACCATAAATTATGCAAATATGATATAGTATTAAAATTTATAAACTTCGCATATATCTAAATGTTGAATATTAAATGATTGAAACATATAAAAAATTGGTTTTCTATTTTTATTTTTGTTTAATGTCATGCTAACAATAGGTATATACATGACAAAATATAATTTCTTTAAAAATAAAAGAATATGTAAACAAATAACCAATTTGATTGTGACAATATATTTATATATTGGAATCATCCCCTGACTAACAATAGTATATAAATGATATAAACATTATATAATGATATTATTATTTAAAATTAGATTAGAAATGTGCCTTATGTCCAATGCGTGCAAGTACACCTTTAAATGATAAGATTACTCCTCGAAATTTTTTCCAATCTAGTAGAGTGTTGATCCCTGAATTGATGACCACCGACTATCGAATAGAATTGTATTTGATTTAAACTCGAATTGATGGAGGAGGAGAGAGTTAGGTTCGGCCAAAAATAGGGTAAGATGGAAGCTTCAAAAGCCTTCAAAAAGGTAAGGGTAGAGATGCTTATATAAAGGAGAATTTGGAGATAAATTACGATCTAGGTCCTCCTTTATCTCTTACCCATTCTTTTCCATCCTAGTCATCCAAATCAAAGCCCTCTAATAAGTAGTCATATGGCCACATACAACCCCATCATAGCTGATTATAACCAGCCCCTATTTGGGCTTCAAACCCATTTAAACCCCGAACAAAATATTTTACATTTAAATCTAATAAAATGCTTATCAATATCGTATATCGATTAATATATTCATAACTTTGAAAAATACATTTAACGTTACTTGTTCATCAAATTAAAATCAAATTTTATAATTAATGTTTCATAAATATTAATCAATGTAATTAATTTATAACAACTACAAATTAATTAAATCATGTATGTCAAAGAAGTATTCATCGTTTCGGTTATGTGATTCATTAGGTGTAAATATGGTCAGTGATTAATATCGAACTATTCGAATATTAACATCCGCACATCACTTAGAAGGTGATGTGACATTTTAGCTAAATTTATCGCTTACTTGGTTTTGGTAAAATCCAATTTTACTTTGTTAAGCGTTACCTGTTTGTAATTATTATTTACACCGGTTCTCTTCATCAAAACTATATCACTTTGGACTTATGGAATTTGGTAGTGGTTAAAGTTCTAATATCGTTCATATTCAACTCTATAGTCCAAACACAAAGTCCTTGGTTTAATAATAACAGTTGTTACTGACTAAAATATTTCGTCCAGGGACTTTGACTTTTGGTTGATTTTAGTTGACTGTGATACTAACCTCTTATAAATGAGGAGATAAGTCCTCTATTGAATAGTGTCTCGCTTCCAATGCTTCCACTCGATCCAATTATAGTCGTTCGATGGACGCCTTGCCATGATTTAACTATAATCAAAGCGGAGCTTCCATATTGAAGATCAAATGTATTCTCAAGTCAAGTGAACTTTGTAACTTTATCACATCAATATTTCTATTTGACCTTAGTTGTATTAACCAAAAGAAAACTATCGAGTGAGTCATTCAACAATTATCCAATAACTATTAGTATGTAACCCTTTGATTCTTCCAGTAGTCATGAGAAATACACCGTCCAACATTTGGAGAGCGTTATGTACTCTACTCTCAACGGATGTATCGACATCTAGTCTCAATACATCTTGACTAGGAATATTTAAAACGGTAAATTTATCTTCGTTGTAGTAAATTACTCATGATTACAACACTTTGTAACTCTATCACAAAATATAACATTTATGGATTTTCTATAAAATATACTTTTATTTAATTAATTGATTAATCTATAACACATTATATCAAGTTTATAATAGAAAGATAACACCTTTTATTTCGAACAAGATTGGATATCGACTTATATATATGTAATAAATACATAATTACCCCTAGAGCATACTCTTAACTCTATTAATCTCTCACTTGCACTTAGGGTCAATTATGGAATCTTATTCCATCTTCTCCAATCGGGCATGTCCTTAGTGAATAGGTATGCTATTATGCTTTAATTATCTATTCTATCAATCAACTCTCCCCAATGTTGATAAACTGTTTTATCATGTGGTACAATTTGGAGTATGTCTTTCGATTTATGGTGAGCTCTAAGTTCTGTTATGAATCGCGACCTTGTTATTATATCATAATGTTATGAGATTCTCAACATTTGGAATCACCATTGGCTTAAATATAAATTTGTTCATCTATATTTATATACATTGCTTTTATTGTGGTACTATTCAAGTCAATGTACTTAGCCTTCTTATTGAATTATGCATAACCTCTTCTGATTGGAACATTTCTAATTTAAAGATTCTTAACTTAAATTTATTATTAGCATATTATACTAAACATCATTTATGAAGTTTGGGTTTGAACACTTCTTCATAAGAAGTTCGTTGTTTTTGTAAACAATTCTCTAGCATTTCATAAATACACAAGAACGCCTTAAACAATTATTTAATGATATATATTTGGATTTGATATTTGCTTCGTGTATCAAATACATAAACAAATCATGATATTGTAAGCAACATAATATGTATAATGATTCCTATTGCAAATGTATAAAGAATCCATCTTACATGTTCCGTATTAAACATTTTAATAAGGTTTCCTTGCATGTTATTTGGGACTTTCCCCATATACTTTATATTTACTATAAAAAACATCATTTATAAATCCAACGTCAAGTATTAAAACAACTAAAGCTGATTTTAACACAGGTATATCATTAACAATCAACAATGTGTTGTTTACTTATGTTTTAGAAATATCGATGGACCTTTTAACGATGTTTCTTATGAACACACGCTTCCTCTACATTTTGATTGGCAATCAAACTATTTGATATTTCTATTAAAACATTTGTTCAATTTTGATGCTTTTCGAATGACACTTTTGTATATGCTCTTGGATTATATCCAAAACTTACAAACTCAATATCGTTTCCACTGACATCATGACACTTTTGTTATTATGAAGAAACAGTTTACTTTAAATCATTCTTTAGGATTTTCTATTTGAACACATACGTACCAAAATGTAAAGTCAAACCATGAGATAATTTTGTTAGTAAAATCCGGACCAACTTGAGCACATCGAATGGTGAATCTATTATGTTAATTTCAACAATTGAAATTCAAAGCATTATTCTTATTAATGTGGCTCACTTATTCTAACTGCATTTTTCTTTCTCTTAAAGACACGTTTGTGGCCAATGGATTATATCCCTTCAAACACAATTAAAATCATATTTTGATAATGTACTTGGAATCTATTTCTGATTTGTGTATCGTACTATATCATAGAATCAGTACTCTTGATGGTTTAAATAAACAATAGAGGATTATTTATTTTTAACATTGACAAGAATTCATAGTTTTTCGTTAATGTACAAGAATACTCATTATATGTTCTAATGAATTTTTGTTCATTTAGATTCGGTCAATTTCATTTCATCCCTTATAATCAGTTTTATCATTGGATCATATCCAAATTCATTTTATGTCAATAATTTCTTAAAGAAATTCCTTTGCTATGAAGTTGGTATTTCTTGAAGTAATGGTTATTTCTTAGTGCAATGGAATGGGCATTCATAAGCATTTTATGAATTGCATGACATAAAATTGATTTTTGTATTAGTTTACAGTATTTTATGTTCATAACATAAATTGGTCATCTAACAACTATCGTTCCCAAAATTCTCTTGGGATGATTCATACAAGATCCCTTACGTACAATTATCACATGCAGTCTTTCAACTTGCACAACCTATCAACTCCTTGGCCTAGGACATAAGGGGTTTTCTTATAAACCCTTATCTCGTATGATTTCGTAAACTATTATTTGGATGGTATTAATTTTAACCTTGTGTACTATTCTTCAATACAAACCTTATAGAAAGAATTTAACTCAACTTCATTTATCATTAATCATGCTTTGTCCAATAAATTTTGATTTCTCCTTATCAATACATCATTATGTATTATAGGGGGAAGTTACCTTTGAGACTGAATCTTCATTTATATTAGGTACATACAGAACTCTTTCCAAAATACTCACATGTTCGATCAAATCGAATCATTTCTATCACATCTTATATTATTTACTTCCGTTTTATACTCAATGAACTTTTTATACTCAATAAGTTTATCATAAAATTATACATGTGTATCAAATACACATGTCTGTGTTTGTGATAACTCTTCGATGAATATGACGAAGTAACATGGAACCATTTTGTAATGTAATTATGATTACATACATCTATATGTATCAATCTAAATAGTTTATCAACTCTAATGATGCTCCCACTAAATGGGTGCATAGCCCTTAATTGTTTGAGATATAATTAACTAGTATTATATGATTCATAATCACATAATAAAAATTATTTCTTAACACTGTGGCTTAGTCTGTAATTCCAAAATAATTGTAAATAATTTTATATGCTTTAGTATTTTCGAATGCATCGCATTTGTTATGAAAACAAATACCACAATTATAATTTTATTTTCACAATGAATATTCTAATATTCATATTAAATATAATGATTTTTGGTCGACACCGTAAAATAGTAATTAGTCCATAAACAATAATCGGTATGTTTTACGAAAACAATTTTGTAATTTGATGCAATCAATAAGTGTTATATGGCATGCTCTACTATTTTCGCCATTGCTATAATAGCGTACTAACATCAAAGGTCCATATTCACTTAATATGGATTATTTATTTCATATACTGCAACAAGTTTATAGCAAAGAGTTTTTTAATCAATATCTTGAACTCAAAGAAATAAATTTCATGAAAAACGAATTTCTATATGAAAATACATTTTCGAATAGAAATCGTATTTCTCATGCCAATGTTAAGTATCGATTATTATTACAATTATCATTTCTGATGTTTCTTCATGAAGCTGAAGTGACTATTCACTCTCTTCATCCTAACCGTACCTTAAATCACATCTACTCTTGTACACTCGTTTTTCTTTCTAAATGGTCGAACAAGTGAAAAGAAATCCCTTACTATGATATCATAATGAACTTTATAAAAATGCATTTGATTATCCTTAACATTTAAGGACATCAAATACGATGCATCTTATGTAAACTGATCAAATTGACATTTCAATGATCGAGTTCTCAGATCTATATTGTAATTTTGGTCCTCTGTTACATTTAACAGAATACGATGTTTATTGTAATCAATTAAATTGAATACTCAATCTCATAGTACGGTTTTTTTGTTTGCTTTAAACAAACTAATTTCATCGAAGTATCATACATTACGAATTATGGTCGTTTACCATATAACACTTATAAGTGATAGTTTATGGATCAAATATCCATAGTCACGTATTGCTTTTGAGTTTGAAACTTATAGAATGCAATACATAGTCTCGACCAAACAAACACGTAAGCGACCAAATTACGAACGTATTAAGTAGTTGTAAAATTAGGCACTCGCATAGGTATAGAAAACAATAACATGCAATAAGTGTTTAATAGTAAGTATACCTTATATTTCTATTTATCAATCTTCAATTCAGTTAATTTGTATATCTTAATTGATAAACATTTTATCAACCATTTTAATTGCACCGATTTATTAATGTAGATTATTATAACATTATATAGCACATGTTCTTACAATATTATAAAGGTTAAGCACTATCATTTCATTTTTCCAAAAAGGCTCTCACTAGTCTTTTATATTTCACCAAACCCTAAACAAAACATATAAGTATTTTGACTTCACTAGTAGGTGTTAGGACTCGTATGCCTTGGGATTCCGACCTTACGTAAAGCTCAATAAATCATAGGCCCGTGGATAACACCTTATCAGTTGTATCATATATAACTCCTAACCCATGGTTCCTTGTCCTAATCTTGCCTTTGCCATACGGAAAGCTCAACAAGTAAAGTGAGATTATTTACTCATAGCTAATATTTCACGATGGCCTAAGTATAATGCACATAACTTGAGGAAAGCTCAATAAATAGTGCAGTTATCTTACCTCTTCTATTCAATATATTAATAGTACTAAACATAACATACCTAGCTTGAGGAAAGCTCACTAACTAAAGAGTATGCAAGTAATCTATTAATATATAAATGATAGAGGATAACTTTATATTAAAGATTCATAATCTTTAATATATTATATCGAGTGATATTGACTTATAGAATAATGCATTTCTTATGAAATACCCTTGTATTTCAAATGTTTGATACATCAAAAATCATGGTATACATACATTTACATGTTTATTTATTCCTTAAGTCTATTTAGGGTTTCTTAATGTTTCACTTTTAGTTTATACATTCATATTATATAAGTTTTAATATTATATAACTTTTATATTTCATATAACATATATAATAGTCTTATGTATAATGTTATATTAATTAAATCTTATTTAATTAATTTTATATTATCTTAACATAACATTTAAATTAAATTCATTATATACTATAAACTTTATAATATAACACATATATCATACATATGTGTATATTATTTAATTAATTTAATTAAACAATTTCAATTAAATTTGTTTTAATATTATATAACTTTTATATTTCATAAATATATATAATAGTCTTATGTATAATATTATATTAATTAAATATTATTTAATTAATATTATATTGTATTAATATAACATTTAAATTAAATTCATTATATACTACAAACTTTATAATATAACACATATATCATACATATGTTTATATTATTTAATTAATTTAATTAGACAATTTCAATTAAATTTATATTAATTTTAAAATTCATTTATATACATAGATATATACTTATGTTAATTCAACATTTTAAAACAGCATAACATATATAATTATATATAATACATGCAGATATACATATAAATATAACATTAACTTTAATTAATATATTTTATTAACCTCATTAATGAGTTTAATAAATTTCGAAATTAATTTCAAACAATTTTAAACTTTTTATTATATTTAACATTTATAACATGTATATATAATATTTTAAATTTAATTATTAAATTAAAAAATTTATATTTTTACTTTTCAACCTATTTGGAAAATTAGCCCGAGGTCCAATTAAAATAGGGTCTTTTCTATTTTGGACAGCCTTTAGGCTCACATATTTGCTCGGGCTAGGCCCATAACCAGGTAGGGTGGAGTATTCAATTACCAAACTCAATCCTTTGACACTGCCTTTCTTAACACCCTACTAAATAGGTTGTAAGCTTATTAGTTAACCCTAACATGACTAATTTATACTACATATAATATTGGGCTCCGAAACCATCGTTAAAATTGAGTCATCCCATAGCGGAAGAAATGAGTGAATTTCAATTTTTTTTACTATTTTGGATCTTTATTGGGCCTATTAAGTCTAATTTATTTAGAAGATTTCTAAATTTCTTTTAAATAAAATCATTATTTTATTTAAATTTATAATAAAGTTTATATTTTGTAATTAATATTATATAATATATATGCACATACACGTGTACATGTGTGACATAGCAATCCTAATAGAGTTAGAGGTATGCCCTAGGGACAATTATGTAATTTTTTACATATATCTAACTCGATAACCAGTCTTATTCGAAATAAAAGGTGCTTTTTTCTATTATATACTTGATATAATGTGTTGTTTTAATTCATTAATTTAATTAAAAGAATATTTAATAGAAAATTATAAGTGGTATGCTTTGTGATAGTAGTTACAAAGTATTGTAACCGTGAGTAATTTATCACAATGAAAACAAATATACCATTTTAAATGTTCCTAGTCAAGATGCATCGAAACTGGATATTGATATACCATTGAGACTAGAGTATGTAATGCTCTCCAAACATTAGGTAATGTATTACTCATGATTGCTGGGGGCACCAAGGAGTTACGTACATATAGTTATTGGATAACTACAAAATGACTCACTCGATAGTTTTCTTTTGGTTAATATAACCGAGCTCAAACATAAATATAAATGTGACTGATTTACACATTTCACTTGACTTGAGAATACCGTCAATCTTCAATATGAAAGCTCCTTTGACCAAGCGATGAATTCTTCTTTGATCGATTGATGATAGTTCCCTTGACAAGTCACACAACCGAAACGACGAATCTCTTTTGACCAAACGATTTAATTAGTTTATAATTGTTATAAATTAATTAAATTAATTAATATTTATAAAATATTAATTATAAAGTTTGATTATGATTTGAGAAATAAATATTATAAAATATATTTGTAATAGTTATAAATATATCAATCGATATACGATATAGATAAGCGATTAAATTGGATTTAATTGCGTAATATTTTTATATGGGCTTAAATGGGTTTATGGCTCATCATAGGGCTTTTTATTTTTTGTAGCACATATGGGTAACATGAGGATCAATTATGGTAGAAGAGGGCTTGATTTTGGATGGCCCAGATTGAAGGAGAAAGGATATGAGATTAGATCCATTTTTCTCTCATTTTTATCCACTATATAAGCATCTCTAACCCTGATTAGATATGATCTTTTTGCTTCCTTTTCTTCCTTTACTTGCTAATCCAAATTATACCCTTGCCCATCCATCACTACAGGCTCAATCAAGTTAGATTGGATCATTATCTGCTAGATGAAGGTCAACGGTTAAAGGATTAGCAATCTGCTGAATCAGAAAGAGTTTCAAAGGGGAGAGTTTAACTTTCCAAGATGAATTCAAGGCTTTGGAATTAAGGTATGTTTTTATTAGATTATAGTTTATAATTCTCAGTATAGTATCTTATCATGTGTATGTTCATATATATATATATATATATATTGTTAGTTAGATGAAAGATTCTGATATGTAATAATGTTGTCATAAATTAGTTTGGTTATATGTATGTGCGTGTGTGTCTATATACATACATATTTATGTTTAATAAAAAAAACATTTTTTCATATATGTCAGATTAGTGCAGCCGCATATTAAGTAATCTAATTTAATATTTCATTAAACTAATATATATATTATTTAATTACATTTATATAGTCTATAATGAATTACAACATCACACTACGACTAAAAATTTTCAAATGATTTTATATATAAAGTTTGATAGTAATACTAACTTTCGGTAGTAATTTTTTTTTATAAATATTCATTATAATTTAATGATATTTAAAACATTTACTATATAAATAAATTATATTAATTCAAATATGTTATGAAAATTAGTTTTTAAATCTTATAAAATTATGTTAAAATTAGATAAGCTTTCGGTCGAAAAATAAATAAATAAATGATTTTTGTTACTTTTTAAAGTTAATTGTTTAATTCGATTGAAAAATTAAATAAATTATTTAAAAAGTAATTTAAACCGAAAAATATGGGAAAAAAATTTAAACTACAAAATATCATTTATGATTTGTTGTAAATTTAAAATTCGAAATAAAGTTCCGAAAATAATTTTATATTAATATTTTATGTATTTTCGAATAAAATATTTTAAAAAAATTAGAAAAATAATAATAAATTATTTCTAAGTTGAGCGCATGTTCTGAGATTTTATTAATTTTTTTTAATAATTTTAATAATTAATATATTATATTTATATATTATAAATATATATATATATATATATGTAAAAAATAATACTTTATTATATATATGTACGTTATCCACGGTTTTAAATTAAAAAATTAATATTTTTAACTAACTTATTTATATTCAAATAAATATATTATAATAATAGTATATATAAAGTTAGCCCGGGGCAAGGTAGTACATAGGCGGATTTAACACAACAAACTTCATGATCATCAAGGTAGAAAGCCCAGAGAGATAGTTATAAGGATTGGAGATCAGTTATATTTAAAACTATGGACTATAGTTGAAAGGATTCAGATAGCAAGTACTCAAAAAATGGCTAATTATGGAACTAATACTTCCCCTGGAAGAGGGATCAGAGTATAGGTGTGAGGACCCAACTTTCTACCACCAGAAAGTTGCATCATTTTTAATAAAGAAAGGGGTGAGAAATAGAAAAGATAAAGAAGAAAGAAGAAACAACATCAGAATCTCAACAGCGTAACGAATAAATTATATTAATCACATAAATATATCATATTATACAACATCAATCAGAGTTACACAGATAATACATCACATACTAGATAGTTATAAACACCTGTCTAGTTAATATAACTCGATACAACTCAAATACAACACAGAGATACCAACACAGCGGAACACTATATATCTATAACGCTGAAGCCTCCTGCTCCATTGCTCCTCCACAATTCGTCAAAGCTAACCTGAATCCCTTGGCTACTCGTAAAAATTTGAGTACTCGAGAGTTTAAGAAAAACAGAAATAAACTCCGGGTTAGACATGGGTCTGGTATGAGTAACAGGTTAAAGTTGCTTAACTTTGAAAATCCTTTGAAAACAAAAGGTATCACGTAAGACTTCCCACACATAAACATGGAAAAGTTTTTACCTTACGCTAACCAAAACTTTGATAGGAAATTCAGTGATATTATAATAGGTCTAGGGTTTTCAAGTAAATAAGAAATAGCTGAAATTGTTACATGATTAAATTCCAGCATACTAGGTTTACAATCAAATCCAAGGGCGCTTATTGGAGATTGGATTCCATACAATGGCAGGGCTACTGGGGTACCGCCCATCATAGTACCTGGCCTAGATCAGCGTACCGAGGATTACTCCCAATCCCCTACAACACAAGGCCGGAACCATCCCTTACTGGACAGTCCCGAACGAAACAACACCGGCAGTTGGAGCTCAAAACTGCCCACACAGCCGAAATAAAAAGGGACATGTAGACATGGGAAAATCTTGCTCTCAAGTGGGTGCTACCCACGAAGCCTTGCTGCACCTCCCCTGTTTTAGCCATTCCCAGTTGATGAGGCTTGAGGCTACGATTACCTTAACAGAACTCATCACTTAGAATGCTCATCGTCCACCTGACGATGTTCTGAAAGCATTCAATCCATACAAGTTCATTCCGGGTTCGAACGAAACCGAAGGCATTATCTCGTTACACTCATATTGGAATCACCCTCAGAGTTAACGACAATAACCCTTGCACTGAATCTTCATCTTCACTTGAGATTCACGACCTATCGTTAATTTGGATCGATGTGGTTTTCGGATATCCAAATCTGGAAACCCGATCCCGGTCTCATCGAAATCCAAACCGTATCTTTTAAGGCCAAGTTGTTTTAAAGTTAAAACAATTCATTTCATTATCCATATACACATAGATAGATAATTCACAATATCACAGATAGAAAATCTACATTATTATTACAGCAGATAATTCACATATCACAGATAGATAATCTACATTATCAATACACTTCAACCAAAGCATCCATATCACACAGCATTACTTATTTCATATCTGAGATTTCAAACCATTCAAGGAAATCAATATCATCCATCATACATAAGCAAGGATTAATAATCACACCATTTATAATTAATTTAAAATGAATTAAATTAATTACTTATCTTTAATTAATTTAAAGTAAATTAAATTAATTACTTCATCATTATAAATCTTGCTTGCATAACCATTAATTAATTTCAAATCAATTAATCAATCATTCTCTAATTTCCATCTTAATTAATCATCCTTGATTAATTATTCTTTAATTACATTCAAGTAATTATCCTTTAATTAATTTCACAAATTAATTATCCATAACCAAATACAGTAATTAATCTTTAATTACTCTATTAATTAATTAACTATAATTAATTACATTAATCCTTAATTAATTACATTAATTACTCAAAATTTCTTATTATTGATTAATTAATCTTAATGAATCAATCCTTAATTACATCATTAATTATATAAATTAATGATCCCTAATTACATTCTTGATTTAATTATTCCATTTAAATTAATTACACAAAGTAATAAATCTAAATTAAACCACAATTATTAATCAATCCTGATTAATCCCATTCAGTAATTAACTACCCTTAATTACTTCATTAAATAAATTAATTACTCAATTAATTATCTCAATTAATCCCTTGATTAATTACACAAAGTAATTTAATCCAAATTACTTCCATTATTTAAATCCTCTTCAATTAATTACATTCGGTAATTACCATTAATTACTTCATTTAGTAATTACACTTTATTAATTACATTAAGTAATTACTTATCAAATCATCCAATGATTAATTAAAATTAATTAAACTTAATTAATTATCTTAACTAATCAAATTAAACTCAATTAATTATATTAAGTAATTAATTCCTTAATTACTTCCATTAAGTAATTACACTTAACCAATTTCACAAATGATTATCTTTAATTAATCAATCTAATTAATTATTAAAATTATCACATAAATTAATTATTTAATAAATCTTAAGTTAATGACCTTCATTAACTATTTACAATTCTTAATTTCTTTCCTTAAGAAATTAAACTTAGATTAATCAATATTAATTATATATTAATTATTCTTAATAACCCATTAATTAACCACTAATTATTTAATTAATTTAAGTTTTAACGGTAACTTAAATAATCTTTAATTACTTGATTAATTAATCTTTAATCATTAATTTAAAATCTAATCTTATCAAATTAATGATCTTTAATTACAAATTAATTATTCCTAATTAATTAATCTTAAACCTTAATTAATTAATTTAAACTCTTAATTACTAAATTAATCATACATAGCATTAATTAAATGAATTAATTAATTATCCAATTAATTACCTTAATAATTTAATGAATCCAAATCATTAAATACAAATAAATTTTAAGATAATACTTTATTCATATTAATGATTTAATTATCATTAATAAAGTATTCAAATCAATTTACTTTTAAATTTACTTTAAATTTTATTTTAAAAATTTAAGATTTAAAAATGAATATAAATTTAACTTTAACCAAGTTTAAAAACAATTTTAAAAACCCTTTTAAATTTCATGTTAAAGAAGTCTATACCTTATAAAGAAGTTTAAGAGAATTTAAACCAATTTAAATTCAAGTTCTTTTAAATTACACTTAACTACTTAACATTTAAAATTGTTAAAAGAATTTAAATTTTAAAAAAACTTTATTTCATTTTAAAAACTAGGATACAAATTAAGTTTGAATCCAGATTAAAACTTTTGATTTAAACTTTGTTTAAATCTTTATTTCCAAATTTTAAATCACTTTAACTTTTAACAGACAGGTTTTATACAAAACCTGTAACACAAATAAATGACTTGATGTAACGACCCGTATTTTTACGGATCGACAAGTTCGTCAAAATCTGGAATTTTCAGCATTTTAAGTCGTTTCAGATTTTAGGCAGAATTTGCTAAGTCCTAAGTCGTGAACGACTTAGTGTAAGTCGTAAGTCGTATACGACTTAGGGGATAGGGGTGTCTCTGGGATTTGGCGAGTTAAGGGTTTGAAGATAGGTCGTTTGAGCGACCTAAGTGTATTGGTGAGTTAAGCGTTAGGTCAGCAGGGCGAGTTAGCGACCTAAGAACTGACCGACTTAGTAGAGTTAGCGACCTAGCGGTTACCGGGTTAGCATAGTTAGGTCGGTTAGACGACTTAAGAGGTTGACCGACTTATAGGGTAGGCGACCTAGTAGAGTGAGCGACTTATGGGATTGACCGACCTAAGAGATAAGCTAGTTAACGACTTAGTAGTTAAGTCATTAGACGACCTAAGGGGTTAAGTATTAGGTCGTGTGGACTGAGTCGGAGTGGTTGGCTAAGTCTTAGGTCGCGTGTTGGCTTAAGTGTTAGGTCGCGTGATTCTTAAGTCGTAAGTCGTGTCTAGTTGTGAGCTGTTAAGTCGCGTGGACCTATAGGTCGTATGGATGCGGTTCTGCTAAGTGTTAAGTCGTAGGTCACACGCATTCTTAAGTCGTAGGTCGTTAAGTCGTAGGATGGCATAGCAGTTGAGTCGTTAAGTCGTATAGGAGCAGGTGTTAAGTCGCAACCGACTTAGGGGTTAGCTGCTAAGTCTTATGTCGAAAGTTCACTAAGTCGTAGTCTGTTAGGTTGGAGGCTTTGTTAAGTCGGAAGTGTCTTAGGTCGTAAGTCGGAGACGACTCAGGCTTTGTTAAGTCGGAAGTGTCTTAGGTCGTAAGTCGGAGACGACTTAGGAGATAGCCGAGTTACGACTTAGTGGATTTTCAGCTATAAATAGGAAGGGTTTTTCTCACTTTTTGGGATCCGGATTTCGAAGCGACGAAGTGCTGCCATTTTGAGAGCTCGACTTCTACACTTCTTCACTTCTTTTCTCCACTCTAATCTAGTGCTTCCTTTCATCCAAATCGAAGATCAAGATCGAAGATCCAAGAGCTAAAGTTGAAGACCTTCATCCTTTGAAGTGGGATTTCTTCGTTTGAAGCGGATTCGTGATAGATCAAGCTTGATCCTTCGCTGTCCAGATCTGAAGCGTGTTGATTTGGGGTTGTTTAGGTGATTTGGTGAGTGGTGATTATCTCTCACACGGATCCAAAGGAGTATATCGGATTGTTGGCTCGATTTGGTGTTAAAATAGTGATTTTCATGCATTTTCTTCATCCTAAGTGTAGATCCATGTAGATCCATTGTTCATGATGATTTGACAACCATTTTACTAAGTGTTAACCTATGCAAGTTCATTCATCAAGATTGTAGAGATATTTCTTACGATTTCATGCATGTTAGACTTTCAACTCTTTAATTACGAAATTGCCATTATTGTGATAATTGTCTACTTAGATCATATTTGAATGCTTGATTGTTTGGATTAATGTTTGATTTGGTTGATTGCTATGAATTAGATGATTGATGATTTGATTTAGATCGAGGATGATTCAAAAAGTTGAGGGAAAGGCTCTTGAATTGGGAAAGCTGCTCGTGGCATATATAGCGGGATGATGAAGCTCTTATGCATAGATGATGATGTTGAGATGAGACTTTGTGAGGATGTGATGAAGCAAAGTATGATATGAGATAGTCTTGGTCTAATCCAGACGGGATCATTCCAAGCACGTTGGTAACTCGGTGATATGATTCGAGTTAAGAGTAATGGATGCTTGAGAGGCGCTTGAGCTAGTATGGAAATAGTCGTCAAGGAGGATGACTAGGAGGCTTGGATAGCATCGTTGTTGAAGGTTCTAGCATGCTCTAAGCAAGAGTACGTTTGGGCAGATTCGATAGTCCCAACGGCCAACTGTTGATGGTCGAGTACTCTGGGCAGATTCGATAGTCCTAGGCCACGGGCTGTGACGACGTGCGGGAGTTATGTCTAGAACCGGGGTTTCCATTAGCCCTTGACGGACGGCTGAAAGAATGTGTCGGTCATTCAATTAACGGTGATATCGAAGCAGCGATAACAGTGATAGCCAGAGTCATGGATGTTTGGTTGTATCGTCATTCGATCTCAAGAGCGGTATTTTCTGGGTGCTTATCTGATCTTGGTTTAGGCCTTGGGGGTTTGTACCTGGAAAACATCGCCCTTGACTCGAGTGATAGTAGCTTTACTTTAAATTGTATGCTCTGCTATGTTTGCTTCTGCTTAGTGTGTGTCTGGGGGCTATCACTGTAGAATGAGGTTGGAGTGGGAGGGTTGTATTCCTATTCCTTTTCCTTTATGCTCTTTTGGTATGTTTTTAGTTAATTTACTGCTCACTAAGACTGTTGTCTGACTCAAGGCTTTATGTTTTAACTCTTATTGCCTTTGTTGTTCGTCCATTTTTGGGACGGGCAGACTATGTAGCAGGTGACAGGTGCTGTTCTTGCTTCTCACGATGATGATATCGAAGACGAGCTGGAGGGTTGCATATTATCTTCTTACTATATGTACTGGATGTTCCGCTGTTTTGTATAACTCTGAGTGTTATGTAGTGAGGCTTGATGTATTGGCTATTTGGATGTTTGTATTCAACTACTATGAAGTTTTATATGATGGCATTTTATTCTGTAAAGCTTCACTAAATATATGTTCTATTGTATTTTGTCCATGCGCTGTGAGTAATACGATAGATTCTGTTGTTTTATTTTACCCTGACAATCGTCCATGGCTACCTGGCACACTTTACAGCGCACTATCTCTAGATTCAGTGCAGGGGTCATGGGCGGTCGTTACATTTGGTATCAGAGCATTGGTTAATCGATTTTACCCAACGCTCGCTGAAGTAACTACGTATGAGAGACGTAATTGTAATTTGATGGATGAATACTATATATAATATAGTAGTTTAGTTGAGTTTGAGTCCTTTATGCAGTTGTTTCTCTAGATGTTCTGATCATTCCTTTTTATAGATATTGAGAATGAGTCGAAGAGGGAGACCAGCAGCTAGGGAAGGCCGTGCTACTGAGGGGGCTGCTGATTATGCAGCTATGTTCGAAGCTATGATGACTTCGATCATGAGAAGGATGCCAGCTCCAGGGCCGTCAGTTGATGTTGGAGTTCAAGTCCAAACCCCAAAACCAGTGGATTTTGCTAAGTTGTGCAAGGACTATACTGCTCTTGGAGGGAAGGTTTTCTTGGGAACAAAATCAACTATTGAGGTCCAGAGGTGGATAGATGCTTGTAGAAGGATCTTTGGTGATTTGGGAATTGAGGATGCGACTAAGAGGAAGTTGGCATCGAGACAGCTTCAAGGGAGAGCTTCTGATTGGTGGAACTCTATTACCATCCATACTCCAGAGGAAGAGATTACTTGGGAGCAATTCCAAGTCAGGTTTGAAGCTAAGTTCATTTCTACAACTCAGAAGTCTGTTCTGTTCAAGAAGTTTGTGGAGCTCAAGCAAGGTGGAAGACCAGTTCTTGAGTATGTTTCTGAGTTTGAAGCTTTGTCCAAGTATGCTCGGTCATATATTGAATCTGCATATCAGAAGAATGAGAAGTTTGTGACAGGCTTGGACAGTTATCTGGGGAGGCAGTTGGTGGATCATTTGGATGATTCATTTGAGAAGCTTGTGGAGAAAGCTCTCAGGCATGAGAGTCTGTTTCCTAAGGAAGGATCTGTTGTTGCTGTGACCAGGGAAGAGTCTAAACCCCAGCAGGGTGGAAACAAGAAGAGGAAGCAGCAGCAGCAGAAGGGTAAGGATGGCCAGAAGAAGCCGAAAGGCGATGTGACTTGCTACAATTGTCAGCAGAAGGGCCATTTCTCGAAGGATTGTAAGAATCCGAAGGTGCCGATGAAGTGTCACAACTGTGACATGCCGGGGCATTTCAGGAAGAATTGTCCAGAACCGAGGAGGGAAAAGCAGATTGTGCAAGCTTATGCTTTGGGAGCTGTTCCGTCGTCTTCGAAAGCTCCTACCTCTGAAGAGAAGGGAAAGAGTGTGGTGGTTCAAGGTACTCTTTTCTTATGTGGTGTTCCAGTTAGAGTTCTGTTTGATACTGGAGCGTCGCATTCGTTTGTTTGTAGTGAACTTGTAGGCCGGTTGGGTTTGGAACCGGATATTGTTGATAGGCCATTGGTTGTGACTAATCCAGTTGGGGGTTCGTCCTGTTTGTGTATGTTATGCCGTGGTCTAGTTGTATCGAGTCATGGTTGCTCTTTTGTTTGTGATTGCTTTGTTCTGAACTTTGCGGGGTTCGGAATTATTTTGGGTATGGACTGGCTTAGGAAGTATGCGGCAAAGGTTGATTGCGAGAGGTTGGAAGTGACAGTCGAGAATGTGGAGGGGCGAAAGGTTGTGATACGATGTAAGCATGAAGAAGGCGTCTTCATGAGCTTCATGTATTCGCTGGTTGTTCCACGGGATGGACTGTCATTAGTGCCAATCGCGAATGGATTCGAGGATGTCTTTGACGAAGTCAAAGGGTTGCCGCCGCATAGAGAGATCGAGTTTCGTATAGATCTAGTTGAAGGAGCCAGACCTGTTGTGATGCCTCTTAGGCGGATGGCGCCTAGGGAACAGCAGGAGTTGAGGGTGCAAGTTGATGATCTTTTGCAGAAAGGATTCATTCGGCGTAGTGTGTCCGAGTGGGGTGCACCAGTTGTGTTTGCAACCAAGGCAGATGGGTCGTTGAGATTGTGTGTGGATTACCGTGAGCTGAATAAGGTGACTAAGAAGAACAAGTATCCATTGCCGAGAATAGATGACTTGTTTGATCAGCTTCACGAAGCCAAGGTGTTTTCTCAAATGGATTTGGCAACGGGATTTCACCAATTGAGAGTAGCTAAGGATAGTGTGCCGAAGACTGCTTTTCGAACACCATCCGGTTTCTTTGAGTGGCTGGTAATGCCGTTTGGATTGACTAACGCGCCAACATATTTTGTGGATCTTATGAATAGAGTGTTCAGAGATCAGTTGAACAAGTTTGTACTTGTGTTCGTGGATGATATTCTGATTTATTCCAGAACTGAGGAAGAGCACAAGACACACTTGCGTATTGTTTTGGAAATCTTGCGGAAACATCAGCTGAAGGCTAAGTTTTCGAAGTGTCACTTCTGGAAGAGTGAAGTGAGGTTCTTAGGCCATGTGATTTCTGGAAGTGGAATAGCGGTTGATCCCGCTAAGGTGGCAGCAATTCAGGATTGGGTTAGACCTAAGAATGCATCTGATGTGAGAAGTTTTCTTGGATTAGCAGGATATTATCGACGGTTTATCAAAGACTTCTCCAAGATAGCTGCACCGTTAACAGGATTGACGAAGAAGAACCAAGTGTTCAGTTGGGATGCTAAGTGTGAGCAAGCTTTCGGAATCCTGAAAGAGAGATTGACAAGTGCTCCTGTTTTGACTATTCCAAGTGGGAATGATGAGATGGGGGTTTACACCGACGCATGTGGTACTGGACTTGGAGCAGTGCTGATGCAGAGAGATAAAGTTGTTGCGTATGCCAGTCGACAACTGAAGCCGCATGAAAGGAATTACCCGACTCATGATTTGGAGTTAGCGGCAATTGTTTTTGCTCTGAAGATGTGGAGACATTATCTATTGGGAGTTCGATTTGAGTTGTTTATGGATCATAAGTCGTTGAAGTATCTTTTCTCCCAAAAGGATTTGAATCTTCGGCAGCAACGTTGGCTAGAGTTTTTGGCATCATATGATTTTGGTATAGCTTATACTCCGGGAAAAGGTAACGCAGTGGCAGATGCGTTAAGTCGAAGACATGCAGGATTGGGAGCCATGTTTTCAGAATGGAAGAGTCTCGAGTATTTAGCTGGATTTGACTTCAGGCCTAGATGTGAATTGGAACCTGAGATGTTGGCAAACTTATCGATAAGACCTTCTCTTGTGGAAAGGATTGGCGAGAGCCAAAAGCGAGACGATAAGCTTGTCAAGATTATCCGTGAATTGGAATCTGGATTGGATCCAGAAAAGGATAAAGGATTCGAGGTCGATCGAGAGGGTTGGCTTCGGAAGCAAGGACGACTAGTTGTTCCCGATATAGATAAATTGAGGAGTGAAGTTCTGAAGGAAAGTCATCACTCGAAGTTGACGATTCATCCAGGTGGAAATAAGATGTATCGGGATATGAAGAGAACCTACTACTGGGAAGGCATGAAGAAGGATGTTGGAAATTTTATTTCCAAGTGTATGAACTACCAGTTGGTAAAGGCTGAACAGAAGAAGCCAAGTGGATTACTTCAGCCATTAGAAGTTCCTACATGGAAGTGGGAGCAGATATCGATGGATTTTATTAATGGATTACCTAGAACAAGAACGGGAAATGAAGGGATTTGGGTCATCATAGATCGTTTGACTAAGAGTGCACGATTCATTCCTGTTGGATCGACTAGGACTGCATCAAAGTTGGCTGAGTTGTATGTTAAGTGGATAGTTCGATTCCATGGTATTCCGAAGAGTATAGTGAGCGATCGAGACCCATTGTTCACTAGTGGATTTTGGAAGAGCTTCCAGGAAGTTTTGGGAACCGAGTTGTGTTTGAGTACAGCTTATCACCCTCAAACAGATGGTCAGACCGAGAGAGTCAACCGAGTTTTGGAAGATCTTCTTAGAGCATGTGTTTTGGACTTCGGAGGATCATGGGAAGATCACCTTCATTTGGTGGAGTTTTCATACAACAACAGTTACCAGTCAAGCATTGGTATGGCACCGTATGAGGCATTGTATGGGAGATCGTGTAACTCTCCGACATGTTGGTTAGAGACAGGAGAAAAGTTGATACTTGGGCCAGAGATGATTCGACAGACTTCGGAGTGCATAGAAATCATTCGGCAACGAATGAAGGCAGCCCAAGACCGTCAGAAGAGTTATGCTGATAAGCGTCGTAAGGATTTGGAGTTCGACGTTGGTAATATGGTTTTTGTGAAGATTTCTCCACTAAAGAATGTTATTCGATTCGGGAAGAAAGGAAAATTGACTCCGAGATTTGTTGGACCATTCCCGATCATCGAGCGAATTGGAAACCTTGCCTACAGATTGGAGTTACCAGAGAAGATGTCGAGTGTACACAATGTTTTTCATGTATCATATCTACGGAAGTATGTGCACGACTCGAGTACGGTGGTTTCTGCTGATAGCTGTGAAGATTTCAAAGTTGATCCAGTCGATAGAAGACCTCGTAAGCCGCTTCGTGTTGTTGAAACTGACACGAAACAGCTTAGGAGGAAGGTAGTTAAGTTGCTCAAGGTACAATGGAGTGATGATGATAACGACTGTACGTGGGAGGTGGAAGAGAGGATGAAGGCAGCTCATCCTGAACTCTTCAAGGTATGGCCCTAAGGTGTCGTGTCATCTCGCGATATTGTAACTTGTTCTAGTTTTAGAATTCTGTACGCTAAGCTAGAATTGGATGCATGGTTTGTTGATTGCTATGGATGGTAGGCGTACAGGATAGTCTTTGATTGCTATGATTGCTTGGAATTTCGGGGGCGAAATTCCTAAGGGGGAGAGAATGTAACGACCCGTATTTTTACGGATCGACAAGTTCGTCAAAATCTGGAATTTTCAGCATTTTAAGTCGTTTCAGATTTTAGGCAGAATTTGCTAAGTCCTAAGTCGTGAACGACTTAGTGTAAGTCGTAAGTCGTATACGACTTAGGGGATAGGGGTGTCTCTGGGATTTGGCGAGTTAAGGGTTTGAAGATAGGTCGTTTGAGCGACCTAAGTGTATTGGTGAGTTAAGCGTTAGGTCAGCAGGGCGAGTTAGCGACCTAAGAACTGACCGACTTAGTAGAGTTAGCGACCTAGCGGTTACCGGGTTAGCATAGTTAGGTCGGTTAGACGACTTAAGAGGTTGACCGACTTATAGGGTAGGCGACCTAGTAGAGTGAGCGACTTATGGGATTGACCGACCTAAGAGATAAGCTAGTTAACGACTTAGTAGTTAAGTCGTTAGACGACCTAAGGGGTTAAGTATTAGGTCGTGTGGACTGAGTCGGAGTGGTTGGCTAAGTCTTAGGTCGCGTGTTGGCTTAAGTGTTAGGTCGCGTGATTCTTAAGTCATAAGTCGTGTCTAGTTGTGAGCTGTTAAGTCGCGTGGACCTATAGGTCGTATGGATGTGGTTCTGCTAAGTGTTAAGTCGTAGGTCACGCGCATTCTTAAGTCGTAGGTCGTTGAGTCGTAGGATGGCATAGCAGTTGAGTCGTTAAGTCGTATAGGAGCAGGTGTTAAGTCGCAACCGACTTAGGGGTTAGCTGCTAAGTCTTATGTCGAAAGTTCACTAAGTCGTAGTCTGTTAGGTTGGAGGCTTTGTTAAGTCGGAAGTGTCTTAGGTCGTAAGTCGGAGACGACTTAGGAGATAGCCGAGTTACGACTTAGTGGATTTTCAGCTATAAATAGGAAGGGTTTTTCTCACTTTTTGGGATCCGGATTTCGAAGCGACGAAGTGCTGCCATTTTGAGAGCTCGACTTCTACACTTCTTCACTTCTTTTCTCCACTCTAATCTAGTGCTTCCTTTCATCCAAATCGAAGATCAAGATCGAAGATCCAAGAGCTAAAGTTGAAGACCTTCATCCTTTGAAGTGGGATTTCTTCGTTTGAAGCGGATTCGTGATAGATCAAGCTTGATCCTTCGCTGTCCAGATCTGAAGCGTGTTGATTAGGGGTTGTTTAGGTGATTTGGTGAGTGGTGATTATCTCTCACACGGATCCAAAGGAGTATATCGGATTGTTGGCTCGATTTGGTGTTAAAATAGTGATTTTCATGCATTTTCTTCATCCTAAGTGTAGATCCATGTAGATCCATTGTTCATGATGATTTGACAACCATTTTACTAAGTGTTAACCTATGCAAGTTCATTCATCAAGATTGTAGAGATATTTCTTACGATTTCATGCATGTTAGACTTTCAACTCTTTAATTACGAAATTGCCATTATTGTGATAATTGTCTACTTAGATCATATTTGAATGCTTGATTGTTTGGATTAATGTTTGATTTGGTTGATTGCTATGAATTAGATGATTGATGATTTGATTTAGATCGAGGATGATTCAAAAAGCTGAGGGAAAGGCTCTTGAATTGGGATAGCTACTCGTGGCATATATAGCGGGATGATGAAGCTCTTATGCATAGATGATGATGTTGAGATGAGACTTTGCGAGGATGTGATGAAGCGAAGTATGATATGAGATAGTCTTGGTCTAATCCAGACGGGATCATTCCAAGCACGTTGGTAACTCGGTGATATGATTCGATTTAAGAGTAATGGATGCTTGAGAGGCGCTTGAGCTAGTATGGAAATAGTCGTCAAGGAGGATGACTAGGAGGCTTGGATAGCATCGTTGTTGAAGGTTCTAGCATGCTCTAAGCAAGAGTATGTTTGGGCAGATTCGATAGTCCCAACGGCCAACTGTTGATGGTCGAGTACTCTGGGCAGATTCGATAGTCCTAAGCACGGGCTGCGACGACGTGCGGGAGTTATGTCTAGAACCGGGGTTTCCATTAGCCCTTGACGGACGGCTGAAAGAATGTGTCGGTCATTCAATTAACGGTGATATCGAAGCAGCGATAACAGTGATAGCCAGAGTCATGGATGTTTGGTTGTATCGTCATTCGATCTCAAGAGCGGTATTTTCTGGGTGCTTATCTGATCTTGGTTTAGGCCTTGGGGGTTTGTACCTGGAAAACATCGCCCTTGACTCGAGTGATAGCAGCTTTACTTTAAATTGTATGCTCTGCTATGTTTGCTTCTGCTTAGTGTGTGTCTGGGGGCTATCACTGTAGAATGAGGTTGGAGTGGGAGGGTTGTATTCCTATTCCTTTTCCTTTATGCTCTTTTGGTATGTTTTTAGTTAATTTACTGCTCACTAAGACTGTTGTCTGACTCAAGGCTTTATGTTTTAACTCTTATTGCCTTGGGCTGTTCGTCCATTTTTGGGACGGGTAGACTAGGTAGCAGGTGACAGGTGCTGTTCTTGCTTCAAACGATGATGATATCGAAGACGAGCTGAAGGGTTGCATATTATCTTCTTACTATATGTACTGGATGTTCCGCTGTTTTGTATAACTCTGAGTGTTATGTAGTGAGGCTTGATGTATTGGCTATTTGGATGTTTGTATTCAACTACTATGAAGTTTTATATGATGGCATTTTATTCTGTAAAGCTTCACTAAATATATGTTCTATTGTATTTTGTCCATGCGCTGTGAGTAATACGATAGATTCTGTTGTTTTATTTTACCCTGACAATCGTCCATGGCTGCCTGGCACACTTTACAGCGCACTATCTCTAGATTCAGTGCAGGGGTCATGGGCGGTCGTCACACTTGAGACCCCCCTCAAATCACTTCAAGAAAAACCCAGCAATGCTTCGAGTCGAAACTCGAATTACTCGAGAGTTTCTCGAGTACACAACCCTGCAACACCAAACTTATCAAAACTTCCCAGATCTCCAGAGCTAGTGCACGTGCACGGCTCCGGCGAACCTCTCCAGCCATCTCCCCATCGTCGAGCAAGTCGACGACCACTTACGCACCCATCCCCGATCATCATAGCACCGACATCACCTCGAAATCAAAATCGAGTGCAAACTCGAAGCTTGGAAGCAACAACCGGCTTCACATCACCCTAGAAATCATCGACGTTCTCGAAATCCCAACCACTAGAGAACCTCAAACTCCGACCATCTACTCGTCCACGTTTCCCCTACCATCACCCCAAAAGTCATCGCACTCGATCAACTCGAGAGGGCGAGAAGATCAAAATACTTCGCCTTGTTAAAACTAGGTTTACAAACTGGAAACCATCACCGCCGCTTTCACGATCATCTGACCACCGCCTCCATATTTTTCCCTAAATCTACGATCATCACCGTATCACTCCAGAGAATCCTAACCCTCCAGAACATCTACATCGCCAAAATTTCCCAAATATCCAATTTCTGGTAAAACCAGAAATACACACTCAAACAAATACTAAAATTTATGATTCTAATTTTAAAAATCATATTTTTGATTAGAGATTAGATTTAAAATCCTGAATTAATGAATTACTAACTTTGAATTTTGGCTTAATAGATTTGCTCTGTTGTTTCCTTGTTCCCAGAGTTACTCGGGTTTATATTTAACTTACTTATAATTTTAAACATTTATCTATGCTCAATCAAATAGCTTTTGTTTAAGACCTAAATCCAAACAGCAAGTAAGTCAAAAGATAATTGATTTTTTTAAAATCAAACTGATGCTTGACACAATGAACAGAATATTACAGGAAATAGCTACACACACATACATACAGAAATACAACAAACAATATATATACACAACCATATATATTTCAGATATCAATCATGCAACCATTTCATAAACTTAAATTTTTAAAAGTGATGTTACTCACAAAAAGAAGATGAAGAACAGAGCAGCCTTTATTTTGAAACAGGATTTAGAAAGTTGCAAACTGTAACC
Source organism: Allium fistulosum (assembly GCA_030737815.1). NCBI lineage: Eukaryota > Viridiplantae > Streptophyta > Magnoliopsida > Asparagales > Amaryllidaceae > Allium > Allium fistulosum. Next base: position 694,439,685 of record CM060904.1, read on the forward strand.
TCTTTGATCTTCATGATTGTTGAGTTGAATTGTTGTTATAATTGGGTTGAAATAAAGCTTTAGTTGAAATATATTTTCTGGAATGCTAAGTTTCTTGTAAACGAAAATGGAGTGAGATAGATTGATAAATATGTAAACAAATATACAGGTAATTATTTTCCTTTTGGTACAAACATGTTCAAAGATTTTTATTTTTACTTGGGGGCTGATATGAGATATTAGTGTACTAGAGATGTTTTAACATTAAATGCTTTGTCCTCCATGTCTACAACTTCCTTTATTTTAAATTTCGTATGGTACTTATGCTCATTGTATATATTTTTCTTTTTATGTGTACATAGTTATTTTCGTGAGCAAACAAGAACATATGTTTTCCTTCTTCTTATGCTTATGTCCTACAGCCTAGGATCTAAAATGCATTTCCCAGAATTAACTAAGTGTTCATTTATGTGCTTACATTAGTCTTACTGCCTTGCAAACATATGTTTACAAAAATTCTCAATTGTTCACTTATCTTGCCTTGCAACATGAATATTTATAGTTAGTTAACATATGGTTAGAATTTATGTAATGTATTTTACTTCATATTTTACATGACAATATATTTTACCTTATATATATTTCTATTTCTAACTTAACTTCTTATTTTTATTTATTGTTTATTTTTATGAATTTCTTTTTAGAGAAAATAAAACAAAGCTATGTATATATATACAAATAAAAGCTTATAACAATATCTTTTAAAATCCAAACAATTTAAATATTTACTCTTTTTAATTTCAAGGCTTTTGAATTCAAACAAATTCAAAAATCTAATTTTAACATCAAGTCATATATATACATATATAACCACATATTTAAATTTTAAAATAACACTTCTATTTAAAAATCCATTTATATTTATATATAAAACAATACATTAATAAATGTTATTTGAAAATAATAATTTGTCAAATTTAAATAATTTATAAAAGAGATTATAACTTCCTATTATTATTAAATGAATTAATATATCATACTTATTAAACCATATTTTAAAACAAACCTTTTAATTAATCTTAAACTTAAGCTAAGATATAAATTTAATCAATTAAACATTTATCTTAAACATTTTAAAACTATATATTTTAAATTAAATCCTAATTTCCAAATTACCACAAATATTAAAATTAGAAAACAAGATTTACTTATTTATTAAATTTTAAACAAAGCTTATCTATTTACAATATATACAAATATATTTATACATTATAAATAGAAAACAATTTATTAGCTTTTTAAAAGATAAATTATCAGTTAAATATTTATTTAAAAGAAGATTATTAAATCAATTCAAATTTATTAACAAATATTATCAAATCAATTTAATTTTTAATGCAGATTATTAAATTGATATTGCCAGAAATTCCGAGATGTCACATTCCTCCCCCCTTAAAAGAATTTCGTCCCCGAAATTTAAAACAAAGGTAATTTAATAATCTAATTAAAGATTTAATTTTAAAAACACAAGCATACATTAATCATATGCTAACAACCATAACAACCAACTCATCCAATCAAACAAATCTAACTATCCAGACAAAATTTTGGATAGAATTATCTAGAGTTTCCTAAGTACAAACACCGGGATACTCGCTCTACAGAACCCAAACAAAACTATTCTACTAAGCTACAGAGCTCCTATTCATCTAGATCTACAAAACTTGACAGGATATCAGACTACAGACAAGTCTGACTCACCGACCAAACCTCTAGAACTGCTGGTTCCAAAACCAGAGATAGAATCTTTCACGTACTCCCTCAAAGATACGTGAAACACATCGAATCCCAGTTATCCAAACTGACAATTCACTCCAGAAGACCAAACACTTATCCTTACCAGAACGTAGGGAAAATCCAAAATACCTCGGAGCTAGCTTCCCAATCTTACCAAACTTAAAGCTCCTTCGATCGGAGAAAACTTATCCAAAATCAAATCTCCAACTTCGAAATCCAAATTCCTCCGTCTCTTATCCACAAAACTCATCTGACGATCCTGGCTGCCTTCATCCCTACTGATCAGCTCAACCTTCGCTGATGCCTCACAACAACTCATCAAAATGATCCACTCACAATCAATCCAAGAACAAAACTCTACTCCTCAAACATCAGAAGACTGAACTTACTTCTCCTATCTGAAAAGATAAAATAGATGCACTCCTAAACTGCTTTCGCTGCACAACTCTGATCCGAGTAGATGAAAATGCTGGGGATACACCCGAGCACAAACTGGACAACACATCCCAGAAATATGGTTCAACAGATCCATAAAGAGAAAACTCAGAAATCCCGAAAGATCTCTAACAAACCAAGAGAACACTCAACTATCGCAAGTCACTTTTGCGACCAACCCAATCTAATATCCAAAGAAAATTGTTCTCTCTTTACCAATCAGAACATCTTAAGCCTATCTATCCAATCCATTGAAGAAATTGGTCCACCCTGCTGCTTCTGAACTTCACTTCTAGAAAACTGCTGACAGATGACCCCTTGCCTGCACACAGGACAATCTAAACTACGACGCTGCCCCTAATGCCAAAGACTTCCTAATCCAAACTCCTTGAGAAACTCAGGCCTCAAAGCCAAACACAAACACCCAACTGAACTCAGCCTCAACACCGATGCAAACACACTTCCATAAACTTGCTCCAAAGAAACATCTTCGGAGATATCCATAGTCACTGTGTCTCATCACACAGCTACTGATTCCTGAGGTATCAAGATACCATCACTAGCTTCTGCTCAACTGTCAGAATCCAATTTCTACTTATCCAAACTTGCACTTCAAAAATGGACTCCGAACCCTAACAGATTTCCTTCAGAGATTGGTGAAATCCTTAACCACAAACAAAAATTCACTCGAGACAGTATTGGGTCTACAGTCTCGGCAGATACACTTCCAACCTCAACAAACTCCAACCATTGGTAGTCGTGCTACACACACCACTACCCCCATCTACCTTAATAACTTATATTGGAAAACCCGAACAGGTAACCCAACAGATAGGTAGAAATATATAAATATATATGTATATAAATTACAAGTACGCTCTCTCAAGAAGGATACCATTCCAGAGTCTTGGTATTCACTCAACCTAGCGCTCTGATACCAAGTGTGACGACCCAACTTTCTTCCACCAGAAAGTTGCATCATCTTTAAGAAAGAAAGGAGTGAGAAATAGAAAAGATAAAGAAGAAAGAAGAAACAACATCAGAATCTCAACAGAGGAACAAATAAATTATATTAATCACATAAATATTACATATTATACAACATCAATCAGAGTTACACAGATAATACATCACATACTAGACAGTTATAAACACCTGTCTAGTTAATATAACTCGATACAACTCAAATACAACACAGAGATACCAACATAGCAGAACACTATATATCTATAACGCTGAAGCCTCCTGCTCCATTGCTCCTCCACAATTCGTCAAAGCTAACCTGAATCCCTTGGCTACTCGTAAAAATTTGAGTACCCGAGAGTTTAAGAAAAACAAAAATAAACTCCGGGTCAGACATGGGTCTGGTATGAGTAACAGGTTAAAGTTGCTTAACTTTGAAAATCCTTTGAAAACAAAAGATATCACGTAAGACTTCCCACACATAAACATGGAAAAGTTTTTACCTTATGCTAACCAAAACTTTGATAGGAAATTCAGTGATATTATAATAGGTCTAGGGTTTTCAAGTAAATAAGAAATAGTTGAAATTGTTACATGATTAAATTCCAGCATACTAGGTTTACAATCAAATCCGAGGGCGCTTATTGGAGATTGGATTCCATACAATGGCAGGGCTACTAGGGTACCGCCCATCACAGTACCTGGCCTAGATCATCGTATCGAGGATTACTCCCAATCCCCTACAACACAAGGCTGGAACCATCCCTTACTGGACAGTCCCGAACGAAACAACCCCGGCAGTTGGAGCTCAAAACTGCCCACACAGCCGAAATAAAAAGGGACATCTAGACAGGGGATGCTCTCAAGTGGGTGCTACCCACGAAGCCTTGCTGCACCTCCCCTGTTTTAGCCATTCCCGGTTGATGAGGCTTGAGGCTACGATTACCTTAACAGAACTCATCACTTAGAATGCTCATCGTCAACCTGATGATGTTCTGAAAGCATTCAATCCATACAAGTTCATTCCGGGTTCAAACAAAACCGAAGGCATTATCTCGTTACACTCATATTGGAATCACCCTCAGAGTTAACGACAATAACCCTTGCACTGAATCTTCATCTTCACTTGAGATTCACGACCTATCGTTAATTTGGATCGATGTGGTTTTCGGATATCCAAATCTGGAAACCCGATCCCGGTCTCATCGAAATCCAAACCGTATCTTTTAAGGCCAAGTTATTTTAAAGTTAAAACAATTCATTTCATTATCCATATACACATAGATAGATAATTCACAATATCACAGATAGAAAATCTACATTATTATTACAACAGATAATTCGCATATCACAGATAGATAATCTACATTATCAATACACTTCAACCAAAGCATCCATATCACACAGCATTACTTATTCCATATCTGAGATTTCAAACCATTCAAGGAAATCAATATCATCCATCATACATAAGCAAGGATTAATAATCACACCATTTATAATTAATTTAAAATGAATTAAATTAATTACTTATCTTTAATTAATTTAAAGTAAATTAAATTAATTACTTCATCATTATAAATCTTGCTTGCATAACCATTAATTAATTTCAAATCAATTAATCAATCATTCTCTAATTTCCATCTTAATTAATCATCCTTGATTAATTATTCTTTAATTACATTCAAGTAATTATCCTTTAATTAATTTCACAAATTAATTATCCATAACCAAATACAGTAATTAATCTTTAATTACTCTATTAATTAATTAACTATAATTAATTACATTAATCCTTAATTAATTACATTAATTAATTACTCAAAATTTCTTATTATTGATTAATTAATCTTAATGAATCAATCCTTAATTACATCATTAATTATATAAATTAATGATCCCTAATTACATTCTTGATTTAATTATTCCATTTAAATTAATTACACAAAGTAATAAATCTAAATTAAACCACAATTATTAATCAATCCTGATTAATCCCATTCAGTAATTAACTACCCTTAATTACTTCATTAAATAAATTAATTACTCCTTAATTAATTATCTCAATTAATCCCTTGATTAATTACACAAAGTAATTTAATCCAAATTACTTCCATTATTTAAATCCTCTTCAATTATTACATTCGGTAATTACCATTAATTACTTCATTTAGTAATTACACTTTATTAATTACATTAAGTAATTACTTATCAAATCATCCAGTGATTAATTAAAATTAATTAAACTTAATTAATTATCTTAACTAATCAAATTAAACTCAGTTAATTATATTAAGTAATTAATTCCTTAATTACTTCCATTAAGTAATTACAATTATCCAATTTCACAAATGATTATCTTTAATTAATCAATCTAATTAATTATTAAAATTATCACATAAATTAATTATTTAATAAATCTTAAGTTAATGACCTTCATTAACTATTTACAATTCTTAATTTCTTTCCTTAAGAAATTAAACTTAGATTAATCAATATTAATTATATATTAATTATTCTTAATAACCCATTAATTAACCACTAATTATTTAATTAATTTAAGTTTTAACGGTAACTTAATTAATCTTTAATTACTTGATTAATTAATCTTTAATCATTAATTTAAAATCTAATCTTATCAAATTAATGATCTTTAATTACAAATTAATTATTCCTAATTAATTAATCTTAAACCTTAATTAATTAATTTAAACTCTTAATTACTAAATTAATCATACATAGCATTAATTAAATGAATTAATTAATTATCCATTTAATTACCTTAATAATTTAATGAATCCAAATCATTAAATCTAAATAAATTTTAAGATAAGACTTTATTCATATTAATGATTTAATTATCATTAATAAAATATTCAAATCAATTTACTTTTAAATTTACTTTAAATTTCATTTTAAAAATTTAAGATTTAAAAATGAATATAAATTTAACTTTAACCAAGTTTAAAAACAATTTTAAAAACCCTTTTAAATTTCATGTTAAAGAGTTCTATACCTTATAAAGAAGTTTAAGAGAATTTAAACCAATTTAAATTCAAGTTCTTTTAAATTACACTTAACTACTTAACATTTAAAATTGTTAAAAGAATTTAAATTTTAAAAAACTTTATTTCATTTTAAAAACTAGGATACAAATTAAGTTTGAATCCAGATTAAAACTTTTGATTTAAACTTTGTTTAAATCTTTATTTCCAAATTTTAAATCACTTTAATTTTTAACAGACAGGTTTTATACAAAACCTGTAACACAAATAAATGACTCGAGACCCCCTCCTCAAATCACTTCGAGAAAAACCCTGCAATGCTTCGAGTCGAAACTCGAATTACTCGAGAGTTTCTCGAGTACACAACCCTGCAACACCAAACTTATCAAAACTTCCCAGATCACCAGAGCTAGTGCACGTGTACATGCACGGCTCCGGCGAACCTCTCAAGCCATCTCCCCATCATCGAGCAAGTCAACGACCACTTACGCACCCATCCCCGATCATCAGAGCGCCGACATCACCTCGAAATCAAAATCGAGTGCAAACTCGAAGCTTGGAAGCAACAACCGGCTTCACATCACCCTGGAAATCATCGACGTTCTCGAAATCCCGACCATTAGAGAGCCTCAAACTCCTACCATCTACTCGTCCACGTTTCCCCTACCATCACCCCAAAACTCATCGCACTCGAGAGGGCGAGAAGATCAAAATACTTCGCCTTGTTAAAACTAGGTTTACAAACTGGAAACCATCACCGCCGCTTCCACGATCATCTGACCACCGCCTCCATATTTTTCCCTAAATCTACGATCATCACCGCATCACTCCAGAGAATCCTAACCCTCCAGAACATCTGCATCGCCAAAATTTCCCAAATATCCAATTTTTGGTAAAACCAGAAATACACACTCAAACAAATACTAAAATTTATGATTCTAATTTTAAAAATCATATTTTTGATTAGAGATTAGATTTAAAATCTTGAATTAATGAATTACTAACTTTGAATTTTGGCTTAATAGATTTGCTTTGTTGTTTCCTTGTTTCCAGAGTTACTCAGGTTTATATTTAACTTACTTATAATTTTAAACATTTATCTATGCTCAATCAAACAACTTTTGTTTAAGTCCTAAAGCCAAACAGCAAGTAAGTCAAAAGATAATTGATTTTTTTAAAATCAAACTGATGCTTGACACAATGAACAGAATATTACAGGAAACAGCTACACACACACACATACATACAGAAATACAACAAACAATATACACACACAACCATACATATTTCAGATATCAATCATGCAACCATTTCATAAACTTAAATTTTTAAAAGTGATGTTACTCACAGAAAGAAGATGAAGAACAGAGCAGCCTTTATTTTGAAACAGGCTTTAGAAAGTTGCAAACTGGAACCTCTTTGATCTTCATGATTGTTGAGTTGAATTATTGTTATAGTTGGGTTGAAATAAAGCTTTAGTTGAAATATATTTTCTGGAATGCTAAGTTTCTTGTAAACGAAAATGGAGTGAGATAGATTGATAAATATGTAAACAAATATACAGGTAATTATTTTCCTTTTGGTACAAACATGTTCAGAGATTTTTATTTTTACTTGGGGGCTGATATGAGATATTAGTGTACTAGAGATGTTTTAACATTAAATGCTTTGTCCTCCATGTCTACAACTTCCTTTATTTTAAATTTCGTATGGTACTTATGCTCATTGTATATATTTTTCTTTTTATGTGTACATAGTTATTTTCCTGAGCAAACAAGAACATATGTTTTCCTTCTTCTTATGCTTATGTCCTACAGCCTAGGATCTAAAATGCATTTCCCAGAATTAACTAAGTGTTCATTTATGTGCTTACATTAGTCTTACAGCCTTGCAAACATATGTTTACAAAAATTCTCAAGTGTTCACTTGTCTTGCCTTGCAACATGAATATTTATAGTTAGTTAATATATGGTTAGAATTTATGTAATGTATTTTACTTCATATTTTACATGACCATATATTTTACCTTATATATATTTCTATTTCTAACTTAACTTCTTATTTTTATTTATTGTTTATTTTTATGATTTTCTTTTTAGAGAAAATAAAACAAAGCTATGTATATATATACAAATAAAAGCTTATACCAATATCTTTTAAAATCCAAACATTTTAAATATTTACTCTTTTTAATTTCAAGGCTTTTGAATTCAAACAAATTCAAAAATCTAATTTTAACATCAAGTCATATATATACATATATAACCACATATTTAAATTTGAAAATAACACTTCTATTTAAAAATCCATTTATATTTATATATAAAACAATACATTAATAAATGTTATTTGAAAACAATAATTTGTCAAATTTAAATAATTTATAAAAGAGATTATAACTTCCTATTATTATTAAATGAATTAAATATCATACTTATTAAACCATATTTTAATTAATTAATCTTAAACTTAAGCTAAGATATAAATTTAATCAATTAAACATTTATCTTAAACATTTAAAACTATATATTTTAAATTAAATCCTAATTTCCAAATTACCACAAATATTAAAATTAGAAAACAATATTTACTTATTTATTAAATTTTAAACAAAGCTTATCTATTTACAATATATACAAATATATTTATACATTATAAATAGAAAACAATTTATTAGCTTTTTAAAAGATAAATTATCAGTTAAATATTTATTTAAAAGAAGATTATTAAATCAATTCAAATTTATTAACAAATATTATCAAATCAATTTAATTTTTAATGCAGATTATTAAATTGATATTGCCAGAAATTCCGAGATGTCACAATAGGGATCAGATTAAACAGGATGCACGCACCACAACTAACTGACGGTCACTCCATAACTCAACAACCACAAGGCGGATTGAAGTGAAACTTTGGAAATAAGAAGAGGGAACTCTAAGGAGCCTACCATAGGTATCACATGAGAAATAGAGCTACTTAGAGGGATTGGCCCCTATCCCTGTTCAGGGATCGGTTTAGTTGAATTTACGACAATGATCAGTCAATAACTCAAAATCTACAAATGCGATCGACATGAAATTTGGAGAGGAAATAAATTACAACATGGGGGACTCATCATAGGGATCACAACTCCAAAGGAGTGACCTAGAGGGATTGGCCCTCATCCCTGTTCACGACATAATACGACGATGATCGATCGATATTTCAAGATCCGTAAGTGTGATCTATATGAAATTTGGAGAGCAAGGAGATAACATCATGGGAGACCCACCATAGGGATCGCACCCCATGATTTCACCAAAATAGGGATCGAAACTGATCCCTATCATGGGATCCGGTATGCCCCAAACTTTTTGGGCAGGCTTGTCTTGGCTTCGGGATTCTAGACCCGGGTTTTGAGTGAGATATTTTCACATCTTCCCTTACAAATACAATAGGTATGACATCCAAAAAGGGATCTTGATCTTTTTTCTGCCTCTCTTTATTTTGAACATAGGCTACACTCTGCCAATTTTTTTCTTAGATTTTGGATTGTAACTGTAAACAAACTACAGTATAATAAAAAAACTATTCTGGAGTGGACAAAGGCCGGAGTTAGCCGAACTACTATAAATCTTGTCCCTTTTTACTTGCTTTCATTTTTAATTTGTTTGTTCTTCACATTATATTCTCTATATTAGATATTATCTGAGATCCGTGACTGGATATTGGTGCTTTCACATAACTGGGTGTTGGTGGCTAATTTTGACGCAAGCATTTTAATGCTTTCACTGAGAGAGCTAGCCCTAGCGGATTTAGAATTCGGATTCAGAGCTTGGAAAATATCTAGAGCTTAGGTTTGGATCAATGGTGAAACAATTAACAAGGAGAGTGCTATCAGAAATGAGCCACTATGAAGGGAGTTAAGAGGCTTCCTCATAAGCTGGAGCTAATCAAGCATCTATCTACATCACCAAGGATTAAATGGAAACGACGATGGATGTTATGCAGGAAAGGATGCTAAAAAAATAAGAGGAGATGATATAGAATTCAATCTGGCAGATTGGAAAAGCTTTAGCACAGAACCAAGAGAATAGAGTAGCAGGATCTAAAGACAACTTAGATCAAGGAGTTAAAGCAGCAGGAATCGCTAGAAATCAGAACCGGGAACATGGAGATGGAGCTATTGGACAAAGTTATGGAATAGAGCAACCGAGGGCAGTCCCCGACCATCTTAGAGGGATCAGCCCCGATCCCTCTAGAGGGGTCGGCCTCGATCCCCAAAGGCTAGGGGGCATGCCCCCGGGTCTGGTTGATCACAATGCTGGAGGACCTAAGATCGATCCCATAGAGCTTGGTGCAAATCAAAATTTAGATGCTCGTCCGAAGGAGTACGTTCCGGAGTTCCCTCGTGGACTCGGGGGGGGGGGCAGTTTGGAAATGATGATATGAGACTATAGTTGAATGAAAATGATATATTTGCAGAGATGATCAGACGAGCTATGCGTGGAGGATTGGTGAACAGGGATCTGAAGGACGTAAATGTTAGGAAATCAAATTCATGGTTTTAATGATAACAACTATACAATGAAAATCAAACGTACATATATATCTACATTTATAGGAAGATGATAAAGTAACATCACCAAAGAGACAAGAACAAGACTCAAAAGAAATATCAAGAGGCTACAAGTCGATAGAATTAGAAAAGGAATTGCACAAGACACAGATACAGCAACATGCACACATTCAGACAGAGGTCTGGTTAATATATCAGACGTTTGGAGAAAGTCTCTGGTTCACAACTCAGAAGAAAACAGACGTCTGATCCTGAACTCAGACGTCTGAAAGACATCCAGACATAAAACAGAAATGAAGACCAGACGTCTGGATAATAAACACAGACGTCTGAAATGCTACAAGACACAAAAAATATATGAAGACCAGACGTCTGAGGTCACTTTCCAGACGTCTGATTATAGGCTCGACTGTGTATTTTCAAAGTTCAACTGTCACATCCGAAAAGACACATCCGCTCCTCTTCACTGCAACTCTTCATCACCAACAGGAGCAACTATACAACGATTGTTAATAGAGGCAACTACACATAGAAACTCTTCACCACTATAAATAGCATCAGGAATTCAGGAGAAAGATTTACCTTACACACTTACGCTCTTATCTCTTATACTCTGATTTATACCTGATCTCTAAGCAATCAACTACCTGTATTTAACACTTCCATATATACAGAACTCCTCATTTAAATATTCTCTAGATAGATATATATATATTGGAAGCATTTGTACTCAATAGTCAACATCCATGTTATAGAACACATTCTTGACAAAGAAACTCTGCTATTGTAAACCTGTTCCTCCGGGTCAAGTGAGGGTTAGTTGAAAGGAAATTCCGAAGAGGAGCTTCGGGACTGGACGTAGGACGGGAGGTCTGAACCAGTATAAAATCCCTGGTGTGATTTTTCTTATTTGCATATTTTAATATTAATACAATATAGTTTAAATTAGCCATATAATTGTCATTTGTATAATTGATCCACCATACTATAGACTTTCAATTGATATCAAAGCCTGGAATTCTAGAGATCGTAACAACATCCTAGAATAAATGGCTATAAAGAGATCTACACAAGGCAATAGGAAGAGGAAGAGCAATAAAGAAGAATCAAAGGAGAAAACAAACAATTGCTTCATGGCTAAACTTAGATCACAATCGGTATGCTTAGATTCTTTATATAAAGATCTTATGTTAGCACATGATGAATTATTAAAAGATTGTAAAACCTTGAATAAAGTTAATAGAATTGCTTTAGAAAAGTTAAAAGATTGTGAGCAAGAAATTTCCAGTTTAAAAGAGGAAAATAAATTTTTGATAAAACAAACTAAATGTTTTGAAAATACCGTAGAAGAACTTATTTCACAAAAAAAATTCCTACAAAAAGAAAATGAGTAGTTAAAAGATAAAAACAATGATCTTTTAGAGGAAATCAATGTTTTGCAAAATAAAAATACTATCTTTGATAAAGAAAAGGAAACTTTTTCAAAAGAAATCACGGATTTGAAAAGACAAAATGGTTTATTACAATCATCTTTAGATAATTCAGAATCTCGAATTTTTCTTCTTGAAAATGAGAATTGTATGATAAAAAGGGAGAATTCTGAATTAAACAAGCAAATTGATATTTTGAAAAACAATAATATTTCTTTTGAAAACAATAATTTTGACTTCAAAGCTAAATTTGACAAACTTAACACTGAAGTCATAAAATTTAATAAAGGTCAAAATGATTTAAACATGATTTTATCTAGTTCTAGACCTTTACATGACAAAAGTGGTTTAGGATATAATAAAACTGATCGTAGAAATATCACTAGATACGCTTTCATGTATAGTAAGAGTGTTAATACTAGCACTAAATTTCGAGTAAAGTCTAGATCAAATTCTTATAGAAATTTAAATACTGCTATGGCCAATGATATTTATAATTTCTCTAGAAGTACAAAATCATTGAACGGAAATATGAATAAAAATTATCTAAGTATTTAGTTTCCTGTTAATTGGAAAAATAGAGAAAAATACATTGATGATTATTTTGATATGGTAGTTAATAATGAAAATTATATTTATAAAGGTTCAACCTGTAACGACCCAGAATTTTGAACAAATTAAATTGAAAATATTTAATTAATTTTAAATATTTGAACGGTAATTTAATTTGAATCCCTAATACATCTTTGAATTTGGCGATTAAATTTTAAAATTTAATCTATTGAATGTTGAATAAAAATTTGAATCTTCAATTTTAAGCTGAAGAAAAATATTTCGAAAGCTTTTAAAATTTGTATTGATGATACTGAAGATAATAGAAGCTTCAGAATCAAGTTTGAAATTGAATTGTTCAGTTTGAAATTATATTGTTCGAATCGATATTTAAAAATAGCCGTCCGAGGCACAGTCTCGGAATTCGACGAAACCAGTTCCAATGGATCCGTAATATTGTATTATTACCGGATTTCAAATTTCGTAATGTTTGGAATTGTCGTGTGATCGTACGACAAGCAAACGCACTGAAATTTAAATTGAAATTTGTTTGATTTAAAATGCTATCTTCTCCATACGATCGAATTTGGATTCGAAACTTTTTCCAACGTGTTCGGAATAGGGGATAAACATTAGGGACGCCTGGCGGCACACTGAAATCGAGATTTCAAGTTACGCGGTACGAGATATTTTGAAAAAAAAGAAAAAAATAATAAACAAAAAGAAAAAGGCACGTTCAAACCCACATTCTCCCATACCTACTCCCATACCCCCGTACTTCATTACCATCCCTCAGTTCCAATTCAAAATCACGAAGCCCTCTCTCCACTCTTTTATCATTTCGAAATCAAACCCAGCCATCGTCAAACTCATCCTCCTCCTACGCGATACCTTCTACTACTGATTTGAAGACCGGCTACTGTCTCTTTTTACTTCCACTGCTAATTTAATGGAGGAGGGATCTCGCGAAGGGCTGAGTCGCTTGGATGTGGGGGAGCGTGCGGCTGTGACATTCGACCGAGGCACCGCGTCGTGAGGGGGAGTTCGTGGCAGAGGCGACTCGAGTTATTGAAGGCGATGGTGGCATCGCGAGATTCTAGAGCTCGCGATGGGCAGTTCGTCGAGGCAATTTGGGGGAGCTCGAGTGGATCTCGACGTGAAGGCAGAGGCGCGAGGGAGCAAGTGGGTTTCGCGATGGTGATTTGTGGAAGCTCGCGAGGCTCGCGTTCAACTAGAGGCAGCTGGGGTGTCGGCGCTAGGGGGATTCGCGAAGAACGGCGTGGCTCGCGACTCGAAGTGGGTTGCGATCGATCGAGGCAGGCTCGCGTGGCAACTGGTGGATGGATACGGCGTCGCGGCAGGTAGATGGGGGTCGCTGATGACTCGGCTGGTTCTGACGTTCGACAGTGATGGTCGATGGCGTCTTCGAGTTCGGCAGTTCGTAGGCAGTAAGGTATTAGCCTTTCGAAATTTTAAATTTAATTTAAATCTGAAAGGAAATTGCCATTAGCTATATACAGTTTTAAAAATATTTACAGTAAAGCAAGAGATTTTATACAGAGTAAGATTTGAAGAAGGAAAATTTATTACTGTTGTATTTTCAGAAAATAAAAATATAAAATGTATTATTGACTTATCTAAAAATTTTAGTTACTAAAAGACTTTCAAAAAAAAGGAAATTCGATTTAATTTAATAAATTGATAAGAGAAAGTTGTTAATAAAATAATTTGGCTAATTTAATTTACCTAATAGGGAATTAATTGTTAAATTAGTTCAAATCAAAATTTTTAAACAATTTAATCCATTGAAAAGAAACTAATTGTCGATAATTTCGAATATTAATAGATTGTGTAAATTTGTTTATACAAGGTCTATAAATGAAGAAATGGTCAAAATGGAAAATGGATGGCAAAAATAAAAGCTAAGGTGAGATTTTTCTCACTCAAATTGAATGTGGAATTTTTGCGGTTATTGATTTGTATGATTGCTATTTGGATGTGATATTAGATATAGTAGGATCTATCTATATATATAGCAATATATACATATTGGCATATGTATATATTGGATTGATGATTTCCCGCCTCGTATAGCGGATGAGACCCTATTGCGCCGTTAGTAAGCGGATAATATTTATTAAACCCATATACCGCGATAATTCCATACTGGAGCGGAATTGGTATTGTGCTAACGTCTGTGGATGCAGGGAAATAGGTTGGAGGGATCCAACTGGATTCCTCACAAATATTATTATTTGCAGATATTTGTAGTATATGCTGTTATCATATTGATATATGATATTGAATGTTATGATTGACTAATTGATGCTGTTGCATCATCGGATTCAGTTTTTTGAAGTTTAAAAATAACGACTTTTACTCAAAAAGGATTTTAAAGTGATTTTTGAAAATATACGTTTTATGGAATTTTTGAATTGATTTATAAACGTTAAAATTTTAAAGTTATAAAAGTTATAATTTTTAGTGAAATATAACCAAAGTGTCGTTTTTGAAATAAAAGTAGATTTATTTATAAAATGGTTTAAGTTGGGATTTTTGAATAACTATAAACGATTTGTATAAAAAGATTTATAAAAATTGATATTTATAAATCAAATATTGGAATTATAAAACGAGTTTTTATAAGTGTTAAAAATGAAATATTTATGGAATTCATAAGTAAATGAAATTTATAGATTTATAAATTGTGAAGTTATAAAATGGATGAAACTATCGAATAGGAGATTTATAAGAAATTAACTTATAAATTGGATTTTTGCCTTTAAATGGAATATTGATCGAATTTTTTAATAAAGGAGATTTATTAAATCAAAGTTGTTATGAATTATGAAGATGAATTTAAAAACGTAGTTTTATAAATTCGAAATCAATTGGATTTGATAAATTAAACATAGAAGGTTGTTAAAGGAGATATATTCGCGATTTTGGATAGCGAATTATTATTGAAATAAAACGTGTAGAAAATAGTGAAATGTGGTTAGTGAAGTATATTCACGATTTTGGACAGTGAATATATTTTTAAGTAAAATGGATATGGTTTTGGGAAAGTGATATTTGAAATGAAGTCAATTGTTTTAAAGATGTTTTCAAATATATTGAATATCGAAAACATAGATTTCAACATTTATTGTTGAAATAGACGTTTTCAAGGAAGAAGGAAATGATGGACTATAACACTGTTGTTATAGTAAATGATTTCCGAAAGGAAATGTTTTTATATAGTATTGGAATTTACATATCTATCTAAAAAAAATTCGAATCTCTATACTAGTGATTTTGAGTCGTCGTAACGATGTTTTACGTAACATTCGTTTTGACTCAAATAAATGTTGTTATAGTAAACGGTTTCCTTAAAAGAATGAAATATATACTTAATTTGATTTAAGTATATCAAATATTTTCCAAGTGTTGAAAATAAATGGATTTGTGAAATACTTATTATTAAATAAGTATGGAAATGCATTTTCAAAATGAAATGAAATGTTTTTGAGATTTTATCTTCTTAAAGATAAAATGAAATTGAATATTTGAAATCGATTTGAGAATCGTATATCAGTAGATATTTTGAAAGATATAAATTCACTATGGAATTTATAAAAGAAAGGGAAGTTGTTTAAAAATAAACGTTGGTTTATTTTTGAAGTGTGGAAATTATATATCTAGTAAAGATATTTTGGAAGATAAAATAATTTGGGAAAATTATTTGGAATCTGATGATGTTACGCATCTTTATTGATAGTTAAATAACCGACTATCAATAATTACCTTGAATAGGTATTTGTTGTGAATTGGATGAAATTGAATGCCACACTTGTTTTTGAATAATCGCTCACTATTCGGGTTAGCCGGGAAAGGACCATGGGGTCGTATAACTCATTCTGAATATGTGATACGTCGTTATGAATTGCATTCGAAGACCGGTGTTGAAGACCGGATATTTTTGAAAATGGAAGGATTACCGTCGAGTTACTCTACATCGGCTGATCTCCGATTTAGAGGTTTTATCACCCTTAGTGACGGGAAGTCCCGACGTGATTGAAAATTATCCGGATGTGCAAGGGCTTCGTGAGAAGTGCCTTCGGTTCTGTTCGATCCCGGAACAGACTTGTATGGATTGTATGTCTGACGTTACAAATTGAGATATGGAGCTGATTTCTTTCAAATACATATCTGTTGGTGGCGGAGAATTTATTCTCTTAGCTTAACACCCTTCTCTGAGACGTACGAGCTCAGAGGTTATGTAGTTGAAATTTATCAGCGATATATCCCAATTTGGTAACGTGGCATACTGAGTGTTGCTGTGAAATGATCAGTGTTTGATCATTTGCGATATGATCATTTGTTTGATCTTATATCTTTGTGATCATAGGTTGATCATTTTGTTTGACCCGAAGCATGGCTTTGTAGAAAGCGTAGCTTTGTGGACGAGACTTCGTCGAGCCTCACACCCTGGAAATGGTCAAAACAGGAAGGATGCGGCAAGGTTCTAGGGAGTAGCGCCCCTTAGTGTATGTCATTCCTTCTGGATAAAGGTGGTATCATGGTATGGAGCCCAGATACTTAACCTCTATGGTTGCTGCAAATTTATTACTTTGTGGTTGTTGCGAATCGGGGATCCTCGGGAAGATCGGTGACGATCGGGGGATGGCATACGCGTGTCAGTAGTTACCTATTTTTGCAGAGGTAACCCGGCCTTGTGTTGGCAGAGATCTAACCGTAACGTTAGGTTCTCGGGTCTTCTATTCCAGGGACGTACCCATCGTGGATAGGAAGTTCCTTAGCCTGACCATTTGTTGAAAATCCAAAGAAACAATACGAGCCTTGTACGGTTTTAGTTGTAGAATCTGCCATCTAATATGGCAGCTATAACAAGCATACTATAATGGTACCTATGCTGGCTAAGATTTATATTCTACTTTCGAAATGTTTTCTACACTATGCACTAATAATAATATCAAAAAGAATTTGATTTTGCGTAGTAAGCATCTTTGACTATCATAAGAAGAAATCTCCTCCAATTCTGCGTTTGCATTGTGTGTGTGGCGGGAGGTCTTATGGTAGTTTCATTTTCCAAAAGCATTGCGAATTTGTTTTATTTTCTTTATGAAAAATAACTGTTTTACGATCTCACACCAGTCTTGCTATATTACAGCATGATAGGGGATTCTCGCTTCGCAGTTTGGTGGCGAACGGGAGACTCTTACCCCTACATGTCCCTGAGAGGGATGGGTTGGTTAGGCAGAGGCCGTGACAGTCGAGAGGCTGGCCGTAAAAGCAAGTTTGGGGTATCAGTGTAAGCCACGGTGGGGCTGGGATGGTTGAAAAGCCTACCGGTTGTGACCGCTTCCTCCGGGATGTTACATTTGGTATCAGAGCATATGGTTAAGCGACAACCCTGCTCTGTTGGGTGTTACTCATTAGAGATAGAGTCAGTCGTACTCTAGAATGAGTTTGAGTGTAATAATAGATATGAGCGCGTATTTGTTATTGAATATAAGAAATTGTTTTGTATTGTGATGATTGGTTTATTGAGTGGCATATGAACCTTCGTCGGCACAGTCTGCAAAACTGGATCGAAGGGGTTTCTAAACACTTGAATAGAACAATTCGGCACAGTATTGTTTTAAAATAGGGTAAATGAGATAATTTTGCCCAAAACTATTTTTGTATATAAAAGAAATGATTTTCTATGAATTATCATAGTATATGGTTGCATGGTTGTTAGAAAAGTGATAATATTGAAGTGTTATCATTATATTGAAATTGGATAAGAAATTGAAATCATAACTCCAAAGTTAAGAAATAAATTCACATATAAATGAAATTTGAGAATATAAATTATAAATGTGACTTATAATTGGAAAACGGAATTCCAGAGAAGTATTTGGAAATGTTTTGAAAAGAATTTGAAAATTTTGGAGATTTGGAAAGTTTAAATCATTTTTGGAGTTGAAAATAAATTTCGAAGGGTTTGAAAAGTATTTTGGAGAGTTGAAAGCTCTAAACTCTTTTAGGTCGCTGGAAAATAATCCTGATTATGATGGCCACATCATTAGAATTCATGTTCGGGTTTCCAAAAGAGGAATTGCTGCCAAATTGTTTTAAATAAAAGTTGTTTGAAAATTTGGGTTTTGTTTTGGAAATTCAAAGGATAATTTGAATTGTTTTCAAAATGGCTTTGAAAATGTTATTAAGACTCTGGAATGCTATATAAAAATATTTATGAGAATAATAAATGAGTTGATAACTTATACAATTTGTTGTGAATTTAGATTGAATAAATTTAACTTAAGGAATTTTAAGTTGGATTAAAATAAGTATAAGTGAATCAATAAAATAAAAAAAATAAAAAAATCCAAGTGGTAATTTTGAATATAAGTTATATAACTTATAAAATGAGAAAATAGAAGTGAAACGAATTGTTAAAAAGTGGTTAAACAATTTTATTAAGCAAAATAAAATGTGATTTTGATTAAGTGATGAAATTTGACCTTGGTAAAGTTAAATAAAAATTGAGAATCTGAATTGGATTGATAAATGAATTAAGCTATTGAACTAATTGAATGTTGAATCAGTCTAATGTAAATGAATTAGTGAATGAATAAATTGAATGGAATCAATTGCAAATGAAGTGAACTAAAGATAATCGATAAAAAAAATTCAATATTCAGAATAGAAGACAAAATTGAATTCAAATAGAATTGAAATTGTAAACTGAATCCAAATTAGATTGGAATTGTGAATTAAATTCAAATGAATTTGAGATGTAAAATTGAATGGATATGAATATGCAACTTCAATAGTAAGCTAAAAAAATATATAAGAAGTATGAATTGGAAAATTTTGTAATTGGATTTGCAAAATGGTTTGAATATGTAACTAGATATTATGGCTAGTAGGACATACAGGTGTTATAAAATGAATTGGAATTTTGATTTCAAAGATAATTTGAATTGCTCGACAAAAGGTAAGTATTTAAATTTCTATATGAGATTTACTGATTTCTTCTCTAGCCGCTTGGCTTTTTCTTTTTCTTTTTGAAATCTGAGAGTCCGTAGGGACGTTTTGTAGTCGTGCCGTATTAGCCGCGCAAAGGAGACGCTGGCGAAATTTTTCGGAAATTTAGGGCGTTAGAAAATTTTTGAGAAAATTTTGAAAGTTTAAATTTAAATTTGAATAGAATAGTAAAACAATGATTGTTTGAAACTTAAAGTTAAGTTAAAAAGTTAGTTGAAGTAATAACGAATCTTTAGTAGGAAGATTTGTTTTGAGAATTTGATAAAACTATTAGGATGTTGAAAAACAGTAGACGAGTTAAGGACATTTTTCCCTAACTTGTAATTTCGAGGACGAAATTCTTTTAAGGGGGGAAGTCTGTAACGACCCAGAATTTTGAACAAATTAAATTGAAAATATTTAATTAATTTTAAATATTTGAACGGTAATTTAATTTGAATCCCAATACATCTTTGAATTTGGCGATTAAATTTTAAAATTTAATCTATTGAATGTTGAATAAAAATTTGAATCTTCAATTTTAAGCTGAAGAAAAATATTTCGAAAGCTTTTAAAATTCGTATTGATGATACTGAAGATAATAGAAGCTTCAGAATCAAGTTTGAAATTGAATTGTTCAGTTTGAAATTATATTGTTCGAATCGATATTTAAAAATAGCCGTCCAAGGCACAGTCTCGGAATTCGACGAAACCAGTTCCAATGGATCCGTAATATTGTATTATTACCGGATTTCAAATTTCGTAATGTTTGGAATTGTCGTGTGATCGTACGACAAGCAAACGCACTGAAATTTAAATTGAAATTTGTTTGATTTAAAATGCTATCTTCTCCATACGATCGAATTTGGATTCGAAACTTTTTCCAACGTGTTCGGAATAGGGGATAAACATTAGGGACGCCTGGCGGCACACTGAAATCGAGATTCGAGATTTCAAGTTACGCGGTACGAGATATTTTGAAAAAAAAGAAAAAAATAATAAACAAAAAGAAAAAGGCACGTTCAAACCCACGTTCTCCCATACCTACTCCCATACCCCCGTACTTCATTACCATCCCTCAGTTCCAATTCAAAATCACGAAGCCCTCTCTCCACTCTTTTATCATTTCGAAATCAAACCCAGCCATCGTCAAACTCATCCTCCTCCTACGCGATACCTTCTACTACTGATTTGAAGACCGGCTACTGTCTCTTTTTACTTCCACTGCTAATTTAATGGAGGAGGGATCTCGCGAAGGGCTGAGTCGCTTGGATGTGGGGGAGCGTGCGGCTGTGACATTCGACCGAGGCACCGCGTCGTGAGGGGGAGTTTGTGGCAGAGGCGACTCGAGTTATTGAAGGCGATGGTGGCATCGCGAGATTCTAGAGCTCGCGATGGGCAGTTCGTCGAGGCAATTTGGGGGAGCTCGAGTGGATCTCGACGTGAAGGCAGAGGCGCGAGGGAGCAAGTGGGTTTCGCGATGGTGATTTGTGGAAGCTCGCGAGGCTCGCGTTCAACTGGAGGCAGCTGGGGTGTCGGCGCTGGGGGGATTCGCGAAGAACGGCGTGGCTCGCGACTCGAAGTGGGTTGCGATCGATCGAGGCAGGCTCGCGTGGCAACTGGTGGATGGATACGGCGTCGCGGCAGGTAGATGGGGGTCGTTGATGACTCGGCTGGTTCTGACGTTCGACAGTGATGGTCGATGGCGTCTTCGAGTTCGGCAGTTCGTAGGCAGTAAGGTATTAGCCTTTCGAAATTTTAAATTTAATTTAAATCTGAAAGGAAATTGCCATTAGCTATATACAGTTTTAAAAATATTTACAGTAAAGCAAGAGATTTTATACAGAGTAAGATTTGAAGAAGGAAAATTTATTACTGTTGTATTTTCAGAAAATAAAAATATAAAATGTATTATTGACTTATCTAAAATTTTTAGTTACTAAAAGACTTTCAAAAAAAAAGGAAATTCGATTTAATTTAATAAATTGATAAGAGAAAGTTGTTAATAAAATAATTTGGATAATTTAATTTACCTAATAGGGAATTAATTGTTAAATTAGTTCAAATCAAAATTTTTAAACAATTTAATCCATTGAAAAGAAACTAATTGTCGATAATTTCGAATATTAATAGATTGTGTAAATTTGTTTATACAAGGTCTATAAATGAAGAAATGGTCAAAATGGAAAATGGATGGCAAAAATAAAAGCTAAGGTGAGATTTTTCTCACTCAAATTGAATGTGGAATTTTTGCAGTTATTGATTTGTATGATTGCTATTTGGATGTGATATTAGATATAGTAGGATCTATCTATATATATATATAGCAATATATACATATTGGCATATGTATATATTCGATTGATGATTTCCCGCCTCGTATAGCAGATGAGACCCTATTGCGCCGTTAGTAAGCGGATAATATTTATTAAACCCATATACCGCGATAATTCCGTACTGGAGCGGAATTGGTATTGTGCTAACGTCTGTGGATGCAGGGAAACAGGTTGGAGGGATCCAACTGGATTCCTCACAAATATTATTATTTGCAGAAATTTGTAGTATATGCTGTTATCATATTGATATATGATATTGAATGTTATGATTGACTAATTGATGTTGTTGCATCATCGGATTCAGTTTTTTGAAGTTTAAAAATAACGACTTTTACTCAAAAAGGATTTTAAAGTGATTTTTGAAAATATACGTTTTATGGAATTTTTGAATTGATTTATAAACGTTAAAATTTTAAAGTTATAAAAGTTATAATTTTTAGTGAAATATAACCAAAGTGTCGTTTTTGAAATAAAAGTAGATTTATTTATAAAATGGTTTAAGTTGGGATTTTTGAATAACTATAAACGATTTGTATAAAAAGATTTATAAAAAATGATATTTATAAATCAAATATTGGAATTATAAAACGAGTTTTTATAAGTGTTAAAAATGAAATATTTATGGAATTCATAAGTAAATGAAATTTATAGATTTATAAATTGTGAAGTTATAAAATGGATGAAACTGTCGAATAGGAGATTTATAAGAAATTAACTTATAAATTGGATTTTTGCCTTTAAATGGAATATTGATCGAATTTGTTAATAAAGGAGATTTATTAAATCAAAGTTGTTATGAATTATGAAGATGAATTTATAAACGTTGTTTTATAAATTCGAAATCAATTGGATTTGATAAATTAAACATAGAAGGTTGTTAAAGGAGATATATTCACGATTTTGGATAGCGAATTATTATTGAAATAAAACGTGTAGAAAATAGTGAAATGTGGTTAGTGAAGTATATTCACGATTTTGGACAGTGAATATATTTTTAAGTAAAATGGATATGGTTTTGGGAAAGTGATATTTGAAATGAAGTCAATTGTTTTAAAGATGTTTTCAAATATATTGAATATCGAAAACATAGATTTCAACATTTATTGTTGAAATAGACGTTTTCGAGGAAGAAGGAAATGATGGACTATAACACTGTTGTTATAGTAAATGATTTCCGAAAGGAAATGTTTTTATATAGTATTGGGATTTACATATCTATCTAAAAAAATTCGAATCTCTATACTAGTGATTTTGAGTCGTCGTAACGATGTTTTACGTAACATTCGTTTTGACTCAAATAAATGTTGTTATAGTAAATGGTTTCCTTAAAAGAATGAAATATATACTTAATTTGATTTAAGTATATCAAATATTTTCCAAGTGTTGAAAATAAATGGATTTGTGAAATACTTATTATTAAATAAGTATGGAAATGCATTTTCAAAATGAAATGAAATGTTTTTGAGATTTTATCTTCTTAAAGATAAAATGAAATTGAATATTTGAAATCGATTTGAGAATCGTATATCAGTAGATATTTTGAAAGATATAAATTCACTATGGAATTTATAAAAGAAAGGGAAGTTGTTTAAAAATAAACGTTGGTTTATTTTTGAAGTGTGGAAATTATATATCTAGTAAAGATATTTTGGAAGATAAAATAATTTGGGAAAATTATTTGGAATTTGATGATGTTACGCATCTTTATTGATAGTTAAATAACCGACTATCAATAATTACCTTGAATAGGTATTTGTTGTGAATTGGATGAAATTGAATGCCACACTTGTTTTTGAATAATCGCTCACTATTCGGGTTAGCCGGGAAAGGACCATGGGGTCGTATAACCCATTCCGAATATGTGATACGTCGTTATGAATTGCATTCGAAGACCGGTGTTGAAGACCGGATATTTTTGAAAACGGAAGGATTACCGTCGAGTTACTCTACATCGGCTGATCTTCGATTTAGAGGTTTTATCACCCTTAGTGACGGGAAGTCCCGACGTGATTGAAAATTATCCGGATGTGCAAGGGCTTCGTGAGAAGTGCCTTCGGTTCTGTTCGATCCCGGAACAGACTTGTATGGATTGTATGTCTGACGTTACAAATTGAGATATGGAGCTGATTTCTTTCAAATACATATCTGTTGGTGGCGGAGAATTTATCCTCTTAACTTAACACCCTTCTCTGAGACGTACGAGCTCAGAGGTTATGTAGTTGAAATTTATCAGCGATATATCCCAATTTGGTAACGTGGCATACTGAGTGTTGCTGTGAAATGATCAGTGTTTGATCATTTGCGATATGATCATTTGTTTGATCTTATATCTTTGTGATCATAGGTTGATCATTTTGTTTGACCTGAAGCATGGCTTTGTAGAAAGCGTAGCTTTGTGGACGAGACTTCGTCGAGCCTCACACCCCGGAAATGGTCAAAACAGGAAGGATGCGGCAAGGTTCTAGGGAGTAGCGCCCCTTAGTGTATGTCATTCCTTCTGGATAAAGGTGGTATCATGGTATGGAGCCCAGATACTTAACCTCTGTGGTTGCTACAAATTTATTACTTTGTGGTTGTTGCGAATCGGGGATCCTCGGGAAGATCGGTGACGATCGGGGGATGGCATACGCGTGTCAGTAGTTACCTATTTTTGCAGAGGTAACCCGGCCTTGTGTTGGCAGAGATCTAACCGTAACGTTAGGTTCTCGGGTCGTCTATTCCAGGGACGTACCCATCGTGGATAGGAAGTTCCTTAGCCTGACCATTTGTTGGAAATCCAAAGAAACAATACGAGCCTTGTACGGTTTTAGTTGTAGAACCTGCCATCTAATATGGCAGCTATAGCAAGCATACTATAATGGTACCTATGCTGGCTAAGATTTATATTCTACTTTCGAAATGTTTTCTACATTATGCACTAATAATAATATCAAAAAGAATTTGATTTTGCGTAGTAAGCATCTTTGACTATCATAAGAAGAAATCTCCTCCAATTCTGCGTTTGCATTGTGTGTGTGGCGGGAGGTCTTATGGTAGTTTCATTTTCCAAAAGCATTGCGAATTTGTTTTATTTTCTTTGTGAAAAATAACTGTTTTACGATCTCACACCAGTCACCATGACTGACTCGGAGTTTATTGTTCCCTTCTAAACTCTGGGTGCCCACCAATTTCCACACGGGCAGCCTAGAGTTATGTTATCAGGATATTCTGGAGCTTTGGAGATAAGCTGGATGACGAGACGTAGTATTTGTATCTGATGGTATTTATTCCGCTGTGTATTCTGTATGAGGACAAGTTTATATAACTGTCCATTGATGTGCTGTGTTGTATTGAGTCGTATATTGACTCTGATTGATGTATGTATATAATGATATAGTTCTTTGTTTTAAAGATTATTCATTTATTTATTATATATTGTTCCGCTGCGATGTGTAAGATTCTGATATTGTTTTATGTTCTGATGTTTGTTCTGTTGTTCTCCTTCTCTTCTTCTCTTCTTTCTTCTATCTTCTTCCTTTTCCTCTTTTCTTCTTCTTCTACTTTTTTTCTTTTTTCTTAAAACCACAACTTTTCGGGTTTCCGGCATTCGATGGCTCGGCAGTCTATAAAGTGAGTATCGATGTCGAATTTTCGAAAGTCGAAAATTCCGGGATGTTACACAACCACACCCAAATGGGTATGGTTTCCAAAGATTTAACCCCCCGGACCCTAACATAGTAAGTGCGTACCAAAAATTGTTTTTTATTTATTGCAGGTACATAGAGAAACAAAAGAAAAGATTTTGGAATTTACAAATATGATTCCCACATTCTTTTTTGATAATAACAAAGAGGGAGAGATAATGGAAAGCACATATTCAAGGGGAGATTTATAAAAATTACATAAAGTACATTGTATAGTTGTCATCATCAAAAAAGGGGAGATTGTTAGGAAATCAAATTCATGGTTTTAATGATAACAACTATACAATGAAAATCAAACGTACATATATATCTACATTTACAGGAAGATGATAAAGTAACATCACCAAAGAGACAAGAACAAGACTCAAAAGAAATATCAAGAGGCTACAAGTCGATAGAATTAGAAAAGGAATTGCACAAGACACAGATACAGCAACATGCACACATTCAGACAGAGGTCTGGTTAATATATCAGACGTTTGGAGAAAGTCTCTGGTTCACAACTCAGAAGAAAACAGACGTTTGATCCTGAACTCAGACGTCTGAAATGCTACCAGACACAAAAAATATATGAAGACCAGACGTCTGAGGTCACTTTCCAGACGTCTGATTATAGGCTCGACTGTGTATTTTCAAAGTTCAACTGTCACATCCGAAAAGACACATCCGCTCCTCTTTACTGCAACTCTTCATCACCAACAGGAGCAACTATACAACGATTGTTAATAGAGGCAACTACACATAGAAACTCTTCACCACTATAAATAGCATCAGGAATTCAGGAGAAAGATTTACCTTACACACTTACGCTCTTATCTCTTATACTCTGATTTATACCTGATCTCTAAGCAATCAACTACCTGTATTTAACACTTCCATATATACAGAACTCCTCATTTAAATATTCTCTAGATAGATATATATATATATTGGAAGCATTTGTACTCAATAGTCAACATCCATGTTATAGAACACATTCTTGACAAAGAAACTCTGCTATTGTAAACCTGTTCCTCCGGGTCAAGTGAGGGTTAGTTGAAAGGAAATTCCGAAGAGGAGCTTCGGGACTGGACGTAGGACGGGAGGTCTGAACCAGTATAAAATCCCTTGTGTGATTTTTCTTATTTGCATATTTTAATATTAATACAATATAGTTTAAATTAGCCATATAATTGTCATTTGTATAATCGATCCACCATACTATAGACTTTCAGTAAATAGAAGTCCATTCACTCCTAATATCAGGAATGCTAGAAATCCACTATAGTTTAAACTACCCACGCTGGAAGTATATGACGGAAAGTCAAACCTAACTATTCATATGATGAGATATATATAACACATGGAAGTACTGGAGGCCATCAGAGGAGGTCGTGGCAAGGTGTTTTCCACTTTATTTAATGGAGTTCATTGTGCTTTGGTTTAGGCAGCTATAGAATGGTTTAATAAGGACATGGAGCGAGTTGGTAGATCGGTTTATGAGGCAGCTTCGGGTCCACGTCATGAGACCCAAGAATGTTATAGCATTGGCAGCACGGAAACAGAGGACCGGAGAGTCTCTAAAGAGTTTCCTAACAAGATTTAATGTCGTGGAGGCATCGGTGGATCAGCTAGATCCATCCATGGTTTTGATGGCGGCTATATCAGGAATTGCTGATGGAATGAATTTCAAGGATTCATTGGCGTGGGATCCACCTAAGGATCGCGAGGAGTTTTATCATGAAGCAGAAAGGTTCTTATGGCAGGAAGACGCACAAGTCGGCAAACCAGAGGTAAATGCTGTGCAAAACGAAGGATCATCAAGAGATGCAGACAAGAATGATAAAGGCAAATGGAAACTGGATGATGGGTATAGTGGGACAAAAAGGCGATGGAAGGAGAGGGAGCCGAAGTTCTCCTCCTACACAGATTTGAATAAAAGCCTAGAACGGATTTATTTGAACACTAGGGGTCAACTCCCCCATCGAAAACCGGCAAGGAGGGATCCCACGGAGTGGGAGCGTATGTTTGGAAAGTATCGCATGCTCCACAAATTGAAAGGGCACACCACGGATGAATGCAGGCATTTAAAGGATATGATTGGGGAGCATGTCAGGAATTGCAGACTATCGCAGTACCTAAGGAATGGGACAACAGCGATGGAAACAGGAGCAGCCACCATCCGCATCGACTAAAAACAGGAATGGCCCTGCATTGGGGTCATAGATCGTCATCAACTGATCGTGATGATAAGGGCCGAGTTCAGGACTTGGACTTCGGCCATAATAATAATAATAATAATAAAATCTATAATAAGGTGGCTAAGTCACTTACACATGTATGGGATCGAGCACGGTCCTTAGGCATACTCTGAGATGGTGGTGAATCGTCATGCCCGGAGAGGCACCCTTTTTGCTTTTTAATTTTTTGGATTTCGGGATGTGCGGACTCTTATTTATCAGGTTATTTATGATCCACATTACTGCGATGGATAAAACAGGATGCGATTATTGTCCAACCAGAGTGATGGGGCGGTAACCAAATACTGCGAGTCCCTTCGCCAAGGAGCGACGGAATGGACTTGTATATGGATTAAGTCCTCGATTGGAGAGTCGAGGCTGGAGAATAAAACTCAACAGGATGCCAGGTATGGATTATGCTTGGCAAAGATTAGGCCACTTCGTCGGAGAGTGACAAGATCGACCTACTCAGATTGTCGAGTATGGATTATGCTAGGTAAGGATTCGGAGAGACCACCATCAACCTAGAACTTAAGCCAAGAGGCCACTTGATGTTCAGGGACACTGAACAAGAGTATAGGAAATAATGTCAATTCGCCGGAGAGCGATAGTATCGGTTTACTTGGATGTCGAGTATGGATTGTGCTTGGCAAGGACCCGGAGAGGTCATGGATTTGGATATCAGCTTCGAACAATTATGGATTTGGAAATTGACCCATAGCGGTCGCAGACTTAGATATGGGCTCCGAGCGGTCCCAGATTTGGCTAACGACCCAGTAAGGCCAAGGGTTTGGAAAAAACAATCTGGAGAGATCTCGGATCCGGAATTTGATATCGACTCAGAATGGTCCTGGATTTCACTAACAATCTGGAGAGATCATGGATTTGGATTGGAAATGGATTGGATTCGGATTATATGATATGGCTAACGATGGATCATGGGCTTTGAATCTTGGATTTACGATAATTAAAAACACACCTTCCTATCGCAAGACATATTTTGAGGGGCAAAGTGTTAGGCGGATTTATCCCAACAAACTTCATGATCATCAAAGCAGAAAAGCATAGAGAGATGGTTATAAGGACTGGAGATCGATTATATTTGAAAATATGGACTATAGTCCAATGGATTCGGATGGACATCACTCGAAAAATGACTAAGTATGGAACTAATACTTCCCCTAGAAGAGGGATCCATAGAGGCATCGGATTAAACAAGATGCACACAACACAATTCAATGATGATCATTCCATAACTCAACAACCACAAGGCGGATTGAAGTGAAACTCTGGGAACAAGAAGAGGGGAGCCTAAGGAGCCTGCCATAGGGATCGCATGATAAATATAGCTACTTAGAACGATCGGCCCCTATCCCCATTTAGGGATCGGTTTAGTTGAATTTGCGACAATGATCAGTCAATAAATCAAAATCTACAAATGCAATCAACATGGAATTCGGAGAGGAAGTACATTACAACATGAGGACCCATCATAGGGATTGTAACTCCAAAGGTGAAACCTGGAGGGATCGAGCCCGATCCCTATATAGGGATCGACCTTCATCCCTGTTCACGACATAATACGACGATGATCGATCAATATCTCAAGATTTGTAAGTACAATCGACATGAAAATTGGAGAGCAAGGAGATAACATTATAGGGGACCCACTATAGGGATTGCACCCCATGATTCCACCAAAATAGGGATCGGCACCGGTCCCTATTATAAGATCCGGTGGGCTCCAAACTCTCTGGGCAGGCTTCTCTTGGCTTCAAGGTTCCAGATCCGGGTTTTAAGCGAGATATTTTCACATCTTCTCCTATAAATACAGCAGGCATGACATCAGAAAAAGGATCTTGATCTTTTTTCTGCTTCTCTTTATCTTAAACCTAGGTACACCTTGCCAATTTTATTCTTGGATTTTTGATTGTAACTATAAACAAACTACAATATAATAAAAAGGATTATTCTGGAGTGGACATAGACCGGAGTTAGCCGAACCACTATAAATCTTGCCTCTTTTTACCGTCTTTCATTTTTAATTTGTTTGTTCTACATATTATATTCTCTACATTATATACCATTTGAGATACATGGCTGGATATTGGATATTTCACATAACTAGGTGTTGGTGGCCAATTCTGATGCTAACATATAATATTAATATTTCATTCAAAATATTATATATATACGAATATATGCAATATGTATATATATATTTAAATATGTTATAAACTTATGTAAAATTATTTAAACAAACATAACACACACGCGCCCACACACACACACGCACACACTTATAATGCTTATATGCAAATAATAGTTTATATATATATATAAATAAATCTCAGCATCTATACATGGGCATATTATACTTTGCACTGGTTGATATGTTACACATGCGCGTGCGCGCACATACACACAAATATATATATATATATATATCAATATATCAATATATGAGTAAAATTGAGCTATATAATTTATGAATTTAAATAAAATAAAAGTTTTTATTTAAATAATATTTAGAAATGTTCTAAATGAATAAGACTTCATGGGTCCAATATAGATCCATTAAGGATTTTTTTTTGAAATTCACCCAAAACTTCTCCTATGGCTGACCTAGTTCCAACAAATCCATGCAGGGTATAACATGCCCGTGTATAAGTGGTGGGATTTACATCTCAACGGACATATTAGCTCATCCAATATACAAATATATTGTCCA
Source organism: Allium fistulosum (assembly GCA_030737815.1). NCBI lineage: Eukaryota > Viridiplantae > Streptophyta > Magnoliopsida > Asparagales > Amaryllidaceae > Allium > Allium fistulosum. The sequence goes on from CM060904.1 coordinate 694,470,393, forward strand.
AATGTATGTTTATATATTTTATTTCATGTAAGCATAATATTGCAAAACATACATACATACATATTGTTTTAAAATTATTTTATTAAATAAATATATATGTGTATACACGAAACTTATAAAATATATGTGTGTGTATGTATAAATAAATATTAAAATTTATTTATTTCATTGAAAATTCAGAATTAAATTCTAAAAGAATAATAATTGTAATAATATATTTAAAATACATATATACATGTATTAATATCTTATAAAATTAGTAATATATATAGACAAGTGTACAAATATACATAAATAAAATATATGTATAAAATAATATGTCTACACACACATACATGCCATTATATAGCTCACGGCATTGATTCCTTTTTTTAATTTTTTAATTTTACATAATAAATAGATATTTTCGTACGAAAAAATTAATCTAAATTAATAAAAATTATTTCTTACAAATTATTTCAATATTTAAATAATCCAGTAAATCTCAGTTATATTAAGAAATATAAATATAAATATATATATATTATTTAAATTAACTTCAAAATTAATTTATTATTTGGCTGCTAATTAAATTATTTAAATTATAAAAAAATTAATTTTTTATTGCTGAAAATAATATTAGATGTAAATCTAATTTTATGAAATTTAAAACATATTTTATAAAATAAATATGTATTAATATTATTGATTTATTCAATTTAACGATTAATAATATTTGAATAATAAATATATGTATCATTATTTTAATTCTGTCGAAAATGTTTTACGTATAATATTGCTTATATAAAAAAATTAAACCAAATTTTATGCAATGTATGATTTAATATTTAAATAATAAAGCTTATATAAATAAAAGAATGAATATTAAATTAATTTAAAATTAACAAACAACTTTTTTGTCCAAGCAATATGTATACATGATAATGATAAAAAAAAATAATTTCAAATGTATAAGCATACAACCAATCTGACTGTGATAATATATTGATATAATAGAATCGTCGCCTAACTAACAAAATATGATATAAATATTATCCACACATTAATAATCATTAATATGTTAGAAAATTTACATCATCATTAACCCTTATAAGTACACCTTGAAACAATGAGATCTGCTCCTTGAATTGATTTCCAATCCAGCAGAGTGTTAGTTCCTGAATCGATGACCATTAACTATCAAATAAAATTGTTTTTACTTTGATTTGACTTTGGAATTGGAGATGTTAAAACATCGATTTCAATCAGAAATAGGGATTGGATGGAGGATTCAAAAAACCTCAAAAAGGTGTGGGTTGAGATGCTTATATAAGGGAGTGTTTAGAGACAAATTAGGATAATATCCTCTTTTATCTCTTACTACTTCTCTTTTATTTTAACCATCCAAATCAAACCCTTCTAACCCATACATAACCGCCCCTTTCTTCCTCCATTATGGTCGAACCAATCATCCCCTTATATGGACTTCAAACCCATTTAAAGCCCGAACAACATATTTTGCATTTAAATCCAATATAAACGTGTATCTATATCGTATATCGACTAATATATTTATAACTATTACAAATGCATTTATTAATATTTTTCCATCAAATCAAAATAAAATTTCATAATTAGTACTTCATAAATATTAATTAATTTATAATAGTTACAAATTAATCTAATCGTTTGGTCAAATGAGTATTCGTCATTTTGGTTATGTGGCCCGTTAGGTGTATATTTGGTCAACGATTAATATCGAACTTTTCGAATCTTAACATTCACACGTCACTAAGAAAATAGTGTGATATTTTGGTCAAATTTATCGCTTTCTTGGTTTCGGTAAAATCCAATCTTACTTTGTTAGGCGTTGCCCGATTAATATGGAATTTAGTAGTGGCAAAAACTCTAATATCATCCATATTTAACTTTATAGTCTAAATACAAAGTCCTTGGTTCAATAATATAATTATTATTAACCGAAATGTTCTGGCCAGAGGCTTTGACTTTGAGTTAACTTCAGTTGACCATGATACTAATCTTATATAACCGATGAGTTGAATCCTTTCTTGAATAGTGTTTTACTTCCACTCGACACAACTATAATCATTCGATGGACGCCATGCCATGATTTAACTATAATTAAAGCAAAGCTTCCACAATGATGGTCAAGAGTATTCTCAAATCAAGAGAACCACGTAATTTGGTCACATCAATATTTTCCACTTGACCTTGGTTATATTAACTTATAGAAAACTATTGAGTGGATCATTACATGGTTATCCAATAACTATCAGTACATGACTCCTTGGTGCTCCCAACAGCCATAAGTAATACATTGCTCAATAATTAGAGAGCGTTGCATACTATAGTCTCAACAGATGTATTGATATCTAGTCTCGATACATCTTGACTATGAGTAATTTAAAATGGTATATTTATTTTCATTGTGATAAATTACTCACGGTTACAACATTTTGTATCCACTATCACAAAGCATACCATTTAATTAAATATAATTTTAACTAAATTAATCAATAGGTATAACACATTATATCAAGTATATAATAGAAAGTAAATACCTTTCATTTCAAACAATATTGGTTACCAAATTTGATTTATGTAACAAATTACAAAATTGCCCCTAGGGATATCCCTAACTCTATTAAGAAGAATTGTATTAGAAGCATGCTTTGCCATGCTTTGCATTAAATGCGCTTGTACTTGTAGTATACTTGTGGAAAAATGGAACATGCTTCTTGTTAGAAGTAGGTACATTTAATTGTACCTCTTTTGCTTAGCTCCCACATACTTAGATGGCAGGATGGACAGAGCTGGTCTGCTAAGACCATAACGAGGATGGAGAACTGGAAAGAGCTAAGGGGACACCAACCTGGGTGAGATGAGACGAACTATAGGTCGTGTATGGTGGTATGGAAGTCGGATCAATGATGGGTCACCCGTTAGATAGTCTTAAGCTATGCCAATCGGGAGATAACCGAGGAAGAGATGCTTAAGAAAGCGAGCTAGCCTGGAGTTGGATTATAAGCAGGCTGGAGAGAGAATCGATCCGCCAATGAGAGATGAGTCGAGCTAGGCTTATGCCTTGTCTTGACCGGCGAGCTGGTCATCGGGCTGTTGCGCAGGGTGGCTCGGCCAGCAAGAGGCGTGACGTGCAATTGAGTAGAGGACCATATGCGGGCCTAGTCTAGGTTTAGGTTATCATCATACATAGGAAACCTAGTTGACCTGCCCTTAGTCATTATTGGCTTGCGAGCTAACTTGGAATAATCAGCCTGGACCAGACCAAGCCATGCTAAGATACCTCGATCACTCCGTCTTCTTGCTTATAAAAAAATTAAGGAACAAGAAGCATTACCAATTAAACTATTCAAAAATTCATAATTATGAGTATCATTAACTTCTTCTATGGTCCAAACATTTGGACCTAAATGTACATCTTCAATGAGAAACATACATTCACATATTTTCGTTGCACTTCATCGATGTTTCCTCGAATTTTTCACAATCATCTTTGGTTTATTTTTTTGATATTTGCCGGCTCTCTCATAAGGCAATTGATTTCACATTTTTCTAGCACTCCTAATCTTATGTGATTTAATTCTTACAAGAACTGCAATTATCATCTTCGTTTGTGATTAAAGCCAATGCATAAATTTATCATGAAAAGCATATACCTAATAAAATAAAAAATAGTTAAAACTAATATATATATATATATATAATGTACGAATTCAAAATATGATACATACTTTATTCATGATAAAATTATCTTTAACATCAACAAAATCACATTGCATGTCGTCGTTTTCATTCATTTCTTCTATCTTTGGGCCGTTATATATTTCGGTTAAAATGAAATAAGTGAAATTTAACCTGTACAATATGTAGAAGATAATAAATTAATCAAACGTTTTTTAACTATCATAAACTTAAAATAAAAACAAACAAAGCGAAAATTTATTTATTTGCGTCAACTTTAACATCTTAAATTTTAACTTCATGAAGTTCATTACTACATACAATTGATTCAGTAAGAAAACTGTTTTCTAAAGTCAACAAATTCAAATGTTTCGAATACCCCAAAATCAATGACCTCTATACTAATAATAAAAACGAAAGTATAACAACAAAGATCAAATTGTTTATACCAAAAAGTGGCACAAACACCTAGAGAATTGAAGTAGAGAAATAAGTGAAGAAAGTAAGTGAAAATGAGAAATAACAAGGCATATAAACTTTATATTGGTTTGGCTAATCGTTGCCAACGTCCACTTAACTTTATTGCTGATTTATTGTTGTTTATAAGAGGTGTTCTTGTGGATCGGTAATGTTCCTTGAAATTACAAGAGATATATGTAAATTCGTAAGCAATTGAAAAGGATCCCTCAAAACATCACCCTACCCCTCTATTTATAGCTGAAGGTCGCCCGAAATCTCCTCCACCACATTCATACACATGATCCCCACGTCCAAGAAGAGAAATGCTCAGAAGATCGTGGTCACGTCAGCCATTATCAGGGATCGATACCGAACCATGGTCAGGAATCGATACCGATCCATAAGATGGCTCTATAGGTCTCCCTTGTAGTCTTGGGTAGGTGTGACTTGATTGTGCCTCCATGTTTTCCACCATGTCTACTTTGCTAGAAGCTTGTTTCTGGTTGAAATACTTGGATTGGCGGTGAAGTTGTAGTAAGTAGCTTTGTGTATACTTGGTACTTGATGGCAATTGCATGTGAATGACCCATTAAAGCTTGGAATAGGCTCTACTCAACATGGCTTGGTGGCACCTTGAAGGAAGGGTGATTCTGGTGGATACTCGGGGATCTGTACCGATCCTTGGCCAGGGATCGGTACCGATCCTTGACTTTTCTTGTATATGGTCTCAGGACTTTTATTTGTTGATGCATTAGGTATTGGCTTTCTCTTAGAAGTCGTTGGCTATGTTTTGGGCTTGCAATTTTGTTTGTGTTTAGCATTTGGGTTTGCTGGTTATCACTCTGGGCTCTCTGGCTTGATAACTTTCAAGTTCGATTAGTCATATTCATCTAAATATGGCTTGGTCAAAAGGCGGGATAGCACTTGCCCCCTAAAGACATCTTATTTTCAACATAATGTGCTTTAAACCGAGTTAGGTTGGGATTCCTTAATCAAACTTCAATCCATAGTTCGAATGATTGTCATCTTTCCTTTGGATTATTTCGGTGAAGTGTGATGTCTTTGACCATCCATTGTACCCTTGCTTGGCTCATGCCTGTTGACATCTAGCATTATAAAAAACCGAAGTGTGTTCCTATAGGATCATCGCAAACCACTCCTCTAAAGGGTAGTGGAAGCGGAGGGAGAAGCAGAAAGAAGCCAGAGGAGCCTGGTGCGGAATCCTCCGAAGAGGGAGCCAAAGAGAAGAAGAGGAAGAAACCTAAGTATTAGATGTGATTGTTCGTCCGCTTTGATTGTATAACCATAAGATTTTCTTTTTTTAGGCTGGCTTTATGTGAGTTTAGCCTCCACTTTTGTTTTGGATGTTCATGTTAATAAAAATTTGTTTTCTTTTCAAACTCCGTGATGACTTGTTTGAGTTACGAGAAATGTGCTTAGTATTCTCATTTATACACACACGAACCGTTTCTCTTCTGTCACTTGACCAAATCATTGGTCTGTCTTGCTTGACTTTAACCAAGCTCCATTTAAATTGCAATAGCGATCTGCATTATGCTAAATTAGTCATCAAAAGCTTAATGGATCGAGTGCCCATCTCCGTATACCCTTTTTCTATCATATCTGATTCAAGTGTCCGGTCGAATTTTGATCATCTAAATTTGTGGTTCGAACATCCCTCTTTGGAATGTTTGCCCCCGATCGTTCCTAACCCTGGACATCGATCAGAGTTAGTCATTTAGAATGGCAAATCAGACATCCCTCGTTAGGATATTTGTTCCCAACCATGATAGACTCTAGGCATTGATTAGATTTGACCACGTAGGATGACGGTTTAGTCATCCCTCTTCAGGATGTTAGTATTCCACCGTGCCTAACTATAAGCGTCAATCAAGGTTTGAATGAAATCTTGCCTAACTCTAAGCGACGATCTTTGGCCAAGCCTACCTCCAGGAAATGTATCAGTGTTTTCGTGTAAGGCCTCGCCTAACACCGGGCATTGGCCTTTCATTTTTCCATCCTCTGGACAAGGCGTTAGGGCTTTGCAAATTTCGATCATGAGCTTCTAGGGCAAACTGTCTTGTTCCGCCCTCGAATGTTTATACTTTTTCCCCTAACTCAAGGGTTGAAGGAGTTAGTAGGCATGTACCTCCAGATGCCAAGGATGGTTTTACTCAAAGGGTCCATCATGGACCATAGAAGTTTGGTTGTAACCTATCTCTAGGTACTTTCATACCTACATTACACTTATATAGACTCATTTACGTCTACCATAATTCATAATTTATGGTTAGATGGAGACAGAGTCATAGATTTAGGAAGTCATTTCGTTTTATATTCACAGAAAATGACATATTTTGTCTTGTTACATCGTACTTGACTAAATATTTACAAAGTCAAATCTCAAGTAAGTGTTCGCCATTCCACGTATGCAGAAGTGAAATCTTGTCTATGGTTGCCAGCTTGAATGTTCCATCTCCAAGTTTATGTTCAACTTCATACGGACCTTCCCAGCTCGGGCACATATTCATGGAGCCTGGAAAGATTCATTTGAGAACGAGATCGCCAACTTTAAAGGTTTGGCTTCTGACCTTAGAATTGTCATATCGAGCGACTCATTTCCACTATGTGGCTGCTCTAAGGTCAGCTTCATCACGCTTCTCATCGATCATGTCGAGAGACTCCAGTAGGAGTTCCTCGTTCATCCGAGGGTTTTAATAAATTACTCGATGAGAAGGTACTTCGAGTTCAGCTGGAATCATGCCTCCGATCTGTAGGCTATGACGAATGGGGAGCGGCCAATCGTGGACTTGTGGGTCGTCCTATAAGCCCAAAGTGCTAATGGTAATTCATCGACCCATTGCCCTTGGCCTTCTCCAGTCGCTTCTTGAGAGTGGATTTAATTATTTTGTTCACAACTTCTACTTTCCCATTTGCTTATGGGTGTGCTACCATTGCAAATCCCTTCTCCATGCGATGCTTACAGCAGAAGTCTTTGAACTTGGCACTGTTTAATTGGGTTTCGTTATCAGAGATAATCATTTATGGGACCTTAAAGCGACATGTGATGTTTTAACTACAAAGTTGATTACCTTCTCAGTAGTGATCGTGGCAAGCGGCTCCGCTTCGGCCCGCTTCGTAAAATAGTCGGCAACAAATGATGGCGTACTTCATGCCACCCTTGGACATTGGTAGCACAACAATGATACTGGTTCTCCAGACTAAAAATGGCCAGGGATTGAGCATCTGCATAATATCTGTCGATGGGGCTCTAGGAATATTGGGAACCTTTGGCATTTGTCGCACCTTCTGGTCTAATCGGCCGTGTCTTGGTTGATGGTCAGCTAGAAATATCCGTAGCAAAGGACCTTCTTCGCTAAGGTTTGCCCACTTACTATGGTCACCGCAAGCCCATTCGTGTACTTCCATCAGGACTTGCTTGGCTTCATCATTGGCAACACATTAAAGCAAGGGGACTTAGAATCCTTTCCTTTATAGCACTCCTTCTTGCATGACAAACCTTGAGTCTTTACGAAGGAGCTATCACCGCTCGTTTCTCTTTCTAGAAGGATTCCCTTTTGTATATAATTCTTGATTGGAGTTATCTACAAATCCTCACATTCGGCCTCCAAGATATAATCGACATCCATCTAGTCGATGCTCGGAGCTGATAGTACTTCCAACAGGACCAGGCCCATGAGTTGTGCATCTCCTGAGCTAGCCAACTTGGCCAGCAAAGCGGCCTTCACATTCTCCTCTTTGGGAATATGCGTTATTGTGCACTCGATATCATTAAACAACTCAAGGGCTTTATTCAGATAGGGAGCTAGCCTCACCCCTTTGCCTAAAACTCTTTTCTCACCTGGCACACCACTAGTTAGGAGTCGTAGAAGATGTGTAAAGTTTTGACTTCTAATTCTTTCGTAATTTTAAATCCATCGATCAAAGCTTCATACTCTGACTCATTGTTTGTCTCGGGAAAATCAAGTTTCAAGGTGTAATAGATCGAACATTCCTCGGGGGTCACCATAATAACACCTTCCCTAGAACAACGCTCGTTAGAACGCTCCATCTATATGCATCTTCCATCCAGCATTTTGCTTTTCACCGCTCTTCGGAGTATCATCTCGAGCAATGCGCTCGACTATGAAATCTATGAACACCTGGACTTGGATTGCTCTTTAAGGATGATGCATGATATCATATTGGCTCAGCTCAATGTTCCATTTCAACAGCCTTCCAAAAGTCTCAGGCCGATGTAAGACCCATCTTAAAGGTTGATCAGTCAATACTTTGATCGAATAAGCCTGGAAGTATGGACAAAGCTTCCTCGAAGCAATCAACAGGTAGTACGCCAACTTTTCCAGCTTTAGGTAGTTCCTTTCTGATCCAGTCAATCGTTTGCTAATGTAATACATTGTTCTTGGGAATTGAGATTCCCCATGCACAAGTGCAGCGCTCAAAGCATGCACCGGCAGTGCCAGGTACACAAACAAGTCTTCGTCTTCTAGCGGCTTTGATAGGATGAGAGGTTTGTCCAAGCGATCTATCAAAGCTTGAAAACCGTCTTTGCACTCTTTCATCCAAGCGAAGTTCCTTTTTCCTTTCTTGAGGATGCCAAAGAAAGGGATGCATTTATCAGTGGCTCTTGAAATAAAATGGCTCAGGGCAGCAACCTTTCCGTTCAGGCTCTGAACTATTTTTATTGACTTTGGGTCTTCGATGTTCCTCAATGCCGCGATCTTCTCCGGATTGGCTTTTATTCCTTTCGAGTTCGCTATGAAATCCAAGAACTTCCCAGATGCAACTTCAAATGAACATTTCAAAAGGTTGAGCTTTGTTCCTTATTTTCGGAGTACACTGGACATTTTTGCCAAATCCTCCACAAAGTAATCATCGTGTTGACTTTACCAGCATATCATCGACATACACTTCCATCGAACGTTTGATTTTCTCCCCGAAGATAGAATTGAACAGTCTTTGCTACGTTGCTCCTGCATGCTTCAAACAGAAAGATATGACAAGATAACAATTCAATCCTAGGTCAGTTGTGAAGCTGGTGTGCTCCTGGTCTGGGACATGCATTGGGATCTGGTTGTAACCAGAGTATGCGTGCATGAATGATAACAATTCATGCCTAGCGGTTGAATCTACCGGTTGATCAACCTTCGGGAGTGGGAATCTATCCTTCGAGCTTGCTTTATTCATATTAGAATAGTCGATGCATGTTCCCCACTTCCCATTATATTTCTTCACCAAGACTGGATTGGATACCCACTCCGGGTATCAAGGTTTTAAATCTCCCCGAGATCAGCCGAGATGAAAATCCGAGATATTAGCCAAAATCCGAGATTTGGCAGCTTGGTTAGTTATAAGTCTTTTAAATATCGCCCGAGACAGCCGAGATATTTGCCCGAGATATTGGCCAAAATCCGAGATTTGAAACCTTGCCGGGTATAGAGCGTCACGGATAAAGCCGTTGTCTTTCAGCTTATCGACCGCCTCTTTCAGTGCAGCGGATCGCTCCAGACCCAGGCTGCGACATTTTTCCTTCACACAAACACATTTAGGGTTCACACTCAATGTATAACACGCTATCTCCAACGATATTCCACACATGTCGGAATGCATCCTAGCGAACACATCCAGGTTCGCCTAGGTTTTCGCTTGGAGAAGACCCGCCAACTGTTTCATCATTCTCGTGTTGAGCTGAGATCCGATCTTCAGGACCCGTGTAGGATCATCCTGATTAGTCGGGATGTTGATCGTCAACATGGAAGAGGCCACCCTCGCATCCTCTGTTAGATCCATATCTTTATGGAACCAGCTATGCTACCAAAGCTAGGGCTTAGGCGGTGATTGCTAAGAATCTAGTGACTTGATGCAGAGAGTCTTCTCCACATCTTTTCCCTTTTCATGTTGCCTCACCTCTTTCGGCTTCGTGACGTAGCATTCATGTAATGACCTAACTTTTCGACCATCGAAAGTCGACACCAAATACATCCATGGTATTCAAATGTCGAACATCCAATCATCGAAAAGGCGAATTGTTAGGGTAAAATAAAAGAACAAATTAGAGAAACAAAATCTCATAGTAGAAAAATGACAACATATAATATAATATAATAAAGGCATTATAAACTATCACTCCAAGATACAAAGTATATCAGAGTTAAAAGCAAACCTTATTAGCTGGACAGTTCTAAATTTCCGACCTTATAATTGTTGGTAGGTATAAATAATATAGTGGAAAATAAAAATGTTACGACAAGTGAACATCCAGCTCTACTCCATGAGCTCCATATCCCACCAGCAACAACCTAGAAAACTACTTAGTTTGACCCGAGCATTATAATAAAATAACACCTGGATCGGTTTGGAAAATCAACGTTAGAAAACTCAAGTAATATAGTGAACATAAAATAATTTCATAAGACCACGCCACTAATCACAGAAAAGGTTTTTAGCTCACAAGAACAACATCCATTGATGAAAAATGGGATTCAGAACAACAATCCAACAAAGTAAAAATGAACACATACAAGATCAAAATCCAAACTTAAGGATTGGATACGAATAATTAAACATCGAAAGGAGCTCCATACATTTCTTGATTCAATTAAGACAATAATTCAAAAATCTGAACCAACTAAGGAAAGAGAAAATTTCCAACAATTACTAGGAGGGTGTGCCGCCCATACCGAAAGTATACCTCTAGAAATATACTTAAAGAGGGTCATTTTCTCTGTGACTCTCTCGGAAATGTACAAGCTTGATTCTGCCAACCTTACCGAGAATCTGAGTATTTCACATCTCCGCGCATACAAAATGAATCCAATCTAGGGTATATGTGAAGATACTCTAATTGGAGTAACCCCACATAGCTTGGCATCCACTTGCTCTTTGGTTTTAGTCATTTCCGACAAAGGATAGCAATGCTTAAATGAGCAATGAATCGTCTTGGATTGACGAAATACAAAGAAGAAAAGATTAATTTCAAGGTTTGAATCAAAACAAAGAGAATGAATTTCTCCAACATGATTAGGAAGGTGCACCCCCCTACACCGAAAGTATACCTCTAGATAAAATATAATTGAGAGAACACGCCAAACATGCATCGCTCTTAGGAACTTCTAAGCCGGACCCCGTTAAATCCACAGGCATTCAAATATACTCACATCGACGCATGTATACTATCAACAACTTTCTAGATAAATGTGAATATATCCTAATGGGTGCGACTCACATGGCTTAACTCCCACTTGCGTTTTGGTTTTAGTTATCCGTAGAGTTGGATGCCAACCTCAAAATGAGCGACAAATCATCTTAGATTGATGAAGCATCAAGAATGATATCAAAATCGATAGTTAAGAAATCAACCATCCAAAGTAAACGAATGATTTTACATAGGAATTAGATTGCATACACTTGTCACCAATAAACAGATCCAGATTTAAAACATTTGATTATTACTTATGCTTGATTTTCACATCATAAATATTTATAAAACACTTTTAAAAACAACCTTTAAAAATATTCTTTTAAAATGGCAAATTATATTTCTAATGTATTAAAAAGTTACACCTAACTTTGTTTTTAAACATTCCATTTTAAAGATTTCCACATTTATAAACTATCATTTGTAAATTTAAAAATCACATTAATTAAGACAATAAATCTAGTTTTAATCTTTTGATGTATTTAAACATCATTAATTATCCCAAAATAATTAAATTTATTATCATTTATAAATTTAAAACAATATTGATTATCTTGAAAGATAATAAATCATATTTATAACCATTTATAATTTTAAACCAACGTTAATTATCCCAAATGGGAAAATAATTGAATTTAAATTCCTTTTATAATCTGAAACAACTATAATTATTCCAAATAATAATTAGTCAAATTTATAACTTCTTTATAAATTTTTAATCAATACTGGTACCTTTATTTTCAAAATTCTCCCAATATTTGAAATAGTTTTAAACAACTTTCAAAGTCCAAAAATGCGATCAAATATTTGTTCAGTAAAATCATAAGCGCAAGTTCAACATATATAAGGGTTTAAGGATGATGATATTTCATAAGTGACGGTATAGCGAAAATCGCTATAATGACACTTATACAATTCAAACATTAAGTCACAAATATTATAACAAAACATCAATATAAGCAATAAAAGAATATAAATAAGCTGCAAATAATGGTAAATAAGTCATGCCGAGAGACCCCCTTGGGTCCCTACAAAAGTCCTCTGTAAATCACATATATGTGTGTGTATTTTTTCTTTCGAAGTGTTCTATAGTGAATTATTTGCTACGAAAACACTCCAACTTCTATTTCGGTCCCCTGCAACAAAACTGTTATTCATGCTATCCGCTATCAAGCGGGAATTCAAATCCAAACAGATAGTCAAATAATAAAAATATTTTACTTTCCAAGCATAGAATGGTGATTTATTCTGCTCGATATATGTTCAAATAATCTATTCAATTTAATTATAAATGAATGAGATTTTATTCTGCAATATAGATATCCTAAACAAAGTATAAATAATTTAACTACGTTAAATGTAATTGAATTAAATCACTACAATTTTGTCACTAAATTGTACTCTGTTAAAACTATTAGTTATCATCCAAACATTCAATAACCATCTATAACATCACATATATCATATAATTTATTTAAAGGTGAGTTAACTCACTGGAATTCTAGTTGATGCTTTCGTGTTTCGGTTTGGTCTAAAATCAACGACGTTCGATTTAAACCCAAAATTCAACTAGCTCTAAATCCGACGAAATCTGTTCCAGTGCATAGCTAACGTTCCTACGAGTCCAACGCTACCTCGTCTGAATCCAACCTCGTACGAGCAAGATATCAATTTTGTTAGAATTCGAGTTATTTAAATTAATTAATTCAACTAATTACAACCATTAGCAAACTAATTACCTTAAACTCAATTTAAATCCATCTTCCCTCTTCTCAAATACTCCTGTACAAGATATGCACCTGATACCCAAACACACAACCATATTTCCTCGATTTCCTCCTTATCTCTCCACGAAATCAAAAACCACCACCACTAACGAGTTCCTCTATGCGAGCTCCACCTTCTCGTCACACTCACTTCCCACTCGGTCTAACCCAACGAAAGTCGACCTAACACCTTCAATATACTGTCTAAAATGACGCGACTACTAAGAAGGAGCCGCACTCAACCAAGTCAATGTCATAGCCGCTCCACGTCACCATAAACACTCCCACGAGCTTCGATTCTCCTATCGTCGCTTATAATTCACCAATACCCAAACCCTAGTTATCGACTCAACATCAGCCTCCACCCAAAACACGATTACACCAAAAAAAGACCATGGAATTGAAGTTAATCCTCCTATTATTGCAATGGATTAAATGATTTAATCTATCGTTGATTAAATCACTATATTTTGATTTTTAAAAACTTGGCCATTTTTGAGTGTTTATTGGAACAAAGGCTTTGAGAAGAAGAGAAACGGGAATGTTATAATTTGATGTGTATTGGCTTTGCTTTTTAGTTTTATGTAAAAATAATATTCCTTACTCAAATCACAAGTTTTAAAAAAGTTTTAAGTCAACTAAACTTCACAAGCAATATCATATCCATCCTCATAACAATTAAACCATCATAAATGCAATTTCAAATATTTGAATTTGATTTGATTTAAAAAGGTTTTGAGAAGGAATATTTGCGACACTCTACTATCCAATATCCCATTCGCATTCGATCCACGAACGACAGAAATAAAAATACGATCGTACAGAAATGCGATACGAACAAATATCAACAATAAAATACTTAGATGATTTTTATTCTATGAAATTTCACAAATATCATCGTTTACCCTAAAATATAACAAACAGTAATTTAAATATTTTCCAAATTAAAAATTATGGAAAAATCTAATAAATTTATTTAAAAATACGTTACTAAAAACCAAGTCGTTTTTATTAACAGTTGATTTTCTTAGTACTGTAAATAAATTTACAAAATGAATTCACTATTATTATTTATTTATTAAAAGGAGTTAACTGAGGTCATTTAATCCATTTAATTAATATTTATTTCACAATTCAAATATTTAAACTATCCTCATATTTGAATTTGAGTCATCAAACCTTAAAAACCAATTATTTAAATATTTAAAATTAATTAAACATTTAAAATCAAAACGATAAAACTACGGGATGTTATAATTCACGTCCGAGCCCCTGGTGTCCCTGGACAACACTTATTCTATAACGACCTGAAATTTTCAACCATTCGCATCCATGCATGTCGGATTTGAATTGCTCAAAATATCAGATTGTTAATTTAAATTTGGCAAAACTCAAAATATACAGTAAATAAATCACAGATCACAGATACGGAGTAATATAACAATGCAGCGGAAACAAAAGAATAATAGTTCATAAAGCTACTATGTATATATATCAGAGTTAAACAAGATACAACAGAAGTCACGAATACATAGATGTCTCAATACAATAATCAAATACAAGATCTGAATACATCACTGGAATCAACTGGATAACCGAAAGCGAAATAGATAGCTGGATCTCCTAGAAAGCTCCAACTTCAAGGTGAGTCACGAATGTTGTATCACTCAGTCCGACCCGACCGTAAAGCAAAACACAAAATACTCGAGTCAGGATTAACATTCTTATATCAATAAATCCTACTCAAGTGAAATATCAACTGAAATACAAGTAACTCAAAGGATGCTTGGGATCGCCCATCCTCTAAGGATCCGTTAAACTATTTACTATGTAGTAATATTCGCTATTATAATAATGTCTAATAGTAAAATAAACATACTTTTAAATAGCATTAAGGCTTTACATTTTCCACCTTAACACGTAATAGTCCCAGTAGTCTATCCAGTATTAGCATACTCCCAGATCAGGGGCTACCCTCAATACTTCACAGGCTACGGGAGAAAACCAAACTCGTAGTAAAGCTCGATATGGTAGGTGACACGACACAGCTAGGCAATGCCATGGTAGATATACCAATTACGCATCCGGGCTGGTGGTAACACATAGCAGCCACTACCGCCCACCTCAGAACACACTCCCAATCAAAATCAAAGGGTGGCCACCAAATCAATCACAAAGTAATAGAATGGTATCGAAGAAATGCGTCCGATCAGAGGTGCTACCTCATTGGCCCGTCAATCGCTCCTGTTTTAGCCACCTTATGCCAACTCACGGGAGTCAGGTCTACGTTCATACCTCAATAGGATCGTCGCCACCATCCTACTTCATTTTAGAATCTCCACCGCGTACACGGTTGTCAAAATGGTTTTCGATATCGACAGAAAGTATGCCCATATCCGATCCCGGTCTCTTTAACAACCAACCGTTATTATAACACCGCGGTCATTTCAAATAGTTTATACTTCAAAACCAAAATATCATTTCCATTTCAAAACCCAAATCAATACGATATCATTTCCATTCCAAATAAATCCATTTCCAAAAATCATATCACTTTCCAAAGTTATAACGCTTTCGAAATCATAGTCTTTAAAAATCAAAACACTTTGGAAATCACAGCTTTGAAATCATAGCATTTTGGAAATCATAACACTTTGAAATTATAGCATTTGGAAATCATAACACCTTTGAAATTATAGCATTTTGGAAATCATAACACCTTTGAAATTATAGCATTTTGGAAATCATAACACTTTCCTCTCAAACGGTTTATATATTAAAATTAGTATATATAATAAAATAGTTTATAAATAAATAGTTTATATAAATAGTTATAAGTTAAAATAATTTATAATAAAATAATTTATATTAAAAATGTTTATATTAAAATAGTTTATATTAAAAATAATTTATGAAGTAAAATATCAATAGTTTTAAATATAATTTAAAATTACTTTATAAAATAAAATAGTTTCCTCGACTTTCACAAATCGATTCAAATCAATTCGAATTCCAAATTCAAATTTAATCAAATCTAAATCATCAATTTCAATTCCAATTCAATTAAACATTTTCAAGTTATATCGATTTCAAATACTGATTTGAACCACAAATAAACCATTTCAATTTCATTATATTTCAATGCTTTAAATATTCCACATTTCATAACTAGATTCGATAATTTTATATATATACCAATTCACTTTTCTATTATTTAGTTTTGAAATATTTACTTAATTATTTCAATATCATTTGAATACAACTTCAATTCACAAAATATCCCATTTAAATTTATATAAGTTTGAAATATCCATTTAAGTCACCTTTAATCAAATTTCAAGTTGTAAAACACTTCTTTAAAATTTCAAATTCAATAAATTCCAAATCAAACTTATTTAAGTATGATTCTTAAATAAATATAATTTCAAATCAATTTCAAATTTATCTTTACAACCCGAATCATTACAAACTCTATATTCGAAAATATAAATTTTAAATAAATACTTAAACATATTATATATCAACTTTAATAAATCTTTAAAAATCAATATTTATCAAAACCATATATTTCTTTTCAAAACCATAGAAATCATTTTCAAAATATTTATATATAGACCAACGGTGTCTGTATATAATTTTCTACCTTATGGTCAAGTGATACAGATATTTATCATTTCAATCCGCAATTTAAATATGTACGGGTATATATCATTTCAACCCGCAATCCCAAATTCAATTCAATGAATATCGCTTGGGTTTATCATTTCAACCCATAACGATTTTCTCCTATTCTACAGATCGTTCGGGTATGTATCATTTCAACCCATAGTGAACTATACTAACAAGGAACTTGCAGAGTGATAACAGATATGATAATAATATAACAGGCATATATCATCAATATAAATAACAGATAATGGAGTCAGATGTCACTGGTGAACAGATAAAGACAATGGCATATATAGCGATATAAAATAACTAACAGTAGCATATTTCAATTGTCGTTTCAATTGAAATCAAATTTAATAAATAAAAGAACGTTAACCGTGAGTGATTGCTCACCTTTCGAGGTTAGAGAGAACATGAGGTGACGCAGATACGCACACTGATACGGACATTGAAATTGAGTTACGAATCCAAGCACGAATTCGTTGATGAAAGCTGATAATAGGGAATAGATAGAATCAAATCAGAATTGGGTCGATGAAGATAAATGGAAATAAGTAAACTCATATATACCACTATATATATAATTATTTATATAAAACAATATTCTAAATTTAAACACATACTAAATTAAAATATACATATTTATTTCAAATCAATAATTAAATTTTAATATAAAATAATTTATATATATATATGTTGCCTATATGAACTAAGTATATTTATGTCTAAACAAAATGTGTATACATGCAGACTGTACACATGAAATCAGTCCTATATGAAACATGCTTACAAATGTATAAAATCCAACATATACACTTATACTTTAAAATATACACATACATTTATAATAAAATAAACTGAAATGACATACCACCAATGTCTTGTCAAATCTCAAAAATATAAAGTTGCAGATTAAATGCAAAACAATATATCTATGAAGCCGAGGTATATATTTTTACAAAGCTGTAGACTTATAATATTATAACCAATATATGTATTAATATAAATCTAAATATATAACCAAACAAATTTGTAAACATATTACTGTAACCTTATATAACACTGTATAAACCATAGAAATATATGTTATAAAATATATCAAACTGCTGTAAATATAGATATGGTCAAATATAGGAGAACCAACTTAATATATTATACTAACACACCCAGCCACATATTTATAAAATCTATATACTTTAATACCCATAATTCATATACATAGAACAACCTGTAGTATAATAACATGAAAAATGACGGCTCAAACAATGAATAAAGTGATCGGTCAACATCACAATATAATATAAAATAATACTTTTATAATATATGGGCTGTAAAGATATAGTATAATGCTATTTACAAAATGCTAATCACAAGGTATCAACATACGTAACCAATTTGTATTAATAAGACAACAGGCTAAACTTTATACAAATATCTACTATATATATTAGATACTACACATATATAATAAAGTCGAAGGATATACGAAGTTGTAGTTTACATTTATATAGAATCGTGTTGTAAAATATAACATATGCAAACCACACACATTTCTATATAAAAAAAATTATTCCATATATACCCAGGTGCTAAGCTATGCATATATATATATATATAGCTATATAAACGTTAATACGTTGAACACCCATATACAATAACATATATAGTAACTTATATAAATTCAAATATAAACAATAAATATATACCTAACGAACCGAGGCCAAAAATCTAGACTTGTTGGAAACTTGGCATTGACAAGTGAACGGCAGGGAGGCCAAAGGTGACGAGGGACGTGCAGGAGGGCGGTTGTGTGCATGGCTGTTGATGGGTGTTTGGGCTTGCGGAAGGCTGTACTTGGCTTTGGTGAAAGATGGAAGAGGTTTGGAGCTCGGTAAGGCCTGATATTGGTTAGAGGGTCGGTGACTGGGTGCGAGGCAGAGAGGGAGGGTGCGGGTCTGGTTGCAAACAAAGTGGAGGTGATGCGTGAAGCACTAGGAAGGAGATGATTTGTTTTGCTGGAGGCCGAGCATCTATGTGTTGTATAAAGCTTTTGAGTGGGCAAGAAGATGACAAGTTATGTTTTATATAACTTTATATCAAAAGCAATGTCAACAAATAAGAAGAAAAATGAAAAGACTTGGTGCAGATATAATAACCAATGGGAAAAGAAAGGTCACGAGTGAATTCCGAAAAAACGATTAATGCAAGTAATGTTTGAATTACTCAGTTGGCAATTGAAAAGGCAAGGAACAAATTTCAATTACGGCACTGGTATGTCAAACTGGTTATCGTTTCCACCGCGTACCGGACTTCAAAACACAAAACTGAATATACCGCAAAAATCAACACGCCGAGACGATCAAAACGGTATACAGATATCAATAGTACGATCATTTTATCAAAAGTCGATAATCGGTACCGATAAACGCTGCTATTCCGTACGGAAAAATCCAAACGGAGCTAGAAACATCCAAAATTTGCAAAACGAATTATGCAGTCTTATTCAGAGTGTTCTAAATAAATTTTCTCATGTTGACATATTTAGGTTTCGGAACACTTTTAAATTCAACTGTTATTAACTGATTTAAATTGAAATAAAATTACACAAGAAAATAATTTTCCATATTATCTGATGAAAATTTACCAGTTGCTATGTTAAAGTAGGCGTATTCCAAATATCAAATTTTTATTTAAAAATTCAATTGTTTAAAATTTCATGAAATTCCAATTAATTACGTTATTAAAACAGTTAAAATTTACAGGTCGTTACATATTCCATCATCTATGGAGAACTTCATGATCAAGCACCATTGGGTAATGGCTGCTCGGAAACTGGCCAGGACCGGCCAGCTCAAAAAAGCATTGTAAGCAGAAAATATATTCAACATGACGAAGGTCACAACCCGCATTCTCTTGCGGTCACCTTCTCCTAACACCGCCGGTAGGTCTATACATCCAAGAAGTTCCATTGCTATTCTGTTAAATCCTTTGATACAAGATTTGCATGGTTTTAGATCTTTACCATCCAAATGCATTTGATCATAAGCCTTCTTAAACAGAATGTTGACTAAACTGCCACAGTCAACTAGCACTTTCCTCATAATCATCGGCCCGATCATGGATGATATCACCGAAGGATCCAATGTTGGGGCTTCAACCCCATTAGCATCCTTATTCTTGAAAATAATATCATCAGTTATGGTCTCGAGTTGCGTTGTTGGAGCTTCGTCTTTAACGGCAAAGTAACTCTCGTTCACAGCATGCTTCAAAACATTTTTCATATCTTTCCATTTCATTCCAGCTCTTCTCAACTGGATGTGGTCCTCCAAAAATCACATTAATAATCAAAAAAATTTCAAGCCACCCGGGCTCATCCTCACCAGGGTCGGCTTGCCCCCGTTGGAACGACGGTTCTTAAGGGTTGGAACTTCCATTCCCACCATCCCGCGGGACTTTAACAAACTCCCGTAACTTCTTTTTCCTTATTAGATCTTCGATCACATCACGTAAGTGTCTGCACTCATTTGTGTTATGACAATTGATTTCGAGAAATCTGCAATACTTCCCAAACTTCTTCTCCTTCTCGGTTAACTCCCTCGGAGCGTTCTTCTTATACTGCTCTGTACCTTGGGTAGCAAGGTAAATGTTTTCCATTGAATTATTCAATTAGGTGTAACTATCATATTTCGGGAACCTAGGGCATCTCTTGGAACCAGGCATTCTATCTCTAGCCCCTTGATCGCTCCTTCTTTGACCACTATTCTTATTCTTGATATTCACATCAATATTCCCAGGATTCTCTCCAGACTACATTGCTCTTAATCAGTTCAGTCGACTGCCTCATACTGACTTTCCTGATAGTAGTATTTGCCTCTTCAAGCGCAAGAATTAATTCTCTTTTCTATAAAATACATCGATTATTGGCGAGAGTTTTATTTTCAGTTATCTTCCAAAATCAGTATCAGGATGAATCCCCCTTACCAAAGCCATCAGAATGGTATCTTCTTGTGCATTACTCGCTTCCATCACAGTCATGTGGAATCTACTCAAGAGATCTTTCAATGACTCTCCCACTTCCTAGAAGAGGTTTAACAACGACATTACGTCCTTAGGATGAGTGGTGTGTAAACGGAACCGCTCAATAAACTTTCATGTTAACTGATCAAAAGACAATATGGATCTTGGCAAAAGCCGGATGAACCACATTGTCGCAACACCTTCGAGGAAAATTAGGAAACAACGACGTTTGACAGCATCGATCGCTCCAATGGAATCCATATGCCATTTATACTTTATCAAATGTTGCCTCAGATCCGTCCTTCCATTATACGAAGACATCGTTGGCATTATAAACCTTCTACGGTATTCTTCACATAGTATCTGCTCGGTGAATGGGTTTCAACTAAGGGAGGAGCTCCATATGTCATTACTCCGATGCCGACTTTTGCTTGCTAACCTCCTCACCATTTCAACTAAGTACTCCGGCTCTGCAGGGTCAATTGAATGGCAGCAATCGTGGTTCGACCCAAGTGTTTGGCCCGACAAACGATCTCGGTTAGGTTTATGGTACTTGGGTTCTCTTGACTTTGGGACAACCATTCGTCTAGATGTTCTACTAGTTCGGTTTCTACGCGGTGGATTGACAATAATCGCTTGATCTCCAATGTTCTAGCCATCAACAACACGGCCAGACGTAACTCTAACATCATCATTCACAACGTCAACTCACTGATTCGCAAACCTAGGAAAAGGTGGTTCGATATCGATCCCTACGCGGGGCTTAATACCAATCCCCGCATTCTACCCATGACCGCTTTCCAGCCTCTGCCTTGAAGTGCCGATCTCTTGCCTGACCATATTTTGCTCCCTTTTCCTTTGTCTTTAGCCTGATGATGAGGAACTATCACACTCTAAATCAGAAGGCCTCAACTCCTTCCTACTTCTTCCGCGACCAACGACTAATTCATTCAGTAGATCGATGCTCACCTACATTTGTTGCTTTATCTCGTTGCGGCTCTCCTGCAACTTGTCCTTCATCTGTTTCATTATACGATCCATCTCAACCCTCGTTATCACCTCCGACGGGGTTTTGAACTTCAGAAGTAGTTTGTTGTGCAACCTCTTCCACATGTCGAGAGTCAACATTCTCAACACCATCTGCAACTCTGGAAGCGGTGGATCGATCTCTTAGTAGGGCCATAACTTATACTGGCTTGAATTAATCTCGTGACAGATTCTGTTGGAATCTGGGTAGTTACGAATTGTAATAATAAGACTAACAGATCCACTTCTTAGATACAAGCTATCCAAAATTAGAAAATTGGTCCTAACGGACTGAGGTCAACGTTCTCAGTGAAAGCACCAAAATGTTCATACCAAAAAGTGACACAAACACCCAATGAATTAAAGTAGAAAAATAAGTAAAGAAAGTAAATAAAAATGAGGAATAATAAGGCACACAAATAATATAGTGGTTCGGCTAATTGTTGCCTACGTCCACTTAACTTTGTTTCCGATTTGATTGTTGTTTACAAGAGATGTTCTTATTGATCGGTAATGATCCTTGAAATTACAAGAGATATATGTAAATTCGTAAACAACTGAAAATGATCCCTTAAAACATCACCCTACCCCTCTATTTATAGCTGAAGGTCGCCGAAATATAATCTCCCATATTCGTACCCACGATCCTTACATCTAGGAAGAAAAATGCTCGAAAGATCGTGGCCACGTCAGCCATTATCGGGGATTGGTATCGAATCATGGTCAGGGATCGGTACCGATCCATAAAATGGCTCTGTGGGTCTCCCTTATGGTCTTAAGGAGGTGTGACTTGCTTGTGCCTCCATGTTTTCCACCTTGATTGCTTTGCTAGAAGCTTGTTTCTGGGTGAAATACTTGGATCGGTGGTGAAGTTGTGATATACTTGGTACTTGATGGCAATTGCATGGGAACGACCCAATGAAGCTTGGAATGGGTTCGACTCAACATGGCTTGGTGGCGCCTTGAAGGAGGGGATATTCTGGTGGATCCTCGGGGATTGGTATCGATCCTTGACTTTTCTTAAATATGGTCTTCGGACTTTTTTGTGATGCATTGAATGTTGGCTTTCTCTTGGAAGTTGATGGCTATGTTTTGGGCTTGTAGCCTTGTTCGAACTTGGAATTTGGGTTCACTAATTATCACTCTGGGCTCGCTGTCTTGATAACTTTCAAGTTCGACTAATCAGATTCGTCCAAATACGGCTTGGTCAAAAGGTTGGATAACACAAATATTCAAAAATAGAAGTTTAAAAGAGACAAATGACTAATATAATATATATAGGACTTCATTTTTTGGATAAGGAGGGTAAATTTTAGGAGGATTCTATCTTAAAATAAAATTATTATGCGAGGGACAAGATAAATGGAACCAAATAACATGATTTACTGTTTAATCCTCGTTCAAAGCAAATTTGACAACACCGTAAAAAAGAAAAAAAAAGCAATGATGGTACATCGAAAATTGATTTCAAAGGTGTTTGATCAATAAAGATAACAGTAGAATTATTATTTGTTATGAGAAAACGATTTTTTTTGAAAGACCTCTTCCCCAAGACTAGTGTCATATAAATAATCAACAAAATTTCAAAGACCAGAAATTCTTGAGGGAACCGGTGTTCAAAAACGAACAAATGGACTCTTGTTAATAAGAAATAAACAAATAATTATGAGTGTTACGGCACGCGCAAGCGCATGAATTATTTTCCTTATAAATTGTATATGTTTAATTCGGTCGAAAAAAATAATTTTTTATTTTCAAGTGATATCAAGATTTGTATACTTGTAAAGAAATATTTTGAATTTGTAAAGAAAGTTTGATTTTAGATCCTATTTTTAGAAGCGTTTTGAATTTGTAAAACATGTTTAATTGTTAAATCCTATTTTCAGGGACGTTTGAATTTGTAAAAGAAGTTCAATATTAGATCTTTTCTAAGTGATTAAGATTTTGATAATATACAGAAGTGCGTTTTGATAGTTGACGTTGATATTAAAAAGTGTGACACCAAATCTAAATAGCAAATCAAAATCAACAATGCTAGTTCAACCGTTACATGAAGTTCGGCTGTATGCAGCAGCAATCTTGACCATCAATCAGAATTCCTCCCGTTAGATTTTTTCCAGCATGTATATACATGATTGTTAATGCCCCCGTGGGCCGTCACTGTAGCATGTTCCAACCGAAAAATCAGTGCACCCGTATTCCATTTACCCTTCAGCTTTCGGGCCTTGCAGCGTCTTCCATGAATAAATACATTTTCTTCTCATCTTCTCCTTCCGCTGTTATAAAACCCTAATTTTGAATATAGAATATACTAATCGACAGTACAGCTAAAAATAATAGGAAGGTACTAATCGACACTACAGGTCAACAGCCGTCGATCTTCTACCGTTGGTCGCGTAGGAAGGATATTCATAATTCCCGGGAATCATCTTCCTCCGTAAATCTTGGAGTTCATAATAGAAGAGAGAAATTCAGAAATCAAAAGGGAAAAATTATCAGAAAATAGAATACAAGAATAAATCAGACTTGCCTCTGAATCCTAGATTCTTCAATTCAGGTGTGCTGCTGCTGCTCTTCCTATTCCTCTTCTTTCTTCCCTTTTGTTTGTTGAATTTCGATCGCGATGCTGAACTAAATCTCTTTTGGTTTTGTTTCAATCCGATGTTTAATTTGGAATCGCGATTGAATATGGGGCTTCAATTCATTCTGAAATAGGATCATACGATTTATACTGGTTGCGATCCAATTTAACTCCTGGATCGGGAAGGCCGCGATTCCTTCAAAACTGCGTTTTGGAACGTACGATCTTACGATTTTTGCAATCACTATGGCATGGGAACATCAACGACGCACTATGAATTTAAATGAATTGGCAATGAATGACACTCCTAAAACTGAAGCAAAGAAACAAAACAATGAATGTACCGACTAAAATTAATACAAAAGATAAGAAAATTATATAGAAATACTAAACTTTTTATATTATTCAACAATATTACTTACTGCATCAAATTATCTGCTATTTGGAAATTCTTTTCAGGCGGCTAAAAAATAAAATAAATAAATTAAAAATATGTCATTTTTTGACTCATTTTTTCCATTGATGAAAATATATGTTTCTTAGATCACCAAACCTATGTAAGTAGTTGGAAGATTTCACTTTGTGTTCTTCATGATGATAAATTTAACCATTTCTTTGATTGCAGTTAGTATATTTACTATTTTGTTTCTTTGCTGAATAGTTTGAATTTGTAGTCAACTATTGGTGTTTCCAAGGCCAATAGAATTAGAGTAGAGTTTTAAGGTATAACAAATATGATTTCATATCTAGCTAAATAATTAGTAGCAAATATAAAGTTTTGCTTTCTGTTTTGCAGTAATAAAGTGGTGTAGATTGGTGACTACTTTCAAGATGAATGGTGACTATAAGTTTTGTCATTTATAATTACTATTTAGCAATCAATGTGTATTGTTTAATTGAAATGTCATTGACACACTTCCTTATGAAATCTCAAATAAAAGAGTGAATAGATTTTAAAAGTAGGAAGAGAAAGGATGGAACACTTAATTAGGAAATTGTGGTCAATTTTTAACGGATGATCTACTCAATAGTGAGCAAAATAAAAATGAACACATCATTTTTTTTAACGTAATTTAAATTAGATTTACTCCTTTTATATCAAATTGAAAACTCTCCATCGTTATCCTTGCATTTTTCTCAAACAATTAGGATCAACCGCGTAATTTTTCTTTATTCATACACACACGCACTCTTTTATATATTCAGTCGAGTTTAGTTTATTTAGATCATTTATGTTTTTTTTATATTTCATTAAATCAAACTTGTGCTTGTTAAGTTTGAAAAAGTATGGATTGAATATTTGAACCTCCAGCACATACTTAGGTAATGAGTAGTGGTGACTGTCGGTTGCAAGGTTCAAACATATGATCTTTGGTAACTAATTGGGCTACTTATCAACTGAGACGCCCATAGGGTTTAATTTTTTTGATACTTCCCATATTAATTGAAGTATCAATTCTTTCTTTTCTCCTATTATGTAAATCAATACTCATGTACGTGCTTTGCACGTGAGTAAAGCGGGTGCTATGTTTGCTTCACTGGAAACATTTAAATTTTAATTTTTTTACCATTAAATGTTGCTCATGTGGCCATGACTATATATTTTGTAGGGGAAGATTTTCTACTGTCCTAAGAAATCGATTTTATACTTAAAATTTGTAAATAAAAAATAAAATTAATGATTGATATAAAATATAAAATGAAAAATATATCCCATTGTATTCGGCTTTTGACAAAATGATGACGATACATACTTGAAGTTTAGTAGGTAACAAAAGACCAATTATTTACTCATGTAAAATGTAAATATGAGGTTCATACCCTCTAAAGAGAAAAGAGGGATTGCGAAGCAACTCATGCGTCTGCTGCTATATGAAAGGCGTGACTAATCAAGTTGCAACTTGCAATGTTGACGAGGGTAGAGAAGTATAGTTGGTGCTTACTTCATTTTATGGGGAATACAAAAGGGAAGGAGCTTACAAAATTGAGAGTTTTTTTAATTTTACCGAATACAGAGAGATGGTTAAAATGAAATAAAATCGAGGGAGGAAATGTAAATTATTAAATTAATGAGAGCTTAGTATTTGAACTGAGACCGAATAAAAAGAGAGGAGATGAAAAAGTAGATAGTATCCTTTTCATATAACCAATGCGTTAGGCACATCCGTTGGACATGTGTAAAGAAAACTGGATGCAAATATATTTATTGTAAAATAATAGTCATATGCATAAATAAAGGTCTCTTTGCTTATATATATTTGTAGAGATTTTCATGCATACCAGAGCATTTTATTCATATCTAACCATGATGTCTATGAGGTTGTTTATTCAAAAGTGCATTATCATAAACAATCTGAATAAATGCAACTGGTCTTTTGCTATTATCATATAAAATTGCTTTATAAAATGATGATTGATGGTATTGCTGCCCCTATCAGATTTGTTAGACTATACATTATGTTTAAAGAGGATTCACTACACATATATTTTATGTTACATGCTACAATATATTTTATGGTACATGCTACATGAAAACATTTAAAAAAAAAGCATTTATGTTAATAGGGTGGAGAGCTAATATTTTTGAATATCACATATTGGTACTTGATTGATATGTAGCCGGTATCGATATTATAACATGTTCATGTTTTGTTGATTCTATCGCGATATTTTTAAGTGTCGCATTCCAAAGTCAAATTTAAATAGTAAATCGGCTACATATCAATCAAGTACCAATATGTGATATTCAAAAATATCAGCTCTTCTCCTTATTATTTTAAATTGAAATTGGATTTATATCGTAAATGCAAGGGATATATGTTTTATTATACTTAAATGCAATTTTTTCGTTCTATATAAATAAACCATATAATGACATTCGAGTATGTGAAAACATCAATTCTTCATTCCACAGCAACAATTTGTATATTTGAAATTAATTTTGATGCTTGATTTTCGACATTGAATCCAAAACGTAATCCCTCTTATTTCATGTTCATTTTGAAAGCAATAAAATTTGAATTGTAAAGTCAAGTAAACATCTTGATATTTTTTAGTTCAACATGGATTTAATGATTTTCCTCAGTTGTGGTTTTATTTTAGTTTTGGATCAGAATTTGAAAATCGAAGATTTGATTTGAAACATAATTCAACTCGTATCATTTCAAGATTTTTGACAATGATGCATATCGAACTTGATCGATATGTAGTCGCTACACTAAACTGTAGTTAGTGTATTCACAGTTTTGTTTTAAAGCTTCAGTTTTGGAACTACTCGTTATTGCTAAAAATTTGAATTCATAGTCCATTATTGATGTTTCCACTCCCAATGATATTAATGAGTAGAGATTTAAATTTTAACAAACATGATCACATAACTAGCTGAACTTCTAGTAGCAAATATGAATTTTAGTCTTGTTTGTCTTGCAGTAATAGAGTGGAGCTAGATTGGTGACTACTTTCAAGATGAACGATAACGGTAAGTTTGTTATCTATAAGTACTATTTATCTTGTATTGTCTGATGTTAAATGGAGATGTCATTGAAATACTTCGTTAGAGCATCCCGACAATTTGGATGTATTTTTCATATGTGACAAAATACACACTATGATATTCACTCATACCCCACAGTGATATTCACTCATACTCCAATAAAGGTATTTATTAACAAATATTGGCTCACGAGATATAAACTCAGATTGGTGCATTGACTTTTCCGGTAGGAGTAGCTGATCCAAGCTACTGAGCGGCCGATCTAAGCATTGACTTTTCCAGTTGAGCATTATTTTTTAGTATCACTACTGAAAAAATACCCTGGGGATGCTTTTATGAGATCTCAAATCAAAGAGCGAACGCATTTTAAAAGTAGGAAGGGGAAGGACGAAATACTTGTAGGAAATCGTGATCAATTGTTAATGTATGACTAAACCAATGAGCAATTAAAAAAAATCCAACTACGATATGAGCGATACACTTTTTCTTCTAAATTACTTGGCTATATTTCTAACTATATGAGTCTAGTGTCTTACATATTTCAACTGGATAATATGCTGACTAGTTGATTGATGATTTACCCCTGTTGTAAAACTTAATCTTCTTTCATATGTTTACAGACTTTTATTTAGCTCCATGCAAGTACTGTACCAAGTTTTAATACCCCATCCCCAGTCCCCATGCGTATGCACGCACACTCGTCGCGTGTTTGTGTAAACTCTGTACATACACAACTGGCTTGACTTTCAGTTTTAATACACGATGCCCAGTTCCCATGTCTTGGTTCTCTTTCGGTTTATTTTTGTACTTCTTGCATGGTTTTTGAAAATGCCCTAAATTGTTTGGGAATCTACACCATTCCGTTAACATCATTTTAAGTCATTTTGTATCGACTTACTCTTGGTGTGTAACAACTGCAATCTTCTCTATGTATCCTATATTGCATAAGAAAATCAATACATGCATCTCATTAAATTAACTTCTACAACCATGAAAGTTAGCAAGGAAATGCTTTTAAGGATTCTAGTTAGATTGTAAACAGGCAGGATAACAAATAGCAATCATCGTTTTAAGTCATTTTTGCGCTGACTTACTCTTGGTTGTAACCAATGCACTATTCTCTAAGCATCCTAAAGTAATCATTACACACAAAATTCAATAAACGTGTTTCATAAAATTAACTTCTACAACTTAGCAAGGAAATATTTTAAAAGATTCTGGTCCGAAACAGATTGTAAAGAGATTGGACAACCAATAATCATGAAGCTGATGGAAATTCTTTAAAATTTTAGACAGTATGAACTTGTTATAGTATTGAACCTAATACTGAGAAAAATATATCATGCACAAGGTTAAAATATGTATTACTTTCATCTATAATCAGAATATTCACACTGTTCTACTATATGATATTAGATACGTGATCTACCCCTGATGCTTTAATTCATTTTTAATTTTAGTTGGTTTGTCATTATATTAGCTATTGGTTTAAAATTTGCTATAAACTAGCTACAAGTGGATGATTTTTTTTTGGTGGGGCTTATGTCATAATTACAAGCATTTTTTTTGATGAACTCTAAAATGTAAGTTCTATAATGCAACTGCATGATTTGTCTATAACATTTCAAATCTAAAGCGAGTTTATTTCAGCTGTCGAGGATGGAGCTTCAAATGGACAAACAAGACAAACAAGTACGGATATGCAAAGCTCACAAGAGAACCATGAAGAAAGTGGTGAGGGTAGACTTATATTTAGTTTGCAAATGCTGTGGTATTGATTGATGTAACATACTCAAATTGATTTTGAATTATAATGTACCCTTGGTGTTCAAGATTAATATATCTTCGTTCTACTAGTTAAGAAGCTAGAGCCAATTTGTTGGATAGTACATTCAAAATATATTTGCTGATAAAATCTGAATAATTAATGGTTTCTTTCTGATTCTTCATCGTCATTCAGACAGAAAAGCTCGAGTTGATGCATTATGGTCCAAAATGAACAGTGGTGTACCTGCTAGGGCACCCACAGCACATGTAAATAAGCTTACAAAAAATAAACCAACTCAGAAGAAAAATCATGTAAGAATTTTTTCTTGAATGCAATGATATAATTGTTAAGGGACTTAGGGAGATGACTAACCCAGATCGTGAAATAATTACTTAATTATGTTTTGCAGAATTGGAAGATGAATCTTGGTCTTGCGCCTAAGATGGCATCAAATAATCAAGATATATTAGTGAAAAGGCAGGCAAAATTTGATAATGGGAGCAGTGAGGAAGCAAAAAAGGTTGCTGCAGCTGCGCTTTCTGCAGTTAGAGATGCAACATCTGCTGCTGCTGCAGTCGCTACTGCAAGAAGAGGAAAAGTTGAAGTAAGAATTCAGTATACACAATTTTATGTGATAGTGTAGATTATCTTTGCATTAACCATCATAATCAGAGTTTCATTATCATGCATCCTAGATGGCTGTTGAGCTCTAATGATTCGACCATAATTTATATTGGGGGTGTCCTAGTCATTATTAGAATTTACATCAATAGAACATTGGCTTGTTTGAGTTAATTTTCAACAATTTACTTCTGCAAGTTAAGCAGGCTCTGCTTATTAGATGACAGCCCACTGAGCCATTGTACTAGGAGGTGTTTTTGTGTGTGTTGGGGGTTTTTTTGGGGGGGGGGGGTTGGGTTGCTTTTGCAATTTATTTCTTCTACACTGATACTTCATGCATAAGGGCAACTTTTGCTTACTGTACATTGCTGCTAAACTAAAGCTAGGCTTCATAGAAAATTTGTTGCCATCCATCGGTTGATACGTTATAGGCCTTTACCACCTTCCCCGTCAATGTTATCTCCACGTCCGATGTACCTTTTCACAGCCTTAATGTTTCTAATTCTCCGTATTCTCACTCTTGCAGCCTGTTGGTAAAAAATAAAAATAAACAGTCAATTTGTTTGTTTTACTCATAGTTGGAGATTATATAGTTGCAGCCTTCAGATTTTCCTAGAGTAATTCATGTTTGGGAATCTCGAATAATTTTGTAGAGAATAAACTTAAAATTAGTATTTGATGTTTTATAGTATACTAGTATATTTGGATGTGATTTATAATCTTTATTGGAATTTGGGATTTATCTGTTTTGTTTTAATTTATGCAAATTGAATTCGACATGTTAAATTTGGAAAACAATAGTGACGAGAACATTGAATGAATATTTGAGGTAAATAGAGTCATTGGTAAAATTTTTTTATTATGAGGATATCAAAACTAAAGGTGAAGGAAATTAATCATTGAAGAAAAATTTGAAGTCACATAACACATTCACAGCATCAATCGAACTCTTTACATAGTTGCATCATTCAAATATAAATTGGAATGAAATGAGCTTTATGATAAAATCATTGGATTCTTTCTAAATGCAAAGTTCATTCATATTGGCGAGAGAATTTGATGGAACATTGCATTCATGCAAAAAGTTAAAAGGCACAACCAACAATGTGATATATGGACAGGATTTATTTCAAAAACTATGTTACATAAGGAAATAACTAAATCGATTAGCATTCGTAACTTAATAATATGTTATGTGGGTGATGGTTGTTCTCAGCATGAGTTGCTAACTGAATTTCAGAAACTAATACTTTTTTCTTCTGAATATTTCCGAAGAATGACTGAATGGATTGCCAGCGATCTCAATTAAAAGTATATTCTTGAAAAAAATTGATTATGACAACTAAGTTGAAGATTTTTCTTCGAAAAATGCAAGGAATTTTTTTCTTTGAATTAGTAGCAACAAAATTGTAATTTCATTTCATATGCTAAAAAAATGTATACAATTTTGATATTAAAGCAAATTAAGTATATTTCATTTCATATGTATATTTTTGAATATGATGGAGCATCAAGAGATATAATTTGATGGAATTCAAGTAAAAGCAAGTTTAACATACATGATAGAACTTATTCAAGATTGTATGTAAACATTGAGACAGAAGTACCGTATGCGGAGAGATTAGTGACTTTCTATCAAGGTATGAGGTTTCGGCCGGAACCTCGGGATTCCGGCCATCCCGGTTCGGTTCCGGCCGGAGGCGGGACGAGACTAGGGCAAAAACTCGTCCCGCTTCAAATCAGTAAAAAAAATAACAACAAGAAGAAGAAGATCGATGTGGTAGAAGCAAGATCAAAAGCAACAAAACAAACAGAAAACCAATCGAACAAAAAAAATCGGTTACCTCTCATCAAATCGAGCAGCATCATTAAGCAATTAGCATTTTATTGCAATAAATCAAAAGCCTAATTGAGAGGAGGTTGAATCGAGCGGTGTCTCATTTAATTTTTTTCCTTGTTTTTTTCGATCGACGTCTGTTTTCAGGAAAACCGAGGACGAGAGTGAGTTAGATGGGGAAATGTGATTTTAGGGTTAGATATTGGGTTGCATGATAGTTGGGCCTGCAAACATAAATAAAATATAAAATAACTGGGCCAGCAAAGCATGGTTAAGTCAATTATAGCATTCAAATCTAATTAATTGGGCTACCTTGTTTTGGCAATTTAATCTTAAATTATAACATCTAGTTTAATTTTAACGTTATATATTTAATTTCTATTCAATTTTAAATTTTAGGAATGGTACGACAAGTCGAGCTAATATTATGGTAACTGAGACCGAAACTAAAACCGAAACCTCCGAAATTTCCGAAATCGACCGAAACTAAAACCGAAACCTTCGAAATTTCCGAAATCGACCGAAACCGCGAAATTTTCGAATGAACGAAACCAATACCGAAACCGAGTTCTCAAACCTTGCTTTCTATAAAGGTATGGTTGGACCAAGAGTTAGGTCTAAATCCATACCCTATTTGCGTTTGTCTTGGATGAAAAAAAAACAAAATTAAGTTTTGCATGATGTTTGCAAATTGCATCTGGCTGATAGACACAAAAATAAATAAAAATGGATAAATGCACTAGAATATAAAGGGTTTTATCTAAAGGCTCGAGAACTCAGTTTTGGTCTTGGTTTTGATCATTTGAAAATTTCTTGATTTTGGTCAATTTCAGAAATTTAGCAAGTTTCAATTTCGGTCCCGATATCGGATTTTTATATTTTTAATGAAAAAATAATAATAAACGTCGCAAATAAAATACAAAACAGTCTATGCCTGTGCAGTTAAAGCACTTAGTGATTATATAACGATGGAGGTGCAAAAAATTATAGCGGGATATAATGGGAAACAACGGATGTGAAAAAATTCCATTAGATATAAAACCAAATATTTTATATTAATTTATTCTCATTATCGCATCATTTATGTAGGATAAAGAAATATTATTTAATTTTATATAACAAAACCAAATAACAGCATGATTATGCAGACTAGATTAGACTAGATTTGGTGACCACAATAATTTCTGACTTATATCGAGCACTTATACCTTAAAATTAGGCCTTTATCCTAACTTTTGTTGATTTGATTTAAAAGAGAACTAGTTAAATCAACATTTATATATTAATGTTGCTAAAACATATGCTAATTTTTTTGCAATTAACGGCTGTAGCGGAGCTTAAAGCGGATCTACTGTTTAATAGTGCTAAATTAAAATAGCGTAGCGGTCGAAGAATGTTCTACATTATAGAGGGGATTTTGTAGGGCTTTAGCGGGGCTTTAACTACACATCTATACCTAAGATTATGTCATATATGATATAATATAAGTATTCATAACAAGGTTAAACGTAAGCAAAATACTAAACAAAATTTAAATATGAATTAAAATCGGTTCAAATCTATTTAAACATAGATGAACATTTAATTTAGCCTAATCTAAATGATTATCATCCACCCATTCATTAGACATAGATGAACATTTAAACATGTCCATTTAAGCATAAATTAAAATCAGTCCAAGCCCATTATCATTCAGCCCACCTATTCAACTACCTAACCCTTGAAATCATATCTACTGTTTCGACTTACTACAAACGATGAAAAAAACATTTACCAATGACAACGCTCGAATTTGATCATTAACGCTCGTCGATGCTCAAATTCTTCTATTTTCCGATGCTCGAATTGGTCTATATTGTCTTGAATTTTTGTGGTAAATTGTTTTTCAATCGTCTGCTTTTATAGATGAATTTTTAAGTCGATTTTACTGTATCATCACGGTTTTCCTCATCAAAAGCAAATTTAATTAATGTGACATTCCATTTAGTCTAGGTTTTTTAGGTTCAATTCTTGTTTCATATTTTCCGTTGTTTACCCTTCCTCCCACTCACAACAACAATTTTGATTATTTAATTATTTTTATTTTTATATCAACCACAATGGGATGAGATTGTGATCTAATCCCGTCTTGCTTTCGGCTGGAACCGAACTGAGATGGCTGGAATCTCATGGTTTCGGCTGAAATCTAATACCACGGTTCTAACTTAGTTTTGCTATCAATAAACAAGTTAGCGATAATAACACAATAAGTCAATATTAACTAGCAAAAAAGACACTTTTGAATATATTTAGGATCAATAATACAAATGTAAAGGTAAAGAAGGATGTAACAAGTCAAATTGCTGGAGATGGTTAGCCCCTATATTGTATGAAACGTAACGTTAGTCATTGCAAAAGGAATAAAAAATATATAGGAGAAAAAAAAATCATGATAAGAGAGTGATATAAATTACTAGAGATGATAGAGTGAAAAATGAGAGTGAAAGGGAAACTAGAAACAACACCTATTAATGAAATATTTTTAGAAACATAGACTCATACGTTATGAACACATCAGTATGTAAGCCTGTGCATTGCACAGATGTGAAATCTTGATTTGTATAAACAATATGTTGACATATTTTAGTGAAAGACAATCTTCCTATAAAATTTTAATATTTTTGAGAATAGAAACATATATGTTCTTTCTGAAAATACAAAGAGTGAGAAGGTCATGTTATTAAAAGAAAATAAGTCATTTTCATATGATAAATCAACGTTCTTATGAATATGTGGTTAAATTCTTGTACTATTTTTTGGTTGTACAATTTTTAGGCATTATTTGTGCAGTATCAAATAAATCATTGACTACAGTAACCTTAAGAATCAAACTATTTATGACGGAGAAACAAATTTAACCGAACCAATTTTTGTTCTTGCTAAAATTTGGATGTTGTGTAATACAAATTTATTAAGAACGGAAAAAAACATTATAGTTTCATGTTTATATTAAAACAACTAATAATTAAGTTTGAAATTCCATTAACAACTATGATAATTTTTTTAAAAAAGGAAAATTGTTTTGACTGTAGATATCCATTTCTTTAAAAAATAAAATAATATCACTGTACTAGTGCGAACCCATGCTACACATACAGATTGCAACTATATTTTTTGCAAATCTAGATGAGTATATTTTTTACGATTAACTTAAGTAAAACCATTATTTCCAAGATATATTTTACATTTCAATATTCTTTTAATTTTGAACATTCAAAATTAGTTATCCAAAAAACACGTTTGTATGTCATTATGTACGTTTGTATAACTACATTTATGCACTATACAAAAGAAGATTAAAAATAAATACAGAATACACCTATAAATAATTATGTTGATGCACTCATCAAATTTTAAGCTATAAGGCTAAAACATTGATTTGAGAGATCATTATTAATAGAATGACTCATACACAGTGGCTTAATACAAGTAACTATGCACATATATAAAAAAACATAAAAAAGAATTGCATCACGCATACGAGACCACTGTACAACAATGGAAAAAATTATAAATTAGTCTACATGTGATTAGTAGATGTAAAATGGGTAATGTCAAACACTCGAAACATTTGAGCTATAAAACATATTACAACAAAATTAAAAATCTTAGGAATATCCAATAATTATATATAATTATTTGGTTTACTCTTCCAAGCGTTGTTCCGTATCCTACAATTTCGGTTACTAAGGAAACTAATATTGCTAGTCACCAAGATGAAACTACGGTACAAATATTGGTATTACAATATAAAGAGTTGGAAACATTAAAATATGATAGAAAAAACTAAATGTGAAGTAACGATATTGAAACTTTCCAAATCCTTAAATTGGATCCTTCTCTCATTTCTCCTTTACTACTTGTTTTTATTAATATCAAGTAAACAACAAAAGAATTAGAAAAAATAATTGTTGGATCAAGTGAAACTGATAGAAAGTTATCCAATATTCAAAATTTATAAAATTCATCACAATTTTATAGGGAAGTCCACCATAAAAAGTATGTAAGTAATAGACTTGGTATATATAGGTTATTGAGGAATGTCCATGTCTAGCTAAAGTCCAACGTGGCTAGAATGTAGATTGTAATCTGGAATCTATGTATCTATTTAGATGTTTAATTTTTGTTAAG
The DNA here is from genome assembly GCA_030737815.1 of Allium fistulosum. NCBI lineage: Eukaryota > Viridiplantae > Streptophyta > Magnoliopsida > Asparagales > Amaryllidaceae > Allium > Allium fistulosum. The sequence continues at coordinate 694,506,721 of CM060904.1, forward strand.
ATTGTATACGTGAAATAAATTCCGTTGTGTAAATAAATAATTATTTGAATTTGTTATCTTTTTATAAAGCTTTTTATTCGTTACGTGAACGTAATCGTGTTATATTCAATTTGAATCTAAAAATTATTAATTTTTACTGAAGTAAATAATCATTTCAATAAATTTTAGACTTCTTGCTTATGCATAACAAATTTGTTTGGATAACTGAATGACACACTTGTACTTGAAATGCTAACATTATTCAAGTTCTTAAAATTTTAAATTTGAAAATGATTTAAGTGAAAATATCTATAATGATTTTAAGTGATTGGATAAAAAATTAGAATATGAAGAATTTAGTTTACAAAAATTAATAAATGGACTAAGAAAATATGCAATTTTTTTTTGAGAATATGGATGATGTAAATGAAAATATTATGAGAGAATTAGCAGATGAAGGGTAAATTGTTTTATTTTACAATTATATTATAGATTTAAGTTTAAAAGTTACTATGAACACATGTGTACATGTCCCAAGCATAAAAACAAAATCAAGTAATATTTTGATATATACATACACACCCCCATGTAAAAGGTAATTTAAAAAGGAATAAATTAGTTTTTTTTGTAGCATTACGAAAATCAAGGTCATTGAACAAACTTGAATATATATTCTCAAGCGTTATCCATTTTTTTCCACATACAGAGTTTTTGTCTTTTACTTCCTTTATTTTGTTTATTTAAAATGCTTCGTAAAAGATAAAGCTAAATCAAAATAAATAAAGAAGTAACTTATTTTGACATTAATTACCTCATTAGTTATCGTATTAATTGTATTTATTAATGAATTTATCAATTGCATTTATGCACTAAATTTATTTTGATTGAATTTAATCAGTAACAGCTCACACTAAATCAATTTTAGCTCAAATATTAAAGATTATGCCAAATTTTCTCAAATAATAATCCTATTTTCATTAGATAGTTCTTATCTAATCATCTGCTAAACATGTAATATTATTAAAAAAGAATAAGAATAAAATGCAAGTCCTTTTCTTTTTTCTTAAAGAAAATAGGGAGCTATTATTTTGATTTATCTGCTCACTTTAGCTATTTTACTAAATCAATTTCTTTTGACATATTATCCTATAAAAATAAAAAATGATATAAGAAAGGAATTATCAAATGAAGAATCTCCAAACATATATTTATTTTTAGTATAAAGTTATAACTTTTTATATCAATAATACCCATCTACGATTTCAAAATCTCAAACCTTAATATAATACAAAATTTTGACACCTTAATTTGATATCCAATCAAAGCGAAAATACAAAAATTCATAATTAGAATTTTGAATAAAGAAAATAAATTAATACCTATGTCCCATGTTATTTTGTCTATTTTAGATGTTGCCGAAGATTAAGAAAATTAAGATTGAGATAAGTTTTCTTCCATAGTCATCAAATTAATCTGACTCTTTCCATTTCCCTTAGTCAAAATGATTCACCCTTTAACAATTTACGATAAATAATTGTTGCTCCTTCTACCAACATAAGGAATTATTACCTTTATTAATCTTATTTAGTCAAATTACAATTATCACTCAACTCATCAATAAAAAGTGGGGATATGAATTCATATCTACTACTAACAATGCAAGCATTTTTTATCTTTAGTGCAATTTTCAACCATTATGGATAATTTTGAAATCCAACGACGCTCTTAAAATTAGAGAGAAAACGAAAAAAGACTTTTAAACAACCATTGAAATGCTTTAATGTAATTAAAATATGTTATATCAACCACTAAACCATGTTCATAAGCTTTGTATCCTTTTGTGCAACACTGAACCACCATGGATAATCCTGAAATTAAATACCTTGAAATAAAGAATATTGAATCACCATGGGCAATTTGTATATAGTTATGATTACAAATTTAGAAGCAAATAATATAAGACTCGAGACAAGCACCATTGTCCTAGTGGTTAAGTGATTCGGCTTTGGTGCGAGAGGTCACAAGTTCGAAACTTGCGTAGCGTGATTCGAACGTTTATTGACATGTGATATGTTGTCCTAGTGACATGTTGTATATAAAATACCATTTCAAAAAAAATAAAATATAAGACTTGAACTTACGGAACATAAGTAAATTTTTTCCATAATGTGGAAACATAATCGTAACTAATAATATTGCAATAATAATAGGATCAATAAAGAAAGTATTAGGATGTCTAAATAGATGTTAAACAATCAACAACATAAGTACAATAAATCCTTTCATCCTGATTATATATTGGATAAATAAATTAGAAGATAATAAAATTAGTTAAATGAGGTGTAAATTAAAGTTTGGATTAATGTAAAGAAGGATATTACAATAACAGAGAATGAAGATGAGCGGGACATATATGAAATTAAAATAATGGAGAAATTGACTTAAAGGGTGTAAAAGGAATATTTAAAGTAATGAAATAAACATTAATTCAAAAAGTTTAGGAAAACAAAAAGAAGATTAATATTAAAAGGTTAAACGTGCTTTTGATTATATGCAATAAAAAACATATTAGGAAAGAAACCGTGAGATAAAATGAAGTGAGTAGGTTACAAAGTAATTATAAGTGTGGTAATTAATATAAGGATGAGAAATATGTAAAACAAAGAGTTTAATTGCAAAAAAAGATCTAATTCTCTAACATATGAGAAAAAAGAAGAATAGCTAATCATTAAAGTACTTATATTATATAATGGATGGTTGGTATTATAACAAAAGAAATATATTTGATGGGTACATATATAATATATCGCACATTACATTTGATTAATACAAAAAATTATAACAACCAAAACTTTCATAATTTCTTTCAAAACAAAGTGTTCTAATGTACCTTTCCATTGAATGTGGATATTCTTTTTACCAGTTGCAATGGGTTTTCTGGGGAAACGAGATATAATTTTTACAAATGAAAGAAATAATATAATCAAACAACAAACTAATAAACTCACTTTTGTTTAGAAATTTACCTTGTGCATAACCATCAAAATCACCAACAAAATCTCCTAGAGTTATGGGAACTCAAACATCAACTATGCATTATAGAACTTTAATGATTCCAACTGCTTATTCAAAAATGTGCAAATAATATAAGTATGTATTACACAACATGATATAATAAAGGTGCATAAAATATGAAATTAAGTACCTGAACGTAGTTCAACTTTATCTATAATAGATTTTGAAAACAACAAAAGATTTTATGGTGTCCACTTATTTATAATCAAGCAACAACCTATAAAATAAATGAAGGAAACACTCATAATCTTACAAACTAAAACAAAAATCAGAAGAAAACACAATTTGAGGCAAAAAAACCCAAAGCAAAGATATGAAATCGGTAATTTAGAACAAAAGCAACAAATTCAACATCGAATTAAATGAAAAGAAATATAACAAATTGAAAACCAGAATTTTTAATCGATCTCAATTGAATCAAACAATTCAACAAATTGAATACCGAATTAATTGAAAAGACAAATACAAAATTAAACTTATTAATCGATCTCAATCGAATTAAAGGATTTTTAAGATATTTAAATAATGTTTCCATAAAAATAATAATATTGAAAGTAAGGTAGAAACAAAATCATTATAAAATATATATATATATATTCACAAATAATTTAAGATAAGGGCAAAGCGAAGAACTATCAGTGAATTAAATTGAATTCTAATCAAAATAAAAAAATAAAAATCGATCAATGTTTTTTGCAAAGATTATTTAATTTGGTTTACATAGAGAACATTGAACATGAGAGTGAAACTATTGAACGTGGGAAATAACCGAGGAAATACAAAAATTAAATGAAGAGAAAAGAAAAAGAACTATTGTAGAATATAAAGGAAAAATAAATGCAAGATTATTGTACGTGGAAATAAAAATATTACAAAGGGAACTATGTGAAAAAGAGCTATATGCTATAACAATAAGTTTTTATTTTCAAAATAGCATTTATAAATCCAGTAATCTATTTCAAATAAATAACCAAACTTGTAATCTTACACATAAGAAGACTTAACTTAAGGCATAAAACTAAAAGAAAAGATCAACAATTTTGAGTAAAAATAACAAATTCAACATCGAATTATATGAAAAGACAAATAACAGAATACAATTCAAACCTTTAAATCGAGCTTGATCGATCTAGTCAACCAACATTTTTTGGAGGCTCCTTAGATCAGTAACATTGAAAGCAATGTAGTACATCAACAAAATTATAAATAATTTAAGATGATTGCAAAATTAAAGCTATTGTTGATTGAACCAAATTCTAGTTAGAATACATAAGTTTAAAAGACAGATCAAAACTTGTGTACGTTACCATGGAAATAAAATCAAAATCTATTTCCTGCAACCAAAGAAAGATGATTGGAGCAACTTTTTGGAAGAATGATATCTAACCTGATTTTTACAACCATCATCTATAATAAAATCATTTCTTGTAGATTAAATGATAGGATATGATAGTGTTAATGGGTTTAAAAATTTATATCAGATAAGAAGTTGAAAAATGAAAGTAAGAAGAGAAAATAAGAGTGAAACATTTTCGAATAGATAAAATAGAAAATGATTTATTTTAGATAACAAGTTGAAAAAATAAAAATAAGAAGAGAAAATGAGCGTGAAGCATTTCTGAATAGCTGAAATAGAAAATGAAAGCACATATTGTTATTAATATACAATGGAAATTTAATTTATAACTTGGAATGACAAGTACTAGAGGGGTAAGTGAAACTTTTTCTCTCAAATCAACCAGAGAAGATGATTGTGAGTAAGAAAGAATGAGAAGCAATAATATATATGTATATAATAGAATAAATACATCAAAACGAACCAGTGATTTTTTTTATGAATTCTAATAACTATATAGTTTGAATATTAACACAAGTACATTTTTAATTTAGCTAATTTGATGATCGTTAGTGTAAAGATAGCAGATTTCATGAAATCACCACTGTGATTGCTGTGCACTTCGAAATTGAGGATATGGTCCTAAGGAATTAGTTAGAGCTTCTCTGGCGGTGCATATTCCTAGTATCTTAAATGAAAAATTGCACAAAGGGTTTGATTTTGTGGAAAGGTGATATTTTAAAGACAGTTAATACCACTAAATATTTTACAAATAACAGCACTTAGTATGGTTTGTAGTTTCTTTCTGATATGTGTGTGTGTGCGTGCGCGTGTGTGTTTTCTCAGAATATTCATATCCAAATATTAATCAGTAATTAATGTATTTTAACGCTATGTATAACTGAAGTAAAGGCAACAATGAAGCATAACATATTTTAAAATAAAACGAAATCTTGGAAGCATTATTTCAATTTTACAGTTCAATAATAGCTGAACATGTTGCCCGTTAATTTCATTTAAGAAAATTAATGTAGCTTTAACTAGAAACATTGGTAGATTTTCCTATTCTCTCAAATTCTTTCATTCCAAACAAACAATTCAATATAGCGACTTTCAATGACTCAAAAACCCGATAATTAAAATCAAAGTAAAAATGTGTAAGCAATAGAATAAAATTCTTCAAATCACATTTCTTAATATTAGAAAAATAGCCAAAATTTGGAATTAAAATAAAGCAATCAAAAAGAAAGTTAGCGATATCTCTTTAGGACTACCATTGCATAGTTGTTCACATCCATAGCACATCAGTAACGTTGTCATGGCCTAAATAAGACAGCTCTTTACCGATTTCACGTTACATATCTATATTGACCACATAAAGTAGTTGCCTCGTAACTTATTTAAAGCAATGTCATGATAGGTAGTATTTCTTAACTGACATAAAGATAACGATTTTTTTATCATTAGAGATTAGTTGAGCTAAATTATTACATCAAGCTAAAATATGTTTTGCATATTGAATTGCTTACCGTTAGAATTCATGATCGAGTAGTCTAAGGATGATATTAGATGCATACTGTAAAAATACCAACTTGAAAATCTGTTTGAAAAAATAAATAAATAATAGGAAACATGTACTTGTAATGTAGTAATATAATGGTTGCAAGTTGGATGGAAAGTAAGACTTTTTAAAATCTCTGTAGATGCTAAAATAAGTGAGTTTATAAACATTGAGGATGGTAAGTTAACGTCGTAAGGAAGAATACGAATGGTTGACAAAAAGTCGAAGTCGTTTCGTTAAGCTAATTGAAAGGTAGTTGATGAGCACAAAGCATATACAACTCTTCGAGAATGTACCATTTAGTAAATTACAATGATACATGAACGTGTCTAACTTCTGTAACTACCCGCCATATGGCTTTTATATAAACAGACTTAGGCTCCGCTTGAGAGTTTTGTGGTACCGGTTATGAGAGGTTTTGATCGTCAATGATCGTAGCGGTTTTAATTGGTTTACATGAAGTGTTGTTATAACTGATTAATGCATGCTTGGGAGTTTAACATACACCGATTTTGAGAGTTTTCCACTAAAGTAGCATTACACATACATTCTTATATTTTGTGAATATTAATTCTACAATATAATTAGTAGGGCATAATTGGAAAAAAAAGTTATATAACCCTCAAAACACCTTAATTTGATGGGTTAAGAATTGCCATGAAAATTACACTGCACTGGTTTTCACCGGTTTTATAACCAACAACAACCGGTGTGGAAAAAAAACTTACAAGTAAGAGTTATGATAACACCTGAAATACAGCCATCCAAAACCAGCTAAAACCGGTAGAAAATAAACTCCCAAGCGGAGCCTTAATTTTTTTACAAGGAAGGTGGTTGAATGAAATGGCTCTTGTAGCTTGTTCAACAGAAAGAAGGAAAATTTGAACCATGCTAGCGTATTAAATCGAGAAAAAAACGATATATGGTATACAAATTTTGCATTGTAAAGTGAAGTCCAAATAAAATGTTACAAAACCATTTCAATATGATAGTAGTTAAAATGGGGTTTGTAATAACTCTTATTTAACTTAGGTAAATAGTTAAATGAAAGTTAATAACATGTAATATTCTACAGTTCACTGTCCAAATGTCAGTTTTGTATGTTTATTTCATCTGTGAGGAAAAAGGTATCTAACTTGTGTCATGCCACAATTGAGACATATCACTGTAACATTTGGTTAAAAATGGACTGACACCGGAATTTAGCGAAAATCCATTTAACCCTACACTCGCATAGAAATATAATCAACAACAAAGGTAAACGACTAATACTTAGAATATAGATACATATGTAAACTAGTCTATTTTTAGCTCTCTTTTTTTCCAATTGAATTTCATTTTAGAATTGCAATTTTTTGTTTTGCCTTGCAATATCATTTCACAAGATATCTAGTTAAAGTTTTGTACAGCAAAGATATAAATTTAAATAACAACAAAGGAAAACAACAAAGGAAAACGATCAATACATAGGTAAATTATTATATTTTTGGCTCTTGATTTTTTTACAATTGCATTCCTTTTAGAAGTGCAATTCCTTGTTTTGTCTTGCAATATCATTTCACTAAATATTGAATTAGCGTTTAGTACTGCAAAGATAAAAATAAAATCAACAACAAAGGTAAACTATCAATACTTAGAATATAGATACATATGCAAATTGTTCTATTTTTGGCTCTTCATTTTTTTCCAATTGAATTTCATTTTAGACATTCAATTCCTTGTTTTGTCTTGCAATATCATTTCACAAAATATCCAGTTAAAGTTTGGTGCTGCAAAGATTTAAAAAAATAATGAATTTTAAGAACCTTATCATAAATTTAATTAAACAAAACGTAAATAGGGTGCATACACATGAAATTTTCTCTCTTTGCATATATCTTTAATTTTTGGTAATAATATTTTTACATTTATAACTGATAGTGCGGATGATATCTGTTTATACAATAAGCATTAATATTTAATCATCTATGAAGAAATGTTAAAAGAGAATTTCCATGTAGATGAAACAACTTACAACATACAATTTCATAAAATAATTTATGGCATACCCTTGGTTGAGAACTTGAATGTAAAATCACAGCATTAGCATGCATATAACCTCTCCGGTGAGCCAACGTCTTCACCATACTCAAATGTTACTGTCTAGGGGAAAAAAGCCAAGTCTATGTAAGAAATATTTAAATAAATCCAAAGTTAAATCTGAATCGTTGTTTGTCACCTCAGAGCAATTTTATTATATAGACATAAAAAGGACAAAGGTGCAAAAAGTGCACCAGTGAGGAAAAAGATAATATTAAATAGAAGAAAAAAAGAGTTCTAAATTACATAGGAAGAAAATCGTAAAAATGCGAAAAAACTTAATTTCAACTGAAAGTGTGGATCGACATAGAAAAAATGAGAATTCATGTGGTGACCAAAATCATTTGAAAAAAGAGGACGGTGATGGTGATTAATCTACTGCGGCTTCAACTATAAATAAAATTTGAATGGTATTATCCTCATGTAAATTTGCATGGAAATTTTAATTTCATAATCTCAATGGTTATGTATCAAACCGAATGCATGATGTTTTACTCTAATAAACATAACGTATCAAACCGAAACGCTGGTAAAAATGTTTACAACATTTATAATTCCTGTTACCTTATAGATAACCGAGGTTAGAGACTTTGCGGGCGAAGAAGTAAAAATGAAGAAGCTTGTAGACACAAACTCAGAGGCAGCCGAGAAGGCAAAGTCAACCGCAGGTCCCTCTTCTGCTCTTGACAACATTCTAGAACAAATAAAGAAGAAGCCCAAATTAAGTGTACTCGACAAAACAAAGAAAGACTGGGGTGAATACAAGGAAGAAAACAAAGGACTTGAAGATGAGCTCGATGCTTACAAAAAGAGCTCGAATCAGTATTTGGACAAAGTGTCTTTCTTGCAAAGGACAGACATGAGAGAGTTCGAGAAAGAGCGCGATGCTAGGTTGGCTTTGCAAGCAAAGAGGAGGACGGATATGAGAGAAGATGATTTGTAGTATATATTGGTTCCAAGGTTTTTATTGTACTGGGGAATTTGAATTAATTTACTAATTTTTTCCAGTGTTTGAAGTTCAGAGTTTTCAGACTTCTGGGTTGTTCATGTTAGTTAATCCTTTACTTTTAAGTTGGTATTTGTTATTGTGTATTTGTGTTGAATTTTAATCCAGTTGCTGTGCTATGTTTTTGATCCAAGTTTCAGAAGCTGATTTTGTAATTGCTTCTGCGTGCTTTGTGTCCACGTTTAAAATTACAGCGAGGTACCGAGACTTTATTATAACATGGGAATTAGCTTTGTTATGAAACATATTTTTATCATCATGCTCTTGCTTCGTGTTTGAAGTATAATGTAAGAGTAAAAAGTTGCCTTGTGACAGCTTATCCAGTGTTATTGCAGTGTAGGTTTGTGCACGGATGTGAATAGCACTGCATATACATTCATATGGAAATCATTTTCATAGATCGATGTTTATGTATGCAGATAGCTGATGGGTTTGGAAAAGATTAAAATAAAAATATTTGTTTTAATAGTAATTTTTTTTGATGATTGTTAAAGTGCAGAAAGTAAAAAAAAAATAGAAATAAAAATAAACATAAGATGATGAAAAAATAGTTTTGAGCATTGAATTAGCATTTATATATATGTTATTCGTGTTTTTCACAAACAACAATTTTCAAAATATGGAGGAATGAATGTTATACTATAAGGCATAATAAGGGAAAATATTTTTTTTTGGCTAAGTACATGTATGTAGGCCGATTCACCAAACTTTCTTCTCGATCGTCATTGTCGTGAATACGATGAAAAACCTAGTTTAGAAGCATCAAGTAAAAAATCAATATTTAAAGAAACAAACTTATCCCAAAAAAAAGTTGGAGTATTACATAAAAATCCATGGATTAGTATGGAACGGTACTGAACCATAAATGGATTGGTACCGATCCATAGACTTGTTCTTCTATTATCTTGGATCTTGATCTATGACGTATTCTAATGGACTAATGATGAAGATTGACGACTCTAAGGCCCAATAATAGTTAACTACAACTACAAATATGGATCTACGTGCAACAAAATGGAAGATCTTGACAAATTGTTGTTACCTATCTAAGGGAAAGGGCCGCCATTGCAATTTTTGAGAGAACTCCGAGATTGTAATTGTATTTGCTCTGGATCTAATGATAAACAACAACAAAAAATCATTAAAGTGAACGTAGACATAGCTGAACGATTATAAATTCTTATGTTTTGCTTTTCCTTTCTTTTTCTTTATATATTTGCATTTTTCTATCAATATTCAACTATTTGATATGATATAGCGGTATAGAACATATTCACGTACTTAATCCTCTCACAAATTCATAGCCAAAGATTACACACATGGTTTTTGGCTCTACACAGTCTTTTAGGGTGTTAGACCAATTTTTAGCTGATATTTTTTGATATTTTACTGAGAAACTTGAAGATTATGTTAGATCTTTTATATTACTCGGATTTGGATAAATCTATAAGGAGACCAGATCAAATTAGATTTAAGAAGAATTAGGGAAAACCAGCTAGAGGAGTAGATGGTGTAGGAAGCGCTGGAATCAAAGTGCTAGTGATGGAACCGAGCATCCTTCACAAGGCCTTGTGGTTAGGTTGGAATGAATGATAGCTTGAGAGGACGTTGATCGAAGAGTTGGCTAGACAATTTGATATGATGAGCCAAACCTCTCAAGGAGAAGGAACTTGCGTTAGAGATCTCGAAGGAAGAAGGAATTTTCCAAGTAGACCCGATGAAGGAAGTTTTGCAGCATGATGTAGATCACACTAGAACAAAGCTAGGAAGGAAAATGTTAAAGGAAATGCAGTACTGGGGAAAATGCACCGGAGGGTCGGTCGGTCTGATCCATCATCGATCGATACCGATCGATCCTGAGGCGACGGTGGTCAACGTCGTGCCAGCAGAAGCAGGGATCAGGAAGTATGCGCTATTAATTGTAGAGAAGGAAGGAATGCCGATGGAAGTTCTTGCAGGAGAGAGCGATCCTGATGACGCTGCTGGGAAAGACAACGTGGTAGAACTAGGAGACCAAGAAGAATGGACTCCTTGGAGACAGGGAGACATAGGCATCAGACTGCTAGCCATGCTCGGGCAATAACCATCATGGTCGTTCACGGTACATGGTGATGCAACCGATGATCACTGTCAAGGGTGGAAAGAAGAAAATGATGAGATGATAAATGATGCTATAAGGCGATCGCTGCAGAGAGCCTGAAGATGATTGAGAGACCGCCTCTAGCAAGAATCTGTCCACTACAGAGATTAGAGCGGTGTAGTATCCATGAAGGTTTACGGTGTCATCCATGCCCATGTACATTGTATTGATTGACCCTATCTAACATTGCTTAGGTACGGCTGGCACATGGATGGTGCAAGAGTTGATGACATTGTGAAGTGCAAATGTCTCCCCTATTTCTAGAGGGGTCGACAACTGTGTGGTTCTATAGGCTTGAGCTGGGATCCATGAGATCTTACGATCAGTTGGCAAACAAGTTTTTGAGCCAATTCGAAGTGAAAAATATTGCATCTTAAGGATGCAATTTCATTGGCTAATATAGACAACCGAATCATTAAAGAGTTATTTAAAGAGGTTTAATTCAACTGTCACTGAAGGAGGAATCTAGAGGACAGTTTCATGTTGATGGCTTTGGATAGTGGAGTTAGCAAAGATTTTGATTTTGGTACATTGCTTACCATGAAAAAGTCGACTACATCGAAGGACCTTTATAAGAAAGCTAACTAATTTCTACGCTTAAAAGAGGCAGAATTAGAGAACAGACCTAATGCGGTAAGATCAGGAGAGCCGATTAGTTCGGTGAAGAGTTATGAGGCAGTAAAGAAAGTTGACAGTGATGGCAATGAGAACAACAACAACAAAAAGGAAGAACAACTAGCCTGGGGCAATAAGGAAGATCCGAGAAAACATTTTCGATTTGCACGAAACATGATATATATATATATATATATATATATATATATGGAGTTGATCGACTCCATGAAAAATATCTACCTAGCGACTCAAAACACAATTAGATATTGAAAGCCATCTCCGAAGGAAGTAATAGAGGAAAACAGAGATTTGGAAAGTATTGCCACTTCCATGAGACCCATGGGTACAATACAAACAAATGTAGGCATTTAAAGAATATAACCAAGGAGCTGATAAGGAAGAAACAATTACTTAATTATGCGAAGAACCCACTAGAAGATGGTCCAAGGAACAATAAACCCTTGAGGAAACCACCTAGGGGCGATGGAGAAGGTACAAGCTGGGCAGGTACCCGTTCACCTAGAGGTGATCTTATTATACAACAAAATTTTCGAAGTTAGCATCATATGGAAAAGAGCTGAATGAAACGGAATGATACACGAGTTCCTTAAAGCATGTCCCATAAGAAATGCTATGCAATCAAGGATGGCTCTCCTGTGAAGTAACTTAAAAGCACAAAAGATATATAGTGTTTCAAATAGGGGTGCGGGAGAGAGATACCGACGTTCGATCCGATGGTACTAACGACCCAGACTCAACAAACTATAGTTCATCAAGTGTTGGTTGACAGCGAAGGCTCGCTGAACATTCTATTCAAAAAGGATTTTGATGACATGAGGTTGAGTGAAAATGATTTATTGGCTTCTATTCTCCCTTGCATGGTGTTATATAGTATTATTCACAAGTGGTATTCGAATAAAAATGGACTATGAAATGATGAAAGAATGAATGTCATACTGAACAATGGTTGAGTACAAAGATTAGCCAAAGGAAAAGAGACAAAATTGGCTTAGTCCATTAATTAATACCAATCCATAAATTTGGACATTTTATCCTCGGTTCTTATTGAATGATGGGGAATCAAGGCAAGGAAGAAAATAGTGAAATTTGGCTAAATCTATGGGTCGGCACCGATCCATAGATTTCCTCCATAAAGCCGAAATTTCCTTTAATACATGAAGGAATAAGCTTAGAAGCATCAAGGGAAGATTGACTCATGGAATGAAGCAGCTAGATTTGAGGAAGATGGAAGAAAACAAAATAAAGTATAAAAGATTATCGCTCAGTACCAATCCATATATGGATCGGTACCGATCCATAGATATATAGGGGTTTGAACTGGTCAATCTCATTGTTTTTTGAATCTAAGTGTTTGACGAATTCTATTATGATCCGACAACTCAAAAGTCCAATTACAACCTACATACGCTATAAATAGAGGCTTACTTGCAACAGACATATGGGCTTGGAACTTTGTAACAACCCGCCCCGAAACAAGCCTAAATCCCGATCTAGAAAGGCCCTTCGAAACTTAGACTCATTCCAAAGTTGGCTGTTGGTTGGTAAAAAGAATAATATATAGCTATTTATCTATTAATTCAGAACTCAGAGCGGTAGGATAAAATATAATAGCATAAACTGTACCCATTTTATTTCAAATCCAAAGGTCATATAACAAAACCATAACATAATGTCAACAATAATCGTTACATCATCTTGTTCAAAAATACATTTTTAACTTCAAATGGATACATTAGAAAATAGCATAAATAGTTAAATAGACTATAGCCACAAGCTCCTCTCATCGTCATCTCCATCTTGATCATCGTTACATTCCCTAACATGTGTTGTAATAGGAGGGAGTCAGAACAACAATGTCTGGTGAATAAAAAATCTCGAGCCTTTCTATATCAGTACTTGGGTAGTATAATTTAAATAAGGATTTGTCTTTTGCATTTTAAACTATATTCAAAACCATTTAGTACTTCATATAAGGGAAAGAGGCGGGCCCTCAAACAACCACTTAATATCTTCAATCCCGAAGCAGGTTCTTCCATAATCAATAACCCATAACCATCGTTATTAATGTCTATCAATGCGAGAGACAGAACCCAAGCCACTTAATATCTTTTAATGGAAAATAGGCAGACTCTGACCATTTAAGACTTCAATTGAGGTAGCACTACACCACAGATAAGATTTTGGCACAACCGTAGGCGAGACAGTTGATACGGCTATAAGCCGTATCAAATTTTAATATGGCTTAGAACCGTATCTATATAATTTAATACGGCTGTAAGCCGTATTAACATTTGATACGGCTTATAGCCGTATCAAAATCTGTGTCTCTTTTCGTGGGAAAATTTTCCCCAAAACGCACACCCTCCCTCCTTTTTTTTATTTCCAGCTTTCTATTTCTTTGTTGATATCGGATTAAATCGCCAGACACCTCGATCGAATTTAGGGTTAAATCGCCAGACACCTCGATCGATCGAACATTGCAATCAGGGGCGCGTCAACCTCTATGACGCAAATAATCCTCCAATCTCACTGATATTTCTTTGTTGATATCGGATTTTGGTCCTTGTTTCCAATTTGCTGCTGATATCAGAGTGTTTATCCTCATTGTCGATATCCTAACGAGGTACGTATCATACATCTGAGCTAGCTTTGTCCTTTCGGTATATCTTAGATAGTTTTATTTTTACAAATATTCAGCAGTTAAGTTATATTCTTGCCAGGTATGGTCTTTGGCAATGAATCGATGTATATAGGTTTAGGGTACTATTAGGATTCGATCATAGCTTTATTCTCTGTAAAACCAAGATAACAGTAGCTCTGTAATTTGCTTCATCCTGGTAGCTTTCTCTATTTAAGTTGAATTATTTTCTTACTTTTTCTCTTTTGTCTACACCGTTGGTTGTACGAACCTACATTAAATAAGTGTTTTTTTTAAGTTTAGGAATTCATACTTCACATATTCGTGTAGAATTTCAATTGATGGTAGAGATTGAAATCACATTAGAATCTATTTTGATATTTCATTTACATTTAGAACATGTAGAATCTGTCTTCTTCCATCAGAGATGAGCATTTTTTTGAATGAAGATAAAAAGTACTGTAGGAATAGTGGGTTTAGAGAAAGTTTTCAACATTTTGACTGAGTGGGTTTAGAAAAAGTACTGAATGAAAATTTTCAATCCATATCCTCTAGCGTGATAAATTTTCAAACTAGAAATATAAAGTACCGACTATGCATACCTACATGACATGTGGATTGACCCTTCCCTTGTCTTCAGTTTTCTAATATAATTTATCATTTTCATCAAATTTGTCAGTTTAAAAGCGCAATCTAGAGATGTATCACTCTCAATCAGTGTTAAATCACTACATGTACGTTGCTTAAGATAATTCATACATCTAAATATTCTGGCGGATTTATTCTTCAGCGTTAGATGATTGAAATGTTTTAACTTTTAATGAAACACACCATGCATTCATAAAGCACGAAGCATAATGTTGGACCATTAACGCGTATGTGCCTATTATTTGTAACTCGTTAGCTTTGCTATCACGTCAAATTCAAATTTATTTGATGGCTTGGACTTCCATTTTATCCAAGTTTTTTGTATTATTTTGATCTCCTTGCATAATTTACAGCTTGGTGCTAATGTTGTATATGGTTCTGACATTGTATATGGTTTTGACATTGTTGTATAAGTGGATAAAATTATTGTTAATGGCACAAGCCAAGTATCAGGAGAGGGGTAATGCATAGACATTACTCCGGTGCTACAAAATAGCGCCGTTGTAATGGAAATTTTTTTGGAAACAGTTTGGTGCTAATGTTGTATATTGTTCTGACATTGTTGTATAAGTGGATAAAATTGTTGTTAATGGCGCAAGCCAAGTATCATGAGAGGGGTAATGCATAGACATTACTCCAGTGCTACAAAATAGCGCTGTTGTAATGGAAATTTTTTTGGAAACAGTTTGGTGCTAATGTTTAAAATAAACCCTATATTTTGAGTTCCATTTATTGAAACGTATATAGTCCATATATTTTAACTATTTAAAATTAATTAAATGTTTAAAATCATAGTATATTGGAAACGAAAATCCACATTTTACACTTATGTTAAATCATAGGAATTCATAACATATTAATTCACATGTAGTTTGCATAAAAAGATCAGTTAAAGTTACTCTTTCTCGCACACCACAACTACACAAGTACATAGTATTATCTACTGATTCTCAAATCAACTAAAATATTATGTTAAAGGTGAAAGGAAAGCTGTCACATTTATTTAAAAAAAATGGTAATACACTTTCTTTTTTAATTATTATTACTTAGGACTTTCACAAGCTACCCTAATTTTGCAATGATAAAATGAAACTTAATTGAACAGCTTTCAAACTATCAAACATGGTTATGAGGACGTCAGTTAAAGAAACCACGCTATATTGAACCAGTTGGAATTTAAACTAATTGAGAAATAAAAAATCCAAAGCCTAAAGCAGCCTGTAATAAAACTTCAAAAACCCAAACCCCATGCAAGAGAAGTAAACAATATTTACGAGTAGGAACAACAAAAGAGAGCGATAATAAGCAACAATCATTTCGAACAAACAATTTCATGAAAAGGAAACGGTAGCAGTGATTCAATGAGACAGTGATGCACATTTGCAAGTGATTCTATTTGTTAAACTGTAGCAGTGGTCAAAATTCTGATTTGTAGAAATTCAGGTGAGAATTCTCTCACAAATCTATGCTAATTTATCTAATTTCTTTTGGAATTCTAGCCTACTTGTTGAGTGAATACATACATACGTAGATATATATATATATATAGATATATATATATATATAGATATATATAGATATATATATATATATATAATTTAAGCATATAAACTTACTAGGTAGTATCTTCTTCTTTGCAGCCGAGAGTAGAGTGTGTGCGTGTGTTTGTATTGTGTGTGTATGTCAGTGAATATGTGCGCATGAGTGTGTGTGAGTTATTGTTGAATGTGAAGTGCTTATGTGTTCAAGTACAGGCAAGGACGAGGCTACATATATTTAGATGTTTGCATGACCTAGCTTTTGAGTGTTTATTACTGTGTCTTTATATGATTATAGGTCAGTTTTTATATTTTGAATGTGAGTGGCTACTTTCGGGTTGTGTACGTATGAATGTGAGTGGGGTGCCTGCGTTTATTATGGACCTTATCTTGCTGTTGTTCTTGTCTAGAGTGCTTGTGTGTATTTTAATTTGTTGTGACTTAATATCCCTTGTGAATCTTATAAGTCTATAAATAGCAATAACTCATAATTCATGTATATATAATTATATCTAATACAAACCAACTAAATATACTTATAAATGATGTGCAATGCATACATATTTGTATATATACGACCATCTTTGTATTGGTGAAATGTTGAGTAAGCGTGTATAATATATATCCTAGTTGCTGCTATATACAATGAAGTCTTATCCTTGAATTCGTGTGTATATCCTAAATGCCTGGACTAATAAGGCTCATCTTTCTTTTAACACCTTTTGCTTTTGTGGCATGAAAATCTCAGTCTAAGGCAGCAATCTCTATACCTTATCAAGAATTAGCTAGCAATAGCTTATTATGCGCCTCATCTTGTATTTTTGCACGCATGTTCATCGGTTTAATTTCTATTTGTGAGAGAATTTCATTAAGCTCATTGAATCACTTGCAAATAACAAGAAATTCAGGTCATTATATACCAGAGATATTTCTTGCAAGTGATTCATTAAGCTAATTGATTTGAAAAATGAGAGATTTTCCAAATTCAGGCTTGGTTTATTAAACTGCAGCAGTGGTCAAAATTCCGAATTCAGGTCCATGTGGTCTCCTGTTTAAAAAATTAATTATTTGCCTTAATCTTTTGTGGAAGTTTACTACTTGGTCAACCCCTGATAATAATAACAATAAAATAATAATAATAACAGCAGCAGCATTAGAATATTTTCCAACGGATTATCTCAAGACAGTTCCACCAAAATGAAGGCTTTGTGTAACCCATATACGGAGAAGAACCTCATCAATTGAATGTCTCGGTTATACATCAATCAAACATCAAGATTCATGTGTAAAAGTATAATGCCCATCGTTATGTACTACCATCTGAAAAGCATATGAAAAATATTTGTTAGAAAGGTCAATTTGCACACGTTGTACTTTTTATTCACTAATAAATGCATTACAATAATCATATTAATGAGTAATAATCTGCTGTAATTTTTGACCCTGTTTTAAATTAATTGCACATACCCAAAGACTAAGCACTAGATCACTGTCATCCCTTAACCGCTATTAGATGAACTCCAACAAGTGATATATGTAAGAATTTATCCATGTCACCGTCTGATTTAATCCAAATTTGTATCACGAGACGAATATTTCTTTTTTGACTTTTAGTCCAGATTCATACAATCAAAATTATTTTCAGACTTGAATACATCAGTTGATGATGTTTGATATTTTCTACTAAATCAACATAGTCAAAACATGTTTAGTATGCTATTATACTGATTTCCACACGTTCCTCTTAACATTCACTCGGATTTTATTGACACGATTTTAATGAGGTAAGTATCATATTAAAGTGTCCAAAAAGTAGTGTTATAGGGTGAAATATTTAGCTGACAAAAAATTATATAAGCAATTTCAAAAAGTTTATAAATAGGAACTTCAAAAATCAGTATGTTTTGGATGTATTTTTTGGTGATGACTAGTGAATGTTATGGTTCCAAATTGTTGAGCTTGGAGAAATGAGTTTAATTTCTCAATATAATTTCAAAAATATTCTTTTCGAGCAGTTGGAACGAGGACCCATTGAAGGGCAAATCTCATGTTCTGTTAAATATGATATAGGAGGGCAGTATGTCTTTCAGCATAGACAAACAATGGATAAATGAATCAGATCTAAGATCTACATACTATATAGACGGGGTACAGAAGTTCATTAGTTTTGTTGAAGAAAACGGTGGTAAGAAAGGATTGTATTTATGCCCTTGCACCCGGTGCAAAAATATGAAGACGATCAAATTAGATGACATTCATTTTCATTTTCTTAGATGGGGTATTATCCAATCGTATACAGCGTGGTATTTTCATGGGAAAAAGGGGCGGAGATGGAAAAACAGCAACCAGTTAGTCATGGCAGAACTACTGCTGAGTCTGAACATATTAGGATGGAAGATATGGTCAATGATGCAGATAGATTTCATCATTTTCAACCTACAAATTCGTTTCCTGATCATGCTAATGTTGGAGAGCAGTCTACTGATTATCCAGATTGGCAGGCCAATGAAATTAAGAAGTATAAATCGCTTTTTGGTAGCGTAAAAGAGCCACCGTATCCTTCATGTTCAAAAGGGATTACGAAGCTGTATGCCATTGTGAAACAGAATAGCTTGAAGACCCAATACAGCTTTTCAAGTAATGGTATGACTGCACTTCTCGAACTAATAAAGGAGTTACTCCCCGAAGGTAACATGCTGCCGACAAAGTACTCCGACGTGAAGAAGATCATTAAGCAAGTTGGGATGAATTACAAAACTTATGATGCATGCATCAATGATTGCATATTGTACTGGAAAGATGATGCGAACAAAGTTTCTTGTACAAATTACAATGAACCAAGATATATGACATCATTAAACGAAGAGAGAAAATACACCAAAGTACCTCGAAAGACATTAAGACATTTTCCTTTAATTTCTAGATTGAAGAGACTATATACTGTACCATGGATGGCAGATGCGATGACCTGGCATGGTCGTGCCAAGTCTGATCCAACCGTAATGCGTCATCCATGTGACACTTCTCAATGGAAAGTTGCAGATTCATTTGATCAAACTTTTGCTGTCGAGCCACGAAATGTCACACTTGGAATAGCAACAAATGGTTTCTGTCCACATGCTTCTCTCTCTAACCCTTACAGCTGTTGGCCACTAATTGTAGTACCATATAATCTTCCTCCGTCTATGTGCATGAAAAGGGAGTTCTCAATGTTAACATTGTTGATTTCTGGGCCAAAACAACCAGGAAAGGATATTGATGTTTGATGCAGCGGATATTACAAAAATGATGTAGATCGTTGAATGTAGCAATCGATGGATTGGAAGATGCTGAAATGCCCAAATTCGTTGATCCGAAGATACCGAATTCTAGCTATCCTGAACTCGTTGATCGCGCACGATACCGGGTTCGAAGATCTTCAATTCTTCAAGCGTTGATCAAGCGCACTTGATTCCGCGAATCGGCTTCTACAATCGTTGAATCGAGCGCACTCGATTATCCGAAAGAGGAGATAGGAGATTACACTCAACTACCAATTTGGAATGAAAGCACAAAGCAATCAAAAGAGAATTTTATTCAATATTCAACAACCTTTACAAATGAAACAACTTGCCTATTTATAGGCTACAACACGCAAAGCAGAAAAAAATACAACTCCTAAGTCGGCAACCGACTTAACAACATCTCCGACTTAACATAAGTCGTATACTACTTACAACACAAAGTTCAGAAAAACTTAAAAAATATTACAAGTACTTAGGTCGGCAACGACCTACGACCTAACACGGGGACGACTTAAGACAGACAGCTACAATACTTGCCTTCAGCGACTTAAACCATGCGGCGACTTAAAGAAACCAGTGGTGGAGATTAACTCGCAACAGAATCAACGCACCAGGCTTCGCGCGACTTAAGAACAGGCGGCATCAACGACTTAAGAAATCAACAGCTGAGATTAAGTCGGCAGAGAAGATCCACGCCTCCAGTCTTCACCGATCTATCCATTGACTCGTTAGGTCGTTCACGACCTAACACTTCATCCAATCGTTCTGCCTCTTCACTGCGTAGCTCCATAGGTCGTTCAGACGACTTAGCACCTTCGTTAGGTCGCGAACTCGAGTTAACTCGCTGCCGAGTTATACTAGGTCGCTGGGACGGCTTAGCGCCTTCGTTAGGTCGCGAACTCGAGTTAACTCGCTGCCGAGTTATACTAGGTCGCTGGGACGACTTAGCGCATTCGTTAGGTCGCGAACTCGAGTTAACTCGCTGCCGAGTTATACTAGGTCGCTGGGACGACTTAGCGCCATCGTTAGGTCGCGAGCATCCTTCCATAAGTCGGTTGCGACCTAGAACTTCATTCTCCCAACATTGCTCACCCAATCTTAACTCGGTGGTATTCTTTTTAGGTCGGTCTCGACTTATCAACTTGTTAGGTCGTATTGGACCTATGTCTTCATTCTGGCCTGCATCATCCTCCCCAGGTTGAGAAAAATTCGTCCTCGAATTTGTACTTTCTTCATCCACAACAAACTCTTCTCCATGATATGGTATGATATGCTTAACGTTGAATACGTCTGACGTGTACACATCATCTGGCAGCTTTAATTTATAAGCATTTTCATTGATTTTCTTTAAAATTTCAACTGGGCCAATCTTTCGTGCTTTCAATTTATTATACGTTCCCACCGGAAAACGATCTTTCGTCAATACTGCATAAACCAAATCTCCTTCATTAAACTCAACATTTCGTCGTTTCGAATCTGCAGATTGTTTATATTTAGCATTTGCTTTTTCTAATCGTTCTTGAACGATTTTATGACACTCCGTCAGCCCTTCCACAAAATCAGCAGCTTTCTTAATTGTCCCCTTTGAGTGTGGTATCGTTGTTAAATCCAACGGTCCTTTCGGTAAGCTCGAATAGACAATCTGGAATGGACTGAACCCAGTACTTCGATTCACAGCATGATTATGGGCAAACTCTGCCTGACATAACTTCACATCCCAACTCTTCAGATTATCTTGAACAAGACACCTCAACAAATTTCCCAACGATCGATTAACCACCTCCGTTTGTCCATCAGTTTGCGGGTGATAAGCACTACTAAACTTCAGCTTTGTTCCCACCATTTTCCACAAACTCAACCAAAAGTGACTCAGAAATCGAGTATCTCTATCCGACACAATAGATTCTGGCAATCCATGAAGTCGATAGATCTCCTTGAAAAACAATTGAGCAACATGAACAGCATCCGCCGTCTTCTTACAAGCAATGAAATGTGCCATTTTCAAAAATCTGTCAACCACCACATAAATGGAATCATTACCACACTGCGTTCTCGGCAAACCCAACATAAAGTCCATACTGATATCCACCCATGGTTTTACAGGTACGGGTAACGGCATATATAAACCAGCATTAGTCGCAGTTCCTTTCGAAACTTGACAAATATGACAACGCTCCACAAACCTCTCTACTTCTTTCCTCATCGATGGCCAAAAGTAGGACTGTGAAATCAAATGTAAAGTACGGTCTCTCCCAACATGTCCCTCTTCGTGTAACTCCTTGATAATCTTCATTCTCAAACTACCCTCCGGTATGCACAATCGATTTCCTTTGAATAGAAAACCATCTACTATCACGAAATCATCCGTCTCTCCTTCCTTGACTTTATCAACAAATTTTGCAAAGTAAGGATCATCAGTAAATAAGTCTGGCAACATTTCAAACCCCGTCACTTCAACCTTTAGTGTAGTCAACAAATGACTCCTCCTACTCAAAGCATCAGCCACACGATTTGTCACCCCTGACTTGTGTTTAACAACAAAAGTAAACTGTTGAAGATATGCGATCCACGATGCATGCCTCGCTGAAATCTTGTCTTGTCCTTGTAAGTGCTTCAATGCTTCATGATCAGTGTAAAGAACGAACTCCTTCTGAAATAGATAGTGTCTCCAGTGTTTAATAGATTGCACAACAGCATAAAACTCCACATCATATGTACTGTATCGCATCTTTGCTCCTGACAACTTCTCACTGAAATAGGCAATTGGACGTCCCTTCTGACTCAA
Organism: Allium fistulosum; assembly: GCA_030737815.1. Lineage (NCBI taxonomy): Eukaryota > Viridiplantae > Streptophyta > Magnoliopsida > Asparagales > Amaryllidaceae > Allium > Allium fistulosum. The sequence continues at coordinate 694,529,426 of CM060904.1, forward strand.
CACCCCTCCAATCCCAACCTTGGATGCATCAGTATGTAGTTCAAACACCAACTGAAAATCAGGTAGCACTAGAATTGGTGCAGAGGTCAAAAGATCTTTGATTCGTTCAAAAGCAACCTCGGCTTCCTCCGTCCATGCAAACTGTTTACCTTTCATGCAATCTGTAACAGGCGCCATCACACTACTAAAGTGTGGAATAAACCGTCGATAAAATGAAGCCAACCCATGAAAACTACGAACTTCCGTTATCGTCTTGGGCTGCGGCCAATTCCTGATCGCCTCAACTTTACTTTGGTCAACCTGTATTCCTTTCTCTGAAACAACATACCCCAGAAATAAAACACTATGCGTCATGAACACGCATTTCTTCGTTGCAGCATAGAATTGTTCTTGTCGCAATACCATCAGCACTTCTCTAAGATGATTCAAATGTTCCTCTGGACTCCCACTGTAAATTAGAATATCATCGAAATATACTACCACAAATTTTCCAATGAATGGTCTAAAAATTTGATTCATCACCCTCATGAAAGTACTCGGTGCATTGGATAAACCAAATGGCATGACCAACCATTCGTATAGACCCTCCCTGGTTTTAAAAGCAGTCTTCCACTCGTCTCCTGGTCTAATGCGAATCTGATGATAACCGCTCTTCAAGTCAATCTTAGAAAAGACAGTAGCTCCGCTTATCTGATCCAACAGGTCATCCAACCTCGGCATTGGAAATCTATATCTCACGGTAATCTTATTCAATGCTCGACTGTCAGTGCACATCCTCCACGTCCCATCCTTCTTGGGTACCAATAAAGCTGGTACAGCACAAGGACTCAGACTCTCCTGCACACGTCCCTGCTCAAGCAATTCCTCTACTTGCCTCCGCAACTCTTCATGTTCCTTCGGGCTCATTCGATAATGTGGTCTGTGTGGCAACACAGCACCTGGAACAAGATCTATCTGATGTTGTATATCTCTCAACGGTGGCAACTCCGTTGGTAATTCCTCTGGAAATACATCGTCAAATTCTTTCAAAACTGGTTTAACTTCTTCTGGAATTTCAACCTCTTCACTGCTTTCTCGTCCAATCAACAAGAATACTTCTGGTTCTTCCTCAACCTCCTTAACAAACTCCTTCAAAGATAATAAAGTTTTAAGCTCTTCGATTTCTTCTGACTTACTTTCTCCTTGTGGTCTCTTCTTTGGAACTAGGATAATCTTCGTGCCTTCAAACATAAAACTGTAACTATTGGTCCGACCGTCATGTTGTACTGCTCGATCATACTGCCATGGTCTTCCCAATAATAAATGACAAACATCCATCTCTACGACATCACACCAGATTTCGTCTTTGTATTTCTTCCCAATAGAGAATGGAACTCGAACTCGTCTATCCACTTTCACTTCTCCTCCTTTTCTCAACCATGCTAACTTGTATGGACTCGGATGTTTCTCTGTCTTCAATTTCAACTTCGTCACAGCCTCGGTCGAAATAATATTATCACAGCTTCCTGCGTCAATCACAAACTTACACACCTTTCCCAGAATAGTACATGTTGACTGAAAGATATTACTCCTCAACCAACTAGCTTCTTCCTGCTTTGGTGTTAAACACGATCTCCTCAGCATTAGATTACATCCTTCGTCTCCTGACGCAATATCCTGTTCGTCCTCCTCAGCTGGATTAGAACAATCTCCATCAACATCCTCATCGTCAACTTCCACAATCATGGTTCTCTTCTTTGGCTTTGGACACTCACTGCTTTTATGACCCAATTCCTGACAATTGTAACATTTGAAACCATTGTTAACCCTTGTCTTCTCAGCCTCCTTCAACACTGGTCTACTGATAGGTTTGGAAACATTAGAACTTCCTCCAACATTCTTTGCTTGATTGCTAGAATTAGTAAACACACCACTTCCTCGTCTCCCTTGTTTTTCCCAAGCCAACGCTTTCTGATGTGCTTCTGCCACAGATCTTGGATCGAACATATTAACCATATCCTGAATCTGCATTCTCAATCCCCCAATGAACCTAGATGTCAGCTGCTCTTCTGTTTCCATGAGATCGTTCCTTGCAATAAGTTGATAGAATTCATCAGCATAGTCATTAACTGTCTTTGTGCCCTGCCTCAAGTTCTGCAAACGTTGATACATCAAAGATTGATAATTGTATGGTAAGAACGTTGCTTTCATTAATTTCTTCATCTTCTCCCAAGATTCAACTTTCGACTTTCCCATTCGTTCACGTGTGAGTTTGGTCTGCTGCCACCATGCCAAAGCTCTACCCCTCAGCCTTGTAGCAACCAACTTCACTCTACGATGTTCTGGAACTTCTTTGAAGTCAAAAATCTCCTCAACATTAGCTACCCAATCTAGAAACTCCTCCGCTTGCATACCACCTTTGAATTCAGGAATTTCTGTCTTCATCCCCGACTCCCACTTGTGATCATACTCAGAGTAATTTCTTCCTTGACCTCTTCCTTGAATACTACCACCATCATACTCCTCTTCAAAATCAGATGCATAACGATGTCGATTCTGACCACCAACATCTCCACTACCATTACGCCTTCCACCTTCATCCCTTCTATTGACATTCCTCCGTTCACGATCATTCACGTTCCTCCCACGCCCTTGATCATTTTCAACACTTCTGTCTCGATTGGAATGTGGCGAGACTCTACTACCCCCATGGTTAGATTCTGGTGAAACCCTTCTCCGATTTTGATTCATTTCTGTCATAAGCTTCTCTAACCGGCCAATTCCTTCGTTAAGCTTTTCACTAAAATTCTCATTGATTCTTTGCTCCATCTCATCAGCCTCTTCTCTTCGATATAAAGCTTCTACGTTTTGGTGGCGATTAGCTCTTCTTGGCGGCATACTCGAAAACTTCACAAATTCCAAAACACTTCAAATTCAAACACTTTTCGAACTTTGATCCAAAATGAAACGGATCGAAAACTTCCACTTTGTAGCAAATCGCGATGAACACGATGGACAAAGTTTCGGCTTCCAACACAAATTCGATCAATCAATCTTCGAACAAACACTTCTTCTCTCGGCCGTGATAACAACCTTCAATCTCGGCAAATCTCTTCAAATTGAATAGGCTCCAAGTCTCGATCTAACTATGATTGGTTAGAACAAGCTCTGATACCAAACTGACACAGCGGATATTACAAAAATGATGTAGATCGTTGAATGTAGCAATCGGTGGATTGGAAGATGCTGAAATGCCCAAATTCGTTGATCCGAAGATACCGAATTCTAGCTATCCTGAACTCGTTGATCGTGCACGATACCGGGTTCGAAGATCTTCAATTCTTCAAGCGTTGATCAAGCGCACTTGATTTCGCGAATCGGCTTCTACAATCGTTGAATCGAGCGCACTCGATTATCCGAAAGAGGAGATAGGAGATTACACTCAACTACCAATTTGGAATGAAAGCACAAAGCAATCAAAAGAGAATTTTATTCAATATTCAACAACCTTTACAAATGAAACAACTTGCCTATTTATAGGCTACAACACGCAAAGCAGAAAAAAATACAACTCCTAAGTCGGCAACCGACTTAACAACATCTTCGACTTAACATAAGTCGTATACTACTTACAACACAAAGTTCAGAAAAACTTAAAAAATATTACAAGTACTTAGGTCGGCAACGACCTACGACCTAACACGGGGACGACTTAAGACAGACAGCTACAATACTTGCCTTCAGCGACTTAAACCATGCGGCGACTTAAAGAAACCAGTGGTGGAGATTAACTCGCAGCAGAATCAATGCACCAGGCTTCGCGCGACTTAAGAACAGGCGGCATCAACGACTTAAGAAATCAACAGCTGAGATTAAGTCGGCAGAGAAGATCCACGCCTCCAGTCTTCACCGATCTATCCATTGACTCGTTAGGTCGTTCACGACCTAACACTTCATCCAATCGTTCTGCCTCTTCACTGCGTAGCTCCATAGGTCGTTCAGACGACTTAGCACCTTCGTTAGGTCGCGAACTCGAGTTAACTCGCTGCCGAGTTATACTAGGTCGCTGGGACGGCTTAGCACCTTCGTTAGGTCGCGAACTCGAGTTAACTCGCTGCCGAGTTATACTAGGTCGCTGGGACGACTTAGCGCATTCGTTAGGTCGCGAACTCGAGTTAACTCGCTGCCGAGTTATACTAGGTCGCTGGGACGACTTAGCGCCATCGTTAGGTCGCGAGCATCCTTCCATAAGTCGGTTGCGACCTAGAACTTCATTCTCCCAACATTGCTCACCCAATCTTAACTCGGTGGTATTCTTTTTAGGTCGGTCTCGACTTATCAACTTGTTAGGTCGTATTCGACCTATGTCTTCATTCTGGCCTGCAACAATGTTTATTTACAACCGTTGATAGACGAGTTAAAGCAGTTATGGGAAGGAGTAGTTACATTTGACTCGTTAAATAAATATGAGTTCACAATGAGAGCTAGGGTGCTGTGGGCAATCCATGATCACCCTGCTTTTGGGACTTTATCGGGATGTACAACTCACGGTTACTTTGCATGTCCTGTTTGTGGGGAAAACACTTGTTCTTATTATCTTCCTGAAAGTAAGAAGATGTGTTACATGGGACATCGAATGTTTCTTCCTAACGAACACAAGTTTCAATACGATAAGACAAATTTCAACAACGAACAAGAACTTCGTCGTCCTAAATGGCCATTGACTGGTTTTCAAGTTGAAAAGAAAGTAGCGAATATCAAAATGAAAGTTGGTAAACAAAAAGAAGAAATTGGTCGAAAACGGAAAAAGTCAACCAATGAAGATGTTGACAATATTTCTGGATGGTATAGGAGGTCTATCTTTTTTGATTTACCATATTGGAAAGCGAATTTGGTCCGACATAATATTGATGTTATGCATACAAAGAAGAATGTCATGGAGCATCTCATCAGCACCATTATGGACCATAAAGATAAGTCAAAAGATGGCATCAATGCACGCAAGGATTTGAAAATCATGGGTATAAAACAAAAGTTGTGGGTGATGGAAGATCCTGAAACAAATAAAACAATCATACCAAAGACAACTTTCGCTTTGAGCAAAGAAGAAAAGATACGGTTTTGCACCGTTTTGAAAAATCTGAAAGTGCCTAACAAATTTTCTTCTAACTTTCACAACAATGTGAGCATCAATCCTCCTGAACTAAGAAATATGAAGTCACATGATTACCATGTCATAATGCAGCATTTGCTTCCAGTATTGCTTCAACATTCTTATCCACAACATAAGGATCTACGAAATGCTGTTCATCGTATTAGTTTATTCTTTAACATTTTGTGTTCAAAGGTGATCAATAGGGAACATCTTTTAAAACCAAAGGCTAGCTTAGTAGAAGCAATGTGTGTTTTTGAAAAACTTTTTCCACCTGCATTTTTTGATATCAGTGTCCACCTTATGGTTCATTTAGCCGATGAAGCGTTGATTTGTGGCCCTATCAGATATAGATGGATGTATCCGTTTGAACGGTAAATTTCTAATTTCAGTTATGCACATCATTATTTCATATAAATAGCTACCGTCTACCGTATATAATTGATCACATTTATAGGTTGATGAAAACATATAAAGGATATGTGCGCAACAAAAGATACATTGAAGGATGTATTGCAGAAGGATATATCGTACAAGAAGCTAGTCTTTACTGCATGGAATATATGCCAAACAGAGGTGATGGTAATCATAAACATACCCACGAAGCGTTTTTAGACGAGGACGATGAGTTTGCTGGTGAGATACCTCTGGATAATGGTAAAGACATAACGTTAACCCAAGTGCAGTTTGAACAGGTGCGTAGATGGGTCCTTAATAAGTACGATGGATTGGATGAATGAAAGAAGTAAGTTCACGAACTTGTTTGGAATTTTAATTTTTTTAATTCAATTTATATATACATTTTGATATGTGTTTTTCGTAGGAGGTATAACTCCTATGTGAAAAGTACTAGATTTCAACCTAGAGGCAGGGCTACCACCGTGGAAGTAGTTCAAAGTTTTAATCTATGGTCACGTAATGAGGTTTAACTTCGTCTTAAGTATTTCATGTGTTTATAAGTGTGCAATACACCTTTGTGACCATGCTTTTTTACTTATTAAAATTTATGTAGCTGTTAAAGACCATCGATGTTGATCCAACTCTATGGCGGTTAGTGCACGGGCCGAAGTTCATAACGCGTAGTTATATGAAGTACCAAGTGAATGGATTTTCATTTTCCACAAAAAAGTACGAAGACCGTATGGTAACACAAAATAGCAGTGTATGCATGAGAGCAATTACAAAATTTAGAGCGAGTGGCAAGGATAAAAATTATAAGGAAGTAGAAACAACGTATTACGGAGTCATTCAACAGATACTTGAGTTGGATTACACTGACTTCAAACAAACAGTTTTTTATTGTGATTGGGTAAAAGTCGAGGATAAGGTCAATGGTTGCAAAATAGATCCCATTTCAAACCTCATCATGGTAAATTTAGGGAAATTGAAGAAAAAAATAACGTGAATGACGAGCCATTTATTCTTGCATCAGAAGCGAGTCAAGTTTTCTACTCAAAAGATTTAAAAAATAACGGATGGTCTGTGGTCTTGCATACACCAAAACGGTTGACTACAAATGTGGATGACATTGAGTTCCCTACCGTCTATCAATCAGCTTTTGAAGGCAATGAAAAATTAGAAGACCTTACCAAATCCATATGTTAACTTATTAGTATTCGTACATCACATGATTGTGTCTGTATATTTTTAATTGCACGATTGTGTGTATGTATGGTTTTGAATATTTTATACATTCCAATGCAATTCCAGGTGTTGTCACTTAATAATTTTGTATGTGCAAGTGTGTTATATTATGGAGTGTTGACATTGATACATTGATACATGTATAATTATTATCGTGACTTATTAAAATAATTAGTAATATTATATTTTGCAGGAAACTATGTCAGAAAATCCACCATCTTCACATTCGTCATGTTCAGAGGCAAAGAAAGTTGATCAAAACTTACTTGGTATTCCGGTCTTAGATAACGCTGGAAAAATCGCTACTATGCTCGGTAAACTAGTAAGAGCTCATGTGCCGATATCATATATAAGTTGGAATAAAGTACCTGGAATATACAAGGACAACGTTTGGAACGAATTGGTGGTAAGTATCCTTATCTGTTTGACAACAACTATTTCATTCAATAGCCTTATGGTTTCAACTCTTTTCACAACACATAATTTAATATATTTTTTGCAGAAAATTTATGAGCTCGATCCGCTTTCAAAGGAAATGTTTTTAAAGAGAATGGCCGAGGCTTTTAGGAGATACAAGAAAAACTTGAGAGTAGTTTATTATGATCCTTTCAACAATGACGAAGAACGGTTGAAAAATTGCCCACCTACAGTTGCTCAAGAAGATTGGGCAGAGTTCGTAAAAAATGAAGCAACGCCTGAAGCGAGCGGAAGAAGGGAGGTAGGCAAAAAGAACAGAGCATTGTTCAGTTATGCTCATCGTGCAGGACGTAAAAGTCATGCTAAAATAGAACAAGAAATGGTAATTTATATTCATTTTCATTCAAATGATTTACACATAGTGATTGGATATTCATATTGTTGCATCAACTTGTATTGCAGATCGTTGCTAGTCCATCAACAAATATCAGTCGTCGTCAAGTATGGGAGAAGACACACAGGAAAAAAGATGGTAGCATATCAAATGCCACTTCTTCATATTTTGTAAGTTAAACAAATATTAACTTGCATATTCTTTAAAATTCCTTATTCATGTAAGTATTATCATATTACATGATCAAATTGCGAAAGCGAAGGAAAAGATCACTGATAGTGATGAAGAAAAATTGACAGTGGATGAAGACATCTTATCACAAGTGCTTGGTAAGGATGCAAGGGGTAGGAGCCGCGGTGTTGGGACCGTTATACCAAAGACTAAAGTTAAGGCTTGTGCCATTGCACAGAAACGACTCCGACATGTTCATGGCGAGCAGGATGAGTTGAAAATGAGGGTGGGAAGTTTGGAGGGTACAGTGGGAAATTTGTCTGGGCAAATGGAGGTTTTGATCAACATGGTGGGAAATATTGAACAGGGAATTCGTGCACCGGTCAATTCTTCTGATGGAGGACGCGCCACACAATTCAATGCTCCTGAATTCATTGCTTCGCAGTTCCAGGATTCGACCAATGTTACGAACAATCAAAAATGTGAAATCCTCAACTCTGATTTAGAAGTAATAGGAACAGGTATTTTTAACATTTAAACATTTATGACATAATAAGTAGAAAACTTAAATAATATTAAATATTCCCTTTTATTGCAACAGGTACTATATGCCGAGATTCTACATTGTCCAACATCCATGGGAAATCTGTACCATCCACACATGAAAAAGTGGTGTTGGACAGTATACTGCTACCAGATGAGAGAACCGGCAAAATGAATCATCAATTTGCAGCGACCTTTGCTGATGTTGGAGTGGGTGGATATGTGTGCCATAAAATGTATCATAGAACGTGCAGTATGAACTAGAAAGTAAATATCTTAAGTGCAACATATATAACTAGGGTAGGAACTCAATGAAGATGCAGAACAGACATGTCAGTCAAGACAGCTAAAAGCAGGGTGACTAAGTCACTAACACAATGCACAAACTTGAACATGTAACTATGTAAGGATGGGAGTAAATTTGGCATGCGTTTTAGCAGGCAAAGGAGATAAAACATGATCCAGACATTTGCAAAATTATTCCAGCGATTAGTTGGGTAAAACGTTTACCAGTAGTTGAACTGGCAAAGCAAGTCGAGCAATGAAATTTAAAAATTGTATATGAAAGGTCATGAAGGTGTGTGTGAGTTACATCTTCAACTGGCATCTGACTACCGTTTAGTGTCTGAAAAATTATTTTTATACAGCAGGAAGAATAACTGTGGGAGGTCAACTTTGAGGAGAAAATGTTGAAATTCCAGTCCGCACTTAAGTTACTCAGATTGCTTTGTTATATCTTGTTAAAAAAACTTCACATTGCATTTGTCAATTTCTATTTTCTGATTTTAGTTCACTTTGCCATCCTGTTCTCAGCTGTTCTTATTATTCTGCATATGTTCTTATTCTTGTCGTTAGAATCGAAAAAAAAATTGCATCTCTGTTATTCTTTATTTTTATTTTGTTGTTTTCAATTTTCATTTCTTATCTTCATTACTACATTTGCATTTTCATCTTTGTTTCTATTATTGCATTGCTTTAAAAAAATATGCATTTGCATTTCTATTGTTACATTTCATAGTGACAGTTAATTTTTCGTGTGTGCAGTACATTCTTATTTCATTCTGTTTTCATTTCAATACTGTTTATTCACACAATTTTGTTCTCTGTTGCGAACTGTTCTCTGTTATTGTGCATTTCATTAGTTTTCTGTATTTACATTTTCTCTTTTCTATTCTGTTATTCTTCATTTCCTACAACCCAAATCTCCTATGCACATACATACCACTTCCTATCCTTGTATCCAACAACTGCGACCACCCTCAATTCACTGCTAGTTTACCTTTGCATTCATCCGATCCAACTGGACCACTTCTCCAACCACGACAATCAGCCCTCTACTTCACTCCTCATCACAACAGTCCCATGTTTCTTTTTCCTTTTTTTCCTTTTTTTCCTTTTTCCCTTTTTCGAGAAAAAAACGACAATATGGAATTTATTTAATTATATATAGACAAAAGGCAAGGAGATTTGGACCAAAGTAGTGATATTGATAAGTAAATATTCTTGTCAAACAAGCATGAATATAATTTTGTTAAATGACATGTAAGTATACATCATTAGAAAAATTTTGTTTGCTTAGTTTATACTGCTTCTTAATAAATTATGTTATTGGCACTTTGCACATATTAGTACTGCTTTTGAAATAAGATCAGGTTTCTGAAATAAATCTGGATGTGAAATATGAATAAGTGTATTTGGGTAGACAACGCTAGTGTGAACTGCATTATCTTTTATGTAGCTTATTGATTGGATTTTTCTGACCACCAAAACATCCAAGGACGAAAGGTAAACTTCGGTCAGTAAATCAAATTCTAGTCCAGACATTATTTCTGGTTGTCATCTGATTAATAGTACAATTTCAAAAGCATGCAGAGCTTCAACAAACGGGATGTGCTAGGAAATTGCCTTAGCCTATTCCCCTATTTATATTGGATTCGATTTTCAGTTTAAAAGTCGAAAATTGTTTGATCCGGATATGATTTTTATATGCTTTTGAAATGGGTGCACACTTTTGGATTTTTTCAATTTTTGCTTCATTTCGTCAGCTGTTACGTAGAACGTAGTGATGTGAATGCTTATTTGTATCTTATTTTTGGTTGCAGGCACGACAAGTTTATTGGTGTACGATTCCTTCTCAAATGATTTTTCAGTTGTACCAAGATTTGAGGACTTCAAAGGTGTTGGGCATTTCCTTGGCATGGAGTGTGTGTATTTTTTAAAATGTAGGCCTTTTGTGTTTGCTACTGTTATTATATAACAATACAATCTCCTATGATTATCATTATTGTTAACTATGATTCTTGAATTGTAACCATATAAAGACTTGTAATGCCAGCGATATATTAATGTGCTAAATGCTAGTGTTATGTAATGATATTGTTAAGTTATTACGCACTGCAATGCGGATTATTGAATCATTTGAATGTGCACTGTCTATAATATTAATATTATTTGTTTTGATGTCTCGGAATGATTATTGATTATATATTGGATATGAATAGGTCTATAATATTATATATTGGATATTGATTATATATCTATATCTAATTGTCTAATTAGATACGGCTTTTAGCCTTATCTAATTGGTTCATTAGACACTGCCTATTTGTCAATTAGATACGGCTTCTGGTCGTATCTAATTTTAGCCGTATCAAAATATTAAGCTCGGCATATTTTGATACGGCTTTTAGCCGTATCAAAATATTGTTTATGGTGTAGTGTAGGCCTCCATTATTTAATACCTATTCCCAAGGCGGACTCCACACAGGTCTCTATTTAGCTGACATTGTATGTAAATCTCTTTGAATTCAATTGAAGCAGACCTTTTCGCAATATCCTCAACCATGCCTAAACCCAATCCTAACCATTTAATACTTCACATAAGGGAAAGAGGCAGGCCCTCAAACAACCATTTAATACATTCAATTCCCTAAAGTAGGTCCTTCGTATTTTAACCCGTACCCTAAGAAGACATTTCATATTAGGCCGCCAATTCGTAAGAAATGGTAGCCAAATTAGCTGGGAAGATTTACTCTACAGAATTAGGACTAACCCCGCGTCATCCATGGTTACTTATTATAGACAATGTCTCACATCAGCTCTAAAGTCATACTGTTGGTAGCCAGATTAGCTGGCCGGACTTCTATGTGTTTTTGACTGACCTCGCATCCCTATAACTTAGTCAGATTTCATAACACTCTCTAAGTGTCTCACCGTATTCATTATTTAGGCCTTATAAAAAATCCTTCTTATTTTGCCAATTTAATTACTTTCCTAAGGAGGATTTAAATGACAATTATTAATTTAAATAACTATGCAATTAATACATTACAATTGTCCATTATTTACACTTATATATATATATGTATGTATGTATGAATTTATTAATTTCTATGCATGCGGCGATTACGCCCTAAACTAACTTTCAAATCTTAAATCTTTCAATGTTATACAAGTCTCGTTTCCAGAATAGCATTTTTACAACAAATCCAATATCCTAAAATCAAATCAATAGACTTATACTTAGAATCCTACTCCAACTTATTTTATATTAAAACAATGGAATAAAACAATAATAATGTAAACTTACAATTTGATTAATTTTACACTCTATTCAATCCTTTTTACATGAAATTAGACAAGGGAATTTCTTGTAGAAATACGAAGTGCAAACTACGAATAAGAATTCGTACCTTGTACACCATTTCTTAATCAAATCCAAAGAAAAATAATAAGAAGTGGAATAGAAGGCAAAACATATATATTGCAAAATCCATAAAAACTCTATTGTTTTAATACAAAACAATTAAGATTCCAACCTAAGAATTGACATTTCGATTTAGGGGAATTTTGGGGATTTTTATTGTGATGTTTTCGTAGCCGAAAATCCTTCAAGACATATATCAAATCCGAACTACATTATTCAGTTACTAAAATAGAAAAACTGAGAATTCCACTCATAGAGGTCCTTAGCTTTGCCTTCTCTTGGATTTGACATGCCTTCAATTAACCCCTTTAGATATCTTCTTTTTGATATATATAGAAACACACACACACACACACACACACGTTAGATTCATAAAATTAGAGGTATAGAGGAGAAAAGTTGAGAAAATAAACAATAAACAAAGATAGATATATAGGATTTCTTACCTAAAACCAAAATGGAGTTTTTTGAATCTATAAAGAGATGAACTGACAAAGCTTCGCTAATGTTTTCAAAATATTTTGAGAATAAAAGTGAGGGGGTTGGGCTCTTATTTATGTGGTTGGAACGCACTTACAGGCTGTGGTCGACCGCCACCTTCCACCAGTCGATCGCCAGCAGTTGACCGGTCGTGGTCAAGGGGTCGATCGCTCCCCTGTTTTGGGAACGTTAAAATTGTTGCCGTTGTTAATTTATTTTCTTCCTTAATTGTTATTTAACGTTAACGTTAATTTTAGCGTTTACTTAACCTCCAAGTGTAATTGTCGTTAACTTTTAAATTTCAAATTTGAGAATTAATTATTTATTTGAATTTGAATTCTATTTAAATTATTTTAAATCCAAAAACATCAAACGTCCATAATTTTTTCGTCTGAGCTCCGTTTTCAACATATTATATATGAAAATTGATCAGAATTTCATCACGAACGCAATGACATCACTTTCATAGTCAAATTCCAACTTTTAAAAAAGTTTCCATTTTTACCTCTATCTTATTTAAATTAATTTATCCAATTATTTATTTATGTTTGATTTTATGGGATGTTACAAACTTTTCTTTTCCATATTTAGAGGAAACTCCACCGTTACCAATTTTGAGATTAAATTTTGAGTCGTACTTGTAATTCCAATGGATCTAGAGTGAAATAAGTAATAAAATACATTCGAAGCAGACGTAGGCATAGCCGAACCACTATGAAACTTTGTGTTACTTGCTTTTCCTAATTTTCTTCTTCACTTTTACAAATTTCTATTTAGTCTACTACTTTTAGATACATTCTATAGTTTAGAATTGTTCAAAATCAATCATTTGGGGATGTTAGACCAATTTTTTGGCTAACACATGGTTTTAACAGAGAGGAATCATCTCTAGTTGGTTGCATCAATTCAAATACACAATTAGGAAATAAACCCCGTAGGGCTGTGTGGGTTGAGAAGTTTGTTGTGATGAGCGAATACTCTGCATATAATGCATATTTGGACCGACCAATCCTAGTTGATTGCAGCATTGCCTTAGCTCCATGGTGCTACTATAAAGTTTCCCATAGATAGTGGAGTTGGGGTGGTTCGTGGATACCAGAGTACCGAAAGATAATGCTACGTCATGGAGCTTAGAGAAGCGAGACATAGGTGGATGGGAAAGAATATAGAGAAGGCTCTCTTCATCTAATCAAAAAATTCATAGTAACTACTGCCCGAGCCTTGACTTGTGTCCAATAGTAACCGGTACGAAACAGACCCATGGAAAGTGCCAGACGAGGCCAGGATTGGACTAGTACAGTTGATGGACGAAATGAAGATTGATGAAGATGATCCTATGAAGATAGTCAAGATTGGTTCTCATCTTGGTTTAAGGATGAAGAAGGAATTAACGGGTTTTCTGAGGGTGAACCATGATGTTTTTATGTGGACTCATTTTGATGTATGTAGGGTTTCGCTTGATGTTACATGTCATGCATTGAGTATCAACCTTACGTTCCCTGCTGTGAAGCAGAAAAGGTACAATATGGAACAAGAGAGATCTGCCACACTAATGGAATAAGTAGACAAGTTATTGGCAAACAACTTTATCCGTGAATCACTCTACCTCGACTGGGTAGCTAATCCCTTGAAGGTTAGGAATCCAAACATAAAGTGATGGACTTGTATAGATTATCAGACTTGAATAAGGCACACATGAAGGACTGCTTTCCACTTTCGCGGATAGACCAACTCTTGGATGGAATGACCAGGCATAAACTATTATCTTTTATGAATGCTTATTTGGTCACAATCTGATTGCAATGAATGTTCGAAATTAGGATAATACAGTTTTATCACAAATCTGGGATTGTATTGCTATAAGGTAAAGTCGTTCGGTTTGAAAAACATTGGAGCTATTTATCAGTGTTTGGTCAATAATTTTTTTTAGAATGTATCAGATGAAAGATGGAGGTATACGTGGATGATATGATGGTAAAGTCAAGGAGTGTAATGACCTGCATATTTAACTCATTTGTCATTTATTAATTATCAATAGCCGTTTAAATTAAATTGATGATAAATACAATTTTGAGTAGAGTTATCTTTTTAGAAGTTTTGATATTCCCATCGCGTTCGAAATATTCGAGAACATTGAATTTTGATACATAATATTTTATAGTTTGGATATGTTAGCTAAATGAGTATTTTAGGCCCAGAATTGCTTTAGACCTAAAATACTCGAATATCTGCTATAACTATAAGTCTACCCTAACCATGGCCACCATAATATCAATCTCTTTTCTATAATCCCAAAAAATTTCTTAATCGTATTTTAATGGAGGACGGTTTTTTCTAATTACAAATTATTCTTAAATTTAAAGTGCCCAAACCCCTTCGAACTATATACCAAACTGACCGCTTGGACGAGATGAAGAGGCAACAATAAACCATTTTCTAGTATAATGCATGGATTAATCAGAAATCATGATCAAAGGCAGAAACTGGTCAAAACCATATGTGAATTGGGCATTTTTTATTTAGGCGATAACAGGTGGCGTGGTTTGTTCCAATGGGTGTTTATGGTTGATAGAAGTCGAATGGTGGTTGAATTGCACAGTGATTTGGTTGGAGACGGCTGAAATTTCCATTTGAAATTAGCGGTAGATATAGTTGAACGACAACGAGAAGGGGATGGACATGGTCGTTTGGGTAGGCAGCGACGATCTGGTGGTTGTGGCAATGTTCGATGACATCGATTTGGACAGAGGCAATTGGTATGGGCGGTTAAAGAGAGGCAGTGTGAATAATCAAGAGAAGATATTTGTCGTAGATGGTGAGATAAACTTTCGTTTAGCCCTCGCATTTTGAATGATTACAAATTAACCTTTAATCTTCTAATGACCACATCTTTATATACGATCTTTGTTTCATGCGTGGTTTGTTACATTGCGTTCATGGCGAGATTATGGACTTGGCATATGGCTTGCTAGCTTTTTGAGCTATTTGGGAAAGCACTTTGTAGGATTTAATGGTCGTAATCAACATTTTTAAATAATAAGTAGGCATTCATTGATATATATATATATATATATATATATATATATATATATATATGATATTTTTGAGTCATGGTGAACATCGACAATATGGAGGGAACGGTTATAGAACTGCCTCCTCCCCCCAAACCGCTAGATCCTCCCCCCCACAACCTTCGGCTCGATGAGTTCCTCAATTCGTCTGGTCTCTGATAACGGCACGCCAATCCCAGAAGTTTCGCAGGAGGCCATAATTCCATATTGACGGTCCTGGCAAAGGTCTTAGGCTGATACTGTGAAAGAATTTGCGGCTACGAAAGATATGGAAATCACCGATCTTGCTTTCTACCCACCTTTCAAGAACGGACAGACAGTTACAGGTATCATGCCACAATCCATTCTTGCTTCTGCAGTAGACAAGTGGAAGAATGCTCTTGTAGTGTATATTTTGGGACGACGGCCACTATATGCGAACTTTAAGACATTTATTGACAAAACTTGGAAGCCTTCTAGTATGTTCGATTTGTATTGTAGGAAGAATGATTTTATATTTATCAAATTTTATAATCCTGAAGATTGTGCAAAAATAATCAGATTCGGGCCTTATACTATTGGGTCAAGAATCTTGATTATTAAGAAATGGAAACCTGGTATTGAAATTAATAGAGACTCTTTTTCTACAATTCCAATCTGGGTGCATTTTACTGATTTGAAACTCGAATACTAGAGTAATGAAGGAATTAGTCGAATTGCTAGTGTTTTGGGACGTCCTATACGTATGGATACTACTAGGACAATGGATAATTGGCTTAATTATGCTCATGTTATGATTGAAGTTGATGTTCAATTCTCCTATCCTTTAACGGTTACGTTACAGTTGTATAACGGTATGACTAACAGCGTAGAGGTTGACTATGAACATAAATTCATGCCATGCTCACTATGTAAAACGTTTGGCCATTCAGAAAGCAGTTGTCATATATCAATTAGAAAGAGTGGAAACCAAAACAAAGTACAACAGTCCCAGGCTCATCACAGTTGTCTATTATCAATATTACAGATTCTACTACTCTTACTATGTCAGACATAGAGCCTGTAGTTAATACACTAGTTGAACAGAATACTAATGACGCAGTCAATGTAACAGTACAGAACCGGTTCTCGGTGTTAGCTGGAATCTCCAATGAACCTCCCGGTCTTGAATCAACTTCGGTTCCTGCATCCCGTTATAATCCTCTACCAACTTCTGATCTTCCTGCAAAAGAGAAAGAACCATTCATAGTACTTAATATAGCTACCACAAATGTTCCTACCTACCTACAGTAGAGACAGATTCTACAACAAATACAATTTTTTTTACTGATAACTATGAAAATGCAGAGGATTTAATCCGTGACGTGGCTTCCCAAATTCAGGAAATTGGTAATACAAATAATGCACAATTGAATGTCTCCCCCATGGTTTCGAAGAACCCTATGTACACGAAGAAGCGCGAGACGGTTGCAAATCCCAAAAACCCAAAAACTGCTCCGCCTAAAAGATCAACACGGAGCTCTTTGACGATTAAATGAATCTTATGACCTGGAATAATAAAGGCATGAATACCGACGATAAAGTCAGTCACATATTCATGCCTCTAAAGGCTCATAAGCTTAGTCTTCTAAGCTTAGTTGAGACTAAATTATCTACTGATGCTATAGACACTCTGCAAATGAAGTTACAGTCATGGACCGCCATTCACACTAATGATTCTGGTAGCAAAGGTCGAATATTAATTTTTCTCGATAAAGCAGTTTAGGAATATGATGTTATGAGCTCGTCACAACAACACATCACCTTACTGCTTACTAACAGAGGAGGCTTTCAATTCTACTGCACATGTGTTTACCCGAGCAATTCTTTTCTGGAGCGACAAAAGCTATGGGATTTGCTACGACTCGACGCTTCAACTATAAGGTTTCCATGGCTAGCTATAGGGGATTTTAATAATTCTCTCAACATAAAGGATAAAAAGGGAGGTCTACCAATACCCTTCTCCTATATGAATTCCTTTAAAAATTGTTTATTTACTTATGGTTTGGTTGAAACTTATCTATAGGGCTGCAAATTTACTTGGCGATGTAGGGGAATTGCGACGAGTATAGATAAAGTTCTAATAAACTATGAATTTATGTCTACATTCCCCCAACTGTCCACTATTGCGCTGCCTACATCTATTAGTGATCACACACCTATTTTGATCTGCTTCAGTCCACAACACTAACGTCATAAACGAGCTCCTTTTAGATATGTTAACAGTTGGTGTTATGCTTAGGGTTACAACTTGTGATGACCCGACCATCTATCACTAGAAAGTCGCATCATCTATAAGAAAGAAAGGGATAGAAAAGAGAAAAGATAGAGAAGAAAGAACTAAACAACATCAGAATCTCACAGCGGAAACGGAACAAAATATAATACATCACATAACTATTACATAGTATCATATACATCAGAGATACACAGCTTATACATCACAAATTAGACAGTTATAAACACCTGTCTTTCATACAACTCAAAACATCACAGAGATACAACACAGCGGAAATACACATAAACACTAACACAGCGGAACCAATATATATCTGTACGCTGAAGCCTCCTGCTCCATAGCTCCTCCAGAATTCGTCAAAGCAAAACCTGAATCCCTTGGCTACTCGTAAAAATTTGAGCACCCGAGAGTTTAAGAAAAACAGAAATAAACTCTGGGTCAGGCATGGGTCTGGTATGAGTAAACGGTTAAAGTTGCTTAACTTTAAAAACCCTTTGAACCAAAGGTATCACGTAAGACTCCCCACACATAAACATGGGTAAGTTTTTACCTTACGCTAACCAAACATTTGATAGGAAATCCAGTTATATTATAATAGTGTCTAGGGTTTTCAAGTAAAATACAGAAATAGCTGGAATGCTTACATCTCACGTTCCAACATAGTTGGGCACAAATAAATTGTACGACGCTTATTGCAGATTGAATTCCATACAATGGCAGGGCTACTGGGGTACCGCTCGTCATAGTACGTGGCCTAGATCACCGTACCAAGGATTACTCCCAATCCCCTACAACACCAGGCCGAAACCATCCCTTACTAGATAATTCCCGCATAAGAAACCCCGGCGGTTGTAGCTATTCAACCGCCCACACAGCCGAATAAAAAGGGACTCTAGACAGGGAAAATCTTATCCTACTTGGGTGCTACCCACTAACCTTGCTGCACCTCCCCTGTTTTAGCCATTCCCGATTGATGAGGCTTGAGGCTACGATTACCTCATCAGAACACATCACTTAGAATGCTCATCGTCCACCTGACGATGTGCTGAAAGCATTCAATCCATACAAGTTCGTTCCGGATTCAAACGAAACCGAAGGCATTATCTCGTCACACTCATTTTGGAATCATCCTCAGAGTTAACGATAATAACCCTTGCACTCTGAATCTTCATCTTCACTTAAGATTCACGACCTATCGTTAATTTGGATCTATGTGGTTTTCGGACTTCCAAATCTGGAAACCCGATCCTGGTCTCATCGAAAACCAAATCGCCATCTTTTAGATCCAAGTTGTTTTAAAGTTAAAACCATTCAATTCCATTATCTATATATACATAGATAGATAATTCATAACATCATCACAACAGATAATTCACATTATCATAATATTCAACCAAAACATCCATATCACATATCATCACTTATCTCATATCTGAGATCTCAAACCATTCAAGACAATCAATATCATTCAACATCCATAAGCAATGATTTATTAATCACACCATTTATAATTAATTTAAAATGAATTAAATTAATTACCTTATCTCAAATTAATTTAAAGTAAATCAAATTAATTACTTCATTATTATAAATCTTGCTTACTTAATCATTAATTTATTTACAAATCAATTAATCAATTATCATCTACTTATCCATCTTAATTAATCATCTTGATTTGTTATTCCTAATTACTTTAAGAATTTAGCCTTTAATTATTTATACAAATTAATTATCCTTAACCATTCACAGTAATTAACGATTAATTACTTCATTAATTACATTAATAAGTGATCCTTAATTAATTACTTCCATTAATCAATTAACTATAATTAATTACATTAATCCTTAATTAATTACATTAATTCATTAAACTTTAATTAATCAACCTTAATCACAAACAGTAATTATCATCCTGTACTTATTTACCTTAATTAATTAACTTCTTAAGTAATTATATAAATCCTTTGATTAATTACACTAAGTAATAAATCCTTAATTACTTCTTCCAAGTAAATACCCTTTAATTACTTCCCATAAAGTAATTTCCTTTAATTAATTACATCCCGTAAATATACATTAATTACTTCGCTAAGTAATTATACTTATCAATCTTATTAAGTATTCATACTTAATCAACCATCAAATGATTTTCTTTAATTCATCAATCAATTTATTATCTTAAATTTATCACATTCATTTGATAATTACAATTGGTAATTCATTCCTTAATTGCCTTTAAAACAATTTAATTAACCTTTAATTGTAGATTAATTATCCTTTAACTATTAATTAATAAATCTTAACTATCTGTTTATAAAACTAAATTAATTACTTCTTAATTAATCAGTTAATCAATCCTTAATTACCATTAATTAACCCTTAATAATCTTTAGATTAATTATTTCTTAATTGTTAATTAATAAAGCCTAATTATTAATTAATACAACTTAATTACAATTTAAGTACTTCTAATTATAAGTTAATTAATCTTCTAATTACTAATTAATTAATCTCTTAATCATAAATCAAATCATATTCATTAGTTAATTAAATTAATTAATTATTCTTAATTAAGTACTTAATTAATCCTTAATCATTATTAATTAAATTAACTAATTTCTCTTAATTACTCTTAATTACGTCATTTTAATAATTAGACATTAATTATCAAAATCTTAATTTAACTTTTAAGATAGATCTTTATCTTTATTTAATGGCTCACTTAACATTAACATAATTTAAATACATTTATAACATTCCACTTTTAATTTAACTTTTAAATTTATGATAAAGGAATAACTTACAATTTAACTTAACAAATTTTAAGTAAAACAATTTATGAAACTTCTAAATCAAATGTTAAAAGAAACATTTTCTTTACATAATAATTTAGAATTAGATTCAATTTAAACTTAAAACTTGTTTTTAAAAAAACTGTTAAAATCTGCATTTCAAAACCACTTCCGGTTCTACCCGAGACTAGCTCGAGTTCAGACTCGAGTTTCCCCACTTCTTCATTTTTTTTTGAAAAAACTTAGAATTTTTTTTAAGTTTAAAACTATGTTGCCAAAACACTTACCCTACTCGAGTTCCCTCTCGAGTCACAAGCCCAGAAACTCGATCCCCTCTTCGAGTCAAACTCCTTTCCCAAAACCACTGACACAACTACGCTGTGCACATGCACCGACACCAGAGCCACCTCCGGCCTCCGTTCATCCTTCCAACATGACACTTATCATCGCTGCAATACATCCCGACCACCAATCCATAAGCATAAGCCTCGAATCGAAATCGAGCAACCCAGATGAAAACTTCAACACAAACCCAAATCAGAAACCCCTCACATCCACGTCTCCGATCATCGGAGTGCCTATAATTCTGGCCATAGCTTCGACAACCACCCTACTTCCATCTCTAATAAGCTGGCGGCACTCGATCCCTAGAGACACCGCCATGACTACGTTTCCAGACTTGACCAAAAATAGGTACGCAACCCTACATCGACCAACATCCGATGCCACAGGGATTAGTCGCCACTACCACAAATTTTCCCAACATCCCTGATCCTTCTTCCACCTCCAGACGAAACGCCGACCACCATTGTTCCTCCGGCCACCCATAAATGCTCAAAACCCATAATCCAGACATCACCAAAATGCTTACTCAATACATTATTAAAAATTGAGTTTTTAGTTTTAAAAATCCTAACTTCCTAAGTAGATTCAACTTATAATCCTGAAACAGCAAATTATGATGTTTGATTTTAACATGTTTAAAGGATTTCTACTGTAAATATTTGATCCCAACAGATTTTCAATCCTATTATTCTTAAACATATTTTTAAAACTAACATTGAATTTAAACTAACTTATCTTGTTTGAATCTCAAAGTCTTACAGAAATCAGATGCAGAGATTTTGAATTTTGATCAAACCATAGACTTTGAACTAAGAACAGAGGTGGTTTTTCAAACAACAACATAAACACTTCATATATACACAAAGATATTACATACATATATATATTTATATACACACAAGCAAAGCAATCTTTACCATAGAAATTCACATGCAACAATCATTAATCTACTTAAGCTTTTTAAGTAAATGTTTACTCACTGGATAAAGAAGGTGAATCAAGAAGTCTGACATGCACAGTTCAAACATAACAATCATATAGCATACTTAAATCCACATATGCAAACATCACTTATTTCAGAACTTCACAAGCAACAACATGTTTTACTTAAACTTTTAAATAAAGAGTTTACTCACCAGTTTAGAGTTTGAAGTAGAGACTTAAAACTGGAAAATTTGATAAGATGCTTGAAACTTTGAATTGCTGTGATCTTCTAAAATGCTTTGTTTGATGAGATGATTTAAGCTTTGAAACTGAACTGAAGTTGCTCAATCAACTTGCTTGAACTTTGATAATTTGTTATAGGCTTGAGAAAAAAAAGGATTACAGGACTTTGAAAATGCTTTGAGGAGGTTACAGGCTTTAGAAAAGATGACAGGGTTTTTGATTTGTTTTGTGTAACAACCCGGGATTTGCATTACCAATTAATAAATAAAAGTTAGGATTTTTATTTATTTTAATGAAGCATAAAAGGATTTGGAATAACAATATTTATTTGAAAAAGGCTATTTTAATTAAATTGGAAATATGGGATTTTAAAATGAGGACAAAATGTTATTTTTGGAAAGTTAAATATTTTAGGAGAGATTTTAAAACGGGTTTGGATAAGAAAAATGAGTTTTATAAACATACATGAATACTTAGACTAATTTTTGGAAACATGAAAATAACTCTCTTCTTATTGGGTTACTAAACCTAGCCCAATAACCCACCCTAAACCTCCTCTATAAATTATCTCAAACTCTTCTAACCTCATTCATTCATCCCTAATCAAAACCCTAATCATTTCCTAAAGCTTTCATAACAAAAATGGCCTCTATCTTCATCTCCTTCTAGTTTTAGCTTATGCAAGTCATTCTATGCAAAGGTAATGCAAATATCCACCTCAAATCCATTTTTATATCTCTCTAATTTCTGAAATTTAATTGGTAACACATGTTTTATGTGTTTTTTTGATCTTATAGCCTCCAAATCATCTTTTGCTAACTTGGGTTGATGCTATAGTAGTCTTTGTTGCTTTTGTGAGAGGTATATTGCTAAAAACCTCTTCTAATATGTGTTTAATCATCTTTTGATTTGGGTAATCAGTTAGTAACACATGTTTTATTATGTAACATGTGAATCATAGCTCTTTGATCATCTTTGCTTTCATTTGGGGTGTGCACATAAGGTGCTTGTAATATATGCTAGCTGAAATTATAATTAGTTTATTGCTATTAGTAAATTAGGCATATCTCATTCATCTTAAATCGGAATTAAGATTTTCTTGAAGTTCTGGAAAGCTTATTCTGTAGTTTATAACTTTTATGTTTTGAGCTTTACCTAATTTTGTGGTTTCAATTGTCGAAATCACGTTTGTTTGTCACTTACCTGACAACAAACTACAGGGTTGATAAAATAAAACCCTGAAATTGATTTGGCCATAAGTTACTCGTTTCTTATCCAAATCTAATAATTTTGGATGTTCTGGAAAACTTAGATTTAGGGCTAAAACTTTCATGTTTTGAGTTTCATGAAATTTCGAAGTTAATTGGGTCAAAATGTGCATTTTTACTACTGTCCCGAGAGCACATTGACAGTGATATAGAATTTAAATCTGAGAATTGTTTTAGTCATAAAATTTTCATCCCCGATCGGAATTTGACGATCTTGGTCATTCCGGAAAGCTTAGAAACTAAGCTACAACTTTTATATTATTCATTTTGTCAGAATTGGAAGTTTACTATGCCAAAATTGTGGTTTTTCATCTTGGTCTGTTAGTGCATAACTATAGGCCTTAGTCTCTTTTCTCCCGTTGTTTTCAGTACAGAACCCCAACTTTGCGACGCCATCCCGGGCTCGTTCTTTGTCGGATTTCATCGATTTTGGTCTCATTGGAAATCTGGAGTTCCGAACTCCATATCTAGAAAGTTTTATTAGTATCCGAGTTCATTTGACTCTTCGAAATTGCTATCGAAGTGGGACCCGGATCTCAGCCTGAAACAGTGTATTCACTGTTTCCGGGTCCGACTTTGGAGCGTCGCTGCGACTTCGTTTCAAGTCGGAATCGAGTAATTCTTTTTTGGTTCTGAAGTAGGAATGTCGGACTACATTCCTACCAATTTTCATGCCATTCGGATTTAGTTTGCTGGTCCGAATAATTTTCCGAACTTGGGTTCGCGTCAGTTTTGGACTATTTTCCAACACTTAGAATATTTTCAGTGATTTTCTGGTTTTATCGATTTCTTTGAGATTTGTCTCTGGATTCGTACACGGGCATTATAAAAAGGTTTTAAAAGTATTTTTCACTCTGAAATGGCTTTCAAAATTATTATTATATAATGTTATTTTTAATTATTAAACTATTTACTCCATAATAGGAGAGTATTCCAAAGCCGTTTTAAAGTTATTTCAAAATCAATTATAAACCGTTTCGCACCATTATTTTCTATAATAAAAATCTCACACTCACTTTTTAGCACGTCGAGCGAAGTGGAAAGGTGCTTAAACGGTTAGGAAATCTCCGGCCTATGGAACCGTGTGTATTTTCTTTCCGGTTAATCCCCGACCTATTCGATTGATCATTTTGACCTTTGGGTCTAGTTTACCGATGATACGAGGTGGACTTTTTATTGTTTGGAGTGTGAGCTTGCTATTGGTTAGTAAACCGTTTAGTGCGAACGTGGGGTATGGGACTCATTGTTAACACTTTACGGGTTCCTCTCCAAGAAGTTTGTGACACATTAGCCTCTGGGCGGTCAGTACTGGACCTCTGGGTCACCACGCCTCTGGGAAACCGTCTCTGGACACCTGTTCTATGGAGTAGTTTCTTTTTCGGCATGTGCCTCTGGGCCTTTATCCTTCTGGCAAGGATCTTGCCGTCTCGCGCGTTCCGCATCTGTGCGAGTGATCGATCACAACTCTACAGTACTTGGCAATAACGACTCCGGTCGGTGCACGTGCTATACTTGTATTATCTGATGATTTTTTTATATCCATTCGAGTACCGCCATTCGGTGTTGGTTTTATGGAACCATACGATGTAAGTGCGATTACCTTGTGGATTCACAGTGTCTCTGGGCACTACTTTTCAGTGTTTGATTTCATTGACTTTTCAGTATATCCCCATTGCTCTTTGGAGCATTGATCTTTGCTTGGGCATTGATTACAGACTCTGGTCATTCTTGGGATTATTGCCTATGGGCAACTTTTTATAGCTTTGGATACGCCGATGATATGAGGTGATTTTATTTATTCAACACTTTGGTGCTGATATTCTCTTTGGAGATTTTTACTGTTGATTGATGATTAAGGACCGTCATTATATTCATGTGGTCCAAAATACTCTTCTCTTAGGAAAAGTACTGTTTTATTTATGTACCGCATTATTATATATCTCAGGTATTACTGATTGTTTAGCTAGCCTGACCCGAGTGTTTTCGCTCGGGTCAGACCGAGTTGTTTCAGGTTAGGTCTCTGGACTTAGCTTCTGTGCTTCCGCTTGGACATTATCTGCTATGCTGATAGATAGCTCTTTATATTTGTCCACTATTTTGATACTCTGATTATTCAGTCTCTTATGTACATATCTTTGACTCACATGTGTGAGCGGTGGCTTTGTACCCACCTTTTTGATATTTGGATCTGTATTGACGATATATTGTACCTATGTTCTGTGACTGTTATGTGACTGTTCTGTGATGATGATGTTATCATTTTATATTATGTTTGTTCTGAACCTATTTTCCTTAGCCATTGTAATTTCGTTATAAATATCTATTAAATATGTCGAACCACTTGAAAAAAAAAGCGATACCACATTTCGACGTATTCAGTAGATAGTTATAGCTTGATTACATATGGTCGCTTCCATTATACTCTATTCTCCGTTCCAGCAGACGGTATTACTCCGTAATACTCTTTGTTAGAATGGGTCTCGGAGTGGGGCGTTACATCTTGGTATCAGAGCAAAGGTTCAGAATTAAGCATAACAAACACAGAACAGACACATAGTACAATACGTTATAATACGATCCAAATTGAACATATCCACCTTTAGATAAATAAGTTAGGAATATGTGTAGGAATATATTATATTCCGTAATATTCCTTAATGAATTATCTATCTTTGAATCGTGCTTAACTAAATCTACCGATCATATGTTTAAAGAGTGTCCCAAGCCTTTTTTTCTGCCGCTATTGTAAGAAGGAGGGTCATCATTATTCCACTTGTCCTACTGCACCTCCTAGATCTGGCAAGCTTAATGCTGCCAAGGCTCCTAAATCTTCAGCTCAGCCTCGAGGTACGCATCCTTCCGTTCTCGAAGGTTCTATTTTATTTCATGGTAGATCTTGTAGAGTTCTCTTTGATACGGGTGCCTCTCACTCATTCATATCAAAGGAACTAGTTGATACTTTATCTTTGAATGTTACTTGTTTGGTTTCTTCACTAAGGATTGTGAATCCCATCGGCGGATCCACGACCCTTAGCTTGCTTTGTGAGGATATAGATATTGATCTTTGTGGATTTTCTTTCCATGCGAATCTGCACGTTATGGAGTATTTGGGCTTTGACATGATTCTTGGCATGGATTGGCTCGCTCAGTACGACGCCAAAATCATTTGTTCGGAGCGGATATTATTTCTTCGTCATCCTGACTTGTCCGCTCCGTTAGCTATTGCTCTTCAGGATGTTGGGATTTCTGATATTACTTTATTTGCTCTTGATTCACGAGATGAGGATGTGGACATATCTCGTATTTCTGTTGTTCGGGATTTCCCCGATATATTCGAGCCAGTATCAGGCCTGCCGCCAAAGCGGGCCATTGAGTTCCACATCGATCTCATTCCAGGCTCCCATCCAGTTGGGCGTCCTCCCACGAGGATGTCTACTAAAGAGAATGAGGAACTCAGGAAGCAGTTAGTAGAGCTTGAGGCGAAGCAGTTCATTCGGTCCATTTCTTCGCCATGGGGTGCTGCTGTGGTCTTCGTTAAGAAGCCCGATGGCTCTCTTAGGCTTTGCATTGACTATCGCAAGCTTAATGAGTTGACCATCAGAAATCATTATCCATTGCCATGGATAGACGATATGTTTGATCAGTTGAGCGGTGCGAAGGTCTTTTCCCAGCTCGACCTTGCCACCGAATTCCATCAGCTACGAGTCGCGGAAGACAGCATTCCTCTTACAACATTTCGCACTCGTTATGGTTCTTTTGAGTGGTTGGTCATGCCGTTCGGCTTGACGAACGCTTCGGGTTTCTTCGTCGATCTCATGAATCGAGTATTCCGGGAATACATCGATAGATTCGTTCTGGTTTTCATCGATGATATTTTTATTTATTCTAGATCCGAGGCAGAGCATGCTCATCATTTGCGGATCGTCTTGGATACTCTTCGTCAGCATCAGCTTAAGGCCAAGCTCTCCAAGTGCCATTTTTGGGAGAGCAAGGTCAAGTTCTTAGGCCATATTGTATCATCTAAGGGTATTTCTGTCGATCCTGCCAAGATCGAAGCTATTCAGAATTGGAAGCAGCCCGAGAACGTTCATGATATTCGCAGCTTCCTTGGTCTGGCGGGTTATTACCGTCGATTTATCAAGGATTTCTCTCGTGTTGCACTTCCCCTCACGACTCTGACTCGTAAGGGGGTTCGCTTTATTTGGTCTGATAAGTGTGAAGTTTCTTTCCAGCGATTGAAGGAACTTCTCACTCATGCTCCTATCCTTGTGGTTCCGGAGAGTAACCACGATCTTGTTGTTTACACCGATGCTTGTGGTAGCGGGCTCGGTGCTGTGCTTATGCAAAAGGATCGGGTAGTTTCTTATGCTTCTAGGCAGCTACGTCCGAATGAGGTTCGCTATCCGACTCATGATCTTGAGTTGGCAGCTATCGTCTTTGCTTTGAAGACGTGGCGTCACATTCTATTAGGCGAACACTTCACTCTTTACACCGATCACAAGTCGCTGAAATATTTATTCAGTCAAAAGGATCTCAATATGAGGCAGTAGCGATGGCTTGAGTTTCTCGCCTTATATGACTTAGACATTCAGTATACCCCTGGCAAGGGTAATCGTGTGGCTGATGCACTCAGTCGCAAACACTCGGCAGTAGTTTCTATGATGATAGCCGAGTGGGATATTCTTGAGACTCTTTCTATGTGTGATATTAGAGATCGAGCTCCATCTTCGGATTCTCCGGTCTTATTATTCAGCTTGGAAGCTCGTCCTATCTTATTGGATCGCATTGCCCATGCTCAGTGGCAGGATCCAGAATTATTGTATCTTATTCATCTCCTTGAGTCGGGATCCAGTGATGAGACATTGTCGGATTATTCTATTAATTCTCATCGGTGTCTTCGCAGGAAGAACCGTATTTTGGTACCATCTTATTTATCACTTAGGCGCGACATTCTGGACGAGTGTCATCGCACTAAGTACACTATACATCCCGGGTCGAGTAAGATGTATGCCGACATGTGTCGCCTATTTTATTGGGAGGGCATAAAGAGTAATGTTGCAAGTTATGTAAGCCGTTGCATGACTTGTCAACAGATCAAAGCTGAGCATCAGCGTCCATCTGGTCTGCTTCAGCCGCTAGAGATTCCATTGTGGAAATGGGATCAGATATCCATGGATTTTATTGACGGTCTGCCTCGATCGAGGTCAGGCCATACTTCTATTTGGGTCATCGTCGATCGCTTGACCAAATCAGCTCATTTCATTCCTATTAAGTCCACTCGGACTGCTCCTCAGCTTGCCAAACTATATGTGAAGGAAGTTGTTCGACTTCATGGCATTCCTAGCTCTATCGTCTGTGATCGAGACACTATCTTTACTAGTCACTTCTGGAAGTGTCTACAGTCAGCTTTGGGCTCAAAGCTGAATCTCTCGACTGCTTATCATCCTCAGACCGACGGTCAGACGGAGAGGGTGAATCGTGTTTTAGGGGATCTTTTGCGCTATTGTATTCTGGATTTCGGAGGTAGTTGGGAGGATCACTTACCGCTTGTAGAGTTCTCCTACAACAACAGCTTTCAGTCTAGTATTGGCATGGCTCCTTTTGAGGCTCTTTACGGAAGGCCATGTCATTCTCCTTCGTGTTGGTTAGAATCTGGCGAGAAGCTCCTTCTTGGTCCAGATTCAGTTCGGAATCTTCTGAGAAGATTATTCTTATTCGTCAGAGAATGAAAGAGGCGCAGAACCGTCAAAAATCCTACGCGGACAACCGTAGGAAGCCTCTTGAGTTCTCCATTGGTGATCATGTCTTTATTCGGATATACCTATGAAAGGGGTTGTGCTTTTCAGCTCTACAGGGAAGTTGGCTCCTCGCTATGTTGGACCATTTCCTATTACGGAACGCATCGTCCCCGTGGCTTATCGTGTGACTCTACCTGCTCACTTCTCTGGAATGCACGACGTGTTCCATGTTTCCCAGCTTCGCATGTGTGTCCGCGATCCTGATTCTATCATTGAGCCGCATGCTGTGCCTGATTTAGAGATCTTACCTGATTTATCTTTGGAGCAGCAACCTCCTCGAGTGCTTGATTCGGAGGTTAGACGCCTTCGCAACAAAGAGGTCTTACTCGTGAAGATTCAATGGTCATCGAATCCTAAGGACTGCACTTGGGAGACTAGAGAATCTGTCGAGTGCTCTTATCCGGGCTTTCTCCCATCTTCTTCTACGGGTGAGAATTCTCTATTTTATCTCTATCACTTCTTTTGTGGATTTGACGTTATAGAGGACATCTATCTTAAGGAATTGCGGGGACGCAATTTTCTTAAGGGGGGGGGGGAGTCTGTAACAACCCGGGATTTGCATTACCAATTAATAAATAAAAGTTAGGATTTTTATTTATTTTAATGAAGCATAAAAGGATTTGGAATAACAAAATTTATTTGAAAAAGGCTATTTTAATTAAATTGGAAATATGGGATTTTAAAATAAGGACAAAATGTTATTTTTGGAAAGTTAAATATTTTAGAAGAGATTTTAAAACGGGTTTGGATAAGAAAAATGAGTTTTATAAACATACATGAACACTTAGACAAATTTTTGGAAACATGTAAATAACTCTCTTCTTATTGGGTTACTAAACCTAGTCCAATAACCCACCATAAACCTCCTCTATAAATTATCTCAAACTCTCCTAACCTTATTCATTCATCCCTAATCAAAACCCTAATCATTTCCTAAAGCTTTCATAACAAAAATGGCCTCTATCTTCATCTCCTTCTAGTTTTAGCTTATGCAAGTCATTCTATGCAAAGGTAATGCAAATACCCACCTCAAATCCATTTTTATATCTCTCTAATTTCTGAAATTTAATTGGTAACACATGTTTTATGTGTTTTTTTGATCTTATAGCCTCCAAATCATCTTTTGCTAACTTGGGTTGATGCTATAGTAGTCTTTGTTGCTTTTGTGAGAGGTATATTACTAAAAACCTCTTCTAATATGTGTTTAATCATCTTTTGATTTGGGTAATCAGTTAGTAACATATGTTTTATTATGTAACATGTGAATCATAGCTCTTTGATCATCTTTGCTTTCATTTGGGGTGTGCACATAAGGTGCTTGTAATATATGCTAGCTGAAATTATAATTAGTTTATTGCTGTTAGTAAATTAGGCATATCTCATTCATCTTAAATCGGAATTAAGATTTTCTTGAAGTTCTGGAAAGCTTATTATGTAGCCTATAACTTTTATGTTTTGAGCTTTACCTAATTTTGTGGTTTGAATGGTCGAAATCACGTTTGTTTGTCGCTGACCTGACAATAAACTACAGGGTTGATAAAATAAAACCCTGAAATTGATTTGACCATAAGTTACTCGTTTCTTATCCAAATCTAATAATTTTGGATGTTATGGAAATCATAGATTTAGGGCTAAAACTTTCATGTTTTGAGTTGCATGAAATTTCGAAGTTAATTGGGTCAAAACTGTGCATTCTTACTACTGTCCCGAGAGCACATTGATAGTGATATAGAATTTAAATCTGAGAATTGTTTTAGTCATAAAATTTTCATCCTCGATCGGAATTTGACGATCTTGGTCATTCCAGAAAGCTTAGAAACTAAGCTACAACTTTTATTTTATTGATTTTGTTAGAATTGGAAGTTTACTATACCAAAATTGTGGTTTTTCATCTCTGGTCTGTTAGTGCATAACTATAGGCCTTAGTCTCTTTTATCCCGTTGTTTTCAGTACAGAACCCCGAATTTGCGACGCCATCCCGGGCTCGTCCTTTGTCGGATTTCATCGATTTTGGTCTCGTTGGAAAGCTGGAGTTCCGAACTCCATCTCTAGAAAGTTTGATTAGTATCCGAGTTCATTTGACTCTTTGAAATTGCTGTCGAAGAGGGACCCGGATCTCAGCCTGAAACAGTGTATTCACTGTTTCCGGATCCGACTTTGGAGCGTCGCTGCAACTTCGTTTCAAGTCGGAATCGAGTAATTCTTTTTGCGTTCTGAAGTAGGAATGTTGGACTACGTTCCTACCAATTTTCATGCCATTCGGATTCAGTTTGCTGGTCCGAATAATTTTTCGAACTTGGATTCGCGTAAGTTTTGGACTATTTTCCAACACTTAGAATATTTTCAGTGATTTTCTTGTTTTATCGATTTCTTTGAGATTTGTCTCTGGATTTCGTAAACGGGCATTATAAAAAGGTTTTAAAAGGATTTTCCACTCCAAAATAGCTTTCGAAATTATTATTATATATTGTTATTTTTAATTATTAAACTACTTACTCCATAATAGGAGAGTATTCCAAAGCCGTTTTAAAGTTATTTCAAAATCAATTATAAACCATTTTGCACCATTATTTTCTATAATAAAAATCTCACACTCACTTTTTAGCACGTCGAGCGAAGTGGAAAGGTGCTTAAACGGTTAGGAAATCTCCGGCCTATGGAACCGTGTGTATTTTCTTTCCAGTTAATCCCCAACCTATTCGATTGATCGTTTTGACCTTTGGGTCTAGTTTACCGATGATACGAGGTGGACTTTTTATTGTTTGGAGTGTGAGCTTGCTATTGGTTAGTAAACCGTTTAGTGCGAACGTGGGGTATGGGACTCATTGTTAACACTTTACGGGTTCCTCTCCAAGAAGTTTGTGACACATTAGCCTCTGGGCGGTCAGTACTGGACCTCTGGGTCACCACGCCTCTGGGCAACCGTCTCTGGACACCTGTTCTATGGAGCAGTTTCTTTTTCGGCATGTGCCTCTGGGCCTTTATCCTTCTGGGAAGGATCTTGCCGTCTCGCGCGTTTCGCATCTGTGCGAGTGATCGATCACAACTCTACAGTACTTGGCAATAATGACTCCGGTCGGTGCACGTGCTATACTTGTATTATCTGATGATTTTTTTATATCCATTCGAGTACCGCCATTCGGTGTTGGTTCTATGGAACCATACGATGTAAGTGCGATTACCTTGTGGATTCACAGTGTCTCTGGGCACTACTTTTCAGTGTTTGATTTCATTGACTTTTCAGTATATCCCCATTGCTCTTTGGAGCATTGATCTTTGCTTGGGCATTGATTACAGACTCTGGTCATTCTTGGGATTATTGCCTATGGGCAACTTTTTATAGCTTTGGCTACGCCGATGATATGAGGCGATTTTATTTATTCAACACTTTGGTGCTGATATTCTCTTTGGAGATTTTTACTGTTGATTGATGATTAGGGACCGTCATTATATTCATGTGGTCCAAAATACTCTTCTCTTAGGAAAAGTACTATTTATTTATGTACCGCATTATTATATATCTCAGTTATTACTGATTGTTTAGCTAGCCTGACCCGAGTGTTTTCGCTCGGGTCAGACCGAGTTGTTTCAGGTTAGGTCTCTGGACTTAGCTTCTGTGCTTCCGCTTGGACATTATCTGCTATGCTGATAGATAGCTCTTTATATTTGTCCACTATTTTAATACTCTGATTATTCAGTCTCTTATGTACATATCTTTGACTCACATGTGTGAGCGGTGGCTTTGTACCCACCTTTTTGATATTTGGATCTGTATTGACGATATATTGTACCTATGTTCTGTGACTGTTATGTGACTGTTCTGTGATGATGATGTTATCATTTTATATTATGTTTGTTCTGAACCTATTTTCCTTAGCCATTGTAATTTCGTTATAAATATCTATCAAATATGTCGAACCACTTGAAAAAAAAGCGATACCACATTTCGACGTATTCAGTAGATAGTTATAGCTTGATTACATATGGTCGCTTCCATTATACTCTATTCTCCATTCCAGCAGACGGTATTACTCCGTAATACTCTTTGTTAGAATGGGTCTCGGAGTAGGGCATTACATTTTGAGGGAAGATGATTACAGGTTAAAGAATATTTTCTGGTTTGCATTGTCTTTAATGAACGAAAGGAAAAAAAAGAAAGCTTGATAAATAGAGAACAAGTATGCAGCTTTGATAGTTGTATTTGTATAAAAATAATATTTGTATTCTAGCTGGACAATATTTGATCAGAGATTTTCTTATGGTATGGAGGCTGATATGATACATTTTGTACAAGCATTAATGAAGTTGTACATTTTCATGCTTACCCCCTTTCAATTCGTATGTACTTATGTGTTATTTTTATTATGTTAGCTTGTGTTCATTCCTATTTTGTATGGAAGTATACTCTTTGCAGGTAGGTATATGGCTTGTATATGAAGATATTTGTTTTGTTATTTCTAGCTTACACAATATACATATGTTTGTCTGATTTCATTTTCTACTTAGTGCTTATTTTTATACTTTGTTTATAAACTTATTCATTTGGCTTTTATTTTCATTTTTATTTTGTATTTTAGTCATCAACATTTAAATTATATTTCGTAAGTTTACTTACTTATATTTATATCTTATAGTCTAACTATCAATATTTAAATTACATTCACATGTTTGACTTACATTTAATATTTATATAAGGAGTTATCTCTTTATTAATAAATTACTTATTTTATCAATCTATATTTAAAAAGAACAAAACAACCTTTTAATAAATCTAAACTTAAGCTAAGATACAATTTGATCAATTAAACATTTATCTTAAATATTTTAAAACCATATATTCTAAATTAAATAATAATTTCCAAATTTCCAAAATATATTAGAATTTGAAAACAGGATTTATTTATTTATTAAATTCAAACCAAAGATTTCTATTTACAATATATACAAATATATACACATTATAAGTAGAAAACAATTTATTAGCTTTTAAAAAGATAAAAATCACCGATTAAATATTTATTGAAAGAAGATTATTAAATCAATTTAAATCTTATTAACAATTATTATCAAATCAATTTAATTTTTAATGTAGATTATTAAATTGATATTGCCCAAAATTCCGGGATATCACATTCCTCCCCCCTTAAAAGAATTTCATCCCCGAAATTTAAAAACAAAGGTAATTTAATAATCTATTTAAGATTTTAATTTTAGAACACAAGCATATATCAATCATGTGCTAATGACCATAGCAACCAAATTATCTAATCAAACAAATCTAATTATCCAGACAAAATTCTGGATAGAAATTTTCTCGAGTTTCCCAAGTATAAATATCGAGATACTCGCCCTACAAAATCCAAACAAACAATACTACTAAGCTACAGAGCTTCCACTCTTCTAGATCCACAAAACAAGACAAGATATCAGACTATAGACAAGTCTGACACAACAACCAAAACTTCCTGAACTGCTGGTTCTATAATCAAAGATAGATCTAACACGTACTCCCTTAGAGATACGTGAAACACATCGAATCCCAGTTATCCACACTAGCAATTCAATCTTGAAGTCCAACACTAATCCTAAGAAGAACAACAGGAAAGATCCAAATATCTCGGAGCTAGCTTCCCAATCTTACCCAATCTTATAGCTCCCTGGATCGGAGAAAATCTCAACAACAATGAAGTCTCCAACTTCAAACTCCAAATTCCTCCGTCTCTTATCCACAAAACTCTTCTGACAATCCTGGACTGCCTACATCCTTCCTGATCAGCTCATCCTTCGCTGATACCTCTCAAAACAATCTGAACCAAAATAACTCAACAAAAGATCCTCTCAAGATTTACCCAAAATCCAGAATACAACGCTACTCCACCATCAACAGTAGATTACAACTTACTTCTCCTATCCGGGGAAAAGACAAAACAAAAACACATACCAACCTGGCCTCAAATCTAGAAAAATTTCATGTAGAAATTCTCTAATCCCAAAACACTGCAACTTCCAGTTGCTTCCACACTAAAATAGCTGCCACCATGCTTCCACAGCGCAACTCTGACTGAACAGATGAAAATGCTGATGACGAACCCAAGCACAGACCGGACAACACATTCCAAAAATATGGTTCGACAGATCCAAAAAGAATACTCAGAAGTTCCTCCAAAACCTGAGCTGCTTCACCAAATTCTCTCCAAAAACCATCCTAATACTAAGCTGAACCATCGGTACCACTTCTGGAATCCAGTCGATACCAAACTCAATCTCCAGATGCTAACAAAACTCTGACTCCCTGAAGACATCCAGAAAAATCTCTGACAACCCAGGAGAACACTCAGACTATCGCAAGTCGCTTTTGCGATCAATCCGGCCTATTTCCAGAGAAAAACTGTTCTCTCTTTACCAAACAGAACAGTTTACGCTTAACTAGCCAATCCAACGAAGAAACGGAACCACTCTGCTGCTTCTGAACTCCACTACTAAGCTAGAAAGCTTCCTTGCCAACACACAGAACATTCCGAGCTGCGCTGTTGACATCAATGCCAAGGAATTCCTAATCCAAAGCTATTCAAGAAACTCGGACCTCAACCCAAACAGAAACACCCTGCTGAACACAGCCACAAAACCGAACCAGACACACTTCCTTAACTTGTTCCAAAGAAACATCTTCGGAGACATCCATAGTCACTGCGTCTCATCACACAGCTTGTAACGACCCAGAATTTTGAACAATTTAAATTGAAATTTTTTAATTAATTTTAAATATTTAAATGATTGTTTGACTTGAATTTCAATTATCAGAATAAATTGGCGATTTAATTATAAAATTTAATCTATTGAATGTTGAATAAATATTTGAATCTTCAATATTAAGCTGAAGAAAAATATTTCAAAAGCCTTTAAAATTTATATCGATGATACTGAAGATAATAGAAGCTTCAGAATTGAATTTGAAACTAATTTGTCCGGTTTTGAAATTTATATCGTTCAACCGATATTTAAAAATAGCGTTCCGAGGCACAGTCTCGGAATTCGACGAAACCAGTTCCATTGGGTCCGTAATATTGAATTATTGTCGGATTTCAAATTTCGTATTTTTTGGTGTTGTTATGTGACCGTACGGTGAGAAAATGCCTTGAAATTAAATCGAATTCAATTTAATTTAAAATTTGAATTTGGTCAATTCATAACACTATAGCTTCCCTTCATCCACGCCTAAAATCACGATACAAAAATCGTGCAAGCACGACTCTTCTCTGATAAATCACATTCCTCCTTCTATTCAAAATCAGAAATAAAGAAAGAAAATTTTCTCCCGTTCAAATAAAAAATAATGGCCGAGCGTGGTCTCTCAGATCAAAGTCGATCTCCCCTTCTTCTTTTTCCTTTCCGTCTCGAATTAAGGAAGCCGAGCTCTCTTCTTTTCTCCAAACCAAATCAAGATCGTTCGAAACCCCTTTCCAACTACCTTCCTCCATAAATTAATCGAGCCGCTCCATGATGGGATGAGTAGCTCGAAGCGAGCATCGCGGCTGCGTGAGGACGAGGGGAAGTAGGGATCGCGATCTCGATCTGAGCATTGTTGGGTGATGTCGCGTTCGCCTGGAGGGCAGCCGCGTGAAGCAGGGTGGAGGTATGGTTTCGCGATGATTTTCACTGGGTGGCGTAGCGAGGCAGTGGCTCAAAGTCGAGCGAGGTGGCGAAGGAGCGACGATGTCGCGATCGCTGGTGAGCGCGAGCAGACTGGAAGGCGTCTTGGTAAAGTGGCAGGCGCGTGTGAGTTTTAGGGCTGCAGCCTGGGTGGCGCGAGCTCGCGTGAAGAGGACGCGATGGTGATTGGTGATGGGCAGGCTTGTCGCGACTGTAAAGAGAATTCGAATTCGACAGTGAGGTATACCTAATTTATTTTAATTTAATTCGTTAAATTTTATATGAAAAAAAGGGGAAATTATATGTATATATACAGATTTATATATATATATATATATAAAATGTTGTTAGCAGTGAAACAGAATATGTATATATATATATAGTTTAAGTAAAATTATTTGATCGAGTTAAGATTTATTAATTGGAAAGTGTATTTACAAAGGGGTAGACATTGATGTGTATATATATAGTTTAAGTAAAATTCTTTGATCAAAATTAAATCACTAGTCTAAGAATAAAAATCTGGGTTGAATAAATTTATCTAAAGGAAATCGAATCAAAATTATCAAATGAAAGCTTATTATTCGGCCTGTTCAAATATTAATGAACTGTGTATGATTGTTTATACAAGGTCTAAATTGCCAAGAAAACAAATTGGATTGGATTGGATTGCAAATTATAAAGCAAAGGTGAGATTTTTCTCACTCAAATAAAATTTTGTTTCACAGTTATTGGCTGATTGATTGCTATTTGGATGTGGTATTAGATATAGTAGGATATATCTATATATATAGCAATATATACATATTGGCATATGTATATATTGTATTGATTGATTTCCCGCATTTGTATAGCGGATGAGATCCTATTGCGCCGTTAGTAAGCAGATGATTTTTATAAAACCCATATACCGCGATATTCCACCTCGAAGTGGAATTGGTATTGTGCTAACGTCTGTGGATGCAGGGAAACAGGTTGGAGGGATCCAACTGGATTCCTCACCAGTATTTATTTGATTATAGATATTGTGATATTTGTTGATTATCATATTGATATATGATATTGGATGTCGTGATTGACAAATTTGTGTGTTGCATCATCAGATCCACTTTTGAAATTTAAAAATGATGATGTTGATTTTAAAAGAGATTTTTAAAGTGATCTTTGAAAATATACGTTTTATTAAATTTTTGAAGTGATTTATTTTTACATAAATAAACGTTCAAATTTTAAAGTTATAAAAGTTAAAATTTTTGTGAAATATAACCAAAGTGTCATTTTTGAAATAAATGGTTAAGTAATTTATAAAATGGTTGGAATTGGGATTTTTGAATTATTAAAACGATGTATATAAAAGATGTACAAAAAAATTGATATTTATAAATATAAGATATTGGGATTATAAAACGAATTTTTATAAGTGTTAAAATGAAGAATAAATGGATTGCATAAGTAAATGAAATTTTATATTTATAAATTATGAAGTTACAAAATAAATAGATTTTGTAAAACAAAAGATTTATAAGTAATTTACTTATAAATCGGGTATCGGCATTTTAATTGAGATTTATGAATAATTTATAGATGAGATTTATAAAATATACATTTTATAAATCAAAACAATGGAATTATAAAAGTAGTTCGGTTATTGTTGAAAATAAAGTTATAAATGAAATCTTATAAGTAATAAAATTTAAAATTTGTGAAGTTTTAAAGGAGTGATTTTGTAAATAAATGAATTTTAAGTATTTAACTTATAAATTGGATTTTTGCCTTTAAATGGAATATTGATCGAATTTGTTAATAAAGGAGATTGATAAATCGAAGTTGTTATAAAATAGAAATGGAATTTATAAACGTTGTTTTATAAATCCGAAAATCAATCAAAATTGATGAATTTAATATAGAAGGTTATTAAGAGGATTTTATCCACGATCTTGGATAGTGGATAAATTCTTGAAATAACATGTGTAGAAAATATTGAAATTTGGTTAGTGAAGTATATTCATGATTTTTGGACAGTGAATATATTGTTAAGTAAAATGGATATGTTTTTGGGGAAGTGATATTAAAAAATGGAGTTAATTGTTTTAACGATGTTTTTAAATGTGTTAAATATCGAAACCATAGATTTCAACATTTATTGTTGAAATAGACGTTTTCGAGAAATAAGGAAATGGTAGACTATAACACTGTTGTTATAGTAAATGATTTCCGAAAGGAAATGTTTTTTTATAGTATTGGGATTTATATATCTATCTTAATTTCGAATCCCTATACTAGTGATTTTGAGTCGTCGTAACGATGTTTTACGTAACATTCGTTTTGACTCAAATAGATTTTCTTAAAGAATGAAATATATACTTAATATTGATTTAAGTATATCGCATATTTTCAAATGTTGAAAATAAAATAGATTTGTGAATTACTTATTTTTAAATAAGTATGGAATTGCTTTTCCAATATGAAATGAACATTTTGAGAATTTATCTTCTTAAAGATAAATTGAAAGTGAATATTTGAAATCGATTTGAAAATCGTATATCAGTAGATATTTGGAAGTATAAATTCACTATGGAATTTATAAAAGAAATGGAAATTCGTTTTAAAAATAAATATCGATTTATTTTTGAAGTGTGGAAATTTTATATCTAGTAAAGATATTTTGGAAAATAAATAATTTGGAAAATTATTTGGAATCTGATGATGTTGCGCATCTTTATTGATAGTTAAATAACCGACTATCAATAATTACCTTTGAATGGGTATTTTTTGTGATTTGCTTGAATTTGAATGCCACACTTATTTTTGAATATTTCGCTCACTATTCGGGTTAGCCGGGAAAGGACCATGGGGTCGTATAACCCATTCCGAATATGTGATACGTCGTAATGAATTGCATTTGATGATCGGTGTTGAAGACCGGATATTTTTGAAAACGGAAGGATTACCGTCGAGTTACTCTACATCGGCTGATCTTCGATTTAGAGGTTTTATCACCCTTAGTGACGGGAAGTCCGGACGTGATTGAAAATTATCCAGATTTGCAAGGGCTTCGTGAGAAGTGCCTTCGGTTCTGTTCAATCCCGGAACAGACTTGTATGGATTGTGTGTCTGACGTTACAGATTGAGATATAAAGCTGATTTCTTTCAAATACATTTCTGTTGGTGGCGGAGACTTTATTCTCTTAGCTTAACACCCTTCTCTGAGACGTACGAGCTCAGAGGTTATGTAGTTGAAATTTATCAGCGATATACTCCCAATTTGGTAACGTGACATGCTGAGTGTTGCTGTGAAATGATCGTTGGTTGATCATTTATGATATGATCGTTTGTTTGATCATTTATCTTTGTGATCATTACTTTGATCATTTGTTTGACCCGAAGCATGGCTTTGTGACAAAGCGTAGCTTTGTGGACGAGACTTCGTCGAGCCTCACACCCCGGAAATGGTCAAAACAGGAATGATGCGGCAAGGTTCTAGGGAGTAGCGCCCCTTAGTGTATGTCATTCCTTTTGGATAGAGGTGGTATCATGGTATGGAGCCCAGATACTTAACCTATGTGGTTGCTGCAAATTTATTACTTTGTGGTTGTTGGAAATCGAGGATCCTCGGGAAGATCGGTTACGATCGGGGGATGGCATACGTATGTCAGTAGTTACCTATTTTTGCAGAGGTAACCCGGCCTTGTGTTGGCAGAGATCCGGTTAGGTTCTCGGGACGTCATTCCAGAGGCGTTTCCATGTGGCAATGGGAAGTTCCTTGGCCTGACCATTTGTTGGAAATCCAAAGAAACAATACGTGACGTGTACGGTTTTAGTTGTATTACCTGCTATGGAATGTGGCGGTAACCTGCTATTGAACATAGTAGCTATAGTAGGCATAAGTGTGGAATGCCTATGCTGGCTAAGATTTATATTATACTTTCGAAAAATTTTCTACACTATGCACTAATAATAATATCAAAAATAATTTGATTTTGCGTATCAAGCATCTTTGACTATCATAAGGAGAAATCTCCTTCGATTCTGCGTTTGCATTGTGTGTGTGTGTGTGCGGGAGGCCTTATGGTAGTCTCATTTTCCAAAAGCATTGCGAAATTGACTTTAAAACCTCCCTGTTGTTTGTTTTAAAAATAACTGTTTTACGATCTCACACCAGTCACCATGACTGACTCGGAGTTTATTGTTTCCCTTCTAAACTCTGGGTGCCCACCAATTTCCACACGGGCAGCCTAGAGTTATGTTATCAGGATATTCTAGATATTCTAGAGCTTTGGAAGCAAGCTGGATGGCGAAACGTATCACCTATATTTTTTATTACGCTGTGTATTCTGTATGAGGACAAGTTATATAACTGTCCATTGTTGTATTGAGTTGTGTATTGACTCTGTTGATGTATGTATAAAACTGATATAGTTCTTTGTTTAAAAGACTAGTGATTATCTATTATATTTTTGTTCCGCTGCGAATGTGAGATTCTGATATTGTTTCTGTTTCTGATGTTGTTCAGTTGTACTTCTTTCTTTTTCTTCTATCTTTTCTTCTACCTCTTCTTTTAAACATTAAAGTTCGCATTTCCGCCATCCGATTGTTTGACAGTTGCTACAGTGGACGTAGCAGTGTCGGGTTTCCGGAAGACGGATTTGCGGGTCTTTATAGGTGGTATCAGAGCATATGGTTAAGCGACAACCCTGCTCTGTTGGGTGTTACTCATTAGAGATAGAGTCAGTAGTACTCTAGAATGAGTTGAGTGTAATAATAGATATGAGCGCGTATTTGTTATTGAATAAAAAAATTTGTTTTGTATTGTGTTGACTTATCGGTTGACTGTTTATAGATTCTGGTCGGTGCAGGGTGGCCAACTGTAATCGATAGGGATTTCTAAACTCTTAAACAAGATAAACTGACACAGTATTGTTTTAAAATAGGGTAAATGAAATAATTTTACCCAAAACTATTTTTGTATAGAAAAGAAATAATTTTCTATGAATTATCATAGTATGTGGATGTTTGGAGTGTTAGGAAATAATAATATTGAATTATTATCATTATTATATGAAATGGAATGAGAAATTAAAATAATAACCAAAGATTTGGAAATAAATTCATTTGACAGATGAAATTTATAAATATGAATTAAGAATATAAGGAAATAAATTCATACATGAATAAAATTGTGAATATAAATTGTAATGTGGTTTATAAATGAAAATGGAATTCCAAGAAAGTAATTGAAAATTAAAATTCATTAATGGAATGGAATTAGTAATATGAATGTACCAATGATTTGATAAATCGAAATGTAAATAAGTCGAAGACTTATAAATTTTTTGAAATTTGATAGAAATGAGATTTAAAATGAAAATGAATGAATTTGTGAATGAATAAATAGATTTGCAATTGCAAGTGCAGGGAAAATATTTAAAATTAATTAGTAAGTGAAGCTAATTGAATATTGACCAAATGAATAAGGTTTGAAACGAATTAAATTCAATGATTATAAAGAAAGGTAAATTGAATTCGAATTGAAAATCCAGTTTAATATAAGTGGTTATAAACCAAAATAGTGAATTGAAAACAAATTTTGGGAATGAACAAAAAGAAAAAAAAAACTGGAATTAAAAACTGAATGTTGAAAACAAATTTGAATTGTGTAAAATAAAATCAAGTTTTAAGATTAGTTTGAAGTGAACTAAAGATAATTGATAAATTCAATATTCAGAAGTTAAACTGAATCCGAATTAAATTAGATTGAAATTGAATTCAAATGGAATTTGAAATGTAAAATTGAATGAAAAGAATATATAACTTCAATAGTGAATTAGAGATGATATAAGAAGTATATATTGAAAATTTTGTAATTGAATTTGCAAAATGGATTGAATAATGTAACTAGATATTATGGCTAGTAGGATATACAGGTGTATTAAAGGAACTGGGATTTTATTTTCAAAGATAAATTTGAATTGCTCGACAAAAGGTAAGTATTTGAATTTCAATATGAGATTTGATGATTTTCTTGTCTAGCCGCTTGGCTTTTTCTTTTCTTTTTGAAATTTGAGAGTCCGTAGGGACGTTTTGTAGTCGTGTCGTGTTAGCCGCGCAAAGGAGGCTGGCGAAATTTTTCGAAAATTTCGAGTGTTAGGAAATTTTGAGAAAATTTTGAAGTTTAGAATTTGAATTTAAATTTAAATTTGAACTGAGAAGTAAACAATATTGTTTGAAAACTATGAAAGTGTTTGGAAAGTTAGTTGAAATTAATAACGAATCCTTAGTAGAAAGATTTGTTTTGAAAAATTTGATAAAACTATTGGATTGTGAAAAATAGTAGAAGAGTTAAGGACCTTTTTTCCTAACTTGTAATTTCGGGACGAAATTCTTTTAAGGAAGGAAGTTTGTAACGACCCAGAATTTTGAACAATTTAAATTGAAAAATTTAATTAATTTTAAATATTTAAATGATAGTTTGACTTGAATTTCAATTATCAGAATAAATTGGCGATTTAATTATAAAATTTAATCTATTGAATGTTGAATAAATATTTGAATCTTCAATATTAAGCTGAAGAAAAATATTTCAAAAGCCTTTAAAATTTATATCGATGATACTGAAGATAATAGAAGCTTCAGAATTGAATTTGAAACTGATTTGTCCGG
The DNA here is from genome assembly GCA_030737815.1 of Allium fistulosum. Classification (NCBI taxonomy): domain Eukaryota; kingdom Viridiplantae; phylum Streptophyta; class Magnoliopsida; order Asparagales; family Amaryllidaceae; genus Allium; species Allium fistulosum. Next base: position 694,572,920 of record CM060904.1, read on the forward strand.
TTTTGAAATTTATATCGTTCAACCGATATTTAAAAATAGTGTTCCGAGGCACAGTCTCGGAATTCGACGAAACTAGTTCCATTGGGTCCGTAATATTGAATTATTGTCGGATTTCAAATTTCGTATTTTTTGGTGTTGTTATGTGACCGTACGGTGAGAAAACGCCTTTTAATTAAATCGAATTCAATTTAATTTAAAATTTGAATTTGGTCAATTCAGAACACTATAGCTTCCCTTCATCCACGCCTAAAATCGCGATACAAATATCGTGCAAGCACGACTGTTCTCTGATAAATCACATTCCTCCTTCTATTCAAAATCAGAAACAAAGAAAGAAAATTTTCTCTCGTTCAAATCAAAAATAATGGCCGAGCGTGGTCTCTCAGATCAAAGTCAATCTCCCCTCCTTCTTTTCCTTTCCATCTCGAATTAAGGAAGCCGAGCTCCCTTCTTTTCTCCAAACCAAATCAAGATCGTTCGAAACCCCTTTCCAACTACCTTCCTCCATAAATTAATCGAGCCGCTCCATGATGGGATGAGTAGCTCGAAGCGAGCATCGCGGCTGCGTGAGGACGAGGGGAAGTAGGGATCGCGATCTCGATATGAGCATTGTTGGGTGATGTCGCGTTCGCCTGGAGGGCAGCAGCGTGAAGCAGGGTGGAGGTAGGGTTTCGCGATGATTTTCACTGGGAGGCGTAGCGAGGCAGTGGCTCAAAGTCGAGCGAGGTGGCGAAGGAGCAACGATGTCGCGATCGCTGGTGAGCGCGAGCAGACTGGAAGGCGTCTTGGTAAAGCGGTAGGCGCGTGTGAGCTTTAGGGCTGCAGCCTGGGTGGCGCGATCTCGCGTGAAGAGGACGCGATGGTGATTGGTGATGGGCAGGCTTGTCGCGACTGCAAAGAGAATTCGAATTCGACAGTGAGGTATACCTAATTTATTTTAATTTAATTCGTTAAATTTTATATGAAAAAAAGGGGAAATTATATGTATATATACAGATTTATATATATATATAAAATGTTGTTAGCAGTGAAATAGAATATGTATATATATATAGTTTAAGTAAAATTATTTGATCGAGTTAAGATTTATTAATTGGAAAGTGTATTTACAAAGGGGTAGACATTGATGTGTGTGTGTGTGTGTATATATATATAGTTTAAGTAAAATTCTTTGGTCAAAATTAAATCACTAGTCTAAGAATAAAAATCTGGGTTGAATAAATTTATCTAAAGGAAATCGAATCAAAATTATCAAATGAAAGCTTATTATTCGGCCTGTTCAAATATTAATGAACTGTGTATGATTGTTTATACAAGGTCTAAATTGCCAAGAAAACAAATTGGATTGGATTGGATTGCAAATTATAAAGCAAAGGTGAGATTTTTCTCACTCAAATAAAATTTTGTTTCGCAGTTATTGGCTGATTGATTGCTATTTGGATGTGGTATTAGATATAGTAGGATATATCTATATATATAGCAATATATACATATTGGCATATGTATATATTGGATTGATTGATTTCCCGCATTTGTATAGCGGATGAGACCCTATTGCGCCGTTAGTAAGCGGATGATTTTTATAAAACCCATATACCGCGATATTCCACCTCTAAGTGGAATTGGTATTGTGCTAACGTCTGTGGATGCAGGGAAACAGGTTGGAGGGATCCAACTGGATTCCTCACCAGTATTTATTTGATTATAGATATTGTGATATTTGTTGATTATCATATTGATATATGATATTGGATGTCGTGATTGACAAATTTGTGTGTTGCATCATCAGATCCACTTTTGAAATTTAAAAATGATGATGTTGATTTTAAAAGAGATTTTTTGAAGTGATCTTTGAAAATATACGTTTTATTAAATTTTTGAAGTGATTTATTTTTACATAAATAAACGTTCAAATTTTAAAGTTATAAAAGTTAAAATTTTTGTGAAATATAACCAAAGTGTCATTTTTGAAATAAATGGTTAAGTAATTTATAAAATGGTTGGAATTGGGATTTTTGAATTATTAAAACGATGTATATAAAAGATGTACAAAAAATTTGATATTTATAAATATAAGATATTGGGATTATAAAACGAATTTTTATAAGTGTTAAAATGAAGAATAAATGGATTGCATAAGTAAATGAAATTTTATATTTATAAATTATGAAGTTACAAAATAAATAGATTTTGTAAAACAAAAGATTTATAAGTAATTTACTTATAAATCGGGTTTCGGCATTTTAATTGAGATTTATGAATAAGTATGAATGGTTTATAGATGAGATTTATAAAATATACATTTTATAAATCAAAACAATGGAATTATAAAAGTAGTTCGGTTATTGTTGAAAATAAAGTTATAAATGAAATCTTATAAGTAATAAAATTTAAAATTTGTGAAGTTTTAAAGGAGCGATTTTGTAAATAAATGAATTTTAAGTATTTAACTTATAAATTGGATTTTGCCTTTAAATGGAATATTGATCGAATTTGTTAATAAAGGAGATTGATAAATCGAAGTTGTTATAAAATAGAAATGGAATTTATAAACGTTGTTTTATAAATCCGAAAATCAATCAAAATTGATGAATTTAATATAGAAGGTTATTAAGAGGATTTTATCCACGATCTTGGATAGTGGATAAATTCTTGAAATAAAATGTGTAGAAAATATTGAAATTTGGTTAGTGAAGTATATTCATGATTTTTGGACAGTGAATATATTGTTAAGTAAAATGGATATGTTTTTGGGGAAGTGATATTAAAAAATGGAGTTAATTGTTTTAACGATGTTTTTAAATGTGTTAAATATCGAAACCATAGATTTCAACATTTATTGTTGAAATAGACGTTTTCGAGAAATAAGGAAATGGTAGACTATAACACTGTTGTTATAGTAAATGATTTCCGAAAGGAAATGTTTTTTTTATAGTATTGGGATTTATATATCTATCTTAATTCTGAATCCCTATACTAGTGATTTTGAGTCGTCGTAACGATGTTTTATGTAACATTCGTTTTGACTCAAATAGATTTCATTAAAGAATGAAATATATACTTAATATTGATTTAAGTATATCGCATATTTTCAAATGTTGAAAATAAAATAGATTTGTGAATTACTTATTTTTAAATAAGTATGGAATTGCTTTTCCAATATGAAATGAACGTTTTGAGAATTTATCTTCTTAAAGATAAATTGAAAGTGAATATTTGAAATCGATTTGAAAATCGTATATCAGTAGATATTTGGAAGTATAAATTCACTATGGAATTTATAAAAGAAATGGAAATTCGTTTTAAAAATAAATATCGATTTATTTTTGAAGTGTGGAAATTTTATATCTAGTAAAGATATTTTGGAAAATAAATAATTTGGAAAATTATTTGGAATCTGATGATGTTGCGCATCTTTATTGATAGTTAAATAACCGACTATCAATAATTACCTTTGAATGGGTATTTTTTGTGATTTGCTTGAATTTGAATGCCACACTTATTTTTGAATATTTCGCTCACTATTCGGGTTAGCCGGGAAAGGACCATGGGGTCGTATAACCCATTCCGAATATGTGATACGTCGTAATGAATTGCATTTGATGACCGGTGTTGAAGACCGGATATTTTTGAAAACGGAAGGATTACCGTCGAGTTACTCTACATCGGCTGATCTCCGATTTAGAGGTTTTATCACCCTTAGTGACGGGAAGTCCGGACGTGATTGAAAATTATCCAGATTTGCAAGGTCTTCGTGAGAAGTGCCTTCGGTTCTGCTCGATCCCGGAACAGACTTGTATGGATTGTGTGTCTGACGTTACAGATTGAGATATAAAGCTGATTTCTTTCAAATACATTTCTGTTGGTGGCGGAGACTTTATTCTCTTAGCTTAACACCCTTCTCTGAGACGTACGAGCTCAGAGGTTATGTAGTTGAAATTTATCAGCGATATACTCCCAATTTGGTAACATGACATGCTGAGTGTTGCTGTGAAATGATCGTTGGTTGATCATTTATGATATGATCGTTTGTTTGATCATTTATCTTTGTGATCATTACTTTGATCATTTGTTTGACCCGAAGCATGGCTTTGTGACAAAGCGTAGCTTTGTGGACGATACTTCGTCGAGCCTCACACCCCGGAAATGGTCAAAACAGGAAGGATGCGGCAAGGTTCTAGGGAGTAGCACCCCTTAGTGTATGTCATTCCTTCTGGATAGAGGTGGTATCATGGTATGGAGCCCAGATACTTAACCTATGTGGTTGCTGCAAATTTATTACTTTGTGGTTGTTGGAAATCGAGGATCCTCGGGAAGATCGGTTACGATCGGGGGATGGCATACGCATGTCAGTAGTTACCTATTTTTGCAGAGGTAACCCGGCCATGTGTTGGCAGAGATCCGGTTAGGTTCTCGGGACGTCCTTCCAGAGGCGTTTCCATGTGGCAATGGGAAGTTCCTTGGCCTGACCATTTGTTGGAAATCCAAAGAAACAATACGTGACGTGTACGGTATTAGTTGTATTACCTGCTATGGAATGTGGCGGTAACCTGCTATTGAACATAGTAGCTATAGTAGGCATAAGTGCGGAATGCCTATGCTGGCTAAGATTTATATTATACTTTCGAAAAGTTTTCTACACTATGCACTAATAATAATATCAAAAATAATTTGATTTTGCGTATCAAGCATCTTTGACTATCATAAGGAGAAATCTCCTCCGATTCTGCGTTTGCATTGTGTGTGTGTGCGGGAGGCCTTATGGTAGTCTCATTTTCCAAAAGCATTGCGAAATTGACTTTAAAACCTTCTTGTTGTTTGTTTTAAAAATAACTGTTTTACGATCTCACACCCGTCACCATGACTGACTCAGAGTTTATTGTTTCCCTTCTAAACTCTGGGTGCCCACCAATTTCCACACGGGCAGCCTAGAGTTATGTTATCAGGATATTCTGAAGCTCTGGAAGCAAGTTGGATGGTGAAACGTATCACCTATATTTTTTATTACGTTGTGTATTCTGTATGAGGACAAGTTATATAACTGTACATTGTTGTATTGAGTTGTGTATTGACTCTGTTGATGTATGTATAAAACTGATATAGTTCTTTGTTTAAAAGACTAGTGATTATCTATTATATTTTTGTTCTGCTGCGAATGTGAGATTCTGATATTGTTTCTGTTTCTGATGTTGTTCAGTTGTTCTTCTTTCTTTTTCTTCTATCTTTTCTTCTACCTCTTCTTTTAAACATTAAAGCTCGCATTTCCGCCATCCGATTGTTCGACAGTTGCTACAGTGGACGTAGCAGTGTCGGGTTTCTGGAAGATGGATTTGCGGGTCTTTACACAGCTACTACATCTTGAGATATCAAGATACCATGACTTGCTTCTGTTCAACCGACAGATCCAAACTCTACTCAAAGATGGACTCCGAACTTTTGCAGGTTTCCTTCAGAGATCAATATAATCCTTACATCAAGCAAAGCCCACTCGAGACGGTATTAGGTCTACAGTCTCGACAGATACACTTCCAACCTCAAACATTCAAACTCCAACCATTTGTAGTCGTGTTACACACACCACTACCCTATCTACCTTTATAACTTATGTTGGAAAACCCGAACAGGTAATCCAACAGATAGGTAGAAATATATAAATATATATATATATATATCAAAATTACAAATACGCTCTCTCAAGATAGACACCACTCCAGAGCTTAGGTATTCGCTCAACCTATGCTCTGATACCAAGTGTGATGACCCGACCTTCTATCACTAGAAAGTCGCATCATCTTTAAGAAAGAAAGGGATAGAAAAGAGAAAAGATAGAGAAGAAAGAACTAAACAACATCAGAATCTCACAGCGGAAACGGAACAAAATATAATACATCACATAGCTATTACATAGTATCATATACATCAGAGATACACAGCTTATACATCAATAATTAGACAGTTATAAACACCTGTCTTTCATACAACTCAAAACATCATAGAGATACAACACATCGGAAATACACATAAACACTAACACATGGGAACCAATATATATCTATACGTTGAAGCCTCCTGCTCCATAGCTCCTCCAGAATTCATCAAAGCAAAACCTAAATCCCTTGGCTACTCGTAAAAATTTGAGTACCCGAGAGTTTAAGAAAAACAGAAATAAACTTCGGGTGAGACATGGGTCTGGTATGAGTAAACGGTTAAAGTTGCTTAACTTTAAAAATCCTTTGAACCAAAGGTATCACATAAGACTCCCCACACATAAACATGTGTAAGTTTTACCTTACGCTAACCAACCATTTGATAGGAAATCCAGTTATATTATAATAGTGTCTAAGGTTTTCAAGTAAAATACAGAAATAGCTGGAATGCTTACATCTCACGTTCCAACATAGTTGGGCACAACTAAATCGTACGGTGCTTATTGGAGACTGGATTCCATACAATGGCAGAGCTACTGGGGTACCGCCCGTCACAGTACGTGGCCTAGATCACCGTACCGAAAATTACTCCCAATCCCCTACAACACAAGGCTGGAACCATCCCTTATTGGATAATTCCCGCATAAGAAACCCCGGCGGTTGTAGCTATTCAACCGCCCACACAGCCGAATAAAAAGGGACTCTAGACAGGGGAAATCTTATCCTACTTGGGTGCTACCCACTAACCTTGCTGCACCTCCCCTGTTTTAGCCATTCTCGATTAATGAGGCTTGAGGCTACGATTACCTCATCAGAACACATCACTTAGAATGCTCATCGTCCACCTGACGATGTGCTGAAAGCATTCAATCCATACAAGTTCGTTCCGGGTTCGAACGAAACCGAAGGCATTATCTCGTCACACTCATTTTGGAATCATCCTCAGAGTTAATGACAATAACCCTTGACGTCTGAATCTTCATCTTCACTTGAGATTCACGACCTATCGTTAATTTGGATCTATGTGGTTTTCGGACTTCCAAATCTAGAAACCCGATCTCGGTCTCATCGAAAACCAAATCGCCATCTTTTAGGTCCAAGTTGTTTTAAAGTTAAAACCATTCAATTCCATTATCTATATATACACAGATAGATAATTCATAACATCATCACAACAGATAATTCACATTATCATAATATTCAACCAAAACATCCATATCACATATCATCACTTATCACATATCTGAGATCTCAAACCATTCAAGACAATCAATATCATTCAACATCCATAAGCAATGATTTATTAATCACACCATTTATAATTAATTTAAAATGAATTAAATTAATTACCTTAATCTTAAATTAATTTAAAGTAAATTAAATTAATTACTTCATCATTATAAATCTTGCTTGCTTAATCATTAATTTATTTACAACTCAATTAATCAATTATCATCTACTTATCCATCTTAATTAATCATCTTGATTTGTTATTCCTAATTACTTTAAGAATTTAGCCTTTAATTAATTATACAAATTAATTATCCTTAACCATTCAATCCTATTATTCTTAAACATATTTTTAAAACTAACATTGAATTTAAACTAACTTATCTTGTTTGAATCTCAAAGTCTTACAGAAATCAGATGCAGAGATTTTGAATTTTGATCAAACCATAGACTTTGAACTAAGAACAGAGGTGGTTTGTCAAACAACAACATAAACACTTCATATATACACAGAGATATTACATATATATATATATATATTTATATACACACAAGCAAAGCAATCTTTACCACAGAAATTCACATGCATCAATCATTAATCTACTTAAGCTTTTTAATAAAATGTTTACTCACTAGATAAAGAAGGTGAGCAAAGAAGTCTGACATGCACAGTTCAAACATAACAATCATATAGCATACTTAAATCCACATATGCAAACATCACTTATTTCAGAACTTCACAAGCAACAACATGTTTTACTTAAACTTTTAGCAACAACATGTTTTACTTAAACTTTTAAATAAAGAGTTTACTCATCAGTTTAGAGTTTGAAGTAGAGACTTAAAACTGGAAAATTTGATAAGATGCTTGAAACTTTGAATTGTTGTGATCTTCTAAAATGCTTTGTTTGATGAGATGATTTAAGCTTTGAAACTGAACTGAAGTTGCTCGATTAACTTGCTTGAACTTTGATAATTTGTTATAGGCTTGAGAAAAAAAGGATTACAGGACTTTGAAAATGCTTTGAGGAGGTTACAGGCTTTAGAAAAGATGACAGGGTTTTTGATTTGTTTTGAGGGAAGATGATTACAGGTTAAAGAATATTTTCTGGTTTGCATTGTCTTTAATGAACAAAAGGAAAAAAAGAAAGCTTGATAAATAGAGAACAAGTATGCAGCTTTGATAGTTGTATTTGTACAAAAATAATATTTGTTTTCTAGCTGGACAATATTTGATCAGAGATTTTCTTATGGTATGGAGGCTGATATGATACATTTTATACAAGCATGAATGAAGTTGTACATTTTCATGCTTATCCCCTTTCAATTCGTATGTACTTATGTGTTATTTTTATTATGTTAGCTTGTGTTCATTCCTATTTTGTATGGAAGTATACTCTTTGCAGGTAGGTATATGGCTTGTATATGTAGATATTTGTTTTGTTATTTCTAGCTTACACAATATACATATGTTTGTCTGATTTCATTTTCTACTTAGTGCTTATTTTTATACTTTGTTTATAAACTTATTCATTTGGCTTTTATTTTCATTTTTATTTTGTATTTTAATCATCAATATTTAAATTATATTTCATAAGTTTACTTACTTATATTTATATCTTATAGTCCAACTATCAATATTTAAATTACATTCACATGTTTGACTTACATTTAATATTTATATAAGGAGTTATCTCTTTATTAATAAATTACTTATTTTATCAAGCTATATTTAAAAAGAACAAAACAACCTTTTAATAAATCTAAACTTAAGCTAAGATACAATTTGATCAATTAAACATTTATCTTAAATATTTTAAAACCATATATTCTAAATTAAATCATAATTTCCAAATTACCAAAATATATTAGAATTTGAAAACAGGATTTATTTATTTATTAAATTCAAACCAAAGATTTCTATTTACAATATATACAAATATATACACATTATAAGTAGAAAACAATTTATTAGCTTTTAAAAAGATAAAAATCACCGATTAAATATTTATTGAAAGAAGATTATTAAATCAATTTAAATCTTATTAACAATTATTATCAAATCAATTTAATTTTTAATATAGATTATTAAATTGATATTGCCCAAAATTCTGGGATATCACACAATTGCTGTTTTGATACAGGCATGGCTACTTATACTTGGGGATCCAGTTTTGAAAAATTTATTTACAAGCTAAAGGCAGTTAAGAATGAGTTGAAAAAATGGAATAGGTTGAGAGCTGCAGATAAACCCATTAACCAACTACAGGCAGAGTTCGAAACTGCATTTTATCAAATTGATCAAGACCCAGAAAATATTACATTATATGACACTATGTACCAATTGGGACAGAGATTAAACGAGCAGACTCAACAACATCAAGAATTTCTACATTAACAAAGTAAAGTGCTATGGCTTCAATAAGGGGACATAAATTCCAAATATTTTTATGCCAAATTGTCTATGCGCAGACACAGAAATAAAATTCATGCGCTCCTTGACTCTCAAGGCCAATACATTTATGACTCCACTTCCATTATGAATGTAGCTATAGATTACTACCAGAATCTACTTAATGGAAACACGGCTACTAATGTTCCATAGATAGATACTAGAGTGAATATTAATTCAGAGGGAAAAAAATACTTATCTACTCCAGTGTCTCTGGATGAAGTTAAGGAGGCTTTATTTTCCATTAATGATTCAAAAAGCCCCGGGCCAGATAGTTTCTCAGCCAAAATTTTCAAGCTACATTGGGATAACCTATACACATATATGTATGAAGCTGTTTCAGAGGTGTTTCAATCTAGAAAGCTGCCAAAGGGGATTAACCATAATTTCATAACTTTAGTTCCCAAAAAAGATAAGCCACAATTTATCTCTGATTACAGGCCTATTGCATGTGCTAATGTGTTATACAAAGTTATATCAAAAGTTATATGCAATAGAATTAAATGGTTTCTTCCACTTTTAACTGCAGAGAATCAGTCTTCTTTTATACCAGGTAGAAGTATATGAGAGAATGTCCTACTGGTGCATGAATATGTACGAGACTTTACAAAAAAGGAAAATCAAGGATGTACATTAAAATTGACTTACAAAAGGCGTACGATATGGTTAATCGTGAATTCGTATATCATATGCTACACTGTTTTAGGTTTCCACTTTCTATTATTCAACTAATATACGAGTGTATTTCGAATCCTACCTTTTCTATTATGGTGGATGGAAAACCTGAAGGATTTATTAAATCAAATAGGGGATTGAGATAAGGGGATCCTTTATCACCCTATTTGTGTTGTCTTGCCATGGAATTTTTTTCTCTACTTATGAAAAAGGGGGTAGTAGATAAAAAATTAGAGCCATTGAACAAGTTGCAACCTAATATATCTCATTTACTATATGCGGATGACATTATGGTTTTCTTAGCAGCAACTATACAAAATGCTACTTATATGAATTATATTTTTACTAGAATAGAGGAAACTGTTTTAGCAAAGAAGCTATGTACAAAGTAGAAATTGTCAACATGTTAAATATAGTGGAGAAAGAATTACCTGTTAAATATCTGGGGGTTCCTCTATGTAACAACCCGCTATTTTGGACCATTCAAATCGACAATAAATCCACACATGTCGGACTTGAATAATTCAAAATAATAGATTGTAATAAAAATTTGGCAAAACTCAGCATATACAGTAAATAAATAATCACAAAATCACAGACACGGAGTAATATAACAATAGTGCAGCGGAAACAAAAGAATAGTAGTTCATGAAGCTACTATATATATAACAGGGTTAAACAAGATACAACAGAGGTCTCGGATACATAGATATCTCAATACAATAGTCAAATACAAGATCTGAATACATCAATGGAATTAACTGAATAACTGAAAGCTGGATAGATAACTGGATCTCCAAGCGAACATCCAACTCCAAAGGTGAGTCTCGAATACTGTATCACTCAGTCTGACCCGAGCGTAAAGCAAAACACAAACACTCGAGTCAGGATTAACATTCTTATATCAGTAAATCCAACGCAAGTGAAATATCAACTGAAATACAAGTAACTCAAAGGATGTTTAGGATAACCATCCTCTAAGGATCCGTTAAACTATTTATAAATAATAGTGTACGCTAAGTAGATAATGCCTATCAGTAATATAAAGTATCAAAATAGCGTTAAGGTGTTACCATTATCCCCCTTAACACATTTTATATAAGCATCATAGTCTATACAACACTTTAAACTCCATCGTAAACTAGTGGGCTATCAGGGAGTACTCCATAGGTATAACACAAAACAAATCGTAGTGGTCGCGCATAGGGATACAAATATGACAAGGCACATGAGGCAATACCCAAGGTAGTGAAACTACCGTTTGCCTGATCCGGACTGGTGAGAACGCATCGCCGAAACGATCGCAACACCGCGAAACAACACTCCCAATTCAAGGGTGCGCACCAATCAAAAACAAGTAATGAGTAGTTTACGAAGAAGTGTGTCCGCTAGAGGTAGCTAACCTCACTGGCCCGGCACGACTCCTGTTTAATTCATTTCCAGTTTTGACACAAGTGTCAAGGCTATCCATTATCGTTCTCTTTCTTCAAATCCAGCAACGTCATCATTCCAACCACTTCATTCTGGATCACACTCCGCATATAATAGTTATTAAAGTGGTTTTCGGTTTGGACAGAAAGTATGTCCCTAACCGATCCTGGACTCTTCAATAACTACGTAATTATTACACCGATTGGTCATTTAATAAACTTTCAAAATAGTTTATATTTCAAACCGAAATATCATTGTCATTTCAAAACCATATCCATACGATATCATTTTCACTTCAAATTCCATTTCCAAAATCGTATCACTTTCCAAAGTTATATCGCTTTCGAAATCGTAAGTCTTTTAAAATCAAAACACATTGGAAATCAAAACCTTGAAATTCATAACACTTTGAAACTATAGTTTGAAATCATAACATTTTGGAATTTATAACACTTTCCTCTTAAACTGTTTAGATATTAAAATTAGTGTATATAATAAAATAGTTTATAAAATAAAAATAGTTTATATAAAATAGTTATAAGTTAAAATAGTTTATAATAAAATAATATATATTGAAAATTATTTATATAAAATAGTTTATATTAAAATAATTTATAAAGTAAAATATAAATAGTTGTAGATATAGTTTAAAAATACTTTATAAAATAAAATAGCTTCCACAAATTCACAAATCGATTCAAATTAACTCAACTTTCAAATTCAACTTAATTCAATCCCAATTCTTAAATTTCAACTCAATTCAATTTCTCAATAAATCATTTCGAATTGTAACGATTTCAAATACAGATTTGAAACACAAAATAAACTATTAAATTTCAATATATTTCAAAGCTTTAAATATTCCACATTTCAAAAACTAAATTTGATAATTCCATTTATATATCAATTTAATTCCATTACATTTAGTTTCTGAGATATTTCTTTAATCATTTCAATACATCTAAATACAACTTCAATTTACAAATTTATATAAAAAAAATATCCCATTTAAATTTATATAAGTTTGAAATATTCATTTAAGCCACTTTTTAATCAAATTCAAGTTATAAAACATATCTTAAAATTTCAAATTTAATAGATTTCAAATCAAACTTATTTAAGTATAATTCTTAAATAATTAAGAATTCCAAATCAATTTCAAATTTATCTTTCAACCTGAAACATTATAAACTCTATATTTGAAAATACAAATTTTACATAAATACTTAAACATATTTTATATTGATTCAAATCAACTTTATTAAATAAACTTTAATAAATCTTTAAAATCAATATTTATTAAAACCATATATTTCTTTTCAAAACCAAAGAAATCATTTCAAATTATTTATATGCAGACCAACGGTGTTTGTATATAATTTTCTACCCTTTGGTCAAGTGATACGGATATTTATCATTTCAATCCACAATTTTAATATATACGGGTATATATATATCATTTCAACCCGTAATCCCAAATTCAATTCAATTGAAAATCGCTTGGGTTTATCATTTCAACCCATAACGATTTTCTCCTATTCTAAAGTCCGTTCGGGTATGTATCATTTCAACCCATAGTGATTCTATACTAACAGGGAACTTGCAGAGTGATAACAGATATGATAATAATATAACAGGCATATATCATAAGATAATGGTGTCAGATGTCATAGGTGAACTGATACAGGTAATAGCATATATATAACAGTGTAAATAACTAACATCAGCATATTTCAATTGGCAGATAATGGTGTCAGATCTCACAGGTGAACAGATAGCATATAATGACATATATATAACGATGTAAATAACTAACAACAACATATTTCAATTGTCGTTTCAATTGAAATCAAATTTAATAAATAAAAGAATGTTAATCTGAGTGATTATTCACCTTTCGAGGCTAGAGGAATTTGACAACTCGACAAGATAAGAATTGAATCGTGAACCAACCGATTGACCAATCCAACGACAAATCTCAAAGCGAAGCGAAAGCAAATGGAATCGAGATCGATGAGACAAAGATGGGAATTTGAAATCGATGAAAACAAATCAAAATCAGCTGGATATAGCTGAAACGAGATACATAATATATATAATCAAAATTTTAAATTTTAGAAATACACATTTTAAAATAAAACTATATGTGATATATTTAATCATAATATATCAATAAACAATCTATATATTATATTACACAATCACATTTTTTTTTCACATTCAAAATCGGTATTTATAAAACCAATTTAAACTTCTCCATTAACATTTTAAACATCAACCGTAAACATAATAAACATTTTTACACACACATATGTGTAGCTCAACTCATATATACTAATCTGTATAAAAAATATATATAGTCCTATATGCTTATATACGTATTATAATTTAAACAATACTTATTTACTAACCGACATATAATTTTTTTTATAAACTTCTTTAATTACAAACTCACCCAGTTCATTAACCTTATGTAACCTTATATAGCTTTATATTTTAGCACCCAGACTGTATATAAGCTAGTATCTCTAAAGACTGACATAACATATGAAACCATATATATACAAAACAATGTATATTTATGCTAAGATCGATATGTATATAAACTATGTAGACTTTATACGTACAAATATACAGACGTATATTTTAACACACTACTTATGTAAACTAATATAGACAAAGTTTAAAAATCTAACGTATATATAGCAGAAAAATAAAGCTTAGAATATAAACAACTGTACTAACACATTTAATAACCACTGTACAAAAATATAAACAAACTCTAATTCATTTCATAAACATACGTACTGCTATGCAAACTTAGAATAAACTTATATATATATAACTGATAGATATGTATACTTGTTTCTAACTTAAAAACTTTATATATATAACAGTTTGAGCATCCAACCCATATAATATCAATAAACCTTGGTTTTATCTTCACAAATCAAACTTATATGTTTACACAGACAATATGACTTTATATTACTTTCATGTATAACTTTGTATATATATAGGATTCACATAACACAATATAATAACTGTACAAACCAAAATAACCCATATATACATACTTTACTGGAAAAAAAATTAAAATCAGAGTCTAATATATAACTACTTTTAAACATACATATATACAAAATATATGACAAAGGAAGAAACCGATATGTAAACTAAAGAAGAAAACGAGCAAGCTTACCTCAACAACGTCTATAAATTTCAGAGCTTTGCATGCAAACACATATATGCATACAAGATGAGAAGCATCGCAGCACTTGCTCGGCCGCAAGGAAGCGAGGCGTTGATGTCAAGGAAGGGACATGATTGGGTGGTTGCTACTGAGTTAGCCGAGGTTGACACGCTAGGGAAGGTGGCCAGGTCAGAGATGCTTGAAGCGTAGAGGCGATAGGCGTTCGGTCGGAGGGGACAAAGAAGAGCGGCTACACGAGCGGAGGATGAGACGGCCGAGGGTGGTGGAGAGGGGCAGAGTTGCGGGCGGAGAAGCACGGTGATGGGAAATGGAGAAGGCAGTGGTCGCTTCAAGGTTGGTGCTGAAGCTCGAAAGGGCTTGGCTGCGCTCAGAGCGAGGGTACTAAGGCGGTTCAGGTTGGGAACCGATGGCGTTGGAGAGGCGGTGCAAGGCCATGTGGTGATGGGCGAGTTTTAGGGTGCTCGGTGCATGGAGTAGCATGCAAAAGAGGGGCAGGGTTCGGCTTTCATGTATTAGGGAATGAAAGATAAGCAAGCTCCAGAGCAAACGTTTAGATATTTATTATATATTACTCTATTTGTGAAAAGAGAAGAGAGGCTAGCATAGGCGAGAGGAAGGGCAGAGAACAAAAAGTAACCTCAGGCAAATGACTATATTTTGAATGCCTTAGGTTCAATTGGGAAAACAAAAGGTCACGCGTTGGATTCTGAGAAGAAATAAAAGCACGCATTGGATTATGAGAAGAAATAAAAGCAAACAGTTGTGGACAACGAAGGGTCACCAAAAATATAAAAAGGCTCAATTGGGTATCGATACGGTTATCCGACGTTCTACAGATTCCGTCGCGTACCGGAATTCAAAACACAGAATTGAATATATCGCAGAGATTAGCACGACGAGACGATCAAAATGGTATATAGATATCAGTGATACGATCATCTTATAAAAATTCGAATTTTCTACTAGTGGAAGATGCAGCAAAAATGCAGAAAAATAAGATCGACGGGGCTAAAGAAGTCCGAATTTGGAAAAACGAAAAATGACGTCTTAGTCAGAAGAAAAATTAGAATTTTTCTATGTAAAAATATTCAATTTTGGAAAACATTTTATTATCATCAATTTTTAACTAATATAAATTGGAATAAAATTACACTAGAAAATAAAACTTCCAAATTATCTGATGAAATTTTACCAGTTGCTATGATTAATTAGACGCATTCCAAATTTCAAATTTTTATTTCAAAATTTTATCGTTTAAAATTTTACAAAATTTCAACTAATTACGTTATTAAAACAGTTAAAATTTACGGGTCGTTACACTCGTCCCCACTCAAAACTTTTCGTCCCCGAAAAGGAAGGAGGTAGGAGAATAGAAACCACCAGACAGAAAATAGATTGGAATACGAGTAAAACAATTAATTTAAACCATATAAATTTCAATTTAAATTAATTAATATTTAACAATTTGGTTAAATCCCTTTGAGTTCACTTAAGTTAAATCAATCTATATATTTCTAAATTCATTATCTTATTATCTATTCATCTTCAATTAATAATTTCTAGATCATCAATTTGTATAATCATTTATTGTACTCATACTTTATTCCACAAATTAAATTCTTTTATTCCAAATTATTATTAAGTTTATTCCTCTTAATATATCTTATTACATATATTTAAACCATATAAATTAATTTAAACTATATAAATTTTAATTTAAATTAATTTATATTCAATAATTGGTTTAAATTTAAGGTATTTCCATAAGTTGATCTAATTTCAATTTGTTAATTCTTTCAGAACAAAATTTATTATATTCATCTCATTCAATTAACTTATTATTCTATCATCTTTATTAGCATTTATTTTATATTTAAAATCTAAGTGTATAACATTTATTATAAACACTCAAATTTTATTTATAAAATTATTTTATATTGTATATTATCCAATTACATTTTAACTTCTGAATAATTTAGGTAAGTTATATTGAAATGCAATTTAGTACTATACAAATAAAATTTTCAAATTCAATTATTTCAAGTTTAAATATTTATCCAAAATTTTTGACTTTAGTTTATAATTGAAATCATCTTTAAATCATAAACTTAAGAATTTAAATCTCTGATTTACTTC
The DNA here is from genome assembly GCA_030737815.1 of Allium fistulosum. Classification (NCBI taxonomy): domain Eukaryota; kingdom Viridiplantae; phylum Streptophyta; class Magnoliopsida; order Asparagales; family Amaryllidaceae; genus Allium; species Allium fistulosum. The sequence goes on from CM060904.1 coordinate 694,589,985, forward strand.
AAACAATTTTGAGATAAATATATATAGTATATATCAGATCAAAATTAAATCTTTATATATATAATTAATCAGGTCATACCATAGAAATTCAAATCAAATTAAATTTCCAAACAAAGTGTAGCAAAGCTACTGAATGGTCTCTTTACTTCGAAACTCGAAAATGAATGTTGATGATGCGGCCGCCATCACCGAAATTATTTTCCAACGACAAAAGAGAAGAGTACTGATTTAAACATTAAAATTCTTTGAAAATCATTTATATTCGAAAATACTTTATATAATATACATTTAAAATTTTAAAACCAGAGTTTGGAATCATCGAAAATTAAATTCTCAAATTCCTGATTTAAATTTATTTAAATTCCAAATCAATTTATAAACCATGTTTATAAATTCATTTAGAACAATAAATGGTAATCAAATATTATCATTTCAAACAACCAATTAATTAACCTCTTTTTTTTTTATTCCAGAAAATTTTACTTATATATTTATAATATAATCATAAAAAATTATTTCATTTACCAAATTTGAAATCAATATTGTGTCAGTTTGCTCTGTTCAAGTGTTTTGGAAATCCTATCGATAGCGTTGATCAGACGAATCGATCGAAAATCCAAACCAACATCAACAACTCAAACAACACACTATAAACATAAAATATTTTATATTAATTACAAATACACTCCCTCACTCGGATATCCTCGAATGGATTTCAAAACAAAGATAGAGATTCAGATTAGAGAAACTCTAACTAAAAGAATTCAACTAAAGGTAGACTCAATAGGGAGATAAGATAATTGAGTTTTCAAACAGAAGATTGATAAATTTATATAAATCACGGGTAACCTTAACCGGGTCAACCATGATTCCAAGAATAAATTCGATGTAGAATTCTACGACAAATCGACATTCGATCGCCAGAGATAGAATTCGGGTATAACAAAAGATAACAACATCGTAAATTGAGGATACAGAAATCTTCGGTGAATCAATGCTGGTTGTACAGGAGTTTCACTCTTTTACAAATTATTCAGATATTGGCGAGACCGCCAATTTATGATAGAGATCATTCAAAGTGGAGTTATGGGATACTCCAGAATTTAAAAAGACACGAATAGGGGATACACGAATGGACTTTGGAACCGAAGGGAACGTTCCAAAATTCAAAGAAACCGAGTCAAAGAAGAAGGAATTCAAGCTCGAACGAACGTGATTCTGTAATTGAATTTACTCTATATGCTGTGTTTTGCCTAAAACCAGGGCTCTGATACCAACTGTAACAACCCGCTATTTTGGACCATTCAAATCGACAATAAATCCACACATGTCGGAGTTGAATAATTCAAAATAATAGATTGTAATTAAAATTTGGCAAAACTCAGCATATACAGTAAATAAATAATCACAAAATCACAAACACGGAGTAATATAACAATAGTGCAGCGGAAACAAAAGAATAGTAGTTCATGAAGCTACTATATATATAACAGGGTTAAACAAGATACAACAGAGGTCTCGGATACATAGATATCTCAATACAATAGTCAAATACAAGATCTGAATACATCACTGGAATCAACTGAATAACTGAAAGCTGGATAGATAACTGGATCTCCAAGCGAAGCTCTAACTCCAAAGGTGAGTCTCGAATACTGTATCACTCAGTCTGACCCGAGCGTAAAGCAAAACACAAACACTCGAGTCAGGATTAACATTCTTATATCAATAAATCCAACTCAAGTGAAATATCAATTGAAATACAAGTAACTCAAAGGATGTTTGGGATAACCATCCTCTAAGGATCCGTTAAACTATTTATAAATAGTAGTGTACGCTAAGTAGATAATGCCTATCAGTAATATAAAGTATCAAAATAGCGTTAAGGCATTACCATTATCCCCCTTAACACATTTTATATAAGCGTCATAGTCTATACAGCACTGTAAACTCCATCGTAAACTAGTGGCTATCAGGGAGTACTCTATAGGTATAACACAAAACAAATCGTAGTGGTCGCGCATAGGGATACAAGTATGACAAGGCACATGAGGCAATACCCAAGGTAGTGAAACTACCGTTTGCCTGATCCGGACTGGTGAGAATGCATCGCCGCAACGATCGCAACACCGCGAAACAACACTCCCAATTCAAGGGAACAAGTAATGAGTAGTTTACGAAGAAGTGTGTCCGCTAGGGGTAGCTAACCTCACTGGCCCGGCACCGCTCCTGTTTAAGTCATTTTCAATTTTGACACAAGTGTCAAGGCTATCCATTATCGTTCTCTTTCTTCAAATCCAGCAACATCATCATTCCAACCACTTCATTTTGGATCACACTCCGCGTATAATAGTTATTAAAGTGGTTTTCGGTTTGGACAGAGAGTATGTCTTTAACCGATCCCGGACTCTTCAATAACTACGTAATTATTACACTGATTGGTCATTTAATAAACTTTCAAAATAGTTTATATTTCAAACCGAAATATCATTGTCATTTCAAAACCATATCCATACGATATCATTTTCACTTCAAATAAATCCATTTCCAAAATCGTATCACTTTCCAAAGTTATATCGCTTTCGAAATCGTAAGTCTTTTAAAATCAAAACACCTTGGAAATCAAAACCTTGAAATTCATAACACTTTGAAACTATAGTTTGAAATCATAACATTTTGGAATTCATAACACTTTCCTCTTAAACTGTTTAGATATTAAAATTAGTGTATATAATAAAATAGTTTATAAAATAAAAATAGTTTATATAAAATAGTTATAAGTTAAAATAGTTTATAATAAAATAATATATATTGAAAATGATTTATATAAAATAGTTTATATTAAAATAATTTATAAAGTAAAATATAAATAGTTGTAGATATAGTTTAAAAATACTTTATAAAATAAAATTGCTTCCACAAATTCACAAATCGATTCAAATTAACTCAACTTTCAAATTCAACTTAATTCAATCCCAATTCATAAATTTCAACTCAATTCAATTTCTCAATAAATCATTTCGAATTGTAACGATTTCAAATACAGATTTGAAACACAAAATAAACTATTAAATTTCAATATATTTCAAAGCTTTAAATATTCCACATTTCAAAAACTAAATTTGATAATTCCATTTATATATCAATTTAATTCCATTACATTTAATTTCTGAGATATTTCTTTAATCATTTCAATACATCTAAATACAACTTCAATTACAAATTTATATAAACAAAATATCCCATTTAAATTTATATAAGTTTGAAATATTCATTTAAGCCACTTTTTAATCAAATTCAAGTTATAAAACATATCTTAAAATTTCAAATTTAATAGATTTCAAATCAAACTTATTTAAGTATAATTCTTAAATAATTAAGAATTCCAAATCAATTTCAAATTTATCTTTCAACCTGAAACATTATAAACTCTATATTTGAAAATACAAATTTTACATAAATACTTAAACATATTTTATATTGATTCAAATCAACTTTATTAAATCAACTTTAATAAATCTTTAAAATCAATATTTATTAAAACCATATATTTCTTTTCAAAATCATAGAAATCATTTCAAATTATTTATATGTAGACCAACGGTGTTTGGATATAATTTTCTACCCTATGGTCAAGTGATACAGATATTTATCATTTCAATCTGCAATTTAAATATATACGGGTATATATATATCATTTCAACCCGTATTCCCAAATTCAATTCAATTGAAAATCGCTTGGGTTTATCATTTCAACCCATAACGATTTTCTCCTATTCTAAAGTCCGTTTGGGTATGTATCATTTCAACCCATAGTGATTCTATACTAACAGGGAACTTGCAGAGTGATAACAGATATGATAATAATATAATAGGCATATATCATCAGATAATGGTGTCAGATGTCACAGGTGAACTGATACAGGTAATAGCATATATATAACAGTGTAAATAACTAACATCAGCATATTTCAATTGGCAGATAATGGTGTCAGATGTCATAGGTGAACAGATAGCATATAATGACATATATATAACGATGTAAATAACTAACAGCAGCATATTTCAATTGTCGTTTCAATTGAAATCAAATTTAATAAATAAAAGAACGTTAATCTGAGTGATTACTCACCTTTCGAGGCTAGAGGAATTTGACAACTCGACAAGATAAGAATTGAATCGTGAACCAACCGATTGACCAATCCAATGACAAATCTCAAAGCAAAGCGAAAGCAAATGGAATCGAGATCGATGAGACAAAGCTGGGAATTTGAAATCGATGAAAACAAATCAAAATCTGCTGGATATAGCTGAAACGAGATACATAATATATATAATCAAAATTTTAAATTTTAGAAATACACATTTTAAAATAAAAGTCTATGTGATATATTTAATCGTAATATATCAATAAACAATCTATATATTATATTACACAATCACAGTTTTTTTTTTCACATTCAAAATCGGTATTTATAAAACCAATTTAAACTTCTACATTAACATTTTAAACATCAACCGTAAACATAATAAACATTTTTACACACACATATGTGTAGCTCAACTCATATATACTAATCTGTATAAAAAAAAAATAGTCCTATATGCTTATATACGTATTATAATTTAAACAATACTTATTTACTAACTGACATATAATTTTTTTTATAAACTTCTTTAATTACAAACTCACCCAGTTCATTAACCTTATGTAACCTTATATAGCTTTATATGTTAGCACCCAGACTGTATATAAGCTAGTATCTCTAAAGACTGACATAACATATGAAACCATATATATACAAAACAATGTATATTTATGCTAAGATCGATATGTATATAAACTATGTAGACTTTATACGTACAAATATACAGACGTATATTTTAACACACTACTTATGTAAACTAATATAGACAAAGTTTAAAAATCTAACGTATATATAGCAGAAAAATAAAGCTTAGAATATAAACAACTGTACTAACACATTTAATAACCATTGTACAAAAATATAAACAAAATCTAATTCATTTCATAAACATACGTACTGCTATGCAAACTTAGAATAAACTAATATATATATATATATATATATATATATATATATAACTGACGGATATGTATACTTGTTTCTAACTTAAAAACTTTATATATATAACAGTTTAAGCATCCAACCCATATAATATCAATATACCTTGGTTTTATCTTCACAAATCAAACTTATATGTTTACACAGCCAATATGACTTTATATTACTTTCATGTATAACTTTGTATATATATAGGATTCACATAACACAATATAATAACTGTACAAACCAAAATAACCCATATATACATACTTTACTGGAAAAAAATAATTTAAAATCAGAGTCTAATATATAACTACTTTTAAACATACATATATACAAAATATATGACAAAGGAAGAAACCGATATGTAAACTAAAGAAGAAAACGAGCAAGCATACCTCAACAACGTCTGTAAATTTCAGAGCTTTGCATGCAAACACATATATGCATACAAGATGAGAAGCATCGCAGCACTTGCTCGGCCGCAAGGAAGCGAGGCATTGAAGTCAAGGAAGGGACATGCTTGGGTGGTTGGTACTGAGTTAGCCGAGGTTGACACGCTAGGGAAGGTGGCCAGGTCAGAGATGCTTGAAGCGTAGAGGCAATAGGCGTTCGGTCGGAGGGGACAAAGAAGAGCGGCTACACGGGTGGAGGATAAGACGGCCGAGCGTGGTGGAGAGGGGCGGAGTTGCGGGCGGAGAAGCACGACGATGGGAAATGGAGAAGGCAGTGGTCGCTTCAAGGTTGGTGCTGAAGCTTGGAAGGGCTTGGCTGCGCTCAGAGCGAGGGTACTAAGGCGGTTCAGGTTGGGAACCGATGGCGTTGGAGAGGCGGTGCAAGGCCACGTGGTGATGGGCGAGTTTTAGGGTGCTCGGTGCGTGGAGTAGCATGCAAAAGAGGGGCAAGGTTCGGCTTTCATGTATCAGGCAATGAAAGATAAGCAAGCTCCAGAGCAAACGCTTAGATATTTATTATATATTACTCTATTTGTGAAAAGAGAAGAGAGGCTAGCATAGGCGAGAGGAAGGGCAGAGAACAAAAAGTAACCTCAGGCAAATGACTATATTTTGATTGCCATAGGATCAATTGGGAAAACAAAAGGTCACGCGTTGGATTCTGAGAAGAAATAAAAGCACGCATTGGATTCTGAGAAGAAATAAAAGCAAACAGTTGTGGACAACGAAGGGTCACCAAAAATATAAAAAGGCTCAATTAGGTATCGATACGGTTATCCGACGTTCTACAGATTCCGTCGCGTACCGGAATTCAAAACACAGAATTGAATATACCGCAGAGATCAGCACGACCGGACGATCAAAACGGTATATAGATATCGGTGATACGATCATTTTATAAAAATTCGAATTTTCTACTAGCGGAAGATGCAGCAAAAATGCAGAAAAATAAGATCGACGGGGCTAAAGAAGTCCGAATTTGGAAAAACGAAAAATGACGTCTTAGTCAAAAGATAAATTAGAATTTTTCTATGTAAAAATATTCAACTTTGGAAAACATTTTATTATCATCAATTTTTAACTGATATAAATTGGAATAAAATTACACTAGAAAATAAAACTTCCAAATTATCTGATGAAAATTTACCAGTTGCTATGATTAATTAGACGCATTCCAAATATCAAATTTTTATTTCAAAATTTTATCGTTTAAAATTTCACAAAATTTCAACTAATTACGTTATTAAAACAGTTAAAATTTACGGGTCGTTACACTCTATCAACTGATTATATCCACACTGGCCATTGTGCTCCCCTGTTACACAAAATCAATTCTACATTAGAGGGTTGGGATAGCAATTTACTATCAATTGTAGATTGCAGGCCGTGCAGAGTCGATACAAAGTACTATAACACCCATTGTTCTCTACTGATTACTCATATACCAGTTACCAGCATCAACGTTAAAAAAAATTGATCATCTATGTGCAGACTTTTTCTAGAAGGGCAAACTACATAAAATATCTTGGAATATATTATGCAGGCCGAAAATGGAAGGTGGAATTGGTCTTCGAAAGTTCACAGACCTCAACATTATTGCCATAATCAAATTGCTATGGAAGTTATTGACATCGAATGGTTTATGGTCTAGATGGATGAGTACTAAATATTTAACAAATTTTAATTTTTGGGTTCTCCCCATCAATAACAATTTTTCAGGACTATGAAATCTATCCTACGACAGCGTGACATAGCAGCTAAAATTATGACTCGACTTATAGTTAATGGAGAACATACTGCTATCTGGTATGACCCATGGATTAACCATAAGTCTCTAGTTGACTTACTTGGCTGGAACAGAGTCTACATAAGTGGTAATACTCATAGCAAGGTTAGCAGAATCTTACAAAATGGACAATTACAACCCATGCTACTACCTGAGACAAGAGAGGTAGGGGACAGTATTAAACAAGTTACCTTATATATCGCACAACAATCAGACCACTAGAATATAGTCAACTAGCGCAGATTTATATTTTCGAAAGTGTGGAATGAAATCAGAACCCAAGCTTTGCAAGATGATGTATACAAGCTCATATGGTATAACAAAATCGCTCGAAAGTTTTGTTATACCACATATATTGCATATATACCCCACTTACCTACTTCTGATCGATTGATTTCATGGGTTATGGATGTTAACCCTCTATGTGAACTATGTAAATAGTACAACGAAACACATCAACATCTTTTCACGGAATGTCAGTACACCACTTATCTGTGGCAATCTTTGTACTCCAAGCTTGAGATTCAGAATGCAGTCGAGTGTTCCTTGCAGCGTCAACTCTCCACCTTACGTCGATGGTTTACAAACAAATCACCTGTCCAAGCTTTGGCATACGTGGAGGCTGCCACTACCACACATCATATTTGGTTGGAACGGGTTAGGAGACGATTTGAAGGGAAGAGATGTTCGATGGACTCAAGGAGCAAGCTGATTGAAAGTGACGTTCGATGGCAATTAAGAGATTTTTCCCGAAATCGCAATTTTTCCACAATTGAGAGACATAAATTTTTGCGGTGGGGAATTGAGCTTGAAGATGCTGGATAATGAAAGGTGGCTCGTTCTTGAAGGATTAGGGTTTTGTATGTTATTTGGGCCGGGTCGGGTTGGTTTTAAGGAAAAGGAGGTATGCTTCAGCCCGTATGGGTCGGCAATGATTCGTCTATTCTTGCTTTTTATTATTTTTCTTTTCTTGTTGTGTTTGGAATGTGTGTATTTTATACTGTACTCGAGTTGTTGATAAAAGATATCGTGCTCTTTTTTCTTACCACAATGGTAAGGTTTTTTAAGGAGGCGAATCCTACTATTTGTACGGTTCTTTTTTGTTATTAATAATAAAACATTTTCTTTCAAATATATATATATATATATATGCATGCTGAGATATATTATACACCTTTTTGTTGATTATTTGATTGTTGTGATGTTTGATATGGTATGTGTTCTACTATGATTGGTTATCCATTAATTGTTGTATTATTGGCTGATGGATGTTTTATAATAATTGTTAGACTTGGAAAAAATAAATAATCAATTGAGAATAAATAAAATCATGTATTTATAGAGAAAATAATATTTGTGAATTTTAGGTGATATTTGAATATAATCATAATTAATAGTTTGTGCATAAATTAATGGGTAAAATTTTATAAGGTTATTATTTATGAATGTCTAGGGAAATTCATAAATAATAATGAAAAGTCTATTTTAAAGTGAATTTGGGGAATTTAGTATTATTTATAGATTAAAGTAAAATTTATTAAATAATAATATGATTTTTGGGAAGACTTTATTATCTTTGAATAAATAATAATACGACTGTTTTTATGGAGTTTATTAAAAATGATACCACTATTATCTAAACTAATAGTAATGAGAGATGTTTTGAGAATAATAATAAGAACAAAGTAGTATTTTGTAAAAGTATTTTAGGCTAAATTATTACCTTTTTTGAGATAAATAATAATAAAAAGATTTTTGATATTTAATAATGATTATTATTATTTTTTGTAAATAGTTATAATGTGTTTGTGAAAGATAATAAGACGATTTAAATAAATATTATTATTTTGATGTAAGGTAATAATATTATTTCTAAAAATTCAATTGGACGTAAACTACAATTTTTGATTGAATAACGATGTTTTAAGATATTTAAAGTGATAATTTGATAAATATATTTTGAAGTATATTACCTTTTTTAGAAATATTATTATTTTGAGATAATAGATATACACGTATTTTTATAATAAAGACGATTTCATACTTAAGTGGAAACAATAGTTGCGGATACACTATTTTGGATTGTTGTGACATATGTGTTTATTGTTGATTGGAATTATCATATATGTTTGTTGTGTTGAGATGCATTCACATCAGGATGAGTTATGCAATGTTTTACCATTATTATTATGTAGACGTTATGTAGTTCATTATAGTTTTTGTCCTTTCAATGACATTGATGTTTCTGTTACTAATATAGAGTAATTAGTGCACATTTAATGAGTTTGATGTTTACGTTACTAATATAGATTAGTTAATGCATATTTGAGATTTTAATGTTTGTGTTGCTAATATAGAATATTTAGTGCATATTTTATGAGTGCTTATTTTGCTGGATTATTATAGAATATTCGATTTGATAATGGGTATTAATTAATGATAAGCACTTATGAAAGGTATTATTATGGAAGGTATTTTGATTTAAAAATGATTTGTTAAAAGTATTTTATTGAGGAATATTTTAGTGGAAGTACTTATTTTAAAATAGAGAATTGCTTTTGTTCAAAGAATACGTTGTGAGATATACCATACGATTTAAGAGATATTTGCTTCGAAGATGTTTAATGGGAATACTATTTTGCTAGAAAAATATATAGTTTTATTTCAAAGAATATTTCAAAGAAATACTTTAGTGAATAGAATTTTGGAAATATTTTGATTTTAGAAATACATTTTTGAGTTAAGTGCATGAGGAATATTTTATGAGAAACTTGTTCTATGTAAGGAATATTTTTTAGTTTGAAAAAAATTATGTTTGCAGTTAATGTCGTGGCTTAAGCACTTTGGTGGAAAATGAGTCTATTTGGAAAAATGCTTTATTGGGAAAATATTTGAGAAATATTTTATCCAGAATGGACAAATTATAAAATATCTAGTTCTAAAAATACTATGGAAAATATGTCACTAAGAGTAATTCGATTCAGAAATATATAGCCAGAAAGTTAAAATATTTTTTTAGAGGTGTTAGTCAAAAGTATTTAATTAGAATGATATTTCATTTTGAGAAAAATACTACTGGAGAACATTTTGAGAACTATGAGACTAGATTGAGTGGCATGAGGAATGAGACGATTATATGATATGATTTTTGGGTTCGCCCAACATCCATTATGATGGGGTAACCTTTATGCCTATTATATGTGATTTTCCTAATGAGCTGTAAGGATTTCTAGTTTATTGTCTTCCAAAGAGAGCTGGGTTATAATGATATGGTTATCAATATTTATGAATAAGGTAGAGATACTTATAATAAAGTTAGGAGAATATACCCTATGGGCAATTCTGTAACTTATTGTAGGTTATTAACCCTATAATGAAATTTTGTTTGAAATAAAAGGTATTTGTCTTTCTACTATATACTTGTGATATTGTGATATGTTAATTAATTATATAATTTAAGCATATTAAATAGAAAATCCTTAAATGATATGTTATGTGATAATAATAGCAATGAGTTGTAATCATGAGAAATTTGACAAATTAAATTATTTCAAATACACCTAGTCAAGTTGTTTTAAGACAAGATATCAATACATCCATTGAGACTAGAGTACGTAACGCTCTCCAAATGTTGGGTAGTGTATTACTCATGGCTACTGGGGGCATCAAGTGGTTATGTAGCGATAGTTACTGGATAATTATGGAATGACTCACTTGATATTTTTTCGTTGGTCAATATGACTAAGGTCAAATAGAAAATATCGAAGTGGCAATATTACATAGTTCTCTCAACTTGTGAATACATTTGAAGTTCAATGTGGATACTCCACTTTGACTATAGTTATATCATGGAATGATGTCCATCAAACGACTAAAGTTAGGTCTAAGTTGAAATATTGGAAGTCAAATCCTCTTTGATGGAGAACTCATCTCCTCAGCTATATGAGGTTAGTATCAATCAACTGTAGTCAACTCAAAGTCAAAGTCTTTGGTCAGAGCAATACGATAATAATAATTTTTATTATTGAACCAAGAATTTTTTCTTTGGACTAATCAATTTGAATGTGGATGACACTGAAATTTTGACCAAAACCAAATTCCGTAAGTCCTAAAGTGATATGGTTTTGACGAAGAAAATTGGTGTAGATAATTATTGTTAACATGTACCACTTATAACAGTAAAATTGAATTTTTACCAAAAAGATATGTAAGTGACAAATTCAGCCATAATGTCATACCACTAGCTAAGGTGACGTGTAAACGTTAATAATCAAAAATTAATTGCTGATTGAATTTACACCTTTGAGTCACCCAACCTTAATGATGAATACTCCAAAAACTATACAATTTAATTTATTTATAATCGTTGTAAATTAATTAATTAATATTTATGACATATTAATTATTATATTTTATTTGATTTTATTTGAGAATGCCATTTTAATAAAAAGTGCATATATGTATGCGCCTATCGATATACGATATCGATAAAATATTTAAATTTGATTTAAAGCGATTAATTACTAAATGTGTTTGGAAATTTTAAGGGCCCAAATAGCCTCTATCTTAGCCGGCCATGCATTTAAAGGGGGCCGTTAATATAATTGAAATTTGACGAGAAATTAAAGAGGGAAGGTTTTAATGAAGGAGTTGAAAACCTTAAAATAGATATGTTTTATAGTATCCAATTCAAACTTTAAAATAGATATGTTTTTTGAAATTATAAATCTAAGTTTGATTTTTAAAATCAAAATTAGATTTTTAAGATATTGCTTTAATTTCAAAGTATATGTAGTTAGTTAAAACTAAATTTAAAACATATTTATTATTTTTATTGTCATTACAATTGGAAATAGATTTACAATTTGTGTGTGTATTTATAATTTTGAATAATAACCAAGGATAGCAAAGGCTAATATAAAGGGAAAATGTGTCTGTTGTGGTGTAAATCTCAACGTCCATCAATGTTCACATTAATTATGTACACCATCTATTTATTGAACGTGCACTATACACACATGAGTGTGTTTAATACATTTGTAATATCATAATCTAGTTTAAATTAAATAAAACCTTTTTGAAACAAATTAATTAAAATATGGTAAATTGTTTATAAAAATAGTAAGTGTAACTCTAATTAATTGCACCCATTTTAAGATTTATGTTATATTAATTTGCCTCCTATAAATAATATCTTGACTCTTCATTTACTAAAGTAATAATATAAAAACAAGTAATCATTACTAACATATACACATAAGGGTATATTTGATATACTTCACTTTACATAAATCTCAAATTGATTAAAATATAAATTAATTAAATCTTCATTCAAACAAAACTAAATAAAATAAGATTTTATTTAAAACTGTATTAGATTGGATCTAATAAACTGTTTAGACTTCATAGGCTTAACGGGTCCAAAATAGGAAATTTTTTCTGAAGTTCACCCATTTAACCTGATGCGACCCAGCCTGGTTCTTTTAATGGTGTAAGAGCATAACAGCCTGTGTGGTCCACATTAGTAATGTTAGGACTAATTGATTAAAGACTATCCATTTATTAGGGTGTCTAGAAAGGTAGTATCTCAGGTTGAGTTTGGGTAATCAAGTACTCTGTCCTACCTAGTTACTGGCCTAGCTTGAAGGATGATGCAAGCCAAAAGGTTATCCCTAATACAAAGATCCAAATCGAATTTGGGCCTAATTTTTTTAGAATATTTTTTCCAAATTTAATGCTATATTTTAAATTTAAAAGTTAAGTTTAAACCAATTAGGTTTTGGACAATTTTTTTTCTATCACCCCATTTTGAGGACTCACGGAAATACATCGGACATAAAACCATCCATTCTGGTTCTACATTTGTTCGAATAATTTTTTTAGCTAATTCCATGCATCTAACCAAAAAATCCTTTCTTCTTCTAATTTTCTATCTCCCCATTCGTTTACACCATAACCATTGGATGAAAATTGGAGGAGGGTCTCTGGAGTACGGGATGAACCTTAGGTTCAAGTCGCATGAATTTTGGATAAATCGATCTTAGTCGGTGATAAGTAGATTGCTGGATGGAGAGTTTGCACATTTAGTCGGTAAGAAGGCAAGGCTTGGGGACTTAGGCTATGAAACTTCAAGAGAGACTTCGGGTTGAAGGCAGGAAGAGGTCCAAAAATTAGATGTTAGAATTTTAGCGAAGGAAAGTGATCGGTATCGACCATTTTTAAGCCAAAAGGGGAGTTTCGGAGTATTTAGGGAGTGTTGTACTGAGAAGGGAAGTCCAAATAATGCAAAGAGGAAAGAGATCGGGGATTGAATTTATATTGGTATCAAACCGATTTAAGTTCGTACCGATCACTTTTTGGGCTCCAGGAAGGTGCTAAAGACTTGGGAAGTGTGGCATGGAGGAAAGGAGCTCAAAACAAGTAAAAATGGAAGAGGTTATGGTGTAAAATACTTAGTCAAATTTTGGCTCAGTAATTCATGTTGGTAACGTGCTAATTCAGGTTGGCACTGTCCACTTTTTAAGGTTCAGGGAGAGTGCTAGTGATATGGAAGCTCAGCATTAGGAAGAGGGGGCTTAATGAAAGCAGAAGGAATTGTGGGTTAAGTATTCAGGTTGGTACTGACCTGATTTAGATTGGTACTGACCTGATTTAGGTTGGTACCGACCTGAATTATTGAGCCCTATAAAGGTCAAACTTCTAGGAGATGAAGTTTATGTTATGCAGGTCGTGTTGAAGATGTTTGTTCATTCGCTTGGGGTTTGATGGCGATGTAGTAGCACGATGATAAATTTGGGACATCGATGATGGTAACTCAATAGTGAATGGAGTTATGTTTCGATGATGGCGGCTCGATGTTGAAAGAATTCATGGAAATGGTTATCCATAAAAGGGCGAGTTTTAGGAAAGGTGACCCGTGGATAGAATATTGAATGATTTTATCGTGAAAAGAAGAAATGTGGAATGATTCCTTCAGGAACGGAAACTAGATAGAGCAAGGAAAGGGCTCGAATATACGTGCTAAGGGATCGTTGATACTCAAAGTATTTTCTAATGTAGTCGAAAGCAGGGATATTATGAGAATGCTCATGGGTACTTTGTTTGGCTACTCCAGATCGGTTGAATGGATTTGTACCCTGAACCAGTGGAATGGGTCTAATATTAACTTCGGGCTAAAGTCGAGTACACTAAAAATCGGGATTTATCCATTAATCCTTGGAAGAGGAATGGTCATACGATATCGTATATCCAGGACACATTGAGTGATAGTGAGGATTGTTGATGGATGCTATATTTTCTTTGATGGTTTTCTCTCGAGTCTATCACTCTATGGATGTCACTTGAGGAAGGTATTATGGATAGGGGTACCTGGACATCCGTCGTTATACTTAGGTTGCAGTACACATATATGATATTATAGAGTAGCATATTATATTCATTATGTGCTAACTCTTTGGCTACGAGGACATGTCAGGTATGGTTTGTATACTCTTGTTCCTTACTATATCAACTTGTATATTATTTTGAGATTCTTTTATCCTTACACCAGATTGTTGTCTGACTCGAGGTTTTATGCTTTGCTTTTTATTGTCTCTAGTACTTTTAAATGAGTAGACTAGATAGTAGATCTAGGCGCATGCAGTGGCAGTGCAAAGGACAAGCAGGATGAAGCTTTCTCGTATTATATATGGATATTCCATTGCTTATTCCGTTGTGCAATAATATAGAGCCTAGGCAGTGTTTTCTTTACTACCATGAGATAGTTTATTTGAGTTTATTCCTGCTTTGTATAAACTCTATTACTATGTTGTATAACGTAGGCCTGTCAACGGATGCAAACGGATGCGGATATGGCTATATCCGCATCCGTATCCGAAAATTAAAATCTACATCCGCATCCGATATCCATGGATATTCAAAAATTAACATCCACATCCGAAAAGAGGATGTGGATATTTCCGAACATCCGAAAATATCTGAAAATCTGCATCCAAAAACTAGATTGAGAATTATGATATAATGAAAATTTTGATCAAAAAAATTACAATTCATAGCATTCAAATAACATTCAATTGACAAACTAATATACTTCAGTTTCCAAGTTAACAACAAACAATCCACACAAAATCATAATAGAGTTACAAAATGCATAATTAATTAGCTTATACAATTTAAATAATTAACCATAAAACCTAAATAAACATAGCTAAGGTGACGAATAAGCATCTGATTTCTTTACAAAAGTGAAGAATAAACATCCAATTCTTTGTTCTATCTTCAAACTCATGAGCTTTCCACACGATCCTACAAAACAAAACATAGCAAAAATATGATCCAATAAATCAAACTTCAAACTCATATTGTATTTTGCACTGGACGTGTTGCTGCTAGTGCTGCAGCAGCAGCACCAAGTGATGCTGTCAGAAAGTGCTGCTGCACTTGGTGCAAGTGCTGATGCACTTGGTGCTACAGCAGCAACACCAAGTGCTGCTGTTAGAAAGTGCTGCTGCACTTGGTGCAAGTGCTGCTGCAGCAACAGTAGCAACACTTGGTGCTGATGCCAATAAGTGCTGCTGCCAGCAGCAGCACTAAGCACTTTATGTTGCTGCTACTGCAGCATCACATAAATGAAAAAAAAACTCTATATTTTTACCTTGTGCGATGGATAGTTTATGGTTGGGCTGATGCTTCATCTACAAGCTCTATATCTTTACCTGTTAAATAAAAAGACTGGTTATATTAAATGGTTAAAATTCTAAAATAATTTTAATATGTAAATAATAACTAACCTATGTCCGATGGTAACCAATCCTTAATACAACTCAATGCTTTCACTATGTCAGGAGATAATGAGGATCTATTTTCGATAATCAATCTACCACTGCTACTAAACGATGATTCAGATGCTACGGTAGAAACGGAAACGGCTAAAATATCACGAGCAATCTTTGCGAGAGTAGGAAATGTAGGACAATTTGTTTTCCATCACATTAAAATATCAAAGTTGTCATCACCCTCATCCATCGGCAATAATTCATCTTCCAAATACTTGTCAAGCTCGGTCTTTGAAATTTGCAAACTTCCAATTTTTTGTTCTCTATAATTCTTCCACTTAAGATCCATTTTTGTTCTCTTTTTTAAACCATGATTAACATTATCATCCAATGCACAAGAAGAAGATACATTTTTATAGGATGCACTTTCTTCTTCATATAAATAGAAAAGAGATATCAAACAATCATTGATTTTCCTAACATGAACTTGTACATCTTCCCCATAAATCAAATCATAGAAAAATTCAATGTAAGCCAATCTATAACGAGGATTGAAAACCATTCCAATACTCATCATTAAATTGCAAGTCTTCCAATATTTCTCCAATTTAACTCTCATCATTTGTGCCATGGAACAAATATAATCATGCTCACTTAGCTCCCAACTAGTAATACTTTCATAAATATCACACACGCTTTTAAAATACAAATTCGTTGTTGGATATTTAACACCTGAAAATTTGAGAGTTACATCATAAAAGATTTTCAAACATTCACAAATTTCTTTTCCTATCTCCCATTCTTCTCTAGAAGGCAAACTTATATAATCTGAAGTTAACTCAACTAATCGCTCAAACGCGGGACGCACTTCAATCGCACTTTCAAGCATAAGGTATGTTGAGTTCCATCGCGTTGGAACATCATAAGAAACACCTTTTCCAACTAATCTAGTTTGTGCCAATGCGCTTTCCCAATTTTGTTTTCTAGACTGTGAAGACTTTGTGAAATTAACACTTTCTCTTATCTTTATAATAAGACCATGTACGGCTTTTAACCCATCTTGCACAATTAAATTCACGACATGAGTGCAACAACGCATATGAAACAAATCACCATTTGAAATCAAGACCCCTTTACCATCTAACCATGCCTTGAGATCTCTTATCATAACATCATTATTAGATGCGTTATCGACAGTAATTGAAAATAATTTCTTATCCAAATTCCAATGCAATAGTTTTGTTTTAAGAGCAGCACTAAGTGCAAGTCCAGTGTGTGGAGAAGGCATTTCATGATAAGCAATTATCTTTTTTTGCAATTTCCATTCATCATCAATGTAATGACAAGTTATACAACAATAACCTATATTCTGATGTTCAGATGTCCATAAATCAGTAATAAGACTAACACGGGTAGACAAACTATCAAACATTTGTTGTAATTCAGTTCTCATATCAGCATAAAGTTTCAACACATCACAACGAACTGTATTTCTAGAATAGAGCTTAACGGTTGGATTAATACTCTTAACAAATTCTTGGAAGTAAACATGTTCAGTCTTATATTCAAGGGTTTTATATTCAAAGGTGCAGATATTTCTTCATTAGCTGGAATAATTTGAGTTGGTGGCGCACTAGAGTCCGTGGTTTCTAGCACAACTATGTTATCTTTGACTTTGATGCAGCACATGCAACAGATTTACTGCTATAACTTGACGAGGTGTTTTCCATTTTTAAAAGTCCATAAATATTCATAGAAAAATTGTAAGGAAGATTAAACAGATTAATTTCGATACTTTGTAGCATGTATAGCAGCAAATAAAAAAAAAGGTTTTATTCACATACCCAAACAAAATAAAAACTCACATACTCAAACAAGCGCACAGAATTAGGCCGATGGCATGCGGTAATAATGTGACTATCAGGAAATAAACCATATCATTTATATCTCTATTGATACGTATCCTAACATAACTGATCTACTAACATGGGTATTAACAATTAATACAATATTGGATTATGGCCCTATGGGTCCTTATGTTGATATGGTTTTGTCTTATGTGCCTAGTTCATTCCTACTTCCATTAAATCTCCTATATGTTTGAACTTTCTAGTAAGAAAGTCTTTATATTTTTGTCCTTTCATGCTAAAAGATTTCAATTTCCTACACAATATACACATTTTTGTGTGTTTTGCATTTCTTTATCCACGTCATTACTTATTATTATCAGCATTTCCCTCTTTTGACTCTTTTGAAAATCATGCATATAAAGGACACTTATTAAGTTCTAGTTGGACCTTGGTCACATTCATGCAAAGAAAATTATTTGATTATGTTTAAAGTCATAGTAAACATGCAAAAATACTCCATTTTTTAATCATAGTTACATGTTCCCTTCTCAAGTCCCAACCCAGACCAGTGTCGTTAAGACCCATTTATATGATGAAACCATACAAGAAAGAAATCCTTAAACATTAAAGCCATAATTAATGGTGTTTACTGGCATGTAGGAACGAAAAGTTAAACAAATATGAAGATAACAATAAATGAGTTGCAAAAGCCGACAAATCGGTCAAAAAGTTGAATAACTATAAGAAGTAAGAAGACAAAAGTTCTACCAAACAGTTCTCTTATCAAATTATCGCAATAGGTGATTCAGAATTTCCAACATGAAGTAAAGCGCACAAATGTTTTTGTTAGTACCATTATTGCTTAATTTATCGACATCTGATGCAAAAGATGATGGTGACTTGCCTATAAAATTAAAACTTACATGTCAAGAAATTGTTTTACAAACCAAAACATATATCGATCTATTACAAAATTCAAAAAGCTATTAATTCATCTATCACTTTTTTTGATAGCCCTGCAGTTCAAATTAGAAAGAGGGAAAATATGAAGATATAGAATAGAAATCTGATTCTAAAAGGTAAAGAGTTTATATTCAGTTACAGGCCAATGGTGTATAAAAGGGCAAACTATATTAACTATTATTTCATTTTTGTTGGAGAGTTCCTTTGAATTGCTTTATAAACAATAAATCTTTCCAACAAACGAACATGTCAAAATTGTTTTAGTATATTGTCCTTCCATTGGTTGATATTGTCCTTATTCCATTGGTTGACATTGCAAATATAAACGTTCTCACCACAGTACACTACTGTTAATTAAACATAAACATAGTAACTTTACCAGCATTATAGCTCGAATGACACAGGAAAATATTCAACTAGCTAAGTGAATATTAGTATCTTTGGTATGCATTATTTATTACAGTGAACCTTAATATAGAAATAAGACATGATTGAATATTCACCTAATTGTTGTGAGGCGGAGCGACGAGGTGAGGAGTTTCGAACCGAAGCCGAAGCTGCGAGGCGGAGCTATGAGGTGAGTGGTTTCGAACCAAGGCCGGAGCCGAAGCTGCGAGGTAGAGCGATGTCGGAGTGATGGGTTGTTTCGTCGATTTAGGGCTATTGCGATTTAGGGTTTGATATTTCTTTTATTAGCGGTTGTAAGAATTGAGATGAAATAAGAATAAACAAAAATGAATTGACTCAATTGAGGGTTTGAAGTGAATACTGAAGTAGTGCTACCGCCTGCCTACTTAGGGTTTGTTTGTTGGGCTTGGGCCGTTGGCCTTTAATTTCCAGATAAATTTTAACCATAACTTATGAGTATCTTTAAATAATAAATCAATAATAATAATAATTTTTATTATAATTAATTTCGGATCGGACGGATGTTTTTCAGATATGGATATACTCATATCCGTATCCGCATTCGAAATCTCTTTCGGATATTGGATATCCGCATCCGCTTTTCGGATATCGGATAATATCCATATTTTCAGATACAGACTCGGATGGATTTCAGATTTTTCGGGTATCCATTGGCAGACTTAGTATAACTCTATGGATTGATGCTCTGGTATTTGGTTCACTTAGTTATTACCATCTCTCCTGTTTTATATCTAAGATGACTGTATATTTTATTCGATCTATTGTGAGATATATGATAGATTCTGTGATGCTTTATTTCTTTTTAATCCTTGACAATCGCTCTACATTGGCCTGGTACGTCAGCAGTGCACTATTTAGTTTTATTGGATGATGGTGGTGTAGGGTGGTCATTACATTTAGTATCATAGCTTTAGGTTACACGATTAACCTTAGTTGATACCATGGTCCAGTAGAGATAAGGAAGGAGTTATACCCTAGACTAGATCGAGAGAGAGAGAGAGAGTGTGTGTGTGTCTATGAGAGAGAGTGTACTTGTTATATATTTTAGTTTTCAAAACTATATAGTAGTATATATAATATATAAGTTGCATGCACACATGGGTACCATTGATGCAGTTTTCTTTTATAGAAAGTGATCATTCTTATTATAGATTAAGAATGCACCGACAGACAAGAAACACCGCAAGGAACTCCATCTGTAGAGTTGAGGAAGGAGCGGGCATTGGGGCTACTAACCTGAACTTGCAAGCTATGTTCAGTACGATGATGGTGAACCTGCTAAAAATACCCAAGCGGCCGCTTCGGATAATGTTGTAGGTGGTAGTGCTCAAGTGCAGACGCCTAGAGTTGATTTCGCTAAGCTAAATAAGGATTTTGACAGTCTTGGTGGCAAACCATTCCAAGGAACGGAATCAGCTATAGAAGTGGACACATGTGAAAGGATCTTTGAGGGCCTTGAATTGAATGATACTACGAAGAGGAGGTTGCGTCCTGACAGCTTCAAGGGAGAGCTATGAACTTATGGAATGTTATCAAAGTTGCTACACCCGAGGATCAGTTTACTTGGGACCAGTTCAAAACCCCATTCGAGGAGAAGTTCATTTCGGCTGCTTAGAAGTCGGTGTTGTTCGAAAAATATGCCGATTTTAAGCAGGGAGACATATCTATCTTTGAGTATGTTGCTGAGTTCGATGCTTTTTCAAAATACAGGTTGTCCTTTATCGAAACTCCGTTATGGAAGAATGAGAAATTTCTTATGGTTTGGACAACTATCTAGGGGAGAAGTTGGTGAGTCACATCGATGAGCCATTTGAAAGACTTTTCGAGAAAGCTTTTCACTAGGAGAGTTTGTACCCCAAGTCCAAATCAGCTGTTGTGGTAAAGAAAGAGCCTAAATCACAACAACACGGTGGAGGTAAGAAGAAATGGAATGGCAAAAGGAAGTAGTTTCCGAGAAAGAATGCTAAGAAGAAGGCTAAGTGGGATCCTATTTGTTATGGTTATGGAGACAAGGATCATTTGATTAGGGACTACAAAGCTAATGGAAAGAAGAAGTGCTACAACTACGGCAAGTTTGGACATATGCAGAAGAGTTGGCTAGAACCAACACAATAGAAGCAGGTTGTGAAGGCATATGCTTTGGATGTTGTCCCGACTTCGTCAAGTGCTCCCCCACGAAGGAGAATGGAAAAAGCATCATTATTCAAGGTATGTTATCTATTTATGATGTTCCCATAAGTGTTTTTTTCGATACTAAGGCTTCAAATTCCTTCATATCTAGTGACCTAGTTGTTTGCACCAAAAATGGTCGCAAACACCCTATTGTATGTGAAAGCACCAATATCCAATATTTAAATCCAAGCAGAGAAGTATAGATTCACATATCATAGAATAGATTGCAGAAAAGTAAATGAACAAGCAAGTTTTATAGTGGTTCGGCAAACTCTGGTCTACGTCCACTCTAATAATCTTTTATTTATACTTTAAGATTACAAGTACAATTGTTTTTTCCTTAGAAAAATAATGGAGGAAGAGATATGTAGTGATGAAGGAGAGCCCAAAAAAATGTCCTTTGCAATGAGCAAAGTCCACTGTATTTATAGGGAGAGATAACGAAATATTTCACTACTATTTCAACAGAAGGCTTTCTAGGTCCATAGGGGGCCACCATAACGATCGGCAAACCTAACTCGATGATTTGGAATGATCGGCTAAAGTATCACCGATCGATATTTTCATCTCCTACTAACGTGCGATCGTTTCTGGAGGGTCCCACATGCCTCTTGATATTGCTCCTAAAATATTAAATCATTTTGAGTTATAGATTGTGAGATACGGATCAATCCTTGTTGAAATTGGATTATGCACTGGAGGATACCGATCGTTTTTAAGACTTGGCCAAAACGATCGGTCAATAGCGATTGGCTAAACCCTAAACGCAACTTTAGGACTCGCGATCATTTTAGGGGAGTCCCATATGTCTCTTGACACTGAATCTAAAATATGGAATCATTCAGACTTGTAACTTAGGAGATATAGATTGATCTTGGTTGAAATTGGATCGTTTATTGAGTCGTACTGATCGTTGTTAAGGGTCGGCAAAACCGATCGGCCTAAAATGATAGGCCATCCTTGAATTTCAATGTTTGACCTGCATTCATTTTTATAGGCTCCACTCTTCATTTTATTGATGCTCTGAAAGTTTCAAGTGAATTGGTCTTGTGGATCTTGTGATATTGATCGATCTTCGTCGATTTACACCATTTTATGGATCGTTCTAAATCGATCCATATAAATCTTGATTTGTCCATAACTCGAGCATATGAACTTCGATTGACTTGAAATTTGAAATGTGGCCTCATGAGGCCTTCCTTGTCACTTCATACTGATTACACCTTGATTGGTTACTTAGCCATTTTTTGAGCATTGTCCATCCGAAACCATTCAACCATCGTCTATAGTTTCAACTGTAATCGATTTCCAGTCCATCCACTTTAGCCAAATCCATGATATCCCAGCCTAAAGAAAAGGCAGGATAACACTAGTAGATATATTGGGATTGAAAGCCAAATAGTTGATCGAACTTTGGTTGTGACGAAACCTATTGGAGGTTTCACTAGCCTGTTTATGGTTTGGTCTTATTAAGTCATGGATGCTCTTTTGTTTGTGATTGCTTTATTTTGAATTTCATTGGGTTTGGGATTATCTTGCGGAGGGACCGGCTGAGGTAGTATGCGATGGTGATGGATTGTGAGAAGATATGGTGATGATTGGAGCTATGGAGGAGCTAATGACTGGCTGCCTGTCAGAGGATGGGGTTATGGTTAGTTTTCTATATTCACTCGAGGTTCCATATGATGAGTTTTCATCTATACCTATCATAAGAGAGTATCCAAATGTGTTTGTGGAGGTAGTTGGGTTACCGTCACACTGAGAGATTGAGTTTTGGATAGACCTAGTAAAAGATGCCAGACCGATAGCTATGCCTTTGTGGTGTATGGCATCTAGAGAGAAGAAGGAGTTGGAGGTGCATGTGAATGACTTGTTGAAGCGAGGGTTCATCTGTAGGAGCTCCCCACTAAGGCGGATGGTTCTTTGAGGTTTTCTGTAGATTACCATGAGCTGAATAAAGTGACGAGTAAGAACAAGTATCCGCTCTCGCATATAGATGACTTGTTCGATCAGCTCCATGGAGCGAAGGTGTTTTCTTAGTTGGATCTCACGACAGGCTTTCACCAGTTGAGAATAGCAAATGAGAGTGTGCTGATCATCACGTTTCATATGCTATTTGGTTTTTATGAGTGGTTGGTTATGCCGCTCGGGCTAACCAATGCTCCGACATACTTTGTTGATCTCATGAACCGTATTTTCAGGGATCGGTTGAACAAGTTTGTGGATGACATTCTGGTCTATTCTAGGATAGAGGAGGAACACCAGACACACTTGAGGATTGTTCTTGAAGTGCTAAGGAAGAACAAGTTGAAAGCAAAGTTTTCTAATGTCATTTCTAGAGAGAGGAAGTGAGATTCTTAGGTCATGTCATCTCTGACAAGGATATAGTAGTAGATCCTACCAAGGTGGCAGCAGTTCAGGATTGGAACCAACCCAAGAATGCTATTGATGTGAGAAACTTCCTAAGATCTGTGGGATATCAAAGACGTTTTATCAAGGACTTTTCAAAGGTAGCAACACCATTGACCAATTTAACGAAGAAGAATCAAAATTTTGTTTGGGATGCAATGTGTGAGCAAGAGTTTGTGAGTCTGAAGGAGAGGTTGATGAGTGCACCAGTATTGACCATTCCAAGCGAGAATGAGGAACAGACAGTATACACAGATGCCTGTGGTACTGGACTTTATGCGGTGTTGATGCAAATGGGAAGTTCTTTGCCTATGCTAGTCAACAGCTGAAATCGCATGAGAAGAAGTATCCAACTCATGATTTGAAGTTGATGGCGATAGTGTTTACTTTGTAGATTTGGAGGCATTACCTATTAGGAGAATGGTTCGAGCTCTTCACGGACCATAAATCCTTGAAGTACTTTTTCTCGTAGAAGGATCTCAACCTTCACCAGCAGCGATGGTTGGAATTCTTGGCCTCCTACGACTTTGATATTTCCTATACGTCTAGTAAGGGAAATGCCATCGCCTATGCATAAAGTAAAAAATATGCCAGTTTGGGTGCAACGATCCTGGAGTAGAAGCCGTTGGAGTATATCGCTGGCTATAACCTCAGACCTCAATATGGGTTAGAGCTAGAGATGTTGGCAAGTTTGATGATCAGACCTACTTTGATTGAGCGGGTTGGTATTAGTTAGAAACTAGATACTAGACTAGCGGAGATCATGGTGAAGACATAAGGAAGAGTAAAGTCTAAAAATATGAAGCAATATAGACTCGATCAAGATGGTTAGCTCCATAAGGATGGGAGATTGTTTAGTCCAGATGTTGATGGATTATGAGATGAGGTGCTATGAGAGTGCCACCATTCTAGGTTGACTATACATCCTGGCAGTAATAAGATATACCGTGATATAAAGCAGACTTATTATTGAGAGGGGATGAAGAAGGATGTTGGTTCATCTCAAAGTGTATGAACTTCCAATTAGTGAAGGTAGAGCAAAAGAAACCCAGTTGATTATTGCAACCACTTGAAGTTCCGTGGAAACAGTTATATATATCGATGGATTTTATTTATGGATTGTTGAGGACCAGAAGAGGGTGCGATAACATTTGGGTCATAGTCGATAGTTAACAAAAATTGCCTAATTCATACCCTCAAGTATAATAGAACGACAACCTAATTGGCTGAGTGTTATGTGAAGTGGATAGTGCAATTCTATGGTGTGCTGAAGAGCATTATAAGCGATTGAGACCCTTGGTTCGCTAGCGGGTTTTGGAAGAGCTTACAAGGGGCGTTGGAGATCAAGCTACATCTCAGTACAGCTTATCACCCGCAAACTTTTGCGCAGACTGAGAGGGTGAATTGTATATTGGAGGATCTCTTGCGAGCTTGCATACTTGATTTCGGTGGCTCATGGGACGGTCACTTGCTTTTGGTAGAGTTCACATACAATGATAGCTATCAGTCTAGTATCGGTATGGCACCATAGGAAGCATTGTACGGCCGACCGTGTAAGGCTCCTTCATGTTGATGGAAAGTGGATGAGAAAATGATACTTGGGCCCACTAACCCATTTCAGTATTGGAGCCTAAAGGGACTAATGGGACTATCTCAAATCCTTTCCATCTTTTATAAAACAGTTATAAGCTTCCATTAACTCTAATCTCTTCAAAAGTTATCTCTTTGCCTTACTAACCTTAGCCAAATCATCATTAGAACTGTAATTAGCAAAAGAGATTGTAGATCTATCACTTTGGTGCTTAGTAATTCATCTTCCTTTACTGTTCACATCAGACCTAGGGGTTTAAATCGGGTTTTGGGTAATTGGTGAGTGATTCTTGACCTCTCACTATCCTATGCATGTTTCTATAGAAATTTGATGTTTTTAATATATTTTGATGATAAAACAGTTTCTAATTTAAATCACACTTTTATATATGTATATGACCAAAATTAAAAAGGTTTAAAATAGTTTTCAAATGGTTTTACAACCCCTTGATCGTATTGACATGCTGGTATAAAAGTTAGATCTAGATTAGGATTTGTATGATTATCATGTTTTAACGAATTGCATGTATGTATGGATGTATATGGATCATATTTCAGTTTGGTATATTGTGCTTTGATATGGTTTGCTAGTGCTTTTAGGTAGTTAGGAAAGAGGTCGTCGAATTGGGAAAATCAAAGGCAAAAGTGGTCAGAATTGGATGAAACTTGAAGGATGGGCTTTGGAGCATGGGTGTAACAACCCGCATATTTTACGATTGTATATTTAAATTTTTTATTTAAATATAGCATCGTTAGTCGGATTTAAGTCCGAAATGTCACTTTTTACAAACAGTTGAATTAGGACTTGAGACCACTTCCATTGAGTCCAAAATGGCGTTTGCGACCTTTTTGAGTATAAACATCGATATGTTTGGAGTTGAGTAAAATTTTGATATTTTCATTTAGGGCTTTGGGTTTGGGTTTCAGGCCAATAACCTAACACCCAACACATCTAATACCCTAACTCCCACTCCACTCCTCTTCATTCCTTCATAACATTTCCTAACACTCAAGCTAAAGCAAAATGGGGGAAGAGGAAAGAAATCAAAATTCCTAAACCCTAGTTTGTTTAGGAAATACAAATTCAAGTCCAAAATCCAAGAGAAGCTTAGGTAAGCATCCTCTTCATCTTCTCCATCTCAATCCCTCTTCAATTTTTAGAAATTCCTATCACCTAACTTAGGAAAAACTTCACCTTTGATAATAGATTGAAGATTCTTGAGGTGTTGTTGAAGAGAAATCAACCTTTGCTTGTTCTAAAGCTTCTCATTTGTTGTTTTGGGTTTAAAAGGTTAGTTTTTGAACTCACATCTATGTCTATACCTTTGATTGTTGTTAGGTAGTAATTCCTAACATCTATTCCTTTTTCATTTGCTATTGAATTGAATTGATTTGATGAATATTCCAATTTTTAGTGTTTTGAAGTCAAATCTTTAAAAATCCTTTCTTTGATGTTTGAACATGTTGTTGGGGTGCATCGAAGAGCCTATAAGGCTGGGTTGTCGCTTGGCAGAAATCCCTAGTCTCCGATGCTCGTCCGATCGCTCCCGTTTGGATTTTTGCCCCTTTTGGGGGATAGGCTGAGAATACTGGAAACCACAATTCAGTCGATTGAACTGCAGAGTCAGTCGCCTGAATCTGGGACTAGAAAACACT
The DNA here is from genome assembly GCA_030737815.1 of Allium fistulosum. Classification (NCBI taxonomy): domain Eukaryota; kingdom Viridiplantae; phylum Streptophyta; class Magnoliopsida; order Asparagales; family Amaryllidaceae; genus Allium; species Allium fistulosum. The sequence goes on from CM060904.1 coordinate 694,617,138, forward strand.
CTGGCCCTGTGTCAGTCGACTGACCATACAGTTCAGTTGACTGAACTGGGGACAGAAATGTCTGTCCCTACATCAATCGACTGAACTGTAGAGTCAGTCGACTGAACCTGAAACCCGAGAGTTTCTAGGCTTTTTTCAGTCGACTGACCCTACAGAACAGTCGACTGAATCTGTGAAGTTTGCTTTTTGTCTATTTTAGGCTATTTTGTGTGGGTTTTCCGATTTTTAATCGATTTTTGATGATCCGAATTGTTGTTATCATTTATCGACTTTGATGACTTCTTTTTTGGGATTTTTGGGAATATCCACTTTGATGGATTCGGTATCGATTTTTATGGTTTTAATTCACGTCGTCGAATGTGGATTTTGGTGATTGATTGTTTCTACAATCATTTCTGTGATTTGTCACTTTAAAATATAAAGGTTGTTTTTATACTAGTAGTAAATACTCAAACTTTTTCATCAAAATGATTTCAACACTATTTTTAATACAAAGCTCGTTTTCAAAGCCGTTTTCCAATCTATTAGTATATACAAACCTTTACCTTATTCGTATGAGAAATCTAATTAAACGGCTTAGCAAAACAAGTGGTATGAAATGCTTGCGTTTACTTTGTCGATTAATTCTTAGACTTGTTCGATTGAAATCTTGTGACAATTTTCCAGTGGAAATCTACAATTTGTTCGTAAATATTTAAGTTAAGCTAATGGTTATGGGACATGAAGCTAAACTCTTATATTTACTAGCTTAGTGTGATTCACACTTTTTATTGATCGATGATGATCATTTTTTGATTTAGACTAGCGATGTGCGACGTCTCTTTGTTTGTGTGGGGGTTAAACCCCGTTTGTGTTGTTTCAACTCAAAATTGGTGGGGTAGCGACCCATGGTCTTCAGGCCGATTGTGGAGCTTCGGCTCAAACTTGATGGTTAGCGACCATGGAATAGCGTTTCGTTTGTGATGCACGTGTTGGTGAGTTTTCATGCTCCCGTTTGTGATATGCCTCCCCCCTTTTTGTGATTTCTGGATTTCTAGTTGATGATTTCTAGAATTTGTGTTTCACCAATTTTCGTGGTCTGCATTGATAAGCTTTATCAATATTTGTGTTTTGGTGAATAATTTTAAAGAATATGACATTCTTTTGGTGTTTGAGAATATTTGAGATATTGTATGATTTTTGGTGTTATCTGATGTATACTTGTCACAGTATGGCAATATTGTTATCATATGTTGTTTGTGATATCTCTTATCCTATCTCATTTTACCTGATATTTATAGCTAGACTGGTCCATTTATTATTTTCTTCTTAAATAATACTCGGGTCAGACCGAGGTATTTCAGGTGCTCCTGCTTGACTTCTTATCAGGGTTCGTCATCTGATTTTGGCTAACTACTTTAGCTTAGTAGTTGTTGTTTAATATAAATTCGAGATAGAGACTCCTTAATGTATACATATTCTTTTGTCTAGCTCTTGTATATATTCTTTTGTGATGTAGTGGATATAGTATGACCACTTTTTTGATGTACACTTTTATGTGATATATTCATATCTGATTCCGCCTTTGTGATATGAATATCTATGACTGATTTGTGTTATGCTTATTTCTATATTTGTTTCCGAAGTCCACATAGCCACCGTGTGGTAGCTTTGAGTTGTATTTGATATGTCGGATTTCCTTTTGAAATGAAATGTAAGTTATATTATTTGACATATCGGTACTCGCACAAAGCAATTACATAGATGGTCGCTCCTCAACAGCCTTATTATTCGTGCTAGTCGACGACATTACCCCGTAGTGTCCTTGGCTAGTGTGAGTATAGAGGTGGGGCGTCATAGCTTGGTATCAGAGCCAAACTTCAGAACAATGTAGAATAATCTAGTAAGGATCATTGTCCTAAGTCTTTCTTAGGAATCGTGCCATAGGATTTAATTCGAGTCTTCGTACCGTTCTATCCTATTTCTTTTTATGATGCCTTGTTTTATCAATCAAGTTTGTTTGATGTTCATTTTGTGAATAACCTTTTTCCTCTTCTTTCTTTCTTAAAGAAGAGAAATGGTTAGACCAGACCGTCCCAGCGCCGGTCAATCCAGTGCTACTCCTCAGGATGGAGTATTTATGTCTGCTCAACAACTCTTAGATCTTGTGAAGAATGCTCAAGCTATCAGACCCATTCCAGAGCCTACTCATCCTAAATCTGGGTTTGCACGCTTGTGCAGTGATTACACCAACTTGGGTGGAAGGCCTTTCAAGGGTTCCGAAAGCGTTATAGAAGTCCAAGCTTGGATTAGAACATGCGATCGCACCTTTTCCCGCATGAATCTTATTGATCTACATCGAGTCCAAGTGGCTTCTAGCATGCTCCAGGAGAGAGCATTAGATTGGTATGAGCTTTTGATTTCTGAAATTATTGAAGCGGATCTTACTTGGGAGCAATTCTGGGAAAGGTTCGAGTTAAAGTTTGTGCCGGAAGCTGAAAAAGTATCTTTAGCTCGATGCTTTATTGACCTTGTTCAAAGTGAATCTTCTATGATGGATTACGTTGCATCTTTTGAATCTCTCTCTAAATATGGGGTCGAGTATATTAATACCCCACTGAAGAAAAATCAGAGATTTGTCTATGGGTTAAATAAGAACCTCAAAAAGCCATTATTTCTGAAACTAGAAGTTTCTTTTGATCAGCTTGTTGATATCGCTCTTCGACTCGAAGAGGCCGATAAAGAAAGTGATGTTGAGGTCAAACAAAACATAAATAAGAAGAGGCCTTTTAAGTTCAAGCCTAATCCCAACAAGAAAGGGAAGCAAGCAACTTCGGTAGCAAAGACTCCTACCTCTAGTCGTGGAGAATGTTACAATTGGGGTTCTAAGGACCATTATGCAAACAAGTGTCCGAAGCCCCTTACTTGCCGCTATTGCAAGAGTTCGGGTCATACTATATCTTTGTGTCCCAAACTTCAAAGCAAGAAGGAAGGGAGGCTAAATGTTGTGCAAGCCCCTAGTAACACTTCTCTTGGTCAAGGTATTTCTCATTCTATCCTTGATGGCATTATTATATTTCGTGATCTTCCTATTCGAGTTCTTTTTTATACGGGCGCATCTCACTCTTTTATATCAAAAGAACTTGTTGATGCTTAGTCTTTGAATGTTATTGGCTTGATGACTTCATTGAGGATTGCAAATCCGGTTGGTGGATCTGCAACGCTCAGTTTACTTTGTAAAGATGTCGAGATTATTTTATGTGATTATGCCTTCTGAGCCGATTTGCATGTTATGCGTTACCTAGGTTTCGGAATGATTTTGGGGATGGATTGGCTTAACCGTTATGAAGCCCACATCCTATGTCCTGAGCGGACTATATACCTTCGACATCCTCAATCTGTTAATCAGATTTCTCTTTTTCTTAAAGATTCAGATTCCAATTCGGGAGCATCCTTGTATTCTCTAAATCCTCATGATGACGATAATGATGATGAGGAAGATGTTATTTCTCGCATTCACATTGTTCATGAATTTCCCTACATATTTGAGCCCGTTTTAGGATTACCACCTAAGTAAGCAATTGAGTTCAGGATTAATCTAATCCCTGGAGCTCTACCTATTACTCGTTCTCCTTATCGTATGTCCAATAAGGAAAATAAGGAGATGCGTAAACAAATATCCGAATTGGAAGCAAAACAGTTTATTCAATCTAATTCCTCTCCTTGGGGAGCTTCTGCTATCTTTGTGGAGAAATCTGATGGTACACTTAGGCTTTGCGTTGACTACTGCAAGCTTAACGATCTCACCATCAAGAATAAATATCCCTTGCCTCAGATTGATGATTTATTCGATCAACTTAGTGGTGCCAGTGTCTTTTCACAGTTAGACTTAGCAACCGGTTTTCATCAGCTCCGTATTGCAGAGGATAACATTCCTTTGACATCGTTCCGTACTCGTTATGGATCTTATGAATGGCTTGTTATGCCATTTGGTTTGACGAATACTCCAGCTTATTTCGTTGACCTTATGAATCGAGTTTTCAAAGACTTCCTCGATTGATTTGTTCTCATCTTTATCGATGATATTCTTATTTATTCTAAAACCGAGGAAGACTATGAAAAACATCTTCGGATTGTGTTGGAAACTCTTAGGAGCAACCAATTGAAAGCAAAATTTTCTAAATGCCACTTTTGGCAATCTCGTGCGAAATTTTTGGGCCATATTATTTCTGAATCCGGAATTTCCGTGGATCCTTCAAAGATTGAAGCGATTCAAAATTGGAAGAGACCGGAGAGTGTGACAGAAATTCGTAGCTTTCTCGGATTAGCGGGTTATTACCGTCATTTCATAAAAGACTTTTCTAAAATTTCCGTGCCTCTTACTAGTTTGACAAAGAAGGGAGTTAAATACATTTGGTTAGACAAATGTGAAGCTACTTTTCAGAAACTAAAAGAACTTCTTTTCGATGCTCCTATTCTTGTGATTCCCGATGGAAACCAAGACTTTATTGTTTATACCGATGCTAGTCGTGTTGGTTTGGGTGCCGTTCTCATGCAAAGGGAACGTGTTATCGCTTATGCTTCTAGGCAATTAAAGCCTGCCGAGACTAGATATGCCACTCATGATTTAGAGCTCGCGGCTATTGTTTTTGCCCTTAGAATTTGGTGTCATTATCTTTTGGGAGAGAAATTAGTTCTCTACACCGATCATAAATCTTCGAAGTATTTATTTTCCCAAAAGGAACTTAATTTGCATCAACAATGTTGGCTCGAGTTCCTTGCATCTTATGATCTTGATATTCTTTATACTCCCAGAAAGGGAAATCGTGTTGCCGATGCCCTTAGCCGAAAGCAACAAGCGGTTGTTTCAATGATGATATCCGAATGGAATGATCTCGAGACTTTGTCCACTTGTGAGATTCAAGATCGTGAATCCAATTCATGTTCATCTCTTGTATTGTGTAGCCTTGAGGCTCATCCTTCTCTTTTAGATCGCATTCTTGAAGCTCAAAAGCATGATCCCGAATTGGTTTTTCTTAGCCAAAGTTGTAGGGATAAAATTGATATTGAAGGTTTGAAAGACTTTGATATTGATGCTCATGGTGGTATTCGAAAATTTGATAGACTTATCGTGCCAAATATTTGTGATCTTCGTAAAGATATTTTAGAAGATTCTCATCGTTCTAAATTTACCATTCATCCCGGTAGTAGTAAAATGTACGCGGACATGAAGCGACTTTATTATTGGGATGGAATTAAATCTGATATTGCTAACTTTATTAAGCGTTGCATGACTTGCCAACTCGTAAAGGCCGAGCATCAAAGGCTTGGTGGGTTATTGCAACCTTTGGACATTCCAGTTTGGAAGTGGGATCAAGTCTCCATGGACTTTATTGACGGTCTTCCTCGTTCTCGTTTGGGTCATGATAGCCTATGGGTGATTGTCGATAGACTTAAAAAATCCGCTCATTTTATTCCCGTTCGGTCCAATCGGACCGTACCTATTTTGGCTAAACTCTTTGTCAAGGAAATTGTTAAATTGCATGGAGTTCCTACTTCTATTGTTAGCGATCGAGACCCATTATTTACTAGTGGATTTTGGGAAGGTCTTCAAAAAGCTTTGGGAACAAAGCTTAATTTAAGCACCGCTTATCATCCTCAGTCCGATGGACAAACCGAACGAGTGAATCAAACTCTTGAAGATCTTCTTCGTGCATGTGTTCTTGATTTTGGTGGAAGTTGGGAAGATCATATTTCCCTTGTTGAGTTTTCTTACAATAATAGCTTCCAATCTAGTATTGGTATGGCTTCTTTCGAGGCACTCTACGGAAGGCTGTGCCGATCTCCTTCGTGTTGGCTTGAAGCCGGTGAGAAGCTGCTTTTAGGTCCTGATTTTATTCGTGATGCCACAGAAAAGATTGACCTTATTCATCATAGGATGAAAGAAGCTCAAAGTAGACAAAAATCCTATGCCGATAATCAAATAAGGAGATTAGAATTTTATGTGGGAGATTTTGTGTTTATTCGTGTTTCACCTATGAAGGGTGTTGCGCGTTTCAGTCGATCGGGAAAATTAGCAGCTCGATATATTGGTCCAATTCCCATCACCGAACGCATTGGTTCCGTGGCTTATCGCCTTTTATTACCGGCTCAGTTTTCTGCTATTCATGATGTATTCCACGTCTCTCAATTATGGAAATGACTTCAAGATTCTGATTCTATTCTTGAGCCTGGTGTTATTGAAGAAATTGAAGTTTCGCCTAATTTGACTTATGAGCAACATCCTATTCGTATCATTGCTACAGAGGTTAAACGCCTTTGAAATAAGGATGTTCCTCTTGTTAAAGTTCAATGGTCCACAAATCCTAAGGATTGCTCTTGGGAATCCAGAGAATTCATCGAGCGAACACATCCGGACTTACTCTCTCGTGCTCCTTAAGGTGAACTTCTCATTTCAAAATTTCTTCTTTTTGCGTTGTTATACCTGTGTATGGTTGTTACTTTTTATTTCTTTTTCTTAAGTATTGCGAGGACGCAATTTCTTTAAGGAGGGGGTCTGTAACAATCCGCATATTTTACGATTGTATACTTAACTGTTTTATTTAAATATAGCATCGTTAGTCGGATTTAAGTCCGAAATGTCACTTTTTGCAAATAGTCGAATTAGGACTCGAGACCACTTCCATTGAGTAAAAATGGCATTTGCGAACTTTTTGAAACATCGATATGTTTGGAGTTGAGTAAAATTTTGATATTTTCATTTAGGGCTTTGGGTTTGGGTTTCAGCCCAATAACCTAACACCCAACCCATCTAGTACCCTAACTCCCACTCCACTCCTCTTCATTCCCTCATAACATTTCCTAACACTCAAACTAAAGAAAAAATGGGGGAAGAGAAAATAAATCAAAATTCCTAAAACCTAGTTTGTTTAGGAAATACAAATTCAAGTCCAAAATCCAAGAGAAGCTTAGGTAAGCATCCTCTTCATCTTCTCCATCTCAATCCCTCTTCAATTTTCAGAAATTCCTATCACTTAACTTAGGAAAAACTTCACCTTTGATAATAGATTGAAGATTCTTGAGGTGTTGTTGAAGAGAAATCAACCTTTGCTTGTTCTAGAGCTTCTCATTTGTTGTTTATGGTTTAAAAGGTGAGTTTTTGAACTCACATCTATGTCTATACCTTTGATTGTTGTTAGGTAGTAATTCCTAACATCTATTCCTTGTTCATTTGCTTTTGAATTGAATTGGTTTGATGAATATTCCAATTTTTGATGTTTTGAAGTCAAATCTTTAAAAATCCTATCTTTGATGTTTAAACACATTGTTGGGGTGTATTGAAGAGCCTATAAGGCTGGGTTGTCGCTTGGCATAAATCCCTAGTCTCCGATGCTCGTCCGATCGCTCCCGTTTGGATTTTTGCCCCTTTTGGGGGCCAGGATGAGAATACTGGAAACCATAATTCAGTCGACTGAACTACAGAGTCAGTCGATTGAATCTGGGACCAAATAACTCTCTGGCCCTGTGTCAGTCGACTGACCACACAGTTCAGTCGACTGAACTGGGGATAGAAATGTTTCTATCCTTGTATTAGTCGATTGAACTGCAGAGTCAGTCGACTGAACCTGAAACCCGAGAGTTTCTAGGCTTATTTCAGTCGACTGAACCAACAGAAATGTCGACTGAATTTGTGAAGTTTGCTTTTTGCCTATTTTAGACTGTTTTGTGTGGGTTTTTCGGTTTTTAATCGATTTTTGATGATCTAATTTGTTGTTATCATTTATCGACTTTGATTACTTCTTTTTCGGGATTTTTGGGAATATCCACTTTGATGGATTCAGTATCGATTTTTATGGTTTTAATTCACGTCGTCGAATGTGGATTTTGGTGATTGATTGTTTCTACAATCATTTCTGTGATTTGTCACTTTAAAATATAAAGGTTTTTTTATACTAGTAGTAAATACTCAAACTTTTTCATCAAAACGATTACAACACTATTTTTAATACAAAGCTCGTTTTTAAAGCCGTTTTCCAATCTATTAGTATATACAAACCTTTACCTCATTCGTATGAGAAATCTAATTAAACGGCTTAGCAAAACAAGTGGTATGAAACGCTTGCGTTTACTTTGTCGGTTAATTCTTAGACATGTTCGATTGAAATCTTGTGACAAATTCCAGTGGAAATCTACAATTTGTTTGTAAATATTTAAGTTAAGCCAGTGGTTATGGGACATGAAGCTAAACTCTTATATTTACTAGCTTAGTGTGATTCACACTTTTTATTGATCGATGATGATCATTTTGTGATTTAAACTAGCGATGTACGACGTCTCTTTGTTTGTGTGGGGGTTAAACCCCATTTGTGGAGTTTCAATTCAAAATTGGTGGGGTAGCGACCTATGGTCTTTGGGCCGATTGTGGAGCTTCGGCTCAAACTTGATGGTTAGCGACCATGGAATAGCGTTTCGTTTGTGATGCACGTGTTGGTGAGTTTTCATGCTCCCGTTTGTGATAGGCCTCCCCCCTTTTTATGATTTCTGGATTTCTAGTTGATGATTTCTAGAATTTGTGTTTCACCAATTTTCGCGGTTTGCATTGATAAGCTTTATCAATATTTGTGTTTTGGTGAATAATTTTAAAGAATATGACATTCTTTTGGTGTTTGAGAATATTTGAGATATTGTAGGATTTTTGGTGTTATCTGATGTATACTTGTCACAGTATGGCAGTATTGTTATCATACGTTGTTTGTGATATGTCTTACCCTATCTCATTTTATCTGATATTTATAGCTAGACTGATCCGATTATTATTTTCATCTTAAATAATACTCGGGTCAGACCGAGGTATTTCAGGTTCTCCTGCTTGACTTCTTATCAGGGTCCGTCATCTGATTTTTGGCTAACTACTTTAGCTTAGTAGTTTTTGTTATTATACATTCGAGATAGAGACTCCTTGATGTATACATATTCTTTTGTCTAGCTCTTGTATCTATTCTTTTGTGATGTAGTGGATCTAGTATGACCACTATTTTGATGTACACTTTTATGTGATATATTCATATCTGATTATGCCTTTATGATATGAATATCTGTGACTGGTTTGTGTTATGCTTATTTCTATATTTGTTTCTGAAGTCCACATTGTCACTGTGTGGTAGCTTTGAGTTGTATTTAATATGTCGGATTTCCTTTTGAAATGAAATGTAAGTTATATTATCTAACATATCGGTACTCGCACAAAGCAATTACACATATGGTCGCTCCTGAACAGCCTTATTCTTCATGCTAGTCGACGGCATTACCTCGTAGTGTCCTTGGCTAGTGTGAGTATAGAGGTGGGGCGTCATAATGGGAGAAGCCCACATGAAGTTTGGATGAAGGGATCTTGGTCCGTGATGAATAGATTGATGGATGGAGAGTTTGTAGATCTATTCAGCATGAAGGCAAGGCTTGGGGACTTAGGCTACGAAACTTCATGAGAGATTTTGGGTTGAAGGTAGGAAGAGGTCCAAAAACATCAAGGAAGACTTCGAACTTATATCTGAGATGACTACTATATTTTATTCGATTCGTTTTGAGATATATGATAGATTCTATGATGTTTTATATCTTTCAATTCTTGATAATTGCCCTACATCAGCCAGGCACGTCAGCAGCGCACTATTAGTTTTATTGGGTGCCAGTGGTGTAGGGTGATCATCACATCCCTCCTTGCACCTTTTGAGGACTTAGAACTCATCTGACAAGGTTTTCCAGCATCACTCTTTTCCTTGAAGTAAACTGCAATTTATAACCTCTAAAATCTTCTTTCCTTTTAACTTAGCCATCAATATCCCGTGATAGATAAAAGGTTCTCCGCCTCTTTCTTTTTGTTTTATATAATCTTCTTGGTGTCTTTCTCCTCCAAAGCCTCTCCAACTCCTCTAAACGAATTCGTGGTCTTCATTATTGAGTTGGGTTTCAAGGTTCCATATGGCTTGACTTCTTTTTCCTTTTTGGACACCACATTCTCCGTTTCATTAACACCATTCTTCTTTACCCCAATGTCCTCTATTCCATTTGAATCAAGACAATTTCCATTTTCTATCATCGATTCTTTCGATTTTGGAGTCCATGTTTTTATGAGCGGGGATTGAAGTTTTGTTTGACCAAAGCAATTGTAGTTACCACATCGAGGTAGAGGATTCTCATAAATCAATTCCTGAGTGAACACCTCCCCATCCTCACTAATAGCTTCAACAAATTGAGAGCCCAAACCTAGCCATTACATCAACCAAAACCCTAGCAATAGAAATCTGACTTTTACTTTTTGTTGCATCATCCATCCTAATAAGAACACCAATTGTACTTAACAAGGCACTTAAAACTTTGGCACCCCACAAATGAAAGCTAAGCCCTGGTAATCTAACCCAAACAGGCATAGAGGTAAGGAGATCCCTATCAGCTCTCATGGAAGGGGAGAGTATTTTCATGATAATAAGATTTTTCTCAAAAAACCAAGGTCCCGCTTCCAGAATATTATTACAGTTTTTTCTAAACCGAATCCAACTATGTAGAAGCCATTTTCTCATGTTTGCACCATGTATTCCATTTTCGTCTTCCACGTCCTCCTTGCATAGGCTTCAAAAGCTTTGAAATAAGGATGAGTTCCAACCACATATAGCAAAACACAATTCATCCACCCCCCTTCAGCCTTTTCAATGGCTTCCTTTGAAATGCATCCCCTTATTTTACCATTAACTGTAGTGGGTTCTACAAACTCTAAAATCACCTGCAAGTTAGCCTCCTCTTCGCCCATTCTGACCACATCATAGTAGAAAACCTTTCTTCCTCCTTATGAACTATAATTTTTATCTCTTTAGCTTTGTTCAAATCAAATCCAATACCTTTAGTACCCACCCGTTGTTGCTTTGTTGTTTGTTATGATGTCCATTGTCCGTAGCCTTCTTCCCCTTCCTTATAACCTCCTCCCAACCTTCCTTACTTTTCGCTCTATGACCATGACTCATGAGAACTAATAAAAAATAAAGAAAAATAAAAAAGAGAAGATTTCCGAGCAAAGAGGTACAGAAAAAAGTAGAAAAATGGTGAAAAGTTTAATGGAAAACTAGGGTTTTAACCCTAGCCGCCTTCTGCCATTACTAGGTTTCCGCCAATTACATTATAATTTTTTTATTTATCTTGAAATGTTTAAGGTAAATGATGATAAAATTTCAAATTCAATTATATAATTAATAAACTAACTAAATAAATAATAAATTAAAAATTAAATTAAATATTTAATTGAATAGAATGAAACCGTAAGAAAATCAAATTTGGTTTAAGTATTAAATACATACGCATGATATGTATATCATGATTTCAAATGTGTCTAACACTTGAATCACGAGGGTATTTCATAAGAAATCATTATTTCCTAAATCGGTATCACTTAAATAAATGTATAAAATGATTATGAATATATAATAAAAATATTGTCCTCTACTATTTATATAGTTTACCTACATACTCTCTAGAACAAACTCAAGCTAGAGATTTGATGTATTGTATTATTAATATATTAACTAGACAATATAAGGTAAATGTACATATTTGTTGAGAAAACTCAAGGTACATACATTATACTTAAGTCGGTGAAATGGTAGGTATGAGTGAATAATATCTTTTGAATTGTTAAGAAAATTCAAGGTCGAAATGAGATTAGGACAAAGACCATGGGTTAGGAGTTATATAAGATACAATCGATAATGTGTTATCCATCGCTTATGGGCCTATGATTTGTTGAGCAAACTCATGGTCAGAATCCCAAGGCAAATGAGTCTGAACACTCACTAGCAAAGTCGAAAGCCTTCTATATTACTCTTCAGGTTATGAGAAATACAAATGTAACAATCTGTCTTTCTTACATCTAAAGTCAACACATAATACATCCTTGGTATTTGTGTGCCAATCATTTAAGTGTTCGAAAGATATATCATTAGGGGAAAGAAGAAGAAAGGAGAAACTAAACAATCAAAAAATCTCACAATGCAATAGAATAACATATATTAATCAACATAATTCTTTACAAAGTCATTTCCAAATTATACATCCGAGTTATACTAATACAATTCTACGCTAGAACGGTTATAACAGCCTATACCTACCTAACAAATACAATATACATATAATACAGCGGAAATAAGATAATAACTAGCTATCGATGAAGCCTCCTGCTCCAGCTCCTCCAAAATTTATCCGTAGAAAACCTGGACTACTTGACTGCTCAAAAAAATTGAGCACCTAAGAGTTTTAGGAAAAGAAAATAAAACTCCGAGTCAGACATTGGTTTGGTGTGAGTAAACTCAAAGCAATTGACTTATTACTTTTAAAACTCTTTGAAAATCAAGGGTATCTCATAAGACCACGCTACACATAAACACAGACGGGTTTTACCTTACGATAACCAAAACACTTTTATTATAAAAATTCAATGATATTATAATAATGTCTAGGGTTTAAAGTATTTAATAACCAAGTAGCTATGATGTGTGTACATGACAGCAATAATAGATACACAATCAAAAATCATAGGCTCGTTTTGGAGAATGGATTTCCAACAAATGTCAAGGTAAGGGACTACCTTCTGAAAATCTGTACACATCTAGATAAAATGTACAGTGGAATCGAAAACCTTCTGACCCCTGCCAACACATAATTGGCCTACCCCGCGGTACCAAATATGATCACCCCTTGGTTGCGATCAACAACCAAAAACGGATCCGAAGCATACATAGAGATATCGACACTAGATCTTGGGATGATCATACCCTAATGGGTGCCACCCACATGGCCCTGCTGCCTCTACCCTGTTTTAACCGTTACCGAGATGTGAGGTTTGAGAGGCTACCTCTTAACATTTAACAATCCATCTTGGAATGCTAACACTACCCTCTAGGCAGAAATGCAATGCTAGCATTCGTCCATATAAGTTCGTTCTGGGTCTGAACGAAACTAAAGGCTCTTCAAGGAGAATCCTCTAGAATCGTCTTTAAGATGTCTTCTAGGCGAATGCATATGTTGGTTCAGAGTGGTTTTCGGATAGCAAATCTGATCCCAGTCTATCCAAACCAGCAACGTTAATTTCTGGTTGAATCAGTCCCGGTTCTTTTGAAAGTATGTAATAAGTATTCGAGTCCTCATCGGGAAACTCGAATATACGATCATACTTCCTAAGTCAAAACTAGCCAAGATTTGATAGTCGGTTATTTTACTATCAAATAAACAAACAACAACAAATTCAGGGATTTAATTATCCATAGCAATCACTAAGCTTCAAAATAAATCTTTTATTTATTTTAAATCTCTTTCCAAACAGTTTATCAAAACATTCATATACTTATCTCATTGACATAAGTAAATTCACAAAACATTTGTGAAAGATTTCTTATTTCAAAATCATATTAAAGGATAAAAAAATGTTATTTAAATTCGAGATAAAGATAACCTCAAACAATATACCTTCGGGGTTAAGTGTGGAACGAACGTCCATACCGCCAGAATTAAGAAGGTCAGTTAAAGAAAATCAAATCTCAAATTCTTTTATAAATTTCCTTCAATAAATCCTTTTAACAACTCTCTTTTGTTTATGAAATCTCCTTTACTTAAATTCCAAACCCACTTACAAAACTCTTAATAAACCACCAAGTTAATTTACAAAACTCTTTTATAAATATCAAAACCATTTATATAACAATTTATAAATCTCCAAAATCCTTTTATTGAATTTCTTTATAAATATTTAAAACCCTTTATCAAAGTTCTTTGTAAATATCCAAACCATTTATAAAAACTCTTTTATAAATTATCCTTATTTAAAACAAAACTTCTTTAATACAGTTAATCAATTAGGTTCCTTTGATAAACAAAACGATTATTTGAAACACCTTTACTACAATCATTACTTAACTTGAAACCATATTTAACTTGAAAACATTATTAAAACTATGATTGACCTTAAAAATCAAAAAGAAGCTTGGTGACCACAATGGGTCTCATTTAACTGAGTTCACTTTTCAAGTTATAACATAGGTATTTACATAACAAGCAGATATGTATAAGAGAATCAACCAATAACAATCGATCATATAATTAAATATCCAAGTTACTAAAATAATATATGGGGATTTATTTTGTTAATGAATGTCCACATAATCAAACAATTTACAATTTAGCAAAATGGTGTTTTATTCTACTAATGGATGTCCGCACAATTCAATTCAACTTAGTATAACTCATTCGCATTCGCTTGGTTCTAAATATCACGGACAAAGTTCTCTTAATTGAAAATCAATTCATTAATAAAAGAAAACCGACTTAAAACATAACCAATAAAGTTTAAAATAACTTTTAATAATCAAGCCTTAATTTAAATTATAAATTAAAGCTTAATTAAATCTTAATAAATCAAAATTAAATCTTAATAAATCAAAATTAAATCATAATTAAACCTTAATTAATCTTAGTTAAGTCCTAATTAATTTATGATTATACCATAATTAATTAATAATTAATTAAATATTTGATCTCCAATTAAATAATTAATTAAATAATTAACCTCTAATTAAATAATAATTAATTAAAATATTTAAAGTTAATTAATATAAAAATTAATACTTAATTATGTCTTAAATTTATTAATCATTAATTAAAACTTCCTTAATTAATTACTAATAAGCTTACTTAAGTAATACTAATTAATTACAAATTAATCAATTGCTCTTAATTAATAATTAATTGGTTATCAAAACATACTTAATTAAGTAATAATTAACTTATATACTTACTAATTTAGTTTGAAAACGGTTTTTTTCAACAACATTTAAAAGAAACACTTTTAAAACTTGAAAATCGTTAAATTCCCCGAACTGCATCCATAGCGATTATCGCTATAGATGTAATAATTTAGAATTACTATTGTAAGTTATCATCCAAAACTTTTACTTTTCACTTTTTCTTACTTTTAAAACATAATTTAAAAGAGTTTTAAAACCTTTAACTAAAGCTAGAAACTAAAACAAAACATTTACTAAATCAAAACTAGTAAACGATTTGATTTTCAAAATGGATCTCAAGTCCTTTTCAACATCTCAAGTTCTAACTTCCTAACCGTTTAATTACATATCTAAGGTTATGTGATACTAAATCATATCATCACCATGCATCACAAAGATCATAACTTTAAATCCAATCCCATCACTTTTATCCATTGATTCAATTCAAATGCTAAAACACAAGCTACCACGTACATAAACATCCAAACCATATCACAATCCAAACATTAACATCACATATAAATAACACATAACCATCATATATGCAAAGGCAACATCTTTCAAAAATTTAGAAGTTCAGTCATCGAAAATTTGCAAAACTAACTTTAGAACTATGTAACACTTGATCTTTGGAATTAAAACTTGGAAATGTGCTCGGCCATGGTAGAGTATGGCTTGGCTATGACATGTACAGGTGAGGTGAGGACTTGTTTTGGAGATGTGGAGAGACTTCGGATAATGTTGAATTCACAAAATTGGACCCAAAATTTAGTCATCATCTCTTGGATTTTTGGCTATGTTACTCTCGGAATTTGGAGAAGTTGTCAAAGAGAAAGTTCTTGTAAATTCTCATATCTACCATTTAAAAAGAACAATTACTCAATTTGGATTGGTTTTGAGGGAGATATGGTCAATAGAAGAAGAAGTATTTTCGGACTTGAAAATATAGGTCCGAAAACACTCTGTAAAGAAATGATATTTTGACATGGCTAAGCTCAAAATTTGAAGGAGTGGTATAAATGAAAGTTGTAGCCACTAGAATTTTCTATGGTTTTAGGAAAATAATTTCTCTATTGGGATAAAAGATGAGGAAGATATGCTAAAATAAAACGGATGAAAATATTAAAGAGGTGAAAGGCTATTTATATGCAAGATAAAAAGTAAATTACCTAAATTCCCTTGTCCTTTACCCTCCACTACCCTCTTGCCGCCTCACTTAGCCACCTCCACCTCATGTACTCATACCCACACCCTTGTTCCTTCTTCTCATTTCCATGCAAACATGCTTAAACATGTTTAAGTACTCTTTGTACTTGATGTTTCTAATGATGTGACATTTATATTTATATTTTAAACTTTATATACTTAGGTATGAATACATATATACATACAACAATACACACATATCATATACTAACTTATTTACAAATGTGTCTACATATGCTATCCTCCAACACTACATGTCTAAGGAGCCTTATTTTAGATTGCCAGAAATGGCACTTAGAAAATTTGGCCTTTAATTCATGCTTCTTAATATTCCTAATACAGTCTTTTAGTGGTGCTTGTGATCCTCCTCGGTTTTAAAATAAATAAGGATACCATCTACCGAGACCAACACAAATTTATTGAGTATATCTCTAAAAACTCGATCCATGATGACTACAAAATGAGTGGATGCGTTGGTTAGCCCATGAGGCATAACTAACCACTCAAAGAAACCATTTGGTCCTCTAAAAGATATCAGGGGTGTATCATATTTAGATATCCTTATTTGGATAAATCCTGTGTCTAAATTCATATGCAAGAATACCCTAGTATCCTTCAGTTGTTTGAACATATCGTCTATGCTGGGTAAGGGATACTTGTTCTTATACATTTGCTTGTTCAATTCATTATAGTCTACACAAAACCTTGGCGAACCATCTGACTTAACAACGAAACCCACGGCTACTATCGAATCTGAGTGACTTGGTTTAATCAGACCCTTACTTAACAATTCCTCTATCTAATTTACTAACTATATTCTTTCCTTCAGAGCCATCTTATGTTGAGGCTGCATAAAAGGTTTCCTTCCAGGGGTTAAGTTTATACCGAGCTCAATCTCCTGAGGTGGGGGGTAGGCTATTAACGTCTTCAAAGATGTCTGGGAAATCTCTGACAACTAACAATGATTCCAACTTTTCTCGGGAAAATCCAGTGCATAAAGGAAACTATCCATTAACATACTTGGCTCATCACACAATACCTTGATAAACTTCCCTAATTTAGTTTTTAAAGATACCATCCTCCTAACACAATCTAAGATAGCTTCATTCTTTGTCAGAAAATCAATACCGAGTAAAACATCGAACCCTTTAAAATCCAGGACGAACATGTCATATGAGAAGCGATGGATAAGGTATGAAACTCATACATCTTCACATATCAAGCATTGATTAGTCGTACCCCATACGGGTTGGTCACACTAATAGGGGTTTCTACAAATTTTAGGGCAAGTCCTAATCTATCAACCCGTTCTTTAGAAATAAAGCTATGTGAGGCTCTAGTATCAAGCAGAACACGAACCAAAATACCATTCACTAATAAAGTACCTTCCAGAACTCCCTTCCCCTTCTCATCCCATGAAGTTGACGGTTCATCCTTAATAGCGTAAACCTTGGCTTGTTGACCTTTTTTCAATAGCAGCCAGTCCCTTTCCATATGTCCGAGTTGGTGGTAATTAAAGCAGGGTATTTTTGGGCCATTGAAGAAATATGCCCTATTTGCATATTCTGTGCTTTGGATTCTTACAGAACTTCAAAATGTGGCCCTTTTGCTTACAAATATTGCACTTGAACTTGTCCCCTTGATCTCCTCCTCCTATTTTTCCTTTCCTCTTCTTTTTCCATTGTGGGTTGAACTTTCTTTTGTTTGGTTGGTTGTCGTCACCACTTGGGACTTCTAAAGGTCTCTTCTTCTCGAGGTCATCATAACACATAGCCATGTCTACAAGATGTACAAAAGATCCCTTTAGATGAGCAGTCGTTTTATCTTGAAACTCCTCCCTTATCCCTTTCACGAACATCTCATTCTTCTTGAGGGGTGTATTAATGAGTTCTGGTCCAAAATGTGATAACCCATTGAACTTGGTTCCATATTCTGTTATAGATCCATCTCCTTGCTTAAGGTCGAGAAACTCCTACATAAACGGGTCCTCTCAGCTGAAGGCATGAACTGAACTTCAAACACTTCCTTAAATCTGATCCAAGAGAAATCTTCTTTCAGATCACTAGCTGTAACAGAATCCCACCATGCCGCCACTCCATCTTGTAACTACCAAGACGCTAAGGAGCGCTTCTGCTCATCTGAAATGTCCATTCCTATGAAAATCTACTCGCAAGACCGAATCCAATCTTGGACTTCAATAAAGGATTCCATGCCCTTAAATGGATTTCCTCCTAAATTAGAAAAATCTTTTCATAAGGATGCAAAATCTACATGAGGTTGTACAGTTGCTACTTCTTCTAATGATCCTATACTTCTATCAGTTGGTGATCGACCCTTGGTGATCGAAGTACTGCCATTTCCCCTACCTTGTCTTCTTTTAGTGCTAATCTCTAACTACTCGATTAAAATAAGATATCCTTAGGATACACTTCTAGGGAGGGCTTATATTGGGAAAGGTATTGTCTATAAATGATATTAAATAAACATCTTCATTCCTCTAACCAAAACCAACACCAAACAACTATATAAAATTTGAAAATCTCCTTTATATAAGAAATATAACCCTAAGTAAAATTATTTCATTTACCTATTTTAAAACAATACTATGTCTGTTTGTCTTGATTAAGTGTTTAGGAACCCTTATCGACGACGCTGATCAGGAGCATCAACCAGAATTCATAAGCCACTCAACAGAAAAACCCATAAAATATAATACATTTTATAGCACTAACAAACACACACTCATATTTACATACTCAAACTTATTCTAGGATATTACTAATCCCATCTATAATGAATTTACCTCACCAGGGCCTAGGTGTTCGCTCAACCTAAGCTCTGATACCACATGTAACGATCTGCCTTTCTTACACCAAAAGTCGACACTTAATACATCCTCAGTATTCGTGTGCCGATCATTTAAGTGTCCGAAAGATAGGTAATTAGCGGAAAGAAGAAGATAGAATAAAGAAGAAAAAAGAAACTAATCAATCACAGAGCCTCACAACGCAACATAATAACATATATTAATCAACATAATTGTTTACAAAGTCATTTCCAAAATGATATATCATAGTTATACTAATACAATTCTACCCTAGGACAGTTATAATAGCCTATACCTACCTAACAAATACAATATACACATAATACAACCAAAACAAGATAATAACTAACTATCGATGAAGCTTCTTGCTCCATCTCCTCCAAAATGTATCCTTAGAAAACCTGGACAACTTGGCTGCTCATAAAATTTTGAGCACCCAAGAGTTTTAGGGAAAGAAAATAAAACTCCATGTCAAACATGGGTCTTGTGTGAGTAAACTCAAAGCAACTGAATTATTACTTTTAAAATTCTTTTAAAATCAAGGGCATCCCATAAGACCACGTCGCATATAAACACGAATGGGTTTTACCTTACGATAACCATAACACTTTTGTTATAAAAATCCAGTGATATTATAATAATGTCTAGGGTTTAAAGTATTTAATAACCAAGTAGCTATGATGTGTGTACATGACATCAATAATAAATATACAACCAAAAATCGTAGGTTTGGTTTGGAGAATGGATTTCCAACAATGGCAAGGTAAGGGACTACCTTCCAAAAATCCATACACATCTAGATAAAATGTACAGTGGGATCAAAAACCTTTCGACCCTTGCCAACACATAACTAGCTTACCCCTGAACTGGGTAGTACCGAATATGATCACACCATGGTTGCGATCACACCATGGTTGCGATCAACAACCAAAAATGGGCCCGAATCATACATAGAGATATCGATATTAGATCTTGGGATGATCATACCCTAACGGGTGCAACCTACATGGCCATACTGCCTCTACCCTATTTTAATCATTACTGGGATGTGCGGTTTGAGAGGCTACGCTCTTAACATTTAGCAATCTATCTTGGAATGCTAACACTGCCCTCCGGGCAGAAATGCAATGCTAGCATTCATCCATACAAGTTCGTTCTCCGTTTGAACGAAACCAAAGGCTCTTCATGGAGCATACTCTTCAATCATCCTCAACATGTCTTCTACGTGAACGCATATGTTTGTTAAGAGTGGTTTTCAGATAGCAAACCCGATCTCGGTCTCTCCAAACCAGCAACAATAATTCGGTCTCTCCAAACCGAGAAACTCGAATGTACGATCATACTTCCTAAGTCAAAATTGGCCAAGGTTTGATAGTCGGTTATTTTACTATCAAATAAACAAACAACAATAAATTTAATGATTTAATTATCCATAGCAATCACTAAGCCTCAAAATAATCTTTTATTCATTTCAAATCTCTTTCCAAACCGTTTATCAAAACATTCATATACTTATCTCATTGACATAAGTATATTCACAAAACATTTATGAAAGATTTATTATTTCAAAATCATATTACAGGATAATTTTTTTTCATTATTTATATTGGAGATAAAGATAACCTCAAACAATATTCCTTCGGTGTTAAGTGTGGAACGAACGTCCATACCACTAGAATTAAGAAGGTTGGTTAAAGGAAATCAAATCTAAAATTCTTTTATAAATTTCCTTCAATAAATCCTTTTAACAAATCTCTTTTTTTTATGAAATCTCCTTTACTTAAATTCCAAACCCATTTACAAAACTCTTTATAAACCGCCAAGTTAGTTTACAAAACACTTTTATAAACATAACCATTTATATAAATTTTTATAAATCTCCAAAATCCTTTTATAGAATTTCTTTATAAATATTCAAAACCCTTTATCGAAGTTCTTTTATAAATATCCAAATCATTTATAAAAACTCTTTTATAAATTATCCTTATATAAAACAAAACTTCATTAATACACTTAATAAATTAGGTTCCTTTGATAAACAAAACGATAATCTAAAACACCTTTACTAAAATCATTACTTAACTTGAACCTATTATTAAAAGTATGATTGACCTTAAAAATAAAAAAGAAGCTTAGTGACCATAATGGTTCTCGTTTAACTGAGTATACCTTTCAAATTATAACATATGTACTTACATAACAAGCAGATATGTATAAGAAAACCAGCCAATAACAATCAATCGTATTAGTAAATGTCCAAGTTACTAAAATAATAGAAGGAGATTTATTCTATTAATGAATGTCCACACAATCAAACAATTTATAATTTAGCACAACGGTGGTTTATTCTGCTAAATGATGTCCACACAATTCAATTCAATTTAGTATAACTCATTCACATTTACTTGGTTCTAAATGTCATGGACAAATGGTCCCTTGATTGAATATCAATTCACTTATAAAAGAAAATTGACTTAAAACATAACCAATAATGTTTAAAATAACTTTTAATAATTAAATCTTAATTTAAATTATGAATTAAAGCTTAATTATAAAGTAAAGCTTAATTAAATCTTAATAAATCAAAATTAAACTTTAATTAATTTTAGTTAAGTCCAATTAATTAATGATTATACCTTAATTAAATAATAATTAATTAAATAATTAGTCTCCAATTAAATAATAATTAATTAAATAATAATTAATTAAAATAATTAAACTTGATTAATATAAAAATTATTTTATCTTAACTTTATTAATCATTAATTAAAACTTCCTTAATTAATCAATAATAAACTTACTTAAGTAATACTAATTAATTACTAATTACTTAGCTTAATTACTAATTAATTAATAAATAATTACTCGTAATTAATAATCAACTGATTATCAAAACATACTTAATTAAGTAATAATTAAATTATATGCTTACTAATTTAGTTTGAAAATGGTTTTTTTCAACAACATTTAAAAGTAACACTTTTAAATCTTGAAAATCATTAAATTCCCTGAACTGCATCCATAGCGACTATCGCTATAGATGTAATAACTTAGAATTACTATTCTAAGTTACCATCCAAAACTTTTGCTTTTCACTTTTGCTTACTTTTAAAAACTTTAACTAAAGTTAGAAACTAAAACAAAACATTTACTAAATCAAAACTAGTAAACGATTTGATTTTCAAAATGGAACTCAAGTCCTTTTCAACATCTCAATTTCTAACTTCCAAACTAGTTAATCACATATCCAAGATTATGAATACTAAATCATATCATCACCATGCATCATAAAGATCACAACTTTAAATCCAAACACATCACTTTAATCCATTGATTCAAGTCAAATGCTAAAACACAAGCTACCACATAAATATACATCCAAACCATATCATAATCCAAACATTAACATCATATATAAATAACACATAACCATCATATATGCAAAGGCAATATCTTTCCAAAAGTTAGAAGTTTACTCACCGAAAATTTGCAAAACTCTTTTGAAAACTTGAAATAACTTTAGAACTATTCAAAACTTGATCTTTGGAATTAAAAATTAGAAATACGCTCGGCCATGGTAGAGTATGGCTCGACCATGACATGTATAGGTGAGGTGAGGACTTGTTTTGAAGAGGTGGAGGGACTTCGGATAATGTTGAATCCATAAAACTGGACCCAAAATTTAGCTATATTCTCTTGGATTTCTAGCTATGTTACTCTCGGAATTTGGAAAATTGTCAAAAAGAAAATTCTTGTAAATTCTCTTCTCTATCATTTGAAAAAAGTGTTACTCAATTTGGATTAGTTTTGAGGGAGATATGGTTAAAAGAAGAAGAAGTATTTTCAGACTTTAAAATATGGGTCCAAAATCACTCTGCAAAGAAATGATATTTTGACATGGCTAGGCTCAAATTTTGTAAAAGTGATACAAATGAAAGTTGTAGCCACTAGAACTTTTTATGGTTTCAAAAAAATAATTTCTGCATTACGATATGAGATGAGTTAGATATGATAAAATAAAGAGGAGGAAAATTTTGAAGAAGCGAAAGACTATTTATAAGCAAGAGAAAAAGTAAATTACATAAATTCCTCTTATCCTTTACCCTCCACTACCCTCTGCCACCTCACCTAGCCTCATCCACCTCATGTACTCATGCCAAGACACTTATTGCCTCTTCTCATTTCCATGCAAACATGTTTAAGTACTCTTTGTACTTAATGTTTCTAATGATGTGACATTTATATTTTTATTTTAAACTTTATATACTTAGGTATGAATATATATACATACACTAATACACACATATATACATATACTAACTTATTTACAAACGTGTCTACTTATGCTAAAGATTTCACGGCATTTCTGATAACTTTTAGCCAACGAAATCGAAAAACGAATTTCGGTCACATTTTCAATCTTTCTTCGAACTAAATATTTTTGTAAAAAAATTTGGAAAAATATTTCACCATTATTAATTATTATCTAAAAGCGTTTTATTTTATGTTATAAAATCCATAAATCAATTATTTAAAAATATATTTAAATATCCAAATTTAAAGTGATTAAATACATGGTCGTTATAATAAAAATCCAATGGGAGCTTATTAGTGAAATGGAATAAATGTATTTAACCTAACTAATAACATAAGAACATTTTCTATTTATAAAATAAATGATTATTATAAGCAGTATCTATGTGTAGGGATTGGGACAATCTTACCAACCTCTTTGGTCCATCCCTATAGATCTTAATACCAAGTATGTAGTCTGCTTCTTCCAAATCCTTATGGAGAAGTTCTTGAACAACCATGCTTTTATTGGTTGCAATAATGGGATCTCAGTGTTAATCGAGAGTAGGTCTTCGACGTTAATAACAGGTACCGCTCATAATAGTAAAATTGGTGTAAGGTTTCATATAAAACTGATATCGCTAGAGAATTGGTGTAAATAATCGTTGCTAATAGGTACCGCTTATAATAGTAAAATTGGATTTTTACCAAAAGATTTGTAAGCGATAAATTCATTTAAAATGTTATACCACTAGCTAAGGTGACAATTATTCGATATTAATTGCCGACTGAATTTAAACAATTGAGTCGCACAACCGTAATGATGAATGCTTCGAAAAATCGTACTGTTTAATTAATTTATAATTTTCATAAATTAATTAAATTAACTATTATTTATGAAAATATTAATTATTATATTTTATTTGAATTGATGTTTGAATGCTATTAATTTTTAATGAAAAGTGTATATATAAAAGTTATGTATGCACATATCGATATACGATATTAATAAACTAATTAAATTTAGTTTAAAGCGATGAATTACTAAATGTTTTTTGGAAATTTTAAAGGGCTAAATAGTCCATATCTTGACCGATCGTGCATCATAAGAGGGTGGGTTATCTGATTGGGATTTGATGATGAATTAAAGAGGGAATATTTTAATGAAGAAATTGGAAAGGTTTAAATTATTCCTTTCTAAAAAATCCATTTCATTCATCAATTCCCTAGAAAATTCATTTTCTCCGGCTCTCCTCTGTCTCCTTCGGTTGAAAATCCATGGCTTCCAAGCCATAAAAATATCGAACAAATAAAATAAAATAAATATAAAACTGGTGCTTCATATTGTTGCAATTTCTGGAGAGGATTCAATCGGGTCTAGGAGTTTTCATACATTCAAGGTGCGAATCGGAGACAATTTCTTTTAGTAAGTTTTCAGTCTCAATTTTGTTTACATACATCATTATGTTAATGCAAATTAGATCTCATATGCTTTATAATGAATTCATATAAGCCGATGTTGTCAGATCTAATATATGAGATGTAAAGTTTCTACAACACAAGTGATGTAAAGTTTCTACAGCATAAAAGATGTAGAGTTTCTACAGCATAAGAGATGTATATTTTCCACAGCCATAAGAGATGTAGAGTTTCCACAGCCATAAGAGATGCAGAGTTTCCACATCCATAAGAGATGTAGAGTCTAAGTTTCCACAGCCATAAGAGATGTAGAGTTTCTACAGCGTAAGAGATGCATAGTTTCTACAACATAAGAGATGCAGAGTTTCTACAGCCATAAGAGATGTATAGTTTCTGAAAGTGTAGTGGGTTGTATATAATATGGCTTATGTGTATAATAAGTGTACATTTACCAGTCTAAGTAGAACTATATAAATGAGTATGATAATATAAAGTAAATAAGAGTAATCACAGCAGGATTTTTAATACTAGTTCGAACCTTCCATCCTATGTCCAGTCTTGAAGCTCCCCTTTGGTATTTCATTAACTAACAACCCTCGCTTCGCCCAGAGTAATAGACTTACACAAAAGTGTTTCTTTAACAAGCTTGTGTTCTAAATAACATGGATATTAACTGCTAGTACAATTCTTCCCATAATCTCCTTGGTAATTGGGAATGTGTAATTCATGATAATAGAAGTGGCTTGATTGGTTCTTCAATGTAGAATGTAATAAAATAGTAATGAGCACTTGTGAGAGTATTAGATCAGAAAGCAGTAAGATAGAGAGTTTCAAAAGTTAAAAATGATTTCTGATCTTGATGTATATTTATATAAATAAAAAAGCTGTGATAAATAGTTGCAATCATTCATATATAATCATTTCTATTCAAAAAGGTTGCAACTCTTTGAAATGTCTTTTTAGAATATAGTTGTTATGGAATGATCAGTCAGTTGAGTATAAGAGCCAGTCTACTGAATAAGAACCTAAAAATACGCGTGGAATTTTAAAAGCAAACGAGCTATAATAAAATTGTATGGTTCAGTCGATTGAAAACTTTTCTCATGCAACGACCTGTAAATTTTAGTGGTTTTATTTATTTGATTTATTGAATTTTTGTGAAATTTTAAATAATTAAATTTGGAAATGAAAATTTGATAGTTGGAATACGTCTACTTAAACATAGCAAATGGTAAATTTTCATCTGAAAATATGGAAGTTTATTTTATTGTGTAACTCTATTTCAATTTAAATCGATTAATATTTGCTGATGATAAAATGTTTTCCAAACTTGGATATTTTTATATAATAAATTTGTAAATCACCTTCTGAGTGAGACGTCATATTTGGTTTTGTCAAATTTTGACTGTTATTGCTCCGTTTATCTTATTTTTGGCAAATTAGCAGCATTTTCGGTACCGATTATCGACTTTTGATAGGATGATCGTGCCACTGATATCTATATACCGTTCTGATTGTCTCATCGTGCTGATCTCAGTAGTATATTCAATTGTAGATTTTGAAGTCCGGGAAACAGCAAAATCTACGGAACAATTTCCGTATCGGTACTGTATTTTGTGCCTTTTGTTCTCTTTTGTCTTTTCAATTGCACAGCTGTCTAGCCTGTTACCTTTATTAAATTATGAAACGATAGTTGATCCTTCACATTTCATCATTTATTACTGTGCCTTTCCACTTTGCCTTTCGGTTCAATTGAAGATAATATGGTTCAATTGAAGACAATATATACGCATAGTATATTTTACTGCCTTTTCATTTTTCCTGACACATCTTCTTCCCTTACTCTCCTCTCGCCCCTCCTCTCCTTTTTTCCATTATCACCTTGCTTTTAGCCGCATACGCAACCACTGTCGTTCGGTTCTTCTCCTCAGCGAGCCCAGGCCTCACACACCCCTCTCCCAGTCAAAGCCAAATTGCCCAAACTGCCCGCCGACCCGTGTACGCGCCACCTCCTCTCTCGGCTTCAACCACCCAGGCCACCGCATTCGACCATCATCTCGACCATTCTCCAGCTCACCATCGACCTCCGCCTTATCCACCTGACTTCAGCCACTGGTACCCACCTCGGCCATCTCCTTGCCGGCCTGATCGCCAGAAGCTGAAGCCCCTTCCTATGGTCACCCACTGCTCTTCTTTCCTCCCTCCTTTACTTCATATTAAGGTATATGTGTATATGATTTTAATATATATTTTGTTAGTTGTATAAATTTTACAAACAATATTACTTACATCGATTTGTTGCATATAATATTAACTGTGTGTATGACAGTGTTATAAAGTATACAATGTAATTTATGAATAAAGTTTTCAAGTGTATATAAGTTTATATTTGTTCTATATATATTAGTTATATTATAGGTTGGGTTATACATTTCATTCTGTTGTTCATAGATCTATATATTGCAGTTCATATATGTTTATATATTGCAGTTTATATGCGCATAGATCTATATATTGCAGTTCATATATGTTTATATATTGCAGTTTATATGCGCATAGATCTATATATTGCAGTTTATATATATTGTTTTAAATATGTATGTAAGCCGTATATGTATGTATATATGCCCATTTATGTATATAAGTTAAGTAAGTATATATATTTATATAAGCTTGTACTGAATCTGTTAAGGGATATATATATATATATAAGCTTAAGATATTGATTTATTGATTTGCGTGTAATGCATATACAATTCAGGTTGTATAAATATTAACTTTTATGATATATATTGATTTTGAAGTAAAACATATATGTAAGTTAAATATATATATATATATATATATATATATATATATCTGTGTGTGTGTATAAATATTGGTTTATATATACAAGCATACATTAGTTTATATGTAAGCATATGTGAATTTGGTTTTTCAAATATATATATATATATAGTTTTTTTTGATGTTAGAGTTAAAATACTGGTTTGAATATATATATATATATATATATAATTTTAAATGTGTAAAAAAAAATTTGGTTTTAGGAAATTTTTTATAACATATATTTGTTTCAGTTATATCTTGATGGTTCTGATTCATTTTATCACTTCCTATTTATCAGCTTGTCCGTCGAATTCGTGCCAATTTTGCCTTGCTTTGGAATTCGTACTTGGATTCGTAACTCATCTCATTCTCATCTATCTCTAGCCTCGAGAGGTGAGCAATCACTCACGATTAACGTTCTTATATTTAATTAAATTTGATTTCAATTGAAACGACAATTGAAATATGCTGTTGTTAGTTATTTACATTTCCATATATATGCTGTTATCTGTATCTGTTCACTTGTGACATCTGACACCATTATCTGTTATTTATATTAATGATATATGCCAGTTATATTTTTATCATATCTGTTATCACTCTGCAAGTTCCCTGTTAGTACAGAATTCCCTATGAGTTGAAATGATACATACCCGAACGATCTATAGAATATAAGAAAATTGTTATGGGTTGAAATGATAAACCCAAGCGATTCTTATAGAATTGAATTTGGGATTGCGGGTTGAAAAGATACATACCCGTATATATTTAAATTACAAATTGAAATGATAAATATCTGTATCACTTGACCATAGGATAGAGAATTATATACATACACCGTTGGTCTATATATATAAATATTTTGAAAATGATTTCTATAGTTTTGGAAAGGAGTATATGGTTTATTAAATATTGATTTTTAAGATATTATATATAAATGTATTTTATAAAGTTTAAAATTTAGATTTTTTTTTAAAATATATGTTTTGAAAATTGTATAGTTATAAGTTAATTTTGTAATTATAAATTTTAAGAATTTATTTATAATTTTTCTATTTTTTTAATATATAAATAGATTAATATTTAATATTGTCTAAGTACTTGTTTAAAACTTATATATTCAAATATAGAGTTTATAATGATTTTTTTTTATAAATTCAGGTTGGAAAGAGGAATAGAAATTGGGTTGAAATTATATTTATTTAAGAACTATCTTAAATAAGTTTGATTTGAAATTTATTAAAATTGAAATTTTAAGATATGATTTTTATAACTTGGATTTGATTAAAAGTGACTTAAATGAATATTTCAAATTTATATAAATTTAAAGGGATATTTTGTTTATTTAAAATTTGTAAATTGAAGTTGTGTTTAGATGTTATTGAAATGATTAAGTAAATATTTCAAAACTAAATAATAGTAAAGTGAATTTGATATATATATATATATGAAATTATCGAATTTAGTTTTGAAAATGTTGAATATTTAAAGCTTTGAAATATATTGAAATTGAAATGGCTTATTTTATGGTTCAAATATGTATTTGAAATCGATAATTTGAAATGGTTTATTGAGAAACTGAATTGAGTTGAATTTGATGAATTGAGATGGAATAAATTTTGAATTTTGGAATTCAAGTTGATTTGAATCGATTTGTGAAAGTTGAGGAAGCTATTTTATTATATAAAGTAATTTTAAATTATATTTAAAACTATTTATATATTTTAACTTAATAAATTATTTTTAATATAAACTATTTTATTTTATAAACTATTTTATTTTATAAACTATTTTATTTTACATACTATTATAAATATCTAAACTGTTTAAGTGTTGGAAGTTATGTTTTCAAGTTATGGATTTCAAAGTGTTATGATTTCCAAAGGGTTATAATTTCAAGTGATTTGATTTAGAAAGTGTTATAACTTTGAAGTGCTATGATTTGTGAAAATGATATCATTTTGATATGGTTTTGAAATGGTAATGATATTTTGGTTTTGAAGTATAAACTATTTTGAAATGACCGCAGTGTTATAATAACGATTGGTTGTTAAAGAGACCGGGATCGGATATTGTCATACTCTCTGCCAATACCGAAAACCACTTTAACAACTGTGTACGAAGTGGAGATTCCAGAATGAAGTAGGATGGTGGTGACGATCCTATATGAGGTATATATGTGGACCCAACTCCCGTGAGTTGGCATAAGGTGGCTATAACAGGAGCAATTCTGGGCCAATGAGGTAGCTCCTCTGATCGGACACATTCCATCGATACTATATTCTAACTTGCGATTTATTTGGTGGCCACCCTTCGATTTTTACTCGGGAGTGTGTTTTGAGGTAGGCGGTAGTGGCTGCTATGCATTACCACCAGTTCGGATGCGTAATTGGTATATCTACCCTAGCATTACCTAGTTGTGCCGTGTCACCTACCCTAGCGCGCCTTTTACGAGTTTGATTTGTGTCGTACCTATGGAGTATCCTCTGGTAGCTCCAATTTATGGGGTATTACGGTACTGTATAGACTATTGGCACTATAAATGTGTTAAAGTGGAAAATGTAAAGCCTTAACGCCATTTTAATAGTTTACTTTACTATAGACATTATTATAATAGCGTATATTACTACATAGTAGATAGTTTAACGGATCCTTAGAGGATGGCTATCCAAAACATCCTTTAAGTTACTTGTATTTCAGTTGATATTTCACTTGAGTTGGATTTATTGATATAAGAATGTTAATCCTGACTCGAGTGTTTTGTTTTTTGCTTTACGCTCGGGTCAGACTGAGTGGCTCAATGTTCGAGACTCACCTTTGGAGTTGGAGCTTCACTTGAAAATCCAGCTATATCTATTCAGCTTCGGTGATTCAGTTGACTCCAAAGATATATTCTGATCTTGTATTTGATTATTGTATTGAGACTTCTATGTATTCGAGACTTCTGTTATATCTTGTTTAACTCTGTTATATATATAGTAGCTTCATGGACTACTATTCTTTTGTTTCTGCTGCTTATTGTTATATTACTCTATGTCTGTGATTATTTATTTACTATATATGCTGAGATTTTTCAAATTTAAATTTAATAATCTGATATTTTGAGCAATTCAAGACCGACATGTGTGGATGCGAATGGTTGAAAATTTCAGGATGTTACATCTCAACTAACTACCCTTAGTCGACTAAGAAAAGTGTTCAGTCGATTGAACTGTAGAAAATTCTGTGTTTATGCATTTTTCTATTGCAAATCCTTTTCAAACTCTTTGATAATTTAAACTTTTTATATGAAGGTGTGTATGTGCGTACATATGAACTACCAAGGAGATTTTTACAAGTAATTCTAAGACCATATACATACTCGTAGTTCGAGAATCTTTTGATTTGTTGAAGTGCTTGAATATAGATGATCTATCTAGTGTTTTGTCATCGATCCTACATAGTAGATATGTACTAGATATATATGACGATATAGTTGTCATCATTAAAATACTAAAACCGAAGTTTTAACAATCTCCTCTTTTTTGATGATGACAACTATATGTATGGATATAAATAAATAACATGTTCTCTCCCTCTAAGTGTATGCTCCCCCTATCATGATTTTTCCCCCTTTGTCATCGGCATAAAACAATGTAACACAATAGAGTTTGAATATGATAGTTGTAAGAAAAGACAAAGATAATCACATTATAACGTAGTGATATATTCAGGTTTAACATAACAAAATATAAATAACACTATAAACAATAACAAAAAACAATAGGTTTAATAAAACGTAGGAAATAAAATAGAGTAACATAACATGTTTAACACATAATAGATTCGACACAATAACATAGTAGTTAATTAAACAACTTTGACCACGTACCAGGTTCAACACTAACAGACACCAAATGAAAAGATAAAAAAGACATAAACTTTTACCAAACTAAAATACCAGCAAGTATACGGACTTACCAACCCAAGATAATCTAAGATTCCGGATCTGATTCCTGAGGTGAAGATGGACGAGAACATGAAGCAATTTTGTTCCAAATTTTCTCTAGAAAGCCAAGAGTTGTTTTCTCAAATGTCCTCCAACGTTTAATCAATTTCTTTTGTTGATTAAAGATTATCTCTTGATTTTTAAGTATCACATCAGAAGATGAAACATTCTTGGAAGGCTTGAACAATGAAATTCCTTGATCACTGCCTGAACTCCAATTGACCATTTTTGGATTATCTTGTTGAATATTCTCCTGTTCAACTTGTTAAGATGATGATTAAGCAAAGGTTTCATAAAATAGAACAGATACATAACCATTATAAGAAGGAAAAGTCTCCATCTTCGAAGGAAGCTTCATTAGCGAGATTGTTTTTTCATCCATCATTTTCGAGATAAGAAGATCTTCCAAGTTGTCAACATTTATCCCATAGTGAACAAAAACCTTTGTTAAGTAGGAACCAAAAAATATAGTGTGACGGGTATGGGCATGAAAGCTCTTGATTTCATCTTGAATAATTCGAGCCCAATTTAACTTCTGATTATAATAGAGAGCATATAAAATTTTGTAATTATTGTCATACATTTTCTTATAGCTCCCGGTTTGTGGAAAAATGGTGTGAAAGATCATTTTATTAATTATCCGAGCTTAGGGTCATAAATTGAAAGAAATGTTTTCCTTTTTCTCGGTTTGAAAAGGATAACTAATGGAATCATAAGCAAACTTGTTGTGATCTATGTCATCTAATTCAAGACCGGTATTGTCACAATCTAACATAACGCCCAAATCATGAACATTCAAAACAATATCAACTCCTAAAACTCTACTCCATAGAATTCCATCATCATCATTACTCGGGGGTTTATAAAAATCTCCTTAAAGGTTGGCATAAAACATCCTAACAAGAAAAGGATAAAATTTTACCTTGTTTTCTTTAGCATCAATCAATGAAAGAAATCAATGATCTCGAGTAAATTGTTCAATCCCAAATTCAGCGAAATTGGTCATCTTGTAGAAAGTATTCTGAAAGATCCTCTTATCATTGAGACTGTTGAAGTAGGTAAGTAATTTCTTGCTTCCATTAAGCCATTGGAGCAATTGTTCATCGGAAGCAAACTCCCGATGGGATGGTCCAGCCAGTTCCTTTCCTTTGAGAGGTCTTTTCTTAGAAACCATCTATTTTTCGCGAGGTCCATTGAATTTTGGAAGAAAAGTTTTCTAGGGTTTTTGATTGAAGAAGAGAGAAGTGATGAAATAGGGGAAGACAATGTCGTTTAGGGCTTTTTTTAAAACTGAAACTGTGCCGTTCAGTCAACTGGAACTAGGATTCAGTCGATTGAAAGTGGCATTTTTCAAGGCAGAAACTATAGCTTAGTTCAGTTGATTATTGGAAGAATTTCAGTTGGCTAAGCACAGAGTTCAATCGACAGAAATCATGTCGCGGTCAACCAAAATGGGCAGTTTTTGATCTAGAATTTGTTAGTGGTTTCAGTCGACTGACCGGAAGGAATAACAATTTACTGTGTATTTTTGTTCTTTTAAAAAAAATTATTTACAATCTTATATGTTTTCTTAAATTATTTTAGAGATGTTTTAAATGACAATATAAATTTTATTTATTATTATCAAGCAAATATAAATACAAATTTTTATTATTACATATTTATTTATAAATATATTCATATTTATTTCTCCCCTGATGCATCCGAGTTCTTGTGCTCGGTTCGATCCCAAGAATTTGTGTTTTTTGTAGTTTGTTCAGTTGAAGGCTTAAGTAGAGACCGGTTTGGACGAACTGGAGTGTGATTCCAGTTTTGGTTTGATGGCCCTTCCTCCCATAAGTTTCTTGGAGTAACATTGTAAGTTTGTACATGAGTCTCTATTAAATGAGAAGATTTTTATGTAAACAATCTTCCATTGGAGAATGGCCATAGATTGCCGGAATACATCATTCGAGAAAGTTAAGATGAGATCCTTATCGCCGTTGCTCATAATACATTTCTCTTTGAACTCTTATAATTTCTTGTTGCTAGTGATAAATTTCATCAACTATGGTATAGATAGATGATGATTTAAGATTGATTGCTCGTTTGACTTTCTTTCCCTTTGGATAATAGTAAGTGTGATACGTAGGTGATGCTATAATATTTAGCGAGGATGATTTATTCAAAGGAGGTGTGGATTTTGTTGATGATACATATGTACTCTTTAATGAGGGTAGGCTAAAATCAAATGTTGAGTAAGCGGAGTCATGATCTGTAGACATTTTTAGATTCTCTATTTAAATAATCTTACTGTTTTATTTTTCTTTTAAAAAATGTCCATATAAAAAGAACATTCAATGTATTTTTAGGAAATAATTTTGTGGTCAGAATTAGTTTAACCATATAATTGTTAATAGTTTTAGTTATAGTAGTTTAACTATTTTACTGAAAATAGTTGTACTTAAAATTTTGTGGTAAAGAAAATAGAGTTTAATTTTTATGACATATATCAATTAACTTTTATGAAATTAATTCATTAGGTGAACATATACCAAGATCACATCTTAGCTTTATAAAAGTTGATTCACACAGTGGTTTAGTGATACTATCTACAATTTGATTTTCGAGATTAACAAATTCAAGAGAGATAATACCCTTTTCAATGTTATCTCTTAGAAAATGGTGACGAATATCTATACGTTTAGTTCGAGAATTGTTAATTGGATTTTTAAACAAATTTATAACACTCGCATTATCACAATATATAGGAGGATTAGTTGTAATTTTTCCTAAATCTAGAAGTATTTGTTGCATATAAATTACTTAAGTACACGCTAAGGCAACGGAGATATACTCGGCTTCATATGTCGAGCAGAAAACATAATTTTGCTTTTTACTAAACCATGAAAACAGAGATTGGCCAAAAAAATGACATATGCCACTTGTACTTTTTCTATCCGTTTTGTAACCACCGAAATCCGCATCACTATATGATACAAGTTCGAAGGAGCTGCCTTTCGGGTAAAAATGACCGTAATCTTTGGTGTTGGTTAAATATCACAAGATTCTCTTAACCGCTCGATGATGTGATTCCTTAAGTTGTGCTTGAAATCGTGCACATAAACACACACTCATCATTATATCAAGTCTACTAGCCATTAAGTATAATAGTGATCCTATCATACTTCGGTATAGTTTTAGATCAAAATCCTTTCCATTTTCATCTTTATCCAATTGTAAACTAGTGCTCATTGGAGTTGGTTTACTAGATGTATTATCCATTCCAAAATGTTTTATCAATTCTCTACAATATTAATGTGTGATGTCCTCTATTTTAGAGGATCACACATTTCTCTAAAAAAAATCAATTCTCTACAATATTTTTCTTGGTTCATAAAAATTCCATTTTCGAATTGTTTTATTTGTAGTCCTAAGAAAATAATTTAATTCTCCTGTATGAGGCATCTCGAACTTGTTTTTAATTATGTTTGAAAAATTGGTATATAGTTTTTCATTGGTTGATCCAAATATGATATCATCAACATAGATTTGTATAATTAGTATATCATTATTTTCTCTTTTTATAAATAAAGTTGTATCAGTTTTACCAATTTGTAAACCAAAATTTATTAAATGTGCTTTTGGCCTCTTATACCAAGCACAGGGTGCTTGTTTTAACCAGTATAATGCCTTTTTAAGTTTGAAAACATGATCTGGATATTTTTCATGAACAAATAAAGGTAGTTGTTCGATGCAAACATTTTCTTTTATAAACCCATTTAAAATGAACTTTTAACATCCATTTGAAATAATTTGAAATTATGATGACACGCAAAGGCGAGTATTGTTCTTATAGCTTTAAGATGTGCTACAAGAGCAAATGTTTCTTCATAATCAATTCCTTCTTCTTGATTATATCCCTAAGCAACTAACCTTGCTTCATTATGAACTATATTTCCATTTTCATTTTATTTATTTTTGTAAACTCATTTTTTTCATATTACGGATTGATCATTTGGCCTTGGTACAAGTTCCCACATATCTTTTTGATCAAATTGATTTAGTTCCTCTTGCGTTGTTAAAATCCAGAAGTCATCCTTTGATACCTCTTTATAGTTTTTTGGTTTGAAGTTATATATGAAAGCTACATGACTCATGTGATTTAGTTGATTTCTATTTGAAACTTTGGTGTTTATGCTACCAATTATATTGTTAATCGGATGGTCATTTAAGTTTTGAGGTGGTGATCTTAAAAGATTATTGTTAATGTTTATGATATTATTATTTTTAGGCACAAGAGTATTTTTATGATTGTTATCAAGAATTTCTTCATCATGACCATTATTTTTGTTATTCTTAAAATCTTCATCGAAAGAAACATGAAGATTTTCTTCTATAGTGTTAGTTTGTTTATTAAAAATTCTATAAGCTTTACTATGATCCGAGTAACCAAGAAAAATTCCTACATCGGCTTTTGGATAAAATTTTCCAAGATTATCTTTAGTATTCGAAATAAAACATTTAGAACCAAAAACATGAAAATATGATACTTTGGGTTTCTTACTGAAAAACATTTCATAGCTTGTATTTTTAGTCATTGGTCTAAGTGTTACATGATTTAATACATAACATGCGGTAGCAACGGCTTCGGTCCAAATTTTTTTGGGTAAACTATTGCTACTTAACAATGTTATTCTTGTAGTGTTCGATTTAATACACATTTTGTTGTGGTGTTCGTGGAAATGAAAAATTATGACTAATTCCCTTTTCATTGCAAAATTTTTTGAAAATATCATTTTCAAATTCTCCACCATGATCACTTCTTGTACTTTTGATTTTTAAGTTCATTAAATTCCTAATTCTTTTAGTGAAAATTTTGAACATTTCAAATGTGTCGCTTTTATGTTTCAAAAACAATGTCCAAGTATATCTTGAAAAATCATCTACAATCACAAAAACATATTTATTATGGTTTATCGATCACACTTTAGTTGGACCGAATAAATCTAGATGAAGTAGTTCGAGTGATTGTTTTATAGAAATTTCCTTTTTAGATTTAAATGAAATTTTCTTTAATTTTCCAAGTTGACATGCATCACATAAATTTTTAACTTTATAATTTATGTTGGATAATCCTCGTACTGAATCATTCTTTGCTAATGTATTCAAAATTTATATGGCAAAAGTATTTGTGCCATAGCCATGGATCATTATGATTTGTGGTTAAGCATAAATCACTATTATTTCTTATTTTCATATTTAAAACAGAAATATTTCGATTCTTAATCCTTCAAATATTATATTTTTATTTTAATCAAATATACAACATTTATCTTTTTCGAAATCGATTCCAAACCCTTTATATCACATAATTGACTTATACTTAAAAGTTTTGTTTTAAATTTTCAACTAGCAAAACATTAGTAATTATGGGAGAAGTGGATATATCGATGTTGATAACATCTCCAATGCCGATGACAAATCCTTTTAAATTACCTCCAAATGTTACAGTGTCGTCATCGATATATATTATATTTGATAACATGTGTGCATTTCCTATCATATAATTGGAACATCCACTATTAAGTATCCATTTCTTCTTGTTTTTAATTTTTTTTTGAGTACCTGCAAAATAATAAGAGCTTAATTGGTACCCTCTTCCTGTATTAGGGTCCTACGTGTTAGTGGTGGAAGGTAGCCATACCCAAGAGGATTTGGGACTTTTAAAAATGTAATTATCATTACAGACAACATTTTTCAAGTATTCATCTATGTGTTTCGATCTAATTAACTTGTTATTGGTTTTAGGAATCCATATTTTAACCATACTTAATTTTGAAGCTTTGATCTTAATATTAGATTTTGGCTTCCTGAACTTAGTATATAGTGTATTGTGGTTCTTGAGCTTCTGCCTACTATTAAAACCTAATATGTTTCGATTTCCTGATGGTTTTGATATTTTAATCAAATTTTATAAGTTTTTTCCCTTATTAAATTTTGAAACGTTATTGGTAATTTATCTAACTTATTCTTAAGGTCAAAATTTTCAACATTGGTAAAACCTAAGTTTTTTTTTAATTCAATCTTTTCTTTTTCAAGTTTATCATTCTCTAGTTTGCTATTTTCTAAATCATGCAATAAATTAGTGTTTTGAGAAGACAATCTTTTACATTCCTGTGCTATTTCTAATTCTTCTTTTAAAATTATTTTTCATCTTTTAATAAATCAATTTCTAGCTCTGCTCTATTCAATTTTCCTATATATTCCTTATTTAGTTTCTTAGTTTTTCTATACTTATCGTCTAATTCTATGTCAATTTCCAAAATTTCTTCATATGTTAGTTCAGGCCTACTCATCTGTGCTAGTTATAAAACTAACATTCGCATGTTCTTAATCACTCTCACTATCACTATCACATGAAGAAGATGATTTGGAGTCATCCAAAGTTACTTGAAAGGCTCTTCGCTTTTTCTTGAATTTCTAGAATTTGATTTTCTTTTTGTCATTATTGAATGTGGACACTCTTTCTTCATATGGTTAAAATTTTCACATCCATAACATTTGATTGACATTTAATTTGATGAATTCGAATTGCCACTATTTTGAAATTTTGTCGTCTTCTTGAATTTCTTAAATTTGTTGTAGTTCTTGGCAATAAATACAATTTCATCTTCTTCTAAGTCAGAATTATCATCATTTGCTTGAAAGGCAATATTCTTCTTTTCTTGATTTTTGCTCCTTTCTAGCTTGCAAATTAGCTTCATACGACATCAAATTTCCTATTAATTCTTCGACTTTGAGTTGAAAGAGATTGTTAACCTCTTCGATGGTTAAAACTTTTATTTCCCATTTAATAGTCAAAGAATTGAAAATTCATGTGACTAAATCAAAATCAGTAAATTTGGCCCCAAGTGTCATAAGATCATGTTGTATAGTTTGAAATCTACCATATACGTCAAT
Source organism: Allium fistulosum (assembly GCA_030737815.1). Taxonomy (NCBI): domain Eukaryota; kingdom Viridiplantae; phylum Streptophyta; class Magnoliopsida; order Asparagales; family Amaryllidaceae; genus Allium; species Allium fistulosum. The sequence continues at coordinate 694,655,440 of CM060904.1, forward strand.
AGTAGATTCATTTGCTTTCATTTTAAAGGATAAGAATTGGTTTTGAAAATAAAAATTTTCGTTTGCTTGCCTTTAGTTGTCCTTTCGTGAGTAACTTGTAAAGTGCGCCATATATCATATGTCATTGTGCAAAGCGTAATTCATGAAAATTCATTTGTACCAAGTGAACAAAATAGTATATTCATGACTTTGCCATTATTAGTTGCAGTATTCTTTTGTGCATTAGTCCAAGTGCTTATGTCAGTGGTAGGTGCTTTATATCTAGTTTGTGTAGGCTGCCAAATTTCTAAACCATTAGCGTCCATAAAAATTCGCATACGTGTTGACTAGTAAGCATAATTAGACCCGGTAAATAGTGGAGGACAATCAGTTGATTGACCTTCTTGAAATGTACTTGCCATATTCAAAAATTTCAATTACATGTTACGGTAAAATGAAATGACCTTGCTCTGATACCAAATGAAAGTGTAGTGGATTGTATATAATATGGCTTATGTTTATAATAAGTGTATATATACTAATCTAAGTAGAACTCTATAACTGAGTATGATAATATAAAGTAAATAAGAGTAATCACACCAGAATTTTGATACTGGTTCGGACCTTCCATCCTACGTCCAGTCCCGAAGCTCCCCACCCTCGCTTCGTCTAGAGGAATAGGCTTATACAAAAGTGTTTATTTGATAAGCTTGTGTTCTAAATAACACAGATATTGGCTGCTAGTACAATTTTTCCTATAATCTCCTTGGTAATTGGAAATGTGTAATTTGTGATTGTGGAAGTGATTTGAATGATTCTTCAATATAGAATGTAATAAAATAATAATGAACATTTGTGAGAGTATGAGATCAGAAAGCAGTAAGATAGAGAGTTTGAAAGGTTAAAAATGATTCCAATCTTGATGTATATTTATATAAATCAAAAAGTTTTGATAAATAGTTGCAATCATTCATATACAGTCATTTCTATTCAAAAAGATTGCAACACTTCGAATATCTTTTCAGAAAATAACTGTTATAGTTAGATCAGTCAGCTGAGTATAAGAGCCAGTGTACTGAATAAGAACTTGACAATACGTGTGAAATTTTGAAAACAAACTAGCTGTAATAAAATTGTATGGTTTAGTCGACTAAATACTTTTCTCAGTTGACTACCCTCAGTCGATTGAGAAAAGTGTTCAGTCAACTGAACTGTAGAAAATTTTGTGTTCATGCATTTTTCTTTTTCAAAGCCTTTCCAAACTCTTTCATAGTTTTAACTTTCTGTAAGCAGGTGTGTATGCACATACATATGAACTACCAAGGAGATTTTTACAAGTAATTCTAAAACCACATACATACTCGTAGTTCGACGGTCTTTTGATTTGTTGAAGCACTTGAGTATAGAGGATCTATCTTGGTTTTTTCTTCGTTCCTATATAGTAGATATGTACTAGATATATATGGCGATATAGTTGTCATCATTAAAATACTAAAACCGGAGTTTTAATAGTTTCCACAGCCATAAGAGATGCAGAGTTTCTAAAGACACAAAAAATGTAGAGTTTCAACAACATAAGAGATGCATAGTTTCTATAGCATAAGAGATGTAGAGTTTCTATGGGCATAAGTGATGTAGAGTTTCAACAGCATAAGGGATGTAGCGTTTTTATAGCATAAGAAATGTAGAGTTTCTACAACCATATGGATGTCGAGATTCTACAGCCATAAGCCCCACGTCCTTCCAACCACTATAAATAGAAGTGCACCCCCTCATGAAAGAGGGCCCTAACTTCTTTCCCTCTCTTAGCATAAATCACTTTTTGGACTATAACTTTTCTAAAAAGATTGAGAGCTATTTTAATGGAAAATGATCAATGATAAAGAAGATGACATGGACATATGCCTAAAAGGACTTGGACAATTAGAAATGTGCATAGTTGACTGGTTTTGTAACATGCCTTACTACTGAACAAGAAATATGACTTGTACCCATTATCTATTTTATCTAATGACAATAAATCTTGATCTATGGTATATTTTGACTTACCTATTTTACTCTTGAACACATGATTTAATTTAGAATGATTTCGTAAATAATTTGAAACCAAAGGGTGTTATTAGAATTTTTTCGATTGTGCCTCCTTGTATAACATCTTGGATGTTGAACCGATTTTTGGTTTAACATACATATGTTTTATAATATCTAATTCAAACTTTAAAATACATATGTTGTTCGAAATTATAAATCGAAGTTGGATTTTCAAAATCAACATTCCTTTAATTTCAAAATATACGTAATTAGTCAAAATTGATTTTAATATATATTTATTATTTTTATTGTCATTACAAGTGGGAATTGATTTATAACTGTGTTTGTTTATATATATCTGTGTGTGTGTAATTTTGAATAGTTACTAAGGGCAACAAAGCATGTATAATTAGGAAATCTATTGCAATGTAAATCCAACACATATTAATGTTCACATTAACCATGTAAATTATTTATATGTTACATGTGCACTATACACACATGAGTGTACTTTATACACTTATATTATCATAATCTAGTTTAAATTAAATAAAACCTTATTAAAACAAATTAATTCAAATATGATAAATTATTTATAAAAGTATTAAGTGTAACTCCTAATTAGTTGCACCCTCTTAGCATTTATGTCATATTAATTTGCCTCCTATAAATAACATCATGACTCTACACCTACCAAAGTAATAATATAAAAACAAGTAACCAATACTAACATATATACACAATGGTATATTTGATATACTGTACTTTATATAAATCTCAAATTGATTAAAATAAATATTAATAAAATCTTCTTTCAAACAAAATTAAATAAAATAACATTTTATGTAAAAGTATGTTAGGTTGGATCTAATAAAATATTTAGTCTTCAAACAAAATTTACCCATTTAATCCACTCCGACTAATCCCGGTTCCTTCAATTTTGACTATGAATTCATTCGTTTAGTTTAACTGTATTTGCTTACTTTGTTTGAAGTGATTGTATTATTCTTATGCTTGTCAAGTGATTAGTAATGTTAGGAAAACTATATTTGTAACATCCTGAAATTTTTGATTTTGAAATTCGATAAAATTGTTTGAACTTTTAAATTTAAATTGTGAAATGACAAGAAATTGTTTAAAACTATAAAAATAAAATATGTACAAATGAAATGTTGATAATTAAACTATGAATAGGAATAAAATAAATTTGTAGAAAAGTATATTGTAATAAAATCACATAGTATTAAATGTAAACAACTAAAACAACTTTTATTTTAGCAAAATAAACAAATAAATTCAAGTAAATTTGTAAACAAGAAAACAATAACCAAAACAAAAGCAACACTTAACTAAAAAAGAAATCAAACAGCACTTTGCTGTAACCATACAAGATAGAAGCATCACAAAACATGCTTGCATTAAATACAAGCCTCCACAAATCACATCAGCACCTTGAAGAAAAGAAAAACAGGGAAGCATGAAACACGGCAGGCTATAAAATATACAAAGAACATGTTTTCATTAAATGCTTTCAAACCTATCCATACATAAAGTACAAAGCTGTATAAAATAATTATACAAAAGAATGATGTTCAGTACTTTGCTTAAAACCTGCCCACCTCTTTATATATACATGCAACTTAGTATAGTTTGTTCGAAGGCAAACCCTAACAAGATCAGAAGTTAAAAAGAAAACATCACATTAATTCAAAGTAGAAGACAAATTTACTGAAGAAACAAAGAAAAGAGGAAGATCAAACTGTTTCTTTTTCAAACCAGAAATTCTCTGTTTCATATTTCAATGTGAGTAACATCACCAGTGATCGTTTTAAATATTTGTTAAATGACGTATGCTTGTTTTCTGATTTTAAATATATTGCAAAAGAAAAAAACAAACTGTTGAAGAAAGAAAGAAGAAAGTAGAAGAGGGTTAAACTGCAGTTCAAAGAAAATCAATATATAGCCTCTGTTTTAAACATTGACCAGGTGAGTAACTTATTTTCTTAAATGTTTTAAAGAATAAAATACTTGCTTATATGTAGATATTTGAGTGAATATAAGTTGTAAAGAATTTTAAGTATTTAAACAAGTTCAAACTTCAATTTTAAACTGTTTGCATATACTTCAGTAGGCATATGATTTTAATATGCTCTGTTCTTTGAAAAATTGTTACAGGTTTCATTTTCTGTTCAAACATTCAAACTGTGTTGTTTAAAAACATTTTGTAGGCTTTGATTCTCAACTAAACCAGTCGTTAAACTCAAGAAATGAGATTTGAAAAGGTTGATTAAAAATCCTCTTTATAATTATCATCACTGTATTATGTTTACAGGGATTCGAATAAATTTGATAAAATTTAACTGTTGTAAAATATTGATCCAAGATTTAAATCTGAATCTATACTTCAAATTATGATTTTTAAAACTTGAATGAAGATTTTTAGTTCACTAACTCAAGAACAGTTCACATTTGAATAAAAATGGAATTTTTACAAATTTCTCGTGATTGAAACAAAGATAAATGCTTAAACTTGAATTGAAGTTAGTATAGACATCAGGGATGTCACGAAAATTATCAAAAAAAATTATCCATTGCGTGGATTTGGAGTTCGAGATCGAAGTAGGGTTTAAACTCGAAAAGTATACGGCCTGGAAAACATGGTAGTTCATCGTCACGAATCGACCGAGCTTCACGAGAACTTGGGGGATGATGGCGTGGGGTGTTGTCGTGCTAGGGCCGGAGTTTCAAGGCGTCAGGTGGTCGTCGTTGGTGGGGCGAGGCGTTTAGGCTGATGGGTTTCGAGTTGAAGTTCGTTTGAACGAGCAAAATTTGCATTCGAGTTTTTCACGTCGACCTGGGTTTTGATTTCGAATAAGGGGATGAATGGGGATTTGCTGGCGATCGCGCTGGTCATCGGAGGGGCGCCGTGATGATGTGCACGTGCACGATTTCAATTCGCGTGTCAGTGGTTTGGGTTTAAGAGGAGAACTCGAAGAAATGTTCGAGTTGATGGTGGGTATACTCGGGTATGTCGTGTGATTGAGAATGTTGTTTTCAGCAGTGTTTTTGTTTAAAGTTGAAACTGAGTTTAGAAAAAAAAAACAGGCAGGAGGAAGAAGGGAGTACGGGGGAGAATGGAGAGAGACTCGGGAAAAGAACGGAAGGTACTCGGGTTGGACTCGAGTGAAAGCCTATAAGTCTCGGGTTTGTTTATAATGAGTTAAGCCCAAACAAAGTTTTAAGTTAACAATGTCAAGTTAAATTTTTACATCTACAAAGTAACCAATGTTAATTTTGTTAAGTTAAAAACTTACTATAAGTTATAAATTACTTAACAATGTTTTAAAATTTAAATAATCTTTCAACTAAACGAAAGAAAGAAAAATATAATAAAAATTGAAGTTAATTTACATTAAAAATTTTAAAGCAACAATCAATTGATTCTTAAAAATATAAAGCAGATTTTCAAATGAAATTAAGATATTTAATTTATATTAATAAATGATTCACCATTTTTAATTGAATTGATTGATAAACAATTAAGTGTTCAAATTTATTTGTAAATTAAGAAATTGTTATTCAGATAATTTAAAGTCGACAAATTTAAAGTTGGTGGATAATTAAATAATATTTATGAAAACAATAAATCGAGGTAATCAAGATTTAATTTATCTATCCAAATTTACCCATTGATTTTAAACATCACTACAAATGATTGTGTGATAAATGTATTTAAACCACATTGGAAAACAATTAACTATTGCTGTGAACTATATTGATATTTCTGCTTTGTTTGTAATGCTGTGTTATGAAGATTGCCATGTATTGCACTATGATTGTGGTTTGTTCTGTATGGATGTGAAAACCCTGTTTGCCCGTAAAATGACATTTAAACTTCGATGCGACAGGGAATCGAATTTCAGTTTGTTATCCGAAGCCCACATCGAATCTATGAATTGTTGTGAACAACATATCCACATGTTTTTGAAATTAACGCTCACTATTCGGGTTACCAATTCTGAATAGTGATACGTCGTATATGGATGACATTTGAAGACCGGTGTTGAAGACCGGATATTTTTGAAAATGAAAAGACAACCTGTCGAATGTCTCTGCACCGAGTTGCTCCGGTATAGAGATTTATATCACTCTTTTGTGACGGGAAGTCCGGACGTGATTAGAAAATTATCCGGGTTTACAAGGACTTCTTTGGAAGTGCCTTCGGTTCTGTTCGAGCCCGGAACAGACTTGTATGGTTACATGTCTGACATTACACTTTGAGATATAAAGTCGATTTCTTTCAAATACATTTCTGTTGGTGGCGGAGAATTTATTCTCTTAGCTTAACACCCTTCTCTGAGACGTACGAGCTCAGAGGTTATGTAGTTGAAATTTATCAGCGATATATCCCAATTTGGTAATGTGACATGCTGAGTGTTGTTGTGTGATGATCAGTGTTTGATCATTTGTGATATGATCATTTGTTTGATCATTTATCTTTGTGATCATAGGTTGATCATCTGTTGACCCAAAGCATGGCTTTGTGACAAAGCGTAGCTTTGTGGACGAGACTTCGTCGAGCCTCACACCCCGGAATGGTCAAAACAGGAAAGATGCGGCAAAGTTATAGGGAGTAGCGCCCCTTAGTGTATGTTCATTTCCTTCTGGATAGAAGTGGTATCATGGTATGGAGCCCAGATACTTAACTTATGTGGATGTCGCAAATATGTTTATATCTTACTTTGTGATTTGTTGCTGGGGCCCCGGTAAAAGGTTGGTTACAACCGGGAGATGGCATACTCGTGTCAGTAGTTACCTATTTTTGCAGAGGTAACCCGGCCTTGTGTTGGCAGAGATCTAACCGTAATGTTAGGTTATTTCTCGGGACGTCCTTCCAGAGGCATTTCCATGTGGCAATGGGAAGTTCTTTGGCCTGACCATTTGTTGGAAATCCAAAGAAACAATACGAGACTTGTACAGTTTTAGTTGTATTACCTGCCATGGAATGTGGCGGTAACCTGCTATTGAACATGGTAGCTATAGTAGGCATAGTTCGGAATGTCTATGCTGGCTAAGATTTATATTCTATTTTCGAAATACTTTCAACACTATGCACTAGTAATAATATCAAAGAAATTTCTCCGTACCAAGCATATTTAACTATCATAAGAAGAAATCTTCTCCAATTCTGCGTTTGCATTGTGTGTGTGGTGGGAGGTCTTATGGTAGTTCCATTTTTAAAAGCATACCGAAAATTCTTTTATAAATCTAGTTTTTGTAAATGCAACTGTTTTGTTTACTCATACCAGTCCCATGACTGCTCCGGAGTTTATTGTTTTCTTTCCTAAACTCTGGGTGTCCATTATTTCAACACGGGCAGCCTAGTAGCAGGTTTCCGTATTTTGGAGTTAGCTGTATTTTGGAGCTCTTATCTTGGAGATATTCTTAGGAGCTTTTTGGAGATCTCAGGTGTTTAGCTTTTGGGAGTCCGTTATCACTCCTTTCATCCGAAGACTTTTAGATATATGATTACTGTTGTATTATCATGATGTTGTACTTGGAGTTGTAGTATCTGTATTAAATACTCTGATGAAGTATGGATTTCATGTGATGTTGTATCTGTGATGATATTTATGATATTGATTCTGTTCCGTTGTTTTTATATTCATCTAATTGTTGTTATAAGCTCCATCCGAACTGAAATTTGACGTTTGAATTTTGGACAGTCGAATACAAGTTAAGTATTTGATGTCTATTTTCGAATGATGAATTTTGGGTCGTGACAAATTGGTATCAGAGCTTCTGGTTGAGTAAGAACTTTAGCTACGGAGTATAACACATTAGATGGCTCATTGGAGATAGGGTGAAGTATACCCTAGAATGAGTATAACCAAGACTGAAAACTTTAAAATTTCTTAGTCTATTTCTTTTTACTGCTGATATTCCTTAAGATATTCGTCCGTATATCTAAATCAATTTTCTTACTAATTTCAGATAAGTAAGAATGAGTGGACGCCGAGGCAGAACTAGGGGTCAAGGGAATGCAGCAGCACCAAACCAAGATCCTCCAGCAATAGTAGCAGAAATAGATATCCAGCAGCAGCCGAATCTGGCTGATTTGTATAAAAATTTCGCAAAGCTTGGTGGCAAATCATTCACCGGCAAAGAGTCAATTGTTGAGACTCAAGCATGGATAAGATCGTGTGAGAAAATCTTTAAAGGACTTAAGCTGCAAGACGAGCAGAAGAGACTTATAGCTTCTTGGCAACTCCAAGAGGAAGCTTCAGCCTGGTGGGAAACAGTCATTGTTGATGAACCAGAGGAAGAGTTTTCTTGGGATCGTTTTAAGGAGGTGTTCGAAAAGCGTTATATGCCGTCGGCGGGAATTTCCAGGATGTATCAAGAATTTTTGGATTTAAAGCAAGGAAGCCTGACATTTGAAGAGTACTTAAACAAGTTCAACGATCTATCCCGTTTTGGTCCAGAGTTGTTAAACACGCCTCTTAAGAAGAATGAAAGGTTTATCCGTGGAATGAACCAGAAGTATCACGAAAGAATGACGGCACATGTCAAGGAATCTTTTTCTGACCTTATTGATATGGGATACAGGTATGCCACACTGGATATGCAGGAAATTCCAAAGGAAGGAGGAAATTCAAATAATCAGAACTGGAAGAAAAGAAAGTTTGGGGGCAAGAAGCCACAGCAAGGCAATGATAAAAAGAACCGTCAAGGAAATTCGACAAGCAATATAACTTGTTACAACTGTCAAGAGAAGGGCCATTATTCAAGCAGCTGCACAAAACCAAAGAAGCAAGTTAACAAGGAACAGCCGGTGAAGAATAATCAAGGAGCTAAGGAATGCTATAATTGTCACAAGTCTGGACATTTTATTAAAGATTACCCGCTAATGAAGCCAGCACAGGTGGCAAATGTTTACGCCATAAAGAAAGACCCTTCAACGTCGAAAGCTGATAAAGGAAAAGGTGTTCTGGAAGGTAACCTTACTATTAAAGGTAGAATTGTTAGAGTTTTATTCGACACAGGAGCTTCACATAGTTTTATCTCCCAACAAATCGTAAGAGAATTAGGACTTAAAGCTAGATTTTCTGCCGATCCTATTTGCATGAAAAATCCGGTTGGAGGTCCCGCAAATCTTTGTTTATATTGTAAGAAAGTTCCTATTTCATATGATAGTTATCGATTTCCTATCAACCTTTATATCCTCGAATTTAATGAAGTTGAAATCTTACTCGGTATAGATTGGTTATCGAGATACGAAGCTATATTGGATTGTAATAATCGGACAGTTTTAGTCTAAACGGACTTTGGAAATTTTATTGAAATCTCTTGTGAGGATCCGAGTCCAAGGAGAGATAGATTGATGTATACTTTGGGATATCCTGAACCCAGTTTGCAGTCTATACCTGTTGTTCGGGAATTTTCCGATGTATTTGAAGAAGTAAATTCCTTACCTCCATACAGAGAAATAGCGTTCCGAATCGACTTAGTACCCAATGCCCGTCCTGTTGTTCACGCGAGTCGCAGGATGGCACCTAGGGAGAAAATTGAATTAATCGATCAAACTCGAGATTTGCTAAAGAAAGGATTGATTCGCCCTAGTGTTTCCGAATGGGGTTCAGCCGTTGTATTTGTAGCCAAATCAGACGGATCTTTAAGATTGTGTGTAGATTACCGCGATCTCAATAAACAAACTCTCAAGAACAAATTCCCTTTACCTAGAATTGACGATCTATTTGATCAACTTCATGGCACTCGATTCTTTTCTAAGATGGATCTAGCTCAGGGATTCCATCAGCTGCGAATAGCTGAGGATTGTGTTCATTTTACTGCTTTTAGGGGTCCGGACATGTTCTACGAATGGTTAGTTATGCCCTTCGGACTGACCAACGCTCCTGCGTACTTCGTGGATTTAATGACCCGAGTATTTCGAGAAGTATTGAACAAATTCGTCCTTGTATTTATTGATGATATTTTGATATACTCCAAAACTGAAGAGGAGCATTCTGAACATCTCAGAATTGTTTTGGAGATATTGAGGATGAATGTATTATTCGCTAAATTTTCTAAGTGTCACTTTTGGGTCAAAGAAGTCAAATTTCTCGGTCATATTATTAATGAAGAAGGAATTTCTGTTGATCCAAGCAAGATTTCTGCAATCCTAGATTGGAAGCAACCCACTACTCCTAGAGAAGTTCGAAGTTTTCTCGGTTTAGTGGGATATTATAGGAAGTTTGTATAGGATTTTTCTAAGTTGGCTAGCCCATTGACTAAGCTAACAATGAAGAATGCTAAATTCGATTGGACTCCAAGATGTGATGAAGTTTTCCAGGAATTGAAAAAGAGATTGACTACTGCTCCTGTTCTCGTTATTATTAACGGGAACCAAGACTTATCTGTCTATACTGATGTGTGTGGTGATGGGGTAGGTGCAGTATTGATGCAGGATGGGAAGGTAGTTGCCTACGCGAGTAGACAATTACGTCCGCATGAGAAGAACTACCCAACACATGATTTAGAGCTTTTGGCTGTTGTTTTTGCTTTAAAAATCTGGCGACACTATCTTCTGGGTAAGAATCTTTTCAGCCTCTTAACAATTTACGAAATTAACTAAATAAATATACTTAATAAACTCTTCTGTTTTAGGTGAAAAATTTGAATTATTCATCGACCATAAATCCTTGAAATATCTCTTTACCCAGAAGGATCTGAATCTGCGACAACAACGTTGGTTGGAATTTCTGGCATCTTATGACTTAGATATTCAATATACGTCTGGGAAAGCCAATGTAGTTGCGGATGCTTTAAGTAGGAGGCATGCTGTTCTTGCATCTCTCGTTATCGCTCCTACTCTCCTTGAGAAGATCGCAAGAAAGCAATACGAAGATGAGTTTCTTCGGGAAATTTATAAAAGAATTTGCCAAGGAGAAGACACAAGTTTTGGGATGGATAATAATGGGGTTATAAGGATGAAAGACAGGATTTGTGTTCCAGATTTCCCTGATCTAAAACGTGAAGTTCTAGAAGAATGCCACAAGTCCAAATTCAGTATCCATCCAGGAATCAACAAAATGTATCGAGATATTAAAAGGACATTCTGGTGGAAGACGATGAAGAGAGATATATCGATATATGTGAGTCGCTGTGCTACTTGTCAGCAAATCAAAAGCGATCAAAGGAAAGTGGCTGGTTTACTTCAACCTTTGGAAGTACCGAAATGGAAGTGGGATCAAGTATCGATGGATTTCATCGACGGATTGCCACGAACCAAGAAGGGAAATGAAGCGATTTGGGTTATAGTGGACCGTCTAACCAAAACTGCTCACTTTATTCCAGTGAAATCCACTCGGACTGCTGCAAGCTTAGCAGATATATACGTAAAGGAAATTGTTCGCCTCCATGGTATTCCCAGTAGTATAGTGAGTGATCGTGACCCGATCTTCACTAGTAGATTTTGGGAGGCATTTCAGGATGCTTTGGGAACGAAATTAAAATTCAGTACTGCTTATCACCCGCAATCTGATGGACAGACTGAAAGGGTCAATCGAATTCTAGAAGACCTATTACGTTCTTGTGTTCATGATTTTGGTGGTTCATGGGAGGACCATTTACATCTGATTGAATTCTCATATAATAACAGCTATCAGGCCAGTATAGAAATGGCTCCTTTCGAAGCTTTATATGGTCGTCCGTGTCGATCACCCGCATGCTGGATCGAATCAGGTGACAGACTTGTCTTAGGACCGGATATGATCAAAGAAGCCACTGAGAAGGTAGACTTTATCCGAAAGAAGTTATTAACTGCCCAAAGCCGTCACAAGAGTTATTATGACCGTCGAAGAAGATTTTTGGAATTTCAAGTTGGAGATTCTGTATTTCTGAAAGTATCTCCGATGCGGGGTGTATTGAGATTCGGGAAAACTGGAAAGCTAGCACCGCGTTATATTGGTCCTTTTCCTATTCTGGAAAGGATTGGTTCTCTAGCATATCAAGTCCAGCCACCCAACTGGTTGTCTGGCGTACATGACGTGTTTCACATCTCTAATCTTCGGATGTATGTGCACGACCCAGATGATATTATTGAAGAAGCTGCTCAGCAGGATCTAGAAATCACTCCTAATTTGGCAATAAAGAGGGAACCGATAAAAATTGTTGATCGTGATGAGAAGCGATTGCGAAACAAAGTTGTGAAGCTAGTCAAAGTTCAATGGAGTGGCGATCCAAAGGACTGTACTTGGGAGACTGAAGATAATATGAAGAAATCATATCCCAACTGCAGAATAGACATCTCGGCTTAAACTTTAAGTCATTTCTTTATTTTTCCGAATTCGTATATTCTTTGTTGCGTTTTTTCTCTCTTTCAATTTCGAGGACGAAATTTTCTTAAGAAGGGGATATTGTAACATCCCGAAATTTTTGATTTTGAAATTCGGTAAAATTGTTTGAACTTTTAAATTTAAATTGTGAAATGACAAGAAATTGTTTAAAACTATAAAAATAAAATATGTACAAATGAAATGTTGATAATTAAACTATGAATAGGAATAAAATAAATTTGTAGAAAAGTATATTGTAATAAAATCACATAGTATTAAATGTAAACAACTAAAACAACTTTTATTTTAGGAAAATAAACAAATAAATTCAAGTAAATTTGTAAACAAGAAAACAATAACCAAAACAAAAGCAACACTTAACTAAAAAAGAAATCAAACAGCACTTTGCTGTAACCATACAAGATAGAAGCATCACAAAACATGCTTGCATTAAATACAAGCCTCCACAAATCACATCAGCACCTTGAAGAAAAGAAAAACAGGGAAGCATGAAACACGACAGGCTATAAAATATACAAAGAACATGTTTTCATTAAATGCTTTCAAACCTATCCATACATAAAGTACAAAGCTGTATAAAATAATTATACAAAAGAATGATGTTCAGTACTTTGCTTAAAACCTGCCCACCTCTTTATATATACATGCAACTTAGTATAGTTTGTTCGAAGGCAAACCCTAACAAGATCAGAAGTTAAAAAGAAAACATCACATTAATTCAAAGTAGAAGACAAATTTACTGAAGAAACAAAGAAAAGAGGAAGATCAAACTGTTTCTTTTTCAAACCAGAAATTCTCTGTTTCATATTTCAATGTGAGTAACATCACCAGTGATCGTTTTAAATATTTGTTAAATGACGTATGCTTGTTTTCTGATTTTAAATATATTGCAAAAGAAAAAAACAAACTGTTGAAGAAAGAAAGAAGAAAGTAGAAGAGGGTTAAACTGCAGTTCAAAGAAAATCAATATATAGCCTCTGTTTTAAACATTGACCAGGTGAGTAACTTATTTTCTTAAATGTTTTAAAGAATAAAATACTTGCTTATATGTAGATATTTGAGTGAATATAAGTTGTAAAGAATTTTAAGTATTTAAACAAGTTCAAACTTCAATTTTAAACTGTTTGCATATACTTCAGTAGGCATATGATTTAAACTGTCGTGCTAGGGCCGGAGTTTCAAGGCGTCAGGTGGTCGTCGTTGGTGGGGCGAGGCGTTTAGGCTGATGGGTTTCGAGTTGCAGTTCGTTTGAACGAGCAAAATTTGCATTCGAGTTTTTCACGTCGACCTGGGTTTTGATTTCGAACAAGGGGATGAATGGGGATTTGCTGGCGATCGCGCTGGTCATCGGAGGGGCGCCGTGATGATGTGCACGTGCACGATTTCAATTCGCGTGTCAGTGGTTTGGGTTTAAGAGGAGAACTCGAAGAAATGTTCGAGTTGATGGTGGGTATACTCGGGTATGTCGTGTGATTGAGAATGTTGTTTTCAGCAGTGTTTTTGTTTAAAGTTGAAACTGAGTTTAGAAAAAAAAAACAGGCAGGAGGAAGAAGGGAGTACGGGGGAGAATGGAGAGAGACTCGGGAAAAGAACGGAAGGTACTCGGGTTGGACTCGAGTGAAAGCCTATAAGTCTCGGGTTTGTTTATAATGAGTTAAGCCCAAACAAAGTTTTAAGTTAACAATGTCAAGTTAAATTTTTACATCTACAAAGTAACCAATGTTAATTTTGTTAAGTTAAAAACTTACTATAAGTTATAAATTACTTAACAATGTTTTAAAATTTAAATAATCTTTCAACTAAACGAAAGAAAGAAAAATATAATAAAAATTGAAGTTAATTTACATTAAAAATTTTAAAGCAACAATCAATTGATTCTTAAAAATATAAAGCAGATTTTCAAATGAAATTAAGATATTTAATTTATATTAATAAATGATTCACCATTTTTAATTGAATTGATTGATAAACAATTAAGTGTTCAAATTTATTTGTAAATTAAGAAATTGTTATTCAGATAATTTAAAGTCGACAAATTTAAAGTTGGTGGATAATTAAATAATATTTATGAAAACAATAAATCGAGGTAATCAAGATTTAATTTATCTATCCAAATTTACCCATTGATTTTAAACATCACTACAAATGATTGTGTGATAAATGTATTTAAACCACATTGGAAAACAATTAACTATTGCTGTGAACTATATTGATATTTCTGCTTTGTTTGTAATGCTGTGTTATGAAGATTGCCATGTATTGCACTATGATTGTGGTTTGTTCTGTATGGATGTGAAAACCCTGTTTGCCCGTAAAATGACATTTAAACTTCGATGCGACAGGGAATCGGATTTCAGTTTGTTATCCGAAGCCCACATCGAATCTATGAATTGTTGTGAACAACATATCCACATGTTTTTGAAATTAACGCTCACTATTCGGGTTACCCATTCTGAATAGTGATACGTCGTATATGGATGACATTTGAAGACCGGTGTTGAAGACCGGATATTTTTGAAAATTAAAAGACAACCTGTCTAATGTCTCTGCACCGAGTTGCTCCGGTATAGAGATTTATATCACTCTTTTGTGACGGGAAGTCCGAACGTGATTAGAAAATTATCCGGGTTTACAAGGACTTCTTTGGAAGTGCCTTCGGTTCTGTTCGAGCCCGGAACAGACTTGTATGGTTACATGTCTGACATTACACTTTGAGATATAAAGTCGATTTCTTTCAAATACATTTCTGTTGGTGGCGGAGAATTTATTCTCTTAGCTTAACACCCTTCTCTGAGACGTACGAGCTCAGAGGTTATGTAGTTGAAATTTATCAGCGATATATCCCAATTTGGTAATGTGACATGCTGAGTGTTGTTGTGTGATGATCAGTGTTTGATCATTTGTGATATGATCATTTGTTTGATCATTTATCTTTGTGATCATAGGTTGATCATCTGTTGACCCAAAGCATGGCTTTGTGACAAAGCGTAGCTTTGTGGACGAGACTTCGTCGAGCCTCACACCCCGGAATGGTCAAAACAGGAAAGATGCGGCAAGGTTATAGGGAGTAGCGCCCCTTAGTGTATGTTCATTTCCTTCTGGATAGAAGTGGTATCATGGTATGGAGCCCAGATACTTAACTTATGTGGATGTCGCAAATATGTTTATATCTTACTTTGTGATTTGTTGCTGGGGCCCCGGTAAAAGGTTGGTTACAACCGGGAGATGGCATACTCGTGTCAGTAGTTACCTATTTTTGCAAAGGTAACCCGACCTTGTGTTGGCAGAGATCTAACCGTAATGTTAGGTTATTTCTCGGGACGTCCTTCCAGAGGCGTTTCCATGTGGCAATGGGAAGTTCGTTGGCTTGACCATTTGTTGGAAATCCAAAGAAACAATACGAGACTTGTACAGTTTTAGTTGTATTACCTGCCATGGAATGTGGCGGTAACCTGCTATTGAACATGGTAGCTATAGTAGGCATAGTTCGGAATGTCTATGCTGGCTAAGATTTATATTCTATTTTCGAAATACTTTCAACACTATGCACTAGTAATAATATCAAAGAAATTTCTCCGTACCAAGCATATTTAACTATCATAAGAAGAAATCTCCTCCAATTCTGCATTTGCATTGTGTGTGTGGTGGGAGGTCTTATGGTAGTTCCATTTTTAAAAGCATACCGAAAATTCTTTTATAAATCTAGTTTCTGTAAATGCAACTGTTTTGTTTACTCATACCAGTCCCATGACTGATCCGGAGTTTCTTGTTTTCTTTCCTAAACTCTGGGTGTCCATTATTTCAACACGGGCAGCCTAGTAGCAGGTTTCCGTATTTTGGAGTTAGCTGTATTTTGGAGCTCTTATCTTGGAGATATTCTTAGGAGCTTTTTGGAGATCTCAGGTGTTTAGCTTTTGGGAGTCCGTTATCACTCCTTTCATCCGAAGACTTTTAAATATATGATTACTGTTGTATTATCATGATGTTGTACTTGGAGTTGTAGTATCTGTATTAAATACTCTGATGAAGTATGGATTTCATGTGATGTTGTATCTGTGATGATATTTATGATATTGATTCTGTTCTGCTGTTTTTATATTCATCTAATTGTTGTTATAAGCTCCATCCGAACTGAAGTTTGAATTTTGGACAGTCGAATACAAGTTAAGTATTTGATGTCTATTTTCGAATGATTAATTTTGGGTCGTGACAATATTGCTTTGTTAGACGGTGGTTGTTTTATAGTTTATTACATGTTTGGTTGAATTGATTTTTTCTTCTTCCATTATCTTGTTGTTGTTTGCTAGTTAGCTATTGTTTTATTTATTTGTTTGATTACCTTCTTTTGATTTTTTCACTTATATGCTGGATTATATTACTTATTTTGTATGATAAACATTATGATGTGGTAGTTATCCAATGTTGACTTTTAGTGGGGCCTGCATTGTAAAACTAGTAGGATGCTTGTCAAGTGATTAGTTATGTTAAGACTTCTATTTTGATTTTGAAGAAGTTTTTGTAGTTTGAAATTTGTAGATAATGGTACTTTCTAAAATATATTCTAAGTAGATTAAAAATAATAATATTTTGAATAAATTTTTTGATTTCATGAGAACATGAAAGCTTTGATTTGAAAATGGAAATATTTTGGAAAAAATGTTTTGATTCAAAGTTGTACTAGAACTCTAATCACTAGCAAAGATGTGCTAGCATGATTCCTATTTGGTATTTTAGGTGGGTCATCGTTGTCATCAAATGAAGCAATCATTATAAAAGGATCGTGGAATCAGATTTTCGAAGTTCATAACAGGTACCGCCAAAGAAATGGTATAAATAATCGTTACTAACAGGTACTGCTTATAATATTAAAATTTGATTTTTAACGAAAAGATGTGTAAGCAATAAATTCAGCCAAAATGTCATACCACTAGCTAAGATAACATGTGAAAGTTAATCATCTAATTTTTCGATATTCATCGTTGACTGAATCTACACATTTGAGTCGAAAGCTTTCTATGTTTCTCTTCAGGGTTTGAGAAATATAAAAATCTAGTGGGAGTTTATCAGTGAAATGAAATAATTGTATTTAACCTGTTGCTAATAACATTAGAAAATTTGCTATTAATAAAATGTCCTAAACTACTTAAATTATCGTTGATTACTTTTTACCAAAAAGATGTAAATAATCGTAGCCAACAGGTACGCTTATAACAGTAAAACTGGATTTTGACCGGAAAGATGTGTAAGCGATAAATTCAACCAAAATGTCATACCATTAGCAAAGATTACATGGGAAAATTAATAATCGAATTATTTGATATTAGTCGCTAACCGAATTTACATATTTGAGTCGCACAACCGTAGTGATGAATACTTCGAAAAAACACACTATTTAATTAATTTATAATAGTTGTAAATTAGTTAATATTTATGAAAATAATAATTATTCTATTTTATTTGATTTGATGTTTGAATGCCATTAGTTTTTAATGAAAAGTGTATATATAAAAGTTACGTATGCGTATAAAGAACTAGTATAGAGAAATTCAAATGCGAAAATGTTTCGATGCAATCTGAAATCGTCTTATCTAAAAGGATGCTCCTCATATTGATGAGGAGAAGGAGCGTTTAAAGTGGATACCGTATGCCACTACAACCGATTCTATAATATACGTTATGCTATGTACCAGACCAGATGTGGCTTATGCATTAGGATGCATATGCCAATACCAGTCCAATCCGGGTGAGAAACGTTGGACAATTGTAATACATTCTTAAGTATTTGAGAAATACTAATGATTTATTTCTCATATACATGAATAAAGACCTCCTTATGAAGG
The DNA here is from genome assembly GCA_030737815.1 of Allium fistulosum. Taxonomy (NCBI): domain Eukaryota; kingdom Viridiplantae; phylum Streptophyta; class Magnoliopsida; order Asparagales; family Amaryllidaceae; genus Allium; species Allium fistulosum. Next base: position 694,673,648 of record CM060904.1, read on the forward strand.
GGTATATAGATTCTTGGTTTTAGGGTGATATCGATGAAAGTAAGTCTAAACATGGTCATCTTTTTACATTAAATGGTGGGGCTAATAGTTGGAAAAGTTCCAAACAAGAAACAATATCTAATTCAACGATGAAGGCTGAATATATCGCCCTCATAATGGATTGATAATCCGATGACATTTTTTGTGTGGCAATAGCTGATTCAACCGAGCTAGGGGTGGTTCCAAACAAGAAGCAATAGCTAATTCAACTGAGCTAAGGGTGGTTCCAAACATTGAGAATCCATTGATATTGTTTTGTGGCAATAATGTTGTGATGCAGATCATAAAGGAACCAAGGGCTCATAAGATGTCAAGGAACATTCTTTTAAAATTCCACCTTATTAGAGAGTTCATCGCTAATAAAAAATTTGTGACTGACAAGTAGATACCATGGACAATATAGCAGATCCATTAACGAAGGAACTAGCCGGATCAGTTCTCGACAAACAGATCGAAGTATGAGATTGAGATTCCATAATTAGTCCCAAGTACAAGTGGGAGATTGACAGTGCTAGAGTATGCCCTTGGGTCAATTCTTATTTATTGTAAATTATTAACGCTATAACGAAATCATGTTCGAGATAAAAGGTATTTGTCTTTCTATTATATACTTGTCATATTGTGATATGTTAATTAATTATATAATTTAAGTATATTAATTAGAAAATTCTTAAATTATATCGTTTGAAATAGTAATTTTAATGTGTTGTAACCTTGAGAAATTTATCACATTAAAACAACATATTATTTTAAATAACCTAGTCAAGATGTTTTGAGATAGAATATCGATATATCCATCGAGATTAGAGTACATAACGCTCTCCAAATGTTAGGGAGTGTATTACTCATGGCTGATGAGGGCACCAACGAATTACGTTATAATAGTTTTTGGATAACCATGGAATGACTCTTTCGAGAGTTTTCTGTTGGTTAATATAACTAAGGTTAAGCAGGGAATCTTGAAGTGACGATATTACACAGTTCTCTCAATTGGAGAATAATGTGAACTACAATATGGGCTCTTCACTTTCATTATAATTAAATTGTTGCATGACATCCATTAAATGACTATAGTTGGGTCTGAGTTGAAGCATTGTAAATAATCATTGCTAAAAGTTACCACTTATAATATTAAAATTGGATTTTTATCGAAAAGGTGTGTTAGCGATAAATTCAGCCAAAAAGTCATACCACTAGCTAAGGTGACATGTGAACGTTAATAATCGAATTATTCGATATTAATCACTTACTGAATTCATATTTTTGAGTCGCACAATGGTAATGATGAATACTTTGAAAAAACACACTTTTTAATTAATTACTAATAGTTGTAAATTAATTATATTAATTAATATTTATGAAAATATTAATTATTATATTTTATTTTATTTGATGTTTGAATGCCATTAGTTTTTAATGAAAAACGTGTATATATAATTTATGTATACGCATATCGATATACGATATCAATAAAATATTCAAATTTTATTTAAAGCGGTTAATTACAAAATGTTTTTTTTGGAAATGTTGAGGGCCTAAACAGCCTCTATCTTGGATGACCATGCATCTTAAGGGGGTGGGGTTGATCTGATTGGGATTTGATGACGAATTAAAGAGGAAAGATTTTAATGAAGGAATTAGAAAGGTTTCAATTATTCATTTTAAATAAATTCATTTTCATTCATTCATTGCTTCTCTAGACAATGCATTTTCTTCTGCTCTCCTCTTACTCCTTTGGTTGAAAACCCATTGCTTCCAAGCCATAAAAAATCCTACAACAAATAAAATAAAATAACTACAAAAGTGGTGCTTCAGATTGTTGCAATTTCCGAAGATGATTCAATCGAATCCATGAGTTTTCATACATTAAAGGTGCAAATCAAAGGTAATTTCTTTTGGTAAGTTTTCAATCTCAATTTTGCTTACATACGTCATTATGTTAATGTAAATTAGATCCCATATGCTTTAAAATAAATTTATATATGCCATTGTTGTTAGATATAATACACACGGATGTTCATGTTTGGGTTGAAAAAAAGCATTATAATGTTACTATAATATGTATATATATCTCAGTCATTATAGTTTATTTAAGTGAATAATAATTTTGATTTTAAACAATTTTGTTACATAAAATAATTTTACAACGTTTATATATGTATAAACATTTATATCAAACATGTTTTAAATAGCTTAAAATTGCTTTGTATCTATTCATATGTTTCTTGATTTAAAAAATGAATTATTTATGAACTAACATGTTTATACATTTAATATATGTTAACGTGTGTTTTATTTTGTAGTATTGTTGTCTATTTATAAATGATATACATATGTGTATGTGTGTATTAAAAATTTAATTCCATTTGAAATATCTGTTGTTAAACAAAAAATTGGTTCAACGTCCAAGGTGTTATACAAGGAGGCATATTTGAAGAAATTCCAATAATACCCCTTTGTTTCAAAATATTTACGAAATCATTTGAAATTTAAATCAGGCGTTCAAGAGTAAAATAGATAAGTCAAAATATGCCATAGATCTTGATTTATTATCATTGAATGAAATAGACAAGGTGTACAAGTCATATTTCTTTTTAAATAGTAAGGCATGTTACGAAACAAGTCAAATATGCAAATTTCTAATTATCTAAGTCCTTTTATGCATATGTCCATGTCATCTTCTTGTCATTGGCTATTTACCATTAAAATGGCTCTCAAGAATTATAGAAAAGCTCTAGTTCAAAAAGTGATTTATGCTAAGGGAGGAAAAGAAGTTAGGGCCCCCTTCCATGAGGGGGTGCTCTCTTATTTATAATGGTTGGAAGGACGTGAGGCTTATTGCTGTAGAAGCTCAACATCCATATGGCTGTAGAAACTTTACATCTCTTATACTGTAGAAACTCTACATCTCTTATGCTGTTGAAACTTTACTTCTCTTATAGCTATGTAAACTCTACATCTCTTATGCTGTGTAAACTCTACATCTCTTATGCTGTAGAAACTCTACATCTCTTATGCTGTAAAAACTCTACATCTCTTATGGCTATAGAAACTCTGCGTCTCTTATGGCTGTAGAAACTCTACATCTTTTATGCTGTAGAAACTCTACGTCTCTTATAGCTGTAGAAACTCTACGTCTCTTATGGCTGTGAAAACTCTGCATTTCTTATGCTATAGAAAGTCTACATCTCTTATGGCTATAGAAACTCTACATTTTACTACCTTCAAGCTTGACAACCTCATGCCCTCCTTTTTTAGGCATCCAATATTCCATGAACTTATAGGCTCGATATGTATCTTTTGATGCTTCTACATCCTCCTATTGACTTTTTTTTCCTTTGATTATTCTTCTAGCATAGTAGTAGAAAATACGTGGATAATATTTGACTCTCTCCTTATATAAAAGAAGCATTTTACAGTCTAGTGTGAAACCAAAGATTATTATTCTTCCTTTATTTCTATGATGACTTTTATTATGGACTCGCTTACCTAAATTTCTTCTTGTGCCCATTTGATTTGTTTCTTTCCTCTTATACATCTGTGGATCGAACAATCGTGTCCTTTGCATTGCTAGTAGTTTCTCTGATGTATTGCCAATAGCTCGTGGTATTGACAACAGCTTACTTGACACTATCGTCTCTTCAAAATGTTAGGGAATATTCTCATCTCAGCGTTGACCCCGTCTTCATGGAAATTTATCTTTATGATCGGACTTTCTCCTTCCTACTTGAATTATTTTTTGCATTTTGACTTCTTTCCTTGCTTCTTTTCTTTACACAAAGTAATTCTTCCTTTTCTTTCTAAACATACTTTTTACAACTTCTTTTTTATATATAACTTTTCTTTTTCAACTCTCCTTTTCTTTCTTCTTAAGGAGATTAGAAGTTCCTCATTGAAAAACTCTTATTTAAGACTTTTGAAGAGTAATAATTAGAAAAGCTTTTGAAATTTGTCAAAAATATCTTTGGAAGAGAAAATACTTCCAAAATTTGTAGAAATTAGACTCCATCTTCGTTAAGAAACCAAAAACCTCATAAATTATAAGCGGTTTTATAGTTACCTTGAACAAAAGATTCCCAATTAGGGTTTTTATAAAAAAATGACCGTTCATGAATCGGTAAGATAAACCAGCTTTTGGATTTTTTTGGAAAAATGAACTTGAAAATGATTCTGGAAAGATGAAAACTTTCTGAGGATCTTTTGAGGTTAAAAACTTCACCTGAATATGATGGGATCTTTACGAGATCATTCTTCACATTTCCTTTTCAATTGGTTGGAACTTTTGATTTTGTTGATGACTGGTCTTTGTCATACTCTCCTTTCAAATGGATATTTATTTGGATTCCAGTTAATGTTTCCTTGGGAGTTTGTTGTCCTAACCATAGCTGCTAGGTTAGTTCATCTTTCTCTAAGCACATATCCATGTTGTTTATTGTGGAATACGTCTTAGGTTTTTTGTTAGCAGTTTATCTACACCTTTTTTTGGGGCACGATTGGCCACCCTTGGGCTTACTTTTTATACTGTATCCTTAATCAGTCACCTGGAATCTTAATCTAGGATTTTTCTTTATACTAACTTCTTTTACCGGTTGCATTGATGATAGCTTCTTATCCTTTTATGGTGAATGTCTTCATGAGAGAATCACTTTGTCTAATTATCATTATTCGGACTGGTTTTTTCAAATGTAAATGACTTTCTCTCGGTTTGGGTTTCTTGAGGTATACCTTGATGATTTTTCTTTATCGAATTAGGTTTTATAAGCATGAAAAGATATCTTAGCTTTCCTTTGAAGGTTTGGTTTAGGACCAAATTGGTCGTGTTTGATTGCACTTCTTCTTAAAAGACTATTTTGATCTATCCTCAAGATGGAATTACTTTCGTCTAATTGACGACTTTACATAAGGTTGTCCCTTTTATACCTTTTAGGTATTGAATTAAGATATGTTTGATTCCTTTTCTCCCTTCTTTGGGCTTTAGATTTCTTCGTCCCTTCTTATTCCTTTGGTGAGGATTAAGGCTTTGACTGATTCCTTTTGCCCTTCTTTAGGCCTTAGACTACTTCATCCCTTCTTACTCCTTTGGTAAGGATTTCAACTTTAATTGATTCTTTTTGCCCCTTATTTGGGCCTTGGACTTCTTCGTCCCTTCTTACTCCTTCGGTAAGGAATTAGACATTGATTGATTCTTTTTGTCTCTTCTTTGGGCCTTGGACTTCTTCTTCCTTTCTTACTCCTTCAGTAAAGATTTTGACTTTGATCGATTCTTTTTGCCTCTTCTTTAGGCTTTGGACTTCTTCGTCCCTTTCTAGTGATTTATGTCCCTTACTAGTGATTTAAGCATTTAAATTTTGCCCCTCACTAGCAGTTTAGACCATTTACTAGGATTTGAGACCCCTTACTAGTGATTTAGGCTTTTAACTTTATGCTCCTTACTAGTGATTTAGGTCTCCCCACTGACTTCTTGCGCCAGTGGCATTAATAACGGCTTTTTCCAATGTTTGTAGTTGGGCATCCCCTGAACATCTAATCCAGGGTATACACCGACTAGGTGCGAGGTATACCTTAGCTTACAGAATCTTTGTTAACCTCGTCCGATCAAAAGTTTCAACAAGCACAGTGCGCCTTGAACCGAGGGTCGCCCATTGTTTATATTCGATAGGGTAGCGAGTTATTTTTTTCTTCAAGGAGGCTTTTCTTATCATGACTCTTTCTCGCTATACCAAAGAAAGTCCTTGTAAGACTTGTTTGTTAAAATAACCACATGGCTTCTTAGCCAATTGATATGTTTGGGAAAACACTTTCAAAAGCAAATTTAACTAAAACTTAAAAAAAATTATGTGAAAATTTTCCTTTGAAAGAATTGATATTTGAAAAAGAACCTCTTCATATTATCTTCAATAATCCAAAAAACATTTCCTGAATTTCAATCCTTCTTTTGCAATATGTTTTTGTTGCTCTTGTTTTGAGTCAACGAGTCGAAAAGTTTTTCATGGATACTTGAATCCTTTGGTAGAGAAGCCCCTCCTTTGCATTGCTACCAAGAAGGGTTTATGGGCAAATCTCTTAATAGAAATGCAAATCTCAAATAACAGATTTGGTCATGATTCATAAACAAATAGTCCTTTAATAGAGAATGGACCTTTATGTTTAGAGTTTTAGTGACACGAACCTTGGCGGTTCCAAAAACTTTTTTGGAAAATATGCATAGACTTTCCTTTTGAAAGGCAAATATAGGTTTTTAACGTTTTTCAAAAAACTTTGGAAATGCTCTTATCAACATATTTTAGATTATATTTTGAAGATTCCATAAACCATTTTCGATTAGATATGTATATGCTTTCCTTGATCCATAGGGTAATTAGCAATAGTTTATTTTGATTTCTTAAAATATTTTCTCAAGAATGCTTTTGATAATACTTTTGAAATAAAACTCATTTGTAGAAGTAAATAATGGCATATGTTGCTCCTCCTTTGTATAATTGCACCACTTCGGGTTTCGCTTAGCAAAAAGAGAATGTCTTTATTGCAAGTTTGAAAAGTCATGATTCATGAACTGATAGGCCTTACAAACGACAACATGCTTTTCTTTAAGGATCCCTTCTTTTAAGAGGATTTTAAATACTAACCTTTCCGTGGAAAGTGACTTGTAATGGAGGATTTATAATGATTTAGAAGTCCATAAGGAAATCCATTATTATAAATCTAGCCCTTGAGAATTTTATTTCGGACATTTAAATTGTCCCAATTCATAAAAACCAGAATCTGCTTAATAGCGAAGACCGTGAACCTTTAATAGAAGACCAAAAAATCCATCTGATATAAAAGACCATAAAATCCATTTGACATAGAAGATCAAAAAACCATCTGGTAATAAGAAGACCAAAAATCCATCTAATATAGAAGACCAGAAAACCATCTGGTAATAACAAGACCAGTAATTCATCTAGTATAAGAGACTAGAAAACCATCTAGTGATAAAAAGACAGAAATCCATCTGATATAGAAGACCAGAAAACTATCTGGTAATAAGAAGACCATAAATCCATCTGATATAGAAGACCATAAAACCATTTGGTAATAAGAAGACCAGAAATCCACATGATACAGAAGACCAGAAAACCATCTAGTAATAAGAAATCCATCTTATATAAGAGACCAGAAATCCATCTGGTAGTAAGAAATTCAGAAAACCATCTGATAACAGAGATTCCCTTCACGCTTTGATAAGAAGATCTAGAATTTATCGGATGTCTACTCATAGTGAATTAGTTTTGTTTCAACCTGTAAAGAAATATAAATTTTGTATTAGTACATGGTAAATTTCAGGTATAGAAAAATCGGATCAGAAATTTTGATGAGTAGAGTCGATCCATGGTGGGAAATTTCCACAAAACTTCACGGTTTAGCCGGAATCTGATTTTGAAGTTGCAAAAACTACTTCTCTTTTTGGATTTCCCTTTCATTTTGACACGTAAAAATTCTTATTTTTGAAGATTGTAGATTTCATTATCATACCAATACACTGCAAACGTATATATAGCATACTTGCAAAATGCAAGTTTATATAACTTAAAAAAACAATAATAATAATTAGAAATAAAAATGCAATGGCAATAATATAATATGGTCATATCCATCAGGTGTTTTATTTTGGAATGTAACAACCCGGGGTTTAGTAACAGTTTATAATCGTCATTAAACGTTTAAATTGATGGTTAGTTGCTATTGAGAGTTTGTAATCGGGTTTAAATTGTGTTAAATAATTTGTTAAATGTTGATGGGCTTTTGAAATTAATTCTAGCCCATGTTTTATTCTTGTTGTGGGTGCTGTGTTATCAAAAGAAGTAATAACCCGTTCCCCTCATTCTTTTTTCGTGGAAAACCCTAATACAAAACGAAAGAAAGAAAAATGGCAGCCTCGTTTATTTCTCGTTCGTCTCCAAAATTAGGGCTTCGTGAAATCAAGGGCGTCGATCACTTGCGCTCGTTCATGGCTGCTCCTCGATTTGATCAAGTTCGACTTCAAATTCTCAACCGAATGAAGGTGAGTGATCTCTTCACTCACATCTAATTCAAATAGTTTGAGCTCGTCTGCTTATTTGTTTTTCGTTGTCTTCGCCTTCGACATTGTTCATGGTTGGTTTTAATTTTCTGTTGGCTATTACTGCTTTGAATTTTGGTGATTTTGTCTACATTGGGCTTCGGCCATTTGATTTTGTTTAGATGCCTGAGATGATTTTTGACTTTGTCAATTCGTATATATTGTGATTTCTTAGTACTCACGACTTTGATCATTTTCTTTGGTCATCGTGACTCCGACTTGATTTATTCTGGGCCATTCGATGTTGTTATGATTTGTTTTGGCCATTTGAAGTTAATTTGTTGTGCTCGACTTTGGCCATTTGTGTTTATCCCGTAGCATACTCGACTCGTAGTATTGCCTTGCGCTGTGCTTTGTTCGAGCATGTTGTGGCTGCTGATGTTGTTTGTTGTTATAGTTGGTCAATGCATATTATTTTGGGCTTTATTTGTTTTTAGCTATTCGTTTTCGTGGACATCACTGTTCGATTATGGTTTGACGATATTGAGTTCGTTCGTGACCACCACGATTTCGATTCCTGTTGACTTTGGTCACTTGAATTGTTCGAACTTGTTTTGGTTGACTTCGGCATTGACTTGATTCTTTGACACTGTCTTCCTGCTCACCGACTTTGATTTTGAACTGCGTATTTCTTTTTGGCTTTAGCTTTGAAACATTTTTCAATGCTCTGCCCACTTTGAGTTGAAACTGCAGTTCCATTACCTCTGTGGCATACCGTGGCATAGCTTCATATATATATATATATATATGCATTCATGTTTGTATATATATGACTGTTTGTCACACTGTTTCATATATATGTGTTTGTCTCCTGTGCATAGCATATTGAACTGTGCTTGAGATTAGATGTACATTTGTAGTTGTACTTGGTTGTATGTATTCATTGTTGGTTGATTTGGTAGTTGTGTATGTTGCCTCGAGTACATGTGTGTACTGTCTTGAGTTTTGTTTACTTAATGGCATTTGGTATTCCTTTGAGATACAGTTTCAGTGGCAAGTGCATTTGTAGCTTAGCTTTTGTTTCATACAGTGGTTGCTCCATTGTATATTCACTTAGTTTGGTTGCTTGTGGGTTGCATCCCTTGAGTACTTGTTTGTACATGCTGATCCAGTTTGCAGTTTTCATTTTTGATGGTCATTTGTTGTTGGATTTCATGTATCTATGTACTCCATTTTCCATGTTTTAGTGACACTGCAATTTGGGTCTGGTTCCATGTGCTTGATGCCTTCATGCTAAACGTATGTTGTTGAGTTGTGGTCATCCTTCTTTGCCTAGATTGTGTACCTCTGTGCACTTGTTTGCTCAATAACATACGATGGCATTTGGTCCAGACTTGAGTTCCCTGTGTACTACTGCTTCACTGTTTTGTTCTGCACTTGTATTCTTGTTGCAGTTTCATTTAGTATGAAGTTTGACCTTGTGCCCGTTTGTGATCTTGATCTTTTGCATATTTCATATGTTGTATTGGCGAGGCAGTGCACGCGTGCGTGCTCTGCAGCCAAACAGAAGTGACGTTTTAATTGATATTTCAATTGTTTGAATTGTTTCGTTTGTTCAATTCAATATTTTGAAATATTATTCTTATTTGATTTGAATTTGCCGATTCGTGTTTAACACTGTTTAGTGTTATATCTACCGTTATCTGATTTCCTTGTTAAAGGATTGGATAGACGAGATTTCTGTGACTGTCGTCTATTTGTTATTTATTATTATTGCTTCTATGCATTAATAACTGAGTTTGAATTAGACTGATCCGTGTATTATTTTCTTTTGAATTTAATACTCGGGTCAGACCGAGTTATTACAGGTTATAGATATCCTGCTTTGGGTTGCTGCTTGAGATATGAAGTCTTTTCATATCTTTTGGAGTAGTCACGTCATAGTATAGGATGATATGTATTCATGTATATTATTGTCAATAATGTACTTGTATATGTAACTTCCAGTGTCGACAGTTGTAGTTGTATCATATGTATTGTGTCAAATGTATTGTAACTAACATCAGTTATATATATATGAGACTTTTATTATCTGTGTTCCGCATTTAGTTTATCTGTGTTATTATTATATATATTGTCCTAAACTATTATGAACCATCGTAGTTCGTTTTATACTGGAATTGGGTACGTCGATGGGAGTAAATAAATAAGAGATGAAAAATAAAAATATATACCACTCCTATCGAGGTAACCAATACTAGTGTAAGGCCCAACTACGGATAGCCGCTCCTATCCAGCCTTATTCTTCATAATAATAGACAGTATTTCTTTTAATACTCTTTGTTATTGTGAGCATGGAGGTGGGACGTCACATGGAACTTCAATAAACATTATTATAAGATATATGGGAATAAATTTATAATTAGAATACACGTTCATTTTTTATCTTATAGGTGCACAAGCAAGCACTGTTATATACTAAAATGTCCCACATGGCCTGAAGAAGTCCTCAAGCTTAGATGATTACCGCTCTTAAATTATTAATGTTTGACAACTCAATGGCCTATAGAAATTCGACATGTTCGTTATTAATTGAAATATAATGCTACTGGTTAATGTATGTATGCGATTTGGATTCTTCGTATATAAAGTACGGTTATTAGATTAAAGTATGTGTACATACTACTCTGTTGTTATGTTTCAGCATGAATATATACATGCCAACCTGGCATAAAGTACATATCTAAATAATATATTACTGATTCATCCATGTAAAAATTATATCTTTCATAATTTAAAGCAAAACAAAAATAATATTATTTAAATGCTATATTGTACATAGCTAGCTCCAGTACAGTGTTTATTAATATCCAAATATTATGTTGTCATACCCTTATAAACAAGGACACTTGAGTTGATAGATTTGACTTAAGAATTTTATGTATATATAAAGAAACCCGCTTGAAACTTCTTCTATCTACAGGTCTGATATCCTAACAGGTTCGACATTCTTTATTATTTACTTGCTTGACACAATTACAGGTTCGACAGGCTTTATCTTATAGGCTAAGTGTGCGTGTGCTTTAATTTGCATGTTTCGTCAATTATATTAAACTGTGTTTAGTTAAACCGACAATGAGGAGCATGCGACTATGAACTATAAGGTAAAGTTAGCGCGTACTCAAAGCAAGAAGCTTCCGTACGTGACTTATCGATACATTAAATAACTTCATGTTGTACTTCATTGACTTGTTTAATTATCTCTAGAATGTTGCTGCTCTTTGTACTTGATATGCACTGTGCTGTTGGGGAAAATCCCTTCAGATGATCATCTAAGGGAATAAAAAACCCAACGCAGTGGAAAACAACTGGATCGTGATTGTAATGAGACGAAACAAACAGAGATAAACACCAGAATAGACTCATATATCTATGCAATATAGAAAAATAAATAACACCAGTATTTATAGTGATTCCACTACCGCGAGGTAGTATACGTCCACTTGGGGAGAGGAGATTTTATTAATCACTGAAAGATTAGAGTTACAAGATTAATTCACTTTTGGAGGATATACATAAGAAAAATTAACAATACAGACAAAATTCTGCAGAATTTCAGCTCTCTAAGATGACTGCCATTGTTGTTCAGAAGCTCCACTATTTATAGAGTGAAGATATGAGGAGAGGTAGCTGCTATATAGCAGCCCTGGGGTTTGGTTCGGTAATCCTAGTTCCGCATGTTTGGTCCGGAAAACAACACACATGGTTTGGTCCGGTATGATTTGGACCGGCATGCTCTAACACCGAACAAAATATTTGGTTCGGTCTTCAACGTCTCAAATCTGGACCAGCGCTACTTGGTTCAGCATGCATCTGGTCCAGCACAATTTGGTTCGGCATACAGCACTTGGACCGGCAATCATTTGGATCGGTACACTTTTGGAGCGGCAACCTAAATCACCGAACCAAATATTTGGAGTGGCACAAGATTTGGACCGGCATGCGGTCGAACGAAATATTTCGTTCGGCATTATCCCCTTCTCTTCCAGGCAAACATTGCACTGGCCACCGAACCAAATCACTCCTTCTTTCTTCATCAGCCCTTCACCGCTTCACAATCCTTTCTTCAATCACCGAACCAGATTCCTTCTTCCTCAAATCATCTCAACACCGGTCGAAGTGATGCCTCCACCGAACGAACTCCACAGAACCAAATCTTTGGTCCGGCATTTCCTCCACTGAACCAGACTTCTGGTTCGGCCTCCAAGCTTCTCCGCAACACCGTGGATTCAAGGACTCCTACTTCTACCTTGGCATTCTCTTCTCCGATGAAATTGGTATCACATCTAACAATCTCCACCTTGATATCAAATATCATACAAGCCTTCCAATTCCATCTACACCACTATGCTCCAAGCAATGGATACTTACCCAATGAGCTTTGGCAATGCCATCACTCATTATACTTTGTCAACGAACTCCGACAAGACCATCGTCCGTCAACAAAGTGTTCGAAGTACCCAGCCCACTTATCACCCAACATCACACTACGTGTACCCATTCCACTATTTTTATTACTACATAAACTCTACTTGCTTTCTTTCTCATGCAAACATGGCTACACTTTTCCCCTACAGTAGAATGACAAAGGTACAACTTCCTTCTCTCCTGCTTCCCCACTTATTTTTTCATTCCTTCACTCAAACCCTACACTGTACCTACTTCTCTCCACTGTCACCTTCCACACCGTGATCACTTTTCTACGGGTTTTTTCTACCACGACTTTTAATTTTATTTCTCAACTCACATATAATTTTTGTCCATGCAGTGCAAATCTTTGATGCACAATTAAGACAGTACAATATCTGCTCTCCCAGAGAAAATCGAATGTAAAAGCACACGTCTAACAAAGCAGATTCACTCATTTGCTGATGATAAGGTAGGACCGTTAGACAGTGTTGTAACATAGAATGTTCTTCCTGCTGAATCGAAAAATCATACCAACCCAAACAACATCGTCCATTTTCCTCTGCATCCAACTGGAAAAACCATGGAAAAAAATGACAAAACTGTTCACTTTTACGACAGTGATTTACAAGCGACCCTAACTGTTGAACCGCAATTTCTTTCCCAGTGTTCTGACAGTGACAACTGGGATGCTTTTTTTACTCTTGAAGTGGTATGCTACAATATATGTGCTTCTGCAATCATTCCTATGCATATCTTATATACACACACACATATGTGTGTGTATATATATATATATATATATATCTTCGTTTATTTACCTATATATACATATATACAATACTATGTCTACATACATGCATGTGCCTTATTATGCTTATCCCTATTACACCTAACATAATTTTTATTCCTTCTGCAGATTGAATAGTGTGATAAAATTGTTGATCGTTTTCTTGCGAAACGTTTGCGCTAAGGCTACTACTGCATGCACCTTTTTTACGTTCTTTCTCCCCATTTTTTCTGCTTACATAAGTTTGTTCACCACTGAAACGTTGCGTCTTTTTTTCCCACATAACCACTGTAATTTTGCATGTTCGCCGTTGAAATGTTGATATGCATGTATGAACTACAGCATCTGCGCAAATTTTGCATGTTCATGTTATCCCTGCAAAGCAACATTTCTATCGAAAACAGTTCAGACTATTTACGTTTTTACCTGTACACTATTGATGCCCGCATTTTTTTCATCACTTAACTTGGCATGTGTAGCCTACGAATACATACATAGTTATACAGCTTTCATACTACATGCACTTTCAAACAAACAGTCCAACATCCATCTGAATTCCGTCCTCTTACACTCTTTTAACAGATAACTCTGCTTCTCAAACAAACAAGCTTCCTGTCACCATTATCCCCCGTTACTGCCCTCTGCTTTTTACATAACTGACGTAAACATCACCGCCTTCCACCTGTTTACACCTACGACATAGTTGAGTTTTTAATTGTCAAACTTTGACTGGAGTACGCGTTCCAAAGTCATCTTCCCTCAACCATACTCCTTTCATATGTACAGGATACGCGATCGGTTGAATTTCTTAACATGGCACTGTAATATAGTTTGGCCTTTTTACCATACAACATTCATGCATATGTACGACTTCACATGCCTTCTCTGTCATAAGGACTGTCACCATATAGCTACCACCACATATGCAATTCTACCATCTGTGTACTACATACTCAAACCAAGATTTTCACCTCAACCTATGGTAGGTCCCAACTGCAACACGCATAGGGCATTCATCGCGTATGGGCAGAGCATGTGCATACGCAACACATGTAAATAATAATTTTTTCAACACTATTGCGTAGTGCATGTATTACACTTCCATGCATACAAGCGTACCAATTTCATTTCTACAGCTTGCCCAAGTTTGACATACAACAGCTTTATATTTGAATACACATCGCACTTACGGGCATTCAACAGCTACGCATATTTAGTTCCTACCTGCAAAAAAAATTAAACAACGGATATGCGCTACAACCGCAAAATGTTTGGTCATCACACCGGTTTTATTCCCATTTGTTGTCGATGCTATTACTTCCAAACTTATAGCAAGATCCGTCGATGGATGGTCGGGTAGAGATTGGTGGTTCCCATAGTAAACCAACTATGAAATTGAAGAAGGTATTTTACGAATTCCAAACAGACATCGCCCAACCTATACTCAATGATTTTTGTTTGTTACAAGTATGGATGGGTAAAATAATGACCAATAGCCCGTTGGACAACCATACCAGCTAATTGTACTAAGGTAGTTGCCTTACTCCATTCCCCACATCAACTTCCGATATAAAATTGATAAAATATGCACACTGGACAAAAGAATGAATTCACACTGTAATATTTTTTTCCACGGTGTGCATTCATCATAGTTCTCTATGCACCCAATCATTTTTACACATGTTCGCCATACTCACGTCCATCGGACGTGCCTCCGTACTTGTTTCTAAAAGATCAGTTTTGTTTTGAGAACTATCTTTTAAAGAATATTTTATCCAAGGGATTTTCTTTGTCGATTACACTTAAGTAACCCAAATTGAATATGAAATCTAATGACATTTATTTAGCAGAATAAAAACACCGTTCTGCGAATTAAATTGTAATTGACATTTGTTTAGCAGAATAAAACACCATTCTGCTAATTAAATTGTATTGGACGTCTGTTTAGTAGAATAAATCCCCATTCTACTATTATATTGTTTGGACATTGAATTATATGCTAGTAGATTAATATTTGATAAGTGATGTTTTCTATATGTGCATAGTTGTTATTTTCTTTTGTATATATCCCCATACTTAGTTTATGTAATGTTGGAATGGAAACATTATCCCCTTTGAAGTATTTTGTTAAATCCCATGCATGGGTTTTACAAAGATAAATAATTACTTAAATAAAGATGATTTAAAATAAATTAACTATTTCAGTAATAATGTTTTAAAAGTAATTGATTATTTTAATAATAATGTTTTAAAACTGATCAATCATTTTAATAATGATGTTTTAGAGATAACCAATTATTTAAGTAATAATGAGATTAAGATTAATTAAACATTTTAATAAAAAGGTTTTAAAGGTTAATTAATTATTTTAATAACAATAGTTTAAAGTTAATTAATCATTTAAACAAGGATAATTAAAGTTAATTAATCTTTTTAAATATTGTTGTTTTGAAGCAATGACTTAGGAATAAAGCTAATTAATTATTTTAAATAAAGTTGTATGAAATAATTAACCATTGTTTTAAAAGTTAATTGATCATTTTAAATAATGATATTGAAGTAATAAATTTTGGTTTAAAGTTAATCATTCATTTTGATAAAGTTGTTTAAAGTTAGTAAACTAAATGGAATTTAAAATGAAATAGGTTAAGGAATTAGATAAGGGGCAAAATAGGAATAAGTCTTATTCTTATACCCTAAACTCTTACTCACTCTCATTTTACATATTCATTTCCATAAACTTAAACTAAACAAGACGTCGACCACTATTAAAGAAGATAAAGGGGAAGATAAGCAAGAATCAAGAGAAAGAAGCTAATCAATTTAATTCAAGAACAAATCTCAACTCCTTCATCACAAAGCTAAGGTGAATAATAGGTTGCATCTCATGTTTTTATTATTTTCGGTTTTAGTTGAAATCCGAATTATTTTGTACATGTTTTTGATTGTTACAATGGATATATATGCTTATTAATGATTCATGCTATTTCATATGGATTTTATGATGGGTTTTAATGTGAAAACCCTATTAGATGACATCCAAATGCCTTGTGATTTTGGGATAAAGTCAGAAATATTATTTTAGAGATGAGTTTCAAATTTCATAATTTTCTGAGTTATGGATTTAATATTAATTTTCTAGTGAAGGAAATGGTTAATTGGGTTTAAAATTAATTACGGCTAATTTATATTATTTTTGAGTAAAAATTAATATATGTTAGAAAACATATTAAAAGTGATGTATGTGAATTTTTTGTAGAATTTTCCTAAGTGTTTAATAAATATATAAAGTGATTTAAGGTATGGGACTTAAATGTTTTATATGTTTATAAAAGGAGAAGGGGGTATTTGCGAATGTTTTAAAATATTAATCTTTGAAATTCGGCAGCACCTCTAAGAAAAGATTTTGAAAAAGTAAAGGCAACCAATTATATGAGGACAAATAAGCAGGTTAGTCGAAAAGAATTACTTTTTAAAGTTAAAAATCAGATTTTCTAAGGTTTCGCTGTCTCACCATCTTCGGTAGCCACCTTTCGCCTTAGTACCTCCATCTCCAACCAGATCGAAACCAATGCTCATGGTATCAAAGACTTGGTACGTAGTGAATTGAACACAGGCGAAAGATTTAGGGTCAAAATAAGGGGTTCCGAAGGGGTCGAAGCCTTTTGTTTTCTAAAGGAAAAGCACCTGCTTTGCTTTCGAATAAGATAGCCTTCGACTTGGTCAGCTTTCGAATGGGTCAAATTTGTTTTAAAGAAAGAAGCTTTTGAAATAGGTTGCGCCCTTGTTTTAATTAAATGCTTTTGAAGTGGTCGAAACCCCTCCCTGCTGCCTTTATACCTTTCAAAGCAGTGCCTTCGAAAGGGTCCTTTTGTTTTGAAATTAGAGCAGCCTCTCCAAAGCTTTCGTAGGGATTGGTCTCGACACCATCCACTTCTTTACTTAGGAAATTGCTTTCGTCAGAGTTGATTTCGACTTAGTTTTTTTAAGACCATTTTTGATGTTTTGAAAGTAAAACCCAAAGGTTTCGAAAAGAATGACTTCAGATGGTTTCGAAAGGTTCTTCCACATATTTTAACTTAAACTCGGTGCTTTCAAAAGGAAGCTAATAATGGTTTCGAAGGGGAGGCTCCCCAGTATTTTCGAAAGGTATATGATAAAGGTTTCAA
Source organism: Allium fistulosum (assembly GCA_030737815.1). Taxonomy (NCBI): domain Eukaryota; kingdom Viridiplantae; phylum Streptophyta; class Magnoliopsida; order Asparagales; family Amaryllidaceae; genus Allium; species Allium fistulosum. The sequence goes on from CM060904.1 coordinate 694,691,154, forward strand.
AGGGGTGATTCCCCAATGTTTTCGGAAGGTACTTAAAGTATTTTAAATGGAAGGTTTCCAATGTTTTCGAAAGGCAGAATTAAGGTGTTCTAAAAGAGGATGTCTAAGGTTTGCATAGCTTTCGAAAGAGTTATTTTCAATGTTATCGAAAGGACTATGGTAAAAGGTTTCGAAAGGTATGTTTTGGCCTTTCGGCCTAAGGTTATAAAGTAAAGTAATTTACTTGTATCGAAAGGGGTACTTTCTATGGTTTCGAAAGGGGTACTTTCAAATGCTTTGAAAGAGATTGTTTAAAGGTTTAAACAAAGGTTTCGAATGTTTTCATCAACAATATTTTGAGTAAAGTATATATCATGGCAAAGTGATTTGAGTAAAGCAAATAGTATGTTTTCCTTTTTGAAGATGATTTAAAGAGTTAAATCAATTTGAAAAGGTTTTCAAGGAAAATTTAAAGGGAAGTTAACCCTAAGTAAAATGACTCAGATATTTGTATACCAGATGGGACTGTTATAGGGTCGTGCCTTATACATTAGCTATTAACCCCTTACTAATTTAGTCCAAAATTCCAGGGTATAGGGCTTAGTCACAAGTAAGACTTAAATGATGGTTACACATAGAAATGAATATATGTACAGGGAAGGAGGATATGTTATTGGTGAACCCGAAAAACCATTAGGATCAGGTGACCCTTAGAGAAGTTAGTTAAGGACAGACTGTCCAGAAGTATGTCTAACAGTTGTTAGATAATTTGTTAAGTATGTCTGGTAGACCCGAGTCAGCCAAAGGTTAGTAGTTAGCCAAATAAAACTACATTATTTCGGACAAATGGTCCATTTATTACCTATTTTTAGCATATATGATATTTGCTATTATTGATATATCTGTTTGATTAACCAATTTGATTGCAGAGTTTTGATTTGCAAAAAGATATGTCTTAAAGGGATATTAGTGAGGGGAAACCCGTTCCACTAAGCGACGTGGTCTTACTTAGTATCAGTAAACCGAGATGTAATAGTATTATTCACACCACGCTTTATGTCTGACTCGAAGTTTGTGTTTTTCCACTTTTAACTCTCGGGTGCTCAAAACTAATTTGAGTAGATTGAGGGTTTCGGTTTATAGGTTTAGTAGGTGGACGAATAAAGCTTCCGGAGACGAGCAGGAGGCTGATGCTAGCTATATCTAGGAGTTGTTTCGTTTTATTTCCGCTGTGTTGTATTAAGTCTGATATGACTATTTAGTACTCTGATCAACCAATATCTTTATATGTCGGTTTTAGAGTATTTATGTAATAATTATATTTGATCTGAACCTAGGAAATGTTTGGGATTATGTAATTCGATATGAAACATGTTTTTTGAAATGTAATCAAAAATAGTTTTTGAATCTGTGATTTTGTTTCATACTCATGTGCTTCTGATATTATGGATACCATTAACATTACCGTATTTTGTCGTCGGAAGTTAATACTATAGATGACTGCAGCATCTGTAGCACTTAACTTTGGGCCTCAAGATAGAGGACGTTACAACTTGGTATCAGAGCATAGGTTTATGAAAAAATTTAAACTAAATTGATTTTGAAAACTTAATCCTAAGGAATTAGAGTAAGATCGGGGTATGGGATAACGCTATAGTAACGTACTTGTATTTGTATGTATAAGTATACGCTTTATCTCCATTCTCCCATCACTATTAGGCTACTCTTATGTATTTTACGAAGACTTGAATGCAGATATGGATGCAAGAAGTGGAAGAGTTAACCTTGGTGGGGGAAGCACCATAACTAATGGAAACGCCAGACCAAATACTAGGAGAAACCAAGGTCAGGAACAAGCTGGAAATATGGGTGCTAGAGTCCAGCAAGTTGACATGGGAGCAATGTATCAGTTCTTTGTCAACATGATGCAAGCGGGAGTTGCTGCTGGAGTAGTTGGAGGAGGAAATCAAGATGCTCCAGTGGTCAACAACTATGCTATTTTGAGTAGAGATTATGCTCGATTGGGAGGAAAGCCATTTATTGGTACTGAAGACGCAATTGAAGTAGAGAACTGGCTACTTCATTGCAAGAGGATTTTCGCTAATATATGGCTCAATGATGAGCAGAAGAGAAGGCTCGCTTCTAGACAGTTACATGGAGCAGCGCTGTACCGGTGGAACAGCGTTACAGTTGGAGTTAATAAAGAGACAATGACATGGGTTGAATTTAAAAGGAGGTTCGAGGAAAGGTTTATGTCAGAAATTGCTAAGTTCACTCTGCTCAGGAAGTTTGCCGAGTTGGAGTAGGGGGATATGACCGTGCTCGAGTATGCGATGAGGTTTGAGGAGCTAACGAGATATGGCTATGCTACGATTGACACTGTGATTAAGAGGAATGAGAAGTTTATTAGGGGATTGAAGCCTGAGCTTGCAAAGGCTATGTTACCGCATATCAGGGATCCAAGTGATGTTGTTGTTGAGATGGCCTTGAGGAATGAAGAGAGGCAAGCTTTTCTTGAAAGAAACAAGGCCAAGGATGCTCAAGGAGGGCAGAGTCAGAAGAGGAAGTTTTTCCACAAGAAAGGAGCTCAGAAGGGTAGAGCTGCTAAGAAGGGAAAGCCAGAAGTGGTCTGTTACAAGTGTGACAAGAAAGGACACTATGTCCATGAATGCCGGACAGGCAAGCGAAAGAAAGCTGCTGAGAAGAAAGGGATAAAGTGTTTCAACTATGATCAAATTGGACACTATAAGAACCAGTGCAAGGATCCAACCAAGGATGGAAAAGGAAAAATGTTTGCATTGGAACTAGCTACTTTGAGACCAACAGTAGAGGAGAGGGGAAAAGCTATGTTAGGAGGTACGCTTTTGATTTATGGTGTATCAGTTAGAGTTCTATTTGATACTGGTGCATCGCATTCTTTTATATCTCATTGTTGATAAGCTTAACCTAGAACCCTCATACCTAGTTACATCCTTAAGGGTTGCAAATCCGATAGGAGGTTACGCGACTCTTGGGATGAGATATGACCACTTAGAGTTTGAATTGTTAGGTCATGTATTTGCTTGTAGTTTGCATGTGTTTGATTTCATAGGGTTCAGAATTATTTTGGATATGGATTGGTTAAGTAAATACGATAATAAGGTATTTTGCCATGATAAGAAAATATCACTTAGACACCCTGACTGTAGAGATCAGATCATATACTCCGTAGAAACCTCTAGTTTTGAGGTCAATTCTTTATTGGGTGTTGCGGAGGCAGAAGATGAGTTGAGTCAAGTTTTCTTTGTTAGAGAACTCGCAGATGTCTTTGAACCTGTAGTAGGACTGCCACCGAAACGAGCCATAGAGTTTCAGATAGATTTAGTACCTGGAGCAGAACCAGTAAGTAGACCGCTAAGCAAAATGACACCTACCGAGATAAAGGAGCTAAAGGTGCAGTTGGTGGATTTGGAAGGCAAGAATTTTATCAGACCTAGTAGTTCGCCTTGGGGAGTAGCCACAGTGTTTGCAAAGAAGCCGGACGGATCGTTATGGTTATGTATCGATTATTGTAAGTTGAATGAGAAGACGATAAAGAATCGATATCTGTTGCCTATAACTGACAATTCGTTTGATCAGTTGAGTGGAGCTAGAGTATTTTCCCAGTTGGATTTAGTAACAAGGTTCCATCAGCTTAGAGTGGCAGAGGATAGTATTCCTTTGACGACATTTAGAATCAAATATGGATCGTACGAATGGTTAGTAATGCCGTTTGGACTAACCAATGCACCAGCATTCTTTGTAGATTTGATGAACCGATTTTTCCGAGAGCACTTGGACAGGTTCGTGTTAGTTTTCATAAATGATATTTTGATATACTCTAAGGATGAAAGGGAGCATGAAGTTCATCTTAAAGTGGTGCTTGAAACGTTGAGGCAGCATCAGTTGAAGGTGAAATTTTTAAAGTGTCACTTTTGGAAGAAGGAAGTGAGGTTTCTTGATCATGTAGTCTCAGAGAAAGGGTTGTCTATAGATCCAACTAAGATTGAGGCAGAAAATGATTGGAAGAGACCCGAGACAGTGACTAAGATAAAGAGTTTTCTTGGATTAGCTGGTACTATCGAAGATTCATTAAGGATTTCTCACGGATAGCGGCACCGATGACCAAGCTAATGTGAAAGGATGTGAAGTTTGTTTGGACCAATAAGTGTAAGGAGGCATTTCAGAAGCTGAAACACTTACTGAGTAATGCACCTGTGATAGTTGTTCCAGAAGGGAATCAGGACTTAGTGGTGTACAAGGATGCATGTGGAACAGGGTTAGGAGCTGTGTTAATGCATAGAGGTAAAGTGATTGCCTATGCTTCTCAACAGCTTAGACCGCATGAGGTTAGGTACCCGACTCGTGATTTGGAAATAGCTGCGGTAATTTTTGCATTGAAGGTGTGGAGACATTACCTTTAGGAAGAGAGATTTGAACTGTAAACGAATCATAAGTCGCTAAAGTATTTATTCTCTCGAAAGGAGTTGAATATGAGATAGCAGAGGTGGTTATAAATTTTAGCCGCTTATGACTTTGGTATTGAGTGCACACCGGGAAAGAGCAATAAGGTTATGGATGCACTTAGCAGAAAACATCAGAATGCAGTATTGGCAATGATAACTAAATGGAAAGATTTAGAAGCGTTGACGACATGTAGAATACAGGGGAGATCTGAAGCTAGATTTAGTAAGGCGACTAGTATGTTGTCATGTTTAGAAGTCCGTGATGATCGAAAAGATTGCTTCTAAGCAGAAGGAGAATCCATTATTAGTTGAACGGATCAGGAAGTTATGGGATGGAACAGAGAGCGATGACTTGAAGGATTTTAGTCTTGACCAGAATGGGTGGTTGAGAAAGAAAGGAAGATTATGTGTTCCGAACATGGGAGACATTAGGAAGGAAGTTCTTGAGGAATGTCATCATTCGAAGTTCACCATTCTTCCCGGAGGAACTAAGATGTATCGGGACATGAAGAGGATTTTCTTCTGGGAAGAGATGAAGAGAGATGTAGGCTTATGGGTGAAGTAGTGTTTGAACTGCCAACAGGTAAAAGCCGAACATCAGAAACCAAGTAGGTTACTTCAGCCTTTAGATATTCCAGTATGGAAATGAGATTCTATTTCGATGGACTTTATAGACGGGTTGCCAAGGTCAAACAAAGAAAATGAAAGTATAAGGGTCATAGTGGACATGTTGACCAAGAGTGCCCATTTCATTCCAGTTAAGTCAACCAGGACGGCACATGTTTTAGCCAAGTTGTTTATGAAGAATATATTAGACTTCATGGAATTCCTAGTAGTATAGTAAGCGATAGAGATTCCTTATTCACTAGCGAGTTCTGGAAGAGTCTACAGGATACTTTAGGTACCAAGCTTCAGATGAGTATCGCTTACCATCCACAGACCGATGGGCAAACGGAAAGAGTTAACAAAGTCTTAAAAGATTTGTTAAGAGCATGCATGCTAGATTTTGGAGGATTATGGGAAGACCATCTACACTTAGTCGAGTTTTCATATAACAACAGTTATCAGGATAGTATAGGGAAGGCACCGTTTGAAGCTTTGTATGGAAGGCCATGCAAATCTCCAGTTTGTTGGTTAAAGACCGGGGATAGGTTGGTTCTTGGTCCGGATTTAGCTAGAGAACCTGCAGAGAAGATTGAGTTGATTCGAGCTAGAATGAAGGAAGCTGGGTCTAGGGAAAAGAGTTATGCTGATAAGAGACAGAAGGACTTAGAGTTCTCAGTAGAAGATCAGGTTTTCGTCAAGGTATCACCGATGAAAGGTGTAATTCGGTTTGGAAGATCAGGGAAATTGGCATTGAGGTTTGTTGGACCATTTCCCATTGTAGAGAGGATCAGGAAACTCACATATAGAGTAGAGTTAATGAACAGTTTGGCAGGAGTCCACAATGTTTTTCATGTTTCTCATCTAAGAAAGTGTATTCAGGATCCAGAGACTATCATAACACTAACTATGTTAGATGACTTAGTACTGGAACCGAATTTGACTATAGTTAGAAAATCAGTTCGTATAGTCGCGAGAGAGGAGAAGGGGCTAAGGAAGAAGACAGTCAGATTAGTTAAAGTCCAATGGAGTGACGATGTGAGGGACTGTACTTGGGAAACCGAGGGCAAGATTCGAGATGCTTATCCTGACTTGTTTCATGGTATGTTTTACCTTTATGATTGATTTGATGAGTACCTTATCGTAATTTCGAGGACTAAATTCTTTAAAGAGAGGAGTCTGGAATGATCCTAATTTTGATTAACATTATTTAGGACATTTAATTAGATAAATTAAATTAAATAATATAAATGGTTAAAGGATTGAGATATGTATAATAAAGAAGAGCCATGCCTATTTGAACTAATGAACTAAATGGAATTTAAAATGAAATAGGTTATGGAATTAGATAAGGGGAAAAATAGGAATAAGTCTTATTCTTATACCCTAAACCCTTACTCACTCTCATTTTACACGTTCATTTCCACAAACTAAAACTAAACAAGACGTCGACCACCATTAAAGAAGATAAAAGGGAAGATAAGCAAGAATCAAGAGGAAGAAGCTAATCAATTTAATTCAAGAACAAATCTCAACTCCTTAATCACAAAGCTAAGGTAAATAATATGTTACATCTCATGTTTTTATTATTTTCAGTTTTAGATTGGAACCCGAATAATTTTGCAAATGCTTTGTCATGTTTTCTATTGTTAAAATGGATATATATGCTTGTTGATGATTCATGCTATTTCAAATGGATTTTATGATGAATTTTAATGTGAAAACCCTATTAGATGACATCCAAATGCCTTGCAATTTTGAGATAAGGTCAGAAATAATATTTTAGAGATGTGTTTCAAATTTCATAATTTTCTGAATTAATATGGATTTAATATTTATTTTCTAGTGAAGAAAATGGTTAATTGGGTTTAAAATTAATTGCGGCTAATTTATATTGTTTTTGGGTCAGAAATTAATATATGTTAGAAAACATATTAAAAGTGATTTATGTTAATTTTTGTAGAATTTTCCTAAGTGTTTTAATAAATATATAAAGTTATTTAAGGTATGAGACTTAAATATTTTATATGTTTATAAAAGGAGAAGGGGCTATTTGCGAAAGTTTTAAAATGTTAATCTTTGTAATTCGCCAGCACCTTTCAAAAAAGATTTTGAAAAAGTAAAGGCAACCAATTATATGAGGACAAATAAGCAGGTTATTTGAAAAGAATTACTTTTTAAAGTTAAAAATCAGATTTTCTAAGGTTCTGATGTCTCACCATCTTCGACAGCCACCTTTCGACTTAGTACCTCCACCTTTAGCCAGATCGAAACTAATGCACATGGTATCAAAGACTTGGTACATAGTGAATTGAACATAGGCGAAAGGTATTGGGTCAAAACAAGGGGTTCTGAAGGGGTCGAAGCCTTGTTTTGTTTTCTAAAGGAAAGGTGCCTGCTTTGCTTTCGAATAAGATAGCCTTCGACTTGGTTAGCTTTCGACTGGGTCAAATTTGTTTTAAAGAAAGGAGCTTTCAAAATAGGTTGCGCCCTTATTGTAAGTAAATGCTTTCGAAGGGGTCGAAGTCCCTACCTGCCGCCTTTATACCTTTCAAAGCAGTGCCTTCGAAAGGGTCCTTTTGTTTTGAAATTAGAGTCGCTTCTCCAATGATTTCGAAGGGATTGGTTTCGACACAATCCACTTCTTTACTTAGGAAATTGTTTTCGAAAGAGTTGCTTTCGGCTTAGTTATTTTAAAACCCTTTTTGATGTTTTGAAAGTTAAACCCAAAGGTTTCAAAAAGAATGACTTCATATGGTTTCGAAAGGTTCCTCCACACATTTTAACTTGAACTCATTGCTTTCGAAAGGTTTGTTTTAAGTAGTGTACTTTAATGCTTTTGAAAGGTGGCTAATAAAGGTTTCGAAGGGGAGGCTCCCCAGTATTTTCAAAAGGTATATGATAAAGGTTTCGAAGGGGTGATTCCCCAATGTTTTCGAAAGGTACTTAAAGTATTTTAAATGGAAGGTTTCTAATGTTTTCAAAAGGCATGATTAAGGTGTTTTAAAAGAGGATGTCTAAGGTTTATAAAGCTTTCGAAAGAGTTGTTTTCAATGTTTTCAAAAGGACTATGGTAAAAGGTTTCAAAAAGTATGTTTTGGCGTTTCGGCCTAAGGTTAGAAAATAAAGTGATTTACTTGTATCGAAAGGGGTACTTTCAATGGTTTTGAAAGGGGTACTTTCAAATGCTTCGAAAGAGATTGTTTAAAGGTTTAAACAAAGGTTTCGAATGTTTTCATCAACAATATTTTGAGTAAAGCATATATCATGGCAATGAAATTTGAGTAAATCAAATAGTATGTTTTCCATGTTTAAGATGATTTAAAGAGTTAAATAAGTTTGAAAAGGTTTTCAAGGAAAATTTAAAGGGAAGTTAACCCTAAGTAAAATGACTCAAATATTTGTATACCAGATGGGACTGGTATACGGTCGCGCCCTATACATTAGCTATTAGCCTCTAGCTAATTTAGTCCAAAATTCCAGTGTGTAGGGCTTAGTCACAGGTAAGACTTAAATGATGGTTACACAGAGAAAGGAATATATGTACAAGGAAAGAGGATAAGTTATTAGTGAACCCGAAAAACCATTAGGATCAGGTGACCCTTAGAGAAGTATGTCATGGACAGATCGTGTAGATGCATATTTAACAGTTGTTAGATAATTTGTTTAGTATGTCTGGTAGGCCTGGGTCAGCCAAAGGTTAGTAGTTAGCCAAATAAAACTACATTGTTTCGGACAGATGGCCATTTATTACCTATTTTGAGCATATATGATATTTGCTATTATTGATATATCAGTTTGATTAACCAGTTTGATTGCAAGATTTTGATTTGCAAAAAGATATGTCTTAAAGGGTTATTAGTGAGGGGAAACCCATTCCGCTAAGAGGCGTGATCTCACTTAATATCAGTAAACTGAGATGTAATAGTGTTATTCACACCAGTATTTATGTCTGGCTCGAAGTTTATGTTTTTCCCCTTAAACTCTCGGGTGCTCAAAATTAATTTGAGTAGATTGAGAGTTTGGGTTTACAGGTTTAGTAGGTGGATGAATAAAGCTTCCGGTGACGAGCAGTAGGCTGATGCTTGCTATATTTAGGAGTTGTTTCATTTTATTTCTATTGTATTGTATTAAGTCTGATATGACTATTTAGTACTCTGATCAACCAAGGGGGCATCTTCATATGTCGCTCTTGGCGTATTTATGTAATAATCATATTTGATCTGAACCTAGGAAACGTTTGGGATTATGTAATTAGATATGAAACATATTTTGTGAAATGTAATCAGAAAAAATTATTTTTGAATCTGAGATTTTGTTTCATACTTATGTGCTTATGATATTATGGATACCACTAACATTACCATATTTTGTCGCCAGCAGTTAATACTATAGATGACTGCAGCATCTGTAGCGCTTAGCTTTGGGCCTCAAGATAAGGGACGTTACAGTTATCCTTTATAGGAAATGACTAAACCCAAAGAGCGGGTGAGGGCCAAGCTATGTGGGTTTGCTTCCATTAGGGTATTTTCACATCCACTCTAGATTGGATTCAGTTTTGCACATTGAGATGTGAAATACACGGATACTCAGTAACAGTTGGCGAGGTCCGGCTTGGAGGTTTCCAAGAGCCATCGGAGTTCTCAAGTAAATTTTTTAGAGGTATACTTTCAGTAGGGGGGGTGCACCCTCCTCTTCATTTGTTGGAAAATTTACCTATTCATTCCTTTGATTTCAAGTTTTTAAATTAACTTATTCTTAATCGCACTAAGAAGCTAAGGTTCTTTTTGATGTTTAATTATTTGTGTTCATTCTTTAGTTTGGATTTTTACCTTGTCTATGCTCATTTATTCTTGTTTGGATTGTAGTTTTGATTTGTTTCCCATTTTTCATCTATGAATGTTGATCTTGTGAGGTAAAAACCCATTCCATGTTAGCGGCGTGGTCTCACAGAATGATTATATGTTCACCCCATTACTTGAGTTTTCTCACGCTGGTATTACTACACTGATCCAGATGTTATTTTATTTTAACGCTCGGGTCAGTCCGAGAATATTTTCTAGATTAGCTTCAGATGCTTTGGAGTTCAGGAGACGAGTTGGATGCCTAAGGCTTATCTACGTATTTCTTTATTTTTCCACTGTATTAATTATTGAATTTATCAGCATTTGTAAGGACGGGCTATTATAACTGTCCAGGCTAATAATAGGATAGTGTACTCTGATGATTGTTTATAATAAAGTTCTTTCTTTTGTAAAGACTTGATTTATATATTATATGGTACTCATTACGTTTTTGTGAGATTCTATTCCGTCTTCTTCCTTCTTTATCCCAAACGATCTGTCTTTCGGACACTTAAACGATCAACACATGAATACCGAAGATGTATTAAGTGTCGTCTTTAGTTGTAAGAAAGGCAGATCGTTACAGCTAGATTCTATCAAAGGTTTATTTAGGATTTTGCAAAGATATCGGCGTCTCCATCTCATTTGATGAAGAAGAACCTAATTTAAACTTTGAGTTCAGAATGTTAAGCGGCGTTTGTTGAATTGAAAGAGTTTTTGACAAGTGCTCCACTTTTGGTAATTCCTGATAGTACCAAACCTTTCACCATATATATTGATGCATGAAGTACTGGTCTTGTTGTTGTCATTATGCTAGAAGGAAAGGTAGTGGCATATGCGAGTCGGGGGTTGAAGAATCATTATAGTAATTATCCAATGAATGGCTTGGAGTTAGCTGCTATTGTATGCGTGTTGAAGTCATGGAGGAATTACTTATTAGGCGAGAGATTTGAGTTATTTACGGATCATAAATCTCTTGAGTACATGTTCTCTTGGAAGGATTTAAATTTAAGATGGTAGTCGTTAATGGAATTCTTATCATCATACGATTTTGGGATTTCGTATACTCTGGGGAAGGGAAACATAGCCACTGATGCTTTGAGTAGGAAGCACGATGAGGTGAACGCTATGTTTCTGGAATGGAGGAATTTGGAGTTTGATTTTCGACCCTAATCGGAGTATGCACCTGGATCATTACCAGCGATGGTGGTTATACTTGCACTAATAGATTGTATTGGATTAATTCAAGGGCAAGGTGCATCATTGGTTAGTATTATGGAGCACATAGGATGGGGTGAATGATTGAGCCATTTGGATCGTTACTCCAAAGACCAAAAGGGATACTTGAGGAGAGACAGAAGCTTGTGTGTACCACATGCAAAGGAGTTGATAGAGGATGTCTTGGGTGAGTGTCACTATTCTAAGATGACTATACATCTAGAAGGAGATAAGATGTATTAGGATGTAAAGAGAATATTCTATTGGCCATGGATGAAGAGGCAGGTGGGAGAATATGTGGTGAAGTGTATGATGTGCTATAGAGTGAAGGCGGAACAGAAGAAGCCTAGTGGGCTATTACTTTCGTTAAATGTGTCATAATGGAGGTGAGAGTGTATCTCTATGTATTTTGTGGATGGATTACTTCGGAATAGAAAAGGAAATGAAATCATATGTGTTATAGTAGATCACCTCACGAAAAGAGCGCACCTTATTTCAATAAAAGTACGAGAATGGCAGCGATATTGGCGATGTAGTATATGAAGAAGTGGTCTGATAATATGGAGTTCCAGCAGTACAGTGAGTGATCGGTATCCACTTTTCATGAGTGAATTCTGGAGGAGTCTTGTAATGACCCTAAAAGAAAAAAAATGAAAGTTACATTTATTTTAAGAATTTCTGAAATTATAAAATATATAATGCATTAAAACAGAAAAAGCTTGTTAATAAATAAAATGTGCATAGGAGTTTCTGTTTGATAAAATGCAAGGAGTTAAGGTGATTAAAAATTGGGACTCAAAACAATTATAGTTCCATGTCCAAAGAATTATATAAATACATATATTTAATATATGGGGTGTTTTCTGTTTTATTTAAAGACAGAATAAAATGAAGTTTAATATAAGGTTTAAATGTCTTATATATTTATGCTAGAAATAATTAGCATGATATATGTGATTTTTTTATCACATAAAGGTGTATGAGTAGTTACTGTTTTAACTAAAGGCAGAATAAAAAAAAATATAGGATCAAATATGAATTTTATATCTTATATTTATTTCAAGCAAATAACATAATGTGAATGATTTTTACATCACATGATTATGTATGATGGTATGCATGATTGAATGGAGATGGTAGTTAGGCAGAAAACACAAGGGGGTTTGCAGTTTCTTTAAACTTAGAAGAAATAAAAATAAACAAGGGGTCACATGCATATGGCATGAGTAAAATAGAGTCATGAAAATGGCATGAAGTGTTTAAAATGCTTGATTCCCGAAATAACTAATTGAGGCAACCAGAAGTGTGCATTCCCAATTAAGGACCACACAGGGAAATGATTTGTGCATGAATATCTTAGGGCATCAAGGGAATTACCCATTTTTCTTAAACCCTAGAATGGTTTTTAAATACCTGCACATAACCATATCCACCATTCTCTTGGGATCAAAACAAAATAAAATAAAATAGGAGAAACATTAGCTTGAAACTTTGGAGGATTTGCTGTTCAGGGGATTAAGGCAGTAAAAGGAGAACACTAAGTGAGTATTTATCCCTTTGTATGCAATGGCATTAAGTCCTCTTGTAGGCAGCCTAAAATGTTATAAATCATTTAAAATCTCTGAAATGATTTGTTATGGGTGAGATGGATGTTTGTTTGTGCATTCTTGTTTGGGGTTTTAATCTGTATGTGGGTTTTCAAAGTTAAAATGGTTTGAGCATTTTTGTTCTATTTTATTATTATGAAGTATGGATCTAAATTATTTAGGAAATAGGCAGCAAGACAGTGATCTAGCTCATGTTTATTTCTTAGATAATGAAGCATGAAACTAAATATTCATATCCTAAGTCAGAGGAGAATTTCTGGGTTTTTGAGTGATTTCCTTAATAAAACCCTTATTCATATATTCATAATAAAATAAAAGGAAGATAGTAGGATCATGATGCTTAAATTATTTTTAGAAAAAAAAATCATAGGTATGTTGGGGTATTTTCTGTAATAAGGAAAATAAATGGAGAACATGGGGTTGAACCAGAAAGTATAAAAGTAGATAAGCCTTTCTGAAACATGAATGAATTGGGAGTTTTTATAATTGAATTCATAAATAGAAGCTTAATCAAATAAGCAGAAACTGGAGGGGGATTTATTAAAGAAAAATTAAATTGGTCATATGGGAGTTAGTCAATGATCTGCTTGCTTCAGGTGGGAGTAAGTATATGCATGGTGCAATTGCACCCTGAGGCCTTTGTGTGTTGGAATAAATTAAATAACCTGGGAGTTTCCTTCACAATGCATACATGGTGTTCATTTGACAGGGAGTTAAAGACCATAAAATAAATGGAGAATGGGGTTTAAAAATCTGGAAAATAAATACCCAGATATGGAGTTAAATTAATCAAGTTTAAAAATTGTGCTTTGATTAATTATTGGGTGAAATTGGGAGTATAAAATCTGAGTTTACTTATTCAGAAATGGAGAAAAATGAATCAAGAATTATATATTTATTTTGATTGTTTGCTGGGTATTGTTTGAATGAATGAATGTGTCTTTGTATCATTTGGCATTAACCAATAATATGCTAAGTATGAAATCTGCTAAACTAGGTAGACATTGCAAGTTCAACAAAAGAAATTATGAATATGTGTATAAATTTGATAAATGCTCATACCAGTGAAAACTGACCCTTTTGGTTGCCCTTAAAATCATCTGGGTGTCTCATTAAAATTGGGGCAGCTCAGTGAATTGTTTGCAGAAAATTGAAGTTGGCTAGATGGATGAAGAAGGAAGGCATTAGCTGCTAGTATAAATAAAAGAAACCAGTTTTAAATTTGCAGTTGTTTTGTAATGAATTTATTAGTCAGATTTCATGTTGTAGTTGAAGTTAATTGTAGGGAGTTTTCTAAGTATTTGGATTAAAATATGTACTTAAGTAAACCTGTTTTGAATGACTATTGATGTTTGGTTAACTGCTGATTTTATGAATGTCTGATTTGGAGAAACAAGGGGATGGACATATCATATAAATATGATATGTGTATGTGATAATCTCTGATGTTTATTGCCTGAATTTATATTATGATTTATAAAAATTAAAGAGCTAAGGTGGTTGATTTAAAAAATGATCTCACAAGATTTAAGTAGGGGTATTAAAGAGAAATGAATTTGTGCATGGCAGGTAAGTGATACTGGCTTGTGTATGAATTCTAGAGTAAGAATCAATTAACATGCATTTGTGTATTTGATTTCAAAAAAAAATTATGAAAGAAACAAACCTGGAAGTAATTGTATTTTTGGTTAATGGATTGAATGTATATGGATGCATTTCCAGGAATTTAAATTAGGCAGAAACATACTTGTGTTAGGAATAGATCTTTGTAGAAGTTTGTTAATATGAGGAATATGGGTTTGCAAGTGGTAAAAGTGGGACTATGGCCGGCCTAGATGGCCATGGGTCAAACTCTTGTAGCCTGGAACCATTTTATTTCAACTCATGAAGTGTAAGTGTTTCCAGACCAAAAAAAACTCCAAGCAACACTCAAATGACCCCAAGTATTTTCAGTAAAACACCAAGTACTCAAGTCTGCACCATGTTAAACTTAAAAATGCAGCATGGCTTTAATTGTTCAACCTAAAATGGTAAATAGGAATTAGTTCCAATGTTCATGCCTGTAAGTATAATTTTTGAAGTGATTTCATACAAGTACTTGATAACTATCATAAGAATAATTAAATGCCATTTTAGTGTTAATAGACTTATCTAGGCAGAAAGTCTAGAAACCATGGAAAAATGCACTGTGCATTGCAATATTATACATATGAGTATTATAATTGATAAAAATCTATCTCTTGCAGTAGAACAAAATTAGGGAAGAAATAAATGGTTATGTTGACAACATATGTGGTATTTTGTTGCCTGTTTGATTCAAATTCTCTTTGCAAATTTGTTAGCTCTGAAAGGCAAAGGGAAACAATTATATATCATCAAATATGTAATTGTCTTAATATGTTTTGTGCACTGATATGATTATATTGGTAAATCCAGGGTCTTGGGAAAAATATTTGGAAATTATTTAAATATTCAAATATTGAAGAAATGGGGTTTAGTGGTGAATTCCTTTTGTACGTTTTTTTTAAAAAAATCTATGTGTCTGAGAGTAGGGTCACCATAGTTGGTATCAGAGCTATGTTTTAAATAACATAGTAAATATTATTGTATGCATATGGATGTTTGAATGCATTATTTGAATTATTGGTGTTGGATGCTTTTGTTTTATGTCTGAATTAAAAAAAAAGTGTGCATAGGATACATGCAAAGTGTGCACAGAAATGAAATAACAAAGTAAAGACACCAAGAATGATGGGGTAAACAAACTAACATAAAAATCATATTTATAGCAATATGGTAGGAAGAAGACATCACACAGGTGCAGGACCATCACATGAGCCACCTGTGATAAACATGGAGGATTTTGTGAGAGCTCTGAGAGATGGAATAGCACCAAGGCATGACAACCCTAATGAGGAGCTCTCCAAACTGCTTAAGACATGCACCAATTTGGGAGGAAAGGATTTTGAAGGCACTGAAGGAGATATGGGTGTTCAAACTTGGATAAGAACTATGGAGAGGGTCTTTGCAGATATGCAAGTCAATGACCAAAGGAAGAGACAGATAGCTTCAAGGAGGTTGAAGGGGGTTGCACTGGATTGGTGGGAGGTTGTGATAGCAGGAAGGCCAGAGAATAACATCACTTGGGATGAATTCAAAGTCATGCTTGAGGCTAGGTTTATCCCAGCATCTGCCAATGCCACACTGCTAGAAGACTTTATTAGATTAAGGCAAGGAGGCATGAGTGTGAATGAGTACACTCAGAAATTTGAAGGATTGTCTAAGTATGGAATGGTGTTAATAGGGAATGAAGAAGCAAAGAATGCAAGGTACATTCAAGGCTTGAACCCTAGTCTGTCAAGGGCAATGTTGCCATACAAGGATAAAACCTTCGATCAAGTAATTGATCTAACTCTCTCATTTGAGCAACATGACACCACCAGAGAGAAATTCAGGAACATGAAGTTCAACAAGAAGAAGGGAGGTCAGAACAAGGTGCAACCTTATGACAAGAAAAAGGCATACAAAGGAGTTAAGAAGGGGGAAGGAGCAGTAGCACCTAAAAGCAAGAAACTCACTCATTGTTTTAGTTGTGGAAAAAATGGACATTATAGTAATCAATGCCCTGACCCTAAAATACCTAGAGGAGGCTGCTATAATTGTGGAAGGATGGGTCATCTAAAGAAGGATTGCCCAGAGACTAATAGAAGAACAACAAGGATAGGAGCTTTGGCAGCAAACAACAATGGAAATGTTTGGCAACTTGAAGGTATAATTTTAATTCATACCCAACCAATATCAGTAATATATAGCACTGGTGCCTCACATTCACTAATATCTCTGGAAATTACAAAGAAGTTAGCACTTGCTTGTGTTTCTATTGATCAACCCTTAACTGTACACAGCCCCATAGGGAGTTATTGTATGTTAGGGATGAAGTGTATGGGTCTGAAATTAATTATAGGGGGTTATGAATTTAATTCAGATCTATATACTTTAAATTATCTTGGTATTGGGGTTATTTTGAGGGTGGATTGGTTAATGAAAAACAAAGCAATTTTAAATTTAGAAAATCTTACTATTTCTTTGGAGACAAATGAAGGCAAAAGAATTACAATTCTAAGTGAAATAGCAAAGAATACATGTTTTAATAAAATCTAGAGTATTAATGAAGTTCAAAAGGAATAAAAAATAGAGGAAATTCCAGTAGCCAATGAATATATAGATGTGTTTGGAGAAGTGAGGGGAATTCCTCAAAACAGGCCAGTTGAATTCAAAATAAAATTAATGCCAGGAACTAGCCCAATCATTAAGAAGCCTTATAGAATGGGTCCAAAAGAGTTAGTGGAATTAAAACACCAACTAGAAGAGTTAGAAGAGAAGGGGTTCATAAGACCAAGCAGTTCTAGTTGGGGTTCCCCAGTGCTCTTTGTTAGGAAGCATGATGGAACAATGAGGATGTGTGTGGATTATAGGGATTTAAATAAGGTGACCATCAAGAATAAGTATCCACTGCCTAGAATAGATGATCTATTTGATCAATTGCATGAAGCTAAAATATTTTCAAGGCTAGACTTAGCCTCTGGATTTCACCAAATGAAGGTTGCAGAGGAAAGCATTGAGTACACAGCCTTTAACACAAGATATGGCCTTTATGAATTTCTAGTAATGCCATTTGGTTTAACCAATGCTCCCTCCTATTTTGTAGATTTAATGAATAGAATTTTTAGAGACTTTTTGGATAAATTTGTTTTGGTATTTATAGATGACATATTAATTTATTCAAAGTCAGAAAATGATCATGCTATGAATCTACATTTAGTATTATCCAGGCTTAGAGAACATGAATTAAAAGCAAAGTATTTAAAGTGTATATTTTGGCAACATGAAGTGAAATTCTTAGGACACATAGTGTCACAGCAAGGGGTGAGTGTGGATCCAAGCAAGGTCATTGCAGTTCAATCATGGAGTAGACCCAAAACAGTGACTGAGGTGAGATCATTCTTAGGTTTGGCAGGGTACTATAGGAGGTTCATCAAGGATTTTTCAAGAATAGCCACACCAATGACCAAGCTAACAAAAAAGAACCAACCATATGTGTGGACTGAGCAGTGTGATCAAGCTTTTGAAAAATTGAAGCAAGCATTGGTGGAGGCTCCTGTCTTGCAAATCCCAGAGGTAAATGAAGGAATGGTTGTATACACTTATGCTAGTGGGTCTGGGTTAGGTGCAGTGCTCATGCAACATGGCAAGGTGGTGGCATATGCATCAAGACAGCTTAAACCCAATGAGACCAAATATGCAACTCATGATTTAGAATTAGCTGCAATAGTGTTTGCATTAAAACTTTGGAGGCATTATTTGCTTGGGGCAAAATTTGAATTATTCACAGATCATAAAGCATTGAAGTATTTATTTTCTCAAAAAGATTTGAATATGAGGCAAGCAAGGTGGTTGGAGTTTCTAGCTGCATATGATCTAGATATTTTGTACACCCTTGGAAAAGCTAATAGAGTGGCAGATGCTTTGAGTAGAAATCATATTAGATTAGCAAGTTTGATGATTGATGAATATAAAGACCTTGCAGTGCTTGGGGAGGCAGAGATATATAGCAAGGATGGAGTGAATTTTAAAGAGCATGGTGATATGGTGGAGTATGGTACACTGGGATTAATCACGGTGAAATCTAACCTGGTGGAGAAAATTGGTGGCATGCAAGATCAAGATCAAAATTTAAAGGAGAAGAAAGAAATGTTATTAAATAACATTGAGTCAGAGAATTTTAAAATAGATCCCAAGGGATATTTGAGGAAAAATGAAAAGCTTTGTGTACCAGATTTGCAGAATTAAAGGAAGAAATCATGAATGAGCATCACAAAACCAAGTACACCATACACCCTGGTGGCACTAAAATGTATCATGATTTGAAAAGGAGCTACTGGTGGCCAGGAATGAAACAAGCAGTGGCAAAATATGTGGCAAAGTGTTTAACCTGTCAGCAAATCAAGGCAGACTATCAAAAGCCCTCTGGCATGTTGCAACCTTTGGAGGTACCTCAATGGAAATGGGAAAGTATTTCCATGGATTTTGTGGATGGTTTGCCTAGAACTAAGAAAGGTAATGATAGTATATGGGTAATTGTTGATAGACTCACCAAGTCTGCTCACTTTGTCCCTGTCAGGTCAGACAGAAATGCACATAGGCTTGCACAACTATTTATTAAGGAAGTAGTAAGATTGCATGGCATACCAAAGACCATTGTAAGTGATAGAGACACTTTGTTCACCTCAAGATTTTGGGAGAGCTTCCAAGAAGCAATGGGAACTCAACTTTGTTTAAGCACTGCCTACCATCCTCAAAGTGATGGGCAGACAGAGATAGTGAATAAAATATTGGAAGATTTACTTAGAGCATGTGTGCTTGATTTTGGAGGTAATTGGGAGGATCATATCCACTTGGCAGAATTCACTTACAACAATAGCTATCAGTCAACAATAGGAATGGCTCCCTTTGAAGCCTTGTATGGGAGACCCTGCATGTCTCCTGCCTGTTGGTTGGATGTGGGAGAGGGTGTAATATTGGGGCCAGATCATGTTAAAGAAACTTCCAACATGATTGAGTTAGTTAGGCATAGGATAAAGGCAGCACAATCAAGACAAAAGTCCTATGCAGATAGAAAGAGGAAGCCAATGGAGTTTGAAGTAGGAGAGTATGTTTTTCTGAAAGTATCACCAATGAAGAAGGTGTTCAGGTTTGGGAAATCTGGTAAGCTCTCACCAAGATTTGTAGGACCATATGAAGTCATACAGAGAATTGGTGCCATGGCCTATAAGCTTAAGTTACCAGAAGAATTGAGTGGTGTACATCCAGTATTTCATGTTTCTCAATTGAGAAAGTGGGTACATGATGAAGGAGCAGTTTTAGAGTCACCTACTCAAATTCAAATTCATAAGAACTTAGTCTATGCAAATGAGCCAGTGGGGATTGTTGCTAAGGAGGAAAAGAGGCTGAGAAACAAAGTGATCAAACTGGTGAAAATTCAATGGAGCTTGGACACCAATGATTGTACATGGGAGGTTGAAGACAAAATGAGGGCTAAATACCCCAATTTGTTTTCTGATGGAGAGGTATGTTCAAGTAGCTTTATGATAGCTTTCTGAATATTTTTATATATTGCTTGCTTTCATAAAAATGTGAGTATGGGGTTATGGAGTTAAAACAGACTATGGATTAGTGCTTTTATTTGGAGAATTAGAAGGAATTGTGGGGACATAATTCCCTTAAGGGGGAGGGTATGTAATGGCCCTAAAAGAAAAAAAATGAAAGTTACATTTATTTTAAGAATTTCTGAAATTATAACATATATAATGCATTAAAACAGAAAAAGCTTGTTAATAAATAAAATGTGCATAGGAGTTTCTGTTTGATAAAATGCAAGGAGTTAAGGTGATTAAAAATTGGGACTCAAAACAAATATAGTTCCATGTCCAAAGAATTATATAAATACATATATTTAATATATGGGGTGTTTTCTGTTTTATTTAAAGACAGAATAAAATGAAGTTTAATATAAGGTTTAAATGTCTTATATATTTATGCTAGAAATAATTAGCATGATATATGTGATTTTTTTTATCACATAAAGGTGTATGAGGAGTTACTATTTTAACTAAAGGCAGAATAAAAAAAAATAGGATCAAATATGAATTTTATATCTTATATTTATTTCAAGCAAGTAACATAATGTGAATGATTTTTACATCACATGATTATGTATGATGGTATGCATGATTGAATGGAGATGGTAGTTAGGCAGAAAACACAAGGGGGTTTGCAGTTTCTTTAAACTTAGAAGAAATAAAAATAAACAAGGGGTCACATGCATATGGCATGAGTAAAATAGAGTCATGAAAATGGCATGAAGTGTTTAAAATGCTTGATTCTCGAAATAACTAATTAAGGCAACTAGAAGTGTGCATTCCCAATTAAGGACCACACAGGGAAATGATTTGTGCATGAATATCTTAGGGCATCAAGGGAATTACCCATTTTTCTTAAACCCTAGAATGGTTTTTAAATACCTGCACATAACCATATCCACCATTCTCTCGGGATCAAAACAAAATAAAATAAAATAGGAGAAACATTAGCTTGAAACTTTGGAGGATTTGCTGTTCAGGGGATTAAGGCAGTAAAAGGAGAACACTAAGTGAGTATTTATCCCTTTGTATGCAATGGCATTAAGTCCTCTTGTAGGCATCCTAAAATGTTATAAATCATTTAAAATCTCTGAAATGATTTGTTATGGGTGAGATGGATGTTTGTTTGTGCATTCTTGTTTGGGGTTTTAATCTGTATGTGGGTTTTCAAAGTTAAAATGGTTTGAGCATTTTTGTTCTATTTTATTATTATGAAGTATGGATCTAAATTATTTAGGAAATAGGCAGCAAGACAGTGATCTAGCTCATGTTTATTTCTTAGATAATGAAGCATGAAACTAAATATTCATATCCTAAGTCAGAGGAGAATTTCTGGGTTTTTGAGTGATTTCCTTAATAAAACCCTTATTCATATATTCACAATAAAATAGAAGGAAGATAGTAGGATCATGATGCTTAAATTATTTTTAGAAAAAAAAACCATAGGTATGTTGGGGTATTTTCTGTAATAAGGAAAATAAATGGAGAACATGGGGTTGAACCAGAAAGTATAAAAGTAGATAAGCCTTTCTGAAACATGAATGAATTGGGAGTTTTTATAATTGAATTCATAAATAGAAGCTTAATAAAATAAGCAGAAACTGGAGGGGGATTTATTAAAGAAAAATTAAATTGGTCATATGGGAGTTAGTCAATGATCTGCTTGCTTCAGGTGGGAGTAAGTATATGCATGGTGCAATTGCACCTGAGGCCTTTGTGTGTTGGAATAAATTAAATAACCTGGGAGTTTCCTTCACAATGCATACATGGTGTTCATTTGACAGGGAGTTAAAGACCATAAAATAAATGGAGAATGGGGTTTAAAAATCTGGAAAATAAATACCCAGATATGGAGTTAAATTAATCAAGTTTAAAAATTGTGCTTTGATTAATTATTGGGTGAAATTGGGAGTATAAAATCTGAGTTTACTTATTCAGAAGTGGAGAAAAATGAATCAAGAATTATATATTTATTTTGATTGTTTGCTGGGTATTGTTTGAATGAATGAATGTGTCTTTGTATCATTTGGCATTAACCAATAATATGCTAAGTATGAAATCTGCTAAACTAGGTAGACATTGCAAGTTCACCAAAAAAAATTATGAATATGTGTATAAATTTGATAAATGCTCATACCAGTGAAAACTGACCCTTTTGGTTGCCCTTGCAATCATCTGGGTGTCTCATTAAAATTGGGGCAGCTCAGTGAATTACTTGCAGGAAATTGAAGTTGGCTAGATGGATGAAGAAGGCATTAGCTGCTAGTATAAATAAAAGAAACCAGTTTTAAATTTGCAGTTGTTTTGTAATGAATTTATTAGTCAGATTTCATGTTGTAGTTGAAGTTAATTGTAGGGAGTTTTCTAAGTATTTGGATTAAAATATGTACTTAAGTAAACCTGTTTTGAATGACTATTGATGTTTGGTTAACTGCTGATTTTATGAATGTCTGATTTGGAGAAACAAGGGGATGGACATATCATATAAATATGATATGTGTATGTGATAATCTCTGATGTTTATTGCCTGAATTTATATTATGATTTATAAAAATTAAAGAGCTAAGGTGGTTGATTTAAAAAATGAGCTCACAAGATTTAAGTAGGGGTATTCAAGAGAAATGAATTTGTGCATGGCAGGTAAGTGATACTGGCTTGGGTATGAATTCTGGAGTAAGAATCAATTAACATGCATTTGTGTATTTGATTTCAAAAAAAAATTATGAAAGAAACAAACCTGGAAGTAATTGTATTTTTGGTTAATGGATTGAATGTATATGGATGCATTTCCAGGAATTTAAATTAGGCAGAAACATACTTGTGTTAGGAATAGATCTTTGTAGAAGTTTGTTAATATGAGGAATATGGGTTTGCAAGTGGTAAAAGTGGGACTATGGCCGGCCTAGATGGCCATGGGTCAAACTCTTGTAGCCTGGAACCATTTTATTTCAACTCATGAAGTGTAAGTGTTTCCAGACCAAAAAAAAACTCCAAGCAACACTCAAATGACCCCAAGTATTTTCAGTAAAACACCAAGTACTCAAGTCTGCACCATGTTAAACTTAAAAATGCAGCATGGCTTTAATTGTTCAACCTGAAATGGTAAATAGGAATTAGTTCCAATGTTCATGCCTGCAAGTATAATTTTTGAAGTGATTTCATACAAGTACTTGATAACTATCATAAGAACAATTAAATGCCATTTTAGTGTTAATAGACTTATCTAGGTAGAAAGTCTAGAAACCATGGGAAAATGCACTGTGCATTGCAATATTGTACATATGAGTATTATAATTGCTAAAAATCTATCTCTTGCAGTAGAACAAAATTAGGGAAGAAATAAATGGTTATGTTGACAACATATGTGGTATTTTGTTGCCTGTTTGATTCAAATTCTCTTTGCAAATTTGTTAGCTCTGAAAGGCAAAGGGAAACAATTATATATCATCAAATATGTAATTGTCTTAATATGTTTTGTGCACTGATATGATTATATTGGTAAATCCAGGGTCTTGGGAAAAATATTTGGAAATTATTTAAATATTCAAATATAGAAGAAATGGGGTTTAGTGGTGAATTCCTTTTGTATGTTTTTTTTAAAAAAAATCTGTGTCTGAGAGTAGGGTCACCACAAGTCTACATAAAGCATTAGAGATTGAGTTGACTTTAGGTATGGCTTATCACCCGCAGACCGATGGATAGACTAAGAGAGTAAACATGGTGTTTGAGGACCTATGAGGGCTTGTATATTGGATTTTGGAGGATCTTGGGAGGATTAACTACCTCTTCTAGTGTTCGGATATAATAGAAGATACTAGATTGGTATAAGCATGGCACCGTTTGAAGCATCACATGGAAGGTTTGCAAGCGCCTTCGTATTGGTGGGAGTCTATTGATAAGATTATTTTAGGTTCAGTTAGAGATACCGAGAAGAAGGTGGAGCTTATAAGGAAGAGGATCAAAGCGGCACAAGATCCATAAAAGTCATATGCTGATAGGAGGAGGAAAAATTTAGAATTCGAAACTGGAGATTTGGTCTTTGTTGAAATTTCTTCGTTGAAGAGGGTGGTAAGATTTGGAAGTGCGAGGAAGTTAGCACCCAGATTTTTTGGTCCATTTCCAGTGTTGGAGGATAGGGAGTTTGGCATATATAGTGGAGCTTCCTAAAAAGATGGTGGTCACATATTTCATGTGTTACATTTATTAAAATTGGAGGAGGTAGAGTTGGAACCTGAGAAAAGCTCATCCTGTGGTCCAACCTGTATTGTGGAGCATAGGGTGAAGCGACTTATGAACAAAGTAGGAAAGTTGATTAGAGTGCAATGGGGGAACAATTTAGTGGAGATTACATGGGAGCCTGAAGAGAAGATGAAGGCTACTCATCCTCGACTCTTTTTCGGTATGTTTTCTGCTTTGATTTGATATCCTTAGTTATGTTATTTTAGGATTAGGATTCGAATACTTTGGTTGTTGGATTTTATGTTATTGGATTTACATTCATATACATATACATATACATATACATATACATATACATATATGCGCTTATACTAGGATGTTGTTTATCATGCTTGATATGTCATCTTGTTGCATTCATATAAGTTGCATTAGTTGTATTTATGCATCACATGGAATTTTCATGATTATATGTTATTTATACCATTCATATCAATTTGTTATTCACATAAATGGGATGCTATGATTGTTTATTTGCTTGGTATGCATTTGACAAATGCGTGAGCGGTACGTTACATTTTTCATTCCATAGGAATTTCGGGAACGAAATTCTTTTAAGGAAGGGAGAATGTAATACACCAGAAAATTGGTAAATATTTGAATTAAATATTAATAATACAATAATTTGAAGATAATTGAATGTAATTGTTCATAAAATAAATCAAAAATAAGAAGGGGCAAAATGGTCATTTCTCCAACTTTTGAGTTTGATGACAATACCGACGCCATTGCGACCGCTTTATTTTTTTGATTCACATATTATTTTGGCTTGCCTTGTATGGAGCTTGTATGAAAGAATTATGGTCGAAAAGATGTTGGGTTGATCGGGCGCTAAACCTAGGAATTTGAATTTGAACTTGAGTGCAGACGGTTTCTTTCCGTCCTTCCAGGTAAAAATAAACTCACATACTTTCAGTTTCAGAAACCAATACATGCTCTTTCTTTGTATCTTCTTCTTCCTCGTTACAGATTAAATTAAAATCTTCATACCTCCCTCAAACTTAATGAAATCGCATGAGACCAGCGGAATCGCGAAGTTAGCAAGGAGAACTGCACATTTATATCTTGGAGGTAAAATTCTAAAGCGAGGAGGCGCAACAAGCCGAGTAGTGGAGATTCATGCAGGAAATGGTGAATCTGGTGAGTGATTCATATTTTCTTCCTTATATAATGCAATCATGATGTTATATATATGATATGCTGGCTAATTTAGAGTAAATAAACACTTATATATATACTAATTTGGGATTTGGGAGGGAATTTATCATAGAAAGTAAACTAGAACTAGGTTTTTATATAAATATGATAATTTAATGAATATACACCCAAATTGATGAAGTGAAGCGATAAACCAGACATATAGACGTAGGGTTACGTACTAGGGATATCTCAGGTGACCAAAGGCGATTGGAGGCGAAACGATGGGGTTGAGAAGCAAAATCCATGGCTTAGAAATATCCAGACATTCATGAAAACTACGTACACTGATGGGTGCGACCAGGGTACCCGCGGCCTAGTTTTCATGGCAGGTTGAACCTGGACTCGTAAGGGCTTGTATAAAAAACTTCTACTAATTCGAGTCATCTTGTTCTCATTTTTTGAAGATGTTTAAAGGCTATTGATGAGGTAAGTGATGATATTATGGATTTAAGTGTATAATGTTATGGTTTATTATTGTTTGTGATGGATTAATGTGTGTTAGTAAGGTGGAAATGTAATGCGATGACAGACGTGAACATGAATGAACCTATCGTTAAAGTAGGTGGCTAAGGATATGGATATGGATGTTGATACAGATAGGGATACGAATATGAATACGGATATGGATACAAACATGTTACACAATTAGGTAGTTTGGGTATTGCGTTGCTCCCCTGTAGTGCTTCGATGGACCAATACGGAGTCGGATAGTAAGCGACCCTGTAGGCTACAAGCGGTCTAGAGCATGAGTCTGGTTAGTATGAGGACAATGAGTGACCATGTAATATTTGAGCGGTCCAGGGAAATGAGTCTGATGTGCGATTTAGGTGACAATGGGCAATAAGCGACCCTGTAGGACATGAGGCCGGTGTAGGGAAGTGAATCCACATAGAAATGATGTTGTATGACTAGACGTATATAATGACTAGTTATGACATGACAGGAAGGGCATGAGGTGACCGAGCGTTAGAAGCATATCATGCTACAGTATTGTTTTTGTTGTATATGTAGAGTAAAGTATGGCTCACTCACCAGATTGATGTCTTACCCACTCTTATTTTTCCCTTTTACTTATATATCTAAGTTAACGGAGTTTGGAGACGAGATGATATTGGAGACATGGATTCATTTGTGTGTATTGTATGTGATGTAGATAAGTGTTGTAACCTAGATATGACTATGTGTATGTGAACTAGATTGTATTTGTATTGTACATACATATGTACCTGACATTGTAGAGATGTTATGGTGATGTGACATGATTATTATGGTTATTGCACTATAATTTATTTCCTTCAGCTGTAAGATTTTGAAAGTTGTTAGTTAGAACTATATCTATTATATGTATTTTATCTTACCCCAACGATTCGAATTTTCGGTTCTCGAGTTGTTGACGTTGGTTCGGGGGTCAAAAAGGCAGGTTGTTACAAGCAAGACCCTGAATTTTTGTAGTGAACAAAATTGTTGCAATATCATGATAATTTATGCTGATTTTTTCTGTGTTTGTTTCTTACTTTCTTGCTAATAGTTTACATGCATGCCTGTCTACCATATTTGCTTATGTTTGTTTATGACTACTTTCTGTTTTGTATCGGGCGACTCTAGTGGCCCCTCAACTTTGTCAAGAAAACACAAACTTAGGCATCTACGCATAACATAGCAAATAAGCAAGATAGAATAAATAACAAGTAAACATAGTAGGCTTATCTTTTTGTTGGCATGGTCTACTCCACACTAGTGTGCCCGGCCGGACGTGAGTTGCAACGAGGGTTCCTAATTTGGAACTCCAGCCCCTCATGTTCTCAATTCGTCCATGGAGTGGCCATTGATGGTCTAATGATGGCCATCCCATGTTATGATGAGGTTACCTTGGTGTTTGAGGCAGGCAGCATTATAGATGTCAAAATAAGGATTACTTCGTGGGTAATCATGCCCATCTTAGCACTAGTACCCCGACCCGTTGGAGGGAAGGGTAGCATCATGGGTGAACGAATTGGAACCACGATGCGGGTGGTCACACCATTTTCTCGTCGATGCCTCCGGGATGGAAGGGAGCGTTGATAGGCTCGCACAACCTGTCGAAGAAGTACATCATGGACATAGGATTTGGGACCACGCCATGTGTAGTCACACTATCCATACGACGGTGTCCCCAGCATGGAAGGGACCATTGATTGGCTCATGCAACCTCACAGAGCAGCACTATGGATGCTAGATTCAGAATTACTTCAGGGGCAACCGTGCCTATTTTGGCACCGGTGCCCCATCCCCTTGGAGGGACGGGCAACATAATGGCAAAAGAATAAGGACCACGACGTCGATGGTTGCGCCATTTGTTCATTGAGGCATCCAACAAATAATGGAGTGTTGATTGGCTCATGCATCCTCTTTGAGCAGTACACCATGGACACAGGGATTGGGACCACGGCGTGGATGGTCGTGCCATCCATGCGACGGTGTCCCCAACATAGAAGGGAGCATTGAATAACTCGTCCATCCTCACGAGGCTATTTTGGCATTACCTGGCATAGATTAGAGCCTTTAAGGCTTATCATTATCGGATAGCCTTGGCATTTCCCGGAGGGTAAGTAGCATTGTTTAGCTTAACCCCATCGAATAGACTTGAGCGACGATATTCCTTGGCCAAGAGGAGAGTGCTGTATGGCTCATCCTTGCCGGATTACCTTGCTGCTACTGTTGATAGTATGTGATGACTGCTTAGGAATGTTCCATTTACATTTCATTTGAGTAAAATATTATAAAAAGTTTCTCGCCTTCTAATTGCGGCTTACCAGGTTTCTTAGATATAGTAGGCTCGAAGGTGCTCTGGGTTCCAAGTATGTGGCACATAGGTGTCGTCCAGATGCAAGAGGAGGTATGTCCCATTGGCAAGCACGGCTTTAATTACAAATGGGCCTTCCCAATTCAGCCCAAATACTCTTTAGTTGGGTTCTTTGTATTAGCAAAGTCACTCTACAGAACTAGGTCGTGGATGATGAATTGGTGGAGTTTCACTCTTGCGTTGTAGTTTTGTCTCCACTCTTCTTTCTTATAAGGCATCGAGCTTGAGCCTCCATAATTCTTAATTTTGTTTGGGTCACGTGTGAAGCGCCAGGGAGATGGGACATCTACTTTGACAGGAAACATAGCTTTATATCTATAGGCCAAGGAGAAAGGAGTGTGTTTAGTGAAAGTTCGGCTCGAGGACCGATATGACCAAAGCATGAGTAGGAGATTTTGGCCTAATTTCTATTTGCCTTAGTGAGGCGCATCTTCAACGTTGAATTGATGGTCTAGTTTGCATCCTCAACCTGCATGTTTGTAGATAAGCGACCGAGGAAAAAAAATTCTTGATCCCTTTCCTTTCACAAAAACCATGAACAAGCCACTTTAGAACTACGTGTCATTGTTTGTGATGATCTTCTTTGTGAGTCCGAAATGGCAAATGATTTTTTGATTACAAATTTAGAATTTGGATGTGGTGACCCTAATGACAGGTTCTACCTCAACCCATTTGTGAAAAAGTTGATGGCGATAACGACATGATTATATCCATGCTTAGAATATAGGAGCTTCCTGATTAGGTCAATCCTTCAGGTGTCGAACGGCCAATGGGATGGTGGTTAGCAGGTTTGGGGAGGCTCTAGGATCTTGGCAAACCGTTGACATTGGTTGCATTTCTTAACGTACTCCATCACATCCTTGATCATGGTCGGCCAATAGTCACCTTGGCGACTTGCCTTATTTGCTAGGCTCCCACCGGCATGATCTCCATAGAAGCCCTCATGCAGTCTTCCAGTACATGGTCGACTTATTCATTATTATGCATCGTTCGAAGGGGAATGGAGTACCCACACTGTTATAGTTTCCCATTCATGATCGTGTAATGGGGTTCCAGGTAAAGAACTTTCTGCGATACTTTCATGTCCATGGGTAAGTCTCTCTTTATAAGATATTTTAGCGAGGTCATCCAAGTATTGGTTTGGGTTTATCTATCTCCATGGTGTTTTCCCATGACTCAAGGTAAGGGAAAGGCTGTATCTCCAGCATGATCCAAGAGATACTTTCCTCGGAGTCACTTGCCACCTTAGCCAGCTTGTCGGCCTTGGCGTTCTTTTTACGCAGTATCGATTCTAGCTTGAAATATGAGAATACACTAATGATTTTTCGGCTTCAACAACATATAGGGCCAATGTCTTGCACTTAACCTGGAATTGCTCATCGATTTGATTGACAACCAATGGTGAATCACTGAATACGTGTATGGACTATATCTGTAGTTCTTTAGTCTTCATAAGACCGGCTAGGATGGCTTCGAATTCGGCTTCACTATTGGTGACCTTAAATCTAAGGCAAATGACAAAGCAAATTTCTTTTCCTCTAGACATGACCTGGAACATGCTAGCTCTAACCCATTTCTCATTGGATGTGCCATCTACATACAGTTGCAATGCTTGCTGGATGGTGGTTGTTTCTTTCTCATCGTTGTTCGGGCTTGAGCACTCTGCTATGAACCAGACCACGGCTCGATCTTTGATGGAAGTGTGGGGATGGAAGGTGATGTGGTATTGTCTAAATTCCATAGACCACTTTAAGAGACGTCCATCTATATTAGGCTCGCTCAACACTTGTACAATGGTTGGTTGATGCGAACATTGATCCGGTGGACCTGGAAGCATGGTTGAAGCCATCGGGCTACCATAAAAAGGTAGAAAGCTAGCTTCTCTGACCTTCTATATCTCATTTCTTGGTCGATAACCTCTTACTAATTAAATATACCCATTTTGAATTTTCTCCTTATTCCGGACCAGAGTAGCACTGATTGCGAGGTCAGTAACTATGAGGTATAAATATAGATCTTCCCCATCTACTGGCTTGGAAAGTACCAGGGTGTTGCTAAATGTCGCTTCAAATCTTCAAATGCCTTGGTGCACTCTTCATCATAGGTGAACAACTTTCCCGTCTTAGGGAGGTCAAAGAAGAGTATACACTGATCTGTTTCTTATTACTTAAAGCGGCTAAGCATCGCGACCATCCCGTTCGGGCTCTACACTTGTTTGACTATGTGAGGGATTTGCATACCTTGGTTTTCCTGAATTTTTCGGGTTGACTTCGATTTCTTTGGGCTTACCACTATCCCAAGGAACTTCCCTAATCAAATGATGAAGGAACACTTCTTAGGGTTGACTTTCATATTATACCCACAAAGGATATCAAAAGTCTCGGTTAGGTTCTTTACGTTCCCTTGGCCTTTATGGACTTCACTAGCATGTGGTCCACTTACTCCACAATGAACCGACCGATCTATTCTATGAACATCCTATTAACAAACCATTGGTGGGTTGCTCCTGCATTATAGAGCCTAAATGGCATGGCTCTATACCTCACGAAAGAAATGTGCTCCTGGTCCAGACCATGCATTGTGATTTGGTTGTATCCAGAATAGGCATCCATGAATGTGAGTAGCTCGTGCCTGGTGGTCGCATGCACAAGTTGATTGATGTGAGGCAGTAGGAAACTATCTTTTGAGCAAGCTATGTTGAGGTCTGATAAATCAATTCATGTCCTCTAGACCCTACTTGGTTTGCAAACCAATATTAGGTTGGCTACCCAAACCCAATACTCTACCTCACGAATGAATCCATTTGTAAGGAGCTTTTCTACTTCTTCTTTGAGCACCTATATCTTCCGAGATTGAGAGGTCTCCTCTTTTGTCGGACGGCGTGAGCTTTTGGAATGATGTTAAGGGCATAGAGGATGATGGAGGGGTCTATGTTGGTCGTGTCGGAGTGACTCTAGGAAAACACATGCTTGCTTTGCTCTAGGAAGTGTAGCGACCCTGAAATTCGAACATTTCGTCTTCGAATATCGAAACGTTTTGAAATATAGTTGAAAATTATAAATGGGATTTTATAACCTTGTTAAACATCTTTTAATTAATAAATAATGATAAGAAACTTGTTTTTGAAAAAAATTCACAAAAATATATTCTTCGAAGAAAAATCGATAATGTGACAGGAAATCGGTTTATCGATAAACAACTTTTCAATCAATATAAGTTGTTCGGACTCTTTTGCACTTGTCTAATTATTAAATAAACATACTATCAACTAATTAACACTTCTCTTAAAAAATAAATAGAACATTCTAGAATGTTCCAAGCGGATAAGAGATATTAAAATGTAAAGGGTAAAGTGGACTTTTGCTAAAAGAAAGAGGTGTAAAAGAGAAGTGATAAGGCAAGTAGGGTGAGCCTTCTATGACATGAAAGGAGGGTGAGAACAAGCTTAAGGAGTACCATCTTAAGCCTATATAAGGAGAGGCATACCCTTGATAATAATTACAAATTCACAAAGCAAAACAAGTTCTCTTTTCATGTCTTCTTCTTCTCAAAAGTTCTAAAGAAAATAAATTCAAACCTCATCCAGATCAACGCAAATTTGGAGTGGAGCCTTGGGAAAATACTACAACAACTCCTAGCTAGTTTATTTTGGAAGAAGTGATGCCAAACTCACCCCCCTTCAATAGGCCATGAGCAATTAGAGGAAGAGGAGGGCAAAAGGCAAGTGAAAGCTAGAAAGGAGAAGGAAGAAGGTGGTTGCAAGGTGAGGTTGGACTTGGGTGCTTGGATCTTGCTTATTTGTTTGGTTAAATATGAGCTAAGTCACCACCTTGAATGAAAATATAGAGTATATATGCTTGTGTGGATTGTGTATATATTGTTTGAATTGATGTTGACATATGTTGAAATATTGGTTTTGATTCTTGCTTTGAAAAAAGTCACATATGTGATCCATATCTATGGATGTAGAATGGACTTGTATGACTTGTAGCAAGGCCTTGAAACAAAGCACATAGGTTGTAGATGAACTTTGATTTAGATTGGACTCATATTTTAAAGTGCACTTATAGCGATAGTCGCTATGGATGCACTTAGGAATTTCCTTGTTTTTGGCGATTTCTATGGAACTTTGTAGAGAGATTCTTAGGTATTTATCACAATATTTATTGTTTTTTATATGTTTGCTTGCTTCCATAAAAAATTTGAATAGAAAAATGTTAAGTAACATTTCGAAAAATGGCCAAAACTTCACTTGTGCAAAACTACCATGTTTAGCCTTGATTTTTGAACTTAGAGTATTTGAAAAGGACTTTTAACTTAAGTATTTTGTTTTATTCTTTTTCAAATCATTAGCTAACTCATACTAGAGTACTTTAAAAGTGGTTTGAGATTTTTATGAATTTCTAAAGAAGAGGTTTTACTTTAAAAATATAAGGAAAACTTGTTTTTCCAAGTTTTAAAGGATTTTATAAACTTGTTATTTTTAGGTAATATGCTGAGTAAATGTTTTAAAACCTATTATAAGTATTTAAAAAGCATTTTTAAGTACGTATAGTTTTCAGAAAGTTAGTTGATTATTTTAGTATATAAATCTTATGCAATATTATATTTTAAATTGTTTTATTAAATATCTTGTATTATAAATAAATTACTATGCATATTTATATAACTTCTAAAAAAGGTTTTAAAGGTATAAACAAATGATTTCAAAAAGGTACTAGGAATTTCTTAATGGCTAAATGGTTAATTATTTAAGTACTTGTTTGAAAAGTAATTAACTTTGTTTAACAGTAAAAGCCGACAAAGAAGGGTTTTCTATTTGTGAGAGTTAAGATTGATGTTCGAGTAAGGATATGAGTAATATAGCTCTAACCTACTTGATTTCCTCTTGATCAAGGAATAGTTAAGTCTGAAATGTCGGAAACGTGTTAATCGTGTTGATTTCTTACTAGTTTATGGAAATCATTAATACTATACTTAACACCAAAAGCCGATGGGGTTGACTTATCTATTTGTGAGATTCAAAAACAAAGTGTCTAGGCAAAGCTTTGATATGTAATCACTGCTCTAACTTATATGGCTTCACTCTTGGATGATGAATAGTTAAGTTGAAATGTTGAAAACAAGTTAAGTGTACGAAACGTGATTTTTATAACCAGTCACTTTTAACTAGATAGTCGATTAGTCGACTATCGAATTTGACCAAATATGACTTAAGAAGTATTGAAAGGCTTTGCGATTTCATACCAAAGATAACCCTCAGGTAGGAGCATTGATATGAAAAGTATCTAACTGTTGCTTACTCCCAAGAGAACAGGAATTGAGTTAACTGAAAGTTCATCGAATTGTTTTTGAAGAGACCGGGATCGGTAAGTGTTTTACTTATCGAATACCACTTTAAAACTAGTATACGAGTTCTATGTTTAAGGAGCGGTTGTAAAGTGAAATGTTATAGGGTTGAACTGTCTGTCCTAAGGTTAAGTCCAAGGAAGAGGTCGGCATTAACATTTCAAACGATGTTATTGTGTGGAACTGTCTATCTTGAGGAGTATTCCAAGAGAGGACAACATTAGCATTCGTCAGAGGACTTATGCATGAATCTATAGGAGATTCGAGATCTTTTTAAGATGCTCGAATCCCTGTAGAGATTCGTGATCTGTTTGAGATGATGGAATCCATTTGAGGATTCATGTTCTGTTCGAGTGATGAAAACTCATATGAAAGATGCCGAACGTGACCTTGACATCGGAAATGGCTAAACACAGAGTAAGATGCACAATTTCGAGTTTAGCTAACCTTTGAGGGTATATCAACTCCATTATCTAGAGTTGCTTATAGCTGATACTAGTGGGAGTTGTTGGTATTTGGTTCCATGCAGTTCATACTATGTTTTGGCGATGAGATAGTTGTGTTTACCTTATGTTATATTTTATCTAGAGATATACAATGCTCAGAAGGTAGTTTCTGATCCTTGTTTTAGAGATCCACTTCAATTTATTGGAAGCGTCTCCATGGAAAATCCATTATGCAAACATACCTTAGCGGTTTTGATTATACCCTCTAATATGCTGTTGAATGCAATGAATGTAATCATTTCGGCTACGTTATATATATTTATATTCTACACCTAGACATTATTTATTATATCACAAACTAAATGAATGGTTGGTTTCTTTGAGGGGAAAACCATTACAAGAATCCATACAGTCTCTATAGTTACTGTTTCATATTACATAATTCTTGAGTTTTTACGCTGGTTTACTAGACTGATCCAGATGTTATTTTCTTATAATGCCCGGATCAGCTCCATATATATTTTCATATTTAGCCTTGGATGCTTTGGAGCTTATGGAGAAGAGAAGGGTGATTATATACTATAGTATTTTTATTTCCGCTGCATTATTGTATTGTATATCAGCATATGTGAGGATATGTTATTATAACTGTCCAGACTGATGATGGTACTTAGGTTTTGTAACTTTGGTATTTCTACATTCAGAGTAACCCTATGTGTTGTTCTTTTGATATCATATATTATCATTCCACTAGTGAGATTCTGATATTGTGCTCTGTCTTTCTTGTTCTATTCTTTTTTTATTTTAGCTTAACTTTCTATCTTTTCAGCACTTGGGTGTTTGGCTCACGAATACTGTGGATGTATTTAGTGTTGATATTCAAGGGTTAAAAAGTTGGGTCATTACGGGAAGCATATTAGCTCGTCCCATACTTCCGAGCTTAATTATATTTCGATTTTGATGGCCTTTCTGGCTTAGTCGTTATCAATTGATATAGCTTCGAGCAGAGTTGCCGCCAACATCGAGATTTGATTCTCCTACATGGGGATCGAGGGGTTATCATAATTTTCTTCCATGCTTGTTTCTAGATCACATTGGTCCAGTGCATGTACCCTATGCTTTATGACTTCCTCGACCGGGAGAACGTCCATGCTTGAGCCTAAGAGATATGGTTGCCCCTAACTCTCACATATGAGTCCATCGGCATTGAGAGGGAAGGACTTGTGGTCCCCCCATTCTCGCTTGCTAGCAGTGGTGAAATTGCTTATTCCATGTTGCAATAAGCTCCTTTATCTTACTTGGGATAGCCATGGAAAGATGGTCTCAACCAACCTTATTATTTCTTAGCCAGTGGCAAAAACAAAAACATTGATTGGCTCTTACATTCTTGTGGGTGGTATTTGATGTCGATGCCTCTTTGATGGTTTTAATGTAGGCGACCCGACATGAATGGGAGTGTTGCATGGCTCTCGCGTTCTAGCGGGTTTACCATTGTTGAGTGTGGCTAGTTCTTGCTGTAACATGAGAGCCCCTTTCTTTGCTTGTTGTAATGATATGCTATAACAGTCTCTGGTGGACTGCTGATTAGTACGAACACATCTAATGCCTCCCTTGATTGGGAACTTCATCATGAGTTGTTAATAGCCTACGATAACATCTAGGTCTGCCATTGTTGATCTACCTATTAGGATATTATAAGCGGATGAACAATCCACTACCATGAAGTTTACCTGAATTTTAGCCTCGACTAGTTGTTGGCCGAAGGTGACTACGTGTGAGGTGGTCCCCATGGATAGTGTTATCCCGCCTTTGTCGCAAGGTCGTGATACCAAAAGATCGACCGAGAAGACAAAGACAATTCGTCTCGAAGAATGGTCAATTCAACATCTCAACAGAGCAAGTCCTGCTGATTGTTTGTTCAAAAAAGATCCCCTACGGAGGGGGGGTCCAGGGGGGTGGCAACACCCCAAGGTGGGGGTGCGGGGGCAACACCCCCGCTACGGGGTTCGACCTAAAAAGCCCTCCGACCTAAAAAGCCCTCCGACCTAACTCTTACGACCTAAAAGCTTAGCGACCTAACAACAGAGCTGACTTAACGACTCAAGAAACTGCCAACCTAAGAGCCGCCGACTTAAGACTTAACGACTTAAGCAGCTGCCACGACCTAAGAAGCTGCCGACCTAAGAGCTGCCGACTTAGCGAGCTAAGGAGTTAGCAACTCAAGAGATCCTATTACCTACCGACCTACGACCTATAATAAGTCGTATGCGACCTAATAACTCGATCAGGACAAGTTCCAGAACAACTGAGACAAGTGATCCCTTATGTCGTCGCCGACTCACGACCTACGACCTACCTTAGGTCGTTGGCGACTTAGCACTTGGTGGTAAAATTCTGCCCAGAAATCCTCCCTATAAATACGGCCATAACTCCAACTTGAGGGGGACTTTTGGATCATTCTCTGAAGCGCCGATACTCTGCCATTTTCTGGGACTGCTCCAACACTTCAATCATTGAGGATTCTTCATCAACAGTTCTACTTCATTCAACATGGATCCGAGAGCAATTCGTCATCAAAGTTCTAATCTCTTGCTTCGATCGTGTTGTAATCGTTGAAAAGTGTTGTAAAGGTGTTGTAATCGAGAAATCGTGTTGTAAAAGTGTTGTAATCTTGTAAAGTGTGATCAAAGAACATAATGAAGGATGTAAAGTGGATGTAGGCTTAACCTTAGGCCGAACCACTATAAAAATTGCTGTCTCTTTACTGTTTTTTCCCTTTTTCTGTTTACTTTTAGTTCCCGTGTAGACGGGTGGTGCTTTCATATTGTCACAACATACACCAGGTGTTAGCGTTATCCGATTTTAGCGTTAACAAATAGTAAGCCTACACCTTCGAACCCATAAATGGGTAACTCGCAATGAGGGAGCATGGAGAAGAGGAACTTCATTTTGTCAAATACCTTCTTGAACATTACATTGACTGAGCTGCTCTCATCAATGAAGATCCAGTGCACTTTTGTACTGGCCACATTGACTAAGATGACCATGGGGTCGTGATTAGGGGATCCTACTCCCCTCTTGTCCTCAGTAGTGAAGGTGATCCCATTTCTTCTTCTATAACCATATGAGCCTTTGGATCTCGAAGTTCGATCGAGTATATCTAGTGGCCTAGCCTGAGCTACTTCTATAATAGGCTTGGGACCTTTTAATGCTTCTGGCCATGTGCAAACCTCTACAAATATACAATATTTCTGTGTTAATGATGGCTACATTGTTGGCATCTGCCCGTTGTAGTGGGGAAAGTGGATAGCTCGGATTGGTCATTGCTCATCCTATTGTCTTACATATTGCACTAGTATGCCCTCACGGATCTGCCCTTTTTATCGCATCCTTAAGATGCTAGCACTCAGTCGTGGAGTGGTCGTCAAATTAATGAAACTTGTAGTACTTCCCGTTCCCTTAGGCTCATCCCTCCACCCAAACCAGGAGGGGAGAGACTGTTGATATAGTGTGCTATCTTGTGTGGTGAGATAGATGGTTTCTATGTCATGATTCAAAGTGGCATAGTTTATATACCCAGGTTTGAAGTGCGAGCCATCTTCAGTGCACTTTATGTTGTTTTCTTATCGACTGTTCCTTTGATGAGTGTTCTCTTACTTGGGATAGCTCTAATGTTTCCTTTATTCTCATCATCATTATCGGAGAAATCATCCTCTTCTACCCTCTCATCTTGTTTGCTCTTTGGAGGAACTGGTAAAGGAATAGGGTGGTTGTTTCTTTAATTCTTTCCACATTCATGACGTGTACCACTCCCCTGAACATAAGGAGACTGTAAGGTTGTTTTTGTTTCCTCCTCTTGCGTGGGTAGGCTCTTTATTGTAGTGTTTCCCGTATGAGTGATGGGACTCATCCCTATCTTTTTTGATGTTGCCTAGCTCGCTTGCCATCATGAGCCTAGTTTTCGATGCGAAGAAGCAAGTTTTGAATTCGGCACATAGTCGGGCCCATTAGTGTTGGAATTTTTTTTTAAAATAAGTGAATTCTTAAAAAATGGACTAAGTATGAAATGGCTCCTATGGGAATATGAATAGTCCCATATTGTGGGATTATATAAAAGAATCAAGTATTTATACTTGATTCTTTGAAGCTAAGTTGGGCCCTTTGGGCACCCAATGATGCTCTTTTGTGAGGAGGGAGACCATGCTTGACCACCACACACGCGCGCGCGCCGACCGACCGACTCGACTCGACTCGACCCGACCCGGGCCGGGTTCGGGTTCGGGCTTGTAGTGGTGTAATACTTATATTTTTGGTACAAATTTCGTTAACCGTTTTGACCGGGCTGGAACGGTCATGTAAGACCGTATTAGAGAACGTTATGCAACGTTTATTTTTGACCCGTTATTCTCTCAGATCCGCTTTTCGAGACCACGTTCCCCCAATCAGTAACGTTCTTTTGCTATTCCGTTTTCTTAACTGATAAGAGGACGAAACAGAAAGAACTACATACTGTTCGAAATCATTTTCTTAAAATCAGAGCAAAAACTTTGAGTGCATACAGAATCGATTCGTACGTGCAAGCGAATCGATACCACAAATATTGAGAGAGGCTGTTTTATCCCAGAGGCGGCGGCGATTGATCAGAACTGCTTTGCACTACATAGCAGATCGCCGAAACGTCTTCAAGAGAGTGACGTTGTCCACGACTCAGCCGAAGATACATTGTTTCCAACAATTTGAAGACGTCGCCGACAACAATGACTTCCGCTGCAGATCTAGATGTCGCTGCTCCCTCTTCCCTCTTCCACATCCCGATGGTCACTGCTGCGCCTTTCAGATTCGAAGGCCTCCATTTCAAACGCTGGAGACAGAAGATGGAGTTTTTTCTGACCATGAGAAAGGTGGTGGCCGCGCTGACAACTGACAAACCGCAGCTACTGGACAGGCCAGATGAAGCTGACACAGATCTCATGCGAGACTGGACAGAAAAATCAACCCAATTGCAGAACTGGACAGAGCAAGACTACCTGTGCAGGAACTTCATCCTCAACGGCCTCAGTGATGACCTCTACGACTACTACAACTCAGACAAAACTGCCAAAGAAATCTGGGAAGCACTGCAAAAGAAGTATGATACAGAAGAGGCTGGAGCGAAGAAATATGCAGTCAGTCTCTACCTGAAATACCAGATGACGGATGACAGGTCAGTAGAGATGCAGTCTCATGAGCTTCAGAAAATTGCTCATGAGATCATCTCCGAAGGTATGAGTTTGGATGAACAGATTCAAGTTGCTGTTATTATAGATAAACTGCCCCCAGGTTGGAAAGATTTTAAGAATGTGCTTAGGCACAAGACTAAGGAATTCTCCTTAGAGAGCTTGATAACTCGCCTCCGTATTGAGGAGGAGGCTCGTAAGCAGGACTAGAAAGAGGAAGTTCTTGTTGTCACCAACAACAACACTAAAAAGTCCAAGCCCGCGGTTCTGAAACCGAATCCGAAAAACTTTAAGAATCAGAACCGCAACCGCAACAAACAGAATTGGAACCCGCAAGGGAACCAAAAGGGACAGCAAAAACTGACCCAAAAGAATGATTCTGGACAGTTGTTTCTGTGTTACAACTGTGGAAAACCAGGTCATATGGCACGCAAGTGTAGGAACAGACCAGGCCCTGCACCGCAGGCAAACCTGACTGAGGAGCCTCTTACGGCTATGATTTCTGAGATTCATCTAGTTGGTGGATCAGAGGGTTGGTGGGTAGACACTGGTGCATCTCGCCATGTCTGCTACGATCGTGCTATGTTCAGTACATACACGGCTGCTGATGATAAGAAAGTGTTGTTGGGAGATTCTCACATCACTACAGTTGCTGGCATTGGAAATGTGGAATTAAATTTTACCTCTGGAAAGACAGTTCTTCTGAAAGATGTTATGCATACTCCAGAGATGAGAAAGAATCTGGTTTCTGGATTTCTCCTTAATAAGGCTGGTTTTACTCAAGTTATAGGGGCTGATTTGTACACTTTGACTTATAAGGGGATGTTTGTAGGGAAGGGTTATGCTTGTGAGGGTATGTTTAAACTTAATGTTGAATCTAATAAAGTTACCAGTTCTGCTTATATGTTGTGTGATTTTAATATCTGGCACTCTAGACTATGTCATGTAAATAAACGTATTATTCATAACATGAGCATCTTAGATTTAATTCCTAAAATGTCACAAACTGACTTTGATAAGTGTGAATTCTGTAGTCAAGCAAAAATCACTAAGAAACCTCATAAATCAGTTGATAGAAACTCTGAACCCTTAGATTTAATTCATTCTGACATATGTGAGCTTGATGGCACTTTGACTAGACATGGACACCGTTACTTTATCACTTTCATTGATGATGGTTCTGATTTCACTTATGTATATCTTATGAAAAATAAAAGTGATGCATTTGATATGTTTAAATTATTTAAAACTGAAATCGAGAATCAATCTAATAAGAAAATTATGAGACTTCGTAGTGATAGAGGAACAGAATATGAGTCTAGTCCATTTCTTGATTTTTATAAATTGAATGGTATAATTCATGAAAGAACTGCACCTTATTCACCTGAAATGAACGGTAAAGCTAAAAGAAAGAATAGGACCTTTACCGAATTAGTTGTAGCTATTTTATTAAATTCGGGCGCAGCAAAACACTGGTGGGGGGATATTTTATTGACTGTATGCTATGTATTGAATAGAATCCTTAAATCAAAAAGTAAGATTTCACCTTTTGAAATTTTAAGAAATTATAAACCAAATGTATCTTACTTTAGAACTTGGGGATGTTTGGCATATGTTCGTATACTTGATCCTAAGAGAATAAAATTAGCAAGTAGAGCATATGAATGTGTATTTATTGGCTATGCTGTTAACAGCAAAGCATATAGATTTTATAATCTGAATATACATAATATAGTAGAATCTAATGATGCTGATTTTTATGAAACTAAGTTTCCTTTTAAATTAAGGAATAGTGGGGGCACGTCAAATAACACCGTGCCTATTGGAACAGAACTTAATGAATCTTCTGAAATTGAACCTAGAAGAAGTAAAAGAGTAAGAGTTGATAAAGACTTTGGCTCAGATTTTTGCACTTTTACTATAGAGGAGGATCCCACAAACCTCCAAGAAGCCTTATCTTCATTAGATGCCGATTTTTGGCAAGAGGCTATAAATGATGAGATGGATTCCTTGGAATCCAATAAGACTTGGCACTTAGTAGATTTACCACTTGGTTGTAAGTCTATAGGCTGTAAATGGGTACTTAAAAAGAAACTAAAACCTGATGGCACAGTTGATAAATATAAAGCCCGTTTGGTAGCTAAAGGTTTTAGGCAAAGAGAAAATGTAGACTTTTTTGATACTTTTTCACCTGTAACTAGAATCACATCCATTCGAGTACTAATATCATTAGCATCTATTCATAATTTAATTATACACCAAATGGATGTTAAAACTGCTTTTTTAAATGGTGAATTAGAAGAGGAAATTTATATGGACCAACCTGAAGGTTTTGCAATTCATGGTCAAGAACATAAAGTTTTCAAATTAGATAAATCATTATATGGTTTAAAACAAGCACCTAAGCAATGGCATGAAAAATTTGATAACTTAATAATCTCAAATGGTTTCAAAGTTAATGAAAGTGACAAATGCATTTATTATAACTCTGAAAATGACATTTGCACTATAATATGTTTGTATGTAGATGATCTACTTATTTTTGGATCAAACATTCATGCCATAAACTTTGTTAAATCTTTGTTAA
The DNA here is from genome assembly GCA_030737815.1 of Allium fistulosum. Classification (NCBI taxonomy): domain Eukaryota; kingdom Viridiplantae; phylum Streptophyta; class Magnoliopsida; order Asparagales; family Amaryllidaceae; genus Allium; species Allium fistulosum. Next base: position 694,732,964 of record CM060904.1, read on the forward strand.
GTGCCAATTTTGATATGAAAGATCTAGGTGAAGCAAGTGTAATCCTTGGTATTAAGATTACTAGGTCTGATAAGGGACTTTCTTTGGATCAATCTCATTATATTGAGAAGATCTTAAAGAAATACAATTACTTTGACTGTAAACCTGCATGTACACCATATGATCCAAGTGTAAAGCTATTCAAGAACACTGGTGAAGGTGTAAGACAGTCTGATTATGCGAGCATCATTGGCAGCCTTAGGTATGCCACTGATTGTACTAGACCCGACATTGACTATGTCGTGGGATTATTATGCAGGTTTACTAGTAGACCTGGTATAGAGCATTGGCATGCTATTGAGAGGGTCATGAGATACCTAAAACGAACCATGAACCTAGGATTACATTATGAAAAGTTTCCAGCTGTCCTTGAAGGTTACACCGATGCAGACTAGAATACTTTATCTGATGATTCAAAAGCAACCAGTGGCTATATATTTAGCATTACTGGAGGAGCTGTTTCTTGGAAATCCAAGAAACATACTATTTTGGCTCAGTCTACTATGGAGTCTGAGATGATAGCACTAGCTACAGCTAGTGAAGAAGCAGAATATTTAAGAAATCTGCTAGCTGAGATTCCCTTATGGGAAAAACCGATACCAGCTATGTTGATCCATTGCGATAGTACCGCGGCTATTGCAAAAGTACAGAACTGTTATTATAATGGTAAGAGACGACAGATACGTCGTAAGCACAGCACTATTAGAGAGCTACTCTCTTCAGGAGCTGTTAGAGTGGATCACATACGCAGTGAGGAGAATTTGGCAGATCCTTTGACGAAAGGACTGGCCAGAGAGAAAGTCTTTACAACTTCTAGAAAAATGGGACTATTGCCCTTAGATTGTTGAGTCACGCACAATGGTAACCCGACCTAATGACTGGAGATCCCAAGAACTAGGTTCAATGGGTAAGAACAAGTTGTGTAGTGATATGAGTAGAATATGCTATTTTTCCATATATATAGAAGCATATATTCCTGAAGTGATTAGAGGTTGAGTTAATAGAAACTCTTAATGAGATCTATACTTCATTTGGAGTGGAGTACCTACCTTCAGGAGTACTCTTGATAGACTCACCTGTGTGAATATGGAAATTTGGTCGTTTCCTATGGAGTTTTGGGCAAAACTCCTAGAGCATTCACTAAACTGGGATGGACGTGCATGGCCATAAATGCACGGGCTTACTTGATTGCACTCTAGAAAGATTGTGTGTGGTCTGATGTCAGGAATAGAGTTCAAGACTACGTGTCACTCTAGTAAAAACTGAATCTTATCCACTATGCAAAGGTTCAAGTCGAAAGACACCTTCGCTTATGCACAATCTTATGTTTTTTCAGAAATTGCTCGAAATTGTTTAAAAATTCAAGTGGGGGATTGTTGGAAAATGTTTTTAAAATAAGTGAATTCTTAAAAAATTGACTTAGTATGAAATGGCTCCTATGGGAATATGAATAGTCCCACATTGTGGGATTATATAAAAGAATCAAGTATTTATACTTGATTCTTTGAAGCTAAGTTGGACCCTTTGGGCACCCAATGATGCTCTTTTGTGAGGAGGGAGACCATGCTTGACCACCACACACGCGCGCGCGCGCCGACCGACCGACCCGACCCGGGCCGGGCTCGGGTTCGGGCTTGTAGTGGTGTAATACTTATATTTTTGGTACAAATTTCGTTAACCGTTTTGACCGGGCTGGAACGGTCATGTAAGACCGTATTAGAGAACGTTATGCAACGTTTATTTTTGACCCGTTATTCTCTTAGATCCGCTTTTCGAGACCACGTTCCCCCAATCAGTAACGTTCTTTTGCTATTCTGTTTTCTTAACTGATAAGAGGACGAAACAGAAAGAACTACATACTGTTCGAAATCATTTTCTTAAAATCAGAGCAAAAACTTTGAGTGCATACAGAATCGATTCGTACGTGCAAGCGAATCGATACCACAAATATTGAGAGAGGCTGTTTTATCCCAGAGGCGGCGGCGATTGATCAGAACTGCTTTGCACTACATAGCAGATCGCCGAAACGTCTTCAAGAGAGTGACGTTGTCCACGACTCAGCCGAAGATACATTGTTTCCAACACCATTAGTGTATACTAATAGCTTGGATCTATAGGAACTAGTGGGAGGCTAATTCGGTTACGGTGGAAGGACACAAAAGACACTTAGCGTTGCGAAAAAGTTGGTCGGCATGAGTTATCAGTTGAAAGTTGTGATATGGTCGAACGGATCTGTGCTTCGGTCATACTTCTCAATGGAAGGCAAAGCATACCTCTGGTGGATGTAGGTATTATTAATTTCTTCGAAGAAGGGATCTCCATTTTCGTCGTCCGATGGACCCTTGCTGTTATTGTTCCTGGCCTACATCATGTGCATTTGCTGGCGCAAACCTATCGTTTCTTATTAGAGGCTGGCCTCCGCATATCACGGGTGGCACTAGCCTCTAGATTTGGATGGACTCCCTCGGTGCCTTGTTGGTGATAGGGATCTTCGACGATGGTAAGGCGAGGGGGAATGATGATGGTGAACTGGGGTAGGGGATCTGATTCCGTTGACTGAGGATGATCTAGATTAAGGCAGCCACCTCTCATGGGATCTAGGTCAGGGTACCACCCTTTAGGATCTGGAGTGGATCGATGGTTTTTTTGTTTGGGATTTCTACCATCCCCACTTAGGCGATCAAAACGCAGGCCGTGCACCTCATCCCCTACTCGAAGGCAATCAAACGCAGATAGTGTCTCTACAGAGAAGGAGCAACAATCTACCTATGCTTCTCGATACATAATTGGTTCAGGTTCTTGGATGCCATGGGCATACTCTGCTCGTATGCATCATGCATATCGCTATTATGGATAGGAGCACCTACAATGGGAGTCTCTAGAACGACCCTCTCGTGAGCATCATGCATTATATTGTATATGCTGGGAACGACAGGCTAGATGAGGGTTCGATCAATTGCTAGTGGAACTATTGAACTGAAGTTCACAGTTATCTAAGCATCCATCCTAGCTCTTATGTCATTCAAGTCATAAGTAAGTTGTCCAATACTGGTCAAATCATTTATCATGTTAAGCCACATTGCTATTGTGACTATTGGGTTGTCAGATTTGTTCTCAAAGTGGCTTTGCATGGTGTGAACATGAGAGGAGTTCGTAGAGAATAAAAGTGAAGGAAACTAAAAGATTTTAGGGGAGGCCCTTATTCTTGCACCAAAATGTTGAATAAAAATTTAGCCAACCTTGAAATTATGGGTGAGATTTGCTATTAGCAAAGATTACTCTCAAACTTGATTTATAAATGAAAAAGAGGGAGTAAATATGCAATAAGTAAAGAGAAAAGATTAGAGTTGTTCGATCTAAGTTGATCTACGTCCATTATGAATATTTTCTTATTACTTTGCTTCTCTTACAACTTCCATGATTAGAGAAGACAATAATAAGAAAAATAAACGCTTGAGAGTTTGAGAAGTTTGGTTTTTTCAATCCTTATGCATATGCATGACAAGTTGCATTTATAGCTATGGGAGCATTAGGCAACTATGATTGTGCTACCAAAAACCTGAATTTTCTCTTGGTCATTGATTAAGTTGTTCGATTGATATTTGTGCCAGCTAGGATGCCAACTAGGTCAAGTAGTTTAGATGAGTGCCAATTAGGGATCCATATTGAGCATGCCTTGGTCAGGGATATGCGGCATGGGATCGAGGAGTGGTGTGTAGAGAAGCTTTGCTAGAGTGGCAACAAAGGACCATGAGTGGTTATCACATAGTGTCACTTTTGTCAAATGAACAAAGTCATATATGCCAGTCTTTTCAAAGAAACAGTGCTGAGTGGTTGCTTTTTTTGCAGGGGTGGTCATGTGCCTTTGGCCAAAGCCTACTGTCAAGACAAGAGGTATTTTGAAGGTGAGGGCAGTCGAGGTGGAAGGCGAGCATGGGACCTTGATAAGGAAAGGGTGAGGACATTATCAGGGTCATTCGAAGTAGGGTCGTTGCCATTGTTTCGGCCGCTCAACTAGTGAGGACCACTTTGTATGTTGGGCCTCGATTGTTGTCATTGCCCATTAATGATCGCGTGCACTTTGTAGGGCTCATGTGTGCATTGATGTAGGGAGGAGCACTTTATTGTGGGAGCTAGTTAGTTCGAGCTGGATGTGGACTACTAGAACCCTGCAAGCTGAGATGTTAGCTACTGGGACCATATGGGTTGACCTATTTCACCCGTGCAAGAAAATTGAGCAACAACTATATTACTGCTATGGTTATATCTATCCAGGTTTTGGTGTATTGAAATGTTTACCATATGTATTATTTTGATAAATGTATTCAAATGGGGATTAAATGTACCGTATATAATATGTGTATGATATTAAATCTTATGTCTCTTGATATGATATGCATCTAGTCTTCTACATGTTTATGTTGATATTATATTGTATATTCTCTTGTTGTGAGAATTAATTTCTTGTGATAAGCATGCTATGTGATGTTTACCATGTTTTCTATATCTTACCCTGTAACGGAATGTCTTCCATGACACTATTGGGGAATTCGGTTGCTTAGGCACTTGGATTTTAGATGTTACGAGAGGCAGGTCATTACAGGTTGGAGCTCGAATCCCAGGGATGCTAATGATGATGAGAGTATGTCCTAGAGTAAGATTTGTAATATCTATCATCAATCTCATGGCAATGGTGCTTATCCCGAGAATCTTTCCTATGATCTTCATCATGATGAAAGGAAGGACCTCAAGGTGGTAATATAGACTTATGACACTTCAAGTGTTTGTAGATAACATCGGAGTAGCCGTATCGTGTCATATCATCTGTATTTGTAAGCAAAACAAAATCAAAGTAAAATTAAAGGTTTTGAAAAGGTTCAACATGCGTGGATGAAAGTGTGTGAATGCAAGCCCGAGTGACATGTTTGTTGTGAAGTTCTATTTAAGCTACGCACCAGGAATAACGATTTGTGTAAATGGGATAGTCCCCCTATGGGTGTGTGCTTAACTGAGTCTATTCCTGTCAAAAGGTTCATCACTTATGATTAGCTCATCAAAATCGAAGTTCATATTAACAAGGTCGTCTAGCATTGGGTTATCAAAACGGCCAACAGCTTCGTCATCTTCATGAGTGATAGGAATGCTGCTTTTAGCTTGGCTTAATAAAGGTCCTAGCATGGCTTCGATGGCATCTCAATGTAAACGTTTAAACTGGGGTGTCAGAATTTGAAATTCTACGTCATCGGAATTTTCCCTAGTTTAATCTTCTTCAGAGTCATCATCTTCTTCCTCTCATTCTTCTACTTGTTCTTCTTCTATAATTTCTTTTTATTCATCCTTCTCTTCTTCTTTCTTCTCCTCTATCACTTTCTTCTAGCTGGAATCTACCTACGTTGAACAGTTGGTGCCGGTCCTTGTTGAGTTGGCTGGACTCCAGCTCTTGTATTTTTAGGTACAACGTGCTTATAGAAGATAGAGAGACCACCATGAAGAATATGATAAGCGTGAAGCTAAGGTCAGTCAGAAGGAATGAAATGCAACATTCGACTTTGGAATGACTTTGAGTTTGAGTCCTTTCATTGCAAAGCATCATTCTCGACTCTTGGAGGAACATCTGCAAAGATTAAGGATGAGTTAAATATCAAGGTGAGAGAAGAGTTAATGGCTGGATACTCGAAGTATAAGGTAACAAATTTACATCTCAAGAGACATCGACGAGCGAAACCTTCAGGCCATGTGACAAAGAAGTACTTATCTTTGAAATTTCTCCTTTTATTATGAAGATTAACCACGAATTCGTAGGAGCGATGTGCCTCAAAGAAGATATAGGGATTGTTTGGTGCTCTCCACTTCAAGTTATATAGGAATCAGATTTCGACCATGTCTGGTTCGCGGCCAAAACGAAGACTGAAAAGCATTTATAGAATTTGAAGCATCGAGTAAGCGCTTTGGTGCAACCAAGATAAAGAAATCTTTAGAGATTGAAGGACTTGATGCAAGGATATGTTAAAATGAGAAACCACACCGGCAAGACACATGTTTCTACTACATGCGGTGTAGCTAACATGTAGGTTGTGCATGATTGAACGATTGCAGCAACTTGACCTCGTGCTCGGGGATGTCATGCTTTTGACGTACTCTAAACAAATCCCTGGGGGGAAGGTGAGATAGAGGTGAGTTGGGATGATTATCTAGGATGGTTATTATGTATAGTATCATGTTTGGAGCACCAACTACTAGTGAATCGACAATAATCATAAGAGAAGCAGTGGTTGCAGATACATTAGAAGTAGTAGATAACCCAACAACGGCAAAAGAAGAAGATGGTATCGAACTATGTGTGACTACTAGAGATTTAGTGCGGAAGCAACTGCCATGGTGGAAAATCTCGTAACGCAACAGGGATCCTTAAACGGTACTTAAGCTGAATACAAAACTCAAAGGGTGGACATCGTATAAGGTACAAATTATTTTTTATAATTCCTATATGTATGCTTATGAGCGTTGTGTGTTATACCCTGGCACGGTCGATGAATAGTGCTTAGTGAATGTTGACATGTGTCAACTCATCAAACATTGTACATCGAGTGGAAGCAAGTAGTGTCCTAGATGTGCATGCATTAATACTTAATATTTGTTTTGTGATAGTGTGTGATATGCAATGAATGATCACTCGTGCTCATAAATGAGTTCCATACACACAACATAATTGTGTGTTAATTTGAAAGTACTAATGTAGAGACTGCGTAAATAGTCCCAAACTAATCCATCAAAGAAGGAACTTCTATTCTTGGCTAGTCTTTGCCTAAAGCTGGCGTATTTTTCAAGAAATTGGAGTGTCTGGAATCGCTAAGGTGAATGTTGATGGAACGTTTACTCCTAGATATTTCGGCAATCAAAATTAGCAAAAAACCCATTGAAATACAATGGTCAATGTAGGTTTTGGCGATCGATATGCAGTGCCAAAAGCAGTTTGAAATTGTCGCTATATTTTGTTAAACAGTCAAGCATGAGCAATCAACTCAAAAACAAGTCCCAGTTCATCAAAATTGAGATGACCCACTTTTTACAAAGTTTTTTTTTTAAACTATTTTTTTTTCAGTGATCATCTACTCAAGAGATCATCCTCTCTCATTTCTCTACTATCCAGGATCTTTCAACCAATATAAAAATATTGTTGTAATCAAATCATCTAACTCACATATATGAAACCATATATAGATGATACTTTGAGTTTTTCTCTTTCTTTTTAATCAGAGTAGAAGAGTTTTGGAAGCAGAGAATTCATTTTGGAATTCACTATATAATTTCCTTATGGTAAAATAATTTCCAAAGAAGCTTTTCTGTCTTGCTTAATTTTGGGCAAATTCTAGATGTTATTTCTCTAGTTTTAGAGTTTGTTTGCATTTCCATGAATTTAGATCTACTGAACCCTTAGTTATCCCTTGTGTAAGTGTGTATACATATTCTGTGTGCATGTGTGTACCTGGAGGATTTCAGGTAACTGTTTTTCAATACAACAATCCTGATTTACTAGTTTTCCTTATTTGTTACCTTTTCTAACCAATAAGCTTAGGTTATTTAGACTGGTTGAATCCAGGCTTGGCAAAATTGGTCAAGTTAACCTGAATTCTTTTACTACCTTACTCAAGTAACATACAAATTAATCTGGGCTTCTTTATGTCTCTCAGTTCTTTCTATCCTACCTTTTTTCATAAATTCTTACAACAGATATCAAGTTAATCTTTTAATTCCAATCTACAAATCATTTCAGATTTTTATTTAGCATTGCACATTTTTGTTAAACATTCCAAAAGTTAGTACTAGAAATTGTATTACTTAATGAGACATTCTCAAAAACAACTCACAATTTTTCAACAGAAATCTCATGATTAGTTCAATACTTGCAAACAGAAAATAGCATTACATTAGTTTTCCTCCCAAACAACTTAACTAACATTTCATAACATAAGTTCAATTTAACATCTATTTTAATATCCTTGAGTCTGTAACTATTATATCCAATTCCTTAGCAGCTAATTCATCCAATTCTTGATCAAGAAAATGCCTATTTACCTGCACAATCACCACGAGTTGCCTCATAAAAATATGAGACACCCAATGGTGTACAAACACACAAAAGGGTCAGACTAAATTGTTTGGTATGAATAATCTTACTGAAAATCTAAATTCAGACAATTTTTCTCATTCTCAAATAACTTTTAAAACAGATAAGGTAAAGCAATGTTTCACTTGTAAACTTTCCTCTACCACCTGTGCATGTTCAATAATGCATAACATAATAATATATAATTCAATGGATTGTATCAGGGAGCACAAACATATAATTTCCCAATAGAACACTCTAAACCAACCAATATGATCATCATTTAATTATTTCCTAATCTATAACTTTCTGGCTATCAGGGATTTTACCCAAACCTACCTGTGAACTTATTCTCAGAATTCAATCTCAGGTATTTTATGATGGACTTTAGCTACTTTCCTTTTATTAAAACACACATTGTCTAGGGCATATTCACTGTTAACCCAGCACACTCAGGCCCCTGGGTATAATCATACCATGTGTGAGCTTGTAATATTTCCCTTGCCAAGCCATACTTTGTAGCCCTAAGATCCAAACTCCTTAGTTAAATTACTAAGTGTTTATTTTCCCTCTTTCCCCCATTTATGCTAATCCCTTCTGCATCTCATAAATTAATCAGAGAAAATAAATAACTCAACCATCGCACATGTGTTCAAAGAATAACAGATCATGTTTTCATAAACATAGATTTTATTCATACAAGCTAGTCTTATTTCTCAGTGTACATATTATTTAAATCATGGGTTTTAAGGAATCATGCTTATAAATATATGGTCATATATAGTTTGCTCTGATGTATCCATTTACCTCTGGCTTAATCAGATACTCACAGATTCATAAGATCTGACTAAACCACAAGCCTTTATTCTTATCTGGATTTATTTGTAATCATAGAAGTTCAGCACAAGTATAACATTGCACTTCTATGTTACCATATGTTTAATTTTGAGACATAAGCAGCAACCACTTTATGCTACAGTCCCATTTTTCCATTTTTAGACCATAGATTTATAACATATATCCCTGGAATTACCATGAATTAATCTATATGCAGAAGTCACATAAAGAGAGCATCTCATCTCAAAGATAATTCATGACACAATAATCATTTAAACATGAAAGCCATAAACATATTTTCTGGGTATATTAACACAAGAAGGGTTAAATATTTAAACAGATCATCAACACACCAAGATCATAAAATAAGCACAGATTAAATAAAAATATAAAACTATTTAGGCTGCCTCAATATTCAGGACTTAATGCCAATTTTCAGTGAGGTTACTCACCTTAATCCTTTTCCTTTGATATGCTATTTCCTACTTGTCTCTAATGGCCAATGCTTCTCATTTTTTTCCTTTTGCTAGCTATCTATATTTTTGTTTTATTTTTAAGAAAATGGTGACAGATCCTTTCACCCTTAAACCTTTTTTATACAAGACCTTGGCTGCCTCTAGGGTTTTAAAATTTACCCAATGTCAATTTTACCCTACCACTTGTGATCAGCCTCTCTTTCTATTCCAAGAGAAAATGGGTAAGTGGTCCTTGTTTCTATTAATAGAAATTATACCTTATTACCCTGGTCACCTTATTTGCATGATCTCTGTTTTTTTTTTAAAAGCTAAGAAAATTGCCAAAAGTGGATAAAGTGTTTATTCAACAACTCATACTATTTCCATGCAATTTCTAATAATTTTTCTTCAGCCAGCATTTGTTTAAAATACCTGTATAACACCTATATTTCTATCCTTGCCTAAGCCTTTATTTTCCTTATTCTAGACTTGTTTCAATGGCACATTCATATCTGTAATAATCCTGTATTTATAGTTTACTTTAGCTTACAAGTAAATTTTCTGCTTCTTTTTTTTCAGAGAAGTATGTACATGTGTATTATACCATCTTGCATTCATATCAATACTTACCTAATGCATTTTTGGTCAACTTATCATATATATTTTTCCTAGGCAACCAAAATTTAAAACAAGTATACTAAATTAAATTATAAAACTTGTTCATAAAAATCAGGGTTATCACATATACCCCTCCTTTTAGGAATTGTGTCCCACAATTCTTTCATATTTAATTCAAACATCTTCAATTCAGCAATCAATCATTCTCAGACCAATCATTAATTAAACCCCTATGCAATCAAAGTATTTAATCAAGTCATTCATTAGTATACTTATGTACATATTTTTTTTTACCTTTTGATTCAATCAATTAGCTATGGATAATCACTTCTGATTTTATCTTCCACCTCCCATGCGCAATCATTTGGGTCAAGACTCCATTGCACTTTTACTAATTTTATTTCTTTGTTTCTCAATTTCTTAATTTCCTTTGCAACTATGCCTACAGGCTTCTTCTCATACACCATTCTGGGGTCAATCTGCACTTTCTCAGGGGATTTTAAAATTGTTTCTTTATCATGAACCCATCTCCTTAACTGGGATACATGAAAAACATCATGCATTGCTCTCATCTCCTCTGGCAATTCTAATTTATAGGCTACATTTCCAATTCTTTCTAGAATTTTATATGGTCCTATATATCTTGGAATCAACTTTCCTTGTTTTCCAAATCTCAAAATCTTTTTCATGGGTGATATCTTAATAAATACATAATTCCCCACATCATACTTCACTTCTTTCCTCTTTTGATTAGCATATTTCTTTTGCCTGTCTTGGGCAGAAGCAATCCTTTTCCTAATCAAGGCTATCTTTTCAGAGGTCTCTTTTACATTTTCTGGTCCTAAGACCACCTTCTCCCCAGACTCAATCCAACTTGAAGGTGATAAACAGGGTCTACCATAGAGTGCTTCAAAGGGTGCCATGCCTATGCTACTGTGATGGCTGTTGTTATATGCAAATTCTGCCAGAAATATGTGATCTTCCCAACTTCCTCTCCAATCCAATATACATGCCCTCAACATGTCTTCAAGTAATTTGTTCACAATTTCTGTTTGACCATCAGATTGAGGGTGATATGCTGTGCTCAAGCATAAATCAGTCCCCATTGCCTTGTAGAAACTTTGCCAGAATTTCGAAGTGAAGGTGGTATCTCTATCACTTACTATAGTCTTTGGTATTCCATGCAATCTAACTATTTCTTTAATAAATAACTGAGCTAAGGTGCATGCATTCCTATCTGATTTTACAGGTATAAAATGAGCTGTTTTGGTTAACCTATCAACTATAACCCAAATACTATCATTTCCCCTCCTAGTCTTAGGCAAACCATCAATGAAGTCCATTGATATGTCTTCCCATTTCCATTGTGGTATTTGTAAAGGTTGAAGCATTCCTGAGGGTCTTTGATATTCAGCCTTTACCTGTTGACAAACCATGCACTTAGACGCATATAATGCCACTGCACTCTTCATATCACTCCACCAATAATCTCTTTTAAGGTTGTGATACATTCTTGTGCTTCCAGGGTGTATGGTGTACTTGCTTTTGTGATAAGCATCCAAAATTTCTTGCTTCAATTCTTCAATGGTAGGAACACATATTCTTTTTCCCTTCTCCAAATGACCTTGTTTATTCAATTGAAATCCTTCCACTATCTCACCATTTAATATCTGAACTTTCTTCTCAAGTAAAAATGGATCTTGGTCTTGTAGCTTTACAATTTTATTTTTCAATTCTGATCCCAAAGTAACAAAACTTAACTTCCCTATTTCTTCCTTCTCACTGCATATGCTCATATTTTCTTCACTGTCCCTTTTCACTTCTAAGTCAATCAGTAATGATAAAGTATTAAACTCTTCTATCATCAATCTAGCTACCTTGGCATGCTGTCTACTTAGAGCATCTGCCACTTTATTAGCTTTGCCAGGTGTATATAGTATTTCAAAATCATATGAGGCTAAGAGTTCAATCCATCTTTGCTGCCTCATGTTCAATTCTTTTTGTGAAAACAAATATTTGAGTGACTTATGATCTGTATAAACTTCAAATTTAGCCCCTAACAAATAATGTCTCCATAACTTAAGAGCATACACTATAGCAGACAATTCAAGATCATGTGTAGCATACTTTACCTCACTGGGCTTCAACTGTCTAGAGGCATAAGCTATCACTTGATGCTGTTGCATCAACACTGCCCCAAGTCCTTGTCCACTTGCATCAGTATATATCACCAAATTCTCATTCCCTTCAGGCACCTTTAGTATTGGAGCTTGTATTAATGCTTCTTTTAATCTCTCAAAGGCTTTCTCACACTCCTCAGTCCAAACAAAAGCCTGATTCTTTCTAGTCAATTTAGTTAATGGAATTGAAATTTTTGCAAAGTTCTTTATAAACCTTCTATAATAACCAGCCATTCCCATAAATGACTTAACCTCTGTGACACTGGTAGGCCTTTTCCATGTTTGAATTGCCATCACCTTATTGGGATCTACAGATAGGCCTTTTTCTGATACTACATGACCTAAAAATTTTACCTCATTTTGCCAAAAAGTACACTTTGAAAATTTTGCCTTCAAATTTTCTTGCCTTAATTTCTGTAGTACTATATGCAAATGATTCTCATGCTCTTCAATTGTTTTAGAATAAATTAGTATATCATCAATAAATATCAATACAAATTATCTAAATATTTTCTAAAAATTCTATTCATCAAATCAACAAAGTAAGAGGGGGCATTAGTCAAGCCAAAGGGCATCACTAAAAATTCATAAAGTCCATACCTAGTGTTAAAAGCAGTATACTTGATGCTTTCCTCTTCTATTTTCATTTGATGAAATCCTGAAGCTAAGTCGAGTCTAGAAAATATTTTTGCACCATTCAATTGATCAAAAAGATCATCAATTCTTGGTAAGGGGTATTTATTTTTAATTGTGATTTTATTTAACTCTCTATAATCAATACATAATCTGAGAGACCCATCTTGCTTCTTAACAAAAACCACTGGTGCTCCCCATGATGAGCTACTAGGTCTGATGAATCCTTTTTCTTCTAGTTCAACCAACTGCTTTTTCAGTTCTATTAATTCCTTAGGCCCCATTCTAGTTGGCCTTTTAACCACTGGGTTAGCTCCTGGAATTAGTTTGATAGAAAACTCTACTGGTCTATGGTTAACAATTCCCTTAACCTCACCAAACACATCAGCATACTGATTTACTATAGGGATTTCTTCTAATGCAGGCATATGCTTCTCACCAGTCAAGTTAACAAGGGTGGCTATGTTTCTGTTCTTATCTGCTTCACAAAGAACAACTACCCTTTTTCCATCAGAAGTTTTCAATGATAAGGTGGAAGTCTCCATATTTATAACTGTCTTATATCTTTTTAACCAATCAACTCCCAAAATAACTCCCATGCCTGGATATTGCAACACATATAGGTCTGCACCAAACATATGTCCCCCTATATTCAGTCCTAATTGTTTACATATTAGACCCAATACACAGGAACTACCTAAAGGACTTTTAATAAGCAAGGGCTTATCTACAAGCATACGATTTAATTTTAGCTATTGTACAATGTCATGGGAAATTAATGAGTGTGTAGCCCCAGTATCATACACTACTGCAAAAGGTATTGAGTGAATAAGCAAAGTACCTTCAATTTGGCCATGATTTTCAACATTTGGACTTTCAGTTATTTTGCTTTTCCCTTCCAAAATTCCCATCTTTCCTTGCCTCAAATCTGGACAATTCCTTCTTATGTGCCCTTCCTTCCCACACAGATGACACTTGAAAGATGCTGGTTTGGGATTTGTACACCTATTCTTCATGTGTCCCTCTTGCCCACAATTATAGCAAGTGATCCTCTTTTTAACCTCAGCAGTTTTGGCTTCTTCTGATTGCTTGGTGGAAGCTACATCCGTTTTCTTTTTATCATAAGGGTGAAACTTACCCTTTCCTTTCTTGTTTTGGTTATTTTTAAATGCTCTGAAATTTTCTCTGGCTTTATCATGCTGTTCAAGGCTCAAAGTCAGATCTAAAACTTGATCAAATGTTCTATCCTTATATGGCAGCATGGCTCTACTGAGACTGGCATTCAATCCTTGGATGTATCTGCCATTTTTAGCTTCCTTAGTTGTGATGAGCACTGCACCATACTTTGCTAGTGATTCAAACTTCTGGGTATACTCAGTAACACTCATAGTTCCCTGTCTTAATTTAATGAATTCTTCCAGCAAAGACTCTTTAGCTGATGCAGGTACAAATCTTCCTTCCAACATTTCTTTAAACTGGTTCCATGTCACCTCTCCTTCAGGTCTTCCAGCTATGATAACTTCCCACCAATCCAAAGCTGCTCCTCTCAATTGTCTAGATGCTATTAGCCTCTTCTTTTGGTCTTCAACTTGCAAATCAGAAAAGATCCTATCCAAAATTCTGAGCCAATTTTGAATTCCCATTATTCCTTCTATTCCATCAAAAGTCATGCCTCCAAGATTGGTAAAAGTCTTGAGTAGTTTAGAAAGCTCCTCATGTGGATTTTCTTGCCTATTGCCTACCCCATCCCTTATAGCTCTCATGAAATCTTGCATATTCACCATGGGTGGTTCACTTGGTCCTACCTCTTGTTGTCTGGGTCTTACCATGGTTCTATGGATACAACACTTGAGTTAGTCCATTATGTCTAATCTTTTATAAGTTAACCCATTCTAACTTATTATCATTCAATTATAACAGATATTATCAATATAAGTATATAAAGACAAGGCATCCAAGACAGTCAATACTTTCATACATTCAAAACAACCAAGTTCATTCAAGATTTTTTTTTCTATGTTATTTATCAACATAGCTCTGATACCAAATTGAGATGACCTACTTTTTACAAAGTTTTTTTTAAAACTATTTTTTTTTCAGTGATCATCTACTCAAGAGATCATCCTCTCTCGTTTCTCTACTATCTAGGATCTTTCAACCAATATAAAAATATTGTTGTAATCAAATCATCTAACTCACATATATGAAACCATATATAGATGATACTTTGAGTTTTTCTCTTTCTTTTTAATCAGAGTAGAAGAGTTTTGGAAGCAGAGAATTCATTTTGGAATTCACTATATAATTTCCTTATGGTAAAATAATTTCCAAAGAAGCTTTTCCGTCATGCTTAATTTTGGGCAAATTCTAGATGTTATTTCTCTAGTTTTAGAGTTTGTTTGCATTTCCATGAATTTAGATCTACTGAACCCTTAGTTATCCCTTGTGTAAGTGTGTATACATATTCTGTGTGCATGTGTGTACCTGGAGGATTTCAGGTAACTGTTTTTCAATACAACAATCCTGATTTACTAGTTTTCCTTATTTGTTACCTTTTCTAACCAATAAGCTTAGGTTATTTAGACTGGTTGAATCCAGGCTTGGCAAAATTGGTTAAGTTAACCTGAATTCTTTTGCTACCTTACTCAAGTAACATACAAATTAATCTGGGCTTCTTTATGTCTCTCAGTTCTTTCTATCCAACCTTTTTTCATAAATTCTTACAACAGATATCAGGTTAATCTTTTAATTCCAATCTACAAATCATTTCAGATTTTTATTTAGCATTGCACATTTTTGTTAAACATTCCAGAAGTTAGTATTAGAAATTGTATTACTTAATGAGACATTCTCAAAAACAACTCACAATTTTTCAACAGAAATCTCATGATTAGTTCAATACTTGCAAACAGAAAATAACATTACATTAGTTTTCCTCCCAAACAACTTAACTAACATTTCATAACATAAGTTCAATTTAACATCTATTTTAATATCCTTGAGTCTGTAACTATTATATCCAATTCCTTAGCAGCTAATTCATCCAATTCTTGATCAAAAAAATGCCTATTTACCTGCACAATCACCACGAGCTGCCTCATAAAAATATGAGACACCCAATGGTGTACAAACACACAAAAGGGTCAGACTAAATTGTCTGGTATGAATAATCTTACTGAAAATCTAAATTCAGACAATTTTTCTCATTCTCAAATAACTTTTAAAACAGATAAGGTAAAGCAATGTTTCACTTGTAAACTTTCCTCTACCACCTGTGCATGTTCAATAATGCATAACATAATAATATATAATTCAATGGATTGTATCAGGGAGCACAAACATATAATTTCCCAATAGAACACTCTAAACCAACCAATATGATCATCATTTAATTATTTCCTAATCTATAACTTTCTGGCTATCAGGGATTTTACCCAAACCTACCTGTGAACTTATTCTCAGAATTCAATCTCAGGTATTTTATGATGGACTTTAGCTACTTTCCTTTTATTAAAACACACATTGTCTGGGGCATATTCACTGTTAACCCAGCACACTCAGGCCCCTGGGTATAATCATACCATGTGTGAGCTTGCAATATTTCCCTTGCCAAGCCATACTTTGTAGCCCTAAGATCCAAACTCCTTAGTTAAATTACTAAGTGTTTATTTTCCCTCTTTCCCCCATTTATGCTAATCCCTTCTGCATCTCATAAATTAATCAGAGAAAATAAATAACTCAACCATCATACATGTGTTCAAAGAATAACAGATCATGTTTTCATAAACATAGATTTTATTCATACAAGCTAGTCTGATTTCTCAGTGTACATATTATTTAAATCATGGGTTTTAAGGAATCATGCTTATAAATATATGGTCATATATAGTTTGCTCTGATGTATCCATTTACCTCTGGCTTAATCAGATACTCACAGATTCATAAGATCTGACTAAACCACAAGCCTTTATTCTTATCTGGATTTATTTGTAATCATAGAAGTTCAGCACAAGTATAACATTTCACTTCTATGTTACCATATGTTTAATTTTGAGACATAAGCAGCAACCACTTTATGCTACAATCCCATTTTTCCATTTTTAGACCATAGATTTATAACATATATCCCTGGAATTACCATGAATTAATCTATATGCAGAAGTCACATAAAGAGAGCATCTCATCTCAAAGATAATTCATGACACAATGATCATTTAAACATGAAAGCCATAAACATATTTTCTGGGTATATTAACACAAGAAGGGTTAAATATTTAAACAGATCATTGACACACCAAGATCATAAAATAAGCACAGATTAAATAAAAATATAAAACTATTTAGGCTGCCTCAATATTCAGGACTTAATGCCAATTTTCAGTGAGGTTACTCACCTTAATCCTTTTCCTTTGATCTGCTATTTCCTACTTGTCTCTAATGGCCAATGCTTCTCATTTTTTTTCCTTTTGCTAGCTATCTATATTTCTGTTTTATTTTTAAGAAAATGGTGACAGATCCTTTCACCCTTAAACCTTTTTTATACAAGACCTTGGCTGCCTCTAGGGTTTTAAAATTTACCCAATGTCAATTTTACCCTACCACTTGTGATCAGCCTCTCTTTCTATTCCAAGAGAAAATGGGTAAGTGGTCCTTGTTTCTATTAACAGAAATTATACCTTATTACCCTGGTCACCTTATTTGCATGATCTCTGTTTTTGTTTAAAAGCTAAGAAAATTGCCAAAAGTGGATAAAGTGTTTATTCAACAACTCATACTATTTCCATGTAATTTCTAATAATTTTTCTTCAGCCAGCATTTGTTTAAAATACCTGTATAACACCTATATTTCTATCCTTGCCTAAGCCTTTATTTTCCTTATTCTAGACTTGTTTCAATGGCACATTCATATTTGTAATAATCATGTATTTATAGTTTACTTTAGCTTACAAGTAAATTTTCTGCTTCTTTTTTTTCCAGAGAAGTATGTACATGTGTATTATACCATCTTGCATTCATATCAATACTTACCTAATGCATTTTTGGTCAACTTATCATATATATTTTTCCTAGGCAACCAAAATTTCAAACAAGTATACTAAATTAAATTATAAAACTTGTTCATAAAAATCAGGGTTATCACAAAAATCGATGCCTATAGTCGATTAATCCTATTTTGAATATTGATGGGAGTAGGTGCGAATCGATGAAACATAGTGTTGGATGAATAAGGATTTGATAGGAAAATCACCTACTTTGATGATTTGGATGGATTCGAACTAGATTGAGGTGATGTTGCTGAAGATTGAAACCCAAGGTCGACATATATTGGTAACAGTAGCAAAGAAGGAATCAAAGTGAAGACAATTTTTTGGGTACACTGTAGATATCTCAGGATTGATCGGTACTGATCCATCCTATGGATCGATATCAATCTTAAAAACAATGATTTTTCATCTTCTCGAACAATTTTGGATCTTGGTGATTTCAAATGGGATTTGGAAATTCATGGTCATCGACTTTCCTATGGATTGATGAAATTCTCATTGGAAAAGAATAGTTTTCTAGACTACAAAACTTCAGAATTTACATCGATTGAAAAGACTTGACTCAACAACTGTGCAGAATAAAAATTCTTTGTAAGACACATCTTTTCATGGAAACGGTTTAAGTAACAAAAATGTTTCTTCGTTGTAGGATTTAGTCGCTTATCCCCGAACAAAGCATAATTTATATTCACAGAAGCTTACTTTGTTGAGGGGGCAAGTGTTATCTATGATTTTTCACAAGCGACAACTCGATGATATTGGACTTCAAAATGTAAAGGAATGGATATTGGACACTAAGATGACGAGAACAAGGCAACATAAAAGAAAACGAAAGATAAATTTGCTAAGTGCATCGATCAATACCGATCCATCAAACCTTTTTATTCATAGTGAATTTTCATTGAAGGTTGGCCTTGGAGCCTGGAACAAGGTTGGAGCATTAAGTAGTAATGGATTGATGGACAACATGGAGTTTACGAGGAAATTCCTACAAGTCGATAGACCGGTAGCGATCCATGGATGGAGTATTAGTTCATAGATTTATTCCCATTCATCCTTAATATTTCTCCTACAAATTCGGATTTGGACGGGAGAAATTTTCAGTGACTTTATAGAGAAAAGATCTCGGCTCCAAGTCCAAATTCAGCCCTTTACACCTATAAATACAAGGGTGTATGCATCTAGCAGGAGATCGAAGTATTTTTTGTTTAGAGGAGATGCTACCATTTTTAATCTCAAACCTTGCTTTGATTTCAAAATTATCACTGTGTTTATCTACAAAATCTTATGAAAAAGGGTAACAAAATCATCTTAAAGTTGACTAGGCATAATTAAACTACTATAATACTTGTTGTCTTGCTTTCCTTCGTTTTCTTTCTTGTATTTTTGCATATATTTATGAAAATAATAGTCCCACATTGATATATAAACAAGATCCTACATGAGTACAAAGACACTACTGTTCACATTGACCAATTGGATTTGTGAATAATTAAATAGTTCTCTAAGCTCAAAATGCTAACAATGCTCAATACTTTCATTGGATCAAAACTGAAATTCAACATCCGGACTCACAAACTACATGGATTAGAGGCTAAATCCCCACTAAAACTATAATAAACAACCACAATCTGAATTGTTAGTTCTTCATGACTTCATTCGAAGTGCTATACCAATTTTTTTTTTACTAACATAGTAGCATTATGAACTATAATATACGTTTTCTTCCCTGATTACACACTACTCAATCTCTGACCATTAATGACCCTCCCATCATATTCGTCATCTAACACAACTCTCATGATTTCCATCCTATCTCCTTCAGCAGCTCCGTTGTTGTCGTCATCGACATCTCCTCCACCACGAATGTTTCCACCAAAGTCGATCGCTGTCGAACCACCTGGGCTCATCATTGCCTATACCAACCTTTTCCCCTTCTATGATTTACGGTTTGTTTGGATCGATTAAATAAGCTTTTTTTAGTATTTTGAAAATTAAAACCAATTCATTTTGGTTTCAAAAAGCAAAAAAGTACTTATTTAAATCGATCTAAATGGACTTTTAACGTTTCATCTAGGTTATACATCTGTCTCAAAAAAAATTCTAAAGTATTTCTGGATATAGTTTGTCCTTGGGGTTAATTTTAAAAAATTACCGTCCTTCCAAGTGTAGTACAACTCTACTGTATGAAAGCATCTGGTTTTGGTTTATGTAGCATATGCAGATTGTTGGAAGCCAAAGGTTAGAAAAATCCAAGAAATACACTTTGATAATGATTAAATACACGTAGGTTTGTGCAAATTTTTAATCACATGATATGTTCCGCTCATGACCGTTTCTTGATGACACAATAAACTATGATCAAGCTTAATGTAATTTGGTGTTTGATTATATTGCATATGTAAATAATATATTAAATGAATGTCTCACACCATTGTTCCAGTGATTAGACGTTCTGGCTTTAATCGATAAAATAGTGATTCGCTCAAGCACGTACCGTTATTAAACTTCTAGCAGCAATACTTTGTTTTTGTTTTTTTTCATGAAAATGAGAAATAGTAGACAAAGTTCATGTAATCTTAGCATTAGTTTGTTTTTCATTAAAGTGAATAAGACAAGCTACTTATAACACAACCAGTAATTGTTTATTTAGTTGAACAAAACTGAACACAACGCAATCATGTGTGACTTATTTCAGTTATCCTTGGCATATTCAATTCGATTATGTGATTGATAAACTAAAGAAAAGACTGATGAATAAAACGGTAAAATGTTTGCTGTTTTTATTGCAAAAATGAGTTAAAACGACAAATCTTTATTGTTTTAACTCAATTTTGTAATAAAATGACAAATTGCGTTACAATAAAACGGTAAACATTTTACCACTTTATTTAATTTTCACAATAAAACCGAAAAAACTTTACCGTTTTATTTGTTTGTGGTGTATTTTTAGAAATAGTTACGTTTTTTGTTTTCTTTCTTCTGATTGCAGAGCTCGTTTGTTTAGTGTAAAAGCAAAAGAGAATGGATAATTTAACAAGTTTGTTGTTAGTAATGGTTGTATATTTCTATAAGCCCTTAAAATTCTAACATTATATTTCATTGTTTCTCATGATAGTGAGTACGACATGATACTTAGATATGTGTATGTGAAAGTCCTCAGAATTCTAATATTACCAATCTTTTATGAAAGAGACCTAGATACGGGTATGTAAAGTTCTAAAAATTATATCGTTAGTTTATTTTTCATGAAGGCAGGACAAGTTACTTCCATATGGATCTAATAGAATTAAAATTAGACCAGGTAAAGCTTACTTAAGCAAAATAGCAAGGTAGTGTTTGGTTTGTTATTTTTAGTTTTGGGTTTTCGTCCATACAAAAATGCACCTGCACACGACACATTTATATTGTCGAAAACAACCAATTTAGAAAACGAAGTTAACGTACAAAATAGAAAACAATTTTTTTTTCCTCATTTTGGAAAATAACACAAACACGTGAAACAATCCATTCTTCCGTCGTCCCTCTATCTCATTCGTCATTTCATCCGTCTTTCTTTCATTTCTTCCGTCGTCCATCTATCCCCTTCGTCCTTTCATTCGCCTTTCTTTCATCCCTCCATCGTCCCTCCATTCTTCTCATATTTGAGATACATATTGAAAACCGAAAACACAAAATTCGTTTTTAAACCAAACACTACCTAAATCTTTTGGGATAATACTATGATGTTCTCTAGCATAATGTAACGACCAATATTCAACGCTTTCATATTTTGTGTAGTAGATAATTGATATTAAGATTGGGTTAACCGTCCACTGGGCACATATATTTATTATACAAAACAACAAAATCTATTACACAACCATACAACAAATTTATTGTTTATATTCCGTAGGAGCACACAATAAATGAAAATTCTTGCACATATTAATGTTTTCCTTGTATTAAAACATGCAATCTATACAACTATTATATTTGTTTATGCGAAGAAACATCATGTATATTATAACTAGCGTTACAACACGTGTTTCGAGTGTGATGATGACATGTGTTTCGTACAGGAATGTTTTTTACAAATTATATGCGATTAACACATTCAAGAGAAAATGATTTATACAAATTTTATTTTTAAGTTGCAACATCTAATTTTTTGTTAGTTTGAATTTTATTTGTATTATTCATTAATAAACAATAAATTTGTAAATGATGTTTATTTGCTATATCCTAATTTTAAATGTAGGTGGACATTTTTGATAATTCACGCCAGTATAAAAAAGTATGAGACCAAAGGTATTAAACTATTAATAAAAATGTCGATGCTACTTATGCAAATAAGAAAAAGAAATCTTTTATCTTGATGTACATGCTTTTTGTATTTAATCTGAAACTGATAAGACACAAGGACTAACCTTTGTGAAACGTAAGCCAACCTTCAATCAATAGTGACCTGAAATTTCAACCTTTGACATTTAGCATTTGAATTGGGATAGACTATTTTGAACGGGAAAAAACTAAAGAGGAATGCGCATTATGAATTAGGAATGTTTCGTTATTTTTTATTTGTGTATTTGTTTTTTTTCTTTTTTTTAAATATTGTAGAATAATTTTTAATAATTGATAGTTAATTATAATCTAATACAACAAACGTTAAATTTTAAAAAAAGGCCAATACATTGCAGTAAAAAAAACTGATACAGTACAATTAAAGAAATACATAAAAAGAATTAATGATGGTTGCGACTGACGCAAAAGTTCCACTAGGAAATTCAGTAACTTCCTAGTGTCTGTAGCACGTGACATATGACATATTACGTACAAGCACATTATCTGTCTCCTAGTGGACGAAACTGTACGAAATTCCTAGTTCGTATAAATGCCACCTGGTTCTCTCAACGGCATACACCGATCAATGGTCTATTAGACTCGATGTCGTGTATTGGATGAGTGAATGTCATTTTGGATCATCTTGGCTTTGACGATGAAGTGCCCTCAGTGGTTCGTCTATGTAGTACGGTGCGGAGGCTGGTAATATCCAGTTCCATCTTCGACCCATTGGGAATGTCGGCGTACAAATGAGTGTTGAAATTGGTTGGAGGAAATGGATTAATGTTGTATTTGCATTGAGGTGTCTCAATGAAACCACCGTACATTGTTTTCATCTCTCGAAACTTTAGTGAATATTGCAACCTGAATTTTTTGTAATGTTTGGCCGCCATATTCAACTACTCTTCTCCATCCACGGTGTATCTTTTCGCTTACCAAAAACTATCATCAATTTGCAGCAGTTTGTTCCATGGAGACTAGATACTTGAGGTTCTCCTGCTTGTTCTTTATGTGTAATCCATTCAAGCTAACATCTTATTGGGCGTTAAAAGCGAGTGCCACCTGGTCGTCCAACGACCAACATTCCCAACTCGACTATCGATCATCTTAACGCACGTGTCAATGAAAGTCGTTAACGTTCTCTGGTCCAGTCGACAATGACCTTGGGGGTGGCAGAATTGGAGAAAACGGTTGACATGTTGTAAAGTAAAGAAAGAAATTTGAAAAAAATAAAAAAAATTGTAAAGGAAATTGAAATAAATGATATTAAATGAAAAAATATCTTAACCGATGCTTGAAAATGTTTGGACTAGCTTGGATGTGCTCGGAATTGATTGGGGAGATGGTGGGAAGGAGGAGGGGTTTTATCGAGACGAGAGATGATGATTGGTCAAACTGTTGGTGTCGGAAGTGTTAATTCCTGAGATGATGGTTTTGATGACAACAACCTTAGGACTTGTTATAAAATATAAATACTAATATTCTTGTCTAGATATATATGTATATGCAGGATATATATATGCAAGTACTGAGAATGAAGACTGTACAGTATAAAGATTCAAGACTGAGTATAGAAATTCAAGACCGACGAATTCAAGATTGAAGAAATCAAGACTGAAGACTCATGAGTATCAAGAGTTTAAGATATCAAGATAAGTAATAGAGTCTAGATTTATGTTAAAACTTCATAATAGCACTTAAATCTTTATTCGGATTTTAATTGTGGAATGGAATCCACCTTCTCGCTTTAATAGTGGGATGAAACCCACGACCTCTAAAGTGCACTACAAGAAAAAATACCATCAACATCACCTAATGTCAGCGTTTGTGACTTAAGTGTGGTCATTAAAAATTTTAGGGGAAAATTTTCCGTGTGAACGCTGACAAAAGCTAAATTATACAATTTTTGCGCCATTTTTTTCACTTCCCCTAATTCCTCTTTTCATCCTTCCCTACCTTGAAACATTTTCACCACGTAAAAAGAAGAAAACCTCTCTTCCAATCATCAAAATTCGCCTACATCACCGTCGCTTCATTAAACTTCTCCATTCATCATTCAGAGACCTCGTTCATCGTTCAGATATCGTCTACAGGTTTAACGCCATCAATTTTTTAGGTTTAAATGGGTTGTTTGATTCTATATAGGTTTAAAATGGGTTCTTTCAATTTTGAACGTATTTTCAACACGTTCAAACATCATTCATCAATCGCGATTTAGAATTGAAGTATTTCCGTATTTCCTTTTCTTTGTGTCCAATTTTAGTTCTTCAATTTTCTAATATTAGTATTTTCAACATCGTTCAGACCGTCTATATGTAGATTGCATTATTTTAAGCATTCTAGCATGATTATTTAGAGCGGACCGCTAAATTATGTGTTTTGTTTAGATCTTTGTTATAATGTAAACTGTCTAACTGTAATTGAATATGTTAACTTCAATTTTTAAATAGTTATTTTTATGTTAGAGAAAAATAATGTTTGTTCCTATTCCTCGACATTTACATTTACAATTATGTTTAACTTTGTGTCAGTTGTTTGTATAATCTTGTGGATTTCTTATGGCAATTAAATCATTAACACCAATGCCTGTACATGGCTACAAAAAGTCCCTTGCTGTTTGTATCCAAATTCCTGAGCAGCCATATCTAGCAGTAGCAAAATATTTGTATGATACAAGAGTTTTGCGTACAAATAGACTCTCCTCTACTCTTTTCCTTTCCCTACCATGATGGGCACATAACCTTTTGGTACTTCTTTTTCTTTCCTGCCCATTGCCTTTTATTTTTATGTTCCGTTTTGTATGCTTTCTCATGATTCTGCAATCTTTTTATTGGAAACTTTTGTTGATTATTTTGGCTTTTTGAATAACCACAATGTCTATGGTGATTGATTGTCTTTATTTGTTTAGTAACAGCAACTTGAATTTTATTTGCATTAGCCTTTAACACGTTTTTTGCTTGTTAAACTACAATGTTTTGGATTTTGGCTGACTTAGCTCGGTTTTAGTGTGAGCTCTTGAGAAAAATGTCCTATTTCTAATGATTCATCAGTAGAATTATTTGAAAATTTAGAATTATTTGAAAATTGTAGTCAGTGTTATTCTTTTGCCAATAAGAGACTTCATTACAATGAGTTTGGTATATATTTTGATATTAAATCTTGTATGTTCGAATATCCATTTGATTGAGTTAGTTTGTGAGAGAATTGACTTGCATATCTTGTTTTAAAAAGTTGGTCTTTAATGGTCTTTCCAAAAAGAAGTTTTTGATTAGTTTAGATATCAAGTTGGTTTTATAATCAACAAAAACATGTGTTATGAACAAAGCTAAACGGTCAAGAATGAAATTTGAGTAGTGGTTGTGTTACATCAAACCAGTATTCTAATTTTAATGATTTACACTACAAGGATTACTGTTTATTCCAACGGAGGGGGGCAACGGCTGCCAACGGCATTGACCAACGGCTTCCAACGGCAAGTATTTTCCGGATTATTATCAAGAGGTAAAAAAGATAGCCGTTGGACGCCGTTGGAAAATGTCGTTTGGTCATTCTTAGGCAACGGCTTCCAACGGGCCATATCAACGTTTTCCAACGGCATACCAACGGCAAGTTGGTCAACGAAGCTTGCCACGTGGCCAGATGAGCCGTTGGTAAACGTTGGTATAACGCCGTTGGAGGCGTTGGAAGGCATTGAAGTGTATTCCAACGGCTTTCCAACGGCCGCCAACGGCTTGGAGCCGTTGGAAAGCGCTGCCTCCCTTGTAGTGTTACCATACCTATCTGAACAATAAGTTGTTTTGCCATTGTAAAAAGAGTTCAAGGTGGAATTGAACACAAACACATCCATTGTTTAGGGTGGTGTAGGAATAGAGATATATAAAGTTATGTATTTCCTTGAAAATAAATATTGTTTAAGAGGATAAATTTTATAGTGTTTAATTTCAGTTTAACCATAGTGTTAAAATTTGGGTTCCTTGAGTTATTTTGAATTATTCTCTAAAACTACTACTGAAAAAATATATAGTATTTTAAAGCTTAAACAACCAAATCTAAAGCAAATAGGTGAGTAAACACGTGCAGTTCTAGTTTTGATTCTCTTGCATGTTGTTTTTCAATGGATGGTGAGTGGTTGAATAATTTCTGGTTGTTGATCTTTGTTGTTGTGCACTATAACATGCATTTGCTTTATTTTGTTTACTATAGCTCATTACCATCATCTCAACAGGGATTGTTGATATATATCATTGTTTGATATGCATGTAATTTAGTCAGTTCCCAAGCTATGCATGTTTGCTTTATTTTGTTTTTTTACAAGCAGTTAATATTTGCTTTATCATGAAAATATTCCCAATGCTGCAATGGTTTCAATTTTGCCCAGTCATTCACTACACCATTATAAGATATTAGCAACGGGTAAAAACCGTTGTTAAGTCCAAAAGCAACGGGTAAAAACCGTCTTCATTACAGGAGTGGTTGAATTTAGCAACGGGAGAAAACCATTGCTTTATGTCTAAAAGGCAACGGGTATAAACCGTTGAAAATTGTTACAAAGGCAACGGGTACAAACCGTTGCAAATTGGGTCAAAGGCAACGGG
The DNA here is from genome assembly GCA_030737815.1 of Allium fistulosum. Taxonomy (NCBI): domain Eukaryota; kingdom Viridiplantae; phylum Streptophyta; class Magnoliopsida; order Asparagales; family Amaryllidaceae; genus Allium; species Allium fistulosum. Next base: position 694,759,796 of record CM060904.1, read on the forward strand.
TAATAACCGTTGCAAATTGGGCCAAATGCAACGGGTATAAACCGTTGCTTTATGGACAATAGGCAACGGGTATAAACCGTTGATGAATGTACAAAAGGCAACGGGTACAAACCGTTGCAAATTGGGTCAAAGGCAACGGGTAATAACCGTTGCAAATTGGGCCAAATGCAACGGGTATAAACCGTTGCTTTATGGACAATAGGCAACGGGTATAAACTGTTGCTGAATGTACAAAAGGCAACGGTTACAAACCGTTGCTTAATGGGAAAAAGTCACACATAAAGCAACGGTTAACAACCGTTGCACATAGTGTTGCTCCTGCTCCTACAAAAACACATCTGTAACTCACTACTGCGTTACACGCATATCTCAGTATATATACCAGAATATCAATATATATCAAAATATGCCAGAATATCAAAATATTGGTACACAAGCACTATAAACATATCGCACATATACCATACATATAAAATTATCAAACTTATAATTACACTCAATGTTTTGCAAATAGAATGCTACCGTGCCGGAATATCATACTTATTACACTGCATTGTTTATTACACTACAGTACAAAGATTTCATTAATTACACTACATTGTTTTGCAAGCAGTGAAGTCTACATGGTTCATTACAGGGCAAAGCATTCCAGTTTTCAGACTTAAATGTTCAACCTGGTTCACGTGCAACTCGAAGATTAAATTCAGAGGAAGTTCAACTTCATAAACCTGGAAAGAATATTCCAGTTCAAAAACAAAAGCATCTACCTGATTCAAAAAGTCTAAAACAATTTAAAACAAAGTAGAACCCAAGCAAAGAGCAAATCAAATAATGCAAAGCAATTCAAAGCAAACAACGGTTAGGATAAAGCAAATTTGATCAAGCCTCAATTTCCAGATTTTGAAATCTTTTTCAGGTTCTCTTTCCTCTCTGTCAAACTATCCAAGTGAGCAAACCACCCTTATAAATTCTTAAAACTTGATATATCTATTTTGCATGTGATAAGTCTTGAATGTAAATTGTGAAAGGTGCTTGCATGCTTGTATTTATGTATGCATGACTGTGTGTACGATTGTGTACAGGCAACATGCCTCTGTTTATACATGACAGGTTTGATAAACCTGTCTAAAAATTCATACCACCCAAAAGAATGAATGTTAGGCTTTGATCATTAAAAGGAAATTGCTTGAAATAATGTAATTTCATATATGAAAATAATTTCAGATAAAAACAGGTGCATTGCTATTCTTATATCACAGTTATCTAGCTCAGACTTTGAAATGCAAAGTCAATATAATGTTTTATGCTTTGTACGAGTTGGCAACACTTCTTTCAAGTTGCAAATATATAATGTTATAATAATTTTTAAACACAGTTGTTTTTTAGTTTGAGAGGCATTGAAGGAGAATATAATGGGCTTCAACCTTTTTTTTGGAAGGTAAAAGCTTTACTTCCTAGTATTTTATAAATTGTCGATTATCTTGTAAACAAGACAGACCAGGACAAAATCACATGCATTTGCATATTCAAATTTCATATATAGCAAACAAAAGAAAATCAGCAATATATGCAAAGAACAAGTCAGAAATATCAATACCTCTGACTAAAGATATCGTATCAAACCCTTTTGATGGCTCACATAACCTCCGGCTCCAACATCCCCAAAGGTCTCGGTAAATTGTCGACATATTTTGGCGGTTAGCTCATCTGGCAATAAAATTTTGTCCAATAACACTTTTTCATATGTGGGTGGTACTGGTTTTCCATGGATTACTAATGTTGTGGAATCTCGGCATATAGTACCTGTTATATAAGCATTTCTGGAGTGAATATATGGAATCACATTTACAAAACTAACAAGCTCCCAAACATTTAAGAGGTGGTATATATGGGCACAAAAGCATAAGTGTGAGCATGAAATAATTTCAATGCAAGGATACGCATATATTAGAGATGGTATATTTGCATGCTTCAGGGACACTACACACGCAAGAATAAAAGTTTTAAATCTTGGAACCATTTGCCTTTAGAAAATTATACATGCAATATATATCACGCATGCAAGAATTTCCACACAAAAATCAAAGTAAAACACACGTATAAAGCATGTAATTTGCAAAAATAACACACGCATGTAACAAAGAAATAAACTTGCATGGTTCAGGGGCAGTACATACGCAGGTACAAAAGGATTTACTCGCATGCATCAGGGACAGTGCACCAGAATAAATGTGTTGAGATATAACTCAGCAAAATTGTGACGGTTCACTTTGTATTAAACATGTGGCAGCAAGTTATAAATTTGCTTATACGTGCAAGAAAATGCAGCGCACTCTCCCGTTCACGAAGTTAAGCATTCACTGACTTTGCAACATATTATTTTCTTCAAATTTTAATAAAATAGTACCTGTTGCAATTACTTCGTCCTCGAAGTTCAGGATTTCACATCTTTGGTCGATTAACTGATTGTTCGGAGTGGCAAACTGAGAAGATGCGATTTCACTGCCTACTTGACGATTATCTTGGGCTATGCTGAGAAGACGCTCCAGTTTATCATCCATATTGTCCAGCTTCATCAATTTTTGCTCCACATTTTGCAGTCGCTGCTCATATATTCCTTGGGCCTGTTTGAGCCGTTTGCATGGAATGGCAGCACCCTTAACTTGGCTAGGAGCTATATTGGTCCCAATACTTCGGCTCCTGCCCTTTACATCTTTACCAAACACTGATATAAAGACGGCTTCATCACCACCACTCGTCGTTTCCTTTTCTTTTTCAATTTTGTCCTAAAAAGTAAATACATATATATATATGAATAATGAAAATTTAATTTAGAGGCGTTATTATTTGTTTAACTTACAAAGTAGGAAGATGTCGCATCTGACGTGCTGCCATCTTTTTTCTTATGCGTTTTCTCCCATACTTGAAGACGTGATACTTCTGTTCCCGAACTACTTGAATCGACCTGCATACAATGACCTAAAATTATATTTGGAACTAATGGTATATGCAATGTGATGCACCAATTCAATGACGCATACCATTTCTTGAGTAATCATAGCGTGACTCTTACGTCCCGAATGATGACCATATTCGAGCATTGATCTATTTTGTTTGCCTCGCTTCCTTTTTTCTTTCGCCTTGGGTTTTGATTCGTTTCTTATGAACTCATCCCAATCATCTTGAGCAATTTTCGGTGGACAATTTCTCATTCTTTCTTCGTCAGTGATGAAATGGTCATAATGATTCTTGCGCAAATCATTCTTGTGTCTCCTAAAAGCCTCAGACATTTTTTTCATAATAAGGTCCTTTGATAGAGGATCGAGCTCATAATATTTCTGCATAACAAAAAATGCATGTAAACCATTTTTTATTTATGTATTGAAAGCATTATAAATGAACGGAGCTCATTATTACCTCCAATTGATTCCACACGTCTTCCTTGTAATTTGGCGGAACTTTTTTCCAACTTGGATATGAGATTGGCACATGATTTCTTGCTAGTTTACCAATCTTCGTAGCGACCTTTGAACCATTTTTTCCGACTGGAGAACCGTAGTTGTCTATATCAATTTTCTCCCGTTTTAAAGTGGATGATTGGGAAGTTGTATCATTTGACGGTGGTGTGGCATCTTGTGACATTATGTCCTGCAAAGTCTCAAATCCTAAAATAATCCCAAGAACATTATGACGTACAGTTCTTCCCCTTCCAGCCCATACCTGTGATGTGCGATTGCTGTTGGCCAAATTATTGCATGGAGTCCCCTCCATAACAAGATCAAATGCCTTATATGTCTTAATAAAATTTGCTCCAAGCGATCACAGTTAAGCTGCTGTACATCTGATATATGAACCAACGTCCCCTTATTGATTTGTCTGATCCCACCAACTTCTCACCACATTACGATTTTTGTCAGTCCGACTGACAATAATCGTAATGTGATGAGAAACTGATGGGATCAGACAAATCAGAAGGGGACGTTGTTTACTATATCAGATGTACAGCAGCTTACCAGTAATCGCTTGGAACAATTTTATTAAGTCATATAATGCATTCGATCTTGTTATGGAAGGAAGTCCATGCAATAATGTGGCTAACATCAATCGGGGATCATAGGGATGGGCGGGAAGGAGAACATTCACTTTAATGCGGCAGTGATAAAGTCTTCCTGTATCACCAGAATTTTAAACTTAAGCGGATTCAAAACAATATCTACAATACTGACTGAAATAAAGGATGCAAATACAAAAATATATTACCTTAGCACTGCTGAACTAAAGGGTGCAAATACAATATCTTGAACTGCCTGTCTACCTACAAACACAAAGAAAGAAAGAATAGTCAAGCTGATCATATGTATGTATGTGTACATGTGTGTATGTATGTGATCATATGTAAGTACCTACAACTACAAACACAAAATGAACTCTTGCAATATATCCATCCTTATGGATCCATCAGGATATTATAATGACACTAATAAAAAATATAATGCATCTATTACTATCATTCACGCTATATTTTACATTTTACACCATTTTAAATAAATATTTTGTTAAGGTACAATAATTGCTCTGAAATACAAAGTTAACATATGCATTTGATAAGATCTTCTAATTTTTCATTGTCTTCAAAAGCTGATTGATAAACGGTGGGAAACTCAGTGTCATCCACATTTATGGTCAACCGTTTTGGTGTATGCAAAACCACAAACCATCTGTTATTTTTTAAATCTTTTGAGTAGAATACTTGACTCGCTTCCGATGCAAGAATAAATGGCTCATCATTCACGCTATCTTTATTCTTTAGTTTTCCCAAGTTAACTGTGATCAAGCTTGAAACAGAATCTATTTTACAACCATTGATCTTATCTTCGACCTTTACCCAATCACAATAAAAAACTGTTTGTTTGAAGTCAATGTAATCCAACTCAATTATCTGTTGAATGACTCCGTAATAAGTTGTTTCTGCTTCCTTAAAATTTTTATCCTTCCCACTCGCTCTAAATTATGTAATTGCTCTCATGCATACACCACTATCTTGTGTTAGCTTTCGCTCTTCATAACTCTTCGGAGAAAATAAAAACCCATTCACTTGGTACTTCATATAACTACGGGCATCAAACTTCGGCCCGTTAACTAACCGCCAAAGAGTTGAGTCAACATCGACGGTCTTCAACAACTACAACAAACACAATAAGTAAAAAAACATTGTCAAGGAGGTGTATGGTCAACTTGAAAATACGTTAAATATTTAATACATATACCTCCTCACGTAACCAAAAAGTGAAATTTTTAATAGCTTCCCCAGATGTACCCCCGCCTCAAGTTTGAGATTTGGTGCTTTGAACATAGGAGTTATACCTCCTACGAAAAACACACAATAAATACTATATATATATGAATTGATTTACAATAATAAGAATTCAGAACAAATTCATGAATTTACTTCTTCCATTCATCCAATCCGTCGTATTTATCAAGGACCCATTTACGCACTTGTTGAAATTGCACTTGAGTTAACGTTATATCTTTACCATTATCTAGTGCTATTTCATCAGCAAACTCATCATCCTCGTCTAAAAACGCTTCACGGGTACGTTTATGAGTGCCAGCACCTCCTTTTGGCATATACTCCATGCAGTAAAGACTAGCTTCTTGTACAATATATCCTTCTGCAATACACCCTTCAATATATCTTTTGTTGCGCACATATCCTTTATATGTTTTCATCAACCTATGAAGATGAATAATTGTAAAATGTAGACATTAATTGCTATTTAAATCGAATAATTATGTACATAACTAAAATTAGTAATTTACCGTTCAAATGGGTACATCCACCTATATCTAACAGGACCAGAAATCAATGCTTCATCGGCTAAATGAACCATAAGGTGAATACTGATATCAAAAAATGTAGGCAGAAAATGTTTTTCAATAACACACATTGCTTCTACCAAACTAGCCTTTGCTTTTAGAAGATGTTCCCTGTTGATCACCTTTGAGCACAAAATGTTATAAAAGAGACTAATGCGGTGAATAGCATTCCGTAGATCCTTATGTTGCGGAAAACAATGCTGAAGCAACACCGGAAGTAAATGTTGCATTATGACGTGGTAATCATGTGACTTCATATTTCTTAGTTCAGGAGGGTTGATGCTCACATTGTTATGGAAGTTCGAAGAGAATTTGCTCGGCACTTTCAAATTTTTCAAAACGGTGCAAAACCGTATCTTTTCTTCTTTGCTCAAAGTGAAAGTCGCATTTGGTATGGTTACTTTACTTGTTTCAGGATCTTCTATCACCCACAACTTTTGTTTTATACCCATGATTTTCAAATCCTTCCGTGCATTGATCCCATCTTTTGACATGTCTTTATGGTTCATAATTGTGTTGATCAAATGTTTCGTGACATTCATCTCCGTATGCATAACATCAATATTATGTCGGGTCAAATTTGTTTTCCAATATGGCAAATCAAAGAACTTCGACCTCCTATACCATGCAGGAACTTCTTCATCGATTGTCTTTTTCCATTTTCGACCAATTTCCGGTATGTTTTTACCAACTTTCATTTTTATATTCGCTACCTTTTTTTCAACTTGATAACCAGTCAGTGGTTTTGGAGGACGCTTAAGTTCTTGCTCGTTGTTGAACTTTGTCTTATCGTATCGAAACTTGTGTCCGGACGGAAGAAATCTACGATGTCCCATGTAACAAATCTTCTTACTTTCAGGGAGATAAACAGATGTAGTTTCTTCTCCACAAAGAGGACATGCAAAGTAGCCGTGAGTTGTACATCCCGATAAAGTCCCAAGAGCGGGATGATCATGGATTGCCCACAACACTCTAGCTCTCATTATGAACTCAGATTTCATAAATGAATCAAATGTAACGACTCCTTCCCATAACTGCTTTAACTCGTCTATCAAAGGTTCTAAATAAACATCAATATCCTTCCCCGGTTGTTTTGGCCCAGAAATCAACAGTGTTAACACTGAGAACTCTCTTTTCATGCACAAAGACGGAGGAAGGTTATATGGTACTACAATTACTGGCCAACAGCTGTAAGGGTTAGTTAAAGAAGCATTCGGACAGAAACCATCTGTTGCTATTCCAAGCATGATATTTCGTGGTTCAGCAGCAAACGAAGAATCAAAAGAATATGTAGTTTTCCATTGAGAAGTATCACGCGGATGACGCATTACGGTTGTACCGGACTTGGCACGACCATGCCAGGTCATCGCTTCTGCTATCCATGGTACAGTATACAGTCTTCTCAATCTAGAAATTAAAGGAAAATGTCTTAAGGTCTTTTGAGGTACTGTGGTAGCTTTTCTCTCTTCGTCGAATGATGTCTTGTATCTTGGTGCGTTGCAATTTGTACATGAAACTTTGTTCGCATTATCTTTCCAGTACAACATGCAGTCATTAATGCATGCATCATAAGTTATGTAATTCATCCCAACTTGCTTAATGATCTTCTTCACGTCGGGGTACTTTGAAGGTAGCGTGTTACCTTCGGGGAGTAACTCCTTTATGAATTCGAGTACTGCAGTCACACCATTGTCTGAAAAGCCGTATTGGGTTTTCAAGCTATTCAGTTTCACAATGGCATACAACTTTGTAATCTCTTTTGGACAAGAAGGATACAATGGCTCTGTTGCAGTTGCACTATCAAAAAATGATTTATCCGTAAACTGCTCACCAATATTAGCATTATCATGCAACTGACTTGTAGGTTGAAAATGATGGAATCTATCTGCATCATTGATCAAATCCTCCATCCTAATATGTTCGGACTCATCAGTATTTGTGGCATGACTAACCGGTTGTTGTTTTGGCTTCTCCGGTATTCTTTCCCCGTGAAAACACCACACGGCATATGATTGAACAATACCATATCTAAGCAAATGAAAATGAATGTCATTTAATTTGAATGTATCTTCATTTTTGCACCGCGTGCAAGGGCACGAATACTTTTCCTTATTGCCACCGTTTTCAGCAACAAATTTAACGAAATTTCTCACACCTTCCACATATTCTGTATTTCTTCGATTAGATTGATTCATCCATTGTTTGTCTATACTAAAAGACATACTGAAAGAAAATAACAAGAGCTAATAATAAATCATGGGTAACAATATCTTATGGCTTTCCACCAAGTTCAACTCTGATATTAACTAAACAGATGAATATTCTTTTGATTTCACTTGAAATTTAACATTAGCATCAAACTGTTTCCAAAAAATTTGCCATTACAACGGCGCCATTTTGTAGCACCAGAGTAATGTCTATGCATTATCCCTCTCCTGATACTTGGCTTGCGCCATTAACAACAATTTTATCCACTTACTAAATATGGTCTCATATTTAGTAAAACAAAATTCATTGCATCAACTTATACCCTAGCAGTCACTATAAGCAACTATGTCTAACTAGCATGCAGTACAGTACATTACAATTTGTAAAACAAATCATATATAAATGTAAAAAGATCATCCCTTGCATAACCAATTGCTCTAACACTGTACACTTAAAACATCAAATATGTATTCTGATGGTTCAGATTAGAAGGTGCATCTCTACTTTGGCAAACTGTTAAAGAGTAGTAGATATTGACTATAATCAATCCCCAAAAACTTAATGAAACATCAATCCTAAAAGCAAGGGCGCCCAAAGAATCGGTTGACCAAGCCCAATGTGAATTTTTTTGCCCCTTACTATATAACATGTCAATTTTTTTTATTTTCATTTTCATATATAACCATAAAATCACATATAAAACTATAACATAACAAAGTACCAACTTTTTATACAAAAGTTGCCACATTAAGTGGGCTGCAATACTTATAGTCTCAAATAGTTTACAAAACAGTGTATTTAATTTTTTAATGTATCAAGTTGACAAACTAGTGTATCTAGTTAAGTGTACAGGCAAATCATATTGGGTTCTGCCTAAATGTTTGCGGGTAGACATACACACACTGCAGGAAAAATAGTACATCAATGTAAGTATCAGTTCTTAAATAATTATTAGTTTTTTAGCTTCAGCTTTCAAATTTCAATTCCTAAACGATTATTTACAGAAAACTAGTTGTTTATAACTAAATACTAATAAGTTATTAGCTTCAGGCATTTTCAAGGTTAATGAAATCTAAAGCAGTAAAAGGGCGACTCAATTTTAGAAAATTAGACAACTCAAAACAAGAAATTCGCATACTTAATTAGCAGTGGCAGTATAGAGACTGTAGCAGGACTTCAAATCAGCAGTAGAAAATTAGACAACTCAAATCAAGAAATTCGCATACTTAATCAGCAGTGGCAGTATAGAGACTGTAGCAGGACTTCAAATCAGCAGTAGAAAATATTGCGTAGGAGGCAAGCTTGAGACGACGATGGCTGATGGAATAGCCGAGTATGCAGCGATGATTATTTAAAAAGCGTTGATTTTTGAAACCCTAGTTTTTTTGGGTTCGAGCATCGCCAACATGGAGATTGCTATTGAGCTGTAACTGTGAAGTAAAACAGATTTTTGGTGTTGCCCGGCTCAGTTGGTTGCCCCATCCCAAGGGCTTGGTGGGTTGCCACTGGGCCGGCTAAAAGATTTACGACGGTTAGTAACCGTTGCTAATTAGCCACGGTTGAAAACCGTTGCTGATTGGAACGAAGCACGCCAAAAATTATGGCGCGAAAGGATGAAATTCACCGCCATCATTTGTCTCCAAAGAAGCTACGGTTAATAACCGTTCCCAATTAGCAACGAGAAAAAACCGTTGCTAACTTAACCAAGACGGTTATTAACCGTTGCTAAATGGCAACGGTTAATAACCGTTGCCAAATGTGCGGATGGTTAGTTGCAAATCACAGTATTTGGTGTAGTGATTCCCAAGCTATGCATGTTTGCTTTATTTTGTTTATTAAGTCTGAGTGATTAAACACATTTTTTTATGAAGTGAAATCCTTTAAATTATCTTTATTCTGGATTAAAAATCCTAAGCATCATGAACATATGGATGCCCTGAGTTTGATCTTTGCATTGTGCATTGGGTAAAGGGGATCAGATTGTTTTAGCCCTTAAGAGTTTCAAATAAAGTTTGTTTTTCCTAAATAAAGTGGCATACTGTATATTAACATGGTTGCATGGTTTCAAACTTTTTGGGTATTCATGGCTTTCTTTCGCAATTGGTTTTGAAACACATGGATTTGGGCATAGTTAAGACTTTAAAAGGGATCATAGGGACTTTTGAATATCTACTTTTTTCTAGCAAAAGCTATGGTTTTATGAATTTGAAGTCTACATAATATTAAGATAATTACATTCATTATTTCTAATTGGGCATTAGCAGTTTAAAAGACACATGGTTGTCATAATGGTTAAAACTTTGCAGGAAAAGAAAAACTTTTCGTTTATTTATTTTATTTTATTTTATTTCGTTTTATTTTATTCTATCTTATTTTATCACAATGTCAAAAGGTTGTGAGTTTTTTTTAGTATAAGCAGTTTTGAAGGTAAAACTATGTTGGAATTTCATAAAGCGAATTTCTAAAATGGTTCAGAATTTTTTTCCTAATAGTCTTCCTCAACGTAATAACTTTGATAGTGATGTTTCCAGCTTTGTAAAATGTCATTTCCTTTGTGCATGCATGTGCATGACTTTAGATCTTAGGTACAGGTGGTTCTGCAGACTCTTCTGTTTTCACAAAGTGTGAAGGTCTGCCCTTCAACTAATTTTGTCAATTGGATATAACTTTTAAGTATATCAGGCTTTGTTGTATATGGTTCTGACATTGTTGTATAAGTGGATAAAATTGTTGTTAATGGTGCAAGCCAAGTCAGGAGAGGGGTAATGCATAGACATTACTCTGGTGCTACAAAATAGCGCCGTTGTAATGACAATTTTTTTGGAAACAATTTGGTGCTAATGTTAACTTTTATAGAATTGCTATTTTTATAATTAAGAGTATCATAGAAAATAGTCTATATCAATATACTTCACACATCTGAAAACATGACCCTTACCTTACAATGTGGGACTATTCTCAAATAAGAGCATATATGCTCTTCTCGTATTTTTAATAATTCATTTCAATTCAAAAAAAATTCAATAATTTCCCACTTGAATTTTTCAAAAATATTCTTTTCGAGCAATTGGAACGAGGACCCATTGAAGGGAAAGTCTCATGTTATGTTATATATGAATTTTTATATGTATCACTCGTAATGTATATCCATGATATTTTAGTCTAAAGTCATTTTGTTTTTTAATGTAAACCTAAACCAATAATGTTTCCTGCTTGATATTATATTTTCTAAATGCAGTTGTAGAAAATTGGAAATTTTGAGATAAGATGTCAATAATACTTGTGTAATAATTTTGGAAAAAAAATTCCCTTGGAAAGATAAATAGTCAATTAGAATCAAAGATGGAAAAATATTACTTCATGCTACAAGCAGAGAAAAAACTACAAAGAACACATAACAAATTCCACATTCAAAAGCACATAATAAAATATTAAAGGAAGAAAAAGATTTTACAATAACATTGCAAAAAAATTTCTAATCAGTAGTTATGTTCAAATAAATTTACAAAATTCATTTATAATGCTTTATATATTTTGTAGACCATAGCCTAAATTTTTTATTTTTATCAGTAATTAGATTTTAATATTTGTAGCAATCCTAAGTCTTTCTAGTTGAATCTCACTTTTTTTACCTCCTCTTTTTAAGCTTAGAATCCATTTTAGGAAAATTATAAATACTGATGAAAAAAAGTATTCTCAATTTTAATTGGCATTTGTAAAATAACATGGTACATGTTTTAAAACTTAGCATTTGAGATGATATTAATGTTTAATCCATTATTAATTTCAGATCTCAAATTTTAACCAAAAAATAATTTTCATAACTGTTTTTTTGTTCTAATTGAAATATTTTTAATGTTTAGAGTTCATCTTCTAAATTCATGAAATTTGGATTTGAGAAACAACTGAACTAATGCCAAATGAGGTCTCAGTTTTGAGGAGCTCAGTTTTGTTAAAACTGAGCATGACAAAACTGAGGTCTCAGCTCTCAGTTTTGAGGAGCTCACTCAGTTTTGAAACAAAACTGAGCTGACCTCCTCTTTTTTTGAGATATAGAAGTTACCGGATGGTGGGAAGGTTGTTTGGAATTGTTGAGTTGCTTCTAGTTATGATGGGGAGATGGTTGAGAGGTTCAGGGCAAGTGTTGTGTTGTTTGGTCGTTTATGTGTAGTGGCAGTGAATGGAGGTTATGAAGCTTATGAGTGTAGGGACAGTGAATGTATGTAGGGACAGTTTCAAATGAATTAGCTGACATGTTCATATTTCACGGTTCAAGAATATGTCATCTAATATCAAAAAGAAAAGAGACGTCAAAATTGAGATTAAGAATAATATTAGAGCATCTCCTGTAGACGATTACATAATGTAATACATATACTACGAGCACCTCTCCGGCAGCGATTACATAATACAATCGGTTACATTTCGAGGCTATTTAGTTACAAATTTATAATCAGTTTGAGCGTTTGTTGAGCAAGCGCTCGGTGTTTAGACATTTGCTGAACAAGCGCCTGAAATATATAATTTATAATTTTTTTGATGTCAGATGTCTGTTCATTTTGTTGAAGAAAATAGCGGATTGTAAAATTCAAATATACATTTTGTAAAATGTATACTCATTTTTGTTGGAGATAGCTCTTAGACCTATAAATTACTCATAATGTGGAGTATGTGCCATTCTTTTCAAGTTATAAATTATGTACAGTACCACTTAAAATTTCTCTATAATTAGCTGACATATTACAGTATTATTTCATTCATAATGTAAAGTATGTACAATACCATTTAAAATTCTACCATTTCACAACATGACAAATTTTAGCTTATAAAATACCATTATTTCGTTCATAATGTATACCGGTACCGAGAAGACATTGTCAACCTCTATGCTATCTGAAATAGTAAGACTTGTTGCATAACATGTCACTACTGTGTAATATAGTAATTATAAAAAAAATGCTTATATTTCATGGGCGGTTGCCTTTGTACGTTGGGTTGTTCTAGACATTTTCCTTACTTGTCTACCCCTGCAATCGGGCTTGCATATCATTCACCTTTTCACTATTAAAAAACATGCATGGTTCTTGATGGTTCTACCAAACCTATCAGACCCTCAAACCATGAGTCCTCACTGATGTCTCGTGGTCCACTTATATAAACACTGATACAAAACCACTAGTCAACTTTACATAATTTGGTTACTGGGTGTGAAGTTATGGAAGAAACTGTGGAGGTGGTGAAGTAAGGGAAGGCAGTGAAGATGTACTTGGTTTCTTTTTGGTAGAGGGGAGTGTGGATGATGGGTGATTGGTGATTTTGGATGTGGATATGGCAGGTTGTGTATATTGGAGGTCGGCTTTGATTCAGGTTGAAGAAGTGGGGCTCGGCAGTTTGGGTTTGTAAGAGGCAGTGGTATAGAAGTTTGCAGGGGAAAAAAATATTGATTGTTGCTGAGGCAGTCACAGGCTGTGGTGTGGTATGGATGTGATCGAGTGGCTTGTGCACAGTTTTGCAAGTTTTGAATTGTGGAAAGCTTTGAAGTGTAGTGGTTTGTGCACGGTTTTGAAATTTATGAGTTTTGAATGGTAGTGGTTTGTGGCAGGTGAAGTATGAGTCTTGGACGATGTTTTGCACAGTTTTGTAGATGCAGTTGCAGGGTGTTTGTTGGGTGGATTTGTGAGTGTGGACGATGATTGAAATGGAGATTGAAGTGCAGTAGGGTGAAGGTTTGAAGAAGTTGAAAATTTTGTGTTTAAATGTGTTGCAATTTTTTAATAGTTGCAAATTAAATATGTTATTTTAAATGTGTATTTGATCATTAACTTTTGAATTTCTTTGTTACAGGTAGGTGAAGTTTTTAGATGCAAAAAATGGACAAGATACTCTTTAGATTTTTGGGTGCATGTTTTGTCATTAATATTTGAAGCAAAACTTTGTAGATGTTGGGCCTTTGTCTAATGTTATATGAAGATGGTTTATAAATTTCATCGTTGTTTGTAAGCAAGCTTTGTTCGTGGATATTGTATAGCTATTTTATGGAAATGATCAATTGTTATGCTTTTATTTTATAGTTTTTTACTTTGATTTGTATATGTTTTGTATATTATCCGATTGAAATATAATTAAATGCAATTAGATTACGGATATGTGATTATTGTAGTGGTATTATTTGTCATAAACGACAGCGTTTAAAAAGTGCGGTCAGTATTTTGGAAAAATAACTCATGATAATACGACAACGTTAAAGCCTTGCTATAAGTTATTTAAAAACATAAATCACATTGATACAACAACGTTTTAGAAATGCTGATGAATAATTAGTAACAGCGTTTTACTGTCGCTGTTGAAAACTGATGAGTTTGTTTTAGACAGGGTATTTTAAACGCTGTGGAAATGTAAAATACCACTCTAAACACTTTTCCACAGCAAAATATAAACGCTGTAGAAACAAAATAAACAACGACAAAATAACACTGTGGAAAATTATTTTTGACAGCGTTTTTTTTTTCGCTGTTTGAAATTACATATCAACGACCGCATGTCGTTATACAGCGTTCTTCACAACGCTGTTATATCATTTAACAGCAGTTTTGAAACGCTGTTAAAAGGCTATTTTGTTGTAGTGGTGGGATGGAACCCACGACCTTCTCTATTGGAATGGAATCCACGAAATTTTCAAAATGACTTATTTTTAGATTTTTTCAAAACTATCTTTAAAAAGACATCTCTCTCTATTTAAATATTTTAGCCTTAATTCAAAAACTATTTTTAATCATATTAATTTCAAAATCATTTCTTGTTTTAAAACTATCTCATGGTTTTAATGTTTTAGCTTTAATCTCAAAATATTTATATATTTAGTTTTTATTACTTTTATATTTCGTGAGATCACTTTCCAAAGGTTTTTATAATCATAAAGTATATTCAAAATAGTTTACAAAGTTCTAATATAGTTTCGACAAACTTTAGAAAGAAAATCTCTTTTAAACAAAAATCAATTTTCAAAATATACTAGGGGATGTTGACATTCCCCTACCCCCATGTCGACATGGTAGCCGTAGAATTTAAAATTCAAATTTTCAAAAGAAGTGTCTATTCGTCATAACCTTTCACGAATGGACATGATCGTTATCCTCCTATAAATACTAGTTGTTTTCAACGAATTTTAAGTTAGTTTTTCTTCATTTCTTCACTCCTTCTCCACTCAAATATTCACTTATATTCAAATGATTTAACAAAATTCTGCCGAAATTCTAAGTGAATCAAACTCGATCATTTTTAGTTTGATTCTCTGCCACTCTCTCCCAAAGATCTCAGTGCTATTTAGAGTTATAATATCAATTTTAATCAAAGATCGAAAGATCGAAGTGTATCAGTCTATCTCTATCAAAGTGTGATTGGAAATGGTGTGATTGTGGCCCGTAAATCAGTTGGGTGTGATTGTAGCCCGTAAATCAATTAGGTGATCTTGTAGCCTAGTTAAATCAAGAGAGTTTGCCATGGACTCGGAGACAGAAGGGTGTATCTCGTGGTCTTGAAATCGAGGTTGTAATATCGACATTATATTTGAAAAGAAATCTGCACAAGAAATTGTGTGCGACTAGATGTAGGGTAACTCTGAACCAGTATCCTTTACTCTTTTATTTACTATTTACATCTGTGTCTGATTCTGTGATTGTTTTTGTGTTTGTGAATTTCATCTGTTTGGATTTAATTTGAAAAGATTTCGAAAAGATTTATAAAATTAATTAAACACTATTCACCTCCCCTACTGTTAATTCTGCCTTAAGATCCATAATCCGTATTTCCTTCAAGAAGCGTCAGACTCTTCTAATGCCAATGATTCATTTCATCGCGTGGTTTAAATGATGCAAAACGAACCACCGAGCAGTAACGGCATCAGACGCATCCGATGTGTCGGACGCATCTGACACTCTAGCCAAAGATTTAATGCGAACACACCCTTGATTTGAAAAAATACCCAACAATTCCGACCGGCTTATTCAATAAATGCTTGACGTCCACCGCTTGCTGAATAAATGTCCAATATTAGACATTTGAATGTCTGTATAATTCGCCTGACCTACTACGTTTATTAAATGAACACTCGGCTTCGAATGCTAAAGCGTTTGACTATGATCGTTTATTGCGTTAACGTACAAACCAAATTTAGATTTCTGGAAATTTCAAAGGGATTCAACATTTAGAAATTGGCAATTCAATTTTGAAATTTCAATGGCGAATTAAATCTTTGTTAAAGCACCTCCAACAGTTCAGTTCTGAATCCAAAACTGAAAATGGAAGAAAAATCCAACAACCATTGAACGGGTATCTGAAGATCAATGGGCATGCGGTTTCAGTTCAGTTTCATGAATTGGAAACTAAACATTACCATGAATTTAGAACTATTGGAGATGGATGGCCTAAAGCGGAAACATTGAAACAAGAAATTCTGAAAGGCAACGGTATAGATTCCGTTCTGATTAAAAAAACTCTGAAAAGCAACTGATTGCTGCTTTTTACATTCTTCCCTTCCTCGCAACTGTATCTGTAATTAACTGCAAAGAATCTGCCTTGTTGTCCCCTAAGGATTAGTCAGGAAAATACATCAGGATTCACTCAAGACAACGGCCAGTCTTCAAATGATAAAATTGATAGCTTTTAAAACTACTTGTTCAAAAAAATGTCACAATTAACAAGATCAAACATCTTACTCTAACACAAACCAAATAATAAGTTAATAACAACATCTTATCAATTACAAACAATGCACTCCAATTTCCCACATCCCTTCAATATCATATATTGGTTGAAATGCACATATATTTGGAATAAGATCAAAACAAGAACAAGCAAAGAAGAGCACAGCAAGAAAGAAAGAGCCAAATCTGATGCAAAGACCTCTGAACCTCCTTCTCCTGCCTCCTCATTCTAGGGCTCCCCCCACCAAAACTGTACATACCCACATTACCCAACTGCAAATTCGCGACCTCCGACTGATTCCTTAACATCAAAGGCAGCACAGCAATGGCCATGCCTCCGAGCGCCCTGCTCCCTGCCCCACCTCCTAAAGGAGAAGAAGGAGCCGAAATAAACTCATTAAGTTCGTTCGAACTCACCTCATTATCGTAATGGTGATGATGGACGTGGTAGTGATGATGGTGCCTCTGCCTTTGAGTATTTGTACCATGGTGTCCTTCTTCGGGGTCGGTGTGCCCTATTCGGAGGCGGGGTCTATTGGGAACGTCGACCAGTTGGTCAGTTTGCTTAGGGCTGTTATGGCCTCGGCCATAGAGAGGGACTAGTGAGGTCTCTGAAAGTGAAGCCTTGCATACGGGGCAGTTTTGCAAAGAGTTGTCGACTTGAAGCCATTTGTAGATGCATGGCCAGCAGTAGAGATGACCGCATAGTGTGACTACAGGCTCCACCGCTATGTCCAGGCAAATGTTGCAGTCGAAGCCTCCAGGGGTAGTTTCGGTATTTGTTGTGGAGTTTTTCAGTGGTTCTTCATCGGATTGAGGTTCGTCGATTAGGCAGCCATTATTAGTGGTCGTTCCTTCCACCTCCATGCAAGAAAACCAGCTTATTTTGCTTTGCAAGAAAGGTCTGAAAAAATAAATATATGTCCTCTTAGGCATCTCCACGCGAAAGAAATATTCAGATTTCCTCTTTTCATTTCTGTAATAGTTTGATCAAAAATCTTGAAATTTTATGATTTAAGTCCTATTTCAGATTGGATCTATCTCTTGATGATTCGATTTACGTTCTGATTCAAACTAGCTAAATCACAATTTTGAAAATTGATTCAATTCATACGGCTATATTTAATCATTAATATACTTATATGGATCCATAGTTACAAATTTTAATGTTTTTATAACGAAAATAAAAATGGAAGAAGAGAGAAAATTGAGTTTTTGGTTTAGATGTAGAAGTTCAAACATCAAAATAAATTTAAAAATGTGTATAACCTTAAAAATATCTATCTTTTGAATTTAAGATTTACGATTTAAATCTTGTTTCGATTTAAAATTTGAACTTTACGGTTCAAAATCACATCTCGAAAACCTTGTTTCACCCCATACTCCAAATTCAGAACCACAAGAGGGCAGCTACTTTATAGCTGCCTGCAAGTAGGCAACTGTAATAGTCTCCTATTTGTAGAAGCTAGTGTTATAAGCACCAAATTAAGTGTGAAATAGCGGACCCAGGTCAAAAGCAGATATTTTTATTATCGTCGCATACTAGGTAGGTGTTTACATGTTGAAGGATTACTCAGATTACCCTTCGTAATCCTACGAGAGCTATAATTACAAAGTATGATTTGTTGGAGATGCTACTATGTTCAAGGTCTTTCAGAAGTATATTAGGTAGGTCTTAAGTAGACTACAATATGGTCAATTATATATTGAAATCTGAAATAAGAATATTAATTAGTTGTGCTAGCTGCAAGCAAGAGTACTAACAAAAATTTCTTACTTTGGTTGGTATATGACTCCACAGTCCAAGATACATGAACATGAAACTAAATTCTATTAGACTAAATGATATTGTATTACAGTGTTAAATTAGGTATAGTAACTACACATTCAATGTTTTGGTTGAATAGTAATAGTTTTCATACTACTGTAATAACTGTGCTTGTATCATTCTAAAAAAAACTGTGTTTGTTGTCAAATGCCATCCGGTTAAGAATAAAATTCTAGATCTGCTTTTTCACTTACTCCACATCTTACTATAGGTAGGTGAGTGGAATCATCATATATCTTAGACAATTCACGAATTTAAGTAGTAAAATAGGATTTAGTTAATCATTAAAAAAAAAAGGCTCGAAAAGCATATATATATATATATATATATATATATATATATATATACACATATATATATATATACATATATGGGTGAGTCTTTCAGATTTTGTAGCAACAGTGGCTGTTACTGTAGGAAAATAAAGTAAGACATGGACATCTTACCTACAAAAACTAATCCAATAGAGCAAAAACGTACAATTAAGACTGCAGCAATATTTGAGTGCATCATCGCACAGTTGATCTGCACGTATATTAATGAAAAAGTAAAACCTCTGCCTACTGGAGTCCCAGTAACCAGGCCCGGTCGAACCCGAATTTGGACCATGGGCAGTGGCAGTGAAAAAGAAAGTAAGTTATAAATTTGAGACCCCAACAACGATAAAAGTAATGCAAAAGTTGACAAAGGTAGGACTTTAAGCATGCACACTTAATTCATTAGATTGATGTTTAACCACACAAGCTGTTCATTTCTCTATATATTATTTGTTATGTCATAATGTTTATAATAAAAATTGATAAAATTGGACTCTTCCCATAAATTGGGTCATCGCCCGAGTGCTATTTTGTTCACACCGGTGTGAACAAAACACGACTCCTCATTAGTTGAAATCAGCGAGCTCCATGTGGAGCCCGCTGATTTCAACCAATGTGGAGTGCTGTTTTGTTCACATAGTGTGAACAAAATAGCACTCGTCATCGCCCTGTTTGCCTAGGCCCAAGGCTGGCCCGGCCAATCATGCAAAACAACAGGATAAAGCATGACCACACAAGTGGTCAATTCACGACCATAGAACCATCCAAGATGTATTTGGTCAACATCATGAGATATGAATTTGAATTTGCTATGACCGTGAAGATACGAAATAATATCGAAAACAACATTGAACAGAAAAGCTGTCAAGAAGGTCATGCATATTTGCTAGTGGTTGGGTTCCTTCTTACAAGTAAGTCACAAAAACATATACAAAAAAAGTCTGTGAGCATACAAGGTTAGCCATACAAAAGAAAAGGGAGATAAGCACTGACCCCATCTCCCAATCATAAAGAAATAGCAGGGGCCCATACTCAATAGAATTCACCACGAAGCAACAAGGAAATTTGGTCATACCTAACCTCTACTATGTCATCTTGTACAAATATTAAATAAAGAAGGCATAAAATGGATGGTTTCTTTCCAAACACTCAAGCTTTGTCATCATACATTTAACATTGTATACTAGATACATAGAATATCTCAATTAATTCTAGAATAATGGTGTGTGCAAGGTAACAAGAAATGCCGGTTCCTTTTTTATGAGCAACAAGATATAATATATGTAATTTGGTTTCTAGAAAGATAGTGAAACCAATCTGCTTAAATTTTCATGACATTCGGCGAAATCTCATTTTAATGATAGTGATTAACTTAAATCATTTGATTTGATTTATTGGGCATTACTTAACGTATTAGACCTGTCGTATCAGCATATTGTCAGGTAGTCCAGGGACAATAAGATAAGGCTGCAACAATTTGTATGTCAACATGTTTGCAACTTTCAACAAGATATCTCAGAACAGAATTACAATAGGCAGGCAACCATACTTGTTAACAGCTACTTAAATATAATCTTCTTCTGGTGATTAGAAAATTGTGGATTTGTTGTGCAATGAAATGTTTATTCTTTACAGTTAACAAGAACTTAATTACACCAGATAGCTAAATCACAGGACCTATCAAACGTGAATGTGATAGGCATAAGCATATTTCAAAGTTCGGCCAGTATACCTTTTTCATACAAAATCCTACTGGTTTAATAGGTCATTCACATTATTCGCCTGATCTATTTAATTCATCAAACTTTAAAGAATTTGAGATATCAAACATAAGTAACAGGATCATTGACAAATTCTAGTTTCAGGTCTTATCAAAAGTTTTACCAACAGAACAAAGTTAAACATGAATCATTTACCTTAATCAACAGAGCTGACTTACATAGATGTAATTTCTTTTCATGACCCCAAAATTTATTCTAGTTTATCGTCTTCAAATTAGTGGCTGCAAAATACAGACCGATTTTGGCATTTTAATCTGTAGAATATCACATAATATTCTCGTACAAACATATTATCAAATACAAAGCAACGCCATGTCCGAATTCTAATTATGATTCACATTAAAAACGTTTAGGCAATAGAATTACATCAAATAGCAGAAGGTTCGTAATAATTCAAATTCTATGATATGGTTTAACCGTTCTCCTCAATATATCTATTTTATTTTTGATTAATTAAAATCAATTAACAATACCAAAATGAAAAGATTGTAAAATAAACAATAAAATTACCTGCAACCTTCTTAAACCGATTCGATCGAGCTTCGATTCAATATGGAGATATCTCGGATGATATAATGGCGATATGAGAAGAAAAATGGAAAGGGAGGAGAGAAATAAATAGGACGCTATTAAGAATGAAAAGTAAATGGGGGTAAAATAATAATTATGTTTGTTTGAGGGGGAGAAAAATGAAAATATTGTTGTGGTTGGTTAATCTTGTTGGACGGTTCACTCTGTTTGGTCTTATATACTGTCACTTAACAAACCATGCTATTCTACGAATTTAAATGATTTATTTTGATAATAAAAAATAGAATATTACAATTATTTGGAGTGATAAAAATGGACGTATTTTATAGTCAGCAAATAACTTATGTAGCGCAAAAGACACGTTGCAAGCATTAGATGTAAAAAATTATACTTTTAAATTCGAACATTCAAATATAATTGCTGAAATAATGCCATCGACTTAATAAACACTTAGATAGGTACGGTGCACATGTGCAGAAATAGCTTTGAATAAAATATATCTTGAGTTTAAAATAACCAAAATTTAATCTGATATTAAGTATTTTTATTAATTTTTGTTTGTTTTATTTCATTATGATGATGACATGCTCACAACAAACTTCAATACGGTAATACCAGATGTAAACAACAAAATTCTAATTTCGAACATAATTGGAAGTAAACAAATCATTAGACATTAAAATCAAAAGTAAAGTAAGTATAATAGTAAAGGAGAATGTAAAACATAAGACCATTCCCAAGCAGGGTCTGTCTGCACCCCACAAGTTTGTCAAGGCAAGTTTGGAGGTTGGCAAGTTGCTAAGTTTAGTCGGCTTTATAAAAAGTGACTAAGGTGGAAATTTAATATTTACACCACGTGGATTGCAATCATGTGGCCACGGATTACAATCGGCGTGATTCATTTAACCGGCATTATTAAAAAAAAATTGAGTTTTTAATAAGGTTTGACCAATCTTTATTTTGTTGGTTGGGGGTGGGTTGTTGGGATTGGGAGTTTGAATAGATAAAAGTGATGTCTAGCGATCCCTTGGATTAGAAATGCTCTAACAATGAATGATGAATGTTTTAAAAGAAAGTGCATTGTTATTAAAAATATATTAAAGGACAAATTTTTAAAACAAACATTTAGAAAAAACTCATTTCACTAAAACACTTCCCTGCAAACTAATCGTAAAATCATGTCTCGTTTTAATATAACTTGCGTGTTTATGTAATGCGCAAGTTATATATTTTTCTAACAGGAAAATAGGCACAATGACAAACTTAGAAATTTTTTTAAACCGGAGGACTTCAAGTTTATTTTTTCGGCTAAAGGACAATGCTAGTTATAACTAGTATTTTGTATAGTGTAAAACTGAATATAATGCTAGTTACAACTAGCATTTTGTATGGTGTAAAAGTTGAATATAATGCTAAATATAACAAGCATTTGTCCTTCGGTCTAAAAATAAATTTTCATGTCCTTTAGTTTAAAGTTTGTCATTTTCGCTAATTCTCTCTTTTTCTAAAATAAATTAAAGTTTACGCATTCTATAAATGCGCAAATTTATATATAAAAAATAAACTGCTAATGTTTATTACAATGCTGAAATTGCATCTCCGCATTTCATAAACGTGCAAATACAAATTTAAAGCTTGCGCATTTATAAAATGTACAAACTTTAAATTATTTTTTTATACAAAAATATAGCTTGCACATTCCATAAAAGCGCAAGCTATATGAAAACGAGACTTATTTTTACAATAAGTTTTCAATCAAGCCTATAGTTGCAATATGTTTTTATTGCAAGCCTGTTTTAAAAAAATTGTCCTATGATAAATGTAAAAATAAGTTGAATAAACACTGCTAAAAAATGAACATTATACCTAGAAGTGTTGCCGATGAGATGAAGCCGTGTCGTTGGTAGGTCGTCGAGAACATGTCAAAAGATATATGACATCGGTATGTCGTCGAAATTTTCGATGACATACTGACGACAACTTGATAATAAACAAAATAACCGTTAGTATGTTGTCGAAAAATTCGACAACTTACCAACGACATAATTCCACTACAACCCAGGCTCGTATCCCTTTACCAAATTCATTTCCCCCCAAATCAAAAAATAACACCAAAATCCTCCTCTCTTCCTTCTCTATTGTCGTACTCTGCTCCGCTTCATCCTTCCATCTCGGTTCTGGTCACAAACCCTCCTCCTCCACACTGTCCTCTACGTTGCTATCTCCGCTCCACTTCCATCGCAAGTCGTCACCATCTCCACTTTCATCGCAAGCTATCACAATCTCTGTTTCCTTCTCCATCGTGGATCATCACCAACTCCGCTTCCTTCTCCATCGTCAGTTGTTGTCCTTTGCCCACTACCGGCCATTGCAAGGGACTATTCGAATCAAGAAGGTATTTTTAAAATTATTTTCTTTAATTTTATTTTTGTTTGTTATTGCCCTCTCATTCTGTCACTTAAATATTTTTGAGTTTTACTGTAAACGAGTTAATTTCATAGGTGATTTATCATGAATAGTTTGATTGAAATGAATTGGTTACAAATGTATATGTACATGAAGGGATATGAAATTACTATATATTTTGATTTGGAAGTTTTAATTTAGTTTACGAGAATCCATAGATTTGTTGGCCCCGTCTAATGGGTTTTGTATATGATTGTTATATTGATATTCGTTTTTATTAAAATGGAAATCAATATTCATCTGATGCAACATTCCTCGGATTTGTTCCAGTATTGGAAAGTTATAAACAGAACAATATATACGTAAGTCGTAAATCGATATTTTATCCTATACTGTTCGTAGAATTTTGACAACCCTTTATGTTTTATTCTCCGTGTACATTTTTTGTGTATGATATAGAGAATAAGGGAAAGTACTGCCAAAATTTTATAAATCGTTCACGATAAAATATTGATTTGTGAATTACGTAAATATTTTTGTATTTGCAATGGGAGGTAGAATAACCGGTTAGTTAAATCATGGCTTACACTTATCATTATCGTTTACTTAATTGTAAAATTCAAGATATAATAATATATGATAATATTTTAAAATTAACGATGAATAAATAGTAGTATATGATTTATTAAAAGAAAACAATATTGTATGATATTAATAATAAAATTAATGACTAATAAATAGCATAATATGATGTTAGTAAAAGAAAATTTTATTGTGTGACATTTATAGTAAAATAAAATATAACCATATATGATATTAATAATAAAAATTATTGAAAGAAAACAATAATGTATGGTATTAATAATTAGATAAAAATTAATGATATTATGAATAATATATTAAATAATATATTGTAAAAATTAGTATTAATAAATAATAGTATATGATAGTAAAAGAAAATATTATTATATGGTATTAATAGTAAAATAAAATTAACCGTATATGATATTAATAATAAAAATTAGTAAAAGAAAAAAATATTGTAAGATATTAATATTATAAAGTAAAACTTAATGGTGTATGGTATTGTATTTTTTCTTCTTTTTTGCTTATTTTCATAGAGTATGGAATGAATTATTTGAAAGCTCGAAGTTGGATGTATAAGAAGTTCAAAAAAAACGTACCATTGCAATTTAATCAAGGCGTAGAAGCATTCCTAAATGTTGCTTATAATGATAAAACAAATATGAAAGAATCTGGTGTCCGTATAGTAAATGTCGTTGTGTGGAACTCTAAAATATGATACTGTAACTTTACATTTGCATACAAAGGATTTTATGTCAGACTACCACTGTGGAAATTCCATGGTGAAGTCAAGACAAGATGTGAATTGACAGTGATAGTTGAAGATGAACCTGAAAACACTTATGTCGATTTTGATGAACCTAATAAGAAGATAGAATGACAGAAATGGTTCATGGTGCCGCTGGTTCAAGTATATGGACTAATGAACCTGAAATAAAAGTGGAACTTGACCCAGAATCGAAAAAGTTTTTCGATTTGTTAGAAGCTTCAAAAAGACCATTGTATAACGGATGTAAAATGATGCATTTGTTAGCGACATCTAGGTTAATCGTTATAAAATTCATATACAACACGTTAGAAAATCTAATGAACTTGATTCTTAGTCTTTATAAGGAAATGCTTCTACCAGATAATAGCTTGGAAAAAAATTGGTACTTGCTAAAAGAAGAAGTATTTATCTTTGTTCCGTCGTATAAAAAGATTGATATGTGTCCAAGTATATGCATGACATATTAGAAGAAAGATAAAAACCTTACAAGATTCTACAGCAACCAAAGATATAAATTGACAAAGAATAATAGTAAAGACGTGTCTTTTACTCGTATGCACTACTTTCCGTTGACAAATATATTATAAAGATTGTATGCATCTTCTACTAATGCAAAATACATGTGATGTTGTAGCGAACGACATCGAGTTGAAGATGTTTTATGTCATCAATCAGATGGCGATGCTCGGAAGCATTTCGATAACGTCTATCCTGATTTTGCTAAAGAATCTCGTGATGTAAGACTTTGTTTGTGTACTGATAGATTTGAGTTGTTTGCTTCATTTGGTAATAAACCTTACTCAATCTACCCGGTTATTCTAATAGCTTATAATTTGCCACCGTAGATGTGCATGAAAAACTCATACATGTTTTCAACTGTAATGGTCCCAAGACTGAGAAATCCTAAAAGCGGGAAAGATGTATATTTGCAGCATTTAGTGGATGAACTGAAGAGGCTATGGAAGGAGGACGTTGTAACTTATGATGTATAAAAAAAACTTTCAGGACGTTTGTGTAACGACCCAGAATTTCATATTGATTTATAATCGTCATTAAACGATTAGTGTTGATAGCTAATTGCTGTTTGGGATTTATATCAAGTAAAATCCTTTTGAAAATTTGTTAAAGAGTTATACGGGCTTTCAATTGAACCTTGGCCCAATAACCCTCTCTCTCCCATCTTTATTAATTCAGCCCGTTACTTTTGTTGAGAAAAAGTTTGTACTCGTTCCTCTTCTCATTCCTTTAGCAAAACCCTAGAAACAAACGAACAGGAGAAAGAATGGCGGCTCCAAGATTTCTTCGATCGTTCATTCGAGAATGAGAGTCGAGATTTTAAGCCACGACTAGGGTTATCTCGATCGAGAGCCTCGTCGACGCCAAGCACTGCGTGATGCCACAGCTTCTAATTCTCTATCGAATGCTAAGGTGAGTAATTTCGTTTACTCACATCTAGTTCATCTTCGTATGATGCTTCTGCAATTTCGAGTTTTGCTTTCAAGTTGTTTCGTCTCGGCCATCACCATTAAATTGATATCGAACTGTTTTTTATGATTTATGACTTCTGAAATTTCGCGAATTTATGTTGACCTCGGCTTCAACTTGATTTTTGACATGGTCAGCACAAAACTGATGAGTTTCGTGGCCATCACATCTTTGGTTGTTTTGACGACATTGATTTCGACAGTGAGCTTGATGTCGTTTATGTGATGCCATTTACTGTTGATAATCTAAAATGTTCGAATCTTGTTCACGCATTCATTAAAGGTTGATGATTTTTTTGATTAGCACTGCTTAGAATTCTGGTGGTTTCGTATATTTTGAGCTTCGGCCATTTGTTTTTGTTTAGATGCCTGTGATGATTTTCAACTTTATCAATTGTTTCAGTGTTGACTTGATGCCAGAAATTCACCTGGAAGTTTGTGTTGTTTTCTTCGAGCTTGGACTTGAAGAAAAAAAAGGATTTTGAAAAAAAAAATAGTTTGGGCTCGGCATTATTTTGATTTGAAACTGTATTTCCTTGATTAATAATCTTTTTTTTATACGATCTCGTTTCGACTGTGACTTTGGCATTACTTTTAACATCAGTTTGAAATCTCTTTTGGCTATGTGACCACCACGGCTCGCTTCACATTGACTTTGGTCACTTGTTTTTGCATATGTGATTCCCTGACCTTGTACTATCTTCGGCCATCACTGGTGCTGTGGTATCGAACTACAGTTTCATACTGGGAAATCATTATAGTTTATTTGTGCACTTGCTCGAGTCTGGTTCAAGTAGCCTTACTTGTGAAAATTTGATGTTGTAGACCCACTGAATCATTTTCAAGGTCTCATTGCTACCGTATGTTTGTTGTTTACATAATGTAGTCTGGTTTTCTTTTGATAGCCTACACTTACATGATTTGTTCGATTTTCTGATATATTCGGAAATTCTTAATTCCATGTTTTCTTAACATATTTGATTCTAGTGATATTTCAACATGAGAATATTTCTGCTGTTTGTGACTATTTATTCTCATATATGACTTTGCACATTTAGTTGTAGTTGATGTTTGTGTGGCATTCACTCTTATGTGCATTTTTCCCTAAGGGATGTAGTATGTGCCGGTACTTTTCTGTACATGTTTACACCGTGATCACTTCACTTGAATCTGCACTAGCCTTTGAGCCTGATTTTGTTGCATTGACTAGTACAATCTTTACTTGCTCTTGCAACTTGTCTGGTTTACTGAAATTCATTTTTTACCAAGACATGTTCACTACATTCAATTATGAACTGTATTAAGGATACTTTTGATGCTACTGATGTGTTTTATCACTTCAGTTTGATTCACACAGGGGATCTAGTATCACTGATTTCGAGTTATTTTGAGTTGTAAAACTGAACCTTGTAACATGATGGTTTAGGTGGTAGCTCTTGCGGTCTTGTTGCATTTCATTCCATGTTTACTGTCACTGCCCATTTATGTTTTTGCATACCTTGTAGTTGCTGATCATTTTCCTTCATGTATGGTTGTATATCCAAATGACATATGGATTTTGAGTAAATGCTTCATGATTTTGGTATTGTTGTATGCATCGAGGCAGTTGCATGTGTTTTGCAGTTTTTCCCCTGTTGGGATTTGTTTTGAATTCACTTGAGTCGAATCCGGTATTTCGGGTTTGACCTTGTGCTCGTCTAGAGGTTTTTATTGATCTTTTGAGCATTTCGCCACTTTAGTGGCGAGGCAGTGCACGCGTGCGTGTACTACAGCCACACAGTATTGATTTTAATTGATATTTTGATTGTTTGAATTGTTTCGTTGGTTCAATTCAATAATTTGAAGTTGTATTCTGATTTGTTTTGAGTTGATTCTTCTGTTGTTGTCTAATTATCTATTTGATAATTAGATTATGAGTTTCTAATTAATTGTTAATAATTGGATTTGGTTGTCAATTGTTGTTAAGCAATTCTGATGTTTTTAAAATTATCTTCATTGATATTCCTTTCACTTATCTTTGTTGATGGTTTGAATCTGTCGATTTTTTGTTTAACACTGTTTAGTGTTATATCTACCGTTATCCGATTCTCTTATCGAGGAGTCGGATATATGAGATTTCTGTGACTGTCGTCTATTTGATATTGATTATCATTGTTTCTGTGCATTAATAACCGAGTTTGAATTAGACTGACCCGTGTATTATTTTCGTTTGAATGTAATACTCAGGTCAGACCCGAGTTATTTCAGGTTGTAGATTTCCTTCTTTGAGTTGCTGTTCGGGCTATGAAGACTTTTCACATCTTCTGAAGTTGTCTTTGTCATTTTGTAGAAGTCGTGTCATTGTATAGGATGATATGTATTCATGTATATTAGTTGATAATGTACTTGTATATATAACTTCCAGAGTCGACAGTTGTAGTTGTATCATATGTATTGTGTCAACTATATTGTAACTGACATCACTTATATATATATGAGAATTTTTGTTTAATTTGTGTTCCGCATTTATATTATCAGTGTTGTTATTATATTCATTGTCCTAAACTATTATGAACCGTCGTAGTTCGTTTTGTACTAGAATTGGGTATGTCGATGGGAGTAAATAAATAATAGATGAAAAATAAAAAGTATATACCACTCCTATCGAGATAACTAATGTTAGTGTAAGGCCAACTACGGATGGTCGCTCCTATCCAGCCTTATTCTTTGTAATAATAGACAGTATTTCTTTTAGTACTCTTTGTTATTATGAGCATAGAGGTGGGGCGTCACAGTTTGCATCATTACTGTGGGCGATAAGCGACTATCATGCACATAAAATGTTTTCAGGATGGAGTACAACCGATAAATTTGCTTGTCTTATTTGCCTGGATTCAATAGAATGTTTTTGATCAAAATTTAGTGGCAAAAAATGTTGGCGGGATCGTCATTGTCGATATTTGCATCAAAATGATCGTTTTGATTTGATAAGAAAATTTTCAGAGAAAATACATTATTACTTTAGATCCACCTAGCATTCTGAGTAGTAAAGATGTGTATGATCTCATTCAACATTATTCAAAAGTACAAGAGTTGGGAAAAGAGCCAAAAATCCTTGGTAAAGGACAAATTCATAATTGGTGCAAATATAGTATATTTTAGGAGTCATCTTATTGGAAGCATTTAAAAATTTGACACAATCTAGATGTAATGCATATCGAGAAGAATGTTTTGAGAATTGCTTTAGTACAATAATGAATGTGAAAGGAAAAACGAAAGATGCTTTGAAATCTAGGAAGGACATTGCATTGTACTATAATCGTCCATAGCTAAAATTTGATAATAAACATCCAAATTTTAAATGATTAGCTTGTTATGAGTTGGCAAGCAATAAACGCACAAAACTATTTGAATGGGTTGATTATTTGAGGTTCCCAGATGGGATTGCTTCTAACTTGAAATGTTGTGTTGATATAAAGGACCATCAGCTGTCGTGTGTGAAGAGTTACGATTGTCATGTATTTCTTAAAACTTTATTCCTAATAGTGTTTAAAGAGTTGTTGCCATAGAAGATTTGGAAGCTAATAATTGAGCTTAGTTTATTCTTCAAATATATATGCTCGACACTCAACGGAACCCATTTACAACAACTAGAAAAAAATATACCACAAATACTATGTAAATTGGAAAAAATATTTCCTTTAAAGTTTTAAATTGCATGGAACATCTACCTATACATTTACCAACCGAAGCTTTATTGCGAGGACCAATACAATACGGTTGGATGTATCCATTCAAAAGGTATGTACAATACCAAAAATATTGTGTAAATTTGATTTTTTTTCTATTAATCACCGTAATATTGTACATCTTCAAATATAGGTATCCGGGTCACCAAAAAAATGAAACAAAGCATGCATTGAATGTTCTATTTGTCAAGCATACATTATAAAAGAAGCATCAACATTTTTTTAGTTACAACTCGAAGACCACATTAAGTTAAATTTTAATCGTGGTCGTAATGATGATGAGATGATTCATTCATCCGATATTTCTCTATCAAATTTTCAAAAACGGGGATGCCATCTGGTAAATGAAAAAATGGAGGTTTCAAATTAGTTAATGATTTCAATTTGATCAAATCAACGGTGCTCCTCAATTATGAAGAGTTATTAGATCTATTTGGTATGTAACACAATATTTTTTTTCATGTTATATTTTTTGTCCTTATTAATTGTTTAACGGTCAATTCGAAGAAGTAAATCCAACCATTACCGCTAGTAAAGGATTTAAGGACTATTCAAGAATATGTAAGTATGATTCAGTATATCTTATTTGTCTTAATAAATTGTCAGATATAACTTAAAAATAAAAAATATATAGGTTGTTGATAATAAAGTTACAGATTTTTGTTATCGAACACTCGCATTTGGACCAATGATTAAATATAAGAACTAATCGGTTTTATACATAAACGATTTCAAATTTCACATAGCTGAGTTTGGAGCAAATAAAACAACTTACAACAGTTGGGTCTGTGTCACAAGCGGTCAGGAGATTGATGATTTAGAAGTTTATTATCGTGTAATCGAAACTTTAAAAGATATAAGTAACTGTGCCGATAATAGATGCAAAAAAAGTGGTTTCGAAATTCATCGCTCGGTAGCATACGACTCCCACCACACCCCTCCCCCCTTCCCCCCCCCTCGCATCTTATTCCACTAGGACATCTTCAAACCAAGGAGGTTATCAGTCATCTACTATAGGTGATGATCCCAGCGCATATTATCACCATTCATCGAGACTGATCATATGGAGAAGCATAGTGATGTAGGTCCATCTGCACATGCATGTGTTATAAATTCCAGTGCATCCGTAGGTCCAGTCGGCATTATTCAATGTGCCAAAGGTGGGTAAATGATAAAATTGCATTTATATTTATTTTTAAATCAATAAGTTATCATTTAAAATAACTTCACATTTATTATACAATTTATGTATTTGTAGAACCGACTTCAATAGTAGAATCACGAGTGATAGTATTCGTGATTTGATTCTTGCCAGGGTGAATCAGCTCTATCCTAGATTCTTGGATATTCCACTCCATGTCAAAGGCATCATTTTTAATGATTTTGTGGTAAAATAAATTTAATGCATACTTGATTTTTCATATATAAATTTATATAATGATAATATATTTAAATAAAAATGCAGAGTAAATATCAATGGAAACCCGACACATCTCAATGCTTATCAGAAAACTCTATGAGCATAAAGCAAGTAGTGGATACAGAGAGATGGTGCACGGGATGAAGAAAAGCAAGAAGACGGTTAAGGTGCTTGCTTAAGACATTTATGACCAATTCGATTCATATTGGAAATGGTAAGACATGAATGCGCATGCTAACTAAATGTAGCAAACAGGGCGCAAAATCAAATATTACACTACGAGGGCTCGAGAACTTTTGCGGACTATCAGCAGGATTTGGTATATTTAATTTAATTTTAAATTAGATTATAATAAGTCAATGTTGATGCTTGTTTTTTTATTAGTCTACATAGTATCAAAGAGACGCAACCGCCTGAGACGTGTATGTTCTAACTTACAAGTTCGAGTTGAGTGAGGAGTTGTCTGATGGTTGATACTACAGCTAATGAGTTTAATGTAAGTTGTCCACACAACCCGATTTATATTGTAATCGAATTTAATTCGGTTTCACATTCTCGCAAATTTGTAAATTTATAAAGCAACAAAAACATGCTGCTAGGATTCAAGAGTTGATGGTGCAGGGAATTACGATCACTCTTGAGGCAGAAGAGCAGATGTTTCTCGATTTTTCTAATTTATTGAAAAAGATGGGGGATCGCATACCCAACCTTAGGAATATTTCTACGTTAATTTATAATCTAAACCAAAATTTCTTTTGAAAAGAAAACATTTATGTTAACTACTCAACATAACATTATCTATTTGTTCATAGTCTATCCATTAATTCATCATTTGTTATTCAAATGATGCTAAAATTTTAAATAGTTATGTTAAGTTCCCTTTTCTAATATTTGGTAAATGATTCCCTTTATAATATTTCTTTTAAAAAGAGAACATTTATGTTAAGTTCCCCTTCTAACATTTGGTAAATCGGTAAATAGTTAAAGTGTAATTTAACTTTTAATATGATGCTTAAAATTTTAAATATGATTGATTTACAACCCCAATCCAATGAGAGAGGCTCCCCCTACAGCGCTACGCGGATTCAAGCTGAGTTGGAGGAATTGAAAAGAAAGCATGTGTGGCTGCTTCAGAAGCATGAGGAGGAGATGTCAGCATAAAGAGGGATGATGAAGAGGCATAAGGAAGAGATGGTCGAGAAGAAAAAGAAAATCGAAGTCATACCAAATATTTTGCCAACAATTTGGAAATGTGTCGCCGCCACAATCGTGAATTTTTTTATATGGATATGATGTATATATTTATGATGTTGTTTACTATATGGACATGACGGTATTGTGTATGGACATGTATTATTGTTTTTATGGAATTTTTATGGTGTTGTTTTACTTTTCTCTATGTTTTTTGTTATTTTGTTGGTTTTATATATACATGGATATGATATTGCCTTAGTTTGGTGTAATATTTGCCTATGTGGTATTGTCAGAAAGTCTTGTTTTATATAATGGTAATAGGGAAAGAAGAGTAGCAAAAATGCTGAAAATTTGGTTTCAGTAAGTCGTTGGCAAGCAGTTGGAAAATCTAGATTTTACATTTTGGGTTAACCGTCTATATGGCATCGGCAAGTCGTCGACAATACTATTGTCGAAAAGTCGTCGAAAAAGAGTCGTCGTCGAGTCGTCGGTATTGTTCAGCTTTTACATTTTAGGTGAGGCATCTACAAGTCATCGACAATAATATCGTCAGCAAGTCGTTAAAAAAGATGTTGCTAAGTCATCGGTATTGTGCTCACATCCGTCGTTGAAGATTATTTTGCCATGGGGTTTATACCAACGACAACCAAGTCATCGGTAAATGTTTACGGACGAGTTGCCGACAACTTAGAGGTGTTGACAAAACCTTATATTCCTAACAATGAAATATGTTATTTGGATTGAAATTTGAATCACTAATAATGTTTAAATGTTATTGAAAATAACATGATAGCTTTCCCACCCCTCGAGAGCTAATTAAACTTGGTCGAATATTCAAGAATTGACATGCCCCTTTTGTTCCAGATCCCCAAACTTCCTTACAAAGTATTGTAACAATCTGCCCTTCGCAATATCCTAAAATCAGCACTGAATGAAAACGTCCGACTTTTGAATACCACAAAAGATAGATTGTCGAGAAAGAAAATTAAAACTAACATTATATTAAGGCATGTCGACAGATCTCATAGCGGAATGATAATATAAAATATATTGAATATACATGAATAGAACGGGATTACAATATATATATATACCAATATATAATTATTTATTAGACCGTAGTAGCGGAAACAAATGATAAATGAATATCGATACAGAAAGTTAAAATTTATCATACTCCATACAAACAGAGTCCTGAATATAATATCTGATACATCAAGTCCCATATATAAACATATACATGTCATGCACTACTACAATATCAAGTATCGATATCGCCTCCATAGAATGCTCCAAATGTCCTGAAAGCGTATCCTCAAAAGCACCTGATTCCAAACTACTCAATCGAGTATCCGAGAGTTGTCATGACGAAAAACAGATAAAGACAAAACGTGGGTCAAACAAAAAGCCTGGTGTGAGGGGAACTATCTCAAAATACTATATATGAAAATTATATATAAATAAGCAGGAACTATTAAGGCATAGCCGGTCCTCTCCACAATCGAGGCTCAGGGGTAATTCGAACTGTCCATAGACATGTACAATAAACCTATCCAAACGATATGAAATCATACCATAACCTGCTCTTCTCCTGTAATCAATGTGTTAGCATAACTAATATAATGTGACTGATATATAACAGTATATACTGATAAAGTAATCAAATATACAAATGCAGAGACAATTTAAATATCATAATGTATGTGTATCCTAGAATACACGACAATGTTATTAACCAACTAAAATAGCATGCACAATTACAAAGATACACGATGAATAGTATGTAAATCGATACTTATCATTGCTGATGAGTGAAGTGTGAAGTGGACGTTGATGGTGATTCAATGATCCTTATAAAGGGTCCATAATAAATATAGTCAGTACCTAATCGTATCATAGACCCTGAGTCGTATCTTGATTGAACGAACTCGTGTAGATCTCACTGTATAGCATATCGAGCATAAGTGATATATGACCTACTCTAGATATCCGAAACCTATGTGGACCTCACCACACCCCATATCGAGCATAAGTGATATATGATTCACTCAGAGATGATCGTCATCATCTTCTCCTTAGCCACCAAGGATTTCTTAATAAATTTGCATAATGTCTCTACAAAAGAGAACGACGGGCGCGTCCCATATAAACGCTATCGGGACCACAAACGAACACCGATACCATATAGATATATACACACACACATACACATACATACATATAGATATACACACACACACATACACATACATACATATATCAAAATATAACGTCACATAATCAAATACACTATAACAAACGAAGATCGATATCTCGTCATCGTCTATCTATACGGATGATCTCTAATTAAAGACCGATATTATGCATGGCCACTAATATAAGGCTAATATAATGTATGATTACTGATAGAATATCAATACTGTGTATGGTCACTAATATAAGACCGCTATAATTTATCAAACTATATGTAACCCGAGGTAAAGCCCAAAAGTACGGATTCATTCTGTTCGATCGTACATGCTCATCAGGCGTGATCATGTGACCAATCGCCGTGTCGATCCCTTACCCAATCATTGTTGAACCCATAAAAATCACTTAATGTTCGCATGTGGATTTCGAGCTTCACCTCACATTCCACCTCCTCGAGTAGCCCATAATCTCTCTGAAGCCATGCCAATAACTCACGAAGAACCACACTCGAACGGGGAAGGAAATTCCCCAGAAACACGCACTGCCTCGAGAAACAATTGGCTGGGGTGCACATTCAGTCAACTGAATCCCCTTTTTAGGAAACTGAGCTAGGTATCCCGGGCTTTCTGTTTGAGGCTTCCCCTCGGGATTGATTTGCACACCCTTTCAGTCGACTGATTTCACACCTTAGTCGACTGAAAATGATAGGTTCTTGGCAATGAACCTGGGGCAAGTATAAACTCCCCAAGTAGTCACCGATTCACATGTTGTTTTCTTCGATGATTCACCCGATGAGTCGCCTTGCTTCCATAGCCTATCCCTACCCCATCGGACCTCTAACAGGGTTCATTTTCTGACATTTTGGAAGTGGTTTCTTAAGTATTTGAAAATTGATTTTGATACAAAAATCCACCCTTTGCACGAGTAGAGTTCAACGAACGATTATAGTGACCCGACATGCCAAAACGACATACTCGGCTTCCTTGCCTTGTGCGTAGCGTATGTCGATACACTCATTCGTGCACCCCTATGCACACATATATACGTAAACACACATTTCTACACAAATTGTATTTAGAGCTTCGTCGGAGCAATTACTCGACCCGGTACTCTCTCACGCAACTTAGCGCACCTATTGGTCGCTATGGCTACATGATATTACTCGTAGGATCCTTCTATACACATATGAACATTCCTATATGTATATACACACAAATGTTCATACAGCTTTACCTACAAACTCTCATTAACAACTCTAGTCATAACACTAGATTTTTTCCAAATACACGTATACATATACCACTCGTGTGCGCGCGCACACATGTATATTCAAATGAGCAATTCAACTATTATTA
The DNA here is from genome assembly GCA_030737815.1 of Allium fistulosum. NCBI lineage: Eukaryota > Viridiplantae > Streptophyta > Magnoliopsida > Asparagales > Amaryllidaceae > Allium > Allium fistulosum. The sequence continues at coordinate 694,796,174 of CM060904.1, forward strand.
GACTAAATATTACTTTTATTTAATAATTCTTCAATAGAAGTAAAATATCTCTTTATATCATTTTATAAAATCTTGTACCATTTTACAAAATACCATACTAGCTTATAAATAAATTTAGCCCTTTAAAATACTTAATCGCTTCATTAAAAATCATGTATTCATCATTTTTCTATTTTAAAAAATATCATATCGATTTTATAAAATATATATTTTTATAAAATCATAAAACCATTTTATAAATAATAATTAAGGCTCATTGGGCCTCTGAACACTTTAAGGCGGAGTGTAGAGCTCCCACACCCCTTTGTTAGCTTACTAACTTTTTGTAAATCAATTCAAATGGGTTAATTATTAATTTCTTATGATGAGCACATCATTACACTACATAGTTAATCACAAACCAAACCATAACATAACAAACAATCACCTAATTAACCCCAAATCAATTCTAAGGCTTACTAACTTTTCAAAATATAGTAATTATGTCTTAAACAATTAATCAGTTAATGTAATGTTGTTCACAGCACAAAAGCAAATCCAAATCAACCCAAACATTTTCTAAACCACTTTATATAGTTCTATATTAGGAAATAAACGAAAATACGAAGTATAACATATAAATTATTAAGGAGAATCATCTCACTCGGCTTTCTTTCTCCGAAACCAAGCTCAAATCGCCAAAACCCAAGCTTTAGCTCTCTTTAAATTTCGAAATGAACACCAAGACTCCAATTTAATACAATTCCTTCGTGGGTTTTATAGAAAATTGGAAAGGAGAAATTATGTTAATTTTTATTTGATTTTAGGAAAGTTATTTGAGGGGTTTAGGGTTTAGGGATTAGGAGTGGATTAAGAGGAGACTAGAGAAAGATCAGGCAAAGGAGAAGAAGATAAAAAGTGGAATGAAAAATGGAAATGAAAACATAAAGGGTCTACCACTTATAGGCAAGTCCATGGGCCTAGTCCAATTCATCTCTTTTCATGAAATCACTATGCATCTCTGAAATTCTTCCATTTCAAACATAGTCGAGTCTGTACTCATTTTTCTCGTGTCAGAAAAGAGATTTCAACTATAGATGTCTCGATACCTAATTCATCCATCTTTGAAAAATTGAGTATAACAGGCATTTCGTGTATTAACGATTTAATATTTAAATTCATTATTCAAATTTATGATCGTTAAATCCAAGGGTTGTTACATTCTCCCTTACTTAAAAAGATTTCATCCTCGAAATTTAAACGAATATGAGAAAGTAACATGACTAACCAAAATCCCTGAGTCTAACCCAAGAAAATTTCAGCAGTACTTCCCTTATGCAACTAGCATTACGGAAGTCCCAATTAGAAACATATATCTCTTTTTTTCTTTTTTATGGAAATAGATGACAACATGCATGACCTCATATTTCACAAGGCACATACCCCTTCTTTTCAAGAGAGCCACTCTTCATCAAATGCAAAACTAAATTGGTAAGCATCTAAGTAGCTTTAGCTCCACTCTCAAGTACCTAATTACGCTATATAAAGAGAATTAGTCATTAATTTTAAAACAACACAAGATTTAAACATGTATAGCTCTTAGCATAATAACCGATACTACCAAAATCATACATGAAAATGAATTGGAGAGAAGTTCAAATGAGTTAGTATCAAAATATGCCACGGACTCCGAGTTACATCAAAGGGCAATATACTCATATGGATTTCATCTCGATCTCATAGTGGACATGGATGTTATGCTATCTATTCTAGATTAGCCCTTGCTACCCCTCTCCAAACTAACTTTAACCAAGAATTTAAAAAATAACATACAAGAAAGAATCGAAAAATAGCAAGAAACAATGAACAACAAGCAATAATAAGAAACAAGTGACGATCAAATGATAGCAAATAAGGATAAGCAACAATGACTAGCACACAAACTATCTAACATGTAAGGCAATCAACAAAATCAACAATGATCAAAATCAACCAACAACAACAACATTAAAAAGTAACAAGAAAACAAAGCAATAACAAACAATAACAACTACCATAAGCAATGAAAGCAATCAAACAAACAGCACAAGCAACAATCAATCACTGACAATCAATATGAAAATTTTGACCATATAGAAAGAGTCTATACCCATGCGTATGGTAAATAGTCAACAGTCACACGTGCATATTAAACTATAAACTCCCATAAGTTTGTCCGACATCAAGGATGAACCAAACGACTAAGTATTGCAGCTCCTTTCACTAACATAGCACTATCACACCACCTGCTCTAAAAAATGGAAAACTCATATGATATGCTGGATCATCAATCTTCAAAAACTCTCAAATAAATTCAGCAGTCTAAGTCCCAAATTTATTTTCTTCCAAACAGAACTCATTTTCCCAAGGGGAAAAACTTTATTAATTAGATCATCATTTGATGACGATCTCCAAATGCTTGGGCTTGCTCAAGTTCATACTCATCTCAACTGCACAATGATAATAGGGATAATATACTAAGTATAGTACAATGCTCACCTAGGCAAGTATCATATCACCACTTAGAAGATCATCTGAATCGTCACATAATTAGCCATGAAATACTTACCCGAATGATCCCAAGCTTCCTATACTATTATTATTATTTATGTTGACACAACGCGTATGGATCATCCAAAATAGATACAATGCCCGATCCAATCCTTCATTCGCTCTTATGGTTCGCTAGTTAAGCTAGGGTCGGCCACTTGACTCCTCTTATGTGAACTCCGATCTGATTCCTTGGGTTGACCACTGAAACTCCCTTGCACGACTAGAACTGCGCTTCAGAGATCACCAGTCGTTCCAAGAATCCAATTCAAGTGTTGGTCTTCAAGAATCGAGTGAAAAAATCTTGCTCAACTAGTACAAATCACTTAGGAACACTGTGCTCAAACCCAGGACTAGAAACACATGAATGGACTGATTCATAGAAAACCCTCGTGCATGGCATGGGATAAATCCCATCACTTTTTATTTACTAACACAAGGACAAATAATTATAATACCAATAACTCTACGCAAAACGTGTAGGTTACCAGGCCGGTCTTTTCCCATTACTGGACAACTATCAAACTCTACGTGGACACCAAATCCAAGTCATCACCAATCAACCCCACTCAATTCAGATGCCTATGCATCAAGTTTGAATGGTAGTTCGCTCGGTCGTTATACATCAGTTTATCACAAAGGTTACCCATACAGGTTAACATTGTAGAAGAATTCACCTACCATGAAGGGTGTCAAGATTAGTCGATATAGCAAGTAACTAGCAATAGATGAATGTACCGCTCGGGTATTAGAAAGAACACAAGTAATTAACTTTTAATTGAAGCACACGTTGCTACATGATTTCTTCCCTTTCCCCGAGCAATAGGCTTGTTAGAACATGGAAATGCCTACGAGGCATAAGCCATCTTACTCATTCACCCCCTCTGAAGAGTAGGATAATCCTTCCCCTAGTGAACAAACTAATCGCAATAGAAGCTCTTATGCTTTGCTTCAGTTGAATGACATTTCGTATCAAAATGTCCTTTGTGCCACAAGGATGACACACTATATCAGCCCCATTCTTTGCGAAAGCTTAACCTCTTCCAATATCTTGGTCTTTGCGCTTCGATTGGAACTTCAGGCAGCTTTTCACCTTTATTACCTCAGACGGTACCCCACAGTTGCTCTCATAGAGAAGATCCATCCTGATAGGACACAAAAGTGGACCCTACTGGGGTAAGCGTAAGCAATGAATCCCCAACCGATGCACCACGACCCTAGGAAAACTTTTAGCCTTTTCCAATGGAGTACCAACCATCTCAATCTCGAATTCAACCAAAAGATCAAGTTGGCCTACATACTCCTTCACTAATGTGACGACCCGCCCTTTCAACTCTCAGAAATCGACACTAATACATCCTCAGTATTCACGTGCCGTAAAACCAAGTGCCGGAAGGACGATAGTAAAGTGTAAAAAGAAAATAAAGACAGAATAGAATCTTACTAGAATGGAATAACATATATTATTTCAATATATATATATATATATCTTTACAACGAAAATTTTAAAAACATTTATTAGAGTCATCTTATAAATCAGCCTGGATAGTTAGAAATCTCTGTCCTTATAAATGTTGAATACAATCGATAAACTAATGCAGCAGAAATGGAAATAGAGAATTATCTATAGGAACATCTTCAGCTCCATCATAATGCTCCAAGTTAAACCTACCTACTTAGTTGCCCGAAAAAATAGGGCATCCAGAGTTTAAGGGAAAAGGAAAATAAACTCCTATTCAGTCATAGGACTGGTGTGAGAAACTCAAAATACATATATTTGAAAAAAATGGGTATCTCATAAGACCACGTCGCACATAAACATGGAATGGGTTTTTACCTTATGATAACCAAAACATTTGCTATGCAAAATCTGGTAATATTATTTTTAATGACTTTCTTTTGAAAACACATTTCAAGTAAACTTATATAATCTTAGCCGAAATTGTTACATTGATTAATTTCCAGCATAATAGGCTCTACAATCAAGTCCGAAGGCACTTACTGGAGAGCGGATTTCCACACAATAGCAAGGTAAGGAACTACCTTCCATGCAGTACATCTCTAGAAGGATGTACCGAGGATCAACACCTTTGAAACCTATGCACCTGGTAAGATCGACCTACCGGTAAACCCATCTGGTGGCAGATAGAAGCAAATATGACATCACCTTAGTCATTCCTGACATATCTGAGAGCTCTCATAGCATACACAACATACCCGATATATAAAGGGTAATTTAGAAATGTGATGACCATACCCTAATGGTTGCGAACCACATAGCCTTACGACATGTACTGTTTAAGCCATTTTCGAGTGATGAGGCCCGAGGTAACAATTATCTTTCACATAGCACATTCCACTTTGAATGCAACATTGCCAGTTCTATCGCACACTATTGATTTCCACACATGTACAACCTCTGAGCTCTTACGTCTCAGAGAAGGGTGTTAAGTGTAAGGGAGTTACTTTCTACACCACCAAACAGATGTACGTTTGTAAAAATCAACGTACGTGTATTTTAGAAATGCAATGTCAAACATTCGTCCATACAAGTTGTCCAGGAATATGACAAACCGAAGGAACTCTTCTACTGCATCCTGTCAAGAATCACCTTTAGGATTAGTAGCGAGCAACCCTTGCATCGAAGATTAAATGAAGATACTACTACCATATATATACGATATGGTAAATATCCCCCGATGGTCAATGACAAGCAGCCCTACATTCCATCTTCTAATTTATTACCGTTCCATGTCTTCACCTTCAAATGCATAAATTGGTTCGAAGAGGTTTTCAGATAGGAGTCACCCAAATCTGATCCTGGTTCCTTCGAACCAATCATCGATAAAAAGATGTTAAGTTTGAGGGTGATTATCACTTCATTTATTAGTATATTTTATCAAATAAAATATCTCTTTTAGATATATAAATCTTTAAATCGTATTCTTTTCCAGTATATATGGAATAATTAAACCTCTCTTTAACTTTGGAAATACCAAATCAAAATCATTTCTCATAAATCACATTGCAAAACCTTATTTAGTAAAAAAGTGCCAATAGAAATTATACTAATTCTACCCAATATCAATTTCCTTATTCAACCTTTACTATCCGTCGAATAACGGTTGTTTGCGCCAAAAATGGTCACAAACCCCAAATGTCATGAAAGCACCAATGTATGAATACAGATCAACAATAAATGATCACTAATCACAGATCTAAGTAATGTAGAGGAAAAAAATAATGAAGAATCATAAACTTCAAATGGAAAGAAATAGACAGAGACACAAGATTTATAGTGGTTCGGCTATCTCCGGCCTACGTCCACTCCAAAATTTAATCTTTTATTGACTTTCCTTGCTGGTTACAGCTGATTACAGCGATTTACAACGACGAAATTCGAGTACAACAGTAGCTTAGTAATGCAAGGTGTTTCCGGCAGAGTCTGGACGTTGGATAGCCAAAAAGATCCTTTTTCTGTAGGCTCTAGGATGCTATTTATAGGCGCTCCATGCAAATATCTCACTCAAACTTCGGGAGACTTCTTCTGGCGCGTGAGTGGGCCCATGCGATCGATCCCATGAAGTTTTGGCTCGATCCGTGATCGATACGAACATAATTCGTATTGGTCAAGATTTTGTCCAATGGAGTCGAAACTTGGCATGAACCTTCTTTGGCTTGTACGTAAGCTCCTGTTAAAATTTCATAGCATTTGGACTTGTGGGTTGCAAGATACGATCGATACGAAATATAACTTCCTCAACGTCGTCCGGTTCGTATCGATGCTTATTCGTGTCGATACTAAGCACGTGTGCATCGGTGACGCAGTGCTATTTCCAAGGCTCGATCCCATTTTCATGCCGAGTTGAACGCTTCTTCCTTCAAACCGCGCACATTTCCAGTTCGCATCCATGCTTCGTGCTCTTTGGCTTTGTAACCACTTATTCGCATCCATCTGTTTGCATCGGTCCCATCTGTGTCCATCGATTCGTATCCATCAACTGCTTCCTCGTTTGTATCGATCAGGCTATTGCCATGGATCGATACGAACAAGACCGATACGAGTTCTGCCTTCGTATCCATTTGAATTGATACGAAACCTTCGATTCGAAGTATGCCGCCATCTCCATCCTGACCGATACGAACACTATTGACTCGAATCCATGCTGATCGATATGAACAGTATCGATTCGAAGTACACTGCTATGCTCCATCCTGATCGATATGAAATAATCGAGTTGAACAAACCATCGTGCGCCCATCGATTCAATCCAAGTCCATATTCACCGAGTCGAGACACATCGTCCCCTTCTTTTTGAACGATACGAACAACGTGTTCGTATCCCTGCCGAATTATTCTCTACGATGGATACGAACGACATGTTCGTATCCATGCCGATCGATACGAACGACATGTTTGCATACATGTCGATCGATGCGAACTCGTATCAATTCGAACGGAAACATCCTTGTGCAAATATCCATCAATTATCTTGAGCAAATGAACTCCGTTTGACCTGAAATTTGAAACGCAGCCTTTCCTAGCCTCGATCATCAGTCCCAATCGATCCCGCCTTGATTGGAGCTCAGCCAAATTTTGACGACATTGATCATAGCCTTGTTTCCAATCGATCTCCAACCCTGATATCCATCTTTTCCAGCCAATTTATTGATATCCCGGCCTTGAACAAAAGGTGGGATAGCATTTGCCCCCCAAAACATGCCTTGTGGTAAGAAGGTGTGTTTTGAATAGTTCTGAATCCGACATCCGAAGTCCATATTCCGTCCATAGCCATACCATTCGATTCATAATCCAATCCATTACCAAGCCATCCCATCCAAGTGCATCATTCTTGACTGCTCTGAGTTGATGTCTGATTCTAAATCCATTAACCAAAGCCTTAGCCAATTCCATATCCATCCGAACCCGATAACCGAGTCCTAATCCATCCTTACCCAATAACCAATAACCGACTCCAGGACCTCTTCGGGTCGATATCTAAGTCCTTTGCCATTCATAGCCAATATTCATATCCGTAACCTCTCCGGGTTCTTGCCAAGTGCAATCCACACCTGACGACCGTGGTCCAGTGTCCCTGAACGTTGAGTAATGCCATGGCTTAAGTCCTAAGCCGAATCCTGGTTGCTCTGGACCCTTGCCGAGCATAGTCCATACTCGATGACCTGAAATGGTAATCGATAGATATTGTGGGGCCTAAGTCCTAGGCCGAATCCTGGTCTCTCTGGACCCTTGCCGAGCATAGTCCATACTCGACGACCATTTACCAAAAAACAGATAAAAATTCAATCAAAATCCAATCCAAAATCCAAATCAAATCGGAAAACCAAAAATCCTTATCAGAAATCCAAATCAATATCCAAAACGGAAAACAATCATCCAAATGAAAGTCCAAACCAGAAAACAAACAACATCAGGAGTTCAAACCAAACTCCAAAACCAAGCCAGAAAAGACAAATGTCCAAACCAAAAGAAAAGGCAGATTTCACAAACCATAGCGTCACGGTTCATTATCATTTAGAGCATGCCTATGGGCCATCTCCATCCCCGTACATGAGTAAATGACTTGGCCGTTTTCCTGTAGTTTTCTACTTATTTCATATTATCACTGTCAATTGATAACCAAACGACCGTCATTCCTGGGCCTCGCGCCATCGTTGTTTGAGGTAGACGGTGGTTGCTCCTGCTCCACTACCGCATTCCGAGCCCCGACATATTGTCGCAACTGTCCATTCCTTACATGCTCCTCAATTATGTCCTTTAGATGCTTACAGTAGTTGGTATCATGTCCATCCAAACCGTGAAAAAGACAGTGCCTCCCTGACGCCCTTTCACGATTCGAGGGTTCTCTCCCCGCTGGCCTTCGGTAGGGAAGGCGATTCCGAGTCTCCATGAATATCCGTTCCAACGTCTCGTTTAATCCCGTGTAAGTGGAAAACTTTGGCTCCCTTCAACTCTTCCTAGCTTTTCCTGATTCGTCATCCAGCTTCCTTTTTCCTTTATCTTTATCTTTATCTGAGCTTCTGCTGGATGGCCCTCCATCCTCAGCCGCGTTCACCTCCTTTAATTTCATATCTGAACATGCATCTTCCTGTCGAAGGAATCTCTCAGCTTCGTGAAAGAATTCCCCGAGATCCATTGGTGGATCCCGTATTAGAGATACTTTGAAATCTGAATTCTTCCTGACTCCTGATACTGTGCCATTAAAACCATCGATGGATCCGGCCGATCCACCGAAGCAACCGCCGCATTGAACCGAGTTAAGAAAGCTCTGAGCGATTCGTCTGTCCTTTGTTTTACTGACGTTAGCGTCATCACGTTCTTCGGTCTTTTAATATGAACCCGAAACTGCTTCAGAAACCTGTCCACCAATACTGTCCATGTCCTAATAGATCCTTCTTCCAGCTTTCTGAACCACATAACAGCTATATCCGTCAAGTATAGAGGGAAACATCGGGCCATCACTTCCTCCGATGCCCCCAGCACTTCCATATGTCTTGTATATCTCATCAAGTGATCAGTAGGATCAGTCTTGCCATTGTATACCTCTAGCGTAGGTAGCTTGAATTCTGGTGGATTTCGAGCTATTCTGATGTCACGAGTAAAAGGACTCATGTTTACTCCTTCCAGATCTCTGTTTGCCAAGCCTCCGCACATAGTTCGCCTGATACTCTCAGCCAATCCAGCGTTGTCCATCAAGGGTTTCCCCCTCGAGTCCTTGAGGGAACTCCGGTACGTATTCCTCATCACGCGCTCTTGCATTCCTGCCAGCATCTTGTTGTGTGGTGTCAACTGGAATTCCTCCATGAACTGGTCCATCGTTGCCGGGTGGTGTGCCCCCGAGCCTGGATCCATCCAGATTAGCAATTGTATGCTGATCAGGGGTTGTGCCTTGTTGAGCTGCTCCATTCGATTGCTTGTTTGGTCCTTCTGCTCCAGCTCCGTGGATCTGAACTTCTAAAGCTCCAGCTGTTCCTACTTGCCCAAACTATTTGAGGAGGTTCTGCATCATCTCCTCCTACCTTTTCAGAAACTCTTCATGCATAGCTCCCATCATCATCTCCATCTCGTCTTTGGTGATGATAGCTGAAGTCTGATTAGCCCCTGATGATGCCTCTTGGCTCCCTTCATGCTGACTTCTCTCGGCTCTTTGTCTTCTACTTGATTGCCTTATCATAGCTCTTTAGATTTGAACCCTAAAGCCTTCAAATCCAAACTCCAAATCTGGTATAGCGGGTGCTAATTGATCTCAGTGAAAGCACCAAAGTGTTTGCACCAAAAATGGTCACAAACCTCAAATATCGTGAAAGCACCAGTATATGAACACAGATCAACAATAAATGATCGCCAATCACAGATCTAAGTAATGTAGAGGATAAAAAAAATGAAGAACCATAAACTTCAAATGGAAAGAAATAGACAGAGACATAAGATTTATAGTGGTTTGGCTATCTCTGGCCTACGTCCACTCCAAAAGTTAATTTTTATTGACTTTCCTTGCTGGTTACAACTGATTACAGTGATTTACAACGACGAAATTCGAGTACAACAGTAGCTTAGTAATGCAAGGTGTTTCCGGCAGAGTCTAGACGTTGGATAGCCAAAAAGATCCTTTTTTCTATAGGCTCTAGGGTGCTATTTATATGCTCTCCATGCAAATATCCCGCTCAAACTTCGGAAGACTTCTTCTGGCATGTGAGTGGGCCCACGCGATCGATCCCATGAAGTTTCGACTTGATCCGTGATCGATATGAACGTAATTCGTATCGATCAAGATTTTTTCCAATGGAGTCGAAACTTGGCATGACCCTTCTTTGGCTTGTATGTAAGATCCTGTGAAAATTTCATAGCATTTGGACTTGTGGGTTGCAAGATACTATCGATACGAAATATAACATCCTCAACGTCGTCCGGTTCGTATCGATCAATTCGTATCAATGCTTATTCCTGTCGATACTAAGCACGTGTGCATCGGTGATGCGACGCTATTTTCAAGGCTCGATCCCATTTTCATGCCGAGTTGAACGCTTCTTCCTTCAAACCGCGCACATTTCCAGTTCTCATCCAGGCTTCGTGCTCTTCGGCTTTGTAACCACTTATTCGCATCCATCTGTTTGCATCGGTCCCATCTGTGTCCATCGATTCGTATCCATCAACTGCTTCCTTGTTCGTATCGATTAGGCTACTGCCATGGATCGATACGAACAAGACCGATACGAGTTCTGCCTTCGTATCCATTTGAATTGATACGAAACCTTTGATTCGAAGTATGCCGCCATCTCCATCTTGACCAACATGAACACTATCAACTCGAATCCATGCTGATCGATACGAACAGTATCGATTCGAAGTACACAGCTATGCTCCATCCCGATCAATACGAAATAATCGAGTTGAACAAACCATCGTGCGCCCATCTATTCAATCCAAGTCCATATTCACCGAGTCGAGACACATCGTCCCCTTCTTTTTGATCGATACGAACAACGTGTCTGTATCCCTGTCGAATTATTCTCCACGATGGATATGAACGACGTGTTCATATCCATGCCGATCGATACGAACGACATGTTCGCATACATGTCGATCGATGCGAACTCGTATCGATTCGAACGAAAACATCCTTGTGCAAGTATCCATCAATTATCTTGAGCAAATGAACTCCGTTTGACCTAAAATTTGAAACACGGCCTTTCCTAGCCTCGATCATCAGTCCTAATCGATCCCGCATTGATTGGAGCTCGGCCAAATTTTGACGACATCGATCATAGCCTTGTTTCTAATCGATTTCCAACCCTGATATCCATCTTTTCCAGCCAATTTGTTGATATCCCGGCCGTGACCAAAAGGTGGGATAACAACGGTGAAATCACCTTTTAAATTCATATGGATAGTATGGAATCTCTCCTCAAAATTTAATACCAAGTACAAGAAGATTATTTATATACAATCCAAGTTGTGTTAAATTTGTAAAAAATAAATCTTTTATACTTGTCTCGTTTCCAACATTTCGATTTTATTATTCCTCGCCCAGGAAAATGGCTAGGTGAGCCAGGTCACTGGTTGGTCATGAACATCTCCTTAGTTTAAGCACCTCACATCCGGATCTCATGAATAGAAAAATCCACTCTACTCATCGGCTTTTAGAGCCAAGATTCAATCACTTGATTATAACAGCTTTTCTTTAAATCATTTATTCAACTCCTTAAAATAAATTATAAAACCTCCATGTTATCTTTAAAATACTTAATTATTTATTTGAAAACATTTATAAAATACTTGGAGAAGAATACTTAAGTTTAAAGCCATATTTCAAAAGTTATTAAAAAGTGCTGCAAAAAATGCTGCGAATAGTGCTTTAAAAGCTTATTTGGTCAAAATGACTTTTCGATGATTTAGAAATTCATCTTTATAACTCAAATCCTTTTTGAAACACTTTAAAATATTTATATAACTTATTTCATATTTTTAAAGAATTACAAATATCAATTTTAAAGAATTTATCCTTTGGTTGTCGAACTGCCAAAGCGCGATTATTTTGAAATTTTGATTTGCTCATATTTCAAAATCTACTAAATGAAATCTCGATTGTTTTCTTTTGTTTGAAAACTATGATTATAAGAGTTCGGAAAATTCTTATTTCAAAGAATTCCAACTCAAATTCCATCGTATAAATGGATTTGAACTTTTATGCGACGCGCCCAGTTTTGACTTAATTTTCATAACTTGTCAAAACTTCACTAAACTGGGCTAGCATTTATAAAACATTTATAAACCATTTTAAAGAGATTTTACAATATTATGTACACCATTTCATTTATTTAAAGAAATTAATTTACTTTGTTATATTCGACACGTATTAAACGTTAATTGTTTACACATCCAAACAAACATATTATCATATCCAAACATGGCTCATGGTCATCACGACCAAGTATAACCAAACATATATATCATCCAATATATCATAATATAAATAGAGTTTCTCACATTTATTGGGTATTGGGATTATGAAAATAGACTATAGCTACGCTACGATCGAATCAAAGCTTATGGAATAGAGGCTTGGATCTTTGGATAGTCTCGGCCTATGCTTGCAAGTGGAGGTGGGCTCGACCAATGGTGATGGAGGTGGTAGCTGTGAGTTTGGAAGGAGGAGAGGGGTGATTTGCCTTGGTTTTGAAGTGGATATCTAATGCATATATACTTATATAAATTTATTTTCTTTTCATTAATTTTTCTTCATAAATTTCCTAAGTAGAAAAGCCATTAAAATAGCTTAAGAAATAGGAATAAGAAGATATAGAATTGTGTTCAAATTGGAAGAATGGATGGGTATTTATAGGAAAAATTTTGGAAATAAATATCCAAATGCACATGGACCAAAATGCCTTTTCCCACACTCTTCCCATCACCTAAAGGCGCATGGTTAGGCTTACCCCCTTGTGCCTCCATGTGTGTGAGTTGATGTGTGTAAAAGTGAAGTGAAGTTTGATTTTTATTTTGACTTTTGTATGCTTAAAGGTGAAGTATAAGAGAAATATCATGATATGTGTGTTCATTTGTATACATGTATGTATGTTTATTGGTATGTGTATGTGCACGTATTACATGCATATGTATGTATATATGTGTGCTTATTTATCTAATAAGGTTGCAACAACTTAAAACAACTTCTATTCGTTAAATCATTACCAATTCCAGTTCTGATCTCCAATCATATTTTTACTTCTTAGTTAACACACATATTTGTAAATAAATTTTGAAAACTAATTTTCCATCATTATTAATTAATTAAAATGATCTCATTTGAATTATAAAATCATTTAATTAATATTAAACAATTGTTTACAGAAAGTGTTATTATATCGGTAAAGCGATATCAATTTTCCTTATAATTTCACGCCAAATATATATATATATATATATATATCTTTATAAAACTATTATAAATGAATCATTATTACTTCATAGCTAGTTAAAATGAATTACTATCATTTAAAAATGATTATTTGAATAATTATAATAATTATTAAATTGTTAAATCTCGATTTAACTTCATAAATCAATTATTAAATATGATGTCACTATTGATGATGTCATAAATATATTTTATTTTCTAAAAATAAAATAAATAATTTTATTTCATATTCATGTTTAAATGGATAAATAAGTGTATGTATCTAGCTCCATGCGCGACTTCTTATAATTATAGAGTTGTTTACTGATAAAATGATTTTCGATCGTTTTATCAATATTCCTTCAAAGTTTATATTTTCGTAAATACTTATTCAAAATAAGATCATCATAATTCCCATTCAAAACATCATAGTCTATGTTTAAAAAAAACTTATATTTGAATATTTAAAAATAAATATAATTTATCAAATTGATAAATTTGCAGAAAGTTACATACTTCCCCCCTTAAAATAATTCGACCTCGAAATTACAACGTGGAACCCAAAGGGGTTTGCCCAAAATATTTATTTTTAAACTTACATATGTACAATGTATATAGATCATCCATAAGCAATATCTGATTCGATCAACTACTCGAATCCACGACTTTACTTCCGAACTAGTATTGATCCCCCGATCCTCTAGTGCGGACTCCGATCAGAATTTTAGTTTTCCTTGCATAGCTCTCAACTATGATAGAAAACCCTAGTATCCAACCACAAACACTCATCAATGTTCATCATTAAGAATCGATTGATAAATCCTTTTTCAAACTGGTGTAAACATCTCAAAATTTTGCACTCGAATCTTAGATCAAAATCGTGCGACGAAATAATCCAGGTACCTCATACGTACTTTTTAACCTTCCTAAAATATTTTTATGAAAACATTTCATAAAATCTTAACTTTGATTCAAACTCTTTTACAAAGACATTTCTTTTCTATAAACATATCTTAACAGTTTAAAAAAAGCTCATTTTCCAAATAATTCATTAAATTGATAAATTATTTTTTATTTCTAAAATTATAATAAACTCCTCATATTATAATTTATTTCCTTTATCAAGAATTCTTATAAATTTTATTAAGTGGCTTGAATAATTGCAAATGAATGAAGTCAAAATGAAAGATCATAGTTATATTATACAACTTTATATCTTACATCCATCATTTCTACCACACTTGGGTCATCCTTAAGTTATCCCAATCTTACTTGGGTACATAATAGAAGTTCTTAATACAAAAACAAATACATGGCTAACAACAATATCACCTTATCACAAGCCATGCCTATAAGCTACTACTTAATACTTAATATTAAATAGATATAAACTAGTCTTCAACCATAATCTCAATCATCGTTTCGAATATGTTGCCGATGGTGCACTCCAATATCCAAACTCCAATGAAACTTCCCCAACATCCTCATCCTCACTTTTTTGTTCGTCGTCGGCTTCATTTCTGTCTTCATATTCCACATACGATAGCAAAGGCTAATTCCATGGAACATGTCCAAATTCGACTGGTACTTCCTACAACATTTCCGCTTCCTCTTATTCCTCCAATCGTTGCATTTTCGTTTTCCCAGGATTCTCGAATTCCTCCTTAGCTTCTTCCTCGGCTTCCACTTCATCATCTTCCATATTATCACAATGAATGTATGAAGTTGATGACTACTCACGCGAAATAACATGATCCCCATCCATCTCCCATATGATATTGCTACCCCTAATACTGTGGTTCGATTCATTTGATATTATATCATTCGGGTCCTCCTCTGGTTCAGACTCTTCCTCAATGGGTTCTTCTTCCGGTTTGAATTCTGAACTGGTGGGATCACTGATCCCTTTTCCTTCCGAGGCTGGAGCAGCCTCAACGTCACTAGATATTATAACCGGTTCTAGAGTTTAGGGAGGTATAAGCATTCCCACTATTGGGTAACCATCTCTGTCTCTACGAGTATACGGATCATATTCATCTTCTATGGGTTCTTCCTCATCACTTGAAAGAATGATTAGATCATCTTTATCACCCCAATTTACTCTTAAGGTTTCTCCTTTTGAATACTTCCTTCCGTATGGATTCTAGAAATATAAATACAAATACTTAGAAGCAAACACTAAGTATTTATCCTAACTTAACAAGTATACTGCTTTTCAAACCAAGGTTTGATCAATACTTAGAAAGCAATTCGAGATCTTTATCAAAATGTTTTATCTCTTTCCAAAAATCCTTTTAATTTTTTAAAAATGTTTTTCAAACCTTATTATCATCGACTTTCAAAATCCTTTCTAAAAAATCCTTTTAGATAAAAGTTCTCATTATCCAAATCTTAGGTTTCCCCCTTGTTCCTAATCCTCTCAATGCCATTATTAAATATCTTATAGTCAAACAGTGAAATTCTAATCACAAGATGTTTATTCTTGATTTAACTAACTTATTTTTAAAACAATTAACCAATTCATGACTTTAGTATCATAACTAACTATAATTTCCAAAATATATTCGTTATATTTAAAATATGACCTTAGGCAAAATTATTTCATTTACCATATTTTCAAAACTAATCATTTTTATATATCATAAACAAATACGCGCTCTTATATAATATGCTCAAACTCATTCTAGGATGTTGCTAACCCTATCTCTAATGAGTTACTCATCCTTGGGTATTACTAACACTATCTCTACCCCTATTAGGTTCAGGTATTAGCTCAACCTAAGCTCCGATACCAAATGTGACATTCTCCCACCTATAGGTGACCAAAAATGGTAACCTCGAATCTAATTTTACGGTCAGCCTCTCGACTTCACAACCAACCCATAAAGGGACATGTGGAGTAAGATTTTAAGCTACGTCACAGTTCACAAAGTGATAATCCCCTATCATGCATGCCACCGCACTCATCAGATCCGATCGTGGTTCCTTCAAACCAATCATCGATAAAAAGATGTCAAGATTGAGGGTGATTATCATTTCATTTATTAGTATCTTTTATCAAATAAAATATCTCTTTTAAAGATATAAATTTTAAATCATATTCTTTTACAGTATATACGGAATCATTAAACCTCTTTTTAACTTCGTAAATACCAAATAAAAATCATTTCTCATAAATCACATTATAAAACTTTATTGAGTAAAAAAGGGTCGATGGGAATTATATTAATTCTAATCAATACCAATTTCTGTATTAATCTTTACTATCCATCGAATAACGGTGAAATCACCTTTTAAATTCATAGGGATGGTATGAATTCCCTCCTTGGAATTTAATACCAAGTATAAGAAGATTATTTCTATACAATCCAAGTTGTATTTTAAATTTGTAAAAATTAAATCTTTTATACTAGTCTCATTTCCGACATTTCGACTTTATTATTCCTCGCCGAGGAAAGTGGCTAGGTGAGTCAGGGCACTGGTTGGTCCTGAACGTCTCCTTAGTTTAAGCACCCTACATACGAATCTCACAAATAGAAAAATCCACCCTACTCATCGGCTTTTAGAGCCAAGATTAAATCACTTAATTATAACAGCGTTTCTTTAAATCATTTATTTAACTCCTTAAAATAAATTATAAAACCACCACGTTATCTTTAAATTATTTAATTATTTATTTTAAAACATTTATAAAGAATTTGGAAAAGAATATTTAAGTTTAAATCCATATTTCAAAAATTATTAAAAAAGGCTGCAAAAAGTGCTGCGAATATTACTTTAAAAGCTTATTTGATCAAAGCGATTTTTCAATCATTTAGAAATTCACCTTCATAACCCAAATCCTTTTTGTAACACTTTAAAATATTTATAGAATATATTCCATATTTTTAAAGAATTAAAAATATCAATTTTAAAGAAGTTATCACTTTGGTTTCCGTGCTACCAAAGCGCGATTATTTTGAAAATTTGATTTGCTCATATTTCAAAATCTACTAAACGAAATCTCGATCCTTTTCTTTTGTTTGAAAACTATGATTATAAGAATTCGGGAAATTCTTATTCCAAAGAACTCCAACTCTGATTCCATCATATAAATGGATTTAAACTTTTACGACACTAAAACGCGAACTACCGTTACGCGACGCACCTATTTTTGACACAATTTTCATAACTTGTTAACTTCACCAAATTGGGTTTTAGTGTTTATAAAACATTTATAAACCATTTTAAACCATTTTAAAGAGGTTTAATAATCTCATTTACACCATTTCATTTATTAAAGAAAAGTGATTTACTTTGTGATATTCGATGTATATTAAACGTGAATTGTTTACTCATCGAAACAAACATATTATCATATCCAAACTTGGTTCACAACCATTACAAACAAGCATAACCAAACATATATATCATCCAATATATCATAATATAAATAGAATTTCTTACCTTCATTGGATATTGGGCTTATGAAAACGAACTATAGCTTCACTATGATCGAATCGAAGCTTATGGAATCGAGTCTTGGATCTTTGGATAGGCTCGGCCTATGCTGAGGTGTGCTCAACCAATGGCGATGAAGGTGGTGGCCGTGATTTTGGAAAGAGGAGAGGAATGATTTGCCTTGGTTTTGAAGTGGATTGCTAATGCATATATACTTATATAAATTTATTTTCTTTTTGCTAATTTTTCTTCATAAATTTTCTAAGTAGAGAAGCCATTAAAATAGCTTGAGAAAGAGGAAGAAGAAGATGTAGAATTATGTTAAAATTATGAAAGAATGGATGAGTATTTATAGGAAATTTTTTGAAAATAAATATCCAAATGTGCATGGACAAAAATGCCCTTGCCAACACCATCCCCATCACCTCAAGGCACACGGCTAGGCCTCCCTTGTGCCTTCTTGTGTGTGAGTTGATGTGTGTAAAAGTGAAGTGAGTTTGTTTTTTATTTTGACTTTTGTAAGCTTAAAGGTGAAGTATAAAAGAAATATCATGATATTTGTGTTCATTTGTATACATGTATGTATGTATGTTTATTTGCATGTGTATGTACATGTATGACATGCATATGTATGTATATATGTGTGCTTATTTATCTTATAAGGTTGAACGACTTAAAACAACTTCTATTCGTTAAATCATTACTAATTCCGATTTTGATCTCCGGTTATATTTTTACTTCTTTGTTAACATACATATATTTGTAAACAAAATTTAAAAACTAATTTTCCATCATTATTAATTAATTAAAATGATCTCATTTGAAGTATAAAATCATATAAATTAATATTAAATAATTGTTAACAGAAAGTGTTATTATATCGATAAAGCGATATCAATTTTCCTTATAATTTCACATCAAATATATATCTTTATAAAACTATTATAAATGATTTATTATTACTTCGTAACTAATTAAAATGAATTACTATCATTTAAAAATAATTATTTGAATAATTATAATAATTATTAAATCATTAAATCTCAATTTAAATTCGTAAATCAATTATTAAATATGATGTCATTATTGATGATGTCATAAATACATTTTATTTCCCAAAAATAAAATAAATAATTTTATTTCATATTCATGTCTAAATGGATAAATAAGTGTATGTATCTAGCTCCATGTGCGGTTTCTGATAATTATATAGCTGTTTATTAGTAAAACAATTTTCGACCATTATATCGATATTCCTTCAAAGTTTATATTTTCGTAAATACTTATTCAAAATAAGATTACCATCATTATTGTTCAAAACATTATAATCTATGTTTTAACAAAAAAACTCATATTTAAATATTTAAAAATAAATATAATTTATCAAATTGGTGAATTTATGAGTCGTTACAACTGACAAGCTACCCTACTTCTAATGTATGAAACACTCAAACCGCACGCCCCACTTGGTCTCAAAAATAAACCGATGCTCAAAGCAACACTCGGAATCAACCCAAGGCATGGCTTGCTAGTTAACTCCCTCTACTATTACATCCCACCAAGCCAAAACCTCCCCCTTATGATGCTAGGAAACAATCCTCTATAAGAGAACATCCCATAAATCATTTTGGTGAGATCCATATCACAAACACATGTCTTAGCCAGTGCCACAACATGACCACAAAACTCGGAAATGGATTTCTGCCAGGACTAAGGAAATCCTGGTGTAACAACCCGGAAATTTTAACTATTTTTATAACGTAATTAATTAAATTTTTCTTGAAAATATGTATTAAAAATTTTGCAATGAAAATTTGATATTTGGTATACGTCTATTTAAACATAGCAAGTGTCAGATTTTCATTGGAAAATATGTAAGTTAGTTCCGCTGTGCAATTTTCAATTTCAATTTAAAAATCAGTTAATTTTATGAAAATAAAATATTGTTCAAACCTGAATATTTTTACATAATAAAAATGTAAATAATTTTCTGAGTGAGACGTCATATTTCGTTTCGTCAAATTTGGACTGCTCTAGCTTCGTTTATCTTATTTTCGGCGTTTTAGCAGCATTTTCGACAGCGAATATCGAGTTTTGATAGAAGGGTCGTATCACTCATATCTGTGTACCATTCTGTTCGTCTCGTTGTGCTGATCTCCGTAGTATATTCATTCTTATAT
This sequence comes from Allium fistulosum, assembly GCA_030737815.1. Classification (NCBI taxonomy): domain Eukaryota; kingdom Viridiplantae; phylum Streptophyta; class Magnoliopsida; order Asparagales; family Amaryllidaceae; genus Allium; species Allium fistulosum. The sequence continues at coordinate 694,816,281 of CM060904.1, forward strand.
TTCGGAGTCCGGTACGCGGCGAAATCCGTGAAACGGCTAGCCGTATCAGTAACTGTTTGGAACCTTTTGGTGTTAGTGTCCTTTCATAATCCACCATGAAAACGAATGGCCATTAGCCTTTTATATTCTCAGAATTTATATCAAACTTTTACTATTCCACCAGTGGCTTTTATTTCTGGTTCATTCCTTTCCATTCTCTCCCCTTCTTTTCTTTTGTTTGAAAAGAAAAAAATATAATAATATACAAGTTATATATTTCTGAAACCTTTCACTGCCTGTCCCTTTTCTTTCTCTTTTGCTTGGCCTCGCCTATTCATTTTCTTCGATTCATCCTCCACTTCATTTTCAACTCGATCACCACCATAGCCGCAGCCGTACGAGCACACCACCGAGCAGCCGTTCGTTCCCACCTCTCACCCAATCACCGGTCGAACGGCCTCTTCCCATTTCCCCTTCATTTTTATCGTGACCTCCTCACCACTGACCGCTTCCATAGCCCAAACCTAACCCATTCCACCTCCTTGCACTACATCTCAGCACGCCGCCATCTTAATACCACCCTACAGCCCTGTTTAACGACAAATTTTCTATCGAATTAGAAAATTACCGATAAATTTTGAATTAAAATAACCGCAAGCCACGACATACAAAAGTTAGCACGTAACGAGTACGGGTCGATCCGCAGGGAATTGTTGGATTTTAAAAATCAATTCAATCAAATTATACCGAAGTCGAGAGTGAATTAAACTAGAAATGTAAGAAAACTAACAAAAACTAGCAAAAGAAAAATAGATAAAAAATATGACAGTTAAATGATAATTTAGAGATGATTCCACTCTCTAGATCACATAGTTCAACAAATTATGAAATTATGATCTCTCTTTTTTGGTCATAGTGAAATTAATTATTGTGTTTATCATTAGTATGGCCTATTTGTGCTATTAATAAGCCAACGTAAGCCATCAAACTATAACAAAACCTTTAAACCATTTTTAATTCTCATGAAAAATGACAACAAGCTGATAATGAAATCTATTTTAAGCATGGCTTATTAACTATTGTATAGAAATATAAACCATCAAATTTTAATTTCAACATTCACTTCTTTGCCATAATCATATGTAGATGAAGAGGCAATTTGTGTTTCATATGACTAAGCATAGCCTATTTGTTTTGAACAATATAGGCTATCAAACTCAATACCAAACACAAAATTACATAATCATCAACTTTCCATGAAGCACAAAAAGAGAGCAAAGATTATCAAATTATGTTGAAGCTACATAATTAGAGAGCTTCATTACCCCTAAATTGAAGGGGTTTAGCCTCTCATGTTTGTTATCAAATCAACAAATATAGCTTGCAACGTGAAACAAAAAGAAGAGGAAAAAGAGCTAAATGAACAAGAAATAAAACTAATCTACTTGCATTAAAATCAAACTACACTACTAGAATGAAAGGAAGTAAACAAGAAAAGAAAAGAGCAATGTATTAAAGTTGCATAAAAAATAATTGACATGAAAGAAATGGCTAAGTAGCCATGAAAAGAAAAAAGAAGTTTTCTTTTATTTCTATGCTAAAAACTAACTAAGAGAAAGCCTAAAATAAGAGAATAAAAGAAGAGGAAAGTTACATGAAACATAAGGGGTATTTATACAAGTTTAAAACTCTAATTCACTTTTTTGGGGAATGCCCAAACTACTCCTCTAGGAAGTGTGGTGGCCAAGTAACCATTAGGATCCAATAATCATCCATTAAGTATGCATGAAGATTTAATGTCCTTTTAACATGTGGATTAGCTCTAATTTGCACATTAAGGTAGGTGGGTAGGTGGGGTCGTCCATGATCATCACTTTGAATTATTTCCATCTTCATTCCTTTGTATCTTCATTGTGCATGCATATTCCTACATGAAACCACTTGTAGTTGAGTTTAAATTCCTACAAAATAATATAGAAATTTTCAATTAAATTTTCTCAACTCAATTTATGCACAAAATGACCATTTTGCCCCTTATATGAAGATGAATATGCGACAATTTGAAAATAAGTTGAATTTTGGTTTAAACGAGTTAAAATACCCAATATGATCGTTTTTTTAATTTAAATATAATAAATATGGTGGTAAAAATATGCACATTTACGTGCATATCAAATACCCCCACACTTATCTTTTTATTCGTTCTCGAATAAAGAAAAAAACTAAGATAAATCCATTTTCATAGGAAACACAATTCCATTGAGCGTATGCAACAAGCCGTTAAACCTCTGGGTGTCCTTAGTAGGACGAGTGTTATCTCGTGAGGGTTTTCAGCGGATACTACCCACAAAATCCAAATGTGAAGTAAAAATATTTACAAAATGCAAGTTTATAAAGAGATGAACGTAAGTTTTTGAAAATATTTACAATGAAGAATTCACTTTTAAATCGACACAAATAAGTTAAATATAGGTTTTGGTTATTATCACGAAATTTAAGACCTTTTACTTGTCAAAATTTCCAATAAAAATCAAGTTATCATAGCAAATATACTATTGTTTAACTCGTTGTTTCGGTTGATAATAAAGTGTAACTATGAGATAGATCCTTAGTTGATTATCAAAGTTTATCATAGTGGTATTTTCATTTCTTATCAATAATAAATCAAATCAAATAAGTTTAAATGGTGATTGGATTTCATTTGCTTACTCTCTCTATTTTTATTTTTTTTATTTTTTGAAAATTTTATTGATATTTACAGTATTTACATATGCCTAACTCAGATAAACTGAGGCCAGATATATTACCCATGCACTTCCTTTCGAACTTATGTGAGGGGAATACATAGTGTGGTGAGTGAACACACGAGTGTGAACACTTATCGACTGTAGGCATTATTAATAAAATATTTTTATATACATAAACCTAGCTCAGATAAACTGAGGCCAGATATACCGATCATGCACTGCCTTTTGGGCTTACATGAGAAAGGTACAGAGCATGGCGAATGTACACACAAGTGTGTACACCTGTCGACCGTAGGTGTTAATAGAAAATATTTACATATATACAAATGTTTTGTTTTTTATATGTTTTTTTGGAAAGAGAGAGTTTTGCAAAATCATCTTAGCACGACGTAACTTAGAAGACAAAAAAACTGTTATATCCTTTTATTTGAATTCACCACTTTTTAAAACAAAGATTTTCAATTAGGATATTTCATAATTAACACGTATGAACCTTCCTATATACTAGTTAAATGATCGTTATTTGTAATCTAACTTCATTTTTATTTTTGTTGAGACAAATAATTTTTCAAAAATTTCAATTTAATTACAAAAACCATATATTTATCCTATAGTGTTTCTTTAAAAATAGATCAAAATGCTTGAAAATTATATTTTTTTATGATTTTTTTGTTTTTAGAAAAAAAAAATGGAAAGAAAATGTAAAAATAAACCATGAAAAATCGAAAATGATGATGAGTCTCCCCCCACACTTGATTTTGACCGTGTCCCCACAGTCAACCTAAGTGGAAGAAGTAAAATAAAACAAAAATAAAAAGATAACCTATATTTACATGAAAATGAATGTTATTTACATGAGATCAGAAAGTATATCGTCAAAAAGTAAATGAAACGGTCTTCCAAAGAACGATTCATTTGGTTCGTCAAGTATGCGAGATACAGCTTAAGCTCGGAAAACCAAATCGTAAAAGATTTCAAAATTGAATGTTGATTTGGAAAAACAAATGTCACTTTATTGAAAATCATACGAGTTGTTTTATTTTCGATGACTTTTGGGGTAGGTAGAACGATTTGTTGAATTTCAAATTTATACGCACCAAATTGATTTTCAAGCTTATCGCTGAAAACTTCTTCAGAATTATCGATTTCAAAATTAAAATGGTGATTTAAATCTTCCCCGTTAGAATTTAACAACTCTTTTTCGAAAAGTCCAAAAAATTTGTGTTCATTAAATTCATCTTTCTTTATTGAATTATCAACAACTTCACTCCATGTGTCAAGTTCAAAATCCAAAGTTGTTGTGTTCAAATTTTCGTGATCGAAAAAAGGAAGATCGAGTTTTAAATCGAGTTTCACACCCTCAAAAGAATTGAAATCCAACTCAGTTACCGTGTTTTCAACAACTTCATTAAGATTGTTATTTTCAGTTTCAAAAGTTGTTATTTGAAAATCGTCGATTTGGGTAAAAGATGGATTATTGTTTGACTCGTCACACATTGGGATTTGGTTTTGTTTTTCACGTTGTTTCATATATGTTTCGAACAACAAATCCATGTGATCACCGTAGATTTCATCCATTTGTTAAACAAAATCCAATTTACGGTTATTAACATGAGAATTTTTGGTTTGGATTTGTTGAGAACGAAAATTATCGATCACATCGTAATCAAGATTATTTCCATTGCCAAAATTATTTGAAAAGTTGTTTCCACTTTCGTTTTGATTTTGAAATTCATTTTGAAGTTCAAAATTGAGTGGGCATGGGTTATACTCGAAATCGTTTGAATTTTGAATTGAATTCAAATTTTGAAATCCTTGACTCGAGTTATTACGCAAATATGAATTACACAAATCATTTATATTTTGATTTTGTTGTGTAGAGAGTTCAAGTAAAGACGAAATGTTGTTTTTAAGAGTTGAGGGTTGTTCATCATTTTGAAAATTTTGTTGTTCGAAATTCGAATTGTTTATAGAATAGTTGTCATTAAATATCCATACGAATTTGGAGTGAAATCATATGGATTACATTGATTTTCACAACTATTGTAAAATTCAAGTGAATATGGAAATTCAAACATTTTCAAGAATGTTTATGGTTTTTTTATAAAGGAAAAATATTTACAAAAAGAATTTATTTTTCAAAATGTAAAATTTATTTTTGTTTTGTATTTTGGTTTTTGAAAAGGTTTTATAATTTATTTTTTGAATTTTTGATTTTCTAAAAAAACCAAGTAATTTTTTTTGGATTTTGTTTTTGATTAAAAAATTGGAAAGAAAGGATAAAAAACAAAAGTTTAAGGATTACTTACAAATTTTTTAGTTTTGAATTTTGAAATTTTTTTTATTTTTTTTAAATATGCATGAACTAATGCAACTAAATGAATGCAAGGTTTTAATTACAAATGATTTATCCTAAGTAGCTTCTAACCCAAAGTTATATAATCATACATTATCTTAAATCAACAAGATAGTTCTCAGCCAGGTAAACGGGCAGGAGTTATCGGTGCACCACGAATCACCGTAGCAATGCGGCCAAAGGTTTAAGTACCTTCAGAGAAGCAATTTAGTATAATATTTACGAATCACCGTAATATTTATAATTGATTATTGCTCTGCCGTAGCCTAGACACCGAGAAATTAAATTGTTCAAAGAAGACAACTTGTCAATATACAATTAAAAGTTATCGATGTCTAATCGTTATTATTAATCAAAATCTAGGATGAAATGCAAAGTAGAAATTAAACATGCATTAACAATGCAACTATGAATGGAATTTTTTTTAATTTTGAATTTTTTTTTATATATAAATGCAAATACAAGCAATCAACAATGCAAAGCAATTAAAACAATAGATAAGGGTGCAATTTTTTTTATAAGCAAGCAATTTATTTTTTGGCAAGCTAAGCAAAGCAAGCACTCCTCCAATCTGCTTTGGCAACCTTCCCGACCCACTAATACAATCGAACCTCATTTCTTAAAAAGTCGAAACCAAACCACTACACTTATCAAATGCTGTTTCAAAAATTGTAGTATTCCCAAAATCAAAATTTTCAATTTTAAATTTCCACTACTCTATGTTTGATGTTGAGAGAGAGGCCGTGTCAGGCGATAGGGTTTGGTTGCGAATTGCTAGCTGTTCGATTGTTGAATTGGTTTGCTCAAGTTGTGGGTTGTGGTGGTGGTTGGCAAGGAGGAGCGCGATGGGGATTAAGACGTTGTCGGTTGTGGATTTTTTCAGGCGTTTGGGTTCATGATTATTGGCAAAGTGGAAGGTGGTTTGTATCGAGGTAGAAGTGAGTGGTTTCGATGAAGTAAGGTGGATGAGGCTGCGATTGTCTGATGCTCTGACGTCAGGTTCAGGTAAAGGTGTGGATGCTCTGATGGTCGCTGAATGGGGTTGTGGCTGTCGGCAGAGGTGGTGTTTGTTGGGAATTGAGTAAAGTTAGTGGTCGTGTGTTGTGTTGCAGGCTGGAGTGGCTGTGATTGTTGTTCAGTGTGGCAGGAAGTGGTAACTGTGGTAGCGATGAGGATGGGACGCGAATTGTTTTGTACGCAGGTGACAAGCAGAAGTTGATGGGCTGAGACACTTCAATATGACAGAGGAGTGTGTATGTTTCAAGGAAAGTAGTGTTTTTTTTGTATGAGCAGAGGTAGAAGCTTGTATATGAGTATGTAGATGATGAGATAATGAAATGAAGATGGTTGGCAAAGTGCTTGAATGCAGTGCACTGAACTGTTGATATGAGAGATATGTAGTAGGTGTTACAGTGGTGCAATGTTGACAGCAGAGCTAAGTTTGATGTGTTATGGTTTGAAATGGTAATGTTTGAAGTTGTATAAGTTGAATGTGAAGCAGAAAATGTTGGTCACGAGATGTAATGTCAGTGAAAATGTTTTTATATATGCACACTGGTGCAAAAACAAATATTGCACACTGGAGTGAAGTATAATGCACAAACAGTAGTTGACTGTGGTACAAACTGCAGTTGAATGTTGTGATGAAGTGGTGGAAGGCTGTTGTTACTGCAGTTGTTTGTGGAATGGTTTATGGAGTTGAAATGAATGTTGTCAGTATCAAGGGTTATGCAGGGATGATATGGCTGGTTGGTCGATTGATATGACTGTGCAGAGGAGATGCAGGTACTGGAGTGAGTAGAGATGGTAGCAGGTTGTTGTCGAGGCAAGCAGGTTGTTATGCTGTCGTGTTTGTGGTCAGAAAGAAGTATGTTGGTGGATGTCTGATGATGGCACTGTGGTATGTATGTGTGAATGACAGTGAGGGATGCAGTTGTGATTCGGTAAAAAGGTGGTGCTCGGGGAAATGGGCGGGGAAGGGGTAGTTTGCTTTCAGGCAAGTGAATGGTGTGTGACATAATTCAAAAAGCAAGAAGAATTAAATGTCTGGAATGGTTTGATGTGGGAAGTAGCAGGGGTTTATGGCTAATGAATGAATGTATATGTAATTGTATTGTGATGGTTGAGCAAGTTTGATGATAGTAGAGGCAATTGTATGAAGACAGGGAAGGGGAATTTGTGAAGGAGAACAAACTTGCAAATTGTAAATTAAATCAAAAGAAATGCAATGTAAATAGCGAAATGAAATTGTTAAACAGTGAATGTGATGAATTTTTCTTCTTCGAAAAGTGTATGTTTTTTATAAACTAGAAATGTGAATGCAAAGAAAACCAGAACAACAAGAACACAAAGAAAATGTCACAAAAATCACACACAAACACAATATTTTTTTTAAATGCAAACACACAAAAAGTGAAAACACGCAAAAATCAAACAAAAAATAATCCGAAGAATAGAAAATAAAATCAAAGAAAATCCCCGGCAACGGTGCCAAAAACTTTTTAACGACGAATTTTCTATCGGATTAGAAAATCGCTGATAAATTTCAAATTAAAATAACCGCAAGCGCACGGCATACAAAAGTTAGTACGTGGCGAGTACAGGTCGATCCGCAGGGAATTGTTAGATTTTAAAAATCAATTCAGTCCAATTATACCGAAATCGAGAGTGAATTAAACTAGAAATGTAAGAAAACTAACAAAAACTAGCAAAAGAAAAATAGATAAAAATATGAAAGTTAAATGACAATTTAGAGAGAATTCCTCTCTTTAGATCATATAGTTCAACAAATTATGAAATTATGATCTCTCTTTTTTGGTCATTAGTGAAATTAATTGTTGTATTTATCATAAGTATGGCTATTTGTGCTATTAATTAGCTCAACGTAAGCCATCAAACTATAACACAACCTTTAAACCACTTTTAATTCTCATGAAAAATGACAACAAGTTGAAACGAAATCTATTTTAAGCATGGCCTATTAACTATTGTCTAGTAATATAAGCCATCAAATTTTAATTTCAACATTCACTTTTTTGTCATAATCATATGAAGATGAAGAGGCAATTTGTGATTCATATGACTAAGCATAGCCTATTTGTTTTGAACAATATATGCTATCAAACTCAATACCAAACACAAAATTACATAAACATCAATTTTCCATGAAGCACAAAAAGAGAGCAAAGGTTATCAAATTATGTTGAAGCTACATAATTAGAGAGCTTCATTACCCCTAAATTGAAGGGGTTTAGCCTCTCATGTTTGTTATCAAATCAACAAATAGAGCTTACAACATGAAACAAAAAGAAGAGGAAAAAGAGCTAAATGAACAAAAAATAAAACTAATCTACATTCATTAAAATCAAACTACACTACTAGCATGAAAGGAAGTAAACAAGAAAAGAAAAGAGCAATGTATTAAAGTTGCATAAAAAATAAATTACATGAAAGAAATGGATAAGTAGCCATGAAAAGAAAAGACAAGTTTTCTTTTATTTCTAAGCTAAAAACTAACTAAGAGGAATCCTAAAAGAAGAGACTAAAAGAAGAGGAAAGTTACATGAAACATAAGGGATATTTATACAAGTTTAAAACCCTAATTCACTTTTTTGGGGAATGCTCAAACTACCCCTCTAGGAAGTGTGGTAGCCAAGTAACCATTAGAATCCAATAATCATCCATTAAGTGTGCATGAAGATTTAATGGCCTTTTAACATGTGGATTAGCTCTAATTTGTACATTAAGGTAGGTGGGTAGGTGGAGTCCTCCATGATAATCACTTTGAATTATTTCCATCTTCATTCCTTTGTATCTTATTTGTGCATGCATATTCCTACATGAAACCACTTGTAATTGACTTTAAATTCCTACAAAATAATATAGAAATTTTCAATTAAATTTTCTCAACTTAATTTATGCACAAAAATGACCATTTTGCCCCTTATATGAAGATGAATTTGCGACAATTTGAAAATAAGTTGAATTTTGGTTTAAACGAGTTAAAATACCCAATATGATCATTTATTTAATTTAAATATAATAAATATGGTGGTAGAAATATGCACATTTACGTGCACATCAATCCCCACAAGCAGTCTTATTTCCCCGTGACAGCCCATCCTCTTCCCCGAGTGGCCACCATTAGCTGACAACCTTCTGTCCAACTTCTGCATCCTTGCACCCCTCCATGACCGAACTGCCTCCACTTGCCACGTCCTCAGACCACCCTGCTTCGCCCACCTGACCAACCCATCACGCCCACAGCCTTGCCCCCGCTGCCCACCACCGAATCGCTAGCCTACACCTACAACCGCTCCACCTCTCCACTATAAGGGTCGTTCGCCAAAGCCTCTAGCACCCACTAGATCCGACCGCTACCATCCCCTTCTTCCCCATCTCTCTCTCCTACCCAGTCCATCGCCACATCCCCCGACTTCCCCTCCGCTCATGCAGCACACCACCCACACCGAAGCCACAATAAGCATTTCCCACTCCCTAACCTAACCCAGCAGCACTGCTTTCCCAAGCAACCCTTCAAATTCGCTATGTCACCTCTTTTATTATATTAAGGTATATACATAGTCTGTTTAGAGTTGTATATATCATATGTTTCAGTATTATATAATATGTTTAAAAGGGTATATATATATATTATGTTTAAAAATATTTACTTAAATTTATGTTCATATTTTTTAAATAGATTTTTTTGAGTAATAGCTTCAATATATATATTATGTTTAATATTCATTTGAAATTTTTTGAAGTAATATATAGGTTTCAATAAATATCGAAAAAAAATATTTAGCTTACATATATAAGTTCGCTTATATAATTGATTTTCATCGAATCCAGTTCATGTGCTTTGCTTTTGTCTCGCCGCTATCCAGAATTGATCGTAACAGCATTTTCTTGCTTTGTCGCTGTTCCGCGTGTCGATCCGTGCTTATCCGTGTCCGTCTGCATCTTACTCTTGTTATTTCTCTAACCTCGAAAGGTGAGCGATCACTCACGATTGACATTCTTGTGTTTAGTAAATTTATTTCACATGAAATGATGATTGAAATATATTGATAGATTTGAATTGTTAAATTGTTAAGTATGATATGTTATTATCTGTAATTGTTTATCTATATTAATTGACATACGATACCATAACCTGTTATATATTTTATTTAAGATGTAAATAATGATTATATATGCTTGTCACTGATATGTATGTCATTTTATGTTATTTTATATTCTCACACTGCAAGTTCCCTGTTAGTTAAGAATTCCCTATGGGTTGAAATGATATATACCTGAATGATCTTATAGATTAGGAAAAATCGTTATGGATTGAAATGATAAACCCAAGCGATTTTATTGAAATTTTAGGATTGCGGGTTGAAATGATATATAGCCGTAAATATTAAATTATTGCGGGTTGAAATGATAAATATCCGTATCACTTGACCATATGATAGAAAATTATATACGGACACCGTTGGTCTATTTTTTTTAAATGATTTCCAAAGTTTTGAAAGGAAATATATGGGTTTTAATAAATATTGATTTTTAAATATAATATAAAGATTTTATTTTAATATATATGTCAAATTTATATTTTTAGATTTATATGTTTTGGAAATTTTAAAATTATAAGTTAAGTTGTGAAAATTTAAATTTTAGGATTTTACTTATATTTTTATTATTTTTAATATATAAAATTAGATTTAAAATAGATTTAATAATAAGATTTAATTTAATTTAACAAAAATACAATTTAACTAATATATATATATTATGTTTAAGTATTTGTTTAAAATTTTATTAATATTTTAAAAATAGATTTTGTAATAACTTTAATAAATTAAGGTTGGAAAGATGAATTGAAATAGATTTGGAATTTTATTTGTTTAAGAATTGTATTTAAATAAAAATTGATTTGAAACTTATTAATTTTGAGAATTTAAAGATATGATTTTTATAACTTGATAACTGGATTTTGATTAAAGGTGATTAAATGAATATTTTCAAATTTAAATAAAATTAAAATTGAATATGTGATATTGATTTAAATTTGTAATTTGAGATTTTATTTAAATGTTATTAAAAATGATTAAGTGAATATTTCCAAATTTTATTAAAATTAGAGTTGAATTTTTAAGTATAAATGAAATTTGTCAAATTGAGTTATTGTAAATTGTTTAAATATTTAAATGTTGAAACCTATTGAATTGGAAGTAGTTTAAATTTGTAGTTTAAACCCGGATTTGAAATCGATATAAATTAAAAGGGTTTTAAATGAGAATTTGAATTGAACCTTTAATCCTATTAAATTAAAATTGTTGGAATGAGGTTGATTTAAATTGAATTTCGGAACTAAGGTTGATTTGAATTGATTTGTGAAATTGGAAGAAATTTTTTAATTTGAAACTATTTTAATATATATATTATTTTAAATTTATAAACAATTTTAAATATTTAATATATAAACTATTTTAATCTATAACCTATTTTATTAAATATATAAACTATTTTAATCTATAACCTATTTTATTAAATATATAAACTATTTTTAATTTATAACTATTTCAATATATATAAACTAATTTCAATATTTAAACTGTTTAAGTTAGAACTGTTATGATTTATGTGAATATGATTTCGAAAGTGATATGATTTTAAAATGAATATGATATTTTGATGACCATGGTGTGAAATAAGCGTTTGGTTGTTAAAGTGACCGGGATCGGATTTTGTCATGCTCTCTGCCAATACCGAAAACCACTTTAACAACGGTATACGTGGTGGAGAATCCAAAACGAAGTAGGATGGTTTGGCGACATCTATATGAGGTATAAACGCAACCCTGACTCCTACGAGTCAGCTTCATGTGACTAAAACAGGAGCCATGCCGGGCCAAGTGAGGTCGCACCTCCGATCGAGCATGCTTCTTCGACACCATTCTATTACTTTGTGATTTGATTCGGTGCACCTTTGATTATGGGAGTGTGTCTCGTGGTGGGTGGTAGTAGTTGCTATGCGTTACCACCAGTCCGGATCCGCAAAACGGTAGTATCGTACCATGGGCATAGCCTCGCATGCCTTGTCACATGCCTTATTGCGCCCTCTACGAGTTTGGTTTATACCGTACCTATGGAGTGCTCCCTGAGTATCCCACTGGTTTGGTAGAGCTTACAATATCTGTATAGACTACGGGAATATATATAAAATGTGTTAAGAGGGATATAGGTCACGCCTTAACACTATTTTAATAGTTTACTTTATGTAGACATTATCTATATAGCATATTGTACTATGTATGTAGATAGTTTAATGGATCCTTAAAGGATGGAATCCCAACATCTTTTAAGTTATATTGCATTTCACTTGACATTTAACTTGAGTCGATTTACTTGCATAAGAATGTTAATCCTGACTCGAGTGTTTCATGTTTTCTTATACGCTCAGGTCAGACTAGGTGTCACAACATTTGAGACTCACCTTTGGAGCTTGGAGCTTTGCTTGAAGATCTATCTTATCTGTTCAGCCTTTAGTTTTTCCAGTTATTTCCAGTTGTTATGTTCAGATTTGGCAGTTGCTTTTTTATTAGTGACTTCTATGTATTGGATTTCTTTTGTATTTTGTTTTAAACTCTGATGTTCTATAGTTACTTCATGAACTACAATTTATCTATTCCGCTGGTTATTGTTATATTACTATGTGCTTGTAATTCTGCGATTGATTTATTTACTGTATATGTTAAGTTTTGCCAAAAATAAATTAACAATCTGTTGTTTTGAGCAATTCAAGTCCGACATGTGTGGATGATTGTCGATTTGAACGGTTCGAAATAGCAAGCCGTTACAAGTGGTACCAGAGATCTGGTTTAGGCAAAACTTAGCATATGGAGTAAAAATTCATTAGAGATAAGGTAGTAATACCCTAGAATGAGTAAAATTAATTATAGAATCATCATTGTTTGAGCTTGAAATTCTTTGTTAGGATCCTCTTTGATTTGGATTTCTTTTGAATTTTGGAACTTTTCCCTTTGTTTTGAATCCATTCTTGTCTCTTCCTGTTCGTGTTCTTTTTAATACTGGAGCATCCCATAGCACTATTTCTGTTGATCTCTGCAATAAATTTAAGCACCTCTTGCAACCTCAATTGGCAACTTCATCCTTTTGTGCGACTAATCCCATCGGCGGTCCTGCCAATCTTAGTATGATTTGTAAAGGGGTGAAACTCCTTTACAACAGGCGTGGATTCACCGAAGATTTCTACGTTCTCGGTTTTGATGCTGTTATTTCTTGCAAGCCCGAACCGTTCTTTAGTAAGACGACCAGAGTAATTCTCTTGTGATCAATGTCCTTAGGATTTTGCAGGCAGTTTTATCTTTTCGCTTGATTCTCAGCCTAGCGATCTTGACTCCACCCCGGTTGCCAACTATTCCGGATGTCTTTGTTGAATTCACTTCTCTTCCTCCCAACTGGGAAATTGAATTCCACATCGATCTTATTCCTGGAGCTCGACCTGTTGTTAGTTGATGATATTCTCGTCTTTTCTAAGACGAAGAAAGAGCATGAATCTCATTTGAGCTATATTCTCCAAACTCTTAGGAGTCATCAGTTGAAGCCAAATTTTCGAAATGCCATTTCTGGAGAGATGAAGTCCGATTTCTTGGGGCACATTGTTTCAGAACTGGAGTCTCGGTTGACCCGGTTAAGGTCTCCACGATTAATATAAGTCTATTCATTCTTCCTTCTTTTGTAATTTAATTATCTTATCTTCCTTTCGAGCCTATCTTCTAGTTAGAATTCTTTTTGATTATGGTTCCTCTAAATTTGAATCTCTATCCTTGTTCTAAAATCCATTCTTGGATCATCCTATGAGGGAACATATTTGTAATTGATATAAAATGTTTTATATTATGCTGCTTGAGTTCTAAAGTTTGAATTTTGGGTTTCAATCCATTCGTCTGGCCAACGCTATCGATAGGAATTCCAAAACACTTGAATAGAGCAAACTGATACAATATTGTTTTCGAATTGGTAAATGAAATAATTTTATGCATGACTATATTTTATATATAAAGGTATAATTTTTTGAAATTAGATAGTTAAATGAATTGGTTGTTAGAAATGATAATACTAGATTATCATTTATTATTTTGTCAACATTCCTAAACCATTAACTATTATTGTATTTTATAAGGAAATGAAATTTTAAACATGGTTTATAATCTAATTTGCAAATGAAATGAATTTAAATTAAAGATTTGAGAATTTAATTTCCGGTGCATTTAAAAATTTTGAAAAATATATTATTTGAAAGTATTTTCGAATGGGAATTGTTTCCAAAGAATTTTAAAAGGAGTAAGTCAGTACTCTCCTCTTATGTCGCTGGAAAATAATTTCGATGATGACTGCAGCATCATCGACATTCATTTTCGAGTCTCAAAGTGGGGAGGCCACTTAGTAGCTTTACTACACTTTTGTTTTGGAAAATGGATTTGATTGAATTTCTTGAATATGATTTGATGTATAAAATATATATGTATATATTTATTTCAAATTGGTTTAAAGTGAAGCTGGAAATTTAATTCTTAAGTTTGATGTTAAGTGATGGGTTTCAATTATTGAAATGAAGCAAAAAATTTGAATAATTAAAGTGTTTAAAATGAGAATTGAAATTGAAACAGTTGAACTAGGATAAAAATTGTTTGTATAATACTCAATTGCATTCTAAAACATATATAACTTACTTGAAATATTCAAAAAGTTAAGATGTTAATGTAAATATGTAATTGAAAGCTATACAAGAGAAACTTAAGTGATAAAAATGTTCAAACTAAATTATTGCTTAATAGAAATGTTGTAAATAGAAGGTAAATTTGTATAGTGCTCAATTACACTCAGAAACATTAATAAAACTTACCTGGAAAAAAGTTTGAATGTAATAAGAATATATACTTGAATAATATACAATATAAATGTAAGTAATAAGATGTCCAAAAATGAAATTTTATTAAGGAAATTTATAAATAAAAATTGAGTGGCTATAATAAATGTTTACACTTAATCTAGGTTGTAAGATATGTTAAGTGAAATAAATTTAATAATAAAAAATGTTATTTAAGTAAATGAATATGAACTTAAGAGGCTAAACAGGTAATAAAAGAATTCATATCTTTGTAAACAAATGGTAATTTACAAAGAATAGTTGAAATTGAAGTATGAAGTGGAATTAACTTAAGTGAAGTTAAATGAATTAAATAAAATAAAATTTGTTTTGAAAGAAAAAAAGAACTTAAGTTATAAGGAAAATACGGAATGTTAATATTAAACTTATATAAATTTGTTGAAGGGATAATTAAGTGATATTGACATAAAAAGGAAATATACTATGTGAATGAAATAAAATAAATGAAATTTATATGGTTTTGAATTAATTGTTGTATCTAGTACTATGTATTTCGAATCTATCTTTCCGTTTTGCTATTTCTTTTCTCCTATCTCATTCCTTTTCGGGGACGAAAAGTTTTGAGTGGGGGAGAGTGTAACGACCTAGAAATTTGAACTATTTTTATAACGTAATTAATTAAATTTTTCTTGAAAATATATATTAAAAATTTTGCAATGAAAATTTGATATTTGGTATGCGTCTATTTAAACATAGCAAGTGTCAGATTTTCAGTGGAAAATATGTAAGTTAGTTCTGCTGTGTAATTTTCAATTTCAATTTAAAAATCAGTTAATTTTTGAAAATAAAATATTGTTGAAACCTGAATATTTTTACATAATAAAAATGTAAATCATTTTCTGAGTGAGACGTCATATTTCGTTTCGCCAAATTTGGACTGCTCTAGCTCCGTTTATCTTATTTTCGGCGTTTAAGCAGCATTTTCGGCAGCGAATATCGAGTTTTGATAGAAGGGTCGTATCACTCATATCTGTGTACCATTCTATTCATCTCGTCATGCTGACCTCCGCAGTATATTCATCTTATATTTCGGAGTCCAATACGCGGCGAAATCCATGAAACGGCTAGCCGTATCGGTAACCGTTTGGAACCTTTTGGTGTTCTGTGTCCTTTCATAATCCACCGTGAAAATGAATGGCCATTAGCATTTTATATTCTCAGAATTTATATCAAACTTTTACTATTCCACCAATTGCTTTTATTTCTGGTTCATTCCTTTCAATTCTCTCCCCTTCTTTTCATTTGTTCTGTTTCGTTTGAAAAGAAAAAATATATATATACAAGTTATATATTTCCGAAACCTTTCACTGCCCATCCCTTTCTCTTTCTCTTTTGCTTGGCCTTGCCTATTCATTTTCTTCGATTCGTCCTCGATTTCATTTTCAACTCGATCTCCACCCTGGCCGCAGCCGTACGAGCACACCACCCAGCAGTCGTTCGTTCCTACCTCTCACCCAATCACCGGTCGAACAACATCTTCCCATTTCCCCTTCATTTTTGCTGTGAACTCCTCACCACTGACCACTTCCAAAGCCCAAACCCAACCCGTTCCACCTCCTTGCATTAAATCTCAGCACGCCGCCACCTTAATACCAACCTACAGCCCTGCAAGCAACGCCATTTCCCCGTGACTGCCTATCCTCTTCCCTGAGTGGCCACCATCAGCTAACAACCTTCTGTCCAACTTCCACATCCTTGCACCCCTTCATAACCCAACTGCCTCCACTTGCCTCGTCCCCAGACCACCCTGCTTCGCCCACCTGACCAGCCCATCATGCCCACAGCCTTGCCCCTGCTGCCCACCATTGAACCACTAGCCTACACCTACAACCACTCCACCTCTTCACTGCAATAGCCGTTTGCCAAAGCCTCTAGCACCCACCAGATCCGACCGCTACCATCCCCTTCTTCCCCGTCTCTCTCTCCTACCCATCCCATCGCCACACCTTCTGACTTCCCCTTCACCCACACCCGAAGCCACAGCAAGCATTTCCCCCTCCCTAACCTAACCCAGCAGCACTACTTTCCCTAAGAAACCCTTTGGATTCGCTCTGTCGCCTCTTTTATTATATTAAGGTATATACATGGTCTGTTTAGAGTTGTATATATCATCTGTTTGAGTATTATATAATATGTTTAAAAGGGTATATATATTATATTTAAAAATATTTACTTAAATTTATGTTCATAGCTTTTAAATAGATTTTTTTGAGTAATAGCTTCAATATATATGTTATGTTAAATATTAATTTGAAATTTTTTAAAGTAATATATGGGTTTCAATAAATATCGAATATATATATATAGCTTATATATATAAGTTCGCTAATATAATTGATTTTCATCGAATCCAGTTCATCGTGCTTTGCTTTTGTCTCGCCGTTGTCTAGAATTGATCGCAGCAGCAGTTTCTAGCTTTGTCGTTGTTCCGTGTATCGATCTGTGCTTATCCGTGTCCGTCTGCATCTTACTCTTGTTATTTCTCTAACCTCGAAAGGTGAGCGATCACTCATGATTAACGTTCTTGTGTTTAGTAAATTTATTTCACATGAAATGACGATTGAAATATGTTGTTAAATTTGAATTGTTAAATTGTTAAGTATGATATGTTATTATCTGCAATTGTTTACCTATACTAATTGACATATGACACCATAACCTGTTATATATATTTTTTATTTAAATTGTTAATTACAAATATATATGCTTGTCATTGATATGTATGTCATTTTATGCTATTTTATATTCTCACACTGCAAGTTCCCTGTTAGTTAGAAATTCCCTATGGGTTGAAATTATATATACCAAATGATCTTATAGATTAGGGAAAATCGTTATGGGTTGAAATGATAAACACAAGTGATTATATTGAAATTTTGGGATTGCGGGTTGAAATGATATATACTTGTAAATATTAAATGATTGCGGGTTGAAATGATAAATATCCGTATTACTTGACCATAGGATAGGAAATTATATACGGACACCGTTGGTCTACTTTTGAAAAATGATTTCCAAAGTTTTGAAAGGAAATATAATGATTTTAATAAATATTGATTTTTAAATACAATATAAAGATTTTATTTTAAAATATATGTGAAATTTAGATTTTTGAATTTATATGTTTTGGAAATTTTAAAATTATAGGTTAAGTTGTGAAAATGTAAATTTTAAGATTTTACTTATATTTTTATTATTTTTAAATATATAAAATTAGATTTAAAATTGATTTAATAATATCCTGAAAGCTCCAACTATCCTGAAAGCATATCCCTAAAAGCATCTGACTCTTAAACTACTCAATCGAGTTTGTCATGACATAACAGACAAAAACAAAATGTGGATTAGACATAAAACATGGTGTGAGGGGAACTATCTCAAAATACTATATATGAAAACTATATACAAATAAATAGGAACTACTAAGGCATAGCCGGTGCTCTCCATAATCATGGCTCAGGGGTAATCTGGACTGTCCATAGACAAGTAAAGTAAATCTATCCAAATTATAGGAAACCATAACATAACTTGCTCTTCTCCTGCAGTCAACCATTCAGCACAACTAATATATACTTCATATTTAAATATCTAAATCATTTAAATATTTTAATATTGGATTTAATGTTATTAAATCGATTTAATAACTATGTTAACCCCTTTTTATATGATAACCAATGAAGATAAAATTGTTTATGAAAATGTTTACAAAAACAAATAGTCGAATAAATATCAATAATGTGATCAAAAATCATTTTATCGATAAATGATCTCAACATGCGTGAAATTATCATCCTAGAGACTGTTTCATATTTGGATGACACTAGTGTCATCGAGATCGGAATAATGAGGTGATGTATGCCGATGAGTTTCGTAGCGATCTAACGTCCTATGTGGTCGTGCGAGCTCGAAACGTGCAACGATTAATATAAGATAATCAAATATAATATTTATTTTTCTATAAATAACTCCTCACACTTCAATCTTTCATCACTCTTCCTCTTCTTTATTTACAGTAAACATTTTAAGCAGCCTCCATCATAAATTGAATTAAACTCGGAGTCGTGGGCGATGAAGGGAGCTAGCGTTGGATCCGTTGGGATCATGATGCGAAGATCTTCGATTTGGTGTGTGTAATGTTGGGTGAGGCAACGTTTGGTCATGATCGACGTATGGAGCATGAACTAGGATTGGAATTTGTTGGAGTTTAGGGAGGAGTTAGGTGAAACAGAGTGCTTGGGGTGTTTCTCATGACGACGTGCACTCGTCTGTGTAAACGAATGGTGCTCCAAGCATTCGAGGAAAATCATGACCAGACATTGTTGATTTAGGGTCGTAAGTGTCGCAATTCACAAAGGGGCATCAAACGTGACTTTGTGGGATTGAGGGTGAAGTATTTGCGAAGAGAAGTTCATCAGTGGTGGTGGTTTGTGATTTCATCAAATAGAGAGTGAGATAGGAGGAGGGACGTGCACGGTTGTTTGGGTTGATACTGCGTGCGTATACAGGAAGGAGCTTATTTAGGAGGGAAGAAGGATTAAGGTACTTAAAGTAATTAGTTTGTTAATTAAGTAATAATTAATTTTAATCCAAATTCTTATAAAATTCATAACTTTTGCATACGAGGTCCAATCGAGACGTCGTCTTCGCCATTGCACTCGTAGTGAGGTTATCTACGTCTTGGTTTAGCTTCGAACTTAGGTGAATTTACTCAACGTCAAATTATATAACGTTGTTGTGTTAAATATAAGTTAAAGTAGTTAACAATGAAAGTTATAATTTTTGGACTCGTCCTTGTTTTGGAAAGTAAGTGACAACATTATATGCAGTATAGTTTCTCTTATAATCCTCTAAAACCTATATCATGGCCAGGATTTGTTGTTTGCATGTTTGATAAATTTCTATATGAAAAGTGGAAGTGTGTTGTAAATGTTTGAAGCAAATAGTCGCTATAAACGCACTTTGAAATCTCTTGTATTTGACATATGTTAAATTGGTTAAACTGTGAATATATTGTTATATGATATATTTTGCTTCTTCTTTGCACACGTTTTGGTATGTTTAAAGGAATTGATTTGGAGAGTTATAGAAAGTGTGAATGGAAACTGTGAAAATTAGAAGCGAAAAGGTAGCGATGGATGCACTTTGAAAATGCCTTATGTTCGGTGATTTTCAAAGTCAACTTTGAAAGGCATCCTAGGGCTTTGTTCGTAATTTAAAAAAGTGCTATAAGTGTACTTATTAATGGAGAAATATTAAAGTTTAAATATATTTTTAACAATTATTTATGTATTTTTAAGTAAAGGAATTAAATTATAAAACATGCTTTTAATTATTTTTAGTAAATTATAAATTAGTTATTTTTATGTTATATGTTACATAAATATTTAAAACCTATTTATAAATAATTTTAAAGTATTTATGTATATAAGTATGGAAAAAGTAAGTTAAGTATTTTATAAAGGAATAAAGGAAGTTTTGGATTATAACATTTATGTTATAATAAATGGTTTTGCAAAGTTATTAACAAGTATATTACTTTATTTAATAAATGTAGGTGTACTTAGATCTTTAAAAGAATGTTTGTAAAGAGAATAACAAGTATGAATTGGTTTTGGGTTTGTCGTGACAATATGTTAATAACATTCGTCTTTAACCCTTTCTGATTATACTTATGAATGTAAATGGATCTTTGAAAAGAATGTTTTAAAGATAAGCATAAGTGAAATGATTTTGGGTCTGTAGTTACAATTTTTGAGTAACATTTGTCTTAAACCCTTTGAAATAGATTTGTGAATGTAATTGGAACTTTTAAATGGATATTTTAAAAGAAATAATAAGTATTGAATCTTTGGAAAAGATAGAAAAAGAAAGGTTTAAAGTAAGAGATCTTGTTAATGACTTGTGAATATACTTATACCGTTGAGATAATTATATGAATACTTTTTGAAGTATTGAAAGGAGTATAAATAATGGTGAAATACTAGAATACAAGTATATATCTTTTATAAAAATAAATTAAATGTATATATAAGTAATAAAGGAATATTAATTAATAAGCGAAGTTTTAATTAATAAATGAAGTTTTAATTAATAAAGAAGTATTAATTGATAAAGAAAGTTTTAATTAAAAAGGGAAGTTTAATTAAAAGAAAGAAGTTTTATTAGATAAAAAAGAGTTTTCCTAATAAAAAAGAGGTTTAATAAATAAAGGATTAATTAAGTAAAAAGGGGATTAGCAGTCGTTGATGTGACTTAATCGTGTTTGTATGACTTAATCGTGTTTTGTATGACTTAATCGTGTTTTGTGAGACTTGATCGTGCTTGTGTGTTTACTCGTTTATGGGAAGTAATTAGTCGTGCACTTAGCACTAAAAGCCGATGAAGTAGGCTTGTTCTATCTTTGAGAGTTAAGACTGATGTTCGAGTATGGTGTAGAAGCAATGGTGCTATAACCTACTGGCTTCACTTTTAATCGAGGGATAGCCAAAGTTGAGAATGTTGGAAACGTGATAAGTATATGAGACTTGATTTCCATATGCGATCGTTCTCATTGTTGTTGAAATTGACCAGAATTAACTTAGGAAACATCTAAAAGAAACACGAGGGTTATATGGTACAATTATCTTTGGAGATACAATACTGTACGTATAAACTCGTCTTTCTCTTCTATGACAAATGATAAGGAAATCCATCCGGATAGGAGAGGATCTACACCTTTATGTATTGTCTGTTTATTTCTGAAAGAACCGGGGTTAAGTTAACGGGAAATCTATCGATTGATTTTGGGGCATCCAATAAGCGGGGTAATGTACTTATATGAGATGATTCGAAATCGTAACCACTTCAAAACCTATACATGTTCTATGTTTTGTAAGAGGTTCGTGATCTATTCGAGTTGTTGGAATCTATGTGGAGATTCGAGATGCTGAAATCTATGAGAAGATTCGAGATGCTAGAATCTATGCGGAAATTCGAGATCTGATTGAGATGCTCGAACCCATGTAAAGGTTCGAGATCTATTCAGGATGTGGGGATCCATGTGTGGTTCTGAAATCTATTGAGATATGGAAATCCATGTGTAGTTTCGAGACCTGTTAGAATTGGGGCTCGTGTGTTGAGATCTGTTCGAGTGATGATGGCTCGTGTGTTGAGATTGATTGTGACTTCACCATTGTTATGACAAAAAGTATAGATAGGATGCATAGCCAGTGAGTTTAGCTAACCCAAGGGTGCAGGCGACTCCATTCTATTGTTGCATACGGATATGCATGTGAGAGTGATGCATTTGATGCCATGTGTTCGGACGTGGACCCGCTATGTTTTTTCCTATGGTACATTAACTAGAGATGTATGCTCCTACGGAAGGATATCTCTGATCCTTGTACAGGAGATCTGCCTTGATGTACTAAGGGCATCTAAGTGGAAATCCTACATAATTATGCGAACGTGCCTTAGCAGTTTTGATTGTAATAACTATTATTGTTGTGTTGTACACACACGCAGTACGACTATTTCTTCTTTATGCTTATCATCATAGACATTGTCAATTATATCACCATATGTACTTATTAGATGTGGGGTTCTTTTGAGGGGATAACTGTTACGGCATGCGGTGCGGTTTCAAAAGAACTGTTACATGTTGATCGCATATTTCTTGAGTATCTCACATCAGACTTATGTCTGACACTTGGATTTTGTTTTCTCTATATTCCTCATGTGCTCTTTCGAGAAGTCAGAGAAAGGAAGGTTTTAGTTGGATGTTCATTGAAGCTCGAGGAGATGAGATGGATGTTTCACCTACCTTAGAGTTCTTATTTCCACTACATTACTATTGTGTATATATCAGCATTTGTGAGCATAGGTTGTTATAACTATCGAGGCTGATGACAGTGTTTGGTATTGTAACTCTGAAATACTTTGTATCTTAGAGCGATAGTTTTGTACTGTCTTTTGATAATATATGTTATCATTCCACTTTGAGATTCTGATATTGTGTTCTCTTCTTTCTTATTCTATTTATTTTTATTTTTATTTTACCCTGACAATCTGTATTATCGACACTTAGTTACTATGCAGGTGAATACCATGGATGTATTAGTGTCGAAATTCAACGGTTGAAAAGGCTGATCATTACATATAATGTGACTGATACGTAACAATATATATTGATAGGGTAATCCAATATACAAATGCAGAGACAATATAAATATCACAATGTAAGCATATCCTAAAATACATGACAATGTTATCAACCAACTAATGTAGCACGCACAATCATAAAGATACATGATGAATAGTGTGTGTAAATTGATACTCATCATTGCTGATGAGTGAAGTCCAAAGTGGACATTGATTGTGATTTAATGATCCTTGTGTAGGATCCATAATAAATAGTGTCAGTACCTAATCGTACCAAAAACCCTGAGTCACGTCCTGATTTAACGAACTCATGTAGATCTCACCGTATCTCATATCAAGCATAAGTGATATATAACCTACTCTAGATATTTGAAACCTGTGTGGACCTCACCATACCCCATATCAAGCATAAGTGATATATGATTCACTCGTATATGATCGTCATCATCTCCCCCTCGACCATCAAGGATTTCTTAATTAATTCGCATAACGCCTCTACAAAAGAAAACAATGGGCGCATCCCATATAATACGCTATCGGGACCATAAAGGAACATTGATACCATGTACACACACGCACATATATATACATACATACATACATACATATATATATATTGAAATATAACGTGACGTAATCAAATACGCCTATCACAAACGAAGACCGATACCTCATCACCGTCTATCTATATGGATGGTCTCTACTGAAAGACTAATAATATGCATGGCCATTAATATAAGGCGAATACGATATGATCACCAATACAAGATCAATACTATGTACGGTCACTAATATAAGGCCGCAACAATTTATCAAACTATACGTATCCCGAATCAAAGTCCAAAGGTATTGATTCACTCCGTTCGATCGTACACGCTGGTAGAACGTTATCATGTGACCAATCACCATACTGATCCCTTACCCGATCATTGTTGCTCCCATACGAATCACTTAATGTTCGCATGTGGATTTCGATGCTTCACCCAATGAGTCGCCTTGCTTCTAAGCATGCCTCTATCCCATCTGACCTCTACCGAGGTTCATTTGCTGACATTTCAAAAGTGGTTTCTTAAGTATTTGAAAACCGATTTCGATACCAAAATCCACTCTTTGAATGAGTAGAATTCAGTGGGTGATTATAATGACTCGGCCTCCTCTAACATGCCAAAACGACATACCCGACCTCCTTGCCTAGTGCTTAGCTTATACATGTGTCAATACACTCATTCGTGCACGTCTACGCACAAAAGTATATTTATACACACATTTCTATATAAATTTCATTTCAAGCTTCGTCGGAGCGATTACTCGAGCCGGTACTCACTCACGCAACTTTACGCATCTGGTGGTCGCTATGGCTACATGAGATTGCTCGTAGTATGCTTATATACACATACGGACATTCCCATACATATATACATAATCAATTAGACAAATGTTCATACACCTTTACCCACACAACTCTAGTCACAACATTAGATTTGTTTTGATTGTTGCTTAACTCCAAATACACGTGTGTGTGTGTGTGTGTGTGTTTGTATATATATACACTGCTCATGCGCATACACACATGTATATTCAAATGAGAAATTCAACTATTACTAGATCAAATATTACTTCTATTTATTAATCTCTTCGATAGAAGTAAAATAACTCTTTATATCATTTTATAAAATCGTGTACCATTTATAAAATACCATACTAGCTTATAAATCAATTTAGCCCTTTAAAATATTTAATCGCTTCAATAAAAATCAAGTATTCATTATTTTTCTATTTTACAAAATCTCATATCTATTTTATAAAATATACACTTCATTTATAAAATCGTAAAACCATTTTATAAATATTAACTAAGGCTCATCGGGCCTTTAATCATTTTAAGGAGGAATGTAGAGCTCTCAAACCCCTTAATTAGCTTATTAACTTTTTGTAAATCAATTCAAATGCATTAATTAATAATTTCTAATGGCGTGCACATCATTATACTACATAATTAATCACAAATCAAACGATAACATCACAAACAATCGTCCAATTAACCCCAAATCAATTCTAGGGCTCATCAACTATTCAAAATATAGTAATTATAGTCCTAAAAAATTAATGGGTTGATGTGATCGTATTTACTACATGAACACAAATCTAAATCAACTCAAACATTCTCCAAACCACTTCATATAATTCCATATTAGGCAATAAACAAAAATATGAAGTATAACATATAAATTAGTAAGGAGAATCATCTCACTCACCTTGTTTTCCCTTAAACCAAGCTCAAATCGCCAAAACCCAAGCTTTATCTCTCTTTAAATTTCAAAATGAACACCAAGACTTCGATTCAAGAAAATTCCTTCACGAGTTTGAAGAGAATTGGAAGAGAGTAATTATGATGATTTTTATTTGATTTTAGAAAATTTATTTGAGGGGTTTAGGGTTTATGGATTAGGAGTGGATTAAGAGGAGATTAGAGAAAGATTAGGAGAAGGAGAAGAAGAGGAAACGTGAAATGAAAAATGGAAATGAAAACATGAAGGGTTTAGCCACTTATAGGCAAGTCCATGGGCCTAGCCCAATTCATCTTTTTTCAAGAAATCACTATTCATCCCCGAAATCCTTCGACTTCAAACATAGTCGAGTTTATACTCATTTTTCTTACGACAAAAAAGCGGTCTCAACTACAGGTGTCCTGAGACCCAATTCGTCCGTCTTTGAAAAATTAGGTATAACGAACATTTCGTCGATTAATGATTTAATATTTAAATTAATTATTTAAATTTCTGATCGTGAAATCTGAGGGTTGTTACAGTATCTTTTGCTGCTTTAGGAAGGAACCGTTCCTCAAACCATCCCCTGAAATCTGCCCAAGTAATTTCATCCTCTGGTACATCCATAGTTGCCTTGTTTCATCAATACTGAGTTTCTCCTTACAATTGCCTCAAAGCCAAGCTCCTTTTATGTTCATCATTCAAGCCAAGATCAATGAAAATAGTGGATAAGTCAATCCTCCACTTTGATAGAATTTTAGTTCCCATAAATGGATTTCCACCCAGACTAGTATAATTTCTGCTTAGCACAAAAATTACGACGAGTAGCCACTTCAAATACGGTGGCTATCCCATTTCCGCCTACATCAACACCCCTATAATTTCCTCCTGCATCAACCCCATCATTTCCTCTAGTCATCCTAAACGCTGCTTTAGCTTGCATCAAATTTACAAAGAATTGAAACATTACCCTCATGTCAACTGATACCTCTCCAGCACCCATATTTGCATTCGCGTTAGTACCTTGATGGGCATTTTCTCTAGATCACGCTGAACATTTCCATTTGTCATGGTGCATTCTCCTCCCGAACTTAGTCTTCCAGTTTGAGTGTTCATAACTTCTTTTTTCAAACCTATATAAGAGTCTTCATGAGATTCATAAAGATGGAGGGGAGAAATAGATATGGGAAGACATATGTAATTATATATATATATATATCAAATAACAAATACATTACTACAGCGTTATCCTATTTTCCAATCTTAACCTTTTTATTTCAATTGGGCTATGATTTTCAAAGTCCTCCTTAAGTTTTATTTAAACTTTGGTTTTGATACTAAGTTGTAACATCCTCATTTTGAGAACCAAAAATAAACACCAATAATGTTGCAATCATCGTTCATATTATTTTTTTGTGATCAAATAAATAAATTATAGTATCATTAATTATTAACAAGAAAACTTGTCAACACCCTGAAGTAGAGTTAAAGGTGTAGAAATGTCCTTCTAAGCTTCTTTTGATTAAGTATAAAATGCTAGGATCTTATTGCTTTCTTTGATTAACCTTTCGAATAGGTCTTTGTTGTGAGGACTCTTCCTTGCACGACCTTTCAACCCAGTCGAAACACTTATATCCCTTTCTTTTAAGTCTTTCGAGCTTGCTGAAGTAGTTTGGTTATCCTTTCGAAACCACCTTTGTGAAATACTGAAGGTTGGCTCTAAGGATTCAAGAGTATGGTTTGTCTGGATAGGCTTCGACTTCGTCGAAAGCTGGTCTTATAAATGGCTTGGGTTCAATCCTGAAATCTAAGGGAAAGCAAGCTAGGTTTAAGGTTTCGACTTACTAAATGTGAGCATTTGATAAGTAGTGGATTGGAGTAAGGATTTAAGTATAATGGTAAGTGAGAGGTTTCGACACACTCGAAAGGTATCCTTTCGATTAAGTTGATGCAAGAAGAATACAATTGAATTAAATAAATTCTCGAAATAATTGCATAATGACCAATATCAAAATCTTGCCTTTGTTAAACTAATGATGTACAAACTGATTAATTTCCACTAATTTGATTTCCAAATTAGGGTTTACAAGTTTACAAATTTAAGAAAGTATATGAGAAGAATGAACGAATTCGGATCCCTTAAACCAGACCACTGGGGTCTTATTTATAGGTGCGGGTTGGCACCTTTCGACTCAAAGCTTTTGACCTGGTCGAAAGGCGGCTTTATAAACCTTATGTTTCCTTTGACACTTGTGCACCCCTCTATAATGCTTCGAATGGGTTTGAATGCCTTCGTCTTCATCGAAAGGGGTGGTTGCGCCTTTTCCATTTGTGTTGCTTTGTTGCTGCAAATGAGAAGTAGCATGAGCTCTCGACTTTGTCAGCAGGTACATTCTTGGGGTTTCGAAGGTATTGAAATACTCTAGGTTTCGATGCAAAAGGCCACTTTCGAAGACATGCTTTCGTATAGATGTAGAACCTTCCCTAGATGTTAAAGGCTTCGACCGGTTCGAAAGGCTTGATTATGCTTTCGAAAGGGTTGTTCTGATCAAAGGCATCTTTCTGAGTAGTTTGAATGAAGGCGAAACCTTTAGTTTAGAAATGTTTGGCGCGCATGTGAGGGGTTGTTATCTACTGCCTCTGAAAGGTACCCCTCCTCTTATTTGAAACGTCTTCATGTAGGCGATAGCATCTCTTTCGAAAGGTAGTCATTGACGTGGAGCATTCCTTCAACTCCTTCGAAAGGCTTTGTTGGTGCTGTCATCTCTCGTTCCCATTTCCTTTTATTCATTTTGAATTCGACAAGGTTGAATTGAAGTGGGAATTGGTGGTAACAC
Source organism: Allium fistulosum (assembly GCA_030737815.1). Classification (NCBI taxonomy): domain Eukaryota; kingdom Viridiplantae; phylum Streptophyta; class Magnoliopsida; order Asparagales; family Amaryllidaceae; genus Allium; species Allium fistulosum. Next base: position 694,844,572 of record CM060904.1, read on the forward strand.
CCCCCCCGAAGGGATGCTCTTGACTTTCCAAGTCAACTCTTTCGAAACCTATTACACTTCCCGCCTTTTCACATTCATGCGCAAATCCTGGCCGTTTTTTAAAATTTGATCGTATGGTTTGCCATCCATGCTGGCTTTTCTTATAAAGCAAGTTCCTTTCTTCCTCTCTTTCACTTATCTGTAATTAAAAGAATCTTCCAACAAGAATCAAAGTTTTTAAATTCTCAAGTAATTTCTATTTCCAACAGCAGAAATTCAAATCCAAAGTAAGTTTTTATTACCTTGCTTTACTTTTCATATTAAACTTTGATTTCGACATTCGCCCAATTTGAATTCGAAATTTTGCTTGAATGTTACAAAGATAATTTTAAGTTTTTCATTCATGAAAATATCCATCAATTTGTTTTTATGGCTTCTCCTATTTCATTTCTTACTTCAATTCATTTTTTTTAATTCATCTGAAAGGTAATTTTTAATTTTGTTATTATTATTACTTTTTTTTGCAAGGTTTGAAAATAAATTTCGGGGATTTTTAAGATTATCGATTGTAAATTCGCGCTTAAATCAACTTAGTTATTGATTTTTTGAAGTTCTGGGTTAAATCTGGATTTGGGGAAGAAGGAGGTTTTAAGTTACTTCATAGAGAAGCTTTTGTAGTTTGAACCGCGCTTTGGGGCTGCAAATTTACCTTTCTACCCCTTCAAAAGGGGTTAAGGCAGCAACTTTAGTTTTGCTTCTTCAACCTCTTTCGATGGGGTCGAAAGGTAGTCCTGGGCTTCTCTTAATTGATCTTGTCGAAAGGTTGAGGTTGTTAACATGAAGCGGACTTCTTCAAAAGCATAGTTATTCTTTAGTGTATTCTGGTATCTTTCGAAGAAGTTACCTAGTGTGTCTCGCTATATAATTGTTTAATGCATATTTACGAAAGCATAATTTTTATTCTATAGGTTTCGAAACCTTTAGTACATGCTTTCTCCTAATTTACTTTAGGAAATGTGTGGAGTTAGAAATTCATCATTCATTTTCTATAAATTGGGTTGAGAATATTATACTTTTTTAAGTTGTAAATCAAATCAAACGTTTCGACTCAGTCGAAACCTAAATTTAGTCATTGGCATGCTTTCGAAACCATATGCCTCTTTCGACTTGCTCGCACCCCTTGTAGCTAATTGGGACTTGGCCATTATTTTATACAAATGTTGTCGAAACGTCTCAAAGCCTTTTCATTTATATTAATGTTACTCAAATTCAAACCTTTCGACCCAATTGGAATATGGGGTTTCGACAACATTCGAATTCTCTTTGAAAAACTAAGTTTATGGGTTTTGACAGTGTCGAAAGGTTCTTTTGTCTTGTTTTTTGAATATTGATAGCATATATTTTATTCAAATTGGTTGTTTATGTTTCAACTATTTTCTGCAATAACAAAATTATCCTTGGGCTTTCGACAATGTTGAAGGGTATTTGTTGGGCGTCAACTTCTATTCACCCTTTCGACTCTGTCGAAAGCTCGATAAATTTCATTTTTCTAACTCTAAAATTCTTTCAAGAATATGAAAATTTCATGTTTTGCTTGATATTCAAATTGTTATAATAGGTTTCCAATATCCTTGAAAGAATATTAATTTCATAACAAATTATAATTTCTAACTGAAATGATTTCACCTGACAAAATCATGGGCTTGAAAATGTCTTCCCAAAAACCAGAGAAGAACACAATACCAGTGATGGAATCTTCACCCAAGAAGATTGAAGCCACTTCCAAACATTCCTTAATATCTACCCAGGATGAGGTGGATGCAATTCTCAACGTCTTCGGCATTACTGGGGTGGAAGTTATTCCCCCGAGTGATAACGACACCATTCACAGCCCTCCTGAAGGGTACTTTGCCTATACCATAATTCACATTTGGCATGGAGGCTTCTTACCCTTCCTGCATTTCTTATCCAAGTTCCTGACTTATCTGGGTATTGCTTATATACAGTTATTACCAAATGTTTATACATATCTTTTATCCCTTGAACTCATGGCACTGGAGTCCGGAATTCCTTCACTTAATGTTGAAGTCTTGAATTATCCTGTTCATCTGGTTAAGCTCAACAACCTGAATAACCGGATCTTTAGATCCAACCTCCTCCAAAAAGCTAATATTCGAAAGGGTAAACAAATTTATGGGATTGGGAAATGTAGTTCTTCTTCGTTAAATGCTTTTCTAACATAAGTGGAGTTTACTCTTCCCCCTAAGTTTAGGACAGTTCTTCAGTGTGTAGTCTTATCATATACTATACCCATGTTCATTTGTTGGCCACAAACCCTTTCTTTCTTGAGTGGAGACAAGGTGGCACAGTGGGCAGTCAAATAATACACTATAGCCACGTTCCTCTGCTGGTCATAACTCCTTTCTTTATTGATTGGAGACAAGGTGGCTCAGTGTGCAGTCAAATCATATATTGTAGCCACGTTCCTCTGCTGGCCACAGCTAGCTCCTTTCTTTATTGAGTGGAAACAAGGTGGCTCACTGTGAAGTCAAATCATACACTGTAGCCACGTTTGTATGCAGTATTGCCTAAGCAGCTTCAATTCATGCGACGAAAATGTCAAGTTGGACATTGAGCCACTGAATTATGTTAAGTTTTTAATTGTCTTAAACAGATAACGAGAATGTGTACATATATACTAAATGTTCCACTGAACGTGGCTACAGTGTATGATTTGACTACACCAAGCCACCTTTTTTCCACTCAATAAAGAAAGGAGCTGTGGCCAGCAGAGGAACGTGGCTACAGTGTATGATTTGACTTCACAGTGAGCCACCTTGTCTCCACTCAATAAAGAAAGGAGCTAGCTGTGGCCAGCAGAGGAACGTGGCTACAGTATATGATTTGACAGCACACTGAGCCACCTTGTCTCCACTCAATAAAGAAAGGAGCTAGTTGTGGCCAATAGAGGAACGTGGCTACAGTGTATTATTTGACTGCCCACTGTGCCACCTTGTCTCCACTCAAGAAAGAAAGGGTTTGTGGCCAACAAATGAACGTGGGTATAGTATATGATAAGACTACACACTGAACCACCTTGTCCCCACTCAAGAAAGGAAGGAGTTTTTGCCAGCAAATGAATGTGGTAACAGTATATGATTTGACTATACACTGCCAAGATGTCTCCAACACATTACCCCTTATAACCATATGGATCTCATACTTTTTCTGCACAACTCAATCTAACACAAACATTTACAAATCAAAGAACTCTGCTGAAGAACAATGTCTGAAAATTTACTAAAAGCTATATTGCTATGCGATAGCGACTCTGAAGAAAGAAACGTACGAATTAGCACATCAACAAAAGGAAGAGGAACTAATGGAGATCTACTGTGAAGCATACGGTTCAACTTCTGGAAAACATGGTGGCTCAGTCGTCAGTCGGAAATACATCAACCGTAACCAGAAAACATTTCACAAAACACTTATGCAAGATTACTTTGCTCGTGATCCAACTTATGGTTCAAAGATGTTTAGACTACGATTCAGAATGAGTCGTCCATTATTTTTAAGAATTCTTGAAAGTATTTAGCAGAATAATAATTACTTTGTTTACAAGCAGGACCCTGCAAAAAAACAAGGTTTGAGTGGGCATCAAAAGATGACCGCAAATTTGAGGATGTTAGCATACGATACACCCGCGGATGCCCTTGACGACGCATATCGTATTGCAGAGAGTACGACATTAGAAAACCTAGATCACTTCTGTCAATCCGTTGTTGACATTTATGGGACTGAATATCTTCTTTCACCAAACGAAGCAAATGTAACGCGATTGCGTGAGATGTATGAAAGCAGAGGCTGGCCTGGCATGCTTGAAAGTTTAGATTGTATGCATTGGGAGTGTAAGAACTGTCCTAAACCTTTTCATGGAGCATATAACGGTAAAGAAAAAACCAACTATCATCCTAGAAGCAGTTGCATCTCAAGATTTGTGGATTTGGCATGAATTCTTTGGAATGTTCGGTTCTCTTAACGATTTAAACGTTATCCAACGATCTCATTTGTTTAATGATTTGGTTCAAGGTAAATCAACTCCTGTATCATTTACTCTTGGTCATAACACATATGATCATGGATACTATCTATGAGATGGAATTTATCCTAAATGGAGCACAATTGTAAAATGTTTTGTAAACCCAATGACGGAAAAACAGAAAAAATTTGCTGCAATGCAGGAAGGTCAAAGGAAGGACGTAGAAAAGGCATTTGGGGTCCTTCAATCAAGATTTGCAATGGTGAGTAATTCATGTAGATTATAGAAGAGATCAAGAATGGCTACAATTATGTTTTGTTGTATAATTCTGCATAACATGATCATTGAAGATGAACGAGGTATGGATTATCCCGATTTTGAGTATGATGGGGCTAGACAACCCCCAGAATTGTTCTACACTGCCATGTTACGAACTGAAGGACAGTACGCAATTCATGCGGATCATCATGAAGTATATCGTAATGCATCTATTCATAATATACTCCAAAAGGATTTAATGGATCATATTTGAAATTGTTATGGAAATCAGTAGTTCATGATGGGGGATCTTTGTTTAATTTTGTGTGTTTGCCTATTTATTTGTGTAACGAAGCGCAACATGCAATGATTATGGTATTTTTAATATCTTTTTAGTTTGGTGAAGTAGAGCTATTATATTAAATAAGGAATGCATCGAACAAAATGATAAATCATTGAATATTTCAAACATAAAAATAGTACGTGATTGAAAACAATAACTGAAGATACATTTCTCTTAAACTCTATTACATATGTTTCGTTCCTGATCTACTCTCAATAATGCATTGTTTGTATTCAATCCAATACTGCATTGTCAGTGGATCCATTCCTGTGACATCCTTTTCCGTTGCTAAGGTCTCTTTACGTTGACGCTCTATCTCAAACCTACCATTTTCAATCTCGACCAATTCTTTTAACACGGCAAGCTTTTCCGCACTTCCTCTTTGACGTTCAGCATTTTTTCTCGCATGTTTTTCATGCATTAGGGCTATACGAGAATCGATCTGGGATTGAACAACAATTTTCTTCTAAGCTGCTCTCTTCCCCATCGGTCTAGCATCTTCATCCAATTCGGGTTCTGCTTCTTCAGCTTTGTTATCTGTTCATAAATTAGAATCCATATGAGAATAATTTCTTGGGCTAGAACTATAATTAGTTCTAGTAGCTTTTTTCTTGCCCTTTGATTTCGATTGGACATCTCTTAAGTTCTTTGCGTTGTTCGAGCTCCATTTTTGATGGCTAACAAGCAAGCCATAACAATTTGCAAACTGATAGTAATGAGGTTTCTTTGCACCATTTTCTTTTGGAAATACTTTCAAAAATTGATAATTCCTCATTCTCTTCTGGAAAAAAACAAAATAAATAAATAAAATATGAATATAATTACAAATTGATATTTTTGAAAACATTATCAATTTAGCTTCGCCACCCATTCCACTTGGATTTGTTGTTCTTATTTTGTGAATTTGAGACTCATAGAACTGCGTTTGTCGATTGATCTTTCCAAATCGACTATTAATTGCAAACATTGACCTAGTCTTTTCAACATGTTTTTTTATTGTAAACAGTCATAATTTTCCCCCAAAACGCCTCTCCACTTTGGTCATTTTCCTTGACCGAGTTGTTAAAAAAATGACAGTAAATATAACACAGATCTTTGTCTTCTTCTCCACTCCATGGACCATAAAAATGGAAGGATAAAGGGAGAGTAGTGTAGGATCTAGATTAACCCTAGAGGGGGTGAATAGGGTTATAGCAAATTTTACCGAATTTACTGAATTAAACGCAATAACAAACTGCAGAGAAGTAAATATGCTGAAAAATAAATCACACACAAAATTTACCCAGCTTCGGCAACCCCTGCCTACTGCTGCATTCCCAAATTTCTATTAGAATTAAACAGTCTTCTGCTTACAAACACTCTAACAGACTCGCACACCCTACTACCGCCTATAGAGTTTTGCAAACTCGCACACCCTGCTCACTGAACTAATCCTAACTAGACAATCTGACACTACCTAAACCCTAGGTGGTGATTTACCAAAGTTTAGACTTTAAATAACAAAAACAGAAAATAAAAAACAAGTTAAGATAGAAATTTTAAAACAAAATAACCCCTTTAAAAAAATAACCCTAGTTTTATTACTAAGCCCTAATACAATTTCATGGCCGCCCCTTTTATAATTTAACCCGTTCTCTTTTATCTTCGTTCCTCTGTGAAAATGGCGACCGTTCCTATTTCTTTACAATTAGGGCTTTCGTCCTTTGATCCAAATTAGGGTTTTGTGAAGAGCCGACTTTATGTTGATTGATTTGCGTGGATAATTTGTGAGTAGCTTTGATCGATCTTTTCCTTGTTGCTCGCTTTGGCTGCTTCAGTGAGTTCGATACTTGCTTCGGTAAGGATTTATGCTTTAATGCTCTTTTATTTTCGCACTCGAACTATATGATTTTCGATTGCCGATGATGTTGAAATTTATAGGGCTCGAGTCCCTTTATTTTCGTCATATATATTTTATCTGAATTCGTCAAATCTTTTGCTTGGCTGTTGATTTTCGTATGGATGCTCGAGATGGTTTTCTGACCTTTTCACTCACGTATATTTGATCTTAATTCGTGATGACCACGACTTTGAATTTGCTTCTCCGTGAATTTTGCAAATTTGACTTGTTCGACTTTGGCTTCGATCATTTTTAAACTTTGTGAATTTCTGGCTTTGTATTATTTCGTGGTAACCACGGTATTCATTACCACGTCTCTGACTTTGTTGCTCTCGGCTTTGACTCTCTGGCACTTACTTTGTTGACGATGATTGACTTTTGGCTGTTTCTGGTTCTGGTCATCTTCTTTGTGATATTTTGGCTTCCTTGATATAGTTTGCGTGAACTGTTGCTTCATGTATGAACTGTAACCTTTTTGAGGCAGTTAGCATTCGATCACAGCTTTGACTTGTTCACTGATATGTTGTATTACTATGTTAATGATGTTTTGAGTACTGGGTTTGAGTCATGCTTCTTTGTTTCGACCAGTTCACTATCTTGATTCATTTGTTCTTCATTCTGGTTGGTCTGGTCATTGCTTGATATGCATTGAGTCTGCCCATGTATATAGTTGTGTAGCTTGAGTTGAATTCAATTGGCCTGACATTTGTTTTGAGTCCATTTTGTACTTCTGGTCTGCTGTTGAACTTCACTGCACTAGATTGTGATGTGGTTTTGGTAGAGTTGCTTCACTTGTACATATCTGTAGCTTGATTCTGGTCTCTGACTTCGACCTGTCTGCATTGCATACATGTAGCTGGTACACATTCGTGATGAGTTGCACTGAGATATACATGTACACCATATAGCTTGTATTTGTTAACATTGATTCATTGCAGTTTGAATTTATGAACTTGGTTAGTCTTCAGTTACATGTTGTGTTGTCCAGACCTTTGCACATTCTCTTTGATTTGTTGAGTCTGGACACTGTGATTTGTTTGCATTTAGCATTTAACTGTAGCAGTGCATTATTTATGATATTGATGCTTTGAACTAATTTACACCGACTATGTGGTCTTTTGATATTGCACCTGTGTTGAATCCAGTTTCTAAAAACTCGGGTTTGACCTTGTGCACGTGTTATGACTCTATTTGTGTTGCACTTGAGTTGAACCCGATTTTTGGTTTGGGTTTGACCTGTGCTCACCTGTCCCTGTAACATTACCAAGTGTACATTTTGGTGTGCACGGCCTTATGGCATGTACAGTGATACACTGTGCATGTCATAATGTTCGTGTGTGATGAATTCAAATATGATGACGAACAACCCAAATAACTGAGGCAAATATTATTTTCAAAATCCACATTTTGTTTTATACTGCAAAAACATTTTATTTTCAATTTTACTGCGTCAATGTATATTTTTGCAGATTGCTCAGATGCTGGATTCACATTGGAATGAAGTTGAAGATAAATACGAGTGTGAGTGATATGTAGTGAGGAACTGATGTAACTATGAAAAATGTGATGTAATTGTATTGTGACTGAAATTGTATAGTTATAGTGAGAGCTTGAAATTGTACTATCAAAATTGTAATAAATATTCGTTTGAATAAAATATTCGTTTGAATTCAAATTCTGTGTTATTTATTTTATTCAGCAAATATCTATTTAATCTGTGAAAATAAAATAGTACAATATCAAATACATTTAAATGAATGTATATATGTTTATTATCATCAAACAAAAAGCATATACATGCATATTCCACAATCTCCCCCTTTTTGATGATAACAAACATATATTTAAGATTTTGACTATATTAAATGTATTTGATTATTCAGTTTGCTCCCCCTATTTGAATGCTCTCTTTCTACACAATACTCCCCCTACATATATGCATGAGAATAAAGAATTCAAATGAGCCTTGATGCAATTAGAAAAACTTTGACCTTTATTTTTCAAAATCTTAACTTTTCTCTCCCCCTTTTGTTATCAGCAAAAGAATAATAGTAATAGAAAAATAGATTTATAGTGATAGACATTAATACAATATTAAAGCTCAATCGAGTGTAAATATGAATTTCTATAAGAAAATCAAACAAAAATCATAAATACTTTAATTGACGCATATTCCACTTTAGAATGATATGAATGATTTCATCAAATAAAACCATATAGTTGTGTCTATTTGTGGTATATTTATTTCAGGAAATTTGAATATCTACTAACCATGCATAACCGTTAGGACTTTTAAATGAGATTAGTAGTATTCCAAATTTTTTTTTAAAAATGAATTTAAGTATCTTCTAACCACGCATAACCGTGAGGACTTTTAAATGGGATTAGAATCAACTTGTCTATTTAATTAATTAATTTTGAAATGCGTTCCATACATGCATAACCGTGAGGACTTTTAAATGAGTATGGAAGCACATAAACAAAAATCCAAGTAATTCACCCATGCATAACTGTGAGGACTTTTAAATGAGAGTGAATATTTTGGATATTATTATTTATTGTTAGAAATATAATAAAAATGAAGCACAAATGATTTCCCGTTTAAACTACCACATATTGACATACTATATTGATTGTTGATGAGTGATGGTCGATAGAAAGATAATAGAAATAGAAATGACCATGGAATAGTTATCAACAAAAAGTTTTTATAACTCTTGTTTAAATTTCTAAAGAAATTTTCTAATTATACTTTCTCAAGTCATAATATATGATTAATATCAACACTCATCTTATTTTCAATCACTATCTATCTTTATAGATAATTATTAGGGGGTCAGATCAGTTAATCAATTTCAAAAATAGTTATCAAATTTTCTTAAATAACTAATCTGATACAAGGTCAACAGAAATTATTTTCTAGAAGGGGTTTTTAAGAAAAAATTTCTGCTAAACTAGAAATTATTTCAAGTGAAAAATATGCAGATATTTTCTTTGAAAACTGATGCAGCAAATGAATGTCTCGAAATATAATCACGTTCCACTAGTAATTTTTCTATCAACTACATTACCAGTGTGATCTGCATCTGACTTTAAATTTTACTCAATATTCACTCGTTGGATGTCATAGACCAGAATGTGAAATTTCAACAAACTATCTCAGAGTTATTTTCAACAAACTTGACTTTAAATTGAAGTCGGGTTAGCCATCAAACAAATATCACAGTGTCAGATTTAGAAACCGTAAGATCAACAGTCATTAAACCATCATCATTATTTCAAAAACAATTTATTGAAGTTTCACCAATAAAGTTTCAACAGTTTCAACAATTTCTAAAAATCCTTTTTATAGCATGAGTAATCAGTAATCAACATCATACTTTGACCAAACAGATTAAGTTCAATGAAAAAATGGTTGGTCAACTTTTAAGCACAGATCAAAGTCATAGAAAAGAGCAAGTCATGTAAGATCATATCAAGTAAGTTAGAATCTGTCAACCATCATAATTACTTCGAGTAATTCTGTTTGAAGATGATTGGTAAAAAAATCAGAATTAACATCATCAATCATTTCACATAACTGCCTGATTTAATTCAGATTATGATGCAGATTTTCACATTTTATCTATCGTTTGAAAATAAATACAATTACCTGTTTTACCTGAACGATAATCTTTCGTTGTTTGCCCATTGTGAATCTGTCACCTTTATACTAGGCTAAGGAACGTTGATTTGTCGCCCGTTGTGTGTCTGGAACAGCCAGAATCCAGATAACACTAATGTTGTTCCTTAGCCTGCCACCACACCTACACGGTAAAAGATTTTTGTGACATATTTATAGGTCCATGGTTGTTAGTGGCAGAATAATTTGATGAATATGTTTGAGTAGACCCAAAACTATTAATATATGTTCCTTTTGGCACCCAAACTTGTTTTGTCCTTTTGTTCCAATAGACATGAAATTGGTTTGTAAAATTCTTAGGAGCCCAAACTTATATAAATTTTGTGTTCTTGTTCCTATGACTACAATTTTCAACACGATGACCAATTATTTCACATCTAGCAAAGACACTCTTACCTTTTGCATTATCATCAACTTGTGTTTTCCCAAAACCTAGTCCTTTTCTGTTGTTAGCAAAAAGTTGATTTCCCAATAACATGTTGAATGATTTTTCTCCTCTTGAAAAGTTATTCAGAGTTTTCTCAAGATTTTGGACTTTGGTTTTTAGTGTTGTGTTTTCAGTCACAAGTGAGGTGCATCTATTTATAAAATCCTTTCTCCTAGTGTCAATGGTTTCCTTAAGACTCAAGTTTTCTTTTTCAAGATTCTCAAAGCTATTCTTAAGTTTTGATAATTCCGAATTTAAAATTTTACATTTTTTACAGTCTAGGTTTTGAATATTTTCAAGTTCAGTTTCTAACCTAGAATTTTCACGGACAAGTTCTCTTCTATCAGATTTCAGTTTTTCAATTTTAGAATCAAGAGTATCAATTGTTTTAGTAAAATCACAACACATCAAAACAAGTTCTTTATAAGAATAGTTACTTACCTCACTAGATTCTTCCGAGCTTGCTTCTGAATCTGATTTTGTCATAAGACACAAATTAGCCTCCTCTGAGCTATTATTCGAAACTTCCTCTCCTTCTTCATCATCCCAAGTCGCTGCAAAGGCCTTCTTCTTCTTTTTCTTTCCTTTGTTGTTTTTGAGAAGTGGGCAGTTTGGTTTGAAGTGGCCAGGCTTATTGCAGTTATAGCAGGTCAATTCATTATCGGAATTGTCAGAATCTTTTGACCTATTACTATTTGTTTTCTTCTTGCGTGGTCCGAATCTTGACCATTTTCTAAGATTATTGACGGCCATTGCAAGCTCTTCAATTGGATCTTCTTCTTCTTCATCGCTCTCTTCTTTGCTCTTTAAGGCAATCGTCTTCTTCTTTGGTTCGGAGTTGTTACGTTCCTCCTTTGTTTTTAGCTCAAGCTCATATGTCATCAAGTTGCCGATCAACTCCTCCATGCTTAGTTTACTCAGATCTTTTGATTCTTGTATTGCCGTGACTTTTGCCTCAAAGTTCATCGGTAAGACTCGTAACACCTTCCTCACAAGCTCTACCTCAGTGAATACCTTTCCAAGTGCTCTAGCATTGTACACCAAAGTTGAAAAGCGTCCAAACATGTCCTTTATGCTCTCGCCTTTGTCCATCACAAAGTTTTCGTATTCATTGCTGAATAGGGCTAGACGAGACTCCTTGACTTGAAAAGTTCCTTCATGTGTCACCTCCAAGGTATGCCAAATTTCCTGCGCAGTTGTACAATGAGAAATTCTATTAAATTCATTCTTATCAAGAGCACAGATCAAAGCATTCATGGCTTTAGCATTTGTAGTTTTTAATTTCTTATCATTAGCGTCCCACCTATCCTTAGGTTTAGGAATCTCAGTATCACCAACAGTTATAGTGGGAGCTTTATAGCCAGTTTCAATAATATCCCAAACATCATAATCAACAGAACTAAGATAAATACCCATCCTAACTTTCCAATAAGCATAATCATTCTCATTAAACATTGGTGGCCTAACAATAGATTGCCCCTCAGAAAAAGCATTATTTGGTGGATTCATGACTCTAGAGTTAAAGAAAAAATATCGGGCTCTGATACCACTTGTAGGATCTAGATTAACCCTATAGGGGGGTTGAATAGGGTTATAGCAAATTTTACCGAATTTACTAAATTAAACGCAATAACAAACTGCAGAGAAGTAAATATGCTAAAAAGTAAATCACACACAAAATTTATCCAGCTTCGGCAACCCCTGCCTAATGTTGCATTCCCAGATTTCTATTAGAATTAAATAGTCTCCCGCTTACAAACACTCTAACAGACTCGCACACTCTGCTACCGCCTATAGAGTTTTGCAAACTCGCACACCCTGCTCACTAAACTAATCCTAACTAGACAATCTGACACTACCTAAACCCTAGGTGGTGATTTACCAAAGTTTAGACTTTAAATAACAAAAACAGAAAATAAAAAACAAGTTAAAATAGAAATTTTAAAACAAAATAACCCCTTTAAAAAAATAACCCTAGTTTTATTACTAAGCCCTAATACAATTTCGTGGCCGCCCCTTTTATAATTTAACCCGTTCTCTTTTATCTTCGTTCCTCTGTGAAAATGGCAACCGTTCCTTTTTCTTTACAATTAGGGCTTTCGTCCTTTGATCCAAATTAGGGTTTTGTGAAGAGCCGACTTTATGTTGATTGATTTGCGTGGATAATTTGTGAGTAGCTTTGATCGATCTTTTCCTTGTTGCTCGCTTTGGCTGCTTCAGTGAGTTCGATACTTGCTTCGGTAAGGATTTATGCTTTAATGCTCTTTTATTTTCGTACTCGAACTATATGATTTTCGATTGCCGATGATGTTGAAATTTATAGGGCTCGAGTCCCTTTATTTTCGTCATATATATTTTATCTGAATTCGTCAAATCTTTTGCTTGGCTGTTGATTTTCGTATGGATGCTCGAGATGGTTTTCTGACCTTTTCACTCACGTATATTTGATCTTAATTCGTGATGACCACGACTTTGAATTTGCTTCTCCGTGAATTTTGCAAATTTGACTTGTTCGACTTTGGCTTCGATCATTTTTAAACTTTGTGAATTTCTGGCTTTGTATTATTTCGTGGTAACCACGGTATTCATTACCACGTCTCTGACTTTGTTGCTCTCGGCTTTGACTCTCTGGCACTTACTTTGTTGACGATGATTGACTTTTGGCTGTTTCTGGTTCTGGTCATCTTCTTTGTGATATTTTGGCTTCCTTGATATAGTTTGCGTGAACTGTTGCTTCATGTATGAACTGTAACCTTTTTGAGGCAGTTAGCATTCGATCACAGCTTTGACTTGTTCACTGATATGTTGTATTACTATGTTAATGATGTTTTGAGTACTGGGTTTGAGTCATGCTTCTTTGTTTCGACCAGTTCACTATCTTGATTCATTTGTTCTTCATTCTGGTTGGTCTGGTCATTGCTTGATATGCATTGAGTCTGCCCATGTATATAGTTGTGTAGCTTGAGTTGAATTCAATTGGCCTGACATTTGGTTTGAGTCCATTTTGTACTTCTGGTCTGCTGTTGAACTTCACTGCACTTAGGGCTGTCAATGGATACCCGAAAAATCCGAAATTCGTCCGCATCCGTATCCGAAAAGCGGATAATATCCGATATCCGAAAAAACGGATGCGGATACGGATACGAAGACATCCGCATCCGAAAATTATCCGTCCGGTCTTTGTCAATATTATAGTACAAATTGTGTGTATTTTAGTATAATGAAGATATTTATTTTTTGTTTTATCAAGTTAATAGTTTATATTATATACATTTAATGCTTATTAACCGCTCAAAACTATTTATTATCGCTATATTTGTTTATATTTAACACTTTTATGACCAATTGGATTGAAAAAAATGTATGTTAAACTTAAAATTTATATTTATATTTCTTGATTTATCGGTCGTTAGCAGATAGGATAATATCTGATATCCGTCCATATCCGCGGATGCGGATATCCGAAAATCATTTCGGATGCGGATATGGTACTATCCGCATCCGAAAGTATCCGTTGACAGACCTAACTGCACTAGATTGTGATGTGGTTTTGGTAGAGTTGCTTCACTTGTACATATCTGTAGCTTGATTCTGGTCTCTGACTTCGACCTGTCTGCATTGCATACATGTAGCTGGTACACATTCGTGATGAGTTGCACTGAGATATACATGTACACCATATAGCTTGTATTTGTTAACATTGATTCATTGCAGTTTGAATTTATGAACTTGGTTAGTCTTCAGTTACATGTTGTGTTGTCCAGACCTTTGCACATTCTCTTTGATTTGTTGAGTTTGGACACTGTGATTTGTTTGCATTTAGCATTTAACTGTAGCAGTGCATTATTTATGATATTGATGCTTTGAACTAATTTGCACCGACCATGTGGTCTTTTGATATTGCACCTATGTTGAATCCAGTTTCTAAAAACTCGGGTTTGACCTTGTGCACGTGTTATGACTCTATTTGTGTTGCACTTGAGTTGAACCCGATTTTTGGTTTGGGTTTGACCTGTGCTCACCTGTCCCTGTAACATTACCAAGTGTACATTTTGGTGTGCACGGCCTTGTGGCATGTACAGTGATACACTGTGCATGTCATAATGTTCGTGTGTGATGAATTCAAATATGATGACGAACAACCCAAATAACTGAGGCAAATATTATTTTCAAAATCCACATTTTGTTTTATACTGCAAAAACATTTTATTTTCAATTTTACTGCGTCAATGTATATTTTTGCAGATTGCTCAGATGCTGAATTCACATTGAAATGAAGTTGAAGATAAATACGAGTGTGAGTGATATGTAGTGAGGAACTGATGTAACTATGAAAAATGTGATGTAATTGTATTGTGGCTGAAATTGTATAGTTATAGTGAGAGCTTGAAATTGTACTATCAAAATTGTAATAAATATTTGTTTGAATAAAATATTCGTTTGAATTCAAATTCCGTGTTATTTATTTTATTCAGCAAATATCTATTTAATCTGTGAAAATAAAATAGTACAATATCAAATACATTTAAATGAATGTATATATGTTTATTATCATCAAACAAAAAGCATATACATGCATATTCCACAAGTAGTTTGGGGATAAACACTTTGAACGGGTTGCGAATCAAAATCTCAATTATCCATATTCATCGCTTCGGTATATGATTGAAACGGATGAGACGTACTTTAAATATGATGGAAATGAGAATATAATTTTAGTAGTAGAAGAGATGTGTGTTCTACATTCAAAATTAGTCCAATATATAAGATGAAATTAGAAATATGACCGTTTATAACCGTTGTAGTTCAAAATATGACCGTTTACAGCCGTTGTAATTCAAAATATGACCGTTTATAGTCATTGTAGTAAAAAAATAGTCGGTAGAAAGAAAAAAAGATTAGCCGTTTATAACCGTTGAGGGAGGTTCGGGGAGAGGGGAGGGGGGGATGGGGGATGGGCTTGGACGTCCAAACCCAGTTACGAATCCGTAATTGCAAACTGAATATTACGCGTAATATTCAACGCTGAATGGACCACCGGGGAAAAACGTAATATTAAGGGTGTAATTTCCACTATTGAAGAAGCTCTAATACAACAACTGAAATTAAAATAAACAGCGGTAACTCCATCCACCTCATTCTTCATTAATTAAGCTTATAATTCTTTTTGAATCGAATACAACGTCACATAAAATAACAAAACATTCAACTTCCCAAGGAAAATGTTAGTCAACGCCCATAAAAGCAGTCCTATGAACTAACTAAAGAAGAAATACAATTGCTTCCAACGTTACTTAACTACTTATATATATAAACTGTAATTTGAACTAGAAACAATAACATCAACACAAGCAACAAGAAATTCATCACAATTATGTGCACACAACAACAAAATAGAATGCAAATCAAAATTAATTTCTCTGTTCCTTTTTTTAATCCTCTCATGAAACAAAAAATGATGCAGAAATTAATTCAGTCCATCGTACACAAATATCATCTCTTAAACTAGACCCACTATCAACCAAACTAACACACTTAGGAAAGTTATCAAGTATGAACAGACCAAGAACAGTAGGAAAAGTACTTAAAAATAATTATTAATAATAATTATCAAAGAAATCAAAGTACATAATCACAATAAAACAAAAAAAAATTGAATCCAGAAAACAAGTATAAATCTAAATTAAACTAGAAAATTAAGGAAAACACAAAACAAAATAGAACCGTAAAAAAAATTCAGTTAAACAGAAGATCCCGTTGAAGAAAAGGGCAAAAAAGGGAAAAATAAAATAAAAAAGGGTATGTTACATACCCAACCCGAAAATAAACACCATCACATATGGGCTTCGCTAGGTTTGGATCCACATCAAAGTTTAACAAGAAAAGTATTAAATTGGTACATGCAATTACTCTTCTTCTTTTTAATTAACAAAGTCACGTATAAAAGATCATATAACGTTAGATGTCACATTTACGCTAAATAGCTTCAAATTTACTCATAAATTTCCAACTATATGGCTCACGTCACAATCTTAGGAATTTTCAACTACCGGTTGCCCCTTCACGGTAGGGAATCAATTTCAGCTAAAAAAAATTGAATGGTTCAACATGGCTATTGTTATACAACCATTCGATTAGAGCATAATAATCTGATCAACTATGGAAACTTGCATAATATTCAAAGAACAAGCTGAATTTGGTAAACGTATAAAATACACGAATTTCAAGAAAATGACACACACCATTGAACTATTTGCAAGGTATTAACAAAACATCATCGCATAATCCGTTACACTATGTTACTTTTCTGATTACCAACAAAAGTATCACAAATACAATCAGTAGACAACAGACATGTTTTGATTCCTTTGATTTCTATTTAGACTTCGCTCGTGAGTTTTATAGTATCGGTTATAAGAGGGTTTGAAAGTACCGGTTATAAGAGGTTATAATTGAAAAAAAGGTTATAACCCTTCAAAACACTCCAATTTGATGGGTTGAAAATTGCCGTCAAAATTACAGTGGATCCATTTTCATCGATTTTATAATCAACAAAAACCAATGTAAAAAATACTTACAAGTAAGTGTTATGATAACACTCGAATTACATAGTCGTCCAAAATCAGTCAAAATCAGTAGAAAATAAACTCTCAAGCTAAATCTTAAAATTGAGGGGAGAAGAAGAAGGAGAAAGAAAAAAAAAATCATTCATGTATATATAAGCCAGATATAAATTTGGTTGATATGAATAAGGGATGGTGTTACAGACAAAGCAAATACATCATCCCAATATTTGAATTTAAATCCAAATGTTAAATCACCATTAGAATCAGATAGCCGATTGATACCAAGTATTTATGCATATAAAAATCAAATGACCGGTATCCAAATACTGACAAATATAGGTCCAAAGTTCACTAATTTTCATAGAACATGTCATACCAAATGAAATCTATTTTGGAATCCCGAGGGTGTTTATCGTTACTCAGCAGTGTCCATCCGTTGACCTTGTCTGCAAGAGGTGCAGTTAAAACCCGTTAAAGCCCTGTCATAGCTCATAGCACTCTCCAACCGCTACGTTATTTTAGTTTAGCACTATTAAACAATAAATCCGTTTTAAACTCCTTTATTTTCGCTACACCCGTTAAACCAAGACTTTTTAGCATCCGTTTTAACAACATTAATATACAAAAGTTGATTTAACTCTTTTTTTAAATAAAATCAACAAAATTAGGGTAAAAAACTAATTTTAAGGCATAACCGTATAAATACTTTATATAAGTTAGAAACATATTATAGTCATCAAATCTAGTCTACATAAATAATGACATTCTTCGGTTTTGTCATATAAGATTAAACAATATTTCCTTTTTCTACATAAAGATGTGAAAATGAGAATAAATTAACTTTAAATATTTGGTATTATACCTAATGAAACTTTTTGCACCTCCGTTATTTTCCGCAATATTCTCGCTTTATTTCCACTATAAATTTTTTCACCTCCACCGCTATGAAACCGTGAAACGCTTTAACTGCACAGCTCATGAGTAAGTTTTATATATTCTCGTCTGGGCACATATCTCAAATATCCCATCAAATTTTCAATCGTTTGAAGGAGTTAATTGGATTGCCAACCATATTGGTCAGCTGATTGGTTTAAACATTTCCACTAAATGGGGACAGTTCCTCCGTTTTGCCAAAGCGTTGATAGAGAATACCCCTTCTAGACAGTTACCAACTCGTATTCACGTCTCTTGGCCGAGGATAGGGTACCCTACATAGACGTTGGCAGGTAAGTTGCTGTATTATTTACGTTGTGGGCATGGTGTCCGGAACTCCTATACCTTTATTGTATTATTACTACTACTACTAATGCATGATCTACAGATCATACATCCTTTGTCTAAAAAGAAAAAGAAAAAAAAATCCATTTTGATATCCGAGGCCCTGGGCTAATGGAAAAAAGAAATAACCAGAAATATATATCCACACGACCAAATCTCTTCAAATTAATTCAAAATTAAAGACGGTATTTGGATACAGGATACACATTTACAAAATTAATACAAGTCGTTAATAAATTTCAGAAACCAAACGATAATGAATGAATAGTTGCACTTGCTGTCCAAAAAGAAAACATCACCATAACACAAAGCAATGAAAAAAACAGCAAAGAAGTTCAAACTGTGCATAACGTAATGAAATAACATACCTGTTTATACGAATTTCTCGATGCAGTTAACCAAAGTACTTTCAGGTACAGCTCCAATGACAACATCCTTCTTCTCGCCATTTTTAAACATCATAATGGTGGGGATGCTTCTTATTCCGTACTGAGTTGCAATATCTGGACTCTCGTCTGTGTTGAGCTTATAGCATTCTATCTTCCCTTCGTATGTTTTCGATAGTTTTCCAATAAGAGGAAGGATCATTCGGCAAGGGCCGCACCATGGGGCCCAAAACTCTACTAGTACTGGCTTTTGGCATTCGACTACTAATGATTTCCATGTTTCCTTCGTTACGTCTCGAACTGAAAAGGAATAGCATTTGATCAGAATAGTTGAGCAAATATGAGAGTGCAGGCAGACGTACTGATAGGATCAATTCATATTTTCTACAAGTAGTCATTATTACTCATATCAATGTAATACAGTTTTCAAATTACGGTTAAGGCCAACCAATGACTTTCAAGCTCTTAAACCATATCCACTTCAAGGTATTAGTGGTTTTTGCAATTATACACATACAATTTGTGGTGCAAATGTTTTGCATAGTAGTTTCACTTATTGTGTGCTGTTGCACAGCCAGCCAAGAAAGGACCTAGAAATTAATATGGGGGGTGGACTAACTTTTAAAGCTGATTTTTTTTTAATCAATTTTCTTAGTTGTAGCATCATTATAAGTACCATTGCAAAACACTAAAGAAAAGAAGAAGTTACTTAATAGCTAAAACTAGTTTACATATCGCTTTCAACGATATGTGCTCGATGAGTTTTTAGAGAGTCAAATTTCTTAACTATAGAATCTAAACAAGCAAAATCACGCATCATATAAAGAGACATACAATCAACAAGAAATTCATCTCTCATACTGCCCGAAAATATTCTTTCAGTAACCAATGTGATGACTTAAAGAGCCAACACAATACGAATCAATATATCAATGGAAATAATAAATCTCCAACTTTCGTTGTTACAAATAGTGATTGACATAAGCCAACAAGTATAGTTATATTCTCGAATTGAGGAGCACTGGTAACATTAAGTTGATGATACATCAATTGATATTGCAAAGCATGAATGCCATGTTCACAAAAATCCGTAAGTTAAAAAATTTTACAAGGTTACATGCATATTATTCTATATAGAAAGACTTTAAAAGAATCGTAGGAACTAGAGTACGAAGTTCAATCACTCCGCCATTGAACTATTCCCTAATCTCATTAATTGAAAATATATTGTAAAGCTGAAAATATCATAATGATAGTAATGTTTAGTTGTGATGTCATCAGATCGTTGACAACTACGATTTGCATGGGAACCAGACTGTCACGTTGCTCACCAAAAGATAATAAAGTCTTTAAAAATGTATATTCTTGTTCCAATTTTGACATTTGAAGAATAATTTTTGTTGTTGAGATACGTTGTAATGCTTGACAAAGTACATCAATGATTTCCATAATTTTATCCATCAAGTGCAAAATAAATTGAAAATCAAAGCTTCTAAATTTTTTGAATATACCAAGAGGTCTTCTAAAAGTTTGCATATACCAAGAGCTTGACCTTGCATTGTTTGGTTTCCAATCATTTTAACACATTCGACAACCAAGCAAGCAGCATCAACGTATTCATTGAATCTCTCACATAATAATAATGTTAGCTCTAGCTGAGTATCTCCATAACGATGTAAGGTACCAATTTGATTAGCCCTTCTACTTGTTTGTCATTCTCCACCAACCAACAGTTCCTCAATCTCATATTTTTTTGTTACTTTTTACCTCATAAAGATGTTTAAAAAAAATGCAATAATAAGATTAACAACGCATGTTAAATGGGAATAAAACCGTCAACATTAGATTCATCTTTTGTTGCCACAACTAATGATAGTTGTGTTTGATGATCAAAACAAAATACATAATGAGCGGATGAGCAACTATTAAGGGAAAATTTGGCACAGTCTCGAAATAGACTTAAACTAGTTGGAAAAACGCTTAAGGTCGTAACATGCACCTCGGTTGAAACCGCATCTCAATCCGAGTTATAGGTTGAAAGATATGATTATCTCAAATCGGTCCACTGTATAACCAATTTAGGCCCCACCTTATAGATCCGCTATCCACTTCACCAATTCAAATTGAACATCCAAGTACATTTGAGTGTTTTATTTTTACGATATAAATTTATTGATCCAAGTTTCATTGAATTCCGACTTAAAAAAATAAGTTATAGCACAAAGAAGATCGGTTCGGAATACAGCATCAAAAATAGGTCTGTCAATGGATGCTTTCGGATGCGGATAGTGCCATATTCGCATCCGCATCCGAAATCATTTTCGGATATCGGATATCTGAATCCGCAGATACGGACGGATGTCGGATAATTATCCTATCCGCTAACGACTGATAAATCAAGAATTATAAAAAGAAAATTTTAGTTTAACCTAAATAATTTTCAATCCCATGAATGATAAAAGTGTTAAAAACTAACAAATATGATGATTATAAATAGTTTTGAGCAGTTAAATACCATTAAGCACATATAATGTAAACTACTAACACAATAAAATAATAAACAAATATCTTTCACTGCACTAAAATACACATAATTTGAACTATAATTTTGACAAAAACCAGACGGATAATTTTCGGATGCGGATGTCTTCGTATCCGCATCCGCATCCGTTTTTCCAGATATCGGATAATTATCCGCTTTTCGGATGCGGACGGATTTTGGATTTTTCGGATGTCCATTGACAGCCCTAATAAAAAATGATCGGTAAGAAACCGGTAAGGAGTTGTACCTAACAGGAAAAAAACGATCCATGGTGTGTTGCCAAACCAACCCCTTGAACCAACTCCTACCGAACCGAACCGACTCATATATACGTTCACATCCTCGCATCTATAAATACTTCATGGATGAACAACATTACAACAATGACGAGCAAGTTAGGAGCACTAGAGACAACCAAACTGAATTAACCGAATCATATTGAAGCATTTTTGAACTGCAACAAATCATTTGAACCTTATCCAATCACCTTCAATTATTCAATTCATCATCCAACATCGAGTTGTGGATGATCAAACTCAAGATTCGCGACATCAAAGCATTGTCAATCATAGATCTAGCAACCTACAATTGTTGTAACCAATTTAGAGAGATCTAACAAGCATCGTAACAATTGTAAATCGAAGAATTATAATAAAAGAAACGAAGTGGACATAGGCCATAGTGGTCGAACCACTATAAAATTATGTTCTTTACTTTTTGTACATTTACATCTTGCTTTCTAGCATGTTTGCATGTGATTTGTGATCTAAATTGGATTAAGAACTTAACATATTTTATGGCCAAAAATCCCACCTTCAATAAACTAGTTGTTAGTGTGATTTTTTGTAACACCAACATCCCAAAGACTGAAAGACAAGCTTCGGTTGGATGATCTGATATTGGAGATTCGGTGGGCTAATTAAAGAAGGCTTAAGGGTATTGCTGAGAGTTGAGTTAAGTTTTATGCCGAGAGCTAGAGTTGTTGTTTTATGCCGAGAAGGGATGCTAAAGATTTACCCGAAAGTGAAGAGTATAAATACAGTAAAGAGACATTAAGATTTATAGCGATTCGGACGAAATCCTTATGGGCACTTTGTTCTTTCCTTCTTTAGAGACTTATACCAAAGTTGAAAGCTGTACGGTTAAAGCCCTGCTAAAACACCGCAAAACTCTCGCTATAGCGCATAGCGCTTTTTGACTGTTTAGCGCTATTAAACGGTAAATCATCTTTAAGCTCCGCTATTTTCCACTTCATCCGCTAAATCAAGGCTTTTTAATACCCACTTTAGCAACATTAATATAAAAAGATTGATTTAAGTAGTTCTCTTTTAAACCAAATCAAAAGGTTGTGGTAAAGACCTAATTTTAAGACATAAGTGTTCAATATAAGTTAAAAATCTATTATAGTCATCAAATTTGGACTGCATAGACTATGATATTCTTTGGCTTTTTGTTATTATAAGTAAACAATATTTGTTTCCTACACAAATGATGAAATGATAATAAATTAACTTTAATGTTTGATTTTATATTTAATGAAGCTTTTTGCACCTCCACTATTTTTCGTTATATCCCCACTTTATCTCTACTATAATTTTTTGCGCTTCCACTACTACAGAACTGCAAAACGATTTGACTGCACAGGCTGAAAAACTATTACAATGTTGTGTCAGCTAAGTCCAACGTTAATGAATTATAACAAAGCTCTAATATAGGAAGGTATATTTGTTCTTAGTATTTGAATTATGTTGCTGTCAATAGTTCTTTTCTACATTGGGAACTGTGCCTCTTTATAGTCATTTGGAGAAGATGTGAATCAATGATATGGCTTGCACTGTTGATCTAAGATGCTAGATTGTTGACACTTGACGATGATCCGGCTTGATTTAAATATAGCACATAGACCGACGACATGTATTTTGTGAACGCCTTCCCTTCAGCTATATCCGGGATGTACATGAGAATGATTGAGATTTCATAGCATTATAGTGTTGTCATAGGTCTTCTAGGTTTATCTTGTCTCTCCCGAGGTTGTGTTCCTTCGGGGGTATTATTCCTTTCGACTTCTGGTTCTCACTTAGTAGTATGTACTTAGAAATAACTAAACAAGACATTATGTTATCTTGACCTCCCGGTTCATGCTTCCAATCTTAGGTCAATAAAAAATAAATTGAGTTAACTATCACTTTAGTACTATAGCCTATAGGCCCTTTGTTATGTAAACCTTTGGGCTTTATGGGTTTAGGTTTTATCACCTTATCAAGATTACATAAGGCTTTGGGGCTCGCAGTTTGAACCATCCCATTTGGTCGTATATCTTCGCTTTTGGGGAGGAATTATCTGCAGACCCTTCGGCCTTGTGCATTTTATCTAAAAAAACCTTCGATAAAATATGGTATACCACATGTCCATCAAAATTCACTTTTGACGAAGACGAAGTGGATTTTAAAAGTTTAAATTTCGGTTCTTTTGCCGAAGAATGTTATAACTGTAGGAATACACCTGTTTGTCGAGCATTTAATGTTGACGCATAGCATTGTTTGAGTGGTCCTTCTGAAAAGCGGCTTCTTTTTCCCTGCAAAAACGATTTGCTTTCTACAGCTTTTAGAGAAAGTAATAGTATTTTATTATAATGGCTATTGAAACCAACGGTGGAGGTTTTGTTAATCATTGTTTTATTATTTAACACTAACATATAAAAAAATTATCTCTCCTTCGTTACTTTTATTTTCACGGCAGTTTGATCGTCATTAAAGCTCTCACAAAACCTTCAAACACTCGCCTTTTCTTCTCGAGTTAGAAAATCGATAATTTTTAATCCCTGTAAATACATTTTATGCATCAATGGATATTTATTTGATTCAAATTTAGCATATGTTTCTCGAAACTGTAACTTGTCCGTAATTAATCTCATATAGATGTATAAACATGGAATACTTGATTTTGATTTTTCATCTGTTTTAGCTGAATTTTCCTTAATGTTTATAATCGAGTATAGTTTCGACTTAGATTTAACTAGTTGATATCATCTATTAGACTGGTGTGTTGACACTAATTTCGGTCATTTGGTTTAGTTTGCGTTGTTATTGGATTTTTGATTCTGTGTCCCGTCCTATAAAAAAATCGGATAAGTACGAACCGGATAAAGGTTAAGTTCGGACATTGTTCATACGAATCGAATAACGGATGGATAATGTACGGACAATAGAAAAAAATCGGTCAATCTCGGACGGATATACTTTCGTATATTTTTTCTTGTCCCAATTCATGTCATAAATGAGAATCGAACGAACACGAATCAGACGCTTTACATTTTTGGACCAAACGGAACACTCGTACAAAATTTACACCATGTCTAAAGAATGAAGGATCTAAATCCTTCCCTAGACACACACAAAAATATATGGGAGAGATCTGGATCCCATCATTTAGATCCCATTGTATGTACATGTATATGTTGAAAATTAGTAATTTGGTCCAATATGAATGAAGGATACATCATACAACTAGACTAAAAAAGGTATCCCTAGAGAGTTCCTATTTAAACGAGTCCATGGCTAATTCAAAGTTCCCAAATCTTAAGCTAATCTATATAGAATCCAACTCCCTTTGGGCTCAAGTAAACAGAAGCCCAAAGTCTAGATTCTAAGCAGCCTCACGAAGATGCTTTCAAATTTTAATGAAATATTCAAATCATGTTTAAAGACCATCTCTACAAAATTTAATTTATTTGAATATTCCCACAATAGCGAACTCGAGGTTTCAACCAAGGTTTGAGGTTTCGACCAAAACACCGAGATTCCAGTCGTTCCGTTTAGGTTTCGGTAGGGACCGAAACGACACCAATCCGAAATTCCGATTCAATAAAAACTATTTAACTTCAAATTTTACAAAAAAAAGAAGTCAAAAAATTAATTTGAGTTTCAAATGCATGAATAAGCAGGTTTAAAATTGTAACTTAAAAAACATATAAATTTACAAAATATGTGAATGGTGTAACTAAAAAAGTTGATAACGAAATAATGAATAAACATTTTTTAGTGTTATAAATATTTATAATTAATCAGTATTGTTCTTTTATATCTTATTTTTCAATCAAATATAATTTATACGTTCTGTTTCAATAAATTAAACAAATATATGTGTAATTATATGAAAAATAAACAATGATATCCGAAACCGAAACTAGAATCGAAATTTACGAATTACATCGAAATTCCTAAAATTACAAAAGACCGAAACTGAGATTTCGAACCTTGGTTTCAACCCAATGGTTAAAATACATATTTCACTAGTTGATACATGTATTTGAAAAAGCTTCAAATTTAAAATGGTTTTAGATTTTTGAAGATGACAACCATACATGAAATAAATATCTCGGAAATTTAGTCCATTCGTATGAAGCTCAAAATATAAAAAAGGGTCAAAGGGTGTTATAAAAGAGGGACGTCATAGAATATATACATATATGAGAAGGGTTCAAGAGAACCCTATTTTAGCATCCCAAATCATCCTTGATTTTAAAAATTGGATTCTACGAATACATAGAGAATTGAGTAAAGACAACAAATTTCCTTTCCTACTTTAACCTTTTTCCGCTCAATTTTATACATGGAGCTATGTGATCCAATGGTTGACATTTAAGTGCTAAATAGATGTGTTCCCTAACCCTTATTCTCTCTTTTGTGTATGTACATACACATACGTATCATACATGCATGCATGCATACGTACATACATGTATGTATATGTATATATGATAGGAGTTGCGACAACAAAAAATGAAAATCAAAGATGAATACAGCATTTTATGTGAAAAAAAATTTCAAATAAATTGGAGCAAAAAATCATAGACAAATAATAATTTTTTTTTATCATAAACCAACATTGCAATAAATTTTCTCTGAAATAAGGAAATCACAAATAAAAATATCATTTTGCATAGGAGTAACAACACTCACTAACCAAAACACACACTCAAAAGAAAGTCTCTCTCCTGTTTATTTTATGTTTTTTCTTTGGCTGAAATTAGAAGAACGATTTTTTTCTCCATGAGAATGAAACGGGCATGTGTTTCGGTAGGGTTCAGTTTAATGGAAAAGAGGGTTATTTTTTAGACAATGAGATAAGGAATTATCTTAGGATGCATTCACAGACCTTCTTTTATTAAAGGTTAGAAGTTGTGGCGTTCGTGAAAAACTTGAATTAGAGGTTGGATATAAAATATTTATGCAATATAACTTTTTATATTTGCAATAATTATTAATTAATTATTATTAATTAATACATAGTATTGGATATGAAGTACTATTAATTATTTACAAAAGGTTTTAAAAAATTCAAAAAACGCAAAAATTAAGAATTACGTGCAACTTATCTAAGATAAGTCGAATGTAATTAATACATCCTATTAAAATGCTACATTTTCAGAAGTCCAAACGTGAGCCATTACACTGTTGACGTATCAATTACGTCCGACTTAGCTTCGGGCGTAATTCCCACTAACTGTTTTTTGGTTAGCGTTTGTGGCGCCCGTGAACTATCCCAGGATTTTGAAACATATTTTCATAAAATGACTTTATCCACTTAGAAAAGATGCTAACAAACTCCCATTTAAAGTCAATTTTGCACCATTTCGATATGTATTATTGTCAATAGCTTTTGCTAAACTAATTTGGGACCGATACCACATAAACTAGTAAGGACCAACACCACATAAACTTGTAAGCGTTGATCGATTAGTAAGGACCAACACCACAAAATAGATCAGCCATCTCTACTTTATTTCCAAGCTTCGCCGATAATTACAAACATATTACATTTGTTAGGTTTTGAAAATGCAATTCACTCTGCTTCTACCGTAGAAATAACCATGATAGGTTGTAGTTTTGATACCCAACTCACAACTCTCTCGGCAAGCATAGACACGACTTATTGTCATAAAGTTTGATCTTCCATAACATATAATGCAACATTTGCATGTATTACAAGATTCATTTTATAGTATTTCAATGCCTTCGACAATGATTTGTCATTTGCCGACTAACCACTCTCATTAGTTATGTAATGTTCGATCTTGTACAAACCATCGCAATCGTTAAGCTTCGCATTAATGATGTAGATGAAACTCAAAATATTTATATACTCTTTCTTCAATACTAGAACTCACACTTGAGGAAAAATTTATATTAATAGAAAGGACGATAGAATCTTCTTCTTTTTTAATGAAGAAAACCAAATCTTCCTATTATTTTTGTCTTGATAAATCTGCAATCTTAGAATTTTCTTTGTTGGTCACAATTCCTTTATATCAAACTTCTTAGCAAACTCCGTCTTCAGTTCCCTGATACAATCGTCATTGTACATTACGAACATGACATCTATATAAAACAGTGATATAGTAAAATCACTCTCATCAAATCTCTTATAGTAAGCACAAAGGATTTACATACATTTTGTTATATCCAAGACTTATGATGAAGCAATCAAATATCTTATACTAACACCTTGACATTTTTTGAGATTGTGCATAGATTTGTTCAACTTGCAAACTAAGTTTTCTTTTTCTTTGAAACCTTCTCATAGGAGCATGAATATCTCATTTTCGAATTCACCGTAAAAAAAACAATTTTCACCAAGGTTTAAAATTTTGGTTTTTTTTTCCTTAAAACCTACTGATGGGGGCATAAAAAACTCATTTTCAAATTCATCATGAAAATATATAACTTTCACCGAGGTTTAAAATTTTTGTTTTCAATACCGTTCCAATGGTTAGAAGTTTCTGAAATTCTGATTCCATTTTGAAAATTCTGGATATTCCATTGAAATTCCGGTTCGAGTCCAATTCAACAAAATACTACAAAATTTGTAGTATTCTGGATACATTAAGAAGTACTACAGGTTCGTATTTAATGTTAACAAAACAGCCCAATTCAATTAAATAGTCCGATTCTTATTTTAAAATTAACAAAGCCCAAGTCTTTTTTTTTTCTTCAAAAAAGTGGGCCCAATTTTTATTTCCTGCTCCTAACCCTAGAAAAACTATCAAGTATCAACCTCATTTGTCGACTTCATCAAAATAAAAGTCAGCCAAAAAATAACTTCCTTGAATCGCTTGCCAACGCTCCTCTTCCTTGGGTCTCTTGCTGTCGTTGCCTCTTCGCTAAAATATCTTGTTTGGATGTAGACAGAAATTGTTTTTTTATTTCTTTGTTAAGCAGAATCCCTAAATCAATTTTCTGTTATCTTTTCTATGCTTGAGTCTTCCATAAATCCCTAAATCAACCATCTAGATCTCATATTCGATTTTTCTACTGTGAAGTTTTCAAAACCAAATTACGAGGCAAATTAAAACATAATCACAGCTGAGATATTGAACCCTGGTTTTCACATCCATCTACTCTACATGTAAATGAATATAGCACACGTTATTAGAATCACTCAAACTGTTGTGAGTTGAACAATTGGAGAAAATATTTCGTTGAAAACCAATACCTTCTTTCAGATCATATTTTTTACCACAAATCTAGCACGATATTGTGTCACTATACCGTTATCATATCGTTTGATATTATCAACTAATTTATTATGACTTTTATTCCTTGCGGAAGTTGAACAAGTTCCAAATTTGATTTTTGTAAAGAGCTTCAATTTTCTTCTGCGTCGCTGCCATCCAAGTAGCAGCTTTCTGATTTTTTTAATGGTTTCATGCAAATATGCAATGCTGATTGTATTCTGACTTCCTTAACAAACAAGACGCAATATTGATTACCATAATACACTTAGAAGGCCAACTTGGTTCTTTTTTCTAACCAAATGACTGTCAAACTTACAGTATCAAAGAACCACCGTGTTCTTGTTCTTCATGCTTCGGTGTTGCTTCAGTGATATCTAAAACTTCTTGCTCTAGCATATTTTCAACCTCTGTTGTAGTATTTGTTTTTTCCTTTCACCATGCTATTGCTTTTCTTATCTTATGCAAATATCTTTGATGATTATCATCTTCTGGGCAGTCAGATCCAAAGAGAATACACATCTTCGATTTTGGATTTAACTTAGATATTTCCTGGGAATTATACATGATTATACATTCAGAACAAACAAATTTCGATCTAATTTGTAAAGTTTCTGAATTTTGATCCAAGTTTCGGATTTGGATTTCATTATTTATTTTTCATATATTAAGTAATTAAAACAAGATCTGTCATTTACCTTTAATTGAAACATAAGATATAAATGAACAATATTGATTAATTATAAATGTTTAACACTGATAAATATTTTTTATTACTTTTTTTTTAACTTTTTTAGTTACACTATTCATATCTTTTATGTCTTAGTATGTTTTCGAAGTTAAAATTTCAAATTTTGAATAATTATATATTTGAAACTGAAATTAATTATTTTTTTATTTGCTTCTATAAAATTAAAATTTCAATATTTTATTTTTTTATTGAATCAAAGTTCTGGTTTCATTTTGATCCCTACTAAAACCAGAACTAAACGACTGGAATCTCGGTGTTTCAGTCGAATCCTCATAAGAGGATAATATACTTCACTGACCCTTGAAAGAAGCAGAAAAATCTACAATCCATGTTCATACATGTAATGTAACCAAATCTTTGACATTGCATCATCACTGATTATTCTATTGAACAAATTAACATAACAATTGATTCTTCATTTTTTTAGGCCTATCCTTTAAACATGTATAGATTTTTTGTTATCATTTATCTTTCATTAAAAGTGAATATATACTGGTACAAACCGAATAAACACATCGATCCAAATAAGCCTTGTTAATTCAGTTTGACTAAGTTGATTGTGTTGAAATTAGTTTCTATTTTAGGAATTACATGGTTTTGCAGTCTGTTTTAACATTTAATTTTTCAAATTGAACCCCAATCAAACCAATCATGAACTTACAACATTTAGCGATATTAATATTATTTTATATATTATTACTTTAACAGTATTGTTTTGCTTTCAAATATCATCCAACTGTTTTTGGAAAAAGAGTTTGTTTCTAGAGATTACAGCATCCTCACGTCTTTAAATGATAATGGTATCAGTCGATTGTTTTAAAGTCATATGGTGTTGGTAACATGACAATCTACATCATTTACAAACCAACTAATTACATTGATAGAACCAAACATATTATTTTCGATTCAGTCGGTTTCATTTGAAAAAGGTTGGATTGGTTTGGTCGATTTTGTTTGTTGAATGGTTGTTTTGATTTTAATATTCTTTGGTAATCTGAACAGAACTAGTCATTTGCTCACATTTAGGTTTCAACATCACAAGTGTGCCTTTAACTATCATCGTCGCATCTTGACCATGTGTCTTGCACTCATTTTCATCTAATTATCCCAAAGACAACAAGCTTTTCCTCAACCACTTCACATCTTATAAGTGTGAATCTGACCAACCTACATTTTGAATTTAACAGGTTGAAACAATCATAACAAGATCGAAAGCATAATTATCATCCATAAATAGGATCTTTTTACGATTTGTTTATACAAGTGAAACTGTTACCTTCAAGAAGTGATATGTCAGGTGGCCCTTTAGTCAATAAGCCAGAAATTACCATTTTGATCTATCTTTCATTGTTGCTAAGTTGTGAAGTATGTCACCATCATTTGAGGTACTAATAACATTACTTTAATGTGCACATTACTCTACGTTTTATTAGTGTTGACACTCCCTTTTAAAACGTCCTCTCCTGCTACGATTATCATACGTAACGTTATTCTTACTTCTTGACTTGGATCTACTTCAAGTCTGCGATCTTGACTCCCACTGAAGCCATGCTCCTCTCACCATTGGAATATGTGCTTGTTGTGAACCTGCTAGGTTTCCCTCATTTGTATTCCTTTCCAGGAACGATGGCTGCAACATCCTCAAAATCTTAGATAGTCAGTAAGAATAATATTACTCAAGTTGATGATAGATAAGCTGATCAAACGAGTCTAGTATACTTTGAACTAGAAGCTCAGCACGCTAACTCACATAAATTTTGTAGCTCAATTCATAAAACTTTGAAAATAATTTTGCAAATGTGCCCCCCATCTTTTTTGAGATTTTTTTCCCCTCCACACTCAACAAAATTTTCTTCTCCATCCTCGGCAAAAGGTCAAAGGCAAATCCAAGTGTAAATTAGCCGTGATATTATTCGTTCTTCTATTTGATGTCATGAGTAATCGTCATCAATCTTTCTTCACTTTCCTCCAATCAATCTTCTTATGTTGAGATTGCTATCATCTTTATTTTTCAGAATGAGAAATTATTCAGGTTAAACTTCACTATTTCAAACTTTGTTGTCGTTGTTTTTTCAACCACAAACTGGGATCCAATCGGCCTATGAAAAATTAGTTTTGAACTAAAGTTCTAATCCACTGTTAGAAATTAGTTGTGGTGCCAAAACACAACTAAACAACGGAAGTATAAGAAGTATAGGTGAGAAACAACCAAAAGTAGCACTACTTTTAAGTGGAAAATACTCCAAACAAATTGGAGCAAAAAAAAAACCGTAGGTAAATAGTAAAAAATCGTTACCTACGAGAATTACAACCCTCTAAAATAAGGATAACACAAATAATAACACCATCGCACTAATAAAAGAAGAAATAACATGTAACAATCAATATTAAATTAATAATAAGAATTTATGAAATAATAGTAAAAAGAATTTAATTAAAGGAATCACTAAAGGAAAATTTGATTAATCAAGTGTGTGACACTTAAAAGATTGATTAAGCGAAACAAGTGTAATTATTATGATTAATTTCGATCATAAATGATTACAATAAAGAGAATGTTGTAATGAAAGAGGTCAAGGAATTATTAAGATTAGGCAAGGAGGGATGCTCTCCTCATTCTTTTTCATTTTCACCAAAATAAAACTAACACCAAAGCTAGGCCACCATTATCAAAGGAATGAAAGGAGGGAAACTGCACAAAAAGAAGATTAAAGCTTTCATTGTAAAAAAGAACAAAGAAACTTCTAACTTAGGTGAGTAATGCTTACTCTATTTTACATCAAATCTATTTAGATTCGGATTTCATGTGTTTTAACCGTTTAAATTGGTGACAAACTTGTTTTGATAATGATCTATTGATTACATACAACATTGACGGTTAAATGACATAGTTAATGACATGTTATAAATGAAACTTTCGAATATGATAAATAATGAATCGGAGTTGGATTTCGAATTTCATAATTTTCGGATAAGAAAATAATTTATTATGAATTTTTTAAGATGAAAATTGGCAGTTTTGGATGTAAATTAATGTTTAAAAATATTGAAATTCAACATTTGATTTGAAATTTCTACAAAAGGTAAAAGAAATTGTTTAAGATTTTCTGTGAATTTTTTAGAATTTTCCCATGATGTTTTGGATTGACATGGATTAAATAGTAAAGCAGAAAATATTCATAATCAGCGAAATAATTAAGGGAAAGGATTGATATGCATTAGCGCCGCAGCTGCGTTTTTTTTTTAAGTAGAGGCGCTCGAGCTATTCAAGGCGCCCAAAAAGTGCGCTTTTTGCTATTGCGATGAAGCCCAATGCGTCTAAAAAGCGCGTCTCGACTACGGTTTGTTTCCTGGGTTGAAAAATGAGTGGTTTAATTAATTTTAGTTTTAATTTAAATACTATAAGCTAGTCGGGCACTACTAATATAGATTCAGGTGCTCGTGGCCGAGATAGGGGTGTCGAATACTTCACTCTTAATGTCATTGATTGATCGTTTTCACTTTCGAAGATAGCTGGGCTATAGAAGAGTTTCGTTCCATCCACCTTAGTCTTTGTGGTCAAGGCGACAGAGCATATATTAGATTAGTCCCTCCCTTCAATTTTGAATATTACTGATTAGAAGTTGAATTAAATTTTAAGTGATGTGTGGAACATTGTTTTCAAAAATCCTAAAACCTTATGATTTAAATCCCGATTCAGATCGGATCTCTCCCTTTACGATTCGATTTATATTGCGATTCAAACTTAGTTAAATCGCAATTCAGAAAATTGATTCAATCCATATTGATATGTTTAATATACTTATTAGGATCCACAATTTAATATCTAATGTTTTTTAAATAAAATAAAGTGGAACAATAGAGAAAATTGAGTTTTAGATTTAAATTTAGAAGTTCAAATGTCAAAATCAATGTAGAACTGTGTATAAAACTTGAAAATATGGATCTTTTGAATCTATGATTTACGATTTAAATCCCGTTTCGATTTAAAATTTGAGTTTCACGATTTACGATTTGAATCCCATATTGAAAACCTTAGTGTGGAACACTTAAACTTGAACATCTGTCTGATTTCTAGCTTTTGTTGTAATTTCTATGTTTTTGGTGTTGCAGACTTAAAATTGACATTGTTTGTGACTTCATGTCTAGTGCTAGTGTTTTCTTATTTTCAAAAGGATTGTTTATAAACATGTTTTACCACTAAAAATATCCTTTTTGATGTTAATTTCTAGATCAATTTTTTTAGAGTGGAAAAAAGCAAAATTGTATAAAAAAAGGCACAAAAAAACTCAAGACATAAGCTTAACGTGTTTTTTCGCCCCATAACTACCTTGGTAGAAGCTAGATGGTAGAAAATAAACACAGGGGCAGAGTATACGCTGTATATAACGTACTTGTAATTTTGATTTTATACACACATGTGTGTGCGTGGATACATCTATCCCTCTACCATCATTTTCACTCTCTTTGCTTATGTTTCTTATAAGAGATTACTTGCATAGTAAAACAAGAATGGAGACCAAAAGCAAACGTCTAATGTTATGAGGTAGTAGGGAAAACGCTAGCAGCGTACCTGCAAATACGTAAACTAACGGTCAAGAAGAGGAGGCGGTCCTGAATGTCAATGTTGAGATTGATGCTCAAATGCTAGCCCTGACAGCTAGAGGAAGGGATGTGAATGTCCTTTTCCGTCAGTATATAACAAAAATGATGAGGCGACAGCTAGTTGAAGTTGTTGAGCCGATACTAGTGGTTAGAGAAGACTTTTCTAAAACGAACCAATGCTATTAAAATTGCGGAGCAAAATATGTTTATGGAGAAGGAGCTCGCATTACAAGTATTGAACTGGTTAAAGGTATATGAACGTATCCTTGAAGACATGGGATATGATGACGCTCAAAAAAGAAAGTTGACTTCCCGTTTGCTTCAAGATGATGTTTTGGACTGGTGGGAGACGGTGACTGATTAGATTCCGAAGGAAGAAATTACTTGAGAACAATTTAAGAAACGATTCAAGGCGTAAACGATTCAAGGCATCCATCCCTGAATTGCGAAAGAGTTCTTCGTACCGAGAATTTTTCAAGTTGAAGCAAGAAGAGATGATTTTGGCAGAGTATATTCGATGTTTTAATGTTTTACCGGAATATGAAAGGGAGCAGCATATCAGGACTCCGTTAAAAAAGAACGAAAAGTTTATTAAAGGCTTGAAATGTGGTTGAATCATAAAGTGATGACGCATTTGCTATCTTCCTTCGAGTTGATAGTAGAGATAGCGATGAGGTATGACCGTTTGTACCAAAAAGAGAGAAAAACCGATTTTAGACCCAAGATTGGCAAAAGAAGAGCTTCAACCCATATAAAAGGGGAATGAGAACCAACAAAAATGAGTAAAAACCTCCAGAGGAGGAGCTTAGAATGTAAATGTGGTAGATGTTACATGTTTTAATTGTGTGCAAAAAGATCACTATTCGACTAAGTGTACCATGCCAAAGAATAAGGAGAAAGACCAAGCGCTTTAGCTACAACAAGTTTGACCATAAGAAGAGAGACTGTCTACAGTTAAGGCAGATGAATGTTTTTGCTTTGGAAGGATCAGCAGCTAGACCATCTGTTGAGGAAAAAGGGAAGGGTGTAGTACTCAAAGGTACGAATTTGATTTTCAGTATTTCAGTTAAAGTTTTGTTTGACACTGAGATTACACACTCTTTCATTTCAAAAGATTTGGTTGTTAGATTGGGATTAGATGTCACTTACTTAGTTATGTCTTTGCATGTGGTTAATTCGATTAGTGGATATGCCATTTTGGGTTAACTGCACTAATGTAGAGTTTTTTCTGTAGATATATGCTTGTTTACGACACATATGTGTTTGACTTCATAGGTTAGGGGATAATTTTAAACATGGATTGACTAGTACGTAATGACGTCAGAATTTATTATACTGATAGAGTTTCGTTTTACGACATCCAAGAGGAGGTGAAATAATTAATGTAGCATTATATATGTTGAAGGAAAGGCTTGGAGCTTCCTTGAGCACATTAAAGGCTAAGGAAGATGTCATTGACAAAAAACTAGTAGTTCGAGAATTTACGGATGTTTTTGAGGCAGTGACGGGATTACAGCTTAAGAGAGCAATTGAATTCCAAATGGATAATACCAAGGGCACATGTTAGTAGACCACTTAGCAGAATGCCACCAAAGAAGATGGAGGAATTGAATAAGCAACTAGTGAAACTTAAGAAAAAAAATTCATTAGGCCAAGAAGTTTACCGTAGGAGTGAGCGTTCGGTTGGTTCGATCAGTTTTGAGGTAAAAAATATCAAACCGTATTGCAACCGAAAAAATTTGACCTGGTTTTAACAAATAAACTTTGTATTTTATAACTAAACCAATTATTTAAAGTATTACAATACCATAAAATTGGATAAAAAAGTAAAAGTTCGGTTAATTCGGTTAAATCGATAACAGAAAAATTATTTTACAAACTGAATTCAAATTGATTTAGTTTCGAAACCGGTTCGATCGGTTAATTCGATACTAACCGAATATTGCTCACTCCTAGTTCACCGTGGGGAACATTTGTGGTATTTGTGAAAAAATCAGATGAATCACTTCAGATGTGTATTAATTATCGAAAGTTGAATGAGTTGACGATGAAGAATCGTTATTCATTACCAAGGACTGACTTGTATAACCAGTTGAGTAAAGTTACAGTATTCTCGCACCCAAATTTGACAACGGAATTCCATCAACTAATGGTAGCTGAAGATAGTGTTTCTCTACTGCATTTAGAACTAGATATGGTTCATATGAATGGTTAGTTGTGCCCAACGCTCTTGTGTTTTTTATGGATCTTATGAACCGGATCTTTCATGATCAGTTGGGTAGATTTATGTTGGTCTTCATCGATGATATTTTGGTGTACTCTAAGAGAGAGACCGTAAGTCCATCTTGGTTCTTAGATTGATGTTGGAGACCATGAGACAACACAAGTTAAAGACGAAGCTTTTCAAGTGTCATTTTTGAAAATGATAAGTCAAGTTTTTTGGCATGTTGTCTCAAAAGATGGATTAGCGACAAATCCATCGAAGATAAAAACCATTATTGATTGGAAGAAGCCAAAGATGGTTACGGAGAAGAGAAAATTTTAGGGTTAAATTGATTGTTACCACAAAAATTCATCATGGATTTTTCGCGTATGACAGCACCCTTGACTTGACTAGGTTGACTAGAAAGAATGAGAAGTTCAAGTGCACTAATAAGTGTAAATGGTCGTTTCAGGAGTTGAAGATGCTATTAACGAATTCTCCTGTCTTGATTGTGCCTGAAGAGAATGAAGATTTGGTCGTTTAGACAATGCTTGTAGAACTAGATTGGGAGTGTGGTATTGATGCAAAGGAGAAAAGTAATAGCTTATACATCTCGACAGTAGAGACTGCATGAAGTTCATTATCCAACCCATGACTTAAAGTTGGCAGCCGTGATCTTTGCGTTGAAGATTTGAGACAATATTTGTTGGGAGAACGGTTCGAGTTGTATACTGAGAATAAGTATCTTAAGTATATGTTCTCTCAGAAGAAGTTGAATGTGAGTCAACACATTATAGTTCTTAACAGCATATGACTTTGATATAAAGTATACGCCAGGAAAGAGGAACAAGGTTGTCGATGTTTTGAGTAAAAAGCAGAACTAAGTGTTAGCCATGATTATGGAATGGAATACTTTAAAAGCATTAACTTCTTGTGAAGTGCATTTTAAGTTAAATGCAGGATCAAGTCAAGATCGGGGAGCATTAGCAGGTTTGAAAGTTTAGCCAGCACTTGTGGATAGAATCGCTGCAAAGTAAAGAGAGGACTTACTGTTAGTCAAGAGGATTAAATGATTAGAGATGAATGAGGATGTAGAGGACCTAAAAGAATTTGAAATTGACTCGAAATGATGGCTTAAAAATAAAGGAAGATTGTGTGTCCCAAATATGAGAGATATGCGGAAGAAACCTTGAAGAAAAGTCGTCTTTCTAAGTTCAATTCCTTTCAAAAGAACAAAGATGTACTGCAACATGAAGCGCGTATTCTTTTGGAAAGAGATGAGAAGGGATATCGGTGAATGCATGAAAAATTGTTTCAAATATCGACAAGTGAAAGATGAACATCAAAAGTACATTGTATTACTTCAACCATTAGAAGTACCGACTTGGAAGTGACATTCAATTTCTATGGATTTTTTAGAGGGGGTGTCAAGGTCGAGGGCGGAAAATAATAGCATATGGATGATAATCAATAAGCTGACTAAAAACGCCAATTTTATCCCAATGAAGATGACAAGAACGGCATCTAGCTTAGTGAAGTTATATGTGAAGCATATTATGAGACTCCATGTGATCCCGAGCAGTATCAGTGACAGAGATCTGTTGTTTACCATTGAATTATTAAGAAGTTTGCAGAGTAGTTTGGGCATAGAGTTGAACTTGAGTATGACTTACCACCCACGGACAGATGGTCAAACGGAAAAGGTAAATCAAATGTTAAAGGATTTGCTAAGAGCATGTGTCTAAATTTCGGAGGGTCCTGGGAAGACTCTTCACATTTGGTGGAGTTTGCCTATAATAATAACTAACATTCGAGTAATGGAATGACATTGTTTGAGGCGTTTTATGGTAAATCATGTGTCACATATATATTGACTGGACACGGGAAATAAACTCGTGTTACAACCCGACTTGGTAAGAGACGTCACTGAAAAAATAGATTTGATTCATACTAAAATGAAAGTTGCGTAGTCGAGGCAAAAGAGTTATGCCGATAAGAGGCATAAAGAACTAGATTTCGTAGTAGACGACCATGTGGTTGTGAAAGTTTCACCGATGCGAGATGTTATGCGCTTTGGGAAGACTGAAAAATTGACTCATGGATATGTAGGTTCATTTCTAGTGATAGAGAGGATTTGTAAACTCGCATGTCGAGTCGAATTACCTAATATTTGACAGGTGTGCATAATGTCGTTCATATATAGCATTGGAGTAAATGTGTGCATGACCGTTGTACAATAGTGGAACCGATGGCGATTAGTGATTTGCCTATAGACACGTATATTTGACAATCGAAAGAAATAGTAGGTCGTGATACAAAAAATTAAGAGTCGTGCTAAATATACCCCGCTGCGTGCTCCATTTTACCCATCTGTTTTATTCGGCAGTATACTGTCAAATGTACTTGAAAAAAAAATTGTTGGTATACTGCCAAATGTAGTATAATTTTTTTTACCAATTTCGATCGGTAGCATATGGCCGATCGAAATTGGATAAAATGGAGCACGTAGTGGAGTGTATTTAGCACGACTCAAAATTAAAGAACGGTTATTAGAATTGCTTGCGTTCAATGAAGTGATTTTAATGATAATTGTACTTAAGAGGTAGAGGATAAAATTAGAAATATATTCTGAGTTGTTTTAGACATTGATAATATTTAGCAGCGTGCTTTGTTTGTCTATTATATGCACTAGTAGTGGCACCAGTGCATTTTGTGTTATGATATGATTATGTATTAGTAGTTACATTGATGCATTGTGATTGATGATGAATAACTTTAAATTAGTATGATATTAGTGTGGTGTACTTGTATGTGATTACTTTTGCAAGAAGAGTTTTTTAGTAAAAGGGAGAATTTACTCGCTTCCCAGGAATTTGACACAAGTAACGGTAAGAAGTGAACTTATCTAAATGTTGTCAACAAACAATGTAAAAATTGTGAAACAACCTTATTTTTATGAAGATGATAATCATAACACGGATTAGACATGCATTTGTATTAGTAAAACCCAAAATATGTAGAAGAAAAAACTCTAAGGGGTTGCAAAAAAGGGGTGAGTAGTTTGTAACCTTTATATATATACATACACACATATTGCGTGCATACATATATACATATATACACATATACATATATATATAAACACGCATACATTAGGTATTTAACAAGAGAAATATAACATGGTTACAAATTAACACTATTTTGCATCAAATTACTCAATCGTTTATTATGGCCTCTCTATTTCTACTGTTCCACGAGAAAACATAGTCATAAACTGTGAAAACCAACAATGGCATTGTTAGACATATGTATTTATATGTGTGTGTGAACGTGCATGCGCGCGCATGCACGCTTGCATATATAATTGAAAAATAAAAGTTCACATTTTGACTTCTTGAAACCATTTAATTAAGGTAATATGTTAGGATACAACCTTTAAGGGTGCATGCGATTATATATGCATCAACGTTATGCTTCAATCATAACAGTGGGTCATCAATCTCACGACACATTGTAGACTGTTTGCATGGACAGATGTGGAGTTCGTGCTAACTAACAAGCTACCACACTAGGGTTATGTGAAATCATAAACACTAAACGAATTGTATATGTAGACCAATGAGAATGTTTGATAACTTATATGAAATAATTTGCATCCATAACTAACATAAATATCATACACAATACAGTCATCACCAACCAATGGGCTAAGCCAATATTAGAGCTTTTGTTTCTTTAAAATTATGTACACACGTCTATATACATATACATATATATATATAAAAGAGGGTTCCATGACATCTCTTTAGCATCTCTACCATGTTTTGTGTTACATTATCTCAAAATGCTACGCAATTTTGTAGATATGTTCATATCATACCTATGATCATCTTCAGTAAAATTGGTCTCATTTATATATTTCTATATAACAAAATTGTTTTTTCACATATACGGTAAAATATATGTTTTAACGATTTATATTGACATGTGGTTTTGAAGAGTCCATTTTTTTTAATGGAAAATTTCTTCAAACGGATTGCCTTCAACAAAGTATAACAAAAACATATCATTCAAAAATTTATTGCGAACTTAGGACACTTTTGATCACACTGGCGCTTAGTCATCGATTTTGCACTGGTTCAACTTCAAATCACATCAGTGCCAATTCATTAAAAAGAATTACATTAATCCCATTTTAAATCACGCCAAAGTAAAACTGGTAATAAAATACATTTGTGCAATTTAAAAGTGTGTTAGTGTAAATTTCCGAGTTAACGCCTACTTGATTAAAAATGCGATAAAGTTTGTAATAAGCATCTAAAGTGGACTGCTTTTGTTATTCTTCGTTGGAGGTGACCTATTTGAAGAAAAAAATTCTCCTTAAACAATCTTATTTTTTGTAGATATGGTATTCATAATATGAGGTGGAGCCTTGGCGCAACGGTTACGTCGGCCGCATGGTGATCTGGGCGTCCAAGTTCGAGTCTGTAAACAGTTTCTTAGCAAGACGAGGGAAGGGCTGCGTATATTATCGACCTTCCTAGAGCCCAATATCGTGGGGAAGCCTCGTGCACTGGGTTCCACCACCTTTATGATATTCATAATATAGATTAAGCATCTCCAAAACAAGTTAGTCAAGGCAAAGAAATGTAAGGTGTGTGCCTTGCACTTTTTGTGCTTTGCGCTTTTTGTGTACTTGTTGCGCTTTTTTTCCTAGTTTTAGCAAAAATTATACTGGTTAAAATTGTCTTTTTGAAGAGGAGATCGGAGAGCGGTAGTTCTGAAGAGGAGATTGGCAGGTTTTGAGGGGATTGATAGCACGTCAAGGCATCGAGCAAGAGCAGGTTGAGACGTTGAGAGGTTGAGGGTTTTTTTTAGTTGATGATATGAAGCCACTGAATGAGAGATTTGGGATAAGCATAGTCGGGTTTGACTCAATATTGAGTACAAATCCCAAAAAATTAACCCACCCTGCAACATATAAGTAAAGCAAGCTTTTTGGGCATCTAAAGCCTTCTGCATTTCCTGCGCCTTCTGCACGATTCGGCTATCAGTTGCACCTCAACACCTCAAAAGGAGCGCAGCCTACGCCTTGCTCTTTTGTGCGATTATGTGCACGTCTTGTCTACTTTGCTCCAAAATTCACATCAGAGCACTAAAGGAGTGCTACCTTCCTCAAACACGTGTGCTGTTTTGCTTTTAGTGTCAATTTAGGACTTTTCCCCCCGAAGGTGTTGCACATTTAAACAGAAAGTTGTAATCAGCAGTTAGGACTTGTTATATAATCATTTTCAAATTATCTTATTCTCATTAAGGGATCCAGCACAAAGCTTTAGGTCTTCACCAATGATTCTAGAACTTCTGGCTGCATTTTAGACAAGACAGCTTAAAGCAAATTTGCCAAATCATGAACACAGTTTACTATCAGACCGCTGCCAAGGGCACCTAGGAATGCACTTTTTAGTAACATAATTCAGTCATGAGTGTTTGAAATGGTATTGATCATGTTTAACTATGAAGAAATACAAAGGATTTTAGTTTAGTTACTTTAGTATTAGAAAAGGTTTTCTTAGATGCTTTTGACAATGCTAAAAAAGTTTCATCAGTGAATTATTTAATCACGCAACCACTGACTATAACAGCAGTACCAAAAACAAAACAAGAGAATGGCCTAATCAGCGTATTGTGCAATTCCAATTTCTCCACGAAATGAAAGTTAGAAACAAATTTTAAAGAAAAGCGCGTAATTCAAAAGGGAAAAAAAAAGTATCCATTACCATCAATAGCGGTATCTTGGGCCTCGCACACTACAGTTCCACTTCTCCGAATACCAATCCTAGGAGTACTTATAGCGGACCCCATCGTGTCGAACGCCGATCTCCGACCAACT
The DNA here is from genome assembly GCA_030737815.1 of Allium fistulosum. Classification (NCBI taxonomy): domain Eukaryota; kingdom Viridiplantae; phylum Streptophyta; class Magnoliopsida; order Asparagales; family Amaryllidaceae; genus Allium; species Allium fistulosum. Next base: position 694,886,913 of record CM060904.1, read on the forward strand.
TTCGAGATTCTCAAACCCCCACGCTTGGAAGCAAATCCTTTCCCGCCAAAATCGTAGAAAGTGGCAGCAGCTCGTGGCGACGAGGTGGCGGTGAACGAGCGATGGTGTGGTCTAGGAGTCAATGTCGATTCCATAATCACAGTCGACATGGATGTGAGATTGCGTGATTAAATCTCGGTTTTTCAAGAGAGGATTTCTGGAAACTAGGAAGAAAACGAAGAAAGGGATAGATTGTGTGATGAGTGGCTGGATTACTGGAACATGTGTTGTGTACTTTAATAATTAAACGGGCTACCTGGGCAGTGTTTTCTAAATTAGAACAATTTTAGGTTGATCGTTTTTTAATTGGTCCGGGCTTAACAAGAGTAACCAGTCAAACAATGACACAACTCATTGATCCACCCCATTTACCATATTTATAAATTTTATTTATAAATGGATTGGGTTAACCTATTCATAAATTTTATTAAATAAGTTATGAGTTGAGTTGACCCATTTTTAAATGGGTTATAAATGGGTAACTCATTTACCCATTTAAAATTACATTCTCATATTTGAACTCCGCCTAGTGCAGAAGCCGCTATTTTTTTGTTCGGACTACAATAACTTCTTTATACTAACTCGGAATTAGGGAAGAATTCGACCGATTAACTACTACATAAATTACGGATAATATGGAATACTCAGATACTTCATATTGTTAACGCACGTTGTAGTTCTCCATGGAAACTGACAGTTGTACTTCGAAAATAACAGGCTACCACATCCCCATATTTGAACTCCACCTAGTGCAGAAGCCACTATTTTTTTTGTTCAAACTGTAATAACTTCTTCATATCAACTCGGAATCGGACGAGACTTCGACCGATTAACTCTCACCTAAATTACGGACAATATGGAACAGTTTGATACTTCATATTGTTAACGCACACTGTAGTTCTCTACGGAGACTGGCAGTTGTACTTAGAAAATAACCGGCTACCACATCCCCATATTTGAATTTTGATGAAAATTAGAATTAAAAATTTTAATTTTTAATTTTTGATTTTTATCGAAATTCAAAATGTAAAATTAAAATTAGAATTAGTTTATATTTATTTGTTTTTTATTTGTCGAATCAAATTTAAATCTTTAAATGGGTTAAATGGGTAACCCGCTTATTAAATGGGTTGGGTCATAAATGGGTCAAAAAGAATGGGTCATAAATGAGTTTGGTCAAACTCGACCCAACCCATTTTGACCCAACCCAACCGGTTTGACGGGTCCAAACAAGAGAGACAGATTTATTCAAAACTTTTTCTTACTTATTATTAGTTTTGAATGTTGAATGATGGGTTGTTCACTTTATACACTTGTTACTTATTAGAATCTAGAAATATAATACAAATGTGAAATTTCAATATTAACATTTAAAATCTCGAAATTTCAATGTAGATATATATATTTGATACTAATGTCTTACGGCACACCTTGTAATGATGAATTCTCTCTCTTTTGAAATCTTTTTGATTCGGCAGATTGCTAATTTTTGAACTGTAGACTTTTAGCTATGCAATAGCTATTGCCATTTGAATTGATTTGAGATAAATTTGTTGGAGCTCCCTATTGAGGAGATTAGCCAGCAATGATGTAGAATTAGCAGCTAAAAGGTTCACTTTGCATTAGAGTTAGGGGTCCTTTTATAGTTGAAGAAATAGATAGAAATATGGATCACATCTCATATCATTTCTCATCAAATCTCAACCATCCATCTCCAAACCCCTCTAGCCTTTTTAGCCGCCTCCTATAAGCCCTATAGCTGTCAAAATAACATCTTAACATCATGGCCTAGCAGCTCATTTAAGCCCAAATAAATATTATTAATTGAATCTAATTTAATTACTTGTCGATGTCGCATATCGATCGATATATTTTTAACTATTCTAAATATGTACAATAATATTTATTCCTCAAATCATATTTAAAATGTTATAATTAATATTGTATAAATATTAATTTTAGTCTAGTCTTTTGACTAGCCTTCATGCAAGCACCTTAGCATCTAATTAATTTATAACAATTATAAACTAATTAAATCGTTTGATCTAAAAAGAATTCATCAATCTAATTATGTGACTCGTCGGGTGTAAATTCTATCAGCGATTGACATCGACCTATACGAATTTTAATGTTCACACATCACTTAGTAGGTGGTGTGACATTTTGATCAAATTTATCGTGTACTTCGTTTCGGTAAAATCCAATTTTATATTATTAAGCATTACCGAGACATTTATTTAGACCAATTTTCTTTGTCAAGACTTATGGAATTTAGTGATGGTCAAAATTTCAATATCTTTCATATTCAACTCTATAGTCCAAACACAAAGTCATTGGTTCAATAATAACAATTAATATTAACCGAACTACTCTGCCTAGAGACTTTGACTTTGAGTTGACTTGATTGACCGTGATACTAATCCCATACAACTGAGAAGACGAATCCTCTCTTAAATAGTGCTTCACTTCCAATACCTCCACTCGACTCAACTATACTTACTTGATGGACTTTGTATCATGATTTGTCTATAATCAAAGCGAGCCTTTCATATTGAAGATCCACAGTATTCTCAAGTCGAGAGAACTGTGTAAATCGGTCACATCGATATTTTCTGTTTGACCTTGGTTATATTAACTAATAGAAAACTATCGAGTGAGTCATTCCACGGTTAACCAATAATTATCAGTACGTAACCCCTAGGTGTCCCCAACAGTCATGAGTAATAAACTATCCAACATTTGGAGAGTGTTACGTACTATAGTCTCAACGGATACATCGATATCCAGTCTCGATGCATCTTAGCTAGGAAATATTTAAAATGGTATATTTGTTTTCATTGTGATAAATTACTCACGGTTACAACACTGTACCTATTATCGCAAAATGTACCGTTTATGGATTTTCTATTAAATATGCTTTTAATTAAATTAATTAATTAATATAACACATTATATCAAGTATATAATAGAAAGAAAACAGCTTATTTTGAACAAGATTGGTCTACGAGTTAGATATATGTAATAAATTACATAATTATCCTTAGGGCATACCCCTAACTCTATCAATCTCCCACTTACACTTGGGATCAATTATGGAATCTTATTCCAACTTCTCCAATCGGTTTTCTCAAAACCAATTGAGTCAGTCCTTCAGTGAACGAGTATGCTATTATGTTTCAATTATCTACTCTGTTAATCAACTCTCTTTGATGCTAATAAACTATCTTTATCGCGTGAAACCATTCAGAGTATGTCTCTCGACTTCCAGTAAGCTCTAAGTTCTGTTACGAACTATATCGCAACATTGTTATCATGTAACAATTTTATGGGATTCTCAACATTTGGAATCACCCTCGGCTTGGTTATAAATTATTGGAGCTGGACTAGCTTGAAGCGGAAGTTATGGGTGAATTTCAAAAGATTACCATATTGGATCTTTTATTGGGCCTATGAAGTCTAACTGAATTAGAACATTTCTAAATTTCATTTAAATAAAATCATTTATTTTATTTAAATTCAAATATACTAAGATAAAATTAATTCTATTTTATTTAGTTTATAAATAAATGTATCATATACATGTATGTGTGAGTGCATGTGTAACATAATAATCCGTGAAAGGTATAATATGTCCATATGTAGATATTGGAATTTACATCGTAACAGACATATTAGCTCATTTTGTGTGTCATGTATGTTGTTCAAATATGTGCATGTATATGTGTTACAATACACACACATATGTATGTATAAATATATTATATATAATATATGAGCATAAAACATCTATATATATAGAAAGAGAGAGAACAATTATTAAAAATTATTTATAATTCAAAATTAACTCGGTTTTGCAAACATATAATTTTAGTATTTTAATTTGTATATATTACGAATAAAATAATGTTGTCATCCATAAATAATTAACATAAAATAATCTATTGATGAAAATTCAGATTTTACAATTTCTCATAAAATAGAGCTTAGGAAAAATCTGGAGATTTTTCAAAGTTGAAATATTATATTTAAAAACAAATACATTGATTTCGGCAATAATTATTTAATATAAAATAATATATTATTAAAAATTCAAAATTTAAAATTTTAGAAATTCTAGGATCATGAACGAAAGGTTACAAAAAATTTTGAAGAAATTTTCAATTAAATTCTTATTTTTAATAAATCATAAACAGTTTTTTTGAAATAATATTAATTATTAAAAATAATATACTTTATTGAAAAATTCCTAAATTTTTTCTATGTGTTTCTGAAATGATATAATGTTTTTAAAATATATATAATTGAATTTTTAATTCCATAATTATTTTATAGATAATAAACAATTCAAAATTTCAGTAAATGTTAATTTAAAAATATGAATATATGTATGATAATTAATTTTCAAATTTTTAAATTCATATTATATATAAATAAGTGTACTAAATTTTTTAAATCATATATATATCTTATATATGCATATATGCTATTTTGAGAGAGAAATATACAGTAATATATATATATACGAATTTATTAATAAATACATATAAAACAATTATCAATGACAAAATTTGATTTTGTACAGTAAAAAACATTTGTCTATACATAAATCAAATGGTATAATAAACAAATTATGCACATAACCAAACTGATTTGTGACAACCACATCTACTTACAAAATCTCACATAACTAAACATATAGTAGCAATATATTTAAACATATATGAAATTGCTCATTATAGGATCATAGAATATAATTTAATTACTGTAATATGAATTAAAATTACCAATTTAATGATGCCTTTGAATCCACGTTGAAGCAATGACTTCCCTTCCTTTTACTGTTCTTGATTCGTCAGATTGCAAATCCGGAATCACCGACCTCTAACTATCGAATAATATTATTTTAATTTGAAATATATTTGAGAATTTTGGAGTAGATTAAGAGCTATGTTTTAACCAGCAATGTAGAAGGTAATGACGACCAAAAAGGTTAGTAATTGTTTTTAGAGATACATATATATAGGGTTGTATTAGAGAGAAACGAAGAAAACCTTTTACCCATTCTCACTTTATCTCAACCCATTATCTCCAAGCTAATTCCCTATGTTTTATCCACCCCTAGACCTTCCCAAAACCGAAATTTTGCAGCCCTAATGATGGGTCTTAACCCCATCTAAGCCCAAGCCAAAATACTATGCAATTAAATCTAATTTAATCGCTTGTCGATATTGTATATCGATCGATATATTTATAACTGGGGCATTTCACCAGAAGGACAAACGTTGCAGTCCAATTAGTTTCTAGGACACACATTCAAAAAAATTACTTTCAAGGCCAAAGTCAGCAGAATAATTGCTTTCAAGGACAAATCAGCAGTCCAATTACTTTCAAGGACATCATTTCATAGGTTTTTAGGCCCTAAAAACTAATTATTTTACGTTTTGTCCTTGAAAGTAATTATTTCAATTGTGTGTCCTAAAAACTAATCCACTTGCTAAAGAGGCCCTTGTGGCTAATTTCCACTTTATAACTATTATAAATATATATAACATTATTTATTTCTCAAATCATATTCAAAATTTATAATTAATATTTTATAAATATTAATTAATTTAATTAATTTATAACAATTTTAAACTAATTAAATCGTTCGGTCTTAAGGGAATTCATCATTTTGGCTGTGTAACTCTTGGGTGTAAATTTGATCAGCGATTAACATCGATCTATTCTAATGTTAACGTTCATACGTCAGTTAGTAGGTGGTGTGACATTATGGCCAAATTATCACTTACTCATTTTCGATAAAATCCAATTTTAGTTTAATAAGTGTTACCCGGTTGTGACATTTGTTTACACCAATTCTCTTCGTCAAAACTATATCACTTTAGACTTATGGAATTTCATAATGGTCAAAATTCCAACCTCATCCACGTTCAACTTTATAGTCTAAATACAAAGTCCTTGGTTCAATAATAACAATTATTATTAACCGAAATGCTCTGGCCAAAAACTTTAACTTTGAGTTGATGTGATACTAACCGCATATAACCGAGGAGACGAATCCTCTCTTGAATAGTGCTTCACTTCCAATACTTCCACTCGACTCAACTATAGTCACTCGATGGACACCATGATATGATTTGGCTATAATCAAAACGAAGCTTTCATATTGAAGATCCACAGTATTCTCAAGTTGAGAGAACTGTGTAAATCAATCATATCGATATTTTCTGCTTGACCTTAGTTATATTAACCAACAGAAAACTATCGAGTGAGTCGTCATGTAACAACCCGGGATTTGCATTACCAATTAATAAATAAAAGTTAGGATTTTTATTTATTTTAATGAAGCATAAAAGGATTTGGAATAACAAAATTTATTTGAAAAAGGCTATTTTAATTAAATGGGAAATATGGGATTTTAAAATGAGGATAAAATGTTATTTTTGGAAAGTTAAATATTTTAAGAGAAGTTTTAAAACGGGTTTGGGTAAGAGAAAAAAAATGAGTTTTATAAACATATATGAACACTTAGACTAATTTTTGGAAAAAACATGTAAATAACTCTCTTCTTATTGAGTTACTAAACCTAGCCCAATAACCCACCCTAAACCTCCTCTATAAATTATCTCAAACTCTCCTAACCTCATTCATTCATCCCTAATCAAAACCCTAATCATTTCCTAAAGCTTTCATAACAAAAATAGCCTCTATCTTCATCTCCTTCTAGTTTTTGCTTATGCAAATCATTTTATGCAAAGGTAATGCAAATACCCACCTCAAATCCATTTTTATATCTCTCTAATTTCTGAAATTTAATTGGTAACACATGTTTTATGTGTTTTTTTGATCTTATAGCCTCCTAATCATCTTTTGCTAACTTGGGTTGATGCTATAGTAGTCTTTGTTGCTTTTGTGAGAGGTATATTGCTAAAAACCTCTTCTAATATGTGTTTAATCATCTTTTGATTTCAGTAATCATTTAGTAACACATGTTTTATTATGTAACATGTGAATCATAGCTCTTTGATCCTCTTTGCTTTCATTTTGGGTGTGCACACAAGTTGCTTGCTATATTGGTTGAGGTAAAATTGCTAGCTAAATCTTTTTTTTTTACTTGATGCTTCTATAATTTTCGTTTTGGAATTGTAGCTGAAACAAAATCAGACATAACTTCTTCATTTCTCATCCATTTTTGGTCAGGTTTTTTTGTTGCAAACTAGATTCAATAAGGAACACTTTTTGTTCAGTGAGTTTTATGTAATTTTGCCATTTAGATGACCTGAAATGCGTTTAAAGACAGAAGACCAATTCTGTCTTTAACAAGTTATCTTGAGTTTCAATCTGATATTGTTTTGCATGTATCTCTCTCGTTTTTGATCCGAATTAGATAATTTTGGATGTTCCGGAAAGCTTAAAACATATGCTAAAATTTTTGTTCAGTGAGTTTTCTATAATTTTGCCATTTAGATGACCTGAAATGCATTCAAAGACAGAAGACCAATTCTGTCTTTAACAAGTTATCTTGAGTTTCAATCTGATATTTTTTTGCATGTATCTCTCTCGTTTTTGATCCGAATTAGATAATTCTGGATGTTCCGGAAAGCTTAAAACATATGCTACAATTTTTGTTCAGTGAGTTTTCTGTAATTTTGCCATTTAGATGACCTGAAATGCATTCAAAGACAGAAGACCAATTCTGTCTTTAACAAGTTATCTTGAGTTTCAATCTGATATTGTTTTGCATGTATCTCTCTCGTTTTTTATCCGAATTAGATAATTTTGGATGTTCCGGAAGGCTTAAAACATATGCTACAATTTTTGTTCAGTGAGTTTTCTGTAATTTTGAGTCTAACTAGGTCAAAAATTGATTTTTCTACTATCTTCCCGAGAGCGATACACATATTAGCTCTATGGATGAAACTGAAACTATTTTGGTCATAACTTTTGAGCCGCTACTCGGAATTTGACAATTTTGGTCTCGTTGGAAAGATGGAGTTATGAACTCCATATCTGGAATGTTTGGTCATCATCTGAGTTAATTAGACCCTTCGAATTTCCTGTCAGAGTTGAACCCAGATCGCTGTGCAAAACAGTGCATTTCATGTTTCTGTGTCCGACTTTGGAACGTCCCTACGCCTTCGTTTCAAGTCGGAATCGAGTAATTCTTTTTGCGTTCTGAAGTAGGAATGTCGGACTACGTTCCTAACAATTTTCATGCCATTCGGATTAAGTCTGCTGGTCCGAATAATTTTCCGAACTTGGGTTCGCGTCAGTTTTGGACTATTTTCCAACACTTAGAATATTTTCAGTGATTTTCTGGTTTTATCGATTTTTTTTAGATTTGTCTCTGGATTTTGTACACGGGCCTTATAAAAAGGTTTTAAAAGGATTTTTCGCTCCGAAATGGCTTTCGAAATTATTATATAATATTATTTTTAATTAGTAAACTATTTACTCCATAATATGAGAGTTTTCAAAAGCCGTTTTAAAGTGTTCTCAAAATCAATTATAAATCCGTTTCGAACCATTATTTTCTATAATAAAAATCTCACACTCACTTTTTAGCACGTCCAGCGAAGTGGAAAGGTGCTTAAACGGTTAGGAAATCTCCGGCCTATGGAACCGTGTGTATTTTCTTTCTGGTTAATCCCCGACCTATTCGATTGATCGTTTTGACCTTTGGGTCTAGTTTACCGATGATACGAGGTGGACTTTTTATTGTTTGGAGTGTGAGCTTGCTATTGGTTAGTAAACCGTTTAGTGCGAACGTGGGGTATGGGACTCATTGTTAACACTTTACGGGTTCCTCTCCAAGAAGTTTGTGACACATTAGCCTCTGGGCGGCCAGTACTGGACCTCTGGGTCACCACGCCTCTGGGCAACCGTCTCTGGACACCTGTTCTATGGAGCAGTTTCTTTTTCGGCATGTGCCTCTGGGCCTTTATCCTTCTGGGAAGGATCTCGCCGTCTCGCGCGTTCCGCATCTGTGCGAGTGATCGATCACAACTCTACAGTACTTGGCAATAACGACTCCGGTCGGTGCACGTGCTATACTTGTATTATCTGATGATTTTTATATCCATTCGAGTACCGTCATTCGGTGTTGATTCTATGGAACCATACGATGTAAGTGCGATTACCTTGTGGATTCACAATGTCTCTGGACACTGCTTTTCAGTGTTTGATTTCATTGACTTTTCAGTATATCCCCATTGCTCTTTGGAGCATCGATCTTTGCTTGGGCATTGATTACAGACTCTGGTCACTCTTGGGATTATTGCCTATGGGCAACTTTATATAGCTTTGGCTACGCCGATGATATGAGGCGATTTTATTTATTCAACACTTTGGTGCTGAGATTCTCTTTGGAGATTTTTTCTGTCGATTGATGATTAGTGACCGTCATTATATTCATGTGGTCCAAAATACTCTTCTCTTAGGAAAAGTACTGTTTCATTTATGTACCGCATTATTATATATCTCAGTTATTACTGATTGTTTAGCTAGCCTGACCCGAGTGTTTTTCGCTCGGGTCAGACCGAGTTGTTTCAGGTTAGGTCTCTGGACTTAGCTTCTGTGCTTCCGCTTTGGACATTATCTGCTATGCTGATAGATAGCGCTTTTATTTGTCCACTATTCCGCTACTCTGTTATTATTCAGACTTTGATATGTACATATTTTTGACTCACATGTGTGGGCAGTGGCTTTGTACCCACTTATAGTATTTGGATCTGTATTGACGATGTATTGTCCTGGGATTTTATATCTGTTATGTGATTCTGTTCTGTGATGTTTTATCATTTTATTACTATGCTTATTCTGATAGATCTTTTGCCATTGTAATTTCGTTATAAATATTTATTGAATATGTCGAACCACTTGAAAAAAAATAGATACCACCCTTTCGACGTATTCAGTAGATAGTTATAGCTTGATTACAAATAGTCGCTTCCACTATACTCTATTCTCCGCTTTAACAGACGGTATTACTCCCGTAATACTCTTTGTTACAGTGGGTATCAGAGTGGGGCGTTACACGTTCCATAGTTATCCAATAACTATTAGTACGTAACCCCTAGGTGCCCCCCAGCTGTCATGAGTAATACACTGTCTAACATTTGGAGAGTATTACGTACTCCAGTCTCAACGGATACATCGATATCCAGTCTCGATGCATCTTGACTAGGAACATTTAAAATGGTATATTTGTTTCGTTGTGATAAATTACTCACAGTTACAACACTTTGTAGCTACTATCACAAAATATATCATTTATGGATTTTTCTATTAAATATACTTTTAATTAAGTTAATTAATTAATATAATCACATTATATCAAGTATATAATAGGAAGAAAATACCTTTTATTTCGAACAAGATTGGTCAACGAGTTAGATATATGTAACAAATTACATAATTTCCCCTAGGGCATACCCCTAACTCTATCATAAATTTATGCATTTATATTTATATACATTGTTTTATTATGGCGTTATCCAAGGCGATGTACTTAGCATTTTCGTTGAATCGGCCACCTTCTTTCTTTTGGAACATCTCCAACTTAAAGATTCTTAACTTAAATTTATTATTGACATATTATATTTAATGTCACTTATGGAAGTCTAAGTCTAAACACTCCTTCATAAGGAGTTTGTTGTTTCTATAAACAATTATTTAGTATTTTATAAATACATGAGAACACTTCAAACCACTATTTAGTGATATCAATTTGGATTTGATATTTGCTTCATGTATCGAATACATAAACAAATCACGATATCGTAGACAACATAACACGTATGATAATTCATATTATCAATACATAAGGAATCCATCTTATACGTTCCGCATTAAACATTATAATAAGGTGTCCTTGCATATCGTTTTGGGACATTCCCTATATCCTTTATACTACTATAAAGACATCATTTACAAATACGATGTCGAGTATTAAAAACAACTATAACCTAATCTAACATAAGTATATCATTAGCAAACAGCAAAGTGTTGTTTACCTATGGTTTAGAAATATTTATGTACCTTTCTTTTTACTTTTTCTCTTATGAGCACATGCTTTCTCTGCATTTTGATTGACAATCAAACTATTTGAAATTCTTATCACAACATTTGTTCAATTTTGATGCTTATCGAGTGACACTTTCGTATATGTTCTTGGATCATATCCAAAATCTCAGAAACTCAATATCGCTTCCACCAACTTCGAGACACTTTGGTTATATGTTTAAACAGTTTACTCTAAATCATTATTTAGATATTTCTATTTCAAGACATACATACTAAAACATGAAGTCGTACTACACGATAATTTTGTGAGTAAAATCCGAACCCGCTTGAGCACATCGAATGGTGATGCTGTTACGTTAATTTCAACAATTGAAACTCATGGTGTTATTCTTATCAATGTGGTTCACAATATTCCAACTGTATTTGTCTTTCTCTTCGGCCAATGAATCATATCCCCTTTGGATACAACTATGAAAATCATATTTTGGTAATGTACTTGGAATCTATTTTGGATTTGCGTTTCGTACCATATCATAGAATTAATACTCTTAATAGTTTTATTAAACAACCGAGGATTATTCATTCTTGACATTGATAAGAAACTCATAGTTTCTCTTTAACGTGCAAGGATACTCATTAGACATTCTAATGTGTTGTGTTTATTTAGGTTTTGTTAATTTCATTTCATTCCTTGTAATCAGTTTTATCCTTTGATTGTATCTAAATTCATTTTATACCAATAATTTCTTAAATAAATTCTTTTGCTATGAAATTGGTATTTCTTGAAACAACAGTTGTTTCTCAATGTAATGGATGAGAATTTATAAACATTTTATGAATTACCTTATATCAAAACCGATTTTGCATTGGCTCACAATATATTTATGTTCATAACATAAATTAGTCATCTAATGACTATCATTCCCAAAATTCTCTTGGGATGATTCACACAAGATTTCTTACGTATAATTATCTCGTACAGTCTTTCGACTTGCACAATCTACCAACTTCGTGACCTAGTGTAACATACTGAAATTTTCAACCATTCGCATCCATACATGTCGGATTTGAATTGCTCAAATACCAGATTGTTAATTTAAATTTGGCAAAACTCAGCATATATAGTAAATAATAAATAATCATAGAATCACAGACACGGAGTAATATAAAATAATGCAGCGGAAACAAAAGAATAGTAGTTCATGAAGCTACCATATATATATATAACAGAGTTAAGCAAGACACATCAGGAGTCTCGAATACATAGATGTCTCAATACAAGAGTCAAATACAAAATCTGAATTCATCACCGGAATCAACTGAATAACTGAAAGCTGGATAGATAGTTGGATCTCCAAGCGAAGCTCCAACTCCAAAGATGAGTCTCAAATACTATATCACTCAGTCTGACCCAAGCGTAAAGCAAAACACAAAACACTCAAGTTAGGATTAACATTCTTATATCAATAAATCCAACTCAAGTGAAATATCAACAGAAATACAGTAACTTAAAGGATGTTTGGGATAACCATCCTCTAAGGATCCGTTAAACTATCTACTATGTAGTAATATACGCTATTATAATAGTGTCTAATAGTAAAATAAACTTACTTTAAAATAGCGTTAAGGCTTTACATTTTCCACCTTAACACATAATAGTGCCCATGGTCTATACAATACCGTAGTACCCCGTAAACTAGAGATACCAGAGGATACTCCATAAGTACGACACAAATACAAACTCATTGCAAAGCTCGCTATGGTAGGTGACACGACACAACTAGGCAATGCTAGGGTAGATATACCGATTATACTTCCGGGCCGGTGGTAACGCATAGCAGCCACTACCGCCCACCTCGAGCCACACTCCCGAAAATCCGAAGTTGCGCACCAAATCAATCACAAAGTAATAGAATGGTATACGATGGAGTGTGTCCGATCAGAGGTGCTACCTCATTAGCCCGTCAATTGCTCCTGTTTTAGCCACCTTATGCCAACTCACGGGAGTCGGGTCCACGTATATACCTCATATAGGATCGTCGCCACCATCCTACTTCATTCTGGAATCTCCACCGCGTACACAGTTGTTAAAGTGGTTTTCAGTATCGACGGAGAGTATGCCCATATCCGATCCCGGTCCCTTTAACAACCAAACGTTATTATAACACCGCGATCATTTAAAATAGTTTATACTTCAAAACCAAAATATCATTTTCAATTCAATAACCAAATCAATACGATATCATTTTCATTTCAAAAATATTCACTTCCAAAATCATAGTAGTTTCCAAAGTTATATCGCTTTCGAAATCATAAGTCTTTTTAAAATCAAAACACTTTGGAAATCACAGCTTTGAAATCATTACATTTTGGAAATCATAACACTTTGAAATTATAGCATTTTGAAAATCATAACACTTTTGAAATTATAGCATTTTGGAAATCATAACACTTTCCTCTTAAATAGTTTAGATATTAAAATTAGTATATATAATAAAATAGTTTATAAATAAAATAGTTTATATAAATAGTTATAAGTTAAAATAGTTTATAAATAAAAATAGTTATATGTTAAAATAGTTTATATTAAAATAGTTAATATTAAAATAATCTATCAAGTAAAATATAAATAAAATAGCTACCTCAATTTCACAAATCGATTCAAATCAACTCGACTTCCAAATTCAACTTAATAAAATCTCAATTCATAAATTTCAACTCACTTCAGTTTCTCAATAAATCATTTCAAAATATATCGATTTCAAATACAGATTTGAACCACAAAATAAACCTTTTAATTCAATATATTTCAAAGCTTTAAATATTCAACATTTCAAAACTAAATTCGATAATTTCATATATATATCAAATTCACTTTACTATTATTTAGTTTTGAAATATTTACTTAATCATTTCAATAACATCTAAACACAACTTCAATTTACAAATTTAAAATAAACAAAATATCCCATTTAAATTTATATAAGTTTGAAATATTCACTTAAGTCACTTTTAATCAAATTCAAGTTATAAAACATATCTTTAAAATTTCAAATTTAATAAATTTCAAATCAAACTTATTTAAGTAAAATTCTTAGGTAAATATAATTCCAAATCAATTTTGAATTTATCTTTTCAACCGGAATCATTTCAAACTCTATATTTGAAAATATAAATTTTTAAATAAATACTTAAACATATTATATATCAACTTTATTAAATCAACTTTAATAAATCTTAAAAATCAATATTTATTTAAAACCATATATTTCTTTCCAAAACCATAGAAATCATTTCAAAATATTTATATATAGACCAACGGTGTCTGTATATAATTTTATATCCTATGGTCAAGTGATACAGATATTTATCATTTCAATCCACAGTTTAAATATATACGGGTATATATCATTTCAACCCGCAATCCCAAATTCAATTCAATGAAAATCGCTTGGGTTTATCATTTCAACCCATAACGATTTTCTCCTATTCTACAGATCGTTCGGGTATGTATCATTTCAACCCATGGTGAATTCTATACTAACAGGGAACTTGCAGAGTGATAACAGATATGATAATAATATAACAACTGTAACAGGCATATATCATCAGTGATAAATAACAGATAATGGTGTCAGATGTCATAGGTGAACAGATACAGATAATGACATATATATATAGCAATGTAAAAATCTAATAGCAGTATATTTCAATTGTCGTTTCAATTGAAATCAAATTTAATAAATATAAGAACGTTAATCGTGAGTGATTGCTCACCTTTCGAAGCTGGAGAGATTCGACGAATGAAACGAGTTACGAATCCAAGCATGAATCCCAAAGTAAAGCTAGATTGGCACGAATTCAACGAAGCTGGTAAATAGAAATTGATAAAACGAATCAGAGTCCGGAGCTGGATCGATGAAGTTAATCGATATCAGTGAACTTATATATAACTATATATAAAGTCATATTCTTAATCCGAACATATATTAAATTAAATATATATATATATCAAAATCACTGTTTATAGAATCTATACGTTTCTTTCAAAATTCTTCAAATACATATTAAGCCTTACCATTAACATAAGTATTTATGATCAAAATATATATATTGCATTTTAAACAAGTATATATATATATATATATATATATTTTCAGACATTGAACAAAAGATATACCCAAACAACTATATATCTAACCCGTATTATAAACTTGCTATATATGCAGACAAAAGTTTCCTGGAAAACAGAGTATATCTATATGTTAGTAATTTACTAATAAAATCTGTTCAAAACATAAATAAAAATCTATATAAGTAAACCTGTGATATATATATATATATATTACTCCTATATACTATAATATATAAATTAAAATTCATACTATAAAATATA
This sequence comes from Allium fistulosum, assembly GCA_030737815.1. NCBI lineage: Eukaryota > Viridiplantae > Streptophyta > Magnoliopsida > Asparagales > Amaryllidaceae > Allium > Allium fistulosum. The sequence continues at coordinate 694,902,376 of CM060904.1, forward strand.
TATTGAAAGCCAGGATAGATGGAAATAACAGAGGAAGGTTGGACAACTAAATATATAGACAAACTATAGTTAAATAAATAAATATATATGTATCCAAATATAAACAACATGCAGATTTCAAAACTCTACAGAATATTTATTACTAATATACATACTAACTGACCATACATAAACGTACATAATATTAATCATCAGACTAGTGTCATAAAGTTATAGATATTCATATAGACATACTTTAAGATCAATAATATAAATATATAATATACACTTTATAAAATTTGTTGTCACAGGTAAGATATATATTATATACAAAATATACTGTAACCTTAACATAATATACTATAACCATATATATAATTCAATATATGATTATATAACTAACAATCTTAAAGCTGTAACATATATATATGCTGTAATATAACTTATAAAACAAAAGAACCCAAACCAAAACTGAAAAATCACAACATATATCACTTATATAATATAATACACAGTACGTAAAAATAACAACATGTAGCTTATAAAACCAAAATATATAATATATGTCATACTGTACTATGATAAAATGTCGAAACCCAAAATATAGAAAATTTATATTAATAAAATTCATAACAGTTAAAATCATATAGTATATAAACAAACACATACTGCTTTTTCCAATATAAATATGAAATCTACTGCTATACTATATATATATAAAAAACCAACGCCCCTTTTATACATGTGCTTTAAACCATACTAGTCCAACCATTATATAATAATATATATAATACTTACAATATAAACACTGAAGAGGTTCGGCTATGAATGATTTGGCATGAGTGGCTGCGCGCTGCTGTGATATATATACAACCGTGTATATATAGATGACAATGCATGCCATGATGCAAGTGGAGCGGGGCACGAGGTGGGAGGGCAGCACATGGAGGCTGAAGGTTGGTCATGAGTGGTGAGTTTCGTGGTGTGCTAGGCTTTGAGGGTGGACGGCGGCAAAGGAAATGAGAGGTGATTGAGTTAGAGGAGGGGAAGCTTGCATGGGCTGCAAAGATGAATCAGGGGAAGAGAAGCTGAAGCAGGCAAGGAAAGAAATATAACGAGAGAAAAAAATAGGAGATGGGAAGTCAGTAAGGTGAATGGACGCATAAAATGAATGGCCATAAATGAATATCAATGAACGTATATTTAAAAATGAACGTGCATCTTAAATTCACAAAGGCTATTCATTATCACGGTGGAAAAAGAAAAGACTAAGGAAAAACCAAACCAAAATACGAAACTGATACGGCTAGCTGTTTTGTCGATTTCGCCGCATACCGAACTTCGAAACACACAAATGAATATACTGTGGAGATTAGCACGACAAGACGATCAAAATGGTACACAAATATCGGTGGCACGATCATCCGATCAAAAGTCGATATCGGTACCGAAATGCTGTTAAAATGTCAGAAATAAGATGAACGGAGCAAAAGAAGTCCAAATTTGACGAAACGAAATACGATGTCTCACTCGGAAGATGATTTACAAATTTTCTATAGAAAAATATTCAGGTTTGGAAAACATTTTAGTATCATCAAACATTAACTGATTTGAATTGAAATAAAATCACACTAGAAAATAAACTTCCATATTATTTGATGAAAATTTACCAGTTGCAATGTTTAAGAAGACGTATTCGAAATATTAAATTTTTATTTCAAAACATTATTATTCAAAATTTCATACAATTCTAATCAATTAAATAAATAAAACCATTAAAATTTACGAGTCGTTACACTCTCCCCCACTCAAAACTTTTCGTCCCCGAAAAGAAACGAGGTAGGAGAATAGAAACAACCAGAAGAAAAATAGATTTAAATACAAATAAAATAATTAAATTAAAACCATATAAATTTCAAATTTAAATAAATTTATATTCAATAATTGATTTTAAATTCAAGGTTTTCATTAAATTGATTTAATTTTGAATTTATTAATGTTAGATACAAAAAGGTTCTTTCAAAACAAAATTCAATTTATCTCATTTATTTTCCACTTAATGAAATACCTTGAATTAATTTCAATTTATTAATATTTGATACAAAAGGTTTCTTTTTCTTTCAAATTAAAATTTTATTTAATTTGTCTCATTTACTATTCAGTCAACTTATTATTCTATTTATCTCTATTAACATTTTTATAATTAAAATTTAAGTGTATAACATTTATTATAACCACTCAAATTTATTTATAAAATCATTTTATATTGTATATTGTCCAATTACATATTCAGTTTATTAAATAATTTAGGTAAGTTATATTTTAGAATGCAATTGAGTATTATACAAGTAAAAATTGCATTATTCAATTTATTTCAATATTCAAAAATTTGACTTTATTTAAAATCATCCTTTAAACTTTTATCCTAATGATTAAATTTCCGATTAACTTCAAACCAATTAGAGATAAATATATATATATGCTATATATATATATCAAATCAAATTTATAAATATATACCTATATATATATAATATAAATCAAGTCATGCCTAAGAAATTCAAATCAAATTAATTTTAAAAACAAAAGTGTAGCGAAGCTACTGAATGGTCTCTCCACTCTGAAACTCGAAAATGAATGTCGATGATGCGGCCGCCATCACCGAAATTATTTTCCAGCGACACAAGAGGAGAGGACTGATTTAAACATTTAAAATTCTTTGGAAATAAATTTCTATTTGAAAATACTTTAAATAATATGCATTTTAAAACCTTAAAACTTCAAAACCATAGTTCGAAATCATCGGAAATTAAATTCTCAAATTCTTAATTTAAATTCATTTCAATTCCAAATCAATTTATAAACCATATTTATAAATTCATTTATAGAACAATAAATGAAAATCAAATATTATCATTTCAAACAACAATTCAATTAACTTATTAAATTCCAGAAAAATTTACTTATATATATATATATAATATAATCATACCAATTTAATTCATTTACCAAATTTGAAAATAATATTGTGTCAGTTTTCTCTATTCAAGTGTTTTGGAAATTCTATCGATATCGCTGATCAGACGAATCGATCGAAAACCCAAATCAACATCAACAACTCAAACAACACAATATAAAACGTTTTTAATATAAATTTACGAATACACACCCTCACTCGAATGATTCCAAAATGGATTTCAAAATAAGGATAGAGATTCAAATTAGAGAGATTCTAATCAAAAGAATTCAGACTAGAAGATAGACTCGATAGGGAGATAAGATGATTGAATTTTCAAACAAGGAAGATGGGTGGACTTATATAAATCACGGGAAACTTTAACCGGGTCAACCCTGACTTCAAGATAAGATCGAGGTAGAATTCCGGAGAAAATCAACATTCGATTGCCAGAGATAGAATTCGGTTATAACAAAAGATAGCAGCATCGTAAACCGAGGATACAGAAATCTCTTGTAATGACCCTGAAATCGGCCTTCGAAAATTGGCACCCGTACTTCACTTGTACTCAAAATGCCGCAGATTCAAACGTCGAATCTGGTTCATCGGAGCTTATAACACAATAAGTAAACAACACAGCGGAAAAAGAAAATAATGATATCAAATACAACTCCAATGAATACAATATCCAATATGATATACAACAATGATATCAATAATACACAATATCAGAGATAAATAATGATACAGCGGAAAGCAGAAATGATAACTCCAAATGATCAGTCAGAGAGACTGACTCCAACCACTCCAATGTCAAGCTCGAACCACCATCACGATGCACAAAGATAAGCAAGTGCAGTCCTGAACTCCAAGAACTGAACCAGCTCCAGATAATCTACTAAACCTGAATATCTGAGAAACCCAACTCTAGACTGCCCGTGTGGAAAATGGTGGGCACCCAGAGTTTAGGAAGGGAACAATAAACTCCGGATCAGTCATGGGACTGGTAAACAAAAACAGTTTATCTTTAAACAAAAGAATTTTAAACATTTTAACCCACAATGTTTTTGGAAAATGAAACTACCATAAGACCTCCCGCCACACACACAATGCAATCGCAGAATTGGAGGAGATTTCTTCTTATGATATTCAAACATGCTTACTATGCAAACAAAACTCTTTTGATATTATTACTAGTGCATAGTGTAGAAAGCCATTTCGAAAATACAATATTAATCTTAGCCAGCATACAACCATTATTGTATGCCTACTGTAGCTACGATGTTCAATAGCAGGTTACCGCCACATTCCATAGCAGGTAATACAACTAAAACCGTACAAGGTTCGTATTGTTTCTTTGGATTTCCAACAAATGGTCAGGCAAAGGAACTTCCTTACCGAAAAGGGAACGCCTCTGGAAAGACGCCCCGAGAGTCAACCTGCTCTCTGCAAACACAAGGCCGATGCTACCTCACGCTTTAACCAAGCTGTAACTAGGTAACTAACACACGAGTCATGTCATCCCCCGATCGTTACCGACCTTTATCCGGGATCCCGATCACAAAGCAACAACCACAAAGTATAATAAATTTGCAGCATCAACATAGGTAAAATATCTGGGCTCCATACCATGATATCACCTTTTATCCAGAAGGAAATGACATACCCTAGGGGCGCTACCCCTACAAACCTTTGCTGCAACATTCCTGTTTCGACCATTACCGGGTTGTGAGGCTCGACGAAGACTCGTCCACAAAGCTATGCTTTTTCACAAAGCACCGCTTTTTCACAAAGCCACGCTTTTTCACAAAGCCACGCTTTTTCACAAAGCCACGCTTTTTTCACAAAGCAACACTTTGATCAAACAAATGATCAACAACACTTCGTATGCCACATTACCAAATTGGGAATGTATCACTAGTAACCATCAACTACATAACCTCTGAGCTCGTACGTCTCAGAGAAGGGTGTTAAGCTAAGAGAATAAATTCTCCGCCACCAATAGAAATGTATTTGATAGAAACCAGCTTTACATCTCAAAGTGTAATGTCAGACACACATCCATACAAGTCTATTCCGAGATCGAACGGAACCGAAGGCACTTCCAAAGAAGCCCTTGCAATCCGGATATTCACTAATCACGTCCGGACTTCCCATCACAAGAAGAGTGATATAAATCTCTATACTGGAGCAACTCGGTGCAGAGACATTCGACAGGTTGTCCTTTCATTTTCGAAAATATCCGGTCTTCACCACCGGTCTTCAATATGATCCATATCGTCGTATCACTAATTCGGAATGGGTTATATGACACAAAGGTCTTTTCACGGCTAACCCGAATAGTGAGCACAATATTTAAAAACATATGGATATTGGGATTACAATTAAGTCACAACTTATTACCCAAAACTTTTCACTCGAATGGTAAAAACAAATTACCATTTCCAATCTTTAAACAAAAAGATTCATTTCAAAAACCTTCAATGGTTTAAACAATTTCCACACTTTTAATCCTTTAAACAAAAAAAGATTTAATTCACAAAGTTCACCCCGTTCACAAAGATCCATTCATGGATTTCAAAACAATTTCCATTTCAATTGAATTAACTCGTTAATATTTAAGTCAAGATTTAACTTATAGCTTTCAAAACTCGTTTCCAAAGATTCATTCATAGTCTTTCAAAACAATTCTATTTCAAGTTGGATTAACTCGTCCGGTCTTTGAATTAAAGACTCATTTCATAGTTCTCAAAACATTTCAATTCTATTTCAAACTTGAAACCTTTCAACACAAATTGGAAGTTCATTACTTATGTGAAAGCTTTTACTATTTGAAAACAAATAGTTTCGTTTTAGAAAAATCCAGTTATATTTACACGGGTTAAAATCCTTGAATTAAATTCAAATTCCCAAATCAATACCTTTAAAATGGTTTAACCCATATATAACTTGTATAGCATTTTTAATCCCTAGTTTCAAATCATAGAATTCAATTTCAAACTTGAATTCAAATTTAAATCAAATTATTTAAATATTCAAAACTCGATTAAGTTATTCAAAATAACTTTTATCTTTGAAATTCCATTTCAAAAGCTTTTCACTTTAAACCCAAATTTCCAATTTCAAAATCAATTGAAATTAAAATTTCAATTTCAAAAACATTAAATTTACATCATCTGTGACTTAACTGATTTCCACGTGAAATCCATATTTGTGTGTGTAAAAGTGTGGTCCAGGGGTTTTACACAATAGTGCGACATCATTCAATCATCACAGATCAGAATACAGAAATATAGTTGATAAGCGGTATAAACTATAACGCTTATCGTTCATTCGCAGATCACAGATATATACATCAGAAATAATAAATTATATCACAAATAATTAATTACATTACAGATCACAACATAAATCAGGATATATCACAAAACATCATATATCAGGGATACCAAACAATTCAACCATTCAACGAAATCCAAAAATCCATAAGTAAGATCAATTAATTATCTGATAAATTTAAATCAGATTAATTACTTATGAATAAACTACTAATCCAAGTTAATTAATATTAATTAATTACAAATCATTCTGATTAATTATCCTTTAATCATTTATTAATTAATCTTTAAGTTAATTACATCATTAATTAACCTTTAATTATTAAATAAATCAACCTTAATTAATAATTAAATCAAACTTTAATCATTAAATAATTTACTTTTAATTATTCTTTAATTAATTATCTTTAATTAATTACATTAATTAATTAACCCTTAATTACATTAAGGTAATTAACCTTTAAAACTTGTTTGCAAACATTTTACTTTTTAGATTCAAAATTCACTTCACATTTAAAAACTTGAATATGTTTTATTTTAAATTTTGATAACCAGGCTCGCAACAAATCCTAACCCGAGCCTACCCCTCAAACACCCCGTGTCTTCCCCGAGTTCCTCTCAAACACTCACCTGCTTCGAGTCGCCCACTCATCCACACGAGAACAACCCCGAGTCCCCTCTCTCTTCTCCAAAACAACTGTGCACTGAGACCTGGTGCACATGCACCCATCGTCAGCGACGCCCCGGCGTCTGCGACCACCCCCAACAAGTCGACTTTGACTTCCACAATCCATCGAGCCACCCAGAATCAAAAACTGTCACGAACTCGAAAATTTGGCATATGGGTTCGACAAGAACAAAAACTGGGTCATCTAAAACCGCCTCGAACTACCACCTCCGGTCGTTTGCGATCATACCACCGTGCTCGAAGCTTCTCTGATGTCCAATGCTTCGAATCCCCCAGGACTGATCGTCTGAAACACTGTGTCGACGACGAATTTTCCCCAAAACCAACCTTGACTAAATAAGGTCGTTAAACCCTAAATCCACATCATCCCAACGCTACGATCATTTATAAATTCGATTTGTATTTTTCCATTGACCCTTAATGCTCCAGCTATCTTCACTGATGATCACGATATCCACTTCGCCGTGGGTCATCGGAAATTGATAGAAATAGGTTTTCTGATCATCATACGATTGCTCGAAATTTACTCATTTAAAAATCAAGATTTAACTATCAAAATTCATCAATTCGTAACCCCTATCAGATTTCAAAATCCATTTATAAAATTAAAAGCATTGATTTTTCATGAATTAACAAATTTTACTGACTTCTTTTATTTCCTGGGAATCCACTTGATAATTTTACTTGAAAATAATTCTTAAACTTCAAGCTTGATTATACAAACAAGTTTCTTTTAGACCTTGAAATTTAACAAGAATCATATGAAGAGATATTGATTTTTAAACAGGTTTTGAAACCTGAAACTCAGAATAGAAGTGAATTTGCCTGTATATCAGACATGCACAGACAAGTACTACCTATATACATACATCCCATTCATTTCATACATGCAAACATCATTCACATCATAATTTCAAAGAAGATCACAGGTATCACAAATAAAAACAAGTTTAAGCTTTTTAGAAAGAAGTTTACTCACAAGCATCAAGATATCAACCAGGCTAAGCTTCGAAAAATAGGAGTTTACTCACCTTGATGGGAAGAAGCAGAGAGCAAAGCCTGTCATGATGAACAGAGAACAAGCTTGCTGAAACCATTTCCTTTGATATCTGGTTGTATTGATTATGATGTTGATTTTGTTTGTTTTAGAGGAGATGATATACTTTAGTTTTTTTTCTTTTCATAGTTTAAAATGGAACGAACTGATATGAGAAGAATTGATATGTAGGAGATGAGTATAGGTTGATATATTTTTGTTATGTACTGGCAATCCTTTGTTTATACTTTGGCCAGAGATTTTTATCTCAAATTGGAGGCTGATATGCTTGAACGTGATGGCTTGCATTTATGAGTTTGTACAATATCAATTTTTATTTCCTTCGGCTGAAGATAATTTGGTGGCTAAAGAGATTTGTATATTTAGAATTGACTTTGTTTGAGCTAGCATTAAATGCTTAAGTCCTTTATGTCTTCATATGTTTGAATACTTGAACATATTTGTCCTTCTAATTTGTTTGTATGTGAATGTATTTGCAAGTGTACATTTTTTTGAACTCGATTTGCATGTGCATGAACATATATTTACTGTTATATGCTTTGTCATGTTTCATACTTATCCTTTGTTCATATGTAAATGTATTTTGTTCCTTTACTTTTGCTTTGTAATTTCTAGTTAACATGTTGTTGTATTTTTAGTTAATCTATTCACTTATATCATAACTACAGAACTTATCTTATATAAATTTATTTATATTTCTAATATAAACCATCAAATTCTAATTTAAATTATTTGTTTGTTTGTACCATCCTTTCATATATATCCTTTTGTTTTATGCCTTGTATATGTATACTTCCTATTTTACAAAGCTATATAATTTATCTTATATATATATATTTTTTAATTTCTATTTCCAAATTAAATATGTACTTCTAACTTAAATTCTATTTTCAACTTTAATACTTGTCTTGTATTTCTCTATATATTTTTATAAACTCAAAATATTATTAAACCATTTACTTGAGATTTTAAACTCAAAATCAATATATATATACATATATATGTAATTTCAAATTTACTCATATATCACGTATACATATATATTCACATATATGTACAATATTTAAATTTAAAATGATTTAATATATTTTTATTTGGATTCGAGGAAACTCGAATTCATTTATCGATTAATTTCACAATTTTTATTCAAAAATTAATTTAATTATCAATTTAAATTTATATAAAATTCAGGGTCGTTACATCTCCGGTGAATCAATACCGATTGTAAAGGAGTTTCAACCTTTTACAAATCATTCAGAGATTGGCGAGACCGCCGATTTATTACATAGATCATTCGAAGTGGAGTTATGGGATACTCCAGAATCGAGAAGACACAAATATGGGAGACAAGAATGGACTTTGGAACCGAAGGGAACGTTCCAAAATTCAAAGAAAATCGAGTCAAAGAAGAATGAATTCAAGCACGAACGAAAGTGATTCTGTAATCAAATTTACTACATATGCTAACTTTTTCCTAAAACCAGAGCTCTGATACCACATGTAACATACTGAAATTTTCAACCATTCGCATCCATACATGTCGGATTTGAATTGCTCAAAATATCAGATTGTTAATTTAAATTTGGCAAAACTTAGCATATATAGTAAATAATAAATAATCACAGAATCACAGACACAGAGTAATATAAAATAATACAGCGGAAACAAAAGAATAGTAGTTCATGAAGCTACCATATATATATAACAGAGTTAAGCAAGATACATCAGGAGTCTCGAATACATAGATGTCTCAATACAAGAGTCAAATACAAAATCTGAATACATCACTGGAATCAACTGAATAACTGAAAGCTGGATAGATAGCTGGATCTCCAAGCGAAGCTCCAACTCCAAAGGTGAGTCTCAAATACTGTATCACTCAATCTGACCCGAGCATAAAGCAAAACACAAAACACTCGAGTCAGGATTAACATTCTTATATCAATAAATCCAACTCAAGTGAAATATCAACTGAAATACAGTAACTTAAAGGATGTTTGGGATAACCATCCTCTAAGAATCCATTAAACTATCTACTATGTAGTAATATACGCTATTATAATAGTGTCTAATAGTAAAATAAACTTACTTTAAAATAGCGTTAAGGCTTTACATTTTCCACCTTAACACATAATAGTGCCCATAGTCTATACAATACCGTAGTACCCCGTAAACTGGAGCTACCAGAGGATACTCCATAGGTACGACACAAATATAAACTCGTAGCAAAGCTCGCTATGGTAGGTGACACGGCACAACTAGGCAATGCCAGGGTAGATATACCAATTACACTTCCGGGCCGGTGATAACGCATAGCAGCCACTACCGCCTACCTCGAGCCACACTCCCGAAAATCCGAAGGTGCGCGCCAAATCAATCACAAAGTAATAGAATGGTATACGATGAAGTGTGTCCGATCAGAGGTGCTACCTCATTAGCCCGTCAATTGCTCCTGTTTTAGCCACCTTATGCCAACTCACGGGAGTCGGGTCCATGTATATACCTCATATATGATTGTCGCCACCATCTTACTTCATTCTGTAATCTCCACCGCGTACACAGTTGTTAAAGTGGTTTTCGGTATCGACAGAGAGTATGTCCATATCCGATCCCGATCCCTTTAACAACCAAACGTTATTATAACACCGCGGTCATTTAAAATAGTTTATACTTCAAAACCAAAATATCATTTCAATTCAATAACCAAATCAATACGATATCATTTTCATTTCAAAAATATTCACTTCCAAAATCATAGTACTTTCCAAAGTTATATCGCTTTCGAAATCATAAGTCTTTTTAAAATCAAAACACTTTGGAAATCACAGCTTTGAAATCATAGCATTTTGGAAATCATAACACTTTGAAATTATAGCATTTTGAAAATCATAACACTTTTGAAATTATAGCATTTTGGAAATCATAACACTTTCCTCTTAAATAGTTTAGATATTAAAATTAGTATATATAATAAAATAGTTTATAAATAAAATAGTTTATATAAATAGTTATAAGTTAAAATAGTTTATAAATAAAAATAGTTATAAGTTAAAATAGTTAATATTAAAATAGTTAATATTAAAATAATTTATAAAGTAAAATATAAATAAAATAGCCACCTCAATTTCACAAATCGATTCAAATCAACTCGACTTCCAAATTCAACTTAATAAAATCTCAATTCATAAATTTCAACTCACTTCAGTTTCTCAATAAATCATTTCAAAATATATCGATTTCAAATACAGATTTGACCACAAAATAAACCTTTTAATTTAATATATTTCAAAGCTTTAAATATTCAACATTTCAAAAATAAATTCGATAATTTCATATATATATATATCAAATTCACTTTACTATTATTTAGTTTTGAAATATTTACTTAATCATTTGAATAACATCTAAACACAACTTCAATTTACAAATTTAAAATAAACAAAATATCCCATTTAAATTTATATAAGTTTGAAATATTCATTTAAGTCACTTTTAATCAAATTCAAGTTATAAAACATATCTTTAAAATTTCAAATTTAATAAATTTCAAATCAAACTTATTTATGTAAAATTCTTTGGTAAATAGAATTCCAAATCAATTTCGAATTTATCTTTTCAACCGGAATCATTTCAAACTCTATATTTGAAAATATAAATTTTTAAATAAATACTTAAACATATTATATATCAACTTTATTAAATCAACTTCAATAAATCTTAAAAATCAATATTTATTTAAAACCATATATTTCTTTCCAAAACCATAGAAATCATTTCAAAATATTTATATATAGACCAACAGTGTCTGTATATAATTTTCTATCCTATGGTTAAGTGATATAGATATTTATCATTTCAATCCGCAGTTTAAATATATACGGGTATATATCATTTCAACTCGCAATCCCAAATTCAATTCAATGAAAATCGCTTGGGTTTATCATTTCAACCCATAACGATTTTCTCCTATTCTACAGATCATTCAGGCATGTATCATTTCAACCCATAGTGAATTCTATACTAACAGCGAACTTGTAGAGTGATAACAGATATGATAATAATATAACAACAGTAACAGGCATATATCATCAGTGATAAATGACAGATAATGGTGTCAGATGTCACAGGTGAATATATACAGATAATGACATATATATAGCAATGTAAAAATCTAATAGCAGCATATTTCAATTGTCGTTTCAATTGAAATCAAATTTAATAAATATAAGAACGTTAATCGTTAGTGATTGCTCACCTTTCGAGGCTGGAGAGATTCGACGAATGAAACGAGTTATGAATCCAAGCATGAATCCCAAAGTAAAGCTAGATTGGCACGAATTCAACGAAGTTGATAAATAGAAATTGATAAAACGAATCAGAGTCCGAAGCTGGATCGATGAAGTTAATCGATATCAGTGAACTTATATATAACTATATAACTATATATAAAGTCATATTCTTAATCCGAACATATATTAAATATATATATATATATATATCAAAATCACTGTTTATAGAATCTATACGTTTCTTTCAAAATTCTTCAAATACATATTAAGCCTTACCATTAACATAAGTATTTAAGATCAAAATATATATATTGCATTTTAAAATAGTATATATATATATTTAGACATTGAACAAAAGATATACCCAAACAACTATATATCTAACCCATATTATAAACTTGCTATATATGCAGAAAAAAGTTTCCTGGAAAACAGAGTATATCTATATGTTAGTAATTTACTACAAAATCTGTTCAAAACATAAATAAAAATCTATATAAGTAAACATGTGATATATATATATATATATTACTCCTATATACTATAATATATAACTTAAAATTCATACTATAAAATATATATTGAAAGCCAGGATAGATGGAAATAATAGAGGAAGGTTGGACAACTAAATATACAGGCAAACTATAGTTAAATAAATATATATGTATCCAAATATAAACAACATGCAGATTTCAAAACTCTATAGAATATTTATTACTAATATACATACTAATTGACCATACATAAACGTACATAATATTAATCATCAGACTAGTGTCATAAAGTTATAGATATTCATATAAACATACTTTAAGATCAATAATATAAATATATAATATACACTTTATAAAATTTATTGTCACAGGTAATATATATATTATATACAAAATATACTGTAACCTTAACATAATATACTATAACCATATATATATAATTCAATATATGATTATATAACTAACAATCTTAATGCTGTAACATATATATATGCTGTAATATAACTTATAAAAAAAACCCAAACCAAAACTGAAAAATCACAACATATATCACTTATATAATATAATACACAGTACGTAAAAATAACAGCATGTAGCTTATAAAACCAAAATATATAATATATGTCTAACTGTACTATGCTAAAATGTCGAAACCCAAAATATAGAAAATTTATCTTAATAAAATTCATAACAGTTATAATCATATAGTAATAAACAAACACATACTGCGTTTTCCAATATAAATATGAAAACTACTGCTATACTCTATATATATATATATATAAACCAACGTCCCTTTTATACATGTGCTTTAAACCATACTAGTCCAACCATTATATAATAATATATATAATACTTAAAATATAAACACTGAAGAGGTTCGGTTGTGAATGATTTGGCACGAGTGGCTGCGCGCTGCTATGATATATATACAACCGTGTATATATAGATGACAATGCATGTCATGATGCAAGTGGAGCGGGGCATGACACTACACCATACTGTCCATTTTGCCATGCCCCAACGCGGAAATTTTGCCACGGTCTTAAGCCATGGCAATTTTACCACGACTTTTAGCCATTCCAAAATGAATCGCACCGGTTAAGGGCCGTGGAAATTTTACCACGGCTCCTTATTGTTCCAATCTTCCCTTAATTTTTTTAACGTGCTGTGTACGCCATAGTCTACACCCGTTCCCTACATCCATAATCAAAACTACACCCTCATCAAAACAACATCCCTAATCTCAATCCCTCCGCCCCTTTCAATCGCCCCGCCCTAATTCAACCCCTCCTCCCATCTCAATCGCTCCGCCCCCCGTCTCTCAACCGCCCTTCTCAATCGCTCCGCCCCCGTCTTTCCTCCACCCCCTCTCAATTGAAACATCTCCACTTCTCTCGAAGCTTCTTAATTGAAACACATTATCCAACAATCCATTTGAATCCTATTCTGAAACTTGTGCGAGGTATTGAGATTAGAGATATCGAGAGAGCAAATAGATGGAATATATCTAAAGCATTGGGCACAGCTTAGAAGGAATGCTTACAGCTAGTTGATTCTCAATCAAATTTCAGTTTGCAAACTAAAATTATGTTTGTTGGATTTTTAGTAACTAGCTTTAATTTAGCAAGAGAGCTCCAAAGAGCTGAGTAATGTCTTTTATTATTATTTTTTATTTCTGGGGTGTTTATTGACAGCAAGAGAGAGAGCTCCAAAGATTGTTAGCAAGATAGCTCCAAAGATTGTTAGTAACTAGCTTGCTAACATTTTCTACATTTTTAGATAAAGAGACGTTCCAGTCAATATGCTTTAGATCGCTATTACCAGGCTATGGGAATTCGTTTCTGGAGGAAATTTATACATCGTTTGACAGAGACAACATGACTTTTTGGGCCTTTTGCTGATCAACTTTACAATTCTCAGCATGTATGTACACGTAAACCACCAAGCTTAAGTTATGTAGGCAATTTATGTATTTTATATCATTATGCTAATCTCATTAACAACCTATTATTTCATGACATTTTTGTTACTTTGACAACTAAAATTCTTTTTGCCAAGATGTTTATGTGTGAAAAAAACAATAAGTTATGTATATTCACAATATAAGAGGTTTTTTGAAGCATTATTCATGCAACTTAGGCAAACTATTGTCCAAACTCCATACTGTGGCAGCTATAGTTTATACTTACCACTTCACTGATTGGTCTTATCTATGCAATCATACAGGTCTTTTGGAAGTTAGATTTTGCAGAAAGTTCTTCAAGAATGAGAAGGTTTTTTATTAGAAATTTCAAGGGTACCAATCACTTTGTCATTTACAAATTCCCTTTAAGTTCATCTCAATAAATTTAGATAAATAAATAACTAAATTTTTATTTCTAACCATTTTTATCCAATAATTATATTAAATTTAATATTTTTAAAATGGTTGAAAATTCGGGTCATTACAAAATTCATATACTAGTTGATTCATGTTAAAGAGTTGTTTATAGTACCCTAAAGCTTCATTACAAATGTCATCTTCAGTTATAACAGTACCACCAGCAGCCGTTATGAGATTATTGAAATTATTGTAATGTTTTCTAGTTGCCATTTTAGCATAAAAATATTTGGTTGTATCTTCCCCTAGAGTGAACGGTTGCATTTATATTTCTGTTGCAGGTTATTGGTGGGCAATTGAATAGCAGATCGAAGTTTTAGTTTGCAAGTTAGATAGGCCTCCATCTGCAAACTATTATAAGGTACATCAATAGACTTTTGTAACTTGGCACATTCATTACGCAAGAGTTCTACATTTTTATGAAGGTTAGGTAATTTGTTGGCCCACTTCTTGAGAACGCATTTGACCTTTTTCTGAATTTGTAAAAGTTTGAATAATTGGCAACCTTCAGTAGTAAACCTAAGACAGTCTGAAATAACAACTTTATAATCTTCAATTTGACTCCATAAATTACAATACTTGAAAGATTTTTATTTTGAGCTTTTGGAAATTCAGTTAAATGTGGTAGCGGGGGGAGTGATCACTAGTTGTAGAAGACAATGTTGTGGCAAATGATTCAGAAAATTTGTTTAGCCAATGCATATTAATAAAAATTATTAATATGAATGAATCATATTTTAACTTTTGCTGTAAAATATAGTCCTTTAGATTTATTTATTATATTTGATACTAGATTTTTATTACATATTTCAGCATTTGTGATTCTGAACTAACTTCACATTATTTTTTCCTATTATTATCTTATGAGGTTGTAAATGTGATACTTGCTATGATTTGGTGCTTATCATTCAATTTTTAGTGGTTTTGATATTTTTGTTAATGTATGCATTTAATAATTAACTTAAGCCAAGTGCGGTTTTTTGGTTATTTCTCTTTACAGCACTTCATCTATAATCAAACTCTAATTTTATTTTCTGTTTTGGTTACACTAGAATAATATTGTGAATATCATCTAAATATCTTACTTTTTATTTACAACTTATTTATTATATCGGTATTCTTTACTTTTTCAAAGGATATGAACATATGATATCATATTTCACTTAGGACATTTTGGTTCAATTATATATTTTGAATTATCATTGTTTGTTGAGTTTTAATGTGAATTATTATTAACAACTAAGCAACGCATCCATCATAACAAAGGAATTTTTTTTGATTAAACATTGGATTGGTTGTTGTATGCCTGAGAGTTCTTTTTATAAAATTTGGATTGCTTATGCATTTTTCATAGCTCTAAATATTGACTCATATAAAATTTTATAGAATTTTGTTCATTTATTCCTTTTCGAATCAAAGGCATCATTATTGACACATTATGAAATTGGCTAAGGGAATGCACCTAGTTTGCAATTTTGGTCGTTTCTTTCGAAATTTAGAGACTTAAACAATGGTTCTCATCCTTTTTATGTTGGTTATTAATTTCAATTTCAAAAGGCATTCATAAAAAATAGTGAAGGCTAAAGACCATATGTAAGGACATCCATTTGCTAAAGCAATCAAGTTGAGGTTAAACTTAATATGAACATTGAGTTGATGACCTATGAGTGATCAAATTAAGCAAAAATATGTATTGTAATTTATATATTTAATAAACTAACACATATCCTCCACCACTATAGTTTTTTTAAAGTACATAAGATGTCTGCTCTAAATTACATGGAATGTCTAAATGTGGTTGCATGAAGAGGTCGAACGTCAGCTCTCTGTATACTTCCTACTAGTTTATTGTTGTAAGATGGATGGATGTCGTTAAAAAACTATGAAAATCATACCTAATTGATGTAAAATGGTTTCAACTTGTAATAAATTTTATGTATTTAGGACAAAATGAGGATTTCGATTTACACTGTTAATAGGATATTATGAATGATATATGTCATATGCTACTTTAAACATCAGAGTTTATAATGAAGAAAGTGGTAGCATCATGTTCTAACTGATATCATATTTTAAAACAAATTTTATACATTGTTCTTGAATCTTGTTCTAACTGATATCATGTTCTAACATCAAAAGGCAAACTTTACGTGCTTAATTTTTTGAAGTCCAGTTTTCCTGGGTCTTGGCCACTGAATAAATTGTATGTGCAATTGCTACCCTATAAAACCACATGTCCAATTCCAATGTATGATATTTCCAGCTCTTCAAATTCTTCTATCGTTGTCTGTGACTGAGCAAGCATTGCAACAAAATTTTAATTAAGATTTGTTATAAATTTGAGCGTTCAACCTACGTTGCCTTCAAATTATTTTTAATTACAGGTTACTATCACTGTTCGATTCTTCTTCTTCCTTTTTCTCTTCCCTTTTACTGATTTATAATGTCTATTTCGGTTTTAAAAAAACATTTTTTGTTTTTTTTGATAAAGATCAAGCTAGGTTTTAGGCTGAAAAATAAGAACTTGACAACTTTCCTACTTTTATTCCTTGGAATCAAATACGAAAACCTAAAATAAAAGCATGTTTTGAGAGTTTTGTTACATTAACTCATTTATCTGGGATGGTAAGTTAAAGAAGATTACTTCAGTATAACCTTTAACTAGGAGATCTATTTAAGGAGCAACTACACAAATGAATTTTGATTTAAGGGAATAGATGGATGGTTTGAATAAAAGTCGCTAGAATTTAATACATACAGGACCACGATTCTTATGATGTGGATTTAGCATAAATAATATTTTCTTTTGTCCAGTACCATATGGTGTATTCAGAATTAGCACAATTTTGCAGCCATGAAAGGATTCTGCCAACTTGAAACACTACTATTATAATCCTTTTAACTATAGATTCCTTGTTATTATATAATGATAATATATAAAATTTCCAGTTATTATAATGTGTTAGTGGTTATGGTTATAACCTGCTATTCAAAGTGAACTGCCATGAATTTGTGATATCTTTAAGCCTAAATCGTAACTCTTGAATATATACACTTTTTATACCTATTTTATAGTGTATTTGTCAATGTACCATGTCCTAATTTTTGAGCAGTGGTATTATTTATGCTAAATGGACGAGGTCTACTCATCAACTGTGATAGTTACAGGTTTGACATTGTTTCTCATTTCCCATTGTACATTTTGGTGCCGCTATTTTGCAGTTCATCGTTTTTAATGTTTTAGTTTCAATTTATTGTTTACTTTTATTACTTAATGATTCAACTATTTTGATCTGTTTGGTTCAAACTTATATGCAGTGATAGCTGGTTAATCATAGTCAGCAATTGACTTGGTGTAGAACAGCTTTAACTAGTCATCCATGTTATGTTTTAAGTTGAACGGAAAATTACAATTCACAAAGTCTAACCATGTATAACTATAGATTCCTTGTTAAAAGTATCTAAACTACAAATGTAGAAAAAATCCTTGATCTTTCTATAAATGTATAAGACACATGTTAGTCACACATTAACCGAGATAAAAAACTAGAGGCCTACGAGTTACTATGTGTTGATGTCTAGAAATTTTGATGTGCTTTGATTTGTTTTCCTCTTACTTCTTTCCTCTCCTTCCACATTCTTTTCTCTCTTTTTCCCCTTTCATTATTTATTTTTTCAGCCCTTAAATATTAGTCACATGTTGCAATATAGACTTTAATTATTCTGAAATGCATGTTGGGGGTATAATAGCTGAAAGGTTTTATAAATTTGAAAGTCTGCATCTTTTTTCTTGTCATAATTCTTTTTTTGTTTATAAATTTATTATTGTGCTATATGAAACTACTTTCAAATGGTTTTCATCTGAGAATCGAGATGCATGTTATATGAAACTACTTTCACATACATAGATGTTATTCTTCTTATGTCATTGACATTACATCTTGTATGTCTGGTTAACAACAGTTCTTGTTTAATGTGAAGTTTAATAAAATGCAGAGATGTAGAGAGAACATAAAAGAACCAAGTTAAAGGAGGAATTAAAGCTCACTGATGATGAGCTTCAAGAACTTAAAGAATTCTTTTTCAAAGTTTAAAGATCTAGTGTGCTAGCATTTAGATGGAGATGCATGCCAAAGCCAACCGGGACAATCTTGAAGTTATTCCTTTTATGATATGTATGTATTTAGTATTTTGTTTAAGCATATTATGTACTATTTATTGACGTCGTTTTAAACTTATGGATGTAGCAGGATCTGGATTTACTTAAATAGATATTATAGAATATTGTTTATCATATTTAATGATTATGAAACAAAGCAATTGAAGTTGTAACTAAGTATGTGTCCGATGTTGTTTACTTGTTTTACTACGAACTGATTTGTAATATCAATTGAAGTTGTATATATACGCTACTCTATTTCTTTCTTTGATTTGTTTACTTATTGTATGTTACTGTATTTCTTTCTTGTTGAAGTTGTATTATCAATTGAAAGTTGTAAGTTTGTAATTAAGCACTTGCAGTTGTATTATGAACTGATGTCAACTATTAGCCATGGCTTTGAGCCGTGGTTAAATGAAAATTTGCCACGGCCCATGTCAACTGTAATCAAGCACTTGCAGTTTCGTTCCCTATTTCATTTACCTTTCACATTTTCTTTTGCATGGCAGTCGGTTGCATTTCATTTAGTTGGGTTCTGTTTCACATACGCAACTCACGTTAGTTTGATTTTAGTTTCTCACGTTATATTTTGCACTTACACTTTTCCGTTCGTTTTGCACCTTCACTGTGCTTTCACGTTTCTATCACTTGCTACTGGCATTATTATCACGTATCCATTTAGTTCTACTGCCTGTCCATCACGTATCACAAATCACAAATTGCATTTTTCACGTGACCTTGCTTTGGCATGTACTTCATTAGTTTCATACGATAGTGTTCATTTCAGGTGCTTCATTTTCACCTACTTCATTTGCATCTAAACTTGCACTTTCACATTAGTTTGCATACGTTAGTTAAAATGACCTGCATACATTAGTTGCACTTTCACGTTTCTGCACATTCACAGTTTCAAATAATTATAAAGCTCATATTTGTTCTGCATTCACCTTTCTAATTTTAGCTGCTCTTATTCGTTGCATTGTTTGCACTATATTGTTTTCACGTCTATATTTTTTTTTTCACGTTGCATTTTTTCTCTTTCACATATTCACAATTATATTTAATTGTTTATGCGTTATATTTTTTTCCCACTCACAGTTTCATACATTGGCTGCTCATATATTCCATTCACGTTGCCTTTGAAATACCGACTGTGAAGCACAACCAGAGTTAAGGATTTGCAAGCACATCCAACAATCATTCCATCACTGCCGCGGACTATAGCAGCTGCATGCTTTTGTCTTTAAAAGAGTCATCGAAATAAACTTTGAATTTATTTGCTGGGGATCTGACTATAAACAACTTAGCAACTCAAATAGCTCCAACTCAATAAATCTCAGTCATTCGCTAGCGTTACTCAGTTGTACTCTGGATGGACTTCCATACCCCTCTGTAAGTAATTTTCTACTCTACAGGTGCCCAACTAAAAACTGTTTAAAATTACTTTTGGCTATTACACCTTGATTTGTTTATGCGCATTTGGGCAAGAAATAATTTTAACCATTTAGAAAGCCAAAATATCTCATTAAACAAATCAACGGAAATTTCAAATCAAACAAATATGAGCAATCACGGTTCACATTACAGTTCACATCACAGTTCGCCAAAATCGTCACCTAAATCACATGTTGGAAATAATGAATTTCATGAGAACCGACCATTATCTCTTAGAGACCGATGCTATCCAACTAGGACCGTTCAACCTTCGGTTATTTCATTTCCACCTGCCGAAGGAAATAATTTTGAGCTAAAACATTCTTTTATCCAAGGGGTACCAAAATTCACTGGGTCTGAAAATGCTTATGAATTTCTTAGTGAATTTGAGTTATACGCTTCCACAACTAAAATGTAACAACTTTCTAATGAATCCATCAGGCTAAGAATTATTCCATTCGCGCTTCTAGAAAGTGCAAAAAGTTGGCTTAATTCTCTTCCTAAAAATTCAATTAAAAGTTGGGACGATTTCGTTACTATATTTTTGAAAAAGTTTTTTCCTTTCCACAAAACACTTAAAATTCGAACTGAAATCAATCAATTCTCTCAGAATGAAGGTGAAACTTTTTCAAAATATTTTGAAAGGTTCAATCAATTGTTATATAGTTGCCCTCATCATGCAATCCCTAGACAAGTCTTGTGCCAAATCGTCTATGAAGGGCTTAACTACCAAACAAGATCCCAACTCGAATCAATGTGCGGAGGAGAATTCATGGCAAAAACAGACAAGGAAGCTTGGGAATTTTTAGAAGAATATTCGGAAAAGGATATGCAATGGGAAAAAATTCGTGTTCCAATTCGTACTCCAAACAGAGGAGTACATGCCATTGACCCATCACATCTTCCTATAGATGCCCAAACTCCTCAAGAAGGAGAAGGACTACCCCATTACTACACACAAGACCAAATCAATGCTATAGCTCAAAACAATCCTTATTCATCCACATACAACCCTAACTGGAAGCATCATCCAAATTTTTCATGGTCAAATCCTAACAATGTGGCTAATCCATCGCATATGTATCCGATGATACCAAATCCGAATTATCGAGCCCCAACTTGTAATGCTCAAAATTCTCAACCCGCTCCTCAAACAAAACCTTCAAATCAACCATATATGCATCCTAATTTCAATCCATCAACCCAACCTTCTCAGCCTTCACAAGAAATTGCTCGATTGGAAAAACAACTCACCAAACAAAATGAACAAATTACTAACCAAGATGCGAGAATTGAGAAAATCACTAAACAAAATGAAAAAATGTTGATAATGATGAAGGATCTCATGAAAATCAATGAGAAAGGTAAATTGCCTAGTTAAACCGAAGTGAATCCAAAGTATAACTCTCGAGGAGTAAATCTTTATGAGGACAAAAATGTAAATCTGGTTAATGCTGTCACCACATTAAGATCTGGAAAGAAGGTAGACAACCACGTCGGCAACCCCGACATCCTTCTTAAGTCTCCCCATGTTCAAAATTCTAAAACTTAGTCGACAACCACTGTTGTCAATCCAAACGACTCTAATTCTTCATCCAAGGTTGGCAATCCCGACCACTCTTCACCTTCTGATGTTGGCAACCCCAAAATTCCAGCTCCCTTATCTTCACCCTCTAATATAACACGTTCTTCTTCGAATGAAAAAACTTCCGAACGAGTCTATAAACCTATTGCTCCATTTCCTCATAGACTCAACAACAAGAAGAAGCCCGCTAATTTTGACCAAATTCTTGAAATCTTCAAACAAGTTCGAATCAATATTCCACTTCTTGATACCATCGAGCAAATTCCTCAATATGCCAAATGTCTGAAAGAGCTATGTACTCAAAAACGTGCCACTAACGTTCCTAAGACTGCATTTCTAACTGCAAACACGAGCTCTGTTCTTTCAAATCCCTCCCCAATCAAGTATAAGGACCCCCGTTGTCCTACAATCGGTTGTAAAATCGGTAACCTTAACATTAGTCATGCCTTACTCAACCTTGGAGCGAGTGTGAATCTTTTGCCTTATACTATGTACTGTCAACTTGGACTAAGAGAATTAAAGCCTACAAACATCACAATTCAACTAGCTGATCGATCTGTCAAAAAACCAATGGGCATAGTTGAAGATGTTTTGATACAAATCGAGCAATTCTATTTCCCAATCGATTTCATAGTCCTAGAGACTGCACCTGTCTCAAATCCTAATGGTCAGATTCCTTTGATATTAGGTCGTCCATTTTTAGCAACATCAAATGCTATCATAAATTGTAGGAATGGTAAACTCCGACTTTCCTTTGGGCACCTAACCATTGAAGTAAATTTCTTTAATCTTAACAGACAACCAAGGGATCTTGAAACAGAAGAAGTTGACATGATCCAAACAATTGAAGAAAATGATTTTAGTGATACTACGGAGTCTCTTAACATGTGCCTAGATCATTTTAATTCCGATTTAAATGAAGATAAATACATTTGTGAATTAAATGATATGCTCTGCTCTTCTCATAATTCACTAGAATTCAATCAGTTGATGTCTACTGAAGCCTCAAAAGAAGTACGTCCTAAATTAGACCTCAAACATCTTCCAAACGATCTTAAGTATGCATACTTAGATTCTTTGAAAAATTTCCCTGTAATCTTGGCCTCCGATCTCATTAAGGACCAAGAAGAACAACTTTTGAAAATTTTAAGGGAAAATAAAGAGGCATTAGGATGGGTAATCGCTGACATTAAGGGAATTAGTCCATCAATCATCGAACATCGAATACATTTAGTCGACGAGGCTAAACCCACTCGCGAAGCTCAAAGGCGATTAAACCCTAATATGAGAGAAGTGGTAAAGGAAGAAATTATCAAATGTTTAGACAATAACATTATCTACCCTATCTCTGACAGTACTTGGGTAAGTCCGGTACAAGTTGTGCCAAAGAAGTCTAGAA
The DNA here is from genome assembly GCA_030737815.1 of Allium fistulosum. Taxonomy (NCBI): domain Eukaryota; kingdom Viridiplantae; phylum Streptophyta; class Magnoliopsida; order Asparagales; family Amaryllidaceae; genus Allium; species Allium fistulosum. Next base: position 694,926,137 of record CM060904.1, read on the forward strand.
TCACAATGACCACAAATGAGAATAACGAACTTGTTCCGACAAAAGTCAAAACAAAATGGCGTGTTTGCATCGACTATCGAAAACTCAATGCAGCAACAAGAAAAGATCATTTCCCCTCCCTTTCATTGATCAAATGCTCGAACGATTAGCCGGTCATGAATATTATTGTTTTCTTGATGGTTACTCCGGTTATAATCAAATTCCCATTGTGCTAGAGGACCAACACAAAATGACGTTCACATGTCCCTTCGGAACATTCGCTTATCGTCGCATGCCCTTCGGTCTTTGTAATGCTCCCGCTACCTTTCATAGATGTATGATGAGTATATTTTTTGATATGGTAGAGGATTTTTTAGAGATATTCATGGACGATTTTTCAATCTATGGGTCATCTTTCAATCAATGCCTCCTTCATTTAGAACGTGTCTTAAAGCGATGTAAGGAGAAATCTCTTGTGCTTAATTGGAAAAAATGTCATTTTATAGTTAAGCGAGGAATAGTCTTAGGTCACGTTGTCTCTAAAAGTGGCCTAGAAGTTGACAAATCTAAAGTTTATCTTATTGTTGACCTTCCTCCTCCAAGGTCCGTCAAGGACATTCGCTCATTTCTCGGCCACGTAGGATTTTATAGGAGGTTCATTAAAGATTTTTCAAAAATTTCAAAACCTCTTTCGAATCTTCTAGCTAAAGACGTGAAATTTGAATTTTCCAATGAATGTAAAACGTCTTTTGAAACCCTTAAATCAATCTTGACCACTGCACCTATAATCCAACCTCCAAATTGGACTTTGCCATTCGAATTAATGTGTGATGCTTCTAATTATGCCATTGGAGCCATCTTAGGTCAACGAATCGATAAACTTCCTCGAGTCATCTATTATTCTAGTAAAACTCTTAACGAAGCTCAATTGAATTACTCAACCACAGAAAAAGAGTTTTTAGCAGTTATCGTTGACCTCGATAAGTTTAGACCATATCTCGTAGGTTCTAAGGTCATAGTTTACACCGATCATGCCGCATTGCGGTATTTACTCACGAAAAAGGATGCCAAACCCCGCTTAATCCGTTGGATTCTCCTTCTTCAAGAGTTTGACCTAGAAATACGGGATAAAAAGGGTTCTGAAAATGTCGTAGTTGATCATCTTTCTCGTATTGTTCATGAAAACATCGATAACTCTCAAATCAATGATCATTTTCCCGATGAACAAATTCTTTCCCTTTCCAGTGCACCATGGTATGCGGACATCGTAAATTATCTTGTCACAAATGAAACACCTTCCCATTGGTCAAAACAAGATAAACAAAAATTTCTCTCCAATGTTCGAAACTTTTACTGGGACGATCCTTATCTCTTCAAATATTGCACCGATCAAATCATATGTAGATGTGTCCCCAAACATGTATTCCATAGCATCCTCTCTTTTTCACATAATCAAGCATGTGGAGGACATTTTGGAGCAAAAAAAACTGCTGCCAAGGTGTTACAGTGCTGTTTTTATTGGCCTTCTCTTTTTCGTGATGTCTATGAATTTTGCTCCAAATGCTCTAGATGTCAACAAACATGTCGTATTTCCAAACGTAACATGATGCCCCTAAACCCAATCCTTGTCATCAAAATTTTTGATGTTTGGGGCATCGATTTCATGGGTCTTTTTCCTAATTCTTTTGGAAATCTCTACATCCTACTTTCAGTAGATTATGTGTCTAATTGGGTTGAGGCCATTCCCACCAGAACGAATGACAATAAAGTTGTCAAATTTTTGAAAGAAAACATATTTTCTCGTTTTGGCACACCTTGAGCTATTATAAGTGATAACGGTTCTCATTTTTGTAATCGTGCTTTTAAATCTCTTCTTAAGAAATACTCTATCACTTATAAACTATCTACTCCATATCATCCACAGACTAGCGGTCAAGTCGAGATTTCCAATAGACAAATTAAACAAATTCTTGAAAAGACAGTTAACTCCAACAGAAAAGATTGGTCATCTAAATTGATAGATGCCCTTTGGGCATTTCGCATAGCCTATAAAACCAATCTAGGTATGTCACCATACCGATTAGTCTTTGGAAAAGCATGCCATTTACCCGTTGAGCTCGAGCACCGCGCACTTTGGACAATCAAATACCTTAATTTTGACATAGAAAAAGCCGGATCGCATCGTAAATTACAATTGTCAGAATTAGAAGAACTAAGAAATGAAGCGTGTGAAAATGCAAAGATTTATAAAGAGAAAACTAAATTTTATCATGATAAATCCATACTTCGTAAGACATTCGAAGTAGGTCAAAAGGTTCTCTTATATAATTCCAGACTTCATTTATTTCCGGGCAAATTAAGATCTCGGTGGACAGGTCCATATATTGTGAAAACAGTGTACCCTTATGGTGCAGTTGAAATTGAAAATCCAAGGGACGGTTCCATTTCAAAGGTTAATGGACAACGCTTGAAGCCATTTCTAGAGTTCGAACAACACGAGGACGACGGGTTCGTGGATCTCCATGAACCTAGCTATTCGGCATGAGCCACTCACTATCTTGTACATATCAGGTTGTATTTCTTTTAGTTTTTTTTAGTTTTTTCATGTGCATGTGCATTCCATTTGACAGTTTGGACACTGTCTCATTCCAGTGTAGGGGGACGCATATCTCATACTATTTGTTCATATTTCACAGTGTGGCATCACTTCAAAAAAAAATCATCTCATTATTTGTTTTAAAATTTCATTTCAATTTTTTCTTTCAAGCTTCATCCCATATTCCATTATTTTCAGGGCTTTGATTTATTTTTAAATTAGTCAAGACAAAGTAAGTAAACAGTTGAAGTCAATTGATGAAATTTTTGTGAATCACTAATTTTGAATGTAAAATATAATGAAAAGTTGAATTACAAGCGATAATAGTGAGGTTGGTATATAAGGGGATTCGTAGGTGATGGTTATGAAATCCTTTCTAAATTGTAGTCTTTGTTTTAAAAAGTGGTAGATTTAAAGTACATGCATTGACATTACAAATCATTGAAGTTAAGTGGTGTTAAGTTGATTTGCATAACTCTCTTCAGTTCATTTTATTAAAAAAATGGTTTAAGAAACACCTAGAGTCAATAGGTGTACACACTTATGAAAGTGTGTACACTCGCCACGCTCTGTACTCTTCTCACGTAAGCCCGCAAGGCAGTGCATGGATAGTATATCTGGCCTCAGCATTCTGAGTTAGGTGTATAATGAAATTAAACAAATAATCACCTAAGGATTACCGACCTTTTCTGACATAGTCAGCGTCGGTTTGCACAATCCGCCAAGCTCTGTCCCAACTCTCACGTAAGCCCGCGAGGCAGTGCATGGGTGGTATACCTTGGTCCAAAAGCTAGATGTATATATAAAAAATTAATAAAGAGAGAGTAAGCTATTGAAACCCAAACACTTCTTGACTTTATTGATTTGGCTTGTTATACAAATGGAAATGAAAAATACCATTTTAAAAAAACTGTGATTAACAATAAAGAATTTATTTCATGGCTGCACTATGTTATCGACCGAAACAACTGGCCAAACTAGAATCTAATGTATGAAAACTTGAGTTATATTGAAATTTGTGATTAGTGAGGAACCAAAAAAATTTTCTAGAAGTTGACTCAAACCGATATACATTATTTTGTTGCAATTATTATGAAGTAAATCGAGTCTCCATTTGTTTAAAATTTTGCATTCATGTAGTACATTAGAATCATCACATATTGCATTTGGATTTTGTGGGTAGTATCCGCTGAAAACCCTCACGAGACACCACTCGTCCTACTAGGGACACCTAGAGGTTTAACGGCTTGTTGCATACGCTCAATGCAACCGTGTTTCCTACGAAAAAGGATTTAGTTAGTTTTTATTTTCTTGCTTATTCGAGGACGAATAAAGTTCTAGTGTGGGGGTATTTGATGAACGTATTTTTCTGCATTTTAAACCGTTTGTTTCATATATTTTTATTTTAATAAAGCGGTATTATACGGGTATTTTATTGTGGTTTTGCAGATTATAGATTCTGAAGTGCAACGTTGAAATTAATCAGTTGTGCCGTCCATCGGTTCAAATGACATGCAGAAAAGAGTGCAACAATTTGAGTACCGAATAATTCGAAGAGAAAGCACATATTGTTCATGAAGAAATGCATCTCACGTCACTAACATGTGTACTATTCATGCAAGAAATCAAATACAAAATATTGAAAGTGTTGTACACTTTCAAAGTTCAGCCTGAAAATCTCTCAAAGCATGGCCACGTGAAAATCAAAGTAGCAAACATCATTTCAAAGCAAGGCCACTTGTTAATCAAATAACATGGTACAATAATGTGACCAATTCAAGCAGCATATGATATGGCCACTTTAATTCAATAAGCATCACATGTTTAATCAATTCAAAGCAATATGGACCAATTCAAGCAATGACATGGACATATATATGTTCTCTTTTACCAATTCAAGCAAAGGACTAGTTCCTCCTAAAAAGTAGCAGTTGATTTTCTGGGCTGGAAAAGGCTATATATACAGCATCATATAACGACCAAGAAATCATCTTTTACCCATCACTCTTCTTCTAGTTTAGTTTTATTTTCAGCAGTGTTTTTATTTCCGAACAGAATACGTGGGATTGTTAATTAGATTTAGCAATTTATTTATTCTTGTTCTTAGTTATTTTCTGCACTCTTTCCAGTTAGTTAATAAATTCAGTTCATTTTATTTCAGTTGTTTGCTCTGTTATTTTCTTTTAAGCACTTTTAGTTTCTGCTTTGATTTCTACAATTTTATGTTTTTGACTGCAATTTTGATTAGATTCGAAATCGATTTGGAATATATTATTATTTTTATTTCCTGTTCAAGAACCACCATCGAATTTGTTTAACACGCCTAAGATTTAAATATGGATTTCAAATATTTTAAAACATAATTCCCTGTGTTTGACCCGCATACTACACGCCTGTGCGCTTGCAGAATTAATTAAAATTTGTGCTTTTCTAACCAATAGAAAAGTCGCAACAATTTGTAAATGATGTCTTTTATAGTGAGTATAAAAGATATTGGGAATGTCCTAAATCGATATGCAATGGCACCTTATTAAACTGTCTAATACGATACATGTGAGATGAATTCCTTTCGCATGGCAATAGGACTATTATACATGTTACGTTATCTACAGTATCATGATTTGTTCATGTATTTGATACATGAAGCAGATAATAAATCCAAATTGATATCACTGAATGATAATTTAGAGTGTTCTTGTATATTTATGAAATACTGGAGAATTATTTACGGAAATAACGAACTCCTTATGAAGAAGTGTTCGAACTAAAACTTTCATAAGTGATATTGAGTATGATATGTCAATAATAAATTCAAGTTAAGAGTCTTTTAGTTGGAAATATTCCAAACGAAAGACTATAGTAGATTCTATGGAAAAGGCTACGTACATCGCCTTGAATATGCAACGAAAAAGAAATGTATATAAATATAAATGCATAAATTTATAACTGAGCCGAGGGTGATTCCAAATATTGAGAATCCCCCAACATTGTCACTATATAGTTCATAATATAACTTAGAGCTCATTGAAAGTCGAGAGATATACTCCGAATTATTCCACATGATAAAGGTAGTTCATTAGCATCGGAGAGGGTTTATTGACATAGTAGATAATTGAAACATAATAGCATACCCGTGCGCTGAGGGACTGACCCAATTGGTTTTAAGGAAGCTGATTGGAGAAGTTGGAATAAGATTCCATAATTGATCCTAAGTGCAAGTGGGAGATCGATAGAGTTAGGGTATGCTCTAGGAGCAATTATGTAATTTGTTACGTAAATCTAACTCGATAACTAATCTTGTTCGAACTAAAAGATGTTTTTTTCTATTATATACTTGATATAACATGTTATGTTAATTAATTAATTTAATTAAAAGTATATTTAATAGGAAATCCATAAATGGTACATTTTTGTGATAGTAGTTGCAAAATGTTGTAACTGTGAGTAATTTACCATAATGAAAATAAATATACCATTTTAAATGTTCTTAGTCAAGATTCATTGAGACCGAATATCGATGTATCCATTGAGACTAAGGTACATAACATCTCCAAATGTTGGACAGTGTATTACTCATGGCTGTTGGAGGCACCTAGAGGTTACATACTGATAGTTATTGGATAAATATGGAACGACCTACTCGATAGTTTTATGTTGGTTAATATAACCAAGGTCAAACAAAAAATATCGATGTGACTTATTTACACAGTTCTCTCGACCTGAGAATACCATGGATCTTCAATATGAAAGCTCCGGTTTGATTATAGTCAAATCATAACATGGCTTACATCAAGTGAGTATAGTTGGGTCGAGCGGAAGTTGTTAACCTGCTTTTTAGCAAAGTAGATTTCAACTGGACTTAGAAGATTAAAACGAGGATGAAACGACATGAAAGCTTGGAGGCACACTTAAAATGACCAGAGAAGTGAGCTTAAGAAATTTGGACCAAGAAATACACAAAGGAGAGATGTCGGCACCGACCTCTCATGTAGGTACCGGCCTCTTTAGTTAACTCTATAGATGTTGCGACTTCTTGGGACACCTCCATATTAAATTAGAAGAGTGTTGTAAAAGAGTACAAGTCATTTCAAGCTAAGGAAAAAGTCAGTACCGACCTCTTAGGCAAAAAGACTAATACTAAGCTATTTTGGAAAGAGCTAGGTACCGACTTGTTTTGGATGACCAAAGACCGATGAAAACATCATGGGACACTTCAACATGAAGTAGGAAGGGGAATGCAAAAAAGTTCAAGGCAATTGGAATTAACCACACATGTCGGCACCGATATGGGAGGTCGGTACCAACATGTCATATCAACTTGGTAGCGCTTGCAACTTTGCATACACCTTCGGGCCTACATCTGGACTCTACGCCAACTCTCCTTCTGGCCTAATACGAATGCTACCTCTATAAATACAAGCTTACCTACAACCAAAAGGGGGACTGGATTCTTTGACTCTACTACTTCTTCACTTCCAATTTCTCCTCCATTAGAGTCACCTAGGAAACAACTATTTGATGCTCTAGGACTTAGATCAGCAAATTCTTAGTAATAATGACTGTCACACACTCCAGAAACATCATTGTAAGTCTGAGATCCACTAGATTGTGGTCAGATCTAAGAAAACTAGTTGTATCCTAGAGAGAGAACAACTAATAAAAGATTAAAGTGGACGTAGGCCGGAGATTACGCTGGACCACTAGATTGAGTTCTCTGACTCTGCTACTTCTTCACTTCCAATTTCTCCTCCATTAGAGTCACTTGGGAAACAACTATTTGTTGTTCTAAGACTTAGATCGGCAAATTCTTAGGACTAGTGACTCTCAAACACTCTAGAAACATCATTGTAAGTTTGAGATCCACAAGATTGTGGTCAGATCTAAGAAAACTAGTTGTAATACAGAGAGAGAACAACTAAAAAAGATTAAAGTGAACGTAGGTCGGAGATTACGCCGAACAACTATAAAAATTGTGTCTTCTTTTATTGCTTTTATTTAAATCGAATTAGTGCTTTCATCTGATTTCTGGGTGTTGATCCATTTTTCATGGTAACAGAAGTATTGGAAATGCAGCACTATTCAAGAGATGAATTGTCTCCTCGGTTATATGGGGTTAGTATCACGGTCAATCAAGTCAACTCAATGTCAAAGCCTCTGGCTAGAGCATTTTGGTTAATAATATTTGTTATTATCAAACCAAATACCTTTTTTGGACTATAAAGTTGAATATAGATGATATTGAAATTTTGATCATTACCAAATTCCATAAGTCCAAAGTGATATAGCTTTGACAAAAAGAATTGCTGTAAATAAATGTCATAACCAGATAACACTTAATAATAAAGTGAAAATTTATTTTACCAAAACCAAGTAAGTAATAAATTTAGCCAAAATGTCACACACCTGCTAAGTGACATGTGAAATTTAACATCCAAATAGTTCGATGTTAGTCGCCGACCAAATTTACACCTAACGAGTCAAACAACCGATATGATGAATTCTCTTTAGACCAAACGATTTAAATAATTTATAATTGTTATAAATTAATTAATATTTATGAAATATTGATTATAAAATTTTGAATATGATTTGAGGAATAAATATCGTTGTATATTTATAATAGTTATAAATATATCGATCGATACGCGATATCGATAAGAAATTAAATTAGATTTAATTTAATTAATAATATTTATTTGGTATTAAAATGGGTTTAAATCCCATGAAAGGGGCTTGATATTTCAACCAAAAGGATGTATGGGGTGTCTGAGAAAGGGCTTGGGGTATTTTAGATGGATGGCTCAAATTTAGAGAGAATGGGTAAGAGATATGATCCACCTTTCTCTCTATTTCTTCCACTATAAAAGAAATCATAACCCTAATAAACCAAGACTTTCATTAGAATCCATTTTCATCTCCTTGTTGGCTGATCACACCTACACAAAGCTCCAACAAAGTTCATCTCAAATCAATTTCAAATCAACAACTATTGGATGGTCAACGATCTACAATCTAAAGATTAGTAATCTGTCGAATTGAGAAGAGTTCTATGGAGGGATATTCATCATCGCAAGGTGTACTTCAAGGCTTAGGTTTTGGTATTTTTTATTATTTCATATAACTTATAATTTATGTATAATATTTTATTGTTTGTTTATATATATCATAATTATATTGTTAGTTAGGTGAGATTCATATATGTATGAATGTTGTCACAAATTGAATGGTTATATGTATGCATGTATAAAGAAAATTATTTAGATCTGATGTATACACAACCAAAATAATTTATTCTAATTTTTATAAATTTATTAATTAATTATATTTATATGTCATATTACATAAGGTAAATGACCTATAATTAATTATGCCATCATATTATGTTAAAAATTGGTTTAATATTTTATATATGAAAATTTATACTTACTATAATTTTAGGCGATGGAAAAATATTTTTAATAATTATTTACCATTTTTTTGGATTATTTAAATCAAAGTATGGGTTAAATAATTCATATGAAATAATTTATGTTTCAAAAATTATATTGTAAATTTTTTAAAATTTCTTCATCATCGTATTATCTTTCAACCAAAATCTTAGAAGCTAAAAATAAAATTTATTATTTAAAAAAATCATTTATAACAATGGTAGAAATTTATTAAATACTAAAAAAATAGAATTTTAACTTAGAAAATTATGGGAATTTCTTCGTGATCTTATAATACATATTTAAATTTTAAAAAATTTAAAATTTGAAAAATATTTTAAATATTATTTTGTAGTTTTTAGCCATTATTTTTATATATAAATAATTTAATAATATAAAATTATAATAAAATATTTTATACTGTGTATCAGATCTGGAATGTTATAATATATATATTTTTGTATATACATAATTTTAATTCTATTTATAATTGATATATTTATATAATATAAATATATACATTTAAATTCATATGTTTATAAATATTTTAGATATTACAAATATAATTATAATATATATATATATATTATTTTTATTATTATAAAAGATAAATGTATAATATATATATAACTACTTTGCATAATATAAATATATAAATATATATATATTGTCCTTTAACAAATTAATATCTAATTTAATATATGAAAATATACATATTAATATTTTATGTTATACAATACGTATATTATATATATACTTATACTGTTTTAATAATCAATTAAATAACAAGTTTATACATACACACACACATACATATATTTGGACAACATATAATACATATAAGATGAGATAACATGTCCGTTGTGATGCAAATCCCAACATTTATATATAGGCATGTTTTACCTTGCATGGATTATTATCTTACACATGCACACACATACATAAATGTATATGATATATATGTGTACCATTATACATAATTTAAAATAAATTCAATAAAATTCAATCCATTAATTATAAATTTAAATGAAATAAAGATTTTATTTAAATTAAATTTATAAATGTTCTAAATATATTAGACTTAATAGGCCTAATAAAGATCCAATAGGGTAAAAAATATTGAAATTTACCCATAACTTCCACTGCGGGCTGGCCTAGTTCCAACAGGAAATGTATGAGAGGGGAGGATGAACTTCGGCAAGAGGTAGAGCTAGTGGAGGTTTTAAAAAGTTGAAAAGGAATGAGGGTTGTGATGTATTTATAGAGGAGAGACTAGAAAGATAAGTTAGGATCCAAATTCATATTTCTCTCTTACCTATTCTTTTCCTCTAACCTAATTAAAACCCTAGTTTATTAGCCATCTCATGGCTACCCCAACCTGGTCTCTCATTGTCGAAATGCACATGCCTCTATTTGGGCTTCAAACCCATTTAAAGCCCGAACCAATTATACTGCATGTAAATCTAATTAAAATGCGTATCGATATCGCATATCGATTAATATATTTATAACCATGCCTCTATATTGTGTATCTTGTCAAAGCTTCTTAAGTTGTAATAGGATATGTCATAGTGTTTGTAAATGTGTGTTATGGAGTCTTGTATTGCAATTTGGTTTGAGTGGTTGTAAGAGTGATTGCCTTGTGCAACATTTAATGAGCTTTATGCTCTTTAGGTGTATATGCCGAAGTTGTTGAGGCACTTTGCCTCACATTTGCATTAATTTTATATATAAAACGGACGTGCCACTTAAAAAACAGGCATGTCTTACCAATATATATAGATAAATTAATTAATATTGTTCATGAAATCAAAATAAAATTTTATAATTAATATTTCATAAATATTAAATTATTCAGTTAATTTATAAAAGTTACAAATTAATTAAATCATTTGGTCAAAGGAGTATTCAACAATTTGGTTGTGCGACTCTTTAGCTGTAAATTTGGTCAGCGGTTAATATCGAACTATTCAAATATTAACTTTCGCACACCACTTAGCAGATGGTATGACATTTAGCCAAATTTATCGCTTACTTAGTTTTGGTAAAATCCAATTTTACTTTGTTAAGTGTCTTCTGATTGAGACTAATATTACTCCAATTCTCTTCGTCAAAACTATATCACTTCGGACTTATGGAATTTGGTAATGGTCAAAACTCCAATATCGTCCATATTCAACTTTATAGTCCAAATACAAAGTCCTTGGTTCAATAATAATAATAATAATTAGCCGAACTGCTCTAGCCAGGGATTTTGAATTTGAGTTGATCGTGGTACTAACCCGATATAACCGAGGAGACGAATCCTATCTTGAATAATGTTTCACTACCAATACGTCCGTTTGACCCAAACATAGTCAGTCGATGAACGTCATGCCATGATTTGACTATAATCGAAGTAGAGCTTTCATATCGAAGATCAACAATATTCTTAAATCGAGAGAACTAAGTAAAATAGTCACATCGGTATTTTCAATTTGACTTTAGTTGTACTAACCAACAGAAACCTATCGAGTGAGTCATTCCATAGTTGTCCAATAACTATCGGTATGTAATTCCTTGGTGCCTCCAATAGTCATAAGTAATGCACTACCCAACATTTGGAGAGCGTTGCGTACTCTACTCTCAACAGAGTCTCTATTATCAATGGATGCATCGATATCTAGTCTCGATGCATCTTGACCAGGAATATTTAAAATGATGTATTTATGATATTGTGATACAATACTCGTGATTACAACTATTTGTAATTACTATCACAAACACACCATTTATGGATTTTCTATTATATATATTTTAATTAAATATGTGATGCCCCACCTCTATACTCAAACTAGCCAAGGACACTACGGGGTAATGCCGTTGACTAGCATGAAGAATAAGGCTGTTGAGGAGTGACCATCTGTGTAATTGCTTTGTGCGAGTACCGATATGTCAAATAGTATGACATGCATTTCATTTCAAGAGGAAATCTGACATATCAAATACAAACTCAAAGCTACCACACAGTGGATATATGGCCTTCGGAAACAAATATAGAAATAAGCATAACACAAATCAGTCACAGATATTCATATCACAAAGGCGGAAACATATATGAATATAACACATAGAAGTGTACATCAAAGTAGGGTCATACAAGACCCACTACATCACAAACGAATAGGTACAAGTGCTGGACAAAAGAATATATATACATTAAGGAGTCTATATCTTGAAGTATACTAACAAAACTACTATGCTAAAGTAGTTAGCCAAAAGTCAGGTGACAGACCCTGATAAGAAGTCAAGCAGGAGCACCTGAAATACCTCGGTCTGACCCGAGTATTATTTAAGAAGAAAATAATAAATGGATAAGTCTAGCTATAAATATTAGATAAAATGAGATAGGATAAGAGATATTACAAAAAGTATGATAACAATAATGCCATACTGTGACAAGTATACATCAGATAACAACAAAAATCATACAATATCTCAAATATTCTTAAACACCAAAAAGAATTTCATATTCTTTAAATTATTCACCATAACACAAATATTGACAAAACATATCAATACCAATCACAAAAATCGGTGAAACACAAATTCTAGAAATCATTAACTAGAAATCCAGAAATTACAAAAAAGGGAAGGCCTATCACAAACGGAAGCACGAAAACTCCCCAACACGTGTGTCACAAACGGAACGCTATCCCATGGTCGCTAACCATAAAGCCGGTGCAATGGCGTAGTGCAATAACGGTACGCCCGAGGAACCTGAAACTCAAATGAGTTGGAACAACAACGTAGTGCAATAACGGTACGCCCGATGAACCTGAAACTCAAATATTTCGGAACAACGACGTAGTGCAATAACGATACGCCCGATGAACCCGAAACTCAAATAATTTGGAACAACAACGTAGTGCAATAACGGTACGCCCAATGAACTGAACTCCATAAAGCCCGTAGGTCGTAGCCTATAAAAATGAGACGAAGCTCAATAGAACTGGGTAAAGTCCCCCACGCGGACAAAGAGACATCGCACATCGCTAGTCTAAACCATAAAATGATCATCATTAATCAATAAGAAGTGTCAATTACACTAAGCTAGTAAATAAATGAGTTTAGCTTCATGTCCCATAACCATTGGCTTAACTTAAATATTTACGAACAAATTGTAGATTTCCACTCGAAAATTGTCACAAGATTTCAATCGAACAAGTCTAAGAATTAACCGACGAAGTAAACGCAAGCATTTCATACCACTTGTTTTGCTAAGTCGTTTAATTGGATTTCTCGTACGACAAAGGTAAAGGTTTGTATATACTAATAGATTGGAAAACGGATTTAAAAACGAGATTTGTATTAAAATAGAGTTGAAAACATCTTTGTGAAAGAGTTTGAATATTTACTACTAGTATAGAAACCTTTGTATTTGAAAGTGACAAATCACAAAAATGATTGTAAAAACAATCAATCACCAAAGATTCACATTCGAAGACGTGAATCAAAACCATAGAAATCGATATCAAATCCTTCAAATGGATATTCCCAAAAATCCAAAGAAAGAAGTCATCAAAGTCGATAATAAGTGATGACAACTATCCGGATCAACAACAATCGATTAAAAATATAAAATCCATTCAAAAACATAAGCAAATATGCAAACTGCTCAATTCCAAACGCTTGGAGGTTCAATCCAGGAGTTTGAAAACTAACCAGACGTCTGGTTTAGAATCCAGACGTCTGGATTTGTTCTTTGGAAATAATCCAGAGAACCCCTAGACGTCTGAAACTTCAAGTCAGACGTCTGAGACCCATCCAGACGTCTGATCCTAAATTTCAGACGTTTGGAATTAGTCTCTGCCTTTTTTTTATATTCTGCGTTCTTATATTTTTCTCTCCAGGTCCAAACCAAACGTCTACTTTTGGTCACCAGACGTCTGGTCACCTGGTCTGGGCAACAATTTGCCTAGGCCAAAGTGGCCAAAATGTATCGGGAGAGATCGGACGAGCAACGACGACTAAGGATTTACGCCAAGCGACAACCCAGTCTTATAGGCTCTTCGATACACCCCAAACAACATGTCCAGACATCCATAGTAGGATTTTCATAAAATTGGACTTCAAAACCAAAAATTGGAGAATTCACAAAACCAATTCAAATCAAAGCAAATGAACACGAAATAGATGTTAGGAATTCATACCTAACAACAATGAAAGCTATAGACGTAGATGTGAGTTCAAAAACTCACCTTTAAACCCAAAAACAACGAATGAGAAGCTCTAAAGCAAAGGAAAGATCAACTACTCTTCAACTTCAACTCTAGAAGCTCCAATCTAAGATTATAAGCAAATATTTCCTAAATTAGGTTATAGGAAATTTCTGAAATTGGAGAGAGATTGAGATGGAGAAGATGAAGAGGATGCTTACCTAAGCTTCTCTTTGATTTTGGAGCAAGAACTCGAGTTTCCAAATCAAACTAGGGTTTGGAATTTCTATTTCCCATTCTTTTCCCCTATTTTCTCTTGAGCAAGAGTGTTAGGAAATGGAATGAGTGAATGGATGAAGAGTAGAGGAGTTAGGGTATTATGTTGGGTTAGTGGGCTGAAACCCAAACCCAAAGCCCAAAATAGAAAAATAGCAAAATTCTACTCAACTCCAAACATATGGATGTTTATACTCAAAAAAGTTGTAAACACCATTTTGGACTCAATGGAAGTGGTCCGAGTCCCAATTCATCTGTTTACAAAAAGTAACATTTCGGACCTTTATTCGATTAACGATGCAATATTTAAATAAAACATTTAAATATATAATCATGAAATATGCGGGTTGTTACAAAATATTTCATTATTTATAACACACTATAACAAACATATAACAGAAAGAAAAACACATTACGAACGAGAATTGACTATAGAGTTAATTAATTTACAATAAATTACAGAATTGACTCTAGGGCATACTCCTAACACTATTAATCTCAACTGCACTTGGGGCCAATTATGGAATCTCGATCTCATCCCTTCAATCAACTTCTCGAGAGCCGGCCAAGCTAGACCCTTGGTGAATGAATCTGCTATGTTGTCCTTGGTATCTACTTTTTGTATCACGGCCTCTTTCTTCTCAATGAATTCTCAAATGAGGGGGAACTTCCAAAGAATATGTCATGACTTCTTGTGTACTTTGGATTCCTTTGCGATCTGAATCACCGCGTTATTTGTGAGAAATGCGGATTACGGATCTTAAGGCTGGAATAACACTAGAGAGGGGGTGAATAGTGTTTTGTGGATTTTCTAAATATTTTTGAAACTTATGTAAATTTAATTACCAACAAATGCAATTCACAGACATGGATATAATCACAGAATCAGACACAAATGCAAATAATAAATAAAAGCAGTAAAGGAAAGAACACACCGAATTTTATACTGGTTCGGAGTTACCCTACATCCAGTCCCGCACAAACGTACGGATTTCTTATCAAAAATAATATCTCAGATTACACCCTCGATTTCAAGGCCACGAGGTACACCCTCCTGTATTCGAGTCCGGGGCAAACTCTCTTGATTTACTAGGCCACAAGATCACCTAATCGATTTCCGGGGCAACAATCACACCCAATTGATTTCAAGGCTCAACCGCACCTTTTACTCAACAGTTTGATTTACAAATAATCCTATAACTCTGAATAGCATTGAGATCTTATGTAGAGAGTGGCAGAGAATCAAACAAGAGATAATCAAGTTTGATTCACTTGGTATTTCGGTAGAGTATAGTTTGGAATTCTTTAGAATAAATGTGGAAGATGAAGTGGAGAGAAAACAAGTGAAATCTGATTAAAAATTCATTTAGAACTACTGGTATTTATAGGAAATCAACAGCCATATCTATTCGTGAAAGGATACGACGAATAGACACTTCTTTTGAAATTTGAATTTTGAATTTAACGGACACCATGTCGACATGGGGGGGTTGACGGATGTCGACATGCTCTAGGCAAAATTGATGATTTTGATTTTCTTATCAAATTTGGTTTCTATAATTTTGTCAAAACGATTTCTAAACTTTGTAAATATATTTGAATATAGTTTAAACATATAAAAGAGTTTAGAAAGTAATTTTTAATATATATAATCTTAATCTATAAAGTGATTTAAAATCCGAGTAAATAAATATTTTAAAACAAGAGATAGTGTAAAAACAAACGAAGTTTAAAACAAGAGTTTATTTAAAAACAAAAACAAAGAATATTTTAAGGCTAAAATATTTTGAAAAGCAGTTTTGAAAATCATTTTGAAAACCCATTTTGAAGTAGTTTTGCATGCTTCTTCCTATAGAATATCTCATCATATCAGGACTCGAGAACTTGTACAAAACCAGGATGTTCGTTGGTTTGTAAGCCACTTGTCGTAGGTTTGTAAGCTACTTGTCGTGGGTTTGTAAGCCACTAAGAAGGTAGAAATGGGTTCCATCCCAAATGAAATATGGAGCGAAGATTTCCGTGCTATTATGAAGTTTTAACATAATTCTAGACTCAACACTTATCTTGTACTATTAAAATCTTGAACTCTTGATAACTTGATTTCTTGATACTCATGAGTCTTCAATCTTGATATCTTTGATCTTTAAATTCATCAGTCTTGTATCTCTATACTTACAGTCTTCATTCTTGGTACCTGCATGTTTATATCCTGCATATACACATATATATCTAAACTATAATGTTAGTATTTATATTTTATAACAAGTCCTAAGGTTGTTGTCATCAAAACCATCCTTCTCAAGTACTAACAATCTCCCCCTTTTTGATGATGACAACCTATGTTTATAAAATATACCTCTCCTTCAATAACTCCCCCTAAAACTAATAACTCCCCCTTAATCTAAGCCTAACTACTCTAACTACTCTATTTTATATTTCTCCCCCTTTGTCATCAACAAATCCTAAACTCCCCCTTAATCTAATACTATTTAAATTAAATACTAATAAGGAAGTATAATAAGTAGAACAAATATATTATTATATATGATGTTATATTTACATGTATATATGAAACATAAACATACAAATATATTTAAGTACATAAATTATAGAATAACAATACTAACGAGAGTTTTTGACAATCAGAGATCTGTGAATCAAACAATTTGGATAATGAAAACAAAAGTTTCCACATTGTTCAACCAAATTCCCATCTTTGTCAAAACAGACTTCGTCTACACAGACCACGTTGTCGTCTTCTTCCATAGGTGTTTCTTCCTCTTCTTCTTCTTCCTCTTCGCTGTGCTCTAAAGGATTATGCACATGAATGTTAGGAGAATCTTCTTCAATTACGATAGGATTTGCGTGATTATCCATTAGGAATTTTTGTAAATTTTGAAGAATTTTGCCTTGCTTTTCCTGTTCTTTTGCGATCCTTAGTTGCACAACTTGAAATTCAGTCAACATTTGCATGGCATCCTTTATAGATTCCTCAATCTTTATCACACGTGCTAGTGTAGTGCGTTGAAAAGGACCAGAATGAGGAGAAGGGAAAGAAATGGTGTCAATTTGGTTTAATTTAGTGGAGGAGGCCATTAATTTTAATTTACAGAAGTTTTATTTCAGAGAAAGAAAAGTGAGAAGACAGAAAAATTCGAAATACATAGGTTTATATAACTACCAAACTGATTTTAGTGGGAAAATCAAAATTTAAAATTTTGTTGTTGTATGTTGACATGGGTGGTTGGGGTATGTCGACATCCTTATGAAAATTTTGATATTCTTGTATATATATGTTACTATATCTATATTCTATATCTCAATTATTGAACAAATGCCTAGTTCTCTTCTTAATTTAGTAAATATAGGTTGATTTAAGGGTTTGGTGAAAATATCAGCAATTTGATTCAATTCTCGGAATTGATATATTCAAGAGAAATAATTTCTTTACTTATATTATCTCTGAGAAAATGATGTCTAATATCAATATGTTTAGTCCTAGCATGATGAGTAGTATTTTTAGACAAATTTATTGCACTAGAATTATCACAATAAATTGGTGATTTTGAAATTGTTAATCCAAAATCTTTTAGAGTTTGTTGCATATAAATGACTTGGGAGCAAGCCAAAGCAGTAGAGATATATTCTGCTTCAGTTGTTGATAAAGAAACAGTATTTTGCTTTTTGCTAAACCATGAAACCAGAGAATGCCCCAAAAAGTGACAAGTTCCACTTGTACTTTTTTGGCCAGATTTACAACCAGCATAGTCAACATCACAATAAGAAATTAAATTAAATGAATCATTTTTAGGGTAAAATAAACCATAGTCAAAAGTATGTTTAACATATCTTATGATGCGTTTCACAGTTTTTAAGTGAGTTTCTTTGGGTTGAGATTGGTACCTTGCACAGAGACAAACACTATGCATGATATCAGGTCTACTTGTAGTGATATAGAGTAGTGATCCAATCATTCCCCTATATAGTTTTTGATTTACATCTTTTGAAAGATCTTCTTTACTTAAAGCTTCATTGGTTGCCATGGGAGTGGGTTTTCCACTCGCAGTAGTCATACCAAATTTAGTCACTAGATCTCTAGCATATTTTTCTTGATTAATAAAGTTACCATTATCTAATTGTTTTATTTGTAAAACTAAGAAGAAAGTAAGTTCACCCATATGACTCTTCTCAAACTCTTTTGTCATTATTTCAGAAAATTCTTTATTCATTTCATGATTAGTTGAACCAAAAAATATCATCTACATAAACTTGTACTAGTTGAATATCATTTTTATTTCTTTTAATGAAAAGAGTATTATCTACTTTACCAATTTCAAAATTTGATTGTAATAAAAAAGATCTTAGTCTGTCATACCATGCTCTAGGAGCTTGTTTCAGACCATATAGAGCTTTCTTAAGTTTGAAAACATGGTTTGGAAATCTTTCATCTTCAAAGAGTGGAGGTTGTTCAACATAAACTTCCTCTTTAACAAATCCATTTAGAAAAGCACTTTTAACATCCATTTGAAATAATTTGAAATTATTATAATTTGCGAAAGAAAGTAGAATTCTATTGGCTTCTAATCTTGCTATGGGTGCAAAGGTTTCATCAAAATCTATTCCTTCTTCTTAACAATAACCTTGTGCGACTAATCGAGCTTTATTTCTCACGACCTCACCAAGTTCATTGATTTTATTTTTATAAACCCATTTTGTTCCAATTATACTTTTATCCTTAGGTCTAGGAACAATTTCCCAAACATCATTTCTGGTGAACTGATTCAATTATTCTTGCATAGCAAGAATCCATGAATCATCAGATGATGCTTCCTTTGGATTTTTAGGTTCAATAGTTGATATAAAAGCTACATTACTCATGTTATTTAGTTGATTTCTAGTTCTAACAACAGATTCAATATTACCTAGTATATTTTCTATAGGATGATCTTTTAATAGCCTAATTCTT
This sequence comes from Allium fistulosum, assembly GCA_030737815.1. Taxonomy (NCBI): domain Eukaryota; kingdom Viridiplantae; phylum Streptophyta; class Magnoliopsida; order Asparagales; family Amaryllidaceae; genus Allium; species Allium fistulosum. The sequence goes on from CM060904.1 coordinate 694,945,580, forward strand.
TTATTAGGTTGAATGATTTCATTGTTAGTTTCATTAGGTTCATTATTTAAAGTTACAAAATCTTCTTCATCTTCTATTTGTACAGTATCTTTAAAATTTTCATCAAAAGATACATGCATTGTTTCTTCAATAGTGTTAGTTCTTAAATTTTAAACTCTAAATGCTTTACTTCTATTAGAATATCCGATGAAGATACCTTTGTCGGATTTAGGTTCAAATTTATCTAAATTATCTTTTGTATTAAGAATAAAACATTTACTACTAAAAACTTTAAAATAAGCTACCGTGGGTTTCTTATTGTAAAGTAATTCATACGGTGTTTTATTAGTTAATGGTCTAATTAAAATCCTACTTAATATATAACAAGCTGTAGCGACTGCTTCAGCCCAAAAGTTTATAAGTAAGTTACTATAAAAAAGAATTATTCTAGCATACTCTTGAATCGTTCTATTCTTACATTCTACCACTCTGTTTTGTTGTAGATTTCTTGGAAAAGAGAAATTATGAGTTATTCCCTTTTTATTGCAGAATCTCTCAAAAATTTTATTTTCAAATTCCCCACTGTGATCACTGCGAACAATTATAATTTTTAAAGAAAGTTGGTTTTGAAGTCTTTTTGTAAAAAAATTAAATGAATCAAAAGTATCACTTTTATGTTTCATAAAAATTGTCCATGTAAACCTAGAATAATCATATACAATTACAAAGACATATTTATTGTGATTTATTGATTGAATTTGAGATGTACCAAATAAATCTAAATGAAGTAACTCAAGAGGTTTTGAAGTTGAAATCATATCTTTTAATTTGAAAGAACTTTTCCTAAGTTTTCCTAATTGGCAAGCATCGCATATACTATATACTTTAAAGTTTAACTTGGGAAGACCTCTAACTAAGTCAAGTTTGGATAATCTAGATAACAGTTTGAAATTTAAATGACCAAATCTTTTATGCCAAATCCAAGAGTCACTTGTATTAGCCAAAAGACATAAGTTATCATTTGAAACTTTCATACTAAGGATGTAAATATTTTTCTTCCTAATTCCTTCAAATATAATATTTGAATTTTTATCTTCGATGGGTCACTTATCTTTTTCAAATTCAATCTTGTATTCTTTATCGCAAAGTTGATAATGCTAAGCAGATTGTGTTTCAGATTCTTAACTAATAAAACATTAGAAATAGTAGGAGTTTTAGAGTTACCGACATTGCCGATGCCGATCACATATCCTTTTGAGTTGTCTCCAAAATTAACCAATCCTCCATCTTTATAGATAATATCATTCAGCATATCTGGATTACCAGTCATGTGTCTTGAACATCCACTATCAAGTATCCACTTATTCTTCTTGATTTGCACAATTTGTCCATTGAGTGTTGATTCTTCAAAAGCCATATAACATTTTTCTTTCTGCACAGAATAAAAACTTGGTAGATAACTTGGTTTTCTATAATAATTATATGCAGACTTATGAGACAATGATGATTTGAACAGATTTAAACTAGTGTTAACAAAATCCCCAAAAATAGCCATTTTTTAAAAAACTTTTTCGAAATTCATATTATGAAAACTTTGAAAACCTAGCTCTGATACCAAATGTGAGAAATGCGGATTACGGATCTTAAGGCTGGAATAACACTAGAGGGGGCTGGGGTGAATAGTGTTTTGCGGATTTTCTAAATCTTTTTGAAACTTATGTAAATTTAATTACCAACAAATGCAATTCACAGACACAGATATAATCACAGAATCAGACACAGATGCAAATAATAAATAAAAGCAGTAAAGGAAAGAACACACCGAATTTTATACTGGTTCGGAGTTACCCTACATCCAGTCCCGCACAAACGTACGAATTTCTTATCAAAAATAATATCCTAGATTACACAGATATAATCACAGAATCAGACACAGATGCAAATAATAAATAAAAGCAGTAAAGGAAAGAACACACCGAATTTTATACTGGTTCGGAGTTACCCTACATCCAGTCCCGCACAAACGTACGAATTTCTTATCAAAAATAATATCCTAGATTACACCCTCGATTTCAAGGCCATGAGGTACACCCTCCTGTATTCGAGTCCGGGGCAAACTCTCTTGATTTACTAGGCCACAAGATCACCTAATCGATTTCCGGGGCAACAATCACACCCACAATTGATTTCAACCGCACCTTTTACTTAATAGTTTGATTTACAACCTATAACTCTGAATAACATTGAGATCTTATGGAGAGAGTGACAGAGAATCAAACAAGAGATAATCTAGTTTGATTCACTTGGTATTTCGGCAGAGTATAGTTTGGAATTCTTTAGAATAAATGTGGAAGATGAAGTGGATAGAAAACAAGTGAAATCTGATTAAAAATTCGTTTAGAACCACTGGTATTTATAGGAAATCAACAGCCATATCTATTCTCGAAAGGATACGACGAATATACACTTCTTTTGAAAATTTGAATTTTGAATTTAACGGACACCATGTCGACATGGGGGGTTGAGGGATGTCGACATACTCTAGGCAAAATTGATGATTTTGATTTTCTTATTAAAATTAGTTTCTATAATTTTGTCAAAACGATTTCTACACTTTGTAAATATATTTGAATATAGTTTAAACATATAAAAGAGTTTAGAAAGTAATTTTTAATATATATAATTTTAATCTATAAAGTGATTTAAAATCTGAGTAAATAAATATTTTAAAAGAAGAGATAGTTTAAAAACAAACGAAGTTTAAAACAAGAGTTTATTTAAAAACAAAAACAAAGAATATTTTAAGGCTAAAATATTTTGAAAAGCAGTTTTGAAAATCATTTTGAAAATCATTTTGAAAAACCGTTTTGAAGTAGTTTTGCAAGCTTCTTCCTGCAGAATATCTCATCATATCAGGACTCAAGAACTTGCACAAAACCAGGATGTTCGTGGGTTTGTAAGCCACTTGTCGTAGGTTTGTAAGCTACTTGTCATGGGTTTGTAAGCCACTAAGAAGGTAGAAATGGGTTCCATCCCAAATGAAATATGGAGTGAAGATTTCCGTGCTATTATGAAGTTTTAACATAATTCTAGACTCAATACTTATCTTGTACTATTAAAATCTTGAACTCTTGATAACTTGATTTCTTGATACTCATGAGTCTTCAATCTTGATATCTTTGATCTTTAAATTCATCAGTCTTGTATCTCTATACTGTACAGTCTTCATTCTTGGTACCTGCATGTTTATATCCTGCATATACATATATATATATATATATATATCTAAACTATAATGTTAGTATTTATATTTTATAACAAGTCCTAAGGTTGTTGTCATCAAAACCATCCTTCTCAAGGACTAACATTATTGCCATAGAACAATGCCATAAGATATTTTATATCAGGAATCACTCCAAGATCACTCAAAAACTTGTGCATCCATGTTGCCTCTTTAGCTGCTTCATTAAGGGCGATGTGTTTGGCCTCCATTGTCGAATTAGCTATATCTCTTGTTTGGAACTTTCTAACTGACGGCTCCATCGTTAAGTGTAACGACATAACCAGACATTGACTTGCTATCATCTGTATCACTTTGAAAGCTACAGTCTGTATACCCCTTCGTTAGGTGGTCTCCATTCCTGTAAATAAGGAATAAATTGTAAGTATTTCCTAAATACTTCGGTATACATTTTATGACCATCCAATGTTTTCCTCCAAGATTAGACTGATATCGGCTTATGCATTCTAATGTGTATGCCACATCCGGTCTAGTACATAACATAGCGTACATAACGGATCCCATGTCTGAAGAATAAAGGATCCTCTTTACACGCTCTTTCTCCTCATCAGTATGAGGAATGTCCTTTTTAGAAAGGTCAACTCCAAACTGTGATGGAACGTTTCCATGTTTGGAATTCTCTATATTGAACCTTTTCAGTACGGTATCTATGTGCAGGGATTGGGAAAATCCCAACAGCCACTTAGATCCATCTCTATATATCTTTATACCTAGTATATAAGCCGCTTCTCCCAAATTCTTCATGGAGAAGTTGTTGGAAAGTCAACCTTTCACTGATTGCAATAACAAAACATCATTTCCAATCAATGATAAATCATAGACGTGTAGCACTAAGAATTCAATAATGTTGCCCTATTCCTTTATACATATGCACGCTTCCTCCGTGTTCTGATAAAAAATAAACTATTTGATTATCTTTTCAAAACACTTGTTCCAACTTCTTGAAACTTATTTAAGTCCATAAATGGACTTTAACAACTTGCAAGCTTCACCCTCACTCCCATTAAACACAAAACCTCGAGATGCGACATATAGATGGTTTCTTCTAAATCACCATTTAGGAATGCCATCTTTACATCATTTTGCCATATTTTGTGGCCATAAAATGCAACAATGGCTAGCGTAATTTGAATGGACTTAAGCTTGGCTACGACGAAATGGTCTAGTCATAAAATACCTTGAATTTGATGAAATCCTTTCACAAGTAGCCTAGCATTGTAAGCCTCTACTTCTCCATCTGCATTTTTTTTAAATCCATTTATAACCGATGGGTTTTATCCCTTCAGGTACGTCTGACAAAGTCCATATTTTATTTTCGTACATTAAATCCATCTCGAATTTCATCACTCCAAGCCAGAGTGTAGAGTCTTTACTCTGCACTACTTGTTGGAAAGATAAAAGAGTGTCATCATCTAAGCCATAGTCCTTCTCTCCATCCAAAAGAAAACCGTAGTATCTTCCTAGCGCACAAGATTCCTTACTATACCTTCTAATAGGTTACATGTTTTTATATACGGGTGAACTCGGTTCTCCTATTGGTTCAGCCTCGGTGTTAACTTCTTGGATCTCATCCAAGTCTACAACTTCACTGTTAATTTCCTTCGATAGAAATTCCTTTACTAAAAAGAAAGTGTGTCCAGAAACAATAACCTTTTGTTCTTTAGCATTGTGGAAAGTATATCCCATTGAGTTTTTGAGATATCTTATAAATTTACATAGTACCGATCTTACCTCTAGTTTATTCGGACCAACTTTCTTAATGTATGTCGGACAACCCCACACGTTTAAGTACTTGAGTTGGGGTTTCTTACCATACCACGTCTTATATAGCGTTTTAGGCACATATTTAGTAGGCAACAAATTCAACATATGCGCTGTGGTTTCTAGCGCATATCCTCAATAGGACATAGGTAACTCAACCTTACTCATCATGGAATAAATCCTATCTAATAAGATTTGGTTCCTTTGCTCTAACAAACCATTATGTTGTAGATTATAAGGTGGAGTAATTCGATAGATGATCCTATTATCTTTTAAGTATTGTTGGAATTCATGTCTAACATACTCACATCTTCGATTTGGTCGAAGAATCTTAATCTTACGGTTAGTTTGGTTGTTTACTACTTATTCATATTCAACAAATTTCACATAGATATCGGATTTATTCTTTAGAAGATATACACATTCGAGTCTTGAGAAATCATCAGTGAATGTAACAAAGTAAGAACTATTATCTTTGGTGATTACAATTATTGAGCCACATACATCACTATGTACTAATTCTAAGAGTTCATTAATTCTTTCGCTGCTCCCATTGAAGGGTCGTTATACCTTTAAGACACGAATCACATGTATCAAATGATTCGAAATCAAGTGATGGGAGAAAACCTTCGATTTTCAATTTGTATAGTCGTTTCTCACTAATATGACCTAGCCTACAATGCCAAAGATAACTATCATTTATATTGTTAGAAGAATTACTCACAGAATACACGTAATTTGTAACAATCCACCTTGAAACAAACATAAATTCTGACCTAGAAAAGGCCCATCGGAACTTAGACCCATTCCAAAGCTAGCTGTTAGTAAGTAAAAAGACAATACATAGCTGTTTATCTACATATTCAGATCTCGTAGCGAAAGGTAAAATATAATAGTAACAACAATACCCATTTTATTATAAATTCAAAATGTCATAAAAACCATAATATAAAAACCGATAATAACTGTACCTTATTCGTGGTATTAGATTCAAAATACAATAGTTTCCAATTGGTAGGTCTGAAAATAACACAAATAGATAAATAGATAAACTACCACAAGCTTTCTCCAAGCCTTCACCTTCAACATCATCATCTTTATTAACCTGTGTTGTAATGAGTTAGGAGTGAATAAAAATCTCGAGCCTTACTACAATAGCACTTAGGCGGTATAATTTAAACAGGAATATGTCTTTCGCATTTTATCTACATCCTAAATTTTTCCAAATATAAGTCAAAAAGGCTTTTTCCATATATAAGCCCATAGCCATCTCGCTTTTAACCCAATAATCCATGTCTATCGTCAATAATGTCCTATCAATGTAAGAGATAGCACCCAAGTCACGTAATACTTTTTAATGGGAACTAGGTAGACTCTGACCATTTGATACCTCTTTTAAAGTAGGTCCCCATCCTTTAATATCTATACCAAGATGGACTCCTCTCTAGTAACTATCTGGCTGACATTGCACGGAATCTCTTCAACCACTTAATTTTTCATATCGAAGCGGGCCATTTCCCGAGATATCCTCTACCATTCCCAACTAATAACCCTGACCATTTACTACTTCGTACATAGGAAGAGGCAGGCTCACACACAACCACTTAATACCTTCAATCCCTGAAGCAGGTCTTTCATATTTATGACCCATACCCCATAGCGATGTCTCACATTAGTCTGACTATTCGTAGGTACTACTAGCCCGATTAGCTGGACAGATTTACCCTACAGAATTTGGGACTAACCTTGCATTAACTGTAGTTACTTATTATAGGCGATGTCCTACATTAGTCTCAAAGTGACAATGTTGGTAGCCAGATTAACTGGACATACTTTCATATGCTTTTGACTAACCTGGCATCCATATAACTTAGTCATAATCTATAACACTCTCTACATATACTATCACACATCTCACCACATTCCGTATCAAGGCCTGATAAGAAAACTCTTATTTTGCCTTTATAAATAACTTCTTTCCTAAGGGGGGATTTAATGATAATTAATAACTTATTAACTACGCAATTAGTACATTATAATTATATGTCATTTACGCTATAATATATGTGTGTGTGTGTCTGTGTGTGTGTGTATGCACCTAGGAATTTCTAAGCATGCGGAGTTTACGCCCTAAACCAACGTTTAAATGTCAACTCTTTCAAAATTATGCAAGTCTCATTTCCATATTATGAATATACCATAAATCCAATATCCAAAAATCCAATCAACATACTTACAGACAAATAAAATTCAAACTCAACCTATTATATTAATATAATGGAATAAATTAATAAGCTTACAATTTCGAATTCATTTACGCTCCATTCAACTTTTTTTACGTGAAATTAAACAAAGGGAATTTATATTAAAATTTTGGAAATAAGCGGTGCAAGCTACGAATAATAATTCTGCTTCGCATACCATTTCCTAATCAAAACCTTAATCAAATCCAAAGAAGAAAAATAAGAAGTGGAATAGAAAGTAAAAACACTAAAACCACAAGTCTACACAATGCTCATTATTTTGATATAAACAATTGAGATTCCAACCTAGAATTGACATTTCGCTTTGGGGGAATTTTGGAGATTTTTAATATGATGATTTCATGAACCAAAACTCCACAAGGCATAATTCAAATCCAATCTACACTAATCAATTACTAAGATAGAAAGACTAAGATTTCCACTCACAATAGGTCCTTAGCTTTGTCTTCTTTTGGATTTGACACACCTTCAATCTCTTTTAGATCTCTTCTTTTTGATATATATATAAAGCAAGGGGTTTGTATATATGTTAGATTCAGAAAATTAGAAGTTTAGAGGAGAATAGGTTTAGAAAATAAACAATAAACAAAAATAACCATATAGGATTTCCTACCTAAAACCCTAAAGAAGTCTTCCAAATCTTGGAAGAGATGAACTGACAGAGCTTTGCTAGGTTTCTAGAAAAATTTGTAAATAAAAGTAAGGGGGCTAGGCTCCTATTTATAGTGATTGGAATGCACCAGAACCATCGGATTTAAGTTGGTATAAAATAATATAATATGATACATTCAAAATGCACAAGACCCTAGCCCTCATGCACAGGGACAGGTCAACTGCCCTTATATTACCGGTAAACTGCTAGAGGTCGACGGTCCATATAGGCGGTCGACCAATGGTCCTTCTCTGGGAACGTTGTTTTATTGCCGTTGTTTATTTTATTTTATTCCATGATTATTTTTTAACGTTAGCGTTAATTTTTAATGATTACTTAACTCCCAAGTCTAAATACTATCAACGTTCAAATTTCAAATTTAAGAACTATTTGAATTTGAATTCCATTTAAATAATTTTGAATTCGAAAACTCCAGGCGTCCATAACTTTTTCGTTTGAGCTCCATTTTCAACATATTATACATGGAAATTGATCAGAATTTTACCACAAACACAACGGTATAACTTTCGTGGTCAAATTCTGAAATTTCCAAAATTTTCATTTTTAACTTTATCTTTTTAATTAATTTATCTAATTAATTTATTATAGATTTTTATGGGGCATTACATAATTAGTATTAATCACATAAAAGTCATTTTCGAGAACACCATTATAGACTTTACTTACATTCAAACTAATGTTCATAACATTATTTGCACAATAAAATATATATCCAATCTCAGACAATTTAGAAAACAAAACTAATCCCACAAATAAAGTCTTTTACAAAACAACACTTATTTAATATCAAAACTACTCCACTAGGCAAACATAAATGATAATCTCTTACCGATGTTGCATCTACAATAGACCCATCAGTAATTTGGAGCCTCATCTCTCCTTTTGCTACACGGTGCCAGTTCCTAAGTCCTTGCAATGAATTACATATATAAGGTCCTAGATCCAGTTTCTAAGACCCAAGACATTTTATTGATTACAAAACAATTTTGAATCATAAATGCATCTGATGGAGCTGCAGAACCATTCTGCTTTCTTTCTCTAAAAAATTCAAGTAATTAGGACAATTCCTTTTCTAGTGACCTTTCTTGTGGCAGTGGGGACAATCACCCTTGTCATCCGTCTTCTTACTTTTCTTGGTCTTTTTACCTTCTGTTTCTGCTTCTTCGAACTTTTTGAAGATGATGCACCACCTTTCCAGCAAGCATGGCCCCTTGATCCTTAGATGTTGACTCAGTCAACCTCAACATATTGAGGAGATCCATGAAATTCACATTACATTGATTCATATTGTAATTCAGTATGAACGGTTGATACCGAGGTGTAAGAGAACCAATGATTGAATCAAATTGTAATTCATTGCTTGTCTGCACATCCAACTACGAAAGCCTAACAACATAGCCCTTCATCAGCTGTACGTAATCATTCATCTTCTGTTCTTTAGTCATTTTGGTATTGAAAAGCTTCTTCGTAAGCTCCTTGCAGAAAACAAAATTGAATTATTTTCCATATAATATATATATATATCAAATATTTTAATAATATATGTATATATATCTATGTATGTATGCATAATTATATGTGAATGACATATACATAAATACTATATATATATATTAAAAAAAAATATGCTTACTTAATAATGCTCAAGACAATTTTTTTTTAAATTTATTTAATTTAAGTTTCTGATTATAAATAAAATAATATGTACACACACACAATATGTTTCGAAATTATAATTTTATGTTTCAATAATCGATAAAATAAATCTATATGATATTTTAGCATTTGAATATTTTAATATATATTTTGTAATTTAAAAGCAATAATAAATTTAAAATTAAATTTTGGCATTTAGATTAATATTTAATATATATATATAATTTTATAGTCGAAAGTTTCAGGTGTGAAAATGATTTTATAAAATTTAAATTATACCTTATATGATATATTTATTCATTTTATAGATTTATTTAAGCGATTTGAATAAAATAATATATAAATATATATAAATTTATTTTTATGCAAAAAACATGTTTTAGGTATAAAACTATTTATATGTAATTATTAAAACATATTTTGTGTAGTATAAAATTTAGTGTTTAAATTATAAAGTTTATGTTAATTAAATAATGTATATTAAATTAATTTAAATAAAAAAAATCAATTTTTTTATCTTAAACCGTGAGTTTCAAGGCATGTATATGTCATAATTTTTTTTAAAATATATAAGCATATAAGCAAACGACTGTTCTAAATGTGATGATATACTGATATACTAGAATCATCACCTAACTATCATGATGTCACATGGATCACTAATATCCTAATTTCAACATTACTCCTCTACTATTCGATCCTTCCATGTGTCATTAATCATATTGCTCGTTGGTTTGTGCACGGATTGCTAACATTGATGAAGGCAAGGGAAAATTCTTTAGGTGGAAAGATTTGGCCGAAGGCGGGAATTTTTAATTAGAAGTTAGGCGGGAAATTCAAACTTTGGTGCCTATGGGGTTTAACTTTGGATTTATTCTAAAGGCTACGCTTTGCTAGTTTATGACACTATGGTTTCTATATTTGTTCTTAATCGATGAAGTTCCTCTTGAAAATAGTGATGAAGTCCTCATTTAGTGCTAGTGTTGTTTCTCGATTGATGATATATATATTTTGGGAAGATGACGGCATAGATCTGAGGATGGTGTCGACTTTGGTCCTAAGAAGGTGTTGGTGTAGATGTTTACAAGGTGGTAATGTTGATTTTAAGGATATGGTGAAGCTAACCTTTAAGAGAAAGGAAGCATAGTTTTCAAAGGGTTGATGAATTATGCTTTAATGGGATGATGGCGCAGTCTTCAAGCAAAGTCGGCGCAATCTTAAAGGAGATGATGATGCAGTCCCTCAAGAGAGGTTAGCGTAGTCTTTAAGGACATGATAATGCAGTCTCTTAGGAGAGTTAGCATAGTATTTTCTTCTACTGGTAGATGAATTCTTTGAGTTTGCTTTTGCTTATAGGTAATACTTATTTGGTCGTTTTTTGAAGGGGTGACTTCCTTGTTTACCTATCGCTGTATGATGTTGTGGTACCAATGCAATTCGTCATTCTTCTTTGTGTATTTGGGATTTCCATTATTACAATCAAGTGGTCATTGTTTATCGTGCCTTTAAAGTTTTTAATGATTATGATTCTCTTACCATAAACTATATAAATTCCTCCTTCCCTTTTCATTTCTCTTTTTCCTACTTGAGAGATTCTAACTTCTAATTGCAGTGGCCTTTTCTCCTTATTTATTCGTAATTCTCTTCGCTTCGATTCACAGATCGTTTGAATCACAAGTTAGACCCTCTCTCTCTCTTTTCTATATTACTATTCCATGTGTTTTTATACAACCTTTCTCTTCCCTTTGATTTATAATTATATGTATCCACACCTTGTGTATTTGGGGAAATGTTTATATGGGTTGTTTGAGCGATTCGGTATTTTAGATGAGCTTGCTTCTTTTACTCTTTATTTATGTACACATATTTCCCATTGCACTCTTTTTCTCTTTTAGTTACTCATGGCTCAAGACAATCCTTCGAGCACTTTGGGTTGTGGGCTTAACTTCTTTTACTTAAATGACTTCGGCCATCTACGAAGAAGGTCAAGTGCAAGGGATTTTGGACCATTTTAGACTTAGTGATTATGTACTTAAGGCTCTTGCCTACTCTGGCCACATTAACATGTCCCTAGAAGGATTTGTTTTGATAACATCAAAACACATCTGAAATGGGTTCTATCTTCCACCACATCTCATGATTAGAGAATGGTTAGCCACCATCATTCTACCTAAATTTAGCTATCTCTTATTTCTTATACATGCTCACGTCCACCTTTGTCTTGTATGTTGAGCGCATGAATGTACCTCCTATATATCGTGAGCTATTGTTCTTGTACTCAAATTGTGAGAATACGATTGTTGGCTGCAATGGATTCTTTTATGTTAAAGCCTTAAAATCCCTCTTCTCGGTTTCTCCTCATAAGACTTAAAGATCGATTGACTAGTTTTTCTATATTTCTAATTGAGATGGTTTTATTCCCTCTTTTAGATCTCCTAGTATTGTTATCACCCTTTTATCATTTTGTTTTTCATTATTGTTGTTACTTTAAGCTATGCTGACCTGTATGCTCTTTCTATTCTTCTTTCCCTCACTCCTTTCCTCTCTCTCTCTCTCTTTTAGTTAAATGCCCTGACTTTCTTAGGGAGGAACAAGATTCATTTTTAATGCGCAAAACCAACATTCTCAATCTTGACAAGGATATTCACAAAGGTTCTAATGTTTTCTATGAATCACTACCGTGCAAGTATGGCTTCTTAGACTCACATCATCACTTTTCTCATTCAATGTTTGCTTACAATTTCATTACCTCTGCATCGTATGGTATATTTGTTATTTATATAAACATGTTAGTGTACATACGTAAGGATACATGTATGTTATTGTGTGTGCCTAAATAATGGTCAATTTTCTTTAAGTTATCTTTTGTTTAACATTATATATGTCTTTAAAGGTTTCATTGATTGAATTACGCATGTAACATGTCTGAATTTTTAGATGCATTCAAACCTAAGAAGTCAACTAGGAGAAAAAAGGTTGGAGTTGGAGAGGGGCTATCCATGGGCGGTTGTAGCCTTCCTCCTCCACCTTCTACTGACATTCCTGCCATGGAAGTGCCTCCCCTTAATACGCTCCTTGCTTCTCGACACTTCATGCCTCTTCCAAAGGGCAATGTCGGTTCTACTTTGGGTAAGCAGATAGGGTGACTCATGATTGATAATATTTTGACCCTCAACTTTACTCCTTTTTCTTTATTGTTTCTTCAAGTCATAGAGCCTCTCTCTGTTGAAGTTTTCCATAGTCTTCGCAAGATTTAGTCTTATGTAATATTTTGCTCCTTTTTTAAAGAATATTTTTTATATTTCAATTGGACAATTACTTGTCCATTTTTTGTTTCATGCATGGGTATGCATTGGCCATGGAACTGCATTACCGGGTTGAGTTCGCCGAACCGACACTGATAACTTCATTGGTCAAAGTTCAAAAGCTTAAAGGGCGCATCAAGGTTAGGCATAAAAGGGAAAATGAGTGCAAGAAGGAGCTTGATGGGCTTAAGGTGAAATATTCGAAGGTCGAGGCTCATGCGATAAGAGCTGAGAGTGATCTTGCAATGGCCAAGAAGGAGAAGAAGAAGTCGAAGAAGAAATTAGGCCAAACTATTGGAGATTCTGAGAGCTCGGCCAATAATGTTCTCTACCAAATATATGCGTAAGTTAAGGGACAGTTCTTTGCAGATCGCCTTGACCATCTAGAGGTGGAGGTGAGCTTTGGATTTCTAACAAATTTTGTTATTGTAAAGGCTGTCCAAGAGCAATGCCATAGGTTGTGGGTCAAGGAGCGTAGTAAGGCATGTTCCTCGACTGCTGTTCAAGTTGATTCGAATGATTTAGGCAGTGAGGAAGCATCCAAGGTTACACTTGATGCTGAAGCTGATCCGACTCGTGACCTCTCCCACTCCACTGATGTAAATATTTAAATGCTAGTTTTTTGTTTTCTTATAGTCATTCGTAGGAATTTTTGGGGAACTTTGTAATAGTACTTCTGATACATTAACACTTACATTTGTCGTTGTGGTGGATCTTTTATTGAGACTTTATAACTAATGACAAAATTTAGGTGTTTTAGTATTCCTTTTTGTATTTTGTCATTTTATAGTATAATGGTTGCCAATTTGGTATTTCATGTTGGATATAGTTGTATACTAGAATTAATACCTTTCCCTTTTAGGTTGGGATTGTTAATGTCAACGAATCTCTTTTAGCGAAGTCACTCAACAAAGATAACCTAATTCGATATCCAAAAGTGTACGTTAAGAGTCTAGAAAAGCAAGCCATGGAACGCTTATCAAGAAAGGTGGCCTTTGCATGTAATAAGAGATTGAGCTGGAAAGATCCATTATCCAACTAAGGAAGAAATCTCAAGAACTTTTATTCATGATTGCAAACATTATTCATGAAAGGGATGCACATTATGACCTAATAATGCGCAAGTGAGGCTGCTCGCTAAAGAGTGAACTACTTTATTTAGAATATTCCCACTTATTATGGCTTAGGAATAAACTTAGTCATTGGTAGCCATGATGTTGCATTTAGAGTATATTGTAGAATGTTATTTATTTTAACAAAATGTCTTTGTTTGTCTATGCGCATTTACTTATTTATTTGATTATTTTATCCTTTATGTGTTGTGCAGCCTAATGTTCTATCAACATCTGACCTAGTCCTAGCTAACATCTTTATGGCATGCGACGATGTTGGTGGAGGGTTGGAAACCGTCGACGATGACCTCCTCAATCTGGACCTGGAGAGGGAGAAAATAGAAAAACATCTTCGAGATTTAACGAATGAATTGAATGAGGCTAAACAAGCTTTATGTAAGCAGCATGATTGTAAACTAAGCAACACTTAGATTTGAATACCACAAATGAAAAGATAAAAGACCTAGAGGAGTTATTAAAAAATGTTGAGGGGTCATATAGGGTTACCTATAAAGAAGACATTAAGAAACTTGAGAAAACCGTTGAAGAGCTATTCAAGAAAGTAGCTCATCGGCTGGCTGAAGTGGGCAAATCTTCTTCTGAGATTGTCCTTCTAAGCGTATCCCCTACGGGTGCAGTTCCAAAAGCTCTCCCAACCTGGATAATGTGGCACTTCAGTGGAAAAAGAAAATCATGGTATATTATCAAAGGAATGATGACGAGTTAAAGATTTCTTATGAAAAGTGGTTAAATGGTTCTAGTAAAGAAGTGAAGATTAAGGGTCGCTCGACTGCCTACAAACTATTTGGTGCATTCGCAAAGAAAACCAAAAGATTAAAGCGGAAATTTTGGATGATTTGAAATGACTGTGGCGTGTAGCTATTGAACGAATTAACGAACTAGAAGACCACATACTCAATTCTAATCCCCTATGCAATCCTTAGCTATGACTTCTTCACATTCGCATTCTATAGAGATTGGGGTTCCTATAGCTATGCAATCAGAGTTAGCAGAAAAACTTAAGCAGGAGAGGGTCAAACGCGTTATGGTAAATATAGCTGTGAAGCACACAGTTGACGTGTTTAACCACTTCATGTCGAAGTTAAACTTATGTTTTCTTTACAATCGATCTGACTGTATTTTTAAGGAATGGGACTTTGGCAATCCTTGGACTGGTACGAACTACAATCTAAGGCTTCTTGTCGTACGAGCCCCTCGTCGTTCTTCGGTCGTCACAATTGAGATTTCTCAATCTCAAATTGTTTCTACTCCTTGAAAGAGAATAAATCTTATAATAGACTAGGGGTCGGAGTCTAACTAAGGTATTTTCTTTACGCATGTTTTTTTTTCATTATGTAATATTTGTAATAGGGACCTATAATGATATTATAAAATTGTACGCATATATTTTGAGCTTTGTGCAGATTTTTATTTGAATTTATCCTTTTCTTTTTATGGTATGAACTTCCCTTTTCCCTTTTCCATTACCAATCTTAGTTTTGAATGTGGATTTTTCTTTTTGTTCTGCACTTGGCATGATTTGCCCAATCTGGTGTATAAATGTTTTATGTTTTGACTGTGAAGTCAGGTCATGTGTTTACAACTTTTTATTTTATTTGCATGATTTTTATATTAGTTTAGACAGTCTAATATCCCCACGTCTTGTGAAGTTGTGACTGAAAAGCCAAGCTATGGAGTCATAGCTCTCAATATAATTTGTAAGAAAAAGCAATTGACAAACATATTTTTATACTAGTTTAGGTCGTCTGATATCCTTATGTCCGGTTTAGTATTTCATACTTTGTTCAATCATAGCTTTGTAATTTATACTTTATTATAATAAAAAATGTAGTCAGAGGTGCTCAGAGTTCCATGCCATTGAGGCAGTAAGCACCGTTTGAGAGTGTTTTTGCGATTACCAAAGGTCCCTCCCAATTTGGTCCAAAAATTCCTTTTGTTGGATCCTTTGTGTTAGCTATTATTTTTCTTAAGACTAGATCTCCCTTGTGAAATTTCCTTTATTTGAGTCTCGAGTTATATGTTCTAGCCATTCTATGTCTATAAACTACAAATACGATCACTGCTTCATCTCTTCTTTCTTGTATGAAGTCCAATGCGGCTTCTTTTAGATAGGAGTTCTGTTTCGCCACATATGATAAGGGTCAGTGTGAGGGTACATCTACTTTGATTAATAGCATGGCCTCATAACCGTATCTTAGAGAAAATGGCATATGTCCAGTGGGGATCTAGTGGATATTTTTTTTCCTTATAAAGCTAAAGGCAATTCCTCCACCCATTTTCCCTTGACTTTCGTGAGCCTTTTGTTCAGTAACTTCTTCTTCAGTAACTTCTTTATTTTTTTCTTTCTCGCTATGACCTATCCATTAGCTTGTGGATGAGCTACTGGCGAATTTTTTTTATGATGCCATTTCTCTCACATAGGTCGAAGAATTCCTTGCTTTTGAACCGCGTTCCATTGTCAGAGATTATCTTATAGAGGATCCAAAACTTTGTTATGATATTTCTAACAACAAAAGTGACTATCTTGTTAAAATTTATGCTTGTGAGGGGCTCGGCTTCTACCTATTTGGTAAAGTCAGCCACTGCCATTATTGCAAACCTTGTGCCCCCTTTAGATATCGAAAGTGGTCCTATCAAGTCGATTCCTCATATACTGAACGATAATAGGCTGGTCATGGGGATGAGTTCATGTGATGGTCATCTTGGGATACAGGCAAACTCTGGCATCTATCACATCTTCGAACAAACTTTGTGCATTGGCTAACGCAGTTGGCCAGAAATATCCTTGTCTTGATATCTTTTTGGCTAACTTCATTCCTTTCAAATGGTCTCCATAGTATCCCTCATGAACTTCTCTCATGAATCTTACTCCTTCCACTTTTGTTTTGCATCTTAAATAGGGAGTCAAATAACCTCTCTTGTAAAGTATTCCACTGAATAATGTGAAGTAGGGAACCTAGTATCTAATCTTTCTTGCTATGTTTCTACATGCTGGTGAGGTTCCTTCCAGCAGGAAATGTTTAATTGGTGTCATACAAGATTTAGTTTCTTCTTAGTTTACTATTGGTGGGACGTGGTTACTTTGTGTCCCGCTTGCTTCTCCCTAATCTATGTCCCCTTGGCCCCTTGCTTGATGGGATCATGTTTGCACTAGAATCTATTATGTTTTAGAAATGCTAGGTTCAACAAATGTCCCATGGGATCTGTTTTCATTTCTTGCACAACCTTAGTGCTCCCCAGCTTGGCCAAGTAGTCTACATAATAATTCTCCTCTTTGGGGATTTTCTCTATATAAAACTGCTCGAATTGAGCAAGTAATTCTTTGGATAACTCCGCATATTTGACAAGAATGGGTTCCTTGGCTTGGTACTTCCATGCACTTAATTTACAACAAGGTACGAATCATTGTGAACTTTAATGTGAGTTACTTACATTACTTGTGCCATTTTTAGCCCAACAATGAGTGCTTCGTATTCTGTGATGTTATTTATTGCTTTGAATTCTAGTTGGACCGCCCCGTATATATTTTGCTTGTTAGGAGTAACAAACATGTATCATATTCCTGCCCTCGCTCATTTGATGCCCCATCTACATAGAGTTTCCAAATCCGCGGGAGGGTCCCCTTGCCAAATGGTGTTGTTGGGGCAGTGCATTCCACAATGCAATCTGCTAAAGTTTGACTTTTGATGGCATTGCATGGGCAGTAGTAGATATCATATTGACTCAATTCTATGGCCCACTTCAAAAGGCAACTTGTTGTTTCAGGCTTCCGCGGTATTTTCTTTAATGGTTTGTCAGTACTTTGATGGGATGTACCTAGAAATATGGCTGCGGCTTTCACACTGTAAGCAGTAAATTATAAGCTAGCTTCTCTATCGTTGAATAATTTAGTTTGGCTTCGCTTAAACACTTGCTTGTAAAGTATATTGGTCTATGTATACCTGCCTCTTCTTGTACTACTACTGCACTCATATCCTGGTTAGTTATAGCTAAGTATACAAATAGATCCACATATGTGACCAGTTTTGAATGTATGGACGGGTTGGCCAGGTGGTCTTTCAATACTTCAAAAGCTGCTTTGCATTCTTCCATCTGCTTAAAATTCCTATCCTTTTTGGCTTGATCGAAGAAAGGAATGCACTTGTCTGTGGTCTTAGAAATAAATCTACTTATAGCCACCACCATCCTATTCAAACTCATCACTTCTTAGCTTTTTTAGGACATCCATCTTCCTTACAGCTTCAATCTTCTCTAAATTGACTTCTACTTCCATAATGCTCATAATATATCCCAAAAAATTTCCAGACTTGATTGCAAAAGTACACCTCAGGAGATTTAATTTCATCCCATACTACCTTAGGATTGCAAAAGTTTCCTTTAAATCTCGTACATGTGCTGAGAAGCTTTAGACTTGACTAACATGTCGTCGACGTAAACTTTGATGTTCTTGCCAATTTGGTCTTCAAACATCATGTTAGCTAACCTTTGATATGTTCCCCCACGTTCTTTAACCCAAATTGCATCACCTTCTAACAATATAGCCCTAAACTTGTGTGTTCCTTATCCGGTTCGAACACGGCTATTTAATTATATATGGAGTATGTATCCATGAATGTCAACATCTAATGCCTACTGGTTGCATCAACTAATTGATTTATTTGTCGTAATGGAAAGCTGTCTTTAGGGCAGGATATGTTGAGCTTCATGAAGTCTATGCAAGTTCTCCATTTTCCATTGGGTTTTCCCACCAGAACAGGATTTTCTATCCACTTCAGGTAATGCACTTCTTAAATGAATCCATTCTTCTTTAGCTTCTTAATTTCCTCATAGAGTGCACTTTACCTTATCTTTCCTGGTCTAGGTTACGCCATTTTTGTCTGACTGGGTGTGCATTAGGATCTATATTTTAAGCGCGGTAGATTATTATGGAGTCAAAAGGCAGATTATTGCAGGATCGATTCCTTTCATATCTAAGTGGGTCCAAGTGAAGATGTCATGGGATTTTTTTAAGAAACCAATCAACTCAGTGAACACTTGGTCGATTAGATTTTTTCCAATCTTCATGATTTTGGTTGGATCGAAGGATCTATTTGGATGTCTGCCAACTAGCTCTAAGTCTTTACTTTTCATTCCCAAGCAAGGGCTACCTAATCTTCTATATCTTATCGGTATGATGAGACTTCACATTTTTTGAGCGATGAGGTATTCAACAGATACTGCATAAACACAAAATCATACTCATTCGTTCCAACCATATGCAAATAATCTCTTTTCACTTTTCTTTCAGATATTATAGTTTTTATATGACCTATTTCAATATCTGTCTTAGAACTTAGTTCCAGAGCGGTTCTTTAATCTGGCTTGTTATTTTCATTTTTATATAAATCAGAGGACACAAATGTATAATTTCAAACAATTTTATTGATAGGATTCAATTTTGCATTTTATAATTCTATAGCTAATAATCGCTCTCCCCTCACACTCCCAATTCACACGGAGGTGTGAAACTTCATCAACAAGTAATTACGATGCCGAACTCTTTCCATAATTAGGAATTAACAAATTTATGTGATATTAAATTTTCCTTAGGATAGTAATTATGTCATTGTGTGCTTGCATAATTATGAGGTTATACTCTAACTATTTGTCAAAATTTCAAGCCTAATTTATATCCAATTTAGTTAAAAATAGAAAAGAATCTAACATTGAGAAGAGCAAGTAATGTGCAGAAAAAGTAAACGATACAAAAATTTACGTGGTCTGATTCCGAAGGATCTTATGTCCACGGGTAAATCTTTGCTTATATATTTCTTTTGGGTATAAACTTTCTCAACGGTAAAGAGTACAAGTATATTTAGTATAGAATTTAGAGAATGTCCAATAAAGTCCTTTTCCTTGCTACAATAATCTTCTATTTATAGTGCAATGATATTTTATAGATAGCTAATCCTTTAATTTCAACATTGCTCCCCCACTGTTTGATCCTTCTACGTGTCATTAATCATGTCGCTCGATGATTTGTGGATGGATTGCTAAAGTGGATGAAGGCAAGGGAAAATTCTTTATGTAGGAAGATTTGGCTGAAGGAGGGAATTTTGAATTCGAAGTTAAGCGGGAAATTCAAACTTTGGTGCCTTAGGGCGGGTTAACTTCTGGATTTATTCTGAAGACCGTGCTTTGCTAGTTTATGGAACTGTGGCTTCTATATTTGTTTTTAATTGATGCAATTTCTCAATCGATGACACACACACACACATACATGGAAGATGATGGTGTAGGCACTGGTCCTAGAAAGGTGTTGGTGCAAATGTTTACAATGTGGTGATGTTGATTTTAAGGAGATGGTGAAGCTAACCTTTAAGTGAAAGGCAATGCAGCTTCGAAGTGTTAATGAATTATGCTTTAATGGGATAGTGGCATAGTCTTCAAGCGAAATCAGCATAGTCTTCAAGCGAAATTGGCACAGTCTTGGAGGAGATGATGATGCGGTCCCTCAAGAGAGGTTGGTGTAGTCTTTAAGGAGATGATGACAAAGTCTCTCAGGAGAGTTGGCGCGGTCTTTATCTTCTATTGATAGATGAATTCTTTGAGTTTGCTTTTTCTTGTAGGAAGTACTTCTTTGGCTGTTTTTTGAAGGAGTGACTTCCTTGTTTGCCTCTTATTGTATGATGTTGGGTATCAGTGCAATTCATCTATAAAGATTGCACGACCTTTCTTGGATTCAGTTTAATTTTCCATTTTTTATTCCCTTGTTATGTTGTTGTTCATATATGGACTACGTATTCATCTTTGTCTCTGAACGTAGTTTGTTGGGTTAGAGGGTGTCTAGTTTTGTGCAGTTTTCTTCTTTTGGTGATATTATGGTCGAATTGCCTTTTTTCCTCTTTTGGTTGCACAGTTCTATCTGCGCTTATTTTGTTGACCTACGTTACACATGTTTGTAGGAGAATACTGAGTGCAACAATTTTGGTCTTGCTGTGGTTCCATAAATCTTCTCTTAGGCTCAATTAGGGTTTTTATATTCCATTGTAAGGAGGGTTTATTGCTACTTGTAGTGTTTGTTGGTAGCTCCTTTTTTGAGTGTAGAGTCAAATTATTTGAGTACTCTCCTCCTTGGAAAGATCGCTCATTTTCCTCAAAAAAATAGGTTTTTAATTTAAAGCATTTAAATTTTAAATTTTAAAATCTCTATTTCTAATAATCTTTATTTAAAAAAAGTTGATATACGATGTTATTGTCAAAAGAAACATAATTATTAATTCTAATCAGAAGTTTTAAAATGAAAATAAATAAATAAGTGATAAGAGATGGATAACTTCTTTATTTTCAAAAAGTGCTCTCATTAAGCTCTTTTATTTTGTGAAATGAATAAAAAAAATCTTAGTACTTATTATTAGTGCTGATCACTCATTACACTACATTTTCCAATTATACTCATATGTAACATAATAGTAATATAATGTAGTTTCCAATCATTAAAACCGAATATACTAAAAGCTACTGGCAAATAAAATTGGATGGCAACTTACCATAGCGTTTGAATATAATTTGAATTTAAAATATGATAATTTATTAATTGATTAATAAGAATCAGAATGAAATATATAATAACTTATATGATATCACTATTAGAATTTTGTTCATAAACATCGCATCTTTTACATCAGGTAGAAAAACACATGATGTTAAAAACCTTTATAACATCGTTATTTTTATTATCGATGTTGTATAAAACACACACATCATATTGATTTTCAAGGCGATGTTAAAACTTTTATTATTATCTTTGTAACATCATTCTTTTGCATTGATTTTCAGGGAAATGTTAAAATGTAAATTCCAAATTTGTAAAGAAGCGCAGAAAAACTAAGTATAAATATTTTGGTAGAAAACGCGAAATACACCCAAATTCCATCGTCTGTGAGAACAACCGTCGCAAATAGTACTATTTGTGTACAATTGTTATTTTCTTAAAATTTTAATTAAAAAACATGGGAACTTAAGCAACAAGCCCCTATAATTAATTATAATAGACAAAATGCCATTTATCAATAATTATATGTAAATCAAGTCTCGCATCTCGTATACAAGGTGCAATGCGCTGCGGAAGACAGAAAAAAATGCCAATTATCAATAATTATATGTAAATCAAGTCTCACGTCTCGTATACAAAGTGCAATGCATTGTGAAAGATAGACAAAATACCATTTATCAATAATTACATGTAAATCAAGTCTCACATCTCGTATACAAGGTACAATGCACTACAAAAGATAGATAAAATGCCATTTATCAATAATTATATGTAAATCAAGTCACACATCTCGTATATAAGGGGTAATGCACTACGGTAGGGGTTCAGGTGCTAGGCACCCGAAAAAATATTTTTGGGGCAACATTTATTTACAAACATGCATCAAAATTTTTTTGGGACAATATTTTTTAAACATACGCATCTCACGATCCGCTTCCATCTAGTCCACAAGCTTCCATGCATTTCCATCTAGCCATCCACTTCTCACGATCTGCATGCATAGCAACCCACCAACTATCTTCTGCCACATCACTGAAACCCCTCATTCTCATTATCCAAAAACCCTAAAATTTGACTAAGTGCAGAAAACCAATTTTCATTTCCCTCCTTCCCTTCCAAAATTCGTTCACGTTCGTACTCCAAAATTCATTCACGTTTGCTCCAATTCAGCTAAGAAGAATACTTAATCCCTACATTCAATTTTGGCATCTTGATTTCAATTCTAGCATCTCGATTTCAATTCGATTCAATTTCAGTATCCCTAATCCCTAAATTCAATTTCAGCATCCCTAATCCCTAAAATAAATTTCAGTATCCCTAATCCCTAAATTCAATTTCAGTATCCCGTTCTTATTTCAGCATCTCGATTTCAATTCGATTTCAATTCAGCATCTCAATTTCAACTCAACTAAGGAGAAGATGCTGCAGCATGCTCTATTTCAATTCATCCACATCTAGCTCGGTCACGACTTCGCCAAATATTCTTTTAGTTCTAGTTTTTACAAACCAAGTTCGGTTTGTTTGGAAGAAATTGTACTAATTCTACACAAATCGATTATGCAGACTTATCTAGGGCTCCAAATATTCAGGTTTTATTTTAAATGCACAAGACAGATCCTCAGAATTTTGATTATGTTGTAGAGTTGGGAGCAGCTTGGAATTATGAGCCTTGGCGGGCAACCGATGAGGTGAGAAATGTTACTTATACTTTAATGGTTTGTTCATATGGAATTAATGTCACTACAAGAAAAACCATTTATAGTTGCAAAAATCGGTGGTGTTTTATTGTAAATGCAACAAAAAATAGATTACCAAATAATATAAACGTGGCAAAAAATAATTCACGTTTCCCGCTTCTAAAAAAAAGAGTCCGCGCGAACTAATTAATAAACGTAACCTATCATTTTACTCTCGTACTTAACAAAATTCTCGTCCCTAATTTGCTTTCTTCTTCAAAAAAAAAATTTCCCCTTTTAATAGTGTCAAATTTTCATCGCACTTACTTATTCATCGTCAACTCCGTCGTTTCCCCCTTACTCAACATCGAGTCGCGGCAGCCAGCAAATCTAGGTATATTTAGGTATGAATCTTTTAAATCGATTAGGTATATTTAGGATGAATCTTTTAAATCGACTTTGTGATTCTATTTGGATTTTATATGAATTTGAATGCATCTTATTTTCGTATTTTTTCCTAAACTATTACTGAAATGGTTGATTTAAAGGTGGAAATGATCACTCTATATCATTTGTAGCTTGGAATCCATGGAAATAAAGAGCTCTGTACTCTGATTAATTGAATCGTTGCTAGAGGCAAAGTATCATGATATCAATAAATCACTTATTAATAATTCTGCCAAATAAGGAAATCTTAATTCCAGTTTTCATAGTTTTTGTTAGGATTATATTTTTTGTGAACTGCTATCTTTGTTCGACTGATTTTATATGGTGCATTGATATGTTTGGTATTTGTTTTCTTAAAAGAAATGGGTATATTAGATCATGCATTTTAATGTTGGTCTTTGTTTGTCAACTGATTCAATGGCTGGTGTTGTAATATTAATTTGAGTTTTCACATTTCTTATTAAGATCTCTTTCTATAGTTACAAAACAATTGGACCAAGCATTCAGGACTCTCAATTGTTGTGGGTTCCTAATCCGACTCTCTCTCAGGCCTAAGAATCTTACTGTGGTGTAACCATGGACAAGGAATAGGGATATTTTCTCTCAAAAAATCCTTTTTAAAGGTCCATTTAAGATGAACTGTTTAATACAATAAAAATATAATAGATGAAAGAGAATTACTAATCATACATGCCCCATGGTGATTTCTTTCAATTGTTTGTGGTAGTTTTCTTTACTTTTAAATTTTGAAATAGGTCATCCCGCTTGGGGTTGTTAGAGACATACATTTTTGAACTCCTTGTTGATCTTATTTTTGCTGTGTATGTCTTCCTTACCCTTTGCAACTTGATGAGGAATTTTCTTAGATGAACCAGATATCAGGGGCATGCTCGTATCGGAGATGGCATGCATGCTATTGTCCTCAAGTGCTGCATCATACTTTGGATTAGCTTCATCTTTCTCATGTGCGATAGATTTTATTATTTTATCACTTATCTCTGAATTTTTTGCAGCTGTAAAATTTGATTGCTATATAATTAGGATAAGGGGCTGCAACTTCAAAGAACTATATATTTTTTGTCCCCTCATTATTTGTGTTCTGCTTCTGTTTGCACTAAGCATGATTAGTTTTTCCAATCGCTTTAGCCATGAGGGGACAAACTGTTGGTTTGTACATTCTGAGGCTTTGAATTTATATGCAGTAATTCTATAATTTGCTAGACTTAGGCTTTGAATTCATGCATGGATTAATTATAAATACATGTAAATCTGAGGTTAAATGCAAAATATAAGTGTAAAATTTATATTTTTGGAAAAGTATTCTTTGCCTTTGTCTACTAAACCACCATGGTTATATGCAGTAGTGCTACAAGTATTTGTACTTCAACGTCTAGTTATTTTTTTGATTACAACATATAACCAATTTATACGTCAAAGATTGGAAACTTATTTTCCTTCAAATGTCGATAATGGAAAAAGGCTGGGTTTTTTTAAACAGGTGATAAAACCATGATTAACTTAATATGTATTTTGAGAATTAGAACATATAATCTAATACTAAAGCTCACTTTTTTTTTACTTTTTTCATAGAACTAGTATAGAATATCGACAAGGAGCAATGAATTTCATGCATGCTGCAAAGAGAAATGTAAGAAGTGTAGAAAAATTTTTATGCCCTTGCAAGGATTGTCGGAATCTTAGTCGTCATGATGACCAAATCATCGTTGAACATTTAATTATAAAAGGAATGGATCCTAAATACATTAATGGTGTATGGTTTAACCATGGTGAAGAGATAAATGTAGAGAATAAAACAAATACATTTGACGTATATGAACTATTCAAGATGATTCACTATGAAGATGAAGATTTTTTGAATCAAGATTTTTTTTGATGATGATAAAGACGATGTTGATTCTCGAAGAAAAGAGGATGAGTTAGTCAAGAACTTGGAAGATGCAGAAACTCCATTATATCCTGGTTGCACAGATCACACAAAATTATCTGCCATCACCGTCTTGTATAATCTTAAATGTGAGACTGGCTTGTCCGATAGTGGTTTTGATAAGCTTTTAGCTGTGCAACATCTATTTCTGCCGAAGGATAACGTGCTTCCCAAAACCTTATATGAAGTCAAGAAATTTCTTAAAGCATTCGACATGGGTTTTGAAAAGATACATGCTTGTGAGAATGATTGTTGCCTTTTCAGAAAAGAATACAAAAATTTAGAAAGTTGTCCAAAATGTGGTTCCTCGAGATGGAAGAAAAATCAAGATACTGAAGAGGTTATACAAGGTGTTCCAGTTAAAGTATTGAGATATTTCCCAATCATTCCGAGGTTTAGACGAATGTATAGATCTCAAAAGATGGCTGAAGAATTAAGATGGCATTTTAATAATAAAAGTAACGATGGAAAAATGCGTCATCCCGTGGATTCTATGACATGGAAAATGGTGGATGAAAAGTATAAATATTTTTCATCTGATCCACGCAATCTTAGGCTTGGTCTTGCTACAGATGGATTCAATCCATTTTCCATGTTGAGTTCGAAATATAGTTGCTGGCCGGTAATGCTTGTGACATACAATCTCTCGCCTATGTTGTGTATGAAGAAAGAAAATATTATGTTAACTTTACTTATTCCATGCCCGAAGCAACCTGGGAATGATATTGATGTATATTTGGCGCCTTTGGTGGAAGACTTGCATCACTTGTGGTCTAATGGAGTTACTGCTTATGATGAATTTAGTAAAACTTTATTTAAACTGAATGCAATTTTGTTATGGACGATTAATGATTTTCCGGCTTATGGAAATCTTGCTGGATGTCGTGTGAAAGGGCAAAAAGCTTGCCCATTATGTGGTGTTAATACCCATTCTCGTTGGTTGAAACATAGTCGAAAGTTCGCCTACATGGGTCATAGAAGATTTCTACCTCCTTCAGATTCACGGAGGAAACAAAAGGCATTGTTTGATAATACCATAGAGACAGATGGTGCTCCTAGAATGCTTTCTGGGAGAAACATCTATGCATTATTGAAGGATTATCCAAATGATTTTGGAAAAGGAATAGAGGAGAAAAGTAAGAAGAGAAAGCATGTCTATGATAAAGAAGATGAATATGATGATACTAACAGTTCTACAGAAGTAGAGCTATCAAGGTGGAAAAAACGATCAATTTTCTTTGATTTGCCTTATTGGGAGGTTAGTGGTTAATTTATTTATTTTTCATCGTTTTAATACAAGAAAAACCCAATAATGCATTATTGTTTTGGTTTTCATAGGAACTTCCATTACGTCACAATTTAGATGTGATGCATGTGGAGAAGAACATTGGTGAAAGCCTATTGGGCACAATGTTGCATGGAAATAAATCCAAAGATGGAACCAACTATAGAAAGGATTTAGAGGATTGGGGAATTCGAAGTGAGCTTCATACACAACCTCGTGGGAATAAAACATATCTTCCACCGGCTCCATATATGTTGTCAAAATCCGAGAGAAAAATATTTTGCAAAAGACTGTATGATTTCAAAGGACCGGATGGCTACTGTTCAAATTTATAAAATCAGATTTCGTTGTCGGATTGCAAAATTAGTGGATTGAAGTCACATGATTACCATGTATTAATGCAACATTTATTGCCAGTAGCATCGAGAGGGTTCATGGCAAAGAAGGCAAGAAAAGCGATAATTCGCTTATGTTCTTTTTTCAACAAATTATGTCAATGTGTTCTTGATAGAGAGAAGGTAGAACAAATCAATGTTGAAATTATTGACGTTTTATGTGAGCTTGAAATTTTTTTTCCACCATCTTTCTTTGATATAATGATACATTTATCCATTCACCTTGGAAAAGAAGCACAAATGTGTGGACCTATTCATTTTCGATGGATGTACCCATTCGAAAGATATATGAAGACACTCAAAGATTATGTCAGAAACTATGCACGACCAGAGGGATGTATTGCAGAATCGTATCTTGCAACAGAATGCATGTTGTTTTTCAATGAATTTTTGAAGAAATCAGGACATATAGAGGAGAAAGGAGCTCGAAATGAAGATTATGAAAGTAGTAGAATATTAGAGGGACGTCCAATTTCAGTATCGAAGACAATTAAATTACCAGTTAATGAGAAAGAAAGTGCTCATTTAGCTGTGTTAATGAATATGGCCGTGGTGGAACCGTTTATAGAGTAAGTTTATGTTATATTGTTTTAAATATTTTGATGTGTTCGCAATGATATATATAACTTATAATCAATTGTTCAATACTAGTTTGCATTTGGAGGAATTAGAAAATTCAGACCAATGCATGACAAAAAACGCAACCTTACTTTGGGAAACACATACAAAAAGTTTTGTCGATTGGATTAAAAGAAAGGTTAGTTAGATTTCAAATATATTCTCATTCAACTATCAATATTACTATATAAATTTACATGCCAAATGAAATTTGTTGTAGATACCTATTACCTCCAAGGATCATAATGACATGTTAAAATGGATTGCTTATGGTCCGAAGGATGATGCCATGTCTTTCAAAGGATATATCATCAACGAGCAACGTTTTCATGTAAATGATTTAGGGAGAGAAACTCAGAATTGTGGGGTGACTTTTGATGCAACTACTATGTGTAGAGCAAGTGCTAAAGATATGTCCCAAGTGGTTGATGTGGTCACTTATTATGGAATATTGACAGATATAATTTTATTAGATTATCATTTGTTTTATATTCCAGTTTTCAAGTGTCGTTGGACGTATAAAGGAAATGGAGTAAAAGTTGATGATGATGGGTTCACTCTTGTTAATTTACATTAAGCATCATTTTCACGAGACCCATACATACTTGCATCTCAAGAAAAACAAGTATTTTATTCAAGGGAGAATGATGTTTCTAATTGGTACGTTGTAATGAAAGCACCATCAAGAAGTTTTAATGATATAGAGGAGCACGATTGCATCGAGGAAGATATTCAAGTGGTGGAAGATGAAATAACTGAAGCGGATGATGAAGATGTTTGCTATGTTAGAGAGGATTGCGAGGGCATAATTGAGTAGATTATATGTTCTACTTGAGCATAGTTGTTCATTTGCTTTAGTGATGGTTGAACTTATATATTAAATCCGGGCTATTTGGAAATTTCATTGAACTTGTATTGATTTTCTTTAGTGATTGTTGTTCATTTGCTGCACTAATGCTTTGTTTTTTTTAATGTTGCGAATGGCTGTTAGTTTGCACCATTTAATTTTCTAATCCATTGCAAATGCATGTACCATTCAATTTTTGTTCTTTGTGTTTTGATCTTTGTATACTTCCATAGACAAAGCATTATATGTTCTTATCAATTCTGTTTGCATATATTGCTTGATAATGAGTAGTGTTCTTATCAATTCTGTTTGCATTACATGTACATTTTCTCATAAAATTACAAATCTGTTCATCATCTCAAGGCTTTTAGGCCTGCATGTTTGGTTTGCAAACTGCCACATCTCTTTTCAGCTACATGTTGATGATATTTAAGTGTTGTTTTTTAATATTTATCGCTGCTTATTGTTTACATGTGCTTATTGGTTTATACTGTGTTTTCTGTCACTTGCAGAAAAATATGTCTACAACATCTGTACGTACCCGCTTGCAGAGAAAGGCTGAAGAACAAACAGTCAAAGCTAAGAACAAACAGTCAAAGCGAAAACGTAAAGTTCCAGCTAGTATAAATGAAATAGAAGAACAACCAGACAATGCTAAGAAGCAGGCCACTGTTCACAATGAAGAAGACGAACAACCACTAGATGATATCCCCTCTGACCCAAATGAAGGACTCCGCTCAGAAAATGAAACATGTCCTGAACAAACTGCTGATGCCGAGCTGGAAATTGGGAAACAAAGTGAAGCTGAAATCGGAAGTACATCTCGGAAAAGAGGCGGTAGAGGTCCAGCAAAAGAAAAAACACTCCCGTCATGCAGTCAGGATCGAATTGAAGTTGAGTTCAATGATCTAGGTGTACCGGTAGGGCAAGGGTCGGTATATTTATCCTCTTTTCTTGGACCGCTTGTGCGGGAGCAGGTTCCATACACCATTGATGATTGGAGGAATATTAGTAATGACTTAAAAGAAGTTTTGTGGCAGTCGGTTCTGGTATGAAGCAGGCATCTATTATTTAACATTCTGACTCTAATATGTTTTGAAAATGACTTCTAATATTGCATGGTCTTGCCAATTATAAATTGAAATTGCCATTTAATAACTTCTGGATAAATTGAAAAATAGTTCTTGCCAATTATAAATTGAAATTGCCCTCTAATAACTTCAGAAAACCTTTCAGATTTAATTAAATCTATCGTATTTAAATTAAATAAATTTTACTAATATCATGTTTTGATGTATTGTTACAGGTTAGATTTAAATTGGAAGAGGAATGGCAAAGAAAAGCTATATTTCAACAAATGGGAGTACTTTGGAGATCGTCAAAAAGCAAATTGGTTCGAAATTTGCAAAAAGCGGAGAACGATGAGGAAAGACTTAAACTGAAACCTACGAACATAAAAAGCATAACCGATTAGAGGAAGTTTGTGAAGGCGAAAACAAGTCGGGAGTTTAAGGTAAATCATTCCTGCTGAACTCGTCTGGCATGTTTCTGCAAATCCATCTACATAGTTAGCAACCGATAAATTTCTTTAGAAGTGAAGTCCAAGTGTTGGTGGATGCTGAGGGTTCCTGTTTAGGTATTAGCTGTAGGAACCTATGACAGTACAAAATACAAATGCATTATGACAAGCATAAGAACATTTTAAATGAAGTAAAAAAAACACTTTGCAAGTTAGTTCAATCTATAAATATTATTAGTAGATATGGAATGCTGTATATGTCACTGAGTTATCCAGCATTAATAATACCAAATAAGTATATGACCATGATGAATTGATTTTCAAATAAATTGCAATCCTCACCATACATATTTACCCTGCATTATAAATATTAGATAGTGTTTCTTTTTATGATTTTGGTTGTTAAATTCTAGCATCTTTCAATATTTTCAGCAAAAAAGTGAGAAATATTCAGCCCTTAGGTACGCACAACTTCCGCATACAACCGGTCGTAGGGGAATGGCTAGAAAGACCGAAGACATGGTAAGTTAATTAACTATAGCATTATTTAACATTATTTTATACCTGTCAGTTTATTAATTTAATGTTATTCTATTTTTAGAAAAAAGAAAGTGCAGATCCATCGTCCATAAGTAGAGCTGATGTGTGGATTAGATCTCACATTAAAAAAAATGGTGAACCAGTGAACATGGAAGCTGCGAATACTATTGTAAAATTGTTTTTAATTTTATTGGTATATTTTTTTTGAAACTATGATATTTTTACCATTGTACATTATCTATGTGTATTTATTTATATAGGAGGAGATCAAAAAATATGGTAGCCTATCCCAATCTGGCTCGACACAGAATGATATTGGAAAAGATGCTCTTGTACATGTACTGGGACAAGATAAACCGGGACGGTTAAGGGCATTGGGTAGGGGTTGCACTTTAACCAAGCTAGCTTTGGCCCAGTCCAAAGATAAACAAGTGTCTCGGTGTCGAGAGGAAATAGCAAAATTGAAGGGAATGATACAGACTCTGATGGACCAGAAGGTAAATTTTTGGAAATTAATTTATATTCGTAAAATATTAATTTATATTCGTGCTTCGCTGTAGGGTAAAGAAAGTTCGAGAAGGAACTCACCTGATTTGGTAAAAATAATATTTATATTACTCAATAAATGAAATTTATATTTTAATTTTTTAATCCAATAATTGATTTAATTTTCGGTTGATTAATTGTAGATCGACGATAAAGTATGTTTGCTGTTGAATTGGGATGGAACCTCTGGAGTTGTTGCCCATGGGAGGCTGTTGTCCATGGACCCAGATGACGTTGTCAATGGCATTCGTCTTAGACCAAATGCTGGGAGCGTTGTTATAGATTCAGTGGATAAAGTAGATACTTATTTATGGAGGCCTACACCTGAAATGGCAGTCTTAGCAGACGCTAAGAATAAGGTAGTTGCTTGGCCATCAGTTTGCATCAAGGTCCCGCTGTGAACACGGTTGAACTGTAGTGCATCCAGTACGGTAATTTTTTTCACGTTAAGTATATTAGTGTAATATGCTGCGAGCTTATTGATGTCTAAAATGCAGCGAGCACACCCCCCATCTGAATAAAAATTTAACACATATTCGTTGTTTTTGTATAGCATACTAAAGTCTTGAATTTCACTTCTCATTTTTAGAGTACCAGCATCATCGAAGACACTTGCAAGATTTACGGTTGGAATGAGGGTGAAGGTGTAGTTGCCGAAGGAAGAATCCACGCCACTGATCCAAAATATACTGTTAATGGTATTCCACTCGGTCCGTCTGCTGTTGTGATTTGGGTGGACAAAGTAGTAAATAAAGATGCTTATTTGTGGCGACCTACATCTGATATGTCGTGCATTGGAGATGCAGTTGGTAGGAAAGTAGCATGGCCAAGATCAAAAGTAGAAGCTGATTAAGAAAAACTAGATGAGAGTCATGATGATACTGAAAATGTTGTGAATTCTCCCATGAAATCCACACATATGGTCATGAATAAATCGCAAAATGTAAGTATTAATTTTCAATTTTGAAGAAGTTAACTGTGTATAAAAGTTTATTTAATGTGCATGTATACATTGTGCATAATAATCTCTTTTCTTTCAGCCGATTGCAACAATGCAAAAGGATGCCAAATGCCAGTTGATCGATTTGGGTGGAGCAGACGTAGTGGCTGAAGGAAGTATTGCATCAACTGATCCGATAACGATGGTCCATTGTCGTCCATTAGGACGTAATGCTGTAAAAGTTTGGATTGAATTAGTGATAGTTCCAGATGCAGAGATATGGAGACCAACATCGGGTCTGACGTGCATGGATGATTGCTTTGGCGTTCCCATAGCTTGGCCAATGGAAAAAATCATTATTAAGTCAAAATGAAAGGTATATAATTTTTTTTATATATACATTAGGAATGCTAGCAGCTAAAGTGCAGATAGATTTTCGGTAAAATGATAAAAGTACATAAGTAGGGGTGTTATATTCGAATTGTGATTGAATGATTGTGATTGGTGGTTCAGGTTCAGGGGAGGGAAAATAATTAATGGTGAGGAATTATGTATGGATTGTGGTGGAATGTTAGTTGAATTGATGGTGAGGAGTTATGTATGAATTGATGGTGAGGAGTTATGTATGAATTGATGGTGAGCAGTACAGTGATAGTGTAGGAAGAAGTGGCAAGGTAGTTGAGTGTTGTGGCAGTGCAGAGAAGTGGTCGATTGTTGTCCATATGTTTTGTTTTAGTACATTGCTTATTTAAGCGGTTTTAAGTTCAGGTTTTGTTTTCTCACTCTTTTGTTCTGTTCTTTGTTGACAGGTAGTTCAGGTTTTGAAGACATCAGCAATGACAGGTAGTTCAGGTTTTTATGGTGGTTCAGGTTATGCTCGGTACGATTATTTCAGACGTATATGTACGGTTATTTTAGATGTTTATTTCAGATGTATATGTACGGTTGTGATACTTATGGTAGTTTGGTTATAACACTTATGGTAGTTTGGTTGTGTATGTGTACGGGTAGCTTTTTGTCGACACCTATGTATGTGGATGTATGAATGTCTATGTATCTTGTGGATCTTTAATGTGTATATGTATTTTGTAGTTGTTTAATATATTGTGTTCAAAAGTGTATGTGCTTGCGTATTCTGTTATTATATAATTGGATGCTAGATCAGGGGTAAATCTGGAGTAGCAGGTGGAGGGAAACAAACGCTACTGGATATTATTTATTTTGGTAGCGTTAAAATGTCGCTACAAAAGAGTAATTAGAAACTCAAGTATACTTATGCTGGCGTTTATTATGCGCTACAAAAAATGTATATAACGCCATGAAAAGGTAACGTGGAGGAGAAAACCCTTTCGGTGGCGTTAAACAGGCGCTACAGAAAATTTAGATAACGCCATAAAAAAGTATCCTGGAGGTGAAAACCTTTTCGGTGGCGGTAAATAGGCGCTACAAAAAAGGAATTCTATGGCGCTATAAAAACGCTATCAAAAAAACAAATTTGGTGGCATTTAAAAAAGTGCAACTAATACTCGAGGATTTTTAGTGGCATGTTTTCTCGTATCGATTATCGGAACGCCACTAAAAATACGTAGTGGCGTTTTTTGAGCGCTACAAAAAATCAGTTTTCTTGTAGTGTGTCTAATAAATGTAATTTTAGGTAGTAGAAACTGAAAACAGAAAAGGAGAAGCAGAAGCAATGGGAGATGCAATGAAATTATTAAAGAATAGGGCACATGATTCAAAACAAGATATGGACATAATAACTAGCCTTGAAGAAATGAGATCCTTGAAGGTGAATGTTTTAACAGATCACTGTTAGAATTTACTTGTTACAATCTGTCTTTGTAAACCTTATGTTATTGTAACTCATTGATGTTTTATTCATTAGTCCAAGCATGCAACTGTGAGTATAGATGATGTGCTAGCAACGTTGCATCATACAAAGCAGGAAAAGGTTGGTATATCTTTTTGGTATATCATTATTCATGTTAAAGTAAATAATGCAACCTTGTTTTCCTTATATTCAGGCCTGTAAATTTTTGGATGAGGGTTGGAATCCAAAGTTTACTTTATTAATATCCAATTTGGGTCATGATTTTTAATACATCACCTTATACATGCCAAGTCCATTTTTCCATTTGATACTTACTTTGGTAATATTATGGCATTTAATTGCATCATCTTATACATGCCTGATGTACATAGTATTTGATACTTACTTTTATAATTTGATTGCAGAGATAAAATAGTTCCTCGAAGAACATTTTTGTTCAAGTCCCTTATTGCATTACTTCATTATGGAGGAGTTTCAAAAGATTTTATGCAGATTTAACAGCTCAAGGGATCAATAGTGCAATGGATGCAGATTTACAGAAAGTCTGCACTATTGATCTCTTGTGCTGTTAAATCTACAATAATCTTTTATGCATAGTTTATTCACTCCTTTTTAAGTAAAGCTTCTCACTAGTTCATGGATGATCGGTGATTTTGATGAGATGTACCTTCCATGGATGAACACACTTTGGCTTTCAGATATTAGATCGGGTAGTATATATTTCATCCTGCTACATACTATTTTTGTAATGATTTTATATATCATGTTACAATATGCTATCAGCCTATACTCCCCTGTTTTTCTCAACTTATTTACTTTAGGGATCACAGTTAGGAATGTATGGTTAATTTCTTTCAGGATATTACCACTGTCTAACACTTGTTGAATAGATTTATGTAGGGAGTCCTTGACGTCGATCCAATGTAATATGAAGAATTATGCACTCAGACCATCCAAGTTAAATACTATTCCTTTTAGCTCCTTCTCCATCAATCTACTTATCAAATAGCATTAATAGTTCCCTTGCAAGTTATATTAGGAAATTCAGTATGTGTAGAACCATTGTTAAATTGATTGTTGAAGTATTGTATAACATTCAATTCCAACTCCTCTTTTGAATTTTATTTAGTCCCATCACCTAAAATGATGTTATGGAAATTATTGTGGTTTCTCCTTTGAAACATTTCTATATAAAAAAATTAGAGCACTCATCGCCTTCCGTTAACCAAAACTCCTTGGTTTTCTATTTTAGAGAATATGCTTGAATATCCAAATTAGTTTTTTTTCACTTGCTTTTCATACAGTTCCAACTTAGTGCAGTCACTAGGCCTTTGTTTTGGCCTGCTTGTTTTTTATTCAAAATTATGTGTGTAGAAATGCATACATAGCTTTGTGATGCAGTTGCTAGTGCAAATGCTTTGGTAGTTCTTAACTGATTTGGAGTAAGTGAGTGATATAGGAAAGATGTTGTAGTTTATCTATATATTGCATGAAAACAGTGAATGTTATGCAAGTATTTCCATTGTTTTTGAAGTCTGTTTAGGTGTGTGAACAAAATCAATTCTTTATGGTATGTAAATATGTATAATGTTGTTTCTTTCTAACATACAATAAAATGTGTTCTAATATCACATTCCTTATTTTTGTAATGGCCTCTTACTTCAAGGAATCGCTTGCCATATACCAAAGAGGATCTTGATGAAATTCGGATAGAAGTTGCATGTGTCATTATGAACATGATCGATGTTTAAAAAGTGGGAGAAGTGTGTGCTTTTGATGTTTATAAATATGAGGTGTAATCTATGTTTAACACTATATATTATGTATTAAATTTGCACTATGAAATATTATGTGTTTATACTATTGTTTGTTATATATATAACTGTCTTTTAACATTATTGAGTATTATATAATGTGCTTAAAACAAACTAAATCTTAAATTACAATTATAAAATTAATTACAATTATAACAAATAGATGTATATGATATTCAATAACATCGTGTCTGATAGAATAAACGATATGTAGCTAAACTGATTTACATTGCTAATAAGTTTAAACTGATTTCGGATGCACGTATAGACATCAGCTATAAACCGATGTCTAACTTTGGCTATTTTTAACATCACCCACTAATACATTTTTTTCATAGACATCGGTCTTGGCCCGATGCCCATGAACAAAATTCTAGTAGTGTATATTTCTTATTCGAAAATAAATAAAATAAAATATGTAATGTACGTGTGAAAAAAAATATCAATATATAATTTCAATGAGTTGAAAAATACTGATTTATCTTAAGTTAAATGAAAATTAAACCAAATATGTAAAACATATGCGAAAAAATCGGCATATTAAATAATTACAAAAAGTCGAACAAAATTGTGTGGTTTAATAATAAATTATTTCGACACATCGAACTATGTTAATAATGCTGAAAGCATTAACTGATAATCCAGCCGTATCACAAACTTCAACTATTATAATGAAATATTTTATTATCGTCCAAGCTTGTATAAAATATATTTACGTCATCAATCTTTTTTGTTGTGTAAACCTAATCCTACTTAAACACGTGGGTGTTTGTTTTCTTGGTTTGTATATAAAATACAAGACTAAGATGAGATGATCAAGTGTGTTTTGCATGGAATTTGCGCTAAAGAATAATCATTTTTAAAATTGAGGGATGATATTGCCAAAGTAGTAATTTGTGTTCACAAAAAAAATTATATTCATAATGCAAACAAACAATATTTTATGTATTCAGTAATCAACATTCAACATTCAGCATTTTAAATAAACGACACCTAAGGAGGAAGGCGAACAAAAAAGATGGAAAATTATTTACAAGATAATCAATGTTCTAAAGGGGGAAATGAGGTAAGTCTGCTAGGATGATTTTTTAGGGTTTTTTATGTATTTTAATATGTTAATCAATATTACCCGGTTGTTTGACCCGGTAATGAGAGGCTCGGCATAAAGGCCTCGCTCGGCACAAGTGCCTCGCTCTGCATAGAGGCCTCGCTCGGCATAGATGCCTCGTTCAGCATAGATGCCTCGCTCGGCATTGAGGCCTCGCTCGACATAGATGCCTCGCTCGGCATAGAGGTCATGCTCGGCATAGAGGCCTCGCTCGGCATAGAGGCCTTGCTTGGCATAGAGGCCTCGCTCAGCATAAACACCTAGCTCGGCGTACAGGCCTCGCTCGGCATAAACACCTCGCTCGGCATACAGGCCTCGCTCGGCATAGATGTGTGGTTTGGCCTAGGCATTTCGGTTCAGCCTGAATGTCGTTCAACTTTAAAGGGAGGTTCAGCACTTAACCTTTAGTTAAGGGGTCGTCGCTCGGCATCTCTCGACTGGCATTTCTCGTTCGGCATGACTGGCTTGGTGCTCAGAGGTCATCTGCTATGGGCCGAAGTACCTTGTTCCTGGGCCTGCACAGGAAGTCCAGCCTAACTTCGTCTATAAATAGAGAGGCAGGGGCGTACTGAAAGGGGACCTTTTTTTGAGAACACGGCGGAGACTCTACTACTTTCAAGACTTATTCTTTTCAGTTAGAACTTGTATTCAAGTCATTGGTGTACGTATTGTATCTGTATTCAATTATTTATGAGAGCAATAAAGATTAAAACTCAAAGTGGACGTAGGCAGTTACGACGAACCACTATAAATCCGGTTTTCTTGTTTTTGCAGTTAATTTTGCTTACATTCCTCTGTTTTAATTTACTTTCTTCATTAATCTCTCTACATAACTCTATTCAAGGGTATTAGTGACCAATTTTGGTGCTAACATTTTGGCGCTTTCACTGAGAACTCGTTCTCAGGTTACTAGGATCTACTTTGCAGCTACTGGATTGAAGAAATCCCCCGAAGGAGATCCAAGTCATTCACAGGAAGTCCGTTGATTCTACTCAGAGTTTCTATCAATAACTCTACAATGGGAAGACCACGTACTAGATCAACCTCCCACAACGTAGATGTCAACGAGACTGCTAGTGTCCAACAAGTCGGACTCAGCAATCAACAGGTTAACCTGGGCGCAGGGACTGTCACTGCCCAAAACCAAATGGAAGCTGTCACTTGGACAGAGTTCAACGAGCTGATGAGAGAACTCATGGAGA
This sequence comes from Allium fistulosum, assembly GCA_030737815.1. NCBI lineage: Eukaryota > Viridiplantae > Streptophyta > Magnoliopsida > Asparagales > Amaryllidaceae > Allium > Allium fistulosum. The sequence goes on from CM060904.1 coordinate 694,983,899, forward strand.
GCAGGAGACAACTTAGCGAACAGATCCAAGCTAACGCCAACCTCATGACTCAGCTTACTCAACAACAGCATCAGAATGCTAGAGGAAGCCCCGCTCCTTACTCCTCATCCGACAGCTCTTCTTCGTCTGATGAACCTCCCAGGAATAGATGTCGTAGAATAGAAACTGTTGGGCGTGTTTCCGTCTCCTACCGATCCAACACTCTTCCCACGCAGAGCCGAACCAGTCCTTGTTCCACTGCATGCCGAATCGGAGCAAGGAGCCTCTACCGAACCATCACTTTCCTCGTGACTACCGAACCATCACCCCAGACCAGGGATGCCGAACCACCTCCTACCAAACCAACACACACTCCACCCATTACCGGTCCAAACAGCATACCATCACCTACCGGTCCAACCTCACCTACCGATCCAACCACCTCCTACCGAACCAACACACACTCCACCCATTACCGGTCCAAACAGCATACCATCACCTACCGGTCCAACCTCACCTACCGGTCCAACCTCACCTACCGGTCCAACATCACTACCGGTCCAAACCCCACTTCCATGCATAGCCGAACCAGAGTGCTTCCGGACCAAAACGCTACCAGGCCAGATTACATCAGCCCAGGCCCACAAGCAGCTATGTACATCCAAGACCCCTGCCCTCAGCCTCACTCTATAAATAGAGGGGCAGGGGTACAACAATGGGGACACAAGTTTGAGAGCTCAAGCACGGAGAGAACTTTCAAACAACTTTCTTTTACTGGTATCGGAGCTTTGTACTTGTAATCTGAACGTAAAAGGAGAAATAACATATAAAGTGGACGTAGGCACGTTCTGGCCGAACCACTATAAATCTGTGTGTCTTTTACAGTTTAGCCCTTACTTTTTACATATTTGCACAGATAACCCAAACCATTGAGAACAACATAAAATCAACTAAATCATACGACTTTGAGGTGTTTGTCCATTTTTTGTGCAAACATTTTTGGTGCTTTCACTGAGAACTAGAAGCTCGAAGCTTCAGCTTCTTCCACTTAACCTTTTTCCTAACAGCATCATTCATCGCTTGGAAAACATGCCTCCCAAGCAGAAGAAAGATGTTAACAAAGGAAAAAACATCGCAACCAGTAGTCTTCCAGATCCAGTGGACACAGATCAAGTAAATCGTCCCCCTCCAGCAGCAGTACCAAATGAAGGACAGGCTAATCCGACCACTCCTGCCACAGAACAGCCCGCAGCAATTACTAGGGCAGATCTAGACAGGGTTGTGGCTGAAGTAACTAACCGCTTCACGTCCCAGCAGGAAGCCTTGGTGGACCATCTCATGTCACGCTTAAGGGATGCTGAAGAGTCCAACCACAACACTGAGTCATGGGGTGAATCCCAGTCTGGAGGATCTCAGAGACAACAAAGATCTTCCTTCTTCGAAGGAGCTAACGGCAGAAGTAGCCATGGTTGGAGCCGAGATCGAGCACAGCCCGAAGTTAGGCCTGAGGAAGCGCTTGGAACCGAACCCAACGGGGGAGGTACCGGGCGGAGGTCAACTGTAGCTGAGCCGGTCGTACTGCCTAACCATGAAAACGCCAATGAACGGGCACGAGCTAGAATCCAGCCCGAAGTTGGACCCGAGGAAGTGCTTAGATCAGAACTCAGCAGGGGAAGATCAAGGCAAGGGCCAACTGTAGCTGACCCTAGCATGCTCCCAGAAGACCAAAGGCAGCCACTGGAAAATATGAGGAATGATAGACGGTACCATCCCTACAGGTCATCTGGACGGAATCAATCCCACAGAACAGAACCGAACTCATTTCTATCTGCTCCAAATTCTGATGAAAGGATGGCACGCTTGTTCAGAGAGTGCGCCCAACGGGATCAAAGAGATCGACGGATAGGCGCTAGGGTAACCAGCCCTTTCGCCCGCAATATCGAAATTGCTATCACCCCCCGAGAGTGGGAGATGCCAACAATGGAACCTTACAAAAGAACCTCCGACCCCGTTGTACACTTACAGAGATACACACAACATATGCTCATGAGTGGAGCAACAAAGGGAGTACTATGCAAATGCTTTCCACTATTCTTAGCAGATCTAGCTACCTCCTGGTTCTGCCATCTACCCCAAGGATCCATCAGCTCGTGGGAGATGTTGAAAGAAATGTTTATCAGCCAGTTCCGCATTTATGTGGAACAACCCAAGGACGCTTATTCCTTATCCAATATCAAATAGAAACCTGGAGAGAAGCTGCAGCAATATTTAACCCGATTCAATGCCGCAGCGGCCGCAGTCCAAGATGCCGATGAGAAGCTTGTCTTAATGGCCCTCTATAGTGGTGTGCATCCGGATACTAAATTCGCTAGAAGACTAACAAAAGAAAAACCAGCTACTTTACCCGATTTCTTCCATGAAGCCGGGAAATATATGAGGCTTGAAGACGTTGCCACTGAGGGGCAGTCAGGGCAACAAAATAAGGCAACTCACAGCAACGCGCCCGCTGTAGCAAAGGACGTTCGAAGAAATGATTCTAGAGACAATGCTGGGGGCAAGAAGGGAGAAAAGCGCCTATATCGGCCAGGACCGAGATTCGACACTTACACTCCTTTGAATGAAACCGTCGAAAAACATCTTCATTGCCACCCAAGTCGAAGTTAGATACGAACGCCCACCGTACAAGAAGGAATCAGATAACGCACAGAAGTCTGGAAAGTTCTGCCGCTTCCATGAATCTCATGGGCATGATACCAATGAATGCCATCATCTCCGGGATTTGATTGAAGAACACATCAGAAGGAAGAAACTACAACGCTTTCTTGGGAAGGCCAGCCATGTCTGACTTCCAAATTTTCCTGGCCCCATAGTGCCTAAAGATGAAATTTCCAACGGACAATGGAGTGTGGGAAGTAGAAGGAGACCAGGACATTGCTCGAGACTGCTATGCAACTGAACTTCGCAATAACCACAGGAAGGATAAAGGGAAGAGTGTAGAGGTTGCCCTCTGCACAAAAAGTTTGGAAGCATAGCAACTAAAGAAAGCCCCTCCTCTTCGATATACCAGCGATCCCTTCAATGAATTAGACCCCAGGGACAGGGAGGAGGAGGCCACCGCCGAGCCTGCAGAGGCTATGGAATTTGTATCTATAGACAAACATGACTCGAGTAGACTATTGAAAATCGGGTCCCAACTAAAAACAGAGTTGAAGGAACAACTCATTGACTTTCTCCGCCACAACTTGGATGTATTTGCATGGTCACATGCTGACATGACCGGAATCTCCCCTGACATAGCATGCCACATACTAAACTTGAGAAGCTAGCATACTGTATACTAATCACATCACGGAAACTGCGTCACTACTTCCAGTCCCATTCCATCAAAGTTCTGACCGACCAACCACTGAGGCAGGTACTCCATCGTCCCGACACTTCTGGGTGACTACTTAAATGGTGCATTGAACTAAGTCAGTATGATATCACCTATCACCCTCGCACCGCTATCAAGGGACAAGCCATGGCCGATTTCATTGCAGAATTCACTACCAATGAAAGTAAGGAGCAATCGGAAATAGCAGAAGACATCAAGTGGAATCTCTTCGTGGATGGTGCGTCAAACGAACAAGGCTCGGGGGCAGGTGTGGTAATAATCACTCCTAGGGGAAATAAGCTGCACTATGCTATAAGGTTGGAGTTCGCTGCCACCAACAACGATGTAGAGTATGAAGCAGTGATAGCTGGATTAGAACTTGCCTTGGAAATCGGAGCCAATTCTTTGTGTCTTCATAGCGATTCTCAACTTAATGTTAATCAAATACTAGGAGAATTCCAGGATCGAGAAGAACGACTCATAGCATATTTAAAGAAGACCAAGTTACTTCTCAGTCGATTGGACCACTACTTAGTCAAACACATCCCTCGGGAAGAGAACCGAGAGGCCGATGAATTGGCGAAGCAAGCAAGCGTGAGAGACGGTGATATTTCCGGAGCAGTAGCCATCTCGAAGCAACTGACCCCATGTTTTGAGCAAGTGAATCTGATAGCTGCAACCGAAGAAGCAACTTGGACGACTCCCATCCAAGACTACTTACAAAGTGGCACACTACCCAATGGGCGTAACGAAGTCAAGAAAATCTTAAGGAAAGCTTCCCGCTACACAATACACGAGGACACCCTCTATCGGCGCGGATTCTCTAACCCCCTATTAAGGTGTGTCGCTGGAAGGGAAGCCAAGGAAATCTTATCCAACATTCATCAAGGAAGCTGCGGAGATCACACCGGAGGGCAAACTTTAGCAAAAAAGATACTCCGATATGGATATTTCTGGCCCACCTTAAGCAAGGACGCCATAGATTTCGTCAGAAAATGTGACAGATGCCAGAAGTTTGCTAAGATTCTGCGGCTACCAACAACTGAGATTACTCAAACGACCAGCCCATGGCCCTTTGCAGTATGGGGAATTGACTTAATCAGCGAACTACCAATGGGCCGAGGCGGGGCCAAATATGCTATAGTGGCATTCGACTATTTCACCAAATGGGTGGAAGCAGAACCCCTGAATAAAGTATCTTCTGCAAAAGTTATTAATTTCTTGCTAAAAAATGTTCTGTGCAGGTACGGAGTCCCATTCAAAATCATATCAGACAATGGACTTCAATTTGACAGCGAGGAATTTGCCAACTAGTGCCAAGAGCATGGAATTCACAAAAGCTTCTCATCCGTAGCGTATCCCCAGGCAAACGGACAAGTCGAAGCCGTCAACAAAATTCTGAAAACTCTAATCAAAAAGAAACTCGAAAGTCAAAGGGCGCTTGGGTGGATGAACTCCCTACGGCACTGTGGGCTTATCGCACATCTTTCAGAACATCAACAGGGCATACTCCTTTCTCTTTGGCATACGGATCAGAGGCTATGCTCCTAGTTGAAACCATCGTGCCTTCCCACCGTAGGATCCACTATAACCCAGAAGAGAACGAAGAACTCCTTCACGTGTCTTTGGATCTAATTGAGGAGAGAAGAAATGATGCAGTCCTCAAAGCAGCAGCCCACAAGCAAAAAGTGGCAGCACAATACAACTCCAAAGTCAAGCATCGTACCTTACAAGAAGGGGATCTTGTCCTCAAGCGAATCTTCCCTTGCCCCGGAGCACTAGATCCAATCTGGGATGGACCATATGTAATTCATAAAGATCTCCACAATGGAGCTTATATTTTGTCAATAGTGGACGGGGAGGTGTTCCAGAGGGCATGGAACATCCAACACCTTCGTCGATACTTTACTTAACTTGCACTGCCCATATGAAGCGAATTAACAAAGAGAATCAGTGGACGTAGGCATTTTCGTGCCGAACCACTTTAAAAAACCTTGTCTCTTTTTTAACTTATTCCTTTATATCTTGGCTGCTTGTTAACTTTATCCTTTTCTGTTGAACAAAATCCTGTGCAAATAGCATTTCCATTCAAGACGCTCCACAGCGCGACTTCTCCTGGACAAGACCTAACAGGTACTATAGGAATCTATGCCCTCGCCAATGAGACACTTTTGCTCCGGCATCCCTCTGCTGCGGGTTAACTCATTGCTCGCGACGGCCCTCAAAGCCAACTGTAATGAGCCGATTATAAGCCACCGAGAAGGCCGACTATAGCCGAGGCAGCTCATTACGGCATTCGGCTCGCCGGCAACTGTGAACCGACTATAAGCCCCAACATAAGGTGTGGCCAGCCAGGGGCAGTTCACGGTTGACGATCGGCACCCACGCTAGCCGGCCACAGTAAATCGAATAATACCCGCGATTACGGGCCATAATGGCCCGGGTAGTTACTGTGCGCGATCTCGGCTCCGATGTGTCTTAAGTGCGGCTGTGGTAAAAAAGAATTAACTCCCCGCGGAGGCGTAAGATGGGTGACAAATGTCTCCAAGACCCACAACTAGGGAAAGTGACTACAAAGCCCGTTTGCCACGAACTTAAGCACATCGAAGGCCTTCCGTGATTGGAAGTTTTACTATTTCTCATATTTCAATTTTATTTGAAAAACTTTTCTCCTATCCTCTATAACAATCCCTAAAGTACAAGACACGGAATAGGAGACATTCGCTAATGGGAGTCGGAACCCACAACGGGACACTAGGCCGCATTCCACACTCAGTCACACAAGACATTCAAAACTGCCATCCACAATTAGAACATGAAAGGCGGTATTTTCTTCTTTTGTGTACAAATACATGGCTATAATTTATTCATACATTACACTAGCATTGCAAGGCATGAAATTATGTTTTAAGCAAGAACTTGACATCAAACACAACTGAATTACAAGCATATGCATAGCTATATTTCTCATACAACATGGCAAAATAACAAAAGCATTCAAATACGACAGAATCAGCTTAAGTTTAAAAATTACACGCCAAAGATAATGTTGTTTATTACAAGTAACATAATTACGACCTAAAAGTTACGTTACTATTTTGAGACTAACATATACAACAATGTTCAGTGAGCAAAAAGATATCCAGGTCAAGTCAAGGAGCCGGCTACATCGGAGCTTTACCCTTGTCCTGTTGACCGCCTATCCGATCAAAGAAAGAATTCATTAGTGATAAACAACCAAGTTAACAGAAAGACTAAAGGGGAGGACTTACCAGCATCTGCTCCTTGATCGTCTTGATCATCATCTTCTACTTGCACACCTACCTCCTTCCACCGGCAACAGCATAAGCGTTCTGTCAATGCCAAAAGAGTGAGAAATAACATCGAGCTGCTCATCTTTGAGGGAGATAGGAAAGCAGTCAGGCGGTGAGTTCAGGAGCTCTTGAGGACCATACACGTCTACTAGCGATCTCGGGGTTGGTCCATGACGTTCTGGTGCTGCCTGAACTGGGGGCACTATGGAGGACTCTCCTTGGTCCTTAGACTTCTTCTTATCAGAACGGGTTTCAACTTTATGAGACATTATCCGCAACACAAAAGAGTACATTGTTAGAATAAGGATGTAGAGATATAAACAAGCAAGTGTATAACGTCTGGAGTTTAACTTATGGTTCGAAACATAAGCCCATTCGGTAAATCAAGGTCATCATTCATCCGGTACTTGCTCATTCGGTAAAAAAAAAAGAGCCATTCGGCGAGGGAAGGCTAAATCACCTGATTCAGTATTCTAACACGGTTCGGCAGTAGGTTTGATTCGGCAAGGAAATCCGATTCGACTATCCCTCTTGGTAAGGAATGAACCATAACTTGAAGCCCTTACTTATAGGCCAATACCAACAACCGGACCGATGGGTTCGGCACACAGAACCGGATAAGAATTCCTCCAAGCTAACTGGCCTCAAACAAAGCGCGACATATGCTGACATATGCCCCACTTTGGGGGGCAAATGTTGGGCGTGTTTCCGTCTCCTACCGATCCAACACTCTTCCCACGCAGAGCCGAACCAGTCCTTGTTCCACTGCATGCCGAATCGGAGCAAGGAGCCTCTACCGAACCATCACTTTCCTCGTGACTACCGAACCATCACCCCAGACCAGGGATGCCGAACCACCTCCTACCGAACCAACACACACTCCACCCATTACCGGTCCAAACAGCATACCATCACCTACCGGTCCAACCTCACCTACCGATCCAACCACCTCCTACTGAACCAACACACACTCCACCCATTACCGGTCCAAACAGCATACCATCACCTACCGGTCCAACCTCACCTACCGGTCCAACCTCACCTACCGGTCCAACATCACTACCGGTCCAAACCCCACTTCCATGCATAGCCGAACCAGAGTGCTTCCGGACCAAAACGCTACCAGGCCAGATTACATCAGCCCAGGCCCACAAGCAGCTATGTACATCCAAGACCCCTGCCCTCAGCCTCACTCTATAAATAGAGGGGCAGGGGTACAACAATAGGGACACAAGTTTGAGAGCTCAAGCATGGAGAGAACTTTCAAACAACTTTCTTTTACTGGTATCGGAGCTTTGTACTTGTAATCTGAACATAAAAGGAGAAATAACATATAAAGTGGACGTAGGCACGTTCTGGCCAAACCACTATAAATCTGTGTGTCTTTTACAGTTTAGCCCTTACTTTTTACATATTTGCACAGATAACCCAAACCATTGAGAACAACATAAAATCAACTAAATCATACGACTTTGAGGTGTTTGTCCATTTTTTGTGCAAACAGAAACAACGCGAGCAGGTGCTGCTGATCGATCAACCAGAGATGGTCCGGGTTCCCTACCTGGAGCAATGGCCACTCTCCTACACCAAGAAAATCACACTCAAGCTGGAACGGGAAACTTAGGATCTAGAGTACGAGTGGAAGCTGGACAGCCGGCACACCAAGGTCCTGATGAGGCTGGTCCCCAGGACACACACTTGGTAGATCGCCAACAGAGGAGACACCGACTAGAACGGTCTCGCAGGACAGATACCAACCTACCACCTTCCATACGAACCCCAGACCTATCAGCTATGATCAGACAGTTGATGAGAGAGAACCAAGGCTTATCAAATGATGATTGGGGGATATCCAGGAGTCACACTCCGTTCACAGATGTTATCTTACAGGCCGAGTACCCCAGGAAATTTAACATGCCGACTATTCCGACCTACGAAGGAAAGATTGATCCCCGACAGCATGTGATGAGATATGAATGGATGATGGACTCAGCTAGAGCGAATGATGCAGCCAAGTATAGATGTTTCCCAATAACTTTATCTGGAATCACTACCATGTGGTTCACCCGACTTCCTCCGCGGACTATCTCCAACTTTGATGAGTTAGCGACGAAATTTGTGGAACAATTCAGGATTTATGCCACTCATCCCAAGGACGTGATGTCCTTGTCCAGTGTGATTCAGGCTCTAGGGGAGTCATTGAAAGAGTAATTACAAAGATTCCATGTTGCCACAACTGAAGTTAGCAACCCTAATGACCATGCTATTTTAATGACCGTGATGCGAGGGGTAAATTCGGATTCAGGGTTTGGAGATTGGCTGGTGGGAAAGCCTCCGACTACACTGGAACATTTTTATTCAAAGGCACACCAATTTATAAGAAGGGAGGAAGCTAGGTGGATGAGGCGAGACAATGCACCTGTACCTAGCAAGGAGACAGTGTAGAGCAACATTGCTGTAAAACAATCCGGTGACAACTGTGGAAAAGTACAAGTCAATGTCCAAAAGAAGACTGAACAATCTAAAGGATCTGGTGGGGGAAATCCCGGAAAAAAAGGGAAGCCGGAAAGTGGAAACCAAGGATCCCAACTTACAACGAATACACTCCTCTGAACGCATCTCTGGAGAATATTTACTTGTCGACTTGTAATACTTTCCAATATCGAAAGCCACAACCAAAACAGTCCACCGAAGAGCAAAAGCGGACTGGGAAGTATTGCCGCTTCCACGAGACTTACAGGCACAATACCGAGGAGTGTAGGCATCTCCACGATGCGATTGAAAAGCTGATTCGACAAAAGAAGTTACAGGAGTTCGTTAAGAATCCGCAGGAAGGCGGACATGGGGCATCCGACCCCAATCGCGGGCAGGCTCCGCATCGACCTGAGGAACTAGCTCAGACCATAGGAAGACTAATCATAAATACGATAGTCGGAGGACCTCACCCAGTAGACAAGAATTGGCAAGAGATGGAGCGTTATGCTAGTTCCCCGAAGCACGCAAATTTCGAGTGTTATTCAAATATGGAAGACGGTACACTGGCTAAGCAACAGCGAATGATGACGGATGATATAGTGTTTAGAAGTAGAGATGCCGATCTGGTGGAAGCACCTACTATTGACCCGATGGCCATCTCAGCCACTATTGGACCAGCGTTTGTGAGAAGAATACTGATTGACTGTGGAAGTTCTGTTAATATCATCTTCAAAAAGGCATATGATCAGATGAAGATGGAGACAAAGGACTCAAAACCATCTAAAGCTCGTATTCATGGCTTTAATGGTGCGGCTACCGATGCAGTGGGTTATGTTGAATTGCCGGTTGAACTTGGGGAAGGTGAACATAGGAGGGTGCGGATCCTACCGTTCGTAGTTTTGGATGTCGATTCCCCGTATAATGTGTTTTTGGGCCGACTGGCCCTAGCAGAGTTTAGGGCAACTTTGGCCCCATGGTGTTTAACTCTGAAATTTGCGACAGAAAGTGGAGTTGGTGTAGTGCATGGTGATCAAGCGACTGGTCGTGCATGTTATGTGGTTGAGTTGAGAGAGGCTCAGGGAGAGAGTAAGGAAAGGTTGTGGATAGCTCCGTCCGCATCCGAGTTGCAGAAGATTGATAAGTAGTGCCCGAGCCTTGGCTCGGGCAACATGATCAGATCTATAAGGACATAGATCCAAGAGATGATGATTAGGAACCCAAGGAGGCAAAAGCAGCACCGGCTAAACTGACGATCGACATTCCAGTCAGCCGTGATGATCCAACACGAGTACTTAAGATTGGATCACAACTTGACCCCTCGATGATCGAGGATCTTACTGATTTCCTCCGGGAAAATCTAGTTGTTTTCGCTTAGGCACATTCTGATATGTGCGGAATTTCTCCCGCCATCGCGAGTCATATGTTGAACATAGACCCAAAAAACGTGCCAATAAAGCAAAAAAGGAGAGGGATGGACCCGGAGAGGTCCACCGCTCTCAGAGAGGAGGTGTACAAGCTCAAAGCCAATGGGTTCGTTCGCGATGCCCTCTACCCTGAATGGGTATCTAACCCCGTGCTAGTGAGAAAAGCGAATGGGAAGTGGAGGACCTGTGTTGATTACTCAGACTTGAACAAAGCTTGCCCTAAGGATAGTTTCTCTTTACCCAGAATTGACCAGCTAGTCGATTCAACTACCGGGCATGAGTTATTGTCATTTATGGACACGTACTCGGGATACAATCAAATCCCAATGCACATTCTGGATCAGGAGCACACTAGCTTTGTCACGGATTTCGTACTGTATTGTTATATGGTGATGCCTTTTGGGCTGAAGAACGCCGGAGCGACTCATCAGCGCTTGGTGAATCGGATGTTTAAAGACCAAATCGGTAGGACGATGGAAGTCTATGTGGATGACATGCTTGTGAAATCACGACAGTCAAACGACCACATTCGAGACTTGGCAGAAATGTTCAATATACTAAGGTATTATGGAATGAAAATTAACCTACTAAAGTGCTCCTTTGGTGTCGCATCGGGAAAGTTTTTGGGTTTTATTATCAATGAACGAGGAATTGAAGCTAACCCAGAAAAGATTCAGGCTATTCGAGACATTCAAGTATCCAGAACTATAAAGCAAGTACAAAGCCCGAATGGAAAAGTGGCCGTGCCGAGTCGATTTATATCCAGAGCGACTGACAAGTGCATTCCTTTCTTTGATGTAATAAAGAAAGGGAAGAGAAATTTTGAATGGATGCCCAACTGCGAGGATGCATTCCGAGCTTTGGTAAGACATCTGGAAATTCCCCCGATGATGTCGAAGCCTATAGACCACGAAGTATTATATGTATACCTGGCCGTATCTCAACATGCCATCGGTATGGCTTTGGTTCGTGAGGAGGACCGAGTTCAAAATCCGGTGTACTATGTTAGTAAACGTTTGGTTCCTGTGACCGGATTGTTGTTTGAGAGATAATGATGAAGTCTCATATCTATTTGAAGCGATTCTCTCTTCAGCCCAGTGATAAAAAACTGGCTTTTGTTTTTGGTTTTCTTCATTATCTTTGTTTCTGTGATTCGATATTGAAAATTGGGAGTATGAGATATAATATATGTAAGCAACTTTTAGGTAGCTAGAATATTTTCTTAAAAATCTCAATTTGAACAAACCAATATATGATTCAAATATCTTTTCCTCTTTTGCTCCTTTTTTGAATTTTGTTCCTTTTTCGAATGATTCTGAAATATCTTTTCCTCTTTTGCTTCAAATTATTTTCTTCTTCTTTTCTCTTCTTACGATTTTTAAGATTCTTTTGCATACAAAAGCTTTTGTACCGATATTGTTTTCAAATAGGTATGTCGTATATAGTTTCATTTGTAACCAGAAAAGAACACTTCATCATGAACTATTTTGATATATTTTGACTGAAATCAAAATCTTGTAATACCAACACTAAACAAACATGTTAAATACAATGTATGTTTAACATCAAATCAAAATTAATTGAAATATCTCACAATATTTTCTTTTTTCATAATAACAAACATATATTATTTTTACAGATAAAAAATAAAAGTCTTTAGTATGTGATAGGTCGAAACAAGTCATTTGAAAACAAAAAATGCTTTAATGATTTTTTTTAACTGAAACACGCTCTGAAAGAAGATTCAGATGTAAAAATTATTTATTATCGTCAAACAAGATGTACACTCCACAATCTCCCCCTTTTGATGATAACAAACAACTTGCTAGGATTTAACAAGCATAACACATGTTGAGTGTGTACTCAATATCGTAAAATCAAAATCATATCACAATTACCCGATATATATAACACGCTCCCCTTATTGATATGCTCCCCTACATATATGGCATATGTGTTCGAGAATAAAATATTAAATAAATAATATTTCTAAAATATTAACAATGAGTTCACAATATCATTAAATCTAAACCGCTCTCTCCCCCTTTTGTTTTTATCAAAAGCATAAGAAAGTGGTAGTGAATGACGAAACTCAATCAAAATATGACTTTGAATATTTAATGAAAAGCAAACATAAATCATAATAGCTATATTGATCAATTTCATATCCTATGAGTGGAAAAAGGGTGAAAAAAATATGGATATAGGCAGTGAGGTTCAAATGACAATAAACTCAACCGTTTTAGCCACATTTCGAATAATAATCCGAATGAAGTATTTATGTGAGGGCATTGGTTCCCTAATTCATTATAAATAAGATCAAAATACTTTAACCTATGCATTTTCATGAGGATTGTTAGATGAGGGAGAAGCATTGCTTGATAGGTGTATGTATATACATTAGCGCTAAAGAATTTTCAACATGAGCTGAATACCCTTAGGTGATATAACTCTACACCCATACCACATCCATTTTTCATGCATAGCCCATTAGCTGTTTAAATTAAAAATTTGTAATATATTATATGTTTTATTTTTCAAATGGAATATGTACTTGACTTGCCCTTATACTCACTTCTAAGCCAACAGTCTTTAATACTTTTCGGTTTCTATCATGTTATCCACACATGCATAAAACTCAAAATATGAGTTGATAAAATATGCATATCAAACGATAGATTCAGAGATGATGTGGAATATGCAAAGTCAAAAATAAAAACTTTAAAGCATGCTTGATTATCAAAAAACATCATAATGTCATTATTTAATCAGGTATAAATTCTAATATCCTTAATCATCTATGAAATTAATATAAATACTTTTAAAAATCATAAAAGAAAGTTAAATCGATCGTGATACGATTTCAAAAATAAATTCTTTGTAAATGTCTCACAAACATCTCCAATTTTATATTCTAATCTTGGAACAAAATATATGATTTTGTTTTAGAGCAATTTGTGTAAAGAGGAGCACATGGTCTAAGAGTATACACATTATACTGAAAGCAAAAACACAAACGACTCATCTCAAATGATTTTATCACAAAGCTCAAAGATTTCATTTTAGAAATCATCGACCAAAAGTGCAGAATTATCAATGAGTTATCTCAAGAAGTTATATTTGAAATTTTCAAAATTTTCATTTTACAAACATGTTTCCAAAGTAATTTCAAGCATTAAAAAAATCATCTCAAGAAGTTTCATATCAACATTTTTAAGTCAAAGGATTCTCATATCGAGGATGTTTTTCATCAAAAATTGATGTAAAAAATTTAGCCAAAATGTCTTATTTCAAAATATTCACTTCATCACTAAGTATGGAGAGAGAGAAATCCTAAGAAAACAAAAACATATCTTTGGATTTTTCGATTTTATAAAAATTCTAAGAAGGTAAAAACATATTTTCGAATTTTTTAAAATAAAATAAAACAAAAATCAAAATACAAGCTCTCCACATGTGCATGAAATAAAATGTGTGAAATATTGATCAATTTGTGAAATATACGAGACACTAAAATTACCAGACTAGAGAAATCACAAGGGTTAAAAAATCATATCAGATATTTTGAATAGAAAAGAACAAATTACCCATCATGGTACCATTTGTTATCTAGGTTGCCAATAGTGGCGAACAATGTGACGACTCGGGTTTTGCCCGTTCGAAAATCAACATCCGTACTTCACCTTGTACTCGAATGCCGTAGATTCGACCGTTCAAATCCGATTCGCCGGAGCTTATAACACAGTTAAGTAAACAACATAGCGGAATAAAGAGAAATAAATGATATCATATACAACTCCAATGAATACAATATCCAGTATGATATACAACAATGATATCAATATGATACAACAATATCAGAGATAACAAAAATGATACAGCGGAAGTAACAACAAATGGAAGAGATCTCCAAATGATTAATCGGAGAATGACTCCAATAACTCCAATATCAGCTCGAACCACAAAGAGAAGCAAGTGCAGTCCTGAACTCCAAGAACTGAACCAGCTCCAGATAATCTACTAAACCTGAATATCTGAAAAACCCAACTCTAGACTGCCCGTGTGGAAAATAGTGGGCACCCAGAGTTTAGGAAGGGAACAATAAACTCCGGGTCAGTCATGGGACTGGTGTGAGCAACAAAAACAGTTTATCTTTAAAACAAGCAACAAAGGCTTTTAAACATTGAAATCCGCAATGCTTTTCGAAAATGAAACTACCATAAGGCCTCCCGCCACACACACAATGCAATCGCAGAATTGGAGGAGATTTCTCCTTATGATAGTCAAACATGCTTACTACGCAAAGGAAAAACTCTTTTGATATTATTACTAGTGCATACTGTGAAAACATTTCGAAAATATAATATTAATCTTAGCCAGCATACAACATTTCATCGTATGCCTACTATAGCTACTACGTTCAATAGCAGGTTACCGCCACATTCCATAGCAGGTAATACAACTAAAACCGTACATGGTTCGTATTGTTTCTTTGGATTTCCAACAAATGATCAGGCTAAGGAACTTCCTTACCGAAATAGAAACGCCTCTGGAAAGACGCCCCGGATCCTAACCGGATCTCTGCAAACAAAAGGCCGACGCTACCTCACGCTCTAACCGAGCTGTAACTAGGTAACTAACACATGAGTCATGTCATCCCCCGGTCGTTACCGACCTTTATCCGAGCGCTCGATAACTAACATCACACATAATAAATAAAGTGTATCCACATGAGTAAGTATCTGGGCTCCATACCATGATACCACCCTTTATCCAGAAGGAAATGACATACCCTAGGGGCGCTACCCCTACAAACCTTTGTCACAACATTCCTGTTTCGACCATTACCGGGTTGTGAGGCTCGACGAAGTCTCGTCCACAAAGTCACGCTTTTTCACAAAGCCACGCTTTTCCACAAAGCAACGCTTTTTCACAAAGCACGCTTTTTCACAAAGCACGCTTTGATCAATCAAATGATCAGCAGCACTTCGCATGCCACATTACCAAATTGGGAATGTATCACTAGTAACCATCAACTACATAACCTCTGAGCTCGTACGTCTCAGAGAAGGGTGTTAAGCTAAGAGAATAAATTCTCCGCCACCAACAGAAATGTATTTGATAGAAACCAGCTTTACATCTCAAAGTGTAATGTCAGACACACATCCATACAAGTCTGTTCCGGGTTCGAACAGAACCGAAGGCACTTCCAAAGAAGCCCTTGCAATCCGGGTATTCACAATCCTGATCGGACTTCCCATCACTTAGGAAATCTCTATACCGTAGCTACTCAGTGCAGAGACAATCGATAGGTCATCCTATCGCTCTCGCAAATACCCGGTCTTCACCACCGGTCTTCAAATGCTATCCATATCGTCGTATCACTATTCGGAATGGGTTATATGACACAAAGGTCCTCTCCCGGCTAAACCGAATAACGAGCGCAATTAAAAATCATATGGATACTGGGGTCTCAGTTAAATCACAGCTTAAAGTCAAAACTTTTCATTCGAATGGTTAAAACAAATTACCATTTCCAATCTTTTAAATAAAAAGATTTAATTCAAAAACCTTCAATGGTTTAAACAATTTCCACACTTGTAATCTTTTAAACAAAAAGAATTATTTCACAAAGTTAACCCCATTCACAAAGATTCATTCATAGATTTTCAAATCGATTTCCATTTCAATTTGGTTAAATCGTTAAATCTTTAAATCAAGATTTAACTTATAGCTTTCAAAACAATTCTATTTCAAGTTAGGTTAACTCATCCGGTCTTTGAAATCAAAGACTCATTTCATAGTTTTCAAAACATTTCAATTCCATTTCAAACTTGAAACCGTTCAACACAATTTGGAAATCCTTTCTTAAAATGAAAGCTATTATTATTTGAAAACAAGTAGTTTTCGTTCCGGAAAAATCTAGTTATATTTACACGAGTTAAAACCCTTGAATTAAATTCAAATTCCCAAATCAATACCTTTAAAATGATTTAACCCATATATAACCTGTATAGCATCTTTAATCCCTAGTTTCAAATCATAGGATTCAATTTCAAACTTTAATTCAAATTTAAATCAAATTATTTAAATTTCAAGACTCGATTAAGTTATTCGAAATAACTTTTATCTTTGAAATTCCATTTCAAAAGCTTTTCACTTTAAAACCAAATTTCCAATTTCAAAATCAATTGAAATTAAAATTTCAATTTCAAAAACATCAAATTTACATCATCTGTGATTTAACCGATTTCCACGTGAAATCCATATTTGTGTGTGTAAAAGTGTAGTCCAGGGGTTTCACACAATAGTGCAACATCAATCATCATAGATATATCGATAAGCGGTATAACCCATAACGCTTATCTTCATTCACAGATTCATAGATAAAATAAATTTATCAGTCACAAAGATTCATCATTACAATTCGATGTGGGTTTCGGATAACCAATTGGAATCCGACTCCCTGTCGCATCGAAATTCAAATGTCGTTTATGGGTCAAGGGTTTTCATATTCACATAGTAATATATCACAGAAACAGATATATATATCGCAGATAAGTAAATTACCGATCACATCATAAATCAGGGTATATCACAAAGCATCACATATCATGCATATCAAATAATTCACCTATTCAATAAAATCCAAACATTTCAAATTCCTAAATAAATCCCAATTTATCCTTAACAAGGTTTAAAACTAATTTTTCAACCTTTTTGAACTCACATGTTTAAAAACATATTTTAACACTTAAAACTTATTTAAATCAACTTAAATCATAAAATTTATTTTATTTCCAAATCTGGAATTTCAGATTTAAGTCTTGGTTTCAATCTTTAAATTTAATTTTGTTTAAATCTTTCCTTAACAATTTAAATTTCATCTTTTTGAATTCAACTCTTTTTGAATACATTTAAATATTCACACTTTTAAGTTATTAAAATAATTTAAATTATAAAACTTTATTTTTTCCCCAACCCAGTTTCAAAACAACTTGAATTCATTATTAAACCTTGGTTTAGAACTTGGTTTTGACTTTGATTTTAATTTAACAAAAGATTTTAAAACTGTTAAAACTGTTACAGGTTTAAAACCTGAACAACATCACCCCGAGCCTCCCCCTTTCTACTTCGAGCATCATGTGAAACTCCCCCGAGAAAATCAACAACCTGCTTCGAGTCATCCAACCCCAACTCGAAACCAACAACAAAGTCAACCCCACCAGAAAACAAACCACCATGCACGTGCACGCCTCCGTTCGCCACCTCCGGTCACCATCCATACCTCGAGCAAGTCGAAGGCCACCCCAGATCAGCCTACGGCCATCCTAACCACTCCAGTTCGACTCGAACTCAAATTCGAGTGGAGTTCAAAACCTGGAACACTCGCACACCCCAACTCCCAACCTGTCAACGCCAAAATCCTACTCCTCCGACCACCGTAAGAGTTGAAACTCCGGCCACATCTTCGTCATGGACCCAACTAGCATTCCCCAAAGTCGATTAACACTCGAACAACCATAGAGACATATATGATCGAATTTCAAAACTTGATCATAAACTAGGGTTACCGATTTATAATGATCACCGCCGCCACCACGATCATCTTCACAACCATTCAATAATTTTTCCCGATGCTCTGATCACACTTCTACCACCATAGGAGACCCTGACCTTCCCTATCAACTAGATCACCAGAATTTCCCAAATTCCTCTTTTTACTTCATCACAGAACTGCTTCCCAAATCCCAAACTAAAAATTGTGTTTTCTGATTTAAAAATCATGTTTTCTTTTAAGGTTTCAGATCACAATCTTAATTTAATGAATTAAAGAATTTAAGTTTTATACAAAACTGATGTTTCCAGACCATTTTGGTTTCCAGAGGAAGTTTGTATTTATTTTAACTAAATTAAAATTTTAAGCTTAAACTTATGATCACACAAACAATTTTTGTTTGTAACTTAAATCATATCAATGGCTAGATCCAGAGATAGGGGTTTAAATTAAAAATAAAAACTGAGTTTAAACTAGAAACAAAGGGATCAAAGATATCAGCAGACATGCACACATATCATCCAAATATCTACAGATAATTTATAGATATATATACACAAACTCACTCATCACAAGTCATACTCATCACAGAAATCAATCATGCAACCATGTTACTTAAATTATTTTAACAAAAATGTTACTCACAGTAGTTTCCAGAAAGAACAAAGTTTCCCAGATTTTTGAAAACAGGCTTTTGAAATCTGCAAATTGAAATCCTGCTCTCTGGTTTGTATTAAATTTGTTGGTTGATTCATTTGTTTGAGTTGAGCTTTTGTTTAAGTTTTAGATGTTATTTCTTACTACAAGTCTTAGCTTGAAGGAACGAACTAAAGTAGATAGTTTGATAAATACATAAATATATGATCCTGTTTTGCTTAGCTTACAGGTGATAAAAAATTGAGTTTGTACAAATTGTTACCAGAGATATTTTTGTTTTTTTGTTTTTTTGTTTTGGTGGCTGATATGATTCTTTTTCTTGCTTGAGCTGATGGCATTAAATGCTCTTGTTCCCATCTAAGTTTACATGCATCTTATTTAATTTCCTAGTAAGTACTAATTTTGTTTGTTTTGTAATTGTTTATCTACTTGCCTTGTTACCCGGTTCACACCTTTGTTTGCTTGGCAGATCTTGTTTATGGCTGAGGAGTAAATGCATTTAATGCAAGCATGGTTTCTTTGTGTACTTTCAGCATGTTATGTTTTAATTTGATTATTATAAATACGTTTTATTTTTATTTTATTAACAAATGTTTGCTTTTAATTTTTTTGTTTTATTTGGTCTAATATTTTATTTTGTTATTTTTACTGCAATACCAATTATATTGTATTTCTCTATATATTTATTTTAAAATCCATTTACTTGAAATTTAAATTCAAATCAATATATACTTATATATAAAATTTCAAGTTTACTCGTATATCATATATACATATATATTCACGTATATATACAATATTTTAAATTTGAATGATTCAACATCAGAATTTTTATTACGATCGGGGAAACTCGCTATCCATTTAATCAATTTATAAATTAATTTCCACAATTTTTATTCAAAAATTAATTTAATTATCAATTTAAATATATATAAAATTCGGGGTCGTTACAGACTTCCCCCCTTAAAAGAATTTCGTCCTCGAAATTTGACAAGGAGACACAAAGATAGATGAAGAAGATTTCATCAAATTAATTGAATATCTATTCTGCATTTGGCTTACCAAATCAGAATATCGATAACAGATACAAGAACGAATCTGTTTGACACTTCACAAAATACTCGGGTTATCCAGATCTACGAAATATACAATGGCATCGGTTAGTTCAAAGGGATAACTAACCACTCGTAGAACATATCGGGACCCAAAGAATAGATAGATATGTGGATACAATTTCAAAATATTTAGTTTAGAAACCAAATTATACCTATCAACCATAACAAACAAAGCAACCAATACATCCAAACAAACAATTTTGGTCCATCCGGAGTTTACGTCCCATACAAATATATCGAATTTCTTCTTTCTGGATCTACCAGAAATCATCGAAGAATAGAGAAGAGATGCTGAACAAAAGAGATTGATAGAGAAAAGATTACTTCCTTGTTGTTACAGAGTATTGACCAGTTATAGTCGTATTTCCCTGTCCTCTATCTCATCCTCTTCTTACACTCATACTCACTATCAGTGGATAGTAAGAGAATTTACTGAGGGATTCGGACGGATATCTGAGAGATTACTCATTCTAGGGTATACTTCACCCTATCTCTAATGAGCTACTTAATGTGTTACACTCCTGAGCTAAAGTTCAACCTTAGCTCTGATACCACATGTGACGACTCGGGTTTTGCCCGTTCGAAAATCAACATCCGTACTTCACCTTGTACTCGAATGCTGTAGATTCGACCGTTCAAATCCGATTCGCCGGAGCTTATAACACAGTTAAGTAAACAACACAGCGGAATAAAGAGAAATAAATGATATCATATACAACTCCAATGAATACAATATCCAGTATGATATACAACAATGATATCAATATGATACAACAATATCAGAGATAACAAAAATGATACAGCGGAAGTAACAACAAATGGAAGAGATCTCCAAATGATCAATCGGAGAATGACTCCAATAACTCCAATATCAGCTCGAACCACAAAGAGAAGCAAGTGCAGTCCTGAACTCCAAGAACTGAACCAGCTCCAGATAATCTACTAAACCTGAATATCTGAAAAACCCAACTCTAGACTGCCCGTGTGGAAAATAGTGGGCACCCAGAGTTTAGGAAGGGAACAATAAACTCCGGGTCAGTCATGGGACTGGTGTGAGCAACAAAAACAGTTTATCTTTAAAACAAGCAACAAAGGCTTTTAAACATTGAAATCCGCAATGCTTTTCGAAAATGAAACTACCATAAGGCCTCCCGCCACACACACAATGCAATCGCAGAATTGATGGAGATTTCTCCTTATGATAGTCAAACATGCTTACTACGCAAAGGAAAAACTCTTTTGATATTATTACTAGTGCATAGTGTGAAAACATTTCGAAAATATAATATTAATCTTAGCCAGCATACAACATTTCATCGTATGCCTACTATAGCTACTACGTTCAATAGCAGGTTACCGCCACATTCCATAGCAGGTAATACAACTAAAACCGTACATGGTTCGTATTGTTTCTTGGATTTCCAACAAATGATCAGGCTAAGGAACTTCCTTACCGAAATAGAAACGCCTCTGGAAAGACGCCCCGGATCCTAACCGGATCTCTGCAAACAAAAGGCCGACGCTACCTCACGCTCTAACCGAGCTGTAACTAGGTAACTAACACACGAGTCATGTCATCCCCCGGTCGTTACCGACCTTTATCCGAGCGCTCGATAACCAACATCACACATAATAAATAAAGTGTATCCACATGAGTAAGTATCTGGGCTCCGTACCATGATACCACCCTTTATCCAGAAGGAAATGACATACCCTAGGGGCGCTACCCCTACAAACCTTTGTCGCAACATTCCTGTTTCGACCATTACCGGGTTGTGAGGCTCGACGAAGTCTCGTCCACAAAGCCACGCTTTTTCACAAAGCCACGCTTTTCCACAAAGCAACGCTTTTTCACAAAGCACGCTTTTTCACAAAGCACGCTTTGATCAATCAAATGATCAGCAGCACTTCGCATGCCACATTACCAAATTGGGAATGTATCACTAGTAACCATCAACTACATAACCTCTGAGCTCGTACGTCTCAGAGAAGGGTGTTAAGCTAAGAGAATAAATTCTCCGCCACCAACAGAAATGTATTTGATAGAAACCAGCTTTACATCTCAAAGTGTAATGTCAGACACACATCCATACAAGTCTGTTCCGGGTTCGAACAGAACCGAAGGCACTTCCAAAGAAGCCCTTGCAATCCGGGTATTCACAATCCTGATCGGACTTCCCATCACTTAGGAAATCTCTATACCGTAGCTACTCAGTGCAGAGACAATCGATAGGTCATCCTATCGCTCTCGCAAATACCCGGTCTTCACCACCGGTCTTCAAATGCTATCCATATCGTCGTATCACTATTCGGAATGGGTTATATGACACAAAGGTCCTCTCCCGGCTAAACCGAATAACGAGCGCAATTAAAAATCATATGGATACTGGGGTCTCAGTTAAATCACAGCTTAAAGTCAAAACTTTTCATTCGAATGGTTAAAACAAATTACCATTTCCAATCTTTTAAATAAAAAGATTTAATTCAAAAACCTTCAATGGTTTAAACAATTTCCACACTTGTAATCTTTTAAACAAAAAGATTTATTTCACAAAGTTAACCCCATTCACAAAGATTCATTCATAGATTTTCAAATCGATTTCCATTTCAATTTGGTTAAATCGTTAAATCTTTAAATCAAGATTTAACTTATAGCTTTCAAAACAATTCTATTTCAAGTTCGATTAACTCATCCGGTCTTTGAAATCAAAGACTCATTTCATAGTTTTCAAAACATTTCAATTCTATTTCAAACTTGAAACCGTTCAACACAATTTGGAAATCCTTTCTTAAAATGAAAGCTATTATTATTTGAAAACAAGTAGTTTTTGTTTCGGAAAAATCCAGTTATATTTACACGAGTTAAAACCCTTGAATTAAATTCAAATTCCCAAATCAATACCTTTAAAATGATTTAACCCATATATAACCTGTATAGCATCTTTAATCCCTAGTTTCAAATCATAGGATTCAATTTCAAACTTTAATTCAAATTTAAATCAAATTATTTAAATTTCAAGACTCGATTAAGTTATTCGAAATAACTTTTATCTTTGAAATTCCATTTCAAAAGCTTTTCACTTTAAAACCAAATTTCCAATTTCAAAATCAATTGAAATTAAAATTTCAATTTCAAAAACATCAAATTTACATCATCTGTGATTTAACCGATTTCCACGTGAAATCCATATTTGTGTGTGTAAAAGTGTAGTCCAGGGGTTTCACACAATAGTGCAACATCAATCATCACAGATATATCGATAAGCGGTATAACCCATAACGCTTATCTTCATTCACAGATTCATAGATAAAATAAATTTATCAGTCACAAAGATTCATCATTACAATTCGATGTGGGTTTCGGATAACCAATTGGAATCCGACTCCCTGTCGCATCGAAATTCAAATGTCGTTTATGGGTCAAGGGTTTTCATATTCACATAGTAATATATCACAGAAACAGATATATATATCGCAGATAAGTAAATTACCGATCACATCATAAATCAGGGTATATCACAAAGCATCACATATCATGCATATCAAATAATTCACCTATTCAATAAAATCCAAACATTTCAAATTCCTAAATAAATCCCAATTTATCCTTAACAAGGTTTAAAACTAATTTTTCAACCTTTTTGAACTCACATGTTTAAAAACATATTTTAACACTTAAAACTTATTTAAATCAACTTAAATCATAAAATTTATTTTATTTCCAAATCTGGAATTTCAGATTTAAGTCTTGGTTTCAATCTTTAAATTTAATTTTGTTTAAATCTTTCCTTAACAATTTAAATTTCATCTTTTTGAATTCAACTCTTTTTGAATACATTTAAATATTCACACTTTTAAGTTATTAAAATAATTTAAATTATAAAACTTTATTTTTTCCCCAATCCAGTTTCAAAACAACTTGAATTCATTATTAAACCTTGGTTTAGAACTTGGTTTTGACTTTGATTTTAATTTAACAAAAGATTTTAAAACTGTTAAAACTGTTACAGGTTTAAAACCTGAACAACATCACCCCGAGCCTCCCCCTTTCTACTTCGAGCATCACGTGAAACTCCCCCGAGAAAATCAACAACCTGCTTCGAGTCATCCAACCCCTACTCGAAACCAACAACAAAGTCAACCCCACCAGAAAACAAACCACCGTGCACGTGCACGCCTCCGTTCGCCACCTCCGGTCACCATCCATACCTCGAGCAAGTCGAAGGCCACCCCCAGATCAGCCTACGGCCATCCTAACCACTCCAGTTCGACTCGAACTCAAATTCGAGTGGAGTTCAAAACCTGGAACACTCGCACACCCCAACTCCCAACCTGTCAACGCCAAAATCCTACTCCTCCGACCACCGTAAGAGTTGAAACTCCGGCCACATCCTCGTCATGGACCCAACTAGCATTCCCCAAAGTCGATTAACACTCGAACAACCATAGAGACATATATGATCGAATTTCAAAACTTGATCATAAACTAGGGTTACCGATTTATAATGATCACCGCCGCCACCACGATCATCTTCACAACCATTCAATAATTTTTCCCGATGCTCTGATCACACTTCTACCACCATAGGAGACCCTGACCTTCCCTATCAACTAGATCACCAGAATTTCCCAAATTCCTCTTTTTACTTCATCACAGAACTGCTTCCCAAATCCCAAACTAAAAATTGTGTTTTCTGATTTAAAAATCATGTTTTCTTTTAAGGTTTCAGATCACAATCTTAATTTAATGAATTAAAGAATTTAAGTTTTATACAAAACTCATGTTTCCAGACCATTTTGGTTTCCAGAGGAAGTTTGTATTTATTTTAACTAAATTAAAATTTTAAGCTTAAACTTATGATCACACAAACAATTTTTGTTTGTAACTTAAATCATATCAATGGCTAGATCCAAAGATAGGGTTTAAATTAAAAATAAAAACTGAGTTTAAACTAGAAACAGAGGGATCAAAGATATCAGCAGACATGCACACATATCATCCAAATATCTACAGATAATTTATAGATATATATACACAAACTCACTCATCACAAGTCATACTCATCACAGAAATCAATCATGCAACCATGTTACTTAAATTATTTTAACAAAAATGTTACTCACAGTAGTTTCCAGAAAGAACAAAGTTTCCCAGATTTTTGAAAACAGGCTTTTGAAATCTGCAAATTGAAATCCTGCTCTCTGGTTTGTATTAAATTTGTTGGTTGATTCATTTGTTTGAGTTGAGCTTTTGTTTAAGTTTTAGATGTTATTTCTTACTACAAGTCTTAGCTTGAAGGAACGAACTAAAGTAGATAGTTTGATAAATACATAAATATATGATCCTGTTTTGCTTAGCTTACAGGTGATAAAAAATTGAGTTTGTACAAATTGTTACCAGAGATATTTTTGTTTTTTTTTGTTTTTTTGTTTTGGTGGCTGATATGATTCTTTTTCTTGCTTGAGCTGATGGCATTAAATGCTCTTGTTCCCATCTAAGTTTACATGCATCTTATTTAATTTCCTAGTAAGTACTAATTTTGTTTGTTTTGTAATTGTTTATCTACTTGCCTTGTTACCCGGTTCACACCTTTGTTTGCTTGGCAGATCTTGTTTATGGCTGAGGAGTAAATGCATTTAATGCAAGCATGGTTTCTTTGTGTACTTTCAGCATGTTATGTTTTAATTTGATTATTATAAATACGTTTTATTTTTATTTTATTAACAAATGTTTGCTTTTAATTTTTTTGTTTTATTTGTTCTAATATTTTATTTTGTTATTTTTACTGCAATACCAATTATATTGTATTTCTCTATATATTTATTTTAAAATCCATTTACTTGAAATTTAAATTCAAATCAATATATACTTATATATAAAATTTCAAGTTTACTCGTATATCATATATACATATATATTCACGTATATATACAATATTTTAAATTTGAATGATTCAACATCAGAATTTTTATTACGATCGGGGAAACTCGCTATCCATTTAATCAATTTATAAATTAATTTCCACAATTTTTATTCAAAAATTAATTTAATTATCAATTTAAATATATATAAAATTCGGGGTCGTTACAAACAATGACACCATTTGTACTCTCTATGTGCTGGTGGTGTTGAAAAACGATACCTCAAACACTAGTTTATGACTAGCATCTTGAACTCTCATCATCAATGTCAAGCACAAAATAATAAGCTTCACCAAATAACCATATGACATACTCCACAATGTCAATCTAATTGGCTTCAACACTCGAATTTCTCAGCGAAATCATTAAAATAAGATAGAATCACAAAAACCAAAAAACTCTCAAACATTTGATGTATTTGTCATCATCCAAAGTGTAAAACATGGTATCATGTAGAAAAAAATATCTCAATCATATGTATTTCAAAATATTATCCTCATTTTCCCAATAGTAATCATCGTTGTATTCTTTGAAGTATGTTTTGTAACGATTATTCAAAAAATTTAACTCCATAATTTGATTAGCACACAGTCAGATCAAAAGGTATGACCAAAATACTATAGCTTGTTTAAATAACTTAGAAACACTTTTCAAGCAATGTGCTTACATGATTACTATTTTTAAAGTTTTTATGAAGTAAATTAGTAAAACCTCAAAACATGAAAGTTATAGTGCTATCCATGTGCTTTTCAAAACTTTTAGAATTTTATAAATCGAAATTAAAATGTTCATGTTATGCTCAATTAACTACAGCCATGTTAAAACAATTCAGTGATGTTAGTTGACCATAGTATCAAATTGAATGCATTATATCAAGAATTTCTAAAATGAATCACCTGTAGCTCGATGAATGAAAATCCTGTAATGTCTTCAAAACATCTATAATTTTATAAATGGGAATAATAAAGCAAAATTTATGGTCAAATGCTACGGTTGTGTTAGGAAGTTCTCAAACAATTTTCAAACATAATTATTTGCATTTTTTCAGTTAATTAACATAGTAATATGGAAAAACACAAAATATAAAACTTATTGGATTTCTATCTATTTTCAATAAAATATTGAGTTTTGGAAATTAGTGTTTCAAACCTTAAGTTATGACAATTTTATTACAGTAGTGAGAAAATCAGAACTCAGAACAAAGAAAGAAAATTGGGAAGTATGGTTTAGAGATCGTACCTTTGCTTACCTTTGAAGTTGCATTTGTGTTCACGTGTTATCTAAAGTGCATGGATCAGCACTTTGTTTTCCAGGGCTAAGGAACATTGTAATTTATCGCTCATCAAATATGTAGAACAACTAGAAATTGGCTTCCATTATAGTTTCTCCTTAGCTCATCTTCATGCCTACATGTTAGAAGAAGTGAGCGTGGCCTAGAAAAAGATATAGGACCACATTTGTTTGCATTTGAAATCTTTGGTACCCAAATTTGTTTGTATAGCAAACTATTAATATTAACAACTGTACCCTTACGAACCCAAATTTGTTCGACTAATTAATTTATGTCCCAAGTTCGACAATTATTATAACTATGTTTAATGTTTCCACACTTAACACATCTAGGAAACACACTTCTTCCCCTAGTGGTATTACTTGTCGCTGTTTATTATCTGACACATTTCCAAATCCAAGTCCTTCTCTATTATTCGTAAAGAGTTGATTCTTAATAAAATGTTAAACGATTTTACTCTAATGAATTTTGTTTTAAAGAATCAACTCGAGTTCATTAACTTTTGATTTTAAATGATATTTTTAATTATTATCTTAGAATATTGACTAATAGTATTCTCTCTCTTTTCAAAATCATTTCTCTTTAAGACCTTATTTTCATTTTTGAGCTCTTTTATTCTGGTCTTAATTTCAAGCATCTCAATTTCAAATGTAGGTGTATTTCAAATTTAAAGTTTTTCAAAATCCTTGATTTTTCCAATCTCCTTTTCCAATTCATGTTTGTTCGAATAACTTCAGTTTTCCTATTTTCAAAATTGAATTTCCTTTTTCAAGTGTTTTGAAAGTTCCTTTAATATCATTCAATCCCCCTTTCACACATTTATTAATCGCATTCAAGATTTCTGACCTTGTTAATCATTTTGATTTCTTTTTTTAGCCCATCTAAAATCATCTCGGTTTTCAGCAAATTTTATTTTTCAAAAGATTTAAAAAATTTACATTTGGAATTTTCAGGCATCTTAAATTTTCCAACTCTTTTTGTAAAATGTTGCTTTTGCAAATCAGCTCAGTTTCATTTTCCTTCAAATCAGAATTTCCTTTTCAAGCTTTGAAAATTTTCATTAAAGCAAACAAAAACTTTTCCATACTTCAACCATTTTATGCAATCAAAATTTTCACATTTTTGAATGTTTTCAAGATTCTTTTCCAATTTACCATTTTTCTAATGTAATTTAGAATTTTCACTTTTCAACTAGTTATTTTTTTTCAAGATCGTCGACAATTTTAGTTAATTTATGACATAAGAGAACCAAATCTTTAAATTAAAAATCACTTATCTCACCATTCATTGATTCACCATCATCTCCTTCTTCGCTGTCATCTTCTGAGTTGTCTCTTGTGAATCTCATCAAACACAGAACTGTTATTGTATTAGCTTTAGAGAGTTATTCATTGTTGTGGACTTTTTCACCATATTTTACATTGAGACTTCCAGATTCCTTATACCATTAAATAATAAGCGATATGGTTAATTTCAACTCTACAAATCAAAGAGATAAGAATATTCATAACTTTAGCATTGAATGAAATATTGTTCCTATTGACCTACCGCAACCATTTTCAATCATATCCTAAATATTAAAATCAACAGACTTTGAATAACTCTTCGTTCTAGTTTTCCAATATGAAAACCCCGTCTCGCTAAAAGTGGGTCGACTAAAAATGGACCAACTCTCGCTAAATCTACAATTTTAGGGTGATGTATGTTAAGCTTTTTTCTTCTAACAGTGTATAATTTAGAAACATAAACGCGAAAAGTAAACGACACATAGATATACCCAAATTCGGCCACTAGCCTATTAGTGTCGACTGCTGCCCCAAAGTTACAGCTATTATCGTATATTCCAATTCTTACAACACCTGTAAACTCCCTTGCATTTGTAACAACCTGGAAATTCATCATTTAAGAAAAATTCAAATTATTCAAATATAAGATATTAACATAAATGAAAATGTTTTAAACAATAAATAATATTGGTAATCTTGTTTTGAATAAATATTTACAAAAATATATATATGACATCATTAGTGATGTCGTTACATTTAATAATTAATTTATTAAATTAAATTGAGATTTAATGATTTTATAATTATTTAATTATTTAAATAATGGTTTAAAATGATAATAATTTATTTTAATTAGTTATAAAACAATAATGAATAATTTATAATGATTTTATAAAGTTATAGAAGTAATATGAAACTATAAGGAAAATCGATATCGATTTATCGGTATAATAACACTTTTTGTAAACAAAAAGTTTAATATTGATTTATATGGTTTTAGTTTCAAATGCGATCATTTTAATTCATTTATTATAATAAGAAACTAATTTTCAAATCATTTTTACAAATATATGTATATTAGCTAAGAAGTGAAAATGTGACCGAGAATCGAAATCATAATTTGTAACGATTCAACGTGTAGAAGTTGCGTCACGTTGTGGATTATATGTGACATACACATGCACATTGTGACGACCCACATTTCGGAAGGTTTAAATTGACAATAATCCACACATGTCCAACTTAAACAATCCGGAACATAGATAATCATTGGGGTTAATTAATGAAAATAAGAAAAGAAGAAGAAAAAAAACACAGAATCTCGCAGCGGAATGACAAAATATAGTAATCAAATAAACAATTCATGAAGCTGTTTATATTATACATTTGATTATAATTTATACAACATTTATCAGAATTATATATACATAACAGGAACAAAATGTAATGCAGCAGACAACATGATGCAGAAACAATAATAGTAATAATATACCAAATCTTCGTCTTCGTCCTCCAGAGAATAATCTTCAATACGCTGAAAAACTTAGGATTGATCCGAGCGTAATGAAAAGACAAAACACTCGAGTCAGGACTAAAATATTCTTATATGAGTCAAATCGATATCGCTTATAACATGAGTGTCACGGCGTCAGAGATGTTTACGGGTTTTACATCTCCTATCGTGTATAACGTGCATGCAATAACTCAAGAGATGTTGCAGGATTTTCCACCTCTTAAGGATCCGTCAAAATATTTATATGCAGTAGAATACGCTACATATATAATGTCTAATCAATAAAATAAATATTAAAATAGCGTTAAGGCATTACATTGATCCCCCTTAACGCGTTTTTAAGCATTTTTGTACAGTTTGCATATAAAAAACCAGCAAACCGTCGGTGGATAGGGATGCGCCATGATACGACAATACTAAATCAAAATCGTAGTGGCCTCGTATTGGGATAAAAGTATGACAAAGCACGTGAGGCAATGCTCAAGGTAGGATACTATCAGTTTACCCTTCCTGGTCGGTGGTAACCCCTAACGGCCCACCGCGTCCAACACTCCCAAAATCCGAGGGTGCGCACCAATCAATAACAATGTCATGATAGTAATACGAAGAAGTGTGTCCGCTAGAGGTAGCTAACCTCATTGGCCGGTATGGCTCCTGTTTTAGTCATTTCAAATTGACACAAGTGTCAGGCCAATCCATCATCGTTCCCTTTCTTCAAATCCAGCAAATGATGCCAAATCCAACCACTTCGTTCTGGATCATCCACCGTGTACACAGTTGTTAAAGTGGTTCCAATATTGACAGAGAGTACGCCAATAAGAGGCCACAGTCACTTTAACAACCGAACGTCATTTTACACACCGGATGGTTCTTTTATATTTCGAAAACACTTCGTACTTGATATCAAAATATCATATGCGCTTCAAAATCAAATTCATTTTGAAATCATCATATTTATTCAAAATATACTATTTCAATTCAAAATCATTTTCGCCTTAATATCTCGATTTTGATTCCAAAATTGTTTCGAATTTCAATTTGGGTTATAACTTCATTTTAACCCAATTCGTATTTAAATCCATGACTTAAATATAACAATTCCCACTCTGACCAGTTTGAATTTTAGAAAATAGCTTGAATAGTTTTAAAATAGTTAAAATAGTTAATATAAGATAGTTTGAGTATTGAAAATGGTTTATATAGTAAAATAGCTTGGAAAGTCAAAATAATTTGAATATTTAAAAAGATAGATTTTAAACAGTTTATATTAAAATAGTTTTAAAGTCAAACTGATTCAATTTCCAATCTTCCAATTCATATCGATTTCAATTTCCATTTCAATTTAAATCGACTCGACTCCGATTTTAATTCAAATCGATTTCAATTTCGATTCCAAACTGATTCAATTTCGATTTCAGTTCCAATTAATTCAATTTCAATCCCAATTAATTTCAATTCCATTCTAATTTGTATTAATTTCAGTTCAATTCCCAATTTTAAACCATTTCGATTTATATAAATTCGAGTTCGATTTTCAAAATATCGATTTAAATCACTTTAATTAAATTTAACTTCAATACTCATTCAAGATTCAAATCTTTAAAATAACTCAATTCCGAGCTCAAATTTCATAATATCCATTTAAATTACTTTTACTTGGATTTATTTCAAAGTTCGAGTGAAAGTTCAAATCATTTAAACAAATCAATTTACATCATCCAAATGGTTTCTTAATTATACTTCAAAATTTCAGACTCGATTCATAAAACAGTTTCTGTTGACAAGTCATTTTTAACAATTCAAGCTTGAGTTCAAAAATGATTCCATTTCCATAAATTCGATTTTAGTTCATAAAGTCAAAATCAATTTAAATAATTTCAAGTCAAAATCTGAAAATTAATTTAACCAATCCGATGTCCGTATATAATTTTCTATCCTATGGCCAAGTGAATCAATTATTTCAATTAAATTCAGGGATGGATATATATCATTTCAATCCAAAATAACGCCATAGGTATATATCATTTCAAACTATTTCTTAATTTAGAAATAATTCAATTTACAGTTTTATATACTGTAAATAATATACAGGATGATAACAAGATATATTAAACATAAATGAACGTCTAAACATCCAAAATATCAATCAATAGCATCCATCTCAATCCATCATCCAAATAGTCAATAATCACAACAATCAACTAATTATCGATAATCGAAGATTTTACTAGCAGTTTAATTCTAATTCAATATAACTATTAATTCAAATTCTATTAATTAATTCAGATGTCAATTAAATGTCAATTAAATTTACCAAACAACTATCAATAAATTTAAATCACTTCACGATATAAATTTTACTAACATAAAAATATATTAGTCAAACGTTAGCGTATAAAACACTCACATTTATTTGAAACTAAAAATTCTTCCAGCTTCAAATAAATTTCAAACTAACTCCACGACGTAGCCTTCGTCGATACGATTCCAATGCCACCTGTTTTGCCCAAATCGAACCTCGTATGCAAAAGTTAGGATTTTTATTAGCAAACGATTAATTAAACCATAATTAACTAAAATAATTTAATTAACCAAGTTAATACCCATCTTCCTCACGTTCGAAAGCTACAGGCACACGTGAACCCAATGTCACGTCCACTTCCTCCACGCGCACGCAACACCACACCACCGGACGATGATCAGCCACTGCCACCATGCACGACCGATCGAGAGCCACCACCGCTCCAAGTCTCGTCGTGTCAGTCGCCATCATTGACGAGCATGAACCCAAAAAATGACGGTCCTTCAAACTCAGATCTCGATGAATCCGAGATGCTTCAGCACGAATCAACCGTTGGATGTGTAGAGCACGTCGAGCTCTACAACTTTGCTTTTGAAAGATTTTGATTTCGTGAACGGATGAAGAGAAATCGAAGGAGGGATGTGGCGAATTTTGGGCCATTAATTTCGTTTTGAACGGCGGTTCAAGCTAGGGTTTTATGAAGAAGGAAATGAACGACTTATTATATAAGTTTTCGACCCAATCGACCCCAAATGGCTATTTTAACTTGTTAAATATACAATTTCCAATGTCTAATTATTCAATTTTAAATCCAATTTTAAAAGTAAACGTTCTTCATTCTTGTTTAAATAAAATTTAAATCAACTTCCGACATCATTTTCATTCACATTAAATCCAGAATTCAATTATTTGAAATTTCAGTATTAAATTTTAAAAAAAATTAATTATCTAATAAATCACCATATTTCAATATAAGTCATTTAACTTTTAAAATTTTAATTTTAAAACAAATTAAAATTATAAAACTACTAATTACATTTTACAGTAATTCAATATTATTATTCAATTCCAACTATTGATAACAAACACCTTCAATATGTAGAATTCACTTCAATATTCATTATTGCCCAAATCATCGAAATTGGTTATTTCAAACTTTCATTCAAGTTCATATTCAATAACTTACATAAATAAAACATTAAATTTTTATTTCTAACCAATTTAGTTCAATAATTATATTAAATTTTAATAATTTAAATAGTTAAAAATACATTTACACACGTATACATGTGCACATTCATGAAGACATTTACATGCACATGGATACACACATATATACATATACATTTTAATTTAAAATAACCAAAAATATTAAGATATTTTATTCACTTTCCTTAACCCTTAAGCATCCCAAAGTCAACACTTACACTCACAAGTACAAACACATGGCCTTGCACATGGGGGGGGGGGAGGGGATTGGCCGAACATCATGATGATGGAGGGTGGTGTGATGATAGTGAAGTAATGATGTATTGACACTTAAAAATTGGTATTTTATTCCTTCCATTTACCTACAAATACCCCCATCCTTCTTCACTTCCATTCACTTCTTCTTCATATTCCTAAAGCTTTCTTATCTACTTTCATGTCTTCCATACATAGAGAAATAATGGCAAAAATATTTGCAAAAGAAAATTAAATTGTATAGTATGTGCATATACATATCAAACCACTTCAAAAATTCAAGCAAACTCCTTCTCTCCCCTTAAAATACCCATGACCACACCCTTGCAACCATAGGCCGTGAGCCTTTCTCCTCTCAAAGGTCAAGGCAGAGCCTTCCAAGGCAAAGTTTCAAGTGATCATAAGCGTAGAATTCGAGTTA
This sequence comes from Allium fistulosum, assembly GCA_030737815.1. Lineage (NCBI taxonomy): Eukaryota > Viridiplantae > Streptophyta > Magnoliopsida > Asparagales > Amaryllidaceae > Allium > Allium fistulosum. The sequence goes on from CM060904.1 coordinate 695,017,993, forward strand.
GTGGAGCTATAGCCGATTTAAAGTTAGTCCGATCAAAATTCAATTAAGAAACTCTTACTTATATTATATTTTTGGATGATGATATGATGTGTGCAATGGATGTTTAATATGCTCTGATCATCGTGTTTGGTTATTTAATATTGTTGTTTGATTGTATTAACAAGTCACGTTTAATACACATCGAAAATCACAAAGCAAATCACTTTCCTTTTATTAATGAAATGGTGTATATGGAATGTTTTAACCTCTTAAAAATGATTTAACATGGTTTAGAAATGTTTTATAAACATTTAAAAGTGTTTTGGCAAAGTTTGAATAAATATTGAAAATTTGGTCAAAAATAGGCACGTCGCGTAACGAAAGTTCACGGTTCGCGTCTTCAAAGTTTAATCCATTTATAAGATGGATTCGGATTACTTTGAAATGAGAATTTTCTGAATCCTTATAATTATAGTTTTCAAGCAAAGAAAGAAAATTGAGATTTCGTTTAATAGATTTTAAAATATGAGTAAATCAAGTTTTAAATAAAATCGCGCTTGGGCAATTTGGAGGCCAAAGTAGTAAATGTTCTAAAATGGATATTTTTAATTCTTTAAAAATATAAAATAAATTCTATAAATCTTTGAAACGTTTTTAAAGAGATTCGAGTCATAAAAATGGATTTTTAGATGATCGAAAAGTTGTTTTAATCAAATAAGCTTTAAAACACTATTTGCAGCATTTTTCGCAGCACTTTTTAATAACTATTGCAAACTATGGTTTTAACTCAATTGTTCTTTCCTGAATCTTTTGTGAACCTTTTCAAATAAATAATTGAGTAATTTTAAAAATAAGCATGTGGAAATGACTGGTACGTTTGTTCCATTTGTGAGTGTCATAGAAAACTCGACTTGAGGAATGGAATAGATCGAAGGGAAACCCCGAATACTCTAAAAATTAAAAGTTAATTAAGTATGTCAAAAGATTTAGAGTCGATCAAATAACTGGACCGCCTTATGGTTGACAGAGAGGTAGTCTCTAGGCTTGGGTTTGGAAAACCAGTTGCCGCCCTCCGTAGCTACCTGGACTGGTCCGACGTAGGGGATAATAAATTTGATTTACTCTAATTGTTTTTCCCAAAGTATAAAAGATATAATTTTCCAAATTCAAACAACTTGTATCAGGTAGAAATGATCTTCTTACACTTGGTATTAAATTTTAAGAAGGGAATCCGTACTATCCATGTGAATTTAAAAGGCGATTTCACCGTTATTCGACGGATAGTAACAATTGAATACAGAAATTGATGTTGAGTAGAGTTGGTACAATTTCTATCGACCCTTTTAACTCAATAATGTTTTCCAATATGACTTATGAAAATGATTTGCAAATATTTTCCTAAGTGAAAATTGAAATGATTTAGAATTTTTTCCAAGATTAAAAAAGGTTTTAAGTAATCAAAGGATTTGATAAATAAGGTTTAATTATTCCGTATATACCGGAAAGAAATGGTTTAAAATTTTATATCTCTAAAATATATTTTTGATTAAAAGGAATGAATTAATCAAATGATTGCCTATATACTTAACACCTCTTTTATCGATAATTGGTTCGAAGGAACCGGAGTCGGATTTGAGAAATTCTTATCTAAAAACCACTACGAACCAATTCATGTATTCAAATTGAAGACATGGAAATGATTTGGAAGATGGAATGTAGGGCTGCTTGTCACTGACCCTCGGAGGGAAGGGATTTCCCATATCATATTTATGTGGCAGTAGTTCTTCATTTGAGACCTTCGATGCAAGTACTTCCGCTACTAATCCTAGGGGTAATCCCCGACCGGATGTGGTAGGAGAGTGCTTTTGGATTGTCCTGTTCCTGGACAACTTGAATGGAAAAATGCCTGACGTTGCATTTCTAGCTACATTAATTGATCTCTATGAACGTATCATCTGTTTGGTGGTAGAGAAGTCAACTTCTCTTAGTTTAACACCCTTTGCTGACATGTATGAGCTCATGAATTATATGTTTGTAGAAATCAATTGTGTGACCATGGAATTGTAGTGTGGCATTCAAAGTGGAATGTGCTATGTGAAAAGTAATCGTTACCTCAGGCCTCATCGCCCGGTAATGGCTTAAACTGGGTAACCCATAAGGCTATGCGGTTCGCAACCATTAGGGTATAATTATCACCTTTCTAGATTACTCTATATATGTTGAGTATAAGGTGTATGCCATGGGATCCTAGATAGGTCGGTTACAACCGGGGTGATGTCATATTCGGTTTCTATCCAGGCCATGTCTGAGTGCCAAATAGTGATAAACCGGTCTTGCCAGATGCGGAGGATTGTTTGTATATCCTTGGTATATCCCTTTAGAGATGTACTGTGCGGAAGGTAGTCCCTTCCCTGCCATTGTATGGAAATCCATTCTCCAATAAGTGCCTTTGGACTTTGTTGTAAACTTATTATGCCGTTAAATTTAACCAATGTAACAATTTCAGCTATTTTAATATGTTTATTTGAAACCATTTTTCAAAGAATGTTAATAAAAATAATATTCCCAGATTTTGCGTAGCAAATGATTTGGTTCTCATAAGGTAAAAACTGGTTTCGTGTTTATGTGCGGCTTGGTCTTATAAGATACCCTTTTTTTCAAAACGCGTATTTTGAGTTCCTCACACCAGTCCCATGACTGGCTCGGAGTATATTTTTCTTTTCCCTTAAACTCTGGGTGCCCTATTTCTCCGGGTAGCCAAGTAATTAGATTATTTGGAGCATTTTAGATATAGCATGGAGCATGGAGCGTTTTGGACCTTTTTGTTGAAACAATCTATCACTTTCTGTTGTGTCTATATTATATATTATTATCTACCAACACCTATAGGGATAGGCCGTTATAACTATTTGAGCTGGGTTAGTACTTACTATGACTCTGATATCTCATTTTGAGAGTGATTGTATGTACTATCTATATGATTACAAAATGTTAAAATATGATGTGAATTTCATTATTGTTTTGTCTTCTACCTTTATTTTCTTTTACCCCATTATAATCTACCTCTCCGGCACTTGGATTTGCTGTACGTGAATATCGAGGATGTATTAGTGTCGATTTCTAAGGATTGAGGAGGCGGGTCATCACAACATTGCTAACCTAAATATATTAATCATATGCTTAATAATCCCACCTCGACTTTGTGTCGCGGTCGAGAATTCTCGAACTACTGATTATAGTTCAATCCTAGAAAATCTAGAGTTTGTTAATGAAGTGTACAAAAAAACAATAGACAAATGCCCCGCAGAAGAAAAAAATATATTGTTACAATTTCTATGAAGTAATGAGCCTAGAAGTAAATTTCCCCTTAAAAATGGTTTGACCATGTCAATGGTTTTCTTCCCTTGCTAATCACGTGAGCTGCTCCTCCAACTTCAGATACAAATAAAAAACTTCTCTTCCCACGAAATTCTACATTTCACCGTGGAGAAAAATCAAATTGTCCTTCTCAATATTCCATCAAACAATTGAGTTTTTGCTGCCTTCTTTCTGAGCTTGTTCCTGTCGTCATCGATCTGAAACTTGACGTTATATGATGCTTGATGCCGCCTAAAGAAGAGCTACTGTCCGCCGCTTGGAGTTGAAGTCTTCTGATCTTGGATCTAGGATTTCTATCATCGATCACAATATAAAAGCTTTTGTACCAATATAATTTTCAAATAGGCATGACATACATTGTTTCGTACTGAGAAAAGAGACTACATCAAGAGCTATTTTGATACATTTTGGCTAAAATCAAAATCCTGTAAGTACACAACACTAAACAAATGCATTAAATACAATGTATATTTATTAACACTAAACCAAAATTAATTGCAGTATCTTACAATATTTCCTTTTTTATAATAACAAATATATATTATTTTTATGGAAAAAATAGATGTGTTTGGTATGTGATAGTTGAAAAAAGTCAATTAAAAATAAAGAATCCTTTAATGATTTTTTTATCGAAATACACTCCGAGAGGAATATAAAATATAAAATATATTTGTTATCATCAAAAAAGACATACAATCCACAAATGTAACGATATCCTTTGTCAAAACATCTCGACCTGTAATATTTAGAACAAAATATTATTTTACTTTTATGATTAATTACTCATGATTACAGCTACAACCGCATAACATTTTATCAAAATATTTTCTTATTAATGCATTGTAAATTAGTTACTTGACTAATTATATCATGATATAACAAAGTATATAATAGAAATCGGACATTTTATTACGAACAAGATTGATTATAGCATTAGATATGTATAACAAATTACATAATTGTCCCTAGAGCATACCGTTAACTCTTTCAAAACAAAATTTGGGATTCAGTTTTGCTTCTTTAAGAAAGCTGAACCACATGATGCAAAATTGATATTTAAGATGAAAGATAGTGGAAGACATGATGCTCGATTGATTGTGAAATAATGTTTACAAAGATAAGAAGAAGAGTGCGATGAAAGATTTATGCCGATGGTGCATACTTTGATCTTGATTTTTGTGAAGACTGTATTGTTTTGCATAAATAACAATAAGATTGTTTTATGGAGTTTATGAAAAATTATTATTATTATTATTATTTGGGTGATAGAAATAAGGGAGATTCACCTTAAATCCCAAAAATCTTTTATTATTATTTTCGTGTTAAATAGTAATAAATTTGATTGTGAAAGGTAATAAAGAGATTTGAATAAATATTACTATGTTGATGTAAATTAATAATATTATTGTTTTTGAAAGTAATTTGATGTAAGTGACTGTTTTTGATTAAATAACGATGTTTTGAGATATTTGGCATAATAAATATATGGTAGAGGATTTTTAAAGTATAATATCATTTAGAGAAAATATTAATGTTTAGACAAATAAAGGTAAAATTATTTTCATAATAAACAACAATAAGATGGTTTTATACCTCAGAGGAAATAAAATGTGCAAATACACTGTTTTAGGTTATTGTGATATATATGGTTGATCGTTGTTTCATATTACTAGTATGTTTGTTGTGTGGATATGAAATCACATTATGACAAGTTCTACGATTACCATTATTACTATTGGATTGTGTGTAGTTAAATATGGATTTATTATGTTGATAACATTGAAGTTTATGTTATAAATATAGAGTGGTTAGTACACATTTAATGAGTTTGAAGCTTTTCTTACTAATATAGAGTAGTTAGTGCATATTTGATGAATTTGATGTTGTGCTACTAGTATGGGGTGGTAAGTATACATTTGGTAGATTTATACATGCATTCGTGCTAACGATGTTGTATTACTAGTGATGGTTGATTAGTCCACATTTGCCTTAAAAATTTCCAAATTCATTCAGCGTTTACTTAATATAAAGCTAATTTAAATATTTTATCGATATCGTTTATCGATATGTACATTTATAACTTTTATACATGCACTTTATTAAATACTAATGATAATCAAATAAAATTTAATAATTTATATTTTACAAATATCAGTTGATTTAATTAATTTACAACGATTATAAATTAATAAATTGTGTGGTTTGTTTGGAGTATTCATCATTTCGTTTGTGCGATTTAAATGTGTAAATTCAATCAGCAATTAATATCGAAAAATTTGAATATTGACGTTCACACGTCATCTTAGCCCGTAGTGTGACATTTCGGCTGAATTTATTACTTACACATCTTTTTCGATAAAATCTAAATTTTCTTATTATAAGTAGTACCTGGCAGTACGATTATTTAGACCAATACTCTTCATCAACACACTATCAGATTAGGACAAATGAAATTAAGTTTTGTTCAAAATTCCAATATCATCCTAAATATCACCAGGAATAAAGGTATGAAAGTAGGAACACAAGAGCATTGATAAAGATCAGAAAGCACCAAGATGATCGAGTTAATCGTAGCTTCCGACAAGAAGGTGGCGGTGCCAGCAGTATCTTTCGAATAGGTTAGAAGGACGTTTCGACTGTGTCAACAGAGAGTTGTCGATAAGGTCAGAGGCTACCATTCAAAGGAAATAGAAACATGCTAACAACATCCAAATTTCTCAAAAAGACACCTCTCAAAGGCAATGGATAGCAGACACCCTACATTTTGCGCCAAACCATTCGAAAAGTCTTGGTTTCACCTTCATTCACTTCCGCCACTGAAGTATTCAACCAATTCAACCCTTTCGAAAGCATATATAGCCTTTCGAAATGGTTAACGATACTCTCACCTAAGGAAGAAGAAGTATATGTCCATTTCCATAAAGGCATGAGGTTCCGGATCAGGTGGGGCAGAGGCTTTCGACAGAGACCATTCATAATAAAACCTTTTAGGAGTTTTGACTCACTCGAAGCCAAAAGGAAGACATGTTTCGAAAGTGTCGAAGGCTAGCGCCCAGGTTAGCTCAATCGACGCAACAACATTCAAGTCAAAAGCGCAACAATAGACCATTCGACAAGGGGTTAGTTGTAAGGGATCTGATTTCTTTCACTTCTCTCTTGTATTTTCTTAAGCTTGTAAACCCTAATTCTCAAATCAAATTTGGGACTTAGTCAATTTGAACAATTAGGTTCAATAATGAGAGGATTGTGATAATTGCATTTACTTAGCAATTCAGATTTCTTTACTTATCATAAAAACGCCATTCGATAGTTGACTTGATCGAAAGGAGCCCCTTAGACCAAGTCGAAACCCCTAGTTTCCTTATTTCTAAGAAGCTTTATTCCAAATCTATTAAATTGCAAGTGTTTCCCCTTTCGACAGAGTCGAAACCATTCCAGCCCTGCTATCCACAGCTTTCTTTTCCTTAGTTGCCTTAACAGTGTCGAAAGGTGGTTTCGACAGGAATATAGTCCAGCCGATTTGAAAGGATTTCCTATAGAAGAAGTTAGCCTTCCAACTAAGTCAAAAGGTACCAAAGACGCTTGTTAGTCACCATTTCTAGCTTTAGAAAAGCTTGAAACATTCATTCCTTCGAAAGGACGTTTCGAAAGCCTTATTCCTACTTCAATTTCAAATTTGGGGTGTTGATAAGTTTTCTTGTCAACTTTTTTGGCGCTGGAAGGAGGGCCTGAACCTCCGCTCCCTAACCACTTTCATCACAGATTGGTAGCATAGAGTACTCCATCCAAAAGAAGAAGATGGAAGGGGTCATGAATAATATTAATATCTTAAACGAAGAAGTCAAGCCACAATCAACTTTGGAAGACAGTATAGTCCTAAACTTCAACTTGGAAAATATGAAAATTGGGCAACCTTCAACCTTAATGAGATTGGAAAACAATGAAATTAAAGTCCAACGTTTACAACAACAAATGATAGCAATGCATGAATTTCTTAAAAGAGCACCGTCTCAAGGGTCACTAAAGGTTATGGAAGGAGAAGGCGAGGCACACCATCCAAATGAGGATCAATATGAGGATCAAGGAAGTCGGACTAAGAAATCCATTGAGCAATCAAATAGTTTAACCATGGAAAACAGTGAAGGTCACCATGATAACATTCACAACCAAGTCACAGAAGATACAATAAAAATGTACACAATGAATTAAGGAAATATGTTATCTTGCAAAAGGCTCCTTTTTTAGAAGAAAATGTGGTAGTTAGAATTTCCCCTCCCAATCAAAGTACCTCACTAAAGTATGATGGAACTACTGACCTAAACGATCACCTCGGGGGTTTTGAAAATCGAATGGACTTATATAATGCTCCTGGTCCAATTCATAGCAAACTTTTCCCGGTTACTTTTCAAGGAGCAGCTATCAAATGGCACAGGAATTACCAAGGGAAGACCATATGTTCTTGGGAACAATTTTCTTATGAAATCAAAGCGCAATTTCACATATATAGAGATCCAATGATAGACTCTTACATGTTAGCTAATATCAAGCAATGGCCAGATGAATTGCTTGACAAATATATTAAAAGATTCAACATAGAAGCATTGAAGGCCGAAAAAGCGACTGATCAAGAAAAACTAATGTCAGTTCACTCAGGGTTAATCGAACAAACTCCTTTTTGGAAAGATTTTCATATTTATGGGTGTAAGGATCTACAACATTTCTATCTCCAAGTTGAAAAGTTTACTCAAATGGACGAAATGCATCGTGCTATGAAGAAATCTCGATAAAATCAGAAGATAAAAAATTTAACTTCAATCATCCCAACAAAAGATCTAAATGGAAAGGAGACAGAATAACAGCCAAATGGTGACATCTAAATCCAAATCAGTTGAATTAAACAAACCCAACTCCTATATCTTTTTCGTAACAAAAAATGATGACAATTTCTCCGTTTCCTATAAGACAAGAACTCCCACTGAACCTAAAGAAGGAAAGAATTATTGTGCTTATCATAAAGTGAATGGACATGAAACTGAAAATTGCAATGTTTTGGTAAAGATAGTTCAAAACCTAATCAAGTCAGGATTCTTAAAAGAGTTCATAAAAAAGAATTAAAATATTTTCTACCTCAAAAGAAGTGACCTAATCATTTCGAAGCCCTTATAGAAAATCAAAATAAGCACTTCTCCTTCAAACACTGATCAGGCTATAAGGCATAGCAGCATTTGTCTATTATAAATCTTCTTTGCATATAATTTCTTTAATTTGAATAGTACTGAGAATTAGTCACATATTAATACAAAATTCGAGTGTTATTACAGGAAAAAACAAAATCAATCCATGGCACTCAACATACCATGAAGGTGCGGTAAACCTCTACCAACTTAAGACAGACTATTCAAATTCTATGGACAGGACAATTCATCCCCTTCTCAAAGTTTGAATCAACATTGTGTAAAGAACTACTTCCATGCAACCTAAGATGATAGTCAAATTTCAACTGCAAGAGCAAGAGGGGTAAATATCTAAAACTCTCCCAATAGAAAGGATTCTTAGAAAAAGACATGTTTATACTCGTGGGAATCTGTCAGACCATGAATCATGGATTTTCGGACTCACGAATAAAACATTTATTTTGCTAAGTAAGACCTGAATACAATTTGGAAAGAATTTTTTCAAAAACATTTTTAGGAAAGTTGATCTTTAATGGACATAAAAGATTTTCTCAAATTACCCTATAAGTAAAGGGGATTAAGTATCTGTTTATTTCGAAAGACAAACTTGCACGATCTTTAAAAGAATACTATTTAGTATTGATAAATACATGTTAAAGACTCCCAACAAAACAATTTCAATCTTTCAAAGTTTTCTAAAAATTATTGGCAAAGAGAAACCAATTCTTACTTTTTTCAGAGGAAGTTTTTGAGTTATTGGAAGACCATTAACAAAACTCAGATTGGAGAATTTTATTATCGACTAAAAGACCATTGGTTCAGGAATCATGACCTCCCAGTCTTCTATTTGAGATCTACATCTCTACAATGAGAATGATTTAAAGACCTTTATCAAGGGGAGCAATGCAAAAAGATGTTTTTATGATCAAAATTCTCTTTTCAGAAAAATACTCCCCTGATATATTAGAGGGGCTCATTTACAAGAATCATTTGGTATTCAAAAGGATATTCACAAATATTTCAATTAATCAGAGATAATTTTTATGCAAAAGTTTTAGCCTATGGCCAATTCGTAGCACCTCCCAGAGGGACGGGGCCATGTACCCACCTGAAGCCTACGACCAATCCGTAGCACCTCCCAGAGGGAGGGGGTCCTATACCCACCAAAAGCCTATGGCCAATCCATAGCACCTCCTAAGGGAAGGGATAAAACCCCTAACGTCTATATCACCTCTTAGGAGGAGGGTCAAGATAAGCACCCATCATCAACCTTCTGGAGGAAGGTCAATTCAATATGCACAATATACCTTTGAAACAAGGGAAGCCCAAGAAGAGGCTCATCAAACAATGGACTAAGATGTCCAAGCCCAGAGGAGGCACCAAACGAAAAAAGAAAGACAAAGATATCTACAGCTTAAAACAAAAGTCAAAACCCAATAGAATAGAGGGTCAAAGAAAGAAATCTATCTGCTAAAAAAAAGATGAAACCCAAGAGGAGGGAACATACAAGGGAAAATGTACTAAGATGTCCAACGCTATAATCTGGAACAGATAAAAAATTCAAAATCATATCCAAAAGAGACAAAATATGGGCTAACAAACCTCAGAACATCCAAAGTATGAGAAACGATCTCCACATCAAGGGTTAAGAAACCTGCATCCTAAAAGAAAAGAGGAGACCAAAGAATGGAAAAGGGAATCCATTACATGATAACAAAAGAAGGATCCATACCAAAGCCAAAAGAATGGAATAAGACAACAAGCTATCACTAATGATAGTAGAAATTACACTCGAAGATTAGGTTGAGTAAACCACACCTGAATCCCTAGAAATATGATAATCCCCTAGAACAAGATAACTCTATAAATATATGGGGAACCGATGTTTATAATGGTTGAAAGGCTTTACAGATTTAATCCAACTCCAATATAGCAAAAACTCTACTAACCTATGTGTCTGGGAATTTGTTGTTTGGATTTACTGATTTTTACAAAGGCCCGAAAAATTTCTAATTTCAGTATTGGGTGAATTTTTAGTAATCTATTTGTCAAATGAGTTCCAGATAAGATTCTGGTTAAATTCCTGGTTATGTGAACTTTTAATTCCTTTTTCTTGAAAATTTCATTTTGGATTTAGTCAATCCTAAACTCCTATATTGACTTTATAACGATTTATTGATTTCGCATTACTAATTTCATTGATGAATTTCCATAGTGATTTCTTATTAAATTACTGGTTTTGTAAATTTTCAATTTCGTTATGGACTTTTATGATGATTCATGAATTTCATATATTACGATTCCCCGTAGGATTTTCTTACTAATTTCCTATTTATCTCTTGTTTTATGAGTTCTTAATCTCTTGACTCTTTTATCGGGTTTCCATGAGAATTTATGGATTTCCCATTGATTTTCTGACTTCACATTAGAGTGGGCAGGTTTTTGATTACATTCTTGAATTCCTGGGTTTTCCGATTCCTTTTTTATAACGATCTCCCGTTTTAATGGAATCTATGTTTCCTTGCTGAATTTTTGAAGTGATTGATGAATTTCACATTCCTGATTTCCTTATTTGGATTTTTTATGATCTTTTATTGAATTTTCGACTTGATGAATTTTGAAATTACTTATGGATTTTCTTGACGATTTTGAATTTCTGATTTCCTTATTGGGAGTTTGATAATCTCCTATGAGATTTCTAATTTAGTGAATTCCGAATTTTCTTGTGGATTTTTATGATGATTGGTGGATTTTGTATTCTTAATGGATCTGTAATGATCTCTTATTGGATTTCAAATATGATGAGTTTTGAATTCCCCTTTTGGTTTTTATAATGTTTGATGAATTTTATGTTCCTCATTTCCTAGTTTGAGTATGATGGTCCCCTGCTAGTTTTCTGATTAGACGGACCTTGCATTTCCTCATGAATTTTGATAGTGATTGATGATTCCTAAATTCTCGACTGTTTATTAGATCTTTGGATCTTTGATTTTGTAAATCCTGAATTTTCTTATTCATTTCCATGATTAACTCGTGAATTTCATATTCATGATTGAAAATTTTGATGAACACTTATTGAGTTTCTGATTTAGCGAGTTCAAAAATTTCCTTATGGGTTTCAACGTTGGTTAATGGGTGTCGTATGCATGATTTCCTTACTGAAATTTGGATAACTTCTTGTTAGATTTTAGATTTTATGATTATAAACTTCTTCACGGATTTTGATAATAATTTATAGGTTCCCTATTTCTGATTTCCTTGTGGAATTCTTATTGGACTCCTAACTTTGATGATTATATCCTAATATTGAATTTTATGGTGAATTGTGAATTTTTCATTAAATTTGAAATTTGGTTTCAATGCAAGATATTCATATCGCCAAATGAAGCCAGTACTAAATTACTACTACTTTTCACTAAATGAGGATTACTAACCAATGGTATAATATTGAAAATAAAGGTATCTCAAAAGGACGAGTTAAGGCCACCGAAAGCACGAAATTAATACCTATAGGTCGAAGAAGGCTTAACTCAAGGATAGAATGTTTAATGTATAAAACAAACTTTCTTTAAAGGTTCATTTATTTGAGTAAATGTCTGTAGATCAGGTGATATTATTCCATATTTTTAATAGAAGAAGTCTGATCATATATATTTTCGAATATTTTATCCAAAAATATTACCAAATTTGACATTTCCCATTAAGCTCTCATAATAGAGTAACAATCTTAATTGAGGTTATTATTTATTTCGTAGGAAATAAAGAAAGAAGTGCCTTGGAGTTTTTGTCCTAAAGAACAAAAGCTTCTTTCATACAAAGGGGGTTAAATGTTATCCATAAAATATCACCAGGAATAAAGGTATGAAAGAAGGAACATGAGAGCATTGATAAAGATCAGAAAGCACCAAGACGGTCTAGTTAATCGTAGCTTCCGACAAGAAGGTGGCAGTGCCAGCAGTACCTTTCGAATAGATCAGAAGGACGTTTCGACTGTGTCAACATAGAGGTGTCGATAAGGTCGGAGGCTACCATTCAAAGGCAATAGCAAACATGTTAACAACATCCAAATTTCTCATAAAAACACCTCTCGAAGGCAATGGATAGCAGACACCCTACATTTTGCGCCAAACCATTCAAAACGTCTTGGTTTCGCCTTCATTCACTTCCGCCAGAGAAGCATTCAACCCTTTCGAAAGCATATATAGCCTTTGGAAATGGTTATGGCTACTCTCACCTAAGGAAGAAGAAGTACATGTCCAATTCCATAAAGACATGAGGTTCCAAATCAGGTGAGGCAAAGGCTTTCGATAAAGACCGTTCACAATAAAACCTTTTAGGAGTTTCGACTCACTCGAAGCCAAAAGGAAGACATGTTTCGACAGCGTCGAAGGCTAGCGCCTAGGTTAGCTAAATCGATGCATCAACATTCAAGTCAAAAGCGCAACAATAGACCTTTCGATAAGGTCAAAAGGCTATCAAGTAACTCCTTTCGAAGAAGTCGAAAGAAAACAAAGTAAGAAAGGAAAGCCCAGCCTTTAGCAGAAGAATAAATAAAACCCTTTCGATTAGGTCGAAGGGTATGGCGCGGTGGACCTTCACGAAAACAGAAGGGTTGACCTTTCGACCATGTTGAAAGCTTGGGGTCGAAAGCTCCCAATCCGCACCTATAAATATGACCCCAGGGGTCAGTTGTAAGGGATCTGATTTCTTTCACTTCTCTCTTGTATTTTCTTAAGCTTGTAAACCCTAATTTTCAAATCAAATTGGGGATTTGGTCAATTTGAACAATCGGGTTCGATAAAAAGAGGATTGTGATAATTGCATTTACTTAGCAATTCATATCTCTTTACTTATCATAAAAACGTCATTTGGCAGTTGACTTGATCGAAAGGAGCCCCTTCGATCAAGTCAAAACCCCTAGTTTCCTTATTTCCAAGAAGCTTTAGTTCAAATCTATTAAATTGCAAGTGTTTCCCCTTTCAACAGAGTCAAAACCATTCTAGCCCTACTATCCACAGCTTTCTTTAGGTCCCCATACTTAGTTACCTTAACAGTGTCGAAAGGTGGTTTCGATAGGAATATAGCCCGGCCGATTTGAAAGGATTTCCTGTAGAAGAAGTTAGTCTTCCAACTAAGTCAAAAGTACCAAAGACGCTTGTTAATCACCATTCTTGTTAGACATATTCTTTTGGATTAGAATGGAAAAGGAGTCAAATTAAAGGGATGGATTAAATTTGGGAGATTTGGAAAGCTTAAAAGATGAGTGCAAAATTATATGATTTATATATAACATTAAAATTTATGTCATTGACTGTTATTTAATAATTACGCATATGCAAGATCTATGGAGTCATAGGCTTAGTAAAAACGTATTCGATTGAAATGTCGTCTGCACATTCTGTAAGTTAGGTAATTGGAATAAGAATGGTATTTACATCCTAACCTGAAAATTTGAAAATCACTCCCTAAATTTGTTAAAGTAGAATATTGATAAGATTGCAGGATTTATTCCAGATTTATGATAATTGGGTTGTAAATTGTTAATGTAGATTTAGATTGCCCTAATTTGACCTAGATTGTGAATTTCCTTGTTTTAATTTATTTGGAGCGTTTTGGGTACAATTTAGTTGTATTTATCTCCTTGTGATTTCCATAAATTATGTAATTCCACAACTATGTATAAAAAGTGCATCGTTTGAAATAATAAGGAATACACCAAAAAGAAAAGAGATGTGTAAAGTACGAAGGTTCTCCTCCGTAGTTGCACTGTCTATTTCAACAAAATAAAAGGGATAAATCCTTATAATTTCCAATGAAGTAAAATTCTCATTTTTGGGTAAGTTATGAAAAGTCATAATGGTAATACTTTTTGGGAATGATAGCTCTAATATATTAAAATGTAGAAATAAATGTTCTTCGCATAATGTACATATAAGCATGTTCTGGAATTCTTAAGCATACAAATTATTGAGTTATATGTATATGGATATACATACATACACATGTATATATGTATAACCGCGCCTATCGATTAAATATATATATATATATAATATACAGTGATATTCGTATTAGCTATAGTTAGGACGACTGGTTATTAATAGCGCGGTAAATTATAGGACTATGATGTATAGCCGGAAAAGAGATAGTAACTCCAAAATTAGTAGGTCAATTAATGTGCAGTTAATAGGGAGTTACAGAAATTAAATGATGACATAAATGCATTTAATGGGACTGATTAAGGAGTTTAATATGACATTTATGGGGAAAGAAAATAGGCAAAAAATGTTGAATTAGAACAAATAAATAAATGTCATTAGTGATTATCTAATTTGAATAATAAGGATCCTTTGTTACAAACAATTGACATTTATGGGACATAAGAGGTAAATAGAGAATATACGTAATAAGCGTATAAGATAGGAATTAAATGCTAGAAGGTGGAACAATTTTCATTGTAGTAAATTATATAGCCTCAATATATGTTTAGGACAAGCATGAATTAGTGGTCCTACCTCAGTATTTAGGTCTAGGATAGTTGGTTTGGTTTAGAATGGATTGGGATGTGAGGTCGGTAGAGTTACACAACAAAAGTCTGCCCTTCACTTAGAGGCTACCAGCAGTAGTGTATACTTACTACTGATGTGGGACACCTTCAACCATATGACCTGTGGGGAAGGGATATACGTTTGCGTATTGATAGGGGGAAATATACCAAATGTTCGCCTTGGATTTAAAGTATTAAATAATCCAGTACCTTTAGGGATGTCAAGGGGTTTACTTTGGGGTAGAAGGTATTAAATGGATATTGGGTCTACCTCCTCCCTAAGAAGTTTTAAATAACCTACAACGGTACTTGATAGGGAAATGGAGTTTGCTTCAATTCTGACAAGTGGTATTAAGTAATCAGAATGGACATTTTCCTTGACTAACATTAGGTTAGTATAAACAGGATTAAAGCTATAGGAGGTCGACGAGCCATGTTAGTATTGTTGTTGTACCGGTGTTTTGTAGTGGGGATTGCATATAGGCTATGACCACTAGCGGTCCTGTGCGGTCATTAGTAAAGACTTGGGTTATGCCCTAACGAATTTCATTTTCTATAAGTGTAGAGTCCATATGGGATACGCAAAGATCTCATTATTTGATTAGCTGTCTGTTGTCAGGGCGTGCTAGTTAACCCTTATATAAGCCTTTGAAATGCGCTAGTAATACGACAATTAAATTGTAAAGCCGTATCTAGGGGTCATCGGTCTCTGTAGCTAGACCCATTGACTAGCGGTTGACTAGCGATTACGTTACAGAGGTTCTGTTATGGGATGGAGGTATTAAATGGCCAATGGATCTACCTCCTTCCTATTTAAGAAGTATTAAGTGACTGGGGTTTTCTTTTGGGTAGTACAACATTTAGATATATATATGTATATATGTAACACCCCCCTACTTGGAGGCCCAAAACAAACGGCTATGGATGCTACAGTCATCCATAGTCGTTAATTCTCGGCGGCCAAATACGGCAGTGCTGGATACATTGATACACAGATCACAGAGGCGGTAGCACTCTTTCAAAAGCCTATTTGAAATACCTTTCGAAAACATAGCTTTCGACTGTGTCGAAAGCTCTTTATAAATTATCCTTTCAAAACCATAGCTTTTGACCTTGTCGAAAGCACTTTTAAAAACTAACCTTTCGAAGCTAGAACTTCGTAACCACTTGAAAGTATGGCTTTCAAAAGCATTGAAGGTTACCCTTCAAAACCATTAAAAGTCTAAACTTTTGAAAGCATTGGGTTCATACTTAAAACATTAATTTGGGTCAAAGTGAAAATAGGTGAAAATATCTATTTCGAAACCACTCTTTATTTTATAAAACATTGGGGAAGTTCGATGGTGTCGAAACCATACTTTCGAAAGCATTAAAATATCTAGGAAAACAATTAAACATTTCGACAATGTCGAAAGCTTCTGCTTTCGACCCCTTCGAAAGCTTTGGGAAGCGGCTTGTATTTATAAAGCAGTTGAACCTTTCGACAACATTGATGCCTTCGATGCTATCGAAAGGTGACATATTCAAAAGGGTTTCGACCTGGTCGACAACTACCCCTTCGAAAACTTTGAACCAAATTAAGTAAACTCCTTTTGAAGCTACTTCTTAAAAACAAAAGCGGCAACTCTCTTTCAAAAGCCTCTTTGAAATTCTCTTTCGAAAACATAGCTTTCGACCATGTCGAAAGCATAGCTTTTGACCTTGTCGAAAGCTCTTTGAAAACTGTCCCCTTGAAACCATAGCTTTCGACCTTGTTGAAAGCTCTTTAAAAACCATCCTATCAAAATCTTAGCATTCGACTTTGTCGAAAGCTCTTTAAAAATAGGCAAGTGGTTTTCTTTTCAAACCAAAAAAAATTACTAAGGAACCAACTCCTTCGAAAGCAACCCTTCGACAACCTACCTTCCGCCTTTGTCCAATTCACTACATACCACCTGAATGATATCATGTGCATTGCTTTTGACCTTGTTGGTCATTGAAGTCGAAAGTTCTAGGTCGAAAGGTTTGCCAAAGAAGGCGGAACAACCTTTTTCTGGCCAAAAGTTGATTTTACCAAACAAAGTAAACTTTTTATAATAAACTTGCCTACTTGTAAACATTTGATTGGCTCTTACAAGCCTATTAAATAACTTGGATAATTTTTGCTGCATATTCTCAAATCTAAATTCAAGATAACTTTTAACAAATAAGCCCATCCTATTATCAAAACAATTAAATCATTTAGGTTCTTCTGTCGAAATAATTTTGTTTCCATACTAATTCACTTAGTAAAAATCCCCAAAAATTCCATAAATTCACTTTAATCATGTTATCTAACATATCAAAATTTCAGACCCAAATTCTTAACATATTTTTCAAAATAAATTTATAAACCCAAATAACCATATTTTCCTTCGGAAATTCATAACTAATTCTCCACGGCTTGGAAAATTATGAAAATTGAAACCCAACTCCAAAATCATGTTTTGCATAACATATAATTTTTCCATGGCATTTCAAAATCATTTAATCTCATTTTTACCTTAAAACCATATGTCTCCCTTAAACAACCATGTTTAAACATATATAAATTATAAATCAAGCATATCATCATTCAATATATATCATAAAAACAGATTTACCCTTAAATCCGAAACCATATGATTATAAAACAAAAATGGAGATGTAGAAATTATTATTCACCTTAGATTGGATAAGGAAATTGAAGTTTGATTGATATTGATTCCTTCTAGCTTGGTCCTAAGCTTTATATTGATTTTCTCTTCTCTTCTTCCTAATGGCCAGCCTTGCTTTCTTACGGTTATAATTTTTGTTTGAGATAAAGTGAACATGCATGACTATGGGAGTATAAGGGTGGAAAATATGAGCGACTATTTACCCTAATGCCCTTATGTTTAATTACCTAACCATTTATAAGTTCATTCAGTTAAATAAGCACGACCACTAAATTTTTATTAATCAACCTCAATCTCCTTATCTATATTATTCTATTTAATTTATTCAAATTAAATTTCCTGACTAATGTCATCATTAAAATTAGGGGTGTTACAGACTCCCCTCCTTAAAGAATTTCGTCCTCGAAATTCATTATGGACTAACTAGAAAACATAGCAATCATCTGTAACATCTCCTAACAACCATACTAGACTACCTGACTAGCAATCAATCTATATAGATCTAATATAGACATCCATCAAAGCAGATCGGGATAAGCCTCTCTTAACATGTCCTCTGTCTCCCAGGTACAGTCTTTCTCATTGTCGCTCCACTGAACTTTCACCAACTTGACTGTCTTGGTCCACAATCTCTTCTCATCTCTAGCTACAACCCGAACTGGTTGTCTAACAAAAGTCAAATCAGGGTCTACTACCAAATCCTCCAACTCTGTCTGAGGAATAGTAGCCTCTAGATCATGCACAAACTTACGAAGATGAGACACATGGAATACATTATGGACACCTGCCAAATTTCTCGGTAACTCTACTCTGTATGCGAGCATTCCAATCCTTTTTATAATCTGAAATGGACCAACACATCTCAGGGCCAACTTTCCCAATTTTCCAAATTGTACCACACCCTTCATTGGTGAAACTTTAATGAAAACCCTGTCTCCTACTGAGACTCTAGGTCTTTACGCCTCTTATCTGCGTAACTCTTCTGCCTCCAACCAAATCCGAACCTAAGACCAATCTGTCTCCAGTCTCCAACCAACATGCTAGCGATTTGCATGACCTTCCATACAAAGCTTCAAAATGCACCATTCCTATACTAGTCTGATAACTATTATCATAGGAAAACTCAATCAAATGCAGGTGACCTTCCCAAAATCCACCAAAGTCCAATACACAAGCTCCCAATAAATCCCCGAGTACCTTATTGACTCTCTCTGTCTGCCCATCCGTCTGTGAGTGATACGTTGTACTCATCTTGAGCTTGGTACCTATATCTCTTGTAGACTCCTGCAAAATTCGCTAGTGAAAAATGCATCCATATCGCTGATTATGCTACTAGGAATCGCATGAAGTCTAACTATGTTCATGAACAAATTTTCTAAAACAGGTGCCGTTCTGGTCAACTTTACTAGAATGAAATGGGCACTCTTGGTCAATCTGTCCACAATAACCAATATACTCTCATTTCCTTGATTTGACCTTGGCAACCCGTCTATAAAATCCATTGATATCGAATCTCATTTCCAAACTGGAATATATAAAGGCGGAAGTAACCCACTCGACTTCTAATGTTCAGCTTTCACTTGTTGACAATTAACACACTGCCTAACCCATAAGCCAACATACTTCTTTATGCCTTTCCAATAGAAGCTCCTCTTCATATCTTGGTACATCTTGGACCCTCCAGGATGAATTGTAAACTTCGATCGATGACATTCCTCTAGAACTTCTCTCCTTAAGTTCTCTACATTCGGAACGCATAATCGCCCCTTCTTTCTCAACTATCCTCTTGGGTCAAGACTAAAATCCTTTAGGTCATCAATCTCTGATCCGAACTCAAGCCTTCGAATCCTCTCGGATAAAACTGGATCTTCTCTCTGCTTAGAAGCTATCTTCTCGATCAGCACTGGTTGAACTTCTAAACAAGATAACATGGCAGTATCCTGACTAGAGCTAGCAGTGGATCCCAACTGCACACCACAACTGGTTAAAGCTTCTAGATCCTTCCATTCTGCCAACATTGCTAACACCACATTCTGATGTTTTCTACTGAGAGCATCTGCTACCTTATTTCCTTTCCCAGGAGTATACTCTATACCGAAACCATAAGTAGCCAAAAACTCCAGCCACCTCTGCTGCCTTATATTTAACTCCTTCTGAGAGAATAAATACTTTAATGACTTATGATCGGTATACAGCTAGTTCAAAAAAACTCCTGATCTCGATTACCGTCTCTAGTCTCTTCCAATTATTGAGAGCTTCGATCTTATCTGGATCGACTGACAATCCCTTCTTTGAAACCACATGACCAAGAAACTTAACCTCTTTCTTCCAAAAATGACATTTAGAAAACTTTGCCTTTAGCTGATTCTGCATCAGCGTCTCCAATACCACTCTAAGATGAATCTCGTGCTCTCTTTCATCTTTAGAGTACACCAAAATGTCATCTATGAATACCAACATGAACCTATCCAAGTGCTCTCGGAAAACCCGGTTCATCAAATCAACGAAGAAAGCATGTGCATTTGTCAATCCAAATGGCATCACCAACCACTCATACGAACCATACCTAGTTCGAAATGTCGTCAAAGGAATGCTATCCTCTGCCACTCTTAACTGATGGAACCCCGTCGCCAAATCCAATTGGGAAAATACTCTAGCTTCACTCAACTGATCAAACAGATCATCTATCCTCGGCAGAGGGTATCTATTCTTGATTGTCCTTTCGTTTAACTTACGATAGTCGATGCACATCCTTAACGACCCATCGGATTTCTTCACGAACACCGCAGCTGCTCCCCAAGGCGAACTGCTTGGTCTGATAAAATTCCTTCCCTCAAGATCCACTAGCCGCACCTTCAATTTCTTCATCTCTGTCGATGTCATCCTACTAGGTGGTCTACTGACAGGTTCGGCCCCCGATACAAAGTCTATCCGAAACTCAACGGCTCATTTCGGTGGTAATCCAATAACCGGTTCAAAGACTTCTGCAAATTCTCTTTCTACACGAACCTGACTAAGCTCATCTCCAACCTCTATGGCACTCAACAAAACACAAACTCTTACTAGAATTCTCCACTAAGAAAATGATTCGGTTATAACTATCAGGGTGTCTCAATGATATTTCCCAATCCTGGAAAAATATCCTAACCTCACACTTACCTAACCAATCCATACCCAAAATGATCCCGAAATTTACAAAATCAAAGACATACAAACTACATGCAAACTTATGACCTAACAACTCAAGTTCTAACTGGTCACATCTCATCCCAAGAGTTGCATACCCTCCTATTGGATTTGCAATCCTTAAGGAAGTAACAAGGTATTTGGGTTCTATACATAACCTATTAACCAAATACTATGATATAAATGAATGCGATGCTCCGTTATCAAACAATACCCTAACCGGTATGCTATGAATCAAAAGTGTACCTTCCATCACAGACTTTCCTTTCTCAGGAGTAGTTAGTTTAGAGGATGACGGTTCCAAAGCAAAGACCTTTCTTTTTCCTGCCTTGGCAGCTTCAGGACACTTGTTCTTATAATGCTCCATCTGGTTGCAAATATAGCATTTCACATTCTGCTTCCCCACAACTAGCCTTCTATCACCCGAATGGCACTTATTAGCACAGTGCCCCTTCTGATCACACTTGTAGCAAACTATATCTGTTTTCCCTTTCTTGGCTGCTCCTCCTTTCTGAGCGCCCTTCCTCTTGAAGAACTTCCCCTTCTTCACCTGAAGCCCCTGGGTTTCAACTGGCTTCTCTCCAACAGAAATAGCAAGCATCTCCTCATAGCGAATTGCCATCTCCACTACCACATTTGAAGGATCTCAGATATGGGCCATTGTCATTCTGCCTAGCTCTGGCCTCAATTCTATAATGAATCTCTTATTCCTTCTAACATCTACGTCAACCAATGCATAACCATATCGAGATAGCTCATCAAACTTAGCAGCGTACTCGACCACATACATCCCTCATTGGAAAAGATCCATGAACTTCCTCATCCATAGTTGTTAATTCTCGACTACCAAATACGGCGGTGCCAGATACATTGATACACAGATCATAGAAATATGGAATTTTTTTAACAATTCAAATACATATTTCCACATTCAAAACAAAACATTTGATGTTCATTACATAATCCCAAATATGTTAACCACGTTCAACAAAATATAATTATTACATATACGCTAAGAGCGACATATGAAGATGCCCGCTTGGTTGATCAGAGAATATATACTTAGGCTAATAAATTTGCCTTTACAAATAAATACACAGCGAAAAAGAAAGCTCTAACAAATAACTATCTGCCTCATGCACACCTCTAGAAGTTTTATTCATCAAAAAGAGAACCTGAGAACCTTAACTCTCAAGCTACTCAAAATCAATTGAACACCCGAGAGTTTAAGGGAAAAACAAAAACATCGAGTCAGACATAAAGCCTGGTATGAATAATAATCTAACATCTCAATCCTTTGGATATCTAGTGAGACCACGCCGCTTAGCGGAACGGGTTTTTCCCTCACTAGTATCCTAACACCTTTCTAAAACTATATTCTGCGCTTCCTGCATCCACCATGGTTAAAACATACTTTTTCAAAATATTATGAGGATATGCATAATTGAAAACAATTAGGATTTCCCATCCCACATTAGTTAGACCATCCATCTAAGTTTCAACTGGTTATCCGTCTTATGTTTTCAAGGACTACCCATCACATTTCAGACTTATTTGTATTAAAGAGGGACATCCCATATTCATTTTACTTAAGCGGATGTGGACTATCCATCTCACACCTTATAGTTTTCCTAAGATAACTATAAACCCTTCATTAAACATATGGAGACTGTCCATCCCCGACATGATGTTGACTATCCATCAAACATCCCATAGTTTTCCTAAGATGACTACGAACCCATCCTTTGGTCATTTATCTCATGCTATCCACATGATTCTAATTATCCCATGCTATCCACATAGTTAATCTATTTCCATCAGTATCCCTAATTTAGGTTATATTCATTTATAATTTACGTTGGTATCCCTCAATGATTATGTCAAAACATATAAGTGTTGGTATCCCCAACTATTGTGTTGAACTGATTAACCCCCCCCCCCGGTATCCCCAACGTTGAACAACAATTGTTATATAAGGTTACCCCACCCTAAATATAAAAAATCAAATGTTATATAAACATACCCTTTCGAAAATATCCCCTTCGAAAGCTTTGAACAAAAACTAAGTAACTCCTTCGGAAGCTACTTCTTTAAAACAAAGGCGACATCACTCTTTCGAAAGCCTCTTTGAAATACCATTCGAAAACATAGCTTTCGACTGCGTCGAAAGCTCTTTATAAATTATCCTTTCAAAACCATAGCTTTTGACCTTGTCGAAAGCTCTTTTAAAAACTAACCTTTCGAAGCCATAGCTTCATAACCACTTGAAAGTATCCCTTTCGAAAACATTGAAGGTTACCCTTCGAAACCATTGAAAGTCTACACTTTCGAAAGCATTGGGTTCATACTTAAAACATTAATTTGGGTTAAAGTGAAAATAGGTGAAATTATCTCTTTCGAAACCACTCTTTATTTTATAAAACATTAGGGAAGTTTGATGGTGTCGAAACCATCCTTTCGAAAGCATTAAAATATCTGGGAAAACAATTAAACCTTTCGACAACGTCGAAAGCTTCTGCTTTCGACCCCCTCAAAAGCTTTGGAAAGAGGCTTGTATTTATAAAGCAGTTGAACCTTTCGACAACATTTATGCCTTCGATGCCATCGAAAGGTCACATATTCAAAAGGGTTTCGACCTGGTCGACAACTACCCCTTCGAAAACTTTGAACCAAACTAAGTAAACTCCTTCTGAAGCTACTTCTTAAAAACAAAGGCGACAACTCTCTTTCAAAAGCCTCTTTGAAATTCTCTTTCGAAAACATAGCTTTCGATCTTGTCGAAAGCTCTTTGAAAATTATCCCCTTGAAACCATAGCTTTCGACCTTGTCGAAAGCTCTTTAAAAACTATCCTTTCAAAATCTTAGCTTTCGACCTTGTCGAAAGCATAGCTTTTGACCTTGTCGAAAGCTCTTTAAAAACAGACAAATGATTTTCTTTTCAAACCAAAATTAACTAAGGAATCAATTCCTTCGAAAGCAATCCTTCGACAACCTACCTTCCGTCTTTGTCCAATTCACTACATACCACCTGAATGATATCATGTGCATTGCTTTCGACCGTGTTGGTCATTGAAGTCAAAAAGTCTAGGTCGAAAGGTCTGTCAAAGAAGGTGCAACAACCTTTTTCTGGGCAAAAGTTGATTTTACCAAATAAAGTAGACTTTTTATAACAAACTTGCCTACTTGTAAACATTTGATTGGCTCTTACAAACCTTTTAAATAACTTGGATAATTTTTGCCGCATTTTCTCAGATCTAAATTCAAGATAACTTTTGACAAATAAGCCCTTCCTATTATCAAAACAATTAAATCATTTAGGTCCTTCTTTCGAAATAATTTAATTTCCATACTAAATCACTTGGTAAAAATCCATAAAAATTCCAGAAATTCACTTTAATCATGTTATCTAACATATCAAAATTTCAAACCCAAATTCCTAATATAATTTTCAAAATAAATTTATAAACCCAAATAACCATATTTTTCTTTGGAAATTCATAACTAATTCTCCACGGCTTGGAAAATTGTGACAATTGAAACCTAACTCCAAAATCATGTTTTCCATAACATATAATTTTCCCATAGCATTTCAAAATCATTTAATTTTGGTTTTACCCTAAAATCGTATATGTTTCCCTTAAACAACCATGTTTAAACATATATAAATCATAAATCAAGCATATCATCATTCAATATATAACATAAAACAGATTTACCCTTAAATCTGAAACCATATGATTATAAAACCAAAATAAAGATGTAGAAATTAGTATTCATCTTAGATTGGATAAGAAAATTGAAGTTTAACTTAGACTGATTCCTTCTAGCTTGGTCCTGAGCTTTAGATTGATTTTCTCTTCTCTTCTTCCTAATGGCTGGTCTTGCTTTCTTACGGTAATAATTTTTGTTTGAGATAAAGTGAACGTGTATGACTATGGGAGTATAAGGATGGGAAATATAGGCGGCTATTTACCCAAATGCCCTTATGTTTAATTACTTAACCATTTATAAGTTCATTTAGTTAAATAAGCACGACCACTAAATTTTTATTAATCAACCTCAATCTTCTTATCTACATTATTCTATTTAATTTATTTTAATTAAATCTCCTGAATAATGTCATCATTAAAATTAGGGGTGTTACAATATTGGCATATAACTATATACACGTATATAGTTATACCTCGAAGAAGGTTAGACATATCATATGCATAGATGGGATTTACGGAATAGTCGTGAAAAATGGACATAACACTTAAATAGAAATAAATTGGTAAAAATTAGTGTTATGGCTTATGTAACTCACAAGATTTCGGATTTTGACTACGAGTTATACAGTGAGCTGAACAATAAAAGTCATTTGAAAGACAAAGAACAAAGTTTTATTCATTAATTCAAAATGAAGTCCTACTACAACTTCTCCTAAACTCGGGGCAAAAAGTCTATCTAAAACGGCTATGAAAATAGATAAAATAATTACATAATCCAGGCTGATTCTCGTTGAACGAGCATGATAGCTACTTCTTTGGCTTCTTCTCCTTCTTCGATATCTCAGACGACTCCTCCCCCACGCATTTTCTCTTGGAAGTTTTGCTCGCTAGAGAAAAGGTGTCAGAGGAAGGAGGAACTTCTAACGGCCTGGTCCTACTTGGAAGAATAATCTTCAAAGGCCTGTTTAGCGGGTCATCGAGTTCTACCGCTTGAGGCTCGGCCTTAATTTCGGCTTTCTTTCTCCCCTCTTCAATGGCCTGTTCCTTCATGCTCAGCTTTGAGGTGTGTTTGGAGGCGCAAGTAATTTCAACTTCGTAATGTTCCGCAATGAGCGACGGATTGTCGGATTTGTCTTCGTTAAGCGCCTCAATCACTTGAGCGTTAGGTCCGGGAGTCTCTTCCGCTTGAGTTGTTTCTCCCGTCTTCTCCTCCTTCTCCGTGGCGGCATCACTCCTTGGAGTAAGTATCAGATCAGGATGACCTACGTGGAATCATAAGAAACAAATGTTAGAATAAATTTATCACTCGCTGAAAGCAAAAAACCCTTTGGACTTTGAAGGAAAAGTTATGTACCAATCTCTGGTTGACTCTCAATTGTTCGGGGAGTTTCGCCTTCTGGGATAGGGGATAGAACGTGAATATTAAGTCCAGGATCCTCTGGATCATAGCCAATATGTTGCTCGAAGGGGTCAAGTGGTGGACGACTGGACGGCAGAGTAGGGGGAGGAAACGGAGACTCGGTTCCGGATGGACCGGCAATGGCGTCTTTTCCTTTTGATAAAGGGGAGTCTCTACTGTAAAGAGCCTTCGCCGCAGACAAGTCCGAAGGCTCATTCCCCCGAAGAAATTCCTTCACTAAAGCATCTTTGTCAATCTCTTCCGTTCCCAACTCAACCTTTTTGATTTTGATTAAAGTTTCCCATGCTTCGGCTAAAGATTCGAGGTAACCCTTGCCAAGAAATGTTAAGTCGCGATGCATGAGATCTCGAGCATTATATTCGGCTATGAGCGGATCAAACATGCACTTGATTTCCTCCCTACCAGCCTCGGTAGCTGCCTCGAGGCAAGAATCGACTCCTGAGAGTGCTATTATTTTACCCTCCTCACGGGCTTCATCTTTCAGCGCTTCGACCTTGGAGAGTTCTTCGTCGAGCTTTGTTTTCTGAAGTCACGTGGCAACAATTTCGTCGCAATATCGTTGCGACTCCTCTTAAGAAGCAACCTTTTCTTCTTTCTCTTTGAGAAGTAGCTCTTCCAACTCTTTGACTCGTTGAGCGAACGCGTCTCTCTCCTTTTGAACAGAGTCTTTCTCTAAAGCTAAAGCACCACAATGTTGGACAACTTCATCGATCTCCTTTTTGTGTGTGGCCTCCAGGCGACTGACTGTCTCTGCAGTATCTTTAGCGATCTTCTGGGCGGCCTCAAGTTGAGATTTATACGTGGAAAGCTCTTTATCTTAGGCCCTAATGATGTCTTTGTCATGGATGACCTCGAGCTTCAGACGATCGATTTCATGTTGGCAGTCCATAGATACTTCAGAAACTTTTTCTACCAAGTGAACAAATGCGTCGTGTTGGACATAAACATCATTGGTGCAAGCAAGGGCACTCTGTTTAACATTCCCCGGAATAGGATGGATGGATGGATGAAATTTTAGTCCGTCAAAACATATTTTTGGGAATGTCGCTTTAAGCTCGACAAATTTCTCCGCTATCGACGGATCAGGTGCAGGAGTAGAGGAGGTTTGCTTTGTCGAAACCATGGACTTCTTACGAACCTCCCGAGACTGCCTAGTACTTGAGGAACCCGAGTATTGGTCGCGAGGAGTTTCAGATTGTGGTCCCCTTTGACCTGATTTCTCCTTGCCTTGTTCCGGTGGAGGTGGGGGATCGTTGGAGTACGATGAGTGACTGTGAATTTTCCTTGGAGAAGATGAATCTCGAGAGCGATAATCTCTATCGTCGTCGTCACCCCTATCTCGGCGTTTGCCATATCCAGAGTCTCGACCGAAAAGATGGAAAATGGAAGAGCCGCGAAGGCGGTCGAATCCATGTGAGCGTCCCATATCACCTGTGCAGAAGTTAAGTGATGACAAGTTAGCAAAAATGGCATGATGGCTAAAATTTAAGTGCAAGGTGAAGTGTGAGTGTTCGTGTGTGTCCTAGTGTTTCCCCCCAATGGACCAGTTTCTTTAGCTCTACTTATCGGAGTTTTTTCTCCTTGGTGATTGCCTTGAACGCCTTCACTGCCTCTCGCAGGAGAATGAACTTTTATGGCTTCCGAGCCATCGAAACCATAGTTGAGCAAATCATCAGGAACTGTAAGGTCAGACAAGCCTTTCAATGAACTCTCTAAGTGTTGAGGAGAAGACTCTCTCTCTCTACGAGAATGATTGTGACCTTTGAGGTTCCGCCCATTGTCTTTTTCCTTAATTTGTAAGCCAGTTTCTTCTTTCCCTTTGAAGGAGGAGGCGTTACTTCAATATCATGTACCTCAACCACCGGTTCCAAAGTGGGACTAACATTCTCACCCAGTGCTTCGGACACCTTAGTTTCTCTGATCTCGCCCTCCTCAGCTGTGTTAAGGGCACCATGTGACGAAGGCCCAGCTTGCCTTTTGCCTTTATCCAAGGCAGGTCCAGTTGAAGTGGCACCGTGAGGAAGACTTATTCGACGACCTTCCACCAGCAGCCCAAATTTCGAGAGCGATTCATTGGAAATGATGGATTTGATGTCCTTATCTCCTATGGGGACAGCTCAAATAACTTCGACTGCCTCAGAGTACCAGGAGCCTCGGGACGCTGGCTGATGCCTGTAGAAAATCGAGAAAAGGTTTAGTAAGAATGCACTTCCTGACTCGTATGACTATTGATCTAGAATAGGAACTTACTCCCTTCCAGCCATCTCCTTGCGAAACCAGGGCAGCGCACGTAAAACCACTCTTGCTTATATTGGGCGAATTTTCTCCACGCCCCTGTAAGGATTTGGCACTTGCCATGTGGCTTGAGGAATACGAAGGATGGGCTGTCGGACCGCCTCTTGAAACGGTAAATGTAGCGGATATCGCTAGGAATGGGGAGCCTGAATAGAATGCTCATGAAGAGAATGCACGTGCCATATAAATATGCGTGACTGTTAGGATGTAACTGCGCTGGGGCGATCTCCATATATTGCAGCACGTCGTGGAGGAAGGAGTTGAATGGTGGCACGCTACCAACCCAGTACATAAATTTGTTGTAGGTAGTATATCCGGCTGAGGGCAGGTGGGGACGATCTTGCCCTGATGTGACCAGTACATTGTCAAAAGGAATTCCATGTATCGAGCATAGTCGACGAAGGGCGCTTTCATTAATTCTCGAAGCTTGAGAATCAACCGGATTGTCTAGAAAGATCGCTGCATCTAGGGCATCGAGAGCCAGGTCAACAGATGCGATCGTGGGACTTAGAATATCTTGTACATGAGTTGTCGATGGATTTGAAGTTCCAAACAATTCCTGTTGAGAAGTTAGCTCGGGTTTGTCTGAGACTGTGGCAGAACTTGACTTTCTAGACATCTCTAATAAGTGTTGAATTTGATTAAACACCTGTTTGAACTATACTTGAAAAACAATCAATATTAGACATAACGACAAAAATATTCCCCCCGTGTGGTGCGTAAACTAGTGCAATCGTTCACGTATAAGTGTTAAAGCACTAAAAGTCATGAAGCTGATAAAATAAAGTTAAGCTTTGAACTGTCATCTTCGAAGACCGTCATCGTTGACCGTCTCTGATAGCATGTCATATGATGGTTTCAATTTTGAACTCGGCATTGGCACTGTATGTTGAAGGCTATTATTTGTTTTAATCAAGTTAAACTCAGGATTATAGTTGTTGAAACTGGGAAGTTATCAGTCCGAATTGGTTTGATATGCTTGTTTCTTAAGTTCTTGTACTTGTTTGTTGTCATATGGTTAGGCATGGGGTTTTAGTCGTATCTTTTGAGTGTCGCTCAGCATTAAGCCTTGAAGTCGGCTACGACAATCAAAATTATCCCAATTTGAACACAACACATGCCGACCAACTCGCTCAACTCCATCACACTTCTCTCCTACACTCCCTCTTCACCATTCGACATGCGGGAGTCATACCGAGCCGCTTCCGCTCGGCACACCGAACCAGAATCACACTTCTATCCTACACTCTCCTTCATACAAGATGATACCGAGCCATAGCCAAACGTTCTCCTCCAACTCACTTCTTCGAGTAACCTAAACACCCTTCCAAGTGGCACGCCGAACGTCACTCCCACTCGTACACCACACTCAACCAACACCTCCTAATCTCGCTAATTCCTACTGAGCCAACCACACTTCCTCTTCCCTCACTCGGCAACCCAACAGGAACCTACGTTCTAAAAGCCTCCGGTATCCTCTTCCTTCCTCCTCTCCATCTAACCCTAAGGCATGTTTAAAGCTCAGATTCACCCTCCTCACCTAGATGACTTCTACCGTCCGTAGTTTGAAAGAAAGTTGTGAATTTAAATCTTGTACAAAACCCCTAATTGGGAGAGTCGATCAAGTAAAGGGTTCATACCTAAGAGAATGGGTCGAAGCTTAGGGAAACGCTCGATTTGGAATTGAAATCCGTTCAGGTTTGTTATTGGGAGAGGTTGTGAAGCAAACGAGCTGGACTCAGGAAGAAAGAGGAAGATTAAGGTGTTAGCGGGAGTTTCGAAGAAGGAAAGTTAGAAAGCCCTATGGAATGGAAGTAGAAGTAAAGAGAAGAAAAGGAGAAGTACTAGCTTATATAGGAAAGAGGGGAGGTGAACAGGCATCAATCAGTGGAACCGGTCAAGATGCCTCGATGGTCCGGTAAGCAGTCACGCCGAGCAGCACAAGACTTGTCGAACAAGTGATTCGGCATCCACATGCCGAACGGCTCATTGTTTATGTGTAGAAGAAAGGAAAGGAAGGAATAGCCTCAGGGCTGCAGTGCTCCGACCTTCATTGAGCGCATTCAACTCCTAGTATCAGGAATTGGATATTGGCTCAAAGCGTGTCGTGTTGCCTCACAGACACATTTTGGGGGTGCAAGTGTTACCCGGTTGTTTGACCCGGTAATAAGAGGCTCGGCATAAAGGCCTCGCTCGGCACAAGGCCTCGCTCGGCATAGAGGCCTCGCTCGGCATAGAGTCCTCGCTCGGCATAGAGGCCTCGCTCGGCATAAACGCCTCGCTCGGCGTACAGGCCTCGCTCGGCGTACAGGCCTCTCTCGGCATAGATGTGTGGTTCAGCCTAAGCATTTCGGTTCAGCCTGAATGTCGTTCAACTTTGAAGGGAGGTTCAGCACTTAACCTTTAGTTAAGGGGTCGTCGCTCAGCATCTCTCGACCGGCATTTCTCATTCGGCATGACTGGCTCGGTGCTCAGAAGTCATCTACTATGGGCCAAAGTACCTTGTTCCTGGGCCCGCGTAGGAAGTCCAGCCTAACTTCGTCTATAAATAGAGAGGCAGGGGCATACTGAAAGGGGACCTTTTTTCGAGAACACGGGGAAGACTCTGCTACTTTCAAGACTTATTCTTTTCAGTTAGAACTTGTATTCAAGTCATTGGTGTACGGATTGTATCTGTATTCAATTATTTGTGAGAGCAATAAAGATTAAAACTCAAAGTGGACTTAGGCAGTTACGCCGAACCACTATAAATCTGGTGTTCTTCTTTTTGCAGTTAATTTTTCTTTCATTCCTCTATTTTAATTTACTTTCTTCATTAATCTCTCTACATAACTCTATTCAAGGGTGTTAGTGACCGATTTTGTTGCTAACAATCAATATTTATTTTCTATGATTTATTCAATCTTTTTAGTGGTATTTACAAATGAAGTTTATGGTTTTTTTTATTGGTTTGGTTAATTGATTTATAGGAAACGGGATTTGAAGAATTCAAATTATGAAACGGGCGGGAATACTCTAATGATCTAATGGGCTAATTATGCATATGTATTTATTTAGTTTATAGTGTATATTCAAAAAAATTAATGGAAGAATTATTTTTTAAGCTTTTCTTAATGATTTTGTGATATATAAAAATGTCATGGACATTAAGACTGACGATGTTATGATTGAACATTCTGATAGCTATTTTTGGTATATAATTGATGTTTTGTGGATTAATGTGGATGAGAAAACAATGCACAATGAGAAAGTGATGGAGTATGAAAAGAGTAAAATGCAAAAGATGATTAACCAAATCCTTTAGAACTAATACAAGTTGATTTGACAAACCATTTTAAAACCTACGAGTAATTATTTCTAAACATACGCTCATACATATGCTTAAAAAATTGCTACTACATAATAGTCTATTGCTTGTAATTTCAGGTTTTTTATTCTCTGAATTCATTGGTGTGCTAGTGTTGCTGGATCAAGTGCATTGGCCAGTGAGGGAAAGCGGCAAATTTCCAAAATTATCATTTTTAATTCATTATGCACTAGATCTTTTAAAGTATTATCATTATAATGTCAATAACATTAAATCATATTTAATATTTCTTGGAGATTTTAGAAGAAATGTATTTATGATCTATTTTAGAAATCTTATTAAAATCATCATTTACTTTAAAATGCAATTTAATTTTAAAACATATTACTATCAAAATAATATAAAGTTAGGAACATCGTATGTTTTATGACTAAAAAGGATGATAAGTTATTTATTATTCTTTTATTCAATGATGTATACAGTATTTGAAAAAATATTTATTCAAATTTAATACTTAACTAAATATTTTTCTCATGTGAATAATTATTTTATTTTAATTCATTTATCACATATTGGAAATAAAATAAATATATACATAACAAGTTTATTTTATTTATGAAGTAATGTAAAATTAGTTTGAATATCAACTATAAGAACTAAAATAAGCAATATCCTAATATAATCATTTCTATGATAGTTTCAATACCTACACGCATGCACGCACACATATTCTGCAGGAACCCGACCTGTTTCGCAGCGGGCGAGTTAGGTAATTAAATTCCAATAAAAAATTTCTAATTTGATCTTATTGGGCCTATGAAGTATAATATCCAACATAATATTTAATCTAATTGTTTTAATAAGATAATATTTTATTTGAATATTTTTTGTTTAATTAATTTAGCTAATAAAATATATTTAATGTGAATATGCAATCATGAGAAGCAGACAAGGAAATGATCAACCATAGATGATAAAAGAAGAGTGAACCAAATTCAATCGAATGAATGAGTAAGGTTTTGTTTTATTTAAAGAAATAAACCTTTTTATTTCTCTCTTTTAAAACTTTCCTTTTAACTTTTGATCTAACAATTAGATCACATCCTTCCAGTTGTGGCCAACCATTTGATGTCTCTATATGGACACAAAACCTAATATGTATTCATGCATACATTGATGACATATTGGATACGACATGATGATATGACATATGATAACATAGTTTTGTGTGTGTATAGGATTGGGATTTATATCTACCATGTATATATTCACCATCCATACATACACTATGCCTCAATTTAATTGTTTATTGTAATACATACAGGCCCGGCCCAAGGGTAAGGCGAGCAAGACGGCCGCCTAGGGCAACCGATCCAGCAGGGGCAACAATTCCGGCAGTGGCTTGGTTAGGTATTATGATTAGTAAAATATGTTTGTATGTAAACTTTTACAATTCAACTTGTAGCCTAGTGGTTGTCTCTCTTCTCTTTGTCTGGGGCAACCCAGGTTCGAGCCTGGCAAGAGACCTTTTTTCCATTTGGGGCAACCGTTGTGTTTGGGCCAGCACTGTTATACATACATACATATGTATGTATCTTTTGTGTGTGTGTATGTATATATGGATATAAAATATTGCAAAAATACACATCTTAATAACATATAGCTTAATTTAACAAAATCTAATATAAGTTGACTAAGTTGAAGTTTTGATTCAATTTTAAATTGAAATATCTAAGGCTGACTTGGAAAAATACATTTAAATTAAGATCTAGATCAAGTTGACTAATATCAAATATCTCTAATTGAACATATATATATATATTATAAAACACATATGTATATAATAATAAAGCCAAAATAAATTTTTCGATGAGAAGCCAAAATAATTTTAATCAAATGAATATATACATAAATATTATATAAAGTATGCCAATATATATACAACCATTTACATATAAACACACATATGTTTATGTGTGTGTATGAAATATATACAAATAAACATGGGTATATATAAAAAATAACCGCAAAGGAATTTTGAAATTAAAATACATATGTTAAGTTAAATATGATATTAGTGAATTTATGTTTCAAAATTTATTAGAAATTCAAGTTAAATATTTAAATTATTGAAAATTCCATACTACGTTTAAAAATCTATTACATGTGTGTTTAAAAACATATTCATGGCTAAAGCCATGATTTTATGCTGATATATGTTTTAGTTTTAATCTATTAAACTAAATCAAATCATATTATTTAATTAGTTATTTAGATTGTGGTGCTAATTCCAAATCAAGTTGGGGCTACAATATTATAAAATCATGATAAGAATAATATAACTAGCATCTGAATCTAAATTGAGATTGTACCTTATAGATCTGGCCTATAAGTGACACCTTGATCTAAAAATTCTCCTAAATCATCGCCCAATTTTGTTGGAATCAGATGGACCACCACTTTTGATTTTATTTTATTTTATTGTTTTGAAACTGGTTTTGGCTAGATTTTGTAGGGGGGTGGCAGCTATGGATGAATACAAGTTCGGTTTGTTTATAACTGTTATAATTTAATTAATTTATATAAAGTATATATGTATCTTATTAGCAAGGCTAGCCAACTTTAAGGTGGACCATCTATTTTTATAAATAAATTTAAAACAGATGTTTGACACATGCGCTTGAACAGCTAAACAAAAAAA
This sequence comes from Allium fistulosum, assembly GCA_030737815.1. Lineage (NCBI taxonomy): Eukaryota > Viridiplantae > Streptophyta > Magnoliopsida > Asparagales > Amaryllidaceae > Allium > Allium fistulosum. Next base: position 695,052,365 of record CM060904.1, read on the forward strand.
ATACAGGAGTTAGCAAAAAGACCTAAACTACTATTAATAAGACAATACATACTAGTCCCCTTTAAAAGAGGAGGATCCACTACCATCATTCGAAGAATTGGACCTTATGACATTAAAATAACTAGAAAATAATGCCGCTAGGTGATGAAAACATCCAATAAATTACTGCTATATAATTATTTTTTCTCTTAAGTGTCATCCATGAAAACTGACGTATTCTTATCCCATAAATCTCCTACATTAGTAAGAGAGAGGCCTTCCTCATAATATGATAATACAGATGCCTAATCTCACTAGTGCCTCCTATAAACTTATGGAAACTTCCATACTTTGGATCAAATCTCATTTCTGAATCCTCACGAACCTAATCTTTCTCATAAGTACTTCATGTAGTATCATTAGGAGAAAAAACCCCAGCCGGTTCAATCAAATTGCTAGTATTAAAAACAAAAGGAGGTGGCTCAGAAGAAGTAAGAACCTAGGAGGGCAATCCCTTGGAAGGAGTAACATAAAGAATCGGCATACTAAAATAAAAACATTGTCAGTTGTCGTATCGAGAATAGTTAAAGAAAGCAAAGGCTTTGGAACCCACTTCCTAATAAGAGGATAAGGCAATGGGAACTTAACAGGAATAGGAAGAGGGCATTGACTACAGGAGGGGAAATAATAAGATTTCCATGTTTATCAGATTCCATGGTCTGATTTAAAGAATGGCAAGACATGTAAATATCAAGGATCGGGATTGTAATGAACGTCGACAACTACAACATGGTCTTCAGCAGGTTTCACTCTAAGCTTGGTAGGCAAAAGCCTATCTAGAATAATCTCAATCAAGGCCTTAGCATACAACAACATCTTTTAGCTATAGTATTCGCATTAGAACACTTAAGTTTTCCTACAAGGCTAGCTAACCAATCTAACCCAATCATCGGTTGCAGAACAGATGGGATATAGGTAAAATGAGCCCAAATCACAAAAGACAAAACTTGTTCTCTAGCATCGTCGATTGTAGGACTCCACGAAGTAATAATAAAAGGCTTTTCAATAATGAAAGAAGGCTATGCTTCAAGAATATATGTGTCATATTAATTAAATCATATTTAATTAATTTTAATTATTATTAATCAAATAACATTTGATAAATTTTAATTTTATTAATTAAATTATATTTAATTTTATTTATTTAATTAAAAAATTAATTTAATTTCATCTTAAACAATTAAAGGTAAATGTATAACTATAACAATTATAGCTACATACATACATCAGTATATGTATGTTATAATTACAAACTTTTAATTATTTGTTTTATATAATTATATTAGTTAAATATATATTAAAATTTCAAAATTAATCACTTTGATTTTCAAAACAATTTTGAAAAATTTAAATTTATTTATGATCTTTATAAAATTTTCTTTTATATTTAAACTTAACATTTTAAAGTATATTTTTAAATTTTCAAGTCTTAGTTTGAAATTTAGCAAAGGCCCGGAAAACTCTATGACTTACAGGCTAGCCAACCTTTAGGACATACTCCCTCCATTGGGCCAAGTGGGTAGCCAAGGGGAAGAATACTTGATTATTCAACCCAAGCCTAGATTCTACTTATTAAGACATCCCTTGGATAGATAAATTTAATTAGTTAGCCCTTACTATTGACTAATTAGTTGGCCTAAAAATCCCTAATTAGATTTGATAGGCTTATGAAGTCTAACATTTGATGCTGGATCCATTCTAGTTTTTTTAATAGAATTTTATTTTATTTTGAATGTTTTCTTTATTTAATTAATTTGATTGATTAAATATATTCATTGTGAATACAAAATCAAGAGAGGTAGAGGAAAGAGTGGTCAACTATAGACGAAAGGATAAACTGAATTTAATTCAATCAAATGAAATAAAGGTTTTCTTTCATTTGTAGAATGATACCCTTTCATTTCTCTCTTTCAAAACTTTCCTTTAATTTTAGATCCAACAATTAGACCATATCCTTTCATGTGTAGCCAACCAACTAATGATTTATATATGGATTACAACATCTAAGACACACACACACACAATAATTAATAATACATATAGAGTATAGCATTCAGATATGACAACTAGCGACAAAGTCAATATATACATGTGTAGACATTGGGATTTATTCTACCATATATATATATTTACCATTTATTTGTGTGTGTATTGATTGAATCAATTTAATTTTTTATTGAATATACATGCATATATAATGTTTTAAAAAACATATCTTAATAACATAAAGGTTGAATTAACAATATCTAACATAGAGTGATTGAATCAAAGTTATAGAAACAAAGTTGTAGATTAAATCTAAGATTGATTGGTAGAATATATTTAAATTCGGATCTAGACTTAACTAACAAATATAAAATATCATTTTGTATTAATGTTATATACGCATATATGTAATAATAAGATCAAAATAATTTTCAATTAAATCAAAATACACATACAAGTTATGTTCAATCGTTGTAATCCAATTACAAGCATATACATATAAACATCCATAAACACGCACACACAGATATATATATATATATAAACAATATAAATGAACCTTTAGCAAAAAACCACTTTTTAATTTTAAAACAACAAAAGTTTAAAGTCAAAATACATATATTAACTTCTTTAATAAGAAATCAATGAATTTTTATTTCTAAATGATCAAAATTCAAAGCTAAATAATTGATTATAGCAAAATGTATACTATGTTTAGAAAGCTATTACATGTTTATTAAAACCGCATTCATGGCTAAAAACATAATTTTGAACATATATGTATTTTTATTTTAATCTATCAAATTAAATCAAACCAATTCAGTCATTTGGTCATTTAGAATGTAACAATAAATCTAAATCAAGATTAGGAAACAATATATATATATATATATAAATTTATAATGAGAATGTTACAACTAAAATATACAAATGTATATAGAAATTGTACCTTATAGATATTCTCTTCATCAACACTATATCATGTTAGGATGTATGGAGTTAGTTATTGGTCAAAGCTCCAATATTACCTACATTTAACTCAGTCGGTCCATAAACAAAGTCTTTGGTTCAATAATGACATTTATTATTAGCTATACTACTCCAGCCAAAGATTTTAACTTTGAATTGAATATAGTTGATCATGATACTAATCTCTTACAACCGAGGAGACAAACTCTACGTGGAATATTGTTTCACTTTCAATGCTTCAACTCAGAGCCAAAAAAGCTTGCTCGATGGGCTCGGTGTAAATGTAAAAAGTAAATGACACATAGATATACTCAGCTTCGACCACTAACTCATTAGTGTGTAATGCTCCCCAAAAGTTACTACTAGAATTATATATTCAAACACATACGACATTCGTAAACTCGCACTCCCTACCGACTTAAATATGCTAATCTTATGTCTAGTAACTCTGCCTTAATTCTATTCCTATGTTGAGAATTCCTGAACTACAAATTATAGTTCAATCCTAGAAAATCTAGAGTTTGATAATAAAATGTATAAACAAAACAACAGACAAAAGCCCCACATATACAAATAAATATCTTGATACAATTTCTACAAAGTAATGGGCCTGAAAATGAATTTCCTCACAAAGACTCGAATAATATTTTTCTTCCCTTGCAAATCACGTGAGCCGCTCCTCTAACATTAGATAAAAACAAAAACTACGGGTCTGTTTGGTTTATTTTGTATTTTGTGTTTTAGATTTTCAACATTAATTACAAATATGAGTGGAGGGACAATGAAGGGGGTGGAAGGAAGTCGAAGAGGATGACGGAGGGAATGGAGGGATGACGAAAAGATGAATTGTTTTTCATGCTTTCGTTATTTTCCCAAATACGAAAGATAAAAAAAATTGTTTTTTATTTTCTATATTAACTTCATTTTCTAAATTGGTCGTTTTTCACAATATACATGCATCATGTGCATTTTTGTATGGACAAAAATACAAAACTAAAAACAGCAAACCAGCAACAACTACTCTTATGAAGAAATTCTCATTTTGACTTTGGATAAAAATCAAATTGTCCTCCTCCATATTCCACCAAAAAAATGAGTTGTCACTGCCTGCTTTTTGAGCTTGTTTCAGTCGTCGTCAATTCGAAGCTTGATGCTATATGTTGCTCGACGCTGCTTGAGGAAGAGCTGCCGCTTACCACATGGAGTTGAAGCCGTCTGTTCCTGGATCCGGGTTAACTACCATCGATCTAGACTTAAAAATTGTAAATCCTGAAACTTGTTATCACCTTTGAAATCTATTGCCGCACTTGCCTTCTCCTCATCGCTTTAGGTGCTTGATGTTTGTGCTTGCCAAAGGATCTACCGCCTCCTAAAGTTCTTTGTCATTGACTACCGGGAGTAGGTTGATATATCGATCTGGATATTGCTTGAATTCACGAGTTACCACCAAAACCTTAAGTACGCCGCCTTTAACTAGAAGCTGCCACCATTAGATCTAGAGTTGCTCGTGTTTGAATTGGCTTATGATGTCTGAATCTGTAGTTGATGTCTAAAGTCGGTGCTCACTGTGTTCCTTCTTAGCCTTGCGATCGATGCTGGCTAGAGCACTGCAAACTGCGGAGTTGTTAAACCCTAAGAGATGAACGAAGTGTCAAGTGATGATCTAAGTAGCTTGTGTCAATCTTATTATGGCAGTGGTTATTGTATTGGGTTGATGAAGTTCAAGTGTGTCGATGTCAGTCTGAATCTAATTTCCTGAAAATGTATTTCTCGAGTTGGGTTGTTGTGTTGAACTTGATATGGTCAGGTAGTAGTGTTGAGATGAGAGGTGTTGGTAGTTTGACTGTTGAGACTTTGGAATGTTTGTGCCTGATGTTGTGAACGTTTGCTCTTTACGTTGACGAGTTGTTTGGTTCCTGTGATCGGATTGTTGTTTGAGAGATAATGATGAAATCTCGTATCTAATTGAAACGATTCTCTCTTCAGCCTACTGATAAAAAACTAGCTTTTGTTTTTGGTTTTCTTCATTATCTTTGTTTCTGTGATCCGATGTTCAAAATTGAGATGAGATATAATATATGTAAGCAACTTTTAGGTAGCTAAAATATTTTCTTAAAAATCTGAGTTTGAAAAAACCAATATATGACTGAAATATCCTTTTCTCTTTTACTCCTTTTTTGAATTTTGTACCTTTTTCGAATGATTCTGAAATATCTTTTCCTCTTTTGCTTCAAATTATTTTCCTCTTTTTTCCTCTTCTTATGATTTTGAAGATTCTTTTGCATACAAAAGCTTTTGTACCGTTATTGTTTTCAAATAGGTATAGCATATGTAGTTTCATTTGTATCGAGAAAAGAACACTTCATCATGAACTATTTTGGTATAACATCAAATCAAATTTAATTCCAATATCTCACAATACTTTCTTTTTTCATAATAACAAACATATATTATTTTTACAAATAAAATATAAAAGTCTTTGGTATGTGATAGGTAGAAACAAGTCAATTGAAAACAAAAATGCTTTAATGATTTTTTTTAACTGAAACACGCCCTGAAAGAAGATTCAAGTATAAAAATTATTTATTGTCGTCAAACAAGATGTACACTCCACAATCTCCACCTTTTGATGATAACAAACAACTTGCTAGGATTTAACAAGCATAACACATGTTGAGTGTGTACTCAATACCGTAAAATCTAGACCGCTCTCTCTCCCTTTTGTTTTCATCAAAAGTATAAGAAAGTGATAGTGAATGAAGAAACTCGATCAAAATATGACTTTAAATATTTGATGAAAAGTCGACCACAAATCATAATAGCTATATTGATTAAAGTCATATCCCATGAGTAGAAAGAGGGTGATAAAAAAGTATTGGTATATGTAGTGAGGTTCAAATGACAGTTAACTCAACCGTTTTAGCCACATTCCAAATAATAATCTAAGTGAAGTATTTATGTGAGGACATTATTTCTCTCACTCATTATAAATGAGATCAAGATACTTTCACCTATGCATTTTCATGGGGGCTGTTAGATGAGAATGAAGCATTGCTTGATAGGTGTATATACACCGACGCTAAAGAATTTTCAGCATAAGCCAGATACCCTTAGGTGATATAATTCTATGCCCATATCGCATTCATTTTTCATGCGTAGCTCATTAGCTGTTTAAATTTAAAATTTGTAATATATTATATGTTTTACTTTTCATATGGAGTCTGTACTTGACTTGCCCTTTATACTCACTTCTAAGCCAACCAATCTTTACCACTTTTCGGTTTATGTCATTTTATCCACACATGCATAAAATCAAAAAATATGAGTTGATAAAATATGCATATCAAATGGTAGATTCAGAGATGATGTGGAATACGCAAAGTCAAAAATAGAAACTTTAAAGCATGCTTGATTATCAAAAAATATCATAATGTCATTGTTTAATCAGGTATAAATTCCAATATCCTTAATCATCTATAAAATCAATATAAATACTTTTAAAAATCACATAAGAAAGTTCAATCGATCGTGATAGGATTTCAAAAATAAATTCTTTGTAAATGTCTCACAAATATCTCTAATTTTATATTCTAATCTTGAACAAAATATATGATTTTGTTTTAGAGAAATTTTTGTAAAGAGGAGCACATGGTCTAAGGGTATACACATTATACCGAAAGCAAAAACACTAATGACTCATCTCAAATGATTTTATCACAAAGCTCAAAGATTTCATTTTAGAAATCTTTGATCAAAAATGTAGAATTATCAATGACTTATCTCAAGAAGTTATAATTCAAATTTTCAAAATTTTCATTTTATAAACATGTTTCCAAAAGTAATTTTAAGCATTAAAAAAATCATCTCAAGAAGTTTCATATCAACATTTTTAAGTCAAAGAATTCTCTAGCCGATACTCTCATATCGAGGAAGTTTTTCATTAAAATCTCATGTTAAAGATTTAGCCAAAATGTCTTATTTCAAAATATTCACTTCATCACTAAATATGGAGAGAGAAAATCCTTATAAAAAACATATTTTTGGATTTTTCGATTTTATAAAAAATCTAAGAAGGTAAAAACATATTTTTGAATTTTTGTTAAAATAAAATAAAACAAGAATCAAAATACAAGCTCTCCCCATATGCATGAAATAAAATGTGTAAAATATCGATCAATTTGCGAAACATATGAGATACTAAAAATATCAGACTAGAGAAATCACAAAGGTTAAAAAATCATATCAGATATTCTAAACCGAAAAGAACAAATTACCCATCATGATACCACTTTTTATATAGGTCGCCCATAGTGGCGAACAATGAAACCACTTATACTCTCTATATTCTGGTGGTGGTGAAAAACGATACCTCAAACACTAGTTTATGACTGGCGTTCGACCTCTCATCATCAATGTCAAGCACAAAATAATAAGCTTCACCAAACAAGTGTATGACATACTCCACAATGTCAATCTAATTGACTCTAACATTCGAATTTCTCAGCAAAATCATCAAAATCAGATAGAAGCACAAAAACCAAAAAACTCTCAAACGTTTGATTTTTTAGTCATTATCCAAAGTGTAAAACACGGTATCATGTAGAAAAATATCTCAGACATATGTATTTCAAAATATTATCCACATCATCCCAACATTAATCATTACTGTTTTGAAGTATGTTTTGTAACCATTATTCAAAAATTTTAACTCCATAATTTGATTTAGCACACAATCAGATCAAAAGGTATGACCAAAATATACAGCTTATTTAAATAACTCAGAAACACTTCTCAAGCGATGTGCTCAGTTGATTACTATTCATAAAGATATTACGAAGTGAATCAGTAAAACCACAAAACATGAAAGTTATAGTGTTACCCGTGTGCTTTCCAAAACTTCTAGAATTTTAGAAATCAAAATTAAAATGTTCATGTTATGCTCAATTAACTACAACTATGTTAAAACAATCCAGTGATGTTAATTGACCATAGTATCAAATTGAATGCATTATATCAAGAATTTCTAAAATGAATCGTCGTAGCTCGATGAATGAAAATCCTATAAGGTTTTCAAAATATCTGTAATTTTATAAATGGGGATAATAGAGCAAAATTTATGGTCAAAATACTACGGTTGTGTTAGAAAGTTCTCGAATAATTTTCAAACATAATTATTTGTAATTTTTCAATTAATTAAGATCGTAATCTGGAAAAACACAAAACATATAACTTATAGGACTTTCTGTCTATTTTCCAGAAAATATCGAGTTTTGCAAATCGATGTTTCAAACCTTAAGTTATGATAATTTTATTATAACAGTGTCAAAAAATTATAACTCAAAACAAAGAGAGAAAATTGGGAAGTACAGTTTAAAGATCATACCTTTGCTTACCTTTGAAGTTGCATTCATGTTCACCAGTATTACCCAAAGTGCATGGATCTCCACTTTGTTTTCCTAGACTAAGGAACATTGTAATTTATCGCTCATCAAATATGTAGAACAACTAGAAATTGGCTTCCACCATAGTTGCTCCTTAGCTCGTCTTCGTACCTATAAGTTAGAAGAAGTCAGTGCGGCCTAGAAAAGATGTAGGACTACATTCGTTTGCATTTGAAATATTTGGTACCCAAATTTGTTTGTATAGCAAACCGTTAATATTAACAAATGTACCCTTACAAACCCAAATTTGTTTGATTCACTAATTTATGTCTAATATTTCCACACTTAACACATTTGGGAAACACACTTCTCCCCCTAGTGGTGTTACTAGTTGTTGTTTATTATCTGACACCTTTTCAAATCCAAGTTCTTTTTGGTTATTTGCAAAGAGCTGATTCCTAATAAAATGTTAAATGATTTACTCCTATGAATTTTTTTCAAAGGATCAACTGGAGTTCATTAACTTTTGATTTTAGATGATATTTTTAATTATTATCTTAGAACAACAACTAATATCATTCTCTCTCTTTTCAAAATCATTTCTCTTTAAGACCTTGTTTTCATTTCCGAGCTCTTTTATTCTGGTCTTAATTTCAAGTATCTCAATTACAAATGTAGGTGTATGTCAAATTTAATTTTTTCAAAATCCTTGGTTTTTACAATCTCCTTTTCCAATTCATGTTTGTTCGAACAATTTTAGTTTTCCTATTTTTCAAAATTGCATTTCCATTTTCAAGAGTTTTGAAAGTTCCTTTAATATCATCCAATTACCTTTTCAAAATTCAAACCTTTATCGCATTCAAGATTTCTGACCTTGTTAATCTTTTCAAATTTCTGACTTTGCTAAACTTTTCAATTTCCTTTTCTAGCCCATCTAGAATCATCTCGGTTTTTAGAAAATTTTCTTTTTGAAAGTTTTGCAATGTTTACATTTGGATTTTTCCGGCTTCTTAATTTTCCAACTCTTTTTGTAAAATGTTGCTTTTGCAAATCAGCTCAGTTTCATTTTCCTTCAAAATCAGAATTTCCTTTTCATTTCAAGCTTTGAAAGTTTTCATTAAAGCAAACAAATACTTTTTCGTACTTTAAACATTTTATGCAATCAAAATTTTCATTTTTTTGAATGTTTTCAAGATCCTTTTCCAATTTATCATTTTTCTGATGCAGTTTAGAATTTTAACTTTTCAACTTATTATTTTCAATTTATGACATAAGAGAACCAACTCATTAAATTATAAATCGCTTATCTCACCATTCATTGATTCACCATCATCTCCTTCTTCGTTGTCATCGTCTGAGTTGTCTCTTGTGAATCTCATTAAAAATAGAACTATTGTTGTATCAGCTTTAGAGAGTTATTCATTGTTGTGGACTTTTTCACCATAGTTTACATTGAGACTGTTCCAGATTCCTTGTACAGTTAAAAAATGAGCGATATGGTTAATTTCAACTCTACAAATCACTACAACAAAAACACCTTTTTACCACTTTCATTGTACAACGTTTGTACTATCAACGTTGTAAAAAAATCCCATTTTACAACGTTTTCGACAAAAATGTTGTAAAAATCTTTATTTTTACAATGTTTTTTTGGTAAAACGTTGTAAAACAGGACTTTTTACAACGTTTTATTCAAAAAGGTTGTAAAAACTTATTTTTTTACAACTTTTATTCGTAAATGAGACGACCCGAAACCGACACCCTCTGAATCCGACAATAAACCACACATGTCCGAACCAGAGTGCATTGATTGTAGATAATCATGAGAAAGAAAAGAGAGGGTGAGAAGAAAGAGAGACGAAAGAAGAAGAGAAGAGAAGAGAAGAAAAAGAGAGAAGCAGAACCAAAACAATACAGAATCTCACATCGCAGCGGAATAACATATAATATAGATCAATAATCTTTTCAAAGAGAAACTGTAATATACATAAATCAATATCAGAGTACACAATAAATAATCATCAGCTTGGACAGTTATAATAACTTGTCCTCACAAATGCTGACAATTTACAAGAACAATGCAAAGCAATACAGCGGAATAATAAATAGATATGTGTATACGACATGAAGTTCTCCAGCTCGCCTGCTGAAGCTCCAAAAGCACCAAATCTGAACCTGTAAATATACTCGGTCTGACCCGAGCATTGAAAAGGAAGAATGACCGGATCAATCTGGTAAACCAGCGTGAGAAAACACACCTCAACAAAATTTATAAAGTCATCAAAACTTTTCCTTTATCAAAACAAAAGGTATCCCGTATGACCGAGTCGCAAATAAATACCGACAAGGTTTTTACGTTACGGTAACCAAAACATCTCATATCAAATTCTCATTATATTATAATAGTGTCTATTACACACAAATAATATTAAAATAGTTGAAATTGTTATATTATTAAATTCCAGCATACACCTTGTAATACATGGCTTTATACAATAGAAAATGGCAAGCACGTATTGGATTTTGGATTTCCATACAAATGACTAGGTAAAGGGACTACCTTTCCGAACCAACACAGTATACCTCTAGAGGGATGTACCTAGGAGGCAGATACTGACCGCCTAGACCAACACAAGACCGGCCTACCCCTACTTGGATAGTACCGAATATGTCATCACTCTGGTCGTTACCGACCTTTATTCATGGCCACAAGCATACACAACAATAATCAGATACACGACATCATAGCATGTAAAGATATATCTAGAAGAGTGATGACATCTCCTAATGGGAGTGACCCATTTTAGCCTTGTTGCTTCTATCCCTGTTTTGGTCATTTACTAGGGAGTGAGGCCAAAAAGGTATCGATTACCTTTCACATATCACATCACATCATCTCATCAAATGCCACATTGCCATTTCCGTTGACTACTAATTGCCTTTCACAAAAATACAACCCTTGAGCTCATACGTCTCAAGGAAGGATGTTAAGCTAAGAGAAGTTGCCTTCTCCGCTACCAAACAGATGTACGTTTGTAAAAACCAATGTACGTAATCATTAGAAATGCAATGTCAGACACTCGTCCATACAAGTTATCCAGGAACAGGACAAACCGAAGGTACTTTCCTACCACATCCTATCGGGAAATCCCTAGGATTAGTAGTGAATAGTCCTTGCATTGGATATTTCATAACGAAGAGACTACTGCTACTATATGTATATTGGGATTTTAACCCTAAATGATCAACAAGTAGTCCTTCACTATGAAAATCCTAAACATCAATATCATCGGCCAACCTGCACAAGCGTCGTATAAATGTTGGTTCGAAGTGGTTTTCAGATAAATCTGATCCCGGTTTCCTCGCACCAACAACGCAAAAGCGTTTCTCAACCTCACACAAAAACAAAGTCTCATAGACTTATCATGTCTCCAACTTTCAACTTGCTATCCTTCGGCCAAGAAGGAAGCTCGATAGATCGGAGTAATCACTCTGCACTATACGAATCAACATCTTCAACACAAACGATAATCAAGCCTACACAGATGGCTACGTACTAAGTGTACGACTAAATAGTTCTCACATCAAGTCGAGGAACTAAAATGGCCAAATTTTGATAGTCGGTTATTTAACTATCAAAGCAACAACAAATATTTAGCACTTAAGTAATCACTGGGCCTGATTTCATTAATCGTTTATAATTCAAACACTTCCTAATTATTCACTTCAAAATATCTTTAAAAAGATAATATTCAACACCATTTCCCTTATTGGATATTTGGAAAACATTTCGATATACTTATCTTAATAATAAGTAAATTCATAACTTATTTTATTTTCAAACCATTTAAATTCCATTTTATAATATCACATTCCAAAACATCCATTTTATTTAAAGGATTATTCACTGCCCAAAATCGTGAATATAACTCCTTACCAAATTCATTCTTCTACACATTTATTAAAGGATTATCCACTGTCCAAAATCGTGAATATAATTCCTTTAATAAAATTTCATATTTAACTTATCAAATTAAATTGATTTCACATTTATAATACAGTGTTTATAAATCCCATTTATATTTTATAAAATCCTATATACAGAATTCCTTTTCTAACCAATTCCATTTATATCTCATTTATAAGTCAAAATCCAATTATAAGTTAATTACTTATAAATCTCTTATTACAAATTCATTCTTTTTATAAATTTATAAATCTTATTTACTTATAAGATTCAACTATAACTCCATTATAACACTTACAAAATTCGTTTATAATACCATTACTTTTTCTTTATAAAATATCAATTTTATAAATCTCATATATATAAACCATTTACAACAAGTTAAAAATCCCAATTTAACTTATTTTTACAAAATAGTTAACTTCGTATTTCAAAAATCATACTTTGATTATATTTCACAAAGCCATAATTTTTATACAATAAAATTATAACTTTTATTTATTTAAAATAAATCCATTCCCTTAACAATTCAAAAAATTATATATTTCCAAAATCACTTTGAAATCCTTATTAAATTGAAATTACCATTTTAATATTTTAAATTTCCAAAATATGGTCCAATGCTACAACAACGCTAAATAAGGAAATTCACATCAATCATATCAATCACAGCATCCAAACATCATATATCACATGATAACAACATATATAACAATATTTGTCAATAAAAATCAACACTGGCGAGGAATCCAGTTGGATCCCTCCAAACTGTAACCTGCAAAAAATATACATATAAGAAAATATGTACAATGTCCGCTTCGAGGCAGACGCGCGTACAAAGGGTCATCCGCTCATACACGGAAACGTATAGGGTCTCATCCGCTAAAATATGCGGGAATATATCCAAACCAATCAATATATATATATATATAATATATCATATATCACCCAAACAATCATCAATCATCATAAATAAAATTTATTCGCACTTATATAAAAATATAAGCGAGTCAGAAAGAGTGAGTTGTACTCACTTTGGTTGCAGTCGTCGCGATAGCGATTTATTTCGATTAAAATTAAACGAGTGTTTAATTTTAAACAAAATTTTCACTAGCTCCAAATCAATCCAAACCAGCTCTAAAATTTAGTGCTCGTCAATACGAACCCAATGCAATTTGTTTCGTCCAATTTCGACCTCGTACGAAGAAGTTATGGATTTTATAAGTTTACCCGAATTATAATATAACTAATTACATTATTGATTAAAAATAAATCACCAAATTAATGTTTTAGCCATCTTCCCTTCGTTCGTTACCTAGGTAACTGCTCGCGTGAGAACAACCCATGAACGCAACTCTTCACTCGATGCCGCTCCACATATGCTCGCTTATTCGACGATCAGGAACTACCGTTTCGAAGGGCATCACAAACTCTACCAACGCCATAAACCCAGTCGAACACGGTCACTCCTATGCCTCAAAAATCACACACAAACGCACGACTTTATGGCCAGATCTAGGCCACCACGAAGCTCCGATGACGATCACGACCGTATGGATGTGAAGATCTCACCTAGCTTTACAAGTTTGTAGTTGAGAGTTTTCGATAATTGTTGATGGATTTCGAGATATCAAGAGGAGAAGTTTCGTGCATTTCTGGCCATAGAAATTGAAAGTGGCGGCTAGGGTATGAAACCCTAGGATTTGTGAAAAAAGGAAAAAAAATGAGGGGCTTTTATAGAAAATTTCCGCGCACTATTCATCGGAAATTTTTTCGAACTCCAATCGAAGCATGTCGCCTGGCGTTTATAACGTTTTACCCCTATTCCAAACACAATGGAATATATATCGGGAGCCAATTCCATCATATTTGGAAGATAGGTTTTCGAATCGAATTATTTTAATTAAAAATTACTTAAATAAATTTCTATGCGTTTCAGCTTCCCACGACCAAACGGTAAGTCCGATTGATACGAAATTTTAAATCTTAAAATAATTCACTATTATGGATCCAATGAACTTGGTTTCGTCGAAATCCGAGACAGTGTCAAAAATGGCTATTTTACACGTTAGTTAAATATTAAAATTTCCAATTTCTATAAATTAACTTTTAATTCAATTTTTAAAAGTTTACTAACTTTGTTCTAATTCAAATATGATTTAATTCAACTTTATAAATCATTTTTATTCTTATTAAATTCAAATTTCAATTATTTCTACAATTTCGAATATTACATTAACAATTTATCTATCCAAATAAATCACTATATTCGAAATATAAGTTATTTAACTTACAAAATTTACTTTTAAATATTTAAATTCAATTAAATATTCTAAATTCGAACGACTGAAAAACTGGGTCGTTATAGTAAACGTTGTCGTATTGCTCATTTAACAACATTTTTAAAAATGTTGTAAAAACGTTATTTTTTTACAACTAGATATTAACTTACTACAACTTTTTTTAAAGTATTTTTACTCATAGATGTATGTTAATTTTTTTGAATATTTTTAGTTTTGTTTAAAATATTATAATAATTAATAATTTATAATTAATAACAAATATTTATTACTTACTTAAATAATTTATAAATGGTAATTAATAATTTATAAATGGTAATTAATAATTAATAATTTATAAATGAATACTTAAATACTATTATTTTAAATATTATAATAATTAATGATAGTAATTTATAGTTAATAACAAATAATAGATACTTAATTAATAATTAATAATTAATAATTGTAAATGATAGCTTATATAGGTCATTATTTATAATTTATCATAATTAATGATTATTAATAAATAATTTATAATTACTATTTATTATCTATAATTAATAATTATTTTTTATATTTAATAATTTATTATAGTTTAATATTTAATAATTAGTATTATATAATTAATGAAATTTAATTTACTATTTAATGATTTTTACTGCTTAATAATTAATTAACTATTCTTAATAATAATATTCACAAGATTAAAATTAAAATTTTGAAATATTCTTAATATTCAAAAATATAAATTTAAATTTTACTAATTATTCAAAATTTCAGAAAATTCCAAAATGTTAAAAAATTCAAAATTCGAAAAATATAAACATTATGTTGCAAATTATGACTTCCATATGCATCCAGCATCCCGTCTAGAAAATGATACTCATTTATGTTTGAATTTGAATTCAAACTACAGAAGGCTATAATAGATTCACCATGATTTGAATTTTCCCTTATTTGAACAAAATATTAATTATCAAATAAATAAATAAATAAAAGTTTATGATTATTTTTATATTAACAATATTCAATATTTAATGGGTGGCACTAACACGCTATTGGCCCAAAACCATCGTGGGTACTCTGCTAATAATTGTATTTATAATAATTAATATTTACAATAATATTTAATACCTTATATTTTGAACTTCACAAGGAAACACTAACACGCTATTGGTCAAAAACAACAATTGGGATTACTGATAGTTGAAGAGATACTCACCACCGTTGATTATTTTTTTAATCCAATGGGTGACTTTAGCGATCCATGCCTTCACCTAAAATTTCTCCTTCGTCCTTCCTTATCCTTCCACACCGTTCTCACACCCCAAATAAAAGTAGAAACCATAAATTCAGTTTTAAATCCCAAATTGAAGCAATAGAGACTGGCGGAAAATTAAAGAAGGGCTCTTTTACCGTCAAAAGCCACAAATATCCTCCTCGACAAAAACGAAATCGAAAACCCTAGTGCACCACGACCTTAAACCCATAAACGTTCTCCTCGATCGTAACTACATCAGCAAGATCCGATTGTTAAGGACCGGCGAATGGAGGAGTGTTTGAGGTTCACGAAGCTGGCATACTTTGATGCGTTGTCGATATCGAGATCTAAAACTCTAGGTACAAGGAACTTAACTTCACCTTGACCTACTGCTTCGAGTTGTACACTATGTTATGAATTCGCGTTTGACAAGGCGAGAACTTTGTTGCTTTTGGACTATAAGGTACGCAATACTCTTTTTGACTTAGTTAATGATTTTTATTGGGAGAAATTGTTTGGGTGGATGCTGTACACCGATTATGCAGAACACCGATTATGCACCAAATATTCAACAGGTACAAAGAAAGATTCATTGTTTTACTGACATTTGTTGGTAACAATGAGTTGTTAAGCATAACAATTGAAATAACTGTTTACCACATATATTTTAGTAATACTAGATATTGGAAAAATTATACCTTTAATGTATTGTAACGACCCGTATTTTTAACACTTTAAAAATACGAATTAAAATGAAAATTTTGGATAAAAATCCGAAGGAAATAAAATTTTGTGTTGTTAAATGTGAATTACAAGTTAAAATACAAAACTGAATTCTGAAATAAGTTATTTGTAAATTAAATAAGATGTTAACTTGTAATTGAACGTAAGTAAAGATTTAAATTTGAATGTAACAAGTAATTGAAACGAATTGAATTCGATTGTAAACAACGAAATAAATAAAATGTTACATTTAATATTGAAGTATAATATGGAAATCAACGTAAATGAATGTAATTTAATATTACTGTGAATTTAAATAAGATGATAGCTGAAGAAAATGAAAGTAAATGAATTATAAACTATTGATAATAATGTATAAGTAAATGGTTGATTCAATAATGAAAGTGTAAATCGAAATAAAAGAATTCATTTGGAATTAAGTAACTTGAATTTGAATTACAATATAATTGAACGCTGAATCTAATATAATCTTTTATATTGGATTTATAATGGAAAATTGCATCGTAAAAGATTGTTAATTACTGTGAAATTAAAAATGGGATTTGTGAACAATTGAAATTTGATTTAAAAGTTAATAATTTAAAATTGGGAATTTTATATTGAAATTTAACGGGCGAATAATTTATTTTTCGAATATTGGATTTAATTAGACAATTAAATCGATAATTTAATAAGTTAAATTTCAGAAATAATTGAAAATCGAGTTGAATATGATTGAAAATGATTTGTAAAATTTTATCTTATCATATTGGAGTTATAGTAATGTTATAGAACTTTTAAAATTGAATTCAAAGTTAAATTGTGAAAATTGAATATTTTAATATTTAATTATCAACTGAAAAATAGCCATTTTTCGAACAGTCTCAGAATTGAACGAAACTAGTTCCATTGGATCCGTAATAGTTTGTTATTATCGGATTTCAATTTTCGTAGCAATCGGAGTTATCATTTGACCGTGGCAGCTCGAAACGCATCGAATTGTTTTTAATATTAATTCGGCGAGAGAAAATAGTCTTTTTTCAAAAAGTCTCGGATTTCGACGAAACCAGTTTCATCGGATCCGTAATGTGATATTATTGTATGGTTTCAAATTTCGTGTCAATCGGAGTTACCGTTTGTCCGGGGCAAGCCAAAACGCATCGAAATCGGTTTAAATCGGTTTAATTTAAACTGATCGTTTTTCTCCGTAACTCGCACGGAGGACCGAATTAGCCTCCGAAACATATTCCATTGCGTTCGGAACGTGGGGTAAACCTTAGAAACGCCAGCCGGCACGCTTCGTTTGGAGTTCGAAAAATTTCGGATGAATAGTGTCGCGTATTTTTCTATAAAAGCACTTCATATTTTTTCTTTTTTGCAAAATAAACTAAACCCTAGGGTTTCTTCACTCAGCCGCCATTATCATTTCGAATGGCCAGAAATTAGTTTCATTCTTCCCTCGATTACTTCCAATCCGTGAACAATTAGTAAAAGTCATCAACTGCAAACTCGAAGAGGGCGAGGAGATCTAGCTAATCAACGACGGAGATTGGATTTGGAGCAGTGTGGTGGTCGCTAGGGGGCCGCGTGGGCCTGCCGTTCGTGCACGAATCCCCACGTCTTGGGGAGGCCGAGTTCAACAATGCTCTGGCTGAGCATGGAGTGGTGGGTGGCGCTTCAAATGGTGGTGCCTGATCTGCGTGGAGATGCTCGTAGGGTGGTGCGTGTATTAGGGTTTAGGGCGGCTCATGGGTTTGGTGCGTGCGTGCAAAACCTGGGGAGAAGAAGACAGTGGGAACGGCCTGGATCTAGGGCAGGAAGTGGACATCCAGATTTTGCTGTAGGGTTTGTAAATAAATAAAAGTGTAAATTAAGTTTATAATAATTCGTTCAAACTTTAAACTATCATAACTGTGTCATACGAGGTCGGAAAATTACGAAACGAAGTGCGTTGGCTTCGTTTTGACGATCACTACGCTATGGAGCTGGATTGGAATCGTTTGGAGCTAGAGAAAATTTCGGGTAAAATTAAACGCTCGTTTAATTTTATTCGAAATAAAACGCTGGAACTGCACTGAAATCAAGGTGAGTGTTTTATAACGCTCACAACGTACCGAATATCTTTATGGTAGTTAAATTTGACATTATGAAGTGATATGAATTTATTTGTCGTTGTTTGATAAAAATTTAATTGTCATGTGAATTCACCGTTGAAAAATTAAATTGACAGTAAATTGAAATTAGGATTTAATCAAAATCAAATTTCCCGATATTGATAACTATGAAATTGCCGTGAATTGTATTGACTATTGGATGATTTATTTCGATGGATGCTATTGGTTGATATTTAAATGTTTGGATGTTTATTTGCTTATATATATATCTTGTTATACATGCATATGACACTGTGATTGGTTTAAGTAATATATATTCATCCCTGACATTTAATCGAAATAAATAATCACTTGGCCGTAGGTTAGAAAATTATATACGGACACCGGGTTGGTTAAATTAAATGTTTTAAAAGTTGTTTTGAAATTATTTAAATGAATTGATTTTAAGAATAAAATCCAAATTATGGAAATTGAATTATTTGAATTGGAGCTTGAAATGTTGGAATTTAAACTTGATAAACGAAATTGTTTTATTAATCGAAGTTTAGTTTTTTATAAAAAAATGAAATACGGCATAAATTTTTGGAAGTTGATTTGTTTTAAAGATTGGACTTTTATTAGAACTTTGAATATTTCTAAGAAAATTTATATGAAATGATATTTCAGGTTTTAGTTTAGAATTGAAATTTGGATTCAAAAATTTGGTATTGAAAGTAAATTTGATTTAATGTTTAAATCGATATTTTGAAATTGGATTTGGAATTGAAATTGGAAATTAATTTGAAATTGGAATTTAAATTAATTTGGAATTGAAATTTAAATTCATTTGGAATTGGGATTGGAAATTAATTTGGAATTGGAAATTGATTTGAAATTGGAAATTGAAAGTCAACGGGATTTGTTTATTGGGATCGAAATTTATATGGAATCAAAATTTATTCGAGTTGAAATCGGAATTGAATCGATTAGATCGAAATGGAAATTGGAAATTGATTTGGGTAGGAAATTGGGAAGTTGACCGGTTTGACTTTGGAATTGTTTTTAATGAATATTTTAGTATGAATGATTTAAAATCTATATTCTTTAAATATTGAAATTATTTTGATTTTCAAACTGTTTTACTATATAAACCATTTTTATATTCAAATTATTTTCGATTAAACTATTTAAATATTTTCTATTAAACTATTTTTAACTATTTAAATATTTTCTATTAAACTATTTTAACTATTTTAATTATTTAAACTACTTTTAAACTACTTAAAACTATTTTCTATAATTTTCAAGCTGGTCAATAAGGTGAATTGTTTATATTTAAATCTCGAATTTAAATACGAATTGGGTTAAATGAAGTTGCAACCTAAATTGAAATTCGAAATGATTTTGAAATCGAAATGAGATATTGAGGCGAAATGATTTTGAAATGAAATCGTATACTTTGAGTAGATATGATGATTTTGAAATGGCTTTTATTTTTGAAGCGAATATGATATTTTTGATAATCAATTATGAATTGATTTTGAAAATGTAAAAGAGCCATCGGTGTAGTAATACGTAGTTATTAAAGAGACCGGGATCGGATATGGACATACTCTCTGTCGATACCGAAAACCACTTTAATAACTAGTATACGCGGAGTGTTGATCCAGAACGAAGTGGATGGTTTGATGAACGCGTTGATTGAAGAAAGAGAACGATATTGGATGACCCCTGACATGACTAAAACAGGAGCCGCGCCGGGCCATTGAGGTTCGCCACCTCTAGCGGACACACTTCTTCGATACCATGTCTATTACATTTGTGATTCGATTTGGGTGCACCCCTCGATTTTGGGAGTGTTGTTTCGCGGTGTTGGGGTAGTAGCTGCTATGCCCAACATCAGTCCGGATCACGCAACTACTAGTATCCTAGTTGGTATTGCCTCATGTACCCTGTCATACTGATTATCCTATTCGCGACCACTACGATTTTGGTTTGTACCTTTAGTATATGGATTGCCCTCTGGTGACTTCCGGTTTTGGGGAAACTACGGTCTTGTATATGCTCTTGGGAATATAAACTGTGTTAAGGGTGGAATGGGCCATGGCTTAACGCTATTTTAAATACTTTTACTTTAATGTAGACATATTATAATAGCGTATTGTACTACATAGTAGATAGTTTAACGGATCCTTGAGAGATGGAAAATCCCGTAACATCTCTTAAGTTATGGCACTCACGTTGACACTGGATAGGAGATGTCAAACCCCGTAAACATCTCTGACGCCGTCACACTCATATTTTCTTATTCGATTTGACTTACATGAGATATTTTAGTCCTGACTCGAGTGTTTTGTCTTTTCATTACGCTCGGGTCAGCCTGAGCATTTCAGATAAGGTTGAAGATCTATTTTGGAGGACGAAGACGGAGTTTGGTATTACATCCTTTGTATTCTACTACCATATTAATTTTCCGCTGCATTATTGTATTATCTCTGATATGTATGTAACTCTGATTTATGATGTATAATAATAATCAAATTTATTTATTTAACAGCTTCATGAACTGTTATTTTATTATTATATCTTGTTCCTTCCGCGGCAAGATTCTGAGTTTGCTTCTGTTCTTTCTTTCCTTTTCTTATTTAACCCCAATAACCATCTGTCTTTTTGAACGGCTTGAGTTGGACATGTGTGGATTATTGTCGACTTGAACGGTCAAAAATGGCGGGTCGTTATAGTTGGTATCAGAGCTTTGGTTTAGATTACCTGAGCTCTAGTGGGGAATAACTCGTTGAAATAGGGTTGAAATCTATTAATGAGTTTGAGTGTATATGAGAGAGCGTACTTGTTATTTGCTATAAAATAGTTTTATATTGTGTTGATTTGTTACGTTGAGTATTTATAAATTCTGGTCGGTACATGGGACGCCATGGCATCGATAGGGATTTCTAAACACTCGAATAGGACAAACTGACATAATATCGTTTTGAATTATATTTTATATAAATATTATTATGAATATATAAATTTTGATTGTATTGGTTGGTAGGAGATGATAATATTAGATTATCGTCGTCAATTGGTTGACTTGTCAATATTTCTAAATTATTGACAAATGAAAAAAAATGAATTTGGAAAATATAATTGGAAATGGAATTAAATAAATATGATTTTAAATTTGAGAATATAAACTCCAATGTTTTGAAATTTGTACCAACGGTGTAGAAATAATCTACGTATTATTTGAAAAATTTGAATAGGAATGATTTGCCAAATGATTTTGAAATAAATAAGTGATGTATGCCCCACTTGACGTTTGGAAAATAAGTTTCGGTAATGTGTGCATGCATTATCGACGTTTATTTTTCAAGAGTCCGAGTGGGGGAGACCACTAAATGTTTTCTATACTCTTCGAATAAACTAGAAATTGAAATTTTTCTAAAATATGAAATAGAATTTAAAGGTTAAAATGAAAATTTAAATTGTAATAGTAAACCTTAATGTGATAAATAATAAATTGAAGATTTGTTAAATAAGCTCAACACTAGAATTTAATGAAAATAAGTTGTATATTATCAACTGCACTAAATTTGCATAACCATAACTTACCTAATATTTAAAAGTTTAAAATGCATATTTTGATAAGTAAGTAAAAAAAATATACAAGTATGATAGTGTAAATAAAATGTGAAGATCAAATTGATAGTTGCAAATATAAAAGAAATTCAAATTGAAAAATGAATAATATATACTTAGTTGATGGTATGAAATTTAATTTGAACAAGCAAAATTATTGAATTAAATCAATGAGGAAAACAAGTAAAGTGAATTATGGAATTCGATATAATTCAAACAAAGTAAATGAATTGAGTAAACTTGATTTGTTTGGAAATGAATAAACCAATTGAGACAAATAAAAGAAATTGATTGACTTGGTGGTAAATTTGGTATGGACGTTAATGTTGTTGTGCTTTGGTTGTAGATGGATGTTAGGTGAGTAAATATGATTCATAATGTAATGGAATTGAATAAATGGAATAAAAATTTAAGTAATTAAATTCAATTTGTAGTAAGGTGATGTTGAATATAATTGAATTCAATTTAATGTGAAGCAAAATTGTCTTGAGTTAAAATGTGGAGGTAATAAAGTGAATAAACCGGAAAACAAATTTAATGTAAACTTATTTCATAAAAATATAAAAGAAATTAACAACTTTGGGTTATTGCTTGATTTTTCGGAAACTTTAAATTGGATAGTTTGTATTTGTAATAACAAACAAATGTAGAAATCTAAAATTGTCCGGTATGTGCTGAAACTAAAAGTACCATAACTTTTAAATGAATAATCGGAATTTGATGATCTTGGACTTTTCGGAAAGCTTAGAATCTGTAGCACGACTTTTGTTTAGAGTATTTCAGAAAATTCATTCGTTTACTAGGTTAAAAATGTAAATGTCTATCGCTGTCCTGTGTAAGAATAAGCAAAACCAATAGCATTTGACCTTAGTATTTATGACATAACTTTTTACTGGTTTATCGGATTTTCATGATCTTGTACTTTCTGGAAACCTCAGAACCTATGCTCCAACTTTTGTTTTAGAAGCCTGACATTTTGCTGAAGTTTAGAAGGTCGAAAGTGTGCGTGAAGGTCGCTGACCTGCACGGACCTGAAACGTATTCCCGTAGTAAAACGGCCGTAACTTTTGAACGGATAGTCCGAATTAGACGATTTTGGACATTCCGGAAACCCTGAAATAAATGCTACAACTTTTGTTTAGATTAGCTTGCAAAATTCTATCGTTTGGTTGGCTAAAAACTAGAATCTACTTGCTGTCCTGAATACAAAATTTTCAGTTTGGAAGTTAATATGTTATGTATATGTTGTATATGGCAAGTATATTGATCTATCATTATATGCATGGTTCTAACTTGGTTGTTGAGTATTTTAGTAGGTAGAAAAGGATTGCGCTGCACTTCCGAAACCCGTTTCTGCGCTAAATGCAAAATGTAACTAAAAATTTGCTAGTAAACGCTAATAAAGGTACGTATTCGGATTATTTATCGTATTTGGGTTATATATATATTGTTTTCCCCATATATGGGATGCCTCATTATTTGAATGAGATGTATATCGATTATATTTGTTATATTTGTATGAGAAATATTTTCCCGATCGAACCGCGCAAGGGAGATGCTGCCGAAATTTTCCGTAAATCTGAGTGTTAGAAAATTTTTGAAACTTTAAAACCTATAATCTATTTTCTAAATGTTAATAGGGTTTATAGGTATATAAGATGATAATAACTATTACCTCGTTCCTTTTCGAGGATGAAAAGTTTTAAGTGGGGGAGAATGTAACGACCCGTATTTTTAACACTTTAAAAATACGAATTAAAATGAAAATTTTGGATAAAAATCCGAAGGAAATAAAATTTTGTGTTGTTAAATGTGAATTACAAGTTAAAATACAAAACTGAATTCTGAAATAAGTTATTTGTAAATTAAATAAGATGTTAACTTGTAATTGAACGTAAGTAAAGATTTAAATTTGAATGTAACAAGTAATTGAAACGAATTGAATTCGATTGTAAACAACGAAATAAATAAAATGTTACATTTAATATTGAAGTATAATATGGAAATCAACGTAAATGAATGTAATTTAATATTACTGTGAATTTAAATAAGATGATAGCTGAAGAAAATGAAAGTAAATGAATTATAAACTATTGATAATAATGTATAAGTAAATGGTTGATTCAATAATGAAAGTGTAAATCGAAATAAAAGAATTCATTTGGAATTAAGTAACTTGAATTTGAATTACAATATAATTGAACGCTGAATCTAATATAATCTTTTATATTGGATTTATAATGGAAAATTGCATCGTAAAAGATTGTTAATTACTGTGAAATTAAAAATGGGATTTGTGAACAATTGAAATTTGATTTAAAAGTTAATAATTTAAAATTGGGAATTTTATATTGAAATTTAACAGGCGAATAATTTATTTTTCGAATATTGGATTTAATTAGACAATTAAATCGATAATTTAATAAGTTAAATTTCAGAAATAATTGAAAATCGAGTTGAATATGATTGAAAATGATTTGTAAAATTTTATCTTATCATATTGGAGTTATAGTAATGTTATAGAACTTTTAAAATTGAATTCAAAGTTAAATTGTGAAAATTGAATATTTTAATATTTAATTATCAACTGAAAAATAGCCATTTTTCGAACAGTCTCAGAATTGAACGAAACTAGTTCCATTGGATCCGTAATAGTTTGTTATTATCGGATTTCAATTTTCGTAGCAATCGGAGTTATCATTTGACCGTGGCAGCTCGAAACGCATCGAATTGTTTTTAATATTAATTCGGCGAGAGAAAATAGTCTTTTTTCAAAAAGTCTCGGATTTCGACGAAACCAGTTTCATCGGATCCGTAATGTGATATTATTGTATGGTTTCAAATTTCGTGTCAATCGGAGTTACCGTTTGTCCGGGGCAAGCCAAAACGCATCGAAATCGGTTTAAATCGGTTTAATTTAAACTGATCGTTTTTCTCCGTAACTCGCACGGAGGACCGAATTAGCCTCCGAAACATATTCCATTGCGTTCGAAACGTGGGGTAAACCTTAGAAACGCCAGCCGGCACGCTTCGTTTGGAGTTCGAAAAATTTCGGATGAATAGTGTCACGTATTTTTCTATAAAAGCACTTCATATTTTTTCTTTTTTGCAAAATAAACTAAACCCTAGGGTTTCTTCACTCAGCCGCCATTATCATTTCGAATGGCCAGAAATTAGTTTCATTCTTCCCTCGATTACTTCCAATCCGTGAACAATTAGTAAAAGTCATCAACTGCAAACTCGAAGAGGGCGAGGAGATCTAGCTAATCAACGGTGGAGATTGGATTTGGAGCAGTGTGGTGGTCGCTAGGGGGCCGCGTGGGCCTGCCGTTCGTGCACGAATCCCCACGTCTTGGGGAGGCCGAGTTCAACAATGCTCTGGCTGAGCATGGAGTGGTGGGTGGCGCTTCAAATGGTGGTGCCTGATCTGCGTGGAGATGCTCGTAGGGTGGTGCGTGTATTAGGGTTTAGGGCGGCTCATGGGTTTGGTGCGTGCGTGCAAAACCTGGGGAGAAGAAGACAGTGGGAACGGCCTGGATCTAGGGCAGGAAGTGGACGTCCAGATTTTGCTGTAGGGTTTGTAAATAAATAAAAGTGTAAATTAAGTTTATAATAATTCGTTCAAACTTTAAACTATCATAATTGTGTCATACGAGGTCGGAAAATTACGAAACGAAGTGCGTTGGCTTCGTTTTGATGAGCACTACGCTATGGAGCTGGATTGGAATCGTTTGGAGCTAGAGAAAATTTCGGGTAAAATTAAACGCTCGTTTAATTTTATTCGAAATAAAACGCTGGAACTGCACTGAAATCAAGGTGAGTGTTTTATAACGCTCACAACGTACTGAATATCTTTATGGTAGTTAAATTTGACATTATGAAGTGATATGAATTTATTTGTCGTTGTTTGATAAAAATTTAATTGTCATGTGAATTCACCGTTGAAAAATTAAATTGATAGTAAATTGAAATTAGGATTTAATCGAAATCAAATTTCCCGATATTGATAACTATGAAATTGCCGTGAATTGTATTGACTATTGGATGATTTATTTCGATGGATGCTATTGGTTGATATTTAAATGTTTGGATGTTTATTTGCTTATATATATATCTTGTTATACATGCATATGACACTGTGATTGGTTTAAGTAATATATATTCATCCCTGACATTTAATCGAAATAAATAATCACTTGGCCGTAGGTTAGAAAATTATATACGGACACCGGGTTGGTTAAATTAAATGTTTTAAAAGTTATTTTGAAATTATTTAAATGAATTGATTTTAAGAATAAAATCCAAATTATGGAAATTGAATTATTTGAATTGGAGCCTGAAATGTTGGAATTTAAACTTGATAAACGAAATTGTTTTATTAATCGAAGTTTAGTTTTTTATAAAAAAATGAAATACGGCATAAATTTTTGGAAGTTGATTTGTTTTAAAGATTGGACTTTTATTCGAACTTTGAATATTTCTAAGAAAATTTATATGAAATGATATTTCAGGTTTTAGTTTAGAATTGAAATTTGGATTCAAAAATTTGGTATTGAAAGTAAATTTGATTTAATGTTTAAATCGATATTTTGAAATTGGATTTGGAATTGAAATTGGAAATTAATTTGAAATTGGAATTTAAATTAATTTGGAATTGAAATTTAAATTCATTTGGAATTGGGATTGGAAATTAATTTGGAATTGGAAATTGATTTGAAATTGGAAATTGAAAGTGAACGGGATTTGTTTATTGGGATCGAAATTTATATGGAATCAAAATTTATTCGAGTTGAAATCGGAATTGAATCGATTAGATCGAAATGGAAATTGGAAATTGATTTGGGTAGGAAATTGGGAAGTTGACCGGTTTGACTTTGGAATTGTTTTTAATGAATATTTTAGTATGAATGATTTAAAATCTATATTCTTTAAATATTGAAATTATTTTGATTTTCAAACTGTTTTACTATATAAACCATTTTTATATTCAAATTATTTTCGATTAAACTATTTAAATATTTTCTATTAAACTATTTTTAACTATTTAAATATTTTCTATTAAACTATTTTAACTATTTTAATTATTTAAACTACTTTTAAACTACTTAAAACTATTTTCTATAATTTTCAAGCTGGTCAATAAGGTGAATTGTTTATATTTAAATCTCGAATTTAAATACGAATTGGGTTAAATGAAGTTGCAACCTAAATTGAAATTCGAAATGATTTTGAAATCGAAATGAGATATTGTGGCGAAATGATTTTGAAATGAAATCGTATACTTTGAGTAGATATGATGATTTTGAAATGGCTTTTATTTTTGAAGCGAATATGATATTTTTGATAATCAATTATGAATTGATTTTGAAAATGTAAAAGAGCCATCGGTGTAGTAATACGTAGTTATTAAAGAGACCGGGATCGGATATGGACATACTCTCTGTCGATACCGAAAACCACTTTAATAACTAGTATACGCGGAGTGTTGATCCAGAACGAAGTGGATGGTTTGATGAACGCGTTGATTGAAGAAAGAGAATGATATTGGATGACCCCTGACATGACTAAAACAGGAGCCGCGCCGGGCCATTGAGGTTCGCCACCTCTAGCGGACACACTTCTTCGATACCATGTCTATTACATTTGTGATTCGATTTGGGTGCACCCCTCGATTTTGGGAGTGTTGTTTCGCGGTGTTGGGGTAGTAGCTGCTATGCCCAACATCAGTCCGGATCACGCAACTACTAGTATCCTAGTTGGTATTGCCTCATGTACCCTGTCATACTGATTATCCTATTCGCGACCACTACGATTTTGGTTTGTACCTTTAGTATATGGATTGCCCTCTGGTGACTTCCGGTTTTGGGGAAACTACGGTCTTGTATATGCTCTTGGGAATATAAACTGTGTTAAGGGTGGAATGGGCCATGGCTTAACGCTATTTTAAATACTTTTACTTTAATGTAGACATATTATAATAGCGTATTGTACTACATAGTAGATAGTTTAACGGATCCTTGAGAGATGGAAAATCCCGTAACATCTCTTAAGTTATGGCACTCACGTTGACACTGGATAGGAGATGTCAAACCCCGTAAACATCTCTGACGCCGTCACACTCATATTTTCTTATTCGATTTGACTTACATGAGATATTTTAGTCCTGACTCGAGTGTTTTGTCTTTTCATTACGCTCGGGTCAGCCTGAGCATTTCAGATAAGGTTGAAGATCTATTTTGGAGGACGAAGACGGAGTTTGGTATTACATCCTTTGTATTCTACTACCATATTAATTTTCCGCTGCATTATTGTATTATCTCTGATATGTATGTAACTCTGATTTATGATGTATAATAATAATCAAATTTATTTATTTAACAGCTTCATGAACTGTTATTTTATTATTATATCTTGTTCCTTCCGCGGCAAGATTCTGAGTTTGCTTCTGTTCTTTCTTTCCTTTTCTTATTTAACCCCAATAACCATCTGTCTTTTTGAACGGCTTGAGTTGGACATGTGTGGATTATTGTCGACTTGAACGGTCAAAAATGGCGGGTCGTTATATGTATTCTAATTCAGTAAGAGATGCTTTTAAAAGTAAAAGTGTTTAGCTATTGAGCCAACAATATATTTCCTCTCGCTAGTCACTAGTATAATTGATGTATAGTCTTTGTTCAGGTTCACAACTGTGTTTAGCCATGATAATGATTCCATGCCTAGAGTCTGGATTGGCATGGAAGACATTGGAGTTACACAATCAATCTTTGTTCCGGCATTCTGCATCTAGAATTTGATATGTATGTCTTGACTATGCATTCAAAACTTTGTAATTATTTGTTTCAGGCGTTGAAGCTCCTTTCTGTGTTGACAGTGATACAGTTAAATGGTAAGAAAGATAATACTGAAAATATTCTATAATCTACTCCTTTAGAAGAAATAGGCTCGAGGGCTAGGGGTGTTTAAGATTTCACTTCTCTACTATCTTCAAGCACATGGGATGGGGTAAATTTTTGTTTTGGTTTTTGTTGCTGTTGTTCTACTATAGTGCAATGTATATTTTAGAAAAGGTGATATCATGTGTTAGAAAAGGTGATATCGTCTTTTTATCAACTAGTAGCATGAATTAGAATAAATGGCTAAGCTACTCCATTTGTTAACTTTTCTGAGATCTAGACCATCGTTTTCATTTTGAATATGGCTTTGGACACATCTTTACTGAGATCAACTGTTTGTGTGTTTTACACAAAAGCATACAAGCATCATGCAAACAGTCTATCCTGCTGTAAATAGAAATTACTAGCGTTTTGATTAAGAAAAATGTTTTGGTGTATAAAAATTATTTCACATTTTTCTCAATGTATATATATTTTGCTAGTTTGTAATGGTTTGGATTATTAGCCTTTTTTATGAATTGAATCATACATGTTAGAGTCTTTAGTTTTCATTAATATCTGAGCCTGTAGTAAGTTGTGGCAAGCCAAATAACAGAGACTACATGCAAATGTCCATCATTTGATCATGTAAGTATATAGCGATAGTAGCCGATATGATATAAAGTTATCATATTTAGCTCTGTATTGAATGATGGGCTTGTTTGTTTGATTTTGTGCAGATGAACAAAAAGTTGCATTAGCTAAACTATTAATGTTGAGTTAACTCATAAGCTCTGTCTTCATTAAGTTTATCCAAAATATACACATGTAAAAACTCAACAAAAATACTTATTTATAGGTCAGAACTTCAGAAGTAAACATAAAGAGATATTCTTTTGTGCATCTGATTAATGGTGTAAGGATATATATTTAAAGTACGATTCTTAGCTTAAATATTTAAGCTTAATATTATTGCAACGAAAAATGTGTTTGTCAATTAATAACTTATGGCGTGAAAAATTACAGTAGAATATACAAATATAATATTTAAATGACATAGCGAGACTTTAACTCTATAAGAAGTGGTGTCGAAGTAAATTGATGCAATTCCTATTTGCAGGGTATTTTCAGGTTGGTCTGGAGTATTGGTGAAGAACAACTGCAATCTAGAATCATAAGCCTGCATCTCCAGCACTACTCTAAGGTGATCTTCATGCTCTCTTTCATCCTTAGAGTACACTAAAATGTCGTCCATAAATAACAATACGAACCTATCCAAGTACTCTTAGGAAACTCGGTTCATCAAATACACGAAGAAAGCTGGTGCATTCGTTAACCCGAATGGCATTACTAACCACTCATACAAATCATACCTAGTTCGAAATGTTGTCAACGGAATACTGTCCTCTGCCACTCTTAACTGATGGAACCCCGTCGCCAAATCCAATTGGGAAAATACTATGGCTCCACACAACTGATCAAATAGATCGTCGTTTCTCGAAAAAGGATACTTATTCTTGATGGTCTTCTCATTCAACTTACGATAGTCGATACACATCCTTAATGACCCATCTGGTTTCTTTACAAACACCGAGGCCGCTCCCCAAGGTGAACTGCTTGGTCTTATAAAATTTCTCCCTTCCAGGTCCACTAGCCGCACCTTCAATTCCTTCATCTTGGTCGGTGTCATCCTGCTAGGTGGTCTTCTTACAGGTTCTACTCCTGGCACAAGATCTATATGAAACTCAATAGCCCGTTTCGATGGTAATCCTGTAACTGGCTCAAAAACATCGGCAAATTCTCTTACTACTCGAACCTGACTTAACTCTTCTTCTACTTCCATAGTACTCAACGGAGCACAAGCACTCCGGTCAGAATACTCCACTGAGAATATAATTCGGT
Organism: Allium fistulosum; assembly: GCA_030737815.1. Taxonomy (NCBI): domain Eukaryota; kingdom Viridiplantae; phylum Streptophyta; class Magnoliopsida; order Asparagales; family Amaryllidaceae; genus Allium; species Allium fistulosum. The sequence continues at coordinate 695,083,479 of CM060904.1, forward strand.
TATGACTATCGGGGTGTCTCAGCGATACTTCCCTATCCTGGAAAAATATCCTAGCCCTATATTTACCCAACCAATACATACCCAAAATGATTCTGAAGTCTACGAAATCAAAAACATATAAACTACATGCAAACTTATGACCTAACAAATCAAGTTCTAACTTGCCACATCTCAGTCCTAGAGTTGCATACCCTCCTATCAGATTCGCAATCCTAAAAGAAGTAACAAGGTATATGGGTTCTAAACATAGCCTATTAACCAAACACTAAGATATAAATGAATGTGATGCTCCAGTATCAAATTGTACCCTAACTGGTGTACTTCGAATCAAAAGTGTACCTTCCATCATAGTCTTTCCTTTCTCAGCAGCAGTTGGTCTAGCTGACGATGGTCCAACAACAAAAACTATTCCCATGTCCGCCCTGACTGGTTTTGGACACCGATTCTTATAATGCCTAACCTGGTCGCAGATAAAGAACTTCACACCCTTCTTGTCTGTGGCCTTCTTCCCCTTGCCAGTTCAGTATTCATGAGCATAATTACCCTTCTTATCACACTTAAAGCAAACAAGATTAGCCTTTGCCTTCTTGGCAGCTTCTCCCTTCTGGCTTTCCTTCTTCTTGAAGAACTTCCTCTTATTGCCAAGAGAACTCTAGGTTTCAACATGTTTCTCCTTCCCATAAGTACCAAGAATCTCCTCATGTTAGATTGCCATTTCCACAATAGCGTTATAAGGATCACGAAGATGTGGCAGAGTCACCCTAGCAATCTCGGGTCTCAATCCTCGAATAAAATTCTCATTCCTCTTGATGACAGTGTCAATGGTAGCATGTCCAAATCTGGAGAACTCATCAAACTTCGTGGCATACTCAATCACCGACATCTCGCCTTACACTAAGTCCATGAACTTCCTCAACAATGTTGACTTGGCAGCTTCATACAAAAACTCTCTTCGAATCTTCTTCGAAACTCTACCCAAGTCAACTCTTCCTTACGAACTTCGGTAGTGACACTATTCCACCAATGAAAAGCTGCTCCCTGCAACTGTCTAGAAGAAAGCCTCCTTTTCTGCTCATCATTCAACCCCAAGTCAGCGAAGATTCTCTCATAATGCAAAAGCCAATTCTCAACTTCTATAGCATCCTCCATTCCTAAAAACGGCTTCCCATCAAGACTAGTATAATCCCTGCTCAGCTTGGCATAATTGTTGCTAACTGGGGTTACGTGATTAGCTCTACCAACATTCCCAACATTACCCCCAGCTACTCTTACTGTAGCTCCTGGTTGCACCAGATTGACGAAGAACTGATACATCATCCCCATGTCTACTGGAGGATTTCTAGCACCTACGTTGGCATTTGCATTTGGATTAGCATTTTCATGTCGACCCTGGTTTATCCTATTGGGTCGAGCATTTCCATTTGTTGTGGTGCTTCCTCCACCGAAATTTCCTCTTCTGTTTCCTGCCTCCATATCTTCCTTTCTCATAAATCTACATAAGAGTCTTAGTAAGATACAGAAGAACGGTCTAAGAGAGAGGGGAATACATACTTATATGTATATATATATATATATCAAATACAAGTACATTACTATAGCGTTAACCCAAACCACGATCTTATTTTCCGATTCATTGGATTATGTTTCGAAAAATCTTTTTAAGTTTGAAATTTCTTTTAAGGTTTCATAAACCTATGCTCTAATACCAACTTGTAACATTCCCCACTTGGAGGCCCAAAACTAACAGCTACGGATGCTATAGTCATCCATAGTTATTAGTTCTCGGTGACCAAATGCGGTAATGTTAGATACATCGATATAACAGAAACACATGGATATGATTTTTTTTAAACCATTAAACAAATTTCTCATTCCATTTCAATCATATTTCAAATTCATTACATGATCTCATATTCGAGAACCACGTTCAGAGAAAATATAATTATTACAAACTATGCCAAGAGCGACATATGAAGATGCATCCTTAGATGATCAGAGTCTAAACATAGGCAATTAAACAACTTTGCCTTTCCATCAAAACACGGTAGAATCAAATAGAAAAGAACTTCTATTGGCTAGCTTGCCTCCTGCACGTCTCCGGAAGCTTATTCGTCTAAAGGGGAACCTGAAAACCTCAACTCTCAAACTACTCAAAATCAATTGAGCACCCGATAGTTTAAGGGGAATACATAAACTTCAAGTCGGAAAAAAGCTTGGTATGAATAATAACCTACCATCTCAAACCATTTAGATATCTAGTAAGACCACGCCGCTTAGCGGAATGGGTTTCCCCTCACTAGTATCTTGCACAAAAATATATAATAACTATATACTGTGCTCTTGCATTCCTAATGGTTAAAACATAGAAATTTAAAATATCATGATGATATGAAAACAAGCAAAATATCATCCCATCCCCATTCATTTGACTATCTGTCTCAGTTATAGTTTCTAGGGTCACTATTAACCTATTAGTTTTCATGGGCTGACTAATAACCTGTTTAAAGCTTATGGACTATCTGTCTGATCTCATAGTTTTCATGGGGTCACTAAAAACCTATTGGCCTCTGCCAATAACTTCATTCAACTATTTCATGGGTTCTTCCCGAATCTATTGGTATCTCCAATAACTTTTCTTATATCATAGTTTTCATAGGTTGACTATGAACCTATTGACTTTTATCAATAACTTTATCTGGATATAGTTTTCATAGGATCACTACGAACCTATTGGCCCCAGCCAATAACTTTCTCCATGCATAGTTTTATTGGGTTTCCTATGCCTGTCTAAACTGAAAACTTCTTGATTAGTCTTTGGGCATCCTATGTTCTGGTCTACCTTACCTCCTGGATGCAATTCTACTCATTCAGGAGTTAACTTAATTTATATTCACTACTCGGTCAACCTAGCTGGTTATTCTGCCCTTACTCCCCAAAATACAGTTGTGGGTCCATTATGTAGTGAATATATTTATAGAAGAAGCATATACAATAACATAACGATACCAACATTTATGGTTTAATATCCTTGAAATCATTTTCACATGAAACATGGTTATTCTCTTTAACCCATTCTTTTATCAAGGAAAGCTTTTTCAAAAACTTCAAAATTTACAAACCATTTCAAAGTTCTTTTATATTTCCATGGATTTTCCTTTAAAAATGAGATTGGGTTCTTTATTTTGAAAACTAAGGCTCGAAACCTTAGACCTTTTGTTTTGAAACCATTAGAATATCTCTTTCGAAAGAATTCAAATCTTCTTTTCAAAACACTAAGCATATGCCTTCGAAACACTTTAAAGCATCTCTTTCGAAAGCATCAAAACCTTCCTTTCAAAACAATCAAAACATTCCTTTCGAGAGTATTAAAGCATCACTTTCTAACTTATAGAAGCATAGCTTTGAATCCATTTGAAAGTACCTCTTTCCAAATCATTGAGTTTAATATTTTGGGTCAAAGTGAACATAAGCGAAAGTACCACTTTCAAAACCATTAACCTTCAAATAAAAGAGTTTGGGGAAAACATATGGCTTCAGAACCATCCCTTCAAAAGCTTTAATCTTTTAAGTAAAACAACTGTAATGATAGCTTTGAAACACCTTTCGAAGCCATTGCCTTCGAAACCTTTAGTTTAAATGGCTACTGGAGCCCTTTCGAAAGCATTAGGAAGTGGATTTATATTTATAAAAGCTTGCCTTTCGAACTCATTGAAAACTTTCAACCTATTCGAAAGGTATGAAGATGGCGGCAAGGTTTCGACTAGGTTCAAAACTACACTTTCGAAAGCTCCATTTTTATAACATAACACGTGGCAACCTATTCGCAAACTACCCTTTCAAAACAAGAAGGTGGCAACCGGTTCGAAAGCTATTTAAAAGTGATTCAACCCCTTTCAAAAGCATCCATTAAAAGCAAGTCAAGCGACATCTCTTTTGAAAGAAAGACAATGACCTATGAAAGCTATTTAAAATGGCATCAACTCCTTCGAAAACATGGTTTCGACTCTATACCCTCCGCCTTTCTCCAATCTAATACGTACCATAGCATTGATACAATGTGTATTGGTTTCGACTTGGTTGAGGGCAGAGGTATGGGGTCGAAAGGTTACTACTGGAAGTGGCGAAACAATAAATCTTTACAAAACTATTTTGTTTCCTTTTTAAGTAAATGCTTTTCAACTAGCTTGCCTATTTGTAAAAATATAATTGGTTGCCATAATCTTTACAAAAAATCTTTTCTAAAAGATTGTCGAACTCATCCAGATTAATTAAAAATAATTAGCAAAGAAGTCATTCCCTTTAGTAAAACAATTAAGACATTTAAATCCTTCAACCTAATTAATTTAATTTCCATAGTAAATCACTTAGGAAAAATCCCCAAAAATCATCAAAATTCATTTTTATTATGTTATCTAACATATATAATTTTAGACCCAAAATCCTTTGTATAATATCCAAAACAAATTTTCAAACCCAATTATTTATTTCTTCCTTAAAAAATTCATAATAAATTATCCATAGCTTGGATAATTATGAAAATTTAAACCCATCTCCAAAATAATGTTTTACATAACGTATTAAATCCTCATGGCATTCGAAATCCAATATGTACGATTTTAGCCTTAAAATCAAATAAATTGTTTATCAAACATACTTGTTGAATCTAACATATCATGTCATCCAAGCATATCATCATTAAAATCATCATAAAGGTTTTAAACTTAAAACCCAAAATCAAATGCTCTTTAAAAACAAAAATGAGATAGTTTTGATAATTATTCACCTTGCTTTGGATAAGGAACTTGAGATTTGATCTTGCTTAATTCTCCTTGCTTGATTCCTTAGTTTGAATTGATTTTTCTCCACTTTTTCCCCTAGGTTATAGCCGACTTGAGCTCTTTGGTTTATGTTTTAGAATTATGAACTTGTGAAGTGAAAATAGGAATATGGCTTTAGGGGTTAAGGGTTTGGTGGACAGCTATTCCCCATAATACCCTTGCCTTATTCTCTTATTGGTTAACTTATAAAACCATTTCCATAAACTCATTTTTTTTAAAAATTATTTAGTTAAGCACGACCTCTATTTAATTTTCAAATCTCAATCCTCTTATCACTCTGATCTTTACATTATTCTATTTAATTTATCTAATTAAATCTCTTGAATGTTATTTTAAATTAGGGGTGTTACATTTGAGTTACTCACCGACCACGAATCCCTTAAACACCTCTTATCCCAAAGAGACTTAAATCTTAGGTAGCATAGATGGATGGAGTTTATAACATCATATGACTTTGAGATTCAGTATACCCCTGGTAGGGGAATGTTGTTGCCGACGCCCTCGTTAAGAGGCATGCTACACTCAATGCTATACACGATTAGAGGCAGTTGGAGTTCCTCTCAAATTTTAATTTCACCGCCAGCAGTACTCACTCAAGGATATGTAGCAGTTATTAAAGTAAGACTAGCATAAATAGATCGCATTGGGCTAGGGCAGAAGGAGGATTCGATGTTGGTAGATATTTATAAAAAGCTTAGTAAAGGTGAACATTTTCCCCATGATGGTAGATATGCATTAGACTGGGATGGCTGAAGAGAGATGGACGCCTATGTGTCCTAATATTGGATGATGTGTTGTAAGAAGTTCTAGTTGAAAGTCACCATTCTAAGATGACCGTTCACCCCAGAGAAGATAATTGTACAGAGATATGAAAAGGATTTTCTAGCAGAGTATATCTCTAGGTGTTTAACATGCCAAAAGATTAAGGCATAGCAAGGGAAGCCCAGAGGATTGTTACTACCATTAGAAGTGTCGACTTGGAAATGGGAGCATATATTTATGGACTTTATAGATGATTTACTTAGAAGTCAAAGGTGGCAATGCAACTATTTGGGTTATAGTAGATAGGCTCACTAAGAGTGCTCACTTTATTCCTGTTAAGAGCAATATGATTTGCAGCATCTCTAACATAGTTATGTGTTGAGGAAGTGGTGTGACTTCATGGAGTTCCGGTCAGCATTGTTATTGATAGGGACCCCTTGTTCACTAGCGAATTTTAAAGGAGTTTACAATCTACTTTGAGGATGACTTTGAATCTTAGCACCGCTTATCACTCACAAACCGACGGTCAAAAAGAAAGGGTGAAGAGAATTTTAGAAGACTTGTTGAGAGCTTGAATCATGGATTTTGGAGGACCTTAGGAACATCACTTACCCTTGGGAGAGTTCGCATATAATAATAGTTACCAAGCAACGATTGGCATGGACCCCATTGAAGCCTTATATGGAAAGCCGTGCAAATCGCCTAATTATTGGTGGGAAACTGCTGACAAAATCATACTTGAACCTAATTTAATCCATGAGACCTCGAAGAAGGTAGAATTTATTAGATGGCAAATGAAGGTCTTGCAAGACCATCAGAAGTCCTGCGTTGACAGGCGAAGAAAGGAATTAGAGTTTTCAGTTGGGAATATGGTATTCATCAAGGTTTCCTCTCTTAGAAAAGTTATTAGGTTTGGTACATCTAGAAAGTTGGCACCAACGTTAGGCCTTTCCAGATTTTAGAGAAGGTGGGGAAACTTGCTTATCGAGTGGAGCTTCTGGCCAAGTTAGCAGGAGTCCATAAAGTCTTCCTGTTTCACACTTAAGGAAATGTTTGCATGAAACTACCGCTGTGGTAGAGCTTGATTAGTTAACAGATATTAAGATGGAGCCAATAGCCCCCCGTGTCATGCACGCATAGTGGAACACAGTATTAAGAAACTTTATAACAAGGAAATTAGGTTGGTCCAATTTCAATAGGGAGATAGTCCAGCGGAAAGCATATGGTAAATAGAAGAAAGGATGAAGACTTCTCATCCCAAGCTTTTCTTTGGTAAACTTTTCTCTCCAAATTTAGTATTTGGTTGCATCATGGTTGCTAGATTGGATGGTAGGAAATGGTTGTTATACTTATTATTAGCACTCATATAGAATTTTATGTATATTTCAGATGTTTGCATACATACCTATATGTCATGACCTCGCATTCACGCTAGGATTGATCTCACCTACAGTTTGTTGCATATGTAATCACATGCATTTTTGGTTGAGTAGATGGTTGTATAGAAAACTTGGTTGTATAACATGGTTGTTGAGTGCGTGTTACAGAGTTTGCTCCTAGGGATTATGAGGGCGAAATCCATTTTAAAGGGGTGAGAGTATAACACTCCATAAAATTTAATTAGAGATTATATAATTAAAATAAAGCTAAAACTAGAAATTCTACAAACATCAGAACTTGATCAAGAAGTTGCACCATTGCATCCAAGACAATTTTCTAATCAATTTTCATATATAAAGTTTTGTAATGGGAGTTCAAACGGAAAAGTTACGGGCATTTGAAGTTTTCGAGTTTAAAATAATTAAAACAAATTTAAATTTGAAACGTTAAATATTTGAAATTTAACGTTAATAGAACTTAATGTTTAAGTAAACGTTAGAAATAATGTTTAACGTATAAAAGAATTAAGGTAAACAAATATACGTAATTGGAAACAAATCGACCCGTTCCCAGAATTGTTGACCGGTCGACCGCCCAAGAGGCAGAGGTCGACCAGTGGGAGTTACGGGTGATAAAACCCATAGGCTAGAATGGTCTGGATTTGTTTATTTTTAATCCAACGGCTCTCGTTCCTTCTCACCTCTATAAATAGACCCCTTGACCCCCTTTTTTCTTCATAAAATTCTAGGAACAACAGCGAAGCTTTACTGGGTTCTTCTCCCTTAGATTTTCGGAAACAGTTAGGGATTTTCCAAGCAAGTAATTTAGATAGACTTATCTGCTAAGATCTGTATAGTTCTTCACGAGGAAGTGCTGGTTCCTGGACTTGATTTGATAGAAGCTCCGTTCTGGAAGTAACAAAGAATGCCTCGAGTACCAGTCGATCATTGTCAGTTGCTTCGATCTTGTAGTAATATAGATTGTGCTTCTCGTACATCCTTGCTCGCCGCCATTTTTATTCTTTTTTAGTTTCTCTTTCGAGATGAGTAAATGTAATAAATGAAGTAGATGAAGTGCCGTATTGCCTTTTCTACTTTGAGAACAGTCTCGAAGTTTCTGGTTGCTGCCCTTTGCTAGGTGGGCTTTGGGCCGAAAGTGTTGAACGTTTAGTTCGGGTCTGTCTTGTTTGCTTTGGTCTTGCATTTTGGCTCTTGTAAATATTTTGCTTATAGTTCCTCTTTAATAGAAAAGTTTGAACCCGTATTAAAAAAAATTAGATATCTAATTATTTGAAATTCCTTTTTATATTCCTCTCTAGGTTTTGATTTTTAATCTAATATATATACAATCCACTTGTTATATATTCAAAAAGGAGAAGATCTAAAAGATAATTAGAGGCGTTGTAGATAAAATCCAGTCTAAAAATAGGAAAGCTTCTATGAGTGGAATTTCAGTTTTTCTCATTTAGTAATTATGCAGTATTTACTTGGATTTATATATGTGCCTTGGGGAATTCCTGTAAACGCAAACCCTAAACAATAAAACCCCATAATTTCCCAAGTAAAATGTCAATATTTGAATATATTAGAATTGCAATTGTTTTACATTAATATATGAGAATTGAATCTGTTGTTTGGAATTAGATAATTGATAGTCTATTCAACTTTATCCCTTCTAATTTCCTTTATAGTGTTTGAGGGTTCTAAAAAGTAAATGAATTAGAAATGGTGTGCAAAGTATGAATATGATTAATTGTAGTTTGCACAGCTTATTTCTATAAATTAAATAAATATGGACCTCTTTCTCATTCCAAGATCGTATGTGCAAAATTTGAATGGAATATAAAAGGTCTAAATTGTAAGATCTATTTCTCTGAAATAGAAAGAGTAATTCTTGTATATTAATATGAAATAAATTTCATGATATTCCATTTTATATAAGTCTAGTTTTGTTGGCTATGAATATTAGCTGTTCTTGTTTGGAATTGGGAGATTTTTTTGAGTTTGACATTTTTAATAAATTTTACAAGCAAATTGTTACGCGTATGATTAGGAATAATCTTTGAATCTTAGATCTCATGCATATATGCATATTATATATATAATATTAACGTATTGATTATTAAAGTTACTAACGTAATGATTATAGCATATTGAACGTATTGATTAAAATTAATAGGTTAGTAAATAGCATTAATTTCTTAGGAAGGAGTTAATGGTAATTACGGAGTTTAATCCACAAATAAAGGCGTAATAAGGGGTTACCATATATGGACTTAATTATTTATTGTGTAGGATATTGTATATATACAATCAGGGTGTGTGTGCATGAAGTGTGAGAGTAATAAGGATGTGAGGTCGGTCTAAAGCACACAGAAGCCCGCCTAGTTAAATCTGGCTACAACAGTGTAACTTTTAGGACTGATGTGAGACATTGCCTATAATAAATAAACTCAGTGGACGCGAGGTTAGTCTCAATTCTGTTGGGTAAGTCAGCACAGTCAATCTGGCTACCAGTACCTGTGAATAGTTGGATTATCTAAGATGTCACGGTGGGTTATGAGTCATAATCACGTTATTTATATGGTAGAAGGAATCTTTAAAGGAGTCTGCTTTGGGTTTAGAGGTATTAAGTGACTATTTTATGGTCCGCCTCTTTTCTAAATGAGAAGAATTAAGTAACCTGATGGGATTTCTTATGATGTCAGTTAGGGAGAACCATGGAGGAACCCACCATGGGTTAGGTATTAAATTATGGGGACCTGCCTATTTTATAGGTATTAAATGGTTAGAGTCTGCTTAATTCCAAATAAAAAGGTATTAACTGATTTAGGTACTTTCTTTTGCATCGTAAAGGATAGTTGTGCTAGATTTTTATGGTTGGACTGGAAGAGCCTTTGGGTTTAAAGATGAAATTATTCGTATGGTATAATTTTGGATACGTAAGACATTACTTATCTGGATGATATTACTAAAATACTATTATGGTAAAACTTGAGATTTTATTTCATCAGACTTTGTTGTTCTGGCTCCCTCCTCATTACAATACACAGGTTAGAGGAGATAAAGCTGATTTGGAAGAAGGTGTGATGAAGACTGTGGTAATCATCTATCTTTTATCGCTTTTTTATATTTTTCCATGTACCCAGTTTCAAACATTATGTTGTTGTTGTCGTTTTGAAATATTGTACTGTATCGGTTTTTTTTAATACATTATGAGACTTTGTGATGATACTGTTATGTTCTGAAATTATTTTCTTTATGCAATGGGTACATGTTTTTAATATTATATTTTATCAATTTCGCTATGAGATTCTAAAAGTATAGATAGATAGCTCTATGTACTATGCATTGTTTAAATTATATCAACCAACAACCGGTCTTGGAATGGGTCTAAGTTTCAATGAGCCTTTTCTGAGTCAGAATTTGGGCCTATTTCGGGGCAGGTTATTACAGTAGTGAAAAAAAATACTATAATGGGTAATTATCCAGTCCCTTTCCAAGAACTCCAATGAACATTGACGAAAATCTACTTTCCTCATACTACTCAAAAGAGTACCCATGGAGATAAAGGAAAAATAAAACCATGAGTTAAACAAAAGTCTGGTGTGAGAAACTCAAGAAATATATGTGACATATAACAGTACCTTCTGAGACCAACCGGATCACCAGATTGGGTTTTCCCCTAAAAAGAGCCAACTATCTGTAACGTCCCGACTTTACGACTCACCAAATGTCGACACTAATACCTTCACATTATTCATATGTCGAGCACTTAAGTGCTGAAAAGGCGAAAAATTAGGGTAAAATAAAAAGAAAAAGAACAAAACAAGGAAGAAGGAATAAAATATCAGAATCTCATTAGCGGAACGGTAATATATAATATCGAAAGAACAGTACAAAGGGTTCAAGTTACAATACCTATGTACTATCATCAGCCTGGATAGTTACAACAACATGTCCCCACAAATGCTGATATGTATAGTATAGTAATGTAGTGGAAGTAAGAATACTATGGTAGGTGAAACATCCAGCTCGTCTTCTTGAGCTCCAAAGAACGTTAACGAAAACTTACCTTGCTCAAGCTTGTCTTCTTGAGCTCTAAAGAATGTCAATGAAAACTTGCCTTTCTCAAACTACTCGAAAGTGCATGCGAGGAATTTAGGGAAAACAAAAACCAAGCGTCAGACATAAGTCTGGTATGAGAAACTCAAGAAATATATGACCAACATATAATAGTACTTTTGAGACCACATGGAATGCCATAACGGTTACCCCCTCAAATGAACCACCATCTAATAAGTTCATAAGGTGGTATAATAGATAATGTCTAGGGTGAACAATATAAATATATAACATAGCTAGAATTGTTACATTGGTTACATTTAGTATCATATTTAGGGTACAATCAACCGATAAGGAACGTTTGCGTAATAGATTTTTCGTGGAGACGCCTCCAGTAAACTGAAGTGGATATCCTTGCACAAGGATAAGAAAACACCTTCTGAGTGACATATATCTCTAGATAAAATGTACCATAAGGCAAACACAAGCGACCCATCGTCCGAACATAAACATGAAAAACGTGAACCAAATACCATCAACTCTCACCGGCCAACAATCGATAAGTATCTCTAGATATGGAGTTGATAACACCCTGATGCAGGTCAGCTAAACCCCAAGCTGTGCAGCCTACATAGTCTTTAGTCGTTTCTGATATCGAGGTCATGTTCAGCATCTTTCACATGAGTCTTCATCACTCGAACAGAACATGGATCCCTAAATGGATTCCCACATCTTGAACAGATCTCAAAACTACACATGGATTCCAACATCTTGAACATATCTACTTCCAAGAGATAGAATATGTATCTTAGCCTTGAAGTGGTTTTTAGTAAGTAAAACAGTTATCGATCTCGGTCTCTTCAAGACCAAATCGACGAATTTGGTCATAATCAACAATAATGAGGATCGCATATGGAAACCAGCTCTCGTACACTTATGACATTTCCGATATTTTATCTCACACTATCCCTCGAACAAGAGTGAAGCCGATAGGTTAGATCTCTATTACTCATATCCCTACACGAACATCAGTCTTAATTCCCATAGGTAGACAAGCTTATTTCATCAGCTTTTAGCGCTAAGTATACGACTAAATGCTTTCCATAAACGAGTAAACATACAAAGATCGATCAAGTCACATAAAGCACGATCAATCCACATATGAGAATTCTAACCCCTTTTTGTTTAATTAATATTTTTTTAATTAGAAACTATTTTATTAGTAAAACTTCTTTTATCCAATTGTTTATTAATTTTTAATATTTGTTTGTACTCTTTCAATATTTCAAAAAGAATTCATATACTTATCTCAAATGGTATAAGTATATTCATAAATAATTAACAAGATTTCTTACTTTAAATCATTGTTTTTTCTATCCTTTTCCAAATGATTCTTTACTTATAATTTACTTCAAAATATCCATTTTAAGGAACTAAGTACTTTCATAAATCCATTCAAAAGGTTTAAGACTAATGTTACTTAAACATTGTCACTACAAACCTAAAACCATTTCAATTATATTTATCTTTAAAACATTTTTTAAAGATCAATTTACATTCATAAGCATAATCAAAATGGTTAAAAATGATTGTTATTAATACATTATCATAATAAACCTAAAACCATATACTTATATCATTTTTAAAGCATTCTTTTTAAAGATCCAAGTGAATAATATTTGGTTAAGTTCGATGGTCGACTAATCGACTATCCAGTTAAAACAATTGCTTATACAAATCAATACTTGTATACTTAACACGTTTTCGACATTTCAACTTAACTATTCCTCATCCAAGAGTGAAGCCGGGTAGGTTAGAGCACTGGTTGCATCAAAGCCTTGCCTAGACACTTTCTTCCTGAATCTCGCAAGCGGATAAGTTACTCGTCGACTTTTAGTGTTAGGTATAGTGCTAATGATTTCCATTTAAAAAAGTAAGTAAACAACAAGATTAATACGTTTTCGACATTCCAACTTAACTATTCCTCGTTCAAGAGGAAAACCAGTAGGTTAGAGCTCTATTGCTCATATCCCCATTTGACATCAATTTTAACTCCCATAAATAAAGAAGTATACCTCGTCGGCTTTTGGTGTTAAGATAAGTAAATTACCTTTTTCAAAACTTATATATACTTTAAAAATACTTGTAAATTTTTTAAATGTCTACGTAAAATATTAAATGAAAAAAACTAATTTATTATATGATGAAAAACATGCTTATATTATAAAACTTTTTACTTTAAAAATACGTGTATATTTATTAAAAATATATTTAAACTACAAACCAACTTTAAAATACTTCAAAATGGGTTAGAAAACATCTCTAAAAATATTAGAGAAAAATAAAATATCATTTTTAAACGCTTACGTAAGTAACTTACTACAGCATTTATAAATGCTGTTAAAAGTCCTTGTTAAAAACAACATTGAAAAGCACGATCTTTACGACTAGTTTTAACCACTTTAACAAATGATTATCAGTTTATTTATTTTATAGTAAGTACTACCATTAGGGTAATTAAAAATCATGGAAATAAATCCCTAAGAATACCTTTGAATTTATTTACAGAAATTCTCGAAAACAGGCTATATTTACAAAGTGTATTTATAACCACCTTTTTGTTCTAACTTTCACAATGTTGGTTCACAATTTCTATAACTTTCCAAACCATTTCTTTAACGTCCAATGCACCATAATATTTGTAAAGAACATATAGATCAAATTATCCTAAGTTAAGATCATAGTTATCCAATTTACACAAGTTAAAGTTAAAGAGATATCGAAGTGCACTTATAACGATTATTCTCGCTTCAAACACTTTCAAACATACTTCAGTTCAACACACAATCCAAACAACCATTTAAACACCAATTCAAGGCCACTCTACATGTTTAAAAGGGTAATAGAAGTGATGTTATACAATATAAAGTTGTCATTCGCTTTCAAAAGCAAGAGGGGTCCAAAGTTTATAACTTTAATTAGTTAATGTCACTTTAACTTTATAATTTAAACATGACATATATTTACACAATATACACAAACAAGATAGTGACATAACTCACTTAGATCCAAGCTAAACACAAGCTAAAGCACAACCAAACTTAATAACACTTCCAACCATCACCAAAAGCCTAAAGATCCAACCTTTAGCACTTTCAAACCAAGGCAATATCTCCCCTCCTCTCATAGCCCATCTAAGATCCCCCCTCCTCCTTCACTTTACTTCCACTTTGAATTTAGATCTAAGCTTCCTAAGGTGTTTTAAGGTGTTGGTGAAAGTTTGGAAGAGATTAGAGTTGATTTGATTTAGGCTTGAAAAGTTAGAGAAGAATTAGTGGATTAGTGCTTAAGCACTTCCACCATTTTTATTCCCTTACTTCATTTCAAGCTTTGTGAATTTGTGATTTATTATCAAGGATGTGCCCCCACTTTTGTAAACTTCAAATGGTGTTGCATAAGCTTATTCTCACCCCCTCTCGTGTCATGTAAGATTCACCTCCCATCATTTCTCCTTCACATAACACTTAATAGTTAAGTCTTTCCTTAAAAGCTTATTTTCATAATATCTTTGATGACATCACCCATGACATCATCAAAAAAGTTTATTTTCATAAATGGGAAAACGTTTTTATTTCATTTTATTAATTTTCTAAGCAAATAAGTGTATGCAAAAAAAGTTTGAATAACTTCTGACGAGTAAAAAGCTATTTATCGATAAAACGATTTTCGGTCACATTATCAATATTTCTTCAAAGTATTTATTTTTGTAAATCTTTTTCCAAAAAAAGTTTACCATCCTTACTTATGATTTAAAAGTGGATTAAAAAGCTTATTAAACCACTTTAATAACATCAAATCCAAGGTTCAAATATTTAAATAGTTCGGATTTAAATACGAAGTGTTCGAAATTCCAGGTCGTTACACCATCTAATAGTTACATATTCAATATAATAGATAACGTCTAGGGTGTAGAATATAAGTAAGAAATAGTTGTAGTGTGTGTATACTACAATAATAATAGTTATACAATCAAAATAGCTAAGGTGCGTTCGTTAAATTGTGTAGGGATTCCACGTAGATCTCCTCGAATCAAATTTGACTTCGATCTACTACACAAGGATCAGGGATTTCCTTCTAAAGCAGTGTGCATATCTACTGAATATACCATAGGAAATACATAGCAGGCCCTCACAATGTGAGCGCGAGTGCATCGCTCCTACATGCATATTTTTAAGTATCTCTAGATTGGAGTTGCATGCACCCTCATAGTTTCGCTAAAACGCCTGGTTATACATCATATCTTCGGTTTCTGTCATTACTGATGGTGAAGTCACGTTTAACATCTCAACACACGAGCCTTCATCACTCGAGCAGAATCCGAATCCCCAAATGGATTCCAGCATCTCGAATAGATCATGAATATCTTTATGGATTCCAGCATCTCGAACAGATCACGAATCTCTTCCAAACCATAAAACATGTTTACGGTTTCGAAGTGGTTACGTTTTTGAGTCATCTTATATAAGTACACTTCCCGCTTACCGGGCGCTCCAAAACTAATCGATAGATTTTTGGTCAACTCAACCCTGGTTCTTTGTGAAATAAACAGATAATACATAAGTGTGGAGATCCTCTCCTATCCAAACGGATTTCCTTATCATTTATCCTTGAAGGCAAGACAAGTTTATACGTCGGGTATTACATCATCTTGTGTTCCTTCAAGATATTTACTAAGTTAATATTTGGTCAATTTCAATATCAATGAGATAATCGCATAAGGAAACTAAGTCTCGTATACTTTCCCAAAGCAAGTAAACAAACAAGCACCACTAATTCATACAAAGCACGATCAAGTCACTTAAACAAATTTTAATCCCTTTTTAATTAATTTATCCTTTATTAATTAAAAACCTTTTTTATTAGTAAAACTCCTTTTTATCTAATAAAACCTCTTCCATTAATCAAAACTTCCATTATTAATTAATACTCCTTTATTAATTAAAACTTCCTTTATATACTTATATATATATAATTTATCTTTATAAAAGACATACATATAACAATCATTCATAAAAAGATAAGATGGAAGAAAGGGATTCAAAGTGCGTTCATAGCGACTATCGCTATACGAACAATTCCAAATTCAATTTCATTCTTCACATATGCATATAACAATTATCAACTTCAACTCACATCACAAATAAGCATAGAAAGGCATATAAACAACATTTATACATGAAATATAATATTCAGAACAAGAATAAAATACACAACATCAAAGTGCTTCTATAGCGACTATCGTGATGCGTACACTTTCATTTCAAGTCCAAATCAAATCTATCCCCTACTAATCCTTATGTGTTTTGTTTCAAGGCTATGCAACAAGTCATACATAGCCATTTACATATGTCCTTTCTTTCTAAGGCAAGAATCAACAATCATCATAATATAAATTAAAGCAACATTTATATATCTCAAACAACAACACAAGCATCATTATTATATTTTGATGGTGAGAAAACTATCCTGTATTCAAACCAAACACTTCCATCTTCCTACCTCTACCTTACAAGCACAAAAAACACTTACTACCTTCACCAAGAAAACACCACAACACTTCCTACCACTACTTGCAAGCTTACGGCCTAGCTTTCCCCCTATTATTGCTCACGGTCATAGGCCATTATGGGGAGTTGTGCTACTTTTCTTCGAGCTTCGACTTGCTAGATATTATTGCTATGTTGTAGCAAGGATATAGAAAGAGTTTAGAAAGGATATAGGAAGTTTTGATTAATAAAGAAGTATTAATTAATAAAGGAAGTTTTGATTAATGAAAGAAGTTTTATTAGATAAAGAACAGTTTTACTAATAAAAATGGTTTCTAATTAATAAAGGATAAATTAATTAAAAAGGGAATAAAAGTCGTTTAGGTGACTTGATCGTTCTGTGTATGAATTGATAGTGCTTGTGTATTTACTTTCTTAGGGAAAGTTTATGGGACTTAGTTTAGGGTTTCCACATAGATCTCCTCGGATCAAAGCCGACTCTGATCTACTACACAAGGATTAGAGATATCCTTCCGATGCAGCGTGCATCTCTAGTGAATGTACCAAAGAAAATACATAGCTGGCCCCTACAATGTGAGGCCGAGTACATCGCTCCGGCATGCATATTTGTAAGTATTTTTAGAATGGAGTCACATGCACCCTCCTGGGTTCGCTAAACCCCTTAGATATGCATCCTATCTCTGGTTTTTGTCATTACCAATGGTGAAGTTACGTTTAGAATCTCAACACACGAGTCTTCATCACTCGAACAGAACCTTAATCCCCTAATGGATTCCAGCATCTCGAACAGATCATGAATCTCTACATGGATTCCACCATCTCAAACAGATCATGAATCTCTATGTGGATTCCAGCATCTCGAACAGATCATGAACTTCTTCCAAAGCATAGAACACGTACATGGTTTTGAAGTGGTTACAGTTTTGAGTCATTTAATATAAGTACACTCCCACGCTTATCGGGCGCTCCAAAAGCAATCGATAGATTTTCGGTCAACTCAACCTTGGTTCTTTAAAAAACAAACAGACAATACATAAGGGTGGATATCCTCTCTTATTTGGATGGATTTCCTTATCATTTGTCGTAGAAGGTAGGACGAGTTTATATGTAGGGTATAGCATCATCTTATGTTCCTTCAAGATATTTCCTAAGTTAATATTTGATCAATTTCAATAACAATGAGAATGATCGCATAAGAAAACTAAGTCCCATAAACTTTCCCTAAGAAAGTAAATACACAAGCACTATCAATTCATACAAAGAACGATCAAGTCACCTAAACGACTTTTATTCCCTTTTTAATTAATTTATCCTTTATTAATTAGAAACCATTTTTATTAGTAAAACTCTTCTTTATCTAATAAAACTTATTTCATTAATCAAAACTTCCTTTATTAAGTAATACTTCTTTATTAATCAAAACTTCCTTTATTAATTAATACTTCTTTATTAATCAAAACTTCCTTTATATACTTGTGTGTGTGTATACATATATTTAGTTTCTCTTTATAAAAACATATCTTTGTATTCTACTACTTCACTATTTAATTATCTACTTTTTAGTACTTCAAAAAGTATTTATATACTTATCTCAACGGTATAAGTATATTCACAAATCACTTAAAAAGTTTACTTACTTTGAACAAAAATAAAAGAGGTAAAAATGAATGTTACTTAAACATTGTTACTATAAACCCCTTCGCACTTTTATATTTTAAACATATACCTTTTTATCTTTATTCAAAAAGATTCCATACTTGTTATTATATTGAAAATTCCCTTATTAAAGATCTAAGTGTACACATAATCATTTAACAATATTTTTCTACTTTAAATATAATCCAAGGGTTTAATTTTTTATATACTAAACATTGTTTACTACAATCCCCAAAATACTTCACATTTAATCATTATCTTTAAAACTCCCTTTTAAAGATCTTATTATATTTACGAGTATATATGCACGCTCAGATGAGCTTGCATTTAATCACAACATGCATGCATTTATAGTTGCATCTTTGGAAGTAGATTTGACAGTAGCATTGCCAATATAAACTGAACCTGAAGCAACCACCAAGATGATCGAGACAACTGAAGGACATTCATAGAACCAATAACTTGTAAGCATTCATATTTTTATCATTCGTTTCTTTTGACGTTTTAGTTTATTTATACTACTGGAAATGTAAATAATACTTGTACTTTTACATTCATATGCTCTTTTAGCTCATGTGGGCTGTGAGCAAAAATAGTCTTGGTTGCCTTATGATAGGGTAGGGCTGGTTGAAAAAAATTCATGCATACACCCAGATGCGGAGATATAGAAATAGGCATATCATAGCAAACACAGAAGGGAATTTTTTCTGGTGTGGAGGAAGCCAGTGCCCGTGTAGAGAAGCTCAAGACCGAAGTTCTAGCCAAGGTAGAGGAGATGAAGAAGGGTAGTGAGAAGAAGGATGAAGGTGTCGTTGGAGGTGTTAATTTTTTTTTGCTGGATTGACCAAGTGAACTTTGAGAATTTGCATGTGATCCCACTTTAACCGTGTGTTTGTATGAATTTCTACATTGGTTTGCATGGCCACATGTGTACCATGTACGTGATGATTATGTATCTATGTTATTGATGTGAACTTTAATTTCGTGTGTTCGTTTTTCACTTTCTCGTCCAATGGAATAAACCACTACAGCTCAAAATATAATAAAAATCTTCTCAAACCAAATATTGAGTATGTAATCAACATGCTACCCAACTGATCTGCACTCAAAACAAAAGGTGAATTACATTCATTTGTGACAGATACATAACACGAACTTGAGCCAAGTTGGTCAGACCGATTACTCCACTTTACCAATTCAAGAATCATCCACCAACTTGTTAAAACAAAATCAACTTATTACCCATGACATCCTTCATTCAAATATGATACATCTACTCATGCAAAGACAACATATTGAGAGGAATATAATAGCAACCTAATATGCATTAAAAAAAAGAAGAGGAAATAGTGGATATAATAGTTCTATGAAGCACTTGTTTTTTTCTAGATTAGTTAGTGTAAAAACTGTGCAATGAAATCTTGGTTAACGAAAAATAATGCACATATGATGAAAATGATGCTCAGTCGATGAAGTTTGAAAAATTGTTCTCCAACTTAAAACGTACTTTCGGTAATACATGCATAATGTGTTTTACACCTCATGCCAATGTTCTTCACCTGACTACAAATTTAACCAAACCATAGAATAATGTATGCGAAACAGATGAGCCCAAAATATTACAATAGGTTTCAACAAACAATTAATGATTATGGATGTATTGATTACCACAATAGTCTTACCTACTCCAACCTTATTATTGCAGCCTTCTGGAATTGCTTCTTTTATACAGTTAATGTTCATGTTAGGATAAATCAAAACACAAACAAACATCTAAAATAAAAATGCAACCTTCTGGCATTGGTATGGTAATTGTTCGTTTTATACGGACAATGT
This sequence comes from Allium fistulosum, assembly GCA_030737815.1. Classification (NCBI taxonomy): domain Eukaryota; kingdom Viridiplantae; phylum Streptophyta; class Magnoliopsida; order Asparagales; family Amaryllidaceae; genus Allium; species Allium fistulosum. The sequence continues at coordinate 695,103,582 of CM060904.1, forward strand.
AAGATTAATATTTACCAACATATAAAGTAACAATGCCATCTTTTATTGGTTACAAAAAATGGCTAACTAAAATAAATAAATAAATCATATTACGATCTTTCATGCATGTGTTAATTAAAATAACTCACAATGTAATTGAAAATGATCTAAAATTTTGTATACTCATATGCTTAACAACATATTATCAAAATAGGCACAATATAACAACCATAAACTTCAAATTAAACATAACATAGCTTTAGTCTTGAAAAAAGTTGGTTAGTTCTTACTTCTTTGTCCAAAACATTTCAACATCATGCTGTCTTATCAGATATTAGTGATACATAAACTCCTGTTAAGATAAAATTGTCCGCACCCAGAAATTCTTAGAAATTTAAAAAGTTACCTAGTAGTCGTGTTAGTTTCAGTGTTTTTTTTAATGGGTACCTACTATATGTGTGGTACAAATTACAGTTTGTGTTATTTTTTCATTTTGATTACAATGGCCGAAGAGGAAGAATTATAAAAATATGGACTTGCATGTGAAGTGAGGGTTTTTAGATTGCCTTGAATACGGCAAGTACACAACGACGAACACCGAGATTTGTAGTAGTATTCCTACTCGTACACCCTTCTTCAGTTGACCAAGTCCTGAGAGCACCTCGACAGGCAACGTTGACATGTTTAGTTTAGGCTATTATCTGCAGTATGAAATCTTATATAGCCTGAGTTCATATCTTTTAAGAATGTATAATATTGCTTTACATACCACTAAACTACTGCAAATTAGTTGAACGTTAGTAACACAAACTACATATAGTTATACCTTAAAAGTATGGTACAAATTCAACATCTTTGCAAGCATATGGTTTGAAAATGATGTGCTTGCATATAATCGATGTGTCCTTGGTACAAACAGCTATGCATGTGCAGCAGCAGGTGAACAAAACAAAGTGGTTAAAAGTTATCGGATCTGTACAGTAAAACATGATGCCATCAAATATCAAAGTATAAAACTATGTTTCTTAGTGTCTACATATTAAAAGCCGTGTAGTGAGTATACATAGTAATTTTTTAAAGGAGGCACAAAATAGCCGATGAGAAAAAGAACATAAGATGAACAAATACATGTTTAAGTTAATTCAGTAATAAACTAACAACAGTAAAAAAATCTAAAAACATGCAAACTCAAGATATTTGGTAAAGAAATTACAGATTGTCTAATATTCATCGGCCTGAAAATCATAATAGACAGTAACACAGGGAAGTAGTGAGGTTACACTATATGGTAGAAGTAGTTCGCAATTGTTACCAGTGTTTTAGAGGGAATTGTCATGAGGCATAACAAAGTTGATGAGTCAAATTTCACTACAGGTCAGTGGGTCACAAAGCAAACAAACAATTTCAAATAGTTAGAAAGTGGGTAAAAGTACAGTCAAAAGTCATAATGTGTAAAAGCATGCTTTTTTTCGAAGACCTGGTTGAGGTTTCTGTGTTAACACTTGAATGAAATAAACATGCAAATTCTTTTGCATTATAGGAGCCATTTGACAAACATTAAAAATAAAAACGACACTTTAAATATATGCTTTTAATGTCGACTACTGATGACTTAATTTTTTTATATGTTTACTTATTGGGTTTTTTAAGGTGTATGGAGATAAAGAATGGATAAAAATGAGGTGGGTATATTTGTCGGATTAGGATGACAGAAAATTCATAGGTATAGATGTTTGGTTTTTGAAGTGGGTTCTAAGTAGTGGACCTATGCATGATGGTCTACTCACTCATGTAATTTGGTTTAACATAGCCCCGTAATGGGTAAACCAATGTAGTCAGACTTTGTTGATGCCAAATTGTATGCAGCGGTACATCGTACATGGTAAAGCAACAAATATGTAAGGGGAAAATAGGTGAAAAGAGGGAATACTAAAATAATCACAAAGATGTAAAGTACTCACATTTGGTGAGGTAACATGATAATTTTAGTTGCAGCTAGTTTTCAACCTTTTTAAAGTGGTAGGTAGACATCACATTGTAAAAGCTTCATTGTCAATGTGCACTCACACGCTGGAGCTATCAAACATAATGGTGACCTGTGCATGGAAGGACTTCAGTGGTCAGATACTACATTGACACTCTGCTATATTATTGTAAAGTAGGATGTTGAAATAACCTTAGTTTTACAATTCCATGGTTTATCACTGTGGTAAGACATGTAGCTCTCACACTCTTTTATTTGCCTCTCCAAATCTTATTGGATTGCATAGTAATTCCATCCCTGTTGCACGATGCATCAGTACTTATTACAAATTGGCAGTTATTATTCGTAATTCGCAGCAATATTGTAAGTTAGTTGGGTTTCACATTCAAGCACTTCATATGTTGTAACTTGCGTATAGATGTCTTCATTTATTCCATATTGTTCAACAACAATGGCAATCACATCTTTAGGCTATTAAGGAATTGCAAGTTAGTAGCCACCTGCAGAGATGTAAGTGGATGTGGTATGTGCAGGTTAAATTTTTTGACTCTGCAAAATCCAAATTTTTGTAGACGAATGTCATAGTGGTCGAATTGAGGCTTGGTTTGCCTGTGAACAGAAATTTAAAAAAATGTACCTATTTTTTAGAAAACACGTATGCTTTGTTTTGTTCACCGTTTGCAGTTATAATTCATTAAAACGTTAGAGGTTAAAAACAACACATAAGATCATTTTCCCTACTATTTACATGTTAACAATGAGCAAAACCTACCAATCTGAAGCAATATAGAGGCACTCCACTATGTAACATGGAAGGCTATAAAGCTTGGCTTTTAAAAGGTATTATTTTGAGAATAATTATAGACAAAAAGTAACAACCAAATAAACGTATAAATTTTGATCAACATAAATATTCAAATGACAAAACTCAACTTTCTTAATTATAAAAAAAATCATTTAACGAACTGGGACGTGTATAATTCAAAAGTAAACTTAATATCAATCACTTATTATATAATGCTTGAGAAGAATATTATAAACAAAAAACTTGAAAATGCTAAAACCACAAAATTGCATTGTGCATTAAATTTCAACTAAATTATACCAGAATTATCCAAAATGCTACCCGATTAGAATGTAAAACATCATGAATCCATGATTGCTTTATATCCAACGTATGAATGACACAATCCACTCACTTGAATAAGAAGACATGCAAAGTAGAAAACAAATAAAGCGCATAGGTAATTTGTAATGATTGGTCTTTTACTACTGCTTTCTAAAACGGTTAGCCAAACCCTTGAAATAAAAATAAAAATGGAGGTCCACATAAAGACATATACAAAAAAGAAGCAAATGGTGTAAGAATACATTGTTATGTGTTCTATATTGGAAAAATAGATAGATACTGCAATTGTTCATTAAAATATTTGCTTGATCAAAAATATTTCAAAAAATATGAATACAAAACTATTGAATAAATGTGCTTTGTGCAAATCCCAACAATATAGTTTTCAGGAGTGTAGATTATACTGGGGCAAGTGCAAGGATCCCAAATACAATCTTAAAAAAGAAGTAATTAGAAAATGTTGAAGAAACATGCTCCCTAGTTGAATTGTTCCGATTAAAAGTGTATTAGATGCTCAAACTCATGATTTATCTTCCGATTTGGTGGCACATTTGATAGTTGGATTCAATATGGTATTTTTCCCGTAGAAAATTAGTGAAAGCATGTTATATTGTTGAGTGCTACTAACCAACAAAGTGTATTCAAATAGTTGGTGGAATACTGGTTCTTCCGTTAGCTTTTAACAACAGACTATAATGCAAACTTACAACTTACAACACATTTTAATCAAGTCTGGACTTAGTTTATGCTACATTTGAATTATGATCAGTGCATACGACACACACATATTATGCATATCCATAAATGTTTATTTTGGAGATATGTTTTGTAATATCCCGGAAATTTGGGGCAATATCAATTTAATAATCTGTTTAAATAATTAAATTGATTTGTAATCTTTGATAATAAATATTTGAATTGGTTTAATAATCTAATTGAATAAATATTTACCGAGTGAATTTATCTTTTAAAAACTAATAAAATGATTTCTATTTATAATATATATATAATTGTATATATTGTAGATAGATAAGCTTGGGTTTGTAATTTAAATAATAATATGGTTTTAAATAAGATTGTTATTTCAAATTTGAATGTGTTGTTTTAAATTGACTTTAAATTGGATTTATAGTGTAAATTCAAAAGATAAGATTTAATAAAGGTTTTAATTTGTTTTCTTTTAAAAAAAAAAAAATTAAACTAAATTGGTTTAAAATAAGCTTTCTTTTTAAATATCTTTTGAACTAAAAATAGTTTACAAATAAATAAAACATGACTTTATATAAATCCATATTACATAATTAATAAAAATATAAATACTTTTTTCAAAGGGTAATTGGTTTTATAATATTTTCTCTAAAAATAGTTTATATATACATATACTAAGATAAATGTTATTAATTAATAAAGTAAGTATGAAAAGTTTTATATTAACATTTAAATTAAATAAAAATTTATTTAATTACTTAGGACATGTGTTAACATCTTAACACATGGTAATAACAAGTGTAAGCTTGATAATCAATCTAATAACAAGTGGCAATTCTTTTTTTCTTTGTCAATTAAATTTTATAAATAAGTAATTAGAGAAACCTGGCTTCTATTTTCTTTCCCGTTCAAAGTTCTCTGTACAAATCTTTTTCTGTCAAAAACATTTTCTTCTTCCTAAACTAAAATATAAACTGAAAACCAAACTGAAAAACAAGCTGTGAGAAATCCAAGCAACTAAACCAAACAACTATTTCAAAGATCAACCTGAGCAAGGAGCAATTCTGTCATTTAAACCTGAAATTCGTTTCTCAAACTCAAATGCAAAACCAGTAGTTCATTTTCAAACATGATTGCAAAGTTTTCTTCAACCTGGAAATCAAAAACCTGCCTGGAGTCATTTCCTTTCAACCTGAGTTTTGAAGCAGCATTCAAAATCTAAAGTTCAAATGCAAATTCTTTAATCTGGAATCAAACTTCAGCAGCATGCAAGGTTCTTGGGGTTAAAGTATTCCAGTTTTAAAGTTTTCAAAAGAAGTTTTCAAATTTAAGCTCTGTTCATCAATTATCTGGTGAGTAAACATTTTAACTTAAAAACAGTTTTTAAAATGTTTTGTTATGGATGCATGTGATGAATGATTTTAGTATATTGTGTTGCTTAGTATATAGAATGGATGCATGTATATATATTTGAAATGTTTGTATGCTTGTGAAGGTATATATATAAAAATTTGTTCTGTAACATGCACAGTTTCAAGTTCACACCAAACAAAAATTCATTACTCTTAATACACTTGATTTTAGGCTAGGACTAGTAAATGGGAAATGACTATAATAAGGTATTATAAATTTTAAAAATAATTTCAAGAATTCAAATGCAGTAATGATATCAAAATTTGAAAATGACAGAGGAAAATCAAAAGTGAGTTATAAATCGATCAAGCTAATTTATATTCTTGATTATGTAACCAAAATCGAATTGTGAAATAATGAATTTGGGTATTAAAATCACAATTTTGAATATAGTAATTCGGGAGGAAATAGGGGATGTTTGGAATTGGGTTTATCGCCGATTTCTGGCGATCGGCATGGTAGCGTCTGATGAGATTTGGGTTGGAGGTGGCCGAAGTGTGGTCGGTTATAGGAAAAATAGTGGGATAATTTTCTGGTGACTGTGGTGGTCGAGGGACGGCGAACTAGGGTTCTAAAAACAGTTTGGAATGATGACGTTCTCGAAGCTTTCGCGAGGGCCATGGGGAAACGGAGGTAATCGCGAGGTGGGGATTAGGAGTGGGAAGTCGAGATGTAGGTCTGATGATGTCGGAAGGGAAACTCGTGGTGGAGATCAACGGCAATGGTCGTTTTCCGATGATATAGTTTCAGGTGGTATGGATTTTTGGGTCAAATTCGATCCTAGAACGAATCGAGTTTACTAGGTGATCGCGTGGTATTGTCGAAGTTAGGGTCGATTCGTCGAAGGCCGGAGGGGAGTTCGTCAGCGATCGTGGTGGTTGTGCACGTGAACGTGCACGTTATCGTGTACGTGTTGGTGACAGGAGATGTATTCGGAGAAGAAGAAGAATACTCGGGTCAGGCTCGGGGTTGAAGGGGTTTTTCTCGAAGTACGCGAGTGATCGCGAGAGACACGGGGTAGGCTCGAGAATTTGGTTTGTTTGCTCGGTTATTCTGTAAACATAGAATCCTGGTTTCAAATTGTAAAGTGAATTTTAATTTCCAGGTTTAAAATTTTAAAAAGGGATATCAAGTTCAAATTTAAAAAGAAAGCAAGTTTGAATTTATTAAATTTCCAAAAGAAGGATATTAGACTAGTTTAAAAGTATGTTTTTAAAATTGAATATGTTTCAAAAATTTAAATGTTTAGAAGTGTTTGTTTTTTTTTTAAAAAAAGAAAATATAAACTAGAATTATTTTGTAATTGAATTCAAAAGTGTTTTCAAATAAATGTACTAGATCAAGTTTTTAAGAAAAGAAATTTAAACAAGTTTCTAAGTAAGTTTCAAAAATAAAGGTTAAACAAAGTGTTAAAAATATATTTAAAGGAGATAAGATTAAAGAATATTTAATTAGAGTATTTAATTAAGGTAAATGGTTTAGCTAAATTAATTAAGGTCCTATTAAGTAAATAAAGTATAATTACTTAATAAATTGAAGATAGGTAATTAATTATTCTAAGATAATTACTTTGGTTTAATTAAGGATAACCATTTTGGAAAATTGACTGAGTATAATTATTGAATATTTAGTTAATGAAAGTAATTAGAGGATAATTATTTTATGAAAGTAATTAAATAAGAAGTGATTAAGGCTAATTACCTAGTATTATTAATTAAATAATTTATTTAATTAAAGGATTAAGGATAATTAATAAGGTAATTAATTATTTGTTAAGGTAATTAATTAAAAGTAATTAATTAAGGAAGGTAATTAATTAGAGTTAATTACTGGTTAAGTTTAATCAAAGGTGATTAATAAATTATGGTTTAATTAAAGGTTAATTATTTAATGTAATTAATAAATAATTAAAGGTATAATTAGGGATCATTAGTTTATAATTAATGATGTGATTAAGAGTTGATTAATTAAGATTAATTAATCAAATGACAACTAATTAATTGTAATTAATTAAGGATTAAAGTAATTGATTTTAATTAATTAATTAATGAAGTAATTAAAGGTTAATTACTGTATTTGATTAAGGATAATTAATTTGTGAAATTAATTAAAAGATAATTACTTAAAGGTAATTAAAGTATAATTAATCAAGGTGATTAATTAAAGTGGATAATTAGAGAAAGATTAATTAATTTATTGGTAATTAATTAATGATTATATAAGTAAGATTTATAATGAAGTAATTAATTTAATTTACTTTAAATTAATTAAGGGATGAAGTAATTAATTTAATTCACTTTAAATTAATTAAAGATAGAGATAGTTAATTTAATTCATTTTAAATTAATTATGTTGTGATTAAGTAAATCATTGCTTATATAAGAATAGATGACATTGATTGTCCTGAATGGATGTAATCTCAGAAATGAGATAAGTAATGTTGTATGGTATGAATGCTTGGTTGTATTATGATGGTATTATAGATTAACTATTGTGATGTTGATATGGATTACATATTGGTTATGAATCATCTTTTTAATTGGTAATGTGATTATCAATTGTGAATTATGAATTATCTATCTGTATGAATATAGATAAGTTAAATTGTTTAAACCTTTAAACAACTTGGCCTTAAAAGATACGTTTTGGATTTCGATGAGACCGGGATCGGGTTTCCGTATACCGGAATTCTAGGTCTGGAGACCCGAATACCACATCGATCCAAATTAACGATAGGTCGTGAATCTCAAGTGAAGATGAAGATTTAGAGTGCAAGGGTTATTGTCGTTAACTCTGAGGGTGATTCCAAAACGAGTGTAACGAGATAATGCCTTCGGTTTCGTTCGAACCCGGAACGAACTTGTATGGATTGAATGCTTTCAGTACATCGTCAGGCGGACGATGAGCATTCTAAGTGATATGTTCTGATTAAAGGTAATCGTAACCTCAAGCCTCATCAACCGGGAATGGCTAAAACAGGGGAGGTGCAGCAAGGCTTCGTGGGTAGCACCCACTGAGAGCAAGATAGATCCCTGTCTAGAGGTCCCTTTTCTTTTATTCGGCTTAGTGTGTGGTTGGTCGCGCCAACTACGGGATTATCTTGTTCGGAATTATCCAGTAAGGGATGTGTAACGACCCGTAAATTTCAACTGTTTTAATAACGTAATTAGTTGAAATTTTGTGAAATTTTAAATGATAAAATTTTGAAATATAAATTTGATATTTGGAATACGTCTAGTCAAACATAGCAACTGGTAAATTTTCGTCCGAAAATATGAAAGTTTATTTCGCGCGTAAATTCACTTCAATTTAATCAGTTAAAAAGCGTTGAAAATAAAATATTTTCGAAACCTAAATATTTTTACATAGAAAAATTCTAAACCATCTTCTGAGCAAGATGTCAGTTCGTCATTTTTCCAAATTCGGACGTCTATTGCTCCGTCGTTCTTATTTTCTGCAAAATAGCAGCATTCTGGTACCGATATCGATTTTTTATCGGATGATCGTACCACTGATATCCATATACCGTTTTGATCGTCTAGTCGAGCTGATCTGCATAGTATATTCGTTCTTGTGTTTCGGCGTCCGATACGCGGTGAAATTTACGAAACGGTAACCGTATCGGTACCCGTATTTGTGCTTTATGATTTCATGCGGCTATTCAATTTCCACCGTATATCCACCCAACAACCATCAGCTATTACTGTTTTCTGAAATTCAATGGGTGACTTTTGTTATTCCATTTATTTAATATGATATTTATTGTTCATCTTATATGCTTCTGGTCCCTTGATTTCATTTGCTGTCGTTATCCTTTCACCTATTCACTAGCTCCTTTTATAAAAAAAAAAAGTGGTTCATCATTTACGTTCTCTGTCATTTTATTTCCATCTTCTCTAGGCTAAATATTTATAACATCTCAAAAATGAAATCTGGTTCATCATTTTTTCCAATTCCAACCCCTCAAAGCACCTAGCAATCACAGCCTTCAGTACCCTCACCTTTCATTCTTCAACGTTATTTTCCCTTCCACTTCGCCAAACACCACCTACGGCCGGACGCATCCCCACCTCCACCACTCTAAGATCCGTCCATGCCAAACCCTACCCACCGAGCACCACCACCGTAGACCGTTCCATTTCGCCGTTCATCCCCGGCAGCCCACAACCGCCTCCAACCTGAGAACAAATCCATCAAACGCCCGTCAACCCGCCTCCTCAGCCTTGGCCATGCTCCACTTCGTTTCCTCCTCCCTCCGCTCATCTTGCCGCCGCAAGCAGAAAGCCTACCCTTCGACTCATCCACCCATGACTAGCCGAGCTCCCTCCTTTCTTTGTCTCTTACAGGTTATGATGTGTTTCATTTTAAATACTTTGTGAATATCTGGTTTGTATAACTTGTTAATATTTCGTTTTTTAAGTATAGGTTCTGTTTATGTATCTCTTAGTTAAAATAATATGTTGCAATATGAGTTTGTCTGTAGTTATATTATATGTGTTATGCCGGTTCATATATAAATATATATATTTTGCAATGTATGGTTTTCTTCTTTTTGCTGTGAAATGCTAGTTTACAATATAAAGACTTGTAGTAGTTGAAAGGGCTGAGTGTGTGTGAGTGTATAAGGTATATAAGTTTAGTAACATACGTTCTATTATAAAATTTAAATAGGTGTTATGATTTTTAAATCTATGTGTTTTAATGAAGTAGTGATTCTCTAATAATATATATAGTATACATGCTTGTACAAATTTTAACATGTTAGTAATATGAGTTATAAATCAGTCAGTATGCTTTCACAGAGATACATGTGTTGGATTGAGACATATCTATGTTAGACTATAGGTATATTATTATATGCAGATTTGTCTAGAAACGGTTATTCGTATATGTTAGTCAGTTTTGTTGTCCTAGTTTAATCTTACAAAGCTTATATGTGTTAGAATATATGCAGTATATATGTTTATAAAGAATAGTACATATGTTCATGATAGTTACTATAAGTTTAAACGTTATTTTATATTGTAAAGGATACGTATTATGTATTATATTATAAGCTTAAACAAAATCAAGTTCGCCATTTTGTTTTTAAATGCTGGTATAGAATAATATATGTCTGCATATATGATATCCGAAGTTTGTTGTTATATTTTCAAGTAGAGTCTGCACATATTGTGGTTGTTAATGACATGTGTCTTCTTTAGTTGAATGCACACATATATCACATTGTATATAGTAAGTTACCTTTAATGCATTGTTATATTGGTGGTCTGTTAGAGGTATAAGTTATATAGGGTGGTAGTACTTATATTAGTTTTAATATAAAATAATATGTTTGGGTTTTGTCCCAGGTTGATTTGCATATATATTTTTTTTAGTAGATATAACGTTTGGGTTGCGTGTAGTTAGTATATAAGTCCTAGCTTGCTTGTTTAGGATAGTATGGGCAATGTACATATATTATACTTGCTGTTATAGATAAGTATTAGATTGTTGTTTATGTTATAAATATACCTATGGTATGCTTATATCTATACGAGTATTTATCTCGAATATATTACTATTTAAAACATTGATTTAAATTTTATATGTTATTTTAACATTGTAAAAAAAAAATTATTATTGATTCGTAACGATGATAATATAATTGCTGTTTATATCAATCTTATTCTGATTCGTTTATCAATTCCTTATCTATCAGCTTTACCCGTCGTGTCTATTTTCTCCATCGAAGCGCGTCCATCTAGCTTTGCTTCGGAATTCGTAGCTTGTTCTGTTGTCAAATTTCTCTAACCTCGAAAGGTGAGCACTCACTCACGATTAACGTTTTTTTATTTATTAAATTTGATTTCAATTGAAACGACAATTGAAATATACTGTTGTTAGATATTTACACTGTTATTACCTGTATCAGTTCACCTGTGACATCTGACACTATTATCTGTTAATTATTTATGCGATGATAATACAGTTTGGCTGATAATTGATTGATTGTTGATGTTTATATTGGACGTTAAATTGTTAATGTTAAAATGATAAATAGTATGAAATTGAACTTGATATAGGATAATTAAATGTTAAATTTGATTAACTGACATTTGTATAACACGACCCCTTTAACTGTTGAATTTATTGACACGTAGGATTTGTTTAATTATACTTTGAACCACTGAATGTATGTTGTTAAATTGATGATGGTTGAAATTGTAATAGATGACAAGTGAAAACTGTAATGTAATAATCTTTAATCTGCATGAAATGATAGTGTAGATTCTAGAAATAATTATATTAATTCGTACAAATAACAATGCGAGTTAATACGGTTATTTCAGGATTATTTGAATTGATTATTGGATTGTTATTAATTGTTGTTGTTGCTTGTTTATTTACTTTGACACCATCCCAGTTATCACACTGCAAGTTCCCTTTGTATGTTTGATTTTGAATTGAATTGGAATCGGGTTGAAATGATAAATACCCAAATTGAACTTTGACCTTGGATATAGAAAATTAAATAAAAACCCGATTGGTCAATAATTTGATTTAAAAATAAAATTGAAGATTTTATTTGAATAAATAATATGGTTTTGAAATGAAGTTGAATTTGAATTTTTGAAAGAAAAATGTTAATATTTAAAAATCTGAAACAAAATATTAAAAATGTAATTGATGAAAGAATGTTGTTAAATTTGAGAAATGATTGAATTAAGTTGAAATTATAATTGAGTTTGAAATTATTAAACTTTGAAATTAATTAATAATTGAGTTTTGAACTATTTAATAATTAAATAAGATTGAATTATTTAATGATTAAATTGAATTGAAATTCTTTAATAAGAAAAATTGGACTTTTGAATAAGTGAATTTACTTCGTAAATAATTGAAATTGAATTTCTTTATTAATTAAGTTTTGGAAAATTATTTAAGAAGTAAATAAGTGAAATTGAAATTCTTTAACAAGAAATGAAATGTGATAATTTTGGAATTAATATAAGACTTGAAATTTAAAGAATTGGATTTGATGAATTTAATTTAATTAAATTTATAAGTTGAACTTAAGAAATTGATTTAATGATTTGGAAATTTAATAGAAATTGTTTTGAATGATAAATTTACTTTACGAATATTGAATGAAATCGATAATGAGTTTAAATTGATTTGAAAGTTAAGTAAAATTTATTTAAATGTTTTCGGAATGAAATTTATATATGAACTTGAATCAAAATTTGAATTGTTTCAAATAGATATTGAAATTGAATTATAAGATTTTGAAATTGTGAATTTGGAAGTTTTGAAACGTAAATTATTGGAAATTGGTTTAGAAAGACAAATGAAATGTTGGTTTACGAATTGAAATTGAAATTGAATTTGATTTGGTTTTTGAAATAAATAAACGACCAATCGGTGAAATAATTACGAAAGTTATTAAAGAGACCGGAATTCGGTTATGGATATACTCTCTATCTAAACCGAAAACCACTTTAATAACTACACGCGGAGTGATGATCCAGAATGAAGTGGTTGGAATGATGTACGTGATGACTGAAGAAAGAGAACGATAATGGATAGCCTTGACACTTGTGTCAAATTGGAAATGACTAAAACAGGAGCTGTGCCGGGCCAATGGAGGATTGATACCTCAAGTGGACACACTTCTTCGAACTACTTATACTTGTTGTCGATTGGTGCACCCTTGATTTTGGGAGTGTTGTCTCACGGTGTTGCGGGCGCTGCGGCGTTGCGTTCTCACCAGTCCGGATCAGGCGAACGGTAGTATCACTACCTTGGGTATAGCCTCATGTGCCTTGTCATACTTGTATTCCATTTATGCGCGACCACTACGAATTTGATTTGTACCTTGAGTATATGGATTGCCCTCTGGTGACTTCCGGTTTTGGGGAAACTACGGTCTTGTATATGCTTGTGGGAATAAAAATGTGTTAAGGGTGGAATGTGCCATGACTTAACGCTATTTTGATATCTTTATATTACTGATAGACATTATCTACTTATCGTACACTACTACATAGTAGATAGTTTGACGGATCCTTAAAGGATGGTTATTCCAACATCCTTTGAGTTACTTGTATTTCAATTGCTATTTCACTTGAGTTGGATTTATTAATATGAGAATGTTAATCCTGACTCGAGTGTTTTGTGTTTTGCTTTACGCTCGGGTCAGACTGAGTAGTTCAGCTTTCGAGACTCACCTTTGGAGTTGGAGCTTCGCTTGGAGATTCAGGTATCTATCCAGCTTTCAGATATTCGATGATTCCAGTGATGTATTCTGATCTGTATCTGTTACTCTTCCGTTGTATCTAGTTTAACTCTGATGTATCGTATTACTCTTCTGTTGTAAACTCTGATGTATTTTATATATTCATATAGTAGCTTCATGAACTACTATCTCTTTTATTTCCGCTGCACTTATTACTCTGTGTCTGTGATCTGTGATTATATTTATTTACTGTATATGTTCAGTTTTGCCAAATTTAAATTAACAACGCGGTATTTTGAGCAATTCAATTCCGGCATGAGTGTCTACTTATACACTTATAATGGATGCGAATGGTCCAAAATTCTGGGTCGTTACAGTTGGTATCAGAGCTTTGGTAGCTCTAGGCAAAACTAAACATATAGGGTAAATGTATTTACAGAATCACTCTCATTCGAGTTTCAATCTCTTCCTTTGACTCAATTCTTTTGAATTTTGGAACGTTCCCCTCGGTTCCGAAATTCATTCGTGTCCTTCACTATTCGTCTTCTTTCAATCATGGAGCACCCCATAACTCCATTCTGAATGTTATATATAATAGATCGGCGGTCTCGCCAATCTTAGAACGATTCGTAAAGGAGTAAACTCCTTTATAATAGGCATTGATTTACCGGAGATTTCTGTATCCTCGGTTTACGATGCTATCTATCTCCTGCTATACCTGAATTCTATTCTTGAGATCGAGTGTTGATTTACCTCGGAATTCAGCATCGATCTTATTCTTGAAGTTACGGACGATCCGGTTAAGATTGCCGTAAATTAAGTAAGCTTATCCAACCCGATTCTGTCAATTGAATCATCTTATCTTTTCTTTCGAACTTGTATTTAAATCAGAATTCTCTTTAACTTGAGTCCATAAAATTTGAAACCCTATCCTTATTTTGAAAATTCATCCCTGTATCGTCGAGCAAAGAAGTGTATTTGTAAATTTATATAAAAATGTTTTATATATTGTGTTGTTTGAGTTGTTGATGTTGATTTGGGTTTCCGATCGATTCGTCTGATCAACGCTATCGATAGGATTTCCAAAACACTTGAACAGAGCAAACTGACACAATATTATTTTCAAATTTGGTAAATGATATAAATTTGTTGATTATATTGTAAAAATATAAGTTAAAATTTTTTGGAATTTAATAAGTTAATTAAATTGTTGTTGAAATGATAATATTTGATTATCATTTATTGTTCTAAATAAATTTATAAATACGGTTTATAAATTGATTTGAAATTTGAAATGAATTTAATTCAGAAATTTGAGAATTTAGTTTCCGGTGATTTCGAACTTTGGTTTTAAAAATTTTAAAGTATATATTATTGAAGTATTTTCGAATAGAAACCGTTTTCAAAGAATTTTAAAATGTTGAAATCAGTGCTCTTCTCTTTGTCGCTGGAAAATAATTTCGGTGATGGAGGCCGCATCATCGATGTTCATTTTCGAGTTTCGAAGTGGAGATACTATTCTGTAGCTTTGCTACGGTTTTGTTTTGAAAAATATTTTGATTTGAATTTCTTCAGTATAATTTGATTTATATATATATAGGTATCTTATTTTAAAATTTAATTTGTTTGATATAAATATATTATATATATCTCTAAATTGTTTAAAGTTATTCGGAAATCTAATTCTTAAATTTTGTTAAATGATGATTTTAATTTTAAATAAAACCAAAATTTGGAATAAATATTTAAACTTGAATAATTGAATGGGGAAAATTTTATTTGTATATTGTTCAACTGCATTCTAACCCAACTTACCTAAATCATTTAGAAGTTGAATATGTAATTGGATAATATATAAAATAAATTGAATTTATAAATAAAATTTGAGTGTTTATAATAAAAGTTATACACTAAATTTTGATTATAAGATGTTAATAGAGTTAGATAGGATAATAAGTAACTCAGTTAATAATGAAATAAATTTGTTTTGAAAGAATTAATAAATTGAAATTTGATCAACATATGAAAATACCTTGAATTTAAAAGAAATTAATAGATGTAAATTAATTTAAATCGAAACTTTTACGGTTTAAATTAATTTATATGGATTAAATATATGTGATTAGATATATTAAGTAGAATAAATTTAACAATAAATTGAAATAAAGAAGAATTTAAATTGTTGAAAAAAAATATGATTGTAATAAAAGACTATTCAAATTTTATGGTTTTAGAAATTTTAAATTTAAGATAATTGGATAATAAGATAATGAATTTAGAAATAGTTGAGATTGATTTTAGTGAAATCAAATGGATTAAACTAATTATTGAATATCAATTTATTTAAATTTGAATTTATATGGTTTAAATTAATTGTTATTTTGTATTTCAAATCTGTTTTTCCTTCTGGTTGTTTATATTCTCCTACCTCGTTCCTTTTCGGGGACGAAAAGTTTTGAGTGGGGGAGAGTGTAACGACCCGTAAATTTCAACTGTTTTAATAACGTAATTAGTTGAAATTTTGTGAAATTTTAAATGATAAAATTTTGAAATATAAATTTGATATTTGGAATACGTCTAGTCAAACATAGCAACTGGTAAATTTTCGTCCGAAAATATGAAAGTTTATTTCGCGCGTAAATTCACTTCAATTTAATCAGTTAAAAAGCGTTGAAAATAAAATATTTTCGAAACCTAAATATTTTTACATAGAAAAATTCTAAACCATCTTCTGAGCAAGATGTCAGTTCGTCATTTTTCCAAATTCGGACGTCTATTGCTCCGTCGTTCTTATTTTCTGCAAAATAGCAGCATTCTGGTACCGATATCGATTTTTTATCGGATGATCGTACCACTGATATCCATATACCGTTTTGATCGTCTAATCGAGCTGATCTGCATAGTATATTCGTTCTTGTGTTTCGGCGTCCGATACGCGGTGAAATTTACGAAACGGTAACCGTATCGGTACCCGTATTTGTGCTTTATGATTTCATGCGGCTATTCAATTTCCACCGTATATCCACCCAACAACCATCAGCTATTACTGTTTTCTGAAATTCAATGGGTGACTTTTGTTATTCCATTTATTTAATATGATATTTATTGTTCATCTTATATGCTTCTGGTCCCTTGATTTCATTTGCTGCCGTTATCCTTTCACCTATTCACTAGCTCCTTTTATAAAAAAAAAAAGTGGTTCATCATTTACGTTCTCTGTCATTTTATTTCCATCTTCTCTAGGCTAAATATTTATAACATCTCAAAAATGAAATCTGGTTCATCATTTTTTCCAATTCCAAACCCTCAAAGCACCTAGCAATCACAGCCTTCAGTACCCTCACCTTTCATTCTTCAACGTTATTTTCCCTTCCACTTCGCCAAACACCACCTACGGCCGGACGCATCCCCACCTCCACCACTCTAAGATCCGTCCATGCCAAACCCTACCCACCGAGCACCACCACCGTAGACCGTTCCATTTCGCCGTTCATCCCCGGCAGCCCACAACCGCCTCCAACCTGAGAACAAATCCATCAAACGCCCGTCAACCCGCCTCCTCAGCCTTGGCCATGATCCACTTCGTTTCCTCCTCCCTCCGCTCATCTTGCCGCCGCAAGCAGAAAGCCTACCCTTCGACTCATCCACCCATGACTAGCCGAGCTCCCTCCTTTCTTTGTCTCTTACAGGTTATGATGTGTTTCATTTTAAATACTTTGTGAATATCTGGTTTGTATAACTTGTTAATATTTCGTTTTTTAAGTATAGGTTCTGTTTATGTATCTCTTAGTTAAAATAATATGTTGCAATATGAGTTTGTCTGTAGTTATATTATATGTGTTATGCCGGTTCATATATAAATATATATATTTTGCAATGTATGGTTTTCTTCTTTTTGCTGTGAAATGCTAGTTTACAATATAAAGACTTGTAGTAGTTGAAAGGGCTGAGTGTGTGTGAGTGTATAAGGTATATAAGTTTAGTAACATACGTTCTATTATAAAATTTAAATAGGTGTTATGATTTTTAAATCTATGTGTTTTAATGAAGTAGTGATTCTCTAATAATATATATAGTATACATGCTTGTACAAATTTTAACATGTTAGTAATATGAGTTATAAATCAGTCAGTATGCTTTCACAGAGATACATGTGTTGGATTGAGACATATCTATGTTAGACTATAGGTATATTATTATATGCAGATTTGTCTAGAAACGGTTATTCGTATATGTTAGTCAGTTTTGTTGTCCTAGTTTAATCTTACAAAGCTTATATGTGTTAGAATATATGCAGTATATATGTTTATAAAGAATAGTACGTATGTTCATGATAGTTACTATAAGTTTAAACGTTATTTTATATTGTAAAGGATACGTATTATGTATTATATTATAAGCTTAAACAAAATCAAGTTCGCCATTTTGTTTTTAAATGCTGGTATAGAATAATATATGTCTGCATATATGATATCCGAAGTTTGTTGTTATATTTTCAAGTAGAGTCTGCACATATTGTGGTTGTTAATGACATGTGTCTTCTTTAGTTGAATGCACACATATATCACATTGTATATAGTAAGTTACCTTTAATGCATTGTTATATTGGTGGTATGTTAGAGGTATAAGTTATATAGGGTGGTAGTACTTATATTAGTTTTAATATAAAATAATATGTTTGGGTTTTGTCCCAGGTTGATTTGCATATAATTTTTTTTTAGTAGATATAACGTTTGGGTTGCGTGTAGTTAGTATATAAGTCCTAGCTTGCTTGTTTAGGATAGTATGGGCAATGTACATATATTATACTTGCTGTTATAGATAAGTATTAGATTGTTGTTTATGTTATAAATATACCTATGGTATGCTTATATCTATACGAGTATTTATCTCGAATATATTACTATTTAAAACATTGATTTAAATTTTATATGTTATTTTAACATTGTAAAAAAAAAATTATTATTGATTCGTAACGATGATAATATAATTGCTGTTTATATCAATCTTATTCTGATTCGTTTATCAATTCCTTATCTATCAGCTTTACCCGTCGTGTCTATTTTCTCCATCGAAGCGCGTCCATCTAGCTTTGCTTCGGAATTCGTAGCTTGTTCTGTTGTCAAATTTCTCTAACCTCGAAAGGTGAGCACTCACTCACGATTAACGTTTTTTTATTTATTAAATTTGATTTCAATTGAAACGACAATTGAAATATACTGTTGTTAGATATTTACACTGTTATTACCTGTATCAGTTCACCTGTGACATCTGACACTATTATCTGTTAATTATTTATGCGATGATAATACAGTTTGGCTGATAATTGATTGATTGTTGATGTTTATATTGGACGTTAAATTGTTAATGTTAAAATGATAAATAGTATGAAATTGAACTTGATATAGGATAATTAAATGTTAAATTTGATTAACTGACATTTGTATAACACGACCCCTTTAACTGTTGAATTTATTGACACGTAGGATTTGTTTAATTATACTTTGAACCACTGAATGTATGTTGTTAAATTGATGATGGTTGAAATTGTAATAGATGACAAGTGAAAACTGTAATGTAATAATCTTTAATCTGCATGAAATGATAGTGTAGATTCTAGAAATAATTATATTAATTCGTACAAATAACAATGCGAGTTAATACGGTTATTTCAGGATTATTTGAATTGATTATTGGATTGTTATTAATTGTTGTTGTTGCTTGTTTATTTACTTTGACACCATCCCAGTTATCACACTGCAAGTTCCCTTTGTATGTTTGATTTTGAATTGAATTGGAATCGGGTTGAAATGATAAATACCCAAATTGAACTTTGACCTTGGATATAGAAAATTAAATAAAAACCCGATTGGTCAATAATTTGATTTAAAAATAAAATTGAAGATTTTATTTGAATAAATAATATGGTTTTGAAATGAAGTTGAATTTGAATTTTTGAAAGAAAAATGTTAATATTTAAAAATCTGAAACAAAATATTAAAAATGTAATTGATGAAAGAATGTTGTTAAATTTGAGAAATGATTGAATTAAGTTGAAATTATAATTGAGTTTGAAATTATTAAACTTTGAAATTAATTAATAATTGAGTTTTGAACTATTTAATAATTAAATAAGATTGAATTATTTAATGATTAAATTGAATTGAAATTCTTTAATAAGAAAAATTGGACTTTTGAATAAGTGAATTTACTTCGTAAATAATTGAAATTGAATTTCTTTATTAATTAAGTTTTGGAAAATTATTTAAGAAGTAAATAAGTGAAATTGAAATTCTTTAACAAGAAATGAAATGTGATAATTTTGGAATTAATATAAGACTTGAAATTTAAAGAATTGGATTTGATGAATTTAATTTAATTAAATTTATAAGTTGAACTTAAGAAATTGATTTAATGATTTGGAAATTTAATAGAAATTGTTTTGAATGATAAATTTACTTTACGAATATTGAATGAAATCGATAAATGAGTTTAAATTGATTTGAAAGTTAAGTAAAATTTATTTAAATGTTTTCGGAATGAAATTTATATATGAACTTGAATCAAAATTTGAATTGTTTCAAATAGATATTGAAATTGAATTATAAGATTTTGAAATTGTGAATTTGGAAGTTTTGAAACGTAAATTATTGGAAATTGGTTTAGAAAGACAAATGAAATGTTGGTTTACGAATTGAAATTGAAATTGAAATTGATTTGGTTTTTGAAATAAATAAACGACCAATCGGTGAAATAATTACGAAAGTTATTAAAGAGACCGGAATTCGGTTATGGATATACTCTCTATCTAAACCGAAAACCACTTTAATAACTACACGCGGAGTGATGATCCAGAATGAAGTGGTTGGAATGATGTACGTGATGACTGAAGAAAGAGAACGATAATGGATAGCCTTGACACTTGTGTCAAATTGGAAATGACTAAAACAGGAGCTGTGCCGGGCCAATGGAGGATTGATACCTCAAGTGGACACACTTCTTCGAACTACTTATACTTGTTGTCGATTGGTGCACCCTTGATTTTGGGAGTGTTGTCTCACGGTGTTGCGGGCGCTGCGGCGTTGCGTTCTCACCAGTCCGGATCAGGCGAACGGTAGTATCACTACCTTGGGTATAGCCTCATGTGCCTTGTCATACTTGTATTCCATTTATGCGCGACCACTACGAATTTGATTTGTACCTTGAGTATATGGATTGCCCTCTGGTGACTTCCGGTTTTGGGGAAACTACGGTCTTGTATATGCTTGTGGGAATAAAAATGTGTTAAGGGTGGAATGGGCCATGACTTAACGCTATTTTGATATCTTTATATTACTGATAGACATTATCTACTTATCGTACACTACTACATAGTAGATAGTTTGACGGATCCTTAAAGGATGGTTATTCCAACATCCTTTGAGTTACTTGTATTTCAATTGCTATTTCACTTGAGTTGGATTTATTAATATGAGAATGTTAATCCTGACTCGAGTGTTTTGTGTTTTGCTTTACGCTCGGGTCAGACTGAGTAGTTCAGCTTTCGAGACTCACCTTTGGAGTTGGAGCTTCGCTTGGAGATTCAGCTATCTATCCAGCTTTCAGATATTCGATGATTCCAGTGATGTATTCTGATCTGTATCTGTTACTCTTCCGTTGTATCTAGTTTAACTCTGATGTATCGTATTACTCTTCTGTTGTAAACTCTGATGTATTTTATATATTCATATAGTAGCTTCATGAACTACTATCTCTTTTATTTCCGCTGCACTTATTACTCTGTGTCTGTGATCTGTGATTATATTTATTTACTGTATATGTTCAGTTTTGCCAAATTTAAATTAACAACGCGGTATTTTGAGCAATTCAATTCCGGCATGAGTGTCTACTTATACACTTATAATGGATGCGAATGGTCCAAAATTCTGGGTCGTTACAGGATGGTTCCGGCTTTGTGTTGCAGGGGAGCGGGCGTACTCCTCGGTACGGTGATCTAGGCCACGTACTGTGACGGGCGGTACCCCAGTAGCCCTGCCATTGTATGGAATCCAAACTCCAATAAGTGCCGTACGTATTAGTTGTGCCCAACTATGTTGGAATGTGAGATGTAAGCATTTCAGCTATTTCTGTATTTTACTTGAAAACCCTAGACCCTATTATAATATAACTGGATTTCCTATCAACTTTTTTGATTAGCGTAAGGTAAAAACTTTTCCATGTTTATGTGTGGGAAGTCTTACGTGATACCTTTGTTTTCAAAAGGTTTTGAAGTTAAACAATTTTAACCCGTTTACTCACACCAGACCCATGTCTGACCCAAGTGTTTATTTTCTGTTTTATTAAACTCTTGGGTACTCAATTTTTACGAGTAGCCAAGGGATTCAGGTTAGCTTTGATGAATCTATGGAGGAGATATGGAGCAGGAGGCTTCAGCATTCGTAGATAGATAGTATTCCGCTGTGTTGGTTGATCTGAGTCTTTTGTTTGAATTGTATCTTGAGTTGTATAATAGACAGAAATTATAACTGTCTATTTTGTTGTATAAGTTGTGTAACTCTGATTATGTAAAGACTATGTAATAGTTATGTGATATATTATATTTTGTTTCGTTCCGCTGTGAGATTCTGATATTGTTTAGTTCTTTCTTTCTCTTCTTTTCTCTTTTCTATCCCTTTCTTTCTTATTAGCGATACGACTTTCTGTGGAGAGAAAGTCGTGGTCGTTACAGTGGTATCAAAGCTTAGGTTGAGAGAATGCTTAAGCTTTTGGTTAAATGAATGTCAGAACACTAGGTTGAGTGAATACCTAGGTTCGGAAGGGTTGTTCATTGGAGATAGGATCTGTAGCAACCTGTTTGAGTATATATATATATACGAGAGCGCGTATTTGTTAGTTATATAAAATGATTTTATATTGTGTTAATTGATCGGTTAAGTGGTATATGGATTCTGGTCAATACGAGTAGCTAACGTTATTGATAGGGATCTCTAAACACTTGGACCAGGCCAACGGACACAATATTGTTTTAAAAGGGAAGGTGAAATAATTTTACCCAGATATATTTTCTATATATAAAAAAAAGTATCATTTTAAATGTATATGGTATTTGTAATGATTGGTTGAGATGATAATAAATTATCATCTAGGATTAAGAGTCTGAGTGTTGAGGTTGGAAGTATCTGTCGAGGCTGTAGACCGAATACCGTCTCGAGTAAACTTTACTGTGGTGAAGGATTTCATCGATCTCTGAAGGAAACCTTTTAAAGGTTCAGAGTTTATCTTTGAAGTGAAAGTTTGGATGAGTAGAGTTGGATCTGTCGATGAGGCAGAAGTTAATGTTGGTAACTTCAGGAAGAAGTAACTGTGTGATGAGATGCAGTGACTATGGATGTTCCCGAAGATGTTTTCTTTGGAACAAGTTAATGAAGTATGTCTGCTTCGGTGTTGTGGTTGAGTTCAGCATGGTGTTTCTATTTGGTTTGGGTTCGAGTTTCTCGAAGAGCTTTGGTTAGGAAATCTTTGGCATCTGTGGCAGCAGTGCAGCTCGGAGTGTTCTGTATTGGCAGGAAGTTTTCTGGCTGAGCAGTTTTTCTGGAGGTGGAGTTCAGAAGCAGTAGAGTAGATCCATTTCTTCGATGGATTGGAGAGTTAAGTTTGAGTTTTTCTGATTTGTTAAGAGAAAACAGTTTTTCTTTGGAAATAGGGTGGGTTGATCGCAAAAGTGACTTGCGATTGCTGAGTGTTCTCTTGGGTTATCAGAAAATTTCTGAATGTCTTCAGGGAAGTCAGAGGTTTGTCCGCATCTAAAGATTTAGTTTTCTTATCGACTAGGATCCCAGGAGTGGAACAGGTGGTTCAGTTAGTTGAAGGATGGTTCGTTGAGATGGAGTTTAGCAAAGCAGCTCAAGTTTTGTTGGAGT
The DNA here is from genome assembly GCA_030737815.1 of Allium fistulosum. Classification (NCBI taxonomy): domain Eukaryota; kingdom Viridiplantae; phylum Streptophyta; class Magnoliopsida; order Asparagales; family Amaryllidaceae; genus Allium; species Allium fistulosum. The sequence continues at coordinate 695,126,933 of CM060904.1, forward strand.
ATCTGAGTTCTCTTTAAGGATTTGTGGAACCATATTCTGGGATATGTTGTCCAGTTTGTGCTCGTGTTCTTCATCAGCATTTTCTTCTGCTCCAGATCAGAGTTGTGCAGAGGAAGCAGTTTTGGCGAGTGCTCCTGTTTATCCTTTCTGGATTAAAGGAGTAAGTTTAATCTTCTGTTGTTTGAGGAGTAGAATCAGTGTTCTTGATTGTTGGTTAATCTTGAGGAGATCATTCTGTTGGGTTGTTTTTGATCCAGTTTGTTTCTAAAGGCATCAGCGAAGGTTGAACTGATCAGAAGGTTGTAGGCAGCCAGGATCGTCAGAAGAATTTGTGGATAAGAGACGGAGGAATTTGGATTTCGAAGACGGAGATTTGATTTTGAATAAGTTTTCTCCGATCAAAGGAGCTATAAGATTGGGTAAGTCTGGGAAGTCAGCTCCGAGATATTTTGGATCTCTTCTGTGTTCTGATTTGGATAAGAGCTTGGTCTACTGGATTGAATTGTCAGTTTGGATAACTGGAATTCAATGTATTTTACGTATCTCTGAGGGAGTACGTGTTTGATCTATCTCTGGTTTAGGAATCAGCAGTTCTGGAGGATTTGGTTGTTGAGTCAGACTCGTTTGTAGTCTGATATCTTGTTTAGTTCTATAGATCTAGATGAGTAAGAACTCTATAGCTTAGTATTGTTGATTGTTTGGATTTTGTAGAGCGAGTATCCCGATATATATATACTTGGGGAAACTCGAGGAAATTCTATTCAGAATTTTTCGCTGGATAGTTAGAATTGTTTGTTTGGATGATTGGTTGCTATGATTGTTAGCATATGGATGATAATACATCCTTGTGATTTAAAAAGATTATTAAATTACCTTTGTTTTAAATTTCGGGGACGAAATTATTTTAAGGGGGGAGGAATGTAATATCCCGGAAATTTGGGGCAATATCAATTTAATAATCTGTTTAAATAATTAAATTGATTTGTAATCTTTGATAATAAATATTTGAATTGGTTTAATAATCTAATTGAATAAATATTTACCGAGTGAATTTATCTTTTAAAAACTAATAAAATGATTTCTATTTATAATATATATATAATTGTATATATTGTAGATAGATAAGCTTGGGTTTGTAATTTAAATAATTATATGGTTTTAAATAAGATTGTTATTTCAAATTTGAATGTGTTGTTTTAAATTGACTTTAAATTGGATTTATAATGTAAATTCAAAAGATAAGATTTAATAAAGGTTTTAATTTGTTTTCTTTTAAAAAAAAAATAATTAAACTAAATTGGTTTAAAATAAGCTTTCTTTTTAAATATCTTTTGAACTAAAAATAGTTTACAAATAAATAAAACATGACTTTATATAAATCCATATTACATAATTAATAAAAATATAAATACTTTTTTCAAAGGGTAATTGGTTTTATAATATTTTCTCTAAAAATAGTTTATATATACATATACTAAGATAAATGTTATTAATTAATAAAGTAAGTATGAAAAGTTTTATATTAACATTTAAATTAAATAAAAATTTATTTAATTACTTAGGACATGTGTTAACATCTTAACACATGGTAATAACAAGTGTAAGCTTGATAATCAATCTAATAACAAGTGGCAATTCTTTTTTTCTTTGTCAATTAAATTTTATGAATAAGTAATTAGAGAAACCTGGCTTCTATTTTCTTTCCCGTTCAAAGTTCTCTGTACAAATCTTTTTCTGTCAAAAACATTTTCTTCTTCCTAAACTAAAATATAAACTGAAAACCAAACTGAAAACAAGCTGTGAGAAATCCAAGCAACTAAACCAAACAACTATTTCAAAGATCAACCTGAGCAAGGAGCAATTCTGTCATTTAAACCTGAAATTCGTTTCTCAAACTCAAATGCAAAACCAGTAGTTCATTTTCAAACATGATTGCAAAGTTTTCTTCAACCTGGAAATCAAAAACCTGCCTGGAGTCATTTCCTTTCAACCTGAGTTTTGAAGCAGCATTCAAAATCTAAAGTTCAAATGCAAATTCTTTAATCTGGAATCAAACTTCAGCAGCATGCAAGGTTCTTGGGGTTAAAGTATTCCAGTTTTAAAGTTTTCAAAAGAAGTTTTCAAATTTAAGCTCTGTTCATCAATTATCTGGTGAGTAAACATTTTAACTTAAAAACAGTTTTTAAAATGTTTTGTTATGGATGATTGTGATGAATGATTTTAGTATATTGTGTTGCTTAGTATATAGAATGGATGCATGTATATATATTTGAAATGTCTGTATGCCTGTGAAGGTATATATATAAAAATCTGTTCTGTAACATGCACAGTTTCAAGTTCACACCAAACAAAAATTCATTACTCTTAATACACTTGATTTTAGGCTAGGACTAGTAAATGGGAAATGACTATAATAAGGTATTATAAATTTTAAAAATAATTTCAAGAATTCAAATGCAGTAATGATATCAAAATTTGAAAATGACAGAGGAAAATCAAAAGTGAGTTATAAATCGATCAAGCTAATTTATATTCTTGATTATGTAACCAAAATCGAATTGTGAAATAATGAATTTGGGTATTAAAATCACAATTTTGAATATAGTAATTCGGGAGGAAATAGGGGATGTTTGGAATTGGGTTTATCGCCGATTTCTGGCGATCGGCATGGTAGCGTCTAATGAGATTTGGGTTGGAGGTGGCCGAAGTGTGGTCGGTTATAGGAAAAATAGTGGGATAATTTTTTGGTGACTGTGGTGGTCGAGGGACGGCGAACTAGGGTTCTAAAAACAGTTTGGAATGATGACGTTCTCGAAGCTTTCGCGAGGGCCATGGGGAAACGGAGGTAATCGCGAGGTGGGGATTAGGAGTGGGAAGTCGAGATGTAGGTCTGATGATGTCGGAAGGGAAACTCGTGGTGGAGATCAACGGCAATGGTCGTTTTCCGATGATATAGTTTCAGGTGGTATGGATTTTTGGGTCAAATTCGATCCTAGAACGAATCGAGTTTACTGGGTGATCGCGTGGTATTGTCGAAGTTAGGGTCGATTCGTCGAAGGCCGGAGGGGAGTTCGTCAGCGATCGTGGTGGTTGTGCACGTGAACGTGCACGTTATCGTGTACGTGTTGGTGACAGGAGATGTATTCGGAGAAGAAGAAGAATACTCGGGTCAGGCTCGGGGTTGAAGGGGTTTTTCTCGAAGTACGCGAGTGATCGCGAGAGACACGGGGTAGGCTCGAGAATTTGGTTTGTTTGCTCGGTTATTCTGTAAACATAGAATCCTGGTTTCAAATTGTAAAGTGAATTTTAATTTCCAGGTTTAAAATTTTAAAAAGGGATATCAAGTTCAAATTTAAAAAGAAAGCAAGTTTGAATTTATTAAATTTCCAAAAGAAGGATATTAGACTAGTTTAAAAGTATGTTTTTAAAATTGAATATGTTTCAAAAATTTAAATGTTTAGAAGTGTTTGTTTTTTTTTTAAAAAGAAAATATAAACTAGAATTATTTTGTAATTGAATTCAAAAGTGTTTTCAAATAAATGTACTAGATCAAGTTTTTAAGAAAAGAAATTTAAACAAGTTTCTAAGTAAGTTTCAAAAATAAAGGTTAAACAAAGTGTTAAAAATATATTTAAAGGAGATAAGATTAAAGAATATTTAATTAGAGTATTTAATTAAGGTAAATGGTTTAGCTAAATTAATTAAGGTCCTATTAAGTAAATAAAGTATAATTACTTAATAAATTGAAGATAGGTAATTAATTATTCTAAGATAATTACTTTGGTTTAATTAAGGATAACCATTTTGGAAAATTGATTGAGTATAATTATTGAATATTTAGTTAATGAAAGTAATTAGAGGATAATTATTTTATGAAAGTAATTAAATAAGAAGTGATTAAGGCTAATTACCTAGTATTATTAATTAAATAATTTATTTAATTAAAGGATTAAGGATAATTAATAAGGTAATTAATTATTTGTTAAGGTAATTAATTAAAAGTAATTAATTAAGGAAGGTAATTAATTAGAGTTAATTACTGGTTAAGTTTAATCAAAGGTGATTAATAAATTATGGTTTAATTAAAGGTTAATTATTTAATGTAATTAATAAATAATTAAAGGTATAATTAGGGATCATTAGTTTATAATTAATGATGTGATTAAGAGTTGATTAATTAAGATTAATTAATCAAATGACAACTAATTAATTGTAATTAATTAAGGATTAAAGTAATTGATTTTAATTAATTAATTAATGAAGTAATTAAAGGTTAATTACTATATTTGATTAAGGATAATTAATTTGTGAAATTAATTAAAAGATAAATATTACTTAAAGGTAATTAAAGTATAATTAATCAAGGTGATTAATTAAAGTGGATAATTAGAGAAAGATTAATTAATTTATTGGTAATTAATTAATGATTATATAAGTAAGATTTATAATGAAGTAATTAATTTAATTTACTTTAAATTAATTAAGGGATGAAGTAATTAATTTAATTCACTTTAAATTAATTAAAGATAGAGATAGTTAATTTAATTCATTTTAAATTAATTATGTTGTGATTAAGTAAATCATTGCTTATATAAGAATAGATGACATTGATTGTCCTGAATGGATGTAATCTCAGAAATGAGATAAGTAATGTTGTATGGTATGAATGCTTGGTTGTATTATGATGGTATTATAGATTAACTATTGTGATGTTGATATGGATTACATATTGGTTATGAATCATCTTTTTAATTGGTAATGTGATTATCAATTGTGAATTATGAATTATCTATCTGTATGAATATAGATAAGTTAAATTGTTTAAACCTTTAAACAACTTGGCCTTAAAAGATACGTTTTGGATTTTGATGAGACCGGGATCGGGTTTCCGTATACCGGAATTCCAGGTCTGGAGACCCGAATACCACATCGATCCAAATTAACGATAGGTCGTGAATCTCAAGTGAAGATGAAGATTTAGAGTGCAAGGGTTATTGTCGTTAACTCTGAGGGTGATTCCAAAACGAGTGTAACGAGATAATGCCTTCGGTTTCGTTCGAACCCGGAACGAACTTGTATGGATTGAATGCTTTCAGCACATCGTCAGGCGGACGATGAGCATTCTAAGTGATATGTTCTGATTAAAGGTAATCGTAACCTCAAGCCTCATCAACCGGGAATGGCTAAAACAGGGGAGGTGCAGCAAGGCTTCGTGGGTAGCACCCACTGAGAGCAAGATAGATCCCTGTCTAGAGGTCCCTTTTCTTTTATTCGGCTTAGTGTGTGGTTGGTCGCGCCAACTACGGGATTATCTTGTTCGGAATTATCCAGTAAGGGATGGTTCCGGCTTTGTGTTGCAGGGGAGCGGGCGTACTCCTCGGTACGGTGATCTAGGCCACGTACTGTGACGGGCGGTACCCCAGTAGCCCTGCCATTGTATGGAATCCAAACTCCAATAAGTGCCGTACGTATTAGTTGTGCCCAACTATGTTGGAATGTGAGATGTAAGCATTTCAGCTATTTCTGTATTTTACTTGAAAACCCTAGACCCTATTATAATATAACTGGATTTCCTATCAACTGTTTTGGTTAGCGTAAGGTAAAAACTTTTCCATGTTTATGTGTGGGAAGTCTTACGTGATACCTTTGTTTTCAAAAGGTTTTGAAGTTAAACAATTTTAACCCGTTTACTCACACCAAACCCATGTCTGACCCAAGTGTTTATTTTCTGTTTTATTAAACTCTTGGGTACTCAATTTTTACGAGTAGCCAAGGGATTCAGGTTAGCTTTGACGAATCTATGGAGGAGATATGGAGCAGGAGGCTTCAGCATTCGTTGATAGATAGTATTCCGCTGTGTTGGTTGATCTGAGTCTTTTGTTTGAATTGTATCTTGAGTTGTATAATAGACAGAAATTATAACTGTCTATTTTGTTGTATAAGTTGTGTAACTCTGATTATGTAAAGACTATGTAATAGTTATGTGATATATTATATTTTGTTTCGTTCCGCTGTGAGATTCTGATATTGTTTAGTTCTTTCTTTCTCTTCTTTTCTCTTTTCTATCCCTTTCTTTCTTATTAGCGATACGACTTTCTGTGGAGAGAAAGTCGTGGTCGTTACATGTTTTCAACTTTTACTCTAGGACCAAGGGAAGAAACATATATACATTCACAACTTGGTGTACCACATGATCTAGCAAACGAACCCCACTTTTAAAGAAATGAAAAAACAAAACAAAAATTCCATTGTTCACATGTAATCAACTCTGAACTCCATGTTAGTTGTGTACATTGCAATCATATAAATGTCAATGTAATACATATACGTTATTTGAAGCACTAAGCTCATGCACATAATTCTTATGTTTCATGTTTTGGCTAGCTCTACACATTTATTTCTATATATTATACAAAAATTAATTTGAAATGTATAAGAACGCAGATATTTATACCTTTACAGGTGGAATAGATTAGTTCTCGACACATAACGGCAAAGACATGATCCTGACGATGTCCTTTTTACTGTGATTTTAACATTATACTATTGTGATCTAACATGACATTGTTACAATTTGTAACAATTTACTGTTAAATTTACAAAGTATACTGTGGTGATTTTTAATATTATACCTTTGGAACAATGTCCTTCTAGATCACAACAGTATACTATTAATATGAACTGCAATTGATTAATGTAATACAATGAATTAACAGTAGAAAAGGAGGTAAAAATTATAAATTCCAAATGGTACTGAATAAAATTAAGCATGGAAAACACATCTTAAACAAAGAATATATGTTTAGTTGGTAATCATCAGTTAAAGTTTGAATCACAATTCAGTGGACTAACCTTAGTCAATCATAGATCGGTGGATCCATAATAATTAATCGGTAATTGAAGTTAACGACTGATGATTGAGGATTGAGGATCGTAGGTTGAAGGCGGAAGAGATGTTGGATCTGGAATAATCAATCGATCGTAAATTGAAGTTAGAAAAGATGTCGAATTGGGATTCGCCTTAGATTTGGAATCGCCTTGGATCTAGAAATCTGGAATTGCAGGGGAGATACGAAAGCAAGGGTTTTTTTGGTTACAGGGGTTAGAAATGAGGAACAGACGAAAAAAAAAGAAATGGGCATTTTGGGAATTTCAAAAAGACACGGTTGAAATTAATTGATTGAATTCTCATTATTAGTAGTATAGATAGATAGATAAGGGTCAAAGACAAGTGTTATCTAAACATTGTCACAATAAACCCAAAACAATTTATACATTAAACATTATCTTTAAAATCCTCTTTTAAATATGTAATTACATTTATAAGGGTTAAAGATTAGTGTTATTTAGATATTGTCACAACAAACCCAAAACAATTGATTTATAATTATTCTCAAAGTATTCCTTATTAAAGTCATAATTATAATCCTAATTACAATCCTAATTATAATTAATAAGGATTAAAAAATACTACTTAAACCTTGTTTACTACAACCCAAAACCATTTACTTATCGTATTTTGTTAAGTTTGATAGTTGACTAATCGACTACATAGTTCCAAAACCGATTGCTTATAGAACTCAAGGTTCGTATACTTATCACGTTTTCGCAATCCAACTTAACTATTCCTCAGTCAAGTGGGAAGCAGGTAGGTTGGAGCGTTACTACTCATCCCTACTCAAACATCAACCTTGACTCTCACAAATAGAGAAGTCTACCCCGCTCGGATTTTAGTGTTAAGTGTAGTATTACTATCATTCCATATACAAATTATCTACACGTTCACTTTTACATAATGTAACTTTTCGTCCCTTCTTCCAAAATAATAGTTTTTCAAAATACTCTTAAATAAGTTAGAAATGTTTTTAAAATGGTATATATATGCATAATAGTTTATTTAAAAATTTACTATATTTAATAGAGTTTAAAATAAAATTAAAGAAGAAAAGTAAGGAAAATTCTTTATACAATAATAAAATATTAAACTAGTTTTATAAAGTTATATATAAATAAAATACCTTTTAAAAAAATACTTTAAATAAGTTATAAATAATTATATAAAAAAATTACTTTAAAGATAATTACGTAATATTGATTTAAAACCTTATTCAAAATAAACAAGTTATATGTATGTATGTATGTGTGTGTGTGTATGTGTGTATATATATATATATATTAAGAAAACCTTTACTTTACACTTTCAAAATAAATTCTTTCAAAAATATTTAAACTTTGAATTCTTTTAAAGTACTTGTATACCATTTATAAAACACCTTTGAAAAGTTTTTATAAAATATCTAAATAAAACAACATTTTAAACTTTATTAAAAATAAGGATTTTCAAAGTGCATCCATAGTGACTATCGCTATATGGACCGTAACTTTTACAACTTTATTTTATAAATTAAATAGCATTTCAACTCAATTTATCACTAACTTCTATACTACTATAAGTGTAGAAAGCAAATAAAACATCTCATTCATAAAAAGATAAGAAAGAAGAGAGGGTATTCAAAGTGCATTTATAGGGACTATCGTTATACGAACGATTCCAAATTCAACTTCATTCCTTCACATATACATATAACAAGTCTCAACTTCAAATCACATCACAACTAAGCATAGAAAGGCATATAAACAACATTTATACATGAAACACAATATTCAAAACAAGAATAAAATAAACAACATCAAAGTGCTTCTATAGCTACTATCGATATACGAACACTTTCATTTCAAGTCCAAATCAAGTCTGTCCCCTACTAATCCTTATGTGCTTTGTTTTAAGGCTATGTAAAAAGTCATACATAACCATTTACATATGTCCTTGCTTTCCAAAGTAAGAATCAACAATTATCACAATTTAAATTCAAGCAACATTTATATATTTCAAACGACAACACAAGCATCATTATTATATTTTGATGGTGAGGAAACTCACCTGTATTCAAACCAAACACTACCATCTTCCTAACTCTACCTTACAAGCACAAAAAAACTTCCTACCTTCACCAAGCAAACACCACAACACTTCCTACCACTCCTTGCAAGCTCACGGCCTAACTTTCCCCCAACTATTGCTCATGGTCATGGGCTATTATGGTGAATTGTACTACTTTTCTTAGAGCTTTGACTTGCTAGATGTTGTTGCTATGTTGTAGCAAGGATATAGAAAGTGTTTAGAGGAGAAAAGAGTTGGTCTAAATTTGTTTTGAGCTGTGCAGTTAAAACGCTTAGCAGTTCCATAGCGGTGGAAGTGCAAAAAGTTATGGCGAGGATATAGCGGAAAATAGCGGAGGTGCAAAAATCTCCATTAGATATAAAACCAAATATTTAATGTTAATTTATTCTCATTCTTACATCATTTATGTGGGAAAAAGAAATACTGTTTAATCTTATATAGCAAAATCGAAGAATATTATGATTTATGCAGTCTAGATTTGGTGGCTATAATATATCTCTAACTTATATTGAGCACTTATGCTTTAAAATTAGGTATTTACCCTAACGTTATTGATTTGGTTCGATAGAGAACTAATAAAATCAAACTTTTTATATTATTGTTGCTAAAGTGGATGCTAAAATGCCTTGATTTAGTGGGTGTAGCGAAAAATAGCGGGGCTTAAAGTGGATCTATTGTTTGACAGCACTATACTGAAAAAGCGTAGCGGTCGAAGAGTGCTACACGCTATAGCGGGGATTTTTTAGGGCTTTAATGGGGCTTTAATTGCACAGGTTTTGAGAAAGTTAGAGAGGAGAAAGACATAAAAAGAATTGTTTCTTTGTAAAGGAATTAGCAAACTATTTTTATGAACTAAGGGTGTGCTTTTATAGACTTCTAAAATGTGGCAAAAGACCTCCACTACCCTCCTAAATTAACCCAAAAGGAAGCTTCCTCCCACCTTCTGCTCCATGAGACAAGCCTTAAAACAAGCCTAGATTCCCTCCACTTCTCATGCCTCACCTTCAATAAATCACTACTTCTTTCAAGCCTTGAATTTATGGTCCTTTTGTCCTTAATCTTTCTTACTTTTAATTAATTTTGGTTAAGAGCAAAGGTGAATTAAATGGTTGTAAATGTGTTCATATATATATTCATATGTTACTATACAAGTTCCAAAGAGTTTGAACAACTTTTGGTGATTAAAAAGTCATTTATCGATGAAACGATTTTTGGTCACATTATCGGTATTTCTTCGAGCTATTTATTTTTTAAACAAATTTCAAAAACGAATTTCCTATCATTTTACGTTGAATTAAAAGGGGATAATAAGGCTATAAAATCATATTTATTCACGTTAAATCCTAGATATAAATATTTAAATAATTTAGATATTCAAATACGAAGTGTTTTGAAATTCCAGGTCGTTACAATTACACATTCCCATAGTTACCCAATCCGGTAAAATGGTTCATTCAACGACATAGTTTTCCAACGGTCACTATGAACCTGTGCAGTTAAAGCGCTCGGTGGATTCAATGCGGTAGAGGTGCAAAAAGTCATAGCGGGGATGTAGCAAAGATATAGCGGGATATATCGGATTACTCTAAAATAGCATATAAATCCCATACTTGTTGTTTTTAAAAATATATAGATAGTAATTATGTGAAAAATTAACATTCAATTGAATTATAATTAATACAAAAATAATTTTAAATAAAAATATGTGCAAATGTATTGTAAATGAACGTAAAACTGTTATATAACTTAATTTAATTTAGTAGAATATTAGAGTATTATCATTTCTAAACATATATAAAAAATTCAATGAAATTAATTAATTTCATAATTTTTATAGCGTATAAATATCATTTTTCAATCCAATTTTTTTATAGAAGATATAGCGGAAATAGCGGAAATAACGGGATATAGCGGAAATAGCGGGGATTAAAGCGGAAAGGCTATATGTTGGGGATATATGGAAAAATCATAGCGATAGGAATCCGCTATAAGATATATCGGAGTTATAGCGGGGATATAGCGGGGCATTAACTGCACAGCTATGAACTTATTTTAGTTTTCTTGGGCCAATTAAAAACCTATCAGGCTAACTCGGGCCAAGATATATCAAATAATCCAACGGTCTTCTAGTCCATTTTGAAGAAAACAATAACGGTCTTCTAAGATTGGTAGGAGAAAAATGTAGCAACCAGCACCTTAATGGGCCTAAATTTCCACTAAATTGAAACCCAAGTCCTTTAGGGCATGGATCGTTTGTTTTGGTAGTATGACTCCTGGATATCCCCCAATCATCATTTGATAAGCCTTGATTCTATCTCATCGGCCGTCTGACCATAGCTGATATGTCTGGGGTTTGTATGGAAGATGGCAGTTTGGTGTTTGTCCTGCGAGACCGTTCTGGTCGGTGTCTCCTCTGTTGGCGATCAACCAAGTGTTTGTCCTGGGGACCAGCATCATTAGAACCTTGGTCCACCGGCTATCAGAGCGCGATCAATATAAATTCATAACGGAATAGAAATATATAATAGAACATAAATACTAACTAAAGTTACTACCTTGAAATCAATGGTATTCTTTGGATATTTAATTGCCTTATCAGTGCCGAGCATGAATAAGAAGACTTCTCCATCCACCATTCCCGTCTTGCTCCAATAACATGTCCCTCTAATCTTTCTGTGGGTTGTAATAAGGAGGGGTCAGAACAATGCTCTGATGACTGGAAAATTACATATTTTACCCACAACATTAATTTATGTTGATTGATTTCCATTGAAGTGTCATGTCTATTATTCATGGGTAATCTGTTAAATCTTAAGTGTGCATACGATATGCCTAACCTCCCCCAAGGTGTAACTATATGTATGCATGTATACATATACATACATATATACATACACACACAGATATATATATACAGACACACACACACACGTATACTATCCAAACCCTTGGTCACTTAATACTTCTTAAATAGGAAGGAGGCAAACCCAGCGGCAATTTAATACCTCAACCCCAAAGCGGACCTTCCGCAACGTAAACGCTAGTCAATTGGTCCTTACTACAAATTCGATGACCCATAGATATGGCATTATACTATAATTACCATACAACTAATGCAACTCAAAGACTTATCGAAGGGTTAACTAGCCCATCTCCGACAAACAAACAACTAACTAACTAACTTTGAGATCTATGTGTATCCCATATGCATTCTACACTAGTTGGAAGCAAAATCCATCAGGGCATAACCCAATCTTTGCTATCAATCGCTCGGGACTTCTGGCAGTTATTGCCTATATTCCACCTTACTACTCTATACCGGTCCAACAATAATACTAACATAGCCCATCGACCTTCCACAGCCAAAATACCGTTTAGACTAACCTAATGTAAATCAAAGAAAATGCCTCTTTTAGTTACTTAATATCTCTTATTAGAAATGAAGCAGACCACATTTCCTTAAAAGTACTAGGCCATTTAATACTTTAAATCCAAGGTGAGCCCTTGGTATATTTTCCTCTACATATACACAAACGCATATCCCTTCTCTATGGGTCTTATGTTTGGATTCGTCTCACATCCCAATTCATTTTAACCAAACCAATTATCCTAGGCCTAAATATCAGACTTGTCCTACTAATTCACGCTTATCCTAACGTATAATTAAGGCTGTATAATTACTCACTATGAAAATTATACTGCCTCCTTGTATATAATTCTTATCTTTTTCGTTTATTTCCTATATTTCATAAATGTCAATTTTTCTTTAGTAAATGGTCATTATTATTCTATTTGGACAATCTCTAATGCCTATTTTATTTACTCATAAATGTCATATTTAATCCTTTAACCAGTTCCATTAATCGCATTTATGTCCTTATTTAACTCCTGCAACTTCCTATTAACTACATATTTATTGCCCTATTAATTTTGGAGTTACTATCTATTTTCCATCTGCACCTCCTGATCTTGTAATTTACTACGCTATGTATAACTAAACGTCCTAATTATAACTAATGCGAATATCGACGTATACAACACTTATAAATATATATTTATTTTTGTCGGTAGGTGCAATTATACATATACATACACACATACATTCATATATATACGTATATATGTATATATGTATACTTCTATTTATAACTATTAATTCCTAAACCATAATATTCCTTTTCATGTTTTAATTTATCAATGCTATCTTCTGAAAGGATTACCATTGTAACTTTCCATAAGTTAACCAAAAGTCTCTGCTTCGTTTGAAATTATACAGAATTATCTCTTTTCCTTTATTGAAATAGACAGCGCAAATTATAGGGGAAAACATCCGTATTTTATATATCTCTTTCATTTTTGGTACGTTCCTTATCTTTTCAAACGATGCACATTTTATACATTTATGGAATTAGATAATTTATGAAAATTTCACGGAAATAGATACAATTAAATTGTACCCCATCCTTAATAGTTAAAAACATAGAAATTCATATTCAAAGTCAAATTAGGGCAATCTAAACTAATATTAACATTTTACAACCCAACTATAAATCCGAAATAAACTTTATAACTTTGTCAATATTCAACTTTATCAAATTTAGACCGATTCCCAAACTTACATATTAGGTTGTAGGTACCATTCCTGTTCCATTTACATAACTTATAGAATATGCAGGCGAGATTTCATCTTCCTAAGTGTTAACCCCAAAAAGTGCAGGGAAGGGAACCTTAGCTAATGATGGAATTTGGAGAGCCTAGATTTAACCTTAACGAGCGTTGGCAAAAGCGACACTTGGTTGAGTTAAGGCTTAAGAAAAGTGGACAAGCAGGCTTAAGTCCATGAAGAAGTCGTATGCATAGCCATGTGAAGTCATATGTACTTGAAGTTGATTCACGTAGTCAACTGTATGCCAAAAATAAAAATCAAGAGTATGAGTACTTTTAGAATTTGAAGCAAGCTACGATTAATAAATCACAAGTGCTTTGGAATTCAAAAGTAAGCCATAATTCAAGAAATTTTATTCCATATAACGTTGAATGTACAAAGTCCTTTGTGCAATAGCCCTCTTGGCACTAAAATCCCCAAATCAATTTAGGGTTACAAAGTTTTAAATGTAAGAGAATGAAAAAAGAAATATTCGTCCCTTCTTCTAAGCCTATAGGTCTGTATTTATAGGGATTGAAGTGCGGCACAACAGGTTGGTTTAGGCATTCATAATTCTCAGCATTTTTAATGTCATATGGCGCTAATCCTTGTCCAAGGATGACTTTCGCACTCTTCGATGCATAATAGGGCTTCGGCATTGCCCCATTAATGGAGGCATGCAGCGTCAATGACTTCCGGCATTGATGGCTCTTGTTAGGACGATCAACATCTTTTATTAGTAGGTGGCGATATCAGCTTGGATCGCCCTGAGCATGGATCAGCATCAATAAGGAGCGGTATTAATATGTAGCAGAATTGAGAAGGAGTGGCATCGATAGCTTCTGTGGATATTGACGACTTTTGACATCAACATCGCATGCATAGATGTGCGGTGCCCTCCAAGTGTGGATGAAACGCACCATCTAAAAGTCAACATTAAAGAGTGATCGCACGAAATAGTGGCATTGGTAAATGATGGTATCGGTAACAAGCGGTATCGATAAGATGTGGTATTGATGTGTTGCGACATCGCACATGATTCTTCATTGTTGAAGTGCGGCATAGATCACACCGCTATAATATTGGTGGCTTTGTATATGGCATAATAAACTATGGCATTGATTAGTAATGTGAGAGATTCAATACAGACTATCCAACTCTATAGGTAATATGCGATACTGATGTCATTTAGTGTCCTTGGCTTCATTGATGACATGCAGTACTGCACATTAACTGACATTGATGAGGTGCGGCACCGTAAGCCTTCGATATTGATTTCTTACTATTCCTTCATCATTAACTACTGATGCATTGTTATATCTACGTCGCATGCTGCATATCTTTGAAGGCAATTATTGGAGTAATTGTCCCTCGGTGTTGAGGAAGCATTGACTTTTCAAGTTTATAATCTCGGAAACAACCTTTGCCGCCTATTGGTATCCCATGCAAATCCATCCATCTATTCAAAATGAATCGATGGTGCATGTCCGTCTTCTTTCTCTTATATAAATAGCTGTACGTTCCTTTCTTATATTTTTCCCTGCAATTAAGATGCTCCAGCAAGAAATCAAATTTTTCAAAGAAATCAAAAACTTTAATTCTCAAGCATTCGAATCAGAGTTCAGATACAACATTCGCTTTATATCAATTAAGTTAATGAATTAAATTAAGTGATTTTTTGTTGAAATTGCTACTAGGGTCTAGTTTGGATTCCCTCGATTTCAAGTTGACATTTGGGCTCGATTATGGGGCCTTGATGCTTACATTATTAACTAGGTTTATAATCGATTGTGATTTGAGGTTAGATTAGCGTTGAATTCATATATCGTACAAATGAATTTTAAGTTAATCGACGTTGGTACGAAACCCGGTGTGTTCTTAGTTTAACGATAAAGAAGATGATTTAGTAGACCCTATACCGGATACTGTTTTGCCCTTTATCGATATTGATGCCATACAACATTGTTATAATGTTTGCTATCGATTCATTTTTTATGCTGAAATCGATACTTTTCGATATAGATATGATATTCGACATTTCTTGAGTTTTCTAACTGTTCCATTATTCTAACAGTCAACACCGAGTTTAGTAAAACTACAGCGTGAGACTTTCATATCGTAATTACTAAGTTGATGTGCAGTAATCCACCCATTGTTATAAGGAAATTTATAATGGTTAGATGTGGCATTATTTAGTTCGGTATGAATTATAAATGATGTCTATTATTTTCGACATTGACTTATGGGTATGCTTTGATACTGACAGACCTACTCTTTAATGTTATAAATTAAGCCTCAATCGATATCATTACTTACGACATTGCTCTTTCAGAACCTATAAATTACTTAAACGATCAGTACATCATCGATCTATGTCATCATTATTCATTAGTGTCAACAACCTTATTACCCCAACATTGGTTATAACTACGACATTCACTATTGTTTGATAATATAACCTATGCGACAATCTGCATTGATGTATCCATTCGATATGGGTCTATTGATGTTGCATTGTACCTAGGATACCTTTGAGTGAAGTTTTATTCAAATTTCATGCAATTTCCAATAACTTACTTTGTTATCATAAATTTAACAGTTATTTGCATCTTTGATTTAAATTTCAACATTTTACTACTTAATTAACACCTCGCTAGACTTTATATTTTTAATGTTCCGATATCATAGCCTTGAGGGTAGGTAAATCACTTAGATGCTTTTTAATAGTAATCCATTTAACAAGCATTACCATTTCTTAAAGTTGAAATAATATCACCTAGCAAACAAATGGAAGGTCGGAAGGAAATCAAGAAATCCATCAACAAGACTAGCAATGCCCTAAGGCTTCATCATCCACTAGTAAGAAAGGGACCACCTCCTGAATCCATCATACATCACCACTCAGACTAAAGCTGACTACATCTTGGAACAATTTGGAATTACTGGCATTGTAGCTATTCCTACTGATCCTTCAGACAACATTTATAATCCACCAAAAGGATATTTTGCCTTTACTGCGATACACATCTGACACACGGGTAATCTTCCCTTTTCCAATTTCCTTTTGAGATACTTGGAGCGCTTGGACATTGCCCCAATCCAGTTCTCCCCAAATCCATTTACATATTTGACTTGTCTAGAAGTCTTGGCCTAGGAGACAAGACTTCCTTCTCTAAATGCTGAGATTTTCCATTCAACAGTTGGTATTGCTAAGATTGGTGAGCAACAAGATCACCCTTTATATCGGAATTGTCCTCTCCCAAAAAGCTTAATTTCTAAAAGTGTTAACAAAATAAAAGGATGGGAGACACAATTCTTTTACGTCAAATGCTACTCTAACATTAGAGGGATATTTTCTTCTGCCAATAAGTTTCTACCTCTGGTTATTCATATTCATTCATTATTATTTATTGATAAGTGTTTCTTCCAGATGCTGCTCCCAAAAAGCTAAGTCCCACTAACCAAGAAACTGTGCAGTCCCTAACTCGAGTAGTAGAGAATATTAGGAACAAGCCTAAACTGTTAACTCTAACAAATCTCCTTCGGAATTCTATTATTTTGGATCATCACAAGATCTTAGGGGAGCCTCAGATGGTTAACGGTAATGCTCAAGGAAAATGATCGTTGGAAATGGGCAAGCCAGGATCTTTTTCTACTAATTCTCCGATTCAGCTCGAACCTTTTGGTGAGATACCATTGCATCCTATGTCAGATCTCTTGTAGTGTTATCTTATAAGCTTTTTCTTTTCAATTTAGGTTCATCTGCTTTAGTAGCTATCTCTACAAAGAAGGAGACCATAAGTGATGCTCCCAAAGAAAATAAGAGTAAAGATGGTACTTCTGCCTTGGCTTAGGCCCCTGAATTTCAATCTTTCAAGGACACCATTTCTAGCTTGTTCAAGTCTTCAAAAAGAAAACCAACCGATGGTTCCGTTACTGCTGCAATTCCTAACAAGATGTCTAAGGTCGGGGGGATGCGCACCCCTGTTGTTGTGGATGAAGAACCATTTGTGAATATTGATCCGAGCCCTGAGGTGTTACATCTTAACTCCTCCGGGGAAAAAGTTCAACAACCAACTGAGATGGGGCATTCTCAAGATTCCCTCCTTCGCATTTCTCTTCCGGACTCTTCTGGGGACCTGAATCGTTTATGTAAGAAGCTTGGTTTGTTCTTACTTTATAGGATCCACTCCTCTCCAAGTCTCGGTCTCCAACCCTTGCTAGCAATTTTTATGACCTTCTCCAAGTGGTCATCCAGTCTTCGTCTTTTACCGCTCTCAAGCCACCACATTCCTCGTCTTATTCTTAAGACCATCGATTACTATCCTTAAGTAGTTCTTATCGGTATGTGCTTTTTCTATTTAGTTGTTTCAGGCTCTTAACCTTTTACATAATATTCTGATTCATACCTGTTACTCATTTTAGGGTACTAAACATATGCTTCCTCTTCAAGAGGATACTATAGGATCCTTCAGTGAAATGTCTAAACTAAAGGAGCAAGTTTCTTCACTCAATGGTCGTATAATCGATTTCCAACGGTGAAGGACGAGACTGTAAAAGAGAAAGAAAATCTTGCCATTTCACTTAATGAAGTAAAAACTTCACTTAAAAAGAGAAAACTGCCAAGTAGACTTTAGATGATAAGGTGAAAGCTTTAGAGATAGGACTTAAGGAGGCCGTTATGAAGGAGGCCAAACTTGTGAAGGAGAATGAATTTTTAAAGGAGTAGCTGCAGAGGAAAAGAACTCTCCTGAACAGATCGACTGACATAATTAAAGATGTAAAGCAAAAGGTGTCTTATTTCCTTGACACAACTCTCGATACAATTATCGAGAAATCTTACGAGAAGGCACTCTATATAGCATATGTTAATAACATCCAGCAATGCCCAGATCTGGACTTCCCCTCTCTCCTTCCAGCTTGGAATGAATAGTTTAAGGAGAAATTCAAAGCTATGCCTGAGAAAGCCTAGGCATCCATAGAAGAATCTTCTGAGGAGGAGGAGGAGATTGATGCCAAGAAACTTCTCACTTTTGACGACCCTCCAGCATATGAAATAATAGAATCTGATGATGACATCAAGAAGATGATGATAATGACGATAATAATGATGATAATGATGACAATGGCGGTGGTGTTGGAAAGGGTTCTTCTGGATCATCAATGGAGAAGGACGGGTTGGGGGGTGCTAACCCAGACTTAGCGGCCCAAGGTACAGATGTTATTGAAATTCTTGATTCCTCAACTAAAGATTCTCCTCAAAAAAATAGTGCTCCTCAATGCCACAAACCCAAGGGGAAAGTGTAGATTCTTTCGTCTTCAATTCCTCTCTCTCAGGTATGGATCTCTTTACTTAATTGTCTTAAGTTATCAAGTAGTTCTTAGTTAATACGTTAATTAATTTAGTCAAGGAGAAAATTGAAATATCATTATGAAGTTGTGCTCAAAAAGAAGCAAATGGAAATAGATTGATTAAATAGAGAATTAGATAGAAAATTGAAAGAGTATAATGGATTGTTTGAGAAATATAAGAGTCTTGCTGCTAGTGCATCAAAACTAAGATTTTTTAAAGAAAGACAAGTTGTTCCATGGATGAAGAAAGCATGCCTTCATCGGGACAGACTCTTTGTAAATGTAGAGCTAATGACCCTCTTTTGGATGCTGATCGATGATGGTAATGACTTGGAGGAGCATCTTTATAGAGTATACTCTAGGCATAAATTCGTCTACTTCTCCTATTTGGGCGATAACTGCGGGGGTTTGCTTAGGTGCTTCTATCTTAGATACTTAGATGAACATGGGTCTGATTCTCATCGAGGGCATGTTAGAATCTCCCAAGAGTTGCTTCTATTCCTCTATATTCTTGCTCTCCTTCCCCTGAAAAACTCAAATACAATAGGAAATTTTTTATTTCTGAACTGTATAAGAAATCGATTTTGTATAAACCCGAATAATTGTATAATTGGACTATGTAACTCAAGTAGCTCAGAATTTTATCACTTTTGTTTCTCCTATGCTTAGTTTAATTTTCCATTTATTATATAGATTAAGGAATCCCCAAATAGTCATGTTCCTATGGAATTCTTAAATAAATTTATCAAGCTAGAGTGGGACTTTAAGGAGAAGTCTCTAATTCTCAGAACTTCTCAATTAGCAAAGCATTGTTTTCTTATAGATTTATAAGAGGATTACACGTGATTTCCTCGGCTTCATTTTGAATTCTTGGGTGATGAGAAAGATAAATTTCTTAGCGAAATCCGGACTTACCATAACAAATTGTTGTGCAATCACACTAGCCCTCCGATCGGGAAACTGGACTATTATCGATTCCCTCTAGTTAATACCCTAGAAGGGATTAAAACTTCTTTTGACTCCACTTTTACCTTGTCGGTCGGGCAATTTGAAAAGGCCAAAACTACTGTTTCAAAACTTTAAAAGTTAATTGAATGTTTGAAAATAGAACTATGATGTATTTCGAATTTCCTTATCGTTTGTAAATCTTTGTTATCACTAATAAAAGAGCTTGTTTTTCATGTACTAATTCATGTTTCACTTATTTTGAATAGGAAACCCTATTAGTGCTTGCATTTGACCCCCTAGATATTCTTTCTTAGTTGCATGATATCAAAGATAAATGGTTAGCTAATATTGAAAAGAGATCGTCTTCCCAAGTCGCCTCGGTTTTGCGGTTTCCAAATAATCAGAAGCGTGGAGTGGCATAGGAAGTATTATGAATTACATTCAACATTTAGTAAATATAAAGAAATGACTTCCAGCTAGGAGAGTCAAATCAACGAGAAGAACCAAGAATTTCAAAATTTGAAAGAAAAGATTAATATAGCTTTAAGATCTAAGCCTTCAATTAAGGTTGATAAGGAGATAGCTAGATTACATCAACAGATAAACGATTCTGAAGTGGATTTAATGAAGAGCCAAGTATCCTGCCAATCTTTGGAACTTACTGCTAGCGGAGGTGATTCTATCCTTCCTACTTCTACTCCTGGGAGAACGACAAGATCTCAATCCTTAGCTAGCAAATAATTTCTAGCTTTATTAAACCCACTTCCAGGGTTAAGTAATAAAGTGATCTCCAAATGGAGTACACAAGTCAAGTTTGAGTGTATGCAGTTTTTCGACAAGAAATGGAATGAAGAAATTTATCAATGTCTTAATGCTTATGAAAGCCAGGTTGAAAAGCTTGACCGTGAAAAGCACACTTTTGAACAGGAGATTAAGAAATTACATAGCATGGTTCAAAACTTAAAAAGGAGCCATTAAGACTCTCATGCATGCACTGAAAACCCAAATCGACCCAGTTGATGATGTGAACATCATTCGGAAAAAAGAGAAAAAACTTAAAGAGCTTTTGAACATAGTCATTCGTCGCAAAGATTCTTCATCAGTTGTCACAAATTTGGAGAGGTTGGCACAAAGCTTGACTCTTAACAAAGAATCGTTTTTAATAATAAAAAATGTTGTCTATCTTTTGTACCTACAACTTTTGTAGATAATGTTTTAGATTGTAAATAAATTTGTACTTGTTTAGATGTTACCTCGAGTGTACTGTATGCACTCTTCCTTTTGAGTTTGCTAGATTGAATATGTATACCTGTTTTATGGCATGTAGCTTTGAATTGAACACTGGTTTGTCTTTGAAATTTCTTGGTTGATATTCTGCTTATACATATATTTGGACTTTAATATGGTCTATCACCAGATCATAAATATAAAACCATCTGATAGTAGATAGAAGATCACAAAACCCATCTGGAAATGGTGAAAAAGAAGACCAAAAACTCATCTAGTAATAGATAGAAGACTAGTAAACCCATCTAGCAATAGTGAAATAGAAGACTAGAAAACGCATTTGGAAATAGATAGAAGACCAATAAATCCATCTAGCAATAGTGCTTCCTTTTGAGCTGACAGAGAAATCCCGCTTTAAATCATGAGATACCATATTTAGTAAACCTTCCTCTAGAAGATTGATTGGCTTTGTTTTGGAGCGCAAACGGTTTGCCTTGACAGATCTCCCTCTAGAAGATTGATTTTGCTTTGGAGCACAAACGGCTCATATTTGACAGATCTACCTCTAGAAGATTGATTTTGTTTTGGAGCACAAATGACTCGTATTTGATTTATCTTCATCTAGAGATTGATTTTTCTTTGGACAAATGGCTCATATTTGAAAGATCTTCCTCTAGAAGATTTTTTGAATCCATTGTTTTGAATAGAATGCAATTAACTTGATTGGTTTCATCTGGTGCCTTTGGTTAGCTATCTCAAGCAGAACCAAAGACTTACCCGACCTTCCTCTAAGGGACGCTTTAGTCAGGCCTTATAGGCGGCACTAAGGGCTGGTTCAGTGCTTTGGCCAGGCCGTTTTTAGGCGGGACCAAAGGCTTACTCCGTCCCCTCTCTATGAGGCGCCTTAAACATGCCGTTTTCAGGCGGGAATAAGGGCTTACTACAGATCTTCCTCTAGAATACTGTGCAGATCTTCCTCTAGAATATTATGAGCGCTAATGGCTAATTTTTGATAGATCTTCATCTAGAAGATTATAACAGATCTTCCTTTTGAAGATGGTAAGTGCTAATGGCTAATTTTTGATAGATCTTCCTCTTGAAGATTGTAACAGATCTTCCTTTCGAAGATTTTAAACACTAATGGCTAATTTTTGATATATCTTCCTCTAGAAGATTGCAGTGATCTCGGTTTGGATCAAATCTCTTATTGCCGTCTTGAGAAATAGTTTAGATCTTTTATTTTAGGAGATTTTTACTCCTTAACCATGTAGATACACTTATTTTTATGCAGAAATCTTCTTTATTTGATGACGTTTTTAACATCTTTTTACAAATTCATTGAGCTTTCCTTGCCCTAGGATATTTTTGATCAAGCCCTCCAAACTTCAACATTGATTCATGTCTTGCCTATTAGAGCGATGATAATGGCAGTATAATCCTTCGAGGTTCCGTTCATTCTTTGGACACTTCTTTTGGGAAGGCCAATAGTTAAGTTCGTCCTTGGTCAAGAGGTAGGTATTCTCATAGGAAGTGGTAAGGGAGTAATTCTTGGAAAGCCTTAATCATTTGGAAGATGATTCTTTATTGGCTCTTTTGTTATGATGGGCTCCTTAAATTCTATAGCAACCTTCTCTTCAAAGAGCTTTGAGCTTTGTTCAATCTATAGGAATGACTAAGCACATTCTCTCATCTCTTAGTGAATTGATTGAAGTCTTTTGTTATCTCTCTTTCAAAAATTGTTCCCCTTGCTTGGAGCTGGATTCTTTTTCTCATTTTAATAAAGATAGTATCCCTCTTATCTTCCTTTTCCAAGGTAAAAATTGGAGTAGGACCTATGTGAAATGGGTTTAAACTCCATTTGTCTGGATTATAAGGAGCTACATGCTTTCTCTTATCTTTCATAATCCGTAGGTCCATGATTCTTAGTATCTGCTCCTCATAAAGTTGAGGGCATTAATTATTTGGTAGGTTGGAGCAATCATTTGAGGCTTAGAGGATCCTTGTTCGGAGACTTTAACACATTTAATTTGCATGACTAAGCAAGCTTAGTTGATGCGATTAAATAGTGTTAATAATCAAGGGTAAGATAGTTTGGAATAGGATATGCTTGGTAGGGACAAGTCCTTTAAGCCCTATATATGAAAGTCAGAGTAGTTCCACTTAGGGTTTTAACGAAGACGGAGGTTTGAGCCCTTCTTCTAGCGCTAAAATGTTAACAATTGTCTTCTTTGACCTTAAAAAGTGCAAGGAAGGGAACCTAAGCTAATGATGGAATTTGGAGTGCCTGGATTTAATCTCAATGAGTGTTGGCAAAAGCGACACATGGTTGAGTTAAGGCTTAAGAGAAGTGAACAAGCAGGCTTAAGTCCATGAAGAAGTCATATGCACAGTCATGTGAAGTCATATGTACTTGAAGTTGATTCACGCAGTCAATCGTATACAAAAATAGAAATGAAGAGTATGAGTGCTTTTGGAATTCGAAGCAAGCTATGATTAAGAAATCACAAGTGCTTTGTAATTCGAAAGTAAGCCATAATTCAAGAAATCTTATTCCATATAATGTTGAATGTACGTCCTATTTGTAATAGCCCTCTTGGCACTAAAATCCATAAATCAATTTAAGGTTACAAAGTTTAAAATGTAAGAGAATGAGAAAAGAAATATTTGCCCCTTCTTCTATGCCCCTAGGTCCGTATTTATAGCGCTTGAAGTGCGACACAACAGGCTGGTTTCGGCATTCATGATCCTCTGCATCATCAATGTCATATGGCGTTAATCCTTGTCCAATGATGACTTTCTGCATTCTTGGGTACATAATAGGGCTTCAGCATTGCCCCATTAATGGAACCACACGACGTCAATGACTTTCGGCATTGATGGCTCTTTTTATGACGATCAACATCTTTTATTAATGGGTGGAGATATCAGCTTGGATCATCATGAGCATGAAGCTGCATTAATAAGGAGCGGCATCAATATGGAGCAGAATTGAGAAGGAGCAGCATTGATAACTTCTGTGGATATTAATGACTTTC
Organism: Allium fistulosum; assembly: GCA_030737815.1. NCBI lineage: Eukaryota > Viridiplantae > Streptophyta > Magnoliopsida > Asparagales > Amaryllidaceae > Allium > Allium fistulosum. Next base: position 695,151,102 of record CM060904.1, read on the forward strand.
GACATCAACATCGCATGCATAGATGTGTGGTGTCCTCCAAGTGTTAATGAAATGCGCCATATGAAAGTCGACATTGATGAGTGGTGGCATGAAATAGTGGCATTGGTAAATGATGGTATTAATGATGAGCAGTATCGATAAGATGTGGTATTGCTGTATTGTGACATCGCACATGATTCTTCATTAATGAAGTGCGGCATAGATCACACCGCTATAACATTGATGGCTTTGTATATGGCATCACTGCTTTATTGATGAACTATGGGATTGATTAGCGATGTCAGAGATTGATGCAGACTATCCAACTCTATAGGTGATATACGGTATTGATGTCATCTGGTGTCCTTGGCTCCATTGACGACATGCGATACTACACATTAACTAACGTTGATGAGGTACAACACCGTAAGCCATCGGTATTGATTCCTTACCATTCCTTCGGCATTAACTACTGATGCATTGTTATAGCAATGTCGCATATCTTCGAAGGCAATTATTGGAGTAACTCTAAGCCTACAACTCATCAAATCTTATATAGGCATAATAATTAAATAAAATTTAATGATATAAATTCCAATGTTATAAATAAATCATATAATTTCCACTCAACTTTCTAGCTTTCCAAATCTCCCAAATTCGAATTCAACCCTTTACTTAACTCTTTTTTCATTCTAATCTAAAAGAATATGTATAACAAGATATATATATATATATACACATACTATTAGAATTGCAGATCTGAAAAGAGATACGGATTAAGGGGAATATAGATTTATAATTATAGAAGTTACCTTTTTTCGCGGTATTGATTCGCTCCTTTTCTTCTTCTCTTTTATGTTCTGCACTTCTCTGATTATATATACATATAATATATTTTATAATTAATAAAAATAATGGAGAAGGGAAAATGGAAAAGCTTCACTGTGTTGATCAGAAAATATGAGAAGAGAAGTAAAGGGTTAGACTTGTATTTATAGGCGCTCGAATTAATCGTATCCGTTAGATTAAAATAATTAAACCCGAACCATTCGGCGAAGATTCAACCCTAATCACCACTTTAAGACTAGTATACCGCTTTCTTATAGGCAGTCGACCGCTAGGGTCGATCGATTAAGGATAGGGTTGATCTAGCGGTCGACCGACCTAAGGATGGGGTCGACCGATGGGCTCCCGCATTTATTAATATTTATTTTTTGTTTTTCCATTTTAATTATTTTTGTTCTGAAAACTTCAAACCTTGGTAAATTCTTTATTTTAGCTCCAATCGCAAAACTCTAAATATGAAAGTTGCTTAGAAAATTGCCATGAGAGCAATGGTGAAAGTTTTATGGCCAAATTCTGAAGTTTGCTCAAATAACATTTTTGAGCCTTATTGTTTATTAATTAATTATCATTAATTTTACGAGGTGTTATAAAAAAGGTCAACGATCTCCTAAGAACGATAGGAGAAGATAACAGTGGTATCCTAAAAATGGTACGAGAAAATAACAACAGTCTCCTAAGAACGATAGGAGGAAACATAGGCCAGCAAATTGCTATGAGTTCCTTCGGATGTGTAAGTGCAAATTTTAGCCTTCATAGGAAAAACTTTTTGAGTTGGAATCGCGGACCGATCAATCAAAGGCTTAATGTTTGGAGGATAAGGCGGACCCTACCCCAGTCTCTACCCAAATATGGTTTAAAATAGTTTGAGTCATGTCTTTTGATCAATCCAGGTTATCCTAACACAATTTGATCTTCTTGGTCTCCTGGATGCAATTTTACTTATTGAGGAGTTTAAATCTGACCGTACCCACTACTGAAATAACCCTAACTGGTCATTACTTTCTATATCCCCAAGGTCAAAATGTTGGGTGATAGGATTTAACACAAAGGTGAGTACGTCAACAATTTATCTTATGCGATAATAACTAACGAAAATATAACACATAAGCAATCATCAAAAAATATGTTCAATGTGATAGCTAAATTACACACAAAATTACTCATTCAAAGCAATAATTCCCCTTCATTAATAACTCCTCTAAAATCGGGCTAAAACATTCTTTTCTTTCTTTGAAAACACTTAACAAATCATCTTTTTTATTCAACTAAAATATAGCCCTATATAAAGTTAACATCTTTCCAATGTACAAAAATAGCTATCATTTCCTTCAAAATCATGTGTTATCATGCCTTGATAAATCTTAAGTCATCAAATGCTAAAAATATAGGCCTTCGCGCTTTAATAAATTTCATGCTTTCGTGGATTAAAAATATAGGCCCTCGCCTTATTGATCAAAACTAGCCATCGTGTGTTAAAACATAACTTTATAAAGTAGGTAAAATTTAGCTATTGCGCTTTAATTAAAAACATAGTCATCGTGCCTTGGGAAAACACGGTCATCGTGCCTTGAAAAATATGTAGCTTTCATGTGTTAAGAAAATATAGCGGTTGAGGTTTAAAAATAGCTTTCGTGGGTTGGCTCCCATGTAATCATCATGCCATAACAAAACAAATATATCACGAGTTAAACAAGTGAAGTCATCGTGGGTTAAAACAGGGCCATCGTGAGTTAATAGAAATATAGCCTTCGTGAGTTGAACTAAATAGTCATCGCGTTTAAACAAAAAAACCATCGTGTCATTTAAATTATAGCTTTTAAACTTCAATCAAACAAAGCTTGAGACATGACAAAATATAGCTTTCAAAGTTTAATAAAACCGTAGTTATCGTGCATCGAAATAAATAACTATCGAGCCTAAAGAGTCGATGGTTTTCGAAGGTTGTAATGACAATTTTGTAATATTGGTCAAAACTGGAAAATCGCCTTTAAAAGTGTAAACTTTTACCAAAATTTTATTTGTCAAAATCTCATTGGCCAACACACATCTTTTCAGATTTCTTGCAAAATTTCATAGTGGAAAATTTTAATTTTATTTTCCAAGATATTATTTATTGCACTTTGCAAATAAGCCCATTTTGCATAAAACAACTTTTTTTTTAAAAATTAATCACTTAGGAAAAGTCCACAAAAATTGCCAAAAAAACAATATTTTCCTTTTTAACAACATATTAAAATTTCGAATCAAAATAATTATTCCTTATATTTTAGAGAATTAAATTCTAAAATCAACTATTTTCTTCCTTAGAAAATTTATAATAAATTCATAAAAATTCCAAAAAATTGCGAAATTTAAAATCCATCTTCAAAATAATAATTCGAATATCATATCAAAATTTTAGAACGTTTAAAGATCCAAAACAAAGATTTCACATCAAAACTCTTTAGGAAAATCCCATGTATTCCCAAATTAAAACTATAAACCACTATATATGATTATTTAATCTATTACATGATATACAACAATCAAAATTTGGATCTACATCGAATCAGAACTAAACACATCAAAACGTTAATAGATGGATGCAAATTATTCACTTTTATCTTATTGAAATTATTAAATTTGCTTTGGCTACTTTTCCTCTTAAATCTTCCTTCTTCTAAATTGATAATGGTGGTCGACCTTATTTTCTTAGTTTAGTGTAACGACCCGAAAATCTTAATGGTTTTAATAACGTAATTAACTGAATTTTTGTAAAATTTTAAATGATAAAATTTTGAATTGAAAATTTGATATTTGGAATACGTCTATTTTAACATAGCAACTGGTAAATTTTCTTCAGATAATATGGAAGTTTATTTTCTTGTGTAATTTTATTTAAATTCAAATCGGTTAAAAATTGATAATGATTAAATATTTTCCAAACCTGGATATTTTTATATATAGAAAATTTGTAAATTTTCTTCTGAGTGAGACGTCATATTTCATTTCTTCAAATTTTGACTTTTATTGCTCCGTTTATCTTATTTTCGACATTTTTGTAGCATTTTCGGTACCGATTGTCGACTTTTGATCGGATGATCGTACCATTGATATATGTATACCGTTTTGATCGTCTCGTCATGTTGATCTACGTAGTATATTCGTTGTGCAGTTCGGTGTTCGGTATGCGGCGGAATCTGCGGAAAACGGTAACTGTATCATGGTCCGTTCCGTGCCTTTTGGGTTTTGTACCCATTCAATTCCACCGTGTTTTAACTCAACAGCTTTTCATTTAATATACCCTTGATTTACATTTCTAACTTTTACTATTTTCCCATTTGCAATTTATTGCATTGCTTGTTCGTTTTTCTGCCCATTGTTTTCTTCTGTGCCTTTGTTTATTCTGTTTTATATTAATACTATATATATTCTGAGTCATCGTCTATCAGTCGTTTAGCTATTCATATCCCCTGACTTTTACATTTCCATTGTTTGATAGTCGGTTCCTTACTAAACCTTATCTTCCTATTTCTTTCAGTTGTTCTTAAAAAAAACTTTTCGTAGAGCTCGGCCAAGCTCCCTCTGATAATCCTCTGCCCTTCCTCTCCGACCCGCCTTTCACCATAAACTCCACCCATAGCTTGCACTGCCTAATCGAAGTTCGCCGGAGCACAAATCCCACCACCGATCCAACGAGTAAACCATCCTCACCACTCCTTCGCCCACTAACCTATCACCACACTCCCTCATCGAACAACTGCCACTGCCGCAACCCCTCAACCATGCACAGCCGAGCCCTTTTCCCCGACTCCACATTCCAACGCCAGCTTGGCCGTCACCCTTTCCTCCAGCCGACCAATGGCCAGCCTGCCTCCTCTTCGGCCGAATACTTGACTTCGAACTTAAAGGAGGGAAGGTGGGATTTGAGAGGAAGATATATATATTAGCATAGTATATATCTTAGAGCAGTCGGGTATTCTTTTGGTTTCAGTTTATATCTTAACAGTTTTATATTAACACGTTTTCTTGACTGTGTTTTATAAATATTTTAAAGCTTATCAAGTTGATTGATATTTTGGTAGGTGTATTGTCCAACTGGATGTTTATAATTATATATACACAATTTGTAAGTCTATATATATAGATTTCTGAAGCTTTCAACTGGGTCCTAAAGTTTATATATATGTATATAGGTATATAGGTGTTTGGTTTCAAACTATATAAAGATTTTGTACAATACACTGTTATATATTTGTCTGAAGGAAAATTTAAGGTATAAATTTTAATTTGTTAAAGTATTGTATGTGTATGTCTATATAGGATTTTATATTAAATCTGCAGCATGCGTGAGCTACTAAAATTTTTGGCTTTTATATTTTATATTGTTTTAAAATATACATATGCATGTCAGTAAACTTGTTATATTTAATTATTTATTTATTTTTATTTTTTTCTTTAAGTGTCCTATAAAATATTGGTTATATATATATTAGCTTATGTACATTAATATGCTGTAATCTATCATGTATATATATATGTTGTTACAGTACGTATTTTATATGTGTTATAGTTTATAATAGGTTAGTTTTATATATATTGTATTATATTTTCATTAAGGTATATCCTAGTATAAGTTTTGGTTTGTTGAGTCTTTTTATTTATACGTAAGGTTATAATAATTTACTTATATATAGTTATTGTTCACATGTATATGAGTTTACATTTTGGTTTAAGGCTATAACTATATGTATTTTAATTTCTATGTTTTCTATTCTAAATTTTGTCCAGATTTTTTGTATATTGAAGTTTGGGTAGTTATGTATTAGTATAATATAAGATTTACATATATTTGTTATATATATTATTTTGAGTTTAATGTACAAGTTTTAATAGTTTATATATATATATATATGTTATTTTATATTAAAGTTAAATTATTGATTTGAAAATAAATATGTATGTTTTATTTTAATATGTGTTTAAATTTAGAATATGGTTTTATAAAAATAGTTATATATAGTTAAATACAAGTTCATTTATACCAATTATCTTCATCGATCCAGATTCTGACTTATTTCATCGATTCTATCTACCAGCTTTGATCATCAAATTCGTGCCAATTCAGCTTGCTTTGAAATTCGTGCTGGGATCCGTAACTCATCTCATTCTCATTCGTCTCTAGCATCGAAAGGTGAGCAATCACTCACGATTAACGTTCTTATATTTATTAAATTTGATTTCAATTGAAATATGTTGTTGTTAGTTAGTTACATTGCTTTATATATGCTATTATCTGTATCTGTTCACCTGTGACATCTGACACCATTATCTGTTATTTATATTGATGATATACGCCTGTTATATTATTATCATATCTGTTATCACTCTGCAAGTTCCCTGTTAGTATAGAACTCACTATGGGTTGAAATGATACATACCTGAACGATCTGTAGAATAGGAGAAAATCGTTATGGGTTGAAATGATAAACCCAAGCGATTTTCATTTAAATTGAATTTGGGATTGCGGGTTGAAAAGATATATACTTGTATATATTTAAATTGCGGATTGAAATGATAAATATCCGTATCACTTGACCATAGGATAGAAAATTATATATAGACACCGTTGGTCTATATATAAATATTTTGAAAATGATTTCTATGGTTTTGAAAGGAAATATATGGTTTTAATAAATATTGATTTTTAAAGATTTATTAAAGTTGATTTAATAAAGTTGATATATAATATGTTTAATTATTTATTTAATATATATTTTTTTAATATAGAGTTTATAATGATTCAAGTTGGGAAGATAAATTTGAAATTGATTTGAAATTTTATTTATTTAAGAATTTTACTTAAATAAGTTTGATTTGAAACTTATAAAAATTGAAATTTTAAAGATATGTTTTATAACTTGAATTTGACTAAAAGTGACTTAAATGAATATTTCAAACTTATATAAATGTAAATGGGATATTTTGTTTATTTAAATTTGTAAATTGAAGTTGTATTTAAATGATCAAGTAAAGATTTCAAAACTAAATAATTATAAAGTGAATTTGATATATATTTGAAATTATAGAATTTAGTTTTGAAATAATGAATATTTAAAGCTTTGAAATATATTGAAATTGAAATGGTTTATTTGTGGTTCAAATCGGTATTTGAAATCGATATAATTTGAAATGTTTAATTGAATTGAAATTGAAATTGATGATTTGAGATTGTATTAATTTTAATTTTAGAATCTGAGTTGAGTTGAATCGATTTGTGAAATTTGAGGAAACTATTTTATTATATAAAGTATTTTAAATTATATTTAAAACTATTTTATATCATTTTATAAACTATTTTAATATAAACTATTTTAATATAAAATATAACTATTTTTAATATAAACTATTTTAATATAACTATTTTTAATATAAACTATTTAAATATATTAATTATTTTAATATAAATTGTTTTAACTTATAACTATTTTATATAAATTATTTTATTTTATAAACTATTTTTCTTTTATATACTATTATTAATATCTAAACTGTTTGAAGGATTGTGTTATGATTTCAAATTGTTATGATTTTCAAAGTTATGAATTTCAAAGTATTACGATTTCCAAAGTATTATTATTTAAAATTGTTTTGGTTTCGAAAGTATTATATCTTTGAAAGTACTATGATTTTTGGAAGTGAATATTTTTGAAATGGAAATGATATCGTATTGATATGGTTTTGAAATGAAAATGATATTTTGGTTTTGAAGTATAAACTATTTTGAAATGACCACAGTGTTATAATAACAATTGGTTGTTAAAGAGACCGGAATCGGATATGGACATACTCTCTGTCGATACCGAAAACCACTTTAACAACTGTGTACGCGGTGGAGATTCCAGAATGAAGTAGGATGGTGGCGACGATCCTATATGAGGTATATACGTGGACCCGACTCCCGTGAGTTGGCAAAAGGTGGCTAAAACATGAGCGATTCTGGGCCAATGAGGTGTCCCCTCTAATCGGACACATTCCATCGTATACCATTCTATTACTTTGTGATAGATTGGGTGCACCCTTTGATTTTTGGGAGTGTTGCTCTAGGTGGTAGGTAGTGGCTGCTATGCGTTACCACCAGTCCGGATGCGTAATTGGTATATCTACCCTGGCATTGCCTAGTTGTGCCGTGTCACCTACCCTAGCGTGCCTTATACGAGTTTGGTTTGTGTCGTACCTATGCAGTATCCTCTGGTAGCCTCCCGATCTGGAGGTATTACGGTACTGTATAGACTATTGGCACTATAAAATGTGTTAAGGGGGATATGGGTAACGCCTTAACGCTATTTTTAAATAGTTTACTTTACTTTAGACATTATTATAATAGTGTATATTACTACATAGTAGATAGTTTAACGGATCCTTGGAGGGTGGTTATCCCAAGCATCCTTTAAGTTACTGTATTTCAGTTAATATTTCACTTGAGTTGGATTTATTGATATAAGAATGTTAATCCTGACTCGAGTGTTTTGTGTTTTGCTTTACGCTCGGGTCAGACTGAGTGATATAGCATTTGAGACTCACCTCTGGAGTTGGAGCTTCGCTTGGAGATCCAGCTATCTATCCAGCTTTCAGTTATTCAGTTGATTCTAGTGATGTATCCTGATCTTGTATTTGACTATTGTATTGAGACATCTTTGTATTCGTGACTTCTGTTGTATCTTGTTTAACTCTGTTATATATATAGTAGCTTCATGAACTACTACTCTTTGTTTCCGCTGCATTATTGTTATATTACTTTGTGTCTGTGATTCTGTGATTATTTATTTACTGTATATGATGAGATTTGCCAAATTTAAATTAACAATCTAATATTTTGAGCAACTCAAATCCGACATGTGTAGATGCGAATGGTTAAAAAATTTAGGATGTTACATTTAGTTTTGAGAATGAAGTGAAAATGAATAAGGGAGATGGGAGAGTATAATATCTTCCTCTTCTATCCTTATATGCTTATGTTTATTGAATCTTATTATTCTAAACCATTCTCTTTGTTATATTTATTAAGGCCAACTCAACTTAATTAATTAAATTATTAATTTAGCAGATTCCACATTTTCAACTTTCCATTTAATTATCCTATAATTAAATATTCAAACTATATGCTATATAAAAATTAGGGGTGTTGCAAAAAATTTATGGGATTTTCAACATTTGGATTCACCCCTTGCTTAGTTATGTATTACTGCATTATACACATATAGAGCATTTTCTACAGTGCTATTCAAGGCAGTGTACTTAGCATGTTGGTTGAATCAGCCACAATCTCGATGTTTGGAACATCTCCAACTTAAGGCTCCTTATCTAAGGTTGAATATGAATTTTGGATTGATATACTATGCTCGATATCACTTATGAAGTTTGATTCCAAATACTGCTTAATGAGAAGCTCGTTGTTTCCATAAACAATTCTCGAGTATTTAAATACTCAAGAACACTCTTAACCACCATTTAATGAGCTTGAATTGGATTTGATACACGCTCAATGTAACGACCCGCTATTTTGGACCATTCAAATCGATAAAAAATCCACACATGCCGGACTTGAATAATTCAAAACAATGGATTGTAAATAAAATTTGGCAAAACTCAGCTTGTATAGTAAATAAAATAATCACAGATCACAGACACAGAGTAATATAACAATAATGCAGCGGAAACAAAAGGATAGTAGTTCATGAAGCTACTATATATATAACAGAGTTAAACAGGATACAACAGAAATCTCGAATACATAGACGTCTCAATACAATAGTCAAATACAAGATCTGAATACATCACTGGAATTAACTGAATAACTGATAGCAGAATCGATAGATAGCTGGATCTCCAAGAGAAGCTCCAACTCCAAAGGTGAGTCTCAAATGCTGTACCACTCAGTCTGACCCGAGCGTAAAGCAAAACACAAAACACTCGAGTCAGGATTAACATTCTTATATCAATAAATCCAACTCAAGTGAAATATCAACTGAAATACAAGTAACTCAAAGGATGTTTGGGATAACCATCCTCTAAGGATCCGTTAAGCTATCTACTATGTAGTAATATTGCGCTATTATAATAATGTCTAATCATAAAATAAACATACTTTAAAATAGCATTAGGGCTTTACATTTAATCTGAACTCACCCTAACACGTAATAGTCCCAGTAGTCTATCCAGTATTAGCATACTCCCAAAATGGGGGCTACCCTTGATACTCCACAAGCTACGGGAGAAATCACAACTCGTAGTAAAGCTCGATATGGTAGGTGACACGGCACACAAGGCAATGCCAAGTTAGATATACCAATTACGCACACGGACTGATGGAAATGCTTAGTAGCCACTACCGCTCCACCTCGAACAACACTCCCAAATCAAGGGGTGAACCCAAACAATCACAAAGTAATAGAATGGTATCGAAGAAGTGCGTCCGATAAGAGGTGCTATCTCACTAGTCCGAGATCGCTCCTGTTTTAGCCACCTTATGCCAACTCACAGGAGTTGGGTCCACGTATATACCTTAGGACTATCGCCACCATCCTACTTCATTCTGGAAACTCCACCGCGTACACAGTTGTTAAAGTGGTTTTCGGTATCGACATAGAGTATGTCCATATCCGATCCCGGTCTCTTTAACAACCAATCGTTATTATCACACCATGGTCATTTCAAAATAGTTTATACTTCAAAAAACCGATATATCATTTCATTTCAAAAACCAAATCAATACAATATCAAATTTCACTTCAAATATATCCATTTCCAAAAATCATATCAAAATCCAAAGTTATAACGCTTTCGAAATCATAGTCTTTTAAAAAAAATCAAAAACACTTTGGAAATCACAACTTTGAAATCATAGCATTTTGGAAATCATAACACTTTGAAATTATAGTATTTTGGAAATCATAACACTTTCCTTTTAAACAGTTTAGATATTAAAATTAGTATATATAATAAAATAGTTTATATAAATAGTTATAAGTTAAAATAGTTTAAAATAAAATAATTTATATTAAAAATGATTTATATTAAAATAGTTTATATTAAAATAATTTATAAAGTAAAATATCAATAGTTTTAAATATAATTTAAAATTACTTTATAAAATAAAATAGTTTCCTCAAATTTCACAAATCGATTCAAATCAACTCGAATTCCAAATTTCACATTAAATCAAATCTTAAATCATTAATTCCAATTTAGCTTCTAAATAAACCATTCAAAATTTATATCGATTTCAAATACAGATTTGGACCACAAATAAACCATTTCAAAATATATATATTTCAAAGCCAATATATTCAACATTTCAAAACTAAATTCGATAATTTTATATATATATCAAATTAACTTTACTATTATTAGTTTGAAATATTTACTTAATCATTTCAATAATATCTAAATACAGCTTCAATTTACAAACTTAAATAAACAAAATATCCCATTAAAATATATATAAGTTTGAAATATCCATTTAAGTCACCTTTAATCAAATTTCAAGTTGTAAAACACTTCTTTAAATTTCAAATTCAATACATTTCAAATCAAACTTATTTAATTATAATTCTTAAATAAATATAATTTCAAATCAATTTCAAATCATTATAAACTCTATATTTGAAAATATAGATATTAAATAAATACTTAAACATATTATTTATCAACTTTATTAAATCAACTTTAATGAATCTTTAAAAATCAATATTTATCAAAACCATATATTTCTTTTCAAAACCATAGAAATCATTTTCAAAATATTTATATATAGACCAACGGTGTCTGTATATAATTTTCTACCCTATGGTCAAGTGGTACGGATATTTATCATTTCAATCCGCAATTTAATTATATATATGGGTATATATCTTTTCAACCCGCAATCCTAAATTCAATTCAAATGAAAATCGCTTGGGTTTATCATTTCAACCCATAACGATTTTCTCCTATTCTACAGATCGTTCGGGTATGTATCATTTCAACCCATAGTGATTCTATACTAACAGGGAAATTGCAGAGTGATAACAGATATGATAATAAAATAACAATAGTAACAGGCATATATCATCAATATAAATAACAGATAATGGTGTCAGATGTCATAGGTGAATAGATACAGATAATGGCATATATATATATAACAATGTAAATAACTAGCAGCAGCATATTTCAATTGACGTTTCAATTGAAATCAAATTTAATAAATACAAGAACGTTAATCGTGAGTGATGGCTCACCTTTCGAGGCTGGAGAAGTTTGATAACAGAACAAGCTATGAATTCCAAAGTAAAGCTAGATTGAACGCGAATTTCAATGATCAAAGCTGATAACAGGAATCGATGGAAATAAATAGGATCAGTTTAGTATAAACGGAATATATATATACTTGAATATAAATTACTGTATAAATATAAGTATAAACTTTTAAACCCGTACACCAAAATAAATCTTTACATATGTTTAAAATCAATATTTTAATAAAACACATATTAAATAAATATTCCTATCATACATTTTCAAATCGATATTTATTCAACACATATATAAATAAACATCTTAAACTACCTATAAATCATCCTTTAGATTAACCGTACATATAAAATCGACACATATATGAACCTATGTAAACATGTATATTAAACACAAAATAGTATGCAGACAAAACTTTATACTAAATTTTTATATATTTAACAATTCCAGAAAACTCAACTATGCCCTATATAGCGAATATCAATTATGTGTATATATATAACACTACCTTATAATACAATATACATTAAACATACATTTCTTTTATACTGTTCATACTATAAATGTATATAGATATAAACAGAAAATGCAGACTATATTATAACCAAATGTATATGCGCTAAAATATATGAAATCTGACATATACACAAACTAAAGTAACCTATATGTAATACAACCGACAGAACCTATTCCTATTATAAACTAACTCATGAGAACTATTACATACTTATGTACCTTATATGTACTAAAATATGAACAATAGTATATATATGTACACATAAAGTATTATCAACTTGCTCTATGTATATTTAAAATAGATATTACAAATTGTTATGTATATAATATCCAAATATTTTGAAATCGGCTCACATGCAAATATATATACGGTCAACATATACCTATCTACACTAATAATAAAATATGCTAATACAAACAGATCTGAGACCACTTGTGTTATATTATTTAATAAACAGTATGATGCCTTTATAATAATATGTATATATATTTACAAAAAAAAACTCATATTACACGATATTTATAAACAACATATAGATATAGGTACCTATTATATAAGATAGAGAGGAGGCCGATTGTCTGGGTTTCGGCAGGGAGTTGTTGGCACTTCAGGGTGGCTCGGAAATTTGTGCAGTTGTTGTTCGGTCTGCAATAGGGATGGAGGTAGGTGCTATGGCAGAGGGGCTGGTGATGGATCGGTGAACGGTTGGATGCAGGTGAAGGGAAGATAGAATGACGGCGGATCCGGGTTTGAGCGTTGTTGGAGAAAAGATGGTGGCAGGGGAGTTTGTGAGGTAGGAAGGAAGGTCGAAAGCAACGAGCAAGGAAGACAGGCAACAGACTAGAAAAATGACTTTGAAAACTATAAAAATTTTTTAGAGAAGGAAGAAACAAAGTCTCGGCCATGAAGATGAAGAGCTGTAACGACCCGCCATTTTGGACCATTCGCATCTGCACATGTCGGACTTGAATAATTCAAAATACCGAATTGTTAATTTAAATTTGGCAAAACTGAGTATATACAGTAAATAAATAATCACAGATCACAGACATAGAGTAATAAATGCAGCGGAAATAAAAGATAGTAGTTCATGAAGCTACTATATACATATCAGAGTTAAATAAGGTACAACAGATGTCTCGAATACAATAGTCAAATACAATATCAGAATACATCACTGGAATCAACTGAATATCTGAAAGCTGGATAGATAGCTGGATCTCCAAGCGAAGCTCCAACTCCAAAGGTGAGTCTCGAATACTGGTACACTCAGTCTGACCCAAGCGTAAAGCAAAACACAAAACACTCGAGTCCGGATTAACATTCTTATATCAATAAATCCAACTCAAGTGAAATAGCAATTGAAATACAAGTAACTCCAAGGATGTTTGGAATAACCATCCTTTAAGGATCCGTTAAACTATCTACTATGTAGTAGTGTATGATAAGTAGATAATGCCTATCAGTAATATAAGATATCAAAATAGTGTTAAGGCGTTACCATTATCCCCCTTAACACATTTTATATAAGCGTTATAGTCTATACAGCACTGTAAACTCCACCGTAAACTAGTGGGATATCAGGGAGTACTCCATAGGTATAACACAAAACAAATCGTAGTGGTTGCGTATATAGGGATACAAGTATGACAAGGCACATGAGGCAATACCCAAGGTAGTGAAACTACCGTTTGCCTAATTCGGACTGGTTAGAACGCATCGCCACAGCGATCGCAACACCGCGAAACAACACTTCCAAATCAAGGGTGCACCAATCGACAACAAGTAATGAGTAGTTTTCGAAGAAGTGTGTTCGGTCGAGGTAGCTAACCCCCATTTGGCCCGACACGGCTCCTGTTTTAGTCATTTCCAATTTGACACAAGTGTCAAGGCTATCCATTATCGTTCTCTTTCTTCAGTCATCACGTACATCATTCCAACCACTTCATTCTGGATCACACTCTGTGTATAGTTATTAAAGTGGTTTTCGATTTAGACAGAGAGTATGTCCCTAACCGATTCCGATCTCTTTAATAACTTTCGTGATTATTACACCGATTGGTCGTTTATATGTTTCAAAACCAAATCAAATACAATTTTAATTGGAATTTGTAAACCAACATTTCATTTCTCTTTCTAAATCAATTCCCAAAATTTACGTTTCAAAACTTCCAAATTACCATTTCAAAATCTTATAATTCAATTTCAAATTTTTGTTTAAAACAAATTCAAATTTTGATTCAAGTCGTATATAAGTTTCATTCCGAAATCATTTAAATTAATTTAATTTAACATTCAAATCAATTTAAATTCATTGATCGATTTTATTCAATATTCATTAAGTAAATTTGTCATTCAAAACAATTTTCTATTTAATTTCCAATTCATTAAATCAATTACTTAAGTTCAACTCCATTATATCAAAACTTACAAATTGCATTAAATTAAATTCATCAAATCAAATTCTTTACATTTCAAGTCTTACATTAATTTCAATAAAACACATTTTATTTCTTATTAGAGAAATTCAATTTCACTTATTAATTTACTTAGTTACAATTTCAAAACTCAATTAATAAAGAATCTTAATTTCACTAATTCAAGAGGTTCAATTTTATTTAACTATTAAATAATTCAATTTTATTTAATTATTAAATAATTTCAAAACTTAATTATTAAATAATTTCAAACTTAATTATTAATAATTCCATATTAAAACATCATTCTTTCATCAACTACTATGTTAATATTTTGATTTAGATTATTAAATATTAACATTTTCCTTCCATTAAAGTTCAAATTCCAACTTCATTTCAAAACCTTATTATTTATTCAAATAAATCTTTATTTTATTTTCAAATCCAATTATTGACCAATCAAGTTTTATTTAATTCTCTATCCTAGGTCTAAGTTTAATTTGGGTATTTATCATTTCAACCCGATTCTAATTCAATTCAAAATCAAAGCATAGCAAAGGGAACTTGCAGTGTGATAACTGGGATGGTGTCAAAGTAAATAAACAAGTAATAACAACAATTAATATCAATCCAATAATCAATTCAAATAATCCTGAAATAATCGTATTAATTCAC
Organism: Allium fistulosum; assembly: GCA_030737815.1. Lineage (NCBI taxonomy): Eukaryota > Viridiplantae > Streptophyta > Magnoliopsida > Asparagales > Amaryllidaceae > Allium > Allium fistulosum. The sequence continues at coordinate 695,166,810 of CM060904.1, forward strand.
ATTGTTTTTTGTGCAAATTAATATAATTATTTCTAGAATCTACACTATCATTTCGTGTAGATTAAAGATTAGTACACTTATTATTCTATACAATTCAACACTTGACATCAATTATTCAATTTCATACTTCATCAATTAATACAATCATAAATTCAAATGGTTCAAGGTTAATTAACTATTTTTCTACGTGTCAATTAACTAAACATTTAAGGGGTCATATTATACAATTTAACTAATCAAATTCAACACATATGTCGATTCAAATTTTAACTATCCTACGTCAATTTCAATTGCATAATATTTATCACTTTATACATTACAATTTACATCCAATATAAACAGCAAACAATCAATCAATTATCAACCAAACGGGATTATCATTGTATAATTAACAGATAATGGTGTCAGATGTCACAGCTGAACTGATACAGGTAATAACATATAAAACAGTGTAAATAACTAACAGCAGCATATTTCAATTGTCGTTTCAATTGAAATCAAATTTAATAAATAAAAGAACATTAATAGTGAGTGATTGCTCACCTTTCGAGGCTAGAGATGAATGAAAATGCGATGAGTTACGAATCCAAAGCAAGGTGAGATGGGCACGAATTTGACGACCAAAGCTGGTAGATAGAATCGATGGAAAAAATCAGAATCAGAATCGATGAAGATAATTGGTATAAATTAACCTGTATATAATTATATATAACTATTCTTATAAAACCATATTCTAAATTTAAACACATATTAAAATTAAATATATATATTCATTTCAAAATCATTGTTTCAAATTAAAATACATAGAAAATATAAAATCTTTATATATTTCAAACCATTTTGTTTTAAACACATATTTATCACTATTTCCATATCCAAAAACCAATCCACATACCTTGATATATAAAATTATATATATAAAACTAAGATATAGGCTAAACCAGTCAAGACTTATATATAATAACAGTATAAACATATAAACTAACATATATATTCTAAAAAAACAAGATATATAAATTTTAAAATATCACTGCGCATAATAATAGAAACCAATAACAGTACTGACACACTACCAAACATACATATTATAATTTAAACATACAAGAAGTAGAAGGTTTATCAAATACAATTCAAAGTGGAATATATATTGGTATACATTAGTTCACACGTCAAAGCAACATCAGTTCTTGATTGTACACATGTATATATTGCCGAAATCACTATATACTACCTTGATAATTAGAACAGCAAATACAACTTTAAACTTACATATATATATAATATATAACTAATATATATATAAAATGATGCATATATATATACCTTTACACGAAAAATACTGCTACCGAAAATATCTTTAAATATGTACATATAAACAGACTTATAATATATACTTGAAGATCAATATCAAACTCAACCATATATACATATATCCAATCGAAATCCATATATATTTCCCAAATCATTATTAAACTTAACACATATAGTTAAAATATATATATTATATTACATTTACCGTACTTTAAACAAATATATTACATATATATATATATAACTGCAACCAATACAACTTGTACAAACCTTTTCATAGTATTATTCTTTAGTTTATATACATTCTTCATATTAATGATCTATAAGTTACAGTATAAATCTACTATTATAGAATATAGATATAGACATATATTTAAAACCATATCCTGAATCCTAACTTTGTTAAATATATATATATATATCTTGATTTATACGCACTTTATTATATATACAGACCTTACATATTAATACTTCAAATAATATTAACACAGTACTTGTACAATATCAGAGGAAAGGCTGCTCAGGCCTACCTATATAGATATACAAACTTACATTTTTTTATAAGGCAGCTAGCTGTACACGTGCTTTTGCACAAAAAAAGGTGGAAAGCAAACTGGTCCGTGAGTCACTGGGTACTATACTCGGCCGGCGCACGGAGGAAGGATGGTCGAGTGTCGAAGGGAAAGAGAGTGCTGTGGTTGGTCGGGTTCGTTCAGCCAGTGGGTGTTAGGGGGTAGCCGCTTGAGGTAGGTCAGATAGGAGAAGACATGGATGTAGGCGGAACAAGGCTGCATGTGGGCGAACTGACCAGTTGCGGGGAGATAGGTCGGTGCTCATGTAGTAGTTGAAGAGGGGAGGGTTGCCGTAGAGGGCCACAGGTGGAGGTAGGTGGCGATCTGTTGGAGGGTAAGGGCGAGCTGATGGTGGAGGAGGTTAGGCCAATGGGTTCGAGTAAGTGGAAAAAAATAGAAAATGAAAAAAAAAGAGAAATGAATGGCACGAAGAAGAAGGGGTTGGCATTCTCCAATGCAACGGTATTTACAATGTAATATAATTTCAAAATCAAATGTGCGGAAATTGAACAGACCCAAAAATAAATTTGAACCAGCAAATAAAAATAATAATTAAGCGTTGGGAATAGAGAAAGTTAAATATTGATATATGTGGAATAAATAAAGTTTATAACAATTCGTTTCGGCCGAGGGTAGACAACGAACAAGGAAACAAAGGTTAAAATGGGTACCGATACAATCCAACGTTTACAGATTTCGCCGACCATCGGACGTCAAAACACACATACGAATATACTACAGAGATCAGCACAACGAGACAATCAAAACGATACACAGATGTCAGTGGTATGATTGAATTATAAAATTTCAAATTTTCTACTACGGAAAAATGCAGCACTCAAGATACACAGATGTCAGGGAAGAAACGAACAGGCCGAACTCAAGATGGGAAGTAGAAGGATTAAAGAAGATAAAATGAGAAAAAGAAGAGGACCACTGGAAAAAGAAAATTTTGTGTAAAAGAAAAATGTAAGAATGAAACTGAGAAAGATGAGAAGTCAGTGGTAAAAAATGAATGGGTACATTAATATCAAAGGATGGCTTCTCATTTCCCTAACCTCCATTCATGCGAATTATTTAAATTTCAGAAAACAGTAATTGCCCATAGTTGTTGGTAACCGGAGACAAATGAAATCACACAAAACCCAAAAGACCAAAATATAGAACCGATACGGCTAACCGTATCGTGGTTTCGCCGTGTGACGGACATCGAATCACCCATATGAATATATTGCGGAGATCAGCACGACGAGATGATCAAAACAGTATACAAATGTCAGTGGTACGATCATCCTATAAAAGTCGATAATCGGTACCGAAAATGCTGCTATTTCGTCGAAAATAAGATCGACGGAGCAATAACAGTCCAAATTTGGAAAAACGAAATATTTCATCTCACTCAGAAGATGATTTACAAATTTCCTATATAAAAATATTCGGGTTTGGAAAATATTTTATTACCATCGATTTTTAACTGATATAAATTGAAATAAAATTACACTAGAAAATAAACTTCCAAATTATCTGATGAAAATATACCAGTTGTTATGTCTAATTAGACGTATTCCAAATATTAAATTTTTATTTCAAAATTTTATTGTTTAAAATTCCACAAAATTACAATTAAATATATAAATAAACAAATAAAAATTATCTAAAATTTACGGGTCGTTACACTCAATGTACCAATTACATAAACGATTGGAGATATAGTAGACAACATAGCATATATGACATTCATACCATCGATGCATAAGTGTCCATCTTATATGCTCCATATTAAACATATTAATGTGGTGTATGTTTATATCGTTTGGGATAAACCCAATTTTAAACTGATTATAAAAGAAGCCATTTTCAAATCTAATGTCGAGGATTAAACAACTAAACCAAGACAGATTTTAACATGAATACAGTTCTTATAATCGATATATTTTGTTTACTTATAATTTAGAATATCTTAGTACCTTTTAGTATTTTTCCTTATAGACGTACACTTCCTCTGCATTTTAGTCAAAAATTAAATTATTTGATTTGTCCCCCAAAATACTTGCTCAATTTGATGCTTGTCAAGTGACACTTCCGTATCAATTCTTGGATCATATCTGAAACCTACAAACTCAGTATCGCCTCCACTGACTTTGAGACACTTTGGTTGTTATGTGCAAACAGTCTATTCTAAATTGTTATTTAGAATTACTATTTTAACGTATACGTAACAAAACTCAAAATCATATTGGGATGATAATTTTGCTAGTAAAATTCAAATTAACTCAAATAGGTTGAATGATGAATCTGTCATGTTAATTTCATCAATTGAAATTTACGGTGTTTTTCTTATCAACGTTGCTTATTACATTCCAACTGCATTGGTCTTCTTCTTGAAGACACATTTACCATCGATGGATAATATTCCATTGGGTACAACTATCAAAATCATATTTTGATAATATATTTGGAAGCTATTCCAGATTTATGCATCATGTCATATGGCAGAGTTAATATTGTTTATGGGTTATTGACAACCGATGAATTTCTTTTCTCGACGTCGATAAGAAACTCATAACTTCTCTTTAATGTGCGAGAATTCTTATTAGACTTTCTAATGCGATATGTCCATTTAGGCTTGGTTAATTTCATTTCATCTTTCGTAATCAGTTTTATCTTTGGATCGTATCCAAATACATTTTACTATCGATAATTTCTAAAAGAAATTTCTTCGTTATGAAGTTGGTGTTTCTTGAAACAATAATTGTTTATCGGTGCAACATAATAGGTATTTAAATATTTTATGAACTTCCTTTATGTATAAAACTGAATTAATTTTGAGTTTACGATAATTATGTTCGTAACATAAATTAGTCGACTAATGTTGGTTGTTTCCAACCTCCTTTGAGGTGGTCCACACAAGGTCCCTTATAAGCAAACATTACGTGTCCTCTCAACTTACACAACCTATCAACTCCTAACCTAGGATATGTATGAGTTTCTTATAAACACTTATCTTGTATGATCTTGCAAACTATGCTTCATATGAAATTAAATTTAGTACATGTACTTACTCTTAAGTATATATCTTTATATAAAGTTAACTCAACTTTACTCATTATTAATCGTACTTTGTCCAATAAATCCGATTAATCCCTATCAATACATCATTATGTATCATAGGGAGGAGTGGTCGTTGAGATAAAATCTTAATTGTTTTAGGTACATCCATAACTCTTTTCTTATATACTCACATATTCAATCAAATCGAACCATTTTATTTTCTTTTGCATATTATAATATTTACTTTCTTTTTGTATTTTATCATAGACATACCACATGTGTATCAAATACGCATGTTCATATGTATGATAATCCATTAGTGAACTTAACGAAGTATATGGAATCATTTTGGTATCATTAGACCTACGATTGCATACATACATACATACATACATACATACATATATATATATATATGTATGTATGTATGTATGTATCAATATGAAGAGTTCACCAACTCTTTTGTCCCTCCCACTGAATTCGTGCTTTGGCCTTAATTGTTTGAGATACAATTCACTGGTACCATATAATTAACAATCATATGACTAAATAATTATTTCTCAAAGATACGGCTTAGTCGATAATTCCATAATAATCATAATTTTTTTAGATAATTCTGTACTTTCTAATGCATCACTTTTGTTATGAAAACAAATACCATTATTATAGGTTTGTTTTATATTGAATATTTATAATATTCATTTTAAAATAAAACTATAAATATTTGCAGTCAATACTATATTCCATAACTTGATGCGGCCACTAGTAACTGCCGTATGGTTTGCTCCCGCTATTTCAGCCATTATAATAATAGTATATGAAATATGAGTAATTTATTTTATCCACTATAACTAGTTTACAGTTAGTAGTTTCAGGCCAAATCCCTTGAAATCAAAGGAATAATTCTTATAGAAATCAATTTTCCATCTATAAAAATACATTTGGAATAGAAATCACATTTCCTTTTCCATATTAAGTATATACTAGTATATACAATTCGCATTTTCGATGTCTCTACATGAAGCAGAGGTAACCATTCACTCTCTTTACTTAAACTGTGTCTATCTTACATCTACTATTGAACATCCACTCTCGATTCTAAATGGTGAAACCATTCAAAAGGAAATCAATAGTACAGCACCACATCGAACTCTTTACAAAAGTGCATTTGGTTATCCTTAACATTTAAGGAAATCAAATAAATTACGCATTATGTAAACTGCTAAATTGATATTTCAATGATCGAATTCATAGGTCCGTCTTGTAGCTTTTGTTCTATTATCACATCTGACATATTGAGATCTTTATGGTAATCAATCATGTTGAATGCACTATGGTCTACTTGCTTATTTCAAACGAACCAATTTCATCAAGATTTCGTATATTATGAAAGTGCTAATTACCATACAATTTTTGTATGTGCTCGGATATGGATCAAATATCCATATTCTTGTATTTTTTTAGAGTTCAAAACTCATAAAAGAAAATGCATAGACTCAGACAAATAAAACATAAATGACCAAGATACGAATGTATTCGATAGTTGTATTCAATTGTATGAGCGTTGAAGCGAAAACATGTCATTATTGGTAAGTATATTTTATATTTCAATATGAATCTTAATTTAGTTCATTTGTGTATTTTAACTAATATACATTCTATTAATTATATTAGTTGCACAAATTTATCGCAGTATATTATTTTAGTTTTGTATAGCACATGTTCTTATAATATTAAAAGGTTAAATGTATACATTTCATTTTTCTAATAAGGCTCCCACTGGGTTTTTATACTCCTCTAAACCCATAGAATAAATATATAAATCTTAGTGAGTGTTAGGATTCGCTTGCCTTGAAATTCTGACCTTGAGTTTGCTTAACAAATCGTAGGCTTGCAAGTGGTGGATAACTCCTTATCAGCTGTATCACATATAATTCTTAATCCATGGTCCTTATCCTAATCTAATTTTGACCTTAAGTTTTCTCGACAAATCGAAAGAGATTATTCACTTGTACCTACCATTTAGCGACGATCTAAGTATAATGCACGTACCTTGGGTTTGCTCAACGAATTCATGCACATATCTTACATCATCTAGTCAATATACTGATCTTGCTACATATAACATTCCTAGCTTGAGTTTGCTCAATAACCAAAGAGTATGCAGTAATCTATTAATATATAAATGGTAGAGGAAAACTTTATATATTAAAGATTAGTAATCTTTAATACACACACATTAAGTGATATCAATTTAAGGGATAATGTATTTCTTATGAAACACCCTCATGATTCAAGTGTCAGACACATGTAAAACCACAGTATATGTATTTTACATATGTAATTAATCAAAAAAAATCTGTTTTGTGCTTATTTTTATTTCCACTTATGTTATTTCATACATATATTGTTATATAAGTATAATATATTTATAATTTTTATAATTTAAATAACTTATATAACGTGTGTGCGTATGTATATATCTTATTAATTAAATCATAATTAATTAATTTAATTATTTAATTAAATCATATCTAATTAATTTAACTTTATAAACTTTTGATAATAAGAGCGACACTTAATTTTAAGCAGAGCATTCATTTTGGTGTCTCATGAGATCTAACCCAAGATCTTCAAAACACAATCTAGAGATCTTACCACTCGAACTAATGGCCCTTGACAATTTTAATTTTTTTAATTAAATTATAATTAATTGATTTATTTAAAATTTATGAAATTTAGTATTATTCATCTTAAACTATTTTAGATAAATAATTAACTACAACATTTATAGTTTGTTCATATATACACATCAATATATGTATACATTTTAATTAATTAACTTTTAATTCATTTCATTTAATAAATTCATTTACTTAATTATAAAATTTAATTAAATAACTTAATATAGTTTATCCTAAACAAATTTAAGACAAATATACAACTATAACAATTATAGTTACATACATATATCAATACATATACACGTTTAATTAATTAACCGTTTAATAATCATTTAATTAAATTAATTTTGTATATATTGAAATTCAAAAATAATCATTTCATCTTTCAAAAAAGTTTGAAAATTTCAAATTTATTTTATAACCTTTATAAAACTTCATTTTATATTTTAAATTCAACATTTAAATTTAAAATATATTAATAATTTTAAAATCGAATTTTGAAATTTAGCTTAAGGTCCAAATCAATTTGGGCCTTTACATTTGGGTCGTCCATTTGGACTACCTCCACCCACACGGTCAGGCCATTAGCCAAGAAGAGGAGAATGCTTGATTATTCATCCCTAATCCTAGATACTACTATTCTAGGCACCTATTGGATATGTAGATATTATTAGTTGACCATGAAGTCGCTCATTTATGCTACATACACCATTTAGGCTCTGATACCATGGTATCGCTCTTAGATCATTGCTAATCGGGCCCAAACTCCTTTGAGGAAAACTAATAAGATCCATCCAACGTAAGTTTTACATGTAACCCCTCGACTCACACACAACTTGTCAACTCTTTAACTCGGGACGTGTAAGGATAAGAGCCAATGCTTTATCATAAATCACACTATGAGAACCCCCTTTCATCTACTTGCTCCAAGCCTCTAATACCATTGATGGAACTGGGTGAAATAGGTAGATTTAAACAAATTCCTATTTAGGATCATAGTGGTCCTATCTCTACTATCTCTACTATTAATAATGTAAATTCAATCAACTACCTTCAACCGTGTCTTTCTGAACTTCCGAAAATGCCCTTTTTATTTCTTTCCGCAGCTCCCGTTTCCATTCTCCGTTTCTATTCTTGATTCATAAAACCTAAACAGCAAATCTCTCCCCCAATTCGTCCGGATTATAATAATCAATTCCTCTAATCCCCAAATCAATTCATCACCATCATCCAATTAATAGAAAGCTAAAACACTTTACTCTCTCAAAATTAGCTTTCCTTAATTGTGAATCAAAATTTCAGCATCAATACAGACATAGCATCCATGAAGAGAAGTGATAGCATGACCGAAAGCAAGGGATACGGGATACACAGTGAAGAAAAGGGAAGGTGGATTATAGGAGGGGGTTAACTATTGCATGCTGGAGATTGCTGCTTCATTTTTTGACAGAACAAATTTCGGGCAGAGTAGCGAATTTGATCCATGGAAGGCAATTGGATGGGCAGAACTCCTCAAGCATGTTGTCGCCTTTTGCCTTTTCTGGACCTGGAGCGACAAACTTGGAGTCATACTTTAAACTGCTTGCAATTAGATCCACTGACTACTTTAAATTGCTTGCAATTCAACACTTCTTTTATCTTTAGGTAAAATCCATTTTAAAATATCTTAATTTCAATATTTCTATTGATTTTTCTTGGTTGTTGATATTTGATGGTTCCTTGATCTTTAAAAGTGATATACAATAATTACTTATAGAAGGTAGCTTAGCATGGAAAACTATGACTTTTTTAGGATTTAGCAAGGGAAAACATGCTAATTTTTTGTTAATTAAAGTTGTAATATCTTCTTTTGATTGTGATTTTGGTTGTACCACCAGTAGAAAATATTGCATTAACTTGCCGTCTTTTTCTAAGGCGATTCATATCTATGTTAACAGTTTATCAAAATATGGTCGGTATCATATGATTTGCCAATTCTAGCCCACTATATATACCACCAAATTTTGATTGCTACTTTATCTACTTCAATACACACAGTGCTATTTTTCACTTGGCAATGTATTGCCAAACAAATATTGTATTTGCACTTAGCACTGAATACAAACTAATGTTACCAGGTAAATTGCAACATATTTTGTGGTGTGTACAAAAGTGCTTAGTTTTTACATTTACAATGGTTTTTCAAGATATTTCATCTATTATACAATACGGTATTGGTATCTAACAAATTATCTAAATTTCATACTAAGAAAATTTATGTATTGACTTCATGTGGATGATTACATACCATGATATGAAAACTTTTGTTTCTAACAAAAGTTAAGCTTAAACTACTTATTGTTGTAGGGTTTCCTCACTTTTTTAGTTAGGGGTTAAACTTTTTTGTTTCTGTATGCTTAAAATTTATATCCATGATATTAAATCTTGAGCAAGCCTCCAAATATCCACAAAGAATAACCTTCCTGAAATCTTTGTATGATTGACCATTATATCACTTGATAAAATAATCTGTGGATGACAAACTCGAGAACCTTGGATTCAATTTAGGAAGCTTAGTTTTGTGGTATAATTTATGTATTAACTAGAAAATATACTTATGGTTTTACTCAAGGAGTTAGGGTAATTTAGACAAGGTAGGGATGAAAGGTAGGTAGTGGTCATCTCTACTATTAATAACAATAATTTAGTGAATATAAATTCCATCGTGTCTTTTTGAACCACCAAAAATGCCCTTTTCAGTTTCGACTCCAATCGCTTTTTCTACCTCATATCATTTCTTCTTCGTCTCGAAGAACTATGTGTAAATTTGCTATGCACGGTTAAATTTCACTCCTTCTATATCTACGCCTTCTCCTCAGGGGAGAGCAATTGCTTAAGATGTGTCTGGACAGTTATTAGTTGGTTCTGCTAATTTATTTCGACTCGGATATTACTCAATTTTTCTCAGAAGTCTGAACAATCGACAGACATGACACTAGAAGTAAGATGAGGAGAAGTGACCCAGTCAGGAGAAGATGAATAAACATGAAGTTGCAATTCAGAAATTGAGATGATAATTAAAATGAGGGTTTTGGTTTCTCTCCATCATTTCCTACATATTCTCATATCTTTTTATGGTATTCTTAGGAATTTGATTGAATTTATCCACTTTACTTACCCATATTTAATGTGATGTTCTTTACCTTTAACTATTTGAAATTGGATGCATTCAATGCAGATTAGAATTTTGTCATTTTTATTTGTTTTTTATTTTCACTATCCATAACAAAAGATGCCTTGATGTTAATTTAAAGCTTTAAGCTTCGTTGAAGCTATCATATGCGAACTTGGGTGTTCTTAGTAACCTTTTGATTGTTATGGATCAAAAGAATTAAATATAACGAATGATCTGAGTATTTCTTATGTACAATATCGAACATGATTTAGTTATTATACCATTTCATAAAAACCTCAAATCAGTGATCCATTATTTTATATAATGATTTGCATGATATTTTATGGTTATTAATATGGTGTCTTTTACATTCACCTAACCCCATGTTTAAGCCTATAAGTTAAACCTTTACTGGCTATAGGTTATAATTAATCAATAACATGTATTATCCTAAACACATGCCTAAATAAATATTTCAATGACCATAAGAAGATTACATGAAGTTGGTAAGACCATAAAAATTAAAATAGCAAATAATTTGAATTTGGTAAGTATTAATGGTTTACATCCCCATATTCATGTTAATTATTTCAGCTCCTATTACATGCTGCAATTCAAAAAAATTACATGCTCCTATTCAAGTAAATTATGTATGCTTCCTTACCCTTTTAATTGATCTCTATTTGCTTAATGTTTAATATATGCGCACTGTCTACCGTTCAACATCTTTGAGGGAATTGGATTTCAACAGGTCAAATGATTTGATTTTTCTAATGACACACATCTATCATGATGGACTCTTAATACATACCTAAATAAGTCTTTAACACCATAAAAGTATTATATGAAGTTGGTAAGAGCATAAAGTCCAAACAACAAATAATTAAATTTGGTAAGTAAAGACGGTTGATCATGTTCAAGTAAATTATTTATGCTCATGCTACATGCTCCTATTCAAACAACAAATAATTTAAATTTGGTAAGTAAAGACTGCTTCCATTCATATTATTTGATTATCTGCTTAAGGTGTGCATGCATTTTAAATACTTTTATTCAATTTTCTACTTATTGTTTTTAGTTAATAAAGGTCTCGATCTAGCGTTAAACATCTCCGACGAGTTGGATTTCAATAAGTCAGATGAGATTACTGTATGATGGAATTCATGTATCATGTAAGAACCTAATTACATTCCTAAATATGTCTATCTAACAATGTAATATTTTTTGAATTTGGTTAGACCATAAAGTCCAAACAACAAATAATTTGAATTTGGTAAGTATTACAAGTCAACAGATTTTCGATAGGCTGATTATAAATGAGATTAACTTATATATGAGACAAATAATAAAATTAAAGATACGAAACAAAAACATAATTTTTGTTATTTCAACAAATTTTGCATGACATATTAATGACATAAAAAAGTTACACACAAATATTAAGCTGCTCGATTGTGTACATGCCTTATATCTCTAGCTCATATACTTTCTTAGTTGAATTAATTGCTTTTGATACATATTCCCATGTAATACTTATCAATATGGTGTTATTAAAATAAAAATATGTTGCTTCAGTCTTAGGATAACAATACCGTTGATCAAATACAACAGTATTATGACACGTAATACATATATTTCATTTGCTTTATTTTTCTTAAAGTAGGAAATAGATACCACAACAATAAAAGTGGTAACAGACCTATATTTTTACGATAATAGTACTGTTGTTCAATATAGTTGTATTATTTTAAATAATACATAACATTAACTTCTTTATTTATCTTAAAGTAGTTGAATCGCTTAGTTTATTTAATATTCTGTATCGATGTTTTGCGTGTTACATGTAAAAAAATTCATCGCATGAACTTGAAGCCAGGATGCCTACATGGAAGCTAAGCACCCAAACTGTGCTGGTTATCAGTTGTATTTACCCTCAACAATATTTGCTTTCTTCTCTCTTTTATTTTATTTATTTATTTCTATATAAAATTGTTTAATTTTTTATTTATTTTTTAGAGCAATGGGAGAGGACTGATGTACTGTTAAATGCTCAACAAAGTTACATGGCTTGCACAACCTATTTCTATAGAGGTGTCTCATTTTCTACTTCTACTAAGCTGCACTTTACAGAAAGAGCGATCACAAGATAGTTACTTCCATAGAAACCTCAAAAAGCTAAAATTTATTTTAACTTCTCTGTTTGTAACTGTGGCATTTATATAGTTTCTGTTTTATACCTAGGCTTGCACACATTTCATTAATATAATGGGGAGACTACAGAGTTCATGCATTTGAAGATGATGAAAGAGATAACACTTCCCATATTTTACTGTTCAATTCATAGACCACACTGCTTTTGTAACCGTATTCAAATTAAACTAGCTAGAGTATCGCTAGGAAAAATATATATTATTGATCCAACAAAATGCATTGAGGTTGATAACGGGGATAAACAAAAAGTTATAGAAAAGTAAAGATTTAATTTTACAATAGACATCCAATGATGGAGATTTCAACACTTTGGAAGAAAATAAGTCACAATCCACTTTCATTATTCATAATTTTAAATCCGCATATTAGAAAATAGTAGTTTTGTATAACACCTGACGTTCATACAAGGTCGAGTTCTCATAGATTGCTATAGTTTTACAATTTATTCTGCATTTTTATTTATTTATGTTTGTTAATTTTACATCTTGAAGTTGTTTTATGCTTGATTGGACTTTTAATATTTGGATGCAAGAAATAGTCACCTAAGTGGATATGAATATATCCCCGTGAAGATTAAGCTCAAGTCCTTAAAATCAAACTTAATACACGAAAACTTCTTCCAAAAAAAAAAGATTGTAAATTAGGTCCCTAGAATTATACTAAATAATCGCATACATTTGTGCAATTATTCAGTAAATAATTGCAGACATTTATGCAATTATACCCAAAAATTGCATAAATGTCTGCAATTATAATTGTGGAAATTTCTGCATTTTTTAGTGAATAATTACGGAAATGTCCGCGATTTTTGATAAATAGTTGCAGAAATTTCCGCAATTTTTCAGTGAATAATTGCAGAAATGTCCGCAATTTTTCAGTGAATAATTGCGGAAATGTCTGCAATTTTTGGATATAATTGTATAAGTGTCTGCAATTATTCACTGAATAATTATATAAATGTATGTAATTATTCAGTAATTTTATTCTGGGATCTAATTTATATTTTTTTTGGCAAGAATGTTTGATGTATTTTGAAACTTAATAGGGACTTTAGCCAAACTGTCCCTATATCCCCAACAATCAAGGCAACCGCCACCAAATATTGAATCCATTCATGGTTATCACTTTATTTGAGTTAAGGATTACCCACAAACTATGTGAGGTCCTCCTCACTTGAAAGTTTATTACTGTGATCACTGTTAGAATGGTACTTTTCATGCTCAGACTACTTCTACCCTATGTTGCTTGAGGATGTTAAGCTGCTCTCTATTGTTGTTGTTTGTTGTAGAACTACTTCTTTGGATTACTATGTATACTTATATAAACTAATGTAATAATTAGCACACATATATTTCAAGAAGATTAGGTATGATACATGAAATTTATGGTGATGTTTTAAACTTTGACCAGCTACTGAACAACAAAATATTGGGCATGTATAATGGTTCTATATTCATGTATATCCTTTTGAATTTTCTTTACTGTATATCCTTTTGAATTAAGCTTTAAGATAGCTACAGAGACTTAGGTGGCTTACATAGTTGATGGTTACATTTGATATGTATAGTTGTTCATGCAAATTTTAGGTAGTTTCATGAACAACATGGTAGCATAAGAGTTTTTGGACTAATCAACACATCCTTCCTAAGCATAAATAAAAGACTGCTCAAATACAATGTATTATGTTCTGTAAAATTCTTAACAGGATACCATAATGTTGATAAAAGTCTTAATGGGAATCATCTGATCCTTTGTGTGTTGTATACTTTGAGTTCAATTGTTTCATTCGTTTTTTTATTAACAAATGCCGTGTGAATAAGTTTTAATATGTTGACTGTGGTTTTTATGTTTTATTATGATTTTTGAGCAGAAAGTCTCATTTATAAAACATATGTTTCTACACCTAGTGCAATGAACCGTTTTTGAAGTCAGTGTAGATTTGTCTGTTATATTTGATGATAACTGCTTGGTTAGGTGGTCATTTTTTGTATGAATTTTAGATGTGATAGACAGGATTTCTACATGAACGTCTAGCCGAGTAAAGAAATGAATTTGAAATTTCAGAGCTTAATGTGTCATTTTTTTATTTATATTTGAAAATAGTAGCATTGAATCAGAATTTCATACCGTAGACTGTAGAACATATAGAGTGTTCTTACTTTGACATCATATGTATATTCATCATATCTGCATTCTATTTTCTGTAGTTTTTATGATTCAATTGGCAGCCATGCAATTATTGGATAAGGGGCTTGAAGCTCGAGCGGTCAACTATTTGAATCACTTTGCCTTGGTCATAAAGAATCCAACCACTGCTAATTTAGCAATTATAACAATTGGTTTCAAGTCTTGCTCCCATAACTCCAATGTAAATACCTTATGGGTTACTGCTAATTTATATTTGATTTGACGGTTATATCATTGACAACAGTCTTCTTATACAAAATTTCATTGCTAAAATACTAGAGACTTTTAGTTGATAATACTGATATAATTATTCAATGACCTGAAAAGATGTTTATTTTGGACATTTTAAAAGGAACATGGGATAGTTGACTGTATCCAACTAAACATGAACATTCTTTTGCATTGGATTTGACCATCGGTTTTCAACATATATTCATTTGTACTGATGAGAAAAGCCCACTTCTAACTGTTTTTTTGCATTTAACTCCAACGTTGTGATTTACTTATATCAAATTGAGGCTTTTAATCTTACATAATGAAATATATGTTAAAAATGCAGGTTGATATACAAGGCATGCAGATGGGTTTTTTTTTCTTCTTTTTCTTCTTTCTTTTATTTTTTCTATATTCATTCATCGTTTTAATTATTGTTCTTATTTTTTGTTTTCAGCGTAATGTTCGATTTTCACATGAGTTGGCATCAGGAAACTTAACTATTTTGTTTGATAAAACGGGTGCCACCGTTCCAACCGTCTGATATATTTATTCTACTAAATCTTGAACGCTCTTTATATCATTGCTTTTGTCTTAGTTAGCAAACCGAGCAATTTTATTATATAGATACAATAGAAAAATGTTTAATCAACAAATAATAACTTATGACCATGTACACCATGCTTAGATTCACACGAAGGACAGATAGCATTTTTGGGTCTAAAATAACAACATATAATTTATACAATGATTCAACAATCAGATTAATAGGTATGACAGTAATATGCTAGAAAGGTAAAATCGCATAATATTTATTGTATACTCTACACACATTCCTTTTTGAGGCAACATTAACGTTACTTTCATTATAATCTACAGTCACGGAATACGTAAGAAATCCCGGGCATGTCACGATGCATGATATAAAGTTCCTCTGAAATGCAAACTAATTCATAAAATCAATTTATTTTTCGGAATAACAATGATAACACTTAGTGGAAAAACATATAAATGAAACGTCGAATACTTTCATGATTATTAACAGACAGGTTCTGCGTATGTCCAGTTTCTATGACCTCATGATGCGCATTTCAAATGTTGTATAGGAAATATTCCTTCATTAGAATCAAAAGTGAAAAAAAAACTACATTTTAATTAGCTATAAATATGGAAGTTAACTTTACTTCTTTAAACCACAAACTTATCAACTCTGGCTCAATCAAGATTTATGAAACTATTTTATTAGTTGTCTCATGTACTTTCCTACTAATCTAATTGTGGTTTGCCCTTTTCTTTATACTGAATTTGATGTTTTAGACAAAGCGATACATTTTCATCCTCTACTTTGTTTGCTTCATTGAACATAATGTGTCTGTTTGTTTCGTAAATAGACTTTGTTTGCTTGAAGGAACTTTAAACTGGGGACATCAATGCAGCAAGGATGTATTTCCTTTGAGCCTCTTTACAAATACATATTTTTTTTGCATTGAACCTTAGATATGTTCATGATTTAATTTCAGTTAACACCATAATAATCCAGTAATTGAAATTAAAACCAGTTTGGTACCCTCAGTAATTGAAATTAAAACCAATTTGGTATCTTCAGTTACTAGCTTTGTTGGTAGTCTTATGTCTTTTATAGTAATAAATATCTATGAGTGCTCTCCTAAATTTGATAATGGATTGATGAGTTTAATAATGGTTATAATATGAAAGAAATTAATGCCAAATTTTTTGGTGTTGCACACTAAAAATGATGTTGTATATTTCATGATATATAAAGTTATGATGCCCAAGTGATTAGATGGAAGCCCGCATGGGCATGTATATATACATTGAACTTGCATTATGTACGGGTAAGCAAAAACTTAAAAAAGTTTTGTCTTTGTGGGACAAACATTTCTTTTATTGAATTTTAGCATGGTAATATCTTAAAAGTCTATTAAATGTAACAATTAATTTGAAACATGGAACCTTCTCATTCAGAATCCTGATATATTGGTGAATGCTTTTTTTAATTATTAATTAAATTAGGCGATATAATTTAATTATTTTCTAGTTTGGATGTGGTCAATTCAATTTGAGTGATTTTATTTTTAAATAGATTTCTCAAGTACTATATATAAAAAGTTTGTCATCTTAAATATTACATAACTGAGTGAAAAAATTGGAAGGTATACTACAATGAGTGATATATAGATGTAGTTCTTGCTCTGTGTATTGGCACATGTGTAAGCTATATTTAGTGGGCAAAAGTTTGTGTAATTTTGCTCTATTAGAACACCGTGTAAGTTATTCTTATGTGTATGCATCCAATTATAATATTTTGGAAACGATATTATCATACCTTTAAAATATTATCTTCCAAACATCATTTACTTTGAACATGCTTCAAGTTTCAGCATTTTCTTAATTTGGCTATTATGTGCTGGCATGCACTTTCATGAGTGAGATTGTGTTCTTTATTACAAAATATTTTCATTAACAGGCTTTCATTGGACAATTTCACTATACGCTAGCTGATCTAGAAACAACAAGTGCTTCAGAGAATTATTACATCCACTATTTCCTCTTTTTATTTTTATTTTTTTAGTGCATATCAAGTTGCTATTATATTCCTCTCAATCTATTGTCAATGTTTTTTCTTTCTTGAAAAATTTGTTTGCATGTTTGTTTCTATGTCCCAGCATTTGGGTGTATGCATGAAATTGTTTCAACCGACCCGACCGTGTTATAAAATAAACCAAAACAAAATGAATGCTTTCAATTTATTGGTCCTATGAATGTTCTTCAGTTGTCTCGGTTTCCTCGGTCGTTGCTTCAGGTTTAATTTATGCTGGCAATGGTATTGTCAAATCTACTTTCACATGTGCAATTATAAATGCATGCATATTGTGATTAAACGCAGGTCCACCTGGACGTGCATATATACTCGTAAATTCTAATGGGAATCCAATCTAGTTAATTTAACTAAAATCTAATTTTATTTAGTTTCGCTGATTAAATTATTCAATGAGTTGATTAAATTAATTTTTTATATATTTATGAGTATATCATTATATACTCATATGTGTACAACTTGCATTTTTAATATAATAATGTGTACGTAGTTATTGTATACATATATAGAGGGTGAACGAAACTCCACCAAGCTTCGGCCATCCATGCTAATTCACAGCACAAACTCGCTGACATCCTCCGCTTCGCCTAATTCTTCCTACAGTGCTTGAAAAATGTAACCCTAGGCAACGGCTAACCCATGGCCATCCTCCCAAACATCACTACACATAGCAATGCCCATAGAGAAATGAAGCTCTTGACGACACAAGTTTAAAGATACAAGCTCTGTGATTTATAGTGGCCTAGATTTTGAGGTTTTGATTTTTAAAGATGGTTTCTTCACTTTGCTTTTACTGTAAATGGACAAATTTCATTAAACTAGATCGTATACAATAAAACGAGTATGGTATTGTAGATCTCCACAACAAATTCAAAGAAACTTGTTTTGGGATTTTTCGTTAAGAAATCAATTTGATTTTGATTTTTAAAGCTTGAGGTTTGGTTTTGTTTATCAGGAATGGTAAAATAAAAGAAGGGGGCGAGAAACGAAAATATGAAAGAGGGAAATGAAGGGGAGTGAATAAATTTGCCTAGTTTTATAAACAAACTATTACTCCTAACACACTATTTTACCAACAAAACAATTAAGATTTCTTAAGTTATACAAAAATTTCAAGCAACTTTCCTATCAAGTCAAACTGCGTATCAAATCAAGCTAGTTGGAAAATTTGAATTTTTGATTTGATTTAAAAAGATTTTGAAATGAAATATTTACGGTACTCTCCTACACTATTTCGTTCGCGTATGATCCGCGAACGTTAAAAATAAAAATTCGTTCGTGCTCCAAAATGCGGCACAATCACAAATCAATAATAAAATACATAGGTTATTTAACTCTGTGAAATTTCAAAAATACTATCATTTGCCGTAAAATACGTCAAACAAAAATTTAAATGTTTTCTGAATTAAAAATTATGAAAAAATCAATTAAATCAATTAAAAATACGTTATCAAAAATCAAGTCACCATTATTATTTACAAATTAAAAGGGATTAAATAATGCCATTAAATAGATTTAATTAACATTAATTTCACATATTCAAATATTTAAAATAAAATTTCTATATTTGAATATAAGTTACTAAACTTTGAAAATTAATTATTAAATATCTAAAATTAAAATGTTAAAATTCTGGGATGTTACATCCTCTCCCCTAAAAGAGTTTCATCCTTGAAATTATCACGGGGCGGAAAATGTAATATCCCAACCTAAGAATCAAGTTACTTAGTTTTCAGTAACCTGATTAGTTATATTTTCCTTATGGAAAATCCTTATCAACACTTCAATTCCTAACGCTCTGCGCTAATTTTAATGCCTAAGTTATGCATTGATTTTTAATGAAAGGGAATATGGAAAGTACAATGCACATTAGATATTCTATCATACGCACAAGCAGCATAAACAATATAACAACCATATGCAACAAAGCAATATGACGCAACTGATAGAAATGATGCAACTCCATTAATAAAATATTAAGCATCCAAACTTTTTAAAAGATAAATTTAGAACTAAATGCTCGGGTTTTATATTCAAATTCCTCCAAAAAGAAAAGTATCAAAACTAAAATAAATAATGACAAGGAGGGGCTACTCCTAACAAAGCATGGTATAACTCTAGAATCAAAATAACATATAACATCCAGTGGTATTCCGGTTTCCCGAAAACAATAACTAGAGTAAATAAACATACCCGGCGAGTCTCACAAATCGAAAAACCCCCAATCGTCCAACTTTAGTCAGGACAAAACATTCGAAATACCATTTCGAAAATATTCTTTTCAAACGCTCTGAAATAATAACACTTCATCAATATTTTTCAAAATAATATTTTCTTTTTCATTTTATTTTTCTTTCCACAAATTCTTTTGAAATCACTTTTTCAAAAGCACCGAGATTTAAGTCCTAACAAACAACAATCCAAAAACCTTTAATTATAAATTCAAACTTTATAAACTTTGGTATATAAAATCACACAACCAAGAAATCGAATCTATTCAAATCAAATTCCATAAAGGAATAAACTAACACTTAACATTATTTAAAATGTTAAATGACAAACAATCAAATCTCAGCTTAGGTTCAAAACTTTCTTGATTGTTCAAGAATATAGATAATTCACTAGGCGTACCATTTTACTCCTCAGCCTTTGGTTATTGCTTGGAGGATTATATATGCTCCTTCAGACAAAATTGAAAGCCGCTCTTTAAAATTATTGATTTCTTAACTACACCAATTTTTCTAAATCACTTATCTTATTCTGTTTAGCATTTGATTCAACACTAAAATTGTTTATGAACTATTTCATAAATTTATAAATATTTATAAAGGCATTTCTCTATAAAACAACATATAAAAGCTTACTCCCTTTTATTTACTTATATAATACCCTTCTAGATCCTAAGAGTATATACAAAATACCAATTTTATTTTACTTTTCAAAATTTAGATAGAGACTTAATCAAAATATGGGTCTTTTAAAACCGAGTCAACCTTTTCGACCTCTTTACTTTAGAGTGCTCTAAGGAAGATGTTTCATGGGTTGGACCAATAACATCAAATAATTTACATAACTTAGATGTTTTAAACAAATATATGGTTTTAAATAAACAATGTCTATTAAAACCTCCCTATCTAATTTAACCTATTTAAAAACTTGTGTTAAATTATCCATTTTTCTATTCAAGGGTAAAAATTCATTTATTAAATCATCC
The DNA here is from genome assembly GCA_030737815.1 of Allium fistulosum. Lineage (NCBI taxonomy): Eukaryota > Viridiplantae > Streptophyta > Magnoliopsida > Asparagales > Amaryllidaceae > Allium > Allium fistulosum. The sequence continues at coordinate 695,188,027 of CM060904.1, forward strand.
TCTTATCAAAACATCTTTTCTTTTGAAATCAATTCCCTTTAAGGAAACTTAATAGCTAAAAACCTAGTTTTTATTTCAAATCTCCTTTTTGAAAACGTTCCACAAAATTTTCTATATGAAATAATTTCTACAATTTATTTATTAAAACTCACTTTAGGTTTGTTCGGATTTGAACTCATTTTGATCACACAATGATAAAGTGAATAATTTACTGAGTTCCCTACAACGTTCGCTTAAGCGAACATCCGATTGTCACTTAGAAGTTTTTTCAGATTACCACAAAAATAATCGAGACAATTTCCTCCGAATTACCCTAAAGAAAATGCATTCCACTTAAAATTTCTCTTTCAATATATATATATATATATACTTTTAAGTAGCACTACTTTATATATATGTGTGCTTGTATATTTTCAGAAACCTTTTGAAATTATTTCAAACAAGTACGGGATTTAAATTCAAAAATCCATTTTAAACGCATTTTATAAATACTATTTACATAAAGTTACCTTAATACAAAATCATTTCATATTATAATAATTATTCTTTATTATAATAAAATTTTCCTAAATATTTATTTTCTAAATGTCCTATCTTACCATTTAGATTATTTTAAGCAACTTTATTAAAAGTTTACTTTCAACCCAGCATTATAATCGAACACCTTATAGTCAAACTGTGAAAATAAATTCATAAGGGATTCGTTTATAAATTCAAATAATAAATGCTTATAAATAAGCTAAACATGGATAATCAACAATCAACGCTTCTAATTTAATCGAGCATGACTAGTCAAAAAATAGTGAAAATAAATAAATATTATCACATTCAAACACACTCTATAACTATATAAATTTTGAAATTATTCCTTTATATGTATAATAATATAAACCAAGGTAAAGTGTTTCATTTACCAATTTTCAAAAGTCAATATCATGTCCGTTTGCCTTGTTCAATTGTTTAGAAATTCCTATCAACACCGACGCGTCCCATGTCTCGATCAGAATTCATAAACAACTCAATAGACCAAATAACACAAAAAGTTTTTACAACATTAACAAATACGCTCTCGTATATATAATACTCTCAACTCATTCTAGGGTACCACCCACCCTATCTCTAATGAGTTACTCATTCTAGGGCATTACTAATCTTATCTCTAATGAGCCATACCCTACCAAAGACAAGGTTCTCGCTTAACCTTTAGCTCTGATACTAATGTAACGATCCACTTTTCCGACCATCGAAAGTCGGCACCAAATACATCCACGGTATTCCAATGCCAAACATCCAATCACCGAAAAGGCAGATTGTTAGGGTAAAAAGAAAAAGAATAGAAGAAACAGAACCTTACAGTGGAACAATCATATATAATATAACAAAGATAGTATAAACCGCCATTCCAAAATACAGAGTACATCAGAGTTTAAAACGAATCTTATCAGCTAGACAGTTATAAAATCCTAACCGTACAATTGTTGATAGGTATACCATATAATACAGTGGAAAATAAAACACTACGATAGGTGAACATCCAACTCTTCTCTAAGAACTCCATATCACCAAAGCTAACCTAGGAAAATACTCGGCCTAACCCGAACATTATAATAGAATAACACCCGGGTCTGTTTGGAATACCAGTGTGAGGATACTCAAGTAATATAATTAACATGTAAAAATTCTATGAGACCATGCTGCTAAACGTGGAACAAGTTTTTATCTTGCAGGAACAACATCCATATTAGAAAGAGTGGAAATAAACAACAAGAAACAAATCCAAATATAAAGGATGGGTACAAGTAAGAATAAATCCCATACTTAATGAATGGGCATAAATAATATTGAATCACAGACTTGAAAGAATGGAAATAATCCGATGAAGAACGGGGAAAATAGATCAAAATCAACATCCAATCAAGAAAGAATAATCATCTACAAGATCAAAATCCAAACTCAAAGAATGGATACAAATAATTAAACATTGAGAAGAACTACGTTCGCATCTTAATGCAATTAATAAAACGAATTCAAAGATTTTGAATCAACAACAAGGAAATGAATTTTCCAACAAATGAATAGGAGGGTGCGCCCCACTTGCCGAAAGTATAACTCTAGAAATATACTTGAGAGGGCCATATACTCCGTAGCACTCTTGGGAACTCCAAGCCGGACCCTACCAACCTTACCGAGTATCCGAGTATATCACATCTCCGCGCGCATACCACAGAAACCCAATCTAGAGTAGATGTGAATATACCCTAATGGGAGCAACCCTACATAACCTGACCCCCACTCGCTTTCTGGTTTTAGTCATTTTCAATAAAGGATAACAAAGCTCAAATAAGCAACAAATTGTCTAAAACCGATGATATCCAAAGGAGAATGCTGAATCGACAGTCAATAAATCAACCATCGGAAATAATTAAAATGATCATATATGGAAATTAAATCTCATATTCTTATCACTACTTGTCGATTTCAAACTTGTACTATTTCTGGGTTGAAAATGGAGTCGGGCAAGTTAAGGTAGTGGTACCTCTAGGTATTGCCTTAACGACATTTTTAACTTTCAAGATAGAAACGAGCTTCTATACCTCCACGCTTAGTGCTACGAGTACGAATAAATCCTTTCATATAAGCGATGTCGGATTACGAAAAATTAAATTTCTTATCTTTTCCGTAACTGAATCAAAACCTTTAAACATTTTAAACTTGAACTTGTGCTTGGTTTTCACATCACAAATGTTTGTAAAACATTTTCAAAAATACTCTTTTAAAATGTTCTTTTTTAGATGGGCAAATTATAATACTAAGTGTATTAAAACAAGGGTCAAAGTGAATGTCATTAAACATTACTTACTATTAACCCAAAACAATTTGCACTTATTTTTTATTTTTAAAAAATCCCTCTTAAAGGATTTTCACATTTATAAACTACCATTCAAAAATTCAAAACAACATTTATTATCCTGGAAGATAATAAATCGATTTAAATCACCTTTATAAAATTTAAATCGAATGTTAATATCCCAAAGGATAATTTATAAAATCCTTCTATAACTTTAAAACCACATTAATTTTCCCCAAAGAACATAAATCAAATTTAAAATCTTTTTATAAATTAAAAATAACATTAATTATCCCTACAGACACTACAACAAAACAGCCATTTTACAACGGGCAATGCCCGTTGTAATATAGATATCGCAACGGGCATGCGCCCGTTGTATTAGGCCTCTTTGTAATAGGTCGACCATATTTTACAACGGGCAATGCCCGTTGTAATACATGATATTGCAAAGGTTTCTGACCGTTGCAAAATAAATGCAAATTTAAAAAAAAATTACAGCAGCATCCATGCAGTACATCCATACCAATAATGAATAATTTAACGAGTAATAAATATTATCATAAAACAACCAAACTCACATACGAAAAGACTAAAAGCTAGAGTCATAAAATTCCAACACATTCCAAAAAGTTAGATAAGTTTACATCGACATAGTTCTAATATACACATGACAACTAGTTTCATAACAACCAAATACATAAAGCATTAACACATAAGCATAAAGCAACATACCAGTACTCGGCTCATACCACTGCCTTCGCAACACTTCAACAAACTTCCATCAAAACAGCCATCGGCTACAATATATTGCATCAATAGTTTTGCCTACACTACAGACCACATACCTGCCTTGCCAGTGAGCACATTTACATTGTCAATCATCGAAACTACTGCTCCCCTTGCGTTCGAACAACACAACTGACAGCAAAAATTCATGTCACCATCCACACTCCAATAATCACCATACCACAAGCAAACATCAACCATCCTAACTGTTCACCACTGTTACCCTTCTGCTATCACCCTACTACTATTACCCACACTTCAACCACAACCAGAAATTGTCACCAAAACAAGCTGCTACACAAGACTTCACCGCAAACCACTATAGCCTCACACATACCCTGACCATCCCTCTGCTATAAACTGCCCTGCCATCATTACTTCACAACTACATCCAACATACAACAACCATCACTCAAAACAAAACCACTTCCTTCTTCATACCCACTCATCTTCTTACGTACTGCCAAACCCACTGCCCTCTGACCATCTAAAACAATACTTCCTCAACAACAACATCATTTTACAATCGCCAACCTTCCTACTGCTGTTTACCATTGCTGCACCAACATCAACAGCTACTACTGCCAAAAAAACATCATTCACACTTGCAGTGCATCTGAAGCAATAGCTTTAGTTGATGCAAGTGTGTTTCTTATCTTTACACACCATCTATGGAAAGAAATAGAAAGATGCAAGTGTGTTTCTTATCCTAGCAATAGCTTTAGTTGATGCAAGTGTGTTTCCTTGCGAATCCAATCCAGGAAAAGCATCACGGACTGGAATAAACCAGTATAAGATATAAAACAGTAAGTGCTTCACATTAATAAATTCCAAAACCGACAACTGGGCGTACTTGTACACATTAATATGGCCAAAAGGTAAAGCATGATTTAAGTGGTCCATTGGAAAATTAGTAGTTAAAAAACTGAAATTAAAATGCAGTGGAGGGACTAAATTATTGTATGAGCAAACAAATCATTTGTAGTGTCGGTACAGATTGTGGAAGCTGCAATTTCTTCCACTGTGCATCATGACATAATTCAAAGTTTATATCATGCAATATATAATATTTCAGATGTATCATGATATTGATTTAAATATAAGAAAAATCTAAAAACAACGATTCACAAGATACCAGCAAAATTGATTTCCATACAAAGAAGCCTCAGACCATATATCAAAAGAGAGAAACCTAACAATATTTTATTTCCACACTCTTCTATAACAATATTGTTATTATAGACACATTTATTTCTATGTTTAGTCCAAGGAATCAAATTAAATTAAACCATCCCCTATCATCTGCTGATAAAGAATAGAAATCTCTAGTGATATTTCGATATTATTCCATGATATAAAGAAGAAGATGAATAAGAAACATACACGTTAAGCAGTAGAAAACGTCCTTGCTTGAGTATAGTTCAACTCCAACTGCTCAATCTTATCGAATATGAAACCTCTTATTCTTAATTCTTTTGGAAAAGAACTGTCTTTATAATCTATGTGTTTCAGATTCCAACCCTTGTTTTGCATAGAACCAGTCACCTTCACCTGCAAAAATAGCATAAAATTTGGTGCATCTGATGTATATGCATGTCTGTATTATAATATTTAGCGTTTGCTAAATGAGAGTAACCGAGTAATAGTATAATGCGTAACTATATTCATATACGTTATTTATGTTCTTGCATTTTCACAAGATAAATAGCACCTCAGTTCATGGAAGCATATAAAACTCAATGCAACTAGATATCCTATCGTTTACAAAATCTTCAGAGCGATTCAACAGCAAATATTAAATACCATGAATTATACGCTTAATAACGTCAATAGTTTTCTCCTAAAAAATTAAGCGAGGATAATTCTGTTTTGAACATTTTGCGAGTTTTTAACAATTAGTTAACAGAAGAGAAAAGGTTGTACAGTATATAATAAATTTTAGTAGATGAAGGAAATTGCACTTCTTCTATTGGTATTGATTTTGAGTTATTTTCCTAAAGCTACCAAACAACAAATAATTTTCCACCCTTTGTTTTTTCTTCAATATAACCCAAAAAGTGTATAAGTGGACAGGAAAATAATTTAGGAATATGATATGCATACCTCGGCACCACTAACTACATTGATAACAATCAGTTAATAGAAGAATCACCATCATTTAATATTAATCAAGTGGCTGAGACGAATTCAAAGCTAAATTATTTGACGAATTCGTATAAAATATACGAACGAAAATATAGGGGTTCGAACCCTATATAAACGAACACCATCAGCAAAATTATGCATTCGAGTACAAGCAAAAAAGGGTTAATCATTCGAATCGAATCATCGATCGAGTTCAAGCATATCTACCAGAAAATCAAAAGGAAACTAACATACCAATACAAGTCGAACTCGATCGAGAAGCAGCCGGCTTCGAATCAAAGTGACAATTTGATTGACAAAGCAAACCGTATATAATTCATTCTTCAGTCAACTACATAAGTCGGCGGCTTCAACAAATTCCAAAGCCCTAATTTTTCGAGCAAAGAAAAAGGAACGAAGAGAGCATCAAATTATCATAGACAAAAGAATACAGGCCGATGATAAAAAGGAGAAGAGAAATATTTATTTACTTATTGGGCCGGCTTCTATAATTTATCTTTGGGCTTCTATAGTTTAAGAATTAGGGTTTTGTTTTATATTTGTGTTTAATTAGGGCTTCATTGAAGAGAGTATTGCGTTTTAGTGGGAAGAAGTAGTTTTTGGGCACAAAAGGCGGGTTGTGAAATTTTCGGGGGAACAAAAGCAGAGGTCTAGAGTAATTTGTTATTTTAATTATTATTATTTAGACATTATTAACTATAATTCACTAATTATTAATAATTAACTATTATTAAATTAAATATAAAAAATAATTATTAATAATTAATAAATTATTAATATTTAGTAAATTATAGTTAATATTTATTACTTACATTTAATAATTAATATAATATTAAATAGTTATTATCAAATAACTAATAATTAATATTGATTATGTATAACAATTAGTAATTAGTGATTATTTAATAATAATCATTAATTATTATAAGTTATAAATGATTAATATAATATTATTAATGATTAATTATTAAATATTAATAAATAATATAATATTATTAATGGTTAGTAATTAGTAATTAGCAATATAATATTATGATTAGTAATTAGTAACATATGATTAATATAATATTATTAATGAATAATTATTAAATATTAATGAATAATAAATATTAATTTTAAGAAAGCATTGTAATTATTAATTATTGGTTGTCAAAAATTGGCAACAAACATTTATTACAACGGGCATTTTATGACCGTTGTAAAATTGGCACCTATTACAATGGACATTTTTAGCCCGTTGTAAAATTGGCGCCTATTACAACGGGCATTTTTAGCCCGTTGTAAAATTGGCACCTCTTACAACAGGCATTTTGTGGCCGTTGTAAAATTGGTATCTATTACAACGGGCATTTTGTGAACGTTGTAAAATTGACATCTATTACAACGGGCGTGAAAGGACCATTGTAATAGCATTCTATTACAATGGGCAGTCATTGCCCATTGTAAAAAAGGCGTTGTATAGGGCATTTATTACAACGGGCCTGAATGGACCGTTGTAATAGCCTACTATTACAACGGGCAACCAATTCCCGTTGTAAAAAGGGTGTTGTAATAAAGTATTTTTGTTGTAGTGAGATAATAAATCAAATCTATAATCTTCTCTTAATAAACCAATTAATTATCTTTAAACACCTTTGTTAAGTTAGTTCATTAACTTTGAAACACTAAATCAGTTAATAACTTTTAAACCCTTTTATCAAATCCGTTGATTTACTTTAAACTCTTTTATTAAATCAGTTAATTAACTTTTAAAACACCAATAATTAAGATTATTAATTAAATTCAAACATCATTAACTAAATGGATTAATTAACCTCAAATATCATTGATTAAAATTATTAATTAAATCCAAATATCATTAATGAAAATGATTGACTAAGTTCAAATATCATTAATTAAAATGATTAATTGGATCCAAACATCATTAATTAAAATGATTAATAAATTTTAAACATCATTAATCAAATTTATTAATTAACTTCAAATATCACTAATTAAAACGATTAACTGAATTAAAAACACCATTAATTAAAATGATTAATTAGATTCAAACATCACTAATTAAAATAATTAACTAAATTTAAAACATAATTAATTAAAATGATTAATAAGATTCAAACATCATTAATTAAAATAATTAACTAAATTTAAAACATCATTAATTAAAATGATTAATTAGATTCAAACATCATTAATGATTTATTAACTTTTGTGAAAATACAAGCTCAAGTTCCATACACAAAGGTTTATGGGATGATATTCAATAAGCGATGGTGTAGCAAAAATCGCTATAACGACACTTAAACAATTCAAAATGAATGTCACAATTATTTTCAACCAAGCAATAATATAAGCGACACAAGGATGTAAATAAATTAATATTGGCGAGAAAACCCTTAGGGTTTCTCTACAGAAATTCCCTACAAAACAATGGTTACGGATAATATACATAGTTATATGGGTTCGCTGCAATTTTGTTAAAATGTCATCCGTTTTTCAAAACGGGAATCCAACCAAACAACAATCTAAACTAACATCCAAGCATTCAACAATAATTTATAACATCATGGATATTTTATAATTTATTTAAAAGGTGAGTAAACTCACCAAAATTTCAGTTATCGTCGAAGCGTTCTAGTTCCGTCAAAAATCGAACAGCATTCGATTTTAGCTTGAAATTCTACAAGCTCGCATCCTAACTAATCCAATTTGATTGCATAGCCAATGATCCCACGAGTACAACACAACTAACCGCGTTCGATTTGGACTTCGCATGAGCAAGTTATGCATTTTATAAGAAATCGAATTAACTAAATTAATAAATACACTAATTATTAACTTAATTCACTAATCCCCATAATAATACATCTTCTCTAACCCGTTAATCCTCTTCTCCCTACAAGAAGACACAGTGTACCACCTTGTACACAGTGTCGACCCAACATCAAACATTGCCCTAGCCGAAGTATAAAATATTAAAAGGGAAAAGTAAAATTTGCAATGATAGGATTTGAACCTGTGTGAAAAGAGCACAAACCAGCAAGAAACCTTTGCACTACACTTCCACTTGAGGATTTCTTTGCCCTGCCGCTTTAATAAATCAAGTTTATCTAACAACAGCTGGAAATTTTGTTGCCCCCTTTTCCATCTCCGGTGGTGTTGCCCTAGGCGAGAGTCTTGCTCGCCTCCCCTTTGGGTCGGGCCTGCTTGTACATGCATATCTTCCCTTCCAAAATACTCCACGAATCTCGAAATGACTCCACCCACGCACTTCTCTCCACGAATGCACCGCGTCCCTCCCTACCTCGACTCGTCCGATCACCTCCCTCAAAATGCGACCATGACCTGATGTTGTCCCCCCCTTCGTGTCGCATTTTGCAATGGTAAACGAAACTCCACCAAAGTTTGACCGCCTATGCTAATTCACGCCACAAACTCGCTGGTATCCTCCGCTTCACCTAATTATGCCTACGGTCCTCGAAAACCATAACCCTAGGCAACGACTAACCCATGGCCATCCTCCCAAACAGCACTAAACATAGCAATACCTATAGAGAAACAAAGCTCTCGACGATACGAGTTCAAAGATACAAGCTTTGTGATTTATAGTGGCCTAGATTTTTTAGGTCTTTATTTTTAAAGATAGTTTCTTCACTTTGCTTTTACTGTAAATGGACAAACTCCATTAAACTAGATTGTATACAATAATACGGGCATGGGATTGTAGATCTTTCCATGACAAATCCAAAGAAACTTGTTTTGGGATTTTTCATTGAGAAATCAATTTGATTTGGATTTTTAAAGCATGGGGTTTGGTTTTGTTTACCAGGAATGGTAAAATAAAAGGAGGAGGAAAACGAAAATATGAAAGAGGGAAATGAAGGGGAGTGAATGAATTTGCCTGGTTTTATAAACAAACTATTACTCCTAACACACTACTTTACCCAAAATATAATCAAGATTTTTAAGTTATACAAAAGTTTCAAGTAATTTTCCTATCAAGTCAAAATGCAGATCAAATCAAAGATAATTGGAAAATTTGAATTTTTGATTTGATTTAAAATTATTTTGAAATGAAATATTTATGATACTCCTCTACACAATATTTTGTTCGCATATGAACTATGAACGATAAAAATAAAAGTTTGATCGTGCTCCAAAATGCGGCACAATCACAAATCAATAATAAAATACACAAGTTATTTAATTCTGTGAAATTTCAAAAATACTATCGTTTGCCGTAAAATACGTCAAACAAAAATTTAAATATTTTCCAAATTAAAAATGAAAAATCAAATAAATTAAATTAAAAATACGTTATCAAAAAGCAAGTCATTTTATTAACAAATAAATTTTCCATTATTATTTACTAATTAAAAGGGATTAAATAATGCCATTAAATCTATTTAATTAACATTAATTTCACCGATTCAAATATTTAGAATAAAATTTCTATATTTGAATATAAGTTACCGGAATATGAAAATCTATTATTAAATAAGTTTAAAATTAATTAAATATTTAAAATTAAAATGTTAAAATTCTAGAATGTTACACTAGATGGGCCATCAAATACTCCAAAACTGTTTAATAATTAATGTCATTTAAATTGTATTTAAATGTGTATCGATATCTTATATCGATATGTACATATATATACACCAAATTAATTACTAATGGCAACCAAAAAATACTAAAACCACCCAACACATCAAATAAATAAATAATATTTTATAAATATTAATTAATTAAATTAATTAATAACTATTATAATTCGGTTAAATCGTGTGGTATTTCGGAGAATTTACCAATACGGTTTTATGATACGTAAGTGTAAATTCTGCCAGCGATTAATATTGAACCATTCGAATATTAATGCTTACCGGTCACCATAGCTAGTGGAGTGACAGTCTAATTGAATTTATCACTTATACATCTTTACCGGTAAAATCAAATTTTAGAATTTAAGTGGTACCTTTTAGTAATGATTATTTACACCAACTCTCTATCAACACTATACTACATTTGGATTTATGAAATTTGGTTTAGATCAAAATTCCAATATCATCCATATTCATTTTGGTTAGTCCATTAGCAAAGTCCTTGGTTCAATAACAACAATTGTTGCTAACAGTAGTACTTTGACCAAAGATGTTGATTTTGAGTTGACTACAGTTGATCGTGATGCTAACTCATACAACTGAGAAGACGAATTCTCTATTGAATATGTTTCACTTCTAGTGCTTTAATTCAGACCTAACTATAGTCGCTCGATGATCGTCATGTCATGATTTAATTATACTTAAAATGGAGTATTATAACACCCCTAAAATAAATTAATAAGAATTAATTAATTAATAATAAGGCTAAAAATGCAAATTTCACAAAGTCGAAATTTGGCCATGAAAGTTACGCCATTGTGTTCATTATAATTTTCTGATCAACTTTCACATATAAAGTCCCATGATCGGAGTTCAAACAGAAAAGTTGTTGATGTTTGAGGTTTTCAAATTTAAAATAATTTGAACAAATTTAAAAATTAAATAACGTTAAATGTTAAAATTAAATGGGTAACAAGTATTTTTAATGTTGAAGGAAGCTTAGGTTTAAGCAACGTTAAATAAACGTTAATAGTTGAGAAACAAAAAGGAAATAAACAAACAAAGAAACAACAGTAATAAATTCACGTTCCAAAATAGGGGATCAGGCGACCCTCTTACCTTGATCAGTCGACCGCTTAAGGGTGAGTGGTCGACCAGTGCTTGTATAGCGGCTAGGGTTAGGTTAGGCCAAGAACGACTTAGATTTTATTATTTTAAACCGAATTAAATCTTATGGTCCAAGCGCATTCTAACCCCTATACTAAGAGGCTAGTCCCCTCACTTTTATTCACAACATATCAAAACTCCATCATTCTTCTTCCTTGATTAGATTCAAGAATTCAAATCCAAGGAAAAAAGATAATATGTTATATATACACACATTTTTCTATTTTTATTCTTCCATAGTCCCTAAATCATGAATCTAATATATACACACACACACACACAATCGAACAGTTGTATTTCCAAAAAGAAGGAACCTGAAGGAGCAGTTAGGCAAAGGTGTGAATCAAATCCAAAGAAGCTTGGAAACTATCTATGAGCGAAAATCTTAGTTTTTCACATTTTAGCAATTTGTGCAGTAAAATTTGGATTTGTTTTATAATAGAATATAGTAGAGTCTTAGTTAATATAGTAGAATTTAATTTGTTGGTTGCAATTTGAATAATTTATGTTCTATTCAACTTCCTCTTCTAATTTCTGTTGTTGCGATAAAAAGATTCAAAAAGAAAATTATTAGGAAATATTGTTCAAAGTATGAGTTTTTCCTATTTGTGGTTTGCCTCGCCTATTTTCATAATAAAGATAAATACGAATCCTTTCCCACTTAAAGGTTGTATGTATAAAAATTGAATATAATATAAAGGGTTTAAATTGTAAGTTTTGTTTCCTTGAAATAGAGGTGTGATTCTATTATATTAATGTAAAATAAGTTTGATATTATTCCATTCTGAATATATATACAAGTTTGTTTGGTCTAGCTAGGATATTAGCTATTTTGTAAATAATTATATAGAACTTAGGCTTGGATAAATATAGAAGTTTTAGCATTTTAATAATTAGTATAGGAAGCATTTATCTTAGAATTCGAATACTTCTACGCACGCTTAGGAATATTTAGTTAGCTAAAATATTACGAATGTATAAATATAATGATAGTGTATTAATAAGAACGTATTAATCATATCGAATAGAATAAATAGGTTTGTAACTTGCATTAGACCCTTTTGGAAGGAAGTTAAGGATAAGTAGGGCAATTAATGCATAATTAAAGGCGAATAAGGAATTTTCCTTATATAGCCTTAAATCGTAAATGCGGTAAGATATTATATATACATGTAATGTGTGTGTATGGTAGTATGTTAGGAGAGCAGAAATATGACTAAATTATTAGGATGCGAGGTCAGTCAAAAGCACATAGATGTCTACCCACGTAATCTGGCTACCAACAATGTGATTTTGAGATTAGGGTGAGACATCGTCTATAAGAAGTACCGATGGTGGACGCGAGGTTAGTCCCAATTCTATAGGGTAAGTCTAACAAACTAATTTAGCTGCCATCACCTATGAATAATCGAACTAATGTGAGAAGTCATGGTTTGGGTTATAGGTCATACGATAAATATCCCAGTAAGAGCCTGCTTTTGGGTTGTGGGTATTAAGTGGCTGTTATAGGGTTTGCCTCTTTCCCATTCAAGAAGTATTAAATGGTCGGGATTATCTTTTAGGTGCGGTAGTGGAAAATCTTTGGTAGGGGTCCGCTTCGGGTTGAGGTATTAAGTGGCTATTGTAAGGTCCGCCTCTTCCCATAAAAGAAGTATTAAGTGGCCTGGTGAGATTTCTTAGGATGTTAGTTAGGGAGTACCAAAGAGAAGTCCACCTTGAGTTTAAGATATTATATTATGGATATTTTGAGATTTGTATTTCTGAGACTTGATTATGATTAAATGGATACTTATTTTTGTTATTACATTTTATTTCTTTTGCTGTGAGATTCTGAAAGCAAAGATAGATAGCTCTATATATTGTTCATTGTATCAATTTTACTAACCAACAACCAGCTTTAGAATGAGCCTAAGGTTCGATGGGCTTTTATTGGATTGAAAATTAGGTCCGTTCTGAAGAGGGTTGTTACATTGGATATTAGAGCATAAGTTACCTGATCAATGGGAATAGACATGAGTAAGAGTGCAAATTTATTATTTTTGAAAATATTTTTCAAAAACCCAACACTACACCATATTGGCAATTTTGCAACACCCTTATGCGGAAGAATCGCAACGGTTCTGAGCCGTTGCTAAATAACAACGGTTTGAAGCCGTTGTAAATGATTTAAGAACGGTCATGGGCCGTTTAATCTATGAATAATATTTGGTTTAATAATCTTTTTTTTGTGATAGTGTTAAATTTTCAAATTTTTGTATTAATTATGATAATGAAATGACTGTCACTGGTGTAGAGAATAATTTTGAATTTTTTTTAAAAAAATAAAAATAGTAATTAGCAACGGATCAAAGCCGTTGCTAATATTTAAAAAAATCAATTATACATCTACATTTCGCAACGGCTTTAAGCCGTTGCAAAATAAAATCTGGAACGACTACAAGCCGTTGCTAAAGAACATTTTGCAACGGCCCTTAGCCGTTGCAAAATGTATATTTCGCAACGGATTTGAGCCGTTGCGAAAATTTTACCACTGTCTATTTCGCAACGGCTCATAGCCGTTGCAAAATTGTTTTGCAACGGCTAAAAGCCGTTGCGAAATTAGGATTCTGGTGTAGTGCAACTATATATATACACTTTTTGAACTTACACAAATACACTAGGCAAAATTTTATTTCAGAAAATAATACTATCTTAGGAAGTTGTGACTAAAAGATCAAACCTAAAAATAGTTGATTATGGCTGAAAAAAATGGCTCGGAGGTTGGGAATCCCTCCACTCAAGAAATATCAACCATTCGAGGCATGCTCGAATTGTTCAAGCGGTACCTAAGGCATGTAGGGCAAGTTCTCATTCCTCAACAAGCTGCATTAGAGGCACCCATTGCTCCACCTGGTTAAGCAGCACTTCGCCCAGTATACTTCTTCAAAATGTGCAAAGACTTCCAGAATATGGGAGGACGGGTGTATATGAGAGCTGAATATTTTGTGGAAACAAAGGCTTGGATTTACGCTGTGAATGTATATTTTGGGAGCTTGGGGGAAGGCCGGATCAAGAGGAGGATGATTGCATGGCATTTGAAGGGGTGGCGCTGGGTTGGTGGACCATTGTAATTGTAGAGAATGTAGAGAAAGGGACTACTTGGGCAGAATTTAGGGCTCGTTTTGAGTCACGATTCATGTCCAACGCTGAGGTAAGTTTGCAGTTGGAGAAGTTTATACAACAAAGGCACCGAGACTCCACATTGAAGGAGTATACTAATAAGTTCACAGAATTAGCTAAGTTTGGATTGAGTCGGATTAACACCCCTACGAAAAAGGCTATGAAGTTTTTTAAAGGCATAAATTCTCTATTTAGGGAGCTGCTTTTGACCCAAATTCCCATAAGCGCTAGTTATGAGATGATAGTTGAAATGGCCTTGCTTCAGACAGTTGGTATTGAAGAAAAAAGAAGGCAGGACATGCACAAAGTGAAGGTGGAGCTAAAAAAGGGGGATTTTGGGTTGATAAGAAAGCAAAAGGAAAAAATCAAGAAAGGGAGTGTGACATGTCATAGGTGTCAGAAGAAATTGCATATGGCTAAATACTGCAAAGTGAGTTTGACGGAGGAGGAGTTCAAGGAGAAATGCTACCGCTGCCATGAAGAGGGACACTATAAGGATAGTGTCTAAAGCTAGCAAATGAGGATCAAAGTGGGAAAGCTTATGCCGTCGAATTAGTACTTGTCTGAAGTAGACCTCCTCTTAGAGTTAGAGACCAAGGAAAAGATGTATTTGAAGGTACAACTATTGTCTTTGAAAATACTATTCGTACTTTATTTGACCAGGGAGCATCACATTCATTTATAGCTATAAATATAATCAACTCCTTGAGTTTGAAAATCCAAGTTGTTACTAACCTAATAGTCATGTCAAATCTTATTAGGGAGTCAACATATATTTGATTTGTAAAGACCTAGTTGTGGATATATGTAAAGTCGAATTTACATGTAATGCATATGTTCTGGATCTTGAGGGGTATGAACTTATCATAGGGATGGATTGGTTATCTTACTATAGGGTTGTCTTAGATTGTGATAAGAGGATCGTCCGGTTAAGGAGCTGTAAGGGACGAGACATCGATGTTCGTTACAACCACCAAAACTTAATCGAGTTAAGTCATTTATATTCTCTTAGCCTAACACGAGATGTGCTCTCATCTATGCCCGTAGTTCGAGACTTTCATGACGTTTTCGAAAAAGTCTCCGGTCTCCCAACCCGAAGGGAGATCGAGTTTAGGATTAATTTAGAGAAGGATGCTAGACCTATCGTGCTACCATTAAGACATATGACCCCTAAGGAAAGGCAAGAATTAGACAAGTAGATTTCGGAGCTATTAAACAAGGGATTTATTCACTGTAGTGCTCAGAATGGGAAGCACCTGTTGTCTTTGCCACTAAGGCAGATGACTCTTTAAGGCTATGCATTGACTATAGAGAGCTTAACAAGCTGACCAAGAAAAATAGGTATCCCTTACCTAAAATTGATGACTTACTTGACCATCTTGTTGGAGCCAAGATATTTTCTTAGTTGGACTTAGCCATTGGATTCCACCAATTGAGAATAGCCGAGGATAACAAGTAGAAGACCGCCTTTTGCACTCCAAATGGACTATATGATGGGAAATAATGCCTTTCGGATTGACAAATGCCCATGCATACTTTGTAGATTTGATGAGTAAGGTCTTTAGAGGACAGTTAAATAAGTTCGTCGTAGTGTTTGCAGACAATATTCTAGTATACTCTAAAAGCGAAGGTGAGCATGAAAATCACTTAAGGTATGTACTAGGGACTTTGAGAAGGCACCAACTAAAAACCAATCTCTTCAAATGCCAATTTTGAAAGAAGGAGGTGAGATTTCTCAATCATATTGCATTTGAGAAGAGATTGTCTATTGATCCAGCGAAGGTGGAAGCTTTTCAAGACTGTAAAATTTCGAAGAACGCCAAGGAAGTTAGGAATTTTCTTGGGTTAGTGGCTATATGAAATTCATCAAGGATTTTGCAAAGATAGCAATCCCAATGACTCGCTTAACCAAGAAAATTTTAGCTTTTGTGTGGGATGAGAAATGCACAAAAGCATTTAAGAAGTTAAACGAGCTGTTGACCAATGCACCAGTACTTACCATTCCGGATGGGACAAAACCCTTTATTGTTTACATCGACGCATATGGTATGGGATTAGGTGTTGTTTCTATGCAATAGTGCAAAGTAATAGCATATGAAACTAGGTAGTTGAAGGACCATGAGAAGAGGTACCTAACTCAGGACTTAAAGTTAGCAGTTGGCGTCTTAACTTTGAAGATATGGAGGCACTATCTTTTGGAAGAATAATTTGAGTTATTCACTGACCACAAATCTCTTAAATACTCGGTTTTCCAAAAAGAATTGAATTTTAGACAGCATCGATGGATGAAGTTTATAGCATCGTATGACTTCAAGATATAGTATACCCTCGGAAAAGGGAATGTTGATGCCGATGCCCTTAGCCGGAGGCATGCTACTATGGGTGCTATACATAAGTGGAGGCAGTTGGAGTTCCCCTCAAACTTCAATTTCCAACTGCCATCAGAATTCACTCCAGGCTATTTGACAGTAATGGAAGTTAGGCAGCGTCAATGGACCCATCAGGAAGAGAAAAGGAAAGATGCGACAATAGTAGATATTTTGGACAAGCTAAGTAAAGGAAAACATTTCGCCCATGTCGGTAGATATGCAATAGACAAAAGGGGATGGTTGAGGAGAGATGGACGCCTATGTGTTTCAATGGTGAAGCAAGTCTTGAAGGAAGTGCTAGCGAAGTATTACCATTCTAGGATGACTATTCACTCCGGTGGAGATAAAATGTACAGGGATATAAAGCGGATTTTCCATTGGCCAAGAATGAAAAAAGGGCAGCAGAGTATGTCTCTAGTGTTTGATGTGCCAAAAGATAAAGGCAAAACAAGGAAAGCCTAGGGGACTGTTATTGCGATTAAAGGTGCAACTTGAAAGTGGAAGCATATATCGATGGACTTTGTAGACGGGTTGCCTAGGAGTCAAAGATGCAATGATGCCATTTGGGTTATAGTGGACAGACTCACTAAAAGTGCTCACTTTATTCCTAAGGAGTAATAGGATTAGCATCTCTGGTGCAAATCTATATCAGGGAAGTAATACGACTGCATGAAGTTCTGATCAGCATTGTTAATGATAGAGACCACTTATTCACTTACGAATTTTGGAGGAGTCTATAGTCAACTTTAGGAACGACGTTGAATCTTAACGCTGCTTACCACCAGCAAACCAATGGTATGACGGAAAGGATGAAAAGGATTATGGAAGATTTGTCAAGAGCTTACATCATGGATTTTGAAGGATATTGGAAGCAGCATTTACCCTTAGTAGAGTTCACGTACAATAATAGTTACCAAGCGATAATTGGCATGACACCCTTTGAAGCCTTATACGGGAGGCCATGCAAATTGTCAAATTGTTGGTGGGAAACCACCGACAAAATTCTACTTGAACCAAATTTGATCTGCGAGACTTTGAAAAAAATATAGATGATTAGGAAGCGAATAAAGGCCGCACGGGACAGTCAGATGTCCTATGCAGACATGCAAAGGAAGGAGTTTGAGTTTTTGATTGGGGACATTGCGTTTGTTATGGTTTCCCCTCTTTGGAAGGTTTTGAGATTTGGTACATCGGGAAAGTTGACGTCGAGATTTGTTGGGCCTTTACCGATTTTGGAATGGGCGGGGAAATTCGCATACCAAGTAAAGCTTCCAGATAAGTTAATGGGTGTCCATGATTTCTTTCATGTTTCGCACTTGAGGAAATGTTTGCACGACACTACCACCATAGTAGAGCCTAACAATTAGCATACATTGAGACGGAGCCGATAGCACCCTATGCCACCACATGCATAGTGGAGCATGGAACTAGGAAGCTTCGTAATAAAGAAATTAGATTGGTCTGAATATAATGGGGTGATAATCCAACGAAAAGCATGTAGAAAACCTAAGGGAAGATAAAGGCTTCTCATCTTGAGCTTTTCTCGAGTAAACTTTCTCTATTCAAAATTTAAATTTTTGATTGCATCATGGTTGTTAGATTGGATGGTAAGGGATGGTTGCCACACTTTTTACCAATATTTTTGCACTCGTATAGAATCTTATTCATATATAGGATGCTTGCATACATGCCTATATGTCACGATCTTACATTCACGTTAGGATTGAGCTCGCCTACAGTATGTTTCATACATAATCACATTGCATTTTTGGTTAGGTAGATGATTATGTAGATAACTTAGTTTTATAACATGATTGTAGAGTGTGCGTTACAATATTTATCCCTTGGCGATTTCGAGGACAAAATCCTTTTTTGGGTGGAGGGGAGAATGTTCCACCCAAAAAAATAAGAATTAGTTAATTAATAATAAAATTAAAAAAGAAACTTTTGCAAATGCCATAATTTGGTCATAAAAGTTATACCATTGTGTTCGTGGAGATTTTCTTATCAACCTTTTTATATAAAATTTCGCGATCAGAGTTCAAACAGAAAAGTTATTGACGTTTGAAGTTTTTGAATTTAAAACAATTCGAACGAATTTAAATTTAAAAATAAACAACGTTAACGCCGAAAATTAAAAGGTAATAAATATTTTTGACATTAAAGGAAGTTTAGAGTTTAGGCAACTTAAATAAACGTTAATGGTAGAGAAATAAAAGGAAATAAATAAACAAAAAAATGGTAGCAATAAATTCACGTTCCAAAATAGAGGACCGATCGACCCCCTTAACTTGACCAGTTGATCGCTTAAGGGTGATCGATCAGTCGGTGCTTATGTAGCGGCTAGGGTTATGTTTCGCCAAGAACGACCTAGATTTTATAATTTTAAACCGATTGAAATCCTACGATCCAGGCCCATCCTAACCACTATAAATAAGAGGCCGCTCCCTCACTTTTAGTCACAAAATATTTGGAACGTTAGCGAAACTCCGTCGGTCTTCTTACTCGATTAGATTCAAGAATTCAAATTTAAGAGAAAAAGGTAATAGGTTTATATACATACACGTTTTTCTATTTTTATTCTTCCATAATCTCTGAATTATGAATCTTATTTATATATAATTGAATGGTTGTATATTCCAAAAAGAAGGAACCAGAAGGAGCGGTTAGGCAAATGTGTGAACCAAATCCAAAGGAGGTAGGAAACTATCTGTGAGTTTTTCACATTTTAGTAGTTTGTGTAGTAAAATTTGGATTTGTTTTATGGCTTGTGGAATTTTGTATACGAAACCCTAAACTCCAAAACTTCGAAATTCCCCCAAATAAAATGTCAATTCTTGGATTTATTGGAATTTCAATTATTTTATGTTAATATAGTAGAATTTAATTTGTTGGTTGCAATTTGAATAATTAATGTTCCATTCAACTTTCTCTTCGAATTTCTATTGTTGTGATAAAATGGTTCAAAAAGAAAATTATTAGAAAATTGTGTGCAAAGTATGGATTTTTCCTATTTGTAGTTTGCACCGTCTATTTCCGTAATATAGATAAATATGAATCTTTTTTCAGCTTCAAGCTTGTATATGTAAAAGTTGAATATAATATAAAGAGTTTACATTGTAAGTTTTATTTTCTTGAAATAAAGGCGTATTTCTATCATATTAATGTAAGATAAGTTTGGTGTTATTCCATATTTTAATATATATACACACAAGTATGCTTGGTCTAGCTAAGGATAATAGCTATTTTGTAAATTATTGTATGGAACTTAGGCTTGTATAAATATGGAAGTTTTGACATTTTAACAATTATAGAAAGCATTTATCTTTGAATAGGAATATTTCTACGCACGCTTAGGAATATCTAGCTAGCTAAAATATTACGTACGAAAAAATATAACTAACAGCGTATTAATAATAACGTATTAATCGTATCATATAGGATAAATATGCTAGTGACCAGCATTAAATCCTGTAGGAACGAAGTTAAAGATAATTATGAAAATTAATCCATAATTAAAGGTGAAAAAGGAGTTTTCCTTATATGGTTAAGTCGTAAATGCGGTGAGATATTATATATACATGTAGTGTGCGTATACGTACATACATATATATATGGTAGCACGTTAGGAGAGCATAAATATGACAAAGTTATAGGGATGCAAGGTTAGTCAAAAGCACATAGAAGTCTGCCCAGTTAATCTGCCTACCAGTAGTGTGACTTTAAGGCCAATGTGAGACACCGTCTGTAATAAGTACACACGATGGACGCGAGGTTAGTCACGATTTTTTAGGGTAAGTCTGCCTAGCTAATTTGGCTACCGACACTTACGAATAGTCGGACAAGTATGAGATGTCACGGTTTTGGTTATGGGTCATATGATGAATATTCCAGTAAGGGTTTGCTTCTGGGTTGGGGTAATAAGTGGTTGTTGTAAGGTACGCCTCCTTCCCACTTAATAAATATTAAATGGTCGGAATTATCTTTTAGGTGCGGTAGTGGAAATTTGTTTGATAGGGGTTCGCTTCAAGGTTGAGGTATTAAGTGGCTATTATAGGGCTGCCTCTTCCCATAAAATAAGTATTAAGTGGTCTGGTGAAATATCTTGCGATGTCATTTATGGAGTACCGAAGAGGGAGCGCCTTGGGTTTAGGTATTAAATGATGGGGATTTTCCTGGAGTATAGATATTAAATGGTCAGAGTTTGTCTAATTTCCATTAAAGAGGTATTAAGTGGCTCGTGTACTTTCTCACATATCGTTAAGGCATGATTGACTATAGTTGCGTTGCACCCTCATTAGAATGGTAAAGCTGGACTGGAAGAGATTTTGTCTTATAGTTGGAGGTATACTTGGTAGGATGTAGTATAGGATGCATAAGACATATTATTTATCCAAATGATATTGCTCAAATACTATTATGGTAGGACTTGAGATTTACATTCATCAGACATTGTTGTGCTGACTCTCTCCTCATTACAACCCACATGGTAGGGAAAAACGATGTTGATGGAGAAGGTCAAGACAGTGGTGACGATTTATGCCGGTTGTATTATTAATCTATGTTTTTGATATATTTTCATGTACCCAGTTTCAAACATATTGATGTTATTTTGAGATATTGTATTATGGATATTTTAGAATGTTGTATTTTTTAGATTGATTTTTAGGAAATGGGTACTTATTTCTATTATTGTGTTTTTATCCCTTCCGTTGTGGGATTTTGAAAGCATGGAAAGATAACTCTATATATTGTTCACTGTATTAATTTTACCAACCAACAGTCAGCCTTGAAATGAACCTAAATTTCGATGGGCTTTTATTGGGTCGAAAATTAGGTCCATTACGGAGAGGCTTGTTACAAGTATCCACGTTGAAGCTTAATAATATTCTCAAGTCGAGAGAATTATGTAACATAGGGCTGTCAATTTCCAGCACGAGCCGAAACATGACCGGAAGATTACAACGGAAATTAGCAGGTTAACCCGATCCGTTTAAGTTGGCGGGTCATTTTCGGGTCAACCCGAATTTGACCCGTTTATAAACGGATGGGTTTCGGGTTGACCCGTGAACTCGAATTTGATCCGTTTATAATCCGTTTATACTTTTATGGGTTGACCCAACCCGATTATAACCAAACCCGACCCGTGAACCTGAATTTGACCCGTTTATAACCCGTTTACTACCCGTTTATAACCCACATATACCTTATACGGGTTGCCCGACCCGTTTACAATCTGGTTACACGGGTCAGGTTGATTCAACCTGTTTATAATCGGGTCGGGTTCAGGCTGAGCTATTTCTGACCTGTTTAATAAACGGGTTGACCCGACCCATTTAAAATCAACCCAAACCCGACTTGACCCGACCCAAACGCGACCCGACCCATTGACAACCCTAGTGTAACATCGTCTCCCCGAAAGTTTCTATTTGTTCCAGCTGTTATTAACCAACTTAAATCTCTTTGGTGAATCATTCCATAGCTATCCAATAACTATCAGTACGTAACCGCTTATTGTCCCAACATCATTAAGTAATATGCGGTCTAACATTTGAAGAACGTTACGTACAATGGTCTCAACGTATGTATCGATATCCTTTTTTGAAATATGTTGACTAGGAATATTTAAATAATATGTTGCTTTATATTACGATAATCTTCTTATGACTACAAATCCTTGCAATTATTATCACATAACATATTATTTAAGGGTTTTCTATTTCAATACGCTTTAAATTATTTTACTTAATTAATTTTATCCTCATACAACAAAGTATATAATAGAAATCAAATACCGTTATTACGAATAAGATTGGTTATAAAGTTAAATATATTATTAAATTATATAATTGCCCATAGGACATACCCTTTACTCTCTTAACTTTTAATATATGAGATTAGTACACAAGTGTATTTTGACAATGTTTGTCATTAATTTAAGAGACGCTATAAATAGTTAGACATCACCCTTTTAAGGTGAAAAGGGTGAAATAATTAGTTCACTTAAGGAGTACATATGAATTGAGCTGAAAATGAATATGTGAATAGAATATAAATAATCAAAAGTTAAAGTTCTTATAGAATAAAACAGCCGTGTACAATGCATGTTCAATGCTTAATGATATGTACTTATTGTCATTTTGACTTTTACTTTTATAATCGATGAAAACAAAACATTTTACATTGAACATATTTTTTTTATTTTTACCTTTACATTTATCGATAGTTAGCGGACATGATACTATTTGATATACATCCATTATTCGTGGATGTAGATATCCAATACTTGAAAGTGACTTCGAACGCGGATGAGAATATAACACTATACATATCCAAAAGCATAGGTTGACACTCCTATCAGTGGTATAACATATCTATATATGTAGCATATTTTGAAACAAATATACGAATGCATTTGGTTTTATTTGAGTTTTGTGTTTTGCGTACTCAACGTTCATGACAAATATGAAAAGAGGAGAGCAAAAGATTTAAAATTAAATCATTACGACGATGAAGAGGATGGAAGAATAACATATTTTTGCTATTTTCCAAAACATGGAATACAAAATAAATTTATTTTCTATTATGTATCTTAACTTAATTTTTCAAATTAATTTTGATCTAACAATAGGTGACTTGCCCATTTTTGTTTGACAGCAAGTTTCTATAAGCTACAGAGGTCGGAATGACCTGAAATTTGACATGCATATAGACCAGCAACAATACTATCATTCAAAGAAATTTGGCATGATTTCGACAAGAATTGAGCAACTTACAGCAGCTCAAAGATGGACTGAGAGCTGTTTTGGACTGTAAACAGAAATTTGAAGTTTTTGTTTACGGATTTCAGCAAATTCATCAAAACCAGTTCAGATTTCAACATTATCACTGAAAAACTAGAACGTGTGAGTTATACTCACCTTATTAGCGATTTTCAGAATTTTTCCAACAAGGATTTGGCTCAAGATCGGTGCTTGAAGGCTTGAAAAGATGCTCAGCTTCCTGTAAAAACATTTACAGTGACATGCAAAAGAGTATTCAACACACAACAACTTAATTTCACAAACTTGAGATGAGAATGGAACAAATTCATGATTTTGAGGGGGATTACCTGCTTATGGCTTGCTTTTACAACTTAGTTTCAGTTTTTAGTTGGAATTAGAAGCTTTGATTTGAGTTTTTGTAAGAGGTTCCTTATTTACTTTGCTGTAGTTTTCTGAGAAGGAGGAAAGTGTGTATTGAGGAAGAAAGTACGTACTGAAATTATTCCAGACATTTCCTTCCTTAACCCACTTAATTAGTAGGCTTAATTAAACCTAGTTGGACCATGTTTGAATAGATTAGGCTTATGTTAGCTTAAGTAACCTGATTAGCATTGTTTTAGGTCATTTTCTTCTAATTATGTTGTTTAACTTAGAATTTGATATTTTTAATACTATTCAACTTTTTAAAAATTCATACCAACCTATTTAAAATACTTTTACACCTTTTTAACTTTATTTTAATATGTTTTAAACTTAAATTTTCGTTTTTCCAACAAACGTTAAATTTTAACTTTCTTCGTTAAAAACTTACATTTCTTAACACCAAAATTATTCAAATTGCGTTGTTTTAACACGATAAATTTAGGAACATACTAAAATATTTTTTAAAACATAAAAATATATTTTACAACCAATATTTACCAATTTACAAACAAATTGTATATCTTACACTTTTACGTACAAAACCTATAACTTGATGCTAAAATTATACAAAACATGATATTTTGACCTAAACAAATTTGTATAATCCCACTAAAATTATTTTAACATACAAATATTGATTTTTCATCAATATTTACATTTTCTTTCAACTCAATTATATTCGGAAAAACACGGTTTGTTCAAAAATTCATTGTTTGCTCATATATTGCAATTTGTTTCAATAAATTGCATACAAATCTTATAAACACTTATTTCATCCAATTTTCACTTTATATTGTATTGCCTTTAAATGTTTTTCAGCGGTCAAAATCATTTGGCGGTTGATTATTCATATATAGTTTGATGTGTAATTATTAGTGTAAATCAAATGTGGGAAGATGATGTAACATGTGCATTTAACATGTATTTTAAGGCTGTAAGTGGAAGAGGAAGGAAAATAAATAGGGATGGAAGTGAAATGGTGGAGATGGTAGGAAGTTAGACTATGTGCAAACTAAAGTAAGAAATAATGAGATTATTTTGTAGAAATGCTAATTATCTTGTTGTAAGAAAGAAGACTAAAATAGAGAAGAACGTCGACAGCGGGGTTCGAACCTGCACGGGCAAAGCCCAATAGATTTCAAGTCTATCTCCTTAACCACTCGGACATATCAACATTGTTGTTTATTCAATGCATCTAAATTAAACAAAACAATAGTCATTGTTAAGAAGGTGCAAAATCTTCCTCGAGCCTTGACGTGTGCTGTGACAAATGATGCGTCCTTTTAATTTAATGCATATGCATTATAAAAGTACATGTTTATTAAAAAATATAATCAATAAACAAGATTAATATAGATTATGTTTTTTTACTAGTGTGTTCTGAAAAGATTTTTTTAATCATTTCGCATAATATCATCAAACATAATATCAACATAAGCATAAAATTTCTTTAATTATATAATTTCATTCAACGTTTAATCATTTTTTTAGAAGTTATGTTTCAGGTTAAGCTTATATTTATTGTTTAGTAATTAAATTTCAAGCCTTACTACAATAAACTGCAATATTGAGTGAATTGCATGTCATCAATGTACTTATTGGAAAGCTATGACATTTCACTCAAACATGTCATCGCATATACATGAAATGTTGGTTTATTTGATCTTAACATAAAATACAACAAGCACATACAATAACAGGGAAATGCTAATGTAGTGACTATACACAGAAAGCTAACCTTTCTAAACTGTATTTAATCCCAAATGACGCAAAAAATAGATTGCAATAGAAAATAGTGAGCTTAATTGCAAGAAACTTTCATTTAATGTCCTTCGTAAGCAAAAAGATAAAAACACTAAGAATTGCAAAAACTGAGTTCAAGCCTACCTGGGCAAAGCGTAGCAAGATTCATGTTTATCTTCCTAACAATTTAAATATATCGACATTACAATATTCGGTTGATGCATATATAAAATAAACAAAGCAAAGCCAAACAATCCACTACCTTTACTAGAGTTTTCTTTTAAATGTTGATTGATAATCCACGAATGATTTCCAAACCTCTGGATACATACTTTACAAGCCTTACCATTATATCACGAACATCCTTAAATGAATTTTCATTAATGCACTCATTGAAAAGTTTTAATAGACACGATAATTTAGTACATCGATAGAGATGTGTAATGTTATATTATTTTGTCCATCATCATTGTCTAGTGGTTAGACACTTTGGTTTTGATCCCAAACTAACAGGTACGCATGATTCGAACCACTAAATACATGTTGACTAATAATATAACCATGTATTACCATTTAAGTACGAACAGAAAAAATGTTTTCTTATTTGATCTCAATAAAAAATATAGCAAACACATATCATAAGTATGAAGTGCTATAGTGTTGAATGAAGCAAAAAGGTCCTACTGGGATTCGAACCCAGGTCGCCAGATTCAAAGCCTGGAGTGCTAACCACTACACCATAGAACCATCCTATGTTAAAACATCTCACTTTTTCTAAATATTTATAATATGTGCTATGAGATTGATGCTTCCTTCAAAGTTGGAGTGCCAACCACTACACTATAGAACCAACATATGCTATAATATAATCCACTTCTTCTAAATATTTAGGATGTGCTATGAGATTGATGCTTATTTCTTAAATGTTTACAGATATTGTTCAATTTAAAATTGATTATTTCATCCAACTTGAAGTTTTAATTTACTTTTATTTTGTTGCAAGTTAAGTGGTTAATATTGGATAGTATCAGTGATATATCGCATATCAGATTTCAATCGATATGTTTTCTAAAATATCGATTAACGATATTTCTGTGATATATCCACAATACCGACAAATATTGAACGCTATATTAGCAAAGCAACATTGACTGGTATACGATGCAAAGATCGCCAAAAGTTGTCAAATGTTGTCATTTAATAGAAAACATACATAAATATATTATATTACAATAAAACTTAAGAGTATACATGCAAATTATTTGTATAGATATATTATCGAAAAATCTATTAACTGTTTAAATTGATTAGAAAAAGAATATTTACTCTTATATCCCATTATTTATATAGCATGTTAACCAAGGCTGTCAATGGATATCCGAAAAATTCGAAAATGGTATTAAAAAATGGATGAATATCCGATATTCGAAAAAACAGATATGGATGTAAATACGAAGACATTCACATCCGAAAAGTATCTGTCTAATTTTTGTCAAAATTTATTTGTAGTTTAGTATAATGAAATATATGTATTTTTTAAATTAAGTTAATAGTTTATATTGTATGCATTTAAATAATATTAACTGTTCAGAATTATTTGTTATCATAATATTTATTGATTTTATATATTTTATAATCAGCGGTATTAATTTTTTTATGTTAAACCAATTTTTATATTTATGTTTCTTGATTTATTGACCGGATATGATAGTTATTTGATATCCATCATTATCCATGGATGCAGATATGACACCATCCACATCTGAAAATATCCATTTGACATACCTATTACTAACAAACATATCAATATTACTCTAAAATTATCCCAATCATTTCAAATATCGTATATCGATCCTTAGTTGATAATTTACGTGTACAAATATTAAATACATAGGTTGTAAGACTTCCTAGATAACCATCATAGATCTAACCATATAATCATTGTTATCAGAAGTCTTAATGTCGATTAAAAATCATTAGTGTAGTGTTGTGCAGTTAATGCCCCGCTATAACCCCGCTATATCTCATAGCGGATTTCTACCGCTATGATTTTTCCATATAGCCCCAAAATATAGTCTTTCCGCTTTAAGCCCCGCTATTTTCGCTATATCCCGTTATTCCCGCTATATTCCGCTATTTCTGCTATATCTTCTTTAATAAAATGAATTGAAAAATTGCATTTATACATTATAAAAATTATGAAACTAGTTTATTTGATTTAATTCTTAATATATTTTTAGAAATGAAAATACTCTAATATTCTACTAAATTCAATTATGCTATATAACAGTTTTATGTTTATTTAAAGTATATTCGCACATGTTTTTATTTAAAATTATTTATGTATTAATTATAATTCAATTAAATGATATTTTTTCATTTAATTACCATTTATATATTTGAAAAAATACTAAGTACGAGTTTTATATGCTATTTTAGAGCCATCCGCTATATCCCGCTATATCCTCGCTGTATCCGCGCTATGACTTTTTGCACCTCCACCGCTTTGAATCTGCCGAGCGCTTTAACTGCACAGGTGTAGTGGTAAAAGTTTAGATTATCAATTAAGATGTCTTCTGATCGGATACCCTTTGACATTGATTGCTAATTAATGATTCAAATTTCGTTTCAAACTGAAGGTGTCAAATTCTCAAATTATGATTCTGAACTCAATTAAAATGCTTGAAAAAAATCAACCAATTAATAACAAATAAAAATTATCAAGATATCTGTTTTAATCTACGATACACTTTTTGTTGTTTTCTAAACAAAACAGATAAAACAAGAGAAATTGAATTTAAGTTCAGTTGTAGAAGCCCAACGATCATAATCGATTTCAAAAATATAAATTATTACCATGGAAAGAATCGATATTTCTACACTCAACTGTTATCGATAAAAAACCTAGAGCAAAATTTATATCAACATGCAAAATCATGAAATGTATAGCTTTTCGATTTAGGATTGATTATTCAAACATGATTTCGATTTATAGTTTAAAATTTATGATTTAGGATATAAACTCGCTTTGAAAACTTTGTATGACCACTTAGGTGCAATGTTTTCATAATACGAATTTTAAGCGATTGTAGATTATAGTGTTTTCTGTTGACCTATCAACGTGATATAAATTTTACGTTTGATTATTTGTTCTAGCATGGTATATATCATCAAATATTCCAGTGTTTGAGTACTATCATTTAAATTTTTGCCAATCGAAGAATGATAGAAGTGTAGATGAGACACATAGTATGAGTGATGTGTTGTTTATCTCTTTCCTATTTATATATTCGCATTATGTCTTTGTTTAAGGTTCAACATCTTAACATGTGATCAAAGCCTGTGGTGAAATATAAGTCATCAGCGTAAACATCTCTTAGTTTTGGAAGAAGGTTAATATGGACATTTCGATTGGATAAGGATTGTTAAATTTTTATTCCCATATCTCTGTACAATTAGATTAATAAAAAAATTATATTCTCCATGTAAATAGATTATGGAAAAAACTAAATAAACGATAGGTAAGAAAATACATAAACATTGTGTTCTTCTATTAATTTTATAATTCTCTAAATATAATATGATTTATATAACCCTAAGAACTATATTATGGTGGTCAACCTTAATAAATTACTAGTTGATTATAGATATCATATATATATATATATGCTCTCATAATAACTAGCTCCTAACTAAATATGTATACACCAAAGAAGTATATTTCTAAATTAAATGTTAACCTAATTAAAAAGGTTGAAAATTCCTAAATATTTATTATACAGTCGACAGTTGCATGTTTTTGGACAAATGCTTAGTATCAACTATTTGAACCAAACTTTGGACATATTGGTTGCTTTCGAGAGTTCTCGTAATGCTTTCTATTTTCTCTTTGCTTCTTCAATCGTAGTTCAATACTTTATATATAATGCAAAATTTGATATCCCATCTTTATATAGATATTTGTGAAATCTTCAGTATCTTAAACACCACTTAACTTTGATTGCCCTCGCATTCATCCAAATAAACCTTTACCTTTAATAAATGCCAAATTTATGTGCATTCCTAACAATCAAGCATGCACCGTGTTAAAAATAGACGATAAACTAATTCATTAGTCATAAAGTTTCAAATTTTTTTCATCAAAGTGTTGCATGGTTCAGAGTGCGCAAGCTTTTGGAAAATTTAGCGCTTGCATGGTTTTAATAATGAAAAAAATGCATGGTTGTGCATTAAATGCAATGTGACCCACTTATACGTTTACATGTAAAAACATGGTGGTTGTGGTATGAGGTATAAGGTATCTTCACTTGCTAATTGGTGGGTGAGAGCTTCTTATCGTGTGCTAATGTTGCGATTCAAGTTAGAGAGATTGCGCTAATTTTCAACGGTTATCAAGGAAAATATTTTTAGGAAATATTTTTTGAAACATTATCAGGGAAAAGCTATTACATAACATGATTTCAAAGTTTGTTTTCCAAATTAGCTATATAATATATTTTTTAGTTTTCAAGCTTCAAATCATTTGTTTTGTACATTCAGTGTCTCGGTTGAAGTCACTAGGACCTAATGTGGTTGATTAACCAAGGATGTGGATTTATTTTGGAGTCAATTCAGTGGCCAAGATTTATGGATATAGAGGTGTTGATATAGCGGTGTGTAATCTAATTATTATTTAAAAAGAATTTTACATAAAAAATAGGGTTTAGCATTAGTGATTATTTTGTTTCTCTTGTAATCTCTTCCATAATCGCAAAAATCTCTTCAATTGTGAAGTATAATACACTATCACGTTGATAGAGGATCCATTCTAAATCCTTGTGTCTTTTATTATCATGATTTTATTGTTTGCTTATGTATATTTTGAAAGGTTGTTAAATTTGTAGTGTTTAAAATGAGTTATACATTCTGTAAATTATTTCTCGACATTTTCATCGACATTATTGAGATATTTATTTATGTGATTGTGTTTGTTCATATTTGTTAACCCTCACGTTTGGTATTAATTATTTAAGATTTGCTCATAAGCTGTTTGTGAAAATGATCATTTGCAGGATTACATCATTTGCAGGATTGCTTGGGAATTATTACAATGGTTGTTACTTATCCTACGTTGATTCCATATGTATGCAGATCATTTGTGGCAGTTTGAGTACATCTTGCTATATAAATGTGGAACAAAAAATGAATTTGGGAAATGACAAATGAAAAGGAGGTAATTCTAAATTGGAATCAAGTACATTAGGTTGTGTTTGATACACATTTGTTGTCAGCCAATATCGTGAATGTGAGGAAGGAAGAGATGATGGAATGTGCATCCGCTACCCTGTAGCTTGTTATGAAGGAGAATGTTATTTTCAAAGTTGATGGCAAGATTAGCATTAAGGGTATATGTGATTAGTTGAAGGAGTTATATGTGAAGAAGTCACCTATGAATCAGTTTATATTATCGTAGACATTCTTTACATGCAAGATGTTCGGCGATGGTGCATTCAAAGACACTCGACATATTTCTAATGAAGATGAAGACAATAAAGTCAAGGACCACTACCTTAAGTGGCAAGTGATATGACGTTTTAAGCTAAGGGTCTAGAGGTTTTTGAATTGATCTCCCGAGACATCAAAATGAGTGCCATTCTTGAATAAAATATCGTTCTTGTTTTAAGAAAAAAAGACAAACAATAAATTTGAACATTGCTAAGGAACAAAAAAGTAATATTATATAGATGATATACCTTGACACTTGTTGATATGAAGGTGAAACATTTTGGGAAGGAATAGTAGATCAAACGAAGGCATTGAGTTATGATAGTGGAGTTAGTAATAGTCAAAAAGCCAAGGAAAATAGAGAGAATTCTAACTTTAGTGGAAGATAATGCGTTTGTATTTTAAGATGCTAGATCACTAGAAGAATGAGCGTTTAGAAAAAAGAAAATAGTAGTGGCTTCATTGATTATGATTATAGTAAAGGATGTTAAAGATGATGCATTAACGTCGATAGTATCAAAAGTTTTGGATCATGAGTTGATACTCAATATAGGAAGCCGTTTTATATGACATTGAATAGCTCTTTTAAACTTATGACAATAGCGAAGATTACAATTCCTATGGAACTTATAATTTCTTTGGGTGTTAATTTAGAGCGGATTCGAATATTTGATGGAGTGGTTACACACTCAACAATGTGCACTATGTTTCAAGGTTTTGTAAATCTTTTATCTTATTAGGTAACTAGCATCATTGGGATGCAAAATCAATAGAGAACAATAGCTTCAAGGTTTCACACGAAGCACTTGTATTTATTAAAAGGGGCAGTGACTTGAAATTTGTAATTACGTAAAAGTCTGAGCATTAGTTGTTAATTTTGTATTAGTGTTGAGAGTTAGCAAGATATAGATACTAGTAGATTGTGTCTTCTTAGGCACGTCAGATTTTAGATAAGTCTATACGCGGTTTTGAATAAAAATATGATCTATGGAGCTGTGCAGTTAAAGCGCTCGGCGGATTCAAAGCGGTGGAGGTGCAAAAAGTCATAGCGGGGATACAGCGAGGATATAGCGGGATATAGCGGATGGCTTTAAAATAGCATATAAAACTCGTACTTAATGTTTTTACGAATATATAAATGGTAATTAAATGAAAAATTATCATTCAATTGAATTATAACTAATACATAAATACTTTTTAAATAAAAACATGTGTGAATATACTTTAAATAAACGTAAAATTGTTATATAACATAATTGAATTTAGTAGAATATTAGAGTATTTTCATTTCTGAAAATATATTAAAAATTAAATCAAATAAATTAGTTTCATAATTTTTATAATGTATAAATTGAATTTTTCAATTCATTTTATTAAAGAAGATATAGCGGGAATAGCGGAATATAGCGGAAATAATGGGATATAGCGGAAATAGTGGGGATTAAAGCGGAAAGGCTATATTGTGGGACTATATGGAAAAATCGTAGCGGCAGAAACCCGCTATGAGATATAGCGGGTTATAGCGAGGTAATAGCGGGGCATTAACTGCACAGCTATGGAGGGAACTTTAAAAAACTTGAGTTTTGCTAAGAATGTATCTTAGCTAAGAAAACGAATGTTTATTCGTTGAGGGTAAGCATGATTGGGGAGGTGTTTTCGAGTATGTTCACTTGGACGTATAAGGGTCGATGCTAGTAGTTTCACTTGGTCGGGGCAAGGTATTATATTTTTTGTCAGTATTCTTGTAAGGTATGGTTGTATATAATGTTGGTTAAGTTGTAGGCGCTTGAAAAATTCATGATGCGGAAGACTTTATGTTGAGATTCTACAATAAAAGTGTTTTTAAAGGTTTCTTGGAGTATTATAGACAACATGGTTTGGATATATTACTATAGATAGGTTCACAATCAAAAAACGTTGCGTGGATGATAAATCATATTTTGTTGGAGAAGAGACGGTGCCTGAGATGACATCCAGTTCATCAAAATGTGTTTTGCGCTAAAAGCATTATTGACGCAGTGTGTATTGTTCATCAAACTCCATGTTTCTCCATTGAAGAAAAATTATGGAGTGTGGATGGAGAATATAGATTTATCTTCTTTTTTACTGTCATGTTAATGTACATGACTTGTGCACCAAAAAGCTCAAGGTTAGAACTTTCATGGTAGTTATGCATGGTTACACGGACGATGTGAAGGATTATCTTATTTGAAACCTAGAGATAAAGAAGATTATTAATTTATGTCATGTCACTTTAATGAATCATCTTTGTTCAACTAAAGAACACATTAATATAATTTCTCAGATTTGGTTGGTAATAAACAGAAGTTGGAGATTGCTCCTCCATTTAAGTATAATAGTAGAGTAGATAGTGTTGTTGATGGTAAATTACATGACACTTCTAGTAGTGATAATGGTGTTCAAAGTGCTATAAAGGGTTTTTTTCAAGAGGTAATCAAGCAGGATTTGGCTCAAGGTGCTTGCCACTTAGGATAATTATTGCATGATAAAGTTGCTTAAGAGATGTGATAATTTGATTAATGCACATCTTAACATTAGTAATCGATTGAACTATTTATTGCATGTAATTAAGATGAACTGATGCATGTTGATGATGTCATGGTGTCGAGTGATAACTTGAAATGAATCTCCATTAGAAAGAGAAAGACAAACCAAATTTAGGAGTTAATTTCGCTTCTTCAAGGAAGTCATGCCACATGATGCAAAGTGATATTTAAGATGAAAGACGGTGAAATACATAATGCTCGATTGATTGTGAAATGGTGTTTACAAAGAAAAGAAGAGTATGATGATATATTTATGTCGGTAGTGCTACGTACTTCAATCTTGATTTTATTGAATATGAGTTGCAATTTAAGACATAAATTTTTTTTTGAAATGCTACTTTATATACAACATGTCACTGGGACAACATAACACATGTCAATAAACGTTCAAATCACGCTACGCAAGTTTCGAACTTGTTACCTCTCGCACCAAAGCCGAATCACTTAACCACTTGGACAATGAAGCTTGTCTTAAGATTTAGAGTTAGCATACCTAGATGTGAAGACCATCTTTTTGCATGTTATTTGGACAAAGAAATCTGCATAGAACAAGCGTAAGTGTTTGTTGTAGAGGGGAAGTTTGAGATGAATTTTCAAATTGAAGAAATCACTTTATGGATTTTAGCGCACCTGTACGTAATGATACATGAGACTCAATCATTTTTGTTTGAAATTTGTAAAAGCTTACTTGGAGATTTCTGCAAAAAGATTGCATGTGAACTCAATGGATGACAAATAAATATTGTAAAAACAAGAATTTTCGAACAATTCTAGAGGACAATAACTCATTATGTACATGGAACACTACTCAAGACAAGGACATCAAGAAAGTGGGCCGATGGAGAAAATAATAGTGAACAGAGACAACACTAGCCAAAAGAAGTGTCCCGTCTCTCATTTCTAATGGACAATGGAGAGTAGGCACCAATAGTTTGCTCCCTCGTATAGTTCACCATATCTCAAACATACCCCTTTACCTCAATCATGATGAGGATTTCTGGGTTTGGAAACCACAAAGTAATGGACAATTTTCAGTTTCATCGGCTTAGGAGATTGTTAGAGGAAAACACAACACCTTTGAATGGTGCAAACATATTTGAAACACAGAGTGCTGGCCTAAAATGTCACTATGCGCATTACTGGCAAGAACAAACAAGCTAAACACAATATATAAAATATTTGTATGGAATCCAGATATCGACTAAAAATGTAAATGATGGAAACTAGAAAATGAATCTCGAAACCATTTATTCTTTTGATTATTCTTACTCTAGAATTCTTTAGCAAAACATTTGAGATAAACTTCAACTTACAACTGCAGCACGAGGTGATTTTTGATCGGGGTTTTCATACTCCTAATAATAGCAAATCATTCAACAAACTTATGGATATGGCTATTACAACCTTAATTTGGCACATTTGGTTTGAACGCAACACAAGAACGTCTCAAAACATTGAGTTTCCAATGCAAGTTCGTCTGGAAATGATTTTAAAACATTGCAAATAGTTAATGAAACATGCAGGGATTAGAGAAGAAGACACAATGGGTAGAGACCTTATCTTTAGATAGTTCGATCATGAATCCCCCGATCCGCTGGACATGATGTTGACTTTCGACCGATTATGCCATGACACGACAACTGACAAGAGCATGCACTTGCAGAGCTTCGATGGCGGTGTCTTACAAAATTGCGACTGGTAGATTTGTCGGGCCTTTGGAGCCTCATTTCGAAAGTCAACGGAAAGAGTATGAGAATTTATTCGCCATAATAGATCTGGAAGGTGTATTGACTGAAGTGGACTTAGGATTGCAAGAGGAGTTAAGCGGTGGTTTCCTTAAATTTTTTAGTAAAGTGAACCGGTGGTTGTTTGAATGATTTTATTGTTTGTACCGACTACGATAGTTTATTATTGTTGTTGCTGAGCTATTAATGAAAGGTATGGTGACTGTTGAGTAAGAACCTTTTCAACCACTCTAGCCACTATTTGTTCCCTAAATACTCACTTTGGACTCTTCTATTCAGTAAATAAGTATTTGTTCCAAAAAAATTGTTTTGAGAAAAGTGTTAAAGATTTTGTGTTTTACTTTAAGTGGTTGAAAATGATGATCGAGTGTATCTGCTCTTGTATGTGAATAATATGTTTATTGCTTCGAAAATCAAAGCTAAAATAAAAAGTTGAAAGCATGTTCAAATGCAAAATTCAATGCGAAAGATCTTGGTGCCCCCAACAGTCATGAGTAAAACACTATCCAATATTTTGGAGAGCTTTACGTACTCTAGTCGCAACGGATTCATCGATATCCAGTCTCCATTCATCTTGACTAGGAACATTTAAAATAGTATATTTATTTTATTGTGATAAATTACTCACGGTTACAACACTTTGTAACTACTATCACAAATAATATCATTTATGCATTTTCTATTAAATATACTTTTAATTAAATTAATTAATTAATATAACCACATTATATCAAGTATATAATAGAAAGAAACATCTTTATTGTGAACAAGATTGTTCAACGAGTTAGATATATGTAACAAATTACATAATTGCCACTAGGGCATACCCCTAACTCTATCAGTTAGATCCGTGTTTGGCAAAGCTTTGATGCCGTAGATCTTAAGGTTGATCCACCGCTACTCGATGTTGGATGATGGATTAGAATATTGAAGGTGAATGAATAAGGTCCAGATGATTTCATGACGTTCAAAGTGCTTCAACAATTCTATTCGACTAGAACTGTTCGATAGTTCATGTTGCTCTAAATTTGTCTATCGTTACTATTCAAACCTTAGAACATTTATAGAAGTGGAGATATACAGTGATTAGCTCGGTAGTCCCATCCAAATAAACCATTTCCATATATAACTGGTTTGGTTAGGCATAGTTGGTTCGATGGTAAAAGCTGGTTCAGTGATTCCACGGTTCGAACTTGGACAACCGAACAAGAATTTCTATTT
This sequence comes from Allium fistulosum, assembly GCA_030737815.1. Taxonomy (NCBI): domain Eukaryota; kingdom Viridiplantae; phylum Streptophyta; class Magnoliopsida; order Asparagales; family Amaryllidaceae; genus Allium; species Allium fistulosum. The sequence goes on from CM060904.1 coordinate 695,225,052, forward strand.
GGTAGTTGACCATCGAACAAGATTTTACGTTCGGTACAACTCCTTACCGGACCATTCCTTATTAGATGATTCTACATTGATATGATCTTCTTTGTGCTACAACTTCTTCGTTTTAAGTCGAATTTGATTGACACTTGAACGAACAGCTTCGTATCATTGAATAGAGCACTCCTATTGTCACGTACGGAAATTTTCGACTTTTGAAAATTCGACATCGATACTCACTTTATCGACTGCCGAGCAATCGAGTGCCGGAAACTTCAATAGTGAGGATTTTAAGAAAAAGAAAAAGTAGAAGAAGAAGAAGAAGATAGAAGAAAAAGAGAAGAAAGAAAGGAGAAGAACAACAGAACAACATCAGAACAGAAAACAATATCAGAATCTTACACATCGCAGCGGAACAATATATAATAAATAAACACTAGTCTTTTAAAACAAAGAACTATATCTTTTATTCATACATCAATCAGAGTAAATATACAACAATGGACAGTTATATAAACTTGTCCTCATACAGAATACACAGCGGAATAAATACTATCAGATACAAATACTACGTCTCGTCATCCAGCTTATCTCCAAAGCTCCAGAATATCCTGATAACCTAACTCTAGACTGCCCGTGTGGAAATTGGTGGGCACCCAGAGTTTAGAAGGGAAACAATAAACTCCGAGTCAGTCATGGTGACTGGTGTGAGATCGTAAAACAGTTATTCTTTCACAAGGAAAATAAAACAAATTCGCAATGCTTTTGGAAAATGAAACTACCATAAGACCTCCCGCCACACACACAATGCAAACGCAGAATTGGAGGAGATTTCTTCTTATGATAGTCAAAGATGCTTACTACGCAAAATCAAATTCTTTTGGATATTATTATTAGTGCATAGTGTAGAAAACATTTCGAAAGTATAATATTAATCTTAGCCAACATACGACCAGTATCGTATGCCTACTATAGCTACCATCTAAACAGTGGTGACCACCGTACGTAAATGGCAGGTTCTACAACTAATACCGTACAAGGTGCGTATTGGAGTTTGGATTTCCAACAAATGGTCAGGCTAAGGAACTTCCTATCCACGATGGGTACGTCCCTGGAATAGACGACCCGAGAAATAACCTAACATTACGGTTAGATCTCTGCCAACACAAGGCCGGGTTACCTCTGCAAAAATAGGTAACTACTGACACGCGTATGCCATCCCCCGATCGTAACCGATCTTCCCGAGGATCCCCGATTTCCAACAAACCACATAGATAATAATGCAGCAACCACATAGGTTAAGTATCTGGGCTCCATACCATGATACCACCTCTATCCAGAAGGAATGACATACACTAAGGGGCGCTACTCCCTAGAACCTTGCCGCATCCTTCCTGTTTCGACCATTTCCGGGGTGTGAGGCTCGACGAAGTCTCGTCCACAAAGCTACGCTTTCTACAAAGCCATGCTTCGGGTCAAACAAAATGATCAACCTATGATCACAAAGATATAAGATCAAACAAATGATCATATCACAAATGATCAAACACTGATCATTTCACAGCAACACTCAGTATGCCACGTTACCAAATTGGGATATATCGCCGATAAATTTCAACTACATAACCTCTGAGCTCGTACGTCTCAGAGAAGGGTGTTAAGCTAAGAGAATAAATTCTCCGCCACCAACAGAAATGTATTTGAAAGAAATCAGCTTTATATCTCAAATTGTAACGTCAGACACACAATCCATACAAGTCTGTTCCGGGATCGAACAGAACCGAAGGCACTTCTCACGAAGCCCTTGCACATCCAGATAATTTTCAATCACGTCGGGACTTCCCGTCACTAAGGGTGATAAAACCTCTAAACCGGAGATCAGCCGATGTAGAGTAACTCGACGATAATCCTTCCGTTTTCAAAAATATCCGGTCTTCAACACCGGTCTTCAAATGCGATTCATAACGACGTATCACATATTCGGAATGGGTTATACGACCCCATGGTCCTTTCCCGGCTAACCCGAATAGTGAGCGTTTATTCAAAGATAAGTGTGGCATTCAAATTCATCCAATTCACAACAAATACTTATCTAAAGGTAATTATTGATAGTCGGTTATTTAACTATCAATAAAGATGCGCAACATCATCAGATTCCAAATAATTTTCCAAATTATTTTATCTCCAAAAATATCTTTTACTAGATACAAAATTTCCACACTTAACCATTTGAAAACAATTTTCAAATCAATTTCCACATTTCATTTTATCTTTGAAGATAAAATCTCAAAACAGTTCATTTCATATTGGAAAAGCATTTCCATACTTATTTAAAAATAAGTATTTCCCAAATCTATTTATTTTCAACATTTGAAAATATTCGATATACTTAAATCAAATTTAAGTATATATTCATTCTTTAAGGAAATCATTAATTTTAACATCTATTTGAGTCAAAACGAATGTTGCGTAAAACATCGTTACGACGACTCGAAATCACTAGTATAGGGATTCGGATTTTTAAGATAGATATATATAAATCCCAATACTATATAAAACATTTTCTTTCGAAAATCATTTACTATAACAACAGTGTTATAGTCCATCATTTCCTTATTTCTCGAAAACGTCTATTTCAACAATGAATGTTGAAATCTATGTATTCGATATTTAACCCGTTTTAAAACATCTTTTAAAACAATTAACCTCATTTTATAATACTGCTTTCCCAAAACCATATCCATTCTACTTAAAAATATATTCACTGTCCAAAATCATGAATATACTTCACTTAACCATATTTAAATCTTTTCTACACATTTATTTCAATAATAATTCGCTATCCAAAATCGCGAATATATCTTCTTTGATAATCTCCTATATTTACTTTATCAAATCCAATTGATTTCGAATTTATAAACAATGTTTATAAATCCTATTTCTATTTTCTAACAACTTTGATTTATAAATCTCCTTTATAAATCAATTCGATAAATATTCCATTTAAAGGCAAAAATCCGATTTATAAGTAAACTTCTTATAAATCTTTTATTCTAAAATTTCATTCATTTTATAACTTCACCCTTTATAAATCTATAAACTTCATATCTTCACAATTCATAATTCTACAAATTTTCTATCTTCACAATTTATAATTCTATAAATTTTCTATCTTCACTTATAAAAACTCGTTTTAAAGTCCCAAAAATTTTAATTGATAAATATCAATTTTTCTGTACATCTTTTATAATACTTTAAAAATCTCAATTTAACCCATTTTACAATTAAATCAACTTTCATTTCAAAAATCACGCTTTGGTTATATTTCTCAAACATTAACATTTCCATAACTTTAAATTTATAACATTTATTTATTTAAGATAAATAAATTCAAAAATTTAATAAATCGTATACTTTCCAAAAATCACTTCAAAATCCTTTTTAAAGTAAAAATCGTTATTTTTTTTTAAAACTTCAAAAGTTTGAATCCAATGATGCAACGCACCAATTAGTCCATCACACATCAAACATCATATATCATCATATGAGAACAGAATATATATCAATATTTGTAAATAAATAAATACAGTTGAGGAATCCAGTTGGATCCCTCCAACCTGTTTCCCTGCATCCACAGACGTTAGCACAATACCATTCCACTTCGAGGTGGAATATCGCGGTATATAGGTTTTATAAAAATCCGCTTACTAACGGCGCAATAAGGTCTCATCCGCTATACGAGGCGGGAAATCAATCAATCCAATATATACATATGCCAATATGTATATATTGCTATATATAGATATATCCTATTATATCTAATATCACATCAAATAGCAATCAAATCATCAATCAATAACTGTAAATTCCACTTTTCAATTTGAGTGAGAAGATCTCACCTTTGATTTTAATTTGCCATCCATTCCAAACCCAGATTTATTTTTCTTCGTTGTATTCGACCTTGTATAAACAATTTATACAATTCTATTAATATTTGGATCAATCGAATAAATTAAACTTCATTTGATAAATTAAATTAACCAATGATCGATTTTAAATCATAAATTTCATCTCAACTAAAAATTTATTCTTTTGTTCATTTCCAAATATTCTTTGTCTTACACTAATACTTTTGAATTTAAACTAATTTCTTTTTAATAAGTTGATTCAAATAAAATTTAGATTTAAAACCAAATTTCCTCTAATAAATTATTTTATCTAATAATTCATTCTAGACTACTTATTTCCCTTTAAGTAAATTCTTTTTAAGTGACCAAATAATTGAATAAGTTTATTAGCCAGATAAATTACCTTAATAAATTATTTTTAAATTTCGAAACTTTATCTGTATATAAAATCTTCTATAATTTTTTATAAACTTATCAAACAGATTAATTTCCAATTCTAAATTGATTTGAAAATTTTTATAAATACCTTACTGTATTTGATCATTTCAAGGCTCGACCACCATCCTCTCGCGATCGAAGCCCATCCTGACTTCCCACTGGCTTCCCAATGCTCCATCGCTGTCGTCGCCTCATACGCATCGCGAACAGGTTCCAGGCGATCGCCTACCGCCGACTCCCTGACCACGACCTCCACTGCACGCACTCGCCACCGCCTGGCCTGCCGACTTCGCAAATCCCTTCCCAAATCGTTGAACCCTAGTCGAGAACGCGGGCTCAAATGAATGCCGCTAAATTCAATTTCGTCTGCCTTCCCACCGTCCCCATCGACGAAACTGTCTTCGAACACCTCGAACCGTGCTACGCGACATCGTGCCTCCCCCCAGATCTCCTCGAGACCACATGGTTGCCGCCTGAACACTCGCGAAATTGATTCGAACGCCTCCCCTAATTCGAACGGAAATCGAGTCGTTCCCTTCTTGCTTCTGCAGCTCCGACCACGCGAGCGCTATTCGTGATGCGCCTCCTCTTTGGTTTGCGAATTGTTTACTGAAATAGGAGGCTTGTGACTCTGTTGCCATTGAAGATTTGAACGAGAGTTTTTATTTTAATTTGTGAAGCGGTCTCGTGAATAACTGGAGGGGAAAAGAAATTTGGGTAATTTAAAAAGAGAGGGGGAAGACAGGGGAACGTGCCTTCACGATTCCTTCCGTGATTATAGGCGTATTCAATGGGAGACAACGTGGTGGTGTGATATTGACCCAGTTAAAAATTAAATTTAAAATTGAATTCAATTCAAATTTCCAACGCGTTATCTCACCGTAAGGTCACAAATCAACTTCGAAAAATGCGAAATCTGAAACCCGACAATAATACAATATTCCGGACCCAATGGAACTGGTTTCGTCGAATTCCGAGACTGCGCCTCGGACGGCTATTTTTAAATATCGATTCGAACGATTTAATTTCAAAACTGAACAAATCATCTTCAAATTCGATTCTGAAACTTCAATCATCTTCAGTATTATCAATACGAATTTTAAAAGCTTTTGAAATATTTTTCTTCAGCTCAGAATTAAAGATTCAAATTTTTATTCAACTCTCAATATATTAAATTATATAATTTAATAGTCAAATTCAAATTTATATCGGGAATTCAAATTAAATCATCGTCCAAATATTTAAAATTAATTAAATATTTTCAATTTAATCTGTTCAAAATTCTGGGTCGTTACAGACTTCCTCCCTTAAAAGAATTTCGTCCCGAAATTACAAGTTAGGAAAAAAAAGTCCTTAACTCGTCTACTATTTTCCAACATCTAAACAGTTTTATCAATTTATCAAAACAAATCTTCCTACTAAAGATTCGTTATCATTCAACTCGTTTTCCAACTTCAATTATAGGTTTCAAACAACATTGCTTTACTTCAATTCAAATTTAAATTCGAGTTTAAATTCAAATTTTAAACTTTCAAAATTTCTCAAAAATTTTCTAACACTCGGAATTTTCGAAAAATTTCGCCAGCGTCTCCTTTGCGCGGCTAATACGGCACGACTACAAAACGTCCATACGGACTCTCAGATTTCAAAAAGAAAAAGAAAAAGCCAAACGGCTAGAGAAATAAGTCATCAAATCTCATATTCAAATTTAAATACATACCTTTTTCGAGCAATTCAAATTATCTTCGAAATCAAAATTCCAATTCCTTTTATAACACCTGTATGTCCTACTAGCCATAATATCTAGTTACACATTCAAATCATTTTGCAAATTCTATTACAAAATCTTCAATATAAACTGCTTATACATTTTTACTTCACTGTTGAAGTTATACATATTCAATTTCGTTCAATCTTTACATTTCAATTTCATTTGAATTCAATTCACCATATCTTAATTCAATTTGGATTCTATTCAACTTCTTAATATTGAATTTCATCAATTAACTTTCATTTACCACTGCTTATTTTAGATTAGTATCAATTACCAATTCATTTCTAATTCTAATCCACTTACAAATTCAAATCTGTTTTCAACATTCAGTTTCAATTCCAGTTTTATTTGTTTGTTCATTCCCAAAATTTATTTACAATTCACTATTTTGGTTTATAACCACTTGTATTAAACTGGATTTCCATTCGAATTCAACTTACATTCATGTACTTGCAATTGCAAATTGATTCATTCATTCACAATTTTATTTTCATAATTCAATACTCAATTCCAGAGTCTTTTCAACCTTTTCAAAACCATTTTTGAAAACAATTCAAATTTATCTTTTGAATTTTCTAAAACAAAATCCAAAATTTTCAAACAACTTTCATTTAAAAACAACTTGGCAGCAATTTCTCTTTTGGAAACCCGAAAATGAACACCGGTGATGCTGTAGTCATTGCCGAAGTTATTTTCCAGCGACCGAAAAGAGTTTAGAGCTTTTATCCCTTCAAAACACTTTTCAAAACCTTTGAAATTCATTTCCAAGCCAAAAAGAATTTAAACTTTTCAAATCTCCAAAATTTACAAATTCTTTTCAAAACATTTTCAAAAACTTCTCTGGAATCCCGTTTTAAATTACAAATCACATTTATAATTTATATTCTCAAATTTCATTGGTATATGAATTTTATTTCTTAACTTTGGAGTTATAATTCCAATTTCTCATTCAATTTCAATGATAATAGATTAATATTATCACTTCTAACAACCATGCAACCATATACTGTAATAATTTACAGAAAAATCATTTCTTTTCTATACAAAAATAGATTTGGGCAAAATTATCTCATTTACCCAATTTTAAAACAATACTGTGCCGAATTGTTCTATTCAAGTGTTTAGAAACCCCTTCGATCCAGTTGCGCAGACTGTGCCGACGAAGGTTCATATACCACTCAATAAACCAATCATCACAATATAAAACAATTTTATATTCACTAACAAATACGCGCTCGTATCTATTATTACACTCAAACTCATTCTAGAGTACTACTGACTCTATCTCTAATGAGTAACACCCAACAGAGCAGGGTTGTCGCTTAACCATATGCTCTGATACCACGCTGTCACGTACAGAAATTTTTGACTTTCGAAAATTCGACATCGATACTCACTTTATCGACTACCGAGCAATCGAGTGCCGGAAACTTCAATAGTGAGGATTTTAAGAAAAAGAAAAAGTAGAAGAAGAAGAAGATAGAAGAAAAAGAGAAGAAAGAAAGAAGAAGAACAACAGAACAACATCAGAACAGAAAACAATATCAGAATCTTACACATCGCAGCGGAACAATATATAATAAATAAACACTAGTCTTTTAAAACAAAGAACTATATCTTTTATTCATACATCAATCAGAGTAAATATACAACAATGGACAGTTATATAAACTTGTCCTCATACAGAATACACAGCGGAATAAATACTATCAGATACAAATACTACGTCTCGTCATCCAGCTTATCTCCAAAGCTCCAGAATATCCTAATAACCTAACTCTAGACTGCCCGTGTGGAAATTGGTGGGCACCCAGAGTTTAGAAGGGAAACAATAACTCCGAGTCAGTCATGGTGACTGGTGTGAGATCGTAAAACAGTTATTCTTTCACAAGGAAAATAAAACAAATTCGCAATGCTTTTGGAAAATGAAACTACCATAAGACCTCCCGCAACACACGCAATGCAAACGCAGAATTGGAGGAGATTTCTTCTTATGATAGTCAAAGATGCTTACTACGCAAAATCAAATTCTTTTGGATATTATTATTAGTGCATAGTGTAGAAAACATTTCGAAAGTATAATATTAATCTTAGCCAACATACGACCAGTATCGTATGCCTACTATAGCTACCATCTAAACAGTGGTGACCACCGTACGTAAATGGCAGGTTCTACAACTAATACCGTACAAGGTGCGTATTGGAGTTTGGATTTCCAACAAATGGTCAGGCTAAGGAACTTCCTATCCACGATGGGTACGTCCCTGGAATAGACGACCCGAGAAATAACCTAACATTACGGTTAGATCTCTGCCAACACAAGGCCGGGTTACCTCTGCAAAAATAGGTAACTACTGACACGCGTATGCCATCCCCCGATCGTAACCGATCTTCCCGAGGATCCCCGATTTCCAACAAACCACATAGATAATAATGCAGCAACCACATAGGTTAAGTATCTGGGCTCCATACCATGATACCACCTCTATCCAGAAGGAATGACATACACTAAGGGGCGCTACTCCCTAGAACCTTGCCGCATCCTTCCTGTTTCGACCATTTCCGGGGTGTGAGGCTCGACGAAGTCTCGTCCACAAAGCTACGCTTTCTACAAAGCCATGCTTCGGGTCAAACAAAATGATCAACCTATGATCACAAAGATATAAGATCAAACAAATGATCATATCACAAATGATCAAACACTGATCATTTCACAGCAACACTCAGTATGCCACGTTACCAAATTGGGATATATCGCCGATAAATTTCAACTACATAACCTCTGAGCTCGTACGTCTCAGAGAAGGGTGTTAAGCTAAGAGAATAAATTCTCCGCCACCAACAGAAATGTATTTGAAAGAAATCAGCTTTATATCTCAAATTGTAACGTCAGACACACAATCCATACAAGTCTGTTCCGGGATCGAACAGAACCGAAGGCACTTCTCACGAAGCCCTTGCACATCCGGATAATTTTCAATCACGTCGGGACTTCCCGTCACTAAGGGTGATAAAACCTCTAAACCGGAGATCAGCCGATGTAGAGTAACTCGACGGTAATCCTTCCGTTTTCAAAAATATCCGGTCTTCAACACCGGTCTTCAAATGCGATTCATAACGACGTATCACATATTCGGAATGGGTTATACGACCCCATGGTCCTTTCCCGGCTAACCCGAATAGTGAGCGTTTATTCAAAGATAAGTGTGGCATTCAAATTCATCCAATTCACAACAAATACTTATCTAAAGGTAATTATTGATAGTCGGTTATTTAACTATCAATAAAGATGCGCAACATCATCAGATTCCAAATAATTTTCCAAATTATTTTATCTCCAAAAATATCTTTTACTAGATATAAAATTTCCACACTTAACCATTTGAAAACAATTTTCAAATCAATTTCCACATTTCATTTTATCTTTGAAGATAAAATCTCAAAACAGTTCATTTCATATTGGAAAAGCATTTCCATACTTATTTAAAAATAAGTATTTCCCAAATCTATTTATTTTCAACATTTGAAAATATTCGATATACTTAAATCAAATTTAAGTATATATTCATTCTTTAAGGAAATCATTAATTTTAACATCTATTTGAGTCAAAACGAATGTTGCGTAAAACATCGTTACGACGACTCGAAATCACTAGTATAGGGATTCGGATTTTTAAGATAGATATATATATAAATCCCAATACTATATAAAACATTTTCTTTCGAAAATCATTTACTATAACAACAGTGTTATAGTCCATCATTTCCTTATTTCTCGAAAACGTCTATTTCAACAATGAATGTTGAAATCTATGTATTCGATACTTAACCCGTTTTAAAACATCTTTTAAAACAATTAACCTCATTTTATAATACTGCTTTCCCAAAACCATATCCATTCTACTTAAAAATATATTCACTGTCCAAAATCATGAATATACTTCACTTAACCATATTTAAATCTTTTCTACACATTTATTTCAATAATAATTCGCTATCCAAAATCGCGAATATATCTTCTTTGATAATCTCCTATATTTACTTTATCAAATCCAATTGATTTCGAATTTATAAACAACGTTTATAAATCCTATTTCTATTTTCTAACAACTTTGATTTATAAATCTCCTTTATAAATCAATTCGATAAATATTCCATTTAAAGGCAAAAATCCAATTTATAAGTAAACTTCTTATAAATCTTTTATTCTAAAATTTCATTCATTTTATAACTTCACCCTTTATAAATCTATAAACTTCATATCTTCACAATTCATAATTCTACAAATTTTCTATCTTCACAATTTATAATTCTATAAATTTTCTATCTTCACTTATAAAAACTCGTTTTAAAGTCCCAAAAATTTTAATTGATAAATATCAATTTTTCTGTACATCTTTTATAATACTTTAAAAATCTCAATTTAACCCATTTTACAATTAAATCAACTTTCATTTCAAAAATCACGCTTTGGTTATATTTCTCAAACATTAACATTTCCATAACTTTAAATTTATAACATTTATTTATTTAAGATAAATAAATTCAAAAATTTAATAAATCGTATACTTTCCAAAAATCACTTCAAAATCCTTTTTAAAGTAAAAATCGTTATTTTTTTTTAAAACTTCAAAAGTTTGAATCCAATGATGCAACGCACCAATTAGTCCATCACACATCAAACATCATATATCATCATATGAGAACAGAATATATATCAATATTTGTAAATAAATAAATACAGTTGAGGAATCCAGTTGGATCCCTCCAACCTGTTTCCCTGCATCCACAGACGTTAGCACAATACCATTCCACTTCGAGGTGGAATATCGCAGTATATAGGTTTTATAAAAATCCGCTTACTAACGGCGCAATAAGGTCTCATCCGCTATACGAGGCGGGAAATCAATCAATCCAATATATACATATGCCAATATGTATATATTGCTATATATATAGATATATCCTATTATATCTAATATCACATCAAATAGCAATCAAATCTTCAATCAATAACTGTAAATTCCACTTTTCAATTTGAGTGAGAAGATCTCACCTTTGATTTTAATTTGCCATCCATTCCAAACCCAGATTTATTTTTCTTCGTTGTATTCGACCTTGTATAAACAATTTATACAATTCTATTAATATTTGGATCAATCGAATAAATTAAACTTCATTTGATAAATTAAATTAACCAATGATCGATTTTAAATCATAAATTTCATCTCAACTAAAAATTTATTCTTTTGTTCATTTCCAAATATTCTTTGTCTTACACTAATACTTTTGAATTTAAACTAATTTCTTTTTAATAAGTTGATTCAAATAAAATTTAGATTTAAAACCAAATTTCCTCTAATAAATTATTTTATCTAATAATTCATTCTAGACTACTTATTTCCCTTTAAGTAAATTCTTTTTAAGTGACAAAATAATTGAATAAGTTTATTAGCCAGATAAATTACCTTAATAAATTATTTTTAAATTTCGAAACTTTATCTGTATATAAAATCTTCTATAATTTTTTATAAACTTATCAAACAGATTAATTTCCAATTCTAAATTGATTTGAAAATTTTTTATAAATACCTTACTGTATTTGATCATTTCAAGGCTCGACCACCATCCTCTCGCGATCGAAGCCCATCCTGACTTCCCACTGGCTTCCCAATGCTCCATCGCTGTCGTCGCCTCATACGCATCGCGAACAGGTTCCAGGCGATCGCCTACCGCCGACTCCCTGACCACGACCTCCACTGCACGCACTCGCCACCGCCTGGCCTGCCGACTTCGCAAATCCCTTCCCAAATCGCTGAACCCTAGTCGAGAATGCGGGCTCAAATGAATGCCGCTAAATTCAATTTCGTCTGCCTTCCCACCGTCCCCATCGACGAAACTGTCTTCGAACACCTCGAACCGCGCTACGCGACATCGCGCCTCCCCCCAGATCTCCTCGAGACCACGTGGTTGCCGCCTGAACACTCGCGAAATTGATTCGAACGCCTCCCCTAATTCGAACGGAAATCGAGTCGTTCCCTTCTTGCTTCTGCAGCTCCGACCATGCGAGCGCTATTCGTGATGCGCCTCCTCTTTGGTTTGCGAATTGTTTACTGAAATAGGAGGCTTGTGACTCTGTTGCCATTGAAGATTTGAACGAGAGTTTTTATTTTAATTTGTGAAGCGGTCTCGTGAATAACTGGAGGGGAAAAGAAATTTGGGTAATTTAAAAAGAGAGGGGGAAGACAGGGGAACGTGCCTTCACGATTCCTTCCGTGATTATAGGCGTATTCAATGGGAGACAACGTGGTGGTGTGATATTGACCCAGTTAAAAATTAAATTTAAAATTAAATTCAATTCAAATTTCCAACGCGTTATCTCACCGTAAGGTCACAAATCAACTTCGAAAAATGCGAAATCTGAAACCCGGCAATAATACAATATTCCGGACCCAATGGAACTGGTTTCGTCGAATTCCGAGACTGCGCCTCGGACGGCTATTTTTAAATATCGATTCGAACGATTTAATTTCAAAACTGAACAAATCATCTTCAAATTCGATTCTGAAACTTCAATCATCTTCAGTATTATCAATACGAATTTTAAAAGCTTTTGAAATATTTTTCTTCAGCTCAGAATTAAAGATTCAAATTTTTATTCAACTCTCAATATATTAAATTATATAATTTAATAGTCAAATTCAAATTTATATCGGGAATTCAAATTAAATCATCGTCCAAATATTTAAAATTAATTAAATATTTTCAATTTAATCTGTTCAAAATTCTGGGTCGTTACACCTATGTCCTTGTATGTTCGGTTTGATTGAGTAGATAGTATCTCTTAAAGATGGGACGTAAATTGGTTAGAAAGTGGATTGATTTTAAGACGACCATATATCTTGGATTGAGATGCAATTTTTAATGGTTCCGGCTTCGGCCATTGAGATGATGTACGTCTTAGTTACATTAATATCCAATCATCATTGGATCGGCTCCGACTCGAACCACGGTTAATATGGAAATAAACGAGCGAGAAATAGAATATGAACATTTAAGAAATTGATAACAAATGACTAGGTAGAGGGGTTTCATTTTCTATTTTGGTTAATGGTTGGAGTCTATAGTGCGAAACTCTTAATTTAAATCAGATAGCTTTGTACATACGGTCCCTATTTTTGATGAAGTCCTTGTTGCAATGAGTATGTAAGTTAGGTCTTTGTTTTTAATAAATCAGAAAACGCAAACTAGCTTGTGCTTTTCAAAAATTTCAAAAATTTCAAAAAATGCAAAAAAAAAACTAAAATCACAAAGCGCAAACTAGATTGTGCTTTTCAAAAATTTCAAGTTTTTTTTTTAAAAATCAAAAACAGAAAGCGCAAACTAGCTTGCGCTTTCAAAATTTTCAAAATAATTTCAAAATCAGAAAAAATTTCTGACAGAAAAGTACAAGACACCTTGCATTTTCTATTTTTCAAAAGTAGGAACCAAATTTACATATTTATCTCTACATGAACTTTTCTTATAACAACATCAAAAACAGGAACCTGTAGGTCTTTTCTTGTAACGACCCAGAATTTGACCACCTCCAAATATAACGTTTAAAGTGATTTTAAATATAAAATATATAACATTTTATGATTCAAATAATAGTAGATAAGATTTGGAAATAGAAATATACATAAAAATACACTACAACAAAGCAATCATATTACAACCTTCTCTTTACAACTGTTCATTTTTAACAGTTGTAATAAGTAGTTTGTAAACTGTTCATTTTTAACAGTTGTAGAAAAGATATTTTTAAGAACTCTATTTGTATAGCAGTTGTAATCTGCCTCTTTAACAACTGCTTATCTACGCCAGTTGTAAAAAATTATTTATAACAACTGTTTTTGTCAGTTGTCCTCCAACATTACTTTCCTACCCCCAAAAATTACAACTTCCCTCCCTTATTTTCATTGGCCGCTCAATTCATTAATTAGGGCAAAAGTTCCCAGAACTAAACTCACTACCGATTCAATTCGCAAACCCATAATTTCAAAAAAACCTAATCTTCTCCTCAAAATTGTTGCTGATAGTGTACGCTATTTCCATCTTCTTCCTCGCGTTAACGTGCTCGGTCCTCAAAACTACTGCTGATATCGTATGCTTAAGGTATATTCATTTCGTTCTATTTGTTCTAATTAAGTGTTCTAATTGTATCAGTGTGTGTGTGTTCAATGAGTATCAAGGTTCATGATTTGGGTTTTGGGTTTTGCAGTTTTTGGAATTTTATAGGTTTTGAGTGTCAAATTACGAATCAGGAATTATGTATCTATGTTTGTGATTCTTAATTCAATTTTCGGTTTGACTGGTGGGTCTTATGTATACTTGTAGTTTCATGGATTTGACTGATGGAGTGGGTGGCAGACGTATACCATGTTCATAGATCTTATCCTAGGTTATTTAGAATTTTTATGCAGTGTTTTTTCTGTTCTGAGTTGGTACTTTATCCTTTGTATGCTGCATGCTTTATAGATTATGCGGGTTAAGGCTTGCATGTTTTGATTAAGTAGGCAAGGAGCAATGTTTTTTGTTTCTATTTAACTGAGATTTAACTGGGTTGTGTTTCAATTTTGAAAATGTTATAAGTTGAGATCTGTAATTCATTTTCATATATATATATATATATAAAAGATCACTTTACTATAAATGAACTTGAATTTATTTTTTATATTTGCAATGACTTGTTTTGGTATATGTAACACGATACATGGTTAATGAGATTATATTTTGATTTCTCCTCTTATTCAATCCTTGAATCTTGATCTTTTGCATTATTGATGAATATAAAGCTTTACTATCATGTGACGCCCCACCTCTATACCCACGCTAGCCAAGGACACTACGGAGTAATGCCGTCAACTAGCGCGGAGAATAAGGCTGTTGAGGAGCGACAGTCGTGTAATTGCTTTGTGCGAGCACCGATATGTCAGATAAAATATAACTTTCATTTCATCTCAAGAGGAAATCCGACATATGGATACAAACTCAAAGCTACTACACGGTGGCTATATGGACTTCAGAAACAAATATAGAAATAAACATAACACAAATCAGTCACAGACAATTCATATCACAAAGACGGAAATAGATATGAATATAACACATGAAAGTGTACATCAGAGTAGTGGTCAAATAAGATCCACAATAACACAAAAGAATAGATACAAGTGCAAGGCAGTAGAATATGTATACATCAAGGAGTCTAATCCCAAATGTATACAACAAAAACTACTAAACTAGAGTAGTTAGCCAAAAGTCAGATGATGGTTCCAGATAGAAAGTCAAGAGGATGCACCTGTAAAATCTCAGTCTGACCCGAGTATTATTTAAGAAGAAAATAATAAACGGATCAGTTTAGCTATAATTATCAGATAAAATGAGATATAAGAATATGAGATATGATTAAAACGTATGATAACAATAATGCCATTCAATGACAAGTATACTTTAGAAAATCAACAAAGAAAAATCATACAAATATCTCATGAATCTCATAGCATAAAAAGAATGTCATATTCTTTATTTAATTCACCAAGCCACAATAAATGACATACATATCAATGCCAACTGAAAAAGGTGGTGAAACATAAATTCCAGAAATCAATAATTATAAATCCAGAAATCACAAAAATAAGAGGATGGCCAATCCCATAAACTAAACATCGACGCACCTAGAAAGATACACCCCATGTAAAGTCTAGCATCGATACACCTAGAAAGATGCACCCCATGAAAAGTCGAACATCGACGCACCTAGAAAGATACGCCCCATGCTCTAGCATCGACGCACCTAGAAAGATACGCCCCATGCATAAATAAACATCGACGCACCTAGAAAGATACGCCCCATGTAATGTCTAACATCGATACACCTAGAAAGATACACCCCATGCAAAGTCGAACATCGACGCACCTAGAAAGATACGATCCATGCATAGACGAACATCGACGCACCTAAATAGATATGCCCCATGCCCCGACTTATTGAGCCGATTGCTCCATGAAGTAAATAAACATCGACACACCTAAATAGGTACGACCCATGCGAGAAATAAACATCGACGCACCTAAATAGGTACGACCCATGCGAGAAGTGAGACGAAGCTCAATAAAACGAGGAACAGTCCTCCACGTGGACAAAGAGACATCGCACATTGCTAGTCTAAACCATAAAATGATCATCATCGATCATCAAGAAGTGTCAATTACAGTAAGCTAGTAAATATATGAGTTTAGCTTCATGTCCCATAACCACTAGCTTAACTTAAATATTTGCGAACAAATTGTAGATCTCCACTAGAAAATTGTCACAAGAGATTCAATCGAACAAGTCCAAAAATTAACCGACGAAGTAAACGCAAGCGTTTCATACCACTTGTTTTGCTAAGCCGTTTAATTATATTTTCTCATAAGAATGAGGTAAAGGTTTATATATACTAATAGATTAGAAAACAGTTTTATAAAGGAGCTTTGTATTAAAAATAGAGTTGAAATCATCTTTGTAAAATAGTTTGAATATTTACTACTAGTATAGAAACCTTTGTATTTAGAAGTGACAAATCATAGAAATGATTGTAGAAACAATCATAAAAATTCACATTCGAAGACGTGAATAAAATCCAAAGAAATCGATACCAAATCCATCAAAAAGGACGTTCCAAAAATCCCAAAGAAAAGGTCATCAAAGTCGATAATAATTGATGACAATAAGTCGGATCAACAAAAATCGATAAACAATGGAAATTCAACTCAAAACAGCCCAAAATAGGCTATGAGAACAGTTCCAAACGTCTAGGGGATTGATCCAGACGTCTGGCCCTAAGTTCTGGCCCAAAATAGGCAAAACTGCACATTTCAGACGTCTGAAATTTCTAACCAGACGTCTGGATGGATTTCCAGACGTCTGAATTTTGTCTCTGCCTTTTTGCGTTTTCCAGGGACCAATTCCAGACGTCTGGATTTTTCAACTAGACGTCTGAATTTGAAACCAGACGTCTGGATTTTGTTCCAGACGTCTGAAATTGCCTGCTAGGCAAAAATCAGCCTTGCCCAAAATGGGCGAAAATCCAAACTGGAAGCGATCGGACGAGCGACGGTGACTAGGGATTTATGCCAAGCGACAACCCAGCCTTACAAGCTCGACGATACACCACCAAAAGCATGATCAACACCAAAGCTATGATTTTTAAAGATTTGGGTTCAAAACACCAAAAATTGAAATATTCACAAAACCAATCCAAATCAAAAGCAAATGCACATGAATAAGTGTTAGGAATTCATACTTAACAACCAAAGATAGTTATAGACATAGATGTGAGATAAAAATCTCACCTTTTCACAAAATCAATGAAGAAGAAGCTATAGAGCAATGGCAAGAACAATCACACTTCAATTCCAACCCAACAAGCTTGAATCTAAGCTTAAAAGAGAAACATTTCCTAAATTAGGTTTAGGAAATTTCTGAAATTGAATGGAGAAAGAGTTGGAGATGATGAAGAGGATGGCTTACCAAAGCTTCTTCTTGAATTTGGAGGTAGAAGCTTGAATTTGCAATTGAACTAGGGCTTGGGGTTTTAATTTCCCATTCCTCTCCCCATTTTTAGTTTTGATGAGTGTTTAAGAAAGTAGAAATGAAGTGAGGAGGAGAGGAGAGGGGCTGAACTAGGTTATATGATCACTTGGGTGAAACCCAAGCCCAAAAGCCCAATAGAAAATAGCAAAAACCAACATACTCCAAACATATCGAAGCTTATACTCAAAAGGATCGCAAACGCCATTTTGAACTCAATGGAAGTGGTCTCGAGTCCTAATTCGACTTTTTGCAAAAAGTAGCTTTTCGAACTAAAATCCGACGAACGATGAAATATTTAAATAAAATATATAAATATAAAATCGATAAATATGCGGGTTGTTACATATCATTTCCAAATCAATAAATTAAAGCATAAATCTAAGATTTGATGAAGAAAAATTACTGTAACACGCTTTTGTTTTCCTTGAGAATTGACAGTGGTTTCTTTTTGTAAGATCATACTTCATTTGATTATTTCATACCATATTTATGAAATTTAAGGAAAAGGGTTTATTGTAAGTAAGTTTTCGAATTTCCAATTTTAAACAATCTGCTCCAGAACTTTTGTTTTTTTTCCTTCAATGGCTTGATTTACATATTGTGTTGTTTTAAACATGTTATATATATTGAATGTAGACTTTATATTATAAGATAAGGTTGAAGTACATCAAAAAGAGTATTAAAGCTATTTTTTTAAATGAGATAGATATTGAAAACTTGAGATAAATCAAGAGCGAGTAGGAGGTGCCGGAGGGGAGGGAAGATGTCGGTCTTTGCTAACAACGAGCCTCGGCCTCAGTAGCGAGGCAACAGCCCTGTTGCAAGTGGTAGCAGTGGGTACTGCTGCCTACAGCAGCAAGGTGCTGCTACTGCACAAAGCAGCAGCACATGCTGCTGCTTATGCCGCAAGGGCCGGGCTATTGGCCTGGCCACCTAACCAGCCACCTGGAAATTCAAATCAATCTTGATCAAAATAAACCATCGCAATTTGGAGGGACAAAATTAAGATTTTGGAGATTTAGAAGATAATGAGGTAATTAAAGAGAATGTTAACAACATAGCTATTCTTTATTTCTTTAAGAGAAAATGAAAAATTTGCCTACTTCTCGTAAAAAAAGAAAAGAAATCAAGAGAGCTTAACAAAAGAAGAAACTCCTTCAATAGAATAAATGAAAATAAGTACAAAAGTGTGAGTCGTGATAGTAAATTATATCACAAAATTAAGAATTTACTAGTTATAATAATTAGTTATTCTTCCAACAGTTGAAACACAATGCCGTAAAAAAAAGTTTATGAAAAATAGTACAAATGAATACAATGCAATCAGCAGCTACTGATATCCTAAAAAACTAAGAAATCTAAAGACGAGACTTTGATTTCTACTGCAAAAATAAGTTGAATAATTTTCAGAGGAAGTTGAACTTTGGCAAAAGTGAAGTTAAATAAATGACATAGACGGACTAATGAATCGCTACCCGCACACTTTGCCACTCATACACATGTTAGGTAACTAATATATGTTTTTGTAATTTACACCATCGATCAGTGCTCCCTTAAAAATTGATCATCATACACATGTCATTCTTCCCCATGTATAGCAATAGTTCAAATATCACTATCAACACCAACATGTAATTCCACTGTTATGACTCCACTTACCTATACATATATTCCCAATAGATTTGTCATTTATGCAAAAATTAATAAATAAGCTTGTTGACATGTATACATAATTTAATCAATGATTGTATACATGTACATGACACTTATATTTATACCTATCTGCAATGTTTTTTAATTTATATGAGAAAATTTTCATTTCAGTTTGAGTGGTGGAATGATATCTGACCTATGATGCAATAATTGTGGTGCGGGTGCTTCAGCTTCATCTGGTGGTGGTAATACAGGTGATATCACTTTAGCTTTTCTCATTGTTTTCTTTTCAATACTTGCACACAATGCTTCATCTGGTGGTGGTAATACAGGTGATATCACTCTAGCAAGGGAGATTGTGCCTATAACAATTAGCGGATGGAAGAAAGTCAATGACGAATTGAGGGATGATCTATGGACTTGTATACAGGTACTATATTATGACTTTTTAGTATAACTGCTTGCATATTTTTAATGGTTATATTATGCCTACTGTTTTGCATTTTTTTTCTGTTTTGTGTTCACCTATGCATTTACATGTACATCTTGCAATGACACTTTGATATTTTGCTTCTTTGTTTTGTGGCTTTTCTATTTAGTAAATTTCTATTTTTGTGCAACTGCATTTGTTTTGTTTGTTTCAGTTTATGAAAAAAGATAAACATTTTCAGTAACTCAGATACTATTCACTATCATTTTTACATCTTTGTTTTCTCTGTTACAAACAATACATTCCAATTGCATTTTTTGTTTTCTCTGTTTTCTCTATTATAAAATGTACTTGCTTTACCGTCCCTATTTCAAGACTACATAATACATCCATCCCTAGCCAGTAAGTGGACTTCTGTTTCCTGCATATCACACTTCGTTCCTCACCCTTCACACTTCATCAACAACTCCCCCTCCACCACAATAATCTCCATACAAAATGCACTACAATCATATTTAGAAACTGCAATTTTAGAAACTAAATCTTGATTTCGACTCCTATTTCAATAAACCTACACCGACCATCCACCACACTACAGCCATTAAACTACAATCATATTTAGAAATTGAATCTTTAAGATTGTTTATTTTATGATTATCTAAAAAAAGGAGCAATTTGTATAATCACACTTTCTTATATGCATTCTTTTGTGCAGACAAGATTCAAGGTAGATAGAGTGTATAAGGATTACTTGTTAATGATACTGGGACAAGGATGGAAGGAGTTGAAATCAAGATTAGTTGCAGCTATCAAAAAAACATCTGTTTGTCCCGACTATACTAATAGAGTAGCAAACCTAAAACCGGATAATATAAAGAGCGCTGAAGAGTGGAATGCTTTTGTAAAGGAAAAATGGTCGGAAAAGTTTAAGGTGGTTATTTTTATTTTACTGATTATAACTATTAAATGTATTACATTTTGCTATATCATATTAATTGAATTTATCTTATGTAGGAAACAAGCCAAAAATTCAAAACTATGAGAGCAAAGAATAAACTCCCACATACCATGAGCAGAAAAGGTTATGCAAGATTGGAAGAAGAAATGGTAAGAAAATATTGCTAAAGCATTTTTTATTTATTATCACTTGTACGCTCTTAAGCTCTTATGCTTTTTTGTAGAAAAAGGAAATGGCAACGCCTGATATCAGTAGAGATGAATTGTGGTGCAAAGCCCACACCAGAAAAAATGGAGAACCCCCAAATTTAGTTGTTGCTGATTGCATATTAAGGATAAGTTCAAATATACGATATAAGCAAAAACATAAATAAAGTGACTGCAGTATTATGTTATTGTTAATGTAATATTTTTTAATTGCTAAATATTGGTTGTTTTTGAATTTGTAGTCTAAGATAAAAGAGCATAATTCCGTGAGTCGGGATTCCCAGGGAACAGCATCAGTTACTTAAGATAGGGTGTCGATGTTTTTTGGTCAGGAACATGGCGGACGTGTAAGAGGACTAGGTTTTAGGGTTAGCTGCGTATTCATTAGGCTAATTTAGGTAAAGTACATGCATTATGAAACTAAATTAGTGGCTTGGAGGCCAAAGTACAGTAGCTTACTTCGATTTTGATGGTAAGTGTTAATTAGCGCTATGCTAATGAAAGTAAAGCAAACGGTTAATGATACAATCTTTACAGAATATAAAAGGAAAGCAAACAGTTAATGAGGAAAATCCAGCGACTCCTCATGCTAATATGCCTTAGGTACCATTTCTATAGGTTTATTTCCTAAATGCACGATGACACTAGAATGAATCTATGAGTTTCAGTTTTTAGTTGCTATATGTTTCAGTTTTCCAATTTTATTTATAGCAATAACATATAAATGTGAAAATATATAGCTTCAGTTCTTCATTGTTTGCATTTATAAAGCTATTATAGGTTTATATAATGAAGTTATATTATTTGCTTACATTTTATCACCAACTGCCTACTATCTACAATGAAGTGCTCATTTGGTAAAATTGTTGTTTTCAACTTGTAGAGTTTTCAACAATGATTTTCCCATTGTAGGAACTAAATGAGTGTATAAAAATAGATTTAATGAAGCAGGAAAAGTATGTTAGAAACAAAGTTAGATTGGTTGCAATAGGATTTAACAAAATACAAGGTATAGATTTTTTTTGAATTAATTTTTATAAATACAAGGTATAATACATCATTAATTTTTATAAAAGTCATTGTTAAAAGTTGTACCTATCATAAAAAATTGGTATTTCGTATATTAGTTCATACTATAAATGGAGTAAGCGTACTGCACACAGAATTATAGTTCACTAGTGGGACAAATATTCATTATTTTATGCAAATTTGAGCCATGAACTCAATTTTGGAAATGAAGTTGTGCTCATTTTTCAAATTTGAGTTTAAGGAAACCTGGTTGAATTGTAAGATTATGATTTAAGATATTTATCAGGAAAATGAACTGTAGGAGGATGAGTTATAGTGAAATTCTTTTCGTAACCAACCATTTGTAGAAAACTAAAAGAGGATCGATTTCTGAGGTTACTAAAATAGTCACATAGGTATTTTTGTTTCTTTATAAACTTTGTGTTTGATCTAAGTTTGCTCATTAATACTATGATTAATGAAGGTGCTATGAGTATGAATCTATGAGTATGAATCATCATTAGAGGTTTAAAACAAAATGCACTATCATTCATATAATATGTCGTTTTCACACATGGTCATTTCGAGTCATGGTTGCTCTTTTCTGCATTTGCATACTATAATACAATACTGTGGTTCACTTCATATATTTGAGTTTCCGTAACAAAAACTAATACTAACTCATATTCATGTTTTCGTTCACCCATAAGTTTTCATATCTTCCGTTAAGCTTTTAAGTGTCATCATTGCAATTTATATAAGTATATTGGTTGATGTTTATGTACCATGTTTTTTTCAATTAGAACTCAAAAGTCAAACAGTGGATAAACTATATCAAGTTTATCTTTAATTATGACTATGCTGTAACAATAACTAATGTGTTGTCAGTATAATTTCTATTTATATACATAAATAAATGTGAAACTAAGGAGAGGTTGAGTTTTAATTAGGGAAAAAAGAATAAACCATAGAATAAGTTTTTAATAATAAGCTAAATTTTCCATCCAATGAAAAATTAATCTGCTTGACATGCTGCTGTAGTGCAAATTTAATGTACCAACATCTTTACCGATATGGTACACTCGATCTATCTTCACTACCCGACTCTCATACAACAAATGGTGCACCAAAAGATATTACATTCGTTTTATGTATTTCAATGCCGCTCATCCTTTTTCCTACTAGTTTTAAACTTTTTATGGGATTTTATTATCAATTCTTGCAATTATTTTACAGATTGTATGTCTAACCTTAAAAGTACCATTGTAGTTTGTGCTTTTTGTATAATAAAATTCTGGATAATGTCACGGTTTATACTTCTACATACAACACACAATTATAATCTTCTTTAATCTATAAAAACTTGATAATTTTACTATTTTAGAATGATCATAACCATCTTAACTAACATGAATATAATAAAAAGTAAAGGTTCACAAATATTATAATTCACAAAAATGGGAAAGAAACATGGCTAACCTTTACCCATCACAAGCAATATATCTGAAAATTAAAATTTGGTTGTTTTCTTAGTTTACATAATATTTGATCCCTGTGATGGGTAGACATGACAATAGTGAAACATTTTGCTAAATAAGTCAGAAGGCCAATTCAACCTTGCGTCATTACATAGGATAGAGGCAATGCTTCCATCTTTTGAGGCACTGTGAGTGTATGAATCTATGAGTATGAATCTACAAGTTTAATGTATTCCTAAATATTTTTTGCAGTCACACCGTGAGAGCAACAATTTGATAGTTCAAGAATAGCCTAAACGGGAGTAAAGGCAAGCTGAAAATGAGCCCAAAAAATGTAAAATATTGAGTTGGCAAAAGCAAGTTGTTTCAAAAGGAACGGTGGTATCCATTGATCCTAATTGTTTGGTGCACTTTAAAAAACTAGGACCGGATGGTTATAAAGTTTGGATTGATGTGGCGGTGGATCCAGAAGCTTTCTTGTGGAGGCCGAATTCCGAGATGTGTATCATTGGAGAAGCTGTTGGATCAACCGTGGCTTGGCATAATGACTTCATTGCCTTCGACTAGTGTACATCCTTAGGGTATGTATTGTTTTGTGATACAAAACTTTATCTTTCTTATGTATTTTGTGTTGTATCATTGTATTTTGGAATGGTTATGTTAGAATGTTGTTTTGGTAACGTTTTAGTTGGTGATGTGAATGACTACTTTAGATTGTTTTGTTGGATATGCATTGTACTTTGTTGGAATACTATGATCATTAATATATGAATGAATCTGATTCAGTTATAGTTGCTGCATCAATATATGAATTCTATGATTATTAATATATGAATGAATTCTATGATTATTAATATGTGAATAATTGCTGCATGTAAATATTTTTTTGGATTTAAATCGCAACTGTCAATTATAATTGTAATAAAGAATATTACAACTGTCAGAAAAAGTTGTAAAACATAAGAAATCACAAGGGTGGATAACAGTTATAGTAGAGATTACTACAACGGTTATACCATAGATGTTGTACATGCTACATTACGATATTATTACATACCGACAACAGTTATTAACTGTTGTAAAAATGCTAACCGCAATGGAAAATAACAGTTGTAATAGGATATATCACAACGGTTAATTGCAACATCGAAACCCAGTTGTAAAAGATTTTAGTCTATTACAACTTCTTATAATACGACGGTGCACTCACCGTTGTAATAGGTCATTTACAACGGTTTTCCACCGTTGTAAAATGTTGATTTTGTTGTAGTGATAGGAACATTTGCTTATATCGACAAAAGTGACAAAATCCTAATTTTAGAAAAGTAAGTTTCAATAGTTAAATAAATTATTTTAATTAATTTATAAGTATTTATATTTTTAAATAACATTATAATTTATTTTTAAATTTGGATTACATAAATAAATAGTTTAACTAAAACGTCAAAATGTGACCGTAAAACATTTTGTCAAAAATCAACGTTTTGTCGATTTAAAATTGTCGCAACGTTGTTGCACCTTTATTTTCATATATATGAACACATATTTAAATAAGGTAAGTAATAACAAAGTCACTAAACAAGTTTACTTTTACTAATCGTGATTAGAAAATTCTAGAATATCATTAGTAAAAAGTAAGCACAAAATGACAAAAGTGTCAAAATAAAATCTAAATAAAATCTTACTTTATTTTACTTAATTCTTAAGTGATTAAGACATAAAGAGTGATGTGAAATGGTGATGGTAAGTGTTGAAAAAATAAGATTACTTTAAGGCGAATTAAATGTATTTTGGTCTTTTTACATAATAATATTTTATTCCAAACTTTTTATATAAATAGCAATCCACTTTCTTCACTCTTTTCACACTTCTTCTTCTCCATTTTCAAGCTTCTTCTCTCCACTTTCATCGCTTCCATGCCTTAGGAAAATAATGGAAAAATATTAGAAAAAAAGTAAAGTAAAATATAGTATTCCACCTCAAAACCAAGTGCAAACTCCTCCTCTCCACCTCCTAAAACTCACGGCCACCACCTCCCCAAGCCAAGGCCGAGCTCCTCCAACCTCCCAAGTAAGGGCCGAACCTAAGTGAAAAAAGGAGGAAGTTCAGAAAGCGCTGAAGCAAGAAAAAGAGAAGTCTACAAAAAAGTTTGGTGGAGTGGAGCCATGAACGAGTACTCAAATCTTAGTTTTATTTTAATAAAACTTAAGTTGATAATACACATGTTAAATTAGAAATTAATATGTTGAATATTGGTTGATATTGGATGATAACTTGGTTGATTATATGGCTGTGAAATGGTTGATAATTTGGTTTGATAAATAATAAGAGAAATGGTTAGTAATTAACCAAATTAAATTTAATGGAAATTAAATCCATAATAATATGTGTATGAAGTGATTTAGCCTTTAAATGATTTTAAAAAGGTCGAAATGATATAATAATATAATATTATAATATGAAATGAAATGGAAAATGAGTTTGAAATATGGAAATATTGTTTAAAATGATTTTGAAATGATTTTGAAATGTTTTATAAACATTTAAAAGTGTTTCAATGAAGTTTGGAAAGAAATTGAAAAACAAGTCAAAACTAGGCGCGTCGTGTAATGGTAGTTCGCGATTTCGTGCCGAAAATGTTAAATAAGTATACAAAGTGGAATATAACTCGAAATCCTTCAAGGTAAGAATTTTCCGGACTATTATATCCATAGTTTTCCACCGAAGAAAAAAAATCAAGATTTCATTAAGTAGATTTTGAAATATGTCCAAAACAATTTTCTAAAAACATCGCGGTTTTGCAGTTCGAAATCCAAAAAGAGATTTCTTTAAAATGATATTTTTAAAATGTTTAGAAATATGAAATAAATCCTAAAAATCTTTTAAAATATTTTAAAAGTAATTTAAGTTGAAAGGATGGATTCCTAAATGATATAAAGTCATTTTGAAGAATATAGCCTTTTGCAACGCTTTTTAATAACTTATGAATTATGGATTTAAACTCAACAAACCTTTTTCAAATCTTTTATAGATATTTTTAAAAGAATAATTAAGTATTTTAAATAATGATTTGGAAGTTTAATGAATCATTTCTAAAATGATGATTAATAACTGAGTATGCGGAAACGAGTAGTACATTTGTCCCGCTTGTGAGATCTAAATGGTAAAATAAGGTGTGCAACTAAGGTTAGGGATGGAGTCAGTGCCCTGAACTTACCTAGCCTTTGTTTTCTCTTTTAGACGAGGGGTGAAACAGATCGAAGGGAAAGCCCGGATGCTCTAAAATAATATTTTCTAATATGAGATTTAAATAAATGATTTGGAATTTTTTTAAATTCCTATACTTAAAATTAATAGTTTTCAATTTGCAGTAATCTATATCTTAAATAACATAGTTTTTGACCCATTTAAAAGTTATGATTTGAAGTAAAGAAAGGAATCTTTGATTAAGATTTAATGAATAATTTGGAAATGTTTTCCTAAGAAAAAGATGAAATGATTTGGAATTATTTCAAGGTAAAAAAAGGTCTAAATCAACCAAATAATTTGATAAATGAGGCTTAATGATTCCATATACTCTTGGAAAGAAAATGGATAAATTGAAAAGAATATATCTAAGAAAGATATTTGATTTAAATAAAAGATGAAGCAATTAAGTGATGATTGATAATCATATTTGAACTTAACATCTTTTTATCGATGATTGGCTTCGAAGGAACCGGGGTCGGATTTGGGTGATTCCTATCCGAAAACCACTTCGAACCAATGTATATGCTCGAAAGTGAAGACGTGTTGAAGATGATGATTATTGAAGACCGAAGATATTCATAGCGGAAGGACTACTTGTTGACATCTCTGGATAGCTCCCAATATAGAGACATTTATTATAGCAGTGGTCCTATCGTGTTTGAAATCTTTGGATTGTAAGGGCTTCTCGTCGAGTAATGGCCGAGGAAAGTGAATTCGGTTCTATTCAGTCCCAGAACGAACTTATATGGACGAATGTCTGACATTGCATTGCTAAGATCACAAACGTTGACTTTTACCAACATACTTCTGTGATGGCGGAGAAGGAAACTTCTCTTAGCTTAACACCCTTCTCAGAGGCATACGAACTCAGAGGTTGAATGTTCGTAAAAGTCAAATTGTAACGCCCCACTCCGAGACCCACATTAGCAAAGAGTATTACAAGGTAACACCGTCTGCTAATGCGGAGAATGGAGCTGGTTAGGAGCGACCATCTATAATCTTGTCTTAATTATCTATTGAATACGCCGACAATGCCACTTCTTACTTAAATGGATCGACATATCCAATAAATACTTAATACAAAGCCATAGGTGGCTGAGGATCTATCAGAATAAAATATAACAAGTCAAATGTAATACACATCACAGAACAGTAGATCATCACATACATTTTCACATATACAGATACATCACAGAGTTTACAAAATGATACATGTCAAGCGGTAAAGCAAACCACAATATATAGACGAGTCAATAGAGTACATATCAGAGTTACAGACAAAAAAGACTACACAAAAAGCTAAAACAAAGAGGAGCTAGCGGAATAGTCCATGTGGAAGCAAAATAGGCTAAGTCCAATGTACCTAACCTGAAACATCTCGGTCTGACCCGAGTATAAAATACCCGGGTTAGTCTAGCTAAACAAATCAGTTAGATCAACTAAATGATAATGAATATACAAGATCATAAAGTACCACAAATATCTCCAAAAGAGATAACCAAATCATCTAACAAAAGATGAACCAAAACAAGCCTCATATCATAGGCAAC
Organism: Allium fistulosum; assembly: GCA_030737815.1. Lineage (NCBI taxonomy): Eukaryota > Viridiplantae > Streptophyta > Magnoliopsida > Asparagales > Amaryllidaceae > Allium > Allium fistulosum. Next base: position 695,253,309 of record CM060904.1, read on the forward strand.
TCAATTAAACCAAGGACATACATATCCCAAAATATGCCAAAAGGCAAATAACAAATACCAACAAAGGTAACACAAGTTTCCACGAGGTAATCGCTATATATCGTGTGGTTCAAAGAACCTACACCGAAGGGCGATACACTAGGGAATATAATAGTCAAAGAAACAAAAGGTGCTCGAGCTCAGTACTGTAACAAGGATCCATACGCCCGAAGGCAACGCCAAAAGGCAGCAAACCCCGAAGGCTCAACCCCGAAGGCAACAAACCCCGAAGGCAACGCCCGAAGGCAACAAACCCCGAAGGCTCAAGCCCGAAGGCAACAAACCCCGAAGGCAACGCCAAAAGGCAACGCCCGAAGGCAACAAACCGTAGTGGCGGTACTTGACACCACTGTCCGGCGGAATGTATCACAACTCTCAGTAAGGAACCCGGAAAATGTTAACGTGAGTCCCATACCCCACGTTCGCACTAAACGGTTTACTATCCGTTAGTCAATTTCACACTCAGTATAAAGTTCACCTCATCTCATCGGTAAACCAAACCCGAAGGTCAAAACGATCAAACAAATAGATTAGGAATTAACTGAAAAGATGAACGCACATGTTCATAGCACGCGTTTTATCTAATCATTTAATTCTCCTCCCTCTTCGCTCGGAGTGCAAAAGTGTGTGTTTTAAGTAGAAATTATAAATCGGAGAACGAGCTTTTAATACAATTTAAAAAGATCATTTTATAAAAACCCATGTATGAAGTCAAAAAGGAATCACCAAAGTCAAGAATGCGATAACAACTAATTGGATCGACACGAATCGATCGAAATTGGAAAACCAAGGCAAACCAACAAATAGGCTGAGACAAGCAGGTCAGTCGACTGAACCAGTGGGTCAATCGACTGGCCCAGAGCCTGGAAACTCTATGTTTCCAGGTCAGTCGACTGACCCAGAGTGTTAGTCGACTGACACAAGGACAAGAATATCTGTCCCCCCAAGTCGGTCGACTGAACCCAGAGGTCAGTCGACCGATACAGGGGTAGAACGTTTTCTGCCCCCTGGTTCAGTCGACTGACCTACTGGTTCAGTCGACCGAACCTGCTTCCTGGGCAGAAACAGTCTAGCCCCCAATGGGGCAAAATCGATAACACAAAAATGGGAGCGACGAACGGACGACCACGGCCAAGGACTTACGTCAAGCGACAGCCCAGCCTTGTATGGCCCTTCGAAACATTCCACTAACATGTTCAACCATCAAAGATTGGATTTATACAAAAATTGGATTCCAAAACCAAAATTGGACAATTCACCAAATCGATCCAAATCGAACACAAATGAACATGAATTGATGTTAGGAATTCTTACCCAACAACAACAAAAGCTATAAGCTTAGATGTGAGTTCAAAAATCTCACCTTTAAACCCAAAAACACAAGAAAGAAGCTACCGAGCAAGGCTAGAACAATCACTCTTCAATTACAACCCAAGGAGCTTCAATCTAAAGCTCAAAAGGAAACATTTCCTAAGTTAGGGTTTAGAACATTTCAGAAATCGAAGAGGAAATGAGATGGAGAAGATGAAGGAGATGCTTACCTAAGCTTCACCTTGAATTTGGAGCAAGAATTGAAGTTTGCAATTGAATCTAGGGCTTGGAGTTTTAATTTCCCATTCCTCTCCCCATTTTCAGTTGAAGCTAGAGTTTAAGAAAATAGAAATGAAGTGAGGAGGAGAGGAGAGGGGCTGAACTAAGTTATAGAGTGAGTTGGGGTGAAACCCAAACCCAAAGCCCAAAAGAAAATAGCAAAATTCAACTTACTCCAAACATATCGAAGCTTATACTCAAAAAAGTCGCAAACACCATTTTGGACTCAATGGAAGTGGTCTCGAGTCCCAATTCGACTGTTTGCAAAAAGTAGCTTTTCGGACTTCAATCCGACTAACGACGTTATATTTAAATAAAATATTTAAATATGAAATCGTAAAATATATGAGTTGTTACAAAAATGGTGATCGAAGGAATGGCAATGTGGCATTCTAAGTGGATTGTGCTTTGTGAAAAGTAAAACGTGGCTTTGTGGAAAGTATGAGCGTAGCCTCACATGTCGGAAATTATACGGCAACTATGTTACATATTTCAGGCTTAGTATGATGAGGGTGGCGTATGATCCCTCAAGGTGACTGGCGGTGTATGACCTAGGTCACCAAGGTGTCCAAACGAGACCCTTATTGTATGGTATAGTGGCATGTGAGTCCTTGCATGAGAAGCCACCGAATATCAAGAAGTGTGGCAATATGAGGAATAGTGGTGTGGGAGTCTTTGCATGAAAAACCACTGGGTTCTGGTTGCTATGCGTGGTTATTGAGGTTCCCTATTATGTTGGAAAATCCAATTCCAATACGAGCTTTACGGTTTTGATTGCAGTCCCAAAATAGCTGTAATGACTTGCAAACATTTCTGCTACCTCTTTTGGTATCATATATTCCATCTGGTATATTCCGTTGACCCAGTCCGGATATATTCCCTTAGATTTAGTCCAAGTATTGATACCTTATTTGAATAAGTTTATTTGAAAGATGTTTTCCAAAGGAATGCCATTAAAGATAATATCAAATTATTTTGGTAATAGAAGTGTTTTGGTTATCATAAGGTAAAAACCCCTCCGTATTTATGTGTGGGCGTGGTCTTATGAGATATCCTTCTTTTCAAAGGTTTTGATAACATCGTCATGATCTATACATTTAAAATTTCGAGTATCTCACGCTAGTTTATCAAGCCTAATTCGGGTATTTTTAATACTTGGGTCAGATCCGAGTAGTTTCAGGTTTAATTGAGGATGGTTGGAGTTTCCAGAGGAGAGCTGAAGATCTTCATCATCGTATGGACATATTCTATTATCTGTTGCATCTATTGCATTTGTTTTTATGTTTTCAGCATTTGTAGGGACATAGATTTATTACTGTCCAAGCTGAATCTAGATTAGACTCTGATATTGTATTTTAAACTTTTCCGCTGTAACGATTATTATTGAAATAATATATGTTATTCCATTCGTGTGAGATTCTGTTCTGTCTTTATTTTCTTTTTACCCTTAATGATCCGTTTGTTCGTGCAATTTGAGTTGGACATGTGTGGTTTATTGTCGATTCAAAGGGTACAGAAAAATGGGCCATTACATTTCTTGTTAAATTAAATACCATGGGCCAAGCGGTATTTTCTAACTAATCTTTTTGCTAGTGGTAGACACCCTTGACTAATTAACAATTTTAGTTAATAAAATAAGCTTAAAGAGAAAAACAATGACAAAAGATGGAAAGATGGTAGGAAAAAAATAGTGGACTTTGAACTTAAACTTCAGAAATCCAAATAAATTGGGTAGAATGAAGACTGAATGATCTTAAAATGATTACGAGTAGATAATTAATTGGATCGGATTCACTTGTTTGAATACGTGAATGTGCAACATATTTAATAGTCTATTTATCAAATGAAATGATAAACGAAAATGGGCTCAGTTTTTTTTATGGGCTGCAGATTATAAATACATAATGCCTTCAAGAAAGCCCGTGTTTACTCATTAAAATGTATTTTATCTTGGTATAAACAAATATTATAAAACTGAACACACCCTCGCTGTCAAAGGATAACAACTAAAAAACTATTCGGAAGTTTGTGATGACTTCGAGCTTGAAACCAACGAGAAATTCAGACTTTGGTTTGTAATTTCTTATTTTGAATTTTCATATGACAAAATACATTGAATTTCCAACACGATCAATCCGAAAAATGGTTTTAACATACAAAATTGAAAACAATATTTTTTTGTTTCTCGCTGTATCCATTCCTCATTTTTTTCCATTCCCTACGTCGTCCATGCCCTCCACTCCTTCTCACACCGTACTCCTATTCCACCATTTTTTGAATACATACTAAAAATGCAGAACTTAAAATTCCATTTTCAAACCAAACAGACCCTCGGTTTTTAGCCAAAGATTAAGGCAGATGCCATTAAAGATAAAGAAGCCTTAGATCATATTTGGAATGCGAACAATGACAACAACTTGGTTTAATAGTGGATGATATGAAGTGAAGACAGACCGGGTTAATGGGCCCAATGTAGCTAAAGAATAATTGATGTAAAAAAATTTCCGTGTGATTTTATTTTCACTAGATGCAAAGAAGATACATTTCTGAAAGAGTGGAAAATGTTTTCTATAAACCTTTGATTTTTGCTAGGATTTCCCCTCCCTTGAGGCATATTTCAAAATCAAGTACTATATTTGATGTAACTGCAAGTTTTTTTTGGGCGTTGCCAGGGAAAACACATAACTTTTGTTCTACGAGGAAAAATGCAAGTTCCACTTCCAGTTTGTTAAGTTGTTTTTTTATGATTCGACATAACAAGAACAAAATCACGCTATGTAGGATTTAAACCTACGACATAGCGTTTTGAAGACCTATGTTCTACTGAACTAGACATGGAACCCTATGTAGGCTTTAGTTGTTTTGGTAATTTTTCACTTCGTCTTATTCTTTTTCAGTAACCGGCTGTTCAAGCGTTAATCCATTTGACCTTTTAAAAATTAAAAATATTTATGTTATGTTTTCTTTATAAAATAAAGCTATAACTATAAAGGATCTGAAATATCTTTCTTACATTTCATTGGGAAGTGCATTAACATAAATACGACATTAAGAAGAGGCAATACAAAAGTGTGTAAACTAAACTATAAATTAATGTTAATAGCTTCGTCTCATTGCAAGATGATATAACACAATATTATTTTTCTATTGTATACTCCATTTACTTTTCTTACCAAAGTCATTTTATTTTATTTTTATCGCTCGCTATTTATTATAGATATGTCCATTGAATAATAGTAAAATAAAAGCATACTATATTTAACATTAAAATCCTACATGATTTAATTTTACAATGAAATTATCCATTTACATGAACATTGAAATCATCTAATTACATATTCAAAACATTTATGAAAATAAGACAGTTTGGATATTAATGTAAATGGACTGATCTAAATGATAAATTTAAATTATAAAGAACTTAAATATTAAATATAATTTGCTTTAATTTAGTTATATGCACACACATATAATAGTGATGTATAAAAATATAATGAAATGACTGGTGTGATTCGTTCTTGTTACTTCTAATCTTTAACCATTCGTTGAGAAATGTAAAAAAAAGCATAGAATACGAAAATAATAATGCAACATTGCATGGTGTTGAGCTATCATTACCACATAAAATAATTTCAGAAAACATAATAAAATCACTTACGAACGAGAGAGAAGAGGATAATATATCAGGTAAAAAGAATCATTTTAATTCATAAGTAGGTATAAGCAAGCAAGGTTACCTCGCTATTAAAGATCGTTGAATTATTGACTGCTAAAAAAGACATTCATAGTCATTCTAATTACCACTTTTTACCAATTAATATTTTTAATTCAAAATACTTAAAAAAATTAAGTCATTCTTCTAAAACTATATGATGTTCCTTGTATCAATCGTACTAACATCAACTTATTAAAATCATGATGTATGCTTTTGTGAAGTTTTCGACTGAGAACAGATATAAGAGGAAAGATTAGAAACTTTCAAACAACAAAATTGAAACTTTTCTCATTTAAATAAAAGTCACAACCGGGTAACGCAAATTGGATTTTACCAAAACTATGTCAACGATAAATTTGGTCAAAATGTCACACCACTTGCTAAGTGATGTGTGAACGTTAACACTCGAATAGTTCATGTTAATCGTTGATCGAATTTACACTCGACGAGTCACGCAACTGAAATGTTGAATTCTCTTTTGACCAAATGGTTTAACTCATAGAGTTAGGGGTATGCCCTATGGGAAGTTATGTAATTTGTTACATATATCTAACTCGATAACCAATCTTGTTCGAAATAAAAGGTGTTTTCTTTCTATTATATACTTGATATAATGTGTTATATTAATTAATTAATTTAATTAAAAGTATATTTAATAGAAAATCCATAGATGGTACGTTTTGTGATAGTAGTTACAAAGTGTTGTGATCGTGGGTGATTTATCACAATGAAAATAAATATATCATTTTAAATATTCCTAGTAAGATGTATCGAGACTGGATATCGATATATCTATCGAGACTAGAGTACGTAACGCTCTCCAAATGTTGGGCAGTGTATTACTCATGGCTGCTAAGTGCACCAAGGGGTTACGTATTGATAGTTACTGGATAACTATGGAATGACTCACTTGATAGTTTTCTACTGGTTAATATAACTAAGGTCAAATAGTAAATATCGATATGACTAATTTACATAGTTCTCTCGACTTAAGAATACAGTTGATCTTTAATGTGGAAGCCCCGCTTTGATTATAGTTAAATCCTGGCATAATGTCCAATGAACGACTGTAGTTGGGTCGAGTGGAAGCATTGGAGAATACAGTTCTCTCGACAAGAGTGGATTCGTCTTCTCAGTTATATGGGGTTAGTATAATGATCAACTGAAGTTAACTCAAAGTCAAAGTCTCTGGCCAGAGTATTTCAGTAAATAATAATTGTTATCATTGAAATAAGGACTTTGTATTTGGTATATAAAGTTGAACATGGACAATGTTGGAATTTTGACCATTACAAATTCCATAAGTCGAAAGTGATATAATTTTAACAAAGAGAATTGGTGTAAATAATTGTCACTATCGGGTACCACTTATAATAAGTAAAATTGGATTTGACCAAAAGTTGTGTAAGCGATAAATTCAGCCATAATTTCAGACCACCGGCTAAGATGACGTGTGAACGTTTCCATATTAACCGCTGAGTGAATTTACACCTTTGAGTCGCACAACTGTAATGATGAATTCTCTGAAAAACTACATGATTTGATTAATTTATAAAATATTGTAAATTGATTAAATTAATTAATATTTAAGAAATATCAATTAATATTTAATTTATTTGATGTTTGAAAGTTATTTGTAATTATTTGAATGCATTTGTAAAAGTTATATTTGCATGCATTGATATACGATATTGATGTAATTTAAATAAAAGATAATTGCATGAAATGATTTTTGGAAATTTTATATCATTTGATGGCATGTAATTTTACCATTCCATATGAAGAGAGAGGAGTGGAGAGAGATAATCAAGGGAATTAATCAGAGAAGTTTTTAAAAAAGAATGGAAAAGGTTACATTTTTTCAAATAAAACATATTCTCAAATTCGTTCTCTATAGACAACTTATTCTTTCTCATTCATTTTTTTCTTTCTTTCCTCCTAACTTTTCATGGTAGAAAACAAAAATAAAATTTTCAAAAATCTTTCAACTCCAAGTAAAAAAACACATCAAGTAAAACAAAACAAAAGTGGTTCATCCATCTCTTACAAGGATAAGGTGTGGATTTTGAAGTTCTAAGGAGATATCATCATTTAAGATATGATTTCTAGGCAACAACTTAAGGCGATTCTCTGATTTATTTATTTATATGTTTTATCCTTCATATGTTTGGATATGAATGATTTATTATATGCTTAATTGATTAATTTTAAGCATGTGAATCACAACCTTTTTATCTCAATTAAAAGCATGTCTATTATTTATTTCAACTCCGATCTACATACGTATTTCATCCCTTAATTATTTATGTTAATTGTTGTTAGATCCATTACCCCTTTTATTCTTTTGTTCATACTATATGTTTAGTTTTGATTTGAATCTTATTACGATGAATTTATATGAGCCTTAGTTGTCTAATTCTTTTCTGTTTTAGAAATTATTGTTTAAACAATATATTTTTTGAAATTTTTTTGATTAATTAATTTAATTTTATATTACAACTTTGGGAATTGAACATACTATTACAAGTTATTATGGAACAACTTTGGTTATTATTTACATTAGAATAATGGTTAATTCATTTTGAAATTTACATATGGACTTTCCTATTTAATCATAAAACTTTTATTTTAAGTTAACAAATAGATCTAAGATTGTTATTTTGACTGTATGTATATGTGCTTTAAACTACTAATTAATTGAATTCATGTGTTACACTTTATTTTGGATTTAAAACTTTTATTCAATTATTGTATACATATATGTGCGCATATATATATGTGTGTGTGTGCGCGCGCGTGTGTGTGTATGTGTGTTTATGAATATACATATATGCATATATTCTTAATTCAAGTTTCAAAAAATGGACTTTTATGAAAATTACAGTTTTCGTTTTAAACTATCTGTTAATTAAAACTAGTTTTAAATTGTTTGCTTTACTTTAAAACATGCCAAACAACTAAAAGCAACTTTAGTATAAACAAGAATATATATGTGTGTGTGCGCGTGCGCGCGCACGTGTGTGTGTTTGTGTGTTCACATACATACATATGTATATACATATAAATATTGTTTTGTTTAAAAAAAAATTGAACAACAAAGGCATATATATAAAGGTAATCATTGACTATGCACACTTCCTATATGTTGCACGTGCATAGTATTCATTGTGAATATATTTGGACATACTTACATTTCATGAAATATTTAAATTAATCCTTAATGTCATTTAACTAATCAATCAATCAATTTAATTAAAGAGAAAGAAATGAAAAAATTTCTCTCTTCAATTAAAATCATGTGCCCCCACCTTAATTGAATAAGTTAAGAGAAGGAAATGAAAAGTTTCCTTCTCTAAATTAAATTTAATAAGTAACAGTCACACACAAATATATGTATATAATTAGAGTGTATTTGATATACTCTAATTTATATACGCATGAAATTAAAGTAAAACTGTATTTATGAAATTAAATTAAATATTAATTTTATTTAAAAGAAACTTAAAAAGTTCTAAATATATTTAGACTTCGTAGGCCTAATATAGATATAATAAAGGAAAAAAATTAATCCACCCATTTCCTCCATTGCGGGCTTATACAGTTCCAACAGTGGTATCGGTGCCCGGCAGCCTATGCGGTTTAAATTAGTCATGTTAGGGCTAACTAATTAAGCTTTTTCACTTAGTACGGTGTTTAGAAAAGTAATGTCTAGTATTGAAATTGAATAATTAAGTACCATGTCCTACCTGGTTACCTGTCTGGCCTGAAAGGTGACGTAAGCCCAAATGTTGCCATAATAGAAAAGACCCAATTTGAATTGGGTCTTAGTCTAATTTTTAAAATTATTTTGAAAATTAAAATAAAGATTAAAAGTTAAATCTAAATTAAAAACATGTTTATTATAAAATTTATAATACAACATAAGTCTTCAAAATATTTGTAAAGATAATGATATTTTCAAAATGTTTGAAAATATTTATATACTACTTTCAAAATTTATTGATAATATTAATAAAATTAGATTAGTTAAATAAGTTAATTAATTAATACTTATATGCATGTATTATATATATTGATATATGTTATGTTATTTTAAAGTGTTTAAGATAACATAATATATATGTATGTTTAAAAGGTAAATTTTCGAAATCAATATACTTTAATTTTTTTTTAATTAAATAGATTAATTAAAGGTTAATTAATTAATTAAAAATACACATATATAAGATATATGTGTTATACTATAAAGGTTATAGTACATGTTATAAAGGTTATAGTATATATTATGTCAAATATAAAAGTGGCATTAGAATACTAATAAAATTAAATAAAGAGTTAATTGATTAAAATTAATTAAATAAAATTTATTTAATATAATGTTATACATAAGATTATTGTATAAGCTAATTAAAATATAAAAGTTATATATAATAATGAAACTTATATAATACGAGTGTTTAAATTAAAGGTGGAACATTAAGAAACCCTAAATAGACTTAAGAAATAAATACATACGTATAGTATGCATAGCGTGATTTCAGATGTGTTCGACACTTAAATCATCAGGGTATTACATAAGAAATACATTATTCCATAAGTCGATATCGCTCGATTTAATATATTAAAGATTATGAATCTTTAATATAAGTTGTCATCCATCATTTATATATTAATAGATTACTTGTATACTTTTTAGTTGTTAAGCTTTTCTCAAGCCGAGGATGTTATGTGTAGTGCTATTAATATATTGAAAAGATGAGGTAAGATAACTACATGTATTTGTTGAACTTTTCTCAAGGTACGTATATTATACTTAAGCATCACGAAATGATAGGTACTGGTGAATCTATGTAGTTACAGCGCTTAGCGGTTCCATAGTGGTGAATGTGCAAAAAGTTATAGCGGAGATAAATTAGGGATATAGCGGAAAATAACGAAGATGCAAAAAGCTTCATTAGACATAAAACCAAATATGTTTAAAGTTAATTTATTCTCATTTTCATATCATTTGTGCAGGAAAAAGAAATATTGTTTAAACTTGTATAACAAAACCGAAGAATACTATGATTTATGCAGTCTAGATTTGGTGACTATAATGCATTTCTAACTTATATTGAGCACTTATGTATTAAAATTAGGACTTTACTCTAACTTTGTTGATTTGTTTAAAATAGAACCAATCAAAGCAACCGTTTTATATTAATGTTTCTGAAGCAGGTGCTAAAAAACCTTGATTTAGCGGGCGTAACGGAAAATAGCGGGGCTTAAAGCAGATCTACTATTTAATAGTGCTATATTGAAAAAGCAGAAGAGCAGATTTTAAGGGGCTTTAGCGGGGCTTTAACTGCACAGGAGTGAATAGTCCCACTTTACTTGTTGAGCTTTCTTTAAGGTAAAAGCGGGATTAGGAGAAGGAACCATACATTAGGAGTTGTATATAATACAATCGATAAGGAGTTATCCATCGTATGTGGGTCTATGATTTATTGAGCTTTCCTCACGGTCAGAATCCCTATCCATACGAGTCTTAACACCCACCAGTGAAGTCAAAAGACTTCTATGTTTCGCTTAAGGTTTGGTAAAACATAAAAGATTAGTGGGAGCTTTAATAGAAAAATGAAATGATGATATTTAATCTTTCTAATATTGTAAGAACATATGCTATATAATGTTATAATAATCTATAATAGTAAATTTGTCCATTTAATATGAGTGATAAAACGTTTATTAATTAAGATATACAATTGAACTGAATTGAAGATTGACAAATAGAAATATAAAATATACATACTAATAAATGCTTATTACATGTGAAAATTTTGACATCCATGCAAGTGCCTAATTTTACAACTACTTAATACATTCATAATTTGGTCGCTCACGTGTTTACTTGGTCGGGACCATGTATTGCATTCTCTGAGTTCCAAACTCAAAAGTAATACAAGACTATGGATATTTGGTCTATAGACTATCACATATAAGTATTATATAGTGAATGATCACAGTTCGTAATGTACGATACTTCGATGAAATTAGTTCATTCAAAGCGAACAAATAAATGGTACTATGAGATCGAATATTCAATTTGATTGATTACAATAAAGATCACATTGTGTTAATCTAATACTAGACCAAAAATACAAGATAGATATAAGAACTTGATTGCTGAAATGTCACTTGATTAGTTTATGCAAAGTGCATCATATATGATGTCCTTAAATGTTAAGGATGATCGAGTGTGCTTCTGTAAAGAGTTCATTATGATGTTATAGTAATGGTATTCTTTTGAATGGTTCGACCATTTAGAACTAGATATGATTTAAGTTACAATTGGGATAAAGAGAGTGAATGACCATTTCTGCTTTATAAAGGAACGTCGGAGACGAGAATTGTGATAATAATGAGTGATACTTAACATTAGAATAAGAAATATGATTTCTATTCCGAAATGAATTTCCATGTAGAATTTTTTTTTCTATGAGATTTATTTCTTTGAGTCTAAGATATTTGATCAAAGAACTCTTCATTGTAAATTAGTTATAGTATATGAAATAAATTATCTATATTAAGTGAATAATGGACCTCCGAATTTAGTATGTTATTATAATAATGGTGGAAATAGCGAGAGCATGCCATATGACACTTACTGATTGCGCCAAATTACGAAATTGTTTTTCTAAAACATACCAAACATAATTTATGAAATAATGACTATTTTTCGACGTCGATTGAAAATAGACATAGTTATATTTCAAACATTATGAATATTCATCATGAAATAAAACTATAATATGGTATTTGTTTTCAGTACAAAAGTGATGCAATGGAAAACATAGATGTATCTAAATTTTTTTTACAATTATGTTGGAATTATAGACTCATCCGTAGTTTTGAGTAATAACTTTTATTAAATGATTGTGAATCATACGATACTAGTTTTCTATATCTCAAATAATTAAAGGCCGTGCATCCATTTTGTAGGAGCATCATGAGAGTTGATGAACTCTTTGGATTGGTACATGTAGATGTATCCAATCATAAGTCTATTAGTGGTTCCACGTACTTCGTCATATTCACCGATGAGTTATCACAAATATAGACATGTGTATTTGACACATATGTATAAGTCTATGATCTGCTCATAGAATATAAAACAGAAGTAAATAATACAATATGTAGAAGAAATGATTCGATATGATCGAATGGGTGAGTGTATTAGAAAGAGTTTCAAACGTACCTAAAAATAAATAAAGATTCAATCTCAATAGTCACTCCTTTCTGTGATACATAATGATATATTGATAAGGAGTAATCAAGCTTTGTTGGACAAAGTACAATTAATTGTGAGTGAAGTTGAGTTAATTTCTTTCTATAAGGTCATGTACTTAAGACTAGTATACAATTGAATGGTTGTATATTCCAAAAAGAAGGAACCAGAAGGAGCAGTTAGGCAAAGGCGTGAATCAAATCCAAAGGAGACAGGAAACTATCTGTGAGTTTTTCACATTTTAGTAGTTTGTATAGTAAAATTTTGATTTGTTTTATGCCTTGCAGAATTTTGTATACGAAACCCTAAACCCTAAAACCCCGAAATTCTCCCAAATAAAATTTTAATTCTTGGATTTATTGAAATTTCAATTATTTTATCTTTATATAGTAGAATATAATTTGTTGGTTGCAATTTGAATAATTTATGTTATATTCAACTTTCTCTTCGAAGTTCTATTGTTGTGATAAAATGGTTCAAAAAGAAAATTATTAGAAAATTATGTGCAAAGTATGGATTTTTCCTATTTGTAGTTTGCACCGCCTATTTCCGTAATATAGATAAATATGAACCTTTTACCCGCTTTGAGCTTGTATATGTAAAAGTTGAATAAAATATAAAGAGTTTAAATTGTAAGTTTTATTTTCTTGAAATAGAGACATATTTCTATCATATTGATGTAAGATAAGTTTGGTATTATTCCACACACACACAAGTATGTTTGGTCTAGCTAAGGATATTAGCTATTTTGTAAATTATTGTATGTAAGTTAGGCTTGTATAAATATGGAAGTTTTAACATTTTAACAATTATAGAAAGCGTTTATCTTTGAATAGGAATACTTCTACGCGCGCTTAGGAATATCTAGTTAGTAAAAATATTACGTACGTAAAAATATAATTAATAGCATACTAATAATAACGTATTAATCGTATCATATAGAATAAATGGGCTTGTAACTAACATTAAACCCTTTAGGAAGGAAGTTAAAGATAATTATGAAAATTAATCCATAATTAAAGGTGAAAAAAAGGAGTTTTCCTTATATGGCCTTAAGTCGTAAATGCGGTGAGATATTATATATACATGTAGTGTGTATATATAAACAAATATATATATATATATATATGGTAGTATGTTAGAAGAGCAGAAACATGACTAAGTTATAGGGATGCAAGGTCAGTCAAAAGCACATAGAAGCCTGCCTAGCTAATATGCCTACTAGTAGTGTGACTTTGGGACTGATGTGATATATCATCTATAATAAGCACAAATGGTAGGCTCGAGGTTAGTTCCGATTTTGTAGGGTAAGTTTGCCTAGCTAATTTGGCTACCAACACTTACGAATAGTCAGACAAATATGAGACGTCACGGTTTGGGTTACGGGTCATATGACGAATATCCCAATAAGGGTTTGCTTTTGGGTTGGGATTATCTTTTAGGTGAGGTAGTGGAAATTTTTTGATACGGGTCCGCTTCGAGGTTTAAGTATTAAGTGGCTATTATAGGGTCTGTCTCTTCTCATAAAAGAAGTATTAAGTGGCCTGGTGAGATTTCTTGCGATGTCATTTAGGGAGTACCAAAGAGGGAGCCGCCTTGACTTAGGTATTAAATGATGAGGATTTGCCTGGAGTATGTGTATTAAATGGTCAGAGCCTGTCTAATTTCCATTAAAGAGGTATTTAGTGGCTCATGTATTTTCTCTCACATCGTTAGGACATGATTGACGATAGTCGCGTTGCACCCTCATTAGAATGGTAAAGTTGGACTGGAAGAGCTTTTGGCTTAGAGTTGGAGGTATACTTGGTAGGATGTAGTATAGGATACATAAGACATATTATTTATCTAAATGATATTGCTCAAATACTATTATGGTAAGACTTGAGATTTTCATTCATCAAACATTGTTGTTCTAACTCTCTCCTCATTATAACCCACATGGTAAGGGAAACGACATTGATGGAGAAGGTCAAGACGGGGGTGAAGTTTTATGACGGTTGTATTATTAATCTATGTTTATGATATATTTTGATGTACCCAGTTTCAAACATATTGATGTTATTTTGAGATTGTATTATGGATATTTTAGAATGTTGTATTTTTTAGACTTGATTTTTATGAATGGAGTGCTTATTTCTATTATTGTATTTTTATCCCTTCCGTTGTGCGATTTTTAAAGCATGAATAGATTGCTCTGTATATTGTTCACTGTATTAATTTTACCAACTAACAGTCGTCAGTCGGCTTTGAAATGGACCTAAATTTCAATGGGCTTTTATTGGGTTGAAAATTAGGTCCGTTCTGGAGAGGTTTGTTATAAGTATCCACGTTGAAGCTTAATAATATTCTTAAGTCGAGAGAATTGTGTAACATATGGCTGTCAATTTGTAGCACGATCCGAAGATTACACAGAAATTGGCAGGTTAACTAGGCCCGTTTAAGTGGGCGGGTCATTTTCGAGTCAACCCAAATTTGACCTGTTTACAAACGGATGGGTTTCGGGTTGACCCGTAAACCCGAATTTGACCCGTTTATACTTATATGGCTTGACCCGACCCGATTATAACCCACTCCGACCCGTGAACCCGAATTTGACCCGTTTAACTTGTTTACGACCCATTTATAACCAATTTATACCTTATATGGGTTGACCCGACCCATTTATGACCCGACCCAACCCATTTATAATCGGGTTACACGGGTCGTGTCGGGTCAACCCGTTTATAATCGGGTAGGGTTTAGGTTGAGCTATTCCTGACCCGTTTAATAAACGGGTTAACCCGTTTAATAAACGGGTTAACCCGACCCATTTAAAATCAACCCGAACCCGACTTGACCCGACCCGGCCTGACCCATTGACAGCCCTAGTGTAACATCATCTCCCCAAAAGTTTCTATTTGTCCTAGTTGTTATTAGCCAACTTAAAACTCCTTTGGTGAATCATTCCATGGTTATCCAATAACTATTAGTACATAACCGCTTGTTGCTCCAACAACATTGAGTAATATGCTGCCCAATATTTGGAGAACGTTACGTACTATGGTCTCAATGTATGTATCGATATCCTTTCTCAAAACATTTTGACCAGGATTATTTAAAATAATATGTTATTTCATATTATGATAATTTTCTTATGTCTACAAATCCTTGCAATTATTATCACATAACATATCATTTAAGGGTTTTCTATTTCAATGCGTTTTAAATTATTTTACTTAATTAATTATATCATCATACAACAAAGTATAATAGAAATCAAATACCGTTATTACGAACAAGATTGGTTATAAAGTTAGATATATTATTAAATTATACTATTGCCCATAGGACATACCATTTATTCACTTAGTTTTTAATATATGAGATTAGTACACAAATGTATTTTGACAACGTTTTTCATTAATTTAAGAGACGTGAGACATCACCTATTTAAGGTGAAAAAGGAAAAATAATTAGCTGACTTAAGGAGTACATATGAATTGAGCTGAAAATGAATATGTGAATAGAATACAAATAGTCAAAAGTTTTCTTATAGAATAAAAGAGATGTGTACAATGCAAAACAAAACATTTTACATTGAACATAATTTTTTTATTTACACCTTTACATTTATCGATTGTTAGCGGATATGATAATATTTGATATCCATCCGTTATTCGTGGATGTAGATATCCAATACCCGAAAGTGACTTCGAACGCGGATGAGAATATGACACTATACATATCCAAAAGCATATGTTGACAATCCTATCAGTGGTATAACAAATATACAAATGCATTTGGTTTTATTTTGAGTTTTGTGTTTTGCGTACTCAACGTTCATGACAAATATGAAGAGAGGGGAACAGAAGATTTAAAATTCTAAGTCATGAATATGATGGAAGAACAAAGTGTTTTTTTTTACTTTCGAAAACATGAAAATTAGAAAAACGGGTCTTAAATAGTTGATGTGAAGTTGGATCAGTGAGGTTAAACTCGGAATTTAATTATGCACCGTAGACGTAAGTAATATTTCTCTGCACTTTCTTCTGTCCGATTCTCACTCAGTCCCTCCGTCTACTCAAAACCCTTTTATCCTTTCTCCTCTTCTACTGAAGCGGTAAGTTCAATAATTACTTTTTCCTCCTCTTTTAATCATGCTTTGGTATCTATTATTACAATATTAGGCGCTGCTGGCTCCATCAATCCGCGACGTAACTGGTGATGTGCGTTAAATCGTAGTTTTGTTTTTCATCACACTGTTATGTGGTAAATGTTGTATTTGGATCCCTATTATATTTTGCAGTCTGAAAATTGCGCCCTTGAATTATGTTCTATACCGGATTTTGTATTGCCTCTAAACGTTTTTCAGCGGTCAAAATCATTCGGCGGTTGAGGTCAGAATACCAATTGCTATCGTTAATAATTAGATCGACAATAATTGCTGTTTAGACTGGATAATTTTTGGTGCGTTTTATTTATTTCTTCATTTGTAGTTTGATGTGTAATTATTAGCGTAAATCCAATGTGGGAAGATGATATAACATGTACAGTAAACATGTATTTTAAGAGTTTAAGTGGAAGAGCAAGGTAAATAACTAGGGATGGAAGTGAATTGGTAGAGATGTTAGGAATTTAGACCATGTGCATACTGCAATAAGAAATAATGAGATTATTTGGTAGAAATGCTACTTATCTTGTTGTAAGAAAGAAGACTAAAAAAGAGAGGAACGTCGACAGCAGGGTTCGAACCTGCGCGGGCAAAGCCCAATAGATTTCAAGTCTATCTCCTTAACCACTCGGACATATCGACCTTGTTGTTTATTCAATGCATCTAAAATAAACAAAACAATGACAATGGTTAAGAAGGTGCACAACTTTTCTCGAGCCTTGGCGTATGGTGCAACAAACGATGTGCGTCCTTTTAATATCATGCATATGCATTATAAAAGTACATGTTTATTAAAAATTATAATCGATTAAACAAGACTAGTATAGATTATATTTTTTTACTAGTGTATTCTGAAAAGATTTTTTAATCATTTCGCACAATATTATCATAAGCATAAAATTTCTTTAATTATATAATTTCATTCAATGTTTAATCACCTTTTTAGAAGTTAAGTTTCAGGTTAAGCTTATATTTATTGTTTAGTAATTAAATTTCAAGCCTTACCGCAATAAACTGCAATATTGAGTGAACTGCATGTCATCAATGTACTCATTGGAAAGCTATGACATTTCGCTCAAACATGTCATCACATATACATTAAATGTTGGTTTATTTGATCTCAATATAAATACAACAAGCACATACAACAAGAGAAAAATGTTGATGTTGTGACTATACACGGAAAGCTAACCTTTCTAAACTTTATTTCATCCCAAATGAAGCAAAAAATAGATTGCAATAGAAAATAATGAGCTTAATTGCTAGAAACTTTCATTTAATGTCCTTCGTATGCAAAAAGTTAAAACAATGAGAATTGCAACAACTGAGTTTAAGCCTACATGGGCAAAGCGTAGTAAGTTTCATGTCTATCTTCCTAACAATTTAAATATATCGACATTACAATGTTTGGTTGATGCATATATGAAATAAACAAAGCAAAGCCAAACAATCCACTGCCTTTACTGCAGTTTTCTTTTAAATGCTGATTGATATTCAACGAATGATTTCAAAACCTCTACATACATACTCTACAAGCCTTATCATTATATCACAACATCCTTAAATGAATTATGTCATTAATGCACTCATTGAGATGTTTTAATAGACACGACAATTTAGTACATCGATAGAGATGTGTAATGTTATATTATTTTGTCCAGCATCATTGTCTCAGTGGTTAGACACTTCGGCTTTGATCCCGTGATCACAGGTACGCATGATTCGAACTACGAATACACGTTGACTTATAATATAACTATGCACTACCATCTATGTACCTAACTAAAGAAATGTTATCTTATTTGATCTCAGTAAAAAATACAGCAAATGCATATCATAAGTATGAAGTGCTCCTAGTGTTGAATGAAGCAAAAAGGTCCTACCGGGATTCGAACCCAGGTCGCCAGATTCAAAGTCTGGAGTGCTAACCACTACACCATAGAACCACCCTATGCTAAAACATCTCATTTTTTCTAAATATTTAGAATATGTGCTATGAGATTAATACTTATTTCAAAGTTGGAGTGCTAACCACTACACCATAGAACCAACATATGCTATAATATAACTCACTTCTAAGTATTTAGAATGTGCTATGAGATTGATGCTTATTTCTTAAATGTTTACATATAATGTTCAATTTAAAATTGATTATTTCATCCAACTTGGAGTTCTAATTTAGTTTTATTTTGTTGCAAGTTAAGTGGTTAATATTGAATGGTATCAGCGATATATCGCATATTGGATTTCAATCGATATGTTTTATAAAATATCGATTGACGATATTTCTGTGATATATCCACAATATCGACAAATATTGAATGTTATATCAGCAAAGCAACATTGGTTGGTATACGATGCAAAGATCGGAGAAAGTTGTCAAATGTTGTCATTTACTGAAAACATACATAAATATATTATAGTACAATAAAACTTTAAGAGTATATATGCAAATTATTTGTATATATCATGGTATCAGGTTCCGGTCGGAACCACGAGATGTCGGCCATCTCGGTTCGGTTCCAACCGGAGGCGGGACGGGATTAGGTCAAAATCCCGTCCCGATGTTGTCGAAGAAAAAAAAAGGGAATTGCTGTAGGGAAGGGAAAAGATTGGTAAACAACAGATAAATGGAAAGAAAAAATCGAATCCAGAAAAAAAAGCAAAACCTGATCGCTTCGTTCTTCTTCACCGCCTTTTAACCAAAGAGCGAATCTAGCTAAAGATCGAAATTGCTTCGTTGCCTTGATTGTCGTCGTCGACCTACGTGAATTTTTATTCACTTTCGTTTTTTTTGCCTCTTCGATTGTTAGTCTGCAGAGTAAGAGCAGTTGCAATATTAGGGTTAGGGTAGAAGTTTAGGGCTAAAGTTGAATTTAAAATGAACGGTGGGCTGAATATAATTGAGCTGGACTTATTTTAAGACTTTGTTATCAATGTCTAATTGTATAAGTGGGCTGGATGCTAACTATTTAGATTTGTCTATCTTTAAATGGACTTGGGCTGATTTTAATTTATTTTTTAAACTTTGTTTAGTATATTGTTTACATTCATCTATGTAATAGTGTTGTATGTTGTATCATTATCTCTTTATACATAATATTTTGTATTTTATCTACACCGTTTGTTATTATTTTTCCATTAAAAATGGATACGGGACCGAAACCCAAATTAAAACCGAAACTTACGAAATTTCCGAAACGGATCGAAATCAAGACAATTTCAAATGACCGAAACCGACACCGAAACCGAGTTCTCGAACCTTGGTATAGATATATTATCGAAAAATCTATTAACTGTTTAAACCATGGTTTGAGGTATCGAACGGTACCCCGAAATTTCGGTGGTACCGTCCCGGTACCGCAGGTGAACGAACCGAAACCGATCATAAAAATCGGTTTCGGTGAAAGAAAAAAAATACGAATAAAAAATAACCAAGTTAAAGTTTAAATTGAAGGAATTTTTGCGGCAGTGAAGATCGACTAAATTACCCGAGTTAGCTATAGTCTTCGTCTTCAGCAAGATCGCCCACGTCCGAGCCTTCGTCTTTAGCAAAGAATTTGTGTGGCAGTGAAGATGCTTCTTGCCCTAGCTTTCATCGATATGGATATTTGAGCGAATAATTTGTGCGGCAGATTGTATATGAGATACTTGGGCAGAAATATTTGCCCTAGTTTAGCTATTTTGGGGTTAAGTTTTATTGGGCTGAAATTAACGGACCATGGATACTCTATTT
The DNA here is from genome assembly GCA_030737815.1 of Allium fistulosum. Classification (NCBI taxonomy): domain Eukaryota; kingdom Viridiplantae; phylum Streptophyta; class Magnoliopsida; order Asparagales; family Amaryllidaceae; genus Allium; species Allium fistulosum. The sequence continues at coordinate 695,273,806 of CM060904.1, forward strand.
TGGACTACTGAGCTTTGTAACCTGTTTTAAAAGCCTATGTGCCCTAGTTAGAATTGTTTTAATAAGCTAGAATCCTAGCCCAAACTAACAAAGTTTGCAATTGTTTTCGGTTAACTTATATTGGATTTAAGCACAATATGGTGTTAAGTTGAATTTAATTTAATACCATCTTTATAGTGTATATTTTATTTACAAAGATCACTGTTACATTTTCATGAACAAATCATGGAAAATCGAATCTGGGACCGAAACCAAAACCGAAACTTTCGAAATTTCCGAAACATACCGAAACAGACAATTTTAAATGACCGAAATCGAAGCCGAAACCGAGTTTTCGAACCTTGGTTTAAACTGATTAGAAAAAGAATATTTACATCTTATATTGTTACCTTTATTTATATAGCATGTTAACCGAGGCTGTCAATGAATATTCGAAAAATCCGAAATCGGTATTCAAAAAGCGAATGAATATCCGATATCCGAAAAAACAGATATGAATGTAAATACGATGACATTCACATTCGAAAAGTATTTGTCCGATTTTTGTCAAAATTTATGTGTAGTTTAGTACAATGAAATATATATATATATATATATATATATTTAAATTAAGTTAATAGTTTATATTGTATGCATTTAAATCATATTAACTGTTCAGAATTATTTGTTATCATAATATTATTGATTTTTTATATTTTTATAATCAGCAGGATTTTTTTTTAATGTTAAACCAATTTTTTTTATTTATGTTTCTTGATTTATTGATCGGATATGATAGTAATTTGATATCCGTCATTATCCGTGGATGCGGATATGACACTATCCACATCTGAAAATATTCATTGGCATACCTATTACCAACAAACATATCAATATTGCTCTAAAATTATCCCGATCCTTTCAAATATCGTATATCGATCCTTAGTCGATAATTTACCGGTACAAATATTAAATACATGGGTTGTACGACTTCCTAAATAACCATTGCGGATCTAACCATATAATCATTGTTATCAGAAGTCTTAATGTCAATTAAGAATCATTAGTGTAGTAGTAAAAGTTTAGATTGTCAATTAAGATGTCTTCTGATCGAATACCCTTTGGCATTGATTACTAATTAATAAAAGCTTATGATTCAAATTTCGTTTCAAACTGAAGGTCTCGGATTCTCAAATTATGATTTTGAACTCAATTAAAATGCTTGAAAAAAGATCAACCAATTAATAACAAATAAAAATTATCAAGACATCCATTTTAATCTACGATACACGTTTTGTTGTTTTCTAAACAAAACAGATAAAACAAGAGAGAAATCGAATTTAAGTTTAGTTGTAGAAGCTCAACGATCATAATCGATTTCAAAAATATAAATTATTACCATGGAAAGAATCGATATTTCTACACTCAAATGTTATCGATAAAAAACCTAGAGCAAATTTATATCAACATGTAAAATTGTGAAATGTATAGCTTTTGGATTTAGGATTGATGATTCAAACACGATTTCGATTTATAGTTTAAAATTTATGATTTAAACTCGTTTTGAAAACTTTGTATAACCACTTAGGTGCAATGTTTTCATAATACGAATTTTAAGCAATTGTAGATCATAGTGTTTTTTGTTGACCTATCAATGTGACATAAATTTTACGTTTGATTATTTGTTTTAGCATGATATATATCATCAAATATTCCGTTGTTTGAGTAGTATCATTTAAATTTTTGCCAATCGAAGAATGATAGAAGTGTAGATCACATAGTATGAGTGATGTGTTGTCTATCCCTTTCCTATTTATATATTCACATTATGTCTTTGTTTAAGGTTCAACATCTTAACCTGTGATCAAAGCCTGTGGTGAAATATAAGTCATCATGGTACACAACTCTTAAATGTTTTGGAAGAAGGTTAATATGGACATTTCGATTGGATAAGGATTGTTAAATTTTATTTCAAGATCTCTGTAGATTAATAAGAAAATTACATTCTCCATGTAACTAGATTATGGAAAACAACTAAATAAACGATAGGTAAGAAAATACACAAACATTTTGTTCTTCTATTAATTTTATAATTCTCTAAATATGATATGATTTATGTATCCCTAAGAACTATATTATGGTGGTCAACCTTAATAAATTACTAGTTGATTATAGCTATCATATATATATATTTGTTCTTATAATAACTAGCTCCTAGCTAAATATGTATACACCAAAGAAGTATATTTCTAAATTAAATGTTAACCTAATTAAAAAGGTTGAAAATTGCTAAATATTTATTATACAGTTCACAATTACATGTTTTCGACAAAGGCTTACTATCAACAATTTGAACCAAACTTTGGACATATTGGTTGCTTTCGAGAGTTCTTGTAATGCTTTCTATTTTCTCTTTGCTTTTTCAATCATAGTTCAATACTTTACATATAATGCAAAATTTGATATCCCATCTTTATACAGATATTTGTGAAATCTTCGGTATCTTAAACGCCACTTAACTTTGTTTGCCCTCGCATTTATCCAAATAAACCTTAACCTTCAATAAATGCCAAATTTAGGTGCATGCCCAACAATCAAGCATGCACCGTGTTAAAAATAGACGATAAACTAATTCATTAGTCATAAAGTTTCATTTTTTTTAAATCAAAGTGTTGCATGGTCCAGAGTGCGCAAGCTTTTGGAAAATTTAGCGCTTGCATGGTTTTAATAATGAAAAAATGCTTGGTTGTGCATTAAATGCTATGTGACCCACTTGTACATTTACATGTAAAAACACGGTGGTTGTGGTATGCGGTATAAGGTATCTTCACTTGCTAATTGGTGGGTGAGAGCTTCTTATCGTGTGCTAATGTTACGATTCAAGTTAGGGAGATTGCGCTAATTTTCAACGGTTATCAAAGAAAATATTTTTAGGAAATATTTTTTGAAACATTACCAGGGAAAAGCTATTACATAACATGATTTCAAAGTTGGTTTTCCTAATTAGCTGTATAATATATTTTTTAATTTTCAACCTTCGAATCATTTGCTTTGTACATTCAGTGTCTCGATTGAAGTCACTAGGACCTAATGTGGTTGATTAACCAAGGATGTGGATTTATTTTGGAGTTGATCCAATGGCCAAGATTTATGGATATAGAGGTGTGTAATCTAATTATTATTTAAAAGAATTTTACGATAAAAAAATAGGGTTTAACATTAATAATTATTTTGTTTCTCTTGTAATCTCTTACATAATTGCTAAAATCTCGTCAATTGTGAAGTATAGTACACTATCACGTTGATAGAGGATCCATTCTAAATCCTTGTGTCTTTTATTATCATGATTTTATCGTTTCCTTATGTATATTTTGAAAGGTTGTTAAATTTGTAGTGTTTAAAATGAGTTATACATTATGTATATTGTTTCCGACATTTTCATCGACTTTATTGAGCTATTTATTTCTTTGATTGTGTTTGGTCATATTTGTTAACCCTCACATTCGGTATTAATTATTCAAGATTTGCTCATAAGCTGTTTGTGAAATGATCGTTTGTAGGATTGCTTACGAATTATTACAATGGTTGTTCCTTATCCTACGTTGATTCCATATGTATGCGGATCATTTGTGGCAGTTAGATTACATCTTGCTATATAAATGTGGAACAAAGAAAATGAATTTGAGAAATGACAAATGAAAACGAGGCAATTCTAAAGCGAAATCAAGTACATTAGGTTGTGTTTGATACATATTTGTTGTCAGCCGATATCGTGGATGTGAGGAAGGAGGAGATGATGGAATGTGCATCCACTACTCTCCAGCTTGTTATGAAGGAGAATGTTATTGTCAAAGTTGATGGCAAGATTAGCACTAAGGGTATATGTGATTAGTTGAAGGAGTTATATGTGAAAAAGTCACTTGTGAATCATTTAATATTATCGTAGATATTCTTTACATGCAAGATGTTCGGCGATGGTGCATTTAAAAACACTCGACGTATTTCTAATGAAGATGAAGACAATAAAGTCAAGGACCACTAGCTTAAGTGGCAAGTGATATGACGTTTTAGGCTGAGGTTCTAGAGGTTTTGGAATCGATCTCCCGAGACATCAAAATGAGTGACATTTTTCAATACAATATCGTTCTTGTAAGAAAAAAAAGAGACAATAAATTTGAATATTGCTAAGGAACAAAAAAGTAATATTATATAGATGATATAACTTGACACTTTCTGATATGAAGGTGAAACATTTTGGGAAGGAATTGTAAATCAAACGAAGGCGTTGAGTTATGATAGTGGAGTTAGCAATAGTCAAAAAGCCAAGGAAGACGGGGAGATTTCTAACTTTAGAAATGCTATGGCAGATAATGCGTTTGTATTTTAAGATACTAGATCACTAGAAGAATGAGCGTTTAGAAAAAAGAAAAGTTGTGGCTTTATCGATTATGATTATGGTAAAGAATATTAAAGATGATGCATTAATGCCAATGGTATCAAAAGTTTTGGATCATGAGTTGATACTCAATACAGGAAGCCGTTTTATATGACATTGAATGGTTCTTTTTAACTTATGACAATAGCGAGGATTGCAATTCCTATGGGACTTATAATTTCTTTGGGTGTTAATTTCGAGCGGATTCAAATATTTGATGGAGTGGTTGCACACTCAACAATGTGCACTATGTTTCAAGGTTTTGTAAATCTTTTATCTTATTACGTAACTAGCATCATTGGGATGCAAAATCAATAGAGAGCAATAGCTTCAAGGTTTCACATGAAACACTTGTATTTATTGAAAGGGGCAATGACTTGAAATTTGTAATTGCATGAAAGTATGAGCATTAGTTGTTAATTTTGTATTAGTGTTAAGAGTTTGCAAGGTCTAGATACTAGTAGATTGTGTCTTCTTAGGCACGTCAGATTTTAGATAAGTCTAGACGCGATTTTGAATAAAAATATGATTTACGGAGGGAACTTTAAAAAACTTGAGTTTTGCTAAGATTGTATCTTAGCTAAGAAAACGATTGTTTATTCGTTGAGGGTAAGCATGATTGGGGAGGTGTTTTCGAGCATGTTCGCATGGATGTATAAGGGTCGATGCTAGTAGTTTCACTTGGATGGAGCAAGGTATTATATTTTATTTGTCAGTATTCTTGTAAGGTATAGTTGTATCTAATGTAGGTTAAGTTGTAGGCGCTTGAAAAATTCATGATGTGGAAGACTTTATGTTGAGATTCTACAGTAAAAGTGTTTTTAAAGGTTTCTTGGAGTATTATGGACAACATGGTTTGGATACATATTACTATAGATGGGTTCACAATAAAAAAACGTTGCGTGGAATTGGATGATAAAGCATATTTTGTTGGAGGAAAGACGGTGCTTGAGATGACATCCAGGTCATAAAAATGTGTTTTGCGCTAAAAACATTATTGACGCAGTGCATATTGTTTATCAAACTCCATGTTTCGCCATTGAAGAAAAATTATGGAGAAAGTGTGGATGGAAAATATAGATTTATCTTCTTCTTTTTTATTGGCCTGTTAATAACATGACTTGGGCACCAAAAAGCTCAAGGTTAGAACTTTCATAGCAGTTATGCATGGTTACACAGACGATGTGAAGGGTTATCATATTTGAAACCTAGAGACAAAGAAGATTATTAATTCATGTCATGTCACTTTAATGAATCATCTTTGTTCAACTAAAATGATTTGGTTGGTAATAAACAGGAGATGGAGATTTCTCCTCCATTCCAGTATAATAGCAAAGTAGATAATGTTGTTGATGCTACATTATATGACACTTCTAGTTGTGATAGTGGTGCTCAAAGTGCTATGAAAGGTTTTACTCAAGAGGTAATCAAGCATGATTTGGCTCAAGGTGTTTGCCACTTAGGCTAATTATTGCATGATAAAGTTGCTTAAGAGGTATGATAATTTGATTAATGCGCATCTTAACATGAATCGATTGAACTATTTATTGCATATAATTAAGATGAACTGATGCATCTTGATGATGTCATGGTGTCGAGTGATAACTCGAAATGAATCTCCATTAGAAAGAGAAAGACAAAGCAAACTTAGGAGTTAATTTCACTTCTTCAAGGAAGCTGTGCCACACGATGCAAAGTGATATTCAAGATGAAAGATGGTGAAAGACATAATGCTCGATTGATTGTGAAATGGTGTTTACAAAGAAAAGAAGAGTACGATGATATATTTATGTCAGTAGTGCTATGTACTTCAATCTTTATTTTATTTATCATGAGTTGTGATTTAAGATACAGAGTTATCATACCTAGATGTGAAGACCATCTTTTTGCATGGTGATTTGGACAAAGAAATCTGCATAGAACAAGCGTAAGTGTTTGTTGTAGAGGGGAAGTTTGAGATGAATTTTCAAATTGAAGAAATCACTTTATTGATTTTAGCGCACCTGTACATAATGATACATAAGACTCAACCGTTTTTGTTTGAAATTTGTAAAAGCTTACTTGAAGATTCTGCAAAAAGATTGCATGTGGGCTTAATGGATGACAAATATTGTAAAAACAAGAATTTTCGGACAATTCTAGAGGACAATAACTCATCATATGCATGTAACACTACTCAAGAATAGTGGAGGGAGACAACACTAGCCAATGGTTCGATCCTTGGATTCATGATCAATCTTTGAAAGATATGATGGGATGATAGTCTCTTTTGATCATTGGGGCCCCCAAAAGTAGTGTCTCGTCTCTCATTTCTAATGAACAATGGAGAGCAGACACCAATAGTTTGCTCCCAAGTATAGTTCACCATATCTCAAACATACCCCTTTACCACAATCATGATGAGGATTTCTGGGTTTACAAACCACAAAGTAATGGACAGTTTTCAGTTTCTTCAGCTTAGGAGATTATTAGAGGAAAACACAACACCTTTTGAATGGTGCAAACATATTTGAAACACAGCGTGCTGGCCTAAAATGTCACTATGCACATTACTGGCAAGAACAATCAAGCTAAACACAAATAGATAAAATATCTGTATGAAATCCAGATATCGATCAAAAATGTAAATTATGCAAACTAGAAAATGAATCTCGAAACCATTTATTCTTTGATTGTTCTTACTCTAGAATTCTTTGGCAAAACGTTTGAGATAAACTCCAACTTACAACTGCAGCATGAGGTGATTTTTGATCGGGGTTTTCATACTCCTAATAATAGCAGATCATTCAACAAACTTATGGATATAGCCATAACAACCTTAATTTGGCACATTTGGTTAGAACACCACACAAGAACGTTTCAAAACATTGAGTTTCCAATGCAAGTTTGTCTGGAAATGATTTTAGAAGATTGCAAACAGTTAATGGAACATGCAGGGATTAGAGAAGAAGACACAATGGGTAGAAACCTTATCTTTAGACAGTTCGATCATGAATCCCCCAATCCGTTGGACATGATATTGACTTTCGACCGATTATGCCATGACACAACTGACAAGAGCATGCACTGCCAGAGCTTCGATGGAGGTGTCTTACAAACTTGCGACTGCTAGATTTGTCGGGCCTTTGGAGCCTCGTTTTGAAAGTCAACGGAAAGAGGATGGGAATTTATTTGCCATAATAGATCTGGAAGGTGTATTGACTGAAGTGGACTTAGGATTGCAGGAGGAGTTAAGTGGTGGTTTCCTTAAATATTTTAGTAAAGTGAACCGGCGATTGTTTGAATGATTTTATTGTTTTTGTTTGTACTGACTACGGTAGTTTACTATTGTTGTTGTTGAGCTATTAATGAAAGGTATGGTGATTGTTGAGTAAGAACCTTTTCAACCACTCTCGCCACTATTACTTCCTAGCCACTCATCTTTGTACTCTTCTATTCGGTAAATAAAGTATTTGTTTCAAAAAAAAATTGTTTTGAGAAAAGCGTTAAAGATTTTGTGTTTTCCTTTAAGTGGCTGAAAATGATGATCGAGTGTATTTGCTCTCGTATGTGAATAATATGTTTATTGCTTTAAAAACCAAAGCTAAAATAAAAAGTTGAAAGTATGTTCAAATGCAAAATTCAATGCGAAAGATCTTGACGAGGCAAAGAAAATATTGAGCGTGAAAACCGATAAAAGATCTAAAACGATGCAGGCAAACATTGTCTTGCGGGAATACGTTGATGAAATGCTTATGTTTTGAGATTGAAAGAGAAAAGACGATTAGTACACCAATACCTTTGCATAATAGAGTTAAGGGTGTGCATACGTGAGGATTTTGACTTAGTTTATGGGTCTTGATGAAGTCTGGATTCAAAAGAGAGCGAAATGTGTAAGATATTATATCTTATAGTGGTTATAAATAGTCACACCTTCTATCATTCAAGATATACAAAAACTTCATAACTCTAGCCTCCATCGGAAAATTGGTAAAAGTGTTGAAGTTGAAATTTGCACACCAAGTTCAAGGAGAAGAAGCAATGATTTGAAGAGGAACAACTAACAACCAGTGTATCGACAATCGACTGATATAAGATACGCACTACCTCAAACTTACGTATTTATACATGACATATTTGTTTTCGAAGAAAAAAATGGAAATAAAATAATATTGTACACATTCATATATATATATATATATATTCAATTGATCCGTTTTTAGATAAAAAGTTAATTTTGTTTTCGGTGTTGGTTATTTTTTGTTTACTTTTATTCTTGAGTTTGAAAAAAAATTATTCGGTTTTTAAATTATATATGCATGTATATATATTATTTTTGATTTTTATAAAAAAATTATATATAGATATATGTTTGAATTAGTCAAAATCAATATAAAATTCATATTTTAAGTAAGTGTGTGTATGAACATAAATAATAATTCGGTTTACACACACATGCGTACATATAACATAAATTTTAAAATGCAAAAACCTTTTTTTGTCATAGCCGAATGAAAAAAATTAAAATACTAATAGTATTAATATATATTTATGTATATATTTTATTAATGAGCGAATATATATGTATGTATGTATATATGTATGTATATGTGTGTAATATCACCTATCATCAGGAGGCCATTATGTTAAAGACAAATCCTTGACATTGTTCTCTTATTTAAGCATAAATCACAATGGTTATTCACATTGAAAATATTTATAACGTTCACGTTATTAGTGTGTATTCTTAAAAATTAAATATGATAAATCCAAACTAAAATTGAACTAAAATAATAGATAAAAATAAATACGTCATAATACGCGTACGCTCGTGCACACACACATATATAAAGATAAACTAAATTAAAACAACACACTGTTTTTTTAATGATCATTAAATATGATTTATGATAAATAAATTATTCAGTTAAACACAAAAATAAGATCTAGTGCAAAAATTAATAGGACAATTTTTTTTGAAGTTTCCCCATTTTGTACCGCTGTCCATGCACATGATCCAACATTCCTAAACTATCTAAGAAAAAATAAGGCCCATACGACGAATGTGTCATATGCTGGTGTTGTTAACACTACAAGGACGGCAGCAGATAGCGACGGCTTTTAGCTGTCGCTAAAAGTCGTCGCTATTTGCCTCGTCGCCCAATAGTATGGCGACGGTTTTAGCGACGGCTCCGTTACCAAAATAGCGACGGCTCGCGACTGCAAATGTGCCACGTGAAAATTTTCCAACGTCTAACTGGCGTCACTAGGCGTCGCTAAGCGACATAATTTTTTTGCAAATTAGGCGTCACTAGCCGTCGCTATCTGGCAACCTACAGACCGTCACTAGCCGTCGTTAATCTGAAGCAAATTTTTTGTATTTCCACAGCGCTTCCCCACTTCAAACAACAACCATCATATAACATCATCACAGTCAATATACACTATATTCATCAACTATAGCCATCATATATCCATCATATAACATCACTATACATTCAAACAATATAAAATCCAACCAAATCTCATTTTCAAATCCAACCAAATCAAACAATATAACATCCAACCAAATCCATTAACCAGAATATGTACATAGTTATCCCGACATATATATACATAATAACCAACCAAATCCATCAACTAGAAGTTATCAAAATATGTACATAATATCCTGAAATATATATACACCAAACCAACCAAAATGTGTATATACCAAACTATAACACGAGCAAACAAACATACCTACTCCTCGCCATCGCTGCCATCCTCTTCAGGCATCGTCCCATGCTGTTGCAAATAAGCCGCAATCCGCTCATCCAGCTGTTGCTCAAAGAAATTCTTCCTCCAGTCATTTATTTCTTCCACCGTCGCCCTCAACTGAGCAATCTCCGCATCTTGCTGCGACCTCCTGTATGCACTCTGCATTCTCATCGCCTGTAAAATAGTTCATAATTATTTATAGATTAGTATATATATAATATTATTAAAATTATTTAACTATTCATATGCATGAGTAAATTTATATATTAGTACATGTTAAAATTTACCTCCACATTTCCATAGCTATACCGTCGACTGGTCCGAGAAGGCGGGTCAATAATAGCATCTTAAATATGGTTCTCCTCCTCTAACGTAAGCTCTTCCCGACCAGTGGATTGTGCTATACGAGCCCGCTCTGCTTCGTACCTCTCCTGCGATTACAAACAATTGTTTTACATGATAAAAACCTACCTTCAAATTTTTGAAAATAAAATAAGACAAAATATTGTTATTAACAATAAATTAATTTACCATTACGGATTGTGATTTGTCATCCGTCCACTCGTACGAAACATTGCCCTCTTCGTCAGTCCTCTCCACGGCATGCGTGGCCTTGAACAGCTCCGCCATAGTGGGCTCGCGGTTATATCTCGCGGCCTGAAAATATATAAATATTATTGCTAATCTGATTATAAAAAATTGTAATAAAATGTAAACACAGTTTATAAATTTAATTACCAGCTCTCTCTTGTGCTCCTGAAAGGATTTGGAGCCACCACGGTGCAATGCAGGGTTTTTATTCCTGTTTGCTCGGTTCCGCGCAGATAACTCCTACAAATTAAGATAAATTATCACGTATATACCTTGCGAGATTTATATTAGATTTAGATAATAAAAAAAACATATTTTACTTACTTTTACTGCCGGACTGTCCCAAAGCCGAAGAAATTCATTCCATACATTCTCACCCATCCAGTTCGGCTTTTTCCCTGCATTCTTAGCCTTAGACAATGTATCCCTGTAATTTTTATCATTCGTTTGTTCCAGTGATTTAAAAAAATGTCCAAGTCGTCAGGGTCAACGCGGACTGCAGCCTGTAAATTAAAATTATTTTAAGTTATATACATTATATTAATTTACAACTGAAATTCAAACTACTACTTACAAGTAAATCCGCCTGTATTGCGTTTTTGACGTGAGGGGGGATGTCGTCCCAGCAAGGCCAACAACCATCCATGCGGCTCTGAAATGCCTTTCTCGAAACCTGTAAAATATAATCCGATGGTTCCACCTCAAAGCCACTGCAAAAGTTATGATATACATGTTTAGTGGATTTTAAAAATTATACTTTAAATAAAATTGATACTTACCCAGCACTTCTAGGAACAACTTCTGCAATCGGACGTAAGTCCGGTGCAGTGCCACTGCCACCTGCACCGGGAGATGGGGATGGCGTGCCTGTCATACTTCGTCTCCTGCCAGACATATCTACTATAGAAAAACAATATCATCACAGAACACTTATAGAAATTCACTACTACATAGCATGTTTCAATCAATTTCACAGAACAATTATAAACATTTACTAGTACAAAACATGGATAAAAATTAACTAAATGATCATCACAGAACAATTACAGAAATTTACTATTACATCGCATGTTTCAATCACTATCACATAACAATTATATCAATAACGATCAGTCTTCATCGTTTTCTGATTCAGACTCAGTCTCGTATTTTATCTCATTTTCTTCGGTACTTTCGAATGCATCAAATAGGACGTTCGATTCATCATTCAAAGGCCCTACATCAATATCATCAGCTATTATTATTTCTGTATTTGTTTCAAGATCGGCTTGATATGCTGCTTCATCTGGAATATTATTTCCATCAAACGTAAACCTTGGTTTCGTTTTGAAAATAGCGGACCAATCCGCTTTATCTCTTTTCAAAGATGGATACGGAGCAAAATAAACTTGTAACGCTTGCTTGGCTAATACAAAAGGATCGTAGATACTGCATATATGTAATATGTGTTATTATTATTATGTACGTACAAGTAAATTACAAGTGAATTAATTATTACCTGACAAATGGTGCGACTTCGACACAATTTAAAAGAACATACGTGTGCGCTACATGGTGGTCTCTATCGTCCAACCATATTTCCACACATTTTCCACCAGGTCTACCATGTTGTCTAAAAACATATAACATTGTTTGAGAAGAATTTTGTTCAACGACTTCCTCATTTCGAGGAACAGTTACAAACGATAAGTTCACATCGTCCTTGAAGTAGTGAGAGAAAAAAAATGAGGCTTCTTCTTCAAGATACGATTTGCATATCGAACCCTCAACTCGGGCTTTTTGTCGAATCTTCTTCTTCAGATGATTCAAGTACCTATTAAGATATTTATTACATATTTAGATATACAAATTTGAATTTGAAATTGACATGAACATTGCATATGTTTTACCTCTCAAACGGATACATCCATCCATATTGCACAGGACCTCGAAGAAGTGCTTCGGATGGAAGATGAATAGGTAAATGCTCCATTACGTTAAAGAAACCAGGCGGAAGTATTTTCTCCAGTTTGCATAGCAGTATGGGTATTTCTACTTCAAGTTTACGTATACGATCCACCTTTAATGTTGTCGAACATAGATGTTTATAAAACAAACATAACTCTGTTATGACGTTCCATACTTTTACGGGCAACAGTTCTTTGAAAGCCACGGGTAGTAAATATTCCATCATGATATGACAATCGTGACTTTTCATCCCACTCAGTTTACTATTTTTGAAGTCAACACATCTACGAAGATTGGAAGAAATCCCATCAGGAAATCTTAAATGTTCCACCCATTTTAGCACGAGTTTTACTTGCTTATTGTCTAGCTCATAGCATGCTTTCGGTTTTTTATTGTAATTAGGCTTCATATGAAGTTCCGGCCGCTTACAATAGTTTTCTATATCAAGCCTTGAATTCAAATCGTCCTTGGTTTTGCCCTTTACATTCAAAATTGTATTAAACAGATTATCAAACACGTTCTTTTCGTTGTGCATCACGTCAATATTATATCGGAGTAAGAGATCTTTCCAATATGGTAACTCTCAAAATATACTTTGTTTGCACCAATTATAAATGTCTGACTTTCCTGGGATTTCAGTCTGGACTCCAGTTTCATGTATCTTTGGATAGTCCTTTACAATTTCGTATATTTTCTCGCCTGACCAAACCTTGGGTGGTTTCAGATTCTCTTCTCTGTTAGCTATGAAATTTTTCTTATCTCTTCTAAAAGTATGATTGGGATGAAGAAAACACCGATGACAATCAAACCACGAAACTTTCTTCCCATATCGTAACGAAAATGCTCGTGTTTCTTCCATACAATAAGGCATGCTAGACGACCGGCCGTACTCCAACCAGAAAGCATCTCGTATTCAGGAAAATCATTAATAGTCCATAACAAAGAAGCGAACATACGAATTTTTTTTCCTTGATACATCGTAAGTTTCGACTCCTTCATACCACAGTTTCTTCAACTCTTCGATCAATGGTTGTAAATAAACATCAATTCCTTGGGTTGGATCATGAGGGCCGGGAACAACAGTGGTGAGAAACATATATGGTGTCTTCATACACATCCATGGAGGTAAATTATACGGAGTAACGATAATTGGTCAGGATGAATATTTACTACCAAACTGTGAAAATGGTGAAAAACCATCCGTACATAAACCAAGTCTGACATTACGGCTTTCCGCAGCAAATGCGGGATAAGTCTTATCAAAATGTTTCCATGCTTCTCCGTCGGATGGATGTATCAAAGTTCCTTCTTCCGCTGTTCTCACACTATGCCATCGCATATGACAGGCCGTAGCAGAAGATGCATATAATCTTTGAAGTCTGGGAGTGATGGGTAAATAATGCATTCTCTTGTACGGGACTTCTTTCCCTTTCTTCTTTCTTGGTTTGTATCTTTCTTCGTTACATATTTTGCATTTTCTGAGGTCAACGTCGTCTTTCCAATACAACATGCAACCTTTCACACATGCATCTATCTTCTCGTACGGTAGACCGAAAGCGGACATTAATTTTTTTACTTTATAATGACTATCACACATCAGATTATTGGGTGGCATGTGTCGTTTTGCAGTTTGTACAACTGCTGTAAATGCAGCTTCCGTAAGGTTGAATTTTGATTTCATAGTTATGTATTCGGCGGTTACTGAAAGTTCGGTTCCGCTATTACATCCGTCCCACAACGGCCTCTTAGCAGAATTCAACAAATCGTATATTTTTTTAGCTCCCGCAGTCGGTTCTTCTTCGACATTTTCGTCTTCATCGACAGCTTCAGTTGTAGAAAACATTGATCGTGCTGCATCATTCACTATATTTTCTATCGGATTCGTCATCATATTACCGTCCTCTAATGGTTCAGTATTAGGTGTAGGTTCAACAAGTTCTCCATGACGATCCCAGAAATAATAATCAGGCACGAAACCATATTGATACAAATGTACTTCAACTATATCCTGTTTTCAATGCTTCAAATGTTGGCACTTACTACACGGGCAACGAATTTCTGTGTTGTTTCGGTTATTAGATTTAGCAAATCTAATAAATTCGTGTACACCGTTGTAGAAATGTTGCTTTATTGACCCATTCTTTCCAGTTCTGACTTCATACATCCAAGTACGGTCGAGAAAATAATTGAACATTTTTCCTGATTTGAAAATGTATGTTAGACAGTTTAAATCATTAATTTTCAATCATTCTCCATTGTAAACAGTTCACCGTTGCAGAAAATTCAAAATAAAAACTTCACTTTATTTTTTAATTTTTTAGTATTTTGGTTTTCACTTCGGTGGTCAGTCATCCTACTTCCCATTACAAACACAATAATGTAATTACATTTTATAAATTATTTCAGATTAAACAGTTCAACAAAATTTCGGCAGCACTTCCCTTCTGTTCCCTGTATCGTACACAAATGCGTGTACACAGGGAACGTAAAGGAAGCACTATCGAAATTTTGTAACCGTTTAAAATGAAATGATTTATAATATGTAATTACTTTATTGTGTTTGTAACTTGTCCAATACAGGGACAAATCCGACAAATATTGTATCAGATGAATATAAATGTCCGTTCCGTTACCAAAACGAACATCCATATAACGATCATATACAACACTTGTCAGACGGGGCCAAAGCCAATCTAAGAGATAAAAAAATTTCTTTAAATTTTATCAAATATTGTTGTTCTTTTCAAATTTTGACAATGTTTCAACTATTTAAATTTTATTTAATAAATTTGTATATTTAAATTTTAGTTCAACATTCAATTAACAATTTTAGTTCAATATTCATTTCTTTATTTTACGACATAGATTTTAGCGTAATCTTTGTTGTTGTTATATTCATTTCTTAATTTCATTACAAAATAGATTTCAGTACAATATCAGTTGTTTTTAAAGTCATTTTCTAATATATTTTTTTAAAATTAGATATTTGTAGAATTTTTAAGGCTCTCATATTCATTTTTTAATTTTCTATATAAACTTTATTTTTGTACAATACTGTAATTTGTAATTTATCAAACTTAAATTTGTACAATACTATATAAACTTTATTTTTGTACAATACTGTAATTTGTAATACTCATATTTGCAGAATTTAAATTTTAACAACTTAAATTTGTAATTTATCAATTTCATAAACTATGAAATACTTTCATGTAAATTTATCAATAACCAAGTTAATCATTAATATACACTATTTTTTCACCTAAAACAACTAACCATGTTAATCGCCAACACTAATCATCTACATCAACCATTTATTCAACTTGATCATGATAAACTAGTTAATGTAATACTAAATAATTCAAGTTCATGATAATAAACTAATTAATCTACCAAATCAACACTACTAATACCTAATTTAAAAACACTACTAATACCCAATTTAACAACAAATCATAATTGACTTAGGGTTTAAACTAAACCTAAAAACATCAAATTTACATTCAAACAAGAGATTAGAAGCATACCGACGTAAATTTGGATGATTTGGAGGCGTTGAAAGCTGGGGCGGCGGCTATGGTGACGGGGGCGTCGGAGGGGGAAGGAGGAAGGGAATTTGGGAAAGAAAGAATGAAGGAGCTGTTGCTCTCGGCCAGATCTGTATACTGCGTATAGCGACGGCTAGCGACGACCGCTTTTTTTAGCCGTTGCTAGGCTCCGCCGCTATACGAAGCCTTTCTAGTAGTGTGAAGGTTGATGTATGCAACAGTGTGTGCATGATCGGATGTGGCTCAAGCCGTTTGGGTGGTTATTTGAAATCTGGCTAATTCGAGTAAATCGTATAGGAAGTCATGTAAGTCATATTGAGATATCTTAGAGGGACTACATGACGTAATATTTTTTTTGGAGGACGAAAATGATATGGATTGCGAATTAGTTGGTTCTTATGATCCGAATAATGTCAAGATAGTGACCTGGTTAGGAGGTCGACCTTGGATTAAGTATCCACTCTTGGAAGAACAATCATTAGTTGGAGCATGATGTTGCTATTATATTTGCATTATTTGCTATGGAGTAGGAATTGATAACCACGGAGCATGCTGTTAAAGAGATGCTGAGGTGTTTGGTGTGATTTTAAGTTTGAGCAAGAAAGTATCATAGTGAATGGCGATACTCAAAAACACAATTTACTTTGTGGAAGTTTTGATGTTTAGCTCTTTGCACAAAAATATTGAGGTGAAAGAGTCATTCTTGATGCAATTTTAATTTAAAATATTCACAGACAATGCAACAAAATTGTATATGAGGTCTTAATGGATTGAAGAGTTCGAACATTGCTCAAACTTGGTTTGCTCCTTAATGCGCTAGGTTCCACAAGGTGATACGGTTGGGGGAAGCTGTTCTATTTGGCGTATATTGAAGAGGATAGTTTGATTGTGAAATTGAGCTTTTTTTCACTTTTGTTTGGAAACCTGCAACAATCCATTAATGGACGATGGCTATGTTAAATCTCATTAACAAAGTACCGTAGTCTTTTGGAGAGATGGATTATCAGATGGAGGTGGAGGTCGATTATGGCGTGGATGCTACTTGATAGTGATTGTATTGATGCGTACAGTTGTAAGTAGATAATACAACCATTCATTGGTGACAAAACTTGAATTTTTTTACAATAAAACTTTGCGTGGTTTCAATGTGTGCATGCTTTTGAAAAAATTGATGCATGCATGGTTTTAATGATATGATGCTGCATGGTTTTGCATTAAATTCAATGGGGCTTTCTTGTACATTTCTACTTGCACAGACTACATGGTTGTGGTACAAGCCTACAAGGCATGAAGCATTTTCAGTTTTAATAATTGGTGGGCTAGGGCCTAGTGATTTTTTTAGTGCTGATGTTATCCTTCAAGTCAGAGAGATTGCAATAACTTGGTTCTCAACAAATAGTTGATTACACAACACAGTCCTGAAATTAGTTTCCAAATTCTTGATATGATTATCTTTCATTTTTCAACTTCAAAATCCTTTGAAAGGACTTTATATTTTCATGCAATGTTTCGACGAAAATCGCATAGGTCTAATGGACTTGATTAATAAAGGACGTGGGCTTTTATTGGAGATGATCCAACAACTGAGATTATTGGACATGTATATATTGCAATCTAATTACTCATATGTGAAAATGATTTTATGATAAATAAATAGGATTTAGCCATTAATATTGCAATCCCTTCAATGGTCAGTAAAACATTTTCTCCATGGTGAAGTTATATCACATCAATAGTGAAATCATTATCAACTTTTGTGCCTTTTATGATTGTAATATTATATATATAGACGCATGCGCACGCACAAATACACACACCTGTGTGTATGCATGTGTATGGTAAGGATCCACTTTACCCCTCTTTCAATCAATACACATCTCATTTTACATCCCTACTATTTTTACTGCTACCCCATTTGAAATTAAATGAAACTTCGGTATTGTTCAGTCTGCATAGAACATGATGTGCACAATCACTTAGATTATTTCGAAACTTCTAAAACGTTACATCGATATATATCAATCGAATATTTATTTTAGACGTCAATTTAAAATATTATTTTGAATATGTTAGGATTATTCAAATAAATAATTTTTTTGAAGATGTGAGGCGTTTAAGAATATATCTACAATTTTTTGTTTCATTTCAAACCGTGTAGCTCAAAAAATCATAGGGTGTAGATGGGATTTTAACTTCTGCATTGTTCGATCGTATTGAGCTTTTCTACTTCCACATCATGTTAGGTTGAAATTGTTAACTCTAACACTCTGGTACCGAATACCTTTTTACGGTCTTTGTGGATTTCCTTTTTCCTTCTTTCCGCTCCATCTTGATGCAAGTAAACCGGTTTTCTAGCACGATATACCTCAACTTTGCTTTCTGAAACCAATCCATCCTTTGTTGTGAGCATACATCTCTTCCATCTAGCTGTCAAGCAAAAAAAATGCTGTCTCAAAATTCTGAAATATGTTGCACATTTGACAACATGTCCTCCCTTTTTGTTAATAAATAGATGTTGCTTTCATTTTCCAGTGAGCTGATATCAAATTCTTGATCTTTTATGTTGAATTTTTATTATGACACAAACGATAAATGATATGGTCTGTCAAGAATTTGATTTTGCTCTTTTCCAGTTGCACCGCAATTGAAAGGCTACTGCGTTTAGTGTAGCCACTTTTGTAACTGGGCCTAGAAACTGTAAGATGGACAAAATAATTTATTAACTATTTATTTGAACATATATGCAGACCTTATTATCTTGTCTGGTTGGCTTCCCAATGATCTACATAAGTTGGTTCTTCGTCTTCACAAGATCATGCCAGGTTAAGTTGTGTATACAAATTAAGTCATTTTTGTCGACCATGACAAAGGGAACCATGCACGTGGGCTGTTCAGTCCCTACGATCAAAACATATACCCGTTTGAAAGCTTCAAATCTTGAAAATTGTTATATATGCCGCATGGTTGGTTTATAACTTATGCTGGTTGGCTTATAACAACTTATGCCGACTTATTGGTTCATATGACCCCTTCTCTAAAACTCATATATATACGGCTATGAGATGACACCTGGATATATTTGTTATACAATCATAAAATTATATGTTTGTGACACTTGACATATAATAGGTGTAAATATCCCCTTCTGCCTTTTGTGCATACCGATATAAATGTAAACTTGCAATTAAACTTTAATGGCTGTAAAATACAGCCTTTGTTCTAAATAGAATCTAGAACAGTCTGTTTTTCCTTTCTTTTTATGCATGCTATATAAATAAATAAGTAAAAGTTAATGATCAAAGATTCAAAGTTATTGTTTCTTATTCACTTTATGGAATTTGAAATATATGTGCACAAACCAGCTTGCTTTTTCATTATTTTTATTGTGTTCCTATTTGTTAAGCAACTGTAGAGGCATCAGGAGACAGCTCATTATAGGTGTATATCTTTTGAAAAACCTTTGTACTCAATATTTGTTTTTATATGTCACATATAAATATAAAATTGTTTATTTTTGAGCAGGGCAAGTAATTTTCAGATGAAACAACTTCCATTGCAAACGTAGCATATTAAATAATGACAGAATAATTATACTAAAATATCCCAGTTTGTTTTTCTTTCAAGCAACCCTTGTCATTTTCAATCCATTTGTATAAGCAACTGAATCAGTATCATGCTTGACAAAATATCTCAATCTTTTATTTTCAACATAATTAATTGCTGCACAGTGGTGATATTATATTAGCTAAATTAGTGCGCAATATGATGTTGATGTCTGCATATTTAAATTTCTATCCTTATCATAAATTACATTTCTACAGGTAATAGATCACCTACCAAAAAACCTAACTGTATAAATGATTCCACAGCTCATCATATCAATCATTTAAACACAAAGCGTTCTGAATCCAGTAAGACTTTTAAATTACATATAGTTTATTATTTGCCACTTGTTTGTGTTTCTCTATTTATAGTCAGGCAGTACAGTAGTCTATGTACCATATTGTGTATTCTCTTAGTTCTTTGTCATTTCTTCATAATTAAGTTAAGTAAATTAACAAGAAAGAACAAGAAAGATATTAACTATGGGCGAAGATGATGCAAAGAAGGTAGAGGTAGCTGAAGCTTCATCTGAAACTATTGTAGTTGAGGCTACAAAGGACGTTGCAGAAGAGAAGGAAGTGAACGCGACTCCATCAAAAGCTGAGGAAAAGACTGCTGAATCTGAAGCTGTTGAGAGTAAGGCTTTTCTTTTCTTTTCTTTTGGAAAATTATATATAAAAACTTGGGTTTTAGGTGGTTACGTAGAAAAATAGCAAATATAGGTATCATTATGTATTTATATACTGATTCTTCGGACATGGGACTATTTTCAACATCCTAGATTATATGTTGTTCACAAAATCGTTGTTCCTTTTTGTAACCTCAGCAAACTTTTAAGCAAGAAATAACAAGTGTTGGTTAAGGTCTTCTAAAATCAACAAGTGTTGGTTAGGGTCTTCTAAAATCCTGTAATTATTTATGGTTGAAAAACTTGCTTTTAAGCACAACTTTGCCTTTTATCTTATATATGCGTATATTTTACTGGAAACAGAAGTTGAAGATCCTGCTCCAGTTGAGAAAACTGAGTCAGCTGAAAGAGGTATATATACATGTTATTTATTTATTTTTATTTTTTGGAATTACAAATATTTTGAATATTGTTTAACAATTGTTCTAAAACTAAACTTTTGTCACACTTGCAGAGGCAGTACTTACACGCATGCAAACTGAAAAGAAAATGAACTTGATCAGTGCTTGGGAAGATAGTGAAAAGAATAAAGCCGAGAATAGGTAACTGGTTTGCAGTTTTCTTATAATTAATTTAGCAAATTTACAAGTTGAATTTAAACTTATAAGCCAGCCTTTTTTTTCTCTCTCTTTTTTGCATGAAGAGCGGTTAAGAAGCTATCAGCAATCACTTCCTGGGAGACTTCACAAATAGCAACTATCGAAGCACAACAGAAAAAAATCCAGGTTATTATTAGAAAACATTTTTACATTGAAAGTTTTTTATGCAACGACATGACTTACAGCTATAGTCTAAGGTTGTAACTACTGATATTTCTATAATGTATAATACAAGAAACTATAAAAATTTCTTGTTAGCATTTTTTTTAGTTTAAAGAACTACCTAGTCATTCACAAAACCAATTGGTCAATGTGAATAGTTGTCTTTTAGTATTTATGCAGGATCCTATTTATATATTTTCTGATGCGTGACCATTATTTTCATCACATCCCCTTCACGTGTGGCATATTTAAGCCAACTACGTGATAATAGTATTTCGACTGGCACCGCACACGCATGACGGTTAAGCACATGCATATTAGTTGCAATCCTAGCTCTGATACCACTTTTAACATTTTTTTTAGTTTAGATAGACTACTTAGTCATTAACAAAATCAATTGGTCAATGTGAATATATTTCCTGATGTGGGACTATTATTTCTTCATCATTTCTGTTATTGCACAGTAATTATCAAAATGCAGTTGATGCAGTAAAAATACTACTGTAATTTCTGTCATTTATTTCCAATAACATAAAGGAATCACATTCATTCTTTTTATTCTAGTGGAAATTACGAGCTGTCCCGTATTTTCAAACTTAATACACGAAAACCCTTCTCAAAAACAGATTAAATTAACACCCCCTCCCTAAAAATTATTTTTGACAATTTCTTTCCTTTTTTTTCAATAATCAAATATGCACTTAATTGAAGATTAATATGACAAAAAAAAAAAAAACTTTTTTGAATTTTTTTTCTGCGGAATTGCAAATGTTTGCGGTCTGGCTAAAACTAAAAATATGATTACTTTTCGAAACCTATTTTTGGAAGGTCGGCTATGCATTTTGAAACTTAAAAGGGGCGTTTTACAAAAATTCCATTTATTCTGATTATCCTATCATTATTATCAATTTGCAGGAAGAGTTGGAAAAGGAGAAAGTAGAATCAGCAGAAAAAATGAAGAAAGACATTGCAACAGTTCAAAAAGAAGCAGAAAAGAAGCGAGCATTGGTGGAGGCAAAGCGAGCAGAAGAGCTCCTAAAGGCGGAGAAATTGGCTGCAAAATATACTAACACTGGTCTTCCTACAAGCAAGATTTTCGGGTTCTTCGGCCCATGAATATCGTTCAAAGGTTAAAAAAAAGAATGAATTTCATCAACAATTTGTTTATTATTAGTTGCGTGTGTTATGGTTGTTTTGGCTTGTTTGATTAATCATGATTTCTTGCGTGAGTGTGTTAAGTTTGTTGTTTTTGTTGTGAATATGTAAATTACATGTACAGTTGGTGTTGATAACATGTCTAATTGTTATTGTTTGGTTTGTGATTCACATAACATGTATTGTATTATGATATATATTTTTATTTTCATAAAATTTACTTTCCACGTCTCTTATGTACAGTGTATTTTATTCTTCTCTATTATTTCATTTTCATTTAACCTTCTTTCATAGTGATACCTATTTGTTTACGCAGGCCAACTTCTATTTAAACCATTTAAATTAGGCCCACTTCGTATCTTAATTTCATATTGGCATAATGGGGATCTATGGAAAATGAATATGATATTTCCAAACTTAAAACGAGTGTTCCAAATCCCATTCGTAATTCGCTATAGAATAACTCCTGATTTTCAATTTGGAATTCTCTTATAATTTTTATTCTATTGCAATGGGTTTTGAAAATATGAATTCCAACCAATAACTCTAATCATGCAAGGAATTGATAAAATCGGGTAGATCTGTGGACGCTCCATTTTTTAAGGAAAAACTATTATTGAATTTGGTTATTTCTCCCATTTTCAATTCTCTGATTCACTAGAGTTCTCTTGTGAAGAACGTCTGTATATATTACCGTATAATATCCATATATATTCAACACCAAATATATATGCGAGTAGTACGGCACGCGCGAAGCGCGTGACGATGACACGCACTTCGTGTGTGAATTATTTTTTTACAAATTGTATATGTTTAACTCCATCGAAAAAATATGATTTGCACAAATATTTAATTGTATTTTTACGTTGAAATGATATGCAATTAATTTTAATTTTACTTTCTAAATTGCAACATCTAATTTTATGTTAGTTTGAATTTTTATTTTTATTATTAATTAATAAATAATGAATTTAATTTTTTATTAGTTTGAATTTTTATTTCTGTTATTAATTAATAAAAGGAGACTTTGAAAAAAATATTTGTTAGATCCTATTTTTAAATGATATTAAGATCTCGATAATATCCAAAGAGGGACGTTTTGAATTGGTAAAAAAAACTTATATGTTAGATCCTATTTTTAAGTGATATTAATATTTAATAACATTTGTAGATTGACATTTTTGGTACTTCACGTTGATACCAAAAAAGTGTGACACCAAAGGTATTACAACTATTAATATATATATATATATATATATATATATATATATATATATATATATTACGCACATTTATATATTATCAAATCGTATGCACAATGTTGAGTATATTAATACTCACACTTACAGCAAATTTAATTGAAATCGAAATACATATATAAATTACCAATTTAGTTTTCAAAATCAAATCTCCATTCTATTAAATATGATTTAGCATAAGTTTGCGTCAAAATTGACCAAATATTCGAAATTAGAGATCTAACAGGGCCTAGGATCCTGAATATGATTGTAAAGCTAGTTTTTAGGTGGTGGGATCTCTTATCATTAAATATGTTAAGTTTAAGTTATTAGTCAGATCACAAATCACAAGCAGATACGTTAGAAAGTAAGAAGTAAATGCAGAAAAAAATAAAAACATGCTTCTTATAGTGGTTTGGCAATATGTGACTTGCGTCTACTTTGTTTCTTTTATTACGACTCACTGATTTATAATTGCTAGACCTCTTTGCATTGGTTACAACAATTATGGGTTGTTAGATCCGTGTTTGGAAAAGCTTTGATGCCGTAGATCTTAAGGTTGATCCATCACTACTCGATGTTGGATTAGAATATCGAAGGTGAATGGATAAGGTCCATATGATTTCATGACGTCCAAAGTTCTTCAACGATTCTATTCGACTAGAATGGTTAGATAGTTCCTGTTGCTCTAAACTTGTCTGTCGTTACTATTCAAACCTTAGAGCATTTATAGAAGTAGAGATATATAGTGACTAGCTCGGTAGTCCCATCCAAATAAACCATTTCCATATATAATCAGTTTGGTTAGGCAGAGTTGGTTCGATGATAAAAGTTGGTTCGGTGATTCCACGGTTCGAACTTGGACTACCGAACAAGAATCTCTACTCGGTAGTTGACCATCGAACAAGATTTTATGTTTGGTGCAACTCCTTACCGAACCATTCCTTATCAGATGATCTACGTCGATACGATCTTCTTTGTGCCACAATTTCCTCGTTTTAAGTTGAAATTGATTGAAACTTGAACGAACAGCTTCATATCATCGAATAGAGCACTCCTATGTCCTTATATGTTCGGTTTGATTGAAGTATATAGTATCTCTTAAAGATGGAACTTAAATGGTTAGAAAGTGGATTGATTTTAAGATGACCATATATCTTGGATTGAGATGCAATTTTTAATGCTTTCGGCTTCGGCTACTGACGTACGTCTTAGTTACATTAATATCCAATCATCATCGAATCGGCTCCGGCTCGAACCACGGTTAATATGGAAATAAACGGGAATATGAACATTTAAGAACTTGATTGCAAACGACTAGGTAGAGGGGTTTCATTTTGTATTTTGGTTAATGATTGGAGTCTATGGTGCAAAACTCTTATTTTAAATTAAAGGGTTTTGCACATAAGGTTCATATTTCTGATGTTGTTACAAGAAAAATCTTTATAGTAATGAGTATGTAAATTAAATCTCTGTTTTTTCTAAATCAGAAAGCACAAATTAGCTTGCGCTTTTCAAAAATTTCAAAATTTCCAAAAATTACAAAATCAAAATGCGTAAACTAGCTTGGGTTTTCAAAAATTATGAATGTTTCAAAATTTTTTAAGAAAAAACCAAAATTAGAAAGCGCAAACTAGCTTGTGCTTTCAAATTTTTTAAAAATTTGAAAATAATTTCAATAGAAAAGTGCAAGACACCTTGCATTTTCTATTTTTCAAAAAGTAGGAAGCAAATTTACGTATTCATTTCCGCAAAGACTTTTCTTATAACAATATCAAAAATATAGACCTGTAGCTTATTTCTTGTTAAATCAAATACCATGGGCCAAGCAGGAATTCAACTGGTATTTTCTAACTAATCTTTTTGCTAGTGGAAGACACCTTTGACTAATTAACAAGTTTAGTTAATAAAATAAGCTTAAAGAAAAAGACAATGACAAAAGTTGGAAAGATGGTAGGAAAAAAAACAGAGGACTTTCAACTTAAACCACAGAGTCAAAATAAATTTGGTGGAATGAAGACTGAATGGGCAACATATTTAATAGTCTATTTATCAAATGAGCGATAAACGAAAACGGGCTTAGTTTTTATTTATGGGCTGCACAATTTTAAATGTATAATGCCCACAAGAAAGCCCGTGTTTACACAACTATATGCGTTTCATCTTGGTATAAACAAATATTATAAAACTGAACACACCCTCTCTGGCAAAGGATAATAACAGAAAAACTATTCGGAAGTTTGTGATGACTTCAAGCTTGAAACCAATGATAAATTCAGTCTCTAGCCAAAGATTAGGACAGGTGCCATTAAAGATAAAGAAACCTTAGATCATATTTGGAATGTGAACAATGACACCTACGTAGTTTCACATCGAATATTATGAAGTGGAGACAGGCCGGGTTAATGGGCCCATATGTATCCAAAGATATAATTGATGTAAACTTTTTGTGGTGTGATTTTATTTTCACTAGGGGCAAAGAAGATACATTTTTTGAAAGAGTGGGAAAATGTTTTTTTATAAAACTTTGATTTTTGGTAAAATTTCCCCTCATTTGAGGCATATTTCAGAATCAAGGATATTTGGTGTAACTGCATTATTATTATTATTATTATTATTATTTTGTCGTTGGCAAGGAAAACACATATTTTTTTGTTCTACGAGAAAAAATGCAAGTGGCAATTCCACTTTGTTTTTTTTTTCTGATTCGATTTAATAAGAACAAAATCATGCTATGTAGGATTTAAACCTACGACATAGCATTTTGGAGACCTACGTTCTATCGAACTGAACAGGGAACCCTATGCAGGCTTCAGTTGTTTTGGTACCTTTTCGCTACTGCTTATTCTTTTTCAGTAGTCGGCTGTTCAAACGTTAATCCATTTGGCCTTTTAAAAATTACAAATATTTATGTTCTGTTTTCTTTATAAAATAAAGCTATAACTATAAAGGATCTGAATTACCTTGCTTACATATCATTGTGAAGTGCATTAACATAAATACGGTAGTAAGAAGAGGCAATACAAAAGTGTGTAAACCTGTGCAGTTAAAGCGCTTAACGGTTTTATAACGGTGAATGTGCCAAAAGTTATAGTGGAGATAAAACGGTGATATAACATAATATAGTGGATGTGCAAAAATCTTCATTAGATATAAAACCAAATATTTATAGTTAATTTATTCTCATTTTGACATCATTTGTGTAGAAAAAGAAATATTGTTTATTCTTGTATAACAAAACTGAAAAATATCATCATTTATGCAGATTGAATTTGGTGACTACAACAAATTTCTAACTTATATTGAGCACTTATGCCTTAAAATCGGGTCTCTACCCTAATTTGTTAATTTGAAGAGAACTAGTCAAATCAACATTATATGTTAAAGTTGCAAAAACGGATGCTAAAAAATCTTGATTTAGCGGGTGTACTGAAAAATTGCGAGACTTAAAGTAAATCTACCGTATAATAGCGTTAAACTAAAACAGCGTAGTGGTCGAAGAGCGCTATGCGCTATAGCGGTAATTTTGCAATGCTTTAGCAGGGCTTTAACTACATAGGTGTAAACTATAAATTAATGTTAATAGCTTAGTCACATTGCAGATGATATAACACTATATATTATTTTTCTATTATATACTCCTTTTACATTTCTCACCAAAGTCATTTTATTTTATTTTTATCACTCAATATTTATTATAGATATGTTTGTTAAATAATAGTAAAACAAAAGCACGCCCTATTTAACATTCAAATCCTACAAGATTTAAATTTTACAATGAAATTATCCAAACATTGAAATCATCTAATCACATTAATATTCAAAACGTTTATGAAAATTAGACAGTTTAGATATTAATGTAAATGGACTGATCTGAATGATTGTGACGACCCAGATTTTTAACGATTAATAACTAAATATAAGAATTATCTAAATAATTGAATCTTGGATTTAAAGTGAATAAAAATGATTTCAAAACCTCATTAAATTCTATTTAAATAAGAATGGTAATAATAACTTTTAATTTAGAATTAAAAATGATTAAAATTGTTTTAATAATAATTCGTTTTAATCAACGTGTGAAGTATCATTCCGGGACATTGTCTTGCATTTTGACGAAACTGGTGTCATTGGATCCGGAATAATGAATTATTATAGCCCGACGAGTTTCGTGACGATCGGACGTATTGTGTGGTCGTGCGGGCTCAAAACGTGTAGCGATTAATTTTAGGAATTAAAATATAATATAATTTAATTATAAAAGCTAACTTATGTACATGATAGATTAGGTCCCAATACTAGTTTCATTGTGTTCAGAATATGGATAATTAGCTAGGAACGCCAAGCGGCACGCCTCGTTTGAAGTTCGAGATTTTAGGGTTGAATAGTGTTTGGAAATTTCTATAAAATGACCCTTAACTCATTCTATTTGCTTAAAACCCTAATAATAAAACCCTAACCCCTCCTCCATCGCAGCTACTAGTGGCTGTATCGGCTATGGATTCCGACTAAGAATATGCTCGGCTATGGGCGATGTAGGTGATGTACGATTGGATCGTGCTAATTCGACGTGTGGTGGTGGCGAACTCGAGATGAACGACGATGATTGGGGAGGCTCGATCTCGAGCTAGAGGCGATGGCGGAGGTCCAGACTTATGGCGTAGGGGAGCTGGAGGTCACGGCTAACCATGGTAGCGAAGCGACGGTGGCAGGAGGCGTGAGGAAGCGAAGGTTTGCAAATGAAGTCGTGACCTCAAAGTCGAAAACGCGCAGCCTGGAGTTGAAAGCGCAATAAGGTAATTAATTTAATAACCTAATAAATTAAGTTGATTATTATTTAATTAATCTCAAATGTTCATTAATTCATATCTTGTTCATACAAGGTCAAATTTTGACGCGGTCAGTTGCATTGGACTCTTAGCAATGATATCTACAAATTGGAGTTAGACTCATCGAGTTTAGAGATTGTTGGAATTTTAGTCAAAATTGAACGACATTCGATTTTGGACTATTTGGAAACACGTAAGCGTTAGCTGAAACTTGGGTGAGATTTTCTCACTAGTTATAATTATTTTTGAGTTTCAAAGGGAATGTTTTTATATTATAAAACATGTTTTTATGGATTTTATATAAAGTATAGAATACGTATTTTTAAGTAATATTTAATATAAATGTTTTAAATGATGTTATAATAGTTTCTAAAGTATTTCCAAGTATATAATGGTTTTTAAATTATTTCTAAGTATATAATAATATCTAGAAAATCAGTCGAATATTTTATTAAAGTAAATAGAAGTTTATGTAATATAATATCCTTTTGAATTATTTTATTTTTAAATATTTTACCTTATAAATAAGTTAGTAAACACACTCACACACACACACACACACACACACACACACACACACACACACATATATATATATATATATATATATATATCAATTGAAGCGGTTTTAAAAGCGTTTAAAATAACAGCAAGTATTTAAAAGGTATTCCTATATATAGACATAAGTTTTAAATATTAAATTATGTATTTATAAATATAATAAAGGAGATTTGAGTTTTAACACTTAAGTTAAAGTAAATGGTTTTGTGAAATTAATTAAAAGTATATTATCTTAATTAATAATTATGGACTTGCATTAATCATAATAATAAATGTTTTAAAGTTAATAATGGATAAGTAAAAGGTTTTGAGTTGTTGTAAACAATGTTTTAGTAATAATTATTTTTAACCCTTATTACTAATTATACTTAGAGATATGATAAGACATTTATTATTGAATATTTTAAAGATCACTTTAAAAGAAATATTTTTTAAAGTATGAAGTGATTTGGGTTTGTTATGACAATGTTTTAAACAACACTTGTCTAAATCCCTTGTAAATGCAATTAAACCTTTAAAACAAATGTTTTAAAGACAATGATTAAATGAGAAATGTTTTGGGTTGTTGTAGACAGTGTTTTAGTAAAATTTGTTTTTAAACCCCTAAATTATATTTTAAAGTGGAAAAATATTATAAATATAATTAGAACTTAAATAATGGAATTTATAAAGATAATAACAAGTATTAAAATCTTTCATAAAATAATAGGAAATGTTATATGTTTAATTTATAAAAGAGAAGGAGTTTGTAGTAACGATTATTCGGTAACATTTGTTTTTAACTCCTTTGATTACATTAAAGCAAGCAAAGCTTGTTAAGTGATTTATGAATATACTTATACTGTTGAAATAAGTATTGAATACTTTTTAAAGTAATGAAAAGAGTATAAGTGAATATTGAAATAGTAGAAAATAAGTATATATCTTTTATATAGAGAAATTATATATATACATATATACCAGTTTATAAAGAAGGTTTTAATTGATTAACAAGTATTGATTAATAAAGGATGTCTTGATTTATAAAAGAAGTTTCATTTGATAAAAATGTGTTTTACTAAACGAAAGAGTTTTAGATCAATAAAGGATAAACTAATTTAAAAGGGATTATAATTCGTTTATGTGACTTGATCATGTTTTGGATGAATTGATAGTGCATGTATGATTACTTGCTTATGGAGAGTATACAAGAATTAGCTCCCTTATGTGATCATTCACATTATTATGGAATCAGACCAAATTCAACAATTCAGTCTTAGAGAGACCGGGATCAATAAGTGTTCTATTTATCGAAAATCACTTCAAGACAGAGATACGGGTTCTATGTTTTGAAAGTGGAATGATGGGATCCGTGTGTGGTTCCGAAATCTATTGAGATGAGAGAATCCATGTGTTATCCCATTTTTGGTCAAAACTGGAATATTAGTGTTGGGTGCGTTTCCTCCACGACCAGAGTAAGGTTCATTCGGCAATCAGAGTAAGGTTCATTCGGCAACCAGAGTACAAGTTCATTCGGCACCCAGAGCACACGTTCATTCGGCTATTCAAGACCAGCCCTGCCGAACCAAGAGCACTTCCCTGCCTGCCGAACCAACACATTTTCCATCTCCTACCGGACCGGGGCCTCGCCAACAACTACCGAACCAAACAACACCGAACCAACTGCTTCACACCCCTATGCCGAACCAACCTATCACCGGACCACATCCCTACCAAATCCCAACCTTCTCCAAGCACGGCCGAACCAAAGCTTCGCCGAACCGGAACGCTGCCAGGCCAAATTGCTTCAGCCCAGGCCCACCAGCAGCTATATACATCCAAGACCCCTGCCTCCAACCTCACTCTATAAATAGAGGGGCAGGGGTACAACAATGGGGGACAAGTTTGAGAGCTCAAGCGCGGAAGGAACTTTCAAACGCTTTTAGATACTTGTACCAAAGCTTTATACTTGTAATCTGAGATCTAAAGGAGAAATAACATATAAAGTGGACATAGGCACGTTCTGGCCGAACCACTATAAATCTGTGTGTCTTTTTACAGTTTAGCCCCTGCTTTTCATATATTTGCATAAGTCACCCAAATCATTAAGAACAACATAAGATCTACTAAATCATACAACTTTGAGGTGTTTGTCCATTTTTTGTGCAAACATTTTTGGTGCTTTCATTGAGAGTTGAACTCAAGGATTCTACCGCTTGGAAGCTGAATTTGAAAGTCTAAAGATTCAGATTGGGAGAATCATGGCAAGACAATCAAGCAGAAGGCCGAGGCCAAAGCAAAGTCAACAGGAAGGGAGTCAAGAGGCTTCCTTAGGAGAAAACCAAGCTTCAGTCTTCATCACCAGGGATGAGATGGAGGCCATGATGAGAAGACAAGAAGGGATGATCCAGAACTTGCTTCAACAGATTGGGCAACTTGGAGCACGGAACCAAGGCGCAACTGGAGTTCAGAACGGAGCAGGACCATCTGGCGTAGCACCAGAGCTAGGAGGCACACATGCAGAACATGTTGACCCAATCCCGAGAAGAGAGACGGGGGCATCCGAACAATCTGGTAACAATAGAAGAATGAACGCTCCGCCAGGGGGGCATACACCTGAAAGCTCCCACGGACTCAGGGGGCAGGTCGAAGGCAGTGAACGAGGACTTCAGCTTGGAGACAATGACAGATTAGCTGAGATGGTTAGAAGAGCTATGAGAGGCGGACTAGTGAATAGAGACCTGGAGGATGTGAATAGGAGTCCTTTTACCACAACAATCAGGCGAGCTAGGAACCCACCAGATTTTAAGCTACCATCATTGGATATGTATAATGGAAGGACAGACCCCACGGTTCATCTGACAAAATATATAAGGCATATGGAAGTGCTGGGGGCATCAGAGGAGGTTATGGCCCGGTGCTTTCCATTGTACTTGGCAGATATTGCGGCGTTGTGGTTCAGACAACTGGAAAGCGGCTCCATAGGAACGTGGGCAGATTTAACTGAGAGATTCATGAGGCAATTCAGGGTTCATATTGCAAGACCCAAGAATGTGATGACTTTGGCAACCTTGAAGCAGAAAACTGGAGAGACTTTGAGGAGTTTTCTAACACGATTTAATGCGGCAGCAGCATCAGTGGATCGACCAGATCCATCTATGGTCATGATGGCGGCTGTATCTGGAACAGCTGATAGTACGGAGTTCAAGAGTTCGTTAACTAAAGATCCGCCTATGAATCTGGGAGAGTTCTATCATGAGGCTGAAAAGTTTCTGCGTTTGGAAGATGCTAGTGCAGAAAGAGAGGAAGAAGTTGACGTTTACGCAATCAAGAGCGGAAACCCACCTGGAAGGGGTGCGGAGACTGGTAAAGGAAGGAGAAAGGCTGAGGATAATGATGACAGGTCAAAGCGGCCACGGAAAGAGTCGCGATTCACCACTTACTCCGAGCTGAATGAGAGTTTGGAGCGAATCTATCAAGATACAAGAGAGCAGGTTCCCTACCGTAGGCCAATGCGAAGGGATCCGACTATTAACGAAAGGAAATCAGACAGATATTGCTTGTTCCACGACCTGAATGGTCATCATACCAACGATTGCAGGCATCTGAAAGATGAGGTGGAGGGGCATATTCGGAATGGTTTGCTATCACAATATGTGAGAAGGAGGGCCACAACGGTGGGACAAGAACGACCACCGCCCGCACCAACTGAAGACGGCTCAGGATCGAGATGTCATCTTATTATCCGTTGATCGAGATAACGACGAACGAGCAGCAAACTCCACACTGATACGGTTAAGTTGTTTACACATGTACAGGACCACGAACGATCCTCAGGCATGCTCTGATACAACTATAAACCACATCGATATAGGCGTTTGCACTCCGACGTCACTACTTTGTTTTTGTTCTTTATTTCTTAAATTTGGATTTGACTTTGCTGAACATTTCTATTTTAAATTTCATCAGTTGAATGGATATTTGGTTTTGATAATTCTAAAATGGCTAAACTACTTACACATGTACGGGATCGCGAACGATCCCTAGGCATGCTCTGAGATAGTGATAAACCGCCACAACAGACAATCCAGAAACTCACCCGAACGTGAATCTGGTTTGGATGGTATTAAGTCCCCCCGGGCACACATCAACTCGCCTCGAACGGCACCCCGACCTCGAACGGTCACAACTCGCCTCGAACGGCACCCCGACCGCGAACGGTCACAATTCGCCGCGAACGGCACCCGACCTCGAACGGTCACAACTCGCCTCGAACGGCACCCGACTTCGAACAGTCACCAACTCGCCTCGAACGGCACAACTCATCTCGCCACAAGTGGCTCGATCGCGAACGGTCGCCATTTGAGGTCCACCCCCTGACCGCCAACAGTCGCACCTTACCACGAATGGCTCGATCTCGAACGATCGTCATTCGAAGTAAGGCGCTTGACCGCGAACGGTCACATTTCACCCCAAGTGGCTTGATCACGAATGGTCGCCATTCGAGGTACGCCTTCTGACCGGGCTCGGTCGCACTTTACCTCGAATGACTCGACCCCGAACGGTCGTCATTTGAAGTAAAGCGCTTGACCGTGAACGATCACATTCCACCACAAATGACTCGATCTCAAACGATCGTCGCATGGATTTAGACGCTTGACCGCGAACGGTCGCACTTCACCTCAAATGACTCGATCGCGAACGGTCATCATTTGAAGTTAGACGCTTGACCATGAACGGCCGTGCTTCATCCCAAGTAGCTCGATCCCGAACGGTCGTCATTTGGGGCCATATAAAACTATCAAGCTCTTTACAGGTTGTTGAGGATACGAACATCCAGCTCATGGCATTACAAAACACGTCTTCCTACCGCAAGTCATGTTTTGGGGGGCAAAGTGTTATCCCATTTTTGGTCAAAACTGGAATATTAGTGTTGGGTGCGTTTCCTCCACGACCAGAGTAAGGTTCATTCGGCAATCAGAGTAAGGTTCATTCGGCAACCAGAGTACAAGTTCATTCGGCACCCAGAGCACACGTTCATTCGGCTATTCAAGACCAGCCCTGCCGAACCAAGATCACTTCCCTGCCTGCCGAACCAACACATTTTCCATCTCCTACCGGACCGGGGCCTCGCCAACAACTACCGAACCAAACAACACCGAACCAACTGCTTCACACCCCTATGCCGAACCAACCTATCACCGGACCACATCCCTACCAAATCCCAACCTTCTCCAAGCACGGCCGAACCAAAGCTTCGCCGAACCGGAACGCTGCCAGGCCAAATTGCTTCAGCCCAGGCCCACCAGCAGCTATATACATCCAAGACCCCTGCCTCCAACCTCACTCTATAAATAGAGGGGCAGGGGTACAACAATGGGGGACAAGTTTGAGAGCTCAAGCGCGGAAGGAACTTTCAAACGCTTTTAGATACTTGTACCAAAGCTTTATACTTGTAATCTGAGATCTAAAGGAGAAATAACATATAAAGTGGACATAGGCACGTTCTGGCCGAACCACTATAAATCTGTGTGTCTTTTTACAGTTTAGCCCCTGCTTTTCATATATTTGCATAAGTCACCCAAATCATTAAGAACAACATAAGATCTACTAAATCATACAACTTTGAGGTGTTTGTCCATTTTTTGTGCAAACACCATGTAGAGTTCATTATTTGATAGAGTATTGAAGACTCGTACGAAGATGCCGAATGTAGCCTCGACATCAGAAATTGACTAAACACAGAGTAGGCTGCACAATCCATGTAGCGACCCGCAGTTCCGTACCCCTTGAGTTGATAATAATTCACCATTGTTCAACCCAAATTATACGAAAGGGCAAATAACTAAGGAAAAGAAGAAGAAAGAAACAGAAGAAAATAGAACAATAACTACATAATCTCACAATCGCAGCGGAACAAAATATAAGATATAATAACAGATTTTAAATACAAGAACTGTGCTGTTAATATACATACCATTATCAGAGTACAACATACAACAATCAATCTGGGCAGTTTAATAACTTGTCCTCACACGGCGGAAATACAAATCTACGAAAATATGTCTTGTCATCCAGCTCGTCTCCTGAGCTCCATAACATCCTATCTTGAATCCGTAATACTCGGTCTGACCCGATCATTATAATAAAATAACACCCGAGTCAGTCTAGAAAACCAGCGTGAGAAAACACACTCAATTTGAACTATTAACTTTTCTCAAAATCCTTTGAAACAAAGGTATCTCGTAAGACCACGTCACACATAAACACGATGGGTTTTTACCTTACGTTAACCAAAACGATTTTTATCAAAGTCGTTTGGTATTATAATAATGTCTAATCAAAGTAAATAGAAAATAGCTGAAATGCTTGCATCTCACGTACCAGCATAGTTGGAAACAATCAAAACCGTACGGCGCTTATTGGAGAATGGATTCCATACAATGACTGGGCCACTGGGTACCGCCCATCACAGTACACCTCTAGAACAATGTATCGAGAACCTCGCCGGGATCCCCTGCTACACAAGACCGGCCTACCCCCAACCTTGATAGACCGAATATGTTATCACCCCGGGTGTTCCCACCCTTACCATCGAGCACTCCTTCTTTCATGCACAACCATATCCATAATATATAGGTTTCCGAGGATATCTAGAAAAGTGATAACATACCCTAATTGGAGTCGACCTACTTAGCCTTGCTGCATCTCCTCTGTTTTAGTCATTACCGGTTGATGAGGCTTGGGGCTAAGCGTTACCTTTCAAGAAACAATTCTACTTAGAATGCTCATCGTCCTCCAATGATGATGTTCTGATAGCATTCGTCCATAAAAGTTGCCCTGGGTTTGGACAAACCGAATCACCGTCCTATCATCTCCACGGTATTCATTCGTTACGTTCAAATCAGATCTAAGCGGTTTTCGGATAATTAAATCCAATCCCGGTCTCTTCGAAACGATTAACGAAATTGGCCAATATTGATAGTCGGTTATTTAACTATCAATAAAACATCCATAAGCAGACACTAGACTTTATTTTATAATTCTTCAAACATTTATTTCAAAATATCTTTACTAAGATATATATTAAAATCCCTTTTCATATTCCACTATTTGAAAACCATTCAAATACTTAAATCCATAACAGGATATTTTCAAACCATCTCAACACTTAGAAATATTTCCAAATTTCCATTTTTATACTTAGGAAAATATTATAAGTCTTATTTTCCAAAAATCTCTCAATATTAATGCTTAAGAGAATATTCTGCAACTTATTCCAAAGTCTTCGAAATCACTAATAATTTCCTCTCCTCAAAATCATATCTTTTATAAGCCCTTTTTTCCCGAATCTTGAGAGAATTTATAAAATAATATTTTCAGTCACTTTAAAACTCTATATATATAAAATAAGTATTTAAAGAATAATAATTTATTTTTAAAAACATGTTCAAGTAATTATTTAAAATATCTGAAAAACAATTTTATAAACATTAATAACTCATTTTTAGATAAACAAATAAATTTTCAAAGTTGATTTTAAAAGTTAGAATTTACTAAAATAAATACTTAATATTTGAAAAATCCACTTACAGATGTATTTCAATCTTAACTAGTTTAAAATTTTATAGTTTTAAATAATAAAATTTCCTTTTAAAGACAAACTTACTTCTTTGAATTAAAAGTATATTTTTAAAACCTCAATAACTAATTCAATTTATAAATGCCTCTCGAATCACATCACATCACTTCCATTCCGATCTCCTTAACCATTTTCACTTTCAAAAATAGTATCCACTATTTTTCTCACCCTATTTTCATATCCTAATATAAATTCACCTACGAATTATATATTTTCCAATATTCATCAGTTATCGATTTCCTTTATTTATAACCTCGTTTATATTTATATAACTTCTCTAAATTTCACCTTTTAATTAAAATAATCTAATTTATAAATTCCCTTTTATAAATTCAATTCCTTACTAATTCTTTTCATTTCTTCCAATCCATCTATAATATCGATTTCAACTTCTTTTCATATTTTCCAGAAATATCACTTTAAAACCCCATCGTTTAAAAAACTCTTTATTTAAATTATTTTTAAAATTCTCTATTTAAATTTTTTTATGAATAGTTAAATACAACCCAAAAATCAATTTATTGTTTTAACCAAATCAATTTCTTTTAAAATAATCCAAACTCCGATATAAATATTTTTATATTCAAAATCTCCTTTAAAATTCCTTCAAATTCCTTCAAATTCCAAAAATAATATTGTGGTTTTAAAATACCAAAATTCAGGCCAGTGTTACTTTAGCATCCAATTATTCAATCACAACAATAATCTATAACAGATTATTCTAACACATCATACATCACTATATATGAGATTTAAAATCAACAATTTTGAGGAATCCAATTGGATCCCTCTAACCTGTTCTTCCTGCATCCACAGATGTTAATACCACATAAAAATACCAATCCCACTTCGAGGGGGATATCTCGATATATAGGGTCATCCGCTATTATGCGGGGCGCATAGGGTCTCATCCGCTATAATGTGCGGAAATATCACTCCAAATACTAGTATATATACACTACAATATATAATATATCATTCAACAGATAATGACTTATAAAATTCAACCAGCATTCAACAATTTATTTTAACTATTTAAAATAAATTCTAGTAATCCAAATGAGTGAGAATTTCTCACCTTGACTTTTATTTGCAGTCCATTCCAATTTTAAATTAAATTGAACATCGTTTAATTTAAATTA
The DNA here is from genome assembly GCA_030737815.1 of Allium fistulosum. Lineage (NCBI taxonomy): Eukaryota > Viridiplantae > Streptophyta > Magnoliopsida > Asparagales > Amaryllidaceae > Allium > Allium fistulosum. The sequence goes on from CM060904.1 coordinate 695,311,643, forward strand.
AAATCCCACTTGCCTCCAAAAATCTCCAACAAATTTTGTTGCTTAGATTTCGCAATAACGATCGAAATGCAACTTGCTTTGTTCGATTCCAATCTCGTAAGAAAAACGTTATAGATTAATAACCTAATGATATAATTAAATTTCAAACTAAATACCCTAAATAAAATCAAAACTGTTGATCAACTCACCTTCATATCCCGGCCGCTTCCACCTTCTTCCTCGCGTTCGAGCAAACCCAGGCAAAAGTCGAAACTCGTGATTCCATCAATTCCCAACGCCACCATACACCTCTGTGCACCACCGCATGCTCAACCAAGAACGCCCAAGCTTCCAGCTCCCCCATCGCCATAGGTGCAATCACCTGCAATTCCCTGAGCGCCGCGACTGACTCCACCTAGGTCGCGAGCTTCGCTACCCATCGCTCCTCAACAAATCGCGATTCGATCGCGCACTCCTTCCCTCCACACGCATTTGTGAAAATCCCACATCGCTGCCCTGAACGGCTCCGCACGAGCACCTCAACCCTTCTCACCCCCGTATGAGCTCTCGAGTTCGGCTAGAGATCGAATTGATTGTATTGAAGAATGGAACGAGACTAACACGATTTTAAATTGAAGGGGAAGGAGAAGATCGTTCGTGAATTTGAACGGGAGGGATTCGTTTTAAATTGCCTTCTTTTTTTTCTCTGTTAGGCTGCGTGAAATATAAAGGGGAGGAGGATGTGATGTTGGCGTGTAAGATGAAGGCTATAGTGTTTATAAAAGGAAGGAAATTTTTTTGATGTGATTGCGGCCAATCAATATAAATATATTATATTATTTAAATTTTAAAACGTCTCGATTTACACAACTCAAAATCTCGAACCTCTATTGAGGCGTGCCGCTCGGCATTTATAATGTTATACCCCTATTCCGAACGCAATGGAAAAGGTTTCGAGTCCTAATTCGATCGTATGGAGAAGATAGCCTTTTGGACTCAATTATTATATTAGATTTCGATATTAATTTCAATGCGTTTCTATCCCGTACGATCCAACGATAACTCCAAACACTACGAAATTTGAAATCTAATAATAATACACTATTACAGATCCAATGGATTTGGTTTCGTCGAAATCCAAGACTATGTCCCGGATCGCTATTTTAACACGTCGATTAAATCGACGATTTCAAAATTTCCGAAACCGCTTAAAATTTCAGTTTTAAAAACTTTCTAACCCAATTATAACTTCAAATCAAATATTTAAACCATTTAAATATTCAAAATTAAACGGCAGAAAAATCCGGGTCATTACATTCCTCCCCCTTAAAAGAATTTTGTCCTCGAAATTGCTAAGGCAGGAAAAACGCTTCAAACCCATTAACCTTTCCAAAACCCACTTGGTGAAATTTTGATATTCACTTCTCTAATCTTTTAGTTCCACCCAAAACAATTAGTTCTCGATTCTAATTTCCAAAACCCTTTATTCCAATTACAATTCGAATTCAAATTGCCGTTAACAAACATTTTCCAAAAAATTCAAAATTTTTCTAACACCCAAAATTTTTGAATTTTTTTGGCAGAGTCTCCATTGTACGAAGAGCCTTTTTCAATATGACAAGAGAGATAAATATATATACATCGACCCATACGGCCGAAAAACAAAATAGATATCAATATTTTATATTTTTGCAGTATTTAATCCGAAAACGTACCTTATATTAGCGTTTTAAGTATTATTAAGCAAGCAAGTTTACTTCATACGCAACCCAAATCTAGCCCGACAGCTTCCGGGTACCTGTACTTACTTAATTTAAACCATGTAAGTACCAAAATATGAAATTCATCAACATTTCACTTATTTAAATAGTTAAAACACATAAACTTCATAAACAATGCATGCTAAACATATATTATAAGCAAGTACAGGGCCTCGATACTAATTTAATTACTTTCAAACAATCTATATATCATCTTATTCAATGTAAATAATTTACAACTCACTTAACATGCATTCAATTAATTTTTATACCAAACAAACTCATATCCATTCCAAATTGATTTAAAAATCAATTTTATTCACTCCTATTAATTCATAGAATTTTATTTACTATCATTTACGCCAAACACCAAATTTTCTATGCAAATTCGGCGATATCATTTAATAGAATAATCATTTAGGCTTATAGCTATTTTAATTTGTTTCCAACTCAATTTATATTTAATTTTATTCTAGTTCAGATTTGTTCACAATCAATTTACTTACATTTCATTCATATCCATATTCACTATATCCAAATCCATTTTATTAACTCGGAATCATTTCCGGTTATTTTATTAAATAACCATCTCACAAATTTATTTAAGACATGCTTCCATTCAAAATATTTACTTAAGTTAATCCGTTATTTTAAATTATTACCACCTTATAACTTTAGTTTATTTTCATTTCAACCAACTTCCATTTCATTTACTAATTAATTAATTAATTAGTTCATTCATTTAATTCACATCAATTTTAATTCCATTACTCGAATTCGTTTTCGAACTAACTTAATTCGTATCCAAGGACACATTCAATTTATTTACACCTAAAATTGAATTTATTTATAATCAAGTCATTTCTATTTAATTCGACAATATTTCCAATTATATTTTATTCGCTTACATTTTGTCGAATTTTAATTTATACTCAAGTTCCACGTTCAATTTCTGATTTTTATTTCAAAAATCACTTCATTATTTTCTTGAGTTCCAAATTCATTTTATAATTCAAGTTTGGATTTATTTCCCTTACCAAAATTTCAACAATTTTATTTTGGGTTTTCTATTTCACTTTTCAATTTTATAAGTCATACAACTTATTTTAACATTTCCGTCAATTTCATACTCGAATATATCCACATTTTATTTTTAACTCGAGATTATACATTTACTTATAGCCTAAGTATATTTTTATTCAATTAATTTCAATTTTAATAAGCTATCCCAATTTATTTATTCACAATTCCAGATTTTCACTTAAATTTTATCTCATTCAAGATTTATGCCACATGGTTTTATAATATTTCATAATTCAAAATTCATATTTACTTCAATTCAATATTATTTCTAATTCAATTCAAATTTTATAACATATAGTTATATAGTCACTTTATAATTCACATTTACACAATTTAATTCAATTCCATATAACTCAAATCCAATTCACCTTTTTATTTAAATTTCAATTCCTTTTGACCAACATTTCAAAACCATATCCGAGTTATTCATACTTAAATTAAATTTCACTCCAACAAATTTATTTTTAATTCATTCAATTTCATTATATATTTCAATTACTTCGCTTAAGTTAACTCCCATTTCATTAATACACTATTAATTCAATTCAAATTCAGTCAATTAAATTTCCAAAATATAATTTATCCAACTTAACTTAAGTTGAATTCCATTTCAACTTTCTCACTTTAAATTTTATTTCAACTTCAATTTTTCACACTTCCCTCCTTATAAATATCATCTTCCACAGGATTTCAGAATTTTTTTAAACACCCGGTATTTATTTCAAATCAATTTGAAATCAAATATGTACATATATACCCTTTTTGGTTTAACAAACCACTTTCTTGGATTTTCAAAATTCACTTGGTTCCATTCCAAAACAATTTCCCTTCGGAATTTCCAAAACAACACTTGTTTTCACCAAAAATCTCTATATCATTTCACTACGGAAGCAATCTGTCACTTAGAAACTCGAAAATGAATACTGATGATGCTGCGCAGTCATCACTAGGATTATTTTCCACCGACTAAAGTGAGTTTAGTGCTATATCACTTCCAAAATCCATTTTAAAAAAAATTTCTCTTCAAAAATATCTCCAAAATAATAATACTACTACTTATCTTCAAACACTTTGGAAAATACTTTCAAAAATCTCCAGGATTTAAATTTTCCAAATTCTGGTTTGAATTCATTTTTAGTTTTTAACTCATTTTCATAATTCATACTTATACAATCTAATTTGGTTTTATATATAACCACTTCAATTCTTATTTTGATTATATAATAACAACCAAACACACCACTATAATAATTTTTAGAAAATTATTCTCTTTTTATCAAAATATAATTTGGGTAAAATTATTTCATTTACCCCCTTTAAAACAATACTGTGTCAGTTTATCACGTTCAAGTGTTTAGAAACTCCTATCGATTTAAGTGGTGGCCCACTATTCGATCAGAATTTATATACCACTCGACAGATTAATCAACACAATATAAAACCATTTTATATTCACTAACAAATACACGCTCATATCTATTAATACACTCAAACTTATTCTAGGATACTACTGACCTTATCTCTAATGAGTAAATCCCCACCAGAGCCAATGTCCTCGCTTAACCTTCAACTCCGATACCAAATGTAGCGACCCGCAGTTCCGTACCCTTTGAGTTGATAATAATTCACCCTTGTTCAACCCAAATTGTATGAAAGAGAGAATAACTAGGGAAAAGAAGAAGAAAGAAATAGAAGAAAATAGAACAACAACTACAGAATCTCACAATCGCAGCGGAACAAAATATAATATATATAATAACAGATTTTAAATACAAGAACTATGCTGTTAATATACATACCATTATCAGCGTACAACATACAACAATCAGTCTGGACAGTTTAATAACTTGTCCTCACACAGCAGAAATACAAATCTACGGAAATACGTCTTGTCATCCAGCTCGTCTTCTAAGCTCCATAGCATCCTATCTTGAATCTGTAACACTCGGTCTGACCCGAGCATTATAATAAAATAACACCCGAGTCAGATTGGAAAACCAGCGTGAGAAAACACACTCAATTCAAAATATTAACCTTTCTCAAAATCCTTTGAAACAAAGGTATCTCGTAAGACCACGTCATACATAAACATGATGGGTTTTTACCTTACGATAACCAAAATGATTTTTATCAAAGTAGTATGGTATTATAATAATGTCTAATCAAAGTAAATAGAAAATAACTGAAATGCTTGCATCTCACGTTCGAGCATAGTTGGGCACAATCAAAACCGTATGGCGCTTATTGGAGAATGGGTTCCATACAATGATTGGGCCACAGGGGTACCGCCCATCACAGTACACCTCTAGAACAATGTACCAAGGATTTCGTCGGGATCCCCTGCTACATAAGACCGGCCTACCCTAACCTAGATAGACCGAATATGTTATCACCCCGGGTGTTCCCACCACTACAACAGTTTATGGGTTTCATAGCGTTTGAAAAACGCTATAACAGGCTACCATAGCGTTTCAGAGAACGCCGTGGAACCACAAGCTATGGTAGGCCGGCATCATTACATAGCAGGAAGGAAAACGCTATAATAGCTAATAGCGTTTACAAAAGGGCATAGCGTTTGCAACCTACCATAGCATTTTTTCTCTGTTATTAAACTTAAACTCTATAGGGAATATAATCCTTCATTTAACTTCTATAGCGTTTTCGAGCACATTTTATAGCGTTTCATCAAACCATGTTATAGCGTTACAATGTTTTTCGATAGCATTTCTTGTCATGCTTGTATAGCGTTTTTATTTTCTACTATAGCGTTTTTGATTCTATTATAGCGTTTTTAATGCATAAATCTTACATCTCATATAGAGTTGCGATAGCGTTTGATGAATCAATAGCGTTTTCCAAACGCTATTCTATATAATATTAATTTTCAACATTTGTTTCAATTTTCTTTTTATTATATTATATTATATATATATATACGCACATAGATAGATATATGTATACACATTACACACATATATATATATTAAAATGTGGATCCCAAAAATAACAAATCGAGAAGATGACAACAACTATATGTAACAATGATAACGTTGCACTGAATTCTAATTTGGAAACACACAATCAAACCAGTGGAAAAGTTTCAAATAATTCTGCTAATATTTCAAATACTACAAGACATGGTCGCATGATAATAGTTCAAAATAGTCTAACAAATGAACACAAATACTACAAGACATGGTCACATGATAATAGCTCAAAATAGTCTAACAAATGAACACAAATACTCAGTTATGGAGACGATGATACAGAAATGGCTGCTACAGAAGATTCTTGCAAGGATCTAAACATTGCTCCAGGTTGCATACCCATAATATGGAACTGAATCATACCAAAACTCTAAAGTCGAAGATCAATCCCATAAATATACCAACGGGGATTCCAATTAAATAATATGTTCCAATGTTTACATATGCGACCATTGCTTGCCATCCTGAACCAACAGCCACACCTGAAAAAACAGTAAATATTGTACTTTATAATCAGCATATGCTATGCACGCATTTATGTGACAGTTGATAAGAACAATGGTTATGGACTTACAGCTATACATAGATATGTATGTGGTTATTTCACATCCGATAACTGCAGTATATAGTATATACAAGTAAAGGAAATTTAGTTACATTGAAGAAGTACTTACTAGAAAGAACAGGTTGAACACTGTTTAATAGAATTGTTAATGCCAACAAAACTGAAATATTGTCTACAGCATCAAGCACCTCTGAGCTTGTTGTGAAAATAAGAGCAGCTTTATCACGAAGAACAATCACCAATATGCAGAAGAATACACCAATTACGGTAGAATTCAGAACAGAGACAATGGTAGAAAATCTTGCATTTTTTCCATTTCCAGCACCAAGTTCATTTGGAACTCGCACTCTGCTCAGGGGAAATAAAGTTATTAATCATTATATAGGGTGATGATGATGATGCATTTTAACTAGCCAACAAAACTATTTTTCTGTTTCGGTTTATAATAGTTGTCCAGAATCTGTAATTTGAAATGGACAAGGAAAAGTGGTGTGTGTAAATATATTTCTCTGAATACATGCAGTTATAAAATTTGTCCTATTTAAATATGAAATAACAAATATTAATAGAACTTACCCAGTGCCAGCAAAGAATGCCAAGGGAATCATCATTTCCCATCCATTTATGGTCATGCTGTATAAACACAGTTGAATAGAAGAAATGGTTATAAAAACTACTTACAAACCGTTCGGATCCATAGTTAAGAAAATCAGCAAAAGAGAAATACCAAATAGATAGCGCATCAACAGCGATTTTGGCATTCTTTAGATTCCCAGTCAATAAGAGCAATATTTTGTAGTACCAGCTCTCCAGACTATGAATTCACGAACAATATGAAATTAATAGCTAATAAACTTGCACACAACAAGTCTTAGAATCATCATATCCGTCTTAAGTAAAATATATTTTGGCTGTGCATTAGCTACAAAACCAACATACCATAAACCTTTAGTACAAATAATCTGCAGACGTTTTTTTTTTCTGACCAACAAACAGAGGAATTTTTTTATAGAGCTACATGCTCTGGCACAATGATCAAAACTTGTATTTAGCTGGGAGTACAGAGTTAGTTGAAGTTTTATTCAGTATTGGATGCTCCAATGAATTTAAAGAAGCTTCAAGATTCTCATAATATAACCAGATGTATGTATTAAGATATACAAGTTGTAAATTTTTTGACTAGTCCAAATCCTATGAATAATAGTATAAAACAAGTTAAAAACCAAATCCTTAATAGCTTAGTGACAAGGCAATCTAATCTGGCACCTAACGCAGAAAGGTATACACTCTTTCTCCTCACATTTGATTAACTTTACAAGAAAGTGCCACCATGATAGATGTGTTAGGTGAAGTTATTATCAAATAATTCAAAGGTAATACATGATAATAACAAAGCACTACCAGTGAATGACAATATCTTCCTTCTACATAACACCATTAGTTACTGAATCCAAAAAAGGAAATCATCACTACATAACATTATTGGATGACATCCGTGGACAGAGCATGAGTTCGCTCTTTAAATTTATGTCTCAATATCTTAGATAAGAGTACCAAAATAAAACAGACAAACTAAAATAATTAAAGTTCATTATTTGTTATGGTACTAGGAAGAGCTACAAATTTTGATGCCATAGTGAATGAGAAACATGTACGACTAAGGCGTCATATATATATGTCCTATTATGCAATATATAACTTTTGGTTTTTGCGCTCTGCTTTCAAAACTATATTTGTTTTATTTATTTTTGTTTGTTAACCACTATTATCAATCTTCAATCCTAATCACGCAAATTTACCGTGTTAAATATTTTTTCCTCTATTCCTTCTTTATCATTGTAGATTCAAGTTCCACAATATTTGCTCTACTAAAAAAGAAGAATTGCCATGATGAGAAACTAACATGTTGAGTTTGCACATATCCAAAAAGGCAGTTGTGGATCAACTGAAGCTCCTCCCTAAGATGTTTAACCTGATTGGCCAATTAACACAATGATGCTTATAAATTGTCAAATGTCATTTTAGATACCATTCCCACAATATGAAATATTACCTTCAACAAGAGCTATTTTTCTGTCTTTTCCAATTCCAAGCACCTGTACATAAAACCACATTGCGTCGATTCAATTATGAAAGAAAAATCTAAAAATGTTTAAGATATAAACATATTATATTATCACTAATACTAATGGTCAGCAAAAATCAACTTAAAATGTCTATTTGGACAAAGAAATAAGAATTATATTCACTTACTGTGTTCGCAGCTTCATATTTTCAGCTGCAATTAATCTCTGCCTCCTTATTTCGCTACCTTTGACACTGCGCTCAACCTGCCAGCATAATATACATGATATACCTTTCTTTGTGAGACTTCAATCTGAAATCATAGCTAATGGATATGTGAAATTTAGACGCTATAACAACTAAATTTAGAATTCTTAAAAGTATAAAAAAATGTAACAAGTCCTTGTTTTATTTTTAATGTTGTTATAGATTCTTTTTTTTTGTACCAATGAATATGTAACCTATTTTTGAAAAAAAAAGCATGCTAACTTGAGATGTTAGGAAAGTTTTTCAAAAATTCCATAGAATTTGATAATTATAAATAATAAAATTAATTGATAAAAACATATTTAAACAACAATTAACCTAACTATACCTGCTTAGGAATAACAAAATTCATTTTGGAAAACTTTTCGAAAAGTACTAGCTTGCTCTTTCTATTTTAGAAAAGTATGTGAAGCTGATTTAAATATCCATTTGTATATGGACTTTTTTTACCACCACATCAAAAATTAACTAATTGAATTGGATCTTAACCTGCAATCCCGTCCGTTTGAAGTTTGCACCATAGGTCAAATTATTGTCACAAATCGCAAGCAGATCAGCAGCATCAAGTATTATTTTGACTGAAGCGTCATTTGCATTACGAGCGTTGCAAGCACAATATTTTCATAACTGTATTTTGAATAACTCTGAATGGATAATATGTGCCCGATGCAAATCTATGTGATACCTAATCAATAGTAGCTTTGATGCCAATAAATTACACTTAATCAATAGTGCTCCTCATTTAGTCTATAGCATAGTAGTTAAGGCGCTAAGGCAAAGTAGATTTTTCTAATTTCCTGTAATTATAGGCATCAAATATCAATTTTTTAAGAGCATGATAAATATAATTAGTGTATTAATTACCTGTAACCATTGACTCATTTATACAAACATATAGAACACAAGTAAATATGACATTTACATTTAATAAGTAAAACAACAAATTAACCTTATCATTTGATAGATATACATATAACTGTTTTAAATATGCTTCTAAATAGTTGATGGGTTCGATTTCCACTTTGTAAATTAGCAAAGCAATAACACCATATAAAAGAATAAACTCCAAGATTATTTTGGAGTATTATCAATTGTACCATAAACAACCCCTTAGTACAAAAATTTGATATCATCGGCTTTATCATGACTTGATCAAAAAATATTGATCTAATAAAATAATGCAACAACAAGAATAAGTTATATTGGCTATGTCAAAACATTAAAACTATCTTTAGATGGTATAATTAAAATCAAATGTTAATTACCGTTAAACAACACTGATTTTGCTCTTACTATTGCAGATGCTGGTGAATCCAACCTGGAAGAAAAAGCCATAAACAAATTTTGCATAACTTACATTGTTGTTCAGCTTCTCATTTTTTTCAGAAGGTTAGGGACATATATCAAGGTATGGCCATAATTATTATCTGTTATAGCGAGTGTTGCAAGTTTGTTATTCAAATCACTCAAACCACTTCAGATGAAAAAAATGAACTCTTGTTGATTTCATTTCTTTTTTCAGGTACATGTGCAATTACAGATGTATCTACTTCTAGCAGTCTTATCTAAATGGCAACATGGTATGCAAACTTCCTCACATGTATTTAAAGGTGGAACCCAGTGCGCGAGGCTCCCGCATGATAGCGGGCTCTGGGGAGGTCGATAATGTACGCAGTATTTCCCTCGCATTGCAAAGAGGCTGTTTCCGGCTTCCTCACATGTATTATTTGTGAAAATTTCTTTTCAGTTTTCAAATGACCCATTTACCTTCTAAATCAAGAAAAAGATGAAATTGTAACTTATAACAAGAATACTTAAGCTATGTGTAATATTTAATAAAAATTAATATTGACTAAAGCTAAAGAACAAACTAATAATTCATGACTATTGCTAAAAATAAAAATAGAACGAAAGTCTGGTAAAATTTTGTCTGTATTACTTAATTGTTTTTCTTGGTAGATGCATGATAATCTAAGCAATACAAAATTGAAATGTAAACTGTTTTTCTTACGAACACAACCAATGCTACAACTTACGGAAAAAAAGGATCGAAGATTTCAAAAATAGTTGCAAAAGACGTACCTTTGTTTAAATGATGAAGAGAAGAGAGGGAAATATATAAAACTTCAAAAAAAATGAGGGAAACATAACCCTCTGTTCAGGTTGGTTTCTCCTCAACAAATATTTCCTATTCAATTTAATATTTGCATTTATATTGAAGGTGTCAACCTTGATTTTATCATAAAACATAATTCGTTCGATCTACTAAACTAAACCAAGCATGAAAGCATAAGAAAGTTGTGTACCCTCATTACGTAATCATGTAATTAATGCAGAATATTTCTCAGCTTGTCATGCCTATCACTTTCCAATAATAAATTTATATGAAATCTCATATCTAATTATGAAACCAATTTATCATAGCTTGACTAATCTTAATAAAAGCATTGCAAAATATAGCAAACCATGACCCTTCTTACTATAATAGACTGAAAGTTTTTTTCTCAGATAACTAATGATAGTTGCTGTAATAAATGATCAAACTAACAATGCTAGTATGTGTTAACTTTAAATAGTTATATAGCAATGAATAAACCAATTTCCTTAAATCCATCTCAAACTTCTCTCGCTATGTATCTCCAACCTGTATCATTTTCTACTAGGAATATGCATCTCTGGTAGCTCATTTTCACAGTAAGAAGCTGCAAACTATAAGTTTCATTGTCCTTAACCCCATTATATATTTTATAATATTCCTATGAAAATCATATGATTTGAATTCTATACAACTAATTAATTTCAAACTTTTGAACCATTAAGAAAATACCCAACAGAAGAATCAATAGGTTTAAAGTAAATACCCAATAGAAAAAGCAACAGGTTTAAAGAAAATACCTAAAATCACGGAGAACGAAACTAGGGTTTGGCCCATTGAGATTTGGACAGTTGCGATTAACCGAAGATGAGGAAGTTAGGGCATGAACTTAATGTTGCGATGATTTAAATTTAGGGCTATCTACTATAAGTTATGAGTTGTGATTTACTACGATCTGAAATCTTGGGAGTGAAATTTGCGAGCTGGGAGAGGAAGATGAGGAAGATAGGTGGGAAGTGAAATTCTAGGAGGGAAACGGAAAAAAAGGAAATGAAAAGAACCCGTGTTCTGTATGGGTCTAAGTGATATGTACAGCGTTTAAGTGAAATTTAATACTAATTTGGGCCCATACGGGAAGTGTATAGCGTTTAGTAAGTATAAGTATTTTATTCCTTATTATTTAATAAGACTAAAGGCAGAAACGCTATGAATGAGTGCTATAAAAAGTCCAGTTTCTTGTAGTGCACCCTTACCATCGAGCGCTCCTTCTTTCATGCACAACCATATCCATAATATATAGGTTTCCAAGGATATCTAGAAAAGTGATAACATACCCTAATTGGGTGCAACCCACTTAGCCTTGCTGCATCTCCCCTGTTTCAGTCATTCCCGGTTGATGAGGCTTGAGGTTAAGCGTTAACTTTCAAGAAATAATTCTACTTAGAATGCTCATCGTTCTCAAATGACTATGTTCTGATAGCATTCATCCATACAAGTTGCCCTGAGTCTGGACAAACCGAATCACCATCCTCATCATCTCCACGGTATTCATTCGTTACGTTCAAACCGGATCGTAGCGGTTTTCTGATAATTAAATCTGATCCCGGTCTCTTCGAAACGATTAATGAAATTGGCCAATATTGATAGTCGGTTATTTAACTATCAATAAAACATCCATAAGCAGACACTAGGCCTTAATTTATAATTCTTCAAACGTTTATTTCAAAATATCTTTACTAAGATATATATTCAAATCCCTTTCCATATTCCACTATTTGAAAACCATTTCAAATACTTAAATCCATAACAGGATATTTTCAAACCATCTCAACACTTAGAAATATTTCCAAATTTCCATTTTTATACTTAGGAAAATATTATAAGTCTTATTTTCCAAAAATCTCTCAATATTAATACTTCACAGAATATTCTGCAACTTATTCCAAAGTCTCCGGAATCACTAATAATTTCCTCTCCTCAAAATCATATTCTTTTATAAGCCCTTTTTTCCCGAATCTCGAGAGAATTTATAAAATAATATTTTCAATCACTTTAAAACTCTAGATATATATAAAATAAGTATTTAAAAGAATAATAATTTATTTTTAAAAACATGTTCAAGTAATTATTTAAAATATCGAAAAACACTTTTATAAACATTAATAACTCATTTTTAGATAAACATATAAATTTTCAAAGCTGATTTTAAAAGTTAGAATTTACTAAAATAAATACTTAATATTTGAAAAATCTACTTACCGAAGTATTTCAATCTTAACTAGTTTAAAATTTAATAGTTTTAAATAATAAAATTTCCTTTTAAAGACAAACTTACTTCTTTGAATTAAAAGTATATTTTTAAAACCTCAATAACTAATTCAATTTATAAATGCCTCTCGAATCACATCACTTCCATTTCGATCTCGTTGACCATTTTCAATTTCAAAAATAGTATCCACTATTTTTCTCACCCTATTTCCATATCCTAATATAAATTCACCTATGAATTTTATATTTTCCAATTTTCATCTGTTATCGATTTCCTTTATTTATTACCTCGTTTTTATCTATATAACTTCTCTAAATTTCACCTTTTAATTAAAATAATCTAATTTATAAATTCCCTTTTATAAATTCAATTCCTTACAAATTCTTTTCATTTCTGCCAATCCATCTTTAATATCGATTTCAACTTCTTTTCATATTTTCCAAAAATATCGCTTTAAAACCCCATCGATTAAAAAACTCTTTATATAAATTATTTTTAAAATTCACTATTTAAAATATTTTTATGAATAGTTAAATACAACCCAAAAATCAATTTATTGTTTTCACCAAATCAATTTCTTTTAAAATAATCCAAGCTTCGATATAAATATTTTTTTATTCAAAATCTCCTTTAAAATTCCTTCAAATTCCAAAAATAATATTGTGGTATTTAAAATACCAAAATTCAGGCCAGTGCTACTTTGGCATCCAATTATTCAATCACAACAATAATCTATAACAGATTATTCTAACACATCATACATCACCATATATGAGATTTAAAATCAACATTTTTGAGGAATCCAAATGGATCCCTTAAACCTGTTTTTCCTGCATCCACAGATGTTAATACCACATAAAAATACCAATCCCACTTCGAGGGGGATATCGCGATATATAGGGTCATCCGCTATTATGCGGGGCACATAGGGTCTCATCCGCTATAATGTGCGGGAATATCACTCCAAATACTAGTATATATACACTACTATATATAATAAATCATTCAATAGATAATAACTTATAAAATTCAACCAGCATTCAACAATTTATTTTAACTATTTAAAATAAATTCTAGTAATCCAAATGAGTGAGAATTTCTCACATCGACTTTTCTTTGCAGTCCATTCCAATTTTAAATTAAATTGAACATCATTCAATTTAAATTAAAATCCCACTTGCCTCCAAAAATCTCCAACAAATTTTGTTGCTTAGATTTCGCAATAACGATCGAAATGCACCTTGCTTTGTTCGATTCCAATCTCATAAGAAAAACGTTATAGATTAATAACCTAACGATATAATTAAATTTCAAACTAAATACCCTAAATAAAATCAAAACCATTGATCAACTCACCTTCCTATCCAGACCGCTTCCACCTTCTTCCTCGCGTTCGAGCAAACCCAGGAAAAAGTCGAAACCCATGATTCCATCAATTCCCAACGCTACCATACACCTCTATGCACCACCGCATGCTCAACCAAGAACGCCCAAGCTTCCAACTCCCCCATCGCATAGGTGTGATCACATGCAATCCCCTGAGTGCCGCGACTGACTCCACCCAGGTCGCGAGCTTCGCTACCCATCGCTCCTCAACAAATCGCGACTCGCTCGCGCACTCCTTCCCTCCACATGCACTTACGAAAATCCCATATCGCTGCCTTGAACGGCTCCGCACGAGTGCCTCAACCCTTCTCCCTCCGTATGAGCTCTCGAGTTCAGCTAGAGATCGACGACTTCATTGCAAAGCACCAAAAGATTATAGGGTAGGGAGGAACGATTTTGAATGGATTTTTTTTTATGTTCGATCGAATTGATTGTATTGAAGAAGGAAGGAGATTAATGCGATTTTAAATTGAAGGGGAAGGTGAAGATCGTTCATGAATTTTAACTGGAGGGATTCGTTTTAAATTGCTTTCTTTTTTTTCTCTGTTAGGCTACGTGAAATATAAAGGGGAGGAGGATGTGATGTTGGCGTGTAAGATGAAGGCTACAGTGTTTTTGAAAGAAAGGAAATTTTTTTGATGTGATTGCAGTCAATTAATATAAAATATATTATATTATTTAAATTTTAAAACGTCTCGATTTACACAACTCAAAATCTCGAACCCCTATCGAGGCGTGCCGCTCGGCATTTATAATGTTATACTCCTATTCCAAATGCAATAGAAAAGGTTTCGAGTCCTAATTCGATCGTATGGAGAAGATAGCTTTTTGGACTCAATTATTATATTAGATTTCGATATTAATTTCAACGCGTTTCTATCCCGTACGATCCAACGATAACTCCAAACACTATGAAATTTGAAATCTGATAATAATACACTATTACGGATCCAATGGATCTGGTTTCATCGAAATTTGAGACTGTGCCTTGGATCACTATCTTAACGCGTCGATTTCAAAATTTCCGAAATCTTTTAAATTTTCAGTTTTAAAAACTTTCTGACCCAATTATAACTCCAAATCAAATATTTAAACCATTTAAATATTCAAAATTAAACGGTAGAAAAATCCGCGTCGTTACAATCCAGGAGTTTAGCCAACCCAGAAGGGTACATCAACTCTATTATATAGAGTATGCTTATCGATATGTTGCGCTCGAGGATTTGTTGATACTTAGTTCCAGATGGTTCATGTTTACATGTTCGAGCATGGGCCAACTGCATTTTCCTTATGGTATGTTTTATCTAGAGATATACGGCGCTTGGAAAGGTAATCTTATGATCCTTGTTATAGGAGATCCACTTTAGTTTTTAAGCTGGGAGCGTCTTTGTGGAAAATCCATTTGTACAAACATTCTTTGCTGGATTTTGTTGTATACTAAATCTATTGTTGAATGTAACAAATGTAACCATTACAGCTATAATTTATATTTGTTTGAAACCCTAGACATTATTATAATATCAATGGATTTTCTAATAGTAATGGTTTGGTTATCATAAGGTAAAAACTCCTCCATGTTTATGTGCGGCATGGTCTTACGAGATACCTTTATTTTTTAAAAGGTTTTATAGCATTGAGTAATTCAAATGGCTTGAGTATCTCATGTTGGTTTATCAGACTGATCCGGGTGTTATTTTTCTTATAATGCTCGAGTCAGCCCTGTGTATATTTCCAGATTTTGTTCATGTTCATTGAAGCTCTTGGAGAGGAGCTGAATGATTACCTACCATAGTTTTTCTTTTTCCCTTGCATTACTTTGTTTATATTTATTGGTAATTGTAAGGACAGACGGTTATGAATGTCCAGGCTTATGATAGGTTAGTTTGCTCTGATTATTATATAGATATTAAATTGTTCTCTTTGTAAAGATCTATTGAGATATTATGTGTTATCGTTCTGCTCTGATATTCTGATGTTTTTGTTGTCTTCTTTCCTATTTCTTATCTTTTCTTCTTTTTATTACCCTAATGTTCTGTCTCTTCGGCACTTGGGTGCTCGGCACGTGAATTCCGTGGATGTATTAGTGTCGACATTCGAAGGTTGAAAAGGCATTCGTTACATTATGGTATTAGAGATAAAGGTTAAGCGGGGACCTTTGCTTTGTGGGGTATAACTCATTAAGAGATAAGGTAACAGAATGTTTTATTATGAGTTGAGTGTACTATATATATGAGAGCGTGTATTTGTTAGTGCTATAAAAATATTTTATACTGTGTTAATTGGCTTGTTAAGTGATTTATTAATTCTGGTCGGTATATGGGATGCCATGGTATCGATAGGGATTTCTAAATACTTAAACAGGGCAAGCGGACACAGTATTGTTTTTGAAATTGGTAAATGAAATAATTTTACCTAGGATTATATTTTATACATAAGAAATAATTTTTAATAAACCGATATAGTTATTTATGATGTGTTTGTTTGTTAGGAAATGATAATATTCAATTATTATCATTTGTTGTTTGATTAGTTATGCCCGGCTGTTTATGAGCATTAACTATTGGTTGTTGATTTTTGAATTGTGTTTAACTAGTTTATAAATAATTTACCATTATACAACATGGGATGTGTAGATTGTAATTTAGGGAAACATTAGAATGAACATCTTGTGAATTAAGTTTCATAATTTGACTATAAGGCATTTGGTGATAATGTTAGTTTAAAATTTAATTTTATAAGAGTTGTTTATTATAGTCTTAATGTATTGTAATTAAATTAATTTATTATAGTGGCACAAAAAGCAGGATTATTACCTAGCAACTTGAACGATTGTCCATGAGTTTATGGGGAAAATAATGATAAATACATGGGTTAGACATAAAGTCTGGTATGAGCAATATATTACTCTAAACATAAAACATAGTGAGACCACACCGCTAAAACACAAAATGGGTTTTCCCCTGACTATAACATAACATTCGCTTTAAGAACTTTAAACACTAGTATAAATCAATATTTTCATTCTCAAATGTTTTATTCGTATAAATATGCCACTACCTAAATCAATAGCGATCCCTCGGCATGTTATTCAGTAATCATTTTCTTTTCAAACCAAAACTATAAGCACACTGTCTTCGACTGTCACCAAGGCCTTATGCTCTCTACTTTTGTTGAAAGGTTATGGTTTTAGCATTCGGTCGCCACTAAGGCCTTATGCTTTCATTTCTTCCTTAATGTATCAATTCTTCTAAATACACAATCGATTTTGGTTGTCATTTAGGCCTTACACCTCCGTTTTAATGTTCTCATTGTCACTTAAGACTTACACCAACGCTTTCATTTGTGGATGCCACTAAGGCCTTACTCCTTCACTTTCTGTTCTTGACAGCTACATTAGGTCTTACGTCATTTACCAAACCCTTGGTTGCCACATCAAGTGTTACATCAATTGCTTTTATGTTTTGGATACCACCATAAGCCTTACTCCAACACTCTCATTTGTAGTTCCTACTTTGGACTTACACCTACGTTTTCGTGTTTTGTTTGCTACACAGGCCTTGCACCTACATTTTCAGTTTTGGTTGCAACGCAGGCCTTGCACCTACACTTTTGGTTCTTGACTACTATATCAGGCCTTATGCCATCTACTGAACTCTATCTAACCATACAATTATTAGGTTTTGTCCTTAGTTATTCATTAATCTATTTTAAGTTTGACTACCTTCATCTAACTCCACTACTTATTTCATCATAATAAATATTCTAAGTGCTGGTTTTAACCATCTTAAGCCTTATTATAAATATCTCCCTCCGAAACTCAATTACTTTTGGTTTAAACATCTTACCGAGTGCTAAACTACCATCAGCAATTACTACCCTCGGTATCGTTTGGGGAAGCCTAATTTGGTTTGGTTTAAATTGGTTAGCATAGGAAATCTCAATTATAGGTTTTGAAAATTGTCTCCTCTAACTATGGTTCCTCTATAACCCTTATATCCCCTTTCGGCCTTCGGCCAATACCCTCGGTTTAATATCTATAGACTTGTGCTTAGCATTACTTAGTTTTCTCATTTACATATGTATACTTAGGGTTCTAGTTCATTTATTCTCGGTTCGGCTCCGCTGCCTTTGGCTTTACTTCTCAATACATATTGGAAACCGTTTTTTGCACGTCTAATGCTATCTTTACATGTGTCGGCTCTTGATTTATTTGACTTAGTCATTTCTTACCGTTACTTAGTACTTTCCTAACACCTTGAGCATATAAAGTTGATCTGGTCAATTGATCAATTATTGAATGCTTTATTTAATTAAACTACCTCCTAACCCTATATAATTTATCTTTTGGCTCTTATAAAACTCCATCTAGCTCAGTGTAATTACTTTCGAAAATTACTTATATTATTCCCAAAAAATCTTAAAAAATATATGTGTGTGTTTCTTTTCCAAAAAATTTTAAACATCAAATTTCTTCTCGTTTTCTATAATAACAGTTCTTAGATAACTCATATCAATTTATTTGCTTATAGGAAAATTCCATCAACATCCATCTCCAATAATGTGTTTCGAACACCATATTAAATTTTTAGGTCATTCTAATTACAAGAAGTATGAAAAAAAATCTTAATCATTTTGATTTTGAGTGTTTATGGAGAAAAATAGGATTAGAGAATTTATTGCTTACTTAGATTTCTTAGTTGATTGGCGCTTTTAGTTCCCTTAGTTTCAATCGTTTTCTTTTCCTCCTTTTCTTTCTTAGGCCGTTGATACCATTAAATGCTTCAAGCTTTTATTTTAATCTTTAAATGTAGAATAAAATAAAAAGAACTAATGAAAAGGTTTAAAAATGTATTATTCTCTTTTATGGGCCGCCAACCCGCCACTCTCCTTTCCATTAATTCAATCCAGTTAGTTTCTACAAGTGACCATATTGATAAGTAAATGTACACCCCAATACTTATCACATCATTTTGTTATTTAAACTTTATCCTCATAATAAATTATTTAATTAATCATTTATTAATCTATGGAGTGTTACACTACACCCATAACCGAGCCTAACATATCGAGACCGTGGTTTGAATCGTCCTAAATTGACCTGGCTTTGCTCTTAGTTTTTAAGATTTGGCTTGCTAATTTCTTAAGAGAATTCAAGAGATATTGTGAAGGGTTTTCCTCCTGTATAAATCCTATAACATTAGCTATAAATACCAACATATCCATAGAAGAAATAGGAGGAATCTTTAGAAGAAATGTGAAAATTATACTGAAATTCCAAGTAGTATCATATTTTTCAAAATCCACCTGTAGTGACTCTTTTAGTGTAATCCACACAGTAATAAAAGTGAAAAGTGGATGCATATCATTGATTCGTTGAATCGTTATAAACTGTGTGTTATCACTTTCGATTTCTATGATTGTTGTTGTTAGTTTATCTGTTGTTATCTTCATAATTGATTTAATAAGAGATGTAATCCTTAAAAAAATTACCTTGAAATAACATTCTAGTCTTCCAGACCGCTAACTCTTTGGAAATTTATACGAGGTATTTTTCCAAAAATCGAGCAAACACCAACCTTACTACAGGTGATGATAAACTACACCTACGTATGGAAATGGACCACACCAAATCATTAAAATGGTTCGGTAAGTCGCACCGTATTGCTTAACTAAAACAATATCTAAAACCTGATCTGATCTAATATGGTCAGTTGTGGTTTGAATTAATGAGCCAATCGTATTGAATTGAATTGGGCCACTCATAAAAATTAAAGATTTTACTGAATTCTTTCGTCTTAATTTTTCTACTCAAAACTACTGAAAACATGAAATGTTAAATATTTGAACTTCATGTAATTGTATAACAAACTGATTTGTTTTATAATATGTACATAAAATATATGCCCGTTGAAATGATGAACACATATAAATGTTGAAATCGGGCCCGTCGAAAGCGAGGTAATTGGGTAAATTTTGAAAAAATCCTTTTGGATCTTTGTTGGGTCTATGTAGTCTAAATTCATTTAGAACTTTTCTAAACTTTCTTTTAAATAAAATTATCATCTTATTATAATTATTTAAAATTAGTTTGATTTAATTTTAATTTATTCATGTTATTATTATTTTTTATTTGATGGACGCATCAAATGCGCTCATATGTGAATGTGTAAGTGTTACGTTCAGAATGTATGCATAGCAAATGTGAATGTTTTTGGTGTTGGTATTTACAGCACAATAGTCACATATCCCCTCCATATATGTCTTTGTCGTCCAAAGAAAAAAATTTGATTTGTTCACATGTGCATATTTATATAGATGTAAATATATGTGTATGAAAGATATAAAAGAGAATCTAAAATTGGCTTAAATTAAAAAGTTAGTTCAAACATCATTACGTTACTTTTAAAGCTAATTTTGTAAACTTTAATACACACATTCACATATATACATATATTTATGTGTATATAAATTAAATTAATATTTTGGAAAAAAACAACATAAAATTATACTTAACTAATTTGCAATTCTAAACCATACTTTCAAAACAAAATAGCTTGCCATACATCCAAACTTTAAATTAAGAAATAAATCAACGGAAATTTAAAGATTTCCCTTTTTTTCTTTTTTCTTTTGGAAACAACATATGAACTTTAAATTCAATTAATTTACATGTAAACAATACAAAAAATATTTCAAAAGATTTATAGAACATCCTTTAATCCATAACTTTGTAATATGTAATATGTTCCATTAATATAATGATTCCAAAATTTTATTCAAATAATATTTTTTGAATTAAAAGGATCAGACGAATTAGGCATATATTAATTCATGACAATTAGATCTAGATCTAAATTACATGCATATAAAATGATTAAGCAAAAAGAACATAATAGAATCTATGATTGATATTATCATCATCACATGGATAATAAGAAAATGGGAAATTAAATTCAAACTGATGATAAAATAAATGATTCAAAAGTAGAACTTTGATAATCATACATAACCCAAAACATACAAGGCGAAGAAATAGAAGATGTGGAGAATTACAGGCATGTGAACATGATAATTTACATCATATGAATAAAGCAAAATTACCTTTCAGATAAAGCCTAGAGAAATAGACCTTGAATGAAGAAGAATTCCTAGATTCTACAAATCGATCTCCAAATACGCAATTATCTATAGACAACCACTTTTTTCTCTTTTGTTTTGTTTTAATTTTGATTTGAAATTTTAAAACCTTATCCTCATGGAAATTTCATCATTGAGAAGAGAAGATAATTAGAGAGAGGCAGAAAATAATGGAGAGAAAATTTTATTAAAGGAGGAAATAAATGTGGCATTCAATATATGCTGATTCCTCTCTTTTTAATAAGATTTTCCTTTCATTTCAAAATAAAAGACTCCTCTTATTCCTTAAAGGAAGGATGGCTATTACATGGGATATTTGGGCTCCAAAACATTCCAAAAACCAATTAGTATTATTTTCATCCAAATCCAATTTAAATTTCCTTTCGATATCGTATACCGATACGCGTGCTTATAACTGTTTAGTACGCACTTTATTAAATACTAATAGAAATAAAACAAGAAATTTTTTAATAATTAATATTTCATAAATATTAATTAACTTTTATTTCAAGCTCATTTTAGTATTTATTATGTTTAAATCAAATTTAAATATTCTAGCGATATTGTATATCAATACGTGCGCGTTTATAACTTTTATATACCCACTTTACTAAATACTAATGACATTCAAATAAATTAAATAATTTTTAATAATTAATATTTTATAAATATTAATTAATTTAATTAATTTTTAGCTATTAAAAATTAATTCAATCATGTGTTTCATTTAGAATTTTCATCATTTTGGTTGTGTGACTCATAGGTGAAAATTTAGTCAACTGTTAATATTAAACAATTAAATATTAACTTTCACATGTCATCATAGCTAATGGTGTGAAATTTTGGCTGAATTTATCACTCACACATGTTTTGGTAAAATCCAATTTTATTTATTATAAGCGTTAACCATTAGCGACACTTATTTACACCAATTCTCTTCGTCAGAACCATATCACTTTGGACTTAAGGAATTTGATAATGATTAAAATTCCAATATCATCCTTATTCAACTCTATAGTCCAAACACAAAGTCTTTGATTCAATAATAACAATTATTATTAATCAAACTACTCTAGTCAGAGATTTTGACTTTGAGTTGACTTCAATTGACCGTGATACTAACCACATATAACTGAGGAGACGGATCATCTCTCGAATTGTGTTTCACTTCCAATACTTCCACTCGACCCAACTATGGTCATTCGATGGACTCTTTGCCATGATTTTACTATAATAAAAGCAGAGTTTCATATTGAAGATCAACAGTATTCTGAAGTCAAGAGAACTATATAAATTAGTCATATCGATATTTTATGTTTGACCTCGGTTATATTAGCCAACAAAAAACTATCGACTGAGTCATTTCATATTTATTCAATAACTATTAGTATGCAACCCCTTGTTACCCCCCAACGGTCACGAGTAATACACTGCCTAAAATATGGAGAGCGTTACGTAATCTAGTCATAATGGATGCATTTATGTCTAATCTCGATACATCTTAACTAAAAATATTTAAAATGATATGTTTATTTATTGTGATAAATCACTCATGATTGAAACACATTGTAACTACTATCACAAAACATACCATTTATGGATTTTCTATTAAATATACATTTAATTAAATTGCTTAATTAATATAACACATTATACCAAGTATATAATAGAAAGAAAACACTTTTGTTTCGAACACGATTGGTTATCGAGTTAGATATATGTAACAAATTACATAATTGCGTATATGGGATACCCCTAACTCTATTAATACATATGTTTGAATAAAAAATGAGCAAACACCTCCGAACGATTTATTGTAGTGGATTAAATAAAGAATAAAAAATGGAAAAGTAAAAGACACCGGGTTGGTTCAGCCATAATTGGCCTACGTCCACTGTTTTCTTATTCCTTTCTCTTATATTTCTAATATTACAAGCAACTGATGAAGAATACAATGATTTATAACAGAAAATGGCGATACAGATGCTCCATGCAATTGATTCTGTAACTCGGAGTCTTGTAGATCCTGAAAAGTTGTCGTTTGGATGCCGAATGCTTGAATATTTATAGGGATGAGGAGGTGATGTCATTAATTAGGATGTTTCCTTATATATCTTGCCTAGAGGGAATATTCCTAGGAATCTGGAATATGCTTGATGATTTTCAACTATATGCAGATTTCCTTCCATATTTGCATTGCTTAGTTTGGTTGAAGGCTTGGTCCGGGTGGGTGTTTGTTCGGCAAAAATGCACGTGGACCGGTTATTGGCCGAGTTTGCATGCTTTCCCATTTGGCTCGGCCCCCTTTCAGCTCGGTAGACTCCCTCTAGGCTTGGTTCAGTATGTCATCAAGGCACACAACTCAGTAGGTCAAGTGTTAGCTTGGTCCAGTTTGTGCTCTTCTCTTTGGTCCGACACCCTCCTTCCTCAAGTAAGTATTCCTGGTCTGACATCCTCCTTCCTCAAGTAAGTGTTCATGGTTCGGCACCCTTGGGGTACCGAATAAGATATCCTGATCGGTACCTTTGGGTATTGATTAATATATCATATTCGGTACCCATGGGTACCGAGCATAGGAGATGGGGTAGGAAATGTTGCCTTCCTTCATTGCCTCCTCTTGGCTTCCATCAAATTATAATCCTGTGGGCGAAAATGCCCATAACACTTATCCTTCAAAGCCTAGCTCGTAAATTATGAGGTGGGCTTTATTGAATTACTCCTCGGACTTCTTAGCAGATGTGTATCTCTCTATCCTAGATCGTTGTGCCTAGGTTCGGTGGCCAGCATTGGTTCGGTATCATATCGGTCCGGCTCTTGGACCCTCTACCTATATATGCTGACACGCCCTATCCATTGAACACGCTTATTCACTTTCCAACCTTCCACAAAAATTGCGACCCTTCATCTCCCCAAGTCCCCATTGTCGTCCTTCCTTGTTCAAGTATCCAATCCAATTCCAATCTTCAATCTAAGGTTGCTTCATGATAAGGTGAGTATCTTACCTTATCTCAACATCGACTCCTTCAATCTCCATGTTGTAATTCACTTAGATCATTGGCCGTGCCCTACTTTGCTCTATCCTAGGGTTAGAGATTAGGATTGTTCTGGTTCGGATCTCAACCAAAAAACTTAGTGTAGTTCGGTATTCGGCCAAACAGAAGCGTTGCGGCCTCCCTTTTGTAGGAATAGTACACATGCCTACACACAAACATACACACGAACGCTTCCAACTCTTATGATAACGTATGAGATAATTGATCATGTCAGATAAGTATGTCGGGACATCGCCTTACTCGTTCTTCTACTACCTCCGAGAATCAGGCTCCTTCTACTTCCAACCTTCTGGGCCCTACTCAGCTGGGGCGTCGCTCCAACCAACCCAACTCCGCTCACTCTCTTGTCTATGGATATGGACCATCGGAGCTGCTGATAAACCCTACGGACTCTGAGGCTTCAACTTTGATGGCTAAATAGCTTGATCTTATTGTGGGTACCAATGGCATTCCTAAGGAGGATCTTATTCTACCTACTCCAGAACAGCATGCACAAGCTCCCTCCAAGGAATACATGCCATGCTTCCCTTATCACTGCGATGCTAGGGCTCTGCCTCCTCTTCTTCAATGGGTTGCAGGGTTTCTTGTGTACTTAAAGATTGCTATGTTCCAGCTGCATCCGAACGGTTACGCCATCCTTATCAGCTTGTACTACACTTCATGAGGGAGTTCTAGAAGCCCCAGACTTATCGCAAGATTGATTCCTATAGGCTATAAAGGGCAAGCATGAGGGTTCCCCTTTATTATTCTCGAGGCGTGGAGCAAGTTCAAGCTGGTCGAGGACTTGTACTCCAAATATAGCATGTTCAAGAAGGAGTACTTCATTATTCGAGACAATTCTCTATGCCTTCACCAATGGCACTCAAGATATAAGCTCACTTCTTTCTTCTATCTCATGGCTTAATTTTGTGCAGAAAAGCTAATGTCCCTTCCTTGGGGCTTCATTTTCAGGTGTTGTAAGAACTGGAAAGGACTTGGATGACATGTTATAAAGGCTCCAGCAAATCCCTAGGGAGTTCCAGGAGGTTCCCCGCCTCATTACTAATGATAACTTAAGATGGCTCAGATTGTTGGTGGCCAGTCGTTCGATTGGAAGGGGGCAGACAGCCTTCTGTCCAGATGCCCACCAAAGCCAAGAAGAAAGACTCGACTACTGGTGAAATAAGCAAGGCATCATCTTCCCAACCTTCTATTCCTGGTGCCATCTTGACTGCTGATTCATCTGGAGTAGTTCCTACCGTATTAATGGGCTCAAAGGAGCCGGAGTTAGGTGCATTCAAGATAGTTCCCAGTAAAAGTGGCTAGCTGAAGACCTTAAGGGAATGGGAAGATAGCAGTACTCACATAAGGTTGGAGGAAGAGGTGGGCACTCATTCCTACGATAGTGATCGTACCACCTCATATCACGATGAAGCCCACTCTTTTAGGGGCATTGGTTTGGCTACTCCGCCTAACCTGAAGGTGGATGAAGCCATATGCCTTGCTTTTAGTACTAAGGAAGAGGACAAGGAAGAGGCTTTCATCCCTGGAGACATTAATTTTCCAATTACCTTTTGGACCCGGATCTTGGGATCATCTACGGGGACTCTACATCCATTGCAGAGATTTAGCGAGAGTTAGAGGCTCACAAGGATCCTAAGGGTCCATGTTGTAGTTACACACTCTCGCACTTACACTTGCACTATTTCACATTCTTGTCATGGTCATGCATTTCTTTAGGTGATTGGATGATTCTAAACCATTGTCTTTTATTATTACAGTAGACATAAGCTCAAGGAGGGAGAAAATAGCATCCAAGATAAAACAGTTGGCTCCCCCAAAAGATGTGAAAACGACAACATCTTTATTTAAGCCGAGGGAGAACATTAGGTAGCCGCCGACAAAACTAAAAACATGACAAACTTGTCGGCTATCGCCTAGCTGGGGACATAGGTGACCAAGACCCCAAAATAACTCATGGAAGAGATCCCACTTTCCGAACACCCCAGTCCAGCATTTCAAGTCCCATCGATTCTCTTCTTTCCTGGCATCTGATTCTGAAACCTCCAAGCAATAGGAGAAGACTGACAAAAGAGGAGCTATAGTGCCTACCCCCGGGCAGAAAGATAAGAGGAAAGGGGAAAAAGAAGTAAATGTCATCATTGATCCCTCAAATCCGCTCTTCGATGAATTCCAACAGCCCTATCAGCCAAGAGATCCTCTGGTGCGCCTGCTCATTTACACCCCTCTATTTCTTTTATTAGATCGATAGAACTCCTCGCAGATGGTATGGCTAGAGTGAAAGCACTTTCAGAATTCCACACTTGGGTTATCAAGGTGGAGTAATAGATCAGCAAGCAAAGCGTTGAGAAGAGCACCAAGATATTTGATCTTCAAAAGCAATTGCATCAAAAGGATCTGGACCACAAATAGGTGGTGGATGCTTTGGAGAGGTCCTAGACCAAGGAAATCCGAAAGCTTAAGGCAGCCCATACCGAAGATTTAGAGTGGATGAAGAGGAGTACTCCGAGAATATCAATGCTGCCAAGAGAAAATATGATAAAGCCAAGCGGTTCGTCAACGACTATAAGAATGCTAAGGACAAATTGACCAAGAGGCTGGATGAGATCCAAGTGGTAGTTGAGAAGGTGGAGCCTGACATTGCTGACTTAAAAAAGAAAGTTGTAGAGTGGAGGGCCAAGAGAGTTTCTCTTCAAGTTGAAGTTAAGGCCTTGATTGCGGGCAAAGCTGTTGAAACTTCTAGGGTCGGAAAGCTACAGGCTGAGTGTGACAAGCTGAACAACTATCTAGATCAAGTAGAGAGACTCCTGGATGAGATCTACTATAAAATGTTCACCGAAAAGAGTCTATCATTATGGACAATTACCAAGAGGTCGCGGTCTTCATCCATAAATGGTTAATTAAGGAGGCAAAAACTGCCAGTGAGAAAGGTGGTTCACCATTCAGTCTTGAAGCCATTGACGCTTGATTCTCAGTGGAGGAGATGGAGGCTATCCATCTAGGTGACATCAAGTTAGCTAATACTAGAAGGCTTGAAAGGGAGAGGCAGAGAAGAAGAAGAATGGTGACTTAATCTCCGAAACGGCTGTACAAGGTCATGCTCCTAAACTGGTGATTTATGTCCCCATGCACGATGTTTCACTAACTGTTTTCCATGTTTCTTCAAATCCATCTGCTGGACGCCAGCCCCTGAATGCTCCTCCCACTTCGACTAATACTCAAATCCTAGGTAATGCTCCCATGTCCCCTAAAGAAGGTAGGATTTTCCTTTACAGTTCGTGAGCTCCTGCTCCATAAGTTCGAGCTCGCTTGAGTGAGTCCATGTCTGATAGTTTTCCTCATTCCTCTACAGGCGATATGCATGTGGTATGACTTAATGGTGCTGTGGTTACTTCTGATGCTCCCCCTCATACACCACGCCCCTTGGCCCCACCAATCGTCCAACTGATAAAGCTCATGATGAGATGATTGTTGCTCTCCAGGAGGATGTTGACATTGAGATTACAGGCTCTTCTGACCTTGTTTAGAAGTTTGATAAAGAAGAAGCCTTGAGACAACAGGTCTTGGCGAATTTCCTCGTGGACATGGCGAGGGTGAAGATAGAAGCCATGGAAGAGTTAAAGCTCATGAAGAGAAAACAAGCTGAGCTTGATGTCGGTGCTGCTGCCAAGAGGAAGGAGGAAGAGGAGGAAAAGGAGAAGAAGGAGCATGAGCATAAGGGCTCGCATGGGCACAAGGGTTTGAGGCATCATTCTAAGTAGTTCGTCACTAAGTCTAAGTTGACTAAATCTAGGTTGAAGTGATGACCACACCTTCTTCTCATCTTTATTTTGCTTTTTGTTTTTTGCTAATGCCGAACATACCTTACACACAGAATTCATTTTTGTATTAAACATTCTTACTCGCGCATGACCAACTTTGGTGTGTTTATTAGGGCCAAGCGCGTAGTGTTTCTTGGTACTTGGTGATTTTTGCCTTATGAACACCTGTATGTCAGATAACATGTTTATATTACAGTTTGATTGTTAATACGAATTCTATTTTGCCTTTTGCTGATTATGGTGCAAATGTTTAGTCTGCTCTAGTTAGTTTTATATTGCTTTGATTATCTGTTGTCATTGAACTTATCCGCATGTTAGGGCTGAACCAACTAGGCGGTTGTTATGTCCTGACGGCCGGTAAGTTGAGTTCTCCTTATCCTTCCACAAGTTCAAAGCCGTTTGACAATGATGAACACCTGAGCAATGTTACTCTGGCTTACCATTGCCAAAAGGAAAATATAAGGCGATCGTTAGTCGTGGTCACCTGAATAGAGATCCTTCCAATCCACCACTGTCGGCTGAGTAGTTTTGTCGATCTTGCGAGCACCCGTTTGGAAGTCATATCCTGACCATGGGCTGATTGAGTTCTCCATTGCCAGTAAAGAAGTTTAGACAGATCATCAACGACGAGCACCCCTTTGGCGGCCATGTCCTGACCATGGGCTGATTGGGCTTGCCATTGCCGGCAAAGATGTTTGGCTTGATCATCAATGGTGACCACCCATTTGGTGGCCATGTCCTGACCATAGGCTGATCTGGCTCGTGCCTACAAAGAAGTTTAGGCGGATTGTAAACGGTAAGCACCTATTTGGCGACCATGTCTTGAGCATGGGCTGATCAGGCTCGTCGTTGCCGGTAAAGAAGTTTGAGCCGATCGTCAATGGCGAGCAACCATTTGGCGGCCATGTCTTAACCATGGACTGATCGAACTCGCCTTTGCATCGATCGTCAACGGCGAGCACCCATTTGGTGGCCGTGTCCTGACATGGGCTGATTCGACTAGCCGTTGCTGACAAAGAAGTTTTGAGAGAAAATAACCAATGATTGAACTTGGTTCCTAGGTCGAGGAGTTAGGTTTTAAGCCTATGCGATATCCCATCATAGTGTCTATGTTAATCCAACGCATTCAATTGATAGCATAAGGTTATGTTTCCTATTGATTATCCGTCGAGAAAATTTCAAGGAAAGCAGACTTTATTAGAATTTGTTTTATAATGATATTAGTTATAAAGCTTCGATACAGTGAACATGAAAAAAGTACAAGTAAAATAATGACGGAGATAGTGGGCGTTCCAAGCCTTCCTGAATATGGCTCCATCTACGGTATTGAGGATGAAAGCTTCGTTTCCTAAATGCTTGTGAATGACAAATGGTCCTTCCCAGACTGGATCCAGTGCCCCCGGTCTAGGGAATATTCATTTAAGTACCAAGTCCCCTTTCTTAAGTGGGCGGTGTTTGACCTTAGCATTGTATTGGGCGTCTATCCTTCGCTTTTGTGCTTCTGCCTTTAGAACGACTTCCTCGTGTCTTTCATCAACCAAGTCAAGCGACATGTTCAGCAACTCTTCATCCTCGTTTAGGTCATAGTAAATCCTCTGGTGTGATGGTACTACTGTTTTTACTGGCAACATTGCTTTCGACCCGTAAGCCAATGAGAAGGGAGTATGACCTATTACCATTTTGAAAGAAGTGCGGTAGGCCCATAATGCTAGAGGAAGCTCGTCCACCAATGCTTCTTTCACCTACTCCAATTGCTTTTTTATGAGAGTTTTCAAAACCTTGTTGACCTCTTTACCTGCCTATTAGTTTGTGGGTATGCTACATTGGAAAAACTCTTCTTTATCTAGTGTTGCTGGAAGAAGTTAGCGAACTCCTCACCGTCGAACTACAATCCGTTATTCAAGATAATCCGAAGGGAAACTCCTTACCTGCATATCACATTTCTGATTAAGAAGTTTATAACCTTGGCCATCGACACTTTAGTAAGGGGTTCCTCTTCCACCCACTTAGCAAAGTAGTTAACCATCACTATGGCACACTTAGCTCCCCCCGCGCCATTGGAAGCTCCACGATCGGGTCTTTTCCCAGACCGCAAAGGGCCAAGAGCTGACCATGTGAATTAGCTCAATTGGTGGTAGCATGAGAATCTTAGCGAACCGTTGGCACTTGTCACATCGCTTCACGTACTCTATTGCATCATGATTCAAGGTTGGCCAAAAGTATCCATACCACAACACCTTCTTCCCCAAAGTCTGCCCCCTGTATGGTCTTGCAGCTCCCTTGATGTATGTCTCCCATTACCTTTTCGGCCTCTTGCCCAGCGATGCATCTCAGTAGCGGGTTCGAATATCCTCTTCGATACAGCAGTCCATCCTGGATAACAAAGCGGGGTGCTTTCCGTAGAATCTTCCTAACCTTGATCCAATCGTCGGGTATGTCTCCAATAGCTGCAACCATATTCACTTTCTCAAAACTGGGTCTATGTAGGGTCGTAATAGGTACCGATCCCAATAGAGACTTATTTCCCAAACTTTCCAACAACTCATCCGCATCTTGGTTTTCCTCCCGTGGAATATGCTTAACCATGCAGTGCTCCATCCCAGTAAGCAAGTCTGTCACCTTTTCCAAATAAGATTTCAAGCGTTCACCTTTGACCTAGAATTCCCTGAGCACCTGATTCAGCACCAACCGAGAGTCGCTATGAACACACATCGACCTGATCCCTAGCTTCTTTGCTAATTCCAGTCCAACTATCAAAGCCTCATACTCTACCTTGTTGTTTGTTGCTTTGAATCCCTATCTAATCGAATAAATCAATTTCCTTCCTTCCGAGGTCAGAAATACTATCTCCGCACCAAAGTCATGATCATTAGATGCTTCATTAACGTACATTCGCCACTTGAGGGCTTCCTCCTCCTAGGGCTTTACTTCATCATCTTGAATAGTAAACTCAGCAAGAAAGTCTGCTAGTGCTTGCCCTTTGATTGTAGTTCACTGGTGATAGGTTATCTCGTACCGGCTCAACTCGATGCTCCACTTAATAAGCCTCCCTAAAGTGTCCGGCCTGTGGAACCTGGCTCAGGGGCTGGTCCGTTAGCACCTAGATAGGGTGTGATTGTAAGTAATGCCTCAGCTTCCTAGATGCAATCAAGAAATAGTATGTCAACTTCTCCAGCTTAGGATACCTGGACTTTGGGTCAGTGAAGTGCTTGCTTACGTAGTACACTAGACGCTGTACCTGGTCTTCCTCCCTAATCGAAGCCATGCTCAGAGCATGATGTGACACCGCTAAGTAGATGTAAAAATCTCCCCCCTCAACTAGTGTAGACAACACCGGTGGTTTCTGGAAGTGCTCCAATAGGTTTAATAATGCAGCCATACATTCATATGTCCAAACAAACTTGCCTTTTTTTTCTTTTTGAGCACTTCAACAAATGGGATACACTTGTCAGTGGATTTGGATATGAACCTGCTCAAAGCTGCTACCTTCCTATTTAAACTCTGCATTTTCTTTTGAGTTTCGAGAATTTTGATGTCTCATAGTGCCTGGACCTATTTCGGATTAGCCACTATCCCTCTCGCATGCACGAGAAACCCAAGAACTTTCCAAACATTACTCTGAAAGAACATTTCAATGGGTTTAGCTTCATCCCGTACTTCTGTAGAATTTAAAACATTTTTTCCAAGTATAAGATGTGGTCTTAGTACCTCTTTGACTTCACCAACATGTCGTCAACATATAGCTCCATATTTTTTCCAATCTGTTCGGTGAACATCCTATGTTACTCCCGCAGTTTTAAGTCTAAACAACATCATCTTGTGCAGCAGAGTCTCCTTTTTTCTGCTTCATAGGAGGCATCCTTGGGTCGATGTTCAGGGCATAACAAGCAACTGAGGGAGAAATCCAACACATGTATGCCTGGGACCAGCGAACACGTCTTGGTTGTCTTGTAGAAAACCAATCAGGTGTATCTTTAGATCCCGCTCTAGACCAAATCCGATTTTCATAAGTTTCATAGGATCGCTATCATCAACTTCCACAAACTCCAAAGCCCTATGGGCTCAGCTGCGGCCCTCTCTCCTCCATTTCTCGGGTCAAGCTCATTATGAGGATCATTTGTAAACTTGAGAGGAGTGGCCTTCCTTTAATTACTATACGAGGGAGTTCTTGGCATAGAAGGCAACTTTCGTGCCCTTCCCCTTCATTATCCATTTGTTTTCCTGGCTCTGCAACATAACATTCCCAAGCGATGTCTTGGTTTCCTTCCACCACCCCTATTTCGTTGGTTATTGGGAAGTTCATCGTCAAACACCAAAGGGCCACTACTACACGAAAGTCGGATAAGGCTGGATATCCTAGGAAGGCTTTGTAAGTTGAGAATCCATCCACCAATATGAAAGTTTGTTTTCGCATGGCTAAGCAGGGATGAGTTCCTATCTCAGAAAAAAAATCCAACCTCCCTAAGAGCATAGTGCCTTCTCCCGTAAAACTATGTAGTCGTTGGTTGCATGGCGTGACATCTTCCATGGACAATCCCATCTTATCGAACGCATCTTTGAATAGAATGTTCACTGAACTTCCATTATCTACCAAAATTCTATGCACTTCTACTGGGCCAAACATGGCTGTAATCACCATTGGATCTATATGCGGGTACAACTTCCCTTGTAAGTCATTGTCATCAAAAGTTATCACCTCCTGCTCCCGACGTGGAGTCTTAACTCCTTGTTCCTCACATATCGTGCATACATAGACATCTCCATTTTCAAAGACTTTGCATACTTCTCTATCTCACCCCAGCTCCCCGTCTGCCATATGAGGTCCTCTTGCTATGGTATTAGTTACTAGCCTCTTGTCTTTTCCACGGTTGGCACCAGATCCTTCACCCTCATTTTCCAATAAGGGCTGTCTCAAGGCCTGCTTCTCGGGAGTGGGAACTACCCCAGGCTCTTGGTACACCGCTCCAGCTTCTTCTTCCTGATGTATTCCTTAATTAAGTCCCGCAAATGGCGACATCCATTGGTGTTACGTCCACGGGACTCGTGGAACCTGCAGTACTTCCTAGATTTTCTTTCAGTCATTGTTTCTTTATTCGGAATAGGAATGTTGTACTGTTGATAACGACGGAAATTTCTATCGATTAGAAAACCGTCGTTAAAAATATT
The DNA here is from genome assembly GCA_030737815.1 of Allium fistulosum. NCBI lineage: Eukaryota > Viridiplantae > Streptophyta > Magnoliopsida > Asparagales > Amaryllidaceae > Allium > Allium fistulosum. The sequence goes on from CM060904.1 coordinate 695,345,275, forward strand.
ATCGTTATAAAACCACAAGTGCGTGGTGTACAATTGCAGTACGTATGTGAGTACGGGTCGATCCACAGGGAAAGAATTAAATTTCAATATTACTCAATCAAATTAGCCTAAAGTTTTTGAAATTTGTTTTAAACTAGAAAATTGTAGAAAATGAGCTAGAGCAAAAGTAAATAAAACTATGATAATAAGCAGCGATTTAAAGGCAAATCCACTTCCAATCATTCATATAAATCAACACAAAATTCACTTGTAATCTCTCATTAAATATTAAGTAGAAATGATAGATGTGCTTATTATAAGTATGATTTATTTATGCTATTAATTAGCACAACTTAAATCATCAAACTCTAACACACCATTCAAACCCACTTATCAACAATCATGAAAATGACATGAAAATTATAAATAAAATCTATTTTAAGTATGATCTATTTACTATTAATTAATAACATAGACCATCAAATTTTGATTTTAGTTTGGATTTCATTATCAAAATCACTTAGGCAAATGATCAACTAGTTTTGTTTTAAATGGAGTTAAGCACAGCCTATTTGAGATGTCAACATATGCTATCAAAATTCAATAAAAAAGAAACATAAACCACCATCATTAATATTTTCCATTAAGCACATATGAGAGATCACGAATGAAATCATTATGTTAATTTAATATGTTTCATGTGAGCTCCATTACCCCTAAATTGAAGGAGTTTAGCTACTCATATTTGAAAACATGTTAACATAAAATGATTTCAACATAAAATAAAAGTAAAATGAGAGCTAATTACAAGAAAAGAGAGCTAACTACTTGCATAAAATAAAACTAAACTAATTACAATAATAAAATCTATGCTACTAACATGAAATACAAAGAGCACAAAGTAAATAAGAGATCATAGAATAAAAGAGCAATAAAAGTAAGCATGAAATAAAAAATTGCATGAAAGTAAAAACAAGGCTATGAAGCCATTAAAGAAATTTTTATTTAACTTTGATTTGTGGCTACAATCTTGCATAAAAAGAAGAAGATTACATGAAACATAAGGGGTATTTATATATGCTTAAAACCCTAATTCATATTCTAGGAGACTACCTAAAATGCCCTTGAGAAAGTGTAACCTCTAAGTAATCATTAGGGGAATAAATAATTCCCACTAACATGCCTTTAAGCCTCCATTAACATGTGCATATGCTTTTAATTATGGACCATATGATAGTGGGTATGTGGGCTCCTCCATGTTGCATGAATTCTTTTATTTCCATTCTTTATTTGCTTTCAACATGTGTACATGCATTTATCCATGAAACCTCTTCATATTTGCACTCCATTTCCTATAAGTAAAAATAAAAATGTGCAAATAAATTTTCTCAAATTAAATCATACACCAAATTACCATTTTACCCCCCAAATAAAGATGAACAAATGATATTTTGAAAATAATTTAAGTTTTGGTTTAAACATATCAAATACCCCAATATGCTCATTTATTTAAATTAAAGGAGATTAAATATGGAAGTAAAAAATAAGCACTTTTACATGCACATTAAATACCCTCACACTTATCATTTTATTCGTCCTTAAATAACCTAAAACTATGATAAATCCGTTTTTGTAGGAAACACGGTTGCATTGAGCGTTGCAACAAGCCGTTAAACCTCTAGGTGTCCCTAGTAGGACGAGTGCTGTCTCTAGAGGGTTTTCAGGGGATACTACCCACAAAATCCAAACGCGATATGCAAATTCTAATGCGACTACATGATGCAAGTTTTCAAAAATATTTACAAATGAATAATTTACTTTTAAAGTAACACGAGTAAGTTAAATATAAGTTCTGGTCATTATCAAGAAATTAGTCCTTTTACTCATCAAAACTTCCAATAAAAATTAAGTTATCATCACAATTAGTCTCTAGTTTGGTTAGTTGTTTCGGTTGAAAACATAGTGCAACTATGAAATGAATCCTTAGTTGATTATCAAGGTTTTGCAAAGTGGTATTTTTATTTCTTTTGAATAACAAGTCAAATCAAATAAGTGAAGATAGTGCTTGGATTTTACTTGCTTGCTCTCTCTATATTGAAAAATATTAACATTATTATTATTTACACACCTAACTAAGATAAACTGAGGCCAGATATATTGATCATGCACTGCCTTTCGGGCTTACGTGAGAAGAATACAGAGCGTGGAGAGTATACACACTTGCTAATGAACACATGACTCTATGTGTTTATTATTATTATTCAAATTTTATTTACGTACACCTAACTCAGATAAACTGAGGGCAGATATACCGATCATGCATTGCCTTTCGGGCTTATATGAGAAGGGTACAGAGCATGGCAAGTGTACACACTTACGTGTGAACACTCGACTCTAGGTGTTTCTTATTTTATAAAAGCTTTTTTATTATTATTTTTTAGAGAGTGTTATGCAAAATCATCTTAGCACCACTTAACTTAGAAGATCAAAAATGTTATCGCCTTTACTTTAAATCAACAACTCTTTTAAATAAAGATTACAATTAGGACATACTTCATAATTATCACCTATGAACCTTCCTATGTACTAGTTAAACCATAGTTACTTGTAATCAAACTTTTATTTTTATTTTTGTTGAGATAAGTAAATTTTCAAAAATTTCAATTTAATAACCAAAAATATATACTTATCTTATAGTGTTTCTTCAAAAGTAAATCAATATGCTGAAAAGAAAATTTATTTTGGGATTTTTTTTTGTTTTGTAAAGAAAATGCAAAAAATAAACCATAGAAAATCAAAATAAACATGAGACCCCCCCCACACTTGATTTTGACTATGTCCCTACAGTCAATACATGATATAATGAGTATAACGGAGAAAAATATGTACATATTTACAAGAGAGGGTTAAAATTTCTTACTAGACATGGTGTGGCTCATGAAGAATCTTGAGCTCCTTCTCTCGATCAGTCGCCAACTCCAAATAAGGTTTTAAACAATGACCATTGACTTTAAAAATCGAACCATTCTTAGGATTTTCTATTTCTATGGCACTGTGTGGAAAAACAGTACATACCATGTATGGTCCTGTCCTCCTTGATTTTAATTTCCCAGGGAACAAATGAAGTCGATAGTCATACAAAAGAACTTTTTGGTTTGGCGAAAATGTTTTCCTTAAGATTGATTTATCATGAAAAACTTTTGTTCTTTCTTTGTAAATTTTCTCATTTTCATACACGTCGTTCCTAGTCTCCTCTAATTCATTGATTTGCAATTTTCTATTTTTGCCAACTTTTCAAGATCAAAATTTATGTTCTTAATCGCCCACAATGCTTTATGTTCAAGTTCAATGGGTAAATGGCACGCTTTACCATATACATGCCTAAAAGGAGACATCCCAAGATTGGTTTTATACGTAGTTCTGTAAGCCCAAAGCGCATCTGTCAATTTTAGTGACCAATCTTTTCGATTTTTATTCACAGTTTTCTTTAAAATTTGTTTGATTTGACGATTTAAAACTTCAACATGACCACAAGTTTGAGGATGATAAGGCATGGATAACTTGTAGGTTATCGAGTATTTCTTCATTAGAGTTTCAAATGAATGATTACAGAAATGGGTTCCATTATCGCTTATTATTATGCAGGTGTTCCAAACCTCGAAAAGATGTTTTCTTTTATGAATTTCATAACAACTTTGTGGTCATTTGTTTTACAAGGAATGGCTTCAACCTATATAGAGATGTAATCAGCAGCAAGAAGTATGTAGAGATTTCCAAAAGAGTTAGGAAATGGTCCCATAAAATCAATACTCCGGACATCAAAGATTTCGATTGTAAGAATGGGGTTCAAAGGCATCATGTTTCGTCGAGAGATTTTCCTAACATTTGGCAGCGATCGCAAGTTTTGCAAAACTTAAATGCGTCTTTGAAAAGTGTAGGCCAGTAAAAACCATATTGAAGCACCTTTTCCATTGTTTTCTTCGAACAGAAGTGACCACCACAAGCTTGGTCATGACAAAATGAAAGAACACTCTTTATTTCTCAATCCGGGATGCAATGTCGAATGATTTGGTCGGAACAATACTTAAACAAGTATGGATCATCTCAATAGAAGTACTTGACTTGGGAAAGAAATTTATATTTATCTTGTTTTAACCAAAATGAAGGAGTTTCCTTAGTGACTAAATAGTTCACTATATCAGCATACCATGGGTCGACGGAAATAGAAAGAAGTTGTTCATCAGGAAAGTTCTCGTTGATTGGTAAAGAAGATGGTACGTTTGGAAGACATGACAGATGATCAGTAATGACGTTATCGGATCCTTTTTTGTCTTTGATCATAAGGTCAAATTCTTGAAGTAACAGGATCCAACGGATCGAACGAGACTTAGCATCCTTTTTAGCAAAAAGGTATCTAAGAACAGAGTGGTCAGTGTAAACAATAATGTATGAGCCAATCAAATAAGGTCAGGATATTTCAAGCGCAAAGAATATCGCTAGAAGCTCTTTTTCAGTGGTCGTGTAATTGAGTTAAGCATCGTTAAGAGTCATAATAGCGTAGTAGATGACATGAAGAATTTTGTTGACTCGTTGTCCTAAGATAGCACAAACTACGAAGTTAGAAGCGTCGCACATTATTTCGTAAGGAAGATCCCAATTGAGTGAGCAAATGATGGGAGCAAAAATGAGTTCATTTTTGAGACATTTGAAAGTAGAAACACAATCAGAATTAAAGTCAAATGGAACTTCTTTTCCAAGAAGAGTTGTCAAAGGTCGAGCAATTTTACTAAAGTCTTTCACAAAGCGTCGATAAAAACCAATGTGTCCAAGAAATGAACGAATGTTCTTGACAGATTTGGGAATGGGTAGATTCGCAATTACTTCAACTTTCACTTTATCTACCTCAATGCCTTTATCTGAAATGACATGCCCAAGAACAATGTCATGTTTGACCATGAAATGACATTTTTCCCAGTTTAATGTTTAGTGCTTGTCCTTGCATCGATTAAGAACCATCTCAAGATGGTGTAAGCATTCGGAAAAAGAATTTCCAAGAATGGAAAAATCATCCATAAACATTTCCAAAAAGCATTCGATCATATCATAAAAGATGCTAACCATGCATCTTTGGAAAGTAGCAGGAGCATTGCAAAGGCCAAATGGCATACGTCGATATGCAAAGGTGCCAAAGGGACACATGAAAGTCGTTTTCCCTTGATCTTCAGGAGCGATTGGAATTTGGTTATAACTAGAATAACCATCAAGAAAGCAACAGAATTCATGGTCGGCTAAACGTTCAAGCATTTGGTCGATGAAAGGAAGAGGGAAGTGATTAATACGTGTTGCAGCATTTAATTTTCGATAATCAATGCAAACACACCAATCCGTTTGAGTACGAGTTGGAATGAGTTCGTTAGAGTCATTCTTGATAACGGTAAGTCCAGAATTTTTAGGCATGACATGAATTGGGCTAACCCATTAACTATCAGAGATGGGGTATATAATTCCGTTATTGAGAAGTTTAAGAATTTCATTACGAACCGAATCCTTCATTTTTGGGTTTAGCCTTCATTGTGCATCACGAACAGGCTTGGCATCATTAACTAAATGGATACGATGTTGAACAAGAGCGGGAATAATTCCCCTTATATCGGTGATCGACCATCCAATTGCTTCTTTATTTTTCTACATAATTGGAAGATAGGAAGCTAATTGATCAAGAGAAAGAGTCGAAGATATTATGACAGGAAACGTTTTGTTGTCACCTAAGTATGCGTACTTAAGGTGATCGGAAAGAGGTTTGAGTTCCAACCTTGAGGGTTCCTCAATCAAAGAATTTGGTTGAAGTTCTAACTCAACGATAAGGGGTTCAAACGGAAGCGCATTTTCAATTTTGCTAGGCTCACCTTGAAATAGTTGTTCGTATTCGGTCTCGTGTTTGTGGTTTAGGTCAACTATTTCGTTACCAAAATTTTCTTGAATAGAACTAACTTCTAACGTTTGGTCAAGTGGTTCATTCGATTGATTTTCAAGATTGAAGATGTTAAGATCCAAAGTCATGTTTCAAAAAAATATTCATCAAACCGTTTAGACAACTGATTAGAGCATTTGAAGTAGCTAAGAAGGGTCAGCCTAAAATCAATGGAATTTGACTCATCATATTGTTCACGGGTTGTGTTTCAAGAATGAAGAAATCGACGGGAAGATAAATTGTTCAATTTTGATGAGTACATCCTCGATTTCTCCCACGGTTTTCTTTATCGAACGATCGGCAAACTGAAGAGTTACTTTCGTCGGTTTTAGTTCATCTAAGCCAAGTTGCTGGTAAACTGAATAAGGAATCAAATTGACACTCGCACCCAAATCAAGTAAGCACTTGTTAATCATTTTGTTTCCTATTGTGCATGAGATCGTCGGACATCCTGGATTTTTGTATTTAACGGGAATTGATTGGGACAAGACTTTGCTAAGTCTGCAGCTAAGAAAAGTTTCTTAGGTACATGAGTGTGTCATTTTTGAGTACAGAAGTCCTTGAAAAACTTAGCGTAAGTTAGGACTTGTTGAACGATATCAAGGAGCGGAATGTTTGTTGGAACTGGGCCAGCCCGCAACGGAAGAAATGAGTGAATTTCAAAAAAATTAACCATTTTGTATCATTAATGGGCCTATGAAGTCTAAATTCATTTGGAACATTTCAAAGTTTCTTTTAAATAAAATCAATATTTTATTTAACTTCATAAATAAAGTTTCACTTTAATTTAATGTGTATGTAAGTTGGAGTATATCAAATATACTCTTATATACAAATTTGTGTGTAACATTTACTTTTCAAATTTATTTAGAAAGGAAATATTTCGTTTCCTTTCTCTTAACTTATTCACATAATGAAGGGGCACAAATTTATTTGGAGAATGAAACTTTTTATTTCCTTTCTCTTGGCTAATTAATGAGGGGGCAAAAATTTATTTAGAGAATGAAACTTTTTATTTCCTTTCTCTTAAATTATTCAATTAATGAGGGATCATAAATTTAGTTAGAGAAGGAAACTTTTCATTTTCTTCTCTTAACTAAATTAAATAATTGATTAATAAAATAACATTAATGACTAATCTAAATATGACATGAATTGTAAATATATTCATAGTAAATATTGTGCAAGTGCAATATATAGGGAGTGTGCATGGTCAGTGGTAATTGATATGTATACATAAAATAAACAAGAACAATTCGAATGGTTATTACATGGGAATTGAAATGGAAATAAATAAGGGATGATAAGGGTGATTGATACAGTTTCCCTTTTAGTAAATTTAATTAATGTAACATATTAGTGACAATCAATAGGTACCATAATGTAAGAATATGGAAGGTAAACAATGAATTGTATGTATACATTATTGTCTTAATTAAAAAAGAGAAATGATTTCATACTATGACAATATATGTAAAGTAAAATAAATTTTATACGATCACATACAAGTAGATCCAAATATGCATATATGGAATTCAATCAAAGCTTTCTAATAATATAAATTAGATAGTTATTGCAGTCAATTTTAAAGCTTTGATTTGTTGCTAAAATTCCTTTTATTCATATGTAAATATCTAATGCAATAAAAAGTTCAAGTAATACATGCAAACATACATACATGTTTTAAAATTCAAAACTAAAATTACACTTTACTATGAAAGATTAAAACATAGATCTACAATTGAAACATTGTATTAATTCCATATAAATTTCATTTTTAACTTTAAATATAATTCAATCAATCAACATGAAAATGTAAATTTCCAGATTTAAAGAAATGGAATTTAAATTAAATGTTAAAACATAGAACTAAAATAAACATTGTATTTTAAAATATATAGATTTAGTTTCAATTTAACAAAGTAAAGAAAAGCAGCTAATCAATTCGAACATGTTAACATTCAGATCTAAAGAATTACAATTTAATTAAAATGTTTAAAAACATAGATCTATACTTAAATGTTGTTTTAAAACATAAAAAAAAAATTTGATCTATCAAATGAAAACTCAATAATATCATTCAACAAATAATTCAATCTTTGTAAATAATTTTTAATTAAGCAAGATAGTAATACATCATACAAATTATGAATGTCAAATTAAATTTCCATCAAACATTGCAAAACCATTATCTATATATAGAAAATGACATACTTGCTACCCAATCCTTTAAACACACCTTGTTGATGTTGCCTTTGATTTGCACATTGAATAAAGAATGCTTCTAGATGATATCTCCTCAGATCTTCAAGATCCACATCCTATCCTTGCAAGAGATGGATGAACCACTTTTGTTTTAATTTATTTGATCTTTTTATTTGGAGTTGAAAGATTTTGGAAATTCATTTTCTTTTTTTGTTTCTGCCATGAAAAGTTAGTAGGAGAGAAAGAGAAAGAATGAATTATCCGTACAGAATGAATTAGAGAATATGTTTTATTTGAAAGAATGAAACTTTTACCATTCTTTAATTAAAACTTCCCGAATTAATTCCCTTAATTGTTTCTCTCTCTCTCTCCGATCCTTTCTTTACACGTATGTCATCAAATGACATAAAATTTCCACAAATCATGTCATTAAATGACATAAAATTTCCATAAATCATGTCATCAAATGACGTAAATTTTCATAAATCATTTCATCCAACTTTCTTTAAATTACATCGATATCGTATATCAATGCGCGCAAATATAACTTTTATAAATGCATTAAAATAATTAAAAAAAACTTCCAAACATCAAATAAATAATAATTAATATTTCTCAAATATCAATTAATTTAAGGGGGAATTAATTTAAAGGACAAAAATATGTATATTTTTAGCCTCAAGGACACGACCTCAATATTTTAACCATAAGGACAAACATTCTTCTAAAATTTATTCATAAGGACAAACATTCTTTCAAAATTATTCATAAGGACAAACATTCTTCCGAAACTGCTACCGAACAAAAAACTGATACCTAAAACCTGCTACCGATAACTACAAACTGATACTTAAAAACTGCTATCAATAACTAAAAACCGATACCTAAAGAAAGTTGTCCTTTAGGCAAAATACTGAAGGTCTGTCCTTGAGGCTAAAACGCTGAGAAATTTTGTCCTTGACAATAATTTCCTGTTAATTTAATCAATTTACAACACATTATAAATTAATTAAATCATGTGGTTTTTCAAAGAATCCATCATTACGGTTGTGCGAATCATAGGTGTAAATTCTGTCAACAATTAACATCGAACCATTCGAATATTAACGTTTACACGTCACTTAGCAGATGGTGTGACATTTTGGCCGAATTTATCGCTTACACATCTTTTGGTAAAATCCAATTTTACTTATTATAAGCGATACCTAATAGTGACTATTATTTAAACCAATTCTCTTCGCCAAAATTATATTACTTTGGATTTATGGAATCTGGTAATGGACAAAATTCCAATATCATCCACATTCAACTTTATAGTCCAAACATAAAGTCTTTGGTTCAATAATAACAATTATTATAAACCGAAATGCTCTGGCCAGAGAGTTTGACTTTGAGTTGACTTTAGCTGACCGTGATACTAACCGAGGAGACGAATCCTCGCTTGAATAGTGTTTCACTTCCAATGCTTCCACCCGACCCAACTATAGTCGTTCGATGGACGCCATATCACGATTTAACTATAATCAAAGCTGTAACGACCCAGAATTTTGGACCATTCGCATCCATTATAAGTGTATAGGTAGACACTCATGCCGGAATTGAATTGCTCAAAATACCGCGTTGTTAATTTAAATTTGGCAAAACTGAACATATACAGTAAATAAATATAATCACAGATCACAGACACAGAGTAATAATTGCAGCGGAAATAAAAGAGATAGTAGTTCATGAAGCTACTATATGAATATATAAAATACATCAGAGTTTACAACAGAAGAGTAATACGATACATCAGAGTTAAACTAGATACAACGGAAGAGTAACAGATACAAATCAGAATACATCACTGGAATCATCGAATATCTGAAAGCTGGATAGATAGCTGGATCTCCAAGCGAAGCTCCAACTCCAAAGGTGAGTCTCGAATACTGGATCACTTAGTCTGACCCGAGCGTAAAGCAAAACACAAGACACTCGAGTCAGGATTAACATTCTTATATTAATAAATCCAACTCAAGTGAAATAGCAATTGAAATACAAGTAACTCAAAGGATGTTTGGAATAACCATCCTTTAAGGATCCATTAAACTATCTACTATGTAGTAATGTACGCTAAGTAGGTAATGTCTATCAGTAATATAAAGATATCAAAATAGCGTTAAGTCATGGCCCATTCCACCCTTAACACATTTTTATTCCCACAAGCATATATAAGACCGTAGTTTCCCCAAAACCGGAAGTCACCAGAGGGCAATCCATATACTCAAGGTACAAAACAAATTCGTAGTGGTCGCGCATAAATGGAATACAAGTATGACAAGGCACATGAGGCTATACCCAAGGTAGTGATACTACCGTTCGCCTGATCCGGACTGGTGAGAACGCAACGCCGCAGCGCCCGCAACACCGTGAGACAACACTCCTAAAATCAAGGGTGCACCAATCGACAACAAGTATAAGTAGTTCGAAGAAGTGTGTCCACTTGAGGTATCAATCCTCCATTGGCCCGGCACAGCTCCTGTTTTAGTCATTTCCAATTTGACACAAGTGTCAAGGCTATCCATTATCGTTCTCTTTCTTCAGTCATCACGTACATCATTCCAACCACTTCATTCTGGATCATCACTCCGCGTATGGTTATTAAAGTGGTTTTCGGTTTAGATAGAGAGTATATCCATAACCGAATTCCGGTCTCTTTAATAACTTCCGTAATTATTACACCGATTGGTCGTTTATTTATTTCAAAACCAAATCAATTTCAGTTTCAATTTCAATTTGTAAATCAACATTTCATTTGTCTTTCAAAAACCAATTTCCAATATTTACGTTTCAAAACTTCCAATTTACCGTTTCCAAATCTTATAGTTCAATTTCAATCTTTATTTAAACAATTCAAATATCAATTTAAATTCGTATATAAGATTCATTCCGAAATCATTTAAATCAATTTAATTTAACATTCAAATCAGTTTAACTTCATCTATCGATTTTATTCAATATTCGTTAAGTAAATTTATCATTCGAATCAATTATATTCAATTTCCAATTCATTAAATCAATTTCTTAAGTTCAACTTCATTAAATCAAAACTTACAATTTCGAATTAAATTAAATTCGTCAAATCAATTCTTTAAATTTCAAGTCTTATATTAATTTCAATAAATCACATTTTATTTCTTGTTAAAGAAATTCATTTCACTTATTTACTTACTTCAAAAATTTTCCAAAACTTAATTAATAAAGAAACTCAAATTCAGTTATTACGAAGTAAAATTCACTTATTCAAAAATTCAATTTCTCTTATTAAAGAATCTAAATCAATTTAATCATTAAATAATTCAATCTTATTTAATTATTAAATAATTCAAAACTTAATTATTAAATAATTTCAAAGTTTAATAATTTCAAACTCAATTATAATTTCAAACTTAATTATTAAATCATTTCAACTTAATTCAATCATTTCTCAAATTAAACAACGGTCTTTCATAAATTTCATTGTTAACATTTTGTTTCAGATTATTGAATATTAACATTTTCCTTTCATTAAAATTCAAATTTCAACTTCATTTCAAAACCATATTATTTATTCAAATAAAATCTTCGTTTTATTTTTAAATCAAATTTTTGACCAATCGGGTTTTTATTTAATTTCCTATCCTAGGTCAAAGTTCAATTTGGGTATTTATCATTTCAACCCGATTCCAATTCAACTCAAAATCAAAGCATAACAAAGGGAACTTGCAGTGTGATAACTGGGATGGTGTCAAAGTAAATAAACAAGCAATAACAACGAACAATAACAATCCAATAATCAATTCAAATAATCCCGAAATAACCGTATTAATTCGCATTGTTATTTGTACGAATTAATATAATTATTTCTAGAATCTACACTATCATTTCATGTAGATTAAAGATTATTATTTTACGGTTCCTCGCTTGTTATCTATTTACAATTTCATACATCATCAATTTAACAACATACATTCAGTGGTTCAAAATGTAATTAAACAAATCCTACGTGTCAATAAGTTCAACAGTTAAAGGGATCATATTATACAAATGTCAGTTAATCAAATTTAACAATTAATTATCCTATATCAACTTCAATTTCACACTATTTAACATTTTAACATTAACAATTTAACGTCCAATATAAACATCAACAATCAATCAATTATCATCCAAACTATATTATCATCGCATAAATAATTAACAGATAATGGTGTCAGATGTCACAGGTGAACTGATACAGGTAATAGCATATATAACAGTGTAATCAACTAACAGCAGCATATTTCAATTGTCGTTTCAATTGAAATCAGATTTAATAAATAAAAGAACGTTAATCGTGAGTGAGTGCTCACCTTTCGAGGCTAGATAGATTTGACAGTGGAATGAGTTACGAATCCAATCACGAATTCCAAAGCAAAACAAGATTGGCACGAATTCGACGGTCAAGCTGATAATAGAAATAGACGAAATCAAATCAGAACTGGATCGGTGAAGAAAATTGGTATAAATGAACTTATATATATATATATAAATCGTATTCTAAATTCAAATACATTTTGAATTTTAATATATATATATATGTGTGTGTTTTCTTAAATCCATTGTTTCAAATTTAAAACACACATATTAAACTCAACATGTATACATCATATAATTTGAGATAACTACTTATATGTAGCTAATATATAGCCTACACTTGAAGATGGTATAAAATTTTCAAAAACAAAAATCTATGAAACAAAGACTTAGATATCAAATACACCAGAAGCTTATCAATATAAATAGCAGCTTGAACATTCTGTATATAACTTATATTAATATAATACTAATTTATAACTTATATAAAACCAATATAATACTAATATAAACAAACGGTTATATATAACTTTATAAACAAACAGATTTCAAATCTGTTATAACATATATACAAATCAGATGTAAACAACTACATAACCAGTATCCAGTTCCAACTATATATATATATACACCTTTTTCGAATATTGTATATATAATATATATAACTTAGGAAATCAACCAATAAACCAAAAGTTTTAAACTGATAAAATAGAACACTATATGTTATATTTAAAACTATACTTATTATCGGCTTTGTATTTATAAAAATCAACTTAAATCCAAAGGTATATTTATATAAACAATACATGTCCAGGCTAAAGGATATATATATATATACCTTTATAACAGGATGCATCTATACGTAGATTCACATCTGGCCAAAGCTATGTATAGACTTACATATGACTTTAAATAACAAACAAATGTATATTATTAAAATATATGTGTACTATAACCAAGCACACTAAAAAATGAAACTCTATATATATTAACGACTATGCAGACTAAATATGCATGAAACCAAACCTATATAACTAATACACATATATATGTTGCAGACCCTTTTTATACTTTATATATAAAACAGAACTCATGTGTCATTATGACTAATATTATATATCTATGCTTGCCGAAACTTTATATGTATAAGAAAATATATATATATTTAAAAACAACCCTTATAACAACACTTATATATATTATAATGTAATATATACTTTAAAGCTACTATATTCATACATATGCAGATGGTATAAAATAGGTAGTATATATAAAATACAAGTTGAGAAGCTATAAAAAAATAAAAACACAAAATATAATATACAATATATATTATATATACAATACTGTTACCAACGCAAAGATGTGAATGTAATATACAGCATATGTGTATACTTTCCAAAATATTCTTATTAACGTAAATTTGACATGTTATATAAATATATGCATCTCAAAACTTGAGCAAAACATATTTTATACAGGTTTATACAATTGAGCATCATAACCAAAACATATTATATGCAAATATTCACCTTTCATAACTGAATGAAATGACAGGCACGCGGCCATGAGGAGTTTGACTGGGCAAAATGCGAAGCAGATTAGTCTGTGCAATAGACAATGGGTCTGGGATGTATGCGAAGAGCAGAGCAAGGGCGATGATCTGAGAGCGGGTTTTAAGGCAGAGGGAGACTAAGGTGATTGGAGATCTAGTGTTTGCGTGAGGGAGAGGGATGAGGTCGAACTGAGGTGGTGCGGTTTCGGTGAGGGCTTCAAGAGGAGAAGCTTCGGTTAGCAAATAGTAGAGGAAAGATGGTGGAAAATGAAGAGGTTGTACATGCGCGGTGATGGAGTAAAGAAAATGAGAACATGCGATGATGGAAAGGAAACAAAAATGAAAGCTCGCAATATATAATATGTATCCCTTCCAATACTCAAGCAAATGAAGAGCAGAGAGATGGAAATCAAACAGTTGCAAAATAGAAGACTAGCGGACTCAAAATGAATGCAACTTATATTTTATTTTATTTTAATTTTTTAGAACGAAAGAAGAGGAATGGGAGAGGCTTTAGAAACAATGATGACAAATGGGAAAAGCTGAGCAAAAGACGAACTGAAATAATTATTTGCAATAGGGAATAGTGACAGTCAACCTCTGAATTCTGATATGTAATAAAAGCAATGGCTACTCGATTTATATGGTAGGTAATGGATGGACACAGAGAATTCAAAAGGCTCAAAACGGTACCGAAACTGCAAATTGTTCATCGATCCCGCAACGAACCGGGTTCCAAAACACAACACTGAACATACTGTAGAGATCAGTACGATAAGACGATTAAAACGGTATACAGATATCACTGTTACGATTGAATTATAAAAATTCGTATTTTTCTACTAGCGGAAAATGCAAGAAAAACGTAGAAAAATAAGATTGACGAAGCCTAAGAAGTCCGAATTTGGAAAAATGAAAAATGACGTTTGCTCAGAAGATGGTTTAGAATTTTTCTATGTAAAAATATTTAGGTTCCGAAAACATTTTATTTTCATCGCTTTTTAACTGATTAAATTGAAGTAAGTTTACGTGCGAAATAAACTTCCATATTTTCGGACGAAAATTTACCTGTTGCTATGTTTAACTAGACGTATTCCAAATATTAAATTTTTATTTCAAAATTTTATCGTTTAAAATTTCACAAAATTTCAACTAATTACGTTATTAAAACCGTTGAAATTTACGGGTCGTTACAAAAGCGGAGCTTCCAACATTGAAAACAACAGTATTCTCAAGTCGAGAGAAATGTGTAAATTAGTCACATCGATATTCTCTGCTTGACCTTAGTTATATTAACCAACAGAAAACTATCTAGTGAGTCATTCCATAGTTATCCAATAACTATCAGTACGTAACCCCTTGATGCCCTCAACAGTCATGAGTAATATACCGCCCAACATTTGGAGAGCATTACGTACTCTAGTCTCTACGGATACATCGATATCCAGTCTCGATGCATCCTGACTAGGTACATTTAAAATGGTATATTTGTTTCATTGTGATAAATTACTCACGGTTACAACATTTTGTAACTATTATCACAAAACATACCATTTGTGGATTTTCTATTAAATATACTTTTAATTAAATTGATTAATTATTGTACCCACATTATATCAAGTATATAATAGAAAGCAAATACCTTTATTTCAAACAAGATTGGTCAACGAGTTAGATATATGTAACAAATTACATAATTGCCCCTAGGGCCTACCCCTAACAGTATCAATCTCCCACTTGCACTTGGGGTCAATTATGGAATCTTATTCCAACTTCTCTAATCAGTTTTCTCTAAACTAATTGGGTCAGTGCCTTTATGAATGGGTATGCTATTATGTTTTAATTATATACTCGTCAATCAACTCTCTCCGACAATGATAAACTGTTTTATCATGTGGAACAATTCAGAGTATGTCTCTCGACTTCAAGTGAGCTCTAAGTTCTGTCATAAAATATATTACGACATTGTTATCATATAACTATGTCATGAGATTCTCAACATTTGGAATCGACTCCATTATAAATTTGTGCACTTATATTTTTATATACATTGTTTTTATTGCGGCATTATTCAAGGCGATGTACTTAGCCTTTTTTCATTGAATTAGCCACGGCCTTTCATTTGGAACATTTCCAACTTAAAGGTTTGTTATTGGCATATTATATTCAATATTACTTGTGAAATTTTGAGGCTGAACATTCCTTCATAAGGAATTTATTGTTTATGTAAACAATTCTCTTGTATTTCATAAATACATGAGAACACTTCAAACAACCATTTAGTGATATCAATTTGGATTTGATATTTGCTTCATGTATCAAATACATAAATAAATCATGATATCATAGACAACATAACATGTATGATAATTCCTATTGCCTATGCAAAGGAATCAATCTTACATGTTCCGTATTAAACATTTTAATAAGGTGTCCTTGCATATTATTTGGGACATTACCGACTATAAAAGACATCATTTATTAATCCAATGTCGAGTATTAAAACAAGTAAGGCTGATTTTGACATAAGTACGTCGTTAAAATCAACAGCGTGTTGTTTACTTATAGTTTAGAAATATCAATGTACCTTTTAACGTTCTTTCTTATGAACACACATGTGACGACCCACATTTCGGAAGGTTTAAATCGACAATAATCCAAACATGTCCAACTCAAATAATCTGAAACA
This sequence comes from Allium fistulosum, assembly GCA_030737815.1. NCBI lineage: Eukaryota > Viridiplantae > Streptophyta > Magnoliopsida > Asparagales > Amaryllidaceae > Allium > Allium fistulosum. The sequence continues at coordinate 695,362,048 of CM060904.1, forward strand.
CAGATAATCAATTGGGTTAATTAAGAAAAATAAGAAGAGAAGGAAAAAAATACAGAATCTCGTAGTAGAATAACAAAATATAATAATCAAATAAACAATTCATGAAGCTGTTTATGCTATACATTTGATTATAATTTGTACAACATTTATCAGAGTTATATATACAACAGAGATAATAATACAGAAGAAAACAATGTGGTGAAAGAATACTAGTAATAATATTATACCAAATCTTCGTCTGTCCTCCAAAAATGATCTTTAATACGTTGAAAACTCAGGGCTATCCCGAGCGTAATGAAAAGACAAAACACTCGAGTCGGGACTAAAATATCCTTATGTGGGTCAAATCAAAATCACATATAATAGAAGTGTAATAATGTCAGAGATGTTTACGAGATTTCACATCTCCTATCCAGTGTATAACGTGCGTGCAGTAACTCAAGAGATGTTACGAGATTTTCCATCTCTTAAGGATCCGTCAAAATATTTATATATAGTAGAATACGCTATATATGTAATGTCTAATCAGTAAAATAAATATTTTTCTTAGCGTTAAGCCTTTACATTAATCCACCTTAATGTGTTTTAAGCAATGTCGTATAGTTTACATATAACACCCTAGTAGCACATCGGGGGATAGGGATGCGCCATGATACGGCAACACTAAACCAAAATCGTATGCTCTCGTATAGGGATAAAAGTATGACAAGGCACGTGAAGCAATGACCAAGGCGGGATACTACCAGTTCGGGTCGCAGGGCTGGTGGTAACGCATCGTAGCCATGATCGCCCACTGCGTCCATCCATTCCATATCGAGTCAAAGGGAGGTTATCCCAAAATCAAGGTGCACCAATCGAAACCAACATCAAGGGTAATAGTATGGACTAAGTCCAAAAAGAAATCGAAGAACGGATGTCCGCTAGGGGTAGCTAGCCCGCTTGGCCCTGTCCAGCCGTCCTGTTTTAGTTATTTCAAATTGGTACAAGTGTCGGGGTATATCCATCATCGTTCTCTTTCTTCAAATCCAGCAATGTCGCCAAATCCAACCACTTCGTTCTGGAGTCTCCTCCACGTACACAGTTGTTAAAGTGGTTCCAATATTGAAAGAGAGTATGCCAATAAGAGGCCTTGGTCTCTTTAACCACCAAACGTCATTTTACACACCGTTTGGTTCTTTTACATTTCGAAAAACGATTCATACTTGATATCAAAATATCATATTCATTTCAAAATATCATATTTACTTCAAAATATCATATTCGGTTCGATATGTCTTTTTCACTTGAAAATATCATTTCATTCCAATTTCTCAATTTTTACTTCCAAGCTCATTTCGAATTTCAATGTGGGCTATAACTTCATTTTAACCCAGTTCACATTTAAATCCATGATTTAAATATAAACAGTTCCCACTATGACCAGTTTGAATTTTAGAAAATAGTTTGAATAGTTTTAAATAATTTAAAAAGTTAAAATAGTTTAATATAAAATAGTTTGAGTATTGAAAATGATTTATATAGTAAAATAGCTTGGAAAAATCAAAATATTTTGAATATTTAAAAAGGTAGAATTTAAACAGTTTATATTAAAATAATTTATTTAAAAAATAGTTTCGAAGTCAAACTAATTCAACTCCAAATCTTTCAATCAAATCATCTTCAATGTCAATTCAATTCAAATCGACTCGATTTCGATTTCAATTTAAATCAATTTCAATTTCCACTTTAATTCAAATCAACTTCAATTTCGACGTCGATTTCAATTTCATGAAAATTCGAATAAATTTCCATTCAATTCTCAATTTAAAACCATTTCAATTTATATCAATTTCGAGTTCGATTTCAAAACACCAATTTAAATCACTTAAATCAGTTTAAACTTCAATACTCAATTTAAGGTTCAAATCTTTAAAAATAATTCATTCTCAAGTCAAATTTTGAAATATCAACTTATATCACTTTTACTTAAATAACTTCGAAGTTCAAGTAAAAGTTCAAATCTTTTAAAACAATTCGATTTCCATAATTCAAATCATATTTCAATTCTAACTTCAAATTTCAAATTGCATTATTTAAACAATTTATTTTAACCAATTCCAATTTCATATTTCATGCTCGAGTCGAAAATAATTCAATTCCCATATTTCAATTTTTATTTCTTTAAATCAAAATCATTTAAATAATTTTAAAACCATTTAATTTAACAAATCCAGTGTCCATATATAATTTTCTATCATGTGGCCAAGTGATTAGTTTCCAATTTAATTTCAGGGATGGATATATATCATTTCAATCCAAAATAAATGTCATAGTTATATATCATTTTAACCTAATTTTTAATTTATTCAAAATAATTCAAATAACAATTTTATATACTGTCAAATAATTTACAAGGTGATACAGGATATATATATAAAATAAACAAACATCCAATCATCCAAAATATCAACCAATTGGCAACCATCACAATCAATCATCCAAACAGTCCAAATATCAAAACAATTAACCGGTTATCAATAATCCGGAGTTTAACTAGCAATTTAATTCCAATCAATTTAACTGTCAAATTTAAATTTCTACTAGTTCAAATCAGATGTCAAATTTAAATGTCAGTTAAATTACCAAACAACAGTTAGTAAAATAAATAACTTCACAATTTAAATTTAACTAACATAAAAATATTTTTGTACATGTGAGCGTTTATAACACCCACCTTTATTTGAAACTGAAAATTTCTCAGCTTCAAATAAATACCACTTTGATTTCATGTCATAGCCTTCATCAATATTAATCCAATGCAATTCGTTTCGCTCAAATTGGACATCGTACGGAGAAGTTATTAATAAATTAGCATAACGACAGTTAAATTATAATTAATAGAATAATTAACTAATTAATAACATGATTAACCTAACCTAACATCATCTCCTCTACGCGATCAGACCAGGCCCGAACCCAGAACACGCGAAGGATTCCTCCATGTGCACGCTTCCCTAGGCCGTTGGAGTTTGATCGGCCATCGCCACAACAACCGGCACCGACCCCCCTCCTGCCGCCTCTCCTCTTAGGCCACGTGCGCGCGCACAGAGCACGAAAACCCAAAAAATAATGAACAAATGCGAGCTTCTACAGGCCACCACATTGCAAAATTCGACGATCCGACCGTCTAAAGCTTAGAGCTCAATGAGATCTATGACTTTGCTTTTGGAAATTTTTGATTTCGTTGCATGGATTGAGAGGAATCGATGAAGAAAGATAGGACATTTTTGGCCATTAATATCATTTGAACGGCGGCTTCGAATAAGGGCTAGGGCTTGGTTATGCGAATATGAGAATAAACGTGTCCTTATATATAAATTTCCGACACGATCACACCAATATTTTCCGAACTCCAAACGAAGCGTGTCGCCTGTCGTTCTATATGTTATACCCCTATTTCGAACACAATGGAACTAGTTTCGGGAGCCAATTCCATCATATTCAGAAGATAGCTTTTCAAAGATCAAATTATTTTAATTAAATACCTTTAATTGATTTCTATGTGTTTCACGCTCGCACGGCCAAACGATAAGTCCGATCGCTATAAAACTTGAAACCCTACAATAACTCACTATTACGGATCCGATGAAACTGGTTTCGTCGAAATCTGAGACAGTAGCCAAAATGGCTATTTTTACTCGTTAATTAAAATATAAAATTTCCAATTTCTATTTATTCACTTTTAAATCCAATTTTGAAAGTTAACAATCTTCATTCATATTTAAAGAAAATTTAAGTCAACTTTCGACATCATTTTGATTCACATTAATTCAAGATTCAACTATTTAAACAATTTCCAATATTAAATTTAAACAATTCCATTATCAAATAAAACGCTATAATTGAAATATAAGGTATTTAACATATAAAATTTAACTTTTAAACGAATTCAAATAATAAAACGACTAGTTCCATTTTACAATAACTCAACATTATTATTCAATTCCAGCTATTGATTATAAACACGTTAAATAAATAAAATTTCATTTCAATACTTGTTATTTTCAAAATCTTCGAAATTGGTTAATTCAAAATTCTATTAAAGTTCATATTCAGTAATTACACTAATAATTCATTAAATTTTTATTTCTAACCATTTTTATTCAATAATTACATTAAATTTAATAATTTAAAATAGTTAAAAAGTACGGGTCGTTACACTCTCTTCCACTCAAAATTTTTCGTCCTCGAAAAGGGATTAAGGAATTTAACATTTGATATATTTTATTCAAAATAATCAACTTGTAATCATTAAAATTTTATTTGAAAACCATTACCACGCTTCTACTACGCCACTCCAATCGGCTTTACGGAAATTACAACTTATATATAAAAACAAGTTATAAAAATTTTAAAATCTCAAAAATTTTCTAAAGCCCATATTTCCGGAAAATTTCGGCAGCGTCTTCTTTGCGTGGCTCGACCATAAAAATTTTACAATACAATATATATACCAAATATATCAAATATACATCTCATCTCAATGATGAGGCATCCCGTAGGGAAAAATATAAAAATGTGGTATGTAATCTGAGATATGTACCTTATTATTATTAATACGAGCGGGTTCGCTCATATTAAGCAAGCAAAAGCATATTAAAATCCACGTATTCATCCAAACGGTCTTCATATGTACCTATCTCAACTCAAATTAGAATATTAGTCACTTATAATAAGATATAGAACTATATAACGTGAAATTTGAATCCAAATCATAAGCATTAGCGCAAATTAACAACATAACGATCATATGCAGCCAAAACAGTAATAATAATGATTTACAACCAAAGAAACCATTCAACAATTATTAATATTCATGTAATTAATCCAAAATATTACAGTTTACATTTCCAATGTTAATATTAAATTTATATACTTCATTTCTTGTTATCATCCAATTTTTATTAACAGTTAATTGGTTTGCTTCAAATTTAATTAAATCTATTTCATTTACATTCAATTTCAATTTATTTACATTCAATTTGTCAAATTTCAATTGTTTCACTTTATGTTTAACATCTCATACTAAATTCATTTATGGACCATTTTATGAATCATTTTATTCAACCTTATTTAATTTAAATTTTATTTCATTACCATTTAGTATATTCTCTTTAATACTAATATCATTTATAAACCATTTCATAAAACCATTTAAGTTTATTATAAACATTTTACAAAACGCAACTCATGTTTATTATTAATTCATAACTTAAATTCATATCAATCCATTTATTTTAGTTCGTTTCATTAATTCATATTAATAATTTTTCTTAAGTAAATTTCATTTTATAACTCAAATTCATATTAATAAATTTTTCTTTTTATTACAATCAATTTATTCAACTTCTCTTAAGTTAATTTTCATCTTATAATTCATTTCATTGACTTATTTCATATTCGGTTAGTTAACATTCAATTTATTAAAACTCATTCCATTTGTATTCAATTTATTTACATCCAATTTAAATCAAATTTAATTACTCATATAAATTTTACTCATACCCATTTATTCTCATTCAATTCCTTTCACAACTAAATTGCATTTCATATAATTCAACTTTGTATTCATTCGATTAATACATTTTATAGTTTAAGTGGAATTAATTCACTTTACTAATTCATCTAATTCTATTCAAATCCAATTCAATTCATTTAATATCAAGTTAAACTTCATTTCATTTAATCCATTATTCAGTTTATTCAACATATTTAAGTTAAATTTTTCTTTCTTTTCTTATCATTCACCTTCAACAAATTTAAATTTTGTTTTAGCTTAATATTTCTCAAATCTATAAATTGTTCAAACTTATTTACTTAAATTTCATTTAGTTGTTTTATCTAATTCATTTCAAATACAGTTCACTTCCATTTAAGCTTTCTTGAGTTAAACTTCATTTTATTTATTTCATTTCACTAACTCAATTTATTTAACATTTCTTAGGTTAATTCTAAATTTCAAATTTCTTTTGTTTGCTTAACCAAAATGTTCAACGGTTTTAAAATTTTACTTTCCTGTCAAATTTATAAGTTATAAACTTTTTTTTTCCTTTCTATACTATTTTCAATTTATAAGTCCAAAACTATTTTCATATATTATCAAATCATATTTGAAAAAAAAATTCACAATCAAAACTTGTTTAATTGGAAATAAATTTCTTTTTATAGCAATTCTCACTCAGAAACTCGAAAATGAATAATGGGGATGCTGGAGACATCCCTAGCATTATTTCCCAGTGACTAAAGCGAGTTCAATGCTTTTATTTTTCTTTTCAAAATATATTTCTAGTCAAAACACTTTCAAATAATATTATTAATAATTTTGAAGGCATTGAAAACAATTTTGGAAACAACAGGATTTAAATTCTAAATTTCTCGGCTTTTAAATCCTTTCTATTTATAATATAGCTTATACAATTCCATTACCTTATTATGAAAATATTTCGTTAATTTACATCTTTGTTATTACAAACAATTCTTATTGTAATTTGATTCTAATTTAATTTAATTATCGAACGATTCATGAAATAGAGTTCACAAAGTATTCGTTTTCAGTTTAATTCAACAAAAAATCGATGATAACTAAATATTATCATCTCCTAACAACTAACATTCATTGAAAATTATCATTTTGTATATATAAAATATAATTTAGGTAAAATTATTTCATTTAGCTGATTTTAAAACAATATTATGTCGACTTGCCTCGTTTATGTGTTTAGAAACCCCTATCGATAAAATGGCGTCCCACGCACTGACCAGAATTTATAAACAACTCAACGGGTAAGTAAACACAATATAAAACATTTTATAACACTAACAAGTACGCGCTCTCATATATATATATATATATATATATATATGCTCAAACGAACTCATTCTAGGGTATTACTACCCTATCTCTAATGAATCAAACCCCACAAAGCTAAGGTTATCGCTAAACCATAGCTCCGATGCCAACTGTGACGACCCACATTTCGGAAGGTTTAAATCGACAATAATCCACACATGTCCAACTCAAAAAATTCAAAACATAGATAATCAATGGGGTTAATTAAGAAAAATAAGAAGAGAAGGAAACAAATACAGAATCTCGCAGTGGAATGATAAAATATAATAATCAAATAAATAGTTCATGAAGCTGTTTATACTATACATTTGATTATAATTTATACAACATTTATCAGAATTATATATACAACAGAGAAAACATAATAATGCAGCAGAACAACAATGTGGTGAAAGAATACTAGTAATAATAATCTACCAAATCTTTGTCTTCGTCCTCCAGAAATGATCTTCAATATGCTGAAAACTCAGGGCTGACCCGAGCGTAATGAAAAGACAAAACACTCGAGTCAGGACTAAAATATCCTTATGTGAGTCAAATCAAAATCACATATAACAGAAGTGTAATAGCTTTAGAGATGTTTAAGGGATTTCACATCTCCTATCTAGTGTATAACGTGCGTGCAATAACTCAAGAGATGTTACGAGATTTTCTATCTCTTAAGGATCCGTCAAAATATTTATATATAGTAGAATACGCTATATATGTAATGTCTAATCAGTAAAATAAATATTTTTCTTAGCATTAAGGCTTTACATCAATCCCCCTTAACGTGTTTTTAAGCATTGTCGTACAGTTTACGTATAACGCCCCTGTAACACGTCGGGGGATAAGGATGCACCATGATACGACAACAATAAACCAAAATCGTAGTGGTCTCGTATAGGGATAAAAGTACGACAAGGCACGTGAAGCAATGCCCAAGGTAGGATACTACCAGTTCGAGTCGTAGGGCTGGCGGTAACGCATCGTAGCCATGATCGTCCACCACGTCCATCCATCCCATATCGAGTCAAAGGGAGGTTATCAACAATTCAAGGTGCACCAATCGAAACCAACATCAAGGGTAATAGTATGGACCAAGTCCTAAAAGAAATCGAAGAACGGATGTCCGCTAGGGGTAGCTAGCCCGCTTGGCCCTGTCAAGCTGTCCTGTTTTAGTCATTTCAAACTGGCACAAGTGCCAGGGTCTTTCCATCATCGTTCTCTTTCTTCAAATCTAGCAACTTCGCCAAATCCAACCACTTCGTTCTGGAGTCTCCTCCACGTACACAGCTGTTAAAGTGGTTCCAATATTGAAAGAGAGTATGCCAATAAGAGGCCTCGGTCTCTTTAACAACCAAACGTCATTTTACATACCGTTTGGTTCTTTTACATTTCGAAAAACGATTCATATTCATTTCAAAATATCATATTTACTTCAAAATATCATATTTACTTCAAAATATCATATTCAGTTCGATATGTCATTTTCACTTGAAAATATCATTTCATTCAAATTTCTCAATTTTTATTTCCAAGCTTGTTTCGAATTTCAATTTGGGCTATAACTTCATTTTAACCCAATTCGCATTTAAATCCATGATTTAAATATAAACAGTTCCCACTCTGACCAGTTTGAATTTTTAGAAAATAGTTTGAATAGTTTTAAGTAATTTAAAAAGTTAAAATAGTTTAATATAAAATAGTTTGAGTATTGAAAATGATTTATATAGTAAAATAGCTTGGAAAAATCAAAATAATTTGAATATTTAAAAAGATAGATTTTAAACAGTTTATATTAAAATAATTTATTAAAAAATAGTTTTGAAGTCAAACTAATTCAATTCCAAATCTTTCAATTCAAATCATCTTCAATCTCAATTCAATTCAAATCGACTCAATTTCGATTTCAATTTAAATCGATTTCAATTTCCACTTTAATTAAAATCAACTTCAATTTCAATGTCAACTTCAATTTCAATTTCAATTCTCAATTTTTAACCATTTCAATTTATATCAATTTTGAGTTCGATTTCAAAACACCGATTTAAATCACTTAAATCAATTTAACTTTAATACTCAATTGATGGTTCAAATCTTTAAAAACAATTCAATCCCAAGCCAAATTTTGAAATATCAACTTATATCACTTTTACTTAAATAACTTCGAAGTTCAAGTAAAAGTTCAAATCTTTTAAAACAATTCAATTTCCATAATTCAAATCATATTTCAATTCTAACTTCAACTTTCAAATTGCATTCTTTAAACAATTTCTTTTAACTAATTCCAATTTCATATTTCAAGCTCGAGTCGAAAATAATTCAATTCCCATATTTCGATTTTTATTTCTTTAAATCAAAATCATTTAAATAATTTTAAACCCAGAATTTTAAAACCATTTAATTTAACCAATCTAGTGTTCGTATATAATTTTCTATCCTATGTCTTAGTGGTTAGTTATTCCAATTTAATTTCAGGGATGGATATATATCATATCAATCCAAATTAAATGTCATAGGTATATATCATTTCAACCTATTTCTTAGTTTATTCGAAATAATTCAAAAATAGTTTTATATACTGTCAAATAGTTTATAGGGTGATACAGGATATATATAAAAAATAAATAAACATCCAATCATCCAAAATATCAACCAATTGGCATCCATCACAATCAATCATCCAAACGGTCCAAATATCAAAACAATTAACTGGTTATCAATAATCCGAAGTTTAACTAGCAATTTAATTCCAATTCAATTTAACTGTCAAATTTAAATTTCTATTAGTTCAAATCAGATGTCAAATTTAAATGTCACTTAAACTACCAAACAACAGTCAGTAAAATAAATAACTTCACAATTTAAATTTAACTAACATAAATGTAACGACCCAAAATTTTCGATCCCGAAAATTCCAGATAGTTAGGAAAAGAAGAAAGAGATAGAAGAAAAAGAAACAGAAACACATCACTGATTCTCACAAATCGCAGCGGATCAAAATATAATATCAAATAATAACGGTTTACAAAAGAATACTATATCTGTCAATTACATTTTAATACATCAGAGTTACACACATACACAAACACTGGACATATACAAATCAACATGTCTCAGATAAACAGAAATATATCATAGCGGAAACACTCCATACGTTCCTGCCATCCAGCTCGCCTCCTGAGCTCCAGAACGACCTTACCTGAAAATCTGTAATACTCGGTCTGACCCGAGCATTACATCAAAGTAACACCCAGGTCAGGCTGGAAACCAGCGTGAGTAAACCCATATAATTTGAAATACTAAACTCAAACCATGAAAGGAAACCCGGGTAACTTGTACTTCTCTACAAGATCACAACTTGTTATGGTCAACACTTAAATTCACAAATCAGTCCCTAAGTACCTTTACTTAGTTTAAATGGCCCGGTCATTTAAATTAATCCCATTCCAGGCTATTGATTTCCATACCAATCTATAAAGAATCATAGTAGGTTACAAATCGAAGTGGTTTCGGGTAATTACCGGTACCCGACCCCGGTCTCTCCCAATCCAATCTCAACTTAAAAACCAAGTTATTCAAGTGAAAATTCGATTCAAATTTTAAATACAAGATGTCCCTTTACACAGCAAATTTATCTCAATAGATAACCACACTATCACTGTTCAACCCAATCATAAAACAAAACATTTCATATCAGAAACATTAAATAGTCCAAGGCATTCAATATCATTCAATCCTTCATAAGCAAGAAAAATTAACCATACCATCACTAATTAATTTAATTAACCACCATTTAATTAAATCAATTATTTTAATTACTTCTAATCCTGCTTATTAATTAATTACAAATCAATTAATTAATCTCCCAATAATCATCCATCTTAATTTATCATCCTTGATTAATTATCCTTTAATTTCATTAAGTAATTAACTTTTAATTACCACATAGATTAATTAGCCTTAACCATTCACATTAATTACCTTTCATTAATCTCCTTAATTAATTAAGTACATTGATTAATGATCCTCTAATCACTTTCATTAATTAGTTATTCTTTTATTTACTTATTTTTAACAAGTAATGTTTATTAATTAATTGACTCTTTAATTAATTACCTCAATTAATCAGTCCTTAAATTAATCACATCCAGTAATTATCCATTAATTACTTCACTAAGCAATTACACTTTATAAATTACACTAAGTAATTATACTTAACCAATTTTACAAATGATTATCCTTAATTAATTAATCTAATTAATTATCTTAAATTAATCTCATAAAAACTTTTGTTAAACCTTTATCTTTGGAAACAAATTATTTCATAACTTTTAAACTTGTTCTTATTTTGTTCTTAAACTTTGAAACATTTACAAACTCAAGTTCTAATTTTAAACCTGGAATACTTACATTAAAATTTTGAAACCCATTGCCTAATCAAAATTTAACCCGAGACAAACATTCCAAAAATCCCGAGCAAAGACACAATACACCCGCGTTACTTCTCTACTTCGAGTCAATCATGCAAATGACTCGAGAAAACTCGAGCTTTTCCCGAAGCCTCCAACTTTCCTGAAACGACGTGCACGCGTTCACGGTGCACACCCCTCCGATCACCTCTGGCCATCCCCCCGACCACCGACAGATCGATGACGACCTGAACTAACCACTCGACTAAACAGAACTACGAAATTGATGGCTGAACGAAAATCGAGTAACTCGATCAAAATTGGGTCACGAACTCGATCAGAAAACCAACGCTGGTCAACACCTCTGACCTCCGGGACACGCGCCATCCATTCCAAAGCCATGCCACATCCTGACGATCAGATTTCCCCTCGAGCGATCGGCTTCGATGCTCCCTCATCGCCGAGATCACCCCGACAACCAATCTCGACAAAACATCACACAAAACCCTACTCTGCCCATTTCTGACCACCACGACCATCGATAAAGTCCTTTACTATTTTTCCAGAGACCGTCCATCTACCAGCCACCTTCGGCCACAACCTCGGCGCCGACCACCACGTCGATCGCCAGAAAGTGGCAAAAACCCCAAAAACCTCCAATTCCGATTATCTCCAAAATTACCAAACTAAAAATTATGATTTTACTATTAAAAATCAAGCTTTTGGTTGAGGATTCAGTTTATATTCTTGAATTAATAAATTAAGATGTTTGAAATTTCCTCAAAAATCAAGTGTTCCTGTTCAAGTGGTTTTTCCAGAGTAGTTTTAAATTTATTTTAACTTAAATAAAATTTTAAACCTTACTCTATGATTCAACAACAAATTTTGTTCAAAACTTAAACCCTAACAAAGATTAGATCGAGAGATAAAGAATTTTATTTAAAATCTTGAGTTTTGAAAACAAGAACAGGGATGTCTCAGGCATGCACACACATCTGTACATTCATATACATAAACAGGAACTCATTTACATATATATTCATACGAACATACTTATTCCAGAAACCAACATGCATTTAGATCCATTTTTAAACTTCTTTTATTTTAAATTAAATGCTACTCACAGGCATTTCAAAAATAACAGAGGAAACCAGGTTAGAATACTCACCAATTTTATGTTGATTTAACAGAGAGCCCTGGCCATGTCTGTTATCTGCTTTTAAATCTTGATTTTTATTTTTAAAAAAATTGATAATGCATTGTGATAATCATTTTCATTTATCAATCTTGGCCTAAAACCTATTTCGTAGGAAGATATGAATTTTAGAAAGTTGTTTTTGAGACTGTATAAATAACAGAGCATATGTATATAGGCATTCACAGGCTTGCACAAGTATATACATATAAACCTTTCTATCTTTAAGCAAGATATATCTACACAAACCATTATCACTTCACAGGTCTATTGCCTGCATCGGGCAACTAAGGATTTTTAGCTAAAAAAATGATAAGTCTACTCACCTTATTTTGATGCTTGAACAGAGCCTGTAAACTTGCTTTTGACTGGAAATCTTGTTTTAAAAACTGGGATGACTTGCTTGATGATCTGAACTTAGTTGAGTTGCTAAAATGATCTTGCCTTAATTTAGTTGAGTTTGCTGATGATTTGTGGTAGTGATAGATATATGTATATATACATAGAATAGAAGCTTGCGGAAGAAGCTAGGCTGAGGAATTTATTTAAAGTTTTCACATATTTTCCTTTTGATATTTATTATACATACTTTTGATTTTCTTTGGTCAGTAAGCTCTTTTGACCTGATATGATTTTGTACAAAGATTTAATAAAAAAATAGGATTTCACAGTGATTTGATAATTGAGTGATATAATGTATGCTTGAGTTGAATGGCATTAATTGTGTGTTCCCTCTTTTGTCTACAACTATCTTCATATGAATTTGTATATATATATATGTGTTTATATCCTTATGTATATATGTATTTGCCATCATATTTATATGTTTACACCTATATATATACACACACGCTCATTTACATATTCCTATTTAATAGAACACACACATATACTTGTATATTTTTATCATTATATATATTTAACTATATTCAAACTTTTACACATTTATTTACTTGCATATGTTTTCTATTCATATACATTGCTTATGTATGTTTTGATATTCCATATATATTTATTTATTTTTATATTCAAACTTTCCCATATTTTACTTCATATGGGTATATACCCATATATATGCATTTACATATTTATATATATATTAAACATCATAAAGTTTGTATATATTTGTCTATATATATTTATGGGTATTTTACCTTAATTTAAATGATGGAGTTTATATATATATACACATTTCTAGAATATTTATCAATCTATACATACCCAGCTGTTTTACAAATCCCAAATATATATATTTTTTAGATCTCTATATAGATTCGGGTATTTTTATTATCAGAAAATTTATTTATTTGATCAATCAAAATTAATATTCCGATAATTAAAATCAGTTAATCCCCCAATTAACAGATGTTAAAAATCCGGATCGTCACAATAAAAATATTTTTGTACACTGTAAGCATTTAAAACACTCACCTTTACTTGAAACTAAAAATTTCTCAGCTTCAAATAAATACCACTTCGATTTCATGTCGTAGCCTTCGTCGATATGAATCCAATGCAATTCGTTTTGCTCAAATCAGACCTCGTACGGAGAAGTTATTAATAAATTAGCATAACGATAATTAGATTATAATTAATAGAATAATTAACTAATTAATAACATGATTAACCTAACCTCATCTCCTCTACGTGTTCAGACCAGGCCCGAACGCAAAACACGCGAAGGATTCCTCCATGCGCACGCTTCCCTAGGCTGTCGAACTTCGATCGGCCATCGCCACGACAACCGCCGCTGACGCCCCTCCTGCTGCCTCTCTTCTCAGGCCGCGCGCGCGCACAGAGCATAAAAACCCAAAAAATGACAAAAAATGCGAGCTTCTACAGGTCACCACGTTGAGAAATTCGACGATCCGACTGTCTAAAGCGTAGAGCTCGATGCGGTCTATGACTTTGCTTTTGGAAATTTTTGATTTCCTTGCATGGATTGAGAGGAATCGATGAAGAAAGATAAGCCGTATTCGACCATTAATATCGTTTGAACGGTGGTTGCGAATAAGGGCTAGGGCTTGGTTACGCGAATATGAGAATAAACGTATCCTTATATATAAATTTCCGACACGATCACATCTAAATTTTCCGAACTACAAACGAAGCGTACCGCTTGGCGTTCTATATGTTATACCCTCATTCCGAACACAATGGAACTAGTTTTGGAAGCTAATTCCATCATATTCAGAAGATAGCTTTTCAAAAATCAAATTATTTTAATTAAATACCTTTAATTGATTTCTACGCGTTTCAAGCTCGCTCGGCCAAACGATAAGTCGTATCGCTACTAAACTTTAAATCCTACAATAACTCACTATCACGGATCCGATGAAACTGGTTTCATCAAAATTCGAGACAGTGGCCAAAATGGCTATTTTTACTCGTTAATTAAAATATAAAAGTTTGAATTTCTATTTATTCACTTTTAAATCCAATTTTAAAAGTTAACAATCTTCATTCAAATTTAAATAAAATTTAAATCAACTTTCGACACCATTTTCATTCACATTAATTCAAGATTCAATTATTTAAACAATTTCCAATATTAAATTTAAACAATTCCATTATCAAATAAAACGCTATAATTGAAATATAAGTTATTTAACTTATAAAATTTACTTTTAAACGAATTCAAATAATAAAATGACTATTTCCATTTTACAATAATTCAACATTATTATTCAATTCCAGCTATTCATTATAAACACATTCAATATATAAATTTTCATTTCAATACTTGTTATTTCCAAAATCTTCGAAATTGGTTATTTTAAAATTATATTAAAGTTTATATTCAATAACTACACTAATAATTCATTAAATTTTTATTTCTAACCATTTTTATTCAATAATTACATTAAATTTAATAATTTAAAATAGTTAAAAATACGAGTCGTTACAACACGCTTCCTCTGCACTTTGATTGAAAATCAAACTATTTGATATTTCTATCAAGGTACCTATTCAATCTTGTTGCTTATAAAATGATACTTTCGTACCATTTCTTGGATCATATCCAAAGGCCCACAAACTCAATATCGCTCCCACTGACTTTGAGACATTTTTGGCTAATATGTGTAAACAGTATATTTTAATCGTTATTTAGAATTTTCTATTTCAGTGCATACGTAACAACTACTAGGACTTATCAAGCGATAATTTTATGAGTAAATCCGAATTGACTTGAACATGTTGAATATCAAATCTATTACGCTAATTTCAACAATTGAAATTTGCAATATTATTTATATCAACATTGCTCATTTAATTCCGACTGTATTAGTCTTACTCATAAAGACACAGTCGTGGTCGATGGATCATATTCCTTCAGTTACGACCACGAAATCTTTATTTTGATAGCGTACTTGGAATTCTTTCGAATTTGCGCATCATATCATATAGATTCAACACTCTCAATATTATAATTAAACAACCTAGAATCATATATATTTTCGACATTAATAAGAAACTCATAGTTTCTCTTCAATGTGTGAGAATACTTATTAGACACTCTAATGCGTTGTGTTTGTTTAGGTTAGTTAATTTCATTTCATCTCATCTAATCAGTATTATCTATGGATTGTATCCAATTCCATTTTACCACCAGTAATTCCTCAAAGAAATTTCTTCACAATGAAATTGGTATTTCTTGAAACAACAATAGATTCTCAGTGCAACAGAATAGGCATTCATAAATGTTTTATGAATTCTTTATTTATAAAACTGATTTGGTTTCAGTTTACAAAATTTATGTTCAAAACATAAATACGTCACCCAATGACAGTCTTCCAAAAACTCTTTTGGGGAGATTCATACAAGATCACTTACGAATAATTATTACATGCAATCTTTCGACTCGCACAACCTGCCAACTCCTTGGCCTATGATATGTTAGAGTTTCTTATAAACCCTTATCTTGTGAAATTTTGTAAACTGTTATTCAAATGAAATAATATTAACCTTGTGTACTACCCTTGAAGTACATTACCTTATAGAAAGAAACTCAACTTCACTCACAATTAATCGTACATTGTCCAACAAAGTTCGATTACTCCATATCGATGCATCCTTATGTATCACATGGAGGAGTAATTTTGAGATTGAATCTTTATTCATTTTAGTTACGTTCAGAACATTTTCCAATATACTCACTCATTCGATCAAATAAAATCATTTCTATCACATGTTATTTTATTTACTTCTGTTTTATATTCAATAAGTTTACCATAGACATACTACATGTGTGTGTATCAAATACACATGCCCATGTCGACGATAACTCATCGGTGAATATGACGAAGTATGTGGAACCATTTTGGTACTTATAGAATTACGATTGCATACATCTATATGTATCAATCTGAAGAGTTCATCAACTCTTATGATACTCCCACCTAATGGGTGTATAGTCTTTATTGTTTGAGATATAATTAACAAGTATCATATGATTCAAAATCATACAATAAAATTATTTCTTAAAACTATGGCTTAGTCTATAATTCCAAAACAACTGTAAATAATATTAGATACTTTTGTATTTTCCAATGTGCATCACTTTTGTTATAAAAAAATAAAACCACATTATAGTTTTATTTCACAAAAAATATTCATAATATTCATATTGAAATATAGCTATGTCTATTTTTTCAGTCGATACCAAATAATCATTATTTCATAAATAATGTATGGTAAGTTTTACGAAAATAATTTTTGTAATATAATGCAATTAATAAGTGCTATATGGCATGCTCCCACTATTTCCACCATTACTATAATAACGTACTAAACTCGGAGGTCCGTCATTCACTTAATACAATTTGTTTATTTCATACGCTACAACTATTTACAGTGGAGAGTTTACTGATCAAATATCTTGAGCTCAAAGAAATAAATCTCATAAAAAATAATTTTCTATATGAAAATGCATTATGGAATAGAATCATATTTCTTATTCTAATATTAAGTATCAATTATTATTACAATTGTCATTTCCAGTGTTTCTACTAAGTGACTATTCATTCTCTTCATCCCAACTGTACCTTAAATTACATCTATTCTTATACATTCGTTTTCCTTTCAAACGATCAAATTATTCAAAAGAAAACCTTACTACAATATCATAACAAACTCTTTACAAAAGCGCATTTGATTATTCTTAACATTTAAGGACATTAAATATGTTGTACTTTACGTAAACCAATCAAAATGACATTTCAGCGGTCGAGTTCTTAAATATATCTTGTAATTTTTGGTCTTGTGTTATATTAACACAGTATGATCCCTTTTGTAATCAATCAGATTGAATACTCGATCTCGCACTAAGGTTTATTTGAATTTTCAGATGAACTAATTTCATCAAAATATTGTACATTACAAACTTTGACCATTCACCATATAACATTTATATGCAATTGTATATGGATCAAACATCCATAGTATTATATTGCTTTTAGAGTTCAAAACTCATAAAATGCAATGCATGGTCTTGACCAAATAAATGCGTAAGTGACCAAACCATGAATGTATTCAGTAGTTGTAAAATCAGGCACTTGCATGGGTGACATTAACATGCAATAGGAATTTAATAGTGGGTATTGTATTTCCATTTGTCAACTTTCAATTCAGTTCGCTTGTATATGTTAATTGATAAACATTTTATCAATCATATTAAATGCACAAATTTATCATTGTAGATAACTATAACATTATTTAGCATACGTTCTTACAATATTGGAAAGGTTAAATGTTACCATTTTATTTTTCTAATAAGGCTCCCACTAGTCTTTTATGTTTCTCCAAACCCTAAGATGTAATATAGAAGTCTTTCGACTTTACTAGTGGGTGTTAGGACTCATCTGTCTTGGTATTCTGACCTTGAGTTTGCTCAACAAATCATAGCCCCACAAACGATGGATAACTTCTTATCGATTATATCACATACAACTCCTGACCCATTTTCCTTGTTCTAATCTCATTTCGACCTTGAGTTTGCTCAACAAATCGAAAGAGATTATTCACTCATACCTACCATATCGTGATGGTCTAAGTATAGTATATGTACCTTGAGTTTGCTCAACAAATACATATAGTTATCCTACCTCATATGTTCAATATATTAATAATACTACACATAACATCCCCAGCTTGAGTTTGCTCAACAACTAAGGAGTATGCAAGTAATTTATTAATATATATATGGTAGTGGACAACATTATATTGAAGATTCATAAATTTCAATATATTATATTTAGTGATATCAAATGGAATAATGTAATTCTTATGAAATGCCCTCGTGATTCAAGTGTCAAACACATCATAAATCACAGTATACATACATTTACGTATGTATTTATTCCTTGAGTCTATTTGGGTTTCTTTAATGTTCCATCTTTAGTTTATACATTCATATCATATAAGTTTTATTGTTATATAACTATTATATTTTATATTACTTATATGATAGTCTTATGTATAATATTTTATTAATTAAATCTTATTTAATTAATTTTAAATTAGTATTCCAATACAACTTTTATATTGGACATATCTACTATAACCTTTATAGTAAGACACATATATCTTATATATGCTTACTTTTAGTTAATTAACTGACCTTTAATTATTTTATTAATTAAACAATTTTAATTAAATCATATTAATTTCAAAAATTTATCTTATATACATACATGTTTGCTTATGTTATCTTAAAAACTTTAAAATAACATAACATATATCAACATATATAATACATGCGTATAAGTATTAACTAACCATTTAATTAATTTATATATTAATCTTATTAATAATTTTAAATTTCGAAATTAATTTACATAGTTTCAAACATTTCGAACTTTTCATTACATTTTTAAACATTTTAAAAATTTATGTTATATTATAACCTTTTATAATAAACATGGTTTTATTTTAAATTTAAAGTCATGTGTAATGACCCTAAAATAAAATTAAAATAAAATGAAAAATATACATTTATATTAAGAAATTCTAAAATTATATATATATATATATTACATCAAAAAAAAATTGGAACTCAAAAATAAATATAGCTCTATGTCCAAAGAATTATGCAAATACATACATATGGGGTGTTTTTTTTTGTTTTATATAAAGATAGAATAAAAATGAAGTTTAATAAAAAGGTTTATATGTCTTATAATTGTGCTAAAAATAATTAGCATGATATATGTGATTTTTATTTAAATATAGAAGGAGTTACTGATTTGACAAAGAGGCAGAAATATATATATATATATATACATACAGAATCAAATAAAAATTTCCATATCTTATATTTATTTCAAGCAAATAATATGGGTGAATGATTTTTACATTACATAATAAGGTATGATAGTATGCATGATTGAATGGAGATAATAGATAGGTAGAAAATACAAAGGAGATTTTCAGATTCCTTAAACTTATAAAAAGAAATGAATAAAGGATCACATGCATATGGCATGAATAAAATGGAGACATGAAAATAGCATGCAGTGTTAAAAATGCATGATCCCCGAAATAACTAATTAAAGTAACCCAATGTGTGCATTTCCAACTTAGGACCACACAGGAATGTGATATGTACATGAACACCTAAGGGTATCAGGGGAATTACCCATTTTCTTAAACCCTAGAATGGATTTATAAATAACTGCACATAACCAAATCCATCATTCTCTCGGGATCAAAGAAAAAAAAAAGATAAAATAAACTAGGAGAAACACTAGCTTGAGGCTTTGGGGGATTTGCTGTTCAAAGGATTAAGGCAGTGAAAGGAAAACATTAGGTGAGTATTTATCCTTTGTATGCAATGGCATTAAGTCCTATTGCAGGCAGCCTAAAATATTATTATGAGTCATTTAAATCTCTAAATTGATTTGTTATGGGTGATATGGATGTTTGTTTGTGCATTTTTGTTTGGAGTATTAATCTGTAAGTGGGCTTTTAGAGTTAACATGATTTGAGCATTCTTGTTCTATCTTATTATCATTAAACATGGATATAGATTAAACAGGGGAACATGGGGTTGAAACAGAAAAATATACAAGCAGTTATATCTTTCTGAAATATGAATGAAAGAAAAACTAAATTGGTCACTTGGGAGTTAGTCAATGATCTGCTTACTTCAGGTGGGAGCAAGTATATGCATGGTGCAACTGCACCCTGAGGCCTTTGTGTGTTGGAATAATTTAAACAACCTGGGAGTTTCCTTCACAATGCATACATAGTGTTCATTTGACAAGGAGATGTAGACCATAAAATAAATGGGGACAGGGGTTTAAAAATCTGGGTTATGAACATCCAGATATGGTGTTAATTTAATCAAGATAAACATTGATCATTGGTTAGTTGCTGGATAAAAATTTGGAGGATAAAACCTGAGTTTACTTACCTAGATTTGGAAAGAATGAATCAAGAATTGTACATATGTTTATTTTAACTGTTTGCTGTGTATTGTTTAAATAGATGAATGTGTTTGTATCTCTTATGAACCAAAACATGCTAAGTACAAAATCTGTTAAACTAGGAAGTCACTGCAAGATTATCAAAAAAAAAGTTATGAATATGTATACAAAATTTATAAATGCTCATACCAGTGAAAACTGACCCTTTTGGTTGCCCTTGCAATCATCTGGGTGTCTCAAAAATTCTTTGGGGCAGCTAAATGAATTGCTTGCAGGAAATTGAAGTTGGCTTGATGAGTAAAGAAGGCATTGGCTGCTAGTATAAATAAGAGAGACCTGTTTTAAAAATTTGCAGTTGCATTGTAATGAAATTACTAGTCAAGTTCTATTTCTGTAATTGAAGTTACTTGTAGGAAACTTTCTAAGTATTTGGGTTGAAAATATGTACTTAAGCAAAACCTGTTGTGAGTGATCATTGATGATGTTTGGTTAACTACTAATTTATTTTATGAATGTCTGATTTGGAGAAAATAAGGAGATAGACATATCATATACATATGATATGTGCATATATATATATATATATATATATATATATATATTTGATCTCTGATTTTTATTGCTTATATTTTGTCTTATGGAAATTAAAAAGCTAAGGGGATTGATTTTTTTTTAAAATGAACTCTCAAGATTTTAGTAGAATATTCAAGTGAAATGAATTTGTGCATGGCAGGTAAGTGATATTGGCATATGCACGAATTCTGGAAATTTGTATGTAATTGAGTATTTAAAATTTAGACACTCTGAGACGACTGTCATAAAAATTTAGACGTTTGAGATCAAATTTAGACGTCTGTCACAAAAATTTAGATGTCTGAATTTAGTTCAAAATGTTTTTTACTCTCTGTTTAAAATTTAGACACTCTGAGACGACTGTCATAAAAATTTAGACGTCTGAGATCAAATTTAGACGTCTGTCACAAAAATTTAGATGTCTGAATTTAGTTCAAAATGTTTTTTACTCTCTATTTCAATTTTAGATCTCTGAGCCGTCTGTCATAAAAATTTAGACGTTTGAGATCAAATTTAGACGTCTGTCATAAAAATTTAGACGTCTGAACTGCTGATTTTGCCTAATTTGCCTATTTAGAAAAGAAATAAGTGGCTATGTCAATAGCTTGTATGGTATTTTGATTTCTATTTGATTTAAATTCCCTCTGTTAAAAAAATAATAATAATAATAAAGAAACAATTGTATATCATCAAATATACAATTGACTTAATTTGTTTGTACACTGATATGATTATATTGGTAAAACCAGGGTCTTGGGAAGAATATTTGGAAATTATATAAATATTCAAATATAAAAGAATTGGGGTTTAGTGGTGAATTCCTCTTGAAAGTTTAGAAAAAAAAAATTCTATGGGTTATAGAGTGAGGGTCACCACATCATGTCTTAATTTTCAAAACTATTTTGAAAATTAGCCCAAGGCCCAATTCAAATTGGGCCTTTTCTATTAGGGGCAACCTTTGAGCTCACATCACCTTTCAGACCAGGTAGGTAACCAGGTAGGACGGGGTACTTGATTACCCAATTCCAATCCTAGACATCACCTTTATAGACACCGTACTAAGTGCATAAGCTTACTTAGTTAGCCCTAACATGACTAATTTAGACCGCATTGGCTATTGGGCTCTGATACAATTGTTTGAACTGGGCCAGCCCGCAGCGGAAGAAATGGGTGAATTTCAAAAAATTTAACCATTTTGGATCATTAATGGGCCTATTAAGTCTAAATTCATTTGGAACTTTTCTAAGTTTATTTTAAATAAAATCAATATTTTATTTAACTTCATAAATAAAGTTTTACTTTAATTTAATGTGTATGTAAGTTAGAGTATATCAAATATACTCTTATATAAATTTGTGTGTAACGTTTACTTTTCAAATTTATTTAGAAAAGGAAATATTTCGTTTCCTTTCTCTTAACTTATTCACTTAATAAGAGGGCATAAATTTATTTGGAGATGGAAACTTTTCATTTCCTTTCTCTTGTTAATTAATGAGGGGGCAAAAATTTATTTAGAGAAGGAAACTTTTCATTTCTTTTCTCTTATATTATTCAATTAATGAGGGATCATAAATTTAGTTAGAGAATGAAGCTTTTCATTTCCTTCTGTTAATTAAATTAAATAATTGATTAATAAATAACATTAATGAGTAATCTAAATATGACATGAATTGTAAATATATTCACAGTAAATATTGTGCAAGTGCAACATACAAGGTGTGTGCATAGTCAGTGGTAATTGATATGTATACATAAAATAAACAAGAACAATTTGAATAGTTATTGCATAGGAATTGAAATGAAAATAAATAAGGGATGACAAGGGTGATTGATATAGTTTCCCCTTTAGTAAACTTAATTAATGTAACATATTAATGACAATCAATAGGTACCATAATGTAAAAATATGGAAGGTAAACAACGAATTGTATGTATACATTATTGTCTTAATTAAAAAAGAGAAATGATTTCATACTATGGCAATGTATGTAAAGAAACATAAATTTTATATGGACACATACAAGTAGATCCAAATATGTATATATGGAATTCAATCAAAGCTTTCTAATAATATAAATTAGATAGTTATTACTGTCAATTTCAAAACTTTGATTCGATTTTAAAATTCCTTTTATTCATACGTAAATATCTAATGCAATAAAAAGTGCAAGTAATACATGCAAACATACATACATGAATTAAAATTCAAAACTAAAATTACACTTTATTATGAAAGATTAAAACATAGATCTACAATTGAAACATTGTATTAATTTCATATAAATTTCATTTTTAACTTTAAATATAATTCAATCAATCAACATGAAAATGTAAATTTCTAGATTTAAAGAAACAGAATTTAAATTAAATGTTAAAACATATAACTAAAATAAAACATTGTATTTTAAAATATATAGATTTAGTTTCAATTTAACAAAGTAAAGAAAAGCAGCTAATCAATTCGAACATGTTAACATTCAGATCTGAAGAATTACAATTTAATTAGAATGTTTAAAAACATAGATCTACACATAATTGTTGTTTTAAAACATAAACAAATTTTATTTTGATCTATCAAATGAAAACTCAATCATATCATTCAACAAATAATTCAATCTGCATAAACAATTTTTTAATTAAGCAAGACAGTAATACATCATAAAAATTATGAATGTCAAATTAAATTTCCATCAAACATTGCAAAAGCACTATTTATATATAGAAAATGACATGCTTTGCTACCCAATCCTTAAAACACACCTTTTTGATGTTGCCTTTGATTTGCACCTTGAATGAAGAATGCTTCTAGATCCGATTGAATCATCTTAGGATGTTGCCTAGAAATCACACCTTGAATGATGATACCTCCCCGGATCTTCAAGATCCACAACCTGTCCTTGCAAGAGATGGATTGACCACTTTTGTTTTATTTTATTTGATCTTTTTATTTGGAGTTAAAAGATTTTGGAAATTTGTTTTCTTTTTTTGTTTCTGCCATGAAAAGTTAGGAGGAGAGAAAGAGAAAGAATGAATTGTCCGTACAGAATGAATTAGAGAATGTGTTTTATTTGAAAGAATGAAACTTTTATCATTCTTTAATTAAAACTTCCCTAGCTAATTTCCTTGATTGTTTCTCTCTCTCTCTAATCCTTTCTTTACACGTATGTCATCAAATGACAAAAAATTTCCACAAATCATGTCATCAAATGACATAAAATTTCTGTAAATCATGTCATCAAATGACGTAAAATTTTCATAAATCATTTCATCCAATTTTCTTTAAATTACATCAATACCATATATCAATGGGCGCAAATATAACTTTTATAAATGCATTAAAATAATTACAAAAAAACTTCCAAACATCAAATAAATAATAATTAATATTTCTTAAATATTAATTAATTTAATCAATTTACAACACATTATAAATTAATTAAATCATGTGGTTTTTCAAAGAATTCATCATCACGGTTGTGCAACTCATAGGTGTAAATTCAACCGGCGATTAATATTGAACCATTGGAATATTAACGTTCACACGTCACTTAGCAGATGGTGTGAGATTTTTGCCGAATTTATCGCTTACACATCTTTTGGTAAAATCCAATTTTACTTATTATAAGAGGTACCTAATAGTGACAATTATTTACACCAATTCTCTTCGTCAAAATTATATCACTTTGGATTTATGGAATCTGGTAATGGACAAAATTCCAATATCATCCACATTCAACTTTATAGTCCAAACATAAAGTCTTTGGTTCAATAATAACAATTATTATTAACCGAAATGCTCTGGCCAGAGACTTTGACTTTGAGTTGAATTTAGTTGACCGTGATACTAACCTCATATAACCGAGGAGACGAATCCTCTCTTGAATAGTGTTTCACTTCCAATGCTTCCACTAGACCCAACTATAGTCATTCGGTGGACGCTGTATCACGATTTAACTATAATCAAAGCGGAGCTTCCAATATTGAAGATCAATAGTATTCTCAAGTCGAGAGAAATGTGTAAATTAGTCACATCGATATTCTCTGCTTGACCTTAGTTATATCAACTAACAAAAAATTATTTAGTGAGTCATTCCATAGTTATCCAATAACTATCACTACATAACCCCTTGGTGCCCCAACAGTCATAAGTAATACACCGCTCAACATTTAAAGAGCATTACATACTCTAGTCTCAATGGATACATCGATATCCAGTCTCGATGCATCTTGACTAAGAACATTTAAAATGGTATATTTGTTTCATTATGATAAATTAATCATGGTAACAACACTTTGTAACTACTATCACAAAACATACCATTTGTGGATTTTCTATTAAATATACTTTTAATCAAATTGATTAATTAATATAACCACATTATATCAAGTATATAATAGAAAGAAAATACCTTTATTTCGAAAAAGATTGGTCAACGAGTAATTAGATATATGTAACAAATTACATGTGATATCCCAAGATTTTGGGCAATAATCAATTTAATAATCTATATTTAAAAATTTAATTGATTTGATGATCTTTGTTAATAAATTTGAATAAATTTAATAATCTAATTAAATAAATATTTAATTAGTGATTTATCTTTTAAAACTTTAATAGAATGATTTCTATTTATAATATATATAAGTGTATATATTGTAAATAGATGAGTTGGTTTGAATTTAACAAATAAAATTATGTTTTCAAATTTCTAAATATTTGGTAATTTGGAAATTATGATTTAAATTAATATTAAGCTTTCCAAAGACATTTAACAAATAACTATATGGTTTTAAAATACATAAAAGAAAAGGTTTGTTTTATTTCTTTTAAATATTACTTGATATATATGATTTAAAAATAGAAGTTTAAAATACAATTTACATATGGTATTAATTCATTGAATAATATAAGTAATTTACAATCTCTTTTATAAATTATTTAAAATAGTAAAATTTGATATTTTCAATACTTTGTTTTTATAAATATAAATAGACTTTGATAAAATAGAATTGTTATTTTAAATTAAATGGTAGTTATATATGCATATATATAACTTGATTTTAAATTGGATTTTTAAATTTAAATTGAATATGAATTTGGATTTATAATAGAAATTAAAAGAATAAACATTTTAAAAATATTTGGATAAGCTTTTAATTTTATATAATTTGTTTACTTACATTTTCTTCAAAAGAGAAATGCATATATACATTTAGGTAAGTATTTATAAATAGTAAACTAGTATAAAAGCTTTTATTTACATTTTAAAATAAATAAATATATGTATTAATTACTTAAAAGACATGTGTAATAAAATTAAGACACCTAAATAACATGTGTTAAGTAATGGATTAACAATGAGACAAGTGTCATGTTTCTTTGATTTTTAACAAACCAGAAATAAATTCTATAATCTGTAATTTACCTCCTCCTCAAACAAATATCTATTCAAATTTTCATTAGCCTGTAATCTTCTTCAACTCTAAAATTGTCTGAAGCTCTCTTCAAAAATCAGTAACCTGAAAAGCAATTTCTGCAAACATGCAACAGCACTTCATCCATGCCTGCATTTTTCACCTGGAAACATGAAAGCAAATTGTAGAATCTGAAAGCAAATTCAAAAGCTTGCAAGCATCTTTCCAGTAATTCAAGTTTAAGATTTTCAAAAGCAAAAGGCAATGCAAGTTTTAAAATTCAAGAAAAATTCAAGCAACTCAGTTTTAAGTTTGAAACTGTTTTTAAATCAACTGCTCTGTTCTTCATCCTCAAAACAGGTGAGTAACTTCACTTTCAAACTTAAAAGTAAATTTAGGTTGCATGTTCTTACTGTGATCGATATGGTATTATGAAGTATGTTTGTGAATTTATTATGTATAATGAATGTATGCCTGTAACTCCTCTGTTGTTTTCCTGTGAGTAAACTACCCTATTGAACTTAAATCTGTTCATATGTATTGATGTTAGTGATTGATTCTTGGGTAGGTTATGAATAATATTTGTATAAATATGAATATACCTGTATATGTATGTATATAGGTAGATGGTTGTTGCATGCATAACTGTATATGGTTATATACATATCTCTGTTAAGTTATAGGCTCAAAGCCACTAAATAAAAATTCAATTGCTCTTCATCTAGTCTATTTTAGGCTAAGATCCTTAAATGAAAAATGAGTATAACAATGTAATATCAATTTCAGAAATAGTTTCAAGAGTTTAAAGTTAGTATTTATTTCGAGATCAGGAAGTTACAGTAACAAACAAATATATGTCAAAGATCAATGTTCATAATTCTATGGTTCGATTGCATAAACAGTTTTATATTGTAAATTGATGAATTTTAGTAATCGAATCATGATTTTTAAGCAAGCGATTCGAGAGCAGTTGTGGTTGATCAGAAATGGGTTTTTGATCAATTCGAGATGGCCGGAGGCGCTAGGGAGGCCGGGTTTTCGCGAGAGGGTAGAGGAGCTTGAGGGGTATCTAGGAAAAATGGCACGGAGGTCTGAAGATGGTCGTGGCGGCGGTGGGTAGCGAATGAAGTGGGGAAACCTAGTTTTTGGCCCACTGTCTTTATGCGATTCGTTCAACCCCTACAGGTGATCGGGCGACGCGTGGTCCTGGGAGAAGGAGGCTGGGTGGATGACGGACCATCGGCCGGAGTTAGGGAGTTTCAGATGGTCGAGGCGTTGAGTTCGAGGTCGTGAATGGTGACTGGGTTAGTTTGTGTTGAAGGTGGGGATGCTCGATTTCGTTCCTTTATCGATTTCGAAATCGCGTGAAGGGAGATGGCATGAGGAGATCATCGGTGACGTGTGGGGAACCTCGGTGATGGTCGGCGTTCGTTTTATCGACCGTGCACGTGCACGTATATGTCTGGGTATCTGGGTGTTTTGGGGAAGAAGAGACTCGAAGCGGTACTCGTGAATTCTGGGTGGAGACTCGAAGTAGCTCTCGTGGTTTTGAAGGGGTGTCTCGAGTTAGATATTGTACAGGTTTTACCAGAGACCTGTTTCGAGTTTTTAAATTTTAAAATAAATTTTAAAACTGAGTTTAAGTATAAAAGCAAAATTCAAAATAAGTTTTAATCTGGAGTAAGTTTTAAATCTCAGTTTTCAAACAAGATAATGTTTTTAAAATTTGAATTGATTTAACTATTTTAAAAGGGGTTAAGAAGTTTGAATTTTTAAAATAAAGTTTAAATTGTAAATAGGTTTCTAAATGTAAAGGTTTATCTGGAATCAAGTTAATATGCATTTCAATTTTGAAATGAAAAGAAATTTTTTTAAATTTAAAACTATTGAATGTTAAAGTATATTTTAAATTGATTAAATTTTAAATGAATTTAGTTTTAAATTTCTTTTAATTAAATAAATATTTCTTTAACATGTAATAAAAAAAAAGATTTAAATAGTTTTATAACTTTGTTAAAGTTAAACTTGTCTTCATTTTAAATCTTAAATTAAAATGAAATTTAAATGTAAATTTAAAGGTAATTTGGTTTAAATGCTTTATTAATGATATTTTAACCATTAATAGGAATAAAGTGTTATCTTAAAGATAATTAAGATTTAATGATATGGGATAAAATAAATTATTAAGGTAATTAAAAATAATTAATCAATTTAATTAATTTATGACTTGGGTTAATAAATTTGTAATTAAGGGTTTAAAACTTTATTGATGAAGGATTAATTAAATTAATTTAAAGGTTAATTAATTTGAATTAAGGATCATTAATTTTATAAGTTAATGGTTAGGAATAAATTAATCAAGTAATTAAGGTTTAATTAAGTTATAGTTAAGTACTTAATTAATTAAGTAATTAGAGATTAATTTATTGATAATTAGGATTAATTAAGTTGTAATTAATAATGGTTAATTAATGTTTAATAATTTTAGAAAGGTAATTAAAATAATTAATAGTTAATGTAGATCATTAACTAAGGATAATTAATTAATGTGATTAATTTTGATAATTAATTAAGTTTAATTAATTTAAAGGATAATCATTTGTGAAATTAATAAAATTACTTAATGGAAGTAATTAAGAAATTAATTACTCATTGTAATTAATTGAGTTTAAATTGATAAGTTAAGTTAATTAATTTAGTTTAATTAATTTAAGATAATCATTTAATGATTTGTATAATTACTTAATGTAATTTAAGGAGGTATAATTACTTAGGAAAGTAATTAATGGATAATTACTGATGTAATTAATAAAGTAATTAAGGGTAGTTAATTACTTAATGGAAGTTAATCAAGGGATTAATTAAGAAATTAATTAAGGAATAATTAATTTATTTTAAGAAGTAATTAAGGTTAGTTAATTACTGAATGTGATTAATCAATAGTGATTAATAAGTTATGGTTTAATTAAAGATCAATTACTTAATGTAATTAAGTAATGATAAAATGTAATTAAGGATCATTAATTAATATAATTAATGATGTAATTAAGAATTAATTAATTAAGGAATAATTAATAACTGAGTGATTAATTAATGTAATTAATTAAGGATTAAGGTAATTAATTTTAGTTAATTAATTAATAAAGTAATTAAAGGTTAATTACTATAATTAATTAAGAATAATTAATTTGTGAATTAATTTAATGTTAATTACTTGAATGTAATTAAATGTAATCAATCAAGGATGATTAATTAAAATGAATAATTGGATGGTGAATGATTAATTAATTAATAATTAATTAATAGTGACTTAAGTAAGATGGTTAATGATGGAAGTAATTAATTTAATTCATTTTAAATTAATTATAGATGGTAATTAATAAATCATGGCTTAGGGATATTGAATGATACTGATTTACCTTGAATGGTTTCTCAGAGATGAGATAATTGGTACTGTATGATTTGGATGCTTTGGTTTCATAATGATGATGATATGGATTATTTGCTTTTAATGATAATGTCGATTATCTATTGTGAATTATCTATCTGTATGTAAATAGATAATAGAATTGAATTGTTTTAACTTTAAAACAACTTGGCCTTAAAAGATACGTTTTGGATTTCGATGAGACCGGGATCGGGTTTCCGTATACCGGAATTCCAGGTCTGGAGACCCGAATACCACATCGATCCAAATTTACGTTAGGTCGTGAAATCAAAATGGAGCAAGTGAAGACTCGAGGTGTAAGAACTATTCTTTGTCAATATAACTCTGAGGGTGATTCCGTAATGAGTTTGACGGAGATAGTACTTTCAGATTCGAGATGAAGATTCAGAGTGCAAGGGTTATTGTCATTAACTCTGAGGGTGATTCCAATACGAGTGTAACGAGATAATGCCTTCGGTTTCGTTCGAACCCGGAACGAACTTGTATGGATTGAATGCTTTCAGAACATCGTCAGGTGGACGATGAGCATTCTAAGTGATGTCCTGATTAAAGGTAATCGTAGCCTCAAGCCTCATCAAACCGGGAATGGCTAAAACAGGGGAGGTGCAGCAAGGTTAGTGGGTAGCACCCAAGTAGGACAAGATTATCCCTGTCTAGAGGTCCCTTCTTATTATTCGATTGAGTGGGCAGTTGAATTGCAACAACTGCTGGGATATCTTATGCGGGAATTATCCAGTAAGGGATGTTCCGGCCTTGTGTTGCAGGGGATTGGGAGTGATCCTCGGTACGGTGATCTAGGCCACGTACTGTGACGGGCGGTACCCCGGTAGCCCTGCCATTGTATGGAATCCAAACTCCAATAAGTGATAACGGACTTGATTGTATAACCCATTTTGTGGCTAGTATGCTGGAATTTAATAATGTAACAATTTCAGCTATTTCATATTTATTTGAAAACCCTAGACCCTATAATAATATAACTGGATTTCCTATCAAATGTTTTGGTTAGCGTAAGGTAAAAACTTACCCATGTTTATTTGTGGGGAGTCTTACGTGATACCTTTGTTTCAAAAGGTTTTGAAGTTAAGCAATTTTAACCTGTTACTCACACCAGACCCATGTCTGACCCAAGTGTTTATTTCTGTTTTATAAACTCTTGGGTACTCAAATTTTTACGAGTAGCCAAGGGATTCAGGTTAGCTTTGACGAGTTATCTGGAGGAGCAATGGAGCAGGAGGCTTCGGCGTTGTAGATATAGATAGTAGTTCCGCTGTGTTAATCTCTGATTAGTGTTTTGTATTGTATTGAGTTGTAATAACTAGACAGATGTTTATAACTGTCTAGTATGTGTTGTATAATCTGTGTAACTCTGATTTTGTAAAGACTATGTAATAGTTATGTGATATATTATATTTTGTTTCGTTCCGCTGTGAGATTCTGATATTGTTGTTGTTTTTCTTTTTCTCTTTTCTTTTCTACTTTCTCACATCTTTCTTTTCTTCAAAACGATGCGTCTTCCTAGTCGTAGGATGGCGGGTCGTGACAGTGGTATCAGAGCATTAGGTTGAGTGAATACCTAGGCTCTGGAGTGGCGTCTACCTTGAGAGAGCGTATTTGTAATTTTTATATAACTATATATATATTTATTCTACCTATTGTTGGATTACCTGTTCGGGTTTTCCAAATTAAGTTATAAGGGTAGATGAGGTAGGCTGTGTGTAACATGACCACCATTGATTGGAGTTTGAATGTTTGGAGTTAGAAGTGTATCTGATGAGACTGTAGACCCAAATACCGTCTCGAGTAAGCTTTGCTGTGGTAAAGGATTTCATCGATCTCCGAAGGAAACTGTTAAGGTTCGGAGTCAATCTTTGAAGTGCAGTTGGATGAGTAGAGTTTGGATCTACCAGTTAAGTAGAAGCGAGTGATGGTATCTTGGTAACTTCTGGAAGAAGTAGTTGTATGATGAGATACAATGACCATGGATGTTTCCGAAGATGTTTTCTTTGGAACAAGTTTAAGGAGTAAGTCTGCTTCGGTGTTGTGGATGAGTTCAGCATAGCGTCTCTGTTTGAGGTTCGAGTTTCTCGAAGAGCTTTGGATTAGGAAGTCCTTGGCATCTGTGGCAGCAGTGCAGTTCGGAGTGTTTTGTGTATTAGCAGGAAGTTTTCTGGCTGAGCAGTTTTTCTGAAGATGGAGTTCAGAAGTAGCAGAGTATATCCATTTCTTCGATGAATTGGATAGATAAGTGTAAGCTATTCTGATTTGTTAAGAGAGAATAGTATCTTTGGATACTGGACTGGGTTGATCGCAAAAGTGACTTGCGATAGTTTGAGTGATCTTTGAGTTATTGAAGATTTTATGGATGTCTTCAGGGAAGTCAGAAGTTGTCCGCATCTGGAGATGAGTTTTCTTATCGACAGGATTCCAGGAGTGGTACCGGTGGTTCAGCCTAGTTGAAGGATGTTTCCTAGAGTTAGAGTTTGATGAAGCAGTTCAGGATTTGATGGAGTATCTGAGTTTTCTTTTTGGATCTGTTGAATCATTTTTCTGGGATAAGTTATCCAGTCTGTGCTTGTGTTCTTCATCAGCATTCTTATCTACTTCAGATCAGAGTTGTGCAGCAGAAGCAGTTTGGGAATGTATCTGTTGTCTTTTCCGGATAAGAGAAGTAAGTTCAGTCTTCTGATGTTTGAGGAGTAGAGTTGGTATACTTGGTTGTTGAGTCAGACTCGTCTATAGTCTGATATCCTGTCTAGTTCTGTAGATCTAGATGAGTAGGAGTTCTGTAGCTTCGTAGTTTAGATTGTTTGTAGAGCGAGTATCCCGATATATATATATATACTTGGGGAAACTCGAGGAAATTCTATCTAGAATTTTGTCTGAATAGTTAGAATTGTTTGTTTGGATGATTGGTTGCCATGGTTGTTAGCAAATGGTTGATATTATATGATGTGTTTTAAAAATTAAAATCTTTGATAGATTATTAGATTACCTTTGTTTTAAATTTCGGGGACGAAATTATTTTAAGGGGGGAGGAATGTGATATCCCGGGATTTTGGGCAATAATCAATTTAATAATCTATATTTAAAAATTTAATTGATTTGATGATCTTTGTTAATAAATTTGAATAAATTTAATAATCTAATTAAATAAATATTTAATTAGTGATTTATCTTTTAAAACTTTAATAGAATGATTTCTATTTATAATATATATATAAGTGTATATATTGTAAATAGATGAGTTGGTTTGAATTTAACAAATAAAATTATGTTTTCAAATTTCTAAATATTTGGTAATTTGGAAATTATGATTTAAATTAATATTAAGCTTTCCAAAGACATTTAACAAATAACTATATGGTTTTAAAATACATAAAATAAAAGGTTTGTTTTATTTCTTTTTAAATATTACTTGATATATATGATTTAAAAATAGAAGTTTAAAATACAATTTACATATGGTATTAATTCATTGAATAATATAAGTAATTTACAATCTCTTTTATAAATTATTTAAAATAGTAAAATTTGATATTTTCAATACTTTGTTTTTATAAATATAAATAGACTTTGATAAAATAGAATTGTTATTTTAAATTAAATGGTAGTTATATATGCATATATATAACTTGATTTTAAATTGGATTTTTAAATTTAAATTGAATATGAATTTGGATTTATAATAGAAATTAAAAGAATAAACATTTTAAAAATATTTGGATAAGCTTTTAATTTTATATAATTTGTTTACTTACATTTTCTTCAAAAGAGAAATGCATATATACATTTAGGTAAGTATTTATAAATAGTAAACTAGTATAAAAGCTTTTATTTACATTTTAAAATAAATAAATATATGTATTAATTACTTAAAAGACATGTGTAATAAAATTAAGACACCTAAATAACATGTGTTAAGTAATGGATTAACAATGAGACAAGTGTCATGTTTCTTTGATTTTTAACAAACCAGAAATAAATTCTATAATCTGTAATTTACCTCCTCCTCAAACAAATATCTATTCAAATTTTCATTAGCCTGTAATCTTCTTCAACTCTGAAATTGTCTGAAGCTCTCTTCAAAAATCAGTAACCTGAAAAGCAATTTCTGCAAACATGCAACAGCACTTCATCCATGCCTGCATTTTTCACCTGGAAACATGAAAGCAAATTGTAGAATCTGAAAGCAAATTCAAAAGCTTGCAAGCATCTTTCCAGTAATTCAAGTTTAAGATTTTCAAAAGCAAAAGGCAATGCAAGTTTTAAAATTCAAGAAAAATTCAAGCAACTCAGTTTTAAGTTTGAAACTGTTTTTAAATCAACTGCTCTGTTCTTCATCCTCAAAACAGGTGAGTAACTTCACTTTCAAACTTAAAAGTAAATTTAGGTTGCATGTTCTTACTGTGATCGATATGGTATTATGAAGTATGTTTGTGAATTTATTATGTATAATGGATGTATGCCTGTAACTCCTCTGTTGTTTTCCTGTGAGTAAACTACCCTATTGAACTTAAATCTGTTCATATGTATTGATGTTAGTGATTGATTCTTGGGTAGGTTATGAATAATATTTGTATAAATATGAATATACCTGTATATGTATGTATATAGGTAGATGGTTGTTGCATGCATAACTGTATATGGTTATATACATATCTCTGTTAAGTTATAGGCTCAAAGCCACTAAATAAAAATTCAATTGCTCTTCATCTAGTCTATTTTAGGCTAAGATCCTTAAATGAAAAATGAGTATAACAATGTAATATCAATTTCAGAAATAGTTTCAAGAGTTTAAAGTTAGTATTTATTTCGAGATCAGGAAGTTACAGTAACAAACAAATATATGTCAAAGATCAATGTTCATAATTCTATGGTTCGATTGCATAAACAGTTTTATATTGTAAATTGATGAATTTTAGTAATCGAATCATGATTTTTAAGCAAGCGATTCGAGAGCAGTTGTGGTTGATCAGAAATGGGTTTTTGATCAATTCGAGATGGCCGGAGGCGCTAGGGAGGCCGGGTTTTCGCGAGAGGGTAGAGGAGCTTGAGGGGTATCTAGGAAAAATGGCACGGAGGTCTGAAGATGGTCGTGGCGGCGGTGGGTAGCGAATGAAGTGGGGAAACCTAGTTTTTGGCCCACTGTCTTTATGCGATTCGTTCAACCCCTACAGGTGATCGGGCGACGCGTGGTCCTGGGAGAAGGAGGCTGGGTGGATGACGAACCATCGGCCGGAGTTAGGGAGTTTCAGATGGTCGAGGCGTTGAGTTCGAGGTCGTGAATGGTGACTGGGTTAGTTTGTGTTGAAGGTGGGGATGCTCGATTTCGTTCCTTTATCGATTTCGAAATCGCGTGAAGGGAGATGGCATGAGGAGATCATCGGTGACGTGTGGGGAACCTCGGTGATGGTCGGCGTTCGTTTTATCGACCGTGCACGTGCACGTATATGTCTGGGTATCTGGGTGTTTTGGGGAAGAAGAGACTCGAAGCGGTACTCGTGAATTCTGGGTGGAGACTCGAAGTAGCTCTCGTGGTTTTGAAGGGGTGTCTCGAGTTAGATATTGTACAGGTTTTACCAGAGACCTGTTTCGAGTTTTTAAATTTTAAAATAAATTTTAAAACTGAGTTTAAGTATAAAAGCAAAATTCAAAATAAGTTTTAATCTGGAGTAAGTTTTAAATCTCAGTTTTCAAACAAGATAATGTTTTTAAAATTTGAATTGATTTAACTATTTTAAAAGGGGTTAAGAAGTTTGAATTTTTAAAATAAAGTTTAAATTGTAAATAGGTTTCTAAATGTAAAGGTTTATCTGGAATCAAGTTAATATGCATTTCAATTTTGAAATGAAAAGAAATTTTTTTAAATTTAAAACTATTGAATGTTAAAGTATATTTTAAATTGATTGAATTTTAAATGAATTTAGTTTTAAATTTCTTTTAATTAAATAAATATTTCTTTAACATGTAATAAAAAAAAAAGATTTAAATAGTTTTATAACTTTGTTAAAGTTAAACTTGTCTTCATTTTAAATCTTAAATTAAAATGAAATTTAAATGTAAATTTAAAGGTAATTTGGTTTAAATGCTTTATTAATGATATTTTAACCATTAATAGGAATAAAGTGTTATCTTAAAGATAATTAAGATTTAATGATATGGGATAAAATAAATTATTAAGGTAATTAAAAATAATTAATCAATTTAATTAATTTATGACTTGGGTTAATAAATTTGTAATTAAGGGTTTAAAACTTTATTGATGAAGGATTAATTAAATTAATTTAAAGGTTAATTAATTTGAATTAAGGATCATTAATTTTATAAGTTAATGGTTAGGAATAAATTAATCAAGTAATTAAGGTTTAATTAAGTTATAGTTAAGTACTTAATTAATTAAGTAATTAGAGATTAATTTATTGATAATTAGGATTAATTAAGTTGTAATTAATAATGGTTAATTAATGTTTAATAATTTTAGAAAGGTAATTAAAATAATTAATAGTTAATGTAGATCATTAACTAAGGATAATTAATTAATGTGATTAATTTTGATAATTAATTAAGTTTAATTAATTTAAAGGATAATCATTTGTGAAATTAATAAAATTACTTAATGGAAGTAATTAAGAAATTAATTACTCATTGTAATTAATTGAGTTTAAATTGATAAGTTAAGTTAATTAATTTAGTTTAATTAATTTAAGATAATCATTTAATGATTTGTATAATTACTTAATGTAATTTAAGGAGGTATAATTACTTAGGAAAGTAATTAATGGATAATTACTGATGTAATTAATAAAGTAATTAAGGGTAGTTAATTACTTAATGGAAGTTAATCAAGGGATTAATTAAGAAATTAATTAAGGAATAATTAATTTATTTTAAGAAGTAATTAAGGTTAGTTAATTACTGAATGTGATTAATCAATAGTGATTAATAAGTTATGGTTTAATTAAAGATCAATTACTTAATGTAATTAAGTAATGATAAAATGTAATTAAGGATCATTAATTAATATAATTAATGATGTAATTAAGAATTAATTAATTAAGGAATAATTAATAACTGAGTGATTAATTAATGTAATTAATTAAGGATTAAGGTAATTAATTTTAGTTAATTAATTAATAAAGTAATTAAAGGTTAATTACTATAATTAATTAAGAATAATTAATTTGTGAATTAATTTAATGTTAATTACTTGAATGTAATTAAATGTAATCAATCAAGGATGATTAATTAAAATGAATAATTGGATGGTGAATGATTAATTAATTAATAATTAATTAATAGTGACTTAAGTAAGATGGTTAATGATGGAAGTAATTAATTTAATTCATTTTAAATTAATTATAGATGGTAATTAATAAATCATGGCTTAGGGATATTGAATGATACTGATTTACCTTGAATGGTTTCTCAGAGATGAGATAATTGGTACTGTATGATTTGGATGCTTTGGTTTCATAATGATGATGATATGGATTATTTGCTTTTAATGATAATGTCGATTATCTATTGTGAATTATCTATCTGTATGTAAATAGATAATAGAATTGAATTGTTTTAACTTTAAAACAACTTGGCCTTAAAAGATACGTTTTGGATTTCGATGAGACCGGGATCGGGTTTCCGTATACCGGAATTCCAGGTCTGGAGACCCGAATACCACATCGATCCAAATTTACGTTAGGTCGTGAAATCAAAATGGAGCAAGTGAAGACTCGAGGTGTAAGAACTATTCTTTGTCAATATAACTCTGAGGGTGATTCCGTAATGAGTTTGACGGAGATAGTACTTTCAGATTCGAGATGAAGATTCAGAGTGCAAGGGTTATTGTCATTAACTCTGAGGGTGATTCCAATACGAGTGTAACGAGATAATGCCTTCGGTTTCGTTCGAACCCGGAACGAACTTGTATGGATTGAATGCTTTCAGAACATCGTCAGGTGGACGATGAGCATTCTAAGTGATGTCCTGATTAAAGGTAATCGTAGCCTCAAGCCTCATCAAACCGGGAATGGCTAAA
Source organism: Allium fistulosum (assembly GCA_030737815.1). Lineage (NCBI taxonomy): Eukaryota > Viridiplantae > Streptophyta > Magnoliopsida > Asparagales > Amaryllidaceae > Allium > Allium fistulosum. Next base: position 695,400,426 of record CM060904.1, read on the forward strand.
ACAGGGGAGGTGCAGCAAGGTTAGTGGGTAGCACCCAAGTAGGACAAGATTATCCCTGTCTAGAGGTCCCTTCTTATTATTCGATTGAGTGGGCAGTTGAATTGCAACAACTGCTGGGATATCTTATGCGGGAATTATCCAGTAAGGGATGTTCCGGCCTTGTGTTGCAGGGGATTGGGAGTGATCCTCGGTACGGTGATCTAGGCCACGTACTGTGACGGGCGGTACCCCGGTAGCCCTGCCATTGTATGGAATCCAAACTCCAATAAGTGATAACGGACTTGATTGTATAACCCATTTTGTGGCTAGTATGCTGGAATTTAATAATGTAACAATTTCAGCTATTTCATATTTATTTGAAAACCCTAGACCCTATAATAATATAACTGGATTTCCTATCAAATGTTTTGGTTAGCGTAAGGTAAAAACTTACCCATGTTTATTTGTGGGGAGTCTTACGTGATACCTTTGTTTCAAAAGGTTTTGAAGTTAAGCAATTTTAACCTGTTACTCACACCAGACCCATGTCTGACCCAAGTGTTTATTTCTGTTTTATAAACTCTTGGGTACTCAAATTTTTACGAGTAGCCAAGGGATTCAGGTTAGCTTTGACGAGTTATCTGGAGGAGCAATGGAGCAGGAGGCTTCGGCGTTGTAGATATAGATAGTAGTTCCGCTGTGTTAATCTCTGATTAGTGTTTTGTATTGTATTGAGTTGTAATAACTAGACAGATGTTTATAACTGTCTAGTATGTGTTGTATAATCTGTGTAACTCTGATTTTGTAAAGACTATGTAATAGTTATGTGATATATTATATTTTGTTTCGTTCCGCTGTGAGATTCTGATATTGTTGTTGTTTTTCTTTTTCTCTTTTCTTTTCTACTTTCTCACCTCTTTCTTTTCTTCAAAACGATGCGTCTTCCTAGTCGTAGGATGGCGGGTCGTGACAGTGGTATCAGAGCATTAGGTTGAGTGAATACCTAGGCTCTGGAGTGGCGTCTACCTTGAGAGAGCGTATTTGTAATTTTTCTATAACTATATATATATTTATTCTACCTATTGTTAGATTACCTGTTCGGGTTTTCCAAATTAAGTTATAAGGGTAGATGAGGTAGGCTGTGTGTAACATGACCACCATTGATTGGAGTTTGAATGTTTGGAGTTAGAAGTGTATCTGATGAGACTGTAGACCCAAATACCGTCTCGAGTAAGCTTTGCTGTGGTAAAGGATTTCATCGATCTCCGAAGGAAACTGTTAAGGTTCGGAGTCAATCTTTGAAGTGCAGTTGGATGAGTAGAGTTTGGATCTACCAGTTAAGTAGAAGCGAGTGATGGTATCTTGGTAACTTCTGGAAGAAGTAGTTGTATGATGAGATACAATGACCATGGATGTTTCCGAAGATGTTTTCTTTGGAACAAGTTTAAGGAGTAAGTCTGCTTCGGTGTTGTGGATGAGTTCAGCATAGCGTCTCTGTTTGAGGTTCGAGTTTCTCGAAGAGCTTTGGATTAGGAAGTCCTTGGCATCTGTGGCAGCAGTGCAGTTCGGAGTGTTTTGTGTATTAGCAGGAAGTTTTCTGGCTGAGCAGTTTTTCTGAAGATGGAGTTCAGAAGTAGCAGAGTATATCCATTTCTTCGATGAATTGGATAGATAAGTGTAAGCTATTCTGATTTGTTAAGAGAGAATAGTATCTTTGGATACTGGACTGGGTTGATCGCAAAAGTGACTTGCGATAGTTTGAGTGATCTTTGAGTTATTGAAGATTTTATGGATGTCTTCAGGGAAGTCAGAAGTTGTCCGCATCTGGAGATGAGTTTTCTTATCGACAGGATTCCAGGAGTGGTACCGGTGGTTCAGCCTAGTTGAAGGATGTTTCCTAGAGTTAGAGTTTGATGAAGCAGTTCAGGATTTGATGGAGTATCTGAGTTTTCTTTTTGGATCTGTTGAATCATTTTTCTGGGATAAGTTATCCAGTCTGTGCTTGTGTTCTTCATCAGCATTCTTATCTACTTCAGATCAGAGTTGTGCAGCAGAAGCAGTTTGGGAATGTATCTGTTGTCTTTTCCGGATAAGAGAAGTAAGTTCAGTCTTCTGATGTTTGAGGAGTAGAGTTGGTATACTTGGTTGTTGAGTCAGACTCGTCTATAGTCTGATATCCTGTCTAGTTCTGTAGATCTAGATGAGTAGGAGTTCTGTAGCTTCGTAGTTTAGATTGTTTGTAGAGCGAGTATCCCGATATATATATATATACTTGGGGAAACTCGAGGAAATTCTATCTAGAATTTTGTCTGAATAGTTAGAATTGTTTGTTTGGATGATTGGTTGCCATGGTTGTTAGCAAATGGTTGATATTATATGATGTGTTTTAAAAATTAAAATCTTTGATAGATTATTAGATTACCTTTGTTTTAAATTTCGGGGACGAAATTATTTTAAGGGGGGAGGAATGTGATATCCCGGGATTTTGGGCAATAATCAATTTAATAATCTATATTTAAAAATTTAATTGATTTGATGATCTTTGTTAATAAATTTGAATAAATTTAATAATCTAATTAAATAAATATTTAATTAGTGATTTATCTTTTAAAACTTTAATAGAATGATTTCTATTTATAATATATATATAAGTGTATATATTGTAAATAGATGAGTTGGTTTGAATTTAACAAATAAAATTATGTTTTCAAATTTCTAAATATTTGGTAATTTGGAAATTATGATTTAAATTAATATTAAGCTTTCCAAAGACATTTAACAAATAACTATATGGTTTTAAAATACATAAAATAAAAGGTTTGTTTTATTTCTTTTTAAATATTACTTGATATATATGATTTAAAAATAGAAGTTTAAAATACAATTTACATATGGTATTAATTCATTGAATAATATAAGTAATTTACAATCTCTTTTATAAATTATTTAAAATAGTAAAATTTGATATTTTCAATACTTTGTTTTTATAAATATAAATAGACTTTGATAAAATAGAATTGTTATTTTAAATTAAATGGTAGTTATATATGCATATATATAACTTGATTTTAAATTGGATTTTTAAATTTAAATTGAATATGAATTTGGATTTATAATAGAAATTAAAAGAATAAACATTTTAAAAATATTTGGATAAGCTTTTAATTTTATATAATTTGTTTACTTACATTTTCTTCAAAAGAGAAATGCATATATACATTTAGGTAAGTATTTATAAATAGTAAACTAGTATAAAAGCTTTTATTTACATTTTAAAATAAATAAATATATGTATTAATTACTTAAAAGACATGTGTAATAAAATTAAGACACCTAAATAACATGTGTTAAGTAATGGATTAACAATGAGACAAGTGTCATGTTTCTTTGATTTTTAACAAACCAGAAATAAATTCTATAATCTGTAATTTACCTCCTCCTCAAACAAATATCTATTCAAATTTTCATTAGCCTGTAATCTTCTTCAACTCTAAAATTGTCTGAAGCTCTCTTCAAAAATCAGTAACCTGAAAAGCAATTTCTGCAAACATGCAACAGCACTTCATCCATGCCTGCATTTTTCACCTGGAAACATGAAAGCAAATTGTAGAATCTGAAAGCAAATTCAAAAGCTTGCAAGCATCTTTCCAGTAATTCAAGTTTAAGATTTTCAAAAGCAAAAGGCAATGCAAGTTTTAAAATTCAAGAAAAATTCAAGCAACTCAGTTTTAAGTTTGAAACTGTTTTTAAATCAACTGCTCTGTTCTTCATCCTCAAAACAGGTGAGTAACTTCACTTTCAAACTTAAAAGTAAATTTAGGTTGCATGTTCTTACTGTGATCGATATGGTATTATGAAGTATGTTTGTGAATTTATTATGTATAATGGATGTATGCCTGTAACTCCTCTGTTGTTTTCCTGTGAGTAAACTACCCTATTGAACTTAAATCTGTTCATATGTATTGATGTTAGTGATTGATTCTTGGGTAGGTTATGAATAATATTTGTATAAATATGAATATACCTGTATATGTATGTATATAGGTAGATGGTTGTTGCATGCATAACTGTATATGGTTATATACATATCTCTGTTAAGTTATAGGCTCAAAGCCACTAAATAAAAATTCAATTGCTCTTCATCTAGTCTATTTTAGGCTAAGATCCTTAAATGAAAAATGAGTATAACAATGTAATATCAATTTCAGAAATAGTTTCAAGAGTTTAAAGTTAGTATTTATTTCGAGATCAGGAAGTTACAGTAACAAACAAATATATGTCAAAGATCAATGTTCATAATTCTATGGTTCGATTGCATAAACAGTTTTATATTGTAAATTGATGAATTTTAGTAATCGAATCATGATTTTTAAGCAAGCGATTCGAGAGCAGTTGTGGTTGATCAGAAATGGGTTTTTGATCAATTCGAGATGGCCGGAGGCGCTAGGGAGGCCGGGTTTTCGCGAGAGGGTAGAGGAGCTTGAGGGGTATCTAGGAAAAATGGCACGGAGGTCTGAAGATGGTCGTGGCGGCGGTGGGTAGCGAATGAAGTGGGGAAACCTAGTTTTTGGCCCACTGTCTTTATGCGATTCGTTCAACCCCTACAGGTGATCGGGCGACGCGTGGTCCTGGGAGAAGGAGGCTGGGTGGATGACGAACCATCGGCCGGAGTTAGGGAGTTTCAGATGGTCGAGGCGTTGAGTTCGAGGTCGTGAATGGTGACTGGGTTAGTTTGTGTTGAAGGTGGGGATGCTCGATTTCGTTCCTTTATCGATTTCGAAATCGCGTGAAGGGAGATGGCATGAGGAGATCATCGGTGACGTGTGGGGAACCTCGGTGATGGTCGGCGTTCGTTTTATCGACCGTGCACGTGCACGTATATGTCTGGGTATCTGGGTGTTTTGGGGAAGAAGAGACTCGAAGCGGTACTCGTGAATTCTGGGTGGAGACTCGAAGTAGCTCTCGTGGTTTTGAAGGGGTGTCTCGAGTTAGATATTGTACAGGTTTTACCAGAGACCTGTTTCGAGTTTTTAAATTTTAAAATAAATTTTAAAACTGAGTTTAAGTATAAAAGCAAAATTCAAAATAAGTTTTAATCTGGAGTAAGTTTTAAATCTCAGTTTTCAAACAAGATAATGTTTTTAAAATTTGAATTGATTTAACTATTTTAAAAGGGGTTAAGAAGTTTGAATTTTTAAAATAAAGTTTAAATTGTAAATAGGTTTCTAAATGTAAAGGTTTATCTGGAATCAAGTTAATATGCATTTCAATTTTGAAATGAAAAGAAATTTTTTTAAATTTAAAACTATTGAATGTTAAAGTATATTTTAAATTGATTGAATTTTAAATGAATTTAGTTTTAAATTTCTTTTAATTAAATAAATATTTCTTTAACATGTAATAAAAAAAAAGATTTAAATAGTTTTATAACTTTGTTAAAGTTAAACTTGTCTTCATTTTAAATCTTAAATTAAAATGAAATTTAAATGTAAATTTAAAGGTAATTTGGTTTAAATGCTTTATTAATGATATTTTAACCATTAATAGGAATAAAGTGTTATCTTAAAGATAATTAAGATTTAATGATATGGGATAAAATAAATTATTAAGGTAATTAAAAATAATTAATCAATTTAATTAATTTATGACTTGGGTTAATAAATTTGTAATTAAGGGTTTAAAACTTTATTGATGAAGGATTAATTAAATTAATTTAAAGGTTAATTAATTTGAATTAAGGATCATTAATTTTATAAGTTAATGGTTAGGAATAAATTAATCAAGTAATTAAGGTTTAATTAAGTTATAGTTAAGTACTTAATTAATTAAGTAATTAGAGATTAATTTATTGATAATTAGGATTAATTAAGTTGTAATTAATAATGGTTAATTAATGTTTAATAATTTTAGAAAGGTAATTAAAATAATTAATAGTTAATGTAGATCATTAACTAAGGATAATTAATTAATGTGATTAATTTTGATAATTAATTAAGTTTAATTAATTTAAAGGATAATCATTTGTGAAATTAATAAAATTACTTAATGGAAGTAATTAAGAAATTAATTACTCATTGTAATTAATTGAGTTTAAATTGATAAGTTAAGTTAATTAATTTAGTTTAATTAATTTAAGATAATCATTTAATGATTTGTATAATTACTTAATGTAATTTAAGGAGGTATAATTACTTAGGAAAGTAATTAATGGATAATTACTGATGTAATTAATAAAGTAATTAAGGGTAGTTAATTACTTAATGGAAGTTAATCAAGGGATTAATTAAGAAATTAATTAAGGAATAATTAATTTATTTTAAGAAGTAATTAAGGTTAGTTAATTACTGAATGTGATTAATCAATAGTGGTTAATAAGTTATGGTTTAATTAAAGATCAATTACTTAATGTAATTAAGTAATGATAAAATGTAATTAAGGATCATTAATTAATATAATTAATGATGTAATTAAGAATTAATTAATTAAGGAATAATTAATAACTGAGTGATTAATTAATGTAATTAATTAAGGATTAAGGTAATTAATTTTAGTTAATTAATTAATAAAGTAATTAAAGGTTAATTACTATAATTAATTAAGAATAATTAATTTGTGAATTAATTTAATGTTAATTACTTGAATGTAATTAAATGTAATCAATCAAGGATGATTAATTAAAATGAATAATTGGATGGTGAATGATTAATTAATTAATAATTAATTAATAGTGACTTAAGTAAGATGGTTAATGATGGAAGTAATTAATTTAATTCATTTTAAATTAATTATAGATGGTAATTAATAAATCATGGCTTAGGGATATTGAATGATACTGATTTACCTTGAATGGTTTCTCAGAGATGAGATAATTGGTACTGTATGATTTGGATGCTTTGGTTTCATAATGATGATGATATGGATTATTTGCTTTTAATGATAATGTCGATTATCTATTGTGAATTATCTATCTGTATGTAAATAGATAATAGAATTGAATTGTTTTAACTTTAAAACAACTTGGCCTTAAAAGATACGTTTTGGATTTCGATGAGACCGGGATCGGGTTTCCGTATACCGGAATTCCAGGTCTGGAGACCCGAATACCACATCGATCCAAATTTACGTTAGGTCGTGAAATCAAAATGGAGCAAGTGAAGACTCGAGGTGTAAGAACTATTCTTTGTCAATATAACTCTGAGGGTGATTCCGTAATGAGTTTGACGGAGATAGTACTTTCAGATTCGAGATGAAGATTCAGAGTGCAAGGGTTATTGTCATTAACTCTGAGGGTGATTCCAATACGAGTGTAACGAGATAATGCCTTCGGTTTCGTTCGAACCCGGAACGAACTTGTATGGATTGAATGCTTTCAGAACATCGTCAGGTGGACGATGAGCATTCTAAGTGATGTCCTGATTAAAGGTAATCGTAGCCTCAAGCCTCATCAAACCGGGAATGGCTAAAACAGGGGAGGTGCAGCAAGGTTAGTGGGTAGCACCCAAGTAGGACAAGATTATCCCTGTCTAGAGGTCCCTTCTTATTATTCGATTGAGTGGGCAGTTGAATTGCAACAACTGATGGGATATCTTGTGCGGGAATTATCCAGTAAGGGATGTTCCGGCCTTGTGTTGCAGGGGATTGGGAGTGATCCTCGGTACGGTGATCTAGGCCATGTACTGTGACGGGCGGTACCCCGGTAGCCCTGCCATTGTATGGAATCCAAACTCCAATAAGTGATAACGGACTTGATTGTATAACCCATTTTGTGGCTAGTATGCTGGAATTTAATAATGTAACAATTTCAGCTATTTCATATTTATTTGAAAACCCTAGACCCTATAATAATATAACTGGATTTCCTATCAAATGTTTTGGTTAGCGTAAGGTAAAAACTTACCCATGTTTATTTGTGGGGAGTCTTACGTGATACCTTTGTTTCAAAAGGTTTTGAAGTTAAGCAATTTTAACCTGTTACTCACACCAGACCCATGTCTGACCCAAGTGTTTATTTCTGTTTTATAAACTCTTGGGTACTCAAATTTTTACGAGTAGCCAAGGGATTCAGGTTAGCTTTGACGAGTTATCTGGAGGAGCAATGGAGCAGGAGGCTTCGGCGTTGTAGATATAGATAGTAGTTCCGCTGTGTTAATCTCTGATTAGTGTTTTGTATTGTATTGAGTTGTACTAACTAGACAGATGTTTATAACTGTCTAGTATGTGTTGTATAATCTGTGTAACTCTGATTTTGTAAAGACTATGTAATAGTTATGTGATATATTATATTTTGTTTCGTTCCGCTGTGAGATTCTGATATTGTTGTTGTTTTTCTTTTTCTCTTTTCTTTTCTACTTTCTCACCTCTTTCTTTTCTTCAAAACGATGCGTCTTCCTAGTCGTAGGATGGCGGGTCGTGACATTACATAATTGTCCCTAGGGCATACCCCTAACTCTATCAATGTTCACTTTCACTTGTTTAAAAATTTCCAACATATTTTCCATTTGATCAGAATGTTTGTTGGGTCGAAGATGATGTGGAGATGGAACACGATACTCGGTAGGTCGGTCTACTTGAGTAGAAGAAGAATTTGGAGTGGAATTTGAATCGATGTTTGGTTCAATGTTTAGTTCTGAATCGCTTGTCGTTTTCAAAGTGTCAAGAGGAGCTTCTGGTAAATCATTTGGATTAACAACTTGATTATCGATTTGTTTACCTGAACACAGAGTCGTGATAGCATACATTTGGTTGACATTGCTATCTTGAACGACATGGGCTTGATTCGAGTTCGTGTTTTGATTTCTGGGATTTGGAACTGGCTGACTTGGGAATGTCCCTCGTTCACGTTTACTCACGGACGTTGCTAATTGACTCATTTGCATTTCAAATTTGGAAATCGGCTGACTCGTATTCTGCATGTACAAGATTAACAAATTTTGCAAATTGCTATTTGATTGGAGGCTTTCAGTGGTTGCTTTAGCCAAAGTTTCAAGACTTTTCTCAGGTGAAGTCAATCGTTTATCGCCTTGGGGTGCAAAAGATTGTTGCGGATGATTTTGGGACGAAGGCACAAAATTTTGTTGAAAATGATTAGGTTGAAAGGGAGGATTCGAAGCATGATTTGAAAATGCTTGAAAATTAGGATGAACTAATTTCATGTTGGAATTATTTTGGTTCCATGCAAAATTAGGATGATTTCTCCAACCAGGATTGTACATTGGAGAAAACAAGTCATTCTTAACCTTATTGAAAGCATTGAGCTGTTCTATCGAGTTAGGACACTAATCGGCTATGTGATTCGGATCGTTGCATTTATAACACATTGGTTGGGAAGCTTGGTCCATTTGGTTGGATGAGAAAACGCTGTCGAATTTATTAATCATTGCATCAATTTTAGCTTCCAAAGCTAAAGATGATCCTATTGAGTGTGCGCTCGATCGTGAGTAAATGGATTTTTCGTTAGAACATTCCCATTGGGATGACTTTTCGATCAAGTTTTCAAGGAATTGCCAAGCATGTTCATGATGTTAAGCGAGAAAATTGCCTTAGCACATCGATTCAAGCATGGTTCGTGAGCTATTTTCAAGTCCATTGTACAAGATTTGGCAAAGAGTCCATTTTTCAAAATTATGGTGTGGACATTTTATCAAAAGCTCTTTAAACCTTTCAAAATATTTTCCGAAAGGTTCACCCCTAAATTGACCAAAATTGACAATTTTGTTTCGGATTTTAGTTGTTTTTTCCAAGAGGTAGAATTTTTTTAAGAAAACTTTAACAAATTCTTCCCAAGTTTTGATTGAGTTCGACGGTAAGCTGTACAACAATTTTTCAGCATAATCGGTAAGGGTGAATGGAATTAACCGAAGTTTGATTCCATTATCACAAAGTTGTTGAAGTTTAATGGTCGCACATACTTGTTCGAATTTCGTTGAGAAGATGTATGGGTCGTCATGTTCAAAATTGCCAAATTTCGGAAGCTTGACAATATGATTGGAATGAATTTCGAAATGGTTACCAGTTGGGGTAGGTAATGTGATACAAGAAGGAATAGAAACTCTATCGGGAAAGATTCTATCCATGAAAGTTCGGGGAGGATTTTCGTTCGCCATTGTTGGAGGATCGTTTGTTCGGGTTAAACGATTTGTTGCTGCGTCAAGAGTCTAGGTACTCACGCACAAGTGAAAAAGGTCAAGGAGAGAAAGGAGCGGGAATCAAGTTAAGAGAACGAAACAAAGTTTAGAAAAGGAAATCAAGTGAAAAAAATTGTTTTTTCAATATTTTTTTTAAAGGAAAAAATATTTACCAAAAGGAATTTATTTTTCAAAAGGGAGATTGGATTTTTATTTTGTTTCTTGGATTTTACCTTTTTAAATGTTTTTGTTGTTTTTATATTTAGTTTTTTTTTTTGAAAAGATTATTATTTTTTGGATTTTTTTCATAAAAAAACTAACTTAAGTAAAATGCTTGTTTTTGGATTTTTGATTTTGTTTGATTTTTTTTAAAGGAAAAGATTTGAAATTTTTTTTTTTGGATATTTGTTAAAGAAATCTAAGTTTAGTAAAATGTAAAATCTTTTTGAATTTTTTTTCTTTTGTTTTTTATAAATATGCATGAACTAACGAAGCTAAATGAATGCAAGGACTTAATTACAAATTTTCTGTCCTTGGTAGCTCCTAATCCAAAATTGTATAATCACACTTTGTCTTAATCCAATAAAATAGTTCTTAGCTAGGTAACGGATAGAAGTTACCGGTGCACCATGAATCACCATAGCAATGCAGCCGAAGGTTTAAGTACCTTTAGAGAAACAATCATTATAATATTTATGAATCACCGTAATATTTATAACTGATTATTGCACTGCCGTAGCCTAGACACCAAGAAGTTAGAGGGTCGAAATAAGACAACTTGTCAAGATACAATTAAGCCCTAGGTGAGCTCGCGACACCCTTAAGTCCAACGTCTAACCGTTATTATTAGTCAAATTCTATGATGAAATGCAATTTGCGGGCCAAGAAAGGGGTGATGAAATTCCCCACCTTATGTGAATTGGAGTGTCACCGTTAGAAAAGAAAAAACAAAATAAAATGAATGCAAAACAAAAATTAAACGTGTATTAACAATGCTACTACGAATGAAATTTTATTTTTATTTTTGGTTTTTGAATTTTTTTTAATTTAAAATGCAAGCAACCAACGATGCAATGAAAATAAAAACAAGAGATAAGAGCACGATACCAGAGCGTGCAGAATTATTAGCAAATTTATTTAAAAGCATCGATTTTTTTTAAATAAGCAAGCAAGCAAAGCAGTTATCTGGCAAGCAGTTCTTCTCCTTTTCTATTTTTGAAAACTTAAATGAGTTGAAAACGCTTTTTTTGTTTTTTTTTCAAAGGCAAGAGAACCCCCTTTTTTAAAAAATGAAATTTAAGCAAAGCAAAAGCTTTTAAAAAAAATTAGACTTCGATCGAATTAAACAAAGCGAAATTATTATTATTATTATTATTACAAAGGTAAACTTAAACAAGAATTTTTTCTAAGAAAACCCGAAATCAAACACTTCGCACTTAACAAGCTCAAAATTTATCCAAACACAACACTTAACCCTACTTAACAAAACCCAACACAATTCGTAGCCAAAAAAACTATTTATCAAAACACTTAACCCAACACAGCTTAAATCCCCTCAAACTAGTTTAACTTCACAACACAATTCGCAAAACAAAACAAAATTCAGAAACAAGCTTGATGTTCTGGTGTTCCGGTTTGATGTTTGAATTTAGGCGTGTAACGACCCCGAATTTTTTTAAATTTAAATTGATAATTAAAGTAAATTTTGATTTAAAAATTTGGGTAATAATCGGTAAATTATACCAAATGTTAGTTAAATTTTAATAATCGAGAATAAATTTGAATATTAATATGTAAGATAAAATAACTATTGAAGTTAGGAATGCATATTTAATTTGGGAATAGGAAAATATCAAGTAAATACAATCGTTAGAAATTTAACAGCATATTATAATAGGAACTTATTTATAGTACAAAGCCATAAGGCAAAGACATAACAAATAAATACATTTGTAAAATAACATACAAAAACATAACAAGATAAACTAGACAAAGACAACATTTTATATATGCAAATATGAAGACACTAAACAAAAATAGAACAAATGAAAGCTGCCAGGCAAATCAAAGCAAAGAAAAACCACTGACCATTGTACAACAAAGCATTATTTCACTTGTACAAAATGTATCCATCAGCCACCAAATTGTCTCAGCCGAAATTAACAAGATAAGTAAAGATACAAATGAAAAGTTTGCATAGGAAGAAGTCAACAATATCTCATGTAAATTTGAACAGCTGAAATGAAGTATGGGAAAAAAATATATAAAGGGTACAATACTAATTAATGCAAGTGTGCTAAAGAATCAATTTCAGCCATGCTCTTTGTATAAACAAAGATATCAACTTGTACAAAATATTTTATCATCTGTACAACCGCTCATTTCAGCTGAAAACATCAATACCCTGCAACACTTAGTTTATATTTACTTCATCTCAGTTTCGAGTAGCATCTGAGTAAATATCATAACTTAAACAAAAAAATTCAATTTAAACATCAAAACAAATCAACTGCAAACTAGAGATCAGAGAAAGGTTTCAACTTTGCAAATGTTTCAAAGCCTGGTTTAAAAAGGAAAGCTCTGTTTCTTTTCTGGAATCTAAGGTGAGTAACATTTTGTTTTAAAAATTTAAAAATATGATTTTGTGAGCAAACCTTCATTCCTTGTTCTTTATATGATACATATGTGGAAGTCTGTTGTTATCTGTTTCTCTGCTTTCATGCCTGTGAGTAAACAACCTATTTTAGAATTTAAGTTGAACTAAATATGTGTGTGCCTAGATTTAAATAATGATTGTTTGAGCATTCCCATCAAGAAATTTAACCCTGAATATATATATATATATATACAAAGTTATCTGGGCATTTCTTTACTTCTCTGTATTTGGATTCAGAGTGAAATTCATCAAGAAATTCGATATCCACCTATTTAATCATTATTAGATTTTGTAGTTCAAACAAAACAAGCTAGATTATACGTGTTTTAAGATTTGAAAATATTTTCCAGTAGGATAGTGTTGGAGGTAACTACAAAATTTTGTTTTACAGGAAAATTTACCAAAGTGGAAAATTCGAAATTGATGAATTGTTATTTCAAAAGTACCACATGAATTCTCATACAAAAATAGGATTTTTAAAACTAAATGGATGATTTTTAGTGATGGGTATAAAGAGTAGTTTTAGTTGAACCAAAATGGGATTTTTGTCAATTCCCAGAAATCAAACGAACTTCGATCACTGGAACTTTGCACGAAGTAAGCCTGGCGATCGATTTTTATGGGAAAAATGTTAAATAATTTTTCCATTGAAAGGATTGAAGGAACGAGTGGAGTTTAGGGTTTAAGCCTGCGTTTCGTACGTGGTAGTCGCGAGTTATTTTCGTCTTCGATATTTCGATCCTGGCGATCGCACCAGGGGGTGCAGGAAGTGGAGGCTGTGGCGAATGCAGGGGACAGGTCGGTGAGGTTGCTGGTGATCGATTGTGGTCAGGCGATGGGTTCTTGTGGTCTGTGTTGTTTCCAGGAATGGAGTGATAACTCGTTTTCGAGTCCTCTGATGATCTCGTGGTGATGGTTGGTCTGGTGGTTCGAGTTGGTCGTAGATGACATGTTGAGGATCGTGGTAATGATCGGCGATGGCCAGATTTGTGTGCACCGTGCACGCGTGGATATTGCGTATCAGGTATTGAGATGTTGGGGAAGATGAAGTACAGGAGCTCGAGTTATCTCGTGATTTACTCGGGGAAACTTCGTGATGAACTCGAAGACGTGCTCGAGAATGATGAGGGTTGGTCTCGAAGTTTTTGAGGAACGAAAATACTCGAAGTTTACTCGGGAAATTTTGTTTAAGGGCTCGGGTTGTTCTCGCATTTCCAGGCGGGTTTACTCGAAGATGAGATGTAACGCGAGGGGTCTTGGGAGGTTACTCGGGGAAGAATTGAAGTTAGCTCGGGTTTTTGTTTAATTTACTCGAGTATGTTTTAATTGACGGGTTTTACCCTAACAACTATGTTAACAGATTTTTAAAACAAAGCAGGAACAAGTTTTTAAAGTATGTTAAAAAAATAAATTTAATTTTCAAGGTTATTTAATAAGATTTTAAAGATAAGCGGTTTATCTTAAATAATGATTTTGATTACCAATTAACCTTAAGGGTTTAAGTTAAATTTATATGACTTTGTTAATTTGTTTCAAAGGTTATTTAAAAATAAGATTTAAATGATGATTTTGAAATTAATTAAGATAAATGGGTTATCTTAAGATTCAAGGATTATAAATTTGTAAGTTAATAATAATTACCTAATTAAAGATTAATCAAGTAATGATTAAAGATTAATTTATTTGTTGGAGGATAATTAAATAATTGAAGATTAATTATTTAATGATTAAAGGATGATTTGTTTATTAATTAAGGTTGTTTAACAAATAATTAGAGGATAAATAATTAATGTTTTGTAATTAATTAATATTAATGAATCAGGATTTGAAATTTAATTATAAGAAATTTATCTGGTTTGAATTAATCAGACAATGAATTGACCTTACCTATGGATATTTAGATTCTATTGGATGATTTGATTGTTTGATATCCCTGATATATGATGCTTTGTGATACATCCTGATTTATGTTGTGATCTGTAATTTACTTATCTGCGATATATATATCTGTTTCTATGATATATTACTATATGAATATGAAACCCTTGACCCGTAAATGACATTTGAATTTCGATGCGACAGGGAGTCGGATTCCAGTTGGTTATCCGAAACCCACATCGAATTGTAATGATGAATCTTTGTGATTGATAAATTTATTTTATCTATGAATCTGTGAATGAAGATAAGCGTTATCGATTTTACCGCTTATCGATATATCTGTGATGATTGATGTTGTTGCACTATTGTGTGAAACCCCTGGACTACACCATACACACACAAATATGGATTTCACAGGAAATCGGTTAAGTCACAGATGATGTAAATTTAATGTTTTTGAAATTGAAATTTTAGTTTCAATTGATTTTGAAATTGGAAATTTGGGTTTAAAGTGAAAAGCTTTTGAAATGGAATTTCAAAGATAAAAGTTATTTCGGATAACTTAATCGAGTTTTGAAAATTTAAATAATTTGATTTAAATTTGAATTCAAGTTTGAAATTGAATTCTATGATTTGAAACTAGGGATTAAAGATGTTGTACAAGTTATATATGGGTTAAACCATTTTAAAAGTATTGATTTGGGAATTTGAATTTAATTCAAGGGTTTTAACTCGTGTAAATATAACTGGATTTTTCTGAAATGAAACTATTTGTTTTCAAATAGTAAAAGCTTTCACAAAAGTAATGAACTTCCAAATTGTGTTGAAAGAATTTCAAGTTTGAAATGGAATTGAAATGTTTTGAAAAATATGAAATGAGTCTTTGATTTCAATGACCGGATGAGTTAATCTAACTTGAAATGGAATTGATTTTGAAAGACTATGAATGAATCTTTGGAAACGAGTTTTGAAAGCTATAAGTTAAATCTTGATTTAAAGATTTAACGAGTAAACCTATTAAAATGGAAATTGTTTTGAAATCCATAAATGAATCTTTGTGAACGGGGTAAACTTTGTGAATTGAATCTTTTTGTTTAAAAGATTAAAAGTGTGGAAATCATTAAACCATTGAAGGTTTTTGAAATAAATCTTTTATTTAAAAGATTGGAAATGGTAATTTGTTTTACCATTCGAATGAAAAGTTTTGGGCTTTAAGCTGTGATTTAACTGAGACCCCAGTATCCATATGATTTTTAATTGCGCTCGTTATTCGGTTTAGCCGGGAAAGGACCTTTGTGTCATATAACCCATTCCGAATAGTGATACGATGATATGGATAGCATTTGAAGACCGGTGGTGAAGACCGGGTATTTGCGAGAGCGATAGGATGACCTATCGATTGTCTCTGCACTGAGTAGCTACGGTATAAAGATTTCCTAAGTGATGGGAAGTCCGATCAGGATTGTGAATACCCAGATTGCAAGGGCTTCTTTGGAAGTGCCTTCGGTTCTGTTCGAACCCAGAACAGACTTGTATGGATGTGTGTCTGACGTTACACTTTGAGATGTAAAGCTGGTTTCTATCAAATACATTTCTGTTGGTGGCGGAGAATTTATTCTCTTAGCTTAACACCCTTCTCTGAGACGTACGAGCTCAGAGGTTATGTAGTTGATGGTTACTAGTGATACATTCCCAATTTGGTAATGTGGCATACGAAGTGCTGATGATCATTTGTTGGTCAAAGCGTGCTTTGTGAAAAAGCGTTGCTTTGTGAAAAAGCGTGGCTTTGTGAAAAAAGCATTGCGTTGTTAAAAAGCGTGGCTTTGTGGAAAAGCGTGGCTTTGTGGAAAAGCGTGGCTTTGTGGAAAAGCGTGGCTTTGTGAAAAAGTGTAGCTTTGTGGACGAGACTTCGTCGAGCCTCACAACCCGGTAATGGTCGAAACAGGAATGTTGCGACAAAGGTTTGTAGGGGTAGCGCCCCTAGGGTATGTCATTTCCTTCTGGATAAAAGGTGATATCATGGTATGGAGCCCAGATATTTTACCTATGTTGATTATATTTTGTGGCTGTTGCTTTATGATCGAGGTACCTCGGATAAAGGTCGGTGACGACCGGGGGATGACATGACTTGTGTGTTAGTTACCTAGTTACAGCTGTACAGCGTGAGGTAGCGTCAGTGTGTTAGTTACCTAGTTACAGCTGTACAGCGTGAGGTAGCGTCGGCCTTTTGTTTGCAGAGATCCGGTTAGGATCCGGGGCGTCTTTCCAGAGGCGTTTCTATTTCGGTAAGGAAGTTTCTTAGCCTGATCATTTGTTGGAAATCCAAAGAAACAATACGAACTCTGTACGGTTTTAGTTGTATTACCTGCTATGGGATGTGGCGGTAACCTGTTATTGAACATGGTAGCTATAGTAGGCATACGATGAAATGTTGTATGCTGGCTAAGATTTATATTATATTTTCGAAATGGTTTTCGACACTATGCACTAATGATAATAATATCGAATGATTTTGCGTAGTAAGCATTTTTGACTATCATAAGAAGAAATCTCCTCCAATTCTGCGTTTGCATTGTGTGTGTGGTGGGAGGTCTTATGGTAGTTTCATTTTCAAAAAGCATTGCGGATTTCAATGTTTAAAAGCCTTTGGTTCTTGTATTAAAGATAAACTGTTTTTGTTGCTCACACCAGTCCCATGACTGATCCGGAGTTTATTGTTCCCTTCCTAAACTCTGGGTGCCCACTATTTTCCACACGGGCAGTCTAGAGTTGGGTTTATCAGATATTCAGGTTTAGTAGATTATCTGGAGCTGGTTCAGTTCTTAGAGTTCATGGACTGACGTTGCTTATCTTGGAGCATTCTATTGGAGATTATCCGCTACTGATGATATCATTTTCTTTTCCACTGCTATTTCTTGTATCATATCTCTGATGTATATTGATATCTGTTGTATCATTCTGTTGTATCATATTGTATCAGATTTTGTATCTGTCATTGTATCAATGTTATGTAATTGATATATTCTTCTTCCGCTGTGTTGTTTACTTAATGTTGTTATCAGCTCCGGCGACTCGGATTTGAACGATCGAATCTACGGCATTCGAGTACGATGTAAAGTATGGATGTCGATTTTCGAACGCGAAAAATCCGTATCGTTACATTTGGTATCAGAGCTAAGGTTGAACTTTAGCTCAGGTGTATAACACGTTAAGTAGCTCATTAGAGATAGAGTGAAGTAAACTCTAGAATGAGTATTCCTCAGATATCCGTCGAATGTCTCAGTAAATTCTCTTACTATCCACTGATAGTGAGTATGAGTGCAAGAAGAGGATGAGATAGGGAACAGGAGAATATGACTATAAATGGTCGATACCCTGTAACAACAAGGAAACAATCTTTTCTCTATCAATCTCTTTCGTTCAACATCTCTTCTCAATTCTACGATAGTTTCTGGTAGATCCAGGAAGAAGATTTGCTATATTTGATATAGGACATAAACTCCGGATGGACTGAAATTGTTTGTATGGATGAATTGTTTGCTTTGATTGCTATGGTTGATAGGTATACTCTCGTTCTAAACTAAAAGTTTTAAAATTGTATCCATATATTTATCTATTTCTTTGGGTCTCGATATGTTTTACGAATGGTTAGTTATTTCTTCGAACTAACCGATGCCACTGTATATTTCGTAGATCTGGATAACCTGAGTATTTTGTGAAGTGTTAAACAGATTCGTTCTTGTATCTGTTGTTGATATTCTGATTTGGTAAGCCAAATGCAGAATAGATGTTCAGTTTGAGTTGATGAAATATTCTTCATCTATCTTTGTGTCTCCTTGGTAATTTCAAGGACGAAATTCTTTTAAGGGGGGAAGTCTATAACGACCCCGAATTTTTTTAAATTTAAATTGATAATTAAAGTAAATTTTGATTTAAAAATTTGGGTAATAATCGGTAAATTATACCAAATGTTAGTTAAATTTTAATAATCGAGAATAAATTTGAATATTAATATGTAAGATAAAATAACTATTGAAGTTAGGAATGCATATTTAATTTGGGAATAGGAAAATATCAAGTAAATACAATCGTTAGAAATTTAACAACATATTATAATAGGAACTTATTTATAGTACAAAGCCATAAGGCAAAGACATAACAAATAAATACATTTGTAAAATAACATACAAAAACATAACAAGATAAACTAGACAAAGACAACATTTTATATATGCAAATATGAAGACACTAAACAAAAATAGAACAAATGAAAGCTGCCAGGCAAATCAAAGCAAAGAAAAACCACTGACCATTGTACAACAAAGCATTATTTCACTTGTACAAAATGTATCCATCAGCCACCAAATTGTCTCAGCCGAAATTAACAAGATAAGTAAAGATACAAATGAAAAGTTTGCATAGGAAGAAGTCAACAATATCTCATGTAAATTTGAACAGCTGAAATGAAGTATGGGAAAAAAAAATATAAAGGGTACAATACTAATTAATGCAAGTGTGCTAAAGAATCAATTTCAGCCATGCTCTTTGTATAAACAAAGATATCAACTTGTACAAAATATTTTATCATCTGTACAACCCCTCATTTCAGCTGAAAACATCAATACCCTGCAACACTTAGTTTATATTTACTTCATCTCAGTTTCGAGTAGCATCTGAGTAAATATCATAACTTAAACAAAAAAACTTCAATTTAAACATCAAAACAAATCAACTGCAAACTAGAGATCAGAGAAAGGTTTCAACTTTGCAAATGTTTCAAAGCCTGGTTTAAAAAGGAAAGCTCTGTTTCTTTTCTGGAATCTAAGGTGAGTAACATTTTGTTTTAAAACTTTAAAAATATGATTTTGTGAGCAAACCTTCATTCCTTGTTCTTTATATGATACATATGTGGAAGTCTGTTGTTATCTGTTTCTCTGCTTTCTTGCCTATGAGTAAACAACCTATTTTAGAATTTAAGTTGAACTAAATATGTGTGTGCCTAGATTTAAATAATGATTGTTTGAGCATTCCCATCAAGAAATTTAACCCTGAGTATATATATATATACAAAGTTATCTGGGCATTTCTTTACCTCTCTGTATTTGGATTTAGAGTGAAATTCATCAAGAAATTCGATATCCACCTATTTAATCATTATTAGATTTTATAGTTCAAACAAAACAAGCTAGATTATACGTGTTTTAAGATTTGAAAATATTTTCCAGTAGGATAGTGTTGGAGGTAACTACAAAATTTTGTTTTATAGGAAAATTTACCAAAGTGGAAAATTCGAAATTGATGAATTGTTATTTCAAAAGTACCACATGAATTCTCATACAAAAATAGGATTTTTAAAACTAAATTGATGATTTTTAGTGATGGGTATAAAGAGCAGTTTTAGTTGAACCAAAATGGGATTTTTGTCAATTCCCAGAAATCAAACGAACTTCGATCACTGGAACTTTGCACGAAGTAAGCCTGGCGATCGATTTTTATGGGAAAAATGTTAAATAATTTTTCCATTGAAAGGATTGAAGGAACGAGTGGAGTTTTGGGTTTAAGCCTGCGTTTCGTACGTGGTAGTCGCGAGTTATTTTCGTCTTCGATATTTCGATCCTGGCGATCACACCAGGGGGTGCAGGAAGTGGAGGCTATGGCGAATGCAGGGGACAGGTCGGTGAGGTTGCTGGTGATCGATTGTGGTCAGGCGATGGGTTCTTGTGGTCTGTGTTGTTTCCAGGAATGGGGTGATAACTCGTTTTCGAGTCCTCTGATGATCTCGTGGTGATGGTTGGTCTGGTGGTTCGAGTTGGTCGTAGATGACATGTTGAGGATCGTGGTAATGATCGGCGATGGCCAGATTTGTGTGCACCGTGCACGCGTGGATATTGCGTATCAGGTATTGAGATGTTGGGGAATATGAAGTACAGGAGCTCGAATTATCTCGTGATTTACTCGGGGAAACTTCGTGATGAACTCGAAGACGTGCTCGAGAATGATGAGGGTTGGTCTCGAAGTTTTTGAGGAACGAAGATACTCGAAGTTTACTCGGGAAATTTTGTTTAAGGGCTCGGGTTGTTCTCGCGTTTCCAGGCGGGTTTACTCGAAGATGAGATGTAACGCGAGGGGTCTTGGGAGGTTACTCGGGGAAGAATTGAAGTTAGCTCGGGTTTTTGTTTAATTTACTCGAGTATGTTTTAATTGACGGGTTTTACCCTAACAACTATGTTAACAGATTTTTAAAACAAAGCAGGAACAAGTTTTTAAAGTATGTTAAAAAAATAAATTTAATTTTCAAGGTTATTTAATAAGATTTTAAAGATAAGCGGTTTATCTTAAATAATGATTTCGATTACCAATTAACCTTAAGGGTTTAAGTTAAATTTATATGACTTTGTTAATTTGTTTCAAAGGTTATTTAAAAATAAGATTTAAATGATGATTTTGAAATTAATTAAGATAAATGGGTTATCTTAAGATTCAAGGATTATAAATTTGTAAGTTAATAATAATTACCTAATTAAAGATTAATCAAGTAATGATTAAAGATTAATTTATTTGTTGGAGGATAATTAAATAATTGAAGATTAATTATTTAATGATTAAAGGATGATTTGTTTATTAATTAAGCTTGTTTAACAAATAATTAGAGGATAAATAATTAATGTTTTGTAATTAATTAATATTAATGAATCAGGATTTGAAATTTAATTATAAGAAATTTATCTGGTTTGAATTAATCAGACAATGAATTGACCTTACCTATGGATATTTAGATTCTATTGGATGATTTGATTGTTTGATATCCCTGATATATGATGCTTTGTGATACATCCTGATTTATGTTGTGATCTGTAATTTACTTATCTGCGATATATATATCTGTTTCTGTGATATATTACTATGTGAATATGAAACCCTTGACCCGTAAACGACATTTGAATTTCGATGCGACAGGGAGTCGGATTCCAGTTGGTTATCCGAAACCCACATCGAATTGTAATGATGAATCTTTGTGACTGATAAATTTATTTTATCTATGAATCTGTGAATGAAGATAAGCGTTATCGATTTTACCGCTTATCGATATATCTGTGATGATTGATGTTGTTGTACTATTGTGTGAAACCCCTGGACTACACCATACACACACAAATATGGATTTCACAGGAAATCGGTTAAGTCACAGATGATGTAAATTTAATGTTTTTGAAATTGAAATTTTAGTTTCAATTGATTTTGAAATTGGAAATTTGGGTTTAAAGTGAAAAGCTTTTGAAATGGAATTTCAAAGATAAAAGTTATTTCGGATAACTTAATCGAGTTTTGAAAATTTAAATAATTTGATTTAAATTTGAATTCAAGTTTGAAATTGAATTCTATGATTTGAAACTAGGGATTAAAGATGATGTACAAGTTATATATGGGTTAAACCATTTTAAAAGTATTGATTTGGGAATTTGAATGTAATTCAAGGGTTTTAACTCGTGTAAATATAACTGGATTTTTCTGAAATGAAACTATTTGTTTTCAAATAGTAAAAGCTTTCACAAAAGTAATGAACTTCCAAATTGTGTTGAAAGAATTTCAAGTTTGAAATGGAACTGAAATGTTTTGAAAAATATGAAATGAGTCTTTGATTTCAAAGACCGGATGAGTTAATCTAACTTGAAATGGAATTGATTTTGAAAGACTATGAATGAATCTTTGGAAACGAGTTTTGAAAGCTATAAGTTAAATCTTGATTTAAAGATTTAATGAGTAAACCTATTAAAATGGAAATTGTTTTGAAATCCATAAATGAATCTTTGTGAACGGGGTAAACTTTGTGAATTGAATCTTTTTGTTTAAAAGATTAAAAGTGTGGAAATCGTTAAACCATTGAAGGTTTTTGAAATAAATCTTTTATTTAAAAGATTGGAAATGGTAATTTGTTTTACCATTCGAATGAAAAGTTTTGGGCTTTAAGCTGTGATTTAACTGAGACCCTAGTATCCATATGATTTTTAATTGCGCTCGTTATTCGGTTTAGCCGGGAAAGGACCTTTGTGTCATATAACTCATTCTGAATAGTGATACGACGATATGGATAGCATTTGAAGACCGGTGGTGAAGACCGGGTATTTGCGAGAGCGATAGGATGACCTATCGATTGTCTCTGCACTGAGTAGCTACGGTATAGAGATTTCCTAAGTGATGGGAAGTCCGATCAGGATTGTGAATACCCGGATTGCAAGGGCTTCTTTGGAAGTGCCTTTGGTTCTGTTCGAACCCGGAACAGACTTGTATGGATGTGTGTCTGACGTTACACTTTGAGATGTAAAGCTGGTTTCTATCAAATACATTTCTGTTGGTGGCGGAGAATTTATTCTCTTAGCTTAACACCCTTCTCTGAGACGTACGAGCTCAGAGGTTATGTAGTTGATGGTTACTAGTGATACATTCCCAATTTGGTAATGTGGCATACGAAGTGCTGATGATCATTTGTTGGTCAAAGCGTGCTTTGTGAAAAAGCGTTGCTTTCTGAAAAAAGCGTGGCTTTGTGAAAAAAGCGTTGCTTTGTGAAAAAGCGTGGCTTTGTGGAAAAGCGTGGCTTTGTGGAAAAGCGTGGCTTTGTGGACGAGACTTCGTCGAGCCTCACAACCCGGTAATGGTCGAAACAGGAATGTTGCGACAAAGGTTTGTAGGGGTAGCACCCCTAGGGTATGTCATTTCCTTCTGGATAAAAGGTGATATCATGGTATGGAGCCCAGATATTTTACCTATGTTGATTATATTTTGTGGCTGTTGCTTTATGATCGAGGTACCTCGGATAAAGGTCGGTGACGACCGGGGGATGACATGACTTGTGTGTTAGTTACCTAGTTACAGCTGTACAGCGTGAGGTAGCGTCGGTGTGTTAGTTACCAAGTTACAGCTGTACAGCGTGAGGTACCGTCGGCCTTTTGTTTGCAGAGATCCGGTTAGGATCCGGGGCGTCTTTCCAGAGGCGTTTCTATTTCGGTAAGGAAGTTCCTTAGCCTGATCATTTGTTGGAAATCCAAAGAAACAATACGAACCTTGTACGGTTTTAGTTGTATTACCTGCTATGGGATGTGGCGGTAACCTGTTATTGAACTTGGTAGCTATAGTAGGCATACGATGAAATGTTGTATGCTGGCTAAGATTTATATTATATTTTCGAAATGGTTTTCGACACTATGCACTAATGATAATAATATCGAATGATTTTGCGTAGTAAGCATTTTTGACTATCATAAGAAGAAATCTCCTCCAATTCTGCGTTTGCATTGTGTGTGTGGTGGGAGGTCTTATGGTAGTTTCATTTTCAAAAAGCATTGCGGATTTCAATGTTTAAAAGCCTTTGTTGCTTGTATTAAAGATAAACTATTTTTGTTGCTCACACCAGTCCCATGACTGATCCGGAGTTTATTGTTCCCTTCCTAAACTCTGGGTGCCCACTATTTTCCACACGGGCAGTCTAGAGTTGGGTTTATCAGATATTCAGGTTTAGTAGATTATCTGGAGCTGGTTCAGTTCTTGGAGTTCATGGACTGACGTTGCTTATCTTGGAGCATTCTATTGGAGATTATCCGCTACTGATGATATCATTTTCTTTTCCACTGCTATTTCTTGTATCATATCTCTGATGTATATTGATATCTGTTGTATCATTCTGTTGTATCATATTGTATCAGATTTTGTATCTGTCATTGTATCAATGTTATGTAATTGATATATTCTTCTTCCGCTGTGTTGTTTACTTAATGTTGTTATCAGCTCCGGCGACTCGGATTTGAACGATCGAATCTACGGCATTCGAGTACGATGTAAAGTATGGATGTCGATTTTCGAACGCGAAAAATCCGTATCGTTACATTTGGTATCAGAGCTAAGGTTGAACTTTAGCTCAGGAGTATAACACGTTAAGTAGCTCATTAGAGATAGAGTGAAGTAAACTCTAGAATGAGTATTCCTCAGATATCCGTCGAATGTCTCAGTAAATTCTCTTACTATCCACTGATAGTGAGTATGAGTGCAAGAAGAGGATGAGATAGGGGACAGGAGAATATGACTATAAATGGTCGATACCCTGTAACAACAAGGAAACAATCTTTTCTCTATCAATCTCTTTCGTTCAACATCTCTTCTCAATTCTACGATAGTTTCTGGTAGATCCAGGAAGAAGATTTGCTATATTTGATATGGGACATAAACTCCGGATGGACTAAAATTGTTTGTATGGATGAATTGTTTGCTTTGATTGCTATGGCTGATAGGTATACTCTCGTTCTAAACTAAAAGTTTTAAAATTGTGTCCATATATCTATCTATTTCTTTGGGTCTCGATATGTTCTACGAATGGTTAGTTATTTCTTCGAACTAACCGATGCCACTGTATATTTCGTAGATCTGGATAACCTGAGTATTTTGTGAAGTGTTAAACAGATTCGTTCTTGTATCTGTTGTTGATATTCTGATTTGGTAAGCCAAATGCAGAATAGATGTTCAGTTTGAGTTGATGAAATATTCTTCATCTATCTTTGTGTCTCCTTGGTAATTTCGAGGACGAAATTCTTTTAAGGGGGGAAGTCTATAACGACCCTGAATTTTTTTAAATTTAAATTGATAATTAAAGTAAATTTTGATTTAAAAATTTGGGTAATAATCGGTAAATTATACCAAATGTTAGTTAAATTTTAATAATCGAGAATAAATTTGAATATTAATATGTAAGATAAAATAACTATTGAAGTTAGGAATGCATATTTAATTTGGGAATAGGAAAATATCAAGTAAATACAATCGTTAGAAATTTAACAACATATTATAATAGGAACTTATTTATAGTACAAAGCCATAAGGCAAAGACGTAACAAATAAATACATTTGTAAAATAACATACAAAAACATAACAAGATAAACTAGACAAAGACAACATTTTATATATGCAAATATGAAGACACTAAACAAAAATAGAACAAATGAAAGCTGCCAGGCAAATCAAAGCAAAGAAAAACCACTGACCATTGTACAACAAAGCATTATTTCACTTGTACAAAATGTATCCATCAGCCACCAAATTGTCTCAGGGGGAATTAATTTAAAGGACAAAGATTTGTATATTTTTTGCCTCAAGGACCCAACCTCAATATTTTTACCATAAGGACAAACATTCTTCTAAAAATTATTCATAAGGACAAATATTTTCCAAAATTATTTATAAGGACAACAAAACTGCTACCAAGCTAAAAACTGATACCTAAAAACTGCTACCGATAACTACAAACTGATACTATCAATGACTTAAAACTGATACTTAAAGAAAGTTGTCCTTCAGGATAAAATATTGAAGGCCTGTCCTTGAGGCAAAAACACTGAAAATTTTTGTCCTTGACAATAATTTCTTGATTGTCTCAGCCGAAATTAACAAGATAAGTAAAGATACAAATGAAAAGTTTGCATAGGAAGAAGTCAACAATATCTCATGTAAATTTGAACAGCTGAAATGAAGTATGGGAGAAAAAAAATATATAAAGGGTACAATACTAATTAATGCAAGTGTGCTAAAGAATCAATTTCAGCCATGCTCTTTGTATAAACAAAGATATCAACTTGTACAAAATATTTTATCATCTGTACAACCCCTCATTTCAGCTGAAAACATCAATACCCTGCAACACTTAGTTTATATTTACTTCATCTCAGTTTCGAGTAGCATCTGAGTAAATATCATAACTTAAGCAAAAACACTTCAATTTAAACATCAAAAGAAATCAACTACAAACTAGAGATCAGAGAAAGGTTTCAACTTTGCAAATGTTTCAAAGCCTGGTTTAAAAAGGAAAGCTCTGTTTCTTTTCTGGAATCTAAGGTGAGTAACATTTTGTTTTAAAACTTTAAAAATATGATTTTGTGAGCAAACCTTCATTCCTTGTTCTTTATATGATACATATGTGGAAGTCTGTTGTTATCTGTTTCTCTGCTTTCTTGCCTATGAGTAAACAACCTATTTTAGAATTTAAGTTGAACTAAATATGTGTGTGCCTAGATTTAAATAATGATTGTTTGAGCATTCCCATCAAGAAATTTAACCCTGAGTATATATATATATATATACAAAGTTATCTAGGCATTTCTTTACCTCTCTGTATTTGGATTCAGAGTGAAATTCATCAAGAAATTCGATATCCACCTATTTAATCATTATTAGATTTTGTAGTTCAAACAAAACAAGCTAGATTATACGTGTTTTAAGATTTGAAAATATTTTCCAGTAGGATAGTGTTGGAGGTAACTACAAAATTTTGTTTTACAGGAAAATTTACCAAAGTGGAAAATTCGAAATTGATGAATTGTTATTTCAAAAGTACCACATGAATTCTCATACAAAAATAGGATTTTTAAAACTAAATTGATGATTTTTAGTGATGGGTATAAAGAGCAGTTTTAGTTGAACCAAAATGGGATTTTTGTCAATTCCCAGAAATCAAACGAACTTCGATCACTGGAACTTTGCACGAAGTAAGCCTGGCGATCGATTTTTATGGGAAAAATGTTAAATAATTTTTCCATTGAAAGGATTGAAGGAACGAGTGGAGTTTAGGGTTTAAGCCTGCGTTTCGTACGTGGTAGTCGCGAGTTATTTTCGTCTTTGATATTTCGATCCTGGCGATCGCACCAGGGGGTGCAGGAAGTGGAGGCTGTGGCGAATGCAGGGGACAGGTCGGTGAGGTTGCTGGTGATCGATTATGGTCAGGCGATGGGTTCTTGTGGTCTGTGTTGTTTCCAGGAATGGGGTGATAACTCGTTTTCGAGTCCTCTGATGATCTCGTGGTGATGGTTGGTCTGGTGGTTCGAGTTGGTCGTAGATGACATGTTGAGGATCGTGGTAATGATCGGCGATGGCCAGATTTGTGTGCACCGTGCACGCGTGGATATTGCGTATCAGGTATTGAGATGTTGGGGAAGATGAAGTACAGGAGCTCGAGTTATCTCGTGATTTACTCGGGGAAACTTCATGACGAACTCGAAGACGTGCTCGAGAATGATGAGGGTTGGTCTCGAAGTTTTTGAGGAACGAAGATACTCGAAGTTTACTCGGGAAATTTTGTTTAAGGGCTCGGGTTGTTCTCGCGTTTCCAGGCGGGTTTACTCGAAGATGAGATGTAACGCGAGGGGTCTTGGGAGGTTACTCGGGGAAGAATTGAAGTTAGCTCGGGTTTTTGTTTAATTTACTCGAGTATGTTTTAATTGACGGGTTTTACCCTAACAACTATGTTAACAGATTTTTAAAACAAAGCAGGAACAAGTTTTTAAAGTATGTTAAAAAAATAAATTTAATTTTCAAGGTTATTTAATAAGATTTTAAAGATAAGTGGTTTATCTTAAATAATGATTTCGATTACCAATTAACCTTAAGGGTTTAAGTTAAATTTATATGACTTTGTCAATTGTTTCAAAGGTTATTTAAAAATAAGATTTAAATGATGATTTTGAAATTAATTAAGATAAATGGGTTATCTTAAGATTCAAGGATTATAAATTTGTAAGTTAATAATAATTACCTAATTAAAGATTAATCAAGTAATGATTAAAGATTAATTTATTTGTTGGAGGATAATTAAATAATTGAAGATTAATTATTTAATGATTAAAGGATGATTTGTTTATTAATTAAGGTTGTTTAACAAATAATTAGAGGATAAATAATTAATGTTTTGTAATTAATTAATATTAATGAATCAGGATTTGAAATTTAATTATAAGAAATTTATCTGGTTTGAATTAATCAGACAATGAATTGACCTTACCTATGGATATTTAGATTCTATTGGATGATTTGATTGTTTGATATCCCTGATATATGATGCTTTGTGATACATCCTGATTTATGTTGTGATCTGTAATTTACTTATCTGCGATATATATATATCTGTTTCTGTGATATATTACTATGTGAATATGAAACCCTTGACCCGTAAACGACATTTGAATTTCGATGCGACAGGGAGTCGGATTCCAGTTGGTTATCCGAAACCCACATCGAATTGTAATGATGAATCTTTGTGACTGATAAATTTATTTTATCTATGAGTCTGTGAATGAAGATAAGCGTTATCGATTTTACCGCTTATCGATATATCTGTGATGATTGATGTTGTTGCACTATTGTGTGAAACCCCTGGACTACACCATACACACACAAATATGGATTTCACAGGAAATCGGTTAAGTCACAGATGATGTAAATTTAATGTTTTTGAAATTGAAATTTTAGTTTCAATTGATTTTGAAATTGGAAATTTGGGTTTAAAGTGAAAAGCTTTTGAAATGGAATTTCAAAGATAAAAGTTATTTCGGATAACTTAATCGAGTTTTGAAAATTTAAATAATTTGATTTAAATTTGAATTCAAGTTTGAAATTGAATTCTATGATTTGAAACTATGGATTAAAGATGCTGTACAAGTTATATATGGGTTAAACCATTTTAAAAGTATTGATTTGGGAATTTGAATTTAATTCAAGGGTTTTAACTCGTGTAAATATAACTGGATTTTTCTGAAATGAAACTATTTGTTTTCAAATAGTAAAAGCTTTCACAAAAGTAATGAACTTCCAAATTGTGTTGAAAGAATTTCAAGTTTGAAATGGAATTGAAATGTTTTGAAAAATATGAAATGAGTCTTTGATTTCAAAGACCGGATGAGTTAATCTAACTTGAAATGGAATTGATTTTGAAAGACTATGAATGAATCTTTGGAAACGAGTTTTGAAAGCTATAAGTTAAATCTTGATTTAAAGATTTAACGAGTAAACCTATTAAAATGGAAATTGTTTTGAAATCCATAAATGAATCTTTGTGAACGGGGTAAACTTTGTGAATTGAATCTTTTTGTTTAAAAGATTAAAAGTGTGGAAATCGTTAAACCATTGAAGGTTTTTGAAATAAATCTTTTATTTAAAAGATTGGAAATGGTAATTTGTTTTACCATTCGAATGAAAAGTTTTGGGCTTTAAGCTGTGATTTAACTGAGACCCCAGTATCCATATGATTTTTAATTGCGCTCGTTATTCGGTTTAGCCGGGAAAGGACCTTTGTGTCATATAACCCATTCCGAATAGTGATACGACGATATGGATAGCATTTGAAGACCGGTGGTGAAGACCGGGTATTTGCGAGAGTGATAGGATGACCTATCGATTGTCTCTGCACTGAGTAGCTACGGTATAGAGATTTCCTAAGTGATGGAAAGTCCGATCAGGATTGTGAATACCCAGATTGCAAGGGCTTCTTTGGAAGTGCCTTTGGTTCTGTTCGAACCCGGAACAGACTTGTATGGATGTGTGTCTGACGTTACACTTTGAGATGTAAAGCTGGTTTCTATCAAATACATTTCTGTTGGTGGCGGAGAATTTATTCTCTTAGCTTAACACCCTTCTCTGAGACGTACGAGCTCAGAGGTTATGTAGTTGATGGTTACTAGTGATACATTCCCAATTTGGTAATGTGGCATACGAAGTGCTGATGATCATTTGTTGGTCAAAGCGTGCTTTGTGAAAAAGCGTGGCTTTGTGAAAAAAGCGTTGCTTTGTGAAAAAGCGTTGCTTTGTGAAAAAGCGTGGCTTTGTGGAAAAGCGTGGCTTTGTGAAAAAGCGTGGCTTTGTGAAAAAGCGTAGCTTTGTGGACGAGACTTCATCGAGCCTCACAACCCGGTAATGGTCGAAACAGGAATGTTGCGACAAAGGTTTGTAGGGGTAGCGCCCCTAGGGTATGTCATTTCCTTCTGGATAAAAGGTGATATCATGGTATGGAGCCCAAATATTTTACCTATGTTGATTATATTTTGTGGTTGTTGCTTTATGATCGAGGTACCTCGGATAAAGGTCGGTGACGACCGGGGGATGACATGACTTGTGTGTTAGTTACCTAGTTACAGCTGTACAGCGTGAGGTAGCGTCAGTGTGTTAGTTACCTAGTTACAGCTGTACAGCGTGAGGTAGCGTCGGCCTTTTGTTTGCAGAGATCCGGTTAGGATCCGGGGCGTCTTTCCAGAGGCGTTTCTATTTCGGTAAGGAAGTTCCTTAGCCTGATCATTTGTTGGAAATCCAAAGAAACAATACGAACCCTGTATGGTTTTAGTTGTATTACCTGCTATGGGATGTGGCGGTAACCTGTTATTGAACATGGTAGCTATAGTAGGCATACGATGAAATGTTGTATGCTGGCTAAGATTTATATTATATTTTCGAAATGGTTTTCGACACTATGCACTAATGATAATAATATCGAATGATTTTGCGTAGTAAGCATTTTTGACTATCATAAGAAGAAATCTCCTCCAATTCTGTGTTTGCATTGTGTGTGTGGTGGGAGGTCTTATGGTAGTTTCATTTTCAAAAAGCATTGCAGATTTCAATGTTTAAAAGCCTTTGTTGCTGGTATTAAAGATAAACTGTTTTTGTTGCTCACACCAGTCCCATGACTGATCCGGAGTTTATTGTTCCCTTCCTAAACTCTGGGTGCCCACTATTTTCCACACGGGCAGTCTAGAGTTGGGTTTATCAGATATTCAGGTTTAGTAGATTATCTGGAGCTGGTTCAGTTCTTGGAGTTCATGGACTGACGTTGCTTATCTTGGAGCATTCTATTGGAGATTATCCGCTGCTGATGATATCATTTTCTTTTCCACTGCTATTTCTTGTATCATATCTCTGATGTATATTGATATCTGTTGTATCATATTGTATCAGATTTTGTATCTGTCATTGTATCAATGTTATGTAATTGATATATTCTTCTTCCGCTGTGTTGTTTACTTAATGTTGTTATCAGCTCCGGCGACTCGGATTTGAACGATCGAATCTACAGCATTCGAGTACGATGTAAAGTATGGATGTCGATTTTCGAACGCGAAAAATCCGTATCGTTACATTTGGTATCAGAGCTAAGGTTGAACTTTAGCTCAGGAGTATAACACGTTAAGTAGCTCATTAGAGATAGAGTGAAGTAAACTCTAGAATGAGTATTCCTCAGATATCCGTCGAATGTCTCAGTAAATTCTCTTACTATCCACTGATAGTGAGTATGAGTGCAAGAAGAGGATGAGATAGGGGACAGGAGAATATGACTATAAATGGTCGATACCCTGTAACAACAAGGAAACAATCTTTTCTCTATCAATCTCTTTCGTTCAACATCTCTTCTCAATTCTACGATAGTTTCTGGTAGATCCAGGAAGAAGATTTGCTATATTTGATATGGGACATAAACTCCGAATGGACTAAAATTGTTTGTATGGATGAATTGTTTGCTTTGATTGCTATGGCTGATAGGTATACTCTCGTTCTAAACTAAAAGTTTTAAAATTGTATCCATATATCTATCTATTTCTTTGGGTCTCGATATGTTCTACGAATGGTTAGTTATTTCTTCGAACTAACCGATGCCACTGTATATTTCGTAGATCTGGATAACCTGAGTATTTTGTGAAGTGTTAAACAGATTCGTTCTTGTATCTGTTGTTGATATTCTGATTTGGTAAGCCAAATGCAGAATAGATGTTCAGTTTGAGTTGATGAAATATTCTTCATCTATCTTTGTGTCTCCTTGGTAATTTCGAGGACGAAATTCTTTTAAGGGGGGAAGTCTATAACGACCCCGAATTTTTTTAAATTTAAATTGATAATTAAAGTAAATTTTGATTTAAAAATTTGGGTAATAATCGGTAAATTATACCAAATGTTAGTTAAATTTTAATAATCGAGAATAAATTTGAATATTAATATGTAAGATAAAATAACTATTGAAGTTAGGAATGCATATTTAATTTGGGAATAGGAAAATATCAAGTAAATACAATCGTTAGAAATTTAACAACATATTATAATAGGAACTTATTTATAGTACAAAGCCATAAGGCAAAGACATAACAAATAAATACATTTGTAAAATAACATACAAAAACATAACAAGATAAACTAGACAAAGACAACATTTTATATATGCAAATATGAAGACACTAAACAAAAATAGAACAAATGAAAGCTGCCAGGCAAATCAAAGCAAAGAAAAACCACTGACCATTGTACAACAAAGCATTATTTCACTTGTACAAAATGTATCCATCAGCCACCAAATTGTCTCAGCCGAAATTAACAAGATAAGTAAAGATACAAATGAAAAGTTTGCATAGGAAGAAGTCAACAATATCTCATGTAAATTTGAACAGCTGAAATGAAGTATGGGAAAAAAAAAATATAAAGGGTACAATACTAATTAATGCAAGTGTGCTAAAGAATCAATTTCAGCCATGCTCTTTGTATAAACAAAGATATCAACTTGTACAAAATATTTTATCATCTGTACAACCCCTCATTTCAGCTGAAAACATCAATACCCTGCAACACTTAGTTTATATTTACTTCATCTCAGTTTCGAGTAGCATCTGAGTAAATATCATAACTTAAACAAAAAAACTTCAATTTAAACATCAAAACAAATCAACTACAAACTAGAGATCAGAGAAAGGTTTCAACTTTGCAAATGTTTCAAAGCCTGGTTTAAAAAGGAAAGCTCTGTTTCTTTTCTGGAATCTAAGGTGAGTAACATTTTGTTTTAATCCTTTAAAAATATGATTTTGTGAGCAAACCTTCATTCCTTGTTCTTTATATGATACATATGTGGAAGCCTGTTGTTATCTGTTTCTCTGCTTTCATGCCTGTGAGTAAACAACCTATTTTAGAATTTAAGTTGAACTAAATATGTGTGTGCCTAGATTTAAATAATGATTGTTTGAGCATTCCCATCAAGAAATTTAACCCTGAGTGTATATATATATATATATACAAAGTTATCTAGGCATTTCTTTACCTCTCTGTATTTGGATTCAGAGTGAAATTCATCAAGAAATTCGATATCCACCTATTTAATCATTATTAGATTTTGTAGTTCAAACCAAACAAGCTAGATTATACGTGTTTTAAGATTTGAAAATATTTTCCAGTAGGATAGTGTTGGAGGTAACTACAAAATTTTGTTTTACAGGAAAATTTACCAAAGTGGAAAATTCGAAATTGATGAATTGTTATTTCAAAAGTACCACATGAATTCTCATACAAAAATAGGATTTTTAAAACTAAATTGATGATTTTTAGTGATGGGTATAAAGAGCAGTTTTAGTTGAACCAAAATGGGATTTTTGTCAATTCCCAGAAATCAAACGAACTTCGATCACTGGAACTTTGCACGAAGTAAGCCTGGCGATCGATTTTTATGGGAAAAATGTTAAATAATTTTTCCATTGAAAGGATTGAAGGAACGAGTGGAGTTTAGGGTTTAAGCCTGCGTTTCGTACGTGGTAGTCGCGAGTTATTTTCGTCTTCGATATTTCGATCCTGGCGATCGCACCAGGGGGTGCAGGAAGTGGAGGCTGTGGCGAATGCAGGGGACAGGTCGGTGAGGTTGCTGGTGATCGATTGTGGTCAGGCGATGGGTTCTTATGGTCTGTGTTGTTTCCAGGAATGGGGTGATAACTCGTTTTCGAGTCCTCTGATGATCTCGTGGTGATGGTTGGTCTGGTGGTTCGAGTTGGTCGTAGATGACATGTTGAGGATCGTGGTAATGATCGGCGATGGCCAGATTTGTGTGCACCGTGCACGCGTGGATATTGCGTATCAGGTATTGAGATGTTGGGGAAGATGAAGTACAGGAGCTCGAGTTATCTCATGATTTACTCGGGGAAACTTCGTGACGAACTCAAAGACGTGCTCGAGAATGATGAGGGTTGGTCTCGAAGTTTTTGAGGAACGAAGATACTCGAAGTTTACTCGGGAAATTTTGTTTAAGGGCTCGGGTTGTTCTCGCGTTTCCAGGCGGGTTTACTCGAAGATGAGATGTAACGCGAGGGGTCTTGGGAGGTTACTCGGGGAAGAATTGAAGTTAGCTCGGGTTTTTGTTTAATTTACTCGAGTATGTTTTAATTGACGGGTTTTACCCTAACAACTATGTTAACAGATTTTTAAAACAAAGCAGGAACAAGTTTTTAAAGTATGTTAAAAAAATAAATTTAATTTTCAAGGTTATTTAATAAGATTTTAAAGATAAGCGGTTTATCTTAAATAATGATTTCGATTACCAATTAACCTTAAGGGTTTAAGTTAAATTTATATGACTTTGTTAATTTGTTTCAAAGGTTATTTAAAAATAAGATTTAAATGATGATTTTGAAATTAATTAAGATAAATGGGTTATCTTAAGATTCAAGGATTATAAATTTGTAAGTTAATAATAATTACCTAATTAAAGATTAATCAAGTAATGATTAAAGATTAATTTATTTGTTGGAGGATAATTAAATAATTGAAGATTAATTATTTAATGATTAAAGGATGATTTGTTTATTAATTAAGGTTGTTTAACAAATAATTAGAGGATAAATAATTAATGTTTTGTAATTAATTAATATTAATGAATCAGGATTTGAAATTTAATTATAAGAAATTTATCTGGTTTGAATTAATCAGACAATGAATTGACCTTACCTATGGATATTTAGATTCTATTGGATGATTTGATTGTTTGATATCCCTGATATATGATGCTTTGTGATACATCCTGATTTATGTTGTGATCTGTAATTTACTTATCTGCGATATATATATATCTGTTTCTGTGATATATTACTATGTGAATATGAAACCCTTGACCCGTAAACGACATTTGAATTTCGATGCGACAGGGAGTCGGATTCCAGTTGGTTATCCGAAACCCACATCGAATTGTAATGATGAATCTTTGTGACTGATAAATTTATTTTATCTATGAATCTGTGAATGAAGATAAGCGTTATCGATTTTACCGCTTATCGATATATCTGTGATGATTGATGTTGTTGCACTATTGTGTGAAACCCCTGGACTACACCATACACACACAAATATGGATTTCACAGGAAATTGGTTAAGTCACAGATGATGTAAATTTAATGTTTTTGAAATTGAAATTTTAGTTTCAATTGATTTTGAAATTGGAAATTTGGGTTTAAAGTGAAAAGCTTTTGAAATGGAATTTCAAAGATAAAAGTTATTTCGGATAACTTAATCGAGTTTTGAAAATTTAAATAATTTGATTTAAATTTGAATTCAAGTTTGAAATTGAATTCTATGATTTGAAACTAGGGATTAAAGATGATGTACAAGTTATATATGGGTTAAACCATTTTAAAAGTATTGATTTGGGAATTTGAATTTAATTCAAGGGTTTTAACTCGTGTAAATATAACTGGATTTTTCTGAAATGAAACTATTTGTTTTCAAATAGTAAAAGCTTTCACAAAAGTAATGAACTTCCAAATTGTGTTGAAAGAATTTCAAGTTTGAAATGGAATTGAAATGTTTTGAAAAATATGAAATGAGTCTTTGATTTCAAAGACCGGATGAGTTAATCTAACTTGAAATGGAATTGATTTTGAAAGACTATGAATGAATCTTTGGAAACGAGTTTTGAAAGCTATAAGTTAAATCTTGATTTAAAGATTTAACGAGTAAACCTATTAAAATGGAAATTGTTTTGAAATCCATAAATGAATCTTTGTGAACGGGGTAAACTTTGTGAATTGAATCTTTTTGTTTAAAAGATTAAAAGTGTGGAAATCGTTAAACCATTGAAGGTTTTTGAAATAAATCTTTTATTTAAAAGATTGGAAATGGTAATTTGTTTTACCATTCGAATGAAAAGTTTTGGGCTTTAAGCTGTGATTTAACTGAGACCCCAGTATCCATATGATTTTTAATTGCGCTCGTTATTCGGTTTAGCCGGGAAAGGACCTTTGTGTCATATAACCCATTCCGAATAGTGATACGACGATATGGATAGCATTTGAAGACCGGTGGTGAAGACCGGGTATTTGCGAGAGCGATAGGATGACCTATCGATTGTCTCTGCACTGAGTAGCTACGGTATAGAGATTTCCTAAGTGATGGGAAGTCCGATCAGGATTGTGAATACCCGGATTGCAAGGGCTTCTTTGGAAGTGCCTTCGGTTCTGTTCGAACCCGGAACAGACTTGTATGGATGTGTGTCTGACGTTACACTTTGAGATGTAAAGCTGGTTTCTATCAAATACATTTCTGTTGGTGGCGGAGAATTTATTCTCTTAGCTTAACACCCTTCTCTGAGACGTACGAGCTCAGAGGTTATGTAGTTGATGGTTACTAGTGATACATTCCCAATTTGGTAATGTGGCATACGAAGTGCTGATGATCATTTGTTGGTCAAAGCGTGCTTTGTGAAAAAGCGTTGCTTTTTGAAAAAAGCGTGGCTTTGTGAAAAAAGCGTTGCTTTGTGAAAAAGCGTTGCTTTGTGAAAAAGCGTGGCTTTGTGGAAAAGCGTGGCTTTGTGAAAAAGCGTAGCTTTGTGGACGAGACTTCGTCGAGCCTCACAACCCGGTAATGGTCGAAACAGGAATGTTGCGACAAAGGTTTGTAGGGGTAGCACCCCTAGGGTATGTCATTTCCTTCTGGATAAAAGGTGATATCATGGTATGGAGCCCAGATATTTTACCTATGTTGATTATATTTTGTGGCTGTTGCTTTATGATCGAGGTACCTCGGATAAAGGTCGGTGACGACCGGGGGATGACATGACTTGTGTGTTAGTTACCTAGTTACAGCTGTACAGCGTGAGGTAGCGTCGGTGTGTTAGTTACCTAGTTACAGCTGTACAGCGTGAGGTACCGTCGGCCTTTTGTTTGCAGAGATCCGGTTAGGATCCGGGGCGTCTTTCCAGAGGCGTTTCTATTTCGGTAAGGAAGTTCCTTAGCCTGATCATTTGTTGGAAATCCAAAGAAACAATACGAACCCTGTACGGTTTTAGTTGTATTACCTGCTATGGGATGTGGCGGTAACCTGTTATTGAACATGGTAGCTATAGTAGGCATACGATGAAATGTTGTATGCTGGCTAAGATTTATATTATATTTTCGAAATGGTTTTCGACACTATGCACTAATGATAATAATATCGAATGATTTTGCGTAGTAAGCATTTTTGACTATCATAAGAAGAAATCTCCTCCAATTCTGCGTTTGCATTGTGTGTGTGGTGGGAGGTCTTATGGTAGTTTCATTTTCAAAAAGCATTGCGGATTTCAATGTTTAAAAGCCTTTGTTGCTTGTATTAAAGATAAACTGTTTTTGTTGCTCACACCAGTCCCATGACTGATCCGGAGTTTATTGTTCCCTTCCTAAACTCTGGGTGCCCACTATTTTCCACACGGGCAGTCTAGAGTTGGGTTTATCAGATATTCAGGTTTAGTAGATTATTTGGAGCTGGTTCAGTTCTTGGAGTTCATGGACTGACGTTGCTTATCTTGGAGCATTCTATTGGAGATTATCCGCTGCTGATGATATCATTTTCTTTTCCACTGCTATTTCTTGTATCATATCTCTGATGTATATTGATATCTGTTGTATCATTCTGTTGTATCATATTGTATCAAATTTTGTATCTGTCATTGTATCAATGTTATGTAATTGATATATTCTTCTTCCGCTGTGTTGTTATCAGCTCCGGCGACTCGGATTTGAACAATCGAATCTACGGCATTCAAGTACGATGTAAAGTATGGATGTCGATTTTCGAACGCGAAAAATCCGTATCGTTACAAGGCGATTCAGAGCTTGGGCAATTTGATGCTCGATTGATTTGCCGAGGGTGGTTCTTGTTAGGGAATTTGAGGATTTTGGGTGACGAGGTAGCAGTTTTGGGCCTTTTGGCAAAGGAGGAGATAATGTGGTTGACTGTGACTGTTGTGTTCGGTCAAGAGGAGGTGGTGCAAGTGGCCAGTCATGGTTGTTGGAGGAGGATTGATGGTTATGGTCGTGATTTCCAGTGAAGGTTGCGATAGTGAGTTTTGAATTATGGATGAAGCATTATTGTTTGGATAGGGTCGCAGGCAGGTTTGGGGTGGTTGGAATTGATTGGTGGTTTGTTTGGGTGTTGGTTTATTTGGGATTGATTAAGGTGGTTTGCTGCAGAGGTAGGGATTTCCGTTATGGTTTGGTTAGATGATGGAGGAGGAGAAATTGGGTAGCAGGAGTAGGTTGCTTTGTGGAAGAGGAGGGTTGTAATGGCTGTTGACAAAGGTAGGTACTCGGCAGGAGAAGGAAGGATGCTGATGATTGGCAGAAGGTTTGTGAAGGGGATGTGTTGCTTGAAGTTGCGGAGGGAAGTTGAGGTTCAGGTTATGGTGGTCGGTGTGGTTGCTGAAGGGTTGTTTGTTTTGGTACTGGAAGGATTCCAAGGTTGATGATGAAGCAGGTGAAGTCTTAGCGGTTTGTTTTGTTTAGCCGAGGGTGGTGGTAGTTGGGTGGGGAAGTGCAATTTGAGGAAGCAGTGCAAGGCAATGCGGGGCAGTTTTGTGATGAAGTGTGCTACTGCAGTAGGATGGTGATTGCACAGTGATGGAGCTTTATGTAAATGTGGTGGAGGAGAGTTAGTTTGGGTAGTATGTTGGAGGGTTTGTGAAATGGTTGATGTATTATTGTTTTGGCAATGGTGTGTACGGGTATGCGGAAGTTGGTATGAATGGTGATGAATGTGGTGTGAATGGTGGTAGTTATGCAGTAGTTCGAGGCAGTGTTTGGGTGAAGATGGTCTTGGTTGTGGTGAAGGTAGTGGCTGTTGATGAAGGAATTGATGGTTGAAGGTTGAATTAGATGGTTTGGAAAACTGTTGATGTAGAAGATGCTGATGGTTGAATTAGACTAATGCAATTTGTTTGGAGGAGATTGGTTGAGTTGGAGTTCTGATTGGTGGGTGGTGGCAAGGGAGGAGTTGCAGAGGAAATCCTGGTTGTTTGGTTGGAAGAGGCAGTTAGGTGGTTTGCTGCTAGGGTGTGAGTAATTGTTTCAGGTGTGCTGTGATCGAGGATGTGTTGTATTGGTTATGGAGATTGGAGATGCTAATTTGAGATTATGTAAGAAGTACACTAGTTGTTAATGGTAGTTTTGAAGAAGTGCAGTTTGGAAATGATGTTGTTGGGGTGTTGTTGAGGAAGTGTGGCAGATGTAGTTGTTTGGAGACACAGTTGTTTGTAGGGGTAATGAAGTATGCAGTGGTGAAACAGATTGTAATGACCCTAATATTTAGTAACATTATTTAGGATATTTAATTGGTTAAATTAAATTAAATAATGTAATGGTTAGGGGATTGAGATTCGTGATTAGTAAGGGTAGTCGTGGCATGTTAACAAATAAACTAAAATGAATTAGAATAAAATAGATAAAGGAAGCCAGATAAGGGGTAAAATAGGGAAAAGACACATTCTAATACCCTAAACCCTTAAGCCATGTTCATTCTACACATTCATTATCAAAAATTAAAAATAGAGGCCGACCACCATTAAGCAAGAACAAGAGGAAGATAAGCTAAAGGAAGAAGCTAAATCAACATTAATCCATTCTCAAATCTCAACTCCTTAATCACAAAGCTAAGGTGAATAATAACTACATCTCATGTTTTAAATGATTTCGGTTTTAGGTTAAATCCGCACTAATTTGTAAGGTTTTGCCATGTTTTGATTGTTAAAAATTGGATATATATGCTTGTTGATGATTTATGCTAATTCGTATAGATTTTATGATATGTTTTAATGTGAAAACTCTATTAAATGACATCCAAATGCCTTGCGATTTTAGATTTAGATCAGAAATGATATTTTAGAGATAGGTTTTAATTTTCATAATTTTCTGAATTAATGCAGAATTTATATTAATTTTCTAGTGACGAAAATGGTTATTTGAGTTTAAAATAATTTACGGCTAAATTACATATGTTTTGGTTATGAAATTTATATATATTAGAAAACATATTAAAAATGATTTATAGGAATTTCTATAGAATTTTCCTAAGTGTTTTAATGAATATATAAAATTATTTAAGGTATGAGATTTAAATGTTTTATATATTTATAAAAGGAGAAGGGGTATTTTGTAAATAATTTAATTAGTTTATTTTTGAAAATTTTGGCAGTATTTTAGAAAAAAAGTTAGCAACCAATAATATTTTGACAAACAAGGCAGGTTGGTTGAAAAGATTACTTTAAAAACCTAAAAATCAGATTTTACATGCTTTTTACATGTTTCGCCACTTTCGGCACATAGGTTTCGATTGAGTACTTTC
Source organism: Allium fistulosum (assembly GCA_030737815.1). NCBI lineage: Eukaryota > Viridiplantae > Streptophyta > Magnoliopsida > Asparagales > Amaryllidaceae > Allium > Allium fistulosum. The sequence continues at coordinate 695,441,248 of CM060904.1, forward strand.
GCCTCCATCACCATCGATACCAATGCACATAATATCAATGATTTGTTACATAGTGAATTGGATATAGGAGGAAGGTATTGGGTCGAAACAAGGGGTTTCGATGGGGTCGAAGCGCTATTTTGCTTTCAAATGGAAATGCGCCTGCTATGCTTTCGAATGCTTTTGACTTGGTTGGCTTCCGACTGGGTCAAATTGATTTAAGAAATGGTTTCGAATGAGGTTGCGTCTTTTGTTTAAGTTAATGCTTTCGAAGGGGTCAAAACCCCTTGCTGCCGCTTTCTACCTTTCGAAGCAAATGGTTTCGAAAGGATACTTTGTTTTTAAAACCTAGTCACTTCTCCAATGCTTTTGAAGGGTTGGTTTCGACACCATCACTTCTTTACTTAGGAATTGTTTTCAAAAGAGTGCTTTCGACTTAGTTGTTTTATGACCCTTTTGTTCTGTTGAAGGTAGAACTCAAAGGTCTCGAAAAGAAAGGTTTTAAATGGTTTCAAAAGATTTCCACATGTTTTACTTGAACCCAAATGTTTTCGAAAGGTTTGATGTTTATAAAGGATTTTAATGCTTTCAAAAGGTCTAAATGAAGATTTCGAAGGGGTGGTTCCCCAATGGTTTCGAAAAGTTTAAAAAGAAGGTTTCTAAGGTTTTTTGAAAGGCAATAGTAAGTGTTTAAAAGATAGGATGTCTAAGGTTTTAAAGCTTTCGAAGATGATGTTTTTAATGGATTCAAAAGGGTATGTTTTGGCCTTCGGCCTAAGGTTATAAATCAAAGTGGTTTACTTGGTTTTGAAACAGATACTTTCAATGGATTCGAAAAGGGTACTTTCAAATGTTAAATGTTTTCATCAACAAAGTTTTGTGTAAAGTATATATAACATGGCAAGGTGATCTGAGCAAAGCATAAAATATATTTTCCTTGTTTAAATTGTGATTTGAAGGATTAAATCATTTTGAAAGAAAAGGTTTTCAAGGAAAATTTATGGGTATTTAACCCTAAGCAAAATGACTCAGATATTAGAATACCAGATGGGACTAGTATAGGGTCGCGCCCTATACATTAGCTATTAGCCCCTAGCTAATTTAGTCCAAAATTACAGTGTGTAGGGAAACCCATTCCGCTAAGCGGCGTGGTCTCACTTAGTATCAAATAACGAGATGTATAGTATTATTCAAACCTGGCTTTATGTCTGACTCAAAGTTTATGTCTTCCCCTTAAACTCTCGGGTGCTCAAAATTAGTTTGAGTAGACTGAGGGTTAAGGATTTGCAGGTTTAATAGGTTGACGAGTAAAACTTCCGAAGACGAGCAGGAGGCTGATGGCTAGCTAATTAGGAGTTATGTTTTTATTTCCGATGTGTTGCATTAAGTCAGTTATGACTATTTAGTACTCTAGTCAACCAAGGGGGCATCTTCATATGTCGCTCTTGGCGTATTTTGTAATAATTATATTTGATCTAAACCTGGGAAACAATTGGGATTATGTAACTTGGGATATGGAATGTGTTTTGAAATGTAATCAGAAAAATGTTTTAATCTGTGATGATTTTATTTCATATTCAAGTGCTTCTGATATTATAGATACCATTAACATTACCGTATTTGGTCACCGGAAGTTAATACTACGAATGACTGCATCATCTGTAGCGCTTAGCTTCGGGCCTTTAGATAGAGGATGTTACAACTTGGTATCAGAGCATAAGTTTATGAAAACTCTAAACTAAAATGATTTTTGAAAATATAATCCTAAGGAATTAGAGATAAGATTGGGGTATGAGATAACGCTATAGTAACGTACTTGTATTTGATATATATAAGTATACGTTATATCTCTATTTTCCTATCTCTCTTAAGGTATTCTTCGGTATCTCACGAGGCTTGAATATGGATATGGATGCTAGAAGTGGAAGAGTTAACCTTGGAGGGGGAAGCACCACAACAAATGGAAATGCCAGACCAAATACCAGGAGAAACCCAGGTCAGGCACAAGTAGGAAATGTGGGTGCTAGAGTCTCGCAAGTTGACATGGGAGCTATGTATCAGTTCTTTGTCAACATGATGCAGGCGGGTGTTGCTGTTGGAGTAGTTGGAAGAGGAGTTCAGGAAGCTCCAGTGGTCAACAACTATGTTATTCTGAGTAGGGATTATGCTCGGTTGGGAGGAAAGCCATTCATTGGAACTGAAGATGCCGTTGAAGTGGAGAACATGTTACTGCACCGTGAGAGAATCTTTGCATATTTAGGGCTCAATAATGAGCAGAAGAGAAGACTTGCTTCTAGACAGCTTCAAGGAGCAGCTTTATATTGGTGGAATAGTGTGACGGTTGGAGTGAATGAAGAGACGATGACATGGGCTGAGTTTAAGAGAAGGTTCGAGGAGAGGTTCATGTCTGTGATGGCGAAGTCTACCTTGCTCAGGAAGTTTGCTGAGTTGGAGCAGGGAGAGATGATTGTGTTGGAGTGTGCTACAAGGTTTGAGGAATTGGCAAGGTATGGTTATGCCACTGTAAACACTGTGATTAAGAGGAATGAGAAGTTCATTAGGGGGTTGAAGCCTGAGTTGGCAAATGCTACATGTTAACAAGAAATTTTGTCAACACCCCCAATGCTTTTATAAGATAATTTTGTTTGAACATAACCATGTGGTTGAGATGATTCTCGCTTTTGAAAGTGTATCTTTTGAATAAAATGACTTAATCAAATGGACCTGGGTAAAAGGAATAGTGAACTGCCATACCTTTCGACCTTGTCGAGAGGAATAATGAGGCTGCTTCAACCTTACGACCAAGTTGATGATATATTAAATCATTAAACCATTCAACCTTTTCGAAAGGTTATTAGCCAGATCAATCAAACCTTTCGACTAGGTTGGAATAGAAGTAAGTTTCCAAACCTTTCAACCTTGTCGAAAGGTTATTAACAAGATCACTCCAACCTTTTGACTAGGTTGGAATAGAAGTAAGTTGCCAAACCTTTCGACTTTGTCGAAAGGATATTAACAAGATCACTCCAGCCTTTTGACTAGGTTGGAATAGAAGTAAGTTGCCAAACCTTTCGACTTTGTCGAAAGGTTATTAACAAGATCACTCCAACCTTTCGACTAGGTTGGAATAGAAGTAAGTTGCCAAACCTTTTGACCTTGTCGAAAGGTGTGACAAGGCCATTTCATCCTTTCGATTAGGTTGAAGTAATTCACAATCATTTAGCTCTCAGAATCATCACTTTGTCGAGTTCCATCTCTCCTGGGAGTTGAAAGCAATTATCGATGATGACTTCCACTTCCTTTTTTGATCATGTCGAAAGGTGACGTTTGAGACCTTTCGACTTTATCAAAAGGAAATGCATGTCCTATCTGTTAATTCTAATTGCTTTCAACCCTTTAGTTTCAATATTCTTTCCATGGAATCCTTTCGAAGGGATCGTTGATGCTTATAGGAATAGATTCCCCTCGAATGAATTCCATCATGAATGGTTGTTATATATATAAACCAGGATTCCTTTAGGAAGTGTACCTTTCGATTCCTCCTTTTGAAGCAGTCCTAGTTTAATAATCTTTAACCCATTTTATTTTCCTTATATAAGATCAATTTAGAAATTCCCGCAGTTCCTGCATTCAACATAGTCTCCACCTCATCATCATTGCTTTTGTTTTTCGTATTAAAGATTGATTTCCATGATGATAGGTAATGATTTGAAATGTCTAAGTCGATCTTATATATAGCATAGATCAAAAGAGATTATGAGAAAAAGGTTGAAATCATGTGCAATTGATCATTAGACTAGCTAATTATCTAAATGATCTTCCTCATCGCTAATATCCATCATGAACAAGCCATCTCCATTTTATTCATTATTTAAAATGAGTTACAAGAAATTAAGCTTTCTCCCCTAATTCGATTTAGGGTTTCTTCTAAGCACATTTTTCAGTAAGAAAGTAGAGAAAAGAAAATGAATTCAATATCCCAGAATTCGGTCCCTCAAAACTAGACCCATTGGGTCTTGTTTATAGATGCAGGTTGGCCCCCTGTCGCGCCTTTGCTTTCGACTGAGTCGAAATTTCCTCTTTATATGCCGCCTTAAACCTTTCTACTTGATCAAAGGGTTATGAACCTTTCGACGACGTCAAAAGGTATTCGCTTGTGCTTCGTGGTTTATCCCTTCACTTCCCTGCCTTCAATCGGGTCGAAAGGTCTTCTTTTATAAGCTATTATGAACCCTCTGACCTCATCGAAAGGTTTCCATTGTTATGAACCTTTTGAATTTTTCGAAAGGTTTGTCTTTCATTTGTTATTATGAATCTTAGTCGAAAGCTACGTTCCCCTTTAATGTTGTCGAAAGCTTTGCTTCCTCTCGATGTTGTCGAAAGGTGTTCTTGCTCTTCTTGTCATACTCTAGCAGCTTCTTCACTCCCTCTTAACCTTTCGACCTGATCAAAAGCCATGACTCTTTTCGACATCGTCGAGAGGTTCTCTATCATTCCTTTGTCTTTGTTAATTTATGTGTGTTGCTTCCTTCATAGTACCTTCCGACATTGTCGAAAGGTGTCTTGGATGGATCTTAACTGGTTCGAAAATCTTGCTATGCTTTTGAAAATGTCACTTTGGGGCGAGACCTTTGACTTCGAATGGTTTGATGTGTAGTTGAGGGAACACTATTGATTACTTTCGAAAGGGGTTCTGGAGTCATCATTGCTTGTTCAACTATGTCGAAAGGTTGGTAGTGGTGGAAGGTCCTATCTGTTTTCATCTGGGTCGAAGGCCTTTGCATTGTATGAGTAGTTGGTACCTTCGAAACATCCTTTCGATACCTGCTCAATGCCTTCTAAACATCCTTTTTATGTCTTTCATGATGACTTGGCCTGTCTCTTCATCGAAACTTCAATCTTATTATCCTTTTTTCATACTTCTGCTTTCAAGTAGATTTTATGGTTAACACTACATTACCTCATATCAGAGATCCATGTGATGTTGTAGTAGAAATGGCTTTGAGGAATGAGGAGATGCTTGCTTTTCTGGAGAGAAATAAGACAAAGGAAGTCCATGTGGGGCAGAGTCAGAAAAGAAAGTTCTTCCATAAAAAAGAAGCTTAAAAGGGTGGAACTGCTAAGAAGGGAAGGACAGAAGTGGTCTGTTACAAGTGTGACAAAAGGGACACTATGCCCATGAGTGCCAGACATGCAAGGGAAAGAAAGCTACGGAGAAGAAAGCTGCAGAGAAGAAAGAGCTAAGGTGTTTCAACTGCGATCAAATTGGTCATTACAAGAACCAGTGCAAAGAGCCCGCTAAGGATGGAAGGGGCAAAGTGTTTGCATTTGAGCCAGCTACCTCAAGGCCAACAGTGGAGGAAAAAGGAAAAGTTGTGTTGGGAGGTACGCTTCTGATTCGTGGTATGTCACTTAGCGTTCTGTTTGATACCGGTGCATCACATTCTTTTATATCTCGTTGTTTGGTAGATAAGCTTAACCTAGAACCCTCATACTTAGTTACTTCCTTAAGGGTTGCAAATCCGATAGGAGGATATGCGATACTTGGGATGATGTGTGACCATCTAGAGATTGAATTATTAGATCATACCTTTGTTTGCAGCTTGCATGTGTTTGATTTTGTAGGGTTCGGAATTATTTTAGATATGGATTGGTTAAGTAAGTAAGATGCTATGATATTTTGCCATGATAGGAAAATATCACTTAGACACCCTGACTGTAGTCACCGGATTGTATATGTTGTAGAAAATCCTAGTTGTGAGGTGAATGATTTGTTGGGTGTTGTGGAGGTAGAAGACGAGTTGAATCGAGTTTTCGTGGTTAGAGAATTCACAGATGTTTTTGAACTTGTAGTAGGATTGCCACCGAAATGAGCTATTAAGTTTCGGATAGATTTAGTACTTGGAGCAGAACCAGTGAGTAGACCGCCAAGCAGGATGACACCTACCAAGATGAGGGAGTTAAAGGTGCAGTTGGTGAATTTGGAAGGAATTTTTTTTATTAGGCCAAGTAGTTCACCTTGGGGAGCAGCCGCAGTGTTTACTAAGAAACCGGATGGATTATTAAGGTTATGTATCGATTATCGTAAGTTGAATGAGAAGACGATAAAGAATCGATATCCGTTGCCTAGAATTAACGATTTGTTTGATCAGTTGAGTGGAGCCAAGGTATTTTCTCAGTTGGATTTAGCAATGGGTTTCCATCAGCTTAGAGTAGCAGAGGATAGTATTCCTTTGATGGCGTTTAGAACTAGATATGGATCGTACGAATGGTTAGTGATGTCGTTCGGACTAACTAATGCGCCAACATTCTTTGTAGATTTAATGAACCAAATTTTCCGAGATCACTTGGATAGGTTCGTATTGGTGTTCATAGATGATATTTTGATATACTCTAAGGATGAAAGGGAGCATGAAGTTCATCTTAGAGTGGTGCTTGAGACGTTGAGGCAGCATCGGCTGAAAGCGAAGTTTTCGAAGTTTCATTTCTGGAAGAAGAAAGTGAAGTTTATTGGTCATGTAGTCTCAGAGAAAGGGTTGTCTGTAGATCCGACTAAGATTGAAGCGGTGAATAATTGGAAGAGGCCCGAGACAGTGGCTGAGATAAAGAGTTTTCTTGGATTGGCTGGATATTATAGGAGGTTCATTAAGGATTTTTCGCGGATAGCAGCACCGATGACCAAGATAACGCGAAAGGATGTGAAGTTTGTTTGGATCGATAAGTGTGAGGAGGCATTCCAGAAGCTGAAACACTTATTAACTAATGCACCTGTATTAGTTGTTCCAGAAGGGAATCGGGATTTGGTAGTATATACAGATGCACGTGGAACTGGATTAGGAACTATATTAATGCAAAAAGGTAAAGTGATTGTTTATGCATCACGACAGCTTAGACCGCATGAGGTTAGGTACCTGACTCATGATTTGAAATTAGTTGCGGTGATTTTTGCATTGAAGGTGTGGAGTCATTACCTTTTGGGAGAAAAATTTAAGTTATATACGAATCATGAGTCATTGAAATATTTATTATCTCAGAAGGAGCTGAATATGAGACAGCAGAAGTGGTTAGAGTTTTTAGCCGCTTTTGACTTTGATATTGAGTACACACCGGGAAAAGGTAATAAGGTTGCAGACACACTTAGCAGAAAACATCAGAATGCAGTGTTGGCAATGACAGCTGAGTGGAAAGATTTGGAAGCATTGATGACATGTAGAATACAGTGGAGATTTGAAGATAGGTCTACTAAGGAAACTGTTATGTTGTCATGTATAGAGGTTCGACCAGTGATAATTGAAAGGGTTGCTTCGAAGCAAGGAGAGGATCCAGTATTAGCTGAACGGATCAGGAAGTTAAGGGATGGAACGGAGAGCGATGACTTGAAGGATTTTAGTCTTGACCAGAACAAGTGGTTGAGAAAAAAAGGAAGGTTGTGTGTTCCAAATGTAGGAGACATAAGGAAAGAGGTTTTGGAGGAATGCCATCATTCGAAGTTTACTATTCATCCGGGAGGAACTAAGATGTATCAAGACATGAAGAGGAGTTTCTTCTAGGAAGGTATGAAGAGGGATGTAGGCTCATAGGTGAAGCAGTGTTTGAACTGTCAACGGGTAATAGCCAAACATCAGAAACCAAGTGGGTTACTTCAGCAATTAGATATTCCATTATCGAAATGGGATTCTATCTCTATGGATTTTATAGACGGGTTGCCAAGATCAAAGAGGGGAAATGAAAGTATATAGGTTATAGTGGATAGATTGACCAAGAGTGCCCATTTCATTCCAGTTAAGTCAACTAGGACGGCACATGTTTTAGCTAAGTTATTCATAAAGAATATAGTTAGACTTCATGGAATTCCTAGTAGTATAGTAAGTGATAGAGATTCCTTATTTACTAGCGAGTTCTGGAAGGGTCTATAGGAAATTTTAGGTACTAAGCTCAAGATAAGTACCGCTTACCATCCACAGACTGATGGGCAAATGGAAAGAGTTAACAAAGTCTTGGAAGATTTGTTATGAGCTTGTGTATTAGATTTTACATGATCATGGGAAGACCATCTACACTTAGTTGAGTTTTCGTATAACAACGGTTATCAGGCTAGTATAGGGATGGCACCGTTTGAAGATTTGTATGGAAGGCTATGAAAATCTCCAGTCTGTTGGTTAGAGACCGGGGATAGGTTGGATCTTGATCCGGATTTAGTTAGAGAAGCTGCAAGGAAGATTGAGTTGATTCGGGCTAGAATGAAGGTAGCTCGGTCTAGGCAGAAGAGTTGTGCTGATAGAAGACGGAAGGACTTAGAGTTCTCTGTCGGAGATCATGTTTTCATTAAGGTATCACCGATGAAAGGTGTTATCAAATTCGGGAAATCAGGAAAATTGGCACCGAGATTTGTAGGACCATTTCCTATTATAGAAAGGATCGGGAAACTCGCATATAGAGTAGAGTTAACAAACAGTTTGGTAGGAGTCCACGATGTATTTTATATTTCTCATCTAAGAAAGTGTATTAGAGATCCAAAGACTACTATAGCACCGACTGTGTTAGAGGATTTAGTAGTAGGCCGAATTTGACTATAGTTAGAAAGCCAGTTCGTATAATCGCGAGAGATGAGAAGAGGCAAGGGACAAGACAGTCAGATTAGTTAAAGTCCAGTGGGGCAACGATGAGAGAGACTATACTTGGGAGACTGAGAGTAGGATTAGAGACGCTTATCCTGATTTGTTTGATGGTAGGTTTTACCTTTTTGATTAATTTGTTGAGTACTTTATCGTAATTTCGAGGACGAAATCTTTAAGGAGGGAAGTCTGTAACGACCCTAATATTTAGCAACATTATTTAGGATATTTAATTAGTTAAATTAAATAAAATAATGTAATGGTTAGGGGATTGAGATTTGTGATTAGTAAGGGTAGCTGTGCCATGTTAACAAATAAACTAAAATGTATTAGAATGAAATAGATAAAGGAAGTTAGATAAAAGGTAAAATAGGGAAAAGACACATTCTAATACCCTAAACCCTTAAGCCGTATTCATTCTACACATACATTATCAAAAATTAAAAATAGAGGTCGGCCACCAATTAGCAAGAACAAGAGGAAGATAAGCTAAAGGAAGAAGCTGAATCAACATTAATCCATTCTCAAACCCCAACTCCTTAATCACAAAGCTAAGGTGAATAATAACTACATCTCATGTTTTTAAATGATTTCGGTTTTAGGTTAAATCCGAGCTAATTTTCAAGGTGTTGCCATGTTTTGATCGTTAAAAATTGGATATATATTCTTGTCGATAATTTATGCTAATTCATATAGATTTTATGATATGTTTTAATGTGAAAACCCTATTAAATGACATCCAAATGCCTTGCAATTTTAGATTTAGATCAGAAATGATATTTTAGAGATGAGTTTCAATTTTCATAATTTTCTGGATTTTATATTAATTTTCTAGTGAAGAAAATGGTTATTTGGGTTTAAAATAATTTACAGCTAAATTATATATGTTTTGTGTCTGAAATTTATATATGTTAGAAAACATATTAAAAATGATTTATAGGAATTTTTGTAGAATTTTCCTAAGTGTTTTAATGAACATATAAAATTATTTAAGGTATGGAACTTAAAAGTTTTATATATTTATAAAAGGAGAATGGGTATTTTGTAAATAATTTAATTTGTTTATTTTTGAAAATTTTGGTAATAATTTAGAAAAGAAAGTTAGAAACCAATAATATTTTAACAAACAGGGCAAGCTAGTTGAAAAGATTGCTTTAAAAAGCTAAAAATTATATTTTACATGATTTTTACATGTTTCACCACTTTCGGCACCTAGGTTTTGATTGAGTACTTCCGCCTCCATCACCATCGAAACCAATGCACATAGTATCGGTGATTTGGTACATAGTGAATTGGATATAGGCGGAAGGTATTAGGTCGAAACAAGGGGTTCTAATGGGGTGAAGCGCTATTTTGCTTTCAAATGAAAATGTGTATGCTTTGCTTTCGAATGCTTTTGACTTGGTTGGCTTTTGACTGGGTCAAATTGATTTAAGAAATGGTTTCGAATGAGGTTGCGCCTTTTGTTTTAAGTTAATGCTTTCGGAGGGGTCGAAACCCCTTGCTACCGCTTTCTACCTTTCGACGCAAATGGCTTCGAAATGATACTTTGTTTTTAAAACCTAGCAACTTCTCTAATGCTTTCAAAGAGTTGGTTTCGACAACATCACTTCTTTACTTGGGAATTGCTTTCGAAAGAGTGCTTTCGACTTAGTTGTTTTATGACCCTTTTGTTATGTTGAAGGTAGAACCCAAAGGTTTCGAAAAGAAAGGTTTTAAATGGTTTCTAAAGGTTTCCACATGTTTTACTTGAACCCAAATGCTTTCGAAAGGTTTGATGTTTACAAATGATTTTAATGTTTCAAAAGGTCTAAATGAAGGTTTCGAAGGGGTGGTTCCCTAATGGTTTCGAAAGGTTTAAAAAGAAGGTTTCTAATGTTTTCGAAAGGCAATAGTAAGTGTTTTAAAGATAGGATGTCTAAGGTTTTAAAACTTTCAAAGGTGGTGTTTCTCAATGGATTTGAAAGGGTATGTTTTGGCCTTCAGCCTAAGGTTATAAATCAAAGTGGTTTACTTGGTTTTGAAAGGGACACTTTCAATGGATTCGAAAGGGGTACTTTCGAAGGTTAAATGTTTCCATCAACAAAGTTTTGTGTAAAGTATATATAACATGGTAAGGTGATTTGAGTAAAGCATAGAGTATATTTTCCTTGTTTAAAGTGTGATTTAAAGGATTAAATCATTTTGAAAGAAAATGTTTTCAAGGAAAATTTATGGGTAGTTAACCCTAAGCAAAAATGACTCAAATATTAGAAAACCAGATGGGACTGGTATAGAGTCACACCCTATACATTAGCTATTAGCCCCTAGTTAATTTAGTCCAAAATTCTAATGTGCAGGGCTTTGTCATAGGTAAGACCAAAATGATGTTACACATAGAAAGGAATATATATGTACAGAGATGGGTTATTGGTGAGCCTGCAAAACCACTAGGATCAGTTGACCCTGAAGAAGTTAGGGACATACTGTCCAGAAGAATAGCATCTAACAAAAGTTAGATTATTTGTTTATTTAGTCTGATAGGCCCAAGTCAGCCAAAGATTAGTACTTAGCCAAACAAAACTATAGTGTTCGGACAAATATTCCATTTGTTACCTGATTTATATGCTTTCATGATATTGACATTATTGTTTTAACCAATTTTGGTTTCATGATTAAGATTTGCAAAAGATATGTTTTAAAAGGATATTAGTGAGGGGAAACCCGTTCCGCTAAGCGGCGTGGTCTCACTTAATATCAAATAACCTAGATGTATAGTATTATTCACACCAAGCTTTATGTCTGACTCGAAGTTTTTTTCCCTTAAACTCTCGGGTGCTCAAAATTGATTTGAGTAGACTGAGGGTTAAGGATTTACAGATTTAGTAGGTTGACGAATAAAGCTTCAGAAGACGAGCAGGAGGTTGATGGCTAGCTAATTAGGAGTTGTTATGTTTTTATTTTCGATGTGTTGTATTAAGTCAGTTATAACTATTTAATACTCTGGTCAACTAAGGGGGCATCTTCATATGTCGCTCTTGGCATATTTTGTAATAATTATATTTGATCTGAATCTGGAAAACGATTGGGATTATGCAACTTGGAATATGAAATGTGTTTTGAAATGTAATTAGAAAAATGTTTTAATCTGTGATGATTTTATTTCATATTCAAGTGCTTCTGATATTATAGATACCATTAACATTACCGTATTTGGTCACCGGAAGTTAATACTATGGATGACTGCAGCATCTGTAGTGCTTAGCTTCGGGCCTCCAAATAGGGGATGTTACATGGATGCACAAAAACATAGTGTGTAAATGTATGAACAGAGTGTGTAAATGTACAAAAATGAAATGCAACAACAGATGCACAAAAGAACACAGAGAAGAGAGAACAAGAAAACAGAGAGTGTGTAAATGCTTAAATGAAATGCAATTTTTTTAATAATACGGGATAAAAGAAAACAGAAATAACTCGAAGAGTAAAATCAAAATCAAATTGCTATTCCCCGGCAACGGCGCCAAAAACTTGTTAATAACGATGGAAATTTATATCGATTAGAAAACCGTCGTTAAAAAAATTATCGTTATAAAACCACAAGCGCACGACGTACAATTGTAGTACATATGCGAGTACAGATCGATCCGCAGGAAAAGAATTAAATTTCAATATTACTCAATCAAATTAGCTCAAAGTTTTTGAAATTTTTTTAAAACTAGAAAATTGTAGAAAATAAGCTAGAGCAAAAGTGAATAAAACTATGATAATAAGGAGCAATTTAGAGGCAAATTCACTTTCAATCATTCATATAAATCAACACAAAACTCACTTGTAATCTCTCATTAAAATATTAAGTAGAAATGATAGATGTGCTTGTTATATGATTTATTTATGCTATTAATTAGCACAACTTAAATCATCAAACTTTAACACACCATTCAAACCCACTTATCAACACTCATGAAAATGGCATGAAAATTAAAAATAAAATTTATTTTAAGTATGATCTATTTACTATTAATTAGTAACATAGACCATCAAATTTTGATTCTAGTTTGACTTTCATTATCAAAATCACTTTGACAAATGATCAAATAGTTTATGTTTTAAATGGAGTTAAGCATAGCTCATTTGAGATGTCAACATAGGCTATCAAAATTCAATAAAAAAGAAACATAAACCACTATCATTCATATTTTTCATTAAGCACATATGAGAGATCACAAATGAAATCATTATGTTAATTTGATATGTTTCATGAGAACTTCATTACCCCTAAATTGAAGGGGTTTAGCTACTCATATTTGAAAACTTGTTAATATAAAATGATTCCAACATAAAATAAAAGAAAAATAAGAGCTAATTACAAGAAAAGAGAGCTAAAAACTTACATGAAATAAAACTAAACTAATTGCAATAATAAAATCTATACTACTAACATGAAATAAAAGGAGCACAAAGTAAATAAGAGAGCATATAATAAAAGAGCAATAAAAGTAAGTATGAAATAAAAAATTGCATGAAAGTAAAAACAAGGCTAAGAAGTCATTAAAGAAATTTTTATTTAACTTTGATTTGTGGCTACAACCTTGCATAAAAAGAAGAAGATTACATGAAACATAAGTGATATTTATACATGCTTAAAACCCTAATTCATATTTTAGGGGACTACCTAAAATGCCCTTGAGAAAGTGTAACCTCCAAGTAATCATTGGGGGAATAATTAATTTCCACTAACATGCCTTTAAGCCTCCATTAGCATGTGCATGTGCTTTTAATTATGGACCATATGGTAGTGGGTATGTGAGCTCCTCCATGTTGCATGAATTCTTTTATTTCCATTCTCCATTTGCTTTCAACATATGTACATGCATTTATCCATGAAACCTCTTCATATTTGCACTCCATTTCCTACAAATAAAAATAAAAATGTGCAAGTAAATTTTCTCAAATTAAATCATATACAAAATTATCATTTTACCCCTCAAATGAAGATGAATAAATGGTGATTTGAGATAATTTAAGTTTTAGTTTAAATATGTCAAATATCCTAATATGCTCATTTATTTAAATAAAAGTAGATTAAATATGGAAGTAAAAAAATACGTACTTTTACGTGCACATCATGTACTTAAGCTTTGCTTGAGTGACCAAGTAGATGTTCTCTATAGTATTATTCAGATCCGTATAGGTGTCAAATCTCTTTCCAGGCTCGAATCTCCTTCAATCCGTTTTGTTCCCACCAGAATTACTGTGGTTATTGTTTTTATCTTTCTCCATGCTACCCTCTTCACCATTATTAAACATAGCATTCACACTACTGAAAGCTATTAACTACTTAGTATCAGTTTGCCACTCTAAGGCAGCTTCCTCCAATCGCATGTACTTCGCGATTTCGTAAAAGAAGTCCTAAAGGGTAGCTGGTTTCTCTTTAGTCAGTCTCTGGACCATCTTCGAGTCAGGGTGTACACCTCCACACGGTGCCATCAGGGTTAACCGTTCATCAACGTTTTGAGCACTCGCAGCTGCAGCATTGAAGCGAGTTATATATTGTCACAGAGTCTTGTCCTCTTGTTGTTTAACATCCGACAAGGACTACGAGTCCTTAGGCTATTTTATGTGTACTCTAAACTGACTGATGAACTTCTCCTTCAACATCTACTATGGATGAATTAAGCCGGGGGGAATGCGACAAAACCACATAGTTGCTAAGTCTATCAGGAACAAGAGAAAGCACTTGTTCATAACCTCCTCTCTTACTCCACTCATTAGCACATTCTACGTATATTGTTGTAAATCAATTATGGGATCAATTAAGCCTTGATTAGGATCCATAGTAGGCATTTGAAAACTCGGATTCCGGGTAGTCTCTATTTCTACAGTAAACGGGCTGCCGACTCTCGCACCAATTTCCCGCTCTATTTGCTCCCGACGAACACATTCCCTGATAATCCGTGCCATACGGCCCTCCAACTCCGGGGATGGTCGGGAATGAACCGACCTCTCTCATCTAAGTAAGGGGCAGTCTCCTATGATGACTCTTTCTATGATCCTGGTGCGTTCTCTACTCCATGATCACTCATGACAATGAGCCCGTCTTCCATCAGCCGATGCTTCAACCAAGTCCAGAGGGCATTGCTTAGGTCGGTGGGGTCCAGTCCTAGTCGCCCCTGGTCACACTACAAGAAAAACCATTTATAGTTGCAAAAATCGGTGGCGTTTTATTGTAAATGCAACAAAAAATAGATTACCAAATAATATAAACGTGGCAAAAAATAATTCACGTTTCCCGCTTCTAAAAAAAAGAGTCCGCGCGAACTAAATAAACGTAACCTATCATTTTACTTTCGTACTTAACAAAATTCTCGTCCCTAATTTGTTTTCTTCTTCAGAAAAAAAATTTCCCCTTTTAATCGTGTTAAATTTTCATCGCACTCAAGTATCATCGTCAACTCCGTCGTTTCCCCCTTACTCAACATCGAGTCGCGACAGCCATCAGATCTAGGTATATTTAGGTATGAATCTTTTAAATCGATTAGGTATATTTAGGTATGAATCTTTTAAATCGACTTTGTGATTCTATTTGGATTTTATATGAATTTGAATGCATCTTATTTTCGTATTTTTTCCTAAACTATTACTGAAATGGTTGATTTAAAGGTGGAAACGATCACTCTATATCATTTGTAGCTTGGAATCCATGGAAATAAAGAGCTCTGTACTCTGATTAATTGAATCGTTGCTAGAGGCAAAGTATCATGATATCAATAAATCACTTATTAATAATTCTGCCAAATAAGGAAATCTTAATTCCAGTTTTCATAGTTTTTGTTAGGATTATATTTTTTGTGAACTGCTATCTTTGTTCGACTGATTTTATATGGTGCATTGATATGTTTGGTATTTGTTTTCTTAAAAGAAATGGGTATATTAGATCATGCATTTTAATGTTGGTCTTTGTTTGTCAACTGATTCAATGGCTGGTGTTGTAATATTAATTTGAGTTTTCGCATTTCTTATTAAGATCTCTTTCTATAGTTACAAAACAATTGGGCCAAGCATTCAAGACTCTCAATTGTTGTGGGTTCCTAATCCTACTCTCTCTCAGGCCTAAGAATCTTACTGTGGTGTAACCATGGACAAGGAATAGGGATATTTTCTCTCAAAAAATCCTTTTTAAAGGTCCATTTAAGATGAACTGTTTAATACAATAAAAATATATCATAAATGAGTATGTGATTCTTATGACTTATTAACTTCTAACTATTATTTCATATTATAATAAATTATTGGTGAACATACATTTCTAAATAAGTATAATTGTTGAATTTTGATTAAATTAGTTGTGTGGATGTGAGGTAGTGAAGAGGAGGCGGTGAAGTTGATTGTTGGTTTGGTAAGAGGAAACTGTTGGTTTGTACATTCTAAGGCTTTGAATTTATATGCAGTAATTCTATAATTTGCTAGACTTAGGCTTTGAATTCATGCATGGATTAATTATAAATACATGTAAATCTTAGGTTAAATGCAAAATATAAGTGTAAAATTTATATTTTTGGAAAAGTATTATTTGCTTTTGTCTACTAAACCACCATGGTTATATGCAGTAGTGCTACAAGTATTTGTACTTCAACGTCTAGTTATTTTTTTGATTACAACAGATAACCAATTTATACGTCAAAGATTGGAAACTTATTTGCCTTCAAATGTCGATAATGGAAAAAGGCTGGGTTTTTTTAAACAGGTGATAAAACCATGATTAACTTAATATGTATTTTGAGAATTAGAACATATAATCTAATACTAAAGCTCACTTTTTTTTTACTTTTTTCATAGAACTAGTATAGAATACCGACAAGGAGCAATGAATTTCGTGCATGCTGCAAAGAGGAATGTAAAAAGTGTAGAAAAAAAATTATGCCTTTGCAAGGATTGTCGGAATCTTAGTCGTCATGATGACCAAATCATCGTTGAACATTTAATTATAAAAGAAATGGATCCTAAATACATTGATGGTGTATGGTTTAACCATGGTGAAGAGATAAATGTAGAGAATAAAACAAATACGTTTGACGTATATGAACTATTCAAGATGATTCACTATGAAGATGAAGGTTTTTTGAATCAAGATTTTTTTGATGATGATAAAGACGATGTTGATTCTCGAAGAAAAGAGGATGAGTTAGTCAAGAACTTGGAAGATGCAGAAACTCCATTATATCCTGGTTGCACAGATCACACAAAATTATCTGCCATCACCGTCTTGTATAATCTT
This sequence comes from Allium fistulosum, assembly GCA_030737815.1. Lineage (NCBI taxonomy): Eukaryota > Viridiplantae > Streptophyta > Magnoliopsida > Asparagales > Amaryllidaceae > Allium > Allium fistulosum. The sequence continues at coordinate 695,458,099 of CM060904.1, forward strand.
AAATGCGAGACTGGCTTGTCCGATAGTGGTTTTGATAAGCTTTTAGCTGTGCAACATCTATTTCTGCCGAAGGATAACGTGCTTCCCAAAACCTTATATGAAGTCAAGAAATTTCTTAAAGCATTCGACATGGGTTTTGAAAAGATACATGCTTGTGAGAATGATTGTTGCCTTTTCAGAAAAGAATACAAAAATTTAGAAAGTTGTCCAAAATGTGGTTCCTCGAGATGGAAGAAAAATCAAGATACTAAAGAGGTTATACAAGGTGTTCCAGTTAAAGTATTGAGATATTTCCCAATCATTCCGAGGTTTAGACGAATGTATAAATCTCAAAAGATGGCTGAAGAATTAAGATGGCATTTTAATAATAAAAGTAACGATGGAAAAATGTGTCATCCCGTGGATTCTATGACATGGAAAATGGTGGATGAAAAGTATAAATCTTTTTCATCTGATCCACGCAATCTTAGGCTTGGTCTTGCTACAGATGGATTCAATCCATTTTCCATGTTGAGTTCGAAATATAGTTGCTGGCTGGTAATGCTTGTGACATACAATCTCTCGCCTATGTTGTGTATGAAGAAAGAAAATATTATGTTAACTTTACTTATTCCAGGCCCGAAGCAACCCGGGAATGATATTGATGTATATTTGGCGCCTTTGGTGGAAGACTTGCATCACTTGTGGTCTAATGGAGGAGTTACTGCTTATGATGCATTTAGTAAAACTTTATTTAAACTGAATGCAATTTTGTTATGGACGATTAATGATTTTCCGGCTTATGGAAATCTTGCTGGATGTCGTGTGAAAGGGCAAAAAGCTTGCCCATTATGTGGTGTCAATACCCATTCTCGTTGGTTGAAACATAGTCGAAAGTTCGCCTACATGGGTCATAGAAGATTTCTACCTCCTTCAGATTCATGGAGGAAACAAAAGGCATTGTTTGATAATACCATAGAGACAGATGGTGCTCCTAGAATGCTTTCTGGGAGAAACATCTATGCATTATTGAAGGATTATCCAAATGATTTTGGAAAAGGAATAGAGGAGAAAAGTAAGAAGAGAAAGCATGTCTATGATAAAGAAGATGAATATGATGATACTAACAGTTCTACAGAAGTAGAGCTATCAAGGTGGAAAAAACGATCAATTTTCTTTGATTTGCCTTATTGGGAGGTTAGTGGTTAATTTATTTATTTTTCATTGTTTTAATACAAGAAAAACCCAATAATGCATTATTGTTTTGGTTTTCATAGGAACTTCCATTATGTCACAATTTAGATGTGATGCATGTGGAGAAGAACATTGGTGAAAGCCTATTGGGCACAATGTTGCATGGAAATAAATCCAAAGATGGAACCAACTGTAGAAAGGATTTAGAGGATTGGGGAATTCGAAGTGAGCTTCATACACAACCTCGTGGGAATAAAACATATCTTCCACCGGCTCCATATATGTTGTCAAAATCTGAGAGAAAAATATTTTGCAAAAGATTGTATGATTTCAAAGGACCGGATGGCTACTGTTCAAATTTAAAAAATCGGATTTCATTGTCAGATTGCAAAATTAGTGGATTGAAGTCACATGATTACCATGTATTAATGCAACATTTATTGCCAGTAGCATCGAGAGGGTTCATGGCAAAGAAGGCAAGAAAAGCGATAATTCGCTTATGTTCTTTTTTCAACAAATTATGTCAACGTGTTCTTGATAGAGAGAAGGTAGAACAAATCAATGTTGAAATTATTGACGTTTTATGTGAGCTTGAATTTTTTTTTCCACCATCTTTCTTTGATATAATGATACATTTATCCATTCATCTTGGAAAAGAAGCACAAATGTGTGGACCTATTCATTTTCGATGGATGTACCCATTCGAAAGATATATGAAGACACTCAAAGATTATGTCAGAAACTATGCACGACCAGAGGGATGTATTGCAGAATCGTATCTTGCAACAGAATGCATGTTGTTTTTCAATGAATTTTTGAAGAAATCAGGACATATAGAGGAGAAAGGAGCTCGAAATGAAGATTATGAAAGTAGTAGAATATTATAGGGATGTCCAATTTCAGTATCGAAGACAATTAAATTGCCAGTTAATGAGAAAGAAAGTGCTCATTTAGCTGTGTTAATGAATATGGCCGTGGTGGAACCGTTTATAGAGTAAGTTTATGTTATATTGTTTTAAATATTTTGATGTGTTCGCAATGATATATATAACTTATAATCAATTATTCAATACTAGTTTGCATTTGGAGGAATTAGAAAATTCAGACCAACGCATGACAAAAAATGCGACCTTACTTTGGGAAACACATACAAAAAGTTTTGTCGATTGGATTAAAAGGAAGGTTAGTTAGATTTCAAATATATTCTCATTCAACTATCAATATTACTATATAAATTTACATGCTAAATGAAATTTGTTGTAGATACCTATTACCTCCAAGGATCATAATGACATGTTAAAATGGATTGCTTATGGTCTGAAGGATGATGCCATGTCTTTCAAAGGATATATCATCAACGAGCAACGTTTTCATGTAAAAGATTTAGGGAGAGAAACTCAGAATTGTGGGGTGACTTTTGATGCAACTACTATGTGTAGAGCAAGTGCTAAAGATATGTCCCAAGTGGTTGATGTGGTCATTTATTATGGAATATTGACAGATATAATTTTATTAGATTATCATTTATTTTATATTCCAGTTTTCAAGTGTCGTTGGACGTATAAAGGAAATGGAGTAAAAGTTGATGATGATGGGTTCACTCTTGTTAATTTACATCAAGCATTATTTTCACGAGACCCATACATACTTGCATCTCAAGCAAAACAAGTATTTTATTCAAGAGAGAACGATGTTTCTAATTGGTACGTTGTAATGAAACACCATCAAGAAGTTTTAATGATATAGAGGAGCACGATTGCATCGAGGAAGATATTCAAGTGGTGGAAGATGAAATAACTGAAGCGGATGATGAAGATGTTTTCTATGTTAGAGAGGATTGCGAGGGCATAATTGAGTAGATTATATGTTCTACTTGAGCATAGTGTTCATTTGCTTTAGTGATGGTTGAACTTATATATTAATCCGGGCTATTTGGAAATTTCATTGAACTTGTATTGATTTTCTTTAGTGATTGTTGTTCATTTGATGCACTAATGCTTTGTTTTTTTTAATGTTGCGAATGGCTGTTAGTTTGCACCATTTAATTTTCTAATCCATTGCAAATGCATGTACCATTCAATTTTTGTTCTTTGTGTTTTGATCTTTGTATACTTTCATAGACAAAGCCTTATATGTTCTTATCAATTCTGTTTGCATATATTGCTTGATAATGAGTAGTGTTCTTATCAATTCTGTTTGCATTACATGTACATTTTCTCATAAAATTACAAATTTGTTCATCATCTCAAGGCTTTTAGGCCTGCTTGTTTGGTTTGCAAACTGCCACATCTCTTTTCAGCTACATGTTGATGATATTTAAGTGTTGTTTGTTAATATTTATCGCTGCTTATTGTTTACATGTGCTTATTGGTTTATACTGTGTTTTCTGTCACTTGCAGAAAAAAATGTCTACAACATCTGTACGTACCCGCTTGCAGAGAAAGGCTGAAGAACAAACAGTCAAAGCTAAGAACAAACAGTCAAAGCGAAAACGTAAAGTTCCGGCTAGTATAAATGAAATAGAAGAACAACCAGACAATGCTAAGAAGCAAGCCACTGTTCACAATGAAGAAGAAGAACAACCACTAGATGATATCCCCTCTGACCCAAATGAAGGACTCCGCTCAGAAAATGAAACTTGTCCTGAACAAACTGCTGATGCCGAGCTGGAAATTGGGAAACAAAGTGAAGCTGAAATCGGAAGTACATCTCGGAAAAGAGGCGGTAGAGGTCCAGCAAAAGCAAAAAGACTCCTGTCATGCAGTCAGGATCGAATTGAAGTTGAGTTCAATGATCTAGGTATACCAGTAGGGCAAGGGTCGGTATATTTATCCTCTTTTCTTGGACCGCTTGTGCAGGAGCAGGTTCCATACACCATTGATGATTGGTGGAATATTAGTGATGACTTAAAAGAAGTTTTGTGGCAGTCGGTTCTGGTATGAAGCAGGCATCTATTATTTAACATTCTGACTCTAATATGTTTTGAAAATGACTTCTAATATTGCATGGTCTTGCCAATTATAAATTGAAATTGCCATCTAATAACTTCTGGATAAATTGAAAAATAGTTCTTGCCAATTATAAATTGAAATTGCCCTCTAATAACTTCAGAAAACCTTTCAGATTTAATTAAATCTGTCGTATTTAAATTAAATAAATTTTACTAATATCATGTTTTGATGTATTGTTGCAGATTAGATTTAAATTGGAAGAGGAATGGCAAAGAAAAGCTATATTTCAACAAATGGGAGTACTTTGGAGATCGTCAAAAAGCAAATTGGTTCGAAATTTGCAAAAAGCAGAGAACGATGAGGAAAGACTTAAACTGAAACCTACGAACATAAAAAGCATAACCGATTGGAGGAAGTTTGTGAAGGCGAAAACAAGTCCGGAGTTTAAGGTAAATCATTCCTACTGAACTCGTCTGGCATGTTTCTGCAAATCCATCTACATAGTTAGCAACCGATAAATTTCTTTAGAAGTGAAGTCCAAGTGTTGGTGGATGCTGAGGGTTCCTGTTTAGGTATTAGCTGCAGGAACCTATGACAGTACAAAATACAAATGCATTATGACAAGCACAGGAACATTTTAAATGCTGTATATGTCACTGAGTTATCCAGCATTAATAATACCAAATAAGTATATGACCATGATGAATTGATTTTCAAATAAATTACAATCCTCACCATACATATTTACCCTGCATTATAAATATTAGATAGTTTTTCTTTTTATGATTTTGGTTGTTAAATTCTAGCATCTTTCAATATTTTCAGCAAAAAAGTGAGAAATATTCAGCCCTTAGGTACACACAACTTCCACATACAACCGGTCGTAGGGGAATGGCTAGAAAGACCGAAGACATGGTAAGTTAATTAACTATAGCATTATTTAACATTATTTTATACCTGTCAGTTTATTAATTTAATGTTATTCTATTTTTAGAAAAAAGAAAGCGTAGATCCATCGTCCATAAGTAGAGCTGATGTGTGGATTAGATCTCACATTAAAAAAATGGTGAACCAGTGAACATGGAAGCTGCGAATACTATTGTAAAATTGTTTTTAATTTTATTGGTATATTTTTTTTTGAAACTATGATATTTTTACCATTGTACATTATCTATGTGTATTTATTTATATAGGAGGAGATTAAAAAATATGGTAGCCTATCCCAATCCGGCTCGACACAGAATGATATTGGAAAAGATGCTCTTGTACATGTACTGGGACAAGATAAACCGGGACGGTTAAGGGCATTGGGTAGGGGTTGCACTTTAACCAAGCTAGCTTTGGCCCAGTCCAAAGATAAACAAGTGTCTCGGTGTCGAGAGGAAATAGCAGAATTGAAGGGAATGATACAGACTCTGATGGACCAGAAGGTAAATTTTTGGAAATTAATTTATATTCGTAAAATATTAATTTATATTCGTGCTTCGCTGCAGGGTAAAGAAAGTTCGAGAAGGAACTCACCTGATTCGGTAAAAATAATATTTATATTACTCAATAAATGAAATTTATATTTTAATTTTTCAATCCAGTAATTGATTTAATTTTCGGTTGATTAATTGTAGATCGACGAAGAAGTATGTTTGCTGTTGAATTGGGATGGAACCTCTGGAGTTGTTGCCCATGGGAGGCTGTTGTCCATGGACCCAGATGACGTTGTCAATGGCATTCGTCTTGGACCAAATGCTGGGAGCGTTGTTATAAATTCAGTGGATAAAGCAGATACTTATTTATGGAGGCCTACACCTGAAATGGCAGTCTTAGTAGACGCTAAGAATAAGGTAGTTGCTTGGCCATCAGTTTGCATCAAGGTCCCGCTACGAACACGGTTGAACTGTAGTGCAGCCAGTACGGTAATTTTTTTCACGTTAAGTATATTAGTGTAATATGTTGCGAGCTTATTGATGTCTAAAATGCAGCGAGCATACCCCCCATCTGAATAAAAATTTAACACATATTCGTTGTTTTTGTATAGCATACTAAAGTCTTGAATTTCACTTCTCATTTTTAGAGTACCAGCATCATCGAAGACACTTGCAATATTTACGGTTGGACTGAGGGTGAAGGTGTAGTTGCCGAAGGAAGAATCCACGCCACCGATCCAAAATATACTGTTAATGGTATTCCACTCGGTTCGTCTGCTATTGTGATTTGGGTGGACAAAGTAGTAAATAAAGATGCTTATTTGTGGCGACCCACATCTGATATGTCGTGCATTGGAGATGCAGTTGGTAGGAAAGTAGCATGGCCAAGATCAAAAGTAGAAGCTGATCAAGAAAAACTAGATGAGAGTCGTGATGATACTGAAAATGTTATGAATTCTCCCATGAAATCCGCACATATGGTCATGAATAAATCGCAAAATGTAAGTATTAATTTTCAAATTTGAAGAAGTTAACTGTGTATGAAAGTTTATTTAATGTTCATGTATACATTGTGCATAATAATCTCTTTTCTTTCAGCTGATTGCAACCATGCAAAAGGATGCCAAATGCCAGTTGATCGATTTGGGTGGAGCAGACGTAGTGGCTGAAGGAAGTATTGCATCAACTGATCCGATAACGATGGTCCATTGTCCTCCATTGGGACGTAATGCTGTAAAAGTTTGGATTGAACTGGTGATAGTTCCAGATGCAGAGATATGGAGACCAACATCGGGTCTGACGTGCATGGATGATTGCTTTGGCGTTCCCATAGCTTGGCCAATGGAAAAAATCATTATTAAGTCAAAATGAAAGGTATATAATTATATATATATATACATTAGGAATGCTAGCAGCTAAAGTGCATATAGATTTTTGGTAAAATGATAAAAGTACATAAGTAGGGGTGTTATATTCGAATTGTGATTGAATGATTGTGATTGGTGGTTCAGGTTTAGGGGAGGGAAAATAATTGATGGTGAGGAGTTATGTATGGATTGTGGTGGAATGTTAGTGATGCAATTTGTAGGAGATGCAATATGGGATTGATGAGAGTTTGGGTGAGCGTGTTTGTGTGGTTGGATGTTTTCAGGTGGATTTTGTTTCAGGCAAGCTGGTCGTTTGTGGAGGTGGATTTTGTTTCAGGAAGGAGTGTATTAGAAGGTGGGGCGGTGCAGGTGCTTTGTTTGGAGATGAAGTTCAGGCTAAGGCAGTACAGTGATAGTGTAGGAAGAAGTGGCAAGGTAGTTGAGTGTTGTGGCAGTGCAGAGAAGTGGTCGATTGTCGTCCATATGTTTTGTTTCAGTACATTTCTTATTTAAGCAGTTTTAAGTTCAGGTTTTGTTTTCTCACTCTTTTGTTCTGTTCTTTGTTAACAGGTAGTTCAGGTTTTGAAGACATCAGCAATGACAGGTAGTTCAGGTTTTTATGGTGGTTCAGGTTTTGCTCGGTACTTTGGTTATTTCAGACGTTTATTTCAGATGTATATGTACGGTTATGGCACTTATGGTAGTTTGGTTATAACACTTATGGTAGTTTGGTTGTGTATGTGTACGGGTAGCTTTTTGTCGACACCTATGTATGTGGATGTATGAATGTCTATGTATCTTGTGGATATGTATGTGGATGTATGAATGTCTATGTATCTTGTGGATATGTATGTGGATGTATGAATGTCTATGTATCTTGTGGATCTTCAATGCGTATACGTATTTTGTAGTTGTTTAATATATTGTGTTCAAAAGTGTATGTGCTTGCGTATTCTGTTATTATATAATTGGATGCTAGATCAGGGGTAAATCTGGAGTAGTAGGTGGAGGGAAACAAACGCTACTGGATATTATTTATTTTGGTAGCGTTAAAATATCGCTACAAAAGAGTGATTAAAAACACAAGTACACTTATGCTGGCGTTTATTAAGCGCTACCAAAAATGTATATAACGCCATGAAAAGGTAACGTGGAGGAGAAAACCCTTTCGGTGGCGTTAAACAGGCGCTACAAAAAATTTAGATAACGCCATAAAAAAGTATCATGGAGGAGAAAACCTTTTCGGTGGCGGTAAATAGGCGCTACAAAAAAGGAATTCTATGGCGTTATAAAAACGCTATCAAAAAAACAAATTTGGTGGCGTTTAAAAAAGTGCAACTAATACTCGAGGATTTTTAGTGGCATGTTTTCTCATAACGATTATCGGAACGCCACGAAAAATACGTAGTGGCGGTTTTTGGGCGCTACAAAAAATCAGTTTTCTTGTAGTGATAAAGCCGTTCATCTATGAGTTACTTATTTATTTAGCAATTATGTTTAGTTGAACTACGAAGTCTAAAGTATGGTGGGCAGATGTAATAACATATGAGATTTATGTTATGTTTTTACTATATTTTTTACCTTCCATTGTGAATTATGAAAGCGTAGTTGAAAATAGATTGCTCTATGTATTGTTATACCTTATTTTACCTTAACGATTAGTCATTTACTAGCTCGCGGTCTGAGAGTTGATTGGGACGTAAGATCAAAGGGCTAGCGAAAGGAGTTTGTTATAGCACATGATCATGTACTTATAATAGCAGAAATTTAGGCCATAAGGGCTAAGATTTATGTCTTGGATGCTAAAGTTTCATTAAAGTCATTGATTGCAATTCACAGTCCAAATGTGGTTAGCTTGGATTACGCATGGAGGAAATGGTCTAGTAGAATGCTAGTCGGAGAGTCATATTGCGGCATGATCAAGTAAAAGGAGCAGTATGGCACAGAGAGTTTGTTGTACAATAACAACTAGGTCTCAGTAATGTACAAACAGCGGTTGCGGCACAGTGTACTTTTTGCCCAATGAATATTGCAATTGTCAAAGTGATGTTTTTGCGAGAGGAATAATATCAGGTTGATGCCTCTTTTTGCAAAAGCGATCATGAGCTTTTGTTAGAAATCTTCTTATTTACCAAAAAAAAGAAATGATCGTAGGAGTTGGTTGGTGAGAAATCCTAACAGATAGGGATAGGTATGGACATGACCCAGAAAGATTTGGAAGTTGGCTTTCCACAGTTGACTGGGAAAGCAATGAATAGGGCGAGGAGATGTTTTTAGGGGAATCCGAAGATGATGCCCGTGGAGCTCGGGGTTCATGATTCTTCTTGAGGTAATGGTGAACAATGATTATGGCGTAGATAAGCCTTGTGGGTAAGGATTTGTTGGGATAAACAGGTGATTGAGGAAAAAATTATCTTGGTCGACATATCCTATAAGGTACTTTGTCGTTGGATTTTGGACATATAACGTTTATGCTTTTATGGAAAAAAGAACAACATAAAGATACTCCTTGAAAATAGAGAGTGGATAATGATATTTATGATATTTTAAAGTTCAACAAGTTGTATTAAACACGTGATTGAAAAATATCATGCTTTTTCGACAAATATTTCGCATCAATCTAAATAAATTAATTTAGAATGAACCGAACAAATAGTTGATTAAAGTATTAACAATTGATGACCAAATTGAGTCCAAATAGTTAATGAATTTTATACTCTAATTTAAAAGTTCTAAATGCAAATCATTTCGAAATCGTCGTCATATGATCATAATGTTTAAAATTGAATTCATTGAAGAAACAACTCAAACTTAACTACAATATAATTTTCCTTCTATATGCCAACGGTTAATTCAAACTGCAACAACAAAAAATATGCAGAATTTGATAGAATTTGACGATTATATACTAGTTGATCAAGCAGGTAAAGTGAGGAGGAAAAAACATAAAAAATGCATGCAATAGATTAGGAATTCCCACAGCATAGTCCATCCATGCTCTGCATTTTGTTATTCGCTTCAACTAAGGGTGAGCGTTCGGTCGGTTTTGAGGTAAAAAATGTCAAATCGAACTGGAACCGAAAAAATTCAAAACTGAACCGAACCGAATTAATTTCGGTTAATTCAGTCGATAACCGATTTAACCGAACTGGAAAGATATGTTATTATTCAAATGATTGATTTGCTCAAAGGAAAATTAAAATTTTTGTTTGTATAGATTTTATTTAGTATTTTTATGTTTATAATAAAATTTGACCTATTTTTAAAATGTAAACATTGTATTTTATCACTAAATAAATTATCTAAAGTATTATAATACCATAAAATTAGAGTATACAATAAAAGTTCGGTTAATTCAGTTAAACCGATAATTAAAAAAATTTATTTTACAAACTGAATTAAAACCAATCTAGTTTTAAAATCGAACCAACCGAAATGAACCGATTCGATGGGTTAGTTCGATTTTAACCGAATATTGCTAAACCCTAGCTTCAACATTAAATAAAGGGGAAAGAGAGTAGTCGGCAAGGTCTCAAACGTAAATAGTGATGTCTTCAGAGCATCCCCTGTGGATTGGGAAAAGGAGGGATTTTAAGAAAGAGACAACTATGATGTTTTTTTTGGAATAGCAGTAAGTCTTCGAAGTGTATCTAGCGGCGGGGAATTGAATCGTCCTTAGACCATGCTTTTAAAAAAGGACAACCATGTTAACAGTGCCATAATCATCAACGTTTCCATATTACAAAGCGGATTCCTAATTTTATTTGTATTATTGCACTGAGTTTCTATTCTAATTTCTGGTTCTGATGTTGCGACTTAAAACTTTCAGTTTTGTTTCAAGGTTTTCTTTACTTTAAAGGTAGCGTTGAGTTTAAGATGCAACAGTTGGATTGTGAGCCACTGGACCTCAGTTGGTTTTTGCAGATAATAAAACAGAGATTTAAAGTCCATAGTAGCACTGCAAGCTGTTGAGGGAAAAAAATCATCAGAAAGGCATTTCTATGTTTCTTTCATTTGAACATGCCGGATAATGTTGGTACTCTACTGCAAGGGCTTACTATTTACTGAAGCACATGAATCAACAGTTCATAAATGTACATATATGTGAATATAACATAGAAATTTGTCTTAAATATCATCTTGCAGGAAACATCCCAAGCTCCATGGATTTCAGCTCCGAGCTTTATGGTTTCCAGCTCCCAAACTTAAGGACAGGAATAGCAAATCTTCTATTAAAGCAGTAGTTATCTGCACCTTCAAAGGAGCCAGTTTGCATCCCTAAAATATGCCCTTATGGTGAATCCTGCTCCAGAATTTGAAACGTTGTACCAAAATCAGAATAGTAGCGAGAATGGATAACAGGAAACTTGGTTGGTCCACACAGATTCATCATCGGTGCTTAACTGTTTTAGAGAAAAATGTTGAGTTTGTTAGTTCGTTTTACGATTATTTATTGATACTGGTTCTAGCACATGAACTTGTTGAAAAATAATTTGATTTTACCATAGTTTTATACTTGGTGACAAATATGCATATATATTTTTGAAACCATTTGTCATAAAAATTTAACAGAACGTCACAAGGATGTTTGATACTCATATTACACGCCTGAGCCAACATTGCAACTGCAACATTTATTTATGAGTTTAAACGAAATCTTCATTGAAAAAGTACACAAAAATAATAATTGAAAATGAGAAATAATGAAAATCAACTTCTAAACGAGATATGTTTTCAGATTTTCATTTTGGAGGATAAATTTCCGAAATAATTGAAATACTACATGTTTTAAGATTTTCTTATTTTCACCACTTTTTCAAATATATTCTTACTGATTCTTCATATTTTTCGAAAATAGAAAGAACTCCGGCCAGTATCTAGATGGAATCTGGCAAAGAATCTGATTCCAGCCATGCCAATGCAAACAAAACCTCATGGTTAAAAATGACAATTAAAACATAAAAAAGAGGCTAGGCGGAAACAAAATCAAAAACAAAATTCGAGCAAACAAAATAAAGCTATAATTGTGTGAAATTCTAATTATTCACCTCCATTTGAAATTGACTAATTTTCATTGTCAGTTTTCACATATTCAATGAAAACTTTCCTTTTCATTCTAGCCACTAGCCCTAATCCTAATTTTTAGTATCAAGATAATGCACTATCAACAGTTAATGCATATAAGAGTTTATTGTTGATTATGCATTATCTTGGTAATAGTTTTTCTTTTGGCAGCTTAGAAGTGTTAGGGGCTGCAATTTCAAACGACAAACCCTATATATAGTATAACTGCACTGCATTTTTATTATATGAGCCAATGTATTAATGGTAGATGTTAAATTTTGATGATACAAAATCACAAATAGAAGGAAACAAATATGCAAAAGGGAAAGTAATCACGTTTGTTCATTATGGAAATGCATTAATAATTGGATTGCATTTGAATGAGATGGCAAGGAAATTTATGCATGCGCACGTTATGGAATAATATATATGCAAAAGATATGCATATTATTTCTTTCTTCGTAATCGCATTGCTTTGGGATTATTTTCTTCAATCTTTGGAACAAGTGAATTACTTGCTATGTTTGCGTAATTTGTTACCGTTGTAATTTGCCTCCATTATCTTCTTACCATATTTTGGTAATTTGATTGATGACTCGCATGAATTTACATTGGCTATATATTGAGGGTGGACATTATTGTAAACCCATCCTGGTATTCAGCCAGTGATCTCCAGATAGAGTGTCTCTTTTATTGTTATCCCTAATTGGGGCTTTAGTATGTAAACTCTTATCTTGTAATTTCTTGTAATTCTCTCAAGTGTAATAAAATCTCTCTTCTTTGGACTGGACGTACACTATCTAGATGATAGTGGAACCAGTATAAATATTGTGTGTTTTTTTATAGTTATTTACTATTTATTTGGAGTATAGAATAATTGCTGCTAGATTAAGTGATGTTCAAATTGGCAAATCTAGATCCTGTTTATTGTATTTCCGCATTTGTGCAATTTTCGCACAACAGATTGGTATCAGAGGTAGGCGATTTGTTCAGATTTGTGCATCAATGGCTTCTAGAAAGAGCGGTAGATCTGGTGGAGATTATGTTATTACTCATTTGGATGGAAAAAAGGAGATTGTGTGCAATATGGAGTGGAGGAGATTATGTTGAGAGAGAAGAGTGTTCCAGTCTTGGAAATTTGATGATAAGGAGTTTACTGTGTTGAAGAGACATCTGGATTTGGAAACTTGTATCTGCTTTATGGCTCGATGTTGATGTGAGAGTCTTATGTTGATTTCCATGGAAAATTTGTTGTTTGGCAGATAAGGTATGTGGAAGGAGAGAGATTTGTCTTGTATACAGAGATTTGGATCAGCCTTGTTATGTCTATTGGTTTTTTGTTTTCTAGCTCTGTATTTGATTGGTGATTGAGAGAATTTTTTGGCCTTGGTGGCTTTGAGATTATTTTGGTATCTACCTTCTTTTGATTTTGGATATTTGCAACATTTTGTTAGCGGGTGGGGACATAGTCTGAGCTCGTTAGCAAGGTGTGATGGGGCGTGGCCTTGCCAGAACCCATTGGGTAAGTATTCATTTTTGGTATCCATCTCGTTAAGAGATTTTGGTTGAAGGTGGAGTTTGATTTTAAGAGTTTTATGTTGAAAAGAGAATTTGACTCGAGGTGGAGTGTTGGAAATATGTGATTTTGCATCAAGGTGGAGTGTTAAATTTTGGTGATACAAAATCACAAATAGAAGAAAACAAATATGCAAAAGGGAAAGTAATCACGTTTGTTCATTATGGAAATGCATTAATAATTGGATTTCATTTGAATGAGATGGCAAGGAAATTTATGCATGCGCACGTTATGGAATAATATATATGCAAAAGATATGCATATTATTTCTTTCTTCGTAATCGCATTGCTTTGGGATTATTTTCTTTCATCTTTGGAACGAGTGAATTACTTGCTATGTTTGCGTAATTTGTTACCGTTGTAATTTGCCTCCATTATCTTCTTACCATATTTTGGTAATTTGATTGATGACTCACATGAATTTACATTGGCTATATATTGAGGGTAGACATTATTGTAAACCCATCTTGGTATTCAGCCAGTGATCTTCAGATAGAGTGTCTCTTTTATTGTTATCCCTAATTGGGGCTTTGGTATGTTAACTCTTATCTTGTAATTTCTTGTAATTCTCTCAAGTGTAATAAAATCTCTCTTCTTTGGATTGGACGTACACTATCTAGATGATAGTGGAACCAGTATAAATATTGTATGTTTTTTATAGTTATTTACTATTTATTTGGAGTATAGAATAATTGCTGCTAGATTAAGTGATGTTCAAATTGGCAAATCTAGATCCTGTTTATTGTTTTTCCGCATTGTGCAATTTTCGCACAACAGTAGATAATTTAAAATAAAATAATGTTTTCATTCTAGTTTTTCTTTGCAACTTGTATCCTGTATGTAATATGAAGGATGTATATTAATTTGTCCTGTTACTGGATGTTCATTAACCTATTTATATCGAAAATAGTTACAGGAATTCGCGAACTGACGTAAAAGCGGAGTTTTATGAAATATCCGAAATGGAACTGAATGTCCATTTTTACCATGGATAGAAACCATAAAATTCTATCAAAATGGAATGTTGAACCTCAATTACCGTTTTGTAATAAGAGATCTCCTTCTACCTAAAATATTCATGTTACTTTCCCTTGCATGATGCAGTTAAATTGATAACTGCATATTTAGAAGAGGCAAGAGTACATGATATTCAATTGATTAATTGTGTAAAAATGATATGCTAACAGAAATTAGTAGATAATGATGGACTAAGCCTGAATTTCTGGTGACGTCCATTGCGTTATTTTTTAAGAATTTTTTATCATGTTTTTATACAAAATTCTTTATGTTTTTTTCCTTTCTAATTTTTAGTTTACAATTTATTCTTGTGGTTCTGTTCATGTGGTACATCAAAAATAATGTAGTATTTATAAAAGATATTTATCGGTATGATAAAGGCAGACACTCTTTTGAATATTAAGAAAAGCCTGATATGATAAGCTAGTCTGAGTATTTCTATTGTGGTTTTGAGTCTTTTGACTGGCATCAAAGTATTTATGGAGGCATGCTTACTTATTTTTCACTGTTATTAAGTTCGTTAAAAATAAACAATATGGCTTGAATCTTATGTTTTCCGTAAGTTAATGTAATTAATATTTAATATTAGCTGAAATGTACACTAAGCGTGTCTTTTGAGTGGTTTGGATTAAGTGAATTGCATCCATCCACATCCACCTTTTCATAATTTTTTTTACTTTCTCAAAGCCATAACTCAACTTCTCATATTATCTTGCACCTTATTAATTATGCTTCATTTACACCTACCTCAACAATAGGCCTAGCCTCCATAGTAAATCAGATAACCATTTGATATTCCAAAGATAACCGTTTGATATTCTAAAGTAATGACAATAGGAAGACTGGCCTTTATATTATATTTTTTTACTTAATATAAAGGCGATTTGAATACTAGCCTTCCATATAATGTTATTTACTTAATACAAAGACAATATTATGACTCGCATATTATATTTTTTACTTAATATAAAGGCGATCTTGATTCGGATTTAGTTAGAGAAGCTGCAAGGAAGATTAAGTTGATTCGGGCTAGAATGAAGGTAGCTCAGTCTAGGCAGAAGAGTTGTGCTGATAGAAGACGGAAGGACTTAGAGTTCTCTATCGGAGATCATGTTTTCATTAAGGTATCACCGATGAAAGGTGTTATCAAATTCGGGAAATCAGGGAAATTGGCACCGAGATTTGTAGGACCATTTCCTATTATAGAAAGGATCGGGAAACTCGCATATAGAGTAGAGTTACCAAACAGTTTGGCAGGAGTCCACGATGTATTTTATATTTCTCATCTAAGAAAGTGTATTAGAGATCCAAAGACTACTGTAGCACCGACTGTGTTAGAGGATTTAGTAGTAGGCCGAATTTGACTATAGTTAGAAAGCCAGTTCGTATAATCGCGAGAGATGAGAAGAGGCTAAGGGACAAGACAGTCAGATTAGTTAAAGTCCAGTGGGGCAACGATGAAAGAGACTATACTTGAGAGACTGAGAGTAGGATTAGAGACGCTTATCCTGATTTGTTTGATGGTAGGTTTTACCTTTTTGATTAATTTGTTGAGTACTTTATTGTAATTTCGAGGACGAAATCTTTAAGGAGGGAAGTCTGTAACGACCCTAATATTTAGCAACATTATTTAGGATATTTAATTAGTTAAATTAAATAAAATAATGTTATGGTTAGGGGATTGAGATTTGTGATTAGTAAGGGTAGCTGTGCCATGTTAACAAATAAACTAAAATGTATTAGAATGAAATAGATAAAGGAAGTTAGATAAAAGGTAAAATAGGGAAAAGACACATTCTAATACCCTAAACTCTTAAGCCGTATTCATTCTACACATACATTATCAAAAATTAAAAATAGAGGCCGGCCACCAATTAGCAAGAACAAGAGGAAGATAAGCTAAAGGAAGAAGCTGAATCAACATTAATCCATTCTCAAACCCCAACTCCTTAATCACAAAGCTAAGGTGAATAATAACTACATCTCATGTTTTTAAATGATTTCGGTTTTAGGTTAAATCCGAGCTAATTTGCAAGGTGTTGCCATGTTTTGATCGTTAAAAATTGGATATATATGCTTGTCGATAATTTATGCTAATTCATATAGATTTTATGATATGTTTTAATGTGAAAACCCTATTAAATGACATCCAAATGCCTTGCGATTTTAGATTTAGATCAGAAATGATATTTTAGAGATGGGTTTCAATTTTCATAATTTTCTGGATTTTATATTAATTTTCTAGTGAAGAAAATGGTTATTTGGGTTTAAAATAATTTACAGCTAAATTGTATATGTTTTGGGTCTGAAATTTATATATGTTAGAAAACATATTAGAAATGATTTATAGGAATTTTTGTAGAATTTTCCTAAGTGTTTTAATGAACATATAAAATTATTTAAGGTATGGAACTTAAAAGTTTTATATATTTATAAAAGGAGAATGGGTATTTTGTAAATTATTTAATTTGTTTATTTTTGAAAATTTTGGTAATAATTTAGAAAAGAAAGTTAAAAACCAATAATATTTTAACAAACAGGGCAAGCTAGTTGAAAAGATTGCTTTAAAAAGCTAAAAATTAGATTTTACATGATTTTTACATGTTTCACCACTTTCGGCACCTAGGTTTTGATTGAGTACTTCCGCCTCCATCACCATCGAAACCAATGCACATAGTATCGGTGATTTGGTACATAGTGAATTGGATATAGGCGGAAGGTATTAGGTCGAAACAAGGGGTTCTAATGGGGTGAAGCGCTATTTTTGCTTTCAAATGAAAATGTGTATGCTTTGCTTTCGAATGCTTTCGACTTGGTTGGCTTTTGATTGGATCAAATTGATTTAAGAAATGGTTTCTAATGAGGTTGCACCTTTTGTTTTAAGTTAATGCTTTCGGAGGGGTCGAAACCCCTTGCTACCGCTTTCTAACTTTCGAAGCAAATGGTTTCGAAATGATACTTTGTTTTTAAAACCTAGCAACTTCTCTAATGCTTTCAAAGGGTTGGTTTCGACAACATCACTTCTTTACTTGGGAATTGCTTTCGAAAGAGTGCTTTCGACTTAGTTGTTTTATGACCCTTTTGTTATGTTGAAGGTAGAACCCAAAGGTTTCGAAAAGAAAGGTTTTAAATGGTTTCTAAAGGTTTCCACATGTTTTACTTGAACCCAAATGCTTTCGAAAGGTTTGATGTTTACAAAGGATTTTAATGTTTCAAAAGGTCTAAATGAAGGTTTCGAAGGGGTGGTTCCCTAATGGTTTCGAAAGGTTTAAAAAGAAGGTTTCTAATGTTTTCGAAAGGCAATAGTAAGTGTTTTAAAGATAGGATGTCTAAGGTTTTAAAACTTTCAAAGGTGGTGTTTTTCAATGGATTTGAAAGGGTATGTTTTGGCCTTCAGCCTAAGGTTATAAATCAAAGTGGTTTACTTGGTTTTGAAAGGGACACTTTCAATGGATTCGAAAGGGGTACTTTCAAAGGTTAAATGTTTTCATCAACAAAGTTTTGTGTAAAGTATATATAACATGGTAAGGTGATTTGAGTAAAGCATAGAGTATATTTTCCTTGTTTAAAGTGTGATTTAAAGGATTAAATCATTTTGAAAGAAAATGTTTTCGAGGAAAATTTATGGGTAGTTAACCCTAAGCAAAAATGACTCAGATATTAGAAAACCAGATGGGACTGGTATAGAGTCACACCCTATACATTAGCTATTAGCCCATAGTTAATTTAGTCCAAAATTCTAATGTGCAGGGCTTTGTCATAGGTAAGACCAAAATGATGTTACACACAGAAAGGAATATATATGTACAGAGATGGGTTATTGGTGAGCCTGCAAAACCACTAGGATCAGTTGACCTTGAAGAAGTTAGGGACATACCGTCCAGAAGAATAGCATATAACAAAAGTTAGATTATTTGTTTATTTAGTCTGATAGGCCCAAGTCAGCCAAAGATTAGTAGTTAGCCAAACAAAACTATAGTGTTCGGACAAATATTCCATTTGTTACCTGATTTATATGCTTTCATGATATTGACATTATTGTTTTAACCAATTTTGGTTTCATGATTAAGATTTGCAAAAGATATGTTTTAAAAGGATATTAGTGAGGGGAAACCCGTTCTGCTAAGCGGCGTGGTCTCACTTAATATCAAATAACCGAGATGTATAGTATTATTCACACCAGGCTTTATGTCTGACTCGAAATTTTTGTTCTCCCCTTAAACTCTCGGGTGCTCAAAATTGATTTGAGTAGACTGAGGGTTAAGGATTTACAGATTTAGTAGGTTGACGAATAAAGATTCTGAAGACGAGCAGGAGGTTGATGGCTATCTAATTAGGAGTTGTTATGTTTTTATTTTCGATGTGTTGTATTAAGTCAGTTATAACTATTTAATACTCTGGTCAACTAAGGGGGCATCTTCATATGTCGTTCTTGGCGTATTTTGTAATAATTATATTTGATCTGAATCTGGAAAACGATTGAGATTATGCAACTTGGAATATGAAATGTGTTTTGAAATGTAATTAGAAAAATGTTTTAATCTGTGATGATTTTATTTCATATTCAAGTGCTTATGATATTATAGATACCATTAACATTACCGTATTTGGTCACCAAAAGTTAATACTACGGATGACTGCAGCATCTGTAGTGCTTAGCTTCGGGCCTCCAAATAGGGGATGTTACATGGATGCACAAAAACATAGTGTGTAAATGAATGAACAGAGTGTGTAAATGTACAAAAATGAAATGCAACAACAGATGCATAAAAGAACACAGAGAAGAGAGAACAAGAAAACAGAGAGTGTGTAAATGCTTAAATGAAATGCAATTTTTTTAATAGCACGTGATAAAAGAAAACAGAAATAACTCGAAGAGTAAAATCAAAATCAAATTTCTATTCCCCGGCAACGGCGCCAAAAACTTGTTAATAACGATGGAAATTTATATCGATTAGAAAACCGTCGTTAAAAAAATTATCGTTATAAAACCACAAGCGCACGACGTACAATTTTAGTACATATGCGAGTACAGATTGAGCCGCAGGAAAAGAATTAAATTTCAATATTACTCAATCAAATTAGCTCAAAGTTTTTGAAATTTTTTTAAAACTAGAAAATTGTAGAAAATAAGCTAGAGCAAAAGTGAATAAAACTATGATAATAAGGAGCAATTTAGAGGCAAATTCACTTTCAATCATTCATATAAATCAACACAAAACTCACTTGTAATCTCTCATTAAAATATTAAGTAGAAATGATAGATGTGCTTGTTATATGATTTATTTATGCTATTAATTAGCACAACTTAAATCATCAAACTTTAACACACCATTCAAACCCACTTATCAACACTCATGAAAATGGCATGAAAATTAAAAATAAAATTTATTTTAAGTATGATCTATTTACTATTAATTAGTAACATAGACCATCAAATTTTGATTCTAGTTTGACTTTCATTATCAAAATCACTTAGGCAAATGATCAAATAGTTTATGTTTTAAATGGAGTTAAGCATAGCTCATTTGAGATGTCAACATAGGCTATCAAAATTCAATAAAAAAGAAACATAAACCACTATCATTCATATTTTTCATTAAGCACATATGAGAGATCACAAATGAAATCATTATGTTAATTTGATATGTTTCATGAGAGCTTCATTACCCCTAAATTGAAGGGGTTTAGCTACTCATATTTGAAAACATGTTAATATAAAATGATTCCAACATAAAATAAAAGAAAAATAAGAGCTAATTACAAGAAAAGAGAGCTAAAAATTTACATGAAATAAAACTAAACTAATTGCAATAATAAAATCTATACTACTAACATGAAATAAAAGGAGCACAAAGCAAATAAGAGAGCATATAATAAAAGAGCAATAAAAGTAAGCATGAAATAAAAAATTGCATGAAAGTAAAAACAAGGCTAAGAAGTCATTAAAGAAATTTTTATTTAACTTTGATTTGTGGCTACAACCTTGCATAAAAAGAAGAAGATTACATGAAACATAAGGGATATTTATACATGCTTAAAATCCTAATTCATATTTTATGGGACTACCTAAAATGCCCTTGAGAAAGTGTAACCTCCAAGTAATCGTTGGGGGAATAATTAATTTCCACTAACATGCCTTTAAGCCTCCATTAACATGTGCATGTGCTTTTAATTATGGACCATATGGTAGTGGGTATGTGAGCTCCTCCATGTTGCATGAATTCTTTTATTTCCATTCTCCATTTCAACATATGTACATGCATTTATCCATGAAACCTCTTCATATTTGCACTCCATTTCCTACAAATAAAAATAAAAATGTGCAAGTAAATTTTCTCAAATTAAATCATATACAAAATTATCATTTTACCCCTCAAATGAAGATGAATAAATGGTGATTTGAGATAATTTAAGTTTTAGTTTAAATATGTCAAATATCCTAATATGCTCATTTATTTAAATAAAAGTAGATTAAATATGGAAGTAAAAAAATACGTACTTTTACGTGCACATCATGTACTTAAGCTTTGCTTGAGTGACCAAGTAGATGTTCTCTATAGTATTATTCAGATCCGTATAGGTGTCAAATCTCTTTCCAGGCTCGAATCTCCTTCAATCCGTTTTCTTCCTACCAGAATTACTGTGGTTATTGTTTTTCTGTTTCTCCATGCTACCCTCTTCACCATTATTAAACATAGCATTCACACTACTGAAAGCTATTAACGACTTAGTATCAGTTTGCCGCTCTAAGGCAGCTTCCTCCAATCGCATGTACTCCACGGTTTCGTAAAAGAAGTCCTAAAGGGTAGCTGGTTTCTCTTTAGTCAGTCTCTGGACCATCTTCGAGTCAGGGTGTACACCTCCACACGGTGCCATCAGGGTTAACCGTTCATCAACGTTTTGAGCACTCGCAGCTGCAGCATTGAAGCGAGTTACATATTGTCACAGAGTCTTGTCCTCTTGTTGTTTAACATCCGACAAGGACTACGAGTCCTTAGGCTATTTTATGTGTACTCTAAACTGACTGATGAACTTCTCCTTCAACATCTACTATGAATGAATTAAGCCGGGGGGAATGCGACAAAAGAACAAGAGAAAGCACTTGTTCATAACCTCCTCTCTTACTCCACTCATTAGCACATGCTACGTATATTGTTGTAAATCAATTATAGGATCAATTAAGCCTTGATAAGGATCCATAGTAGGCATTTGAAAACTCGGATTCCGGGTAGTCTCTATTTCTACAGTAAACGGGCTGCCGACTCTTGCACCAATTTCCCGCTCTATTTGCTCCCGACGAACACATTCCCTGATAATCCATGCCATACGGCCCTCCAACTCCGGGGATGGTCGGGAATGAACCGACCTCTCTCATCTAAGTAAGGGGCAGTCTCCTATGATGACTCTTTCTATGATCCTGGTGCATTCTCTACTCCATGATCACTCATGACAGTGAGCCTGTCTTCCATCAGCCGATGCTTCAACCAAGTCCAAAGGGCATTGCTTAGGTCGGTGGGGTCCAGTCCTAGTCGCCCTTGGTCAGTCACCTCCCATGTTAGGTTCGGTGTCGGACCAGTCCTCGGTGCGGCATGCGGTTGAGCCCATGCTCGACCTGCTTCCTCAGCATTCGCTTATCCTACTCCTTGATTTTCCTGGTTAGATTCGACACTAGAGTATGATCTCCTTCTCTCTCTTGATTTAAGTGTTGTGTGCGATTGGCTGTGGCTGCCCCAAGAGTCTCATGATTTGATCCACAATAATTTGTTATTGGGTAGCGAGACTAGTATCAAGATCCGCCACAACTCTGTCTAAATCACCTCTAGTGATGGCATCCGGGCCAGAGTACTGGAAGAATGGTTATCATATTATATTGTGTCGCGGTTGGCACCTCTGCTAGTAGCGGCTGCTTTGCTCTTAGATTTGGAAGGCATGTTGAGGATAGATTCTGCTCTAAGTGAAAGCACCAATAATTTTTGCATAAAAAATGGGAAAACCCTCCGATCGATTTGTTGTAGTGGATTAAATGAAGAATAAAAAGTAGAAAAAGTAAAAGACACTAGGTTTTATAGTGGTTCAACCATAATGGGCCTATGTCCACTATTTGTTTTTATTTCTTTCTCTTATATTTCTAATATTACAAGCAATTGATGAAGAATACAATGATTTATAATAGAAAATGGCGATCCAGATGCTCTCTGTGCAATTGATTTTGTAGTTCGGAGTCTTCTAGATCCCAAAAAGTTGTCGTCTGGATGCCAAATGCTTGATTATTTATAGGGACGAGGAGGCGATGTTATTAATTTGGATGTTTTCTTGTATATATTGTCCAGATGGAATTATCCTGAGAGTCTGGAATATGCTTGATAATTTTCAAATATATGCAGATTTCCTTTCATATTTGCACTGCTTGGCTCGGCTGAAGGCTCGGTTCAGCCAAAATGCACATGGACAGGTTATTGGTTGAGTTCGCATGTTTTCCCATTTGGCTCGGCCCCCCTTCGGCTTGGTAGACCCCCCAGGCTTGGTTTGGTATGTCATCAAGGCACGCGGCTCGGTAGGTCATGTATTAGCTTGGTCATGTTTGTGCTTTTCTCTTTAGTTCGACACCCTCCTTCCTCAAGTAAGTGTTCCTGATTTGGCATCCACCTTCCTCAAGTAAGTGTTCTTGGTTCGGCACCCTTGGAGTACCGAACATGATATCCTGATTGGTACCTTGGGGTACCGAACATGATATCATGTTTGATACCCAAGGGTACAAAGCACAAGAGATGGGGGTAGGAAATGATGCCTTCTTTCGTTGCCTCCTCTTACCTTCCATCGAACTACAATCCCGTGGGCGAAAATGCCCATAACAACATATTTTTATGAATGTACGTGTCTCTTATTTGAATATTTTAGAATGTTTCATTAATTTATTTATTCATTTGTTCAATAGCTATTGAAATTGATCATACATATTTTTAATCTACATTCGACCTGGATCAAACTGAACCGTATCGTACTGAACAAACCGTAGCCAAACCACATCACATTAAAAAAGGTAATGTTTGGATTGCAAACGAAATTCATGTTTTGCGTTTCAAATATGCATGTCAAATGATGTGAGGAAGCATGAGAAGATGAAAAATCCTAGTTGTTCCACAAAGAGTAAGAAAGAAGATAATTGTTGATGTTATCTAAAAGACGTAAAACGATATAAGTTGAAATTATTCTTCAAATCAATCGTTTTTCATCTTCTCCTTCTATTACGTGCATTTTAAACGGTGGGTTCAAATCACCTAAATCGAAATTAGGGATGTCACAGTATGTCCAACCATTTAAAACATGACACGTAGACAAACTTTTGTAAATAAATCTTTAAAAGGTAAAATGGACTTACATGTATAATTTCAAATACTATAATCGGTTGGGCGCATCCAAAAATGGGGTTTAGGTGATTTGCTTTGGTGGAGCTTTGAACTAATCAAAATGATACATCCCCACCCACGAACCTAACCATCAAACTCAACCGCAAATTGATGTGCAAATTATCTGATAGTTTCATGGGTCAAATATATCTTCACTGTTCATTTCTTTTTCTTTTTTTAATTAAAAAAATTAAAGGATGAACGGGTGGATTCCAGTAAATACACATGGAGCTGGAAAACGAAAATAGATGATTATTTACCTCAAATTTAGTAAAAGACAGATTAGTGGATGATAAAAGGAAGAGTGATTTTGTTCACACTTTTTTTCAAAGTGTGAACAAAACACTCGGTTTCTATTGGTGGAATTCAAGGGTCCTATGTGTGGAAACCCCCCAAATTCTTCCCAAATAAAATTTGCCTTGGTTTAGGCAACCTCGTTGGTTTACACATTTCAATGATTTTTGTTTTCCACTTCAAAAAATGGAACTCGATCCAAATTCTGAACTGGAAGATTCTTCAATCAGACTGGTGAGTATCCGAATTTGATGTTTGTCAAAATCTGCTGTGAGAGAGAACCCTGAAATTCAAGGGGGTACATGTTGTGTGGTCCTTTTCAGTTGTTCCTCCATCCCAATGATTACCCGAAAATAATTTGGGTAATTTGGTATTGTTGGAGTAACTACTCCAAAATTGCCAATTCACATTTTTCAAAAATTATGGTTGTCATCGATTACTTCGTTTAGATCGGACGAAATTATTTTATAGAGACAAAACCCAAAACAATTAAAAGAGAAAGTACTGATCGGATGCGGCGCGGGATTCGCAGGAGACAGGCCGAGCGCCGCTGTAAAACTGCTCCGCCAAGTCGATGGTCTGGATTACATAGTGCTCGAATGCTTGGCTGAACGAACTCTAGCTGATCGGTATCAGAGTATGATTCATGGCGGAAAAGGATATGATCCTAGAAGTATGGTTTTCCTTGCTATTTATAATTCATTACAGAAAAGTCCTTTGTTGTTAGATACCTGAACAAAGACCCTCTGATTTTATTTTAGAAAAGAGTGTTATAATGTGCTTCATGGAACTCCTTTTTTTTGGGTGCAGTTTCGGAATGGATGGAAAAGTTGCTTCCTTTAACTGTGGAGAAGAGAGTTTGTGTCATTACTAATATGGGTGCAAGTATGGTTCTTTGATCTTTTTTATCAGTTCTTATATTTATTTCCATTTATTAACAGGATATTCTTTTTATGTTTGGTTGATTTTGTTGATATTAACTCAACTTATTTAATATATGGTAATTGACATGCTAAGCTGAATACAAGCAAGTTAAACTTATCTTGCTTTTATATGTTTAATGTCAAGATCAGTATTATGTGTTATTTTTGTATATGTATGCATTGGTTATAAATGATAGTCTGTTACGTTAGTAAAATAAGCTGTGATAAGTTTGTCATGTAAGAGATTGAGCCGTCTATGCAGTATTTATTCTTCTTAAGTTATGTACGCATTCAACATAATGGTTTGCAATGAATCTGAAGAGGATGATTTTACCAAACTTCATAGTTCGTACTATGTCTTAAAATTTGTACTTTACATGGCATAAACCATAACAATACTGGACTGAAAGAATGGACTGAAATTTCAATTTGGTGATTGTATCTAATTATCTATTTACAAAGGTCAAATTGACCTTAGGGTGAAATGAACTAGGTAATTGAATTATGGTACTTATGTTTGATCATTATCATCGAACTAGTATTACCTTGATTAATTTAGGTCACTAGAGGAGCTGACAAATTGGCTAAAGGAATATAACAATAAGGAGTAACGTGTTACAATACAAAATATGGATAACTTTAAAGCATTTTTTCTTTGGAATATTGGATCCTTTCAATAATAATTATTTTTCCTGCAATGAACACACCCTTCTTCTCCAAAATCTTCTTTTCCTGCAATGAACACCCTTCTTCTCCAAAAATCTTCTTTTCCAAATTCATTTATCTCAAAACCATTTTTCTCATTCGAAATCCCAATATTTACAATACATCTACTGAATCAACCAAATAAAGAGAATGTTGCTTGAAAGCAATGGAGATAGTCTTGCTGCCATATGCTTCTAGCTCCGCTGAAGTGTGGGAATTATTATTATTATTACACATTACAGCAAGGCATTGCATCATGAAATTATGCTTGGTAGATGTCATATTTAAGTAAGGTACCGTACTTAGATATAGAATCATAATTTTTCAAGCATCATCTACTATTTTGTGTTCAAGCTAAATTTGTGCTTATTACGAGATGAATTGTGTTGATGATGTTTTCCTACAAAATCTAATCTATTTCAAGATTCTCATGTTGAATAATTTATGAGCGGAAATACCAACGCTCATGGACATACATGAATCATCTAATTTAACAACGCGAGATTCAGATTTTACATAACAAGTGTTTAAATTTTGCGTTGTTAAATTAGATTCTTGCATAGATTCCATAAATATGTTTCTCATGCTGTTAAATTTCAAATGAGATTGAGAACTCTTTTCCATCATATTAATTTTGAAGAGATTTTTTTCTATATATAAAATAAAGATTCTTCTATTAATTACAACTAAAAAAACAAGGGAGTAAGTGGGGGAAACACCAAATAAGCGGGAAATAACATAGACTGACTAAATACAAATACCATCACTTATGCAGTACAAAGCACCGAAGAATTTTTTTCGTTTTTAATTGATGAAAAATGGGCTAGAATAAGAAATTTGAGTTTAAGTTGAAGAAGAATGCGATGCGAGGATAAGGTTGTGATGGGAAAATACTATTTAAATGATAAGGGAATGTGCTGTATAACTTAAGTTAAATTGCCTCTTATCAATAACCTCCAACTCCCCCCTTAGCACAAATCACTAGTCCCCTTAGCAAAATTGCAAGTTCTTTTAAGGGATATTAATTTAGCAAAACAATTTTTTTAATCTTGAATGCCAATTTAGTTTTTTCTCCCTGCATATTCTTTTGGACTGCGAATTTAGTGGACCCAGTTGGTGGTCAGAAAGAAACTCTGGAGGTTGCATGTAAACTGGGGCTTAGTGTGACTGTTGCTATAGCTTACGAATTATCTGTTCCCAGTTCAGGTAATTGTGGATAATTTGTAAAGCGCTTTTCATCATTTTCATTCTTAGTCCAGTTAATATTTCTTTTCATTCAGGTTCTAAACCAGAAGATAATTATCATCTAGAAGGGGTAAGTTTTACTCCAGGTCCCATGAACATTGATCATTTTTCTTTGATTGTTGCTATGCAAAATATATGACAATTGATATCTTAATTTAACCAATTTATTATAATCTGCAACTATGAAGGGTGCAAGCACATATTTAGGAGCAGCTCCAATCGTTCAATGCCTAGAGAGGTATAAACCACATGTGGTGATTACATCAAGGGTTGCTGATGCTGCATTGTTCTTGGCTCCTATGGTATGGAAATTTTGTGCCACAGTTTGCATTTGAATTTTGCATTTGTCTTTACACAGTAATCATTTAACTATTAGCTAGGTCTATGAACTAGGTTGGAACTGGAACAACTATGAACTATTAGCACAAGGGGCGGTTGCTGGTCATCTTCTAGAATGTGGCTGTCAACTCACAGGAGGATATTTTATGCACCCAAGTAAATAACTTTAAATCACGTTTGGATTTAAATCGTAAATCATAATTGAAATTATAACTTTTTTTTTTAAATTTGGTTAGTATATATGTCTAGATATTCGAAACCAAGACCTCTAGCAACTCATGGTAGATGTCTTACCATTGGATCATTAGTCATGGACCAAAGTATATATGTATTTTAATATGTATATACATGAGTGTATGCTACAAATTATACAATGTGTAGTTATTAAATGACATTTAAAGTATGTAAAAGCGTTGATTCTTCTTTTGATTAAATGAATGACTCAGGGGATTAACCCTGAGGGACATATGTCTGATTATAGCATATATCCGAGTATATAAAGGATGTGTTTTTGTCGTTGTAGTTTGAACTTTGCACCTTCCCCGCGACAATTTGATTTGATGCTTATTAGGTTCTGGGTCTCAACCTAAAACTTAATCTCTTCTCTTTTTCCTTTTTTATTTGGAAACAATAAAATTTGTATTGAAGGTTCAGGTTTCTTGATTGGTTTTCATCTCGGTATGAGTTAATGATTTTTCTTAATTGCGGTTAATTGAGTTTTGAATTGGTATGTGAGAATCAAATCATAATTGGAGAGTTTCATTTGAAATGAGACTAAAATCGTGATATTTTAAAATTTTGATAACAATGATGCTAGGGTATAATATCTATTTTAAAAAAGTGTGTTTACTTTAACTACATTGTAACTGTTATGTACATATGCTATACTTATTATGTGGCAGGTGATGAGAATCGTACCTTCTCTCATGAGCAGCTTTTAAATATATCACTTCCATATGCTGAAATTAACCATGCTGGAGAACTATTCATCGGTAAGGCTGAAGGCAGTGGTGGTCTTTTGGATAAAAATACTTGTGCACAGCAGCTTCTTTATGAGATTGGTGATCCTGCTTCTTACATTACCCCTGACGTGGTCGGTAAATATTAGTTAATTCTGCAATGCAGCAAATTGAATGTTTTGAATATATGTGATGTGTTGATGCAGGTTATAGATTTGAGGAATGTGACCTTCTGCCCTTTATCTGATAATAAAATTTTATGTCATGGAGCAAAGGCATCTAACCTTAATATTCCTGATAAACTTTTGCGGTTGGCTCCACTCGTAAGTGAAATCGGCATTATTGTTGTCGCCACATTATTTGTTGTTGATTTGTTAGAAATTGTAATTCTACATCATGCTATTTCTTTGCTTAGACACATGAGACCTAGTCAATTTTTGTAGCAATGAGAAGAATAAAAATAAGAAGTCTTGATTGCTGAACGATGATCAGTTTTAAATGTGTTTTTCTGTCATTGAAGTTGAGTGTTTTTACTAAGTGTTGGATGAGTTGAGCGGACAAACACAACTGATGGTCCGCCGGGTTATCCTGAGTATAGTTAAAAAAAACACCTAAACATTTCTTTTAAGTGCAAAACTGATGGATGCTTAGATTTATAGCAACAAATATCTTTGTTAATGTTGAACACTATCTTCTAAATTAAGCATTGTACAAAATAAAATGCCTGCTTGGACATGTTCTTTTTATGAAAGGTAAAGTCTACATTCCAATGTTGACTCTCTTAGCCCATTCCAAAAGTGGCCTAGTTTTGTATTTTCTATACATGGTGTCAAGTGTTAAAAATAAATAAAAAAACAAATTATCCAGTTGACACTGTGGTTATAAAAGTTGAATTCAAATGGGTTACAGAAAAGATAAACTTTATTAATCAGATTATAACTAGTCGCCATGTAGGATTGTGGATGGAAAGGCTGGGGTGAGATATCATATGGAGGATATGGATGTCTAAAAAGAGCTGAAGCTGCAGAGTATCTGGTCAGTAATTTCATCATCAGAGTTGTACCGGTTTAGTTTATTATTATGTATATTCGATAGTGCATTTCAACTTATAAACCTTACCAGGCTTCTTTAATCTGGTCAATTCTAATATCCGTTTGTGCAAATAATTTATATACTGATCTAGAATCACATCTTATTATGCGTATTCAATAGCGTATTTACATTTATAAACCTTACCAGGCTTCTTTAATCTGGTCAATTCTAATATCTGTTTGTGCAAATACTTTATATACCGATCTAGAATCACATCTTGTTATGTGTATTCAATAGTGTATTTACATTTATAAACCTTACCAGGCTTCTTTAATCCGGTCAGTTCTAATGTCTGTTTGTGCATATACCTCACATATTTATTTAGAATAAAATCTTACAAAATGGTATCACAGGCTTTTTTGTTAACTCCAATTAGGTTAGATCATGGATGGAAGAAGCCTACCCAGAAGTTACAGATAGAATCATTTCCTATGTTATTGGATACGACAGCATAAAAGCAACCAAAAATAGAAATGACGAGGAACACATACGAGATATCAGGCTTCGCATGGATGGTCTGTTTGAGCTAAAAGAACATGCCACTCGATTTGCCGAGGAGTTTATTGCTTTGTACACCAATGGCCCAGCTGGTGGTGGCGGTATCATGTATGTATTTTTCTATTTTTTATTTATTTACTTTTCAAAAAAAATAAAAGAAAATGTTTAATCAGCCTAGAATTTTGTATTTTATTGATTTGTTATGTGATGCAGCACTGGAATTAAAAAGGAGATAATTCTTCAGAAGGAACTGGTATGAAATCAACTAACATATTGTGTGTGTGTGCATACACATATACATGTGTGTGTGTGTGTATACATACATATACATGTGTGTGTGTGTATGGGGGGTATTTGAATACAAATTAAAAGACAATTGTTGGCGCAACAGAACTTGACCGTTGGATCCCATTATGTTCACATTTGGAGTTGAAATCAGAGGGGCAATCCAATGGCTGATATCCATTGTGTCACCAACTTATGTCCCAATAGTCTTTGTGTGTATGTATGTGCGCTCGCGAGCAAGGTTCAACAACACTCTATTTTTAGCACCCTAAATGCCTCTTAACTTCCACCATTGGATTCAACAAATCAATGGTGGAATTTGAATAAAAACAAAGTGAATAAGACAGGAATTTCTCCCTCTTGCGTGTGGAATTTTTTATTTTCTCATCCACCATTGATTTGATGAATTCAACGGTGATTTAGGGTGCTAAAAATAGGAGTGCCGTTGTGTGTGTGTTTCTAGAAGAGGGGGGGGGGGGGGTTCATTACTGAATGAAAATACACACATTCTTGCTCAGTAGTGCTTTGCTGACAAAAATGAGAGAAAATTGCAGTGAATTTTTGGGTGTGTGCAAATTGCTCCCAGTGTGGTATACTAACAGCAATTTCCAACTATGTGAAGGTCGATCGCAGGCAAGTTTTTTGGACATCATCAATGAAGCAAACTCCAGCATCTACTCAATGCATTATCCCACCCCCAACACAACAAAGTAAACCATACAAAAATCCCAAAAATATGTACACAAGCAATGCAAAAACCTGTACTGTAACTCCTGCTCCGTCAAATAAGAAGATTTTACTCCATGAAGTCGCCCACAGTAGAGCTGGAGACAAAGGAAACGACATAAACTTCTCAATAATCCCTCATTTCCCTCAAGATATAGAGAGGCTAAAACTCATTATCACTCCTTCTTGGGTTAAAAATGCAGTGTCGGTTCTATTTCATACCTCCTCTTTTACAAATTCTAAAGCAATGTACAGAAATGATGAAATGGTTGAAAAAGCAAAGGTGGAGATTTATGAAGTTAGAGGAGTAAATTCATTGAATGTTGTGGTGAGAAATGTGCTCGATGGAGGAGTTAATTGTTCACGGAGGATCGATAGGCATGGGAAGACGATCTCAGACTTGATTTTATGCCAAGAAATTATGTTACCATGATGTTTATTTTTGTATGCATAATAAGATGTTACACAGACTGCATACAATTTAATGTTTCTTGTAAACTCTAGTATTTATGTTGCTTACATCTCATATGAATCTTCATTTTAAAAGAAACTACTTTTCAGGTTGAGTTTGAAATTTGTATAGCATTTGGGTTTTTAATCTCCGGATGACTTTAGGAGGAGGTAAAAATAAATCCATTGAGTGTTACTGTCTTTAACCTATAAATACTCTTAGCACTTTTCAAATATAATAATTTCTTCAGTTTGATCCCACTCCTTTTTTTCTTATGGTCCCATGTCTCTCGGAAAAATTGGAGGTCTTATTCTTGATTTGCACAAATATAATTTCAATAGTCTTCTTTCCCAAAACAAGGAAGAAAATATTTTAAATTACGTGGAAATTAGTGACGTCTCTCTTTTTAAATTAATTTGTTTTACATTCCTCCCTTTTAAAAACTATTTTATATGTCTCTTTTGTACAATCCTCTCTTTTACCGCTCTTGTTTTCAAATTTAATCGTGAATGTCAAAACGTGTATTGTATGCAGTTATGAATATGAAAAATGGTAATATAAACACATGTTAAGGTTGGTAAAATTAACTATATACCCTCTTGAATTACATCTATTTTTTCTGAAAACAAGAATGTATTTTATAAAAAAAAATTGAAAAGGATATAAAACAATTTTTATAACAGGAAATTATTGTAAAGGACAAAATTTCTCAGTATTTTAGCTTCAAGGGACAGACCTTTAGTATTTTAGCCTGAAAGACAACTTTCTTTAGGTGTCAGTTTTTACAGTTTTTAGATATCAGTTTGTAGTTATCAGTAGCAGTTTTTAGGTATCAATTTTTAGTTCAATAGCAGTTTTAAAAAAATGTTTGTCCTTATAAATAATTTTTAAAGAATGTTTGTCCTTGTGGTTAAAATATTGAAATCATGTCCTTGAGGCTAAAAACATACAAATTTTTGTCCTTTAAATTAATCCCCTTTTTATAATTACAAAAATGAACGCCAAAATTTCCCTAAAATTATTATATGTAATATATTTTTACTATTGTAGAAAATAGACACAAAGACAAAGTTGGAAAAATTTAACATTAAGAAAATAAACATAAATTACATCAGGGAAACCAAATTAAAACATACAATTTCCGTAAGCATGACAACTGTATAACCAAATCTGCTCCAGCTGATAACATCAAAATTAAATTAAGAATATCAATCTATCATGACATGCATTCCAGAGTGTTTCTTCTCTGATCCCTATAACAAATGGGCAAAGAAAAATGCACACTCACTAAACAATCAAATATGTACAAAACACACATGATTTATCATGCATGCATCTAAATCTCACTTTACAAAAATCAACATAAAAAAAAAAAAACTAAAAAACAGAAGAATTTTTTTTCTCTTGTATACATGTGAGCGTAAACTAAAGCTAGGAAGTCATAGCCAGGGCCCATGCAATGGAAGAGTCGTATAAACTAGCAGTTAGTGAAGTGTCGATCCCATCCTCTAACATTGCGCATATTATTTGCATTGATGGCCGCTTTGATGGCTCTGGATCTATGCATAGGCTCACCACATCGCATATCACCGTTAGGTCTTCGTTCTTCACATTTTCCAGCTCGGGATCGACTATCATGCTTACTTTTCCTCTATTATGTAGCTTTTCTATTGCCTGTAAAAGTAAAATTTTAGTTATTTGTTATAAATATTGAAGATGGGCTTTAAGATTTTTGTATTGAACTATCTTTTCATTTTTGACTTGTGATAACAGTTTTGAATTTTAGTTTATTTTTAAAAAACTCTATGTATATAATTTGCCAAATTGGCTTATCAACCTTTTGAATTTCTAAAAGTAAAAGTCAATTTTTTTTATAGAAAAAAATGAAACGAAAAACAAAAGCAATTATGCTTTTGGTTACCAAAGAGTACCTAATTAAGCTTTTTTTTTGTTTATTAAAAAAAAAAATCGGAAATCAAAAGGTCAAGTTGGATAAGCAAGAGTTCTAAAAGTTACTTACCATCGCCATGTGTAAGCAATTATTTTTTGTTTTTTAACTTCTAAATGTCGAATTAGATAATGATAGTTTATTTTAATTTATATCTTATACGCGGATGTTTTGCCAGATTGGATTTTTGAATTTTTAAAAAACAAAAGGTTTTGTTTTCATTTTTTTTTTTTTTGCAATTTTGCTTTTGATGCAGACGGTCATCCAAGATTATATAAATTATGAATATTCTGACTAATAAGAAAGGGATTTCACCATAAAAAAAAGGGAATTTCATGTACAGTTCTATCTGTCAATATAGCCAGAAAAGGAATATATAAGAATAGCAACCAGGAGGACCCGATCACTTTTCAAGAGGTCAGGTGTCAAGATACTGTTCCTTTCCTTGTACTTAAAAGACGGTTATTCTCCCTACACTATCATTAGCTACATCAAACAAGGTTCCGCCTCTTATAGAGAAAAATAATAATTTAAAACTGAACACTTGATAACATGTGCCTCGATGCAAAATTTCTGGCTCATGTAATAGAGCCATAGGCAGTCAAATGAGGTACAGATTTTTATTTGTTGCAGATCATGAGGTTTTATACAATTACAATATATCCATCATAATGAATTTTGAGTTATAAAAGTTTTTCAATCTTTACCCGTGTTGCAATTTCATTACAAAATGATATTCGGGTACACAGTTATTTTGTCTATAATAATATGAAGTGACATTATAAACTCCATGAGAGCAAATGATGCCATAACTGTAGTCAACAAGCAAGCATTGGAAAAATAATAATATACATTAGAAGTTTAATTTAAAGCAGGAGAATAACTCCAAAGACCAATTATTTTCAGGGTAATAAGTTTTAAGGACAACACTTCTAAATAGTTAGTTTTAAGTACAATGTACAGGATAATGATAAATTCATTTATCTTTTTAGGTTATACAGGAAAATGATAAATCATTTTATCATTATTTTTGTATAACTGAAAATGATAAATTCTTTTATCTTTTTCCTGTAAAATGTTCTTAAAACTAATTTTTCAAAAGTAGTGTTATTATTTTTCATTGGTATTATTATTATTATCATTTTTTTTTTGGATTCCTTATCAAATCCAGATACATGGACCTATATAATCATATCAAATTCATTTCAACTGATATAAATCAAAGATGAGCATAAAAAGCGAAAATTTCCATGTCAATTTTGTCATGATCAATCTTCATCATCTTTGGCTATTTCTCTCTCATCAAATGTCAATTTCCATGTCAATATCCTCCACAACAAAATTTTCCACACCATAATCTCCTACCTCCGTGTATTCACACTCAAACCCTCTTAATTTTAATATATTATTCCACCCCAAACATTTTATGTTTTTGTTACATGGCTATGTCTTATGTGCTGCAAAACAAGAGCAACTATAAATTTTAAAGTGCCATAATTTTTTGGATATTTGGACAAATTATTTGCGCTTGATGTTGGTCTTCACCAAGTGAACCCAATTTGAGAAAACTGATTGCAGTTTAGAGGATTGTTCCAAAATAATCGAGCGATTTTGATTTGCAGTTTCACTTGGATAAAACATAGTTGTTAACTAAATCCAAAAAGAGGCTGCAAATCAGGAATTCTGGTTATGTTCTTTTTCATTTTCCCCCCTTTTCCGAGATCATTAAAAAAGAACAAAGGATATATTAAGAACTAAGAACAGTAAACCAATTATCTGGATGTCGATTAAACTACCCCAATATGCAAAATATTTCAAATAAGAAGTCCGATTGTTGAACGCCGATTAATTTTGATAGATAGAGTTTGTTTAAAATCAAAATTTATGATTATTGAGTATTTTATAAGATATAACAAGCATTAAGAACTTTCATAAGCACAACAGCAGTGCTCAGTGTATAATAGGTAGTAGTTATAATAAATTGAAGGTAACTAAATGCAATGAGTGCTTTATCACATTAACTTTTAAATTTGGAAACAAACATGTATAAAATACAATTGTCGTAAGTTGCACCTGCTTTAGATAAGAAGTTCGATTGCTCAACGTTGATTAATATTAAGCGTGTTTGCTTTAAAGAAAAAGAATTTATGTTTGGTGATTGTTCCTATAGTATAATAAACACCAAGAACTTCAATGAGCACTTAATGCTCTTTGAACTCCTACATCTTATATGATCAAAACCTGTAGAAATGTAGTTAAGTTTTCCTACCACTTTCCTTCTTCAAGCAATAAACAAAATAGAAAGCAAATAAAAAAGGGGAAAAAGCCGTCATCTTTATGTAACTTTTTTAATGGTTGAAAAAAAAGAACAAAAATATACACATACCCAGTCAACCAAGCTCCCTCTATTCTTGCAATGAATAGGCCTCCCACTTACTAATTCCAGCAAAAGAACTCCAAATGCGTATATATTGCCTTGAACATCCATATGTCTTCTTTCCATTGAGTCAACAATTCCATGAAAAGCACCACCATTAATGACCAAGCCTAGATCTTTCTTTACTTTCAGTTGTATAGTTTTCCAACTCTCAAAGTCAACCAACTGAAAAAGTTGAGATCGAGTTATTATGGGCCTATTTGGTTTGACAGGGTGTTTCTTAGTTTTAGAATTTCAACACTTGAATTTCTTTCTTCTTATTTTTTTTCTTTTTTTGGTTCACTGAATTTCCAAGTAAACCTGTAACATAGTACCTTTGGAGAAAAATCATCCGTAAGATAAACTGCACTAGAATTCAGCTCAGACATAGTAAAGGGAGGTTGCAATTCAGTATGCAAGTATCTTAATCCTCGAGCAACTCCTATTGCTATTTTCATCCTTCTAAGCCATGATAGCTGATATCCCTCGCCATCTATAATAATCAAATGTTGATTATTGAGCAAGTACAGTACATAAAATAAGTAGCTTTTGCCTTTTATGACTTACAATGGAGATATTCATATAATGTTCCATTTGATGGGTATTCAAATATAAGCATTCTTGAAAAAGGATCATTTTCTCTGCAATAACCAAGTAACTTTGCGGTGTTCTCATGATTTAATCTTGCTGAATCTGCCACCTGAAGAACAAAACATTGTATTTAAACTTCTGCAGTAAATGAATTGCACAATAAAGCACTTCAGATGCATAATTCACTTTAGTAACAGATATACACAGTTTTTAAAATTTACCTTAATCTTAAAATAATGTTCAAGATAATCTGTCCAATGACTTTCAGATATACAAAGAGAGATAACAGCAACTTCAGGGCCATCTTTCATTATCCCTTTATACATTTTACTGTCAGGAGAAGAGCCGATAATATTGCTGAAGTCCTCACAAGCTATTTCTAGCTCTTGTCTGCTCAACTTCTTGACATCTTTTAGCAACTCATCATCTAATTGCACAACAATTTGTAAGAAAAGAATTTACTGCAATGATATATTCAGATATTTTAAGGTTATATAACTAACCAATGAATATAGTTATTTGATCTTTCCAAGTAGTGTTTCTTCTCCAAGGAATTACAAGTCGGGGCTTTCTTTTACATCTTCTAATGGTGACAAAAGTGCAAGTAACTAAGAACACAAACACGGCAGCACCAGTAACTATTTCTAGAATCAAAAGCCATTTTGGTTCTTTTCTCTTTTTGTGTTTGTGATCACTGGAATTAACTGATGTTTCTTTTGCTGACTGCGTACTTTTTGAAGAGAGGCCTAGAAGTTAAGAGTAAATTATTCATATTATAAGCATTGTAATACAGATGATAAATAATCAAGGGTATGGCAAGTGAAAAAGGAATCTGTGTTATAACAGATCATTTTGTCGCCTGATATCAGATATGTATGGGAACGTGTGATTGAAATCAGGAGGAAATGAGGTGTTATATATATGGCAAGGATTGGCTACACCTCATTTTTGCTACACCTCAAATCCCCCATGGTATCAGCCACAAGTTCCGAATTAAATAATAGAGTGAAGTGGCAAAAGAGAGAAAGTATATAATTTAATTCGGAACTTGTGGCTGATCTCGGGGAGGATTTGAGGTATAGCAAAAATGAGGCGTAGCCGATCTTTGCCTCTCTGTGTGCGTGCATGCGCACGCATGTGTGTGCGCGTGCGTGTGTTAGACCTTACATTGTGTGGACGGCAATTGCGAACCAAAGTTTTTGTTCTGAAAGCAGTTATTTTGAAAGCTTGATCTGCAAACGATTTACATTAGATGAATTACAGCCATTTATTTCATAAGTTATTATAAAAGCTAATGATATAAAATCCATAGACTTGGTACTTTGGTAGGTGCATTAGGCATGGAGGTATCTTTCCAGTGAAATAATTGGATGAGAAATCTGCAATATTCAACTGAGGCAGATTGCACAACCCACCATTCGTATTCTCAGATGGCAGCCTGTCATAATATTAATTGCTGAAATAAGTACTCACAGGAGATTAAATGTTGGCTCAGAATTATTGTACAATCATGGTTCATTGATGTGTACAACTGGAACAAAGTTTAAATCTGGGTACGTACTGAGTAAAACTAAAGTTCCAACATGTTTCCCAAGTAAAAGGAACTGATATAAATTGCTTAGTTCACTTAATTACTTTTGACAGTTATAGTATTCATATATCAACAATACTAAGCTATATTTATTTCCTCTTCTAAAGCTCTCTTATGGAAAAGCTAGTGTAACATAATAGACAAATGACAACAAATGGTAGTTGCTTAAATAGCTCACTATTATAGATTTACCTAAATGGCAAGTAAGCTATGCAAAATCATGTACTACACCTAACTCACAACAACATTGATATGTCTCATCTTTGTTTAAAGAAAGTGGATACTAATCATATCACATGTTTACTGTTCAACCTGAAATGTAGGACCAAATTTACTAGGATATAAAGCTCATAAGTATATATTTATGCTTATTATTTTGAGTATTTGGATGACAAAATCATGATCAACCAAGAAACTTTACAAGTCGAATACAACTTAGAGCCAGAGAACCACTTCATTGTGCTACAAATTTTAGATAATACATTCTCATACAAACTTGGTAAATAAGGATATTCCACATACATTATCAAAATATATAAAATGCATAGTCATACATACATGCCAATAGTCTTCGGCGATGACATTGAGATATTTTGTGCAGGAATTGTTCCACTGAGATTATTCCTGTTTAACCGCAAGTCGAAAAGTCTGACCAAATTACCCAACTCGATGGGTATCGATCCAGTCAATTCATTATACTGAAGGTTTCTAATAACATTGCCAAAAAAGATTTAACCTTAGTCAATTTGCAGTAAAGATAACGAGACAAATATATGTTTACTCGTCTTACAATTTCGTAAGACTAGTCAGCTCTCCAATTTCTCGAGGAATTGGTCCCAAAAACTTATTCCTACCCAAATCCAACACTTTGATATATTTCAGCATACCAATTTGTTTTGGTATTGTCCCAAGAAGCAAGTTATTATCCAATATTCTACGTAAAAAATTGCAATAAAACTGAAGTTAGTTCAACTAACAAACTTTATTGTTGTTTAACAAATACCAAAAGCAACAATTTTTTACATACAATTCTTGCAAGTGGTTAAGCCTTCCAATTTCTGGTGCTAAGAATCCTTTTAATGATGAATTAGAAAGCTTTCTGCAACACACAAAATAATTCGTAATAATTAGTATCATAAGCCATTGGGGGGCGGTAGTATAAGCCATAGAAGGATTCTCACGGCAAAAAACTATATACAGGGTAGCACACATACCCAACTAACTAACTTGCTACACATATGATGGTAAACAATCTTAATAGCTATCTTTTTGCAATAGATCATACAATGAATCGATCGCATAATATTTTTAAAATTTAATTCTTACATGGCAATAACTTGATTCTGAGAACAAGCAACACCAGACCAGCTACATAGATTTTCGTTATTCCAATCTGATAATTTTGAAAATGGGTCTTCACTAATCGCCTGCTTAAAAGCTCTCAATGCTAAAACTGGAAGACAATCGAAACACGTGTAAAATAATAAACCTTCCCAAATGGAAATATTTATTGGACGAAAATAGGATAGTAGCTTACTTTCACCATTAGGAGAAGATTCAGCATGTAGAATCTGAATAAATTCGAATATTATAGAGAGAAGAAGATAGCAAAACCAATTTAATCTCATACTTAATACCACGAAAAAAAACTTTTTTACAACGAATCCATAAGCTCAAAATCCCTGGAACTATAAAGAACTAAACTTTATCAAAATATATGAGTGTATATAAGATTGGAGCAAAATCGATATGGGAGTTGTTCAACAGAAAAAAAAATGAGGCGAAGAAGTTTCAAAAGAGCGGAAAAATAAAAGAAGTGGTAATCAGAACGAAGAAAGTGAGAGATTTGAATATTTTATTATGATCTATTTTTAGGGTGAAAAAATTGAATGCGCCTTTTTTCTGAGAATAAATAACTATATAAACGTGCATTAATTTGCAAAGGACTGCGAAAATTTAAGATAGTGGAATATGTGAATACTTTAGAAAGTTGAACTCGGTTTTGCCTTATGTTTACATTTACGTAAAAAGTAATGAAAGTAACTTCTTTTATTTATATTTCTCACTTTAAAGTTGAATTTGGGTTACCTTATGCCCCTTTAAAGTTATAAATTTAACTTGCCCATTTGAATTTTTAGTAAAATTTAAAGTTACAAATTTTTAGTAAAATTTTGGGCCAAGGCACTTGAATTTCATCAAAACTGTTTTAAATATATTAAGTTTTAACCGTTTTGTTGTTTACATTTAAAGTTGAACTTAAAATTTTTAAGTTAAAATTAGATTTTAATTCGAAATTCAAACTTCAAACATTAAAATTAAGCTTTAGTTGAAATCATAATTTACCTCAGCTTAACATTAGAAATTTAATTCAAAATTTAAAATCATTGTTTAAAATTATAATTTTGAATGTGAAATTCATACATATAGTTTTTAATTTTACAATCAAGTTCTCCATCACTAATACACTATTTCCTAAAATTCGAATCGTATTCGCGTTCAAATTCAACGACCGTAATAAAAAAGATCCGTTGTTCATTCATACGAGGCGTGTTCATGAGTAATTTATGAAATTGAAATTTGAAATGCGTAAAAACCAAGAAACGTTATGACTTAGAATTTAAGAGCGGATTCAGATAAGTGAAAGATGTTTTATTATAATTTAATACGGAAATGGTCTAGGTACCATGGGGCATGTTAATTAAAATTGAAAATTAGTTTCCATCATTTATTTCAAACTTAATACAAAAATAACTTCTTAAAAACAGATTTCGCGAAACATCCGTGTAACTATTTTCAATGAAAATATGCAGTTTATACTATAAATATTTTTAGTTAAAACTGCAAACATTTGTTGTAAATATTTGCAGCGAAGACCGCATATTTTTGTAAAACAAATATTTACAGTATACTATAAATATTTGTAGTGTATGTTGCAAATTTTAAAAAGTAAGCATCTACACTGTAGACTGCAAATATTTGCAGCGCAAACGCACATTTTCATTGAAAATAATCATTCGAGTTTTACATGAAATATGCTTTAAAGGAAGGACAAAAGTGAAGTTTGAATCTTAAGAAAAGTTACAGACTAGTTTATGGTCTATGAATAAAATTTGAGAAAAATAATTTGGTTTTCTAGCATTTATTTTATTTTATTTTTCTTAAAAGGAAAAAATAGTACTTTCGTTCACAATCCCAAAACGAAAAATCAATCGCACCCTCTTTGAATATCAAATTGAAAGCGATATTTAAATTTTACATTTTGCTTTTATTCAGATCCTAAATTCAGAGAAGCACAAATGTCCAGTTAGTTTATCCAAAAGCTTGATTTTTTAAGGATAATGTAAATAATATAGATTCGAAGGTTGAAAAGTCGTCTTATATATTGAATATCACGAAATATTGGTGCCTAAACCATAAATAATGGTCAAATAATTCAACCTTTGACTTGGTAGATTTTGAATTGGGGTTTTGGACCAACGGTCCCTAATTTCAAAGCTCATGCACAAAAAGTTCATGCTCATAAACACATGTAAATTAGGTCTCTATTTTGTTATTTTTTTACCAAACTGTCCTATTTTAGAAAATCGACTTAGCATTCTTTTCAGGGGCAAAAGCGGTATAAATTAGCCAAAATAAAAAAATATAGACCTAATTTTCATAACTTATTCGGAAAGGACTTTTCTTACATCATCTTTCAATTTCAGGGACTTGACAGCGATTCCTTGTTTTGAATTTGGATCCTTGAAGCTTAAAACACTACCGAAAATATATTTTGTCAAATTCTGCGAACAGTGCAATTTTGCTTCGGATCCGAAGGCTGAAATTCAGGAGGCCCATTCTCTTCTCTCTAGTTTGCAAGTTTTGACAAAAATGCTTCGGGCAAAGTAGAATTATTGATTTAATAAATTCGGAATAAGGTGTATCAAAATAATGGAAATTCAATTATACAGGTCAATGAATATTCGAGTATTTGGTGGGTTTTACCCAAACACTTTTTTTTATAGAAAAGTAAGGCCCGTCCTTATTTTTCAACTTAATACCCAAAAAAATTCATCTCAAAAACATGTTTCGCGTGATTACTCTGTCAAAATTTCCAAA
This sequence comes from Allium fistulosum, assembly GCA_030737815.1. Lineage (NCBI taxonomy): Eukaryota > Viridiplantae > Streptophyta > Magnoliopsida > Asparagales > Amaryllidaceae > Allium > Allium fistulosum. Next base: position 695,500,239 of record CM060904.1, read on the forward strand.
AAAAATATGTATTTTAAACTGTATATATTTACAGCTAGAACGGTATATATTTGCAGTTTAAAAGTGCAAATATTTGTATTTCAAACTGCATATTTTTCTAAAATGAAGATTTACATTGTGGACAGCGAATATTTAAAGTATAAAATGTATGTTCTTACAGTATGGACTGTAAAAATTACAATTAAAACCGTATATGTTTGAAGTGTAGAGTTCAAATATTTACATTTCTAGCTGTAACTATACTATTTAAATCATAATTTGCTGGATTTTTTTATTTTATTATTATTTTGGACGAAATGTCGTTTATTTTTTTATTTTTTATTTTTAATCACTTGCGTCTAATTCTTAAATCTAAATATGCGATTTGAGATAAAAACTAATAGCAGAAATAATTGCTTTACAATTAAATGTTTGGTATATGAGGTGTTACTAATTTTATTTAGCGGACGGTATATAACAGGTGTTTTTTACTTACATGAATATAGAGTTGCGTAAATATACTAACATATTTAGTCAAAGTTGTTTTAATTAATTCGTATAAAAAATTAATTTGTTAGACTAAGTTTGAAACCTCAATCTGTACCTATGCGTGTTCTTGAAAAGTCTCTATCTATGCATATTATTATATAAGTATTTTCCAACAAGAACGTTGACAACTTGTACGTTCATCATTGTTCATGACAAAAGTGCTGATGGTACGTAATTTGTATACATGTTATTAACTGATATGTCATCAATATAAATTTTAAGTTGATTGCATGACTATTAGTTTGAGTTTTAGTAGAATCACTTATTATGGATAGAATATAAAATTGATGGAATTTAAAATACACACAATGACATACTTTCAATAAAAAAATCAACTTCAATAGTCAAATGTTAAGGTAGTGTTTAACTTGAAAATGTATTTTGCATTTTAAATTCGTATATACTTTCAGGGTGTTAGTGTAACTTTGTATTCTTCCTTATCTAAATTTCGAAGGCGAAATTTTTGTAAAAAGAGGAGACTGTAACATTTCATATTTTAGAGTGTCATAATATGAAAAACTAAATTAAATTAATAATAAGAATAAATTACAAAAGAATAAATAAAATAATTTAATTGCAAGAATTATCTAAGGAAGATTTGATTAATTAAGTGTGTGAGTAAAAAGTTAATTGAGTAGACTAAGGATAATTAAAGCAATTAAAGTTGGTCTTGTTAATGAGAATAAACTAGAATTTTGAATGAGGACTTTGTATTAAAGGAAATTATACTAGTGAGATAACGTAAGAAGAAAATAGGAAGGAAACAAATTAACCATAAATCAAATGAAATCAAAGCGCACAAAAATAAACTGGTCAGGTCGACCATGACCCAAGCACTGTTGACCATAGATGGTCGACATGGGTTATGGGGCAGTCGACACGCCTATGTCTGAACGCGACAATAAACCTAGGCCGCGTAACCCAGATCTGATTTAATTCAATCCGACGGTTAGAACTGATTTGAACCTCTATAAATTAGAATCCAGGGCTTCACTTTCAATTCATTATTTTTGTAATGAGCTCGGAAGCTCTGCCATTTTCCTTTCTCCTTCAGAATTTCTGAATACATAAAAATAGAGTAGATTGCACATATACACTTTGGAGAAGAATAGAAAAGGATAGAAGATAGAAAATATAGATTCAAATCAGGTTCTTGCATCAAAGATAAACTTTTAAATCTGGTTCCAATTAATAAATCTAAATCCAAATCTCTTCTCTCTAATCCAATCTCTAATAGATTTGTATAAAATATTATCTATGGATCCGAATAGGGAGTCAAAAAGTGAAGAATACAAATAAAAAGGTCGGATATGGATTAAATCTAGATATTTGGGAGCGCTAATTAAAGGTGGATGAGAATATTATATGTTTTTATATATAATACTAGATTATATCGCTACAGATCTATTCCTATATGCTCGAGTCTGATAATTTAATTTCAAATGAATTCATATATATGAAATGTTGAAGATTGTAAACTTGCCCACAAATTTGTAGTGATAATTACAGAAGCGTAACGGTTGATTTTAATTCTGCAATTATATAATGAGTAGTTTTATTTCTATAATTACAAAATGATTAGATTTAATTCTGTAATTACAAAATGATTTTAATTATCATTTTTACGTTGGATTTATTACCTAAAAACATAATAAATTGAGATTCCATTTTATTTGATATTGATGAATGAAACTGAAAATAAAGCTAACTGGACTTTTGGGGTTTTGGTGATATTTTAATTTATTGGAATTTATGTTATTAGAAGTGGATTTCCACGTATTATCAAATTCAAACTTAACAAAAGTGTGATGTTTGAAATGACAAGTAATCAATATATACTTATTAAAAGGAAAAGGAAGAGATGTATAAAATAGAGATGATTACTGTATTTTATAATGTCTATTTCAATAAATAAAAGAGAATTTCTTGTAATTACAAACATCGCACAAACCAATTCTTTAGGATAAGGTATGGAAATTTGTTGTGTAACAGTTAAATTGTTAAAGTTTGATTCCAATTTATTAAGATACAGGAAACCCCAAAAGTAGAATACTGAAATAATAATGTAGCTTAAAGGTTAATAAAATGATAACTAATGTAAATGTAAGTCTGGATTATAGGCAAGAAAAAGAAATAAGAATTAGAATAGAAATAAAAGGCCGAACTAATGAATGTTGTAGCAACGATATTGATGTCTGAATTTGAGAAGCGGTAAATTAAATTAATGAAATAAAAGATAAACGTATATAAGACCGAAGACTCAAAGTCAGACATAAAAGATGTTAAGACAATAAAGAAAATAAAAGAAGAATAAGTATACATAAGTCTGAAATATGTATATATGTAGTCTCGGATATGTGTTTATGACGAGTGTAAATAATTAAAAATTGTTGTTATAATTATAATGGACCAATATCTGAAGGTTGTTAGACTGGGTTGAAATGCTAAAAACATATCCAACCAATAGGACCTGTAGTGAGCGTACGATTTCGTACTATAGAGGTACCCCCAGGTCTGGACTATGCCTATTGCCTTGATTATAAATTTTCTGTTATAATTATGTCCAATACACAGTCAAATTAGGTCTGCTTCAAAGTTTTTAAGTGGGGGTATTGCCTTGATTGCACTAGGCAATCTAAATGAACGGTGAGTGAGATCAGACTTATGCAACATGGCACGGAAGATCTGGTGTGCTTAGGTACCAAAACGAGTTGCAACAAGTGCACGTAAAAGGCTGGTGTACTTGGATACCTATAGGGTAGGAGTTGCATATTTATCGAGCTCGTCATCGGTCTCTTGCGATCGATGGGAAGGATAGGGTTACACCTAACTAATCTCTTTCGCCTACCAGGATTGGTTCGATTGGATTATGCGACGTCATAGTTGTTTGTTAGTTTGTTTGATAGGGCAAGGCTAGTTAACCAATATAAAGGTTCCTTCAAAACATAGACGGGGTGGTGGTGCGTGGAGCCTAAAATCAACGATAAAAAGCAGAAAAGGGTACGCAAAAGGCTGGCGTACGTAATGAAAAATCCCTGAAGCATTAGGACCTTATGGAATGAAGGTCGTCGGTGCGCACGATAGAATTTCCTCTGTGATACAATAGCGATGGATCTTTACGAGGTGCTGAGCGATTGATAGTATCAGGGATAGTATCTAGGTCCATCAGTGGACTTGGGGTATATATATACACATTTATTTACCTATATAGACATAGATCTACAGGGTGTAGATGGGTACGGTTCATACGTAGCAATGGAGTCGTAGCGACTAATAATAAAATCTAATATAACATGAAATAGTGAACAATTGACATAAGCTAGTGTTATGTATAAGATGTATAATTTACCAATCACCAGAATGTTGTTTTGGCCCCTCCTCATTACAATCCAAGGAATTAAAAGGGCGGATACTGGTATTGATTTGGAGATGTTGTCTAACTGGGGCCTTTACCATTTGAGACGTTGATTTTGGGTCAATAATTATATTTATCTATTGTATTTTTTTTATTTCCCTTGTAAGTTATAACCATTAGTGCTCTAACATATTTTCCTTTTTGCAGGATAACAAACCAATGATCCGTATTTTAGTGGGCTTGGATTTTAAGTTTAGCAAAAATCTAAGCCCACTGAAGTGCGAGTTATTACATTGGTCCAAGTTAAAATTACTAACATACCTACCTCAGTCACATTCCCCACGGTCTACTTCATTTCCTTTTACAAAACAAAATCCCCGAGAACTTATACAAGGACGACCACCATTTTCTAAGCTAAAGAAGAGGAAATCAAAGGCAAGGAGATTCAAACTTTCAATTTTAAGAAGAAAGAAGAATAAATCAAGGTATTCTTAACTAAGGTGAGTAAACTTTTCCATAAAACTCTCCCTGACCTGTTTGGGTTTGAATTTGTCTTTGAATGAATGATTTTGATGATGATAAACATGTTGGGATGATTAAACATTGCTTTGAATATGTTTTTAAACTTTAATGAAAATAATTTGGTCATATTTCAGGGTAAAGCATGATTTAACCTTATCTAAATGTTATGAAAAATTAAGGGGCATTTCACAAGAAGGACAAACTTTGCAGACCAATTAGTTTCTAGGACACACATTCAAAGAAATTACTTTCAAGGCCAAAGTCAGCAGAAAAATTACTTTCAAGGACAAAGTCAGCAGTCCAATTACTTTCAAGGACATAATTTCATAGGTTTTTAGGCCCTACAAACTAATTATTTTACGTTTTGTCCTTGAAAGTAATTATTTCAGTTGTGTGTCCTAAAAACTAATTACACTTGCTAAAGAGGCCCTTCTGGCTAATTTTCACAAAAAATTAATGTGAAGTTTATATTGACAAAATGAAGATGGATTTTATTTTCATAGTTTTTGGAATTTATTCGGAATTGTTATGAAATTTCAAAGTTGGAGAAAGACTAAATTTCAGAAAAATTAATTGTTAAAAATATTAAAAATAATTATTTTGACCCGAAATTTTGATAAGAGGTAAAATATGATAATTTGGATTTTTGGTGAATTTTTGGGATTTTTTGCATTATTTTTTGACTTTATATAAATTATTTGGCAAAGGAAAAGAATTAATTAATTATAGAAAATTCATTAATTAATTGAAAATGTAATTGACCAATCTTGAAAAGAAAACCGTAAAAGCTTACGAAGTGCAATGTAAATTCGACACCAAATGAGTTTTGGTGTAAAGTATTTACTTAGTAAGGTAATAAAACAATTTTCAAGTTAAGTAGAAATTGTCATCTTAACCTACGATGACCTATATAAGATCAATCTGTGATAGTACTCAATTTATCAACCCGCAATAGCTATTTAAACTATCAACATGCAACACCTCCTAAGAGCTCAACCTACGACAACTATCAACTTGTAATAGTCATGCGTTATTCAACTGGTAATGGCTTTGAGGAATGTCAACTTGCGATAGCTCTTAGGGAGTCAATTTGGAGTAGCTGCTTGGGGCTTAATGCACGATAGCTAGCAGAGTACCAACTTGCGACAACTCATAAGTGCTTAATTTGCGATAGCTAAGTAAACTATCAACCTGCGATAGCAAGTCAAGGATCAACTTGTGATAGCTTAGGAAGATCAACATGCAATGGCTCATATAGTGGCCAACTTGTTGTAGCTAGGCTCAACATGCGACGCTTATATGAAAGTCAACTTTCGACGGTTAGGCTTTACTTTCGGTAGCCAAAATGCGATAGCTTGGGACACTATAATTTTCTAAGTAAAAGAATAAATACTTAGTGCACTTTGGACAGTTTCCAAGTGTTGATTGACAACTTCATAAGGATGAAATAATGGGAGAAATTTCATAGTTAAAATTGTGTTAACTTAATTTGAAATAAAGAAAAGGTTAAGGAAGTTAATAGTTACAGGTTATCATTTATCAAAAATAAAAATGTTTTATCAAAAGAATGTATTGGGTACTCAACTAATGAATAAAGAAAAGGGTTAAACCATGATCATAAAGATATACCGGCTCATAAAGTTATGGGCATGGTGCCAAGACTATTATGTCTATAGTTGAGTGTTATATGGCGGGGTGCCATGATAGGGTTAAATCTAGAAAATTTAACTCTAAAGTGAGTTATGACAGGGTACGAAAGCATCATGGTGGTCATCTAAATAAAATGAATCAGCAATGCAAAACGAAAGTGTTTCGGGACTAAGAGGGGCTATTGGCACTTAATAAGGATGTTTACTATAATGTATTCAGGGTGCTTACACTCAAGCTTCTAGGAGAGTAGGGTAGCTCTAGTCAAGATGGCTCCAATAATGGAATGAGTGGCCATTTCATCAGGTGACATTGTTAGAGAAAAGATAAATTAGTGATAGATATGCCTAAGGAGGTAATCTAAAGTAAGTCAGTGATAACTTAAAGATGAAAACCTAAAAAAAGAGATTAGGTAAAGTTTTTATGGATGATGGATGATTGTATGGCTTGGTTCATAATTGAATATTAAGTGTATGGTATACTTGATTTGAATTGATAATATAAATATGACATGATTTATAATTGGATGACAAGTGTAAGGTACACTTATGAATGAATGTGATGCAAATGTATGCTCATGATGTGAAGCTTGTTTATATGTATAATGTAAGTGTTATGATGATAAAGTGAGGGGGAAACTCGTTCCGTGCTAAGTGGCATGGTCTTACTATGGTTGCTTAGGGTGAAGATTTTACTCATACTAGGCTTTTTGTCCAACCTATATTTTTATTACTTCCCATAAACTCACGGCTACACATTCGAGTAAACTAAGTTTATGGTTTAGACATGTATCTTTTGGGAAAACAAATAAAGACTTTGAATATGAAGTAGGAGGCTTATTTAGTAAATAAAAGTTATTTTGAAATCTTACTGTGTAAAACTAGGAATTATAACCGGTTAATTGTCATGTCGGAATCTTCATATGCCGAGCATGACAATATATTAATTTCTTATTATATTAACGCCTACGCGGGAATGAGATGGGGGTAATGATGATGTAATGAATCATGTAATACAATTTGATGTAATGAAAATTTATTTAGCTGCTCTGTTTACTTAATGTTATGCAAAATAATACTGAACTCACTTTGACGCTTGAAAATGATTTGGGTGATGATGAAAATATCATCGACATTTATTTTTGGATCCCAAAGTGGAGGATGTTGTAAGTATAGCTCCACAGTATTGCACAATGAAATATAGCAGTAATAGCTTCAAATATAGATATATGAAAGCATAAGCCTCCTACTCGTCCTCCACATAGCTCCATGTGTTATCTCACACTTGCTATCTTAGTCAACTAATTTAAGAGTACATAAGATGATAAGAAGTAATGAAAATAACCTCAGATTAGACAACAGTTTAGTGCGAGCAATCTATAATCTCAAAATAGATATAAAAATCGGCATATCAAGTGTAGGAACATCAAGTAGCACTCACGTATCCCCATGTTTGCCTCGCGTCAAAACTTCCCACTGCCATCAATTGATATTTGGCCCTAGCTTAAAAACCACTCACCCAAATGACTTGCGATCGATCATCCCAGCCTATCACACCATGCCAACCATCTCTTATCGATCGTAAGCCCAACTGATCAATCAGTGGTGATCAATCCCACCAATATTAGCCAATTTTCTTGCATTTTTCCATTCCAAGCCTGTAGTTGACACATCCATGCCCAAAAGTAGCCTTCATCCTTTCTTGTGTATCAAGACCAACACTTGGCCAAATTTTCATAAAAATGTGGATCCATCGGTGCTACTCGGTTGCCCGAGTTTTTTACTCTTAGACCCAAAGTAGCCACGTGTGTGCCTCAAAGTCATCCTTCAACCTTACCCCATTGAGTCCACATCATCCAACTCGCTTGGCACATGCCCATCTAGGTCGGTTGGTACCGATTGATCATAACTTGACTAAAATTTGGCTAAGTCATTCTCTGGCCAAACTACTTTGCTCCAGCTCTATTTCGCCTCTTCGATCTGCATGCAATCCCTGTTTCACATCAATACATCCTTAATCGCTCAAGAAACAATATTTCTGATAAACTGCCATTGATGCACTATCATCCAATCCGAACATGCAAACAGCACTCAACAACCAAAACAAGCATTATATCATAGCGAACAGACTATACAAAATTAATATCCTATTCAAAAAACATAGGATCGATGATATGATAACAAATGTTAAATCCATTTAATGTCATTTAATTTCGTTCATATATCATTTATCAGATCAAATCAGTCAAAGATTAAAGCATAAGAAAACTTCTTGTTAGGGGCTGTAACGACCCCGAAATTTAAATTTATTTAAATTAATAATTTATTGAATTTTTGAATTAAATCGATAATTAAATAAATTTTTGGATAAAAATTTGTAAAATTAATTATAATTGTAGCGAGTTTCCCCGGATCCAAATTAAAATTTGTTAAATCATTTAATTTTAAATATTGTATATATAGGTGATTTGAATCTTGATAAATGGTTTAATAAATAATTTAAGTTAAAATAGAAGTAAATGTTTGAAATAGAATAAACCTTATAAATATTAAAAGCATAAGTATAAAATAAAATTTTAACAACGTGTTTTTTTAGAATGTCATTTGAATTTAAAGTAAATGGATTTTAAAATAAATATATAGAGAAATACAATATAATTTGTATTTAAGTAAAAATAAATAAATTAAGTTAGAAAATTATAACAATATATTAATGAACTTTGTAAAAATATAAGCAAATACATTAACAAATAAAAACAAACAACATATAGAATAAAATAGAAACTTATTTACATATTCAAGTGTAGGCAAAATAAGAAGAAGATAAAACAAATACATAAATATCAAATAGCAAAACAACAAAGTAAGATAGAAATTCATTTTGTTGTAGAGTAATGAAAACAAGCAAATAAACAAAACAAAAGATGAACAAAACCAATACAACATTATCTTTCAGCCGAGCAAAACAAAATATAAAACAAAAGAAATACAAACCCATGACTAAAATCACCTCAGCCACCATAACATCATCTCCAGCCGAAAACAAAGAAATGCAAGGCAAGGGAATAAACAAAGTAATATGTACATAAGGTAATAAATGAAACATACCTCTAGCCTATCAAAGCATCTTCAGCATGGTCAAGTATCACCTCAGCCATACTTATTGAATACATCACTTTGTACAACTACTTCTTTTTATATACCAACCTCATTCATATCAGCCTTCTCCTCTGCTGTTTCGAAACTGAAAAGAAATCTAAAATGAATACCATCTCAACTTTAAAACAATACAAATCAATGCAACTCAGGGATTTAAAGAAGGTCTCAGCAAGCATAGATTCGACTGAGCTAAGAAATGACAAACAACGTCTTCAAATCTGAAGCAATTTTCAAAACCTGGAAAACAACAAAATTCAATTTCCAGTTCATTCATCTAGTTCTGTTTTCTGTCTTCATTTTAAGGTGAGTAAACTCCTGTCTAAAAAGCTTAAACTTGTTTTTATCTGTGGTGCCTATGATCTTCTTTGAATTTATGATGTGAATGATGTTTGCACGTATGAAATGAATGGAATGTATGTATATAGGTAGTACATGTCTGGGCATGTCTGATATACAGGCAAATTCACTTCTGTTCTGAGTTTCAGGTTTCAAACCCTGTTTAAAAATCAATATCTCTTCCTTTGATCCTTATTTGGCTTTAGGATCTAAACAAACTTTGTTTGTTTAGCTATGTTTTAAGGTTCAAAAATAAATTTAAGTAGATTCAACTTAAGTTTTCTCTGAAAATTTGAAGGGTAGAAGATAAACAGTAAAGTTCATAACAATGTCAAAATTCGAGTATCATAATCCCTGGACTCTCCTACATTATCGAGTTCGATTTGAAAAATCATGATTTTTAAAAGGAAAATCAGATTTTTTAGTGGAGTATTTTTCGAGAAATTCAGGGTTGAACGGAATTGGTACTTTGGGAGATTTCTGGTCGTCGGCGAACTATTGGTTGTTGTGATCATGACTGTAGCTCGTTGAAGGGTAGGGGATTATCAGAAAAATACTGGGTGAAATTATAATTCACCGAGGATGGCAAACGTGGTCGATTTAGGATTTAAACCTAGTTTGGGTTAACGAAGTTGGAGAGGCATGTTCGTTGGCGTTGAGGCATCGGACATGGTCAGTCCAAGGGGAATAGGAGCTGGAAGACGAGACGAAGCTATAGTGTGGTTGGCATAAGCTCCAGTGGACGAAGGCGGAGCTGTGTGATGATTTTCTGGTGATGGGTGGTTTCCAGTGTTGGGTCGACTTGTTCGATTTCGATTCGCGAGGGGATTATGATATCTGGGTGGTCAGGGGAGTGGGGTTGGTCGTCGATGATGTGCTGGAGGGGGCGACGTTGATCGGAGATCGCTCTGGTGATCGTGCACGTGCACGGTGCACCAAGTCTGGTGATCTGGAATTTTTAGTCTGGGTAGCACTCGAAGTTTTACTCGAGTTTATTCACGTTTTGCTCGAGTGAATCCCTATTTTTCTCGAAGTAAAATATAGGGGACTCGGGTAGATTTGTTTTCAAGTTTTTAACAGTACCCAGTTTTACAGATTTTAAAGTGTTGGTTTTTAGATTGTAACCAATGTTAAACTGAGTTTAATTAAATATTTAAATTCCAGATTTTTGGAATGAAGAGAAAGTTTAAAATTTGAATACTTTAAATAAACTTAAATATTTTGAACTTAAGGTAATTTGATTTAAAATCTCCTCATAACTAAGATTGGCTTTAACTGGAAATTTAATGGTTTTTAAAAAGTTAGTTTTAAAGTGATTTTAAGTTAAATTAGTGATCGTTTAAACTTGGAGTTTAAAATGGAAGTTCAAAAGAAAATTTGAAATAAATGTTTCCAAACATATGGAAGTGAAATTTAATCAATATTGAAAAATGAGTCTTCTTTAAGTAATAAAGATTAAGATTTAAATTCATTAACCATTAGAATAATTAGAATGATAATCGATAATTTGTATTGATTAAATTAGTAATTATAAGTGGAAATGTATTAATTAAAGTAAATAATGAGTTAAGAAATTAATATGTAATTAAGAATCTTAGATTTGACTTTAATTAATTAATGAATGGTTAATTGAATTTATAATTAAAAATGAGGGAATTGTAAGTTATTATTTTAGAAATTAAATAAATGTTAATGAAGATCATTAACTAGATTATTTTATAATTAATTAATATAATTGATTTTTAATAGTTAATTAGATTAATTAATTTGATAATCAACATTGTAATTATTAAGCGTAATTAAAAATGGGAAGAAATTAAGGTATTAAATACCCATTTTAAGTTAATTGAGAAATTGATTAATTTGAGTTAATTAATTAAGTTTAATTAATTTGGTTTATCACTTGATAATTGGGAGATATAATTACTTAGGAAAGTAATTGATGAATAATTACTAGATGTAATTAATTGGATAATGTTTTGTGATATACCCTGATTTATGTCATGATCTGTGATTTCTGTTTCTGTGATATACTGTTATATGAATATGAAAACCCTTGACCCATAGAACGACACTTGAATTTCGATGCGACAGGGAGTCGGATTCCAGTTGGTTATCCGAAACCCACATCGAATTGTAATAGTGAATCTTTGTGACTGATAAATTTATTTTATCTATGAATCTGTGAATGAAGATAAGCGTTATCGATTATACCGCTTATCGATATATCTGTGATGATTGATGTTGCACTATTGTGTGTGAAACCCCTGGACTACACTTTTACACACACAAATATGGATTTCACGTGGAAATCGGTTAAGTCACGGATAATTTAAATCTGCTGTTTTTGAAATTGAAATTTTTAGTTCAATTGATTTTGAAATTTGAAATTTGGGTTTAAAAGTGAAAAGCTTTTGAAATGGAATTTCGAATCTAAAAGTTATTTTGAATAACTTAATCGAGTTTTGAAAATTTAAATAATTTGATTTAAATTTGAATCTAAGTTGAAATTGAATCCTATGATTTGAAATTACGGTTAAAGATGATATAAATGTGTTTGTATGAATTTAAACCATTTTAAAAGTATTGTTTGAGAATTTGGATTTAACCCAAGAACTTTAACTCGTATAAATGAATCAGATTTCCAAAATGAAAACTGTTTGTTTTAAAGGAATAAAAGCTTTCAGATAGAAAATGAAATTCCAGTTTAGTTAAAGGAATTTCAAGTTTGAATTGAAAATAGTTTTCCAAGTTATGAATGAATTCTTTTTGAAAGTTATGAATTGAATCTGTTATCTTTAACAGATTTAAAATGACGATTTATTTAAACCCTTCGAAATGAAATTGTTTTGAAAGCTATAAGTTAAATCTTTGTTTTAAAGATTTAACGAGTTAATCAAATTGAAATGAGAATTAATTTGGAAAATCTGTGAATGAATCTTTTATTTAAAAGATTAAAATGTGGAAAGTGTTTAAACCGTTGAAGGTTGTTTAAAATGAATCTTTTTGTTTAAAGATTTGAAATGGTAATTGGTTAAACCATTTGAAGAAAGATTTTGGGTAATAAGTTGTGACTTAATTGAAATCCCATATCCATATGTTTTAAATATTTTGCTCACTATTTGGGTTAGCCGGGAAAGGACCTTTGGGTCGTATAACCCATTCCGAATAGTGATACGTCGTATATGGATAGCATTTGAAGACCGATGATGAAGACCGGATATTTTCGAAAACGAAAGGACAACTCATCGAATGTCTCTGCATCGACTGGTCCCCGGTATAGAGATTTATATCACTCTTTTTGTGATGGGAAGTCCAGACGTGATTGGAAATTATCCGGAATTGCAAGGGCTTCGTGAGAAGTGCCTTCGGTTCTGTTCGAACCCGGAACAGACTTGTATGGTTACGTGTCTGACATTACACTTTGAGATATAAAGCCGATTTCTTTCAAATACATTTCTGTTTGGTGGCGGAGAATTTATTCTCTTAGCTTAACACCCTTCTCTGAGACGTACGAGCTCAGAGGTTATGTAGTTAAAATTTATCAGCGATATATCCCAATTTGGTAATGTGGCATGCTGAGTGTTGCTGTGTGATGATCAGTGTTTGATCATTTGTGATATGATCATTTGTTTGATCATTTATCTTTGTGATCATAGGTTGATCATTTGTTGACCCAAAGCTTGGCTTTTTGAAAAAGCGTAGCTTTGTGGACGAGACTTCGTCGAGCCTCACAACCCGGTAATGGTCGAAACAGGAATCGTGCGGCAAGGTTTTCAGGGGTAGCTCCCCTAGGGTATGACCATTCCTTCTGGAAAAGGGTAGTATCATGGTATGGAGCCCAGATACTTACTCATGTGGATACACTTTCTTTATGATGTGTGATGTTGGTTATCGAGCGCTCGGATAAAGGTCCCAAAGGACCGGGGGTGGCATATCTGAGGTTTCTTTTATCCCTTGGGAAAAGGGGTTGCCGGCCTTGTTTGGCAGAGAACAGTTGGTTCTCGGAACGTCCCGCCAGAGGCGTTTCTTTCGTGGAATAGGAAGTTCCTTAGCCTGACCATTTGTTGGAAATCCAAACAAAACAATACGAGCCCTGTACGGTTTTAGTTGTATTACCTGCCATGGAATGTGGTGGTAACCTGCTATTGAACATGGTAGCTATAGTAGGCATAAGTGCGAAATGTCTATGCTGGCTAAGATTTATATTCTACTTTCGAAAATGTTTTCTGCACTATGCACTAGTAATAATATCAAATGATTTGATTTTGCGTAGTAAGCATCTTTGACTATCATAAGAAGAAATCTCCTCCAATTCTACGTTTGCATTGTGTGTGTGGTGGGAGGTCTTATGGTAGTTTCATTTTCCAAAAGCATTGCGAATTGACTTTAAAATTCTCTGCTATTTGTTTTAAAGATAAACTGTTTTTGTTGCTCACACCAGTCCCATGACTGATCCGGAGTTTATTGTTTCTTTCCTAAACTCTGGATGCTCAAAATTTTCTACACGAGCAGTCTAGAGTTTGGTTTTTCAGATAGTCAGATTAGTAGGTTATCTGGTGCTAGTTCAGTCTTTGGATCGGACTGCACTTGCTTATCTTGGTGTATCGTTATTGGGAGTTCAAGCTATTTCTGGATTAGTGCTTTGAAGATGGAGATTATCCGCTGCTGATGTTATCGTTTTCTTTTCCGCTGCTATTTATTGTATCATATCTCTGATGTATATTGATATTCATTGTATCATTCTGTTGTATCAGATATTGTATATCAATGTATTATTCATTTATTCCGCTGTGTTATTTACTTAATGTTGTTATAAGCTCCGGCGACTTGGATTTGAACGGTCGAATCTACGGCATTCGAGTACGATGTAAAGTATGGATGTCGATTTTCGAACGCGAAAATCTGGGACGTTACATTTGGTATCAGAGCTAAGGTTGAACTTTAGCTCAGGAGTATAACACGTTAAGTAGCTCATTAGAGATAGAGTGAAGTAAACTCTAGAATGAGTAATCCTTAAGATATCCGTCTGAACGTCTCAGTAAATTCTCTTACTATCCACTGATAGTGAGTATGAGTGCAAGAAGAGGACGAGATAGGGGACAGGGAAATACGACTATAAATGGTCAATACCCTGCAACAGTGGAAACAACTTTCTCTATCAATTTTCCTTTGATTTGTTTCCAAATTCTTTTGATTGCTTCGTACCAACTACAAGAAGAAGTTTCGGCGTGATGATGACTCTACAAATCGTTGCAGAAAATCCTTACTTAGTATCTTCATCGTTTTCTTATCATCTTTTGATTTAAACCTTAATGAACTTGAAATTGGAAATTTTAATTTGAGGTAAATCGATTAATAGAATATGAAGGATAAATTTGAATTGTATCGGTAAAACGATTTCGTTTGAAACCCAATTTTGAAATTCTATTGAAATTTCTTGTGAATACCAAAGTCCGAAGAGGGACAAATTGGTACGTGTTCTGAGATATTCCGACTTGAATTTGGAATTCATATCATAAGTTGAGGAGTTATAGGAGATCGAATCTGTCTATCCCTTCGTTGTTTCGTGCCTGCGAATTTCGAGGACGAAATTCTTTTAAGGAGGGAAGTTTGTAACGACCCCGAAATTTAAATTTATTTAAATTAATAATTTATTGAATTTTTGAATTAAATCGATAATTAAATAAATTTTTGGATAAAAATTTGTAAAATTAATTATAATTGTAGCGAGTTTCCCCGGATCCAAATTAAAATTTGTTAAATCATTTAATTTTAAATATTGTATATATAGGTGATTTGAATCTTGATAAATGGTTTAATAAATAATTTAAGTTAAAATAGAAGTAAATGTTTGAAATAGAATAAACCTTATAAATATTAAAAGCATAAGTATAAAATAAAATTTTAACAACGTATTTTTTTAGAATGTCATTTGAATTTAAAGTAAATGGATTTTAAAATAAATATATAGAGAAATACAATATAATTTGTATTTAAGTAAAAATAAATAAATTAAGTTAGAAAATTATAACAATATATTAATGAACTTTGTAAAAATATAAGCAAATACATTAACAAATAAAAACAAACAACATATAGAATAAAATAGAAACTTATTTACATATTCAAGTGTAGGCAAAATAAGAAGAAGATAAAACAAATACATAAATATCAAATAGCAAAACAACAAAGTAAGATAGAAATTCATTTTGTTGTAGAGTAATGAAAACAAGCAAATAAACAAAACAAAAGATGAACAAAACCAATACAACATTATCTTTCAGCCGAGCAAAACAAAATATAAAACAAAAGAAATACAAACCCATGACTAAAATCACCTCAGCCACCATAACATCATCTCCAGCCGAAAACAAAGAAATGCAAGGCAATGGAATAAACAAAGTAATATGTACATAAGGTAATAAATGAAACATACCTCTAGCCTATCAAAGCATCTTCAGCATGGTCAAGTATCACCTCAGCCATACTTATTGAATACATCACTTTGTACAACTACTTCTTTTTATATACCAACCTCATTCATATCAGCCTTCTCCTCTGCTGTTTCGAAACTGAAAAGAAATCTAAAATGAATACCATCTCAACTTTAAAACAATACAAATCAATGCAACTCAGGGATTTAAAGAAGGTCTCAGCAAGCATAGATTCGACTGAGCTAAGAAATGACAAACAACGTCTTCAAATCTGAAGCAATTTTCAAAACCTGGAAAACAACAAAATTCAATTTCCAGTTCATTCATCTAGTTCTGTTTTCTGTCTTCATTTTAAGGTGAGTAAACTCCTGTCTAAAAAGCTTAAACTTGTTTTTATCTGTGGTGCCTATGATCTTCTTTGAATTTATGATGTGAATGATGTTTGCACGTATGAAATGAATGGAATGTATGTATATAGGTAGTACATGTCTGGGCATGTCTTATATACAGGCAAATTCACTTCTGTTCTGAGTTTCAGGTTTCAAACCCTGTTTAAAAATCAATATCTCTTCCTTTGATCCTTATTTGGCTTTAGGATCTAAACAAACTTTGTTTGTTTAGCTATGTTTTAAGGTTCAAAAATAAATTTAAGTAGATTCAACTTAAGTTTTCTCTGAAAATTTGAAGGGTAGAAGATAAACAGTAAAGTTCATAACAATGTCAAAATTCGAGTATCATAATCCCTGGACTCTCCTACATTATCGAGTTCGATTTGAAAAATCATGATTTTTAAAAGGAAAATCAGATTTTTTAGTGGAGTATTTTTCGAGAAATTCAGGGTTGAACGGAATTGGTACTTTGGGAGATTTCTGGTCGTCGGCGAACTATTGGTTGTTGTGATCATGACTGTAGCTCGTTGAAGGGTAGGGGATTATCAGAAAAATACTGGGTGAAATTATAATTCACCGAGGATGGCAAACGTGGTCGATTTAGGATTTAAACCTAGTTTGGGTTAACGAAGTTGGAGAGGCATGTTCGTTGGCGTTGAGGCATCGGACATGGTCAGTCCAAGGGGAATAGGAGCTGGAAGACGAGACGAAGCTATAGTGTGGTTGGCATAAGCTCCGGTGGACGAAGGCGGAGCTGTGTGATGATTTTCTGGTGATGGGTGGTTTCCAGTGTTGGGTCGACTTGTTCGATTTCGATTCGCGAGGGGATTATGTATCTGGGTGGTCAGGGGAGTGGGGTTGGTCGTCGATGATGTGCTGGAGGGGGCGACGTTGATCGGAGATCGCTTTGGTGATCGTGCACGTGCACGGTGCACCAAGTCTGGTGATCTGGAATTTTTAGTCTGGGTAGCACTCGAAGTTTTACTCGAGTTTATTCACGTTTTGCTCGAGTGAATCCCTATTTTTCTCGAAGTAAAATATAGGGGACTCGGGTAGATTTGTTTTCAAGTTTTTAACAGTACCCAGTTTTACAGATTTTAAAGTGTTGGTTTTTAGATTGTAACCAATGTTAAACTGAGTTTAATTAAATATTTAAATTCCAGATTTTTGGAATGAAGAGAAAGTTTAAAATTTGAATACTTTAAATAAACTTAAATATTTTGAACTTAAGGTAATTTGATTTAAAATCTCCTCATAACTAAGATTGGCTTTAACTGGAAATTTAATGGTTTTTAAAAAGTTAGTTTTAAAGTGATTTTAAGTTAAATTAGTGATCGTTTAAACTTGGAGTTTAAAATGGAAGTTCAAAAGAAAATTTGAAATAAATGTTTCCAAACATATGGAAGTGAAATTTAATCAATATTGAAAAATGAGTCTTCTTTAAGTAATAAAGATTAAGATTTAAATTCATTAACCATTAGAATAATTAGAATGATAATCGATAATTTGTATTGATTAAATTAGTAATTATAAGTGGAAATGTATTAATTAAAGTAAATAATGAGTTAAGAAATTAATATGTAATTAAGAATCTTAGATTTGACTTTAATTAATTAATGAATGGTTAATTGAACTTATAATTAAAAATGAGGGAATTGTAAGTTATTATTTTAGAAATTAAATAAATGTTAATGAAGATCATTAACTAGATTATTTTATAATTAATTAATATAATTGATTTTTAATAGTTAATTAGATTAATTAATTTGATAATCAACATTGTAATTATTAAGCGTAATTAAAAATGGGAAGAAATTAAGGTATTAAATACCCATTTTAAGTTAATTGAGAAATTGATTAATTTGAGTTAATTAATTAAGTTTAATTAATTTGGTTTATCACTTGATAATTGGGAGATATAATTACTTAGGAAAGTAATTGATGAATAATTACTAGATGTAATTAATTGGATAATGTTTTGTGATATACCCTGATTTATGTCATGATCTGTGATTTCTGTTTCTGTGATATACTGTTATATGAATATGAAAACCCTTGACCCATAGAACGACACTTGAATTTCGATGCGACAGGGAGTCGGATTCCAGTTGGTTATCCGAAACCCACATCGAATTGTAATAGTGAATCTTTGTGACTGATAAATTTATTTTATCTATGAATCTGTGAATGAAGATAAGCGTTATCGATTATACCGCTTATCGATATATCTGTGATGATTGATGTTGCACTATTGTGTGTGAAACCCCTAGACTACACTTTTACACACACAAATATGGATTTCACGTGGAAATCGGTTAAGTCACGGATAATTTAAATCTGCTGTTTTTGAAATTGAAATTTTTAGTTCAATTGATTTTGAAATTTGAAATTTGGGTTTAAAAGTGAAAAGCTTTTGAAATGGAATTTCGAATCTAAAAGTTATTTTGAATAACTTAATCGAGTTTTGAAAATTTAAATAATTTGATTTAAATTTGAATCTAAGTTGAAATTGAATCCTATGATTTGAAATTACGGTTAAAGATGATATAAATGTGTTTGTATGAATTTAAACCATTTTAAAAGTATTGTTTGAGAATTTGGATTTAACCCAAGAACTTTAACTCGTATAAATGAATCAGATTTCCAAAATGAAAACTGCTTGTTTTAAAGGAATAAAAGCTTTCAGATAGAAAATGAAATTCCAGTTTAGTTAAAGGAATTTCAAGTTTGAATTGAAAATGGTTTTCCAAGTTATGAATGAATTCTTTTTGAAAGTTATGAATTGAATCTGTTATCTTTAACAGATTTAAAATGACGATTTATTTAAACCCTTCGAAATGAAATTGTTTTGAAAGCTATAAGTTAAATCTTTGTTTTAAAGATTTAACGAGTTAATCAAATTGAAATGAGAATTAATTTGGAAAATCTGTGAATGAATCTTTTATTTAAAAGATTAAAATGTGGAAAGTGTTTAAACCGTTGAAGGTTGTTTAAAATGAATCTTTTTGTTTAAAGATTTGAAATGGTAATTGGTTAAACCATTTGAAGAAAGATTTTGGGTAATAAGTTGTGACTTAATTGAAATCCCATATCCATATGTTTTAAATATTTCGCTCACTATTTGGGTTAGCCGGGAAAGGACCTTTGGGTCGTATAACCCATTCCGAATAGTGATACGTCGTATATGGATAGCATTTGAAGACCGGTGATGAAGACCAGATATTTTCGAAAACGAAAGGACAACTCATCGAATGTCTCTGCATCGACTGGTCCCCGGTATAGAGATTTATATCACTCTTTTTGTGATGGGAAGTCCGGACGTGATTGGAAATTATCCGGAATTGCAAGGGCTTCGTGAGAAGTGCCTTCGGTTCTGTTCGAACCCGGAACAGACTTGTATGGTTACGTGTCTGACATTACACTTTGAGATATAAAGCCGATTTCTTTCAAATACATTTCTGTTTGGTGGCGGAGAATTTATTCTCTTAGCTTAACACCCTTCTCTGAGACGTACGAGCTCAGAGGTTATGTAGTTAAAATTTATCAGCGATATATCCCAATTTGGTAATGTGGCATGCTGAGTGTTGCTGTGTGATGATCAGTGTTTGATCATTTGTGATATGATCATTTGTTTGATCATTTATCTTTGTGATCATAGGTTGATCATCTGTTGACCCAAAGCGTGGCTTTTTGAAAAAGCGTAGCTTTGTGGACGAGACTTCGTTGAGCCTCACAACCCGGTAATGGTCGAAACAGGAATCGTGCGGCAAGGTTTTCAGGGGTAGCTCCCCTAGGGTATGACCATTCCTTCTGGAAAAGGGTAGTATCATGGTATGGAGCCCAGATACTTACTCATGTGGATACACTTTCTTTATGATGTGTGATGTTGGTTATCGAGCGCTCGGATAAAGGTCCCAAAGGACCGGGGGTGGCATATCTGAGGTTTCTTTTATCCCTTGGGAAAAGGGGTTGCCGTCCTTGTTTGGCAGAGAACAGTTGGTTCTCGGAACGTCCCACCAGAGGCGTTTCTTTCGTGGAATAGGAAGTTCCTTAGCCTGACCATTTGTTGGAAATCCAAACAAAACAATACGAGCCCTGTACGGTTTTAGTTGTATTACCTGCCATGGAATGTGGTGGTAACCTGCTATTGAACATGGTAGCTATAGTAGGCATAAGTGCGAAATGTCTATGCTGGCTAAGATTTATATTCTACTTTCGAAAATGTTTTCTGCACTATGCACTAGTAATAATATCAAATGATTTGATTTTGCGTAGTAAGCATCTTTGACTATCATAAGAAGAAATCTCCTCCAATTCTGCGTTTGCATTGTGTGTGTGGTGGGAGGTCTTATGGTAGTTTCATTTTCCAAAAGCATTGCGAATTGACTTTAAAATTCTCTGCTATTTGTTTTAAAGATAAACTGTTTTTGTTGCTCACACCAGTCCCATGACTGATCCGGAGTTTATTGTTTCTTTCCTAAACTCTGGATGCTCAAAATTTTCTACACGAGCAGTCTAGAGTTTGGTTTTTCAGATAGTCAGATTAGTAGGTTATCTGGTGCTAGTTCAGTCTTTGGATCGGACTGCACTTGCTTATCTTGGTGTATCGTTATTGGGAGTTCAAGCTATTTCTGGATTAGTGCTTTGAAGATGGAGATTATCCGCTGCTGATGTTATCGTTTTCTTTTCCGCTGCTATTTATTGTATCATATCTCTGATGTATATTGATATTCATTGTATCATTCTGTTGTATCAGATATTGTATATCAATGTATTATTCATTTATTCCGCTGTGTTATTTACTTAATGTTGTTATAAGCTCCGGCGACTTGGATTTGAACGGTCGAATCTACGGCATTCGAGTACGATGTAAAGTATGGATGTCGATTTTCGAACGCGAAAATCTGGGACGTTACAGGGGCCAAGTGTTACATCCATACTGTGTAGTTAATGCCCCGCTATATCCCCGCTATAACTCCGATATATCTTATAGCGGATTCCTACCGCTACGATTTTTCCATATATCCCCAACATATAGCCTTTCCGCTTTAATCCCCGCTATTTCCGCTATATCCCGTTATTTCCGCTATATTCCGCTATTTCCGCTATATCCCGTTATTTCCGCTATATTCCACTATTTCCGCTATATCTTCTATAAAAAATTGGATTGAAAAATGATATTTATACGCTATAAAAATTATGAAATTAATTAATTTCATTGAATTTTTGATATATGTTTAGAAATGATAATACTCTAATATTCTACTAAATTAAATTAAGTTATATAACAGTTTTACGTTTATTTACAGTACATTTGCACATATTTTTATTTAAAATTATTTTTGTATTAATTATAATTCAATTGAATGTTAATTTTTCACATAATTACTATCTATATATTTGTAAAAACAACAAGTATGGGATTTATATGCTATTTTAGAGTAATCCGATAT
Organism: Allium fistulosum; assembly: GCA_030737815.1. Taxonomy (NCBI): domain Eukaryota; kingdom Viridiplantae; phylum Streptophyta; class Magnoliopsida; order Asparagales; family Amaryllidaceae; genus Allium; species Allium fistulosum. The sequence goes on from CM060904.1 coordinate 695,522,064, forward strand.
ATCCCGCTATATCTTCGCTACATCCCCGCTATGACTTTTTGCACCTCTACCGCATTGAATCCACCGAGCGCTTTAACTGCACAGTGATCCATAATTTCCAAAAATGGATAAGGTGTGAAACCATCGAAGATAGGCAGTATGAAACTATTGCACTTTGAAGCTATTTCACTTTGAAAGCTATCGCACATTGAGGAATAAAGACCGTTGAATATTGAGAATAAGCCATCACATATTAGGATGTAGAGCTATCATAAGTTGATGCTATAAGCCATCGCAAGTTGATTCTATAATCCATCATAAGTATAAGAAACAAGCGATCGCAAGCTGATAGCCATGAGCCATCGCAAGTTGAGTTGAGGGCTATCGCAAGTTAAATATTGAAGTTATCATAAATTGACACCATGAAGCAATCAAAAGTTGATATAGACGAAGCTATTGTATTATGAGAGCTATCGCATGTTGAAATCTATGTAACCTCGCATGATGAAAATCATAGAGCCAACGCATGTTGAGAAATTACAAGCCATCGCATGTTGGTAATATTAATGTTATCGCAAGTCAAGGATAGATGGAAGCGATCGCAAGTCAAGAATGAAGAAACTATCACATGTTGGGGAGTTAGGCCATCGTATAAAAAGTGAAGCTATCACTAATGTAGAAGAGCTTTTAGAAATAAAAACTATTAAATTGGAGAGGAATGTTAATTAAAAGGAGAAGTTAAGGACGTCATAATAAGGAATATTTGTTGGAGTACAATGGTGTTTCCACATCAAACAAATCAATTCAAAGATTTGTAAAAAGGAAGATATGGGCAACATTCAACAACAAAGGATAGCAATGAATCAAGTGAAGAGGTAGTATATTAACGTAAAGGAAATTCTATGTAATAGATCTTCAAGGCACTCATATACAACCATTCCCACTTGATTAATACCATGGCCAACATAGCAATCCGGGTGAACTACTATAATCCCGAGATTATGACTTATGGCACCATCAAGACCGTCCATCTTGTTAAGCCACCAATCCATGTCAACTTCCGACCAATACGAGCAAGTTATGCCCCTCCTCAACTACTATAAATAGATACATACCTCCACATAAGAAGGGGGTCCTCTTTTCTTTCTCCTTCTAAGCATAAATCACTTTTTGGGACATGACATTTCTAAGCTCCCTTGAAAGCTTGAGAACTCCTCTAATAGCCGATGAAGAAGAAGATGACTCGAACTTTTGAATATAAGGACCATCAAAAATAAGAAATTGCATATTGAATTTATTTTAAAAAAGGAGATGACTTATAATTTTTTCATATTAACCATTGGATGGTAAATATTGCCTATGTACTATCATTTACATATGAAAGAAAGATGACTTGAACCTTGGACATTTTGGATATTTTGGACATATATTGATTCTGGGCATATTTGGAATTATATGTCTGTTAAAATATTTTGATGTTGAACCAAAAATTGAATTAACATTTTGGTGTTTTCACCGAGAATTGAACTCAACAAATTATTTTAAAAAATCAAAATACTCTTGATTTCAATTTTTATTTTTAAATAATTTTAACAAATAGGAAATATTTATTGTGAGTACGATGGTAGGAGAATTTTTCGAATTCGATTATTTTTTAGATAGTTATTAATTTTTAAATATTTTGCAAAAATAGTTCCACAATATAGTTATCGCGGTTGGTGAAATCCCTCAACTCAACTAGTTCTTCCTTAACTTACGACATTACTCCTCAACAAGCGGCAACTCCTTTCCCTCCATCAACTATCGACAACCAACTTATGGCAACTCTTTTCCTCCCCATCAACCTATGACCACACTCCTCCCCAACGTTCCATAACCCCATTAGCATGCGATGGCCAATGGTACCTCCTTAACTTACGAAAACCTCCTCAGTTTGCGATACCAACCTACGATGGCCTTTATCAAACCATGATGGCTAATGTGGGATGGTGATGATAATTTTCAATCCGCGATGGTAATTTGGAAGCATGTCAACATGGGATGACTTTAGAAACTAAAAAGAAGAAGAAAAGCTAAACGAATAGTTCATCAATGATTGATATTCCAACCAAGCCTACCAGCGCCAATCTAGAACAAAGTAGATGCCAAAAAATTGTTGTCAGAAGCCAAGAACATCGACAAACTCAAACCCTAAATTCCAACTGCCATCAAGGCCTATAGTGGTTGTGAAAAATGAATGTCTACTGGGGTTTTCATCAAAAATGAAGGAGATCATTTAAGTTCAAATACGCTCGCCTTACTCCAAATTAGGACACCACAACAAACCAGATGAAAGCTCTCCCTCTCCCTTGTGTGCGCAAGCAGCACGACATCCCCAATCATCATGGCAACTTCAAAATTGAGCTGAATATGTAACCAATTCACCAAATATTGACCAAAATTCAAAGAGAATAAAAGGCTTCTAGGATAATATGCCACCGTAGATCGAGTATAATCATCAAGGGGAGCAAGTTGGTATAAATAATTTGAGGAATGGTTGATGGATTAAAAGTTGCAAACCAATGACCATGATTGGCTATATCTATTCGTTAAAATCTAAATAAGAGTAGCTTTTAAGGAAATTGGCATTGTTGGAAAGCTCTTAGAAAAATACAAACAACAGTGAAAACCATTCGCTTGTATCTATCCGTATGTGAGAGAAACAACTAATAAAAGTTTGAAAATTTGAGTAACGATCAATTTTGAAAATTAAAAATTTTGAAAATTGAAAATTTTGAATGATTAAAAATTCAATATAATCAATTGTAAATTGAAATATAAAATAAAGTGAGGAGAACAAATGAGTTTTGAAAACCTAATGTATATTAAAGCCAATCTGTCGCCTTAGAAAGTAACAGAAAATATATCGTAATAAAGCGAATTCGATGAAAGGTGGTATTGCGATAACGAACCTTATGAAACCTACAAAATTTTTGAAATTATAAACCATTTACACCTTCGCAAATATACCAAGCAAAAATTATGTTTAAATTACAAATTCCTCTTGTATTATATGCTAAGAATATATGTTGGTCATTTGTACTAAAATTTTCATTGATTCACTAATAGGAATTCAATTTCATTTGCAGGTAAAACGATAATCATCTATTATTCAAAGCCATATATCGCATCATCGAAGATGCAAAATTATGAGATTCCAGATTTCTTTATCATGTAGATTATTCTTTGATAATAAAGCATGGGATAACATCTCTTGAATTATTGAATTAAACAAAATTCTCAATCTTCTATTCCCAAACATAGGTTAGGTTTTCCTATCAAGTAATGATGGGTTTCTTTTTTAAATGGGTTCCCAGTATTTCCAATTATTACTAAATAAATCGTAACTGTCAAAGCAAATTCCCGAGAGTAATGCAAAGGTTATATATTACTCAAGGCAATGAATCTTTATTCAATCAAAGGTTGGATTCTAACTCTCTACCATATGATTATGGATTTCTTTACTATATGGACTTCTAGTTTTCTTGATGATATTCATACAAATATGTAGAAATGTAAAAAGAAGGGACTACTTATTATCGAAGCCTACAAATTTCATAATCAAAAGTATGATTCTACAAAATTTTGATTTTCTTCATTGGACGTGGATTATTATTTGAGGATGATTACTTATATTCCTTAAATGGACATCGGGGATTCTCTATAATATGTACTTTTGAAATCCTCTATGTGATATACAGACTCTATTAATTTAGAGGGAGAGTCTATCAACTCCTGAATTTCTTTGTTAGAAACAAATTATTATCTAATGGTGAATCCTCATTCAAATTATCGAATTATTCATCAACAAAAGGATTGGGGCTATAATTTCTTTATTAGTATGACAAAGGACGGTCTTTGCCAAAAATAAAATCTTGATCTTCAATCATGAGACATGGATTCGAAACCTCTATTATGTGATGATGGATTCCTTTATATAGGAGTGTGGTCTTCTTTATTACTGTTTCGATGAAAAATTCCAAAGAGGTGAAAATAAGAACTATTCATTATTCAATGCCATATATCTTATCATCAAAGCGGTTAATCTATAAAATTCTGGATTACCTTATCAAGCACAAATTATTTTTTAATAACGATGCTTGGAATATCATCTCCTAAGTGAATTAACCAAATGAGGTCTCGGTCTGCCATTTTTGAACATGAACCTAAATTTCCTATTGAATAATGGTGGATTTCTTTATTGAATAAGTCTTTGGTCTTACTTATCATTCCTTAGATGGTAAAACCCATATTATCAAAATACGTCCCTTAGCGTGAAGATCAACGAAATCTCTAAAATAAGATACTTTTGTGGCCGCCTGTTTTAGAAATATTCCCAGAGATGTGAAAGAGCATGGATTTCATTTTATTTAAATTTACAAATTCATTGCCAAAATACGAGTACTCATCCCATATGAATGGATAACAAGATTTCTGGTTAAGAGTGTACCATTAAAGGTATCTACGAGGTCTGCATATTTCATTAATGTGAATGAAGACCCCGTAAATCCCTAGATTCCTTTATTAGAAATAAATTATTATTCAACAATGAAGTTTAATGCATTGCTCCTTTAGATTATAATGGTATTCATCAAAAAAAGAAATAGTTCATCTTCGCATAGTTAATATAATGATAAGATTTCCTTACCAAATATTGTCTAAAAATGAATTTCAAAAGTATCATCTTTTAGTGGGTTAGTTGTCAACAACAGGTCTGATTAAGAGATCCAATCTTCTATTTCGAAAGCAAGATTTGAGTTATATATTACAATGAATTTTTGGTTATTATCCAGATGTAAAACTCTTTTTATAAAATCATGTCACTCCCAACCCAATGGTCAATAAGGTTTGTTAGAAAAATGTGTTATCATCGTTCTCTCCTTTGGACAAGTTTTCAAATAAGTAAAATTCTATGCTATCTGATACTCTATCAATCAAAAACATAAATCTTGCCAACACCACTGTCCCAGTGGTTAGGCGCTTAGACTATAGTGGGAGAGGTCATAGGTTGGAAACTTGCGTAGCGTAATTCAAATTGCTCGATAAATATTGACAGGTAGTATGTTGTATACTACCTAAGAGTTATAGTGTTGATATTTGCTACCATCTAAGTACCTAATTTTAAAAAAGCATAAATCTGTAGAAGTTTGGATTTTCTTTTTAAAATATGGATCTTTTTCTAATAATAAAATCCCATTCTCCAATCTCGAACATGGATTACCGGTCTTCTTTGTAATGGACTCCTGCCACCAAATGATCAAGATGAAATAGAATTTCCATCCGCAGCTTCATATACACCTTCAGGAATTTTTGGCATAAAGATATTTTGGTAAAGGAGATTTTAAAAAGGTAAACGGTAGCAAAGTAACTAAAAGAGTATTAAGAATCAATGGCCGCAAATATCATCATACAGATGGTTGGATAAACATTGATAAAGGGAACACCATTGTAAGATAGGAATGAATCAAAGAAGTTAAAGATGCCAAGTGTAACGACCCTGAATTTTTGACATTTAAAATATGAATATTTAATTGAGTTTAAATATTCGAATGATAGGTTAATTTGAAATTCAAATATCAGAATGAATTTAGCGATTAAATTATTGAATTTAATTATTGAAACTGGGTAAAAATTTGAATCTTCGATTTTAAGCTGATTAAAAATAATCTGAAGGCTTAGAAAATTTATATTGATAATACTGAAGATAATGGAAGCTTCAGAATTGAAATTGAAACTGCTTTGTTCAGTTTTGAATTTATATCGTTTAGTCGACATTTAAAAATAGCGTTCCGGGGCACGGTCTCGGAATTCGACGAAACCAGTTCCATTGGGTCCGTAATAGTTTGTTATTATCGGATTTCAATTTTCGTGATGTTTGGAGTGATCATTTGGCCGTACGATAGGCAAACGCACTGAAATTAAATCGAAATTTTAAATTTAATAACTGGTCCAAAAAGCTATCTTCTCCATACGATCAAATTTGGACCCGAAACCTTTTCCATCGCCTTCGGAATAGGCGTATAACATTACGAACGCCTGGCGGCACGTCTCGATAGGATATCGAGATTTTGAGTCGCAAATTCGGGACGATTCGAATTTGAATTTAAATTGGATAATTTATCCGAGTTGACTTCAGTTGAAATTCCCTCACATCAAAACTTTTCTCTGCACCTCTGAAGCACTGCAGCCTTTCTCCATACGCCAATATCAAATCGTGTTCCCCTCAGCCTCATGTTAAAATACACGAGAAAAGAAAACAAACGAAACGAAACATTTTCTTTCGTTCGAACTTCAAACAATGGTAGAAATCAAAAATCGCCTGCATTTATCTTCACTTCCTCCTATCTTCAAAACGAAAAAAAAAAAAAAAAATTTATGGCCGCGTACGTTTGAAATAAGAAAATCTCCTATCTTCAGCTCGCAAGCAAATCGTATCAAATCGCGAGCCTTTCCAGTTCCTCCTTTCAATTCTAATTCGCGATTCATGGGGATCTCGATGTCGAGCATCACGAAGTGGAGGAGAGCACGCGCGAGGCGCGGTGGCGAGTTCGTTTCGAGCTAGGGCACGAGGCAGGGGGTTGGTCGAAGTCTCGACTTCTGGAAGGTCGCGACTTGATTTCCGAGTTCGTATGTTGGAGGCGATTCGAAAGCATTCGAACTCGAGTTCGTATAGGGATTGCGGGGCAACATCGAAGCGGAGGCGACTCGTGATGTCGTGATGGCGACGCGGGCTCCTCGTGTGTGCGAGCATCTGGGAGGTTGGACGAGGCTTGGAGGCGCACGTATTAGGGCTTCACTGCGGGGTTATTCGCGAAATCGAAGGGACGAGTTAGGGGTTCGGCGACAGTCGAAGTCGAGATCGGCGAATCGAGTTCCAGTTGAGGTGGTTTCGAGAGTGCGAGCGATATTCTTTGAGTCGCGAGCTCGTTAGGGCTACGACGAGTTCATCAAGTGGAGGCGATGCCGCGTGGGTCGTTGTGATAGTCTGGGTTCGCATTCTCTACAGGAAGGTATATTTATATTCAGATTTAAATTTTTATAGCCTAAACAGAAATAATATACATACATGTTTTAATTTAAAACAGTAGATGTATATAGGGAGATAAGTTTTTATGGAAGATTTTAAAATGAAGAGTTTATATAAAAATCGGATTTTTAAATCTGAATATATTATATATATATGTGTATATGTATATGTAGGAAAAAAATAATAATAATAAGTATGCAGATTTTCAGTTCATAAATATGTACAGCGAAAAATTTTTATACAGTAAAATAAATCTGCTTATTTTAGAAGGAAATTGATTTGAGATCAAATTTTTAGATAAAATAAAATTTTATCAAATGGAAATTAATTTGTTCGATTTAATTCAAATATTGATGAATTGTATAAATTGTTATACAAGGTTTAATACAACGAAGAAATGGTCAAAATGGAAATGGATTGCAAAATAAAAAGCAAAGGTGAGATCTTCTCACTCAAATGAAAGTGGATTTTCTTTTACAGTTATTGATTGATGATTGACTGTTTGGATGTGTATTAGATATAGTAGGATATATCTATATATATATAGCAATATATACATATTGGCATATGTATATATTGGATTGATTGATTTCCCGCCTCGTATAGCGGATGAGACCCTATTGCGCCGTTAGTAAGCGGATGATATTTTATAAAACCCATATACCGCGATATTCCACCTCGAAGTGGAATTGGTATTGTGCTAACATCTGTGGATGCAGGGAAACAGGTTGGAGGGATCCAACAGGATTCCTCAAAACATTTGAATTGATTTCATATGTTGTTTAATTGATTATTTATAATCTGTGTATGATTATATCTGTGATTGAATTTGTTGAGAGCTATAATTTAGCCGAATGTGTTTTTGGTATCGTTGGATACCAGAAATAGATGAAATTGGATTTCTGAAATTAAAAATTGAATTTTTGATGGTTTGGAAAAAAATAAAAGAATTTACTTTAAAGGAGATAAATTTGTTTGAAATCAAAGTGATAATTGATTGGGTATTTAAAATAAATCTTTGAGGAATCAATATGAAAACGTATTTAATGTTGAATGGAAAAAAAAATGATTTGTGTTGAGAATAAATTTGAGAATCGATTTGTAAAATGATTTGGTAATTGGGATTAAAAGTTAAAATCAATTTGAAATGTGATTCGGTGTTGAAGTAAATTCAGAAATCAATTTGAAATTCGATTTGGGATTTGAAATAAAATGGAGAAATCAATTTTTAAAGTTGATTCGGAGTTGAAAATGAATGTTTGGAAAACGATTTGAAAATCGTGTAAAAGTGGATTTTTAGGAATGTAAATTCCGAATAGAAGTTGTAAAGGAAAGGGAAATTTGTTTTAAAAATAAATATTGATTTATTTTTAAAGGTGTGGAAAATATGATTTGAAATCGGATTTTCAAAGTGATGAAGTGTGGGAAATAAATTTACAAATTTGAAATGTAAATTTGAAATAAATCGATAAGGATTTATCTAATTGGTTTAAATGGACCATAATATGATTTGAAATGGATTTTCAAACGTGAAGTATGAAATATGATTTGAAATTGATTTTCAAATGTGAAGGGTGGAAGAATATATACCTTGTGAAAAGATTTGAAATTTAATAAATAATTTGGGAAAAATTATTTGAATTGGATGTTTGTTACGAATGTTATTGATAGTTAAAGAACCAACTATCAATATTTGCCTTTGAAATGACACTTGATTTGTTTTTAAAACAAACGCTCATTATTCGGTTAAGCCGGGAGAGGACCTTTGTGTCATATAACCCATTCCGAATAGTGTTACGTCGCGAATGGATAGCATTTGAAGACCGGTGTGAAGACCGGATATTTGTGAAAATGAAAGGACAACCTGTCGAATGTCTCTGCACCGAGTTGCTCCGGTATAGAGATTTATATCACTCTTTTTGTGATGGGAAGTCCGGACGTGATTAGTGAATATCCGGATTGCAAGGGCTTCTTTGGAAGTGCCTTCGGTTCCGTTCGATCCCGGAACGGACTTGTATGGATGTGTGTCTGACGTTACACTTTGAGATGTAAAGCTGGTTTCTATCAAATACATTTCTGTTGGTGGCGGAGAATTTATTCTCTTAGCTTAACACCCTTCTCTGAGACGTACGAGCTCAGAGGTTATGTAGTTGATGGTTACTAGTGATACATTCCCAATTTGGTAATGTGGCATACGAAGTGCTGATGATCATTGGTTGATCAAAGCGTGGCTTTGTGAAAAAGCGTGGCTTTGTGAAAAAGCGTAATGTTTATGGACGAGACTTCGTCGAGCCTCACAACCCGGTAATGGTCGAAACAGGAATGTGCGGCAAAGGTTTGTAGGGGTAGCGCCCCTAGGGAATGCCATTTCCTTCTGGATAAAAGGTGATATCATGGTATGGAGCCCAGATATTTTACCTATGTGGATTATATTTTGCGGTTGTTGCTTTTCGATTGAGGATCCTCGGATAAAGGTCGGTAACGACCGGGGGATGGCATAGCTCGTGTGTTAGTTACCTAGTTACAGCTCGGTTAGAGCGTGAGGTAGCGTCGGCCTTTGTTTGCGGAGATCCGGTTAGGATCCGGGGCGTCTTTCCAGAGGCGTTTCTATTTCGGTAAGGAAGTTCCTTAGCCTGATCATTTGTTGGAAATCCAAAGAAACAATACGAACCCTGTACGGTTTAATTGTATTACCTGCTATGGAATGTGGCGGTAACCTGCTACTGAACGTAGTAGCTATAGTAGACATACAACAATAGTTGTATGTTGGCTAAGATTGATATTATACTTTCGAAATGTTTTCCACACTAGGCATTAATAATAATATCAATTGATTTTGCGTAGTAAGCATTTTTGACTATCATAAGGAGAAATCTCCTCCAATTCTGCGTTTGCATTGTGTGTGTGGTGGGAGGCCTTATGGTAGTTTCATTTTCCAAAAGCATTGCGAAGTTGTTTTATTTTCTTTGCGAAAATAACTGTTTTACGATCTCACACCAGTCACCATGACTGACCTGGAGTTTATTGTTCCCTTTCTAAACTCTGGGTGCCCATAATTTTCCACACGGGCAGCCTAGAGTTATGTTATCAGGATATTCTGGATATTCTGGAGCTTTGGAGATGAGCTGGATGGCGAAGCGTACTATCGTACTTGTTATTTATTCCGCTGTGTATTCTGTATGAGGACAAGTTTATATAACTGTCCATTGTTGTAAACTCTGATGATTGATGTATGTATAAACTGATATAGTCTTTTGTTTTAAAGATTATTGATTTATCTATTATATATTGTTCCGCTGCGATATGTGAGATTCTGATATTGTTCCTGTTCTGTGTTTTCTGTGTTATTCTTCTCTCTTTTTCTTCTATCTTTTCTTCTACCTCTTCTTTTAACCCTAAAGTTTCGCGTTTTCGCCATTCGATTTTTCGACATTTGGTACAGTGGACGTATCGATGTCGAGTTTTCGGAAGACGGATTTGCGGGTATTTACAAGTGGTATCAGAGCATCCGGTTAAGCGACAACCCTGCTCTGTTGGGTGTTACTCATTAGAGATAGAGTCAGTAGTACTCTAGAATGAGTGTGAGTGTAATAATAGATATGAGCGCGTATTTGTTAGTGAATACAAAATTTGTTTTGTATTGTGTTGACTTATCGGTTGATTGTTTATAGATTCTGGTCGATGCAGGGTGGCCAACTGTAATCGATAGGGGTTTCTAAACTCTTAAACAAGATAAACCGACACAGTATTGTTTTAAATAGGGTAAATGAAATAATTTTACCCAAAACTACTTTTGTATAGAAAAGAAATGATTTTCTATAAATTATCATAGTATATGGATGCTTGGTTGTTAGGAAAAGATAATATTGAAGTATTATCATTGTTATATGAAATTGAATAAGAAATTCAAATAATAACCAAAGATTTGAAGATAAATTCATTTAACAAATGAAATTTATAAATATGAATTGAAAGATAATGAAATAAAAATCCATATACAAATGAGATTTGGAAATGTGAATTGTAAAGGTAATTTACAAATTGAAATACAATTTCAGAAAGAATATTTGAAATAAATTCATTAATGGAATGTAAATAAGTTGATAACTTATAAAATATTTGAAATCTAATTGGAATGAGGTTCAAATTGAAAATGAATGAATTTGTGAATGAATAAATAAATTTGCAACTGCAAGTGCAAGAAAATGAAATTGAGTGTTAAAATTCATTTTGAATTTGTAAGTAAATAGAACTGGAATTGAATTTGATTTGTGGAAAACGAAGTGATGTATTAAACTAAAATTAGTAAGTGAAGCTAATTGAAGATTGACCAAATGAATAAGGTTTGAAACGAATTGAATTCAATAATTATAAATGAAAGATTAATTGGATTTATATGAAATTGGTAATCCAATTTAAATATAAGTGGTAATTGAAAATTAATATAAAAAAAGTATGGAAAATACTTGTATTGAACTTAAGAAATAAGTGTGAAATTCTTAAGTAAATTTGATATTGAAAATATTCTAAGTTGGTGAATGTGAATATGAAATGCCAATTAAAATTGAATGGAATCAATTGGAAATGAAGTACTATACACATATGATATATGTTTTCCAAACTAAGGATATGAAAAAGTACCTTCCATTGAAAAAAATTGTGAAGGTGTTGGAACTCAGTATGAGTATCCGTTTGATCGTGATGGGATCATATTGATTGATCACGACGTATGCCACAGCGAAATTCGAGGGGCGAGATGCCTATGGTTACAAGCGATTCCACTGGGATAGTGGTGTAACCGCCGTGTGAACTACGATCTATGGCAACAACCATGGCGAAATTTAAGAGATGAGAAATCTACAGATTACGAGCGATTCTACTGGGATAGTAGCGAAACCGTCGAGTAACTGTGATCCATGGGGGAACGTGCTTTCCATATCCATTTTTAAAAAAGGATTTTTAAGTGATTTCAAATTGGGAATTGAGATAAAAGTGAATAAAGCTCAATATTCGAAATTAGAAGATGAATCGAATTCAAGTAAAAGCTGAATGAAAATCTGAATGAAAAATCTGAAGATAAAATGAATTCAAATTGAATTGAAATAGTAAAGTAAATTCAAATGAAATTGGAAATGCAAAATTGAATGAAAATAGATATGTAACTTCAATAGTGAAGTAAAAATGTATAAGAAGCATACATTGAAAATTGTGTAATGGAATTTGCAAAATGGTTTGAATATTGTTACTAGATATTATGGCTAGTAGGATATATACAGGTGTATACAGGAATTGGAATTTTGATTTCAAAAATAAATTTGAATTGCTCGACAAAAAGGTACGTATTTGAATTTCAGTATGAAATTTGATGAGTTTCTGATTTTGCCACTTGGCATTTTGTTTTCTTTTGAGATCTGAGAGTCCGTAGGGACGTTTTGTAGCCGTACCGTATTAGCCGCGCAAAGGAGACGCTGGCGAAATTTTTCGAAAATTTCGGGTGTTAGAAAATTTTTGAGGAAATTTTGAAAGTTTAAAATCTGGAATTAAACTCGAATTTGAATTGAGAAGTTAAACAAGGTTGTTTGAAACTTATAATTGAAGTTGGAAGTTTAGTTGAATTAATAACGAATCTTTAGTAGAAGGATTTGTTTTGAAAATGTGATAAAACTATTGGATTGTGAAAAATAGTAGATGAGTTAAGGACCATTTTTCCTAACTTGTAATTTCGGGACGAAATTCTTTTAAGGGGGGAAGATTGTAACGACCCTGAATTTTTGACATTTTAAATATGAATATTTAATTGAGTTTAAATATTCGAATGATAGGTTAATTTGAAATTCAAATATCAGAATGAATTTAGCGATTAAATTATTGAATTTAATTATTGAAACTGGGTAAAAATTTGAATCTTCGATTTTAAGCTGATTAAAAATAATCTGAAGGCTTAGAAAATTTATATTGATAATACTGAAGATAATGGAAGCTTCAGAATTGAAATTGAAACTGCTTTGTTCAGTTTTGAATTTATATCGTTTAGTCGACATTTAAAAATAGCGTTCCGGGGCACGGTCTCGGAATTCGACGAAACCAGTTCCATTGGGTCCGTAATAGTTTGTTATTATCGGATTTCAATTTTCGTGATGTTTGGAGTGATCATTTGGCCGTACGATAGGCAAACGCACTGAAATTAAATCGAAATTTTAAATTTAATAACTGGTCCAAAAAGCTATCTTCTCCATACGATCAAATTTGGACCCGAAACCTTTTCCATCGCCTTCGGAATAGGCGTATAACATTACGAACGCCTGGCGGCACGTCTCGATAGGATATCGAGATTTTGAGTCGCAAATTCGGGACGATTCGAATTTGAATTTAAATTGGATAATTTATCCGAGTTGACTTCAGTTGAAATTCCCTCACATCAAAACTTTTCTCTGCACCTCTGAAGCACTGCAGCCTTTCTCCATACGCCAATATCAAATCGTGTTCCCCTCAGCCTCATGTTAAAATACACGAGAAAAGAAAACAAACGAAACGAAACATTTTCTTTCGTTCGAACTTCAAACAATGGTAGAAATCAAAAATCGCCTGCATTTATCTTCACTTCCTCCTATCTTCAAAACGAAAAAAAAAAAAAAAATTTATGGCCGCGTACGTTTGAAATAAGAAAATCTCCTATCTTCAGCTCGCAAGCAAATCGTATCAAATCGCGAGCCTTTCCAGTTCCTCCTTTCAATTCTAATTCGCGATTCATGGGGATCTCGATGTCGAGCATCACGAAGTGGAGGAGAGCACGCGCGAGGCGCGGTGGCGAGTTCGTTTCGAGCTAGGGCACGAGGCAGGAGGTTGGTCGAAGTCTCGACTTCTGGAAGGTCGCGACTTGATTTCCGAGTTCGTATGTTGGAGGCGATTCGAAAGCATTCGAACTCGAGTTCGTATAGGGATTGCGGGGCAACATCGAAGCGGAGGCGACTCGTGATGTCGTGATGGCGACGCGGGCTCCTCGTGTGTGCGAGCATCTGGGAGGTTGGACGAGGCTTGGAGGCGCACGTATTAGGGCTTCACTGCGGGGTTATTCGCGAAATCGAAGGGACGAGTTAGGGGTTCGGCGACAGTCGAAGTCGAGATCGGCGAATCGAGTTCCAGTTGAGGTGGTTTCGAGAGTGCGAGCGATATTCTTTGAGTCGCGAGCTCGTTAGGGCTACGACGAGTTCATCAAGTGGAGGCGATGCCGCGTGGGTCGTTGTGATAGTCTGGGTTCGCATTCTCTACAGGAAGGTATATTTATATTCAGATTTAAATTTTTATAGCCTAAACAGAAATAATATACATACATGTTTTAATTTAAAACAGTAGATGTATATAGGGAGATAAGTTTTTATGGAAGATTTTAAAATGAAGAGTTTATATAAAAATCGGATTTTTAAATCTGAATATATTATATATATATGTGTATATGTATATGTAGGAAAAAAATAATAATAATAAGTATGCAGATTTTCAGTTCATAAATATGTACAGCGAAAAATTTTTATACAGTAAAATAAATCTGCTTATTTTAGAAGGAAATTGATTTGAGATCAAATTTTTAGATAAAATAAAATTTTATCAAATGGAAATTAATTTGTTCGATTTAATTCAAATATTGATGAATTGTATAAATTGTTATACAAGGTTTAATACAACGAAGAAATGGTCAAAATGGAAATGGATTGCAAAATAAAAAGCAAAGGTGAGATCTTCTCACTCAAATGAAAGTGGATTTTCTTTTACAGTTATTGATTGATGATTGACTGTTTGGATGTGTATTAGATATAGTAGGATATATCTATATATATATAGCAATATATACATATTGGCATATGTATATATTGGATTGATTGATTTCCCGCCTCGTATAGCGGATGAGACCCTATTGCGCCGTTAGTAAGCGGATGATATTTTATAAAACCCATATACCGCGATATTCCACCTCGAAGTGGAATTGGTATTGTGCTAACATCTGTGGATGCAGGGAAACAGGTTGGAGGGATCCAACAGGATTCCTCAAAACATTTGAATTGATTTCATATGTTGTTTAATTGATTATTTATAATCTGTGTATGATTATATCTGTGATTGAATTTGTTGAGAGCTATAATTTAGCCGAATGTGTTTTTGGTATCGTTGGATACCAGAAATAGATGAAATTGGATTTCTGAAATTAAAAATTGAATTTTTGATGGTTTGGAAAAAAATAAAAGAATTTACTTTAAAGGAGATAAATTTGTTTGAAATCAAAGTGATAATTGATTGGGTATTTAAAATAAATCTTTGAGGAATCAATATGAAAACGTATTTAATGTTGAATGGAAAAAAAAATGATTTGTGTTGAGAATAAATTTGAGAATCGATTTGTAAAATGATTTGGTAATTGGGATTAAAAGTTAAAATCAATTTGAAATGTGATTCGGTGTTGAAGTAAATTCAGAAATCAATTTGAAATTCGATTTGGGATTTGAAATAAAATGGAGAAATCAATTTTTAAAGTTGATTCGGAGTTGAAAATGAATGTTTGGAAAACGATTTGAAAATCGTGTAAAAGTGGATTTTTAGGAATGTAAATTCCGAATAGAAGTTGTAAAGGAAAGGGAAATTTGTTTTAAAAATAAATATTGATTTATTTTTAAAGGTGTGGAAAATATGATTTGAAATCGGATTTTCAAAGTGATGAAGTGTGGGAAATAAATTTACAAATTTGAAATGTAAATTTGAAATAAATCGATAAGGATTTATCTAATTGGTTTAAATGGACCATAATATGATTTGAAATGGATTTTCAAACGTGAAGTATGAAATATGATTTGAAATTGATTTTCAAATGTGAAGGGTGGAAGAATATATACCTTGTGAAAAGATTTGAAATTTAATAAATAATTTGGGAAAAATTATTTGAATTGGATGTTTGTTACGAATGTTATTGATAGTTAAAGAACCAACTATCAATATTTGCCTTTGAAATGACACTTGATTTGTTTTTAAAACAAACGCTCATTATTCGGTTAAGCCGGGAGAGGACCTTTGTGTCATATAACCCATTCCGAATAGTGTTACGTCGCGAATGGATAGCATTTGAAGACCGGTGTGAAGACCGGATATTTGTGAAAATGAAAGGACAACCTGTCGAATGTCTCTGCACCGAGTTGCTCCGGTATAGAGATTTATATCACTCTTTTTGTGATGGGAAGTCCGGACGTGATTAGTGAATATCCGGATTGCAAGGGCTTCTTTGGAAGTGCCTTCGGTTCCGTTCGATCCCGGAACGGACTTGTATGGATGTGTGTCTGACGTTACACTTTGAGATGTAAAGCTGGTTTCTATCAAATACATTTCTGTTGGTGGCGGAGAATTTATTCTCTTAGCTTAACACCCTTCTCTGAGACGTACGAGCTCAGAGGTTATGTAGTTGATGGTTACTAGTGATACATTCCCAATTTGGTAATGTGGCATACGAAGTGCTGATGATCATTGGTTGATCAAAGCGTGGCTTTGTGAAAAAGCGTGGCTTTGTGAAAAAGCGTAATGTTTATGGACGAGACTTCGTCGAGCCTCACAACCCGGTAATGGTCGAAACAGGAATGTGCGGCAAAGGTTTGTAGGGGTAGCGCCCCTAGGGAATGCCATTTCCTTTTGGATAAAAGGTGATATCATGGTATGGAGCCCAGATATTTTACCTATGTGGATTATATTTTGCGGTTGTTGCTTTTCGATTGAGGATCCTCGGATAAAGGTCGGTAACGACCGGGGGATGGCATAGCTCGTGTGTTAGTTACCTAGTTACAGCTCGGTTAGAGCGTGAGGTAGCGTCGGCCTTTGTTTGCGGAGATCCGGTTAGGATCCGGGGCGTCTTTCCAGAGGCGTTTCTATTTCGGTAAGGAAGTTCCTTAGCCTGATCATTTGTTGGAAATCCAAAGAAACAATACGAACCCTGTACGGTTTAATTGTATTACCTGCTATGGAATGTGGCGGTAACCTGCTACTGAACGTAGTAGCTATAGTAGACATACAACAATAGTTGTATGTTGGCTAAGATTGATATTATACTTTCGAAATGTTTTCCACACTAGGCATTAATAATAATATCAATTGATTTTGCGTAGTAAGCATTTTTGACTATCATAAGGAGAAATCTCCTCCAATTCTGCGTTTGCATTGTGTGTGTGGTGGGAGGCCTTATGGTAGTTTCATTTTCCAAAAGCATTGCGAAGTTGTTTTATTTTCTTTGCGAAAATAACTGTTTTACGATCTCACACCAGTCACCATGACTGACCTGGAGTTTATTGTTCCCTTTCTAAACTCTGGGTGCCCATAATTTTCCACACGGGCAGCCTAGAGTTATGTTATCAGGATATTCTGGATATTCTGGAGCTTTGGAGATGAGCTGGATGGCGAAGCGTACTATCGTACTTGTTATTTATTCCGCTGTGTATTCTGTATGAGGACAAGTTTATATAACTGTCCATTGTTGTAAACTCTGATGATTGATGTATGTATAAACTGATATAGTCTTTTGTTTTAAAGATTATTGATTTATCTATTATATATTGTTCCGCTGCGATATGTGAGATTCTGATATTGTTCCTGTTCTGTGTTTTCTGTGTTATTCTTCTCTCTTTTTCTTCTATCTTTTCTTCTACCTCTTCTTTTAACCCTAAAGTTTCGCGTTTTCGCCATTCGATTTTTCGACATTTGGTACAGTGGACGTATCGATGTCGAGTTTTCGGAAGACGGATTTGCGGGTCTTTACACCAAGCGCCTTCCAACACTATGATCAACAAAGCGCTATAGGAAGGGATTAGTCGATCCCATATCTAAAAGGAGTAAGTCCGAAGGAAGTGGATAAGCCTATTAATTGGGACTCTATAACGGATTTCATAGAGAGTATTCCAGTAATGTGAAGATGACAAAGAAAGCAATAAGATGAAGACATTAGTTACCCAGAGTAATTTCACTTCCACCACTAAAACTTGGCCTTTTCAATTGAAAAATGATAGATTTGATAAGAAATTGTATACACTAAAATAGATGTCAGACTTGGTAATAACAACAACTTACTATATTCCTAAATAGTAAGAAGCCGAGACATTACCTATGGAAAAAGTGTTTGAAGTTTATAGGCAACAAAAGCTACAAACAAGACAATATAGGGTACCCCCAAAGAGCAATATGGTAAGGAGATTGAGTAAAGGAACTATACATAATTTTGTGGTAATATAAACTCGAGCAAAAGTAGCCACTAGACATACTATTTCTTATCAACATAATAATTTGCAGCGATGTTACTAGGAAATGTAAAGGTTTCACTGGGCCAAGAAATCACGTATGCCTATAAATCAAACTAAGAATCAAAAAAGAGATTCTTGGTTTTATCCAAAACCATGTCGTGAGCCACTAAATATCAAAGAAGAATATCCCTGTATCACAGTTCAAGAAACCATACAAGTAAAATGGTTTAGTATTCAAAAAGGTAATGATAGGTATCAAAAACAAGAATCTTACAAGTAAAATGGTTTAGTATTCAAAAAAGGCAATGACAAGTATAAAAAACAAGGCAAATGACCTCCAAAGTTCAATTTGGAAAGGATCTCTACCTCTAAACATCAATTAGTTAAGCAAATCTAGTGGAAATGCAATAATAAGGACATGAAATACCAGCAATCTAAGAATCAAATAGACATAGGATTTCAAAAGATTCACTCTAACAAATAGCCCTCTGAATAAGATGTGATATGTTTAACTTAGCTCCTAGCCTGATAAGGTTAACGAGATTTGTTAAACAAAAGCACACCTTATATCCTTAAGAGGACAATTAAGCCTTTGGCCCCACCACAAGGCCTGGCCAAAGCAGTCATCTAGAGAGATGGATGAAAAAACCTTCGACCCCATTGCAAGGCCCGATCGAAGCACCCATCCGAAGGGTGATGGTCAATTAAGCCTTTGGTCCTGCTGAAAGGCTCGACCAAAGCACCCATCCAAGGAAGATGGACGAAAAGCCTTCGGTCCTACTACAAGGCCCGACCGAAGCACCCATCCAAAGAGTGATGGTCAATTAAGCCTTCGGTCCCACTGGTAGGTCTGGCCAAAGCACCCATCCAAGGGAGATGGATTAAAAGCCTTTGGTTTCACCGCAAAGACCAATCGAGGCACCAACCAAAGAGTGATGGTCAATTAATCCTTTGATCCTGCCGTCGGGCCTGGTCAAAAATTCATCCAAGGAAGCTGGTCAATAGAGATTTTGATGGTCAAATAAGGCCTTTGAAAGCAACCATCGTAAGAAGGATTATCAACTCCACTCCCGACTCGATAAACAACCCAACTCAGAACAAGAAATAATAAAAGTATTCCCTCAAAACTACAGGAAATTTCCACCTAGCGATAACACTAGTAAGTTCTAATAAAAAATATTTACAAAAGGCTTTACGAGGATTTCCTTACCTTCAGAGTTCAATTTTTGGAAAATAAAACTAATAGATATGTATTCGTCTTGTATCAAATGATTTCCAAATAAGTTATGAAAGTCTTTCATATTTCCGAAGGTATCTTCGAAGTTCGAACAAAGTTATGGGAAATCTTTACCAAAAAGAACATTTTCAACAAAAACGATAATTGCAAATGGAAATATATTCAAAAGATTGCAAAAACCTCTATGCTTTAGAAAATGTTTTTGGTAAAACCGTTTGCAAGAAAATCATGGTTTTTAAGTCCAAAAGTTATCACAAGTCAAGAAGCACAAGCAATCAATGATGAGAAATACAACAACTAGAAATAGCAACTTGAGGAGAGATGAAGCAAACCAAGTGCAAAAGTTTACTTAAGCTAGAGCATAAGAAAAATTCTTATAGAGGAGGCAAGCGTTCCACCTAAAATGTCCAAAAATGGATAACATGTTAAACTTTCGAAGTTTGGCAGTATGGATTTATCGCACTTTGAAGCTATCGCACTTCGAAGCTATCACACATTGAGAAATAAAGGCTATCAAATATTGAGAATAATTCATCACATATTGGGATTTAGGGTTATCGCAAGTTGATGATAAAAGCCATTGCAAGTTGATTCTATAAGCCATTGCCTATTTAAGCAACAAGCTATCACAAGATGATAGCCACAAGCCATCATAGGTTGAAGTAGGCGCTATCATAAGTTTACCTGATTAAGATTATCACAAGTTGACACCATAAAGCTATCAAAAGTTGATATAGACAAGGTTGTTGTATTATAAAAGTTATCACATGTTGAAGTCTACGTAACCGTTGCATGATGAAAGTCATCGAGCCATTGCGTGTTGAGAAATTTCAAGCCATCACATGTTGGTAATATTAATGCTATTGCAAGTCAAGGATAGAGGGATGCTATCGCAAGAGAAGAATGAAGAATCTATCGCATGTTGGGGGTGTTAAGCCATCATATGCTAAAAAATGAAGTTATCACCAATGCAGAAGAGCTATCAGAAACAAACACTATTAAATTGGAGAGGAATGTTATATAAAAGGAGAAGTTAAGGATGCAACAATAAGGAATATTTGTTGGAGTACAGTGGTGTTTCCACATCAAACATATCAATTCAAAGACATGCAAAAAGGGAGATAAAGGCAACATTCAATACCAAAGGATAACAATGAATCAAGTGAAGATGTAGTATATTAATGTAAAGGAAATTCTATACAATAAAGTTTCAAGGCACTCCTTTACAACTGTGCTGCCTTGGTTATTACCATGGCTAAGATAGCAATCCACATGAACTACTATAATACCGAGATTGTGACATATAGTACGATCAAGACCATCCATCTTGTCGAGTCACCAATCTACGTTAACTTTAAGCAATCTATGCCCATCTTCAACTATTATAAATAAAGACCTCCCTCCACAAAGAAGCAGCTCCTTTCCTCTTTCTCCTTCTAAGCATAAATCAATTTTTAGGACATGACATTTCTAAGCTCCCATAAGATCTTGAGAACTCCTCTAATGGCCGACAAAGAAAAATTGACTCGAATTGTTGGACATAAGTACTTTTCAAAATAGAAAATTGCATATTGGCTCCATCCTTGGTTTTTTGAACTATAACAAAGGAGATGATTTGTACTTTTGCATATTAACTATTGGACAATAAATATTGCCTATGTACTATGATTTGCATATAAAAGAAAGATGACTTGAACCTTGGACATTTTAGACATATATTGGTCGTGGGAATGTTTGGAATTTTATTTTAATTATATATCTATTAAAATATTTGGATGTTGGACCAAAAATTGGTTTAACAATACCATTCTATTGAACTTTAAATATATGAATTGGACACTCTTTGTCAGCCCATCGACTATGACCCAAATGCTATTGTACCCTCTTCTACTCCTCGGTAACCCATTGATATAGTCCATCGATATTTGTTCCCACTTCCACTGGGAAACTTTAAGATTTGTAGAAAGCCACTTGGTTTCCTTTGCTTAGCTTTCACTAGATAATAATTCATACACTTTGACATGAATATCCAGATATCCTTCTTCATTTCTTCCTAATAAAAAGTCAACTTCAGATTAGAATACATTTTAGTGCTTTTGGGATTTGTAGTCATCTCGAATGATGACACTCTTTTAGCATCTCATCTCTTAATCCATCCACATCAGGTACAAATAGTCTACCATCCTTATGGAGCCAACCATCACAGTCGAGTTTGTACTGCTTTATATCCTCAACACTACTCCCATCTCTACTTTAGCAATGGTCTATGCTAGTCCAACATTACATCACTAACTACTGCCAATCTGCTCTATCAGAGTAAGTCTGATAGTCAAGCTTGCCAACACATCATGCTTTAGCTTACATCTAGGTTGAAAATCATATCCAGCTATATATTTTAACGGCGTCCATTCCAGTAACATAGCTCCCAAACTGGCTGTCTCCTACTCAAAGCATCAAGGACTCCATTTCCCTTACTAAGCATATAGGAAATGTCAAAGTCAGAGGAGGCTAAGAACACTAACCATCTCTACTATTGAAGGTTAAGGTCCTTTTATGAGAAAAGGCACTTAAACGATTTGTGGTTAGTGAATAACTCAATCCTTTCTCCCATTAAGTAATGCCTCCATATCTTCAATGCTAACATTATCGCTTGTAACTCCAAATCATGGGTCGGGTATTTCTGTGAGAACCATGAATATTGATTTTGATGTTAATAACCATATAAATATTATTATTAATGAATTTTCAAGTTGTGAAGTTTATAGTACAAAAAATATGTGTATACTACTTAGAAGTATTGTAGGGATATAGATGAATCAAGGAGACCAAGATGAATCAAGCAAATCAAGGAGACCAAGAGAAATCAAGTAGATCAAGGAGACTAAGATGAATAAATTAGATCATGGAGACAATAATAGTGCTCTAAGGATACAAGATATTTAAGAAATAAAGACTGGAAGAGCACAAGACATTCGGTTAGTCAAGCCGTGTGTAAAGATTCTTAGAAATATTTGTTAAAGACCCAGTAGCACATCTTTGATACCACTCTTTAAATGTATTAATTTTCTTCTTTAGAATATTTTTACAAAAGTAAAATATTGATTTTAAAAGTTATAAAGTTTAAAACAATTTTTATAAAGAGATTTTCAAAATCAACCATCATATGTCGACATACCCTAAAAATATATATCAACATAGAAGTCGCTTACGTGTTTAAAATCGACGGTTATATTTCGACATATTATTTGAAGATATGTTGACATACTAGCCATTTTTGCAACCTTTGAATTTAAATGAAAAGACACATTCATTCACTCTTTCGTCAAAAGGCACTTCTCTTTATCTTCTATATAACCCAGAGAAAACAAATTTTTTAGATAAATTCTCATTCTTTTCTCTCATATCTACTACTTTGCAAACAAGTTCTCTTGCTACTACATGCATATACTTTGCGAATACATAGTCTTTCACTATCATTCTTCATGAATTCACAAACTATAAAAGTTCGGAGGGTTATTACTTGAATTCTCTATCATTCTATCTCTGATTTCATCCTATTCCACGAACATTTCAATTAAAAAATGCTACCGACGGTCTATATGATCATTATACTATATGCTACGAGATTTTGTATTTCAAAGGTACAATTTCTTGTAGATTACTCTCTACAACTTGAATTGTAAAGGCGTATCTTACCACCCGTACAATGTCAGGATTGTATAGGTGTTCTTGACCATCTATGTAAGATCAAGAGGCTAAGGGTGTCCAACCGCCTATGGAAAATCAAGATAGGTGTACTTACCACCTGATTTAAAGCCAAGTTGTACAGATGTACTTGCCACTCATGGAATTGTAAATTTTTGTTATAGTAGAAATTCTTTACAGGGTACATGACTAGATGTAGGATTGGAAATCCGAACCGGTAGAAAAATTCCCGGTGCCTCTTTTTTCTTACTTTATTGCTTTTATTCTACATTTATATTATTATCTGCTCTAATTGTGATCTTGAATTGATAAATTTTGAAAAAAATACAAGTTAAAGTATTAATAAGTTTAAATACACTATTCACCCCCCTCTAGTGTTATAATAGTCTTTTGATCCATTCCACACAAGTATTATGGTATCTCACATAGCCTATAAAAACAAGCACCTGTGCATGGTATGAAGGACTTAAATCCTACTTAATTCAAATAGGTTTTGAAATAGGAAAATTATATGCAACTCTATTTATAAAACGAACTAATAATGATATATAGGTAATATAGATTTATGTAGAATATATGATCTTTGTCCAATAAATGAACAACCAAACTTGGAATCCTAAAAAATAATGACAATTGAATTTGACATGAGTCATTAGGAGAATAACTTTCATTTTAGGACTACAAATTAAATAATTGAATATCTCTAAGTCAAGAAAAATATGCTAAAGAACCTATAAAAAGTTTTGGAACGTCAAACACAAGATGTAAACATATTCCAATGACTTCCAATGTAAACCTAAGTAAAGAAGAAAAATCTAAAGATGTAGACTACAAATTGTACCATGGGATGATTGGTTCTTTCCTCAACATCACCGCAAGTAAACCTGATATAATGCACAATGTATTTCCTTTTGTAAGACATCAATGAAACCCAAAAGAAACTCACCTAAAAGTAGTTTAAAGAATTCTAAGGCATGTTAATAACATCGTAGACTATGGACTATTTTATCCTAAGGAGGATACTATTGACTTAATATCTTATAATGATGTAAATTATGCAGGCTACAAATATGATCGAAAAAGTACAAGTGGGACTTATCACATTTTAGAACACTCGCTTATATCTTAGTTCAATAAAAAGTAGAATTTTGTCTCTCTGTCCACAACAAAAGCAGAACAAATACCTACGACATTAGAATGCTCATAAGTAATATACATGCAACAAATATTAGAAGTTTTTAGCCCAAATATTAACCAATTACCAATATACCATGTCAAAACTAGCATAATAAATTTATCTACAAATCCATCTAATCATGTTAGGACAAAACACATAGACAAAAGACATCATTTTCTAAGAGATAATGTAAGTAAAGAAAATATAAATATTGAATTTATAAATACCAAAAATCAAATAGATGATATTTTAACAAAACCACAAGCATAAAACACATTCATTAAATTATGACGAGAACTAAGAATATGTTCTTTTTCAAAGCAGTGCGAATATTTAATTTAAATGGTTATGAAAAGATGTACTTAATATGCTAATTAGTTATGATTGATTTTTTATTACTCATGAGTGTATTATCACCTTATACTCCTTCATTAAATAATTATCTATATATACCTTTTGTAAATAAACTAATTCCTTTATGACAAAGGTAGAAGGATATATTAGTAAAAAAACATATGGGAGTAATAGATGCATCAACTCAGGGAGAGACAATAGATTTAGGGAGAGTTATAACAATGTTAAGATAACATTATTATATCTTATATCAAGAATATTTAGATGGTTATCATCATTAAAAGGGGAGATATTTATAACAAAAAATATTGATTTTGGTGGTAACAACCATATAAATATTAATACTAATGACTTTTCTAGTTGTGAAGATTATAGTATAGAAAAAATAAGTATACTATCAGAAGTATTGCATGGATATAGATCAATTAAGGAGTCCTAGAAGAATCAAGCAAATCAAGGAGACCAAAATGAATTAAGTAGATCAAGGATACCAAGAAGAATCAAGTAGATCAAGGAGATGAAGGACAATGCTATGAGGACACAAGAGATTCAAGAAACAAAGAATAGAAGAGCACAAGGCATTTAGTGAGTCAAAACTGTGTGTAAAGAGTCTTAAAATAATTTGCGGAAGACCCAGTAGCACATCTTTGAAATCTCCCTTTAAAAAGATCTCTATTTTCTTCTCTAGAATCTTTTTACAGAAGTATAATATTGATTTTAAAAGTTATAAAGCTTAAAAGAAGTCTTATAAAGAGTTTTTCAAAATCAACCAGCATATGTTGACATGCCCTGATAATATATTTTGACATACTAGCTGCTTACAAGTTTTTAAAATTAACAAGTATATGTCGATGATTTATTTGAAGATATGTCGACATATAGTTGTTGTTGTAACCTTTTAATTTAAATTAAAAGACACATCCTTTCACCCTTTCGCCAAAAGACACTTTCCTTCATCTTCTATATAAGGGCTAGAGAAAATGAACTTTTCTTATAGAATTACTCTCTACTGCCTGAATTATAAGGGTGTATCTTAAAACTCATAGAAAGTCATGATTGTATAGGTGTCTTGACCACACGTGGAAAGTCAAAAGGCCAAGTGCTTCCTACGACCCAGGAAAAGTCAGGATAGATATGCTTGCCACCTGATTCAAAGCCAAGTTGTATAGGTGTACTTGCCACATGCAGAATTACAAGGCTTTGTTATAGTGGAAATTCTATATCGGGTACAAGACTGGACATAGCATTGGGATTCTGAACCAGTATAAAATTTCCTAGGGTTACTCTTTTTATTTTATTGCTTTTTATTCTACATTTATATTATTATATGCCTGCGATTATGGTTCTAAATTGATAAGTTTTGAAAAATACAAGTTAAAGTATTGACAAGTATAAACACACTATTCCCCCATCTAGTGTTATAACAGTCTTAAGATCTCTTCCGCACACGTATTAGGGTATCTCACACAACCCACAATTTCTTCTCTTGCTGTTCTAGTTGTCGATTAGCATAAGCAAACGCCTTATCTCTCTGCATCTATACCGTTCGCAATCTAGTGGCATAAGCATCTGTGTATAATATCAACTCCTCATTTCCACTTGGAATGACATATTGGTGCACTCATTAACCCCTTCTTCAGACTCACAAATGCATGCGCACCTTAGGTCCTAAGAAAAAGTTCGATTCATCTTCGCCAAGTTAGTCAACAATGCTGCTACCTTTACAAAGTCCTTTATAAATAGTCCATAGTATCTCT
Source organism: Allium fistulosum (assembly GCA_030737815.1). Lineage (NCBI taxonomy): Eukaryota > Viridiplantae > Streptophyta > Magnoliopsida > Asparagales > Amaryllidaceae > Allium > Allium fistulosum. The sequence goes on from CM060904.1 coordinate 695,548,600, forward strand.
CTAATCTAAGGAAACTCGTCATAGTTGTAGCATTCTTAGGTCTTTCCAAATATTTGATTACTGCCTCCTTGGCAGGATTCAATGTGATACCCTATTCTGAAATAACATAACCTAAGAACCTCAGTTCCCTCCTCCAGAAGTGACATTTCGAAAACTTAGCCTTCAGCTGGTGCTTCTCAACAACTCTTGCACAATCCTCAATTGCATCTTGTATTTCTCTTCCATCCATGAATAGAAAAGAATATCATCAAAGGACATGTGTACAAACTTATAGCTGAACTTTGATTACATGATTTATAGGATCAACAAAGTATACAGGCATACTAGTTCACCTAAATGACATAATCAAGCACTTATAAAATCTCGATGGTGTATAAAACGCAGTAATAGGCACTCTCTCCTTCATCACTCTTAGTTGGTGGAACCCCATCGCCAAATCCAACCGAGAAAAAACCTTTGCACCGTGGAGCCAGTTGAACAAGTAATCATTGCATGGGAGTGGTTACTGGTTATTCCATATCACCTTATTCAGCTCACGGTAATCAACACAAAGTCTCAAAGACTTGTCTGCCTTTGTAGCAAACACTACATGCACTTCCCACTTAGATACACCCCTACGAATAAACCCCATCTCAATAGGAAATTCAATTGCACCTCTAGTTCAAGTTGCTCTTTGGATGCCATATGTTACCCCGCCTTTTTATCAAGGCCAGTATATCAACAGATTGGCTAAAAAAGGATGGATATCAGGATTGGAGATCGATTGGAAACAAGGCTATGATCGATACTTTCAAAATTTGACCAAGCTCCAATTAAGGTGGGATCGATTGGGAATGATGAACAAGGCTAGGAAAAGCTATGTTTCAAATTTCAGGTCAATCGAAATTCGTATGCTCAAGTTATGGATGGATCAAGGTTCATGAGAACTGATTCATATCGATCCATTCATATCGATCAAGGTGGATGGTGTCCATTGGGATCGATACGAAGAAAGGGAATTTGGATCGATACGAGGATCGAATGATTATAGGGAGAAAAATTTCGTATTGATCAATAAGTGATCGATATGAAGGAACGAGGCTCGGATCGATATGAGGAGTATGGATACGAAGGCATGGATACGAAGCAGGGAATGGATCGATGGGTACGAACGACATGGGTATGAAGCGCATAGCTAAGTATCGATACGCGTAGAAGGTTTTAGCATCGATACAGAGCAAGGCGAGGATCGATACAAAAGGCTTAGCAACAGATGGGCACTAAGAAGGTCAAGTCAAACGAAGCGGTCATCGAGCATGAAAGATGGATCTACACGCGATTATCGCTCCATGTCATCGATCCAGGAATGATCGATACGAAGAGGATCGATGTAAAATGATCAATACGAAGATGACAGCCGACATTGGAAGATGCAAACTTGGATCGATCATAACTCTCAAACCATAGATCCAAATGCTATGAAATTTTCACTGGAGTTTGCTTGTTCACTCAAGAACGTCCATGGTCGATCTCAGCTTCATTGGACTACTTTTGGATCGATACGAATCATACTCGGATCGATCCAAAATCACTCTGGATCGATCTGGCGGGCCCACCTGCGCAAGAGAAGAGGTATTTCAGGTTTTAAGGTGGATATTTTCAGATTTACACCTATAAATAGCGGTCCTATGGCAACTAAAAGAGGGATCTTTTTTGCTCTTTATGCGACACTCTACTATTTTGTTCATTGATGTTCAAAGGCTTGTAATTGTAGTCTCAATACAAAAGGAATAAAAAGAGTCAATTCAAAGTGGACGTAGGCCGAAGATACCCGAACCACTATAAATCTTGTGTTCTTTCTTGCTTTCTTACATTTTAATTTTTCTATTTCTTCATTTTTATTCTCTACATTGCCTGGATCTGAGATCTGTGTTTGGATATTGAGGGTTTGTGTATAAACACTGGCGCTTTCACTACTTCTGGGGTTTGTGACCAATTTTGGCGCAAACACTTTGGTGCTTTCACTGAGAAAGACTAGCACCCGCTATACCGGATTTGGAGTTCAGATTTGAAAAGCTAAAGGATCATATCTAAAAGGAACCATGACAAAGCAATTAACAAGGAGACAAAGAACGGAAAGGAGTCAGCACGAAGGGAGTCAGGAGGCTTCCTCAGGAGCAAATCAGGCCTCAGTTTTCATTACCAGAGATGAGATGGAGATGATGATGGGAGCTATGCAGGAAGAATTATTGAAAAGGTAGGAGGAAATGATGCAGAACCTTCTTAGACAGTTTGGACAGGCCAGGGCAGTTGGAGCTGCTAGAGTTCAGATCCACGGAGCTGGAATAGAAGGACTCAACAGGCAAGCAGATGGACCAGCTCAACAGGGCACAACCCCCAATCAGCATACAGTTAACAATTTGGATTGATCCAGACTCGGGGGAACACCACCATGCAATGATAGACCAATTCATGGAGGGATTCCAGGTGACACCACACAACAGGATGCCGACAGAAGCATAAGAGTACATGATGAAGAGTATGTACCAGAATTCCCTCGGGGACTCGGAGGGCAACCCTTGGTAGACAACACTGGATTAGCTTAGATTATCAAGCGAACTATGCGCGGAGGTTTAGCAAACAGAGATCTGGAAGGAGTAAATAAGAGTCTGTTTACCCATGACATCAGAATGGCTCGGAATCCACCATAGTTCAAGCTACCTACTCTGGAGGTATACAATGGCAGGTCTGATTCTACCGATCTTTTGATGAGGTACACGAGACACATGGAAGTGCTGGGGGCATCGGAGGAAGTTATGGCATGGTGTTTCCCTCTGTACTTGACAGATATAACTGCTATGTGGTTCAGGCAGTTGGAAGATGGATCTATTAGGACATGGACAGAATTGGTAGACAAGATTTTGAAGCAGTTTCGGGTTCATATCAAGAGGCTGAATAATGTGATGACACCGACATCGGTGAAGCAGAGGATGGGGAATCGCTAAGGACATTCTTAACTCGGTTCACTGCAGCGGTTGCTTCGGTGGATCGGCCGGATCCATCGATGGTTTTAATGGCGACAGTATCAGGAGTCAGAGACAATTCAAATTTCAAGGTATCATTGATACGGAATCCACCAATGGATCTCAGGAAATTCTTTCACGAGGCCGAGAGATTCCTTTGGCAGGAAGCTGCAAGTTCAGATATGAAATCAAAGGAAGTAAATGTGGTTAAGGATGGAGGACCATCCGATGAGAGCTCGAATAAGGATAAGGATAAAGGGAAGAGGAAGTCGGATAACGATTCTGGCAGGGCAAGGAAATGATGGGAAGAACCAAAATTCTCCACTTACACAGGATTGCACGAAATGTTGGAGCGGATATACATGGAAACCCAGGATCGTCTTCCCTACCGAAGGCTGGCAAGGAGAGAACCCTCGGAACGTGAGAGGGCATCAGGAAGGCACTGTCTCTTTCAAGACCTGGACGGGTATGATATCAACAGCTGCAGGCATCTAAAGGATATAATCGAGGAGCACGTAAGGAGTGGTCAGCTGCGGCAATATGTTGGGACTCAGAATGCGGCGGTGGAATAGAAGCAGCCACCGTCTACCTCAAATGACGATGGCGCAAGGCCCAGGAATGATGGTCGATTGGTTATCGACTGACAGGATGATATGGAATAAGTAGCAAACTCTGGGCAAACAGCCAAGTCACTTACTCATGTACGGGGATGGAGATAGCCCATAGGCATGCTCTGAGATGATGATAAACCGCGACGCTCTGGTTTGTGAAATTTGCTTTTTCTTTTTTGGTTTGGACATTTGCTTTTTTCTGGTTTGGTTTGAACTATTGGTTTTGTTTGATTTCTGGTTTGGACTTTGGTTTGGATGCTTGTTTTCCGGTTTGGATATTAGTTTGGATTTATGGTATGGATTTTTGGTTTTCTGATTTAATCTGGATTTCGGATTGGATTTCGACTGGATTTTTATCTGGTTTTTAGTAAATGGTCGTCGGATATGTATTATGCCTGGCAAAGGGTAAGTCGCTTCGTCCGAACATAGCGAGACGGCTTATTCAGGTCGTCGAGTATGGACTATGCTCGATAAGGGTCCGGAGTGACCAGGATTCGGCTTAGGACTTAAGCTACAACATTACTTAGCATTCAGAGACACTGAATCAGGATCACCGTTGAGCAAGGCGTTGCTTGACATAATCGTCGAGTGTGGATTGTGCTTGGCAAGAGCCCAGAGAGGTTACAGATTTAGATATTGGCTATGAACAACTAAGGATTTGGCTAAGGGCCCGGAGTGGTCCCAGATTAGGATATCGACCCGGAGAGGTCATGGATTTGGTTATTGGTGATTGGATATGGATGGATTAGAAATTGACTGTCAGGTTCGTACGGACATGGAATTGGCTAAGGATATGGTTACTGGATTCAAAATAGGATATCGACTCGGAGCAGTCGCGGATTTGGATAAGGAAATGGCTATGGCGCTTGGACAGAATGGCTTTGTAATGGATTGGATCGTGGATCAGATGGTATGGTTATAGATGGAATATGGACTTTGGATGTTGGATTTGAAGCTATTCAAAACACGCCTTCCTATCGCAAGGCATGTTTTGGGGGGCAAATGTTACCCCGCCTTTTTGTCAAGGCCGGGATATCAACAGATTGGTTAAAAAAGGATGGATATCAGGATTGGAAATCGAGTGGAAACAAGGCTATGATCGATACCGTCAAAATTTGACCAAGCTCCAATTAAGATGGGATCGATTGGGAATGATGAACAAGGATAGGAAAGGCTTCGTTTCAAATTTCAGGTCAATCGGAGTTCGTATGCTCAAGTTATGGATAGATCAAGGTTCATGGGAACTGGTTCATATCGATCCATTCGTATCAATCAAGGTGGATGGTGTCCATTGGGATCGATACTAAGAAAGAGAATTTGGATCGATACGAGGATCAAATGATTATAGGGAGAAGCATTTCGTATTGATCAATAAGTGATCGATATGAAGGAACGAGGCTCGGATCGATATGAGGAGTATGGATATGAAGGCATGGATACGAAGCAAGGAATGGATCGATGGATACGAACGAGATGGGTACGAAGCGCATAGCTAAGTATCGATACGCGTAGAAGGTTTTAGCATCGATACAGAGCAAGGCGGGGATCGATACAAAAGGCTTAGAAACCGATGGGTGCGAAGAAGGTCAAGTCAAACGTAGCGGTCAACGAGTATGAAAGATGGATCTACACGTGATTATCGCTCCACGTCATCGATCCAGGAACGATCGATACGAAGTGGATCGATGTAAAACAATCGATACGAAGATGACAGCCGACATTGGAAGATGCAAACTTGGATCGATCATAACTCTCAACCCATAGATCCAAATGCTATGAAATTTTCACTGGAGTTTGCTTGTTCACTCAAGAACGTCCATGATCGATCTCAGCTTCATTGGACTACTTTTGGATCGATACGAATTATACTCGGATTGATCCAAAATCACTCTGGATCGATCTGGCGGGCCCACCTGCGCAAGAGAAGAGGTATTTTAGGTTTTAAGGTGGATATTTTCGGATTTACACCTATAAATAGTGGTCCTATGGCAACTAAAAGAGGGATCTTTTCTGCTCTTTATGCCGACACTCTACTACTTTGTTCATTGATGTTCAAAGGCTTGTAATTGTAATCTTAATACAAAAGGAATAAAAAGAGTCAATTCAAAGTGGACGTAGGCCGGAGATAGCCGAACCACTATAAATCTTGTGTTCTTTCTTGCTTTCTTACATTTTAATTTTTCTATTTCTTTATTTTTAGTCTCTACATTGCCTGGATCTGAGATCTGTGTTTGGATATTGAGGATTTGTGTATAAACACTGGTGCTTTCACTACTTCTGGGGTTTGTCACCAATTTTAGCGCAAACACCATACACTTCAATGGCATAACTACTGGCCTAACATCCTTCACTAAATCGATATGATACTTAATCTCACTATGTTGCGGTAATCTAGTCACCTCCTCAAATATGTCCAGATGCTCTCTTGCAATGGGTACCGATGACAACTCATCACGTGGGATCTCGAGAAGCTAACCATCACTACATCATCGACTATGCAGCTCAACTTTAGCCTATGCTCACCATGTATCCCTATCGTCACTAACAACCTCTCATAATCCAACATGACTCGGCTTCTCTAAACCCATTCAATCCCCAATATAATACCGAACCCAACAAAACCAAGCAGAAAACAATCCCAAGAAAAATCATAACCATGACTCCATAACATTATGTCATGAATAACCATACACAAATTGGTCAAACCACTCATAGGGTTCACCACTACCAAAGGTTCATCTACTAAGTCAGGTTTTAATCCTTGTCTATTTATCAGGTCACTAGATATAAAGGAATGAGATGCACCGATATCAAATAAAAAATGAATATTTATGGCCTTAAATATAAAGCATACCTTGGATAATAATGCCCTTCCCCTTTCCTTCGCTGATGGAGCACACAACGAATTCGAAATCACATTAAGAGCATATGCATATACAACCTTCATATCCTCCAACGAATCTGGACAATCCCTCTTATAATTCCCAACCTTGTTACAACTGAAGCACTTCCTTTCCCCACTCTTCAGGTTCTTGTAGTTCTTGCTATGATGGCCTCTTTCTTTACAATTGAAGAAAACAAGCTCCACTTTCTTTTCCTTTAGCTCTCCTTACCTTAGAAATACCTTTCGCCATTGTTGTTCCACTTCCTCTTGCTACCCCTGCTCACTTGTGGCTTAGATTCCTCCTTAGGAACAATGGTAGCCTTAGACTTTGGATATAAACTTTCATGTCATAAAACCTTCTCAACCAGTTTCTTGAAGTTTTCATCTATATGGCTCACTAGCCTTTCTTATTCATCCAAAATTAAAATTAACTTTTCATTCTTATTTAAGTGCACGTCAATGAAAGGCATCCCATACTTCAACAATATATCAAACAATGACGACCCACTTTTTTAAAATTCTAAAATCTATTATAAATGATGGTAAAATACTCTTACAACTAATTTCAGATGTTAAAAGCAGTAAACCGTGGGTAGATAAAAATAAAAAAATTCTAAAATAATGAATAAATGGGAAAATCTTACAACGGAAGCAAACATCAATAGAAATGAACATTATCTCAATAATTCTATACATCAATTATCATTAACTCATAAATGATATAACCATGATATAAAAATATACCAAATTAGCTATTGGCGATATAACCTAACAATCCACACTTCCATTTGCTCTTCTGCTCCTACCTATAACTTAATTACCATACATATATATCTATATTATATTATTATTACTGAGTTAGATTTCAAGAGCGCACAGGCCTCCTGAGTATTTTGTGAAATGAACAGTCACGACTCCCTTCTTTTTCTTTCGTAACATTCCTTATGACTTTCAATTCTTCTTCCTTTCTACAATCAACCATCTTTTAAATAAAATACATAAGATCTTCTTTTGATGGTGAAGAAAATATTCCACGATCAAAAAAATTTCTACTACTATGGAGGGCATCCTCAAAGTCTTCGAACCCCTCATTTGCATCGCCTTGCTAGGATTTCTCCTCTAGGAAAATCTACACCATCACGATTAATTTTTTCCCTAATTTATTGCATCCACTCTTTCCACTAATTATTCATCAAAATAGACAAAAATGGTGTCAACATAGTCGGATCGGAAGAGGTAATCAACACAAAGAACTTTGCATAGAAGTTAGTCTAATTCTTCTTCTATACTTTGAAATCGCAATTCGTTTTATCCCTGATTAATCAATTTCTATGTTTCTTCTAATTTTCACATTGAAATTTCAACCTTTGTTCATGATTTGAGGCTTTAAGGAGAAGCTATTGATTTATTCATCAATATAGATGAAAATGGCGACAATGTAGTCGGATCGGAAGTAGTAATCAACGCGAAGAACTTTGCATAGAGGTTGGTCTAATTCTTCTTCTATACTTCAAAACCCTAATTCTTTTATCCCTGATCAATTAATTTTTATGTTTCTTCTAACTTTTGAATTGAAATTTTAAATTTTGTTTGTAATTTGAGGCTTTAAGGATAAGTCGTTGATTTTTTCCATAGATATCTTTAATAATCATTGGTCAGATTGTTACAACCTAATTATTTTTATACTTTACATGTTTACTCCTAGGTAAGAAAAACTATCAGAATGAATTAACCAAGGAAAATGAAACAAAAGCTAACATTCAATGAGCAAGACTAATATAAAAGAATTTGAGTGGAGATTCCTCATAGGTTTAAAAAATTGTTGTAAAGAAACAAACATTTAGAAATAATAAAATAGAATCTGCAATTATTCAAAAAGGTTAAAATCTTACTATCTATATATCATAGTGTGAGGCAAGGTAGTCTACATAGTAGGTTTTTGCCTAATTTAACTTTATTATGTGATCTTCTCATATCATCTATGTATCTTATAGGTTACCTTAGTTATGATTTTGAGCTAATGTGTATTCATGTCTAAATGGGGCAGTTCATGTCATATAACTATATTATGTCTGAACAGTTTTATTTAACAATATTTCTCTCCATTAGTATGTTAGAACAAATTGATCTAAGTGTTTGACAGTTCATTTCACTATATTTTTTTTCAATTTTGGTAATTACGTGCAGTGTACATTCTTTAATCAGGAGTACTAAGTGGAAGACCATAATTCTACATGCCATCTTTTTTGGTAGGTACAAAATTATTTTTCTGTGTGCATATATGTAGACTATGATTTTAGTTCCTCATATAACTTGATTTATAACAAAATATATAACTGTGTTGTACACAGGTTCTACAGTTGCAAGGTATCTACATTGATGGGTGTGTTTGAGCATACATTCATTTTTACAATATCGCTTATGTGGGGATACTATAAAGGTACAATATTATCAATACGATGATTTTGAAATAGATAATTAGATGTTGTAAAAATAAACCATATAACTTTGATCCAATTATATAATAAAAGTATTGTAACCTTCCTCTTAAATATAGTGAATAGTGTCTTGGTCACCAAAAATACCTGATACCTTAATGCTAATTCATTAAAAAAATATCATTGATGCTCTATTTTCTTTACATATATTCACGATTTGAAGTAATTTTGTTTTTAGTTGTAGCTAATATTGTGGTTGAAGGAGCAATTGATAACTAAAGGTTCAAAAATTAATATAAAGGTTTATTTGTTTTAAATGACAACAAATTCCCTTGCCACTTCCAAACATCAAATGACAATAAAGGTATAAGTCTTCAATTTTACATTGTGATTTTGTTGCTATCTTATTATTACCTTTAATTACATATTTGGGCTACAAAATGTGAGTTTGGGTATATACCTATTTTAAGAAGTTTTATTTGGATTTACAATGGTTTAATGGATGTTTTGAATGGCTTTAATTGGCTTATGCATAAGGTTTAATATCTTATTTAATCAATCGTTGCATACCTTCAATGAAGCTGTTAATTTCGTAATGTTGTGTTTCTATTCAAGAATTTTTTCGAAATGCCTTACCTTCAAATATATGTAATATTAGGACAATTTAACTTTTTTATTAACAGTTTGACATAGAAATGCTATCAGATATTCTTAAAAACACAAATTTATCACATAGCATGTAAATACATATAATTTTCAATGAACCTACTGTAATATAGGCTCAAAATCGTTAATTTTTTTATAACGTTATACTCTTTATAAGTGTATTTGACATAATTTTTTGGTAAATTTATGAATTAAGTTGCCAATAAATTGGTACATCAATATTAACCTTAGTTATACTTCTACCATCAAATAAGAACAGTAAAAGCTAGTAATATTTTTTATTAGCATCCAAGAATGGTATCAGGAATTTTTATTTTCTGCGATATAATTTCCATTAAATGAGTAGTTTATTTACCATAAGTTTGGTTGTATTTATTCTCTACGTATTTGTATCTGTATTATTACATGCATTCATCGTAAATTTATACACTTCATATTTGTGTGATTAATTTGAAAAAACTTAGTATGTGACATGTAAGTATTCACAAGGAGAAGGATACAACGGTGTTGCTTACAGAAAATATTATATTAATAATTAACTTAATTTCCGAACCCATAGTGTTATAAATGAACAATATTATTTTCAATCCTTGATAATCATTTATATGTTTAGTTTAGAGTGCTAAACTATTAGTATCATAGGAACAACTTTCATCTGGATTAAAGGTTGGAGGATCAAATAATAAACACGAAAGTAAAAAACGATGTTGAAAGTTTTGGAAAGTTATAACCCACTTTAATCTATATCTACATGATGTAAACCATGGGTATAGAAAATTTCACTTTCAAGGCAGCATGTCCACAACACAAAACATCCCATCGGTTACTTTTTACCGATCCTTCATCAATTTTCAGCAAGAAATACTACTTTAGAATTGATAAATAAATAGTTGTAGGTGCATGAAGGAAATCAAGTATGTTGCTTCAGGTAAATTAGTACATAATTGTGTTGGCTTCACTTCATATGTTATATCTTATAATTACATACATGAATTTATGCTAAGTATTGCATGCTTGGTTTTTGTTTTTATGACTTCCCTTCTTTTAATGAAAAAGACAAGAAATATTAGTTAGTGTTTCTATTAATACTGAATTACTGAAAAGAGCAACAAAATTTTAGTGGTTGAAATAGCCGTGGCGTAGAGTCATCGGTTTGGTAATCATTTCCAAAGTGTAAGCAAATATATATTTCACATTAACTTTTCTTCATTTTTAACCGCCTTCTTCAATTTCTTTTATTTATTTTTCTAGATATTTTATTTGAATTCTTCTTATATAATATTGCTCACTGCCTGTGATCTTACAGTAAGTCCAAAAGTAATCTCTTATGTAGACAAGTAGTTTCATAGGTCATAGTTAAGCAGTAGCAATATCATAAGTCGTTTTTTACAAGAAGCGTAGTGCACTCATTTATTGGTTATGAGAATGTTTTAAATATTACTAAGATACCAAATAAAAGCATACGTTCTCTTTACAAAATATTATAAATGCTTGAGGGAAATTTTGTTTTATGATACCTTTGTAATGTGACAATCCAATGACTAATGCAATCCAATCTTTAGAGCTAATGCTTAAGATTAAGACACATTTGAATCTTAAGAGACTTTAAGTGGTTTTTTTACTGCAAAATTATGTTCAAGTGGCTCAACTTTTGTTCTTACATTTTTTAGATAAAGAAGGATATGGAAACTAATTCACCAATAAAGTTTGACAATGCAATATTTTTGCTGAGGGACAAAGAGATGCCAACATGGAATGAGAAGTTGAGGAACAAGAAGAAGAAGAAATGGGAAGTAAAGGAGAACCAGAAGATTAAGAGCATGTGGAGCTTGATGCTAAGAGACTTCACAGTTCAATAGAAAAAGAAGCTAATAATAACCTAAGAAGAGTGGAAATAGAAATAAGGAAAGTTAAGGTAAGTTAAAGTCTACAAGTGGAGTACATTTTATTTTATGTTTAACGTGTAGCCCTTTTAGCTTAGCGGCCTTAACTGCCATTGTCACCAAAAAGTACATATCATCATTCCATGATTATTTTATATTTGCATTCCTGAAAACCAAATAATGCTATTATAAGTTGTATGTTATTTTAAATGAATGAACCTTTGGTTTCTATCATTTACTGCTCTTCATTTTGGTCAACATTTCATTATGTTTTTCATATTTGTATGTATGGATGAGTGATTATTGTTTTATATGAGGTTATCTTATACTATATATATACATCGTGAATGTTTAAAAACTATATTATAATGCAACAACATGTGTGAATAATTATCTAAGTTGTAGTTTAGCAAATACATCTTCATAATATGAGGATATATTGAAGTTATCTTATATATAAACTAGATATATAGAGAGCTACTAATATACAGACTGAATCCCCGGTCTATACACTAAATATATTTGAGTGCTTTATCTATAAACTTGGGAGAATAATTATGAAGATATATATATTTATCACTTTATTCTTTTGTTATCATGCTACTGTAATAAAGGCAGACATCTATGCATTCAGACTATATATTTGCTATAACATCTATGATAGATGTATTTATTAATATTTTAATTCAGTAAACCCAGTTCTTTGTCAATAGTTATCATGTATATTGACGTAGTTAAAAAATAAGGTTAACACAACCAAATATACATCATGTTTTCTATGTTGCATTAAAATAGGATTCAATTTAACGAACAATATACTGTGTAGTGGAAACATTATTTTATGATACGTCTTTAGTCCTATTTTATAGGAACCATGCTTTTTACTGCTTTCGTATTTCACCATAGTGCATCTGCTGCTTTTTTACTTACTACTGACGAGTCCACTTTGTCCTTTTAACTCTTCCGCCTACATATATGTTCTGGAGCATTCAGTCCTATTACTACATTGGCTCAATAAGGGTTGTCTACTAATTTTAATACTTATATTTGATATTGTAATAATGTTTCTAATTCCTTCTTGTAAATAGTATATTCTGATTATTTTTCAAAATAATTTAATTTTCTAACTGCAACAAATATGTTTTTGCCATACCCATGTGCGAAGCATGGGTTCACACTAGTGTGTGTGTATGTGTATAAAATAAAATAAAAAAGGTTTCAACTATGTTTGGGCTGCACCTAATCCTATACACTACGACTACATGATCAATAGCTATTGCATAGGAAAAGGCTGTCTACGTATCCGTTCTAGGGGATTAAGCCCACATAGTTATGTTTTTTGCTCTTCTCCTACATTAAATACTTGTTAGTACACATCAACCACAACATCCAAGCAACCATTGCAACCAATGCAACCAATAGTAATAGTACAAGAAGAAAACGGTATTCCTACTTATCCATCATAACAAATCATCATACGAGGAAACAACAAAATAAAACATAGCCATCAAACACGAACAACATTCAATGTCAACTCAAACCATCAAATAAGGAAACAAAACCATAAGTATACTTACATACACTATTATTTATCAACTATAATAATACGTCACCGATGTAAGTATAAATCGTTTAGTGTATACTAATCACTTCATAATAGTAACACAACATTAGTAACATCAAATGTGTACTAATCCAACCAATATTAGTAACACAACATCCATCATCAAATAACCATAATTAACTACCCATCGTCTAATAGCAATAATGGTAAAATATCACACACTCATCCAACTGTGATACCGTCATCAACTTCAAATATATATGGTAATTACAATCAACAACTAATCACACATTCAACAACCATCCAAATAATATATTTATGTCTATTAATATCTTAAGTATAAAATCGTTTTATTATTGTTTATTATAAAGTCACCTTTATTTATTCATCCAAAAACAATAATAATTCTTATTAAACGATAATATACTATTTAAATCACTTATTGTATTTCCATTTCTTTAAATACTTATAAGCATTATATTTTAAATCAAAATAGTAATCTTCATTAAATCACTTCTCAAAAATATAGTATTATTATTTTACATCGAAATATTTAAACCTCCTTAATACCTTCCAAAATCAATTTATTGCTATTTATTTTAGAAAAACAATATTTTATTTTAAATTACCGAACTCCTTTTTATCTCTATTTTATAAATAATAAACTCCCCAAATATTAATTTAAAATATAATTTCAGTTATTATTTAGGAAATCCCCAAAAGTTCATAAATAATAACCTTATTCAATTCCATACTTTAATTTCAGTAAAGTTCATTAAATCACTGTTATTTACATAAACATCCATTATCTATAAATAATCTTATCTTTCATTTTTTACTTAGTTTTCTTATTATTCTCCAATTTCTCCAATTAATTATTTCCAGTCCAAATCAAAGTATTTAAATTAAATATCCAAAAATATGACAATCAACAATAATTATCCAACCAAGGCACAAGACGATCAAAATATTGTTATAGTTAAACAATCATCCATAAAACATAACATAATCAACGAATATGATTTTTCGTCAATAATTATGGATTTTATAATTTCAAATTCAATTAATTAAATTAAATAATTCATACCAACAATCTTTTTCTAAAAGCTTCCAATTTCAGCAATCCCAATGCCGAGTCATCTAGAATTCCACCACTAGTCCAATGGAAGAAACCGCATGTGAATCGGAGTTTATATGCAAAAGATATTGACATTATAAGATTTTGATAATTTAATAATATACTATAACTTAAGGGAAATTTATTAATTTCATTACCTCCTCCCTCCTTTGTCCCAAATGCATACAACAATCCTGCCTTCACCGTCGTTTGCTCGATACCCTCACCAGTAATTGCCGTCAACTACCACGACCTCGCCTAGCCATGCCCCAACCACCATGATGCGCTGCCACCTCCATAACCTCAACTGTCGCCACATAAAGCCAAAACCCTAATTGAATTATTTATGATAGTCTAACCACTATCGACAAAATCGGACACCATAGATCGCCTCCGAGCACCTCCCTATCCTAAGGTATCATCCATCAACCTTCTTGCAGTCATTTCGTCATTATACAAATCAACATTTATATTTACTCCAACAATTCCCGGTCTTCCAATGCACTTTTAAACCATATTCATTTTTGAAATAATACATAGGCTACTACTTAGAGAAATATTGCTCTGGGCTTGGTCACTAGTCAATCGCTCACCTATTGGCCAATCGATTGCTTAGTGACGGTCTGGAGTAATATTGCTCCAGGCCATGAGTCACCATTCCCTTCTCACCACCATTCACTTCCTTTTCACTACTCCCAGCCCTACTTCACACATGCACAATCAAGCACTAATACTTCACTCAAATTCACACAACAATCATATACTAATCGCTGCATATAGAAGTGAAGAGATGGAGGAAGAATAGGTTCTTTTGGTTACAAGGAATAAGAGTAATGAATTTTAGTAGTCGAACAAACTTCTAATCACAACAAGTATTCAAAACATAGATATGCGAGTGATATTAATTCACTCATCTGAAGGAACATTGTGTTACTTTGATTACCAAGTCTTCAACTTCTTCTTCTTCTATTACTTTCACTTACTGTAAAATTCTAACTCTAATGAATTAATGATCAAAGCCCCAATTATTCTTTATACAAATGTATAGTTCCATATTGAGAAGTACATACTTGAATTTTAGAATTTATAGAAATTTTGTATGATTTTTCCCTGAATTTTTAAAATGATGTGAAGTAGGGTTTTCGATAACAGAAAATAGTGAAATAGGCTTCAGAAGATCATTATGTTATCAAGGGAGGTGATATTTATATTTGAAGATTAAAAATCTTGATTATGTCTGGAGACATAAAACTTTGCTTTGGGCTTTACTGTATGTTGACGCTAAAAATGGATCAACATTCAAGAATAGGTTCTAGGGAACATGTGAGACCTAGATCTAGCAGAAAGTATTGCAAATTACAAAAATAAAATAGAGAGACACAAGATTTTTATAGTGGTTCGGCAGTCTCTGGCCTACGTGCACTTTATAGTTTTATTGACTATGGATCTAAGATAGTTTTTTTTGAGATTACAATGGAATATAGAGAGAGAAATAATTCACTAGTACAGGGAGTTGGCAAGTTTTAAGTCCTAGAACTGCCAAGAGTAGCTGCCTTGGTGACTATTGTGTGGGAGGAAGAAGGTGAAGAGAAATGGAGTCCCAGATCCAGAGTGAAGAAGAAAGAGCCGGGGGAAGGTTCTATTTTGGTTGCTTTATGGCTTGTGTTTATAAGGGAAACAAGTGTTTTTTGGGTCAGAAGTCATTTGTAGAAGAGTCCAGACATCGGTCCAAAGTCACACAAAAAGGCGGGAAGTCCATCGAGTTGTCAAAAATAAGTTGGTACCGAGTTAAATAGCTCGGTACTGAGTTATTTTCTCAATAGGAAATGACTTTTACTTTCTTGCATCACTTTTCTTACTTCATTTTGATATGCCCCGTGTTGTTTCCATTGATTGTTGGTTGATTTTGGTGACCATTACTTAATCACTAGGTTTATTCTGCTGTTTTAGCTGTCATCTCTTCAACCCTTAAAATTGGTCATCCAAAACTCTTGAAAATCACTTGGTTGCATTTGAAAGAGGTAAATAATAAATCATGTGAAGTTGGGGTGAAGAATTGAGTGGTAGAAATAACTTAGCCCCGAGTTAAATAGGTTGGTGCCGACTTATTTCTTTAGCTCATTGTTGGCTGAAATTTTTCTGAGTCCTTTCCCTGCCTCTTCTAAGTGTGCTTCCAAGATTTTGAGTCATTTCGTCTTCATCTTCATTTTGACGTCAGTGAAAATCATAAGTTTTGGGTCGGGGTTGACCTAACTTTGAGTTTGACCTGAGAGTTTTATGTGTCAGACCTGAGTCCTGCTCGGTAATAATTTCTTGGAGTCTGACCTGAGAGATTTGTGAGTTGGACCCGAGTAAAATCATAACTTAGTACCAAGTTATGTTTCTTGGAGTTTGACCTAAGAGTTTTGTGAGTTGGACCCAAGTGAATCTATAACTTGATACCGAGTTGCGTTGCTTGGAGTCTGACCTAACATTTTTATGAGTCAGACCCGAGTAAAATCATAACTCGGTATCGAGTTATGACATATAACTCGGTACCGAGTTGACTTGGGTATGACCCGAGTTTGTCTTGAGTTTGACTCGGGCCCGACTCCATGTTTTTTTGTTTCGCCTTGCTATTTCCCTACTCATGTTTTCCTTCATTTTTCCTAGGTTCAGCTCTGGTACGACTCGTGCCCGACCCCAAGCACCAAGTTGAAAAACTCAACTCAACCTTTTCTACTCAATTTTTGATATTTCCTTCTTCTTGCCTTTTTATGATGTTTCCAAAGTCCTTGAATCATTTTGTCTTCGTCTTGACGTTCTAACTTTAAACTGAAATCGGCTTGGTCAAAAATCCAGTTAACACTTACCCCCCAGAGTATGCTTTCGTTGAAAACAAAGCGTGCTCTGGATCAAGACAAGTTCTGGTTTGCTATCCCTTGATTCGGGAAGTTAATCCAAAACTGCTTCGAAGCATTGCTTTTGTTCGATAGGCATTCCTTCAACCATTTTGAGTAGTTAGAATTCCATTCGTCATTCTTCATTCTAAGGACAAGATCTATGTTTGGAGATCGTTCCATGCCTTAGACGAGCATGCTCTTCGCTGTATTGTTTTCATTTTTGCTTTGCGTTCGAGAATTTCCATGCCGAATCCTTTAGCCTTCGATTTCTTATGATCAAACTTGCTGCCGTCGACCACCTGAATGCCTCCACTCTTCAAACTGTCACAAGGAGCTTTTGTCCCTTGATTTCTACAAGTTATTGAATGAAATTCAATTAGGGGTGAAAGAAGGGATACTGCTACGGCGATGGTGATGATGGTGGTGGTGCGACCAGCTGTTTATTGGTGGTAGATTGTAGAAGTTTGGGTTGGCTTGACCTATTGTGGATATCAAGCTGTTCTAGTTCGTATTCACGCCGCTTTAGGGACATATTCGACTTTTTATCTTCAACTAACTCCTATCAACGAACGGTTGTTCTCGCATTGTCATTTGAAATACAATGTGATGGTTCAACTTAGGAATGGTCATGTTGAATGATTTCATCACTGCGCTTTTCCGATTACTGCAGTCCTCATGTTACTAGAAAAGAAAAGCTTTCTGCATATCTCTGGACAATGGCTCCGTCATTGATTATTCATTGATAATGGAAATGTTCTGATATATAATACCACTGTATGACACAACTCGTTTTTCTAGCGCGGGCGAGCTATCTGCACCGGATGGTCCATTTTCATCACATATAGGACACAAGACTCATACTACAAAGATTGACACTTCTCATTTGCTCCGGTTAATGCTCGAACTCCGATTGGTCGACATACGTCGACATACTTTGGACTCCAGGCATTGGTCATATGGGTTATAATTTTCAAAATAAAACATACATGATCGTGTTGAATGTCAAGTTTCCTTTTCTAGAATGACTCACCGATCACCATACTTCAAGTCCGGTGATGGTACATCTACTCCTCCTGGAGCTGGATCCTTCATAGCTTAGGCTTTGCCATTTATTCCTATTATGCCAGGGGTCGGTACAATTGATCACGGCTAAATTACAAGACACATTTTCTCTTATAGAGTTGTTTCTAAATCCGCCTCCTCCTCTAAATGAGTAGCCAGCTTCAAGGGACTTGGATGAAGATGGAAGAGCAAGTAGAAATCCCCGTAGGCTTGTTGGCCTGTCGGTCTTCTTCTTGGACGTATAGTTTGTACTGTTTGGTTTTGCCTTAAATAGGTCGTACTTGTGCTAAGGGGCCCCTGCTATCTTGAAACTTTGTGCCTATAAACATGGTTATGTTTGGTTATTCAACCTTGTATATAATTGTGGATAATCCTAGTTCCACACTGCTCTTGACTATTACAGGGTAGCAGATGGGATGTTCATTTCCTCATTGTGTGATCTTTGTCATAAACTAAATCCTGTTTGCAAAACATATTTTCTTCTTAGAATGCTTGGCTTCGGACACCAGTAGTAGTTAGACATTACGAAGAAAATTATTCAACTTCCCCCTATCTAAGTGAGCTTTCACAGCCTCGGTCTTAGATCGAGAAAAGTTCGATTGTACTTGTTTTTAATTTCTTTACGACTATCCTCGCCTATCCTCAACCAAGGGTGTCTCACTTGGTTGCCAATGGTGTCGTTGAAATCCGGTCAGGCACTAGTTTCAATATTTGGAAACTAGTGCATGAACTATTTGATTTCGATTATCCTTCCTTGAAGTTATCTATTTTCGGGGATTGATTGAATTCCCGAAGGCTGGTGATTATACCTTCCAGACACTGCGAATCTCCGACCAACAGTAGATTCCTAAAGGTTGTGGCTAAAAGTCAGTTTTGCATCAGTTCTATTTTTGGAAACTGGCACATCAATGAATCAATTTCGAGCCTTTTAGCACAAAGATGTTCCTCTTGATATCGAGAATTTTTGGTTCACTACTTCCACTTATCTGTTTGCCTTTTTCGTCACGATCGTGACAAACGGTTCCGCTTCGCCACTGGTAGTCGATTGTAAGGATGGCATATTTTGCTCTTCTGCTTGCCATTGGGTGCATAACGATAATGTTGATTCCCCAAATTGTAAACGACCATGGGCTGACCATTTGCTTAAGTTCCATCGATGGGGCTCTCAGGATTTTTATAAATCTCTGGCATTGGTTACACTGTTTTATGTAGCCAGTTGCATTCTGACTTATCATCCACCAGAAATGTTTATAGTGAAGCACCTTCTTTACTAATGTCCGCCTCTCGGTGTAATCACTACAACTGCCCTAATGGTCTTCTACGAGGGTCTTCCTAGCTTTATCCTTGGTTACACGCCGAAGCAGTGGGTGGAGAATTCCCTCTTAT
This sequence comes from Allium fistulosum, assembly GCA_030737815.1. Taxonomy (NCBI): domain Eukaryota; kingdom Viridiplantae; phylum Streptophyta; class Magnoliopsida; order Asparagales; family Amaryllidaceae; genus Allium; species Allium fistulosum. The sequence continues at coordinate 695,568,095 of CM060904.1, forward strand.
ATAGTACTCCATTTTGTACCATGACCCATGGCGCTTTCCGAGGAAGTTTCTCCTACTCTTTCTTTCCTCTCGGGAGAATTTCTTTGAACAAATTGTCCTTTATGGGCATTGTACACGATTCCTCTTCCTTTTCGGTTTCCAAAATCTAGTCTGCACACCAGTCTCTCTTTGGCAATTGATGGTTTAATTGCTCGATTTCAAGCATTTCCTTTTTCTTACTGCTGCACTTCCTGTGTTCCTGTGCAGCATATTTATTTACCACAACACTGTGCATGTAAATAATACTCTTACAATCATTTTGGCACATTCTATTGCATAGCTCTATTCAGAACTGTGATGTAACTTGGTTTAGACAATTTTGTGGCTGTTCCTATTTAGGCTCGGTCGAATTCATTTCGACCAAGTGTAGGTGTATATGCCCCAGTCCATAGGGCTAATCACTCTGAATACTAAGTCCATACATTTTCGGGAGCTAGGTTTCCTAAGCAATTCGTTCGACTTTCCCTAGCCTGATATGCACGGTAATTCCTATCTTTGGAAACTAGTGACTTTGCTCCTTGATTCCCAGCTTTGAGTTTTTAATGCTGTCAGTTCCCTGACTGCGATCGAATTCTTTTAAGTTCAGTGTTGAGATCCTGGTCATGCATCAGTTTTTATCTCCAGAAACCTATGCACGAACAACTCAACTCCGTGGATTTCTGTAACATCCCATATCTAGAGGTCCAAAGCTAAGCGCTACAGATGTTGCACTCATCCATAGTATTAACTTCCGGTGACTAAATATGGCCATGTTAATGGTATCCATAATATCTGAAGCACTTGAATATGAAACAAACATAGATTTCAAAAAAAACATCTTCCACCTTACAATTTCAAAAAACACGTTTCACATTCAAATTTACATAATCCCATAATTGTTTCCCAAGTTCAGATAAAATATAATTATTACATAAATACACCAAGAGTGACATATGTTGATTCCCACTTGGTTGACCAGAGTACTACATAGACATAACTGTCTTAGATACAACACATCGGAAAACAAAACATAACAACAACTCCTAAATAGCTATTCGTCAGCCACCTGCTCGTCTTCGGAAGCTTTATTCGTCAATCTACTAAAACCTTTGAAACCTTAACCCTCAGCCTACTCAAATCAATTTTGAGCACCCGATAGTTTAAGGGGAAAACATAAGCTTCGAGTCAGACATAAAGCCCGGTGTGAATAATACTATGCATCTCGGTTATTTAATGTTAAGTGAGACCACGCCGCTTAGCGGAACGGGTTCCTCCTCACTAACATCCTTTTAAAACATTTCTTTTGCAAATCATAATCGTGCAACCAAAGCTGGTTAAAACTGTAAAGCATTATTATGTAAACATACATATCTGGTAACAAATGGACTATCTGTCCGAACACTATATTTTTGTTTGGCTTACTATTAACCTTCGGTTGACTTGGGCCTACCAGACAATAAAACAAAGTAATCTAGCATCTGTTAGACACACCTCTCCTTGATGGTCTGTCCTTAACTTTCTGTTAAATACTTCTCTTTTGGGCGGTCTGTTCTTAACTTAACATCTCCCAGGGTCACCTGATCCTAATGGTTTTGCGGGCTCACCGATAACCTATCTATATACAAACATATATTTCCTTCTGTGTGTAATCATAATTTTAGTCTTACTTGTGACAAAGCCCTATACACTGGAATTTTAGACTAATTATTTGGAGCCAATAGCTAATGTATAGGGCGCGATCCTATACCAGTCCCATCTGGTATTCTAATATCTGAGTCATTTTATTTAGGGATACCTTCCCATAATTTTCCTTGAAAACCTTTTCATCTGTAATTGATTTAAAACCTTTTAAACCAAACTTAAACAAGGAAAACATTTATACTCCATGCTTTACTCAAAATCACCTTGCCATGTTATATATATACACACTTTATCCAAACCTTTTGTTGATGAAAACATTTAACTTTTGAAAGTACCCCTTTCAAATCCATTAAAAGTTCCTCTTTCAAAACAATTGAAAGCACCTCTTTCAAAACTAAGTAAAACCCTTTTTCTAACTTAGGCCGAAAGGCCAAAACCTTCATTTCGAAACCATACTCAAAACATTTCGAAACCCTTGAAAAGCCTTTCTTTCGAAAGGCATAAAACATTAGACATCACATCTTAAAACCTTTAAACATTGCCTTTAGAAACCTTTGGAAAAACCTTCCCTTTCAACCCTTTCGACATAGTCAAAAAACATTCCTTTCGACTCCTTCGATACTATTGGGGAACCACCCCTTCAAACCTTTCTTTAAAACCTTTTGAAAGCATCAAACCTTTATAAACACAAACCCTTCGAAAGCATTTGGGTTCAATTTAAAACATGTGGAAAAACACCTTTCAAACCCATTAAAACCTTCTCTTTCGAAACCTTTGGGTTATACCTCAACGGAACAAAAGGGCCTATAAAACCATTTAAGTCGAAAGCCAACCTTTTGATAGTATCCCTATGTAAAGAAGTGATGGTATCAAAACCACCCTTCTGAAAGCATAGGAGAAGTGGCTAATTTTAAAAGTTAAGTATACCTTTCGAAACCATTGACTTCGAAAGGTAGAAAGGCAGCGGCTAGGGGTTTCGACCCCTTCGAAACCATTACTTAAAATAAAAGAGTGCAACCCATTCAAGACCTTTCCTTTAAAACATTTGACTCGGTCGAAAGCCAACTGAGTCGAAAGCTATCCTTTCAAAAGCAAAGCAGGCGCCACTTTTAATTTAAAACAAAGGCATACTCCAACCCCTTCGGAACGCAATGTTTCGACTATGTACCTTCCGCCTTTATCCAATAGGTTACATACCAAGTAACTTGATACCATGCGCATTGGTTTCGAAAGCATGGTGGTGAAACATCCTAGTCGGAACCTCTAATGGCGAAAGTGGCGGAACATGCTAAAATAATGTAAATTTCGCTTTTAACTTAAAAGAGAAACACCTTTCAACTAACCTACTATTGTTTGTCAAAATTTTACTGGTTGCTAAATATCTTTTTCAAAAGTGCTGCCAATATTTTCAGAAATAAACAATAAATTTATTTTACAAAACACCCCTTCTCCTTAAATAAATATATAAAACATTTAAGTCCCATACCTTAAATAGTTTATTCATCAAAACACTTAGGAAAATTCTATAAAAATTCCAGAAAATCATTTTCAATATGTTTTCTAAGGTATATAAATTTCAAACCCAAATTATTTATAATTCAACTGTAGATTATTTATAACCCAATAATTCATTTTCTTAAATAGAAAATTAATCTATAATCCACATTAGTTCAAAAAATTATGAAAACTGAAACCCATCTCTAAAATATTATTTTTGATCTATATCTAAAATCGCAAGGCATTTAGATGTCATTTAATTGGGTTTCCTTATCAAAACATATCATTAAAATCAATATGAACATGCATAAATCACCAACAAGTATATATAAACATTTAATCTTTCAAAACATGGCATTACCATGAAAAACCCTTTGGATTATCCTTAAAACCGAAAGCTATAAGAAAAATGAGATATAGTAATTATTCACCTTAGCTTTGTGATTAAGAATGTGGATTTGATATTGATTAATTGATTTGATTCTTCTCTTGAATCCTAGCTTTATCTTCTCTTGAGATTGCTAATGGTGGCCGGCCTTAGAAGTGTTTTTGTTTGAGAAAATATGAAATGAATGTGTGTTTTGGTATCCTAAGGGTTTAGGGTATAAGTTTAATCATTTTCCTATTTTGCCCTCCCTTATTTCCTAACACCTTAATTCTTTGATTCATTGCTTACTCATTTTCATGGCACGACTACCCCTTAATTAATTCACAAATCTTAATCCATTAATCAATCCCACATTATTTAATTTAATTTAACTAATTAAATTTCCTAAATAATGTCACAAAAAATATGGGATGTTACAATTTCTCCTTGATTTTGCGTATTTCCGGGAAACAATTGATACCTATAGGTTAGAGTCGACTGTTTCGATTGGCTTAAAAGTGAATACTTCTTCCTAACATCGCTAGTCTTCGGGCAACATCATATTCCTAAAGATTTTACGACTATGTTGTCCTGACATTGCTATCTTTAGGTGATGTCAGATCCCTGAATGTTAGAAGACAGTTTCTTCCTGATGTTGTCAATTTTCGGGCAGTGTTAGATTCTAGAAGGTAGGGCTGAGGATTCGATCAAGCTCCCACTTCTGTCTTCGAAAGCCAGTGTATCAATAATTCCATTTTAGGGGTTTCTCCTTAGCATCGCCAATCTTTGGACGATGGCATATTCCTGCAAGCTGTGATCGAATGATCTGATCGGTCCATAAGTACATTATCAATCCTTCTTGACATCATCAGACTTCGAGCAACGACAAATTTCTAAATGTCGAAGCCTAATTATCCATTTGGTTCCTGGTTTGGTTTTGAGAACCTTTTCGCTATCGCCAATCTCTGGGTAGTAATGAATTCTTGAAGATAGACATTGTTATCATGTCTTCTTGTCATCCTCTATCTCTGGGTAGCGACATATTCATGGGGACTAGGTGCTTTCTCTCCCTGTCATCGCCTATTTTCGAGCGATGGCAGATTCCTAGAGGTTAAAGTTCTTCCTTCTTAACATCTATCTTCGGGCAATGCCAGATTCCTGAGGGAGGAAAGTTCACTTGCAGAAGAGTCCAGACATCGGCCTAAAGTCACACAAAATGTCGAGGGGTCCATCGAGTTATCAGAATAAGTCGGTGTTGAGTTAAATAACTCGGTATCGAGTTATTTCCTTAATGGAAAATGACTTGTACTTTCCTGCATCACTTTTCTTACTTCATTTCGATGTGCCCCATGTTGTTTTCATTGATGGTTGGTTGATTTTGACGATCGTTCCTTCATCACTTGGTTTATTCTATCGTTTTAGTTGTCATCTCTTCAACCCTTGGAATTGGTCATCCAAAACTCTTGAAAATCACTTGCTCACATTTGAAAGAGGTAAATTATAACTCGAGTGAAGTTGGAGTGAAGAATTGAGTGGTAGAAATAACTTGACCCCGAGTTAAATAGGTCAGTGCTGACTTATTTCCTTAGCTCATTTTTGGTTGAAATTTGTCTAAGTCATTTCAATGCATATTCTAAGTGTGCTATCAAGATTTCGATCGTTTCATCTTCATCTTAACATTGGTGAAAATCATGAGCTTTGAGTCAGGGTTGACCTTAGTTCTTCTCGATAACAATTGCTTGGAGTCCAACCTGAGATTTTTCTGTGTGGGACCTTAGTTCTTCTCGATAACAATTGCTTGGAGTCCAAACTGAGATTTTTCTGAGCCGGATCCCCGTAAAATCTTAACTCGTTGCCGAGTTGTGTTGCTTGGAGTCTGACCTAAGAGTTTTGTGAATTGGACCCGAGTAAAATCATAACTCGGTACCAAGTTATGACTTATAACTCGGTACTAAGTTGACTCAGGTCTGACCTGGGTTTGTCTCGAGTTTGACTCGGGCTCGACTCTCGAGTTTGACTCGGGCCCGACTCCAAGTCATTTAGTTTTGCATTGTTATTTCTCAACTTAGGTTTTCCTTCATTTTTCCAAGGTTCGACTCAGGTACGACTCGGGCCCGACTCCAAACACCAAGTTGGAAAACTCAAGTCAACTTTTCCCCCTTATTTTTTGATATTTCCTTCTTCTTGCCTTTTTATGATGTTTCCAAAGTTCGTGAATCATTATGTCTTTGTTTTGACATTTTAAATTTCGGTTGAAATCGGCTTGGTCAAAAAGCCAGTTAACACTGAACATCTAAACCCTATGTTTTTAAGCTTAATTCCTTCTTCAATGTATTTGCTCTACTTTAAATATATATTCAACTTAAACCATTATAAAATTAAACATAAAAAAATCATATTTAACTGTCTCAACATTCAAGGAACATCATATATTTTTATAAAATAACCTTTTCCAAATTATATATTTAATTTAATAATTTTATTATTTATTTTTTACCCCAATTTAAATTCATTTAATAAATAAATTTCAAATCTTTTTTTATAACCGGAATAAAAATTCTTTCTATATGAAAATAAATTTCTAAACTCATTTATTTTAATCATTATAGTTTACAATAATTTATTTATCCATTTTAATTCAATTTAAAAATCATCTTTAAATTTTAAACTAGTTAAATTAATAATAAAAATCAATATATCTTATTTTAATATTTTTCTTCTTTAATAAAAAGATATTTAATCAAAATTCCAAATTACCCATGATAATTTCACAATTTATTATTTTTAAAACACTTTTAATTAATTTTGTTCTTTATAGTAAAATTCCAATTAATTGCTTCTTGATAACTAGTTGTTACAGCCTTCCTTCTTAAAAAAATTGCATCCTTGCAATTTCTCCTTAGGATAAATCTATAAATAGCCATTAACTTCTAGCTTATTACACCACATACTATTATAAACAAAGAAACAAACAAACAAAACATACACGACTAATGTGCATCAAAAAATAGCTCGGGATAAGTTTGTTCCATGTGCTCTCTGGTCTCGTAGGTACAATCTGATGGTTTATCAGACCATTATACCTTCACTAATAGGATCTTTTTACTTCTAAGCTAGTGGACTTCCAAATTAACAATCCATATTAGTCACTGCACAGAAGTCAGATTTGGAGATATCTCAAGCTTCTAAATGTCCTTTGGCTCCTAAATATTCTCTAAATCCCACGGACACTTCCTCAATTTGGGACACATGAAAGACGTCATGTATTCTAGAAAAATGATCTAGAAGTGCAACTCTATAAGCAACTATGCCAATATGCTCAGTACTCGGGTATAGACCAATGAAATGAGGTGCTAATTTCCCTAATTTACCGAACATCATCGCATCCTTTAGAGGCGATATCTTCACAAAAACAAGATCCCCAACTTCGAACTCGATTTCTTTCCACCTCCGACCAACATATGACTTCTGACGTTCCTAAGCTTCCTTCACCCTTTGTCTGATCAACTCGATCTTCTTAGAAGCTTCTTTGATCGATTCTAGACCCAAAACCATCTCCATTCTCAAGCTAGTAGGATGGTCATCGATATGGTATACCTTATAAAGCCTCAAACGGAACCATGCCGATACTTGACTAATAACTATTTTTATAAGAATATTTAACCAAGTAAAGATGATCTTCTCAGCTACCTCTAAAATCAAGCACACAAGCATGAAGCAAATCTTCTAGAATCTGATTAACCCGCTCTGTCTGACCATCACTCTATGGATGATATGCTGTGCTGAAGTTCAGCTTCATTTCCAAGGCTGGGTGAAGACTCTTGCAGAATCCACTAGTGAACAATGGATCTCGATCACAAAACTAGAACTTGGAACATCATGCGGTCTCCCCACTTCCTTCACATATAACATTGCCAAATATAGAGTTGTTCTATTCGACTCCATGGGTACAAAATATGCAGATTTAGTCAAACGATCTACCACTACCCAGATGTTATCATGACCACCCCCCTGAATGAGGTAAACCATCAATGAAATCCATAGACACCTGAAGAAAACAAATTAGGATCCTTATAGAATTTGATATATGGGGATTTATACAAGTGAATTATAAAAATTGAAAATCCACTTATGTTGATCCCACAATTTCTAATGGCTGAAGCAAACCATCGGGACTTTGGCACTCCACCTTCATAAGTAACAAGTTAGGCATTCCTTTACATATTTACCAATGTCACACTTTATTCCTTCCCAATAATAAAGACGCTTCATATCCATATACATTTTGGTATCTCCAAGGTGAATGGTATATCGCAATCGATGATAATCACCTAATAACGTAATATTTCCTTACATAGATCATCCATGTCAGGAACTACAAGTCAATTTCTTCTCTGTGGACAACCATAATAATCTAAAATATATCCCATTAAATCATCAGCACTCTTATCAGACTTCAATCTTTGAATAAGAGTAAGATTATTTAGATCTCTCTTCTAAGCATCTACGATTAGTCAAAGATGGTCGAGACACCAAATTAGCAAGAAACACTTCCGAACCATCTCTATCTCAGATATCACATATAAAAATATCTTGAGATTCTTCCACCCAACTATCATCACCAAAACTATCGCTTGATGCTTCCTACTTAGCTCGTCACCCACTATGTTGCCTTTACCAGGGGTATACTGGATCTCAAAATCATAAGCTGCTAAAAATTCCAACCACCAATGTTGACTCATATTAAGATCCTTCTGAGTGAGCAGATACTTTGATGACTTATAATATGTATACAAAACAAATCGCTTTTCAAGCAAATAGTGACGCCAAATCTTTAAAGCGAAGATTATGGCGGTAAGCTCCAAATCATGTGTAGCATATCGAACCTCATTAGGCTTTAGCTTCCTAGATGAAAATGATACTACTTTACCCCTCTGCATAATAACTGCATCCAAAACAGAACTACAAGCATCTGTATAAACCTCCAAATCATGGTTACCTTCCAGAACAGTAAGCATTGATGCATGGGTAATCAAATATTTCAGCTTCTGATAAGCTTCCTCACACCGATCTATCCACTGGAAGTTAACTCGTTTCCTAGTAAGGTTAGTGGGTGTTAGCACAATCTTTAAAAAATTCTTAATGAAACGCCGGTAATTACCGGCTTACCCTAGAAAAATTATAACCTTTGAAATCGTCTCAGGTAGTTTCCAATTCTGAATGGCTTCGAATTTAGTTGGATCTAAAGAAATAGCAGCGTTAGAAATAATGTGGCCCAAGAACTTTACCTGCTTCTACCTAAAGTGGCATTTGAAGAATTTAGCTTTTAGCTTATTCTGTCTTAGAGTCTCCAATACCATTCTAAGATGTTTCTTATATTCTATTTCAGTCTTGGAGTATACCAAGATATCACCACTGAAAATCAAAAAAGAACTTGTAAAGATAGTCTCTGAGTACTCTATTCATTAGATCGACAAACTACGAGTTGCATTCATCAATCTGAATGGCATCACCAGCCATTCATAGGAGCCATATCTAGTTTTGAAAGATGCTGACGAAATACTATCCTCTACAATTCCGAGTTGATGAAATCCGGTTACCAGGTCAAGTTGAGAAAAGACCTAAGCTCCGCTTAGTTGATCGAACATATCATCGATCCTATGCATGAGATATTTATTCTTGATAGCCAGCTCTTTCAGCTTCCGATAATCTATACACAATCTGAAAGATCCATCTACTTTCTTCACAAACACTACCACGACAACCCATGGAGAACTACTCGACCTGAGAGAATGCTTATCTCCAACTCCAACAATTGCTTCTTCATCTCCTCCTTCACCTTGGCTGACATTATTGTAGGAAGATGACTGACGGTTAAGCTCCAGGAACAATGTCAATTTGGAAGTCGATAACCCACTTCGAAGGTAATCTAGTAATAGGTTTGAATGCATCTGAGTATTCCCTAACAACAGGGATTTTAGAAATATCTTCTTCTTCCTAAGATTCAAGAGCATAAAGAGAACTACCTAAGTCTTGACTGACATCTCCTAGAATCAAACCGACTCGCTTTGCGAAATCTTAATGGCATATAGTAAAGTCTCTCTCAAGATAGTAGAGATGAGCTTCAAAATAGTTAAGACAATCCATGCCCAGAATAATGCCAAATCTTAGATATTGAAATGCATGCAAGTCACAAAAGAAAGTGAAATCACACAAAACCAATTCAATAATCTTACACATCAATCCAAGGGTTGTGTATCCTCCGATAGGATTAGCAATCCTTAAAGATGCAACTAAACATACTACTTCAAGGTCAAATTTATTAGCTAGCTCCTTCAATACGAATGAGTGAGACTTGCCCATATAAAAAAGAATTCTGATAGGAAAATACCTAAATAAAAGAGTACCTTCCAAAATAGCAGGAGTTTTCCCCTTAGGCTGAGTAGAACTACTAGATACTTCCAAAGCATTCATCTTTCCACCTTTCTTATCTACTACGAGCAAGCAAAATTGTCATGACCTTCCTTATTACAAATCTTGTACTTCTTTTGAGAAAGAGGGGGGAATGGTTTGGAATACTCTGTGGAAAATTTTCCTCTCTCTCCACAGGTTAAAACACTTCACTGTCTCCCTACTATAATTTTTAAAATCTGGTGCATTGGTTTTCACTTGCTTCTTACCCTAAACTCTAGGCCTCTATTTCTTAAATGGAAATATCTTCTTCTTCCATTTCTTAATGACAACCTTGCTATTCTACTCTTCCTCACCACTTTCCTTTCTTGTTTCCTGAAGTTTTAACACAGTATCTACCAATTTCTTGAAAGTAACCTCCAACTAAGGAAGTAGTGCTTTCTGCAATGCCTTGTTTAACCCGTAGACAAACTTCTGGCTCTTCTTCAATGGCGTATTAATAAGATGAGTACCATATTTCAACAAGGCTTCAAAAGTGGCGACATACTCAGCAACAGACATCTGATTCTGCTTTAAGTCTATGAACTTCCTGGACATTGCTGCTTCCTCAGTTTCTGGAAGGAATTTCTACTCAAATTGAAACTTGAAATAGTCCCATAATAGCTCAAGTTCCTTAATTTCTGCTACCTGCAACTCATACTAGTCCAATGCTCACTTCTATAGTTGGCATAAGGCAATCTGCACCTTTTGCTAATCAGTGACTCCCATACATGTAAAAATACGCTCACTTGTCTTAGACCATGCCTGGACTCCTATCATTCTTTCCGAGCCTTTGAATGTCTTCCCTCCAAGGTTGGCATAGTCACTACACATCCTAGAAAAATCAAATCGAGGAGTGGGAGGATTTGTGGAAGCACTAGATTGTTGAATGCTCCTCACGACCACCATCATCTTCTCTGTGGTTATAAACACTCCCCCAAATCTAGAACCACTTGGCTGTTTGGGGTCAACACACTAGATCGAGGGCTAATCATACTCACAACTACAATAATGTGAGATTATACATATGTATGTATGCATATGTATGTTTGTATGTATCTACCCATTACCTAGGAATAGGGACTCCTAAGTCCATCTAGGCTAATGACTCATGTCACCTTATATCATGTATTTTTTAACCATCTCCAATACCAAATTGAAATGTCTCACCTCTATACCTATATTATGAAAGAGTATTAATAAGTAATACTGTTTGATAATACAGAGAATGAGGTGATATGGTTGTCATACATGAATAGTTCCTTGGGCTAACACTAGTACGTAATCACTATAATATACATAAAAATCTTCCAATCCATACACATATGGGCATAAAGCAATAAGAACATGTGTTTCTAGGATAGAACAATACATAACCAAACAATAAATAGTAGAGTACACATGGCCACAAACATAGTAATAAAATATAATACATCAACATATACATAAGTCATAGTCGATGTACAAAATGACAACCTCAAAAATCCACTATCTCTAACTACGTACACACATACACACATCACGTGACCACATATATATTACATACATATACATACGAGGTTACAAAAATCCATAAAGGATAAATAATACTACTTTAACTATCCTCTCCAAAATACCCAAGCGAGTCAAGCTGCTACTGCATACTGGTCCTGCAATGTCTCAAACTAACCCGAGTGCAATAAAATAACACATTGGTCAGACTATGTCTTAATACAATATCGGTGTAATGTAATGATAATAAGGATCATGGCATAACAATATACATATCATATATGTGTTTGTGCATCTTAAGTGTATATCACATCAACACATCAATATACGCAACCATCATCCATTGGTGCATCAATATAAAGTATGGATAAACAAACGTATAAACCACATCCCATCAATCCGCACACATATGTAATGTTGGCTAACACCCCAGTGTAGCCTATAAAATTCCATAAATAAATGAAAATACATGTGTGTATGGAAAAAAATTAGGATTGTCTATGCATTGGACACACAGTCACAAGTATAATCATAATTCATCATCTCACTATACATGTGTATTTATAAATAATATATGTATGCCTATCATACACACCAAGTACTAGACGGGAGACTGACAACACACACTCGCTCTAAGAGACTACATACGTGCCTATCCAACACGGTTCCTACAGCCACGACCCTTCTGGTGCCCTATGGTAATAGACGGTTGGCCTATGTGACCCTAGGGCAAACACACACAATAATAGCACATAGCTATATAATAAAAATGTATTACAGATCCAGGGCACGACCCCATAATCAGGCCACTCGAATGGATACTAGCCTAATATGGTTCAATCCTGCATTTATAATAGGAGTACAGATATTGATAGATATCCACGTACTATCTTATTAGCATAAATCCATATATCTATTGGTTGACATACAGTCAAAGGCACACAACCACATACATTGGGTGACACATAGCTATACTTACCCCAATAAGCATAACATCATATATATAACGCTATTTCCCGAATGGGTGTCATCTACTTATAAGGAATGACTAAATAAATATTAGCTCAGGTATCCCATACTACCTAGTCATATTTGCTCACTTGCTCAATGCACATAAACTACACTAACTCCATATATAAATAAAATTCTATGCAACGAGTCTAAATAATAATTGGAGAAATATTACCGAACGTCCCATAAAAAATGGTATTATAACTTTGTTTTTTCAGATTTTTTACTACATAGAAAGTATACACAAATCATTTATAAAATATATTTAATTTCACAAAATACTTTTTTATTTTAGAAGTTTTAATATAATTTTATAACCTAAGTATGCGCTATTCTATTTAAAAAAGTTATCAATTACAATTTAAAGCGATAAATATTATTTATAACTTTTCTTTATATTTCAATAATTATATGAAATTCCTTCAAAACTAGGTAATAATTAATTCAAAACCATTTTATAATTTTTAAGTATTTATTTAGGTTTTTAAATTAATTCTAAAACCTAAAAATTAAATTTTTACTTAATTAAACAATTTCTATTTAAATTAATTTATAATAATATAAACAATATTTTCATAAAATAATTTCACAAACATGTTACATATTATTACACTTTCATTTCAAACTTTTTTTTAAAATACACAGGCTACTATTCATCGATCGATCGCTCTCCCCTTGGGCGATCGACTACTTAGTCACGGTTTGAAGTAATATTGCTCTAGGCCATGAGCCACCATTCCATTCTCATCACCACTCACCTCCTTTTCACTCCTCTAACCATCCCCACTTCACAAATGCACAATCAAGAACTAATACTACACTCAAATTCACATAACAATCATCTATTAATCATTACATATAGAAGTGGAGAGATGGAGAAAGAATGGGTTCTTTTTGTTACAAGGAAGAGGAGTAATGAATTTCAGTAATCGGTCACAGTTCTAATCATAACAAGTATTCTAAACATAGATATATGAGTGATATAAATTCACTCACCCAAAAGAACAATGGGTTACTTGATCACCAAATCTTCAACTTCTTCTTCTTTTCATATTGATTTCACTTACTGTAAAATTCCAATTCCAATGAGTTGATGATCAAAGCTCCAATTTTTCTTTATCTAAATGTGTAGTCCCATATCAATAAGCATATACTTGAATTTGAGAATCTATAGAAATTTATATGAATTTTCCTTGAATTTTTACCAAAAGGTAAAGTACGAATTTGGATTACAAAAGATAGTAAAACAAGCTTTAGGAGATCATTATGGTGTTGAAGGAGGTTTTAAATTTGAAGAAGAAAAATATGGATTATAAAATGTCTGGAAACATAAAACTTTGGTTTGGCCTTTACTATATGCCTAAACCATAGTTTTTTAAGCATAATTCCTTCTTTAATTTATTTCCTCTACTTTACAATAGTATATTCAACTTGAACCACTGTAAAATTATGCAAATATCATATTTAATTTTATCAACATTCAAGGAACATCACATATTTTTATAAAATAATTTTCTCCGGAATTTATATTTAATTTAATTATCTTTCTTATTTATTTTTAATCCTAATTTAAATTCATTTACTAAATAAATTCCAAATCCTTTTCAATAATTGAAACAAAAATTCATTATATATGAAATAAATTTATAAACTCATTTTTTTAATTATTATACTTTACAATAATTTATTTATCCATTTTAATTCAATTTAAAAATCATCTTTAAAGTTTAAAATAGGTAAATTAACATCTATCTTATTTATTTATTTTTCTTCTTTAGTAAAAATATATTTCATTAAAATTTTTAATTACCCTTGATAATTTCATATTTATTATTTTTAAAACACTTTTAATTAATTTAATTCTTTATCATAAAATTCTAATTAATTGCTTCTCAACAACAGTTGTTACGCAAGGAGCTGATTTACCAAGCTTAGTGAGGATTTTACTAGTCGTAGAGGTAAACCGTTTATGGGAACATAGTCCGCAATAAAAGTACAAGTCCGGCTGGATATATTTGAACATATATTTGATGACTTGGAGCTATAGGATGCTCAAAAGGGGATGTTGGCTTCCAGGCAACTTCAAGGAAGGGCTATAGGCTGTGGAATGCTGTGAAAATTGCTACACCCGAGGACCATTTCATTTGATAAAAGTTCAAAGCTCAATTTGAAGAGAAGTTTATCTTGGCTACTCAGAAGTAGGTACTAGTAGAAAGTTTTTTAATCTAAAATAAGATAAGATGTCTGTTGTAGAATATGTTGCTGAGTTTGACATGCTGTCAAAATATGAAATCTCATTTATCGATACTCCCTTGAAGAAGAATGAGAAATTTATCGTGGTTCTAAACGACAATCTCAGAGAAAGGCTAGTGGGCTATAGTGATCTGAGCTTCAAGAAAATTGTTGAGAAGGCTTTGAGGCATGAGAGACTATATGCAAAGCCAAAGACCGTTGTTGTTCCAAAAGAGGAAGGAAAACCACAAGTGGGTGGAGGTGGCTAGAGAAAGTGGAACAATAAGGATAAGAAGCAGTTCTAGGGCAAAGGTGGTTAAAAGAAAGGCAAATGGAAGCATACCTGCTACTAGTGTAGAGAGAAGGGCTATCTTATAAATAACTGTATGAGTGTAGAAAAGAAGTGCTTTAATTGTAATAATACTAGACATATGAAGCAGGATTGTCCAAAGGCACCAAAAGATGAGTAGGTTGTTAAAGCATATGCTTTGAATGACGTTCCAACTTCACCGAGTGCTTCATCGACAAAAGAGAAGGGGAAGAGCATCAACATCGCTATTTAAGGTACGCTTTCTGTTTATGTTATACCTCTTGATGTTTTGTTTGACATTGGGGAATCATATTTTTTTATGTCTAGTGACCTAGTAAATATGGTAATATTGAGACCTGACATAGTAGACAGGTGTAACACCCCGTAAAAATTAATAAGAAATAAATAAAATAAGATAAAATAAATTAACTAAATAAGATAAGGCAAAAAATGAAAATTTTGCAAAAGTTAGAATTGTTCCACGAAAGTTATGTTGTTGCGTTCTTGGCGATTTTTTGATCAATTTACATATATAATATGTTAAAAATGGAGCTCAAACGGAAAAATTATGGACGTTTGAAGTTTTCGTATTCAAAATAATTTAAATAAAATTCAAATTCAAATAATTAAATAATTATCAGATTTGAAATTTGAAAAGTAACAGTAAGTAGACTTGGGGATGAAGTAATCGTTGAAATTAACGTTAAAAAGTTAAGCAAGGAATAAAACAAATTGATCAACGGTACAATAATTAATTCCTAAAATAAAAGAACAGGTCAACCACCTACCCTAAGCCACCTATCCTAGGCCGATCGATTGCTAGCGGTCGACCGGTAGGTAGGAGCGGTTGACAGGTGAGCAAGTGACGGCTAGGGCATTGTTTTCACAGTGAATGTTTCAGATTTTATTATTTTAAACCGACTTAAATCTGATGGTTCTGGTGCATTCCAACCACTATAAATAAGAGCTTAGCCCCTACTTTTATTCACATATTATTTTAGGGAACCTAGCGAAGCTTCGTTGGTCTCTCTCTTCAAAGGTTCATAAAAGTTCTTTTGGGTTTCAAGTAACAGATTCTGGATGTTTATTATTTTATTTCTAGTTCTATTCTCCTCTAATCCCTCGATTTCATAATCTAATCTATATATAAATCCCTTGTTGTACATATCTAAATAGGAAGATCTGAAAGAGATCATTGAAGGTATGACAAATCCAAAAAGTGGAAGAACTGAGGACCTATTATGAGTGAAAATCTTAGTCGTTTTATTTTAGTAATTAAATAATGTAGTGTAGTTTGGATTTGTTATATGCTTTGATGAATTTTTGTTTACGAAAATATCACATTAAAACCCAAATTGCCCCAAAGTAAAATATAAATTCTTAGGCTGGAATCTTAATTTTTTATATTAAAATAATGGAATTTGTGTATATTTTGCAATCTCAATGTTTTACATTCTATTCCATTTCCTATCTTTTTCCTAGGATCTGATTAAAGGTTTTGATTAGAAAATGGTGCGTGGGTACGAATTCTTATTCATAGTTTGCACCGCCTATTTCCACAATTTGAATAGAAATTCCCTTTATCTAATTTCATGTAAAAGAAGTTGAATAGAGCGTAAAAGTATGTAAATTGTAATTTTGTATTATTAATTTATTCCGTTGTTTTAATGTAAAATAAGTGGGTTTTATACAAATATGTTGATTTGATTTTGGATATTGGATTTATGGTATATGTGTTAATATGGAAATAGGTCTTGTATAATTTTGGAGATTTGACATTTAAACGTAAGTTTAGGATGTAAACTCCGCACACTTAGAAATTTACCAAATGCGTGCGTCCGTGTATGTGTGTGTATATATATATATTAGTGTAAATAATGTAAGATTACAACGTATTAATGTTATAGTTAATAGGTTATTAATTATTATTCAATTCTCCCTTAGGAAAGTGAGTAATTGGAGAGGCGAAATAAGAAGTTTTCTTATAAGGCCTTAATAATGGATATGGTGAGATGTGTGATATTATGCTAAGAGAGTGTTATAAATTATGACTAAGTTATATGGATGCGAGGTTAGTCAAATGCACACAGAAGTCTGCCTAGCTAATCTGGATAACTGTAGTGTGACTTTGGGGCAGATGTAAGACATCACCTATAATAAGTAACTACGGATGACACATGGTTAGCTCTAAATTCTATAGGATAAATCTACCCGGCTAATCTAGCTACTATTACCTACGAATAGTCAGACTAATGTGAGAAGTCACTATGGGGTATTGGTCATAATACGAAGGATCTACTTACGGGATTGAAGGTATTGAGTGGTTGAGTGAGGGCTTGCCTCTTCCCTATGTAGGAAGTAGTAAATGGTTGGGGATAAGGGTTAGGCATGGTAGTGAATATCTTGAAAAGCGTCCGCTTTAATATGAAATATTAAGTGACTGAAAAAATTCTGTGCAATGTCAACTAGATAAGTACCAATGAGGAGTCCATCTTGAGATAGGTATTAAATGACGGGGGACCTGCCTTAAATAAGATATTAAATTGTCCAGTCTGTCTAATTTTCATTGAAAATGTATTAGGTGGTTTGAATACCATCTCTTACATTGATAGGACATTATTGATGATAGATATGCATTATTGGATTGTAAGATTAACTGTTTTGGAATTGGAATTGGGAAGCCTTAGGGCTTAAAGTTGGAAAGACTCAGAATAAATCAAATATACAAAAGACGTATTTCTATTTAAATTATACTGCCCAAGTACTATTATAGCAAGGCTTAAGATTTTTATTCACCAGACATATGTTGTTCTGACTCCTTCCTTATTACAGCACAGGTTAGGAAAGATGATGTTGAAGGCAAAGGCGAGGAGGAAACTTGTGGTAGTTACCTATTTATCTATTCATGTTATTTTCTGATCTACCCATTGAAAAACAATGTTATATTTTGAAAATGTTGTACTATGATATGTGACAGTTGTTATTGGTTCTATGTTATGGATTTTATGACATTTGGATTTTAAATGTAATCGGTATTGTTTCTGTTATTATATTTTACTCTTCTGTTGTGAGTTCTGAATGTGTAAATAAATTGCTCTACATTATTCTTTATACCAACCAACAACCAGTTTTGGAATGGATCGAAGTTTCGATGGGCCTTTTCTAGATCAGAATTTAGGTCAATTTCAGGTGGGTTGTTACATTTGGTATCAGAGCTTAGATTACCCAATCAACCAAGGAACGTATACGTATAAGAGGCGTACTTGTTATTTTTGAAAGAGTTTTTCAAAAACCCCTACTATATATACACTATTTTTGAACATACGCATACACACTAGGCAAATCTTTATTTCAGCATATAATACTATCTTAGGACATTATAACTGAAAGTTTAACCCACAGATAGTAGATTATGGCTAAAAACCCTTCTTCTCCTGAGACTGGTAATCCCGCTCGAGGAATGCCTACCATTCAAGGGATGCCCGAATGATTTAAACAATACCTTAGGCACATACGACAAGTCCTTGTTCCTCAGCAAGCAGCATCGGCGACACCCGCTAACCCGTTTGCCGAAGCTGCACCTCACCGTTTTGGCTCATCGAAATGTGTAAGGATTTTTTAAATATGAGAGGAAGAGTATATTCGGGAACAATATGTTTTATGGAGACAAAAAATGGATAAAACGACCACAAGAGGATATTTTGAGAGCTTGATTGGGAGGATTAGATGAAGTAGAGAATGGCCGCTTGACAGCTTAAGGAAGAGGCCTTAGATTGGTGAAATATTATGGCTGAGGAGAATGTTGATAGGAATGTCACTTGGGATGAGTTCAAGTACCGATTTTGAGTCACGGTTATATCGAGAGCAGAAGTGAGTTTGCAATTAGAGAGGTTTATATAGCTTAGGAATGGAGACTCTACTCCGAAGGAGTATATTAGTAAATTCACAGAGCTAGCTAAGTTCGGAATGAATTTGATAGTACACCCATGAAAAATGCCATGAAGTTTATTAAGGGCCTAAACCCCCCACTTAAAGAATTGTTATCAACCCAAGTACCCACTGGCGCTATATATGAGATGCTAGTTGAGATAGCTTTGTCGCAGACGGATAGTGTGGAAGAGAAAGAGATGGAAAAGGAGAAGGCAGGAACTACTCAAAACCAAGGAGGAGCCAAGAAGGGAAATTTTTGGAAAAATAAGGAGTCAAAAGGAACGTTTAAGAAAGAAGGTAAGGTCTGTAAGAGATGCCCAAAGAAAGGACATAATGCTAAAGATTGTAAGGTGGATCTGTTGAATGAAGCTTTTAAGGGAAAATGTTATCTCTGCCACGAAGATGGGCACTTCAAAAATCAGTGTCTAAAGCTGGTGAAGGAAGGACAAGGTGGACTCTATATCGATGTCTCTCTCTTCAACGGCTTAGAATATTTCTTTAAGACTTTATGTAACATATTCTAGATGTTTATTATTTTATTTCTAATTCTATTCTCCTCCAATCCCTCAATTTCTAAATCTAATATATATATATATATATAAATCCCCTGTTATATATATCTAAAAGGGGAGATCTAAAAGAGAATACTGAAGGTGTGGCAAATTCAAAAGGAGGAAGAGTTAAGGACCCGTTGTGAGTGGAAATCTCAGTCTTTCTATATTAGTAATTGAATAGTGTAGTTTGGATTTGATATATGCCTTAAGGAATTTTGGTTCACGAAATATCACATTAGAAACCCCAGAAAACCCCTAAAATTCTTAGGTTGAAATCTCAATTGTTTTATATTAAAATAAAGGAATTTGTGTGTATTTTGCAATTTCAATGTTTTACCTTCTATTCCACTTCTTATCTATTTCTTTGGATCTGATTAAGGGTTTTGATTAGGAAATGGTGCATAAGGTACGAATTATCGTAGTTTGCACTTCCTATTTCCACAAATTGAATAGAAATTCTCCTTGTCTAATTTCATGTAAAAAGAAGTTGAATAAAGTGTAAAAGTATGTAAATTGAGAGTATCTATTGTTGATTTATTTCGTTATTTCAGCATAAAATATGTGGGTTTTGATTCTGTTTTTATACAGGTTTGTTAATTTGATTTTAGATATTGGATTTATGGTACATGTGCTAATATAGAATGGGACTGGTATAATTTTGGAGATTTGATATTTAAGCGTTAGTTTAGGACATAAACTCTGCACACTTGGAAATTTACTAAGTGCGTGTGGGATAGGTATTCAATGATAGGGGACCTACCTTAAATAAGGTATTAAATTGTTCGAGTTTGCCTAATTCCCATTACAAAGGTATAAGTGGTTTGGATACTATCTCTTATATTGATAGGACATTACGAACGATAGATATGGTTTATTGGATTGCGGAGTAATAGTTATGGAATTGGAATTGGGAAAGACTTAGAATAAAGCCAATATACGAAAGACATATTCCTATTATAGCAAGGCTTTAGATTTTTATTCACCGGCCATATGTTGTTTTGAATCCCTCCTTATTACAACACAAGTTAAGAAAGGCGATGCTGAAGGCGGAGGCGAGAAGGAGACTTGTGGCAGCTACCTATTTATATATTCATGTTATTTTCTGATGCACCCATTAAAAAGCAATGTTATATTTTGAAAATATTGTACTATGGATATGTGACGGTTGTTATTGGTTCTGTGTTATGGATTTTATGACATTTGGATTTTAAATGAAATAGGCGATGTTATGTTATTATATTTTGCCCTTCCATTGTTAGTTCTAAATGTGTAGATAAATAGCACTATATTTTTCTTTATACCAACCAAGAACCAGCTTTGGAATGGGTCTAATTTTTGATGAGCCTTTTCTGGGTTGGAATTTAGGTCTGTATTAGGATGGGTTGTTACAACAGGCCTTTGGTTGAGATGAACCCAGTGGGTGGTTCAGCCAGTTTGAGTAGGTTTGTTGTGACATTGTGTTTTCAAGTCATGGATGCGTGTTTTATTTTGATTGTATTTTTCTTGGTTTTGTGGAATTCAGTACCATATTAGGGACAGACTCGCTTCAAAAGTATGGAGTTGTGGTTGATTATGAGAGGTTATTGGTGATGGTAAGGACAGACGATGAGCGTAGGCTGGAGTTGAGTTGCATGCCTATGGATGTATTTATGGTTATCTTTGTGTATTCGCTCAAGATCCCACACAATGATTTTTCATTAATTCCTATTGCTAAAGAGCATCCATACATATTCGGGCAAGTGAGCGGATTAGCATTACATAAAGAGAATGGGTTCCATATTGACTTGGTGAAGGATGCAAGACCTACCATGTTTCCTTTGAGGAGGATGGAACCAAAAGCATAGAGGGAACTAGAGGTGCAAGTGAATGACCTACTGAGGAGAGGGTTTATTCTAAGTAGGAAGCACCTATAGGCACCTATAGTATTCATCACTGAAGCAGATGGTTCTTTGAGACTTTGTGTTGATTATCATGAGCTGAATAAAGTGATAAGAAAGAACAAGTATCCTCTTTTGCATATAGATGACATATTGATCAGCTTCACGATGCGAGAGTATTTTCTCGGTTGGATTTGGCGATGGGTTTTCACCATTTGAGAGTTGCAGGGATAGCTTGCAGATTATCACATTCTGCACGCCATCGAGATTTATGAGTAGTTAGTTATGCCATTTAGGCTAACCAGCGCATTGGCATACTTTGTTGATGATATTTTTGTCTATTCACAGATGGAAGAACACAAGATGCTTTTGAGAGTGGTGTTTGAGAAGTTGAAAAAGCATCATCTGAAGGCAAGTTTTCAAAGTGTCACTTTTGGAGGAGGGAAGTGTATTAGAACCTCCAATTTATGTTCAATGATAACAACTATACAATCATATACATATATAGACATTATCAAGATTGTAGGTATATGCTACAAGAAGACACCATGCTTGAAGATATTGAGACTTAAAGAGAAATGAAGATTCATTGACCATACTAAGGTTATTCTACTATAAAAAATTCCTAGATATAATATTGTTAAGGTCTCCTTGAGTATATATGCATACACGAGCATATATAATTTCATGTACATCAAAATTAAGGTGAAAAACTGTTTTTGCACCTCACCGACATCAGTGATAAAACCATATACGTCTGTGACAATTCTCGGGTCAAAATTTAAACAAGTCACAAACGTTTGAGGATTTTACCACAGACGTTTGTCATGGGATAAAACTGTCAATTCTGAATAGATACTTCTATTTTGAAACAAAAGGAAATCACCTTTCAATGAAAGGTTGCAGCCATTAAAATGAATAGACTTTCTCAAATAGTAAAAACCCTTCATCTGCACCTTTTTAAATCTATAAATACTACTTTGATTGAGAAGTAGAGATCATCTAACTTGAATTAATCTTTTCTTTACTCTCTTGATTTCTAAACACTCTCTTGCATATACATTGTTCATATACTCTCAATCTATTATAACCAAAATAGAATTTTGGTTAAATCACTTCCTACAACTCAAAGCATTCATATTCATATACTCAAAAGGAGATCATAGAAAGATTTGTACTATAAGTCAAAAACCATGTTATTTGGAACACAAGATTGTCAGAGATATTTTGTATTAGCCTATTCCTTCGGGTGAAGTGAGGGTAATTTGTTTAAAGGAAAACTGTAGGGGAGCTTCGGGACTGGACATAGGACGGGAGGTCCGAACCAGTATTTGCACGCTTTTTATACTTTACTATTTATTGCCTACTATTGCATTAACTTATACACTTGCATATTATACATAAGTTAGATAATATACGATCCACAAGATTTTTCATTTGGTATCAGAGCAAGGTTATTTCAATATACAGTAACACGTAATTGAAATCATTAAAATGGCAATTACATTTCAAGAAGGTCAATCAACTGCTCATCCCCCCACTATTTACTGGTTCTAATTATGCTTAATGGTCAACACACATGCGAATTTTTATGGAAGCAAATGGATTAGAAATATGGCTAGCAACTCAAAATAAATATGAAGCACCTGACACTGATATTGGCACATGGACTGAAGCACAAGAAGCAGAGGCATCTAACAATGCCAAAGCTATGAATGTTTTATTTTGCTCACTCGATAAAAATGAATTTCCACGAGTCATGCTTTGCACTACTGCTTATGATATACATCGTACATTACAAATTACCCATGAACGCACAAACAAAGTAAAGCAAACAAAAATTTCTATTCTACAAAATCAATTTTCATCTTTTAAAATGAAATCAAATGAGTCAATTATTGACATGTATGTTAGATTTCAAACTATACAACACGATCTTATGGCACTAGGAGTTAAATTCACTGATTTTGATTTAGTCACACAAATTTTGAACTCTTTGACAAACGAATGGAAAAGAAAAGTTTTAGCCATCGAAGAAGTTAACGATCTTTCCCAACTCAAAGTCAAAGAGTTAATAGGAAATCTAATGTCGTATGAAGCTAATTTACAGGCAAGAAAAGAACAAAATCAAGAAAAGAAAAACATCACGTTTCAGGCAAGTAATGACACTCTGACTTGGAAGAAGATGATATTGTTTTCATAGCCAAAAATTACAACAAGTTCAAGAAGTTCAAAATGATGATGAAATTTCAAAACAACAGCAGCACAAATTCCTCAAATCAAACACCAATTAAGTGCTTTGGGTGTGATAAATTGGCCAAATGAAGAAAGATTGTCCACTTCTCAACAATGATAAAAAGAAAAATAAATTCAAAAATTTCAAGAAAAAGAGAAGAGCATTTCAAGTAACTTAGGATGACTCCGACTCTTCCTCATCATCCGATAGGGACAGTGACTCAGAGTAAGCAAATGTTTGCTTTATGGCTAACACAAATGAGGTACGTCCTGAATTAACATATAATGAGATTCATTAGTATGGATTAGATGACAAGTATAGAGAATTAAAAAAATTAAGTAAAGAAAATGTGGGAAAATTAAACAGAGCTGAATGAGAAATTGGATTGTTAAAAGACGAGAAAACTATTTTAGAAGAAAAATTAGAATTAGCTCAAAAAGAATGTAGAAAATTATCATCTCAAAATGCTACTTTAACACAAGATATAGAGAATAACATAATAGAGAATTATAAAGTTGAAAAAGAAAAGAATAAATTAAAACAAAATTAAGAATTAGCTAATTTAGAAATTTCTGATCTCAAAAATAAATTAGATAAAATTACTAATAATGTTTCAAAATTTAATAAAGGAAAGAAAAATCTAGATAACTTGATAAAGATTTCAAAACCATCAGGAAATAGGAAGGGATTAGGATTTAACGAAAAAATTCATAAACACTCTAGAAATAATCTGGTTTCTAATAATAATCAAAGATTTAGGAAGTATAGTACATTATATACAAATTTTAGAAAAACAAAATCTAAATATGAAAATAAGGAAACAAAAATGATTAAAATATGGATTCCAATAACAAATAACAAATTGATTAGACAAAAACACATAGATGTATATCTAAATGATATAGTTTATAATGAAAATTACATCTATAAAGGTTCCAAACCCTCATGGGTATGGCTACCTTCTCCTACTAACACATAGGACCCTAACGGAGATATTGGGTACCAATTAAAACTTTTATTTTGCAACTCTTATGCTTGTTTGTTTTCCTATTTATAACTTTTGATACAATTGCTTCTAATTTTATTTTAAACTTTCATATTTGATTTTCCATGATCTGAAGTGATAACATGCTATAACTATTTAATATCTCCATATCTTATATCGTTTCCCTCCATTTTGATAATGACAAAGAGGGAGAAATCTATGCATATACATAGGGGAGACACATATACATAGGGGAGACAAACATTATAATACTTCCATTCTATAGTTGATATTTGACTGTATAGTTGATTTTTGAATGTATAGTTGTCATCATCAAAAAGTGGGAGATTGTTAAAACTTCTAATTTATGTTTCAATGATAACAACTATAGAATCATATACATATATAGACCTTATCAAGATTGCATGTATATGCTACAAGAAGACACCATGCTCGACGATATTGAGACTCAAAGAGAAACGAAGATTCATTGACCATACTAAGATTATTCTACTATAAAAGAGTCCTAGATATAATATTGTTAAGGTCTCCTTGAGTATGTATGCATACACGAGCACATACAATTTTATGTACATCAAAATTAAGGTGAAAAATTGTTTTTGCACCTCACAGACGTCCGTGATAAAACCACAAACGTCTGTGACAATTCTTGGCTCAAAATTTAAACAAGTCACAGACGTCTGAGGATTTTACCACCAACATTTGTCATGGGCTAAAACTGTCAATTCTGAATAGACAATTCTATTTTGAAACAAAAGGAAATCACCTTTCAACGAAAGGTTGCAGCCATTAAAATGAATAGACTTTCTCCAATAGTAAAAACCCTTCATCTGCACCTTTTTAAATCTATAAATACCACTTTGATTGAGAAGTAAAGATCATCTAACTTGAATTAATCTATTCTTTACTCTCTAGATTTCTAAACACTCTCTTGCATATACATTGTTCATATACTCTCAATCTATTATAACCAAAATATAATTTTGGTCAAATCACTTCCTACAACTCAAAGCATTCATATTCATATACTCAAATGGAGATCATAGAAAGATTTGTACTATAAGTCAAAAACCGTATTATTTGGAACACAAGATTGTCAGAGATATTTTTTATTAGCCTATTCCTTCGGGTGAAGTGAGGGTAATTTGTTTAAAGGAAATACCATAGGGGAGCTTCGAGACTAGACGTAGGACGAGAGGTCCGAACCAGTATAAAAAATCTAGTTTGCACGCTTTGTATACTTTGCTATTTATTTCTTACTACTGCATTAACTTATACACTTGCATATTATACACAAGTTAGATAATATACGATCCATAAGATTTTTCAAAGTGAGGTTCTTAGGTCATGTTATTTCTCATAAGGAAAATTCCACTAATCCTACCAAAGTAATGAAAGTTAAAGATTGGGAGAGACTTACGAATATTGCAGATGCAAGGAGTTTCCTTAGATTAGCGGGTTACTATAGATGATTCATCAGGAACTTCTCTAAGCTAGTAGCACCGTTGACTCACTTGATGAAGAAGAATCAGACTTTTGTGTGGGGTGAGAGGTGTGAGAACACATTTATTTGTCTAAAAGAGAGGTTGATGAGTGTACTAGTGTTATTCATTCAAGATGGGAATGAGGAGTTCAGAGCATATACAGATGCTTGTGGTACTGAACTTGTGGCGGTATTGATATAGAGGGGTGAAGTTGTTGCTTACAGTGGTAGGCAACTAAAACAACATGAGAAGAAATACCCTAGACATGATATGATGTTAGCAACGATAGTGCTCGTGTTGAAGATGTGGAGGCATTACTTGCTAGGAGAAAGATTTGATTTGTTCACCAACCATAAATCGTTGAAATACTTTTCTATCAAAAGGACCTTTACCTTCGACGATAGAGATGGTTAGATTGCTTAGCCTCCTATGATTTTGTCATATCATATACGCTTGATAAGGGAAATGCAGTCAAAGCCTAGAGTAAGAGACATGCCAACTTGGGAGCTATTTTCCCAAAGTGGAATATAGTTAGAGTATATAATTGGGTATGATTTTCGACCTAGATGTGAGCTAGAGCCAGAGATGTTGATGAGCTTGGCTAGTAGACCCACTCTGATAGAGTGGATTGGTACTAGTCAAATGTGTTATTCTATACTACTAGAGATTTTTACTAAGCATGAAGGAGGAGTAGAGTTTGAGGATATGAAGTAGTGTGAACTTGACCGAGATGGTTGGCTCCGTAAGGATGGGAGATTATTTGTACCTTATTTTGATGAACTTAGAGATGAGCTGCTACGAAAGTGCCATCATTTGAATTTGACTATCCATGCAGAAGGCAATAAAATGTATAGATATATGAAGCAAACATTTTAGGAGGGAATGAAGAAGGATGTAGAGACATTTATTTCAATGTGTATGAATTGTGAATTAGTGAAAGCTAAGCAGAAGAAACCAAGTGGTTTACTACAACCACTTGAAGTTCCACAATGGAAGTGAGGACAAATATCGATGCATTATCGATGATAAGAGGAGGGTATGATAGTATTTGGGTCATAGTTGATATATTGACAAAGAGTACTTGATTCGTACCTTTAAAGTCCAATAGAATGACATCGAAATTTGCTGAGTTGTATATAAAATTGATTGTACGATTCCATTGTCTACCAAAGAGCATTATAAGCGATCGAGACTCATTATTAACTAATGGATTTTGGAAGAGCTTATAAGAGACATTATGGATAGAGCTGCATTTGAGTAAAACTTACCATGTTCAAACTGATAGGTAGACTAAGAGATTGAGTTGTATTTTAGAGGATCTATTGCAATCCTGCATTCTTGATTTTGGAGGCTTGTGGGATGATCATTTTCATTTAGTTTAGTTTACAATAACACTCATCAATCGACCATTGGCATGGCACTGTTTGGGGGCACAATATGGTAGAACATGCAATATCCTTTTGTGTTGGTGAGAAGTGGATGAAAAACTAATACTTGGGCTAGATATGATTAGAGAGACATTAGAGAAGATTAGGACCTTTCGGCAGTGAATGAAAGATACATGGGACAAATAGAAGAGCTACACTGATAAGAAAAGACATGATTTAGAGTTCTCTATTAGCGATATGGTATCTGTTAAAATTTCTCAATTGAAAAATAAAATTTAATTCAGTAATAAGGGGAAGATGGAACCGAGACTTGTTAGGCCTTTTTCAATACTTGAGAGGATCAGAAAACATGCATGTAGAGTCGACTTACCTTAGAAGATGGTGGGCATGCACAATATATTCCATGTTTCATATCTTTGGATGCTTATGCACAAGTCAGGCATGATTGCTGCAACGAATCAACTAGATGATATTGAAGTTGAGCCTGAACCATCGGGACCTTGAAAGCTTATTCGTATAATTGAGCAGAGTATGAAGCAGCTTAGTAGTAAGATGGTGAAGTTGGTAAATGTTCGATGAGTGAAAGAAAAAGTGATATCACTTGGGAGACTAGGGAGAGCATGATGACCGCTTATCTAGAGTTCTTCACTTGGTAATATTCCATTTTTATCGATAGCTTTCCATTTGGTATTTATATTGCTAAGATAGAACCTTGCATGTTAGGGTGTTAGCAGGGGTCTATTTCTTTCTTATTTGCACGATTGATTATTGTTATGCTTGTTTGGTTATTAGGCATGCTTGGTACGTATATTATTTAGTTATTTTTGTTCAGATGAAATTTTATGAGTGAATTTCTTAAAGGGAGAGAATGCAACGACCCACATTTTTATGGATTGAAAGATCGTAAAAATACTATTTTTATAACCAAATTGGGTCTAAATAGGATATACCTTTGGGGACTGTCAATTTTTGACATTTTGACCCTTGAGTAAATTGTAAACAGTTTTGATCCAGAAAACTTACAAGAGCTATAACTTTTAATAGAAGCTGAATTGGGTCCTGAAACCAATAATGAAAGATATTATGGTTTGCATTTTTGTAGGGTGGTCATAATAGTTTTTTGGCCTTACAGTTTGGGAGATATCGCAATTTTATGTTAGATAGTTTTTAGGCAGATTTTAGTGGTAATTGACTTTAGCCCAAAACTAGGTCCACCAACCCATTTGGGGAATTATGTTAGCTACAACACCTAAAGCAGCCACTAAACACTTTCCTTCTTCCTAAAATATATCTATTGCTCCATTAATCAAATCTCCAATCAAACCCATTATTTCTTCATACTAAATTTAGTTAAACCAAGTAACTAGTGGTAGCTTAGCAAGAAGATTAACTATAGATCTTCAAATCATCATTTTAGGGCTATGGGAATCATGTTCACTCTTGTCATTTTCATAACATGCTTGGTTTGGACAATTTACATCGATATGTGAATGATTTATCATCTTACAACTTATTTATATACATATATATATGTAAAAAAAGCTTTGGATCCATTTTGAAGTTAAAAATATGATTTTGAACTGATTTGAAATTATAATGACTTAAGGACAAATTTAAATGGTTTCTAAATGATTTTAACATGTGCTTTCATATCATGGTTGATCCTATGAATGCTAGAATAGGATATACAAGTTTTGATTGTTTTCTATGATATAATGTTTGTTTGTTGTTTGTATGACATGTTTGCATGTTTGAATTATTGAAAACTCATAAGAACCAAATTAAGGATGAAATGACTTTGATGGATTGGCTTTAAGGTGTTGGAGTCGGATCGATGCAAAAAAATTGCATAATGGTCAGAGCATTCAGATCATAGATTGATCACGGCAAAAGAAGCAAAGAAAATGGCATCTATATGGATCAGTACCGATTGATCTACACGCGTTCTTATATCGTTTTGATCTTGGAGACTGAAATTTTGAGGCAAGGCATTGGAGTAGTGAGCTACTTTGAGGTTTTGATGTAGCCAATTATATTAAACTTCTGCCACTGATCGATCATGCAAAATGAATGTTGCAGAGTGAAACACGGGTCTAACACTCGGATTTAAAGGCAAATGTATGCAGAATGCTTCGGGACAAGCATAGTGCATGGAAAAGAGTGGGACTTAGCTAAAAATTTGGCTAAGTATTGAGTTCGATCGTTCTACACCAACCCATATAGGTTGGTACCGATCGATCTGACTTTGTCTTAGAAGGTGTAAGTGAAGGAGAAACCCAATGATCGATCACAGGTAATTTGGGTTGGTGGTTTGTAGGATATGGCTATCATCGATTAATGAAGGTAGAGCATGATATCATGGCAAACTCAAGGAACCGTGGAAGCTACTCTGAGGCAAGCATGTGGATATTCGAGGATGGCACGGTGATTATTTGGGATTGAAATAAGGCAACTTCGATGATTTTTGATGCAACCAAATAAGTGATGAGATTTTGATGACTCGATATTCTGAGTGATGTAGATCGAGTGCTTCATAAGGGAAGTGACTATGGCATCTGAAGGTTGACCAAGCAAGAAAATTCTGAGTGATAACCAATATAGTAGGAAGAGAGGGGTTATACTATCGGTACCTACGCCAAAGGGATCATTGGGTAACTCTAAAATTAAGGTGCGTGCTTATAAAGAATGAAAAGGGTAATTTGAGTGTAACGAGGGTAATCTGAGTTTACCCTTGTATTTGGATGTCTAAGTGTGGCATAAGTTCGGGCATTGTGTATTACAATGTTGAGTAGTCATCGTCTATTTGAGTGGGGTCATACGAGGTATCATATATCCAACGGCCTCTGAGTAAGTGATGCATGATCTAGTTGATAGTTGTTATGTGTTCCACGTTTAACATTATGATGGTTGTGGTTTGCTATGGATGTCGTGATGTAGGTGCGAGTGAGTTAGGTACCCCGACATCCTATATTGTACTTAGTGTAGTATTCCAACATAAGGATATGTAGCATATACTATGTTTGTGTGCTAACTTTTTATATGCAGGGATATGTCAGGTATGATCCTTCTGATAGAGTTAGGGGTATGCTCTAAAGGTAATTATGTAATTAGTTACATATATCTAACTTTGTGACCGATTTTTTTGATAATAAAGGTGTTTCTATTTCTACTTTATACTTTGTTATATAGTGATATGATTAATTAATTTAAAGTATATAAATAAGAAAATCCTTAAATAAAATTTTATTTGATTGTACTTGCAATCATGAGTGATTAATCTAATAATAAAATAATATTTTATTTTAAATATTCCTCGTCAAGATGTTTCAAGAAAGGATCTCGATACATCCCTTGATACATGAGTATGCAATGCTCTCTAAATGTTAGACAGTGTATTACTCATGGATGTTGGAGGCACCAAAGGGTAACATACTTATAGTTATTGTATAACTATGTAATGACTCATATGAGAGATTCCTATTGGTTAATAACAACCCGATCAAACAGGAAAACTTAGAATGATAATGCTACACAGTTCCCTCGATTTGAGAATACTATGGAATTTCAATGTAAGTACTCCACTTTGATTATAGCTAAATCATTGCATGACGATTCATTAAGCAACAATAGTTGGGTTTAAGTTGAATAATTGTAAGTGAAACACTATTCAATAGAGAATTCATCTTCTAAATTGTATGTGGTTAGTATTATGATCAACTATAGTCAACTCAAATTCAAAATCTCTAGCCATAGTAGTATGGTTAATAATATATCATTGAACCAATTACCTTGTTTATGGACTAACATAGTTGAATAAGGACGATATTGGAATTTTGACCAAATATCAATTTCCATAAATCCTAAAATGATATAGTGTTGATAAAGAAAATGTGTGTAAATAATCGTTATTAAATGGTACCACTTAAGAAATTATAAAATATGTTTTTAATGAAAAGGTCTGTAAGCGATGAATTCGACCGAACTGTTACACTACTAGCTAAAGTGATGTCTGAATGTTAATATTTGAATTGTTCAAAATTAATCATTAACTGAATTCACACCTATGAGTCATACAACCGTATTTGTACTTCTCCAAAAAACCGCATGATTTAATTAGTTTATAAAATTGTGTAAACTAATTAAATTAATTTGAAATAGGTAATTGACTAGGCTTAACACTAAAAGCCGACGAGGTAGACTTCTCTAGTTATGAGAATTAAGATTGATGTCGAGTAGGGATATGAGCAATAGAGCTCTAACCTATCAATTTCCCTCTTAACCGAGGAATAGTTAAGTTGAAATGTCGAAAACGTGTTAATCTCGTTGTTTATTTACTTGTTTGAAAAGTAATTAACTTTGTTTAACACTAAAAGCCAACGAAGTAGGCTTACCTATTTGTGAGAGCTAAGATTGATGTCGAGTAGGGATATGAGCAATGGAGCTCTAACATACCGGTTTCCCTCTTGGTCGAGGAATAGTTTAGTTAGGAATGTCAAAAACGTGCTAATCATACTATTTTCTTACTCATTTATGAAAGTCATAAATTCTATACTTAACACTAAAAGCCGACGAAATAGATTTATCTATTTGTGAGATTCAAGAATGAAGTGTCTAGGCAAGGCTTTGATATGCAACCGGTGCTCTAACTTACCCGGCTTTACTCTTGGATGAGGAATAGTTAAGTTCAAATGTCAGAAATGAGTTAAGTATTTGAATCGTGATTTCTATAAGCGATCGTTTTAACTAGATAATCGATTAGTCGACTATCAGACTTAACCAAATTTTATCTTAGATCTTTAAAGGAATGTTTCAAAGATAAATAAGCATGAAATAGTTTTGGGTTTGTAGTGACAATGTTTAAGTAACACTAGTCTTAAAACTTTTTGAATGGATTTATGAAAGTACTTGGATCCTTAAAATGGAAATTATAAGTAAGAAATCTTTTGGAGAAAGATAGAAATAACGAAGGTTTAAACTAAGAAATTTTATCAATGATTTGTGTATATACTTATAATTTTTGAGATAAGTAGATGAATACTTTTTGAAGTATTAAAAGATTAAACGAATGAATAGTAGAAATTCGTAAAAGATGTTTTATTGGATAAAAGAAATTTTACTAATAAAAGAGGTTTTAATTATTAAAATATTAATTAAAAAAAGGGGATTAGAAGTCGCTTATGTGACTTAATCGTGGTTTGTATGACTTAAACATGCTTTGTATGTTTACTCGTTTGTGGAAAACACTTTGTTGTATGCTTAGCACTAAAAGCCGATGCAGTAGGATTATATATCTGTGGGAGTAGAGACTGATGTTCAAGTAGGTATATAAGCAATAAAGCTCTAACCTACCAGCTTCACTCTTTATCGAGGGATAATGTGAGATGAAAATATTGAAAATGTGATATACGAGATTTGGTTTCCATATGCGATCATTCTCATTATTATTGAATAACCAAATTTGTCGATATAGTATTAAAGAGACCGAGATCAGTAAGTGTTTTACTTATCGAAAACCACTTCAAGTCTGAGATACGTGTTCATGGAAGTGGATCTGTTCGATATGCTGGGATCAATGTGTGGTTTCGAGATCTGTTCGAGATGTGGGAACCCATTTGGGGATTCATGTACTATTCGAGTGATGAAGACTCGTGTGAAAGATGTCAAACGTAAACTCAACATCAGAAATGGCTAAAGACATATTAGGATACACAAACTGGGGTTTAGCTGACCCACATCAGGGTATTATCAACTCCATATCTTGAGATACTTATCGATTGTTGGGCAGCACGAGTTGATGATATTTGGTTCCATGTAGTTCAGGTTTATGTTCGGGTATGGGCCGTTTGTGTTTACCTCATGGTATATTTTATCTAGAGATATACGGCGCTCAAAAGGTGTTTTCTGATCCTTGTGCATGGAGATCAGCTTCAGTTTACTAAAGGCGTCTCCGCGGAAAATCCAATATGCGAACGTGTCTTAATGTTCTTGATTGCACTCGTAATATGATGTTGAATTTAACCAATGTAACCATTCCGGTTATTTTCTGATTTATATTCTTCATCCTAGGTATTTTCTATTATATTACCTTATGTACTTATTAGATGGTGGTTCTTTTGAGGAGATAACCGTTATGGCATTTCATACGGTCTCAAAAGTACTGTTATATGGTAGTCACATATTTCTTGAATTTCTCATACCAGATTTGTGTCTAATTCTTGGTTTTTGTTTTCCCTAAATTCCTTGCATACTTTTTCGACTAATTTAAGAAAGGCAAGTTTTCGTTGATGTTCTTTGGAGCTCGAGAAGATAACCTGGATGTTTCACCTACTGTAGTAGTCTTATTTCTACTGCATTACTATATTGTACACATCAGCATTTGTGAGGATGGTAGTTATAACTGTCTAGGATAATGATCGTACTTAGATTTTGGAACTCCAAATTTCTGTATCATAATAACCCTTTGTACAATTCTTTTGATATTATATATTACCGTTCTGCTAGTGAGATTATGATATTGTGTTCTCTTCTTTCTTATTCTACTTCATTTCCTTTTTATTTACCCTAACATTTCGTCTTCCTAAAACTTGGGTGCTTGGCACATGAATAGCATGGATGTATTAGTGTCAACATCTGAGATTCGAAAAGGCGGGTTGATACATATATTAAGTTGTCATTGTATTATCAGATGTGATGTGATGAGTTATATATATATACATATATACATACATATATATATATATATATATATATATATATATGCGTGCGCGCGCATGTGTGTGTGTATATATATGAGATGATGTGTTAGATTTTTAGAAATGTTATAATATTCATTGTTTTTCTTCATTCTGATTCTGTTAGTTTGGAAATTTTGTTTGTGTCTCTAATACTATATTATTCAAATCTAGAACTTGCATACATTGCCTTGCATTGAGATGCAGTACATATTATTTTAGATGTATTTCGGTATTGAAACATATCCGTGTTGATCTAGAGTAGTGTATACAAGAGATCACTCCTTCCATGCCCAATGATCTGAGTTATCAGACAATAAAATCCCTTTGACAATTGGGGCATTAGAGACGGGGCATCATAATAATTCTTCTTATTAGATATTGAACATATTATTAATTAGGTTTTGTAGAAGAGGAAGTTAGAATCAACAAAAATAGCCCCTCTATCTACTTCATTATTTATCCTGATTTTATTAGATCTAGATCTAATATCAAGATCTAATGTATACTTTTATATTCATCTTCTCTTATACACCAAAACATTCCCTTATTTTGAAGATAACTAATTTTAGTATATATAGACTTTTTATCATATATACATACATGCACGCACGCGCGCGCACATACACAGATATATGTGTATATATATAACTTTCATTATTGATATCATATCCAACACCGCTGTCCTAGTGGTTAGACACTCTCCTTTAGTCCATGAGGTCACAGGTTCGAATCATGCTTATCACGTGATTCAAATCATTGGACATTGTTGGCCGGTAGTATGTTATATACAACCTTATACTTGTAGTACAACTTTGTACTACGATATAAGTACCAAATTTCAAAAATTATTGATATCACATATTTGTACATATATGTCTAAACTATACATACATCCACATACACACACACACACGCATGTATAATATATATTGTTATCCCACCTTTTGGTTAGGCCAGGATACCATGGATTCAACTAAAATGGATTGATTTAAAATCAATTACAATTGAAACTATGGAAGATAGTTGAATGGATTCGGATGGACAACACTCAAAAAATGGCTAAGTATGGAATTAGCACTTCACCTATGAAACAGATTGTATCGGAACCCAATCTTACCCAATCAATGCAATGGTATGAAGTGACAAGGAGGACACCATGAGGCTACATTTCAAATTTCAAGTCGAATGGAGTTCGTATGCTCGAGTTATGGGTAAAAGAATAGGGATCAGATTGATTTTCAGCACAAACTCAACCCAACTCCACGGAAAACGTGATATCTCACAAATGGTATGTCAGAATGACATGAAATTTGGGATGCAAGTAGCTAACATCATGGGAAACTTACCAGAACGATCACACTGCAAAAGGATCATGTATGGAATGATCGCCCATGATTGATTACTACTCAACGCAACTTCACGGAAAACACGATATCTCACAAATGGTAAGTCAGAATGATATGGAAATTGAAGAGCAAGTAGATAACATCATGGGAAACTTACCAGAATGATAGCAACCCAAAAGGAGAAAGTATGGAATGATCTCCCATGATCCATTTTCTGCTCAAAACAACGAAGATCGATCGATATCTCACAAATGGTAAGTCAGAATGGTGCAAAACTTTGGAAGCATGGACTAGAGGCATATGGGAGCTCATAGGAACGATCACACGTGCATTGGAGTACAAATGAACAATCGATACCAATCTTTCCATCGTTCGAGATGGGATCCGCGATCGTTCGTGTAGGCCCATACGGATCTAGAGATTCTTCTGGCGAAATTTCAGCCTGATCTATGCACGTCTTCACCTATATATACAGCGGACTTGGCTCATTACAAAGGACTTTTCGGCTGGCTCTCCTTCATCACTTCTTATCTCTTCCTCCATTATTATTTTAAGGCAAAAAACAACTGTACTTGTAATCTTATAGTATAAGTAAAAGATTATTGGAGTGGACGTAGGCCGGAGTTTGTCGAACGACCATAAAACTTGTTTGTTCATTTACTTTTCTACAATCTATTTTATGATCAGTGAACCTATATTTCTCTGTTTGGATCTAAATATTGGATATTAGTTCTTTCACATACAACAGGGTGTTGGTGGCCAATTTTTGCTTCAAACATTTTGGTGCTTTCACCGAGAGTGCTATCCCTCACGGATTGGAGTTCAGATTCGGAATCAACTAGAGAGCTTGGAATTAGAGCAATGGTGAAACCATCAATAAGGAAACAGATAGCAGATAGAAGCCATCATGAAGGGAGCCAGGAGGCTTCCTTAGGAGCTAATCAAACCTCAGTCTTCATTACCAGAGACGAGATGGAAACGATGATGGATGCTATGCAGGAAAGGATGATAAAGTGATAGAAGGAGATGATGCAAAATCTACTCCAACAGATTGGACAAGCTGGAGTGCAAAACCAAGGGACTGGAGTAGCTCAAGTTGCTGGAAATATGAATCACGGAGTTGGAGTAGCAGAAGCGGAGGAAAACCACAATTAGGACCAAGGAAACGAAGCTAACGGATAGCAAGATGGAGTAGTACAGCCGGGGGCAGTCCCCGGCCGACACATGACGATCGGTACTGATTATTCCAGAACAATCGGCACTAATCAATCTAAACTATGAGGCATGCCCCCGGGTTATGCTGGATCGATCCCTGGTGGAGTGTTGGACACTGCTGAGCAGTTTGGTGTCAATCGGAAGTTGGATGCGCATCTGGAAGAGGATAATCTGGGATTCCCTCGCAGACTCGGGGGGCAAGATGAAATGATAATCGAAGACCACTTATGGATGCTGGAATAGCTGGAAATTGGCATCCAGGACTTGGAGCAAAAACTAGCTGGCTTGATATGGATTGGAACAAACTAGGGGCAAGCCACGACCGAGGAAGATGGATCCGCATGCATCTATTCACATGGATTGGCACTACTTCCCATGGAACTGGTGGTACGGATTTGGATGGCTTTGTTAGGAAATGGATAACGGTGATGGAATAGGAGCAGCCATCATCCACCACAAATTGGAGCGAGCCGGGCTTAAGAGCATAGGTCGTCATCTCTTGATCAGGATGGCATGAGGTAAAAGAAACTCCACATTAAAATGGCTAAGTAACCTACACATGTACGAGATCGAGGTCGGTCCCTAGGCATGCTCTGAGATGGCGATAACCGCTATAACAAATGATTCTGGAACTCACTTGAACATGAAAAACAAGTATTTTGCCTCGTACGACAGTCGATCTCGAACAATCACATTTCTCCTTAAACGGCATTCGTTCTCAATCACATTTTGCCCTGAACGCCACCCGATCTCGAATGATCACATTTTGCCCTGAACGCTACTCGATCTCGAACGATCATATTTCACCCTAAATGGCACTCGATCTCGAACGATCATATTTCGCCCTAAACGACACTCGATCTTGAACGATCATATTTCACTCCAAACGACACTCGATCTCAAACGATCATATTTCGCCTCGAATGGTATCCGATCTTGAACGATCATATATCGCCTTGAACGACACTTGATCATGTATGATCATCATTCGCCCTGAACGGCACTCGATCGCCATCTTCTTCCATCTTGAATGACAATCGGCCACAAACGACCATCATCTGCCACGAACGGCTATCGGTCACGAACGACCACCACTCGCCTTGAACAACAACATCAACCTCGAATAAACGCCAGCCTTGAACAGCTACAGGTTTGACTAATGGTTTCGAATTACCACAACTAACAATCCAGAGAGATCAAGGAATTAGAATGGCAACGGATTGGATTCTGGATTGGAATATTTGGTTATCAATGGATTAGGGATTATAGATTTTGGATTTATAGTGCTTCAAAACACGCCTTCCTACCGTAAGGCATGTTTTGGGAGGCAAATGTTATCTCGCATTTTGGTCAGGTCGGGATAATTCGACTAAAATGGATGGATTGGAAATCGATTGCAGTTGAAACTATGGATACATATATATATATGTATATATGATACTATAAATATCTGTATATAAACATATACACATATTATAGTATTTAAACATATATACACACTTTGGCATTTATATTCCCGATATTCATATGAAATTTTCATATGCATATTTAAATATAATATATGTATATGTATATGTATATAAATTTGATATAAATCCCAATAACTATGCAAGCGTGTATGTATATAGTTATACACATGTTTATATTTCATTATGTTATATTGTTATATCACTGAATGTATACATGACACATTTAAATAAATATTTAGTTAAATTAATTAATGTGATTAATTAACAAATATAAAATAATTTTATATAAAATATGATTTTGTTTAATAATTAGATTAGATATAATGCTAGTTAATAGATTACATAGGCCCTTAAGATCCAAGTTAGGATTTTTTTTTTGGAATTTAATCATTTCACCCGCTATTGAGATGGGCCAAACCAAACAATGGTGCTAGAGCGAGATTGGTTGAGGAATTCATCTGGTACATTGGATGTCCTAGGTTCGATCCATACAATAACATGATAGGGTGTTGTCACATTGTGATCTATTACGAATCATGGCATCTTACCCTTACATGTCCTATGATATTTGTCCTAGTCGAAAGGTTGCATGTGAAACTCGCTTTTGAGGTACCTAGTTAGGTCACCCCGAAGGAGTTTGTGTTGAACAAACAATGGTATCAGAGCCCAGATGGTCTATGCAATCTCATTAGTCAACATTAGAGGACAACTAATAAACTTGTCCATTTTATGAGTATCTAGAATAGTAGTGTCCATGATTAGGGTTGAATAAAAAGTATTCTCCCTCAATAACTACTGGTGGCCTAATGGGTAGAGAAAGTCTAAAAAGTTGGCCCAGACGTAAAGCCATGAGTTATTTGGGCCTATTGCTAATTTTCAAATTAAGATTTAAAATTTTAAAATCACATTTTAAATTTAAAAGTTAAGTTTAAAATATAAAAAGAATTTTATAGAAGTTACAAAATAAAATAAAAAGTTTCAAAATTATTTTAAGAGACTAAATAATTAATTTCAAAATTTTAATATATTTAATTAATATGAGTAATTAAGTTAAATAATTAATTAAGAGTTCATTAATTATAATATATATACACTGATATACATATGTAATTATAATTGTTATATATTTATTATAAGTGGTTTAAGATAAATAAATTAATTTTTTTCGATTAATTAAAATATCCAACTAAATTGTTTAATTAAATAGAAAGATCTATTGAATAAGTAATGAATCAAAATTTAATATATAAACACACACATATAAATATTGATGTGTACATATAAACAAAAATATAAATATTATACTTGGTTATTTATCCTAAATGGTTTAAGATGAATAATATAAAATATTCTGAAATTTTAAATAGAATAAAATTAATTAGATTACGAATTGAAAACTAATTAAATATGATTTAATTAATAAAAAATGAAAGTTAAATAAATGTTATTTAATTAACAAGAACCAAAATTAATTAAATATGGTATATTTAATAGGAACTAAAATTAATTAAATATGATTAAATTAATAATAATTAAGTTAACTAAAATGATTTAATTGATAAGATACATGCATACATTATACAAGTTAAAATAAATTATAATATTTACAAATAAATTAAACTTATATAACCGTATATATATAAACATAATTTAAGTGGAACTGAAATAAACCTAAAACAAACTTTTGGAATAAGTATTTACACTAAGTATGTATATCGTGATTTCAGATGTGTTCGACACTTAAAATATAAGGGTTTTCATAAGAAATACATTATTCATTAATTTGATATCACTTAAACTATATGAAAAGATTATGAATCTTTAACGTAAGTTGTCGTCTATCATTTGTTATTGATAGATTACCTGCATATGCACTATTTTTTAAGCAAACTCAAGCTAAAGCTATTGTATGTAGTACTATTAATATATTTCCTACGGGGTAAGATCCTTGCATGTATTTGTTGAACTCAAGATATGTGTATTATACTTAGGCCGTCGCGAAATGATATGTATGAGTGAATAGTCTCTTTCAGTTTGTTAAGCAAACTTAAGGTTGAGGTCAAGATTGGGGAAGAGATAATGGTTAAGAGTTACATATGATACAACATATAAGGAGTTATCCATCACTTGTGGGTCTATGATTTGTTGAGCAATCTCAAGGTCAGAATCCCAATGCAAGCGAGTCATAACAAAAAAAGGTTTCAATATTTTTATTACGGTTTTCAGAGATACAAAAATCTAGTGGGAGCCTTAAAAGAAAAATGAAATGATATCCATACAAAGTTAAAATTATCTACTTCGATAAATTTTGTGCAACTAATACGATTAATCAAATGTTTATCAATTAAAAATATACAAGTGAACTAAGTGAGGATTGAGATAGAAATATAAAATATACTTTGCATTAAATCCTTTGGCATGTTGTCACTTCAAGACTCATGCAAGAGTGAAATAATACAACTATTAAATACATTCACACCTTGGCTGTTTATGTGTTTATTTGTCCGAGACTATTATTGTCTTATATGAGTTTTGAATCCAAAAGTATTACAAGAATATGAATATTTGATATGTATACAATCCATATAAAAGTATATGGCGAGCAGTCGCATTCGTAGTAAACGAATCTTGATGAAATTGATTTATTCAGAATGAGCAAGTAAACCATAATGCAAGATCGCGTGTTTAATACGATTGAATATAATGAGGATTTTGTTGTGTTAGAACTGACACAAGCCAAAAACTACAAGACAAACCTAGCAACTTGATCACTAGAATGTTAGTTTGATCGGTTTGCTCTAGTGAAACTTATATAGTATCTTTAAATGTTAAGGTAGGGATGAGCATTCGGTCGGTTTGGTCGATTTTGAGGTAAAAAATGTCAAACCGAATTGAAACATTTTCAAAATCGAACTAAACTGAATTAATTTCAGTTACTTTGGTCGGTAACTGATTTAACCGAACTAAAAACAAAAGTAAGAAAATTTACCCTATGTCATTATTCAAATGATTTATTTATGCAATGGAAAACATAAATTTATGTTTATATAAACTATTTTGAGTATTTATTTTAAGTTTGTAAGAAAAATTAACCTATTTTTAATAGATAAGGTTTTTATATTACTAAACCGATTATTAAGAGTATTACAATGTCAAGAATTTGAATAATATAATAAAAGTTCATTTAGTCCGATTAAACCAATAATCAAAATAAAATTATTTTACAAACCGAATTCAAACTGATATAATTTCATAACTGAAACACACCGACTGAAATGAACCGGTTTGGTCGATTAATTCGGTTCTAATCGAATATTGCTCACCCCTATGTTAAGGACGTCCAAATGCACTTTTGTAAAGAGTTCGGTGCAGTTTTGTAATCAGTGTGTTTTTAAAGGTTTGACCATTTGGAAGGGAAACCAAATGTACAAGAATGGATGTAACTTAAGCACAGTTGAGATGAAGAGAGTAACTGGCCACCTCTACTTCACGAAGAAATATTGGATATGAGAATTATACAAAATACTACATATACTTAATAACGAATATGAACTAAGATTTTTATTTCAAATGAAATTTTCATATAGAAAATTGTTTTATATGAGAGTTATTTCTAAGTACCAAGATATTTGATCTAAAACTCTCGACTGTAAACAAATTACGGTGGATGAAATTAATAATTCATAATAAGTACTGGAATGAAGCTTCGTATTTCAAACGCTGTCACAGTAATGGTG
The DNA here is from genome assembly GCA_030737815.1 of Allium fistulosum. Lineage (NCBI taxonomy): Eukaryota > Viridiplantae > Streptophyta > Magnoliopsida > Asparagales > Amaryllidaceae > Allium > Allium fistulosum. The sequence goes on from CM060904.1 coordinate 695,610,088, forward strand.
AAAATAGTAGGAGCATGACATATAACACTTAATAATGGATATATCAAGATATGAAAAATTGTTTTCTAAATATACAAATTATTTTTTATGAAATAATAACCAATTACAATATTGTTCTAAAATAAAATATGAACATGTGTATTTGATACACAAGTGATATATCTATGATAAGTTCATAGAATTTAAAATGGAAGTAGAAAACATAACATGCAAAGGAAATAGAACTATAATGACCTGCCCTTTCGATCCTCAGAATTCGAAACTAATACATCCATGGTATTCACGTGACGAGCATTAAAGTGCCGAAAAGACAGATGTTGGGGAAAAAGAAAGAAAAGACAGAGAAAAATCTCACATCGTGACGAGTAATATATAATATATAATAGATTATTTACAAAAGAAAAACTGTAATATATATACATCAAATCAGAGTACACAAATCAATTCATTGGGCTGGACAGTTATAACAATCTGTCCTCACAAATGCCGATAAATATAATCAACCAATGCAATGGAAAAAGAATATACATAAATACGTCTTGGAGGGATCCATCTCCTCTCCTGAAGCCCTAAAGCATCCAAATGAGATCTGAAAATACGCTCGGTCTGACCCTAGCATTATAATAAATAACACCCAGATCAGTCTAGTAAACCAGCATGAGAAACACACCTAAATGGATTTTTAAAGCTATAAAACCTTTCAAAATAAAGGTATCTCATAAGACCACACCGCACATAAACATGGACGGGTTTTTACCTTACGATAACCAAAACATTTCATAGGAAATCCAGTGATATTATAATAATGTCTAGGGTTTAAAATAAAATATGAATATAGCCAAAATGGTTACATTAATTACATTCCAGCATATATAGTATACAATTAAATCTAAAAAGGGCACATATTGGAGATTGGATTCCATCAATGATAAGGTGAGGGTCTACCTTCCATACAGTACACCTCTAGATAAAATTTACCGAGGCTGCAAACATTTGCACCTCTGCTACTTAGGACCAACCTACCCCTTCCTAGATAGTATCGAATATGATCACCCCTTGGTTGTTGGCCGACAACCGTACCAAGTCGCAAGCATACATAATCATAAATATCGATCTAGATTAGGCGATAATCATACCCTAATGGGAGTGACCTACTTAGCCCTACGGCACATCCTTCTTTAGTCATATTCCAGGTGTGAGGCTTAAGGCTACAGTTACCTTTTTATATAGCAATCCCACTTGGAATGCTAACACTGCCCTCTAGGCAACAATGCAGTGCCAGCATTTTTCCATGCAAGTTTGTTCTGGGAATGAACAAAACCGAATGCACTACTTCTACTACATTTGTTTTGAAATCACACTTAAGATTAGTAGCACGTAGCCCCTGCACCTTAAAGAGCTCCGTCTTCGATCATCTTTAAGATATCTCAAGTTCGAATGCATATGCCGGTTCGAAGTGGTTTTCGGCTTATATATTTGATCCCGGTCCCTCCGAACCGACCACGATACTTTTAAAACAGGCCAACATTTGAGAGTCGGTTATTTAACTATCAATAAATCAAACAATTCAACCAGAGATTTAATTAAGCACGGTTAAGCACAAAGCAACCACTAGGCCTCTTAAATTTATCTTTCGTTAATTTGACAGCTTTGTAAATACTAGTATTAAAAATACATTTACAAAGATATATTCACGCATCCTCTATACTCTTTTCAATACTTGAAAAATAATGAAATACTTATCTCAACTGTATAAGTATACTCACTAAAACATTTCACTTCAACTTAGAAAACTTTTCTATATGCTTATTGTTAACAATATAAGTATATTCACTAAATACTATGCAAGATTTCACTTCCAAAACTATACTTATTTGGATTGAATAAATGTCCTTTGAAATAGTGATAATAATAACCCAAAACACTATTCCTTCTGTGTTAAGTATGAAAGGAATGTTTTATACCACATAATTAAGAAGGTCATTTAGGGAAATTAAATCTCCCTTATGAATAAACTCTTTTATAAAATGCTCATTAATAAACTCTTTCATATTTACAACTTTATTTATAATTATTTAAAAAACTTTATTTATAAATCTCTTTATAAATTACCATTTATAAGTTCCCACTATAAAATACCATTTATAAACTTCTCTTATAAATCTCCAAGTTTAATCATAAGACTTCTTGCAATAACCCGTGAATTTATCATTTTGAAACATAATGTTTAAATTTAAAAATATTCAAATATAAGATTTTTAACATTAATAATGGTGTTTTGAAAAATAAATAATATTGGTACTCTTATTTTGAATAAATATTTACAAAAATATACACTTTGGAAAATATCGATAAAATGACCGAAAATTGTTTTATCGATAAACAGCTCTTTGGCCATCCAAAGTCGTGCATGGAGCAGGATACATACACTCATTTATATATATGAGTGATAATATGTTATAAAATTATTTATTTTATTTTTGAAAATAAAATGTCTTTATGACATCATTAATGATATCACTATTTTTGAATAATTGATTTTTGAATTTAAATTGAGTTTAAATGATTTAATAATTATTTTAAAAGTCAAACGAAGCCTTTTTAATTATTATATAATGATAGATATATTATTTTCAACTTTGTTTACAAAGATGCGTATATTAACAAAAAATGAAAATATGACCGGAAATCGGAATCGGATTTCTAACGAATCAACGTAGAATAGTTGTATAACGTTATGGATCATTGTGACATATATATGCACATATACATGTGCACATACATATACATATACACATGCATATGAAAAAAAACATATATATGTATATACAAATATAAAAAATAAAAGAAAATATCATGATGATATTTATAAATATCATGAAATTTTCCTACCAAAATCAACCATAAACTTACCATCACACACACTTGAGTAGGCACATTGGGGGGTACCTTCGACCGAAATGGTGATGGAGGATGAGGGTGTGGGGGTGATGAAATGATGATGTGTTTGCACTTAAATATCATGATATTTTATCACTTCCATTTGCCTATAAATACCCACCATCCATCTTCACTTCCATTCACATTTCCTCCTTCATTTTCCTAAGCTATTTCACCACTTTATACTCGATATTAATGGATTTTTACCTTAGGAAATTTATAGAGAAAAATATTGCAAAAGGTTATTAAATTTATATAGTAAATGTATATTATCCAAACACCTTAAAACCAAAGAAAAACTCCTCTTTTCTCCCCTTGAAACCCACGGCCACCACCTCCTACCACCCAAGGACGAGCCTTCCCTCTCTTCCAAGCTAGGCTAAGAGCATCCAAGCACCAAAGGCCAAGGCCGAACCCCCTAGGAAGCATTAATGCAAGCTTCGTGAGCTCCGATTCCGGAATAGCGAAGCTATAGTCATTTTAAAGTTAGTTTGTTTGAATCTAAGATGAGAAAACTCTATTTATATTATGATATGGATGATGATATAATATGTTTGGAATGATTGGTTGTTATGTTTTGATCATCATGTTTTGATTGTGAAAATATGGTTGTTTGGATGTGTAAACAATTCACGTTTAAAACACGTCGAAATTACATAACGAAAATCACTTTCCGAAATGAATTACAAAAGTGTTACAAGATGTTTAAACCTATTTAAATTGGTTTACATATGGTTTATAATCACTAATACCAAATTTGGTGAAGTTTTGAAAAGAACTGAAATTAGAGTCAAAAACAGGTGCGTCGCGTAACGGCAGTTCGCGATTTCGCGTCGTAATAGTTTAAACCCATTTATATGATGGATTCAGAGTCAGAATTCTTTGGAATAAGAATTTACCAAATTCTTACAATCAAAGTTTTCAAACAAAAGAAAGAGATTGATATTTCATTTAGTAGATTTTAAAATACGAGCAAAACAAGTTTTCCAAATAGTCGCGCTTTGGCAGTTCGGAAACCAAAGTAATAAATTCTTTAAATGGATGTTCTTAATTCTTTTAAAATATGAACATTTCTATTAATATATTAAAATGTTTTAAAAGAGATTTGAGTTATAAAAATGGACTTTCAATTGATAGAAATGTTGTTTTAAAGATCATTTAGAAGTTTTAAAATTACTTTTAAAGGAGTTTAGATAAATGGTTAAAAGAAAAGCTGTTGTAAATAAATGATTTAATCTTGGCTCTAAAAGCCGATGAGTATACTAGATTTTTATATTCATGAGATCTAGATGTGGGGTGCTTAAACTAAGGAGATGTCCAGGAGCAACCGGTGCCCTAGCTCACCTTGCATCTTTGTAGGGCGAGGAATAGATATGGTCGAAATGTCGGAAACGAGGCATGTATAAAAGATTCAAATTTACAAATTTAATACAAATTGGATTGTGTAGAAATAATCTTCTTATACTTGGTATTAAATTTCGAGGAGGGAACCCATACCATCCATGTGAATTTAAAGGTGATTCCACCGTTTGTCGATGGATAGTAAAGGTTGAACACAGAAAGTGATATTGAGTAGAATTAGTATGATTTCTATCGAACCCTTTTTACTCAATAATGTTTTCCAACATGATTTATGATAAATGATTTGGTGGTTTTCAAATTTAAGGAGAGGTTTAGTAATCTCGTATATACTGCAAAAAATGAAATATCTCTAAAAGATATTTTATCGATAATTGGTTCAGAAAGACCAGGATCGGATTTGCGTGATTTCTATCCGAAAACCACTTCGAATCAATATACATTCTAAAGTGAAAACATGTTAAAGGCAATGATTTTGAAGACGAAGATCTTCATAATGAAAGGCTACTTGCCACTAGCCCCATGTTTTCCATATTATATACATATGGTGGTAGTAGTACTTAATTTTGAAAATTTTCGATGTAAGGACTTCTCGCTACTAATCCTAGGAGTGATTCCCAAAATAGGATGTAGTAGGAGAGTGCCTTCGGTTTGTCCTATTCTTGGACAACTTGTATGGACGAATGTCTGACACTACATTTCTAAAATACACGTACATTGATCTCTACAAATGTACATCGGTTTGGTGGTGTAGGAGGTAACCTCTCTTACACTTAACACCCTTCTCTAAGACATACAAGTTCAGAGGTTGTACATTTGTGGAAATCAATAGTGTGTGATGGAAATGACACCGTAGATTTGATGATTTTATGCAAGGTAAAACGTGACCTTAAGCCTCGCACATGGGAATGAAAAAAACAGGGTAGATGTAGCGGGGCTATGTGGTTCACACCCATTAGTATGTGGTCATCACCTTTCGAGATCACCCTCCATATGTCGGGTATGTTGTACATGCTTTGGGATCCCGATAAAGGTCGGTAATGACCGAGGTGATGTCATATTTGGTACTATCTATGGTAAAGGTAGGCTTGTTCTGTGTTGGTAGAGGACCATCTGTTGGTGCCTCGGTGCATTTTTCTAGAGATGTACTATCAAAAGGTAGTCCCTTACCTTGTCATTGTATGGAATCTATTCTCTAATATGAGCCTTTACGATTTTAGTTGTAAACCTATTATACTGTCAAATTTAACAAATGTAATAATTCCAGCTATAATTAATATGTTATTTAAAAGGATTCTCAAAGAATATCATTAAAGATATTATTTTTGATTTTGCATAGCCAATGTTTGGTTATCATAAGGTAAAAACGCGTTCCGTGTTTATGTGCGACGTGGTCTTATGAGATACCCTTGTTTTCAAATATCCGTACTTTGAGTTTCTCACACCAGTCCTACGACTGACCCAAAGTTTATTTTCTTATTTCCTTAAACTTTTGGCGTCGTATTTTTCGGGCAGCCAAGTAGTTAGGTAGCATGGAGCATTTTGGGAGAAACATTAAGCATGGAGGTTCTTATGATGACAGTTATCTATTATTAGTTTCCACTATATTTTGTACTATGTATTGGGTATCTACCAGCCCCTGTAAGGGATAGGTAGTTATAATTGTCCCTGGCTGGGTAAGTACCTACCATAACTCTGATGAATCACTTAGGAGTGATTGTATGTACTTTCCACATGTATAATTATAAGTTGTTTTAAATATGATGTGAGATTTTGTTTTGTTCTGTCTTCTGTATTTATTTCTTTTAGAACCCCTTATAATCCGCCTCCTCGGCACTTGGATTTGTGGCACGTGAATACCGAGGATGCATTAGTGTCGATCTGGGGATCGAGGAGGTGGGTCATCACAGTTGGTATCGGAGATTATGGTTGAGCAAACACCTAAGCCTTGATGGGGTCAACTCATTAGAGATAGCGTTAGTAATGCCCTAGAATGAGCTTAGTCAAAGAGAGCGCATATTTGAAATTTTTGTTCAAATAAGTATATTCGAGTTTTATGCCCATTCCCTAAGATAATATCGTCTATAATTCTAAAGATGTTTCCTTACTATACGCAAATAGTAGGAGATGAGTAACAAAAAAGGACGAGGAAGGGGAGGTAGCGACACCACGGCCCCCAACGGTCGATTAAACGCTATAGTAATTGAGGAGTGGTAATTCATATGCAACCTCAAATTAACTTTGCTACTCTATGCAAGAATTACACTAGCTTGGGAGGGAAACCATTCAAAGGAACGAAGTCCATTATTGAAGTACAGGCTTGGCTCCGATCATGTAAAAGGATCATTAAAGGATTGAATATCGAGGATGAGCAGAAAAGGTTCTTAGCTTCTTGGCAGTTACAAGAAAGGGCTCTAGCTTGGTGGGAGTCCATAACTTTAAATGATTCAGAGGACAATTTCTCATGGGAAAGGTTTAAGGATGTATTTGAAGAGCAATACACGCCAGCAATAGGAAGATCCTGTCTCTATAGGAATTTCATGGACTTGAAACAAAAAGAACCATCTGTGGAGGAATATTCCCACAAGTTCAATGAACCATCTCGCTTCGGGCCTGCTTTGATACACACGCCCCTTAAAAAGAACAAGATATTTATTGCAGGAATGAAGAAACAATATCAGGACAGGATGATTACTCACGTAAAAGGAACCTTTATGGACCTATTGGATATGGGCTTCCGATATGAAGCCTTAGCCAAGAAGAACTTAGTACCCGCTCAAGGAATAGCAACAATCAGAAGAAGAGAAAGAAGCCATGGAAAGGAAAGACCGTGGGAGGATCACAAGAGAATCGTTTTAAGGATGTAACTTGTTATAATTGCCAGAAGAAAGACCATCTTTCCATAAATTATAGAAATCCCAAGGTTCGAAGGCAGTAGCAAGAAACCGTCTCTCCTATGGTGTAGAAAAGTCTTTGCCATAACTGCCACCTAATCGGACATTGGAAAAACAAGTGTCCATTAATGAAGAAAGGAGAGCAGGCTAAAGTTTTTACCATAAAGGAGTTCTAGAAGGTAACATCTATGTCAATAATGATTTAGTTTTATTCGATTCAGGAGTTTCCCATAGTTTTATTGCGAAGGGATTAGTGGGTAAATTAAAACTAATCACAAAAATAGAAGATACCCCTATCTGTGTGTCCAATCCCATAGGCGGTGTGACTAATCTTTGTGTGGTCTGCAAGGATATCCAAATCACTTATCATCCCAATAATTTTTCATGTGACCTATTTGTCCTTGACTTTATTGAGGTTAAAGTTTTACTCGGTATGGATCGGTTATCCAAGTATAAAGTTATTCTAATTGTATTAAAAGAACGGTATCTTTATGGACCAACTTCGGAAAATTTATAGAAATATTTTATGAAAAACCCAGTCCAGTAAGGGATAGATTATTGTATGCACTTGACTCATCTCAAAAAGGTTTGGAGACAATACCAATTGTCAAGGAATTTCAGGAGGTTTATTAGGAAGTTAAAAGTTTTCCCCGCATCGAGAAGTTGAGTTCTATATTGGCTTAATTCCTGGTGCAAGACCCACTATTCACCCTATTCGAAGGATGGCCCCAAAGGAAAAGATTGAGTTGGAAAACCAAGTAGATGAGTTGTTAAAGAGAGGACTAATTAGACCAAGTCACTCGAGTTGGGGCGCAGTGGTGGTTTTTGTTGCAAAGTTCGATGGCTCCCTAAGGCTTCGTGTAGATTACCGAGACCTAAACAAGCAAACGATTAAAAACAAGTATCCTCTACCCCATATAGATGACTTATTTGATCAACTTCATGGTGCCCGGGTATTTTCACAAATGGATTTAGCCACAGGTTTCCGTCAACTCAGAATAGCCGCGGATGGCATTTCGTTAACTGCATTCAGGGGTCCAGATTGCTTTTAAAAATGGTTAGTTAAGCCTATTGGGTTGACCAATGCACCCGCTTATTTCATAGACCTTATGAATAGAGTATTCAAAGATGTGCTAAACAAATTTGTGTTGGTTTTTATTGATGATATTCTTATTTATTCCAAAACCGAGGAGGAACACGAAAGGCATATGGAGATTATGTTGGAAATATTGAGAAGAAATGTACTTAACGTTAAATTCTCGAAATGTCACTTTTGGGAGAAAGAAGTAAGATTCCTTGGGCATATTATGTCAGGAGAAGGGATCTCAGTAGATCCAGGAAAGATTTCAGCTATACGAGATTGGAAGCAACCACAGACTCCGACGGATGTCCGAAGCTTCTTAGGATTAACCAGATACTAAAGGAGGTTTATCCATGATTTCCTCCCACCTAACAACGCTGACTATGAAGAATGTTAAATTTGATTGGACACCAAAATGTGAAGCATCATTCTAAGAGCTCAAGAAAAGGTTAACTACTACTCCCGCCCTAGCCATTGCTGATAGAAGCAAAGGTTTAACTGCCTATACTGATGCTTGGAGAGAAGGTGTAGGTTTAGTTCTGATGTAGTATGGAAAGGTTATCGCTTATGCGAGCAGGCAACTAAAGACGCATGAAAGGAATTATGCAACACACGACTTAGAATTATTATCTATTGTGTTTGCATTAAAGATGTGGAAGCATTATTTGCTACGTAAGAATTCCTTATGGTTTATTTTAAATAAACTTTAATCAACCTTAGTAAATAATATTTCTTCTTTAAATAGGTGAAAGGTTCGATCTCTTCAGATATCATTTAAATATGAGGCCACAATGTTAGCTAGAATTTCTCACATCATATGATCTTGATATCTTATACACACCCGGGAAAGCCAATGTAGTGGTAGATGCACTAAGCAGGAGGCATGCCATTGTAGTCGATTCAGTAGTATTTCCTACTGTTATCCCGCCTTTTGGCAAGGCCGGGACACCAAGGAATTGATTGAATTCCAAATGTCGTTTGTCATGGATATCGATGAATTTTTTCTGAGTCCGGATCGAGCTACAATTGATAAGACATGACTAGGAGAACAAAGGAAGCCAACGTTCCAAGTTTCGAGTCAATCCGAGTTCGTATGCTCAAGTTATGATGGATGCAAGTTGGAGGGAAAAGCATGTGTTCGTATCCATCAATAAGATCCATTTCATACCCATCAGGGAGCATCGTTTCGTATCGATAGAGGTAGCCATGTTTCGAATCCATCGAGTTCGTATCGATGGATTTCGTGTCCATCGATAGTTAGCACAACCCGTATCGATTGGCCAAATGTCTACTTCGTGTCCATCATGGAAACTTCCCTTCGTATCCATCTGGGCAGAGCAATTCGTATCCATCATAAAACCTCAATTCGAATCCATGCCCAATGGCTTATTCGTATCCAACAAGTCAACAGACTAGGGTGACGTGTCATCCATCGAAGCAAACGAGGCGAGATCTATGGAGTCGAAGCGGTCAACACGGAGTGAAAACTGGATCGAAACGAAGTGCGCGCGCCACATCATCTCAGAAACATGTGCAGTGATCGATACGGGGGGATCGAGTCGAAACCATGGAGTCGAACAGAACAGCCAACGATGAATGCCACTTCATATCGACGATATCTCATAATCCACTGATCCAAATTCAATGAAATTTTTACGAAAGCTTGCGCACACACACTAAGGAATGTCCCTGCCAAATTTCAGCTCAATTGGACATCATCTTGATCGATACGAAATGGATTCGTATCGATCGCAGATCGAGGCGAAACTTTCTGGAAACGGTCACGTGAGCCCCCTCACGTGCCAGGCCAAGTCTCCCGAAGTTTGAGCGAAATCTCAGCCTCCTACGCCTATAAATAGAGCCCCAAAGCATACATAAAAGGGATCTTTTGATTCTCAAGCGCCCAGACTCTGCCGGATTGAGACTTGCATCCCACTCTTACTGTTGAATTCGATTTCTAAACTGTATTTCGTTGTTGTTCGCTGTAATCGCTTGTAATCATTGAAAGAGAATCAATAAAATCATCAAAACTTCATAGTGGACGTAGGCAACACGCCGAACCACTCTAAATCGCTTGTCTTTGCATTTTACGTTTCTGTTTGTTGGAGTTTTTGTTAGATAATTTCTATTTTACATTTACATTCTTCATCTTATCTCTTCAAATAACTTCTGAAGAGTGTTGTGCCCATTTTTGGTACAAACACTTTGGTGCTTTCACTGAAAAAACTAGTTTTTTCTCCTGCTCCTTGGATCTACCATCGATACCGGATTGCATAAATCCAAGAGGAAGATCCAGATATCTAATCCGGAATCCTTCCATTCTATTTAGATTTGCTTAAAGTCTAGGAAAGGACTCCACCGCTGAAAATGGTTAGTACAAGAACTACCGCTACAGCTGTTGATCAAGACGGTCGGGATAGACAGAATCCTGCACAGCAGCCACCATCCAATCAAGACAACACTGCTCACTCAGATCCATCAGGACCAGTCACCAGACAAGAGTTCCAAGTGTTGCTCCAAGAACTGACTCAAAGCCGGCAACAGTTGGCTGAACAGTTGCGCGCTAATGTTGAATTGAACAACCAATTAAACTGCCGAAGCCGCAGAAGGTCCAGGAGGGATGATGTTTCCCGCTCGTCTACCGAAAGTTCCGCCTCATCTGACTATCACCACAGATCTACCCGTCCCCGATTAGATGGGAGTCACGCACAAGCTACCGGACATCAACCCGCCTTAACCGTTGGACAATTGAGGGTAGGACCGTCAACCAGCTTCCAGACTGGGCCCTCATCACAAGGAGGTGCTGTCCCACGTTATACCACCGACGATTGCACTGCGACCACCGCGGCAGAAACAAGGGTCGATGCCCAAATCTGTCAGATCCAAACAATCAACAGCGTGGGCGTACTCCTGAACCATACGTCCCGGAAGATGCTGAGCCAAGGAGGCCAAATACGGACCGTCGACAGTGCCCGGTCCAGACTCGCACTATGGAACCCGACCACACCTTAGCTCAGCATACACAGAATGTGCCAGTGCCAGATATTTCAACCATGATACGTCAGATGATCTGCGAGAGTCAGGGGCTCACTAATGACGATTGGGGGATCTCCCGTAGTCATACCCCTTTTATAGACGAGATATTATACGCTGAACCCCCTCGGCGATTCAGAATGCCAACTCTCCCAATGTACGAAGGAAATAGTGACCCCAATCAACATATTCTGAAATATGAATGGTCAATGAGCGCTGCAAGAGCTGATGATGCAGTGAAATGTCGAAGTTTCCCCATCTCTCTGGGGGGAATCGCAACAATGTGGTTTACAAGGTTACCACCCAGATCTATCTCTTCGTTCGATCAACTGGCTAAAAGGTTTGTAGAACAGTTTTGTATGCATGTTGCTAGACCGAAAGACGTTAACACCCTGTCTAGTGCCACCCAAGCTCATGAAGAGACGCTCAGGCGTTATTTAGAGAGGTTCCACGCAGCATGTGTTGAAATTAGTAATCCCAACGATAACTCGATCTTGATGGCATTAACCAAAGGGATCGATCCCGATTCTGAATTTGGAAATTGGTTAGCCGGGAAACCACCCGCATCGTTGGACCGTTTCTACTCCAAAGCCGCTCAGTTCTTACGGCAAGAGGACGTGAAACAGTCTAGGAAGAAGGACGATGTGAGGCCCAGTAGTGAGGGAATACAAAGTAACGTAGCAGTTAAGCAGTCCGGTGAGAGTTTCAGAAAAGTTCAGTTGAACATACAGAACAAACAAACCCAACCGAGGAGCAACAACATCCAGGATAAGAAGAGAGATCAGAACCGAGGCCCACGGCGTAGGGCTCCAATGTTTGACAATTACACGCCGTTGAATACGTCATTGGAGAACGTATACCTACAGACTTGCAACACTGTGCAATATAAGAAGCCTGCTCCAAAACCCTCATCAGAGAGGCAGGTTCAAACAGGAAAGTTCTGTAGGTTCCACGAAAGCTACGGCCATAATACTAATGAGTGTCGACATTTGCAGGACCTCATCGAGAAGTTGATTAAGGAGAGGAAGTTAGATCAGTTTGTGAGGGCGCCTCAGTCTGGTGGTGCGGGCCCTTCAAATCAAAATCGTCCACAAAATCAAGAGAGACAGGAAGAACCCGCTCGTACGGGCGGAAGGTTAGTTATCAACACGATAAGTGGTGGTCCCCACCCAGCGGACAGAAGCTGGGGGGAAATGGAGTCGTATGCTAGTTCGATCAGGCATGCGGACTTCGAATGTTGCAGTAATTGTGAAGATGGAACTCCGGCTAAACAACAGAAGATAATGTCTGATGATATTGTATTTAGAAGCCGAGACGTTGATAAGGTCGAAACCCCTACAATCGACCCACTAGTCATATCTGCCCAGGTAGGTCCTGCTTGGATGAAGAGGATCTTGGTTGACAGTGGGAGCTCTGTAAACATCTTACTTAAGCGGGCTTACGATTTAATGAAAATGGAAGCGAAGGATTTGAAACCCTGCCAATCTCGAATCCATGGTTTTAACGGGAGTGCTACAATACCCATTGGAGTAACAGAACTACCGGTGGAATTGGGAGTTGGAGAACGCCAAAGAGTCCCGATGTTGCAGTTTGTTGTTTTAGAGATTGATTCACCTTATAACGCATTTTTGGGCCGACCGACCCTTGCTGAGTTCAGAGCAGCCATTGCTCCATGGTGTTTGACTCTGAAGTTCCCCACCGATCGCGGGATTGGAGTCATCCAAGGAGATCAGGCAACGGGGAGGGCCTGCTATGTTGCTGAGCTGCGCGGGGTGCAGCGAAAGGAGAAGGGAAAGGACGTAGAGGAATCTCTCTGCGTCCGTTCTATTGATAATTGATAATTGATGCATGGGCCTCGGCCCGGGCACCACAACCAATTCCAGAAAGACCTTGACCCTAGGGACAATGAAGATAAAGATGAATCTAAGGAGAATCAAGCTTCTCCGGCTGAACTGACTGTGGACGTCCCAATCAGTGAGGATGATGATTCGAGGATGCTAAAAGTTAGGTCTCAACTGGGCAAACAGACACAACAGGAATTGGTTGAATTTCTCCAGGAGAATCTCGACGTCTTCGCCTAGACACACTCTGACATGTGCGGGATCTCGCCGAACATTGCAAGTCACTCCCTGAATATTGATTCGCGGTATGTCCCGGTCAAGTAGAAAAGGCGCGGTATGGATCCAGAGAGATCTTCCGCCCTTAAAGAGGAGGTTGATAAGTTACAATCGAACGGGTTTATCCGAGATGCCTTGTATCCAGAAAGGGTGTCCAATCCCGTACTGGTTCGAAAGCCGAACGGAAAATGGAGAACTTACGTCGATTACTCTGACTTAAACAAGGCTTGTCCGAAAGATATTTTTCCACTTCCTCAAATTGACCAGCTCATAGATTCGACAGCTGGATATGAATTACTATCTTTTATGGATGCTTATTCTGGCTACAATCAAATACCCATGCATTTGCCTGATCAAGAGCATACCAGCTTCGTAACCGATCTAGGACTCTACTGTTACAAAGTCACGCCATTTGGTCTAAAGAACGCCGGAGCAACATACCAACGCTTGGTCAACCGGATGTTCGCCAACCAGATCGGGAAGACCATGGAGGTTTATGTGGATGACATGCTAGTGAAATCTCGATTCTCCACAGATCACGTCAGAGATTTAGATTTGATGTTCTGCATCCTTCGGGAATATGGAATGAAGCTTAACCCATTAAAGTGCCACTTCGGTGTTGCATTTGGAAAGTTCCTCGGGTTCATCGTCAACGCTCGAGGGATAGAAGCGAATCCCGAAAAGATCTGGGCAATAAGGAACCTACAGACCCCAAGAACCATAAAGCAAGTCCAGAGTCTCAACGGGAAAGTAGCAGCATTGAGCAGGTTCATCTTAAAGTCCACCGATAAATGCATTCCTTTCTTTGATCTGATCCGGAAAGGAAAACGAAACTTTGAATGGACCACGGAATGTGAAGGCGCGTTCCGATCGCTGATTCAACATCTTTCCACGCCACCGATCTTGTCAAAACCAGTTGACCACGAGCAATTGTACCTTTATCTGGCAGTATCAGAGCATGCGATCAGTGCCGCTTTAGTTCGGGAAGAAGACCGAGTGCAGAAGCCGGTCTACTATGTTAGTAAACGGCTAACAGAAGCTGAAAGAAATTACCCAAGACTGGAGAAACTGGCTTATTGCCTGGTCATTGCCTTAAGAAAGCTCCGTCCTTACTTCCAAGCTCATCCTCTTACTGTGTATACCGATCAGCCGTTACGACAGGTCCTCACGCGGCCTGAGACGTTTGGTAGGTTGCTCAAATGGAACATTGAACTGAGCCAATTTGATATCATGTACGCTCCGCGGAGAGCCATTCAAGGACAAGTTAGAAAAGTTAGCAAAGTACAGGTGAAGCACAACAGATGGGACTTGTCCCCGTCGAAACTTTGTCCTCCCCAAGCATTGATCAAGTAGAGACGAATTTTGTGTTTGAAACCGCTCCCAGTAGAGAATCGTGGATGACTCCATACTGTAATTACATCGAGAATGGGACATTACCTGAGCACAGAAATGAGAAAAGACAAATTCTGCGAAAAGCTTCGAGGTTCGTCATTCAGAACGGAGTCATGTACAGAAGAGGTTATTCTGTTCCTCTCCTCTGATGTATCGCGCACGATGAAATCAAACGAGTGTTACATGACGTACACGAAGGAGAGTGTGGCGATCACACCGGTGGGCAAGCTCTCGCTAAGAAGATACTCCGATATGGGTACTACTAGCCAACAGTGAACCGAGATGCAGCGAACTACGCCAGAATGTGCGATAGGTGCCAGAAACACGCCCGAATACCAAGAGCCCCGCCTACCGAGATAACTCAAATGGTCAGTCCCTGGCCGTTCGCAATGTGGGGCATCGATATCATCGGCGCTCTACCTCTAGCCAAAGGTGGTGCGAAATACGCCATCGTCGCCATTGACTACTTTACAAAGTGGGCTGAAGCTGAATCCCTCGCAACCATTATGACTAAGAAAGTGATAAATTTCATGGTTTGCAACATCATCTGTCGATTTGGACTCCCGCATACCATCACACCGATAACGGAGCCTAATTCGAAAGTGCAGAATTCAAGAATTTCTGTCAACGGTTTCATATCCATAAAAAGTTCTCGGCAGTTGCGCATCCTCAGGCAAATGGTCAGGTCGAAGCTGTCAATAAAGTTATAAAATCCACCCTAAAGAAACGATTGGAAAAGGCCGGGGGAAAATGGGTTGACGAACTTCCTATGGCATTATGGGCTTATCGAACGACTCACAAGACCGCAACCGGACACACCCCGTTTTCCTTATCTTATGGCTCAGAAGTCGTTATTCCAGTCGAGACGGAAGTGTTTTCCCATCGCGTGACTTACTATGATCCGAAAACAAACGCTATGTTGCTTGTTGAATCTTTGGATCTACTGGATGAGAAGCGAGAAGAGGCTGATTTGAGAGCAGCCGCATAACGAAGTCGAGTCGCCCGATTGTACAATACCAAAGTTCGACCTCAAACCTTTGAACTTGGCGATCTCGTTCTCAAGAGAATCTATCTAGTTCCTTCACACATGAAACCAAATTGGGAAGGACTGTAATACCCCAAAATTTTGTGAAAAATCATTTTTGTAAAATGATTTAATTTTGAAATATTTAGATTTAAATATGGTGAAATTTCTGGAATAAATAGTGTGCAAGTATATGTGTGCACGTGCACACTGAAATGGCACAAGAAAGAACTCCAGATTTCTTGGATTTAAAACAAGAATTAAAGAGCAATACAAACATGATTTTGCAACATGGTTATTTGATTTCTGAGATTTTATGGGTCATCTTAGAAAATAAGAAAAGTAAGTTTTACTTTAGATCAGTAAACAAATTTATTTAAAACCCAGAAAAGAAAATAATATATATATATATTTGTAAACTTGTATACATATAGGTGCATATGTTTCTGAATTTAAAAGAGGAATTAAAATAAGCCTAGATAAGATATGTATACAAATATACATTTTTAAATACTGAAAAGTACATATATATATATTAGCAAGTGAAACCATAACATTAAAATGACATGAAATGTGATACAAGTCAATATGCTTGTGTAGGCAAAAATAGCAAAGGGGATTTTCAGAAATAATTAAAATAAATAGAATAGTCACACTTTTGACATGACTAAGTGAGTGGCCATTTTCTGAAAAAGTAAAAGAAAGAAAATGCAGCCTTTAAATTGGTTAATATGGCCGGGGTAATATGAATGAAAAATGCATGATGCTAAGCCAGGACAAAAATGGAATTCTGTTTCAATAAAACCCTAGAGGAAAAATGCTTATAAATAGGCAGTTTAGCCAGTAGAATTATTTTACCCCGAGCTGCATAAAAATAAGAAAAGAAGAAGAAAATATTGAAAGGAAGGAGAAAACACTCAAACAAGAATTTTCTGGATTAATAAGAAGAAACATTTAGGTGAGTAATCTCACTGAGTTCATGGCATTAAGACCTGAGTTGAGGCAGCCACTTGTTATATTGCCATTTATGTATTTCTGGTTTTGATGTATATGATTTCATCAATGCTTTTTGGATGTTTTATTTTAAATCTGATATGATTTAATATGGATGATTTTGATGATCTTTGATTGGTTGAGACATTTGTCTTTGGATGAGTATCATACTGTTTTATTTATACTCATAAATGTTAAAGTTTAGGATCTTAAAAATTATATAGAGAATACTCTCAACTGTTATAGATCTATGGCATGGAAACCTTATAAAAATGATTGGAGCTGCATTATACTTGGTATAAGTGCTGAGGCTTGAAAAGAAAAATGTTAAGGGTGCAATAGAAATTTTCTAAGTGCTGAGCCCTTAATCAAAAAAAAAACCCACAAGCTAAAATTATGATTGAACCAGATCTTGAATCTGAATCAATCATAAAGGCTTGCAGATCAGTATAACATGCCATGCCTCTTTTACAGTTGAAAATGTTCTTATATTTACTAAGATCAAGACATATTGACCCCATTTAGGAAATGACTGTCTGATTATTTCTGAGGGGAAATTATGCTAGAAGAAATTATGGATGTTTCCATGTTTGCAGTGACATGTTCACTTAGCATATTTGATGTTAGGATTTAAGACAATACACTAGTAAATAAACTAGGGAAGGGAAGGCCAAGATGACTGCTGGAATGCTTGTCATATTTGAAGTATGCAAGTTGGCACATGGTTTGTTTAAGCCCTGAGATCTTTGTGCAATGATGTGAATTAGTTCATTGCAATGTGTCCCAGTGATTCCTTAATAGCAGATGAGGCAGGGATTTAAATTGAATATTACAACCTGTAAATGAAGAAATAGGAATGTGGATATTTCTTAGGTTGAATGGTATGGAACCAAGATGATTCCAGTAAATGAAATTGATGCCAATAGATAATCATGTTTGCATGATTATGTATGCAAGTGAAGGAATGATAAGTGAATATATCATACCTGAATCAACTTAATTATACTATGTTAAAATATTTGATTGCAGAAATTTGCTTAAATAACAAGTTAGTACCCTTATATTCTCTATTGCTTAATATCATGAATGAATTGATGTTATTCATACCAGATCATAGATCTGACCCTTGTTTGCTCATGGCATCTGGGGTGTCTCATTTTAAAATGAGGCAGCCACTTATGTTCTTTCAGGTAACCCAGGCACTAAGTAAAAATGAAGTTATGGCTTTTATGGAGGAGTGAATGAACATGCTAGCTAGTCTCAATAAGAGTTTAAATTGATTATATCTGCATGTATTCAGGAAAAATATTATGTTTCTAAGACTTCCAGTCATGTAATGAATTCTATTATGGTTAGATGAACTAGTTGTATCATGTTAAATATATTGTTATGCACTAAGGTTTAAAATCTCAAAGGAAAAATCTGACTGGGAAACAATGAAATGATTTTAATTATTGATATGAATGTTTGGAAGAGAAATATGCACATGTAGTTGAGCTACTGTTTTGTATAATTTATATTATGTATTAGTTAACCTTGAGACATAACAGAGCACTGAGTTTTAGAACTAAAATCTGGATTTAACAAGAAGTAAACTTAAAGGATTTTATTTTCTTTTTACTGAAATGCTTTGTAAATAAATCTGAATTCATTTCTGAATTGAATTAGGAAAAGTAAAAATGTTTTTCTAAAAGCTTCAGATAGAATGAAATGAAAGGTATCTCCCTTGTTTTTGAACTAGTGTATAGCATATACAAGACTCATGAGTTAACCAGCCTCAACTAAATGAAGTATTGGTTGATCATGATAGACTGTATCTTGAAAATATAGATGCATTTCAAAGCATAGTACATTTAGCAATTGTTTCACTCAGTTTTCTGGAAACTGGGCAAAGGTAATGACATGTACATAAATACCTGTGTACATGTTGATAAATTGGGCAAAAATATAAATTTAAATTCTTAAAACAGTTGTAGGAATGGGTTTTAAAAATAGTTATGTAAAAAGAATTGTTTTGTATGTTAGGTTATAGGCAAAATCAAATATATATGCACAATTATAGGTAGGTATCAGATTTCTAACCATACAGGAGAAAAATAAAAAGAAAAACCAAAAATTGTGTTTGAACCGACCAGCATAGCACTCGAACTCGTGACCTTTCATGTATAAGTTAGGCGCGTTTCCATTACGCCTAGATGTTGCTTGTGTTCACTTAGGATCCACTTACTTTTATACTGAATTTGATATTATCCAGACTTTAACATAATCATCTATATTAAAAGCTTGTTTACCACTGATTATTACTTGATCATTTCTTAATCCTAATGACAGACTTAAGTACATGTTTCTAGTGGATATTATGGCCAAAAATCTGAATACAATAATTTATCTGAATTGCTAAAAATCTAAATCAAACAGAATGTTCTTGTACAAAAAATGAAGTATACACTCTGAACTTAGATAAGAAGATCACATACATCTTCATATGTATGTGTATGTTATTAGATATACACTGATATATTTATATTGGTAAGTTATTTTGATCCTGGATATATTTTGTTTATTGGAAAAAGAAAATGACCTTGGAAAAGATATTTGCAATGAATGATATATCTATATATCATCTCTTAGCAAAAAAAAAATCCTTATGAAATTAGGGTGGAAATAGGAGGGTCATTTCAGTTGGTATCAGAGCACTTGGTTGCATTGATTGTTAAGTATTATAGAAATGTATAATGTCTGTTTGTTTTGGATGAAATAATTTAGATAAGAAATTAGAAATTATAGAAGCACTCATAATATACTAATACCATTTACCCAGAATTTAGTTAGCAGAACATGGTAGGAAGAGGATCTCATCACAATGCAGGAACCAGTGCACCTCAAATGCTTGATATGCAAGAATTTGTGAGGGTTTTAAGAGATGGAATTGGGCATAGGCCTGAGAACCCACATGAAGAGCTTTCAAAACTACTGAAGACTTATTCCAATTTGGGAGGCAAGAGTTTTGAAGGAACAGAGAGTGTGATGGAAATTCAAGCATGGTTGAGAACACTTGATAGGATTTTCAATGACATGCAGTTGGATGACCAAAGAAAGAGGCAAGTAGCTTCTAGACAACTGAAAGGGGTAGCTTTAAGCTGGTGGGAGGTGATCATAGCTGGAAGAAATGAAAATGAAATCACTTGGAATCAGTTCAAGGAGATGTTGGAGGCAAGATTTGTACCAGCATCAGCCAAGACCATTTTGCTTGAAGAATTTATCAAACTTAGGCAGGGAACTTTGAATGTCACTGAATACACTCAAAAGTTTGAGGGGCTATCTAATTATGGAGCAATGCTAGTGGCAGATGAAGCATCCAAGAATGATAGGTATATAAAAGGGCTGAACCCAGGACTTAGCAGAGCTATGCTACCATATGCAGATAGAACATTTGATCAAGTAATTGATCTGGCTTTGAAACTGGAACAACATGACAAAGAAAGAGAGAAATATAGGAATTTTAAGAGCAACAACAAGAAGGATAAGGGAAGATATCACCCTTATGATAAAAAGAAGGAGGAGGCAGACAACAGGAAGAGTAAAGATACTAAAGCCAATGATACTAAGAAGAAATTGGTTTGCCATCATTGTGGAAAAGAAGGACACATCAAACCAAGGTGCCCAGAGTTAAAAGGAGGAGCCTTCAAATGCTACCTATGTGGGAAAGAGGGGCATACGAAGAGGAACTGTCCTGAGAATAAACAGCAAGGGAAATTGGCAACTTTGGAAGGAAAAGGCAAATCTGCAGTGAAAATTGATGCTGAAAATCATGGCCAAGTGGAAGGTACATTACTCATTTGTGCCATACCCATACCAGTAGTATATGATACTGGAGCAACACACTCTTTGATTTCCTATGAATTAGTTAAAGTGTTAAAATTAAACTGCAAATTGGTTGAAACCCCATTGCTTGTACAAAGTCCCCTAGGGAGTTCTAGTGTTTTGAACATGAATTGTGTGGATGTGGAGTTAAACATAGGAGGAAATATTTTTATTTCCAATTTATATGTTTTAAATTACCCAAATATAGGAGTTATATTGGGGGTAGATTGGTTAAGGCAATTTAAAGCCATAATTAATTTAGACTCATCCACCATATCATTGCAAGATTCTAGAGGCCAGAGAATCACAGTTCTATGTGAAATAGCTAAGGAAGGGAAATTGTATCATTTAGTTGACTTAGAAAAAGATCTGAGTGAACTAACCATTGAAGAAATTCCCATAGTTAATGAATACTTGGATGTGTTTGGGGAAGTTAAGGGTGTTCCACACCACAGACCAGTTGAGTTCCAAATTAATCTCATTCCAGGAGCAAGTCCAATAATCAAGAAACCTTATAGAATGGGGCCAAGTGAACTGAAAGAATTGAAAAATCAGTTGGAAGAATTAGAAGGCAAGGGATTTATAAGGCCAAGCAATTCTTGCTGGGGTTCTCCAGTAGTGTTTGTAAGAAAACATGATGGTACCTTGAGAATGTGCATAGATTACAGAGAACTAAATAAAGTAACCATCAAGAATAAATACCCATTGCCTAGAATAGATGATCTCTTTGACCAACTCAGTGAAGCTAAAATATTTTCTAGGCTAGACTTAGCATCAGGATTCCATCAAATGAAGGTTGAAGACTCAAGTGTTAAGTATACTGCATTTAACACAAGATATGGCTTATATGAATTTTTGGTCATGCCATTTGGTTTGACAAATGCTCCTTCATATTTTGTTGATTTGATGAATAGAATATTTAGAGATTATCTAGACAAGTTTGTACTGATTTTTATTGATGACATTTTGATTTATTCTAAGACAGTGGAAGAGCATAAAAATCATTTGCATTTAGTTTTGTCAAGACTAAGGGAAAATGATTTAAAGGCAAAATTTTCAAAATGTGCATTTTGGAAAGAAGAAGTGCATTTCCTTGGGCATGTCATCTCTGCCAAAGGAATATCAGTAAACCCTAACAAAGTAGTGGCAATCCAAGCATGGAAAAGGCCTAGCA
The DNA here is from genome assembly GCA_030737815.1 of Allium fistulosum. Taxonomy (NCBI): domain Eukaryota; kingdom Viridiplantae; phylum Streptophyta; class Magnoliopsida; order Asparagales; family Amaryllidaceae; genus Allium; species Allium fistulosum. The sequence continues at coordinate 695,631,959 of CM060904.1, forward strand.
CCATCAGTGAGATTAGATCATTTATGGGGATGGCAGGATATTATAGGAGATTCATAAAAGATTTCTCAAAAATATCATCACCACTTACCAATTTAACTAGAAAGAACCAAGCCTTTGTATGGACAGAAAAATGTGAGCAAGCTTTTATCAAAATAAAAGAAGCCCTGATTGATGCACCAGTATTGAGAGTGCCAGAAGGAAATGAAAATTTGGTTGTGTACACTGATGCAAGTGGCTCTGGGTTAGGGGCTGTGTTGATGCAGCAAGACCAGGTGGTAGCCTATGCATTTAGGCAATTAAAGCCACATGAAACCAAGTATGCAACCCATGATCTTGAACTAGCAGCAGTTGTGTATGCTTTGAAACTTTGGAGACATTATTTGTTAGGTGCCAAATTCATTTTGTACACTGATCATAAGGCACTGAAATATTTATTCTCACAAAAAGATTTGAACATGAGGCAACATAGATGGGTAGAGTTCCTAGCTGCCTATGACCTAGATATACTGTATACACCAGGCAAGGCAAATAAAGTTGCAGATGCCTTGAGTAGACAACATGCCAAGGTAGCCATGTTGATGATGGAAGAGTTTAGGGATTTGTCTATACTTACTGATTTGGAAATTGAGGAAAACAGTGAGGAACAAATGATGCCTATTGAAGAAGGTAAAGGTAAAGGAAAATTAAGTATGATATCTCTGCAATCAGATTTACTTCTTAAGATTGGACAAATGCAGGAACAAGACTTAAACATGATGGAAAAGAAAATGCTCATATCAAAAGGGGAGGAAGTAATAAATTATCAAATTGATAAAAATGGTTATTTAAGGAATAAAAATAGGATATGTGTTCCAGAAAATATAGAATTGAAAGAGGAAATATTAAATGGGTACCATAGGAGTAAGTACTCCATACACCCAGGTAGCACCAAGATGTATCAAAATTTGAAAAGAAATCTTTGGTGGAAGGGGATGAAGTCAGATGTGGCCAGATATGTTGCAAGGTGCATGACTTGCCAACAAGTCAAGGCAGAGACACAAAGGCCATCAGGACTATTGCAACCCCTTAGTATACCACAGTGGAAGTGGGAGGATATATCTATGGATTTCATAGATGGTCTTCCTAGATCTAAGAAGGGAAACACAAGTATATGGGTAATAGTGGATAGGCTAACTAAGGTAGCACATTTTATCCCAGTTAAAACAGAAAGAAATGCTCCAAAATTGGCTCAAATATTCATGAAAGAGGTAGTAAGGTTGCATGGCATACCCAAAACCATTGTGAGTGATAGGGATACCATCTTCACCTCAAGATTTTGGAAAAGTTTTCAAGAGGCTATGGGGAGTGAATTGTGCTTAAGCACTGCCTACCATCCACAATCAGATGGTCAAACTGAGGTGGTGAACAAAGTCTTAGAGGATTTGTTGAGAGCATGTACACTGGACTTTGGAGGCAACTGGGAAGACCACCTCCATCTAGCTGAATTCACCTACAATAACAGTTACCAAAGCACCATAGGGATGGCACCATTTGAAGCCTTATATGGCAAGCCATGTTTATCACCTATATGCTGGGTAGAGGCTGGAGAAAGGGCTATTCTTGGACCTGAATATGTTAAAGAAACCACAGAGAAAATTGGGTTAATAAGAAAAAGAATAGCAGCAGCTCAAGATAGGCAAAAGAAATTTGCAGATAGGAAGAGAAAGCAAGTGGAATATGAAGTGGGAGACTTTGTTTTCATCAAGATTTCACCTATGAAGAAAGTCATGAGATTTGGCAAGCAAGGTAAGCTTACACCAAGGTATGTTGGACCCTATAAAATTCTGGAAAGAATTGGTTCATTGGCTTACAAATTAGAACTACCAGAGGAGATGAAAGCAATGCATAATGTTTTTCATGTGTCCCAACTTAGAAAATGGGTACATGATAAGGAAGACATTTTGGAAAAGCCTACCAAAATTCAAATAAATCCTGACTTGGTTTATGAAAAAGAACCAGTGGGGATTATAGCCAAGGAAGAAAAGAAATTAAGGAGCAAAACCTTGAAACTAGTTAAGATCCAGTGGAGTAGTGATCCTAATGACTGCACATGGGAGTTAGAGGATAAGATTAGAATGGATTATCCTAAGCTTTTTGTAAATTAAAAGGTAATTTTTTTTTTCTGGAAAAATTATTTGTTATGCATGGTTGATATGGTTGAATTTGTTTGCTTATGCATATATTTGATAAGTTTTCAGAAAAGAAAAATGATGCTTACTAAATGTTAGAAAAATTGTGAGGACACAATTCCTAAAAGGAGGGGTGAATGTAATACCCCAAAATTTTGTGAAAAATCATTTTTGTAAAATGATTTAATTTTGAAATATTTAGATTTAAATATGGTGAAATTTCTGGAATAAATAGTGTGCAAGTATATGTGTGCACGTGCACACTGAAATGGCACAAGAAAGAACTCCAGATTTCTTGGATTTAAAACAAGAATTAAAGAGCAATACAAACATGATTTTGCAACATGGTTATTTGATTTCTGAGATTTTATGGGTCATCTTAGAAAATAAGAAAAGTAAGTTTTACTTTAGATCAGTAAACAAATTTATTTAAAACCCAGAAAAGAAAATAATATATATATATATTTGTAAACTTGTATACATATAGGTGCATATGTTTCTGAATTTAAAAGAGGAATTAAAATAAGCCTAGATAAGATATGTATACAAATATACATTTTTAAATACTGAAAAGTACATATATATATATTAGCAAGTGAAACCATAACATTAAAATGACATGAAATGTGATACAAGTCAATATGCTTGTGTAGGCAAAAATAGCAAAGGGGATTTTCAGAAATAATTAAAATAAATAGAATAGTCACACTTTTGACATGACTAAGTGAGTGGCCATTTTCTGAAAAAGTAAAAGAAAGAAAATGCAGCCTTTAAATTGGTTAATATGGCCGGGGTAATATGAATGAAAAATGCATGATGCTAAGCCAGGACAGAAATGGAATTCTGTTTCAATAAAACCCTAGAGGAAAAATGCTTATAAATAGGCAGTTTAGCCAGTAGAATTATTTTACCCCGAGCTGCATAAAAATAAGAAAAGAAGAAGAAAATATTGAAAGGAAGGAGAAAACACTCAAACAAGAATTTTCTGGATTAATAAGAAGAAACATTTAGGTGAGTAATCTCACTGAGTTCATGGCATTAAGACCTGAGTTGAGGCAGCCACTTGTTATATTGCCATTTATGTATTTCTGGTTTTGATGTATATGATTTCATCAATGCTTTTTGGATGTTTTATTTTAAATCTGATATGATTTAATATGGATGATTTTGATGATCTTTGATTGGTTGAGACATTTGTCTTTGGATGAGTATCATACTGTTTTATTTATACTCATAAATGTTAAAGTTTAGGATCTTAAAAATTATATAGAGAATACTCTCAACTGTTATAGATCTATGGCATGGAAACCTTATAAAAATGATTGGAGCTGCATTATACTTGGTATAAGTGCTGAGGCTTGAAAAGAAAAATGTTAAGGGTGCAATAGAAATTTTCTAAGTGCTGAGCCCTTAATCAAAAAAAAAAACCCACAAGCTAAAATTATGATTGAACCAGATCTTGAATCTGAATCAATCATAAAGGCTTGCAGATCAGTATAACATGCCATGCCTCTTTTACAGTTGAAAATGTTCTTATATTTACTAAGATCAAGACATATTGACCCCATTTAGGAAATGACTGTCTGATTATTTCTGAGGGGAAATTATGCTAGAAGAAATTATGGATGTTTCCATGTTTGCAGTGACATGTTCACTTAGCATATTTGATGTTAGGATTTAAGACAATACACTAGTAAATAAACTAGGGAAGGAAAGGCCAAGATGACTGCTGGAATGCTTGTCATATTTGAAGTATGCAAGTTGGCACATGGTTTGTTTAAGCCCTGAGATCTTTGTGCAATGATGTGAATTAGTTCATTGCAATGTGTCCCAGTGATTCCTTAATAGCAGATGAGGCAGGGATTTAAATTGAATATTACAACCTGTAAATGAAGAAATAGGAATGTGGATATTTCTTAGGTTGAATGGTATGGAACCAAGATGATTCCAGTAAATGAAATTGATGCCAATAGATAATCATGTTTGCATGATTATGTATGCAAGTGAAGGAATGATAAGTGAATATATCATACCTGAATCAACTTAATTATACTATGTTAAAATATTTGATTGCAGAAATTTGCTTAAATAACAAGTTAGTACCCTTATATTCTCTATTGCTTAATATCATGAATGAATTGATGTTATTCATACCAGATCATAGATCTGACCCTTGTTTGCTCATGGCATCTGGGGTGTCTCATTTTAAAATGAGGCAGCCACTTATGTTCTTTCAGGTAACCCAGGCACTAAGTAAAAATGAAGTTATGGCTTTTATGGAGGAGTGAATGAACATGCTAGCTAGTCTCAATAAGAGTTTAAATTGATTATATCTGCATGTATTCAGGAAAAATATTATGTTTCTAAGACTTCCAGTCATGTAATGAATTCTATTATGGTTAGATGAACTAGTTGTATCATGTTAAATATATTGTTATGCACTAAGGTTTAAAATCTCAAAGGAAAAATCTGACTGGGAAACAATGAAATGATTTTAATTATTGATATGAATGTTTGGAAGAGAAATATGCACATGTAGTTGAGCTACTGTTTTGTATAATTTATATTATGTATTAGTTAACCTTGAGACATAACAGAGCACTGAGTTTTAGAACTAAAATCTGGATTTAGCAAGAAGTAAACTTAAAGGATTTTATTTTCTTTTTACTGAAATGCTTTGTAAATAAATCTGAATTCATTTCTGAATTGAATTAGGAAAAGTAAAAATGTTTTTCTAAAAGCTTCAGATAGAATGAAATGAAAGGTATCTCCCTTGTTTTTGAACTAGTGTATAGCATATACAAGACTCATGAGTTAACCAGCCTCAACTAAATGAAGTATTGGTTGATCATGATAGACTGTATCTTGAAAATATAGATGCATTTCAAAGCATAGTACATTTAGCAATTGTTTCACTCAGTTTTCTGGAAACTGGGCAAAGGTAATGACATGTACATAAATACCTGTGTACATGTTGATAAATTGGGCAAAAATATAAATTTAAATTCTTAAAACAGTTGTAGGAATGGGTTTTAAAAATAGTTATGTAAAAAGAATTGTTTTGTATGTTAGGTTATAGGCAAAATCAAATATATATGCACAATTATAGGTAGGTATCAGATTTCTAACCATACAGGAGAAAAATAAAAAGAAAAACCAAAAATTGTGTTTGAACCGACCAGCATAGCACTCGAACTCGTGACCTTTCATGTATAAGTTAGGCGCGTTTCCATTACGCCTAGATGTTGCTTGTGTTCACTTAGGATCCACTTACTTTTATACTGAATTTGATATTATCCAGACTTTAACATAATCATCTATATTAAAAGCTTGTTTACCACTGATTATTACTTGATCATTTCTTAATCCTAATGACAGACTTAAGTACATGTTTCTAGTGGATATTATGGCCAAAAATCTGAATACAATAATTTATCTGAATTGCTAAAAATCTAAATCAAACAGAATGTTCTTGTACAAAAAATGAAGTATACACTCTGAACTTAGATAAGAAGATCACATACATCTTCATATGTATGTGTATGTTATTAGATATACACTGATATATTTATATTGGTAAGTTATTTTGATCCTGGATATATTTTGTTTATTGGAAAAAGAAAATGACCTTGGAAAAGATATTTGCAATGAATGATATATCTATATATCATCTCTTAGCAAAAAAAAAAATCCTTATGAAATTAGGGTGGAAATAGGAGGGTCATTTCAAGGACCATACGTGATTACACGAAGACTCTGAGATGGTACATTCAAACTGTCGACCGTTGACGGTCTTGATTTGCCAAGGGCCTGGAACAGCGAAAGTCTCCGTCGCTATTACACATGACAGGCTTTATTTATTTCATTATATCTTTCCATTTAGCAATTTTTTTTTGCATTTCGAAATTTGAATCCTATAATAAGGCAACTGACTTTGCCGCATTTTCTTATTTCAGCAATAAAATGCCATCTCTTCGAGCCAGAGCTGTGATTCATTGAATACGATGTACGAAATCACAATGCACGGAGAGCTAAATCCCATCACGTAGTGGGATTTATTCAAATAGAGAGTGGCTGTGATACAACCAACCACTCGCTAAGTGAAACCCGAGCTCGGGGGCAAGTCATTACACCAATGTTAAGTAGGATTGACACATAGCAATCCTATAATCAACTCTGTATTCCCAGAGTGCGAAACGGAGTATAAACATTCAACTCTATATTCCCAAAGTGCGAAACGGAGTATAAACATTCAACTCCGTATTCCCAGAGTGCGAAACGGAGTATAAACATTCAACTCCGTATTCCCAGAGTGCGAAACGGAGTATAAACATTCAACTCCATATTTCCAGAGTGCGAAACGGAGTATAAACATTCAACTCCATATTCCCAGAGTGCGAAACAAAGTATAAACGTTCAACTCCGAACTCCCGGAGTGCGAGTCGGAATGTGAACACTAATTCCAATTTCCCAAGATATGGGTTGGAGTACTAACGTCAATCTTAAGTTCCCAGAGTGTGAACAACCGCTCATGAAATGACTTGTATCCCCAGAGTGTGGAGTAATACTTGAAAGCATTCGACAGCTATGACTGACCACAAGAATGCTAGAGCAAACCCCCAGAGTGTGGATGAAACGATTTATAAGGAAGCGAGTGTAGTTCGACCGCTCAATCCTCACTTATTGCAATCGCAAGCTGATCATCACAACTTGACCCCGGAACTGGGGGCAGATTCAAGTGTTAGTCATTACCCGAAACGGTATGATATTCAGGTCAGACTCAATCTTCGGTTACGACTCAAGTCCGAGATTTCCAGACTTGGCAGATAAAACAAGCTATGCTTAAGAGTTAAAATAATGCAAGTACACTGGAATGAGGTTCGAACACTGCAACATTTAAGCATAAAAGGGATTTAAGTTGAAACAAGAAGACAAAATTTTATTTCAACTAATCAAAAGCTATGGTTCATATACGAGCCTTCCAAAAAATTCCTACTTGTAGGGGCCGAACCCACATCTATACACGGCCTACAAAAAGAAAAAGATAACAAAATTCCTGACTGCGAAAAGGAAACACATGCCTAAGAAAAAAAAAGGGGTCTATCTAATCCTTCTTTCTCCTCAGCTTCTTCTTCTTCGAGGAGCTACTGGAGCCACTAGTGATCTTTCGTTTCGAGCTTTTCTCCTTAGGCGGGCTACCCTTGGACGAAGGCATGATGTCGCCATCATCCTCCAAGCTGGAATCTATGGGGATGCTTCCCGCAGGAGGAGTTGGAGGAACGGGATCTACAGCCGGGGGCGGGACAGGCGCACTAGTACCAACGAGCGTGCCCCCGGGAGATATAATCATAAGGGGAGTAGGGCCCTGCGCTACTTATCCACCATCTAAGCTGCCACCATGCGCCGCTGTCACCATCTCGGCATCAATCTCAGCCAACATAATTGCGTCTCGTCGTGCTCGGGCCTCACTATGTGCCGTAGTGGTCTGAGTCGAGATATCAGAAGCAGATGAGAATCCACCCAGGCCGAACGGTAAGTCTGCAAAAGGGTCACTCTGTCGGCCAAGGAGCTCGTTTATCATCTGTTCATCGAAAGAGAGTGAGCTCCCCTGCGTTACTTCGACCGGCGCAACTGTCGCAACGGAGGTCGCCTCAGAGATGATGGCCTCTTGCACTTGGCGAGATTCCTGGGCTACGGGAGGCGCAGCTGGTGCAACTTCAGTCACTGATCAAAGAAAAGAAGCATTTGTTAGTATACACTTCCATACAAATTCTTCAGTCCAAATGTACAAGGGATTAGTTCAGAGTACCTTCCTCGGTTTGGCTCGAGGTCGTTTGAACGACTTCAGAAGGATGCTCCTTAATAGGAGATAGATGTGGTCGGTTTGGATCATAAGCCGGTATAGGCTGGGAGTCGATCGTTGAAGTTGGCTCAGATTGAGGTGACACGACAATCTCGGAACTCGTAGTATGGTGCTCAGCACCAGAGCCTTCTCCGACTTCCTGGGGCTGGGTACCAAGCCTCTCCTTCTCATGAGAAATCATGGAGTCATGAAGAACCTTCTTTTCATCATCATTAAGTATGTGGTTCTCCAGCTCGAATTCATCGATGGCTTCATCAGGATGCCCAGATTTCTCCTCTTCAACCAGCATGTTCCAGGCGTTATAGAGATGTGTTGGATAATCGTCGAGCCAAGTCAGATCTCGGTGCCTTAGTACATTGGCATTGTAGGTGACAAGTAGCTCTTCTACCTCAGCCTCAATCCTGGCTTCCGCCTGTCGTACCTTCTCATCAACCCCGGCTTCAGCTTCGCGGGCTTTTTCCATTGCCGCATCCTTCTCCTTCCGAAGCACCACCGCCTGATCATAGGCATCCTGTACGGAGACATTGGCCGCATCCCTCTCCCTCGCAATTTCGGAGAACTTTGATTTCAGCTCATTAAGCTCCTTGAGGGCGGCGTCTCTCTCGGCAGTAGTGGTGGTGTTCCTATGACCCATGTCTTCGATTGCGGTATAGTGCTCTTGTTTCATTCTGGTCATGGCCGAGTTTGCCTCATCGACCTTTTTCAGAGCTTCCATTTAAGATTTACGAGAAGACTCGACCTCAGCATTGAGCACTTTCATAATTCGGTCTTTTTGACCCAGCTCCTTCTCCGGCTTTTCAATGGCGACAGCTCGATCAAATGCTACTTTGGATGCTTTCCTTGCGGCCCTTGCCTACTCCTTGTACTGAAAGAATATGTCCACAACATAATCATGGATAGTATTTTCAGCTTTTGGCGGAATTCTCTTCAGGTGTGGAGGAAAGACATAACCGTCAAAGCAGATGTCGGGGAATTCCTTCCTCATTTGTGCCAGTTTAAGTGCTCCTTCCCCGGTCGAATCATTCACAACCGGTGTAGTAGTTGAGGAGGTGGCTATTTCAGTTCCACGTGGAGGGTCGGACCTCGGAACGTGAGAAGGCGGCTTAGGCCGTGAAGTTTCAGGAGGACGGGCAACTACAACCGTGGGCGGTACAGAGGTCCTAGGAGGAGGAGAGCGGGATCGGGATCGGCGTACGTATCCCCTATCTCTATCAGACCTCTCCTGACCAGAATGCCCTGACTCATAATCTCTTTCGCCCTCTCTCCTGCGTGGCTCATAATAACGGCGCTTGTTGCGCAGACTGCCGAGCACAGAACCGCGACCAGACATCGTACCTGAAAAGTAAAATACGGAGGATCAGTAACCATTTATGATATGCTGTTTACAGTTAGAAGACTATGTAGTGCCGTGAAGAGTGTATGGATGTGTAACCCCCCGGACCAACCAGAAGTGTCGATCACGCTAGTAGGAGGAGACTCACTAACGCCGAAGGTATGCTGCAGTTCATCCAATTCAATGTCATGTTGTGCGGACGCAAGGTCCGGAATTGGAAGGTCAGCGAGCCCTTCGAAGGGATTTTCGGCTTGTAAGGAGGATGCCTCCGAGATTTTAACTCTTGAAGGGGGGCGGTTTAAGACCACAGACTTTCGCCTCCCGGATTTAGGCTGTTTAAAGGCCACTGCCTTGCCTTTTCTTTTTTCATCAGAATCCGGGGTTGCGTCAACGGGCCCGACCAATGGCTCCTCATCGGTATGAGTTCTTTCGGAGTCAGGTTCCTTGATTACTACGACTCTGGGCTTCTTCCGCTTGACTTTTTCTCTGGAGACTGTCCTTAGTGCTCCATCAAGCCTTATGCTTTGTCTCCGCCCAATCAACCCGAGAATTCTGAGATTTCGGTCCGTCAACAGCAGTTCAATATTCCTTTCTTCACTTGGAATTTCTTGGAGAACCCGGACTATCTCTTTGTAGTAACCGCCTTCAGGCCGCTGGATTATTGCTGAAAGAAAAGAAAAAGCAAATATGAGTTCGATTTCATTCATGAATTGCCTTGCCGACTACTTGGGAAAATGATGGTACTCACGTCTGAACAACGATCTTCTGGCAAACCCTGGAGGACATCGGACGTAGAACCACTCCGACTTGAAGTAGCTCAGTCTAGTCCAAGACCCTGTGACCACTTGGCAGTTTCTAACAGACTCTAAGAATGTGAAAGATGGACTGTCAGTCCGGCTTTTGAAATTGAACAAGTATCTTATGTCGGTCATACGGGGAGGTCGATAGAGGTACTCCATAAATGCAATGAACAAGCTGTTGAGTGAAGCATATCCATTCGGGTGTAGCTGAGATGGAGCAATCCCCAGATAGGCCAACACTTCTCTTATATATTCGTTAAACGGGGGAAGTGTCCCGGCTGCGCACGCATGGCGGTTAAATGCGGTATATCCCTCCGAGGGATTATGCGGTCTGTCATCTGGTCCCGGCAACATTACATCGTCCAACGACAGACCATGCCTTAAGCATATCCTCCCTAGCATATCTTCGGAAATATTTGATGGGACAGAGTCAGGTGGACTATTGATGAAGGACGCGTCAGGCAACTCATCTGGAGCAGGACCGATAACTTCGGCCTCGATGTCCGGAATCTCAAGTCTGGGAGAGGTTAGATTCTGAGTTTCTTGCTGCTGCGAACTTGATGGTTCCATAACTAGCTAACTCACGAGAAATCATCATTAGATGATAAAAAGCCCGTGCATTCCCCAGTGTAAAGTGTATGAATGAGTTGTGCAGTGCAAGTGTTGTGCATGATTTGACCTAATTCTGCAGAATTAAAGAAAATATGCAAACGACAAAACTTTGAAAGTCAGACCAGAAATGACCGTCATCGCTGACCGTCACAACCGCGCCATCCAGACACTAACGATCGATTCAAGTTAAAGCTCGTTATACTTTTGTTTTTATTAAATAGCAGTTCCATCGACGAGCTTCGAAAGGCAGTCAAATATGCAGTTTTGTGATCAAGTTCAGTTATGCAAGGCAGAAGCTCGTCAGAGTCAAGTGTTCAAGTATTCAAAATTTCCCTAAGTTCGTCAAAATTTAGGTTGGAATCGATCGCCGCATTTCGTTTTCGTATCGAGTCAGGGGGATCACGCATTTCAACCCGGCCGCGTTCGAATCGATACATTCGTATCGATCGTCTTGGGATAGGAGTGTTTTGTATCGATCAGGCTGGAATGAGAGTGTTTTGTATCGATCAGGTTCGAATCGATACGTTCGTATCGATCAGGCTGGAATGAGACTGCTTCGTATCGATCAGGTTCGAATCGATACGTGTCGTGTCGATCGAAGGCAAACCAATTCGCATCGATCAGGTTCGCCAATTTCGCATCGATCTGAAAACAATGGCTTCGCATCGATCGTCGCTCTCGTCTCCATACCAATACGAACGTATACCATCTGGATCGATTCGAATACTCCCACTCCAGGTCAACATGAAATGAAGTTAGAGTGATTCCTCCGCATCTCCTTCTTCCCCAAAGGATCTCAACTCCATGGCCACGCTCCGTCCCCCAATCTTGTTTTCTCTCGTCCAGATCTCAAATTCATCAAAACTGGTCGTAAAAGCAAGAAGGATGATGGGGCTGTGCAGTTAATGCCCCGCTATTACCCCGCTATAACCCTGCTATATCTCATAGCGGATTTCTGCCGCTACGATATTTCCATATAGCCCCAAATATAGCCTTTCCGCTTTAAGCCCCGCTATTTCCGCTATATCCCGTTATTTCCGCTATATTCCGCTGTTTCCGCTATATCTTCTTTAAAAGAAATGAATTGAAAAATGATATTTATATATTATAAAAATTATGAAATTAATTTATTTAATTAATTTTTTAATATATTTTCAGAAATGAAAATACTCTAATATTCTACTAAATTCAATTATGTTATATAACAGTTTTACGTTTATTTACAGTATATTCGCACATGTTTTTATTTAAAATTATTTATGTACTAATTATAATTCAATTGAATGTTTATTTTTTACTTAATTACGATTTGTATATTTGTAAAAACATTAAGTATGAGTTTTATATGCTATTTTAGAGTCATCCGCTATATCCCGCTATATTCTCGCTATATCCCCGCTATGACTTTTTGCACCTCCGCCGCATTGAGTCTGCCGAGTGTTTTAACTGCACAGTGATGGGGATCTCGAATTTCGTCATTCTTAACTTGATTCTATCCATTAATTACCTGATTTTAGCGATTATACTCAAAGGATCGAAGGTTTGGTTCGATTCGAAGGCAAGCACAGTTTTTTCTCTCGGTCTATCGATGCGAAGTTAAAAAACAGAGAGCAACAGTAAAAAGTGGAAAGTATAAAAGTGAAAAATGGCGAAGTCCCAGGTATTTATATGGAGCCTAGGGTAGAACCGAGTCGATTCATCTCCCAGTCAGAGGCGACCGGTCGCCATAGGTCACCTACCTGATCGAGTCGAACGGGTCGTTTAAACCCGTAAGCCAGAACCCACACCGTTGCGAGTTAGTCACCAAGCTCTATCGGTTCGAAACTACTGCTCGTATCGACAATTTTGCAGCTACCTCCATGATCCATCGATACGAATTATACTGTCCAAGTACTTCGACATTAAGCTCATCGATACAGAATCTTTATTCCCATCGATACGAAGGGCATCGAGAGGACCTGCTGAAGCTCCTGTAAACGATCGGTGCGAACGTCGATTTCATATCCATCGGAGATCATCGATGCGAAGCAGAGTCCACCATAATTTATGACCATCAATACGAATGAGCATTTCGTATCCATCAACTTGACCCACATCGCTATGAAAAACTACTTCTCAACCTTCTATGTTGATTCAGGAGAGGATCGATACGAAGGAGCTACTCGAAAACAACCATCAAGCGTTGTTTCAACTCGAATTTAAAATCGGTTCAGGAGAGAATCGACACGAAATTCGATAACGAGCCAAACTGACAACGACTCGCGAACTTGCAACGTTAACAAGAGTCGACTAATCATTGTCACACAGCAGTCAATTACGGCAATACAGAGTACAACTTTCAAATTGTTCAGAGAGAACCAGCAGCTTTTCAAAGCACGTCATGTTTCCACAAGACGTACTTTGGGGGGCAAATGTTATCCCACCTTTTGGCAAGGCCGGGACACCTAGGAATTGATTGAATTCCAAATGTCATTTGTCATGGATATCGATGAATTTTGTCCGAGTCCGGATCGAGCTACAATTGATAAGACATGACTAGGAGAACAAAGGAAGCCAACGTTCCAAGTTTCGAGTCAATCCGAGTTCGTATGCTCAAGTTATGATGGATGCAAGTTGGAGGGAAAAGCATGTGTTCGTATCCATTAATAAGATCCATTTCATACCCATCAGGGAGCATCGTTTCATATCGATAGAGGTAGCCATGTTTCGAATCCATCGAGTTCGTATCGATGGATTTCGTGTCCATCGATAGTTAGCACAACCCGTATCGATTGGCCAAATGTCTACTTCGTGTCCATCATGGAAACTTCTCTACGTATCCATCTGGGCAGAGCAATTCGTATCCATCAGAAAACCTCAATTCGAATCCATGCCCAATGGCTTATTCGTATCCAACAAGTCAACATACTAGGGTGACGTGTCATCCATCAAAGCAAACGAGGCGAGATCTATGGAGTCGAAGCGGTCAACACGGAGTGAAAACTGGATCGAAACGAAGTGCGTGCACCACATCATCTCAGAAACATGTGCAGTGATCGATACGGGGGATCGAGTTGAAACCATGGAGTTGAACAGAACAGCCAACGATGAATGCCACTTCGTATCGACGATATCTCATAATCCACTGATCCAAATTCAATGAAATTTTCACGAAAGCTTGCACACACACTAAGGAATGTCCCTGCCAAATTTCTGCTCAATTGGACATCATCTTGATCGATACGAAATGGATTCGTATCGATCGTAGATTGAGGCGAAACTTTCTGGAAACGGTCACGTGAGCCCCCTCACGTGCCAGGCCAAGTCTCCCGAAGTTTGAGCGAAATCTCAGCCTCCTACGCCTATAAATAGAGCCCCAAAGCATACAGAAACGGGATCTTTTGATTCTCAAGCGCCCAGACTCTACCGGATTGAGACTTGCATCCCACTCTTACTGTTGAATTCGAATTCTAAACTGTATTTCATTGTTGTTCGTTGTAATCGCTTGTAATCATTGAAAGAGAATCAATAAAATCATCAAAACTTCATAGTGGACGTAGGCAACACGCCGAACCACTCTAAATCGCTTGTCTTTGCATTTTACGTTTCTGTTTGTTGGAGTTTTTGTTAGATAAATTCTATTTTACATTTACATTCTTCATCTTATCTCTTCAAATAACTTCCAAAGAGTGTTGTGCCCACTTTTGGTACAAACACCTACTCTGATCAATCGTATAAAAGAGAACCAGCTTGGGGACCTGTTTATTTCAAGAATAGCCAGGGAAGTTGAGGAAAACATTTTGCCAGGAAGATGGATAGGATTCAATGTGGACGATCAAGGAATCTTAAGAATGCAGGGGAGAATTTGTGTTTCAAATATTGATGGGATTAGGCAGGAAGTTCTAGCCAAGTGCCACAATTCTCAACTTGCAATGCATCTTGGGGTTACTAAAATGTACCGGGACATGAAAAAGACTTTCTGGTGGGAAGGCATAAAAAGGGATATTTCTATTCATGTCAATATATGTGTAAATTGTCAGCAAATCAAAAGCGATCAGCAAAAGATTGCTAGATTACTACAACCTCTGGAGATTCCAACTTGGAAGTGGGACCAGATATCTATGGATTTCTTCGATGGCTTACCTCGAACAAGAAAGGGAAATGAAGGTGTTTGGGTTACGTAGATAGATTGACCAAGAGTGCACACTTTATTCCAAGTCTGGCAGAGATAAACGTGAAGGAAATTGTAAGATATCATGGAGTTCCAAGTAGTATAGTGAGTGATCGAGACTCGATTTTACAAGTCTATTTTGGGAGGCATTATAGATAACTTTGGCAACGACCTGGATTCAAGCACTGCATACCATCCTCAAACTGATAGGCAGACCGAAAGGGTAAACAGAGTCTTGGAAGATCTTCTGTGAGCTTGTGTCTTAGATTTTGGAGGTTCATGGGAGAGTCATCTTCATAGTCGAATTCTCCAACAACAACATCTATCAGGCAAGCATTGATATGGCACTATATGAAGCTTTATATGGTCATCTATGTAGATCCCCAGCATGTTGGATCGAAACTGGAGATCGGTTAGTACTTGGCTATGATATGATCTGAGAAGCATCAAAAAAGGTTGACATGATCCAGAAAAAGCTAAAAGAAGCACAAAGTAAGTAAAAGAGTTATGCCGATCAAAGGCGTAGGAATTTAGAATTTTCAATGGGAGATTTGGTGTTTTTGAAGATCTCTCCCATGAGGGGGTTAGTGAGATTTGGAAGAACTGGGAAGCTAGCACCTTGATATATTAGGCATTTTCCCATTCTTGAGTGGATTGGCCCATTAGCATATCGTGTAGAATTGCCAGAAAGATTGTCGGGTGTATACAATGTTTTTCATGTATCTTATTAATGGAAGTATGTGTATGACCCAAAATAAATTATAGAGACGGTGGCAAAAGTAGATTTGGAAGTGGAACCTAACTTGATGGTTATCAAACAACCTAATTGAATCGTGGATGATGATGAGAAGCTATTAAGGAGGAAGGTTATGCGATTAGTTTAAGTTCAATGGATTGGTGATGCTAACGATTGCACATGGGAAATGGAAGATAGAATGAAAAAGGCTTATCCTGAGTTTAGGATAGATGTGTAGCCTATATGTATGTATCGTATCGTCATAGCATACTCACCGCATAGGGTGTAGTCACTTATCGTATCTTTGTATATAGTTCAATATATATATATATATATATATATATATATTCATTTTTGAGTTATCTTTTTGTCGTATTTTCGAGGATGAAATGCTTTTATGGAGGGAAGTCTGCAACGATCCGTGAATTTATCATTTCGGAAAATAATGTTTAAATTTAAAAATATTCAAATATAAGATTTTTAACATTAATTGTGGTGTTTTGAACAATAAATGATATTGGTAATCTTATTTTGGATAAATATTTACAAAAATATACACTTTGGAAAATATCAATAAAATGAGCGAAAATCGTTTTATCGATAAACAGCTCTTTGGCCATCCAAAGTCATGCACGGAGTTGGATACATACGCTCATAGATATATATATTTATTTATAAATGAGTGAGAGTATGTAATAAAATTATTTATTTTATTTTTGAAAATAAAATGTCTTTGTCACATTATTAACGATATCACTATTTTTGAATAATTGATTTTTGAATTTAAATTGAGTTTAAATGATTTTATAATTATTTAAAAGTCAAATGAACACCTTTTAATTATTATATAGTGATAGAAATATTATTTTCAAACTTTGTTTACAAAGATATGCATATTAACTAAAAAGTAAAAATGTAACCGAAAATCAGAATCAGATTTCGTAATGATTCAACGTAGAAAAGTTGTATAATGTTATGAATCATTATGACATACATATGCACATGAAAACACACACATACACATATATAAATAAAAGATAAAAAAATATCATGATATTATTTATAAATATCATGATATTTTCCAACCAAAATTAACCATCAACCTACCATCACACACACACTTGATGTCAAGACCCAAACTCGATGTCCGACAAACAACATCAAATTCGTATCGCGGGAGCTTGCAACAACATTAAATGATAAACAACACAGCAGAAATAAGAGATGATATCATTGATACAACATAAATACAATATCCAATACATCAATCTGACACAATGATACCCATCAAAATCAGAGAATATACAACATGGAATACAGCGGAATATGACACAATATAAGATAAGTTTTCACAGAATCCAATACTACAACTCTGATCCAAAGCTCCAAAGACAAAGCTCCAAAACTCCTAGCTCGATCCACCATCACCGTTGCACCCAGAAAACAAGTGCAGTCCATATCCAAAGACTGAACTAGCTCCAGATAACCTACTAATCCTGACTATCTGAAAAACCAAACTCTAGACTGCCCGTGTGGAAAAATTGTGGGCACTCAGAGTTTAGAAAAGGAACAATAAACTCCAGGTCAGTCATGGGACTGGTATGAGCAAACAAAAACAGTTTATCTTTGAAAACAAATAGCAAGAGAATTTTAAAGTCAATTTGCAATGTTTTTAGAAAATGAAACTACCATAAGGCCTCCCGCACACACACATAATGCAAACGCAGAATCGGAGGAGATTTCTCCTTATGATAGTCAAAGATGCTTGATACGAGAGAATTTCTTTGATATTATTATTATAAGTGCAAAGTGCCGAAAAACATTTCGAAAATATAATATTAATCTTAGCCAACATACGACCAGTATCGTATGCCTACTATAGCTACCATGTTCAATAGCAGGTTACTGCGACATTCCATGGCAGGTTATACAACTAAAACCGTATATGGCTCGTATTGTTTCTTTGGATTTTTCCAACAAATAGTCAGGCTAAGGAACTTCCTACTGCCACATGGGAATGCCTCTGGCGGGACGCCCCGAGAACCAACCCGGATCTCTGCAAAACAAGGCCGGCTACCCCCCTTCCCGTGGAATATACAAAACCTCAGATATGCCACCCCCGATCCTTTGGGACCTTTAAACGAGAGCTCTCTAACCAACAACATCACACAGTAAATAATATAGTGTGTCCACATGAGTAATTATTTGGGCTCCATACCATGATACTACCCTTTTCCAGAAGGAATGGACATACCCTAAGGAAGCTACCCCTGAAACCTTGCCGCACAATTCCTGTTTCGACCATTACCGGTTTGTGAGGTTCGACGAAGTCTCATCCACAAAGCTACGCTTTTCACAAAGCCATGCTTCGATCAACAAAGGATCATCATCACACAGCAACACTCAGCATGTCACACTACCAAATTGGGAGTATATCGCTGATAACCTTCAAATACATAACCTCTGAGCTCGTACGTCTCAGAGAAGGGTGTTAAGCTAAGAGAATAAATTCTCCGCCACCAACAGAAATGTATTAGAAAGAAATCTGCTTTATATCTCAAAATGTAATATCAGACATACAATCCATACAAGTCTGTTCTGAGTTCGAACAGAACCGAAGGCACTTCCGAAGAAGTCCTTGCAATCCGGGTATTCACAATCCCGATCGGACTTCCCATCACTTAGGAAATCTCTATACCGGAGCAACTCAGTGCAGAGACAATCGATAGGTCATCCTATCGTTTTCGCAAATACCCGGTCTTCACCACCGGTCTTCAAATGCTATCCATAACGACGTATCACTAATTCGGAAAGGTTTATATGACACAAAGGTCTTTTCTCGGCTAACACGAATAGTGAGCGCAATATTTAAAAATATACGGATATTGGGATTTCAATTAAGTCACAACTTATCACCCAAAACTTTTCTTTCAAATGGTTTAAACACATTACCATTTTATCTTTTTAAACAAAAAGATTCATCTCACAAATTTCACTCAGTTTCACAAAGATTCATTTACAGATTTTTCCAAATCAATTTCCATATCAATTAGATTAACTTGTTAAATCTTTAAATCAAAGATTTAACTTATAGCTTTCAAAACAATTCCATTTTGAATGGTTTAAACAAATCACCATTTTAAATCTGTTAAAAATAAACAGATTCAATTCATAGCTTTCAAAAACAATTCATTTATAACTTGGAAAACCATTTTTCAATTCGTACTTGAAATTCCTTTAAATTGGAATTTCATTTCTTATATATATGAAAGCATTTATCATTTGAAAACAAACAGTTTTCATTTTGGAAAATCTGATTCATTTATACGAGTTAAAGTCTTTGGGTTAAATTCAAATTCTCAAAACCATACTTTTAAAATGGTTTAAGTTCATATAAACACATTTATAACATCTTTAACCATAATTTCCAATCATAAATCTCACACATGGAATTCCATTCCTTATTTTGAATTATTTAAATAAAAAAAAACTTTACCAAGTTGTTCAAAATAACTTTTATCTTAAAACTCCTTTTAAAAAGCTTTAACATTTAACCCATTTCCACGTGAAATCATCTGTGACTTAACCGATTTCCACGTGAAATCCATACTTGTGTGTGTAAAAGTGTGGTCCAGGGGTTCAACACAATAGTGCAACAACATTTAGTCATTACAGATTGCAATCACGATAATACCGATAAGCGGTATATTCCAATAACGCTTATCTATATACACAGGTTTACAGATAGAAAATATGAATGCATTATAAATAAATAAATTACATTCATCACAGATCATACTTAAACAACTCATAGCACAAAGCATAGCATATCAGAAAAATCAAACAGTTCAATAATCAATAGAATTCAAACATCTATAAGTTAACTCAATTTACTATCTGATTAATTTAAATCAGATGGGTCATCGATCATGGTTAAATAAATATTAATTGATTTCAAAGCATTTGATTAATTGTTCTTTAATCATTTATTAATTATTTATTACTTAAGCATTGATTTATTCAAACTCTAATTACAATTATAATGTAATTATTTTTAATTTCTTCCCAAAAATAATTAATTTATATTAATTTCTCGTTAACAATTTATAAGTCTTCTTTAAATTTTGAAATCTAATTTATTGTTAACTACAAACTTTAAACGTTAACTAATTTTAAACTTACTTATACTAATTACTTAATTAAAATATTAGTTAAGTGTTTAAACATTGTTATACATTAACTAAACAATTAAACTGGTATAAAGTTTTAACTTAAATTGTTTAACATTTATTTACTTTTACAATGCTTAAATCCTGATAAAACACAAGTTTGCTTAACTTCATTATTATTTTTAAATACTGCAGTTTTGGAAGTAGAAGCACCCAGTACTTCCCCTATTAAAAAACTCGAGTTATACTTCGAGTTTACCTCCATCTTCCCCGAGAACACACCCTGTACGCAACCCTTCTTCCTCTTCTCTCTCTTTTCTTTTTTTTTTCTTCTTTATTTTTTTTTCTTTCCAGGTTAGATTTTAAGTTTAATGTGAAAGTATCAGGTAATCATACGCGCGTACTCGAGTTTGAACCCGTGAAGAACTTCCGCTTGCTCGAGTCCCACTCACGTCACCCACACCCAGAAATTTCCAAGCACGACATCAACGCCGTGCACGTGCACGTGAACCCCCGCCACCTCCGGTCGAGTCGCCACCTACCACCAAGTCACTGACCATCTCCACTTTCGATCTCAACCACCCAAAAACCCAAAACTATTTCGAAATCAAAATCGAGCACATCAGGGTCAACCGAACCCAAACCCAAATCAGGAAAAACCCATCGCCTCGACCATCTCGTCCGCCAGACACCACGTCACCACGCCCAGAGCTGCACCGCAGTTCCCTCTCTCGTTTCCCCCAGTCGCGATTCACTCCGGCCAACCCACGTTGCTACACGATGTCGAAGAACACATCGATCAAACTGGGTTCTTAAACCCTAGAATCATGTCGTAACACCTCCCTAATTGTTTATAAATGCTACTGTTATTTTTCCGGTGATCTACGACTCTCCAGCAAGCTTCAGTTAGAATCACGAGATAAATCATCAACTCGATAACCAGAATTTAACAAAAATGGGTTTTCTATTCAACTCGCAAGTTCCCCCTTAAATCAAGACTAAAAATCTGGATTTTTTATTTTAAAAAATCATGATTTGCAAGGGTGAACAAGATCATACATTCAAACTTAAATTTTAATCAATTACATTTTTATCAAAAAAATGAGATTGCCCTGTGTTTTATTATTTTCCAGACAATGCTTATTTATATACAAGGCCAAACATTTTTACACCATATCCCAAAGACCATCACAAGCATCAGGTAAATAAACAAATCTAGGTTTCGAATTTGAAGTTTGCTCACCTGAAAAGTTTTGAAACAGAGAGTTGCTTTGTTTTGAAACTGCAGTTTTGATGCTTTAAACCCTGTTTTGTTTCCTTTGAACTTGAATGATATTTGAGCTTGTAAATGGTGATGTTTTTCTTTTCCTTTTGGTTTTGCTATTTGCTTTCACATTTTTCTTTCAGGCTTTCTAAGTTTGGTTTGAACGAAATGAAATGAAGCAGATGTATATAAAGAGAAACAGTGTTGTACAGGGTGTTATCTAGTATAGGCTTACTTCTTTTGTTGACTAAAGCTATTATTTTATAAACTGAAATGAAGTTTACACTTTGGCTGAGAGATATCAATTCGTGCTGAGGAGATATGGCATTAAATGCAAGTCCTATTATGTTTACAAGCTTATACTATTTGAATTATGTTTGTACAGTTTTGGTTTGTAGATATTTTTGTTTTCTTTGTTTCTTTTATTTGCTTTGTACATAGATGTTTCTTTTTCTTTCCAGCATATCTAAACTTCATATATAAGATTCTTTTGCCTGGTCATGCTTTTATACTCTATGTATATAATACAAAGTTGCTATAGTTATTTGTATTGGTTTATTACTTAATTTATATCCATATACTTTTATACTTAAACAATTTACTCTTCTATCTTTCTTTTATTTATTTTTTTAAACTTAAACCATTCAATACTTTATTTACTTATTAATATATATATATATATAGATAAATTTTAAGAAACAAAATAAAGCTAATTATATAAAAGCTTATACAATTATTTTTAAATTCAAAATATCTAAATATTTATCCTTTGAACTTTAAATTCAAATTCAAATCATATCCAATTTATTTTGAATACATTTTGAATTTCCAAATCAGAATTTTATTTAAAATCCAATTCCAAATAAAAATATATTTAATTTGAGTTTTCAAATCCAAATTTATAAAATAAATAAGTATACATATCTTATTAAATTTTAAAAAACCAAATAAATCCACAATTTAATCCAAAAATTTAATTTAATTACAAATTTAAGTTCCTCATTTAAACCTGGATCGTTACAGATTCCCCTCTTTAAGAAATTTCGTCCTTGAAATTTGCCAAGGAGATAACAAAGATAGATGAAAGATAGAGAAATATCTTTCCAAATCAAACTAGATATCAATTCTGTATTTGTCTTACCAAATCAGAATATCAACAATAGATATGAGAACAAACTCAATTAACTACGAAACAATTGGGTTACCTGATCTACGAAGTATACAGGGTATTGGTTAGTTCGAAGGGATAACCAATTATTCGTAGAATATATCGAAACCCAATGAAATCAACAGAAATAGATTCGATTACGATCTCAGATTCAAGATTTAACTCATTTACGATTTGCTGAGAATAAAACTAAGGGTAGTTCTCATGTCGAACAAAATCGAACAATTTAATCGTAAACGAGATAGGTTACCTTATAAAATTTCTTTTCCTTAATTAACTTTTAAGGTTGAAGAATCACCTTTAATTTCACAGGCCTACGCTGCTTGAACTATTTTCAGTGCTGGGCAATTCACGATCCTATGTCCCGGCTTGCGGCATTTATAGCATCCCGTAGATTCCTGATCTGGCCTCATAAATGGCTCTCTTATTCCTGGCTTCCAAGGATTCTTGCATTTATCCGAGTAGTGGCCTTTCTCCAAGCAATTGAGACAAGTAACATCCTTCTTTTTCTTCTGTATATCCTTCTTTCTTTTATCTTTCCTCGGTTTCTTTCCACCAAACTTCCTTTTTCTTCAATTCAGATTACTTGTTACTCCATTCTCCTCCGGATATTTTTTCTTTTCCAGAGTATCGTATTGATAGCCCATATCAATTAATTCAGAAAAAGATTCCTTGACGTGAGTAGTCATCCGTTCCTGAAACTCCTTGTTCATCCCTCGAATAAACTTTTCATTCTTCTTTAACAGTGTATTTACCAATTCTGAACCAAATCGAGATAATTCAATAAATTTGTTCAAGTATTCCTCAAATGATAAGCTTCCCTGCTTTAAATCCATAAACTCCTGGTTCATTCTAGAGATACCAGCAGACGACATATATCTCTGCTCGAATACTTCTTTGAAATGACTCCAAGTAAATTCATCCGCCGGCTCATCCACGGTAACTGTTTCCCACAAAGCTAAAGCCTCTTCCTGGAGTTGCCAAGAAGCTATCAATCGCATCTGATCATCTTCTAATTTTAGTCCCTTGAAAATCCTTTCACACGATCAAATCCAGGCTTGTGCTTCGATAACAGTTTCTTTGCCTGTGATTGGTTTTCCACAAAGTCTAGAAAAACTTCGATATAGATCAGCCAAATTTGATTGAGATTGAATGGGAATATCCGTCGTTGTAGGGTTTTGACCAGCTGAAGTGGTACTTTCCTGTCTCCTATTTCGTCCTCTTCTTCCACTCATTCTTACTATCTGTGAATAGTAAGAAAACCGATTTAGGCAATTGGACGAAATATCTTAGAGAATAACAACATATAAAAAGAATAGATTAAGAAATTTGGGTTTTGGTTCCACTAGTTGTACTCATTCTAGGGTATACTTCACCCTATCTCTAATGAGCCATCTAATATGTTACACTCCGTAGCTAAAGTTCTTACTCAACCTTCAGCTCTGATACCAATTTGTCACGACCCAAACTCGATGTCCGACAAACAACATCAAATTCGTATCGCGGGAGCTTGCAACAACATTAAATGATAAACAACACAGCAGAAATAAGAGATGATATCATTGATACAACATGAATACAATATCCAATACATCAATCTGATACAATGATACCCATCAAAATCAAAGAATATACAACATGGAATACAACGGAATAAGACACAATATAAGATGAGTTTTCACAGAATCCAATACTGCAACTCTGATCCAAAGCTCCAAAGACAAAGCTCCAAAACTCCTAGCTCGATCCACCATCACCGTTGCACCCAGATAAACAAGTGCAGTCCATATCCAAAGACTGAACTAGCTCCAGATAACCTACTAATCCTGACTATCTGAAAAACCAAACACTAGACTGCCCGTGTGGAAAAATTATGGACACCCAGAGTTTAGAAAAGGAACAATAAACTCCAGGTCAGTCATGGGACTGGTATGAGCAAACAAAAACAGTTTATCTTCGAAAACAAATAGCAAGAGAATTTTAAAGTCAATTCGCAATGTTTTTAGAAAATGAAACTACTATAAGGCCTCCCGCACACACACACAATGCAAACGCAGAATCGGAGGAAATTTCTCCTTATGATAGTCAAAGATGCTTGATACGAGAGAATTTCTTTGATATTATTATTATAAGTGCAAAGTGCCGAAAAACATTTCGAAAATATAATATTAATCTTAGCCAACATACGACCAGTATCGTATGCCTACTATAGCTACCATGTTCAATAACAGGTTACTGCCACATTCCATGGCAGGTTATACAACTAAAACCGTACAGGGCTCGTATTGTTTCTTTGGATTTTTCCAACAAATAGTCAGGCTAAGGAACTTCCTACTGCCACATGGGAATGCCTCTGGCGGGACTCCCCGAGAACCAACCCGGATCTCTGCCAAACAAGGCCGGCTACCCCCCTTCTCGGGGAATATACAAAACCTCAAATATGCCACCCCCGGTCCTTTGGGACCTTTAAACGAGAGCTCTCTAACCAACAACATCACACGGTAAATAATATAGTGTGTCCACATGAGTAAGTATCTGGGCTCCATACCATGATACTACCCTTTTCCAAAAGGAATGGTCATACCCTAGGGAAGCTACCTCTGAAACCTTGCCGCACAATTCCTGTTTCGACCATTACCGGTTTGTGAGGTTCGACGAAGTCTCGTCCACAAAGCTACGCTTTTCACAAAGCCATGCTTCAATCAACAAATGATCAACAAAGGATCATCATCACACAGCAACACTCAGCATGTCACACTACCAAATTGGGAGTATATCGCTGATAACCTTCAACTACATAACCTCTGAGCTCGTACGTCTCAGAGAAGGGTGTTAAGCTAAGAGAATAAATTCTCCGCCACCAATAGAAATGTATTTGAAAGAAATCTACTTTATATCTCAAAATGTAATATCAGACATACAATCCATACAAGTCTATTCTGGGTTCGAACAGAACCGAAGACACTTCCGAAGAAGTCCTTGCAATCCGGGTATTCACAATCCCGATCGGACTTCCCATCACTTAGGAAATCTCTATACCGGAGCAACTCAGTGCAGAGACAATCGATAGGTCATCCTATCGTTTTGGCAAATACCGGGTCTTCACCACCGGTCTTCAAATGCTATCCATAACGACGTATCACTAATTCGGAAAGGTTTATATGACACAAAGGTCTATTCCCGGCTAACCCGAATAGTGAGCGCAATATTTAAAAATATACGGATATTGGGATTTCAGTTAAGTCACAACTTATCACCCAAAACTTTTCTTTCAAATGGTTTAAACACATTACCATTTTATCTTTTTAAACAAAAAGATTCATCTCACAAATTTCACTCAGTTTCAAAAAGATTCATTTACAGATTTTTCCAAATCAATTTCCATATCAATTAGATTAACTCGTTAAATCTTTAAATCAAAGATTTAACTTATAGCTTTCAAAACAATTCCATTTTGAATGGTTTAAACAAATCACCATTTTAAATCTGTTAAAAATAAACAGATTCAATTCATAGCTTTCAAAAACAATTCATTTATAACTTGGAAAACCATTTTTCAATTCGTACTTGAAATTCCTTTAAATTGGAATTTCATTTCTTATATATATATGAAAGCTTTTATCATTTGAAAACAAACAGTTTTCATTTCGGAAAATCTGATTCATTTATACGAGTTAAAGTCTTTGGGTTAAATTCAAATTCTCAAAACCATACTTTTAAAATGGTTTAAGTTCATATAAACACATTTATAACATCTTTAACCATAATTTCCAATCATAAATCTCACACATGGAATTCCATTCCTTATTTTGAATTATTTAAATAAAAAAAAACTTTACCAAGTTGTTCAAAATAACTTTTATCTTAAAACTCCTTTTAAAAAGCTTTAACATTTAACCCAAATCAATTTCCAAAATCAATTGAAATTAAAATTTCAATTTGAAAAATATTAATTTTAAATCATCTGTGACTTAACCGATTTCCACGTGAAATCCATACTTGTGTGTGTAAATGTGTGGTCCAGGGATTCAAAACAATAGTGCAACAACATTTAGTCATTACAGATTGCAATCACGATAATACCGATAAGCGGTATATTCCAATAACGCTTATCTTTATACACAGGTTTACATATAGAAAATATGAATGCATTATAAATAAATAAATTACATTCATCACAGATCATACTTAAACAACTCATAGCACAAAGCATAGCATATCAGAAAAATCAAACAGTTCAATAATTAATAGAATTCAAACATCTATAAGTTAACTCAATTTACAATCTGATTAATTTAAATCAAATGGGTCATCGATCATGGTCAAATAAATATTAATTGATTTCAAAGCATTTGATTAATTGTTCTTTAATCATTTATTAATTATTTATTACTTAAGCATTGATTTATTCAAACTCTAATTACAATTATAATGTAATTATTTTTAATTTCTTCCCAAAAATAATTAATTTATATTAATTTCTCGTTAACAATTTATAAGTATTCTTTAAATTTTGAAATCTAATTTATTGTTAACTACAAACTTTAAACGTTAACTAATTTTAAACTTACTTATACTAATTACTTAATTAAAATATTAGTTAAGTGTTTAAACATTGTTATACATTAACTAAACAATTAAACTGGTATAAAGTTTTAACTTAAATTGTTTAACATTTATTTACTTTTACAATGCTTAAATCCTGATAAAACACAAGTTTGGTTAACTTCATTGTTATTTTTAAATACTGTAGTTTTGGAAGTAGAAGCACCCAGTACTTCCCCTATTAAAAAACTCGAGTTATACTCCAAGTTTACCTCCATCTTCCCCGAGAACACTCCCTGTACGCAACCCTTCTTCCTCTTCTCTCTCTTTTCTTTTTTTTTTCTTCTTTATTTTTTTTCTTTCCAGGTTAGATTTTAAGTTTAATATGAAAGTATCAGGTAATCATACGTGTGTACTCGAGTTTGAACCCGTGAAGAATTTCCACTTGCTCGAGTCCCACTCGCGTCACCCACACCCAGAAATTTCCAGGCACGACATCAACGCCGTGCACGTGCACGTGAACCCCCGCCACCTCCGGTCGAGTCGCCACCTACCACCAAGTCACTGACCATCTCCACTTTCGATCTCAACCACCCAAAAACCCAAAACTATTTCGAAATCAAAATAGAGCACATCAGGGTCAACCGAACCCAAACCCAAATCAGGAAAAACCCATCGCCTCGACCATCTCGTCCGCCAGACACCACGTCACCACGCCCAGAGCTGCACCGCAGTTCCCTCTCTCGTTTCCCCCAGTCGCGATTCACTCCGGCCAACCCACGTTGCTACATGATGTCGAAGAACACATCGATCAAACTGGGTTCTTAAACCCTAGAATCATGTCGTAACACCTCCCTAATCGTTTATAAATGCTACTGTTATTTTTCCGGTGATCTACGACTCTCCAGCAAGCTTCAATTAGAATCACGAGATAAATCATCAACTCGATAACCAGAATTTAACAAAAATGGGTTTTCTATTCAACTCGCAAGTTCCCCCTTAAATCAAGACTAAAAATCTGGATTTTTTATTTTAAAAAATCATGATTTGCAAGGGTGAACAAGATCATACATTCAAACTTAAATTTTAATCAATTACATTTTTATCAAAAAAATGAGATTGCGCTGTGTTTTATTATTTTCCAGACAATGCTTATTTATATACAAGGCCAAAAATTTTTACACCATATCCCAAAGACCATCACAAGCATCAGGTAAATAAACAAATCCAGATTTCGAATTTGAAGTTTGCTCACCTGAAAAGTTTTGAAACAGAGAGTTGCTTTGTTTTGAAACTGCAGTTTTGATTTTCTTTAAACCCTGTTTTGTTCCCTTTGAACTTGAATGATATTTGAGCTTGTAAATGGTGATGTTTTTCTTTTCCTTTTGGTTTTGCTATTTGCTTTCACAGTTTTCTTTCAGGCTTTCTAAGTTTGGTTTGAACAAAATGAAATGAAGTAGATGTATATAAAGAGAAACAGTGTTGTACAGGGTGTTATCTAGTATAGGCTTACTTCTTTTGTTGACTAAAGCTATTATTTTATAAACTGAAATGAAGTTTACACTTCGGCTGAGAGATATCAATTCGTGCTGAGGAGATATGGCATTAAATGCAAGTCCTATTGTGTTTACAAGCTTATACTATTTGAATTATGTTTGTACAGTTTTGGTTTGTAGATATTTTTGTTTTCTTTGTTTCTTCTATTTGCTTTGTACATAGATGTTTCTTTTTCTTTCCAGCATATCTAAACTTCATATATAAGATTCTTTTGCCTGGTCATGCTTTTATACTCTATGTATATAATACAAAGTTGCTATAGTTATTTGTATTGGTTTATTACTTAATTTATATCCATATACTTTTATACTTAAACAATTTACTCTTCTATCTTTCTTTTATTTATTTTTTTAAACTTAAACCATTCAATACTTCATTTACTTATTAATATATATATAGATAAATTTTAAGAAACAAAATAAAGCTAATTATATAAAAGCTTATACAATTATTTTTAAATTCAAAATATCTAAACATTTATCCTTTGAACTTTAAATTCAAATTCAAATCAAATCCAATTTATTTTGAATACATTTTGAATTTCCAAATTAGAATTTTATTTAAAATCCAATTCCAAATAAAAATATATTTAATTTGAGTTTTCAAATCCAAATTTATAAAATAAATAAGTATACATATCTTATTAAATTTGAAAAATCCAAATAAATCCACAATTTAATCCAAAAATTTAATTTAATTACAAATTTAAGTTCGTCATTTAAACCTGGATCGTTACACTTGAGTAGGCACATGGGGGAGGGGGTACCTTCGGCCGAAATGGTGATGGAGGAGGAGGGTGTGGTGGTGATGCAATGATGATGTGTCTACACTTAAATATCATGATATTTTATCACTTCCATTTGCCTATAAATACCCACCATCCATCTTCATTTCCATTCACATTTCCTCCTTCATTTTCCTAAGCTTCTTCACCTCTTTATACTCCTCATTAATGGCTTTTTACCTTAGGAAAATTATTGAGAAAAATATTGCAAAAGGTAATTACATTTATATAGTAAATGTACATTATCCAAACACCTCAAAACCAAAGCAAAACTCCTCCTTTCTCCCTTAGTAACCCACTGCCACCACCTCCTACCACCTAAGGCCGAGCCTTTCCCCACTTCCAAGCTAGGCCGAGAGCATCCAAGCACCAAAGGCTAAGGCCAAATCCCCATTAGTGCAAGCTTCATGAGCTCCGATTCCGAGATAGCGAAGCTATAGTCATTTTAAAGTTAGTTCGATTGAATATAAGGTGAGAAAACTCTATTTATATTATGATATAGATGATGATATGATATGTTTGGAATGATTAGTTGTTATGTTTTGATCATCATGTTTTGATTCTGAAAATATGGTTGTTTGGATGTGTAAACAATTCACAATTAATACACATCGAAATTACACAATGGAAATCACTTTTCAAAATGAATTATAGAAGTGTTACGAGATGATTAAACCTCTTTAAATTGGTTTATAATCACTAAGACCCAATTTGGTGAAGTTTTGAATAGATTTGAAATTGGAGTCAAAAATGGACGCATCACGTAACGGTAGTTCACGATTTCGCACCGTAATAGTTTATATCCATTTATAAGATGGATTCGGAGTCGGAATTCTTTGGAATAAGAATTTTTAGAGCTCTTACAATCATAGTTTTCAAACAAAAGAAAGAGATCTAGATTTCATTTAGTAAATTTTGAAATATGAGAAAAACAAGTTTTCAAAATAGTCGTGCTTTGACTGTTCGAAAACCAAAGCGATAAATTCTTTAAATATATATTTTTAATCATTTAAAAATATGAAATAATTTCTATTAATAAATTAAAATATTTTAAAAGAGATTTGTGTTATAAAAAATGAACTTCCAATTGATAGAAAAGTTGCTCTGATCAAAGTAGCCTTAAAAATAATATTTGCAACATTTTTTGGTAGCACTTTCTTGTAACTTTTGGAAACATCGGTTTTAACTTAATTGTTCTTTCCCGAATCTTTTAGGAATATTTTCAAATAAAAAATTAAGTATTTTAAAGATGATTTGGAAATTTTAAAGGTACACTTAAAGGAGTTTAAATAAATGGTTAAAAGAAAAGCTGTTATAAATAAATGATTTAATCTTGGCTCTAAAGCCGATGAGTAGACTAGATTTTTCTATTCGTGAGATCCGAATGTGAGATGCTTAAACTAAGGAGACATTCAGGAGCAACCAGTGCCCTGGCTCATTGGCCTCTTTCTAGGGCGAGGAATATATAATGTTGAAATATCATAAACGAGGCAAGTATAAAAGATTCAAATTTACAAATTTAATACAACTTGAATTGTGTAGAAATAATATTCTTATACTTGGTATTAAATTCGAAGGAGGGAACCCATACTATCCATGGGAATTTAAAAGGTGATTCCCCCATTATTCGATGGATAGTAAAGGTTGAATACAGAAATTGATATTGAGTAGAATTAGTATAATTTCTATCGACCCTTCTTAATCAATAATGTTTCCAACATGATTTATGAGAAATGATTTGGTATTTTCCAAATTTAAAGCGAGGTTTAATAATCTTATATATACTGAAAAGAAATTATATATCTCCAAAAGATGTTTTATCGATAATTGATTCAAAAAGACCGGGATCAGATTTGGGTGATTCCTATCCGAAAACCACTTAGAACTAATGTATGTTCGAAAGTGAAAACCTAATAAAGGCAATGATTTTTAAGACAGAGATCTTCATAATGAAAGGCTAGTTGCCACTAGCCCCTCGTTTTCCATATTATATACATATGGTGGCAGTAGTACTTAATTTTGAAAATATTCAATGCAAGGACTTCTCGCTACTAATCCTAGGGACGATTCCCAAAACAAGATGTAGTAAGAGAGTGCCTTAGGTTTGTCCTGTTCCCAGACAACTTGTATGGACGAATTTCTAACATTGCATTTTTAAAATACACGTACATTGATCTCTACAAACATACATCTGTTTGGTGGTGTAGGAGGTAACCTCTCTTACACTTAACACCCTTCTTTGAGACGTACGAGCTTAGAGGTTGTACAAATGTGGAAATCAATAGTGTGTGATGGAAATGGAAAGGTGGCATTTTATGTAGGATTTGATGATTCTATGCAAGGTAAAACATGACCTTAAGCCTCGCACCCAGGAATAACATAAACAGGGTAGATGCGGCAGGGCTATATGGGTCGCACCTATTAGGATATGGTTATCACCTTTCTAGATTACCCTCTATATATCAAGCATGTTGTGTATGCTTCGGGATCCCGGTAAAAGTCTGTA
This sequence comes from Allium fistulosum, assembly GCA_030737815.1. NCBI lineage: Eukaryota > Viridiplantae > Streptophyta > Magnoliopsida > Asparagales > Amaryllidaceae > Allium > Allium fistulosum. The sequence continues at coordinate 695,663,614 of CM060904.1, forward strand.
ATGACCGTAGTGATGTCATATTCGGTACTATCTATGGTAAAGGTAGGTCGGTTCTATGTTGGTAGAGGACCATCTATAGTTGCCTCAGTGCATGTTCTGAAGATGTACTGTTATAAGGTAGCCCCTTACCTTGTCATTATATGAAGTCCATTCTCCAATAAGAGCCTTTACGGTTTTAGTTGTAACCTATTATGCTGTCGAATTTAACAAATGTAACAATTCCAGCTATGATTAATATGTTATTTGAAAGGATTTTCAAAGAATGTTATTAAAGATAATATCTTTGATTTTGCATAGCAAATGTTTTGTTTATCATAAAGTAAAAACCCGTTCTGTGTTTATGTGCGGCGTGGTCTTATGAGATACCCTTGTTTTCAAATATCAGTACTTTAAGTTTCTCACACTAGTCCCATTACTGACCCAGAGTTTATTTTCTTATTCCCTTAAACTTTAGGTGCCCTATTTTTTAGGCAGCCAAGTAGTTAGGTGGCATGGAGCATTTTGGGAGAAACATGAAGCATGGAGGTTCTTATAATGATAGTCATCTATTGTTAGTTTCCGTTGTATTTTGTATTATGTATTGGGTATCCACTAGCCCATGTAAGGGATAGGCAATTATAACCGTCCCAGGCTGGGTTAGTACCTACCGTAACTGTAAAGACCCCACCGCGATACTTATATTAGCAAAGAACATTACAAGTAACGTCGTCTGCTAATCCAGAGAATACGGCTTGTTAAGGGCGATCGAATGTGAATATATCTTTATACTAACACTGACATGTCATTTATACCATTTTACTTAATAACTGAACTGAAATTTGACGTGTACGGTATTAATACAAAGTAATAGGCACACCAATTTCTCAAAATCAGAATAGTATATCATATAAGCATCAGTCACAGATCACAGCGGAATAATAATCTCATATACAAATATACAAATTTTGAGTTTACAAAATGAAATTCTAAACTCTATTGTTATACATGTTTAATAATTCTCTAATCTCAATTGTACATCTTATAAACATATTCACAAATTTCCTAAATGAGATAAACAAAAAGTCAAAAGTGTTTATCTCCTTGCTAGCCCAAACATCCAAAGGTCAACTTGTCCTGTAACCTGAAAAGTCTCGGTCTAACCCAAGAAAAATAACACCCGGGTCAGACTATCTCAAAATATCCAATAAGGTGAGAACAGAATATAACACAAGAATAAACAACATATAAGTAAATAAAGATGTTCATGATATAACAAGTTAGGGAATTAATTTAACTCAGAACAGGGTTATAAGTTTAAGTCATAGACGCGAACTACTCACTAAACACAAAATAATAGAATTAGGTTAATTTAGCATCCATCACAAGACATAGGAATATATATTTATTTCACGAAAATAAGACAGAAGAATATATATTTATTTCACGAACACAAGACACAAGAATATATATTTATTTCACTAACACTAGACTTAAGAATATATATTTATTTCACGAACACAGAATAGTCACATAATCCAAATATCCAGAATCTAAGAGATCTGACTCAAAACGATCGTAATTATCGTACACAGAACCGTAGCAAACAAACAAACAATTTGGTATCACACGAACCTACGATATCGGGGTTCGTACACAGGACGGGAATCACAAGATCACAAGACGATCTCAAGGATAGCAGCCATGACCGATTCTTTCAGATTTATTTTAGATTATTACACTTGAAAAGAAATCCAGGAGTAACTTCTTAAGGATCTAACAGCCATATGCCGCACACCAAAAGAGAGTAAACTCTAAAGCGCCAAATACTACCGCCTTTAGTATTTACTACGATTTAACCAATACATCCCATATCGTATGGTGAAATCCAAGTATTTACTAAAAGCTAGTAAATATCACATATTACCGATACCACTGGAAAAACATGAACTACATTCTCTTAAGGATGTAGCAACCACTTGCCGCACACCAGAAGAGAATCCAACTCTAAAGTGTTATGTACTTTCCCAAATACGATCACAAGAATTTAACCAAGGCTTCCTAAACTACCTGGTGGAATTTGAGTATTCGCTAATGGGTCAGTCAATTCCACTCAAACATTTTATTCAATGAGTTATACAGTATTCAACGAAGTGTTATTCTAAAGCATTTAAAACAATCGATAACAATAAGTCGAATAATAGTATTTCCCAAATTATAGGATTAAGGTTCTCAAAATAATTTTTCTCTCTGATTTTTATTATAAAAAAACACTTGTTATAATTTTCCACAAATCCACTTATTATTTAACTTTAAATAAGTGTTCATTTATTTAATAAAATATTCCATAAACCCGAATTTTTCCAAGATTTCACTTATATACACAAGGTTGTCTCAAATTTCCATATAGTTGTATTATTCACAAAACTATATTTTTAAGCCATATTTAACTAACCTTCTAAATCCATATTAAAATATAACCACTATATTTAGAAATAAACTAAGTTTTCACTTTTCGAAATCACATTTACAAATTCCACAAATCCTATATTATTTATTTAATAAAACCGTAATACTTATATTCCAAATCCATAATCACTTTATGTAAAAATAGATTAGATTTGTATTTCCAATGTCATATTTCCAAATCCATAAATGTTTTACTAACCATGCTTAATATATAAAATAACTTGCTATAAAAATAATTTTTAATATTAATTAACTTAATTTAGAAACAATTCTAAGATTTATAAATAAAAATAATTCTCTTTCGTAAAATTACTTGTATACGAATCATATCAACTTATTTCATTTAACTCAAATTTAGGGTCTAAATATCTGTAGTTACAACCACTTAAATCTCAAAATATTGCACAACTCAAAACATGAAAGTTTTAGAACATAGTTTGAGATTTCTAGAACATCAAGAATTATCAAATTTCGTTAAGTATCGTAAAATTTATGACCAATTTAATTTGTAGTTTTAACACAACCAATTAAACATGATAGCGCGATACCATCGGTTTATAACTCAATTCAGACCACTTAAACAGTATAATTTCGACAACTGACTAAAAGAGAAGTTGTAGCTAGTTGAACGATCTTTCTACAGCAAAACGATTGTGCCGTTTTGGATTATTCTACACCTTAATATCGCTATTTTACTGCAGCAAATTTCACACTAAATTTCCAGCAAACAACAATCAAACAATCATCAAAGTTTACAATTAAATTTACAAATAATTCAATCAACAAATCATTCAAACGATTAATACAACAACAAAATTTAGAAATAGATATGTGAGTAATTAACTCACCTTTAAAACTTCCTATAGCTTGCTAATCTTATCCAAAGCCTTGCTACTACCTTGCAATCTCTTTGCTAATCTCAAATACACCTAAATGCTCAAAAACCTAAATTCAACCAGCAGCACTTAGATTAAAAATGAAACAAAAATCATACTTTTATAGGTCTATAAGGTAGAGAAGATTACCTGGCTTTGATTTCAAAAGGTATTGACCAAAAGCCCTTTGTTTTGATTTTGATTTGGGGATGATTGAAGCTCGGGTTGAGGAACAAGGAAGAGGAGGAGTTTACTGATTTCATAATAAAAAATGAATAGAGTAAGGAAGTATACGTATTTCTCTTCTAACTATCCTAAATGGGCTACTTGGGGTTTGGTTTGGGATTCAATAGCAAGTGTTGCTAATTTCTTTACAAAGAAAATGTTGCTAATTTGTTTTGTTTTATCATTAATACAACACCACTACACTAACAATGTTATACAAAATCATAAATTAATTTCTCTATTATCAAACCAATTAACAATTAAAAATTACATTTGAACAAAAAATTTCAATATTAACACTTTACCATAAACGCCAAATTTAAATAATTGATTTAATCATATTTCAAAATTTTAAATTGAAATCCTATTTAAGAAATGAAACTCATTTCTTAATTAAATCCAATCAATTATTCTCAACACTAAATTTAATTTCACAAATCACAATTATAAATTAATTGTCCATAATTAAAATTAATTAATTAGTTAATTAACAATAGGGTTGTTACAGACTTCCCTCCTTAAAGAAATTGTGTCCCTGCAATTTCCTTAACGAAAGAAATCCATAATATAAATTTTCTCTTGAAACAATTATTTTGTTAACTGGTTTCTAATTTCATTTCCAAAGCATTCAATTAAGATCACTCCAAATTATAACACTAAACTCAAATTTTTAGTTATCAAAATTTCTCAAAATTCTCAAAAATATTCTAACGCCTCAAATTTGCGGAAAATTTTGCCAGTCTCCTTTGCACGGCCAGCATTTCAAAAATTTACAATAGATATATAATTACAAAATATACATCTCATCTCAAGGATGAGGCATCCCGTAGAGAAAAACACAAAAATACGATATTTAATCTGAGATACGTACCTTATATTTGAAATATCAACGGGTCCGCTAATATTCCTTAAGCAAACAATTTATAATCTTTTAAACGATATCTATTTAACTTCAGATACCTGCACCTGTCTCAAAAATTCATATTACTATTTAATATTAAATTCATATCATATATGAGATATTAACAATTCATGATTGCACTTTAATTAGATTGACATCACAATATTCCATAACGAAAGAAATCCGTACTTAAATTTCAAAATTTTAATTATTACTTATGTCAAAATGTCGATGTTTAGGAACTACAATCGATAACATGGCGTCCCTCATATTGACCAGAATCCTTAAACAACGTTCGGATAAGTCAACACAATAGACAATCTCAAGTTTAGATACATTTATTTTATTATCACTAATATCCATGCATCTAATTTTAAATAAATGCAAGCAAACAATATATTCCTAGCAACCAATCAACCAAAACAAATATAATCACTTCCTAGATCATTCTAATATTAAGCTTATTTACTCAAATTTCACAGGTTTTCTATTAAAAGAAATAGTTCACTTTAATTTAATTCATTCCAATTTAATTTCAAATTTTGCTCAACTCTAAAAGATTTTACTCGTTATTTTCCAAAGGTTTTAATGTCACAAATTCCAATTTATCAGTTTAAATTTTTTAAATTAATTTATGCCCCAAATGATTTTCCCGATAATCATTTTATATTCCTATCCCTAATCAGATAATTAATATAACTATCTACCACACACACCAAGGGACAGGACTTTAAGTCATCTAGGTCTCGGATCCGGAATATTATCAGCTATAATATTCTGACATTGCTATGATACCAAACTGTAGCGACCCCATCGCAGTATCCATATTAGCAAAGAACATTACAAGTAATGTCGTCTGCTAATCCGGAGAATACGGCTTGTTAAGGATGATCGAATGTGAATATATCTTTATACTAACACTGACATGTCATTTATACCATTTTACTTAATAACTAAACTGAAATTTGACGTGTACAGTATTAATACAAAGTAAAAGACACACCGATTTCTCAAAATCAGAACAATATATCATATAAGCATTGGTCAGAGATCACAACAGAATAATAATCTCATATACACATACAAATTTTGAGTTTACAAAATGAAATACTAAACTCGATTGTTATACAAGTTTAACAATTCTCTAGTCTCAATTGTACATCTTATAAACATATTCACAAATTTCCTAAATGAGATAAACTAAAAAGTCAAAAGTGTTCATCTCCTGGCTAGCCCAAACATCCAAAGGTCAACTTGTCTTGTAACTTGAAAAGTCTCGGCCTGACTCGAGCAAAATAACACCCGGGATAGACTATCTCTAAATATCCAATAGGGTGAGAGCATAATATAACACAAGTGTAACGACCCGTAATTTTTGATCATTTAAATTTGCTAATTTAATAAGATTTTGGTAATTTAATATTGAAAGATACAAAAGTTGGAGATTGAGTAATGAAATAAATACTAGAATGAAATGTAACAATGGTAATTAAAGCTAATTATTAACAACTTGAATGAAACTCCAATTAATTGAAATAATGTAAATGTTATATTTGGTTATAAATTCAATATATGGAAACAAATGTAAATATGGGATTAATTAATGAATTAGTATATATTTAATGACAATTGGATAAAAACAGTGTTATGTAAGCAATTGTGACATTTGTTTGTTAATAATAACTTATATGTGTAATTAAAAGTTAATGGTAACAATTATTGTATGTGACCTATCTATTTAGCATGTTAATTTAAATTGAAAATAAATTGCAATAAATATAATTAAATATTACGTTAATGTAAATTAAGGTAATAATTGGAAATAATGTTAATTCTATTCATACTATGAAAATCCGTTGAATTAAAAGAATGGAAATAAAGATTTATCAACTTATTGGAATTTAAATTATAGTAATTGGATTTATTGCAAATAAATGAAATTAAGTATTTAAATATTACGTTAATGGGAAATTAAGATGAAATTGATAATATTAATGTAATAAATCATGAACCAATGTTAATTTTATCTATTTGATAATAATGGATTGAAAAATAGGATGAAAGGTCAATTAAATGGAATTATTGAAAATTTAATTTATAATTTCTGAATTTAATGAAATTGAAATTGAACACTGAAATTGATGGATTAATCAACTTTAAATTGACATTTGATTTTGTTTAAACTATTGTAAGTGATTAAGAAATCAAAAATGATAGACGTTGTAAATTATTAAAAATTTAAACTGAAAAGTGATTTAATTAATTAATTATAAATTTATTTAATTAACTGAAATATAGCGATTTTGGCCACTGACTCGGATTTCGACGAAACCAGTTTCATCTGATCCGTAATGGTGAATAATTATAAGATTTCAAGGTTTGTAACGATCGGACTTGTCTTTTGATCGTACGGACTCGAAACGCGTTGAAATCAATTTAATTGAAATCAATTTGAAATAAATTGATTTTACCATAACTTCTTCATACGAGAGAATTAGGACTTGAAACCTCTTGCATTGAATTTGAAATCATCAAAAATTATCTATTTTGATATATGGAATTACCCATTTTCGTTTCGGAGACAGAACGGGCTTTTCATGCCATTTATCGTTCAACGTTATAATAAAATCTTATCCGTTCTTTCTATTTTCCGATCCATCTATAAATATATCGTTATAAACCCTAGTCCTCCTTATTCTCATTTGTCTGTACGTACATCTCCTTCTCATCTCCTCTTTCCAATGGCAGACAAACAAATTCTAGATCTAATTGCAAATCAAATTCAAATCCAAAAATCAAACTCCTCAATATATATCGATTCGAAGCTCTCGTCGAGCGCATCTCAGATCTATAATTCGTTTTCCAATTTGAACCTCTGTTTGTCTAGAAATTGAAGAACAAATATGGGTCATTCATCGCGTTCTGATGAACGTCGATGGATCGTCAAATCACTTGTACCATCGCGTAGAAGGGACTGAGCACGGCTCATCGGAGTAGGTTGTGTGTCGAGTTGATGGTCAGATTGTCACTGGAAATTCATTAGGGTTTAGTGCTTATTGACGGCGGCTGCTCGATTCGCGAGCATGGGTGGCGCATCGGCTCACGTGGCCGCGGGAGGAGGCGACGGCAGGTGGTCGCGGCGTGTCAAGGGGGTAGCGGCGGTGGTTAGCGGTGGCCTAGGTGCGCGATTCTCGATCAACGTGGATTATGCGTGCGTTCTTCTCTGGTGACCGTGTTCGGTTACCTGGGAGTGTGAGAGAGTGATGACGTGTACGGTGAGATAATTTTATTCTATTTTAGTTTATTTTAATTTCTTTTAATTTCCTATTTTAAATCTTCTAATATGCATAACTTTGGCATACGAGGTCGAATTCACGCACGGTTTTCTCCGTTAAGATCGTATTAAAATTCCAGACATTTTGACGCTTGTTTGGACGAATTCTAAGACCGTTCAAATTTTGGGCTTATTTTGAATTCAAATTCAATTTAAATTCAAAGGTAAGTGTTTCAACCCACTCATAACTTCTAAAATTTCTTATGTTTGTTAAATTTAATTTATGATGTGAATAGGAATTTATTTATGACTGTTTGGTATATTTTAAATCATCATCCCCGTTAATTTGAATTTATTTGAATTAAATTGTTATTTAATTTATTATTGAATATAAATTTCCAGTTAAATACCTGTTTTGATTATCAGTTCTATATTGATATTTATTGATCGATTTGGATGATGATTGTGATGGATGTTTGATTTTGATGTTGGTTGAATGGATGTTTTATTTTATATCGTTATAAACTGCAAGTTCGTTTTGGATTTTTATTTAATTCGGGATTGCGGTTTGAAATGATATATAACCTTAAAATTTAAATTGCGGATTGAAATGATAAATATCCATATCACTTGACCCTAGGGTAGAGAATTATATACGGACACCGGATTGGTTAAATTAAATGATTTTAAAATCCTTAATTTTTTTTGAATTTAACCAATTGATGTTTTGAAATAAAATTTGATTTATGTAAATTGAAGTATTATTGAAAAATCAAGTTTGTGATGAAATGCGAATTGGTTTAAAAATGAATTTCTTTAAGAAATTAAATTGGAAGTTTAAAGTTAAACTTTTATGTATAAATGAAATTCTATCGAAAATGAGTTATTGAATTTGTTTGAAAATAACTTTGAAATATTTTGAAGTTGGAGTAATCCGTATTGATATTTTGAACATGGATTTAAACGGTATGAAATTCGATAGTTTATTGAAATTTGGTTTGTCGATTTGGAAATTTGAAATGGTCCAAATATGTTGAAATGAAATGAATAGTTTAATTTGATATTAATTTCAAGCTCACATTTTAATATAAACTGTTTTAAAGATATATTATTTAAAATTTCTAATTATTAAGATTTTCAAATTTATTAAACTATTTAACCAATATTAACTATATAAATTATTTTAATCTATTTTAAACCAATTCAATTTATTTTAAACGAATTAAACCATTTTAATTTAATTTAAATATGATTAATCTATTTTAAAGTTATTTAATCTATTTTAATTATATTTAATCTAAATTAAATCTATTTAACTATTTTAAATCAATTTAAAAGTACTTTACCTATAACTAAACTATTTGGAGTATTTTTAACTATTTATAACTATTTAAACAAATTTCTGAATTTCCAAACTAAGTACGTGGAAGAGTTTATATTCATTTCAATTTGGTTTAAAAAGAGAATAAGGCTAAATGATGTTAACTTAAGTTGGAATTTGGAATGTTATAATAAATTAAAATGATGATTTTGAAGCAAGGACTTAACCTGTTTTGGGAAATATGATTTTGGAAGAAATTATGAGTTTTTGAAACGATATGATTTGAAAGTGATATAATTTTGAGAATACGATATTTCGATATAAACTATGAATTCGACTTTGAAAGGAAATATAATTATCGAATTATGATTTCAAATGTGATATGATTTCAAATGTGATATGATTTCAAAGGTGAATACGATTTCTAAAATAAGTATGATTTTGAAAGTAAGTAATATGGTTTGAATTGAATATGATATTTTGATATCAATTATGAAATGATTTTGGAAACGTAAAAGAACCATCTGATGTGTAATAAGCGATTGGTTGTTAAAGGGACCGGGATCAGATATGGGCATACTCTCTGTCGATACCGAAAACCACTTTGACAACTGTGTACGCGGTGGAGATTCCAGAATGAAGTAGGATGGTGGCGATGATCCTAAAGGTATATTTACGTGGACCTAACTCCCGTGAGTTAGCATAAGGTGGCTAAAACAGGAGCGATTCCGAGCCAATGAGGTAGCACCTCTGATCGGACACATTCCATCGATACTATATTCCGACTTGCGATTTATTTGGTGGCTACCCTTTGATTTTACTCGGGAGTGTGTTTCGAGGTAGGCGGTAGTTGCGGCTATGCGTCACCACCAATCCGGATGCGTAATTGGTATATCTACCCTGACATTGCCTAGTTATGCCGTGTCACCTAACCTAGCGCGCCTTCTACAAGTTTGTTTTATGTCGTACCTATGTGGTATCCTCCGGCAGCTCCAGTTTACGGTGAGCTACGGTACTATATAGACTATTGGCATACCCTAAAAATGTGTTAAGGTGGAAAATGTAAAGCCTTAACGCTATTTTTAAATAGCATAGTTTACTTTAGACATATTATAATAGCGTATTGTACTACATAGTAGATAGTTTAACGGATCCTTAGGAGATGTGATCCCGAACATCTTTTAAGTTACTGCACTCACGTTAGACACTGGATAGGAGGTGTCAAACCCCGTAAACATCTCTGACGCCGTTTGCACTCATATTTATTTACCGTTGATTTGACTCACATAAGATCTTTTAGTTCCGACTCGAGTATTTTGTCTTTTCAATTCGCTCGGGTCAGCCTGAGCATTTCAGGATTTGAAGACTTTATTTCTGGAGGACGAAGACGAAGATTTGTACTATTAATACTTATTATATTATTCCACTACATCATACTGTTCCGCTGCATTATTATTTGTTTATCTCTGTTAAGTGTAACCCTGATTCTGTATTGTATAAGTATAATCAAATGTTTTGTAAACAGCTTCATGAACTGTTATTTGATTATTATATTTTGTCATTCCACTGTGAGATTATGTTTTGTTTTTTTTCTTTTCTTTCTCTTTTTCTTATTCACCCCAATAACAATTCGCTCTTCTGTATAGTTTGAGTCGACATGCGTGTCAGCTTAAAGCGTACAAAAAAAGGCGGGATGTTACAACAATAATAAACAACATATAAGTAAATACAAATGTACATGATATAACGAGTTGGGGAGTTAATTTAACTCATAATAGGGTTATAAGTTTAAGTCACGGACACGAACTAGTCACTAAACACAGAATAATAGAATTAACTTAATTTAGCATCCATCACAACACACAAGAATATATATATTTATCTCACTAACACAAGACACGATAATATATATTTATCTCACGAACACAGGACCCAATAATATATATTTATTTCACGAACACCGGACCCAAGAACATATATTTAGTTCACGAACACAAGACCAGAGAATATATATTTATTTCACTAAAACAAGACATAAGAACATATATTTATTTCATGAACACAAGACCCAAGAATATATATTTATTTCACGAACACAGAATAGTCACAGAATCCAAACATTAAGAATCCAAGAGATCTTACTCTAAACGATCGTACAGAACGTACACAGAACCGTAGCAAACAAACAAACAATTTGGTATCATACGAACCAATCCGATACCGGGGATCGTTCAAAGAACGGGAATCACGGGATCACAAGATGATCTCAAGGATAGCGGCCATGACCGAATCTTTCAGATTTATTTTAGATTATTACACTTGAAAAGAAATCCAGGAGTAACTTCTTAAGGGTCTAACCGCCACTTGCCGCACACCAAAAGGGAGTAAACTCTGAAGTGCCTAATACTATTGCCTTTAGTAATTACTATGATTTAACCAATAAGTCCCATACTGTATGGTGAAATCCAAGTATTTACTAAAAGCTAGTAAATATCACTTATTACGGATACCACTGGAAAACCTGAACTACATTCTCTTAAGGATGAAGCAAAAACTTTTCATACACCAGAAGATAATACAACTCTAAAGTGTTATGTACTTTCCCAAATACATTCACAAGAATTTAACTAAGGCATCCCATTCTACGTGGTGAAATTTGAGTATTCGCTAATGGATTAGTAAATTCCACTCAAACATTCTATTCAATGAGTTATACCGTATTTAACGAAGCGTTATTTGAAAGCAATTAAAACAATAAATAACATTAAGTAGAATAATAGTATTTCCCAAATTATAGAATTAAGGTTCTCAAAACAATTTTTCTCTTTGATTTTTATTATAAAAAAGAACACTTGTTATAGTTTTCCACAAATCCACTTATTATTTAACTTTAAATAAGTTTTCATTTGTTTAATAAAATATTCCATAAACCCTAGATTTTCCAAGACTTCACTTATATACACAAGGTTGTCTCAAATTTCCATATAGTTGTATTATTCACAAAACTATATTTTTAAAGCCATATTTAATTAATCTTCTAAATCCATATTAAAATATAACCACTTTATTTAGAAATAAACTAAATTTGTGATTTTCAAAATCACATTTTCAAATTTCACGAATGCTATATTATTTATTTAATAAAACTGTAACACTTATATTCCAAATCCATGCATCTAATTTTAAAGAAATGCAATTAAACAATATATTCCTAGCAACCAATCAACCGAAACATATATAATCACTTACGACAGAACAATTCAATGCCTAAAATTTAGCTGCGCAATTCTGATTATTCCTAGATCATTTAAATATTGAACTTATTTACTCAAATTTCGCAGATTTTCTATTAAAAGAAAATAGTTCACTTTAATTTTATTCATTCCAATTGAATTTCAAAATTTGCAACTCTAAAAGATTTTACTCGTTATTTTCCAAAGGTTTTAATGTCACAAATTCCAATTTATTAATTTAAAACTTTTAAATTAATTTATGCCCCAAATGATTTTACCAATAATCATTTTATATTCCTATCCCTAATTAGATAATTAATATAACTATCTACCGCACACCCTAAGGGACAAGACTCTAAGTCACCTAGGTCTCGGATCTGTAATATTATATGCTATAATATTCTGACACTGCTCTGATACCATAGAAGTTGAAATAAAATAGAAAAGTTCAAAACTCATTTAAATTAAAATATCATCATAGAAAATTCCAAAAGATCAGACTAAAAATCACTTTTCCAAAATCGAAACCATTTCAAAGATCAAACAGCAAGTAATAATATTTATCAAAATACTATGTCGAGGCCAATAGTTACTATAGCACTTAACCAGTGCTATCACGACCTTTTTCTATAAAAAGGTTCAATTTTTAACAAATGTCGATGTTACATCCAATATGGCCAAACAAACAAATTTCGACATTTAACAATCTATATAAAAGTTATATGACTAAAATAAATCAACATATATATAACAAGAAATTAAAATTAATAATATCGAGAAATCCAGATTTTACTACTCAATTCCTGTATTACCCATTACACTTAAACCCCTTCTTCCTCGTTTCATTCTCCTGCTCATAACCATTAACCAAACCCACTCCGTGGCCAACTTTCCACTACCAATTACTCCTCATCCAATCGACGAAACCAAGCACCGATTTCGCCGTTCACTTCCACTCAGCGCAAGCTTCACCTTTATCCCCTCCTCTCCCATCGCAGCTCCTACTCCCCCAATTGCGTCCCACAGTTTCATGCGCGGACCCAGAAAGTTGCGACCCCCTACGTACGATCGCACCACACTAACTTCGGCCAAAATGTGCTATTTCTCTTCCCGAACTCCAATCCAAACTCGCCTTGAACCGATTCACCATCACTTGTTTGAAAATCAAAGCCCTAGTTTAGGTTGCTCCTCGATCACAACTGTCGCATGTTAAATCTTGAAGCCGTGACCTCACAAATATACCCATAAGTAGATCTAAGCTCCACAAAATCAAAGACTCAAGCTTTTATTTTTTTGGATTTTATTTGAATTGTTTTTATTTTACAAGAAGTGGATTAAAAGGTTTTCTTTGTTTTAGTTTGAGCTTGATGGAACAATATAAGGGTGGAAGAAACCATGTGGAATGATTTGGATAAGGGTTGAATTAGATTAAATTTGAAAATCTTAGCATTTCGTCGCACAGAAATTTGTTCACGTATGAACAACGAACAACAAAATAAAAATACGGTCGTGCTCTAAATGGTGACATAACCTCAAAAAAAAAATATACTGGCTATTCGATTTTATAAAATCACAAAAACACTGTCATTTGCCGTAAAATCGTCAAACGATTAATTTTATAAATTTCCAAATTAAAAATTATGGAAAAACCAAATAAATTAAATTAAAAATAAGTCAATAAAAATCGAATCGTTGTATTAAAATTTCTTATCCATTATTTGAACTCTTTATAATTTTATATAAATTTACAAAAGGAATTTACCATTATTATTTATTCATTTAAAAGGAATTAAATAAGACGATTGAATCCATTTGATTAACATTCAATTTAAAATCTCGATGTTCAAATCACTATTCAAATATTAAATTCACAAATCAAATATTTTAAATTATCTCTGTATTTGAATTCAAGTTATAAACTTTTAAAGCCAATATTATATTTAAAATTAATTAAACATTCAAAATCAAACGATCAAATTTCGGGTTGTTACATTCTTCCCCCTTTAAAAGGAATTTCGTCCCCGAAATCCCTAAAGTAAGAAAAATGTCTCTAAACCCTTAAACTTTTCAGAATCAATTAGTTGAAATAGATTATTATATCTCTAAGTCTTTTAAAGTTGCAAAAAATTTCAGTAGTGTCTCCTTTGCTCGGCTCAATCAAAAAAACTACATATCGCCACTACGGGCCCAAACCAACAAAAGAAAACAAAAGACTAGTGACCTCCCATATCCGAGGCATAAAACCATCACAAACCAAAAATCTAAACATGTATCTATTTGGCGAGCAACCCACTATACTCAAGAAACCAAAAGCATCAACTAGCATTTGCTTCCATGAACCTGCATCTTACTTACAAATAATATCCAACCATACAACTTGCATTTTCTAATGTCAAAAGCACACAATTCATTCAAACCCGTATGATAAACATACACCATCTGTACGCAATATCAAATCCGATCGCTCGCTAGATCACACAATTTTCCGTACTAGTATCGACCACGGTAATGCGGACTCCAATCCATTTCCTTGATTAGAAACCTCCGTTCTCCTTGCGTAGCCATATATTATGGTATAAAACTTCAGAATCAAATAAAAAATCTATATCAAGTGTTCGCCATCAAGAATTGAGTGAAATATCCTAACTCGAACCAGTGTAAATCGACTCGAAATTGTGTACTCAAAACTGGATCGAGACAGCTATGCGAATAAAATGGCCTACGTACAACTCACGTATTTATTCAATTAGTTTATTACTATACCAATTACTTTTTAATTCACTTTCATTTTAGATCACAATTAATTACACCAGTAGTATTTTCCTTTAATGTTAAAACCATTTACAAACTATTTCATAAAATCTTTTCATTTAATCTTAACTTAAGTTAAATTTCATTTCATAGCTCAATCTCAATTTTTTTTTCTCAACATGAATATCAAACAAATTTAAAATTTGTTTTAGTTTTCTATTTTCTCCAATTTTATAAGTTACCAAAACTTATTTTCTTATAATTTCTTAAAAACCCTTAACTTTAATTTATACAAACTCGGAAGTTCTCGACTCTCAAATCGTCGAAAATTCCACTTCATTTCAATAAATGAAAATTACCAAACATCTCAAAATGAGATGCATAAACCAAACTATCCAAATGGATAGGATACATATGTCTACAGTATTACTTAACTGAAAATTTAAGAATTGAACACCTAGTTTTATATCAAATCATTTTGAAATAACAATAATAATGTACATATCTCCTTTGATCCCAAATCATACCTTTGGATTTTAAAACAAACTTTGTTTTCACCCAAAACAAAACATCCCTGGTAGCAATCCATCACTTTGAAACTCGAAAATGAACCCTTATGATGTTGTAGTCATCACCTGAATTATTTTCCAATGACATAAGTGAGTTTAGTGCTTTATATTCCCTTTTAAAAATCCATTTTAAAACATTTCTATTCATCAATACTTCCAAGATATTATTATTATTATTTTCTCCAAAACTTTGGAAAACTATTTCTAAAAACACCGGGATTTTAGGTTCTCAAACTTCTAATTTAAGTCCATTTACTTACAAATAATACTTTATAATTTACATTTTATAAATTTAATTTCTTATATAAACTCCTTTCACAAAGGTTATCTTTGTTTGGATTATGATAAACAACTTTATTAACGTTATACTTTAAATCCGACCAAAACAATAGATGCTCTTAAATTAGCTGAGCACAACTAATCAACAATAAATGGTAATAATCAAACATTATCATTCTCCAACAACCAAACACAATACATATAACTATATTAATTTCTGTAAATTATCCTTTTTATATATAAAATACAGTCTAGGTAAAATTATTTCATCTACCCAATTTCAAAACAATACTGTGTCGGGTTGCCTTGTTCAAGTGTTTAGAAACCCCTATCGATACAGTTGTTCCTTCTGTACCGACCAGAATTCATTAACCACTCAATAGATAAATCAACACAATATAAAACATTTTTATAACACTAACAAATACACACTCTTATATATAATACACTCAAACTCAACCTAGGGTCTCACTTACCCTATCTTAAATGAGTTAACACCACTAAAGCCTAGGTGTTTGCTAAAGCTAAGCTCTAATACCACTTGTAAGGACACGCCCTTTCGATCCTCAAAAGTTGAGACTAATACATCCACGGTATTCACACACCAAGCATCCAAGTGCTGGAAAGACAGATTGTTGGGAAAAAAGAAAGAAAAGACAAAAGAGAATCTTACATCGTGACAAGTAATATATAATATACAACAGATTCTTTACAAAAGAAAAACTGTAATATATATACATCAAATCAGAGTACAGTAATCAATTCATCAGTCAGGACAATTATAACAATTTGTCCTTGCAAATGCTTATAAATATAATCAACCAATGCAGCGAAAATAGAATATACACAAATACGTCTTGGGGGCATACAGCTCGTCTTCTGAAGCTCCAAAACATCCAAATGAGATCTGAAAATATGCTCAGTCTGACCCGAGCATTATAATAAATAACACCCGGATCAGTCAGGTAAACCGGCATGAGAAACACACCCAAATGGATTTCTACAGTTATAAAACCTTTAAAATAAAGGTATCTCGTAATATTATAATAGTGTCTAGGGTTTAAAATAAAATATGAATATAGCCGAAATGGTTACATTAATTACATTCCAGCATACATAGTATACAATCAAATCTAAAAAGGGCACGTACTAGAGATTAGATTCCATCAGTGACAAGGTAAGGGTCTACCTTTCATACAGTATACCTCTAAATAAAATATACTGAGGATGCAAAACATTTGCACCTCTGCTACTCAGGACCGGCCTACCCCTTCTTGGACAGTACCGAATATGATCACCCCTTGGTTGCTGGCCGACAACCGTACGGAGTCTCAAGCATACATAATCATAAATATCAATCTAGATTAGGCGATGATCATACCATAATGGAAGTGACCCACTTAGCCATGCGGCTTGTCCCTGCTTTAGTCATATTTAGGTGTAAGGCTTGAGGCTACAATTACCTTTCTATATAACAATCCCACTTGGAATGCTAACACTGCCCTCTAGGCAACAATGCAATGTCAACATTCGTCCATACAAATTTGTTCTGGGACTGAACAAAACCAAAGGCACTACTTCTACTACATTCATTTTGGAATCAGCCTCGGAATTAGTAGCAAGTGGCCCTTGCACTTTAAAGAGCTCCGTCTTTGATCATCTTCAAGATGTCTCAAGTTCGAACGCATATGCTGGTTCGAAGTGGTTTTCGAATAATATAACCGATCCCGGTCTCTTCGAACCAACCACGATAGTTTTAAAATAGGCCAACATTTGATAGTCGGTTATTTAACTATCAAAAAATCAAACAATTCAACCAGAGATTTAATTAAGCACAGTTAAGCACAAAGCAACCACTAGGCCTCTTAAATTTATCTTTCATTAATTAAAACAACTTTGTAAATACTTGTATCAAATATAATTTTACAAAGATATATTCATGCATCCACTATTTTCTTCTCAATACTTGAAAAATAACGATATACTTATCTCAACTGCATAAGTATACTCACAAAAAAATTTCATTTCGACTTAGAAAACTTTTCTAAATACTTATTGTAACGACTGGCCTTTCTTACACCTAAATACGACACTTAATACATCCTTGGTATTCATGTGCCGATCATTTAAGTGTTTAAAAGGCAGTTCATTTGGGGTGAAGAAAGAAAAGACAAAACAAAATCTCACAAAACGTGACGAGTAATATATAATATGAATAAGTCTACAAAAAGAAATCATTTTTATTATACACAACATCAGAGTACACTAACCTATTATCAGTCTGGATAGTTATAACAGCCTGTCCTTACAATCGCTGACAAATACAGACAAGAACAAAACAAAACAGAACAACGAGAGAATATAAGACATGTGAATACGTCTTGGAGAATCTAGCTCGTCACCTGAAAGCTCCAAAAAATCCAACTAAATCTGGAAAATATGCTCGGGCTAACTCGAGTTTTAGAATAAAATAACGCCCGGATCAGTCTGGTAAAACCAGCGTGAGAAACTCAAATCACAGGGAATTTTATTTATTATAACTTGTAAAATCCTT
Organism: Allium fistulosum; assembly: GCA_030737815.1. Taxonomy (NCBI): domain Eukaryota; kingdom Viridiplantae; phylum Streptophyta; class Magnoliopsida; order Asparagales; family Amaryllidaceae; genus Allium; species Allium fistulosum. The sequence continues at coordinate 695,682,041 of CM060904.1, forward strand.
TAAAATCAAAGATATCTCGTAAGACTACGCCGCCCATAAACACATACGGGTTTTTACCTTAGATAACCAAAACATTTTTATAGAAAATCCAGTGATATTATGATAATGTCTAGAACACAAATACATTTTAATCATAGCCGAAATTGTTACATTATTAAATTCGAGCATAATAGGTATATAATCAAGTCCGAAGGCACTTATTGGAGAATGTATTCCAACTATGAATGGGTAAGGATCTACCCACTGAATCCATACACCTCTAAATAAAATGTGCGGGAGGTCACAACACGTTGCACCTCTGCTACTCAAGACCGGTCCTACCCCTTACTGGATAGCGCCGAATATGATCACCTCTTGGTTGCGATTGAACAACCATAATGGCCCCCGAAGCATACATAGAGATATCGACACTATATGTTGAGATGATCACACCCTAATAGGAGCGACCCACATAGCCCTGCATCTTCAGTTTGAAACGCTTGAGTTGGATCGAAGTGGTTTTCGGATAATTTATACTTATATGATCCCGGTATCTTCGAAACAGTTGTCGATAGTTTCGGTAACCTCAACCTCGGTTCTTTTGGAAATAATCAGACAATACATAGGAGCAGGGATCACCCCCTAACCGTTTAAGTGGATGGATCTCCCTATCATTTATCCTAGGAGAACAAAACGAGATTTATACGCACAGTACAGGATCATCGAAAATAAATGTGCCATATAACTCATGTGTTTCTCCTAGATATTTCCGAAGTTATATTTTGATCCAGATTTGATAGTCGGTTATTTAACTATCAAATAAACAAACAAGCAACAACTCAAAGATTTAATTACCCATAGCAACCACTAAGCCTCAAACTAAATTTTTCATTTACTAAAACACTTTTCAAAAGTGTTTATCAAAAACATTCATATACTTATCTCACTGACATAAGTATATCCACAAAACATCTGTTAAAGATTTCTCATTTCCATATCATATAAAAGGATCAAAACTAAATGTTATTTAAATTATAGATAAAAATAACCTCAAACAATATTCCTTCGGCGTTGACTGTTGAACGAATGTCCATACCACCAGAATTAAGAAGGTCAATTAAAGGAAATCCAATCTCAAATTCTTTTATAAATTTCCTTCTATAAATCCTCTTAAAAAATCCCTTTTATTTATGAATCTCCTTTACTTAATTCCAAACTCATTTACAGAACTCTATATAAATCACCGAGTTAAATTTACAAAACTCTTTTATAAATATTAAAACCATTTATATATATCTCTTTATAAATTTCCAAAATTATTTATAAAACTTCCTTTATAAATATCCAAAATCATTTATAAAACTTTCTTATAAATATTCCTTATTTAAAACAAAACTCCTTTAACAAGCTGATTTAATAAAGTCCTTTTGATATACAAAAGGATTATTTAAAACGCCTTTACTAAAATCATTGCTTAACTTGAAACCATTATATATGGATATTTACATAACAAGCAGACATGTATAAGGGAATCAGCCAATAACAATCAATCATATAAGTAAATGTCCAACTTACCAAAATAGCAGATAGGGATTTGTTCTGCTAAAAACATGTCTAAGTTAATATAATGGCAGAACGAGATTTTATTTTGCCTAATAGATGTCACTATAATTTACTTGGTGAAATATGGTAGAACGATGATTTATTCTACAAAACAGATGTCAGATACAAGTTAATTAGCGGAACAATGATTTATTCTGCTAAATATATGTCATTGGGTTTCATATTCAATTGGCTTTACTTAAAATAGTCGACAAAGAAATCCCTTGGATTAAAATCTTCCTTTAAAAGAAAGTTACTTTAGAACAAAACCAATCTTCAGACTTAAAGTGGTTTAAACTATCAAACTTTATTTATTTAATAATTAAATAATATTTAAACTCTTTATTAAATCATAATTAAACCATAATTAAAAATTAAAAAATAATTAACTATTAAATAAATAACTAAGTAATAATTATCTTTTAAATAAATAATTAAATAATAGTCAACCTTTAAATAAATAATTAAACCATAATTAATCTTTAATTAATTATTAAATAATAACTTAAACTTTTAAATAATAATTAACTATTAATTAATCTCAATTAATCAATTAAATAATATTTAATTAAAACTTAATAATAAATTAAACCTTTATTTAAAATAATTAAATCATAATTAAGTTTTAATTAAATTTAACTTGATTAGAAATAAATTAATAACTAAACCCTTTCTTAAATAAATAATTTAATTAATCTTATTAAATAATAATTAAGTCTTAATAAATTAATTAAATAATAATTTACCTTTTATTAATTAACATATTATAATTTACTTACTTAAAAATAATTAAGTGCTAATTACCCTAACTTAATTACTGATTAAGCACTAATTACCTTATTTAATTATTTAATTAAATAATCATTAAGTAAATGAATAATATTTTTTTAAATGCTTAAAATATGTTTGAAAACACTTTTTAAAAAGATACTGAAGTTAAAACATTTTAAATTCAAAAAGAGTTCGTTTTTCACGAACTGCATTTATAACGACTATCGCTATACAACCCAAAATTTTCAAAACTTATTTAAAATATCAAAAGGTTTTAAAATACTTAGCTTTCATATACTAACTGCTTTTATAACTTAATATAAGATTTGAAACAAAAGTAAGGTTTTGGGAACTAAATCAAAGTTTTAAAACTTGTAACTTTTCAAAAACAATTCTTAAGTAAAACTAGTTTTCAAAATAAAGGATTTCTATGTCGCTATCTTACAAATTCAAGTATTAGCTTTTATTAATATATAACATTATAAGCACAAGTGTACCAATATATATCCATGACATAATCAACATACACAAGCAAAGGCATTAACTTGTTATTAATTAACCAACTTTCATTTCCAAGTTTACTACACCACATCCAAGCACATACTTATGCATACATAAGCAAAATAACTACAACATTGTCTAAACTAAACATCCAACATACTTAACAACCAAATAACAATATTTATTATCAAAGTAAAAATCAAATTTGAAGTTCAAAACATTTAAGAAAAAGATGAACTTTTTCTCAACATTAGGCCTCCAACTTATCTAAAGCGACCCGAGATGCTCCTGACTAACAACAACACTATGACACTCCTCTTCATTTCCTTGCCAAATGGCTTGGCCCAAGATATGATGCACATGGCCCAAGGATGGTGGAGCTTGGCCTTGAAAGGTGGAGGGACTTCGTATCATCATCGAATTCACAAAAATCGAATCCGAAAATGGGTTATCTTCCAACTGATTTTTGGACAAGTTACTCACGGAAATTAGAAAAGTTGTCAAAGGTAAAGTTCTTGAAAATTATATTTTATACAATTTCAAAAAAATAATCACTCAATTTGGATATTTTGAGGGAGATATAGCCAAAAGAAGACTTGGAAATCTGGGTCCGAAAATGAGTCTAAAAGAAATGAGATTTGGACATAGCTAAGCTCAAAATTTAAAGAAGTGGCACACATGAAAGTTGTAACCACTAGAATTTGCTACGGTTTGGAAAAAAATCTCCACTTGGATAAGACGTGAGAAAGATATGGTAGAAGGAGGAGGAGGAAAATTTGAAGAAATGAAAGGGGTATTTATAAGAAAGAAACAAAGTAAATTACCTTAGTACCTTTGGTCCTTTACCCTCCACCTCATATTGCCACATCACATGCCACCACTCCATTATGTAATTCAGCCTACAAGCTTGTCCCTCTTTCTTTTGCTTAGATAACATGCTTAATGACTTAAGTACTAATGTCTTCCAAAGATGTGATATTTGCTCATTCCATTTCTTTTATTTTTAAACTTATTTAACTTTCATTAAAATATCATATCATATTTTAATAACTTAAGTAAACATATATACATATATCTCTAAAGTGTGCTAACTTATGAATGTGAATATTTATCATATAGTTCGTAATATTTTCGATAACTTTTAGCCGATGAAATATCAAAAATTCGGAAAATGAATTCCGATCACATTTTCGATTTTTCTTCGAACTATGTATTTTTGTAAACATATTTTGAAAACTATTTCACCATCATTATTTAAAAAGTTTTATTTTGATTATAAAATCTATTATTTGAATATTTAAAATTAATTAAATATTCAAAAATCAAAGTGGTGAAATTCTGGGTCGTTACACTTATTGTTAACAATATAAGTATATTCACAAAATAATATGGAAGATTTCACTTTCAAAACTATACTTATTTGGGTTGAATAAGTGTCCTTTGAAGAAGAGATAATAATAACCTAAAACACTATTCCTTCAGTGTTAAGTATAAAAGGAATGTTTCATACCACCATAATTAAGAAGGTCATTTAGGGAAATCAAATCTCCTTTATAAATAAACTCTTTTATAAAATGCCCTTCAATAAACTCTTTCATATTTACAACTTTATTTATAAATTTATTTACAAAACCTTATTTATAAATCTTTTTATAAATTACAATTTATAAGTTCCCACTATAAAATACCATTTATAAACTTCTCTTATAAATCTCCAAGTTTAATTATAAGACTCTTTTTTATAGATTCCCAAATATACTTATAAAACTCCAAATTCATTTATAAAAATCCTTTATAAAACACATCCCTGTTTATAACTCTTTTATAAATCTTCCTTTATATTTATAAGAAAATCCTTTTTAACATTTCTTTCATATCTATAAATTCATTTCTATTTATAAAACACCGTTTATACATCATTAAATTTATCACATGGAAATATTCCATTTTTATAAAATACCACTTATAAGTTTCTCCTTAAATTTATAAAATACCATTTATAAATCTGTTCTTTTATTTTCAACATTTTATATAAAATGTAAAACAAATATTTATTCCAAATGTTTCCATCTTCTTTTAAAAAAAATCACTTTTAATAAAATATTACCCATTTTATTTACTTTTGAAAACAATCATTTATTTTTATAGAACATTTCTATAAAGACCAATACTTACAAAATAATTATTAAAACATTTACTATAAACATATATTTTAAAGAATAAATAAAGAAGTTGGAATAAAATAGAAGGGTTCAGAACTCATTTAAATTAAAATATCATAGAAAATTCCAAAAGATCAGATTAAAAATTACTTTTCCAAAATCAAACAGCAATTAATAGTATTTTCCAAAATACTATATCGAGGCAAATAGTTACTTTAGCACTTAACTGGTGCTATTACTACCTTTTCCTATAAAAAGATTCAATTTTTAATATATGTCGGTGTCACATCCAATATGGCCAAATAATCAAATTTCGACATCTAGCAATCTATATAATAGGTATATGACAAAAATAAATCTACGAATATATAACAGGAAATTAAAAATAACAATATCGAGAAATCCGGATTTCTCTACTCAATTCATGTATTTCCTATTTAAATGTCAATCGCTTTTCAAAAGCGGATATTTAACCAAATCAGGCAATAATTTCATCCAAACACAAATAATAAATTCTATCTACTATATATCGTACTGATTAACCAAAAAAGTGAGTTTGACTCACCGATATTCCAGTTGGTGCCGCAGTGTTCCGGTTTGAACTAAAATCGAACGACGTCCGATTTTAGCCTAAATTTTCACTTTTTCCAAATTCAACCAAACGAATTCCATCGCGTAACCTTTGCCATTATGAGCACAACGCAAAAAGTTTCGTCTCGATTGAACCTCGTATGCAAAAGTTATTCAAATTATAAGTTATCGCTTTTTATATATAATTAATTAAATCCATAATTACAATTTTAAAACTAATTACCCATTACACTTAAACCCCTTCTTCCCATTTCATACTCCCGGTTATAACCAGAAAGCAAACCCACTCCATGGCCAACCTTCCACTACCAATTACACCTCATCCACTCGACGAAACCAAGCACCGATTTCGTCGTTCACTTCCACTCTACGCAAGCTTCACCTCGATCCCATCCTCTCCCGTCGTAGCTCCTCCTTCCCCAATTGCATCCTGCAGCTTCATGTGTGGACCCATAAAGTCACGACCGCTTAGGTTAGATTGTACCACACTAACTTCGGCCAAAATGTGCTATTTCTCATGCCGAACTTCAATCCAAACTCGCCTTGAATCAATTCACGTCCATTTGTTTGAAAATCAAAGCCCTAGTTTAGGTTGATCCTCGATCACGACCGCTGCATGTTAAATCTCGAAGCCATGACCTCCACAAATACACCCATATGTAGATCTAAGCTCCACAAAACCAAAGACTCAAGCTTTTATTTTTTTAGATTTTATTTGAATTTTTTTTTATTTTACAAAAAGAGGATTAAAAGGTTTTCTATGTTTTAGTTTGTGTTTGATGGAATAGTATAAGGATGAAAGAAAACACGTGGAATGATTTGTATAAGGGTTAAATTAGAATAAATTTGAAAATCCCGGCACTTCGTCGTACAGAAATTTGTTCGCGTATGAACTATGAACGGCAAAACAAAAAAATGGTTGCGCTCGAAACGATAACGTAACCTCAAAATAATAATAATATACAATAGTTATTCGATTTCGTAAAATCACAAAAACACTATCATTTGCTGTAAAATCGTCAAACGATTAATTTTATAAATTTCTGAATTAAAAATTATGGAAACACCAAATAAATTAAATTAAAAACACGTCAATAAAAATCATGTCGTTACATTGAAATTAATTAATTAATTAATTTATTTGTTATTATTGTAAATAAATTTACAAAAGGAATTTACAATTATTATTTATTCATTGAAAAGGAATTGAACAAGACCATTGAATCCATTTAATTAACATTCAATTTAAAATCCCCATATTCAAATCATTATTCAAATATTAAATTCATAATTTAAATATTTTAAATAAACTCTATATTTGAATTCAAGTTAAAAAAATTTAAAACCAATATTTCCAATATTTAAAATTAGCTAAATATTCAAGAGCAAACGACCAAATTCCGGGTTGTTACAAGAACAATTCGACCAGATCAAATAGGTGAGTATATTAGAAAGGGTTCCAAGAGTATCTAAAATGAATCAGGTTCATTCTCAAGTCATTCCTCCTAATAATACATAATGATGTATTGATAAGGAGTAATCGGACTTTATTAAACAAAGTTTGATTGATGAAGAGTGAAGTTGAGACTACTCTTTCCATAAGGATATGTTCTTAAAAGTAATTACATATGTTCAATTTAATTTCATCTAAAGCATAGTGTATGAAATCATGTAAAATATGAGTTAATAAGAAACCCCTACAAGTCCTAGGTCAATGAGTTGATAGGTTGTATGAGTCGAAAGACTGAACGTAAAATTCACTCATGAAAGTTCTTGTTTGGATCACCCCGAGTTTGGGACCGACCAACACTGGTTGACCAATTTACTATCAACTTAAGTTTTGTGAACTCAAAATTGAATCATTTTTATGTAAGTATTGGATACAACCAAAATACTCTAACATAGAAACTGATTATATAAGACGAAATGAAATTAACTAGGCCTAAAATAGACACAACACATTAAAATGTCTAATAAAAATCTCACATTAAAAAGAAATTATGAGTGTCTCCAAGTACATTATCAAAATATGATTTTAATAGTTATACCCAAAGGGACACAATCCATTAGCTGCAAATGTGTCTTCAAGAAGAAGAACAATGTAGTTAGAATGTCATAAGCTACATTGATGAGAATACGTAAATTTCAATTGTTGAAATTGGCGTAACACATTCATCGATCAACGTGCTTAAATTTATTTAGGTTCTGCTCAAAAAATTATCTCCTAGTATGACTTTGAGTTTGGTACATCCATATTGAAACAAAAATTCCATATAGCGATTTAGAATAAACAGTTTTCATATGATAACCAAAATGCCACGACATCAGTGGGAGTGATAACTGAGTTTATAAGTGTTGGATAAGATTCAAGAACCGATATGGTAGTATAGTTCGACAAGCATCAGAATTGAGCATATAATTTGGTAGAGAAATCAAATAGTTTGATTATCTATTATAATGCCAAGCAAACTTGTGTCTATAACAAAGAATATTAAAAGGTACTAGAATATTTCTAAAAACGTAAGTAAGGATGTCGAGATTGTCCTAAATGATACATACAGACACCATATTAAAATGTTTTGTATGGAACATGTGAGATGGATTCCTTATGCATCGATGTAGGAATTATCATATGTGACATATTATACACTATATTTAAATTTGCTTATATAATTGGTATACTGAGTGAGAATCAAATCTGAATTAAACCCCTTAAATGATAGTTATAGATGTTATCGAATATTTATGAAATACTAGATAATTTTTTATAGAAACAATGAACTCCTTATGAAGGATTGTTTGGATTTGAACTTCATAAGTGATATCAAATATAGTATGTCAAACCTAAATTCATGTTCAACTTCGGTTAAGGAGCTTTAATTTGGAAATATTTCAAATAAGAGGTGGTTGCTAATTCAATTGAAAGGCTAAGTACATTGCCTTGAATAGCATCGCAATAAAACTGGTATAAATATAAATGCAAAAAATTATAGCTGAGATAAGAGTGATTCCAAATGTTGAGAATCTCATGACGTTATTTTGTGAAAACAATGCTAGGGCTCACAAGATGACAAAACACACACTGCGAAAGTTCCTCATCTAAAGGTAGTTCATCAAAGCAGAGAGATCTGATCAAATAGATAATGATACAATATAGCAGATCTGTTCACTAAGGGAATAGCTCGATCATTTCTGAGTTAATCGAAGGAATAGGATTAAGATTCCATAATGGATCCCAAGTGCAAGTGGGGGATTTAAAGAGTTAACAGTATGCCATAGGAGCAATTATGTCATTTGTTACATATATCTAGCTCTATAGTCAATCTTGTTTGTGGTAACGGTGTTTGTCTCTCTTTATATACTTCGATATATTTTGATATAACTAATTAAGTAATTAATTTAAAGTATATAATAAGTAAATTATTAAATGTAATGTTATGTGATTGTGATTGCAAATAGTCAAAATCGTGAGTAATTAATATCAAAATAAAATGGCATTTCGTTTTAAATATTCCTAGTCAAGATGTTTCGAGAAAAGTATATCGATTCATCTGGTAAAACTAGAGTACATAGCGCTCTCTAAATTTTTGGTAATGTATTACTTATGGATGTTGGAGGAACCAAATGGTTACATACTTGTAGCTATCGAAAAACTATTAAATGACTCGTTTGAGAGATTTTTGTTGCTTGATAAATACTAGGTCAAATAGGAAATCTCTGTATGATGATGTTACACAGTTCCCTCGAATTAACAATACTACAGTACTTCAATGTGAATATTTCCCTTTGATTGTAGTTAAATCATGGCATGGCAGTCCATCGAGTGACTATAGTCGGGTTTGAGTTGAAGCAGGAAGTGAAGCACTATTCAATAGAGAATTCTTCTCTTCGGTTTTATGAGATTAGTATCACGGTCAACTGTAGTCAACTCAAAGTCAAAATCTTTAGCCAGAGTGGAAAAATTAACATTGACTAAATATTTAGCCAACCTGGGAATTATGTTAATGCTGGTAAAGATTGCTTGCTAACGCTAGGATTGAAAATAGAAAATGAGGAGCAAATAAGCAATTAAAGTAAACACAAGACATATAGTGGTTTGAAAAAGCTTGCCAACATCCACCGTGTAACACCTCGAAAATTTAAGTGGAAATTTAATAAAAAATTAAATTTAAATATAACAAGGGCAAAAATGAAATTTTCACAAATATTCGAATATTACTACGAAAATTGCATCATTGCGTTCGTAGCAATTTTCATATACAACATTTTGAAATAGGGCTAATATGATAAAGTTATAAACGTTTTAAATTTCAAAATTAAAAATAATTAAAAAAGAAAATAAGGACAAAAATATTTTAAAAGCAGAAAGCTCCATCAGTCGACAAATAAACTGGGATCGGTCGACCGCTACCAACTATAGCGGTCAATCGCCCCTGCTATAATGGTCGACCAATCAATGGTTTAGGGCTAGGTTTTTTTTGCCAATGGCCTGAATTTGATCGTATATTTTTAGCAACGCTTCAAATTAGATCGTATATTTTGAAAGTTCCAGGTTAGTTTGCACCCCTATAAATATCATCCTAATGTAAACCCTGATTCACAAATTATAACCAATGCATCCAAACTCTGCTTCTTTGAAAACTCAAATCTCTTCCTCCTCAAATCACAAACTTCTTCAAAATAAATAAAAATAAAAATAAAGAGTTTGAAGAAGAAAAAATCAAGCAAAGATCTAGCGAACGAAGGAGATTCCAAGCGTAATTCGAAGAGGATAGCTTTGGTTTGAGGTGAGTGGGATCATTTTTAGTTAGATGATTTACGTACAATTAATTTTAGTACACCTATTTGATCTAGGATGCTAGAAGTTGAATTAAAAACATTTTTTAATTAAATTGGAAATTTAATAGTATTTATATGAATATGATTCCCCTTTTCTAATTTAGATCTGACTAATGTTAACCTGTAAATTAAGAAATTGATAGATCTGAATATAATCTGTTAATGTTGATGCTAAACCTAGGTTAAATTGATTACTGCAAATTGAAATTGAATATGGAATTTTGATAATTACAAATTATAGATTCACAAGTTGGTTAACTGAAATTCGGATTATAAGTTCACTATAATGGAATTTGGGAACGATAATCATTAAAAAACGAAAACAAATAATAATCTGTAATTAAAAGCAATAAACGACGAGGACTGGTCGACCGCTTACTGGAGTCGGTCGAAAGCAAGCGGTCGACCGCTATAGGAGCAAGAAGTTGACCAGTTAGCATTTTCTGAGTGTAGTATGAACCTCGGCTTAAGGCCAAAGTTAGAAATAAAATAGCGGTATGTGTATATATATGTATGTATGTCAGTATAAGTAGGCAGCTAGTTTTCTATGTGGCGACACTATGACGTTGCTGGACTGGATAAATGCTATTTATCCAGAAGGGGTCGATATTTGATTAGGGCAATTCTATCGTAAATTGCACTCTTACGAGGTTCTACAGTAGATGCGCAACACGAATGATGATGCCTGATGGATTGTGTGGCCCAACACTAACGAGAGTTCCTTGGTTTTCACAGTGACGCGATGTGATGATGTGTTGTTGATGGATCCTAACGCGGTGCAATAAGAGGTACTATGTTACCACTGAGAGATGTTCACGGATGCAATAATGACGAGACACTTCGGCGAGTCGGCATTACGAGCTTTCCTTCAATGCGTAACTAGAATATGTGAAGTTGTAGTTGTGGGAATATAGTCCCATGATGGAAATTATAGGGAAACCTAGGTTGGATTAGTTATGTGTAGTAATAGTTGTTGGAAATGTAGTCCCATGGTGGAAATCTATAAGGAAACCTAAATAGAATCGTTCTAGAAGCTATTAGCTGATCGTCGGTTGTCTTAAAGTTCGATTAGTTGTTCGACCCTAAGTAAGGGCCTACACAAGTCATTAGTTTAGGTGTGTATTAAGCTAGACCCCTTAAATTAAGAAACAAGTAATTCACAGACACTTGTATGGCACCTTAGGTCACATAGAGTGCTACTAAATTCAATTGCATGTGATCATCATATATTAATGATGTACTCATTTACCAGACTTTTGTCTGACCCACTTCCTTTTCCTTTCTTTTTTCCCACCATAGGAGGATGGGGTAGCAGGTAATAGGCCCAGCAATAGTACTTGGAGAGGCGAGCTTAGCATCAGAGTAGCTTTTTATTTCCTATTACTCTCCATGAATTGTTTACCGTACCTAGTATTTTATTAGACTATTTAATGTATTTCTGTATGATGTAGATTTGAATATGTACTGTTTTAAGACTATGTTTTTGGATATTTTTTGAGATGATTATTTTTAGTATTTATATTTTTTTGCATGCCGCTATGAGATCTGAAACTGCAGTATATCTTAGATTATATCTTTGTATCTTTATTCTTTGAAATGTTTACAAACCCCGATAGCTCATACTTCTTGGCACCGATGCCAGTCTGAAATTTACCCTAGACTTTGGATCGATGTGTCGAGAGTTGCGGATTGTCACACACTGAAGATTCCTTACTATATTGATCTCTTATAATTAAAAGGAATTACAAGAGAATAATAAGACATTAAGAGCATTTAAGGTTACAATGTGGCTAACTTAGGAGCTCTAGTATTTTTTATATGCTAATAATATATTTATGAACCCGTATGAAGTAACATAGCAAGGGATATTTATAGCAGTTGAAGTTGGCCTTTGAATGTCTGAGATTGCATAGTTGAAAGTCAAGAATCACTCTGGACCATCGATCTGGTCATTTTGGCCGATGAGGGAAAGCTAGAGAGGTGGTGTTATTGTGTAGCTAGGATGCGTGCTAGTTATCACTTCGCACCAAAAGTGTGCATTTTGCATAGCAAGGAGGCAAGGCATATGAATGGGTGTGCTTCTGTCAGATTTTCTATTCACACAGGTAGTTTGTATGCATAGTTGCACTTTTGTTAGTCGACAAACAGTGTCGTGTAGTACTCTTGAAAATAAGGCTGAAGAGAAGCTGCTTTTACTCAGTAATGGTCGGTCGTTCATAGCAAAAGCTTGCTAAGTAAAAAAAGCTAAATAGGATGAGACAAAACATAAATATTATGATAAGATGTGCAAAGTGGGGTCGGGCGTAGGCGGGCTAAGAAGAAGCCGGGCGAAGGGCCGGTTGCTTTTGAGCAGGGTTTAGCCGAATGAGTAAATTTGGTTGTTGAGTTGGGCTAGCCGACTTAGGAGAGTGGGTGGCAGTATCGGTGATGTGTTTACTTGCTGTTATCAAGCATATTGGCTTGAGCTAGGTCGGGACTAGATGTGCTGGCCGACAAATCTTTTACTAACGAGAATTAAGCAATAGTTAAATATAAAACAATATTTTTTAACCAAGGACTATTTTTATCGACTAATCAGGTTGAATGTGGATAATATTGGAGTTTTGAACAATACCAAATTCCATACACCCTAATGTGATATGGTGTTGGAAAAGAGAACATATGTAGATTATTGTCACTGCTGGTACCGCTTAAGATAATATAAAATATGATCTTTTCTACTGAAAAGTTCTATAAACGATGAATTCGGCCAAACCATCACACCACTAGCTAAGGTGATGTGTGAACATTAATATTTGAATTGTTCAATATTAATTGTTCACCAAATTCATACCTTTGATTCACATAACCACATTTGTGAATTCTTTGAAAAACCACACAATTTGGTCTGTTTAAATAGTGTTATAAATTAATATATTTAAGGATATCAATTAATTATTTTCTATTTTACATTTGAGTGTTGTTAGTAATTATTCAAATGTGCGTATAAAGGTTATGTATATACATATATCGTTATATGATATCGGTATATATTTAAACGACTTTAAATAGAGATAATTACACAAATAGACTTTTGGATACTTTTCTCCAATTGAATGGAAGAATGGTCGTTCTTAATAAAGGATGAGGTGGCATGATTGGTAATTGAATGGGAAGTAAAGAAGGGAAATTTTAATAAGGAGAATTGAAAAGGTTTCATTCTTCCCATCAAAACAAATCCCCTAATTTCATTTCTTTTTGCTAAAAAAAGTCTCCTTCTTCCTCCCATCATAGCTGCTTACCCCTTCTCTCTTATGGCCAATTTTTTTCTCTTTCCACCTAAAATCAATTAAAACAAATAAATAAGATGGTTCATCCGATTCTAACAAATTTTGGATGTTGATTCAAGGAATCCAATGAGGATTTTTGAATCAAGGTGTTATAATGGGCAAGACTCTTTCATGTCCAATTCCTTTTAATTTTATCTACTTAAGATGTTTAACCCTGACCAAATTCACACACACACACACACACACATATATATATATATATATATTAAATTAACACTTATTGGATTTAATCTAAAACCTTTTGTGTATTGTCATTTAATCATAAAATCAATTTTGTGTTTGTTAATTTGCGTATCGTTGTTGTTCATTACATCTTAAATCATTTGTTAATGTATATTTGATTTGCTGTAATAAAATTTTCATATGTTATCATAATTTAATTTACTTATAATTATGGATTTGATATTTAATTACTTTAATTGTATATATTTATATACATTCATCTTCATGTTATCCAAAATAGTAAGCCACTCTTAAGTTAAATCTTTTGATTAAGTTAATTTTGTTTTTAAATTAATATAGTCAATGTTTTACTATTTACTCAAATATATGTTTGAAATTTAAATTTTAAATTACAGTGCATACATATGTGTATATGTATATATGGAATGTTTTAAACATTAATCTTTTGACTGGAGCAACATATATTAATAACGAATATGGTTTATAATAATCCTGTTTACATGTTGGTTATTTGTTTTTTAGATCTGTAATATTAAAGTAAAGATATTTTGGTTATAAATATGTATATAGTTCTTTTCATATATATATATATATATATATATATATATTAAACATATTGTTAATTGTGTGTTTACAAAAGAGGAAGTTTTGCATAGAAGGGCATTCAAATGAACACTGAACGCAGCCTTATTCCAAGTTAACAAGTTATAAATACCAAGGCCACCTTTGATTTTTGTTTTCTCCATTCTGGCAAAAGAGCAAGGGATAATTTTCCTAGAATGAATTGTCCCAGTCCAGAAGTATCGCAACATAGCATTCCTAACCATATTAACAAGCTTATAGGGGAGGATAAACATCCTTGACCAATAAACCATCATAGAAGATATGACAGACTTTATCAGAACAAGTCTACCAGCTTGAGATATGAATCTATTAGCCCAACAGTTCATAATGCCACATATTTTCGTGTACAAAGGCAGGCAATCTGCAGTTGTAATTCTAGAAGTGCATAATGGAAGGCCCAGATAATTCATGCTATTATTCATTGATTGCATACCAGAAAGATCAATCAAATGTTGAGATTCTTCAGAGGAGATGCCAGATGTGAGTAAATGAGATTTGGTTGCATTCAATTTCAGACCAGTCACTAGGTAGAACTTGTGCAGAGAAACTATAATTTGAACAATAGAGCCATGGTCTGGTTTAGTAAAAATCATAATGTCATCTGCAAAAAGGAGAGATGTGATTTGAGGGGACTTGCATTTAGAATGGAACAATATCTCCTTCTGCTCATATTTCAATTTCAGCATAAAGGAAAACACTTCCATAACAAGGATAAAAAGATAAGAAGATAATGGATCCCCCTGCCTGATCCCCTGCCTGCTCTTGAAAAAACCAGATGAGAACCCATTATATTTTATTGAGAAAGTGGGGGATGAAATACAGCTGTAGATCCAAGCAACATAAACTTTAGGAAAACCCATGAGAGTCAAGATTCTCACAATAGATGTCCAGTGAATACTATCATACGCCTTCATTAAGTCAAGTTTTAGCATGGCATTCCGGGTAGCATGAGCACGACCATAACCCTTAAGCAATTCATGAGTTAAGAGGATGTTGTCAAGTATATTCCTCTTGGGAAGGAAGGCAGTTTGTGTTTTGGAAATGATTCTGCTTAGCACAACAGCAATTCTAGAAGCAAGAATCTTGGAAATACACTTATACTTGACATTGCAACACGAGATGGGCCTAAAAGATGTTACTGAAGATAGAGGATGGACCTTTGGGATAAGAACAAGGTTAGTAGTGTTCACTTCTTTAAGAAGTTTGAAGCTTGTGAAAAAGTTATGAACAGCTCTTAAGAAATCCTTCTCAATGATATCCCAACTGTTAATGAAGAAATGGACATTGAATCCATCCGGCCCACCACTCGAATGCTTGTTCATGGAAAACAGAGTATCCTTAATTTCCTTATCAGTAACCCTAGTGACAAGGGAGCTTGCTTCCTCAGGATGAATTTTTGGAAGCTGCAGATGAGAAAGATCATCAAGATGTGGATTGAAGTCATTACTGTTACCCAATAAGCTGCTAAAGTAATTGAGAAGGGCATTATCAACATCAGCTGGTTCAGAATGCAGCACCCCAAACTCATCAAAGATAGAGGTGATTCTCTTTGGGTTGTTTGGACAAAAAAGTATAATCTACGTAATAAAAATTTCTGGACCATGACAGTGCCCCAAAATTCTAGCTAGACTTGGAGGAAGTTGCTTGGCCTAAGAAATTCCTTCTTACCATATATTAGGTACTCTCTTTCTCAGAACAGTACTATCAAATTCTGGAATGAACCATGGATGTCTGAAGGATTGGTGCTTGGAAAAATCTTTTCCCCTTTCCAAATTGATCAGACTGGAATTAATAGGGATGCTTATGCCATGGAATATTTGGCTGATGGTTTGCTTGTGTTGCCTTACACCAGTAACCAAGAAATAAATGCAGTTTGGAATAAGTACCATGCAAGCAAGTATCCAACTACTCCTGAGGACATTCTTCTATGGAATGGAAAGATTCACTCTATTCGGGTTGCTTATGATCTTCTAGCAAAGGTATCTGAAAGCCCAAACTTTGTTTGGCATAAGGTTGTTTGGTCTAGATTCTCTCCGGCCAGAGAAAACTTACTGATGTGGAAGATTTTAATTCATGCTCTTCTAACCAAAAGTAAACTTATGAGTTATGGAATGAATATTGACACTCTTTGTGTATTCTGCAAGAATCATAATGAATCTTTAGAACATCTATTCTTCGAATGCACTGATCTTCTGGATTTGTGGAAAAGAGTGGTAGGAAGAATTAATTCAAATCATGATCATGGAATCTCTTCAGTGGAGTGGGATCTGATAAGTAAGTCAACTAAGTGGAAGAAGCATGACAGAACTGTTTTCTTTTTCTACTTAAAAAAATACTTGAATCTGATTTGGGAGGAAAGAAACCTTAGATGTTTTGAAAATAAGAGCAGGAGCATGTACCAATTATGGGAGTATTTCCAGCAAGTTGTCATACTGGGTATGAAGGAAAGTCAGTATGACTTTTTCTGTCAACTGATAGATCGTTAGCTTTGCTATATCTTTTGTGTCTCTCTTGTTTCTAGTGCTTGTCTTTCAGTGTGTATTTGTTTCCTTGTTTAACTATTGTGTGGTTTTGCAGTGTTTCTTTTTCTTTTCTATTTTGGGATAATGAGCTTGTTCATTATCTTATCTTCTTTTCTTTTATCAATAAACTGGTAGGGGACCAGTTAACCCCGCTTGCCTTGCAAAAAAAAAGAGGAAGTTGGAATCAACTAAAATATTCACTCTTTCTATTTCTTTTTTTATCCTGATTTGATTAGATCCAGATCTAATGTATACTTTTATTTCCATCTTCACTTATACACCAGCATTCTCTTATTTTGATAATTTCATTATATATAATTCGTTTATATATATATATATAAGTGGCAATATAGATATCACATTTAAGTGTGTGTGTGTGTATATATATATATATGTGTGTGTCTAAATTATATATACATATATGTAAATATATGGTACTATAAATATCTATATACAAACATATTATACTATATTTCTCACACACACACACACACTTGGGCATTTAGATTCTCAATATTCTTATGAAAATACATATGAATATGTAAGTATTATATATATATATGCAATAGACATAAATCCCAATATCTATATGCGTATGTACATATAGTTATACACATGTTTTTATTCATTATATTATGTTGTTATATCATTGAATGTACACATTATGCGTTGAAATAAACGTTCAATTAAACTAAGTAGAGTAGTTAATCAACTAATATGAAATAATTTTAACTAATATATGGTTTAGATTGGATCTAATGCTAGATAATAGATTACACAAGCCCATTAAGCTCCAAAAAGGTGTATTTTTTTTGAAATTTACCAATTTCACCCACTGGCAAGCTGGGTTTGACCCAACACATATAAGGTTTAAATTGGGAAGAAACCCCATTTTAAATAGTTAAAGATATGTGGTTGTTTGATCAACATTACAAATGTAAGCTTCATGAATCTAAAACAAAATCTATTTATGTAAATCTATAGCCAGTTCATAAAATGTTTTGAATGCATATTTCATCGCACTAAGAAACAAATTATTTTTTTGTGATACAATACCTTCTTATCGATGGAATATCTTTCTAGTGAAATTAGCGGTAGTGCAACAGGGAGTCAACATGCTTTATCGATTCAAATTTTATGGATACAAATTAGGGGTAGTCCAACATGAAAATAAATTTTATGGATACAAATTTAACAATGCCCAAATGGACGTAGCTCGTTAGAATGTTTATAAGAAGTCTCGCATATTGAAAAGGAACTACGCATTTCTTACTAGTATCAAGAAATTAGATTGTTAGTAAAGAAAATCTCCTCGGCTATTGTTAATAAATGGAGAGTGTAGACTCTACCGTACGACATTATGCTTTAATTCCAAAATGGATTCCAAGTACATCGACAAAAAATGATTTTTGTAATTGGATCCGAAAGGATTTGATCCAATAGTCGCCAAGAAGTCTTTGAAAAGAAGATCAACGCAGTTGAAATTGCGTAAAGCAAGGTTGATGGGAATGACATCATTGATTTCAAGTGTTCAAATTAGTGGAACAATTCTGCTAATCAATGTGCTTAAGTCCATTCAGATTCTACTCGAAAATTATCAAACAATATGATTATGAGTTTTGGCATACTGATGTTGAAGCAGAACTTCTAAATAACAATTTACAGGAAGCCGTTTGCACACTATAGCCAAAATGTCTCAAAGTCGATCAGAGTGATAACAAAGCTTGAGGATTTTAAAGATAAGATCTTAGATAAGCATCTAGAGGCTGAGCAGATAGAGAAACCAACAGTCAAAATGCAGAAGAAGCATATGGCCGTAAGAAAGAAAATCGAAGGTACTAATACATTTCTGATACTATAAGTAAGTAACATGATACTTATTGGTAATGATGTACCTAAGTCAAAATCAATTTAAGTTTTTCTTATTTAATTCTTGATCAAAGATTTGAAAACGACATCATTTTACTGGTATAAGAGGATTTTGGGAGTGTCCCAATAAATATACACATACATCATATTAAACTATTTAATATGGATCATATGGAATAGATTCCTCGTGCATTGGCAATAGAAACCATTATATATGCTATGTTTTGTACTAGATCAAAATTTCCCTATACACTTATTGTAGTATGCGAATATTAAATCTAAGTAATAATCATTGAACGATAGTTAAGGGTATTCTCTAGTATTTATGAAATATTAGAGAATTTTTTATGGAAGCAATAAACTACTTATGAAGCTGTATTCGAATTGGAACTTCATAAGTAGCATCGAATATAGTTAGTCAATATTAAATTCATATTCACTGTTTATTAAGGGGTTTTAAGTTCGAAATATTCCAAATGAGAGGTTGTGGTTGAATAGTGCCACAATGAAAGTAGTATATGTGTGCAAATTTATAAAAAAACTACGGATGGTTCCCACCATTTAAAATCCAATAACATACTATGGTAACAATGATGTAATATAGATTACAGTAGGAACCAACGGCTGGATAAGAGTTCAAGATTTTTTCATTGTAATTAACATATGATTAAGGAGTCCATCAATGACGGATAAGTATAATAAAAAAGTATATATAAAATAATAAAATTATAGATCCAGTCACCAAGACCCTTTATTATTTTTTTTCTAGCAAAATTGATAAAGAGTATGGTTATGATTCACCATAATTGGCAACAAGTGCAAGTGGGAGATTGATAGAGTTAAGGTGTGCTCCTGGGGCAATTATGTAATTGATTAGATAACTTAACTCTGATTGTGAACCTTGTTTGAAATAAAGTAAGATTTTGGTTTTATTTTTTGTTGTATATATTGTTACATTGGGCTATGACTAATGTTTTAAATGCATTATATATATATATATAAGTAGAAAATTCCTAGGAAAAGTGTAACAACCCACATTTTTATGTATCGGTGGATCGTAAAAATATTTTTTTCATAACCAACTGGGATGGATTAGGCTATAACTTTGGGTAATGTTGAGTATTGACATTTTTTAACCCTTATAATTTATTTTGAATGGTTTTGAACAAGAAAACTTGTGAGGGAAATAATTTTTGGTAGCAGCCAGATTAGGGTCTAAAACCACGTCTAAGTGAAAGATACGGTGGTTTCTTTTCCATAGAGTGGTCATAACGTGATTTTGGCCTTACTGTTTAGGATGTATGGCTACTTGAAGTTAGACAGTTTTTGGACGGATTAGCAGGTAATTAGACTTAGCCCATAATTAGCCCACTAACCTATTTAAGGAATTGAGCTAATTAGACCTTGATGGGACAACCTTTAATCACTTTCTCACTTTCCAAAACAATTATCTCAACCATCTATTAATCATCGTCTTATCCAATACCATCATAAAACCTTTGTAAATATAGCTAAAACATGCAACTAAAGGGTGATTATCATTGAGATTGGCAAAGGAACATTTGGGATCATGCTTGGCTGTCCATAGAAGATCTACTTCGTCTTTAATGCCATTTGGTATCAAGGTGAGTGATTTACCATCTTTCACTGTTTTTAAATGCTTTTAAATGATAAAAATATGGTTTTGAAATATTTTCCAAGTTAAAAACAAAATTTCTATATGGTTTAAATTTATAAATGTTTTCTAAATGAATTTGAATGCTATTAATTCATTTTACATTGATTTGGTATGAATTTGCATGTATATGCATGTGGTAGTTAAATGTGGGGATTACAGGATAGTATATGGATGTTTTATTGATAAGATGCATGTTGGTTGTCGTTTTGTATGGTGTTTGCTTAAGATAAAATATGGTGTATCGATATGCATTTTTGAGTATGAATCAGCTGTTGAAAGATAGAAGTTGTATTAATAGAGATCTAGAGTTTAGATTGGAGTCGAAAATCAATGGACAGTCAATGTAAAAAGGAGCCAAAATAACTTACATAATAATTTGATACAAGTGCATCGTTCGGCATCGACTGACCCCATGGGTTGGCACCGAATGATTGAAGGAGAGGTAAAAATGCAAGATGATGAAGTGTTGAGGTTTTGAATTTGGACTTTGGAGATACATGGGGCATGCATGAGCAATGCTCCAGGCCACTTAGTTAAAAACTTGAGGAAGCTTCAAAGTGGCTCACCACCGACTGATCCTACCACTGAACGAATGCCACCGTGCTTGGATCGAGATGTGATCGATAGGAGAGATTCTAAACGATACGATGAGGCCATTTAATCGATCACTAGGAGTTTTGGCCCACTGATTTTGACTTTTGGCTAAAAATACGATCGATAAGAATATTGGAGCAAGTGTTGTGCAAATGCGAGGAAAGCTTGGAGTTGCTTCGGTTAAAGGAGGGTACTTCATTGATGCATAGTGAAGTCTCAGAAGTAGTTGAAGAAAGTCAAAGTATTAGTTATGTCCTAAGGCCATCGTTCGACACTGAACGATAAAAAATTTCCATGTGATGTCGCGATCGATATGGAGAGGTCGTGGTGATGTGTAGGACTTTATTGCTCGATCACAAGTGTTTTTAGTAAGTAGACGGTGAGATATCATCAATCGATCTGGACTATACTGAAGATGTAGAGATGACACGAGAGAGATGGAGTTTTACTACGAGCTATACATAGGGAATTGTATGTGTTACTTCGGGCTTGACATGGGAACCTACTAGGAATTATATGTGGTGTTCTCAGCTTCAACGGCATGATATTGTGAGTTGTTTGATCAAGCATTTCAAGTGGAGAGTGTCTGTAGGACTTTGTAATGGTCCAAGGAAGCATGCATGGCAATGTGAGAAACTAGAGTGGGATGTACAACGTGTTCTATTATCTATGTGTTTTCCAAAGAATCGTTGGACAACTATGTGGATGAAGTGTGTTCGTAAATAGGAACATGTGAGGATGTTCATCAAAGTCGTTTGTGTGTATCCTGGATAGTTTGTATGTACCCATGTGATTGGACGTCCGTATGTGTCTAGTTCCTATCCAGTCTGTGCGGCACAAGTTCATGTATTAAGTATACGCACATTGTTATTTGCACTTATTTACCATTATTATGTACTAATGCTTGTATTTGAATTTTAGTGGTATACCAACGGGTCTGATCGCCGGAAATATTAGGAATCATGTATGTTTGATATGATTGTTTGGATATTTTGTGTGGTGTGGTTCAAGTGTATGTATTGTACGTACACATGATTGCTAGAGTATAATTGAGTCTACAGGTTGCATTTTTTGTCTCTTGGAATTTCTGGGACGAGATTCTTTCAAGGGAAAAATGTAACACCATAGACTTTTATAAAAAGAGATAATTAATTTAAAATGACATTTTGGTAATTTTATGTAAAGTTAGAAAACTGAATTTTTATAAATAAAGTAATTTGATAAATCTGATTTTTCCATTGCATTAAGCAGATTTTTATAGCCCAAATTCATATATAAAATGTCAAAAACAAACAAAGAATGAAAAAGATACCGATTCTTTATTATAACCTGCATTATGGAGCAAAACGAGTCAAGGCCTAGGTAGAGGCTGAGGGGATTTCAGTTTTTATGCCTATAAAAGTGATGTTTCTAAGCTTAATTCACCTTGTCCTTCATCTCTATTCATTATGTAGTAACCATTTCTTCTAATCTTCAATTTTCTTCTTCTTCTTTCTTAAATCTCTAAAACAAATCTCTTTACCTATAAAAAGTAAATCAAATTCCTCCAAAAAAAGTTGAATCAAATTAAAAAGAAGAGAGAGCAAACCAAAACAATTGACAGATAAATAAAGGAGAAGAACGTGAAATCAAATCAGAACAAAGGAGATTTCTTTAAAACATCATATAAGGTGAGTAAGTTTATTTACGACATGAGTATGATGTAGATAAGTATTTAAATTTCATTTATATATCTATTTAGAATTAAAAATATGATTTCTAATTTAATTTGATAATTATAATTTCAGATCATTATGAATTAAGATAATTCGTAAACCCTATGCAATGATTCGATAATATAATTGTTTAAACTTGGAGGGAGGGTAAATCGGTTAGAGTTCACCTTTAAAACTTTATAGATCTTATTTCATGTGGTAGATTTGAACTAATTTAGATGGATAAAAAGTGAATCTATGAATATATCCTTTAAAAATCATATTAACCCGTTTCTATCAACTTTAAATAAAATTGAATATACATGGATAAATCATTGTATAGTTATATACAATTAATATAATAAATTACGTAAAAAGTTTGGAAATGAATGGCGTCGAATTTATATATAGGTACCTATTTAAAAGATGAATTACACAAACTCAAAAGTTGTAATTAAGCCTGGAAGAAGAAATAAGAGATAAACGATAACAAAAGGAGAACAAAACAAAATACAGCTGGTTCTGGCATCTAAAACCACGAACCAGACGTTTGAAATCTATGTTTAGACGTCCGAAATAAGGTCTAGGCATCTGAATTTAAATAGTATAAAACCCGAAAGAATTATGTTGAAATCTGACTAGGTTCAAACATTGAAATTCACATTCAGGATATTTGAAAGTCACAATAAGACATTTGAAAATGAATTCAGATGTCTAATTGCCTATAGAAATTTAGTACCGAGATTCAAGCGTCTGAACTAATATCCAAACATTTGAAAAATGTCTAGAAATCTGATCGTTGTGTTCAGACGACGGAATTGTGTAGACAACCAAGTTTGAATCTGGACCTGGTGCATGCCAAGTAGGATAGCTTTGGGGAATTTTTTCCCACTTCCTTGATTACCTAGAGCTCATGTAATTACATGAAGTCATGTAATGCACTGAGCTTGTTTCACACACGGTGACGTTCCAGAGTCTGCACTTTATGATGTTGTATAAAGTGATGCTCAATGGTGCATGTGGTTGTATCGTAATTCGAGGCTCCTGTTGTTACTACAGTAGTCACGGTCACATTTTGGTGACTGGCCATATTAGCATGATAGAAATCATTCGGGAGGATTAACCTACAAAAGAACTCGAATTATCAACCTTTCTATGCTGATTTTTTGAACAATGTGAGGGTGTAGAATATGCTTTGCCACTCAGGTTGTTTACTTGCTGCTTTCGTAGGCAGTTTACCATTAGAGTTGTTTATTCGACATGTGCCTTAGCATTGGTATGTATACTCGGAAACATTTTACCATTAGAAACGTTTGCTCAATGTATAGTTATACTATCAAGACTGTACACTCTGTATTCCTAGGTTTACTCAGTTTCTGGATGTCCAACATGTGGGTGGAAATCTTCATAGAGTACTATTAGATTTAGGCATATTATGAATTTTTATCTTATAGTGTGTAAATTGACTAATCCTTATACGTAGTACTCGCACACAAAAATGAACACCCCTGGGTTGTATAAATTATAAATAATACTTCAATCACCTATTAACACCATACCACTAGTGATAGTACTCACTCACCAGACCTTGTCTTATCCCATCTATCTTTCCCCCTTTATATAGATTATATGATGACAAGGTAGTAGATGGTACGATGAGAATAAGATGTGTAGAGGAGGTGACCATGCACCTTAGAGCTATATTATTTATTTATTTATTATCATTCTATGTGTATCTTATTTTACCTGTTAGTTAGACTTACGTTATATTTCTTGGAGATACGATTCAGATATCTCTTATATGGAATACTATTGTTTAGAGACAATTAATAATTAGGATATTTTCAGTATTTATATTTTATTCCTTCCTCCATAGAATCCGAATGTTTAAAAAAAATTGAAGTTATATTTATCTTTGTACCCTATAAGACAACAATAACCTAACGATTAGCACTTTTTGGCACAACGCGAGTTCAAATGCCGCTTTTGGACTTAAAATCAGTATGTTAGGAGGTATGGGTTATTATAGAGTGGGGTGCACCTTTTGTCTTTTCTACTAAGGTCGATGGGTAGCTACAATTTTGCATCGACTATTGGGAGTTTATGAGCATACTAAGAAGAATAAGTACCCCTTACGCACATCGATGGCTGTTTGATCAGTTAAGCAATGCGAAGATATTCTTCTAGCTTAACCTTAATTGAGTTAAGGGTGTGGCCTAAGGAAAATTATATAATTTATTATATAACTTAACTCTTGTAGAAGAATCTTGTTTAAAATAAAGTATGTTTTTACTTTTGTTTTTGATCATATGTATTGTTGTATTGTGGTATAAATATGATTTGCATACATTAAACATATATAAATAGAAAATCCTTAGGAAAAGTATTTACTCAATTACATTTGTTAATCTTTTCATAACCATGAGTTTTAAATCAAATATTCAAAATACGTATCCTCAAATTTTTCCTAGTAAAGATGCATCGAGAAAAGAATATCGGTACATCATTTGAGACTAGTGTATGTAATATTCTGCACACAATGAACAATGAATTACTCATGACCATTAGGGACACAATGGGATTATGCACTTGTGGTTGTCAGAATAATTATAGAAGATTAATATAACTAAGTCCAAATAGAAAATCTCATGTAACAATGTGCAGTGGTCTTCAGAATTGAGAGTATTGATGATCTTAAGTACCTAAACTGTATGTTAATTATGCTCAATCACATATTATCACTCTCGTATTACATCCATAGTTGGGTGCACGTTTAACTAACATAAGTGAAACACTACTCAAGAGAGGATTTGTCTTCTTCATTATAGAAGCTTAGTATCACCATAATTGTCAGTCAACTCAAAGTCAAAATCTCTAGCCAGAGTAAGTTGGTTAATCGATAAATGTTATCAGATTGAACCAAGGGCTTTAAAGCAGCACTACGCAATTAAATGCAGGTATTATTGGAGTTTCTGATCATTGACTATACTATAGATCTTAATGATATAGTGATGATGAAAAGAAAATATACACAAAATATCGTTACAAGTGTAGATTAATAAAGATTAGAAATTGAATTCCGCCTAAATGATCTGCAAGTAATTGAACTCATGTCCAATACTATACTTTACGTACAGGCTTTTGTATTTAAACTATTTAAATATTACTGAGGACTGAGTTCACACCAAGGAGTCATCACAACAGCGTCATTAGCAATTTTCCAAGTTCAACTAATTTAAATTAACATATAAATGTTATACATAAAAATGTTGTATTAAATTTTTGTCTTCTAATTATTTGTTTATAGCCATAAAATTAATTAAAATAATATATGATTATTATAATTTAATCAAATATACAAGTTTGATTAATTAATTAATATATAGAATGTTAATTGGGCCTAACATCACGGATGTCCATGAAAGGGGGCAAAACATGGACAAGGAAGAGGTTTGAATGTGTTTTCGACCTAGATTAGATCTAGATTTAAAAGGGAGGAAAAAGTGAATATATTTGATATTTCTGGTGGCTATAAGCAACCTTATCTTCTATCGTTCAACACACACAAGAAACTAAATAACCCTAGCCTCCATTGAAAACATGTTGGAGTCTTAAAGCCAAGATTTGCACACCAAGTTAGAAGGATGAAGAAACTGCAGTCCAAGGAGGAAGAGCAAACATCATATGTTTCAACAACCGATGGATCTAAGGTAAATCTTTATTTATGTATTTTTGGGAAAGGATGTATAATTCAAGGAATCATATAGTCGAGCTTATATACATCTCTGTGTGTGTGTGTGTAATTGTGTGTGTATTAGAATCTATGCAGTTAATGCCCCGCTATTACCCCGCTATTACCCCGCTATAACCCTGATAAATCTCATAGCAGATTTCTACCGCTACGATTTTTTCATATAGCCCCAAATATAGCATTTCCGCTTTAAGCCCCACTATTTCCGCTATATCCCGTTATTTCCGCTATTTTCGCTATATCTTCTTTAAAAGAAATGAATTAAAAAATGACATTTATACATTATAAAATTATGAAATTAATTTATTTAATTAAATTTTTAATATATTTTCAGAAATGAAAATACTCTAGTATTCTACTAAATTCAATTATGTTATATAACATTTTTACGTTTATTTACAGTATATTCGCACATGTTTTTATTTAAATTTATTTATGTATTAATTATAAATTCAATTGAATGTTAATTTTCCATTTATTTACCATCTATATATTTATAAAAACAATAAGTATGAGTTCTATATGCTATTTTAGAGTCATCCGCTATATCCCACTATACAGATCGATTGATACTTTTTCCGGATATGATTCATGAGACTTCAAAGAGGATTGATCTTATTAGTAGGAAGATAAAGGCGTCCTAAGATCGGAAAAAGTCTAATGTCGACAAGAGATGCATGGATTTTGAGCTCTCTTTAGGGACACAGTGTTCACCAAGATTTCTCTATTGAGGAAGGCAATGAGATTAGGAGCTTCTAGTAAACCGATGCCGAGGTTTATTTGACCATTTCAGATCTTCGAAGGGTTGATACTTTGGTGTTTAGGGTCAATCTTCCTGATAAGAAGGCCGAAGTACATGATGTGTTCGATATTTTGCATTTATGCAAGTGTGTGCATGATTCTGGTGTCATTGTTCCATCGAGTCATCTTGAGGAGGTGGAAAAATGAACCAAAGGAAGGTAAGCCTAGTGGATCGATTGCATTATTGAGCACGGTACCAAACTACTTAGGAATAAAGTCATTGAGCTCGTCATGGTCTAATGGAGTAATGGTGTTGGGGATCACACTTGGGAACCTATAGAGAAGGTTCGGCCTTCTCATCGAACTCTTTACTGATATGACTCTGTTTATTTCGCTTAATTTAAGTAGGATTGTTGTATGCTTGCTAGTTTGCATTATATTAAGAATTGCATTGTATGATTGCCATGGTTTGTTAAATATTGCTTTATTAAGCTACATTCCCCATTTCAAGGGATTTTGGGGAAGAAACTCTTAAGGAATGGAGAAAATAACAACCCATATTTTTTACAGTTGTAAATACTAAAAGAATATTTGAATACGATAACTGGACTTAAAAGCATCAGAAAAGTCAGATTGTGGAGACAATGGAATCATGGTCCAAGACTACTTCCATTGTTCTGAAATGTCGCTTTTGAGTCTTTTATGCATAAGCTTCGATATATTTGGAGTTACAGATTTAGGAACAAGAGCAGGACTCTATCCATAACTATTCAAAAATTCTAACTTTTGCACAAGATGGAATTAGCGCTTGAGGCCACTTCCATTGTGTCTGGAATGCCATTTTCAAGCTTTTGATTATAAATATTGAGGTATTTAGAGTTGTGAATTTTGAGCTATCAAGTGATTATTTGTAGAAAACAAGAAGAGTGTACTTTGACTTGTCAAATCTCCCTATGCCTATATATATATGTTCGGCTACACCCCTCTTTCCGCTTCAAACTCATCTTGTTAAACCAAAATTTGGTTCAACGTTCAAGATGTGTGTACAAGGAGGC
Organism: Allium fistulosum; assembly: GCA_030737815.1. Taxonomy (NCBI): domain Eukaryota; kingdom Viridiplantae; phylum Streptophyta; class Magnoliopsida; order Asparagales; family Amaryllidaceae; genus Allium; species Allium fistulosum. The sequence goes on from CM060904.1 coordinate 695,710,526, forward strand.
ATGTTCGAAGAAATTCCAATAATACCCCTTGATTTTATAATAATTCACAAGATTGTTTAAAACACCATTCATGAGTTCAAAAATAAAATAGGCAAGTCAAAATAACAATAGGCAATATGCTCAAGCCACGTTCTTTTATTTAATTGCGAACATGTTATAAAATGGTCAATATACAATTTTCAAATTATTCAAGCTCCTATTTGCAAATATTGAATATCCTATTCTCCCTCATTAGTCTTTATGCCATTAGTTTGTCCTCAAGCTCTCAACGAAGAGAACTTGAAGAAGATCCTAATTGAAAAAAGTGATAAGAGTGAGAAAGAGGTTAAGGACCCTCTTCCATAAGGGAGTGCATCTTTATTTATAGTGGTTGGAAGTAGGTACGTTTGCTTCCATTGACAATGTGGGACTTTGATTGCTATTTTGGTGATGGCTTCAACATGAATACCTTTGAAGCTTTATGAAGAGAAACACACTAAATCCTCTTAAATTTTCTCTTGTGAATGATTTTAATCTTCTTTCTTTACATGGCCGTTGACATTCCAGCGGTATTGCTATTATGCGGCATAGATAACATGTGATATTCATGAAATGTTGCATCGATATTATGTCGTTGCTATTCAGTATTCCTATTGAATGGGCGATATGCGATAAGCCTTTGTGTACCGTTGGTATGCAGCAACCTCCCCTTGCTATTACATTAATGAAGTGCGATATTGTTTAAATGTGGCATGGATGGCATTTAATATCCTCCTTTGATGGAGTGCAGTATTGATAATTGACGGCATTGGCGATTAGCGGTCATTGAATAAGAGGCGGCATCAATAAGAAGCGGTATTGGTAATGAACGGCATACAATAAGAGGCGGCATTAATAAGAAGCGGTATCGATAACAAGCAACATTGGTTCCTTTGCTTGTCTCCCTTAGAAAATACGTGGATAACAAATTTCATTCCTTCTTTGCTTTTTACAACTCTACCCAAACCCTCTTTCTTTAATCTCTTAAAAAAAATTCAAATAAATTCATCAATCCTAATAAATTCACATTAAATCTTGTTGGAAGACCTAGAGCAAATCCTCTACACCTCAAGTCATTTAGAGAAGAAAGTGATTACTAAAAAATTGGTAGAGACTTGAAAGAAGGAGGATAGGGCTTCTATTCATTCTTGAGTTTGATTTAGGTTAGTGGCATGAAACTTGTAGCTAGTAGTTACGTAAATATATATATATATATATATATATGAAATATCAATGAATGCTCAACGTTGAGTTTTCAAGATGGCTTTGGTTTGGCATGGTTTTGAGATTGTAAGTAAGAGGGAATGACTTTATCTTGTTTTAATATCAAAATTGTGGTTTATGTAGAAGTTAGTAAGCAATTCAGGGATTAGTAACTTAATTGTTTATGGAATAAGTGGCGTTGTAATTAACAAACATGTAGTTGAAGCTAAATTGAAGTAATATTAATAAAAGATGGACATTTAAGTAAGTTACTAAACATAGAAATGATTAACAACTTGATATACAATTACTAGTAGTTGATAATATGAAGCATAAAGTCCATAAAGTTATGATTGAATATGAACCACTTGGCTAATTTGAAGGAAAAGTAATTATATTTGTGAAATTTAGTAAACAAAGAAGATAGTTTTTAAAATGAAATAAGCTTGATATGAATAAAACCAATAAACAACTTTAAGAAATCACTCCACATCCAAGTACTTGACCGGAGGTGGATGCGCCAAAATCTAGCATAGAGGCAAAGCAAGTGGGGGGAATCCAGCATTGTGCAGTTAAAGTGCTTAGCGGCTCTACAGCGTGGAGGTGCAAAAAGTTAGAGCGGAGATATAGTAAAAACTAGCGAAGATGCAAAAAGATTCATTAGATATAAAATCAAATATTTAAAGTTAATTTATTCTCATTCTCACATCATTTGCTAAAATAAATTTCTAACTTATATTGAGCACATATACCTTAAAATTAGCTCCTTACCAAATCTTTATTAATTTGGTTTAAAAGAGAATCAGTCAAATAAACTATTTTATATTAATGTTGCTAAAGTGGATGCTAAAAAGTCTTGATTTAGCGAGTGTAGTAGAAAATAGCGAGACTTAAAACGGATCTACTATTTAATAGCACAAAATTGAAAAGACGTAGCGATCGAAGGGTGCTATGGGCTATAGCGGGGATTTTATGGGGTTTTAACTGCATAATCCGCATGAAGATTGGATGCACTGCCATGCACAGCAGCAGTGCCGATGCACTACTGGAAGTAGTAGTGCCATGCAATACTGCAAAAAGCAGTGTGAGGCACTAATGTTAGCATAATAGTGCCATGCACTGTTGTGCACAGTAGTGCTACTACTGTGTCAACGATAGTGCTAGGTGTTGCTGAGTCAATGTCAGTGCAATGCTAACCTTGCTCGGGTCTTGGTTGGAGCTCGACGATGCCCCATACTTGGACTGGGGCAAGTCAAGGTGGATAGCGATAGGCGTGTGAGGAATTCGATGGAGTTCAAGGCAATTCAAGGAATGTCTGATGATTCACACAGGAAACGATAAAACTTTAGTGTTTTGTATACGTGTGAGGAAGTGTGTACATAGATATTGTGGTTACATACTGTTTCGGTTTGTTTGGCTATATGCAAATGGAGAGATACAACGCTAGTGAATGAAATCATTGTACCATGAGAGGTGACACGACCTGCAGACGTGATCCGGTAGCATGCGCGGAGAGAAATTGAGATTATATTATAGAGTGTGTCTAATATTATCCACGACACAATTAGGTGTTGCAACAGGTCCTATATAAGTTAATAAGACTATGTGTTGACTCAGCGTTAATGAATATTAGTTTGCTCCAATATAAGTTACTCTGTGTAGCTAATGGATATTCATGGATATTAGTTTTAGATAATCAAATAGCGTTAGCTTAGAGTATTACTCGTATGATGATTTATGCAGGAGTTTGGTGTATAGATGCTTGGTTGTAAGATTGATTGTATCGTTGTATACATAGTGGGTTTGACTGAGATTGGGAGAACTATGACATGTTTGATCATGAAGTGCAGTGTTACTGCCGCATGCATCTATTTATGTTGCTGATGTCCTATATGGCTAGGACATGTGTTGTTTTAACTTATGATATTACCATAAAGACTCATTACATGTTAGGATGTATATAAGTATTTAACTACAATATTACGAGGCCCACTCATTAGATTTTTGTTTGACCCTTTGTTCTCTCTTTTATTTCCTATATGGAAATTTTGATTGCTCTTATGAGTAATTTAAGGGACGGGTTTATTTTAGGGCTCTCGAGGTGGAGAAATGGACCTTTGTAGATATGGAGTCGTTGTTTATTTACTTATACTTAGTACATGTACGGCTATGTATTTCAAATATTTTATTCTTGCATGAGACTGTGTACTATATTTTGTTGTATTTATTCAGTACTCCATATGTATAGAGTCATTGTAAATTAATTAATTTCATTTATGACTTTATCAATTTGATATGCATATTGTGTGTGTGTAGACACACACATATATATGGGAAAGGATTAGTAGCCCCCCAAATTCAGCTCTCAACATAGTTCTTTAATTCAAATCACTTGTTTCTATTTAAATACTAATTTTCTCTCTCTTACCACATCATATAATTATTTAAATAGAAACAAGTGCTTGTAATTAAGATACTATGTTTGGAGGCTGAATTCAGGGAGTTATTGATCATTTTCCTATACATACATACATACACGCGTGTGTGCATTTGACTATCATGTCTTTGTGCATTGATCGTGTCTTCATGCACTAGCATACATTAGATATTGTCTTTCCGTTGTGAATCATCCATAGAGGTTATGCCAAAATTTATAGTTTTTTTTTTTAGATTTACCCAACGGTACGTCTATTACGGTATTCGAATATACGTGTTGACCATCATATATTCAGGGCATTGTAAAATCGGGTTTTTGGGTGTGTTAAAGAATAGTCTCATATTCTATAAATAATATAAAGACCACTCTTCTTTATCACCAATTTGTTTTTTAATAACTCGTGATTTTTGAACTATCAAGGTCATCATTCCATAACAATCCTTCTCTAGCTTCTGCACCAAGAAATTTTGTTGTAATCATTTTAAAAACGCACCCTTCCAATGTGAATATTATAAAGTGGACTTAGGAGATAAAGTCCGAACTACTATAAACTTTGTATACATTTGCTTTTCACCAATTTACTCAACTGTTCTTACCAAACCAGTCAATTTTTCAACGACCAGTCTATGCCTCTTTACCCATTTTGGCCTACCCACACAGCCTAAAATGGCCAATAACCTTGCGTTAAAACCGATCACATCTTGCTACTTTTTTTCTTGAAGTTAGTGTACGAAACTATGCACTAACATGATACAAACTACTATGATTTACCTTTAAACGATAAATAATAGTTAAATCAAAAGGTAGGTATAACATATTGTATAGTTGGAATAGCATACTACTGTTGAAAACGATATAGCAGTTTAAAACCATTGGGCCCATGTTTTTAACAAGAAAGTTTATTTATTTTAACAGAACAAGTGGGTGCATTTGTAGTATAGCTAATTTTGATTTGAATTTCAAACAGGATCTTTACTTCTAAGATTCTTTTAGCTTATAAGCTATTACTTTCCAAGTCCAGTGCATATCTTTATAGAACAAATTTCTTTTCCTCCCGTTTCTTTCAAAATCTTTTGGTTTCTTTGGATTTGTAAAAAAAGATTTTTGAAGGGCCTCATTGTCATAAACAATGTTGTTTTTGTAAAACGAGCTTATAAGTTGATTGATTTGATTTCTTGATGCCAGAACTATAATTTATCTTGAATTTCTACCATCCTTTTGTACTATCATGCTCTAGAGTAAGACAGACAAGTAGAAAACAACCCTAGAATTGATTTTGTTGATTTGAAATGTGGATGATCTAGCAAGGTTTTCTCTACCAATGAGGTAGATATTTCTGGAGATATATGATACAAAATAAATGTTCACAGTTTTGTCAGTTATAATTTACTTAGCTATTGCTGAATGCACCAGTGCTTGCTATAAATAGCTGAAAGCACCACACTCAGTACTCCATTTTATTCAAAAAATTCATTCATCGGTATACCGTCGGATGACTGTGAAGTAGCTCGATGTTATACTGTCGAATAAAACTGAGTAATTTAAACACTATAATGTGGTTCATTTAGCATCACTACAAGTAAAATCGTTAACCTAGAAGTACTAATATTAAAATAGCAACTAGGTGGATAGCTAAGTGTTACCCGAACTTCTATCTCAAATATAGAATCTGCAGTGACTTCTCCTCGATATATACGCAACATGTATAGATATACTATCCAGTTCACATGTATAAATTTAATATCATCTTTGTCCACAGTTAATTCACTAATGTACGAAGCCAACCGTATAAGGACAGAACCTCAAATTTCTTACTTACTAACAATCAGTCAATTAATTACCATCAAATCGCCATGTGCTTTTGCATATTACATATTGGACCACTGAACAGAAAAGGAACTTATAAGCTTTAGGCTTTTTAGCTGTTCTTTGCAGTTGAGATTATTTTGTTAGGTTTACCGCAACAATATGGTCCACATAAACAGTAACATCATTGAATGACTTAAATAATGTAGTTGCTGTCATGTTCCTATCAGCTTGAAATATGAAAATATAGTGTAACATCAGCATATCAATTTTATATGCTGCATAGAGCAACGAGACAGAAGCAAAGTTGAATGCATTATAGTTTTATGAACTCATTCACTTGCACCAATACTCACTAGAGTTCAATTTATGGAATATTTTGCCTTGATAACTTTTATGTTGGAATATTTTTTTAGAATTACTGTTCTTCACAAAGTATACTTTTTTACATCATATAATAATTATTCATTAAGAATCAGTTACAGAAAGCACATTTTCTTCATCAGTTAAACTTCCGTAAAAACAGCTATCTCAAGTTCGAAAATAGACAGCAGTCCCATATTATAAACTGGTTTTACAAAAGTAAAAACTCTTATTTTTAAGTAAGTAGAAATCTATGAATATTTGCATAAAAAATTTTGTTTATATTGAAACATACGGTTAATGTTTAGATTTAGTTTTTGAAGAAGAAAAAAATGAATTATTTTTACCGAAATGAAAAACAGAGATGTAATTTAAAACATGTTTTTCAGAAGGGTTTTTCATGTACAAAATCTGAAAATAATGGACGGAACTAAATTTATACTAATAAAATTCTATCCATATGATGGGCTTTGAACCATTCTCAACAATTTTGATTGTTCATCTGGTTAACAAAAATACTAGTGTAAACAATGTGTTGAATAACAGTATGCACATTACTTGCAAGCAAGATTACACAGGAGTGCAACCATATCAACTAAAGTTTCAGTAACTTAAAAGCCAAGGTTACATTTAAAAAGTAGAGATTACAGGTTGACTTTAATTTGCTAATGGTTACATTACAAGCATCCAGTAGCTGATATTTAAAAATGTATTCAAATAATCAGTGATGTAAACAAACCCACGTCATATTAGTTATATTACAACCTCGGAGTTTAATTTCTCGTCATTGTAGATTCTGCTTTGTTTGCAATTAAATTAATAAAGTTAGTGCTGAATTTCTATGATTAAAAGCTAGCTACTACTGCTATCTATATATCTATGTATCATTAAGATATGTTATCTTAACAAGGTTTCATTAAGATACTTGTGCAGTTTTGCCGTTCATATATTTTATAATCATAATCATTTAAAATGTATTTATACACCAAATTTTATTTATAGGCCCGATGAAAAAACTTATTTCAGCTTTAGACCTTATTCAAAAGGGGGAATTATTGCAAAACTTACCTTTTTTCACTATTTTATTTTATACTTGTACAATTTACGAACTGTAAATTTATGTTTGCACACTTTAAAATTGTGCGAATACAATTTCTAGTTTGATGAAAACCAAGCCTATTTTTGTAATAAGTTTGCAACGAATTCTAAAGTTGAAATATTTTTTTTCCGCATATCTATAAATAATCCTTGTGAAAATGGTTCCTTAGACTTTCTAACGTAGTTAGCATTTGGCTCAGCCTCAGTTGCAAATTTGATATACAAGTTTTTGAAAAAAGTCATTGTACTGTATCCAATATCTTCTAGAAATTCATCACTTATCTCAAGTTTAACATAAAGATACACATTGAAGATAGAACAGGGGAGTGTAATTTTCTGCATAGATATATGATTAGCAAGTACGATCAATATTGGTAAAAGTTAATTTGAACATCATCACAATTCCTAGCACCATAACTCTTACATAATGTGCCAACATAGTTGACTCAATTAGTTTGATAAACGATCACGAGTTCGACCTATAAAACTAACAAGCCTGTAATAAGTATACATATGCTTTCCTGAGTTTAGAAGTGAAACTTGATCATCCATGTAATTAAAAGAAGAAAAAAATTACATTTTGTATAAATACGGGAATTCTTTTTCTGAGTCCTTTATAGCTTGACATGCCGTGAATTCAAAACAAAGTTCTACGCCTTTTCCAGGTATAACAAGCTTTAACTTTTGCAGTTTTGCTAACTCTGTTGGCAATTGTAACATGTAGCCATATAATGAATTGCAAGCATGAAGGTAGTTTTCACTAACTGACCATGCCGACCCCTCTATTTAGATCTTATTACACTTGCTATATATCAGTGATGTTAAGTTACGTGTGTGTGTGTGTGTAATGAATTCTAAGCTGTAATGAGTATGTACCTATGAATGTATTGCTTAAGTCCAATTTGTTGAAATCTCTCTCTATATTACTCACTGAGTCGAAGCCTTTTTGAATCAACTTAAAAACATGTGGCAATTAGGTGGTAGCAATTTCAGATGAATTATTGGACAATTTAAGCAACTATTTATTACCTGAGCGCATAGTCGACCATTCCAGTCTTAGGTTTCTGAAACATTGCACTAGCTTAGGAACTCCATTCAAGTTTCTACTACTTCATGATTTCCTTTTTAGCATGCATAAGATTCTCTCTTTTGCCAGTTCATCTTCTTATTACCTTCCTTCAGTTTCTCTGGATGTAAATTCCAGGATTTTATGTCGATATCTGGCCTGTAAATTGTAAGCTGAACAAGATAGCCTTTGCAAAAAAAAATGTTTTGCTTCCATTACATGCACTATGTGTGCGTGCATGCACTTGTGTACATGTTCTTGTGCATACTTATTACAGAAACTTATTTGAAACTACTCAGCTCATACAGTTACTAGTGCAATTTGCAGCAACTGGTTAACTAGAAGGTTGCCGTAGAGAACCGCTTATTATCAAAAAAACAGTGTGAAAAACGATATTTTAGTACCAGGACGGCCCAATGGGTTGGGTTGCCCAAAGCCAATTGAAAGCCCAAGAAGGAAAATGAAAAAAAGGTGGCAAAAAAGACTAACAAGTCAGATGTTATTGGGAGTTGAACCTATATCATCATACTACAATTACAACCATATAACCACTTGGCCAAACAATCTTATTAAATACGTGTACAGTAGTAATTTATTTAAAGCTTAAACAAACAATTAATGTTCTTTTTCTCCCACTTGTAGCCCCATCAACGGGGTTGCCCAATTTAAATGTCTCATGGGTCTTGCCCTTGGACCGGACCTACTTAGTATTTATGAATGACCAATTAAATTATTTTTAAGATTAAGATTATTCTCAGATGCCACTTGAACTACGTGGTCATCACACTTGAAAATGTTATAAATTAATGGAGAATATTTGGTAGAACAAATTGGACAAACATACCCTTGTAGAAGTATTGCTCTTGTGTCACAAGAAAAGAAATGATAATAATTCAATGGATATATTATTTATTCTACAAAATTTAGAAATAGAAGTTAAGTTTTTGTTCTTATTGGTCATATGCATTGTATATGGCAGTTTATGTATGACAAGAATTTCGTTAAACTCACATTTGTCTTAGATCAAACCACATGAAGGTGGATATGTTTGTGGGAGATTATGAGAACTTCAAGGAGAACAAAAAAAATGGTAGAATTTTAGAGTGGTTTGAAGATTGGCTCCTTCCACTTCCATTTTATAATTTCTTCTTTATTGAATACTTCTTTACAAATGTACAAGGTAAGATGCTCCTATGTCTCTTCGTTAAAATAAGTCTCGAGCTTTTAGAAAATTTCCAAAGGAAATGGGTAACGAGAAAGAAGATAAAGAAAAGGTCTCGTTTTCGTGTGTAGACAAGGATCTATTTAAAGTAGTTGATCATCAGTGTCTTCAATATGATGCATCTGAACATTTCACCATGAATCGTTGACAATGTATAGAGGACATGTGATATTAAACTAATGGTCATGACTATTCTTTAGATTGTTGATATGTGCTTTCTTTTCGTTTGTCCTTAGACTACTGGGGTTTACGCTTAGGCAGTGTCTTACTTTTATGAATTGCATCCGGTCACCATCTTAGGTGTTGAAATTATTGAATCAAATAAAACAAAATAGAAAAGAAGAGGAGGGGTGGAGAGAGGAAACTAGTAGATATTGAAGAATGCATCTTTATTAATGACTTCATTAATAATCAACAATACATAAGTGATATTTATAGCAACATTGTTTAGAATCTAAGTAATTATAAAATAAAAAACAACTGTAATATTGAAAAGCAGATATTAAAATATTTTTGATTTATTCATTGACGTATAATAATGATCTCTTAACATTATTAGAAAAACAGCAGTTAACACAAGAATAAATTGTTATTCTTTATTACCTCGTTTTAAGATGACTACAATGCATTTATAAATAAAATTTGTCCATACTGAACAAAAAAACAGCAACAAGCAACTGCTACAAAGTAGCATAAGACTAGTTCTTGCTTAGACTTATTCAATGCAAAACTGGACAAAACCAACGTGTGTTTCTTACACCTTCCCCTAATCTGAATCCATCAGATTAAATAAGAAACACTTATAAAGCATTTTTTAAGCTAAATGTGGCAAATTGCAGACTCCAAGAAGCTGTCGAAGACGTAAAAAAGTTGGTGACTTGAGGGACTTGGTAAAGATATCAGCAAGATTATCTTGACTTGGGCAATACTCTAATGCAAGAATTCCATTGTTGACAAGATCACGTAAGAAATGATAACGAACGTCGATATGCTTGCTACGACCATGTAGAACTGGATTTTTTGAAAGCTTAATAGTGGAACTGTTATCACAATAAAGCAAAAGACATGAAGATTGAGGAACTCGAAGATCATCTATTAGTCGTTTCAACCACAGAGCTTGGCTAGCACAAAGTGCAGCTGCTACATACTCTGCTTCAGTTGTAGATAGTGTCACAATTGGTTGCTTCTTTGACAACCATGAAACAGCAGCATTTCCAAACATGAAAACATATCCAGAGGTGCTTTTGCGATCATCAGAATCTCCAGCATAATCACTATCAGTGAAACCTCTAAAACTTGATTGTTTGCTAGCTGTGTATAAGAGGCCATATGTAGCTGTGCCTTGCAAGTATCGAAATATTCGTTTGACAGCATTAAGATGCATTTCTGTAGGATGCTCCATATAACGGCTAAGTATATTGACACCATACACGATGTCAGGTCTAGTTGTTGTGATATACCTCAAGCTGCCAATAATCTTCTTGTACAATGTGACATCAACAGACTTGCCTTCAAGATCTTTTGTAAGTTTTAAACCACACTCTACTGGAGTGCTTACAGCATTGCAGTTCTGCATACTAAAGCGAGTTAGAACATCACAAGCATATTTATGTTGGGATACAAAGATGCCACTTGCCATTTGCAAAACTTCAATTCCAAGAAAGTAGTGAAGCTTTCCCATATCCGACATATCAAATTCAGTCATCATGGAATTTCTAAATGTGATGAGCATAGTACTATTACTGCTGGCGTATATTAAATCATCGACATAAAGAGAAACTACCAATATATCATTATCAGTGCCATATTTCAGAAATAAAGTGGGCTCATATGGACATTGATGAAAACCGGAGTTAAGAAAATATGTGTTGATTCGGCTATACCAAGCACGCGGTGCTTGCTTAAGTCCATACAACGCTTTCTTTAAACGATATACCTTTTCTTCATTGCCTGCATGCACATAGCCAGGTGGTTGCTCTACATACACTTCTTCTTGTAAATCTCCATGAAGAAAAGCCGATTTCACATCAAACTGAAACACGGACAGCGAACGTTGGGCAGCCATAGCTAGAACCAAGCGAATTGTATCATGTCTAGCTACTGGTGCAAATACATCAGTGTAGTCAATGCCAAATTGCTGCTTATATCCTTTAACAACCAACCGAGCTTTATATTTTCCAACAGTGCCATCAACATTCAACTTAGTTTTGTAGATCCATTTAACTCCAATGGATTTATGGCCACTAGGAAGATCAGTTAACTACCACGTGTTGTTCTTTTCTATAGCTTTGATTTCATCATTCATTGCCTGCTGCCACTTAGAACTCTGAATGGCTTCATCAAATGAGAGAGGGTCACAGTCTGTCATTAAGGCAAAATGAGAATAGTTATCACATGAGCCATCAAATTGGGGAACACCAGTTACAACATAATCATGCAAGTAAGTTGGTTGTTTTCTCAAACGTTGTGGTCTTTGATCCGGTTCTGAAATTGTAGAAACTGATTGTGCAGGAGCAGAGACTGGAGGAGTTGTTTGCGCCGATGGAGGAGGTGGGGAAGAAGGCATATCACTTAAATTATGAGTAGCATCATTTTCAGTAGCATCAACATCAAGTGATATTTTAGGTGCCAAATCTGACCAGTTCCATGTTTTGTCTTCATCAAAAATCACATCACGGCTGATCACAATATTCTTTGTCAGCGGATTGTATAGTTTATATGCCTTTGAATGAGTGCTAAAGCCAAGAAATGCACACCTTTCACTTTTATCGTCAAGCTTTTTTCTCTTTTGATCTGGAACATGAGCATATGCAAGACATCCAAATACTCGAAAATGAGTAACGTCGGGTTGTTTACCATCCTATGCTTCAACTGGAGTCATATTAAGGACAGCTTTGGTAGGGCTACGATTTAATATGTGAACACTCCACAAAACGGCTTCTGGCCAAAAACTCTTTGGAACACTTGATGTTTGCAGCATACTTCGAACCATATTGAGAATAACACGATTTTTTCTCTCTGCTACGCCATTTTGCTGTGGAGTGTAGGAAGTGGTTAGTTGTCGTTTAATGCCATGGTTCTCACAGAAGCTAATAAATTGATTGGAAGTATACTCTCCACCACGATCCGAACGTAGAATTTTGACATGATTGCCAATTTCTTTTTCAACCTTAGCTTTAAAGATTTGGAAAACGCTCAAAGCCTCTGACTTTGCCTGCAAGATATATACCCATGTTTTTCGGGAATAATCATCTATAAATGTAATAAAATACCTTTTATTGCCATTAGATGGTGGATCAATTGGTCCGCAAATGTCTGAATGGACTAATTCCAATACTTGTGTAGCTCTGCAAGCTTGTCCTTTTGGAAACATACTTCGATGATGCTTGGCGAATACACAACCTTCACAAAGTTGTGGAGGATGATCGATTTTTGGCAAACCTATGACCATATTTTATCATGAAGGATTCTTAAGCCATTAAAGTTAAGGTGCCCATAACGAAGATGCCACAACCAAGCTTCATCATTCACCATGGCAGAAAAACAAGGAAATATGTCATTGTTGAAGTACAAGGGAAACATACGATTACTTGTAATAACAACTTCAGCAATCAAACCACAGTCAGGATGTGTAATGCGACATGTGCCTTTTCGAATGATAATTTCATAGCTATCTTCCTGAAGTTGTCCTACACTCAGCAAATTGTTAGTTAATCCAGGAACATAAAATACATTATTAATAGACTGAGAATGTGTCGGATGTTTAATGCTAATTGTTCGTTTTCCCATGACTGGAAGTCGAGAATTATCTCCAAGTTTCACTGTGGTAGTGAATTTTTCATCAAAATCTGAAAATAAGGACCTATTGCAACACATGTGGTTACTGGCACCTGTATCTAAATACCACATGGTGTCATTAGTCTCTTCTTTAGTATTGCATACCATAAGAAGAACAGGTTCATCTTCTGCTTCTACCAAATTAGTTTTTTCTTCACAATCATTAAGTAAATTTGCATGACATTCTGTACTATAATGGCCATACCTGTTGCATCTAAAACATTTGACATGCGACTTATCACGTGATGGAACAGCGCCTCGATTTGTGCCACGTCCATTGCTTTGCCTATACTGATGATTTGTATTTCTTCCACGGTTTTCACGTCCACGACCAACTCCTCTGCCAGGATTGCCAATTGATAGTTGCAGCTGTTAAGCCTGTTCCACTGCAACATGATTGCTCATTCTTTTTTCGTGAACTAACAACGAACTTTCTAATTCATCAATAGAAAGTTCATCCAAGTCATGAGATTCTTCAATGGAACACACTACGTAATCAAATTGCGGGGCCATCGAGCGAAGAATCTTTTCAACAATAGTGATGTCTGCCATCTTATCACCATGAATTCTCATCTTGTTTGCAATTGCTGTGGTTCGGGAAAAATATTCAGAAACCGACTCTCCATTTTGCATACGAAGAGTCTCGAATTCGGAACGAAGAGCTTGCAGTTGCGCTCGTTTCACTTTTGTTGAGCCACGATATTTCTTTTTCAAAGAGTCTCATATGTCCTTTGCAGTATCTTTAACAAGAATCGTTTCTAAAATAGATCTGTCAATTGCTTGAAATAGATAGTTCTTTGCCTTTAAATCCTTCAGCCTCTGCTTCTCTAATGCTGTTTTGAGAGCAGGTGTTAAAGTATTCTCCTCTTCTCTAGTCGCTGGTTCTGAGACACCAGTTTCAATAACATCCCAAAATTCTTTCGATCTCATGAAGTTTTCCATAAGCATACTCCAATGGTCGTAATGACCATCAAAACGAGGAATAAAGGGTTGGATGAAGTTACTACTTTCTGCCATTGTGAAGTAACCGACTAGCTTTGATACCAGTTATTAGAAAAACAGCAGTTAACACAAGAATAAATTGTTATTCTTTATTACCTCGTTTTAAGATGACTACAATGCATTTATAAATAAAATTTGCCCATACTGAACAAAAAAACAGCAACAAGCAACTGCTACAAAGTAGCATAAGACTAGTTCTTGCTTAGACTTATTCATTGACGTATAATAATGATCTCTTAACATCTCCCTCAAACTCGTGGTACGCAGTAACTGAAGTTTGTCAATGCAAAAAACAATTAAAGAAGAACCACAAAAAAATAATGTTATCTGTGTCATTCAAAGAATATGAAACCAATTTGTCAATAGCTGTTATAAAGTAACATCAAATAAAAGTTTTAGTCTGATTGGTAGACAGTTGTCTACAAGAACAACAACAATAAATCAAAATATGAAGTCGAGATTCGGGAAGAGAAAACTAGAATAAGGAAATTCCTATTGGATTGGAAGTGGAATTCCAATCTGAATTGGAAGAATAATTCCAATCGAAAATCCGAAGCCGGAATCCGAAAAAAGAGAAAACAGGAATAAGGAGTTCTCGTGAGATTGAAAGAGTTAGTCCAATCAGGATTCATTACTGTCGTTGTCGAAAGACTGACGCCAATCAGAGAAGAACTAAAAATTGAAATTTGAAACGTGTACAATAGTCATAAATTATTTTCGCAAATAAGCTCGGTAATACAATTGGGAAAGTTGGGTGGCTCGGGTCTAAAGTTTATGAATCCAAGTTGACGCATGCATGATAAATATATAGTTTTTGGAGATACGAGGAAGGAGATGCTTTGATAAATTTAACCATTGAATTTCCAACAGAATTTAAACCTGCTCTGATACCATGTTGAAATTATCAAATGAAAGAAAACAAAATAGAAAAGAAAATGAGGGGGAGAGAGGAAACTAGTAGATATTGAAGGCTACATCTTTATTAATGATTTGATTAATAAATCAACGATACATATGTTATATTTATAGCTACATTGCTTAGAGCCTAAATAATTATAAAATAGGAAAACAACGGTAATGTTGAGAAGCGTAGATATTAAAATATCTTTGATTTATTCTTTAACATATAAATGATTTTTTAACATTAGGCTCTTCTTATTCTTTTGGAAAGTTAAGCTCTTCGTTTGAGTCGCTCCCGAAGCAAAATTAGCACGTCAACCCTAGTTTATGTACAAGCGTCTTGATTGAGAATTCTATGATGAGATAGCGATAATGTGAACCAATGGAGAAGTGCCACAGGCACTTTTAAATGATAATATCAAAATCTCTCAATCTACATGAGAGAGCTTTCTAAGCATAGTGCTTTGAAAATTTTGGGCTAATTAGGTGTTGCACGTGGGAGATAAGCAGTAAATATCATGCTTGCGATGACGTTTTCTTTAAACTTGCAGCAACCAACCTTTCATACTTGCAGCAACCTCTTTCCTGTAGCAGCGTCCACCTATATCTTTATACATGTAGCAAGTTAACTTCATATACTCGCTCTAGATTTTTACTTCATTGAACATGTGATAGCTCTTTGTTTCTTACTCACAATAACTATAGTTTTATGCTTGTGATTGACATTGTTTAAACATGTGATAACCAGAGTACTGTAGATGCGATGACCTTTTTGCCTTACACTTGCATTAGCCAGGCCCAACCCGAGGGAAGCCACCCAGCCCTTGGGCTTGGAAAACCCCCTTAGGTTGGGGCAAAAAAAAGAAAAAAGTATTGATCTTTTCTTCTCTTCCACAAAAGAAATATAAGCCCAGCTATTGGGGTTTTGCACGAAAGGTCCCTATTTCTGTTGTTGTTATAAGAAATGTCCATGTAGAAATGAATATGTAAATTAGGTCCCTGTTTTTTCTAAATTAAAAAACGCAAGTTAGCTTGCGCTTTTTAAACATTAATTTTTTTTGAAAATTTCAAAAAATTTAGAAATATTTCATAATGAGAAAGCGCAAGCTAGTTTGCGCTTTCTTGATAGAAAGCGCAAGTTATCTTGCACTTTTCAAAAATTTCAAAATCAGAATTACGCTTTCCTGATTGAAAGTGCAAGTTAACTTGTGCTTTTCAAAATTTCGAAAAAAAATCCAAAATAAAAAAAGTGCAGGTTGTTTTGCATTTTCTATCAGAAAAGTGCAAGGCACCTTGCATTTTTTATTTTTCAAAAATAGGGACCAAATTTACATATTTATTTCTGCAGGGACTTTTTCTATAACAGCATAAAAAACAGGGACCGGAGACTCTTATCTTGCCCAGCTATTACTCTCCCAATATCCAATCCCGTTACCAAATTTGTATCTATCAAATATTAAGGTTTAAACATCTTCACTGCTGCTGCCAGGCGGCAGCCTCCCTACTCCTCGATTGCTGCTACCTATTGAAAAATATGATGCAATATAAGTTTTTTTTGTTTTATTTAGTCCCACATCGTGAAATGAGTTCGATCCAAGTCTCAAAACTTATATTTAAAAGAGCCTATGTAATAGAAATAACTTGTACCAATCTCTGTAATCTTCTCTTGATATTAATAAAATTCTCCCTTTAGTGGACGACATTATCACATTGATAGTAAAACCACTTTAAAAACTTTTAGTGCGATTCCCTCTCATTTATTATTAATTGGTTAATTTCACCTTTTCAAGGTAAACAATTCCGATAATTTTATTTGATTATTTTACCATTTCAATATTCGATCTTATTTTTTTCCACATCTATGTTGTTGGATAATATCAGTTTGGAAGGATAAACCCCAACAATTTGGTACAGAAGCATCTAGGTTAATTTATAGATGGTGTAAGGAAGTATGGCAGAAGACGGGGCTACCCCCATTGTAACAAGGCCTTATGTCAAGATCTCAGGTGGCAATAGAAAGATGAAATGGGGCTACAGACTTTGAGAAGTGGCAATGGAAGATGGAGACTATTCTAAAAAGGAATATGGTTCATAAGGTAGTTTTTGACACTGAGAAGTTACCACCTAAAAGTTCTGCCACGAAGAAGATGGAAGAATGTGCATTTACTATTCTACAACTGGCCATAGGAGAAATGTTATCTCGGAAATTAGCATGGAAACTATTGCTAAAGGAATTTGGATCAAGCTGGAGTATCTGAAGAAATCATTCACCAATCATTTGATTCTGCTGAAGACATTTTTCGCCATGAAGATGAGAGATGGTGCTTCAGTGAAGGGACATATTAGTTTCTTCTATGATCTTGTAATGAAGATGAAGACTGTGGATTTGAAGGTGGATGAAGAACATAAGGCGGTGATTCTTTTATGTTTCCTTCCGGGGCATTACATAGGTTTCGCTAACAGTCTAATTCATGGAAGAGACACTTTGACTATAGATGATGTAAAGTCGGGTCTTCTATCTAAAAACTTGAGGAGTGGGATGAAGAAGATGAGTGAAGAAAGAGAGGGAAATAGTAGTCAGGGCCTATTTGTTGAGAGAGGAAGAGAGGATAAGAAGAATTGGAATCATAGGGGGCATTACAAGTCTAGAAACCCCGAAAATGGTTGGAGAGGAATGTCTAGAGATGGAAAGTGCTACAATTGTAAGAAACCAGACCATTGGAAGAGAGATTGTCCGAATTTGAAGAAGGCTGAGGATGGATCTTCATCGATGGCGGTGGAGAAGACTGTATCTGATGATGTGTTGAGTGCAGCGGTATCTGATGTAATAGACCACTGAGTCCTTGACTCAGGGGCGTCGTTCCATATGATGCCAAAAAAGGATTATTTTAGCTCTTTTGTTGGAAAAGAGGAAAGTGCAATCCTTGTAGAAAATGATGCTAGTTGTAGAGGCATGGTAGAGGGCATAGTTTGGATTAGGATGTTTAACGGAGTGATACGCACTTTAACAGGTGTCATATATATTCTAGGTCTTCGGAAGTCATTGATTCTTTAGGGTGGTTGGCATCCATGGAATGCAAGGTGACTATGCATAATAATGGTTTAAAGGTTTTTAGGGATGCACTTATTTTGATGAAGGGAGATGTGCTCCGAAATCTGTATCTGCTAAAAGGGACCACAATTCTTGGAGAGTCCTATGTTGGAGTGGATAGTTCTTATACTTTGAATGCAATTAGACTTTAGCATCTAAGATTGAGTCATATTTCGGAAAATGGGTTATAGTTGTTTCGCAGTCGAAAGATGATCAAAAAGGAAGCTTCGACAAGTTGGAATTTTGCCAGGAGTGTGTACTAGGAAAGTGGACGAAGTTATCTTTTGGAGTTGGACTTCATAGATCGAAGAGAGTGCTTGATTGTGTACATACAGATGTTTGGGGACTCATAGTTACTGCTTTCATTGGGGGAGCGAATTATTTTATTTCTTTATTAATGACTTTTCTCGAAAAGTTTGGCTGTATGTGATGATTGCCAAATCAAAAGGCTTTGAGAAGTTTAAAGCTTGGAAGCGGTAGTTGAGAATAAATCTAGTTGTAAGCTGAAGATGCTTTAATCTGATAACGGCGGTGAATTTGTTTCTAAGGAGTTCCTCAATTTTTGTAAGCAACATGATATTCAGAGACAGTTCACTACACCAAAAGGTCTGCAATCGAATGGAGTTGCTAAGAGGAGAAATCGATAGCTTTCTTTGTTTGCTCTTACGGTAGCTCATTGCTTTATACTTACAGTAGCTTCTATAGAATGCGGTGGCTCCAAGCCCAGCTTAGGAGAAAGCCCACCAAGCCTTTGGGCTTTGCAACCCCCTTGAGTTGGGGCAAAAGAATAAAAAACCGTATTGATCCTTTCTTCTCATCCACAAAAGCAATATAAGCCCAGTTATTACTCTCTCAATATCCAAGCTCTTTACCAAATTCGTATCCATCTTCCTCAAACAAATATTAGGGTTTAAACATCTTCATTGCTACCGCCAGACGCCAGCCTCCCAACTCCTCAATTGCTGCTACCTTTGTTTGTGATGCTTTGGCACTACCGCTCTCTAGTCAACGTCGTTGGCTCAGCTGTCAACCTCTGCTCTCTCCTCTTTTGCCATCTGCGAATCACGTCTTATTTTGATGTTTTCATTCTACAATTCTACTAGACAGTGCTGATTTTGTATACAATTGTACTAAGTTTTACTAAGTTGTTGGATCTTTACTTGTTAATGCAAAGTTGGATCCATACGAGCCTAGGTTAGTTTGTTAAATGTATGTGAATGTAATTGAGATGAAGACTTAGGAAACAAATTTACATATATTTACACTTTACAGTTTACACTTTAAGGTTTTGCAGATCCGTTGGAATTTTGTTGAACCCATTTTGCAAAAAATAATACTTACATGTTACAGTTTACAATTTACATAGATTATGTTTGAAACCATTCTGCAAAAATAATAATTACACTTTACAGATCTGTAGAATTACTTATAACATAATTTAAAACAAATTTGTGGTAAAACAATGTATTTTAAATATGTTGTTATATAGTATATGTTGTGATGAAAAATAAAAAGACAATAAAAAGTGGATGAGATTCAAAAAACAAAACTTTGAACCTTATAATAGAATGGTGAAACAACGTTAAGATGTGATTTTTGTGTCATTGCAGGGTTCAATATTTGAATTATTTAATGCAAAAACACAAAAATCACTTAATTCAAGTCAAATTGGAGAACTAAGTGAAGATATTGATGAAATTATTGATAATGTTTTAAGGGACATGAAGATCATTAAGTGCGAAAATTTTATGGAACTGAGGGACACGGAGAGAAGTTTTTCTAAATTGAAGTTGGTTAAAAATTATCTTCGGACGACTATTTCACAAAACGATTGAACGGATTAGCAATGATATCAATTGAAAGTGTGTTTTTGATGAACTTGATTATGACCATTTAATTGATGCATTCAATATAATGAAATGCAAGAAAAAATATTTTTCTTTGAGATATTCGATAATAATTGACCATCGTTTTGTATCAAAAATTTTGTTTAGATTTTTTTTTTTTAAAATTAAATATTGTAGCCTAATTGATGTACGCTTTTTGTATAAAATATAAATATTTTGTATGCAAGAAGTCTTTTGTGTGATCTTATGCTTTAAATCAAAAATATGATTTTTTACAAAAGTTGATAAGTTGTATTGTATTAGGCAACAAAAATTAAGTGGGGCTTGGGCAACTCATTCTTTGGGCCGGCCCTGGGTGGCTCTCAACCATATACATATGGTAGTTGCTCAATCTTATACACGAGGTGGGCTTTGTCTTATAGATACAGTGACTCCATGCCCTTCAAATCCACTCAATTCTCCATGATCAATGAATTTATTCTATCATTCACAAGCTCTCTTCCACAAACCTTAGAACCAGACACTATGACCATACCTTCATCAAATTACAATATTCAACAACCACCACAGAACAAATTGATGATGTGAATAGTCATCTCCAATAGTTGCCAAAGATCAATTATATTATCTGAAGGATATAGACCTATTCTCAAAAGGATAAATTGACTGTTGGCAATCATTGGTTGTTAGTGTTGCAGTGGATGGCTTCGAAATGCTGCGATTTAGTTGCAAACAGTGGACGGTTGTTAGGGTCAGCCATGTCCATAGATTAATAAGCAGTGCTACTTGAACAAAAAAAATTAATTTCTGTTCAAAAGTCCAACGTTAGTCCACAGCAGAATCCAAAATACAAAAAAAAAAAGCGAAATCCCAAAAAGAATACGAATGTGATACTATCATTTCTATTTATATAAAAATGATAATTTACGTTCTGTGTAATTTACTGTATGTAACGATTGATATTTACTTTCTTTAACATCAACGTAATAAGTTGCATGTATGCATATAAATGAAGGTTTTTTGTTCAAAACTAAGCGTCAGTCATTGTATTTCCAATTAATGCTTCAAAATATAATTGTAAGCAAATGCAGATGATATCCGACACCCATCTACATCCACAAATACAGATATTCGAAAATGAAATCAGATGTGATACGCAGTATCCACATCAAAAGTATTCATCAACGGGCCTAAAACATGTATGAAATGTAGGCTCAATGGAAACGATAACAAGCAGCATAGTATAGCTTGTTGGCATGCACTCTTATACCACAGCACAGTACACATATATCAATGAATTAATTGGCTGAACAAGAAAATGGGCTCGTGGTGGGTTAACATCCTTCAGAAGGCAAATCTATATGCAGACAACAAAATCCAATAATATAGAGATTTTCATTCTCCCAGAACAAAATACCAGTTACTTCACTTATCAACACTTGAAGCAACCTACAATGGACAAAAATAAAACATCTATCAGCTCGAGCATTTCCATATTCTTGTTTTTCAGGATCATATTCAGCGATTTCTACTCCAGAATCATGCTGATGCTGCAGCTCCACCCAGCCTCCAGTATCTGTATTGGATATTTTACTGTTAAACATCCTCTTCTGTTGTTAAAAATTGATTCGGGTTGATGGGATTGATTTGTAGAAGAAGGTACACAAATTCATCAATAAAATTTAACTCAATTGATACTGGTAACGGACATATACAGAAAAATAGAATAGAAATACAGTTTGAAAGCATTAGTGTTTAAAACTAGTATGTTCTGTTATTTATTACCATATAATATATACTGTCTTATTTAGACTTTAAAACTTAAAGTTGATAACACTTGAAATCAAATCCGAAATCCTATCAAAATATAAAAAGAGACGAATCTAAGAGCAATTTCAAAGCACCCCAACCCAGTGCAATGTTGGACGGTTGTTTTAAAGCAAAAAGCAACCAAAGCAACACTGCGAGTTGACTCTTAAACGGCGTAAAGCAAGTCAGCTATGATGTCCGGTCTTTCTGACGCTGAATGAGTGGGTATGCAACACAGCATATTGGTTTTATATGCTTAATTTTAGTGGAATATGTTGCAATATTAAAACAAGGCACCTTTAACTAGGCTGAAATATGTCTATGAGTTCGGGTGAGGAGGCTCCGCTAAAACCTAAGTGGAATATGTTGCAATATTAAAAAGCCTTGATTTAGCAGGTGTGGCGGAAATTAAAACGGATCTACTGTTTAATAGCGCTATGATGAAAAAGCATAACGGTCGGAGAACGCTATGCGCTATAGCGGGGATTTGTGCTGCTTCAACGGGGTTTTTGACTGCACAGCTCCAAAACAAACAAATTCATCGACAGCGTACTAACCTTTAATATCAACTCCTTACAAGAAGGCAGTTTGCTGATTCAAATAAAAAAAAAATGCCAAACAAACAAAAGCATCAAAACTGAAAAACACTTAACTACTAGGTCCGAACAAAACTCCATCTCAACTCAAACCAACTTCATCCTCCTTCAAACTACACAAACATCAATCAACACCACCATCCAACCACAAACCTCATGCACAAATCAATCAACTTATCACCTCTACTAAAACCTCCAACCCCATCTTATATCAACAATATATAACCAAACACTCCAAATCCCAATCTTCATCATTTTTCTTCGCAGTTGTTTTACTTTCAGTTTTTTCAATTAAAAGAACAAATAAAATAAAACACAATCCTTTTGTATTTCAATTCTGAATAACAAACCCAAATAAATTCAGATGGGAGTCGACCACAGAATCAGACAGTAAATTCAAAACAAACAAACAACAAATCCAAAAAATTGGGCCATAAGAACTTGGTTTTTACTACCTAATTATAGCAATGTGTTTTCTTTTTCGGCATATATATCTAAAGAACAATGTAGTCAAAGCGCAGAATAGCACAAGGCTTGTGCTATGCGCTATAGTGCACGCTATTATATTCGCTTTAATAAATTTCGCATGCATGCATACATACATACATTTTGCATGGATGCATACATACATACAAAATGTATATATGCATACGTACATACATACATAGATGTATGTATATATATAGACACATACACACATATACACAAATGAAATGGAAATAAAGTATTCATGGTCCAAGTTTATATAAATATCAAATCACTTATTTATGATTATCACTGTTATTTTCAAAATATTACACTGTAATTTAATTATGCATTGAAATTTACGTTGTAATTTACACTGGATATTATTAGTTGTTGCCTCCTATTTAAATTTAAAACTTTAGAATCACAGTTTGAAATTCTTAATATTGCATCATGAAGTAAATCCATCTAATAATTTATTTGTTGTTTCAGATTTATCATCCTTACCATCTTTATTCCTTTCCCTAATTGAGATCGACTTTTTAAATTGTTATTTATTATAAATTTCTATGTTGAATTGTAATTTTCTTAAAATGGTTACATCTTTAGATTATTTTTAATATATATATTTTGATGTTGATTTCGAAATTCTTTTTTTTAATGTAAATTTTGATTTCTTTTGTTTCGAGAATTTTAGCATTATAAAAACAATACTTATCAAAACAAACTTCTTAGCTATTTAATGAACAGAATTAAAAAATGATATATAATATCAAAACATATACATTGTAGATGCTTATAAACAACTTGGTACCGACCTGATCGTGTCAGTAACGACCTGATCATGTCGGTACTGATTTGTTTTCTTGTCACTTTCTCCAGGTCTTTTTTTATGGCCTGGGTTCTCTCCCCTCGCGCTTTTGCCACGTCGTGCCCAAAATCATCTCAGTGCCTACTAATTTATGTCGGTACCGACATGATACGAGTTGTCCAAACTTGTCTAACTTTTTCGTGCGTCTTTCCTTTATCGTTCTTGATGTTTTCCAAGTCTCTAGAGCCACTTCTTCATCACTCTAAAGTCTGATTCATCCGTTGATTATGTTTCAAGATTGGAAAACTTGGCCGTAACATATGCACTTCAAAGTACGCCTTATGAATGTAAGGTGTACTTTGCTCGAGAACAAGTTTGAGGAATAATCAATCATTTGTAGTCAAGCTCTGGCTATCCATCAATCTACATTGTGACGAATCATCTGGTTCCTTTGGATTCAGCTGCAAATCAAAGGTCGTTCTAGATCATTATAGCTAAGGACTCTAGTCCTTGCTTAAATGTTATTCGTAAATCGTAGTAATTATGTGTTCACCCGAAGTTAACATATTAGATTTCATTATCAAAGTCATCCCATGTTTATTTGGGTTAACTTATCACATCATTATTAGAGCTACCCCGTGTTCGTCCGGGGTTAAGTTATCATATTTCAATGTTGTAACAATCCTGGTCGAGATTAGCTGAAATTAAATCTAAAATATGATTTATAATTATCTTAATTAATTTTAAGATAAATTTGAGAAATTTTATTAGTTATAATTTTCAAATTAAAATGGTTTTCTAGATAAAAATAAATAAATATGGAAAAAATTATTAAATATCAAAATTGTATAATTTTACTTTCTATATTTGATAATATAAGAATAATACTGGAAAAGATAAGAGTTTAATCAAATGTATGGAAATAATTTTGTAAAAATGTGAATTTTTCCAAGATTTATTCACTTATTTATTTTAAATGGAGATTTATGATAAATATTTTCTATTTCAGATTATTACAACAAATGTTGTAATTTAATTAAGTGTTAATGTTGAGATTTATTGTTAAAATGAGATTTTTACAGTTAATGATTTATTTTATTTAAAAACAATGAGAATAACTTTTAATTTCAAAAGTTATTTTAATTTTACAAAATATCTCAATATTAATAGAAATGAAATTTTTTGGCATATCGATGCTCTTAAAAATTGGAGAAATCAACCTTTACTTTTATAAAACATTGTTATAATGTAAATTAGTGTTTTAAAAGAGAAAATAAAGGAAATTAATCACTCTCTCTTATTGAATCCTTACATATCCACTTGGCCATGTAGTAAGGTTAGGAGAGGAAATATGATAGCATGTACGTTGTTTTCCTCTCATTTCTTTCTCATTTCAGCCAACACTAGAAACCTGAAACCAAAATCCTCTTATTTCCATAACCCTGGAAACAAAATTAATCCCCAAGTAAGTGTAAACCAAAGGGCTTTTGATCGACAATAAAAGAAATCAAGTTCAGGTAATCTTCTCCACCTCTTTGTGCATCAATTCAAGTCATTAGTTTCAGTTTTTATCTTTGATTGTAATTCCTTCTTTTGAAATTGTTCAAATTAAACATAGATTGAAGTTGAAAATTATTGGCCTAGGAGAATCTGAGATTGTAGCACTAATTCAAGTTCAATTCGGTGAGTTAATCTCACTTCTAGCCTATAGATGAATGTTTGCAGTTGTTTGTTGTTATGGATGAATTTGATGTGAAATTGATCTCAATCTCTTATGTTATTCACAACTTTTGCTATTCAACTATGTTGCTGAAACAAACTACTTATGATCTTGATTATCATCCAATTGTAGATGTTTTTGCATGAGTGTTAAATCCGTGTTTTGTATGTTGAGAGAAACAACGGCGGAGAAACGAGCGACGATGGACCATCTAAGTGCCATCGGAGCCACCTGGAGCTCGCTCCAGGCGTGCCCACCGGTGGACCGGTCCTACCAGACCGGTGCACCTGTGCTCACCCCGTTCAACCCTCCAGTTCGCGCCGTTTGGTTTCTTTTCGCTATTTGCTTGATTTTGATATCGTTGTCTGTGCCGATTTCAATGTTATTTATGGATTTTGATTTATGAATTTGAAAATTCATTTTGGAGTTATTATAACATAGAAATGCTCTATGGATTCGTGGACTTATACACAGTTTTCTAGCACGGTGCAATAAAATTTGCAAAAGGCAGATTTTCAATTTAAAGTGTTTTATGCAAATCTTTTCAGGTATAACTTATTTTCTTTAATAAGTATACTTGAAAATGTGCGTGTGTGTATAATTATTTATCATAATAATAATGGTTTTAAATTGTCATGGGACTCTTCATATGTCTAAAGAGATTTCGCAAAGGCTTATAAAGCAACGTCTAAATATATTTATGTATTTAAAAGTTTAACAAATTCCTTTACATATAAAGATTAGTTTATAAACCAGTATATATAGTTTTAAGAAGGTTTTCAATGCTATGTTTTTATTAAAAAAAATCACATGCACTCGATCGAATGAGAAATTGATTTAAACGGTTAAATAAAACGAGTGGTATGAAACGCACGCGTTTGTTTAACCGGTTAATTCCCGAACTTGTTCGATCGAACCACTAATACACACATGTGGAATTTACTATTTTGTAGTAAACATTTAAGTAAATCTGTGTGGTACGGAACACGCGGTTGTTACTTATTCGGTTGCTATTTAGGAGTACATGACACTTATATCGACGAGTTTATGAACCGCCCTTGGAGTTTCACCTATCTAGAAGTTTATAGGACTTGTTCCTATCTTAGAGTTTATAGGTCTCGCACCTATCTTGGAGTTCTATAGATCTCATACCTATCTTGGAGTTCTATAGGCTCTCGCCTATCTTGAAGTTGTTATGGGAAATATACTCATCTTGGGGTTTATAGACTTATACATCTATCTTGGAGTTACATGCATGCAGGTGAATTTATTCACCAATCTTGAAGTTTGGCGCATTTTTCCCCTTTTATGAGATTTATGGATTTCTATTTGTGATTTCTAGATTTGATGGTATTTGTGTTATCACCATATAGTTTCGAAGATTTTGCTTGTAGAAGCTATTTTGAGTTTTGATATTTGATGATTTCATTCTCGAAGTTTTGAAGCATGCTTGATATTTGTCGATACATGACTTGATGATTATATTTGAGATCTAGTTCATTTTACCTATCATTCATCTTGCTAACTCATTTATTTTAACCTAGACTGACCCGTTTATTATTTTATAATACTCGGGTCAGAAAGAGATGTTTCAGATCCTTCAGCTTGATGCTTTTAGGATGGACTTCATATCAGTTAGCTAGATGTTTACTTTTGTTATCACTATGTATATATATTCATGTTTATGATGTACCCTATGTCGATCTAGACTCATTTTGTATACATATTCGTGTCTTTGGAATATAGTACTTTTATATCTTGTAGTCTATGTCATGTATTTATTTTGGGTCTGTTCGATTTTGTATTTATTTGTATTCCGATGTGTATATATTCTTTGATATGTGCTTCTGTCATTTGCATTTATCATATATTGTTATGAATTATTATTATAGCCACCGTAGCTTTTTTAAGCTTGGATTATATACGTTAATTCCACTTGAGGAAAAAAACACCAAATTCAATGTGTCGATGCTCGCTTAAAATAAAATTCATGGATGCTCCTAACCAGCCATATTCCCTGCACTAGCAGACGGTATTACTCTGAAATATCCTTTGTTAGTATGGGTCTCGAGTTGGGGTGTCACAAATGTCATCCCATGCTCGCCCGAGATTTAGGTTATCATAAATCAATATCTATATCGTCATGTGTTTGCTCAAGATTTAGTTTAGGTTAATTATTTACCATGCAATCATGCATTGTTAATCATAGAGGTGTATTGCCACCGATTAACGTTACTTATAAATCATCTAATATCGCCTAGCATCTCATTATAAGTAAAGCCCAACCGAATCGAGGCAATGACAATCGTTTATTAATTAGTAATCTTTATCCAATTATAGGCCTTCAAATCCTAAGGCCAAGTCTAGGTCTCTCCATATCGCATAATCAATGTCCAATCTAACGTCTGATCTCTTTGAATCGTATATTTATGCTAAGCCCAATCAGCTCACTCTCCGATGAGGGGACCCAACGTACAAGCAAGTTCATCCGCTCACTCTCCGGTAATGGGACTTACTTTTCTGTACAAGTTCATTCACTCGCTCTCCGACAAGGAGACTTGTACCTTATGGTTCATCGCCCCGTCTCTCCGATTGGGAAAACCATGTCCAATCAGTTTATGTTATGTTATCATGTTCAAATGATTTTCAAAACCAAATATTCATTTATGAAATCCAAATCAAAGCAACAAGTAAATATCCTAAACATTCCTACCATTGATGATTACTACCAAACATCCAACTCAGAGCGTGCTAAGAGACCAATCGAGGTCCTGTACACATGTAAGCGGCCTCATATTTGAAACAAAAAACAAAGCGAGAGAATCGAACCTTGCTCCTATCTGTCTCGATCATAGGATGATCATTATCGACCAAGATCCATAGTCGCATCCAGATATATTTGTCACATACGGTGGTCGCTCCTACGATGCCAACACCATTGCAGTTTGTGCTATGTTAATCCGATTTCTAACATATCATTGTGAGTGGTTGCTTTGAACCTGCTCTTCGATTTAGTTCTTTGTCATGACCCTCGTTCTTACGGTGAACTTTTGATTTCAACTCCTATTGTTATGCATTCGCATTCTGATCTGCATTTCTGGCTCTAGCATCGTCCTCTCTCGGCATCCCAGCTCGTCTCAAGTGCAGATCCACTGTGCCCCGTGTAAATTCATGTCGGTACCGATATGACCTGGTTGTGGAGACTCCGTTCTAGTTTGCTTTGTGCTAACTTCAGATGCATTGGTTTCTGGCCTTTGGTTTTAAATTCCAGCTGCTTCGGCTGTTTTCTTTTGATCCATCCTTCTAATAAATCCATCTAGCATTTCCTACCGTCGATTCATCATTTCATCTTGCATCTCTTTGATCATTCTCTCTGTCTCTTCTCTGGTCACGTAGACAGATAGATTTAAACTTGAGGACACCTCTTAGCTGCGCCATGCTCGGGTTAACTTGAGCCTGTAATACCTCTAGTTGTAGGCCTCTTCATCCCTTCCAAACTTCAAATCCAAGCTCGTTCAGTGAAAGCACTAAAAATGTTATGCCAAAAGTTGACATAACGCCCCAATATCAGATGAAAGCACCGACGATATAGATCTATCAAAATAAACAAAAGTAAAAAACACGATTTTTTTAATGGTTCGGCAAATTCTCCAACTTACGTCCACTTTAATTTTATTATATTGCGTTTTCTCTCCGGAATACAAAGATTACAACTCAAATCCGACCACAATCTAGTAGATCTCAGATTTAAGAAGGTTTCGGAAAAGAGATATAAAAGTTTCTCAGTGCCAAAAAGGGAAAAAGTCCCCCTCTAAATGAAGGTAGCCTCCTATTTATAGCCAAATCTACGCAACAGTCTCGCCATCTAGATTTGAAAACGTCCCAACTCCAGGATCTGAATATCCGGGCACAAAGACCAAATCAAACTCTGTGCTTTCCAAGATAGAAAACAACTGGGTACCGACCTGATCATGTAGGTACCGATCTGTTCTCTTGATACTTTCTCTAAGTCTTTCTTCATGGCCCGAGTTCTCTTTCCTTGAGCTTTGCCATGTCATGCCCAAAATCATCCCGGTATCGACTAATTTATATCGATACCGACACTGTGCAATTAAAGCGCCCTGCAGCTCCATAGCGTATGTGGGAAAAGTTGTAGCGGAGATATATCGAGGATATAGGAGGATATAGCGGACGAATTTAAAAAGAGGAATGATGAGCATTCTACATTAAAAAGAGAACAAGTATTATTTATTACTTCCCACCAAGCAAAACAAGTTATAAAAAAGTAAAGACAAACAAAGTTGACATTTAAAAAGTTAGAACTAGTTATAATAACCAACAGCGTATATCATTATTACATCAACTTTGAAGTTAGCATAAAACTTAAAAGTAAGACATCAAGCAAAATGCTTATTTATAGGATATAGCGGATTATTGCCACAATATCGAGGATAATAGCGGATCCGCTATATTGGACCGCTTTATAGGAATATCGTTGCCCCAAAAGTCCACTACGAGATATATCGAGGAAATATCGGGGCAATATCGGGGAATTGACTGCACAACACCGACATGATATGAGTTGTCCAAACTCGCCCACCTTTTTCATGCTTCTTTCCTTCTACGTTCTTGATGTTTTCCAAGTCTCTGGAGTCACTCCATCACTCCGAAGTCTAATTCAACCGTTTGAGTGTTCCAAAACTGTGGAAAACTTGACCGTAAACAGATAACATATAATATACTGAATATACATGAACGGAACATGATAAACAAGATATACATAAAAGACTGTACTGGGGAAATAACTGATAAATGAATATCAACACAGAAAGGCATAATACATCAACTCCCTACAAAATGGAGTTCTGAGTATAATAACTGATACAAGTCTCATATATAAATAACATTCTATCATATACTACTACAACATCAAGTATATATCCAAAAAATCAACAGCATGCCTCTAATCCAAGTACGCCACTCTGATAGTGCATCCCTAAAAGCACACGACTCCCAAACCACTCAATCGAGTACTCAGAAGTTGTCGTGACATAAACAGACAAAGACAAAATGCAGATCAGACTAGAGTCTGATGCGAGCGAAACTATCTCAAAATATTGTATATCAAAATTGTATACATATATAAAACAGGAAGCTGCTAAGGCATATTCGGTCCTCTCTACAAACGTAGCTCAAAGGTAAACTGAACTGTCCATAAACAAGTAAACTCATCCCAAGGACAGGAGATCATACCATAACATGTTCTTCCACTATAATCAATGAGTCGGCAAAAATAATATGATGCGACTGCCACATAACAGTATACTTTAATGAAGGTAACCCAATTTAAAGTTTAAGGTAATATAGACATCCTAATATAAGTCTATCACGAAATACACAATAACAATATCAACCAATTAGTATAACACGCACAATACAACGATAAACGACAAACAGAGAAAATAAATTGATACTCATCGTTCTTAATGAGTGGTGTCCATGGATAGACTCGTGTCCCAGAATAAATAACGTATGTACCATAGACCCGAGTCACGTCCAGTGTGATCGAACTCGTATAGATCTCACTGTACCTCACATCGAGCATAAGTGATACATGATCTGTCTATAGATATCTAAATCCTGAATCCACGTTGGACATCTATCTTGATCCAAATTATCATGATCTAATGATTTCCGACGAGGGTCCAAAATAAATAGAGTCAGTACCAATTGTACCATGGACCCCGAGTCGCATCCAATGTGATCGAACTCGTGTAGATCTCACCGTACCCCACATCAAGCATAAGTGATATTTGATTACTCTAGATATCTGAAACATATATGGATCTCACCGTACCCACATCGAGCATAAGTGATATACGATCCACTAGTAGATGATCGCCATCATCTCCCCCTACATAGTCATCATGTATTTCTTAACCAATTCGCATAACGCCTATACAAAAGAGAACGACGGATGTGTACCGTATAATACGCAATCAAGGCCACAAAAGAGCACCAATGCCGTATATATATATATATATATATATATATATGCACATCAAAAATAACGTCACGTAATCATATACATCTATGACGAACAAAAACCGATATCTCGTCATCGTTTATCTACACAGATGGCCACTGCTATAAGACCAATAATACGTCAATCACTAATATAAGGGAACTAAATATAAGACCAATGTACAGTCGCTAATATGAGACCAGTACTGAGTATGGTCACTAATATAAGACCAATACCATTCATCCAAGCATATCTACCCCAAGGTCGAAATCAAGAAGTAGACCAACTCCCACCCGTACTTTATGAGTTCAGATGAACAAGGTGATGTTATTCTTAAACAAATCATCAGCAGACTTGTGGATGTACTGTCGACAGGTGGCGAGGACCAGTGATTTCAAAAATCGTAAAATCGTACGATCCAAATTGCGATTCAAATCGAATCGCAACCTTATCGATCCAATATTCAATTTGGATCGCAGTTAGCAAAAATCGTATGATCCATTATTAGATCGAAAATATCGATGCCCTAAATCAAATCGCGATTTCAGTTTAAACTTTGAACTGAAATTTTTTTGAAAAATCGAAACATCATTTTTTTCAAAATTGGAAAAGAATCATTATTCCTTTGAAGATGAAGCATCGCACATGTCCGAAATTTGAGAAGAATCTCTAGAAAACCCATTTCAAGCATAATAAAAAGGATCGATCACAAACTAGCATCCAACAAAAAATTTCAAGGTAGAAAAAAGAAAGATAAAGCATAGCGAACTCGGTGGAAGCATCAAAACTCGGTGCAAGGATCAGAGAGGTAATTATATTTTTGTATTCTTTTTCTGTTCTCTTCTTCTTTCTAACTTTTGCATCTATTTTTAAAAAAAAATCTCGTCTTTTTGCATTTTATGGGCATAAGACAGATAATGTATGAACTGCTGCTACAGTAACAAACACTGCAGCACTACTATCTAGCTATATTTAGCTTTATAGCTTTTGACTTCTATTTTCAGCTTTGTT
This sequence comes from Allium fistulosum, assembly GCA_030737815.1. Taxonomy (NCBI): domain Eukaryota; kingdom Viridiplantae; phylum Streptophyta; class Magnoliopsida; order Asparagales; family Amaryllidaceae; genus Allium; species Allium fistulosum. Next base: position 695,742,853 of record CM060904.1, read on the forward strand.
TTTTTATTTTATTATGCCTATCCTAAACATAAAGTCATGTTTGAACAAAAACTGCAAAAAGTACTAGTACTGTTATATGTAATTTCAGGATTTAAGCAATTCTACTGTATTGTTTAATATATATGTGATGTAGTGTGGGACTGTGGGGTAATGTATTGTGGCTAGTTAACATATATTAGTTTAAACTGCCGATGTACCGATGTACCATAAGTGATCAAGTTCTGCAGTATGTTTCTATACTTTATTTGTAATGGGGTAATGTAGTGAGCAGGTTATGTTTCTACTACTTTATTTGAAATGGAAACACTACTATCACTGCAAGTGCAAACTTTTAGAATCTTAGATTAAATTATTTACATTAGTTTTACATGATTTGGTTGTGTAATTTTTAACACAGTGAATTAGTACAGTACTGAGTACATGTTTAGTGCACTTACTTTTCACTTTTATGTGTTTACATTTTTTTTTCTTATTGTTTGTAGATGCCTAGAGAAGTAGATATTACATGGGATCATTGTAAATCGGTTACGAAGGAAACAAAAGAGTTAATATATGCAATTACTGTTCAAAAGAGATAAGCGGTGATGTTTTTAGAGTTAAACATCACTTAGCTCAAACATCCGATAACGTGAAAGCATGTACCAATGTGCCGGATGAAGTAGCCATAATTTTTAAGAATTTTCTAAAAAAGAGTAGACTAAATGATGAAGATGAGGCAGACGAACTTGACGGAGATGAAAATAAAGCTTGCAATCATAATGAATTGAAGAAAAGAGGAAGAGCATTGCCTAATATTAGTTTAAAAAAGCAAAAAAACATTAAACGCTATGTGGAAGAAGGAAGATAGAGAGGATGTTTGTTTGAAAATTTATCGCCTAATTTATGCAAATGCATTACCTTTATCCATAGTGAAGAGTCCCTACTTTAGTAGCATGGTTAATAGCATTGCATCCTATGGAAGTGGTTTAAAACTTCCTAGCTATCATGAGATTCAGAATACATACTTGATGAAAGAAGTGGAAAATGTGAAAGAGAAGTTGGAGAAATTAGAATGGAAAAAAAGGGGTAACGTTTGTGTTTTTAATATTTATCAAAAAATATCTTTCTTTTTTCATTCTAAAATCTATAATCTTATATTGCTATATTCTTTGTTATAGGATGCACAATTATGTCGGATGGATGGACCGATAGAAAGCATAGAAACATCACTAATTTCTTAGTGAATAGTCCTAAAGGAACCGTCTTTTTGAAGTCTATTGACACTTCATCAATTGTTAAAAATGCTGAAAACATTTTTGACATGCTCAAGTTCGTGGTTGAAGAAGTTGAGAAGAAAATGTGGTCCAAGTGATCATGTATAGTGCGGCCTCCTATGTAAAAGCAGGAAAAATGTTGATGAGGGAGAAAAAACTGTTATTTTGATCTTTATGTGCTGTTCATTGCCTAGATTTAATATTAATGGATATTGGTGAGTTGCCCACTCATCTTGAAATCGTGAATTATGCAAAAAAAAAAGTGACACAAGTTATTTATACGCATAATTGGCTTCTAAACCTTATGGGAAAGTACACAAATGGGAGAGATTTAACAAGACCAGCGGTTACTAGATTTGCAACACAATATTTAATTTTGAAAAGTGTGTTGAAAAATCGTAGGGGTTTTCGATGTTTACTTCTAGTGAATGGAAGGGTTGTCAATTTGCTAAAAAGATGGAGGGAATTGAGATTCAAGATATTACTTTAGCTAAAAAGGAATTTTGGGATGGCATAAAATATTGCTTGAAAAGTATTATTCCATTAGTCAAGGTACTTCGATTAGTGGATGGAGATGCAAAACCCGCAATGGATTATATTTATGAAGTTATGGACCAAGCCAAAGAAAAATTTGCACAAAATTTTGATAATGTTGAGTTGACATTTAATCCTTAGGAGAAGGCGAGTTTGGGAGGGCAATGGCCGTTGCTGGTCGCACAACCAAACAATCTGGTAAGATTTATACTAAATTATTTTTTCAAATCTATTTATTGTATAACATATAAACTTTTTTATATGACTTGCAATATGTGTCTTAACCTTTATAAATGATCCAAATCAATAGCTTTATGGTGGGAGAGCTATGGTGGTGAGTGCCCCAAGTTGCAAAAGGTTGCTATAAGAGTTTTGAGTTTGACATGTAGTTCTACTAGTTGTGAGCGTAATTGGAGTACATTTGATCGGGTATATGCATATAAATGATGTAATATAATTTAGTTATTGGTCATCTTAATATTCTAATATTGAAGTGCAACTATATGTTCATACTAAAAGACGCAACCGTTTAGAGCAAAAAAGACTTAATACTTTGGTTTTTGTAAAGTATAATCTTCAACTTAGAGCTTAGACATGAAAAAAGAAAGACAAATGATGGACTTGATGCTATATGCTTTTCTGATTTAGATAGTGACGATGAATGGATATGCAAACAAGAAGATCCGACACTACCCATAGATACTAGTTGGATGGATACACATGAGTGTTTTAAAACTCAAGAAGGAAAGGCAAGTCGAAAAATTCCAAAGAAAAGAAAATGCGGTAATATGAAATTAAAAATACCAAAATCATATAACTTTTTAATTAAGTTTACAAATTTGTTTAAAAAAATATTTTGTTGCATCTATATTTATTAGGTCCAAGAAACATTCAATATAAAGGTAGCGATATGAAGGGAAAGGCGATATTAGTCGAAGAAGATGATAAGGAAGAATCTGACTATGCTTGCTTAACGGATGATGAACTTAATGAAATGGATGTTGAAATGAAGATGGAAATAATGGTGAAGGAAGAGCTAGAAATAAGGATGACTGAGTAGAATTCATGGTTTATTTTGTTGCTTTGACTTGCTTTATATCCATCTTTTGTAGTATGCATTTCATTTCATATCAAGTATTCAATGTGAATCTATTTTCTTTACTAAAGCAATTAATTAACATGAAATATGATTAATAATCTTTGCAAAAGAAAACAAAACTACTAGTTACATAATGCAACATACAAAAGAATAGATAAGAATTATGAACAATAATTTATTACATCATTAAGTACACAATACAAAAAATATACGCATGCATGCGCACAATCTTACAATATCATTAGTGACCTACAAGTGGAAAAAAATACGTTAGCATATTTTTATTGAAAAAAATCAATATATATTACATGCATGCAATATATATATAGTAGAAATATACGATTTATAATTTGAATCATATTTCGATCCAAAATTTGTGTTTTACGATTTACGATTTGAATCTCATTTGGATCTACGATCCACGATTCGAATCTTGTTTCGATCCAAAACTTGAACTTGGTGATTTACGATTTGAATCATATATTGAAATCATTGGCGAGGACTACTGTCTGTTTCAGTCTGTTTCGATTCCAAATGAAGAAGAGCACAACTTCAAAGGATAAATAATCAACAGACGGACTTCATCCCTCCTAACCCACAATGAAGAGTACACCTCTGAACCGTCTGTCCAACGTTCATCCTGCGATTTTCATCCCACCCAACTCCAAAGTCTCGCCTTTGAACCGTCTGTCCATCGTTCATCCTGCGATTTTCATTCCTCCCAACTCCAAAGTCTCGCCTCTGAACCGTCTATCGATAGTTCATACTTCGGAGTTGCGCTCTTCTGCATTTGGAATCGAAACGGACTGAAACAGACAATAGTCCTCGGCACCTTTCGACGGTACATCCACAAGTTTGCTGATGATTTGTTTAAGAATAGCATCACTTGGTTCACCTGAACTCATGAGAATCTTCTAGCTTGAATTTAGAAATTTATTTCGAAATTTTTCTTTAAGAATAAAGAAGTTATGAAGATTTGAAGCCAAGAAATTAATAATTCTTTTTAATTTGGAAAGGAGAAAGAGGATAATGAAGAGGTGCAGAGGAAGGAGGCTTATTTAAAAAATGATATAGTTGAATGACCAAAAGACCATTTTGCCCCTCCTTTCTCCTTTCTGTTCATTTTGCAAACTTCATCCGATTTTAAAAAAAATATAATATGTATTTCATATGTAAACGACATTACGAACTCAACGAAATAGGTCTTGAGTCCTAATTCATTCATCTTTAAAAATTCTTCTTTTAAGTCATTAGTTCATTTAATCTTCAATTAAGCAGTTAATTAAAATTAATTACTAAACAAAATTAAGGGTCGTTACATGATGCGCTAGACATGTTTAAGTTATTTATCACTGAAATTGAAAATTATAAACTTAACACGTCTTATTTTTAAAACTTAAGGTTGTTTGGCATATTTTCGTATTCCTGATCCAAAGAGTATTAAACTAGCAAGAGCATATGAATGTGTTTTTATTGGATATGTAATTAACAGCAAAACATATAGGTTTTATGATTTGAATTCTCATATTATTATCGAATCAAATGATGTTGGTTTCTTTGAACATAAATTTCTATTTAAATTGAGAAATAGTGAGGGTGCATCGACTGCGAGTATTCCAGTAATTAGAAGTAATGAACATATTGAGAAAATAGAAATCGGACCTAAAAAAAGTAAAAAAGCTAGAATAACTAAACATTATGGTCCAAAATTTTATGTTTATACAATAAAAGAAGATCTTGCTAATCTTAAAGAAGTTTTTTCTTCGTTAGATTCAAACCTTTAGCAGGAAGCTAATAATGATGAAATAGAACCTCTTGAGTATAATAAAACATGGCACTTGGTTGATTTATCTTTAGGTTGTAAAACTATAGGATTAAGTAGATACTTAAAAAGAAATTTAAACATGATGATCCTATTGATAAATATAAGGCTCGTCTTGTAGCCAAAAGATTTAAGCACAAAGAAAATGCTGACTTTTTTATACATTTTCACCAGTTAATAGAGTAACATTTATTCGGATGTTAATCTCTCGTTTCAATTTATAATCTAGTAATTAACCAAATGAATGTTAAAATTACTTTTTTGAATGGTGAATTAAAAGAGAAAATTTACATGGGCAACCCTGAAGGTTTTGTTATCCCTGGTCAGGAACATGACTTGTAAATTAAATAAATTTCTATATAGTCTTAAAAAGTCACCTAAACAATGGTATGAAATATTTGATATTGTAGTCATATCACAAGGTATTAAAGTAAATTAAATTGACAAATGTATTTTTTATAAATTTAAGAATAACAATTGCATTACTGTATGTTTATATGTGGATGATTTACATATATTTGATTCAAATATTCATGCTGTGAATTTCATTAAATATACACTATGTGCTCACTTTGATATGAAAGATCTTAGAGACACGAATGTAAACCTTGATATTAAGATTACTTAGCCCCTTAATAGGCCCTTTGGGCATCCAATATTTTTCATTTGGGCTGAAGAGATGAGTCATGCATGACCATTATACACACACGTTGTGCGTCCATCCGATTGATCCGGACCGGGCCATGTTTGTGGTGTAGCACTTTATTTTTGATACAAAATTCTAAACAGCTTTTTGAAAGAAACTGTAATTTTTTCATACGTTTTCTTATTATTGACATAGTAAAATTGAGATCCGACAATCTCTCCCACAACAACGTGCTTTGTTTTCCCGTTGGGAAATATCTCGTTTATTTTCATTAGTAGATAGACGGGATCGCAACATAACACTACATCTACCTCGGTTACATATCCCTTTTCTTCTTCCTCAAAAATTTTATTTAAAAATTCCAAACTCAAGCATATAAATTACAACGAAATTAAAGGTGCAAAGAACGATTCTCTTCGATGCAGAAGAAATTGAAATACTCATAAACGGTTTGTTTTATCCTGGAACAGCGCGGTTGATAGTCCGCCTTGCACCGGTCTAATAAAGTCGCGAAACGTTTTAAAGAGAGCGATCTAGTCCGCGACTCAGTCGGATCTTTTCTAACCACGCTGCAATAACAAGTGCTTAAACAATATGCATCTCCCGTTTTATAGGTAATTTACAAAACATTAAATATGAATTGCAACTCCTTGATAATAGTGCTCAGTTGCTACAAGTATTTTAGAATAAGCATCAACTACTACATTTATCACAAACTAATGTTATTTACATTCATGGTCATTTTAAAAGCGTGTAACTAGACTTTTAACTCGTGAATAAACTAAAAAAAGTCTCATAGCTACTGTATGCATATCCACAAATTAATAACCAATGTAATGTGAACAAAATACTTCTGTTTAAACATATACAAAGTACCCAAGTAGAAGAAAACCTCTCAAGGCAAATTTTCCAAAAATACCAAAGACGATTTCTTGAATTGGTGGAGTAGCAAACAGTGTTCGCTAACTTTTTTTAAAATGATATGTAACAATGCATTTTATCTTAGTTCTACTAATTACTCCATATACATCATATTAACATAAAATATCATATAAACGTAAAATATCATAAAATATCATATTAACAAAAGAAAGAAAGAAAAAACGAATTTACTAAGTCGTTTGCCATTGATTCTTTTTCGGTGTTATAAAGGTATTTTAAACGTTTGTCCGAGCTTTAATCTGGTTAGCAAACAAAATGTGAAACGAACAACTATTGGAGAATCCATACTTAAAAGAACCTTCGCCACTTGATCGAAAATATTTTGGTTTTCAGCCTATTTTTTTTAGATTTGTTGCTAAAAAAAATTTCTTGCCCGCTACTTCCCAATTTGAAGGTCCATTAGGATTCTTTGACTCCATCAATTCTAGTCATAGGTATGTCACTATTTATCGTGTGAACTGAGGTTAAAAAGATGAAACGAAGAGTTGCAGGAGTGGAAATGATGCTTAATAGATTAATTTGGAAGAATTTAAACTAAAAAAGACGATATATTTTGTAGAAATGTGTGATTGGAAGTAGGGTTTTGGTATTCGGGGTTTAATTTCGGATCTAATAAAGATGGAGTAGGATAATCAATAACTTATTTTCCTCAATCAAACTAAATCAAATCGTTGATAACATAGTTACACTAAAAACATTTGAGTCGTGCAAAAATAAGTGGAAAAAAATATATTCACAAATCGAGAAATTACTAAAAATTATCAAAGAAAGGATCGAGTACTTTCTTAACTTAAATTATGTGCATAAAATTAGTTAGCAACCATCTCATGTAATCAAGGTTTTAAATCTTGGCAATCTCGATCGAGATCTCGACCGAGATCTCGTTTTCAAGGTCAAATGATTGGAAACATAAAAAATCTAATACATCTCGCTGCAAGTGAATCTCGGACGAGATATTCAAATCTCGACCGATATCTCAAATAAGATCGATTTATGAGATCTCAGCCGAAATTATATGTTTTTTAATAGGCTGGGCCTGAAATATAAGCGTTGTTGGCTAGGTCCAAAATTCATGCTTTATTCAAACAAGTTGGACTATCAATTTCATTTCCAACCATTCATTTTTTCTACTCTCAACTCGTAAATATATGTGGTTTTTTCTCTCTCATTTGAAACATCAAATTTCTTCCTAAAATGCGTTCTTCAACCTCAAATTCAATAAGCTTTCATGTTAAGTTCTTTTCTTTCTACAAAAACTTTCTGAACCCTAATTATTTTGTATTATTTCCTCTTCCATTCAAATTTCTATATTTTTTAATTTCTTTTATGTTATATCATTTGTTGAAATAAATTCACCGCTATGAATTTCCAATGTCATAGCAAAATTCAAAAATTTGTAGTTAATCTAATTTTTGTGTGTTTGGCATTGGTATGTTCCACTTAATTTTATATTTCTAAATGTGAATTTGTTTTTTTCACAATTAACTTGAAATGTCAACGTCTCTTGCTAATTCAAATTGTCCTATTTAAGAGACGTTCAAAGTTCTTGCTGTTGGGTTACTTTCCATTATTGTTCAACATAGTTTGTTAGCATGTATGTTGTATATAATATATATTCTTGTTAAAAAAATGATATTAGCGATGTTAATCTGGTTAAAATAGTTTACTAATTATATATTATCTATTAAAAGAAATTAAGTAACGAATTCAACATTTCAGCTTTATATATTTGTGTTTAAAAGAGTTTGCTTGCTTGCTTGATTGTAAATCAATATTAAAAATATCAAATAGTCCAAGATTGAAAATCAATAAGTTGAATCATTTTTGTAATTAGTATTTATAAATTTAATTGCATATATGTAAACCAATATTGAAAATATCAAATAGCCCGAGATCGTTCCGAGATGTACTTTAGGGTCCGAGATGTAATTTCGAGATGAACACCCGATATACATTTATCTCATCTGAGATCTCATCCGATACGAGATTAGGTCCCTACAATCTCTGAGACGAAATGTGAACAAAATCCGAGATTTAAAACCTTGCATATAATCAAAATGTGGTGGTTGTTTACTTGTTTTTTTAATGATTCATATGGGTTGAGCTTCATTCATACGTGAGTTGAGCTATTAAGATTTTTATTCTATTTTATTTTTTAAAACTTGGTTGACTTTCCACAAGAATTAGTTAGAAAAGATTGAATTCTCGCCATTAAGTGTGAACGTCGCATGTCCTAACCAATTGCGGTGCCTATGTGGGGGACTTTTAAGAATCTTTATGTAAATAAATTATATAACACTTGTAATATATCTAGATAAATGGGACTTGGACTATCGTCCAACTTGCCCAACCCAAGGGCCGGCCCTGCTAGTACCTACACGGTTTTTACATGAAAACTAAGGATGTGAGAGTTGAGAAAAAAACTGAGGATGTAAGAGTTGAGAAAAGAAACAATAGAATAATATGTTTTATACTGACTTATACTCTTTCGGTTATAACTACAAACCATAGTTATTAAAGCCCTAGACGCCAAAAAGCCGTAGGCGCAAGCCTGGGGCTTTTTTACCGTTCAAAGCGTCAACGATGCGTAGAGCCAAAAAAAACCCAAAGGCGTCATCTCGCTCGGGCTTTGAAGTGCTGAAAAAGCACGCCTTGTGCAGCGTTATTGAGGAGAAAAACAAGTTTCGGTATTTGACCCAACATGAAGCCCGGTTACATTTTGAAATCTAATAAGCAGCAAAAAAGGCGTGTATTCATCTTCACTTCAATATCGAAGAGTAAAAAACATCGTTCTTTCGATATCGAACAAAAAAAACCCTAGGCAATTTCTATATTTTAAGTATTTTTGTCATTTGTAGACTTGAATTGAATGGCTTGTGCCATCTTAATCTAATTTATGATGATCGTATGATGTTTTATTCTCAATATTGCATTTTATATGCAATTTTTTGAAGCCAAATTTTGAGTTTTAGTGCATTTTTAACTGCAGTTTTTTTTGCGGTAAAACAGAAAAACTGATGCCCAAGACAACCAAAAAAAGCCCTAAGCGCAAAAAAGCGTTATGTGAGGGCCTGGAGCTTTTTCGCCTTGATAACTATGTTACAAATAGCATTCGGCGAATTAAAACCATAGTACTTAAAAATTACGGCTATATCAACAGAGAGTAATATCCATAATCTAGCTCACAGAAGGCCATCCTCGTATTTGTATAGAAGAAATAATATGAAACCAGAAAATCAAAAGCCAACACCAATAATCTAACTCAAGAAAAAAATTGAACCTCTCATATATGTCATGAGATATGGAAAAAAGTAAAAATGCCAATTGAAACAACATCCTTCCAAAAGGTTGCCTGCAAAAAATACTAGGATATCAAATATACATTATAAAAACTTGTCATGACCATAAATGAAATATCACGTAAACAATTAACTTTTATCACAACTACATTATTATAAAAACTTGCATTTAATGATCACACTTAAATTTATTCAACAATGGGAACACTGTCCATATTTCACCTAGTCGTGTTATTTAATCAGTAACGGCCCAAATATTTGGTTGCCCAAACATAAAAAGTAAATGTAGCTTGGACAACCAAATCTTTGGCTCAATCCTAGCTTAATAGCATGACTATCTGAAATATGGACGGTTCTCTTATGTGATGACTAATATGACTGTTGAATAGATTTTAAATGTGATTGTTAAATGTACGTTTTTATAACAATGTAGTTGTCATAAAAGTGTATTATTCAAAAAATATTTTATCTATGGTTATCGCAAGTTGTATTGCTTTTTGTACTTGTTTAATTAGTAATAAATATGTATGTCTGGTATCCTAATAATTTTTTAATTTAACTTTTGGAACAATGATGTTTTTGCTGATATCCTAACTTCCGTTTATATCTCATAATGTATATGGAGGGATCGTTTTTTAGGCAGATTCTTGGTGTTGGTTTTTGATTTTCTAGTTTCACATTATTTCTTCTATACATATATATATATGGATGTTTTTTTGTAGATTTTGAATATTGCTTTTTGATGATCTATCTCGTGATTTTTAAATAATATGATCTGCTTTAGTTCACTGGATGTTATATGTAGCTACTACCGAAAGAGTATAAGCTAGCATAAGAACATCTTATTCTATGGTTTGTTTTTTCAACTCTTATACAAGGTAGTTAGTAGCAAAATAGTGCAAGGCTTGCATTATGCATTATTTTACGCTATGTGCTATCGCGCGCGTCACTTTTGTAAATTTTGCATTTCTTATATATATATTGAATGAGACTACGTGGTCCATGTTTACATAAATATCAAATCACTCATTTATGATTATCACTATTACTTTGATATTAAATTTTATAATGTAATTTAATTATGGAATTGTTAGTTGATGACAAGCACCATTGTCCCAGTGGTTAAGTGATTCGACTTTAGTGCGAGAGATCACAAGTTCGAAACTTATGTAGCGTGATTCGAATGTTTATTGACATGTGATATGTCATCCTAGTGACATATTGTATATAAAGTCTCATTTCAAAAAAAATATTATTTGGTGTCTATTGTTCGAATTCAAACTTCTAAAACAACGCTTTAATTTCTTAAAGCATAACCAGCAATGACTTGTTCGGTTGAAAAATGAACTGAATTAGCCACAACGCAGCCAGTTATGGCTTGTTCACTTACCCGTGGCTGGTTAAATTTGATCATGTGGCTAGTGAACTAAACAGAAAACCGGTGACCGTTTTATTGCAAATATAAGTTAAAGTGGCAAAGTCTTTATCGTTTTATATTTGCAAGCAAATTTGAACAAAAAGGTAAAGACTTTGCCGTTTTATTTAATTTGTATAATAAAACGATAAAGTCTTTGTCATTTTATTTGTTTGTATTTTTAAAAAACTAATCTGATGGCTGGTTTTGAGGTTATATGGATGTCATGCTTAACTAGTTCATTTAGTGCAAAAGGAAGGGAGAGAGGTGAAGTGAACAAGTCCATTGTTGATAATGGTCTTAACACTGTATCCTAAAATAAATCCACTAACAATTTATTTGTTGTTTCTAGGGATTTATCATTCTCATCATTTTATTGTTTCCTAATTGAAATTGACTATTTGAATTGTCATTTTTTATAAATTTCTATGTTAAATCGTAATTTTGTTAGTTTAACATATCTTTGGTTTTTTAATATATATTTTTATGTTGATTTTGAAATTCTTTTTTTCGTTTCTGTTTTAAGTAAATTTTGATTTCATTTGTTTCGAGATTTTTGGAATTATAAAAACTATACTTATCACATCAAACTTCTTAGTTGTTTAGTGGATGAAAAAAATTGTGATATATAATGTTAAAACATAGATACATTTCAGAAGCTTATAAGCTAAAAGGGATATAAGTGTATTCCCACTGTTTAGTATTTCATCTAGTTAAGTTGATATGGAAAATGAACTTGAGTCGTATACTAATCTACACAATAGCACCATAATATTTGGTGGTAGTAGATCATAAATTAAAACATTTGTTACTAGGTTGAATGACTAATTTTTCATGGAAAAAATTAGAAAATAGCTTTATTGATTACGCACCAAAATTTGGTACCTTGCACCAAATAATTTGTTTTCTTGTACCAAATGATTTGCTTTCTTGTAAGGTCATTTTCAAAGTATTTGTCAAGTAGCATTTTTTATGTACGGAAGATGTAATTTCATGATGTTTTATCAACTGAAAGAACTCTACATTCAAAAATTTATTCAAAAGAATTTATATGAAAATGATGCTTAGCCTTTGTAATTTTGCTTAATCGGTGTCAAAAAGAGTCTAGATAACAAAATCCAATATTACAAACTATTAGGTTATATAAAGTAAAAAGTTTCTAAAAATAACATTAAATATGAGTAAATAAAATAAGTAGCAAGTTTAAGATGAATTCTTAAGGTTATATAGTTCCTAACTATTAATATAATTAGAGAAACTTTTTCCACGTAAACGTTTAAGAGCGATACGTTTATCAAACACCTACATTCAATTTTATCTGAATGAATAAGGTCATTCTTCGGTAGAGGATTTTGATTTATACTAAAGATATATGATTGGTTAGTGTGCCCATGTCATAGTTTGTGTCGTTCAATTTTATTTGGTCTTTTTTCAATGTACATGCCTAAAATAAATAAATAAACAAAATAGCACGCTATTTTGGGTTGTTCACTATTTTGTGTTGTTCATTATTTTGCGTTCTGACAAAATAGCACGATATTTTACACTATAGATGACACGTGTGCAATTATAGATTAAATAACGCACACCATGCGCTATGGACAATTTTGCACTATAACGCACGATATGGTAACTCTGCTCTTACATTACGCACGATATGGTAACGCACTATAACGCACGATATGGTTATGTAAATGTGTAAGTTTTTGGTGAAGGTATGAGAGAAGACATTTAAGGCATGCTTTAATGGTAAGGGATGAAAAGTAGGAAGACGAAAAGATTTCTTCCTTTACGATTTAAATCTCGTTTCAAATTGGATTTCTTCCTTTATGATTCAATCTACATTCTAATTCAAACCCAGTTAAATCGCAATTGAGAAAAATCATTCAAATTATTTTGATATATTCAATATATTTATTTGAATGCACAATTCCAATTGCTATCATTGTCTAAACATAATACATATGAAACAAGAGAGAAAACTGAGTTTTTAAGTGTTGACATAGAAATTTAAACGTCAAAACCAATTTCAAAATGTGTATAAAGCTTAAAATATGGATCATTTGAATCTATGATTTACGATTTAAATCATGTCTCTATTTTAAGTTTAAATTTTACAATTTACGATTTGAATCCCAGTGTAACCTTGGTTTGATTGGTAACCAAACCACATCGACTCGGTTATTGAGCATGCTCCGGGTCTAACATGCCCTTGACCCGAACTTAGTCTGTGCATACCATACTCCCGCTCCAAAGCACACTATGGGACTTGCTCCGATTTTCTAGATTGGGTGTCAAACTCCTTTTTTTAATTCCATTAGCTTTGCACGTGCTCCACTTGCTATTTTTTAGATTTTTTAAACTTCAAATCGATCATCCATCATGCCAAGTAAAGTTTTCCAAGATTCACAAGTGTGTGCTCATGTCTTTAAACAACCATTTAAGTATATGGATGCAATACAAACATACATCCAACACAAGGTCAAACATAGCAAGTCATTCAAATATTCCAATAAACACTTAAACCACACACCAACGCATAACCTAACACATATAAAAAGACAAATTAAAAAGGTTTTAAAATCTGGACAGCAAGAAAAAACATAGATTTTAGTTTAAAAACGGATACAAAACAATTTTACCACATAAAATACACATATACTAGTAAGGAATTATAAACACCTCACCAAATCAATGAAATAAACCTCTATAAAACCCTTGAAATTCCCCAAATAAATTTCAACATCGATTAACAATTCAAACCCGGCCCTAGATCTCTCTTGCTATCTAGTCTTAAATGTACCGATATCTCTTCGAAAGTTAATGGTTTGATTTGATTTTAGAATGTTAATTGGAGACTGGGATTTGTATATGTTTAGGAAATGTTAGAAGTGATTTTACACGGTTAGAAAACCTAATTAAGGTCACAATCCCGAAATGAGTATTAACCTTGATTAATTACTCGTTAATCAATAGCTGCTCTAGACTAAATTATCAAAACCATTATAGCTTTCAAAGGATTGGACCAAATTGTTGTTGTGTCCACTCTACAGAAAGAGGATCGACTTGGTCTTTCATATGAAACGAAAATGGACTCCTGATTCGTCTTCTACCAAAAGTTATACAGCTTAGCAAAAAGTTCAAATTTCTACAATTTTTTATGTCAAAATAAGATCGTATAGTTACACTAACTTTACATATGTTACGGTAAAAATGTGCACTGTTACAAAGAGCCATATTGCTCATAGGTAGCACATTCTTCTTTGATGGTTAAGTGTGTTACAATGAGAAGGACTAGTAGCTAAATAAGACCTCGTTTGGCTTTTCAGCTAGGACGGTGGTGGAGGAAACGAGCCCCATAGACTAGTTCATTTCCTCGTCAAGATCATAAAAATTCGTCAAAATCATAAACATTCGTACAATCAAGCCCTTCCATAGCTTCTTCCGTACTCTCATCACTTCATATTCTCCACAATCAAGTGATCTCTTGGCGGCCCGTACGCTTTGCTTTGATAAATAGAAGGTGTGGTAGAACCGCAAAATCTAATTGTTCCATGAACGGACACATTCCTTTAGAGGAGTGTCCCTTCCATCGATCAACTCTCGTTTGCTAGTAAACTGACTTTTAGCGTTATCTAAACGTTATACCATTGGCTTTTGCCAAAGCTCGAAAGGCACCATCCACGGTAATAACATGTCTTTCTGCATTTATTCGGACCCCTTCCAACTCCATCAACATCTGGAAAGAACTGCATAGCCTCAAGTGGTTATCCCACTTGTATGTCAAAATGATGATAGGGTAACGGTGATTGTAGGTATCCTTGGATACATTTGGGTCCTGTGAAGATTATTTCTTTCCATGCTCTCTAGTTTTGTTAATAAATAATCATCTAAGTTTCAAGATCCGTTCCAATCGTAGTTTTCTTGCTTGCTTGAGGTAGATGACGACTAAGTCGTTTTTAATGGTACTGAGATTGAGAAAGATGGATCTAGACATCTAAGTGATTTGAAATGGGAGAATCGACCAAATTTATAACAGTACAAAAAAATTATGTTTAGCGTATGTATGTAATGTTGAACGTAGAACGGTAGAAGTTACGTCATGCTCAACAGCTATTTTTTCAAGAGAGTTTTTTCAAGAGGAGAAACACTGCAAATGCTCCTCTGCAATACACCAACGTAATTTTTACATCTGATGTAGCATAGTTATTTCAAACGGAATTTTTCGTAAACGCTTTGCAAAAGCAGTATTGTTGTAGTAGCATTAAAATTAAACCCAACACCCTCTAAAAATATAGAAAGGGACATGGTCATAAGAATAATAGAGTGCGGGTTCATTCCAAGAGTGTCAGGTTTACGTCATCAATGACCAATTTGACTATTATTTTTAATATAATATAATAATTATAAATCTTATTATGTAGCAGACGACGACTGCAACTCCATATTTCTGTGTACAAAATCAGCAGGATCTCAAACATCTTTCGTTAAAAAACAAGGAATAAAATGGAAGAAATTACCCTAGTAGCAGTACCGTTCCCAGGCCAAGGCCACTTAAACCAACTTCTCCATTTCTGCCTCCAACTCTCTCTTCGCAACTTCACTAACATCCACTATGCCACCTCACCCACTCACCTCCTCCAAGCCCAAAACCGCCTCCATGGCTGGACCTCCTCTTCCCTCCACACCATCAAATTCCACGCGCTCCACTCCTCGCCTTTCCCTTCCCCTCCCCCAAACCCTAACTCCACCACCAAATTCCCCGTCCACCTAATCCCCTTCTTCTACGCCTCCACCAAACTCCACCCCCTCTATCATCCCTCCTCCACTCCTTCTCCACCACCTGCCGCCGCCTCGTCGTCATTCACGACCCCCTCATGTCCTTCGTCCGCCGCCTCACTGCCTCCATACCAAATGCCGAAAGTTTCGACTTTCCATGTGTTCCCACTTTTCACCAGGATTCCATTTTTAGCCCTCACAGAATTAGAAGCATAAGAGAACAACAAACGGAACTTCCAGCTGAGTTCTTCGAGGTGATTGAGTTCAAAAACGAAGGCGCGTTCCCTGATGAGTTCATGGAGTTCATTTTCACACTCGATTTTGACTTTTCCGCTTCTTCGGGTACTCTTTTCAACTCCTGCAGATCTATCGAAGGTGATTTCTTTGATCAGCTTGTGCAATCCGAGCAATGTGTTGGGAAGAAAATGTTTCTTATTGGGCCGTTGAATCCGACTACTCAAATCAGAAGTGAGCGAAGGCACGAATGCTTGAAGTGGCTGGACCAGCAAGCTGATAACTCTGTTGTGTACGTAGCTTTGGGAACCACCACAGTATTTTCAGACGAACAAATCGAAGAATTGGCTAAGGGACTAAAAAGCAGCGGCCATGGATTTGTATGGGTGCTGCGAGACGCAGATCGAGGCGGTACATTCGCTGGCGGGGATGGAGAGGACAGAAAAAGTGGACTGGAAGAAGAAATGGTGGAAGGAAGAGGGCTGATAATAAGAGGTTGGGCCCCTCAGCTGGAGATACTAGGGCATAGAGCGGTGGCGGCCTTTATGAGCCATTGCGGATGGAACTCGTGCATGGAGAGCTTGAGCATGGGAGTTCCGATCATCGCGTGGCCATTGCATTCCGATCAGCCGAGGAACGCGGTTATGGTGACGAGGTATTTGAAGGTGGGGATTGAAGTTAGAGAGTGGAGGAGAAAGGATGAGCTTATTTTGGGAGAGGATATCGAGAATGTAGTTGTAAAGATGATGGATTCGGCGGAGGGAAAGGCGATTGGGAAGAAGGCTAGGGTTTTGGGTGAGGAGGTCAGAATGAGTTTGTTGGATGGTGGATCGTCTAAACCTCATTTCGATTCGTTTGTGGATTATATTTGTAGATAATGGCACAATGTCCATAGAACGATCCAAAATTTGTTTGTTTTGCCCATTCATTGTTAGATTAGATCAGGCAACATGGATTTCAAATCATCCTGATCCAAATTATCATTTTCCGGTATATCTAGCCGTTTAACACATGATACATGGACATATTTTTTGCAAATAAATCCCTAAAGAAAAAATAAAATTGACTTATTTGCATAATTTGAGACACTATGATTGGTTTGGCATTTCGAGACGACGAAACTTAGGTCTTGATAATTTGCTTCCGCCAGCATGTATTATACACAAACTTTGGGACAAAGTATCCATTTATAATGTAAAACATAAGATAATGGTTGAAAATTAGTTAAAATAATTGGTCTTACATCCCAATTGATTGATTTCTTGAATGTAGTGATTGCAAACTATCGTAAAGGACATCAAGAGAATAAAATAAAAAAATGAAGAAAAGAAGAAAATTAAAAGACAAAAGATTTATAGTGGTTCACCTATGCTTACATCCACTTTAATGATTCTTTGTTGCTAATTATACGTTATATCCAGAAAAAAAATCAATTACAATCTCGAAATTCTGTTAGAAATTACAGTGTCAGCACTTCCCCTAAGATCTTTAAGAGTAATTTGCCAAGATCATTTTTGTGTTGTATGTCGACCTGTACTTGTAATTGACCGTTATTGGACCTAAAAGTCGTCAAATCACACCGTCGGCCCATTAGAATTCGTCATAGATGAGGATCCAAGAAAATAACACGAAAAACAGCTTGAAAATGACATGTTAATGGATCAATATTGGTGACGATATTTTTTTCAACCTCGGAGTTATGATAATGTGTTATGAAGAACAAATGTTTCTTGTTAATCATTATAATTAATAATGGAAAAATAAAGAGAAAAGTGCATTTAAAAATAAATGACATGAGGTATGAAGTGGTTCGACCAAATTGCCTACATCCACTATGAAGTTCTCTTACTATACGAAAAAATTACAAGGAATTAAAAGAGAATAGTAAGAAAATATGATACACCTAGGGCTGTTATGGTAATGGTTACCGTTACCATTTTGTAAATACCGTTACAATACCATTTTTACTGGTAAACTAAAATTGTTTACCGTTACCGATTGACTAGTGTACTGATAAACTAGTGACCGTTATACCGGTAATGGTATATTACCGTTTGTCTAGAAAAATAATAAGTTGTATTTTTTTACACTGAATGATGATTCATTATATATCTCATTGGGTCACTTGATAAAGGACATAGAAAAGAAGTGTATTTATCATCATTTGAGTTGAATTGCTAAAATAAATAGAACTGTTTTCTTGCTTCTAAATGCATGTAATACAACATCTTACACGAATATCAATGTATTATGAATGGACTGGTAAATTACCATTACCGCTGGTTTTGAAAAAATATTACCGATGTTTTACCGTAAAAATGGTAAATTTACTGTTACCATACCGATTATGCTGGTATACCGACTTTACTTTAAAATGGTAACTGATTGACTGGTAATGGTATGGTAATGGTAAATTTACCATTACCATAACAGCCCTAGATACACCTAAGATTAGCGAAGCTACTAATTTCAAGGAGCAGCTGAGCTCAAGGTGCTTGAGTGCGGATCATGAGTTCCAACCTTTCAAGGCCCAATCGGGGTCCTAGGGAACCTTATGGGTCCCCACCACCGGTGGCCCAACCAACCTTATGGGTGCCCTCCGTTGGAAGCCCAACTAATCCTTTTAAAGTGCTCATGCATGAGGTTTTATAGTAGTTGAACTGATGCTTAGACGACTAAGATTGTACTGCAAAACAAGTGTGAAGCGCGTTTGGCCATTGATCTGGCTGAATGGATTTGATGAGAGATAACTGACGAAAGAAAGGAATGCGTGGTCGAGATGAAGGTCGACGGAAGAATTATACCAGGGGCATGTTTTTCATGCTTTGCATTAAATGCGCTTGTACTTGCAGTATGCTTGTAGGAAATGGGACATGCTTCTTGTTAGAAATAGGTACATCTAGTTGTACCTCTTGTCCATTTGTTCCTACATGCCTAGGTAGCAGGATGGGCCCAACTGGTCTACTAAGGCTATAAGGAGGATACGAAATAGGTGAGCCGAGAGCATGTCGAGCCGGGTGAGAGAAGACAGACTATAGGCCGTTGTGTGTGTATCGAAGTTGGATCGAAGAAGGACCACCATTGAGACAGTCTTATAGTATGTCAATCGGAAGATGGCTAAAGGAGAGATGCTCGAGCAAGTGGGCTGGTTTGGAGCCGGGTTGCAAGCGTGTCAGAAAGAGAGAGTCGATCGGTCGGTGAGAGATAAGTCGAGCTGGGCGAGTCCCTTATCCTGATGAGCGAGTTGGTCGCTGGGTTGTTGCGTGGATAGGCTCAGTTGGCAGAAGGCTTGACGTGCAATTGAGCAGAGGAGTTGATGTGGGCATAGGCTGTGTAATACCCCTAATTTTAAATAACATTATTCGGGAGATTTAATTATATAAATTAAATAGAATAATATAAAGATTAAAGTGATAAGGGAATAAAATTTTTGAAAGAATGAGTTATGGAAATGGTTTTATAAGTTAACTAGTAAGAGAACAAGGCAAGGGTATTATGGGGAATAGCCGTCCACCATAACCCTTAACTCATAAACCCTTATTCCCATTTTTATTTCACAAGTTCATAATTCTAAAACATGAACCAAGGAGCTCAAGCCAGCCATAACCTAGGGGAAAAGAGGATTAAAAATCAAATAAAAGTTAAGGAATCAAGAAAAGAGAATTAAACATGATCAAATCTCAAGTTCCTTGTCCAAAGCAAAGTGAATAATAATCAAATCCATCTCGTTTTCGTTTTTAAAGAGAATTTGATTTCGGGTTTTAAGTTTAAAACATTTATGATGATTTTAATGATGATATGCTTGGATTACATGATATATTTGGTTCAAACAAGTATGTTTGATAAATGTTTTATTCGATTTAAGGCTAAAACCGTATATATTGGTTTAAGAATGCCATGAGGATTTAATATGTTATGAGAAACATTATTTTGGAGATGGGTTTAAATTTTTGTAATTATCCAAGCTATCGATAATTTATTATGAGTTTTTGAAGAAAAAAATAAATGATAGGGTTTAAAATTTTATTTTGGCTATTATATAAAGGATTTTGGGTCTGAAATTTATATATGTTAGATAACATATTAAAAGTGAATTTTGATGATTTTTGGGGATTTTTCCTAAGTGAGTTACTATGGAAATTAATTTAATCAAGTTAAAGGACTTAAACGTCTTAATTGTTTTGTTAAAGGGAAGGGCTTCTTTGTTAATTACTTTTTATAAATTCTGGATGAATTCGGCAGACATTTAGA
Source organism: Allium fistulosum (assembly GCA_030737815.1). NCBI lineage: Eukaryota > Viridiplantae > Streptophyta > Magnoliopsida > Asparagales > Amaryllidaceae > Allium > Allium fistulosum. The sequence continues at coordinate 695,763,126 of CM060904.1, forward strand.
AAAGATTTTTGGTAAAGTTTATGGCAACCAAATATATTTTTACAAATAGGCAAGTTAGTTGAAAAGCGTTTACTTAAAAAGGCAATAAAACAATTTTGCATAGATTTATTGTTTCGCCACTTCCAGTAGCAACCTTTCGACCCTATACCTCCACCCCTAACCAAGTCGAAACCAATATACATGGTATCAATGCTTTGGTACGTAGTGGATTGGAGAATGGCGAAAGGTATAGAGTCGAAACCATGCTTTCGAAGGGGTTGGTGCCATTTTAAATAGCTTTCGAAGGACTTTATTTGCTTTCAAAAATAGATATCGCTTACCTTGATTTCAAAGAGATGCTTTCTAAAGGGGTTGAGTATAGCTTTCGAAGGGTTGCCACCTTCTTAGGATAGCTTTTGAATGAGTTGCCGCGTTTTATGTTTTAAAAATAGAACTTTCGAAAGGGTAGTTTTGAACCAATTCGAAACATTCATGCTGTCTTCATACCTTTCGAATAGGTTGGAAGTTTTCAATGAGTTCAAAAGGCAAGCTTTGTTTTGTAAATATAGTACGTCGCTTCCCAATGCTTTCGAAAGGGCTCCAGTAGCCATTTAAACTAATGGTTTTGAAGGCAATGTCTTCGAAAGGTGTTTCGAAACTATCCTTCCAATTGTTTTGCTTAAAGACTAGTGCTTTCAAAAGGATGGTTCTGAAGCCATCTGTTTTCCCCGAGCTTTTTTATTTGAAGATTAATGGTTTCAAAAGGGGCACTTTCTTTTATGATCACTTTGACCCAAAAGTTATATTTAAGAATAAACCTAATGATTTCAAAAGGGATACTTTCAAATGGTTTCGAAGCTATGCTTCTATAAGTTGGAAACATGTGATGTAATACTTTCGAAAGAAATATTTTGATGGTTTTGAAAAGAAGGTTTTGATGCTTTCTAAAGAGATATTTTAAAGTGTTTCGAAAGGCATATGTTTAAGTGTTTTAAAAAGAAGATTTGAATGCTTTCGAAAGATATGTTTTAATGGTTTTGAAAGTAAAGGTACAAGGTTTCGAAAGCCTTAGTTTTTAAAACAAAGAACCCATTAGAATTGCCAAGATCATCTTAGTGTTGTATGTCGACCTATACTTGTAATTGACCGTTATTGGGCCTAAGTGTCGTCAAATCACACTGTTGTCCCATTAGAATTTATCATAGACGACGATCCAAGAAATTAACACGAAAAACATCTTGAAAATGACATGTTAATGGATCAGTATTGGTGACGATATTTTTTTTCAACCTCGGAGTTATGATAATGTATTATGAAGAACAAATGTTTCTTGTTAATCATTAGACTTAATGACGGAAAAATAAAGGGAAAAGAGCATTTAAAAATAAATGACACGATATATGAAGTGGTTCGACCAAATTGCCTAAATCCACTATGAAGTTCTCTTACTATACGAAAAAATTACAAGGAATTACAAGAGAATAGTAAGAAAATATGATACACCTAGGGTTGTTTTGGTAATGGTTACCATTACCATTTTATAAATACCGTTATCGTACCATTTCTACTGGTAAACTAAAATTGTTTACCGTTACCAAGGTTTTAAATCTCCTATATCTCGCCCGAGATCTCATTTTCACACTTAAACGAGACGAGACATCAAATCTCCTCCATATCTCCCTCGACACTCATCTCGTCCGAGATATTCAAATCTCACCCGATATATGGATCAAAATATCAATCCGAGATCTCACCCGAAGTTATACATTTTTCTTATTTTCCATAATAATTTTTATTTTCATATTGATTCAAAAGAAACTACTCAATCCAATTATAATTTACCAACTTCTTGAACATATTCTTTACTTTTTATCTTAATGAGTCATAGCGAAAGGTTTCACTTCTTTATTACGTTCAAATAAAAGGATATTATTCAATCATTAGATTCATTACCAAATCAATTAAGCCAATCAAGCTACTACTCTTCTAAAAATATTTCTTTGTTCATGTAAATCAAGTATGTTACCATTTTTATTTTTAATAAGAAAGTTATAATCGTTAAATAAATTTTTGACACATCAATTTTAAACACATAAGTACATCCGAGATATTCCCGAGATGCATTATAAGATCCGAGATGTCAATCCTAGATGTACACCCGATACGTACTCATCTCGTCCGAGATCTCTCCCGATACGAGATAACTTGTGTAAAAATCTCGAGACGAAACGTGACCGAAATCCGATATTTAAAACCTTGACCGTTACCGATTGACTGGTATACCGATAAACTGGTAACCGTTACACCGGTAATGGTATATTACCGTTTGTCTAGAAAAATAATAAGTTGATATTTTTACACTGAATGATGATTCATTATATATCTCATAAGGTCACTTGATAAAGGACATAGAAAAGAAGTGTATTTATCATCATTTGAGTTGAATTACTGAAATAAATAGAACTGTTTTCTTGCTTCTAAATGCTTGTAATACAACATCTTACACGAATATCAATGTATTATGAATGAACTGGTAAATTACCGTTACCGCTGGTTTTGAAAAAATATTACCGATGTTTTACCGTAAAAAATGGTAAATTTACTGTTACCGTACCGATTATGCTGGTATACCGACTTTACTTTAAAATGGTAACCGATTGACTGGTAATGGTATGGTAATGTTAAATTTACTATTACCATAACAGCCCTAGATCATACACCTATGATTAGCGAAGCTACTAATCTCAAGGAGCAGCTAAGCTCGAGGTGCTTGAGTGTGGATCATGAGTTCCAACCTTTCAAGGCCCAATCGGGGTCCCAGAAATCCTTGTGGGTCCCCACCATGGGTAGTCCAACTAACCTTATGGGTGCCCTCCACTGGAATCCCAACTAACCCTTTTAAAGTGGCCATGCATGAGGTTTTATAGTAGTTGAACTGATGCTTAGACGACTAAGATTGTACTGCAAAACAAGTGTGAAGCGCGTTTGGCCATTGATCTGGCTGAATGGACTTGATGAGAGATAGCTGACGAAAGAAAGGAATGCGCGGTCGAGATGAAGGTCGATGGAAGAATTATACCAGGGGCATGTTTTTCATGCTTTGCATTAAATGCGCTTGTACTCACTACACCATAAACGATATTTTGATACGGCTAAAAGCCGTATCAAAATATGCCGAGCTTAATATTTTGATACGGCTTTCAGCCGTATCTAATGTATCAATTAGATACGGCCATTAGCCGTATCTAATTGACACATTAGATACGGCCAGAAGCCGTATCTAATTGACAAATAGGCAGCGTCTAATAACCAATTAGATACGGCTAAAAGCCGTATCTAATTAGTCAATTAGATATAGATATATAATCAATATCCAATATATAATATCCACCATAGGAAGCAGTACCAAATGCACATGTAACAAGGTAGAATCACAAATACACCAAAAGGAGAAGCATAAAGCTAAAGATGCAAACTTACTACTGAATTGGAGTTAAAGATGCAAACTTATGACACCAGATATCATAGCACATGTTTTCCAAAAACTACACTATAGTATAAAATACAGCACTACAGTTATTACATATGAATATATAACCTAAAGCATTCATTATTTAATCTGCTCTACATGACACAACGATAAATGAAATGGTCCTTAGTCAGCTCGCTGGCATATGTTATCTTCAGAACCATTCCTTTCTCATAGCCAGAATATCGAGCTATAGCATCATTCTCCAGCATTCTCGGTAGCTATAAATCATCCAGAAAGAAATGGTTAATAAAACCCGAAGAAGAAATAAAAAAACATTAAACTAAACAAAGCATAAAAACTGAGGGACTTGGATGTCGACAAGTTATAAACACAACTGAGGGACTTGGATATCGATAAGTATACCATAAATGCTAGGTCTTGCAAAAGCATAAAAACAGTTGTCCTGTGGTGGAACTACAACACAACATGTAGTATGAGATTTATATCCCACAACTGGCATAAAAGCAGACCGTCACTGGACAAAAGTTCTAACCAAGAGAGCGGGCAACCTATAGTGTTAGATTAAAATAATGGTTAATGCCACATTTTAGTTAGTATGATCTATTTAACATTCCTTTTTTTACTATACCAATAACGCAGAAATGTCGGTCGGAAGAGATACATAGGTACAACGTGGCAAGTGCTATTTCAACTTAAGCATGTGAGCAAAACCAGACCTTACGTGCTACGAGTGGCACTTGCATCATCCTCCCATGCTGAATTACAAGTACACATCTTCCTGCTCATTCTATATCTTTTGTGCTAATTACTATGTGTCAAGCAAAAATAACACAGTTTCGAATATTTCTTTCACTTGTTATTACCTCAAATATGTTGATTTAACAAATTGAGTTTTTGTAATTTTTTTCAAAGGTTCGCATCAATTATTTCAATGTACGTCACCCTCATTTTACAACTGGAACAATCGGACAAGACAATGCGGTAGCGAGGCATGGGATCTATGGTCTATATCAGCTATATAGTATTGATGTGAGTAAATGGGTCATTCCAGGTTTAAATATTATATATTTTGCCCAACCAAGATGTACTGGCGCTTTTGAAGAACTTATGTACGATTACATAAGACTTGAAGGACCATCATCAAAAATTACTATATAATAGGTTCACATATTACATTCAAAATCTAAGTTTGAATGCCTTATCACTAGGACATGGTCGCAGAACAAAACATGTATTTAGGTATTTGTCAAACATTATTTAAGATTTGACGGCACGCGTAAGTATCAATATGTTAGTTTTTGGTGATTTTGCCTTATTGGCTACTTTTAACCACACCTAAAATCCCAAAAGTCCAATTTATATTAACTGATATAAACAAAACACTGAAATTTTATGTAAAATACATGAGTTACCAAAAATGTCTACCTTCAATAATTGCTCAATTAACGCACTTAAACGATTAATCAATAGTTCATACTTACGGTCTAAATTCCGCTTAGCAATTTTTACAACCTTAACCATCACAAGCAGAAACAACGCCAAGCAGAAACAACACCAAGCAGAAACAAGACAAAGTTTTAACAAATTGTATACCATTTTTTGTTTATTTAATGGTAATGGTAATTGCAAAGCAAGTACCGTATGGCGATTAATATGGTACTTCCCTATGAACTAACGTTATTCAACTCGCTAGATGTTTTTAATTTTATAATTCATTTATCTAAAAAGATGTTTTATGGTATATTAACAACTTAAAATATATTAATCTGAATTGGAATTAAATTCAAATCAATTTAATGGGAATTGAAATATCGACCACATAAACAGAAAATATACCTGCTCCATCATCTAGAGATATAGAATAAGACACTTCGGATGGCACACATATCCACCCACTCCAACATCAGCAAAGGTCTTTGCAAATTGATGATTCATTTTGCTGGTTCTCTCATCTGGTAGCAGTATACTGTCCAACACCACTTTTTCATGTGTGGATGGTACAGATTTCCCATGGATGTTGGACAATGTAGAATCTCGGCATATAGTACATGTTGCAATAAAAGGGAATATTTATTATTATTTAAGTTTTCTACTTATTATGTCATAAATGTTTAAATGTTAAAAATACCTGTTCCTATTACTTATAAATCAGAGTGAGGATTTCACATTTTTGATTGTTCGTAACATTGGTCGAATCCTGGAACTGCGAAGCAATGAATTCAGGAGCATTGAATTGTGTGGCGCGTCCTCCATCAGAAGAATTGACCGGTGCACGAATTCCCTGTTCAATATTTCCCACCATGTTGATCAAAACCTCCATTTGCCCAGACAAATTTCCCACTGTACCCTCCAAACTTCCCACCCTCATTTTCAACTCATCCTGCTCGCCATGAACATGTCGGAGTCATTTCTGTGCAATGGCACAAGCCTTAACTTTAGTCTTTGGTATAACGGTCCCAACACCGCGGCTCCTACCCCTTGCATCCTTACCAAGCACTTGTGATAAGATGTCTTTATCCACTGTCAATTTTTCTTCATCACTATCGGTGATCTTTTCCTTCGCTTTCGCAATTTGATCCTGTAATATGATAATACTTACATGAATAAGGAACTTTAAAAAATATGCAAGTTAATATTAGTTTAACTTACAAAGTATGAAGAAGTGGCATCTGATATGCTACCATCTTTTTTCCTGTGTGTCTTCTCCCATACTTGACGACGACTGATATTTGTTGATGGACTAGCAACGATCTGCAATACAAGTTGATGCAACGACATGAATATCCAATCACAATGTGTAAATCATTTGAATGAAAATGAATATAAATTACCATTTCTTGTTCTATTTTAGCGTGACTTTTACGACCTGCATGATGAGCATAACTGAGCAATGCTCTGTTCTTTTTGCCTACCTCCCTTTTTCCGCTCGCTTCAGGCGTTGCTTCATTTTTTACGAACTCTGCCCAATCTTCTTGAGCAACTGTAGGTGGGCAATTTTTCAACCGTTCTTCATCATTGTTGAAAGGGTCATAATAAACTACTCTCAAGTTTTTCTTGTATCTCCTAAAAGCCTCGGCCATTCTCTTTAAAAACATTTCCTTTGACAGCGGATCGAGCTCATAAATTTTCTGCAAAAATATATATTAAATTATGTGTTGTGCAAAGAGTTGAAACCATAAGGCTATTGAATGAAATAGTTGTTGTTAAATAGATAAGGATACTTACCACCAATTCGTTCCAAACGTTGTCCTTGTATATTCCAGGTACTTTATTCCAACTTATATATGATATCGACACATGAGCTCTTACTAGTTTACCGAGCATAGTAGCGATTTTTCCAGCGTTATCTGAGACCATAATACCAAGTAAGTTTTGATCAACTTTCTTCGCCTCTGAACATGACGAATGTGAAGATGGTGAATTTTCTGACATAGTTTCTTACAAAATATAATATTACTAATTATTTTAATAAGTCACGATAATAATTATACATGTATCAAGTAATAAGTCACGATATTACAAAATATTCTGACATAATTGTACATGTATTCTAATAAAAGTAGTGACAAAGAGAAACCACGTTACAATTATTTGACATGAAAGCACTACGAAATTCTCCAAATGCAAACAGTAATTATTTTGATGTTAACATGGACAACATATTTTATACTGTTGATATTTTACTGGTTTGTATTGCTTATAAATAAAGCAGCGGTTTCATTGTAATTCATCATCTTATTATTATTGCATATCAAGCAATACGATCATGGCTTCAATCAAAACTTCGGTTATATTTTGTCTTCTTTTGGCTACTACCGTCCTCGTCAATTCAGAGACTACAACTGGCAAGCACTTGAATATAACCATATGATATTTTTTTGAATTAGTTTTATTTTTATATATATACATACATACATACATATATATATATATGTATATATATATGTATGTATGTATATTTATTCTGCTGATTTTACAGGAGAGAAAAGTTTAATTGTGTACAAAATTTTAGAATGGGTGATATTATGGTTCATGGTCAATGGAGAAGCGAAGGTTTCAGTTTTTCAGGCCAAAATTAGACAATAAATTGAGGGGGAATATATATTCAATGACAATGGTAAGGATTATTGGATTTGGACATGCTCGAAAAATGGTAAATATGCATTTAAAAATGTATGGCAAACAATTAAGGCATCTTATGAAAACAAATCATGGGCTAACTTCATATGGCATAGAATACATGTGTCCAAAAAGGCAACTGCTCAAAGTGGTAAACAAGTACATGCCAAGCAAACATAGGTTTATATAACCACACATCAATGTCAGTCCAACATGCAACGAAGACAAACCATCTATTTTTCAAATGTAGTTACACGGCACAGATATGGAAATAGTGTTGCAAAAAGTTAAGATGGCTAACGACACAAGGCAAAATTTCAATACACATAGAGATCGATAAACTTGAAGAGAAATTTTCATCGAATAGTAGAAGTGGTGACATAGAAAAATTTGTGTTTTCGACCTCTATGTGGTGTATTTGGTGTGAAAGAAATGCCAGAGTATTTAACAGTAAACGGAGCATAGAACAAATCATTCGTAAGAAGATTAAAGAACCTGTCAAAATCAGAATAATCAAATCCAAACACATGCACGACAGCAACAACATAGACATAGCAATAAGCAGAGAGTGGGAGTAATAGTATGCTTACCAACCACTGTGAAGTGGTTTAAAGATTACCACTCGATTGAACTATCAATGTGCAGCAAGCCTCCAACATAGAATGGTATGGAATGTACCTATCTTAATTTTACACTTTTTGTTAGATAAATTTTCTTGCAGGGAATTAAACACTCAAAAACACACTAAAAATTATGGATATGCAAGGCTCAATCTAGTTTAAAGCATCAACCTGGAATTCATTAATGAAATCATAAGAATAAGAACAAGAATATTAAAAAAAAGATATCAAATAAATTTTCAAATATAATTTAGTAAACAATTAACTTCCTTGTAAGATTTATACGCATGCCTTTTTCATGATCGTTTTTTGTTTTCCTATACGACCTAGAATTTTGTAGTATGATTTTAAACATTTAATTAATTTTAAATAGTTAAAATATATGGACTATTTAAATTTCAATAAATGGAACTCAAAATATAGGGTTTATTTTAAACATTAGCACCAAACTATTTCCAAAAAATTTGTCATTACAACGGCGCCATTTTGTAGCACCGGAGTAATGTCTATGCATTACCCCTCTCCTGATACTTGGCTTGCGCCATTAACAATAATTTTATCCACTTATACAACAATGTCAGAACAATATACAACATTAGCACCAAACTGTTTTAGCATCTCAGAAGAAAAGGCTAATCAAAATCAAAACCGAACAATCTTCATTTTGTAGAGATAGTTACTAAATAAAATTGCATAAACATAGCTACTATAAGCTAGATCTTCAGTTACTATAAATTATATAGGACAATCAATCCGGTAAATATTCCAGTACACAAAATGTAAAGTATGATATAAGTCGATTAACCATAAGGGAAAATCGATGGATCCTATACAAGTGCTGGTAACTCGTAATCTCTTACATAAAATGCATTTAAGTGAGCTAATACTGAAATAAATGAAACAAACTAACTTGCCACTCAAATGTATAAAAAGCTTAGTCAAAAGATGAGTATTAAAACAGAGAGGATGAAGACCGAGTGAATGTGTATAGAATAAAAGAAACGTGGCAGTGGAATAAAAGAAACACGGGATTTGTCCCTAATTAAGACTAGGTTTATAATATGTTATCCCATTATGAAAATCAATTCCTTGCCCGATATACATTAAACAGAATAAATAACAAATCCCAATCTAAAAAATTCGCATCCGTCGATTCCTACCGCCACACCTATTCAGATTTGTCCTTAACTGAGATTAGGTTTAGCTCAAGCAAGCGGCATGACATTAAGGGTGGAGGCAAAAAATATACTTATTTATCCAAATTGATTTTTATGTAAATTAAGATCAACTCAAATTGACATTATTTACCGATAATAGAAAAATTACCTAGAAACTTTTATGGCAGCGAACTACGGAAGAGATGGGGATTAACTTAACAGCAGAAGGTTTCGGCCAAAGCGTCTGTCGATGATTTTCGGCCAAAGCGAACTACGGAAGAGATGGGGAGAGCAGTTGGAATGTTGTGGAAAAAAAATGAAAGCTGCAAATAAAAAAAAGGAGGGAGGGTGTGCGTTTTGGGGAAAATTTTCCCACGAAAAGAGGCATAGATTTTGATACGGCCATAAGCCGTATCAAATGTTAATACGGCTTACAGCCGTATTAAATAATATAGATACAGCTATAAGCCGTATTAAAATTTGATACGGCTTATAGCCGTATCAAATGTGTCGCCTAAGGTTGCGCCAAAATCCTATCTGTGGTGTAGTGACTTGCAGGATGCTTGTAGGAAATAGGACATGCTTCTTGTTAGAAATAGGTACATCTAGTTGTACCTCTTGTCCATTTGTTCCTACATGCCTAGGTAGCAGGATGGGCCCAACTGGTCTACTAAGGCTATAAGGAGGATACAGAATAGGTGAGCAAAGAGCATGTCGAGCTAGGTGAGAGAAGACAGACTATAGGTCGTATGTGTGTGTATCGAAGTTGGATCGAAGAAGGATCACCATTGAGACAATCTTATGGTATATCAATCAAAAGATGGCTAAAGGAGAGATGCTCGAGCAAGCGGGCTAGTTTGGAGCCGGGTTGCAAGCTTGTCAGAAAGAGAGAGTCGATCGGTCGGTGAGAGATAAGTCGAGCTGGGCGAGTCCCTTATCTTGATGAGCGAGTTGGTCGCTGGGTTGTTACGTGGATAGGCTTAGTTGGCAGAAGGCTTGACGTGCAATTGAGCAGAGGAGTTGATGTGGGCATAGGCTATGTAATACTCCTAATTTTAAATAACATTATTTAGGAGATTTAATTAGATAAATTAAATAGAATAATATAAAGATTAAAGTGCTAAGGGGATTGAGATTTGAAAATTTATTAGAGGTCATGCATAATTGAATAAAAATTTAAAAGAATGAGTTATGGAAATGGTTTTATAAGTTAACTAGTAAGAGAACAAGACAATGGTATTATGGGAATAGCCATTCACCATAACCCTTAACCCATAAACCCTTATTCCCATTTTTATTTCACAAGTTCATAATTCTAAAACATAAACCAAGGAGCTCAAGCCAGCCATAACCTAGGGGAAAAGAGGATTAAAAATCAAATAAAAGTTAAGGAATCAAGCAAGGAGAATTAAACAAGATCAAATCTCAAGTTCCTTTTCCAAAGCAAGGTGAATAATAATCGAAATTATCTCGTTTTCGTTTTTAAAGAGCATTTGATTTCGGGTTTTAAGTTTAAAACCTTTATGATGATTTTAATGATGATATGCTTGGATTACATGATATATTTGATTCAAACAAGTATGTTTGATAAATGTTTTATTCGATTTAATGCTAAAACCGTATATATTGGGTTTAGAATGCCATGAGGATTAAATATGTTATGAGAAACATTATTTTGGAGATGGGTTTAATTTTTTGTAGATATCCAAGCTATGGATAATTTATTATGAATTTTTGAAGAAAAAAAACAAATGATTGGGTTTAAAATTTTATTTTGGCTATTATATAAAGGATTTTGGGTCTGAAATTTATATATGTTAGATAACATATTAAAAGTGAATTTTGATGATTTTTGGGGATTTTTCCTAAGTGATTTACTATGGAAATTAATTTAATTAAGTTAAAGGAATTGAACGTCATAATTGTTTTGTTAAAGGGAAGAGCTTCTTTGTTAATTACTTTTAATAAATTCTAGATGAATTCGGCGGACATTTAGAAAAGATTTTTGGTAAAGTTTATGGCAACCAATTATATTTTTACAAATGGGCAAGTTAGTTGAAAAGCGTTTACTTAAAAAGGCAATAAAACATTTTTGCATAGATTTATTGTTTCGCCACTTCCAATAGCAACCTTTCGACCCTATACCTCCACCCTTAACCAAGTCAAAACCAATACACATGGTATCAATACTTTGGTACGTAGTGGATTGGATAAAGGCGGAAGGTGTAGAGTCGAAACCATGCTTTCGAAGGGGTTGGGGCCATTTTAAATAGCTTTCGGAGGACTTTATTTGCTTTCAAAAATAGATGCTGCTTGCCTTGATTTCAAAGAGATGCTTTCTAAAGGGGTTGAGTATAGCTTTCGAAGGGTTACCGCCTTCTTAGGATAGCGTTTGAATGAGTTGCCGCGTTTTATGTTTAAAAATGGAGCTTTCGAAAGGGTAGTTTTGAACCAAGTCGAAACATTGCTGCCGTCTTCATACCTTTCGAATAGGTTGGAAGTTTTCAATGAGTTCGAAAGACAAGCTTTGTTTTGTAAATATAATAAGCCGCTTCCCAATGCTTTCGAAAGGGCTCCAATAGCCATTTAAACTAAAGGTTTTGAAGGCAATGGCTTCGAAAGGTGTTTCGAAACTATCCTTCCAATTGTTTTACTTAAAGACTAATGCTTTTGAAAGGATGGTTCCGAAGCCATCTGTTTTCCCCGAACTCTTTTATTTGAAGGTTAATGGTTTCAAAAGGGGTACTTTCGTTTATGATCACTTTGACCCAAAAGCTATATTTAAGATTAAACCCAATGATTTCGAAAGGGATACTTTCAAATGTTTTCGAAGCTATGCTTCTATAAGTTGGAAACATGTCCTGTAATACTTTCGAAAATAATATTTTGATGGTTTTGAAAGGAAGGTTTTGATGCTTTCGAAAGAGATATTTTAAAGTGTTTCGAAAGGCATATGTTTAAGTGTTTTGAAAAGAAGATTTGAATGCTTTCGAAAGAATGTTTTAATGGTTTCGAAAGTAAAGGTCCAAGGTTTCGAAAGCCTTAGTTTTCAAAACAAAGAACCCATTAGAATTTCCAAGATCATCTTTGTGTTGTATGTCGACATGTACTTGTAATTGATCGTTATTGGGCCTAAGAGTCGTCAAATCACACCGTCGGCCCATTATAATTCATCATAGATGACAATCCAAGAAAATAACATGAAAAACATCTTGAAAATGACATGTTAATGGATCAGTATTGGTGACGATATTTTTTTCAACCTCGGAGTTATGATAATGTGTTATAATGAACAAATGTTTCTTGTTAATCATTAGACTTAATGACGGAAAAATAAAGGGAAAAGAGCATTTAAAAACAAATGACACAAGATATGAAGTGGTTCGACCAAATTGCCTAAATCCACTATGAAGTTCTCTTACTATACAGATAATTACAAGGAATTACAAGAGAATAGTAAGAAAATATGATACACCTAGGGCTTTTTTGGTAATGGTTACCATTACCATTTTGTAAATACCGTTACCGTACCATTTTTACTGGTAAACTAAAATTGTTTACCGTTACCGATTGATTGGTATACCGATGACCGGTATACCGAGAAACTGGTAACCGTTACACCGGTAATGGTATATTACCGTTTGTCTAGAAAAATAATAAGTTGATATTTTTTACACTGAATGATGATTCATTATATATCTCATTGGGTCACTTAATAAAGGACATAGAAAAGAAGTGTATTTATCATCATTTGAGTTGGATTACTGAAATAAATAGAACTATTTTCTTGCTTCTAAATGCCCGTAACACAACATCTTACACGAATATCAACATATTATGAATGGACTGGTAAATTACCATTACCACTGGTTTTGAAAAAATATTACCGATGTTTTACCGTAAAAACTGGTAAATTTACCGTTACCGTACCAATTATGCTTGTATACCGACTTTACTTTAAAATGGTAACCGATTGACTGGTAATGGTATGGTAATGTTAAATTTACTATTACCATAACAGCCCTAGATCATACACCTATGATTAGCGAAGCTACTAATCTCAAGGAGCAGCTAAGCTCGAGGTGCTTGAGTGTGGATCATGAGTTCCAACCTTTCAAGGCCCAATCGGGGTCCCAGAAATCCTTGTGGGTCCCCACCATGGGTAGTCCAACTAACCTTATGGGTGCCCTCCACTGGAATCCCAACTAACCCTTTTAAAGTGGCCATGCATGAGGTTTTATAGTAGTTGAACTGATGCTTAGACGACTAAGATTGTACTGCAAAACAAGTGTGAAGCGCGTTTGGCCATTGATCTGGCTGAATGGACTTGATGAGAGATAGCTGACGCAAGAAAGGAATGCGTGGTCGAGATGAAGGTCAATAGAAGAATTATACCAGGGGCATGTTTTTCATGCTTTGCATTAAATGCGCTTGTACTTGCAGTATGCTTGTAGGAAATGGGACATGCTTCTTGTTAGAAATAGGTACATCTAGTTGTACCTCTTGTCCATTTGTTCCTACATGCCTAGGTAGCAGGATGGGCCCAACTGGTCTACTAAGGCTATAAGGAGGATACGGAATAGGTGAGCCGAGAGCATGTCGAGTCGGGTAAGAGAAGACAGACTATAGGTCGTATGTGTGTGTATCGAAGTTGGATCGAAGAAGGACCACCATTGAGACAGTCTTATGGTATGTCAATCGGAATATGGCTAAAGGAGAGATGCTCGAGTAAGCGGGCTTGTTTAGAGCCGGGTTGCAAGCATGTCAGAAAGAGAGAGTCGATCGGTCGGTGAGAGATAAGTCGAGCTGGGCGAGTGCCTTATCTTGATGAGTGAGTTGGTCGTTGGGTTGTTACATGGATAGGCTCAGTTGGCAGAAGGCTTGACGTGCAATTGAGCAGAGGAGTTAATGTGGGCAGAGGTTGTGTAATACCCTTAATTTTAAATAACATTATTGTTAGCACCAAAATTGGTCACTAACCTCGTTCAGAAAGATTGTGTAGAGATATAAGTGATGAATGTAAATTAAACAGAGAAGACAATGCTAATTTAAATGCAGAAAGTAAGAACACCAAATTTATAATGGTTCAGCGTAATTGCCTACGTCCACTTTGAGGTTAAACTTTATTGATCTTCTTTATAGTTGATTACAAATACAATTCGTGAATCAAATGCTTGAATGAAGTTGTTTAAGTAGAGAGGATGAGTCTTGAAAATGGCAGAGTCTCCCCGTATTCTCTCTCCAAAAAAGGATCCCTTTCACTGTGACCCTGCCCCTATATTTATAGACAAAGATGGGCTGGACTTCCCAAGTGGGCTGATGGCCGAACACTCCAGCCCGAGTACAGTGATCGCTGTATGCCGAACCAAGTGTGCCGAATGCTCTGATGCCGAACAGTCCCTTCTATGCCGAACGATGTGGTTGATGTTTGGGAAGTGCAGGATGTTAGTCAGTCGGAGCCGAACGCTCTTCTAGACGCCGAGTACTCCTGTATGTCGAACCACAGATGCTGCCGAGTTCTCCTTGACGTCGAGTGCTCTCATATGCCGAGCAGTCTCGTATGCCGAGCAGTCTTGATGCTGAGTACTCCTGTATGCCGAACCACAGATGCTGCCGAGTTCTCCTTGATGTCGAGTGCTCTCGTATGCCGAGCAGTCTCGTATGCCGAGCAATCTTGATGCCGAGCAGTCTTGATGCCGAGCACTCTTGTATGCCGAGCAGTCTTGATGCCGAGCATTGGTTGACACCGAGTGCCAGTTGACACCGAACACTGCTGGGTACTTCGCCGAACATTACTGGATGCCGGACACTATGGATGCTGTGTACTTCGCCGAACACTCCTAGATGCCGAGCACTCTCTGACGCCGAGCACTGGTTGCCGAGTACTACGCCGAACACTCCTGGATGCCGGTCACTCTCTGATGCCGAGCACTGGTTGCCGAGTACTAGTTGCCTGGTCAAATCCCCAGGAAACACTTGCCCCCCAAAGTGTATCGCGTGGCCGAACGTGATGCGCTTTGAATCTGGTACAATTTACCTCGGAGGTACCTTCTCGAGAATGTTAGCGAAGGAGGTGCAAGACGAACAAGGTTAGGATGCCGAACGTACCTCGCGTGCCGAACGTCTCTCCGCTACGATGCCGAACACTCCGGTATTGACCGGTTCTACCGGGTATAGCCTCTTCGACTTCTACCTCCCTCTATATAACCAGGCACCCTTCCACCATTTTTCTTTTACGCCTTCTTTTCTATCATTCCTAGAGATTTGCAACTCTTGCCATCCTATCAGATATAAAGTCTAATTAATCCATCCTCAACTTCGATCGTCGAATTAGGTATCATTCCTTCCACAATTGCATTACTTCCACTTTAGGTTCATCACATGGAAACGGGGTATTTCCTTAGTTGTAAATGCGTGGCTAGTGGAAGTGGTTCGCTCGTTTGGAGTCGCCGAATGGTGTATGGTAGTTAAGCCTGGCTCCTTTGTGCTGATCAAGATTGGAAGAAAAAAGGAAGATGGGGAGTCGAACGGCGTAACCTGCGCTGGGCGATCTATCTCTGTCGTTCGGCGTAAATGGAGAGGGAGCTGGGTGGAGTTATGATCGAAGGCGGAGCGCTACTCTAGCCGAACGAACTTAGGCCGAACACTACCCTAATGCCGAACAGACACATACATGCCGAACAGGACTTAGACATGCCGAACGAACACATACGTGCCGAACAAAACTTAGACATGCCGAACAAACACATACATGCCGAACAGGACTTAGACATGCCGATCACACATATATGCCGAACAGAACTTAGACATGCCGAATACACATATATGCCGAACAGGACTTAGACATGCCGAACACACATATATGCCGAACAGAACTTAGACATGCCGAACACACATATATGCCGAACAGAACTTAGGTCGAACAATTTCAATGCCGAACAACATTCAAATGCCGGACAGTAACTTAGGTCGAACAATTTCAATGCCGAACAGTATAAATGTCAGACTACACTTAGGCCGGTCACTTTATAAATCATATGCTTTCTGAATCTGGAACTGTAATCGCCTCAAGGCAAGCTTTTTGAGACGGTCAGCGATGACGGTCTTCGAAGGCGATGATTCGAAGCTAATTATTATATCTTTAAAAACCTTTAGATTCTTATCGCTTGTACACAATTGCTTGCACTAGTTCACACACCACGTGGGGGGAAAACTCGTGTTGCTAATTCTAACGTTCAACGTTTTTTAAGTATAGTTCTCTCAAGCACTTAGTTATTTATTTGGGATGTCGAGAAAATCTAGCTCCGCTACCATATCCGACAGGCCTGGGCCGTCATCGAGGCAAGGAGCCGCTGATTCTTCTAACCCGTCGACTTCTCCTGCTCATAACTTGGCACCTGATGCTCTGGAGGCAACAATCTTACTAGACAATCCGATCGATTCACAAGCCTCGAAGATCAACGAAGCTGCTCTGCGACGGATATGCTCCATTCATGGGATTCCTTTTGCCGACGTGTTAGTTCCTTCAAGACACGATCGCCCTCATCTGCCCCCGGTCAGGTACACTACCTGCAACAAGTTCATGTGTTGGATGGGCAGCGTGCCTCCATTCAACTTATTTCTCCGGGATGTACTACAGTACATAGACATAGCTCCGTTGCAGCTGCACCCGAACGGCCATGCATTTCTATATGGGACTTATCTACTTTTCATGGCTGTCCTCTCCAGACCTCCAACTGCTGGTGATATCATATATATTTACATGTTCAAGAGACGGAAAGACAGTCCTTCTTTTATGTTCCTCGAGCCATACCACAAATGCCAGATCTTGACAGGGGCATGTAGCAAATTTGCCCTGTACAAACAGGAATGGTTCTATGTGCGCTGCCCTTCTGGTTTCGCTAGGAGATGGGTTGAAGGCAGTAAGTCTCTCTGCTAAGTCACTATTCGTATTTAATCGGAGTCATGCTTTTCCTAACTCTTCATTTCATCTTTTCAGGTATCAACCCGCGTCCGGAAGGCCGAGGATATTCTGAGGATGTTGAAGCCATTAGAGCTCTCCCTGCTGAGGATCGAGACATCCGGACTATCATTTCAAATGAATCGCTGTCGGGGTTTGGCTTGCTAGCCCCTGGTCGTCGGATCAGCCTTCCAGAAGGTGTTACCATTCCCAAACCTCCATCCGGTAAAGGGAAAAAACTTGCCGGATCGTCGTCGCGCCGCGCTCCCGACACGCACGAAGAAGGCGAGCGCAAAGAGGATGATGCCCCTGAAACTCAGGGTGAGAATGCGGGTCCCGCTCAGAATCCGGCAGTCGAAGTTCACGACATTGAGACGTCGTCCTCCCCTTCGAAGGGAAAGAGGAAGTTAAAATATAAAGTTCAGAAGGAGAATGTTGGTGGCACTTCAAAAGTCACACTTATTCCGCCTGAGAAAGAGGCTTCCTCACAGCATCTGGAAAGTTCTCTGAGGGGTCTGTCCAACCTGTCCATCCCCGATGATTTACTTAATTACGGGTTCGATGATCCTGAAGCTCTCAAATTTTCTTCACCCGCTAGAGGCAATGTAGGAGTTCAACTCCCGGCTCAAGGAGACAACACTCCGATTAGCAAAGATAAACGAACGGGTCCGTCGGGGGGAACACTAGGACACACACGCACATGCGCATTCCATAATATACTTCAAGTCTTTTTAATTCGTGAATTCTCCTTAACTCGTTGTTATCCCCATTCTTTGCAGGTGATATGGGTCGCTCTCACGGACTTGATCGCCTTCAGGGGTCTTCTATATTCCATCACTCTGGACGGGATTCCGGTTCAGGCAGACGTAGGGACCGAGGTGATTATGAAGATAGGGACAATCGTCCTCGCGAGTCGTCTCACCGCAAGAAAGCACATTCTCAATCTTCTCAGTCCCGCGATCTTCCTCCTCCAACTGAGCCGGATAAAGAGAAGTCTTCGCAGAAGGGTTATCAGTCTGATGCTGCTCGAGAACAACACTCCAGTTCATCGAGTACGAGGCAAGTTCGAGAGCAACGTAAAAGAACGGAATTCTCAAAGCCTCCTCCTCCTACTCCTGCAGTGGACCCGACTGTTGCGGAAAAGATGGTCGACCTTAAGGCCAAGTTTCCGAAAATCTGTTTTGACGGCTTGAAATTCCTCCCAGCTATCCATCACATTCCAGGGCACGTGAAGCAAAGTGCCATTGCCTGCAACAACGACGTCTATGTTCAACATGACGCGTTCGTGCACTTGGTGGAGAAGATCTCGGAAGTGTCCGTCGAGCGTCAACACGAGATTGATCGCCTGAACCTAGAGGCTGGCAGCGATAAGAAAGTCATCAAGCTCCAAGACGAAGTGCTTGCCTCGTATAAGTCGAAGCTAGAAGCCGCTGAACAAAGCGCAAAAGATACTGCCGAGGCAGTTACTCGTTTAGAGGCGGCTCACAAAAAAGAGCTTGACGAAGCAGTCCAGCGCAGCGGTGCCCTCGCCCTAGAAAAAGACTCTGTCCAAAAGGAAAGGGACGTGCTCGCCACCCAAGTCAGAGAGCTGAAAGAATTACTCTCCAAGGAGAAGGAGGATAGGGTAGCTGCTCAAGAAGAATCACAACGATACTGTGATGAGATTGTTGCTACCCGACTTCTGAAGACGAAGCTCGATGACGAACTCGCTGGGGTCGAGAAAATGAAGGATGAGGCCCGTGAGGAGGGCAAGAGAGAGGCTGCGGAGGAGATTGATTCTCGCCTCGAGGCGGCCGCGGAAGCCGGCAGGGAAGAGGTCAAAAACATGTTTGACCCACTGATTGCCGAATATGGAGCCCGCGTCCTTATGCATCGCGACTTAACATTCTTGGGCGACGGCTACCTTGAGTCCCTAGCTGAGGCCTGGGAAACTTTGATAAGGATCAGGAAGATTGAGTCGGGCTCCGAAGAGGTTGATGAGGAGGCCTTGGTGAAAGAGTTCCTTAGGGGGAATGAGCCATCGGATTTATCCGCAGCATTGTCACTTTACAGCAAAGGCTCTCCCCTTCTGAAAGAGAAGAATGATGAAGCTAGCCCGTCTGGGGTTAATATTACTGCTCTTCATGCTGCTGCTCAACCTGACGCTCAATCGGCCGGTCGACCGACACTTGATCCATTCGAGCAGCATGTTGGTTATGACCCCGAAGACCCCGGGCTCGGTGCTCATGTGCTATCACCTATCCTGGAGGGTGAAACCCCACGTGCCACCGATAGCCAACCGGAACCAGGTAGGAAATTCTTCTTTCTCTAGAAGTTGAAAGATCCCGTCTTTTTTCGGCAGTGGCTACTCGTTCTAACGCTCATTCTTTATGTTTTCGTGCAGGTTGTTCTGACGCCGAGCAAACTCCGGGGAGCGATGACGCCAAGGAGGAGGCAAGGAAAACAAGTGATGCTGTCCACGCGGGAGTACTCCCTGGTCCCGATGCTCAGGTGATCGGGGCGCTGGATGATGATAAGCTCGATGCTTCATCTCCTGCCGAAGGGGACGATGAAATTGAAATCACCGGCGCCACTGAGCATACCTCGCATATGAGTATGAAGGACCGTCTTGCCGAAGAGGAGAAGAAAAAGGTCGAGGTCAAAATTGAACCTGAAATTCTGGAACTCACCGATCCTCGGAACAGACCTTTGAAAATCATTCTCCCGGGCATGTCCAAACCGCTAGATGTTCCGTCTCCTACTCCTGACTCCGTTTCTCTAGCAAGCAAAAAGTCCAAGAAAAAGCGTGAGGGAGAGGAGTCATCGGAAAAGATGAAGGAAGACAAGAAGAAGAAATCGAAGAAATGATCGATATACTCGTTCAACGAGCTTCTTGCTTAAGTCTTGTGATTGCTTTTATCCTCCACAACTTGTAGTTTGTATAGAGAGGTCTGAATTTTGTAGGAGTGATCATGTATCCCCATTTTGGACTTATTGAATAAAGTTTTAGTTTCTTTTTATTTGAATGATTCTCTTGTCTTTATTTGGTTTGTTGACTAATTGTAGCCATAACTCAAGTTCTTATGAGTTGCATTATCTCCCGGTCCATTCTTGTATTGTTCAAACATTTTTGGACATGGTGTACCTCTCGTCCCACATCTTTTGAGTACTTGGACTTCTTGCTGACTCTGTGCCCCGGGGACTTGGAGGCTTGAAATAGTTTATACTCTAGTCCGTGCTCCGGGGAATTAGAGTACTTCGCTCCGCACTTCGGGGATTCGAAGTTTTAAAATCGTTTATACTCTAGTCCGCGCCCTGGGGACTTAGAGTACTCCGATCCGCGCTCTGGGGATTCGGAGATTTGGAATCGTTTATACTCTAGTCCGCGCTCCGGGGACTTAGAGTACTCCGATCCGCGCTCTGGGGATTCGGAGATTTGGAATCGTTTACACTCTAGTCCGCGCTCTGGGGACTTAGAGTACTCCGATCCGCGCTGTGGGGATTCAGAGATTTGGAATCGTTTATACTCTAGTCCGCGCTCCGGGGACTTAGAGTACTCCGATCCGCGCTCTGGGGATTCGGAGATTTGGAATCGTTTATACTCTAGTCCGCGCTCTGGGGACTTAGAGTACTCCGATCCGCGCTCTGGGGATTCGGAGATTTGGAATCGTTTATACTCTAGTCCGCGCTCTGGGGACTTAGAGTACTCCGATCCGCGCTCTGGGGATTCGGAGATTTGGAATCGTTTATACTCTAGTCCGCGCTCTGGGGACTTAGAGTACTCCGATCCGCGCTCTGGGGATTCGGAGATTTGGAATCGTTTATACTCTAGTCCGCGCTCTAGGGACTTAGAGTACTCCGACCCGCGCTCTGGGGATTCGGAGATTTGGAATCGTTTATACTCTAGTCCGCGCTCTGGGGACTTAGAGTACTCCGATCCGCGCTCTAGGGATTCAGAGATTTGGAATCGTTCGTACGAGTCTGTAAGTCGTGCAGGATAATGTAATTTATCATCCAATCAAGAGATATAGAAACTTCATAGAAAATATGGCTTCAAGCCTTTATTAATGAAAATCAACTAAATTGCTTGATTATAACTTTAAAAGGAAACTAAGTCATTATTGAATGGAAACATGCAGGAAACAACAGTGCCTACAACAAGAAAGGAAAACATGCTAAATGTAATAGTGCCGCAAATGTTCACTGTTCCATGCTCGGGGGAGTGTCGCACCATCAAAGGTCGCTAGCTTGAATGTTCCTTCTCCAAGCTTCCGTTCAATGGCGTATGGACCTTCCCAGCTGGGATTCATGCGTGATGGTACTGGGAAGACTCGTTTCAGAACGAGATCACCCACATCAAAGATTCTTGGGCGGACTCTGCCGTCGTAGTAACGCTTGACTCGATGTCTGTGCGCCGCCGCCCTTAATTCAGCTTCTTCCCGCTTTTAGTCGATGCAGTCCAGTGATTCCAGCAAGAGGTTTTGGTTCGTCTTGGGATCATAGTATGTCACTCGGTGCGATGGAACTTCAAGTTCCACGGGTATAATGGCTTCAGAGCCGTATGCCAAGGCGAACGGAGTGTGGCCGGTCGTGGACTTGTGGGTAGTTCTATACGCCCATAATGCTGTCGGGAGTTCATCTACCCACTTGCCTCCAACCTTCTCCAGACGCTTCTTCAATATGGACTTGATTATTTTGTTAACGGCCTCGACTTGTCCGTTAGCTTTTGGGTGTGCAACGGCGGCGAACTTTTTCTCAATGCCGTACTTTAAACAGAACTCTTTGAACTCTTTGCTTTCAAATTGCGTTCCGTTGTCTGTAATGATGGTGCGTGGAAGGCCAAAGCGGCATATAATGTTTCGTACAACGAAGTTAATGACCTTCTTAGAGGTGATAGTGGCCAAAGGTTCTGCCTCAGCCCATTTCGTGAAATAGTCGACTACAACTATTGCGTATTTCGCACCACCTTTGGATAGAGGCAAAGAGCCGATTATGTCGATTCCCCAGATCGCAAATGGTCAGGGACTGATCATTTGTGTGAGTTCCGTTGATGGAGCCCTCGGGATTTTCGCATATCTTTGACACTTGTCGCATTTTCTCGCGTAGTCCGCGGCATCCCGGTTTACGGTTGGCCAGTAATATCCATAGCGGAGGATCTTCTTTGCTAGCGTTTGCCCCCCAGTATGGTCGCCGCATTCCCCTTCGTGAACCTCTCTCAAGACTCGCTTTGTTTCATCATGAGCGATGCATCGTAATAACGGGACTGAGAATCCTTTTCGATACATTGATCCATCCTGCATTATGTATCGCGCGGCCTTTCGAAGGACCTGCCGTCTTTCGCTTCTTTTTCCTGGTAAAGCCCCGGTCGTCAGGTACAGTTTGAATGGGGTTATCCACGATTCCTTCTCGATTTCTGTTCCCAACACGCGATCGACTTTCATTTCGTCTATGGTCGGGGCATGCAAGACTTCGACGGGATACAATCCCATTTGTTGCGCATCGTCGGTACTCGCGAACTTAGCCAATAAGTCGGCTTCTTTGTTCTGTTCGCGCGGGATATGTGAGATGTCATAACGCTCAAGATTTGATAGTAGTTCTTGGACCTGAATGAGGTACGGAGCAAGCTTTCGTCCCTTTGCTTGGTAGTCTCCCCGTACTTGGTAAACCACCAACTGTGAGTCACAAAAGATTTCGACTGATTCGATCCCGAGTTCCCTAATGAGCTTCAAGCCAGCGATCAGTGCTTCATATTCAGCTTCGTTATTTGTAGCCGGGAAATCGAGCTTCAGGGCATAACAGATCGATCGGTTTTCCGGAGTTACAAGAACTACGCCCACGCCGGAGCAACGGTCGTTTGATGCACCGTCAGTGTATAATTTCCATCGAACGGGGGGAATGATGTCGTGATCGTCCGGTTTGATGGGTATGGTAAACTCAGCGATGAAGTCTGCTAATGCTTGCCCTCGGATGGCTCTCCGTGGTAAGTACGCGATATCGAATTAGCTCAACTCGATGTTCCATCTTAGCAATCTTCCAGAAGTTTCCGGCCGTTGGAGTACCTGCCTCAGGGGTTGATCGGAATAAACACCGATTGAATGTGCTTGAAAGTACGGGCGAAGCTTTCGTGACGCAATCACTAAGCAATAAGCCAATTTCTCTATTTTAGGGTAATTCCTCTCGGCCCCTGTTAAACGTTTGCTAACATAATACACCGGCTTTTGGACTCGATCCTCCTCTCGTACCAAAGCCGCACTTATCGCATGTGGGGATACAGCCAAGTATACGTACAACATCTCATGGTCAACTGGTTTTGATAGCATTGGTGGGCTCTCCAGATGCCTCACCAGATTCCGGAATGCTTCCTCACAGCTAGACGTCCATTCAAAATTTCTCTTTCCTTTCTTTATTATGTCAAAGAACGGGATGCACTTGTTAGTTGCCTTGGATATAAATCGACTCAGCGCAGCTACTTTTCCGTTCAAGCTCTGTACCTGCTTTATAGTCCTGGGCGCTTGTACATCTCGAATAGCTTGGATCTTTTCTGGGTTGGCCTCGATTCCCCTAGCGTTGACGATGAATCCCAAAAACTTCCCTGATGCAACGCCGAAAGAACACTTCAACGGGTTGATCTTCATGCCATAAAACCTGAGTATGTCGAACATTTCAGCCAAGTCTTGAATGTGGTCGTTTGACCGTCGTGACTTCACGAGCATGTCATCCATATAGACTTCCATGGTTTTACCCAGCTGGTCCTTGAACATTCGATTCACCAGACGTTGGTAAGTTGCTCCAGCATTCTTCAATCCAAAGGGCATCACTACATAGCAATACAGCCCGACATTTGTAACGAAGCTGGTGTGTTCTTGGTCCGGAATATGCATTGGGATTTGGTTGTATCCTGAGTACGCATCCATGAATGACAGTAACTCGTGTCCTGCGGTGGAATCGACCAACTGATCGATCCTAGGCAACGGGAAACTGTCCTTAGGGCATGCTTTGTTCAAGTCGGAATAATCTACACAAGTCCTCCATTTCCCATTCGCCTTCTTTACTAGCACGGGGTTGGAGACCCATTCCGGGTAGAGGGCATCATGGACGAACCCATTTGCTTTGAGTTTGTCCACCTCCTCTCCAAGAGCGACGGATCTCTCCGGATCCATTCCTCTCCTTTTTTGCTTGACTGGGACGTATTTCGGGTCTATGTTCAACATATGACTCGTGATGGCGGGAGAAATCCCACACATATCAGAATGCGTCCAGGCGAAAACATCAAGGTTCGCCCGGAGGAAGTCGCTAAGGTCTTCAGTCATTGCGGGGCCTAGCTGTGATCCGATCTTCAGTATTCGCGAAGGGTCGTCACGGCTAACTGAAATGTCAATTGTTAATTCGGCCGGTGCCGCCTTCTCTTCCCTGGGTTTCTCATCGTCGTCTCTCGGATCTATATCTCCGTAGATCCGAGAACTATGCCCGAGCCAGGGCTCGGGCACTACTTGTCAATTATCCGCATTGAGGATGCGGACGGGATTGTCCGCAACCTTTCCCTTCTCCCTCCGGTGGGCCTCTCGGAGCTCGGCCACATAACAGGAACGACCAACTGCTTGGTCGCCGTGAACAATGCCTACTCCTTTGTCAGTCAGGAACTTCAAAGTTAAACACCACGGGGCTAACGCTGCCCTAAATTCCGCCAGGGCCGGCCGGCCTAAGAAAACGTTATACGGAGAGTCCACATCCAAAACTACAAAGGGTAGAATTCGCACTCTCCGACGCTCGCCTTGTCCCAGTTCAACTGGTAACTCGACATATCCCACTGCATCAGTTGCAGCGCCGTTAAAGCCGTGAATACGAGCTTTGGATGGTTTCAAGTCTTTTGTTTCTAGCTTCATTTGATCGTAGGCCTTCTTGAAGATGATGTTGACTAAACTTCCAGAATCAATCAGAATTCTTTTTACGTATGCTGGTCCGATCGTTGCAGATATGACCATGGGTTCGATGGTCGGAGCCTCTATCTGATCAGCGTCTCTGCTTCTGAACACAATATCGTCTGTCATTACGCGCTGCTGCTTAGCAGGGGCTCCGTCCTCCATGTTCGAACAACACTCAAAATCTGCATGCTTCAAGGAACTTGCATATCGCTCCATCTCCTACCAATTCTTATCCGCGGGGTGACGCCCGCCGATAATTGTATTTATGACCAGTCTACCAACGGTCCGGGAAGGCTCCTCGGGATGACGTGGAGCTGGTGCACGACCTGGGTTGGACGTTCCCTGTCCTCCTTCTTGTGGATCCTTCACAAATTCTTGCAATTTCTTCTGCCTGATCAACTTCTCGATAGCGTCGTGCAAGTGTCTACATTCTTCCGTATTGTGTCCATAAGTCTCATGGAAGCGACAATATTTCCCGGTCCGCTTCTGTTCTTCAGTTGATTCTTTTGGACGTGGTTTTCTGTACTGAAAAGTATTGCAGGTGGATAGGTAAATGTTTTCAAGTGGGGCGTTTAGCAGAGTGTACTCGCTGTAGCTTGGAATCCTCGACTTCCACTTTCCTGCTTCTTTTCTTTTCCCTTGACTCCTTCCTCCGGACTCCTTGGGTTGCCCAGGTTTGTTCTGGACCTTGACTTGGACCTTTCCCGAGCTGTCTCCCGATTGCTTCACAGCGATGTTGCTCTTTATTGACTCTTGGACAGGCCCTGGCGCCTTATCTCGTCGTACCCACCTAGCTTCCTTTCTTCTTATTAACTGGTGTGCCTTAGAGTAGAAACGCTCTAGCGTAGCTGGAGGTTTTCCTGCCAGCCAGTCTCCAAACTCAGAGTCTGGATCCACACCTCTCATTACAGCCATCAGAATTGCATGGTCATTGGGATTACTGACTTCAGTTGCTGCCACGTGGAATCTTTGCAAATATTCCTTCAACGATTCCCCAGGATTTTGGATTACACTTGACAGAGACATCACGCCTTTGGGCGCGTAGTGTGTATCTTGAACTGCTCAATAAACTTCTTTGCTAACTCCTCGAAATTTGATACGGATCGCGGAGGAAGTCGAGTGAACCACATAGTAGCGATCCCAGATAGAGTAATCGGAAAGCACCTACACTTGGTGGCATCATTCGCTCTGGCTGAATCCATCATCCATTCGTACCTCATGACATGTTGTCTAGGGTCAGTCTTTCCTTCATATGCAGGAATAGTAGGCATACTAAACTTCCTGGGGTACGCCGCTTGCAACACAACATCCGTGAACGGAGTATGACTTCTTGACACTCCCCAGTCATCATTTGATAAGCCCTGGTTCTCTTTCATCAGTTGCCTGATCATGGCTGTCAGATCGGGTATCTGGATGGAAGGCGGAAGGTTGGAGTCTGTTCTACGTGCCTGTCCATGCTGATGCCTCCTCTCTTGGCGATCTGCCAATCGTGCATCTTGAGGTTCGACATCGTTAGCATTTTGATGATCTGGGCCTCTATCTTCCATCTGTATCCCGGTCCTGAAGCTTCCAGCTCTTGCTTGGTCGCGGTCTCCAGCTGTTCGAACAACAGCATCTGCTCGCGCAGCATCAGTCTTACGGCGTCTGCGCCTGGGAGGTTCATCAGAGGAAGTAGAGCTGTCAGATGAGGAGTAAGCAGCGGGATTGCCCCCAGCATTCTGTTGCTGCTGTTGGGTAAGTTGTGCCATCAGGTTGGCATTGGCTTGCATCTGCTCTCCTAGTTGTCTCCTACTTTCCCTGAGCTCTCTCATCAAGTCGTTGAACTCTATTCTGGTGACAACTGGAGTTTGGTCCTGAGTGGCAACTCCTGTATTTGGAATTGCTGGTTGATTGCTAGGCCCTGCTTGTTGCACGCTAGCAGTCTCGTGGGCATCCGCATTGTGAGAAGCTGACCTGGTACGTGGTCTTGCCATTGTAGAGTTATTGGTATGAACTCTGAGTAGAATCAACGGATGTCCTATCAGTGAGTCGGATCTTCTTTGGGGGATTTGTTCAATCCAGTAGCTTCAAAGCAGATCCTTGAGGTCTGAGAATTCGATTCTCAGTGAAAGCACCAAAGTGTTAGCACCAAAATTGGTCACTAACCTCGTTCAGAAAGATTGTGTAGAGATATAAGTGATGAAAGTAAATTAAACAGAGGAGACAATGCTAATTTAAATGCAGAAAGTAAGAACACCAAATTTATAGTGGTTCAGCGTAATTGCCTACGTCCACTTTGAGGTTAAACTTTATTGATCTTCTTTATAGTTGATTACAAATACAATTCGTGAATCAAATGCTTGAATGAAGTTGTTTAAGTAGAGAGGATGAGTCTTGAAAATGGCAGAGTCTCCCCGTATTCTCTCTCCAAAAAAGGATCCCTTTCACTGTGACCCTGCCCCTCTATTTATAGACAAAGATGGGCTGGACTTCCCAAGTGGGCTGATGGCCAAACACTCCAGCCCGAGTACAGTGATCGCTGTATGCCGAACCAAGTGTGCCGAACGCTCTGATGCCGAACAGTCCCTTCTATGCCGAACGATGTGGTTGATGTTTGGGAAGTGCAGGATGTTAGTCAGTCGGAGCCGAACGCTCTTCTAGACGCCGAGTACTCCTGTATGCCGAACCACAGATGCTGCCGAGTTCTCCTTGACGTCGAGTGCTCTCATATGCCGAGCAGTCTCGTATGCCGAGCAGTCTTGATGCCGAGTACTCCTGTATGCCGAACCACAGATGCTGCCGAGTTCTCCTTGATGTCGAGTGCTCTCGTATGCCGAGCAGTCTCGTATGCCGAGCAGTCTTGATGCCGAGCAGTCTTGATGCCGAGCACTCTTGTATGCCGAGCAGTCTTGATGCCGAGCATTGGTTGACGCCGAGTGCCAGTTGACGCCGAACACTGCTGGGTACTTCGCCGAACATTACTGGATGCCGGACACTATGGATGTTGTGTACTTCGCCGAACACTCCTAGATGCCGAGCACTCTCTGACGCCGAGCACTGGTTGCCGAGTACTACGCCGAACACTCCTGGATGCCGGTCACTCTCTGATGTCGAGCACTGGTTGTCGAGTACTAGTTGCCTGGTCAAATCCCCAGGAAACAATTATTCATGAGATTTAATTAGATAAATTAAATAGAATAATATAAAGAATAAATTGATAAGGAGATTGAGATTTGAAAATTTATTAGAGGTCATGCTTAACCGAATAAAAATTTAAAAGAATGAGTTATGGAAATGGTTTTATAAATTAACTAGTAAGAGAATAAGGCAAGGGTATTATGGGGAATAGCCGTCCACCATAACCCTTAACCCATGAACCCTTATTCCCATTTTTATTTCACAAGTTCATAATTCTAAAACATAAACCAAAGAGCTCAAGCCAGCCATAACCTAGGGGAAAAAAGGATTAAAAATCAAATAAAAGTTAAGGACTCAAGCAAGGAGAATTAAACATGATCAAATCTCAAGTTCCTTATCCAAAGCAAGGTGAATAATAATCAAAACCATCTCGTTTTCGTTTTTAAAGAGCATTTGATTTCAGGTTTTAAGTTTAAAACCTTTATGATGATTTTAATGATGATATGCTTGGATTACATGATATATTTGATTCAAACAAGTATGTTTGATAAATGTTTTATTCGATTTAAGGCTAAAACTGTATATATTGGGTTTAGAATGCCATGAGGATTTAATATGTTATGAGAAACATTATTTTAGAGATGTGTTTAAATTTTTGTAACTATCCAAGCTATGGATAATTTATTATGAATTTTTGAAGAAAGAAATAAATTATTAGGTTTAAAATTTTATTTTGGCTATTATATAAAGGATTTTGGGTCTGAAATTTATATATGTTAGAGAACATATTAAAAGTGAATTTTGATTATTTTTTGGGATTTTTCCTAAGTAATTTACTATGGAAATTAATTTAATTAAGTTAAAGGACTTAAACGTCTTAATTGTTTTGTTAAAGGAAATGGCTTCTTTGTTAATTACTTCTTATAAATTCTGGATGAATTCGGTAGACATTTAGAAAAGATTTTTGGTAAAGTTTATGGCAACCAATTATATTTTTACAAATAGGCAAGTTAGTTGAAAAGCATTTACTTAAAAAGGCAACAAAACAATTTTGCATAGATTTATTATTTCGCCACTTCCAGTAACAACATTTCGACCCTGTACATCCATCCCTAACCAAGTCGAAGACAATACACATGGTATCAATGCTTTGGTACGTAGTGGATTAGAGAAAGGCGAGAGTATAGAGTCGAAACCATGCTTTCGAAGGGGTTGGGGCCATTTTAAATAGCTTTCGAAGGACTTTATTTGCTTTCAAAAATAGATGTCGCTTGCCTTGATTTCAAAGAGATGCTTTCTAAAGGGGTTGAGTATAGCTTTCGAAGGGTTGCCACCTTCTTAGGATAGCTTTTGAATGAGTTGCCGCATTTTATGTTTAAAATGGAGCTTTAGAAAGGGTAGTTTTGAACCAAGTCGAAACATTGCTGCCATCTTCATACCTTTCGAATAGGTTGGAAGTATTCAATGAGTTTGAAAGGCAAGCTTTGTTTTGTAAATATACTAAGCCGCTTCCCAATGCTTTTGAAAGGGCTCCAGTAGCCATTTAAACTAAAGGTTTTGAAGGCAATGGCTTCGAAAGGTGTTTTGAAACTATCCTTCCAATTGTTTTACTTAAAGACTAATGCTTTCGAAAGGATGGTTCCGAAGCCATCTGTTTTCCCCGAACTCTTTTATTTGAAGATTAATGGTTTCAAAAGGGGTACTTTCGCTTATGATCACCTTGACCTAAAAGTTATATTTAAGATTAAACCCAATGATTTTGAAAGAGATACTTTCAAATGGTTTCGAAGTTATGCTTCTATAAGTTGGAAACATGTGCTGTAATACTTTCGAAAGAAATATTTTGATGGTTTCGAAAGGAAGGTTTTGATGCTTTCGAAAGAGATATTTTAAAGTGTTTCGAAAGGCATATGTTTAAGTGTTTTGAAAAGAAGATTTGAATGCTTTTGAAAGATATGTTTTAATGGTTTCGAAAGTAAAGGTCCAGGTTTCGAAAGCCTTAGTTTTCAAAACAAAGAACTCAATCTCATTTTTAAAGGAAAACCCATTGCAAACTAAAATAGCTTTGAAATGGCTTTTAAATTTGGAGTTTTTGAAGAAGCTTGCCTTGATAAAAATAGTGGGTTAAAGGGATTAACTAAATTTCATGTGGAAATGATTTCAATGATATTAAACCATAAATGTTGGTATTGTTATGTTATTGTATATGCTTCTTCTATAAATGTATTCACTATATAATGGACTCATAACTGTACTTTGGGGAGGAAGGATAGAATAACCAGATAGGTTGACCCAGTAGTGAATATATTGAGTTAACTCCTGTATGAGCAGATGCAACATCCAGGAGGTTAGGTAGGCAGAACATAGGATGCCCAAAGACTGATCAAGAAGTTGTCAGTTTAGATAGGTTCATAGTAAACCCATGAAAACTATGTTTGGAGAGAGTTATTGGCAAGGTTCAATAGGTTCGTAGTGATCCCATGAAAACTATATCCGGATAAAGTTGTTGACATAGATAAATAGGTTCATAGTTAACTCATGAAAACTATGATATAAGAGAAGTTATTGGAGATACCAATAGGTTCAGGGAGAACCCATGAAATAATTGGATGAAGTTATTGGCAACGGCCAATAGGTTCTTAATGATCCCATGAAAACTATGAGACCATATAGATAGTCCATAAGCTTTGATCAGGTTGTTAGTCAGTCCATGAAAACTAATAGGTTAATGGTGACCCTAGAAACTAACCGTGACAAATAGTCAAAAGAATGGGAATGGGAAATCCAGGATATATTTTGCTTGTTTGCATATCATCATGATATATTTTAAATTGCTATGTTTTTAACAATTTTGGATGCAAGAGCACAGTATATGGTTATTATAAATTTTTTGGTAAGATACTAGTGAGGGGAAAACTCGTTCCGCCAAGCGGTGTGGTCTCACTAGATATTTAAATGGTTCGAGATGGTAGTTTATTATTCATACCAGGCTTTTTGTATGACTCGAATTTTATGTTTTCCCCTTGAACTCTCGGGTGCTCAATTAATTTTGAGTAGTTTGAGAGTTGAGGTTTCCAGGTTCTCCTTTAGACGAATAAGCTTCCGGAGATGTGCAGGAGGCAAGCTAGCTATTAGGAGATCTTTTCTATTTGATTCCACTGGGTTTTGGTTGTAAAGGCAAAGCTGTTTAATTGCCTATGTATAGACTCTGATCATCCAAGGGGGCATCTTCATATGTCGCTCTTGGCGTATTTTATAATAATTATATTTTCTCTAAACGCGGTTCTTGAATTTAGGATTATGTAATGGATTTGAAATATGATTGAAATGGAATGAGAAAATTATTTAATGGTTTTAAAAAAATTCCATATCCATGTGTTTCTGTTATATCATTGGATCTAACATTACCGTATTTGGTCACCGAGAATTAATAACTGTAGATGACTGCAGCATCCGTAGCCGTTGGTTTTGGGCCTCTAAGTGGGGGATGTTACAGTCTGGATTTGAGCTATCATCATACATAGAAAACCAAATCGATATGCCTCCAGCCGTGGCTGGCTTTGCGAGCTAACTTGAACCTAGTTGGTCTGGACCGGATCGGGATAGGTTAAAATACCTTGATTAGTCTGTTGGAAATGGGTCAGCGCGTAGCGGAAGTTATGAGTGAATTTCAAAAAAATTATCCTATTGAATCTTTGTTGGGCCTATGAAGTCTAACTGAATTAAAATATTTCTAAATTTCATTTAAATAAAATCGTTTATTTTATTTAAATTCAAATATATTAAGATATGAAATTAATTTTATTTGATTTAGTTTATACATAAATGTATCATATACATATATGTGTGAGTGCATGTGTAACATAATAATCCATGAATTGTATAATATGTCAATATGTAGATGTTGGGATTTACATCGCAACATACATATTAGCTCATTTTGTATGTCATGTATGTTGTCCAAATATGTGCATGTATATGTGTTACAAAATACACAAACACACACATGTATGTATAAATATATTATATATAATATATGAACATAAAACATTTATATATATATATAGAAAGAGAGAGAACAATTATTAAAAATTATTTATAAAAAACTAACTTAGTTTTGCAAACATAATAATTTTAGTATTTTAATTTGTATATATTATGACTAAAATAATGTTTTCAGCCATAAATAATTAACATAAAATAATCTATTGATGAAAATTCAAATTTTACAATTTTTGAAAATCTAGGATCATAAAATAGAGCTTAGAAAAAAACAGGAGATTTTTCAAAGTTGAAATATTATTTTTAAAAACAAATACATTGATTTCGGCAATAATTATTTAATATGAACTAATATATTATTAAAAATTAAAATTTCAAAAATTCTAAGATCATGAATGAAAGGTTACAAAAATTTTTGAAGAATTTTTCAATTAAATTATTATTTTTAATAAATGATAAACAGTTTTTCCAAAAAAATATTAATTATTAAAATAATAAACTTTATTGAAAAAATCCTAGATTTTTTATACGTTTCTGGAATGATATAATATTTAAAAAAATTATAGTATTGAATTTTTAATGTAATAATAATTTTATATATAATAAACAATTCAAAATTCAATAAATGGTAATTTAAAAATATGAATATATGTATGATAATTAATTTTCGAATTTGTAAATTCATATTATATATAAATAAGTGTACTAAATTTTTTAAATCTTATATAGATCTTATATATGCATATATGCTATTATGAGAGAGAAATATACACTAATATATATATATATATGAATTTATTAATAAATATATATAAAACAATTATTAATGACAAAAATTGATTTTGTACAGTAAACAACATTTGTCTATACATAAATCAAATAGTATTATAAACAAATTATGCACATAACCAAACTGATTTGTGACAACTACATCTACTTACAAAATCTCACCTAATTTAATTGATTTATAACAATCATAAACTAATTAAATCGTCCGGTCTTAAGGGAATTCATCATTTCGGCTGTGTAACTTTTGGGTGTAAATTTAGTCAGCGATTAACATTGATCTATTCTAATGTTAACGTTTACATGTCACTTAGCAGGTGGTGTGACATTATGGCCAAATTTATCGCTTACGCATTTTCGATAAAATCCAATTTTAGTTTAATAAGCATTACCCGGTTGTGACATTTGTTTACACCAATTCTCTTCGTCAAAACTATATCACTTTCGACTCATGAAATGTGGTAATGGTCAAAATTCCAACCTCATCCACATCAACTTTATAGTCCAAATACAAAGTCATTGGTTCAATAATAATAATAATTATTAATCGAAATGCTCTGGCCAGGGACTTTGACTTTGAGTTGACTTGAGTTGACTGTGATACGAACCGCATATAACTGAGGAGACGAATCCTCTCTTGAATAGTGCTTCACTTCCAATACTTCCACTCGATCCAACTATAGTCACTCGATGAACGCCATGCCATGATTTGGCTATAATCAAAGCGGAGCTTTCATATTGAAGATCCATAGTGTTCTCAAGTTGAGATAACTGTATAAATCAGTCACATCGATATTTTTTGTTTGACCGTAGTTATATTAACCAATAGAAAATTATCGAGTGAGTCGTTCCATAGTTATCCAATAACTATTAGTACGTAACCCCTAGGTGCCCCCAGCAGTCATGAGTAATACACTTCCTAACATTTGGAGAGCGTTACATACTCTAGTCTCAACAGATACATCGATATCCAGTCTCGATGCATCTTGACTAGGAACATTTAAATTGTATATTCATTTCATTGTGATAAATTGCTCACGGTTACAACACTTTGTAACTACTATCACAAAATATACCATTTATGGATTTTCTATTAAATATACTTTAATTAAGTTAATTAATTAATATAATTGCATTATATCAGGTATATAATAGGAAGAAAATACTTTTTATTTCGAACAAGATTGGCTAACGAGTTAGATATATGTAACAAATTACATAATTGCCCCTAGGGCATACCCCTAACTCTATCAATCTCCCACTTGCACTTGGGGTCAATTATGGAATCTAATTCCAACTTCTCCAATCAATTTTCTCAAAACCAATTAGGCCAGTCCCTTAGTGCATGGGTATGCTATTATTTTTTAATTATCTACTTTGTCGACTAACTCTCTCTGACACTGATAAACTGCCTTTATCACGTGGAACAATTCGAAGTATGTCTTTCGACTTCTAGTGAGCTTTCAGTTCTATCATGACCAATTTCATGATATTGTTATCTTATAACAATATTATGGGATTCTCAACATTTGGAATCACCTTTGGCTCAATTATAAATTTGTGCATTTATATCTATATACATTGGTTTATTATAGCGCTATTCAAGTCAATATTCTTAACATTTCGTTGAATCGACCACAATCACCTTTATTTTGAAATATTTTCAAATTAAAGATTTTAACTTGAATTTTATCATTGACATGTTATACTCAATATCAGTTATAAAAGTTTGTGTCCAAACGTTCCATCATAACGAGTTCGCTGTTTCTATAAACAATTCTCTAATATTTCATAAATACGCGAGAATGCCTGAAACAATCATTTAGTGATATCAATTTGGATTTTATATTTGCTCCATGTATCAAATACATAAACAAAACACAATATCTTACACAACATAACCTGTATGATAATTCCTATTGTTAATGCATAAGGAATCCAACTTATATGTTCTTTTTTAATAAGGTGCTCTTGTATATCGTTTTGGGACAATCCATATATCTTTTATACTCACCACAAAGACATCATTTACAATCCAAAATTGAGTATTAAAACAACTAAAGTTGATTTTAATACAAGCATATTGTTAAAATCAACGGCGTGTTGTTTACTTATAGTTTAGAAATATCAATGTACCTTTTAACGTTCTTTCTTATGAACACACGCTTCCTCTGCAATTTGATTGAAAATCAAACTATTTGGTATTTCTATCAAAATACTTATTCAATCATGATGCTTATAAATGATACATTCGTATCATTTCTTGGATCATATCCAAAGACTCACAAACCTAATACCGCTCCCAGTGACTTCGAGGCATTTTTGGTTAATATGTGTAAACGGCTTACTCTAAATCATCATTTAAAATTTTCCGCTTCAATACATAAGTACCAAACACTAAGTCTTATCGAGCGATAATTTTGTGAATAAATCTGAATTAACTTGAGCATGTTGAATACTGAATCTGTTATGCTAATTCCAATAATTGAAATTTGCGATATTATTCTTATTAACATTGCTCATTTAATTCCAACCACATTAGTCTTTCCAATAAAGACACAATCTCGGCCGATGGATCACATCTCTTTGGTTACATCCACCAAAATCATATTTTGATGGCATACTTGGAATTCTTTCAAATTTGTGCATAATACCATATAGAGTCAACAATCTTAATGGTTTAATTGAACAACCGAGGGTAATATATATTTTCGACATTAATAAGAAACTCATAGTTTCTCTTCGATGTACGAGAGTACTTATTAGACATTCTAATGCTATGTGTTCATTTAGGTTAGTTAATTTCACTTCATCTTATATAATCAGTTCTATCTATGGATCAGATCCAATTCCATTTAACTACCAAAAATTTCTCAAAGAAATTCCTTTACAATGAAGTTGATATATCTTGAAACAATAATTGTTTCTTTGTGTAAATAGAATAGGGATTCATAAACGTTTTATGAACCTTTTTATTTATAAAACTGATTTTAGTTTACAAAAATTATGTTCAAAACATAAATATGTCATTTGATGATAGACGTTTCCAAAAAACATTTTGGAGATTCACACAAGATCCCTCATGAACAATTATTACGTGCAATCTTTCGACTCGCACAATCTGCTAAGTCCTTGGCCTAAGATATGTTGGGATTTCTTATAAACCCTTATCTTGTATGGTTTTGTAAACTGTAGTTTAGATGAAGTAATATCAACCTTTTGTACTACTCTTAAGCACACGGCCTTATAGAAAAAACTAACTCAACTTCACTCACAATTAATCGTAAATTGTCCAACAATGTCTGATTACTCCTTATCGATGCATCATTATGTATCACATGGAGGAGTGACTTTTGAAATTGAATTTATATTCATTTTTAGGTACATTTGGAACTC
Organism: Allium fistulosum; assembly: GCA_030737815.1. Lineage (NCBI taxonomy): Eukaryota > Viridiplantae > Streptophyta > Magnoliopsida > Asparagales > Amaryllidaceae > Allium > Allium fistulosum. The sequence goes on from CM060904.1 coordinate 695,799,656, forward strand.
TTTCCAATATACTCACTTATTCGACCAAATCAAATCATTTTATTCTATTGCATGTTATTTTATTTACTTTTCTTTTATATTCTATGATTTTATCATAAACTTACTACATGTATATCTAATACACATGTTAATGTTGGTAATAAATCATCGATGAATATAACAAAGTATGTGGAACCCTTTTGGTATTAATAGACTTGTGATTGCATACATCAATATGTATTAATTCAAAGAGTTCATCAACTCTTATGATGCTCCCACTGAATGGGCGCACAACCATTAATTGTTTGAGATATAATTAACCTGTATCATATGATTCATAATCATATAGTAAAATTATTTCTTAAAACTACTGCTTAGTCTATAATTCTAAAACAATTGTAAATAATATTAGACATATATGTAGTTTTGTTGCATCACTTTTACTATGAAAACAATTTCTATAATATAATTCTATTTCTTAATGAATATTCATAATACTCATGTTGAAATATAGTTATATCTATTTTTCTGTCAATACCAAAAATAAACATTATTTCAAAGATAATGTTCAATACATTTTATGAAAACAATTTTTGTAATTTGATGCAATCATTAGGTTCTATATGGCATGCTCCCACTATTTCCGCCATTACTATAATAGTATATTAAATTTAGAGGTCCACCATTCACTTACTATTGTTAATATTGTTTACTTATTTCATATGCTGCAACTAGTTTACAGTGGAGAGTTCTTTGATCAAATATCCTGAACTCAAAGAAATAAATGTTATAGAAAACAATTTTCTATATGAAAATACATTTCGGAATAAAAATCATATTTCATATTCCAATATTAAGTATCAAGTAGTATTACAAATCTTATTTCCAATGTTTCTCTATGAAGCAAAAGTGACTATTCATTCTCTTCATTTCAACTTTACCTTAAATACATCTATTCTTATACATTCGTTTTTCTTCAAATGGTCAAACTATTCAAAAGAAAACCTTACTACAATATTATAACAAACCTTTTACAAAAACACATTCGATTATCCTTAACATTTAAGACATCAAATATGTTGCACTTTATGTAAACCGATCAAGATGACATTTCAATGATCGAGTTCTTAGATGTATCTCGTAGTTTATGGTCTTATGTTACATTAACACAATATGATCATTTTGAAATCATTCAAGTTGAATACATGATCTTAAAATACTGTTTATTGGCTTACTTCAAATGAACTAACTTCATCGAAATATTGTACCACACAAACTATGATTGTTCACCATATAACATTTATATGTGAAAGTACATGGATCAAATATCCATAGTCTTGAATTGCATTTAGAGTTCAAAAACTCATAAAATGCAATACATGGTCCAAACCGAATAAACATATAAGTGACCAACTTATGAATGTATTAAGTAGTTTAAATTAGGCACTTGCATGGGTATAGAAACATTATATAACATGCAATTATAATTATTAGTAAGTAAATATTATATTTCTATTTGTCAACTTTCAATTCAGTTTGTTTATATATGTTAATTGACAAACGTTTTATCAATCATATTAAATGCACAAATCTATCATTGTAGATAATTATAACATTATATAGCATATGTTTATACAATATTAGAAAGGTTAAATGTTACCATCTCATTTTTCTAATAAGGCTTCCACTAGTCTTTTATGTTTCTCCAAACCCTAAGATGAAACACAGAAGTCTTTCAACTTCACTAGTGGGTGTTAAGACTCGTCTGTCTTGGTATTCTGACCTTGAGTTTACTTAACAAATCATAGCCCCACAAACGATGGATAACTCCTTATCAGTTGCATCACATTCAACTCCTAACCCATTTTTCTTTATCCTAATCTCATTTCGACCTTGAGTTTGCTCAACAAATCGAAAGAGATTATTCGCTCGTACCTACCATATCGTGATGGACTAAGTATAGTTATGTACCTTGAGTTTGCTCAACAAATACATATAGTTATCGTACCTCATCTGTTCAATATATTAATAATACTACACATAACATCTCCAACTTGAGTTTTCTCAACAACTAAGGAGTATGCAATAATTTATTAATATATATATGGTAGAGGACAACATTATATTAAAGATTCATAATCTTCAATATATATATTGAATGATATTGCTTATAGAATAATATATTTCTTATGAAATACCCCAGCGATTCAAGTGTTAGACACATCAGAAATCACGGTATATGTACATTTACATATGTATTTATTTCTCAAGTCTATTTGGGTTTCTTTAATGTTCCACATTTAGTTTATACACATATTATATAAGTTTTATTATTAGATAACTTTTATATTTCATATTACTTATATGATAGTCTTATGTATAATATATCACTAAATAAATCTTATCTAGTTAATTTTAATCAATTAACTTTTTAATTAATTTTAAGTTAGTATTCCAACATAACTTTTATATTAGACATATCTACTATAACATTTATAGTGTATACTATAACCTTTATAGTGTAACACACATATATCATATATATGTGTATTTTATTTAATTAATTAACCTTTAATTAATTTATTCAATTAAACAATTTTTATTAAAATTTATTAATTTCAAAATTTATCTTGTATATATACATGTATACTTATGTTATCTTAAACATTTTAAAATAACATAACATATATCAACATATATAATACATGCATATATGCATTAATTAATTAAAATATTTAATTAATTTATTTTATTAATCTTATTAATAAATTTAAAATTTGAAATTATTATATAAATATTTTCAAAAATTTTGAAAATATCATTATCCTTTCAAACATTTTGAAAACTTATGTAGTATTATAATTTTTATAATAAACATTTTAAATTTAACTATTAAATTTAAATCTTTAACACTAATTTTCAAAACGATTTTGAAAATTAGCCCAAGGCCCAAATTAAGTTGGGCCTATTCTATTAGGGGCAACCTTTGGGCTCACTTCACCTTTCGGGCCAGGCTGGTAACCAGGTAGGACAGGGTACTTGATTACCCAATTCCAATCCTAGAAATTACCTTTCTAAACACCGTACTAAGTGGGCAAGCTTAATTAGTTAGCCCTAATATGACTAATTTAGACCGCATAGGCTATTGGGTTCTGATACCATTGTTGGAACTAGACCAGCCCGCAGCGGAAGTTATGGGTGAATTTCAAAAAATTTACCCTATTGGATCTTTATTGGGCCTATGAAGTCTAAATGAATTAGAACATTTCTAAATTTCAGTTAAATAAAATCATTTATTTTATTTAAATTCAAATATATTAAGATATGAAGTTAATTTTATTTGATTTAGTTTATACATAAATGTATCATATACATATATGTGTGAGTGTATGTGTAACATAATAATCAGTGGAAGATATAATATGCCCATATGTAGATGTTGGGATTTACATCGCAACAGATATAATAGCTCATTTTGTATGTCATGTATGTTATCCAAATATGTGCATGTATATGTGTTACAAAATACACACACACACATGTATGCATAGATATATTATATATAATATATGAACATAAAACATTTATATATAGATAAATATATATAAAGAAAGAGAGAGAACAATTATTAAAAACTATATATAATTCAAAATTAACTTAGTTTTTCAAACATATTAATTTTAGTATTTTAATTTGTATATATTATGAATAAAATAATGTTTTCATCCATAAATAATTAACATAAAATAATCTATTGATGAAAATTCAAATTTTACAATTTTTAAAAATCTACGATCATAAAATAGAGCTTAAAAAAAAACTGGAGAATTTTCAAAGTTGAAATATTATTTTTAAAAGCAAATACATTGATCGACAATAATTATTTAATATAAAATAATATATTATTAAAAATTCAAAATTTAAAATTTTATAAATTCTAGGATCATGAATGAAAGGTTATGAAAAATTTTAAAGATTTTTTCAATTAAATTATTATTTTTAATAAATCATAAACAGTTTTTCCGAAATAATATTAATTATTAAAAATAATAAATTTTATTGAAAAAACCCTAAAATTTTCTATACGTTTCGGGAATGAAATAATATTTTTTTAAATATAAAATTGAATTTTTAATGTAATAATTATTTTACATATAATAAACAATTCAAAATTTAATAAATGTTAATTTAAATATATGAATATATGTATGATAATTAATTTCGAATTTTTAAATTCATATTATATATAAATAAGTGTACTAAAATTTTGAAATCATATATATATATATCTTATATATGCATATATGCTATTTTGAGAGAGAAATATACACTAATATATATATATATATATGAATTTATTAATAAATATATATATATATATCAATTATTAATGACAAAAATTAATTTTGTACAGTAAACAACATTTGTTTGTACATAAATAAAATAGTATAATAAACAAATTATCCACATAACCAAACTAATTTGTGACAACTACATCTACTTACAAAATCACACCTAACTAAACATATAGTAGCAATATATTTAAACAGGTATGAAATTGCTCATTATAGGATCATAAAATATAATTTAATTACTGCAATATGAATTAAAATTACCAATTTAATGATGCCTTTGAATCCACGTTGAAGCAATGACTTCCCTTCCTTTTACTGTTCTTGATTCGTCAAATTGCAAGTCTGAAATCACCGACCTGTAACTATCGAATAGTATTATTTTAATTTGAAATATATTTGAGAATTTTGGAGTTGATTAAGAGCTATGTTTTTAACCAGCAATGTAGAAGGTAATGGCGGCCAAAAAAGGTTTGTCATTATTCTAGAGATACATACATATATAGGGTTGTATTAGAGAGAAACGAGGAAAACCTTTTTACCCATTTTCACTTGATCTCAACCCATTATCTCCAAGCCAATTCCCTATGTTTTAGCCACCCCTAGACCTTCCCGAAACCAAAATTTTGCAGCCCTAATGATGGGCCTTAAACCCATCTAAGCCCAAGCCAGAATACTATGCAATTAAATCTAATTTTATCGCTTGTCGATATTGTATATCGATCGATATATTTATAACTGTAATAAATATATGTAACATTATTTATTTCTCAAATCATATTCAAATTTTATAATTATTTGTGACATTTGTTTACACCAATTCTCTTCGTCAAAACTATATCACTTTGGACTTATGGAATTTGGTAATTGTCAAAATTCCAACCTCATCCACATTCAACTTTATAGTCCAAATACAAAGTCCTTGGTTCAATAATAAAAATTATTATTAATCGAAATGCTCTGACCAGAGACTTTGACTTTGAGTTGACTTGAGTTGACCGTGATACAAACCGCGTATAACCGAGGGACAAATCCTCTCTTGAATAGTGCTTCACTTCCAATACTTCCACTCGACCCAACTATAGTCACTCGATGGATGCCATGCCATGATTTGGCTATAATCAAAGTGGAGCTTTCATATTGAAGATGCACAGTATTCTCAAGTCGAGAGAACTGTGTAAATCAGTCACATCGATATTTTCTATTTGACCTTAGTTATATTAACCAACAGAAAACTATCGAGTGAGTCATTCCATAGTTATCCAAAAACTATTAGTACGTAACCCCTAGGTGCCCCCAACGGTCATGAGTAATACACTGCCTAACATTTGGAGAGCGTTACGTACTCCAGTCTCAACGGATACATAGATGTCTAGTCTCGATGCATCTTGACTAGGAATATTTAAAATGGTATATTTGTTTCATTGTGATAAATTACTCACGGTTACAACACTTTGTAACTACTATCACAAAATATACCATTTATGGATTTTTTTATATTAAATATACTTTTAATTAAGTTAATTAATTAATATAATCACATTATATCAAGTATATAATAGGAAGAAAATAGCTTTTATTTCGAACAAGATTGGTCAACGAGTTAGATAAATGTAGCAAATTACATAATTACTCCTAGGGCATACCCCTAACTCTATCATAGTCCGCCTTCTTACTTATGAAAAAAATTGAGTAACATGTTTCCCCTAAGTTCATGCCCATGGGTGAGCGCAGGCTTGTAAAATTACAAAGACTCCATTGGTTGACGGTTCTGCCATGCGATTAATGTACCATCCACGTAACATTGCACTACTGGCTGTGGCGGTTGTGCTTCTCGAATATGACAGGGATATGTCATTTCTCCCACGCATGTGGTATGACACAACACTTATCACTCTTGAATAGTCGAGATTCTTTTTGTCTTTTTCATCATAACGGTTGCGACTAAAGGGGAAGGTGTATAAATACCCTATCTTCTTCCCCTTTGAACCCATGGTGCTATTGGCATGCAATCTTTTTTAGCAAATTTGAACTTTGCATGGTTTTCTATTGGTAAAAATGGATAACTATGCATTCCTTTTTCCTCTCCCATTGCTCTTGAGCGTTTGGGTATTTTATCAAATTTATTTGGATAAAAAAGAAGGAGGCAACTCTTTGAGTGCCGAACTATGTTTGTCGATTGCAATTAGGACCGTTGCTTGGATTTCTGCTTCTTGAAATGGATTTTTCCTTTGGCTTGGACCTATGCTTGTGCTTTTCGACCATTTTCTGATGGTGATTGCCCATCGGTCTCAGACTAATGGTCCTAGGTAAAGGCAGGGGGCTTCCTTTCTTTAGTGCTCTAACATTCTTGACCTCGGGTCAATTTGGACGCTTCAATGCCCTGTTGGAAAGAGTAATGCTTGTCTCTTTGCTACTTTTGATGTAGCTGATGCATCAGTCTACTCCTTGGCGAGGTTGTATGGATGCATTTCAGGGTCTTTTGCGATGTCCGATGTGGGAGGCTTCGAAGATGGCGGTACCCTTAGTTTTCTTCAACAAGTTTTGGATTGCTCAAAGTGCTAGGGTGCCATCAGTGCAGTCAAGCGACTTGGGCGGTGATAAGAGTGTGGGTCGGCATGCCTCTTAAGAGTGTTGTTGACATGCTTCTTCTTCCCTTTCCCTTTTTTCTTTTTAAATAATTAGCGATAGAAAATCTTTGTAAGCCTAGCGGTGTAGGCATTATGCCCACGCCTAAAGCTCGATACGTGTCCCGTAGCCCAAAGCTAGACACTGACCCAAGGCCACTGGTCTAGGGTATACATATCCCTCCATTGATCCATGGGTGCCCCCACTTTTAATACCTCTGCTTTAAGTACAACAGAAAACATTTCGAGTATCAACGATTCCTTAGCACATATATATATCCGAGCTCTCCTTTGCTCCATTTAGATCTAAGCCCTTCATTGCTCAATCCAGTTTCCATTATTCAAGGACCCCCCACATTTCTCATTCTACGGCTCTCTCCTTCATCAAGTTGCTATGTTCGGTACCAACTCCTCCCACGAGTTAAAACTAAAGATACAAAGCTTTCATCATGTTGTTACATCATCATCCAACCCGGTGTGAACGAGCCAACACCTCCAACATGATCAACAGAACCTCTACTCCATTCCCTAGAAGTTCCACCACCATTGGACCCACTAAGGAAGCTCATCACCGACTTAAACAAGTCGGCATAGACTTGTTTGCTTAGCCAGTTATTGGCTAACTCTTCTTCCTTGCCTATAGTACTCCATTCTCAAGTGCTTTGAACCCCGACCTATCCATCAAAACAACTTGGTCCATGCTAAAGCCTTCATCTTCAATATCTAGAAAATAAGTTGGTATAACCTCCAACACTTAGCCCATCACCTATATCTTGCCTTAGTCCACCTCTACTATTCTTGCTTTTGAGTTCCCCAACAACCACCGACCTATCTGACTAATAGGAATAACTCGATACTGATATGAATAAATCAGTACCAACTTGTCTACCTAAATAGTTTGGACATGTGACTTGAACCCCAAGCTGTTTCCATACTCTAGAGCTTTTCCTTCAAGTTTCATCCAATTCCGATCATCTTTGCCTTCGATTTACCAAATTCTCCATACTATCTTCCTAAACATCCAAAACACTAGCAAATAACATCAAAGCACGACATACAAACATGGAATAACATGAAATTACATCCATTCAAAAAAGCAATACATATAATTATAGCAATCAAACAAATTCTAATCCAAATCTAAGCAATCAGTGAATATACGATTATGAATAAGATAATTTACAAAGCCATTTCTACAAATCATATCAGGGTTCATCAATTTTGGTCATAAGCATATGTTAAAATTGTTAGTCCATGAGTTGATGGTTTTGATGACAACAACCTTAGAATAAGATTATAAACTATAAATACTAAAAATATAGTTTAGATATATATGTATATGCAGGATTTAACCATGCAGGTACGAAGAATGAAGACTGTACAGTATAGAGATTCAAGGTATCAAGATTGAAGACTCATGAGTATCAAGAATATCAAGATTATCAAGAGTTCAAGATTTCAAGATAAGTATTGAGTCTAGAATTATGTTAAAACTTCATAATAGCACTGAAATCTTCACTCCATTTTTCTTTTGGGATGGAACCCATTTCTACCTTTTTAGTGGCTTACAAACCCATGACAAGTAGCTTACAAACCTACGACAAGTGGCTTACAAACCCACGAACATCCTGGTTTTGTACAAGTTCTCGAGTCCTGATATGATGAGATATTTTGCAGGAAGAAGCTTGCAAAACTACTTCAAAATGATTTTCAAAACTACTTCATAATGATTTTCAAAATTGTTTTTCCAAATGTTTTAGCCTTAAAAATTATCTTTTCAAATGATTTTCAAAAAGATGTTTTAGCCTTAAAATATTCTCTGTTTTTGTTTTTAATAAACTCGTGTTTTTAAACTTCGTTTGTTTAAACTATCTTTATACTTAGATTTAAATATAAAATTATAGTAAAATTATATATATATATATATTATTCTCTATATTTATCTATGTATTTTATCTATAGTCAAGTATATTTATAAAGTTTAAAATAGTTTTAATATAAGATAAAGGTTATTTTCAAAGAAAAACAAAACATCAAATTTTCCTTTGGGATGTCGACATGCCCCAGTACCCCATGTCGACATAGTGACAGTTAGATTCAAAATTTGAATTTCAAAAGAAGTGTCTATTCGCCATAACGTTTCACGAATGGACATGACTGTTGTTCTTCTATAAATAGGGGTTAGTTTCAATGAATATTTAATGAGATTTTCTGGTTTTTTACTTCTCATCTTCTTCCACATTTTCTTATTCAAAATCCTATCATTACTCTGCCGAAATCAACATTGAATCTAACTAGACCATCTCTGGTTTGATTCTCTATCACTATCTCAACAAGATCCAAGTGCTATTCAGAGTTATAGGCTTCTTTGTAATCTATTTAGTGAGAAAAGGTGTGATTGTAGCCTTGGAAATCAATCAAGCGAGAAAAGGTGTGATTGTAGCCTTGGAAATCAATTGGGTGAACTTGTTGCCTCGGAAATCAAGTATCTCTACCCAGAGGATTGTGATTCTGGAGGGTGTACCTCGTAGCCTTGAAACCGAGGATTGTAATTGTTGAATTGCTTTTGAAAGGAAATCCGTACTTAGTTGTGCGGGACTGGATGTAGGGTAACTCCGAACCAGTATTAAATCCAGTGTGTTCTTTCCTTTACCGCATTTACTTTATTTTTGCATCTGTGTTTGTTTCTGTGATTATATCTGTGTCTGAATATTGCATACATTTGTGTACAAATCAACAATAACTCAAAAAGATTTTGTAATTTCTTATAAACACTATTCACCTCCCCTCTAGTGTTATTTCTAGCCTTAAGATCCGTAATCCGCATTCCTCACATTTGGTATTGGAGCAAGGTTTTCAAAAGTTTCATAATCTGATTTTTGAAAAAAGTTTTTTTTTTAAAAAATGGCTATGTTTAAGAAATTTTTTAATGCATGTTTAGAAATATTCAGATCATCATTGTCTCTTGAGTCTGCATATAGTTAATATTCAAATACAAGTTATCTACTAAGATTGTTTGATGTGCAGGAATTATGCTTTATGGGAGTTGATGAATCAATCCTGAACAAACAAACTGTTCAGATCAAAAAGAACAAATGGATACTCGATAGTGGATGGCCAAAACACATGACTGGGAATCCAGATATGCTGAATGATATAATATACAAAGACGGAGGATTGGTTAACTTTGGAGACAATTCAAAAGGTTATGTGATCGGCATCGGCAAAGTCGGTAACTCTAAAACTCCTATTATTACTAATGTTTTGCTGGTTAAGAATCTGAAACACAATTTGCTAAGTATAAGTCAACTATGCGATAAAGGATATAAAATTAAATTTGAAAAAGATAAGTGTCACATTGAAGATAATAATTCAACCATAATATTTGAGGGAATCAGGAAAAAGAATATTTATATTCTTAGTATGAAAATTTCAAATGATAACTTGTGTCTTTTGGCAAATGCAAGTGACCCTTGGATTTGGCATAAGAGATTTGGGCATTTGAATTTCAAACTCTTATCTAGATTGTCAAAACATGATCTAGTAAGAGGCCTCTCTAAAATGAATTTTAAAATAGATAGTATATGTGATGCGTGTCAACTAGGAAAACTTAGTAAAAGTTCTTTTAAATTAAAAGATATGATTTCAACTTCAAAACCTCTTGAATTACTTCATCTTGATTTATTTGGTCCATCTCAAATTCAGTCAATAAATCACAGTAAATATGTTTTTGTAATTGTAGATGATTATTCTAGATTTACATGGACAATATTTTTGAAACATAAAAGTGATACTTTTGAATGTTTTAAGAATTTTTCAAAAAGGGTTCAAAATCAATTTTCTCAAAAAATTATAACCATCCGTAGTGATCACGGTGGTGAATTTGAAAATGAAAAGTTTGAAGAATTCTGTAATAAAAAGGGAATAATTCACAATTTTTCATTTCCAAGAACTCCACAACAAAACGGAGTAGTAGAACGTAAAAATAGGACGATTCAAGAGTGTGCGAGAACTATGCTTTCTGATAGTAATTTACCAAAGTACTTTTGGGCAGAAGCAGTTGCTACCACCTGTTATATTTTAAATAGAATTTTAATTAGACCTTTAACTGATAAGACATCTTATGAACTTATTTACTCAAAGAAACCTAAGGAATCTTATTTTAGAATTTTTGGAAGTAAATGTTTTATTTTAAATACAAAAGATAACCTAGATAAATTTGATCCTAAATCCGACAAAGGTATCTTTATCGGATACTCTAATAGAAGTAAAGCATACAGAGTATTTAATTTAAGAACTAATACCATCGAAGAAACAATGCATGTTTCATTTGATGAAAATTTCAAAAATTTTGAAGAAATAAATGATGAAGAGGATTTAATCTCTCAAAACCAAGAGTCAACTGAAACTAATAATGAACTAAATCATCCTAATAAAAGGATTAAACTTTTAAAAGATCACCCTATAGAAAATATACTTGGAGATATGCAATATGTTGTTAAAACTAGAAACCAACTAAGTCAAATGAGTAATGTAGCTTTTATATCAACTATTGAACCCAAAAATCCAGAAGAAGCATCAACTGATGATTCATGGATTTTGGCTATGCAAGAAGAATTAAATCAATTCACTAGAAATGATGTTTGGGAACTTATTCCTAGACCTAAAAATAAAACAATAATTGGAACTAAATGGGTTTATAAAAATAAAATGAATGAACAAGGAGAGGTTGTTAGAAATAAAGCTCGGTTAGTCGCTCAAGGTTATTGTCAAGAAGAAGGAATAGATTTTGATGAAACCTTTGCCCCCGTAGCAAGATTAGAAGCTATTAGGATTCTACTTGCTTTCGCAAATCATAATAATTTCAAATTATTTCAAATGGATGTTAAAAGTGCATTTTTAAACGGTTTTGTAAAAGAAGAAGTATTTGTTAAACAACCACCACTTTTTGAAAATGATAAATTTCCAAATCATGTTTACAAACTTAAGAAAGCTCTATATGGTCTAAAGCAAGCTCCTAGAGCCTGGTATGATAGACTAAGATCTTACTTATTATAATCTAATTTTGAAATAGGTAAAGTAGATAATACTCTTTTTATTAAAAGAAATAAAAATGATATTCAACTAGTACAAGTCTACGTAGATGATATCATTTTTGGATCAACTAATTTTGAAATGAATAAAGAATTTTCTGAAATAATGACAAAAGAGTTTGAGATGAGTCATATGGGTGAATTAAACTTCTTTTTAGGTTTACAAATAAAACAATTAGATAATGGTATTTTTATTAGTCAAGAAAAATATGCTAAAGACTTAATTAGTAAATTTGGTTTAACTACTGCGAGTGGAAAACCCACTCCCATGGCAACCAATGAGTACCTTAGTAAAGAAGATCTCTCGAAAGATGTAGATCAAAAGTTATATAGAGGAATGATTGGATCACTACTCTATATCACTGCGAGTAGACCTGATATCATGCATAGTATCTGTCTCTGTGCAAGGTATCAATCCCAACCTAAAGAAACTCACTTAAAAGCTGTAAAACGTATTATAAGATATGTTAAACACACCTTTGATTATGGCTTATTTTATCCTAAAAATGATTCGTTTGACTTAATATCTTACCGTGATGCTGATTATGCTGGTTGTAAATCAGACTGAAAAAGTACAAGTGGAGCTTGTCACTTTTTAGGGCATTCTCTGATTTCCTGGTTTAGTAAAAAGCAAAACACAGTTTCTCTATCAATAACCGAAGCAGAGTTTATTTCTGCTGCTTTGGCTTGTTCTCAAGTAATATATATGCAACAAACTTTAAAAGATTTTGGTTTAAATATCTCAAAATCACCAATTTATTGTGATAATACTAGTGCAATAAATTTATCCAAAAATACTACTCAACATGCTAGAACTAAACATATTGATATTAGACACCATTTTCTCAAAGATAATATAACTAGAGAAGTAATTACTCTCGACTATATCAATTCTGAAAATCAAATTGCTGATATCTTAACAAAACCCTTAAATGAATCTACATTTACTAAATTAAGAAGAGAATTAGGTATTTGTTCATTAACTGAAATATAAAATATAAATAACAAGTATAATTAAAAATTAATTCAAAATAAATTAAATAGGCAAAAATTCAAGAACCATGTCGACATCCCCCTTAGACCCATGTCGACATATAACATTTTTATTTTTTAAATTTTTTTCCCACCAAAATTTAAATAAGTGGTTATAAATTTCTCCTATTTCGAAATTTTCTTCATTCTCTCTATTTTCTTTCTGTCCTACCTTCTGAGATCAATTTATCAATGGCCTCCTCTTCCAAATCAAACTTAAAATCAACCTTTTTGTTCCCATCACCTACTTCTAGTCCGTGTCAACAATCAACGCTCGCTCGTGTAACGAAAATAGAGGATTCTCTGAAAGATACCCTTCAGTTAATGACTGAAATCCAAGTGATGCAACTTCGAATGGCCAAAGAACAAGAGAGGCAAGGCAAAATCCTTAGGAATTTGCAAAAATTTCTAATGGATAATTATGCTAACCCAATCTTGATTGACGAGGAATCTTCAGAAGATCATGTACAAGAGGCCAGTGAAGAAGAAGAAGTAGTCCCCATGGAAGAAGCGCACGCGGAAGACAACGACAAAGTCGTTTGCGTTGGCGAAGTGTGCTTTAACAAAGATGGAAATCTTGTCGAACAACGTGGAAATTTCTATTTCCACTATCCAAATTGTTCGGTTCATAGATCTCCTATGTTCAAAGACATACATTAGTTTCTTCTCTTCCTTTTCTATTTGTTGTTTGTTTTGTTTCGATCTCTATGAAAAATGTAAATATAAACAAATATATAATTAATAAAAAATGTGTGTTCTTGTATATGTTCTATTAACAGTATTATTATATAGATTCTTAGTTAGGAGAGTTTGTAATTTAGGACTAAGTTTTAGGTTTACAAGTAAGCATTGATGATAACACTATCATCATATAGGATGTTAGACTAAGAGTTAAATAGTTTGGAGTTAGTTTGTTTTTTTGTTGATGACAAAGGGGGAGAAATATAAAATAGGAGAGTTAGGCATAGATTAAGGGGGAGTTATTAGATTTAGGTGGAGTCAATAGGATAGAAGTAATATTTTATAAACAAAGGTTGTCATCATCAAAAAGGGGGAGATTGTTAGTCCATGAGTTGATGGTTTTGATGACAACAACCTTAGAATAAGATTATAAAATATAAATACTAACAATATTTTACCTGAGCATTGAGGGTTCTTCAAGGTGACATGTTGCAATAAGGAGCTACATGCGGGCCCAGCTTGAATCTGAGCGTTGAGGGGCTTAAAAATTCTCTAGGGTGACATGCTGCAATAAGGAGCCACTAGGGAGGCCGACTCAAACCTAAGCACTGAGGGATTTGAATGTTTTCCATGGCGACATGTTGCGATAAGGATCTACAGGCAGACCCTGTTAATACATCAGATATTGATTTTGATGATAACAACTATATAAGTTTTAACAACCAGTACCTTAATGGGCCTAAATTTCAACAAAAATCAAAATCCAAGTCCATCAAAGCACAGATCGTTGGATTTGGTACCTGCAAATAATCATGAGCATTATTAGAGATTGACAGAAATCTAAACTCATAGCAGAAACAATAATAGGAAAAGAATACTGATTATGACTACTAACTTGGAATAATGGTATTCCTTGGATAGCAAATTGTCACATCAGCATCGAGCATGAGGGAAAAGAAGACTTCTCCAACAACTAAACACTTTCAGCTCCAGTGACCTGTTCCTCTAAATCTATCATGCGGGTTGTAATGAGAAGGGGTTCAGAATAATGTTCTGGTGATTGGAAAATCTATAAACTGTCCATAACATAAATTTATACAATTGGTTTTTATTTAATTGTTATGTCTATTAAGGTTAGCAATTCTAATCTAACCGTTGCACATACAATTACTTACCTACCCATTCCCAAGGTACGAAATACTAATGAAGCCTTATCAACCATCCAATATTTCTAAATCCATTTTCCACTTGATACTTCTAAATATGAAGCGGGCTTCTACTATCACTACATAATACTTCTAAAGAGAAATAGGCAGACTTTGGTCATTTAAGATCTCAATCGAGGTAGACCCCATCATTCAAGATCTATTCCCAAGTTGGGCTTATAGCATCATCATTATTGGTCTGTTGGGTCCTAGCTACAGAGACATTTGACCACTATTTATGGCCTTATAATTTATATTAGCCATACTGCTAGCGCATTTATCATTATTAAAGTATTAGCAATGTGAGAGACTGTACCCAAGTCACTTAATACCTCATTAACAAGGACTACGCATGCCTCTGACCATTAACATCTATTTATAGGTAGGCCTTTGTAATTTAATACCTAACCCCAAGGAGGACTCCTTAATGGCACTATCTAGCTTATATTGCTTGGAAATCTCATTAGGCTATTTAGTATTTCTTTGATAGGAAAAAGGCGAACCCTAGATCAGTCACTTAGTACCTCAAATCCAAAGAGAACCCTTCCTGAGATATCCATCATCACTCTTAATTATAAATATGGAATCTCATTAGGTTACTTCTTCAAGTAGGGAGGCGAGACTTAAGATAGCCATTTAATACATCAACACTGAAGTAAACCTTTTTGAAGATATCCTTATTTATTTGGAATGTCACTAGGTTACTTAATACTTCCTTTTAGAAGAAAGGAAGACCCTACAGTCACTTAACACTTCAAACTAGAAGCGAACCCCTATGTAGATATCCCTCACCGCTTCTAATTCCAAATTTGGACCATTTAATACTTTTCAATTAAGAAAGCAGGTCCACTCTCTCACGCCGTCACGGGTCCTTGGATTAGTGATATCTTACGTCAGTAATAAGTGCACCGGACTGTAGGTAGCCTCAAAGTGAAGAGAAGTTTTACATCGAGTGACTCTACTGACCTCGCATCACTAACCTACTAAGTCCAATTAACCATCATAAATCTTTATTTATACTATCTTAGTTTGACATTGGACTTAGCTTACTAATTCCCTTTTTATTTTAGGCAATAAGGTTTACCTTAAATATTTATTTACCCATACATCCCTTTTCTAATAATCCATAAATGTCAATTTATCCATAATAATCCTAACAGACATTTTCTAAGACGCTTATATATAATTAATAATTCCCAATTAGTAACCATTTATAACTATTTCATTTTTATCAGTCCCTTTTTATCAATTTGTCCCTATTAATTGTAACTCCCAAATTCATTTTCATTAGTTGCCCGTTAATTGGAGTTACAGTCTTTAATTCACATACTAACTAATTGTAACCCCTAATCTAATCCTATCATTATTTCCAAATAATTTCCCATCAATTGGGGTTATAGTCTTTTATTTCCTATTAATTACTGACAATTCCTAATTTATTGTCCATTAATAGGAATTACCGCGTTTCCTAATTCTACCTATTAGCTTCCATAAATATAAAAGTAACTAACGAACGTTACACGTAAATAACACATGAATAAATGATGTTCTTCTTTATTAATGAAATAAACACGTATAAACTACCTAATAAAACTACTTATTCATATCCAAATATATTCTAGTCATAAATATTGAACTAGAATATGCTTTCATCTTTAATATGCTGGAATTAAATTCCTTAGGAAGATTTTCTGCTATGATTTCCATAAATTAGTTTAACACAAAAATGGAAGATTGACACCGTTTGAAATTATAAGGAATTTATAATTTCATTTTATTTGGAATAAACGGTGTAAACTAGGAGAATAAATCTGTACTTTACACATCTCTTTCCTTTTTGTTTATGAGTATTCCTTGTAAAATCAAACGTCACCCTTGTGAATGAAAAGTGGAAAAGGTAAACAAATCATAAAAATCAAATGGATGTTCTTCCCACAAATTAAACTATGGAAAATCTACAACATAGCACAAATTGGACAATAATCTAAAAATCCTATTTTACACGTAAGTACAGATCTAGATCTGGAATAAAAACATACAACATTCAAATTTTAAAACCTTTGGGACTGATTTTCAAATCTTAGGTGTAAACATATCTCAAATTAGATCTAACAAAGAATATGCAGGCAATAGGTTTCTACACTAACTTAAGCCTACAATTAACAATTAAAATCGATTTAGGTATAAAAATTAAACGTATGCCAATGGAATAGATTTAAAATCATAAACAATATATAAAATTTCTCGCTCGCCTTTTAAAAGCGATCCAAATCTCCAGATCTGAAGTAGAACCTTTGATTCATCTCTAAATCCTTTTTAATCTAAGAATTATGTATAAAAAGGTATATACATATATTAAAATTACAGATCTGAGAAGTGATTTGGGGTTGGGAGAGAAAATAGATACAAATATATATAAGTTACCTCAAATACGCGTATAGTTGATTCTCCTCTCTTCTATTTTTATTAGATTTCTATTTTTCTACAGAATATAGATATAAATATCTTATTTTTATAATTTAGAAAGAAAGTGGAGAAGAAGAAATAGTAGAGTTTCGCTACTGCCTCCATAAAAATATAAGAAGAGAAGGGAGGGTTAGATCTGAATTTATAGGCACAAGAACAAACCTCGACCGTCAGATCGAAATATATTAAATTTGGGCCATCGGGCCATGGAAACCCCAGCGGCCACAACAGGGAGCGATCGACCTCCCCCGCCTAAGGGTCGATCGTCCCTGGTCGACCGCTCATAGTGGCGGGTCAATCCGTGGGCCAGGGTTAGTTAAGTTAATTTTGTTATTTTATTTATTTCCATTCCGAATCCATTTTTCATCTGTTATTTCTTTATTTGGACTCCGATCGCAAAACACCAAATATAAAAGTTGCTTAGATTTTCGCCACGAACGCAATGGTGCAAGTTTCATGTTCAAATTCCATCATTTGCGCAAATTTCTTTTTGGAGTCTAATTAATTAACTAACTAACTAATTAAATAACTAACGCCAAATTACGGGTGTTACATAAATATAGGTACTAATGTTTTGCCAGGTTGCATTATATACATTACAGAATATTACACAAATACAAAATAATTAAATCTTGAAGACTAATTAGTATAAAGTACAAGATTCAGAGATGATCATGGCGCATAAGTTTAAAGACAAAAGATTCGTAGAGCTTAAGACTTTAGTGTATAGTTATAGGTCATTAGAATAAACTGTTAAAGTCCGCGATAGTAGATTCTGATCTTTATCACAAAATTCTGATCTTTGATATTTTATCAAAATAAAATATTTAAAATTCAAAACATATTTACAAATATTATGTAAAAAAAGTATGTGTTCAAAGTATTTAAAAACTATATTTAAATTATATTACAAAAATATAGAAGTTTGAAAATAATTTGAAAGAATTATTGTTTTTCAAAATTAACATGAATATATCGACATATAGACAGTTGAAGATGTATCTTTTGGATTTTGAATAGTTATGACTTTTAGCTGCATCTCTTCACAAATAGACACGTCCCTTCATACACTATATAAAAGGCACTGGAAAACGAATTTTATTAACTACTTTCTGTACATTCTTCTTACTCCAAATTCTCATTATATATTTCACAAAAACCAGTTTCTATACTCTTTGAATTCATTCAAATTAAATTCCTAATTTACTATATTCATTCTCTATAATCTACATGTAGATTTAGAAGTATTCTCTCATCAATTCAAAGATCAAGCCGCTATCAGAAGGGCTATAAGATATCTTGTATCCCAAGTACAACTAGTTGTATTTTGCAATCAACAACTCTACTCTTATTTGTTTGGGTGTGCTTGTTGTACATTCAAATCAAGTGGGCATGCTTAGTAGCCCATCTAAATCTAGTGGGTGATTTTGTTGCCCAGTAAATCAAGAGAGTTTGTCCCGAACTCGTGAGACAGGAGGGTGTATCTCGTAGACTTAAAATCGAGACTGCATTCTGGTTTGCTTGCTACTTGGTTAAAGTAGGCGATTGAAAAGAAATATGTACATATTGTACGAGACTGGATGTAGAATTGGTTAATCCGAACCAGTATAAAATTCCCGGTGTCATCTCTCTTACTTTACCTTTGGTTATTGCTTCTGTCTTTATCTATGATTGCATCTATGACTGCTTGATCAGTATAGATCTGTGTTGATAATTTTTTTTGGATTTAAATCTTGAAACAAAGTTAAAAAGATTTATAAATGTTATAAAACACTATTCACCCCTCTCTAGTGTTAAAGTAGCTTTAAGATCCGTTACACCATAACCCACAGACCTGGCTTAAACCTAAGCTTAAGGGCTTAAAGGTTCTCCAGGGTGACACATTGCAATAAGGAGCTAGGTTCGGCTTATTTCTATGCGACCACCGTACAGATGCTGGACTTCGCCATCACTTAGGGTAACAGTGCTGAACCTCACAATAGTATCCCATTCTGTATGGAGGATGAGTCACATCATTGGAGAGGAATACAATCCATTGCAGTCATGTATTCAATTGTCGATGCGCCCTGGCATTAAGGGAGAGACGTCTCACCCAAACTCACAGGGCAGTGGGCAGTCCTCGAGCATGGAATTGAATGCATGGTAATTCAATCTTATTGGATAACATAACATTCCCCGATAAGAATGGATTCTTGGTAATCTACCCTTGTGGATAGCCAACTGGACAGGAAGGGAGCGACTGCTTGCGTAGTTCTGGACGGTAAAGGTCGGTAGTCCCAACAAGGCAATGAGCATATGATGACTCATCCTCAATGGATAACCTTGGTGAAGGTGTTGAACAATCCAAGATTTACAGTCTTCGATGCATTCTTCAAAAGAGGTTATTGACTCAGAAGCGAGCTTAAGAAAGATACTAGCGGCGGAGTCTGGGCATCTTGAGGCGTGTGGGGGAATATTTGGCAATTTTCGAACAGCGTTGAGGGCGTAGACATATAAGAGAGCTATTTGGCGACCCGTCGGGTGGCTGCTTAGGGCATTAATAGAAGTATTGGGTCTCTAAGAGTTCTATGTAGAGGTGATTAGCGGGTTACTAAGATTGTTAGGGGAACCCTACCTTTGGGTTTTTCCATGAAACGGATGACATAGGACGTCCTTTTAGAGGTAGCTCTCTGAGCGGTTGGGCGTGGCCCTCGCACAGGATGCATGCATGGTATTCAGAATTTGGTTGATATTAGCAGCAATGTGAGGAGATAAACATGCATGCACAACAACTGCGCATGACACAAAGCCAAACTGAGGTAGTTAAGGAATCTTCTTGATGACTAAAGGAGGCGGTGGGATACTGTCCATCGTTGCCACTTTCAATGCTGGATGTGAGGTATCTAGCATGGAAAGAGCTTTCATAGGAGGCTGCTAACCACAAGATCGAAGGTTTGCCCTCCTTCTAGCAAAAATGTTAACGATATTTTTCATCAACCTCAGAGTTATGATAATATATTATGAAGAGCAAAGGTTACTTGCTAATCTTTAGGCTAAATAACGAAAAAATAAAGGGAAAAGAGCACTTTAAGGTAAATGATACAAGATATGAAATGGTTTGGCCAAACTACATACATCCACTATGAAGTTCTCTTAATATATGGATCTAATACGGTTACAAAGAATTACAAGAGGATAATTAGAAAGGATGGTACACTTAAGACTAATAAAACTGCTAATCTCAAGGAACCGCTGAGCTTAATGAGTTTGAGTGGTAGATCATGGGTATCAACCTTCTAAGGCCCAATTAGGGTCCCAACCAAGCTTACAGGTCCCCTCCATGGGGGGCCCAACCAACCAACCTTATGGGTCCCCTCCATCGGAGGCCCAACCAATCCTTTGAAGTGGTCATGCATGGGGTTCTTATGGTAGTTTAACTGATGCTTAGATGGCTAAGATTATGCTGCAAAACAAGCATAAAGTGCACCTAGCCAATGATCTTGCTGAATGGACTTGATGAAAGATGGTTGGCAAAAGAAAGGAATGCGTGATTGGGAAGAACGTCAATAGGAAAACTGCAATGGGGGTATTCCTTATCACTCTTTGCATTAAATGCACTTGTACTTATATTATGATTATAGAAAACGAGACTTGCTTCTATTTAGAAACAGGTACAATTGGTTGTACCTCTTGTCGGGTTGCTCCTACATGCCTAAGTAGTAGGATGGGTCTAGCTGGTCTATTGAGCCCATAACGAGGATGAGGAACTGGCGAGCCGGGGGCACGCTGAGCCAGGTGAGATGATGTGATGACCCACCTTTCTGGCCCCTAGGAATGACACTTAAAACATCCTCGGTATTCGTGTGCCATTGCCTAAACATCAGAAAGATGAATTGTCATGGGGTAAAATGAAGTGCAGAACAGAAAACCTCACAACGAAACTGCAAAATGAACCATAACAGTCAATGGTACATTAGGTTACTACTTAACAGAGAGTTATCAGAGTTACACAAAAGTACTACAAATCAGCTTAGGCAATTATAACACCCTGCCTTTACATATGCTGAAACAAAATAAACTTACATAAACTAGATAATACAGTGGAATATATAACTAAGAAGACGAAAGCCTCCTACTCAGATGTCGTCTTCAAAAGAGCCCAACAAAGACCTGCTACTTTCGGACTACTCAAATAAAACGAGTACCCGAGAGTTTAGGGGAAAAACAAACAACTCGGGTCAGACGCTATGTCTAGTATGAGTAAAAGCTTTAAAATAATAGGTGTGAAATTAAACACAAACATGTGAGACCATGTTGTTGAACACGGAATGGGTTTACTCTCACAAAAATCAAAATCCTAATGTAAATAATGGATAAATGATTAAACTCCGCGAAAAGTGGTTGACTCTTCCCGATGCAAATATGGAAATAAATTTGAAGGTTCGAATCAAATAAGAAAAGAAAAATCTCCAAAAATGACTAGGAGGGTGCATCCCCCTTAAAAGAATTACACCTCTAGAAATATACATGAAAACCTTGGAAACTCCAAGTCGGACCCCGCCAATCCTTACCGAGAATCCGAGCGTTTCACATCTAAATGCGCAAAACCGAATCCAATCTAGATGAGATGTGAAAATACCCAAACGGGAGCAACCCCACATAACTTGGCCCTTAAAAACACATGCTTTGATTTAGTCATTTCCGACAAAGGATAAGAAAGCTCCATAAAGAAATACACCGTTTAAGGATGATGATAAAAAATAAGGTGAAATAATCGATAGTTGAGAATTCAATTATCGAGGATATAAAACGATTGTATATGGAAATTAAGCCTTGTATACATACCACCACCCATCGAATACAAACTTGTACAATTTCTTGGTTAACAATAGTGCCGGCTAAGTCAAGGTAGAGTTACCTCAAAGTCATGTCTCACGATTATTGTTAACTTTCAAAATAACGACAAGTCTACTTCTTCGATGTTTAGTGCTAATTATACAAATGAATCGTTTCCATATAAGTGAATCGCTTTACAGAAACTAATTCATTTCCATAAACGAATCAAATATTTTCTTTTAAAAAACTAAACTCATACTTGGCTTCACACTACAAGTATTAGCTTTAAAAACACTTTGTTGATAAAGTTCCCTAACTCCAAAACATCATTAAAAAGGATTTAATAACTTAAAATATTCTTATTACCTTTATTAATCAACTTTAAAACTTCATTAACTAAGTTGATAAATTCACTTCAATGCCTTTAATTAAAAATGGTAAATCCCTTTTAAATCATCATTAATTCGATTAATTAATAATAATATTTAATAATTAATTAAATTAATTAATAAATAATCAAATATCATTATTTAAAATGATTAATCAATTCGAAATATCATTAAAGGAAAGATTAATTAAAGCTAGAACAAGTTGATTTCCTTTGAAAGTCATTAATTAAAAAGATTAACTAAATAAAACATCATTAATTAGTTTATTAATTAACTTTAATCCATCATCATCAAAAGATTAATTAGCCTTAAACATCATTAAATAAGATGATTGATTAAGTTTAAAACATCATTAAATAAGTAGTTAGTTAAATTTAAAACGCATCATTAATAAGTTAATTAGTTAACCTTAATCCTTATTAATTGAATAATTATTTATTCAATTAAATAATCATTATTAAAATAATTAATTATTTTTGAAAACATTATTAATCAAAAACTTACTTAACTGGTAAAATAATTCCAAGCATGATAATGAAACCATCGGTTTCGATAAAAGGTGATTTTCCGAAAGTGCCGATATAGCGACTATCGCTATACGGGCAGTTCGGAATTCGAGTATATGACATTATCAATACAACCAACCATCACAAAGCAAGTGTATGAACATAAATACAAGGTAATTCACTATGATGCAATATGTAATAAGTATTTACTAGCAATATAATTACTTTAGTCACAAACTTTTCATATTTGCTTACTACATGCAAACTAACTTCCAAATGCGACAACTTTTTGCAACATGAACCAAACCAACTTCCAAACCATCACTATACATATACAACAAGCATTCATAGGTCGTAATTATGAACATAAATATAGTTTAAAACTTTTGGCTTAAAGGTTGAAGCTTTACTCACAAAAACACCTATAGCTTAGTCGGATCACCACAACAAGTTGTCGAACTCACGCACTATCGTCGCGACACCTTAACTTGGAATTTTGGGCCCTTAATGGGCTGGGTTTGGGTTTGGCCTGAGCAATATAGGGCTCGGCCTTAGGATTTTGAGGTGGAAATGGCTTTGGTTTTGGTAGAGGAGTGTTTGTAGATGAATATATGGAGTTTAAGTTGATTTTTAGAAGTGTATTCACTAGTTTTTGGCTTGATAATTTCTTCTAGAAGCCATGGAACTATTCATGTATATGAAGAGATAAGAAATGAGGATAGAAATGAATATGTAAAGTGGAAAATGTGTGGAGATGAGGAGTATTTATAGGCAAAAGAGATGTAGTACTTGATTTTGACATCCACCCCTTCACCATCTTGAGGTCTAATATCATTGAATTATTGCTTGTAAAAAATCTTAAATAACACTTGCCTCACAGAGTATTCTTCTATGGTTACAAAGAATGCTTTAATCGAAGATAACTGACCAAATCATGATCTACGTATACGTTCCATTACTCGGGCCCTTTCCATGGAACATCTTGTTTTCAAAACCCTTCATTTCTCCACGGTCATTGAGTCATGCTTTTTCAACAGATATAAATTTTAAAGGTATGCAATTCTGAAACTTGTTCGTTCCGCTCATTATTGAGAATCATTCTGGTTGAGGGAAAGGCACATGCATTTCCTTTCTTTTGGAAAAAGGATTTCATGGTCAGTACCAATTGATCCTTCAATTTTACACATTTAATCAAAAAATATTCAACTTTCATTATCCTTCATGTTAATCATTCCAGTTCCAACCTAGGGCTTCCTTAGAACCATGTCAATTAATTTAATTAAATGTTTATTTGGATGTATTATATATATATTCAATGATATAACATTGTAATTGTAACGACCCATAAAAGTTTAGCAATTTTTAATTGGTTTATAACGTATTGAATTGGATTTTTGAGAAATTATTAATAATAAAATTTTGAAAAAAAAATTATTTGGATTACATATAATTAAATATAGCAAATGGTAAATTTTCAATTAATTATATGAAAGTTTATTTATTATGTAATTCTATTAAATTCAAATCAGTTAAGAATTGTTGAAAATAAATTTGCATGAAATCAAGGGAATCGACTGTTACCATAAGTTTTATTTCTTCCCTGTCCATTCAAGTTTTACATCAGTTACAATCCAATCAATACCATACCTTTATTACTCCCTGTATTCATGCTGTAGCTCTTTAATTTTCTATCCGTTGCTATTTCATTTCGGGTTTGTTCCTTCCCTATTTATTCCATTTCAAACATTTTCTCTTCTCTCTGGTAGAAACATAATATTTTACATCATTTATATATATATATATCTGTAGCTTGCATTCATTCGTTTGTTCACTTTTACGTTTCTCATACTTTCTACTTTATTGTCCTTAATTCCCGTGCTTGACGTTATCATTTCAGTTTCTTTCCATTGAAAGTGGCACGTTTCATTGTTAACGTTTTATTCCATTTATATGTGTGGCTTTCCTTTTGCAACCTGTTCCATTTCTATTTTCTTCGTTTTCAAAATTTGAAACGTACAGGCTGGACCACAGTATTAATTGCTTTCCAATTCACGTTCAAACGTGGCTATTCCTAGCTACTAATAAATTTAGAAATCAGTGTCTGTTACTTAATTTATGGCATACGTTCAAAGCATTGGCTTTTATTATTCAGCCTAATTAAGGGTGACCGTTGCCATCACATAACCGGTAAAAGATTTGTATACGTTTTATTTGTTTATGTGGCAACGATTCACATTTACACTATTATTACCTTTTTAACTTCACTGGTTTTCATTTATTTGTGTACGTTTTCATTTCAATTATTGTACACATCATGGTTCCTTTTATAAATTCATCGCCCATAAATAGTTTATTTCTTTCCCTCTTCATCTTCATTTGTCTCATAATCATTTATTTGTGTACGTTTTCATTTCAATTATTGTACACATCATGGTTCCTTTTATAAATTCATCGCCCATAAATAGTTTATTTCTTTTCCCCTTCATCTTCATTTGTACCATATTCATTTATTTGTGTATATTTTCATTTCAATTATTGTACACATCATGGTTCCTTTTATAAATTCATCGCCCATAAATAGTTTATTTCTTTCCCTCTTCATCTTCATTTGTCTCATATTCATTTATTTGTGTACGTTTTCGTTTCAATTATTGTACACATCATGGTCCCTTTTATAAATTCAGCGCCCATAAATAGTTTATTTCTTTCCCCCTTCATCTTCATTTGTCCCATATTCATTTATTTGTGTACGTTTTTTTTACATTGATTGGGCAAAGGCTCATATTTCAATTGCGTTTATAAATCAATTTCCACTTTTGCAACTTCACTTTGCTTTCACTTTCCACCTCATACTTGCATCCTTCTTTTACTCACCTGCTCACATTTTACTCCCTCAACATATATTGCTCCCTTCTCTTTTGAAACCCAGCAACAACAAAAAAAAGGGAGAGAGAAACGAACACACTCCTCCGCCTCTGGCTTGCACCCTTAGCCTCTCCGCCTCAATTTCCGTACCTCCATTTGATCATCTCCTCCTCTTTCCATGCTGACGTTGTTCGGCGAACCACTACCTTGCCGCGGTGAGTTTTGTTGTCCTCTTCCTTGATTCTTCTCTGGTTCTATATCTTGTTCGCATATATATATATATATATGTAGTGTTTATATATGCGTTTTGTATAAGGTGTGTGTGTTTTTATTTTATTTTGTTTTATTGTATATAATTGTTTTACAGTACTATGTATATTTTGTATAGTTGTAGTGCTAGCATGTTTAAAGTATTGTAAATTATAGAAGGTGTTGAGTATATTTATGTACTGACTTTAACTAACATATATTACTGTTAGTGTTATATATTAGTTTATTTTATATATAATCTATTTTAATAACATATAGATTTTTATAAAGTTTACATGGGTTTATATTAGTTTACATATACCGGAGTTAGATTTGGTATTGATATATAATATATGGACTTTATGTTATATGTTTTAATATTGATTTTAATATTTTATTTATAAAGGTTATTTTTATAAAGATTTAAATTTTAGACGGTGTTTGGATATTGGTTTGTATATGGGTTTAAACATATACATTATTTCAAACAATACTACATATAGATATGTTTTTTTTAAACCAATGATTTTTGAAAAAATATATATAATTTAATATATGTTTAAATTTAGAATACTGTTCTATTTATATATAGTTATATATACAACTATATACAGCTCACTAATCCTATTTATCTTCCTCGACCCAACTCTGATTTGATTTCGTCAATTCTTCTTTATCAGCTTTGATCGTTAATATTCTTGCCAATATGGCTTAGCTTTGAAGTTCGTGCTTGGATTTGTAACTCCTTTCATTGTCAAATTTCTCTAGCCTCGAAAGGTGAGTAATCACTCACGATTTAACGTTCTTATATTTATTAAATTTGATTTCAATTGAAACGACAATTGAAATATACTGCTAAATTGAACTGTTAATTATTTAAATTGTTATATATGCTATTATCTGTAACTGTTCACCTGTGGGATATGACACCATATCCTATTGTTTATATTATATTGTTATTGATGATATATGTCTGTTGTTGTATTTTATATTATTTGATATCACTCTGCAAGTTCCCTATTAGTATAGAATTCACTATGGGTTGAAATGATACATACCCGAATGGACTTTAGAATAGGAGAAAATCGTTATGGGTTGAAATGATAAACCCAAGCGATTTTCATTTGAATTAAAATTGGGATTACGGGTTGAAATGATATCTACCCGTATATATTTAAATTACGGATTGAAATGATAAATATCCGTATCACTTAACCATATGATAGATATATATACAGACACCGTTGGTCCATATATATAAATATTTTGAAAATAAATTCTATGGATTTGGGAAGAAATATATGGGTTAAATAAATGTTGATTCTTAAATTATTATATATGAATGGTAATGATATATATATATATTTAATTATAATATTTAATTTAATTAAGATGGATTTAATTCATATAATATGTTTAAGTATAAAATTTATATTTCAAAATAGATTTTGGTAATAATTTGAATTTAGTGAAATTGTATTCATTAAAGAAATTTATTTAATTAAACAAATTTGAAACTTATGGAAATTTAGATTTAAGATAGGATTTTTACTTGGGTTTAATTTAAATAATTTAAAGAATATTTCTTATTTAAATAAATTGAGGGAAATATTTAGTAAAAATGAAATTTAAGGCTAGTAAATGATATTGAATTTATTAAGTGAATATCCCTAGATTAAGTAATAATAAAGTTAAATCAAGATCTATATGAAACTGTTAAATTGAACTTTGAAATGTTGAATATTAAAGCTTTGAAATATATTGGAATTTAAATGATTTATTTTGTGATTCAGATCTGTATTTGAAATCAATATAATTTGAATCGTCATTTAGAAACTGAATTAAACTAAAATGGAAAATTTAGATTGAATTAAATTGAAATTTAGAATTTGGGTCAATTTGAATCGATTTGTGAAACTTGAGGAAATTATAAATACTTTACTTTTTAAATCATTTAATATATATATACTATTTCGGAAAAAATAGATATATTTGAAATGAAATGATATTTGGGTTTTGAGGTATAAATTAAATTGAAATGACCACGGTGTTATAGTGTATATTCCCCCCTTGTAGATAGTTCCGAAGATCCTTTGAGGATGGTTATCCCAAACATCCTTTAAGTTACTTGTATTTCAATTGATATTTCGCTTGAGTTGGATTTATTGATATAAGAATGTTAATCCTGACTCGAGTGTTTTGTGTTTTGCTTTACGCTCAGGTCAGACCGAGTGATACAGCATTTGAGACCCACCCTTGGAGTTTGGAGCTTCCTTTGGAGATCCAACTATCGCCACAGCTTTCAGCTCTTCTAGTTGATTTGTTCAGAGAATTCATCTGTTGTACTGGAGACTTCACTGCATTTGAGATATTCTGTTGTATTTTATTTCTAACTCTGATGTTTATATAGTAGCTTCATGAACTACTATTTTATCTATTCCGCTGCGTATTATTGTATTACTCTGTGTCTGTGATTCTGTGATTGATTTATTTATTGCATATGTTGAGTTTTGCCAAATTTAAATTAACAATCTGATATTTTGAATTATTCAAGTCAGACATGTGTGGATTTATTGTCGATTTGAATGGTCCAAAATAGCGGGTCGTTACAGTTGGTATCAGAGCTTTGGCTCTAGGCAAAACTTAGCATATATAGAAAATTTATTTACAGAATCACTTTCGTTCTAGTTTGAATCTCTTTCGTTTGGCTCGATTTCCTTTGAACTTTGGAACGTTTCTTGCGGTTCCAAAATTCATTCTTGTCTCTTCCTATTTGTATTCTTTTGATTCTGGAGTATCCCATAACTCCACTTCGAATGATCTCTATAAGAATAGGATCCCACCAATCTTTGAATGATTTGTGAAGGGGTGAAACTCCTTCACAACTGGCATTGATTCACTGGAGATTTCTATATCTTTGGTTTAGATGCCACTATCTCTTGCGATCGAATGTTGGGTTTTCATGGAATTTCTGCATCGATCTTGTTCCTGAAGTCACGGTTGACCCTAGGGTCATCCGCGATTTATATAAGTATATTCATCTTCTAATTTGAAATTTAATTATCTCATCTCGTTCGAGCTTATCTTTGAATCAAAATTCTATTTGACAAGAGTCCCTCTAATTTGAATCTCTATCTTTGTTTTGAAATCCGTTCGTGAATCGTCCTTTGAAAATCGGGTTTGTTTATATTTTAGAAATTGTTTTCTAAACCGAAATTATTATTTTGATAAGTATGATTATATTCTATATATAAAAGTGAAATGTTTTTGATAAAGATTATAAACCCTTTAAAATAAGAATTTGAGGTTTCAAAAGGATTTGTAATTTTGAAAAAAACTATATAAGAAATTTGATTTATCTAAAAATGATTTATGACTGAAGGAGTTTAAATTTGAAATTCGAGAATTAAACTCCGGTATTTTGAAATTGGTTTTAAGATTTTGAAATATATAATAATAGTATGATTTAAAAATATTTTCCGAATAAGAAATGTTTCAATGATTTTAATGAGTTTCGAAGAAATTTCAAAAGAAGTTTGAGAAAAATAGAAGTCCAGAACTCACTTATGTCGCTGGAAAATAATTTCGGTGATGAGTGCACGCATCATCGACGTTGATTTTCGAGTTTCATAGTGGGGGAGAGGCCACTTTAGTAGCATTGCTACGCGAGTGATTTTGTGAAACCAGTTTTGATTTTCAAATTCCGAAGTAATATTTGATATTCGAAAGATATATGTATATATATTTGAAATGATTTGAAGTAAGCCGGTGTTCAGTCCTTTAGTTTCGGATTTGAAACCTATCTTTTGAAATTGATTTACTGATTGGTTATTTCCAACTCTTGAATTTGAAAATGATTTCTTCAACTATTTCGAAGGTTCGAGCACTTCCAAATCAAGGTTAACTTTTCAAAGCTAATTTTTTTTGAAAGTATGAATTATTTGATAAAGTATATAAATTTGTTTTGAATGTTTAAGTATGAAGTAATATGATTTAAATAAGTTGAAACTGTTTTGTTAAGTATATGAATAAGGCAAATTTTAATTTTTTCTAATATGAAATTTAGATTTGAAATGTTTTGAAAAGAATTTCGTCTTCAATATATTTTGAATAAAATTTAGTTTAAATGTTTTAACTTAGTAACATCTTTATGAAACTATATATTTAGCAAGTTGGAATGAATATATAAGTTGTACGTATGTTGTTTTATTCGCATAATTAATTTGATCCAAGTTTGAGTACACAAGTTCGAGGTGGATTACACCATTTCGTGTTAGGATTTTTCATTTGATTCATGATGGCGAATATTTGATATGGATTTTGGGCTCGATTCTAGAATTCTCTATCATAGTATATGGCTATGCAAGGAGACTGATGGCTTCTAGTCGAGAAACCATATCGAAGTCCGCATTAGGGAAGTCGAATGGACAATACTAGTTCGAAAGCAAACTTGTGTGATCGAGCGAGCGATCAAATGTGATTCTGCGAAATGATGACGCATGTACATCTTATATTCTAATATCATTGATATATTTTGACGCTGAAATTGAAAGCTGTCGAGTTAGAATATCTTTGCTTACTAAAAGAAAATTTCCAATTTAAATTACAAAGATATATAACCCATAAAAGCAAAGATATTCAATCCCATATGGCTCTTCATACAGCGAAATTTATTTTGAAAAATTTGATCCTTATACAAGATGGACCTTACTTAAGTATAAGATGATTTTGAAAACATTTGATTTTGGAAATGAATTGGTTGACTTAAATTATATTGATTTGGAAATTTGGATTTATTTTCTAAATCTATTATTTTGGAAACTTTGAAACTAAAGATATTTAATTTGAGAAGAAATAATTTGGTGAAATTGTATATGATTTTGAAATTGAACTGATATTGAAACAAATTTAAATTTGAGAACCTTATGTTACTAAACACTTGATTTGGGAGTTGTCGAACTTATATAAAATTGATTTGTATGAGTATGAAATTGATTCGAAAACTATAGATTTGAAAAGGTACTCAATTTGAAAGTGAAATCTTATATAACTGAAGTCTATATAAGTATGATTTGATATACTATTGATTTTGGAAAGTATTTGATTTGAAAATTAAATCTTATATATAATGGATTTTATATAAGTACGATATTTGAAAGTGATTTGAAAAGGTACTATATGATACATATTTTCGAAGTAAAGATATGGAAAGTGCCTTCTGCTTGATATCCGATTTGTGGCCACATCTTGGATTCATTCTATCGATATTATTCTCTCTGATTTTTGGTTTTCCGGATATGATACTCGAGTGTCCTTCGAATTCCATGGCGTTACCCATGGTCTTACGAGCGCGACTGCATAGCGCAACTGCCTGGCTGAGTCTTGCCTAGGGGTACAGATTGTTTCCTGGGGGATCCAGGCGTAACCATTGTGTATCCTGCAATCTGTGTAGGTCGCGAATAGTAGCGCAAATGCTTGGCTGAGTCTTGCCTGGGGGTACGGATTGTTTCCTGGGGGATCCAGGCGTAACCATTGTGTATTCTGCATTCTACTAGTCATCATGGCGTAACTCGCAGGGCTGAGAAAGCTTACGGATATGGATTGTTTCCTGGGGGACCAGGCGTAACCATTGTGTATCTGCGAACCATGGTTAGACAAAGGTTTTGTTTGTTTTTGTTTGGATTGTACTTTCCATATCTGTTTTTTTAAAAAAGTTTTTCCAGTATTTTCACTAGGTGTTAAAACAAGTCTACTAAGTACCTGGAGAATTCTAGTTTTGCGCCTGATCAACGCACTACCAGAGTCTACAGGAACAAGGATAAACTTGTTGAAACATCGAGTTATAAAAGTATTTTATTATAAAAGTATTTTATTATAAAAGTATTTTCAACAAAGGAATTCTGTATTAATATTTGAAATTGAAATTCTTATGGTTCTAAATTAATTATTCGTGCCCGATACTATTCTTTTGAATCTACCTTATCTGCCCTGCTTTATTTATTCACCTATATTCTCTTTTCCGAATCTATCTTCTTTCCTTCTTTTGAATATATCCTTTAAAATATTGTTTATTTATATACTACATGGTATAATAGAAAAATTTTAGTGTTTCAGAAGTTATTAATTAATTATAACATATTTAAAGTGAATGATTATTAATTTATTATAATGTTGGAAGTATCTTGAGATAAATAAAAAAGTTTTTTTTTTTATAAATTTTGGGTTTAAAATTTTCAATAGCTTCTTTGTAAATATAAGTAATAATGTAAATAATTGTTTTCAAAGGAGTTTTGAAAAGTATTAAAGTATTAAAGAAAATTAAATTTCAAATGATGTTTTTAAATAAATATTTCAAGTAAAATTTGTATAGTTTTAAATTTATTGTTTATCTTGTCTTTCAATCTATTTTCTTTCTGGTTGCTTTAATTCTCCTACTTTGTTCCTTTTCGGGGACGAAAAGTTTTGAGTGGGGGAGAGTGTAACGACCCATAAAAGTTTAGCAATTTTTAATTGGTTTATAACGTATTGAATTGGATTTTTGAGAAATTATTAATAATAAAATTTTGAAAAAAAAAATTATTTGGATTACATATAATTAAATATAGCAAATGGTAAATTTTCAATTAATTATATGAAAGTTTATTTATTATGTAATTCTATTAAATTCAAATCAGTTAAGAATTGTTGAAAATAAATTTGCATGAAATCAAGGGAATCGACTGTTACCATAAATTTTATTTCTTCCCTGTCCATTCAAGTTTTACATCAGTTACAATCCAATCAATACCATACCTTTATTACTCCCTGTATTCATGCTGTAGCTCTTTAATTTTCTATCCGTTGCTATTTCATTTCGGGTTTGTTCCTTCCCTATTTATTCCATTTCAAACATTTTCTCTTCTCTCTGGTAGAAACATAATATTTTACATCATTTATATATATATATATCTGTAGCTTGCATTCATTCGTTTGTTCACTTTTACGTTTCTCATACTTTCTACTTTATTGTCCTTAATTCCCGTGCTTGACGTTATCATTTCAGTTTCTTTCCATTGAAAGTGGCACGTTTCATTGTTAACGTTTTATTCCATTTATATGTGTGGCTTTCCTTTT
This sequence comes from Allium fistulosum, assembly GCA_030737815.1. Lineage (NCBI taxonomy): Eukaryota > Viridiplantae > Streptophyta > Magnoliopsida > Asparagales > Amaryllidaceae > Allium > Allium fistulosum. The sequence goes on from CM060904.1 coordinate 695,833,028, forward strand.
GCAACCTGTTCCATTTCTATTTTCTTCGTTTTCAAAATTTGAAACGTACAGGCTGGACCACAGTATTAATTGCTTTCCAATTCACGTTCAAACGTGGCTATTCCTAGCTACTAATACATTTAGAAATCAGTGTCTGTTACTTAATTTATGGCATACGTTCAAAGCATTGGCTTTTATTATTCAGCCTAATTAAGGGTGACCGTTGCCATCACATAACCGGTAAAAGATTTGTATACGTTTTATTTGTTTATGTGGCAACGATTCACATTTACACTATTATTACCTTTTTAACTTCACTGGTTTTCATTTATTTGTGTACGTTTTCATTTCAATTATTGTACACATCATGGTTCCTTTTATAAATTCATCGCCCATAAATAGTTTATTTCTTTCCCTCTTCATCTTCATTTGTCTCATAATCATTTATTTGTGTACGTTTTCATTTCAATTATTGTACACATCATGGTTCCTTTTATAAATTCATCGCCCATAAATAGTTTATTTCTTTTCCCCTTCATCTTCATTTGTACCATATTCATTTATTTGTGTATATTTTCATTTCAATTATTGTACACATCATGGTTCCTTTTATAAATTCATCGCCCATAAATAGTTTATTTCTTTCCCTCTTCATCTTCATTTGTCTCATATTCATTTATTTGTGTACGTTTTCGTTTCAATTATTGTACACATCATGGTCCCTTTTATAAATTCAACGCCCATAAATAGTTTATTTCTTTCCCCCTTCATCTTCATTTGTCCCATATTCATTTATTTGTGTACGTTTTTTTTACATTGATTGGGCAAAGGCTCATATTTCAATTGCGTTTATAAATCAATTTCCACTTTTGCAACTTCACTTTGCTTTCACTTTCCACCTCATACTTGCATCCTTCTTTTACTCACCTGCTCACATTTTACTCCCTCAACATATATTGCTCCCTTCTCTTTTGAAACCCAGCAACAACAAAAAAAAGGGAGAGAGAAACGAACACACTCCTCCGCCTCTGGCTTGCACCCTTAGCCTCTCCGCCTCAATTTCCGTACCTCCATTTGATCATCTCCTCCTCTTTCCATGCTGACGTTGTTCGGCGAACCACTACCTTGCCGCGGTGAGTTTTGTTGTCCTCTTCCTTGATTCTTCTCTGGTTCTATATCTTGTTCGCATATATATATATATATATATGTAGTGTTTCTATATGCGTTTTGTATAAGGTGTGTGTGTTTTTATTTTATTTTGTTTTATTGTATATAATTGTTTTACAGTACTATGTATATTTTGTATAGTTGCAGTGCTAGCATGTTTAAAGTATTGTAAATTATAGAAGGTGTTGAGTATATTTATGTACTGACTTTAACTAACATATATTACTGTTAGTATTATATATTAGTTTATTTTATATATAATCTATTTTAATAACATATAGATTTTTATAAAGTTTACATGGGTTTATATTAGTTTACATATACCGGAGTTAGATTTGGTATTGATATATAATATATGGACTTTATGTTATTTGTTTTAATATTGATTTTAATATTTTATTTATAAAGGTTATTTTTATAAAGATTTAAATTTTAGATGGTGTTTGGATATTGGTTTGTATATGGGTTTAAACATATACATTATTTCAAACTATACTACATATAGATATGTTTTGTTTAAACCAATGATTTTTGAAAAAATATATATAATTTAATATATGTTTAAATTTAGAATACAGTTCTATTTATATATAGTTATATATACAACTATATACAGCTCACTAATCCTATTTATCTTCCTCGACCCAACTCTGATTTGATTTCGTCAATTCTTCTTTATCAGCTTTGATCATTAAAATTCTTGCCAATATGGCTTAGCTTTGAAGTTCGTGCTTGGATTCGTAACTCCTTTCATTGTCAAATTTCTCTAGCCTCGAAAGGTGAGTAATCACTCACGATTTAACGTTCTTATATTTATTAAATTTGATTTCAATTGAAACGACAATTGAAATATACTGCTAAATTGAACTGTTAATTATTTAAATTGTTATATATGCTATTATCTGTAACTGTTCACCTGTGGGATATGACACCATATCCTATTGTTTATATTATATTGTTATTGATGATATATGTCTGTTGTTGTATTTTATATTATTTGATATCACTCTGCAAGTTCCCTGTTAGTATAGAATTCACTATGGGTTGAAATGATACATACCCGAACGGACTTTAGAATAGGAGAAAATCGTTATGGGTTGAAATGATAAACCCAAGCGATTTTCATTTGAATTGAAATTGGGATTACGGGTTGAAATGATATCTACCCGTATATATTTAAATTACGGATTGAAATGATAAATATCCGTATCACTTAACCATATGATAGATATATATACAGACACCGTTGGTCCATATATATAAATATTTTGAAAATAAATTCTATGGATTTGGGAAGCAATATATGGGTTAAATAAATGTTGATTCTTAAATTATTATATATGAATGGTAATGATATATATATATATATTTAATTATAATATTTAATTTAATTAAGATGGATTTAATTCATATAATATGTTTAAGTATAAAATTTATATTTCAAAATAGATTTTGGTAATAATTTGAATTTAGTGAAATTGTATTCATTAAAGAATTTTATTTAATTAAACAAATTTGAAACTTATGGAAATTTAGATTTAAGATAGGATTTTTACATGGGTTTAATTTAAATAGTTTAAAGAATATTTCTTATTTAAATAAATTTAGGGAAATATTTAGTAAAAATGAAATTTAAGGCTAGTAAATGATATTGAATTTATTAAGTGAATATTCCTAGATTAAGTAATAATAAAGTTAAATCAAGATCTATATGAAACTGTTAAATTGAACTTTGAAACGTTGAATATTATTGAATATTAAAGCTTTGAAATATATTGGAATTTAAATGGTTTATTTTGTGATTCAGATCTGTATTTGAAATCAATATAATTTGAATTGTCATTTAGAAACTGAATTAAACTAAAATGGAAAATTTAGATTGAATTAAATTGAAATTTAGAATTTGGGTCAATTTGAATCGATTTGTGAAACTTGAGGAAATTATAAATACTTTACTTTTTAAATCATTTAATATATATATACTATTTCGGAAAAAAATAGATATATTTGAAATGAAATGATATTTGGGTTTTGAGGTATAAATTAAATTGAAATGACCACGGTGTTATAGTGTATATTCCCACCTTGTAGATAGTTCCGAAGATCCTTAGAGGATGGCTATCCCAAACATCCTTTAAGTTACTTATATTTCAATTGATATTTCGCTTGAGTTGGATTTATTGATATAAGAATGTTAATCCTGACTCGAGTGTTTTGTGTTTTGCTTTACGCTCGGGTCAGACCGAGTGATACAGCATTTGAGACTCACCCTTGGAGTTTGGAGCTTCCTTTGGAGATCCAACTATCGCCACAGCTTTCAGCTCTTCTAGTTGATTTGTTCAGAGAATTCATCTGTTGTACTGGAGACTTCACTGCATTTGAGATATTCTGTTGTATTTTATTTCTAACTCTGATGTTTATATAGTAGCTTCATGAACTACTATTTTATCTATTCCACTGCGTATTATTGTATTACTCTGTGTCTGTGATTCTGTGATTGATTTATTTATTGCATATGTTGAGTTTTGCCAAATTTAAATTAACAATCTGATATTTTGAATTATTCAAGTCAGACATGTGTGGATTTATTGTCGATTTGAATGGTCCAAAATAGCGCGTCGTTATAGTAATGTAATGAAATATAAACATGCGTATAACTACACACACATACACACATATATATTGAGATTTATATCCATTGCATACATTATGCTTACATATGCATATGACAATTTCATATGAATATCGAGAATATAAATGCCTACGTATGTATATATGTTTGATTATACTATAATATATGTATATTGTTTGTATATAGATATTTAGTATACCATACATACATACATACAAACCTACATATTAAACATATATATACATATACATGATATTTGTGTTGCTAGTTTTATATGTATATATATAATCAAATCTATATAATAGAATTATATATTTTCAAAATAGGAGAATACTCGGTGAAAAAGTAAAGATGGAAAAAAATCTCATTAAATACGAGTCTAATCAAATCAGGATTAAAAGGAAACTGAATTGATGCATTAAGATTTCTTCATTTATAAACATTAATCGATAATAGGTATAATGTTTATTTGGAAAGAACTATATACTTGATTATAACAAAATATCTCAATTTTAAGAATTGTAGATCTGAAAAAATACATTCAACATGAAAATAGGATTTTATAAACTACTGTCACAATAAATATTTTGCTTTAATAACACTATTAATTTTTGAAAAACATTGCATATATACATGTACACATATGTGAAAAATTATAATTTAGGATTTAAATTTCAAATACCTATAAATTATAGAATAACAAGACATTGAATATGTTAATCAAAAAAGAAAATTAGCTTATCTAAAAGATTCAAATCTTGGTATTGTATTACAATTTTGGATAACATAAAATAAAGCATATGAATATATACATACATGATTTAATTAATTTAAACACATAACTATAAGTGGAAACAATTGTAAATTTACAGCAAAACAAATCAACATTAACTAATAACTTCAGATCTGACAACCAATATCAACACAAAAAATAAATAAAACACAAATCGATTTTATAATTAAATAATAATACATAAGTGATTTTATATTTGATTTATAAGTGATGTTCTATATGCATATATATGTGAATTTGGTCAGGGTTATATCGAAGGAACCGGGCCAGTCGAAAGCTGGTAAAATAGGTAGATTTCAAAAAACAAATCGTATTTTGGCTCTACTATGCCTACGAAGTCTAATAGGTTATTAGATCCAATCTAATGTAGTTTTAAATAAGATCTTATTTTATATAAATTTCTTAATTTTATTAATTGATTTATTTTAATAATTAGATACTTATATAAAATGAGTTTTAAACCACACTCTTGTGTGTGTGTGTGTTTGTAACATGTACTTGTTTTGTTTTATCATTTTGGTAAGTGAGGGATCAAGTTGTTGATTATGTAAACTATTCAATAGGTCATAAATGTAATAAATGTGCAATTAATTAAAAATAGCCTATACCATTTTTGAACATGGTAAAAGTCACATGAAAGCATAGGGTGTAAATTGCAAGTATACGTCATGATAGGGAAGAACAAACAAATAGCATAATGATTCAACTAGATATGTCATGGTATAACATTCATAGGTAGATATTGGGATATGCAACTTATCCTTTCTAATTTTCATAAGTATGCATCAGATCTAATTTAATTCCAGTTAATCTTTATTCATGGTCTCCTTTATAAATCCCATTGTACTGTAAAAATCACATATTTAATTAATCTTTCACTTAATTTGCAATTCAAAACTGTAAATTTAAGCTCCAAGATTGACTTGTAGGATAGATTTGAAGGGGCTTTGCACCGAAGGTCTCTATTTTGATGTTGTTGTAAGAAAAGTCCTTATGATAATTAGTATGTAAATTAAGTTCTTGTTTTTTTTAAATCAAAAAGCGCAAACTATCTTGCGCTTTCCTCATAGAAAGTGCAAGTTAAGTTGGGCTTTTCAAAAAGTTAAATTTTTCTGAAAATTTTAAAATTTCTAAAAAAAATTTTGAAATCAAAAAGCGCAAACTAGCTTGCGCTTTCCTGATAAAAAGTGCAAGTTAACTTGCATTTTTCAAACATTTTAAAATTTTCGAAAATTTTAAAAATTTCAAAATCAGAAAGCGTAAACTAGCTTGCACTTTCCATCAAGTTAACTTGCATTTTTCAAAAATTTCAAAATAAAAGCGCAAACTAGCTTGCGCTTTCCTAATAGAAAGCGCAAGTTAACTTGCGCTTTTTAAATTTATCAAAAGTTTTAAAATTTTCAAAATTTTCAAAAAAAAAAATCATAGTCAAAAAGTTGCAAGTTAGCTCGCATTTCTGTCAGAAAAATGCAAAACACCTTGCCTTTTCTATTTTTCAAAAAACAGGGACTAAATTTACATATTCTTATCTACAGGGACTTTTCTTATAACAACATCGAAAACAGGGACCCGTGACACTTTTCTTGTAGATTTGAATTCAGATCTAGGAAAGATTAATATTGGAAATATCTCTAATTGACCTTTTGTTAATATTGTATAGTATAAACATATGTAATAATATGATTTAAATAGCTTCTGATTAGTTAAAACTACACTTCTACTCAAACAAGACTAATTGGTTTTCAACTAATTCAAAATTCACATACACATAAATACACATGCGTGCACATACACATACATAAACACACACATATTATATAAATGAAGCTTTTGCAAAATATTCCTTTTTGAACAACTAAATTTGAAGTTAATATACATATTTATTCAAAAAAATATCCAAGGTTAAATCCATAATTTTAAACATGTATTTTGCATCTAATTCAACAATATCAATCAAAAAAGTGTTTTGTTCAGATATGATAATATATATAACTTTGTATATCTAATTAACATTGAGATAAACCTAAATTTATTTCAGATATTGAGTTACTAATTTTTCCCTTGAATCCACCTTGAATGATAAACTCTCATATATCCAAATTTGAATTAGTCTATTAGCTTTGCAAGAAATGGAGAACCACCTTTTATTTGAATGATTTTATTGGATGTCATTAAAATATATTTTTTACTCTTTATTTTGCTTTGAATTTTCGGCCTTGAAAGTGGACAAATGAAGATGGAGACTAAGGTTTTGAAAGAGAGTGATTAAGAGAGGGAAGTGAATAAAAACATGGTATTTATAGAGGAAACTCTACTTAACTTCCTTCTTTCATTTTCTAGATCCAACCATTGGATTTCAAGCCTCCTTTTCTTTATATGGCCTGCCATGAATGAGTTTAGATGGACCTTCGATTTGTTCAATAACACTTAGTAAATTATAACATTTAAATCAAATTTAAATGCCCATTGATATCGCATATCAACTTGTATATATATAACTTTTAAATACGCACCCCATTAAGTACTAGTGGCATTTAGAAAAAAATACCAATGGAATTCAATACATCAAATAAATAAATAAATAATATTTTAGAAAAAAATTAATTAATTTATAACAATTTACGAATTAATTAAATCATGTGGTATTTTGGGGAATCTATTAATGTGGTTGTGCGACTCACAAGTGTAAATTCAGTCATCGATCTATATTGAACAAATTGAATATTAATGTTCACACATCACCTTAGCTAGTGGTGTGATATTAAGGCCAAACTTATCATTTACACATCTTTTTGGTAAAATCCAATTTTACTATTGTAAGTGGTACCCGGAAGTAATGTTCATTTACACCAATTCTCTTCAACAACACTAACTTGGTTCAATAATAACCTTTATCATTAACCATACTATTCTTGCCAAAGAGTTTGACCATGAGTTGACTATGGTCGACCATGATACTAACCCTATATAATTGAGCAGATGAATTCTCTATTGTGTACTGTTTAACTTTTAATGCATCAACTCAGACCCAACTATAGTAGTTTGATGGACGACATACCATGATTTAAATATAATCAGAGTGGAGTGTCCACATTGAAGCTCAACAATATCCTCGAGTCAAGAGAACAATGTAAAATCATCAAATTGAAATTCTCTGTTTGACCTTAGTTATATTAACCAATAGAAAGCCCTTGAGTGAATCATTTCATAGCGAGTCAATAGCCATCGGTACGTAACCCCTTGGTGCCCCTAATAGCCATGAGTAATATGCTACTCAACATTTAGAGTGCGTTACGTACTCTAGTCTCAATGGATGAATCGATATCCTTTCTCAAAACTTCTTAACTGTGAATAATTGAAACAATATGTTATTTTTCAATGTGATAGATTTTTCATGATTACACCATATTGTAATTACTATCACATAACATACCATTTAAAGCTTTTCTACTTAAATATACCTTAAATTAATTACTTAATTAATTATATCATAATAGAACAAAGTATGTTATAGAAATCAAACACCTTTGTTGTGAATATGATTGGTTATCAAGTTAGATATATGTAACAAATTACATAATTGCCTTTGGGCGTACCCCTAACTCTATCAATCTCCCACTTGAACTTATGGTCAATTATGGAATCTTATTCTAACTCCTTCAATTGATTTTCTCAAAAACTAATTACGCCATTCCATTAGTGGATGGGTATGCTATATTGTTTTATTCACTTACTCTGTCAATTAACTCTCTCCGTTGCAGATAAACTGCTTTTATCACGTGGAACCTTTTTGAGTATGTTTCTCGACCTCTAGTGAGCTCTAGGTTCTTTCATGAATTGTATCGTATTATTGTTATCATATGATAATATCAAGGGATTCTCAACATTTAGAATAACTCCTAAGTAAGTAATAAATTTGTGCAGTTGTTTATACTTTTGTTATTGCAGTGTTATTCAAGATGATGTACTTAGCCTTAGGTTGAATCTACCACTGCATATTGTATAGAACATTTCCAACTTTAAAGTTCTAATTCAAGATTGAACACGAATTTAAGATTGACATACTCTACTTGAAATCACTTATGAAGTTTGAGTCTGAACCTTCCTTCATAAGGAGTTCGTCGTTTCCATAAACAATTCTCTAGTATTCGTCAATACTTGAGAGCACTCTTAAATATCATTTAGTGATCTTAATTCAGATTTGATACTTGCTTCATGTATTCAATACATAAGCAAAATGTGGTACTATAGACAATACAACATGTATGATAATTCCTATTACTAATGCATAAGAAATTCATCTTACATGCTCCCTGTTAAACATTTTGACATGGTGTCTGTGTATATCATTTTGGGACAATCCCAATATCCTTCTATATGATTATAAAGGACATCAATTTTTAATCCAATATCGATAATCATGATAGAGTAAGGGTATGCCCTTGGGGCAATTATGTAATTTGTTACATATATCTAACTCAGTAACCAATCTTGTTCGAAATTAAAGATATTTTCGTTTTATTATATAGTCGATATAATGTGGTTATATTAATTAATTTAAAAGTATATTTAATAGAAAAATCCATAAACGATATGTTTTGTGATAGTAGATACAAAGTGTTGTAACCGTGAGTAATCTATCACAATAAAAATAAATATACCATTTTAAATGTTCCTAGTCAAGATGCATCGAGGCTGCATATCGATGTCTATTGAAACAATAGTACATAATGCTCTCTAAACGTTGGGCAGTGTATTGCTCATGGCTTCTCGGGGCACCTAGAGGTTACGTACTGATAGTTATTGGATAACTATGGAACGACTCACTCGATCGTTTTCTATTGGATAATATAACAAACGTTAAACAGAAAATATCGACGTGACTGATTTAAATAATTTCTCGACTTAAGAATACTATGTATCTTCAATATGAAAGGTCAGCTTTGATTATAGTCAAATCATAGCATGGCATTCCATTAAGTGACTATAGTTGGGTCAAGTGGAATTATTGGAAGTGAAGCACTGTTCAAGAGAGGATTCATCTCCTCAGTTATGTGGAGTTAGTATCACAGTCAACTCAAGTCAACTCAAATTTAAACTCTTTGGCCAAAGCATTTTTGTTAATCATAATTGTTATTTTTGAACCAAGGACTTTGTATTTGGACTATAGAGTTGAATATGGATGATATCAAAATTTTGACCATTACCAAATTTCATAAATCCAAAGTGGTATAGTTTTTGACAAAGAGAATTGGTATAAATAAATGTCACAACCGGGTAACGCTAAAGTGAAATTGGATTTTACCACAACTAAGTAAGCAATAAATTTGGCCAAAATGTCACAGCACCTACTAAGTGACGTGTGAACGTTAACATTCGAATAGTTTGATGTGAATTGCTGACCAAATTTACACCCACAAGTCACACAACCAAAATGATGAATTCTCTTTAGACCAAATGATTTAATTAGTTTATGATTGTTATAAATTAATTAAATTAATTAATATTTATGAAATATTAATTATAAAATTTGAATATGATTTGCGGAATACATATTATTGAATATATCTATAATAGTTATAAATATATTGATTTGATATACGATATCGATAAGTAATTAAATTAGATTTAATTACATAATATATATTTGGGCTTAAAATGGTTTTAAGGTCCATCATGGAGCTGGAAATTTCTAATATAGTGAGGCTATGGGGCGGCTTAAATTAGCGTTTAGGTGTTGGATTTTGAATGGCTAAGATTGAGGGAGAACTGGTATGAGATGTGATCCATCATATTCTCTCTTCCATTCACTATTCAAATACCTCCAATCCTAATTGAAAAAAACAATTTTTTTAACTGCCTCCTCTGTCCATATCATGGTGGAACCATGCCTCTCTACACCCTATCAAATCTCAAATCAGATCAGTACAAATCAATAGTTATTTTATAGCAAAGGGTCTGCGATTCAAAAACTAGCAATCAGACGAATTGAGAAGTTTTCAAGAGGAAGGAAACTCATCATTATGTGGTATACTTAAGGTCATTGGTTTAGGTAAGTATTTTGTTTTATATATGATTCATATTCTCTATATAACTCTATATCGTTCTAATACATACATACATATGTATATTGTTATTATTGCATTTTTAGTTAGGCGAGATTCCCATAGGTATTGTTGTTGTCACATATATTGATTGGCTATGTGTATATGTTTATCAAATAAAAAAATTTATTAAGGATTTGATACACACAACTAATATTATTATGTTTTAATTATGTATATTTTTTAATATATATATACATAGATTAATATACTAACTAATTTATTTATATGACTTGTGTTAAACCATATAACTATATTGCAAAAATATTTAATCCAATAATTTACAATTATGATTTTTTGTAACCGAAAATAAATTTTTGGAAATTATTTAATATATTTTAATATTATTTAGTCTTTGCATGAATTAATAAATTCATATAAAATAAATTATTTTCCAAAAATTTGATTCTAAAATTAATTTGTTACCACATGTATTCTCGGTCACAAAAAATCAGAATATTTAAACTAATTTTTATATTTTTAAAAAATCGTTTAAAATTCAACCGAAAAGCATTTAATTAATAAAAAATATTATTTTGACATAGAAAATTCTAAATTTATTTTGCAACCCATGTAATACTATACTTGATTTTCTAAAAGTTTAAAATTCGAAATATCTATTATATAAATATTTTCTATTATTTACTTATTATGAATTAACTAATTAATTCATAATATACATATTAATATAATAAATTTATATTTATATTCTGATTTGCTATATACATGATCTGGAATGGTTTATAAAATAATAATAATAATATTTATTTTAATTTTATAATTTATAAACTATTCTAACTCATATTTACATTTTAATTACACACACACACATGTATATACATACATACATACATACATACATACATACATACATATATATAATTATGTTACTTTAATACATATATATGCAAATAATTAAAAAAATGTAAAATCATATCTTATATATATATATATAATAGGGGCATTTCACCAGAAGGATGAACTTTGCAGTCCAATTAGTTTCTAGGACACACATTCAAAGAAATTACTTTCAAGGCCAAAGTCAGCAGAATAATTACTTTCAAGGACAAAGTAAGCAGTCCAATTACTTTCAAGGACATAATTTCATAGGTTTTTAGGCCCTATAAACTAATTATTTTACGTTTTGTCCTTGAAAGTAATTATTTCAGTTGTATGTCCTAGAAACTAATTCCACTTACTAAAGAGGCCCTTGTGGCTAATTTCCACTATATAATATATATATGCTTATTTAATATTTAATACTATATATTATGTACACATACACACACATAAATGTGATATTTTCTTATTATAAATATACATAATTTTCACTTGGATATATATAATAATTATAAATATATACCCTATTTGGACAACATACAATACATATAGGATGAGCTAACGTGTCAGTTGCTATGTAAATCATAGCATCTACATACGGGGATGTTATACCCTTCACGGAATATCATGTTACACATGCACACATATATACATATGTATATGATACATATGTATATGATACATATGTATATTTATGTATAAGTTGAAAATAAATTAAATAAATTTCTATCAATAATTTATAAATTTAAATGAAACGTATGATTTTATTTAAATTAAATTTAAAAATGTTTTAAATAAATTAGATTTCATAAGCCCAATAAGATCTAATAGGCTAAAAAATTTGAAATTCACGAATAACATCCACTGCGCGCTGGTCTAGTTCCTGTTGAATATGCAAGTATATGATTTTTGTTTGATGATAATAAACATATATATATTAATTTAAATGTATTTGTTAATTGTACTATTTTATTTTTCATATAATTAAATAAATATTTGCTGAATAAAATAAATGATAGAATTTAAATTCAAACAAATATTTTATTCAAAAAAATATTCTATTACAATTTTTGAATAGTACAAAATTTGAGCTCTCACTATATATACAACATTTCAAATTACAACACAATTTTTTTTACTATACAATTATCATTTACATTAGCACCTCACTACATATCACTCGTTCACTCATAATTGTTCTTCAACTCTATTCCAAATCGAATCCAACATCTGAATTATCTGCAAAATAAACACTAACGCAGTAAAATTGGAAAATAAATATTTTTGCAGTGTAAAATAAAACATGTTTTTGAAAATATTATTTACCTCAGTTATTTGGGTTGTTCGTCATCATTATTTTGAATTCATCATACATGAACAACTTGTGACATGCACAGTGTATCACTGTACATGCCACAAGGCCGTGCACACCGATATACACTTGATAAAACTGCAGGGACATGTGAGCTCAAGGTCAAACCCGAGCCGAGGCTGGATTCAACTCAGGTGAAATACAAATACATCACAAAATTGTCGAGTACAAGTTCTCATGCAACAAGAAGTCAAAACCAGACCATGCTAACAAGTGCATAAATGTTTACATATGAGAACAGACTCGACAGTGGGGTCAAAGCAATATGAGAATTCAAGTAAAGACCAGAGAATACAAGACTATAGTGAATCGAATTGCACATATACAAGACTCAAGTCCAAAATCATATTCCAAAATACAGTGAATTAATGAATGCAACTGAATACAAGTGAAGCCTCAACAGTCAATGGTTCAAATGTCAAACAACAAAGACTGGAAGAAACTGCAACAAGCCTCAACAGTCAAAGAGTACAAAAAGTGTGGACAACACACAAAGGAGCAACAGTTGTAACAAACAAGACTGCAATATCAAAGTGCAAATGAATACTCAAATCTACACACATGACAATATGTCAGATAAACCAATGTATACTACAACTTTTCTGGCCAAATAACAACATATTCAAGTGCACAGACATGTCCGGACTCAATGCATATGGGCATGTACTCGATGCAACCCAGAGCTCAGTGCAACCCAGACCAATATCACACAACAACTACAAGCATCAGGTCGCAAATGTTACAGGCATCACAGCATACATATATACATGCGTAAACACACACATATATATGCAGTGGAAACCAAACATCAACTCAAATGAGCAATTTCAGACAAGTGCAAAAATCAATGACTCAAGTGTAATCGAAATGAAGTGCGACCAGATCAACTCAAATGCAAAGACAACAAAGTGGTAAATTAGACAAAAGGTGGTGGACAAGACACAATGCTACAGAGGTGGCATCAATATACATGAAATCAACCAAGTGCAACACCAACACAAAACAGTGACATAATATACTTTCAACATGCAATTTCAAAAGAACTAGACCACACACAAATGCCTCAACACAACATACACATATTGTAACAACCCGAGATTTTTCACCAATTTATAATCATCGATAAATGATTAATGGTGACAGCTAACTGCTGTTTGGAACTTTATAAAACCTGTTTGAAATTCTTTGCAAATATTTGTAAAAAGAGATATGCGGGCTTTGAATCTTGGCCCGTTAACACCCTCTCTTCTATCTTTATTAGTTGGACCCGTTCCATTTTAATTTAATCGACCCGTCCCCTTTTTTTTTTTTTTTTCTTATTTCCTCGTTCGTTTTAGCCCGTGCCCTTTTCATTTTCGAGAAAAAAAGAAAAACGAAACAAAACCCTAATCTATACAAAGAAAAATGGCGGCGTTCGTTCGATTCTTCGATCAGTTCTTCTTCGTCAAATTGGGCTTTCAATTTCTGGAAGCATCGGCTACAAGCTCGACCGAGAAAAAGGCTTTAGAAGGTCGCGATCGATTGAATTCGAATTTCTTGCTCTTTCGATGGATCACCTTTGAGATGCTTTCGACCGATTGTTAAGGTGAGTTCTGCTCACATCTACTTCTCACTCAAGTGTAATTAGGGTTTGAATGCTTTGGGTTTTGATGGTATTCAAGTGATTGAGTTTTTCGATTCGTTTTGCTCACCGTTCGAATTATGTTGAAATTTAGTTGACTGCTTCAAGTTCGCTTTGCTTCTGGTTAACTTTGTAATGTTTTCGAATTCGAGAATTACTTGTTGGCCCCGGTCCCTTGGATTTGTTGGTTATTCGAATTGGGGTAATGTTGATGATTTCTGGTTTTCTGGTCACTTCGGCATGGTTGTATCTTGTGGCTATCACAGTTTAATTTCACTTGATGTGGAACTGCATTTGTTAGTTCCTGATTTCACTCTCTGGTTTTAGGAATCTCCACTAGCTTTGGCCTTAACACTAATAGTGTTTATTTCAGTCATTTTGATTAGAAGCTGGTGATTTGTTGAATTGTTATATATAGTCCCTCATTGCACTTTTGTTCATTTGGTTTTGTGCCTGGGAGTTGCATTTCGCTTGTTACTGTATGCTGTGGTTTGGGTACACATGTTTATTTCACTTTTTAGTGGCATTAGAGATGCGGCCGTTAATTAGTTACACTTGCTGTTTCAACTTGGAATTGCACTGTTATTGTTTAGTGCACTTGTCATTCGAATTGATGATGCTCTTTTTAGTTGCTTATGAGTCATGTATAGTTTGTGACAGTCTGTTCCACTGGTGATCGTATCTGGTATCACTTGGCTTTGGGTTGCTTTTTACGACTGCACTTGATTTTGTGTGGTCTTGACTCTGTATATACACTTCATGTAGTGTAGTGTGCAGACGTTGCTTGTTTCAATTGAAGTTTTATTGTGCAGTTGTTCTTGCTTTCTTTAGTGGCAGTTTCGCCTTCGTGATCTTGTGGTGATTGCAGTTTCATTGCATTTTGCCCTTGTATTCAATTATAACTGCAGTTTCTTTTTATATGAAGCTTTGGTCTTTGTTGGTTTGCATTGTATCAATGCATTTAGAATCTGTATTATGAATTTGACCCGTGCACGACTTTGATTTTGTGTATGTGCATATCATCGTATCAATGGATGAACTTTCCATACATTTGCGGTCACTGTTACTGTGTTGTATTTGGATGCTTGTTTGTACAGGTTGTTTCAGTTTGCAGTTTTCAAATTGAGGTTCGTTCGCTGGTTGAACCTCATGTATCTATGTACTGTATTGTCCATGAGTACTGACGTTGTTATTAGTTTATCGAATTACCTTTGACACTTGTTTATGTTAAGTGCTGTTTCCTTCGATTTAGACATGTATGTGCACTTGTATATGTGCATACATGTACTTTTGTAGACTTTGATTATTCTATGGGGTTTGTTGATTCGAGCTTACCTTAGTCGAGTTTTGCTTACTTGAGTGCATACACTTAACTGGGTTACTTTATCATGCATATTATGACATGATACTCGACTGTATACTTGTACTCTCTGACCATCTTTGTGATACCTGAACTGGTTTGATTTGTAGCATTCATGTTTTTGAGGCTGTTTGCATACAGTTGCATTTTAGTCTTCATATATATGCATGCAGTCATGTATGTATATACATCATTTGATATGTATATATGTATGTTCGAATTGGCATTGCTTCATTTCTGAGTTGTTGTTCGACCATGTGATCAATTGTGACTTTCACTGAGCTTTTGTGTATCTCCTGCGATAGTGGCGAGGCAGTACACGCGTGCGTGTACTACAGCCCTATCGAATTTGACAGTTTTAAATTGATGTTTCGATTTGTTAAATTGTTTCGTTGATTAATTTCAATGCTTTGGAGTTGTATTCTGATTTGGATTGTTGAATTGTTGTTTAACACTGTTTAGTGTTATACCTACCGTTATCTAATTCTCGTATCGAGAGTTGGATATACGTGATTTCTGTGACTGTCATCTATTTGAGATTATTATTGCTTCTATGCACTAATAACTGAGTTTGAATTAGACTGACCCGTGTATTATTTTCTTTTGAATGTAATACTCGGGTCAGACCCGAGTTATTTCAGGTTGTAGATTTCCTTCTTTGAGTTGCTGTTTGGGATTTGAAGACTTTTCACATCTTTTGAAGTTGTCAGTGTCATTTTGTAGTAGTCATGTCATTGTATAGAACGATATGTATTCATGTATATTAGTTGATAATGTACTTGTATATATAACTTCTAGAGTTGACAGTTGTAGTTGTATCATATGTATCGTGTCAACTATATTGTAACTGACATCGGTTATATATATGAGATTTTTGTTATTCTGTGTTCCGCATTTATATTATCTGTGTTATTGTTATATATAATGTCCTAAACTATTATGAACTATCGTAGTTTGTTTTATACTGATAATTGGATATGTCGATGGGAGTAAATAAATAATAGATGAAAAATAAAAAAGTATATACCACTCCTATCGAGATAACCAATATTAGTGTAAGGCCAATCACGGATGGTCGCTCCTATCCAGCCTTATTCTTCGTAATAATAGACAGTATTTCTTTTAATACTCTTTGTTATTATGAGCATAGAGGTGGGGCGTCACAGTTGGTATCAGAGCTTGGGGTTTATGGACATAATATAAAACATAACTTGGATGGAACATATGTTGCAACTATTGGTCGATGTTTTATTGTGCTTTGAGTCAAAACTAACGTTTTGAAATTTGGATGAAATTTTAAATATCTTTATTTAAAAATAAAAGTGAAACTGAGTTTTGTTGATTTGATTGAATTGTGTTCTGTTTATCAGAGTGCGCAGCGGAAACTGTCTTCGCTGAGTACAACTGATAATCTTTTTGATTTAAAAATCAAAATACGAAATTGATATGAATTTCATTTGTTGTTTACATAGCTGTAATTATTTTGTTTCTTTGAGAATTTCGAATCCGAATTGAAAGATTCGAAGAAATTGCAGATATGTGATTTTTGTTGAAATTTTCCGCTGGCTTTCTTTTGTACTAATCATCTATTGATTAGATTTTGCTGTTTTGTATTGTCTTCATTGAATATACATTCGAATGATTTCTTTGTTTATATTGTAATGTGCGTGCGAATTTGAGTTGCACGTCATTGCATTTATTTTACGTTGAACCGATACTTGGTTATGATACGTATTTTGTTGCCGTTATTTTTATAACGGAATTTTTACACCAGTGCTATTTTTGAAGCACAGTGTTTTGTGGCATTTCTGATGAATGAAAATTCACTGATATTACGTTTTGATGTAAAGTATTTTGATGAGACTTTGACGTTTAAAAATTTCTGCTGCTTTGGCTTCAGTAACCGTCGAGTTTTAAAAGTGGATTTTCAAGCGGTTATTCCGCAATGCTGATTTGTAACCGTTTTGCGGTATTTTGAGAAGTACAATTTCCTTCTCGAAATTGTTACTGATTTGCTGTTTTAATCACGTGATTGGAAAATCGTTTTAAAATGAAAATTGTTTTATAAAATTTTAGCAGTTTGCGTTTTCAAAAGAATGAGAAAGCGACTTAAACGATTCAGCAAAATCGAGGATTATGACCCCTTTCTTTTACTGTTTCGCTTAACTCCGGACTTGTTCAGTTGAGAATGCGAATTGTTATTTTTACAAAATAAATAAAATTGTTTTCAAAAATTTTACAGTTTGCGATTTCAAAAGAATGAGGAAGCGATTTAAACGTTTCAGCAAAATCGAGGACTATGACCCCTTTCTTTTACTGATTCGCTTAATTCCGGACTTGTCCGTTTGAGAATGTGAAATGTATTTTTACAAAATACACAATTTTGCACTTTCAAGGAAACGATGAAGAGAATCAAACGATTTAGTAAAACACGTGGTATGGGACATGTGCGTTTGCTATTTCGGTTAATTCCGGACTCGTTAATTGAAATATTTGATGATTTTGTGTGCTTTCGAGCCACTATGAGGACCTTCGGGTCATTTGTTGGACCTTCGGGTCATTTGTTGGGCTTTCGGGCCACTCTGCGGACCTTCGGGTCAAATACCAGTACTAGATCTTCGGGTCACTCTGCGGACCTTCGGGTCAATCTGATGGGCGCCAAAATTATGTTGAGTACTTGGTAGGCTTCGGCCATATGTTGTTGCACGTGCGGCAAATTAAAAACTCGCCATCTGATGGGATCGATCCAAGCTTTTATGTTGATTTTCTAGTCTTCTTAATTGATTTCTAGATATTTGTTGTTTCCAATTATCTGCAGGTAATTGGATATTTGTTGATATGAGTTCTGATTATCGTTTTTGATAATCAGATATTTGTTGTTTCTAATTATCGCTTGTGATAATTAGATATTTGTTGATATGAGTTTTGATTATCGTTTTTGATAATCAGATATTTGTTGTTTCTAATTATCGCTTGTGATAATTAGATATTTGTTGATATGAGTTCTGATTATCGTTTTTGATAATCGGATATTTGTTGCTTTTAATTGTCACTTTAGATAATTAAATATTTGTTGATTTGAGGTTTAATTATCGCTTGAGATAATTAAATATTTGTTGAATTTAGATTTAATTATCGCTTAGATAATTAAATATTTGTTGATTTGAGATTTAATTATCGCTGTTAGATAATTAAATATTTGTTGATTTGAGATTTAATTATCGCTTGAGATAATTAAATATTTGTTGATTTTAGATTTAATTATCACTTTAGATAATTAAATATTTGTTGATTTTAGATTTAATTATCACTTTAGATAATTAAATATTTATTGATTTGAGATTTAATTATCGCTTTAGATAATTAAATATTTGTTGATTTGAGATTTAATTATCGCTTGAGATAATTAAATATTTGTTGATTTTAGATTTAATTATCGCTTTAGATAATTAAATATTTGTTGATTTGAAATTTAATTATCACTTTAGATAATTAAATATTTGTTGATTTGAGATTTAATTATCGCTGTTAGATAATTAAATATTTGTTGATTTGAGATTTAATTATCGCTTTAGATAATTAAATATTTGTTGAATTGAGATTTAATTATCGCTTGAGATAATTAAATATTTGTTGATTTTAGATTTAATTATCGCTTTAGATAATTAAATATTTGTTGATTTGAGATTTAATTATCGCTTTAGATAATTAAATTTTGAGATTTAATTATCGCTTTAGATAATTAAATATTTGTTGATTTGAGATTTAATTATCGCTTTAGATAATTAAATATTTTCTGATTTGAGATTTAATTATCGCTTTAGATAATTAAATATTTGCTGATTTCGAATTTAATTATCGCTTTAGATAATTAAATGATTGTTGATTTGAAATTTGATTATCGTTTTTGATAATCGAATATTTGTTGATTTGAGAAATTTGATTATCGTTTTTGATAATCGAATATTTGTTGATTTGAAAATTTTAAATTACCGGTTGTGGTAATTAGATATGTGCTGATTTGTCTTCTGATTATCGTTTGAGATAATTAGATAATTGATGTTTGCTGATTTTATTTGAATCGCTGTTTTCTATCTATCTCTATCTCTGTTAATATTTTGAATTTGCTGATTATGAAGTTCGTATTTTCTAGTTGTCTGTTGAATAACGAGATATTTGCGATTTTGCGATTTGTGTTTTGTGTTTTCTAATTATCTTTGTTGATGATTAGATTTGTTGTTTTCTAATTATCGTATCGATAATTAGATATTGCTGATTTGTGATTTCTGAATTCTAATTGTCTAGTTGATAATTGAATAGTGCTGATGATTGTATTTATTCAGTTTTGAATTCAGTTTTGATTGTTCTCCAATTATCCATTTGGTAATTAGATTTTGTTGAGAATCTGTGAATCTCTTTTATGAAATTAAAAGGTTTCTTTGGTGTTTATATCCTCTACCTTTTAATTGCTAGCTTAACAAGTTTATGTTAGAAAATTTATTGGTAATAACGACCTTAATTATGAAAATTGCGGGGACGCAATTTTTATAAGGAGGGGAGTCTGTAACAACCTGAGATTTTTCACCAATTTATAATCATCGATAAATGATTAATGGTGATAGCTAATTGCTGTTTGGAACTTTATAAAACCTGTTTGAAATTCTTTGCAAATATTTTTAAAAAGAGATATGCGGGCTTTGAATCTTGGCCCGTTAACACCCTCTCTTCTATCTTTATTAGTTGGACCCGTTCCATTTTAATTTAATCGACCCGTCCCCTTTTTTTTTCTTATTTCCTCGTTCGTTTTAGCCCGTGCCCTTTTCATTTTCGAGAAAAAAGAAAAACGAAACAAAACCCTAATCTATACAAAGAAAAATGGCGGCGTTCGTTCGATTCTTCGATCAGTTCTTCTTCGTCAAATTGGGCTTTCAATTTCTGGAAGCATCGGCTACAAGCTCGACCGAGCAAAAGGCTTTAGAAGGTCGCGATCGATTGAATTCGAATTTCTTGCTCTTTCGATGGATCACCTTTGAGATGCTTTCGACCGATTGTTAAGGTGAGTTATGCTCACATCTACTTCTCACTCAAGTGTAATTAGGGTTTGAATGCTTTGGGTTTTGATGGTATTCAAGTGATTGAGTTTTTCGATTCGTTTTGCTCACCGTTCGAATTATGTTGAAATTTAGTTGACTGCTTCAAGTTCGCTTTGCTTCTGGTTAACTTTGTAATGTTTTCGAATTCGAGAATTACTTGTTGGCCCCGGTCCCTTGGATTTGTTGGTTATTCGAATTGGGGTAATGTTGATGATTTCTGGTTTTCTGGTCACTTCGGCATGGTTGTATCTTGTGGCTATCACAGTTTAATTTCACTTGATGTGGAACTGCATTTGTTAGTTCCTGATTTCACTCTCTGGTTTTAGGAATCTCCACTAGCTTTGGCCTTAACACTAATAGTGTTTATTTCAGTCATTTTGATTAGAAGCTGGTGATTTGTTGAATTGTTATATAACATGTTTATTTCACTTTTTAGTGGCATTAGAGATGCGGCCGTTAATTAGTTACACTTGCTGTTTCAACTTGGAATTGCACTGTTATTGTTTAGTGCACTTGTCATTCGAATTGATGATGCTCTTTTTAGTTGCTTATGAGTCATGTATAGTTTGTGACAGTCTGTTCCACTGGTGACCGTATCTGGTATCACTTGGCTTTGGGTTGCTTTTTACGACTGCACTTGATTTTGTGTGGTCTTGACTCTGTATATACACTTCATGTAGTGTAGTGTGCAGACGTTGCTTGTTTCAATTGAAGTTTTATTGTGCAGTTGTTCTTGCTTTCTTTAGTGGCAGTTTCGCCTTCGTGATCTTGTGGTGATTGCAGTTTCGTTGCATTTTGCCCTTGTATTCAATTATAACTGCAGTTTCTTTTTATATGCAGCTTTGGTCTTTGTTGGTTTGCATTGTATCAATGCATTTAGAATCTGTACTATGAATTTGACCCGTGCACGACTTTGATTTTGTGTATGTGCATATCATCGTATCAATGGATGAACTTGCCATACATTTGCGGTCACTGTTACTGTGTTGTATTTGGATGCTTGTTTGTACAGGTTGTTTCAGTTTGCAGTTTTCAAATTGAGGTTCGTTCGCTGGTTGAACCTCATGTATCTATGTACTGTATTGTCCATGAGTACTGACGTTGTTATTAGTTTATCGAATTACCTTTGACACTTGTTTATGTTAAGTGCCGTTTCCTTCGATTTAGACATGTATGTGCACTTGTATATGTGCATACATGTACTTTTGTAGACTTTGATTATTCTATGGGGTTTGTTGATTCGAGCTTACCTTAGTCGAGTTTTGCTTACTTGAGTGCATACACTTAACTGGGTTACTTTATCATGCATATTATGACATGATACTCGACTGTATACTTGTACTCTCTGACCATCTTTGTGATACCTGAACTGGTTTGATTTGTAGCATTCATGTTTTTGAGGCTGTTTGCATACAGTTGCATTTTAGTCTTCATATATATGCATGCAGTCATGTATGTATATACATCATTTGATATGTATATATGTATGTTCGAATTGGCATTGCTTCATTTCTGAGTTGTTGTTCGACCATGTGATCAATTGTGACTTTCACTGAGCTTTTGTGTATCTCCTGCGATAGTGGCGAGGCAGTACACGCGTGCGTGTACTGCAGCCCTATCGAATTTGACAGTTTTAAATTGATGTTTCGATTTGTTAAATTGTTTCGTTGATTAATTTCAATGCTTTGGAGTTGTATTCTGATTTGGATTGTTGAATTGTTGTTTAACACTGTTTAGTGTTATACCTACCGTTATCTAATTCTCGTATCGAGAGTTGGATATATGTGATTTCTGTGACTGTCATCTATTTGAGATTATTATTGCTTCTATGCACTAATAACTGAGTTTGAATTAGACTGATCCGTGTATTATTTTATTTTGAATGTAATACTCGGGTCAGACCCGAGTTATTTCAGGTTGTAGATTTCCTTCTTTGAGTTGCTGTTTGGGATTTGAAGACTTTTCACATCTTTTGAAGTTGTCAGTGTCATTTTGTAGTAGTCATGTCATTGATAGAACGATATGTATTCATGTATATTAGTTGATAATGTACTTGTATATATAACTTCTAGAGTTGATAGTTGTAGTTGTATCATATGTATCGTGTCAACTATATTGTAACTGACATCGGTTATATATATGAGATTTTTGTTATTCTGTGTTCCGCATTTATATTATCTGTGTTATTGTTATATATAATGTCCTAAACTATTATGAACTATCGTAGTTTGTTTTATACTGATAATTGGATATGTCGATGGGAGTAAATAAATAATAGATGAAAAATAAAAAAGTATATACCACTCCTATCGAGATAACCAACATTAGTGTAAGGCCAATTACGGATGGTCGCTCCTATCCAGCCTTATTCTTCGTAATAATAGACAGTATTTCTTTTAATACTCTTTGTTATTATGAGCATAGAGGTGGGGCGTCACACATATACATGCATGTTCACACATGTATACATGTATATACACAGTGAAAAACATAGGCAGCAGAGGAGATAGCAATGGAGCAGTGAAACAAGACTACAGTTCAGAAGTGAACATGTCAAAGCTTCAAAACAAATTGAACCAGACATGTGTATATGCAACTACACAACAAATACAATCATCATAGAAACAAGCAGTGTCAGTGATCAAGCACAAATCGAACAAGTGCAATCAAGTCTATCTCACATATATTTACTTGAGTCATAGATGCAAGCAAGCAGTTAAAACAATGTCATAAATCACGTAGCAGTTTCAAATCAGGGTAGAGTTTTCTTTAATATAACAAAGTCAAAGGCAGGTGATAACAAGTCGAAGTCATATTTCCACAAAATCAAAGTGGCCGAAGTCAAAGGGAATAAAGAATGGAACCAAATCCAAAGTCCAGATTATCACAATTTTAAATACCAAAGTCGGAGCCGTGGTGACCAAGGTAGAATTGAACAAGTCAAAATAAAAACCGTGGTAATCAAGCATAGCACATCAGAAAATATACGAATTGAAAAAGTCAGAAAACATCACCAACATTCAATCGTAAATCGAACGACCAAGCATATCAATTGAAGAAATCAAATAAAATATATATGAACGTGATTATCCGATTTTGAATCCTATTTATACCATTAACATCATCGGCATTTAACGCATTCGAGTTCAAGCAATATCACAGAGAAAAGTTTAAAATCAATAACTCGAATCAAATCGAGTTCAAGCATATCAATGTGAGTCATAAAGGAAATTACATACCAGGATTATTTAAATCGAATTCGACAAATTGAAACGGCCGAGTATAGTAAAAGCAAGACGATCGGTCAACAAAGCAATGAGAGATTATCTATTCGATCAATTAATTGAATCGACATGCTCAATTTCCAGAAGCCCTAATCTCTCAAAAAGGAACGAAGAGAGGCAACCATTTTCACAAAGATACAGGCCGAAGAAATAAACAGAGAAAAGGGGAATAGATTTTTATCACATTTTTTTTGGCCGGCATATAATTGTCTATTGGGCTTTATTTTTAAATTAGGGTTTCTTATTTTTGAGTTGTTTTTTAATTTGTATTTTTCTTTTAAACTTTTATAAAATACTAGTCATGTGACTAGGGGATGAACTACGGTGGTGTAGTTCGAGAATTTGCAACTCAATGGCTGAGTTGTGGTAGGGTTTTGAGCGTAGAGTTAGGTTAGTCGATAGCGGGTGTCGCGAGTTTACGTGTGTAAGCGTCTGACTGCTTAATTTCTAGTAGAAACCTTGGGGGTAGCACGTAGGCGGGGTTTTGCCGAAGCTGGGTTATTCTATTTCTGCTTTTATTATTCTGCTATTATCTGTGCTGCAATTATTTTATATATTTCTGTATAAATTTTTATAATTATTAGTATCACCATATTCACCCCCCCTCTAGGGTGAAATCGATCCTACAGTTTCAACAATGGTATTAGAACTTAATTTGTGCGGCCTAAATTAGCTATATTAGGGTTAACTATTAAGCTCGCGGCCCAAAAGGTTATCTCTAATAGAAAAGACCCAATTTGAATTGGGCATTGGGCTATAAATTGTTTTGAAATTAAAATGAAAAATTTTAAATTTAAAAAGTTAAATTTAAAATAAGAGAATATTATAAATATCATAATATAAAATTTCAAAATTGTGCGAAAATTAAAATATAAGATTTTAAATTTTAAATTTAAATTTAAAAAAAATATAAATATATTATAATATCTACAATATAATAAAATTTTCTAAATGTTTGAAAAATATATACTAATTTCAAAAATTTTAAATTTTATTAATTGGTTCAATAAAGTAAATTAATTAAATAAGTTAATTAATAAAAATATATATGCATGTGTCATATATTAGTATATACGTTATGATATTTTAAAATGTTTAAAATAACATAAGTATATATGTATGTATATGAATTTAATTTTGAAATCAATATAATTCAACTAAAATTGTTTAATTAAATAAATTAATTAAAGTTTAATTAATTAAATAAAATTAATAAAAGGTTAATTAATTAAATTAATTAGAGGTTAATTAATTAAATGAATATACACACGTATAAGATATATGTGATATACTATAAAGGTTATAGTATGTAATAAATATTTAATATAAATGTTATACTAAAATAATATAAAATTAATTAAATGGTAATTAACTAAAAATAATAATTAAATAAAATTTAGTTAATATAGTATTATATATAAGACTATTATATAAGTATATGAAATATAAAAGTTATATAATAATAAAACTTATATAATATGAATGTATAAACTAAATGTGGAACATTAAAGAAACCCCAAAGAGACTTAAGGGATAAATACATACGTATTGTACATATACCGTGATTTCAGATGTGTTTGACACTTGAATCACGATGGTATTTCATAAGAAATACATTATTTCATAAGTCGATATCATTCGATATAATATATTGAAGATTATGAATCTTTAATATAAAATCGTCCTCTATCATTTATATATTAATAGATTACATGCATACTCTTTAGTTGTTGAGCTTTCCTTAAGCTAGGGATGTTATGTGTAGTACTATTAATATATTAAATAGACTGTTGGAACTGGACCAGCCCGTAGTGAAAGTTATCGGTGAATTTCAAAATTTTACCCTATTTGATCTTTATTGGGCCTATGAAGTCTAACTAAATTAGAACATTTCTAAATTTCATTTAAATAAAATCATTTAATTTATTTAAATTCAAATATATTAAGATATGAAATTAATTTTATTTGATTTAGTTTATACATAAATGTATCATATACATATATGTATGAGTGCATGTATAATATAATAATCCGTGAAAAGTATAATATGCCCATATGTAGATGTTGAGATTTACATCGCAGTATACATATTAGCTCATTTTGTATGTCATGTATGTTGTTCAAATATGTGCATGTATATGTGTTACAAAAAACACACACACACACATATGTATGTATAATATATTATATATAATATATGAACATAAAACATTTATATATAAATAAATATATATATAGAAAAAGAGAGAACAATTATTAAAAATTATTTATAATTCAAAATTAACTTAGTTTTGCAAACATAATAATTTTAGTATTTTAATTTGTATATATTATGAATAAAATAATATTTTCATCCATAAATATTTAACATAAAATAATCTATTGATGAAAATTCAAAACAATTTTAGAAAATCTAGGATCATATAATAGAGTTTAGAAAAAATCTGGAGATTTTTCAAAGTCGAAATATTATTTTTAAAAATAAATACATTGATTTCAACAATAATTATTTAATATAAAATAATATATTATTAAAAATTCAATTTTTAAAATTTCAGAAATTCTAGGATCATGAATGAAAGGTTAAGAAAATTTTGAAGAATTTTTCAATTAAATTATTATTTTGAATAAATCATAAACAGTTTTTCCAAAATAATATTAATTATTAAAAATAACAAAATTTATTGAAAAATTCCTAAATTTTTTCTACACGTTTCTGAAATTATATAATATTTTCTAAAAATATAAAATTGGATTTTTAATGTAATAATTATTTTATATATAATAAACAATTCAAAAATTCAATAAATGTTAATTTAAAAATATGAATATATGTATGATAGTTCATTTTCGAATTTTTAAATTCATATTACATATAAATAAGTGTACTAAATTTTTTAAATCATATATATATCTTATATATGCATATATGCTATTATAATAGAGAAATATACACTTATATATATATATATGAATTTATTAATAAATATATATAAAACAATTGTTAATGACAAAATTGTTTTGTACAGTAAACAACATTTGTCTATACATAAATCAAATAGTGTAATAAACAAATTATGCACATAACCAA
The DNA here is from genome assembly GCA_030737815.1 of Allium fistulosum. Taxonomy (NCBI): domain Eukaryota; kingdom Viridiplantae; phylum Streptophyta; class Magnoliopsida; order Asparagales; family Amaryllidaceae; genus Allium; species Allium fistulosum. The sequence goes on from CM060904.1 coordinate 695,860,364, forward strand.
ACTGATTTGTGACAACTACATCTACTTACAAAAATCTCACCTAATTAAACACATAGGATTAATATATTTAAACAGATATGAAATTGCTCATTATAGGATCATAGAATATAATTTAATTACTATAATGTGAATTAAAATTACCAATTTAATGATGCCTTTGAATCCACGTTGAAGCAATGACTTCCCTTCCTTTTACTGTTCTTGATTCGTCAGATTGCAAGTACGAAATCACCCACCTCTAACTATCGAATAGTATTATTTTAATTTGAAATATATTTAAGAAATTTGGAGTGGATTGAGAGCTATGTTTTAACCAGCAATGTAGAAGGTAATGATGGCCAAAAAGGTTAGTTATTATTTCAGAGATACATACATACATACATACATACATACATACATACATACATATATATATATTTGTGTGTGTGTGTGTAGGGTTGTATTAGAGAGAAACGAGGAAAACCTTTTTACCCATTCTCACTTGATCTCAACCCATTATCTCCATGCCAATTCCCTATGTTTTAGCCACCCCTAGACCTTCCCAAAACTGAAATTTTGCAGCCTTAATAATGGGCCTTAAACCCATCTAAGCCCATGCCAAAATACTACGCAATTAAATCTAATTTAATCGCTTGTCGATATTGTATATCGATCGATATATTTATAACTATTATAAATATATGTAACATCATTTATTTCTCAAATCATATTCAAAATTTATAATTAATATTTTCTAAATATTAATTAATTTAATTAATTTATAACAATTATAAACTAATTAAATCTTTCGGTCTTAAGGGAATTAATCATTTCGGCTGTGTAACTCTTGGATGTAAATTTGGTCAGCGATTAACATCAAACTATTCTAATGTTAACGTCCACTCATCACTTAGCAGGTGGTGTGACATTATGGCCAAATTTATCGCTTAATCATTTTCGGTAAAATCCAATTTTAGTTTAATAAGCGTTACCCGGTTGTAACATTTGTTTACACCAATTCTCTTCGTCAAAACTATCACTTTGGACTTATGGAATTTGGTAATGGTCAAAATTCCAACCTCATCCACATTCAACTTTATAGTCCAAATACAAAATCCTTGATTCAATAATAACAATTACCATTAACCGAAATGCTCTGGCCAGAGACTTTGACTTTGAATTGACTTCAGTTGACCATGGTACAAACCGCGTATAACTGAGGAGACGAATCCTCTCTTGAATAGTGCTTCACTTCCAATACTTCCACTCAACCCAACTATAGTCACTCGATGGACGCCATGCCATGATTTGGCCATAATCAAAGTGGAGCTTTCATATTGAAGATCCACAGTATTCTCAAGTCAAGAGAACTGTATAAATCAGTCACATCGATATTTTCTGTTTGACCTTAGCTGTATTACCCAATAGAAAACTATCGAGTGAGTCGTTCCATAATTATCCAATAACTATTAGTACGTAACCCCTAGGTGCCCCCAGCTATCATGAGCAATACACTGCCCAACATTTGAAGAGCGTTACGTACTCCAGTCTCAACGAATGCATCGATATCCAGTCTCGATGCATCTTGACTAGGAACATTTAAAATGATATATTTGTTTCGTTGTGATAAATTACTCACGGTTAGAACACTTTGTAACTACTATCACAAAATATACCATTTATGGAATTTTCTTTTAAATATACTTTTAATTAAGTTAATTAATTAATATAATCACATTGTATCAAGTATATAATAGGAAGAAAATACCTTTTATTTAGAACAAGATTGGTCAACGAGTTAGATATATGTAACAAATTACATAATTGTCCCAAGGGCATACCCCTAACTCTATCAATCTCCTACTTGCACTTGGGATCAATTATGGAATCTAATTCCAACTTCTCCAATCAGTTTTCTAAAAACCAATTAGGTCAGTCCCTTAGTGAATGGGTATGCTATTATGTTTTAATTATCTACTTTGTCGATTAACTCTCTCTGACACTGATAAACTACCTTTATCATGTGGAACAATTCGAAGTATGTCTTGCGACTTCTAGTGAGCTTTAAGTTCTATCATGACCAATTTCATGACATTGTTATCTTATAACAATATTATGGGATTCTCAACATTTGGAATCACCTTTGGCTCAATTATAAATTTGTGCATTTATATCTATATACATTGGTTTATTGTAGCGCTATTCAAGTTAATGTTCTCAACATTTCGTTTAATCGACCACAATCACCTTTATTTTGAAACATTTTCAAATTAAAAATTTTAACTTGAATTTTATCATTGACATGTTATACTCAATATCACTTATAAAAGTTTGTGTCCAAACGTTCCATCATAACGAGTTCGTTGGTTCTATAAACAATTATATAGTATTTCATAAATATGCGAGAACACCTCAAACAACCATTTAGTGATATCAATTTGGATTTTATATTTGCTCCATGTATCAAATACATAAACAAAACACAATATCATACACAACATAACCTGTATGATAATTCCTATTGCTAATGCATAAGGAATCCAACTTACATGTTCTCTTTTTAATAGGGTGCTCTTGTATATCGTTTTGGGACAATCCCTATATCCTTTATACTCACCATAAAAGACATCATTTGCAATCCAAAATTTAGTATTAAAACAACTAAAGTTGATTTTAATACAAGCATATTGTTAAAATCAACAACGTGTTGTTTACTTATAGTTTAGAAATATCAATCTACCTTTTAACGTTCTTTCTTATGAACACATGCTTCCTCTACACTTTGATTGAAAATCAAACTATTTGATATTTCTATCAAAATACTTGTTCAATCTTGATGCTGATAAAATGATACATTTGTATCATTTCTTGGATCATATCCAAAGACTCACAAACCCAATATCTCTCCCACTGACTTTGAGGCATTTTTGGTTAATATGTGTATACTCTAAATCATTATTTAGAATTTTCTGTTTCTATACATAAGTACCAAACACTAAGTCTTATCAAGCGATAATTTGTGAGTAAATCTGAATTAACTTGAGCATGTTGAATACCGAATTTGTTATGCTAATTTCAATAATTGAAATTTGCGATATTATTCTTATCAACGTTGCTCATTTAATTCCAACCACATTAGTCTTTCCAATAAAGACACAATCTCGACCGATGGATCACATCTCTTTGGTTACGACCACCAAAATCATATTTTGATAGCGTACTTGGAATTATTTCAGATTTGCGCATCATACCATATAGAGTCAACAATCTTAATGGTTTAATTGAACAACCGAGGGTAATGTATATTTTCAACATTAAGAAACTCATAGTTTCTCTTCGATGTACGAGAATACTTATTAGTCATTCTAATGCTATATGTTAATTTAGGTTAGTTAATTTCACTTCATCTCATATAGTCAGTTCTATCTATGGATCAGATCCAATTCCATTTAACTACCAAAAATTTCTCAAAGAAATTCCTTCACAATGAAGTTGATATATCTTGAAACAACAATTGTTTCTTAGTGCAAATATAATATGGATTCATAAACGCTTTATGAACCTTTTTATTTATAAAACTGATTTTAGTTTACAAAAATTATGTTCAAAACATAAATATGTCATCTGATGACAGACCTTTCCAAAAACTTTTTGGAGATTCATATAAGATCCCTCATAAAAAATTATTATGTGCAATCTTTTGACTCGCATAACCTGCCAACTCCTTGGACTAGGATATGTTAGGATTTCTTACAAACCCTTATCTTGTATGATTTTGTAAACTATTGTTTAGATGAAATAATATCAACCTTGTGTACTAATCTTAAGTACATGACCTTATAGAAAGAAACTAACTCAACTTCACTAATAATTAATCGTAAATTGTCCAATAATGTCTGATTACTCCTTATCGATGCATCATTATGTATCACATGGAGGAGTGACTTTTGAGATTGAATCTATATTCATTTTTAGGTACATTTGGAATTCTTTCCATTATACTCACTTATTCAATCAAATCAAATCATTTTATTCTATTGCATGTTATTTTATATACTTTTCTTTTATATTCTATGAGTTTATCATAAACTTACTACATGTGTATCTAATAAACATTTTCGTGTTGGTAATAAATCATCAATGAATATAAAAAAGTATGTGGATCCCTTTTGGTATTAATAGACTTGTGATTGCATACATCAATATGTATTAATTCAAAGAGTTCATCAACTCTTATGATGGTCCCACTGAATGGGTGCATAGCCATTAATTATTTGAGATATAATTAACTTGTATCATATGATTCATAATCATATAGTAAAATTATTTCTCAAAACTACGGCTTAGTTTATAATTCCAAAACAACTGTAAATAATATTAAATACATATGTATTTTTTTTGCATCACTTTTACTATGAAAACAAATTCCATAATATAGTTCTATTTCATAATGAATATTCATATTGAAATATAGTTATATCACTTTTACGCATGTCCTCCACTTCTTGTTTTACTTTTTCAACAAGATTGGATTTGATACCCACTCCGGGTACATGGCGTCGTGGATGAAGCCGCTATTCTTCAACTTCTCAACTTCTTCTTTGAGTGCAGCGAATCTCTTCGGACCCAGGCCGTGGCGTTTCTGTTTCCCAGAAACACATTTTAGATTTATATTTAATGCATGGCTCGTTATCTCTAATGATATCCCATATATGTCCAGGTGAGTCCAGGCGAACACATCCAGGTTCTCCTAGAGAAAACTAACTCACTCTTTCATCAATTTCATACTAAGTTGCGATTCGACCTTTAGGACCTATGTAGGGTAATCAGCTAATTGGGATGTTAATTGTTAACCCGGTAGGCCCCACACTTCCATCCTTCGGTTCTTTCTGTGGATCCATATCCTTATGGAACCGACTGTGTTGCCCAAGTTAAGGCTCAGGCAGTGGTTGCTATGCATCCAACGCCTTGATGCAGAGAGTTCTTTCTACACCCTTCCCTTTCTCTCTTCGCCTCGCCTCTTTCAGTTTGGCAACATAACACTCACGGCCAAGCCCCTGATCTCCTTGAACAATTCTCATACCATTCTCGGTCGAGAACTTCATCGTTAAGCACCACGGAGCGATGGCCGTTCAAAATTCAGTAAGGGCCGGTCGGCCCAGAAAAGTATTATAAGCATAGTAGATGTTCAACACAACAAAAGGCATGACCTGCACTCTTCTACGGTCGCCCTCTCCAAGTATCACCGGTAGAACCACATATCCCACAAGCTCAATAACATCCTTGGATCCAAGATTTATACGGCTTTAAGTCCTTGCCCTACAAAAGCATCTAGTCATAGGCTTTCTTGAACAGAATGTTGACTGAACTCTCATAGTCAACAAACACTTTCCTCATAATAGCAGGGCCAAGCATGGCCGATATCACAAGTGGATCAATTGTCGAGGCCTTTACTCCATCAATATCTCTATTTCAGAACACGATATCATATGTCATAGTTCTGAGTAGCTTTACCAGAACATCATCCTTGATAGAAAAATAGCTCTCATTCACTGTGTGCTTTAACGCTCTCATATACTGTTCCATCTCGCTCTAACTTTTCTCGGCTGGATGCGGTTCATTAATAATAGTATTTATCACAAGACATTTCTCAAGCCGTCTGGCCTCATTAACACCGGGCCTGACTTGCACCTGTTGGGGGTTTGAAGCTCCTTGCTCGCCATCCCGCGGGGCTTGCACAAACTGTTGTTATTTCTTTTTGCAAATCAACTCATCGATCACATCACACAAATGTCTGCATTCGTTGGTGTTGTGACCATGTGTTTCGTGAAATCTGCAAAACTGTCTATATTTCTTCTCCTTATCAGTCGACTCCCTAGGACCCAACTTCTTGTGCTGCTCTTTACCCTGAGTAGCCAAGTATAAGCTTTTAGTCGAGTTATTCAGCGGAGTGTAATTGTCAAACTTCGGGATTCTCATACGTCTCCTTGAATCTGACTTCGTATCTTTAGCCTCATCATTGGTTTTTCTTTGTCCACCACTTCGATTCTCTATATTAACATCGACATTGCTTGAATTTCCTCCAGACTAACATTGGTTTTCCTATAGCCAGCACTTGGCTCTTCCAAGTGAAATAACTAATTTGTCTTTCTTTAAAATACGTCCATTGTCGATGGGGGTTTCATCTTCAACCATCTCCCAAAGTTAGTCTCAGGTTGGATCCCTCTAATCGACGCCATCAGCATAATATCCTCCAATGCATTGCTAACTTCGGTCGCCGTGGTATTAAACCCATTCAAGAAATCCTTTAAAGACTCTCCCGCTCCCTAGAAGAGGTTGGAAAGTGACATGATGTCCTTTGGATAGGTTGTGTGCATACGGAATTGCTAGATGAATTTCCATTCCAATTGCTTGAAAGACGATATGGATCTCGACGGCAGCCGGGTGAACCACATCGTCGCCATTCCCTCTAGGAAAATCGAGGAACAATAACAGCATACAACATCGACATCTCTAGTAAAGTCCATATACCAGTCATACTTCATCAAGTGCTGCCTCATGTTAACCTAAAAATGGATCAACACCCTAGATTAAGCGTGAAAGCACCAACCCTGTTCTTACAGAGCAATAATACAGAGAATCAATGTAGAAAAAGCAGAAAGTAAGAAGATAAGAAGATTTTTATAGTGGTTTGGCTGTTAATGAAGCCTATGTCCACTTTATAACTTTTATTATTGACTGATTGCTGTTACAAAGTGAATTAGATTACAAAGTTATTGAAGATCTCGAGTTAGACTAAGTCCTCAATGCAAGAGTTTACTGGATAATCACAGTAAACCCCTTGGATGACTGTTGTAAGGAGGAAGGAGAAGAGTGCAGAATAGTTTCTGTAGAGTTTCAGCAGCCAGTCCCAAGGATCCCATTTATGTTGCAGATAGGTGAGTATTTATATAGGTTGGAGAGCTACTGGGCTAGGCCTTCTTGCCAGATGCTTGCAAAGGACCGTAGGAAGTCGCACTGCAAATTTCATCACGAACTGAGCTAACTTGATGGATCGCTAGCGATCCATAACTTTCTGGCCCGATGGCGACCCAATGACTTGAGATGCTTCCCCCTACCCTCTGCTTTAAAGTCCACGGTGACCTGGTGAAATGGTATGGATCGCCAGTTATCCATAGCGATCTTGTACTTAGTGTATTTCTAAGCTTTGTCTTTGACTACCCATTGGACCAGATGCAAGTGAACTAAAGAATCTTCGAGCTAAGATCACGGATCGCTGGCGATCCATAGATGATGGATCGCTAGCGAACCACTGCCTTTGCATATTTTCACTTTTCTTTCGTCTGATTTCTTTTGGTTAGATGCTCTAGTCTTTTTGGTTGGCTCCTGAGCTATTCTGACTCGACCAAGCTGTTTCGACTTCCTCTGGATTCTGTTGGGTTAAAAACCTGGATAATATTTGCCTCCAAGAGTATGCCTTCGTTGAAAAGAAGGTGTGATCTGGAAGTAGTTTCTTTATGTTTCTACTTGGCGAGGTTCAGGTAATCGTGTTAAGACCATATGAATTTGACTTCGGCTATTCAGTTGCCGGTTAAGTTTTGACCTGAATTGTTGTTGCTTGTCATAACAAACCAAGTTTGGCCCATAACTTTCGGAATGCCTTTAGACAGCACGTGGATGATACTGGCTAATTTTGGAATTGATCGAGCTCAATTTGATGGATCGCTAGCGATCCATAGGCTATGGATCGCTAGCGACTCATAACTTCTATTTGGTGGATCGCTAGCGACCCAATGACTTAGACGTTTTTTCGTGTAATTTCCTATTTAACTGCTTCAAGCCAATCCATATTCGTTCTTACTTTCTTCTTACGACCCGAGCCGTCTTTTGCGATTTGAGCTACTTCGTGCGATTCAATCCAAACCTCGACCAAACTCTATATCCATCCATTCTACCACCGTCGCCAACCACCTACCGCCAGAGCCTCTCGCCGTTGATCAACTCAAAGCTTGTCGTCGCTTTGACTTCAACCCTAGCTCCTGAAACCCGGTTTCTTGGATCACCGCCGACCCTACCCTTCTAGATTGCTAGATTGCTAGGTCGTTGGATCGCCACTGTCAAAAACTCCAATCATCTTTGCCCTTTGATTCTTGATTCGAGATGGGTGATGCTGATTTTGACGTTCATTTAGTGATTCGACGACGGAGTGTGTTAGTGATGATTATAGTAAAGAGTCTGAGTTGATTGTAATTTAATGAAGGAAGATAGTAAATCGAGTCTTGAGTTCTTTATGGAACGACGTTCGAGCCTTGCCCCGATGCATGACATGTTTTGCTGTCTTCGTCCAATGAACCATAATTGACTTGTATTAAGTTACATTGCCGATACCCCATGACGCAACGCGAATTGGTTTTACCCTTCCAGAGGATTCAGATTGGTCTTGTTTTTTGCATGCTCAGTGTACCTATACTGGGAAGAACTTTTCGCATCTCTTCGGATAACGGATCCGTTATCGATCGTTGATCGATAAGGGGTAAGTGTAGCAGAAGTAATTCCAAAAAACGATACAGAAAGTTCTTTTCCCTATCTATTGGGAGCGAGCTATTTGCATGGGATAGAGCGTTTGTAGTGTTCAGGACACCAAGCTCACCCCCCATAGATAACACACTGCACTTTCCCTGGTATATACTTGAAATCTGACGTGTCAGCATGAATCGGTATCCTTTCGGAATTCAAGTGTTATAGGGGAGTTTTTGGTTAAAGATAGAATTACCTGACCTCTTTGGATGCAAGTCTTATTGTTTAGAATGAAGTATCCGTCTTCTCGCCGTAAGTCCAGCAGAGGAAGCCTAGCACTTTCAGAAGCTGAATCATCATCTGTCGCCCCCTTCCTCTTCCGCTTCCTGGCTTGAATACGGTCAACTAGTCCTATTTGGTCCCGTTATAGACCGAACTCCGCCGAATTTAAGAGTTCTTCTTAACCTGCCGGAGAGAGCTTCTTCCGTAATCTCCACCAAGGTTTTGCATAACATTTGCTTGCAACATAGCATTCCGAAGGATGATGTGTGCCTGCTGGAGAAGGATGAATTTGCCCATATGCCCCCTTCGGGGTACACCACTTACCAGCAATATATGTGCTTAAACGAAGCAATGCCTCCCTTTAATGATTTCTTGAGAGAAACTCTTTCGAACCTGGGAATTACCCCGTTCCAAATCCATCCTAATGGGTATGCGATCTTGACTTGCTTGCACATTCTGTTTATGTGGACATTTAACCATGCTCCAAGTTTCGATGAGTTGAGATATTTTCTCTCGTTTAAGAGGAGAGACGAGTGTCTGTCCCTTGTCATCATTGAGGCCTAGAGGAATCGCAAGGTCGTGATGCAGCTTCAAAGTAATTTGTCCCAGTTCAAGACTCGGTACTTCTTCGTTAGATGTCTCGAAAGCTTCAACCGCCTTTGGACAACAGGAGGGTAAATTCTCTTCTTTACTCATTGAATTTTGAAATGTTGCTAGAGAGTTTATAGCAAGTCAAATGCTTCCTGTAGTTATTCCGAAACCAAATAAAGACTCATCACTTGACCAAACTTTCCATACCCCGAAGGCTGTAGATGCCGAGGAGAGATCGGTTAAGTTCTTGCTGACGGATGAAAACTTGCTTCGGTATGGACTGTTGCATACAGGGAGATCTTCCGTAGCAGTTGAGGTCCCGTCTCTTTCTCATTTCAGAATACAGACGCGCTCTACTTCTTCGTCCCATGGTTCTGAAGGGGGTGTTTTTCAAGAAAAGGAAGGCTTGTCTGGCGAGTCGGCTGAAGAGACCCATGAGGAAAGAGATGTTGTGACCGAAGCTAGCTGTCCAGACAGAATGCCCCCGATTCCGAAGGAAGAGGAAAAGGAGTTTAAGCAGGGAGAAGGCAAGGCTGCAACAACAACAAAAAAAGAGGAGGGTGAAGTTGAGAGTAGCAGTAGCTATGGTTCCTCCTCTAGTGATGATGATTTTACCGCGGGTTTTGGTGACGAAGACTCTGAATCATGTGACGAGACTCCAAGAATGAGTCCCGTTATTTCGAACTCGCCTCCTTAAGAGACCTGCAATAAAGATGCTGCCCTAAAAGTCAACCGACGTTGGGATTCCCTGATTAAAGATGCCGACGTAGACTTTGAGGATCTGAGCAACGTCTACGTCGATTTTGATGAACTTATGGGGTAAAATTTTAGATTTGAAGAGGTGTCTCTTCGTTCGGGCCATCTTGCGCCCGAAATCAGTCCGATTTCTACCACAATGGCTGCTCGATCTAGTTTGTGACATCATTTTAGGCCCCACCGGACACATTACACGTTTCACTAGGGTCACATTCACTTACACACACATTATTAAAGCCTATTTTCCATTACTAAAGCTCTTTATCTATTCTTCATGTCAAGTGCTATGAGAGGATGTGGTCTTTATGACAATCTCAAGGAGTTCACCGATTTGCAACACTGGTCGAAACGATCCACCAACCATCATTAGCCTCGTGAGACCGAGGAGGAATGGAGAAGATGGAAGGATTCGGAGGCTGAAGCTCGTCATTAGGATGGGAGGGAATAGAGTCGTACGTACAAAAGCAGTTACGAGAAGAGAAAGGCCATTGATGAGCGAGGGGAACCGTCCAAAAGGTTAAAGGTCAATTGCAGTTCTCATCCTTTAGAGCAACAGGCCTTTCCCCTGGCTCTAGCTTCGGTCGGTCTCGAAGTTCCAGTTTCTTCTGTTCAAGCTCCATCTTCTTTCCAAGTTCCATTGTCCCATGTGGTACTTGCCCCTGGTTCTTCGCGCCCTCATTAGAGATCGGCTTACGTTCTTCCAACTGTTCCTTCTAGACTTGAAGCAGCGCTCCCTAGGTGGTTTTTGAAAGGGGTCGAGTTTGACCTCGACCTTCGCCCAGTCCGCAAGGATTCATATATGCCTCACCTTCAAGCAATCCAAAGTGATTTGGAGCAAGCCGAGGGATGGGAAAAACTATGCAAGCAGCTAGCTGATACGAACCACAATAATTACCAAGAGATCCTCTCCTTTGAATCGGAGAAGGATGACTTCGAGAATGCGTTGGCGGAACGCGATGCCAGAATTGAACGACTGGTACAAGAAAGGGACGCGGCGCTTCGGGAGAGTAAAAATAGCATCGGCATGCTAAAAGAGTTGAAAGAGGCCCATGAGAGAATAGAGATCGTCTATAGAGATGAAATTAAGAAGGCCCATGCAGAAGAAGTTAAGTTGAAAGTGGAACTGGAAGCTCGCAACGCGATTGTTGAAGCCCAGAAGAAGACCATTGTTGATCACGACAAGATTGTTGAAACAAAACAATCATGGAATACGAGGAGGTCGTGAAGTCGCGTGATAAGACCATTTTCGATCAGGCTCAGATGATTGCCCTGCTCCAGGAAAGAGTTGCGCAGCTTAGCATCGACAAAACTCGCATTGAAGTGGAAAAAGCCGCCGTTACGGTGGATTATTTGGAGCTACAGGACACTTGGACGATACCATCTTAAACTTCTACATCAACTCCCTGTTTCATCAAGGGAGTCTCAGTTATCTGGGCTTCACGTTCCCACGCACTCTCGCTATGGTTTGGAGGAAATTTTTGACCCGTTTCGGAGATAACGGGGATGCCTACACTGAGTGGGAGCTAGAGTATGCCCACCTTAACGAAGAGTCTAAGAAGGTGCTGGCAGAGGACCAGGAAATTCTGCAAACTGAAAAGGAATGGGAAGTTGTCGATGTTGTTATGGCAGCGACTGCCAAAATGATGCCAGAGCCAATTGTTTCTGGATCTGGCGAATCGTCGGGACAGCCTCACAATCAATTGGAAATTTCTGGACCTGAAGCTTCTCCGTAGATTGTGCAACCATCCAAAGAAGAAGAAGGAAGTGAATATGAGATCGACATTCTCGGCCACTCCTCTGATGCAGGTAACCTCCTTATTTCTCTCGAGTTCGAGAATTTTCAACTCATGCCGTAGGAGCAAGACAAACTTAATGCTTTTATTTTTGATCTTACAGGTTTGTCTTCCTTACCCGCTGATCGGTTGGTTTCCTTGATACCTGGACCCGTCGCTATTTCAACCGCTTTCGTACTCGTGTCCATAGCTACTCCGGTTGCTGTGTCTATGTCTGGTTCGCAGCCAGGGCCAAAGTCTGAGCAAATTGCTGCATTGCATGGCTTAGATGACCCTTCTGTATCTTTGGAGGGCGATTTTATGGTAGCCGAAGCTCGGGAGCAAGAGGTCCGGATTGAGCACCCGCGTATATCCGAACAACAACTGGTTGCAGTCAAGAAAGAAAAGGTTGAAGCATAAAATCCTCGAAGAGCCCTCGCAAACCCCGGAAGCACAAGACGAAAGGGGAGACTTCTAAGAAGGCTAAAGATCAGGGAGGAGAAGTTGGCACCTAGGAGATAGTCGATATCACTGGTAGCGACACTACCTCTAGCTAGGATTTTGAAGGGAAGCAAAAACTTCCAACCAAAGGCAGGAAGGGGAGCGGTAGAAAAAGGCTTTGAGAAGCCCGAATGGTAGTGGAGCTGGTTTTTAAGGTGGTTCGTTTTGTTTTGTTCAAGTGCAGAGTCTGCACTTACTGCTTTTGCTGTAGCGTTTGTACTTTTTCTTTTCGTTGGCCGGTATTGTATGGGTACGGCCCCCACATTTTGACCTTGTTGTAAAAAAAAGTTAAAAGTAATACAATGCTGACATTTTGATTGTAACTTTACCTGTCTGCTTATCTATGTTTTATGCACTTATGTCTATTTCATTTGCTACTATTTTATTTTATTTAGTCATGTGTTTACCACCAAAATTCTTTGTTTCGAGTAACAGAATTTGTGAAGTGTTTTCGTTCTTGAGCATTTCTATTTGAGTATCGGTGTATGCCAACCAATTCACAGGGCTGTTTACTTCGAACACCCGACAAACGACTGGTTGATCCTAGTGCTTGTTTACTATTGTCTTCTTTATCACCGGACTTGCTTTATGGTTCCTATCCTTGGGAACTTATGATTTAAATAGTTTAATTATAGATTACTGCTGGTCAATAATTGGAATTTCCTACCGATTTGTAGCACGTTGATTTTGTTGGATTCATGCCCATTACTCTTGATAATAGGAGCAGATTGAACGAGTTTCCTGGTATCGCCGGGGCAATTCTGGTACTTAAAAGTGTGCGCGACTTATTGTGTGCGCGACTTTTGGGACCGATATGACTCATCGATCCAGAACAGTTTCGGAACTTCTCAACATTGGCACTCTTCGGGCAACGTGAGGATTTTATGCTTTAAGAGTGTGATTCCACGGCTCGAAAAGGTAGCGCGTGGCTTATGGGATGCGCGACTTTTGGGACCGGTATGACCCATCGATCCAGAAGGGTTTTGGAACTTCTCGACCTTGCCAAACTTCAGGCAACGTGAAGATTTTTTTATAGCGTGACTCCATGGCTCGAAAAGGTGGTGCACGGCTTATGGGATGCGGGGCTTTGATTCGAGCCTTCCCGATGCCGTCGGAGCAACACCGGTTCTTAGAAGGTGGGGATCGGGTTCCGCTGATCCAACGGTTTGAGTCGATTTGCTTCCGTTGACACGACATGTAAGTGGGGCTTAATTGAGCGTGATTCCACTATCTCAAGCAGCACTTGAATGGTTTTGAGCCGATTTGACCCCATCGACTCAGCAGGTTACTATTATGAACGTAGCTTTATTGGTTCAGAAAGCAAATCAATTTTATTAAGAAAAGTTGGGCAAGTTCTGCCTATTTACAATTCTCCCAGTATCCCGGGACGACTGCTGAAAAATAGAAAGTACATAAGATAGTTTCAAATAAAGTAAGGACGCAGCGATTCGCTGTTCCATGCTCGGGGAATTTGGATTCCGTCCATGGTTGTCAGTTTGAAAGTTCCATCTTCTAGCTATTGATTGGCCACATATGGCCCTTCCCAATTCGGTCTGAAGGCTTTCGGCATAGGATAGACTCTTTTGAGGAAGAGGTCTCCCACATCGACGGTTTGGTTGCGAACTCTAGAGTTAAAGTACCGTGTGACCCTCTTTTGGTGGGCAGCGGTCCTTGGTTCGGCTTCTTCCCTCTTTTCATCCATCATATCAAGCGACTCGAGTAGGAGCTGCTCGTTTTGTTTGTTATTGAAATTTTGCATTCAGTGATAGGGGACTTCTAGTTCGACGGGAATCATTGCCTTTGAACCATATGCCAAGGCGAACGGAGTATGCCCGGTTGCAGTTTTGTGTGTTGTCCTATAGGCCCATAGTACGAGTGGAAGTTCATCAACCCAATTTGCTTTAGCTTTAGTCAGCTGATTTTTGATAGTGGAATTGATGATCTTTTTTATTGCTTCCACTTGCCTGTTTTCTTACGGATGAGCGACTGTGGAAAAGCTTTTCTTGATTCAAAAGCGTTTGCGAAAGTCTTTGAACTCGACACTTTCGAATTGGGTCCCATTATCAGTGATGATTTTCTATGGCACGCCAAATATGCAAATGATGTTTCTAGTAACAAAATTAATAACTTTCTTTGTGGTAATTGTGGCTAGCGGTTCCACTTCGGCCCATTTTGTGAAATAGTCAATGGCAGCATAACATATTTGGCCCCTTCTTTAGCTATCGGCAATACTCCAATTAGGTCAATTCCCCATATTGCGAACGACCATGGGCTGACCATCTGCATTAGCTCTGTTGATGGAGTTCTTTTAATCTTGCTGAATCTTTGGCATCGATCACACTGTCTTTGTAAGGGTTTGCCCCCCAGTATGGTCTCCGCAATTGCCTTCGTGAACTTCCTTCAGGATTCGCCGATCTTCGTCGTCGGTCATGCATCTGAGCAAGGGGGTAGAGAATCCCTTCGGTAGCGTATTCCATCTTGTATTATGAATCGCGGTGCCTTCCGGAGAAGCTTTTTCCGTTGATTCCTATCAATTGGAAGAGTCCATGTAAGAAAGTAGTCATTGATTAGCGTTATCCATATTTTCGGTTCGACAGTGGTTTCCAAAATCCAGTAGACATCCATTTCATTTATGCTTGGAGCGATCAGGTTCTCATCCAGGACTAGTCCCAACAATTGAGCTTCTCCGAAGCTTGCCAATTTAGCTAAGTAGTCAGCCTTAGTGTTTTTCTCCCGCGGGATGTGAATTATGGTGTAATGTTCAATGTCGTTCAGCAATTCTTGTACCTTAGATAGATATGGGGCAAGGTTCTCCCCTCAAGCCTGATATTCACCTTTCACCTGGCAGATGACTAGTTGAGAGTCGTTGTAGACGTGAATGGACTTTATTCCAAGTTCCTTCACAACTTTCAATCCTTCTATCAACGCTTCATATTCCACTTTATTATTTGTTGTAGGGAATTCCAAGCGTAGGGCATAACAAATGGTTCGCCCATCGGGGGTTTCCATCGTGTTTCAATTTCCAACGGTGTTTCTTCTTCGTCATCTCGTATGGTAAACTCGGTGATGAAATCTGCTAGCAATTGCCCTTCTCGGATAGTAAGTGATATCATATTGGCTCAATTCGATATTCCATTTGGGGAGTCACCCTGAAGTTTCGGGCTGGTACAATACTTGCTTCAGAGGCTAATCAGCCAGTACTTTGATTGGATGCACTAGGAAATATGGTCGTAACTTCCTAGAGGCAATACGCTAGCTTTCTAGCTTTGGGTAATTATTCTCTGCTCTAGTAAACCGCTTGCTAATGTAGTATATGGGTTGTTGAATTTTTTCTTCACGCACAAGGGCAGCGCTCAACGCGTTAAGTGAGACTGCTAAGTAGATGAACAGGTCCTCTCCATCCACTGACTTTGATAGGATTGGCAGGGCTTACATGTCCGCAGCAATTCTTTAAATGCGGTTTGACAAGCCTCATTCCATTCGAAGTTCTTCTTTCCTTTCTTTAATGCATCAAAGAACGGTATGCATTTGTCGGTGGCTTTCGAGATGAACTGGCTCAGCGCTGCGACTTTCCCGTTTAGGCTTTGCAATTCCCTCTTGTTCCTCAGGGCTTGTACTTCTCGTCGAGTAGTTAATTGCTCTAGGTTTGCTTCAATGCCTCTGGCACTCACTATGAATCCCAAGAACTTTCCGGAGGCTACCCCGAAGTGACATTTGAGTGGGTTGAATTTCATTCCATATTTTTGAAGTATTTCAAACATTTCAGCGAGATTATCCAATTGGTTGGCAGCTACCCACGATTTCACCAACATGTCATCCACATAGACCTCCATGGTTTTTCCGATCTGACGCTTGAACATGGCATTTACTAATCTTTGTTAGGTTGCCCCTACATTCTTTAAACCGAATGGCATTACCCTATAGCAGTATAATCCTAGGTCAGTAATGAAGCTGGTGTTTTCTTGGTCGGGCTCGTGCATCTGGATTTGATTGTAGCTCGAGTATGCATCCATAAATGACAGCAGTTCATGCACAGCCGTTCCGTCCATAAGCTGGTCAATTCTGGGAAGTGGAAAACTATCCTTCGGGCAGGCTTTGTTTAAGTCTGAGTAGTCAATATAAGTTCGTCATTTCCCGTTGGACTTCTTGACCAAAACCAGGTTAGATACCCATTCGGGGTAGGTCGCATCATCGATAAAACCATTGGACATCAGTTTGTCGACTTCTTATCTCAATGTCTCAGACCGCTTTAGGCCCAGGCTACGCCTCTTTTGCTTTACTGGTGTAAACCTGGGATCAATGTTGTGTATGTCATGCAATTTCTAGCGATAGCCCGTACATATCGGAATGTGTCCAAGCGAACACATCCAATTTGGCATGAAAAAATTTGGTGGGTTCTAATTGCTTCTTGCTTCCTAGGTGCGATCCAATTTTCAAGACCCATGTCGGGCCATCCATACCGACATGAATAGACACCGTCAATTCTGCCGGTGCTGCCCGATCCTCCTCTGAACTCTTCTTTCTAGGGTCCAAAGCCTTGTCGAATCGGCTATGGTCCCCAAGCCAGGGTTGCTCTGTAGTTGTTATTCGGCAGGTTCGCGAATGTGAAGAGTTCTCCCCACATTCTTTCCCTTTTATTTTCTTTTGGATTCATGCAATTCTACGATATAACATTCCTTGGCAATACTTTGGTCTCCTTTGATTACTCCAACTTCATTTTCCATTGGGAACTTCATGGTAAGGCACCATTGGGCTAAGGCGATTCTGAAATTCGCCATTGTGGGTCGTCCCAAGAAGGCATTGTACACTGACATTTCGTCTACGATCACAAAGGTTTGAGTAAGGGTGACTCTTCGGTCGCCTTCCCTAAGTTCTACAGGTAAGTCAATCGTTTCGATAGGTTGTTTAGGCTAATCAATGAATCCTTGAATTTTGGTTTGGTAGGCAGATACATCTTTCATGTTGATCTTCATTTGATCAAAGGTGCGCTTGAAAAGGTTGTTCACAGAACTGTCGTTGTCAACCAATACTCGTCGAACCATGGCGGGTCTGATTCCTATTGTCACGACCATGGGATCATGAGTTGGAGCTTCAATCCCTTCAGTGTCCCGATTTTGGAATACTGTACATCATTCCAAGTTTTCTGCTGCTTGGTTGGAGCTCCATCTTCGATTGTAAGGCATGATTCCTTCGGAGCGTGCTTTAACAAACTCACATACCGCTCCATTTCTCCCCAACTTCTCTACGTGAGATGTGGTCCTCCAGATATTGTTCCAATGATGAGTCTCTGGTCAGTTCTCTTTGATCCCTCCTTGCTAGTTCCAACTTGGCTTCTTCGATCCCTAGGGCCTGAGGAGTCACGGGCTGGTCAGGATTTTGTGGTTTTCTCATGTATTATTGAAGCTTGTTCTCCCGGATCAGCTCTTCGATCAAGTTCTTTAGATGACGGCACTCGTTTGTGTTATGATCATGCATCTAGTGGAAGCGACAGAACTTCCCCGAACGCTTTTGTTGTTCAGTTGCTTCCTTCCTAGGGGTTTTTTTATACTCCTCTGTCCCCTGTGTTGCGAGGTAGATGTTTTCCGGAGTATCATTGAGTGGGGTGTAATCCTCGGGCCTAAAGCCTTTAAGTTGTTTATTGTTTCCATTTCATTTATTGGAATTTTGGTTCTTCCTTTTTTGGTTTCCATCTTTCCCTGCACTTTCTTTAGCGGTCCCGGAAGCATTTATGTTCTGGTTCATTGTCATGTCACTATGCCCGACGTTCATCGGTTGCACGCCGGTAGGCTTCCTTTCCAACTCTTATTCCTTTTCCAATCTCAAGGATTGACGTGCCTTACGGTTCAAGTCATTCCTAGTGGTAGGTTGTTTCATCTTGATCCATTTTCCGAATTCAGTTTCACGGTGGATGGCGTGGACCAAAGCCATGAAAACCATATCCTCATTCGGATTGCTTACCACCGTCACTGCGGTGTTAAATCCGTTCATGAAAGACTTCAGAGATTCATTTCATCCCTGGAATATGCCAGACAAGGACATCACGCCTTTAGGCTGCACTGTGTCAAGTCTAAATTGATAAAGGAATCTAGTTGCTAGCTGGTCGAAAGTAGAGATAAATGTTGGCAGAAGCCTAGTGAACCGCATGGAAGAAATTCCTTCCAGAAAAATGGGAGAACATCTACACCGAACAGCATCTGAAGCATTCGCTCCATCCATGTACGAACTGTACTTGTACAATTGGGGTTTTTGGTCTTTTGTTCCATCATAGGACAGAATAATTAGCATAGTGAACTTTTTTGGATATTGCTCATTCAAGATCTCATTAGTGAAGGGAGTCCGACTTGGAGCAGATCCTCATTCATCATCTCTTCTATTCTTATTCTCATCCATCAACTGCTTGACCATATCTACTATAAATGCCTCTGATGTCCGATAGTCCGGAGGTCAGCTGTCACTCACCACACCAAGCATTTGGCTTTGCAAACGGTCTTGGTGAGTGGGCTGAAGCCTAGGCACTATATCTTTGGAAAAGCCACTCCCTTAGGGTCCCATTGGCTAGCGGTTGGCCTGATTGGGGGAAATTTGGACATTCCTAGCATTGTTGAATGCATTGGCGTTTCCTTCCAACTTGTCGTCGTTAAATTGCTCTCCATCTTCTGAGTCGGAGAGGTCCATGGCAATATCCTCTTATGGGGTCTTCGCTCCTTGGATCAAATTCATAGCCGGTTGCCTTGCCGTTGGTGGAGTACTTGTATTTCCTTCTACTTGATTCCCACGGTTCCAACTTTCACTCCTCTTTGCGGCTGCTTTCCGTTTCTTCTGTTTAGACCAGAAATGGAAGAATTTTCTTGTTCTACAGCAGCCGTAGGTTCGGTCATAGTTCTTGGAGCAGGACGTGCTTGTAAGGTCAAGAGGGCATTAAGCTTATCCATAAGAGCTCTCTGACTACTTTCCATTTTCTAATTGATTTCATCAACCATTTTATTCAACCATTTCTTGTAATGACTTCGCGTTGATTGGAGGATCCTGGCACCCAATCTCCTACTTTAGCGCCATTTACTTCAGTTTGCTGATGATTCATCTCCTCTCCGACTATTACTGCCCTATGGATCTTCCAAAGGCAGTTCTTTTCCTTCCCGGAGCCATTGATTCTAAGCAACGGATTTTTTAAGCAAAAATTGAAGATCTAACTTCTGAACCTATCTGATCCAAAATAGATAGCTAGATCTAAACCATGAGTTGGAGTTCTCAGTGAAAGCACCAAAATATTAATCAAAAAAATGGATCAACGCCTTGGATTGAGCGTGAAAGAACCAGCCCTGTTCTTATAGAGCAACAATACAGAGAATCAATGTAGAAAAATAAAAAATAGTAAGAAGACAAGAAGATTTTTATAGTGGTTCGACTGTTAATGAAGTCTACGTCCACTTTATAACTTTTATTATTAACTGACTGCAGTAACAAAGTGAATTGGATTACAAAGTTGTTGAATATCCCGAGTTAGACTACGTCCTCAATGCTGGAGTTTACTGGAGAATCACTGTGAACCCCTTGGATGACTGTTGTGAGGAGGAAGGAGAAGGGTGAAGAATAGTTTCTGAAGAGTTTCAGCAGCTTGTCCCAAGGATCCCCTTTATGTTGCAGATATGTGAGTATTTATAGATGTTGGAGAGATACTAGGCTAGGCCTTCTTGCCAGATGTTTGCAAAGGACCGTAGGAAGTCGCACTGCAAATTTCATCACGAACCGAGCTAACTTGATGGATCACTA
The DNA here is from genome assembly GCA_030737815.1 of Allium fistulosum. NCBI lineage: Eukaryota > Viridiplantae > Streptophyta > Magnoliopsida > Asparagales > Amaryllidaceae > Allium > Allium fistulosum. The sequence goes on from CM060904.1 coordinate 695,880,532, forward strand.
GCGATCCATAGCTTTTTGGCCCACTGGCGACCCATTGACTTGAGATGCTTTCCCCTACCCTCTGCTTTGAAGTCCACAATGACCTGGCGAAATGGTATGGATCGCTAGCGATCCATAGTGCATGAATCGCTAGCGATCCATGTATTTAGTATATTTCTGAGCTTTGGCTTTGACTACCCATTGGACCATGATGCAAGTGAACTAAAGAATCATCGAGCCAAGATTATGGATCACTGGCGATCCATAGATGATGGATCGCTAGCGATCACTGCCTTTGCGTATTTTCGCTTTTCTTTCGTCTGATTTCTTTTGGTTAGATGCTCTAGTCTTTTTTGTTGGCTCTTGAGCTATTCTGACTCGACCAAGCTGTTCCGACTTCCTTTGGATTCTGTTAGGTTAAAAACCTAGATAACACCTCGGATCCGTCTTCCCATTGTATGACGGCATCGTCGACATTACAAACCTCCTCGTGTATTCCTCATGCAAGATATCTTCTGTGAATGGATTCTGGCTCATGGAGGAACCCACTCATCATTAGTCCGATGTTGGCTCTAACTTATAAGTCTCCTAACCATTTCAGTCAAATCCAACTTAGGTGGATCTACTGAACGACAGTAATCATGATCCGTCCCAAGTGTTTGGCCTGGCAAATGCTCTTGGTTTGTTTCACAATACCTGGGTTCTCCAAACTCTGAGAGAATCGTTCATTCAGCAGTTCCATGAACATAATCTATCCATGGTGGATCTGACGCACCAGCTTTATTTCCAACATTCTAGCCGTCTACATCACATCCCAAAGCCAAATCAACACCATCACCCGAAATTCGACCACTCGAGCCACGATTATATGGTTCGATACCGATCTCTTTAGATGGATCAGTACAGATACATAGGCCTTAGCCATGGTTCGGTCCCGTCTTCTGTTTTGACCTTTCGATGTCATTTGAACCATCTTTTGCTTAATGTTCCTTTGCCTTTGCTCCGACGATGAGGAACTATCAGATTCTAAACTAGAAGGCATTCTATCCATCTTGCTTCTTCTGTGACTATTTGTTCTTTGATTAAACAAATCCAAGCTTTGCTTCACTTGCTGATTCAGTTCATTGCGGATTTCCTGAAGCTTGTCTTCCATTTGCTTCATCATACGGTCCATCTCAACCCTAGTGATCACATTTGTTGGGTTCTTACCTTCGTTAATGGTTGGCTGTGCAACCTCCTCGACATGTTGGGAACCAACATTCTCAACATTATCAACAACACGTGAACTGGTGGATCGATCCCTTCTAGGAGCCATGGTAGAAAGCACTTGTGTAGATTTTTTGAAAATCTTAGCAATTTCAAATTCTATAAAAGAAGAAAACTAGATCTAACTCTTGTATTTAGACAATCTAATAATAGATGATGGATCCAAACAGGCTGAGAATCATTTTTTAGTGAAAACACCAAAATGTTAGTATCAAAATATTGCACCAATACCCAAGAGATTATGTAGAGAATGAAAGTGATGAAAAGTAAATTAAAATGACCAAAAATAGAACAACACATTGGTTCGGCTAATCGTTGCCTACGTCCACTTGAGATTTTTATTGATAATATTGTTGTTTTACAAGTGCTTTTCTTATGGTTCGATACCACTCCATAGGCAATCATAAGAGATTATGTTAAAATAGAAGAGAGCAAAAGGATCCCCGAAATAATGCTCCACCATGCCTATTTATTGTCGTAGGTCATCGAGAAAATCTCTAGTACGTCCTCCTCCATGTTCTCCGCGATCTAGTAGCAGTTTCTCTTGAGGAAACATCGCCAAGTCAGCAATCAACTATGGATACCGAACCATAAGCATGGATCAATACCAATCCATTAGTTTGACTTACGGATTGTTCTTGTCACTTTGGAATAAAGCGATACATCATTAGCTTTGTGATTTCAAATTTGTTTATATAGCTTTGAGCTTGTTTTTGAGTCAGTTGGATGGATTGATGGAGGAGTAGATTTGTTGATTTCTGGCACTCCAAAAGTTCAATAGCAAACAATAAATGAACGACCTATGGAGTTTAAAGTTGGTTGGTAATATCAATACTTGGGCATAGGAAGGAGTTGGAGTGGTTGGGTGCACGTTTCTCGTTCGGTGTTGGTCCACGGGAATGGATCGGTACCGATCCATCAGATGGTGGAATCGAGCTTTGCAATGTTTGGAGTGCCATGTCTTCATCTTGTGATCTCGATTGTATTTAGTTTCTGGACATTACGGCCATCTCTTTGGGCTTTCTACCTCGATAGCTTTCAAGTTCTACTCATCGAGTCAGTCTAGATACCATCTGATCAAAAATCTAGATAACAGTTAATTATATTTGTGAAATTTAGTAAGTAGAGAAGATGTTTTCATAATGAAGTAAGAATAAAACAAATAAACAACTTTAGGAAATCACTCCACATACGAGTACCTGACCGGAGGTAGATGGCCGAAAACCTAGCGTAGAGTTAAAGCAAGTGGGAGTGATCCTACATGAAGATTAGATGCACTACAATGCACATCAGCAGTGCCGATGCACTACTGGAAGCAGTAGTCGTTGGAACTGGGCTAACCCACATCGGAGCAAATAGGTAAACTTTAATTTTTTATTCCATTTGGATTTCATTGGACCTATGAAGTCTATATTTATTTAGATCTTATCTAAATTTGTTTTAAATAAAATAAATATTTTATTTAATTTATAAATAAATTTATACTATATAATATAATATGTATATCATATACACATAAGTGTATACGGGCACATGCAACATGAACGATGTATATGGTTTGGCATGCCCGTATATAAATGTTGGGATTTACACTGCAACAGACATAATAGCTGTAACGATCCAGAATTTAGTCACTTTAAATATGAATATTTAATATATTTTTAAATAATTAATTAGTGAATTTTATAGCTCAAATAAACCACATTTAAATAATAGCCAATGATGGTGAAGTTGTTTCAAAATTGGTTTACAAAAATAATTAGTTCGAAGAAAATCGAAAATGTGACCGAAAATCGTTTGTCGGATTTTCGATTTTTCATCTTCAAAAAGTTGTCGGAAAACGTTGTGTACACTAGAATACACACACACACACACATTTTTACTGTAAAATATGAAATGGTTAGGGTTTAAATAATTTACTTAAGGTAAAAAGGTAAGTTTGACTTTTCCTCTAATTTTAAATTTAGAAAGGAAAAAAATAAAAGAGAAAAGATGTGAAAAAGGTAATATCACATCATGATAATCTAACCTTATACATTTCAAATAAGGTTGATGTGATGGAGGGGGTGGCATGTTGGTTGATGCTCATGAAGGTAAAGAGGAGGGTGAGGTAGCACAAATGCGTGGAGGGTAAGAGGACTAAGGGCAAAAGGGTAATTCTCTTATTTCATTTTATATAAAAAAGGTTTCTTTTTTTCCGTTCTCATTTTCATTTCACCTATTCATTCTTAAAATGCCATTTCTTTCGTTCAAAGCTTTTAAATTTATTTCCATGGCTTCCTTTGGAATTTCAAGTTAAAAATCTTCTTTTTTCTACTTTAAATCCTTATAATCTATTTAAAAAATTCTTCTTTTCTTCTTTGCTCCTTTAAACTTTCAAAAACAAAGCCCAAATTCCCTCCACTACCTTAGGACAAGCCCTCCACTACCCAAGGCTGAACCCATCTATCCCCTTAAGCCCCTAAAAATCAAGTTTTTACAAAGGAGAATCCAAGTTCTTGTATTGGGAAAAATGTGGTGGTGGTTTTTTTGATTTCGTGATAGTTTGATGAGTAAATCCCACCTTTAAAACCAAAACTTTTAACTTTTTATGTGTTCAGTTGTTTAGTTGTAAAGTGGCGTTGCTTGTGTGTGTGTGTGTATATATATATATATATATATGTTTATATGTAGTGTTTGTTATGGACTAGAAATGAAGTCAAAATGTTAAGTGATGGTTTGAAAGTGACGGTCTTTAATTTGTGTATGGATGCGTTTACATTTGTATATGTGTTTCTGCTCATGTATGTGGATGTTATATGCTAAAAGGAAAGTTCCCACTTGGTTTTATTGATGTTGTGACATCGAGAACCCTTGGTTTTAAACTTGTTTTACTCATGTATTTTCTAGGAAAGCTTTATAAAGTTTTCAAAACTTTACCTTTTAGTTTCCAAACCCTCATACAAAGTTTATAAAGTAATTCAAAATACAAAAGGTAAAGTTTTAAAAGGCTAATTGATATATATAACTAGTTTTTAGGTCATGGTATCCATAACGATAGTCACTATGGATGCAGTCCGTAAAACGAACACTTTTTATAAACTAAAAGTGTTTTCATTTTAAATATTTTTGAAAAGTATTTCAAATATGTTATAAGGATCAAAAAGGTAATTATTATTTATTAATTAAGTAAGGGTTTAATGATTATTTATTTATTAATTAAGTAAAGATAATTAATACTTATTTATTATTAAGTAAAGGTAATTAGTACTTATTTATAATTAAGTAAAGGTTAGTTATTGATTAATTATTAATTAAGCAGTTTTAGTTAATTATTATTTAAGTAAAGGTATAATTAATTATTAATTAAGGGTAATTATTAATTAATTATTAATCAGTTAAGATTTAATTGTTACTTAATCATTATTTAAGTTAATATTTAATTATGGACTAAATATTATTAAATAAGGGATTAAACTTATTTTTAATTAATTAAGTAAAGCTTTTTAATTTTTAATTACTTTATCTCCAAGGATTGATTTATTTAAAAAGCGGCATTCTTTTACAAAGAATGATTTAAAAACAAGTGATTAGCCAAACAAATATGGATAAGTTATAAAATGTTGACATGTTTTATTAGAAGTAAGTCATCTTGTATTTAGCACTAGAAACCAATGAGTAGGCTTTCCTATATCTGTGAGATTCAGAACTTGATTTTATAGGCGAGGGATAGATACATCGAAATGTCGAAAATGTGAAAAATATAAGAGAGTGAATTACAATAAATGAATCATGATAAATTAAGTATATGTGAAATATTTCATTGTATACTTAACACCAAATTCCGATGGTGGAAATTCGTCTCTATCCCGAGAAGTAAGAATGTACGTCGAGTCAAGGTTAATTTCTAACCTGTCTGACTTCATTGTTAATCGATGAATAGTATAGTTTGAAATCAAAAAATGGAGATAAGTATAGGATGCCTTATTTTCGTATGCAAATCTATACAAATCCCGTGGATTTGTCCACTATCGGTAACTTGGCCTGTTTTAAAATTATTGAATGTTGGTTCGAAGAGATTGGGATCGGATAACATGAGTTATCCAAAAACCACTTCAAACCTATGTAAGCATTCGAATTGGGAAACATCTAAAAGATGGCGGAATCGAAGACGAAGATCTATGAAGTGCAAGGGCTACTTGCTACTAATCCCGATGGTGATTCCAAAATGGGTGTAGTAGAAGTAGTGCCTTCGGTTTGTTCATATCTTGAACAACTTGTATGGACAAATGCTATCATTGCATTGTCACTTGGAGGGCAGTGTTAGCATTCCAAGTGGGATTTCTATATAAAAAGATAAACGTAGCCTCAAGCCTCACAACTAGGAATGACTAAAACATAGGATATGCAGCAGGGCTATGTGGGTCGCACCCATTAAGGTATAGTCATTCCTGATCTAGATCGATATTTATAAATCTATGTATGCTTCGGGGACCAATACGGTTGTTGATCACAACCGAGGGATGATCATATCCGGTACTATCAAGGAAGGGTAAGCCGCTCTTGTGTAGCAAGGGTGCAAGATGTTCTTGTTGATCTTGGTACATTTTATCTAGAGGTGTATTGTGATAGGCGATACCCCAATAGCCTTGTCATTTGACGGAATCCATTTTTCAATAAGCGCCTTACGGACTTAGTTGTGCCCAAATATGTTGGAATGTGAGATGCAAGCATTTCAGCTATGTTTAATATTTACTTTAAACCCTAAACATTATTATAATATCATTGGATTTTTTATAGAAAAGGTTTTGGTTAATGTAAGGTAAAAACCCATCCGTGTTTATGTGTGGCATTGATCTTACGGGATACCCTTGTTTTTAAAGGGTTTTATTAGTTTAACAATTCAATTATTGGAGTTTGGTCACACCAAAACTATGTCTGACCTGAAGTTTTTCTTACTTTCCTTAAAACTCTTGGGTACTCAAACTTGTATGAGTAGCCAAGTAGTCCAGGTTCTTACGGATGGATTTTGAAGGTGCAGGGAGCAGGTGGCTTTGGTGTTAGCTAGTTATCTATTTTATTTCTGCTGTGTATGTATACTTGTATCAGCATTGTAGGAGTAGGCAGTTATAACTGCCCCTGGCTGAAGTTGATATTGGTGTAACTCTGATGTTCATTTTGGAAGTGATCATATGTACTATCTTATATTCTATTATATGTGATTTCCTTGCATTGTGAGATTATGTGTTTCTTTCTTCTCGTCTTTTCTTTTCTTTTTACCCCAACATCTCGTCTTTCGAACACCTAAATGATCAGCATATGAATATCGTGGATGTAATGTCGTTTTTAGTAGTAAGTAAGGTGGATCATTACAATAGCCCTTCTGCATACATGCATGTTGTCAATATATATGTATATATATTATATATAAATTTTATGCATTATAAACATTACTTGTGAAATGTAAAAGTTTAAATAATTTTAGCATAAAAGATTTATAATTTCGAATTTGAACATAATGTTTAGCAAATTGAGCCAGAGAGTAAAAATTAAAAGGAAGGGTTAGAGATGAATATATAGTGGAGATTTAGGAGTAAAAGGAGGATCTAGATCCACCCTTCTCTCTTACCTATTCATCACTTTGAATTCCAAATTCAATCTCTCTTCAGCCATCATATGGCCGGTCTCCCTAGGCTGTCATAGTCGAACTCAATAGGTCTCTATATGGGCCTCAAAATCACTTCAAGCCCAATAAATAAATACCACATTTAAATCCAATTTAAATGCGTATCAATGTCGTATATCGATTAGTGAATTTATAACTATTATATACACACTATTTAATATTGCTCAACACAAACTAAATGAAATTTTACAACTAACATTTCATAGATATTAATTAGTTTAATTAATTTATAACAATTTATAATTAATTAAATCAAGTGGTAACATGAGTATTCAACGTTTCAGTTGTATGACCCTTTGATGTAAATTCGGTCAGCGATTAATATCAAATAATTCAGATATTAACATTCATACGTCACTTAGTAGGTGGTGTGACGTTATGGCCAAATTTATCGCTTACTTGCCTTCGGTAAAATCGAATTTCTCTTAATATGGAAGCTCCGCTTTAATTATAGTCAAATTATGGCATGGTGTCCATCAAGTCACTATAGTTGGGTCGAGTGGAGATATTGAAAGTGAAGCACTATTCAATAGAGGACTCATCTCCTCAGTTATATGGGTTAGTATCACGGTCAACTCAAGTCAACTCAAAGTCAAAGCCTTTGGCCAAAGCATTTTGGTTAATAATAATTGTTATTCTTGAACCAAGGACTTTATCTTTGGACTACAGAGTTGAATATAGATGATACTAAAATTTCGACCATTACCAAATTCCATAAGTCCAAAACAATGTAGTTTTGACGAAGAGAATTGGTATAAATAAATGTCACAAAGGGGTAATGCTTATTAAATTAAAATGAGATTTTATCGAAACTAAGTAAGCGATAAATTTAGCCATAATGTCACACCATCTGCCAAGTGACGTGTGAGCATTAACAGTTGAATAGTTCGATGTTAATTGCTGACCGAATTTACCCCCAAGAGTTATACAACTAACACGATGAATTCTCTTTGGAACAAATGATTTAATTAATTTGTAATTGTTTTAAATTAATTAAATTACTTAATATTTATGAAATGTTAATTATTAAATTAGAATACGATATGAGAAATTAACAATGTTATACATTTATAATAGTTATAAATATATCGATTGATATGAGATATTGATAACGGGTTAAATTAAATATAATTGTATATATTTAATATGGGTTGAATGAGCTAATGGCCCATGATCATTTGAGGATTAGAATCGATCGTTATAGCATGGGCATGGGGCAGAAAAAAATAAAGGGATTTGGTTTAGAGATGTATGGTTGAGATTAAGGGAGAAGGAGCATAAGATATTTCCTACTTTCTCTCTTATATTCACATTATAAATATATATATATATACATATATATATATATGTGTGTGTGTGTGTGTGCGCGCGTGCGTGTGTGTGCGTGCGTGTGTGTGTGTGTATGAATTTTAAAAGCCTAATTCACTAGACTTTTTGACTGCCTATACCTTCTTCTTCCTGGCTAAAAATAACATCTCAAACAATCCCAAAATTCTCAAATTAAATTCAAGTTAAAACCAAGGCTATTTGATAGCAAAAGGTCGGTGATTCTGGACTAGCAATCTAACGAATCAGGGAACATCTAGAGGAAGAGAATTCATTGTTTCAACGTGAAATTGAGGTTGTTTGTAGTAGGCAATCTTTTATTTATATACTAAATGTATAATCATGCTATTATAATTTACTGCTCATGTACACCTGTGTATATACATATCATTGTTGCTTAATTAGTTAGGTGAGATTTCTATTGGTAATGTTTATGTCACAATAGAGATTGGTTATATGCATAAAATTAATGTTCATACTCATAATTTATCTATAATCTAATATTCTATGTTAAAAAAATATTTTAATTTAATATTATATTAATTAATATGTATACATATTAATTTGTGAATTAATACATATACACAATTTGTATCAAAGCATATATGTTTCTATATATACTATATAATACTGATCTAATATTTTTCTAATACATGTTTATGTTTATTATGAGTTATGGGAGCCGAAAATAACTTTTATATTATTATTTGATATTAATTATTATTATTTAATCACAACAAGTTTTAATAAATTCATATAAAATAAATAATGTTTCGAAAATTCAATTTTATATTTTTCAAAATTCGTCATTATGCAAGAAGCTATTTTAAATTTTCAGAATTTTTTAATTTATTTTATAATTTTTAATATTAAAATATAAACCAGCCGTTTAATATTTAATTAATTAAAAATATTAATTAAAGTCAGAAAAATCTGGAAATTTCTCGCAACCTCTAAGATATGATCCCAGATTTTCTAAAAATTTAAAATTTGAAATTTTGTTTTATAATTATTTTATATTATTTAATTAATGACAAACTAATCGATTAATCAATAATATATTCATATATATATATATTAAAATATTAAAATCAAATAATTTCAGATCTGAAGTGTTTTCGAATCGAAAAGTTAAAAAAACTAATATATATATATAATTTATTATGAAATAATTTACTACTAATTTTTATATTTACTATTTATACACACACACATATTTAAATAATTAGTTCATTTTAATTCATATACATTAATAAAATATTTTTCATAAATATATGATTATATATATATATATATTTTAATTGTTGCTTATAATATATATATATATATATTTATGTAATATTTTTATATAATAGAACATATTTATATACACATATATACATACACACACACACACACACACACATATATATATATATATAATCACTTGGATATTTATAACTTATGTACATGCACATATTTGGACATACAATACATATAGAATGAGATAATGTGTCTGTTACGATGTAAATCCCAACATCTATGTAAGAGCATATTATACCTTGCACGGAATATCATGTTACACATCCACACACACATACATATGTACATGATACATATGTATACTTATATGGCAAGGGAAAATAAATGAAATAAATTTCAAACAACAATTTATGAATTTAAATAAAATACATGATTTTATTTAACAAAATTTAAAAATATTCCAAATAAATTAGACTTCATAGGCCTAAAATGATCCAATAGGGTAAAAAAATTTGAAATCCACCCATATCTTCCGCTGTGGGCTGTCCCAGTTCCAAAAATGGTATCAGGGCCCAATAGCCAATGCGGTCTAAGTTAGTATTGTTATGGTTAGCTATTAAGCTCAAAACCATAAGGTTATCCCTAATAGAAAAGGCCCAATTTGAATTGGGCCTTGGGCTAATTTCAAAATTGTTTTGAAATTAAAAATAAAAAGTTCAATTTAAAATGAGAAATATATTATAAATGTTAAAATATAAATTTTCATACTGTTTTGAAAACTGGAAATATAAGATTTTTAAATTTAAAAGTTAAGTTTAAATTATAATATATATGTATTATAAACATTACAATATAATGAAAATTTTCAAAATGTTTGAAAATTAACATATATTAATTTCAAAAATCTTAAAATTTATTAATTGGATTAATAAAATAAAATAATTAAATAAGTTAATTAATAAAAATATATATGCATGTATTATATACTATGATATATGTTATAATATTTTAAAATATTTAAAATAACATAAGTATACTTGTATGTATATGAATTGAATTTTGAAATTAATATAATTCAATTAAAAAATTTAAATTAAATGGATTAATTAAAAGTTAGTTAATTATATAAATTAATTAAAGGTTAATTAATTAAGTAAATTAACTAAAGGTTAATTAATTAAATTAATATACATATATATAAAATATATGTGTAATACTATAAAGGTTATAGTATGTAATAAATATTTAATATAAATTTTATATCAAAATAATATAAAATTAATTAAAATGTTTATTAATTAAGATTAATTATATAAGATTTAATTAATTAAATAAGTTTTAATTTATATAATATTATACATAAGACTATTATATAAGTAGTATGGAATATAAAAGTTATATATAATCTGAATGTAAAAACTAAATATGGAACATTAAAGAAATCCTAAACAGACTTAAGGGATAAATACATATGTATTATACATATACCGTAATTTCAGATCTGTCTGACACTTGAATCATGAGGGCATTTCATAAAAAATATATTATTCCATAAGTCGATATCACTTAATATAATATATTGAAGATTATGAATCTTAAATATAATGTTGGCCGCTACCATATAAATTATAATAAATTACTTGCATAATCCTTAGTTGTTGAGCAAACTCAAGGTAGGGATTATGTGTAGTATTATCGATATATTGAATAGATGAGGTAAGATAACTATACTTATTTGTTGAGTAAACTCAAGGTACATATACTATACTTAGGTCGTCTCGATATGGTTGGTACGAATGAATAATCTTTCGGTTTGTTGAGCAAACTCAAGGTCGTACTGAGATTAGGACAAGCAACCATGAGTTAGAAGTTGTATATGATATAACCGATAAGGATTTATTCATCATCCGTGGAGCTATGACTTGCTAAGCAAACTCAAGGTTAGAATTCCCAAACAGACGAACCCTAACGCCCACTAGTGAAGTCGAAAGACTTCTATATTTTGCTTGGGGTTTGAAGAAACATAAAGACTAGTGGGAGCCTTATTAGAAAAATGAAATGATAACATTTAACCTTTCTAATATTGTAAGAACACATGCTATATAATGTTATAATAATCTACATTGATAAATTTGTGCATTTAATAAGATTGATAAAATGTTTATCGATTAAGATATACAAATGGATTGAAGATTGGCAAATAGAAACATAACATATACTTACCAATAAAAGCTTATTGCATGTTAACGTTTCAACATCCACGTAAGTGCTTGATTTTACAACTACTAAATACATTCATAGTTTGGTCGCTTACGCCTTTATTTGGTAAAGACCATGTATTGCATTCAATGAGTTTCGAACTCTAAAAGAAATACATGACTATGGATATTTGATCCATATACAATCACATAGAAATTTAATATAATGAATGGTCAAAGTTTGTAATGTACAATATTTCGATGAAATTAGTTCATTCGAAAAACCAAATTAACCTTAGTGCGAGATCGAGTATTCAATTTGATTGATTACAAAATATTTAGTACGATTAATTACAAAAGGAACATATTGTGTTAAATATAACACTAGACCAAAACTACAATATAAACCTAAGAACTCTATCTTTGAAATGTCAGTTTGATCAGTTTACATAAAGCGCAACATATTCGATGTCCTTAAAAGTTAAGGATAATCGAATGTGCTTTTGTAAAGAGTTCGTTATGATATTATAGTAAGGATTTTCTTTTGAATGATTTAACCATTTGGAAAGAATAACTAATGTACAAGAGTAGATGTGATTTAAGGTACAGTTGAGATGAAGAGAGTGAATAGTCACTTTTACATCATAAAGAAACATCTAAAATGAGAATTGTACTAGTAATGAGAAATCCGAATTCTATTCCAAAATGTATTTTCATATCGAAAATTATTTTCTATGAGATTTATTTATTTGAGTTCAAGATATTTGGTCAAAGAACTCTTCACTGTAAACCAGTTGCAATATATATGAAATAAATAAATCTATATTAAGTGAACGATGGATCTTTGAATTCAGTATGTTATTATAGTAATGGCAGAAATAATGGGAGCATGCCATGTAGCACTTATTAAATGCATCAAGTTACAGAAATTGTTTTCATAAAACATACCAAACATTATTTATGAATTATTGACCATTTTTGGTGTCGACTGAAAATAGGCAGTTATATTTCAATGTGAATATTTTGCATATTCATTATGAAATAAAACTATAATATGGTATTTAGTTTCATAACAAAAGTGATGCATTGGAAAATACAAAAGCATATAATATTATTTACAATTATTTTAAAATTATGGACTAAGTCATAGTTTTGAGAGATGATATTATTATATGATTATGAATCATATAATACTAGTTTATTATATCTCAAACAATTAAGGGCTATGCATCCATTTAGCGGGAACGTCATAGGAGCTGATGAGCTCTTTGGATTAATACATATTGATGTATGCGATCACAAGTCTATTAATACCAAAATAGTTCCACATATTTCATTATATTCACTGATGAATTGTCACCAACATGGACATGTGTATTTGATACACATATGGTATGTCTATGGTAAACTCATAGAGTATAAATGGAAGTAAATAAAACAACATGCGATAGTAATGATTCGATTTGATCGAATGAGTGAGTACATTAGAAAGAGTTCCGAACGTACTTAAAAATGAATAAAGATTCAATCTCAAAAGTCACTCCTCCATGTGATACATAATGATGTATCGATAAGGAGTATCGAACTTTTTTGGACAATGTACGATTAATTATGAGTGAAGTTGAGTTAGTTTCTTTCTATTCGATCATGTACTTAAGAGTAGTAGACACGGTAAATATTATTTCATTTAAATAACAGTTTACAAAATCATACAAGATAAGGGTTTATAAGAAACCACAACATATCCTAGACCAAGGAGTTGGCAGGTTGTTTGATTTAAAAGATTGCATGTAATAATTGATTCGTGAAGAGATCTTTTATGAATCTCTCCAAAAGGATTTTAGAAAAGACTGTCATTGGATGACTAATTTATGTTTTGAACATAAGTTTTGTAAATTAGAACCAAATCGGTTTTCTAAATAAGGAAATTCATAAAATATTTATGAATACCTATTTTGTTGCACTGAGAAATAATTGTTGTTTCGAGAAATACCAAATTCATTGTGAAGGAATTTATTTGAGGAATTGTTAGTAGTAAAATGGAATTGGATATGATCCAAGGGTAAAACCGATTACTATGAGATGAAATGAAATTAACTAGCCAAAATGAACACATCACATTAGATTGTCTAATGAAACCCGGGCATGCTCCCTAGGAACCACGATGTCTTTCTAACACTCACTTTTGCATAAGTCTATTGGTTCAGTAATCGTAGTGCCCACATGCTCTCTATTCCATAGATTGTGACTGATCCAATAGGGCAAGACTCACATTGAAGAGAAACTATGAGTTTCTTATCGGTGTTGAAAATATAAATAATCCTCAGTTGTTTGACTAAACTATTAAGAGTGTTGACATTATAATATGGTACGATGCGTAGATCCGAAATAGATTCCAAGTACATTATCAAATATGATTTTGATAGTTGTATCCAACAGGATATGATCCATTGGCCATAAATCTGTCTTTATGAGAAAGACAAATGTTGTTGGAATGTAGTGAGCTACATTGATAAGAATATTACAGTAAATTTCAATTATTGAAATAAATGTAATAGATTCCCATTCGATGTGCTCAAGTTCATTCGGATTTAATCACAAAATTATCGCTTTGTAAGACTTTGTGATTTGGTACATATGTGCTAAAATGGAAAATTCTAAATAATGATTTAGAATAGACTGTTTGCACATAACAACCAAAGTATCTCGAAGTTAGTGAGAGCGATATTTGGGTTTGTGACTGTTTGAATACGATCAAAGAACAAATACAAAAGTATCGTTCGATAAGCATGAAATCGAACAAGTGTTTTGATGAAAATATTAGATAGTTTGATTATCAATCAAAATGCAGATGAAGCGTGTGCTCATAAGAAAGAACATTAAAAGGGTACATTGATATTTCTAAACTATAAGTAAACAACACATTGTTGATTTTAGCAATGTACGTGTGTTAAAATCAACCTTAGTGTTTTTATACTCAACGTTTGATTGTAAATGATATCTTTTATAATGAATATAAAAGATATTAGGAATATCCTAAATCAATATCCAAAGGCACCAGCTTATTAAATTGTTTAATATGGAACATGTGAGATGAATTCCTTATGCATTAGCAATAGGAATTACCATACATGTTATGTTGTCTACGATATCGTGATTTATTCATATACTTGAAGCAAAATATTAAATTCAAATTGATATCACTGAATGATAGTTTGGAGTGTTCTCGTATATTTACGAAATACTGGAGGACTGTTTATAGAAACAACGAACTCCCTATGAAGGAGTGTGCGAACTCAAACTTTATAAGTGATATTGAGTATAGTATGTCAATAATAAATTTAAGTTAGGAATCTTCAAATTGGTAATGTTCCAAATAAAACACTATAGTTGATTCAATGAAAATGCTAAGTACATTGCTTTGAATAGCGCTACAAAAAAAGAATAATGTATATAAATATAAATGCACAAATTTATAACTAAGCCAAAGGGTGATTCCAAACGTTGAGAATTCCACAACTTTGTTATAGGATAACAATGTCATTATATAGTTCGTAACAGGATTTATAGCTCACTGAAAGTCGAGAGACATACTCCGAATCGTTCCACATGATAAATGAGTTTATTAGCATCAGGGAGAGTTGATTGACAGAGTTGATAAGTAAAACATAACAGCATACCCATTCACTGAGGGATTGACCTGTCGGTTTATAGGAAACTGATTAAAGAAGTTGGAATGAGATTCCATAATTGACCTCAAGTGTAAGTAGGAGATTGATAGAGTTAGGGGTACATGTTAAGGGCAATTATGTAATTTGTTATATATATCTAACTCATTGTCCAATCTTGTTCGAAATAAAAGGTATTTTCTTTCTATAATATACTTGATACAATGTTATTATATTAATTAGTTAATTTAATTAAAAGTATATTTAATAGAAAATCTATAAATGTATGTTTTGTGATAGTAGTTATAAAGTGTTGTAGCCATGAGTAATTTATCACAATAAAAATAAATATACCATTTTGAATGTTCTTAGTCAAGATGCATTGAGAGTGGATATTAATGTATCCGTTGAGACTAGATTACGTAATGCTCTCCAAATGTTGAGCAGTGTATTACGCATGACTGCTGGGTGTACCTAGGGGTTACATACCAATAGTTATCGGATAACAATGGGACGACTCACTTGATAGTTTTTTGTTGGTTAATATAACTAAAGTCAAACAGAAAATATCGATGTGACTGATTTACACGGTTCTCTCGGCTTGAAAGTACTATGGATCTTCAATATGAAAGCTTCGCTTTGATTATGGTCAAATCATGGCATGACGTCCATCGAGTGATTATAGTTGGGTCGAGTGGAAGTATTGAAAGTGAAGCACTATTCAAGAGAGGATTTGTCTCCTCATTTATATGAGGTTAGTATCACGGTCAACTCAAACCAATTCAATAAGTCTCTGGCAAGAGCATTTTGATTAATAATAATTGTTATTGTTGAACCAAGGACTTTGTCATTAGACTATAGAGTTGAATATGGATGATATTGGAATTTTGACCATTACCAAATTTCATAAGTCCAAAATGATATAGTTTGATGAAGATAATTGGTATAAATAAATGCCACAAACGAGCAACTCTTATTAAATTAAAATGAGATTTTACCAAAACTAAGTAAGCGATAAATTTGGCTATAATGTCACATCGTCTTCTAAGTGATGTAAGAACGTTAACATTCGAATAGTTCGATGTTACTTGCTGACCTAATTTACTCCCAAGAGTTACACAACCGAAATGATGAATTCTCTTTAGATCAAACGATTTAATTAGTTATTATTGTTATAAATTAATTAAATTAATAATATTTATGAAATATTAATTATTAATTTAGAATACAATTTGAGAAATTAAGAATGCTATATATTTATAATAGTTATAAATATATCATTCGATATAAGATATCGACAACATGTTAAATTAAATATAATTGTATATATTTAATTTGATTGAATGGGCTAATGGCCCATGATCATTTGAGGATTAAAATCGACTGCTATAACATGGGCATGGGGCAGCAAAAACAAAGGGATTTGGTCTGGAGATGTATGGTTGAGATTAAGGGAGGAGTATAAGATATTTCCAATTTTCTCTCTTATTCACAACATATATATATACATATATATATATATATGTATGTATGTATGTATGTACGTACGTACGTACATATGTACGTATATATGTATGGATCTTAAAAACCTAGTTTACTAGACTTTTTGGTTGCCTATACCTTCTTCTTCCTAGTCGAAAATAAACCCTCAAACTATCCAAAAATTCTCAAATTAAATTCAAGTTAAAACCAAGGCTATTTGATAGCAAAAGGTCGGTGACTCTGAATTAGCAATATAAAGAACCAGGGAACATCCAGAGGAAGAGAATTCACTGTTTTAACGTGGATTTGAGGTCATTTGTAGTAGGTAATATTTTATTCATATATTAAATATATAATCATGCTATTATAATTTACTACTCATGTACACCTTTGTATGTACATATCATTGTTGCTAAATTAGTCTGGTGAGATTTTTATAGGTATTGTTGTTTTCACAATAGAGATTGGTTATGTGCTCAAAATTTGATGTTCATACTCATAATTTATTTATAATCTAATATTCTATGTTAAATAAAATATTTTAAGTTAATATTATATTAATTACTATATATACATATTAATTTGTGAATTATTACATATACACAATTTGTATCAAAGCATATATGTTTATATATAAATTTGATCTAATATTGTTCTAATACATGTTTATATTTATTATGAATTGTTAGAGCCGAAAATAATTGTAACGGCCCGCCTTTCCGAATCCAGAAGTCGACAGTAATACATCCATGGTATTCACGTGCCGAACTACTAAGTATTGGTAAGACAGATTATTAGGGGAAAGAAAGGAGATAGAAGAAACTAAATAATCACAGAATCTCACAACGCAATAGAATAACATATACTAATCAACATATTACTTTACAAAGCCATTTCAAAAATGATACATCAGAGTCATACTAATACAAATTCTACCCTTGGACGGTTATAACAGCATGTCCCTATCTAACCGATACAAGATACATATAATACAGCGGAAACAAGATAATAACTAGCTATCGATGAAGCCTACTGCTCCAAGCTCCTCCAAAATGCATTCGTGGAAAAACCTAAACTACTTGGTTGCCCATAAAAATTTGAGCACCTAAGAGTTTAAGGAAAAGAAAATGAAACTTCGGGTCAAAGATGGGTATGGTGTGAGTAAACTCAAACACCTGAACTATTATGTTTAAAACTCTTTTAAAATCAAAGGTATCTCATAAGACCACGCCGCACATAAACACAGATGGGTTTTTACCTTACAATAACCAAAATACTTTTCGTAGAAAATCTAGTCATATTATAATAATGTCTAAGCATTCAAAATAAATATATGAAAATAGCCGAAATTGTTACCATTATTAAATTCCAGCATACTAGGTTCTACAATCAAAACCATAAAGGCATGTATTGGAGATTGGATTCCATACTATGACAAGGCACCGGGGTACCACCTATCATGGTACATATCCAGAAAATGTACCGAGGACCTTGCCGGGATCCCCTGCCAACACAAGACCGACCTACCCCTGACTGGATAGTACCAAATATGTCATCACACCGGTTGCTTTGCGACCCTTTTTATTTAGATCACATGCACAACCAATCCATAAATATGTAGATGTATCTAGAGAGGTGATGAATCACCCTAATGGGAGCGACCCACTTAGCCTTGCTACATTTCCCCTGATTTTAGTCATTCCCGATTGATAAGGCTTGAGGCTACGCTTACCTATTGAATAGCAATCCCACTTGGAATGCTAACAATGCCTTCGAGGTAATGCAGTGTCAACATTCATCCGTACAAGTTGTCCATGATAAGGATAAGCCAAAGGCACTACTTCTACTACATCCATTTTGGAATCACCCTCAAGACTAGTAGCAAGCAGCCTTAGTGTGACGACCCGCCCATCTCGACCCTCGAAAATCGACACAAAATACTCAACAGTATAATATGCCGACGATCGAATGCCGGAAAAGACAGATTGTAGAAGAATAAGAGAGTAGATAGAAGAAGAAAGAACTAAACAAATCAGAACCTCACAATCGCAGCTGATAAAATATAATATATAGAACAGATCTTTACACAAATGAAAACTATATCTGTTTATATACAATACATCATCAGAGTCCATCACAACAAAATCAAATACATGTCTAACAACAATCATAGCAGCGGAATATAAGCAAGTACGAATAGTATGTTCCGACTCCAGCTCCTCTCCTGCTCCATAGCAACCTACCCTGTAAATATACTCGGTCTGACCCGAGCATTATAATAAAATAACACCCGAGTCAGTCTGGATTACCAGCGCATCATAAATACACCCAATTGATTATTAAAGTTTCAAAAATCCTTTGAAAACAAAAGCATCTCGTAAGACCACGCCACAAATAAGCATGTCGGGTTTTTACCTTACGATAGCTAAAACACTTTTTATAAAAATCCTCTGATATTATAATAGGGTCTATTCACAAATACTTATTCACATAGCTGAAATTGTTACATCTATTAAATTCCAGCATACTAGCCACAAAGTGGGTAATACAAACAAATACCGTACAAGGCACGTAGGGAGAATGGATTTCCAACGAATGACTAGGCACTGGAGTACCACCTGTCACAGTACCTGGTCTAGATCAGCGTACCGAGGACCCACCCTAAGTCCTCTGCAACACAAGGCCGGAATCACCTATGGGCAATTCCGAATATGATCACCCCACGGTTGTGATCAGCAACCGCACCACTAAGCCGAAATAAAAAGGGACCTCTAGACAGGGATGACCATACTCTCTAGTGGGCGCTACCCACGAAGCCTTGCTGCATAACCCCTGATTTTCAGTCATTCCCGGTTGATGAGGCTTGAGGCTAAGCGTTACCTTTATAGCACATTTCACTTTGAATGCCCATCGTCCACCTGACGATGTATCGAAAGCATTCGTCCATACAAGTCCGTCCCGGGTCCGAACGGAACCGAAGGCACTACTCCTACTACCTCCATTTTGGAAATATCCTCAGGATTAGTAGCGACTAGCCCTTGCACTTCACTGCTCCATCTTCGACTTCGAACACGTTACACGAAACGTACAAACCGGATCGAAGTGGTTTTCGAGAAATAAATCCCGATCCCGGTCTCTTCGAAACGATCAGCGCATTTGGCCAATATTGATAGTCGGTGATTTAACTATCAATTCACATTCACAAGCATCCATAAGCATCCATCACACAATAAATAATATCACACATTATTTATCTTTCCCTTTAATATCTTTAAAAGATATATTTTCACATTTCAAAACTCATTTTGATTCACTTTCCAAAATTTCCTTCTTAACACGGTAAATCCCATTACCATTTATTCCCATTGGAAATAACCAAGTATAAAACATTTTACATTTAAAAACAGTTAAAATATTTTATACTGAAATATACTTTAAAATATGTAAATTACTTCCATCTATTTACTCAAAATATAAATTCAAAATACGTGAAGAAAAACTATTATTAAGATATATACTTTGATTTAAAACAAGGGTTTTAGTTCAACTAAATTCAAAATAGCGTTATAAAAAGAAAAATGCTAATCTCAATAACTTAAGTCAAAGTCAACCTTTAAATAATCCATTTGTAAAAATAATTACTAATATATTCTCAAATCATTATGATTTTAAAAACTATTAGTTGGTTACTTTAAAAATAACAACTTCTTAAAAATACTCTTTAAACAATTTTAAAACTTAACCTTTAATTAAATAAAATCTTTTAAAACACTAACTTGGTTTCCCAGGGAAATACATTCCCATTCAAACATCCCAAAATATCCTTCATATAAATCCAAACGATTTATTTCAATTCAATTTATGTTTACAACATAAATTCCCAATTCCATACTTATCTATAACTTCATCCGAAGTTCAAACTCAATTTTCCATATCCGGAAATTCACTTTTAAAATATAGGTTTAAATCATTTTTAAATAAAACATTTGAGAATTTTTTAATTGAAAATCCATATTTACAATTTGCTCAAATGAAATCCCAATGAAGAAAACGGCTTCCAACATATTCTATTAACACTTAAAATTGTAAATTTATATTCGGAAGCTTCATTTTTAACATATTTTAATTTCCCGGATAACACTATTCATTATTAAAATAACCCATCGTTATTTTAAACAATTTATAATTTCCATAAAATTCATTTCCAGATATTTATATTTCACATTTATCGATTGATAAATTTTCCTACAGTTTTTTTAAAATCCCAATTTTTCCCAATTTCATTTTTCTCATTCAAAATAGATTCCCATTTCTATATTCCTTTAAATTCTTTATTTTTTCCATTTCTTGATTTCTCTTAAAACCCAATTTATCTTCTTTATAATTAAAATTCCAAATTTCTTTATATTTACATTCTGGGTTTATAGTTTATCCAACAATATCACAATACAATTTAACTCCAAATTTATCAATCACAATATATAAACAGGCATCATTATCAATTATAAAAATAATTACTACATTGTGAGGAATCCAGTTGGATCCCTCCAACCTGTTTCTCCCTGCATCACAAATATTAGCACATCACATATATAAACATCAATCCAGACTGATAACAGCAGATATATTCAACCAATCACTCAGATATTTAAATATTAATTATTTAAAATGCCTAGCATCCAGATGTGAGTGAGAATACTCACCTTGAGTTTCGGCGAGCGTTTGAAATTTAAATTAAACCGGACGGTGTCCGATTTAACCCAAATTCCTACTTGCCCGGAACGACTCCGGATCTACACCATCACGTAGTGTTCGTCCCTGCGATCCCGGTGTGGCAAATCTCGTTAAAATCTGATAACGTACGAGCGAGTTACGGTTTTATAAAGTTTGAATTGAAATTTGAAAACAATTTCCTTTTTATAAAATCATACCATCTCAGCCGTTCGATCAACAAAAGAAATCACGGCCGCGTTTCCTACTTCTTCCTCTCGTCCTCACGTACAGGAACCACTCGAACCCAATTCATCAACTAGGGTTCACCACCGCACCCTCTACCATCGACGAGAAAGCGATCGGCCTAGCCCACGTCGAAGCCCCTTCCGTCTCCTACCCACGCCCACGCACCATAGATCTCGGTGCCTCACACGTGAAGAAAGACGAGCATGAACGGCAGCGACATCGACCCCGATACCTCCGTCTCCTCTTCACAGAACAACATCCCAACCGTTGGATACGATGCGCTCGACGAGACGAACATATCTCTAGTTAAAAACTTTTGAAATCGCTGCTTGGATTTCGAGATTTTTGAGGGGGAAGACAAGAAGATATCGGCCATCGAACGTGAATAAGCGGCGGCCAGGAAGAATACTGCTAGGGTTTTGAGATAAAAATGTTTATATATATAATTTAATATTATTTAATTAATAAAATATCTCAATTTAACCGTTAATGCAAACGACCCCCAATTCTCACGTTCCGACAGGCTATCCTAGGTTTTTTCCGCGTTCCGGACACAATGGAATAGGTTTCGTAAGCTAACTCGGTCATATGAACGAGTTACGCAATTAAATGATCAATTTAAAATTAAATCGGTCAAATCGATTTCTATGCGTTTCGAGCTGTCACGGTCAAACGACAACTCCGATTGCTACGAAAAATGAAATCCGGTAATAACTAATTATTACGGATCCAATGGAACTGGTTTCGTCGAATTCCGACACTGCGCCCCGGAAAGCTATTTTAACTCGTCTATTTAAATCGGGCGATTTCAAAATTGACGGAAACGCGTAAAATTTCACTTTTAAAATTTTATTAACTTAACAATAAATCATATAAAATTTATAAACACATTAAAAATCATTCTGGCTCATTCCGGAACCAAAATCTGATTAAATTCATTTTTAAATTAATATAAAATCCCAAATATTTAATTTATTAACTTTGAAAATCATCTAAAATTCCCACCACGCTATTTACACTCAAATAACTCAAAATAAGTTTTTAAAACCATTTTATTACTATTTACATCCAGATTTACCTTTATCCCAAATTCGAATATTTAATTATTATTTTCCCGTTATTCAAAACCAACCGGAATTACTATAATTAAAAATTATAGCTTATTTTCATTGATTGCACTGAATCCATTCATTTCAAAATCAATTAAGAATCCACATTAACATTTAAAACGAATTAAATGTTCAAATTCAATGGCTTAAAAATACGGGATGTTACATTCCTCCCCCCTTATAAAAATTTCGTCCCCGAAATTTGCTAAGGTAGGAACATACTTCCCAACCCATTTACTTACCTAATTCGGTTAGTTAAAAGCTTATATCCACTTTCCAAAATCCTTCAGCCCAATCCCACATTCATTTGCTTCATTTACATTCAAAAGCTTTTTTGTGGCAACATTGTTTCTAAATAACTTTACTAGTTAATAAAAATTTTTCCAAAACCCCAAAAATTTTATAGCTCCCAAAATTTCTGGAAAATTTTGGCGGAGTCTCCTTTGTACGGAGGAGCTTCTGCGATATCGCAGGATACACAAATATATATACATCGGCTCACACGGCCGGAAACCAAAATATATCACAATATATATATATATCATTTTCCCAATTATTTTGGCGTAGGCGTACCTTTTAGCAAATTTTTAATAGAAAGCGGCTAATATAACGCATATACGCGTTTCAACTCTCTCGAACGCCTTCCGTACCTGTACTAAACTCAACAAACTCATCAGTTTTCAAAGATATAAACACTTTAACAACATTTCCAATAAATGCAAACCAAACATATCCATTTCATAACCAAACCAAGCAAACTTTATCATTAACAATGTCAACCATATTTTATCAACAATTCAAAGGTTTCAATCACTTTTCAAATTACTTATTCAAGTCCAATTTCATTTTATTTCACTTGAATGATTTACATTCAATTCTCTATATATCATTCATATTTGTTACAACCAATTCATTTCCACTTCAATATGATTACATATGCCCTTTTTTTTTACAATTTTGTTTTAACTTACATTCCCAATTTGATTTACAATCAAATTTTATTTTAAACTTGAAACATTTGCATTTCTTTTATGATCCATTTCTGTCCATATACAAAATTACTTAATAAAACGTCAATTCATCCCAGTTGATTCAAAATCAATTCCATTTACTATTTTAAACCAATTCACTTGCATTCATTTACAAACTCTTTGAATTATATTTCAATCCATATCAATTTATTCAAAAATCAATTTCAATTGCTTGTTAAAACAACTCAATTCCGAATACATGCCAATTTCATGTCATTCAAGCAAAATAATCACTACTTAAGCTTATAGCCAATTAAAATTAATTTCAACTTAGATTCATATAAATTTTATTCCATTTTCATGGTTCACAATCCAAGCATTTTTATTCCAATGCAATTTGTTAATTAAATTAAACTTTCCTTACATTTTATTTCATTAACCAACTCAAGTTTATATTAATATCATTCCATTCTGGATTGTTTACAACCATACATCCTTATTTCATCTCAATAATTAATTAAAACTCATTTCACTTGTTTTTCAGTTTAATTATCTAGCAAATTTCATTCAGATTTACTTAATAAAGCTCATCCACAATCATTTTGTTTTTCTTTCAAGTTGCTTAAGTTCTTCCACAATATTTTCATTATCTTCTTATATCAATTTTATTTTATTTGATTCACATTCAAATCAATTCCAATTCATTTACAACTTTGATGCTCTTTGTTTATTTATCCAATCCATGTACAATTTATTTTATTAACAAAGAGACCACTTAAATTATTTCTCTCATTTGAATTTACTTACAATTCAAATCATCTTTATTACAATCTAATTCCATCATCCATTCATACTTTCCAATATTTATTACCAAAATTAAATCCCATCCAAAAACTGGATTTTATTTACCTTTCAAACTTTGACCAAACTATCAAAATTCTATTCATTACTATACACATTCCATTTAATTTAGCTTACACAAAATTCATTTCCAACCAATCATTATAGCTTTAATTGAGTAAGCATTTATTACATTCAACATCATCACAACTGAATTAAATTTCTATCCAATTCGATTCTTATCCAAATTTATTCCAAGTTTAACTAAATTTTATGTAGCCAAATTAAATCCATTCCACTTCCTTTACTACATAAATAATAATTGAATTCCATTCAATATTGCTTATAATGCATCTGAATTTTGAATTCCAGTTCAATCCAATTTATTCCTTCATAAATAAGTTCAAAGCTTATTTACTATTTAAGTTCATTCACATATTTTATATCTCACTTTACCTTATCTTACTTTACATTCCATTTAGGATTAAGTTTGAATTTTCCACACCATTCAACTATTTCCATTAATGAACTTCAATTTCACTTCTATTTAAGAGTTTTAGATTGCCCATTTAAGTCCATTTCCATTTAATCACAACTTCAATTTATAACACTTTATAACTTAAGAATATGAATTCATTTACACAATTATAAGCATTTACATTTCACCTTTATATCCAATTCAATTTCATTTCAATTCATTTAGGTTTAATTCAATTTCAAATTCTCAATTTTATTTAACTTATCATAAGTTAAATCCAAATAAATTCCATTCACCTTCATTTATACGAAGTAAATTTACATTCCAAGACAAAATTTCATTTTCCTTCCGATTCTATTCTATTCACTTCAATATACTCAAATTAAGTTTTAATTCTAGGATACAATTTTATACAAGTTCTACAGTTCATTCCCCTTCAGATTTTCCAATACTTTTATTTACCAACTTCTATTACTCATCGAGTTATTTTCATCACATAATTATAATCCCAGAATTTAACTTCCATTTCCTTCTTATCTCAATCAACTTCATTCAGTAAATTCCATAGTTGATTCATTTTAACTTCCACAGTTCAAATAGAATTTCCAGAATTTCAATTACTCGGTTTTATTTCAAAACCATTTTGAAATCAAAATCAACATATTTCCATTTGATATATCAAATCCCAAATTCCAAACAACCTGCTTTTACCAAAACAATTTTCCCCTTTTAAAATTGTTAAAACAACTTGTATATAAACAAGTATAAACAAATATCTTAACCAATCACCACGGAAGCAATCCATCACTTTAGAAACTCGAAAATGAATTCTGATGATGTGGCCAGCATCATCAGGATTATTTTCCAGCGACTGCAGTGAGTTCAGTGCTTTCCACTTCCAAAATTCACCTCAAATCAATTTCCTCTCAATACAATTTCCCAAAATCATACTCCATTTTTGCCTTCTAAAGTTTTGAAAAACATTTCAACATTCTCATGATTTTCAAATTTCCAAATCCTTGTTTACATTCATTTAAAAACACTTCTCAAAATTTCCGGAATCAAAATTCTGGTTTAAATCAAATTTTAATTATACTTCTTCTTACTTAAACCATATTTAATTAATTTTGTTTATTTATAAACCATTTTAATATTTTAAATTCTTATTTGCTTATAAATCATTTCAAATTTTAAATCATATTTTAATTTCTTATTTGATTTTAGAAGAAACAACCAAACAAACATCCAACACATATAATAATTCAAAAAATTATTTCTTTATATCAAAATATAATTTTGGGTAAAATTATTTCATTTACCCACTTTAAAAACAATACTATGTCGGTTTACCTTGTTTAAGAGTTTAGAAACCCCTATCGATACGGTTGTACTTCCCGCACCGACCAGAATTCATAAACACTCAGCCGATAAGTCAACACAGTACAAAAACAATTTTATATCCACTAACAAGTACGCTCTCATAGCTATTATTACACTCAACTCATTATAGAGTACTTCTGACTCTATTGATAATGAGTAATTTCCCCACCATAGCCTAGGTTGTCGCCAACCTAAGCTCTGATACCAAGTGTGACGACCCGTCCTTCTCGACCCTCGAAAATCGACACAAAATACTCAACAGTATAATATGCCGACGATCGAATGCCGGAAAAGACAGATTGTAGAAGAATAAGAGAGTAGATAGAAGAAGAAAGAACTAAACAAATCAGAACCTCACAATCGCAGCGGATAAAATATAATATATAGAACAGATCTTTACATAAATGAAAACTATATCTGTTTATATACAATACATCATCAGAGTCCATCACAACAAAATCAGATACATCTCTAACAACAATCATAGCAGCGGAATATAAGCAAGTACGAATAGTACGTTTCGACTCCAGCTCCTCTACTGCTCCATAGCAACCTACCCTGTAAATATACTCGGTCTGACCCGAGCATTATAATAAAATAACACCCGAGTCAGTCTGGATTACCAGCGCATCATAAATACACCCAATTGATTATTAAAGTTTCAAAAATCCTTTGAAAACAAAAGCATCTCGTAAGACCACGCCACAAATAAACATGTCGGGTTTTTACCTTACGATAGCTAAAACACTTTTTATAAAAATCCTCTGATATTATAATAGGGTCTATTCACAAATACTTATTCACATAGCTAAAATTGTTACATCTATTAAATTCCAGCATACTAGCCACAAAGTGGGTAATACAAACAAATACCGTACAAGGCACGTAGGGAGAATGGATTTCCAACGAATGACTAAGCACTGGAGTACCACCTGTCACAGTACCTGGTCTAGATCAGCGTACCGAGGACCCACCCTAAGTCCTCTGCAACACAAGGCCGGAATCATCTATGGGCAATTCCGAATATGATCACCCCACGGTTGTGATCAGCAACCGCACCACTAAGCCAAAATAAATAGGGACCTCTAGACAGGAATGACCATACTCTCCAGTGGGCGCTACCCACGAAGCCTTGCTGCATAACCCCTGATTTTCAGTCATTCCCGGTTGATGAGGCTTGAGGCTAAGTGTTACCTTTATAACACATTTCACTTTGAATGCCCATCGTCCACCTGACGATGTATCGAAAGCATTCGTCCATACAAGTCCGTCCCGGGTCCGAACGGAACCGAAGGCACTACTCCTACTACCTCCATTTTGGAAATATCCTCAGGATTAGTAGCGACTAGCCCTTGCACTTCACTGCTCCATCTTCGACTCCGAACACGTTACACGAAACGTACAAACCGGATCGAAGTGGTTTTCGAGAAATAAATCCCGATCCCGGTCTCTTCGAAACGATCAGCGCATTTGGCCAATATTGATAGTCGGTGATTTAACTATCAATTCACATTCACAAGCATCCATAAGCATCCATCACACAATAAATAATATCACACATTATTTATCTTTCCCTTTAATATCTTTAAAAGATATATTTTCACATTTCAAAACTCATTTTGATTCACTTTCCAAAATTTCCTTCTTAACACGGTAAATCCCATTACCATTTATTCCCATTGGAAATAACCAAGTATAAAACATTTTACATTTAAAAACAGTTAAAATATTTTATACTGAAATATACTTTAAAATATGTAAATTACTTCCATCTATTTACTCAAAATATAAATTCAAAATACGTGAAGAAAAACTATTATTAAGATATATACTTTGATTTAAAACAAGGGTTTTAGTTCAACTAAATTCAAAATAGCGTTATAAAAAGAAAAATGCTAATCTCAATAACTTAAGTCAAAGTCAACCTTTAAATAATCCATTTGTAAAAATAATTACTAATATATTCTCAAATCATTATGATTTTAAAAACTATTAGTTGGTTACTTTAAAAATAACAACTTCTTAAAAATACTCTTTAAACAATTTTAAAACTTAACCTTTAATTAAATAAAATCTTTTAAAACACTAACTTGGTTTCCCAGGGAAATACATTCCCATTCAAACATCCCAAAATATCCTTCATATAAATCCAAACGATTTATTTCAATTCAATTTATGTTTACAACATAAATTCCCAATTCCATACTTATCTATAACTTCATCCGAAGTTCAAACTCAATTTTCCATATCCGGAAATTCACTTTTAAAATATAGGTTTAAATCATTTTTAAATAAAACATTTGAGAATTTTTTAATTGAAAATCCATATTTACAATTTGCTCAAATGAAATCCCAATGAAGAAAACGGCTTCCAACATATTCTATTAACACTTAAAATTGTAAATTTATATTCGGAAGCTTCATTTTTAACATATTTTAATTTCCCGGATAACACTATTCATTATTAAAATAACCCATCGTTATTTTAAACAATTTATAATTTCCATAAAATTCATTTCCAGAAATTTATATTTCACATTTATCGATTGATAAATTTTCCCACAGTTTTTTTTTTAAATCCCAAATTTTCCCAATTTCATTTTTCTCATTCAAAATAGATTCCCATTTCTATATTCCTTTAAATTCTTTATTTTTTCCATTTCTTGATTTCTCTTAAAACCCAATTTATCTTCTTTATAATTAAAATTCCAAATTTCTTTATAATTTACATTCTGGGTTTATAGTTTATCCAACAATATCACAATACAATTTAACTCCAAATTTATCAATCACAATATATAAACAGGCATCATTATCAATTATAAAAATAATTACTACATTGTGAGGAATCCAGTTGGATCCCTCCAACCTGTTTCTCCCTGCATCACAAATATTAGCACATCACATATATAAACATCAATCCAGACTGATAACAGCAGATATATTCAACCAATCACTCAGATATTTAAATATTAATTATTTAAAATGCCTAGCATCTAGATGTGAGTGAGAATACTCACCTTGAGTTTTCGGCGAGCGTTTGAAATTTAAATTAAACCGGACGGTGTCCGAGTTAACCCAAATTCCTACTTGCCCGGAACGACTCCGGATCTGCACCATCACATAGTGTTCGTCCCTGCGATCCCGGTGTTGCAAATCTCGTTAAAATCTGATAACGTACGAGCAAGTTACGGTTTTATAAAGTTTGAATTGAAATTTGAAAACAATTTCCTTTTTTTAAAATCATACCATCTCAGCCGTTCGATCAACAAAAGAAATCACGGCCGCGTTTCCTACTTCTTCCTCTCGTCCTCACGTACAGGAACCACTCGAACCCAATTCATCAACTAGGGTTCACCACCGCACCCTCTACCATCGACGAGCAAGCGATCGGCCTAGCCCACGTCGAAGCCCCTTCCGTCTCCTACCCACGGCCCACGCACCATAGATCTCGGTGCCTCACACGCGAAGAAAGACGAGCACGAACGGCAGCGACATCGACCCCGATACCTCCATCTCCTCTTCACAGAACAACATCACAACCGTTGGATACAATGCGTTCGACGAGACGAACATATCTCTAGTTAAAAACTTTTGAAATCGCTGCTTGGATTTCGAGATTTTTGAGGGGGAAGACAAGAAGATATCGGCCATCAAACGTGAATAAGCGGCGGCCAGGAAGAATACTGCTAGGGTTTTGAGATAAAAATGTTTATATATATAATTTAATATTATTTAATTAATAAAATATCTCAATTTAACCGTTAATGCAAACGACCCCCAATTCTCACGTTCCGACAGGCTATCCTGGGTTTTTTCCACGTTCCGGACACAATGGAATAGGTTTCGTAAGCTAACTCGGTCATATGAATGAGTTACGGAATTAAACGATCAATTTAAAATTAAATCGGTTAAATCGATTTCTATGCGTTTCGAGATGTCACGGTCAAACGACAACTCCGATCGCTACGAAAAATTAAATTCGATAATAACTAGTTAGTACGGATCCAATGGAACTGGTTTCATCTAATTCCGAGACTGCACCCCGGAAAGCTATTTTAACTCGTCTATTTAAATCGGGCAATTTCAAAATTGACGGAAACGCGTAAATTTTCACTTTTAAAATTTTATTAACTTAACAATAAATCATATAAAATTTATAAACACATTAAAAATCATTCTGGCTCATTCCGGAACCAAAATCTGATTAAATTCATTTTTAAATTAATATAAAATCCCAAATATTTAATTTATTAACTTTGAAAATCATCTAAAATTCCCACCACGCTTTTTACACTCAAATAACTCAAAATAAGTTTTTAAAACCATTTTATTACTATTTACATCCAGATTTACCTTTATCCCAAATTCGAATATTTAATTATTATTTTCCCGTTATTCAAAACCAACCGGAATTACTATAATTAAAAATTATAGCTTATTTTCATTGATTGCACCAAATCCATTCATTTCAAAATCAATTAAGAATCCACATTAACATTTAAAACGAATTAAATGTTCAAATTCAATGGCTTAAAAATACGGGATGTTACACCTTGCACTTCAATGCTCCATCTTCGATTCCATATTCTTCAAGATGTCTTCAGTTCAAAACGCTTGAGTTGGATCAAAGTGGTTTTTGGATAACATATCCGATCCTGGTCTCTTCAAAACAAATTTCGATAATTTCCGGGAAACTCAACCCTGGTTCTTTAGGAAATAAATAGACAAAGATAAGAATGGAGTTCACCTCCTAACCATTAGTGGACGAATTTCCTTATCATTTATCCTAAAAGAACGAAACGAGGTTTATACGCATAGTACAACATCATTGGGGATGACTGTGCCATATAACTCACGTGTTTCTCCTAAATATTTCCAAAGTTACCTTTAGGGCCATATTTGATAGTCGGTTATTTAACTATCAAATAAACAATCATACAACATTGATTTGATTCCATATGGAATTCACTAAGCCTTTATTAACTTTAATTAATTAAAACACTTTGCAAAACTTGATCGAAAGATCTTTTTAAAACACTATTCCCAAAACCCTTTACACCTCTTTTATACTTGGGAAACATTTTTACTTATCTCAAAAATATAAGTATTTAACAAAATCATTTAAAAATTCCCTTTTTTCAAATTCCATATTCAATGGCCAAGAAATTCCCATTTCAAAACATCACTTACTATAAGACCTATTCACTTTATAAAACTCAAATTCACTTATCCCTTATAAAAATTCATTTTATAAGTTCACTTTATATTTAAACCCTCTTTATAAGTCTTCAAAATAGTTTTAAACTTCTTTTTAAAATCTCTAAAATGATTTATAAAATCTCTTCCATGTGTAAAACTCTTTATAATAAAATTTTCTGTTTAAAATATCTTTGACATTACAAAATATCATTTACAAAATCTTATTTTTAAATCACTTTAAATAAACCCTTTTATTTAGTAAAACCCTTTTTATTAAAACAAGTTGTTATTTATTAATACCTTTATAAAATAATTATATAACGCGAAAATCATTTATAAACTTTAAAACCCCAAACTGATAAAAGAATTGAAGTTAATTCAAATTAATACTTCATAAATTCAAAAGGAGGCTTTACAATCCCACTGGTACGAATTTAAGTTACCATTTAATTTCAATTTCATTCTCAAGTCATTCAACAATTTATTTACATAAGTCAACATATATGTAAATACAATTCGTATCCAAATCAAGAAATAATATGTCAATATAAACTAACTAGTATAAACATGTCCATATAACATAATAACAGGATGGTGATTTGTCCTACTAAATAGATGTCCAAACAATTCAATCAATTTATAGCAAAACGAGAATTTATTATGCTAACATATATGTCCATACAGTCAAAAAATCAATCTATAGCAGAACAGAGATTTATTCTGCTAATATATGTCCACAACGATCAAATCAATCATATTATAACAGAACGGAGATTTATTCTGCAAATAGATGTATACACAAACACAACCACTCATATTGTAGTTCATTTACAGTAGTTCTTTTTCCACTTAATGGTATCGACATTTGAATTCCTTGTGTTCAAACCATCTTTGAAAAGAAGTACCTTAAAAACAATTTGATTAATGGAAAACAAGGATTAAACTTAAAACACCCTTTTAAAATGATTAATTACAAGATAAACTCTTGTTAAATTATAATTAATCTTTATTAAATTCAAATTTAATTTAATTACAAATTAATAAATAATTAACCCTTTAATAAATAATTTATTTATAAATTAAACCCTTAATTAATCCATTATTAATCATTAAATAATAATTTAAAACCTTTATTAATAATTAACTATTAATTAATCTTAATTGATTAATTAAATAATCTTTAAATAAAACTTAGATAATAAATTAAACCTTAAATAAAAATTTATTTTAAATTATCTTAATTGATTTATAATTAAAATAATTAAACACTTGATTTAATAAATAAATAAATGAACTTATATTTAATTAATAATTAAATAAAAATAAATCATATACTTAACTCATAATTAATTAAAAATTAATCATACATAATAATTGATTAATTAGAATTAATCTTGTCCTTTAAAAGCAATTAATTAGTAACTAATCTTCACTTAATTAAAGTTAATAAACCATATTAACACTTAATTAATTAATAATTATGAAAACTTAATTAATTAATTATTAATCATTAAATCTTTAATTAAATTTTAAAACATTATTATTGTGCTTATAAAACATTTACAAAACAATTTTAAGTATGAAGCTTAAATTTGAAATATTTGAATTTTTAAAGCGGAACTGCATCCATAGCGCCTACCACTATGGACACCATAACTTGAAAATGTTTTGACTTTGAAACCTCAACACATAAATACTTACCAACTTATCATAAACATAGCATAAGAGTTTGCATAATAAAACAAAGTTGAAAACTTTGAAAAGATTTTCAATTTCCATTAAACTAAACCTTAGTTTTTCCACAAAGAAATCCAATCGTCAATACCATATCAAAGTGTCCACTTTCATAGCATGACATCACATGCACATGCCTAAACATCCATAAACATATCACAATCATAGCACAAACCCAAAATCACATCTTTATAATGAAATACGACGCTTTAGCTTTCGATTCACAAGTCAATGTCTAAACCACAACTAGCAACATGTACATTTATCAAACCATATAATATTCCAACCAAACAACCAACTTATTTTACCATCCAATATTAAATACATATAAAGGTAAAACTTTTTCAAAGTTTAAAGAATTTACTCACCAAAAATCCTTTGAAAACTTGATACATTTTGGAATTCGGAAAGCTTGAAAAATCACAAAATCTACTCAAAAATAGGTCAACTTCCCCTTGATTTTTGGACATGTAATTCTCATATTTTGGAAAAGTGGTTAAAAGGAATATTTTAGAAAATTCTTTCCTCTACAATTTAGGAAAATGAAAACACTCAATTTTAGTTATTATTGAGGAAGATATGGTCGAAATAAGAAGGACCATTTTCGGACTTGGATCTCTGAGTCCAAAAACACTTTGCAAATAAACGAGATTTTGACATAGCTGGACCCAAAATTTGAAAAAGTGATCTACATAAAAGTTGTAGCCACTGAAATTTGACATGGTTTGATAAAAATAGAATATTGATTTGGTGCATTTTAGAAGAAGTTCTGGTCGGGTTAATTTGAGGTAAAAATTGAGAAAGTGGAGCTTAAAACAAGTGATTAAAAACTAAGTTTTTAAAAAGTTTTAAAGTAAGAATTTGACTTTTAAAAACATAGGATTTAAATTAGAAGCCATGGAAACATTAAGGAATAAGGATGGTGGAATTTTAGATAGTAATAATGTAAGGGAAAATGAAAAAGAAAATAATGAAATTGATTTTATACGAAATGGAATAAGTAAATTACTAAACTACCCCTCGTACTATGCCCGCCACCTCACCATGCCATGTCTCCTTGTCTCCCCCTTTCTTAATTTCTAAATTATCATGTCCCTCCTCTCATTTTTTAATGCCCAACATCCATTTATATCTTATTGTACTTAATGCACATTTTGTCTAAAGAAGCATCTTTATATTATATAATATATTAACTTCTTATAATAAAATCTTATCTTATACATAAATACATACATACATACATACTTAAGTGTACATGCATGTACACATATGCATTTACATATCAAAATATTTGTAAATGTATGTATGTGTGTATACCAAAGTGTCATGACATTTTCGACAACTTTTATCCGGCGAAAAGTTGAAAATTTGAAAAACGAATTCCGGTCACATTTCCGATTTTTCTTCAAACTAAATATTTTTGTAAACAAATTTTGAAAACTATTTCACCATCATTATTTATCATTTAAAAGAGTTTTATCTCCATTATAAAACCAATTATTTGAATATTTAAAATTAATTAAATATTCGCAAATCAAAGCAGTGAAATACCAGGTCGTTACAATAATTTTTATATTATTGTTAGATGTTAATTATTATTATTTAATCATAACAAGATATAATAAAATAATGTAAAATAAATAATCTTTCAAAAATTCAATTATATATTTTTTACAATTAGCTCATCATGTAAGAAGCTTTATAAAAAATTTAGAATTTTTTAATTTATTCTTATAATTTTTAAAATTAAATTAAAAACCAACCGTTTAATGTTTAATTAATTAAAAATATTAATTTAATTTAGAAAATCGGGAATTTTTTTGCAACCTCTAGAATGTGATCCTAGATTTTTGGAATATTTAAAATTTGACAGTTTGTTTACAATTATTTTATATTATTTAATTAATGGTAAACTAATCAATTAATTCATAATATATATATATTAAAATATTAAAATCATAGTAATTTCAGATCTGCAGTGTTTTCGAAAAGTAAAGTTAAATAATAGTAATATATATATATATAATTATATATATAATTTAGTATGATATAATTTACTACTAATTATTATATTTACTATTTAGACACACACACATATATTCAAATAATTTTGTTCATTTTAATTCGTATATATTAATTTTTTTCCATAAATATATAATTATATATATATATATATTAATTGTTATTTATAATATATATATATAATTTATGTAGTATTTTATATAATAAAACATATTTATATACACATACATACATACATACATACATACATATATAATCACTTGGTATTTATAACTATATGTGGATGCACATATTTGGACGTACATTACATATAGAATGAGCTAATTTGTCCGTTGTGATTTAAATCCCAACATCTATATACAAGCATTTTATACCTTGCACGAAATATCATGTTACGCATGCACACACATAACATATGTATACTTATGTAACAAGTGAAAATAGATCAAATAAATTTCAAACATCAATTTATGAATTTAAATAAAATTCATGATTTTATTTAAACCAAATTTAGAAATATTCTAAATAAATTAGACTTCATAGGCCCAATAATGATCCAATAGGGTAAAAAAATGAGAATATACGACCCGGATTTTTGGACCAGTCAAAACTGCCGAAAACCCGTCCGTTCTAAAACTACTAATGAAGACTACCAACTTAATACATAATATTTTTTGATAAATATTCAACATTACTAAATGTATAGTATAAAGCTTTCAATTTAATTATTTATTCTACAGGTGTGCTTAAATACCAAGGAGACTCAATATACAATAAATCTACCACTGCACAGCTCTGATGTGAGAGACAACAATAATCATTCCTACAAACTCAATAAACATGTCAAATGCAGAATAAAATTGTAAGCATGAAAGATACAACAACACAAGATATATTATTATTGGGCTACGTCACTACCACTTGTGACAGCCTTTATACCCCTATCTAATTAGGTACCCAATTGATACAGGATCAAGCCAACGTAGTTCTCCTACCACAAATAAGACACAAGGAGCCTACGATGAAACAAACAAATATGCAATTCCCAAACTACCCACTTAGGCTTAATCTTCATATTTATATTTATGAAATCTAATTAACTTTATTATATTCAAAATATAATCCTTTTTGAAAATAATTTCTTCGAATGAAATTCCCTGTTTTATTTCAAATCCTTTTGAAATTATATATATATATATATATATATCTTTTATATCAAATCATACTTTTCTTCAGGATCTAAGTAGAAACCTTTTCAAAACCTGTATCAATTACTCTGTATAATAATACGGTGGTGTATTAGATATATTCATTTGAAAATCCAAAAATACTCTACAATAAAAGCATATCAAAGTATATGCAACCAGATTGGAAGGTTTCTCCCAATAGCAAGGCAACTAGGTCCCAGCCTTCACAAGATAAATAAACAAAGTATATTCCTCTAAATAAAGAGTAGACTATACCGAGGGTTAAACTACCCTTTTGCCCACTTTTTAGTTACGGGTTACCCGAATCATCAGTAATATAACAAATCATTTTTTCTCTGAAGTGACAAATCATTTTGCACTAATAATCACAAATATTTTCAAACACAATATTTTTTATTTCCTCAAAATCTTTTCGAAATCAACTTCAAACCACCGGGATTTAAGTTCTTGAAATTCTCTTTATTTATTAAACATATTTTATAGATACCTTTATATAAATCACTTTTATATAAAATCACTTCAAAATATTTACTCACTTTAAAAATATTTATTTCCAAATATTATACAAATACCTTTATATCACTTCGAAATATTTACTTCTAAATAATTCTTTTTTCTTTTCAAAGAAACCATTTCATATAAAAGATAAACATCTTTAAAATTATAATAAACATTTGTTATTATAACAATTACTTAATAAAATATTTTCATCAAACACCTTACAGTCAAACTGTGAAATTCTAATCACAAGGTGTTCGTATCTACCCAACCAATGCATACAGATTTTAATCGCTCATAAACTGGCGGAGCACAATTCAAACAGTCAACAAACAATAATAACAACACATTATTATCAACAATTCAACAAATTTGAATAATAGCACATAAATAAAAATTAGTTGGTATATATAAATAAATTTTCAAATTTATATAATAGCAGATCAGGGATTTATTATGTTAAATAGATGTCATTAATGAAGTATACTTAACTCGTTTCCGATATTTCAACTTATACTATTCCTCATCCAAAAGTGAAGCCAAGTAAGTTAGGGTACTGGTTGCATCAAAGCCTTTCCTAGACACTTCATTCTTGAATCTCATAAATAAATAAGTCTACTTGTTGGCTTTTAGCGTTAAGCAAAATTAATTACCTTTTTCAAACTTACATAATCATTAAAAATATATTTAAACTTGAAACCAATTTTAAAACACTCTTTCATAAGTTAGAAAACAACCCTAAAAATATTAGAGGAAAATATTAAATTTAAATATCATTTTTAAATAATTTATATCTTCAATTTACAATGGTAGCATTTCTAGACGTGTTGCCTAAAGTTTTGTTACTAGTTTTATCACATTTTTGCCACAACTTTGTGTGTAGTTTTCGATACCTTAACAAATGATTTTAGATCCATTCTTTTTAAAATAGTTAGTATACTTTGGGTACTTTAAAACCATGAAGAAAAATCTCAAAGAATATCTTTTAATTATTTTAGAGAATTTTCCGAAACTAGGGTATTTTATCGAACTGCACTTATTGCGACTATTTCGCTATAACTTTTTACACTTCATTCAACTAGCTATCAAATGAATTAGGCTTCAAAACTTCCCCAATAAGAATAATATATTATTTGCTTGATTAATTGCTAAAGAAACCCCTAAGAAAGTTTCCACAAAAATGCGCTTTATTTTCAAAGACGGACTATTTTTAGAAGTGTCACTACAGTGACCTTTTTACTTCAATCTTTTGTTACTTTGATTTACTTCTTCTATAACTTTACAAAACATATTCTTTGCTCTTCTAAACACTTATAGAAGTGTATTTACCAACTAAACAAGTTATATTTGGAAGTGTTCTAAAAATCACCAATTTTATACTTTTTAGTTTAAGGGATTCAAAGTCCATTTTTTGTAGCGGCTATCACTATACGGACAATTCCGTATTCAATTCAATATCCATTGTCTAGTGTCATTCACATTTATACATATATGTTTTCCATATTCAATCCATGTTACTACTAAATAAGTTCTAAACAAGTTAACATGTCCACTTAAGCATTCAAATGCATTTAATTTAAACTACTCCTTTTAATGGTTTTAAGAGCAATACTTTACCAAATCAATACTTTTTAAAGCATATTATCATGGTCATAACTTTACTTAGTTAGCGTCTGTTATTACTAATTATATAGCAAGCAATATTATCAAGCATCATTTGAACAAGTTTTTTTTGACATAATTTGTTAATAAAATTCTTTCCCATAATTAAAGTGAGAACACCTCACTTATTTTCAACCCATACATTTCCTACCAACATTAAATCATCCAAACACTTCCTACTTCCACCAAGACTCTCGTCCATGGCCTCCTCCTCCTACCTTATGCACATGACCAACATCTTCCTCCCTCCTCATCATGCTTACGGCCATGGGCTTTACTCCCCTT
Organism: Allium fistulosum; assembly: GCA_030737815.1. Classification (NCBI taxonomy): domain Eukaryota; kingdom Viridiplantae; phylum Streptophyta; class Magnoliopsida; order Asparagales; family Amaryllidaceae; genus Allium; species Allium fistulosum. The sequence goes on from CM060904.1 coordinate 695,919,706, forward strand.
TGCTCCATAATTCTTTGACTTTTTAGAGGCTAAACCATGTTCTAATAATGATATAATAACCATGGAAAAGTTTGGTGGTGATTGGATATGATTTGCATAGCTTTCTAGAAAGTTAGAGAGGAGATAACATTAGTTTTGAAGTGAATTTGTTTTCCAAAATGAAGTGAATGCTCCATCTATTTATAGGCTTAGGAACTGAGTGGATAAGTTCTCAAAATCTCTTTCTTACCCATGAAGCAAAAGGACTGCAAGCATGCAAGGCTATATCCTTACACAAACATACCTTCCTTAAATTACTCCACCATTTCGGGGTCCTTTAGTCCTCTCTTCTTTTATTAATTAAATACATAGTTTAGTTAATCTTTAGCTTAGGAAAAGATGTGTTTAATTCTTATCATATATTTACACATAATAACTATTCGAGTTGCAATATATTTACACAACTTGTATTGAATAAAAAGTTGATTTTTAATAAAACGTTTTCCAGTAACATTTTCAGTATTTATCCAAAGTGTATATTTTTGTAAACACATTTCAAAAATAAGTTTTCTAACATTAGTTATTAATTAAAAAGTGTTTAAAAAGGTTATAAAATCGTATTTAATCACATTAAATCTTAAATATTAATATTTAAATAATTCAGATATTTAAATACCGAGTGTTTGAAATTCTGGATCGTTACAATATCTTTCGCTGCGGGCTGGCCCAGTTCCAACGGGACCATTATCCTTAGTGATTATAGGCATTGGGCTACATACATCATTATGTACAAGACCTAAGAGTTTATCAACTCTTTCATTGCTCCCCCTGAAGGGGTACTTGGTCATGTTTCTTTTGAGACATGACTCACACATATAAAATGATTCAAAATTATGTGACGGAAGAAAATCTTCGGTTTTCAGTTTGTGTAATCGTTTCTCACTTATACAAGCTAGCCTAAAATGACAAAGATAACTATTATTTATATTGTTATTCGAAGAATTACTCATAGAACAATCATAACTCGTATTATCCACATAGACGACATTTTCCAAAACACCATCACAAATTTATTACCATCTAAATAATGTTCATAACATTATTAACATAGTGAAAAACATAACCAATCTCAGACAATCTAGACGTTGATATGATTCCATAAATAAATCCTTTAACAAAATAGAAATTGTTTAATATCAACAAAAATCCACTCGGCAAACTCAAAAGAAAGTCTCGAACTGTCATTGCATCTACAATAGATCCATCAGTAACCTGAAGCCTTATTTCTCCCTTTGCCACGCGACGCCAGTCCTATGCACTTGTAACAAACTAGAGATATGAGTTCTAGTTCCAGTATCTAAAACCTAAGATAATTTATTGATTACAAAACAATTTTGAATCATAAATGTACCTGATGGAGCAGTAGAACAATTTTGTTTCTTTTATTCAACAATCTTCAAGTACTCCGGACAGTTCTTTTTTCAATGACCTTTCTTGTGACAATGGTGACACTCACTGTTGTCAGAAGCTTTAGTTTTCTTGACTTTCTTGGTAACCCTCTTCCACTTCTTTGAACCTTTCAAAAATGGTGCACCACCCTTTACTGCAAGTACGGTCCCTTTATCCTTGGATGTGGACTCAACCAACCTCAACCTATTGAGGAGATCCATGAGATTCACATTCAATTGGTTCATATTATAATTCAGTATGAATGGTTCATATTGTGGCGTAAGAGAACCAAGAATCAAATCAACCTATAACTCATTGCTTATTGCTATATCTAGTTGTGAAAGCCTATCAACATAGCCCTTCATCATCAGAACATAATCATCCACTTTCTATCCTTTACTCATTTTGTGTTGAACGGCTCCTTTGTATGCTCGTACCTTGTGGAACGTGATCGTTCACCAAATATGGCCTTGAGACTATCTAATATCTCGACAAAAATGTTTTCTTGCCGCCTTTGCAATGGCTTGTCCAACGTAGACAGTACGAGAAAACCTATACGATCTCTAGGTTAGAAACCCATTTCTCATAAGCAAGCCTAAGTTTAGGATTAGTACAATCAGCATGTTGTTTTTTAGAATCAAGGTAATAGATGAACAAAGATGCTCATAAGTCAACGCTACCTTAATCACTCTTTGCCAATTGATATAGTTGGATCCGCTAAGGTTGTCACTTTCATAAAACAGTTTTGATATAGACATTTTCTGCAAGTTTTAAATTGGTAGATTAGGACAATTTTATAGTAAATGTTTTTATAATGTTAGTAAGGTTTAAACTTTATGTTTCATTTTACTAATAAGATCCCACTAGTTTTTTATGTTTCTCCGGACCCTAAGATGAAACATAGAAGTCTTTCGACTTCACTAGTGAGTGTTAGGATCTTGTATGTCTTGGGATTCTGACCTTGCAGAAAGTTCAACAAATCATACTCCCATATATGATAGATAACTCCTTATCGACTGTATCATATACAACTTCTAACTTGTGGTTCCTTGTCCTGATCTCATCTTTACCTTAAGAAAAGCTCAACAAATAAAGAGAGATTATTCACTCGTACCTACCATTTCACGACGGCCTAAGTATCGTACATACCTTGAGGAAAGCTCAACAAATATGTACAAGTATCTTACCATGTCTAATCTATATATTAATAATACTGCACATAACATCTCTAGCTTGAGGAAAACTCAACAACTATAGAGTATGTAAGTAACTTATTAAATATAAATGGTAGAGGACAACTTTATATTAAAGATTCATAATCTTTAATATAATTATTTAGAGTGATATCGACTTATGGAATAATGTATTTCTTATGAAATACCCTTGTGATTCAAGTGTCGAACACATAGGAAATCACGACATGTATGCATAAAACATATGTATTTATCCCTTAAATTTATTTTGGGTTTCTTAATGTTCCACATTTAATTTATACATTCATATTATATAAGTTCTATTATATAACTTTCACAATTTAATTTATTTATATAATAGTCTTATGTATAATATCCTATTAATTAACATTTTAGTTAATTTTATATTATTCAACTATAACATTTTATATTAAAATGTATACTATAATGCTTATAGTTACACACACACATATGTATGTATGTATCTGATTTATTAATTAACTTGTAATCAATTTATTTAATTAAACTATTTTAATTAAATGTTATTAATTTAAAAATTTTATTATATACATATATACTTACATTGTCTTAAATAATTCAAGACAAAGTAAAACATATCATTATATCATATATGTATATTTATTTTAATTATTTAATTATTTAATTTTATTTTTTAATCTTATTGATAATTAAAAATTTTGAAATTAATTTTATAATGTTTTCAAACATTTTGAAACCTATACTATAAAATTTTATAATACATTTCTTATTTTAAATTTAACTTTTAAATTTAAAAATTTATTTTTTTGAAACAATTTAAAAATTAGTGCAAAACCTAATTCAAATTTGGCCTTTTCTATTAGGGACAACCTTTGGCTCACATAACTTTTTAGGCCAATCGGTAGCTAGGTAAGGCGGGGTACTTAATTACCCAAACTCAATCCTTCGACACCACCATTTTAGACAGCCTAGTAATTGGGTTGAAAACTTAATCAATTAACCTTAACATGACTAATTTAGACCGCATTGGATGTTGGGCTCTAGGCCATCCCATATCGAAGTAAATGGGTAAATCTAAAAAAATAAATTCTTTTTGGATCTTATTGGGCCTATTAAGTCTAAATTTATTTAGATTATATCTAGATTTGTTTTAAATAAAATATATATTTTATTTAATTTATAAATAAAGTTTTATTTATTTTAAATTTATACTGTATAATGTAATATGTGTATCATATACACATAACTGTGTATGTGAGCATGCAACATGAATGGAGTACATGGTTGGACCTGCCCATGTATAGATGTTGGGATTTACACTGCAATTGACATTTTAACCCTTCTATATACATTTGAGCTGTCAATATTTATGTGTATATATTATATATAAAATTTATGTATTATAAAACATTACTAGTGAAATGTAAAAGTTTAAATAATTTTAGTATAAAAGATTTATAATTTTGGAATCAAACTAAATGTTTAAATTTTATAATTTAGAAGTATATTTATATATTTCTAAATTAATTTAGTAAATTAATTGTTAATACACACACAAACATATATTAAGCGATTCCAAATATATATAAAACTTATTATTTCCATGCAAAAAAATATGTATATGTAATACAATATTTTGAATTAAATATATACATACAAATATAAATATATTTAATAAAATAATATATATATATATATATATATGATTTCGACCAATAAAGTTTTTTTGGTTTCATATTATTTTAAAAAAATAAGTTTTTTTATTAAATAATATTCGTACAAAAATTTGCATTTAAAATAAACAAAATTTAAAACTAATTTAAATGTATACATTTTATATTAAAATATTTACAAGCATATTTTATGATATTTATAAATATATATGTGATAACTCGGATTTTGGAACATCTGTTAATTGATAATTAACTGGGTTAATTAATAAAAATACTGATTTTATTTGGATTAATAAATGAAATTCTGATAATTAGAATATATCTGGATATGTATATAGAGGAATTTGAACTATAATAAATACTGACTTATAAATATCTAGATAAATATTCATTTGATAATATTTGTTTAATGATCTTCTTTTATAAATATTTATTTGGCAAAATTTATCTTTTCAAAGCTAATATAATATATATATATAGAATCAAATTTAAACAAATTTTTGAAAATTCTATACATATTTATATGTAAGGGTGGTTTGTAAATAAGTAAGGTGAGATTTAATTTAAGATTTAAACATATTTTTTTATATACCTGGAAATAGATATAGTTAGTATAAATGTAAAATACAAAGCACATATGTGAATGTAAACATATATGGATATAAAATTAAGTAATTTATAAATTGATAAGGTTTAAAACATAGCTTATAAATAAATTTAACAAAGGGGTTAAGCATAAAAATACCTATTTGTGACAAATGTTTAATAAGTAAAATAGGTATTTAACAAATGTAAACAAATTATAAAATGTAATTACAAGTGTACATCATTTTAACAAGTGTCATTTTCTTCTTTTATTTTTAAAAATAATAATTAATAAAGGATAAAACTAAGTATTTAAACATCTCCATACCCCTCTGTCATTTCTTTTATCAGCCATTCTCTAAAACAAAACTAAGAAACAAAAATCCTGTAACACACAATCTAGTAAAACAAAAATAAAAGAAATTCAAACAATATCTCCACAAATTCAAGTTAAGAGCAAGCTAAGCAAATTCAAGCTAGGATTCAACAACTCAGATCAAAGAAATCTCTTTCACAAATACAATCTGAAGCTAAGCAAAGGATCATCTCAACTAAATTCCAGTTTCAAGTGGCAAGATCAAAACAAAGTTTCCAGATCAACTAACAATTTTCAAAACTATTCTCTGATTCCTCTGTTCATAATCAAGGTGAGTAAACTACTTAATCTTAATGTTGTATGATGAAATGTTGGGAAAAGTATTTGTACATATGTAAGTATGCCTGCATGTATGTATATACATGTAAATGATGTGTGCATAAGCTCTGTTCCAGGTTTATAGGTTTTCAAAACCTGATTTAAATTTTAAATCTCTCCCTCTAATTCAATTTGGGCTTTAAAGTATAAATGAAATGTATTTGAAAAATCCAGAACTAGGTCCTAAAATTATTTTTAAAGATTAAAATAAGGATAATTTGGTCAGGGAAGAAGATACACAGTAAATTTCAAAACAATGTCAAATTTTGAGTATCATAGTTTCTTGATTCATCTATATCATCTGATTCGTCTTTGTAAACCATGTTTTTTAAGAATAAATTCAAGATTTTTATTTTGTTATCAAGTGAGAAATCGAGAGATGAACGGAATCGCAAGTTTCACTAAATTCTGGCGATCGGTGAAGCGTTGGTTGTCGTGATCATGGCAGAAGCTTGCTGGGAGGTCAGGAATGTTGAGAAAATTGCTCGGTGGAATTCTAATGCACCATGGCGACGACACGACAAGATTTTAGGGTTTAAGACCCTGCTCGAGATGATTTGGTTGGCGAGACGATTTCGAAGTCGTGGGTGCATCGGACTGGACCGGAGCAAGGGGAATAGGTGCGTGGGTCTACGGTAAAGCTTTGGTCGGAGTTTCGAAGCCTCTGGTGATCTGAGGAGGTGGCACGTGGAAGTTCTTGGATGATCGGGTTCGTTCCAGTGGATCTTCATGGTAGCTTGTTTTCGAATTCGTATTTGATTCGAGGAACTGGTGGTCGGAATATAGGGAGGTGGTCGAAGTCGACTTGCCGACGATGGCAACGATGGTCGGAGCAGCAGCGGTGATGCGTGCACGTGCACATGTGTCTTCATGTTTCTGATTGTAGCTGGGTTTGTAGAGCATCGGGGATGATGGGATTTGGCTCGGAGTCGTACTCGTGTTTAATCAAGAAGGGAGTGACGAGAGAACAGGCTCGAGTTTGTTGGTTAGTTAATAAAGTTTCCTTAGTAAATTGTATAATTCAGTTTAAAAAAAAGTAAAGGTAAGGGAAGAAAATGGTTTTACTCGGGGCAGAGCTCGAGTAGTTATCGGGTTGGACCTGAAGCAGAAATTTAACGGTTTTCAAATTTAAAAGAAAGCAAGTTTTTAAATCTAAAATAAATCAAGTTTAAATATATTTCTTAGAATCTATTTCTTTTATATATAATAAATGTTTTCTTTAATATTTGAATGGGAAGTTATATAAATTTGTTTAACTTAAATTTGCAAGTTAAATGCTTAAGTTATTTTTAAAGCTTGATTATAAATGTAATTAAGTAAAAGATAAAATGTTTAAAATATATGTGTATCATAATGAGGTAATTAATAAAGATAATGATTTACCTTAAAGGTTAATTAAGATTTTAATGATTTGAGATTAATTAAGTTAATAAAGTAATTTAAGTAAAATTAATTAATTTAATTAATTAATGATTAAGGATTAATAAATTTATAATTGAGGGTTATAAGTTTATTAATTGGAGATTAATTAATTTGTAATTAAGGGTCTAGTTAATTAATTAGAGATTAATTAATGATAATTAAGAATTAATTAGTTAAGTAATTTATAATAGAGATTAATTAATTAAGTAATTGAGTTAATTAATTAGAGATTAATTAATTCATAATTAAGTATAAATTGATTAAGTAATTAGAGATTAATTACTTAAAATTTAAGGATTGATTAATTGAGTAAAATTAATTAAGTGTAGTTAATTAATGATTAAGCAGGGTTAAGTGATTAATTTCTTAAGTAATTACTTTAATTAAGAAATTAGAGAATCATTAATTAATGTGATTAATTAATTAAGGAGATTAATTAAAAGTTAATGGGAATGGTTAAGGCTAATTAATATATGGGGTAATTAAGGGTTAATTACTTAACGTAATTAAAGAATAATTAATCAAGGATGATTAATTAAGACGGATAATTAAGGATGATTAATTAATTGGATTTTAATTAATTAATGTTAAGTATGCAGGATTTAAAAGTAATTGAAGTAATTAATTTAATTCATTTGTGGTTAATTAAATTAATTAGAGATGTTATGGTTGATTAATCTTGCTATGACTGATTGAATGATACTATATGCCTTATATTAGTTGATATCTCTGGTATGTGATATGGAATGCTATGTGATATAATATGTTGGGTTAAAATAGTGACACCCTATATTTAAAGTTTGAAATGTATTTCATTTGAATAACTTGGATTAAGATGACATTGGATTCGAAGAGATAGGAGTCGGGTATTAGTTAATACCCGAAACCACTTCGATTCTTTTTAGATCGATATGTGAAGTAAGTATTGAGCATAACAAGTAATGAACTCGTAGTGAAGTATGAGTTACCCCGTGTTTTTCTTTTATGGTTTGCACTTAGTATTTCAAGATAAATGGGTTTTACTCACGCTGGTTTCCAGCCTGACCCGGGTGTTACTTTGTGGTAATGCTCGGGTCAGACCGAGTATTACAGATTTCAAGTAAGGACGTTTTGGAGATCAGGAGGCGAGCTGGATGGCAGGAACGTATGGAGTGTATTCCGCTGTGATACATTGTTATTTATCTGGGACATGTTGTTTTACTGTCCAGTGATTGTGAATGTTGTAACTCTGATGTATTAAAATATAATTGACTGATACAGCTTTCTTTGTAAAGAATATTATTTGATATTATATTTTTTCCGCTGCAAATGTGAGAATCTGTGTTTTGGTGTTTCTGTTTCTTCTTCTTCTATCTCTTTCTTCTTTTCCCTAACTATCCGGAATTTTCGAAGTCGAAAATTTCGGGTCGTTACAGTTGGTATCAGAGCGAGGTTAAGCGAGAACCTTGGCTCTGGTGGGTTTACTCATTAAGGATAGGGTCAATAGTACCCTAAAATGAGTTGAGAGTATTATATATGAGAGCGTACTTGTTATTTTCTTATATAAAGATTTTAAAATGATTTTAAAATTGAATGATTTTTATATAAGTTTATCTTTTGATATATAAAGAAATAATTTTCTAATTATTAAATATATTAAATAAATTGGTTGTTGAATCATTGGAATAAAATAAAATAATGAGAATTAAGTGGTAATAGTAATACAATCAAATTGAAATTGAATGAAGATAAGTTTGAAATAGATCCAAACTGAAATTAAAATCTTGAATTTGTAGAAGTGTTATCAGAATAAAGATAATAATGAATTGGTTTCCAGATATGATAATCTTGGTTATTATCATAGATGGTTGTTGTGTTTAATAATGAAATGTTGTAAATGATTAAGTAAAATGAAATGTTTTAGGGAAGTATACTTTTAGGTGAGTAGTTATTTAAATTGAATTTAACTTGGGAAGTTAAATGGTTGATTTTAAATGGGAGTTATGAGTGATCTCAAATTGGGTTTGAGATCTAGAAATTGAAAATGGATAAAAAATTAGAATCTGAAGATTAAATTGTTTTTGAATTCTTATTTGAATTTTGTAATAAGTTAAGTAAAGATAATTTTAAAATGGAATTTTGGAATTTGGATTCAGAATTAAATGGTTTAAAGATTTAAGTTGTTAAATTAAAAATAAAGGTTGATTGATTTAAAAGTAAGGCTTAATTTGACTTAAGGGACTAAATCAACATTTATTTATTTTTTAATTCAAATTTATATAATTCGAGATGGTTTTAAGTTGAGATTTGAATAAAATTTGTTCAAATTGGATTTGATTTGAATTAATTGGAATTGTGATTGAAGATGTATAAGTTTAAAAATTCAAATGGTAAATTAGAATTGAAATGATTTGAAATTGAAGCTGGTTCAATTTGAAATTAATCCAAATTGATTTGAAATAATTTGGAATTGTGATTAATGTTGAATAAGTTTAAAAATCAAATGGAATTTGATTTGAATTTGGAAAGGAATTAAGGTTAATTCAACTTGAATTGGGATTAAATCAATTTCAATGGAAACTGAAGTATTGAGTCAATTTAAATGGAAGTGGAAATTTAAATTGAATTGATGGGAAATTAATTGGAAATGGAGATTGGGAAATTAAACAGTTTGGCTCTGGATTATTTTCAAAATAAATTGTTTTAATACAAATATATTTTTCCAAACTATTTACTATACAATCTTTCTTCTTAAACCCCAAACTATCTTATACTTATTTTACAATTATTTTGGAACTATTTAACTATTTTGAAACTGTCTTATAAACTAATTACTATTTTTCAGTTACTTATATCTAATCACTATTTTAAAAAAAACTATTTTGCAATTATCTAACTATTTTATAACTACTTAACTATTTTACAGCTATTTTACAAACTAATAACTATTTTTCAACTACTTATCTATTTTAAACTTTTTCAAGCTATTTTTAAATTTAAATAGGTCAAAATTCAAACTGTTTGTAATTGAAGTAATAACTCAATTGGAAATGGAAGCAATTGAGAATAAGTGAATGAAATTAAAGGAAATGTGAATAGAAAAGAGAATTGATTTAGCTAATAACCAATAAAGATAAATACGTAGGATATACGTATATTATTCTATTCGCATAGTGATTTGATCCAGATTCGAACACAGAATTTCGAGATAGTATTATCGATCCGAGTTGGGATTTTTCGCTCGATTTTTGACGGCGAACCTGGATATGGATTTTTGATTGGTTCTGGATATTCTCTATCATAGTTGTGACTATGCAAGGAGAATGACGGTTTCTAATCAAGAAACCAGATCTGAGTCCGCACTAGGAAGTCGGGTGGACGATACTAGTTCGGAAGTGAAATTATGTGATTGAGTGAGCGATCAGACTGATATTGCGTACGGATGATATGTGGACATCGTACGAGTTTGAATGAAATTGATATTGAAAATTTTGAATAAAAACTATAAAATGATTTTGAAATGGAAGGGTATATTTTGAAAAATAAATGATGAAATAAAATGGGAGTTGAATATTTCTGTGATTAGAACTCATTTTATAGAAAAGTGATATGGTTAATAACTTTATAAAAGAGTAATAAAATTTGAATATTTGATTTGGAATAAACAAAGTTATATATCTTTGTTATATAAGATAAATCTCCCCTTGTTGAATCTATTGCCAGAAGAAAAGGGTTTTGAAAATATTTGAAGTATAAAAGAGGTTTTATACAAGTTTGAAATGATCCAAAGATTTTCAAAGTTATATATATCTATATATATATATATATATATATCTATATATATATATATATCAAGGATCTTATGAGAATGATTTTGGAAAAGGTTTTGGGAACCTATGGATTTTGGAAAGGCTTTTGATTTTTGAGAAAAATCAGTTTTGGGAATTTGGAAAGCCAAGTTTGAAACTATCGATTTGGGATATCGATTTTGTGTAAAGGAGATTTTGATATAAATCATAAAGGATATGATTTGAAGATACTATAAGTGTATAGTATAAAGTGTTTTGAGAATGGCTTTGGGGAAAAAGGCGCTCCCTTGAAATGAACTTCTCAGGAGTGCCACAGGGTGGTACTGCCTTGAACCCTAAGAGCGGTTCTAAAGTTGATCCTGTGAGGAGTCCGGACAAAACTAGTTCCTGAGGATTATTTGTGTAGCGAAAGTCGAGGGGCTGGTGCCTACAGGGGCATTTGGGTTATGCTGTGACGACAGTGTAACTCAATGTCACTACGATCTACTGCAGACCATAGCGAAAGTCGTGTGTGCCGCTGAGAGCCAACAGTCTACGTTTGATTTTATATCGGTAGACTGAGACACTATGGTAACATAGCGAAAGTCATGTGTGCCGCTGAGAGCCAACAGTCTACGTTTGATTTTATATCAGTAGACTGCGACCTATGTAGGAGTGGAGAAGTTTCATTTTGACAGCGAAAATCATGTGTGCCGCTGAGAGCCAACAGTTACATGGACTTTTGCTGCGATGGCAACGTAACCTAGGATGTAACTGCGACCATGGATGGGGGTGATGATTTCCAAAGCATTCTCACCAAAGATATTTCCTCTATTTTCAAAAATGTTTTCTATATTTTCAATAAATTATTTTCCAAGTATTTTCACTAGGTGTTGAAGACGGGTTTGCTAAGTACTTATAGATTTTCAGTCCTACGTCTGATCAACGTATGACCGAATTTCTGTGAGAACAAGGATGGACTTGTTGAAACATCGAGTTGTAAAAGTATTTTTGTAAAAACTATCTTATAAAATTATATAGATTTTAAAAGTGTTTTAAAAATGATCAAAGAATAATTTATCTAATTTTAAGTATTGAATAAATTCTGGTTTCATTTCTTTTCGAGGACGAAAAGATTCTAAGGGGGGAGGAATGTGATAACCCGGATTTTGGAACATCTGTTAATTGATAATTAACTGGGTTAATTAATAGAAATACTGATTTTATTTGGATTAATAAATGAAATTCTGATAATTAGAATATATTTGGATATGTATATAGAGGAATTTGAACTATAATAAATACTGACTTATGAATATCTAGATAAATATTCATTTGATAATATTTGTTTAATGATATTCTTTTATAAATATTTATTTGGAAAAATTTATCTTTTCAAAGCTAATATAAAATATATATATATATATAATCAACTTTAAACAAATTTTTGAAAATTCTATACATATTTATATGTAAGGGTGGTTTGTAAATAAGTAAGGTGAGATTTAATTTAAGATTTAAAAATATTTTTTTATATACTTGGAAATAGATATAGTTAGTATAAATGAAAAATACAAAGCACATATGTGAATGTAAACATATGTGGATATAAAATTAAGTAATTTATAAATTGATTAGGTTTAAAACATAACTTATAAATAAATTTAACAAAGGGGTTTAGGCATAAAAATACCTATTTGTGACAAATGTTTAATAAGTAAAATAGGTATTTAACAAATGTAAACAAATTATAAAATGTAATTACAAGTGTACATCATTTTAACAAGTGTCATTTTCTTCTTTTATTTTTAAAAATAATAATTAATAAAGGATAAAACTAAGTATTTAAACATCTCCATACCCCTCTTTCATTTCTTTTATCAGCCATTCTCTAAAACAAAACTAAGAAACAAAAAACCTGTAACACACAATCCAGTAAAACAAAAGAAATTCAAACAATATCTCCACAAATTCAAGTTAAGAGCAAGCTAAGAAAATTCAAGCTAGGATTCAACAACTCAGATCAAAGAAATCTCTTTCACAAATACAATCTGAAGCTAAGCAAAGGATCATCTCAACTAAATTCCAGTTTCAAGTGGCAAGATCAAAACAAAGTTTCCAGATCAACTAACAATTTTCAAAACTATTCTCTGATTCCTCTGTTCATAATCAAGGTGAGTAAACTACTTAATCTTAATGTTGTATGGTGAAATGTTGGGAAAAGTATTTGTACATATGTAAGTATGCCTGCATGTATGTATATACATGTAAATGATGTGTGCATAAGCTCTGTTCCAGGTTTATAGGTTTTCAAAACCTGATTTAAATTTTAAATCTCTCCCTCTAATTCAATTTGGGATTTAAAGTATAAATGAAATATATTTGAAAAATCCAGAACTAGGTCCTAAAAATATTTTTAAAGATTAAAATAAGGATAATTTGGTCAGGGAAGAAGATACACAGTAAATTTCAAAACAATGTCAAATTTTGAGTATCATAGTTTCTTGATTCATCTATATCATCTGATTCATCTTCGTAAACCATGTTTTTTAAGAATAAATTCAAGATTTTTATTTTGTTATCAAGTGAGAAATCGAGAGATGAACGGAATCGCAAGTTTCACTAAATTCTGGCGATCGATGAAGCGTTGGTTGTCGCGATCATGGCAGAAGCTTGCTGGGAGGTCAGGAATGTTGAGAAAATTGCTTGGTGGAATTCTAATGCACCATGGCGACGGCACGACGAGATTTTAGGGTTTAAGACCCTGCTCAAGACGATTTGGTTGGCGAGACGATTTCGAAGTCGTGGGTGCATCTGACTGGACCGGAGCAAGGGGAATAGGTGCGTGGGTCTACGACGAAGTTTTGGTCGGAGTTTCGAAGCCTCTGGTGATCTGAGGCGGCGGCACGTGGAAGTTCTTGGATGATCGGGTTCGTTCCAGTGGATCTTCATGGTAGCTTGTTTTCGAATTCGTGTTTGATTCGAGGAACTAGTGGTCGGAATATAGGGAGGTGGCCGAAGTCGACTTGCCGGCGATGGCAACGATGGTCGGAGCAGCAGCGGTGATGCGTGCACGTGCACATGTGTCTTCGCATTTCTGATTGTAGCTGGGTTTGTAGAGCATCGGGGATGATGGGATTTGGCTCGGAGTCGTACTCGTGTTAATCAAGAAGGGAGTGACGAGAGAACATGCTCGAGTTTGTTGGTTAGTTAATAAAGTTTCCTAAGTAAATTGTATAATTCAGTTTTAAAAAAAAAGTAAAGGTAAGGGAAGAAAATGGGTTTACTCGGGGCAGGGCTCGAGTAGTTATCGGGTTGGACCTGAAGCAGAAATTTAACGGTTTTCAAATTTAAAAGAAAGCAAGTTTTTAAATCTAAAATAAATCAAGTTTAAATATATTTCTTAGAATCTATTTCTTTTATATATAATAAATGTTTTCTTTAATATTTGAATGGGAAGTTATATAAATTTGTTTAACTTAAATTTGCAAGTTAAATGCTTAAGTTATTTTTAAAGCTTGATTATAAATGTAATTAAGTAAAAGATAAAATGTTTAAAATATATGTGTATCATAATGAGGTAATTAATAAAGATAATGATTTACCTTAAAGGTTAATTAAGATTTTAATGATTTGAGATTAATTAAGTTAATAAAGTAATTTAAGTAAAATTAATTAATTTAATTAATTAATGATTAAGGATTAATAAATTTATAATTGAGGGTTATAAGTTTATTAATTGGAGATTAATTAATTTGTAATTAAGGGTCTAGTTAATTAATTAGAGATTAATTAATGATAATTAAGAATTAATTAGTTAAGTAATTTATAATAGAGATTAATTAATTAAGTAATTGAGTTAATTAATTAGAGATTAATTAATTCATAATTAAGTATAAATTGATTAAGTAATTAGAGATTAATTACTTAAAATTTAAGGATTGATTAATTGAGTAAAATTAATTAAGGGTAGTTAATTAATGATTAAGCAGGGTTAAGTGATTAATTTCTTAAGTAATTACTTTAATTAAGAAATTAGAGAATCATTAATTAATGTGATTAATTAATTAAGGAGATTAATTAAAAGTTAATGGGAATGGTTAAGGCTAATTAATATATGGGGTAATTAAGGGTTAATTACTTAACGTAATTAAAGAATAATTAATCAAGGATGATTAATTAAGATGGATAATTAAGGGATGATTAATTAATTGGATTGTAATTAATTAATGTTAAGTATGCAGGATTTAAAAGTAATTGAAGTAATTAATTTAATTCATTTGTGGTTAATTAAATTAATTAGAGATGTTATGGTTGATTAATCTTGCTATGACTGATTGAATGATACTATATGCCTTAGATTAGTTGATATCTATGGTATGTGATTTATGTGATATAATATGTTGGGTTAAAATAGTGACACCCTGTATTTAAAGTTTGAAATGTATTTCATTTGAATAACTTGGGTTAAGATGACATTAGATTCGAAGAGACAGGAGTCGGGTATTAGTTAATACCCGAAACCACTTCGATTCATTTTAGATCGATATGCGAAGTAAGTATTGAGCATAACAAGTAATGAACTCGTAGTGAAGTATGAGTTACCCCGGGTTTTTCTTTTATGGTTTGCACTTAGTATTTCAAGATAAATGGGTTTTACTCACACTGGTTTCCAGCCTGACCCGGGTGTTACTTTATGGTAATGCTCGGGTCAGATCGAGTATTACAGATTTCAGGTAAGGACGTTCTGGAGCTCAAGAGGCGAGCTGGATGGCAGGAACGTATGGAGTGTATTCCGCTGTGATACATTGTTATTTATCTGGGACATGTTGTTTTACTGTCCAGTGATTGTGAATGTTGTAACTCTGATGTATTAAAATGTAATTGACTGATACAGCTTTCTTTGTAAAGAATATTATTTGATATTATATTTTATCCGCTGCGAATGTGAGAATCTGTGTTTTGGTGTTTCTGTTTCTTCTTCTTCTATCTCTTTCATCTTTTCCCTAACTATCCGGAATTTTCGAAGTCGAAAATTTTGGGTCGTTACAATATATATAATTAAATTCAATTTTAAATTAAGTGATATATTCATATATACACATTATATATTCAGACTTAAGTATATATAATTTTTTTTAATTTTCGAAAACTTCATATACATATATATATATATATTTTAATAACATAGAACACATGCTTTATATAGATATACATTGTATCAACTCAAAATTTACATTAAAATTAATTTAATAATAATATTAAATTCGTCAAAAATTTATCTAGTCAAAAGCACAATATGCAATATAGATAAAAAATTATTAACATATATATATATATCTGTGTTTGTATGTGTATCCATCCAATGAAGACATCACAATGTTATACAGATTTGTGATATATTTGACTGCTATCTATAACATATACGATTCCACAAACATTACATATATATATCATTGTAAATAAAGAATTTTACCTCTCACCTAATGCCCAGATAGTACACCTTAAAACTTAGGATCAAAACTTCTTGAAACGATTCTAGAATCCAGAAAGTGCTACCCTCCTGAATGTAGCTTCCACCGGCGTATGAATCTTACTTTAATTTGCTTTTTAGAGATTTCAAGGAGGAGGAAGGAGGACTAATAGTAGGCCTTGGCTATAGCAAATGGAGCAAGAGAGTAAAAAATAAAATGAGGGTTTAGAGATGAATATATAGTGGAGATCTGAAGAGTAAAAGGAGGATCTAGATCCACCTTTCTCTTTTTCCTATTCATCTCTTTGAATACAAAATTCAATCCCTCTTTAGCCATCATATAGCCCACCCCCTAGGCTATCATAGCCGCACTCAATAAGTCCCAATATGGATCTCAAAATCACTTCAAGTCCAATTAATAAATAACACATTTAAATCAGATTCAAATGTGTATCGATGTCATATATCGATAAGTGTATTTATAACTATTATACACACACTATTTAATATTGATCAACACAAACAAAATAAAAATTTATAATTAATATTTCCCAAATATTAATTAATCTAACTAAGTTATAATAATATATAATTGATTAAATCAGGTGGTAATAGGAGTATTCAACATTTTGGTTGTGTGACTCTTTGATGTAAATTTAGTCAGCGATTAATATTGAAAAATTTGAATATTAATGTGCACATGTCACTTAGCAGGTGGTGTGACATTCTGATAAAATTTATCACTTACTTGGCTTTGGTAAAATCCAATTTCACTTATTTAAGGGTTACTGGGTAGAAACAATTATTTACATCAATTCTCTTTGCCAAAACCATATCACATTAGGACTTATGGTAAAAATTTCAATATCGTCCATACTCAACTTTATAGTCGAAACAGAAAATCCTTGTTTCAATATTGACAATTATTATTACCGAACTACTCTAGTCAGAGATTTTGACTTTGAGTTGACTTCAGTTGATTGTTATATTTACCTCATATAACTAAGGGGACGAATCCTCTCTTTAATAGTGTTTCACTCCCAATACTTCCACTCGACCCAACTATAGTCTATCGGTGGATGCCGTGCCATGATTTGATAGTAATCAAAGTCGAGCTTTCATATCGAAGATCAACAGTATTCTCAAGTCAAGAGAACTATGTAATATTGTAACATCGATATGTTTTGGTTGACTTTAGTTATATTAACCAACATAAAACTATCGAGTGAGTCATTCCACTGTTATCCAATAACTATCAGTATATAACCCCTTGGCGCTCCTAATATTCATGAGTAGTACACTGTCCAACATTTTGAAAGCGTTATGTACTCTAGTCTCAAAGGATGCATCAATATCCTGTCTTAATACATCTTGATCAAGAAATTTAAAATGATGTGTTTATTATATTATCATAAAATACTCATGATTATAACCATTTATAATTACTATCATAAACACACAGTTTATTGATTTTCTATTAAATATACTTTAATTAATTAATTATAACATATTATAACAAGCATATAATAGAAAGAAAAGCATCTTTTATTACGAATGAGAATTGATTACAAAGTTCATAGATTACAATAAATTACAGAAACCCCCCTATGGCATATCTCTAGCTCTATCAACAGTGTTGTAACATCCCGTAAAAAATAATAAGAAATAAATGAATTAATTAAATAAGATAAGGCTTAAAATGAAAATTTTGTAAAAGTCAGAATTTGACCATGGAAGTTGTGTCATTATGTCCATTGTGGTTTTCTTATCAATTTCCATATATGGTGTTTTGAAAACCGAGCTCAAACGGAAAAGTTATGGACAATTGAAGTTTTCGGATTCAAAATAACATAAATAGAATTCAAATTCAAATTAATAATTAATTCTTAAATTTGAAATTCAAAAATTAATAGTAAATAGACTTGGGGCTTAAGTAACGTTAAAACTTAATTAAGGAATTAAATAAATACACAACAACAGACAATTTAACGGTTCCAAAAATAGGTGAACCGGCGACCGCTCCCTAGGGCCGGTCGATCGCTAGCGGTCGACCGCCTAAGGGATGGTAAAAGTTGGTGGCGGCTAGGGTTTTCACATTTTAAACACCAGATTTTTATTATTTTAAACCGACTTAAATTCGCCTATTCTGGTGCTTTCTAACCACTATAAATAAGAGCCCAACACCACACTTTTATTCATATATTATTTTGAGAACCAAATGAAGCTCTGCCAGTTTCTTTCTTCTTCAAGATTCAGAAATTCTTTAGAGTTTCAGGCAAGGAAGTTTAGGTTTTAATATTTAATTTTTAATTATATTCTCCTCTAATACCTAAAATTCTAAATCTAAATATATACAACCCAATTGTTGTATATTTCTAAAGGAAGAGATATGGAAAGAGATTTAAGCAGGCGTAAACAAATCTAAGAGAAAGAGTTAAGGACCTTTTTGTGAGTGGAAATCTTAGTCTTTCTTATTTCCGTAGTCGTATAGCATAATTTAGATTTCACTACAAGAAAAGTAACTTTTGGTGGCAAAACGGAACAGCGTTTTAGTAAAACTAGCTGTCATTCGTTAGTTTATAAAAGGGAAAATAGTGAAAACGCTGTTTCAATGGTGAAGCTGTGAAAATTTAGTTCGTTCCCACTTCCTCTATCAAAAATTAGGGAAAATTTTGTTTCCACCCACTATTTTTGTAAACACTTCTCAAAAAGAAATTGTTCTCTCCTCTTGATTTAATCGAAACACAAGAGGAAAAAGATTGTTCCCCTCCACTCTTGTCAAATCTTATCGAACTTCTTATCGTTCCATTCCCAGTTAAAACTAAAATAAAATAAAATCCTATTGCCCTATCATTGATCAATCTTCTGCTTTCATGAATTTTGATTACCCCGCTCCACTTCCCTCAGGTAATGAATCTCATTATCTATTTCGATTTCATTTCATTTCTTCCTTTGGCTGATTTTGTTTTGGATCAGTTCATTTTTTTCTGACTAGGAATTGATTTCAAAATCGATTTCAATTTGGATTTCGAAATCGATTTTGATTTTGATTTCTGTTCAGATTTTAGGTTTTCGAAAACTGACAATATACTTCATCTCCATGCAGATAAATGAGGGAATTATTTTTCCAAATACGGCCTCCTTTAACTAACAGCAATTGAAAATGGCGAATATAAAGAGGACAAGATTGAATGTGAGATTCTTCGAAAGTGATTAAATAACTTGAATTTTCAAATTGATCACCTTCATTGAATATATGAATTTACATGTATGCAGTCTGGAATAATGTTTACGGCTTTGATGTGATTTGCATTAGAAAATAATCAGTGGTGAAAACGCTAGTTGATGTGCAATATCTACTAATACTATTATACTGTATTTCTTAATGTTAATTACAAGCCTTTATTTGTCTTCTCAGTTTACCTTTTCGTTCTAATCGGTCAATAATGACAAATATTTTTCTGCTTACACACAATTATATAACAATGCTTGTTACCTTTACTTAGGCCCAGGCAATACTAGAATGGCATAAAGTATCACAATTTTGTGGACATTGTGGATCTTCGACAACTTCAATTGATGCAGGGAGGCGAAAACAATGCACAGATGAATCATGCAAGAGAAGAGTTTATCCTCGAGTTGATCTTGTATGTTTCACATGATGAACTACTTAAATAACTTTAATGCATTTCCTGAATTATTACTGATATTTCTTGTTCAACAGGTTGTCATGTTAGTTATAGATAAAGAAAATGACTGTTGTCATTTGAGTCGCCAATCAAAATTTGTACCTCGCATGTGGAGTTGTCTTGCTGGTTTCATAGAGGTCAGAATTCCTATACCATATTTAGTCCGGTTCATTTGTTACAAGCAAGATAAAATATAAATCAGAAATTGTTTATAGATCTTCTGTTTCTTCATTGCATTAATCTTGACATACCATGGAGAAAAAAGCCACAACGTTCAATTTCTATAGGACTCGATTTCATTTTAGGTTAATCTTCAAAACTTTTTGTACTTTTTATCTACTTATAAAATTATTTGCAAGCATAGGCTTATTTTTGTCACACCCCCAACGCTATAGTGGGGAATCTCATTAGAAAAAAAATCAGTTTGCAAGTATAGGCTTATTTTTGTCAGACTCACATCAGCAATGTAGTAGTGGCAATCTCGTTAGAAAAAAAATCAGCTTATGGTCACAATTGTGAATTACACCCACATTTTTTTGCATTGGAGCATTTTCCAATAGCGCCCACATAGAACCATATTTGCGCAACCAACAGTTGCACTAATTTTACAAAATATGGATGCAACTCATAATTGCGCCTATATGCTGATTTAAAAAATAAAACGATACATTAGCACTGCCATTATCTTACCAACACAATTCTAAGGATTACCTATAAATATCAGCTTTTGGTGAATCTGATGTTAAGATAAATTATTTTGATATTTGTTTTATGAATTTTTGGTGAATCATGAGTATATTGTCAATAAAGTAATTTATTTAATGGCACACATGATGGATATCTCAAAAATGACCTCAGGCGATGCCTCTTTCACTGCAACATTCAAACTTGTAGCAGAGCGTGATGATTATATACATGCCCTTATAGCATACTTTAATGTCTCTTTTACTAGATGCCACAAGTTGATGGGATTTTCTATAGGTATTTGCTAATATATTTCATCTATTTTATTTTGCCGTATTTTATTAAAAATAACAATATTAATTCAAAAGAATATCTTTGCCTTGAGGAGAGTCATTCAGAAAGATGAATTTTTTAATGATTTTGTTTTCATTCCAAGTCTTTTGTTGTACTACTAAATGCTTTAATTTTGCACTTGACATTTCATCATAAGTTGTATTAAATCATTTAACATGTGCTTTTGTTTTATAAGTGTTTAAATAACCATTTTGAGTAGTTTGAATATATTAGTTTAATGGGTATTTCAAGTTCAATTAGTGAAATAAGCTTTTTTTCACGGAAGAGGCAAATTATTCTTTTTATGTACTTAACATTTGTTTTCTAATTTATGTACTCAACATTAGTTCTAATGGACTCCATGTGTTTCCGGTCCATATCTCATCACCTGGACCATAAGCATCCAAGTACCGCAACAGATTTACCAGTATTTCAATATCCTTCTAGAATTTTTACAACATTGCTCATTGTAGGTCATGATTATGGCAGATACTGAACATATCATAGCGCCACTTTACACATTCATTCCGCTTGATCGTTTTCCAATTTTTCCACACCACACAATTTCACCCCTTTGTCCAACTCTCCAGTTTTAGATTTTTTCCACACCCATCCAAAATCATTATCTGCTTTCTGTATTGTCGAATTTAAGATTTTTTTTCTTTTCCCTGGTATCTCAAACAAAAGCATACCAAAACTGTACACATCACATTTATGTGTTACATGAAATGGCATCCACGTTTTTGGTGCAACATAACCAGGTTTTCCTTTTCGCTAGTTACTATTACATGTGTTTTTTTCACTATTACACAATTTTGTCACTTCAAAATCAGCTATTTTTTATATAATAAGTCTTCTCGTAAAAGAGTATTACGTGGTTTAATGTCGTAATGAATTATTTTTCTCTGGCATTCTTCATCTAGGTACCGTAGACCTTTTGTTGTACCAACTGCAATAACCTGAAGTTTCATCCATGGTATGTTTTTTGTTCTATCAAACAAGTACTTGTCTAGTGATCCATTTTTCATACACTCATATACCAATGCTTTTGTCGTGTCTTCGAAACAGAACCCATAGAGTTCAACTAGAGTGATATGATATATTCTGCCAATGGTACCGACTTCTGCCATGAACTGTTCTTTGAACTTTTATTTAGTGTTTTATGAAGTACTTTAACTGCTTTATGCATCCCATTCAGAAATATTCCTTTGTACACTTCACCGAATCCACCTGCACCCAATTTGGTTGTGTAGTTGTTTGTGAACCCCGTTAGATTCTGTAGGCTAAACCTAATCGATTTTCTTTTATGAGCTCATCTAAAAAGTCTCTGCAGATGCAAGTTCGACTTTAGATTCTACATTGGTGGTTTCAGTACCAGCTATATTGTTCTAGAAGCTGTATTTTTATATTTTGACTTATTGAGGGTGATAGTTTTTATGCCTACATAAGAGATGCTATCTATACTAGAGGTTTTGATATTATTACTGGATGAACTTGACATGTTGATTGATCTAAATGAAGTTATAATTGTGTTGTTCTCATGCCACTAAACTCAACATTCCACTATATGATATAATTAATATACAAGGTTTTTCATTTGAACCTTCTGTTTTCTTAGCCTGCACAATATTTTTATTTTATATATTTTGATTTTGAAGACTTAATTGTCGAATGAAATCATATTCAGAGAAGAAACGGTTATTACGGCACCATTTTTTTCAAAAAAAAGGAAAAACGTACAAATACCTTTTGTAGAAGTGCTTTAATTTTGCTAACCATGTAATGATTTCCCTCCTAATCAGATTTCTATCTTTCATCAGTAATTTCAATTGGGTGTAGCATAGCTAAAATTTGTTAGGCCAAAGATTTTTGCTTGAATTGTTTGTATATAAATTTATCTGTCAAGCCTACTTTATTTCTAGAGTTGATAAAATGCTTGGTTCAATATGTCAAAGTCCAGAAGGGATTACAGGTATACTGCAGTTCCTGCTAACCAAAATCAAATTTGGCAAAGCTTATCTCCTCTTTTTCACACCTGTAGGTCATTGTGTTTTGGTCAATATTCGATGAATCTGGGCTCTGACATTCAATATTATGAAATATACTTAAGAATATCATATTATATTAATATTGTTGGTTATTTTTCAGATTAGACTAGGACGACAATGAATTTTGTTCGGAGATTATTCTGAAGGTTGCTGAAGAGTAAAATGTGCTGGTATTTTTTATTCCTTTTTTCCATTTTAATACTTCATCGTTTTAAATAATTTTATATTAATGTTTTATATTAAGCATTCAACTCTTTTTCATAATTAGGTAACTCTTTTATAGATTTGCACCCTAATTATTCCCTTTACTTTGTTACATAAGTACATAAAACATTATTTTGCTATATGGGAGGTTGTTGGTTAAAATTGCTAATCAAAGATATGTTTTTATGCATTTTAATGTGTATGCTATATGAAGTATATTCAGTTATATATAATATGAAATTGATTATGTTTTGATCGTGTAAATATATATCGAATTAAAGTGTGCAGAAAAGCACTAACTGTGCAAATAAGGCGCCGTCGTAATTTTATGAAACGCGATAAATTCATAAAAATTAACTAAATTTATAGAAATTTTGCTAAGTTGAATTTATATTAAGGATAAAATTTATCTAAATATTAACAAAATTTTATAAAAATTAAATAAATTAATAAACTTAACAAAGTCTTACAAAAAAATAACAAAGTTAACTAAGCTTTATAAAAAGCAACCTACTTTGTAAAAATACCTAATTTTTATAAAAGTTAACTAAGTTTTATAAAATTTAAAATGTTTAAAAAAATAACCAAGTTAACAAAATTGTACTTGTTATTATAGAATTAAACCAAGTTTCATACACGTCTGACTAAATTAACTAAGTTTGTAAAATTTAACTGAGTTTTATAAAAATTAAATAAGTTTGTATTAGTCAATCGCCTAATGAAATAGTGTGATGAATATTTAGTGTTTGCATTATGAATCCGATTTAACTTTTTGTACACTTTTTTGATGAATTGATTCTCAAGCATTACTTTTGCTTTACAAGTTGATAGATGACTGTGATGCAAAAAAAAGTTGCAATGAGTTATGGATCGAAGTTATTTTTGCTGCTAGAACTACTTTTTGGTTTTAACGTATGTAATACTTGCTTTTGTTTTGCTATTACTACTTGTTCTATATTTTGTTTGTGAACTATTGATGACGAACTATTTATGTTTGGTGTAAGAATATTGTGTATTTTGATTATGAAATTTCATACGTTGGTTATCAAATATGTGTCCAAAATGTGGTATTGATACAATATGTTGATTTTGAAATGTGGTATTGATATAATATGCTAATTTTGAAATGTGGTATATATACACATTGTGACTGATGTTTACTGAAATGGAATTTACAGAAAATTAGAAAAAGCCTAATTGACTTAGCTTTGTATACAATTTAACGTCGTTTTTAAAACGCTGTTAAAATATTCCACGGCGTTTTTTAAACGCCGTTGAATGTTTTAACAGCGTTTTAAAAATGCCGTTAAATTGTATCTAAAAACATAAAGCACGATTTATTGCAACAGGTAAACGCTGTAAATAAATATCACAACAATGAAAAAACGCTATAAAAAAGGACATTTAACAGCGTTTTTGAAACGCTGTAAAAAATGTTCTACCAAATTAGACCAAATTCTGCTAAATGATTTCATGACACTAGGGAAACACTTTAAAAAAGGACATTTAACAGCGTTTATTCCTTGTCATTGTATATATCTGACATATAACTGCATGTCGATATACAGCATATGTAAAAATGCTGTTAATAGCTTTTATAGCATTTTTGAAACGCTGTTAAAGGTCCTGTTTGTTGTAGTGTTTGATATATGACTTAGGAAATTTTGGTTTATGAAAACATCATATTAAAACACCCAAAATTCCCCCAAAGCGAAATGTCAATTCCTACTGAAGAATCTCAAATATTTTATATTAAAATAATGGAATTTGTATAGATGTTGCAGTTTTAATGTTTTACATTCTATTCCACTTCTTATCATTTTCTTTGGATCTGATTAAGGGTTTTGATAAGAATAGATTTGGAAATGGTGTTTAAGGTATGAATTATTTTAATCATAGTTTGCACTGCTTATTTCCACAAAAGGCGCGAGGTTAGCCCCATATTCTGTAGGGTAAACCTGTCCAGTTAATCTGGCTACCGGTACCTATAAATAGTCGGACTAATGTGAGACGTCACATTTGATTACGGGTCACAATACGAAGGACCTGCTTGGGGGATTGATGATATTAAGTGGGTGGTTGAGGGCCCGTCTCTTCGCTATGAAAGAAGTATTAAATGGTCATGGTTGGGGACAGTAAAGGATATCTCGGGGAGGGTCTGTTTTAAATTTGAAGTGTTAAGTAGCCCGAAGAGATTCCGCGCAATGTCGGCTATATAGTACCAGAGATGAGTTCGTCTTGGGGTAGATATTAAATGATGGGAACCTATCTTGAATAAGGTATTAAATGGCCAGAGTCTGTCCAGTTCCCATTAAAAAGGTATTAAATGGCTTATGTGCTATCTCTTACACTGTTAGACATTTTTTATGATAGATATGGGTTATTAGGTTGAAAGAGTAAATGGTTATGAAATTGGACTGGGAAAGCTTTAGGTCTTATTGTCGAAAGACTTATAATATGGTTAAGATACGTCAGACATATTCTTATTTAAATTATACTGCTCAAGTACTATTATAGAAAGGCTCGAGATTTTATTCACCTGACATTGACTCCCTCATCATTACAACGCAGGTTAGAGACAATGATGCAGATTTTCAAAGATGGTGGCGGAGACGCAGAATTGTGGTAGTTATTTAGCTATCTATGTTATTATGTTTCTGCTATACCTATTAAAATTGTTATGTAATTTGAAATACTGCATTACGAATATTTGGCGAGGTTAAATGGGATTCTGTTATATGTCTTTGACATTTGAATTTTTTAAAAAAAATGGGTATTGTTTTGATATTATATTTTATCCTTCCGCTGTGAGATTCTGAATGTGTAGATAGATAGTTCTGTATATTGTTTCAATTTTGAAAAGGTTTAAGGTTCGATAGACCTTTTCTTGGTCAAAAATTTGTCCCATTTCAAGACGGGTTGTTATATTTGGTATCAGAGCTTAGGTTATCCAATCAACGAGGATATGCATACGTATGAGAGGCGTACTTGTTATTTTTGAAAATATTTTTCTTAAACCTTATAATATATATACACTTATTTCGAACATACGCCTAACTCTATAAACTCCAACTATAGAAGTAGTTGCGACCATATTCCGAAAGGATGAACGAGGCATCTATGAGTTAGGCCAATAAATAAGAGTAAAATTTATACTCATACCTCGATTATTCCACGAGACTTATATTATAAGGAGTGGACCAAGAAGAGAATGACCGCAACAGATAGATGGGAGATAAGAACCTAAATGTTGTAAGCATATGGAAATAAGGAATGTTAGGAGTAAAGCAAGATGTGGAGAAGGAAGTGGAGCAAGTTCTCGTAAAAAGGTGTACATTAATCACCACAAGGAGATAATCAGATTTTTATGAAGATTAGGTAGGAAAGAAGGAAAGTTCAATAGAAATTTAGATCATAGTAGATAGGCTCACTAAAAGCACTCATTTTATTCTCATAGGGATAATAGGACCATAACATCTTTAGCACATATTCATATCAAGGAGACATCTTTAAGAATTTCATTGAATCTTAGCACTGCTTAACACCCACAAATCGATGGTCGGAGTGAACAGGTGAATAGGACCTTGGAAGACTTGTTAAGAGCTTGCATCATGGACTTTGAATGACATTTGGAGCAGCACTTACCTTTAGTCGAATTCGCATATAATAATAATCAGCAAGCGACGATTGGTATGACACCCTATGAAACGCTTTATGGAAGGCCATGCAAATCACTAAATTGTTAGTGGGGAACCACCGAAAAAAATCCTACTCGGACCATATTTAATTCATGAGACTTCGAGAAAGATACAATTGATTAGGGAGCGAAGGAAGGCAGTACAAGATCGCCAGAAATCCTACGCAGATAAGCGAAGAAAGGAGTTAGAGTTTTAAGTAGGAGATATGGTATTTGTTAAGGTTTTCCCTCTTAGAAAGGTCGTGAGATTTGAAAAATCAAAAAAGTTGACATCAAAATTTGTTGAGTCTTTCCAAATTTTGAAAAGGATAGGAAGACTTGCTTATCGTTTGGAGCTACCAAATAAATTGGCAGAAGTCCATGATGTTTTTCATGTTTTGCACTTGAGAAAATGCCGTTATATCATAGCTGTTATAGTAGAGCCTAATCAATTGGGGAACACTGAGATAGAGTCAATAGCATCTGTACCACCGCACGCATTGTTGAGCATGGAATTAGAAAGATCCACAATAAAGAAATTAGGTTCGCTCGAGTACAATAGGGGAAAATCTGACGCAAATCATGTGGACTTCTCATCCTAATTTTTTCTCCAATAAACTTTTCTCTTCAAAGTTAGGTTTTGGTTGCATCGTGGTTACTAGATTGGATGGTAGGATATGCTTTCCACACTTTTCACTATCACTTTGCACTCATATATAAATTTGTATGCATGTTTAAGATGCTTGCATACATGTTTATATGATACGATCATATACTCATGCTAGAATCGAGCTCACTTATAGCATGTTTGCATACATAATCACATTGCACTTTTGGTTGAGTGGATGTATGTGTAGATAATTTGATTGTATAACATGGATGTTTATTTCGCGCTACGTTGTCCGCCCCTTGAGGATATTTCGAGGACGAAATCCTTTTAAGGGGAGGGGGGAGAATGTAACACCCCATAAAAATTAATAAAAAATAAATGAATTAATTAAATAAAATATGGCTAAAAATGAAAATTTTGTAAAAGTCAGAATTTGACCAAGGAAGTTATGGCATTACATGCATGGTGATTTTCTAATTAATTTTCATAAATAATGTTTTGAAAACGAAGCTCAAACAGAAAAAGTATGGACGGTTGAAGTTTTCGTATTCAAAATAATTTAAATAGAATTCAAATTCAAATAAATAATCAATTCTTAAATTTGAAATTCAAAAATTAACAATAATTAGACCTAAGGGTTAAGTAAACGTTAAAATTAACATTAACGTTAAAACTTAATTAAGGAATTAAATAAATCCACAATGGTAAATAATTTAAAGGTTCCAAAAATAGGTGAACCAGTCGACCGCTCCCTAGGACCGATCGACCGATGAAAGTTAGTGCGGCTAGGGTTTTCATATTTTGAACGTTCGGATTTTTATTATTTTAAAACGACTTAAACTCAATGGTCCTGGTTCTTTCTAACCACTATCAATAAGAGCCCAGCCCCCTCACTTTTATTCACAACTTATTTTGAAAACCAAGCGAAGATCCGCCAGTTTCTTTCTTTTACATAATTCTAAAGTTCTCTAGGGTTTCAGATAAGGAATTTTAGGCCTTAATATTTAATTCATATTCAATTCTCCTCCAATTCCTGAAATTCTGAATCAAATCTATATAAAACCCACTTGTTTTATGTTTTTAAAGGAAGAGATCTAAAAAAAGATTTAAATGGGCATAAACAAATCCAAGAGGAAGAGTTAAAAACCTTTTTGTGAGTGGAAATCTTATTCTTTCTTATTTTATTAATTGTATAGCATAATTTGGATTTGATATATGATTTGAGGAATTTTAATTTACGAAAACAGCACATTAAAACCCCCAAAATTCCTCCAAAATAAAATGTTAATTCTTATGTTAGAATCTCAAATATTTTATATTAAAATAATGGAATTTGTATAGATGATACAGCTGTAATGTTTTACATTCTATTCCACTTCTTATCTTTTTCATTGGATTTGATTAAGGGTTTTGAAAATAATAGATTATGAAATGGTGTTTAAGATACAATTTTTTTATTCGTAGTTTGCATTGCCATTTCTACAATTTAAACAGGAATTTCATTTTTCTAATTTCATGCAAAAAGAATTTGAATAAAACGTAAAAGTATTTGAATTGCGAGTTTCTATTATTGGTTGATTCAGCCATTTTAGTAAAAAATAAATTGGCTATGGATTCTATTTTTATACAAGTATGTTGATTGAATTATGGATATTGGATTTATGGTATGTTAATATGGAATTTGACTTGTATAAATTTGAAGATTTGACATTTAAACGTTAGTTTGGGACGCAACCTTCGCACGCTTAGAAATGTATTAGGCGCATATATATTAGCCTAAATAACGTATAATTATAACATATTAATTGCACAGTTAATAGGTTATTAATTATATTAAATCCCCTTTAGGAAAGAAGTTAATGTAAAGAGGAAATAATAGTTTTCTTATAAGGCCTTGATATGCATATATGAAATCCATCATGCATTGAGCATTTGACTGTCATGTCTTTGTGCATTGATCGTGCCTTCATGCACTAGCATACTTTTCATATTAGATGTTATCTTTTCGCTATGAATCATCCCCAGAGGTTGTGCCAAAATTTATAGTTTAGTTTTGTTTAAATTTACCAAATGGTATACCTACTACGTTATTCTGAATATACATATTGACCATCATACATTTAGGGCATTGTAAAATTGGGTTTTGGGTGTGTTAAGAATAGTCTCATATCCTATAAATAATATAAGAGATCATTCTTTGTATCACCAATTTGTCTTCTAATACCTCATGTGATTTTCTAAGTATCAAGGTCATCATTCCATAACAATCCTTCTATAACTACTACACCAAGAAATTTTGTTGTAATCGATTGTAATACGCACACCAAGAAATTTTGTTGTAATCGATTGTAATACGCACCCTGCTAATGTGAATCAGTGGCGGAGCTAACTCGAAATTTTAGATAGGACAATATGCTTATCATATAGAAGACAAAAAAAGAAAATATGTATGACCTCATGTTTTTTCGATTGGATGCATCAATAGAGAAACATCCAAAAGATGTATATAAGTTACACAGCTGATCAAATAAGGAATAAAGTAAGGAGATAAAGTGAAAGTTTGAAGTACAATTTTGAACGGGCTATTTACTTACAAAATACTTAGATTTAGACTGTTTTATGGTAAAATTAATCTTGTATAGGGTCGTGCTTTAGCATGGAATAAGTCTATAATGTAAATTGAGATAGGACCAAATGGTAATAATGTATTCTTTGTAAATAGTTACGAAATATTTAGTTAGGGCATGTGCTCCAACTGGCCTAAGTTTGGCTCCGCCCCTGATATGAATGTTATAAGTGGATGTAGAAGATAAATTCCAAACTACTATAAGCCCTATATACATTTTCTTTTCACCAATTTACTCAAGTGTTGTTACCAAACCAGTCAATTTTTCTTTAAATGACCGAATATGGCTCTTTACCCATTTTGGCCATCCCTCATAACCTAAAATGGTTAATAACCTTGTTTTAAAACCGATCACATCTTGCTACTTTTTTTTTAGGTTAATGTACCAAAAATTATACTAACATGATACAAACTAACATGGTTTACTTTTCAATGATAAATAATAGTTAAATGAAAAGGTAGGTATAACATATTGTATAGTTGGAATAGTATATTTTTTTCGAAAACGATATAGCAGTTTAAAACGATTTGGCCTATATGTATATGAAGAGCAACACCAATAACAAGAAATTCTGCTTTAATATTAAGCAAAATATAACGTGTAATATTCATTGAGATCTTGAATCGATTCCAGATGTCTATTTAGTAATTGTTGGACTCCTATTAAATAAGTGCCCAACGTTAATCGACGTCCAGCAATTGGACGTCTATTTAATAGGCGTTCTAAATCTTAATAGACGTCTGAGGCCCAAGCGTCTGTTAAATAAGCGTCTGAACATTAAATGTCCATTTAATAATCGTTTATACTCAAACGTCTATTAAATAAGCACATGAACATCAAATGTCTAATTAATAATCGTTTATGCCCAAACGCCTATTAAATAGGCGTGCGGCTATTAAATAAACATCTGAGTGTTAGTCAATCCCTAAATATCAAGGGTCTAATATTCAAAGATTGAATATTAAGCCCTTTAACTATTGGATTTGCTCTAACAAAACAATTGGATGCATTTGTAGTAGCTAATTTTGATTTGAATTTCAAATAGGATATTTACTTCTGAGATTCCTTTAGCTTATAAGATATTCCTTTCAAAATCCTAAAGCATGCAAACATAGTGCACATCTTTATAGAACAAATTGTTTTCCTCCTATTTCTTTCAAAAATATTTTGGTAGCTTTGGATTTCTGAAAAAGCTTTTTTAAAGTTTCGTTAACATAAACAATGACGTTATTATTATAAAATGAGCTTATAGTTTACGTTAGTTATATGAGGTGGATTTTTTTTTAAGGCTTTCTCTACCAATGAGGTGGATATTTGTTGAGATATATGATACCAAATAAATGTTTATAGTTTTGTTACTTATAATTTACTTAGCTATAAATAAAATCATTAGGTAGAAATGCCATTATTGAAATAGCAACTAGGAGTGGTTGGATAGCTAAGTGCTACCTGAACTTCTATCTCAAATATAGAATCCGCTGTGACTTCTCCTCGACATATACGCAACATATATAGATATATTATCCAGCTCACATGTATAAATTTAACACTATCTTTGTCCACAGTTAATTCACTGATGTAAGAAACCAACCGTATGTTATATACAATAATACAAACAAAAAATCTGGAATTCTTTTACACCTTGGCTCAAAGAGAAAACAATATTCTTTAACATTTCTTTTCTTGTTATTTCAAATGTGTAAATAAATAATTGAAAAAAAGCTAGATTATGGATATGTTATTTTCATCATCTACACTGTCTATAAAAATTGAATTTGTTTGGAAATACCTAAATTTTAACTCAAAAATATGATTTAGTGTTAATCACTAAACTAAAATTATATCAATTATTATTGATTTGAATGATAAAATAAAATAAAGTTGATCTTGATGATAAAATAAGTCATACATAGCATATTTGAATAATTCAAATTGTGAAAAAACATATATTTACTGTTGCAATAGGATTTTTACTTCTGTAGGCAAATCAAACTCAGTGTAAGAAAAAGAAATTAAACAAAAGAAACATATATGGAGAGAGAACCACAAATTTCTTACTTACCAATAATCAGTCAATTAATTACCATCAAATTGCCATGTGCTTTTGCAAATTATATATTGGACCACTGAACAGGAACAGAACTTATAAGCTTTAGGCTTTTTAGGTGTTCTTTGCAGTTGAGATTATTTTGTTAGGTTTATCGCAACAATATGGTCCACATAAACAGTAACATCGTTGAATGATTTAAATAATGTAGCTGCTATCATGTTCCTTCAGCCTGAAATATGCAGCATAGAGCAATGAGACAGAAGCAGAGTTAGAATACATTAGGGTTTATGGACTCGTTCACTTGCACCATTTCTCACTAGTCTCCAGAGCTGATATAAGTGATATTACAGGTTGAATTTCATTGCAAATGGTTACGGTACAAGTCTCCAGTAGCTGATAGTTTAAAATGTATTCAAAATAATCACTGATGTAAACAAATCCATTTCATATTAGTTATATTACAACCTCGGAGTTTAATTTTTCGTCATTGTAGATTATGCTTTGTTTGCAATCAAATTAATAAAGTTAGTGCTGATTTTTTTTGATTATAAGCTAGCAACTACTGTTATCCATGTATCTATGTATCATTAAGATATATAAACTTAACAAGGTTTCACCAACATACTTATGCAGTTGTGCTGTTCGTATATTTTATAATCATAATCACATAAAATATATTTATTGGTCAAATCTTATTTATAGACCAGAGAATTTTTTTTTTTCAACTTTACACTTTGTTACAAACTTATTACAAAAGTAGACATATTTTTTACTATTTCAACATTTTATACTTGTACAACTTGAAATTGCACAAGTGAAAGTTTTTTTAAAAAATAATTATACATGCGCAATTTCAAAACGCGTTAGTACAAATTATAAATTTATGTCTGCGCACTTTAAAATTGTGCAAATACAATTTCTAGCTTGAAGCTAGACCTATTTTTATAATAAGTATGTAACGAGGTCTAAAGTTGAAATAGATTTTTTTTCTCCGGTCCAAAATCCTGGTGAAAATGGTTCCTTACACTTTCTAACTTAGCTAGCATTTGGCTCAGCCTCAGGTGCAAACTTGATGTACAAGTTTTTGAAAAAAGTCATTGTACCATATCCAATATCTTCTAGAAATTCATTACTTATCTAAAGTTTAACATAAAGATACAAACTGAAGATAGAACATGAGTGTAATTTTTTGCATAGACATATAATTAGCAAGTACGATCAATATTCGTAATGGATAATTTGAACTTCATCACAATTCCTAGCACTATAACACTTATATAAAGTGCCAACATAGTTGACTCAATTGGTTTGGTAAATGATCACGAGTTCGACCTATAAAACTAACAATGTTGTAACAAGTATACATATGCTTTTGGAGTTTAGAAGTGAAACTTGATTATTCTAGTAATTTGAAGAACAAAAAATATATATATATTACATAACGTATAAATACAGGAATTCTTTCTCTGAGTCCTTTATAGCTGGACATGCCATGAATTCAGCACAAAGTTCTACGCCTTTTTCAAGTGTGATAAGGTTTAATTAAGTTTTGCAGTTTTGAGAAAAAAAATTCAGCATAAAATTTGACGTTGCCACGAACCTGTGACACCTCTCCTAATGGTTTTGTATCCCAACCAACTGTACTAAAGGTGACTATTGTAAGCTATACATATTATTTTTTATATTTTTTGAATGCAGTTGTTTCTGCTCCACCCACCATCAGCTATGGTTGCCCCGTCCGGGGGCTTGCCTTATGCGGCCGTCTAGACGGCGGCACCCTAAAACCGGGTCTGTCTGTTAGCAATTGTAACATGTAGCCATATAACGAATTGCAAGCAAGAATGTAGTTTTCACTAACTGACCATGCTGATCCCTCTCACTACAAAAAACCCTACCCGTCGCCCCCCCCCCCCCCCCTCCCGCCGATTCGGTGCTCAAAAATTCGCTTCCTACCTCCCAAATTGATCCGGTATGTGTTCTAACCCTATTTTGTATTCAATTAGGGTTTAATTTGGGTTTATTTGCATGTTTATTGGGTTTAAAAATTGGTTGTTAATGGCATGTTTATGGGTTTGAGATTGGTAGTTATGTGGTATATGTATGGTGATAGTAGTATTGTAGGTTGATTTGAGAATAAAATCATTTTATTTCAAAGTTGAAAACGATGATTAACGCATACTATTATGATGTTGGTTATTGTAGAATTAATGATTGGTGATGTGATTTGGATTAAGATGGTGATAACATGTTTAAGATGCTTATTGATAAGTTTATGCAATGTTGGTTGTCGATTAGGTGAAAATTTAATTATTTAGCATGCGTTAGTTATAAGTGTAAGTACACTACAACTGTGTATTTTGTTCAAATATATCATTTATGCTCACTTGCAATGGCCATGCTAAAGTACTCATAGCCTAAAAGAATTAAAATGATTCACTTTTGTCTCATTGTGGAATTTCCAATTAAACGTATATAGTTTAAAATAAAAATAATTCAATTTATTATAAGTGCTAACTTCTAATTTGATTTAAAAAAATTCGTTATTTAAAATTTGACTTAGTTAGCCAAATTTTAAAGTACGTGTTAAAATGTGAAATTTACTTGACAAATATTTATTGAACGTATTATTAAAAATTTTATAGTACTGACAAAAATTTTAAAGCACCATTTATCAGGTACTACTGAATGATTGTACAGTTCAATTATACGTGTATTTATATATTAATAATTAGGAGAATATAATACATTTATTTGCAGCATATACGAATCATAACATCCATTTGGTGATTTCAGTAAACAATTTGCTTGGTGGTTTGCAAGCTATGTTCACGATCCGAATAACAGTGTTGTTGACGAAGGAATACGACACCTTGCTATTGGACCGACAGCAAAGCTGAAGCAGCGATGGTAAATATGCTAACTCGTGATTCAAATTGTATATATGTAAATTGTATACCAATTGTTTTAAAATTATGTTTGTAATTGCAGGGGCGATATAAGGCAAAGGCATCGGCATTGACATAGGCGAGTAGAAGAGCAGAGCTTACAGTTGAGGAGTCCAACAGGATTTGAGATTCCGTTATTGCACCGCCTACTCGAAATAGGCGTTATGGTTTCGGCAATCAGGAGGTAAACCATTTCACTAACTTCATATTAAAAGATCCACATTATTCTCACATCGATACAAATTTCCCTCCAATGTTGTGAAGTAATAGCTTATTTTAGCCCAATCAAGTACATTTATTTAAATATGATACAATTGCATATCTAGATCTCATATCGATCAATAAATTTATAATAATTATGATACAATTGCTCACATTCAACTTTATAGTCTAATTACACATACTTTGGCATAATAATTATTATTGTTATTGACACAGACTTTATAGTCCAAATACACATAATAATTATTATTGTTATAATTTGACAACAGTCAAAGCATATAACTTCATATTAAAAGATCCACATTATTCTCATATCAAAAGAATTATTTATATACTATCCAATTCATTCAAAATTCATGTAAAATGCTATCGTATTAACTTCAGTTATTTCACAGGCTGTTAATTTTCAAAGAGCTTATAGCAAATCGATGGAGGAGGAGCGTATTGCTCAGATGCAGAGGCAGCTGGATGAGCTCAACGATTGGCGAAAGGGCCAATTGGCACAGCAGATAGATGAGCGCATTGCAGCATTTTATCAGGAGCACGGCTCTATGCCTGGGGAGCAGGAAGATGGATCTGATGATGCCAAGGATGATGAGGAGGAAGCTGAAGATGAGGAGGATGATGATGCATAGTTTTACTATTCTTGTGGGTATGTATTTATGTACATATTTAGACTAGATTTGATACTTGGGCTTGGATACTTGGTATTTTGGATGATGTTTGGGTTTGGTTATATTTGGATTTGATTCTTGTACCTTGATACTTGGTTTGGTTTTGTATACTATGTTGGTTTGGTTGGTTTTTGTGTTTTTTTGGTTATATTGTTGAATATTGATGTTGTGGGTATTGTTGAGATGTGTTATTGTTGATATTATTGAGGTTTGAGATGAGGTTTAGGTTTGGGATGAGGTTTGATGGAAGAATAGCCATTGTGTGCACAGCAGGTTTTGCCCAGAAAAGCGACGGCTAGTAACGGATTTCTGGACCAAACAAAGCGACGGCTAGTAACGGCCAGTAATAGACTTCGGAAAACAAACTAACTGCCACGTGGCGTTGACACGTGTACATTGCTGTCGCTTTTGCCGTTGCTTTTCCTGATGACAACGGATTAAATAGCGACGGCTTCCAACGGCCGCCGACGCATTTTTGCCGTCGCTATACGCTGCCTTTGTTGTAGTGTCTATGTAAATCTTATATGCCTACACTTGTAAAATATCAGTGGTGTTAAGTTGCATGCATGCTATGAATTTAAGGTGTAATGGGTATGTGCGCGTGAATGTATTGACTTAAATCCAATTTCTTGAAACCTTTCTCTATATATTAGATCACGCTGAGTCAATCCTTTTTGAATAAACTTAAACAGGTCCTCCAACCAGAATTTGGGCCCTGAGCAATGGTAGTATAAAGGAAAGTAAGTTCAAATTTGAGCCTCCTACAACGATAAAAATAATGCAGAAGTAAAAAAATTCATAAAGACAGGACTAAAACCTTGCACACTTAATTCATGGGACAAATGTTTTATCCCAGAGACTATTAAGAATTGCTACGTTATAATAATCTTTATGATAAAAATTTATAAATTTAGGTCTTTCCCATTAATTGGGCCATGGGCAGGCAGCCCTGAACTTAAGCGCACATGTCAATTAGCTAATAACAATTTTACAAAGATTATTGGACCGTTTGTGCAGCTATTTGTTACCTGAGCACATATTCAAGCATTCCAGTATTAGGTTTCTGAGACATTGCATTTTCTTAGGAGCTGCATTCAAGTTTCTACTGCATGATTTCCTTTTTAGCATGCATAAGATTCTCCCTTTACCCAGTTCATCTTCTTATTACCTTCCTTCAGTTTCTCTGGATGTAAATCCAGGATTTTATGTTGATCCCTGGCCTGTATATTATAAGCTGAATAAGATGACCTTTGCAAAAAATGTCTTGCTTCCACTGCATGCACTATGTGTGTGTGCACGCACTTGTGTACATGTTCATGTGCATACTTATTATAGAAACTTATCTGGAACTACTTAGCTCATACAATTACTAGTGCAATTTGCAGCAGCTTGGCTGACTAGCAGGTTACTTTACAGAACCACTTATTATCACAAAATCAGTTTTTGATGTTAAAGATGATATCTTAGTATTTATGAATGACCAATTAAGTTATTTAAAAGATTGCTTGAAAATGCTATAAATTAATGGAGAATATTTGATAGAACAAATTAGTCATGCATTATGCATACCCTTGTATAAGCATTGCTCTTGTGTCACAAGAAAAGAAATGATAATAATTCGATAGATATATTATTATTCTACAAAATTTAGAAATAGAATATTTGGCAATTTATGTTTGACAAGAATTTCGTTAAACTCATTTGTCTTAGATCTGAAGGTGGATATGTTTGAGAGAGATTATGAGAACTTTAAGGAGAATTAAAAAAAAAGCAAGAATTTTAGAGTGGTTCTCCTACTTTCATTTTGTAATTTCTTTTTTATTTAAAACCTTTTTACTAATTGACAAAGATGCTCCTAAGTCTCCGTTAGAATAGCTCTAAAGCTTTAAAAAAATTTCCAAAGTTGGAAATGAGCAAGAGGAATGAAGATAAAGAAATATCTTGATCATGTGTCGACAATGATCTATTAAAGTAGTTGATCATCATTGTATGTTTGACGCGTCTCTTCAATATGATTTATCTAAACATTTCATCATTGAATCGTTGACATGTATAGAGAACATGTGACACTAATGAGGTAGTGAAAATATGGACCAACGGAGGAGTGCTACATGACACCTTTGAATGATAATATCAAAATCTCTCGATCTACATGGGAGAGCTTTCTAAGCACAGTGCTTTGAAAAGTTTGGACAAATTAGGTCTTGACACATGAGAGGGTATGAGCTAAATCTTAAATTTGGACGACATTTTCTTTAAACTTAGAGCAACTTACCTAACAACCTACCATTTATACTTGCAGCAACCTCTAAATATAGCAACTTAGTTTCGTATTTACAAATTGCAATAACTATAGTTTTTATGCTTGTGGTGGCTTTCCCAATTCTATACTTGTATTGACATTGTTTGACCATGTGATAAACACTGTTTTGTAGTTGCGATGACCTTTTTGCCTTGCACTTGTGTCAGTTGTCTTCAATCTTATAAACTAGTGTGTAATCCGTGCGTTGCACACGATAATATTGTTACAAAATAGTATTTATATTTTAATTATTGCTAAAAAATATATTTTATTATGCAATATATAGTAAATTTATTGTGATATATTAATTAATCGTGAACTAAAATGACTTATGACGTTCATATATAAGGTTGAGGTTCAATACCCGCTAACTACATATCTCTGTAAAAATTAACGTTTTAACTCAAAAAAAATATAAATTAAAATTGCTAATACTGTACATATAAATAATTTATGTTGTGTAATATTTTTTTTTATATGTGCAAGTGAATAAGTTACTTCATCATTTTGTTAATATGATTGTTATATATATATATATTGAACTATCATCGTTTTTAAAGGATTTATAAATGGATTAATGAACATTAAATAATTGAATTTATTTGAATAATTTTATTGATCAACATAACTAATTAAATATAAGGAGATAAATGTAGAATTAATGTTGGATGAAATTGAGAAGAGCTTTGAACAAATTTGTAATTGAGAACTACGTAGATCTTATGGTTAGCTTATCTACATGCGAACTTTTTTTAAAAATCAAATATGCAAACTTTTATTCATTATTAAGTTTTCAATTTTAAACAATTTTATCTTCATAGTGAATCATAGATTTCATGTTCTTATAAGAGGGTCATGCGTATAACTTTGATGATTACTAAATAATGTTATGTAGCATTTAGTTGGGTATGGTTTGATAACACGTTGAAAGTAAGAATATTTATATGATCTAATTTTTATTGGTGTAATATGTGTGTTCACATCGTAATGTTGTAAAATATAAATATATCTTTAAAAGGTTGTTAAAAATGAAATTATGTTATGTAATGTACGATAATTTTTTTAAGATAAACAAATTAGAAATTAAAAGAGTTATTATAATTTATGTATACATTTTATGTTATATGATTTAAATATCTTTATACTTCTGAATAAAGAAAATCATTTTTCTCATAATAATGAATCCTCGTATTTTTAGGATTTATTAGATGAATTAATAAATATCAATTAACCATATTTATTTAAATAGTTTAATTTAAGATTACATAATTAGTTAAATAGATGGACTTAAATGTAATAGATTAGAAGATAATTGAAAAGGGTTTCTAAGTAATTGTAAAAAATTTAAAATTTTAGGTATTTGAAGTTAATAGAATTTTATAGTGTAATGTATGATAAATTCAATTAGTAAATATATTATAAAATAAATTTGTTATTGTCATTAGTGTATAATTTATATTATGTGATTTATATATATTTGCATCTAAATGAATTTTTTTACCAGTTTGTTGATGCGCATGTAGTATACTTATTGAAAATTTCATCTTTTAGGATTTATTATTAAATATTAGTCGACTAAGTTTATCGATTAGTTTAAATTTTGGATTATGTAATTAGTTTAAACTTATGGGCTATAATATAAATTTTGGGAGAGAAGCATGAAGATTTGTAAAGCTGTAGATTTTTTTAAAAGTGTGTATTTGAATGTAAAATATAATTAAAAGTTTAGTAGAATAATTGCAACGTAGCAATTATAAATTTAGAAAATAAAATATCCACTTGAAGAGAAGGAGAATAAAGATAACTTCTATAATTAACGAGAGAGCTTCAGATTTTTACGCTTTACTATTATTTAATAGATGTGGTAGCCTACATTTTATTTATAATTGCACCATCATATTGCATTGTAAATGCGATAGCTTTCTTTCTTTGCTCTTGTGATAGCTTGTTGCTTTATACTTATAGTGACCTTAAACTTTCATACAAGTGATGATATTTTATACATGTAATGATGTTTTTGCTTATACTTGTAGTAACTCTTTATCTTCTATAGATGCGGTGGATCCCTACCATATATACATATGGTAGTTGCTCAATCTTATACACGTGGTGGACTTCACAGATACAGCGACTCTTAAACATGCCCTCCAAATGGAATCCACTCAAGTCTCCATGGTCAATGATCAATTATATTATTACAGTTTTCAATAACCACCACAAAACAATACAAATTGATGATGTGAATAGTCATCTCTTCGTATTTGTGAATGATCAATTGCATTAGTTAGAGGATATGGAACTATTCTCAACAGGTTAAATTGACATTCAATAATCATTGGTTGTTAGTGTTGCAGTGGATAGTTTTGAAATGCTGAAATTTAGCTGCAAATAGAGGGTGGTAGTTAGTAGGGGTGGGTACGGAATGTTTCCGTACCAACCGAAATATTTTCCGTTTCTTCCGATCGTTGATGGAATGATACGACATGCTTCGTATTTCGTACCAGTAACCCTGGAATTCCAATATGTGGAAATCGGAAGAAACATGGAATTTCCATTTTTCCGACAACAAACTTTTTAAATGCAAAATATACAGCAAACACCAGCAAAATACAAAACAAGTAATAAATTAAACACAATATATACATCAACAGTCTCACCAGCATTTCATCAAACAGTGATCAATATGTGATATTACACATGTCCCATTACATATATTTCAAAGCTGAATGCGTTGAAACATCATAAAACATTCACTAAATACGAACAAAAAACAACGGAGAGAAATACATGAATAATACAACAATGTACTTTGTAATCGATTATAAGCTCCATTAGTAGAAGTTGAAAGATCAAACCATGACATAGTAAAATTTCAGTACCTAAAATCAACAGCAGACAAATCAACAGGCTTCATAACAGAAGCAGTAGTGGGCATAGCAGTTACCATAGGCAAATAATCATTATCGGAGGATGTTAACGCTAAAAAATGAACGCTAACACCCGGTGTGTGTAACAGATTCGTGAAAGCACCACCCGTTGGTACGGGAACACAATACAGACTGAAAATAGCAGTAAAAGAGTAAAGGAACAGCAGATTTATAGTGGTTCGGCCCGTAATTTTGCATATGAAGAAATGTGTGCACGATTCTAAGTAGGGCTGTTATGGTAATGGTTACTGTTACCATTTCACAAATACCGTTACCATACCATCTTTACTGGTAAGCGAAAATTGCTTACCGTTACCGTTACCGTTACTGAGAGGCTGATATACCAATAATCTGATTGGTAATGGTAAATTACCGTTTGTCTAAAAAATGTTAGTATCATAACACGTATTCACACCATAGCGGTGCTTCATTATACAATTTATAGTGTTACTTAATAAAAGATATAAATGAGAAAGAAGTAAAGCGTATTTAACATTATTTCACTTGGTTAATAAACTAAATTTAATAATTTATTTGGTTCTAAATGCTTATAATAAAACATGTTACATGAATATACATGTATTATAAATTGACCGGTAAAATTACCGTTACCGCTGGTATTGAAGAAATGTTACCGATGATTTACCGTAGAAAATGGTAAATTTACCGTTACCATATCGATTAAACTGGTATACTGATTCCACTCGAAAATAGTAACCGATTGGCTGCTAATAGTATGTTAATGGTAAATTTACCATTACCATAACAGCCCTAATCCTAGCACGGTAGTGGAACCAAAAGTTATTTTAGAACTGGATTTGATGTATGTCATGATATGAAGGAGTTGAAGAATAAGGTTATTAAATTTGTTCGCGTCCATTGAAGTGATGACAAAAGATGGTTGTGCTTAAGAAGCAGAGGATAAGATTAGGAATATCTATCCCGAATTAGTTTAGATACATGTTGATGTTAGCGATATGCTTTGTTTGTCTATTATATGAATTGATAAGGCGCTCGTACATTCTACGTTATGATATGGTTATGTATCGGTGGTTGCACTAATGCATTATGATGGATGATTGATGATTGTATGCAAATTTTATATTAATGACAGTGGCTGTAACGACCCTGGTTTCATAGTATTTATACATACTTAATTAAACGAGATAAATGTTAGCAAAACCGATTTTGGATTTTTTTTTCATACATAAGTAAAGAAGAGTATGGTTGATAATGTGATCGAAAAATATATTACAAATAATCAAGCTTATGTATGATAAAAGTTATCAAGGTAAAGTGAATACGCATGTGTGTTAAGTGTGTAACACATAAGCGTGCATTTGAAGTGGTTAAGTACGAAAGTGGTTATGTAAATGTGTAAGTTTTTGGTGAAAGTGGGAGAGAAGACTTTTAAGGCATGCTTTGATGGCAAGGGATGACAAGTAGAAAGGTGGAAGGATTTCTCTCTTTACAATTTAAACCTCGTTTCAAATTGGAATTTTTTTCTTCTACGATTCGATCTACATTCTGATTCAACCCAGTTAAATCGCAACTGAGAAAAGACATTCAATTCATTTTCATATGCTCAGTACACTTATTTGAATGCACAATTCTAATTGCTATTATTTTCTAACTATAATACATGAAACAAGAGAGAAATCTGAGTTTTCGGTGCTAATGTAGAAGTTCAAACGTCAAAACCAATTTCAAAATGTGTACAAAGCTTAAAATATGGATAATTTGAATCTATGATTAACGATTTGAATCATGTCTCTATTCTAAGTTTAAACTTTATGATTTACGATTTGAATCATGTCTCTATTCTAAGTTTAAACTTTATAATTTACGATTTGAATCACACTGTAACATCGATTTGATTGGTAACCGAACCACATCGATTCGATTGTTGACCGAACCATTCCCTTTACAAAGTTTGCCTAGGAAACTTCTCCCTTTGTGGCATGGAGCATGCACCGAGTCTTACATGCCCTTGACCCGAAGCATGCTTCGAGTCGATACTTCAAAGTGTGACCCAAAACTTAGTTTGTGTATACCATACTCTCGCTCTGAAGCATGAGGCATGCTCTATGGCTTGCTCCATTTTCTTAGAGCTTGTGCCAAACTTCAATTTTTTTCAATTTCCTTGGCTTTGCAAGTGCTCCACTCGCTATTTTTTTAGATTTTCAGAACTTCA
This sequence comes from Allium fistulosum, assembly GCA_030737815.1. Lineage (NCBI taxonomy): Eukaryota > Viridiplantae > Streptophyta > Magnoliopsida > Asparagales > Amaryllidaceae > Allium > Allium fistulosum. Next base: position 695,963,126 of record CM060904.1, read on the forward strand.
AATCGAACATCCATTATGCCAAGTAAAGTTCTCCAACGCTCATAAACGTGCGCTCATGCCTTTAAACAACCATTTAATATATGGGTGTAATACAAACATACAACCAATATAATATAAGATCAAACATATTAAGTCATTCAAATATTCCAATAAATACTTACACCACATATATGCTTCCAACACATATCCTAACCCACGTAAAAAAACAAATTAAAAGGGTTTTAAAAATCTGGACAGCAAGAAATAACATAGATTTTAGTTTAAAAATGGATTCAAAAGAATTTTAAAACATAAAATACACATGTACTAGTAAGGAATTATAAACACCTCACCAAATCAACGAAATAAAGCTTTATAAAACCCTTAAAATTTCCCAAACAAATTTCAACATCAAATAACAATTCCAACCCATCCCCACATTAGTTGATCTGATATTTGTCCTTGATCTCTCTTGCTATCTAGTCTTAAATCTACCAATTTCTAATCAAAAGTTAATGATTTGATTTGATTTTAGAATGCTAAATGGAGAAAGAGGTTTGTAGATGCTTAGCAAATGTTAGAAGTGATTTTAAACGGTTGGAAAACCTAATTAAGGTTACAATCCTGAAATGAGTATTAACCTTAATTAATAACTCATTAATCAGTGACTGCTCTAAATCATAGGTATTAATGGCGCACGATGGAAAAAAACGCAAAGCCTCCATATAGCCTTGGTGCACGGCACGGCAAATGATGCGTGCCTTTTTTATTTATGCGCATGTTTAAAATTCTCTTTATAAATTTAATATATATATATACATATATAACAATTAATTTACAAAATTCAATATAATTTATATTTTTTTACTAAAACATATATATGTAATTAAGTTTTTTTAGACATTTTACAAAAAAATCACTAAATATAATATCATAATCATAAATTTCCAAGCATATTAGTCTTCAAAAGCCAAATCCAAGACAAAAGTACATATTACCAATAAACTAGAAATCTGAATTTGATTCAGCAATCATATTTTCTAAATCAATATCTGCATCATCAGATTCATAAATTTCAGCATCTTCCTCACCAATCTCATATCGATTGACAATTTACTCCGTGCGACCGTAATAGGAACATACAATTCGTAGTTTGTGAAAGATTAATTTGAAAAAAACATCCATTTAAGATTATTTGTTCAGTGTAACAGTAAATAGAATAGATAGTTTAAAGTTCATTCGAGACTAATTTGAAGAATGTGACCATTCGAGATTATTTGTTCGGTGCAAGGATGGTAATTAGACCCGTCGGTCGGATATGGACCTGATCTGGCGGGCGTCGATTCTAGTCAAGTTGGATTGTCGAGTCCAACTTATATATTTTAAAACCTTGACTCAATCCGAGGTTCGATTCGGGTTGGATCGATTCCAGTTCGACTGGGTAATAACACTAAAAATGCATATATTTTCTCGCTTTTTTATCAAATCTTCCATGTCGGATTGATTTTCATATTATTTTTCATCAACTAGACCCGCTTCGGGACTCATCGGGCTCAAGTCGAGTTCGGATCAGTTTGGTTTGGATTTGCTGATCTCGGTTCTTATTGTCGATCACAGTTCGATGTGGCAATAAAATAAATAAATATTTCAAAGTTTGTTGAAAACTAGTTCTAAGTGTAATCGTGTCATTGTATAAAAAAACATGATACATTCAATCGTCATTGGATATTAGTTTCGATTGTGAAAAAATGAAAAATAAATAAAAAAGAAGTAAAAAAACAATAAAATAACGAAAAGACGTGTAACTTTTGCGGCGCGTGTCATTTGGCGGTAAGCGTCATTCGTTGTGTTTTTCCATGTGCGCTGCGCCATATGAAAGAAAGGCGCAAACACCGCACCGCGTCTTGCGCCGTGGTGCATCTTCATAACTATGACATAGCCTCAAGTGGTTGTGCCGCTTGTGTGTCAAAATGATGATAGGGTAACGGTGATTGTAGGTATCCTCAGATACGTAGGGGTCTCGTGGAGATTTTTTTTTTCCACACTCTAATTTTGTTAACAAATAAACATTTAAGTTTCAGGATCCGTCCAGTCATAGTTGTCTTTCTTGACGACCACGTTTTTAATGGTACTGAGATCTTGAGAAAGATAGATCTAGACATTTATGTAGCTTTATAATCAAATCCAACACCCTATAAAAATACAGAAGGAGACGTGGTTATAAGAATAATAATAGAGTACGGGTTCATTCCAACAAGTTACTGGAGTGTTAGGCGTCATCGATGACCGATTTGACTATTATTTTTAATATATTTTTTTGAAGGGATATTATTTTTAATACATATATATATTATAATTATAAATCTTATTATGTAGCAAAAGACGACCGCAAATCCATACCTCTGTATAAAATCAACAGGAACTCAAACATCTTCGTTCAAAATAGGAATAAAATGGAAGAAATTACCATAGTGGCAGTACCATTCCCAGCCCAAGGCCACTTAAACCAACTCCTCCATTTCTGCCTCCAACTCTCCCTCCGCAACTTCACTAACATCCACTATGCCACCTCACCCTCTCACCTCCTCCAAGCCCAAAACCGCCTCCATGGCTGGACCTCCTCCTCCCTCCACACCATCAAATTCCACGCGCTCCACTCCCCACCTTTCCCTTCCCCTCCCCCAAACCCTAACTCCACCACCAAATTCCCCGTCCACCTCATCCCCTCCTTCTACGCCTCCACCAACCTTCACCCCCCTCTCTCATCCCTCCTCCACTCCCTCTCCACCACCTGCCGCCGCCTCGTCATCATCCACGACCCCCTCATGTCCTTCGTCCGCCACCTCGCCGCCTCCATACCAAACGCCGAAAATTTCGACTTTCATTGCGTTCCCTCTTTTCACCAGGATTCCATTTTTAGCCCTCAAAGAATTAGAAGCATAAGAGAACGATGTACGGAACTTGCAGATGAGTTCTTCGAGGTGATTGAGTACAAAGACGAGGACGCGTTCCCCGACGAGTTCATGGAGTTTATTTTCACACTCGATTTTGACTTTTCCGTTTCTTCCGGTACTCTTTTCAACTCCTGCAGATCTATCGACGGCGATTTCTTTGATCAGCTCGTGCAATCCGAGCAATATGTTGGGAAGAAAATGTTTCTTATTGGGCCGTTGAATCCGACTACACAAATCGGAAGTGAACGGAGGCACGAATGCTTGAAGTGGCTGGACCACCAACCTGACAGCTCCGTTTTGTACGTATCGTTCGGAACCACGACTGCATTTTCAGACGAACAAATCGGAGAATTGGCTAAGGGACTAAAAAGTAGCGGCCATGGGTTTGTATGGGTGCTGCGAGACGCAGATCGAGGCGATATATTCGCTGGCGGGGATGGAGAGGATAGAAAAGGGGGACTGGAAGAAGAAATTGGGGAAGGAAGAGGGCTGATAATAAGAGGATGGGCCCCTCAGCTGGAGATACTAGGGCATAGAGCCGTGGCAGCTTTTATGAGCCATTGCGGATGGAACTCGTGCATGGAGAGCTTGAGCATGGGAGTTCCGATCATCGCGTGGCCATTGCATTCCGATCAGCCGAGGAACGCGGTTATGGTGACGAGGTATTTGAAGGTGGGGATTGAAGTTAGAGAGTGGAGGAGAAAGGATGAGCTTATTTTGGGAGAGGATATCGAGAATGTAGTTGTAAAGATGATGGATTCGGCGGAGGGAAAGGCGATTGGGAAGAAGGCTAGGGTTTTGGGTGAGGAGGTCAGAATGAGTTTGTTGGATGGTGGATCGTCTAAAGCTCATTTCGATTCGTTTGTGGATTATATTTGTAGATAACGGCACAGTGTCCATAAAACGATTAAAAGTTTGTTTTGCCCTTTCAAAACTTTTGGACAAAGTATCATAGTATCACTTATCTATTATTTAAATAATAGTAAAGCAGAAAAATTTGCAACTCCTCCTCACTCTTTAATTCTCTTTTATATCGCTAAAATTTTAAGGCTAATTTTTATAATTATTTAGATATTTCTTCTAAGTTTTTTCTTTCGTTTAAGTCTATATATATTAAATTTAGTTAGATGATCTTAAATTTAAGTTTTTTTAAAGAAATACAATTAATAAATATTCATTAATTAATCTAATAAATTTTTAAAAATGACAATTCAATATGTGTACCGTATTAATATTGACAAGAATGATAAAATTAATTTTTCATTCAAGTCCAGATGGTTTTAAATTTTCACAACTGTATACAAACTATTACAATGTTCTACTAATATTCTCTTTTACATTTTGCATCTAAATGCCAACATTTAATAATTTTTACAATCATTTACATATTTTTTCTAAGTTTTCTTATATTATTTTACATTCAAGTTTATATATTTGAATTTACTAATTGATCTTGAACTTAAATTTTTTTAACTAAATCCAATTAAAAAATATTTATTAATTAATCTAAAAAGTCATAAAAAATGATAATTCAATGTATATACCACATTTGTACTAACATAAATGGTAACTATATTTTCATTCAAGTCCATATAATTTAATATTTCACAATTGTATACGGCATTATATTTGATACTCTTACATTTTTCGATAGTTAAGTTCATGAAATTTCTTTTTTTTCTAAAATTAGTTATTTAATACAAAGAAATATATACATAATTTTTTGTTTCTAAGTTGGTATTTCATTACAAACAAATATATCTTTATTAATAGTTGGAATAGAAGCACAATCTTTTAGTATGACTGTGAACTTCTCAAAATACCCCTATATATACAAACAAATATATTTTTATTAATAGTTGGAATAGAAGCACAATCTTTTGGTCCGACCGTGAACTTCTCAAAATACCCATATATATACCTTTTTAAATATTAAATTGTTAATTCATATGATCTTTCTAATAAATTAGGAGATAAAATCTCCCTGTAATTACTTTGGACATATTCAAATATAATTATAATTAGACTTCAAATAACGGGTTAAATATATATGGCTACATTAGAACAGGTAATGCAAGATCTTTCTAGGTAAATCAACTAATCTATAAATCTTTATTAAACTTTATTAATAGTTGAAATAAAAACATAATTTTTTGGTCCGACCGTGAAATTTCAAAAAATGTCTTTCCATGCAAACAAGAGGACTTGAATTCGAATCTCATTGTGAACAAATATTAACATTTATTTTGTAACGAACCGGATTTTCAATCGTTTAATTTTTAAACGTTTAATTTATTTTAAATGTTGAATTTGAAATGTAAATGGAATTTTAATATGAAGTTTATCGATCAAATAAGTGGAATAAAACTTAAATTCCAAATATAGCGATTTATTGAATAAATTTAATTGTTGAATTAATAATTGAAAATCGTTTAAATAATTGAATTGGATTTGAATATGGATCGAAAAGATTTCTAATGTCGATATAAATTCTATTGGAATTATAATTGAGTTAATAAATTAAACTGAAATTTCAAGTGATTTCGTAAATTTTTGAAATCGTCGATTTAATCGATGCGTTAAAATAGCGATCCGGGACACAGTATTGAAACTAGTTCCATTGGATCCGTAATAGTGTATTATTATAGAATTTAAATTTCGTAGCATTTGGATTTACCCTTTGGTCGTGCGATCTGAAAACGCCTAGAAATAATTTAATTGAATATAATTTAAATAGACGATTTAGAAGGCTATCTTCCACATACGATCGAGTTAGGTCCCGAAACTTGTTCCATTGGATTCAGAGTAGGGGTATAACATTAAGAATGTCAAGCAGCATGCTTTGATAGGAGTTCGGGATTTTAAGGTGCCTTAAACGAGATATTTTGAAAATTTTATAATAAAATAAATTGCTAAGTCAAACTTTAGGCCGACCTAACCTACCTACCAGCCACCCTAGTGCGTACGAAACGCCTCCTCTATTATTTTTAAATCATGAATACTTCCCCTTTCCTTCCTCGGTACGACTCGAACCAATTCGTTTAAAAAAATGGCCTGATCGCGATTAGGAAGGCGTTGGATTGAACGCTCGAAAAAGAGGATTGAACGCTCGATCGGGATTAGGAAGGCGATGGAGCCATGGCCATAGGAGGATGTACGGCTTGGTTGACTCGTGCACGATTAACATAGCGACGTTGGGAGGCGGCGACACCATGAAAAGAAGCATAGTACACGACGGCAAATCGGCAGAGCTCTAGGTCTCCAATATAGCGACTCCCACTCTAATTGGATGAGAATTTACTTTCAGGCAGTCCAACCATTGATTCTTCACTGTTGAAAAGGGAAAATGAAAGATATACAGTTAGATCTATGCAAGCTTTAAGAAAATGACCTCTTTTCGTTTCTTAATTTTAGTGCGATTGAAGGGCAGTTGCCGAATTTTCAAGAATTCCCATAGTTGTGACTAACCAAGTACGGAGTTATATCAGTGACGTGTCTTCTTTCTACTCATTCCAAGGATATAGTGAAGATTCTATCGGAAACTTTGAAGGATCCCATCTTGCTGCTGTTTTGGGAATCCAGTGGGCACATGCTGTTAATATCCGTCTGATTGTTGAGCTCGATCGATTTTGGGTCAGTTTTGAGGAAGGCTAGGGCTTGGGTTTGTGGCCGATTGGGAAGTCAGTTGGCGAATCTAAGTGCAGCAGGGTTAGGTTGAGATTATTAAATGTTAATTAAGTTATATGATTATTTAATTAAAATCGTTATTTTATAAAATATGTAACTCCTTCGTACGAGGTCCAAAATGAATGATACAAGTCGAGTTTGGTTCGTAGTTGTGAAATCTATGCAATAGGATTTGGTTTGGAGATTTTTGGAGTCAACTGGGATTTTAGATTAAATTGAACGTCGGCTCAGTTTAATTTAAAATTGGAATGCAAATTAAAAATCAAGGTGAGTAAATCTCACTCTTTTTGGGATAAATGGTTTAATTTATAGTAATTAAAATAAATTATTGGTTGACTGGATGAATTTATGTATTTATCGGTTGAATGCAATACTATATATATTGGTAGTTGGATATATTCCCTCCTATCGGGGAGGATGAGACACTATGCGCCCCGCATAATAGCGGATGACCCTATATTACCGCGATATCCCGCCTCGAAGCGAGATTGGTATTTTTGTGTTGTATAACATCGGTGGATGCATGGAAAATATGTTAGAGGAATCCAACTGGATTCCTCAAAAATGTTGATTTTTAATTTCATATATAATAATATATTATGTGTTAGAATAATCTGTTATAGATTATTGTTGTGATTTGAATTATTGGATGCTATAGTAGCACTGGTCTAAATTTTGGTATTTTAAATACCATAAATAATATTTTTGGAATTTGAAGTAATTTAAAGGGAGATTTTGAATATAAAAATATTTATATTGAAATTTGGATTATTTTATAGAGAAATTGATTTGGATAAAATAAATGATTTGATATTAGGGTTTATACTTATCTATTAGTAAAATGTTTAAAATAGAAATTTTAAAATAATTTATATAAATATTTTTTTATAATGGACTTTTAAAATGATATTTCTGAAATTTGGAAAAGAAGTTGAAAATCGATATTTAAAAGTAGATTTGTAAAATAAATGGATTTATAAGAAATGGGTTCATAAAATGAAAATTTTATAAAAGATATTAGTTTATAAACAAGTGAATCTCAAGGAAGTTTGTAAATTTATAAATGATGTTTATAAATAAGGAAAAATGACATCAGTTAATAAATTGGAAAATAAATTACACTGTGAATGTCACATACCGAAATTTTCGACTTTCGAAAATTCGACATCAATACTCACTTTATCGACTGCCGAGCAAATCGAGTGCTGGAAACTCGAATAGTGATGGTTTTTAATAGAAGAAAAAGGTAGGAGAAGAAGAAGAAAGCAGAAAAGGAAAGAAGAAGAAACAACAGAACAACAGAAACAGAAAACAATATCAGAATCTCACATTCGCAGCGGAACAATATACAATAGATAAATCAGTAATCTTTTAAACAAAGAATTTTATCAGTTTATACATACATCAACAGAGTAAATATACAACTCAATACAACAATGGACAGTCATATCAATGGACAGTTATAAAAACTTGTCCTCATACAGAAAACACAGCGGAATAAATATATCGGATACAAATACTACGTCTCGCCATCCAGCTTGCTTCCAAAGCTCCAGAATATCCTGATAACATAACTCTAGACTGCCCGTGTGAAAATTGGTGGGCACCCAGAGTTTAGAAGGGAAACAATAAACTCCGAGTCAGTCATGGTGACTGGTGTGAGATCGTAAAACAGTTTTATCTTTAAAACAACAACAGGAAAATTTTAAAGTCAATTTCGCAATGCTTTTGAAAAATGAAACTACCATAAGACCTCCCACCACACACACAATGCAAACGCAGACTTGGAGGAGATTTCTTCTTATGTTAGTCAAAGATGCTTACTACGCAAGAATCAAATCAAATCATTTTTGATATTATTATTAGTGCATAGTGGAAAACATTTCGAAAGTAGAATATAAATCTTAGCCAACATACGACCAATATCGTATGCCTACTATAGCTACCATCTAAATAGTGGTGACCACCGTACGTAAATGGCAGGTTCTACAACTAATACCGTACAAAGCTCGTATTAGAGTTTGGATTTCCAACAAATGGTCAGGCTAAGGAACTTCCTATGCCACGATGGGTACGTCCCTGGAATAGACGACCCGAGAACCTAACCGGATCTCTGCCAACACAAGGCCGGGTTACCTCTACAAAAATAGGTAACTACTGACACGCGTATGCCATCCCCCGATCGTCACCGATCTTCCCGAGGATCCTCGATTTCCAACTACCACAAAGTAATAAACTCGCAGCATCTACAGAGGTTAAGTATCTGGGCTCCATACCATGATACCACCTTTATCCAGAAGGAATGACATACACTAAGGGGCGCTACTCCCTAGAACCTTGCCACATCCTTCCTGTTTTGACCATTTCCGGGGTGTGAGGCTCGACGAAGTCTCGTCCACAAAGCTACGCTTTCTACAAAGCCATGCTTCGGGTCAAACAAATGATCAACCTATGATCACAAAGATATAAGACCAAACAAATGATCATATCGCAAATGATCAAACACTGATCATTTCACAGCAACACTCAGTATGCCACGTTACCAAATTGGGAATATATTGCTGATAAATTTCAACTACATAACCTCTGAGCTCGTACGTCTCAAAGAAGGGTGTTAAGCTAAGAGAATAAATTCTCCGCCACCAACAGATATGTATTTGAAAGAAATCAGCTTTATATCTCAATCTGTAACGTCAGACATACAATCCATACAAGTCTGTTCCGGGATCGAACAGAACCGAAGGCACTTCTCACGAAGCCCTTGCAATTTCGGATAATTTTCAATCACGTCCGGACTTCCCGTCACTAAGGGTGATAAAACCTCTAAATCGAAGATCAGTCGATGTAGAGTAACTCGACGGTAATCCTTCCGTTTTCAAAAATATCCGATCTTCAACACCGGTCATCAAATGCAATTCATAACGACGTATCACATATTCGGAATGGGTTATACGACCCCATGGTCCTTTCCCGGCTAACCCGAATAGTGAGCGCTTATTCAAAAATAAGTGTGGCATTCAAATTCATCCAATTCACAACAAATACCTATTTAAAGGTAATTATTGATAGTCGGTTATTTAACTATTAATACAGATGCGCGACATCATCAGATTCCAAATAATTTTCCCAAATTTATTTTTATCTTCAAAAATATCTTTACTAGATATATAATTTCCACACTTCAAAAATAAATCAATGTTTATTTTTGAAACGAATTCCCATTTCTTTTATAAATTCCATAATGAATTTATATTTCAAAATATCTACTGATATACGATTTTCAAATCGATTTCAATATTCATTTTCAATTTATCTTTTCAAAGATAAATTCTCAAAAAAACATTTCATTTCATTTTTGGAAAAACAATTCCATACTTATTTAATAATAAGTAATTCACAAATCTATTTATTTTCAACATTTGAAAATATTCGATATACTTAAATCAAATTAAGTATATATTCATTTCTTTAAGGAAAACATTTACTATAACAACATCTATTTGAGTCAAAACGAATGTTACGTAAAACATCGTTACGACGACTCAAAATCACTAGTATAGGGATTCGGATTTTAAGATAGATATATAATTCCAAATACTATATAAAACATCTCCTTTCGGAAATCATTTACTATAACAACAGTGTTATAGTCCACCATTTCCTTATTTCTCGAAAACGTCTATTTCAACAATGAATGTTGAAATCTATGATTCCGATATTTAATATATTTTAAACATCGTTTAAACAATTATCTCTATTTTAAAATATTCATTTTCCCAAAACATATCCGTTTTATTTAATAATATATTCACTGTCCAAAATCGTGAATATATTTCTCTTAACCAAATTTCAATCATCTTTACACATTTTATTTCAATAAAGATTCGCTATTCAAAATCGCGAATATATCTTCTTTAATAATCTCCTATATTTAATTTATCAAATTCAATTGATTTTCGAATTTATAAAACAATGTTTATAAATTCCATTTCTGTTTTTTTTTAACAACTTCGATTTATAAATCTCTTTTATTAACTTCTAAAATTTCACTTATCAAAATAAGTGATTTCGGATTTATAAACAACGTTTATAAATTACATTTATACTTTATAATAATTTTCAACTTATAAAAATCATTTTGATTAGCAAATTCTATTTATTTCTCATCTAAGTGCAAAAATCAAATTTATAAGTAAATTACTTATAAATCTTTTATTCGACAGTTTCATCCATTTTATAACTTCACAATTTATAAATCTATAAACTTCATATCTTCACAATTTATAATTCTATAAATTTTCTATCTTCACAATTTATAATTCTATAAATTTTCTATCTTCACAATTTATAATTCTATAAATTTTCTATCTTCACAATTTATAATTCTATAAATTTTCTATCTTCACAATTTATAATTCTATAAATTTGATATCTAACACTTATAAAAACTCGTTTTAAAATTCCAATAATTTTAATTGATAAATATCAATTTTGTACATCTTTTACATACATCGTTTTTAATAATTCAAAAATCCAAATTTAAACTATTTTATAAATTACTTAACTATTTATTTCAAAAATCATCTTTTGGTTATATTTCACAAACATTATAATTTCCATAACTTTAAATTTATAACATTTATTTATTTAAAGTAAATCGATTCAAAAATTCAAATAAAACGTATACTTTCAAATAATCACTTTTAAAATCTCTTTTAAAGTTAAAATCGTTATTTTTAAACTTCAAATTTTGAACCCGATGATGCAACAGCACCAATTAGTCAATCACAACATTCAATATCATATATCAATATGATAACAGAATATACATCAATATCTGTAAATAAATAAATACAGTTGAGGAATCCAGTTGGATCCCTCCAACCTGTTTCCCTACATCCACAGACGTTAGCACAATACCAATTCCACTTCGAGGTGGAATATCGCAGTATATGGGTTTTATAAAAATCATCCGCTTACTAACGGCGCAATAGGGTCTCATCCGCTATACGAGGCGGGAAATCAATCAATCCAATATATACATATGCCAATATGTATATATATTGCTATATATATAGATATATCCTACTATATCTAATATCACATCCAAATAGCAATCATATCAATCAATAACTGTCAAACAAAATTTTTATTTGAGTGAGAGAAATCTCACCTTAGCTTTTATTTTGCAATCCATTTCCATTTCTGATCATTTCTTCATTGTATTAACCTTGTATAAACAATTTATATAATTTTATCAATATTCGAATCAATTGAACAAATCAATTTTTTCTATTTGATAAGTTTAGTTAACCAAATAATTTATTTTTAACTAGTGATTTAAATTTAAACTAATTCCCTTTTTATAAGAAATAATCTATATAGATCAAAATCTATCTTATACAATTTCCTATATTTTCCCAAAGTCCTACAATATATATATATATTTACACGTATAAATTCAAATGTGCATATTATTATTATTATTTTTGTGCAAATATAAATGAATGAATTTGCAAAAATATACCTACAGTCGAATACGAGACCAACCGAAACCCCAGCCCACATCGACGACTCCACCACGAACTCATGCCTGCGACCACAAATCTCGCGTGACCCATCTCGCCTGCCGCCGCGCCTCGAGCGCCTCCCCATCGACCTCGATCACCCCTGCTGCCATCGCGACGCGCTCGAGTAGGCCACCGCCTTCGTCCCAACTTGACAGCGCCGCCTCCCAGGCGCGAGCGCGATGTCCTCCATCTTCATAACCGATGTTTATGGAACTGAGTTTGGTTTCGTTCGTTATTAGCTGAGGGGAAAAAAATAAGGAGAAGGGGATCGGCCAGTTTTTGATTTAGAAAGAGGGAAGGAACATTCGTTGATTCGATCGCGACTTTTAATTGATTTCCGGTCGCCATTTTCGATCTCGAGATTTTAGTGAAGCACTTGTCTTTAGGGAAGACAAATTTGATTTTCTCTTGATTTGAATGATAAAGCTCGGCCATTTGAGGAAGAAAAGGAGAAAACGAACGAAAATTGATTCCATTTTTAAGGCGCTCGAGATGAATTTATCTTGTATTTCAAACGACAGAGGCCATGCTTAGCACGATCCCATTTCGTGATTTCAGGCATATTCTTAGGCGTGATTAAAGGAACGAACGTGCAGATGTTAATCAGTTTAAAATTTAAATTTTTAAATTTGAATTGAATTTAATTTAATTTTCGATGCGTTTGCTCGCCGTATAGCCACGTATTAACTCCGAAAAATACGAAATTTGAAATCCGACAACAATCCAATATTACGGACCCAATGGAACTGGTTTCGTCGAATTCCGAGACTGTCTCCCGGAACACTATTTTTAAATATCAATTCGAACGATAAAATTCAAAACTGAACAGAACAGTTTCAAATTCAATTCTGAAAGTTCTATTACCTTCAGAATTATCAATACGAATTTTAAAAGCTTTCAAAATATTTTCTTCAACTTAAAATTGGAGATTCAAATTTTTATTCAGCATTCAATAGATTAAATTTTAAAGTTTAATCGCAAATTTCAAAGTTATATCGGGGATTCAAATTAAATTACCGTCCAAATATTTAAAATAAATTAAATATTTTCAATTTAATTTGTTCAAAATTCTGGGTCGTTACAAACTTCCCTCCTTAAAAGAATTTCGTCTCGAAATTACAAGTCAGGAAGAAAAAGTCCTTAACTCATCTACTATCTTTCAACATCTAATAGTTTTATCTAATTTCAAAACAAATCTTTCTATTAAAGATTCGTTATCATTTAACTAATTTTCTAACTTCAAAAATAGGTTTCAAACAACATTATTTACTTCAAAATTCAAATTTAAATTCAAATTTCAAATTTAAACTTTCAAAATTTTCTCAAAAATTTTCTAACACCCGAAATTTTCGAAAATTTTTGCCATCGTTTCCTTTGCGCGGCTAATACGGCACGACTACAAAATGTCCCTACGGACTCTCAGATTTCAAAAAGAAAAGAAAAAGCCAAGCGGCTGGAGAAGAAATCAGCAAATCTCATATAGAAATTTAAAATACATACCTTTTGTCGAGCAATTCAAATTTATCTTTGCAAATCAAATCCAATTCCGTAATAACACCTGTATATCCTACTAGCCATAATATCTAGTTACAACATTCAAACCATTTTGCACATTTCAATTACAAAATTTCCAATATAAACTACTTCTTATACATTTTTTAGTTTACTATTGAAGTTACATATTCATTTTTAAACAAAATGAATTCATATCCAATCTAGTTTATAACCAAATTCAAATTGATACAAATTCAATTTATTTTAATTCTACTTCATTTGCAATTGATTCCATTCAATTTAATTCGCATTTCATATTTTCATTTGAATTCAATTCCAACATTTAATTAAATTTGGATTCTATTTATCTTCTGAATATTGAATTTCATCGATTAACTTTCATTTACAACTGTTTATTTTAAATTAGTTCCAATTACTAATTTATTACAAATTCTAATCTACTTACAATTTCAAATTTGTTTTCAACATTCAGTTTTAATTCCAGTTTTATTCTCATTCAATCATCAACTTAGAATAATTTCAATATCTAATTTTTTTTTTAAGAATTTTACTCTTCATTTCTTAGGTTCAATATAAATATTCCATATACACATTATTTTTATTTTCAATTTACCACTTCGGTTAAACCTACTTTCATTTAAACTGGATTTCCAATTCGAATTCAATTTACCTTTCTTTTATAATTATTGAATTTAATTCGTTTCAAACCTTATTCATTTGGTCAATATTCAATTAGCTTCACTTACTAATTTTAGTTTAATACTTCATAAATCAAATTCAATTCCCTTTTTATTTGTTACTACTCCATATTTATTTTCAACTTAATAAATTTTTCTTTAAGTAATCTTTTCACTTTATTTAATTGATTCACTTATACTTACTTTGATTTAACTTCATTCTTTAAGTTAAATTTATTCTATCAAAATTCAAATTGTATAAGTTATCAACTTATTTCTTATTTCATAAATATTTTAAATAGGATTCCAGAGTCTTTTCAACTTTTCAAAAATCATTTTGAAAACAATTCAAATTATCCTTTGAATTTCCAAAACAAAACCCAAATTTTCCAAACAACTTCCCTCCTTAAAAATAATTTGGCAGCAATTCCTCTTTTGGAAACCCGAAAATGAACACCGATGCTGTCGCGATCACCATCGGAATTATTTTCCAGCGACCGAAAAGAGTTTAGAGCTTTTCATTCCTTCAAAACATTTTTCCAAAATCCTTTGAAAATCATTTTCAAACCAAAAAGGAATTAAACTTTCCAAATCTCCAAAATTTTCAAATTCTTTTCAAAACATTTCCAAAAAATTCTCTGGAACTCCGTTTCAAATTACAAATCACTTTTATAATTTACATTCTTAAATTTCATTTGTATGTGAATTCATTTCCTTAACTTTGGAGTTACGATTTCAATTTCTTATCCAATTTCATATAATAATGATAACATTTCAATATTATCACTTTCTAACAACCAATGCATCCATATACTATGATAATTCACAGAAAAATTGTGACGCCCCACCTCTATGCTCACAATAACAAAGAGTATTACAGGAAATACTGTCTATTATTACGAAGAATAAGGCTGGATAGGAGCGACCATCCGTAATTGGCCTTACACTAATATTGGTTATCTCGATAGGAGTGGTACATACTTTTTATTTTTCTTCTATTATCTATTTACTCCCATCGACACACCCAATACTTAGTATAAAACGAACTACGACGGTTCATAATAGTTTAGGACATTAGATATAACAATAACACAGATAATATAAATGCGGAACACAGATAAAAACGAAAGTCTCATATATATATAACTGATGTCAGTTAATACATAGTTGACACGATACATATGATACAACTACAACTATCGACTCTAGAAGTTATATATACAAGTACATTATCGACTAATATACATGAATACATATCGTTCTATACAATGACACGACTACTACAAAATGACATTGACAACTTCAGAAGATGTGAAAAGTCTTCATATCCTGAACAGCAACTCAAAGAAGAAAATCTACAACCTGAAATAACTCGGGTCTGACCCGAGTATTACATTCAAAAGAAAATAATACCCAGGTCAGTCTAATTCAAACCAGTTTATTAGTGCATATAGGCAGTAATAATTTAAATAGACGACAGTCACAATAATTCCCGTCTATCCGGTTCTTTAAACAAAGAAACCGGATAACGGTCAATATAACACTTAACAGTGTTTAACAAAATCAGCAGATTTAAATTATGAACAGTGATAAATAAACAATTTATCAAATCGACTAAATCAATTTAAAACTGTCAAATCTGATAGGGCTGCAGTGCACGCACGCGTGTACTGCCTCGCCACTATCGTAGGAGATACACAAAAGCTCAGTGAAAATCATAAATGGTCACAAGGTCAAACCCCGAAATCGGATTCAACTCAAATGAATTTAAAAACCAATCTAAGTGCATCAATGTCATGCACTGTAAAACTGAGCAGTGCTATCACATATACAACCGCATAATGAATCTGCAGTTGAACTAAGCAATTAGCCGAGAGACTAAACAGTCAAGCAACGACAATGCAAGTGTCGGACTCAACTGAACAGCATCAGTAGTGACTACAACATTACAATTACAGTGGCAATGTCAACAAAACAAATAAATACAACTAATTCAAGTGCACGGCAACATGTGAAACTTCTGTACCGGCAAAGCAGTAAAATGAAGTGGGTGGTTGTCTCAAGCAACCACAAGTACTCAATTTCGAACAAAACAGTACAGCATTTAGCATCAGGTCAGAGCCAAGGAAATCAAGGCTAAAATTGAAACATAAAGGCATGCGGCATAAGAAGCAAGAACATTAGTCAATTACAAATGCACAGCAACCATTTGCATACAAACTTCAGACTAAAGGACACATGAGTGCAACTTTACATATGTCCAAGACTATGTGAATATAAATGTGCAGACTGCCTCAAGACAGCTGCAATGAAGTGATCCAACAACAACGGAAATGCACAGATAGACCAGTACAAAAGGTAGCACAAAACTGAGCTATCGGCATAAGAATTCGAATACAACCAACAAGTACACAGCCTCGACCAAAACAGTACTAGGCTCGGCCAAGACCATTTCTGGTAACGGCAAACAAGATGACACACTTGCAGTTATCAAATAAGGACATAAAGTCAATAAAACATGCCTAATATACATGGCAACCAACAGAAGTATAGGGCATAGCAAGTCTCGATGAACTGGTCAGAACAAAGGCAGGACTGGTTCAAGTGGCCAATCGTTCAAATATAGTCACGAATAAGACCAAGATAAAATATGCAGAGTAAACTCGACTTACAAGATCAGATAGTTCGGTGAAGTGAACTACAATGGACCAGACAGTATCAATGACAAGCACAAGCCAAGTGCTTGCAAAGTCGAGGTAATGTGACTACTAAATATACTGTGAAACAAATATATCAAGACTCAACCCAAACAAGATCAACTCGAAGCAACTGACCACAAAACAGTAGGCAGTGACAGTAAGGAATGCATACAACACTACAAACATGTAATGGAATGCAACTACAAGGCATGAAACCATAGTGAAACAGATCAAGCGGCAACATGAAGCAGTGTAAATTCAAATGATTATAATGCAACCGGGAAACATACGATGTATGTATACAAATGGTAAGGCATACATACAGATGACAATGAAAGTGAAGTTTACCCCTACAACTCAAGATTGCAGAGTGCAGCCAATGGTCATACAACTATGTGCATACGTGAATGTGGGTATACAATTGATTAGCCACGAAAGTACAAAGCAATCAGGTAATGAATACTACAAGAAGCAGGGCAGACTACCCTAAATGAAGACTACACGAGCTCAACTTATCAGTAAAACAACTCGGGAGTGTGGCAACAAGTTCGACCAAGGAAATCGAACAAGTCAAGGCGACAAGTAAAATAAGTGCATCCTACATATATACAGTGTAACTGAAATGGGTCGAGCAAGTGCGCAATTAAAGTATACTGCTTTACTCAAAACAAAATATTGGAATTCAAATAACTGCAGTTTCAAGTCATAGAATCAATAAAAACAAATCAAGCCCGAAGTCACCATGAATCCACAAAAACCAAACTGTGAAGCCCAACATCACGAGAATATATGCATTCGCACAAAGTCCAAATAAACAATATTGGACAAGTCAGAAAATCGAACCAAGGCAGGAAAATTGTCATCGAAATAAAATCAAACGATATAAGCACAGTGGGAATTTCCTAGCAACAACGATTCCAACATCGAAGAAAATCGAATTGCAGATGCGCTAGACTAAGAGTGAATTAGATGCGAGTAAATAGGATTACTCACATTTGATCGGTCGAGAGCTTGTAGCAGATGCTCCAGAAAATTGAAAGCCCAATCTATCGAAGAAGAACGAGCATCGGAAGCCACGACATCTCGAAGAAACGAATGCCGCCACCATTTTTCTTCGTTCGATTATTTTAGGGTTAACGAGAAAAATGAAGACGGGGCAAAATGGTCGCTGCGATTATCTCAATCGAAAGAAAGCAGGCCCAATCAAATAAATAAATAAATAAAATAAAGAAACGGGCTAATATAAATTTTAAAGCCCGTATTCTCTTAACAAATTTTTAAACGAATTTTACTTGATATAAATTTCAAACAGCAATTAACTATCAACACTAATCGTTTTAAGACGATTATAAATTTTCACAAAACCCCGGGTTGTTACAGACTCCCCTCCTTATAAAAATTGCGTCCCCGCAATTTTCATAATTAAAGGCGTTAATAACAATTATTTCTCTACATAAACTGGTTAAGCTAGAAAAATAAGGTCAAGAACACAAACACCTAAAAATCTTCAATTATCAACTAGATAATTAAAATACAGAAATTCACAAAACAGCAATATCTAATTATCGATACGATAATTAGAAAACAGCAAAATCCAATTATCTAGTTATCTCAAACGATAATCAGAAGACAAATCAGCACATATCTAATTACCACAACCGGTAATTTAAAATTTCAAATCAACAAATATTCAATTATCAAAAACGATAATCAAATTTCTCAAACCAACAAATATTCGATTATCAAAGACGATAATCAAATTTCAAATTCAACAAATATTCGATTATCAAAAACGATAATCAAATTTCTCAAACCAACAAATATTCGATTATCAAAGACGATAATCAAATTTCAAATTCAACAAATATTCGATTATCAAAAACGATAATCAAATTTCTAATTCAACAAATATTTGATTATCACAAAAACGATAATCAAATTCAAATTCAACAAATATTCGATTATCAAAAACGATAATCAAATTTCTCAAACCAACAAATATTCGATCATCAAAGACGGTAATCAAATTTCAAATTCAACAAATATTCGATTATCAAAAACGATAATCAAATTTCAAATTCAACAAATATTTGATTATCACAAAAACGATAATCAAATTCAAATCAACCAATATTTAATTGTCCAAAATCGACAATTAAATCTCAAATCAATAAATATTTAATTATCCAAAAGCGATAATTAAATCTCAAATCAACAAATATTTAATTATCTAACAGCGATAATTAAATCTCAAATCAGCAAATATTTAATTATCTAAAGCGATAATTAAATCTCACATCAACAAATATTTAATTATCAAAGGCGATAATTAAATCTCAAATCAGCAAATATTTAATTATCTCAAGCGATAATTAAATCTAAAATCAACAAATATTTAATTATCTCAAGCGATAATTAAATCTAAAATCAACAAATATTTAATTATCTCAAGCGACAATTAAATCTCAAATCGACAAATATTTAATTATCACAAGCGATAATTAGAAACAACAAATATCTGATTATCAAAAACGATAATCAGAACTCATATCAACAAATATCTAATTATCACAAGCGATAATTAGAAACAACAAATATCTGATTATCAAAAACGATAATCAGAACTCATATCAACAAATATCTAATTATCACAAGCGATAATTAGAAACAACAATTATCTGATTATCAAAAACGATAATCAGAACTCATATCAACAAATATCTAATTATCACAAGCGATAATTAGAAACAACAATTATCTGATTATCAAAAACGATAATCAGAACTCATATCAACAAATATCCAATTACCTGCAGATAATTGGAAGCAACAAATATCTAGAAATCAATTAAGAAGACTAGAAAATCAACATAAAAGCTTGGATCGATCCCATCAGATGGCGAGTTTTTAATTCGCCGCACGTGCATCAACAAATGGCCGAAGCCTACCAAGTACTCAACATAATTTTTGGCGCCCATCAGATTGACCCGAAGGTCCGCAGAGTGACCCGAAGGTCTAGTACTGGTATTTGACCCGAAGGTCCGCAGAGTGGCCCGAAAGCCCAACAAATGACCCGAAGGTCCAACAAATGACCCGAAGGTCCTCATAGTGGCTCGAAAGCACACGAAAGCAACAAAATGTTTCAATTAACGAGTCCGGAATTAACCGAAATAGCAAACGCACATGTCCCATACCACGTGTTTTACTAAATCGTTTGATTCTCTTCATCGTTTCCTTGAAAGTGTAAAATTCATCAAAATCATCAAAACAACAGATATTCAATTAACGAGTCCGGAATTAACCGAAAAAGTAAAAGTGTGGTTCCATACTCCGCACTTTTGCTAAATCGTTTAAATCTCTTCATCGTTTCCTTGAAAGTGCAAAATTGTGTATTTCGTAAAAATACACTTTACATTCTCAAACGGACAAGTCCGGAATTAAGCGAATCAGTAAAGAAAGGGGTCATAGTCCTCGATTTTGCTGAAACGTTTAAATCGCTTCCTCATTCTTTTGAAAGCGCAAACTGTTAAAATTTCTGAAAACAATTTTATTTATTTTGTAAAAACAACAATTCACATTCTCAACTGGACAAGTCCGGAGTTAAGCGAAACAGTAAAAGAAAGGGGTCATAATCCTCGATTTTGCTGAATCGTTTAAGTCGCTTCCTCATTCTTTTGAAAATGCAAACTGTTAAAAATTTATAAAACAATTTTCATTTTAAAAATGATTTTCCAATCACGTGATTATAGCAGCAAATCAGTAACAATTTCGATAAGGAAATTGTACTTCTCAAAATACCGTAAAAACGGTCACAAAACAGCATTGCGGAATAACCGCTTGAAAATCCACTTTTAAAATTTGACGGTTACTGAAGCCAAAGCGACAGTAATTATAAAACGTCAAAATCACATCAAAACAATTTACATCAAAATGTAATATCAGAGAATTTTCATTCATCAAAATGCCACAAAACACCGTGCTTCAAAAATTTAGCATTGGTGTAAAAATCCCGTTATAAAAATAACGACAACAAAATACGTTTCATAACCTAGCATCGGTTCAACGTAAAATAAATGCAGTAACGTGCAATTCATTTGCACGCCTAATACAATATAAACAAGGAAATCATTAGAGTGTATCTTCAATGAAGACAACTCAAAACAGCAAAAGCTAATCAATAGATGATTAGTACAAAAGAAAGCCAGTGGAAATTTCAACAAAAATCACATAACTGTAATTTCTTCGAATCCTCAATTCAGATTCGAAATTCTCAAAGAAACAAAATAATTATAGCTATATAAACAACAAATGAAATTCATATCAGTTTCGTATTTCGATTTTTAAATCAAAAAGATTATCAGTTGCACTCAGCGAAGACAGTTTCACTGTTTCCGCTGCGCACTCTGATAAATAGAACACAAATCAATCAAATCATCGAAACACAATTTCATCAAAATTTCAAAACTTTAGTTTTGACTCAAATCACAGATAAAACATCGACCAATAGTTGTAACATATGTTCCATCCACGTTATGTTTTATATTATGTCCATAAACCCCAAGCTCTGATACCAACTGTGACGCCCCACCTCTATGCTCACAATAACAAAGAGTATTACAGGAAATACTGTCTATTATTACGAAGAATAAGGCTGGATAGGAGCGACCATCCGTAATTGGCCTTACACTAATATTGGTTATCTCGATAGGAGTGGTACATACTTTTTATTTTTCTTCTATTATCTATTTACTCCCATCGACACACCCAATACTTAGTATAAAACGAACTACGACGGTTCATAATAGTTTAGGACATTAGATATAACAATAACACAGATAATATAAATGCGGAACACAGATAAAAACGAAAGTCTCATATATATATAACTGATGTCAGTTAATACATAGTTGACACGATACATATGATACAACTACAACTATCGACTCTAGAAGTTATATATACAAGTACATTATCGACTAATATACATGAATACATATCGTTCTATACAATGACACGACTACTACAAAATGACATTGACAACTTCAAAAGATGTGAAAAGTCTTCATATCCTGAACAGCAACTCAAAGAAGAAAATCTACAACCTGAAATAACTCGGGTCTGACCCGAGTATTACATTCAAAAGAAAATAATACCCAGGTCAGTCTAATTCAAACCAGTTTATTAGTGCATATAGGCAGTAATAATTTAAATAGACGACAGTCACAATAATTCCCGTCTATCCGGTTCTTTAAACAAAGAAACCGGATAACGGTCAATATAACACTTAACAGTGTTTAACAAAATCAGCAGATTTAAATTATGAACAGAGATAAATAAACAATTTATCAAATCGACTAAATCAATTTAAAACTGTCAAATCTGATAGGGCTGCAGTGCACGCACGCATGTACTGCCTCGCCACTATCGTAGGAGATACACAAAAGCTCAGTGAAAATCATAAATGGTCACAAGGTCAAACCCCGAAATCGGATTCAACTCAAATGAATTTAAAAACCAATCTAAGTGCATCAATGTCATGCACTGTAAAACTGAGCAGTGCTATCACATATACAACCGCATAATGAATCTGCAGTTGAACTAAGCAATTAGCCGAGAGACTAAACAGTCAAGCAACGACAATGCAAGTGTCGGACTCAACTGAACAGCATCAGTAGTGACTACAACATTACAATTACAGTGGCAATGTCAACAAAACAAATAAATACAACTAATTCAAGTGCACGGCAACATGTGAAACTTCTGTACCGGCAAAGCAGTAAAATGAAGTGGGTGGTTGTCTCAAGCAACCACAAGTACTCAATTTCGAACAAAACAGTACAGCATTTAGCATCAGGTCAGAGCCAAGGAAATCAAGGCTAAAATTGAAACATAAAGGCATGCGGCATAAGAAGCAAGAACATTAGTCAATTACAAATGCACAGCAACCATTTGCATACAAACTTCAGACTAAAGGACACATGAGTGCAACTTTACATATGTCCAAGACTATGTGAATATAAATGTGCAGACTGCCTCAAGACAGCTGCAATGAAGTGATCCAACAACAACGGAAATGCACAGATAGACCAGTACAAAAGGTAGCACAAAACTGAGCTATCGGCATAAGAATTCGAATACAACCAACAAGTACACAGCCTCGACCAAAACAGTACTAGGCTCGGCCAAGACCATTTCTGGTAACGGCAAACAAGATGACACACTTGCAGTTATCAAATGAGGACATAAAGTCAATAAAACATGCCTAATATACATGGCAACCAACAGAAGTATAGGGCATAGCAAGTCTCGATGAACTGGTCAGAACAAAGGCAGGACTGGTTCAAGTGGCCAATCGTTCAAATATAGTCACGAATAAGACCAAGATAAAATATGCAGAGTAAACTCGACTTACAAGATCAGATAGTTCGGTGAAGTGAACTACAATGGACCAGACAGTATCAATGACAAGCACAAGCCAAGTGCTTGCAAAGTCGAGGTAATGTGACTACTAAATATACTGTGAAACAAATATATCAAGACTCAACCCAAACAAGATCAACTCGAAGCAACTGACCACAAAACAGTAGGCAGTGACAGTAAGGAATGCATACAACACTACAAACATGTAATGGAATGCAACTACAAGGCATGAAACCATAGTGAAACAGATCAAGCGGCAACATGAAGCAGTGTAAATTCAAATGATTATAATGCAACCGGGAAACATACGATGTATGTATACAAATGGTAAGGCATACATACAGATGACAATGAAAGTGAAGTTTACCCCTACAACTCAAGATTGCAGAGTGCAGCCAATGGTCATACAACTATGTGCATACGTGAATGTGGGTATACAATTGATTAGCCACGAAAGTACAAAGCAATCAGGTAATGAATACTACAAGAAGCAGGGCAGACTACCCTAAATGAAGACTACACGAGCTCAACTTATCAGTAAAACAACTCGGGAGTGTGGCAACAAGTTCGACCAAGGAAATCGAACAAGTCAAGGCGACAAGTAAAATAAGTGCATCCTACATATATACAGTGTAACTGAAATGGGTCGAGCAAGTGCGCAATTAAAGTATACTGCTTTACTCAAAACAAAATATTGGAATTCAAATAACTGCAGTTTCAAGTCATAGAATCAATAAAAACAAATCAAGCCCGAAGTCACCATGAATCCACAAAAACCAAACTGTGAAGCCCAACATCACGAGAATATATGCATTCGCACAAAGTCCAAATAAACAATATTGGACAAGTCAGAAAATCGAACCAAGGCAGGAAAATTGTCATCGAAATAAAATCAAACGATATAAGCACAGTGGGAATTTCCTAGCAACAACGATTCCAACATCGAAGAAAATCGAATTGCAGATGCGCTAGACTAAGAGTGAATTAGATGCGAGTAAATAGGATTACTCACATTTGATCGGTCGAGAGCTTGTAGCAGATGCTCCAGAAAATTGAAAGCCCAATCTATCGAAGAAGAACGAGCATCGGAAGCCACGACATCTCGAAGAAACGAATGCCGCCACCATTTTTCTTCGTTCGATTATTTTAGGGTTAACGAGAAAAATGAAGACGGGGCAAAATGGTCGCTGCGATTATCTCAATCGAAAGAAAGCAGGCCCAATCAAATAAATAAATAAATAAAATAAAGAAACGGGCTAATATAAATTTTAAAGCCCGTATTCTCTTAACAAATTTTTAAACGAATTTTACTTGATATAAATTTCAAACAGCAATTAACTATCAACACTAATCGTTTTAAGACGATTATAAATTTTCACAAAACCCCGGGTTGTTACAGACTCCCCTCCTTATAAAAATTGCGTCCCCGCAATTTTCATAATTAAAGGCGTTAATAACAATTATTTCTCTACATAAACTGGTTAAGCTAGAAAAATAAGGTCAAGAACACAAACACCTAAAAATCTTCAATTATCAACTAGATAATTAAAATACAGAAATTCACAAAACAGCAATATCTAATTATCGATACGATAATTAGAAAACAGCAAAATCCAATTATCTAGTTATCTCAAACGATAATCAGAAGACAAATCAGCACATATCTAATTACCACAACCGGTAATTTAAAATTTCAAATCAACAAATATTCAATTATCAAAAACGATAATCAAATTTCTCAAACCAACAAATATTCGATTATCAAAGACGATAATCAAATTTCAAATTCAACAAATATTCGATTATCAAAAACGATAATCAAATTTCTCAAACCAACAAATATTCGATTATCAAAGACGATAATCAAATTTCAAATTCAACAAATATTCGATTATCAAAAACGATAATCAAATTTCTAATTCAACAAATATTTGATTATCACAAAAACGATAATCAAATTCAAATTCAACAAATATTCGATTATCAAAAACGATAATCAAATTTCTCAAACCAACAAATATTCGATCATCAAAGACGGTAATCAAATTTCAAATTCAACAAATATTCGATTATCAAAAACGATAATCAAATTTCAAATTCAACAAATATTTGATTATCACAAAAACGATAATCAAATTCAAATCAACCAATATTTAATTGTCCAAAATCGACAATTAAATCTCAAATCAATAAATATTTAATTATCCAAAAGCGATAATTAAATCTCAAATCAACAAATATTTAATTATCTAACAGCGATAATTAAACAATACGTCTCGCCATCCAGCTTGCTTCCAAAGCTCCAGAATATCCAGAATATCCTGATAACATAACTCTAGACTGCCCGTGTGGAAATTGGTGGGCACCTAGAGTTTAGAAGGGAAACAATAAACTCCGAGTCAGTCATGGTGACTGGTGTGAGATCGTAAAACAGTTTTATCTTTAAAACAACAACAGAAAAATTTTAAAGTCAATTTCGCAATGCTTTTGAAAAATGAAACTACCATAAGACCTCCCACCACACACACAATGCAAACGCAGACTTGAAGGAGATTTCTTCTTATGTTAGTCAAAGATACTTACTACGCAAGAATCAAATCAAATCATTTTTGATATTATTATTAGTGCATAGTGGAAAACATTTCGAAAGTAGAATATAAATCTTAGCCAACATACGACCAGTATCGTATGCCTACTATAGCTACCATCTAAACAGTGGTGACCACCGTACGTAAATGGCAGGTTCTTCAACTAATACCGTACAAAGCTCGTATTGGAGTTTGGATTTCCAACAAATGGTCAGGCTAAGGAACTTCCTATGCCACGATGGGTACGTCCCTGGAATAGACGACCCGAGAACCTAACCGGATCTCTGCCAACACAAGGCCGGGTTACCTCTGCAAAAATAGGTAACTACTGACATGCGTATGCCATCCCCCGATCGTCACCGATCTTCCCGAGGATCCTCGATTTCCAACTACCACAAAGTAATAAACTCGCAGCATCTACAGAGGTTAAGTATCTGGGCTCCATACCATGATACCACCTTTATCCAGAAGGAATGGCATACACTAAGGGGCGCTACTCCCTAGAACCTTGCCTCATCCTTCCTGTTTTGACCATTTCCGGGTGTGAGGCTCGACGAAGTCTCGTCCACAAAGCTACGCTTTCTACAAAGCCATGCTTCGGGTCAAACAAATGATCAACCTATGATCACAAAGATATAAGATCAAACAAATGATCATATCGCAAATGATCAAACACTGATCATTTCACAGCAACACTCAGTATGCCACGTTACCAAATTGGGAATATATTGCAGATAAATTTCAACTACATAACCTCTGAGCTCGTACGTCTCGGAGAAGGGTGTTAAGCTAAGAGAATAAATTCTCCGCCACCAACAGATATGTATTTGAAAGAAATCAGCTTTATATCTCAATCTGTAACGTCAGACATACAATCCATACAAGTCTGTTCCGGGATCGAACAGAACCGAAGGCACTTCTCACGAAGCCCTTGCAATTCCGGATAATTTTCAATCACGTCCGGACTTCCCGTCACTAAGGGTGATAAAACCTCTAAATCGAAGATCAGTCGATGTAGAGTAACTCGACGGTAATCCTTCCGTTTTCAAAAATATCCGGTCTTCAACACCGGTCATCAAATGCAATTCATAACGACGTATCACATATTCGGAATGGGTTATACGACCCCATGGTCCTTTCTCGGCTAACCCGAATAGTGAGCGCTTATTCAAAAATAAGTGTGGCATTCAAATTCATCCAATTCACAACAAATACCTATATAAAGGTAATTATTGATAGTCGGTTATTTAACTATCAATACAGATGCGCGACATCATCAGATTCCAAATAATTTTCCCAAATTTATTTTTATCTTCAAAAATATCTTTACTAGATATATAATTTCCACACTTCAAAAATAAATCAATGTTTATTTTTGAAACGAATTCCCATTTCTTTTATAAATTCCATAATGAATTTATATTTCAAAATATCTACTGATATACGATTTTCAAATCGATTTCAATATTCATTTTCAATTTATCTTTTCAAAGATAAATTCTCAAAAAAACATTTCATTTCATGTTTGGAAAAACAATTCCATACTTATTTAATAATAAGTAATTCACAATTCTATTTATTTTCAACATTTGAAAATATTCGATATACTTAAATCAAATTAAGTATATATTCATTTCTTTAAGGAAAACATTTACTATAACAACATCTATTTGAGTCAAAACGAATGTTACGTAAAACATCGTTACGACGACTCAAAATCACTAGTATAGGGATTCGGATTTTAAGATAGATATATAATTCCAAATACTATATAAAACATCTCCTTTCGGAAATCATTTACTATAACAACAGTGTTATAGTCCACCATTTCCTTATTTCTCGAAAACGTCTATTTCAACAATGAATGTTGAAATCTATGATTCCGATATTTAATATATTTTAAACATCGTTTAAACAATTATCTCTATTTTAAAATATTCATTTTCCCAAAACATATCCGTTTTATTTAATAATATATTCACTGTCCAAAATCGTGAATATATTTCTCTTAACCAAATTTCAATCATCTTTACACATTTTATTTCAATAAAGATTCGCTATTCAAAATCGCGAATATATCTTCTTTAATAATCTCCTATATTTAATTTATCAAATTCAATTGATTTTCGAATTTATAAAACAATGTTTATAAATTCCATTTCTGTTTTTTTTTAACAACTTCGATTTATAAATCTCTTTTATTAACTTCTAAAATTTCACTTATCAAAATAAGTGATTTCGGATTTATAAACAACGTTTATAAATTACATTTATACTTTATAATAATTTTCAACTTATAAAAATCATTTTGATTAGCAAATTCTATTTATTTCTCATCTAAGTACAAAAATCAAATTTATAAGTAAATTACTTATAAATCTTTTATTCGACAGTTTCATCCATTTTATAACTTCACAATTTATAAATCTATAAACTTCATATCTTCACAATTTATAATTCTATAAATTTTCTATCTTCACAATTTATAATTCTATAAATTTTCTATCTTCACAATTTATAATTCTATAAATTTTCTATCTTCACAATTTATAATTCTATAAATTTTCTATCTTCACAATTTATAATTCTATAAATTTGATATCTAACACTTATAAAAACTCGTTTTAAAATTCCAATAATTTTAATTGATAAATATCAATTTTGTACATCTTTTACATACATCGTTTTTAATAATTCAAAAATCCAAATTTAAACTATTTTATAAATTACTTAACTATTTGTTTCAAAAATCATCTTTTGGTTATATTTCACAAACATTATAATTTCCATAACTTTAAATTTATAACATTTATTTATTTAAAGTAAATCGATTCAAAAATTCAAATAAAACGTATACTTTCAAATAATCACTTTTAAAATCTCTTTTAAAGTTAAAATCGTTATTTTTAAACTTCAAATTTTGAACCCGATGATGCAACAGCACCAATTAGTCAATCACAACATTCAATATCATATATCAATATGATAACAGAATATACATCAATATCTGTAAATAAATAAATACAGTTGAGGAATCCAGTTGGATCCCTCCAACCTGTTTCCCTACATCCACAGACGTTAGCACAATACCAATTCCACTTCGAGGTGGAATATCGCAGTATATGGGTTTTATAAAAATCATCCGCTTACTAACGGCGCAATAGGGTCTCATCCGCTATACGAGGCGGGAAATCAATCAATCCAATATATACATATGCCAATATGTATATATATTGCTATATATATAGATATATCCTACTATATCTAATATCACATCCAAATAGCAATCATATCAATCAATAACTGTCAAACAACATTTTTATTTGAGTGAGAGAAATCTCACCTTAGCTTTTATTTTGCAATCCATTTCCATTTCTGATCATTTCTTCATTGTATTAACCTTGTATAAACAATTTATATAATTTTATCAATATTCGAATCAATTGAACAAATAAATTTTTTCTATTTGATAAGTTTAGTTAACCAAATAATTTATTTTTAACTAGTGATTTAAATTTAAACTAATTCCCTTTTTATAAGAAATAATCTATATAGATCAAAATCTATCTTATACAATTTCCTATATTTTCCCAAAGTCCTACAATATATATATATATATTTACACGTATAAATTCAAATGTGCATATAATTATATATTTTTTTTGTGCAAATATAAATGAATGAATTTGCAAAAATATACCTACAGTCGAATACGAGACCAACCGAAACCCCAGCCCACATCGACGACGCCACCACGAACTCGTGCCTGCGACCACAAATCTCGCGTGACCCATCTCGCCTGCCGCCGCGCCTCGAGCGCCTCCCCATCGACCTCGATCACCCCTGCTACCATCGCGACGCGCTCGAGTAGGCCACCGCCTTCGCCCCAACTTGACAGCGCCGCCTCCCAAGCGCGAGCGCGATGTCCTCCATCTTCATAACCGATGTTGTTGGAACTGAGTTTGGTTTCGTTCGTTATTAGATGAGGGGAAAAAAATAACGAGAAGGGGATTGGCCAGTTTTTGATTTAGAAAGAGGGAAGGAACATTCGTTGATTCGATCGCGACTTTTAATTGATTTCCGGTCGCCATTTTCGATCTCGAGATTTTAGTGAAGCACTTGTCTTTAGGGAAGACGAATTTGATTTTCTCTTGATTTGAATGATAAAGCTCGGCCATTTGAGGAAGAAAAGGAGAAAACGAACGAAAATTGATTCCATTTTTAAGGCGCTCGAGATGAATTTATCTTGTATTTCAAACGACAGAGGCCATGCTTAGCACGATCCCATTTCGTGATTTCAGGCATATTCTTAGGCGTGATTAAAGGAACGAACGTGCAGATGTTAATCAGTTTAAAATTTAAATTTTTAAATTTGAATTGAATTTAATTTAATTTTCGATGCGTTTGCTCGCCGTATAGCCACGTATTAACTTCGAAAAATACGAAATTTGAAATCCGACAACAATCCAATATTACGGACCCAATGGAACTGGTTTCGTCGAATTCCGAGACTGTCTCCCGGAACGCTATTTTTAAATATCAATTCGAACGATAAAATTCAAAACTGAACAGAACAGTTTCAAATTCAATTCTGAAAGTTCTATTACCTTCAGAATTATCAATACGAATTTTAAAAGCTTTCGAAATATTTTCTTCAACTTAAAATTGGAGATTCAAATTTTTATTCAGCATTCAATAGATTAAATTTTAAAGTTTAATCGCAAATTTCAAAGTTATATCGGGGATTCAAATTAAATTACCGTCCAAATATTTAAAATAAATTAAATATTTTCAATTTAATTTGTTCAAAATTCTGGGTCGTTACAGTGAATTTATATCGAGATATGGAAATCGGGTTTGGGAAAAAATAGTGGATTCTATTTTGAAATGTGAGAATGATTATGAAATTGAGATGTAGTCGATGTGATATTAATCGAGAGGGATTCATAGATTGAAGTTGATAATATAGAATTTTAAAAATATATTTTTATCAAGGAATTAAAATTGTTTTAAATGGGATTTTTATTTATTATACTATGTAGCTTAAAAACTCTTATTTAGATTAAAATATTTCGAAAGTTAGTTATTCAAATATTTAATTTTTATTGGAATAAATTCTAGTTTTTATAATTGCCACGTAAATCAATTAGTTTATTTAAAAATGAATTGGAAATTAATTATCGAAGTTATATAAAGTGTTTTAATATTTTAAATAATTACTTAAATATGTTTAAAAAATGAATTTATTTAAAAATACTTAATATATATAGGTTTTGTAATGATTGAAATTTATTTATAAATCCTCTCGAGATTTGTAAACGAAGTTTATTTAACGGATATGATTTTTTTATAAGAAAAACCTTATAGTGAAATTCTGGGGACTTAAGGAAATTTCCAAAGTATTTAAATATAGAAACTTCGAGAATGAATTAAAATTCATAAAAAAGAAGTTAGAAATGGGTAGTTGAGATTATAGACAAGTATAATCGATTTTGGAAATTTTAAAAGGGGATTAATTAATGAATTCCGGAAACCTATCGAATCCGTTATAAATGGGTTAAGGAAATTTCAAGTGGATTATAAGGATTTTGAGAACTATGAAATAAAAAAGAATATTTCCTAAGTATTGGAAATAAAGTGATTTTAGGAAAATATACTTATAAATATTTTCTAAGTATTAAACTGGAGGATTTGAAATATTTAACTACGAGATTATTATTTTAGAAATATTTCTCAAAAGGTTGAATTAAAAATAGGATTGAAAGAAATATTCTAAGTGTTGATATGGATTTAAATATCCTGTTATGGATATAAGAATTTGAATTTGTTTTCAATTATTGAATATACAGGAAGAGGTTTGAATATATATCTTTGTAAAGATATTTTGAAATGAATGTTTGGAAAATTTATAAAATGAGGCCTAGTGACTGTTTATGGATGTTATTTGATAGTTAAATATCCGACTATCAAATTTGGCCAAATTCGTTGATCGTTTCGAAGAGACCGGGATCAGATTTGATTATCCTAAAACCACTTCGATCCGATTTGTGCGTTACAAATTGGGATATCGTGAAGATAATGAAGACGGTGATTCTGGAGATTCAGTTTGTTCAGACCTAGAACAACTTGTATGGATGAATGCTATCAGCACATTGTCATTGGAGGGCAATGGGCATTCTAAGTATAAATTCCTTGAAAGGTAATCGCAGCCTCAAGCCTCATCAACCGGGAATGACTAAACAGGGGAGATGCAGCAAGGCTAAGTGGGTCGCACCCAATTAGGGTATGTTATCACCTTTCTAGATACCCTCAGATATACATTATAAAATTATGGATATGGTTGTGCATGAAAAAGAGAGCGCTCGATAAGGGTGGGAACACCCGGGGTGATAACATATTCGGTACTATCCAAGTTAGGGGTAGGCCGGTCTTGTATTGGTAGGGGATCCAGGCGAGGTTCTCGTTACATTTTTGTAGAGATGTACTATAGCGGGCGGTACCCCAGTAGCCCAGTCACTGTATGGAATCCAATATCCACTACGAGCCTTTACGGTTTTGATTGTAGAGCCTAGTATGCTGGAATTTAATTAATGTAACAATTTCGGCTATTTTAATAAGTATTTGGACTTAGACACTATTATAATATCATTGGATTTTCTATAAAAATGTTTTAGGTATCGTAAGGTAAAAACCCATCGTGTTTATGTGTGGCGTGGTCTTATGAGATACCTTTGTTTTCAAATGATTTTGATAACATTAAAAATTCAAATTGAGTGTGTTTTCCTCACGCTGGTTTTCCAGACTGACTCGGGTGTTATTTTATTATAATGCTTGGGTCAAACCGAGTATTACAGATTCAGGTTAGGATGCTATGGAGCTTAGGAGACGAGCTGGAGGAGTCTCAGGCGTAATACACATACTTGATTTATATTCCGATGTGTGTGTAAAACTAAATGTTTAGTATTGTAAGGATAAGTTATTATAACTGTCCAGATTGATTGTTGATTTGTTGTACTCTAATGATTGTATATATATATTAACAACTACATATTATTTTGTATAAAAATCTTCTATCCTTTTCTTCTTCCCCTAATGATTCGTATTTTCGTTCAACTCAAGTTGAACACGTGTGATTTATTGTCGACTCGAAGAGTACGGAGTTACGGGCCATTACATATTTTCAAATGGAAATATTAGACATAAACAATGTTACAAGTTCAAACCCTATTCCAATAGAAAAATTACATTTTCCTTTATGTTTTTCAATTTATTTTTATCAAACTACATAGAACTTTAAATTTTAATAATTTAATAAAGAGCTTATATGTACGTGCCAAAATATATATACTAACAGGCATACACACATACACATACACATATATAATTGTTAGATATAATCTTTATTAATAATTGAAATAGAAACGTTATTTTTTTGGTCCGACCATTAAGTTTCAAAAAATACACATGATTTCAATGCAAAATATGATTAAATATTGGTGCTTTTTTAAACGTGTTAAAAAATATGCAATTTGTAGAAAAACAACTCACACACGAAGCGCGTGCCGTAACACTCGTACAAAAAATTTGTTTTCAAAATTGGTACATCATTACAAAGATATATAATGTTTTTCCTTTATAAAATTGGTATGTTAAACGGACTCTTTATCAATATTAAATTATATTTTGTGAAAAATAACATTACAATTAATGATAAGTGATGAATGTTTATATTCTGTAATATTGAAAAATAAATAAATATTTTCAATTAGTATGTTTTTGTATAAAAAGTTACATTTTTATTATTTATATTCGTAATCTAAGTTAATCAATGGACAAAAATTATATCATATTTTGATTAGAAATTTTTTTCTTTCATATTTAATAATCTTTTTTACATAAATGTTAAATATTTCTTGAAAAGTTTTATTATAAAAAAAATAGTAAGAAACAATGGATTAAAAATCGTTTTTTACATAATTGAAATGACAATGTGATTTGTAATGTTTTAGGTCTTATGTTCACTTAATATTTCTTTTAGTAGTTAAATAAATATTTTTTACCGCTCAGATAATATCATATAATTATTTCGATAAATATGTGTTGTAAGAACTATAAATGCATACAAATACATTGAGTCTTTGGTATTATACTTCTATTTGTAAGTATTTGTCGTCATTCTCTCGAGTAGTATTTGAAATTTAATGTATACATCATTTATCTTTTAGTCAAATGTATCAAAACCTAAATGTCCATTTCAAAATACATGCACATAACTATTTATTTATGAAATTTTATAAAAATGTTAATTTCAAAATTTATTAAGAATGCTTGTTTTCATTTATTTTATTGATAAATAATGAATCCTAAAAATTAATAAATTGATATATAACTCATTTTTATCAACAAAATGATAATTTAATTTTTATTCAAATATCAAAATATACGAATCTCATTACAGAAGTACACAATTATCAATATAGTAATTTTAATTTTTAACTCATTTATTCTAACAAAATTCATCAGATATTGCATAATAAATTATATTCTTCCAAAATAGTTATATATTATTTTTCTACAATATATCGTATGCAACGCACGGGTTACACACTAGTTTATAATGTAAAACATAGAATAATGGTTGAAGATTGGTTAAAAAATTAGTCTTGCATGCAAATTGATTGATTTCTTGAATATAGTGATTGCAAATTATCATACAACATGTCAAGAGAATAAAATAAAAATGTGCAGAATCTGAAGAAGAAAAGAAGAAAATCAAGAAACAAGAGATTTAGAGTGGTCTGTTTATGCCTACATCCACTTTAATGATTCTTTGTTGCTGATTATACATTATATCCAGAAGAAATATCAATTACAATTTCGAAATTTAGTTAGAAATTACAATGTCAGCATTTCCCCTAAAATGTGTAAGTGTAATTTGCTAAGATCGTCCTTTTGCTGTATGTGGACCCATACTTGTAATTGCTTGTTATTGGGCCTAAGAGTCGTCAAGTTATATTATCAATCCATTAGAATTAGGGCTGTTAATTTTGTACGAGTGTCTGATGTTCGTTCGTGTCCATGGCCGAAATACATCCATCTGAGTTCGTTCGATTTTCAATTAGGACACGAGCTAGGACAAAAAAATTTGTACAAGAAAAAATCTCGTTCGGTCCGTGTTCGTTCGAATTCGTCCGAATTTCTTATAATTCAGTATATCCTCTATATTTCTCAAAACATATATGACAACTATTTGGTCGATTAATTGAGTAAGGATTCATAAAATGCGTATACTTCAATACACATTGATAAAATAATATAGCTGATGGAAATTCTATTAAACAACATAAAATTTGATGTAAATAGCAATGTCCGTCTGTGTCCGTTCGAGTTCGTGTCCGAAAAACGTATGTACGTGTCCGTCCAATTTCATTTAGGACACGAGCTAGGACAACAAAAATTGTACGAATATAAATCTCGTTCGGTCCGTGTCCGGTCCAATTTTATTTAGGACAGAAACTGAGCACACCTCCGTCTGGTCCGGTCTGACATATTTACACCCTTAATTAGAATCCATCATAGATGAGGATCCAATAACATAGCAAGAAGAGCAGCTTGAAAATGACAGGTTGATGGATTAGTATTATTGACGATGTTTTTCGTCAACCTCGAAGTTATGATAATGTGTTCTGATGAGCAAATGTTATTTGTTAATCATTAGGCTCGATTAAGTAAAAATAAAGGGAAAAGAACATTTAAAGTTACATGACACAAGATGTGAAGTGGTTCGGCTAAACTATCTATGTCTACTGTGAACTTCTTTTACTGTATGGAACTCTTACAATGACAAGGAATTACAAGAGAATAATAAGAAGGGTATTAGTCATAAATTTTTCTTTCCACGAATACCACAACAAAACGGTGTAGTGGAAAGAAAAAATCGTACCTTGCAAGAGTGTGCTAGAACATTGCTAAGTTGTAGCAACTTACCATAACATTTTTGGACCAAAGCGGTTGCCACTGCTTGCTATGTACTTAATTATGTCTCGTTAAGGCCAATGACTAAAAACACTTTCTGTGAAATGTTTTATGGAAAAAAAATCAAAAGTTTTATATTTTCATATTTTTGGATCAAAATGTTTTATTTTAAATACTAAAGATCATTTAGGCAAATTGATCCAAAAACTGATGAAGACGTTTTTATTGGTTATTCAGAATGAAGTAAAGCCTAAAAAGTTTTCAGTAAACGTACTAACATAATTGAAGAAAGTTTACATGTTTCTTTTGATGAAAATTTTAAAAATAAATATGGCAATGAAGAAATTTTAGAACTAAAACAACCTTTTTTGAGAAAATAATACCAATACTAAGGATGGAAACGAAACTGAAAATAATATAAACTATAACAATAATAACTTAAGATCTCCTCCTAGAATTTTAAAAGACCATCTCATATATAATATAATAGGTGATGTAAATACTAGGGTCAACAAGAAGTCAACTAAATCAAATGGGTTATGTCGCTTTTATTTCAAATATTGAATCTAAGAGTTATAAAGAAGCAATTAAAGATGAATTTTTAGATATTAGCAATGCAAGAAGAACTTAATCAATTTGAATGAAATGATGTTTGTGAACTTGTACCAAGACCAAATGATCAATCCATTATTGGAAGAAAATGGGTATTTAAAAATAAAGCCTATGAAAGTGGTAATATAATTCATAATAAAGCTAGATTAGTTGCTCAGGGGTATAATCAGGAAGAAGGAATAGATTATGAAGAAACATCTGCACCTATAGCATGACTGGAAGCAATTCGAATATTACTTGCTTTTGCATGCCATCACAATTTTAAACTTTATAAAATGGTTGTTAACCGTGCTTTATTAAATGGTTTTATTAAGGAGAATGTTTATTTTGAACAACCACCTTTATTCACTAGTGAAAAATTTTCAAATCATGTTTTCAAACTTAAAAAGGCGCTTTATGGTCTTAAACAAGCATCTCATGCTTGGTATGATAGACTAAAATGCCATATATTAAACTTTGGTTTTCAAATTGGTAAAATTGATTCTACGTTATTTATCAAAAAGGAAAATAATGATATTTTAATCTTTTAAATTTATGTTGATGATTGAATATTTGGATCTACAAATGAAAATCTTTGTAATGATTTTGCAACTATTATGAAAAACAAATTTGAAATGTCTCATATAGAAGAATTAAATTTCTTTTTGGGATTACAAATTAAGCAATTAAAATGAAATTTAACATTGTAGAGAATTAGTAAAGCGTTTTCGAATGAATAACACTTCAAGTGAACCCACCTTAATAAGTACTAGCTTACATTTAGTCAGAGATGAGAATGGTAATGATTTGGATCAAAAACTCTATAGAAGTATGGTAGGTTCCTTATTTTATCTAATCACTAGTAGATCCGATATTATACTGAGTATTTGCCTATGTGCACGATTCCAAGCATGTCCCAAGGAATCACATTATCGAGTCGTGAAACAAATTTTGCGATATTTAACCAACACTAAAGATTAAAGATTTTCTATCTAAAGGGTAGCTCTTTTGAATTGGTTTCATATAGTGGTGCTAATTTTGGGGTTTGCAAGATGGATCGAAAGAATACTATTGGAACCTGCCACTTTATTGAGCAATCTTTAGTCTCATGGTTTAATAAATAACAAAATTATGTTTCATTGTTGATGTAACGACCCGTATTTTTAACAATTTGAAAATTTTGAATTGAACAAATTTTTTGAATAGAATTGTTAGAAATTAAAATTTTATGATTCTATTAGTGTAGAATATATTAGAGTATAAGTTATAATCTTAATTTGAATTTGTATTAATAACACGGGTTGCAATAAGATAAAAAGGTAACATACATTAGGATATAATTTAATGATACTGGTTTGAATGTAATTTATAACATGGATTGGAATAATAAATGTTAATTTTAATAAGGAATAAAATGGATATTTTATTAAAAGAGAAGTCATAAGTTTGTTTATTTGAAATGTGTTTTAGCGTAAAGATTGATTACATGAATTAGAGAATTTTTATTTAGTAAGCAATTTATAACTCTTGTTGTATACCATAATTTTATAATTATGTTTTAATACAATTGTTTTATTTCTATTTCCATTAATTAATGTTCATTTTAGAATTTAATATTAAAATTAATCGCAATTAATATGATGGAAATCTTTTAATTAAAAAGAAATAAAATGTTAATCGCAATTAATGGTGTTTAATAAAAGAAACATATATTTGTATTAAAAGAAAAGGAACATTTTGATCCAAATAAAGGAATGTTTGAGGAAAATAAATGAATGTTTTCATTTGAATGTAAGTGTAATTTTATAAAAGAAAATTTTGAATTTGAAACAATATATCATAGGTTTAAGGGTTGTATAAATGTTATGGAATCAATTAGAAATTATCTTATAATAATAATTGTATATTAATTACACATGTTTACATATAGTTATATTTTCATCTTTTATATTGTTAAAACTTGTAAATTGGTTGTATTAACGTGACCGTTACAGTAATTAAAGTAGTAAAGTAAAACTTCTAAATCATTTTGTAATGCATAGGTAGATATATATACATGAATTAATAAAATTTGTTTGAGTAACATAAATCAATATATAGATTGATTGGTTGATTAATTGATTGACTGTTTAATTTTTAATTGATCGAATGATTTTTAATTGATTGATTGAGTTAATGGAATGTACACACGTTAATAAAAAAACTGATTTAATAAAGAATTAAATGGCATGAAATTAAATGGTACGGATATGTGTATGTTTGGGGGTTTTGAGATTAATTGAGTTGAGAATACGTTTGGGATTGGATTTCAAAATGTTGTTTTGCATTGTTTACCTGGTCATTCATTTCTTATTAATTAATATCTGCCTGTTGAGCCTCATTTTCGTTTCATTTATTTTTCCCATTTCCTATAGCTTCTTTTTAAAAACTCATCCCTTAATTTACTTTTTCATTATTAAACCCGCCACCTCATCATTTTCATTGTTTCAACTTTCCATTTCCAATCTCCTTTTCCCCGTTTTCAACGAGAAATTTCATTTCATTTTTTTCCTCTTTCTACTTTACCTCTTTTTTTCTTCCTTC
Source organism: Allium fistulosum (assembly GCA_030737815.1). Classification (NCBI taxonomy): domain Eukaryota; kingdom Viridiplantae; phylum Streptophyta; class Magnoliopsida; order Asparagales; family Amaryllidaceae; genus Allium; species Allium fistulosum. The sequence continues at coordinate 696,002,363 of CM060904.1, forward strand.
CTTCTTCTTCACTTTTCTTCTTCAAAATAACTCCAAATCCGATCATTCTTTTTTTAAACCGAATAGAATTGAATAAGAAAGAAGTTTCATGTTTATTACCTTTTCAGTCACTGTCTCTGGTCTCCTTCAATTATTCACCGCTTCAACCTTAGTCGGACCTACAGACAACCCTTTCTCTAAGACAACATGACCAAGAAACTTCACTTCCTTCTTCTAGAAATGACACTTCGAAAACTTCGCCTTCAGCTGATTCTACCTCAGCGTCTCAAGCACAACTCTAAGATGAACTTCATACTCCCTTTCATCCTTAGAGTATATCAAAATATCATCTACGAAAACCGGCACTAACCTATCCAAGTGCTCTCGGAAAATTCGGTTCATCAAATCTATAAAGAAAGCTGGCGCATTAGTCAATCCGAACGGCATCACTAACCATTCGTACGATCCATATCTAATTCTAAACGCCGTCAAAGGAATACTATTCTCTGCTACTCTAAGCTGACGAAAACCTGTTGCTAAATCCAACTGAGAAAATACCTTGGATCCACTAAACTGATCGAAAAAATCGTCAATTCTAGGCAACGGATATCGATTTTTATCGTCTTCTCATTCAACATACGATAATCGATACATAACCTCAGTGATCCGTCCAGCTTCTTAGCAAACACTTCGGTGGCTCCCCAAGGTGAACTACTGGGTCTAATAAAATTCTTGCCTTCCAGATCCACCAACTGCACCTTCAGCTCCCTTATCTCTGTAGGTGTCATCCTGCTTGGCGGTCTACTCACCGGTTCTGCTACAGGCACCAATTCTATCCGAAACTCAATGGCTCGTTTCGGTGGGAATCCTACTATAGGCTCAAAAACATCCGCGAATTCTCTAACCACGAAAACGCGATTCAACTCATCTTCCAACTCCACAACACCCAACAAAGCATTCACCTCACAGCTAGGGTTTTTTTGGTATATACAATTCGTTCACTACAATCAAGGTGTCTAAGTGATATTTTCCTATCATGGCAAAATATCCTAGCATCGTACTTACTTAATCAATCCATACCCAATATAATGAACCCTATAAAGTCAAACACATGCAAACTGCAAACAAAGGTATGACCTAGCAATCAAACTCTAGGTGGTCACACTTCCCAAGTGTCGCATACCCTCCTATCGGATTTGCAACCCTTAAGGAAGTAACTAAGTATGTGGGTTCTAGGTTAAGCTTATCTACCAAACAATGAGATATAAAAATATGCGATGCACCAGTATCAAACAGAATGCTAACAGACATACCATAAATTTTAAGCGTACCTCCCAACACTGCCTTTCCTTTCTCCTGCACCGTTGGTCCTGATACAGCTGGCTCCAATGCAAATACCTTGCCCCTTCCATCCTTAGCAGGCTCTTTGCACTGGTTCTTATAACACTACGCCATAGATGACCTTCTGCAACATTTTTGCAAGGTGTTGCCAGCTAAAATGTTGCGACAGCTATAAAATTTTGGTCCTACTGCAACGTTGTATTTTTGGTGTTACCTTAGCCATAAAAATGTGTTGCTCTAGCCAAACAAGTGTAACACGATGCAACATTTTTATATAGTGTTGCTATAGATATATTCTAATTAAAAAAATTAAAAAAATTACACCTCAGCGATCCACACCATTAGTTAAAACAAAATCTCAACCATTCATCCACTATCTACTACGTTTCCTTTATTTTCCGCTGACATTTTCATTCACGCGCTTCCTTTTCATTTCGTTCTCCTCCAAATCGTATAAACAAAAATTAGGGATTTTTGTTCTACCCCAATCTATTCCATTTTGCCTTAATTTCCTATTACTCCAGCAGAGCCTGTAATCGCAACTCCAATCCACATCTTCTAATTCGCATCATGCTTAGGGATTGCAAGTGGAAAATCTATTCGTCAGTGGTGACTTCGAGATTCAGAAATTGACGAAATCACAACTCCAATCGTGCTTAGGGATTGCAAGTGGAAAATCTGTTCGTAAGTAGCTCTGATTTATTTCTTTGAAATTCTGGGGATGATTTGTGTTGTTTCGATGCGTTTGCCAGTGATGAAGTAGGTGTAATTTATATGGCTTTCGAACCCTAATTTCTCTGATTTCACGAAAGCTTCGGTCTTGATTGTTGCGTTGAATTCTTTGAGTTGAATGATTTTTCCCTTGCACATTTGGGTCTTCTCGTTTTATTTGTAAAAAAATGTATATAAATTGGACACGATCTCAAAATTAGTTAAGTCATGTCTTACAAAAATAATAGTTTGTTAATACAAATGAATTTGTGCCTGCTTATGCATCTGAATTAACCGTTCACATATGTAGCACGAATAGTGTTTGTTAAAATTAACCTGACATCGGTAAATACAACTTAATTAACAATATAATGCTGCAACCATAAAAAAGAGTACTCAATCTACAAATATAATGTTGTGTATGGCAAAAGTAGCGAGGGATAAAGGAAGTTTACTGATGCATGGTTGTTGAAGTTTGATATTGGTTTGCTTCTGGAAGGATTATGGTGCAGGAGTACTGTTGGATTTGGGTTTGAGGTGATTTGTGGAGGTGGAGATGGCAAAGATACTATTTCTTGATATTGCAAGTGAAAATATATGATTTTATTAAAATTGTAAACCTAAGTATTCCAACAGTGTCTGTGTGACATCAATTTTTCTATTTTGAATAAATGTGAACATTGAACAAGTTAATGCAATAGAAATTAAATCCAACGTTTAGTATTTAGAACTCATGTATAGGCTATTATTGTACGGATACGATGATACCTGGTCATCTCCCTGTGAAGCTTTGTCAAAACGTGGACGACATTCCTAAATACTCATACAACATTGTTAGCCTATGGGATAAACATGTAGATTTATATTTTGTAGTTAATGGATAATACTCTTGAGTAATTTATTATAGTTAGTGGATAATAAACATGTAATCTCAGTTTTCTTATAATAAAGAACTGTAGTTTCACTTTATTATAGCTTTGACATCCGAATTGGTTACTTATAGTCATATGGATTATTGAAATAATAATTTTGGATAACACAGTCTTTGTTGTATCACTGATTAACAAGAAATTTGGAGTTTGACTTATTGCTTATGATATTGTACTGTTGTTTAAGTATTGGCATGGTATCATGCTAATATTGAGAATTTATTTTAATATGAATCCATAACTATCACGCAACTCATCTTATGATTACAAAAACCTGCAGACCACTGACATCATATTATTTAAAATGTGTGCACCATTTAATCATAAAAAGCTCAGAATTAATAGTTATTGCTATCGTGAATATCTTAATAATTAGATCTTCTAATTACGTTACTCAGTCTGTGGTTATATCGAAGAAACATCAAAAGAGTTAACATCATTACAATAGTAATAAATGTAACAGTTGCGTCAAAACATGTTTACATCTCACTTTGAATAAACAAGTGGTTGTGTGTCCTCATTTCTGTTTCTAAATTTGTTCTATGCAAGGCATAAATTTTTTTAAGTGGTTGTGTGTCCTCATTCCAGTATTCTAAGTTTTAAGACATAAAAATAACTAGATGGAAAACTTTTAAATGCAGCTGCATCAGACCATATAGTGAACTTGCTCAAGTACTGGATGCAAACCCTGTACATGTTAAAGCTTCATATCGACGTGGTACATCTAAATTAGATATGTTGTAATACTAATCACTTCCTATATTGGTAGAATACTCTAAGCTAGCCTGCTAGCAGAGTGCTTATGTTGACCTTAATTTTTTTTAAATGTTTATAGGCATACCAGGCTGTCCATCTTTTTATATTAATTTCATTATTGCAATTTTGTATATGCTTTCCTAGCACAGATTCCTTAAGAGTAAAATCTCTCGGTGATTCATAATCAACATTATTGTGTGCTAAGGTGTTTCATTGAAGACACAAGAGCTGTATTCTCTTGTATTTGCTTCACCGTATTTAGACATTTTCACTAATTTCATCTCAGTGTATAATACGGTTATGAAGCTGATCTTCTTGGGAAGTTCATTTTCAATTGTTTGGTACATAAGGCGACACAAGATAGTTCGAAGATCATATGATAAAGAACACGACACATTTCGCCATCTCTTTCTCATATTGCCTTACTTTTTGTTGGCCCTGCTTATAAATGAGAAGTTTACTTTTAAGGAGGTAAAACCCCAATTAAGCGCAATGAAATTTTAACTAACATTATTAACAAATTCTTTAAAATTTTTCTATATCTATGAAATGCTGCTGCTGCAGCTGCAGCAGCATGTAATGTAATGTGAAGTATATTGTGACTGTTGTTGTCAGGTTATGTGGACGTTCTCCATATATTTGGAGGCTGTTGTTATTCTTCCTCAGCTTGTTTTGTTACAAAGGACAAAGAATATCGACAACTTGACCGGACAATATGTTTTCTTCCTTGGGTACATTATCATTTAATTTTTAGTTATTGAATCATTCACCACTTACTGCTGTGGACAGTGTCTTTCTAAATAAATCGCCATTTTTGACTATGTCGCAAACTGAAATCAAAATGTTGTATCTACAGTGCATACAGATTGTTGTACATCCTCAATTGGATTTACCGCTACTCTGTGCAGTTAAAGCGCTCAGTGGATTCAATGCGGTAGAGGTGCAAAAAGTCATAGCGGGGATGTAGCGAAGATATAGCGGGATATATCGGATTACTCTAAAATAGCATATAAATCCCATACTTGTTGTTTTTACAAATATATAGATAGTAATTATGTGAAAAATTAACATTCAATTGAATTATAATTAATACAAAAATAATTTTAAATAAAAATATGTGCAAATGTATTGTAAATGAACGTAAAACTGTTATATAACTTAATTTAATTTAGTAGAATATTAGAGTATTATCATTTCTAAACATATATAAAAAATTCAATGAAATTAATTAATTTCATAATTTTTATAGCGTATAAATATCATTTTTCAATCCAATTTTTTATAGAAGATATAGCGGAAATAGCGGAATATAGCGGAAATAACGGGATATAGCGGAAATAGCGGGGATTAAAGCGGAAAGGCTATATGTTAGGGATATATGGAAAAATCATAGCGGTAGGAATCCGCTATAAGATATATCGGAGTTATAGCGGGGTTATAGCGGGGCATTAACTGCACAGCCGCTACTTCACTGAACCACATTATGTGCATTGGATAGGTATGAAACTTCCACAAATTCCTTGCTTACATTCCAAATATAAGTATTGTTCCTTTTGTAGTATTAACATATGTTTTACCTATTTCCAATTTCAGCTTGGATATCTGGACTTGTACAGACTCTTCTTTATGCTGATTTCTTTTATTATTACATAATCAGGTATGAATACAATCTATAAGCAAAATTCAATTATCTTGTCATCTCTATTTCATTTTTTGTTATTGACATTGAGTTACAACATGAAAATCTTGTATTATTCACAAAAATAATAAGAAGATTTTTGTATTATTCTGAAATAGGTGATAAACGAGACCCTTCGATGCGGAAACGTTGTAAACTTTCTCCATCGGAAGGCGATTAGAGATGTACATTACAAATGCTATGGAAGTAGTTAAAGATTCAGTGTATGAGTCGGTATGAAACTGTATATGTAATGAGTGAACTGAGTGATGTAGTGAGGAATATCTGTATATGTGAATATCAGTGTTATATATCATTGAATTGTAAAATAGCGGAGTCAGGAATTTGCACTGTTTCAAATGTTGAAATAAAATATTCATTTAAATAAAATATTGTTTGAATATCAAATTCTGTGCAATAGCATTTTATTAAATAAATATTTATTTCTATTAAAAAATGAAATATGCTCTACATTGCGGGCCCCACAAGATATGGGCCCCACAACTTCAGAAAGTTAATATCTATAGCAACATTTTTGGAATGTTGCTACAGATACCTATGGGTGTTGCTATAGACCCAAATAGGGTTCTATTGCAATAATATTACTTATGTTGCCTTAGATAGTCAAAATGTTGCCTTTGAGGTCTAAGGCAACGGCAAAAATTGCATCACCCGAAAAGTGTTTCCATAGACCTATGGCAACATTTTTTGGGCCTGACCCAATATTTTTTTTGTGTTGCAGAAGGCCGTTTATGGTGTAGTGTAATGACCAATCTGATCGCAGTTGAAGCATCTGTTGTTGTTCTTCTCGATCACTTCCTTCGCCTTTCTAGTACGACACTCATTTGCAAAATGCCCCTTCCTGTCGCACTTGAAGCAAACAACCTCAGACTTTCCCTTCTTTGCTGCTCCACCTTTCTGAGCACCCTTTTTATGAAACAACTTCCTTTTCTGACCCTGCCCTACCTGGACCACCTTTGCCTTATTCTTCTCTAAAGAAGCAAGCATCTCTTCATTTCTTAAAGCCATCTCCACCACAACATCACAAGGATCTCTAATAAGAGGCAATGTTGCCCTTGCCAACTCGAGCTTCAACCCCCAGATGAACTTCTCATTCCTTTTCAACACGGTATCCACAGTAGCATACCCATACCTTGACAACTCCTCGAACCTTCTAGCATATTCCAGCACAGACATCTCCCCCGCTCCAACTCATCAAACTTTCTGAGTAAAGTAGACTGCGCCATCACAGACATGAACCACTCCTGGAACCTTCTCCTAAACTCAGCCCATGTCATCTCCTCTTCATTAACACCAGCCGTCATACTATTCCACCAAAATAAAGCTGCTCCTTGAAGCTGTCTCGAAGCAAGCCTTCTCTTCTGCTCATTATTGAGCCTCATGTCTGTAAAGATCCTCTCACAATGCAACATCTAGTTCTCCACCTCAATAGCATCTTCGGTTCCGATAAATGGCTTCCCTCCAAGCCTAACCTAATCTCTGCTCAAGATTACATAATTATTCACCATCGGAGCTTCTTGCTTCACTCCTCCAGCATTTCCTCCAACCACTCCAGCAGCAATTCTAGCTTGCATCATGTTTACGAAAAATTGATACATAGCTCCCATATCTACTTGTGGGACTCCAACACCAACATTCCTCGCTTGTGCCTGACCTTGGTTCCTTTTAGTATTCAGTGTGACATTTTCATTTGTGGTGGTGCTTCTTCCAAGATTCACTCTTCCACTTCTAACGTCCATATCTGTATTCAAGCCTCGTGAGATACAAAAGAATAGCCTAAAAGAGATAGGAAACTAAAGATATAGTGTATACTTATATATAGCAAATACAAGTACGTTACTATAGCGTTATCCCATACCCCAATCTTGCTATAATTCCTTAGGATTATATTTTCAAAAATCATTTTTGGTTAAAGTTTTTCATAAACCTATGCTTTGATACCAAGTTGTAACATGCCCTATCAAGAGGCTCGAACTAAGCGCTATAGATGCTGCAGCCATCCATGGTATTAACTTCCTGTGACCAAACACGGTAATGGCAATGGTATCCATAATATCAAAAGCACATGAATATGAAACAAAATCAAAGATTTCACAAAAACAACATTTTTGATTACATTTCATAAAACAAGTTTCATATCCAGATTACATAATTCCATAATCGTTTTTCAGGTTCAGATACAATATAATAATTACAAAATACACCAAGAGCAACATATGAAGATACCCCCTTGGATGACCAAAGTACTATATAGACATAACCGTCTTAATTACGACACAGTGGAATCAAACAAAATGAAACAATAGCTCCTAAATAGCTATCCGTCAGCCACCTGCTCGTCTCCGGAAGCTTTATTCGCCAACCTACTAAAAACCTGTAAACCTCAACCCTCAGTCTACTCAAATCAATTTTGTGCACCCAAGAGTTTAAGGGGAAAACATAAACTTCGAGTCAAACATAAAGCCCGGTGTGAATAATACTATACGTCTCGATTATCTGATATTAAGTGAGACCATTCCACTTAGCAGAACGGGTTTTCCCTCACTAATATCCTTTTGAAACATATATTTTGCAAATCATAATCCTACAACCAAAACTGGTTAATAATTGTAAAGTAATATCATGTAAACTTACATGTGAGGTAATAAATAAACTATTTGTTTAAAAATTATAGTTTTGTTTGGCTAGCTACTAACCTTTGGCTGACTCGGCCCTACCAGATGATATAAACAAAATAATCTAATACCTGTTAGATTCTCCTTTTCTGGACGGTCTGTCCCTAACTTATATGTCAAATACTTCTCTTTTGGATGGTCTGTCCCTGACTTATCTCCTCCCAAGGTCACCTGATCCTAATGGTTTTGCAGACTCACTAATAACCTATCTGTATACAAATATATATTTCCTTCTGTGTGTAATTATCATTTTAGTCTTACCTGTGACAAAGCCCTACATACTGGAATTTTGGACTAAATTTACTGGGGCTAATAACTAATGTATAGGGCGCGACCATATACCAGTCCCATCCGGTATTCTAATATCTGAGTCATTTTACTTAGGGTAATCTTCCCTTAAATTTTCCTTGAAAACCTTTTCATCTCAAATTGATTTAAAACCTTTAAATCAAACTTAAACAAGGAAGATATATACTCTATGCTTTACTCAAAATCACCTTTCCATGTTATATATACTTTACTCAAATCTTTGTTGATGAAAACATTTAAACCTTTGAAAGTACTCATTTCGAATCCATTGAAAGTACCCCTTTCGAGACCGAGTAAAACCCTTCTTTCACCTAGGCCGAAAGGCCAAAACATTCCTTTCGAAACCATTCAATCTTCATTTCGAAAACACTTGAAAAGCCTTCCCATCGAAAGCTATAAAACCTTAGACATCCTATGTTTAAACATTTAAACTTTGCCTTCCGAAAACATCGGAAAACCTTTCCTTTCAAACCTTTTGGAACCATTGGGGAACCACCCCTTCGAAACAATTCTCTAAAACCTTTCGAAAGCATAAAACATTAATCCTTTCGAAAGCCTTTGGGTTCAAGTAAAACATGTGGAACATCCTTTCAAAACCATTGAAAACCATTCCTTTCGAAACCTTTGGGTTTTACCTTCAACAGAGCAAAAGGGCCATAAAACATCTAAGTCGAAAGCACTCTTTCGAAAGCATTTACTAAGAAAAGAAGTGATAGTGTCGAAACCAACCTTCCGAAAGCATTGGAGAAGCGCCTAAGTTTTAAAACAAAATATACCTTCCGAAAGCATTGCTTTGAAAGGTAGAAAAGCGGCAATTAGGGGTTTCGACCCCATTCGATAGCATTTACTTAAAACAAAAGGCACGACCTATTCGAAAACCTTTCCTTTAAAACATTTGACTCAGCCGAAAGCCAACCAAGTCAAAAGCATACCATTCGAAAGCAAAGCAGGCGTGTTTTTATTTGAAAGCAAAGTAACGCTTCGACCGCTTCGGAACCTATGGTCTCGACCCATTACCTTTCGCCTTAGTCCAATTCACTATGACCAAGTTATTGATACTGTGTGCATTGGTTTCAATGGAATGGAGGCGGAACTACTAGGTTAGAATCCCTGGTGTCGAAAGTAGTGAAACATGAAAAAAGCATGTTTAAACTGATTTTTAGCCTTTTAAATCAATCTTTTCACCTAACCTGCCTTATTTGTCAAAATCTAATTGGTTGCTAATTTTCTTTTCTAAAAGTGCTGCCAATATTTTAGAAATAAACAATTTAATTTATTTACAAATTACCCCTTCTCTTTTTATAAATATATAAAACATTTAAGTCCCATACCTTAAATAATTTTATATATCTATCAAAACACTTAGGAAAATTCTATAAAAATTCCAGAAAATCATTTTTAATATGTTTTCCAACATATATTGATTCTAGACCCAAAATATTAATTATTTAGTCGTAAATAATTTAAAACTCAAATAATCATTTTCAACACTAGAAAATTAATATAAAAACTTCATTAATTCGAAAAATTATGAAAATTGAAACTTATCTCTAAAATATCATTTTTGGTTTATATCTAAAATCGCAAGGCATTAGGATGTCATTAAATAGGGTTTTCACATTAACATATCATAAAACCTATATGATTAAGCATAAATCATCAATAGGCATATATAAACAATTTATCATTCAAAAACATCGCATAATCATGCAAAATACTTCAGATTCATCTTAAAACCAAAAACAATTAAAAAATGAGATGTAGTCATTATTCACCTTAGCTTTGAGATTATGGAGTTTGATATTTGAATGGATTAAGTTGATTAATCTTCTTCCTTTAGATCTTTCTTCCTCTTGTTCTTACTAATGGTGGTCGGCCTCTAAATTTAATTTTTGCTAATGAATGTGTGTGTGAGCACGGCTAAGGGTTTAGGGTATTAGAACATTCTTTTTCCTATTTTACCCCCACCATTTCCCTTATCTATTTTGATTCATGTTAGCTCATTTTAGTTTATTCATTAACATGGCACGGCTACCCCTATTAATCACAAATCTCAATCCCCCTAATTATCACATTATTTTATTTAATTTAACTAATTAAATGACCTAAATAATATTACTAAAAATATGGGGTGTTACAGAAAACCAAGGAGCTGGGCAAGCGAATGCCATGGATATAAAAAGTCCTAGAGTTCAACCAGACGCCGCACCCGAGGAATGGTTCGACGTTGAACCGAACAGGGGAGGCAACGAACCAGAGGTGGCCATGGTTGAACCTCCCCAACCTAGGCAGTGCTCCTGCTTCTACCGAAAGTAGTGGATGATGGAAGGCGAGCCTATTACCATGAACGATCCAGGAGCAAGGAACGAAGTCGGGATCACAAAGTTAGCAATTACAAAAGGAATGGGAGAAGTCCCTCATCTTAGTGGGGGAGGTCGACTCGACTCCATTCATCCCTTGAGTGGGAAGTTGATCACGTAGAACGACTTATAAGGGAATGCGTTCGTCGTGAACAGGTAGAATAAAGAATAAGGGCTAGGGTCAGCAGCCCGTTTACTGTAAAAATTGAAATCGCTCAAAACCCGAGAAGTTTCACGATGCCCACTATGGAGCCTTATCAAGGCTTGATCGATCCTATTGTGCATCTGCAATGATACACGCAACATATACTGATGAGTGGGGCAATGGAGGAAGTTATATGCAAATGTTTTCCCTCTTCCTGTCAAATTTAGCAACCATGTGGTTCTATCGTCTTTCCAATGGCAAAATCCGCTCATTGGAAATGTTGAAAGAAAAATTCATCGGTCAATTTTGAGTTTATGTGGAGCAACCCAAGGATCCTTACTCCTTATCGGACGTTAAGCAAAGAGAGGATGAGACTCTATGGAAATACTTGACCTGCTTCAACGCTACTGCCGCCAGCATTCAAAATGCTGATGAGCGCGTGACCCTTATGGCCATGTGTGGTGGTGTTCACCTGGACACAAAGGTGGCTCAGTAGTTGACCAAGGAGAAACCTGCCACTTTACAAGATTTCTTCTATGAAGCTGCAAAGTACATGCAACTAAAGGAAGATGCAGCGGGAAGACAAACTGGAATGACAACCAAATCATCAAAAAATTATAGTAGTGTGAATGCAATGATTAAGAATGATGAAAGGGAAGCTGCAGAGATGAAAAACAAAAATCCTAGCAACTCCGATGGAAAGAGGAACGATCAAAAGAGATTCAAACCTAGCTACAAGTTTGAAACCTACGTGGACTTGAATAGCACCATCGAAAACATCTATCTGGCCACCCAGGCCGAGCTCAAGTACAACAAGCCAGCCCCAAAAAAGAAAATCGAGGTTCAAATGAACACGGGGAAGTATTATAGAGTCCATGAATCGCACGGTCATAACACTAATGAATGTCGCCATTTGGGGGATGCGATTGAAGAGCATATTAGAAGATGAAAGCTGGAGCGATATGTTAAGAACGAGGCAGCACTTCCCGCTCTTAAAAACCAACCCCGAAAGCAGCCTCTGCTTGGGAATGAAGGTGAAGGGTCTGGAACCAACCGTGGGAAATGCGGGATACTATTAGTCGGTACCATAATAGGTGGACCCCATATAGAGAATAGGAGTTGGGAAGAAATGGAGAAATATGTGAAATCTTTGAAGAGTGGAGATGCCTACGTATGTGCAATAGGCAAGGAGCAGAGAACTAAAACTCCTCGTCCGGAGCAGGACGTAATAGCTTTTGACGACAATGACTTACGAGGGAAGCAGTACCCGCATACAGATCCAATGGTGATTACGACCATGCTTGGCCCAACAGAAGTACATAGGATTTTGATAGATAATGGATGTTCGTCAACATCCTTTTCAAAGGTGCATTCGACAAAATGAACCTTATCCATGGACGACGTCTTGCCTTGCAACTATCAGTTACATGTTTCACAAGAGAGGTTACTATGCCCTTGGGGAGAGTGGATTTGTTTGTGGAGATAGGAACCCATTCCCGATCAGCCATAACAAAACAAACTTTTGTACTAGTGGATGGATCATCAACTTACAACACTTTCCTGGGACGTCCAGCTCTATCTGACTTTCGGGCAGTTTTGGCCCCCTAGTGCTTGACAATGAAATTTCCAACCACCAATGCAATAGGAGTGGTGGAAGGAAACCAGGACATGGCCAGGGAGTGTTAAGTTGTAGAACTTACGGAGAATAGGTGGAGAGAAAAAGGAAAGGGCATGGAAATTTCCTTCTGTGCTAAGAACTCCCTCACATAGCAATTAGCGAAAGGAATCCTTCTCGAGTTCACAAGCGATCCTCACAATGAGCTTGACTAGAGAGACACAGGAGAGGAGGCTACAGCCAAGCTAGAGAGGTTTTGGAATTTATGGAAGTTAAAGAGAAAGAACCTACGAAGCTTATGAGAATTGGATTCGGTAGAAAAGGATCTTAAAATACAGCTAATCGGTTTTTTACAGGACAACCAAGACGTGTTTGCATGGCCTTACGCAGACATATGTGGGATTACTCCCTCAGTTGCTTGTCATGTCTTGAATGTCAATCCAAAGAAGCCCCTCGTAAAGCAAAAGAAAAGGATTATTGGAGCGGAGTGATCTGTGGCACTAATTGAAGAAGTAAAAACCTTATTAGAAAACGATTTCATTCGAGAATCACCATATCTAGAATGGATAGCAAACCCGGGCCTTGTTAAGAAGTCCAATGGCAAATGGAGAATCGGTATTGACTTTTCAAACTTGAACAATGCATGTCCAAAAAATTGTTTCCCTCTCCCAAGGATCGATCAATTAGTAGATGTAACTGTTGGGCATGAGCTTTTGTCCTTTATGGATGCTTACTCCAAATATAATCAAATCGCAATGCATGTCCCTGACCAGGAACATACCGGCTTCATTATTGATTTGGGACTCTACTGCTATAAAGTCATGTCTTTCAGACTTATAAACGCAGGAGCTACCTACCAGCGCCTGGTGAATAAAATGTTCACCGAACAGATTGGCAAAACCGTAGAGGTATATGTTGATGATATGTTGTTAAAGTCTAGGAAGACTAGAGATCACATTTCATGCTTGGATGAAATGTTTCAAATTTTACGAAAAATATGGAATGAAGCTAAACCCACTAAAATGTTCTTTTGGAGTGGCTTTCAAGAAGTTTTGGGGGTTTATCGTGCATGCTAAGGGGATAGAAGCTAACCCAAGCAGTTCCGGGCATTGCGAGACATAAAAGTCCCCGAGACTCGGAAAGAGATGTAAAGTTTAAACGGGATGGTAGCAGCCCTGAGCAGGTTTATATACAAGGCCAATGCCAAGTGTGTCCTGTTCTTTGAGGCCCTCAAGAAGGAGAAAGGCAAGTTCACTTAGACAGACAATTGCTTGGTTGCGTTCTTGAATCTACTAGAGTACCTACAAAAACCACTAATTTTGTCTACACTAGCGGAGGGGGAGGATGTCTACATTTATTTAGTTGTGGCATATCATGCTTTGAGTGCAGCCCTGGTGAGGGAGGCAGACCGAGTACAATGCCATGTACACTACATAATCAAGTGTTTCACTAAGTCGGAGTCTAGATACCCCAAGCTAAAAAAGTTGGCACACTATTTGCTGATTGCATCCATGAAGTAGAGGCCTTACTTCCAGTCATATCCTATTCGAGTACTCATAGGTTAGCCCTTATAGCAGGTTCTGCATAGGCCAGACACTTCAGGGAGACTCACCAAGTGGAGTATCGAGTTAAGTCAATATGAGATAACCTACCACCAACGAATTACAATTAAAGGATAGGAAATGCCGTACTTTCTGGTTGAGTTCACCATTCGAGATGATGAAGAGCAGCCTTAGGAGGAGGAGGCCCTTAAGTGGCAATTAAATGTGGATAAAGCATCAAATGGTAGCAATTCTGGTACGGGGGTAGTATTCCTGACCCCCCGGAGGAAGGAAGTTGAGTTACGCAATCAAGTCGGGTTTCAAAGCAATGAATAACGACATAAAGTATGTGGCTTTGACAGCTGGACTAGAATTGGCAAAAGAGCTGTGGATCAGATCACTATGCGTTCATAGTGACTCTCAGTTGGTGGTGAATCAAGTGCTCGAGCAATTCCAAGTGAAGAGGGAACATTTGAAATCCTACTAGGAAAAGGTAAAGATCTTGCTTAATGAAATGGACACTACATAATCAGGCATGTCCCCTAGGAAGAGAACTAGGATGCAGATGATTTGGCAAAATTAGCAAGTTCGAGGCTCAGATCCTTATTGGGGTCCATGCCCATGGAAACCCTACTCAAACCAACATCGAGGAAGTAAAGATGGTTGTAGCTATCGATGGCCAGAAAACATGGATGACACCGCTATTGAGGTACCTAAGCGAACGATCGCTGTCGGGTAACAGGAGCGAAGCTATGAAGATCTTATGGAATGCTCCTCGCTTTGTCATTCAAGAAGGGATGTTGTATCGAAGGGGATTCTCTAACCCCTTACTGAAGTGCATCGCCAATAGAGAAGCCGTGATATCCCGGAATTTTTGGACAATATCAATTTAATAATCTGTTTAAATAATTAAATTGATTTGATAATCTGTGATAATAAAATTTGAATTGGTTTAATAATCTAATTAAAATAAATATTTAATTAGTGAATTTTATCTTTTAAAAACTAATAAAATGATTTCTATTTATAATGTATATGTGTGTGTATATTGTAAATAGATAAGCTTTGGTTTGAAAATTTAATAAATAAATAAAATCTTGTTTTTAAATTTCTAATATACATTTTATAGTTTAGAAATTATAATTTATTTAATATTAAGCTTTTCAAATCTATTTAAACAAATAACTATATGGTTTTAAATAAGATTAATAATAAGGTTTATTTTATTTATTTTTTTAAATATTGCTTAATAAATAGGATTTAAGAGTATATATATGTTTAAAATACAATTTACATATGATATATTAATTCATTTAATATTAATAGGAATTTATAAGCTCTTTTATAAATTATTTTAAAATTGATAAATGTGTTATTTTCAAACAATATTATTAATATATTGTTTTATATATAGATATAAATAGACTTTAGTAAAATAGGATTGTTATTTCAAATTGAATGTGTTGTTTTAAATTGACTTTAAATTGGATTTTTTAAATATAATTTGAATTTGAATTTAAAGTTTATTTTATTTTCTTTAAAGGTTTTATTTGTATAAGATTAAGAAAGCATTTATTTAATTACAAATGTTATCAGGTGGAAATGAAGCATGGATCGTTGATGGAGAACTGATCGTGATGGTGAGGCTTCAGGTGGTCTCGATCGACGAGGCGAGTGGATTTTGTGACTGTAGTTCTGTTTCAGGTGAGGATCGTGATGGTCGAATTCGATTGTAGAGTTTGTTCGTGGTTCTGGTGATTGGAATCGTGAGTGGTGGTCGCAGACGATATGCCGGCGTTGGCATCGATGGTCGAAGGCGATCGATTCGCCTGTGCACGTGTACACGGTATAAGTTTGGGTTGTGTGTTGAGTTAGAGGAAGAAGAAGACGTACTCGAATAGATGATGGGTTTGGCTCGAAGTCATGCTCGGGGAAGTGGGGTTCTGGCTCGAGTTCGTTCTCAGGGGAGACTCGTGTGGGTTTATAACTGTTTTTAAAAATTTAAACATAACAAAGTTAAAAAAAGGGAAAACTCGAAGTTGGTCTCGGGGGTTTTCAGATTTTGCTCGGGTATTTGATGTTTTGGCTCGAGTCTGAAGAATTGGGATAAAAAAACAGTTTTTAACTTTTTAAAACAAAATCAAGTCTTATTTAAACAATTTTGTTAAAACTAGTTCTTTGTAAATAATAAATGTTCTTTAACATTTGATTTAAAAATGTTTTTAAACTTGTTTAAATGATGTTAAAGTTTAATTTGTAATTATTTGAGATCTTTAATTTAAAATGAATTAAAAGAAAGATTTAGAAGTAAAATGCTTTAAAGTCTTTTGTTAATAATAATTAAATTAGTTATAAGGTTAATACTTTAATTTAAAGATAAATTAAGGTTTAATGATTTAGGATTCATTAAATTAATAAGGTAATTAAAGGGAAATTTAATAAATTTAATTAATTAATGATTTGGTGTTAATTAATTAAAATAATTAAGATTATAAGTTAATTAATTAAGGGTTAATTAATTTTAGGATCATTTAATTAGATAAGTATAGATTATTAATAAATGATTAGGAATTAATTAATCAAGTGATTAAAGATTAATTAAGAAATTAAGTAATTAGAATTAATTAATTGGTAATTAAGAATTAATTAATTTGTAATTAATAATGGTTGATTTAAGTTTAAATACTTAAGGAATGTAAGTAAAGAATTATTAATAATTAATGAGAGATCATTAATTTGGGATTAATAATTAATGTGATAAATTTTGATAATCAATTAGATTAATTAGTTAATATGAAATTGGTTAAGTATAATTACTAAATGGAAGTAATTAAAGGAATTAATTACTTAAGGTAATTAATTAAATAAATTTGATAAGTTTAAATTAATTAGTTAAATTAATTTAAGATAATTATTTGGTGATTTGATAAGTATAATTACTTAAATGTAATTAATGAAGTGTAATTACTTAGGAAGTAATTAAAGGTAATTACTGGATGTAATTAATTAAAGGTAAGTAATTAATGAAGTGTAATTACTTAGGAAGTAATTAAAGGTAATTACTGGATGTAATTAATTAAAGGAGATTTAATAATGAAAGTAATTTGAGTTTAATTACTTTGTATAATTAATCAAGGGATTAATTAAAAGATAATTAATTAAGGAGTAATTAATTTATGAAATGAAGTAATTAAGGGTAGTTAATTACTAAATGAGATTAATCAAAGGTGATTAATAAATGTGACTAATTAAAGATTAATTATTAAATGTAATTAATTTAAATAGGATAATTAATTAAAGAAGTAATTAAGGATCATTAGTTAATTAATATAATTAATGATGTAATTAAGAGTTGATTAATTTAAACTAATTAATCAATAATAAGTGATTAAAGGGTAATTAATTAATTGTAATTAATTGAGTATTAATGTAATTAAGTATAGTCAATTAATTAATGAAGTAATTAAAGATTAATTATTGTAAGTTTAAGATAATTAATTTGTGAAATTAATTCAGGACTAATTACTTAAAGTAATTAAAGGATTACTAATCAGGAATGATTAATTAAGGTGGATACTTAGAGTATGATTAATTAATTGGTTTAATTAATGATTAAGTAAGCAGGATTTATAGAATGAAGTAATTAATTTAATTCACTTTAAATTAATTAGAGATAGTATAAATTATTACTTATGGATGAATGATATTGAAATGCTTTGCATTGTTTGATATCTCTGATGAGATATGAGCTGATCTATGATATGTGTGACGACCGCCCATGACCCTTGCACTGAACCTAGAGAAAGTGCGCTGTAAAGTGTGCCAGGCGACCATGGACGATGTCAAGGTAAAATAAAACAACAGAATCTATCGTATTACTCACAGCGCATGGACAAAATACAATAGAAGATATATAAAGTGAAGCTTCACAGAATAGAATCATCGATAAACTTCATAATAATAGGATACAAACATCTGAATAGTCAATACATCAAGCCTCACTACATATCACTCAGAGAATACAAAGCAGCGGAATATCCAGTACATATAGTAAGAAGATAATATGCAACCCTCCAGCTCGTCTTCGATATCAGCATCGTGAAAAGCAAGAACAACACCTGTCACCTGCTACCTAGTCTGCCCGTCCCCAAAATGGACGAACAGCCCAAGGCAATAAGAGTTAAAACATAAAGACTTGAGTCAGACAACAGTCTTAGTGAGCAGTAAATTAACTAACAACATACCAAAAGAGCATAAAGGAAAAGGAATAGGAATACAACCCTCCCACTCCACCTCTTTCTACAGTGATAGCCCCCAGACACACATTAAGCAGAAGAAAGCATAACAAAGCATACAATTTAAAGTAAAGTAATAATCACTCGAGTCAAGGGCGATGTTTTCCAAGTACAAACCCCCAAGGCCTAAACCAAGATCAGATAAGCACCCAGAAAATACCGCTCTTGAGACCGAATGATGATACAACCAAACATCCATGACTCTGGCTATCACTGTTATCATTGCCTCAATATCACCGTTAATTGAATGACCGGCACATTCTTTCAGCCGTCCGTCAAGGGCTAATGGAAACCCCGGTTCTAGACATAACTCCGCACGTCATCGTGACCCGTGCCTAGGACTATCGAATCTGCCCAGAGTACTTGGCTATCAATCATTAGCCTTCAGGGACTATCGAATCTGCCCAACGTACTCTTGCTTTGAGCATGCTAGAACCTTCAACAACGATGAGATCTCAGCCTCCTAGTCATCCTCCTCGACGACTATTTCCATACTAGCTCAAGCGCCTCTCGAGCAAACCATTATCCTCAACTCGAACCAATTCACCGAGTTATCAACATGCTTGGAATGATCCCGTCTGGATTAGACCAAGGCTATCTCACATCATACTTTGCCTCATCATCATCATAGCAAAGTCTCATCTCAACATCATCATCGAATCTATCCATATGAGCTTCATTATCCGCTACATATGCCACGAGCAGCTTTTCCAATTCAAGAGCCTTTCCCTTAGCTTTTGAATCATCTTCGACCATCTTGTCTAAATCAAATCATCAATTATCTAATTCATAGCAATCAATCAAGTCAAACATTAATCCAAGTAAACAAGCATTCAAATATGATCTAAATGGACAATTATAACAATAATGGCAATTTCGTAATTAAAGAGTTGAAAGTCTAACAAGCATGAAAACATGAGAAATATCTCTACAACTTGATGAATGAACTTGCATAGGTTGATCATGTAGTTAAATGGTTGTCAAATCATCATGAACAATGGATCTATATGGATCTACACTTAGGTTTACAAAAATGCATGGAAATCACTATTTTAACACCAAATCAAGCCAACGATCCGATATACTCCTTTGGATCCATGTGAGAGATAATCACCACTCACCAAATCACCAAAACAACTCAAAAGCAACACACTTCAGATCTGGACAGCGAAGGATCTAACTTGATCTATCACCAATCCGCTTCAAACGATGAAATCTCTCTTCGAAGAATGTAGATCTTCAATCTAAGCTCTTCGATCTTCGATTTGATCTTCAATATGGATGAATGGAATCACTAGATTAGGGTGGGGAAAAGAAGTGAAGAAGTGTAGAAGTCGAGCTCTCAAAATGGCAGCACTTCGTCGCTTCAAAATCCGGATCCCAAAAAGTGAGAAAAACCCTCCTATTTATAGCTGATTTTCCCTTAGGTCGCTCACTCTTAGGTCGTCCACGACCTAAGAACCCCACGACCTAAAATGCCCCCGACTTAACAATACCAGCCTACGACCTAACACTTTAGCGCTTAGCGACCTAACTCAGATCACGACCTAACGACTTAACACATAAGCGCCTCCATGACCTAACAGATGCGCTTCCTCGCGACCTAACAATGCCACGACCTAAGACAATGCGCTTCTGCGACCTAACACCTTAAGCCTTCACGCGACCTAAAACATCACGCGACCTACGACTTAGCAAACTCGCGACCTAACACACATGCGACCTAACTATCTTAGGTCGCCTACGACCTAACTCAACACAGAACTCACGACCTAACTCTTAGCTAGGATACGACCTAACATGTTAGGTCGCTCACGACCTAACTTCACTAACTCGCTAACTACTGTGCTAACCCTTAGGTTACTAACAATTAGGTCGCTAACCTGCTAACTTCTATAAGTCGTCAACACTTAGGTCGCTCGACCGACCTATCCTACCATATGACCTAAAATTCTTAAGTCGCTAACTCGTCCAACCGACCTAACTCTTAACTCGCCGATTCCTTAACTCGGTCAGTTTTTCTTAGATCGCCCCTATTCCTTAAGTCGGTCACGACTTATGACTTTAACAAAAATTCTGCCCAACACTATCAAACAACCTAAACCACTACCCCTTAAGTCGTCCACTACCTTAGGTCGCTCCAACCCCTACGACCTAAGCTACCACGACTTAATTCCTATACGACTTAACTGCCTTAACTCGTATCTTCCTTAGGTCGCTCCAAAACTTAAGTCGCCATAATTCTATAGGTTGCTCACCCGACCTAACCTTCCCTACGACCCAAGTTATCACTCGACCTATCGCTTAACTCGTCCACGACTTAGGACTTAAACTCAGGACGACATAACAACAATGCAACCCAAATGTCAACTGATTTTACAACGTTTCGATCCGTAAAATACGGGTTGTTACATTCTCTCCCCCTTAGGAATTTCGCCCCCGAAATCCCAAACAAACAAAGCAATCAAAGACTATTCTGCACGCCTATCATCCATAGCAATCAACGAACCATGCATCCAATTCTAGCTTAGCATGCAGAATTCTAAAACTAGAACAAGTTACAATATCGTGAGATGACACGACACCTTAGGGCCATACCTTGAAGAGTTCAGGATGAGCTGCCTTCATCCTCTCTTCCACCTCCCACGTACAGTCGTTATCATCATCACTCCATTGTATCTTGAGCAACTTAACTACCTTCCTCCTAAGCTGTTTCGTGTCGGTTTCCACAACACGAACCGGCTTACGAGGTCTCTTATCGACTGGATCAACTTCGAAATCTTCACAGCTATCAGCAGAAACCACTGTATTCGAGTCGTGCACATATTTCCATAGATACGATACATGAAAAACATCGTGCACACTCGACATCTTCTCCGGTAACTCCAATCTGTAGGCGAGCTTTCCAATTCGCTCGATGATCGGGAATGGTCCAACAAACCTCGGAGTCAATTTTCCTTTCTTCCCGAATCGAATAACATTCTTCAGTGGAGAAATCTTCACAAAAACCATATCACCAACGTCGAATTCCAAATCCTTACGACGCTTATCGGCATAACTTTTCTGACGGTCTTGGGCTGCCTTCATTCGCTGCCGAATGATCTCTATGCAATCCGAAGTCTGTCGAATCACCTCTGGCCCAAGCATCAACTTTTCTCCGGTTTCTAACCAACATGTCGGAGAGTTACAGGGTCTTCCATATAATGCCTCATACGGTGCCATACCAATGCTTGACTGGTAACTGTTGTTATATGAAAATTCCACCAAATGAAGATGATCTTCCCATGATCCTCCAAAATCCAAAACACAAGCTCTAAGAAGATCTTCCAAAACTCGGTTGACTCTCTCAGTCTGACCATCTGTTTGAGGATGATAAGCTGTACTCAAACACAACTCGGTTCCCAAAACTTCCTGGAAGCTCTTCCAAAATCCACTAGTGAACAACGGGTCTCGATCGCTCACTATACTCTTCGGAATACCATGGAATCGAACTATCCACTTGACATACAACTCAGCCAACTTTGATGCAGTCCTAGTCGATCGAATAGGAATGAATCTTGCACTCTTAGTCAGACGATCTACGATGACCCAAATTCCTTCATATCCCGTTCTTGTTCTAGGTAATCCATCGATAAAATCCATCGACACTTGTTCCCACTTCCATGTAGGAACTTCTAATGGCTGAAGCAATCCTCTTGGCTTCTTCTGTTCGGCCTTTACCAACTGGCAGTTCATGCACTTGGAAATAAAATTTCCAACATCCTTCTTCATACCTTCCCAGTAATAGGTTCTCTTCATATCCTGATACATCTTATTTCCACCTGGATGAATTGTCAACTTCGAGTGATGACTTTCCCTCAGAACTTCATCTCTCAATTCATCCATATCGGGAACAACTAGTCGTCCTTGCTTCCGAAGCCAACCCTCTCGATCGACTTCGAATTCTTTATCCTTTTCTGGTTCCAATCCAGATTCCAAATCACGGATAATCTTGACAATCTTATCATCTCGCTTTTGACTCTCGCCAATCCTTTCCACAAGAGTCGGTCTTATCGATAAGTTTGCCAACATCTCAGGTTCCAATTCACATCTGGGCCTGAAGTCAAATCCAGCTAAATACTCGAGACTCTTCCATTCTGAAAACATGGCTCCCAATCCTGCATGTCTTCGACTTAACGCATCTGCCACTGCGTTACCTTTTCCCGGAGTATAAGCTATACCAAAATCATATGATGCTAAAAACTCTAGCCAACGTTGCTGCCGAAGATTCAAATCTTTTTGGGAGAAAAGATACTTCAACGACTTATGATCTGTAAACAACTCGAATCGAACTCCCAATAGATAATGTCTCCACATCTTCAGAGCAAAAACAATCGCCGCAAACTCCAAATCATGAGTCGGGTAATTCCTTTCATGCGGCTTCAGTTGTCGACTAGCATACGCAACAACTTTACCCCTCTGCATCAGCACTGCTCCAAGTCCAGTACCACATGCGTCGGTGTAAACCACCATCTCATCATTCCCACTTGGAATAGTCAAAACAGGAGCACTCGTCAATCTTTCTTTCAGGATTCTGAAAGCTTGCTCACACTTATCTTCCCATCTGAACACTTGGTTCTTTTTCGTCAGTCCTGTTAACGGTGCAGCCACCTTGGAGAAGTCTTTGATAAACCGTCGATAATATCCTGCTAATCCAAGAAAACTTCTCACATCTGATGCATTCTTAGGTCTAACCCAATCCTGGATTGCTGCCACCTTAGCGGGATCAACCGCTATTCCATTTCCAGAGATAACATGGCCTAAGAACCTCACTTCACTCTTCCAGAAGTGACACTTCGAAAACTTAGCCTTCAGCTGATGTTTCCGCAAGATTTCCAAAACAATACGCAAGTGCGTCTTGTGCTCTTCTTCAGTTCTGGAATAAATAAGAATATCATCCACGAACACAAGTACGAACTTGTTCAACTGATCTCTGAACACTCTATTCATAAGATCCACAAAATACGCTGGCGCATTAGTCAATCCAAACGGCATTACCAGCCACTCAAAGAAACCGGATGGTGTCCTGAAAGCAGTCTTCGGCACACTATCCTTAGCAACTTTCAACTGGTGAAATCCCGTTGCCAAATCCATCTGAGAAAACACCTTAGCTTCGTGAAGCTGATCAAACAAGTCATCTATTCTCGGCAATGGATACTTGTTCTTCTTAGTCACCTTATTCAGCTCACGATAATCCACACACAACCTCAGCGATCCATCCGCTTTGGTAACAAACACAACTGGTGCACCCCATTCGGACACACTACGCCGAATGAATCCTTTCTGTAAAAGATCATCAACTTGCACCCTCAACTCCTGCTGTTCCCTAGGCGCCATCCGCCTAAGAGGCATCACAACGGGTCTGGCTCCTTCGACTAGATCTATACGAAACTCGATCTCTCTATGCGGCGGTAACCCTTTGACTTCGTCAAAGACATCCTCAAATCCATTAACGATTGGCAACGATGACAGTCCATCCCGTGGAACAACCAGCGAATACATGAAGCTCATGAAGACGCCTTCTTCATGCTTACATCGTATCACAATCTTTCGCCCCTCCACATTCTCGACTGTCACCTCCAACCTCTTACAATCAACCTTTGCCGCATATTTCCTAAGCCAGTCCATACCCAAAATAATTCCGAACCCCGCAAAGTTCAGAACAAAGCAATCACAAACAAAAGAGCAATCATGACTCGATACAATCAGACCACGGCATAACATACACAAACAAGACGAACCCCCAACAGGATTAGTCACAACCAATGGCCTATCAACAATATCCGGTTCTAAACCCAACCGGCCTACAAGTTCATTACAAACAAAAGAATGCGACGCCCCAGTATCAAATAACACTCTAACTGGAACATTACAAATGGAGAGAGTACCCTGAACCACCACACTCTTTCCCTTTTCTTCAGCGGTAGGAGCTTTCGAAGACGATGGAACAGCTCCCAAAGCATAAGCTTGCACAATCTGCTTGTCCTTCCGTGGTTCTGGACAATTCCTCTTGAAATGCCCCGGCTTGTCACAGTTGTGACACTTCATCGGTACCTTCGGATTCTTACAATCCTTAGAGAAATGGCCCTTCTACTGACAATTGTAGCAAGTCACTTCGCCCTTCGGCTTCTTCTGGCCATCCTTACCCTTCTGCTGCTGCTGCTTCCTCTTTTGGTTTCCACCCTGCTGCGGTTTAGACTCTCCCCTAGTCACAGCAACAACAGATCCTTCCTTAGGAAATAGACTCTCATGCCTGAGAGCTTTTTCCACAAGCTTCTCAAATGAATCGTCCAAATGATCCACTAACTGCCTCCCAAGATAACTGTCCAAGCCTGTCACAAACTTCTCATTCTTTTGATATGCAGATTCAACATACGATCGGGCATACTTGGACAAAGCTTCAAACTCAGAAACATACTCAAGAACTGGTCTTCCACCTTGCTTGAGCACCACAAACTTCTTGAACAGAACAGACTTCTGAGCTGTAGAAATGAACTTAGCTTCAAATCTAGCTTGGAATTTCTCCCAAGTAATCTCTTCCTCCGGAGTATCAATAGTGATAGAGTTCCACCAATCCGAAGCTCTTCCTTGAAGCTGCCTTGATGCCAACTTCCTTTTAGTTGCATCCTTAATTCCCAAGTCACCAAAGATCCTTCTACAAGCATCTATCCACCTCTGGACTTCAATAGTTGATTCTGTTCCCAAGAAAACCTTTCCTCCAAGAGCAGTGTAGTCCTTACACAACTTAGCAAAATCCACCGGTTTTGGAGTTTGAACTTGAACTCCAACATCCACCGATGGCCCCGGAGCTGGTATCCTTCTCATGATCGAAGTCATCATAGCTTCGAACATAGCAGCATAATCAGCAGCCCCTTCAGTAGCACGGCCTTCCCTAGCAGTTGGTCTCCCTCTTCGACTCATTCTCAATATCTATAAAAAGGAATGATTAGCACACCTTGAGAAACAACTGCATAAAGGACTCAAACTCTACTAAGCTACTATATTATATATAGTAATCATCCATCAAAATACAATTACGTCTCTCATACGTAGTTACGTCAGCGAGCGTTGGGTAAAATCGATTAACCAATGCTCCGATACCAAATGTGACGACCGCCCATGACCCCTGCACTGAACCTAGAGAAAGTGCGCTGTAAAGTGTGCCAGGCGACCATGGACGATTGTCAAGGTAAAATAAAACAACAGAATCTATCGTATTACTCACAGCGCATGGACAAAATACAATAGAAGATATATATAGTGAAGCTTCACAGAATAGAATCATCGATAAAATTCATAATAGTAGGATACAAACATCTGAATAGTCAATACATCAAGCCTCACTACATATCACTCAGAGAATACAAAGCAGCGGAATATCCAGTATATATAGTAAGAAGATAATATGCAACCCTCCAGCTCGTCTTCGATATCAGCATCGTGAAAAGCAAGAACAGCACCTGTCACCTGCTACCTAGTCTGCCCGTCCCCAAAATGGACGAACAGCCCAAGGCAATAAGAGTTAAAACATAAAGCCTTGAGTCAGACAACAGTCTTAGTGAGCAGTAAATTAACTAACAACATACCAAAAGAGCATAAAGGAAAAGGAATAGGAATACAACCCTCCCACTCCACCTCTTTCTACAGTGATAGCCCTCAGACACACATTAAGCAGAAGCAAGCATAGCAAAGCATACAATTTAAAGTAAAGTAATAATCACTCGAGTCAAGGGCGATGTTTTCTAAGTACAAACCCCCAAGGCCTAAACCAAGATCAGATAAGCACCTAGAAAATACCGCTCTTGAGACCGAATGATGATACAACCAAACATCCATGACTCTGGCTATCACTGTTATCATTGCCTCAATATCACCGTTAATTGAATGACCGGCACATTCTTTCAGCCGTCCGTCAAGGGCTAATGGAAACCCCGGTTCTAGACATAACTCTGCACGTCATCGTGACCCGTGCCTAGGACTATCGAATCTGCCCAGGATACTTGGCTATCAATCATTAGCCTTCAGGGACTATCGAATCTGCCCAACGTACTCTTGCTTTGAGCATGCTAGAACCTTCAACAACGATGAGATCTCAGCCTCCTAGTCATCCTCCTCGACGACTATTTCCATACTAGCTCAAGCGCCTCTCGAGCAAACCATTATCCTCAACTCGAACCAATTCACCGAGTTATCAACATGCTTGGAATGATCCCGTCTGGATTAGACCAAGGCTATCTCACATCATACTTTTCCTCATCATCATCATAGCAAAGTCTCATCTCAACATCATCATCGAATCTATCCATATGAGCTTCATTATCCGCTACATATGCCACGAGCAGCTTTTCCAATTCAAGAGCCTTTCCCTTAACTTTTGAATCATCTTCGACCATCTTGTCTAAATCAAATCATCAATTATCTAATTCATAGCAATCAATCAAGTCAAACATTAATCCAAGTAAACAAGCATTCAAATATGATCTAAATGGACAATTATAATAATAATGGCAATTTCGTAATTAAAGAGTTGAAAGTCTAACAAGCATGAAAACATGAGAAATATCTCTACAACTTGATGAATGAACTTGCATAGGTTGATCATGTAGTAAAATGGTTGTCAAATCATCATGAACAATGGATCTATATGGATCTACACTTAGGTTTACAAAAATGCATGGAAATCACTATTTTAACACCAAATCAAGCCAACGATCCGATATACTCCTTTGGATCCGTGTGAGAGATAATCACCACTCACCAAATCACCAAAACAACTCAAGAGCAACACACTTCAGATCTGGACAGCGAAGGATCTAACTTGATCTATCACCAATCCGCTTCAAACGATGAAATCTCTCTTCGAAGAATGTAGATCTTCAATCTAAGCTCTTCGATCTTCGATTTGATCTTCAATATGGATGAATGGAATCACTAGATTAGGGTGGGGAAAAGAAGTGAAGAAGTGTAGAAGTCGAGCTCTCAAAATGGCAGCACTTCGTCGCTTCAAAATCCGGATCCCAAAAAGTGAGAAAAACCCTCCTATTTATAGCTGATTTTCCCTTAGGTCGCTCACTCTTAGGTCGTCCACGACCTAAGAACCCCACGACCTAAAAAGCCCCCGACTTAACAATACCAGCCTACGACCTAACACTTTAGCGCTTAGCGACCTAACTCAGATCACGACCTAACGACTTAACACATAAGCGCCTCCACGACCTAACAGATGCGCTCCCTCGTGACCTAACAATGCCACGACCTAAGACAATGCGCTTCTGCGACCTAACACCTTAAGCCTTCATGCGACCTAAAACATCACGCGACCTATGACTTAGCAAACTCGCGACCTAACACACATGCGACCTAACTATCTTAGGTCGCCTACGACCTAACTCAACACAGAACTCACGACCTAACTCTTAGCTAGGATACGACCTAACATGTTAGGTCGCTCACGACCTAACTTCACTAACTCGCTAACTACTGTGCTAACCCTTAGGTTACTAACAATTAGGTCGCTAACCTGCTAACTTCTATAAGTCGTCAACACTTAGGTCGCTCGACCGACCTATCTTACCATACGACCTAAAATTCTTAAGTCGCTAACTCGTCCAATCGACCTAACTCTTAACTCGCCGATTCCTTAACTCGGTCAGTTTTTCTTAGGTCGCCCCTATTCCTGAAGTCGGTCACGACTTATGACTTTAACAAAAATTATGCCCAACACTATCAAACGACCTAAACCACTACCCCTTAAGTCGTCCACTACCTTAGGTCGCTCCAACCCCTACGACCTAAGCTACCACGACTTAATTCCTATACGACTTAACTGCCTTAACTCGTATCTTCCTTAGGTCGCTCCAAAACTTAAGTCGCCATAATTCTATAGGTCGCTCACCCGACCTAACCTTCCTTACGACCCAAGTTATCACTCGACCTATCGCTTAACTCGTCCACGACTTAGGACTTAAACTCAGGACGACATAACAACAATGCAACCCAAATGTCAACTGATTTTACAACGTTTCGATCCGTAAAATATGGGTCGTTACAATATGGATGTTTTGGTTGAATTGTAATGATAATATGAATTATCTGTTTATGGATTATCTATTGTGAATTATCTATCTCTGTGTATATAGACAAAGAATTGAATTATTTTAACTTTAAAACAACTTGGCCTTAAAAGATACGTTTTGGATTTCGATGAGACCGGGATCGGGTTTCCAGATTTGGATATCCGAATACCACATCGATCCAAATTAACGATAGGTCGTGAATCTCAAGTGAAGGTGAAGATTCAGAGTGCAAGGGTTATTGTCGTTAACTCTGAGGGTGATTCCAAAATGAGTGTAACGAGATAATGCCTTCGGTTTCGTTCGAACCCGGAACGAACTTGTATGGATTGAATGCTTTCAGAACATCGTCAGGTGGACGATGAGCATTCTAAGTGATGTGTTCTGATTAAAGGTAATCGTAGCCTCAAGCCTCATCAACCGGGAATGGCTAAAACAGGGGGAGGTGCAGCAAGGCTTTGTGGGTAGCACCCACTGAGAGTAAGGTCATCCCTGTCTAGAGAGTTCCTTTATTTCGGCTTAGTGGTGCAGTTGGCGACGACCATCTGTGGGGTGATTTTTATTCGGAATTATCCAGTAAGGGATGGTTCCGGCTTTGTGTTGTAGGGGATTGGGAGTAATCCTCGGTACGGTGATCTAGGCCCCGTACTGTGACGGGCGGTACCCCGGTAGCCCTGCCATTGTATGGAATCCAATTTCCAATAAGTGCCGTACGTATTAGTTGTGCCTAACTATGTTGGAACGTGAGATGTAAGCATTCCAGCTATTTCTGTATTTTACTTGAAAACCCTAGACCCTATTATAATATAACTGGATTTCCTATCAAATGTTTTGGTTAGCGTAAGGTAAAAACTTACCCATGTTTATTTGTGGGGAGTCTTACATGATACCTTTTCTTTTAAAAGGTTTTTCAAAGTTAAGCAACTTTAACCTGTTACTCACACCCGACCCATGTCTGACCCAAGTGTTTATTTTCTGTTTTATAAACTCTTGGGTACTCAAATTTTTACGAGTAGCCAAGGGATTCAAGTTTAGCTTTGACGAGTTTTCTGGAGGAGCAATGGAGCAGGAGGCTTCGGCGTTCGTAGATATGTAGTGTTCCGCTGTGTTGGTTTCTGTATTGATCTCTGTATTGTATTGAGTTGTAATAACTAGATAGGTGTTTATAACTGTCTAGTGTGTGATGTAAAATCTGTGTAACTCTGATAGTCATTGTATATTATGTAATACTTATGTTATTAATATAATTTATTCGTTCCGCTGTTGAGATTCTGATGTTGTTTCTTTCTTTCTTCTCTATCTTTTCTCTTTTCTATCCCTTTCTTTCTTATTAATGACGCGTCATTTTGTGGAATGAATGGTGGGTCGTTACAGAAGCCAAGGAGGTACTGGAGAACATACATGAAGGAAGCCGGGGAGACCACGGTGGGGGGTAAATCTTGGCAAAAATTATGCTGCAATGCGGATACTTCTGGCCGACACTAAATCGTGATGCAATATAGTATGCGAGGAGGTATGACAACTGCCAATGGTTCATGAAGATTCCTAGGTTACTCCTGATGGAATTAACTCACATGATCAGCCCTTGGCCTTTTGCGGTTTGAGGGATAGACTTAATTGGAGAGCTTCCAATGGTGCAGGGTGGAGCAAAGTATGCTATCATGGCCGTTGACTACTTTACCAAGTGGGTTGAGGTTGTGCCCCTTACTAAGGTGTCAACGACCAAGTCATAAACTTTTTGGTTAAGAATGTGATTTGCAGGTAAGGAGTTCCCCCTCAAATCATCAGAAATAATGGGTTACAGTTCGATAGTGTGGAGTTTGCTGACTTCTGTTAACAACATGGCATAAAGAAAGTTTCTCTATAGTGGCATACCCATGGGCTAACGGACAAGTAGAGGCAATCAATAAGGTTCAGAAGAAGCTCATAAAAAAGTGAATGGAAAAGGTGAATGGAGCATGGGTAGACGAACTACCTCTGGCATTATAGCACTTCCTTTAAGATGGTGACAGAACATACTCCTTTCTCATTGGCTTATGGGCTAGAGGCGATGTTATCTGTAGAGACAACGGTCCCATCTCATAGAAGAATTCACTATGACCCGAATGAGAATGAAGAGTTGCTCAATGTGTCCATAGACTCGATAGATGAAAGATGCGAGGAAGCTGCCTTGAAGGCCAGAGCACACAAGCGACGTGTAGCAACACAATACAACTCAAAGTTAATCACCATTCATTCAAGGAGGGCGACTTGGTACCGAAGCAAATCTTCCCTAGGCCAGGAGCACCGGATCCAGTCTGGGAAAGGCCATATGTCATTCACAAAGACTTGGGTAATGGAGCCTTTATTCTTAGTACACTTAATGGGGCCATCTTCAAAAGAGCTTGGAATGCACACCATCTCTGTCATTACTTTACTTAAGTTTTCCTTATTGTATCGAAACTCTGTATTTGAAATTACTTTACGACAAATCCTAATAAAGGTGTGCTTCTCCTTGAAATCTTATTTCAATAGGTAATTGCCGCGAAACACAACTTTACATCGCCTTTTAAATGTGATGGACCAGTGCGAACGTTTGGAAGAAGCACCGCATTACCCTGAAAGCCCATCGCTGATTCGAGAGCGTGAGCATAACCATACTGCCACTATCCCCTCCATACAAACTTATGGCTGACAACAGTGAATCATACTTAACCTGATCAGGACATGATCAAGGAACGGGTAATCCATTTTTGGCGACAGACCCCAGCTTATAGCCAGCAGTGGTGAATCAGACTTACCCTGATCAGGACATGATCAAGGAACCGGTGGTCCATCGTTGGCGATTGGTCCCAGCTTATGGCCGACAATGGTGAATCAGAATTACCCTAATCAGGACATGATCAAGGAACATGTAGTCCATTGCTGGCGATTGGACCCAGCTCAAAGCCGACAACGGTGAATCAGACTTACCCTGATCATGACATGATCAAGGAACGGGTAGTCCATCATTTGCGATCGACCCCAACTCATGGCCGGCAGCTGTAAATCAACTTACCTCGATCAAGATATGATCAAGGAATGGGTAGTCCTAAAGACCAGCTCCTACCCTAATCCGAGGAATCGTGAATCAGGCTTGCCCAAACCAGAATGTGGTCGAGGAAAGGGTAGTCCATCATTGACGGTTGACCACAAACTCTCGACCAGCAGCTGTGGGCCGAATTATTCCTACTTGGCCGTTCGCGGTTGATGATTAGCCTAATCTCTTTATCTAGTAATGGCAACCCCACCAGCCTATGGTCAGGGATCGACCGCCAAATTGGTGATCACCATTGGTATTCGACATAAATGATAAGGAAGACCCAGCTTGTCGGTCATCGGGACACAGCGGCCACCCAGTTGGATTCCCCTTTTCTCTTTCCTACATGTAAGTGAATCTAATGTCAAATAAGTGACATTCCCAATAATTAAAAGAAATAGTGTAATGGTAAAAGCTTGCGAAGCAGAAAAGTAATAGAATGTCGACGTCGTGCGATTGACCTTACATCAAAATTGGTCAAGCACTGGCATAAATGTCCAATACAAAAGCCAACCATATTTACACATCAAGTTGACAATCTAGCATGAATACAAAAAGAAGAGATGCAGGTAAGAGGCATACACGATTATCACTTTAGCCCAGAATTGGAGACAATTTGCTTGGAATGGCGCTTCAGGTCCTCGCGCTCATGAGAGCTCTTATGCTCCCCTCCTTTTCTCTCTTCTCCTCCGTGCTAGTGGTGGCAGCATCGAGCTCAGCCCATTTCTTCTTTATAAGTTCTAGCTCTGTCATGGCCTAAAGTTTTCACCTGGCCACGTCTGCAGGAGAGTTCACTAGAGCTTGGTTGTCTAAAGTCGCCTCCTTCTCAGGGCTCTCAAAGGGGTCGAAAGCGTCAGTACTCAGTAATATCAGCACCGGTTTCTTCCAGAAGAGAAGAAATCATCTCTTAAAGAGCTTTGCCTGGCGGGGGATCAATAAGAGCTAGGGGCACAACACCAAAAAGCAGCACGTCAGAAGCATTACACGGTGACCTATTTAAACAAAACCAAACATACGCGACCATGGCACATGAACCATCAAAGGAAATCGTACCTCCTTCGGGAAGCTTGGGAATATCACGTGAAGTCTAAGTGTGAGCTGTAGGGGGAGGGATATCCACGAGCTGGCTCCCGACTGGTAGATCTAAAAAAACAGGTAGTGGAACGCCATATATAGGGGCATAAATCACTGGCCTATGAGTCTAACTTTGTGTTGCTTGGGAACTTGAGCCACCGCTTCTCTCATTCTCCGCCATCTCGCTTCATGTTTTTCAGCCTCAGCTAATTTTGTATAACTTTGACAAACGACTTCCATCTCTTCTACTGAAAAGCGAGAGTCAATGGCTTCGAGACTGAATGGCGGACCATCGCGCTCATCGGTAGCTTATGCCACCTTGATCAACCGCTTGTGGATGCCCGCAATGACCTTTGAGTAGTCGTCCATCCACACTAGGCTCTTCTCTGTGAACATCCTATAATATATCTTCTATAAAAGCCACTCCACCCGGTCCAACTGACCATCCAAATCATCGCGCTCTGCCTATAACTTCTCATTTTTGGTGACCTTTGTAGCTTTGCTCATTTTCACGGCCTCCCTTTCAGCTCGATGGGATGCTAGCTTGTTCTTCCACTCCATGGTCATTGCGGTTAGGTCAGCGATACCAAGCTCAACCCTCTCAACTAGTACTCGAATTTCATCTAACTTCTTACTTAGCTTATCCTTCACGTTCTTGTAGTCCTCGAAGAAATGAGTAGCTTTATTATAGTAATACTTTTTGGCATCTTTGATGTTGATGGAGCATTCTTTCTTTATCTGCTCAAGGTCTTTGGTGTGAGTGGTCTTGAGTTCCTCAATCTCCTTAGCATGCTCTGTATGAAACTGCTCCAGTGCCTCTTCCGCGTCCTTGCGTTTCTTCTCCTCCTAATGTAGGTTTTTTTCCTTAAATAAACAATTTCAAGCTTTGCTCGTTGTTCTTTTTTCCCACCTCTTCTCCAGCCTTCGCTACCTTGGTGCTGTATTCAAATAGGACCTTGAGGCTGCTAAATCCATCGGCAAGGAGGTCGATTGTCCCCTCAAAGAAACACGACGGCACTTCGACCAATAGACAAGCCATGGGATATTTGGGATGATATGGCAGTAGAAACTCATTGAAGAGTGGATCGAAAGGGTTGGTAATGATGACTATGCCCATCGGTGTCTTTCCCCCTTCTTTCTTCCCAGGGGTAGGCACTATCGCTCCTCTATTATCGGTTTTTCCTGATGCTTGGAAGCCTCAGAATTAGACGCAATGAGGAGAGAAAACCAAGGAGATCTGGAGTGATAGGACGCAGTTCGGGACCTTTATTTACTGCTTGGAGAGCTAGACCTCTTATGAGAACTACCTTTCGGGTTTTGATCGCCCGCCTCCTCCATAGTAGGGTGATAGCTTACAAACTCCTCAGTCTTCATTGAAGCTGGGGGCTGCCCAATGTCCACACTAGGCCCAAAGGAAGACGCTGCTTTCTTTACGCCCTTGGGAGGAGCCAATTGCTTCATCTTAGCTGCAAGCATCTCCCTCTTCATGCTTCTGACTCCTATAATGATAGAATACAAGGATTTAGAACCATATAAACACTAGGGGGATGCAAGACCATGTGATCATGGGTACAAGTGTGTGTAGCTGCGATACGAACCTTTAGGGTCCTCGTGAGACTCCAGGTGCCGTTGGATTTCGACGATGGAATTGAGACCCCCATAATCAACACCCAGCTCCAGATCCGTGATATAATTAGAAACATCAATTCCTCTTAGGGTGAAAGTTCCCTCCTTCACTTTAGGTCCAAACGCCACACGTATGGCCTCGTCGATTTCAAAGTTATACGGGATAGCAGAGCCAGTACTCCCGAAGGAATGAGCCTCGTTGCCATGATTGGAAGTAGTATGATCGCTATTGTAAGAGTGAAATCCTGTCTTTTCCTCCTCTCTAGTATGAATGCTATCGTCCTCCCACTCCCATAAAGTCTTCAACCGATTGATCTTGTAGGGGACTATCTTAAAGGAACTCAACGTGGAACCTCTTGAACCTTTTGGGCTTAACTTCTTAGTGGAAGCTACCCCAAAAATAGAGGGTTGAGAGGATGGGGCATCACTTGTCTCCTCGATGGTCAAGTCCCCTTTTCCCTTTTTACCCTTAACAGACTTCTTGACGGGAGGCCATCTACCTCTTCCAACCGAACGACCATCTGCCGACAAGTCAAGTTGTCCTAGGTTGTGATCGGTAATGAGATTGGGAACCTCCTGGAGCTCTTTTGGAATCTGTTGAAGCTTCTCGAGCAGATCGTTCAAATCATCCCCGACCACAACTTTCACGACACCTAGAAGAAAGGGGCAAAAGAAGGAAGTCAGCTTCTGGAATAAGACTCCTTAAAAAAACAAAGAAGGAGAATGAATGAGATATAGAAAAACTTACTTCCTGAGTGCCATCGATGGAAGCATGGAGAGGTATCTCGAACAAAGAAATACTCCTTGAACATGCTATACTTGGAGTATAATTTCTACACCGATGTGAACTTACTCCCTGCCTCAAGGTAAACAAAGGAAGAACCCTCCTGCTTGCTCTTTATCGCATATAGAAACCTGATCTAGCGATGGGTCAGGGGTATTTGGAACTCCCTCACAGAATTGGTGTACAAACTCGTAAGGATAGCGTAGCCGTTCGGATGCATCTAGAAAGGAGCTATTTTCAAATAGACAAGGAACCCTGCTATCCATAGGGAAAGAGGAGGAGGGGCTCCGGCCAAGCAGTGGTAGCGAGAGTAGGCCACGTACACCTCAGGTGGATCTTGTGCTCGCTGTTCTGGAGAGGGCAGAAGGTCTTCTCGAGGAATGCCATGGGTGGCCACTAGGAGATCAAGTTGCTTAGCCATTAGTCTCGAGGCCTCGGAGTCCCCAAGATTTACGAAGAGCTTAGATGGTCTGTACCCATCCACTAGAGAATGGGCCCAGTTGGGAGGTTAGAATGATGCCCCGATTGGACATGAGCTGAAGGCGTCGAGGAAAAAGGACCTAAATCCACTGAAGTAGTCCGAAGCAAGTCCGATGAAGGTCCGACATACCTGTCTGGCATGGCAACTCACCTCAGGAGTTAGAGCAAAGGAAGGAGTTCTTGTATATGTGTGTATGCATGCACATTAAAAAAATAATTCCAACACTTCTATTTGATGGTCCACCAAGTGGCAGACCACCGAATAGGACACGACCGGCTAGAGCCGAAGCTTCTAACCAGGCCTGAAGACATATCAGGAAGTGAAGTAGGGGTTCAAGTGTGGAAGAAAGGCTCACCAAATCGTCAACTAAACTTCGAGTCAAGAAATTTGAGTTGGGCTGAATCCTGGAGAGCGGCAACAATGACGGTCTGAGGAGATGAAGAGTCCAAAGCTTTGACAAGGGTTGGAGAATGCATAAGTATGGCGAAGGAAGCAAGGTGATATAGCTTATATGGGGGGTAACCACGTCGTACCGAACCACACCTAACTGTCCCACGCCGAAGCAACCCACGTCGAACCGATGTTGTACCGAACCAACTCCCTTTAAAAGATAGACAAGTTAGATCCATTTACAACATCAAGCAAGTGGTGCCCTAGACCCCATTGGATGCCGAATTGCGAGCTTATCGTCATAGGCCAATGAGGGGAACCAAAGGCTCGTTCTTGCTGACGAACTCACGAAATAAGATCAACAAAGCCTACCTCGTGTTCCATGAACTGGACTTTGGGGGGGGCAATTGTTATGGGCATTTTTGCCAATACAAGTGGAGTTTAATTGAAGAAAGGTGGAGAGCAAACTAAAGGAGTAAGATTAGGATATGGAGAAGGAGGAGCAAGCACCATGAGCAAACCTTGTTCGGTGGCCAGGGTGCCGAACCAAATCGTATGTTCGGTACCGTAAGGGTATCGAACAATACCAAACAGAAGATCCTGTTCGATGCCCTATACACCAAACTGATTTCTCTATTCGGTGGATAAGTAACCACTGAACAGAGAACTCTGTTCGGTGATTGGAACCAACCGAATAACGCTTTTTATTTGGTGGTTAGAAGCCCACCGAACAGGAAGTTCTGTTCGGTGGTTGGTCCCCACACTAGACCAGTTGCTTCGATCATCCTCTATACCACGAGGTGGAGCTCCATCCACCGAACCAAGAACATGTCAGACCGAACCCACTGGACCAAACCAGGACGTAAGTGAATCTAGCCAACATCTCATCCACGTTCATTCCAGCTAAACCAACACTCTCTAGACCTGCTCCTCAGTATGGCCCAGCGGCACAGATATAGACAGAAATCAGCATATATTTGGAAGAAAATCGAGCATATTCCATATTCCAAGTAATATTCCTTTTTGGTGGGATATACATGGAAACATCATAAATTACCATATTAAAAACACCTCAAATCTACCTCTATAAATATAAGGCATCGGGCATCATAAATTGGGGACTTTTCAGATCTAGAACGCTCCAAGCAATAATATCAACTACATAGAGCATTCAGATCATTATATTTTCTTATAAATCATTGTAAAACTTGGTATGTGCTTGTAAATGATAAAAAATATGAAAGGAATAAAGACAAACGGTGGACGTAGGCCCATTATGGCTAAACCACTATAAATTCTGGCATCCCCTTGATTTAGATGGGATACAAGCACACCCACTTAGATTTCAAGGACATCAAGCACACCAAAGAGTATAAGAGTATGATTTGATATAGTTTATAGACCCAATTTCTTGATCTTGAGTACAAATGATCCTATAATGTAACGACCCGGTATTTCGAACCATTCGCATCCGCACATGCCGGACTTGAATTGCTCAAAACAACAGATTTTTAATTTATAATTGGCAAAACTTAGCATATACAGTAAATAAATCAATCATAGAATCACTGACACAGAATATTACAACAATAAGCAGCGGAAATAGAAAAATAGTAGTTCATGAAGCTACTATATACACAACAGAGTTTAAAACAAAATACAATAGAAATCTCAAATACAGGGTAGCATCAAATACAAAAGTAACTGATAAGACTGAACATAAACAACTGGAAATAACTAAGATAGTTACAAAGCTGAATAGATAAGAGACAGACCTTCAAGTAGAGCTCCAAGCTCTAAAGGTGAGCCTTAAATGTTGTGACACTCAGTCTGGCCCGAGCATAAAGCAAAACACAAAACACTCGAGTTAGGATTAACATTCTTATACCAGTAAATTCAACTCAAGTGAAATGTCAACTGAAATACAAGTAACTTAAAGAATGCTTGGGATTTCCATCCTCTAAGGATCCGTGAAACTATCTACTATGTAGTAATATACGCTATTATAATATGTCTATAGTAAAGTAAACTATTAAAATAGCGTTAAAGCGTTACCCATATCCCCCTTAACACATTTTATATATTCCCGTAGTCTAGACAATGCCGTATGCTCCACCAAACCGGTGGTTTACCCAGAGGACACTCCATAGGTATGGTACAAAACAAACTCGTAGAAGGTGCGATAAGGAATGCGACAAGGCACACAAGGCAATGCCCAGGGTAGATATACCGTTTGCGGATCCAGACTATTGGTAACGCATAGCAGTTACTACCGCCCACCTCGAGACACACTCCCAAATTAAAGGTGCACCCAATCAAATCACAAAGTAATAGAATGGTATCGAAGAAATGTGTCCGATAGGAGGAATGACCTCACTTGGCCCGGCGTAGCTCTTGTTTTAGCCACATCAAGCCGACTCACGGGAGTCAGGGTCACATAAATACCTCATATAGAATCGTTCACCAAACCATCCTACTTTATTTCTGGAATCTCCACCATGTACACAGTTGTTAAAGTGGTTTTCGGTATTGGCAGAGAGTATGACAATATCCGATCCCGGTCTCTTTAACAACCAAACGCTTATTTCACACCGTGGTCATTTCATTTCAGATAGTTCATACTTCATATCAAAATATCATATTCATTTCAAAACCATATCAATTCAATATCAGTATTCACTTTAAATAATATTCATTTGCAGAATCGTAACACTTTCAAAATCGTAACACTTTTGAAATCATAACAGTTTTGAAATCATAACACTATTGAAATCATAACACTTCCAACTTAAATAGTATAGATATTGAAAATAGTATATATATTAAAATAGCTATAAATTAAAATAGTTTATAGATTAAAATAATTTATATATTAAAATAGCTATAAATTAAAAATAGTTTATATTTATTTAAAGAGATTATACTGAATAGTTTCCAAATTACAATTGTTTCAACCAATTCCACAAATCAATTCAAATTAACTTAAATTCCAAAATTCAATTTAAATCAATCCCAGTTCAACACTTTCAATTTAAAAGGTCAAAGATTCAATTCAATAAACCATTTCAATTTTTATCGATTTCAAATGCGGGTTTGAACTATCTCTTCAATTCCAATAAGATTCAAAGTTTAAATATTCAAATATTTTCAATATAAGTTTCATTTAGATTTCAACATTTAACTCTAATTTTATTCAAATTGGAAAATATTCACTTAATCATTTTAATGACAATAAGATCTCAATTTATAATTTAAATCAATATTAAGTATCCGGTCTCAAATTTATTTAAAGTTGAGAATATTCATTTAATCGTTTTTATCAAATCAAGTTATAAATCATACCTTTAAAAATTTTAAAATCAATAATTTCAAATCAATTCTTGTTTAAATTCAATTATTAACCAATTAAATTCCAAGTCAACATTGATTTATCTTCCCAACCTCTATTATTTAAGTTATAAAAATTTATTTTGTTAACTACTAATATAAATTTAAATAAATGCTTAAACATAATATATAATAATTAAATTAATTTTTTATTAAATTAAATCTTATTATTAAATTTATTTTATTAAATCTTTTTTTATATATTTAAAAAAAATTATAAGGAAAAATCTTAAAATTTATATTTTTCAGAACTAACTTATAAATTAAAATTTCCAAAACATATTATTTTGAAAAATCTAAATTTTATACATATATAAAAATAGTATTTATATATTTCTTTTAAAAATCAACATTCGTTAAAACCCATATATTTCCTTTCAAACTTTGGAAATCATTTTCAAAATATAGACCAACGGTGTCCGTATATAATTTTCTATCCTATGGTCAAGTAATACGGATATTTATCATTTCAATCCGCAATTTTAATTTAATATTTACGGGTATATATCCTTTCAGCCCGCAATCCCAAAATTTTGAATTCAATGAAAATCGCTTGGGTTTATCATTTCAACCCATAGCGATTTTCCCTTAATCTATAAAATCGTTCGGGTATATATCATTTCAACCCATAGGGATTTCTAAACTAACAGAGAACTTGCAGAGTGAGAACAAATATGATAATAACATAACATATCGACAACAAGCATATATCATCAATGATAAATTTAATTATAATATAAATAACAGGTTATGGTGTCATATGTCATAGGTGAATAGTTACAAATAATGGCATATCATATATAGCAACTAAATAATTAACAGTTCAAATTTTACAGCATATTTCAATTGTCATTTCAATGTGAATTAAATTTATTAAATATAAGAATGTTAATCATGAGTGATTTCTTACCTTTCGAGGCTAGAGAAATTCGATAACGAACTGAGCTGCGAACCCGAGCAACGAATTCCAAAGTAAAGTACGATGAACATGAATTTGACGATCAAAGCAAAGCTGGAAGTTTGGAATTGACGGAAAACAAATCAAAATTAGCTTAATATAAACGAAGCAAAATATATGTTATATATATATAATTTTCTCTTAATCAATTTTAAAAACATATATATTTAAAATAAATTCTCTATATATAATTTCAAATCAAAAATTTAATTTAAACACATAAAAATATCTCTCTATATTTTTTTGAAAACCAAACTCAGGTATACAGATATAAACTAATATATATTCTAACATATACATATTATATAAAAAAAACAATATCTATTGAAAAATCAATATAACTTACTTTATTATAGTATATACATAAACTTAACAACTTATCTACAAACTTATGTAACATATATATATATATATATATTATACATGATCAACATATACTTATTTTAATTTATATATAAAAAACCAGATCATATACCAAACGAGCCAGTATATAACAAAATGTATATTTTTCCTAAATATGTATATAATAGATATATGTCATGAAATATATATATATTTTCTAAATATATATATGTAACAAAATGTAACAGATATACAGACATAACAAAATGTTATATATTTTTCTCTAAATATATATATATATATTTAAAATCAAAGTATGTATATATATACATATATTATATTTTGAAATCAACCCTTATAACCAATATTATATTCTTAAAACATAAATTAAAATAAACTATCTATATATATCTGACAGGAGGCGGGCTTGGGTTTGCTAAGCAAAGGTAGAGGGTCGATCATCTTTCCTCACAAGCAAAATATATGACTTACCCATGAAGCAGGCATACATATGGCTGATAGTGGCGAAGGAAAGGCGGTACAGCTATGAGATTGGAGGGACGAGTGGATTCGGTGCATGTGTTTGGTCGGAGGGGTGCTAGTGTACGGGCTGACTTACGACAGATGCAGAGATGGAGAACCATAGATAAGGGATTGGACCACAGTGTTGCCGCTGCCGGGGAGGAGGACGGGTTTGCGATGGCAGGTCAGAGTAGGCAGCTACAAGCTGTTGTGCACGGGTCGGTAGGGGATGGTGAGGTCGAGAAGGGAGATGGCAGCGGAGGGTTACAGCTTGCATGGGCGGTAGGCGCTCTGGGGTGTGAGGCAAATAAGGTCGGTGATTGGTGGATGCGTGCAAACTAGGTGGTGACTGCAGGCTGTCGTGGTGGGTTGATGATGCAGCGAATTGGTGCAAGGGTGTTGTTCGCATGGGATTGCTCACGTTGTCACTGATGTATGAAGCTTGCAAATTTTTTTAGAGATAGGCGTGGTTGTTGGATTTGGTTCAAAGGGAGGCTCGGCTAAAATGAAGTGGAGGAGAAGAAGGTGGTTGTGTGCAAAACGGAATGAGTACAACCAAACAAAGAATATAGTTCATGTATATTTTATAACCTTTCGAAATGAACAGAGGAAAAAATGAAAGAGCAACCGAGAAGGGGAGTGGAAACGTGTAGCTTCTGTGGCCATATATATAATATTTTCGTATAGAACAAGAGCAGAGAGGAACCAAATCTAAAAGATGAATCCAGAAAATAATAAATTGAACAGTGAGAAGAGTGAAGCTCATGCATTGATTTATGGAAGTATTAATTTCTGATGACTATTGAATTCCACTGTAGGCAACGAATGGACACAAGGAGTTAAAAAGTTTCGAAATGGGGTACTGATACAGGTAACCGTTTTGTGAATTTTCGCCGCGTATCGGACATCAAAAAACAGAAATAAATTTATCGTGGAGATCAGTACGACGAGACGAACAGAATGGTATATAGATATCAGCTATACGACCAAGTTATAAAACTCGATTTTTTGCTGCTGGAAATGCTGCTATAATGCTGAAAATAAGGTAAATGGGGCTATATCAGTCCAAATTTGGTGAAACGAAATATGAGGTTTTGTTCAGAAAATGATTACATCTTTATTTTGTAAAAATATTCAGATTTTGAAAATATTTTATTTTTATCAAATTAACTGATTTAATATTGAAATTGAAAATTACACAGCTGAATTAACTTTCATATTTTTCAATAAAAATTTACCATTTTCTATGTTTAAATAGACGCATACTAAATATCAAATTTTTATTACCCAATTCAATTGTTTAAATTTTCACAAAATTCAATTAATTACGTTATTTAAACAGTTAAAATTTTCGGGCCGTTACATATAACCTCTTGAATAGCACTATGATCTTGATTTGAGTGAGCGAGATGAGAGAGATCGGTGAGTAAATAGTAGAAAATCAAACCAATAGAGTTTGAATCTGATTCTGGTTGAATTTGAGAAGATTTTGAGTTGAATTCGATTTAGAAATCAAGACAGTGAAAGAGGGGAGAAAATATAATAAAGTAGTTAACAAAAATTCATTTGGAAAACCTCTATTTATAGAGAAACAATAGTCATGTCAATTCGTGGGGAGATATAACGAAAAGACACTTCCATTCAAATTTTAAATTCACAGCTATATGTCGATATACATGATGGGGATATGTCGATATATCCTTTGTAATTTTGAAAAACCATTAAATAAAAACTGTTTTTCAAAATGTTAAATTTTGTAAAATATTTTGATACTTTGTAAAATCATTTAAATATAGTTTATACATATTTTAATCATAATAAGTCTTAAGAAAATTTTATAAAATTATTTTAAAATATTTTATAAAGTATTTAAATATGAATTTCTTTTGAAAGTGTGTGTATATATATATATATAAAGTATAAGTGAATATATAATTAAAATCAAAGTTTAATAAATGTCAAAATATACTTTTAAATACTATAAGCATTTAGAAAACATAAAACCGAAACTATACCAAAGTATAATGGATTAAAAGTATATTTAAAATAAAATATTTAAAAACTTAACTACTCAAAATATAATAATCTTGTAATCAAAAAGTTAGGAATCATTTTAAGGCCATTTTGAAAAATCATTTTAAAAATAGGGATTCTGTAAAAATCATTTTTGAAATTCAAAAAATTTGAAAATCATTTAAAATCAGAGGATAGATTTTAAAACCTTTTTGTAAAATGAAGAGAGATCAAAGAAGGCTACTAGAGTTTTACCAAAATAACCTATGACTGTATAACTTATTTTGATATCTTGAATCTTCAAAACTAATGAGTCAATCTCTAACTCTTGAATCTCTATATCAGCCTCTTGGATCTTGTAACGACCCAAAATTTTAGTGATTTTCTTTATTAAATTA
The DNA here is from genome assembly GCA_030737815.1 of Allium fistulosum. Lineage (NCBI taxonomy): Eukaryota > Viridiplantae > Streptophyta > Magnoliopsida > Asparagales > Amaryllidaceae > Allium > Allium fistulosum. Next base: position 696,045,863 of record CM060904.1, read on the forward strand.
ATTGGAATTTTGTGAAATTAGAAATACTTGAATTTGAAAATAAAAATTTATTATTTGGAATACGTTTATTTTAACATAGCAACGGGTAAATTTTCATTTGATAAATTTGAAGTTTATTTTATTGTGAAATTTTATTTCAATTTAAATCAGTTAATAACAGTTGAATTTAAAAGTGTTCCGAAAATTAAATATGTCAACATGAGAAAATTTATTTAAAACACTCTGAATAACGCTGCGTAATTCGTTTCGCAAATTTCGGACGTTTCTAGCTCCGTTTGGATTTTTCCGTACGGAATAACAACATATATCAGTGTCCATATTGACTTTTTGATCGAATGATCCTGTTACTGATATCTGTGTACCGTTTTGATCGTCTCGTCGTGCTGATCACCATGGTACATTCATCTCTGTATTTTGAGGTCCGGTACACAGCAGAAACCGTGAAACGGATATTCGTAATGGTTCCGTATTTTGAGCCTACGGGTTTTCTATGTCTTTTGGTTATTGTGTAAACTGATGGCCGTTGCATTTATTTCCAGAAATTCATACTGTGACTCTTGCGATTCCAACCTTTATTATTAAATCCGTTCAATTTATTTTTGTTGCCGTTTGCAAAAATATATATTATGCGCGAGTTCTTGAGTACAGTTCCTTCCTCCTTTCCATTCCTTTGCTTGCTTCATCTTCCAAAATTCGTTCAAACTCTTCTCTGACCATCTTCATTTGCTTTATAAAAAAAATATACATAGAATACAGTTGCTGTTTGCAATTTCATATCCTTCTATACGCATCTTCTTCCCCTTCCAATTTTTCGAACCACCTTCAGATCCACTGTCGCTCGAGCCTACCTCCCAACTTCACCGCCATCACCAAATCTTCCAAGCTTCCATCGCCCACTGCCCCTACCTGTTGCCGCCTACCCCGAGCAACCCGAGCCACAAACGTTCCCAGACCCGCGAGTACTCCTCCATCTTCCTCCTTTGTGCTTTCTTATAGGTGCGTATGCATATTTGTTATGTGGATCTGTTTATATATGCCAGTGATAAAGAAAAATATAAGTATAAACTAAAAGATTGATTTAAGTATATATAAAAGGTATTAATCTAAATATGATGCATATATATATACCTCGCGTTTGTATACATTTAGAAGGAGTGTTGGCTCAAACAGTTTTACATATGCGGTCTTGTGACTATATATGTATATTAGTTTATTTATTGTTTATAAAATCATGTATAGATGTTGGTGTTTTGTTACGTATATACAGATCAGTTTTCCGTGTATAGAATCTTAGTTGTATACTAGTTTACAAAAGTTCAAGTTGTTCATATTTATATATATTTTACGGTTTATTTTATATGTTAGCAAAAGCCTTTTTTTCGAACCTGCTTCACAGTTATAAGGGTTTTAAGCTTGAAGTATATGTATATATGTACGTTATGACAGTATATATAATGGTGTTTATAATATATTAAATATATATAAAGTATGTTTACAGTTCATTAGTATTTTCTTGTAAAAATTATTCTATATTTTATTATAAAGTTGTCTATACATGGTTGTAGTTATAATATGATAGGCTATATAATCAGATAGTTTATATGTTCTTAACCTGCGTGTATATATATTTAGTAGTATAGATGTATGATGTCTGCATATAGGTGTGAATAGCATGCATGTATGCATATATATATATATATATATATATATATATATATATATATTCAGCCTATATTTTTATCTAATGGCATTATATGGTCTATATGTTTTGAGTAGCATATAGATAATTGGTTGCTTATATATGTAAAGTCTACATATACATTGTTCATACACGTTCAGTCTGTATGAATATTTTTGGATAGCGTGCATACATTTGCTTACATGTACAGATATAGTCTGCATATATATATATATATATATATATATATATATATATATTGTACTGCATATATTTATAATGGGTCTGCATACATTTTGAGTAACATGAATGTAGTTGGTGGCATGTATAAATAGCTTACATATATTTGTTTATATATATATATATATACACTATTTTGGACTTAAGTTGATTTTGTCAATACTAAATTTATAATAAATATTGTTTTAAATGTTAACATATAATTTATTTTTATATGTTTGACTTTAGTATTTGAGTTTCAGTTTTAAAAAAATGGATTTTGAAATTCCTATATATATTTAATTTAATATATATTTGAATTTAAATTTTTTGATTATATTTATATATATAATTGAATATAGTTATATATATATAAATCCACTTATACCAATTATCTTCATCGATCAGTTCAGCTAATTTGATTTGTTTACATCAATTCCTATTGATTAGCTTTGACGTCAAATTCGTGCCAATCTTACTTTGCTTTGGAATTCGTGCTTGGATTCGTAGCTCGTTTCATTGTCTTTTCTTCTCTAGCCTCGAAAGGTGAGTAATCACTCACGATTAACGTTCTTATATTTATTAAATTTGATTTCAATTGAAACGACAATTGAAATATGCCGCTGTAGTTATTTAAATCGTTATATATGCTATTATCTGTATCTGTTCACCTGTGGGATATGACACCATATCCTGTTGTTAATATTATATTGTTATTGATTATATATGCCTGTTATATATTATTATATCTGTTATCACTCTGCAAGTTCCCTTTTAGTATAGAATTCACTATGGGTTGAAATGATACATACCCGAACGGACTTTAGAATAGGAGAAAATCGTTATGGGTTGAAATGATAGACCTAAGCGATTTTCATTTGATTTAAATTTGGGTTTGTGGGTTGAAATGATATCTACCCGTATATATTTAAATTATTGATTGAAATGATAAATATCCGTATCACTTGACCATAGGATGGGAAATAGTATACAAACACCGTTGGTCCATATATAAACATTTTGAAAATAATTTCTAAGGTTTTGGAAAGAAATATATGGTTTAAATAAATACTGATTCTTAAGATATTATATATAAATGGTAATTTTATATATAGATTTAGGAGTAATATTTAATTAAATTAAGATTGATATAATACATATAATATGTTAAGTATTTATGTTAATTTATATTTCAAATAGATTTTTGCAATAATTTGAATAAGTTAAGGTTGGGAAGATAAATTTGGATTTATTTGAAATGGTATTAAATTAAGAATTTTATTTAGTCAAATCGATTTGAAACTATTGAATGTAAAACTTAAAGATACGATTTTATAACTGGATGTTTGATTTAAGTGGTTTAATGAATATTTCACGTTTAAATAAATTAGATATTCTGAATCCTCATTTCTAATGGAATCGAAATGATCTCTGGATTGATAAGGAAATATTTAGGAAAATGTAATTTAAGGTTACTTAAATGATATTGAATTTAATGAGAGAATATTTCGAGGCTAAATAATAATGAAGTTAAATCAAGATCTATATGAAACCGTTAAAGTTAGCTTTGAAATTGTTGAATATTAAAGCTTTGAATTATACTGAGATTTAAATGGTTTATTTGGTGGCTCAAATCTGTATTCGAAATTGATAAAATTTGAATTTGTTTAGTCAGAAAACTAAATTGAATAGAAATTGATAAATTGAGATTGAATTCAATTTGAATGGGAAAGTCGAGTTTATTTTGAAGCGATTTGTGCAGTTTTGAGGAAATTACAAATACTTTACTTTTTAAGTTATTAATATACATATACTATTTTGGAAAATAGATATATTTGGAATGAAAATGATATTTTGGTTTTGAAGTATAAATTTATTTGAAGTGGCCACGGTGGTATAATGATGTTCAGTTCCATGGATCCTTAGAGGATGGTTATCCCAAACATCCTTTGAGTTACTTGTATTTCAATTGATATTTCACTTGAGCTGGATTTATTGATATAAGAATGTTAATCCTGACTCGAGTGTTATGTGTTTTGCTTTACGCTCGGGTCAGACTGAGTGATACAACATTTGAGACTCACCTTTGGAGTTTGGAGCTTCTTTTGGAGATCCAGCTATCGATTCAGCTTCCAGCTACCGGTTGATTTGTTCAAAGAGGTCATCGGTTCGTACTGAAGACTTCACTGTATTTGAGATATTCTATTGTATTTTATTTCAAACTCTGATGTTTATATAGTAGCTTCATGAACTACTATTTATCTATTCCGCTGCGTTATCATTATATTACTCTGTGTCTTTGATTCTGTAATTGATTTATTTACTGTATGTGCTAAGTTTTGCCAAATTTAAATTAACAATATGATATTTTGAGCAATTCAAGTCCGACATGTGTGGATGCGAATGGTTGAAAATATCGGGATGTTACAGTTGGTATCAGAGCTCTGGTTTTAGGCAAAACTTAGCATATGTAGTAGAGTTAATTATAGAATTACTTTCGTCCGTGCTTGAATCTCTTCCTCTTTGATTCGGTTTCCTTGAATTTTGGAATGCTTCCACTTGTTCTGAAATCCATTCTTGTCTCCCCCTATTTGTATTCTTTTGATTATGGAGCATCCCATAACTCCACTTCGAATGATCTCTATAAAAATCGGCGATTCCGCCAATCTTAGAATGATTTGTAAAGGAGTGAAACTCCTTTACAACGGGCATCGATTCACCGAAGATTTCTGTATCATCGGTTAAGATGCTGCTATCTCTTGTTATGTCGAATTCTATTTCTAACGATCGAATGTCGATTAGCCTTAGAATTCCGCATCGATCATATTCCTGAAGTCACGGTTGACCCGGTTAAGGTCATCCGCGATTTATATAAGTATATCCATCTTCTATTTTTGGAATTTAATTATCTCATCTTCGATCGAGCCTATCTTCGAATCAGAATTCTATTTGATTTGAGTCCCTCTAATTTGAGTCTCTATCTTTGTTTTAAAATCCACTCTTGCATCATCCTTTGAAAAATCGGGTTTGTTTGTATTTTAGAAATTGTTTTATATATCGAAATTATTATTTTGATAAGTATGATCATATTCTGTATATAAAAAAGTGAAAATGTTTTCGATAAGGATTATATATACCTTTTAAAAATGAGAATTTGAAGTTTTGAAAGGATTTAAAATTTTGAAAGTTATATAAGAAATTGATTTATATAAAAATGATTATAACTGAAGGGTTTTGAATTTGAATTTGAGGGATTGAATTCCGGTATTTGAAAATTGGTTTTAAGATTTTGAAAATATGTAATAATATGATTTGAAAGTATTTTCCGAATAAGAATGTTTCAAATGACTTCAAATGTGTTCCAATGCTTTCGAAGAAATTTCAAAGAGGTTTTCAAGAAAATAGAAGTCCAGAACTCACTTATGCCGCTGGAAAATAATTTCGATGATGAGTGCACGCATCATCGACATTGATTTTTGAGTTTCAGAGTGGAGGAGAGGCCACTTTAGTAGCTTTGCTATATGAGTGATTTTATGAAACCAATTTTGATTTCAAATTCCGAAGTATGATTTGATATTCAAAGGATATATGTATGTATTTGAAACGATTTGAAGTGAACCGGTGTTCAGTCCTCGAGTTTTGGATTTGTTTTGGTATAACCTTGTCTATTGAAATTGATTTACTGATTTGTTGTTGATTTCCAACTTTTGAATTGGAAATTTGATTTCTCCGACTATTTTGAATGTTCGAACACTTCCAAATCAAGGTTTAAATTTTCAAAGCTAAGTAATTTCGAAAAGTATAAATCATTTGATATAGTATATAAGTTTAGTTTTGTATATTTAAGTATGAAGTAATATGATTTGAATAAGTTTGAAACTGTTTTGTTAAGTAAATGGATAAGACTATTTTGAATTATACTAATATGAAATTTAGTTTTGAAATGTTTTGAAATAAATTTAGTTTTAAATGTTTTAACTTAGTAACATCTTCTATAAAACTATATGTATATATATAATAATAATTTTCAAAAGGTAAATCAGATCTTTCAAATAGAAATAAATAGTTTAAAGATTGAAAGGGATGGTTATAAACTTGGTAATCATTTTTGGGTACAATTGATTTTGAGAAAATATTCGGTTTCGAAAAATAGATTGGAATTTAAAACCCAGTATTTATATGATGATTTTGGAAATGAATTTGTTTGACCTAAATTATGTTGATTTGGAAATTTGGATTATTTTCTAAACTTATTATTTTAGAAACTTTGAAACCGAAGATATTTAATTTGGAAGAAATAATTTGGTGAAATCGTATACGATTTGAAACTAAGTTGATATTGAAACAAATTGAAATTGAGAACCTTATTTTACAAAATACTTGATTTGGGAGTTATCGAACTTATATAAAATTGATTGTATAAGTATGAAGTTGATTCAAAAACTATTGATTTGGAAAGGTACTCAATTTGAAAAGTGAAATCTTATATAATCGAAAGCTATATAAGTGTGATTTGATATACTATTGATTTTGGAGAGTATTCGATTTGAAAATGAAATCTTATATATAATGGACTTTATATAAGTATGATGTTTGAAATTGATTTGAAAGGTACTATATGATACATATTTTCGAAGTAAAGATATGGAAAGTGCCTTCTGCTTGATATCCGCTTTGTGGCCACATTGTGGATTCATTCTATCGATATTATTTTCTCTGATTTGGGTTTTCCGGATATGATACTCGAGTGTCCATTGAATTCCATGGCGATCTCCATAGTCTTACTAGCGCGACTGCATAGCGTAATTCGCTTGGCTGAGATGGCCTAGGGGTACGGATTGTTTCCTGGGGGATCCAGGCGTAACCATTGTGTATCCTGCGATCTATGTAGGTCGTATTTAGTAGCGAAATCCGCAGGGCTGAGATAGCTTACAGATACGGATTGTTTCATGGGGGATCCAGGTGTAACCATTGTGTATCTACGGTCTACTAGTCATCATGGCGTAATTCGCAGGGTTGAGAAGGCTTACGGATACAAATTGTTTCTTGGGGGATCCAGGCGTAACCATTGTGTATCTGCGATCCATGGTTAGACAATGATTTGGTTGATTTGTTTGGATTGTACTTTCCATATCTGTTTTAAAAGTTTTTCCCAGTATTTTCACTGGGTGTTGAAACAAGTCTACTAAGTACTTGGAGAATTCTAGTTTTGCGCCTGATCAACGCATGGCCAGAGTCTGCAAGAACGAGGATAAACTTGTTGAAACATCGAGTTATAAAAGTATTTTATTTTAAAGTTATTTTATTATAAAAGTATTTCCAACAAATAATTTTGTATTAATATTTGAAATTGAAATTCTTATGGTTTGAATTAATTATTCATGCCCGATACTAGTCTTTTGAATCTACCTTATCTGCTCAGCTTTATTTATTCACCTATATTCTGTTTTTCCAAATCCTCCTTCTTTTCCTTATTGACTATATCCTTTTTAAGTATTGTTTATTTATATACTACATGGTTTAATAGAAAATTTTAGTGTTATAAATATTTTAGAAGTTATTAATTAAATAAAACATATTTAAAGTAAATTATTATTGATTTATTAATAATATTTGAAAAGTATCTTGAGATAAAAATTTAATAAATTTATGAATTATGGATTTAATGTTTTCGAATAGCTTCTTTGTAAATATAACTAATGATGTAAAGAATTGTTTTCAAATAGTTTTCATATAGCTATAAATGTGTTATTTAAACATATAAATGGTACTTACAAAAGAAGTAAGAAATTTTACAAATGGGTTTTGAAAAGTATTAAAGTATTAAAGAAAATTGAATTTCAAATGAAGTTTTCAAATGAATATTTCGAGTAAAATTTATATAATTTTAAATTAATTGTTTATTCTTGACTTTCAATCTACTTTTATTTTTGGTTGTTCTATTCTCCCACCTTCTTCCTTTTCGAGGACGAAAAGTTTTGAGTGGGGGAGAGTGTAACGACCCAAAATTTTAGTGATTTTATTTATTAAATCAACTAGAATTTTGTGAAATTTGAAATACTTGAATTTGAAAATAAAAATTTATTATTTGGAATATGTCTATTTTAACATAGCAACGGGTAAATTTTCATCTGATAAATTTGAAGTTTATTTTATTGCAAAATTTTATTTCAATTTAAATTAGTTAATAACAGTTGAATTTAAAAGTGTTCCGAAACTTAAATATGTCAACATGAGAAAATTTATTTAGAACACTCTGAATAAGACTGCATAATTCGTTTCACAAATTTCGGACGTTTCTAGCTCCGTTTGGATTTTTTCGTACGGAATAACAACGTATATCAGTGTCTGTATCGACTTTTTGATCGGATGATCCTGTCATTGATATCAATGTACCATTTTGATCGTCTCGTCGTGCTGATCACCATGATATATTCATCTCTGTATTTTGAGGTCCGGTACAAAGCGAAAACTGTGAAACGGATATTCGTAACGGTTCCGTATTTTGAGCCAGGGGGTTTTCTATATCTTTTGGTTATTGTGTAAACTGATGGCCGTTGCATTTATTTCCAGAAATTCATACCGTGACTCTTGTGATTCCAACCTTTATTATTAAAACCGTTCAATTTATTTTGGTTGTCGTTTGCAAAAATATATATTATGCGTGAGTTCTTAAGTACAGTTCCTTCCTCCTTTCCATTCCTTTGCTTGTTTCGTCTTCCAAAATTCGTTCAAACTCTTCTCTGACCATCTTCATTTGCTTTATAAAAAAAATATACATAGAATACATTTGCTGTTTGCAATTTCATATCCTTCTATACGCATCTTCTTCCCCTTCCAATTTTTTGAACCACCTTCAGATCCACTGTCGCTCGAGCCTACCTCACATCTTCACCGCCATCACCAAATTTGCCGAGCTTCCATCGCCCACTGCCCTTACCTGTTGCCGCCTACCCCAAGCAACCCGAGCCATAAACGTTCCTAGACCTGTGAGTACTCCTCTATCTTCCTCCTTTGTGCTTTCTTATAGGTGCGTATGTATATTTGTTATGTGGATCTGTATATATATGCCAGTGATAAAGAAAAATATAGTATAAACTAAAAGATTAATTTAAGTATATATATAAATTATTAATCTAAATATGATGCATATATATATACCTCGCGTTTGTATACATTTAGAAGGAGTGTTGGCTCAAATAGTTTTACATATGCGGTCTTGTGACTATATATGTATATTAGTTTATTTATTGTTTATAAAATCATGTATAGATGTTGGTGTTTTGTTATGTATATACAGATCAGTTTTCCGTGTATAGAATCTTAGTTGTATACTAGTTTACAAAAGTTCAAGTTGTTCATATTTATATATATATTACGGTTTATTTTATATGTTAGCAAAGGCCTTTTTTTTCGAACCTGCTTCACAGTTATAAGGGTTTTAAGCTTGAAGTATATGTATATATCTACGTTATGACAGTATATATAATGGTGTTTATAATATATTAAATATATATAAAGTATGTTTACAGTTCAAAAGTATTTTCTTGCAAACAGTATTCTATATTTTATTATAAAGTTGTCTATACATGGTTGTAGTTATATTATGATAGGCTATATAATCAGATAGTTTATATGTTCTTAACCTGCGTGTATATATATTTAGTAGTATAGATGTATGATGTCTGCATATAGGTGTGAATAGCCTGCATGTATGCATATATATATATATATATATATTCAGCCTATATTTTTATCTAATGGCATTATATGGTCTATATGTTTTGAGTAGCATATAGATAATTGGTTGCTTATATATGTAAAGTCTACATATACATTGTTCATACACGTTCAGTGTGTACGAATATTTTTGGATAGCGTGCATACATTTGCTTACATGTACAGATATAGTCTGCATATATATATATATATATATATATATATATTTGTACTGCATATATTTATAATGGGTCTGCATACATTTTGAGTAACATGAATGTAGTTGGTGGCATATATAAATAGCTTACATATATTTGTTTATATATATACACACTATTTTGGACTTAAGTTGATTTTGTCAATACTAAATTTATAATAAATATTGTTTTAATTATAACATATAATTTATTTTTATATGTTTGACTTTAGTATTTGAGTTTCAGTTTAAAAAAAATGGATTTTGAAATTCCTATATATATTTAATTTAATATATATTTGAATTTAAAATTTTTGATTATATTTATATATATAGTTGAATATAGTTATATATATAAATCCACTTATACCAATTATCTTCATCGATCAGTTCAGCTAATTTGATTTGTTTATATCAATTCCTATTGATTAGCTTTGACGTCAAATTCGTTCCAATCTTACTTTGCTTTGGAATTCGTGCCTGGATTCGTAGCTCGTTTCATTGTCTTTTCTTCTCTAGCCTCGAAAGGTGAGCAATCACTCACGATTAACGTTCTTATATTTATTAAATTTGATTTCAATTGAAACGACAATTGAAATATGCTGCTGTAGTTATTTAAATCGTTATATATGCTATTATCTATATCTGTTCACCTATGGGATATGACACCATATCCTGTTGTTTATATTATATTGTTATTGATGATATATGCATGTTATATATTATTATATCTGTTATCACTTTGCAAGTTCCCTGTTAGTATAGAATTCACTATGGGTTGAAATGATACATATCCGAATGGACTTTAGAATAGGAGAAAATCGTTATGGGTTGAAATGATAGACCCAAGCGATTTTCATTTGATTTGAATTTGGGTTTGTGGGTTGAAATGATATCTACCCGTATATATTTAAATTACGGATTGAAATGATAAATATCCGTATCACTTGACCATAGGATGGGAAATTGTATACAAACACCGTTGGTCCATATATAAACATTTTGAAAATAATTTCTAAGGTTTTGGAAAGAAATATATGGTTTAAATAAATACTGATTCTTAAGATATTATATATAAATGGTAATTTTATATATATATTTAGGAATAATATTTAATTTAATTAAGATTGATTTAATACATATAATATGTTAAGTATTTATGTTAATTTATATTTCAAATAGATTTTTGCAATAATTTGAATAAGTTAAGGTTGGGAAGATAAATTTGGATTTATTTGAAATTGTATTAAATTAAGAATTTTATTTAGTCAAATCGATTTGAAACTATTGAATGTAAAACTTAAAGATATGATTTTATTACTGGATGTTTGATTTAAGTGGTTTAATGAATATTTCACGTTTGGAAATGGCATTTAACTGGATGTTTGATTTAAGTGATTTTATAACTGGATGTTTGAAACCATCGTTACTTGTAATCAAACTTAATTTTTATTTTTGTGGAGACAAATAAATTTTCAAAAATTTCAATTAAACAACCAAAATCTTATACTTATCCTATAGTGTTTCTTTAAAAGTAAATCAAAAAGAAAATTTGTTTTGGAATTTTTTTTTAAGTTTAAGAAAGAAAATGCAAAAAAAATAAACCATGAAAAATCTAAAATGAAGGTGAGACTCCTCCCCATACCTGATTTTTACTATGTCCCCACAGTCAACCCAAGTGAAAGGAGAAAAATAAAATAAAAAATAAAAATATGACCTATATTTACATGAAAATGAAAAGGTTATTATTTACATGACATCAGAAAATATACCGTTAAAGAGTAAATGAAACAATCTTTCAAAGACCAATTCATTTGTCTCATCAAGTATGAGAGACATGGCTTAAACACAGAAAATCAAACCATAAAATATTTCAAAGTTCAATGTTGATTTGGAAAAACGAATGTCGTTTTATTGAAAATCTTATGAGTTGTTTTATTTTCGATGATTTTTGGGGTAGATAGAACAATTAGTTGAAATTCAAGTTTAGTCTTACCAAATTTAAATTCAAACTCATCATTGACAAATTCTTCAAAATTATTGATTTTAAAATCAAAATGGTGATTTAAATCTACCCCTTTAGAGTTCAATAACTCATCTTCGAAAAGTCCAAAAAATTTGTGTTCACAAAATTCATCTTCCTTTGTTGGATTATCAATAACTTAGTTACATGTATCAATTTCAAAATCTAAAGTTGTTGCATTCTATTTTTCAAAATCGAAAAAAGGAAGATCGAATTTTAAATTTAGTTCCATACTCTAAAAAGAATTGAAATCCAACTCAATTACGGAATTTTCAAGAGCTTCATTAAGATTTTCATTTTCAATTTCAAAAGTTGTTATTTGAAAATCGTCAATTTTGGTAAAAGATGGATTATTGTTTGACTCGTCACACGTTGGGAGTTGATTTTGTTTCTTACGTTGTTTAATATATGTTTCAAACAACAAACCCATATGATTTTTCTAAATTTCATCCATTTGCTCAACAAAATCAAATTTATAATTATTAATTTGAGAATTTTCAATTTGAAATTGTTGAGAACAAAAATTGTCCATTGCACCATAATTGAAATTATTCTCATTGCCAAAATCATTTAAAAAGTGGTTCACATTTCAATTTTGACTTTGAAATTCATTTTGGAGTTCGAAGTTGTATTGGCATGAGTTGTACTCGAATTCATTTGAATTTTGAAGTGAATTCAAATTTTGATTATTCCTAAATCCTTGACTTGAGTTACTGCACAGATATGAATTACACAAATCATTTATCCTTTGATTTTTTTGTAGAGAGTTCAAGTAAAGACGAAACAGTTTCAATACTCTTATCAAGAGTTGAGGGTTGGTCACTATTATGAGAATTTTTTCTGCAAAATCCAAATTGTTTGTACAATAGGAGTTATTAAAATATCCATAAGAGTTTGATGTGAAACCATATGGATTATATTGATTTTCACAACTATTATAAAATTCTTGTGAGTAGGGAAATTCAGACATTTTCAAAAATTGTTTTTTTTAAAGGAAAAGTATTTACCAAGGAGAATTTATTTTTCCAAAGGGAGATTTGATTTTTTTTTTTTGGATTTTCAAAAAAAAATTCTTGTTTTTGAAAATATTTTTTTTGGATTTTTTTTCAAGAAAAAAACTAACTCAATTTTTTTTTGGATTTTGGATTTTGATTGAAAAATTTCGAAGGAAAGGATTTTAAACTAAGTTAAGTAAAATGTACAATTTTTTTAGCTTTGGATTTTGTTGTTTTTTTAAAAGAAATGCATGAACTAATGCAACTAAATAAATGCAAGGATTTAATTAAAAATTTGCTGTCCTTAGTAGCTCCTAACCCAAAATTGTATAATCGCACTTTACCTTAATCCAACAAAATAGTTCTTAGCCAGGTAACAGACATGAGTTATCGGTGCACCACGAATCACCGTAGCAATGCAACCGAAGGTTTAAGTACCTTCAGAGAAACAATCGGGTATAATATTTATGAATCACCATAATATTTATAACTGATTATTGCTCTGCCGTAGCCTAGACACCAATAAATAAAATTGTTCAAAGAAGACAACTGTCAAGATACAATTAAGCTCTAGGTGAGCTCGTGACTCCCTTAAGTCTGAAGTCTAACCGTTATTATTAGCAAATTCTAAGATGAAATGCAATTTGTGGGTCAAGAAAGGAGTGATGAAATCCCCTACATTATGTGGATTTGGGTGTTGCCCTTAGAAATTAAAAATAAGATGAGATGAATACAAAACAGAAATTTAAATGTGAACTAATAATGCAACTACGAATGGATTTTGATTTTTTTTTTAAAATGCAAGCAACCAACAATGCTAAGCAAATAAAAATAAGTTATAAGAGCAAGATACCAGAGCATACAAAATTATTAGCAATTTATTTTCAAGAAGCAATTTTTTTGAAGCAAGCAAAGAATTTTTTTTTTAACAAGCATGCCTTCTCCTTCTGAATTTCTGCTTCTGCAACCTGAAAACTTGATTAACACGAATATTTATAAGACTAAAACAAAACCAACAACTGGATTTTTTTATTTTTATTTTAAAAAAATGTAAGAACAAAAAAAAGAATGGACATAAACAAAATGGAAACTAAAACAAAACAAAATAACAAAAAGAAACCCACCTGGCCCAAACATTTCCCCGTTCTCTCTTCTAAAATAAAAAACAGAAATCCACAGTACAACTCAAAATCGAATTAAACCCAGATTCACAAACAAATTCACGAATTCTGTAAAAGAAATTCGCAACCAAATTCAACGTTAATTCCAATTCCAATTCCCAGAAGAATGGCGATTCAGGTTCAGGCAAGGGAGGCGGTGGTCTTGATGTGTTGCGCTCGGTGATGGGTTTGTTTGAGTTTGTGGGTGAGGAGGAGCAGTTGATGTTGGGTGATGGTCAGAGGAAGGTCAGAGGAGGAGCAGAAGTAAGAGGAATTTTTTATGTTATGGTGAAGTTTGGATGTTAATATGGTAGTAAGGATGATGACAATTGGTTTGTGGTGAAGTATGGCCTTAGGCGGATGATGTATAGTGCAGTTGTGATCAGAAGTATAGTGAGAAATGTTGGAGTAGGAATTGTAGTGGAGTGGTGTTGCAGGTGATGATTTAGTGATGGTGATGGCAGAGTTTATGAATGGAAGAGTTTATGAATGGTAGTAGGAATGGTGGATGTTGGTAGTTGTAGAGGAGGCAGTTGTGGCCAAGTGTGATGAAGTTATGGTATGCAGTGTGGCAAAATGATGCACATAGTATGTCTGAGTAGGATGACAGTGAGGTGGTGGTTCAGTGACAGTGGGGTAAAATAGTGATGGGATGGAGTAAGGTTGATCATAGAGGGATGGTAGTTTGGGATAGTGGCAGTGTTATAAGATGGCAAGCAGGGTGATATTTGTTGATATTTGTGATATGGTTATATGTCAAGCAGGGTGATATAGCAAACAGGGTGTAGTGGTTGTATGGAGCAGTTGATGTAGTTGATGTTGTATGTAGTATGGCAGTGAAGTATGAAGGTTGTAGTGGGATTGATTGAAGAAGGAAGGATATAAGCAGTTGGCAGAGGGGATAGGTGAGTAGGAGATCGAAGTCATGTCAAGGAGTTTCCTGAAGTGTTGTGAATTGTGGATGTTGCAACAGTGATATGGTTGATGCAAGGTGTGGTTGGTCAGTAATGAAGTGAAGTGTAGTATGTGGTTTGGTTAGTGATTGCAGTGGTGAAGTAGGGGATGGAGGTGTTTCTGGTTGATGTGAAGTGATATGCACAGTTTTGTTGGATGGCGGTGAGGGCACTTGTATTGTGCACAGAGTATTTGTTGACAGTGGTGAGGCACTGTATGTCTGGAGGTAGAGTTGCTGCAGCAGTGATGAAGGGTGAAAGGTGACAGCAAGGAGGTTCTCTGGTGATGATAGTAGTTATGTAGAGGAGGTATATGGCAAGCAGTGAGTTTGGAAGCATGGTTGTGAAGGAGAGGTAGTAGTGGACCTTTGGTTATAGATTGTTGGATGGTGATGTAGAGAAAGTGAAGGAAGTTGATGCGTGAATGGTGGTTTGTTTGGGAGGTGGTGTATGGTAGTATCACTGTTCAGGTTGACAGGTTGTGGTGAATGAAATGGTATGGCAATGGGATGTGCACAATTAATGATGGTTGTAGTTTTGTATGAATGTAGCAGTGATTGAACTGGTGATGGAGGATTTGTGAGGTTGTGACATTGGAGGCAGGGAATGTGCTGCGGTTGGCAGGGTGCACAAAAGAGAAGAAGGTTGATGGACAGTATGGCAGGGATGTTTGAAGGATGTAAAACTGAATGGAGTTGAAGTGATTATTTGTACGTGGGGAGGTTGTGACAGAAGTGTGGATGGTTATTGTGTGGTGGTTAGGTGCAGTAGTTCTGTAGTAGTAGTAAGGAGATGTGCAGTAGTAAGGTAGTGGGAAGAGATGGTGAAGTTGACAGAGGAAGGTGATGTAGGCAGTGATTTCAGGAGATATGCAAGAGGAAGATTGGTGATCAGGTTTGAAGTATGCAGGGATGTGCAGGGTGGTGAATGAAGGAAGGATGTTTGTAGTTTTGATAGAGATTGTGTGCACTGTTCATAGAAATGATATGTGCAGTGGCAAAGAATGTATTTGTAAATGTAATGAAAGATGAAATGCAACGAAAATCAAATGAAAATGAAATGTAATTGCAAATGTAATGCAAAAAGAAAAAAAGAAAATGAAATGGAATATAATAATATATATTTTTTGAAATGAAATTGTGAATATTTTTTTAGTAATGCAAATGCAAAGAGAAAAACAATAAGCACTCAAATCGAATGAAAGCACAAAAATTACACACAAACACACAACAACATTTTTTTAAAAAAAAATTTCAACTCAACACACAAAATGAAAATACACTAAAATCAAACAAAAATAATTTGAAGAATAGAGCTAAAATCAAATCTATTTTCCCGGCAACAACACCAAAAACTTGTTGAATCAACGATTTTTCTATCGGTTAGAAGATCACCAAAAAATTGTAATAAAAATAACCTCAAGCGCACGACGTACAATTTTAGTACGTGGCGAGTACAGGCCGATCCGTAGGGAATTGAAGTGATTTAAAATCCTACTCAATCAAACTTAACCAAGATTTGAAGTTTTTTTAAGCTAAAAATGTAAAAAAACTAGGTAAACAAAATGAATAAAATAGGCGAGTAGAAGTCAATTTAGAGGCAAATCCCTTCTCATGATCACATAAATCAACATAATGAAATTATGATCTCTCTTTTGGTCATTTGTGAATTTAGTTGATGTTTTTATCATAAGTATGGTCTATTTGTGCTATTAATTAGCCCAACATAAACCATCAAACTTTAACACACCATATAAACCACTTGTCAACTCTCATGAAAATGATAATGAAGTTAAAAATAAAATATATTCTAAGCATGATCTATTTACTATTGATTAGTATTATAGACCATCAAATTTTTATTTTAAAATCCACTTCATTACCAACATCATATGTAGAAAAAGAGGTAATTTGTGTTTATGTTTGTTTAAGCATAGTCTATTTGGTGTCAACAACATAGGCTATCAAATTAAAAGTTAAACAACAAAATTTTACCACATCGAAAATTCCATGAAGCATAAAGAGAGATCAAACATTAATAAATCTGTTGAATCTACATGATTAAGAGAGCTTCATTACCCCTAAATTAATGGGGTTTAGCTTCTCATATTTGTTATCATTCAACAAATGTAGATTGCAAAATAAACATAAATAAAAGGAAAAGGAGAGCTAATTGAAATAAACTAAATCTAATCTACTTGCATAAAAGAAAGTGATCTAAACTACTAATATAAGAAGAAACAAACAAGAAAATAACATGAATTAAAAGTGCATGAATTAAAATTGTATATAAATAAAATACATGAAAAAAGGCTAAGAAGCCATTAAAAAGAGAAAGAGAGTTTTTGTTTATATTTGTGGCTACTACTAAACTAACTAGAAGGTGGTGCTAAGAGCCTCATTATATGAAACATAAGGGTTATGTAAACATGCATAAAACTCTAATCCATATTTTAGGGTGCTACCCAAATTGCCCTAGAGGAAGTGTGGCCACCAAGTTATCATTAGCATGTGAAAATCCTCCATTTAAATGTGCATGTAGCTTTAATTCCCACTAACATGTGCATTAGCTCCTAATTGAAGTTTATGGTTAGTAGGTAGGTGAGGTCCTCCATGATGCATGAATCGATTTATTTCCATCTTCATTTGTCTTCCTTCACTTGTGCATGCATAAATACATGAAGCCTTTTCTATTTTCCATCCAAATTCCTAAAATTAAAAAATAAAATGTGTAAATGACTTTTCACAAATTAAATCATACACAAAAATGACCGTTTTCCCCTAAATGAAGATGAATAAATGATGATTTGAAAACAATTTAAATTTTGGTTTAAACATGTAAAATACCCTATATGCTCATTTATTTAATTAAATTAGATTAAATATGAAAGTATAAATATGCACATTTACGTGCATATCAGCACCAAAGAGAGATCACAAATGAAATCATTATGTTAATTTAGTATGTTTTGTGAGAGCTTCATTACCTCTAAATTGAAGGGGTTTAGCTACTCATATTTGAATACATCTTAACATAAAATGATTTCAACGTAATAAACAAGAAAAATGAGAGCTAATTAAAAGAAAAGAGAGCTAACTACTTGCATGGAATAAAAATTAACTAATTACAGGAATAAAATCTATGCTACTAACATGAAATAAGAGGAGCACAAAGAAAATAAAAGAATATAAAATAAACAGCAATAAAAGAAAGCATGAAATAAAAATTGCATGAAAGTAGAGAACAAGGTTAAGAAGCCATTAAAGAGACATTTTATTTATCATTGATTTGTGGCTACAATATTGCATAAAAGAGAAGAAGATGATTACATGAAACATATGGGGTATTTATACATGCTTAAACACTAATTTATATTTTAGGGGACTACCAAAATTGTCCTTAAGATAGTGTAATCTCCAAGTAATCATTAGGGAATTAATTTATCCCCACTAACATGCCTTTAAATCTCCATTAGCTTGTACATGTGATTTTAATTATGGACCATTAGTTAGTGGGCATGTGGGCTCCTCCTTCTTTTATTTCCTTTCTTCATTAGCTTTCAACATATGTGCATGCATTCATCCTTGAAACCTCTTCATATTTGCATATCATTTCCTTCAAATAAAAATAGAAATGTTCAAATAAATTTTCCCAAAATTAATTCATACACAAAATTACCATTTTTTCCCCCAAATGAAGATGAATAAATGATGATTTGAAAACAATTTAAATTTTGGTTTAAACATGTAAAATATCCTAATATGCTCATTTATTTAATTACAAGAAGATTAAACGTGGAAGTAAAAATATACACTTTTTCATGCACATTAGGCAGGCTAGAGTAGCTAGGCGACTCATCAAAGGAAACATGATGCAAAATGATGATCGATGGAGCACGAAAGCTCATTGCCCAGGTCTACGCCTAGGAGCAGGCTACCATTGATCCACCGGTGGTACCTGCTCTCGGCAATTATAGCCTTAGCAAGGAGTAATAGCGGAGGATTTTCTTTCATTTTCGGGCATGGTTCCGCATGAGGCACTACCATGACTTCGGGAGACTTTAAGTTGCTCAAGAAAGTGGAATGCAAGGCGAAGTGCAGAGCAAGTCTGTACCTGTTAGTTTTGACCTTAAGATAAATTTGTTTTGATAAACTATGCTAGTCTTATATTAGTGACCACACATATTTCTTTATATTAGTGATCGTATGTATAGGTGAACGATGATAAGATATCTATAAAATCTTGCAATTTTAACGACTTAATATTTAAATGATTAATTTAAATATTTAATCGTTAGTTAAGAAAGCATCCTTTGCGCTTGACTTTTAGGGATGCGTGAATTGGGTCTCGATGCACCCGTAGTTGAGTTTGCTTTTCTGACGCAAGCAAAATGAGTATAAACTTGAATATGTTTGGAGTCGATGAATTTTTAAAATGAGTAATGATTTCTTGAAAGGAATGGAAATTTAATTTGAGCTAACCCTTTTAGCTTGCCTATAAGTTAGCTTATATATAACTAACTCTAATTCCATTTTCATTTCTATGTTACATTTCATTCCTCTTCTCTAATCTTTTTTAATTAGTCCGTTAAGCCCAAGCCCTAAATCCAACCAAATCTCTTTATAGAACATTCCTATATTCATGGAAAAATCATTATAATTCTAATTAGGGGAAGACTCACCACTTCTCCAAGTATTAGAGCTTGATTTGAAGTAGAGAGCTTCATCCAACTTTTCAAGAGAAGCAAAAGTAGGAGTTTGATGACTCTTGTTACTTCCTCTTGTTACTAAGGTAAGTGGGAATGTTTCTCCATATATTATAGAATTTATTTCTATTTATTTAAGTTATCTAATTTATAAGGTGAATTTGGAATTGATTAGGAAGTTGTATGTAACCTCATTAAACTATTATAAGCATATTCCACTTGACTAAATACTAAAAGAGTTAACTTGAAAGCTTATGTTAATGATTTAAGAAAGTTAGTAAGCTAGTAAATTGGATTTGACTTAATTGAATGTTTGCATGTGATGTTATGACAAATCAGAGACTAATTAAGTAGTATAATGATGTACATGTCATTAAAAAGCATTAATTAAACCATTTGAGTGATCTTTAGAAAAGTTAGTAAGCTAATTAAGTAAATTAGGAACTCTACACTTACTATTAAAGTGATTATGGGCCTAATAAAGCTTATTTAGCATTTGTAAACATTATTTACAGGAAGTAATCATTTTATAAAACAAAGGAATATTTTGTAAAATGAGGATAGTAAGCTAATTGAGTTGGTTATGAGCTCTACACTTATTATCAAAGTGATTAGAGGTTTAACGAGCTTAATTAGTACTAATAAATACTATTTAAGTAAGAAAATAATTTTATAAGTGAAAGATATATTTTATGAAATAGAACAAGATCTCATAAAATAATAATGAAGATGTTTTTATAAAATAGAATGAGATTTAGTAATAATAAATATATATTTTATAAATAGAATGAGATTTTATAAATAGTATAAACAATATATTTTATAAAGTATGAGATTTTATACAATAATACAATGTAAGTATTTTATAAAAGTATGAGATTTTATAAAATAGTAAGGAGGGATTATTTTATAAAGTGGTTATAAAGTTTTATGAAATAATTATAAGATGAATACTTAATTCTTGATGAAGAAATTAAGTATTATAAGAGTTTAAAATAACTTATAAGCTAGTTTTGTATTTTATAAATAATGGAATGATTCTATAAAATGGTAGAAAATAAGATTAGACTTTTATATAAAAGATTTGATTAATAAAAGTAAGATTTGATTATTAAATAATCGAATTGTTATTTGAATATATGTGTATATATATGTATATGGATAAGTATATGTATATGTGTATTTGAAGTTATATAATAATCAATACAATTCTTTTATTTGGATGGTTGATAATATTTGCTTATTTGTATAAATAATTGTACATGCATATGGGAACGTCCATAAGTGTATACAAGCACGTTACGAGCAATCTCATGTAGCCATAGTAACCACCGGATGTGCTAAGTTGCACGAGAGCATGCCAGATCGAGTAATCGCTTCTGTGAAGCTCAAAACTCAATTTATGAATTTTTATGTGTTTGCATATATGTGTGTGCACATGCGTGCATGAGTGGGGTGTATCGACACACATGTGAACATCAGGTGAGGTGAGAAAGTTGTTTGAGTTCATTTGGGCATGTTAGAAGAGCCCGGGTCATTGAAGTCGTCCGGGTGAGACTCTATATGGAAAAGAGCGGGATTCATATTGAAATCAGTTTTCAAATACTTAAGAAACCACTTCCAAAACATCAACCAATGAACTCCGGAAGAAGTCCGATGTGGCAAAGGAAGGCTACGGAGCTAGGCGACTCATCAGGCAAAGGGACGGAGAAGACGGGGCATGAATCGATGATTGTACAGTCATTTTCAATCGGAGAACGCGTTCGGGAGGTTCCTACCTTCCCCTGTCTTACTACCTAGAAACTGTCATTTTCTGTCCACTGAGGGTCATATTCAGTTAACTGAATGCGTATTAAAAACATTCCTAATGGGGAAAACCCAAAACAGAAGACTGGGAGAGGCAGACTCAGTTGACTAAGCTCAGTCGACTGGGAATAGGGTTCAGTCGACTAAATGGCATCCCCAGTCGACTGAATGCCTGGGCAGGGGATGCCTTCAGAGATTTCTTTATCCGTTTGAGTGAGGCTTTTCATGGAGTCTTGGCATGGCTTTGGAGATGTTTCGGGCTACACAAGAAAGTGGGATGTAAGGCGAAGCTTGAGATTTGGATGCAATGTATAGTGCTACGTATGTAGTCATTGATGATCGGACACGATATCAATGTAGTGATTGATTACATAGTCACCTTTCGTGAGTGTGTACGATTGAGTGGAGTTAGTCCATGCCCATTAACTTTTACTTTTGGGGTAGATGTGTTTGAAGAATGGTATCGGTCTTATAATTGTGACTGTAACCTATATTAATCAATTATTAATAATCATACATATATTGGCCTTATATTAGTGGTCATACATATTATTGGTCTTTCAGTGGTGCTCATCCATATAGATAAATGATAAAGAGATATTAGTCTTCGTTTATGATAGGCGTACTTGATTTCATGACGTTATATTTTGATATATATATACATACATCTATGTATGTATGCATATGTGTATATGTATATAGAATCAGTGTTCCTTTGTGGTATCCATGGCGTATTATACGAGATGACTGTTATTCTCTTTTGTTGAAGAGTTGCGCGAATTTGCTAAGAAATCCTTGTGTCCTAGAAAGGGATGATGACGGTCATCTACTACAGGATCATAGAACAGTTATGCTCATTATAGGGGTATGGTGTGATCCGCAAAAGTCTTAGGTATTTAGAATAGATCATATAACACTTATGCTCATTATAAGGGTATGGTGATTCTATTTACTATTGGGACTATGTTTCAAGTATATAGATGCATGGGTGTGTAAGGGTACTGACTTTATTTATCTTGAACTCTCGAAGGGAATCATTGGATCACGATAAATGTCTGGGTATGTAAGGATACAGACTCGGTTTATCTTGACGAGCATTGATATGTATTTCTTTGGTTGTCTTACATTTCTATATTGTTTGTATTGTTCGTTGGCTTATGTTATTGTTGTTACATTTATTATCAGTACATACTCCACGATAGACCTATATTAAAATCACCCTACTTTCGAATGTTGGGTTACACTTGTCATAGTATGATTGTTATGTTTCAGTTACATTATATTAGTTGTGCTGACTCATTAATTTTAGGAGAAGAGCAAGCTATGGTATGATTTCCTATCTCTTGTGATGGGTTTACTTTACTTGTGCATGGGCTGTCCAGATTACTCCTAAGCCATGTTTGCGGAAAGGACCGGAGGTGCCTTAGTGGTTTTTGTTCTATTTGTGTATAGGTTTGCTATACAGTATTTTGAGATAGTTCCCCTCACACTAGGCTTTATGTCTGACCCGCATTGTGTCTTTGTTTGTTTATGTCTTGACAACTCCTGAGTACTCGATTGAGTAGTTTGAGAGTCAGGTGCTTTTGAAGATATGTTATTAGAGTGGTGCAGTTAGAACTTTGGAGGTGAATGCGATACTTGGATATTTATCTACTTTATATTGTACTAGTACATGACATATGTTATTTGTATATGAGACTTATTTTATCAGATGTTTTATTCTGACTCTCTGTATTGATATCTATTTATTAGTTACTTCCGCCATAGTAGTCTCTTATATATATTGTTCATCCAATTCTGTTTATATTCAGTATATTATATGTTATCATTTTGATGTGAGACCGTGTCGTTGTGCATTGATATGTTGTTTTGTTTCTTCTTCTTTCTTTCTTTTCTCGACAAGTCGTCTTTTATGTTATCCGAAAGTGTGGCGTTGATGTGAGGTGCTGATTTTTAGGTGTTATGAAAGGCGGGTTGTTACAATATCAGTTCTGGATTTCATGATATGCATATACGATTATGTGAAATTATATTTTGTATACGATTTTGGTTTTACTTTATGGCTCCCAACGACATATTATACGGGACACACCCATCATTCTCTTTTGTAGATGCGTAATGTGATTTTATTGAAAAATCCAAGACAACTAAGAATAGGGAGACAATGACAATCATCTATGAGTGGGTCACATATCACTTATGCTTGATAGGGGGTACGGTGAGATCCACATAGGTTTCAAATATCTAGAGTAGGTCATATATCACTTATGCTCGATAGGGAGTACGGTAAGATCTACATGAGTTCTACAACACCGAATAGGGCTTGGGTCTATGGTATAATTTAGTATTGGCACTATTTATTTTGGACCCTCGACAGGAATCATTGGATCATGATGGATGCCCATTGGGGACTTAGATTTTAGATATCTAGAGAAGGTCATATGCCACATATGCTTGATATAAGGTATGGTTAGATCTACATGAGTTCCACCACCTTGGATGCAGCTCAGGGTCTATGGTACAATTCGGTACTGGCTCTATTTATTTTGGGTACAAGTCCACCGTAGACTTCATACATCAGCTATGATGAGTACCAATTTATATTCACTATTTGTCTTTTATCGTTATGTTGTGGACGGCTATTAGTATATCAGTTGGTTAATAATAGTAGTGTGTATTTTAGAATAGACCTATATTATGACATCTATATTACCAATTTTTGTTAATTGGGTTGTATTTATCATAATATACTATTATGTAGCAGTCACCTTATATTAGTTATGTTGACTCGTTGATTACAAAAGAAGAAGAACAGAGTGAGGTATAGCTCTTTATCCTCTGGGATAGGTTTACTTTACTTGTTTACAAACAATCCGGATTACCCATGAGCCACGTTCGCTAAGAGGATCGGCTATACTGTAGTAGTTTCCTGTTTTATTTGTATATAGTTTTGATACATGATATTTTGAGATAGTTCCCCTCACAACTAGCTTTAAGTCTAACTCATGTTTTTTCTTTGCCAGTTTATGTCTTGATAACTCTCGAGTACATGATTGGGTAGTTTGGTAGTTAGGTGCTTTTAGAGATATGCTATTAGAGTGGCAAAAGGCGCGCAGCTGGAGCTTTTTGGGAGCGTGATGTCAATACTTCAGATATATACTTTTTGTTGTAACAGTACATGACAAATAAGTTATTTATATATGAGACTTGTTGTATTCGATATTATTCAAGACTACGTATGTGTCAAGTTGATGTATTCTAACTTTTTGTATTGATATCCATTTATCAGTTGCTTTCGTGAGTTAATTATTTATCTAGCTCTGTTCATGTATATTCAATATATTTTATGTTATCATTCTAATGTGAGATTCCATCGATTTGACGTGGTTACGATGTTTTGTTTTAATTTTACCCTAAAAAATTGTCTTTTATGGTATTCGAGAGTCATACGTTGTCATTTGACGTTGATTTAGGATATTACGAAGGGTGGGATATTACATATCTCTCGATGAGGAAGTGACGATAACCAGTGCAACGGATTCTGACACAACACCCATGGAGGAAAGGTTGAAAATCAATTTTTCTAAGATCAATATGATGCTAAAACCAAGAGAAGCCTTCCTTGGTTATTCCAACCTCTACTCTTCTAGCAGCTAGTATATCTTTCGACACTACCAAACCTAGCACTTATTCGACTAATGACTGTGACTGGTATGAAGACCTCGAGGGTCGTCTTGCAGCTCCAAATAATGCCATCCCTCTGAAGAGAAAGTCTCCTTCCTTTAGGAAGGACTGGAAAAACAATAAGAAAGCAAGGAGGTGGTGTGGGTTGCGGAATAATGGATCTTAATTTAACACTATATGGGGATGAATAGTGTTTTCTAACTTATGTAAATCCTTTTAAAATTCTTTTAAGATTAATACCAATTCACAAATTAACAACACAGATTTATACTAACAATCAGTCACAGATGCAATCACGGATAAATATAAAAGAAATAAAGTAAAGTAATAGTTAGAGAGGTAACACTAGAGATTTTGTACTGGTTCAGATTTCTCCTTCATCCAATCTCGTATAATTTCTTGTACATAATTCTTTTGAAAACCTAGTGCTCTATTACCAAATGTGGATTGTGGAATAATGGTTCTTAAGACTAATTTAACACTAGAGTGGGGTGAATAGTGTTTTCTAACTTATGTAAATCCTTTTAAAATTCTTTGAAGATTAATATCAATTCACAGATTAACAACACAGATTTATACTAACAATCAGTCACAGATGTAATCACAGATAAATATAAAAGAAATAAAGTAAAATAATAGTTAGAGAGATGACATCAAAGATTTTATATTAGTTCGGATTTCTCCTACATCAATCCTGTATAATTGCTTGTGCAGATTTCTTTTCAAGCACCTACTTTGTAAGGTAGCAAGCAAACCAATTACAATCTCGATTTTAAGGCTACGAGAAACACTCTCATGTATTCAGGGTCCAGGACAATCTCTCTTAATTTACCATGCTACAAGAGCACCCACTAGATTTGAACGAGCTACTAAGCACACCACTTGATTTGAATGGGCACAAACACACCCATACAAACAAGAGTAGAATTAATGATTTTCCAAAGACAAATAGTTAAATTTTGGATACAGTGGATCCTATAGTCTCTTAGATAGCACTTTGATCTTTGAAATGAGAGAGAGAGATGCTTACAAAATAGTAAGTAGTAGTGAATCAATACAATGGAGTATGAATTGATTCTATATGATTTTGAAGAGAATGGAGTATATTTTTCAAGAGAATTTGAAGAGAGTAAGGAGTGAGAAGAAAGTAAGTTATTAGTTAATTCAAAATTTTTTTGCACTCCCCTTTATATAGAGAATAAATAGATGTATCCATTCGTAAAGGGTTGTGTCCAAAGGACACTTCCATTCAAAATTTATATTGACATATTAAAATGTGTATATTGACATACGCTAGTTAAAATTGAAAAATGTTTTCTTTTAAATGGTTTTTAAAATTCTATACTTTGTAAAATAATTTGAACATAGTTTTTAAAAAGTTTTGAACTCTTATAAATCTTTAATAAGATATTTAAAAATATATTTTGAAATTAAAACAATTTATTTTTATTTAAATATCAAAGATTAATAGGTGGAGATAAAGATCAGAAATTACTATCAAGGACTTTAACAATATATTCTAATGACTCTAAACACTAAATTATAATCTTGAGCTCTTCGTATCTTTGTCTTTAAACTCATGAATCTTCGTATCTTTAATCTTGAGTCTTTATACTATACGGTCTTCGATCCAGCACCTGTGTAATATTCTACAATGTATATTATATAACTTGGCAAACATTAGTATCTATTTTATATGGTTGTTTTCATTAAAATCAAGTAATCTCCCTCTTTTTGATGATGATAACCATTAAATATTCATGTATATAAAATATTATATAGCTCCCTCTAAGTTACATAACTCCCTCTAAATATATGCATGTGTATATTTTATATTTTTCTCTCCCATCATCATCAACAGAAATGGGTGGAAAAATAAAACTCCCTCTAAATATTATACTTATAAACTATGAAATCAAAATTAATATTTAAGAATCAAGTTATATGCTAATCAATTATGGGTTTAACCGTATAATTGCGATTGGACTAAAATAATTAAAGCATAAAATAAATATGACATATAAGATGCAATACAGGAGACATAAATGAAAAAATACTGGAAATTTAATATGATATAATCATAGCGTATATTAATATATACAATGATCAAGTTTTAAGCTATATACTAGATATTAAAGAAATAAATAGGATAATGCAAACTTTATTTATTTATTACAAAATACGCACTATACTACAATCAAATCAAAACCAAACTTAATTATTTCACAATCCATACTATATAATCACACTAAATCAAATAAATCTAAGCCTAAGAGTATTAATTATTTACATACACTTACAAATTAAAACAAGTAGAAATCAAGATATTCTTAGGGACTTCAGCCCAACCTTCAGATCCAAAGATTGAATTTGCTTTGATGGCATCCAATCTCCATTATCCTTGGTGTTTGAGCATTCTAGGTTGCTAGTTTGATCATCTTTGATAAGGGAGGAAATCAACCAGTGAAGAGCATCAAAATGTTTCTCTTGTTCTTTAACCATTTGCAGTTGGCTTAGTTCCAAATGCCTCTGATTTCTTAGTATGAAGGAGAGAACATCTTTGAATGAATGGAGTGTCTCCTCAAAGCTTTGACAAAGTTTGTAAAGAAATATGCTTAAATAAAAGTGAAAAGTCATTTAAAATAATTGAATTGAAAGTAGTTACAATTTTTTTAAATTTAACATTTTTGCCAAACGGCTATGTTATGTTGACATATACAAATATGTATGTCGACATACGTACCTAAAATTACTTTTTAAGTTTTCGATATATTTGTAGTTTCTACTAAATCTGGATAATAAATGAAATCATTTTGAGACGAGTCGATCAAACCAAGAATATCATTTTGAAAAAAAAGATCTTGAAGGCAATAAGAAGAAAAATCATTAAGTTTTGCAAATCTTCCGGGAAATACCTTTCTTGATGGCTTCCTTGTCAATGAAAAGAAAGCCTTTAATTCTTTTTGAGGGCCCAATAGTTTTTGATTATTGGCTTGAGGAGGCCATTTTTGAGTACTTTAGGAGATAAGAGAGTGAAGCAATGTTTTGAATTTCTGAAATAAGGCGAGTGAATGAATATATAGAATTGTATTGATTAATAGGGTATAGAATGATATGTTTTAGGTCAAAAGATGCCATTTTAGGTTTTTAGAATTAATGAAAAAGAGAGGGAAATTCAAAATTTGAAATGAAAAGAAATTTCAAAATTCAAGCTAGTATGTCGATATATGGATTTGGGTATGTTGACATATGGGCCAGAAAATTCAAAGTTAAAACTAAGACAAAAGATTCCTATACACACACACACACACTCTTATATGCATCCATTATTATTAATCTATAGTTTACTCCTAAATTTAATAGTAATAAAATTAAATAAAATGGTACAACTTTTTGCTCTTTCCCTTTGATCTGTTCCGATTAATCTACTATTGTCGTGAAACAAATGTTTGCATTAGTGTCCGGTTCATTGTCACTTGAAGTGATATCTTAATCATCTAATGTTGTTGTATAAGCTCTTTCTTTTTTGGATGAATCAACAATTGGCGAGATTCTTGATTTCTTTTGATGTGGACAGTCTCTTTATAGATGACCAAGTTCATCACAGCGGAAACATTTACTTGCAGTTCCATTTCTAGGAGTTTTGTTTTGTGGTCACCAAAAGTTGTTCACCTTTCTATACTTTAGGAACTTTCTGAAATTCCTGGTCATGAAGGCAATCACCTCATCATTGTCATCATTTGAATCCCGATCATCGGTTATTGCGTTGATGGCAATGGGTTTCTTTTCTATTGCCTTGTCTTCTCTTCAACCCGGCAATTGTGCTTTATAGGATATTAAATTACCTATTAAATCTTCAATTTTTAACGTATTAATGTCATAGCCTCTTCGGTTTCTAATGTCTTTTGATCCCACTCTAAGGAGAGTAATTTGAGGATTTTTCTAACTTGGTCCTCTTTATAAAAGTTTTTACCTAATGATATTAAAGAATGTACTATATCTTGAAACCTACAATAAATGTCAGAAATAAACTCATTCTGATTCATTTTAAATAATTGAAACTGATTATTTAACATGGAAATTGTAGTCTGTTTAACGTTATCCTTCATATGTAACTTGCAATGTTCTCTAAATTTCATATGCAGACATACAAATAGAGACTCTATTAAATTCATTTTTAGCTAAAGAGTAAAAATGTATTCATAGCCTTAGAATTATTAAGTGCTTCTGTCTTTTGGTCAACAGTTCATTGTGAAAAGTTAGTTTGTGGTTCAGTGTATTCACTTTGTATAATATTCTAGATGTCTAAACCATTAGACTGTAAATAAATCTTCATCCTACATGACCAATAAGTTTAATTATTGCCATCAAATAGTGGGGATCTAGCGGTAGATTGTCTTTCTACAAAAGTTTTAACAAGTGTACTAACAGTATTACTAGCCATTTATACTTTTCAAAAATTAGATTATGAGTTTGTGAAAACCTAGTGCTCTATTACCAAATATGGATTGTGGAATAATGGTTCTTAAGACTAATTTAACACTAGAGTGGAGTGAATAGTGTTTTCTAACTTATGTAAATCCTTTTAAAATTCTTTCAAGATTAATATCAATTTACAGATTAACAACACAGATTTATACTAACAATCAGTCACAGATGCAATCATAGATAAATATAAAAGAAATAAAGTAAAATAAGAGTTAGAGAGATGACATCAAAGATTTTATATTAGTTCGGATTTCTCCTACACCAGTCCTGTATAATTTCTTGTACATATTTCTTTTTAAGCACCTACTTTGTACGATAGCAAGCAAACCAATTACAATCTCGATTTTAAGGCTACGAGAAACACTCTCATGTATTCAGGTTCTATGACAATCTCTCTTGATTTACCGTGCTACAAGATCACCCACTAGATTTTAACGGGCTACTAAGCACACCACTTGATTTGAACGGACTACAAGCACACCCATACAAACAAGAGTAGAATTAATGATTTTCCAAAGACAAATGGTTAAATTTTGGATACAGTGGATCCTATAGCCTCTTAGATAGCACTTTGATCTTTGAAATGAGAGAGAGAGAGAGATCTTACAAAATAGTAAGTAGTAGTGAATCAATACAATGAAGTATGAATTGATTCTATATGATTTTGAAGAGAATAGAGTATATTTTTCAAGAGAATTTGAAGAGAGTAAGGAGTGAGAAGAAAGTAAGTTATTAGTTAATTCAAAATTCGTTTGCACTCCCCTTTATATAAAAAATAAATAGATGTATTTTACAGTCTTCATATCTTTTATCTTGAGCCTTTGTACTTTATAGTCTTTGATTCAGCACCTACGTAATATTCTGCACTATATACTACATAACTTGGCAAAACATTAGTATTTGTATTTTATGTGGTTGTTTTCATCAAAATCAATAATTGAGGTATTAACAGGGGAAGCATCTTTGACGGAAGTTCTGTAGCTTCTTTTTGTATGTTGCTTCTTTTTTTGCCTTTATTCGGTATATAGGTTGACGTTGTGCAAAAGCGGCCCCCACAAATCTTGTATGAAAAGCTATATAAATAAGAAGATTGTTTTCTACCCAACCTTTTTCTTATTTTCATTCCTACATTTCTTATTTCTTTTGCCTATATACTTGCATGCATGCATAATATAGTCATAAGTGATTCATTTACTTACATATTATTCATCCCTGTGACTGCGATCTATGCAATGTCATTATTTACTATAACTCCATCCATTAAATAATTTTCTACAATTGTTTGTTTTCTTTTCATTACTTATTTTACTAAACAAAACTGTATTTCTTTGGCTAACCCTATTTATCTTTGGCTGAACATATCTCACTTGGCCATAAACAAAGGTATATTTCGTTGGCCAATTTCGTGGTCATCCAAATTTGTCTTTGGTCAGATGTATTCCGTTCAGCCATAAATGAGGGTGTACTCACAAAAGATTTACTTTTGTCATATTCGTGAAAGACTTAATTTCGTGCCAAACTCCTATGTTTGGGAATCAATACCTTGGATGCTTGTCTGTGGATGTCCGCTTGTGTTTCATATATCTTCTAGTGACGATCAAAGATGCTTCGCCAACCCACCTTGTTTATCATCAATTGAACATATCACATTGGGCCGTAAACGGGGTTGTACCTACAAAAGACTCAATTATACACTGACTCTTATCTCTGGAAATCGGTATCTCGGATGCATATCTCTAAGCATCCATCTGCGACCCCGCCTATCTTTGGGTATTGCTCAAAGATGCTTGTCGACGATCACCGCTTATCAATGGCTGAATGTGTCTTGCTAGCCCATAAGCAAGGTCAAACCAACAAAAAATGTAATTCTACACCAGTTCCTATTTCTTTTCAAGATTTTCCTATTCAGGATAGAAAATGTTTTTTCGATAAAGAAAAATAGATATAAGATATAGAGGAAATATACTCTCTTGGATCCAATGCCTTGGACACCTATCTCCAAGCATCAATCTTGACCTTGTCTAACTCTAGGCATTGGTTAAAGATTTGATGTACAAGGGAAGTCGTCCGATCGACCCGAGTACGATGATACTCCAACTATCTAATGATTGATCGAAGGAGTTAATTGGTACCTAGCTCTAGATACCTAGATATCTGGGTTTTTTTCAAAACATAGAATGTTTGTGTAACAACCCACATATTTTACGATTTGTATATTTAAATGTTTTATTTAAATATAGCATCGTTAAACGGATTGAAATCCGAAAAGCTACTTTTTGTAAACAGTCGAATTGGGACTCGAGACCACTTCCATTGAGTCCAAAATGGCATTTACAACTTTTTGAGTATAAACATCGATATGTTTGGAGTTGGGTGAATTTTGCTATTTTCTATTTTTGGGTTTGGGTTTCAGCCCATTAACCCAACTGAATACCCTAACTCCACTCAACTTCCTTCATTCATTTTCATTTCCTAACACTCTCAAACTTAATAGAAAAATGGGGGAAAGAATGGGAAATTAGAATTCCAAACCCTAGTTTAATTAGGAAATTCAAATTCAAGCTCTAGAAAACAAAGAGAAGCTAAGGTAAGCATCATCTTCTTCTTCTCCATCTCAATCTTTCTTCAATTCTCAGAAATTCCTAACCCTAACTTAGGAAAAACTTCACCTTTGATTATAAATTGAAGATTCTAGAGGTGTGTTAAAGAGGAATTGTTCTTGACTTGTTTTAAAAGCTTCTCCTTCATTATTTTTGGGTTTAAAGGTGAGTTCTTTAACTCACATCTACGTCTATAGTTATCATTGTTGTTAGGTATGAATTCCTAACACTTGTGCATATTCATTTGCTTTTGATTTGAATTGATTTGGTGAATTATTCCAAATTTTGGTGTTTTGGTCCAATTTTATGAAAATCCTTCTATGGATATTTGGACATGATATTCGGGGTGTGTCGAAGAACCTATAAGGCTGGGTTGTCGCTTGGCGTAAATCCCTAGTCGTCGTTGCTCGCTCAATCGCTCCCGAATCATTTTGGCCATCATGGCCTAGGAAAATTATTGCCCATACCAGGTGTTCAGACGTCTGGATATCAATTCCAAACGTCTGGATTGGCCTTCTGGAGAAAAGAATATACGACAGAAAATAAAAATTGCAGAATACAGAATCAGACGTCTGATACCACCTTTCAGACGTCTGAAACACCCTGTCAGACGTCTGATACCACCTTTCAGACGTCTGAAACACCCTGTCAGACGTCTGAAGCCATCTTTCAAACGTCTGGATGGTTTCTGAATTTCTAGAACCTAAATCCAAACGTCTGGATTGACCCCCAGACATCTAGAACTGTTCATTTTGCCTATTTTTGAGTGGATTTCCAATTTTAATCGATTTTTGTTGATCCGATTAGTTATTATCACTTTTATCGATCTTGATGACTTCTTTTTCGGGATTTTTGGGAATATCCATTTTGATGGATTTGGTATCGATTTCTTTGGATTTGATTCACGTCTTCGAATGTGAATCTTGGTGATTGATTGTTTTTACAATCATTTTTGTGATTTGTCACTTTCAAATACAAAGGTTTCTATACTAGTAGTATCTATTCAAACTCTTTCACAAAGATGATTTCAACTCTATTTTTAATACAAAGCTCGTTTATAAAACCGTTTTCTAATCTATTAGTATATAAAAACCTTTACCTCATTCGTATGAGAAATCTAATTAAACGGCTTAGTAAAACAAGTGGTATGAAACGCTTGCGTTTACTTCATCGGTTAATTCTTGGACTTGTTCGATTGAACTCTTGTGACAATTTTCGAGTGGAAATCTACAATTTGTTAGTAAATATTTGAGTTAAGCTTGTGGTTATGGGACAAGCTAAACCCTTATATTTACTAGCTTAGTGTAATTCACACTTTTTATTGATCGATGATGATCATTTTGTGATTTAGACTAGCGATGTGCGATGTCTATTTGTTTGTTTGGGGACTAAAAACCCCGTTTGTGGAACTTCGGTTCAAATTTGGCGGGATAGCGACCCATGGTCTTCGGGCCATTTGTGGAGCTTCGGCTCAAAATTTATGGTTAGCGACCAAGGAATAGCGTTCCGTTTGTGATACACGTGTTGGTGAGTTTTCATGCTCCCGTTTGTGATAGGCCTCCCCCTTTTGTGATTTTTGGATTTCTAGTTGATGATTTCTAGAATTTGTGTTTCACCTCTTTATGTGATTGGCAATGATATGTTTGTTAATATTTGTGGTTTGGTGAATGAAATAAAGAATATGATATTCTTTTTGTTGCTTTGAGATTCCTTGAGATATTGTATGATTTTGTGGTTGTTTAAAACATACTTGTCACAGTATGGCATTATTGTTATCATACGCTTTGTTATATCTCTACTTATATCTCATTTTATAAATGATAATTATAGCTAGACTGATCCGTTTATTATTTTCTTATTAAATAATACTCGGGTCAGACTGAGATGTTACAGGTGCTTCTGCTTGACTCCTTATTTGGGATCATCTTTTGACTTTTGTCTAACTACATTAGATTTGTTGTTTTTGTTGTTATACATTTGAGATAGAGACTCCTTGATGTATACATATTCTTTTGTCTAGCACTTGTATCTATTCTTTTGTGATATTATGGATCTTGTTTGACCACTTCTCTGATGTACACTTTTATGTGTTATATTCATATCTGTTTCCGCCTTTGAGATATGAACATCTGTGACTGATTTATGTTATGCTTATTTCTAATTTGTTTCCGAGGTCCACTAGCCACTGTGTGGTAGCTTTGAGTTTGTATTTGATATGTCGGATTTCCTCTTGAAATGAAATGCATGTTATACTATCTGACATATCGGTACTCGCACAAAGCAATTACACGGATGGCCGCTCCTCAACAGCCTTATTCTTCGCGCTAAATGATGGCATTACTCCGTAGTGTTCTTGGCTAGCGTGAGTATAGAGGTGGGGTGTCACAGCTTGGTATCAGAGCCAAACTTCGGAACAATATAGAATAATCTAGCAAGGATCATTGTCCTATGTCTTTCTTAGGAGTCGTGCCTTAGGATTAATTCGAGTCATTGAACCCGTTCTATCCTATTTCTTTTTA
Source organism: Allium fistulosum (assembly GCA_030737815.1). Lineage (NCBI taxonomy): Eukaryota > Viridiplantae > Streptophyta > Magnoliopsida > Asparagales > Amaryllidaceae > Allium > Allium fistulosum. The sequence goes on from CM060904.1 coordinate 696,080,608, forward strand.
TGATGCCTTGTTTTATCAATCAAGTTTGTTTGATATTCATTCTAAGATTAATCTTTTTTCGCTTTTCTTTCTTTCTTAAAGAAGAGAAATGGTTAGACCTGGCCGTCCCAGCGCTTGTCAATCTAGTGCTACTCCCCAGGATGGAGTATTTATGTCTGCTCCGCAACTTCTAAATCTTGTAAGAAATGCTCAAGTTGTCGGACCCACTCCAGAGCCCACCCAACCTAAATCTGAGTTTGCACGCTTGTGCAGTGATTATACCAACTTGGGTGGAAAGGCATTCAAAGGTTCCGAGAGTGTTATAGAAGTCCAGGCTTGGCTTCGAACATGCGACCGCATCTTTTCTCGCATGAATCTTATTGGTCTCCATCGAGTCCAAGTGGCTTCTAGCATGCTCCAAGAAAGAGCATTAGACTGGTACGAGCTTTTGATCTTTGAAATTAGTGAAGCGGATCTTACTTGGGAGCAATTCCGAGAAAGGTTTGAGTTGAAATTTTTGCCGGAAGTTGAGAAAGTATCTTTAGCTCGACGATTTATTGACCTTGTTCAAGGTGAATCTTCCGTGACGGACTACATCGCATCTTTTGAATCTCTCTCCAAAAATGGGGTCGAATATATTAATACCCCATTGAAGAAAAACCAGAGATTTGTTTATGGCTTGAACAAGAGCCTCAAAAAGCCATTACTTCTAAAATTAGAAGTTTCTTTTGATCATTTTGTTGATATTGCTCTTCGTCTCAAAGAGGCTGATAAAGATAGTGATGCTGAGGTCAAACAAAACATCAATAAAAAGAGACCTTTTAAATTCAAGCCTAATCCCAACAAGAAGGGAAAGCAAGCAACACCGGTAGCAAATACTCCTACCTCTCGTCGTGGAGAATGTTACAATTGTGGTTCTAAGGACCACTATGCAAATAAGTGCCCGAAATCTCTTTCTTGCCGTTATTGCAAGAGTTCGGATCATACTATATCTTTATGTTCCAAACTTCAGGGCAAGAAGGAAGGCAAGCTAAATGTTGTACAAGCTCCTGCTAACACTTCTCGTGGTCAAGGTATTTCTCATTCTATCCTTGATGGCATTATTATATTTCGTGATCTTCCTATTCGAGTTCTTTTTGATACGGGTGCATCTCACTCTTTTATATCAAAAGAACTTGTTGATGCTTTGTCTTTGAATGTAATTGGCTTGATGACTTCTTTGAGAATTGCGAATCCAGTTGGTGGATCCACAACACTCAGTTTACTTTGTAAAGATGTCAAAATTATTTTATGTGATTACTCTTTCCGTGCCGATTTGCATGTTATGCGTTATTTAGGTTTCAGAATGATTTTGGGAATGGATTGGCTTAACCATTATGAAGCCCATATCCTATGTCCTGAGCGGACTATTTATCTTCGGCATCCTCAATCTGTTAAGCAGATTTCTCTTGTTTTGAAAGATTCAGATTCCAATTCGAAAGCATCCTTGTATTCTTTAAATCCTCATGATGACGATAATGATGATGAGGAAGATGTTATTTCTCTTATTCGCATTGTTCGTGAATTTCCCGACATATTTGAGCCCGTTTTAGGATTACCACCTAAGCGAGCAATTGAGTTCAGAATTAATCTAATCCCTAGAGCTCTGCCTATTACTCGTCATCCTTATCGTATGTCCAATAAAGAAAATAAGGAGATGCGTAAACAATTATCCGAATTGGAAGCGAAGCAATTTATTCAATCTAGTTCCTCTCTATAGGGAGCTTCGGCCATTTCTGTGAAGAAATCTGATGGTACACTTAGGCTTTGCATCAACTATCGCAAGCTTAATGATCTCACCATCAAGAATAAATATCCCTTACCGCGGATTGATGATTTATTCGATCGGCTTAATGGTGCTAAAGTATTTTCACAGTTGGACTTAGCAACCGGTTTTCATCAGCTCCGTATTGCAGAGGATAACATTCCTTTGACATCGTTCCGTACTCGTTATGGATCTTATGAATGGCTTGTTATTCCATTTGGCTTGACGAATGCTCCAGCTTATTTCGTCGACCTTATGAATCGAGTTTTCAAAGACTTCCTCGACCGATTTGTTCTCATCTTTATAGATGACATTCTTATTTATTCTAAAACCGTGGAAGAGCATGAAAATCATCTTCGGATTGTGTTGGAAATTCTTAGGAGAAATCAATTGAAAGAAAAAATTTCTAAATGCCACTTTTAGCAATCTCGTGTGAAATTTTTGGGGCATATTATTTCTGAATCCGGAATTTCTGTGGATCCTTCAAAGATTGAAGCGATTCAAAATTGGAAGAGACTAGAGAGTGTGATGGAAATTCGTAGCTTTCTCGGATTGGCGGGCTATTACCGTCGGTTCATAAAAGACTTTTCTAAGATTTCCGTACCTCTTACTAATTTGACAAAGAAGGGAGTTAAATACATTTGGTCAGACAAATGTGAAGCTTCATTTCAAAAATTAAAAGAACTCCTTTCCGATGCTCCTATTCTTGTGATTCACGATGGGAAACAAGATTTTATTGTTTATACCGATGCTAGTCGTGTTGGTTTGGGTGCCGTTCTCATGCAAAGGGAACGTGTTATTGCTTATGCTTCTAGGCAATTAAAGCCTGCCAAGACTAGATATGCCACACATGATTTAGAGCTCGCAGCTATTGTTTTTGCCCTTAGAATTTGGCATCATTATCTTTTGGGGGAGAAGTTTGTTCTCTACACCGATCATAAATCATTGAAGTATTTATTTTCTCAAAAGGAACTTAATTTGCGTCAACAGCGTTGGCTCGAGTTCCTTGCATCTTATGATCTTGATATTCTCTATACTCCCGAAAAGGGAAATCTTGTTGCCGATGCCCTTAGTCAGAAGCAACAAGCAGTTGTTTCCATGATGATATCCGAATGGAATGATCTCGCGACTTTATCCACTTGGGAGATTCGAGATCGTGAATCCGATTTATGTTCATCTCTTGTTTTGTGTAGCCTTAAGGCTTATCCTTCTCTTTTAGACCGCATTCTTGAAGCTCAAAAGCATGATCCCGAATTGGTTCTTCTTAGCCAAAGTTGTAGGGATAAAATTGATATTGAAGGTTTGAAAGACTTTGATATTGATGCTCGTGGTGGTATTCGAAAATTTGGTAGACTTATTGTGCCAAATATTATTGATCTTCGTAAAGATATATTAGAAGATTCTCATCGATCTAAATTTACCATTCATCTCGGTAGTAGTAAAATGTATGCGGATATGAAGTAACTTTATTATTGGAATGGAATGAAATCTAATATTGCTAACTTTGTTAAGCGTTGCATGACTTGCCAACTTATTAAGGCCGAGCATCAAAGGCCCGATGGGTTATTGCAACCATTGGAAATTCCAATATGGAAGTGGGATCAAATTTCCATGGATTTTATTGACGGTCTTCCCCATTCTCGTTCGGGCCATGATAGCCTATGGGTGATAGTAGATAGACTTACAAAATCCGCCCATTTTCTTCCCGTTCGGTCCAATCGAACCGTACCTATTTCGGCTAAACTCTATGTCAAGGAAATTTTTAAATTGCATGGAGTTCCTACTTCTATTGTTAGCGATCGTGATCCATTATTTACTAGTGGATTTTGGAAAGGTCTTCAAAAAGCTTTGGGAACGAAGCTTAATTTTAGCACCGCTTATCATCCTCAGTCCGATGGACAAACCGAGTATGTGAATCAGACTCTTGAAGATCTTCTTCGTGCATGTGTTCTTGATTTTGGTGGAAGTTGGGAAGATCATATTTCTCTTGTTGAGTTTTCCTATAATAATAGATTCCAATCTAGTATTGGTATGGCTCCTTTCGAAGCACTCTACGGAAGGCCATGCCGATCTCCTTCGTGTTGGCTTGAAGCCGGTGAGTAGCTGGTTTTAGGTCCAGATTTTATTCGGGATGCCACAGAAAAGATTGACCTTATTCGTCATAGAATGAAAGAAGCTCAAAGTAGACAAAAATCCTATGTCGATAATCGAAGAAGGAAATTAGAATTTTCTGTGGGAGATTTTGTGTTTATTCGTGTTTCACCTATGAAGGGTGTTGTGCGTTTCAGTCGATCGGGAAAATTAGCACCTCGATATATTGGTCCATTTCCCATCACCGAACGCATTGGTTCCGTGGCTTATCGCCTTTTGTTACCGGCTCAGTTTTCTACTATTCATGACGTATTCCACGTATCTCAACTACGGAAATGCCTTCGAGATTCTAATTTTGTTCTTGAGCCCGGTGTTATCGAAGAAATTGAAGTTTCGCCTAATTTGACTTATGAGCAACATCCTATTAGTATCATTGCTACGGAGGTTAAACGCCTTCGAAATAAAGATGTTCCTCTTGTGAAAGTTCAATGGTCCTCAAATCCTAAGGATTGCTCTTGGGAATCCAGAGAATTCATCGAGCGAACACATCCGGACTTACTCTCTCGTGCTCATTAAGGTGAATTTCTCATTTCAAAAAAAAAGTTTCTTCTTTTGTGTTGTTATGCCTTTGTATGGTTGTTACTTTTTATTTCTTTTTCTTAAGTATTGCGAGGACGCAATTTCTTTAAGGAGGGGAGTCTGTAACAACCCGCATATTTTACGATTTGTATATTTTAATGTATTATTTAAGTATAGCATCGTTAAACGGATTAAAGTCCGAAAAGCTACTTTTTGTAAACAGTCGAATTGGGACTCGAGACCACTTCCATTGAGTCCAAAATGGCGTTTACAACTTTTTTGAGTATAAACATCGATATGTTTGAAGTTGGGTGAATTTTGCTATTTTCTATTTTTGGGTTTGGGTTTGGGTTTGGGTTTGGGTTTGGGTTTCAGCCCATTAACCCAACTGAATACCCTAACTCCACTCAAATTCCTTCATTCATTTTCATTTCCTAACACTCTCAAGCTTAAGAGAAAAATGGGGGAAAGAATGGGAAATTAGAATTCCAAACCCTAGTTTAATTAGGAAATTCAAATTCAAGCTCTAGAAAACAAAGAGAAGCTAAGGTAAGCATCATCTTCTTCTTCTCCATCTCAATCTCTCTTCAATTCTCAGAAATTCCTAACCCTAACTTAGGAAAAACTTTACCTTTGATTATAAATTGAAGATTCTAGAGGTGTGTTGAAGAGGAATTGTTCTTGCCTTGTTTTAAAAGCTTCTCCTTCATTATTTTTGGGTTTAAAGGTGAGTTCTTTAACTCACATCTACGTCTATAGTTATCATTGTTGTTAGGTATGAATTCCTAACACTTGTGCATATTCATTTGTTTTTGATTTGAATTGATTTGGTGAATTTTTCCAAATTTTGGTGTTTTGGTCCAATTTTATGAAAATCCTTCTATGGATATTTGGACATTATATTCGAGGTGTGTCGAAGAACCTATAAGGCTGGGTTGTCGCTTGGCGTAAATCCCTAGTCGTCGTTGCTCGCTCGATCGCTCCAGAATCGTTTTGCCCATCATGGCCTAGGCAAATTGTTGCCCATACCAGGTGTTCAGACGTCTGGATATCAATTCTAGACGTCTCGATTGGCCTTCTGGAGAAAAGAATACACGGTAGAAAATGAAAATTGCAGAAAACAGAATCAAACGTCTGATACCACCTTTTAGACATCCGAAACACCCTGTTAGACGTCTGATACCACCTTTCAGACGTTTGAAGCCATCTTTCAGACGTGTTGATGGTTTTTGAATTTCCAGAACCTAAATCCAGACGTTTGGATTGACCCCCAGACGTCTGGAACGTATCATTTTGCCTAATTTTGAGTGGATTTCCAATTTTAATCGTTTTTGTTGATCTGATTAGTTGTTATCACTTTTATCGATCTTGATGACTTCTTTTTCGGGATTTTTGGGAATATCCATTTTGATGGATTTAGTATCGATTTCTTTGGATTTGATTCACGTCTTCGAATGTGAATCTTTGGTGATTGATTTTTTTTCAATCATTTTTGTGATTTGTCAGTTTCAAATACAAAAGTTTTCAACTCTATTTTTAATACAAAGCTCGTTTATAAAACCGTTTTCTAATCTATTAGTATATACAAACCTTTACCTCATTCGTATGAGAAATCTAATTAAACGGCTTAGTAAAACAAGTGGTATGAAACGCTTGCGTTTACTTCGTCGGTTAATTCTTGGACTTGTTCGATTGAACTCTTGTGACAATTTTCAAGTGGAAATCTACAATTTGTTCGTAAATATTTGAGTTAAGCTAGTGGTTATAGGACATGAAGCTAAACCCTTATATTTACTAGCTTAGTGTAATTCACACTTTTTATTGATCGATGATGATCATTTTGTGATTTAAACCAGTGATGTGCAATGTCTATTTGTTTGTGTGGGGACTAAAAACCCCGTTTGTGGAACTTCGGTTCAAATTTGGCGGGGTAGCGACCCGTGGTCTTCGGGCCGTTTGTGGAGCTTTGGCTCAAAATTTATGGTGAGCGACCATGGAATAGCGTTCCGTTTGTGATACACGTGTTGGTGAGTTTTCATGATCTCGTTTGTGAAAGGCCTCCCCCTTTTGTGATTTTTGGATTTCTAGTTGATGATTTCTAGAATTTGTGTTTCACCTCTTTATGTGATTGGCAATGATATGTTTGTCAATATTTGTGGTTTGGTGAATGAAATAAAGAATATGATATTCTTTTTGTTGCTTTGAGATTCCTTGAGATATTGTATGATTTTGTGGTTGTTTAAAATATACTTGTCACGGTATGGCATTATTGTTATCATACGTTTTGTTATATCTCTACTTATATCTCATTTTATAAATGATAATTATAGCTAGACTGATCTGTTTATTATTCTTATTAAATAATACTCGGGTCAGACCGAGATGTTACAGGTGCTTCTGCTTGACTCCTTATCTGGGATCATCTTTTGACTTTTGTCTAACTACATTAGATTTGTAGTTTTTGTTGTTATACATTTGAGATAGAGACTCCTTGATGTATACATATTCTTTTGTCTAGCACTTGTATCTATTCTTTTGTGATATTGTGGATCTTGTTTGACCACTTCTCTGATGTACACTTTTATGTGTTATATTCATATCTATTTCCGCCTTTGAGATATGAACATCTGTGACTGATTTATGTTATGCTTATTTCTAATTTGTTTTCGAGGTCCACTAGCCACTGTGTGGTAGCTTTGAGTTTGTATTTGATATGTCGGATTTCCTCTTGAAATGAAATGCATGTTATACTATCTGACATATCGGTACTCGCACAAAGCACCTACACAGATGGTCGCTCCTCAACAGCCTTATTCTTCGCGCTAGTTGACGGCATTACTCCGTAGTGTTCTTGGCTAGCGTGAGTATAGAGGTGGGGCATCACATTTTGATTGTTCATTGATCACATAACACAAAGTTAGACTTTTAAGAATATGGTTCCATTAATTATAAAAGCCAAATTTATCTAAAAACGGACTTTTAAGAATATGGTTCCATTAATCATAAAAGCCAACTTTATCTAAAAATGAAAGAATGGCATACTCTGCTTTATTACATCGTATCCCATTAATCTAGACATCTTATTTACCAAAAGTAATCTAAGTGAAATAGCATCATAAATGTTTGTTATTCTGTGCCCATGGAATTGGGTTCCCATCAAAAGTTGATAGCTTGAAAGCTCCATTTCCAAGCTTCTATATAATCACATAGGGACCTTCTCAATTCGAGCAATGTTCCCCCATCCAAGGAAAGACCCATTTCAAAAATAGGTTTCCTATCTCAAAGGTATAGTTTCTGACCTTAGCATAGAACTGTATTGTTACCCTCAGATCATCCTTTTCTCATTTTTCTTCAACCAAGTTAAGGGACTCAAGCAAGAGTTCCTCGTTCATCTTGGGATCAGTGCAATCTATAATGAGAAGAGACTTTGGATTCGATTAGTATCATGGACCTAGTTTTGTAGGCCAAGGGGAAAATGTATAGCCAGTTGCGGACTTGTGGGTTGTCCTATATGCCCATAATGTAAGTGGTAGCCATTAAACCAGTTGCCTTTGGTTCTATTCAATCTCTTATTGATGATGGATATGATGATCTTGTTCATAGACTCCCCACATCCATTCACCTATGGAAGTGCTACTGTCAAGAAGCTCTTATCAATTCAGTACCAGGCACATAATTCTTTGAACTTGGAACTCTTAAACCGATTTATGTTATCAATGATGATCTTTTCTCAAATTGATCGATGCGAGCGGTTTTGCTTCAACCCACCTTGTGATGTAGTCCACAACCATTATAGCATATTTCGCTCTACCTGGGACGACCGCCCTACGCCACCGGCACCCAATATACTTGTATATTGCGCTGCTATAGTGCCCACAGATGTAGGATGATCAAAGCATCGAATAAAATATAATATACATCATAGATATAAAACAAGAGAGACAATTATAACTAAGTAAACAAAATATCAAAGCATGGATCTATGAAGTCCTACAACATAGTAATAGAGTTTACACAAACAGAAATAAACTCAAATAAAATTATCTCAATATTAAAGCAAACACTGTCCCGGCTTCACAGTGTCATAGAGCGGAATAAGCATAAGCATCCATATATAGTATAAGAAAAGTTTCCATCTTGCTCATCCTCTACACTGCCATCATGTACACTTGGACCTACTATCTAGTCTACTCATTTAAGAATACCCAAGATAATAAGAAGTAAAGCATAAAAGCTTGAGTCAGATAATAGTCTGGTGCGAGCAATAAGAAATCTCAAAATACTATTCATGTCGATATAGTAAGGAATAAGGGTATATGAACCATACATAACCTGTCCCTACAACCAAAGAGTTAGCATATAATGAATATAATATGCTACTTTACAAACATTATAAGTTGTACTACAATCTAAGTGCAATGATGGGTGTCCAGTTCTCCTTATCCATAATACCTATCTCAAATAACATCCCAAAAGTGATAAATTATGGAAAAAAACAACCAAAGCAAACATGACATCAATCAAATAATCCTTACTATCACTCACTATGCCTTGGATATATGATAACTTGTATGACCATTCCTCTGCTAAGGATTAATGGATAAATCCCAGCTTTCAGTGTGCTCGCTCGTAGCCCGAAGTTGATTCTAGACCCATTCCAACGGTCTAGTTTTCATGGATCCATTCCACCGATCTAGGATAGCCATTCCAAGTACCCAATGAGTGTCCTCACAATACCCCTGCTTTCAAGTTTAAGAAAAAAACACTCCGAGTATCAATGATCTCTTAGAACGCGCATCCGAGCACTTTCCTTGCTCCATCTAGTTTCCATTTTCTTCAAGGAATCATTCCACTTTCCTTCTTTCCACGATAGAGTCATTCAACATTCTATCCATAAGTTACCTTTTCTAGAACCTACCCTTTGATGACAATCATCCTCATGACTCTTTCAACATCTTTCCGCCATCACTGGAACCTAACTCCAATCACCTTTGAGTTAAATCATTGAAGTCCCAAAGCTATCATCCTTCATCATGCTATTATATCACCATTGAACCCTAAGCGAACAAACCAATACCTTCAGCACGACCTATAGAGTTCCTACATCCTTCCCCGGAAGTCTCATCAGCACTGGACCCAAATATTTAGGTCGGTACTGATCTAGAGTGGTCAGTGCCAAACTGAAAAATCAACCCACTTTGGGTAAAGTCCCTTTCCTCCCATGCTAGAGCTTTCGAGTTACCAAGCCCTCCTCATTGCTTGGAAAAATGGTCGTACTGAACTGAGTGATCGGTACCGAGCTTTATACTTAGCCAAAATTTAGAGTTTGGGTTCTGAGTCTCCTTCCTTACATCGTCCCAAAGCATGCCTTGATGTTTCTCCATTCCTCTCGAAGCACTTCATTCACTACAACTTGGTTGCACTTTTTCCTTTGAAACTCCATGCTCATACCACGAGCCTAAAGCCTTCGTTGATAATTTCCAATCGTAGCCCAAAGCAACCCTTGTACCGCCTCGAAGCACATCTCCTTTCACCAACCAATAGTCTAATCGATATTGAGATGAACTTCAGCACCCAAATCAATTTCAAACTTGAAGCAATCAGAACTATAGGCTCCTCCCCTCCTCCAATGTCTTACCTCCAAGTTACATCCATGAGAACTTTTGCCTTCATTTTGCCTAATTTGATGACCCCTTTCCCATTTTCACTAAAACTCTAGTAAACTATATCAAAACAACTCATCCATGTATACATATCTTTCATAAGCATTCAACAAACATATATAATCCATCCAAATAAGATTAACATACATGAATTGACCTTAATCTTACTTTTAAGCTAGCATGTTAATGTGATCAAAAAGGGTTGCAAAACCATTTAAATTTTTTTAAACTTTTTTATTTTCAACCTTAATCATGTATGAATATGTAATTAAAGTTGGAAAACATTTTAATATCAAAATCATGTTAGAATCATCCATTTTAACTATATGGACGATCATAGAATAGCGAGAGATAAAAAATACTCACCTAGTATCCAAATTACCACTTTAGATTCCCAAGTTTGATATGAATAGCCAAGAACACAAATTTTCAAGTGCAATAATGATGAATCTACGATCCCCTTTGCTAATTATCCTTCTAAAGATGGATTTGGCTAAGATTAGAAAGGAAAACATGATTTTTTCGATGAAATTAGGACTAATAGAGGTTAGGAATTTTTTGAAGGAAAAGGGAAATGAACGGGGTCATCCCTTACATCCCCAATTAGGCACAATTCCTGAAATTAATTAGTAGGCCTAAGTATAGGATTAGTTTAACTGCACTTAATCTGTTCAACAACAAACAAAATTCAAATGGCCAAATCTACTAAATGGTAAGTCCGTTTTCCTATTATGACCACTTAATGGAAAGAGAAACCACAAGCTCGATTTAATGAAAGTAGTTTCAGACCCTAATTCTACTCCAATAAAAAATTATAGGCTATACAAGAATTTTTGGGGTCATGTTCGATAAAAATTCTAGAGTTGGAAAATTCCCCTAGTAAGGATTTCCCATAATTTTAGAGTCATATGACCTTATATAATTTAAAAAATAATATTTTATGATCCTTCGATACATAAAATATGGGTCGTTACACTTTCCTCCCTTTAGGAATTTTGCTCTTGAAATCCCTGAACAAACCAAAGAATAGTCGACCGTAGCCACCCCGCATGCCTAACAATCATATGCAACCATCAAACACATTAAACAGGCAACCATGCAATTAATAATATAGGCAAACATATCCAAGCATGCAAGATACTAAACTATCCTAAATGATATCAAAACTGAAAGTAAATATGATAAATAGTAGGTCATACTTTTCGAAGAGCTCTGGATATGCGGCCATCAAGCTCTCATCGGTATTCCATGTGCAATCGATTTCACTTTCACCCCACTGAACCTTCACTGACTCCAACGTCTTCCTCTTAAAATGCTTCGTATCGCATTCAATAATATGATGCCATTAAGTTGATTTGATGCCACTGTCATGCACAAACTTCTACAAATGAGAGACGTGGAAGATGTTGTGAACACCCGTCATCTTCTGAGATAAGTCGACCATATATGCTAGGTTTCCAATCCTCTCTACTACCGGAAAAGGACCTATGAATCTCGTGCCAACTTCCCTTTACTACCGAATCTAATAATATTCTTCAATGGAGAAATCCACATGAGTTCCATCACACTAGATGGGTTAGGTCTATAGTACAATTCAGTACCGACTCTATTTATTTTGGACCCTCGACAGGAATCGTTGGATCATGGTGGTGTCCACGGTGGACTTAGGTTTCAAATATCTAGAGTAAGTCATATATTACTTATGCTCGATATAGGGTATGATGATATCTACATGAGTTTCATCACCTTGGATGTGGCCCGGGTTCTATGGTACAATTCGGTATCGACTCTATGTATTTTGGGCACAAGCCCACCTTGGACTCCACTCATCGGCGATGATGAGTATCAATTTGTATTCACCATTTGATGTTTATCGTTATGGTATGGAAGGCTATTAGTATATCAGTTTTTTGATGGTGTTAGTGCGAATTTTAGAATAGGCCTATATTATGACATCTACATTACCCTACATTTGTATATCAGGTTATATTTACCATAGTATAATGTCATGTAGCAGTCATATTATATTAGTTGTGTTGACTTGTTGATTACAGAAGAAGAGCAGGCTGAGGTATGATTCCATATCCTTTGGGGTAGGTTTACTTTACTTGTTTGTGGATAGTCTGGATTACCCATGAGCCATGTTCGTGGAGATGACCGGCTGTGCTATAGTAGTTTCCTATTTTATTTGTATATGGTTTTGATGTGTAGTATTTTGAGATAATTCCCTTCACATCAGGCTTTATGTCTGACCCGTGTTTTGTCTTTGTCTGTTTATGCCATGATAAATCTCGGGTACTCGATTTAGCAGTTTGGGAGTAAGGTGCTTGCTATCATAGTGGCGTAGCTGGAGTTTTAGATGTATGATGTCGATACTTTGGATATATTCTTTATGTTCTAGTAGTATGACAAATATGTTATTTGTATATGAGAATTGATGTATCAGATATTATCCTGGACTAGAATGTGTAAAGATGATGTATTCTAAGTTTTTGCATTTATATTTATTTATTATTTGCTTCCGTTAGTACATTCGCTTATATATAATTTATCCAATTCTTTTCATGTATATTTAGTATATTCTATGTTATCATTCTGCTATGAGATTCTATTGATTTGCCTTGGTTATGGTGTTTTATTTTAATTTTACCCCAAAAAATTGTCTTTTATGGTATTCGGGAGTCAGACGTTGTATTCGATGTTGATTCAAGGCATTATGAAGGGTGGGATTTTACATATCTCTCGACGAGGAGGTTATGACAATCAGTGCAGTGGATCCTAACACTACAGCCATGGCAAAGAGGTTGAAAATTGATTTTTCTAAGAAGAATGTGAAGTTAGAACCAGGCATGGTGAATTCTTCCTTGGTCGTTCTAACCCCCCTCTTCAAGCGATGGGCATATCTATCAGCGCTCCTAAATCTCACACTGAATCAAATAGTGACTATAATTGAGATGAAGACCCGAGGGCCATCTTGCACCTTTAAAGGATGTCATCTCTCTAAAGAGAAAGTCTCCTTCCTCCAGCAAGGACTGGAAGTGCAATATGAAAGCAAGGAGGGAAAATCATCTTTGAGGGTAGTTCTTAAGCTTCCTTTTGTATTTTTTTCTTTTTTGCCTTCACTCTGTATATAGAACAACATTGTGCAGAAGCGACCCCTGCAAATCTTATACGAAAAGCTATGTAAATAAAAAGATTGTTTTCGTACAAACTTTTTCTTATTTACAGTACTACATTTCTTATTTATGTTGCATATATTCTTACTTTCATGTATGATATAATAAATTGTTATTCAATTACTTATATATCATTCATGCCAATGTCCGTTATCTGTGCAATGTCGTAATGTAACTCCGTACATATAAATAATTTTCTACAATTTCTTGTTATCTTTTCATCACTTAGTTTTGTTTATCGTATCCAATGTGTTTGTTATTTGTCTAAACTAAATTATATTTCTTTGGCTAACCCTATTTGTCTTCGGCTGAATGTATCTCGCTCAACCATAAACAAAGCTATATTTCTTCGACCAACTTCGTGGTCATCCACATTTATCTTCGATCGTATGTATTCCTTTCATTCATAAATGAGGTGGTACTCATTAAAGACTTAATTTTATCATACTTATGAAAGATTTAATTTCGTGTCAACTCTTATCCCTAGGAATCGGCGTCTCATATGCATGTCTTTGGGTGTTCATCGTTGATTTCACCTATCTTTAGGTGATGATCAAAGATACTTTGCCAATCATCATCGTCTATCATCAACTAAACATATCAACTTAATCTGTAAACGGGGTTATACTCGAAAAATACTCAATTATACACCAACTCCTATCTCTGGGAATCGATATCTTAGATGTATATCTTTGGACATCCATCTTCGACCTCGTTTATCTCCAAGCATTGCTCAAATATGCTATGTCAACCATCGTCGCTTATCATTGGTTGAGTGTGTTTCGTTGGCCCATAAGTGAGGTCATACCCGCAAAAAAAATATAATTTTGCACTAGTTCTTATATCTGGGATCTGGTGCCATAGATGCCTATCTTCGGGCATCAATCTCGACTTGGCCTAACTCTGGGAATTAGTCAAAGATTTGATGTATATGCGCAGTCGTCTGATCGGTCCATGTACAATGATACTCCAACGACCCAATAATGGATCGAAGGAGTTCATTGGTACCTAACTCTGGGTACTTAGACATCCAGTTTTTTCGAAACATGGAATGTCCATTTTTCACTGGTCACGTGGCATAAAGTCAGACTTTTAAGAATACTGTTCCATTAATTCTAAAAGCCAATTTTATCTATAAAAAAGAATGAAATACTCTGCCTTATTACATCATATCCCATAAATTAGGACGTCTTATTTGCAAAAAGTAATCTAAGTGAAATAGCTTCGTAAATGCTTACTATTGCATGCCAGTGGAACTGGGGTCCTATCAATAATCGATAGCTTGAAAGTTCCATCTTCAAGCTTTTGCTCAATCACATGGTGACCTTCCCAATTCGAGCAAAGTCTCCCATACCAGGAAAGACTCATTTTAAAAGTAGGATGCCTATCTCAAAGGTATGGTTTCTGACCTTGGCATAGAATTGTGTTGTTACCCTTAGATCATCCTCTTCTCATTTTTCTTCAACCAAGTCAAGGGACACAAGCATCATTCATCTTGGGATTAGTGCAATCTTCTATAATAAGCAAATTTAGATTCGATTGGTATTATGTCCTCGGTTTAGCAGGCTAAAGAGAATAAAGAATGGTCAGTCGCAGAATTATGGGTTATCCTATAGGCTTACAATGCAAGAGGTATCCCATCAACCTAGTTGCCCTTAGTTCTATTCAATCTCTTCTTGATGATGGATTTGATGATCATGCTCACTACCTCCACCCATCCATTCACCTAAGGGTGTGCTATTTTGTAACGACCCGCTATTTTGGACCATTTGCATCCGCACATGTCGGACTTGAATAATTCAAAATACCGCGTTGTTAATTTAAATTTTGGCAAAACTGAACATATACAGTAAATAAGTAATCACAGATCACAGACACAGAGTAATAAATGCAGCGGAATTAAAAGATAGTAGTTCATGAAGCTACTATATACATATCAGAGTAAAATAAGGTACAATAGGAGTCTCGATTACAATAATCAAATACAATATCAGAATACATCACTGGAATCAACTGAATATCTGAAAGCTGGATAGATAGCTGGATCTCCAAGCGAAGCTCCAACTCCAAAGATGAATCTCGAATACTGGTACACTCAGTCTGACCCAAGCGTAAAGCAAAACACAAAACACTCGAGTCAGGATTAACATTCTCATATCAATAAATCCAACTCAAGTGAAATAGCAATTGAAATACAAGTAACTCAAAGGATGTTTGGAATAAGCATCCTTTAAGGATTCGTTAAACTATCTACTATGTAGTAGTGTACGATAAGTAGATAATGCCTATCAGTAATATAAAGTATCAAGATAGTGTTAAGGCGTTACCATTATCCTCCTTAACACATTTTATATAAGCGTTATAGTCTATACAGCACTGTAAACTCCACCATAAACTAGTGGGATATCAGGGAGTACTCCATAGGTATAACACAAAACAAATCGTAGTGGTCGCGTATATAAGGATCCAAGTATGACAAGGCACATGAGGCAATACCCAAGGTAGTGAAACTACCGTTTGCTTGATCCGAACTGGTGAAAACGCATCGCCACAGCGATCGCAACACCGCGAAACAACACTCCCAAATCAAGGGTGCACCAATCGACAACAAGTAATGAGTAGTTTTCGAAGAAGTATGTTCGCTCGAGGTAGCTAACCCCCATTTGGCCCGGCACGGCTCCTGTTTTAGTCATTTCCAATTTGACACAAGTGTCAAGGCTATCCAATACCGTTCACTTTCTTCAGTCATCACGTACATCACTCCAACCACTTCATTCTGGATCACACTCCGCGTATAGTTATTAAAGTGGTTTTCGGTTTAGACAGTGAGTATGTCCCTAACCGATTTCGGTCTCTTTACTAACTTTCGTAATTATTACACCGATTGGTCGTTTAGTAAATTTCAAAACCAAATCAAATTCAATTTCAAATAGAATTTGTAAACCAACATTTCATTTCTCTTTCTAAATCAATTTCCATAATTTTCGTTTCAAAACTTCCAAATTACCATTTCAAAATCTTATAATACAATTTCAATTTTTATTTAAAACCATTCCAATGTTCATTTAAATACGTATATAAGTTTCATTCCGAAATCATTTAAAATGATTTAATCTACATTCAAATCAACTTAAGTTCATTTATCGATTTCATTCAATATTCGTTAAGTAAATTATCCTTCAAAACAATTTCTATTAAATTTCCATTTCATTAAATCAATTACTTAAGTTCAACTTTATTATATTAAAACTGCAAATTGAATTAAATTAGATTTGTCAAATCAATTCTTTAAATTACAAGTTTTACATTAATTCAATAAATCACATTTTATTTCTTATTAAAGAAATTCAATTTCACTTATTCATTTACTTAGTTACAAATTTCAAAACTCAATTATTAAGGAAACTTAATTTCACTTATTTAAGAAGTTCAATTTCACTTATTAAAGAATTCAATTTTATTTAATTATTAAATAATTCAATCTTATTTAATTATTAAATAATTTCAAAACTTAATTATTAAATAATTTCAATCTTATTTAATTAAATTTTAAACAACATCCTTTCATCAACTACTATGTTAATATTTTGTTTCGGATTATTACATATTAACATTTTCCTTTCATAAAAATTCAAATTCCAACTTCATTTTAAACCTTGTTATTTATTCAAATAAAATCTTTATCTTGTTTTTTAAAAACAAATTATTGACCAATCGGGTTTTATTTAATTCTCTATCCTAGGTCAAAGTTAATTTGGGTATTTATCATTTCAACCCGATTCCAATTCAATTCAAAATCAAAGCATAGCAAAGGGAACTTACAGTGTGATAACTGGGATGGTGTCAAAGTAAATAAACAAGAAATAACAACAATCAATATCAATCCAATAATCAATTCAAATAATCCCGAAATAATCGTATTAATTCACATTGTTATTTGTGCAAATTAATATAATTATTTCTAGAATATACACTATCATTTCATGTAGATTAAAGATTATTACACTAATAATTATACGGTTCTTCACTTGTCATTCATTATTCAAATTTCTATTACATAAATTATTCAACATACATTCAATGGTTCAAAGTATAGTTAACACTATTCTACGTGTCAATTTATTTAACATTTAAAGGGGTCATACTATACAAATTTAACTAATCAAATTCAACATTTAACTATTCTATATCGAGTTCAATTGCATACTATTTATCATTTTCACATTAACAATTTAACGTCCAATATAAACATCAACAATCAATCAATTATCAGCCAAACAGTATTATCATTGCATAAATAATTAATAGATAATTGTGTCAGATGTCATAGGTGAACTGATACAGGTAATAACATATAAAATAGGGTAAATAACTAACAACAGCATATTTCAATTGTCGTTTCAATTGAAATCAAATTTAATAAATAAAAGAACATTAATTGTGAGTGATTTCTCACCTTCCGAGGCTAGAGAGATAGACAATGAAACGAGTTACGAATTTGATCACGATTTAGACAATCGAACAAATCCAAGCAATACTCTCAAAGCGAAGTAAGCTAAAAGTGGGTTCGACGGGCGAAACTGAAAGGTAGATTGATGGACACGAATCAGAATCGTTTTGATAAATCGAAACAAAATATATGTTATAACTTTCAAATCAATATTAAATTTATTTTCTTCAGAATAACAATACCCATACATTTTAAACTCAATGTCAATTTAAACGACATCGCTTACTTTATACAAGATATATTATTTACTGTAGACTCATAAAACTGTAACTTACATAGTAAGCTTAGCTAATATAATACATATATAGCTTATATACATTATGCAGACTGTTGAACCCGCAGGCCAAACATAAATATAATTTTACCAGAATACAGCAAACGTATTATAGAAATCTATATAAGCTATCCTATAAATATTAACAACTTTATATATACTTATACATAAATGAGCAATGGATGGTACATGTCGGTTACTATGCGAACAGACCTTTCATAAAACAATTTAAAACAATATTTAAAATACTGTGATCACAATACCAGTATAATAACAGAGAGGAGTTGCTTGGCCTACTAATATAGATATGCAAACTTAAGTTTTTTTTTATATATATACAATATAATGTATACAGGCAAACTATAACCACATATTATAACTGTAAACCATTATAAACTTCTTCCATAAATCTCAACATCATTTATATGTATAATATATCAAAAAAAATCAATACAAAAATTTCAGCTGCCTCTCATTAAAGCATCCAAATTTATATATTACAAAGATCGAAAAAAAAATTTATAATATATTTTTAAACTCATACGTAAAATAATATATACATTTATTCGACAAGCCAGACTCATATATACTCAACATTATTAAAAACATATAACAGCTGGTGAAACCATTTCAAATACAAAATAAAGATAAATATATACTAGCACATATATCAACGCATGTAACTTGCTTATATACCACTGCATATATCCAAATTGATATTGTAAATACAAACATACATCTTTATACAAAAGCATTCTGTATATCAAATATATGAACTTTAGCCTGAGAAATAAATAGAATATATATCACTAATATACAAAAAAAATATGTAAATTGTTTCCCTTGCTTAAGTCGTGCAAACCGAGAAAACCAAACACAAAATTAATATGCAAATTCTATAAAACTATATATATATATATATAAAAGAACCGACATATATAAATATATATACCTCACGAGAAAATGCTCGGCCAAAGCATAGGGAGGAGGAGACTTGTCCTGGCAAAGCTCGGAAAAATGAAACTAGGTAGTGACAAAAATGCTCGGCCAAAGTGTAGGGAGGAGACTCGGTCAGGTGCAGACGCCGAGTGTCTCAGAGCTCGGTCGAACGGAGGCAGGTGGCGGGATGGAGAGGTGCGTTCGCCAGTGGGTATTGGAGATGTTCACGGCCTTCAACATGGAGGAGCGGTGACTCAAGAAGGCAAGGCCGGTGTTGGTTGGCGTTTGTGTGGAGGTGGGATCGGAGATGTCGGCGTCGTTAGAGGCTTGCGGTGAGGTGGCAGCACACGCGGGGAGGGTAGTGGCCGTGCGTGGTTGCGGTGAGGGCGGGTGTTGAGGCCATGGTTGCCAGGGATAAGGGAGGAGATGGCTCTTGGCCGAAAGTGAGGCTTGGGGAAGAAGAAAAGGGAATCTCTGTGGGAAGAATGAAGGCTACAGGTAAAATGAAGGGGAAAAGGCTTCGTGAAATAAATGAGAGCAACAGGTGGAATAAGAAGTTCAGCTGCAAATGAACCATTCAAACGAAAAAGGAAGGGCCAGCAAAAATATGAACCAGTTAATGGACATTGGACCAGTGGAAAATGAAAAAGTTACAACCCTGAATTCAAGAATAATAAATGACAAATGGCTATTTAATGTACGGTGGAAATGAATGGACATGGAGACCAAAAGGCTAAATGCAGTTACCGATACGGTTAAACGTTACGCTTGCTTTGCCGTGTACCAGACCTCGAAATACAAAAATAAATCCACCATAGAGGTCAGCACGTCGGAACGGTCAAAACGGTATAAAAATAATAGTGGTATGATTGAATTATAAAAATTCGAATTTTTCTACTAGCGGAAAATGCAGCAAAAACGCAGAAAAATAAGATCGACGGAGCTAAAGAAGTCCGAATTTGGAAAAACGAAAAATGAAGTCTTGCTCAGAAGATGATTTAAAATTTTTCTATGTAAAAATATTTAGGTTCCAAAAACATTTTTTTTCATCGCTTTTTAACTGATTAAATTGAAGTAAATTTACGCGCGAAATAAACTTTCATATTTTCGGACAAAAATTTACCAGTTGCTATGTTTATCTAGACGCATTCCAAATATCAAATTTATATTTCAAAATTTTATCGTTTAAAATTTCACAAAATTTCAACTAATTACGTTATTAAAACAGCTAAAATTTACGGGTCGTTACATATTTCGAAAAGCTCTTCTCAATCCATTAGTCCATATCCACTACAACATATTTTGCTCCACCTACGACAACCACCCTATGACACCAGCACCCAATATACTTGTATATTACGTTTCTGCAGTGCCCGATCGATGTAGGATGATCGTCAAAGGTTGAAAAGAAATAAAACATCACAGAACTTGTCGTATATCTCACATCACATTGAATAAAATATAATATGTATCACAAATATAAAATAGGGAGAGATAGAGAGAGAGTAATAACTAAGTGAACAAAATATCAGAGCACAGATCCATAGAGTTGTACAACATAAGAATAGAGTTTATGAACAGAAATAAACTCAAATAAAACTATTTTACTAGTAAAACAAACACTATCCTCAATAGTGTCGCACAGTGGAATAAGCATAAGCATCCATTCGAGAAAGCTCCATCCTGTTTGCCTTTTGCACCACCATCGTGTAAACCTAGACTTGCTATCTAGTCTACTCATTTAAGAGTACCTGTGATACTAAGAAGCAAAGCATAAAATCTCAAGTCAGACAACAGGTTGGTGTGACCGGTAAGAAATCTCTAAATACTATATAAGTCGATATAGCAAGGAACAAGGGTGTATGAACCATGTCTGACCTATCCTGACAATCAGAGAGTTAGCACATAATGAATATAATATGTTACTCTACAAACACCATAAGGTAAACTACAACCTAGGTATAGTGATGGGTATCCATGTATCCTTATCCTTAATACCTACCTCAAATAACATCCCTAGAGTGATAGACTATGGAACAAACCAAATAAAATGTGGCATCCATCAAATAATCCTAGATATATGATAACTCATATGATCATTCTTCCACCAGGATTGATAGATAAATCCTGGTTTCCAGTGTACTCGCTCATAGCTCAAAGCTGACACTAGACCCATTCCACCAGTCTAGGGAATACATAAACATTTCAGCGGTTCATGGTAGCCATTCCAATTACCCAATGAGTGTGCTTATAATACTCCTTTCGAGTACAACATAAAACACTCCGACTATCAATGATCCCTTAGCACATGCATCTGAGCACTTTCCTTGCTCAATCTACTTTCCATTATCTTCACCGAACCATTCCATATTCTATCTTTTGATGATGGAGTCATTCAACATTCTATCTATGGGTTACCTTTCTTAAAACCCACCCTTTGTAGACAATCATCTTCAGGACTCCTTTCAACATCGAGCCACGATCATCGGAATGTAACTCTAATCACCATTGAGTTACCATCATCGAAGCCCTAATGCTATCATCCTTCACCATGATACTATATAGCCATCAAACCTGAATGGTCAAACCAACACCTTCAGCATGACTTGTAGAATCCCTTCATCCTTGTCTAGAACTCTCATCAACACTGGACCCAAATATTCGGGTCAATACCAACCTAAGGAGGTCAGTGCCTAACTGAAAACTCAACCCACTTTGGGTGACTGCCTCCATGTAGTCCCTTTCCTCCAATGCTCGAGCTTCCAAGTTACCAAGCCCTCCTCATCGCCAGGAAAAGTTGTTAGTACTGAACTAAATGATCGGTATCGAGCCCTACATTTAGCCAAAATTTAGAGTTTGGCTTTTAAGTCCTCTTTTATACATTATCCTGAAGCATGCCTTGAACTTTCCACATTCTGTCGGACACTTCATTCACTATGACTTGGTTGCACTTTATCCTTTGAAACTACATGCGCAAACCCACGATCTCAAATCCATCCTCAAGAATTTCCAGCTGTAGCCCGAAGCAACCCTTGTACTGACTTGAAGCACATCTCCTTTCACCATCCAATAGTCCACTCGGTACCGAGATGAACTTTGGCACCCAAATCAATTCCCAACTTTAAGCGATCAGAATTATAGGCTCCTCTCCTACTCCAAATCCTCTCGTCCAAGGTTCATCCAATTCCGAGCATTTTTGCCTTCGTTTTGCCTGAATTGATGACCTCTTTCCTAACTTCACTAAAACTTTAGCAAACCATATCTAAAAAACTCATCCAAGCATACATATCTTTCATAAGCATTCAACAATCATATACAAACAAGATTAACATACATGAATTGACCTTACCCTAATTTTTACACTAACATGTTAATATGATCAAAAGGATGTTGCAAAACCATCTAAAAACAATTTTAAACCTTTTAATTTTGAGCCCTAAGCATGTATGAAGATAAAATTAAAGTTAGAAAACATTTTAATATCAAAATCATGTTAGAAACATATATTTTAACTATATGGACAAGCATAGAATAGTGAGAGATGAAGAATCACTCAACTAGTACCCAAATTACCACTTTAGATCCCCAAGTCTGATTTGAATAGCCAAGAACATGAATTTTCAAGCACCAAAATGATGAATCTATGATTCCCTTTGCTAATCACCCTTCTGATAAAGGATTTGGCTAAGATTAGTAAGAATAAGATGAGCTTTTTGATGAAATTAGGACTAACGGAGGTTAGAAATTGTTTTTTGGAAGAAGGAAAATAATGGGATCCGCTCTTACAGCCCCAATTAGGCACAATTCCCGAAATAAATTAGTGGGCCTAAGTATGGGCTTAGTTTAATTGCTCACTAATCTATCTAGCAGGAAACATAATCTAAAATGACCATATCTCCCAATAGATAAGTATATTTTCCTATTATGACCACTCTACCGAAAGAGAAACTACAAGCCCGACTAATGGAAATGGTTTCAGACCATAATTCTGCTCCTATCGAAATTATAAGCTTTATAAGAATTTACGGGTTTGAAATGTTTGATAAAAATTCTAGAGATGGAAAATTTCCATAGTAATCATTTCCCAAAATTTTAGAGTCATACAACCTCATATGATTTAAATAATAATATTTTTACGACCCTATGATATGTAAAGTACGGGTCATTGCACTCTCCCCCTCCTTAAGAATTTCGCCCTCGAAATCCCCGAAAAAACCAAAGAATAGTTAACCATAGTTACATTGCATGCCTAACAATTATGTGTAACCATCAAACATATCAAACAGGCAACCATGCAGTCAATAATATAGGTGTAACGGCTTATATTTTACGTATCGGAGTATCGTAAAATATTTTTATTTTATTCATGTGAGGTCGTATGACTATAATTTTGGGATATGACTCTTAGGGATATTTTGGACATTCATGATTTTTTTTCGAATTTCTATGTGACAATTTTAACCCTAAAAACCTGGTTTGGGCTATAACTTTTGATAGGAGTTGAATTGGGGTCTCAAACTAGTTTCTTTACTCTAGGATAATGGTTTCTCATTCCGTAGAGTGGTCATAATAGAAAAACAGACTTACTGTTAGAAAGTTA
Organism: Allium fistulosum; assembly: GCA_030737815.1. NCBI lineage: Eukaryota > Viridiplantae > Streptophyta > Magnoliopsida > Asparagales > Amaryllidaceae > Allium > Allium fistulosum. The sequence goes on from CM060904.1 coordinate 696,104,223, forward strand.
TGGCTATTTTAAGTTTAGACAGTTGCTCGGCTACATTAGTAAGTAATTAGTTAAGCCCATACTTAGGCCCATTAATCTAATTCAGAGATAGTATAGATAGGGGGCTATAAGAGCTAAATTAAAACTTTTTCCTCTTCCCCAAATCAATTAAAAATCTCCATTAACCCTAATTTCATCCAAAATCACATAAATTACTCTATAAACCTAGCTAAATCACTAATTAGAGGGAAGATCATCAAGTAGAAATTAGATAACATTGTTTTAGTTGATTTGCATTACTTTATATTATTGTCCAAATTAGACCTAGACTTGAATTGGTTGATTTTGGTAATTGGTGAGTGGTTTATGCCTTCTCACTATCCCATGCATATTCTATAGTAGAATTATATGTTTTAACATGATTTATGGCTTTCAAATATTTTTAGTTTTAATTACATGCTATCATATGCTTATGACCTAAATTTGTGAATCTTTGAAATGGTTTTCAATAATGATTTAATAATTCTCCTTATTCATATTCATATGTGCATGTAATATGTAGATCTAGATTAGAATTGGCTTGTTTACTACATTCCTATGTATTGCTTGTTGAAATGGATGTATATGCAAGTTATTCTATGGTTGTATGTTGTGCTTTAATGTTGTTTGCCGGTGTTTTTGATGCTTAGGAAGATAGGTTGGTGAATTTGGCAAATCAAAAGCAAAGATGGTCAGAATTCAACGAAACTTGGAGAGGAGGCTCTAGAGTATGGAGGAAGCCAGGAGTTCAAGTCGCGTGTCCAACTTCACCAAGTAGACAAGTCGGTACCAAGTTGTTCTTGTCGGTACCGAGTTATCCCTGTTAGTCATATGGCTCCACGATTGTAGGGGGAACTTTAGAGCATGGCTAGTAGAGGTGGAACATTGCAAGATGTAGGAGATTGGCTAAATGTTGGATGTTATATAGGCTTGTTTCCAGAACTTGAAGATGAAGGCTTTGGCATGTGACCGAGTTGTTTTGATGAATGTATTGGGGTTTGAAGCACTTGGGAATGGAGTACCGGAAGCAAGGAAGGAGAGTTAGCCAATAATTGGCTAAGTAAAATAAGTTGGTACCGAGTTATTTTGGTGATTGCAGTAGGGTCAGGCTTGTATAAGGAGGAAGAAGGGGACTCTGTATATCATGTTGGAGTTGTTGGCTCGCTTGCTTGAGGATTGGATGGCAATGTAACAACATGGTAAAAGATTTGTATCTTCGGTTGGTGACTCAAGAAGGGAGTAGGTATCGATGATAGTAGCTCGATAAAGGAGGGAGCCATGGAATAAGGAACATGGAAGAGTTCCAGGATAATGGAAACTAGATTGAGCAGAAAGGAGGGCTCGAATGTATGTACTAAGGAATCGTAGATACTCAAAGTATTTTCTGTTGTACTCAAAGAAGAGGTATTATAAGTGGGGACGCCTATAGATCATTGGAGTGCATTTTTGTAAACCCCAGACTAATGGCTTTGGATCCGGTATCTAGCTTTGGGTTACGTGATACGCGAGTACAATGAAATCGGGATTTCCATTAGTCCCTGCCTAAGAAGGCCATACGGGTTATCATATTTCAGATTACATTGAGTGATAGTGCAGATTGATTGACGGATGCTATGGTTGCTTTGTTTAGTAGGCTATCACTCAAAGAGATTATTGGGAGTACGTATTGGAGAAAGAGATATCTGGACAACCACCATTCTATTTTGGGTAGAGTACCTTTACGATATTTTTAGAGTAGTATACTATGTTGTTATGTGCTAACTCTTTGGTTAAAGGGACAAGTCGGGTCAGGTTCATGTACCTCTGTTCCTTACTATATTTATCTGTATAGTATTTTAAGGTTCATTTACCACTCACACTAGACTGTTGTCTGACCCAGATTTTATGCTTTGTTTCTTACTATCTTGGGTACTCTTAAATGAGTAGACTAAATAGAAGATCTAGATGACGCAGTAGCTATGCGGAGGACAAGATGGATGAAGCATCTCATATTATATACATATATGGGTTTCTATGCTTTTCCACCGTGCAAAACTGTGGAGACAGATGTTAAGTTTGATCTTGTTGTATAAACTCCACTGCTTTCGATGTATAACTCTATGGATCTATTACTCTGATGATTTGTTCATATAGTTATTACTATCTCTCCTGTTATATCTGTGATATTATATTTTATCCATGCTCTGTGAGATATATGTCAGTTATATGCTGCATTTGTTGCAATCTCAACCTTGATAATCATCCTATATAGATCGAGCACGGCTGCAGCATACGATTTTGATATTATTGGTGCCGGTGTTATAGGGCGGTCGTCATAATAGGTAAACCAATCCTAGAATGTGAGATACTAAACTATCCTAAATAATATCAAAAGTGAAAGTAAATATGATAAATAGTAGGCCTTACCATGCGAAGAGCTGTAGATATGCGGCTCTAATGCTCTCCTCGGTTTTCCACATGCAATCGCTTCACTTTCACCACACTAAAACTCCACTAACTCCACATCCTCCTTCTGAGCTATTTCATATCACATACGACAATACAAATATGCCCTTGTTCAATCTTGATATTATTAAGTTGATTCGGTGCCACTGTCACGCCTAAGCCATGCACAAATTTCCGCAACGAGAGATGTGGAAGAAGCACACCCACCATCTTTTGATGTAAGTCAACCCTATATGCTAGGTTACCAAGGCCTATGAGTCTTGGTTCTAACTTCCCCTTACTATCGAATTTAATAACATTCTTTAATGGAGAAATCTACATGTTTTCTGCCATACTGACTAGGGCCCAGGTCTATGGTACAATTCAGTACTGACTCTATTTATTTTGAACCCTTGACAAGAATTGTTGGATCATGACAGTGTTCATCATAGACTAAGGTCTCAAATATCTAAAGTAGGTCATATATCACTTATGCTCAATATAGGGTATAATGGTATCTTCATGAGTTCCATCACCTTGGATGTAGCTTGGTTCTATGGTACAATTCAGTACCGACTCTATTTATTGTGGGCATAAGTCCATCTTGGACTCCACTCATCAACGATGATGAGTATCAATTTATATTCACTATTTGGCGTTTATCGTTATGTTATGGAAGACTATTAGTATATCAGTTGGCTGATAATAGTAGCGTATATTTTAGAACAGACCTATATGATGACATCTATATTATATCTACATTTGTATATTAGGTTACATTTACGATAGTATACTGTTATGTAGCAATTACATTATAATAGTTGAGTTGACTCATGGATTATAGGAGAAGAGCGGACTGAGGTATGATTCCTTATCATTTGCGACATGTTTACTTTACTTGTTTATAGGACTATCCTTGAGCCACGTTCACAAATAATACCAGATGTGCCATAGTAGTTTCCTGTTTTATTTGCATATAGTTTTGATATGTCGTATTTTGAGATAATTCCCCTTGCACCAAGCTTTACATTTGAATGGTGCTTTGTCTTTATCTATTTATGTCATAACAACTCTCGGGTACTCGATTGAGTAGTTTGGGAGTAAGGTGCTTTTAGAGATATGCTATTAGAGTGGCATGGTTGGAGTTTTTAGATGCATGGGGTCGATATTTTGGATATATACTTTTTGTTCCAGCATTACATGACATATATGTTATTTATATATGAGAATCAATGTATCAAATATTATTCAGGACTATGTATGTCTGGAGTTGATGTATTCTAACTTTTGCATTGATATTATTTATTATTTGCTTCTGTTAGTATGGTCTCTTATATTTAATTTATCTAATTATGTTCATGTATTTTCAGCATATTATATTTTATCATTTTGCTATGAGATTCTATCAATTTGACTTGGTTATAGTGTTTTGTTTTAATTTTACCCTAAAAAAATTTCTTTTATGGTATTTGGGAGTTAGACATTGTCATTCGACGTTGATCCAGGATGTTACAAAGGGTTGGATGTTACACATCTCTTGATAAGGAGGTGACGATAACTAGTGCAATGGAATTCGACACTACACCCATGACAGAGAGGCTAAAAATCAATTTTTTTGGTATAAACATGAAGTTAGAGATAGGCATGAAGAAGACTTCCTTGGTCGTTCCAACCTTTGCTCTTTAAGCGGCTGGCATTATCTATCGGCACTCCCAAATCTCACACTGATTCAGATAGCGACTGTGATTGGGATGAAGACCCCAAGGGTTGTCTTGCACCTCCAAAGGATTAAATCCCTCTGAAGAGAAAGTCACCTTCCTCTAGGAAGGACAGGAAGGACAATAAGAAAGCGAGGCGGGGAAGCATCATTGAGGGCAGTTCTTTAGCTTCGTTTTCTATTTTGATTGTTTTTTGCCTTCTCTTTGTATATAGGCCGACGTTGTGTAGAAGCGGCCCCTACAAATTTTGGTACGAAAAGCAATGTAAAACAAAAGATTATTTTCTATGTAACTTTTTCTTATTTATATTACAACATTTCCTGTTTTTGTTGTGTATATACACTTACATATAAAATATAATCATCCATGATTCAACCACTTATATATTATTCATGCATATGTCTGTGATTCGTGCAATGCCATTATTTACTGTAACTCCATACATATAAATAATTTTTTAAGATTGCTTGTTGTCTTTTCATTACTTAGTTTTGTTTATCAAACCAATGTGTTTCTTATTTGACTAAACAAAACTGTATTTCTTTGGCTAAACCTATTTATCTTCGGCTAAACGTATCTCGCTCAACCAAAAATCAAGCTATATTTCATCGACCAACTTCATGGTCATCCACATTTATCTTTAACCGGATGTATTCCCATTCAGCCATAGATGAGGTTACACTCATGAATGAATTAATTTTTTCATACTCATGAAAGACTTAATTTCCTGCCAACTCCTATATCTTCTAATCAGCTTCTTAGATGATTGTCTCTAGTTGTCTGCCCTTCATTTCACTTATCTTTGGGTAACGATCAAAGATACTTCATCAACCAACCTTGTTTATCATCAACTGAACATATCACATTAGGCGTTAACGGGGTTGTTCCCGCAAAAGATTCAATATACACCGACTCCTATTTTTGGGAGTCGATGTCTTAGATGTCTATCTCTGGACATCCATCTTCAACCCCGCCTATCTCCGAGCACTACCTAAAGATGCTATGTGGACCATCATCACTTATCACCGACTAAGTATGTCTCGCTAGCCCATAATTGAGGTTGTACCTACAAAAAATATAATTATGCATCAGTTCATATTTCTAGGTTCAGTTCCTTAAATACCTATCTTCGGGCATTAGTCTTGACCTTGCCTAACTACGGGCACTGGTTAAAGATTTGATGTATAATGGCAATCGTTCAATTAACCCCAGCATGATGACACTCCAGCGATCCAATAATGGATCAAAGGAGTTCATCGGTACCTAGCTCTAGGTACCTAGACATCTGGTTTTTTTTCAAAACACAAAAAAAAAATTAATTTTTCGTTGATCACATGACATAAAGTCGGACTTTTAAGAATATGGTTCCATTAATTCTAAAAGCCAACTTTATCTAAAAAAAGAATGGCATACTTTTCCTTATCACATCTTATCTCAATAATCAAGACATATTATTTATGAAAAGTAAATCTAAGTGAAATAGCACGGTAAATACTTGCTTTTCCATGCCCACGGAATTGGGGTCCCGTCAACAGTCGATACCTTAAAAGTTCCATCTCCAAGTTTCTATTCAATCACATAGGGAGCTTCCCAATTCGAGCAAAGTTCCCTCATACTAAGAAAGACCTATTTCAAAAATAGGTTGCCTATTTTAAAGGTACGGTTTTTGACCTTAGCGTAGAATTGTATTGTTTCCCTCGGATCATCCTCTACTCGTTTTTCTTCAACCAAGTCAAGGGACTCAAGCAAGAGTTCCTCGTTCATCTTGGAATATGTGGTCTCTGTTTAGAAGCAACTTTAGATTCGATTGGTATCATGGCCTCAGTTTCAGAGGCCAAAGAGAGTCTAGTCAATCGTAAACTTGTGGGTTGTTTGAAAAGCCCTTAATGCAAGTGGTAGCTCACCAACCCAGTTGCCCTTGGTTCTACTCAATTTCTTCTTGATGATAGATTTAATGATCTTGTTCACCACCTCCACCCGTCCATTCACCTACGGATGTGCTACTGTCGAGAAGCTCTTCACAATTCAGTGCCAGGCATAAAATTCTTTGAATGTGGCCTCTCAAATTGAGTTTTGTTATCAAAGATGATCATTTTCGGAACTCTATATCTACAAAAAAAAATCACTATGAAGTTGATCATCTTCATCAAAGTGATCGATGCGAGCAGTTCCGCTTCAGCCAACTCTATAAAGTAGCTCACGTCCAATATAACATATTTTGCTTTACCTGTGATGACCGCCCTACTCCACGGTTACCCAATATACCAATATATTGCGCTTTTTTGCAGTGCCCGGTCGATGTACGACGATCGTCAAGGGTAGAAAAGAAATAAAACATCATAGAACCTATCATATATCTCACAGCACATCAAATAAAATATAATATACATAACAGACATAAAACAAGAGAGACAGTAATAACTAAATGAACCAAATATCAGAGCATGGATCCATAGAGTTATACCACATAATAATAGAGTTTATACAAATAGAAATAAACTTAAATAAAACTAGCTTAATATAAAGAAAATACTGTCCAGGCTCCACATTGTCGCATATGGGAATAACAAAAGCCTCCATATATAGTACGAGAAAGATCCATCCTTCTTGTCCTCTACATTGCCACCACGTACACCTAGACCTATTATATAGTCAACTCATTTAAGAGTACATAAGATAATAAGAAGCAAAACATAAAATCTCGAGTCAGAAAATAGTTTGATGTTAGTGATAAGAAATCTCAAAATATTATACAAGTCGATATACTAAGGGATAAGGGTATACGAACCATACCTGACATGTCCATGCAACCGAAGAGTTAACACATAATGAATATATTATGCTACTCTACAAACATCATAAGGTGTAATACAACCAAAGTACAATAGTGGGTATCCAGGTATCCATATCCACAATACATATCTCAAGTTACATCCCTAGAGTGAGAATATGGAAGAAAACAAACGAAGCAAATAGGCATCCATTAAACAATACTCTCATCACTCACTGTGTCCTGAATATATGATAACTCAAATGACCATTCCTCTACCAGGGATTAATGGATAAATCCTGGTTTTCAGTGTACTCACTTTAAGCCCAAAGTTGACACTAGACCATTCCACTGGTCCAGGGTAAACGAATCCATTCCACCAATCTGAGGTAGCCATTCCAAGTACCCAATGAGAATCCTCACAATACCACTGCTTTCGAGTGCAACGGAAAACACTCCAAGTATCAACAATCCCTTAGCACGTGCATCTAAGGCCTTTCCTTGCTCCATCTAGTTTCTATTATCTTCAAGGAACCATTCCACTTTCCTTCTTTTCATGATAGAGCCATTCAATATTCTATCCATAGGTCACCCTTTTTAGAACCCTTCCTTTGGGGAAAATCATTCGCGTGACTTCTTTCAACATAAACTCACCACCATCGGAATCATCCCTATTGACCATTGAGGTAATATCATCGAAGTCCCGAAGCTATCATCTTTCATCATGCTACTATATCGCCATTGAACCCAAGCGAACAAACCAACAACTTCTACATGACCTGCAGAGTCCCTATATCCTTCCTTGGAAGTCTCATCAACATTGGACCTAAATATTCACGTCGGTACCAACCTAGAGCGGTCGGTGCCAAACTAAAAACTCGACCTATTTTTGGTCACTCTGCCTCCATAAAGTCCCTTTTTTCCAATGCTCGGGCTTTCAAGTTACCAAGCTCTCCCCATCGCTTGGAAAAGTGGTCGGTATATAGCCAAGAGATTAGCATCAAGCTCTATACCTTGCTTCTAAGTCTCTATCCTTACATTATCCCAAAGTATGCCCTGAAGTTTTTCTATTATATCTGAAGCAGTTCATTCACTATGACTTGGTTGCACCTTTCCTTTAAAACTCTGTTACACCCATATTTTCCTAACTATATCTACGATAAATTGATGCAAGCACAAGGCTAAAAGAATTGCCTCTTGAAAGAAGCTGGACTAGGAAAAGAAAGCAGGAACAAAGCCCAGCTTGGACCACGCTAAAGCCTCAAGACTGTAGAAAAATAAGAAAACTGCACCATTCGATTAAGTATAGTAGTAACACGATAATATTGTGCCAATGCTCTGAGATAGACACAAAAGTGCAAGAACTGATCTATAACCCTAACACTCAAAGGGCTGAACCACGGCACAACCTTCAAATTTCATAGCACCCAAATAACAAATATAAAGGTTTTAATGTAGGTACAAAAGTAAGCCTTAATGGATTAAAGCCGTAGTATAATATTAAAATAAATTAAAGTAAAAAAGTTGTGTTGCTACCCTAGAAAAAGCAACCCTGATGACGTAAAACTGCGGCACCATCCTTGAAGCAATTACATGTAGTAAGGATGTGTCGCAATCTTAAACTAGCGTTTAATGTGGTAGGGCTACACCGTAATCTTATATCAACATCAAAGTAATATGGATGCACCGCCATCTTAATGTGATAGAGCATCGCCGCAATCCTAAAAACACTGCCTATAAACATAATGACTCGAGGGTTAAGGTGATGGATTAAAATTGCTTCACAACCAAGAGTCAGCCTTATTCCTCAAAGGCAAACCAAGATATCCCCACTTCATCCCCAAGATCATTAAACCTAGCTCAAAGACAAGAGCAATGGCGCGGTCCTCTATTGATGAGAATGACCCAAGATAGGTCCATGCAAAGCAAATACTCTTCAAAATAGCAGCGCTGTCTTTTCTACCAAACCATACAATTCCACTCCAACCATCTCTTACACTATGCTTTGCCGATGTCTCAAATTGAATAGTGCAGTACAGCTTTGAAAGTGTTGATGCATTTTGAATACAATACGATATCACTACCTAGAACATAATTAAGGCACAATTCCCAATAAACTAAAGTGAAGTTCTGAAATGTTGATAATGATGTAGTTCTTACAAAAATGGAGGGCCGCCTCCCATTGCGGCTTTGTCTACACATGTGTTTAGTCCACTAGCCTGTTGCTCTATAGAATCATAGAGTCATGGTCTATTCAAAATTGGGTTTTCCGGCTTCAAATTCAAACTTCCTGCCCAAGTTCAAAATGCACCAACTCATATCATAGTTTCCCACTGAAGACCACGCTGGTAATCCTTGTACAATAAATCAACAAGATGGATGATCGGCATGTGGCTGGATCCAAGAGTAGAAATCAAAAGAGCCGAAAGCCACTTCCATAATCCATGCACAGTAAACAAACAAGATGGATGATTGACATGTGACAAGATTATAGGGTCAGAATCAGGAACATGTGTGAGTGACGAAAGCAATTCTTACAATTCTCGATACTATAAAAATAGAATGTACTATAGCAGAGAGAGAGAGAATTTTTTGAGATTTTTCACTTTTTAAAAACACTGAAATAAAAACTGTACTCTGCCATTATTCGTTTGTACTAAGAATAAATGGAAGAAAATGATATTTCCCTATAGACGTAAGATTCATTAGCACTCGAACCACGTAAATTCTCTGTGTCACTTTTATTGCTTTCAGTACCTTATTTTACCTTTTTCTTCTTTGATACTATCTTGCTTAATGAATTGGATAATGACTTGTCATTAGATTTTTCATATTTTTCTCATAATTGAGTTAGCACTATTATGCATAATTACCTCCTCAAAATGCAATCTTAAAATTTTAAATTCCTAATCATGTAAGCGTTCAAAGATGTAATTACTTCAAAAATACTTGGGTGTTTTTGAGACCAAGAATCTCATCAACAAACTCCATGCACACACCCATGAGCCTGAAGCCATCCTCGAGAATTTCCAACTGTAGCCTAAAGTAACCCTTATATTGACTTGAAGCACATCTACTTTCACTAGCCAATAGTCTACTCGGTACCGAGATGTACTTTAGCACCCAAATCAATTCCAAAATTCGAGTGATTAGAATCATACGCTCCTCCCCTCCTCCAAGTTTTATCCAATTTCGAGCACTTTTGTCTTAGTTTTTGCCCAAATTGACGACCTTTTTCCTAACTTCACTAAAACTCCAGCAAACCATATCAAAACAACTCATCCAAGCATACATATCATTTATAAGCATTTAGCAAACATATACAATCCATCCAAACAAGATTAACATACATGAATTAACATAAATCTAACTTTAACATTAGCAAGTTAATATGATCAAAAGGGGTTGCAAACCATTTAGAAAACCTTTTTAAACCCTTTTAATTTTAGCCCTAAGCCTGTATGAAGATGTAATTAAAGTCAATAAACATTTTGATATTAAAATCATGTTAGTAACATTTATTTTAACTATATGGAAAAGCATAGAATAGTGAGAGATCAAGAATTACTCATCTAGTACCCAAATTACCACTTTGGATCCCCAAATCTAATATGAATATCTAAGAACACAACGTTTCAAGCATCAAAATAATGAATCTATTATCCCGTTTGCTAATAACCCTTCTAATGATGGATTTGGCTAAGATTGTAAGAAAAAGAAGAGTTTTTTGATGCAATTAGGACTAATGGAGGTTAGGAATTGTTTTTAGGAAGAGAAAAATGAATGGGATCAGCCCCTACAGCTCTAATTAGGTAAAATTTTCGAAATTCATTAGTGGGCCTAAGTATGAGCTTAGTTTAATTGCCCATTAATCTATCCAACAGCAAACATAATTAAAAATGGCCATATCTCCTAAACGGTAAGTTTGTTTTTTATTATGACCACTCTACGGAAAGAGAAATCCCAAACCCAATCTAATGGAAGTGCTTTTAGACCCTAATTCTACTTCTATCAAAAGTTATAGCCTTTATAAGAAATTTTAGGTTCGAAACGTTCGATTAAAATTTCTAGAGATGTGAAATGTCCCTAGTAGTCATTTTCCAAAATATAGAGTCGTACGACCTCATACGATTTAAATAATAATATTCTACGATCCTTCGATACATAAAATAAGGTCGTTACTGTAATGACCCGCAAATTTATCACTATGATAAATTATATTTATTTTTAAAATATTCAAGTATAAGCTTTTTAACATAGATTGTATTGTATTTAATAATAAATAATAATGGTAATCTTATTTTGGATAAGTATTTACAAAAATACATGCTTTGGAAAAATATCGATAAAATGACCGAAAATCGTTTTAACGATCAACGGCTCTACAATTATCAAAAGTCGTAACCGAGCTAGATACGTACACTTATTTATCCATTCAAACAAGTATATGAAATAAAATTATTTATTTTATTTTTGGGAATAATATGTATTTATGACATCATCAATAATGGCATCATATTTAATAATCGATTTATGAATTTAAGTTGAGAGTTGATGATTTAATAATTATTGTAATTATTCAAATAATTATTTTTAAATGATAATAATTCATTTTAATTAATTATGAGGTGATAATAAATCATTTATAATAGTTTTATAAAGATATATATATATATTTGCTTTAAAAATATAAGAATATTTTTATCGCTTTATCGATATAACAACACTTTTTGTAAACAATTATTTAATATTAGTTTATATGGTTTTATAATTCAAAAGGTATCATTTTACTTAGTTAAAAATGATAAGAAAATATTTTCAAATTTTGTTTACATTTATATGTAAATTAATTTATAAATGAAAATGTGACCGGGAATCGACTTCCCGATTTTCGACGGTTTAACGAACGGAAGTTGTTCAAAATTATTTTAACCTTGTTTATATCACCTATGCATATATATAACATACATATACACACCCTAACATGCACATATACACATACAAATATACTTACATATATTTATACACACACACACACACGCATTAGAAAATATCTAAGGTATTTTCCTAAAATTTAACCCTTAAGTAAAACTAAAGTCAAACTCTTACACACTAAATACAAGCACATGGGTACACACAGTTGGGGGTTGGAATTCATAGCTAGAGATGAGTTGGAATGGTGATGCAAGCATGCTTAGGTAAGGAGAAAATATCATGATATTTTTGGTGTAAAATTTTCCTATAAATACCCATCTACATTCACACATTCATTCACACCATTCTCTTCTTCTTCCTCCTTCTTCTTAAAGCTCTAAATCTCTTCTTTAATGGCTTCCATGCCTTGAAAAATATAATAGCAAAGCTATGGAAAAATATTCCAAAATAAAGTAAAATATATACACATGTATATACCATGTCAATCCACTTCAAAACCAAGTGCAATCTCCTCCTTTCTTCCTTCACAACACACGGCCACCACCCTCCATCACTAAGGCCGAGCACTCCACCTCTTTCCAAGCTTAGGTCGAGCTTTCTCAAGGTCCCAGGCTCAATTCCATAAGCTCCGATTCGATCGTAGCGAAGCTATAGTCCGTTTTTCTAAGTTTAAATATCCAATGAAGGTGAGAAACTTTATATATATATATGATAATTATGATACGATATGTTTGCTATGGATGTTTACTATGTTTAATCATCAAGTTTAGATGTTGATTGTATGTTTATTTTCATGTTGAAACAAGTCACGTTTAGTACACGTCGAATATCACAAAGGAAATCACTTTCCTTTAATAAATAAAATAGTATATATGAGATTGTTAAACCCCTTTGAAATGGTTTAAAATGGTTTATAAATGTTTTATAAACACTAAAATTCAATTTGGTGAAGTTTTGACAAGTTATGAAAATTGAGTCAAAAATAGGCGCGTCGCGTAACAGTAGTTTGCGATTTCGCCTCGTAGAAAGTTAAATCCATTTATACGATTGGTTCGGAGTCAGAATTCTTCGTAATAAGAATTTTCTAAACTCTTATAATCATAGTTTTGAAACAAAAGAAAAGGATCAAGATTTTGTTTAGTAGATTTTGAAATATGAGCAAAACAAGTTTTCAAAGTAGTCGCGGTTTAACAGTTCGGAAACCAAAGCGACAAATTCTTTATAAATGATATTTTTAATTCTTTAAAAGATGGCATAAATTCTATAAATCTTTTAAAATATTTTAAAAGAGATTTGAGTTATAAAAATGGATTTCTAAATGATTGAAAAGTTGTTTTGATCAAATAAACTTAAAAGCACTATCTGCAGCACTTTTGAAGCACTTTTAATGACTTTTGAAATATCGCTTTAAACATAAGTATTCTTTTCCAAATCTTTTATAAATGTTTTCAAATAAATAATTAAATATTTTAAATATGATTGGAAGGTTTTATAATCTATTTAAAAAAGTTTAAATAAATGATCTAAAGAAAAGGTGTTATAATCAAGTGATTTAATCTTGGCTCTAAAAACCAATGAGTAGACTGGATTTTTCTATTCGTGAGATCCGTATGTGAGGTGCTTAAACTAAGGAGATGTTTAGGAGTAAACCGTGCCCTGGCTCACCTGGACTTTTTCCTGGGCGAGGAATAGATAAGGTTGAAATGTCGAAAACGAGACAAGTATAAAAGGTTCAAATTTACAAATTTAATTTAATACAACTTGGATTGTATAGAAATAATCTTCTTATACTTGTTATTAAATTCCCAGGAGGGAACCCATACTATCCATGTGAATTTAAAAGGTGATTTCATTGCTATTCGACGGATAGTAAAGGTTGAATACGAAAATTGATGTCAAGTAAAATTAGTATAATTTCTATGGATTCGCTTTACATGAATACTAACTAATTTGGATTTACCATCTTAGATAACATGGTCTTAACCTATTAAAAAGATATGTATTGGAAATAAGAAATCTTTTATCAAGATTTAAATAAAGGATTTGGAATTAATTTAATTCCTATACTTAAAATTAATTGTTTTGGGTTTACAATAAACGATGTCTTAAATAACATTGTTTTTGACCCGTTTTAAAAGTAAGATTTGGAAATCTTTGTTAAGATTTAAATAAATGAGTTGGAAATATTTTCTAAGTAAAGAATGGAATGATTTAGAATCACTCCAAGATTTAAAAAGGTTTTAATTAAACAAAGATTTGATAAAGGAGGTTTAATGATTCTGTATATACCGGAAAGAATGTTTTTAAAGATATATATCTCTCTAGAAGATGTTTTTTTAAATAACTCCACCCCGGAGGGAAGAGCTCCCACCTAGAGAGTCCGCCAACCCTAGGAAGGTTTTTGCTAGCCCCAGCACATAGGTTTGTTGTTCCCAACCAGTTTGGTTTAGGGTTTACGGGAATCCACCTCCGCGCCTTGAGGGGAGTAGGGCAGATGGGTATCGAACTCGCGACCTCTTTAACAGGAGGCAAGTGTTTCAACCACTGCGCCACTACTTGCGGACGTCTAGAAGCTATTTTTGGTAAAGAGAAAAATTAATTAATCAAATGATAAGCACCTATTTACTTAACATCTTTTTATCAATGATTGGTTCAAAGGAACCGAGGTCGGATTTGGGGCGATCCATATCCAAAAACCACTTCGAACCAATTTACGAGTTCGAAAGTGAAGATATATAAAGACAATGAAGTTGAAGGCCGGGATCTTCATAATGAAAGGATTGCTTATTGATAATTTCAAAGTAGCTCCCATGATAAATAAATAGCAGTGGTCCCTTCATTTTGGGATCTTTGTATGTAAGGACTACTCGCTACTAATCCTAGGATTAATTCCTGATAGGATGTGGTAGGAGAGTGTCTTCAGTTTGTCCTATTCCTGGACAACTTGTATGGATGAATGTCTGACATTGCATTTCTAAGATCATAGTGCATTGATCTCTACAAACGTACATTTTTTTGGTGGTATAAGAGGTAACCCCTCTTATACTTAACACCCTTCTCTGAGACGTACGAGCTCAGAGGTTGTACTTTTGTAGAAATCAATAGTGTGTTGTTGGAAATGGCAATGTGGCATTTTAAGTGAAAATGTACTAAGAAAGGTAACTGTTACCTCGAGCCTCACACCCAGGGAATTGTGAAACGGGGGTTGCTTTAGGGCTAAGTGGTTCGTTACTATTAAGGTAGGATATCACCTTTCTAGATTTATTTTGCGCCCGCTATGACGTCGTGTAAAAAATACGTGGTGTATGTTATGAGAGCTCTCGAATAGGTCGAGAACGGCTGGGGTGATATCATATTCGGCTCTATCAGCCACCAGATGGGTCTGTGGGTAGGCTGGTCTTAATTCGTAGAGGTTTTGAAGATGTTGATTCTCGGTGCATCCCTCTAGAGATGTACTTTACAAGAGGTAGTCCCTTATCTCCTTATTCCCTTGAAAATCCAAATCTCCAATAAGTGCTTTCGGACTTAGTTGTAAGCCTATCATGATGAAATTTAATAATGTAACAATTTTGGCTATTTGAATATGTTTATTTGAAAGGTTTTCAAAAGAATGTCACTAAAAATAATATCATTGGATTTCACGTAGAAATGTTTTGGTTATTATAAGGTAAAAACCCTTTTTGTGTTTATGTGCAGCGTGGTCTTATGAGATACCCTTTGTTTTCCAAATAATCGTATTTTGAGTTTCTCACAACAGTCCCATGACTGACTCGGAGTTTATTTTCTTTCCCTTAAACCCTGGGCGCCCTATTTTTTCGGATAGCCTTGTAGTCAGGCTTTGTTTAGAGCATTTTGGAAGAGCTCAAAGCATGGAGTTAAAATATTCTTCTAAAGATTGTTATCCATTTCCACCACACTCATGTACTATTGTATTCCACATTTGTAGGGACATATGTTAATGTTAAGTTAAATTTTGTAAATATATTTAAATTCCGCTGTAAAGATTATATGGAGAAATAATATATGTTATTCCATTCGTGTAAGATTCTATTCTGTCTTTATTTTCTTTCTATCCTTAACGGTCGGGTTCTCCGGCACTTGAATTTGCGGTACGTGAATACCGAGGATGTATTAATGTCGATTTCCGAGGGTCAAAAAGCCAGGTCATCATAGTTACACTCTCCCCCTTTAGGTATTTCGCCCTAGAATCTTCAAACAAACCAAAGAATAGTCAACCGTAGTCACCATGCATGCCTAACAATAATGTGCAACCATCAAACATATCAAACAAACAACCATGCAATTAATAATATAGGCAAACCAAATATTGCATGCGAGATACTAAACTACCCTAAATGATATAAAAAGTGAAAGTAAATACGATAAAGAGTAGGCCTTAGCATGTGAAGAGCTCCAGATATGCAGTCTTCATGCTCTTCTGGGTTTCGCACGTACAATCATTTTCACTTTCACCCCATTGAACCTTCACTACCTCCATTGTTCTTCCTTTTAAGTTATTTCGTATCGCATCCGATAGTACGAATAAGCCTATGAAGTCTCAAGGCTTATGGTTCAATCTTGATATCATCATGTTGATCCAGTACCATTGTCTTGCCTAAGCCAGGCATAAACTTCCACGGATGAGAGACGCGAAGACATTGTAAACGCCGGCCATTTTTTGAGGTAAATCGACTCTATATGCTAGGTTTCTAATCTTCTCTACTATCGGAAAAGGTCCTACGAATTTTGATGCTAACTTCCCCTTACTAACGAATCTAATAACATTCTTCAACAGAGAAATCTTCATGAATACCATATCGTCGATAGAGAACTCACATCTCTTATCAATTTAGCTCTTCTGCGTATCCGGAGCAAGTTTCATTCATTGTCGAATGATCACAATCTTTTTTGAGGTCTCTCTAATCATATTTAGCCCAAATATCAATATCTCGCCCGCTTTCCGCCAACATGAAGGAGCGTTACACAGTCAGACATAAAATGCTTCATACAGTGCCATACTGATACTAAACTTATACTATTGTTGTATGCGAACTCCACTAAATGCAGTTGATCCTCCCACGAGCCTCCAAAATTAAATATGCAAGCCTGCAAAAGATCTTCCGATATATGGTTCACCCTCTCAGTTTACCCATCGATTTGTGGGTGATAAGCTATACTGAGATGCAGCTTTGTCCCTAATGCCTATTATAAGCTCACCCAAAACCCAATAGAAAATAAAGGGTCTTGTCACTCATAATGCACTTCGGCACACCATGGAATCGCACCATTCATTTCGCATACAACTCGACCAATTTGGATAACTTCTACTAGACTTCAGGGGTATGAATTAGGCACTTCTCATCAATCTATCGGCTATGACCCAAATGTCATCATACCCTCCTCTGGTCCTCGGTAATTCGTCAATGCAATCCATCAATACTTGCTCCCATTTCCACTCGAGAACTTCAAGTGGTTGCATCAATCCACTAGGTTTCTTCTGCTTTGTGTTCACCAATTAGCAATTCATACACCTCGAGATGAATGTTCCAACATCCTTCTTCATCCCCTCCCAGTAATATGTCTTTTACTTATAATGGTACATCTTATTACCGCTGGAGTGTATAGTCTACCTAGAATGGTGGCATTCTCATAGTACCTCATCTCGAAATCCATCTACATCGAGAACAAACAATATCCCATCCTTACAGAGCTAACCATCACGGTTGAGTATGTACTGCTTCATCTCCTCATACTCTAATCTTTCTTCTATTTTTGCCTTGATTTCTACTAGTCTAGTATCTCACCTCTGGCTAGTACCGATCCGCTAAATCAAAGTAGGTTTGATTATAGAGCTCACCAACGTCTTTGGCTCTAACTCGCAATGAGGTCTGAAGTCATAACCAGTGATATACTCCAACTACTTCCACTCTAGGAACATCGTTCCTAAGATGGCATGTATTCTACTCAATGCATTAACTATTTCTTTCCCTTATCGAATGTATAAGAAATGTCAAATTCGTAGAAGGCCAAAAATTCCAACCATCATTGTTGGTGAAGGTTGAGATCCTTTTCGAAAAAGAGGTACTTCAATGATTTATGGCCCGTGAGCAGTTTGAACCTTTCTCCTAATAGATAATGCCTCTAAATATTCAAAGCAAACACTATCGCCGCCAACTCCAAATCATGAGAGGGATACTTCTTCTCATGCAGTTTCAGTTGTCGACTAGTGTAGGCGAAAACTTTTCCCCTCTACATCAACAGCGCACCTAGTCTAGTACCACATGCGTCTATGTATATTATTAGCTCTTTATTCCCACTTGAAATAGTCAACACTAGTGCACACTTCAACTTCTCCTTCAAACTCATGAACGCTTGCTCACACTTTGCGTGCTAAACAAAAGTCTGATACTTCTTTGTCAAATTGGTCAACGGCGCTGTTACCTTTGAGAAGTCCTTGGTAAATATCTGTAGTATCTAGCCAACACTTGGAAACTCCTCACGTTAGTAGCATTCTTGGGCTGGTCTCAATCCTGAACCGCTGCCACCTTTGCAGGATCAACCGTGATGCATTCCTTAGAAAAGACATGACTCAAGAATCTCACTTCCCTCCTCCAGAAGTAACACTTCAATAGCTTTGCTTTCAAACTGTGCTTCCTCAACACTTCAAACATAATTTTTAAGTGCGTCTTGTGTTCCTCTTCTGTCTAGAATAGACCATAATATCATCCATGAACACAAGCAATAACCTGTTCAACTAATCCCTAAAGACACGGTTCATGAGATCGACAAAGCATGCCGAAGCATTGGTTAACCCAAACGGCATGACCAACTACTCACAAAAACCAAACGGTGTACGAAAGCAGTGATTGACACACTCTCGTTTGCTACTCTCAACTAGTGAAATCCCATCGCCAAATCCGATTGAGAGAAAATTTCGTGCCATGGAGCTGATCAAATAAGTCATCAATACGCAAGAGTAGATACTTGTTCTTCCACGTCGTATTATTCAGCTTACAGTAATCTACACACAACATTAGAGAGCTATCCGCCTTGGTGGCCAATACTACAGGTGCATCCCACTCTGATATGCTCATATGAATGAACCCTTGTCTCAACAGATCATTCATTTGTACCTCTAAATCCTTCTGCTCTCTGGGTGACATAAGCTTCAAAGGCATAACTATTGTCCTGACATCCTTCACTAAATCTATGTGGAACCAATCTCTCAGTTTGGTAGTAATCAAGTCACTTCGTCTAATATATCTGGATACTCTTTAATGATGGGCATAAATGATAACTCATCATGTATGATCTTGAGCGAACATAGAAAGCTAACCATAACTCCATCCTCTAGTAGGTAGGCAATCACCACCTTCAACCCCTCCTTAGCCGCAATTTCCACTAATAGCTTCTTGCAATCCACCACGACTGCATACTTCTTTAGCCAGTCCATTCCAAAGATAATCCTGAACCCAAAAAGAACCAAAGAAAAGCAATCACAAACAAAAGAGAAGCCATGACTCGATAAGACCAAACCATGACAAACCATATACAGGCTAGTGGAGCCTCCAATAGGTTCGTCACTACTAAAGGTCGGTTAACTATTTCGAGTCTCAACCCACATCTATCTACCAGGTTACTAAATATAAAAGAATGTGAAGCCCCTGTAAAAAACAATACACGTATGAAAACACCATAAGTAGAAAGCATATCTTCAATAGTGATACCCTTCCCATTCACCTTCGCCAAGGGAGCAATCGATGAACTCGGGATAGCATCTAAAGCATATGCCTTTACAACTTGGTTCTGTTATGCTGGTTTTGGATAATTCTTCTGCATATGTCTTAGTTTTCCACGGTTATAGTTCTTCCCATCAACTTTTCAGTCCCTAATTAAGTGACCTCAGTCTCCATAATCATAGCAGATAGGATCCCACTTCGCTTTCTTCTGAGCATTCTTTATTTGAAATTTCTTCCATTTACCATTCCATTTCCTCTTGCCTCCACCGCCTTGTTGTCCTTTTGGCTCTTCCTTAACTACAACATCTGATTTGGATGGGGTACAAACTCTCCTAGCGAAGAGCTTTCTCGATGACTCTCTCAAATGGCTCATCGATGTAACTCACTAGCTTCTCCCCAAACTAATCATCCAAACCTAGAAGAAACTTCTCATTCTTTCTTAACAGAGTGTTGATAAAAGACATCCCATATTTTGACAAGGTGTCAGACTCAGCAACATACTCAAGGACAGACATGTCTCCTTGCTTTAAATATGCAAATTTCCTAAATAGCACCAACTTTCGAGCAACTGCAACAAACTTCTCCTCGAATTGGGTTTTGAACTGGTCCCAAGTAAAATAATCCTTAGGAGTAGCAACTCTAATAGCGTTCCACCAATTCATGGCTCTTCCCTGAAGCTGTCGAGAAGCTAACCTCCTCTTCATCGCATCATCCAATTTGAGGTCATCAAAATCCTTTCGTAGGTGTCCAACCTATCATGCACCTCCATAGCTGATTCTATTCCTTGGAACGGTGTGCCACCAAGGCTGGAAAAATACTTATTCAGCTTAGTGAAATCGACTCTGGGCGCTTGCACTAGAGCACCACCACCAATAGCAATATTCAAAGAGGTTGCTTGGGCATTTTGCAGCATGTTTGCCATCATTGCGTTGAACATTGCCTACAAATGAGGGTTAGCAGCCCCCGAACCTGCTCCTTCCTCGACCCTAGAGATGGAGTTCCTCATAATGTTTCTTGTATGTCAACGCCTTTTTGATCCATAATAAGAATGATAAGTTTCTCATAAATAAAATAGCATATATGGTGCTTGTGGTTATGCGACTTATTTACTGTATATATATACACTACTATATAGTTTTGAAAACCAAAATATGTAACAAGTATGTTCTCTCTTATATATATACATTTTTGATCCAATGTAGAGTGACAACTCCTTCCCTATCTAGACCACGGTGTCAAATTAGGATAATTGTGTAAGCTAACCTCTATACTAAATGTTACGACCACCCTAAGCCACCGGCACCCAATATACTAGTATAATGCGCTGCTACGGTGGCTGACCAATGTAGGATGATCGTCAAGGGTAGAAAAGAAATAAAACATCACAGAACCGGTCGTAAGACTCATAGCGCATCGAATAAAATATAATATACTTCACTGATATAAAATAGGAGAGTCGTAATAACTATTGAACTAAATATCACAGTACAAATCTAGAGTTATACAACATAGTAACAGAGTTTATAAAAATAGAAATAAACTCAAATAAAATAGTCTTAATAGTAAAGCAAACACTATCCAAGCTCCATAATGTTACACAATGGAATAAGCAAAAGAATCCATATATAATATGAGAAAGCCCCATCCTGCTCGTGCTTTGCGCTGCCACCGCGTAAATCTAAACATACCATCTAGTCTACTCATTTAAGAGTATGTACCTAAGATAATAAAAAGCAAAGCATAAAACCTCAAGTTAGACAATAGTCTGGTGTGAGCAATAAGAAACTTCAAAATACTATACAATTCGATATAGTAAGGGACAAGGGTCTACAAACTATACCTGACCTGTTCTAGCAACCAAAGAGGTAGAACATAACAAATATAATATGCTACTCTACAAACATCTTAAGGTGTACAATAACCTAAGTACGATGATGGATGTCTAGGTATCCCTTTCCATAACACCTATTTCAAATAACATCCCTAGAGTGATAGACCATGGAAGAAAATAACCAAAGCACACATGGCATCCATCAAACCCTCACTATCACTCACCATGCCCTGGAATATGATAACTTGTATGACCATTCTTCTATCAGGGATTAATGGATAAATCCTGGGTTTTGGTGTACTTGCTCATAGCTCAAAGCTGACATTACACCTATTCCACCATTCTAGGGTATATAGATCCATTCCACCAATCCAAGTAGCCATTCCAAGTACCCAATGAGCGTCCCTACAATACCCCTGCTTTAAAATACGACAGAAAACATTACGAGTACCAAAAATCCCTTAGCATACGGATCCAATCCCTTTCCTTTCTTTATATAGTTTCCATTATCTTCAAAGAACCGCTCCACTTTCCTTCTTTCCACGATAGATCCCTTCAACATTCTATCCACGGGTCACCCATCCTAGGACCCGCCTTTTTGGTGATAATCATCCTCATGACTCCTTTCAACATCGAGCCGCCATCATCGGAAGCTAACTCTGTTCACCATCGATTTACCATCAGCGAAGTCCCAATGCTATCATCCTTTATCATGTTATTATATCACCATCAAACCCCAAGCAAACAAACCAACACCTTTAGTGTGACATGCAGAGTCCCTACATCCTTCCTTGGAAGTCTCATCAACATCGGATCCAAATATCCAGGTCGGGGACGTGAATACTTCAAAAATACTTATGTGTATTTGAGATGAAAAATCTCATCAACAAACTCCATGTGTATACCCACGAGCCGAAGCCATCCTCGAGAATCTCTAGTTGTAGCCCGAAGCGACCCTTGTATTGACTCGAAGCACATCTACTTTCATCATCCAATAGTCTACTCGTTACTGAGATGTACTCCAGCACCCAAATCAATTCCAAACTTCGATCGACTGGAACTATATGCTCCTCCCCTCCTCCATGTTTCATCCAATTCCGAGCACTTTTTACCTTCATTTGCCCAAATTGACAACCTCTTTCCTAACTTCACTAAAACTCAAGCAAATTATATCATAATAACTCATCTAAGCATACATATCATTAATAAGCATAAAACAAACATATACCATCTATCAAAACAAGATTAATATACATGTATTAACCTAAATCTGACTTTTACGCCAGCATGTTAATATTATCAAAAGGGGTTGCAAAACCATTTAAAAACCATTTTAAACCGTTTTAATTTCAGCCCTAAGCATGTATGCAAATGGAACTAAAGTTAAAAAAACATTTTAATATCATAACCATGTTAGAAACATCTATTTTAACTATACGGACAAGCATAGAATAATGAAAAATCAAGAATCACTTACCTAGTATCTAAATAACCACTTTAGATCCCCAAATCTGATATGAATAGGAAACAAAACAAATATACAAGTACCAAAATGACGAACCTATGATCTGCTATGTTAATCTCCCTTCTAACGATGGATACGACTAAGATTGGTAAGTAAAAGATGATATTTTTGATGAAATTAGGACTAATGGAGATTAAGAATTGTTTTTAGGAAGATAGAAATGAACGGGATCATCCCCTACAGTCCCAAATAGGCACAATTCCCAAAATTCATTAGTCGGCCTAAGTATGGGTTTAGTTTAATTGCCCACTAATCTGTCCAATAACAAACAGAATTAAAAATAACCATATCTCCTAAAATGTAAGTCCATTTTTCTCCTATGATCGCTCCATGGAAAGAGAAACCACAAGCCCAATCTAATGGAAGTGGTTTCAGATTCAAATTTCTAAGTCTGAAATGTTCGATAAAAATTCAAGAGATAGAAAGTGTCACTAGTAGTCGTTTTCCAAAATTTTGGAGTCATATGACTTCATATGATTCAAATAATAATATTTTACGATTGTTTGATATGTAAAATATGGGTCATTACACTACCTCTCAACATCGGAAGCACACCAATAATATCAACTCCCCACACCGCAAACGACCATGGGTTAACCATTTTCATAAGCAAAGTAGATGGGGCTCTTGGTATCTTCACAAACCTTTGGCACTTACCATATCTTTTGGAATAGTCTGCCTCATCTATGTTGACCGTTGGCCAGAAATATCCTAAGCGAAGAACCGTTTTTGCTAACATCTGCCCTCTAGTATGATTACCACAGCTACCTTAGTGCACATCTGCAAGAATTTTTTTAGCATCGTCTTTGGTGACACACCTCAGCAAAGGCATAAAGAATTGTCTCCTACACAAAACCTCTTCTTTCATAATGAATAAAGAAATTTACGCAGGAGTTTTCATAGTTAATTTCTTCCATTCAGGAGAGTCCCTTATAGCAAATATTCTTTAACTTGAGTCATCCACGACTTTTTTCTTCCTACACATCCAAGATCCAATTAATATTTATCTTGTCTATGCTTAGAGTCGTCAATATCTCTACTAGAATGATACATAAAAGTTGCGCATCCCCAGAGTTGGCCAGCTTGGCCAGTAAATCAACTTTCGTATTTTCCTCCATGAGGATGAGTGTTATCATGTAAGGTTCAATATCGTTCAGTATTCCAACACCTTCATCATGTAAGGGCAATGTCTCGCGCCCTTAGCTTGAAACTTCTTTTTCAATTCCTTTGCTACCTTGAGTCCTCCAATCAAAGCTTCGTATTCGACTTTGTTGTTTTTCGCGAAGAACTCTAAATTTAAGATGTAACAAATCCTCCGTCCCTCAAGGGTCACCAGAACAACTCCTGCCCTTTAACTATGCTTATTGGAGGCTTCGTCAATGTACAACTTCCTGTGAGAAAGTTGAACCCTATAACAACCCTCAACTTTAACGACTGGATATTCAAATATTTAATCGTTAATTGATGGAACATCCATTATACTCAATTTTTCAGTGGATGGATTGGAACTCAAGGCGCTTGCCATTGAGATTGCAATTCCATCACGAGAAGAATGAAAGTGAACTTAGTTGTGTTTGGAGTCAGTTAATTTGTAGAGTGAATAGCAATTTCTTTAGAGTGAAGTGAATTTGAGCAAAGGCCCACTAGCTTGCTCCCACTCACGAACGCATACTTAAACTTCGCGTCCCATACAAAATCTGATGGTTGCCTTTTTCTGAGCATTTTCCCTCGAAACTGCTTCCTCTTACCATTCCATTTCTTCTTGCTTCCACCACCTTGCCGCGGTTTAGGCTCTTCCTTAACTATTGCAAACTTGGGTTTATGGTACAAACTCTCAAGCCGTAGGGCTTTCTCAACTATCTATTCAAGCGGCTCATTAATATACCCCATAACTTCTCCCCCAAGTAGTCATCTTTACCCACAATTAATAAAGTTAGGCGTATGCCGTAGGGGCAGTTTTGTAATTTATTATAAATTATTAACTTTGTAATTAATTCTCATTCGTAATAAAGGTGTTTTTCTTTCTGTTATATATTTGTTATAATGTGTTATAAATAATTAAATATTTAATTAAAATATATTTAATAGAAAATCCATAAATAATGTGTTTGTGATAGTAATTACAAATAGTTGTAATTATGTGTATTGTATCACAATATAATAAACACATCATTTCTAATTTTCCTAGTTAAGATGCATCAAGATTGGATATCGATGTATCCTTTGAGACTAGAGTATATAAGATCTTCCAAACATTGGGGCAGTGTATTACTTATGACTGTTGGGGGCATTACGGTTACATATTGATAGTTATTGGATAATTATGGAATAACTCACTCGATATTTTTTTGTTAGTTAATATAACTAAGGTCAAATAGAAAATATCAATGCGACTAATTTACACAGTTCTCTCGATTTGAGAATACTGTGGATCTTCAGTATGAAAGCTTTGATTTGATTATAGTTAAATCATGGCACGACATCCATCAAGTGACTATAGTAAGTATTGGAAGTGAAACACTATTTAAGAGAAGATTCGTCTCCTTGGTTATATGGGTTAGTATCACAGTCAACTCAAAGTTAAAATCTTTTGCTAGAGTATTTTGGTTAATAATAATTGTTGTTATTGAACCAAAGACTTTGTGTTTGGACTATAAAGTTGAATGTGGATGATACTGGAATTTTGACCCTTACCAAATTCTATAAATCCAAAATGATATAGTTTTTACGAAGAGAATTGGTGTAAATAATAGTCACAACCGGGTAATTCTTAACAAAGTAAAATTGGATTTTATCGAAACCAAATAAGCAATAAATTTGACCAAAAATATCACATCACTTAGTAAGTGGTGTGTGAACGTTAATATTCAATTCAAATAGTTCGATATTAATTGCTGACCAAATTTACACTTAACTGGTCACACAACTGAAACGTTGAATACTCCTTTGACCAAACGATTTGATTAATTTGTAATTATTCTAAATTAATTAAATTAATTAATATTTATGAAATATTAGTTATAAAATTTTATTTTTATTTGATGAACAAATATTATCAAATATATTTATAATAGTTATAAATATATTAATCAATATACGATATCGATACGCGTTTAAATTGGATTTAAAAGCAAAATATTTTTTTATACTTTAAGTGGTTTGAAGCCCATATGGAGGTTGGTTGGTTCAGCCATGATAAGACCATGAAGGGTGCGGCCATACGATGGTATTAAAGGGGTTTGATTTAGATGGTTAAGGTAAAATAGAATTGGTAAGAGATAAAGGATGATTTAGATCCTAATTTGTCTCTAATCTCTCCTATATTTAAGAATCTTAATCCACACCTATTAGAGGACCTTTTAGATGTCTCATAATCCCCTACCTCTAGCCGAAATTTAGACCTTCCCATCTTTCCATTTCCAAAGTCAAATCAAAGTAAAACAGACACTATTCAACAGTTGGTGGTCATCGGTTTAGAAACTAGCAATCTACTAGATTGGAAACAAGTTCAGGAGTAGATCTCATCGTTTCAAGTGTATTTATATGCATTGGTAATAAGGTAAATTTTCTAATCTATTAATGATTATTAACATGTAGGTATCATTTATATCATGTATATTGTTTTGGTGGTTAGGTAACGATTCTATTATATCAATATATTGTCATAATCAGATTGGTTGTATGTTTATATATATATATACATATATATATATATTAAAATAACTTTTTTGTCATTATCATGTATATAATACTTGTGGAAGAGATAAAAATTAAAAAAAATTAAAATTTTAATTTAAAATTCATTGTTTTAACTATATAAGCTTTATAATTCAAATATTAAATCTTATATTGCATAAAATATGGTTTTATATGTTCATTGGAGATATACTCCGTCATCCAATAGTTAACATATATTCATTGGAGGTGATGGTGAGGACCGCCGTTTGTGTTATCATGTGTTTGGGGAGGGACTTACTCTATCTACGCTAGGTGAAGACGGTGATAATAATAGTATTGTTTTAGAGGATGTCACTGGGGATAGGAGGTATTTATACTCCAGTGATTCAGTCGATTATGTTCCTAACTCGGCCACTCTATTTTCAGGGTATTTACATGTCATTGGGCCTGATTCTGAGGATGATGGCAGTGGCTCGTCCTCTTCGGAGGGGGACTAGTCACTTTTGGACTTGGTTTTTAGTAGCTTTGGTCCTTCTGCCTAGCTCATATTCTTTATTCTTTATTCTATTAGCTGTTATGACGCATGTGCCAAACACTTGTTTTCAATTATTTCTTAATAAAAGTGGACGGCCCATTTTAAAGCCAGCTATCCTTGCCAAAAAATATGATTTAAATTTTTTATATAAGTAGTATTATACATAAAACATTTTTTAGCAAAATTAATATAATTTTTATATATATTTGTTATTTAAATAACATTTGAATCATTTAGTTCTATTAATAAATAATATTAATAAGTATATATTTGTTTTAAAATATGTTTTGAATTTCATAAAATTAAATTTACATCTAATATTACTTTCGAAAAAAATAAAATTTTTATATAATTAAAATAATTTATATAATTGTTGAAATTAATATATTTATTTTAAAATTGATTTTATATTGTACATATATATATATATATATATATATATATTATATCTAAATGTTATAATGTCTTCAAGGTTTTTATTAAATATTTAAATTTGAAGTTATCTTGTAAGAAATAATTTTTTACCAATTTATAATATATGTCCATATAGAAATATATTTATTTTTATATTTAAAGTAAAAAACATCATTGCTGTGAGCTATATAATAGGCATGTGTGTGTATATTATTTTGCATATATATTTTATTTAAGTGTATATATATTTATATTTATTTATCTATTATTGATTTTATTATATGTTAATATATATATATATATTATATGTTTAATAATAAAAAAATTATTTTTGATTTTAATTTTGAATTTTAAGTAAAATAAATCAATAAATTTCGTTATAATTTAAATGATTCTTAATATACATATACATATTTATATATATTTATATTGATAAGTTATATATATATATATATAATTTAATAAAATAACTTCAAAACTTGTACTTTGCATTCTGATGTCATTCCTATTCCACTTTCTCTTTGGATCTTACTCCCTCGCTCTCCTGTCATGATATGGGTTTCGAAAGTTTGCCCAGTTATTGTGTTTTCTCCTCCTAAGATCGTGCCTTTGGTCATTGTTGATTGCTCTGATGAAGTTATTGATTACATTTCTAGGGATATTCCGGATCTGGCACTCCCTTCTTCGGATGGCTTCTTTTGGGGCTCATCTGAGCATGCTTGGATAAATGAGCCTTCTGAAATGAGATTTGATCCTAAGGGTGGTAGGTCCTATAAATATGTTGGTGGAGATGAAGAAGAAAGACGGCTATTTTATCAAGTTGAGGGCGAAGGCCTTGTGCTATCGATGCTAGGACGGTTACGCGATTTGAATCGTGCTGTTCTTTCTGATGCTTCTTGGGATAGGAAATACCTTTACTGCTCAGATTCAGTGGACTTTGTTCCTACGTTAGCTTCTATTTTCTTTGGGTATTATCATGTTATTGGGCCTAAATCATCGGATAAGGGGAGTGGATCTTCCTCTTCGAAGGGAGACTAATTTAGGTTTTTTTGATTAGTAGTTTAGCATTTTGCCAAATTCCTATGCTTTTTTTCTTATAGCTATTCCAGTGCATGCACCATACACCTATTTCAAATTCATTTATACATGTCGACGGCCCATAATAAATGTTAGCTAGCTTTGCTAAAAAAATTCAAAACAATATATATATATATATTGCAAGACTTTGTATACATGAATTAAACTATATAAACATACATTTGGACAATATATTTATATACTAGATGAGTTAACATGTCCGTTGCAGTGTAAATCCCAGCAATTATAAATGGCCATGTTATATCTTGCATGGATTGCTATGTTACACATGCGCACACACACACAGATATATATATATATATATATATATATATATATTATGTGTGTGTGTGTGACAAACACACACAGATATATATACACTACAACAAAAATACCCTTTTACAACTGCCAAAAACAGTTGTAATAGGTCTATTACAACAGGCAGCTACCTGTCATTATATCCGGAGTTGTAATAGAATCCTATTTTTTTACAACTGTCTTCAACAGTTGTAAAATAATTTTTTACACCTACTCAAAACAGCTGTAAAAGATTTTTTTACAACTGCTTCCAGCAGTAGTATAAGTTATTTTACAACTACTATTAGCAGTTGTAGAAGAATTTTTATAACTGCTATTGGCAGTTGTAAAATGCTTTTTACAATTGCGATTGACAGTTGTGGTAAAAAAATGGAATAAAAATAACCTAATTTCTACACATATTTTACAAGTATGGCAAGAAACAAATAAGCATAAATAATAGAATAAAAGCAACACTATAAGAAATTCAAACATTACATTATTATTATCTACTAAACTAATATATCAAACAAACCAAACTAAAGCAGTTGTTGTGATATTCAATCAAATTGTAATACATTTTATTTTTTTTACCCTAGTAAATACAACAAAAGAATCCAATGTCATCTCAATGATCATGGTTTGACAAACAAAAATGGTATCAACAGCATATCAAAATGCAAGTGGAGTTCCTATGTCTTCAGCCTTGCACATGATGTCCATGACATTTGGTCTGGCTGCACCTCTGATACACACCATGCTCAACATCTTATGCAACATCAGCAGCCATGACTTCGTAGCTCACATGTGCAATACCTGTCCTTTAGCCTGCCTCGGCTTTTCTAGCTACACCATGTACTTACCAGTAGCTTGTAGTATGTACATGATCTATACCCTATAGCCAGCAGCCAATAGTAGCAACCTCCAAAACTACAATTGCATGCATCTGAACATTGCACTACTCCTAGCACCATGTATATTAAAGCACTTTATAGCATCAGCAATATTTCCAAGATGAAGCCCCGTCGTACCATCCTATAACAACAACTGCAACTTGTCGTAGCACATCATTTTCAGCCGTACTACTGTAGCTACTTCAGTGCTTGCTCATTGATGTTGAACTCCTCTCACATGCTGTAGTGTAACACATAACCTGAACAATTCAAAAAAATATATCACATAATAATGAAAACGAGCTATATATGTGAATAAAATCTTCAATGCATATATATGTAACCATACCTTACTCTTCTTCATTAGTTTGAAAGGCACATCATCAGCACTAAACACAAACTGAGGTGGTAGTGGCATACGTTGGAATTCCCGGTCAAAACTTGCTAAATTAGCTGCACTACACAATCATCCTTACTCATTCAGTGGTTTGCTATTACATGCTCTGTAGTAGCACATCCACATCAGTTCATTAGCAAAGCACGAACATAACAATGATTACAATAAATGTACAGTCAGTGGTTTGCTTTTATAATGAATGTACAATAACAGTCAAATGTGACATACCCAGATGCCCTTAATCGCTTCCAGTATTCCAAGTCATTTGCTTATTTAAATTAAGTTACAAATATGAAAAATGTGACATACTTACAACCTCAACATTACAACATGTGCATTTATAAACAAAATGGTCAAAAAGTTTGATGCGAATTATAGTTTGTATATTGTTGATGTGATTGCTTTGTAGTCCAAGGTTTTCATTCATTGCTTGTGCTAGTGTCTTAGCTGCTATGACTAGTTGATGAACATATTCCCTAACTTTTTCACTACACGGTTAAAAAATCTTATTAATAACCTATTTAAATCTTCTTAAAATGAGTTTTGAACAGTAATTTCTTAGTAGTGTTGAAAATTAACTCATAGTGAAAGTTTTTAATGTAAATTTTCTTTTAACTTAGAATATGTTTATAACATGCATTTACTATGAAATCATAAGGTCGCTTTAAGCATTTGTTTCCTTGAAATAACTTGTGAAATCCCTTCATAAATTGTAAGTAATGAACACTTACTTATCAAAATTTTGTTTTTAAACTACTTTTGACACCAATTCAAATATGTAATTTTGAGTTGCTAAAATATGCTTATCATGGAGAGTATATTTTACCTTTTTATAACCTACAAACATACAACTACTATTAAATTACAGCTAAAAAAAAAACATGAAGAATGCAGTACAACTTATGTTCAAACTAAACTTAGATTTTCGTTCAAGTTACAAACGACATTTATGTTTGAATCAGATTCATGGCGAACAAAGAAACTGCTTTCCCAGTCAGAGGCCTTAATACTCGACCCTGACTCTAATTTTTGGCCACGTCCTGCTTGTAGAATTCGTTTTTCAAGTTATCCTCATAGTGCTTGTTCACTAGCTCCTTAACCTCGCCAGTAAGTTTCTCGCTTATTCCATGTTTTACAACTTGCAATATAGAGCTCACGCTTAGTCGGATATAAACCTTAGTATGTTACTAAGGGTCATGTTAGATACATCTTAACAACCACTAAAAAAGAAAAATCTAATTACTACAGGATAGAAAAATAAATGCTAAAATGTAAAAACTCATATAACTACACTATTAACTACATAAAAAATACAAAATTAATGTGGTTATTTATGTAATTACGTAGTCTTAATATATGCATTGCATTTTCTTTGGCTTACGTACCCAGAAGAAGCCAAATTTAGCACAAGCCTCATGCAATCTTGACATGTTTCATTCCTCTTCCTACCATTGCACGTGAATCCATTATTATTATCAAATATCTTTATTTCTCCTTGCCCTTTGCAACGTGCCCATTCTCATTCTTTTGCTTTGCCTCCTCTCCAAATATAAATCTCACGTTGCCACTGAATATTAAGTACTCGAATTTCAGATCTACCAAGTAATCGGATTTCAGATCTACGAAGTAATAGGATTTCAGATCTGAAATATAGCACGAACATTGATTAACCAAAGCGAGCGACTAGCAGTTCGAATCATTGTTGATCTTCTCAACGTCGATTTCAAAAGCAACGCATCATGAGCAGCTTCCAGATCCAGACTCCTAGATTTTTTTTTCGGACCTCGGAAGTTACTTAAATAGTTCTTGCCTTGATTTTTTTGTTGAGGAGAAGAAGGCTTTTGAGACGGGAGTATTTTTTTTGAAGTAGTGAATTGTTTTAATGTACCGATTAAGAAGACGGAGGTTTAAGATAAAAATTAGGATTGGAGCCAAAATTTCGAGGAATGGAGCCAAAATAATTAGGAACAGAGCCAAAAAATTCGTTAGTCAAACCAAGAAAAAAACCTATTACAACTGACAAACGAAAAAGGTTGTAATATGCATCTATTACAACTGCAAAAAAAGAGTTGTTAAAAATAGACATCTATTCCAACTGACAAACGAAAAGCTTGTAATAGACGTCTATTACAACTTTAAAAAAAAAGTTGTTAAAAATAAGCATCTATTACAACTGACAAAAAAGGTTGTAAAAAGCATCAATTACAACTAGCAAAATAAAAGAGTTGTTGAAAATAAGTTTATTACAACTATTTGAAAAAAAGAGTTGTAAAAAACCTTTATTACAACTGGCATTTTGTGGCAGTTGTAAAAATACAGTTGTAATATGATCTTTTTGTAATTACATAATGTAAAACTATATTACAAATCTAAATAAAATAACGATTTTATTTAAAAGAAATTTAGAAATTTTCTAAATAAATTAGACTTCATAGGCCCAATAAAGATCCAAAATGGCAAAAAAAATAAAATTCACCCATTACTTTTGTTGTGGGCTAGCCCGGTTCCAATAATAATAAGATTTTCATTCTTCTTTAGAGGATTGTCGATGAAGGACATCCCATACTTCGATAGTGCATCGAACTCTGCCACATACTTGGAGATGGACATGTCTCCCGCTTCAAGTATGAAAATTTCCTAAATAACACCAACTTTTGGGTAGCTAGTATAAACTTCTCCTCAAATATTATTTTTAACTAGTCCCAAGTAAAGTGGTCCTCGAGTACGACAACCTTAATGGTATTACACCAGTTCATGGCTCTTCCCTGAAGATATCGAGAAGCCAACGTCCTCCTCATAACATCATCCAATTCTAGGTCATCAAAAATACTTTCGCATGTGTCCAACCAATCTGACACTACCATAGCCGATTTCGTTCCTTAGAATGGTTTGCCACTGAACCAGCAAAATCCTTATTCAGCTTCACAAAATTGACTCCTAGCTCCTACACTTGAGCACCGCCTACAACAGCATTAGAAGCAACCGCTTGGGCATTTTGTAGCATGTTCACTATCATCGCATTGAACATAGCTTGCAAGTCAAGGTTAGTAGCTTCGAGCATGCTCCTTCCTCAACTCCAGAGATGGAATTCCTAGCGGTGTTTCTTATATGCTGGCTCATTCTTGATCTATAATAAGAATGATCGGTCTCCCATAAAGAAAATTGCATCAATGGTACTAATGTGTGCATTCGACTGATATTATATAATAATATATAGTTTTGAAAACCAAAATATATAATAAGTACACCCTCTCTCTCATGTGTGTGTGTGTGTGTGTGTATTCTCGATCTAGTCTAGGGTATAACTCCTTCCCTATCTCTACTGGACCATAGTACCAACTCAGGTTAATCACGTAACCTAAGCTCTAATACCAAATGCGACGATCGCCCTACACCTTCGGCACCCAATATGTTTGAAGAGTGCGTTGCTGCGATGCCCGACCGATGTAGGACGATTGTCAAGGGTGGAAAGGCGAGAAACAATCATTGAACCAATTGTATATCTCACAGCACATCGAACAAAATATAATAATAAATATTACAAATACAAAACAGGCGAGACAATATTAACTAAATGAACCAAAATGTCGAAGTATACAGGTTCACAGAGTTATACATGATAATAATAGAGTTTGTACAACTGATAATAAATTCAAACTGTCTCTAAATATGATAAATGAACACTATCTAGGCTCCATAGTGTCGCACAGCGAAATAAGCATAAGTAAGTTCATATATAATATGAGAAAGCTCCATCCCGGTCGTCCTTTGCACCGCCAGCACGTACCACCTAGGCCTACCATCTAGTCTATTCATTTAAGAATATCCAAGATAATAAGAAGCAAAGCATAAAACCTCGAGTCAGACAACATTCTGGTATGAGCGATAAGGAGTCTCAAAATGCTATACAAGTTGATATAGTAAGGAACAAAGGTATATAAATCATACCTGACCTATCCCTGCAATCAAAGATTTAGCATAGAACATCAATAATATGCTACCTTACCAACAACATAAAGGTGTACTACATCCTAAGTACAACATCAGCATGCCTAGTTATCCACATCCACAATATCTACATCATTTAACATCCCTATAGTGATAGATAACAAGAAAAACGGTCATAGAAAACATAGCATCCATCAAACAAACCTAACTGTTACTCATCGTGCCCTGGATATGTGATAACTAGTACGATCATTTCTCTACCAGGAATTAACAGAAAAATCCTAGTTTTTAGTGTACTCTCCCACAAGCCCAAAGCTGACATTAGATCCATTCCACCAATCCCGGGTTTGCAGATCCATTCCACCAATCCGGCATAGCCATTCCAAGTACCCAATGAGCGTCCTCACAATACCTGTGTTTATGAGTACATCAGAAAGACTCTGAGTATCAATGATCCCTTAGCATGCGCATTCGAGCCCTTTCCTTACTCATCAAGTTTCCATCCATCCTTATGGAACCATTTCACATTCCTTTCTTTCCATGATCATTATAACATAACTCCATCACCATCGAGTTACCATCATTGAAGTCCCGAAGCCATCATCTTTCAGTTCATTGTGCCACCATATCTCAACCGAACAATGAACGCACAAACACCATCAACATGACCTACAGGAGCCCTGAGCATCCTTTGGAAGTTTGGCCAAGTTTGGCCACTTCAATTCATATCAGTACCGATCTGATCAGGTCAGTACCAATATGAATCACTTAGCCAAAAATTTGGCTAAGTGCTTTGAGCCCTGACCACTTTCCTTTTTCTTGCCTAGAGCTCCCTTTTTCCATTGCTTGATTCCCTAAGTCCATAGCTCCATCCCATGTGCTAGAAAGAACCCAGTACCAACCTAAATGGAATGGTATCGACCTCTAAATCTCCACCAAACTTTAGGGTTAAGTCCTCAATTTCCCACTTTTTCCTTTTCTGAAGCCTTCTTCGAAGTTTTGTAGCCTATGTCCCGAAGTAAACCCCTTTCACTGACCTGAACTACAAATTCCCACGATTGGTTATCTGCTCGATACCAACATGTAGTTGAGCATACAAATCGACTCCATTTTACCTACGATAAGAAATGTAGCCTCTTCTCCTTCTCTAAAATCCCTTCTCTATGTTGCATTTGGTTTGGAGCATTTTTGATCTTGTTTTGCCTAAACCGACAACCGCATCCTAACTAATCTAAAAGCACTAACAAACATATCAAAGCAATATGTGAAATAGCAATCGTCATCCATATGCATACATTCAACATATACAATCCATCCAAACATGATTAATATACAAGATTATACCTAGATCTAGTTTTATACTAAAATGACAATATGATTCGAAAGAGGTGTAAAACCATTTAAAATCCATTTCTAACTTTTTAAATTCGGCCATAAACATATATGAAGGTTAAATTAAAGTTTAAATCATTTTAGCATAGAAACCATATCAAAACATCAACTTTAACTATATGCAAATGTATAGAATAGTGCGAGATCATAAATCACTCGCCTAATACCAAATTACCAACTTTTATCCCAAATTTGAAAATCGCTAACAAACAATCGAAATCAAAAGCTATCAAAATGACAGATCTCCAATATCCTTTGCTAATTACCCTTCTAATGATGGTTTAAGCTAAGACTAGAATAGAATATGTGGACTTTTTGATGAGATTTTAACTAATAGAGGTTTAGAACTGTTTTTGGGATGTGGGAAATTGTATAGATTTGTTCCATCAGTCCAAATTAGGCATAAATCCCGAAATAGGTAAGTGGGCTTAATTTGGGCTTAACTACTCCTTACTAATCAAGCCAACAATAGTATAAACTTAAAATGATCATATTTTCTAAACAGTAAAGCCCTTATTATGACCATTCTACTAAAAAAACCATCATCCGCACCTAATGGAAGTGATTTCAGACCCTAATTCAATCCCAATCAAAAGTTATAGGATTTATGAGAATTTTTAGGTCCAAACCGTCTAATAAAAATTCTAAAGGTGGAAAATGTCCCAGTAGTCATTTTCCAAAATTTTATAGTTATAAGGTCTCATGTGATTTAAATAATAATATTTTACGATTCTCTAATACGTAAAATACGGGTCATTACACATTGCCTCTTAAAAGATAATTTTTTTCCGAATTGGATTCTGTAACTAGGATGTTTTCTTTGTTAGTAGGCCCTGTTAGATTTACATTAAGTTTTCAAAAGTAATACAATCGACAATTTTTCTTGACAGTGCAAAATATCAAATATCATAAACCTCGTGATAAGTACATCGTAAAACCAAAGTAGCTTATGATTACCACCGTGGACAACATAACTTAAAAGTTAACTAATTTAAAGTAATCAACAATGGAAGGGAAGAAGGCGAGAAAATTACAAGAGCATTTCAAAAAAGGACATGTAATCCGTGATTTGCTTAGATTTATCAAAGAGAGTAATTGATGTTCTTTAAAACATTAAGAAGTATAAAGACATGATGTTTTGACATCTTATAACTACCAAAATATTGTGGCATCATGTAGCTTTTCAGCTAACTTTTACACTCAATATTTTAACCATGGGCAGTAAAGTATCATATTTTGTTTGAATAGACATTGAAAATTGTTATCTGAAACACTTTAACCAAAGATACACTTTTCTATTTTTATTTAGTTTGAAGCTCCTTGTTTATCAAATATACCAAACACCAACTTCAACGATAAATGTGTGCATTCAAAAAGTGCTGGTTACTAGCCATGCCATAGAGTTCATTTTCATCCAACAGAAGATTGTTGCGTTCTTAAAGATCAGATCATTTATTAAATGATGGTGTCATTGAAATAGATCTTGTCCTCTCTCCTTCTCGGAATTAAGAAAATCAATATCACAAACAAGGCGAGTGTGCATCTTCGATGAGAATGAGAAATGGATCATAAGTACATAGGAACCAAGGTGCATAGGAAGCCAACTTACTAAAAATATCCACACATAAATAAGGATAATAGACTCATGGGTCTTTGCATCTCACTAATTCAATAGGGTTGTTGGGCAATAACTATCAAAATATTTATTGTAATCACGCATAGACAAGCATCAATTATAATTCCAAAGGTCAAAATTTTCTTATCATACTTTTTCGAAAAAAATAATAGTTTAATAGAGCAAGAGTATAGTATAATGCTTACGTGGTGATTGCATGGCCACCAAAAGTACATGCAATATTGCTGAATATCAGTGGCACCAGTGAAGTACAACACCGGTTTTTTTAGGCCTGAATGAGTTACGTCTTCAATCTATCATTACATCTTCATGATTACATAAAGGAAGCAATGACTACTATATCAAATGTAGGAAATAACAAAGAAAACATTTAAAAAGTCCTGTCTTGAACTACAACGGCAATGGTCATGTACTAGGAAGTGTACGTAGTCATACCAAGCTCTAGAAATGACCATATCCTATGATTGTGGAATGAAGGAACGATCACGGTCATTAAACAACAAGCTCAAAATATATACATTCATGTCCACTTGTCTAGATGATCATTTATGTAGTATATGTTACTGCTCTCGAAAAAATAATAATAATCATAATAGATTTAATCGAAAGTAATCAACTAAAGTGAGTGCGATGTAGCAAGCTCGTGAAGCGAATTAGACATGCACCTAGCACAACCGATTAACTGGATAACGGATCTAAAGAGGAGGAAAGTATTATTGAACACAAGACCAGTTGCTTTCTAGTATGATCCAATAGCCCATCAAGAACCTCAAACCTTTGAATAACATGATTTTTAAGTTTACATTTTCCATCTCTTTTCTATTTCTATACTCAATATGGAGTACACTTATCTAGTACGCGGTCCAGCTTCCTATAATTCCATAGGACAACCGAATAACACGACAATCCTTTCATGTAGACAAAAGTTTAGATGTTTATAAATTAAATACATTAGTTATTCCCTTTATAATCTACTTAGTTATCTAAATAATTTTTAATACACATGGGACCAAACTAAATTTAGATGGAAATAGAATTCTGTTGCCTTTCAGACTAAATCTTAAAACTTGTGTTCTTAAGACTAAAATTGGTCTTAATTTTCTTTTTCTTTAGACTAATTACATCTTTTAAAAATTTATTTAATTTAGATGAAAATTACTTCAAAGAAAATAATGGATAGTGTGTACTTCGATATTTAAATAAAATACAAGTGGGTCTCACTGCAATAGATATGTTAAGGTTATCAAATGTTTGCATAGTTCTGCATCGTGCGACTTTTAGCATTCATGTTATTTATCATGTCACTTTTGATAAAAAAATTAATTTAACCATTTCTTTTTGGTTAGTGTTGTCTTCTTGATAGTATTCGATAGAGAGACATATAAAGACAAAAATTAAAGTAATAATTGATTTATCATTTTCATATTATTTTTGTTTTGTAGTTTTCCAAAATAACGAAATTCTTCATTTTTTTCTTTTTTTTCCACATTTTATGCAAACATAATTTTCTAAAATCCATCCAACATAGAAAACCTAAAAAAATTATTTTGCTCTTTCCCTTATTTTGGCCTAGAAACTTTAGGATTTCATAACAATCAAATGCATTTGGTTAAATATTTTGAAATTTTTTTGGAAAGTGATCATGTTGGAAAATAGTTTTAGCATACAAAAATATAAACATTTTTTGCTTACTTTCGGCCTTATGTGAGATATTAAAATCACGAAAAATTATCATCTCATATTCTCTTCTTCAATTTATCTTAATGGATAAAAAAAATTTCCCACTCCTCTCTCATGCTTTTTGAAATACAAATTGAAAACGCAAAACGTAAAATTTGAATAATGTTTGGTTTGAAAAGGTGATTTCTGTCAAATGATGTGGAAGATAATGAAAAGTTGGAAAATTCTACTCATTCCTGTAAAGGATAGAAAGAGAATGGAAAAGATGGTTTTTTGATATTTTCCATATGACAAAAAACAGTAAAAAAATTCATGTTTAATTGTACATGCTAAAACCAATTTGCAAATTGTCCACTTTTCACCATCTACTCCTCTTCTCCTCTTTCGTGCGTTTTAAAATACATGTTCGAAAATGAAAAACACAAAACTTATTTTAAAATCGAACACTACCTTAGATTTTACAAAATTAGTATGTTTCATCTTAGTCGTATTCAACAGGGCTGGGCATTTGATATTCTTCATACATCGTCTAAGGCCCATTGTTTTCTTTCTTTCTACATTTTAGGCCGGGACGTGATAAAAATACTAGAAGCTAAGGCCCAGCGTATTTCTTTCTTCTCAGCCTAACTTTAATCAGCATTATGTACCCATTATTATAACAGGGCTGTGTACTAAATTGGCCCATTAAAAGGACGTAGTTCTCTGTTATATTATTATTAGACATAGTACAAGAAACGCAAGTCCCCACACAAAAAAAAAGCAATAAAAGAATCCTGCCTTATCATTACCATTAAAGTACGATCACACCTGACACTGCTTTGTTTAATTTATAGGGTAGCTCTTTTCTTCAAAGTTTTCCCAATGTTTTATTTTATTAAATTTCGCATTCATTCTTCATGTATACGATATATTATTACTCATCTTGAACTAACGTTGAAAATCAAAAGGCAAAAGCGAAGAAAAAAATACCATCTAAATATCCTTCTTAAATAATTGATGATGCACTTTTAATCACTTTTTCAAAAAATATCTTGCACTTTTATGTCGCTATCCATTGCATTGTGGGACATACGTTCAGTCGGCTAAAACCGTTAATACCGTTATATCATAATTTATACTATCCATTCCCAAAAGAGAGCAATTTCACGCCAACATTTTATAAATTAAGTGTTAATTCAAGTCAACATGTTTGACTTTATTGGTTGATAGTCCAAACTACGAGATTAAATTTCACAAATTCGATACTCGAGATCAACACCTACAGACATTAATGAATCATGTTAAAAAAATTGTTAATTCAACTTTATTCATATTCATACTGTAGATAAAAAATTAAAAACATAATAATTCAAATTTATCAATTTCATTGATGGAGTTTGAAAAGGGAAGGCATATATCATTTAAGTATGAATATAGTATTGAGTTCAAGCCTAAACGTGCATTTAATGAGTACAAAATAAAAAAAAGGAAAAGAAAAAGGTGGGGTGAGGGAAATGAGAGCAATTAAAAAAGAGAGAGCATCAAGCATGGAAAAGAATACAAGTAGGATAGTATTAGTAGGTATGTGTCATAGTCAGTGGGTTGGGTGAGAATATCGATGAGGCTATTTTTGCACCAGAGTTGTGGTCCCATTAGATACCCAGAATAAGATGCTTGCACGCATTTCCTTCAATGCTTGCTGCTGTATTTTGTTCAGTCTCTTTTCTTTTCATCAAACAGTTCGATTTAATTTATATAATTAGTTATAACTAAACAAACAATTAATGATTGCTAAATTTTGATGATTAATAACTAATAGAAAAAAAATTAAGTGAAAATAAGGGACACGTCCCTAAAATCAAACTTAATACACAAAACATCCCCTTGTGAAAAAGATATAAATTACATCCATATTTTCAAATACTACAATTTTCTTCCCTACAGTACCTCTCTTCTCCGTTGCAGCAATGTTGATTCTATGTTATTCTCACATCCATAATTAAAATTTGCACCCCATTAATTATCAATCTTTAAAACGCAATAATTTCTTTTAGAAACGACGGATTAATAAACTGTTTTCATGATTAAATCACAAATTTTATTATCTTTCTAACGAGTGACATTGTGCATATGTAAAAACAACGGCAGGACAAATTATATGATATGATTGCAGACTTTTTGCAATTATATGCAGACATGTCTGCAATTATACCTTATAATTACAGAAATGTCTGCAATTATATGATAGTTGCAGATTTAAAGAAAAATCGAAGATGTTCAAAATTTGCAGAATTGTCTGTAAATATATGGAATAATTGCAACTTTACTGCAAATAAGATTTTATCAACAATGGATCTCATTTTAAAGATCATAATTTTTTTGATTTTTTGGTGAAAACGGTATGCTGATCCAATATTTCTACAGAAAGTTATACGCGTTTGAAATGTTAAAAACGTAAAGGGTATTTGGGTCTTTGTGTGCGCGTGAATTTGAAAACAGGGACCGAAAACTTATTAACAAAAACGGAGGGATGTTTTGTGTATTTTCAAACCTTATCAGGGATGTATGCCAAACGCACCCAAAAATTAATTTAAGGAGACAGTAT
Source organism: Allium fistulosum (assembly GCA_030737815.1). NCBI lineage: Eukaryota > Viridiplantae > Streptophyta > Magnoliopsida > Asparagales > Amaryllidaceae > Allium > Allium fistulosum. The sequence continues at coordinate 696,145,714 of CM060904.1, forward strand.
ACTGATATTAGAAAGATGAATTTCATGTACGACATCAATAAAAATGGAAATTTGCATGAATTTTTTTTTAAAAGAAGACAACATCGGATAAATACTACATTGAATATTACCTTTTAATTTCTATGTTTTTTTCCTCTTTTAATGTAACACCTCGTAAAATTTGAATAATTAAATATACATTTGATGAAGGACAACATAGTAATTTCGCCAAAAGAGTAAAATTGGAAATTTTATAGATAAATGGATTAACCGACAAAATTTATATAATTACAAAGAGCAAATTTTTCTGGTCAAGTTTCACTATAAGAACGTATGAATCAGATAAGATGATTAAAGTTATAACTAAATGAAAAATTAAACTTGAAACGAGCTAAGTTGGTCCTAAGGCCTTAATCAATTCTCCACCAAATTCCACAAATTTGGAGTCTAAGTAGACCAAAACGTAGAGCGCTATACATAGATAACAATCACAAAGTGATCCACGGAGTTCGAAGGTTGGGAAAAAGTTTGGACAGTGAAGGAGGAGTTTGTAACCATAGTTGGGTTTTCCTAGAAAATTTTGAATAAGATTCTTTTTACCAGATATATAGCATTGTTAGATCTAGACCAACATGCACCGATGTAAATAGATGAATTTTTTTAAAAAATATTCCATTTGGATCTTATTGGCCTATGTAGTCTACGTTTATTTAGATTTTATTTAAATTTGTTTTAAGTGAAATTAATAGTTTATTTAATTAATAAATAAAGTTTTATTTATGGTTAAGTTTGTATTATACAATATGATATGTGTACCATATACATATAGGTGTGTACGTACACGTGCAACATAAACGGTGCATATGGTTTAACATGCCTATGAATAGATGATGATATTTGTATTGCAACAGACATATTTACCGCTCTGTATACATGTGTACTATCAATATTTTTATATGCATATAAATTATATGTATGTATGTTACATCACAATATATAAAATAATTCTAAGTTTTAATGTCAACTTTATAATCCAAATACAAAGTCTTAAATTCAATAATAATGATTATTATTAATGAACTACTATGGCCAGAGAGATTTTGACTATGGGTTAACTTCAGTTGACCGTGATACTAACCTAATATACTTGAGGGGATGAATCCTCGCTTGAATAGATTTTCACTTTGAATACTTCCACTCGACCCAACTATAGTTGTTCGATGAACGATGTACCATGTTTAACTATAATTAAAGTGAAGTTTATTGAAGATCAACAGTATTCTCAAATTAAGAGAACTGTGCAATATTGTCACATCGATATTTTCCAGTTGACCTTGGTTATATTAACCAACAAAAAACTATCAAGTGAGTCATTCCATAATTATCCAATAACTACCAATATGTAACCCCCTTAGTGCCTCCAACAGTCATGAGCAATACATTACCCAACATTTGAAGAATATTACGTACTATACTCTCAACAGATGCATTGATATCCAGTCTCGATACATCTTGGCTAGGAATATTTAAAATGATTTGTTTATCACGTTGTGATAATTACTCATGATTTGTAATTACTATCAGAAACACACCATTTATGGATTTTCTGTTTAATATACTTAAATTGAATAAATAATTGTAACATATTATAACAAGTATATAACAGAAGGAAAACACCATTTATTATGAATGAGATTTGATAATAGAGTTAACAATTTACAATACATTATTGAATTGCCCTAAGGGCATACCCCTAATTCTATCAATCCCCCACTTATACTTGGTGCTGATTATGAAACCTCAATCTCGTCCCTTCGATTGGATTCTCGAGAACTAACCGATTAGACCCTTCATGTATTGATCTACTATGTTGTCCTTTGTATCCATCCTTTGTATCACAACCTCTTTTTTTCAATGGATTCTCTGATGAGGTGGAACTTTCAAAGAATATCGTCACATTATTGTCATAGAACAATACCATTGGATTCTCTATATTAGGAATCACTCGAGGTCACTTAAAAAATCATGCATCCATACCTCTTCTTTAGCTGTTTCATTGAGGCCAATGTACTCGGCCTCCATCGTGGAATGGGCTATTGTTTCATGTTCGAAACTTTTCCAACTGACAGCCCCACCGTTAAGTGTAAAAACATAGCTTGACACCGACTTACTATCATCAACATTACTCTGAAAGCTATAGTCGGTATACCCCTTCATAAGTAGGTCTTCATTCTTGTAAATTAGGAATAAGTCCCAAGTTTCTTAAATATTCCAATATACATTTTACAACCGTCCAATGCTTTTTTCTGGATTAGATTAGTATCGGCTTATACATCCTAATGCGTATGCCACATCCGATCTAATAGATATCATAGCATAAATTATAATACCAATTGCTGAAGCATACGGTATCCTCTTCGTACGCCCTTTCTCCTCATCGGTATGAGGAGCGTCTTTCTTAAAAAGGACGACTTTAGATTGCATTGGAACATTTTCACACCTGGAGGTTTCCGTACTGAACCTTTTCAATATGATATCTATGTACAAGGACTGGTACAATTCTAACATCTTTTATATCTATCTTTATAGATCTGTATACTTAATTTATAAGCTATTTCTCCTAAATCCTTCATGGAGAAGTTCTTGGAAAGACAAGTTTTCACTTATTGCAGTAACAAAATGTTATTTCTAATCAATAGTAGATTGCCGACCTATAGTACTAAGAATATAATAGAGTTTCCATGTTTCTTTTGTTATATGCACGCTTCATCTGTGTTTTGATAAAATCCAAACCGTTTGATTACTTTATCAGAACACTTGTTCCAAATCCTTGAAACTTGTTTAAGTCCGTAAGTTGGCTTTAACAATTTGCAAGCTTTGCCTTCACTCCTACTGACCTCAAAGCCCTTGGGCTATGACATATAGATAGTCCCTTCTAAATCATCATTTAGAAATGCTGTCTTTACATGCATTAACCATATTTCATAGTCGTAGAATGCAGTAACAGCCAGCATAATCCAAATTGACTTTAACATGGCTATGGGCGAAAGGGTCTCGTAACAATTAACATTCTAAATTTGACGAAATCCTTTCACAACTAGCCTAGCGTTATAAGTCTCCATTTGTCCAACTACATTTAACATTTTCTTAAAAATCCATTTGCAGCCGATGGGTTCTATCCCTTCAGGTATGTCAATAAAAGTCCACACTTTGTTTTCATACATGGAATCCATTTCAAATTTCATTGCTCCAAGCCAAAGTGCAGAGTCTTTACTCTTGGGTGCTTGATGAAATGATAGAGGAGTGTCATCAATTATGACACGGTCCTCCTTCTCCTCATTCACGAGAAAACCGTAGTATCTCTTTGGTGTACGAGATTCCATATTAGACATTCAAATAGTTTGTGTGTTTTCGTATACAGGTGAAATTGGTTCTCCTACTGGTTCGGCCTCAATGTTAATTTCTTAGATCTCATCCAATTTTACAACCTCACTGTTAATTTCTTTTGTTAGAAATTCATTTTCTAAAACGAATGCATGCTAAGAAAAAAAACCTTTTTTCCTCTATATTACAGAAAATATATCTCATCAAGCCTTTCGAATATCCTATAAATTTATGCATTACCGATTTTTCCTGGAGTTTATTCGGTCCAACATTCTTAACATAGGTCAGACGTCCCCACACTTTCAAATACTTGAGTTAGGGTTCCTTACCACACCAAATCTCATATGGTGTTTTAGGCATAGATTTAGTGGGTAATAAGTTCAATGTATGTGCTATAGCTTTCAGCGCATATCCCCAGTAGGAACGAGGTAACTCAGCCTTACTTATCATGGAACGAACCATATCTAATAGAGTTTGACTCTTTCACTCTGAAACACCATTGTGTTGCAAAGTATAGGGTGGAATACCCTGAGAGATAATCCCATTACCTTTTAAGTACTATTGGAGTTCTATTCAATGTACTCACCTCCTTAATCGGATTGAAGAATCTTAATCTTTTTGTTCGTTTGGTTTTCTACCTCGTTTTTATATTCGATAACTTCTCACAAACATTGGATTTGTTCTTCATAAGATACACATATCATAGTCTGGAGAAATCATCAGTGAAGTTTATAGAGTAAGAACAATTATCCTTGGTGATTATGAGCATCGTGCCATGCACATCACTATATACAAGACCCAAGAGTTCATCAACTTTTTCATTGTTCCCTCTAAGGGTGTTGGTCATTTTACCTTTAAGACACGACTCACATGTATAAAATGACTTATAATTAAGTGATAGGAGAAAACATTCCATTATCAATTTGTTTAGTCATTTTTCACATATATGACCAATCCTATAATGCCAAAGATAGCTGTTATTTATGTTGTTATTCGAAGAACTGCTCATGGAATGACATAATTTGTATTGATCACATAAATTCCATTTTCTCAAATACCATCACAAACTTTATTGCCATCTAAACTAATGTTCATGACATTATTAACATAGTGAACAACATAACCAGTCTTAGACAATTTCGACACAGATGTAATTCCACAAATGAAGTCTTTTACAAAATAGCAATTATTTAATATCAACAAAAAACCACTCGGCTAACTCAAATGAAAATATCCAACTGCCGTTGCATCTACAATAGATACATCAACAAGTTGAAGTCTCATTTCTCCCTTTGCCACATGACGACAGTTCCTAAGCCCTTGTAACGAATTATAGATATGAATTACGGATCCACTATCCAAAACCCAATATGATTTATTGATTGCAAAACAATTTTGAGTCGTAAATATACCTGATGGCATGGTAGAACCATTCCACTTATTCTCTTTAACAATCTTCAGGTAGTCCGGATAATTTCATTTCCAGTGGCCTTTCTTATGAAAATGATGACATCACCCTTATCGGTAGTAGTAGTTTGCTTACTTTTCTTGGCAGTCCTCTTCTGCTTCGTTGAACCTTTTGAAGATAATGCATTAGCTTTAATGGTAAGTACAACCCCTTGATCCTTTGTTCAATCGACTAGTTTTCTATCGAGTTAGAAAATAGCCGAACGAATTTTGAAATAAAAATAACCGCAAGCGCACAGCCTACACTTGTAGTACGTGGCGAATACGGGTCGATCTGCGGGAAATTGTTGATTTTAAAAATCTATTCAATCAAATTAAACCAAAGTCGAGTGATTGTTAACCAACTAAAAGAAAGTAAAAACAAGCTAAAAGAAAATAGATAAAAATATGAGAGTGTTAATACAATTTAGGGGCAACTTCCACTCTCTAGATCGCATAAATCAACAAAATGAAGTTATAATCTCTCTTTTCTATGTCATTAGTTAGCTTAATTGATGTGCTTATCATAAGTATGGCTCATTTGTGCTATTAATTAGCTCAACATAAGCCATCAAACTATAACACAACCTTTAAACCACTTTTAATTCTCATGAAAATGACAACTAAGTTGAAAATGAAAATCTATTTTAAGCATGGCCTATTAACTATTGTTTAGAAATATAGGCCATCAAATTTTGATTTAAACATTCACTTCTTTGCTATAACCATATATAGATGAAGAGGCAATTTGTGATTCATATTACTAAGCATAGCCTATTTGTTTTGAACAACATATGCTATCAAACTCAATAATAAGCACAAAATTACATAAACATCATTTTCCATGAAGCAAAAAAAGAGAGCATAACATTATCAAAATGTTGAAGCTATATAATTAGAGAGCTTCATTACCCCTAAATTGAATGGGTTTAACTTCTCATATTTGTTATCATATCAACAAATATAGCTTGCAACATAGAACAAAACAAAGAGGAAAAGAGAGCTAAATGAAAGAAAAAACTAATCTACTTGCATAAAAGAAAATCTACACTACTAGCATGAAAGGAAATGAACATGTAAGTAAAAGAAAACAATAATTAACATTGCATAAAAAGAAAAGAAGATTACATAAAATAAAAATGGCTAAGTAGCCACGAAAAGAGAAAGAGAGATTTCTTTTTATTTTCCTAAGAGAAGAGACTAAGAGAAGAGAGCCTAAAAGAGAGACTAAGAAGAGAGGTTACATGAAGATATGGGGTATTTATACAAGTGTTAAACCCTAATTCATATTTTTGGGAAATGCCCAAATTGCCCTTGTAGGAAGTGTGGTGGCCAAGTAATCATTAACATCCACTAATCATCATTTAAGTGTACATGAAGCCATTAATTCCATAAGCATGTGCATTAGCCTCTAATTTGTACATGAAGAAAGGTGGGTAGGTGGGGTCCTCCATTATCTTCACTTTGAATTATTTCCATCTTCATTTGTTTTCTTCACTCTTGTGCATGCATATATTATCATGAAGCCACTTGTGAAATTCACCAAAATTCCTACAACACAACATAGAAAATTCCAAGTAAATTTTCACAATTTAATAAATGCATAAAAATGACCATTTTACCCCTATATGAAGATGAATATGTGATAATTTGAAAATAATTTGAATTTTGGTTTAAACAAGTTAAAATACCCGATATGATCATTTATTTAATTTAAATAGATTAAATATGGTGGTAAAAATATGCACATTTACGTGCACATCAAATACCTCCACACTTATCTTTTTATTCGTCCTCGAATAAATTAAAACTAAGATAAATCCGTTTTCGTAGGGAGCATGATTGCATTGAGCGTATGCAACAAACCGTTAAACCTCTGGGTGTCCCCAATAGGACAATTGTTGTCTCGTGAGGGTTTTCAACGGATACTACCCACAAAATCCAAATGCATGATGAAAATATTTACAAAATGCAAGATTATTTACAAAGAGGTGAATGCGAGTCTTTTGGAAATATTTACAAATGAAAGATTTACTTTTAAATAGACACAAATAAGTTAAATATAAGTTTTGGTCAATATCTTGAAAAGTTAAGTTATTTACTCGTCAAAACATCCAACAAAAATCAAGTTATCAAAGCAAATATACTATAGTTTAACTTGCTGTTTCAATTGATAACAAAGTGTAACCATGAAATAGGTCCTTAGTTGATTATCAAAGTTTATTAAAGTGGTATTTCATTTCATTTCAATAACAAATCAAATCAAATAAGTTAAAATAGTGCTTGGATTTCATTTGCTTACTCTCTCCATTTTTTGAAAATTTTATTGATATTTACAATATTTACATATGCCTAACTCAGATAAACTGAGGCCAGATATATTACCCATGCACTGCCTTGCGGACTGATGTGAGGGGAATACAGAGCGTGGTGAGTGAACACACGAGTGTGAACACCTATTGACTGTAGGCGTTATTAAAAAGAATTTTTATATATATACATCTAACTCAGATAAACTGAGGCCAAATATACCAATCGTGCACTGCCTTTCGGGCTTGCGTGAGAAGGGTACAGAGCATGGCGAGTGAACACACGAGTGTGAACACCTGACTCTAGGTGTTAAAAATATATACATATATACAAATGTTTTTTTCTTTTCTTAGAAAGAGAGAGTTTTGCAAAATCATCTTAGCACCATTTAACTTAGAAGACAAAAAAAATGTTATATCCTTTTATTTGAATTCACCACTTTTTAAAACACCTATATACTAGTTAAACCATTGTTATTTGTAATCAAACTTCATTTTTATTTTTGTTAAGACAAATAAATTTTCAAAAATTTCAATTTTATAAACCAAAACCATATATTTATCCTATAGTGTTTCTTTAAAAATAAATCAAAAAATGCTAAATTTTTTTGTTTTTGTTTTTGAGATTTTTTTTCTCAAATTATGGAAAGAAAATAAAAATAAATAAACCATGAAAAATTGAAAATGATGATGAGTCTCCCCCCACACTTGATTTTGACTGTGTCCCCATAGTCAACCCAAGGGGAAGGAGAAAAATAAAAATAAAACATGACCTTTATTTAAATGAAAATTAACGGTATTTACACGAGATCAGAAAGTATATCGTCAAAAAGTAAATGAAACGGTCTTCCAAAGACCGATTCATTTGTCTCGTCAAGTATGCGAGACACAGCTTAAGCGTGAAAAACCAAACCGTAAAAGATTTCAAAATTGAATGTTGATTTGGAAAAACGAATGTCGTTTTATTAAAAATCGTACGAGTTGTTTTGCTTTTGATAATTTTCGGGGTTGATAGAAAAATTGGTTGAAGTTCAAGTTTATTCTTACCAAATTGAAATTCAAATTCATTATTGAAAACTTCTTTAAAATTGTTGATTTCAAAATCAAAATGGTGATTTAAATCTTCCCCTTCAAAATTTGACAACTCGTTTTCGAAAAGTCCAAAGAAATCGTGTTCGTTAAATTCGTCTTCCTTTATTGGATCATCAACAACTTCATTGCGTGTCTCAAGTTTAAAATCTAAAGTTGTTGTATTCAAATTTTCGAAATCGTGAAAAAGAAGATCGAATTTTAAATTTGGTTCTACACCCTCGAAAGAATTGAAATCCAATTCAATTACCATATTTTCAACAACTTCATTAAGATTGTCGTTTTCAATTTCAAAAGTTGTTATTTGAAAATCGTCGGTTTTGATAAAAGATGTATTATCGTTTGACTCGTCACATGTTGGAATTTGGTTTTGTTTCTCACGTTGTTTCATATATGTTTCAAACAATGAATCCGTGTGATCATCGTAAATTTCATTCATTTGTTCAACAAAATCCAATTCATAATTATTAGCTTGAGGATTTCGATTTGGATTTTTTGAGAACAAAAAATTTCACTCGTAGGGTGGTTAAGATTATTCCCATTGCCAAATTCTTTTGAAAAGTTGTTTCCATTTTCATTTTGAGTTTGAAATTCAATTTGTAGTTCGAAATTGATTTGGCATTGGTTATAATCGAAATTGTTTGAATTTTGAACTGAAGTCAAATTTTGAAATCCTTGACTCGAGTTATTACACAAATATGAATTACACAAATCATTTATACTTTGATTCTGTTGTGTAGAGATTTCAAGTAGAGATGAAATGCTATTTTCGAGATTCGAGGGTTGTTCGTCATTTTGAAAATTTTGTGGTTCAAAACTCGAATCGTTTAAACAATAGTTGTTGTTGAAATATCCATAAGATTTTTGAGTGAAATCATACGGATTATATTGATTCTCACAACTATTGTAAAATTCACGTAAGTGGGGTAACTCGGACATTTTCAAGAATGTTTTTGTTTTTTTTATATAAAGGAAAAATATTTACAAATAAAATTTATTTTTCAAAAGGGAAATTGATTTTTGTTTGTTTTTTTTTGGTTTTTTTATTTTTGAAAAGGTTTTATAATTATTTTTTTGGATTTTTTTTCTTTTCTAAATTTGTTTTTGGATTTTTGAAATTTCAAAGAAAAAGGATTTAAAAATTTCCATGGAAAAGGAATATTTACAATTTTTTTTAGTTTTGGATTTTGAATTTTTTTTTTTTAAATATGCATGAACTAATGCAACTAAATGAATGCAATGGCTAATTACAAATGATTTATCCTAAGTTAACCCAAAATTGTATAATTACAAATTGTCTTAGTTTAACAACATAGTTCTCAGCCAGGTAACATACAGGATTTATCGGTGCACCACGAATCACCGTAGCAATGCAGCCGAAGGTTTAAGTACCTTCAGAGGAACAACCACTATAATATTTACGAATCACCGTAATATTTATAAATGGTTATTACTCTACCGTAGCTTAGACACCAAGAAATTAAATTGTTCAAAGAAGACAACTTGTCAATATACAATTAAGTGTTATCGATGTCTAACCGTTATTGCTAATCAAAATTATAGGATGAAATGCAAAGCAAAAATTAAACGTGTATTAACAATGCAACTACGAATGGATTTTGTTTTTGTTTTTTTTTTTTGGTTTTTTGAATATTTGTCTTTAAATGCAAGTAAACAACAATGCAAGACAAACAAAAACAATAGATATATACAATGCAAGGCAAATAAAGAGAAAATTATAAATAAGCAAGTAGTTTTTTTTGGCAAGCTCGGTACGCAAGTAATTTATTTTAGCAAGAACTTCTGCAATTCTGCTTTGGCAACCTGAAATAAAAACAAAATATATATACAGTTTTTTTAAAAGGAAACAAAATTTAAAAGCGAAGTTTTACTTAAATTTTTTTTAGTAAAAACTAAAACAAATGAAAATCAACACAAATTGGAACTAAAACAATGGAAAAAATAACTTGTCTTTTTTTAAGAAATAAAACAAACAAAAAAAAACAGCTTTTTTTAAGAATGAATCAAAGCAAAACTAAAAGAAAATAAATTAAACAAAACAAATTGAGCAATCATTTTTTTCTATGAAATTAAAAGAAAATAATCTTAAAGAACGCACTTAACCCGGCCCAAATAACAGCAAAGCCCACAACTTACTTTCTTTTTTTTACGAAACTCAACAGCTTCCTACTTTATATACTTCGCACTGTCTCAATACGAGAAATCTCATATCTCAATTTATAAAATCCTGCCACAATTCCAATTAACAAAATTGAATCTCAACTCGAAATCAAAATCAAACCCTTACAACTTAATACAAGTAATTACGGCTTCAAGGGGATTGGGGAATTGGGTTGTCGATGGCGGGCGGTTTGTAGTTCAATTGGGGGTTGTGGCGATTGGCGAGGTGAGGTCGTGGAGATTGCAGTTGAGAATTTTGTGTCTAACGTGGTGATTGGGGAGAGCAGTTGTTCGAGTAGTTATAGTGTCGCGATGGGATTGAAGGTTGCGAATTGGGTTCTGGTCGATCGCAAGTTTGGGTACGTTTGAGATGACAGAGAGGTTTTCTTTTTCTTTTCTTTTTTGTTTTGATTATCAGTGGAGGAAGGGGTAGTGATATGATGATGGTGAAATAGCAGTTTGATGGTCAGTTTGATGTCGTAGAAGTAGAGTTGTTGTGTGATGGGTATGTCAGCAAGAAGTACAGGGTAGAAGGATGTCAGTGCAGTCGATATGGTGGTTGTGCATATGATGGTGGAGTTTGACTGTAGAGGGGATTGACTGAAATGATCAGGTGATGTCGAACTATGATGCAGTGTGAAGCAAGGGGTGAGGCTGGAATTCGTGGTGTTGCGGTTGGATTTTCTGTGATGGTCATTATTTTTTTAATTTTGTATCAGTGGTTTGAGATGGTTTCTTCTGTGTTGCAGTTGTCAGGGTAGGCGATTGCAGCGATGGTTTGGAGGATGTGTTATGAAGAATGACAGACAATGAATTTGTTGGAAGAGGTGATATGAACATGGGTGTGTGGTGATGGTATGTCGTTGATAGGTGAGCAGGGAAAGTAGGCCGATGATGGTGATCAGAGAGGGTAATAGTAGTGTTGTTTGAGCAGTAGTTGTGGTAGGTAGTGGAGTTGGTTGTTAGGTTGTGAAGTGATGAAGTTTGCGATTGGCAGTTATTGTATGGTGATGTTCAAACAGTTTGTATGGATGTGGTAGTGGTGTTGAAGTGCACAAGTTGTACAGCAGAGGGCGGGGATGCAAGGCAGTGAAATGCTGTGTAGTAGTGGGGAGTATTTGATGTCTGTTGTATGATGGTGTGGAAGTGGAAGAATGTTGAAGGGTATGGAATGATGTTGAAGTTTGTAGGTTGGTGGAGTGAAGATGTAGAGAAGTTTGTTTTCTTGTATGGTTTGTATAGTTAGATGGTGGATGTGGAGCTGGATGAAGGAGGTTGTATGTATGATATGATGAAGTAAGGTGATTAAGGAGTTTGATGATGTTTGGCAAGGAGTTTGGCACTTGAAATGTGGTTGTGCAGTAAGAATTGGTTTGTAAATGTATGCAGGCATAGTTTAAAGTGGGAAGAAGTGTTATTGTTGAAGTTCGCTGTAACGGGGGGGTTGCACGAAGAGGAAGGCAGCTTGTGATGGAGGCGATTTCAGGTGATGATGAGGCCGATTGATAGTGCAGTGTTGGTTGTGACGGGTCGAAGCAAGGGTGGACATCAGTTTGAAGTACAACAGCAAGAGACAGAGGAGGTGGGTGATATTGTTTGTGGTGAAGGTGGGAAATTGTGATGATGTTGTGGGGAGTAGTGTTTGGCTGCAGTGAGGAGACTGCTGTGGTCTGGTAGAAGAAATACGGAGTTTGATTGCGAAGGTTGCAGTGGGTGTCAACTTGGAAGCTATAGAGGATGTATGTCAGGTTAGTGATATTGGGGGGAATGACAATAGTTTTTGAGAAGTGATCTGGTAGTAATTGTCAACTATGTGCAGTTGGAATGCAATTGTGATGGAATTGATGAACTGCTGTTTTGTGGTGGCTTTGAATTTTGAACAGCAACAAGGTGGTTTGACTGCTCTGTGCAGTAGTGAAGGGGAGGGGTTTGGATGAAACAGTGAATAAAAGTGGGGAGATTGAAAGTGTGGGATGGTGATTGGTTTGTGAGCAGACAGTTTGGAGATGAGAAGTAAGGTGGCAAGTTGTATGTATGAATTGTGGCAATTTGTGAGCGGACAGTTTGAAGGTTGGTTTGTGGTCGATGGTGAGTTGTATGTTTGAAGCAGGTTGGTTAGAAAGGTAAAGTTTGGTCGTTATGGCCAGAGAAGTTGTATTGATGTATTGATAGTGGGAGAATGTAAAGGCAAGGCTGTTGATGGATGGATGGTTCTTGAATGATGTGGTAAGGGAGTAGCAGTAGTAAATGGCAGCAAGAAATTATGATAGAGATGTTGTGCTATGCACAAAGGTGTAACAGTGCATTGTTATATATACAGTGAAATGAATGGAAATGAAAAATAGAAAATGTATGTAAAAATGTAAAATGCGAATGGCAATGAATTTTTTTTTCTTTTTCAAATGAGCTTGTGTGGTGTTTTTAAAAAAAAAAAGAAATATGCAAAAAGAAATCAAGAGATGCACACAAACAAAATGCAAGCAAAAATCAAACAACAAACACACACAAATTTGTTTTTTTTAAAATGCACTCACACACAAAAATCAAAAGAAAATAACTCGAAGAATAGAAAATTTAAAATCAAAACAACTCCCCGGAAACGGCGCCAAAAACTTGTTTAATCGACTAGTTTTCTATCGAGTTAGAAAATAGCCGAACGAATTTTGAAATAAAAATAACTGCAAGTGCATGACGTACACTTGTAGTACGTGGGGAATACGGGTCGATCCGCAGGGAATTGATGATTTTAAAACTCTACTCAATCAAATTAAACCAAAGTCGAGTGATTGTTAACTAACTAACAGAAAGTAAAAACAAGCTAAAAGAAAATAGATAAAAATATGAGAGTGTTAAGACAATTTAGGGGCAACTTCCACTCTCTAGATCACATAAATCAACAAAATGAAGTTATGATCTCTCTTTTCTTTGTCATTAGTTAGCTTAATTGATGTGCTTATCATAAGTATGGCTCATTTGTGCTATTAATTAGCTCAACATAAGCCATCAAACTATAACACAACCTTTAAACCACTTTTAATTCTCATGAAAATGACAACAAAGTTGAAAATGAAAATCTATTTTAAGCATGGCCTATCAACTAATGTTTAGAAATATAGGCCATCAAATTTTGATTTAAACATTCACTTCTTTGCCATAATCATATATAGATGAAGAGGCAATTTGTGATTCATATGACTAAGCATAGCCTATTTGTTTTGAACAACATAAGCTATCAAACTCAATAATAAGCACAAAATTACATAAACATCATTTTCCATGAAGCACAAAAAGAGAGCATAACTTTATCAAAATGTTGAAGCTATATAATTAGAGAGCTTCATTACCTCTAAATTGAAGGGGTTTAGCTTCTCATATTTGTTATCATATCAACAAATATAGCTTGCAACATAGAACAAAACAAAGAGGAAAAGAGAGCTAAATGAAAGAAAAAACTAATCTACTTGCATAAAAGAAAATCTACACTACTAGCATGAAAGGAAATGAACATGTAAGTAAAAGGAAACAATAATTAACATTGCATAAAAAGAAAAGAAGATTACATAAAATAAAAATGGCTAAGTAGCCATGAAAAGAGAAAGAGAGCTTTCTTTTTATTTTCCTAAGAGAAGAGACTAAGAGAAGAGAGCCTAAAAGAGAGACTAAGAAGAGAGGTTACATGAAGATATGGGGTATTTATACAAGTGTTAAACCCTAATTCATATTTTTGGGGAATGCCCAAATTGCCCTTGTAGGAAGTGTGGTGGCCAAGTAATCATTAATATCCACTAATCATCATTTAAGTGTACATGAAGCCATTAATTCCATAAGCATGTGCATTAGCCTCTAATTTGTACATGAAGAAAGGTGGGTAGGTGAGGTCCTCCATTATCTTCACTTTGAATTATTTCCATCTTCATTTGTTCTCTTCACTCTTGTGCTTGCATATATTATCATGAAGCCACTTGTGAAATTCACCAAAATTCTTACAACACAACATAGAAAATTCCAAGTAAATTTTGACAATTTAATAAATGCATAAAAATGACCATTTTACCCCTATATGAAGACGGATATGTGACAATTTGAAAATAATTTGAATTTTGGTTTAAACAAGTTAAAATACCCGATATGATCATTTATTTAATTTAAATAGATTACATATGGTGGTAAAAATATGCACATTTACGTGCACATCATCCTTGAACGTTGACTTGGCTGATCTCAGCATAATAAGGAGCTCCACGAGGTTAATGTTCAGTCGGTTCATATTCCAATTCAATATGAATGGCTCGTACTGGGGCATGTGAGACCCAATGATCAAATCAACTTGTAACTCGTTGTTTATTGCTATGCCCAATTGTGAAAGTCTATCAATATTGTCATTCATCATCAGAACGTAACTATTCACTTTCTACCCTTTAGTCATTTTGGTATCGAACTACTTCTTCGTAAGCTCATACTTGACGGAACAAGATAGTTCACCAAACAGGGCCTTGAGACTACCAAATATCCCATGGATAGACATGTTTTTGTGATGCACTGCAATGGCTTATCTAATGTAGATAAAATGAACACCTTGGCGATCTCCAGTACTATAACCCATTTTTCATAAGCAAGTCTTAAATTGGGGTCTGCATCATGAGCGGGTTGTTATTTAGGATCGTAGGTAATAGATAACCAAAGACGCTCATTAGTCAATGCTCTCTAAATTGCTCTTAGCCAATCGATATAGTTGGGTCTAGTAAGCTTGTCATTTTGATAAAATAGTTTTGGGTAGACATTTTCTACAAATTTAAATTTGTAGACTAGGACAATATTATAGTAGACGTTCTTATAATTTTAGTAAGGTTAAACTATATGTTTCATTTTACTAATAAGCTCCCACTAGTTTTTTATGTTTCTCCAAACCCTAAGATAAAACATAGAAGTCTTTCGACTTCACTAGTGGGTGTTAGGATTATGACCTTGAGTTACTCAACAAGTCAAAGCCCTATGGACAATGATAACTCCTTATCGGTTGTATCATATACAACTCCTAACACGTGGTTCCTTATCCTTATCTTATTTCGATCTTGAGTTTGCTCAACAAATCGAACGAGGTTATTC
Source organism: Allium fistulosum (assembly GCA_030737815.1). Lineage (NCBI taxonomy): Eukaryota > Viridiplantae > Streptophyta > Magnoliopsida > Asparagales > Amaryllidaceae > Allium > Allium fistulosum. The sequence goes on from CM060904.1 coordinate 696,161,208, forward strand.
ACTCGTACCTACCATTTCATGACGGCCTAAGCATAGTATATGTATCTTGAGTTTTCTCAAAAATACATATAACTATCTTGCCACGTCTATCTATATAGTAATAATACTATACACAACATTAATGGCTTGCCTTTGCTCAACAACTAGAGAGTGTGTAGGTATTTAGTAGCATATAAATGGTAAAGGATAACTTTACACTAAAGATTCATAATATTTAATATATTATATTGAGTGATATTGACTTATGGAATAATGTATTTCTTATGAAATACCCTTGTGATTCAAGTATCACACACATTGAAAATCACAATATATGTACTTTACGTACATATTCATTCCTAAAGTCTAATTAGGTTTCTCAATGTTCCACCTTTAATTTATATATTCATATTATATAAGTTTAATATTATATAAATTTATATTTTAATTAATCTTATATAATAATCTCATGTATTACATTATATTAATTAAATCTTATTTAATCAATTAACATTTTAATTAATTTTATATTGTTCAATTATAGCATTTTATCTTGAATATTTAAGCTATAACATTTATAGTTATATGCGCACAGACAAACACAAATACACACACACACACATATATATATATTATTATTAATTAACTTTTAATTTAGTTATTTAATTAAACAATTTTAATTGAATGTTATTAATTTTGAAAATTATTTTATTTACATATGTACTTACTTTGTCTTAAACATCTCAAGAAGACATAACATATATCTTATATATGTTACATATGTATATATATTTTAATTAAATAACCTTTTATTAATTTATTTATTTTATTAACCATGTTAAAATTAAGATTTTTGAAATTTATTTATAATGTTTTCAAATATTTTGAAAAATTATGTTATAACATTTTATAATATAGTAAATTTAACTTTTTATTTTAAAATTTTTATTTCAATTTCAAAACAATTTTGAAAAGTTAGCCCAATGCCTAATTCAAATTGAGTCTTTTCTATAAGGGGCAACCTTTGGGCTCACTTCGTATTTCGTGTCAGGCCGATAACCAAGTAGAGCAGTGTTCTTGATTACCCAAACTCAATCCCTCTACGGTACCTTCTTAGATAACATACTAAATGGGAAAGCTTAATTAGTTAGCCTTAGCATGACTAGTTTAGACCGTATATGTTACTGGGCTCTGATACCATTGTTGGATCTAGACCAGCACGCAATGGGGTAAATTCAAAAAAAAATATTCCATTTGGATCGTATGGACTAAGTTTATTTAGATCTTATATAAGTTTGTTTTAAATGAAATCTATATTTTATTTTATTTATAAGTAAAGTTTATCTATGGCTAAGTTTGTATTATACGATATGATATGTGTATCATATACACATAGGTGTGTATGTGCAACATAAATAGTGTACATGATTTAACATGCCCTTGTATAAATGCTGGGATTTACATTGCAACAGAATTTAACATGCCCTTGTATAAATGCTGGGATTTACATTGCAACAGAATTTAACATGCCCTTGTATAAATGCTGGGATTTACATTGTAACAGACATTTTTTCCCCTCTATATACATGTGTGCCATCAACATACACACATGTATATATAAAATATAAGAGTTTAAATAAGTACACTTATATATATATATATATATATATATATATAAATATATAACACATGGCAACATATAAAATAATTCTAAGATTTAATGTAGATAATTTTGATTTCGAAATCAAATTCGAAATTCAAATTTTATATTTTGGATCTAGACTTATATAATTTCAAATTTAATTTAACATATTAATTTTGAACAAATATATAATATATGTGTGTGTGTGTTTCAAAAATAAAAGAAATAATTTTGTTAACATATGCGTATATCATAAATATATTAGGATAAATTTTAAAATATTTCATATATGTATATAAAAGATATATGTATATAAATGTAATTATATTTTAATATAAAATAATAATTATACATATATACACACAAATATACTTTCGGCAACATTTTTTCAATATTAAAATATTTAAAAAAAAATTAATTGATTTTTGTATGAATATATATATATATATAATTAAAATATTTTTTTTTAAACAATTGTAAAATATTAATATGTTTACATGTACATATATTATGATATTTATATATATGTATAGTTGATTTAATATTAAATTAAATGGAGCATAATATATATATTTGGATTTTAAATATATATATATATATATATAATATTCTTTTCAATAACATTATATATATAAATATATTAATAAAATAATATACATGCTTTATGTAGTTACACGTTCTATTAACTTAATCTTTATATAAAATCAATATAATATTATTATATTTGAAAATATAATAATTTTTTTATTTTTCTGACCGTGAGTATATTTATATAATATATACATATTTTTTTATAACATATACACATATATATAAATTCATCAAATGAAAATGTTTGCACAAAAATTGGGCAAACACCTCCAAGTCGTATGATTTAGTTGATTTTATGTTGTTTTTAGTGATCTGGGTGATTTATGCAAATATATGAAAAGCAGGGACTAAACTGTAAAAGACACACAGATTTATAGTGGTTCGGCCAGAATGTGCCTACGTCCACTTTATATGTTATTCTCCTTTACTGTTCAGATTACAAGTACAAAGCTTTGATACAAGTATATGAAAGTTGTTTGAAAGTTCTATCCGTGCTTGAGCTCTCTAACTTGTCCGCCATTGTTGTACCCCTACCCCTCTATTTATAGAGTGAGGCTGGGGGTAGGGGTCTTGGATGTATATAGCTGCTGGTGGGCTTGGGCTGGTGCAATCTGGCCTGGCAAAGTTGGTCCGGAATGCCTTGGTCCGGTGGTGAATAAGATTGGTTTTGGTTCGGTAATGCTATTTTTGGAGTTGGTTCGGCTGTAGGTGGAGCGATGATTGGTTCGGCAATGGTGGAAGCAGAGTTGGTTCGGCTATGCAGGGAAGTGGAGTTGGTTCGGTGGTGGCTTCCCTCATCTTGGTTCGGTAGTTGGTCCGGTGGTAGATGGTTGGTTCGGTGGGACCTTGGTCCGGTGGTAGATGGTTGGTTCGGTGGGACCTTGGTCCGGTGGTAGATGGGAGATGGTCCGGTTCAGCAGGTAGTGAAGCGAGTGTTGGTTCTGCAATGCTCTCCGTACTCTGGTTCCGTGAAAACACGTCCAACATTTGCCCCCCAAAGTGGGACATATGTCGGCATATGTCGCGCTTTGTTTATTCGGACACCCTTGTTTGGCCTGAGAACCAAACCGGTTGGTCCGACTATCTTACTTTTTTCTATAAGTAGGGGCTCCATGCATCCATCATTCCTTACCGATTAAAAGAGCCGAACCAAATAAATTCTTAAATATCGAATCAATTATTGTGCCGAATTAGACTTGTTTGCCGGATCAGGTGAGGCCATCTTTCGCCGAATGACTATTACACTTTGAATTACCGAATGAGTTTGATGTCTTTGGACTACCGAATGAGTTCGAAGTCTTTGGACTACCGAATGAACTCGGGGATTCCAAGTACCGAATTAACTCAAAGAACTGTTTTACCGAGTGAACTTGGGGATTTTAAGTACCGAATGAACTTGGGGATTTTAAGTACCGAATGAACTTGGGGATTTTAAGTGCCGAATGAACTTGGGGATTTTAAGTACCGAATGCACTTGGGGATTTTAAGTGCCGAATGAACTTGGGGATTTTAAGTACCGAATGCACTTGGGGACAGGGCAACTTATCTTGGATGGATGATTATCCCCGAGTCATGGCTAGGATTTATCTTAGGGCCCTGGAGGAGGCTAAGGCCGAAGCACATAAGGAGGGCGGCATGGCCTTCAGAATGGATGTGGTTACGGCTCAATTCTCCAAGGAGGAGAAAGCGGCGGTGAAGGAGGGTATGCGGCTGCTTGCTGCTGAGGAGGTAGGTGTGCAAGTAGAGGATGATGATCAAGATGTTCAAGGAGCAGATGCTGGTAAGTCCTCTTTAGTCTTTCCGTTAACTTGGTTGCTTATCACTAATGAATTCTTTCCTTGATCGGATAGGCGGTCAACAGGACAAGGGTAAAGCTCCGATGCAGCCGGCTCCTTGACTTGACCTGGGTATCTTTTTGCTTACTGTACATTGTTGTATATGTTAGTCTCAAAATAGTAACGTAACTTTTAGGTTGTAATTATGTTACTTGTAATAAACAACATTATTTTTGGCGTGTAATTTTTTAACTTAAGCTGATTCTGTCGTATTTGAATGCTTTTGTTATTTTGACATGTTGTATGAGAAATATAGCTATGCATATGCTTATAATTCAATTGTGTTTGATGTCAAGTTCTTGCTTAAAACATAATTTCATGTCTTGCAATGTTAGTGTGATGTGTGAATAAATTATAGCCACGTATTTATACACGAAAGAAGAAAATACCGCCCTTCATATTTTACTTGTAGATGGCAGCTTTGAATGTCTTATGTGACTGAGTATGGAATGCGGCCTAGTGTCCCGTTGTGAGTTTCCACTCCCATTAGCGAATGTCTCCTACTCTGTGTCCTGTACTTTAGGGATCGTTATAGAGGATAGGAGAAAAGTTTTTTAAATAAAATTGAAATATGAGAAATAGTAAAACTTCCAATCACGGAAGGCCTTCGATGTGCTTAAGTTCGTGGCAAATGGGCTTTGTAGTCACTTTCCCTAGCTGTGGGTCTTGGAGACATTTGTCACCCATCTTACGCTTCCGCGGGGAGTTAATCATTTTTATCACAGCCGTACTTAAGACGCATCGGAGCCGAGATCGCGCACAGTAACTACCCGGGCCATTATGGCCCGTAATCGTGGGTATTATTCAATTTACTGTGGCCGGCTAGCATGGGTGCCGATCGTCAACCGTGAACTACCCCTGGCTGGCCACACCTTATGTTGGGGCTTAAAGTAGGTTCACAGTTGCCGGCGAGCCGAACGCTGTAATGAGCTGCCTTGGCTATAGTCGGCCTTCTCGGTGGCTTATAATCGGCTCACTACAGTTGGCTTTGAGGGCCGTCGCGAGCAATGAGTTAACCCGCAGCAGAGGGATGCCGAAGCAAAAGTGTCTCATTGGCGAGGGCATAGATTCGTATAGTACCTGTTAGGTCTTGTCCAGAAGAAGTCGCGCTGTGGAGCGCCTTGAATGGAAATGCTATTACATAGGATTTTGTTCAACAGAAAAGGATAAAGTTAACAAGCAGCCAAGATATAAAGGAACAAGTTAAAAAGAGACAAGTTTTTTAAAGTGGTTCGGCACGAAAATGCCCACGTCCACTGATTCTCTTTGTTAATTCACTTCATATGGGCAGTACAAGTTAAGAAAAGTATCGACGAAGGTGTTGGATGTTCCATGCCCTCTGGAACACCTCCCCGTCCACTGTTGACAAAATATAAGCTCCATTGTGGAGATCTTTATGAATTACATATGGTCCGTCCCGGATTGGATCTAGCGCTCCGGGGCGCGGGAAGATTCGCTTGAGGACAAGATCTCCTTTTTGTAAGCTACGATGCTTGACTTTGGAGTTGTATTGCGTTGCCACTTTTTGCTTGTGAGCTGCTGCTTTGAGGGCTGCATCATTTCTTCTTTCCTCAATTAGATCCAAAGACATGTAGAGGAGCTCTTCGTTCTCTTCTGGGTTATAGTGGATCCTACGGTGGGAAGGCACTATAGTTTCAACTGGGAGCATAGCCTCCGATCCGTATGCCAAAGAGAAAGGAGTATGCCCCGTTGATGTTCTGAAAGATGTGCGATAGGCCCACAGTGCCGTAGGAAGTTGATCCACCCAAGCGCCTTTTGACTTTTCGAGTTTCTTTTTTATTAGAGTTTTGATAATTTTGTTGACGGCTTCGACTTGCCCGTTTGCCTGGGGATAAGCTACGGATGAGAAGCTTTTGTGAATTCCGTGCTCTTGGCACCGGTTGGCGAACTCCTCGCTGTCAAACTGAAGTCCATTGTCCGATATGATTTTAAATGGGACTCCGTACCTGCATAGAACATTTTTGATCAAGAAGTTAATAACTTTTGCTGAAGAAACTTTATTTAGGGGTTCTGCTTCCACCCATTTGGTGAAATAGTCGACTGCCACTATAGCATATTTGGCCTCGCCTCGACCCATTGGCAGTTCGCCAATCAAGTCAATTCCCCATACTGCAAAGGGCCAAGGGCTGGTCATTTGAGTAATCTCTGTTGTTGGTAGCCGCGGAATCTTAGCAAACTTCTGACATCTGTCACATTTTCTGACGAAATCTAAGGCGTCCTTGCTTAAGGTGGGCCAGAAATATCCATATCGGAGTATCTTTTTTGCCAAAGTCTGCCCTCCAGTGTGATCTCCGCAGCTTCCTTGATGGACGTTGGATAAGATTTCCTTGGCTTCCCTTCCAGCGACACACCTTAATAAGGGGTTAGAGAAGCCGCGCCGATAGAGGGTGCCCTCTTGTATTGTGTAGCGGGAAGCTTTCCTCAAGATTTTCTTGACTTCGTTACGCCCGTTGGGCAGCGTGCCGCTTTGTAAGTAGTCTCGGATGGGAGTCATCCAAGTTGCTTCTTCGGTTGCAGCTATCAGATTCACTTGCTCAAAACTTGGGGTCAGTTGCTTTGAAATGGCTACTGCTCCGAAAATAGTGTCGCCTCTCATGCTAGCTTGCTTCGCCAATTCGTCGGCCTCTTGGTTCTCTTCCCGAGGGATGTGTTTGATTAAATAGTGATCCAATCGATTGAGAAGCAACTTGGTCTTCTTTAAATATGTTATGAGTCGTTCTTCTCGAGCCTGGAATTCTCCTAGTATTTGATTTACAATAAGTTGAGAATCGCTATGAAGACACAAAGAATTGGCTCCGATTTCTAAGGCAAGTTCTAATCCAGCTATCACTGCTTCGTACTCTGCATCGTTGTTGGTGGCAGCAAATTCCAACCTTATAGCATAGTGTAGCTTATTTCCCCTATGAGTGATTATTACCACACCTGCCCCCAAGCCTTGTTCGTTTGACGCACCATCCACAAAGAGATTCCACTTGATGTCTTCTGCTATTTCCGATTGCTCCTTACCTTCATTGGTAGTGAATTCGGCAATGAAATCGGCCATGGCTTGTCCCTTGATGGCGGTGCGAGGATGGTAGGTGATATCATATTGACTTAGTTCAATGCACCATTTAAGTAGTCGCCCAGAAGTGTCGGGACGATGGAGTACCTGCCTTAGTGGTTGATCGGTCAGAACTCTGATGGAATGGGACTGGAAATAGTGATGCAGTTTCCGTGATGTGATTAGTAAACAGTACGCTAGTTTCTCAAGTTTAGGATATCTGGCTTCCGCCCCTGTAAACCTCTTGCTTACAAATTATATTGGCCGCTGCGTGCGTTTGTCTTCTCTCACCAATGCGGCGCTTAGAGCATGAGATGACACAGCAAGGTATAGGTATAGCTCTTCGCCTTTGTTCGAGGTTGAGAGTACTGGTGGTCTCTGGAGGTGTTCGATTAAGTTAAGGAAAGCTGTTAAGCATTCGTCAGTCCATTCGAATTTTCCTTCCTATTTCTTTATAGCTTCGAAGAAGGGGATGCATTTGTCGGTCGCTTTGGAGTTGAATCTGCTCAGGGCGGCTACCTTCCCATTTAGGCTCTGCATTTCCTTTCGGGTAGAAGGTATCCTGATATCTTTCAAAGCTCGGACTTGTTCAGGGTTTGCTTCAATCCCTCTGGCATGGACGATGAATCCTAGAAACTTTCCTGATGATACTCCGAAGGAGCACTTTAGGGGATTCAGCTTCATTCCATATTGGCGAAGTACTTGAAACATTTCATCCAAGTGGCTTACGTGATCGTCGGCTCCCCTTGACTTTACCAGCATGTCATCCACATAAACTTCCATAGTTTGTCCTATTAGTCCTGCAAACATCTTATTGACGAGGCGCTGATAGGTGGCCCCTGCGTTTTTATGTCCGAAAGGCATTACCTTGTAGCAGTACAATCCCCGATCAGTGATGAAACTAGTGTGGTCTTGATCGGGAGCATGCATAGGAATTTGGTTATATCCCGAGTATGCGTCCATAAAAGATAAGAGCTCGTGCCCGGCTGTGCTGTCCACAAGTTGATCGATTCGGGGAAGTGGGAAGCAATACTTCGGGCAGGCGTCATTTAAGTTGGAGAAGTCAATGCATGTTCGCCACTTCCCATTAGCCTTCTTTACTAGCACCGGGTTGGCGATCCATTCTGGGTAGATGGCTTCTCGTATGAAGTCATTGGCAAGTAGGTTCTTTACTTCTTCATCGAGTGCTGCTGATCGTTCTGCCCCCATACTCCTCTTTTTCTGTTTTACTGCCGCCCTGGTAGGATCAATGTTCAGTACGTGGCATGCTATGTCAGGGGAGATTCCGGTCATGTCAGCGTGTGACCATGCAAATACATCCAAGTTGTGGCGGAGTAAATCAATGAGTTGTTCCTTCAATTCTGCTTTTAGTTGGGACCCGACTTTCAATAGTCTACTCGAGTCATGTCGGTCTACAGATACAAATTCCATAGCCTCTGTAGGCTCGGCGGTGCCCTCCTCCTCTTTGTCCCTGGGGTCTAATTCATTGAAAGGGTCGTTGGTATATCGAAGAGGAGGGGCTTTCTTTAGTTGCTATGCTTCCAAACTTTTTTGTGCAGAGGGCAATCTCTACACTCTTCCCTTTATCCTTCCTGTGGTTGTTGCGAAGTTCAGTTACATAGTAATCTCGAGCAATGTCCTGGTCTCCCTCTACTTCCCCTACTCCATTATCCGTCTGAAATTTCATCTTCAGGCACCATGGGGCCAGGACAATTTGGAAGTCAGACAAGGCTGGCCTTCCTAAGAAGGCGTTGTAGGCCGAGTGGTTTTCTATCAGCACAAATGTATGTTTCCGCACAACGGAGCGGGGATGACTTCCAATTTCAACAAAGAGGTCCAGTCGCTCGAGGGGCATCTTCACATTTCCTGTGAAACCGTGTAGTGGTTTATTGCAGGGAAGAACATCCTTTAATGACAGCTTCATTTTGTCAAAGGCATGCTTGAATAGGATATTCACTGAGCTTCCAGTGTCTACTAGAATTCGGAAAACCTCGGCTGGACCGAGCCGGGCAGAGATAACCATGGGATCTGTGTGAGGGTACTTCCTTCCCTTCAGGTCACGCCTACTGAATGTGATGTTACCATTCTCTATCCGCTTCGGGTGGCGTTCTTCTATAATAGAATTGACGCATTCTTTATTGTTTCTAAGTGACTTTCCGTACCTTTCCATCTCTGCCCAGCTTCCGTCGGTGTAACGACCCGGTATTTTGGACCATTCAAATCGACAATAATCCACACATGTCTAGCTTGAATAATTCAAAATAACAGATTGTAAATAAATTTGGAGCAAATGAAATCAAATACACAGAATCACAGACACAGAACATATCAGAATAACTCGCAGCGGAATATAAAAAACCATAGTAGTTCATGAAGCTACTATAACAAACTCTCAAAACATAATACATAATATCTGCTTCAAAACATATACAATAGACATCTCAAATAAATAGAAGTTTATGAACACCAGAACTGAAATAGAACAACTGAACTGAAAGGAACAGATAACTAGACAAGCAGAATCTCCAGCGATTCCTAGCTCCAGAAAGAAATCCAAAGCTAAGCTGTAAATACTCAGGCTGACCCGAGCGTAAAGTAAAACACAAAACACTCGAGTCAGGACAATATATACTTATATAATGTAAACCAACTCAAGTGAACTGTAGTAGAAATGCACAATAACTCAAAGGATGCTTGGGATCGCCCATCCTTTAAGGATCAGTTAAACTATAAATTAAATACATCCCGTGGTTAAAATTTCAAAATGGTATTTTATACTTCGAAATCAAATATCATTTCAAAATTCAATATCCTTATAAAATCCATTTCAAAATATCAAAATATCATATTTCAAAATAATTTATATTTCGAAACAAATTACTTCATTTTAAATCATAAAAATGAAGTTAGTATATTTAATAATTAAAATTTTAAATTTCCAAAAATTTAACTTTTCAAAGTTCATTCGTTCACTTAAATTAATTAAAACAATGAAATTTCAACTTTCGCAGCATTTAGAAAATGCTACGGAAAGTCACATTTAAAATAGTTCAATTTAACAAAAGACAGCATTTAAAATTCTGTAATATGGTTACATTAGTTTCAAATAAACTTAGTTAAATTCAACCATTATAACATTTACAAAAATGCTATAATAGCCTTTAATTAAATTTAGCCATTTGGTTCATTATTATCAACTACAGCATTTACAAATGTTGTATTATCATTTACATTAGAATTTAATAGCGTTTCAGAAATGCAGTTAACTAACTTCAAATATTCAGTATAATTTCACAAACAATTATATTTTTATATAAATCATTTTTTTTACTTATAAAATCATATAATTTCACTTTTAAAACAATTATTCAAATACCCTTATATTCATGATTTTATAAAGTTAAAACTCCATTCAAAAATCAAAATCTAATAATAATTCACTTATTAAATTCCAATATTAAGTTATAAATTCATTAAATTAAATTAACTTAACACTTAAGTTTAAATTTTCAAATATAACTTAATTCCATTTTTATTTACTTAACTTAAAAATTCACTTTTAAGCCAAATTCACAAATTTCCAATTTTAGATATATTTCAAAATTTCAACTTAAATATTCATTCATTTCACATTTTAACTTTATTCAAAAAAAAACATTAATATATTATAAAATCATTTAAATTCACTTTAATCCAAATTATCATGAATTTATCACATTTCATATTTAATTTAAATTCCAATTATCACCAAATTAAAATTTCCCAAAATAACTTACATTTCAAATTTTCTAATTTTACCATTAATTTATTTCACTTATAAATTTTCAGAAAATCAATAATGCTTTACAAAAATCATTTTTATTTAGTTTAAATAAAAATATTATAATATTTACATTTCTAAAATATAAAAAAAAATATAAAACATATTTTAACAACGGGTCTATATTTCATTTTCTAGCCTAGGTAAAGTGATACGGGTAATTTATCATTTCAACCCGTAATTTACAAAGATACCCGGGTTTGATCATTTCAAACCCGCAATCCCAAGTAAATGAAAATAATTGAAAATCATTCAGGCATATCATTTCAGCCCATAACGATTTTCTCCTATTCTAAAGTCCGTTCGGGTATGTATCATTTCAACCCATAGTGATTCTAATCTAAAGGGAACTTGCAGTGTGATAAACTGATAAAATAAAAGAACAACATAATATAACAGTAACATATGATATAACAGGTGTTTAAGCATGGGTGAACATCATATAATCATAACATAGCAGTTATAACAGGATGCAATACATTTACAGATTCAAGTGGTGTCGATTTATCAGTTATATAGGTACAGATTGTCTGGTGAGAATAACTCACCTGTTAAGCTGGAGATTTGCCAACAAGCACACAACACAAAGATTACGAAGGCACGACAACTCTAATACAATTTGAGTGTGGAGAGCAAATCCAATGATATAGATCTTGTGTTACAACCCAAACAAAAATCAAAGCAAACCATAAATTTCAATACACTAGAAATGAAATAACTTTTAAATAAAGAGAGATACGAATGCCAAATCTTTTGCCATGCTTTCTCTATTCTTTTTTCATGGCCTAGGGATGGTTTTGGCTCTGGTTTGAACAAGTTTGGCTCAGGTTTGGTCATGTGTATGCATGGCCTAGGTAGTAGAATATGAGGAGGAAGTTTATACAAAGGAATATGAAGAGTTTAAGGCAAAATAAGTGAGTTTTGTTCATAAAAATGGCTCGGCCATGGGCTTGTGTGGTCAGGTCAGAGGGGTATGGATCAGGTCAGTGGAAGGAAAGGTGTGTGGTGGTCTGGCCAGAGGTGGTGGAGGCGGCCTAAGGTGGTGGTGGTGGTGGAAAATGGAGTGGTGAAGCAATAGTGGTAAACAATCATGTTTTTATGGCTTGTTTTGCAATTTTTGTGAGTTTTGGCATCATGGTGGCTCGGCCTTGGTCAAGACCAGAGGAGTAGCTGGTGTTGATGGAAGGGAAGAGATGTAGGAGTTTGTGGCCATGGATGTGGAGGAGAGGCCTATCCAAAAACAAGAGAAAACAAGGCAATTTTCATAGAAAAATAAGGAGAAAAGAAGAAAAATGAAACCATTACCAAAAGCTTTTGCTTCAGATCTGAAGTGGTCGAATGGTGAAATGAAAAATGAGAGTTTTCACGTGAAAACAAAAGTAAAAGTCATGGCCAAAGCATAAAGGAGGGGTTATGGCAATTGAAAAGACTTAAGGAGGTGAAAGGACATCGGTTTCTAAGCAATTTTAAACCCTTCATATTTCTTTTTCTTTTTAATTCCAATAAAACAAAAATAAACTCAGAAATAAGCTCTAACAACTGAAACAAAATATTATAAATAGAAATAAATAATTAATTTTAAAGAAAATGGAAAAAGAATATAAGAAATTGCTTAAAAATTGAAAACAGGGTCCAGAAATTACAAATAAATCACGATTGTCTTTGGAAAATTATCTACTTCATTTTAAAAATATTCTAAAGAAAAATTTTGAAATAAAATAATTTCTAAAGTATTTTCAAAGTGAAATAAATAATTTAATTTAGAAAAAATAGAAAAAAAAAACTAAAGAAAAATGTTTAAAAATTGGAAATAAGACATGAAAATTACAAATAAATATCACTAGCCTTATAAAATTTCTATTTCACTTTAAACAAATAAAAGGTCAAATAAATAAAAGGGGAAATTAATTTAAAGGACAAAGATTTGTATATTTTTTGCCTCAAGGACACAACCTCAATATTTTTACCATAAGGACAAACATTCTTCTAAAATTTATTCATAAGGACAAACATTTTTCAAAATTATTCATAAGGACAACAAAACTGCTACCAAGCTAAAACTGATACTTAAAAACTGCTACCGATAACTACAAACTGATAACTAAAAACTGCTATCAATGACTAAAAACTGATACCTAGAAAGTTGTCCTTCAGGATAAAATATTGAAGGCCTGTCCTTGAGGCAAAAACGCCGAGAAATTTTGTCCTTGACAATAATTTCCTGTAAATAAAATAAATGAGGAAAAAAATAAAGTGGGAATGAGAATAAAATAAGATTTTAAGAAAAAAATAGAAAAACAAATAAAGAATTACTTTAATTAATTGAAACTGAAAATTAGAATTTTAAACAAAATACAGCTAACACTGGAAAATGCCAATTATATCTTTAAAATGTTTTAAAACCAAAGTATATACATAACATGTTATTTTACCCATATAAATATAAATTATAATATTACATGACCAAATAAAATATTATTTTTTTTATAATTTAAAATAAATAATTTTGTTAAATACAACAAATTACACACAATATTTAAAAGGGTATAACTTTCACATTATAAATCAGATTTTAACGAAACGAAAAGCATTATTATTAAAATTTTATTTACTTTCATAATAAAAGATAAAATTCAAATTTTCAAACTTTAAAATTTCTAAATTAAAAGTCAAAGTTTGACCATATTGACCAAAATTCACTTTTTTGGAAAATATCCTTTTTAGTCATGTTTGGAATTCTAATTCACATCAAAATCAAAATTTATATTTAAAATAACAAAATTTATTCATTTTAATAAAAAAAAATAAAGTTTTTAAATCAGGAAATTAAATTAAAGAAATTAATATATATATAATTAAAATAATCACAAAATACAGGGTTGTTACACTCTCCCCCACTCAAATCTTTTCGTCCTCGAAAAGGAAAAAATTTCAAAGAAACAACTAGGCAGAACAATAGTTTGGAAGACATCCCCGAAAAGAAGGTTGGGGAATAGGGATATCTAGGAGGGAAAATGGGTTGAAAGACAAGGATGAGCCATTAATTAAAATTGTTGGTTAAAGAGGTAAAATATTTAAAACACTTTAAAATCCTTTAGGAAGGAAAATAACTGATCAAAATATCCTTTATATAATATTTTATCAAAATACTTTTATAACTCGATGTTTCAACAAGTTTATCCTTGTTCCTGTAGACTCTGGTAGTGCGTTGATCAGGCGCAAAACTGGAATTCTCCAGGTACTTAGTAGACCTGTTTCAACACCTAGTGAAAATACTGGGAAAACCTTTAAAAACAGATGTGGAAAGTACAATCCAAACAAAAAACGAATCAAATCATGGATCGCAGATACACAATGGTTACGCCTGGATCCCCCAGGAAACATCCGTACCTTTTAAGCATTCACTGCCTTGCGAATTTCGCCATGCAACAAACCGGTGGACCGCAGGATACATAAAAATGGTTACGCCTGAATCCCCCAGGAAACATCCATACCCCTTAAGCAATCTCTGCCTTGCGGATTACGCCATTAACACAACCATAGATCGCAGATACACAATGGTTACGCCTGGATCCCCCAGGAAACATCCGTACCTTTTAAGCAATCACTGCCTTACGAATTACGCTATGCAGTCGAGTTCGTAAGACCATGGGTAACGCCATGGAATTCGAAGGACACTCGAGTATCATATCCGGAAAACCAAAAATCAGAGAGAATAATATCGATAGAATGAATCCAAGATGTGGCCACAAATCGGATATCAAGCAGAAGGCACTTTCCATATCTTTATTTCGAAAATCTGTATCATATAGTACCTTTTCAAATCACTTTCAAATATCGTACTTATATAATATCCATTATATATAAGATTTCACTTTCAAATTGAGTACCTTTTCAAATCTATAGTTTTCGAATCAATTTCATACTCATACAAATCAATTTTATATAAGTTCGACAACTTCCAAATCAAGTGTTTAGTAACATAAGGTTCTCAAATTTCAATTTGTTTCAATATCAGTTCAATTTCAAAATCATATACAATTTCACCGAATTATTTCTTCTCAAATTAATTATCTTTAGTTTCAACGTTTCTAGAATAATAGATTTAGAAAATAAATCCAAATTTCCAAATCAATAATTTAAGTCAACCAATTCATTTCCAAAATCAAATGTTTTCAAAATCATCTTATACTTATGTAAGGTCCATCTTATATAAGGATCAAATTTTTCAAAATAAATTTCGCTGTATGAAGAGCCATATGGGATTTGAATATCTTTGCTTTTATAGGTTATATATCTTTGTAATTTAAATTGGAAAAGTAAGCAAAGATATTCTAACCCGACAGCTTTCAATTTCAGCGTCAAAATATATCACTGATATTAGAATATAAGATGTACACACGTCATCATTTCGCAAAATCACATTTGATCGCTCGCTCGATCACACAAGTTCGCTTTCGAACTAGTATTGTCCATTCGATTTCCCTAATGCGGACTTCGATATGGTTTCTCAACTAGAAGCCATCAGTCTCCTTGCATAGCCATATACTATGATAGAGAATTCTGGAATCAAGCCCAAAATCCATATCAAATATTCGCCATCAAGAATCGAATGAAAAATCCTAACACGAAATGGTGTAATCCACCTCGAACTTGTGTACTCAAACTTGGATCAAATTAATTATGCGAATAAAACAGCATACGTACAACTTATATATTTATTTCAACTTGTTAAATATATAGTTTCATAAAGATGTCACTAAGTTAAAACATTTAAACTAAATTTTATTCAAAATATTTTGAAGACCAAATTCTTTTCAAAACATTTCAAATCTAAATTTCATATTAGAAAATTTTAAAATTGCTTTATTCATTTACTTAACCAAACAGTTTCAACTTATTTAAATCATGTTACTTCATACTTAAACATTCAAAACAAACTTATATACTTTATCAAATTACTTTTCAAAATTTCTTAGCTTTGAAAAGTTAACCTTGATTTGGAAGTGCTCGAACCTTTAAAATAGTTGAAGAAATCATATTTCAATCCAAGAGTTGGAAATCACAATTAAATCAGTAAATCCATTCCAAAAATAGGGTTATATCAAATCAAATTCAAAACTCAAGGACTGAACACCGGCTCATTTCAAATTTTACAAATATATATACATATATCTTTCGAATATCACATCACACTTCGGAATTTGAAATCTAAATTGGTTTCACAAATCAATCGCATAACAATGCTACCGAAGTGGCCTCTCCCTCACTCAGAAACTCGAAAATCAATGTCGATGATGCGTGCACTCATCACCGAAATTATTTTCCAGCGACACAAGTGAGTTCTGGACTTCCATTTACTTTGAAAACTTCTTTGAAATTCCTTCAAAATCATTAAAACCCATTAAAATCATTGAAACATTACTTATTCGGAAAAATAATTTCAATCATATTATTTATTATTTCAAAATCTTAAAACCAGTTCCAAAATGCCGGAGTTCAATCACTTAAATTCAGATTCAAAATCTTCAGTTATAAATCATTTTATATGAAACCATTTCTTATAAAATTTTCACAATTTCAAATCCTTTCAAAACTTCAAATTCTCATTTTTTTAAAAGGTATATAATCCTTATAAAAACATTTCATCTTTATATAAAAATATGGTCATCCTTATCAAAATAAAACTACGATGAATACAAAATTTTTAAAAGACAATCAACCACAAACTTTCCAAGGGACGATTCAAGGATGGATTTCAAAGCAAAACAGAGATTCAAATTTAGAAGGACTCTAATCAAATAGAATTCTAATTCAAAGATAGGCTCAAACGAAGATAAGATAATTAAATTACCAAATAGAAGATGGATAAGCCTATATGAATTACGGGCGACCTTAACTGGTCAACCGTGACTTCAGGAATATAATCGATGCGAAAATCTAAGGCAAATCGACCTTCGATTGCCAGAGATAGAATCTAAATATAGCAGAAGATAGAAAACATCGTAAACCGAGGATACAGAAATCTCCGATGAATCAATGCCAATTATAATCATTCAAAGATTGGCGGAATCGCCACCCTATAAAGGTCATACAAAGTGGAGTGATGCAATGCTCCAAAATCAAAAGAATACAATTAGGGGAGACAGGAATGGATTTCAGAACAAGTGAGAATTCCAAAATTCAAAGGAATCTTATTCGATAAGAATCCAAACGAAGATTAGAGAAATATAACCTATATCGATACAGAAAAATTCCCATTCAAAATTTGGAAAGACTCGAATTCATAACATACGAAAATAGAAGCATAAATATCTTTAGTTGGACAACTTTAGCTAAGCAAAAGATACAACAGAGTTTACTCAAAGCATCCTAACAAACTACTGATTTTGCCATACCCAAAATAGATTCCTATCAACAAAGGATCTAGATCAATCAAGAGAGAAGTTCAAAATTTTAGAGGATCCTAATCAAAGAAATTACTAACAAGGTGGATACGAAAGGAATGAAGTTTAAGAAATATTTTACTTTTAAAGCAAGGAAATTTATATCAAAATAATCTTTGAAAATTCTTTAAAAATCATTTGAAAATCATTTTATACTTCGAAAATACGTTCTCTCACAAAGAAATGATTCTGAGATTGATTTCACTTATTCTAGGGTATTTCTACCCTATCTCTAATGAGTTTTTGCTCCGTAGGCTAAGGTTTGCCTAAAACCAAAGCTCTGATACCAACTGTAACGACCCGGTATTTTGGACCATTCAAATCGACAATAATCCACACATGTCTAGCTTGAATAATTCAAAATAACAGATTGTAAATAAATTTGGAGCAAATGAAATCAAATACACAGAATCACAGACACAGAACATATCAGAATAACTCGCAGCGGAATATAAAAAACCATAGTAGTTCATGAAGCTACTATAACAAACTCTCAAAACATAATACATAATATCTGCTTCAAAACATATACAATAGACATCTCAAATAAATAGAAGTTTATGAACACCAGAACTGAAATAGAACAACTGAACTGAAAGGAACGGATAACTAGACAAGCAGAATCTCCAGCGATTCCTAGCTCCAGAAAGAAATCCAAAGCTAAGCTGTAAATACTCAGGCTGACCCGAGCGTAAAGTAAAACACAAAACACTCGAGTCAGGACAATATATACTTATATAATGTAAACCAACTCAAGTGAACTGTAGTAGAAATGCACAATAACTCAAAGGATGCTTGGGATCGCCCATCCTTTAAGGATCAGTTAAACTATAAATTAAATACATCCCGTGGTTAAAATTTCAAAATGGTATTTTATACTTCGAAATCAAATATCATTTCAAAATTCAATATCCTTATAAAATCCATTTCAAAATATCAAAATATCATATTTCAAAATAATTTATATTTCGAAACAAATTACTTCATTTTAAATCATAAAAATGAAGTTAGTATATTTAATAATTAAAATTTTAAATTTCCAAAAATTTAACTTTTCAAAGTTCATTCGTTCACTTAAATTAATTAAAACAATGAAATTTCAACTTTCGCAGCATTTAGAAAATGCTACGGAAAGTCACATTTAAAATAGTTCAATTTGACAAAAGACAGCATTTAAAATTCTGTAATATGGTTACATTAGTTTCAAATAAACTTAGTTAAATTCAACCATTATAACATTTACAAAAATGCTATAATAGCCTTTAATTAAATTTAGCCATTTGGTTCATTATTATCAACTACAGCATTTACAAATGTTGTATTATCATTTACATTAGAATTTAATAGCGTTTCAGAAATGCAGTTAACTAACTTCAAATATTCAGTATAATTTCACAAACAATTATATTTTTATATAAATCATTTTTTTTACTTATAAAATCATATAATTTCACTTTTAAAACAATTATTCAAATACCCTTATATTCATGATTTTATAAAGTTAAAACTCCATTCAAAAATCAAAATTTAATAATAATTCACTTATTAAATTCCAATATTAAGTTATAAATTCATTAAATTAAATTAACTTAACACTTAAGTTTAAATTTTCAAATATAACTTAATTCCATTTTTATTTACTTAACTTAAAAATTCACTTTTAAGCCAAATTCACAAATTTCCAATTTTAGATATATTTCAAAATTTCAACTTAAATATTCATTCATTTCACATTTTAACTTTATTCAAAAAAAAACATTAATATATTATAAAATCATTTAAATTCACTTTAATCCAAATTATCATGAATTTATCACATTTCATATTTAATTTAAATTCCAATTATCACCAAATTAAAATTTCCCAAAATAACTTACATTTCAAATTTTCTAATTTTACCATTAATTTATTTCACTTATAAATTTTCAAAAAATCAATAATGCTTTACAAAAATCATTTTTATTTAGTTTAAATAAAAATATTATAATATTTACATTTCTAAAATATAAAAAAAAATATATAAAACATATTTTAACAACGGGTCTATATTTCATTTTCTAGCCTAGGTAAAGTGATACGGGTAATTTATCATTTCAACCCGTAATTTACAAAGATACCCGGGTTTGATCATTTCAAACCCGCAATCCCAAGTAAATGAAAATAATTGAAAATCATTCAGGCATATCATTTCAGCCCATAACGATTTTCTCCTATTCTAAAGTCCGTTCGGGTATGTATCATTTCAACCCATAGTGATTCTAATCTAAAGGGAACTTGCAGTGTGATAAACTGATAAAATAAAAGAACAACATAATATAACAGTAACATATGATATAACAGGTGTTTAAGCATGGGTGAACATCATATAATCATAACATAGCAGTTATAACAGGATGCAATACATTTACAGATTCAAGTGGTGTCGGTTTATCAGTTATATAGGTACAGATTGTCTGGTGAGAATAACTCACCTGTTAAGCTGGAGATTTGCCAACAAGCACACAACACAAAGATTACGAAGGCACGACAACTCTAATACAATTTGAGTGTGGAGAGCAAATCCAATGATATAGATCTTGTGTTACAACCCAAACAAAAATCAAAGCAAACCATAAATTTCAATACACTAGAAATGAAATAACTTTTAAATAAAGAGAGATACGAATGCCAAATCTTTTGCCATGCTTTCTCTATTCTTTTTTCATGGCCTAGGGATGGTTTTGGCTCTGGTTTGAACAAGTTTGGCTCAGGTTTGGTCATGTGTATGCATGGCCTAGGTAGTAGAATATGAGGAGGAAGTTTATACAAAGGAATATGAAGAGTTTAAGGCAAAATAAGTGGGTTTTGTTCATAAAAATGGCTCGGCCATGGGCTTGTGTGGTCAGGTCAGAGGGGTATGGATCAGGTCAGTGGAAGGAAAGGTGTGTGGTGGTCTGGCCAGAGGTGGTGGAGGCGGCCTAAGGTGGTGGTGGTGGTGGAAAATGGAGTGGTGAAGCAATAGTGGTAAACAATCATGTTTTTATGGCTTGTTTTGCAATTTTTGTGGAGTTTTGGCATCATGGTGGCTCGGCCTTGGTCAAGACCAGAGGAGTAGCTGGTGTTGATGGAAGGGAAGAGATGTAGGAGTTTGTGGCCATGGATGTGGAGGAGAGGCCTATCCAAAAACAAGAGAAAACAAGGCAATTTTCATAGAAAAATAAGGAGAAAAGAAGAAAAATGAAACCATTACCAAAAGCTTTTGCTTCAGATCTGAAGTGGTCGAATGGTGAAATGAAAAATGAGAGTTTTCACGTGAAAACAAAAGTAAAAGTCATGGCCAAAGCATAAAGGAGGGGTTATGGCAATTGAAAAGACTTAAGGAGGTGAAAGGACATCGGTTTCTAAGCAATTTTAAACCCTTCATATTTCTTTTTCTTTTTAATTCCAATAAAACAAAAATAAACTCAGAAATAAGCTCTAACAACTGAAACAAAATATTATAAATAGAAATAAATAATTAATTTTAAATAAAATGGAAAAAGAATATAAGAAATTGCTTAAAAATTGAAAACAGGGTCCAGAAATTACAAATAAATCACGATTGTCTTTGGAAAATTATCTACTTCATTTTAAAAATATTCTAAAGAAAAATTTTGAAATAAAATAATTTCTAAAGTATTTTCAAAGTGAAATAAATAATTTAATTTAGAAAAAATAGAAAAAAAAACTAAAGAAAAATGTTTAAAAATTGGAAATAAGACATGAAAATTACAAATAAATATCACTAGCCTTATAAAATTTCTATTTCACTTTAAACAAATAAAAGGTCAAATAAATAAAATAAATGAGGAACAAAATAAAGTGGGAATGAGAATAAAATAAGATTTTAAGAAAAAAATAGAAAAAAAAATAAAGAATTACTTTAATTAATTGAAACTGAAAATTAGAATTTTAAACAAAATACAGCTAACACTGGAAAATGCCAATTATATCTTTAAAATGTTTTAAAACCAAAGTATATACATAACATGTTATTTTACCCATATAAATATAAATTATAATATTACATGACCAAATAAAATATTATTTTTTTATAATTTAAAATAAATAATTTTGTTAAATACAACAAATTACACACAATATTTAAAAGGGTATAACTTTCACATTATAAATCAGATTTTAACGAAACGAAAAGCATTATTATTAAAATTTTATTTACTTTCATAATAAAAGATAAAATTCAAATTTTCAAACTTTAAAATTTCTAAATTAAAAGTCAAAGTTTGACCATATTGACCAAAATTCACTTTTCTGGAAAATATCCTTTTTAGTCATGTTTGGAATTCTAATTCACATCAAAATCAAAATTTATATTTAAAATAACAAAATTTATTCATTTTAATAAAAAAAAATAAAGTTTTTAAATCAGGAAATTAAATTAAAGAAATTAATATATATATAATTAAAATAATCACAAAATACAGGGTTGTTACAGTCGGCGATGCGTGGCCCTCCCAAGATGGTATGGACCACAATCTTCTCTTGACTGGAGCCGCTGGTGTTGCGATTTCCTCTGCCTATTTCTGGGGAGGGTAGCCTTGGGTTTTCATTGGCAGGAACTGGAGTCCTGTTCTAGCCTTTTACATAGCGTTCTAGTCTTCTTCTTCTGATGTGTTCTTCAATCAAGTCCTGGAGATGATGGCATTCGTTGGTATCATGCCCATGGGATTCGTGGAAGTGGTAGAATTTTGCAGACTTAATTGCATTATCTGATTCCTTCTTGTGCGGGGGGCGTTTGTATTTAACTTCGTCTTGAGTGGCCAGGAAGATGTTTTCGATCGTTTCATTCAACGGGGTGTAAGCGTCAAATCTCGGTCCTGGCCGATATAGACGCTTTTCTCCCTTCTTGCCCCCAGCGTTGTCTCTAGAATCATTTCTTCAAACGTCCTTTGCTACAACAGGCGTGTTGCCGTGGGCTGCCTTATTTTGTTGCCATGTCTGCCTCTCAGTGGCAGCGTCTTCAAGTCTCATATATTTCCCAGCTTCATGGAAGAAATCGGGTAAAGTAGGTGGTTTTTCTTTGGTCAATCTTCTAGCAAATTTAGTATCCGGATGCACACCACTACAGAGGGTCATTAAGATAAGCTTCTCATCGGCATCTTGGACTACGGCCGATGCAGCATTGAATCAGGTTAGATATTGCTGCACTTTCTCTCCAGGTTTCTGTTTGATATTGGATAAGGAATAAGCGTCCTTGGGTTGCTCCGCATGAATGCGGAATTGGCTGATGAATTTTTCTTTCAACATCTCCCATGAGCTGATGGATCCTTGGGGTAGATGGCAGAACCAGGAGGTAGCTAGATCTGCTAAGAATAGCGGAAAGCATTTGCACAACACTCCTTCTGTTGCTCCACTCATGAGCATATGCTGTGTGTATCTCTGTAAGTGTACAACGGGGTCAGAGGTTCCTTTGTAAGGTTCCATTGTTGGCATTTTCCATTCTCGGGGGGTGATGGCAATTTCGATATTGTGGGCGAAAGGGCTGGTTACCCTAGCGCCTATTCCTCGGTCTCTTTGATCCCGTTGGACGCACTCTCTGAACAAGCGTGCCATCCTTTCATCAGAATTTCATCAGAATTTGGAGCATGCTAGGGTCAGTTACAGTTGGCCCTTGCCTCGATCTTCCCCTGCTGGGTTCTGATCTAAGCACTTCCTCGGGTCCAACTTCGTGCTGGACTCTAGCTCGGCCCCGTTCATTGTTGTTTCCGAGGTTAGGCAGCATGACAGGCTCGGCTACAGTTGACCTCTGCCTAGTACCTCCCCCGTTGGGTTCGGTTCCAAGCGTTTCCTTGGGTCGGAGTTCGGACTGAGTTCGGTCTCGGCTCCTACCACAGCCGCTTCTGTCGTTAGCTTCTTCGAAGAAGGAAGATCTTTGTTGCCTCTGAGATCCTCCAGACTGGG
Organism: Allium fistulosum; assembly: GCA_030737815.1. Taxonomy (NCBI): domain Eukaryota; kingdom Viridiplantae; phylum Streptophyta; class Magnoliopsida; order Asparagales; family Amaryllidaceae; genus Allium; species Allium fistulosum. The sequence continues at coordinate 696,184,522 of CM060904.1, forward strand.
ACTCACCCCATGATTCAGTGTTGCGGTTGGACTCTTCAGCATCCCTTAAGCGTGACATGAGTTGGTCCACCAAGGCTTCCTGTTGGGATGTGAAGCGGTTAGTCACTTCAGCCACAACCCGGTCTAGATCTGCCCTAGTAATTGCTACCGGCTGTCCCGTGGCATGGGTTGTCGGATTTGCCTGACCTTCATTTGGTACTGCTGTTGGAATGGGATGATTTACTTGATCTGTGACCACTGGATCTGGAACACTGCTAGTTGCGATGTTCTTTCCTTTGTTCACGTCTTTTCTCTGCCTGGGAGGCATGTTTTCCAAGCAATGAACGACGCTGTTAGGAAGAAGGTTTGAGTGGGAGAAGCTGAAGCTTCGAGCTCCCCCTCTCAATGAAAGCACTAAAAATGTTTGCACAAAAATTGGGCAAACACCTCCAAGTCGTATGATTTAGTTGATTTTATGTTGTTTTTAGTGATCTGGGTGATTTATGCAAATATATGAAAAGCAGGGACTAAACTATAAAAGACACACAGATTTATAGTGGTTCGGCTAGAATGTGCCTACGTCCACTTTATATGTTATTCTCCTTTACTGTTCAGATTACAAGTTTGATACATGTATATGAAAGTTGTTTGAAAGTTCTATCCGTGCTTGAGCTCTCAAACTTGTCCGCCATTGTTGTACCCCTACCCCTCTATTTATAGAGTGAGGCTGAGGGTAGGGGTCTTGGATGTATATAGCTGCTGGTGGGCTTGGGCTGGTGCAATCTGGCCTGACAAAGTTGGTCCGGAATACCTTGGTCCGGTGGAACTTGGTCCGGTGGTGAATGAGATTGGTTTTGGTTCGGTAATGCTATTTTTGGAGTTGGTTCGGCTGTAGGTGGAGCGATGATTGGTTCGGCAATGGTGGAAGCAGAGTTGGTTCGGCTATGCAGAGAAGTGGAGTTGGTTCGGTGGTGGCTTCCCTCATCTTGGTTCGGTGGGACCTTGGTCCGGTGGTAGATGGTTGGTTCGGTGGGACCTTGGTCCGGTGGTAGATGGGAGATGGTCCGGTTCGGCAGGTAGTGAAGCGAGTGTTGGTTCGGCAATGCTCTCCATACTCTGGTTCGGTGAAAACACGTCCAATAGAAAACAACACCAATATATACAGATTCAAGATAATAATAAACCATCTAATCATATATGACATAATTAATATTTATGTACACATATATGAAAATGAACAGAAGGATTTTACCTTATCCAAAGCCTTCTTGTCACACCTTGAAATGCTAAATCAAATCACTCCTTTCAAACGAGTCCTGAATCCAGAAAGCGCTACCAGTTTGAATGCAACCACTATCGATGTATGAATTTGATTTAGTTTAGTATTTAAGAATTTGAATTTTAAGGAGAAAACGGGGACTAGAGGCCGACCTTGACTGTTGTAGAATGGAGCAAAAGAATGAGGGTTGGAGGCAAATAAACAACAAGAGTCAAGGAGTGAAAAGAAGATCCAGATCCATCTTTTCCTCTCACTAAATCTCCTCCTTTGAATTCAAAATTCCACCCCTTCCAACCTGATATGATTGGCTCCCCATGGTCCCATTTGGGCCTCAAACCCACTTTAAGTTCGATCAATAACTATTGCATATTAATCTAACTCAAATGCATATCGATATTGCATGTGTTTATAACTATTATATACGCACTATTTAATATTGACCAACATAAATTAAATAAAATTATATAATTAATATTTCATAAGTATTAATTAGTTTAATTAATTTGTAACAATTATAATTAGTTAAATCAGGTGGTAGTAGGAGTATTCAACATTTCGGTTGTGTGACTCATAGATGTAAATTCGGCCAGCGATTAATATCGAACATGTCACGATCCGAATTTCATCGTTCGAAAATCGACACCCGTACTTCACATGTACTCGAATGCCGCAGATTCAATCGTTGAAATTCGACTCGTGCGGAGCTTATAACACAGTAAGTATAACAACACAGCAAAAGAAAGAAATGAATGATATCATATACAACTCCAATGAATACAATATCCAGGATGATATGCAACAATGATATCAATATGATACAAGATTATCAGAGATAAATAAAGATGCTACAGCGGAAAACAGAAGTGATACTCCAAGTGATCCGACAAAGAGAATGGGACCAATAACTCCAACATCAAGCTCAAACCACCATCACGTTGCACCAAGATAAGCAAGGTCAGTCATCCGGACGAACTCCCAAAAACTGAACTAGCTCCCGATAAGATACTAAACTTGACTATCTGAAAAAACCAACTCTAGACTTCCCGTGTGGAAAATTATGGGCACCCAGAGTTTAGGAAGGGAACAATAAACTCCAGGTCAGTCATGGGACAGGTGTGAGTAAACAAAAACAGTTTATCTTTAAAACAAACAACAAAAGAATTTTAAACATTGAAATCCGCAATGCTTTTTGGAAAATGAAACTACCATAAGGCCTCCCGCCACACACACAATGCAATCGCAGACTTGGAGGAGATTTCTCCTTATGATAGTCAAACATGCTTGATACGAGGAAAATCTCTTTGATATTATTACTAGTGCATAGTGTAAAAACATTTTGAAAATACAATATAAATCTTAGCCAGCATAGGTACCATTATACTATGCCTACTATAGCTACCATTTTAAATGGCAGGTTCTACAACTAAAACCATACAAGGCTCGTATTGTTTCTTTGGATTTTCCAACAAATGGTCGGGCTAAGGAACTTCCTATGCCACATGGGAACGCCTATGGAGGGACGCCCCGAGAGACAACTGCTCTCTGCCAACACAAGGCCGGTTACCCCCTTCCCGGGTAGTAAACCTGGGATATGCCACCCTCGGTCGTTTGCGACCTTTATCCGAGGTACCTCGATCACAAAGCAACAATCACACAGTAAATGAGATTGGAGCAACCACACAGGTAAATATCTGGGCTCCATACCATGATACCACCTTTTTCCAGAAGGAATGGACATACCCTAGGGGAGCTACCCCTGAAACCTTGCTGCATCTTTCCTGTTTCGACCATTACCGGGGTGTGAGGTCCGATGAGGTCTCGTCCACAAATCTACGCTTTACACGAAAGCCATGCTTTGATCAACAAATGATTAACAAATGATCAGCAACACATAACAACACTTAGCATGCCACACTACCAAATTGGGAGTATATCACTGGTAACCTTCAACTACATAACCTCTGAGCTCGTATGTCTCAGAGAAGGGTGTTAAGCTAAGAGAATAAATTCTCCGCCACCAAACAGAAATGTATTTGAAAGAAATCAACTTTATATCTCAAAGTGTAATGTCAGACATACCACCATACAAGTCTGTTTCAGTTTGAACAGAACCGAAGGCACTTCGAAAGAAGCCCTTGCAAATCCGGATAATTTCTAATCACGTCCGGACTTCCCATCACAAAGGGCACTAAAATATCTATACCGGGGATCAGCCGATGCAGAGACATTCGATGGTAATCCTTTCGTTTTCGAAAGTATCCGGTCTTCACCACCAATCTTCAAAAGCTATCCATATACGTCGTATCATTATTCGGAATGGGTTATATGACACAAAGTCCTCTCCCGGCTAAACCGAATAATGAGCGTAATATTTAAAAACATATGGATATTGGGATTTCAGTTAAGTCACAACTTATTATCCAAAACTTCTCTTTCAAATGGTTTAAACAAATTACCATTTTAATCTTTTACACAAAAAGATTCATCTCACAAAGTTCACCCAGTTTCACAAAGATCTATTCATAGATTTTCACATCGATTTCCATTTAAATTTGGATTAACTCGTCCAATCTTTAAAACAAAGATTTAACTGATAGCTTTCAAAACAATTCCATTTCGACATTTTATACAAAAGGTACACCTTTCCAATTTCAAAACAAAATTCAACAATCTTTCACAAAGATTTATTCATAACTCGGAAAACCATTTCCAATTCAAACTTGAAATTCCTTTAATTTAAATTGGAATTTTATTCCTTATATGAAAGCTTCTTTTATTTGAAAACAAACAGTTTTCATTTCGGAAAATCTGATTCATTTATACGAGTTAAAGTCCTTGGGTTAAATTCAAATTCTCAAAACCATACCTTTAAAATGGTTTAAATTCATATAAACACATTTATGACATCTTTAACCAAAATTTCCAAACATGGAATTCAATTCCTCATTTTGAATTCAAATTCAAATTAAATTATTTAAATTGAAAAACTTTACCAAGTTATTCAAAATAACTTTTATCTTAAAAACTCCTTTCCAAAGCTTTAACATTTAACCCAAATCCATTTCCAAAATCAATTGAAATTAAAATTTCAATTTCAAAAACATTAAATTTAAATCATCTGTGACTTAACCGATTTCCTCATGAAATCCATATTTGTGTGTGTAAAAGTGTGGTCCAGAGGTTTTAACACAATAGTGCAACATCATCAGTCATTACAGATACAATCACAACAATATCGATAAGCGATATAATCCTATAACGCTTATCTATATACATAGAATCACAGATAGATAATATAAATGCATTATAAATAAATAAATTGCATTCATCACAGCTTGAATTAAAACAATTCATATCACATAGCATCACATTGAACAAAATATCACAGATCAGATAGGACAATCAATTCAAGGCATCTCATATAATACAATCATTCATAAGTAAAGTCAAGCATTCAATAATCATTTATAAGCAGGATTAATTAATTGTTTAATCCTAATTAATTCAATTTAATCAATTAAATTAATTACTTATGAATTAATTATCCAATCCTGATAAATTAATTACAAATTATTTGATATAAATTAATTTATCAAACACTCTAATTAATTATTCTTAATTAATAAATTATTCTTAATTAATAAATTATTCTTAATTAATCACATTAATTAAATTAACCTCTAAACCAATTACATAATTAATTAACCCCTTAATTAATTATTTTAAGAAATTAAACCTTTAATTACTTACCATTAAGCAATCATCTCATAATAATTAATCATTAATTACCAATTAATCTTTATCATTAATTTACTTTAATTAATCTTAATAAGTCTCATTTATTGATCCTTAATTAATCTCCATTTGATTAATTATCCTTAATTAATCATAATAAGTAATTATCCCTTTTTAATTACTTTTATTAAGTAATTATCATAAATTAATTTCATTAAGTGATTAACCTTTAATCACATAATGAATCTTTAAATTAATCACATTAATTAATGAATCACATAAATTAAATCCTTTTAAGTAATTAAGTAATTAATCATTTAATCACTTTAAACTTTTAAATTAAATTAAGGATTAAAACACTTCATTCTTAATTTATTTACTTAATCACAATATTAAGTTTATTTAAATAAACTTTCAAAACAAAGGTTATATATATATATATATATATATATTAAACTCTTTTAAACTTAGTAAAAAAATATTTTTAAACCTTTAACTAAGTTTCTAACTTAAATAAAACAAGTTTAATTGAAAAACATTGATCAGGAAAACATTTAAACTTGATTAAATTTAAAATTTTAAAACTGGACATTTTCTTTCTTTTTGAAACTTGCCCTTGTTTCAAAAACCCGAGACATATCAACGAAATCCCAAACATCACTTCGAGTTACCTCCCTTTATTATTACTTCAAGTCCATGCGATAATATTCCCGAGACCTTTGCTTCTTCTCCAATCCCAAAATCCAAATCTGATTCATAAGTGCACGTACAGGTGCACAGAGGCTCTGGCAAACTCCGATCGATGCCGCGATGATCGATGAATCGGCGACGATCTCCCCTAGCCACCCGACCACCCAGGAACCCCCAACGATGACGAATTTGAAAGTTAGCTTCCCGACCCAAAACTAGAAGAAACTCAATCGCCAAAAACTCGATTGCCTCGCCGTCTCAGGCCACTATAGGCCATGAAATTTTTGTCAGAGCATCGCCAAACTTAAATGCTTCGATTCCAATAACTCCAGTCGATTCTGATTCGACGATGACTACTCCATTGCCTCAAGAACACAATCGATTTAAAACTGGTATTAAACCCTAAATCGATCAGGTTTTCCATCCACGCTAGATTATAAATTCAACAAACATTTTTCTGATGATCTCCTACCTTCAAGTAAGCTATGACATCAATCTCGAGACCCAATGCTTCGCCGATCACCAGAATTCGCCCAAAAACCATTTTTCATTCAACATCGAACTACTCTTAAACCACGCAACTAAAAATCATCAAACCAGGTTTAAAAATCATGTCTTCCAGTAAGGATCCAAGTTATATTCTTGAATCAATAATTCATGAAGTTCGAAATTTCTAGAATTTAATGTTTTCACTGTAAAAATTTGATCTTTCAATTTATATGCATTTATACTTCACGAAACCATTTTTAGATTATAACTCATACTTAAATACAACTATTTTTTTTTGAAACCAAAGCCTGATATTGATTAGAAAGGAAGAAATGGAAATTTCTTTGTGGTTTGATACTCTGGAACTAAACAGAGAAGAACAGGCTTAATTTACAATACACAAAGCAGATTATATGAATATATATACACAGAACCATTGCAAAATATTTATGCAAAACAACAACACATGTACTTATTCAATTAAACTTAGGTTTTAAATAAATTTGTTTACTCATAGTGAAAGATGATGAACAGAGCATCCCTTTTTGAAACAGTATTGAAAACTGGCAAGCTAAAATTCTTCAGTTGATCTTCTGATTTGAATTGATTTGAGTTGTTGTTTTTAAGTTGTATTTTGTTTTAGTTTGAAATAGTATTTGCTTCAGATTTTTCTTGTTTAGAATGGACGAACTGAAATGAAGATTGATAGATGAAAAGGAAGTTTACATGAGATGATATGTTTTTGTACAGGTGATATTTATTTTATTTGTACAATAGTCAGTGATTTTTTCTCAAGTGGTGGCTGAAATGAGATGGCATTAATTAGGCTTGTACTTATACTTATCCATTATTGGCTTGTACTTAGATAAATATATACTAGTATCTTCTTTGATAAGCTAATACATGTATACATTTACTTGTTTCATACTTGAGTGTATTTTATTTTCTTTCACAAGTGTACATATTTTTTTATATTTGAATATATTTTATTTTGCTTTAATCTTATTATTTTATAATATAAATAATTTTCTATTTTTAATATGTTGTTAGAATTTAACTAATTTGTTTACTATATTTTTTTTTCTTTTATAACTTATCTTATATATTTCTATTTCTATTTTTAGCTTAAATTATTATTATTATTATTATTATTATTATTTCCATTTCTATTTTTAAATATTTATTATAAATTTTACTGTAATACTTATTGTTTTATTTTTATTTCTATTTCTAATATAGACCATCAATCCCAAATTTTATCATTATAATTTATCTTGAAACCATTTAGTTAAAATTTAATTCAAACTCAATATATATACATATATACATATATATTCAAATTATTATTAAACCATTTACTTGAAATTTAAATCCAAATCACATATATACAATATTTAAATTCATATGATTTAATATATATTCTATTTGAATTGGGGAAACTCGCTTCAATTTACAATTAATTTTACAATTTTAATTCAAAAATTAAATTAATGATCAATTTAAACTTAATTAAAATCCGGGATCGTTACAGTTTCCCCCCTTAAGAAATTTTGTCCTCGAAATTTGCCAGGGAGACACAAAGACAGATGAAGAATATTTCATCAAATCAACTGAACATCTATTCTGCATTTGGCTTACCAAATCAGAATATCAATAATAGATACAAGAACGAATCTTTTTAATTTTTTCCACAAGATACTTGGGTTATCCAGATCTACGAAATATGCAGGGGCATCGGTTAGTCCGAAGGGATAACTAACCATTCGTAGAATATATTGGGACCCAAAAATAGAGAGATATATGGATACAATTTCAAAACTTTCAGTTTAGAAACTAAAGTATACCTATCAACCATAGCAACCAAAGCAAACAATTCATCCAAACAAACAATTTTGGTCCATCCGGAGTTTATGTCCCATATTAATATATCGAATCTCCTTCCTGGATCTACCAGGAATTATCAAAGAATTGAAAAGAAATGTTGAACAAAAGAGATTGATAGAGAAAAGATTGTTTCCTTGTTGTTACAGGGTATTGACCAATTCGTGGTGGTATTCCCCTGTCCCCAATCTCATTCTCTTCTTGCACTCATACTCACTATCAGTGAATAGTAAGAGAATTTACTGTGGCATACGGACGGATATCTTAGAGATTACTCATTCTAGGGTATACTTCATCCTACCTCTAATGAGCTACTTAATGTGTTATACTCCTGAGCTAAAGTTTAACCTTAGCTCTAATACCACTTTGTCACGGCACAAAGCAGTGGCGATCGGTAGGCTTTGCAACCATCCCAGACCCACCGTGGCAGACACTAGTACCCTGCCCTTGCTTTTACGGCCAGCCTTTCGACTGTCACACCTTACGGCTAACCAACCCCTCGATACTAAATCTAAGGGACATGTAGGGGTAAGAGTCTGCCGTTCGCCACCAAACTGCGAAGCGAGAACCCCCTATCATATTTCACTAAGATAAGCAAGTGCAGTGACCTGGACGAACTCCCAAAAACTGAACTAGCTCCCGAAAATCTACTAAACCTGACTATCTGAAAAACCCAACTCTAAACTGCCCGTGTGGAAAATTATGGGCACCCAGAGTTTAGGAAGGGAATAATAAACTCCAGGTCAGTCATGGGACTGGTGTGAATAAACAAAAACAGTTTATCTTTAAAACAAACAACAAAAGAATTGTCCGCGGGCTTGTGGCGGGGTGGTGGGGTGATACGCCTCCCAAGTGTGAGGTTCGAGGTTCGAGTCCCACCTTTGTGTGGGAGGAGATACACCTTTCACATGGGAGGTTTGAGGTTCATTTTCGCGCCTACCGCACCAAGTCAACTGAAAGGTCTAGCTAGCCTGGAATAGTGGTTGTGGCGGGCCAGCCATCTATTCCCTAGATTTACTGGTCAGGAATCGCATGTCGGTAGTGATTGACCAGGTTTCCCTAGTTCCAAAAAAAAACAAAAGAATTTTAAACATTGAAATCCGAAATGCTTTTTGGAAAATGAAACTACCATAAGGCCTCCCGCCACACACACAATGCAATCGCAAACTTGGAGGAGATTTCTCCTTATGGTAGTCAAACATGCTTGTTACGAGGAAAATCTCTTTGATATTATTACTAGTGCATAGTGTAAAAACATTTCGAAAATACAATATAAATCTTAGCCAGCATAGGTACCATTATACTATGCCTACTATAGCTACCATTTTAAATGGCAGGTTCTACAACTAAAACCGTACAAGGCTCATATTGTTTCTTTGTATTTTCCAACAAATGGTCAGGCTAAGGAACTTCCTATGCCATATGGGAACGCCTTTAGAGGGACGCCCCGAGAGACAACTGCTCTCTGCCAACACAAGGTCGGTTACCCCCTTCCCAGGTAGTAAACCTGAGATATGCCACCCCCGGTCGTTTGCGACCTTTATCCGAGGTACCTCGATCACAAAGCAACAATCACACAGTAAATGAGATTGGAGCAACCACACAGGTAAATATCTGGGCTCCATACCATGATACCACCTTTTTCCAGAAGGAATAGACATACCCTAGGGGAGCTACCCCTGAAACCTTGCCGGATCTTTCCTGTTTCGACCATTACCGGGGTGTGAGATCCGATGAGGTCTCGTCCACAAAGCTACGCTTTACACGAAAGCCATGCTTTGATCAACAAATGATCAACAACACACAACAACACTTAGCATGCGACACTACCAAATTGGCAGTATATCACTGATAACCTTCAACTACATAACCTCTGAGCTCGTACGTCTTAGAGAAGGGTGTTAAGCTAAGAGAATAAATTCTCCGCCACCAAACAGAAATGTATTTGAAAGAAATCAGCTTTATATCTCAAAGTGTAATGTCAAACATACCACCATACAAGTCTGTTCCGGTTTGAACAGAACCGAAGGCACTTCGAAAGAAGCCCTTGCAAATCCGGATAATTTCTAATCACGTCCGAACTTCCCATCACAAAGGGCACTAAAATCTCTATACCGGGGATCGGCCGATGCAGAGACATTCGATGATAATCCTTTCATTTTCGAAAGTATCCGGTCTTCACCACCGGTCTTCAAAAGCTATCCATATACGTCGTATCATTATTCGAAATGGGTTATATGACACAAAGTCCTCTCCCGGCTAAACCGAATAATGAGCGTAATATTTAAAAACATATGGATATTGGGATTTCAGTTAAGTCACAACTTATTATCCAAAACTTCTCTTTCAAATGGTTTAAACAAATTACCATTTTAATCTTTTACACAAAAAGATTCATCTCACAAAGTTCACCCAGTTTCACAAAGATCTATTCATAGATTTTCACATCGATTTCCATTTCAATTTGGATTAACTCGTCCAATCTTTAAAACAAAGATTTAACTAATAGCTTTCAAAACAATTCCATTTCGACCTTTTATACAAAAGGTACACGTTTCCAATTTCAAAACAAAATTCAACAATCTTTCACAAAGATTTATGCATAACTCGGAAAACCATTTCCAATTCAAACTTGAAATTCCTTTAATTTAAATTGGAATTTCATTCCTTATATGAAAGCTTCTATTATTTGAAAACAAACAGTTTTCATTTCGGAAAATCTGATTCATTTATACGAGTTAAAGTCCTTGGGCTAAATTCAAATTCTCAAAACCTTACCCTTAAAATGGTTTAAATTCATATAAACAGATTTATGACATCTTTAACCAAAATTTCCAAACATGGAATTCAATTCCAAATTTTGAATTCAAATTCAAATTAAATTATTTAAATTGAAAAACTTTACCAAGTTATTCAAAATAACTTTTATCTTAAAAACTCCTTTCCAAAGCTTTAACATTTAACCCAAATCCATTTCCAAAATCAATTGAAATTAAAATTTCAATTTCAAAAACATTAAATTTAAATCATCTTTGACTTAACTGATTTCCTCGTGAAATCCATATTTGTGTGTGTAAAAGTGTGGTCCAGGGGTTTTAACACAATAGAGCAACATCATCAATCATTACAGATACAATCACAACAATATCGATAAGCGATATAATCCTATAACGCTTATCTATATACACAGAATCACAGATAGATAATATAAATGCATTATAAATAAATAAATTGCATTCATCACAGCTTGAATTAAAACAATTCATATCACATAGCATCACATAGAACAAAATATCACAGATCAGATAGGACAATCAATTCAAGGCATCTCATATAATACAATCATTCATAAGTAAAGTCAAGCATTCAATAATCATTTATAAGCAGGATTAATTAATTGTTTAATCCTAATTAACTCAATTTAATTTCCAATTAAATTAATTACTTATGAATTAATTATCTAATCCTGATAAATTAATTACAAATCATTTGATATAAATTAATTTATCAAACACTCTAATTAATTATTCTTAATTAATAAATTATTCTTAATTAATCACATTAATTAAATTAAGGGGCATTTCACCAGAAGGACAAACTTTACAGTCCAATTAGTTTCTAGGACACACATTCAAAGAAATTACTTTCAAGACCAAAGTCTGAAGAATAATTACTTTCAAGGACAAAGTCAGTAGTCCAATTACTTTCAAGGACATAATTTCATAGGTTTTTAGTCCCTAGAAACTAATTATTTTGCATTTTGTCCTTGAAAATAATTATTTCAGAGTTGTGTCCTAGAATCTAATTCCACTTGCTAAAGATGCCCTTGTGGCTAATTTCCACTTAAATTAACCTCTAAACCAATTACATAATTAATTAACCCTTTAATTAATTATTTTAAGAAATTAAACCTTTAATTACTTACCATTAAGCAATCATCTCATAACAATTAATCATTAATTACCAATTAATCTTTATCATTAATTTACTTTAATTAATCTTAATAAATCTCATTTATTGATCCTTAATTAATCTCCATTTGATTAATTATCCTTAATTAATCATAATAAGTAATTATCCCTTTTTAATTACTTTTATTAAGTAATTATCATAAATTAATTTCATTAAGTGATTAACCTTTAATCACATAATAAATCTTTAAATTAATCACATCAATTAATGAATCACATAAATTAAATCCTTTTAAGTAATTAAGTAATTAATCATTTAATCACTTTAAACTTTTAAATTAAATTAAGGATTAAAAAACTTCATTCTTAATTTATTTACTTAATCACAATGTTAAGTTTATTTAAAATAAACTTTCAAAACGAAGGTTATATATATATATTAAACTCTTTTAAACTTAGTAAAAAATATATTTTTAAACCTTTAACTAAGTTTCTAACTTAAATAAAACAAGTTTTATTGAAAAACATTGATCAGGAAAACATTTAAACTTGATTAAATTAAAATTTTTAAAACTGGACATTTTCTTTCTTTTTGAAACTTGCCCTTGTTTTAAAAACCCGAGCCATATCAACGAAATCCCGAACATCACTTCGAGTTACCTCCCTGCATTATTACTTCAAGTCCTCGCGATAATATTCCCAAGACCAACCCGAGACCTTTGCTTCTTCTCCAAACCCAAAATCCAAATTTGATACATAAGTGCACGTACACGTGCACAGAGGCTCTGGCAAACTCCGATCGATGCCGCGATGATCGACGAATCGGCGACGATCTCCCCTAGCCACCCGACCACCCAGGAACCCCCAACGACGACGAATTTGAAAGTTAGCTTCCCGACCCAAAACTGGAAGAAACTCAATCGCCAAAAACTCAATTGCCTCGCCGTCTCAGGCCACCAGAGGCCATGAAATTTTTGTCAGAGCATCGCCAAACTTAAATGCTTCGATTCCAACAACGATTCTGATTCGACAATGACTACTACATTGCCTCAAGAACACAATCGACTTAAAATTGGTATTAAACCCTAAATCGATCAGGTTTTCCATCCACGCTAGATTATAAATTCAATGAACATTTTTCTGATGATCTCCTACCTTCAAGCAAGCTACGACATCAATCTCGAGACCCAATGCTTCGCCGATCACCAGAATTCACCCAAAAACCATTTTTCGTTCAACATCGAACTGCTCTTAAACCACGCAACTAAAAATCATCAAACCAGGTTTAAAAATCATGTCTTCCAATAAGGATTCAAGTTATATTCTTGAATCAATAATTCGTGAAGTTCAAAATTTCCAGAATGTAAAGTTTTCACTGTAAAAATTTGATCTTTCATTTTATGTGCATTTATACTTCACGAAACCATTTTTAGATTATAACTCATACTTAAATACAACTATTTTGTTTTGAAACCAAAGCCTGATATTGATTAGAAAGGAAGAAATGGAAATTTCTTTGTGGTTTGATACTATGGAACTAAACAGAGAAGAACATGCTTAATTTACAATACACAAAGCAGATTATATGAATATATATACACAGAACCATTGCAAAATATTTATGCAAAACAACAACACATGTACTGATTCAATTAAACTTAGGTTTTAAATAAATTTGTTTACTCACAGTGAAAGATGATGAACAGAGCATCCCTTTTTGAAACAGTATTGAAAACTGGCAAGCTAAAATTCTTCACCATATCTTCTGATTTGAATTGATTTGTGTTGTTGTTTTTAAGTTGTATTTTGTTTAAGTTTGAAATAGTATTTGCTTCAGATTTTTCTTGTTTGGAATGGACGAACTGAAATGAAGATTGATATATGAAAAGGAAGTTTACAGGAGATGATATGTTTTTGTACAGGTGATGTTTCTTTTATTTGTACAATAGTCAGTGATTTTATCTCAAGTGGTGGCTGAAATGAGATGGCATTAATTAGGCTTGTACTTATACTTATCCATTATTGGCTTGTACTTAGATAAATATATACTAGTATCTTCTTTGATAAGCTAATACATGTACACATTTACTTGTTTCATACTTGAGTGTATTTTATTTTCTTTCACAAGTGTACATATATATATTTTTATATTTGAATATATTTTATTTTGCTTTAATCTTGTTATTTAATAATATAAATAATTTTCTATTTTTAATATGTTGTTAGAATTTAACTAATTTGTTTACTATATTTTTTTTTCTTTTATAACTTATCTTATATATTTATATTTCTATTTTTAGCTTAAATTATTATTATTATTTTTATTTCCATTTCTATTTTTATATATTTATTATAAATTTTACTGCAATACTTATTGTTTTATTTTTATTTCTATTTCTTATATAGACCATCAATCCCAAATTTTATCATTATAATTTATCTTTAAACCATTTAGTTAAAATTTAATTCAAACTCAATATATATACATCTATACATATATATTCAAATTATTATTAAACCATTTACTTGAAATTTAAATCCAAATCACATATATACAATATTTAAATTCATATGATTTAATATATATTCTATTTGAATTGGGGAAACTCGCTTCAATTTAAAATTAATTTTACAATTTTAATTCAAAAATTAAATTAATTATCAATTTAAACTTAATTAAAATACGGGATCGTTATAGAACAATTCGAATATTAACGTTCACACGTTACTTAACAGATGGTGTGACATTATGGACAAATTTATCGCTTACATAGCTTCGATAAAATCCAATTTTACTTATAAGCATTACTCGATGGTGGCAATTTTTTACCTCAATTCTCTTCATCAAAACTATATCACGTTAGGACTTATGGAATTTGGTAATGGTCAAACTTCCAATATCCTCCATATTTAAATTTATAGTCCAAAACACAAAGTTCTTAGTTCAATAATAACAATGATTATTAACCGAATTGCTCTGCCCAAAGATTTTGACTTTGAGAAAATCTCTGGCTTGCTTTCAGTTGACTATGGTACTAACATTGTATAATCGAGGAGACGAATCCTGTAACGACCCTGAATTTGGTCGCTGTAACTAGGCAATTATATGTATTTTATATAGTCAATAAATAGATTTTTATTAATAAATAAACTCATTTTAATTAAATAATAATGAGGGAAAAATCATTTTCAAAATTTGTTTACCAAATTAAATAGTTTGTAGAAAAATAGAAAATGTGACCGAAGAACGCTTTCCGAAATTTTGACCTTTCGACACCGAAAAGTTGTCGAGAATGTTGTTCATCTTTGTTCACCATATATACACATATATAGTAGATAATTAACTAAATAATAATACACTTAGGAATAGATTACCTTATGTTAATTATAATTAACAGGTGATGTGACAATTCATAACTTTAAAAATAATAAACATTATATATAAATATATATTATTAAGTGTTGTCATATCTTAATATTTTCATAATCAGACATCATTACTCATCATGAGCTTAAGCATTTTACTAGCGAAGAAGAAGGGACGTGACAAGAGAGAGGGGTAGGAAGGTGATGTGATTTTTCAAAAATCATGACATATTATGTTAAATCATTAAAGGGTAATTTAGTAAATTTTGCCAAATCCTTTTGCCTATAAATATACATCCACACACACACATTCTCATTTGATTTCTCCTCTTCACTTTCTAAAACTTCCTCTCCAAAATATCCATGGCTTCGATAGTTTGTAAAAGTTAGAAAAAATCACTCTTTTCCACTCAAACTCTTCTCTTTAGCTCACTAAAACCATTCTACATCAATCTCTACACTTCCTCTTCCAAAATCAAGTTCCCTTCCACCAAAAACAGATCAGGCCGAGCCCAAATATGACCATGGTCGAGCCTAATCTAGGTGTTTAGGCATCCAAAAGCTTCACGTTTGCAAGTTAGGACCAAGTGCTAGCATATATCTAAGTTCTAGTGGAAGTTGCTTTGAGATTTGTAAAACTTTCGGTGAGTAAACTTCTAATTTTTGGAAAATAAAATTGAACTTGTTTTGATGCTATATATGTTGTTAAATATGCTAGGTTGATATGTTGAATTACCATGTGAATCGGATAATATGTTATTGCAAGTTGGTTGATTGAATTGGATACGTGATTTGGTTAAATATGTGATATATTTGGATATGTATATGTTTTATATGGATATGGTTGTAGAGATGTTATATTGGTTATGATATGTTGGTAGTATTAGTTGTAAAACGGAACCCAAGTTAGTAATGAGATGGTTGTGAACTAGTGTTGAAATGGTCGTAAAGCGATTTGGGATCCGATGGAAAGAAATAGGTTTTCTTTGGTTTGATTTTGGAAATGTTTTCCAAGTTACAACTTATTGAAAGTTTCAAAACCTTTCACATAAGTTTTGTTAAAAAGTATGGCGCCATTTGATTCAAGTGTAAGTTTCGCCTAGAAATCAATTCTAGTGAACTGCGCTTATAGCGATAGTCGCTATGGATGTAGTTCGGAAAATTTCACGATTTCAAGCTTTAAGTGTTTTCTTTTGGATGGTTTTTAAAAACTCATTTTGAATGAATTTAGTAAGTCAAAATTTTAGTTTTAAATATTTAATAATTTATTTATTTAATTTAAATTAATTTGGGTAATTATTAATTAATTAACTAAGTAATTAGGTTAAATAATTAGAGTTTAAGAAATTATTAACTAAGTAAATTATTTTTAATTAAGTAAGTTTTAAATAATGATTAATTAAGATAAATAAAAAACTAATTTTTATTTAATCATGTTATTTATTTTAATTAATTTTTAATTAGAGTTAATTATTTAATTAAAGGTTAATTATCCACTTAATGAGGTTTAATTTCTTAAATAAATGTTAATTAAATATAGTATAATTAGGGTTTAATTATAAATAAAATTTCGATTATTAATGATTTAATTTTGATTTAATTAAGATTAATTAAGGTTTAATTGAGTTTAATACTTATGGTTTAGTTAAAGTTTATTTGTTTTTAAGGTTTCTTTAAAAACCCTATCGGTTATTTATCTTTAACCAATTTTCCTGTTTAAGTGAATTGTTTTAAAACCAAGGATCTCTTATCCATGCTATTAAGTAGCCAAATGAATTAAAGTAGCTGTAATAAAACGATGATGCGTTTTATTGAAACTAAGTCGACTTGTACTCATCACAAATACCGCACTTCGGGAACGTGATAAATAAAAGGGGGTTAATTTTGGTAAGCTGGTCATGGTAATCCAAGCATATGGAACATATTTTCATATGTAAATTTTCGCACCTTGATAGTGGGATAGTCCACTATAAATAACTTGACCCTTTAAAATTATCAAAGGTTGGTTTGGAGAGACTGGGATCGAATCTTAGTTGTTATCTGAAAACCACTTCGAACCAACGTAAATGTTCGAATTGGAAATAGTAAAGGCAAGGTCCAATATAAAGACTTTGAAGTGCAAGGGCTATTTGCTACTAAATCTGAGGGTGATTCCAAAACGGGTGTAGTGGAAATAGTACCTTTGGTTCGTTCATCTCTTGAACGACTTGTATGGATGAATGCTGACATTGTGTTAACATCAGGAAGGCGATGTAGCATTCTAAGTGGTAGTGCTCTAGAAAAGGTAAACGTAACCTTAGGCCTCATCAACTGGAAATGACTAAAACAGGGTATGCAGTAGGGCTAGGTGGATTGCTTCCATAAGGGTATGTCACCACCATATCTAAAATCGATATTTGATCCATTTTTTTGTATGCTCCGGTACGGTTGCTGATCCCAACCATGGTGGTAATGTATTCGGTACTACTAGTCAAGTGGTAGGCAGGTTCTGTGTAGCAAGGGTATAAGATGTTCTTGTCAGACCCCAGGTGTATTTTATCTAGAGGTGCATCTTTGAAAGGTAGTTCCTTACCTGGTTATGTATGGAATCCATTGTCCAATGAGTGCCGTATGGAATTTGTTATGCCCAAATATGTTGAAATGTGATATGCAAGCATTTTAGCTATGTTCTATCTTACTTGAAAACCCTAGACATTATCATAATATTATTGAATTTCAATACAAAGTGTTTTTGTTATCGTAAGGTAAAAACTCGTTCGTGTTTATGTGCTACGTGGTCTTACGAGATACCTTTGATTTTCAAATTATTTTATAAAAGTAAGAATTAAGTTGTTTGAGTTTACTCACACCAGACTCATGTCTGAACCGAAGTTTTATTTTTCTTTTCCTAAAACTCTTGGATACCCAAATTTTATGAGTAGCCAAGTGCTCCAGGTTTCTCATGATAGCATGATGGAGGAGCTGGAGCAGGTGGCTTCATGGATAGTTATTAATATTAGTAAGTATTCCACTGTGTATGTATGTATGTATGACCTATGTGTTTTGTGGACAAGCAGTTGTAATTGTCCTAGTCTAGAACATGTATCATTGAACTCTGAAGTAATATCTTTGGTTGACTATGTAATATACTACATTATTTATTATATGTTGTTCCATGTGTGGTAAGATTCTGTGTTTGATTAGTCTTTCTCTCATCTTTCTTATTTCTTCGACCCATAATGATTTGTCTTTCGAATGCAAGAAACTCGGTTCGTTATAGTTGGTATCAGAGCTTAGGTTAAGCGAAAATCCTAGGCTTTTGGGTGGAGTCAATCTTGAGAGAGCATATTTGTAAATTTTTATTCATATATCCTTATAGGTAGATCAGCTTGGTAGGTTTGATTAGTAACTTTCTTTCAAGTATTATCTCGTTCAAATTCTAATAATTTTCTTACTATATCTAGGTAGTAAGAAATAAGTAACATAGGCAGATAAGGTAGGGGAGTAGGTAGCACTACAACTACAAATGGTCATACTCCAAATCCTAGAGGAATTCGGGTTACCGAAGAGGCCGCACCAGAGCAGCCGAGAGTGAATTTCACAACCTTATGCAAGGATTACACTAATCTTGGAAGGAAACCATTTAAGGGGACTGAGTCTATCATGGAAGTGCAAGCTTGCTTGCAATCTTGCAGGAAGAATTTAAAAGGTCTTGGTTTATCCGACGACCAGAAGAGATTTTTAGCAGCATGGCAACTGCAAGAGGGAGAAGCAGCTTGGTAGGACCCCCTACTGCAAATATTCCAGAAGATGAGTTTTCGTGGACTCAATTTAAAGAAGTTTTTGAGGACCAATTCTTGCCAGCAGCAGAAAGGACGAAAATGTACCGCAACTTCATGGATTTGAAGTAGGGGGTTCTATCTGCAGTAGAGTATGAGACAAAGTTCAATGAGTTGTCTTGTTTTGGACCAGAATTGATTAACACCCCATTAAAAAAGAATGAGATGTTGGTTTTGGGTATGACGGAAGAATACCATGAGAAAATGACAGCTCATGTCAAAGGTACTTTTGTTGATTTAGTTGACATGGCTCTAAGGTACGAGACCTTGGAAAAGAAGAAGCCCACTCTAGTAGCACATAGTGGAAATAGTTCTAACAAGAGGAAGTTCAATCCGAATTGGAAGAATCAGGGAAAGGGAAAGCCTGGAGGTGGAGCCCAAGGAAGTTGTTTTAAGGATTTTGTTTTGCCACAAATGTCAGCAAAAGGGCCACATTGCGAAGTTTTGCAAGAATTTTGGAGCAGCAGCAACAACAATAACAAAGTGGACCTATCTCCCCGGTGGTCCAGAAGACTTTTTGTCTTAATTGCCATCAGCCCGAGCATATGGTAAAAGACTGTCCACTCATGAAGAAAGTGCAGCAGCACAAGGTGTATGCAATAAAGGATGAGCCATCGACTTCAGCAGACATGAAAGGGAAAGGCGTCCTTGAAGGTACCTTACTTATTAATGGCATTTATGTTCGAGCATTATTTGATATTGGTGCCTCTCATAGCCTTATTTCCTTAGAATCAGTAGTAAAATATCATCTTATTCCTAGTATTGTAGAAAACCCTATGTGTGTGTCTAATCCCATAGGTGGTGTGACCCATTTGAATATGATTGGTAAGAATGTGCTAATTTCCTACCTTTCTCATCACTTCTCTTGTGACCCATATGTTTTGGACTTTAAAGGATTTGACATTATTCTTGGTATGGATTGGTTATCAAAATATAAGGTTGTTTTAAAATGTAATAAGAGAACTGTATCCTTAGTGACTGATATAGGAAGGAAAGCTAAGGTATCATATAAGGAACCCGGTATTCATATGTGTAGTTTTTTGTATGCCCTTGAAGCATCCCAGGAGAGTTTAGGGTCTATTGAAGTTGTTAAGAAATTTCCTGATGTATTTGAAGAAGTTAAAAGTTTACCCTCGCACCGTGAGATTGATTTCCATATTGATTTGGTCCCTGGTGCAAGGCCTGTAGTTCAACCTAAGCGGAGGATGGCCCCGAGGGAGAGGGAGGAGTTGGTAGATCAAACCCAGGATTTGCTGAGAAGAGGATTGATTAGACCCAATCATTCGAGTTGGGGATTAGCTGTAGTTTTTGCAGCTAAGTCTGATGGATCTTTAAGATTATGCATAGACTACAGGGAGTTGAATAAGTTGACCATTAGGAACAAGTAGCCCTTACCCCGTATCGATGACCTTTTTAATCAACTTCATGAAGCTACGGTATTTTCCCAAATGGATCTAGCTACCGAATTTCATCAATTAAGGATTGCTGAAGATAGTATACCCTTAACTGCTTTTAAGGGCCTTGGTTGTTTCTTTGAGTGGTTGTTTATGCCATTCGGGCTAACCAATACACCTGTATATTTGTTAGATCTCATGAACTGTGTTTTCCGAGATGTTCTTAATAAGTTTTTATTAGTTTTAATCGATGATATCCTTATTTACTCCAAATCTAAGGAGGAGCATAAATATCATTTGGAAGCGGTGTTGGAAACATTGGGGAGACATGTCCTGAAGGCGAAATTTTCTAAGTGCCATTTTTGGAAATCAGAAGTAAGATTCTTAGGACATATTGTGACGGGAGAAGGTATTTCCGTGGATCCAATAAAGGTGGAGGTTGTTCAAGAATGGAAGCAACCGCGAACTCTTATCGAGGTTCGCAGTTTCTTAGGATTGGATGGATATTATAGGAAGTTTATTCAAGATTATTCCAAGATTTCATCCCATTTGACTAAGCTGACTAAGAAGGAGGAGAAGTTTGTATGGACTCTAAAGTATGCAGAAGCATTTCTGGAATTGAAGAAGAGACTTACCAATGCACCGGTTTTGGCTGTTCCAGATGGTAATAGTGGGTTCATAGTTTACCCAAATGCTTGTGGAGTGGGACTAGGTGCTGTGTTACTGCAACATGGTAGAATGATTGCGTATGCAAGTAGGCCTTTGAAGTCTCATGAGAAGAACTATTCTACACATGACTTGGAGTTGTTGGCTGTTGTCTTTGCATTGAAAATGTGGAGGCACTACTTGTTGGGCAAGGATCTTTCTTTTCTTCTTTAGTTTCTTTCTAATCTTTAGGATTCAAGAAGTAAGATTTCTTTCTTAGGTGAAAAATCCTAGCTCTTCACAGATCATAAATCCCTAAAGTATCTATTTACCTAGAAGGATCTGAACCTGAGGCAACTAAGGTGGTTGGAATTCTTGGCGGCTTATGACTTGGATATTCTGTATACGCCAGGAAAGGCTAATGTAGTTGCAGATGCCTTAAGCAGGAATGCAGTTTTGTCTCTTTTGGAAGTTACCCCAACTCTTCAGCTAAGGATAATAGAGAACCAAAGGAAGGATAGTGCTATAGAGAAGTTAATTGGAGGATTCAAGGAAGGTTGATGTACAGATTTTGAGATGGATCATCAAGGTGTTTTATGAATCAAGGGAAGATTGTGCATTCCGGATATAGATAGACCGAGACATGAAGTGTTGTCGGAATGTCTCAAATCTAAATTGAGTATTCACCCTGGAGTCCATAAGATGTATAAGGACATGAGGAGAGTCTTTTGGTGTCCAGGAATGAAGAAGGATATCTCCACCTTTGTGAGCAGATGTGTGAGTTGCCAACAAATTAAGGGAGATCATCAGAAAACGACCAGATTACTTCAACCTTTGGAGATCCCTAAGTGGAAATGGGAGATGATATTGATGGATTTCATAGATGGTTTACCCAGAACCAGGAAAGGAAACGAAGGAGTGTGGGTCATTGTAGACTAGTTAACAAAGAGTGCACATTTTATCCCCGTCAAGACAACTAGAACGGCAGCTTCATTGGTAGAAATTTACATGAGGGAAATAGTTTGTTTACATGGAGTTCCAATAAGCATAGTAAGTGATCGAGATCCTATCTTCATGAGCCAATTATGGGAAACTCTGCAAACAGCTTTGGGAATGAAGTTAAGTCTAGGTACTGTCTACCATCCTCAAACCGATGACCAGATTGAAAGAATTAATCGCATTTTAGAAGATATGCTGAGAGCCTGTATTCTTGACTTCGGAGGATCATATTCACTTGGTTAAGTTCTCCTATAACAATAGCTATCAAGCTAGCATTGGAATGGCGCCTTATGAAGCTCTGTACGGGAGACCGTGCAAATTGCCTATGTGTTGGGTAGAATTTGGAGATTGTTTAGTGCATGGTCCAGATATGATTCGAGAGGCGACGGAGAAAGTTGAAATGGTTAGAAGAAGGATGAAGGAAGCTCAGGATTGTTAAAAGAGTTATGATGAAAAGAGAAGGAAGGATTTGGAATTTGAAGTCGGCGATGTTGTGTATTTGAATATAACTCCCATCAAAGGAGTCGTTCAATTTGGAAAAGCTGAAAAACTGGCACCGAGATACATGGAGCATTCAAGATCATGGAAAGGATTGGACCGCTCGCTTACAGAATTGAGTTGCCCGAAAAGTTGTCAGGATTTCACAATGTGTTCCATGTGTCCCATTTGAAGAAAAGCGTGCATGATCCATCTTCAGTGGTGGAAACGTCGGTTCAGGATGACTTGGAAATAGAACCAAACCTGACGATATGTAGGCATCCAGTCAGTATTGTGGATTAAGATGAGAAGAAATTGTGCAACAAAGTGATACGACTTGGTAAGATTCAGTGGAGCGATATCCCAGAGGTTGCACTTTGGAAACTGTAGATCACGTAAAGGAAGCTTATCCTGGATGGATGTTAGGATAGTTGCCGTGTACATGTCATGGATGTATAGTTTTTTTTAGATGCCTGTATATCTTTTGTACAAATTTTATTGTATGAATATATGATTCCTTTTGTGTTAACTCTTGTTAGTAATTTCGAGGACGAAATTCTTAAAGGGGAAGAATGTAATGACCTTGAATTTGGTCGCCTTAACTAGGCAATTATATATATTTTATATAGTCAACAAATAGATTTTTATTAATGAATAAACTCATTTTAATTAATTAATAATGAAGGAAAAATCATTTTCAAAATTTGTTTACCAAATTAAATAGTTCGTAGAAAAATAGAAATTGTGACCGAAGAACGTTTTCCGAAATTTCGACCTTTCGACACCGGAAAGTTGTCGGGAATGTTGTTCAACTTTGTGCACCAAATGTACACATATATAGTAGATAATTAACTAAATAATAATAAACTTAGGAATAGATTATTTCATGTTAATTATAATTAAAAGGTGATGTGACAATTCATAACTTTAAAAATAATAAACATTGTATATAAATAAATATTATTAAGTGTTGTCAAATCTTAATATTTTCATAATCAGACATCATTACTCATCACGAGCTTAAGGATTTGACTAGAAAAGGAGGAGGGATGTGACAAGAGAGAGGGGTAGGAAGGTGATGTGATTTTTCAAAAATCATGACATAGTATGTTAAAAAGGGTAATTTAGTAAATTTTGCCAAATCTTTTTGCCTATAAATATACATCCACACACACATTCTCATTTGCTTTCTCCTCTTCACTTTCTAAAACTTCCTCTCCAAAATATCCATGGCTTCCATAGTTTGTAAAAGTTAGAAAAAATCACTCTTTTCCACTCAAACTCTTCTCTTTAGCTCAATAAAACCATTCTACATCGATCTCTACACTTCCTCTTCCAAAATCTAGTTTCCTTCTACCAAAAACACATCAGGCCGAGCCTAATCTAGGTGTTTAGGCATCCAAAAGCTTCACGTTTGCAAGTTAGGACCAATTGCTAGCATATATCAAATTTCTAGTGGAAGTTGCTTTGAGATTTGTAAAGCTTTCGGTGAGTAAACTTCTAATTTTTGAAAAAGAAAATTCAACTTGTTTTGATGCTATATATGTTGTTAAATATGCTAGGTTGATATGTTGAATTACCATGTGAATTGGATAATATGTCATTTCAAGCTAGTTGTTTGAATTGGATAAGTGATTTGGTTAAATATGTGATATATTTGGATATGTATATGTTTTATATGGATATGGTTGTAGACATGTTATATTGGTTATGATATGTTGGTAGTATTGGTTGTAAAATGGAACCCAAGTTAGTAATGAGATGGTTGTGAACTAGTGTTGAAATGGTCGCAAAGCGATTTGAGATTCGATGGAAAGAAATAGGTTTTCTTTGGTTTGATTTTGGAAATGTTTTCCAAGTTACAACTTGTTGAAAGTTTCAAAACCTTTCACGTAAGTTTAAAAAAAAAAGAAGTATGGCGCCATTTGATTCAAGTGTAAGTTTCGCCTAGAAATCAATTCTAGTGAACTGCGCTTATAGCGATAGTCGCTATGGATGCAGTTCGGAAAATTTCACGATTTCAAGCTTTAAGTGTTTTCTTTTGGATGGTTTTTAAAAACTCATTTTGAATGAATTTAGTAAGTCAAAATTTTAGTTTTAAATATTTAATAATTTATTTATTTAATTTAAATTAATTTGGGTAATTATTAATTAATTAACTAAGTAATTAGGTTAAATAATTAGAGTTTAAGAAATTATTAACTAAGTAAATTATTTTTAATTAAGTAAGTTTTAAATAATGATTAATTAAGATAAATAAAAAACTAATTTTTATTTAATCATGTTATTTATTTTAATTAATTTTTAATTAGAGTTAATTATTTAATTAAAGGTTAATTATCCACTTAATGAGGTTTAATTTCTTAAATAAATGTTAATTAAATATAGTATAATTAGGGTTTAATTATAAATAAAATTTCGATTATTAATGATTTAATTTTGATTTAATTAAGATTAATTAAGGTTTAATTGAGTTTAATACTTATGGTTTAGTTAAAGTTTATTTGTTTTTAAGGTTTCTTTAAAAACCCTATCGGTTATTTATCTTTAACCAATTTTCCTGTTTAAGTGAATTGTTTTAAAACCAAGGATCTCTTATCCATGCTATTAAGTAGCCAAATGAATTAAATTAGCTGTAATAAAACGATGATGCGTTTTATTGAAACTAAGTCGACTTGTACTCATCACAAATACCGCACTTCGGGAACGTGATAAATAAAAGGGGGTTAATTTTGGTAAGCTGGTCATGGTAATCTAAGCATATGGAACATATGTTCATATGTAAATTTTCACACCTTGTTAGTGGGATAGTCCACTATAAATAACTTGACCCTTTAAAATTATCGAAGGTTGGATTGGAGAGACCGGGATCGGATCTTAGTTGTTATCAAAAAACCACTTCAAACCAACGTAAATGTTTGAATTGGAAATAGTAAAGGCAAGGTCCAAGATAAAGACTTTGAAGTGCAAGGGCTATCTGCTACTAACCCTGAGGGTGATTCCAAAACGGGTGTAGTGGAAATAGTACCTTCGATTCGTTCATCTCTTGAACGACTTGTATGGATGAATGCTGACATTGTGTTAACATCTAGAAGGCGATGTAGCATTCTAAGTGGTAGTGCTCTAGAAAAGGTAAACGTAGCCTTAGGCCTCATCAACTGGAAATGACCAAAACAGGGTATGCAGTAAGGCTATGTCGATTGCTTCCATAAGTGTATGTCACCACGGTATCTAAAATCGATATTTGACCCATTTTTTGTTTGCTCTGGTTCGGTTGCTGATCCCAACCATGGTGGTAATGTATTCGGTACAACTAGTCAAGTGGTAGGCCGGTTCTGTGTAGCAAGGGTACAAGATGTTCTTGTCAGACCCCAGGTGTATTTTATCTAGAGGTGCATCTTCGAAAGGTAGTTCCTTACCCGGTCATGTATGGAATCCATTGTCCAATAAGTGCCGTACGGAATTTGTTATGCCCAAATATGTTGAAATGAGAGATGCAAGCATTTTAGCTATGTTCTATCTTACTTGAAAACCCTAGACATTATCATAATATCATTGAATTTCAATACAAAGTGTTTTGGTTATCGTAAGGTAAAAACTCGTCCGTGTTTATGTGCTGCGTGGTCTTACGAGATACCTTTGATTTTTAGATTGTTTTATAAAAGTAAGAATTAAGTTGTCTGAGTTTACTCACCCCAGACCCATGTCTGACTTGGAGTTTTATTTTTCTTTTCCTAAAACTTTTGGGTACTCAAATTTTTATGAGTAGCCAAGTGATTCAGGTTTCTCACGATAGCATAATGAAGGAGCCGGAGCAGGTGGCTTCATGGATAGGTATTAATATTATTAAATATTCCACTATATATGTATGTATGACCTATGTGTTTTGTGGACAAGCAGTTATAATTGAACTAGTCTAGAACTTGTATCATTGAACTCTAATGTAATATTTTGGGTTGACTACGTAATATACTACATTATTCATTATATGTTTTTCCATGCATGGTAAGATTCTGTGTTTGATTAGTCTTTCCCTTATCTTTCTTATTTCTTCGACCCATTATGATTCGTCTTTCGAATGCAAGGAAGACGGTTCATTGCAAATCCTCTCTTGGATTGTATTATTAAGATGTTTGAAGTTAATATTAAGGCGTCCAAAAATTTATGGAGAAAACCCACAATACACACATTCATTTTCATGAATTTCAAATGTTTAAAATTCTACTTTAGAAGTATGAAATGTTGATTTAGACGATTGAACCAAAGGACGAGTACAACAGATGTCTGAATGTCCGAGTGAGTACAAATTGAATCTGGAACCAATGAGCCTTATATAAACATATCAAGGTGCTTTACCTGATTGAGAACCAATGCTAAAACGTTGAATGATGCAATTGGGTTTGTATATGGTGATACTTAAGATGATGATTATGTGAACATGTGTATCTATACAAGTAAATTTATGATATTGAAATGTTTGATATAAGAATAGTTGATCGCATAATATGGCTATATCTTATCACAAATAGTGCATAGACCATGAAAGATAGAGATGTATATCAAATTCACACTAGTGAGTGTATCTGAATCTTAGTTTCAGTAGGTCGCTTGCAGTAGAGGCAAGGTATGGCATAGGGCCATTCCTTCATACAGAGAACATAATAGACCAAAAATAGAATATAGTAGGGTCAAATGAATTGTGAAGCATATCAATATGGAAATATTGTCGACCTTTGGCGCTGCCTTAATGACCATTAACGGGATGTTTGTCCACCTTGACATCATCAAAATTATTTTGTATACATTATAGTTTTGTGATATGGTCTTGGAAATGAATACCGTTGAAGTGCTATGATAGATAGACTAAATCGACAAGGACAAGTAACTCTGAAAATGACAAGTATAGTAATAGTCCATAATGATGTTTTATTTATATGTTGGTACCAAATACTTAGAGATATTTTCCCACTCACTAAGTATATGTCTAATTCCCTTCTATATTTCACTTTTTATATCTATTTATGATACGTTGACAGGCTTCCTAGGGTAGGTTGGTGTTAAAAGGTGGTGATGAAGAACTGATGGTGCCATGTAATTTATTTTTCTATATCTAGCATTCTATTATTACTATCATGTATTTATGTTGAACTACATTTTATGAAAGTGTTATTCCCAGATTGATGTAATAACACTTATGTTTATTATTTAGTCGAGTTCAAATATTTCTATTATGTTATATATTATTTCATTTCTTCTATTGCGAGTTCTGAAAGTTGTAGTTAGAGTAAATAGCTCTATTTACTATTTTTGTTCTATTTCGCCATAACGATCCGTCGTTTATGCCATTTGGAATTTCGAGCATACATTAGGACATAGAATCAAATGGTCGTTAATGGTGGGTTATTACATTTGATATCAGAGCTTAGATTACCTGATTCCTATAGGTTAAAGGTGCATAAGAGAGTGTATTTATACATATATGTATGTATGTATATGAAGGTACAATATATATGCATATACTATTCCAATTATATCTACCATCTTGGGGAGTTGTTAATGAATCTTATTTACAAATACTTGAGATGGATAACAATACTGGAGCCGGTACAAGAGATGAAAACTCAAAGGTCACTGTCGTTAATGTACCACTTTTGTTCTACAGTTATCTACCGCCAGAGTATTGTATGATACCAACATGGATGTGTCTGTTGAGGAGAAATTCTTTTGAAACCACCTACTATGTATTTTTCTAAGATATATAGAGATTTTCAAAGTATGGGAAGAAAGCTGTACCTTGGGACTACATCCTTTATGGATACTAAGTCATGGATATGCACATATGAGATGATATTTGGAATGACGGGGCCAAACGATGCTAGTAGGAGACAACTTGCTCCTTGGCACTTGCAAGGAGAAGCTTTAAATTGGTGGTACATAGTAGTGACTGAAATAAACGAAGATGGTATAACTTTGGGAAACTTTAAGAGATGTTTTGAGGCTAACTTTCCATTGATTTCGAAGGAGTTTAGCTTTAGAAGTTCATTCATCTACATCATGGTGATATGATGATAAAGGAGTATGTGAACAAATTCATTGATCTTGCTAAGTTTTGTTTAGATGCAGTAGACACTCCAGCAAAGAAACATGCTAATACGAACCCAGATTATATCGATTAAGTAGAAAACTAAACAAATATCTCATATTATAGTATGAACCCACATTGTTTATGTAAATTTTTCATATAAATACATCTACATACATTTTAAGAATTATTTTAAGTGTTAAAATATGTTTATTTATGTCTTTTATCATCGCCATAATTTGTACGGCTTGCTAAGAAACATGTCTATAGATCCCCAATATCTCCCCGGTGTTATCCCGATGTTTCAAAATATCACATATTGCTCTTTAGCTGATATCTTATTGATATCGAAATTAATTACTTAGTATATTATATTTTCTACTTTGAAAGAGTAAAATATTTTGGTATTTACCAATTGTGAGTATTTTGGGTGTTTACCCTTTTCAAAGTAGTTTAATTTATTAAGTTTACTATCTTTTATATTTGCTACTTTGATATCTTTCTCCCGTTGATAATTTCCATTTGTGAGTATAGGACATTTATTATGATGGTGAATTGTGACTGATTTTGTCAATTTTCGTGTGTTGGTATTGGCTGTTTGTTGGCATTAAAACTGGATGCATTTAATAATATTATGAATTTGTGAATTTGTGATTTCGGGAATATTATGAAATTTTTGTTTTTTATAAACATTGTGAAATTGAGAACTATTTTGGAAAATTGGGAAATTATGAGCAATTTTGGTTTAATACAATCTTTGAGAAATTATTTTCAAATGACTAAGTATTATCACTCGACCTCTGATATGGATTTCAAATAAACGTGATTTTGTGTAGAATTTGGGAAAATATGATTTTGGAAGATTTAAGAAACACATTTTGGAAAACTAGGATTGCTAAGGTTTATTTATTGTTTTAAACATTGCCACCAAAAAAACACATTCGATTTTTCACAATTTAACTTGAGACTAGTGGCTACTTACATATTTAAGAAGACGTCCCTAACAACTTCTGCTGCACTTTCACTTGCTTTTGCAAAAATTAAGTTAACATCAACGTGTATAAGGTGTGTCATATTGAACGAAGACAGTATCACTGGTTTCACTATCCTCGTCTCTTTTTCCCATCCATAAGTAGTGTGAAATACTCCATTACCATTGAAGAGCAACGACGATAATTGGTCTCCCTATCTTAAACCCGAGGAGCTTTGAAAAAATCCATATGTATTGCTTTGGTTTATTACTGGAAAAGTGAGGGAATTAATTATTTCTTCAATTATATTGGTCCATTTTTCTATGAGCTCCATCTCTCTTAGCATACAGACTATGAATTTCCTATTGATCAAATCATAATCTTTCCATAAATCCATCTTCATCCACAAGTTTTTGTTATTACTTCTTCCAAACCCTCTAACTACCTCATGTGTGTATAGTATGCCATCACAAATCATTCTAACTTCTATGAAAGCACATGAATTTTAAATATAAGAGCATCCATAAATGGTTTTATCATATTGCATAGAACTTTGCCATTATTTTGTATATCATGTTGCAACAAGTGATTGGTCTAAACTCCTTGATTTCCTATGAAAATTTGCGCTTTGAAATAAGATGTATGAAGGTGTGATTGCATTCCATGAGAATTTTCCCTCTTTCAAAGGTGTCATTTATAGCATGTGAATAAGATTCTTTTTTTGTTTCCTAGTGGTTTTCATAAATCTTTGAATAGAAACCTTCTTGACTAGGGGTCATACTGTCTTTTACATTGAATATAACTTCTTTAATCTCATACATATCAATATGGTTCTTCATGATGTTTCTTCCACATTCAGTAACAATATTCTTGCAAACAATCCGGGTAAGGAGGATTTGTGGCTTTGAATAAAGAAATGAGAGAAATATTTTACAGCCTTAACCACTAATTCCACAGGGTTGTTACTAAATCACATTCCACAGAATTCTCTTATTACGATTGTTTAAACATGTTTTGTTTGTCATCTTTGCATTAAAAAATGACATAGCTGCATTACCCAAGAGCAGCTAGTCACACTTGGCCTTTTTGGCATCTATGTGTTCTTGCTAGATTGGTTTTTCTAGTCTTTTCTTTGTTTATGTAGTTCTTTAGAATTTCTTTCACAATGCTTTGCCTCTAAATTGTGTTATAACTCTCCACAGTTCTTCCTATATTTCTCTAGTTTTAATTTCATATGATTCTTATCTTTACTCTACTATCTTAACTTCTCCTCCATGGCTTTCTACTTTTTAACCCAATATTATAATGGTCTACCAACTACCTAAAAGTTCCAACCTTCCTCCACGTTTCAAGAATAATCCTCCTCCAAGCTTCAGTGATTCATGTACTTAAACAGTTGTGCATTGTTCTATTATTATTCCACCAAATTGACTAAAAGGGGCATATGGTCACCATAGTTCATAGGCAAGTATCTAGCAGAGTAGCTGCTAAAGTTACCCATCCATTCCAAGTTACTAGTACTTTATTCAGTTTTGACAATATGTTCTTTTATAGCCATGACCACCAAGTAAATTTATATCAATGAATGTCTGTTTCTACTAGACTACCTCTAACCGACAAATTATCCAATTCATTCAGCTTACTGAATGGAACTTGATTAATTCCTACTTTTTTACTAGTAAATCTGATATAGTTGAAATTCCTTATAACAACCCAAAGTTTATATATTGATATTTCATCCTCTTCTACTCCATAAGGCTTCTTTATGGTATTCATAATTTTGTGCATAAGTGAAAGAAACTTAATTTAGCTCCAGCATTGTTCTTGAGTTCTAAAGTGATATGCTGATCGCCTATGCTTAATATGCTAAATCCACACTTACTCACCAAAAATAATATTCTACATTTCTAGTAGCAAGACGAAAACTCACTATCAGCCATTTTTCTCAAACTTTGATTTCAGAATATTGTTTTTGCAAATCTTAGTTTATTCTCAAAAATACCTACATAGTCAACTTGATACTTCTAAATATGCCTTTTAACTTCCTTAACTCTATCGAGTTTATGCAAACCTCTAACATTTTAACATAATATCGTCATTTATTCTTTTTCTTACTTCTTCTGAGCTCTCTAGTTAGTTTTATAGTAATCTTAGTCTCATTAACTTTATTTTTCTCTGTTTCTTCCTACTCCCGATTTTTCTTCACTAACCTATCCATCTTTATAATTTTGGCCTTTCTAAAGGAGCCCTTAGGAATATCCTCTTGGTTTTCTGCACTTTTCTCATCCTTATGGTTATGATCATGCGAACTGGTTTGGACATGTACTTCAGTTTCCTACTTATTATCTTCTTCCATCAAGACATTGATCTGTATAGAAATATTATAATTCACAACATAGTTTTAAGTAGGGATAAGCAATTAATAAAACTATTACCAATAGAGATAGAGTTGGAAGATTCCACTTTATAGGAATTGTGATCCAATTATGAACTAAACACTCCTTATCAGGGTTAGAAGCAGTTATTAGTGCTACTTAGGTTTGATGGTGTATGATGGCTCCCTCTATGGGCCATTGAGGCACATCAGGGGTTGAACTGACTCGTTCCGCAACAAACTCTTGTATTGTTGCTCCTTCCTCATGATCATTCAAGATCCTTTAACTCTTTCCTCTGAATTTGTCTCAGTATCAACTTCTAGGTTGTTTATCCCCACAGTAAAACCTTTTTCCGGTGTTCCTTTTTTGTTATTCCTTACTTACCACTCTCCATATCATATTTGCCTTCCTATTTGCTTTGATTGTAGGCAGTCTACTTCTCTATGGCCTCCTTAGCTTGTTTAAGTTGTTGTATGTCCTCCTTAATCTCTTTTAAAGAATTCTCGGGCTTATTCCTCCCTATCCCCATCACCTTTTCTATTTCTACTTCTTCTACTTTGTCTACCACCTTTTTCAAACTTTCCACTGACCCTTTTTTCTCTAAAGCCATATTTCCTATCATCCTCATTCTTCCTATCGGCTTCACCTACAGCTTCCATCTTACTATCTTCTTCTGAATTCATGCCTTTCCTAGAATCAGACCCCTTCACTATGCCCTTCGTTTTTCTTTCATCCTATTTCTTTACCCACACCTTCATTATTGGACATTATCTTTTCAGATGGCGAAAACACATACAATTCTAACATCTAGGTGGAAGGCTTTCGTAGATTACTTCCTGCTTAAAAATCTCCTTATCCTCACCCATTGCCTCAATCATATCTTGTAAACCAATTTCCGTGTTAAGTTCCACCAAAAGTTGGGCAACAGAGATCTTGGCAATTCTTAAAGTTGGTTTGTACATTTTAATTGGAATACCGGTTATACTAAGCAATACGCTGATAACTCGAGGGTCCTATAATCCGAAATTAAGGCACACAAATCTAGACTGTACTAACATTTATGTAAGCAAATTCTTATTGGTTTTCATTTTAGAGTTAATTTTGTTTCATGATTACTGGGTTTTGCTTAAAGAACTATGGCCCCTCTTTCATTAGTTTGAAATAATTTTTCTCATTGTCAAATTTTCCACAAATAAACCATTTCCCTCATTTGAATCTTGAATTCTTCCATTAAATTCCAAGATCTCTTAGCAAAAGCTTCTAGAGCGTTGAAGTAAGGCCTAGGACCAACTACATAAAGCATCACGCGAGTAGATCCTCCCTTCTCCACTTCCTTAATAGCATCATTCGAAATAAATCTTTTTCCCACTCTATTGTCCAACCTCGATTCAACAAATTCCAGATCTAGGGCATATGACCCTTTTACTCCGACACTTCGAACTGCATTACAATAACTCAATTTAGTACATCCTTAGGGATTAAGGAAGTTCATTTTATAGCAACTACCTTCTTAGGCATCTTATCAGATGAAAATCCAAAGCATGTCCCATTTCTTCTTGCAAACCAAAAAATGGCCAAATCCTACTCCCATGCTTTCGCCTATGACCTCTTTGGGCTTTCTACAAACCAACTTTTCTCATTCTACCTCTATAGCCTCCTTGTTCACTGGTATTTCCAATGAAGCTTTTAACAAGAGAGTTTAGAATAGGATGAGTTAGAAGAGGAAAAAGATTGAAGAAGAGAAAACAAAAAAAAAGATGAAAAGGATTTCTAGATCTAGGGTTTGGAAAACCATAGGTTTTGGTCACTATGATTTTCTGCATGCATTAGTGTTTGGTATAAACAAAAATATTATCAACTAAAAATATTTCGAGTTGAATTATTATTTTGAAAATAAAATAATTGTTTAAAATGATTATTATAACTTATTATTA
Organism: Allium fistulosum; assembly: GCA_030737815.1. Taxonomy (NCBI): domain Eukaryota; kingdom Viridiplantae; phylum Streptophyta; class Magnoliopsida; order Asparagales; family Amaryllidaceae; genus Allium; species Allium fistulosum. The sequence continues at coordinate 696,218,547 of CM060904.1, forward strand.
TGAGGTAATTGACTATATCGTGTGATATGGTTTCTAAAAGATATTTGAAATAAATAAATTTAAAAGATAAACAACATTTTGTTGTTTTGAAAAAACATTTATATTGTTGTTTTATACACAAACACAAGCAAAGTATTATTGTAGAAGTGGGTAATAATAATGTAATCTTGAGACATTTCTAGGTACATTATTGTTTCAAAGTAAATATAGTATTATTCCTTTTAGAGAAGTATAAAATTAGTTGTAATTATTATTTTGAAGTAAGTAATTATTGTACCAAAAAATGCCACAACACCTCAATATGAGACTAAATAGAGAGCAGCAAAATAAAATAAGAAAGACAACATTTTTAAGTAGTTTGGCAAATCTAAGGCCTACAACCACTTTAATCTTATTACTTATAGATTTTATTCACAAGCATAAGGTTTTTTTATTGACCTAATAACCTAGAATAGCAAAAAGTAGCTTCTTTTGTGATTAGGGTCGTGCAGGGAAAGATGGTGAAGAAGATGGAGTGCTTAAATTCACTTTTCAAATGCTTTAAGTCTCATATTTATAAAGAGATTGCCCTAACAAAGTCCTAGATCTATGAAATACTTGTTTCAACATCAGATCCAAGAAAGTAATAGGGGAGACGAGGTCCCCTAGCCAATTGAAACGACCCGCCTTTTCGATCATCAGAAGTCGACACTAATACATCAATGGTATTCACGTGCCCAACATCCAAGTGCCGAAAAGATAGATTGTTGGGGTGGAAAGGAAAAGAAAAACAAACAGAATAGGATTTCACATTGTAACGAGTAATATATCATCAGTTTTGACAGTTATAATAGTCTGTCCTTACAAATGCCGGTAATACAAACAAGAAACATAGAGGAAATAAAACATGGTAAATACGTCTTAGAGGCAACCAGCTCATCTTCTGAAGCTCCAAATATCCAAAGCTAACTCTAGAAAAATACTCGGGTCTGACCTAAGTATTATAAGAAAATAACACCTGATCGGTCTGGTAAACCAGCATGAGAAACTGAATTTATAAGGAATTGTTATACCTTATAAAACCTTTCAAAATAAAGGTATCTTGTAAGACCACGCTGCATATAAACACGGATGAGTTTTTTACCTTACAATAACCAAAACATTATTTATAGGAATCCAATTATATTATAATAATGACTAGGGTTTAAAATAAATTATGAATATAGCTGAAATACTTACATCTACGTTCCAGCATAGTTGGGCACAACTAAGTCTGTATGGTGCTTATTGAAGAATGGATTCCATCAACAACAAGGCTTCTGGGGTATCGTCTGTCAGAGTACACCTCTTGATAAAATGTACCGAGGGCCTCCCATGGACCCCCTGCATGGCAAGACCGGCCAACCCCTTACTGGATAGTACCGAATGTTTCATCACCTAGGTTGCTTTACAACCTTTCCCAAGAGCTCTCATGCACAACCAAATCCATAAATAATAATAATCTAGAAGGGTGATGACAATACCTTAATTGGTGCGACCCACATAGCCTTGCGGCATATCCCATATTTTAGTCATTCTCGATTGTTAAGGCTAGTTGCTATGTTTTACCTTTTTAGAAAATCCCACTTGAAATGCTAACACAGCCCTCCAAGCAATAATGCAAGGCCAGCGTTCATCCATACAAATTGTTCAGGATAAAAACAAACGGACGACACTACTTCTACTACATCCTTTTTGGAATCACCCTTGGGATTAGTAGCAAGTAGCCCTTGCACTTCAATGAGCTCTGGCTTCAATTCCTTTATCCTCAAGATGCTTCCAATTCGAACGCTTGAGTTGGTTCGAAGTGGTTTTCAGATAATTCAAACTTGTTTGATCCCTGTCTCGATTTTTAGTAAACTCAACTTCAGTTCTTTTGGAAATAAACAGACAATACATAAGAGTAGAGATAACCTCTTATCCGTTTAACTGGATGAATTTCCTTATCATTTATCCTAGAAGAACACATGAGTTCATTCGTACGGTATATCATCGCCAAAGATAACTGTACCATATAATTCACATGTTTCTCCTAGATATTTCCAAAGTTAAAAATTGGTTATGATTTGATAGTCGGTTATTTAACTATTTAATAGACGAACAATAAAACATAGGTTTAATTTCACATTTGGAATCCACTAAGCCTCTTTAATTAATCGTCCATTAATTTAAAACACCTCAATTATTTATAAAAATATTCATATACTTATCTCACTAGTATAAGTATATCCTCAAAACATTTTATTACTATACTTGGAAGACTTTAACATATGCCTGTACAATAGTATAAGAATATTCACAAAGAATTTAAGAAATATTTCTTATTTCAAAATCATATGAAATGAATCAAAATCAATGTCATTCAAAATCATTATTTACATTAAACCTAACCCACTTATCCTTCGGTGTTAAGAATGGAAAAAGCCTTCCATACCACCATAATTAAGAAGGATTATTTATTATTTCCATAAACTTAATTTTCATAAGTGATCCAATTCATATAGAATCAAAGTTTTATAAACCCAAATCTTCCTTTTAAAAATTCCAAGATCTCTTTCAAATTTATAACTTTAACAAACCCATTATAAAAATAACTTTCTTTATAAAACAATTTATTAATTTTAAACACCTTTTATAAAGCAATATTAATACTCAAAACACATTATAAATTAATTAAATAAACTTAAATTCCATTATTAAAAATAATTAATTGACATTAAACACTATTAATAAAATGATTAACTAAACTTAAAACATTATTATTAAAATAATTAGTTAACTTAAAATATCATTAATAAAATAATTAACTTTAAAATAACTTAAATAAAATAACGGATTAGCTTTAAATATCATTATTAAATAATTAGTTAATGTTAAAAACTGCCACATCACGACCACTTACTATTTCCGACCAATAACTCATAAAACACTTGGCGTAATAACCCCTGGTTATTTTTAAAAATAACCAAAAACTAATACTAATGACTTCCTAGTTGGTCGCCTAGGCTAATTTTAAACGATTTGAGTGCTATTGATTTTGGAATGAGAGGGAACGAGTTTGTTTCAACTAAATAGAGAATAGAAGGAAGAAATAAAGAAGAGAAATGTGTTTATAGTAAGCCTATTTCTCATTTTTAAATTAAATATCAAATAAAAATATGATTTTTGAACAATTATATAATTATGAATATCATATCAAAACCACTAACAATACTATTAACAATTTATACAACATTCAAAATATTCAAACAAGGAGTAGAAATCTCACTTTCACCATGATTGAAGATGCAAATCCAAGCCTCTTATTCTAGTACCCAAACCCCTTTGCTACAAATAGCACACTACACTACTTATTGTCAAATTTAAGTTTTTAAAAAGATGATCTTTACTAGCTTAAGAATGGTAGAGGAGAAAAAAATAAAACTAAGAAGTTTAAAAATGAAAAAGAAAATGAAACAAGAGCTTAACTTTTATAAATGCATAAAGAAAAGGCAAAAGATCTTAATACCCTTAATTATTATCTTCATCTCTTCCATCTTTTCCCTAGGCCATCCAAGTACCAAGCATTAGAAATTTTGGTGGTTTTTAGAAGGGTCCATGTACCTTTGTTTACTTCTATACCTAAGGAATCTTAGAATTTAATTCAAATTTCACATCCGTCTTTTCAAATTTTATTTAAATATTTCACATATATATAGATATATATATATATATTAATTAACTTAACTGTTTAAATATATGATGGATTTTAGAGTAATCCTTGTACCTTTGTTAATTTACATACTTAAGAAATCTTTTCATTTTTAAATCCATCTTTTCATTTTTAATTTTAAAACATTTTATATTAATAAATTCTTATTATATTATTTTATTCATTCTTACATTTTAAATTTTTCTGTAAACATTTAAAATGTGGTTTTTAAGTATATGCAAAGGTAAAAACAATTTTCTATATCTTGTCGTTCGATAAAACCCGAAAATTCGAAAATCGCGTTTCGGTCACATTATCATTTTTTCCGTCGAACTACCTATTTATGCAAACAAAATTCAAAAATGAATTTTTTTATCAATTGTTATAAATCAAAAATGGGTTATTAAATTATTGAAACTATTAATTGAATATTTAAAATAAATTAAATATTCACAAATCAAAGCGATAAAATTCCAAGTCATTACATTCTCCCCCTTCCCCTCTAAATGAATTTCGACCTCAAAATTTCTCCACTATTCAACCAAGAAAGAGTCAAGCCCACATAAAAACTTAAAATTTGCATAGGCCCGTACGGTGTATATAGATCATCCGTACGCAATGTTAGATTTGATCACTTGCCCAAATACATAAACTTCTTTTATGAACTAGTATCGCTCACTCGACTTTCCTAGTGCAGACTCGGATCATGCTCCTTGATCAAGAACCTCCATTCTCTTTACATAGCTATATACTATTACAAAAGACCTCGGTACCATATCAAGAGCACTCGTCAAGTGTTGGTCGTTAAGAATCGAGTGATAAATCCTTAGTTGGACTGGATTGAATTGCCTCAAAGTCATGTACTCGAAGCTTGGATTAAGAATCGTGCGAAGAAATGATCTATGTACAATTTACAAACTTATCCTTATTTGTTCTTACATACACGACTTCCTTTTTTACTTCTAAAATTATTTTTTTAAATATTTCTTAGAAAACATAACTTGAAATTTTAGACTCATATGGTACCCTACTATATCCTAAGAGTATATACAACCATCTGATTTAATCTTTTCTTAACGGAAACTTAAGAACTAAGTACCCGAGTTTTATTTCAAATTTCTTTTGAAATGATACAATATATTTTAATCTGTAGAAAATATACATATAGATCGAGTAACACAAAAATGGTACCAAGGAACTGGGTCCTACCAAATAGTATCACACAACCCCTTTACTAAGAAGGGTAATACTTAAGAGAAGTGCTAACCATCTGAACCCATCTCCTACCCATTTTTATTCACTTTCGTGCCACTCGAACTAGTAAACATAAAAATATTTCTTCTTTCTCAAATCCCATCTTGAAATAATACTATATGTGATTATCATATATAAATAATATAGCTTTAATACTTTAGTAATTTATTCTACTAAAACTTGCTTTAAGTTCGTTCGGATTCGAACTCATTTCGATCGCACAATGATAAAGGGAATAATTTACTAAGTGCACTACAACACTTGCCTAAACAAACATCTGATTGTCACTTAGAAGATTACTCAGATTATTAAAAAACTAATCGAGACTCATTTCTCGAACTATCTAAATAAAATATACCTTACTAATAAAACTCTCTTTGAAATCTTTTTACTTATAAATACTTTTAAGTGATATTATTATTACTTTTTCCAAAAATCATTTGAAATCTTTTTCAAAAACCATAAGATTTGGATTCGCAAAAATCCTTTTATTTATAAAGCACATTTTTATAATCCTAATTGCATAAAATCATTCTTTATAAAATCATTTTCCAAATATTTATTCGAAAATATTTACTTTTCCTTTAATGACCACCCTTTTATTAAAACCTAATTTAAACCCATCATTATCACCGAACACCTTATAGTCAAATCGTGTAATTGAATTCAGTAGGTGTTCGTTGCTAATTTAAATTAAACAACAAATGCTCATAAACTAGCCGAGCATAAATAAGCAATCAACAAATAATTATAATTAAATACCATTGTTTCCCTAATAATAATCACCACAAAATAACAATATCGATTTTGGAAATTATTATTTTATAGGAAATATAATTCTAGGTGAAATTATTTCATTTACCAAATTTCAAAACAATACTGTGTTGGTTTGCCTTGTTCAAGAGTTTAGAAATACCTATCGATACAGTTGTACCTTCTGTAATGACCAGAATTCATAAACCACTCAACTGATAAACCAACACCATATAAAACACTTTTATAGCACTAATAAATACGCACTCTCATACACACACACACACACGCTCAAACTCATTCTAGGATATTATTAACCCTATCTTTAATCAGTCTACCCTACCAAAGCCTAGGTGTTCGCTCAACCTAAGCTCCAATACCTCCTGAAATGACCTACCTTTTCGATCCTCAGAAGTTGACAGTAATACATCTACGATATTCACTTGCTCAGCATCCAAGTGTTGGAAAGTCATATTGTTGGGGTGAAAAGGAAAAGAAAAACAAACAGAAGAGAATCTAACATCATAACGAGTAATATATGATATCAAAATATCTTTACAAAAGAATAATTTTAATATTTAAACAACTTCAGAGTCTAACCTATCATCATCTCGTACAGTTATAATAGCCTGTCCTTACAAAGGCTAATAATTATAGACAAGAAACACAGCGGAAATAGAACACAGAAAATACATCTTAGAAGCATCCAGCTCGTCACTTGAAGCTCCAAACATCCAAAGATAACTTTGGAAAAATACTCGGGTTTGACCCGAGTGTTCTAAGAAAATAACAACTGGATCGGTCTGGTAAACCAGCATGAGAAACTAAGTCATAAGGAATTGTTACATCTTATAAAACTTTTGAAAAAAGGTATCTCGTAAGACCATGCTGCACATAAACATGAACGGGTTATTACCATAGATAACCAAAACATTTTATATAGGAAATCCAGTGATATTATAATAATGTCTAGGGTTTAAAATAAATTATGAATATAGTGAAATGCTTGCATCTCACCTTCCAACATAGTTGGGCAGAACTAAGTCCGTACGGCGCTTAATGGAGAATTATTCCACCAATGATAAGGCTACTAGGGTACCGCCTGTCATAGTACACCTCTAGATAAAATGTACCGAGGGCCTCGCATGGACCCCATGCATGGCATGATTGGCCTACCTTTTGGATAATACCGAATATTTCATCACCCTAGTTGTTTTGCAACCTTTTCCCGAAAGCTCTCATACACAACTCCATAAATTATAATCTAGAAGGGTGATGACAGTACCCTAATGGGTGCGACCTACATAGCCTTGTGGCATATCCCCTATTTTAGTCATTCCCGGTGGTTGAGGCTAACTGGTATGTTTTACCTTTTTAGCAAATTCCACTAGGAATGCTAACTACCCGCCAGGTACAATGCAACGCCAGCATTCATTTAGTCAAGTTGTTCAGGAAAATAACAAATTGAAGGCGCTACTTCTACTACAACCTTTTGGAGTCACTCTCAGGATTAGTAGCAAGTATTCCTTGCACATCAAAGAACTTCGTCTTTAATTCCAACATCTCCAAGATGCTTCCAGTTCGAACGCTTGAGTTGGTTCGAAGTGGTTTTCCGATAATTCATACTTATCCGATCCCGGTCTCTTCAAACCAACATTCGATAGTTTTCAGTAAACTCAACTCCGGTTCTTTAGGAAATAAATAGACAATACATAAGAGCAGAGAACACCTCCTAACTGTTCAAGTGCACAGATTTCCTTATCATTTGTTTTAGAAGAATACATGAGTTTATACCTACAATATAGGATCACCGAAGAAAACCGTACCATATAATTCACGTGTTTCTCGTAGATGTTTCCAGAGTTAAAAATTGGTCAAGATTGTTATTTAACTATCAAAAAAACAAACAATCAAACATAGGTTTAATTTCACATTTGGAATCCACAAAGCCCCATTAACTAATCTTCCATTATTTTAAAACACTTCAATTATTTATAAAAATATTCATATACTTATCTCACCAATATAAGTATATCCTCAAACCATTTTACTTTCTATACTTGGAAGACAGAACCATATACTTATACAATGGTACATTTAAGAAAGACTTCTTATTTCAAAATCATATGAAATGCATCAAAATCAATGTTATTCAAAAACATTGTTTACAATAAACCCAATCCACTTATCCTTCGGTGTTAAGTGTCGAAAAAAGTTTCCATACCACCATAATTAAGAAGGATTATTTATTAATTCCATAAACTTGATTTTCATAAGTGATCCAATCCATATAAAATCAACGTTTTACAAACCCAAAACTTTCTTTCTAAAATACCAAGATCTCTTTTAAATTTATAACTTTAACAAACACATCATAAAAATAATTTTCTTATAATTTTTTTTATTAATTTTAAACACCTTTTGTAAAACAATATTATTATTTAAAACACATTATTAAATTAATTAAATAAACTTAAATGCCATTATTTATAAAAATTAATTAACCTTAAAGACTATTAATAAAATGATTAATTAACCTTAAAACATCATTATTAAAATAAATAGTTAACTAAAAGTATCATTAATAAAATAATTTATTAACTTTAAAATAACTTAAATAAAATAATGGATTAACTTTAAATATCTTTATTAAATAATTAGTTAACTTTAAAATATTACTATTCAAATAATATTAACTTAACCATTTAAATATAGAAAATACTTTACTTCAAAATATTATAAAGTCGAAGTAAATTTTAAATCCATTTCTTTTCAAATTTGGAAAGCGGATTAGCGACCCTAAATGGAACTTAAACAAGCTACCGCTCATTTTTAGATCAACAATCTAGATCATAGCACTGATATTTACATAAGCAACATATATATATATATATATAATTCATTGTTAACAAATGACAGATAACACATCATTTATCCAAGTCAACTGCCATAAAAATGTCTAAAATAATAAAATAGAAGTATTGGGATTTATTCTGCTAAATAGAGGTCCAATATAATCTACTCAATTTGAATATAGTAGAACAGTGTTTTATTCTGCTAAACAAATGTCATTAATGAAGTAATATTAATTAACTTCATTATTTTCTAAAATTAATGTAATTATATCTAGTTAGTATTATTTTATCATTAAATTATACTTCAATAAAACCATCCGTTAATTTTAACTAAGTGTCATACTCATCAATACGATCTAGCACAAAAGTTCGTGGGTCAAACGGATTTCATATGGATGCGTTGTGGTTTCACAAAGTTTAAAACTATTATTGATAACTAATTAATTAAAAGAATCAAACACCTTCCAGGCCCAAGGCCCAACACCCCAAACACTACTACAAAGCTTCTTCTTTCCAATATTATTTCCATAATTTCAAATTACCCAAAACCCAAAACCTGGGGCCAAAAGAACTTGAACACACACGTTTACGTGCACCATCGCCACCGGCCTCCGACCGCCGCCTTGACCCCATCTGCAAACTCCACCGGCCTTCCTCGTCTTCCCCAACCTATCACCATCTCCTCCAATCATTCCCCTCAAAATCCAACCCTAAATCCCAAATATTTGAATACATCCAAGATACTGACACCACCAATAGCCGAGGCTCCCACCATCGCCAGACCCTGTTGCCACCACCGATGGGTCGTCACTTTAAAGCTCCACCATCAGGCCAATCATCATCGAATTTGACGTCGCCTCATGCCACGCCTAAGCTATTTTTGAACCTAAAGGAAAGTAGACCCTAAAACTCTAAAGTGAGTTAGGTTGAAAACCACCGACCATCGTACACCAAGCGACCTTCAACACACCTCCGCCTCGACCTAAGGCTACTACTCTAGAACCCATCGCTCCGCTCAAACTCCCATTGGATCGCAGGAATTCCAATTTGAATCAAAATAGTTCATCTCACCACTATGACATGACCCAAGCCCTAAAATCCTACGACTTTCCCTAAAAATTAGGATTTCCACAGACGAACGGGACTATATACTTTGTTCATCAATTCACGCTCGACGAAAAACTGCCACATCTCGACCACCTACTATTTCCGGCCAATAACTCAAACAACACTCGATGAAACAACCCCCTATTATTTTTAAAAACAACCAGAGACTAACACGGACGACTTCCTAGTTAGTTGCCTAGGCTAATTTTAAACGATTTGAGTGCTATTGATTTTTGAATAAGAGGGAAGGACTTTGTTTTCAACTAAACCGAGAACAAGAGAAATAAAGAAGATAAACGTATTCCCAATAAGCCTATTTCTCATATTTAAATTAAATATCAAATAAAAAATGATTTTTAAACAATTATATACTCATGAGTATTATATCAAAACCATTAGGAATACTATTAACAATTTATACAACATTCAAGATATTCAAACAAGGGGTAGAGATCTCACTTTCACCATGATTGAAGATGCAAATCCAAGCCTCTTATTCTAGTATCCAATTCCATTAGCTACTAACAACACACTACACTACTTATCTTCAAATTTAAGTTTTTAAAAAGATGATCTTTACTAGCTTAAGAATGATAGAGGAGAAACAATGAAACTAAGAAGTGTAAAAATGAAAAAGAAAATGAGACAAAAGCTTAACTTTTATAAATGCATAAGAAAGGAAAAATACCTTAGTACCCTTAATTATTATCTTCATCTGTTCCATCTTTTCTCTAGGCCACCCAAGTATCAAGCATTAGAAAGTATGGTGTTTTTAGAAGGGTTCTTGTACCTTTGTTTACTTTTGCACCTAATGAATCTTAGGATTGAAATTCAAATTTCACATCCATCTTTTCAAATTTTATTTATACATTTCATATATATATATATATATATATATATATATATTAACCTAACATTTAAATATATGATGGATTTTAGAGTAATCCTTGTACCTATGTTAATTTACGTACTTAAGGAATCCTTTCATTTCAAATCCATCTTTTCATCTTTAATTTTAAAACATTTTATATTTATAAATTCTTATTATATTATTTTATTCATTCTTACATTTCATATATTTTCTCTAAACATTTATAATGTGGTTTTTAATTCTATTCAAAGGTAAAAAAAATTATATAACTTTTTGTTCGATAAAAAAGCTGAAAAATTCAAAAAGCATGTTTAGGTCACATTTTTTGTTTTCTATCGTACCACCTATTTATGTAAGCAAAATTCAAAAATGAACTTTCTATCATTAGTTATAAATTAAAAACAGGTTATTCAATTATTAAAACTATTAATTGAAGATTTAATAAATTAAATTTTCACAAATCAAAGCGATAAAATTCTGGGTCGTTCACCAATAAACAATCGCGGTACTGATCAAAAGTAATCGGTACCGACCTAATTTTATGATGGCAAGTTGTTCCATCTTCCTTCCCTTGATCATCAATCTTCGATCCATCATGTTCCATATACCTTTTCCCAAAAAATCTAGTAGTTGATGAAAGGTTCTAACTCCTCCAGTACTTATGTGTTTCTTTAGAAATTCCTTAGAGAGATTCACTAATCCTTCAGAAATAGGCCCATAGATGATTACCTCAGCTTGCTTTCCATTAACATATCTCTAAAGCCAACCCTAAAGCTGTAAACAAGTCTGTATCGACCTGAAAAATGTCGATGCTGACCTGCTTACTTATGCAACCTTGCACTCCAAACTCTTGTGATCTATTCTACTATCCTTCCAAGCATGCCTTTAGGTCCTTGAACCACTTTGTCTTTATCCTGACATTCGTATTTGTTTGAAAACTAGTTGGTCCAAAAGCCGGATAATGCTTGCCTTTCAAAGTATGCTTATATTGAAAACAAAGTGCGCTTTAAATCAAAACAAGTGCATACCACTATCCATATAAGTCCATTAGTCATCCAAGATTTGTTTTAAAGGATCGTCTCTTTTCTAGGGGCTTCCATTCCATTGTTTTAAATAGCAGTAGTCCCACTTTCTGTGCCAAGGTTAAGATTTATACTTCAAAGATCATTTTGTGCCTTAACTAGGTACGTGCTACTTTGGGTTTTTCCTTTTTTCTCCAATTCACCAATTTTTGAAGCCAATATTTTTGTCGACGCCAACCTGATTAGGTCGGTACCGGACTGTTTTTGCCAAAACATAGCTTTAGAAATCCCTTTAAGTTTGACACTTAGTGTAATATTAGAGTATGTTTTTTTATTTCTTTTACAGCTTCAAACCTACCTCGAATGTTTGTGATCACCAAGCGCTCATCAAATTTGCTTGCCACAAACCTCCTCAAACCGCCGATGTCACCACCAGGTCATCGCTGCCTTCTTCCACTTCCATAGCTATTGCATCACGTAGAAATCTTATCCCAACCTAATCGCCATTAGATCTAGATCCCTGAACCAAGATGGTCCGATGTTATTTCATGCCAAGGTGGCGGTTGTTGGACGTTGCAAGCCGCAACTGAGAACTGCACGTGGTCGACGGGTGGTTGGAATTCCGATTGAGTGGTCAACCATCCAAAGATTTCCCTGTTTATAATTTTTCCTAGGTTTTTCCAGGGTGGATGAATGCCTAACCCTAAGTGGGCACTTGCTTTGCCCAAAAGTTCACTTGTTTTGTATCGAATTGGTGTCGACACTCGCTTTTCGTCGGGTCGAGCATGGGGACCCTAAACTTTATTGCAATCCAACCATTCTGCTTTCTAAGATGTTCAAAATGATTTCTAGAAAAGTTGGTTGACCACTAGTCGTCAATTCAAGTTTCGATGGGGCGGTTTTATTTTAAAGCAAACGTATTCCAACATCCAAACAATTCCATTGCACAGCTGTCCAAACCACTGCATTTTCTTATGTTCTTGCAAAAGAATGCTCATGCTATTCCAGACATTGGTTCCGTTCTTGATTATCTGACTATAGTGGGTAAGATCCGATGCATGGTTCCATCATGTGACGTAGCTCATTTTCCAATAGGAATGGGATATCTATATAGAATGGTCTGTTCATCATGTATGAGACACAGGACTTACACCGTACAGATTGACACTTTGAATTTCCTCGGTCGATGTTTGGAATTCGATTGATCACGTCCACATCCATTGGATTCTAAGCGTCGATCACTCGGGACCGCAAAAATCGAATTTTAAAATAAAACATTCACGATCGTTTTCAACATCGAGTTATCCTTTTCAGAATGACATGCTATTCTTCTTAATTCGGTGTAGGAGCTGGGTTGTCAACTTCTCCTGAAGCCAGATCTGCTATTGCTTAGGCCTCAACTTATGTACCTGTCGGACCTAGGTGCTCGATCACTACTGAGTTACAGAGAATGATGGTACCAATAGAGCTAATCCAAGACTAGCCTCCTCCATGAAATGAACGAATTGGCTTATGAGTTCTAGATGATCCTCTAGAACAGATGCTGACCATCTTAACTGCCAAATCACTTCGGAAAATTTGTCAACAACATGGGATTTTTGAAGGTTAGTTCCTGCTCCTAACACAGAACTAATGGGTGCATTATCATCCACTAGGCTATATAGCTTGCAATAGATATATATATATATATATGTATAGGCAATGTAGTCCTGCCCTTCAATCCTTTCCCCGAATGTTCCTCTAAGAGCTTGGGCTCGCTCCTATGCAAATATATCCCAATGGATATGCCTACTAAGTTCTCTGTACATCGTGGTCATAAATCAATTTCAGTGACCTGCGACCTTTAGGGAACTCGTACACGTCCTAAGCTTCAAACAATGAATTATAGAACCGAGCATGGCGCCAACAGCCGAGGAGACACCTTAAACTGGTTCTTCAGGCAATACTTTTGGTTCTTAGAGCAATCACGATATCCATATCGATTATCTTCTTAAGGAATACCCATTGGGTTTCAACTTTCCATCGGAGGGTATCTTAGCTGTAGGAGGCAAGACTCTATCCCCATTAGCTTCTGAACACAATCTGTAGAGTACTTCGGGTAGCACAAGCACTTTACACACTTCTAGGATCACGAACACACATTCATTCCATTTGCTCACATTTCAACGTTCTAAAACTAATACGATTTTTTCTTTCCTTTCAGGTATAATAGGTAGAAAATGATTCAGTTATCTTCACCATGGGGTTTCGAAGCAAAGAAAGCTAAGCTTTGAGCCATGTCCTCCTCGTTTCACCACTTATAAGGAATGAGAAAAGGACGAAATGAGAGTCCAAAGAACAGAAAGAGAATGTGAGATGAAATGCAATTGTCAAACGAAAGGTGATAGGAAGAAAGGCAAATAGAAGGGAGAGAATCATATGACCATGGGAAAAGGCACAGGGATTTGCGTGACCGCCATGGTTCTTCCTTTGGCCTTCTCCCACCTTGATCTCAACCATAGCTCCCTTCACAACAACAAACTCCAACATCACTATCCCTGACTACCACAGTTCCTTTACCTCCATAATCTATAAGGTGTTTCTATCTGTCAGGCTCGTCCTCCAGCCATGTTGAGCAGAATGCAAGCTTTCTTCTTAGACCTTTACTTGAGTGTAGTCATGTTCGATTGTGACCTCAAAGACATTCCAAGGGAAGAGGTAAACCATATGGTCGGAGGGATCCAGGAGCTCATTGGCTAGGTGTAACACCTTAAATTTAATAGATAACTTATTTAAAAGATTAAATTAATTAATTAGTCAAAGGTAAAAGAACAAATGGAAGTTGAGCAAACATCAGAATATGGTATGAAACTTACACAATTATGTTCATGGCAATTTTCTGGACAACTTTCATATACATAGTTTCGTGATCGGAGTTCAAACAGAAAAGTTATTAGTGTTTAAAGAACTCACAATATATTAAAGGAAATAAATTACCAAAGAAATAACGTTAACCAGTCGACATCGGTATAGGGACCGGTCGACCCCTAGTTGTCGACTATCCTTATTGATCGGTCGAGCGGTAGTAGTGTATCAGCTAGGTTGGCCTAAGCCTAAACGACTCAGATTTTATAAAAATTAATCTAATGGTTACTGTGTATTCCAGTGCCTATAAATAAGGACGTTGCCCACAACACTGTTATTATTCTGAAATCTAGTGCCAACAATAGTATATTCATATCTTACTTCCTCTTCAAAATTTCTTCCTCTTCCAAATTCTAAAACAAAAATAAAAGTAAAAATTGAAATTGGAATCATATTAAAGAGAGGAAATCAACCAATTTAAGAAGAAGAGAAGATTGAAGGCAAGCCAAAAAGGAGAGCTTCTAGAGATGAGTGGGTTAATTACTAAAAGATGTTGTGTCATAAGCAATTGAATTTTTTTATATTTCTAGTTGATTTGGAATGGATTTCTTTTAATCTAAAATAATATTTCCCATTCAAAGTAAATATTAAATCAATCAAACTCATCTATGTGTAAATAAAAGAGAGAAATTGTAATTATTATATATATAGTCTAGGTTAATTTCTTTAAACCTGGACCCTTATTGATGAGAAATTAGACTAAATAAATAAAGTGAAGTGCATAGTCTCCTATTTATCGTGATTTAATCTTGGGATTTGAGTATGTATAAAACTATATTTGGAGATATATAGTTATTCTACATACAACGGTGTAAATACAGCTATATCATAAAGTTAATAGTTTGAATTTACCTAAATAAAATTTCTATAGTACAAGAAAATCTACTTGAATTATAGGTAAATGGAATGATGTAGAAAATCTGATTAGAAGTATAGGATTAAGGTTATAATAAATTTTAGGGTTAGTTGGAGCAATTAAACTAAAATAAAACCTTAATAAAATTTAACTTATGACTCGAATTAAATCCACTGGTCGACGGTTGATGCTATCTTGTTGACATTAAGTGGTAAACCGCTAGGGTACAAGCGGTCTATCAGTTATTAATGAATAAGCATAGATTGAACCTAGGTTTATGACCTAGGTTTAATATAGAACAACATATAGGTTTGGGAAATTAGTTCCCACTTTCTTTGACTTTTAACCGCTATAAAACTGAGGCAAACATGTACATAGGCAATTAGGTCTTAACACTATTTTTCATAAGGGTGGTTTGAACATGATATTGTGCATAGCACACGGGTACTAACAAGAGGTTCCTTGGTGTAAGCGGGCAAAGTTGGCCTAGGCACCATTTGTGGATGCCTGACACAATGCAATGCTAAGGAACTAATGGAAGGTTCCTTAGTGTATGCGGGAAAGTTGACCTAAACACTATAGGTGGATGTCTAATGTGGTACATAGTTAAGAAACTAATGGAAGGTTCCTCTGTGTACGCGGGTAACTTAACCTAAACATTATTTGTGAATGTCCAGCATGGTTCATAGGGGACGTTACCATTGAGATCAATGGCAAAGATGCAGAGTGAGGCCCTAATAGTCGAGGTTGTAAGTTTGATGCGAGCCTCTGATGTTGCGAGGTCTGCTCAATGTTTAAGCGCGATATAGGTAGTTATAGATTAGGTTATGCTGACCCAATAGTGATAGAAATTTTTTCCTTGTGTTTTATACTTGGAGTCGTTCTAGAGATTTTTGGTTGATTCGTTATTCAAACCTTAGGTATAAACCTTTGTAAGGTGTTTTGGGTGTAGGTGCAGTTAGGACTATATTCCTTAAGTTAAGGTAACCAATCCTAGGTAGGTAATTCACAAACACAAAAAGGATACCCTAGGTTATATAGAGTGTAAACAAACTTAATTACTTTTGATCACCATTCACTAGTATACAATTCATTCACCAGACTTTTGTCTGACTAATCCCTTTCTTTCTTTTCCTCCACCATAGGAGGACATGATAGCGAGTGAATTGGACAAAACATAGTCGTGGAGGAAGGAGCTAGGCGCTCAAGGTAGATTACTCTTTTTAGTTACTCTCTATGTACTATTTATCTTATTTTATTTCAATTGGATCTTAAGTAGTTATTTTAAAATTTCTGTATATGGATTACGTATTATAAAGACATTATCTGAGATGTTTATTTTCAATACTTATTATTTATTTTCTTCCACCGAGAGATCTGAAAGTGCAGAATACATTAAATTTTATCTTAGTGTCTATAACATGCAATGCTTCAAACTGATGGCCCGTACTTCTTTGCATGATGTAAGTCTGAAAGTCACTTTATACTTTGAATCGATGTGTTTG
Organism: Allium fistulosum; assembly: GCA_030737815.1. Taxonomy (NCBI): domain Eukaryota; kingdom Viridiplantae; phylum Streptophyta; class Magnoliopsida; order Asparagales; family Amaryllidaceae; genus Allium; species Allium fistulosum. The sequence continues at coordinate 696,235,383 of CM060904.1, forward strand.
GAGGTGCGAGTTGTCACATCTGGTATCAGAGCCCAGTTTAGGGTTCCTTAGGGATTAGGGATGTATTGAGAGAGCATACTTGTATTTTAGTTTTTTTACAAAGAATCTATACATACATACATACACATAGATACATACATATATAAGTATAACACCAATACAAGTGATAAATTCCAATAATGCTTAATACTATCCGAGGAAAGTTGTTGATATTTCTTAACCACAGATATTAAGAATGAGCCATCAAGTTGTAAATGATTATGCCAAAGTAGCTGAGATTCTAGGCATGAATGTCCTGATATAGCTCTGTCGGTACCTACAGGCAAGAGAAAAAGCTGGGCTTTACCGTAATGGAGGGCCTACAGTGCAAGCACCAATTGCAGTTCTCGTCAATCCAGTGGTCGCGAACTTCGCCAAGCTATGTAGAGACTTTTCAAGCTTGGGGGGAAACCATACGTAGGAGATGAATCTTTTATGGACTCAAAGGTATGGATGTATAATTGTGAGAGTATTTTTGGATTGTTGAGTATGGATAATGCCTCTAGGAGGCAGTTGGTTGCTAGGCACTTGCAAGGAGAAGCTTTAAACCGATGGGAGGTGGTAGTGGAAATGTATGAGGAGGAGATAACTTAGGGAGACATTAGAAAGCGTTTTGAGATAAGATTTCTTTCTATGGCAGAGCAAGGAGTCAAGTTGAAGAAGTTTATACATTTGCAGCGAGGAGATATGTAGGTGAAAGAATATGTAAATTAATTCAATGAGTTGGGTACGTTTGGGCTTGATATGATAAATACCCCACACAAGAAGGCTTTGAAGTTTGTGTAGGGGTTGAATCAACCTCTTTAAGATTTGGCCCAGAGCTACATTCAAATGGGAGCTACTTATGAGGGACTGATGGAAATGGCTTTGCTTAATAACATTTCCAAGGATGAAGCGAAGGATGAGCACAAAAAGGTGGTAGGAAAAAAATTTCAGCAGACTAGGTGCAAAGGGCAGAATGGGAGCTCAAGGGAAGATTAAGAAGCTAGAAATCTGGTGTAGGAGATATATTAGGAAGGGGCATGTTGAAAAAGATTGCAAAACAAACCTCTTATAGTTCGAATGTTATAACTACAATCAATTCGGACACATGAAGAGGGAGCGTATGAATGCACCAAAGACCTCGAGCAAGGTGGTACCATCTTATGCACTGGATATTGTTCCTAGCCCGAATGCGCCTCTAGTGATGGACAAGGGGAAGAAGGTCATAAGTGAAAGTATGTTAAATTTATCTGATTTACCTATTCATGCTTTATTAGACACCGGGGCATCACGCTCTTTTTTTTCGAGTAGACTGGTAGATTAGCATGGTTACTGACCATGTACTTGTATCAAACCCAGTTGGAGGATTAACTTATCTATTTGTGGTTTGTAAGGGTTTGAATTTGTATATTTTAGGGTCGATTCCGATTATGATGCTTTTTTTTTATAATTTTCTTGGTTTGGTTTAATTTTGGTAATGAACTAGATGACTATGTATGGAGCAGTATTAGATTGTGAATGGAAGGTCGTTTGTTTGGTTACTTATAGTGGGCCCAGTCTTGAGGTTTATTGCGACTCTGCAAGTTCGATTAAGTTTAGTTGCTTATATCCTTTAGACCTATCATATGATGAGTTAGTTTCAGTCCCAGTATTTTGTGACTACCCAGACGTCTTCTTTGAGGTTACTGGTCTTCCGCCCTATAAGGAGATAGAATTTTGAATTTACCTTGAGAAGAATGTTAGACCTGTTGCTTAATCTTTAAGTAATATGGCTCCTAAAGAAAGACGCTAGCTAACCAAGCAAGTGAATGAAATGTTGGGGAAGGGCTTCATCAAGAGAAGTATTTCAGGGTAGGGAGCGCCAGTTGTCTTTGTCACTAAGGAAGATGGCTCTCTAAGGCTTTGCATTGATTACCATGAGCTAAATAAACTAACAAAGGGGAATCATTATCAATTGCCTTGCCCGGACGATCTCTACGATCAGTTAGTTAGAGAAATGGTGTCTCCCAGCTTGACTTGGCTACCAAGTTCCATCAATTGCATGTAACTAAAGATAGTATTTAGACTTTATGAGTGGTTAGTTATGCCATTTGGACTGACCAATGTACCAGCATATTTTTTTGACCTCATGAGTTGATTTTTTAGAGGGTTGCAAAATAAGTTCATGGTGGTAATTGTTGGTGACATTTTAGTCTATTCAAAAAGCAAGGAAAAAGATAGGTTGCATTTAGAAGAAGTGCTCAAAACTCTCCGTGAGTATAGGTTAAAGGCAAAATTTTCCAAATGTAACTTTTGACATAAGAAGGTTTGCTTTTTAAGACATGTTGTCTCTGAGCATGGACTAACAGTTGATCTTAGTAAAGTTGATGTAGTAAAGGATTGGCGTACACCGAAGAATGGAATAGAGGTGAGAAGTTTCCTTGGTTTGGCAGAATATTATAGGAGTTCATTAAGGATTATGCTAAAATTTCCGCTCCTTTCACCTACCTTATCAAGAAGATTTTGGCTTTTTCATAGGACTCGGTATGCGAGGACGCTTTTATTAAGCTGAATGAGTCATTGACTAGCACACCTGTTTTGGTACTACCTGATGCCTCAAAGAAATTTATAATATACACTGACACTTGCGGTATGGGACTAGGAGTTGTTTTGATGCAAGAAGGAAGAGTTGTAAGTTACACTAGTTGAAATTGAAAGCCCATAAGAGAAACTATACTACCCATTGAGTTGGCAGCTATAATTTTCACACTTAATTCATAGAGGCATTATCTTTTAAGAGAGTAGTTTGAGCAGTATACGAATCACAAGTCTTTGAAGTATCTGTTCTCATAAAAGGATTTGAATTTAAGGCAGCAGATGTGGATGGAGTTCTTGACATCATGTGATTTCGGTATCTCTTACACTATAGGCAAAGGCAGTGTTGTAGCTGATGCCTTAAGTGGAAAGCATGCGATGTTAAGCCCTATATTCCTAGGGAGGAAACACTTGGAATTCATTTCTACATTTGATTTTTGGCCTTCATCAAACATTACCCCAGGATTGTTAGCAACTTTAGACATGCATCCTACTCTGGTGGACAATATTGGATATAGTCAGAAATGAGATGCAGAGTTGTTGGATATTTTCGAGAAGCTAGGTAGAGGAGAAGGTTCAAGTCATTTGAGTCGTTATACCATTAATTCGAAAGGGTGGTTGTGAAGAGATGGTAGACTATGTATCCTTCTCATTTTGGAGTTAACTGACATGGTGCAAGTGGAGTCCCACCGTTCTGTGATGACCATACTTCATAATGGTGATAAAATGTATCGTGATATAAAGAGTCTTTTATTGGCCTATTATAAAGCGGCATGTAGTGGAGTATGTGTATAAGTGTGTGACATGCCACAGGGTAAAGGCAGAGCAAAAGAAGTGGTGTGGATTATTATAGCCATTAGATATTCTACAGTGAAAGTGGGAGAGTGTCTCTATGGATTTCATTGATGAACTACCTAGGAGTAATAGGGGAAGGAGAGTATTTTGGTTATAGTCGACCAACTAACCAAATGTGCTCATTTTTTTCTAGTTAGGAGTATAAGGACACCTACATCTATGGCAACCTTATATGTGAGAGAGATAGTTTGGTTACATGGTGTTCCTTCTTGCAACACTACTGATTGAGATCCACTTTTCACTAGTTATTTTGGAGGAGTCTTCAGGAGGCTTTAGGCACTGAGTTGAGTTTGAGTACTACGTATCATCTTTATACAGATTGACAGACCGAGAGGGTGAATTGAGTATTAGAAGACTTGCTTTGGATGTGTGTTTTGGATTTTGGAGGCTCTTGAGAATACCACTTGATGTTAGTAGAATTTGCATATAATAATAATTATCATGCAAGTATTGGGATGGCATCGTTTAAGGAATTGTACTGGAGGCCTTGTAGATCATAATCTTGTTGGTGGGACACCATAGACATAATCATTTATGGACTCCACTTGATAAGGGAGACTTCAAACAAAATAGACCCAACAAGATAGGCATAAATCTTACGCTGACAGGAGATGCACATAGTTGGGGCTTTCAGTGGGCGACATTGTCCTTTTGAAGGTCTCACCGCTTAGACATGTCATGAGGTTTGGTAGTTTAGGAAATTTAGCATCAAGGTTTGTAGGTCCTTTTTTGATCATAAGTAGAGTGGGGATTACAAGTAGAAATTCGTATGAAGTTGGAGGGGGTTCATAGTGTCTTTCATGTGTCACACTTGCAGAAGTGTCTACATGATCTAGCAGCTGTAGTCCGAGGTAGTTAGAAGAGGTTGTAGTGGAAAGGGAGTCACTTGATCGTCGTGCACATACCCACATCATTGAGCATGGAACCAAACGACTCCACAATAAATTCATTAAATTGGTTAAGGTTTACTGGGAAGATGATCCAATAGAGAGTATATTGGATCCATAGTAGAAGATCCGAGCTACCCATCCATAGCTCTTTTTTGATACATTCCCATTTTAGTTAACATAATTACGAATACACTTAGGTTTTAGCATGTTGTATCCCATGGGTCGAGATGTTTGGATGTTATAAATTGTTATGAACATGTTATTAGAACTTTTTTTGGATGATGGTTGCTAATGAATGTATTTATTAAGTTAACACTTCACACATGGGCTAATATATTTAAGTTAGCCAACACTTGCACCATCACTTATTTATTTTATCAAGTTATATGCATATGATTGCTGCATATGTATTGAATGGATTCTCATTCATATAGAATTCTAGTTGTAGGATGTTGCATACATTTTGGATGCATGACATAAGCTCGAGCATTTCAAGAGGTCGACTAGTTCCATCGAGCACTTAATTTTTGCATTAGTTGTAAGTTCAAATGCCTTCCATACCTATATCTACATATTGCATTAGAAATTTAATCTATGGACAATGGTTGCAAGTGGTTGATGGTTGAATAGATGGTTTTAGATATTGGTTTCCATATATATGAGTTGCATTTTTCCGTCCTTAGATATTTCAAGGATGAAATCATTTTAAGGAAGGAGAATAAAACACCTAGAAAATTAATAGAGAATTTAATTAAAAGTAATTTAATCAATTAATTAATTGAGGGTAAAAGTAAAATGGAAGGTGGGCAAACATCAGAATAAGGCTATGAAACTTACACCATTGTGTTCATAGCGATTTTTTGAACAAATTTCATATATAGAGTTTCATGATCATAGTTCAAACAAAAAAATTATTAACGTCTAAAGATTAGAAATTTAAAATAATTCAAAATATGTTAAAGGAAATAAATTATCAAATGAAATAAATCAGTGTTAATTAAATAACATTAACCGGTCGACATCGATATAGGGACCAATCGAGCCCTATCTGTCGACCGCCCCCTAATGATCGATCAACCAGCAGTAGTGTGCCGGATAGGGTTAGCCTAGGATTGAATGGCCTAGATTTTATAAAAATTAATCTAATGGTTATTGTATATTCCATTCCTTATAAATAAGGACGTCACCCACTCCACAAAGTACTTATTCTGAAACCTAGCGCCAATACCAATTTTTCCAAATCTTTCTTCCTCTTCAAAAATTTATGTCTCCTCCAAATTCTAAAACAAAAATAAAAGTAAAGTTCTAATTGAAATAAATCAAAGAGAGGAAATCAACTAATTTAAGAAAAAATGAAGATTGAAGGCAAGCTAAAAATTAGAGCTCCTAGAGGTGAGTGGGTTGATTACTAAAAGATGTTTCATAAGCTATTGAATTTGTTTATAGTTCTACTTGATCTTGAATTGATTTCTTTTAATCTTAAATAATAGTTCCTATTCAAAGTTCATATTAAACAAATCAATCTCATCTATATGTAAACAGAAGTGGGAAAAAATGTAAATGTTTACATACAAACTAGGTTAATTTTTTTAAATCATATAGATCCTTATTTGGACTGAATAAATAAAGTGAAGTGCAATCTCCTATTTACCTTGATTAAATCTTGAGATTTAAATATGTTTAAAACTATAGTTAGAGATATATAGCTATTCTATATAAAATGGTGTAAATACACCCATATCATAAAGTTAATAGTTTAGATTTACATAGATAAAAATTTTGACTGTACAACAAAACCTACTTGAATCATAGGTGAAGGGAACGATGAAGAAAATTTGATTAGAAGTATAGAATTAAGGTTATAAAATTTTTAGGGTTAGCAGGAACAATTAAACTAAAATACAATTGTAACAAAATTTAAATTATGAATGGAATTAAATTCAATTGTCGACCCTAACCGGTCAACAATAAGAGGTTGACCGCTAGGGTACAAGAGGTCGACCGGTTATTGGTGAACAAAAGCATACTAAACCCCGGACTATGGTCTATGTTTAATTTATAAAGTTAAATAGGTGTGGGAAATTAGTTCCCAATTTCTTAGACTTTTAATCACCATAGAACTGAGGGAAATGTGCACATAGGCAATTCGGCCTGGACACTATTTGTCATAAGGGAAATTTATACACAATGTTGTGTAGAGCACACGGGCACTAATGAGAGGTTGCTCGGTGTGCGTGGGCAGGTCGACCTGGACACTATTTGTGAATGCCTCGCGCGGTGCAACATTAAGGCACTAATGGAAGGATCCTTGGTGTCTGTGGGCAAGTCAGTAAAGACACTATTTGTGGATGTTCGATGCATTACATAGTTAAGGCACTAATGATATGTTTCTCAGTGTATGCACGTAGTTCGACCTAAACACTGTTTATGGATGTCTGATGTGGTGCATAGAGGACTTTACCAATGAGGTCGTTGACACAGATGCTTAGGTAGGCTATAAGTCGTCAAGTTATTAAGTTCAAAATGAGCCCGACATTACGAGATCTGCTCAATGTGCAAGCTCGGTATAGGTAGTTGTAGATTGGGTAATGCTAACCTAATAGTGATAGAAATTTTTTTCTTGCGATCTACAGTATGAGTAGTCCTAGAGATTGTTGGTCGATCCATTGTTCGAACCTTAGGCATGAATCTCTATAAGGTCTTTTGGGTGTAGGTGCAGTTAGGACTATTTCACTTAAGTTAAGGTGACCAGTCCTAGGTAGATAATTCAAACACAAAAAGGACACTCTAGATTATGTAGATAATAAATAAAGTTAATTGCTACTGAGCATCATTCACCGGTAATACAATTCATTCACTAGATTTTTGTTTGACCCACCCTTTCTTTCTTTTCCACCATCATAGGAGGACATGCCAATAAGTGAATTGGGCCAAACATATTTCTTAGAGGAATAAGCTAGGTGCTAAAGATATATTACTCTCTTTAGTTACTCTATGTGTATTATTTATCTTATTTTATTTCAGTTGGACTTTATGTAGTTTTTTTTGTAACTTTGTATGTGGACTACGAATTATTAAGATATTATCTAAGATGTTTATTTTCAGTACTTATATTTTATTTCATTCCGCTATAAGGTCTGAAAGTGTAGAATACATTAAATTTTATCTTAGTACCTATGCCATGTAATGCTTTAAACTGATGGATCGTACTTCTTGGCATGATGTGAGTTTGAAAGCTACTTTACACTTTGAATTTGTGTGTCTAAATATGTGGGTTGTCACACCAAGGTTATGAATGGAAGAAACTCTACTTCGCTCTTTCTGACATCAACCAGATTCATTAAATTGATATCTGATCGTTTGAGTCAGAAAAGAATAATGATGACCAAATCATGGAGGAGTATAAAAAGGATTTAGCCAAGGCTAAAAGGGAAAGAAATGCAGCCCGAGAATCGAAGATGATGGCTAAAGACTTGGTCATGGAGATGAAAGAGGCTCACGATCGGGCCAAGGTTGTGATGGAAAACCTTACAAAGACTGCTCACAAGAATAACACCGCTCTTAAAACGTAGCTTGCAAAATTGGATCTGACCCTATTAGAGAAAGACAAGGCTGTCAAGGACAAGGAAACCGAGATCCAGGGGCTCCATATCGAAAATAAGAGGCTTGAATCTGAATTACTCCTGGTGAAGACAAAGAGACCGCAAGCTCAGGTCGACCACGCTCAACTATAAATGACCTAATCTTGCTAAAGGTGCAAGGCGTTAAAGGAAAAGAGGAACTGAACTACACTCTTCAATAGTTCATTTCCAATGTTATTCAATATAAGAACCTTATATGGCTTCGAAGTACCTATGCCCTCACTTTTGCCGATGCTTGGGAAGAGGTACTACGTTATGTGGAATAATTCGGTGAAGGCTTCACCGAAGTTGAATTAAAAGCTAAATAACTTAATGCCAACGACATCTTGAAACTAAAGGAAGGGAAGGCGATCTTGGATATAGAGGATGTCGCTGCTACTAAAGCTTCCACTGAAGATCCTACTGGTGCAATTTCATTGGGCCACGAAGAATCCGCATATACAAAAATCAAAGAGCTTGCGGCGAAGGTTCCACATCTAAGAGGCTAGCTCTAGGTCCACCCAAATCATTCCAGCTTCTCCAGTAATTAACTATGTTGAGCCCAACATTCCCATTTCCACTCGTAGGCCGTCGTGTTAGTTCTAGAAGAGGGTGAGATTACTGTATCTCCTATTGAGGAGACTCCAACAAGCGAAGGTATGTCTCTTGTCTCGCTAGTGTTTGAGATTCTTCAGTATTTACCCTAGACTATTACTAATCTTTACTTCTCCGTTTGTGAACTCATAGGTCATCCATCACTTTGTCCTCCTCCACCACCAATCACCTAAGGCAACCTTGTAATTAAAAAATTGGTCGCTCCAAGCCTTCCCACTAGATCCATTCTTAATCCTAATTTGGAGAGTATCACAGCTCTAGAGGGACTGGACGACACTTCACAGTCCATGGGGGAAGATATTACTATTACAAGCACCTTGGGCCCAACTAGTTCCATCTCTATGGTAGAGAGGTTAAAGATCGACACCTCCGAAGTGAAAAGCAAGTCCAAGTCTGGAGATGAAAAAAACATACTAGTATTGAGGAGCCGAAGCTTTCTCCAAGAGTCCTTCCTATTACCATTAGACTTCCAAAGGGCAACATCACCAACACCACTACAGAGATCTCTGAGCCACAATTGGTCGTTCCGAATATCATGCCATCCCTATTACCGAAGGAGACACAATCCCATCTGAAGACAGCATACCCAAAGGTAAGAAGAGCCAGAAGAGACATCGCAAATGGTTCGAGCGGCTAGGGTGGTAAGGGCAAGAAGAAAAAGAAGAAGGCACAGAAGCAGGCCCTCTAATTAGCTTATAGTGATGATAAGACAGTTTCTTTTAATCTCCTTTTGGGTTGTACCTTTTGTTTTCTTATTGTACATAGGCCATGCTTGTATGGGACCGACCCTCATAACCATTGTATATAAAGACTGAATGTAATGAAAGACAAATTTCCATTTTAATCTCTATTCCGATTACATTTCACACTTTTTAAATTATTCCTATCTATATACAACTACTTGCATTTTTATACATACATACATACATACATACATACATACATACATACACACATATATACATGCAGGTAGTTATATATACACATATACATATAAGTATATAATATAACCATTTATACTATAATTCATCCATATTATACATGCTTATGCCATGCACTACTTTTACTTACTATAACTTTGTATATGTAAGTAAAATTTCTGTGATTGCTTTACCTATATTCCATTATTTAGGTCTGTTCACTATTGCCAAAGGGTTTTCGTTTGGCTAAACAAAACTAATGTTAAACCAACTCCGCGGTTATTCCTGTTTTTCCTGGGTCGATTCTCCCTCGATCAATCAAGTTCCATGTCGTTTCCAATCTCTGGGAAACAGTGGTTTGGACGTTCATATCCTGACATCTTTGATCTCATCGATAATCAAGTGTGATCGGTATTGTCCATTTATTTCCACCATCTGATCTCGGCCAAGCGTGTCCTACTGGGCCATGAGTGGGACCACAAATTTTATGTAATTTCACCACAAACCTAGTACTTTTTCGGGACTTCACGTTCTAGATACCAAAATTTAGACATTATCCCTCGATTTTGCCTATCTTTAAGCATTGGTCAAAGGTTATTAATGTGGGCAAATTATTTGATTGCCCCCAATCCGATTATACTCTCCCGGTCTTGAAACTGGACCAAAAAAGTTCAATGGTACTTTTTGAGTACCCATCTTTGATCTCACTTTTAACCGGGCATTGATCAAAAGGACTCAGTGATCATCCTTGTTATCCTCATTCATGCATGTCCTGCTAGGCTGCAAGCGTGGTTATGGAAATCCTTGCTACCTACCAGTTTCGATCTTTGAGAAATGATGCTTTAGGCACCTATCATTGGGCATCCGCCGTCAATCTCAACTATCTTTGGGTGAGCCGAGAGTACCTTCTAACCATCTTTGCTTAGCCTCGATCGAGCATGTCCTACCGAGACATAAACGTAGTTATTAAAATTCCAGCCATGCATTTCTATTTCTAGAAACTAGAGCTTTTAGCTACCTGATTTCGAATATTCCTTATTGACCTTTCCTACTTTCGGGCAATAGTCTATACTAGGGGGATATAGGCGAATAATTCGATTGACCCTTGTAATTATACTCCTTTTTCCAGATCCTGGACTAAAGGAGTCGGTACATGTCTCTAGGCACCAGATTGCACCGCTAATCCACTAGCACAGGGTTTTGCTTACAAGAACATGGTTCCATCAGTTCAAGAAGCTAACTTTATTGATAAACGAAAAACATGGAATGTACTGCCTTATTACATTGCCCCCAACATCCCATGGTGGCTTATTCCTGAAAATAAATAAAATAAAACTAAGTAAAATAGCATCATAACAGGTCGCTATTCCATCCCTATGGAATCAGGATTCCATTAACAATGGCCAACTTGAATGTTCCATCTCCAAGCTTTTGATCGACTGCAGAAGGACCTTCCCAATTAGGATCAAGTGCCACCATACTTGGGAGAACTCATTTCAAAATGAGATCCCCTACCTCAAAGGTACGGTTCCAGACCTTGGTGTTGAAATACCATGCTACTCCTTTTTAGTAAGCAACTACCCTTACTTTTGCCTCTTCTCATTTTTCATCAACTAAATTGAGAGATTCGAGCAAGAGTTCCTCGTTGACCTTGTGGTCATAATGCCTTTCCCGATGAGAAAGGACTTCTATTTCAATCGAAATCATGGCCTATGATCTGTAAGCCAGCGCGAATGGTGTATGTCCATCCTATAAGCCCACAATGCCAATGGAAGCTCATCGACCCAGTTGCCCTTAGCTTTAGCTAGCTGTTTCTTCAAAATAGGCTTGATGATTTTATTCACTGCCTCCACCTGTCCATGTGCTACTGTCGAAAAGCTTTGCTTGATCTTGTACCACTTGCAGAAATCTTTAAACTCGATACTTTTAGATCGAGTTCCATTTTTCGTTATAATTTTCTGAGGTATTATGTATATGCAGATAATATTCTTTATCATAAAATTGATTACTTTCTTCATCAAGGTTATGGCAAGTGGTTCCGCCTCGGCCCATTTTGTGAGTGATCCATTACAACAATAGCGTATTTAGCTCCTCCTTTTGACACCGATAACATGTCTATTATATCATTTCCCCAAACCGCAAGAAGCCATGAGCTAACCATTTGCATAAGCTCCATGGATCTGGCTCTTGAATCACGGTTTCTTTTTGGCCAAAAGAATCCATAGCGTGAATGTCTGCCCCTGGTGTGATCACCACAGCTACCCTCATGGACATACATGATGATTTTCCTAGCCTTATCCTTTGTTACACACCGAAGCACGAGGCTTAAGAATCCTCTCAAGTAAAGCACTCCTCCTTGCATTACGAATTACGGTACTTTACGAAGGAGTTTTCGTCATTTGTTGTTCCCTCTTCGATAGTTCGCTTAAGCAAATAGTCCTTGATTGGACTCATCCATGACTCTTTCTCCTCTTTGACCTCCGAATTCCAATCGACATCCATCTGGTCAATACTTAAAGCCGATATAACCTCCACTCGAACTAATCCCAATAGTAGTGTGTCTCCAAAACTTGCTAATTTTGCTAGTGAATCGGCATACACATTCTCCACTCTAGGGATGTATGTTATCATTCAATATTTCCATCGTTTTCGTCAAGTGAGGGGAAAGTCTTGCTCCCTTAGCATAGAATTCCTTTTTTTACCTAGCAAACCACCAACTGGGAGTCACTGTATATATGCAGCGTCTTTACCACCAGCTCCTTTGCAATCTCGTGTCTCGTTATCAATGCTTCGTACTTGGCATTGCTGTTTGTTGTGGGGAACTCTAGGTTCAGGGCATAGCAAATCGATCGTCTGTCTAGATTCACGAGCACACTCCTGCCTCATAAACTTCTGAGGAGGGTATAGTAAAGCCGACCGCTGATCCAAGCCCTCATACCCCCGGGTAAATTTATATAGGATAGGGAAGTGCATGGTAGGAATCGAACCTGGGTCTTTTTACAAGTACTCAAGCCTCCTTTCCACTGCGCTGCACCCGCGGACTAACAGTAGTTAACAGTTGCTTGACTTGTAAGTTTGGTTGTGAAATAGCTAATAAATGGAATGTTATTAAATTATTAACTTTAATTCATTTTGCATGATAGAAGATACAAAAAAATTAAAGTTTGTTGTTTGTATATGACGTCATATGGATGTATTTGTGTACTTACAATGAGATAAGTGAAATGTTATAACGGACGAACCTTATTAAACGGTAACTAATTTAAATGGATGTGGTGTAAAACAAACCAACGAGCCTTGGGATTATGGGAGATTTAAAGGTTACTAGTGTGTAACTACTCTTACTTGGGCAATGTACCCAAAGGTGATGTAAACCTCTGAAACGCAATGAATGAAAACTAAATGATTTAATGAGAATAAATGAAAGGCATACATAAATATAAATGGTATATGACATTTATTATTTATATTTGTTGACTTTAAACACTTAAAAGGAATAAAAGTGTAAGAATGAAATGAATAACTTGAGAGTTGGGATAATATGATATAATAAACACCTTTATTAATCATGTGACTTAATTTGTTATTTCTCTTTTACCTACACATGTTGGAATGTATGCTGTGATGATGATGATGCTTATGTTTATGCGTGGTTGTTGATTCTTAATGAAAGTCTATATTGTTGTTTGATATGTGACGAGTGTAGTTATTATTTATGGATCAATGCACTCACTTTTACGTTGAGTACTAGTGTTTTCTCGACACTTTTGATTGGCATGGCTATAAAACAAGGACTACATGTACATTGAGATGTCAATCCCTATTTATGTATTACTGTATTGTGGTTGATAAGATAGATACGCCTTTATTACAATGCTGACATGCTAACAATTAATGTGATTTTGCACTAACAATAGTGACGATGGGAGAAGAGAATGTCCAAGTATAAAAATAGAACCGTGTTGGCTTGATCCTGCTTAAGCAGTATGTAGGCAGTCCAACTCTGTTACTACTAGACTATATGCATGGGTCAGGTCCTAGCCTGGATGTGTGTTAGGAAGGATGTAATCCCTCGGTTGAAAATCCATTCCTCTTTTTCTACGAATATGTATGCTTGTATAAATCTAAGCATTAGTTAGTTATACAGGATAGCCATTAAAAGGAGGCATGTCATCTCACATTCCTACAGTAGAGTACTCATTTATTGTATTTCATTGTATCATAATAGTTATATTTATTAGTAATTTTACATGATATTGTTGATTATTCATTTAGTTGTAACTGTAACTTTATATCTAGCTAGTGTATGTAAAAAATATGTTACATTGTTCTTTATTTTGTTTTAAGGCTACTATTGTTTGAAGTTGTTAGTATTTAACTACTCATCCAACAAACCCCTATCTCTAATGATTAAATTTGATGTATAAACTTTAGTGAATGATTTTCATTAATTATGTACATGTTGATAGTAGGATGTTACACAAAAATTATCATAACTCTTGAATCATGTTCATTTGAAGTGCTATCAACATAAAATTAATCAGTAATATGTCAGCTTTCCAACTTTGACTTTTTCGCTTTCGCACTAGTGATTCATTTCTTGATACAATAAATCAGTCATTGCAATTTCTCCTCCTCACATAATAGAGCGGCATTTAGTGCATGTCTTGATAGAAATTGATATTAAAAAAATTCATCTCCTTTCATTAGCATTGGAAAATTCGAGGGTTCCTTCAAATTCTCAACTAATTGCTGAAAAGTAGTACAAGAATCATCTATCCACTGAAATTTTCCCACCTATTTTTAAGCGCATCAAAGAGTGGAAAACCAATTACCTTTGAGATGAATTTTAATGGCGTACAAATTTGACACGTTTAATATTAATTAGTCATCAATAATTGTTATTTAAAGGGGTGATAAAAGAAAATGTTGAGCAGTGTTGTCTTTTTGAGATTTTTATGTTTCCATTGTTGTGTTCACAATACTCGAAAAAACAAATTTTGATATAAGATATATTACAGTTCGGGTAAAATGATCAAATTGGTAATTTCTAAGCTGTAACTTCCCGTAAAATTAACAACAAAATTAATTTAGAAAAATCAGTCAATTAATAATGATGACAAAATTTGAAATTTTATAAACGTCGAAATTTGGCTATGTAATTTGCACCATTGTGTTATTGACGATTTTCTAAGCAATTTTCGTATATAGAGCTTCGGGATCGATGTTCAAACAAAGAAGTTATTGATGTTTCAAAATTTCGAATAAAAAATAATTCAAAATGAATCAGGCTAATAAATATTATTAAATTAACGTTGACATAAACAACACTTAACGTCTTAGTAATCGTTAATGTTTAAATTAAAATAAGATAATAAATATTAACGAGATAATGTTAACAAATATACGGCTAGGGAGATTAACCGATCGACCACTAGTAATCGACAACTTATGAAGGGTTGGTTGACCAGTCCTTATGTGTCAACTGGGGTTTTCCTAGGCCTAAATAAAAGCCAAATTTAAACTTAATAAAATATTCTTCATCCGACGATTTCAACACATTCGAACTACTATAAATAATAGTCTTTCCCCTTCATTCTTTTCATACATATCTTAAGCCGTCAATGACACTCTGCCACTCTCTTTATCCATAATAAAACTTCTCAAGCTCCAACTTCAAAACTAAAAATATACATCCAGGGATTAGAGGAAGATTTGGAGAAATCTAGCAAAGGAGGAAGGTAATTATATATATATATCTGTGTGTATGTGTGTGTATCTCATCTTCCCTAATCTATAATTTCTAAATATAATATGCGTAAATAAATTTATTACATAATAAAAAGGGGATAACTTAGAGAAAGGGTGGCTACAACACAAAGCAAATCCAAGTGGTTCATTGGGGTTTCTTAATGAGTGGGAATCTTGATATTTTCTTGATAGTATTGAATAGTTTGATATTAGGATTTGTATTATGCCTTGTGAGATTTTGTTTGCGAAAACTATCATCCTAAACACCAAAACCTCCCCATGATATGTGAATTTGTGATTGATTGGAATCTTTGTTGTTTTATTTTATTATAGTAGAAGTTAATTCATGAATATTTATAGTATAAATTATTTGTGTTCTAATTGATTTCACTTTTTTATTTGTGATTATAATGGAAAGGAATTCCAAACAAAGTAGAAAGAGTTTTGCAAAGTAAGGAAAGAGCAATTTTTCTTCTCTTGTTCATAGTTTGCACTGCCTGTTTCAATAGTTAAAATAAAGTGTGATTTCTTTGTCATTACAACACTTTTCGTTTAAAAAGTTTGAGTAGAATACAAAAGATTTATATCGTAAATTGTCTTCTCGAAAAGGGAGGCATGGTCCTTCTTTTATACATATGTATAAAAGTCTATTTTTACATACCTAATTTATTGATAATACTAGTTATTCTGTAATTACTATAATGAATTGACTTGTATAATTATTGCAGTTGTTAATATTAAATAACATAACATCTCAAATAAGAAATGGATAAATTACCTAAATATGCATAAAACAAACTAGGCATAAATATAATAATAACATATTCCTTTAAACCCTGAAATTTAATGTCTATAATTATAATTAAATCAGTAACTTACATCATTAACCATTAACAATTAGTCTAATAAAAAAGGGTAGGATGATTATGGAATTTAATCCATAAATAAAGGCAAAATAAGGAGTTTTTTTATATGGCCTTTAATGCGTAGATACGGATGAGGTACGGTATGTCTGTGCGCGTGCGCTTGTGTGTCATACATCTACATTAGTTTAGTTTTGTAATGCTGGAGAGTGAAAATACGACTATGTTATAGGGATGCGATGTTAGTTAAAAGCACACAGAAGTCATCCTAGCTAATCCGGCTACTAGCAACTTGAAGTGAGACATCGCCTATAATAAGCACTCACGGTGGATGAGAGGTTAGACCTATTTCTATAGGGGAAGTCTGTCTAGCTGATCTGGCTACCAACACCCACGAATAACGAACTAATGTGAGATGTCTTGGTTTGAGTTAGGGTCATAAACAAATATCCTAGGATGGGCCCACTTTAGGGACCGAGATAATAAATCGATGTGTTAGGGTCTGCCTCCTGCTTATTTACGAAGTATTAAATGGTCAGGATTATCTTATAGGTGTGTAATAGATGGTCGAGATTATCGCCTATATGCATTGGAGGAAATATCTTAGGATGGGTCGACTTCGAGATTGAGGTACTAAATGACCGTGCTAAGGTCTTTATCCTCCTTGTCTAAGAAGTAGTATGTGGCCTAGAAGAGATTTCGTGCAATTTTGGTTAAGGAGTACCAAAAAGGGTTCGCCTTGGGTTAGGTATTAAATGGCTAGAGGTCCTTCCTATTACCCTACTTAAGGGTATTAAGTAACTAGGTACTTCCTTAGAATCGTTAGGATATGATTGGACAACAGCAGGGTTGTTAAACCCAACATAATTCATAGTTGCATGCACCTGCTCTATGGTCATGGAGTAGGACTTGTAAGGCTACTAGTGCATAGTTGAAGATATATATTGAGAAATTCCTATAATTGGAGATATACGTAGGGACTTGCCCATAGTTGGAGGTGTACGTGGAGAAATATAAGAAATACATAAGACATAGTACTTATCTGAATACTTACTACCCATATACTATTATTGTAAAACTTGAGGTTTTCATTCACCAAACATTGTTGTCTTGACCCCTTCCTCATTACAACACACATGTTAGATTTGATGATATGGGTGGAGGAGAAGACGACGAAGACCTGTAGTAGTATTAGATATCTATTTATATTTTGATGTACCTAAAAAACAATGTATTTAACTTGGTTTATGTGTTTTGATACATTGTATTTCTAAGACTTGGTTATTATGCAATGGGTACTTATATGATTATTATATTTTATTCCTTCAGCTTCTAAAAGTCTAGACAACTCTGTGAATTGTTCATTTATAACAACTAACAGCCAGTTCCGGAATGGACCTAAAGTTTTATGGGCTTTTATTGGTCGAAAATTAGGCTTATTTCGAAGCAGATTGTTACATTTGGTATTTAAGCTTACGTTAGCTGATCGATGAGAACATGAATAGGCAAGAGTACCTATTTATTATTTTAGAAAATATTTTTCAAAACTATATATATATATACGTAAGCACCATGGGAAAATTCTTAATACAACAATTAATATTATCGTAGAAAGTCATAACCAAGTTTTGAACCTACAAATAGTTGATTGTGGATAAAAACAATGGCCCCAAGGTCGAGAACCCCACCTCCTAGGAATCACCCACCATACCGGGTATGTTAGAATGGTTCCGGCAATACTTAATATTTGTAGGGCAAGTTCTCATTTCCCAACAAGCTACACCAACGTCGCTAGTTGCTCCGCCCGCTGAGCCAGTATTCCGACTACTAGAGTTCCCTAAGCTATGTAAGGATTTTCAGAATATGGGTGGATGAGTATTCTTAGGCTTGGAGAACTTTATAGGAAATAAAAGCATGGATTGATGATTGTGAACTTATATTCAACAAACTAGAATTGAAAGACCGTGTCAGGAGGAACTTAGCCGCATGACACTTAAAAGGAGAGGTGTTGAATTAATGGACCATAATGATCGCGAAGAATGCTGATGGAGGCATAACTCAAGCTGAATTCAAGACTCGCTTTGAGTCTCGACTCATGTCCAAAGTAGAAGTGAATCTACAGTTGGGAAAGTTCATCCATTTGAAACAAGAGGACACTACAATAAAAGAGTACATTAACAAGTTCAAGGAGTTGGCCAAATGTGGAATGAGTCTGATTGACACTCAAGCGAAGACGGCGAAGAAATTTTTGGAGGGTCTAGTTTCTCCCTTAAGGAAACTGCTCTTAACTCAAGTTCCCGTAGGGGCCAATTATGAGGCATTAGTTGAAATGGCCCTGCTTCAGACTGTTGGTGTTTGCACCAAAAACTGGCACAAACACCCAATAGAGATTTTGTAAAGGAATAAATGAAGAATAATAAATGTAAACCGAGAGAATATAGTGGTAAAGTAATAAGAAAGAAGCAAATAACAAAGACACAGCTGTTTATAGTTCTTTGACGTTGTTTGTCTACCTCCATTTTGAAGAGATATGTAACACCCCGTATTTTTATATAATTAAATAATCATATAATTATGAACAGTGAAAATAATCATTTTTGGAATTGTCAGAATTTGGCCTTGAAACTTATTCCATTGTGTTCGTGGCGATTTTCTGATCAATTTACATATATAATATGTCTCGAACGGAGTTCGTATGAAAAAGTAATTGACGTTCAAAATTTTGTATCGAGAAATAATTATACATGTAAATGTACGTAAATATATTTGTTATAAATAAATATATGTTCGTATGAAATTCCAGAAATAACGCACATTTGAATTTTAAAATAGACGTGCGTCATAAAGGTAATTAATTAACATTGCCATCATAAAAGAAATTAATTGATATTAGTAATTAAAGACAATTAATTGACATTAGCAGGCAATGTAATCAAATCAGCTATTGAAGGAAATTAATTTACGTTAATTGGTCACATGTGGAATTCGAAATAGACAAGTTTATATCGGGAAATTAATCAAGCAATGGTGATTAATTAGAATAAACAAGAAACATAAATAAAAGGTTAAACGTTTATAATTTATAACGTTTAAAAGTTAACGTTTATAAATAACATTTAATAAAACAAATAAAGCACCTTAAAAATCCAAAATAGACATGCATTATAAAGAGCATTAAATCAGAGAACTAATGAGAGTTAATTGGAATTAATAAGGAAATAAAATAATAGTTGATCTAGATTTGAATGTGCACATACAGGCAGTATATTGCTGCACATAAAAATTAATTGAAGGATCAATTAAGAAGAGGATTAATTAGATAATTGGTGGGCTGCATCTATATAAGAGAGAACGTAATGTAATTCATTCCATCAGCCGTCACTTTCTTCATCCCTTTCTTACAGTAAACAATGGCTTCTTTCTTCATTCTTTTCTCATATTTCTCACAAATCTTCACCAAATGAATCCAAATAAAATATATGTGAACAAAATAGAGAAATTGCAACAAACTAAAGAAGAGAAGTTGTAGAACGGCGTAGTAATTTTAGAAGATAGAGATTTGAAGCTAAGGACGACATGTGAGTGGATTTAATTATATATCTTTTACGTTTATGATATATTATCGTTAGATTCCCGTTAAATAATTTTATTCAGTATTTATTTCAGTAAGTGATTCTGTTAATTAGTTATGTTGAGACTGTAAATTGTATAAGAGAGCTTATAAGTAATTATTACTTATATGGAATATAGTAACCAAATTAAATATGAATAATATTAGGCTTGACAGTTAGAGAAAGGCATAAGCCTAAAAAAATAAGAAATTTACAGTTAGTTACATCTATTTTAAAAGTTGAAATTTAGCCTGTAAATGTTAGCTTCTATTTATTCCTTTATACGCGAATAAAATAGTAAAGAGAAGAAATCACAAATACGGACTAAAATAGAAGAACACTTGATTTACAGAAAATAGATGTAAATAAGAAAAGCTGAAATAAAAAAAGAAAAATAGAAATTTGCAGTAAATTATGCTAAAACACGGAAAAATAAATAAAAAGGGTAACCTAATAACTTGATTTGGAAGTAAGTGATAGATTAATTGGTTGATTTCGAAAACAGAATATATTTCTATAATTTAATATTTAAAAGATAACGATAAACATAATTGTAAGAATAAAAAGAAAGAAAAAAGGAATTAGTGTAAAATAGAGAAATTACTTTATTTTGCACTATCCAATAAGTAAAGAAATAATAAAAGAAATATCTTGCAGTTATGGATTATTGTTTATAGCATTATTTAGTATTAAAACATGGAAATGGATTTTTAGCATAGCTTTTTGTAACCAACCAAATAGAATAGAACTACTTCCTAGAATATAAGAAAATGAAGTGAAGAATTAAAGGAATTAAAGAAGGAATCAAGTTAATTAGTAGACAAGAATAGAAGCTATAGACAGAAATGTAACTAGATCTGCATTTACTGCACAGATAATAGAATAAAAGTAAAGCAGTTATTTTGATAAGTAAATTCGTAACAGTTGGACGTAGTCCCAAGCCAAGATTGTCATATAATATAAGAGAATTAAAGAAATTTAATATCATAGTAAAAGAAGACATACTAGAATAGACAAGAGACGCTTGTAATTATATTTATAATGTACAGATTATAAAAGAAAATAAAAGTGACAATTACAAGTAAAATTATAACATAGGTTATAATTAAGTTAATAAGCAAATAGAGCACAAATAATAGAAGAGACTTATTTTAATAAACTTAAGACTTAAATTAAGTTAATAAGCAAGATAATAGAAGTGGCCCACATCAACAGCATTCCCTTTCAGTCAGGAACTGATGGTCTCACAATAGTTAGGTAAGGCTGGGACAAGATTATGCTAATTTGGGTAAATAAGTAGCCAACGACATAAGAAAAGTAAACAAATACAAAATAAAAGATTAGACTTAGGGTCCAATAAAAGAGTGAGATGCGTATGAAGCAGCCCAAAGGACGAAGAGCCTAACGAAGCAGTTCATCACAGACTTCAACATAGAAGGAGCGCGTCCAACTTAGTTATTTTGGGCTAGAGGAAGTACGAGACTTCAACGGGACGTGAGGGTACTCTAGGATGGCCCTCTGGTGTAGGCATAACGGAGCAGTCCCCCGGAGGTAGGTCTGTAGGTGTTTCATAAAAAGAGTATGCCTTGACTGCTTTTTGCATGGCGGGACCATTGTAGGCAGTCAATAGGGGTTGATGTTTGGAGTAGGATATTCGTATGTCCCAGTACTTGCAAGTAAGTTTTAGTGGGCAGGACCAGAAGGATAGTCGCATGCAGATATCGGGGCAATATCAAAACCAAGAAGCGAGTTCGGGAAAGACTAGAGTTAAACCTACAGTCCAAAGATTCTTTCACTATTGAGACATTGGATTA
Source organism: Allium fistulosum (assembly GCA_030737815.1). Taxonomy (NCBI): domain Eukaryota; kingdom Viridiplantae; phylum Streptophyta; class Magnoliopsida; order Asparagales; family Amaryllidaceae; genus Allium; species Allium fistulosum. Next base: position 696,256,917 of record CM060904.1, read on the forward strand.
GGAGTGCAGCCAATTGGATGTTTAGATTGTTTGTAGTAGGGCACAACCACTTAGATCATTAGAGGTCTTTCGATTAGTTGAGGGGTTGCTCCGTGGGGCCATAGCCACGATAAGAAAAGGGATAGACCATGTAGAATATCTGTATTGTAGGCCTAACGAGGCAGTCCTTTATAGATATAGAAAATCCCCGAACGAGTTCCGTACAAGGTAGACCTTGTTTAGCAGGATTCAGGGAGTAGACATAATGATTACATATAGTCCTCAAGATACACACTGGGTGGTACATTGTGGATGTCCGAGCATTAGTATAGCCTAGTGCAGACGAAGTTTTTCGTTTTCAGAGCAGACGACGGAACATCTATATTGTAGGCCTTACGAGGCAGTCCTTTACAGATATAGTCATAGCACGCCCTAGTCGCGAGACGATGGAGTCCTTTTTGAGGAGGATACGGAAGGTACTAAGGGTAATAACTAGGACTGATACGGTCATTGGGCATATAGCTACATATATTAGTTATTAGGTTTTGATCTACTAGGGAGTAGATGGGTACGATTCACGCATAGAGGCAAGATTATTATAAACCCAATAAACCTAATATAACAGAAAATGAAAATAAAACGGTATATGTAGAATTAAACTTAGAAGTAGATAATTTGTCCACTCACCACAACTTTAGTTCTGACCCCCTCCTCGTAACATCCTACAGGTTAGGTAGATGGTAAAGACTTTCCAGCTTTGAGACACTTGTTTAGAAAGTGTTATTATATTGGTGAGTATTTACTTACTATTATATTTTAGTCAGTTCCGCTATGAGATATTTATCCGAGCTCTGATATATTTGTCTTTGCCTATTTGCAGGACACCAAAAACCCAACTCGTACTTCAGTGGGCTTGGATTTTAGCATTTTTGCGAAAAATTCGGACCTACTGGAATTCAGATTATTACATTTGGTATCAGAGCCTAGGTTTAGGATTCCTAGGTAGATAGTGAGTGAACGTATTTGTATTTTTGAATAAAATATAAATATATTATGTACTCAAATCCAAATAGTCCCCAATTATAGATTTTAACATATGGAAAGTTTTTAAGAAGTATATTTGTGCATAGTTTGTTAGTTGGGTTTGGCATGACCCAAGTATATTGAGCACTATGTTATTACCAATTTTTAGTGTACAATAAGCCATGATTTGAGAGAAGATTGGTATCCATATGTTATTGGAAGTGGGGAAGTTCCCTAGGGATAATAGGGAGAGTGTTTTGGAAGGAATAAGAGGTTTTAGTAAGAAGAAAATCCACTTTATGTCTAGCCCAATAAAATGAAACTTTTGGAATTGAAAAGTTGAAAAATATAATTGTTAATATATTTGAGGAAGTAAATATTGGGTTTTTGAAGAAAAAAGTGGTATGAAATTTAAATTGGTTTTTATATGATGTAAATTTTGTTAAAAGTGAAATTATTTTTGAAGAATTATAGAGCATGTATAGCTCACTAGTATCTTTGTAGGTAAGCAAAAATTTTAAATATAAAAACCTAGAGTGTGTTAAGTATCGAAAACATAAGTTACAACATTTATTGTTGTAATAGATGTTTTCGGTAAAAACAAAGGAAGCATAGACAACGACACTATTGTTATAGTAGGTGACTCCCAATGGAAATATTTTTGCATAGCATATGGGATTTATTAATATTTATTTTAATTGAATCCATAAACTAGTATTTTTAGGTTATAGTAACGGTGTTTTACACCACATCTATTTTGACCCAAATGGGTTTTGGAGATAATTTCTAAAGTGGTTTGTATGTACACTTATTATTTAAATAAGTAACCGATAATACCCATTTTGGGAACGTCCAGTGCCAAAGTCACTAAATGGGTAAGTCGCCAATCCCTAAAATGTACTATGTAATGTACTTTATCCGCTGGGTTACGGGTACTAGTGCGTATTTTACTAGAGGTATGAAAATGTATTCTAGTTATGAAGATATTAAAACAGTTTTGAAAATGAGTTCGTTTGAAAAAGGATGTAAGTTAAATTAATAAATTTGGTAGGAAATATCTACTGTAAGTGAATATAGATTAAACATACTTTAATCTATTGGAATCAAAAATAAATAATGAAATAATTTTCTATGAATGACAAATAAAGATGTTTTGTACAAGTTATAAGGAATACGTGAAAGAGATGTACAAGGTATGGAGAGCACCATATTTTGTATAGCCTATTTCGATAAAATAGAAAATAAATTCCTTATAATTTCATATAAACATGAAATCCTCCTTTAAAGGATTCATAGAAGGTTTTAGCATTAATAGTTTTTCATAAGAGGAAGTACTTCCAATGCATTAAGATACAAAACCATTAAGTGTAGTAAGTTAGAAACTCCTTCAAGGTTAAGTAATTGAAAAAGTAGTAAAGTTAAGAGATTTTTGATAAAATAATTGTTCTTATCTACTCCAGTTTTAGTAAATTTGAAAATATATGAAAAGAAGATATTTTGAAAACATGTGAGGATAGTTTTTTTTAAGTCAAGAAAAAAAGAAGAAGAATGTTTTAAGAACAAGCAAGACATGTTTTAAAGAAAAATGGTTCGGTGAAAAAGTAAATAAGGTTTTGGAAAGATAAAATTTTAAGTGATCAAGTACCTTTGAATTTCATAGGAAACTTTAAAATAACAATTTCAAAGGTGAGAATTTTGGGAGTTGATGTTTCAAAAATTTAGAAGCTTTAATTTTTGAAGTAAAATGAAAAATACCAAACAAAACTAGACTTTTAAATATGGAGTAGATAGGAATCATTTCCTAGGTATAACGGGAAAAGTATAAGGCTATAGCAGTAATTACTCCTAATAGTAATAATGAAAGTTTTCATAAGGTGTATAGGACACTAGTGAGAACCTAGAAATGTTGCTTCATGTGTGTAGACTATAGAAGAATAGTGAAGTGATATTAGTAAGATAGTAAGACACACGTGGTTGGAAAAAGTAGACCTTAGTTGGGGAAAAATGAAAGCTAAAGAGAGAATTTCCCCAAGCTTAGTTGCCTTTTTAGATGGAGACTGCATAGATTTAAATCCTTATCCATTGCAGTGAATGAGACTTAGTTATTCTTTTTTCAGCATGGAACAGAAGAAATGAACAGATCTTTTCGTCATGAGTAATACAACGAAAGTTGGTAATAAGTAATAGGCGGCAAGAGGAGCATATGAGTTACTTGGATTCCTAGAGTAGGACCTTTCTATGTAAGAGTGGACATGGTCCTAGACCTCCTAGCCCTAGATGATAGCTGCGTTTAGTTGCTATGTTAAAAGAAGAGTAAAAGCAGATAAAAGGTAACTAAAAGAAAACAGTAAGATCTAAAGAAAGCAATAGAAACATCAATAGAAATAAATGAGAATTGCAAAAGAAAAATACATCTTTCCCATAAATTAAGATTGGGAAAAAGTTTGAAAAGAAAAATCTTTCTTATGTAAACCATGCTTGGGAAAGAAAATATAGATTTTATAGGATAGCGGCACAAGTTCCAAGTATGGAGGGAGAGGTACACAAGAGTAAAACGGAGAAATGTTAAGTTTTTCCATTTTCTACCTTCTTTCTGACATAAGAAATCGAGTTCGGAAAATTAGATTTTTCTGAAATTCAAACATTAAAAAGTTGTGTGGTAGGATTTGGATGGAAAATTTGTTGAACTACACCTATTCAGTAGGAGTGTAGGAAAAATTGGATGAAAAATGTTTTGAGTTTTCAAAAGATTGCATTCATATAGAAATTGCAAGTATATTTAGGATGTGTGCATCGTATTTTAAAATTTATTTTTAAAGAAGAAAAGCATTCATATAGGAGGTACCGTTTAGAAATTCATGAACATGCATATATTTTGTATGGAATAACACTTTTGCACAAGGACACAGATGGTTGAAAATTTGGATGTATACAAAATGGATGTATTTAATGCGAGGAATTACATAGTTTTACCCTTGCCAAATTTCGAGGATGAAATTTTTCTAAAGGGTGGGAGAATGTAACACCACGTATTTTTATATAATTAAACAATCAAATAATTATGAACGGTGAAAATAAGCACTTTTGGAATTGTCAGAATTTGCCCTTGAAACTTATTCCATTGTGTTCGTGGCAATTTTCTGATCAAGCTACATATGTAATATGTCTCGAAGGGAGTTCATATGAAAAGTTATTGACGTTCGAAGTTTTGTATCGAGAAATAATTATACATGTAAATGTACGTAAATATATTTGTTATAAAAAATATACGTGCGTATGAAATTCCAAAAATAACGCGCATTTGAATTTTAAAATAGACGCGTGTCATAAAAGTAATTGATTAAAATTGCCATCATAAAGGAAATTAATTGTTATTAGTAATTAAAGACAATTAATTAATATTAGCAGGCAATGTAATCAAATCAGCTATTGGAGGAAATTAATTTACATTAATTGGTCACACGTGAAATTCAAAATAGACAAGTTTGATGGTGATTAATTAGAATAAAAGAGCAACATAAAAAAAGTTTAAACGTTTATAATTTATAACGTTTAAAAGTTAACGTTTATAAATAACGTTTAATAAAAAAAATAAGGCACGTTTAAAATCCAAAATAGACGTGTGTTATAAAGAGCATTAAATTAGAGAACTAATGAGAGTTAATTGGAATTAATAAGGAAATGAAATAATAGTTGATCTATATTTGAATGTGTACATATAGGCAGTATATTGCTGCACATAAAAATTAATTGAATGATCAATTAAGAAGAGGATTAATTAGATAATTGGTGGGTTGCATCTATATAAGAGAGAATATAATGTAATTCGTTCCATCAGCCGCCACTTTCTTCATCCCTCTCTTACAGTAAACAATGACTTCTTTCTTCATTCTTTTCTTCTATTTCTCACAAATCTTAACCAAATGAATCCAAAAAAAATATATGAGAACAAAATAGAGAAATTGCAACAAACTAAAGGAGAGAAGTTGTAGAACGACGTAGTAATTTTAGAAGATAGAGATTTAAAGCTAAGGACGATAGGTGAGTGGATTTAATTATATATCTTTTACGTTTATGATATATTATCGTTAGATTCCCGTTAAATAATTTTATTCGGTATTCATTTAAGTAAGTAATTTTGTTAATTAGTTATGCTGAGACTGTAAATTTTATAAGAGAGGTTATATGTAATTATTACTTATATGGAAAATAGTAATCAAATTAAATATGAATGGTATTAGGCTTGATAGTTATAGAAAGACATAAGCCTAAAAAATAATAAATTTACTGTTATTAACATCTAGTTTAAAAGTTGAAATTTAGCCTGTAAATGTTAGTTTCTTTTTATTTCTTTTTATGCGAATAAAATAGTAAAGAGAAGAATTCACAAATACGGACTAAAATAGAAGAATGCTAGATTTACTGAAATTAGATGTAAATAAGAAAAGCTGAAATAAAAGAAGAAAAATAGAAATTTGCAGTAAACTACGCTAAAACGGGGAAAAATAAATAAAAAGGTAAACCTGCTAACTTGATTTTGAAGTAAGCGATAGATTAATTAGTTGGTTTAGAAAAGAGAATACATTTCTATAGTTTAATATTTAAAAGATAACGATAAACATAATTGCAAGAATAAAAAGAAAGAAAAAGGGAATTAGTGTAAAATAGAGAAATTATTGTATTTTGCACTATCCAATAAGTAAAGAAATAATAAAAGAAATATCTTGTAGTTACGGATTATTGTTATAGCATTATTTAGTATTAAAACATGGAAATGGTTTTTTAGCACAACTTTTTGCAACCAACCAAATAGAATAGAACTACTTCCTAGAATATAAGAAAATGAAGTGAAGAATTAAAGGAATTAAAGAAGGAATCAAGTTAATTATTAAACAAGAATAGAAGCTATGGACAGAAATGTAACTAGATCTGCATTTACTGCACAGATAATAGAATAAAAGTAAAGCAGTTATTTTGATAAGTAAATTCGTGACAGTTGGACGTAGTCCAAAGCCAAGATTGTCATATAATATAAGAGAATTAAATAGAATTCAATATCATAATAAAAGAAGACAGACTAGAATAGACAAGAGACGCTTGTAATTATATTTATAATGTACAGATTATAAAAGAAAATAAAAGTGACAATTACAAGTAAAATTATAACATAGGTTATAATTAAGTTAATAAGCAAATAGAGCACAAATAATAGAAGAGACTTATTTTAATAAACTTAAGACTTAAATTAAGTTAATAAGCAAGATAATAGAAGTGGCCCATATCAACAGCATTCCCTTTCAGTAAGGAACTGATGGTCTCACAATAGTTAGGTGAGGCTGTGACAAGATTATGCTAATTTGGGTAAATAAGTAGCCAACGGAATAAGAAAAGTAAACTTAACGCAAAATAAAAGATTAGACTTAGGGTCCAATAAAAGAGTGAGATGTGTTTGAAGCAGCCCAAAGGATGAAGAGCCTAATGTAGCAGTTCATCATAGATTTCGGCATAAAAGGAGCACGTCCTACTCTAGGATACCCCTCTGGGGCAGGCATAACGAAGCAGTCCCCCAGAGGTAGGTCTATAGGTGTTCCATCAAAAGTGTATGCCTTGACTGCTTTTTGCATGGCAAGACCATTGTAGGCAGTCAAAAGGGGTTGATGTTTGGAGTAGGATATTCGTATGTCCCTGTACTTGCAAGTAAGTTTTGGTGGGCAGGACCCAAAAGGATAGTCGCATGCGGATATCAGGCCAGCATCAAAACCAAGAAGCGAGTTCGGGAAAGACTAGAGTTAAACCTACAGTCCAATGATTCTTTCACCATCGAGACATTGGATGTGGGGTGCGGCCTATTTTATGTTTAGATTGTTTGCAATAGGGCACAACCACTTAGCTCTTTAGAGGTCTTTCGATTAGTTATGGTGTGGCTGCGTGGGACCATAGCCATGATAAGAAAAGGGATAGACCAAGTCGAATATCTGTATTGTTGGATTAACGAGGTAGTCCTTTACAGAAATAGAAAATCGCTGACTGAGTTCCGTACAAGGTAGACCTTGTTTAGCGGGATTCAGGGAGTAGACAGAACGATTATGTATAGTCCTCACGGTACGCACTGGGTGGTACATTGTGAATGTCCGAGCATTAGTATAGGCTAGTGCGGACGTAGTTTTACATTTTCAGAGCAGACGACGGAACGTCTGTATTGTAGGCCTTACAAGGCAGTCCTTTACAGATGTAGTCACAGCATGCCCTAACAGCGAGACGATGGAGTCCTTTTCGAGGAGGATACGGAAGGTACTGAGGGTAGTACCTAAAACCGATAAGGTCATTGGGAATATAGCTACATATATTAGTTATTAGGTTTTGATCTACTAGGGTGTGGATTGGTACGGTTCACGCATAGAGGCGAGAGTATTATAAACCCAATAAACCTAATATAACAGAAAATGAAAATAAAACGGTATATGTAGAATTAAACTTAGAAGTATATAATTTGTCCATTCACCAGAACTTAGTTCTGACTCCCTCCTCATAACATCCTACAGGTTAGGTAGATGGCAAAGGCTTTCTAGCTTTGAGACACTTGTTTAGAAAGTGCTATTATATTGGTGAGTATTATTTACTATTATATTTTAGTCAGTTCCGCTATGAGATATGTATCTGAGCTCTGATATATTTGTCTTTGCCTATTTGCAGGATACCAGAAACCCAACTCGGGCTTCAGTGGTCTTGGATTTTTCATTTTTGCGAAAAATCCGGACCCACTGGAATTCGGTTGTTACAATATAGCTTTATTAATCTCTTTGTAAACTGAGTACAATAGGGATCAGATGAAAATCCTTAGTTACAAAAGTATACAAAGGACCAGGCAGCGTAAAGATCCCCAAAATGAAGAATCAAGCCTGCATTTATAGAGGAAGACGACAAAATATCTCCTTGAAAATTCGAAGTAAGATCTCCAGAGCTATGAGGGCCCATATGATGGATCGCATGAAGCAAATCCCAAGAAATTAGGATCGGGGCCAATCCCTATTTTGGAGGAGTTTGAGGTGCGATCCTTATGGGAGCTTCTCCATGTTGTATTATGCTTAGTCTCAAAGTTTCATGCCAATTAGATTAGTGAAACTCGAGTTATTGATCAACCTTTGTTGCAACAGGTGAAGTTGGCTGATTTAAACCGATCTTTACAGAGGGAAGAGGGCCGATCCCTCTTGCTTAGTCCTTGCGAGGTGCGATCCCTAGGTCCTTAGGTTCCCCACATCTTGTCCCCAAAGTTTCATATGTATTTGACACATGGCTCTAAAGATATAGATCATTTTCTATTGGGTTGCACTTGTTTGGATGAAATAGGCTGATCCCTTTGGTTGAGAGGGATTATAGCCGATCCCTTTTCAAGTCTAAACTATATCCCATATTTCGAACACCCTGCATTGCATACTCCCAATTCCATTCAATCACGGCTTCATACTATCATCTGTACTTGATTTTTGGACCCCACAATCATAGCTCTGGGCTTACTTGCCTTGATGACAGTCGAGTCTAACTTGTCCAATTAGTTTGGATATTGCCGATCCAAAATGCCGGATAACACTTGCTCCTCAAAGTACGTCTTGTGTTGAACATGACGTGCTTTGAATCGAAGCAAGCTAGAGTTGCTGGAAAGAAATCCATCCTGTTTTCTGAATAGTTGCTATCCTTTTGTCGAATTATTTTCCCAAAGTGTCATACCCTCTTTAATCATCATGACACTTGGTCGGTTTCCAATAGTATAAACATAGGATTATATTCCGTTATTTGCTATCTTTGTCCGATTCTATGGGGCTAGTAAGCTTTGGCTATCTGATTCAGTCTTGACCTTGAAAACTTCAGGTTTGGATTCCATTTCCGTCGATTTCAAAAATTGAATGTCTAGAATATATACGTGCACGTTCAAGTACATGTTCTAGTCGTTGGCTCCCGGATGTGTTTGCACGATCAGTGGTTGTCACCAATTATCATTGAAATAGATGCAATTTCATTACACTTTATATTTATTTACTTTATATAGTTTTTGATGTACATATTTGCATGCATATAGGGTTCATACTCGATCCTTTTCCTCAACCCTTCTCTTTCTTTTTTTCTTGCTATAATAGGGATCGATATTAAAGTTTGAGGAGGAAGGGGTTGGTTGCATTGTTAAGTGGAGGGATCGGTTGTTTGTGGAGCATGGAGGGATCGCTGTTGGTGTACTCGGCTAAGGGATCAGTCGTATTGGTTTTGGCATAGGGATCGGTGGTGTTAGAGAATGGAGAGATCGGTCTTTGGCTCTTCGAGAGGGATCGGTTGTATTAAGATAAAGCGATCGGCTATGAGGACCCAGCCGATTCTAAGCCTTTTGAATTGAACTTGAACATTGAACCAATCTATATTCACTTGCACGAACAATCAGAACTGATCACGCCTTAACTAACTTGAACAAATGATGATAACGAACAACAGGGCTTGCTTATCCAACTTTGAATTTGAAATTGAAAAACTAAACTACTAGGACTTGAACTTGAATTAAAACTTAACATATGGACTTCAATAATGGACTTCACACTTTGGTATATTGATAGTCGATCCAAAGCTTACACAATCGATCAATCTAAATGCCAATTGAGACGGTCTGCGATGACGGTCACTTTGGTCGGAATCCAAAGTCACGTCACTTTCATTTTCTTTTAATTTTGAACTGTTTATCTCTGCACTGCACAATACTGCACCACACTATTTTATACTGAGCATGAGGGGACAAGTAAAATTTTCTAATCTTGATTATCTACTGAGTTTAGTTGATATAGGCTCCAAATGTTTAGGGCGTTTATCCGCAATGCCTTTTGGACAACATTCATAACAAAACAATTCAGGTGTCAAGTCAAGTTCTACGACTGTATCCGGTAGACTTTCTCCTGAACATAAAAACCACGCAACTGGAGTTTCCCCGTCCCTTGGTCGACCTTTTCTCTTAAGTTCCTATCCTTCTGGTGGAAGAGATAATTCCTACCCCTAACACTATAGAAGGTGTAGTATTTTTGGACAATCTGACGAATTCCTAGGCCTCCAGAATTCGTTAGGCTGCTCTTCATAAGCTTGCTCTAAACATGGATCTCTTTTGGAGAAGTTCTACTCCCCTTAGTGAGTGACATGGATTATTTGCCCCTGGAGGGGTATACAACATGCAATAAATTTATGTGTTGGGCAGGATGTGTGCCGCCTTTTAATTCTTTTATCCGAGAGATGCTAAATTATCTACGAATGGCACCTGCTCAACACATTCGAACAACTATGCTTTTCTTCATTGCACTTTCTTGCTATTTATGGAAGTTTTGTTCCACCGCCATCTCCTAAAGGCATCAGGTTTATCTACAATTTCAAACGACGGATAGGAAATCCTTCGTATACTTTCCTTGAGCCTTCGCCCAATTGTCAAGTTCTGACTGGTGCTTAGAACAAGCTCAATATCTTTATACACGAATGGTTCTACGTTCGTTGTCCGTCTAGCTTCGCGAGGCGGTGGTTGGAAGGACGTAAGTGTTTCCTTCACTTTATTCTCAAATTCTTTAGGCTGAGCCGTATCCTGAACTAACAAATACTTTGAAACTTTATAGGTGTCCATCGACGTCCAGAAGGTGGTAGTTTTTCAAGGGTGGTTTCTGCAATCCAGCCACCCCAGTTGAGGATAGGGACATCAGATCCCTTGTAACCGATGAGTGGTTATGTCCTTTTGGACTGTTAAAAGAAGGTCGCAATATCAGGCTTCCGGAAAGCATTGCGTTGCAAAGAAATGTTCTGTAACAAGAAGGCGGCACTGGTAGCCCTGACGTGCCCTCAGTCGAGGAGGCTCGGGACGATGCCGAAGAAGGTGAAATTAGAGGTGATGAAACCAACAAGCCTAGGGATGCTAATGCAGGCCCGGGAAATGCGCCTATGGTTGAACCATCACAAGGCGCACAATCTTATGTGCTAATAAGAAAAGTAAAAGGCTCAGTTACAAACTCCGTAGGAGAAAAACCGCCAGAGAGCTTGAGTTCATCATTACCTCTGTTGAATAAAGGTCTTCCTCTCAACCTTTAGAAAGTTCAATGGAAGGGCCCTTGAGTCACCCCATCCCTGACGATATCATGACCTATGACTTCCACAACATTACTGTTGGGGGTTTAATTCTCCCACCAGGATTGGTGATGACATTCCTCCAACTAGCAATGGGGAAATCACTCTTATAAGCAAGGCTACGATAACTGGTCCGTCGGGGGGGGGGAGACACTAGGACACTCATTATCACGTGCACTGCACTACACGATTTTTATCCATCTTTTATTCGATGGTAACTTATATGCTCTTATTTTGTTGGCAAGTGCTAAGTCTCATTCCCATGCCTTTGATCGCTTGAGGGGCTCCTCAACACACTATAGATACAGTCGTGGTCATGACCCAGGCAGGTGTGGAGAAAGGGACGACAGTCGTTAAAGAAGCTATCATTCAAGGGAGTCTTCATCCTCCAAACAAAAGTTCAAATCTCCATCATCTCATCAGGAAGTTCATCCCAATCCTCTTGTACATAGCGACGATCAGACCTCTTCCCATGTTCCCCAAACTGTGCCGCTTGAGCATTATTCAGGTTCGTCTTGTTCTCGACAACCTCGCGATCGTAGTATGAGAAAACGCCCAATTCCCCAAATAGCTCCCAAGGCCTCTACGGCAGAAATATCGGTCGAACTTAAGGTCAATTTTCCTAAAATCTGCTTCGATGGGCTAAAGTTTCTTCCTTGCATCCATAAAATTCCAGGTAGTGCTAAAGCAAGTTCACTTGCATGTGCTAATGATGTTTTCATGCAGCATGAAGCATTCCAGCATTTAGCCGAGAATCTCTGAGGTGTCTACTAAATGGAAACATGAAATTGATCGCCTTAAACTGTAAGCGATCCATGATAAAGACATAAGCAAACACCAAGATGATGAGATCATGGAGTTGACATTGCAGCTAGCTGCCATAGAGAAGAGTGTTGAAGAAACATCGAAGGCAGTTAGTCGTTTGGAAATGGCTCACAAAAAGGAACTGGATGCTACCCTCTACTACAGCGGTGTGCTTTCTCTGGAGAAGGACACACTACAAAAAAAGAAAACACTTTAGCCCGTCACATTGAGGAACTCAAAGAAGTCCTAAAGAAAGAGATGGAAGAAAAACTCAAAGTTCAGGAGGAGTCTCAAAGATATTATAAAGAGGCCATTGAGGCTTAGGAAATAAAAATTAAACTTGACAAGAAACTCGCTCAAATTGAAGTCCTCAAGGAAGAGGCAAAGGAAGCTGGCCATAATGAAGTTAGAGAACAAATTGAGGCTCGGTTGGAGGATGCTAAAGAGGTTGGATGGAATGAGATTAAGGACATGTTTGATCCTTTAATTGCTGAATATAATACTAAAGTCCTAATCCATCATGATTTGAGTTTTCTTGAAGAGGGCTACCTCGAATCGCTCGCCGATGCATGGGAATATATCATCGAAATGAAGAAGAAAACCCTTGGCGAAGCTGATTTGGATGAGGAGAAACTGCTACGAGAGACCCTTCATGCAAATGAACCTTTAGATCTTGCTGCTGCAAGGATCCTATACTTTGATATTTTAACACCCTTCGACAAAGGGAAAAACACTATTGATGCTTTAATGTCTGATCCCAAAGGTCCCCCTTGACTTCAAATAGCCGGAGCATCAGTTTCACTTGGCTCGGGACAGGATCTGAGCTTTAATCCGAACAGACCTGGTTATCAATCAAAGGTGCTGACTCCTATTCAAGAAGGGAGCACTCCGACGACAACTGAAAATCAGCCGAACATAGGTATCCCGCTCTACTCTCCATCATTCTAGAGGTTTCGTTCCTCATGCCCAATGGTTATGGGCTTATTTTCTTGAACCTAAGAACCTATAAGTCTTTCAGGTCCTAGTAACACTCTAGGAAGCACTGCCGCTGTGGAGCAATAGCTAACGTATACGAAAATTCCAATGGCTACCGACATTACAGTGCCCAATGCTCAAGTTATTGGTGCACTTGATGATGAAAAGGCCGACGATCAGCCGCTGCCTGATGAATTTAATAATGTCGTGATCACGGGTGCCACCGAACACACTGATGAGCTCAGGTTGAAGGAGTGCATCGAGAGGGAGGAGTTACTGAAGAAAAAAGCTAAAGCTGAACCCATTGATGTGGACGTCGATGATCCAAATCTCGTTCAACTGTAAGTTATTCCACCCGGCAGGTCGGTTCCCGAAGAACACCCTCCAATCTCTGAAAGCTCTCCTGCCAAGGGTGGTAAAGGATCGAAGAGAGGGACAGGCAGAGGCTCAGGTGGATCGACTCCTAATAAATCCAAAAGAAAGAAGAGGCAAAAGAAGTAGCAGCCACTTCGGCTTAGTTTGTATATAGCTTGTATAATTGTTTTTCTTTTTTGTTGGTTGTGATTGTGTGGGTACGACCCCTGCTTTTGGATAAACTTGAACTACGATTTTCCAGTTTAATGTGCAAATAAAAGTTATTTATTTTTTGTTGAACTCTTATGTAAATTTTGTTTAAGTAGTCAAGCTATTACTTTTCCATTCAATGTACTTGTAGTTTGTTGCTCATTGATTCAGATAATCATCCGTTAATTTTTACTTAAGGCCTCCATGTGATCATGGCCTCAAGTTGTACCAAACACTAGGCTCGAGCCTTAGTGTTACACCATCAGATTCTGCGATTTGATTGATTATACTCCTGCCCCCAATCCCGTGTTAGCGAAGTTAAATAATGGATGATCGAACTCCATCCTTAGTGAGTTTGTACTCCTTATGTCGGTTTCAGGTCAGAGTTTACCAAATAGTGAGTGGTCGAACCACACTCATCTATTTGTTTATAATCTAGTACGCACTCTAGGGACTTAGAGTGATTTTGAAAAATAGCTGGACCGTACTTTCCTTGATTGATTTGTTCCTAAGTCCGGGGTTTAACTTAGCGAGCGATCGGCCGTGTCATGATCGCTTTTGATTCGTGGGTGTCCCATCGCTCGATGGGATTAATTAGGTTATCAGATGGTCAAGTCACTTCCATTTCTTATTAGGTACTCTGTCCATCGGGTTGTGAGCAAGAATCATCAAATAAACGGTCAGACCATGCTCATTTTGTTTAGTTCAATCATGAACTTATGTAATCGGCTAGCTCCAAACTCTAGGACCCTACTTGGACATGTCAATATTAGTTACTCGGGTATCATAACCAATATGCAATGGTACAACTATCACAGATATGAAGGAAATTTCAAATTTTATTTCCCAAATGGAAAGAAATAACATAATTTGTCTTATTACATATCTGGAAAATCAAATGTTAAAGAAAATTCGAAAATTGAACACAACTGAATGAAAAAGAATAAACTAAGTGAAATAGCATCATAAATGCTCGTTGTTCCACACCCTTGAAAGCGTAACACCATCAACAGTCGCTAGCTTGAAAGTTCCTTTTCTAGGCCTCTGTTTAATGACATTCAGTCCTTCCTAAGTAGGATTCATGTGTGATGGGGTAGGAAAAACTCGTTTCAAGATGGGATCGCCGATTTCAAAGGTTCTAGGTCGGAATTTAGTGTTGTAATATCAGCCGACTCGGTGTCGATGTGCAGCTGCCCTCAAATCAGCTTCTTCGTAGTTCTCATCTACAAAGTCTAGAGATTCTAAGAGGAGATCTCTATTCATTTTGGGATCGTAGTAGGTTACTCGATGAGAAGGGACTTCGAGTTCAACAGGAATAATGGCTTCGAAGCCATAAGCAAGGGCGAATGGAGTATGGCTAGTCGTAGACTTGTAGGTGGTTCTGTAAGCCCATAACACAGTTCTGAGTTCATCCATCCACTTGCCTCTAGCCTTTTCCAAACGCTTCTTCAAAATGGACTTTATGATTTTGTTCACTGCTTCAACTTGCCCGTTTGCTTGAGGGTGAGCAACTACCGCAAATCTCTTTTCAATATGATGCCGACGACAAAAGTTTTTGATTTCAGCATCGTCGAATTGAGTCCCATTATTAGTTACAATGGTTCATGGAAGGCAAAAATGATAAATGATGTTTCAGACAATGAAATTGATTTCTTTCTTTATCATGATCGTAGCTAAAGGTCCCGCTTCGAGCCATTTGGTGAAGTAATCAGCTGCTACGATGGCGTACTTTGCACCGCCTTTTGAAATCGTTAAAGAACTGGTAATATCTATGCCCCATATGGAAAATGGCCATGGACTGACCATTTATGCGATTTCCATCGGTGGGGCTCTCAGAACTTTTGCATACATCTGGCACTTGTCGCATCGCTTAGCATAATCAGCAGCATTTCAGTTGACAGTTAGCCAATAATACCCATAATAGAGTATTTTCTTTGCTAGGGTTTGTCCCCCAGTGTGATCGCCACATTCCTCTTCATGAACTTCCTTTAGACTCATTTTATTTCATCATGAGCGATACACTGGAGCAGGGGAACCGAAAAACCGTTTCTATGCATGACTCCTTCCTGAATGATATATCGTGAAGCTTTGCGAAGGACTTGTCGTCTTTCATTCCTCCCTTTAGGAAGAACCCCTGTAGCAAATAGTCTTTAATCGAAGTCATCCACGACTCCTTCTTAGGCTCTGTCTCTAGTACTCAGTCGATTTCCATCTGGTTTATGCCTGGAGCGTCTAGTACTTTGACTGGAATCAAGCCCATTTTTTGTGCATCCTTGGTGCTAGCAAACTTTGCTAATGAGTCGACCTATTTGTTTTGATCTCGAGGAATATGCGTGATGTCATAATACTCAAAGTCAGTCAATAGCTCTTGAACTCGGATAAGGTATGGAGCGAGTCGTTGTCCTTTAGCCTGGTAATCTCCCCTGACTTGGTATACCACCTACTGGGAATCACTAAAGATTTCAAGAGATTTTATTCATAGTTCTTTGGTGAGTTTGAGTGCAGCAATCAGAGCTTCATACTCAGCTTTGTTGTTCACTACAGGGAAGTCAAACTTCAAAGCGTAGTAAACTAATCGATTTTCTGGAGTTACTAGCAAGATTCTAGCCCTAGAACAATGATCATTGGATGCTCTAACCATATATGTTACCCCACCTTTTGGTCAAGGCCGAGATATCAACAAATTGGCTAAAAAGGATGGATATTAGGATTGGAGATCGATTGAAAATAAGGTTATGATCGATACCGTCAAAATTGGACTAAGCTCCAATCAAGGTGGGATCAATCAGGAATGATAAACAAGGTTTGGTAAGGCTGCACTTCAAATATCAGGTCAATTGGAATTCATATGCTTGAGTTATGGATGGATCAATATTTGTATGATCGATTAGAAACAAGGCTATGATCGATACCGTCAAAATTGGACCAAGCTCCAATCAAGGTGGGATCGATCGGGAATGATAAACAAGGTTCGGTAAGGCTACACTTTGAATTTCAGGTCAATTGGAGTTCATATGCTCGAGTTATGGATGGATCAATATTCATATGATCGATTGGAAACAAGGCTATGATCGATACCGTCAAAATTGGACCAAGCTCCAATCAAAGTGGGATCTATCGGGAATGATAAACAAGGTTTGGTAAGGCTACACTTTGAATTTCAGCTTAATCGGAGTTCATATGCTCGAGTTATGGATGGATCAATATTCGTATGATTGATTGGAAACAAGGCTATGATCGATACCGTTAAAATTGGACCAAGCTCCAATCAAGGTGGGATCGATCAGGAATGATAATCAAGGTTCGAAAAGGCTACACTTCGAATTTCAGGTCAATCGGAGTTCATATGCTCAAGTTATGGATAGATCAATATTCGTGAAAAGCTGGCCCGTATCGATGCTCTCGTATCCACACTACAGATACCAGATGATGGATACCAAATGATGGATACCAGATGATGGGTACGAAGTGATGGATACTAGCAGATGGATACGAAGTGATGGATACTAGTTGATGGGTACGAAGTGATGGATGCCAGCTGATGGGTACGAAGTGATGGATACCATATGATGGATACGAAGTGATGGGTACCAGATGATGGATAACAAGTGATGGGTACCAGATGATGGATACCAAGTAATGGATACCAGAAGATGGATATGAAGTGATGGATACCAGCTGATGGATACGAAGTGATGGATATGAAGTGATGGATACCAAATGATGGATACAAAGTGATGGATACCAGATGATGGATACGAGGAGATGGATACCAGATGAGGATACCAGATGATGGATACCGGGTGATGGATACCCGATGATGGATACGAGATGATGGATACCATATGATGGATACGAGATGATGGATACCATTGGATACGAAAGGATGGATACCAGATGATGGATACGAGATGATGAATACCAGATGATGGATACGAGATGATGGATACGAGATGATGGATACCAGATGATGGATACCAGATGATGGATGCGAGTTGATGGATACGAAATCATCAGCCTACACTCGAAAATGCAAACTTGGATCGATCATAACTCTGAAACCATAGATCCAAATGCTATGAAATTTTCACTGGAGTTTTCTTGTTCACTCAAGAACATCCATAATCGATCTCAACTTCATTGGACTACTTTTGGATCGATATGAATTGTACTCGGATCGATCCAAAATCACTCTAGATCGATATGGTGGTCCCACCTGCGCAATAGAATAGGTATTCCAGGTTCTAAGGTGGATAATTTTGGATTTACACCTATAAATAGCGGTCCTATGGCAACTAAAAGGGGGATCTCTTTTGTTCTTTACGTCGAAACTCTGCTATTTTGTTTATTGATGTTCAAAGGCTTGTAGCTGTAATCTCAATACAAAAGGAATAAAAGGATTGGTTCAAAGTGGAGGTAGGCCGGAGATAGCCAAACCACTATAAACGTTGTGTCTTCTCTTACTTCCTTTCATTTTAATTTTTCTATTTCTTCATTTTTATTCTCTACATTATTTGGATCTGAGATCTGTGTTAAGATATTGAGGATTTGTGCATAAACACTGGTGCTTTCACTACATATGGGGTTTGTGACAAATTTTGGCACAAACACTTTGGTGCTTTCACCGAGAAAGACTAGCACCTGCTACATCGGATTTGGAGTTCAGATTTGGAAATTTAAAGGATTGGATTTAGAAGGAACCATGGTTAGGCCATTAACAAGGAGACAAGTGACAGAAAGGAGTCAGCACGAAGGGAGTCAGGAGGCTTCCTCAGGAGCAAATCTGACCTCAGTTTTCATCACCAAAGATGAGATGGAGATGATGATGGATGCTATGCAGGAAGGATTGTTGAAAAGGTAGGAGGAAATGATGAAGAACCTTCTCAGACAGTTTGGATAGGCAGGAGCAGTAGGAGCTATTGGAGTTCAGATCCACGGTGCTGGAACAGAAGGACTCAACAGACAATCAGATGGAGCAGCTCACCAGGGCGCAACCCCCAATCAGCACACAACTACCAATATGGATGGATCCAGATTCAGAAGCACACTACCAGGCAATGGTAGACCAATCGATGGAGGGATTCCAGGTGACACCGTACAACATGGTGCCGACAATAGCACGAGAGAACGTGATGAAGAGTATACACCAGAATTCCCTCAGGGACTCGGAGGGCAATCCTTGGTGGACAACACTGGATTAGCTGAGATTATCAAGTGAACTATGCGTGGTGGTCTGACGAACAAAGATCTGGAAGGGGTGAATAGGAGTCCATTTACCCGTGACATCGGGATGGCTAGGAATCCACCAGAGTTCAAGCTGCCTACTTTGGAAGTATATAATGTAGGACCGATCCTACCGATCATTTGATGAGGTGTACAAGACACATGGAAGTGCTGAGGGCATCGAAGGAGATTATGGCAAAATGTTCCCCCCTATACTTGACGGATATAGCTGCTATGTGGTTCAGGCAGTTGGAAAATGGATCTATTAGGACATGGACAGAATTGGTGGACAGGTTTTTGGAGTAGTTTCGGGTTCATATCAAGAGGCCGAAGAATGTGATGACACTGACGTCGGTGAAACAGAAGACAAGAGAGTCCCTCAGGACTTTCCTAACTCGGTTTAGTGCAGCGGTTGCTTCGGTGGATCGGATGGATCCATCAATGGTTCTAATGGCGGCAGTGTTAGGAGTCAGAGACAACTTGGATTTCAAGATATCATTGATACAGGATCAACCAATGGATCTCGGGGAATTCTTTCGTGAGGCCGAAAGATTCCTTAGGCAGGAGGTTGCAAGTTTGGATATGAAACCAAAGGAAGTAAACATGGTCAAGGATGGAGGACCATCCGGTGAAAGCTCAGGAAATGATAAGGATAAAGGGAAGAGGAAGTCGGATGACGATTTTGGCAAAGCAAGGAAGCGCGGGGGAGAACCAAAATTCGCCACTTACACAGGACTGAATGAGACATTGGAAAGGATTTACATGGAAACTCGAGATTTCCTTCTTTACCGAAGGCCGACAAAGAGGGAACGTTCGGAACGCGAGAGGGCATCCAGAAGGCACTGTCTCTTTCATGAGCTTGACGGGCATGATACTAATAGTTGTAGGCATCTAAAGGATATAATTAAGGTGCACATAAGGAGTGGTCAGTTGCAGCAGTACATCGAGACTCGGAATGTGGCAGTGGAACAGGAGCAGCCACCATCTACCTCAAATAACGACGGTAAAAGGCCCAAGAATGATGGTCGGTTGGTCATCAACTGATCGGGGTGGTATGGAATAAGTAGCAAACTCTGGGCAGACAACTAAGTCACTTACTCATGTACGGGGACGGCGATAGCCCCTAGGCGTGCTCTGAGATGATGATAAATCGTGATGCCCTAGTATGTGAAATCTACCTTTTCTTTTTGGTTTGGACATTTGCTTTTTCCGGTTTGGTTTTGGATTTTTGTTTGGACTCTTGGTTTTGTTGATTTTCAAGTTCGGATTTTGGCTCGGATGCTAGTTTTTTAGTTTGGTTTGGATTTTTTATATGGATTTCTAGTTTTATGGTTTGATCTAGATTTCGGATTGGATTTTGATTGGAATTTTATCTGGTTTTTTGTAAAAGGTCATCAGGTATGGACTATGCCTGGTAAGGGGTAAGTCGCTTTGTCCGAAAGTGGCGAATCGACTTATTTCAGGTCGTCGAGTATGGACTATGCTCGGCAAGGGTCCGGAGAGACCAGGATTCGGCCTAGGACTTAGGCCCTATATTATCTGTCATTTATTATAACAGGTCGTCGAGTGTGGATTACGCTTGGTAAGAAATCGAAAAGGTTATGGATCAGATGATGTGGCTATGGATGGAATATGGACTTTGGATGTCGGATTTACAGCTATTCAAAACACGCATTCTTACTACAAGGCATGTTTTGAGGGGCAAATGTTACCCCACCTTTTGGTCAAGACCGGGATATCAACAAATTGGCTAAAAAGGATGGATTTCAGGATTGGAGATCGATTGGAAATAAGGCTATGATCGATACTGTCAAAATTGGACTAAGCTTCAATCAAGGTGGGATCGACCAGGAATGATAAACAAGGTTCGGTAAGGCTACACTTTGAATTTCAGGTCAATCGGAGTTTATATGGTCAAGTTATGGATGGATCAATATTCGTATGATCGATTGGAAACAAGGCTATGATCGATACCGTCAAAATTGGAACAAGCTCCAATCAAGGTAGGATCGATCGGGAATGATAAACAAGGTTCATTAAGCCTACACTTCGAATTTTAGGTCAATCAGAGTTCATATGCTCAAGTTATGGATGTATCAATATTCGTATGATCGATTGGAAACAAGGCTATGATCGATACCGTCAAAATTGGATCAAGATCCAATCAAGGTGGGATCAATCGGGAATGATAAACAAGGTTCGGTAAGGCTACATTTCGAATTTTAGGTCAATCGGAGTTCATATGCTCGAGTTATGGATGGATCAATATTCATATGATCGATTGGAAACAAGGCTATGATCGAAACCGTCAAAATTGGACCAAGCTCCAATCAAGGTGGGATTGATCGGGAATGATAAATAAGGTTCGGTAAGGCTACACTTCGAATTTCAGGTCAATCGAAGTTCGTATGCTCAAGTTATGGATGGATCAATATTCGTGAAAAACTGGCCCATATCGATGCTCTTGTATCCATCACTATGGATACCATATGATGGATACGAAGTGATGGATACCAGAAGATGGATACAAAGTGATGGATACCAGCTAATGGATACGAAGTGATGGATATCGGATGATGGATACGTAGTGATGGATACCATATGATGGATACAAAAGGATGGATACCAGATGATGGATATGAGATAATGGATACCAGATGATGGATACCAGAGGATGGATACCAGATGATGGATACCAGATGATGGATACCAAATGATGGATATGAAAGGATGGATACCAGATGATGCATACGAGATGATGGATACGAGATGATGGATACTAGATGATGGATACCAGATGATGGATACGAAAGGAAGGATACAGATGATGGATATGAGATGATGTATACCAGATGATGGAAACGAGATGATGGATGCGAGTTGATGAATACGAAATCATCAGCCTACACTCGAAAACGCAAACTTGGATCGATCATAACTCTCAAACCATAGATCCAAATGCTATGAAATTTTCATTGGAGTTTGCTTTTTCACTCAAGAACGTCCATGATCGATCTCAGTTTCATTGGACTACTTTTGGATCTATACGAATTGTACTCGGATCGATCCAAAATCACTCTAGATCGATCCGATGGGCCCACCTGCGTAAGAGAAGTGGTATTCCAGGTTTTAAGGCGGATATTTTTGGATTTACAACTATAAATAGCAGTCCTATGGCAACTAAAAGAGGTATCTCTTCTGCTTTTTACGCCGAAACTCTGCTATTTTGTTCATTGATGTTCAAAGGCTTGTAACTATAATCTCAATACAAAAGGAATAAAAGGATTGATTCAAAGTGGACGTAGGCCGTCGATAGCCGAACCACTATAAACCTTGCGTCTTCTCTTACTTTCTTTCATTTTAGTTTTGCTATTTCTTCATTTCTATTTTCTACATTATTTGGATCTGAGATCTGTGTTAAGATATTGAGGATTTGTGTATAAACACTGGTGCTTTCACTACATCTAGGGTTTGTGACCAATTTTGGAGCAAACAAAATACATTCTCCACCGAATGGTGGGGGCTTCATCACTCATTCGGAGATCATCCTGTGTTGTGAATTCAGCTATAAAGTCCGCCAATGCCTGTCCCTGGATGGATCTTGGAAGGAGTTAGGTAATATTGAGTTGGATCAATTAGATGTTCCACTTGAGTAACCTTCCTGATGTCTCAGGTCGCTGTAGGACCTGTCGTAATGGCTGATCGGTGTAAACGTTGATGGGATGAGCCTGAAAATAAGGGTGGAGCTTTCACGAAGCAATCAATAAGCAGTACGCCAATTTCTCTATTTTTGGATAGTTCCTTTCAGCTCCTATTAATCGCTTGCTAACATAATAGACCGGTCTCTGGACTCGATTCTCCTCACGAAGCAGTGCGACACTTATAGCGTGTACCGACATGGCCAATTAGATATACAAGTCTTCATGATCCACCGGCTTAGACAAGATGGGAGGCCTCTCTAAGTGGTTCGCCAAAGCTTGGAATGCGTCTTCACAATCCTATGTCTATTCAAAGTTTCTTTTCCCTCTTCTAATCAAGTTAAAGAATGAAATGCATTTATCGGTAGCTTTGGAAATAAATCGACTTAGGGCAGCAACCTTCCCATTTAGGCTTTGTATTTGTTTGAAGGTCTTTGGGCCTGAATGTTGTGAATTGCTCGAATCTTCTTGGGATTAGCTTCGATTCTGCGAGCACTGAGATGAAACCCAAGAACTTTCCTGATGCAACGCCAAAAGAACATATTAGAGTATTGATCTTCATTCTGTAATATTAGAGGATATCGAGCATCTCTGCTAAGTCTCTAATGTGGTCGCCTGATTGTTGTGACTTTACGAGCATATCATCTACATATACCTCCATCATCTTTCCAATTCGATCTTTAAACATTTGATTGACTAGGCACTGATAAGTTGCTCCAGCATTCTTCAATTCAAATGGCATTACCACATAGCAATACAATACAATGTTAGTAATAAAGTTGGTATGCTTCTGGTCGGGAATGTGCATCGGGATTGATTATATCCAAAGTACGAATCCATGAATGATAGTAACTCGTGCCCTGCGGTAGAGTCCAGCAGTTGGTCAATTCTCGGAAGGGGAAAACTAACTTTCGGGCATGCTTTGTTTAAATCTGAGTAGTCAACACATGTATGCCACTTTCCATTTGCCTTTCTTACAATTACAGGATTGGATACCCATTTAGGGTAGAGGAAGTCGCGAATAAATCCATTGCTTTTGAGCCTATCCACCTCCTCTTTTAAGGCGACAGATCTCTTCGGATCCAAGCCATGCCTTTTTTGTTTCACCGGGACATGCCTTAGGTCGAGACTTAATGCATGGCTTGCAATGGCAGGCGAGATCCCATACATGTCAGATTGAATCCAAGAGAAGACATCAAGATTTTCTCAGAGAAAACCAGTAAGTGCTTTCATCGTCGGGGGGCTGAGCTGTGATCCAATCTTTTAGACCCGTAAGTGGTTGTCATGGCTGACCATGATGTCAATTGTCCGCTCAACCGGTGCAGCCTTTGTCTCTTTGGGCTCCTTCTTGTCATCCCTCAGATCTATGTCTTTATAGAACAGACTGTGGAACCCAAGCCAATGCCCAGGCACTGGTTATATATCTTCGGTGACTTGGATGTAGAGATACTTATCCACGCCCTTACCTTTCTCCTTCTGTTGAGCATCACTCAATTCAGCCACATAGCAGGCATGTTCGGTCACCTAATCACCATGCACAACTCCAACATCGTTATCAATTAGAAACTTCATAGTCAAACACCATAGCGCATGAGCTACCCGTAATTCAGCTAGGGCTGGTCGGCCCAAAAAAGCATTGTATGGAGAATAAACATCCAAGACAAGAAATGGAAAAATCCGCACTCTCCTACGGTCACCTTCTCCCAACTCCATGGACAATTCGACATAACCGACAGCTTCGGTCGTAGCACCTTAAAGCCATGAATGCGAGCTTTTGATGGTTTCAAGTCCTTGGCCTCATCCTTATTTGATCATAAGCCTTTTTGAAAATTATATTCATGGAACTACCACGTCAACCAAGATCCTCCTCACTAAGGTGGGGCCGATCATGGCCGAAATGACCATTGGGCCGATCGTCGGTGCCTCCACCTTATCCGCATCTTTGTTTCTGAATACAATGTCATCTTCCATTATACGCTATTGTTTTTTTTGAGCCCCCATCTTTTGTGCTTAAACAACACTCAAAATTCATGTACTTGATCGCAGTAGCATAATGCTCCATCTTATGCAAGCTCTTATCAGCTGGATGCGGTCCTCTGACTATTATATTGATCATTAATCTTCCACCAGTCCGTGTAGGCTCCTCAGCCCTGTGCGGCGCTTGTCTTCGGTTGGGGTCGGATGCCCCTACCCACCGTCCTATGGGGCTTTAACAAACTGTTATAGTTTTCTTTCCCGAATCAGTTTCTCAATAACATCATGGAGATGCCTACATTCATTCATGTTATGACCATAGCATTCGTGGAACCGGCAATATTTTCTAGCCTGTTTTTGCTTCTCCATCAACTCTTTCGGAGGTGGCTTCCTATACTACATGGTGTTGCAGGTAGACACATAGATGTTCTCTAGGGATGTATTCAGTGGTGTGTAGGTATCATTCATTCGAATCCTAGACTTTCCTCTTCAAGAATCACCTCTTTTGTTCAAGGTTCCGACCATTACCTTTCTTTTGCTGATTCGGTTTATTTTGAAATTTACTTGAACTTTTCCGGAACTCTCCCCAGACTATTTCATTACAATGTTACTCTGCACTCCCTATCCACTCAGTCCCACAACATTCTTCTTCCTAGAGCATCTAGCTTCCTCTTTGCTAAATTATTGAGCTGTTTTGCATAGAAACGTTCCAACGTTGCGGGTGATTTGCCAGCTAACTAATTGCTAAAGTCGGGTTCCGGATCAATCCCTCTTGTTACCGCCATAAATATTAAATGGTCATTCGGATTACTGACGTCTATGACAGTTGTATGAAATCTCTCCAAGTAATCTTTTAGGATTCTCCCGAGCCTGGATCACACTGGATAAGGATATTACATATTTGGGGTGAGTTACGTGCATATGGAATTGCTCCACAAACTTTGTTACTAAATTGTCAAACCTTGAAATCGACCATGGGGGTAATCTCATAAACCACATCGTTGTTATGCCAGAGAGAGTAATAGGAAAACATTTACATTTTGTGGCATCATCAGCTCTTGTGGAATCCATCAGCCATTCATATCTCATAATATGCTGGCTGAGGTTAGTTTTTCCCTTATAGGCAGGCATCAACGGCATGCTAATCCTCCTTGGATATTCTGTATGTAGAATATTGTCGGTGAACAGGGTATGGATTCTCGAGATCCCCCAACCAAAATTGGTCAAGCCTTGGCTTTCCCTCACTTGCTGTCTAACCATAGCCAACAAGTCCGACATTTGGATAGATGGAGCTAAGTGGTGGTCGTGCTCCACTTAACGTGAATGGTCGGTCGATGTCTACGGGCCGTTCAATGCCATCTTGGCCCAACATCTCATCAATTTATGTCACGTGCATTCACTTCATCATCATTCCGAGGAGATAACCAGTCTACATCCACCTGAACTCTAGCATTCAAATCAATCGCAACGTCTCCAACTTGTGCTCCAACATGAAAGGGCAAGATTCCTTCTCTAGAGTAGGGATCAGCCCCGATCCCTCTTAAGGGATCGGGCCCGACCAGTCCTAGAAACCCAGTTTGGCTTGCCTATTGATGTTTAGAAGCTTCTGCATGATATTCGTCAGTTCTACGACATATGCGTCTGTGATAATCAACTGATGAACTTAAAACTCTCCGATATAGAATAAGGGGTTGGCTCCCTCCTAGCTTTCCTATGTTGTTATCTCTGAGTTGATTCATTAAATCGACATTGGCTTGAATCTCCAGGTTTAACTATCAGCGGCTATCCACAAACTCTCTCATCAGATTCTGGGATTCAGCCCTTGTGATGGAATCAGCCGGATTATGGGCATCAACTGGATTGGCAGCATTAACATTTACTGGTATATTACTCTAGCCTCCTTTCTAGATGCTAGTGTTCCCGTTTCCTTCTGTGTTTTAAGAGGTAGATCTGGTGTTCCTAACCATAGTTGATAGTTTTCCTTAGACTTTTGTTAATTTGAATAGAATGGATAAACTACTTGAAGATGATTCTAGATTTCTAGGGATTTATGCAATCCAATAGCAGTAAAGGGATCCAAATAGATCTTAGAATCTCTTTCTCAGTGATAGCACCAAAATGTTTGCACGAAAAATTGGCACAAACTCCTAATAGAGATTTTGTAGAGGAATAAATGAAGAATAATAAATGTAAACAGAGAGAATATAATAGTAAAGTAATAAGAAACAAGCAAATAATAGAGACACAGCAGTTTATAGTGGTTCACTGTTGTTTGCCTACGTCCACTTTGAAGAGATAGCTTTATTAATCACTTCGTAAACTGAGTGCAATAGGGATCAGATGAAAATCCTTAGTTTCAAAAGAATACAAAGCAACAAGCAGCGTAAAGATCCCTGAAAATTCGGCGGTAAGATCTCAAGAGCCATACGAGCCCATAGGAGGGATCGCATGGCCCAAATCCCAAGATATAGGGATCAAGGTCGATCCCTATTTCGAAGGAGTTTAGGAGTGTGATCCCTATGAGAGCTTCTCCATGTTGTATTATGCTTAGCCTCCAAGTTTCATGCTAATTAGATTAGTAGATGTTGGCACCAAAATTGGCCACCAACACCCAGTTGTATGAAAGCGCCAATATCCAATTCAATCACAGAAATATGAAGAGAAATAAATGAAGTGTAAAATTAAAACAATCAGAAAACAAGTAAAAGGAGACAAGATTTATAGTGGTTCGGCTAACTCCGGCCTACGTCCACCCCCAAATAATCCTTTATTATACTGAAGTTTGTTTACAATTGCAATCCGAAATCCCAGAATAAAATTGGCGGAGTGTAGCCTATGTTGAAGTTAAAAAGAAGCAAAAAGAGGACCCATTTTCTGATGCCATGCTTGCTGTATTTATAGGGGAAGACATGCATGGATCGGACTGAAATTTCGACAGAAGGTTCAGGAGACCAAGACGAGGACACCCAAAAATTTCCAAGCCCATTGAGGCCCATAATAGGGATTGGTACCGGTCCCTATTAGTGCATCCAAATTGGCTTCTATCCCTGTGAGGGGTGCCTCATAATGTTAGCTACTTGCTCCCCAAATTTCGTGCAATTCCGACGTACGGTTTATGATATATCGCATTTTCCATGAAGTAGTATTGCTTGAATTATGATTCCTACCGATCCCTCTAGAAGGATAGGTACCGATCCCTCCAACTTGCTCCAAATACCATGCGACCCCTAGAGGAGCTTCTCCATGTTGTTTTACGCTTAGTCTCCAAGTTTCACGCCAATTGGACTTGTAGAACTCGAGTTATTGATCAATCTTTATTGCAATATGTTGTGAAGGCTTATTATAGCCGATCCCTATGGAGGGATAGGTTTCGATCCCTCCAACTTGCTCCAAACGCCATGCGATCCATATGGGATGTTCCATACATTCTAGTTAGCTTGTCCTTCTAGTTTCATGTCAATTGGATGTGTAGATGTTGAGATATTGATCGATCTTTGCTACGAAGTTGGGTTTAGCCGACCCCTAAGAGGGATAGGTACCGATCCCTCTACCTTTATCCAAATGATATGCGATCTCTATGGTAGGCTTCCTAGGGTCCCCACATCTTTCTCACAAAGTTTTATATGCATCAGACATGTAGATCTTGAGATATTGATTGTTTTCCACAAGAATGCTCTTGTACTTTGAGGTATGTCGATCCCTCTTGTTGGAGCCAATCTATGCCGATCCCTCATGCATTGAGCCATATTTCGTACTTCGAACATTCTGTCATGCATACCTATAAATTCCATTCAATCTTGACTTGATACTATTATCTATACCTGATTTCTGGGCCCTACAATCATTGCTCTGTACTCATCAGCCTTGACAATCGTGAAGTCTGTTGGGTCAAATTTGCATGTATACTGCCTTAGAAAAAATGGGTTAAAAGTAGAACTCGAGTTATTAATCAATCTTTGTTGGAACAGGGGATGTTGGCTGATTTATGTCGATCCCTATAGATGGAAGATGGCTGATCCCTCATGCTTAGTCCTTTTGAGGTTCAATCCCTAGGGTAGGCTCCCTAGGGTCTCTATATCTTATTTCCAAAGTTTCATATGTATTGGACTCATGGATCTCGAGATATTGATCGTTTTCTATTGGGTGCACTTGTTTGGATGAGATAGCTGATCCCTTTGGTAAAGAGGGATTATAGTCGATCCCTTTTCTAGACTAAACTATATCCTATATTTTGAACGTCCAACATTGCATATCTCTCAATTCTGTTTGATCACGGCTTCACATTATCATTTGTACTTGATTTCTGGACCCCACAATCTTCGCTCTAGGCTTACTGGTCTTGATGATAGTCAAGTCTAACTTATCCAATCTGTTTGGATATAGCAGGGCCGAAATGTCGGGTAATAGTTGGTAAGAAGAAGAGGAGAAAGTAGAGTGGTTTGATTGGGATGGAACAAAGAAACAAAAGTTTTGGAAAGATAGGAAGGCCAAAGAAAAGTTTAAGAAGAAAAGTGTAACATGTCGTAGACACCAAAAGAAGAGACACATCACTAAGGATTGCAGAGTGAGATTGATGGGAGAGGAGTTCAAAGTGAGGTCCTATAATTGCAACAATGAAGGGCACTTCAAGAACTAGTGTTCGGAACTAGCTAAGGATGGGCAGATTGTGCGGGCTTACGCCATAGAAGTTGTACCTATCTCAAGCAAAGCTCCTCCCAAGGACAAAGGAAAAGGTACTACAGAAGGTATAACTATTATTTCCAGAATATTATTTGTACTCTATTTGATTCAAGAGGATCACATTCATTCATAGCTAGAGATATAGTTAAAACCTTAGAATTAGAAACCCAAGTTGTCACTAACCCTTTAGTTGTATCGAATCCAGCTGGGGGTTTGACGCACCTTGCTATGATTTGCAAAGTCATAGTGGTGGATAAATGTAATGTAGACTTTAATGCAATGCGTATGTTATTGGTTTTTTGGAGCATGGTCTTATCTTGGGGATGGATTGGTAATCTTACTATGGGGCTGTCTTATATCGTAATAGGAGGATTGTATGGTTGAAGAGTTGTGGGGTATGAGATATAGATATTCAGTGCATGCCTCAAGGCTCTGTTTTGTTGAGCTATCTCATTTTCTTAGCCTATCACAAGATGAGCTCTATCTGTACCTTAGTGCATGAAGTTCCCGACATTTTTGAATAAGTATCCAGGTCTTCCCCCTCTCGAAGAGAAATATAGTTAAGGATTGATTTGAAGAAAGTTGGTAGACCAGTTGTGCTACAATTAAGGCATATGGACCCCAAAGAATGATGGGAGTTAGATAAGCAAATTTTGGAGCTATTACAGAAGAAGTTTATTCGCGATAGTACTTCAGAATGAGGAGTGCTGGTTGCCTTCATCACTAAGGCAGATGGAACTTTAAGGCTATTCGTTGGAGCCAATACCAAGAAAAGATGACTTATTTGATCAGCTTGTTGGAGCCAAAATCTTTTCTCAATTAGACTTCGCTACTGGATATCACCGATTGAGAATAGCGAAGATAGCAAGAAGAAGGCTGCTTTTTGCACTCCAGACGGACTATATGAATAGGAGATAATGCCTTTTGGGTTGAATGATGCCCCTACATACTCCGTATATTTGAAGAGTAGAGTCTTTAGGGGGCAATTGAATAAGTTCGTCGCAGTATTTATGGATGATGTTCTAGTATTCTCTAAAAGAGAAGGTGAACATGAAAAGCACTTAAGGGAGGTATTAGAGAACTTTAGAAGGCAAAAAGTAAAAGCCAAATCCTCAAAGTGTCCTTTTTGGAGGAGGGATATAAGATTTCTCGACCATATTGTCCCTAAGAAGGGGTTGTCCGTTGATCTGCTAAGGTAGCAGCTATTCAGGACTGGAAGAATCCAAAGAACGCTACAAAAGTTAGGAGTTTTCTTGTATTGGTGGGTTACTATAAGAAGTTCATTAAGGAATTTGAAAAGATAGTAGTACCATTGACTTGCATAATCAAGAAAAACTTAGTCTTCACATGGGATGAAAAATGCATAGAAGTCTTCAAAAAGCTGAAGAAGGTATTAACCAGTGCGCAGGTACTAACGATCCCAGATGGATCGAAACCTTTCACTGTTTACACCGCTACATGCGACGTAGGATTAGGAGCTGTTCTTATGAAAGAGGGGAGGTAATAGCCTATGCAAGTAGGAAGTTGAAGGATAAGAAGAGGTATCCTGCTCATGATTTAGAATTATCGGCTATCGTATTCATCTTGATAATATGAAGACATTATCTTTTGGGAGAATAGTTTGAGTTATTTACGAATCATGAGTCTTTTAAATACATATTCACCAAAAAAGACTTAAACCTTAGGCAGTAGAGGTGGATGAAGTTCATAGCATCATATGATTTTGAGATTCAGTATATCCCCGGAAAAGGAAATTCGGTTGCCGATGCCGTTAGTCGGAGACATTCTATCCTAGGTGTTATTTATGAGAGGAGGCAGTTGGGGTCCTTATCGAATTTCAATTTCCAGCCGCCATCAGAATCCACTTTAGGATATATGGCAGCAATGGAAGTAAGGCCAACATTGGTAGATCATCTCAGTCAAGAGCTGAAGAAGGATACGAGGATAGTTTATATTTTAGCTAAGATAAGTATAGGGCATTTCCCCCATCGAGGAAGGTATTCAATCGACGAAAGAAGATAGCTAAGGAGAGATGGACGCCTATGTGTTCTAATAATCGATGATCTTTTGGAAGAAGTACTGGCTGAGTGCCACTGATCTAAGATGACTATTCATCCCAGTGCAGATAAGATATATAAAGATATGAAGTGGACTTTTTATTGGCTAGGAATTAAGAGGCATGTAGCAGAGTATGTAGCTAGATGTTTGACATGTCAATGAACCAAGGCTGAACAAGGAAAGCCCAGAGGTTTGTTATTACCATTGGAGGTTTCAACTTGAAAGCGGGAACACATATCGATGGGTTTCATAGACAAGTCTCCCAGAATCGTAAAGGAAATGAAGCTATTTGGGTTATAGCTGATAGGACTGCTAAAAATGCCCACTTTATCCTAGTAAGGAATAATAGGACTACAACATTCCTAATGTTGATTTACATAAGGAGGTGGTCTGATTACATGGAATTCTGATCAATATAGTCAGCGATAGTACTAGTGAATTTTGGAATAGTTTGTAGTCGGCTTTAGGGACGACGTTGAATCCTAGTACCACTTACCACCCTCATACCGATAGATAAACAGAAAGGGTGAACAGAATCTTGGAGGATTTTTGAGGGCATGCATTATGAATCTCAAAGGACATTGGGAGCATCATTTATCTTTAGTATAGTTCATCTTTAATAATAGTTATTAGGAGACTATAGGTATGGCACACTTTGAAGCCTTATGGAAGTCCATGTCGGTCACCTAGTTATTAGTAGGAAAATACCAACAAAATTCTACTTGGACCAGATTTGGTATGTGAAACTATTGAGAAGATTGGGGTACTCAATAACAAATGAAGATTGCTTAGGACTACCAGAAATCCTTTGTTGATGGATGAAGGAAGGAGTTGGAATTTTCAATTGCAAACATGGTTTTTTTTTTAAGTTTTCCCTTGGAAGGTTATAAGATTTGGAACCTCAGGGAAGTTGGTGCTAAGATTTGTTGGGCCTTTCCCAATTTTGGAGATGTTAATGCCGCGGTTATTGATTTTGATGATGACAACCTTGATAACAACAATATACATTTATATAAAATACGCATACTAATGTTTTTCCAAGTTACGTAGTATATAGTGCAGGATATTATACACGTGTCGAATCGAAGACTGCACAATATTAAGACTCAAAAAATGGACATGAAGACTCATGGGTATAAATACCAAGATATGAAGATATCGAGACTATAATATAGTGTATATAGTCATAGAATTTTGTTAAAATCCCAAGTAGCAATCTTTAATCTTTATCTTCTATTTTCTTATCTTTTATATTTTCAAACAAAATATATTTCCAAATATATTTCAAAATATTTTGTTAAAGATTTTCAAAGTTTAAAATTTTTACAAACTATATTTAAATTATTTTACAAAGTATCAAACTATTACAAAGTATAGTACTTTCAAAATGTTTTAAAAAGAAAAGAGTTTCTAAATTTCATAAGCATATATCGACATATGCCCAAATGGTATGTCGACATGCATGCCTCAAATCATTTTTTCAAATTTTGAATTGAAGTGTCTATTCTTTGCAACTCTTTGCAAGCGGACACATCTGTTTATACACTATATATGGGAGGTTTAAAATGAATGTTTTAGTAGTTATTATCTTATTTTCTTCCCTCCTCTTACTCTCTTGAAAACTCCACTGAAATTATAGTCTTTTCTATTTAAAATCAATAATAATCAACTCAAACTTCTTTGTATCGATTCAATATTACATTCTTACTATTTTGAGATCATCTTTCTCTCTCAAATCAAAGATCAAAGTGCTGTCCAAGAGGCTATAAGATCCATTGTATCCAAAGTCCAAGAAATTGTCTTAGGAAAAACCGTCAAACTTTATTTGTATTTTCTTGGGTGTGATTGTAGCCCATTTAAATCAATTGAATGTGCTTGGTAGCTTGGAAATCCTAGTGGGTATGCTTGTAGCCTGTCCAAATCAAGTGGGTGTACCCTGAGCCTGAAATATTAAAAGGGTGTGTCTCTTGGCCTCTGAATCGAGATTGTAATTGGGTTTGCCATCTGCCCGTTTTAAGATTAGCATTTTGACAAGAAATCTGTACAAGCAATTGTACGGGGCTGGACGTAGGAGAAATCCAAACCAGTATAAAATCCTTGGTGTCATCTCCCTAGCTCTCTACTTTACTTTATTGCTTTTATTCTTTCTGTAATTTCAAAATAAAATTGAATTAATGGCTTCCTCAAGTTCCAAACGTTCAAGAGAAGATACCACACCTTTTTCCTTTGGAACGCCCACTCTTAGCCCCTTCTAAACAACCACCATAGCCAAATTTATCAAGGTTGGAGAAGATCTGAAGCAAGTACTCAATATGCTTTCAGAAATAGAGGTTGTTCAACTATGACTCTTAAAAGAACAAGAAAAGCAAAGGCGCGGTCTTGGAAATCTCCAGAAGCACCTATTGGACAACGAAGCACATCCTATTATAATTGAAGAGGATACTCCAAACCTTTTCATTCATAATCTTATGGATAATGAGGAAGAGGAAGAGGAGGAGGTAGAAGAAAAACAAGTTGAGTCTGAAGATGACTATGAAGTCAAATGTGTTGGCAACTTCGATCGGGATGGAAATCTCGTAGAACAAAGAGGAAACTTTTGCCTTTACTATCCCTTTTGTCCCATCCATAAGTCTTCCATAATCAAAAGAAAACCATAGATTTAAGTTTAGTATGTACGAGTTGATTTGTTAGGATATGGTTTGGATTGATATGTATATTTATATTGGATTTGTTTATCTTAGTTTGGATTTAGGACTGATATTTGGATTTATGAGCTTAATTTAATTGTATAAGATTGATTTTAATTAATAAAACTAGGTTGTGTTATTTATAATATATACATATCATAATCATCATATATATCATTTTTTATATACTTAATCATTTCCATACTTAGTTATTGATTTTGCCTTTATAGTTTCTAAGTATTTGATTTAGGGGAGTTTTTGTTTCGCCCATTTTTGTTGATGACAAAGAGGAGAAAATATAAAATATTTATGTGCATACATTCATGAGGAATTATCTAACTCAGAAGAAGTTATATCATATTTTATAAACAGGATGTTCAATGGTTGTGGTCATTAAAAAGGGGAAGATTGTTAATACCACGGTTAATTAGTTTGATGATAACAACTTTGATAACTACAATACAAATTTATATAAAATTTGAATACTAATGTTTTGCCAAGTTATATAGTATATAGTGTAGGATATTATATAGGCGTTGAATCGAAGACTGTATAGTATAAAGACTCAAGAAATAAACATGAATACTCACGAGTATAAAGACCATGATATGAAGATATTAAGACTACAATATAGTGTATAGAGTCATAAAATTTTGTTAAAGTCCACAATCTTTAATCTCTATCTTCTATTTTATTATTTCAAATTTTCAAATAAAATATATTTTCATATATATTTAGAAATATTTTATAAAGGATTTTCAAAGTTTAAAATGTTTATAAACTATGTTTGAATTATTTTATAAAGTATCAAATTATTTTACAAAGTACAGTATTTTCAGAATGTTTTAAAAAGAAAAGAGTTTTCAAATTTCATAAGCATATGTCGACATATACCTAGATGGTAGTCAATATACATACCGCAAATCAGTTTTTCAAATTTTGAATTGAAGTGTCTATTCGTCGCAACTCTATGCAAACGGATGCATCTATTTGTACTCTATATATAAAAGGTTTCAAATGAAACTTTTAGTAGTTATTATCTTATTTTCTTCCCTCCTCTTACTCTCTTGAAAAATCCATTGAAATTATAGTATTTTCTCTTTAAAATCACATTAAATCAATTCAAACTTCTTTGTATTGATTCAATATTACATTCTTACTGTTTTGAAATCATCTTTTTTTCAAATCAAAAATCAAAATGCTGTCAAGAAGGCTATAGGATCCATTGTATCCAAAGTTTAAGAAATTGTCTTTGGAAAAACCGTCAAACTCCATTTGTAGTTGCTTGGGTGTGATTATAGCCTTTTCAAATCAATTACGTGTGCTTGGTAGCCCGAAAATTCAAGAGGGTGTGCTTGCAGACTATCAAGTGGGTGTACCCATAGCCTAGAAAATCAGGAGGGTGTGTCTCGTTGCCTCGGAATCAAGATTGTAATTGGATTTTCCATTTTCCCATTTGAAGATTGGCATTTGAAAAGAAACCTATACAAGCAAATGTATATGACCGGACGTAGGAGAAATCCAAACTAGTATAAATCCCTCGTGTCATCTCTTTAACTCTCTAATGTACTTTATTGCTTTTTTTATCTATGATTGCATCTTTAATTGATCGTTGATATAATTCTGTGTTTAAAATTTGTGATTTAATATTAAACTTGAAAGAAATTTAAAAAGATATACAAAAATTAGAAAATACTATTCACCCCCTCTCTAGTGTTTAATTAGCCTTAAGATCCATAATCATATGACCCACAGGAGAGAGTGGGGAGACTTGTGTATTTGGTAGAGCTTCCAGTTAAGTTGACCAGAATCCATGATGTTTTCCATGCATCACATCTGAGGAAGTGTCTACATAGCAAAACTATCATAGTGAAGCCTGATCAATAAGAAGATACAGAGACAAAACCGATAGTATCCCGTACCACCGCACTCATAGTGGAGCTCAAAGTTAGGAAGCTTTGTAACAAAGAAATTTGGCTGGTACGAGTATAATGGAGAGATAATCCGAAGAAGGGCACTTGGGAAACAGAAGAAAATATGAAGGCCTCTCACCTAGAGCTTTTTTTTTGTAAATTTTCTCCCTCTAGATTTAGTACTATGTAGGTTTTGGTTGCATCACGGATACTAGATTTGATAGTAGGAGATGGTTTCCACACTTTTTCTTGTTATTTTTGCGCTCATGTAAAAATTTATGCACATTTAGGTTGTTTACATACATGCCTATGTGAAACGATCTTGCATTCACACTAGGGTTGAGCTCACCTATGAATATGTTGCATACATAATCACATTGCAATTTTGGTTGAGTAGATGGTTGAGTAAAGAACTTAGTGGTACATCATTATTGTAAAGTGCATGTTATACTATCTGTCCCTTAGGAATTTCGGGGATAGAACTTTGTTAAGGGCGGAGAATGTAACACCCTCTAAAGTTAATAGAAAATTAATTAACAAAAATTAATTACTTAATAATAATGCGAAAAATAGAAATTTAGGAATTTGGCTGTAAAACTTGCACCACTGTGTTCATGGTGATTTTTTGAGCAATTTTCATATATAGAGCTACGTGATCGGAGTTCAAACAATGAAGTTATCAATGTTTCAAAATTTCAAATCAAAAATAATTCAAAACGAATTAGGGTAATAAATATTATTAAAGTTAATGTCAAAATAAATGATACTTAATGTCTAAGTGACCGTTAATGTTTAAATTAAAGTAGCGTAATAAATATTCATGAGATAACATTAACAAATATACATCCGAAGAGATTAGCCAGTTGACCTCCTTTATAGGGTCAATTGACTGCAAGAAATCGACCGCGTATAAAGGGACGGTCGACCGGTCCTTGTGTAATGGTTAGGGTTTTCCTAGGCCTGAACAGCCCAATTAAAAATTATTAAAATATTCTCCATCCAATGGTTCCAGTGCGTTCGAACTACTATAAATAAGAGGTTAACCCCTTATTGTTTTCATATAAATCTTAAGCTGTCATTGACACTCTGTCATTCTCTTTCCTCATAATAAAACTTCATAAACTCCAAATTCAAAAATTAGAATATATGTCCAAGTATTACAGGAAGGTTTAGGGAAATCTAGCAAAGGAGAAAGTTAATTATACACACACAAACATACACACACATACATATATAGTGTGTGGGTGTCTCTCTCTTCTTCAGTAATATATAATTCCTAAATCTATTACCTAATAGCGTAAACAAATTTATTATATAATAACAAGGAGATAAATAAGGGAAAGGGAAGAGCTACATCACAAAGCAAATCGAAGCTGGTTCATCGGGGACTCTTAAATAGTTAGAATCTTGATTTTTCCTTGAAATATGTGCAGTAATTGCGCATATCATTTGAAAGTTCCCCTCATATGCTATTAAAATCTTTGCTAAGGGTGAAAGCGGAAATAGCATGAATAGTAAGAAAATAATAAAATGAAAGTTATCCTTGTCTACTCCATTTTTCGTTGTTTAAAGATATAAAAGATATTTTTGAAAAATGGTTTAGTTTGACAATTGAGTTTTTGAATGCAAATTAATGTTTTGAGTTAAAAATCTTTCATTTAAAGAAGTAAGTCTCTATTGTAGAAAGTCCTTAAAAAGGGAAAGTTGGTCAGAATGAAAAAAATTTCATGGCTCCTTTTGAAAACCAAGCAATTTTTAAATTTAATAAAAATGTTTCTAAGTTTATATTTTGCAAGATAAAAGTTCTGTATTAAGTACAACATGACAGTGTAGTTTTAATTTTATAAAGAGTGATGAAAATAAAACCACTTTAGGTAAGGTGGGGTAAAGGATAAGGCTATGAATAAAATAGCTACACATGCTTGTAAGGTAGTAACAAGGAATCCTCATTGAATATATAGTATATTATTATGAATCTAGGGATGTTTTGTTAAACATGTGAGAAAGCCATAAGAAGAACCAACAAAGGAATAAAGGATGGTATTAAGGTACACTTTGCGAATCCTAGAGTATAATCGCATGAAAGATGAATGACAAAGAAAAAAAATACTGAAATGTGAGTACTAACAAGAGATTCGGATTTGAAGATTGTAATATAATTGATGAGAAAGTAATGAGATGGCAAACACACATAAAGGCCGTTGGTTGACTCGAGGTTGAAGACGACAAGAAAGGTGGTAGGAAAGTTATCCCACCAAGCCAATTTAATCGATGAGTGATTCTTAATGTGCATAGTCTATATTTCTCATCTACTATAGTGTGGAAATGCACAATTTAGCCTATAATTGATTGTAATAATTGAAGTAACAAATGGAACTTATTTTTAGGAACCTAACACCGTGAGTTAAGACATTTGGATTATAGTAAAATAACATGCTAAAAATGACCATTTTATTTAATTAAGAAATGATAGGGCCACAACATCATTAATATTAGTGATGTTGAAGGGCAGCTTCCAGTAAATGTTTCTTTTAGGTTACCTGGGTTGTAATCGGTAGTTGTCACTTTTCGGGTACTGAAAATGCATGCGATATGATATAAGAGATGTTCCTATTTTATTACTATATTTATTTTCTAGATGAGCTTTGACTGCTAATTAATTAAATTAGCAATAAAAATAAAGAATGCTTAGAACCCAAAAACTTTATAATTTTAGGAAAAATAAATTTTAGCAAGCGAATGGAATGGAATGGTTGTTGAGTAACCACGAGTCATTATCTCTATCCTCGAAAGCTAATATCTATTAATATTCTTGTGTGTTGTTTGTTATTTTAAAATAAAATGGAAAGTTTTCAAACTCTAATATTAACCGTACAAAGGATTAGAGTCATAAGAACAAGAAGTTGACAAGTCCTAAGGCCTAGAACTTCCAAGAGTAGCTACCATAGTGACTATTGTGAGGAAGGAAGAAGGTGAAGAGAAATGTAGTCCCAGAACCAGAGTTAGGGAGAAGATCCTCTTTTGGGTTCTCTATGGTTTGTATTTATAAGGAAACAGGTGTGGTGGGTCAGAAGTCCACTTACAACAGAGTCCAAACATTGGCCCAATGTCACACATGAAATTGCAAAGCCCCTTAGTTATCAAAATAACTCGGCACCGAGTTATTTAACTCGGCACCGAGTTATTTCCTTAGTTGGAAATAACTCAAACTCTTTTGCATCATTCTTCTAATTCCATGTTTATGTGTCCCATGTTGTTTTCATCGATTGTTGGTTGATTTTGGTGATCTTTCCTTCATTACTTGGTTTTTCTGTTATTTTAGCTATCATCTCTCCAACTCTCGGAAATGGTCATCCAAGACTTTGAAAATCACTTGGTTGCATATGAAAATATAGATAAAAACTCGTATAAAGTTGGAGTGAAGAGTTGAATGGTAGAAATAACTCGACCCTAAGCTAAATAGGTCGGTGCTGACTTATTTCCTAGGCTCATTATGGGATGAAAATTTCCCAAGTCACTTCTCTAGCTCTTCTAAGTGTACTCTGAAGTTTTTTAGTCGTTTCATCTTCTTCTTGCTTGGGATCATCCAAAAGTTGCAGTTCTTGGAGTCTAACCTGAGAGTTTTATGTGTCAGACTTAACTTCAGCTTGGTAATGATTTCTTGGAGTCTAACCTAATATTTTTGTGAGTTGGACCGGAGTTCTACTCAATAACGATTGCTTCGAGTTTGACTTGAGAGTTTTATGAGTCAGACCCGAGAAAAACAACTTGGTACGGAGTTAAATGGATCGGTACCAAGTTATATATTTAGTGACGATTGCTTGGTGTCTGACTCGAGAGTTTTGTGTGTCAGACCCGAGTTATACTCAGTGGTAATTGCTTGGAGTCTGACCTAAGAGATTTTCATGTCAGACTAGAGAAAAACAACTCGGTACCAAGTTGTTTTTCAACTCAGGTTTTCCTTTATTTTTCCTAGGTTCAGCTCAGGCATGACTCGAGTCCGACTCTAACCTCCAAGTCGAAATACTCAAGTCAACCTTTTCTGCTAATTTTTTGATATCTCCTTTTTCTTGCCTTATTATGATGTTTCCATGGTCCTTGAATCATTTTGTCTTTGTTTTGACGTTCTAACTTTCGGTTAATCGGCTTGGTCAAAACCCCGATTAACACTTGCCCCCTGGAGTGTGCTTTCGTTGAAAACAAGTGTGCTCTGGGTCAAAACCTGCTCTAATACTCTATTTCTTAACTTTTCTAGATCGTTCGGGAACTACTTTGATGCATTGTCTTTGTTAGGTTGATATTCTTTCAATTGCTTTATATAAGTAGAATTCCATCCTCGTGCTAAGGACTTAATCTACTCTCTGGGGATCTGATATACTCTTCGGAGATCATTTCATGTCTTAGATGAGCATAGCCTCTCTTTGTTATGTATTGGTTTCATTTTTACTTTTCTATTTCCCCCATTAGAGCTTTCAGCCCCTCCCATCAAGCGAAATTTATCCAAGGTCGGAGGAATGGCGCTCGCTGTAGAGATGGTGGTGATGGTGGTAGTGCAACCGACTACTTCTTAGTGGATATAGTCAAAGTTTGGCTTGCGCTTGACCTATGATGAATCTTAAGCTTGTCTTAGCTCGTATTCACTTCGCTTTGGAGACACGTCCGACTCTCTATCTTCGGATAACTCCTATCAATGCATGGCTTTTCTAGTAATGACGTTTGCGCTCCAATAAGATGGTACACCTTAGGAATAGCCGTGTTAAATGATTCAATTACTATGCTTTTCCTTTTGCTTCATTTCCCATGTTCCTGGTTAGAAATATTTTCGCATTGCTTCGGACAGTAGCTCCGTTATTGATTACTCAATGATAACTGGTAAGTTCTGACATATAGTATAACTGCATGATGCGACTCATTTTGTAACAAGAGC
Source organism: Allium fistulosum (assembly GCA_030737815.1). Lineage (NCBI taxonomy): Eukaryota > Viridiplantae > Streptophyta > Magnoliopsida > Asparagales > Amaryllidaceae > Allium > Allium fistulosum. The sequence goes on from CM060904.1 coordinate 696,297,553, forward strand.
AAGCTATCTACACAGGATGGTCTGTTCATCGCATGTGGGAGATGGGACTCATACTGCATAGATTGATACTTCTAACTTGTCCTGGTCAATGATCGAAATCCGATTGGTCGATATATGTTTACATCCTTTAGACTCTGACATTGGTCACACAAGTTTTAATTTTCAAAATAAAACATACTGATTGAGCTGAATGCCAAGTTTTCTTGTTTAGAGTGACTCACCGATTGCCATGCTTCAAGCCCGGTGACGGTACGTCTACTCCTTTAAAAGCTGGATACTTCATAGCTTAGGCTTTCCCTTTTATTCTTGTTATGCAAAGGCAATTGATCATGGCTTAATTACAAGGCATGGTTGCTATTACAAAGCTGTTGCTAAATCCACCTCCTTCTCTAAATTAGTATATGTCCTTACGGGTCTTGGATGAAGAGGGTAAAGCAAGTAGGGATCCCCCAAGCTTGCTGGCCTGTCGATCTTCTTTTTAGTCATGTTTATGTAAGAGCGGCCTCCGCTATCTTGAAAATTTGTGTATGTAAACAAAATCTCGGCAATTGCTTTGATTATGTTCCTTTATTCGGCCTTGCATACAGTTGCCAAAGTGCTCTGCTTGGCAAAACAAGGTCGTTATTTAACCAACTATGTAGCCATTCCTGCTTGTGTTTGGTCGTATGCCTTTCAACCAACTTTTAATTGTGGATAACTCCTGCTTCTAACTGCCTCAGAATGTAGTTGGGATGTTCATTGCCTCTTTCTATGATATTTGTCGTAAACTTAATCCTATTCACCAAACTTATTTTTCAAAATGCCTAACTTTGGCACTAGTAGTAGCTGAATATTGTGGGGAAAATTATCCAATTGCTCCCAATTTAAGTGTGTTTTCCCTATCCTAATCCTGGATCGGGAAAACCCAATGATACTAGCTTTAGACTCCTTTTTGATTATCCTTGCTTATTCTTGACCACACGTGTCCCACTTAGCCACGAGCATTGTGATGGGAGTGCAATCGTGCACTTATTTTAATCTTCGAAAACTAGCACGTGACTTGTTCTATTCTGAGCATCCTTCTTGACGTTGCCTACTTTCGAGCAACAGTCGACTCTTGCAAGCTGGGTGGAATAATCCCATCGATCCCTATATAGTTATTCCTACCTAATGTTGCCTATCTCTGGTCGACAATAAGTCCCTAATGATTTGGGTTGAGTTTTCTTTGGCCGACTTTCATGGAGATAGTCCAAGTTCTGCATTGCTCCCTATCGCTGGTGAACATTTTCTACAATATTTACCCCTTACTCATATGTTTCCTTTGTGAACTAAGTCCTGTTCGTAGAGTCTTTTGCTCCGAATTTGGGAACTAGCATGAGTTAAACTAGCGGGGCAATTATTTGATTGCCCCCCGTCCAATCGCGCCTCCCAAGTCATGGTCTTGGATCAGGAAAGCCTGATAATACTTGTCTTTAACTTTCCACAACTATCCTCACATATCCTCAACCAACTGTGTCCCTTTCATTCTCTAGCACTATCGTTGAAGTTTGGTCAAGCATTAGTTTCAATCTCTGGAAACTAGTGCAAGAATCGTTGGATATATTATCCTTGCTTGAAGTTGCCTGTTTTCAGGGAACAATAGAATTTCTAAAGGCTGGTAATTACACCTTCCTGACATCGCCAATCTCCGGGCAATGAAAAATTCATGAAGTTTGGAAGATGGTTCCTTCCTGATGTTGTTAATCTTTAGGAAGTGTCAGATTTCAAAAGGTAGGGCTCAAGACTCGATCGAGTCACTGCTTCTATCTTCGAAGGCCAGTGTATCGATGGTCCCATTTTAGGGATTTCCCCTTAGCATTGCCAATCTTCGAGTGATGGAATATTCATGCAAGTTGGGACTGAATGAGCTGGTCAGTCCTTAAGTAGATTATCGATCCTTTACGTCATCAATAGACTTCGGGCAACTGTAAATTCCTAAAGGCCGAGGTCGAATTATCCGATCGGTTCCTGGTTTGGTATTAGGAACCTTAGTGCTGTCGCTAACCTCCGGACAGTAATGAATTCTAGAAGATAGATTTTATTATCAAGTCTCCTAATGACTGCCTATCTTCGGGTAGCATCATATTCTTGAGGACTATATGCTTCTTCTACCTGTCGTCGCCTATCTTTAGGCAATGGCAGACTCCTGGGTGTAAAGGATTTTCCTCTCTGGTGCTACCTATCTTCGAGCAGTGCCATATTCCTAAGGGAGGGAAGGTGGTTCCTTTTGGACGTCGCTTGTCTTTGAGCAACGCTGAATTCTGGAAGGTTTGGGGTCGATTTTCCCGTCGTCGCAACGGTTTGACCTTCCCGACGTTGTTGGGGCAACGCCTGCATTCGAAAGGAAGGTTAAGGGCCAATTTGGCCCATCAGCCTCGACGATTAATACTTTCACGACATAGCCAGTCTTCGGGCAACATCGGTATTTAAAAGGTTATGTTAGTTACAATAGACCATATATCTTAAGAAATTTGTTTAGTTGCCCCCAGTCTGATTCCCAATCCTGCTATGGGATAGGGTAAATTTGATAGTTAAATTCCTAACTTTCCATGACTTTCCTTACTCACAGTCAGCCGTGCACGTCTCGCTTTGTTGCTATCGTTATCTCGGAAGTTTTACGCACAATAGGGTTCATATCTTTGGAAACTAACACTTTTATAGCCTGATCGCAAGCGCTAATTTTTTATGCTACCAAACTCTGGGCTGCAATCGAATTCTTCCAAGTTGATATCTTCAGCCAACGTCATTCTGGATGAATGTATCGCAAAGATGTGTCATCACCTTTCGCCATAACAAATTGTTTCATTGTTTAGGGTTGAGGATCCAGTCATGTTTTAATTTATATCATCAGAAACTAGCACATGAGCGGTTCAATTTCGTGGTTTTCTCCTTGGTGTTGCCTATCTCTGGGCAATGACTGATTCCTGCAAGTTAGAGCAGTAGACCACCTACTTCTGTCTTCGGAAAATAGTGCATCGACAATTTGATTCTGGAAATGCCTTCCATTATCGCCTATCTCTGGGCAATGGTGTGCTCCTTTTAGTCTTTGGACATCAACGATTTCCTGGAAATTGATTTCTCTTTCCGATGTTGCCATGCCAATGTCGGTTCTTAAAAGTAGGGGTCGATTTGACCATCGACTTGATGGTTTTAGGGCTTCTCGACTTTGTCGTAGCAACGCTAGTTCTTAGAAGGTAAGGGGTCGATGTGACTGTCAATCCGGCGGTTAAGACCTTCCCGATGTTGCCAATCTTTGGGCAATGCCGATTTTTAAAAGATGAGGGGTCGATGCGACCATCGACCTAGCGATTTAGATCTTCCCAGCGCTGCCAGTCTTGGGACAACACCAGTTCTCAAAAAGCTGTGGATCGATTCAACCCATCGATCTAGAGGTTGGTGAGTCTACACTCCTCGTCCTTCATTCGAGCGAGAGGAACGTTTTCTAAGTTGTGCTGTCGGTTGCACGGTACAGGAGTTCTGCTTGTAAGAACACGATTCTAGGAGTTTTGCTTTCAAGAAGCAGATTTTATTAATGTGTAGGATAAATGGTAAGCCCTATATTTTTACGCCCCCAGTGTCCCTGAGAGGCTAATTTGAGAAAGGAAATTAGATAAGGATGAATGAAACTATATGGTTTTAGGTTGTGCTTCATTCCTGGTTGATCGGCCAGCTTGAAGGTCATTTGATAATCAGTCCTTCAGCTCATCTAGGCCCTTATCCGTTTGGTCCAGGCATTTTTCCCTGAGCAGGTAAACCCTGGGTTCCTGTGGTTTATCCCCTATTCTTCGGTTCCCTAACAAACTGCTGGAGCTTGTTATTCCTTATCAGCTCCATAATCAGATTACTCAGATGTCTGCATTCGTTGGTCTTATGCCCGTGAGTTTCACAGAAGCGATGGTACTTCCTGGAATGTTTCTCCCGCTCTATCGCTTCCCACTTGGGTCTTATGTTACTCAGTTCCTTGAGTAGCAAGGTATATTCTCCAGTGTGTCATTCAAGGTTGTGTAATCTTCCAATATGAAGTTCTTTGGATGTTCGCATTCGTTTTATGCCCGTTACTGAAGTTTTGACTTCTTTTCCTTTGAATTACAGAGTTTCCAACGTTCACTTTAATGTTGCTTTGGATTTCTTCCTTTGACCATCTGTCGTTGACCTTTCTTTCAGCCAATCCTCCTTGTTCCAACCGTAGGAACTAATTCGTCTATTGGTAAAATTCTCCTATGGTGGTGGTTGCTTCATCTTTAACCATATACCGAAATCCATATTCAAGTGAATGCTTCGTACTAAGGCCATAATACTTGATCCTCCTTCGAATTGCTAACTTGCGTAACAATGATGTTGAATCGATTCAAGAAAGCTTTCAGAGACTCCATGGGTCCTTGAGACAAGCTAGATAGGGACATCACGTCTTTTGGTCGGGAAGCATGGAGCCTGAACTGCTCCGGGAACATCTTAGCTAATTTGTCAAAAGTAGAAATAGACTTTGGTTCGAGCCTAGTAAAACACATGGAAGTGACTCCTTCCAAGATGATAGGGAAACATTTATAGTGAACAACATTCGCAACTTATGCTCCATTGATATGCCATTCATAATTCAATAGGTGCTATCTAGGATCCAGGGTTCCATTGTAAGGTGGCATGGTTGGCATAGCGAATTTTTTGGGGTATTTTTCTCTCAAGATATTTTTTAGTAAATGGAGTTCGGCTTGGCTCAGAACCTCTTCCTTCATCCTTTCTGCCCCTACTTTGCTCCATTAAACGTTCGACCATGTCAGCAATGTACTCCATGCTGGCACGGTAATCCGAAAGTCGACTGTCAAGGGCTACACCGAGTGTTTGACTCTGTAAATGGTCACGGTTTGCCAGTTGATGTCTAGGTGCCCCAATCTTTGGGAGTACCACTCCTTCAGGATTTGGTGGACGTATAGTTGGTTGAGCTATGGTGTCTAAACTCCACTTTTATCAATATCAACTTCTAATTCCAAAGCATCCATCTTTTCCATGAGAGCTTTCTAGCTCTCCGCCATTTTTTGGTTAAGTTCATGAATCATCTTATTAAGCTCTCCTCTAATAACAACTTCCTATTGAGTAGAGGATTCTGGTATTGCATTTCCATTATTAACTTCCATTTGGTGAATGTTTCCTTCATCACTATTAGCTAATGCTCCTATAGATCTCCCGAAGGCAGATCTTCTATTTATGGGTGCCATTGATCTTCTATAACAGGTCTTTAAATCCTTCAAGTAGAGTTTCTGGGTCTAACTTCCGGATCCTTCCAATTCCAAGTAGAGAGCTAGATCTAAGCCTAGATTTAGTTCTCTCGGTGAAAGCTTGATGTCAAAATGGATCAAAATCCAAGAATGAGTTATAGGGAACCTGTGAGACCTAGATCTAGCAGATAGTATTGAAAATCACAGAAATAAAGTAGAGGGACATAAGATTTTTATTGCGCTTTGGAAATCTCTGGCCTACATCAACTTTATTGTTTTATTGATTATGGATCTGTGATAGTTTGCTTGAAATTACAAAGAATTAGACTCGCAAGTACAAGAAGTTGACAAGTTCTTCTTCCTAGAACTGCTAAGAGTAGCTGCCATGGTGACTATTATGAGGGAGGAAGAAGGTGAAGAGCAATGGAGTCCCAAATCCAGAGTCAGGGAGAAGATCCTTTTTTTGTTGCTCTATTGTTTGTATTTATAGGGAAATACGTGTGATCAGTTAGAAGTCCACTTCCGGCAGAGTCCAAGCATCGGCTCAAGGTTACACGTGGAATTGCAACGCCCCCCTCCCCTCCCCCCCGAGTTATCAAAATAACTTGGTACCGAGTTATTTAACTCAATACCGAGTTATTTCCTTAGTTGGAAATAACTCCAACTCTTTTGCTTCATCCTTTTAATTCCATGTTGATGTGTCCCATGTTGTTTTCATCGATTGTTGGTTGATTTTGGTGTTCATTCCTACATCACTTGGTTTATTCCTCTCTTTTAGCTTTCGTCTGTCCAACTCTCAGAATCGGTCATACAAGACATTGGAAAATCACTTGGTGGTATATAAAAGAGGTAGATAATAACTCGTATGAAGTAGGGGTGAAAAATTGAATGGTAGAAATAACTCGGCCCGTGCTAAATAGGTTGGTGCGGACTTATTTCCTTGGGTCATTTAGGAATAAAAATTTCTTAAGTAACTTTTCTTGCTCTTCTAAGTGTACTCTTAAGTTTTTGTGTCATTTTGTCTTCGTCCTGCTTGGGGTCATCTAAAAGTTGGAGTGCTTAGAGCCTGACCTATGAGTTTTATATGTCAAACCCGAGTTCTGCTCTGTAACGATTGCTTGGAGTTCAATCAGAGATTTTTATGCATCGGACCCGAGTTTTTGCTCAGTAACGATTGCTTGGAGTCCGACCTTAGAGTTTTGTGAGTTAGTCCCAAGAAAAACAACTCGGTACCAAGTTAAATGTATCTGTACCGAGTTATATACGTAGTGGCGATTTCTTGATGTTTGGCCCGAGAGTTTTGTGTATCAGATCCGAGTTATACTCAGTGGCAATTGCCTGGAATCCAACCTAAGGGATTTTTGTGTCAGACTCGAGAAAAACAACTTGGTACAAAGTTGTTTTTCAACTCAGGTTTTCCTTTATTTCTCCTAAGTTCAGCTCAGGTATGACTTGGGTCCGACTCTAAGCTCCAAGTTGAAATATTCAAGTCAACCTTTTCTGCTAATTTTTTGATATCTCCTTTTTCTAACCTTTTTATGATGTTTCCATAGTCCTTGAATCATTTTGTCTTTTTTTTGACGTTATAATTTCTGGTTGAAATCGGCTTGGTTAAAAACACGGTTAACATGGTCGATGTGTTAATGAATATGAATTTTACTATTCAACAAGGTGACAGAATACAAAGCACATATAGTAATAAGGGAAAGGGCAATTTTAGCTTTGTAATTTCTACGTCCATACCTTGTTGATAGTAAACATAACTTGTTTTTAAATAATTCTTAACTTTAAAAATAAACCGTCTGATGCTAATTGTACTTGGAAAAGTTGAAAAAGGATTGGGGGCAAAAGAGAAAGTTCTAAGGTATAATAGAACTGGTATCCTAAAGAAGGATGGAAATGTAAAATTCTCTATCTAAATTCCTTTTTCGACACAATGGTATAGATTTAACAAAATTGGATTTTCAAAAATTCGAGATGTTAAAAAATGTGTGTTAGGTATCGGATGGTACTGAGTGGATGCAAAATTGGTTGAACTATACTCCTATTTATAGAGTGTGGAATTTGTTGTGTGGAAAGAAGGAATTTTAATTTTTAAAAACTTGCGTACAAGTAGAACCGTTAGTATATATAGGTTATTTCGTCATATTTTCAATATTGTTCTAAAAGATGCATTCATATTGGAGGCACCGATTTAAAATTATTTGGCATACATATCATATATGTTGTGATACACCACACACTTGCACCCGATTAGCTGTAAAATTAGTTGTATATTGGTTGGATAGTTTAGAATGGTTGAGTGATATGTTTTATGATTCAATCCTTCGGGAATTTCGGGAACAAAATTCTTTTAAGAAAGGAGAATGTAATACTCCGTAAAATAAACAGGAATTAGCTAAAGAAAATTAATAAATAATTTTTAGTGCTCAAAAAGGGAATTTGAGAAAACACCAGAATTTGGCCATGAAACTTGCGCCATTATGATCTAAGCAACTTTCGTATATAAAATATTATGATCGAAGTTCAAACGAAGATGTTATCAATGTTTGAAGTTTTCAAATCGAAATAACGAAATAAATAATAATTAATTTGTGGACCTCACTGGTCGACACCAGGGCATGATTGGTCAATCCTTAGCTATCGACCACTACCTGCCACCGGGCGACGGGTCGACATAGGACCGATGCACCCTAAACTTAGGTCAAACGGCCTAGATTTTATAAATATTAGTATACAGATAGAATTGATTTTAGCGACTGTAAATACAGGCTTTGCCTCTCACTTTTCTTCTTATATTTTCTGAATAAAGCAACAGCTTCTGCCATTTTCTCCTCTCCTCCATTTCTAGAAATTATAAAAAATGCTATATTATATATATATATTGAAGAAGGAAGGAAAATAAAAAAGAAGAAGAGAAGGAGTGAATCAATTCTGCAGAAAAGGTAAATTCTATAATTATAATTCTATGTTCTACTTAACTCAAATTTTGTCTTAGATTTGTAATTCTAATGGGTTTGCGTATATCTTGTTATATATATTTTTGGGACGGAAAGGGAAAAGGAGTCAATTAAAGGAATGGATCCAGATTCGAGAGATTTGAAAAGCTAAGAAGGTAAGTGGGAAATTGTATGATTTATATTTAACACTAATATTTACATTTGAATTTTATTTGATTATTGTGCCTATGCAAGATCTGTTGAATTGTGGCTTAAAATGAATGTATTTAATTGAAATCTTGCCTACATATTTTGTAAGTTATGCAATTGTGGTGAAATGGCATACACACCCAAATTTTGAAATTTTGTAAATTAATCCCTTAAAATCTTTATGTATTATGTTGATAAGATTGCGAAGTTTATTCTAGATTTATGTTAATTGGGTTTTAGTAATCATTTGGAATGCCATAATTGGACTTAGAATGTAAATTTATATGTTTTAATATATTGGAAGCGTTGAAGGTACAATTTAGTTGTAACTATTCAATGGACATTTCCATAAGCTGCCTAACCTCACAACTATGTATAAAAGTGAGCTGTTTGAAATAAAAAGGAATATTCCAAAATCAAAGAGATGTGTAAAGTGCAGGTGTTCTTTTCGGTTGTTTCACTGTCTATTTCAATAAAAAAGATAACCCCATGTAATTTCAGACGCTGCAAAAGTCTCACTTTTGTGTAGTTTATGGAAAGTTATAACAGTAATAAATTCCTTTTTAGAAAAGAAAGCTCCAACACAATAAGATATGGAAATGAATGTTCTTATAGAATGTACACATAAGTGTATATTCTGATATTCCTAAATGTAGGAATTAGCAAGTTAAAAATGGTATATATATTTATATGTATGTATGTATATTTGTGCTTGTGTTTGTATATATATGTGTATATATATGTGTGTGTATATATATGTGTATATACATATAACCGCGCCTAGAAATTATATATGTATATCTAAACATATACACATAAGGTAAATATTAAAGCGTAGTAAATAAATATACATCGGTATCGTATTAGTTACAATTAGGACGATTAAATGGTAATAACATAGTAAATCATAAGATTTGAAGGTTGCAATGAAAAAAGGTAGTAGCTCCAACGTTTATGAATAACGGTTGCAATCTTAATGGACAATAAATGCACAGTTAATATGGAGTTACAGAAATCAAATGGACATATGAATATGCATAATGGGATTAATTGCATAATTAAACATGTCATTTGTTAAAGAAACGAAATACGCATAATAAGTTAGATTTGAAATGAATGAATAAATGTCATTAGTGATTGTCCAATTTGAATAATAACGACCATTTATTACGGACAATTAATTGAAGGTAAAGAAATAAGTGACATTTACGTGATATAAAAAGAAAATGAAGGATATAGGAAATAAGCGTATAAGATAATAATAGGCTCACGACAAATAAATAAAAATTAATAAATAAACTTGGGAGACAATATAATAAGATAAGAATAGGCTCACGGCAAATAAATAAATACTAATAAATAAACTTAGGAGGCAATATAATTTCCATAGTAGAAACTATATAGCCTCAATAACATGCTTAGGATGGGCGTGAATTAGTGGGCCTAGCCCAATACTTAGGTTTAGGATAAATGGTTTAGTTTAGTATGGATTGGGATGCAATGTCAGTGGAGTTACACAGTGGAAGTTTGCCTTTCACCTGAAGGCTACAAGTAGTTGTGTATACGTACTACTGATGTTGGACATCTCCAACTATAAGACCCATAGGGAAGGGGTATGCATTTGCGTATATATATGGGAAAATATGCCAAGGGTTTGCCTAAGTGTTGAAGTATTATATGGCTCGGTACCTTCAGGAATGTCAAGGGGTTTGCTTCAAGATGGAAGGTATTAATTGGTCGTTGGGTCTGCCTCCTCCTTATTTAAGAAGTCTTAAATAACCTACGACAGTGCCTACTTGAGAAATGGGGTTTGCTTCATTTCTAAATTATGGTTATTAAGTAACTCGAACGGGCATTTTCGTTGACTTGTATTAGACTAGTCTAAACAGGATTTCGATTATGGGAGGTCAGGGGCTATGTTAGTGTTGTTATAGATAGGTATCTAGAAGTAGGACTAGCATATAGGCTTTGATTCCAGCAGCCCCGAGCGGTCATTAACAAAGACTTAGGTTACTAGTGTAGAAGTTATATGGGATATACAAAGAGCTCAATGTTTAATTAATCGTTTGTTTGTCTGAGGTAGGCAAGTTAACTCTTACAAAAGTCTTTAAGATGCATAAAGCCATATCTAGGGGTCATCGACCTTCGTAGCTAGGTCTGGTTGACTAACGATTACGTTACGGTGGGCCTACATTAGGGTTGAGGTACTAAATGGCCGTTGGGTCTGCCTTCTCCCTATTTAAGAAGTATTAAGTGGTCGGGATTTTCGGTTTAAGCAGTACAACGCTTATATATATAGGAATATATACAGTTATACCACAGAGAAGGTTGGATATATCATACGTGCATATGAAATCAAACGGATAAACCATGAATAACAAACATAACACCTAAATAGAAATCAATCGGCATAAACAGAATTATGGATAAAGTATATAATTTTTCAATCACCAGAACGTTGTTCTGACTCCCCCCTTATTACAACCCATGGGATATATTTAAGGGGACTGGCTACTGGTGTAATATGGGAATGGTATATGGAGAAGTCTTCTCATTCATGCTTGACACTGACGAGGCAACTAGATATCCAAGGAATAATATTGATTCCAAGGTAAAAGCCTTGGACGGTATATTTGTTTTATAATATTTTTCTATTCCACTATGAGCTTATGTAGATAGCTCTATGATATATTATGTTTATTTCAAGTTGCTAACACCAACCATCCATACCCTAATGGACTTGGATTCCAATTTAGTCAAAATTCAGATCCATTAAGGTGGTGGTTGTTACAAATACAATGAAGGTATAATGTTAGATTGCTTACTTAAGTAAGATGCATTTTGTTGAATTATTTATATGGTTGTATGTGTGAATTGTTATTGATATTGAGATGATAAATTTGTTACTTTGATTGTGTATTTTCTTTGCGCATGTAAATGTGCACTGTACGTGTTTATTAGTTTCATATAGTTGGACTGGTTATATATAGGAATATATATAGCTTATGTGATTTATATATGTCTATATATATATAAGTATATTTCTGGTACATCCGACTTGGGGCTACTAGAGATGCATGGAATATTATATATATACTTATTAATATGCAGTTTAAAGCGTTTATATATAGTTTTTGTATGTTTGACTTGGGGCTAACGATTGGTGCAAGGAATCCGTTGTACCATTAAGACACACGACCTACAGACATGGTTTCGAAGCAGGGGTGGAGAGAGATTCAGACGCCAATCTAAAGTATATCGTGTATTATTGCGTTGTATGGATGGGTGCTGTGACATGACCTATGAGCCAACTTCTTTTGAGGTTTTGGTCTTTATGGGAGTCCACAATATAGTTAATGCTCTCAATATGTCTCTTTTGTAGCTAATGGAAATTCGACGCAGTTTGTTCATACACAATTTAAATGTTTATATATTTTTGGTATGCCCGACTCGGGGTTACCGAATAGTGGACAAAATATATTATGTATATATATAAATATGTGATTCAAGTGATATATATATATATAATTATAGATACATGGTTTGGGCAATTTATATATATTGGTTTAGTATATCTAGGTTGGGGCAACCGGGTTGTGCGAGGCACTTCAAGAATAAATCATGATCCATACAAGCACAACAATACTTCAGTGTTGTGTATGTGTGTAGGAAAAGTGTATGTATGGTAGCTTGAATCCAGATTGTCTATCCATAAACAATTATATGATATCGGTTTTGAAAAAAGTAATCCATTGTACCATTGTGATGCACAACCTACAAACGTCGTTCCCAAGCAAGGGCGGAGAGAGATTGGGACGCCAATCTAGCGTAGGTCATATACAGTTGGATTGTACAGAAAAATGCTGTGACTGGACCTATATTCCAGCATATTTTGAGATGTTTTTTTCAAGGAAGTCGAACAATATAGTTATGGCTCTTGATAGGTCTCTTCGGTAGCTAATGGAAATTTGGGACGGGTATCAGTTATAGATATCCGTATTTTTGTTTTGTGTAAGGAGATGCTATGTTAGGAGCATCATTATATCATTGTATTGGTTTTGCATTTCAAATGCTTCGATAGGGATCATTGAATCGATTGGTGTCCATAGCGAACTCCATACATTTGCAATGATGGGTATTGACTTATTCTCCATGTGTCTCCTATCATTATGATTGTACATGTTATATTGGTTGGTTGATTATTATTATTGAATAATGTGTGTTAGACTTATATCACGATGTTTATATTACTCCTACATTGGCACATTGGGTTACCTCTATCATAATATGTTGTTATAATTTCTATCACATTATATTATTTGTGCTGACTAGTTGATTACAGGAGAAGAACAGTTATGGTATGATTCCCTACCTTTGAGTTGGGTTACCTTACTTGTTTATACGCAGTCTGGATTATCCCTAAGCCATGTTTGTGGAGGGGAACGACTGTACTTCTATTTATTTGTATGTGATTTTGGCTTACTATATTTTAAGATAGTTCCCCTCAAACCAGGATTTATGTCTACCATGCATTTTTCTTTTTCTTTTTATATCATGACAACTTTCGGGTACTCGATTGAGTAGTTTGAGAGCCAAGTGCTTGTACGCTTTTAGGACGGTTGGAGCACTTCAGAGGAGAAGTTGACACTTTAGATATATACTTAATATTATGGTAGTACATGATAGATATGTTATTTATATATGAGATTTTGTTGTATCGGATATTGTATCTGACTTTCTATATTGATATTTATTTATCAGTTACTTCCATCAATATAGTCTCTTATATATTATTTATCCTATTATGTTCATGTTTATATATTCAGTATATAATATATTATCATTTTGCTGTGAGATTTTATTGCCATGTCTTGGTTTGTGTTTTGTTTTTTTCTGTTGTCCCCCAACAAGCGGCCTTTTGTGGTATTTGGGAGTCAGATGTTGTCATTTGACAATGATTTAGTGTATTATGAAGGGTAGGTCATCAGGGTAGGTCATCACATTTCATATCCTACAAATTAGGCATTTTCCGACATTTGAAGGGAAATCTTAATTATGGACATGATTTATGTTGAGCATGCTACGCTAAGTTCTATGTTGCTCTAACGATTCAAATTGGGATTGATAGTTGGGAAAGGCTTGTAACCTCGATAATTGAACTGGAATTTTAGAATTCCTAGAGATGAAACATACTTTATAGCAACACCAAGGCTAGTCTTATGCGTGACACGCAGCTAGCTGAGACCGTTAACCAGATAAAGACGGTGTAGATTTAGGATAGTAAAGGAAATATGAAGCAATTAGGATGCTTGGATTAGATGGATGGTAAGTGGTGTGGTGGGATGGGGTTAGACCGAGGTCTAAAATCCATACGAGAGTTATCCTACAAATGTAATTTCCATTTGGTAGTAGGAGGGATGTTTAATCACATGAAGAATACATTTCGTTAAAAAGGGTAAAGCATAAAATAGGGTAGCATATAGCAAGTAGCTCGAAAGCACATCGAAGCTGGATATGGAAAGCATGACTATTCCTTTGCTCCCACTTGAGGCTCCTCACCAAAAATGGGCTAAAATCTCTTGAAACTTTGTAGATGGGTCGTATAGTGATCGAGGGGGGACTGAGATTGCTTAGATCAAAGCCAGTTATTAACGATGGATGCTTGTGTTATACCCTAGTGATCTACGAGGACCACAAGAAGGTTGGCCTAGTGTATGTGTAGTTTATAGTGAGGTTACATAGGACCTAAGTAGTATTGCTACTAATTGAGACTCATCAAGTATGACCATAGCAACATTTAGAAACCGCATGTGGGCGACAATGCCATTCACCATTTTTATGGTGAGGAGCTAGCATACATTGATGCATAGGCCGACACATAAGAGGAAAACTTTCAACAAATTAGAGATCATATGACCATGATGAAATAACCTCAAGTCCAATATAAGAAATATATCAATGGAAGATGCAAAGACTAAATCTTTTCCATTTGGCAGTAAAGAAACTATCTTTTTCCTCAAAAAACAAAGTTCGATTAGGGAAGATAGGAAAGGTTGCCTAAGAAATTACTATACTTACTCGATAGTTATAAGAGTTGGTAGTCTAACATAGTGAGTTAACTTACCTTCAGATACAAGTGTGCACACCTCATATATGTCTTGCTTTGGTAGTGTATGAACTCAAGGGTGAATGTGATTGTACGTGACAATGTAGAAGGAAACATATGGGTTTCCATTCGAGAGTTTTCTCTAAGTAAAACTATGGCATGTTTGGGTGTTCATCACTTTGTATGCGTAATTCTGCCACATTTGGTTATCATACATTTATGTTTTCACTAATATCCATGTTGTGATAGAAGAGGCTTGTTATATATGTTTTTATGCTTGTTTAATGTGTGCTAGTCTTTTTATTATTTGTTTATTGGCATATGTGCATGCTTATGCTTAGTAGTTATGTAGTTATGCATTAGGTCAGCTTGTTTACATTTCCCCTTTTTGGGATTTCTCGGATGAAATTAGTTTAAGGACGAATAATGCAATTACCCATAATTTTAAACACCTTGTATCTAAAGTAGAAAAAGAACGAATTGATCTTGTAGGATTCCCAAGAAATTCTTCGATTTCTTTCGGAAGCAGATGAATAATCATCTGCTTCTCACGTTTCGTGAATAGCCGGGACATTGAGGAAGATCCAAAAAGGCATTTCGGGAATCGATCTGATTTTATCTCTGTTCGTTCCGTTTGAAGAAAGGAAGGATCCCAAAGAATCGATCTTTCTTTTAGTTGCTGAGTCTCTATTTGATCGATCAATGTGTGATATTCTGAATCCTCATTTCTAATGGAATCGAAATGATCTCTGGATTGATCAGAGGATCCTTTCGATTGGTTAGAATCCGTCAATTGATTTAATTGAAAAATCAATTTAATTCGATTTAAAATTAAATGTAATAAAAAATCAACTTTTGAAGGAAGTATAATTTGGACTCAAAACGTTTCCCATTGGATCTGAATATCCATAACCCCTTGCTTTTTGGGAGCGACCGGCGGATAGTTTAGTTTTCTCCATGAATCCAAGAGAGATTTTTAATAAGTATACTTGCCTCATTGGATTTATAGCACCCCTCAAATAGCGCCCCTCCCGTGATTCAAACTTGGGCGCTCTTGGTTCTAATGTAAATAAGTCTCTAGGAAGGGTTCAAACCTATGCACTAGGGTTTCCCATAGGAAGCAATAGTCCCACATCTTAAAAATACACTAGAAGAGGTTTTTATATACCGTGTCTTCACCTCAAAATAACATTGAGTTCTTTTAGGGAACAAAATCCTACACCCAGGCTTAAACTTTAAGGAAGGGATGGTTAAGTTGGGGACAATATTTGTGTTACTAATGTATGTACTATTAAATTTGGTATCAAAGCCTTTTCCCAATCGGTATATTGAATTGTTGCTCATTTAGAGTGTGAGCAGAGATGAAGCTCATGTGTAGAGTTCAGGAGAGAGCTAGCGCACTAGTGTGGGTTACAACACCAACGCCTGTGTGGAGTATGTGTTCATGGTCCAAGGTGGACATTGGGTTCTTAAGGCAAGGGGAATATAATACCCCTCAAATACTACTCCTCTTGGGATTCAAACTTAGTCTATGGTTTCCGTGGAGATTAATGTAAATTATTACCCTTAGTAGGATTATACCTGAGCATTAGGGGTTCCCATAGAAATGTATTGCCCCACATTATGAGAACTAGAAAAGGTGCTTATACACCAAGTTTTTTCCTCAAAACTGTTGGATTTGGGCCAACACGCAGTGGGTAAATGGGTTAAATTCAGAAAAAATATATTCCATTTAGATATTATTGGGCCTACGAAATCTATATTTATTCCATTCTTATCTATTTTTTAAAATAAAATCAATATTTTATTTTATTTATAAATAAAGTTTTTTAATGTTAAGTTATAATATGTGTATCATATACACATATGCCTATACGTGCACATGTCGCATACACAGTGTACAAAGTTTAACATGCCTGTATATAAATACTGGGATTTACACCGCAACGGACATGATAGCCCCTCTATATACATTTGTGTTATCTAATATATATATATATATATATATATCTATGTGTGTGTGTGTTTTATATTATTATAAAGTAGTATATATAAATATAAGTTTATAACAATGTATTTATATAAATACAGTTTACATTACAATATAAAATAACTAAAAATTTAATATAAATCTAGTATAAATAACTATGAATTTCGAATTCAAATTTTACATTTATATCTACATTAGCATATCAAATATTTAGCCTTTTCAATTTCAAATTTATATATTAATTTTGAATATATATATATATATATATATATATATATATATATATATATATATGCACACATACATTTTCGGCCATAAAAAAAATCCTTTTTTCAGTTTTAATTTGATTTTCGTATGGAAATCAATTAAAAATTAATTTTTTATTCCAAAAATAATTCTGTATTTATACATATTATATATATATATTACATAATATATATACATATTATATATAATTGGAAATAACATTTTATTAAATAAAAATATATTTATATTCGGTTATGTATATATATGTATAATTTATCTTCGAAACCATGAATATATTGTGTGTGTGTGTATTAATAAAACATAAAAGATACCGAATAATGTTTATATTATATCAATATTTTTAGATCATTTTATTATTATTAATTTCATAAATAAATATTTATTCTCGAAACCATAAATATATGTATATGTGTGTGTGTCTATATATTAGTAAAACATAAATATACTTTAATCATCTTTATATTAAATCAATTTTGTTATGAATCATTTTATTATTTATTAATTTCATAAAAAAATTTAATCCAAGGCCGTGAACAATATGTATGAAAATACATATGAATTATTATTATTATACACATATAATATCATCAAATGAAGACAACACCAATATATTTAGATTTGTGATAAAATATATACTGCCCAAGAACATAGTAATAAATGAACAATTGTATATGTGTGAATATGTATATGTAAACATAGGAATTTATCTTGTCTATAGTCAAGATGAAACATCTTGAAACGTTGAATCAAAGCTCCTTAAAAGGATGTCCAAAATACAGAAAGTGATACCACTCTCAATGCAGCTACCATTGATCTTTGATTTGTATATAATTAGTATTTTAATGTCTTGAAATTTAGGGAGGGGAGCAAGAGAAGGGGCTGTCCTTGCTGGACTAAAGAAATCAAATGAGAGGAAGTCTGTACAGTGAGGGTTAGAGATGAATAAATAGGCAAGATCTCAATAGTAAAATGGGGATCTAGATCTACCTTTTGCTCTTAACAAATCAACTCCTTTTGAATCAAAATTCACCGCACTTGTCCCTGATATAGCTTGTCAATCAAGACTCTATAATAGGCCTCAAAACTACTTCAAACCTAATCAATAAAAAATGTATTTAAATCTAATTCAAATGCATATTGATATCATATATCGATACGTATGTTTTATAACTATTATATACACACTATTTAATATTATTAACACAACCTAAATTAAATTTTATAATTAATATTTCATACAATATATCGGTTTAATTAATTTATAACCATTATAATTAAGTCAAGCAGTAACAGGACCATTCAACGTTTTGGTTGTGTGACTCTTAAGTGTAAATTCGGTTAGCGATTAATATCAAACGATTCAAGTATTAACGTTCACACATCACTTAGTATGTGGTTTGACATTATAACCAAATTTTCACTTACATAGCTTTGGTAAAATCTAATTTTACTTTATTTGAGCATTACCGAATAATGACAATTATTTACATTAATTCTCTTCGTTAAAACTATATCACATTAGGACTTATAGAATTTGGTAATGGTTAAAATTTCGATATTACCCATATTCAACTTTATAGTCCAAACACAAAGTCTTTGGTTCAATAATAACAGTTATTATTAACTGAACTACTCTGGCCAAAGACTTTAACTCCGAGTTGACTTTAGTTAATCGTGATACTAACCCATATAACTAAGGAGACGAAATCTTTCTTGAATAGTGTCTCACTTCCAATGCTGCCACTCAACCTAAATATAGTAGTTTGATGGATGCCATGCTACGATTTAACTATAACTAAAGCAAACTTTACAACTGAAGCTCCACAATATGCTCAAATCAAGGGAATTGTGTAATAATGTCACTTTCTATTTGACCTTAGTTATATTAACCAACAAAAAACTATCGAGTGAGTCATTCCGTAATTATCCAATAACTATCCGTACATAAAACTTTGGTGCCCCCATCAGCCATAAATAATACACTATCCAACATTTAAAGAGCATTGTGTATTCTAGTGTTAATGGTATCGATATCCAGTCTCGAAACATCTCGATTGAGAATATTTAAAACGGTACATTTATTTTATTGTGATAACTCACTCATGATTACAACACATAACTACTATCGTAAAACATACCATTAAAAGACTTTCTATTGAACATACTTTTAATTAGTTAATTAATATAACATACTATATCGAGTATATATCACTCATGATTACAACACGTTAACATACCATTTATTTTTTGCCCTTATGACATATCCCTAACTTTTTCAAACTCCCACTTGCACTTGGGGCCTATTATAGAATCTTTACCCCATTTCTTTGATCAGTTTGATGAGAACTGATCAAATTAGACCCTTTGTGAATGGATCTGCTATGTTATTTTAATTATCTACTCCATCAATTAACACTCTCCGACGTTGATAAACTACATATATCATGTGAAACTAGTAGGAGTATGTTTCTCGACTTATAGTGAGCTCTTATCATTAAATTATTATCATAACAATAATGTATTATTCTTAATACTTGGAATCACCCCTAGCTCAGTTATAAATTTGTGCATTTTAATTTATACATTACTTTTATCTTGGTGCTATTCAAGGCGATGGACTTAGCATTTTCATTGAATGAACCAGAACCATTTGTTTGGAACATTTCCAACTTAAAGCTTATTAATTAAGGTTTAAACATGAATATAAGGTTGACATATTATACTGAATATCACTTATGAAGTTTGAGTTCATATACTCCATCATAAGGATTTCGTTATTTCTATGAACGGTTCTCTAGTATTTCATAAATATTTGAGAACACTCTAAACTATTATTTAGTGATCTTAATTTAGATTTGATATTTGTTTCATGTATCAAATATATTAGCTAAATAAGATATTCTAGACAATAAAACACGTATGATAATTACTATTGTCAATACATAAGGTATCCATCTTACATGTTTGCTATAATCAGTTGTCTTTGCATGTTGTTTAGGACATTTCTAACACCCTTAATACTTAATATAAAAGATATAATTTACAAATCCAATATCAAGTATTAAACGATCAAACTATAACTGATTTTAACATAAATACATCGTTGTTACTACAATAATTGTTGCGGAAGAAGTTCGAAGTGCAACTTGACCATGGCAATAAGCAGTTCCAAAAACAAAAGTGCCAATGCTAATAAAAGCATTATCACCATCATTGACCTCAAAAACGAGTAGTGTAAGGAGCCAAGAACGTCGCACATCATTTACACCGCTTGTGGTCGAAATCGACCTTCACCAATATAGCTGTTGAATACAACCATTAGTAGTCAATATCACATTTCTTCAAAGGAACGATGGTGTCGAACCCCATCAAAGTCACGGTCCTCTTATAGAGTTGAAGTTGAAGTTATACATCATCGTCAATCAAGCATCACCGCATATCAACAAAGCTAAGGTGGATGGCGCTCTTAGTCGATGCCGCCTCTTTTGACTCCACTTATCACTGACGCTGCTTGTAATCATTGCTAATAAGTAATGGTGTTACATCTCTGATGACAATGTTTCCATCTTAGCATCACCGCTCTTAAAGGCGTCATCCAAATAGAATTGCCTATGACTGACATCGCCAATGATCACATCGCACTACATCTTTTATACAGTGCATCTCATCAACATTTGGAGAATGCCGTGTATTTATACATGTGGTGTTGATAGTAAACACTGTTAATGTCCATGAAGCTACCAATGCTACCTTCTTGCTTCATATATGCATTGATTCAAGCTAGTGTCATCACCCATTCATGAAGGACGTCGACCATCATGACAAAAGCCATCAATGCCATAGTCCCTTATTGCCCAATGTCTCCACTAAAGAAGTAAAGATGAAGCCCTATGTTATTCAATATCGAAGTTGCCAAAGCCGTTGCTAACATTATCACTGAAGCTATTGTTGAAGCTTGTCGACGCTGAAAGCAATGCTGCTTTTCCCTATAAATATGGTTCTAGGGGTGCCATTTTGAGGTGATTTTTGGATCCTCTTCCCACTTCTTGCATTTTCAACTCTGTAAACCCTAAATTGATTTGGGTATTTTTGCTGATTGTAATACTTAAACTTTGTACACATAAAGATTTGGATATTGAACAATTGCATAGCCTATTGACTCGATTTGAACGTGCAACTTACATACTCATTTGATTTTGATTTAAGACTTGAACATCGATGCGATGGCCCAGAATTTTGGGCAATATCAATTTAATGATCTGTATTAATAATTAAATTGATTGGATAATTTTCTTTTATAATTTTAATTTAAATTGGAAAATTTGTTATTTTCAAATGTATTGTTATATATATATATATATAAATAGATTTTAAAGAAAATAGAATTGTTATTTTCAAATTAAATGTGTTGTTATATATGTATATATATAAGTTGACTTTAATTTGGATTTTTATATTTAATTTGAATTTGGATTTAAAATTGAAATTCAAAAGTTAGGTATTTTAAAATATTTTGGATTTAAAATATAGGTATAAGATTTTATTTATATACAATTGGTTTTATTTATATTTTCTTTAAAGTAATTTATATACATATATACATTTAGATAAGTATTTATAAATAGTAAATTAAGTATAAAGCTCTTTATTAATATTTAAAATAAATAAGAATTACTTAAGTGACAAATGTAGATTTATAAAAGCTTGTTTTAACAAGTGTTAATTAATAAACAAGAGTATATGACAAATGTTGAATGTTTAAACAAGTGTCATTTTAATTTGATTTTTCTTTTATTTTAAATAAATCACATTTTCACTTATATAAACACATTGTTCCTTCTCTTCTATTCTTTTTCAATCTTCCTCAATTCAAAGCTAAGAAAAAACTCAAACCAAATTCTCAAAACAAATCTGATAATCAATATTCCTCAAACCAGAAATAAATCAAAATCAATAATCCTGTAAACCATTTTCAAAATCAAAACCAAGCCTGTACATTTTCTTCAACCTGGAATCAAAGCAAATTTCATCTCTGTTTCAAATTTAAAAACCTCTCAAAACAACAAAGCATTTTAAAAGCAAGATCATCTCAGCATCAAAGTGATTTCAAATTTCAAGTTCCATTTCAACAATGCATTTTCTTCTTCAAATTCAGTTTTCAAGATTAACATTTTTCAAATTTCAGCATCTTAGTTTGAAGCTTTATTCATCTTTCCAAAACTGGTGAGTAACATCTTTTCTAAAAGCTTAAGATTTGAATATCTGGTTGCATGTGAATTACTAGAAATAAGTATGTTTTGTGTGAATGTATATAAGTGAACTTTCAGTGTATATATGGATGTATAGATGTGTGTGCATGCCTGTTACCTGAGACATCTCTGTTCTTTTTTTTCAAGCTCAAGATTTCAAACAAAATTCATTATCTCCTTATCTAATCTCTGTTAGGACTTAGGCTTTAAACAAAATTTGTTTGTTTAATCATAGAGTAAGTTTTAAAATTTTTAATTATGTTAAAATAAATTTGAAATTTCTTTGGAAACCAAAAAGAACAGGCAAACTTAAGTTATGTTAAAAATTCAAACATCCTAATTCATTGATTAAGGCATATGATCTGAATCCTTAACCAAAATCATGATTTTTTAAAATGAAATCACAATTTTTAGATTAGGTTTGAGAGAGCATTGCGGGGTTGATCAGAATTTGAGTTTTGGGTGATTTCTGATGATATAAGTGCTCGGGGAGGTCGTGGTCTTCGCAGGAGGTAGAAGGACGATCAGAGTGTTTGGGAAAAATGGCAGAAGGGTATGCAAGTCATTGTAGTGGCGGTGGGTGATCAGAATTGTTTGTAACCCTGGTTTTTGTCTAAGTTAGGATCTTAATCACCACGACGCCTCTGGTGGATCGAGTTCCACCAAACTGTGGGAAATGGAAGCGGGGATGTTGGCGGAGGCATGGCCAGAAGTTCAGACGCTCCGGTTGTCGGAGAGGTGAATTCGAGGTGTTTCCAGGTTTTGGGTTTTGTTCCAGTATTGTGCAGAGTTGCTTTAAATTCGATTTCGAGTTTGTTCTACTGTTCTGATGATCGGGGTTTGGTGCAAGGATGATCGCCGACATGTGAGGGGCATCGTGGATGGTCGGAGGTGGCTGCTTTGCCGGTACATGTGCACGACAGTGTTTTTGGTGTTAGAAGTTTGGTTTGTGTTTTGTCTCGAGGGAAGGCTCAGGTTTTCGTGTTGGTGACTCGAGTAATGTCTCGGGTTGATTCGTGAGTGAAATTTGGTTTTAGATTTTAAACTTTAAAATTTAGACAGAATTTTGTAAACAGGAAGAAATGGGTTTTCTCGGGTTAAGGCTCGAGTAGCCTTCGGGTTGAACCCGAAGTAGCATTTTTAAGCAGATTTTAAAAGTTTTTTTTTTAAAAAAGCAAGGTTTTGAATTTAAATTAATTTAATTTAAAACTCTTACAAATTTCTTTTATATAAGATAAGTATTTTTCTTTAACATTTGATTTAAAAGGTTTGTAAATTGTTTTAAATTTTGTTAAAGATAAATTTGTAATCATTTTAAATCTTGAATTTGAAATGAAATTTAAAGGTAAACTTAAAAGTAAAATGTTTCAAAGGCATATGTAAATGATAATTAAGTCATTGATAAGGATAGTATTTTATCTTAAAGGTTAATTAAGATTTAATGATTTGAAATTGATTAAATTAATAAGTTAATTAAAGGGTGATTAATTAATTTAATTAATTAATGATTTAGGATTAATAATTAAATAATTAAGGGTTGTAAGTTAATTAATTAAAGGTTAATTGATTTGTAATTAAAGATCATTAATTAGATAATTAAAGATTATTAATTAATGATTAGAGATTTATTAATTAAGTAATTAAGTTGTAATTAAATTAATTGATTAAGTAATTAATGATTAATTAGGTTACAATTAAGCATTAATTAATTAAGTAATTAGAGGTTAATTAATTGGTAATTAGGGATTAATTAATTTGTAATTAAAAATGGTTAATTAAAATATAATTACTTAAGGAAAGTAATTAAAGGAATTAATTACTCAATGTAATTAATTAAATAAATATGATTAATTTAAGTTAATTAATTAGTTTAATTAATTTTAGATAATCGTTTGATTGATTGAGTATAATTACTTAATGTAATTTATAAAGTGTAATTTCTTGGTGAAGTAATTAATGATGAATTACTGGATGTAATTAAATGAAGGATAATTAATAAATGGAAGTAATTTGGGTTTAATTACTTTATGTAATTATTAAGAAGGATAATTAAGTGGAATTAATTAAGGATTAATTACTTAGTATAATTAATCTAAGAATTAATTAATAAAATTTATTTAGAAGTAAATTAAGTAAGGTAATTAATTAAGGGTAGTTAATTACTGAATGTGATTAATTAAGGGTGATTAATGAATGTGATTAATTAAAGATTTCTTGTTAAATGTAATTAATTAAGAAGAGTGATTAATTAATGAAAATAATTAGAGGATCATTAATTAATATAATTAATGAAGTAATTAAGGGCTGATTAATTAAAGGATAATTAATCAATATAAGTGATTATAGAATAATTTATTAATGTAACTAATTAAGGATTAATGTAATTAATTATAGTTAATTAATTAGAGTAATTAAAGGTTAATTACTGTAAATGGTTAAGGATAATTAATTTATGAAATTAATTAAAGGGTTAATTACTTAATGAAATTAAAGGATAATTAATCAAGGATGATTAATTAAGATGGATAATTAGTGGATGATTAATTAATTGGTTTGTAATTAATTAATGATTAAGTAAGCAGGATTTATAGTGGAGGAAGTAATTAATTTAAATTATTTTAAATTAATTAGAGATTGTGTGATTAATTAATCTTTGCTTAGGGATGGCTGAATGATATTGAATGCCTTGGATTGTTTGATATCTCTGATATGAGATATGTGCTGATCTGTGATATGAGATACTTCGGTTGAATTGTGATGATATGGATTATCTATTTGTGAGATTGTGAATTATCTATCTGTGTGAATATAGATAATGAATTGAATTGTTTAAACCTTAAACAACTTGACCTTTAATAAACTTTTGGATTTCGATGAGACTGGGATCAGATATCAAAATTGATTATCCGAAAACCACATCGATCCAAGCAAAACATTAGGTAGTGTAATCTCAAAGTGAAGATCAAGATGGAGATTTAGAGTGCAAGGGTTATTGTCGTTAACTCTGAGGGTGATTCCAAAATGAGTGTAACGAGATAATGCCTTCAGTTTCGTTCGAACCCGGAACAAACTTGTATGGATTGAATGCGTTCAGAACATCGTCATTGGAGGACGATGAGCATTCTAAGCCATGTGTTCTGAAAAGGTAATCGTAGCCTCAAGCCTCATCAACCAGGAATGGCTAAAACCGGGGAGGTGCAGCAAGGCTAAGTGAGTCGCGCTCAAGTAGGACAAGATTTCCCCTGTCTAGAGGTCCCTTTTTATTCGGCTGTGTGGAAGTTGATTGCAAACAACTACGGGGTTGTCTTGTTCGGGACTATCCAGTAAGGGATGGTTCCGGCCTTGTGTTGCAGGGGATTTAGGGTGGATCCTCGGTATGGTGATCTGGGCCACGTACTATGACGGGCGGTACCCCAGTAGCCCTACCATTGTATGGAATCCAATCTCCAATAAGTGCCATACATATTGATTGTGCCCAACTATGTTGGAACGTGAGATGTAAGCATTCCAGCTATTTCTGTATTTTACTTGAAAACCCTAGAACCTATTATAATATAACTGGATTTCTTATCAAAAGTTTTGGTTATCGTAAGGTAAAACTTTTCCGTGTTTAAGTGCGGGAATTCTTACGAAATACCTTTGGTTTTCAAAAGTTTTTTTCAAAGTTTAGCAACTTTAACCTGTTACTCACACCAGACCCATGTCTGACCTGGAGTTTATTTTCTGTTTTCTTAAACTCTTTGGTACTCAAATTTTTACGAGTAGCCAAGGGATTCAGGTTAGCTTTGATGAATTCTGAGGAGATATGGAGCAGGAGGCTTCAACGTGTAGATATATAGTGCTTCCGATGTGTTGGTATCTCTGTGTTGTATTTAAGATGTATGATAGACAGGTTTTATAACTATCTAATGTGTTGTAATATAAAGTCGTGTAACTCTGATAGATGTTGTATGCTATATAATATCTTATGTGATTAATATATTTTATTCGTTCTGCTATGAGATTCTGGTATTGTTTAGTTCTTTCTTCTCTATCTTTTCTCTTTTCTATCCCTTTCTTTCTTAATGATGATACGTCTTTCTGTGGAATGGACGGTGGGTCATTACAGTTGGTATCAGAGCCAGGTTGAGTGAATACCAAGACTTTGGAGTGATTTATTTCTTGAGAGAGCGTACTTGTAATTTTGATATATATATATATATATATATATTTCTACCTATTTGTTGGGTTACCTATTTGGGTTAATATGAGTTCTAAAGGTAGATGGGGTAGTGGTGTGTGTAACACGACTACTACCAATGGAAGAAGTCTAAGTGTTGAGGTTGGATGTGTATCTGCCGAGGTTGTAGATCTAATACCGCCTCGAGTAAGGTTTGCAGTATGGTGTAAGGATTTCACCAATCTCGAAAGGAAGCTTTTTTTTAAAGGTTCATAGTCCATCATTGAAGTGCATGTTTGGATGAGTAGAGTTTGTGTTCTTGATTTCGATTGATCTTGAGAGGATCATATTGTTGGGTTGTCTTGGTCCAGATTTGTTTCGAGAAGCATCAACAGAGGTTGAGCTGATCAGGAAGGATGAAGGCAGCCTAAGATCGTCAGAAGAGTTTTGTGGATAAGAGACGGAGGAATTTGGAATTTGAAGTCGGAGATCTAATTTTGGATAAGTTTACTCCGATCAAAGGAGCTATAAGATTTGGTTAACTGGGAGGCTAGCTCCGAGGTATTGGATCTTAAAATGTTCTTGTAAGGATAAGTGCTTTGGCCTACAGGATTGAATTGTCAGTTTGGATAATCGGGATTCAATGTATTTCACGTATCTCTGAGGGAGTACGTGTATGATCCATCACTGGTTGTGGAACCAGCAGTTCAGGAGAATTTGGTAGTTGAGCCGGACTTGAGTGTGGTCTGATATCCTATTCAGTTTTGTAGATCTAGATGAGTAAGGGCTCAGAAGCTTAGTGGTATAGCTAGTTTGGATTCAGTAGAGTGAGTATTCCAGTGTTTGTACCTGGAAAACTCTAGATAGTATTAGGTAGTCCTATCCAGAATTTTGTCTGGATAGTTAGATTTGTTTGTTTGAATAAAATGATTGCTATGGTTGTTAGCATATAGTTGATAATATATGCTTGTGGTTTAAAATTAAAACCTCAGATAGATTATTAAATTATCTTTGCTTTAAAATTTCGGGGACGAAATTCTTTTAAGGGGGGAGGAATGTGATGACCCGGAATTTTGGGCAATATCAATTTAATGATCTGTATTAATAATTAAATTGATTGGATAATTTTCTTTTATAATTTTAATTTAAATTGGCAAATTTGTTATTTTCAAACAATATTATTTATGTATTGTTATATATATATATAAATAGATTTTAAAGAAAATAGAATTGTTATTTTCCAATTAAATGTGCTGTTATATATGTATATATATAAGTTGACATTAATTTGGATTTTTAAATTTAATTTAATTTGAATTTGGATTTAAAATTGAAATTCAAAAGATAGATATTTTAAAATATTTTGGATTTAAAATATAGGTATAAGATTTTATTTATATATAATTGGTTTTATTTATATTTTCTTTAAAGTAATTTATATACATATATACATTTCGATAAGTATTTATAAATAGTAAATTAAGTATAAAGCTCTTTATTAATATTTAAAATAAATAAGAATTACTTAAGTGGCAAATGTAGATTTATAAAAGCTTGTTTTAACAAGTGTTAATTAATAAACAAGAGTATATGACAAATGTTGAATGTTTAAACAAGTGTCATTTTAATTTTGATTATTCTTTTATTTTAAATAAATCACATTTTCACTTATATAAACACATTGTTCCTTCTCTTCTATTCTTTTTCTATCTTCCTCAATTCAAAGCTAAGAAAAAACTCAAACCAAATTCTCAAAACAAATCTGATAATCAATATTCCTCAAACCAGAAATAAATCAAAATCAATAATCCTGTAAACCATTTTTAAAATCAAAACCAAGCCTGTACATTTTCTTCAACCTGGAATCAAAGCAAATTTCATCTCTGTTTCAAATTTAAAAACTTCTCAAAACAACAAAGCAAGCAACTTCAATTCTGTTTTAAAAGCAAGATCATCTCAGCATCAAAGTGATTTCAAATTTCAAGTTCTAGTTCAACAATGCATTTTCTTCTGCAAATTCAGTTTTCAAGATCAAACATTTTTCAAATTTCAGCATCTCAGTTTGAAGCTTTATTCATCTTTCCAAAACTGGTGAGTAACATCTTTTCTAAAAGCTTAAGTATTGGAATATCTGGTTGCATGTGAGTTACTGGAAATAAGTATGTTTTGTGTGAATGTATATAAGTGAACTTTTAGTGTATATATGGATGTATAGATGTGTGTGCATGCCTATTACCTAAGACATCTATGTTCTTTGTTTTCAAGCTCAAGATTTCAAACAAAATTCGTTATCTCCTTATCTGATCTCTGTTAAGATTTAGGCTTTAAACAAAATTTGTTTGTTTAATCATAGAGTAAGTTTTAAAAAATTTATTTATGTTAAAATAAATTTTAAATTTCTCTGGAAACCAAAAAGAACAGGCAAACTTAAGTTATGTTAAAAATTCAAACATCCTAATTCATTGATTCAGGCATATGATCTGAATCCTTAACCAAAATCATGATTTTTAAAAATGAAATCACAATTTTTAGGTTAGGTTTGAGAGTGCATTGCGGGGTTGATCAGAATTTGAGTTTTGGGTGATTTCTGATGATCTAAGTGCTCGGGGAGGTCGTGGTCTTCATTGGAGGTAGAAGGATGCTCGAAGAGTTTGGGAAAAATGGCAGAAGGGTATGCAAGTCACTATAGTGGCGGTGCGTGATCATAATTGTCTGTAACCCTAGTTTTTGTCTAAGTTAGGATCTTAATCACCACGGCGCCTCTAGTGGATCGAGTTGCACCAGACTGTGGGAAATGGAAGCGGGGATGTTGGCGGAGGCATGGCCAGAAGTTCAGACGCTCTGGTGGTCGGAGAGGTGAATTCGAGGGGTTTCCATGTTTTGGGTTTTGTTCCAGTATTGTGCGGAGTTGCTCGAAATTCGATTTTGAGTTTGTTTTGATGATCGGGGTTTGGTGTGAGGATGATCGTCGACATGTGAGGGGCAATGTGGATGGTCAGAGGTGGCTGCTTTGCCAGTGCATCTGCACGGCAGTGGTTTTGGTGTCAGAAGTTTGGTTTGTGTTTTGCCTCAAGGGAAGGCTCGTGTTTTCGTGTTGGTGACTCGAGTAATGTCACGGGTTGATTCGTGAGTGAAATTTGGTTTCAGATTTTAAACTTTAAAATTTAGACATAATTTTGTAAAACAGGAAGAAATGGGTATTCTCTGGTTAAGGCTCGAGTAGCCTTCAGGTTGGAACCCGAAGTAGCATTTTTAAGGAGATTTTAATTTTTTTTTTAAAAAGCAAGCTTTTGAATTTAAATTAATTTGGTTTAAAACTCTTACAGATTTCTTTTATATAAGATAAGTATTTTTTCTTTAACATTTGATTTAAAAGGTTTGTAAATTGTTTTAAATTTTTTTAAAGTTAAATTTGTAATCATTTTAAATCTTGAATTTGAAATTAAATTTAAAGGCAAACTTAAAAGTAAAATGTTTCAAAGGCATATGTAAATGATAATTAAGTCATTGATAAGGATAGTATTTTATCTTAAAGGTTAATTAAGATTTAATGATTTGAAATTGATTAAATTAATAAGTTAATTAAAGAGTGATTAATTAATTTAATTAATTAATGATTAAGGATAAAAAATTAAATAATCAAGGGTTGTAAGTTAATTAATAAAGGTTAATTAATTTGTAATTAAAGATCGTTAATTAGATAATTAAAGATTATTAATTAATGATTAGTGTAGCGATCCTGAACTCGGCCTTCGAAAATCGGCACCCGTACTTCACTTGAACCCAAAATGCCGCAGATTCAAACGCCGAATCACCATCACGTTGCCCCAAGAGAATAAGACTAATAACTCCAACATCAGCTCGAACCACCATCACGTTGCCTCAAGATAAGCAAGAGCGTTCAACGAGTGAACTCCAAAAACTGAACTAGCTCCAAACAGTCTACTAACCCTGACTATCTGAAACCCAACTCTAGACTGGCCGTGTGGAAAATTGTGGGCACCCAGAGTTAAGGAAGGGAACAATAAACTCCGAGTCAGTCATGGGACTGGTGTGAGTAACAAAAACTGTTTATCTTTAAAACAAACACAAAAGTATTTTAAACATTGAAATCCGCAATGCTTTTTGGAAATTGAAACTACCATATAGCCTCCCGCCACACACACAATGCAAAAGCAGAATTGGAGGAGATTTCTCCTTATGATAGTCAAAAATGCTTACTACGCAAAATCATTCAATATTATTACTATTAGTGCATAGTGTAGAAAACCATTTCAAAAGTATAATAATAATCTTAGCCAGCATAGACATTTCAAACTATGCCTACTATAGCTACCATCTAAACAGTGGTGACCACCATAAGTAAATGGCAGGTTCTACAACTAAAACCGTACTGGGTTCGTATTGTTTGATTGGATTTCCAACAAATGGTCAGGCTAAGGAACTTCCTATGCCACATGGGAACGCCTCTGGAGGGACGCCCCGAGTACCACCTCGCTCTCTACCAACACAAGGCCGGTTACCCCCTTCCCGGGTAGTAAACTTGAGATATTCCACCCCCGGTCGTTTGCGACCTTTATCCGAGGCACCTCGATCACACAGCAACAATCACACAGTAAATGAGTTTGGAGCAACCACAAAGGTAAATATCTGGGCTCCATACCATGATACCACCTTTCTCCAGAAGGAATGGACATACCCTAGGGGAGCTACCCCTGAAACCTTGCCGCATCTTTCCTGTTTCGACCATTTCCGGTTTGTGAGGCTCGATGAGGTCTCGTCCACAAAGCTACGCTTTACACGAAAGCCATGCTTTGATCAACAAATGATCAACATCACACAGCAACACTTAGCATGCCACACTACCAAATTGGGAGTATATCACTGATAACCTTCAACTACATAACCTCTGAGCTCGTACGTCTCAGAGAAGGGTGTTAAGCTAAGAGAATAAATTCTCCGTCACCAAACAGAAATGTATTTGAAAGAAATTGGCTTTATATCTCAAAGTGTAGTGTCAGACATACAACCATACAAGCCTGTTCCGGGTTTGAACAGAACTGAAGGCACTTCCTAAGAAGCCCTTGCAAATCCGGATAATTTCTAATCACGTTCGGACTTCCCATCACAAAGGGTGATCAAATCTCTATATCGGAGATCAGCCGATGCAGAGACATTCGACGAGTTGCCCTTTCGTTTTCGAAAATATCCGGTCTTCACTACCGATCTTCAAATGCTATCCATATACGTTGTATCATTATTCGGAATGGGTTATATGACACAAAGTCCTCTCTTGGCTAAACCGAATAATGAGCGCAATATTTAAAAACATATGGATATTGGGATTTCAGTTAAGTCACAACTTATTACCCAAAACGTTTCTTCAAATGGTTTAAACACATTACCATTTTAATCTTTTTCATAAAAAGATTCATCTCACAAAGTTCACCCAGTTTCACACAGATTTATTCATAGATTTTCCAAATCAATTTCCATTTCAATTTGGATTAACTCGTCCAATCTTTAAATCAAAGATTTAATTGATAGCTTTCAAAACAATTTCATTTTGACAGGTTTAAACAAATCACCATTTTAAATCTGTTAAAAATAAACAGATTCAATTCACAAAGTTCACCCAGTTTCACAAAGATTAATTCATAGCTTGGGTAACCATTTTCAATTCAAACTTGAAATTCCTTTAATTTAAATTGGAATTTCATTTCTTATATGAAAGCTTCTATTATTTGAAAACATTTAGTTTTCATCTCGAAAAGATCCAATTTCATTTATACAAGTTAAACCCCTTGGTTTAAATTTAAATTCTCAAAACAATATTTTTAAAATGGTTCAAGCCCATGTAACACATTTATAACTTATTTAACATTTTTAAATCATAAATCTCAACATGAAATTCAATTCCTTATTTTGAATTCAAATTCAAATTGAATTATTTAAATTGAAAACTTTACCAAGTTATTCAAAATAACTTTCGTCTTAAAAATTCCTTTTCAAAAGCTTTAACATTTAACCCAAATCCATTTCCAAAATTAATTGAAATTAAAATTTCAATTTCTAAATATTAAATTTAAATCATCTATGACTTAATCGATGTCCACATGAAATCCATATTTGTGTGTGTAAAAGTGTGGTCCAGGGGTTTTACACAATAGGGCAAAATCATTCAATCATCACATATCAAAACACAGACATATTGTTGATAAGCAGTATAAACTATAATGCTTATCATTCATTCACAGATCACAGATAATATACAGATGTATCACAAATAAATGAATAAATTATACACAGCTTAATTCACATAACAAAATATCCTAGATCAGATAGTACAATCAATTCAAGGCATCTCATACAATACAATCATTCATAAGTAAGGTCAAGCATTCAAAAATCAATTATAAGAAGGATTAATTAATTAGTTTAATCCTAATTAATTCATTTAATTCCAATCAAATTTATTTACTTATGAATTTATTATCCAATTCTGATTTATTAATTCCAAATCAGTTAATATAAATTAATTAATCAAACACTTTAATTAATTAAATTATTTTTAATTAATCATGTTAATTAAATTAACCTTTAAACTCATTACATAATTAATTAACTTCTTAATTAATTATTTTTAAGAAATTAAACCTTTTAATTACTTACCATAAGTAATCATCTCATAACAATTAATCATTAATTACCAATTTATCTAATGATTTTCTTAAACTAAATTAATTAACTTAAATTAATCAAAATATCCAAAATTAATTATAATAAGTAATTAATCCTTAATTACTTTCATTAAGTAATTACATTTAAACAATTTATAATTGATTATCTAAATTTATTAATCTAATTAACTATCAAAATTAATCACATTAATTTAATTACTTAATAATCCCTAGTTAATTATCTTCATAAACTAATAACGTTTCTTAATTACTTTCTTAAGAAATTATCTTAGATTAATTCATTATTAATCGTTTCTAATTATAAATTAATCTAAATTATTTATTTACAAATTAGATAAATCATTCTTTAATTACTTATTAAGTAAATCATTTTTATTACCTTAATTATCTCTAAGATAATTAATTTCTTCAGTAATGATTTCATTAACATTTAAGTGTATTTTAATCATTACACTTTAAATTTAAATTCAAATTGCATTTTTAAATTTCAAACTCTTTTTAAATACACTTAAACTTAAACACTTTCAGTTATTAAAAACAATTTAAATTTACAAGCTTTATTCCCAACTAGGCTTCGAACTAAACTTGAATTTATGGTTAAACTTTTGTTTTTAAAACTTAATTTAAACTTTCTTTATAATTTAAAATTTAGTTTTAAATTGGCAAAAACAAAACCTGTTCTGTTTTTAAAACCTGGGCAAGCTTCTACCCAAATCAACAAAGTTTCCAGATCACCAAACACCTGTGTTTCGTGCGCGTGCGCAGTGCCGCCGACCACCTCAGATCATCACCGATGATCTCCTCGTGTCAACAACCACCCAAACACCCAAATACGATCATCAGATCGTCTTCCAAATCGTGAAATCGAATTCGAGTTTCTAAACCAAAACCTGGAAACTGCAGCTTCCTCCACACCCATACCTGGCAACACCTCGCCCACGCAACTCCGACAACCAGAAAATCCCAAACTCCGGCGATCACTTCATCGCCTCAACCTCTACCACCTCCCTAAGTTTCGCTGCACTCGTTCAACTGGGGAGGACGGACGAATCGAGATACCAACGCACATCCAAACTAGGTTTACAGAAAGAAATTGCTCGCCGCTGTCGCCACAGTGAACGTGAGCACCTCCGGTTATTTTTCCTACCATCGTCGTAGGCTCCTCCATCTCCACCAGCAACCCCGACCCCTCCAGTCATAAAGATCATCGGAAATCGCCAAAAGAATGAAATTCGAACGAATCTGAACTGCTCTCAAATCCTAACTCGAAAAATCATGATTAAGGCTTTAAAATTCATGTCATAGTGTATGAATTCAAATTACAAACCTGAATTCGTGAATTAAAATGTTTGAGATTCAACTTATTTAAAGTTTGCTTAGATTCCTTTGATTTTCAGAGCTAATATGAAATTGTTTGAACAAAAATAATTTTTTTTAAACTTAGTTTATAATCAAACAAACAACTTTTGTTTTAACCCTAAATCCAAACATCAAATAGATTGTGAAGAAATGATTTTTTTTTCTTTTGAAAAGTTTGAAACCTGGAAAATAAAACAAGAACAGAGAAAACTTCTTGTTTCAGACATGCACTCATATGTCATGTATATACACAAAGGTCACATGTAAATATACATTGCAAAGCATAAACTCATATCATATATCTTAAGAAATTTCACATGCAACAGATTCACACAGGTGTAATTTGTTTACTCACAGTGTTTTGAAGAAAGAACAGAGCTTCAAGTTGAAACAGGCTTGAAAATTTGCAAGTTGAAGGATTTTCTTCTTTGATCTCTAGCTTTTATAAATTCGTATGGTTGTTTTAATTGAAGTAAGTTAGATGATATTTGCTCTAGATTTTTTTCTAAACTTTGATTTGACGAAACTGAGATGAAAAGCTTGATATAAAAAAATGAGTTACAGGGTTTTACTGTGTGATATTTTTGTACAGGTGATAATATTTGTTTGTACAAATACCATAGATTTTTCTTTAGTTTGGAGGCTACTGATGTTTATTTTGGTGGCTGAAGATATACGGCATTAATTGCCTTTGTACAAATATATGTTTATTTGTTTCTTACTTGTTTGTATTTGATCATCTTCTTTTACAAGCCTACAAATACTTATATATTTTATTGTCTTCTATATGTTTACTTATTCCATTCCCTACTTATCCAATTGTTTTTTATTGTGTCCAAAGTCTATATTGTTATATTTAATATTTAAACCATTTATTTGAAATTTAAATCCAAATCATATATATACAATATTTAAATTCGAATGATTTAATATATATTCTATTTAAATTGGGGAAACTCGCTTCAATTTACAATTAATTTTACAATTTTTTATTCAAAAACTAAATTAATTATCAGTTTAAATAAATATAAAATCCGGGGTCGTTACAACCTTCCCCCCTTAAAAGAATTTCGTCCTCGAAATTTGCCAAGGAGACACAAAGATAGATGAAGAATATTTCATCAAATCAAATTGAACATCTATTCTGCATTTGGCTTACCGAATCAGAATATCAATAATAGATACAAGAACGAATCTTTTTAATTTTTCACAAGATACTTGGTAATCTAGATCTACGAAATATGTAGGGGCATCGGTTAGTTCGAAAGGATAACAAACCATTTGTAGAACATATCCGGACCCAAATTGTACAGATATATAGATACAATTTCAAAACCTTTTACTTTAGAACTAAAGTATACCTATCAACCATAGCAACCAAAGCAAACAAGGCAACCAATACATCCAAACAACAATTTTGGCTTATTTGGAGTTTATGTCCCATACAAATATATCAAATCTTCTTCCTGGATCTACCGGGAACTATCAAAGAATTGAGAAGAGATGTTGAACAAAAGAGATTGATAGAGAAAAGATTGTTTCCTTGTTGTTACAGGGTATTGACCATTTATAGTCGTATTCCCCTGTCCCCTATCTCATCCTCTTCTTGCTCTCATACTTACTATCAATGAATAGTAAGAGGATTTATCGAGGCGTACAGACAGATATCTTAGAGATTACACATTCTAGGGTATACTTCACCATATCTCTAATGAGCTACTTAATGTGTTATACTCCTGAGCTAAAGTTCAACCTTAGCTCTGATACCAAATGTAGCGACCCTCACGAGGCAGTGGCAACCGGTAGGCTTTGCAACCATCCCAGCCCCACCGTGGCATACACTGGTACCCTGCCCTTGCTTTTACGGCTAGCCTTTCGACTGTCACACCTTACGGCTAACCAACCCCTTCCACTCAGGGACATGTAGGGGTAAGAGTCTCCCGTTCGCCACCAAACTGCGAAGCGAGAAACCCCTATCACATTTGACAAACATAAGCAAGGTCAGTCATGGGACTGGTGTGAGTAACAAAAACAGTTTATCTTTAAAACAAACACAAAAGTATTTTAAACATTGAAATCTGCAATGCTTTTTGGAAAATGAAACTACCATAAGGCCTCCCGCCACACACACAATGCAAACGCAGAATTGGAGGAGATTTCTCCTTATGATAGTAAAAAATGCTTACTATGCAAAATCATTCGATATTATTACTATTAGTGCATAGTGTAGAAAACCATTTCGAAAGTATAATATTAATCTTAGCCAGCATAGACATTTCGAACTATGCCTACTATAGCTACCATCTAAATAGTGGTGACCACCATAAGTAAATGGCAGGTTCTACAACTAAAACCGTACTGGGTTCATATTGTTTGATTGGATTTCCAACAAATGGTCAGGCTAAGGAACTTCCTATGCCACATGGGAACGCCTCTGGAGGGACGCCCCGAGAACCACCTCGCTCTCTGCCAACACAAGGCCGGTTACCCCCTTCCCTGGTAGTAAACCTGAGATATTCCACCCCCGGTCATTTGCGACCTTTATCCAAGGTGCCTCAATCACACAGCAACAATCACACAGTAAATGGGATTGGAGCAACAACACAGGTAAATATCTGGGCTCCATACCATGATACCACCTTTTTCCAGAAGGAATGGACATACCCTAGGGGAGCGACCCCTAAAACCTTGCCGCATCTTTCCTGTTTCGACCATTTCCGGTTTGTGAGGCTCGATGTGGTCTCGTCCACAAAGCTACGCTTTACACGAAAGCCATGATTTGATCAACAAATAATCAACATCACACAGCAACACTTAGCATGCCACACTAGCATGCCACACTACCAAATTGGGAGTATATCACTGATAACCTTCAACTACATAACCTCTGAGCTCGTACGGCTCAAAGAAGGGTGTTAAGCTAAGAGAATAAATTCTCCGCCACAAAACAGAAATGTATTTGAAAGAAATCGGCTTTATATCTCAAAGTGTAGTGTCAGACATACAACCATACAAGTCTGTTCCGGGTTTGAACAGAACCGAAGGCACTTCCAAAGAAGCCCTTGCAAATCCGGATAATTTCTAATCACGTCCGGACTTCCCATCACAAAGGGTGATCAAATCTCTATATCGGAGATCAGCCGATGCAGAGACATTCGACGAGTTGTCCTTTCGTTTTCGAAAATATCCGGTCTTCACCACCGGTCTTCAAATGCTATCCAGATACATCGTATCATTATTCAGAATGGGTTATATGACACAAAGTCCTCTCCCGGCTAAACCGAATAATGAGCGCAATATTTAAAAACATATGGATATTGGGATTTCAGTTAAGTCACAACTTATTACCCAAAACTTTTCTTCAAATGGTTTAAACACATTACCATTTTAATCTTTTTCATAAAAAGATTCATCTCACAAAGTTCACCCAGTTTCACACAGATTTATTCATAGATTTTCCAAATCAATTTCCATTTCAATTTGGATTAACTCGTCCAATCTTTAAATCAAAGATTTAATTGATAGCTTTCAAAACAATTTCATTTTGACAGGTTTAAACAAATCACCATTTTAAATCTGTTAAAAATAAACAGATTCAATTCACAAAGTTCACCCAGTTTCACAAAGATTAATTCATAGCTTGGGAAACCATTTTCAATTCAAACTTGAAATTCCTTTAATTTAAATTGGAATTTCATTTCTTATATGAAAGCTTCTATTATTTGAAAACAATTAGTTTTCATCTCGAAAAGATCCAATTTCATTTATACAAGTTAAACCCCTTGGTTTAAATTTAAATTCTCAAAACAATAATTTTAAAATGGTTCAAGCCCATGTAACACATTTATAACTTGTTTAACATTTTTAAATCATAAATCTCAACATGGAATTCAATTCCTTACTTTGAATTCAAATTCAAATTGAATTATTTAAATTGAAAACTTTACCAAGTTATTCAAAATAACTTTCGTCTTAAAAATTCCTTTTCAAAAGCTTTAACATTTAACCCAAATCCATTTCCAAAATTAATTGAAATTAAAATTTCAATTTCTAAATATTAAATTTAAATCATCTGTGACTTAACCGATTTCCACGTGAAATCCATATTTGTGTGTGTAAAAGTGTGGTCTAGGGGTTTTACACAATAGTGCAACATCATTCAATCATCACAGATCAAAACACAGAAATATAGTTGATAAGTAGTATAAATTGTAACGCTAATCATTCATTCACAGATCACAGATAATATACAAATGTACACAAATAAATGAATAAATTATACACAGCTTAATTCACACAACAAAATATCCTAGATCAGATAGGACAATCAATTCAAGGCATCTCATACAATACAATCATTCATAAGTAAGGTCAAGCATTCAAAAATCAATTATAAGAAGGATTAATTAATTGTTTAATCCTAATTAATTAAATTTATTTCCAATCAAATTTGTTTACTTATGAATTTATTATCCAATTCTGATTAATTAATTCCAAATCAGTTAATATAAATTAATTAATCAAACACTTTAATTAATTAAATTATTCTTAATTAATCATGTTAATTAAATTAACCTTTAAACTCATTACATAATTAATTAACTTCTTAATTAATTATTTTTAAGAAATTAAACCTTTTAATTACTTACCATAAGTAATCATCTCATAACAATTAATCATTAATTACCAATTTATCTAATGATTTTATTAAACTAAATTAATTAACTTAAATTAATCAAAATATCCAAAATTAATTATAATAAGTAATTAATCCTTAATTACTTTCATTGAGTAATTACATTTAAACAATTTATAATTGATTATCTAAATTTATTAATCTAATTAACTATCAAAATTAATCACATTAATTTAATTACTTAATAATCCCTAGTTAATTATCTTCATTAACTAATAACATTTCTTAATTACTTTCTTAAGCAATTATCTTAGATTAATTCATTATTAATCATTTCTAATTATAAATTAATCTAAATTATTTATTTACAAATTAGATAAACACCTGTGTTTCATGCACGTGCACAGTGCCGCCGACCACCTCAGATCATCACCGATGATCTCCTCGCGTCAAAAACCACCCAAAAACCCAAATACGATCATCATATCGTCTTCCAAATCGCGAAATCGAATTCGAGTTTCTAAACCCAAACCTGGAAACTGCAGCTTCCTCCACACCCATACCTGGCCACACCTCGTCCATGCAACTCTGGCCACCAGAAAATCCCAAACTCCGGCCATCACTTCGTCGCCTCAACCTCTACCACTTCCTAAGTTTCGCTGCACTCGATCAACCGGGGAGGACGAACGAATCGAGATACCAACGCACATCCAAACTAGGTTTACAGAAAGAAATTGCTCGCCGCTGTCGCCATAGTGAACGTGAGCAGCTCCGGTTATTTTTCCTACCATCGCCGTAGGCTCCTCCATCTCCACCAGCAACCCCGACCCCTCCAGTCATAAAGATCATCGGAAATCGCCAAAAGAATGAAATTCGAACGAATCTGAACTGCTCTCAAATCCTAACTCGAAAAATCATGATTAAGGCTTTAAAATTCATGTCATAGTGTATGAATTCAGATTACAAACCTGAATTCGTGAATTAAAATGTTTGAGATTCAACTTATTTAAAGTTTGCTTAGATTCCTTTGATTTCCAGAGCTAATATGAAATTGTTTGAACAAAAATAATTTTTTTTTAAACTTAGTTTATAATCAAACAAACAACTTTTGTTTTAACCCTAAATCCAAACATCAAATAGATTGTGAAGAAATGATTTTTTTTTCTTTTGAAAAGTTTGAAACATGGAAAATAAAACAAGAACAGAGCAAACTTCTTGTTTCAGACATGCACTCATATGTCATGTATATACACAAAGGTCACATGTAAATATACATTGCAAAGCATAAACTCATATCATATATCTTAAGAAATTTCACATGCAACAGATTCACACAGGTGTAGTTTGTTTACTCACAATGTTTTGAAGAAAGAACAGAGCTTCAAGTTGAAACAGGCTTGAAAATTTGCAAGTTGAAGGCTTTTCTTCTTTGATATCTAGCTTTTATAAATTTATATGGTTGTTTTAATTGAAGTTTTTGAAAATAAGTTAGATGATATTTGCTCCAGATTTTTTTCTAAACTTTGATGGACGAAACTGAGATGAAAAGCTTGATATAAAAAAAATGAGTTACAGGGTTTTACTGTGTGATATTTTTATACAGGTGATAATATTTGTTTGTACAAATACCAGAGATTTTTCTTTGGTTTGGAGGCTACTGATGTTTATTTTGGTGGCTGAAGATATACGGCATTAATTGCATTTGTACAAATATATGTTTATTTATTTCTTACTTGTTTGTATTTGATCATTTTCTTTTACAAGCCTACATTGTTACATAAGTTATCCAATTTTTTTTATTGTGTCCAAAGTCTATATTGTTATATTTAATATTTAAACCATTTATTTGAAATTTAAATCCAAATCACATATATACAACATTTAAATTCAAATGATTTAATATATATTCTATTTACAATTAATTTTACAATTTTTTATTCAAAAACTAGATTAATTATCAGTTTAAATATATATAAAATCCGGGGTCGTTACAATTAGAGATTTATTAATTAAGTAATTAATTTATAATTAAATTAATTGATTAAGTAATTAAAGATTAATTAGGTTATAATTAAGAATTAATTAATTAACTAATTAGAGGTTAATTAATTGGTAATTAGCGATTAATTAATTTGTAATTTAAAATGGTTAATTAAAGTATAATTACTTAAGGGAAGTAATTAAAGGAATTAATTACTCAATGTAATTAATTAAATAAATATGATTAATTTAAGTTAATTAATTAGTTTAATTAATTTTAGATAATCATTTGATTGATTGAGTATAATTACTTAATGTAATTTATAAAGTGTAATTACTTAGTGAAGTAATTAATGATTAATTACTGGATGTAATTAAATGAAGGATGATTAATAAATGGAAGTAATTTGGGTTTAATTACTTTGTGTAATTATTAAGAAGGATATTTAAGTGGAATTAATTAAGGATTAATTACTTAGTATAATTAATTTAAGAATTAATTAATAAAATTTATTTAGAAGTAAATTAAGTAAGGTAATTAATTAAGGGTAGTTAATTACTGAATGTGATTAATCAAGGGTGATTAATGAATGTGATTAATTAAAGATTTCTTGTTAAATGTAATTAATTAAGAAGAGTAATTAATTAATGAAAATAATTAGAGGATCATTAATTAATATAATTAATGAAGTAATTAAGGGCTGATTAATTAAAGGATAATTAATCAATATAAGTGGTTATAGAATAATTAATTAATGTAATAATTAAGGATTAATGTAATTAATTATAGTTAATTAATTAATGAGAGTAATTAAAGGTTAATTACTGTAAATGGTTAAGGATAATTAATTTGTGAAATTAATTAAAAGGTTAATTACTTAATGCAATTAAAGGATAATTAATCAAGGATGATTAATTAAGATGGATAATTAGAGGATGATTAATTAATTGGTTTGTAATTAATTAATGATTAAGTAAACAAGATTTATAGTGAAGGAAGTAATTAATTTAAATTATTTTAAATTAATTAGAGATTATGTGATTAATAATCTTTTCTTAGGGATGGCTGAATGATATTGAATGCCATGGATTTTTTGATATCTCGGATATGAGATATGTGCTGATCTGTGATATGAGATACTTTGGTTGAATTGTGATGATATGGATTATCTATTTGTGAGATTGTGAATTATCTATCCGTGTGAATATAGATAATGAATTGAATTGTTTAAACCTTAAACAACTTAACCTTTAAGAAACGATTGGATTTCGATGAGACCGGGATCGGATATCAAATTTGAATATCCAAAAACCATATCGATCCAAGTTAAACGTTAGGTAGTGTAATCTCATAGTGAAGATCGAGATGGAGATTCAGAGTGCAAGGGTTATTGTCGTTAACTCTGAGGGTGATTCCAAAATGAGTGTAACGAGATAATGCCTTCGGTTTCGTTCGAACCCGGAACGAACTTGTATGGATTGAATGCTTTCAGAACATCGTCACTGGAGGACGATGAGCATTCTAAGTTATGTGTTCTGAAAAGGTAATCGTAGCCTCAAGCTTCATCAACCGGGAATGGCTAAAACCGGGGAGGTGCAGCAAGGCTAAGTGAGTCGCACTCAAGTAGGACAATATTTCCCCTGTCTAGAGGTCCCTTTTTATTCGCATGTGTGGCAGTTGGTTGCAAACAACTGCGGGGTCGTCTTGTTCAGGACTATCCAGTAAGGGATGGTTCCGACCTTGTGTTGCAGGGGATTTAGGCTGGATCCTCGGTACGGTGATCTAGGCCACGTAATGTGACGGGCGGTACCCCAGTAGCCCTACCATTGTATGGAATCAAATCTCCAATAAGTGCCGTACTTATTGATTGTGCTCAACTATGTTGGAACGTGAGATGTAAGCATTCCAGCTATTTCTGTATTTTACTTGAAAACCCTAGACCCTATTATAATATAACTGGATTTCCTATCAAAAGTTTTGGTTATCGTAAGGTAAAACTTTTCCGTGTTTATGTGCGGGAAGTCTTACGAGATACCTTTGGTTTTCCTATCAAAATTAATTAAGGAATACTACGGAATATAACGGATTCCTATACATATTCCTAACTTATCTATCAATAAACATAAGGAAGGGATTTGATTTAATTCGGATCTAATTAAAATGTATTGTACAAAGTGTATCTATTCTGTGTTTATTATGCTTATTCCTGAAACCAGGCTCTTATACCAAGCTGTAACGCCCCACTCTGAGACCCACTGTAACAAAGAGTATTACGGGAGTAATACTGTCTGTTAAAGCGGAGAATAGAGTATAGTGGAAGCGACCATTTGTAATCAAGCTATAACTATCTACTGAATACGTCGAAAGGTGGAATCTATTTAAATTTTTCTCAAACAGGTGGTTCGACATATTCGGTAAATACTTATAACGAAATTACAAATGGCTAAAGATCTATCAGGACAAAGCATAATAATAAATGATAAAACATCACAGAACAGAATCACATAACAGATATAAAATCCCAGAACAATACATCATCAATACAGATCCAAATACTATAAGTGGGTACAAAGCCACTGCTCACACATGTGAGTCAAAAATATGTACATATCAAAGTTTGAATAATAATAGAGTAGCGGAATAGTGGATAAATAAAAGCGCTATCTATCAGCATAGCAGATAATGTCCTAGCGGAAGCATAGAAGCTAAGTCCAGAGACCTAACCTGAAACAACTCGGTCTGACCCGAGCGAAAGCACTCGGGTCAGGCTAGCTAAACAATCAGTAATAACTGAGATATATAATAATGCGGTACATAAATAAAACATTACTTATCCAAAGAGAAGTATATTATGAACCACATGAATATAATGACGATCCCTAATCATCAATAAACAATAAAAATCTCCAAAGAGAAATCAACACCAAAGTGTAGAATAAATAAAATCGCCTCATATCATCGGCGTAGCCAAAGCTATAAAAAGATGCCCATAGGCAATAATCCCAAGAGTGACCAGAGTCCGCAATCAATGCCCAAGCAAAGATCGATGCTCCAAAGAGCAATGGGGATATACTGAAAAGTCAATGAAATCCAACACTGAAAAGCAGTGTCCAGAGACACTGTGAATCCACAAGGTAATCGCACTTACATCGTATGGTTCCATAGAACCAACACCGAATGGCGGTACTCGAATGGATATAAAAATCATCAAATAATACCAATATTGCACGTGCACCGACCAAAGTCGTTGTTGCCAAGTACTGTAGAGTTGTGATCGATCACTCGCACAGATGCGGAACGCGCGAGACGGCAAGATCCTTCCCAAAAGGACAAAGGCCCAGAGGCGCATGCCGAAAAATAAACTGCTCCATAGAGCAGGTGTCCAGAGACGGTTGCCCAGAGGCGTGGTGACCCAGAGGTCCAGTACTGGCCGCCCAGAGGCTAATGTGTCACTAACTTCTTGGAGAGGAACCCGTAAAGTGTTAACAATGAGCCCCATACCCCACGTTCGCACTAAACGGTTTACTAACCAATAGCAAGCTCACACTTCAAACAATAAAAAGTCCACC
Organism: Allium fistulosum; assembly: GCA_030737815.1. Taxonomy (NCBI): domain Eukaryota; kingdom Viridiplantae; phylum Streptophyta; class Magnoliopsida; order Asparagales; family Amaryllidaceae; genus Allium; species Allium fistulosum. The sequence goes on from CM060904.1 coordinate 696,341,947, forward strand.
TCGTATCATCGGTAAACTAGACCCAAAGGTCAAAACGATCAATCGAATAGGTCGGGGATTAACCGGAAAGAAAATACACACGGTTCCATAGGCCGGAGATTTCCTAACCGTTTAAGCACCTTTCCACTTCGCTCGACGTGCTAAAAAGTGAGTGTGAGATTTTTATTACAGAAAATAATGGTGCGAAATGGATTTATAATTGATTTTGAAATCACTTTAAAACGGCTTTTGAAAACTCTCCTATCATGGAGTAATTAATTTAATAATTAAAAATAATATTATATAATAATTTCGAAAGCCATTTAGGAGTGAAAAATCCTTTGAAAATAATTCATAAAACCCGTGTACGAAATCTAGAGACAAATCTCAAAGAAATCAATAAAACCAGAAAATCACTGAAAATATTCTAAGTGTTGGAAAATAGTCCAAAAATGACGCGAACCCAAGTTCGGAAAATTATTCGGACCAGCAAATTGAATTCGAATGGTATGAAAATTGGTAGGCCTATAGTCCAACATCCCTGCTCCAAACTGCAAAAGAATCGGGAAATTCCGACTTGAAACAAAGAAACGGCGTCGTCTCAAAGTCGGACAAAAATCATAAAACTTTACTGTGTCAAAACAGTGTAAAGGTCCCACTTCGACGACATGGTCGAAGGGTCACATGAACTCAGATCATGATAAAAATTTGCAGGAGCGTAGTAAAGTACTCCTACTTTGATATGCAACAAGAATCGTTCGGTTTTGACTTGAAACGACAATGTTTCAAAGTTGGTCCGACGATAACTGAAAATGATCACTATTGTAAAACAGTTTCTGGGTGCTACTTCGGCAATAGAAACGAAGTATCCAATGCACCCAGATCTAAACCAAACTTTGCATGGTTAAATATCTCGATCTCATCTTTTTAACGAGACCAAAAACGATGAAATCCGACAAAGGACGAGCCCGGAATGGCGTCGCAAAGTCGGGGTTCTACGCTGAAAACAACGGAAGAAAAGAGACTAAGGCCTGTAGCTATGCACTAACAGACCAGAGATGAAAAACCACAATTTTGGCATAGTAAACTTCAAATTCTGGCAAAATGAATAAAATGAAAGTTGTAGCTTAGTTTCTAAGCTTTCCGGAATGACCAAGATCGTCAAATTCCGACCAGAGATGAAAATTCTATGACTAAAACAATTCTCAGATCTAAATTTTATATCACTGTCGTTGTGCTCTCGGGATAGTAATAAGAATGCACAGTTTTGACCAAATTAACTTCGAAATTTCATGAAACTCAAAACATGGAAGTTTTAGCTCTAAATCTAAGCTTTCCAGAACATCCAAAATTATTAGATTTGGATAAGAAACGAGTAACTTATGGCCAAATCAATTTCAGGTTTTTATTTTATCAACCCTGTAGTTTGTTGTCAGGTCAGCGACAAACAAGCATGATTTAGACCATTCAAACCTCAAAATTAGGCAAAGTACCAAACATAAAAGTTATAGGGTACAGAACAAGCTTCCCAGAAATTCAAGAAAATCTTAATTCCGATTTAAGATGAATGAGATATGCCTAATTTACTAACAGCAATAAACTAATTATAATTTCAGCTAGCATATACTACAAGTACCTTATGTGCACACCCCAAAATGAAAGCAAAGATGATCAAAGAGCTATGATTCACAAGTTACATAATAAAACATGTGTTACTAACTGATTACCAAAATCAAAAGATGATTAAACACATATTAGAAGAGGTTTTTAGCAATATACCTCTCTTGAAAGCAACAAAGACTATTATAGCATCAACCCAAGTTAGCAAAAGATGATTAGGAGACTATAAGATCAAAAAACACATAAAACATGTGTTACTAATCAAATTTCAGAAATTATGAAGATATAAAATATGGATTTGAGGTGGGTATTTGCATTATCTTTGCATAGAATGACTTGCATAAGCTAAAACTAGAAGGAGATGAAGATGGAGGCCATTTTTGTTATGAAAGCTTTAGGAAATGGTTAGGGTTTTGATTAGGGTTTTGATGAATGAGGTTAGGAGAGTTTGAGATAATTTATAGAGGAAGTTTAGGGTGGGTTATTGGGTAAGGTTTAATAACCCAATATGAAGAGAGTTATTTCCATGTTTTCAAAAAATTTCTAAGTGTTCATATATGTTTATAAAACTCACTTTTCTTATTCAAACCCATTTTAAATCCTCTCCTAAAATATTTAACTTTTCAAAAATAACATTTTATCCTCATTTTAAAATCCCATATTTCCCATTTAATTAAAATAGCCTTTTTCAAATAAATTTTGTTATTCCAAATCCTTTTATGCTTCATTAAAATAAATAAAATCCTAACTTTTATTTATTAATTGGTAATGCAAATCCCGGGTTGTTACAGACTCCCCCACTTAAGAAAATTGCGTCCCCGCAATTCCTTAAATATAGAAGTCGTTTATAACATCTAATCCACAAAAGGAATACAGAAGGTAAAATATAGATGCTCACCCATGCCAGAAGATGGAAGAAAACCAGGATAAGTACGCTCGATAAATTCTCTGGTCTTCCAAGTGCAGTCCTTAGGATTAGACGACCATTGAATCTTCACAAGCGGAACCTCTTTGTTTCGAAGACGTCTGATCTCCGAATCAAGCACACGAAGAGGTTGCTGCTCTATAGATAGATCGGGTGAGATCTCCAAATCAGGTACGATATGAGGCTTGATAATATAATCAGGGTCGCGCACACACTTGCGAAGCTGAGAAACATGGAACACATCATGTATTCCAGAGAAATGAGCAGATAGAGCCACACAATAAGCAACGGGGCCGATGCGTTCCGTAATAGGAAATGGTCCAACATAACGAGGAGCCAACTTCCCTGTAGAGCTGAAACGCACAACCCCCTTCATGGGAGATATCCGAATAAAGACATGATCACCAATGGAGAACTCAAGAGGCTTCCTACGGTTGTCCGCGTAGGATTTCTGGCGGTCCTGTGCCTCTTTCATTTCTGACGGATAAGAATAATCTTCTCAGAAGATTCCCGAACTGAATCTGGACCAAGAAGGAGCTTCTCGCCAGATTCTAACCAACAAGTAGGAGAGCGACATGGCCTTCCGTAGAGAGCCTCGAAAGGTGCCATGCCGATACTAGACTGAAAGCTGTTGTTGTAGGAGAACTCTACAAGCGGTAAGTGATCCTCCCAACTACCTCCGAAATCCAGAATACAACAGCGCAAAAGATCCTCTAAAACACGATTCACCCTCTCCGTCTAACCGTCGGTCTGAGGATGATAAGCAGTCGAGAGATTCAGCTTTGAGCCCAAAGCTGACTGTAGGCACTTCCAGAAGTGACTAGTAAAGATAGTGTCTCGATCACAGACGATAGAGCTAGGAATACCATGAAGTCGAACGACTTCCTTCACATATAGCAGCAAGCTGAGGAGCAGTCCGAGTGGACTTAATAGGAATGAAATGAGCTGATTTGGTCAAGCGATTGACTATGACCCAAATAGAAGTATGGCCTGACCTCGATCGAGGCAGACCGTTAATAAAATCCATGGATATCTGATCCCATTTCCACAATGGAATCTCTAGCGGCTGAAGAAGACCAGATGGACGCTGATGCTCAGCTTTGATCTGTTGACAAGTCATGCAACGGCTTAGATAACTTGAAACATCACTCTTCAAGCCTTCCCAATAATATACCCGACACATATCGGCATACATCTTGCTCGAACCGGGATGGATGGTGTACTTAGTGCGATGACACTCGTCCAGAATGTCATGCCTAAGTGATAAATCAGATGGTACCATAATACGGTTCTTCCTGCGAAGACACCGATGAGAATCAATAGAATAATCCAGCAATGTCTCATCACTGAATCCCGACTCAAGGAGATGAATATATCGCAACAAGTCTGGATCCTGCCGCTGAGCATGGGCAATGCGATCCAATAGAATAGGTCGAGCTTCCATGCTGAATAACAAGATCTGAGGATCAGAAGACGGAGCTCGATTTCGAATATCACACATAGAAAGAGTCTCAAGAATATCCCACTCGGCTATCATCATAGAAACAACTGCCGAGTGTTTGCGACTGAGCGCATCTGCAACACGATTCCCCTTGCCAGGGATATACTGAATGTCTAAGTCATATGAGGTGAGAAACTCAAGCCATCGCTGCTGCCTCATATTGAGATCCTTCTGACTGAATAAATACTTCAGAGACTTGTGATCGGTGTAAAGAGTGAAGCGTTCACCTAAAAGAAAGTGACGCCACGTCTTCAAGGCAAAGACGATAGCTGCCAACTCAAGATCATGAGTCGGATAGCGAACCTCATTCGGACGTAGCTGCCTAGAAGCATAAGCAACTACTCGATCCTTTTGCATAAGCACAGCACCGAGGCCGCTACCACAAGCGTCGGTGTAAACAACAAGATCCTGGTTACTCTCAGGAACCCCAAGGATAGGAGCATGAGTGAGAAGTTCCTTCAATCGCTGGAAAGAAACTTCACACTTATCAGACCAAATAAAACGAACCCCCTTACGAGTCAGAGTCGTGGGGGGAAAGTGCAACACGAGAGAAATCCTTGATAAATCGACGGTAATAACCCGCCAGACCAAGGAAGCTGCGAATATCATGAACGTTCTCAGGCTGCTTCCAATTCTGAATAGCTTCGATCTTGGCAGGATCGACAGAAATACCCTCAGATGATACAATATAGCCCAAGAACTTGACCTTGCTCTCCCAAAAATGGCACTTGGAGAGCTTGGCCTTAAGCTGATGCTGACGAAGAGTATCCAAGACGATCCGCAAATGATGAGCATGCTCTGCCTCGGATCTAGAATAAATAAGAATATCGTCGATGAAAACCATAATGAATCTATCGATATATTCCCGGAATACTCGATTCATAAGATCGACAAAGAAAGCCGGAGCGTTCGTCAAGCCGAACGGCATGACCAACCACTCAAAAGAACCATAACGAGTGCGAAATGCTGTAAGAGGAATGCTGTTTTCCGCGACTCGTAGCTGATGGAATCCGATGGCAAGGTCAAGCTGAGAGAAGACCTTCGCACTGCTCAATTGGTCAAACATGTCGTAACGGGAATTAGAGTTAGACATGATTCAATGGTAGATAATTAATTAAGGAATACTACGGAATATAACGGATTCCTATACATATTCCTAACTTATCTATCAATAAACATAAAGAAGGGATTTGATTTAATTCGGATCTAATTAAAATGTATTGTACTAAGTGTATCTGTTCTGTGTTTATTATGCTTATTCCTGAAACCAGGCTCTTATACCAAGCTGTAACGCCCCACTCTGAGACCCACTATAACAAAGAGTATTACGAGAGTAATACTGTCTGTTAAAGCGGAGAATAGAGTATAGTGGAAGCGACCATTTGTAATCAAGCTATAACTATCTACTGAATACGTCGAAAGGTGGAATCTATTTAATTTTTTCTCAAACAGGTGGTTCGACATATTCGGTAAATACTTATAACGAAATTACAAATGGCTAAAGATCTATCAGGACAAAGCATAATAATAAATGATAAAACATCACAGAACAGAATCACATAACAGATATAAAATTCCAGAACAATACATCATCAATACAGATCCAAATACTATAAGTGGGTACAAAGCCACTGCTCACACATGTGAGTCAAAAATATGTACATATCAAAGTTTGAATAATAACAGAGTAGCGGAATAGTGGACAAATAAAAGCGCTATCTATCAGCATAGCAGATAATGTCCTAGCGGAAGCATAGAAGCTAAGTCCAGAGACCTAACCTGAAACAACTCGGTCTGACCCGAGCGAAAGCACTCGGGTCAGGCTAGCTAAACAATCAGTAATAACTGAGATATATAATAATGCGGTACATAAATAAAACATTACTTATCCAAAGAGAAGTATATTATGAACCACATGAATATAATGACGATCCCTAATCATCAATAAACAATAAAAATCTCCAAAGAGAAATCAACACCAAAGTGTAGAATAAATAAAATCGCCTCATATCATCGGCGTAGCCAAAGCTATAAAAAGATGCCCATAGGCAATAATCCCTAGAGTGACCAGAGTCTGTAATCAATGCCCAAGCAAAGATCGATGCTCCAAAGAGCAATGGGGATATACTGAAAAGTCAATGAAATCCAACACTGAAAAGCAGTGTCCAGAGACACTGTGAATACACAAGGTAATCGCACTTACATCGTATGGTTCCATAGAACCAACACCGAATGGTGGTACTCGAATGGATATAAAAATCATCAAATAATACCAATATTGCACGTGCACCGACCAAAGTCGTTGTTGCCAAGTACTGTAGAGTTGTGATCGATCACTCGCACAGATGCGGAACGCGCGAGACAGCAAGATCCTTCCCAAAAGGACAAAGGCCCAGAGGCGCATGCCGAAAAATAAACTGCTCCATAGAGCAGGTGTCCAGAGACGGTTGCCCAGAGGCGTGGTGACCCAGAGGTCCAGTACTGGCCGCCCAGAGGCTAATGTGTCACTAACTTCTTGGAGAGGAACCCGTAAAGTGTTAACAATGAGTCCCATACCCCACGTTCGCACTAAACGGTTTACTAACCAATAGCAAGCTCACACTCCAAACAATAAAAAGTCCACCTCGTATCATCGGTAAACTAGACCCAAAGGTCAAAACGATCAATCGAATAGGTCGGGGATTAACCGGAAAGAAAATACACACGGTTCCATAGGCCGGAGATTTCCTAACCGTTTAAGCACCTTTCCACTTCGCTCGACGTGCTAAAAAGTGAGTGTGAGATTTTTATTACAGAAAATAATGGTGCGAAATGGATTTATAATTGATTTTGAAATCACTTTAAAACGGCTTTTGAAAACTCTCCTATCATGGAGTAATTAATTTAATAATTAAAAATAATATTATATAATAATTTCGAAAGCCATTTAGGAGTGAAAAATCCTTTGAAAATAATTCATAAAACCCGTGTACGAAATCTAGAGACAAATCTCAAAGAAATCAATAAAACTAGAAAATCACTGAAAATATTCTAAGTGTTGAAAAATAGTCCAAAAATGACGCGAACCCAAGTTCGGAAAATTATTCGGACCAGCAAACTGAATCCGAATGGTATGAAAATTGGTAGGCATATAGTCCAATATCCCTGCTCCAAACTGCAAAAAGAATCGGGAAATTACGACTTGAAACGAAGAAACGGCGTCGTCTCAAAGTCGGACAAAAATCATAAAACTTTACTGTGTCAAAACAGTGTAAAGGTCCCACTTCGACGACATGGTCGAAGGGTCACATGAACTCAGATCTTGATGAAAATTTGTAGGAGCGTAGTAAAGTACTCCTACTTTGATATGCAACAAGAATCGTTCGGTTTTGACTTGAAACGACAATGTTTCAAAGTTGGTCCGACGATAACTGAAAATGATCACTATTGTAAAACAGTTTCTGGGTGCTACTTCGGCAATAGAAACGAAGTATCCAATGCACCCAGATCTAAACCAAACTTTGCATGGTTAAAGATCTCGATCTCATCTTTTTAACGAGACCAAAAATGATGAAATCCGACAAAGGACGAGCCCGGGATGGCGTCGCAAAGTCGGGGTTCTACGCTGAAAACAACAGGAGAAAAGAGACTAAGGCCTGTAGCTATGCACTAATAGACCAGAGATGAAAAACCACAATTTTGGCATAGTAAACTTCAAATTCTGGCAAAATGAATAAAATGAAAGTTGTAGCTTAGTTTCTAAGCTTTCCGGAATGACCAAGATTGTCAAATTCCGACCAGAGATGAAAATTCTATGACTAAAACAATTCTCAGATCTAAATTTTATATCACTGTCGTTGTACTCTCGTGACAGTTATAAGAATGCACAGTTTTGACCAAATTAACTTCGAAATTTCATGAAACTCAAAACATGGAAGTTTTAGCTCTAAATCTATGCTTTCCAGAACATCCAAAATTATTAGATTTGGATAAGAAACGAGTAACTTATGGCCAAATCAATTCAGGTTTTTATTTTATCAACCCTGTAGTTTGTTGTCAGGTCAGTGACAAACAAGCATGATTTAGACCATTCAAACCTCAAAATTAGGCAAAGCACAAAACATAAAAGTTATAGGGTACAGAATAAGCTTTCCAGAACTTCAAGAAAATCTTAATTCCAATTTAAGATGAATGAGATATGCCTAATTTACTAACAGCAATAAACTAATTATAATTTCAGCTAGCATATACTACAAGTACCTTATGTGCACACCCCCAAAATGAAAGCAAAGATGATCAAAGAGCTATGATTCACATGTTACATAATAAAACATGTGTTACTAACTGATTACCAAAATCAAAAGATGATTAAACACATATTAGAAGAGGTTTTAGCAATATACCTCTCTTGAAAGCAACAAAGACTATTATAGCATCAACCCAAGTTAGCAAAAGATGATTAGGAGGTTATAAGATCAAAAAACACATAAAACATGTGTTACTAATCAAATTTCAGAAATTATGAAGATATAAAATATGGATTTGAGGTGGGTATTTGCATTATCTTTGCATAGAATGACTTGCATAAGCTAAAACTAGAAGGAGATGAAGATGGAGTCCATTTTTGTTATGAAAGCTTTAGGAAATGGTTAGGGTTTTGATTAGGGTTTTGATGAATGAGGTTAGAAAAGTTTGAGATAATTTATAGAGGAAGTTTAGGGTGGGTTATTGGGTAAGGTTTAATAACCCAATATGAAGAGAGTTATTTCCATGTTTTCAAAAATTTTCTAAGTGTTCATATATGTTTATAAAACTCACTTTTCTTATTCAAACCCATTTTAAATCCTCTCCTAAAATATTTAACTTTTCAAAAATAACATTTTATCCTCATTTTAAAATCCCATATTTCCCATTTAATTAAAATAGCCTTTTTCAAATAAATTTTGTTATTCCAAATCCTTTTATGCTTCATTAAAATAAATAAAATCCTAACTTTTATTTATTAATTGGTAATGCAAATCCCGGGTTGTTACAACTAGGAGGTGGGAAAATTTTCTTAACCACTCTCAAGGATTAGGTAAAACTTGCAACTCATTAAAAAGAAAGATTGTTACGAAATCTAAGGAGCCTATCATTTATAAGAGAGTCAAAAGGATTTCTGAGGGATCAACATCCAAAAGATCACGGCTTTCAAAGAACTACACTCTTACCACTTCCTATGAGAACATTTATATCTTGACTAAAGATGAACTCAACTATTGGCCTTCACAAAAGAGGAGACCAAGTTCGAACGGAATGATGGAGGATTATATTGTCATTATATCTTGCAAATGATCGCGACACCAACCAATGCAGAAGTTTGGAAGGGATGATCATTAATTTTATAGGGCAAGGAAAACTTGATGAATTTGTAAAGAGATGCTAAACAAGTTCTACAATAATAGAAAGTTCTTCAAATAAGTGAATCTACATGGTTGAGGAGAAAGCTTCTCTTAACATAATGGAAATGCCTAAATCACTTCCTAAGATGGTAGTAAAGGAAAAAAGCCTTTGATCCTGCCAGGATGGCCTGGTCAAAGCACCTCCTAGAGGGAGGATAGAGTAAGCCTTTGGTCCCGTCGAAAAGGGCCTGTCCAAAGCGCCGACCAAGCCTTCAGCCCCGCCTATGGGGCTTGGTTGAAGCATAAGACCTTAACAATGTCTCTATGGCTTGGTTAAGGGCCCCTCCTAAAAGGAGGCCAAAGTAATCCTTTGGTCCTGCCTGGAAACAGGCCTGTCCAAAGTTCATGCATGCCTTCAACCCTTGCGTATGCGACCTGGTTGGAGCACCTCCTATAGGGAGGACATGTACCCTTTAGCTTGTACAAACTTCCAAACCAACCTTCAGTGCCATCATCAAAGGCCGCATTGAAGCACCTCCTAGAAGGAGGTCGGGTAAGTCCTTGGTCTTGCTTAAAGGTAGCTAACCAAATGCACCGGATAGTAGATCTAAATCATCACTAAAGACAGTGATAAGAGGTCCGAGCCAAGTACTTCTTCTAATCAATCAATCTTCTAAAGAAAGATCTATCAAAATCCAAGCCTAGTGGTGCTCCAAATCAATCAACCTTCTAGAGAAAGATCTATCAAAATCCGAGCCAAATATTGCTTCAAATCAATCAAATCTTCGAGTGGAAGGTCCATCAAATGTGAGTTATTTACGCTCTCTAATAAAAGCAATTTTCAGCTACTAAATAAGGATTTTTGGTTTTTCATTATTATTGCTAAATAAGGATTTCCGGTCTTCTTCATTATTGTCAGATAAGGATTTCTGGTCTTCTTTTATTATTACCGGATAAGGATTTCTAGTCTACCATTATTATTGCCAGATAAGGATTTCTGATCTTCTTCTATCATTTCTAGATAAGGATTTTTTGTCTTCTTCTATTGTTACCAGATAAGGATTTCTGGTCTTCCATCATTATTGCCAGATTGGATTTCTAGTCTCCTTCTATTGTTAGATAAAGAATTTCTAGTCTTTTTCAATTATTGTCAAATAAGGTTTCTGACCGGTGCTCTGGTATTCTATTACTATGCGGGCAGAGTGGCTCTCTGAACTTCTATTCATATTTTTAGCAAAATGATTTTCTGATGGCAGGCATTGCTAAATCAATCCTCAATTCAGATTCGAATTCATTTAAGGGGAATCTCCATTACTAAACAAACTATTGAATATCTACTAATGGAGACATATAGTCTATATATCAAGTTATAAATCGAAAGCCCAAAATGCAAAAAAAGCAAGATATTGGTCGTCGAGTGATTTGAAGTAAGAATCCGCATCCTATTTGAAACTGCAACCGAGGTAATATTCATTCAAATAAAAATTTATTTACAATCTAATATACCAAGTACAAAGTTATAGATGCAAAATTAGGAAAAGAAAAATCTATTTAAAGCAAATCATTGCTAAGGCTCAGGGCTGCATGTTGCTTTCTCCAAATCCTTGGTAAGTAAAGGATCAATAATGTGACAAATGCCCACGTCCAAAAGTTCTTTGATTTTCTATTCCTTTCTCTGAATGGTGTTTGCATTGTCAGCTGAATCAATTTAAATTTCCAAAGTATGCTGGAGAGTACTATTTGTTCCCTGTAAAGTTTGAGCCATACCTTTTAACTCTTCAGTCTCTTATTTAAGAGTGTATATCTCACATTCAAGCTCTTGAACTCTACTTTCGTAATTGTTAAGACATTGAGATACCTTTTCATTCCACTTCCTGTTGAAGTATTGCATGCGTTCAAATTTAACTCGACCACTCCAGTTAGAGATCGTTTCGTTGCACAAACCCAGAGGTGGGTTTAATAAAGCAGGAAATTCTTGGCAAGAAAGAGATTTAGATCTTGTCCTTCATCCTGGAGTAGGAGTAAGAAGGCAAGAATCACCTCCACTCGTAATAAATTCCAAAGATTTATAGGATACTTGACTTTTCACTAATTCCGCTTCAAGATCATTTATTCGTTGATGTAATTTGGCCATTTCAACATCAATCTCAACTAAGGGTTTAGAAATTAAAACCGTGTTTATCTTTTCTCTTAATGCTTGAGATTCTTTGACCTTCTCATCAATCCGAAACTTTAAGCTCGAGGGTACTTCTTTTTTGCTTTCTAAATGTCGACCTCAATTAATAGTATTTCATGCGCCACTCCTGCACATCTGGGTTGTTCGAAAACTGCAAAGCTTAAGCATCTTGGAAGGACTTCCTCTTTTCAATGTCAACAACCAATCTATCTTTAATTCCAATTACTAATGAAATAACATCTGTTGGATCCAAAGCGAGTGTTATTTGGTTTCCCTACTCAAAGTAAATAAAATCAACACATGGGAATAAGCTTCTTCACTGATAACATCAAAGTTTACAAATGAAAAATGAAATCAAGTCACATTATAATTATGTTTTCAAATATTTATTAGTTTTTAAAGCTTTGGAATAGTGATTTTTTCCATTGAAATGACCTAGCCGACAAGGTGAGGGTAGAATCAAAAGAAGCTTTGACTCCTTCTGAAGTATAAAATAAAGGAAATTGGTGATGGTCCCATTCTCTTACTGGAGAGCTAGTGCGACCACATATTATTTGAGCATGGTAAGTTCGAATTTCACTCAATAGTTTATCCTTTTCATAACCCAAGAAATCGAAGCAAAAGTGAGGAAACCTCATGTAAACTTCTTGAAGGTCTCTAAGAAAGCAGTGTCTCGCTAGCTGCGGTGTTTTGAGAATTAGGGATTTCTCTTTAAACTCCTTCTTTAATTTGACAAACTTGTTCAACAATTTCATAGAAACAGGACTACTTCAATTTTTATTAATCTGTGCAAAGCATGAAAATTAGACTAATTAAAAGAAAAACAAGGGGAGAGAAGTTTATGAGCTACTTGAATTATACATGACAAACATACAATTATTCAAGTTCATACAAGATTGATTTCTTACACATTTCAGAAATAAATGTCTTCCTACTGTACTTAAGTTTTTTGAGGGGAAGAGAGTGAGAAGAAAGAGGAATGTGAGTGACTATAGGAAGATTCGAACACACGCCGGGATGAGGATCAGACCCACGCTCATCCAGGTATCTACGATGGAAACGTCTTAGTAAACCCCTGCAGTTATCACCAAGGTAAGGGAAGTCAACAAATATACGTCTAGAGTAAGACTAGTAGAGAAACTCCACTAATGCACTCCTATCGTCAATCAACATCCAAAAGAGGATTATCAATTTTGCATTTTCCACTAAGAATTTGTCGCGGTGAAGGTATGCCCTCTTCATCCAGGGAGCAACTTCTGTTTCTTTACAATATCTTAGTTTTGATGCGTTGGTTGCGAGGTTCTTATATTTTTCAAATAACTCGTTATATTCTTTAAAGTTTCTATCCAATTCTTTGTTCAACCGGTATATTTCCATTTGCTTATTTCCAAGCATAACGTCGTAATGATGTCTCAGTTTTCTCCTTAGTTAATGCAATCAATGATTAACTAAGAGTTACTTAATAGCTTGAAGTGTTTGAATGAAGAGATCCATTCTTGTGAAAGCGGAATTAAAGACGAAGAAATCTTTTCCTTTTCTGCAGATTTTTAGCCTTGAGAAGCACTGCCTTTCTTGGAAGAATCATTCTTTGGAGGATCAGATATGTTGGAAGTTTCTATATCCTAGACATTTGAATCTAAATTAGCATTATCAGACCCGTCCTTATAGTCTGGTTGTCCAGAATGACCCACTCCTCAACTCCACCATCGTCATCATTGTCATCATCGCGATCATCACCCTGGTTATCATCACGATCATCACCGTCATTACGATTATCATCGCTGTCATTAGCATCATGTCATTGTCATTTTCTTCTCTATCGGATTTTGTTCCTTCATCTATTGGTGCATCGTCAAAGGCTAGCCATTTTTAGCATCAACTTCCTCTTCAATGGGAAATTCTTCTTCCAGAGTCTTCCTATCCTTCTTCATCACAAGAATGAACTTCCTCTTAAACTTCTCATTCAGGGCAAGTAAAGAAGGAAAATCCAAATCTGGGCATTTTCGAATATTGTTAGCATACGCCACGTACAAAGCATCTTCGTAACACTTTTCGGTGATTTTAGGAAGAGCGACATCAAGAAAGGAAGTAACTTTTTTCTTAGTCTCAATGATAACGTTATTTGAATAATCCAATATGCTAGTCTTCCATTATAACTGGTCTTCCAGAGATTTGTTTTTCTTAGCTTGCTCGGAACTTTCCTTAGTCTTCTTCTCAAGATCATTTTCCAAGTTTTTTACTTTCTCCTCTAACAGCTGCTTGGCTTTCTTTTCCTCATCAAGAGAGGAAGCAAGTTTGCCTTTTCCAAGAATAGCCTCATCTCTTTGCACAACAATGGCAATCATACTATTGTGGATCAAAAAAATCTTTCCTTTAAGTTTGACCACTTCAGTGGAAGGCCCTTGGGAAGCTTCTCGAAGAAGAAATATGTGTTTCCCTACCTCAAATACGTAACCTATTTAAGTTAGAACAAAATCTAAGTTTAGGTTAACCAAAATAAGCAAGAAAACATACCGATAAAAATTGTTTGAGAATAATGAAAAGCTGACCATCAAAATAAGATGGAGGATGCGACGACCCAAGAGAAGCAATGGAGGGATATTGAATGGCCAATCGAGCAAGTTCCTCAAAGTTCATCATAGAAGGCTGAGCCTGAGTCTTTGAATGAAGAGGATCATTTGGAGAAAGCAACAAACCAAGATCAGCACACTGTTGGCTAATGGACATTGGGGAAGTAGGAAAAGTAATATTCAAAAGGGGGTTGGGAGTCTGAGGCTCCTTAGACTTTTTCGAAGCTTTATCCAAATTTACTGCTTCGGGGCTTGGGTCAATGTTTAGTTGCCCTTCATCATCTATAGAAACGGGAGTGAATTCACCCACAAATTTGGACCTTTTACCTTGAGGAAAGAAGGAGCGCTAACAAGAGCGTCATTATCCATTTCTTCTTCATCTAACTCTTCAATGGCCTTGACAATAGAGTCTTTAAAGGAAACAAGTTTGACCGATTAAATCTAGGCTGAAACTACATCTTTACTCTTCTTCTTTTTAGAGACATTGTCCTTAACCCTTGTTTCTTTGGGAGCAACAACAAGAGTAGATGTGCCTAAAGTGAAAGGAGAAGTTAGAAAACTGGTAGTACTATGAATTCTGCCTTTAACTATATTGAAACTTACCAGTAGAATAAGGCTGTACTGCAGAATTAGAAGTGAAAGATTCTAATTTACCCATCACCAACGAGCTCATTCCATGAGAGTACAATTAAACCATTGATGGTTCCCCCAGGATCCTATGGTGATCTAAGATAATAGAATATTGAAGGAGCTTTGATGGAGTTAGAATTGTGTACCTATTTCTTCTATAATCAGCTATCTGGACTAAGGAGTCCACAGTCTTTTGATCGTTAGAATTTAGATCCTTAAAAGCAGGATCTGAAAGAGAACATCTATCAGTAAAGGATAATAAACAACAGGGGTAACCAAGAATGAGAACTTATGAGCAATAGAAAATATTCCTCTGATTTTAGAGTAGCACTTAACGAAGAAGAATTGTGTCTCCGTCCTCTCATTTTATTGACGTTCAGAAACCATGCTTTTCGGGTAGGGATGAATTTGATACAATTGATGGCCTAGTTGTTCACCAACCTTAATAGGACTAGCTATGCAATGGAGAATTTCAGCACTAAGGGTGGGTAGTTCAGCCTCCCAAGCCGAGACTTCCAAGTAAGTCAAGTATGTATAAGCATTTGGCAAGAATTGGATCGGTGCAATGTTCGGACGCTCCAGATATCTTAAGATGAAGCCAGGAAAAGGGAGATAGAAGTACCTTTCTAGTGGGTTACAAAGATTGTTTGTGGGGCTAAAAGAGATGGCTTCACCCTAGTGATTCCGAATTGTTCAAGAATAGAGTCAACCTCAGCCTGAGATATGATGTACGATGGTTTTGAAATAATATCTTCCTTCTTGCTAGCTGAAGGCGAAGGTTTAGATCCTTTACTCGCTTTTTTAGTGGACTTCTTGCTATATTGTTGACCTTCCATTTTCCTGCCAGGTGATATTATTCCAAACTTAAGAAATTACCGTAATTCACATTATTTAAAAAAAATTAGTATATGCTAAGCCTAAAATTATTGCTTAAGTAATCTATTTACTGCTAAAGTGATAAGGTATATGTTAGTCACAAGCCAACAACACATAAATAACACATGATAAGACTGTTAGAAAACATGAATTTCAATCTCGATAAAGGTGCCTCATGAAACAGTTATAAAAAATGGGAGTTAACATGCGATGACCATAAGCTTATGACAACTAAGATAAATCACTGTCAAGAATTACGTAATCATAAAACAATGGTAAATGCTATAAGTTGGCTAATGACGAAAATAATGAGATTATCAACATCAACAAATAAATGTTAGTATAAATTGATAATGTGTTAATCAGTTAAACAGTTTGCAACATGTTGAAATAGAAATGTTGTGGGTGGCGCTATCGTATAAAGCTCCACTTGTTATACTAAGGTTGATAACAAGCAATAAAGCTATTGGCATAAATAAGCCCATATCGACAATGTCATAAAACTAATGCTATAAAATACTAACAAGCCCCACAACCATGAGTAATGTCGAGGAATAAAGTTATCGACAGTGATGAGCAGTGGGGGCGTGAATTGGAAGCATATTAATTGGTTAAACAATTTATAACGTGTCAGAAGCAATAGTGTCGAGAGTAGCGATTTCATACAGGACACCGTTTGTGATATTATAAATGATTATGGAAAAATGAAGAAAAACAGTAAGGCCATTGCTATCAAACCAAGCTTATAAATAAAATTCAAAGACGACCTGCTTAATCCTTAATTAACACCGAGTTTATTAACATTGCATCTCATCATAACACATATTGTTGATGACCTCTATATTCTCAAATAAGGGTTATCATGCTTCAACTTAATCGATAAGTTGCAAAATGACTTCAATGCTATTGATGTTAGTTAATAATAAGGACCCAACTAGTGTCGATAGTCACGACAGTAAGAGATTGTCACGTCACTTTAAAATTAAAGTTTGATGTTATTGAGGAAGTGAGGATGTTATTAGCACCGAGCTTATTAGTGTCACATTCAATTCACTCTTATTATTTACAATATGAAAACTTTTGGCTCAGAAAATAACAAGATCATATGAGTTCTTATTAACTTCTAGAATCGTAACAACATCGGTGGTGATCAATGTTGATATGATGAAAGGCAAAGTTGAGGTCATCCTTATCATTAATGAACCTAGAACATATCAGTTTCACATCAACATCGATTAATGTCGAGGTCTATTTTTGCGACATGAAGGCATTACGCCAATAGATTAGCAACTATAAGGTTAATCAACCCACATCGAGCTTATTAATAGTATCATGAATAATGACACCAACACAAGTCTAAGTAGTAATGGGTCCGGGTTTGATATGCTACCCATTTCATCATAGAACAGGAATGCCCAAATTCCTAAATTAGTACCACTAAGTAACCAATCAATCAGAAATAAACGGTGCCATATATCTAACACTAATGGAACTAATAATCAAAATCGACAACAAAATTTGAGTATTGGAGCTGAATGATTAAACTTGGTTGCTGGTTCCAAAAATAATAATATATGAGCTAAAACTTAGTTACAATTTCAACATGAAAATCATGTAAACTAATTTATATTTTGGTTAAATGAAAGTCATACCTTAATTTAGAGAATCGCTATCAAAGAACTCAGATTTGCAGCTAATTTTGAAAGTTTGATTTTTTGTTTGATTTTTGAATCAAAGGTAAAAGAGGAAAGGAGGAGAGGCCTATGTACTTACAGAATAAGTAAGCATGCATGAGCTATAACGACCCAGTATTTTGGACCATTCAAATCGATAATAAATCCACACATGTTGGACTTGAATAATTCAAAAAAATGGATTGTAAATAAAATTTGGCAAAACTCAGCATATATAGTAAATAAAATAATCACAGATCACAAACACATGGTAATATAACAATAACGCAGCGGAAACAAAAGAATAGTAGTTCATGAAGCTACTACTTATATATAACAGAGTTAAACAAGATACAACAAAAGTCACGAGTATATAGATGTCTCAATACAATAATCAAATACAAGATCTGAATGCATCACTGGAATCGACTGAACAACTGAAAGCAGGATAGATAAATAGCTGGGTCTCCAAGCGAAGCTCCAACTCCAAAGGTGAGTCTCAAATGTTGTATCACTCGGTCTGACCCGAGTGTAAAGAAAAACACAAAACACTCGAGTCAGGATTAACATTCTTATATCAATAAATCCAACTCAAGTGAAATATCAACTGAAATACTAGTAACTCAAAGGATGTTTGGGATAACCATCCTTAAAGGATCCGTTAAACTATCTACTATGTAGTAATATTCGCTATTATAATAATGTCAAATATAAAATAAACATACTTTTTAATAGCGTCAAGGGGTTACCCATATAGCCCTTAACACGTAATAGTCCCAGTAGTCTATCCAGTATTAGCATACTCCCAAAATGGGGGCTACCCTCGATACTCCATAGGCTACGGGAGAAATCACAACTCGTAGTAAAGCTCGATATGGTAGGTGACACGGCACACAAGGCAATGCCAGGGTAGATATACCAATTACGCACACGGACTGATGGAAACGCATAGCAGCCACTACCGCTCCACCTCGAACAACACTCCCAAATCAAGGGGTGCACCCAAACAATCACAAAGTAATAGAATGGTATCGAAGAAGTGCGTCCGATAAGAGGTGCTACCTCACTGGTCCGAGATCGCTCCTGTTTTAGCCACCTTAGGCCAACTCACGGGAGTTGGGTCCACGTATATACCTTAGAATCGTCGCCACCATCCTACTTCATTCTGGAAACTCCACCGCGTAAACAGTTGTCAAAGTGGTTTTCGGTATCGACAGAGAGTATTTCCATATCCAATCCCGGTCTCTTTAACAACCAATCGTTATTATAACACCGTGGTCATTCAAAATAGTTTATACATCAAAACCAAAATATCATTTTTCATTTCAAAACCCAATTTAATATGATATCATTTTCACTTCAAATATATCCATTTTCAAAATCATATCACTTTCCAAAGTTATAACGCTTTCGAAATCATAGTCTTTTAAAAATCAAAACACATTGGAAATCACACCTTTGAAATCATAGCATTTTGGAAATCATAACACTTTCCTTTTAAACAGTTTAGATATTAAAATTAGTATATAAAATAAAATAGTTTATATAAATAGTTTAAAATAAAATAATTTATATTAAAAATGATTTATATTCAAATAGTTTATATTAAAATAATTTATAAAGTAAAATACCAATAGTTTTAAATATAATTAAAAATTACTTTATAAAATAGTTTCCTCAAATTTCACAAATCGATTCAAATCAACTCGAATTCCAAAATTTTAATTTAATCAAATCTCAAATCATCAATTTCAACTCGATTCAGCTTCTCAATAAACCATTTCAAATTATCGATTTCAAATACATATCTAAACCATAAAATAAGCCATTTCAATTTCAATATATTTCAAAGCTTTAAATATTCAACATTTCAAAACTAAATTCGATACTTATATATATATCAAATTCACTTAACTATTATTTAGTTTTGAAACATTTAATTAATCATTTCAATAACCTCTAAATACAACTTCAATTTACAAATTTAAATAAACAAAATCTCCCATCTAAATATATATAAGTTTGAAATATCCATTTAAGTCACCTTTAATCAAATTTCAAGTTGTAAAACACTTCTTTAAAATTTCAAATTCAATACATTTCAAATCAAACTTATTTAAGTGTAATTCTTAAATAAATATAATTTCAAATCAATTTCAAATCATTATAAACTCTATATTTGAAAATATAGGTATTAAATAAATACTTAAACATATTATTTATCAACTTTATTAAATCAACTTTAATGAATCTTTAAAAATCAATATTTATCAAAACCGTATATTTCTTTTCAAAACCATAGAAATCATTTTCAAAATATTTATATATAGACCAACGGTGTCTGTATATAAATTTTCTACCCTATGGTCAAGTGGTACGGATATTTATCATTTCAATCCGCAATTTAAATATATACGGGTATATATCTTTTCAACCCGCAATCCAATTCAATGTCAATGAAAATCGCTTGGGTTTATCATTTCACCCATAACGATTTTCTCCTATTCTACAGATCGTTCGGGTATGTATCATTTCAACCCATAGTGAATTCTATACTAACAGGGAATTGGCAGAGTGATAACAGATATGATAATAATATAACAACAGTAACAAGCATATATCATCAGTGATAAATAACAGGTAATGGTGTCTGATGTCACAGGTGAACAAATACAGATAATGACATATATATAGCAATGTAAATAACTAGCAGCAGCATATTTCAATTGTCATTTCAATTGAAGTCAAATTTAATAAATATAAGAACGTTAATCTAAGTGATTACTCACCTTTCGAGGCTAGAGAGATGAACGAAAATGAGATGGGTTACAAATCCAGGCACGAATTCCAAGGCTTGATGGACACGATTCAACGAATAAAGCTGATAGATAGGAATCAATGAAATCAAATCAAATCGGTTTCGATATAAACCGAAAATATATGTACAGGCTAGAATAAACAACTTATACAACTTATACTATATTATTTACATATGACGGTAAATCCCTTAATAAACTAACTAGTTTACATATATATAAATATGTATATATATCTAAACAATTCTTTTGGCTGAAACAAACTATCATACAAAATCAAATCTGGGTTGCTATAATTCATATATTATAATTCATACATAATATATATAACAAATGATCCATAGAAACAACGTATCTTATAATCCCCCCATACTTATATACAATATTACTAATATAATTCTTATATTATACTTGTATAATAGAATAAGAGTGCTGCACTGTAGCCTTTATAGGCCATACTTCTGCAACTAGCCTGCCAAACAAACACAGTGTTTATAAACAGTGTATATATTTTTATACAGACAAACAGAGTATACTATATATATATAAACCATAGATTTCAAGTATAACTTTGAATAACACATACATACAAACAACATAAACAAAATACCTCCATATATAACTAATATATACATTAACTCATATTATCATTATAACATACAGGTTACAGATTTTAAAATATGAATTAAAACAGAGCATACATATATAGCTGCCATATAAAACGCATTATATACAACTGTAATATAAACATTTATATTATAACTAAATATACTTTATAACAAATCCTATTATATAGCATAAAATAAAATAAAAAATACTATATAACCTCAAATATATTATAAAATAGTGTATAACATATATGTGTGTGACTGAAACGTATAAATAGTATTTATATATCTATTCCTTGGATATGCTTACAACAATCAAAGTATCAATATATACATAGTAGACTCTTAGAAAATAAATATATACACACACTAACTTTATAACCTATAAAAATATATATACATAAATGGACAACATACTACTAATAGCTGTAAAGTAAAATATGAGACATAGTATGAAGTCTTAGGTACTATATATATATATATATATATAAACAAATAGACAACATATAAACAAATATATTATGAATATAAACTTGTACGTACATATTACAATTTTATAGCAAAACAATATATATAAACTTTATAAAACTAACAAAAGCTATATATATACTAACAGCCTGGCCTGTAACTACAGGATTGCTAACAGCTACCTTATACAAAAAAGAGAAAAAGAAAACTTATTTGTATAACAACAAATATAACTTGCACCTAAAAAAAATAGATATACAAAAGTAGTATAACTAATATATATACCTTACATATAATAGGAGAATCACGGCTACGAGTTGCAATGCGTGGAAGCTTTTGTTGCCATGGCGTTCGATCAAAGAGGAGAAGGCTGCGGCAGTGGGCTGAGTGGCTGAGGTCTGGTCGTTCGATGGTGAAGTGGCGTTTGGAGTTCGGCCAGGGTTAGGCGCTGCTCACGTGGATGGCTGAGGCAGATCAATGGGTAGAAGGTTGATGGGTGGTCTGAGCATGGGGAATGGAAGCGGGAAGGGCTGACTTCGGTGATGAAGTAAGGATGCCATGGCTGGTAACAGTTATTCTCTTCAGAGGCAAGTCAGAAATAAAAGGGAAGAAAGAATGAAGAGAGATTGATCGAATGCAGAAACTAAATCAATAATTAAAATTTAAAAGGTTGGAAGAGATAAAACCAAAACATTGATGTCAATGGAAATTAAAAGCTGGTGACTGTTATAATCAACCAGTGGCCAAGTGAAGAGACACAAGGAAACTAAGAGTTACAATTGGATTCTGGTACGACTACTCGTTGCACAGAATTCATCGCGTACCGGATTTTTCGAAATACACAAATGAATACACTATTGGGATTGGCATGACGAGACGATCAAAAAGGTATACATATATTGATGGTACGATCATCCGATCAAAATCGATATCGGACCCTGATATACGTTGCTATTTCGCCGAAAATAAGATCAACGGAGCAATAATAGTCCAAATTTGACGAAACAAAATATGATGTTTCACTCAGAAGATGATTTACAAATTTTCTTTAGAAAAATATTCAGGTTTGGAAAACATTTTATTATCATCAATTTTAACTGATATAAATTGGAATAAAATTACACTAGAAAATAAACCTCCAAATTATCTGATGAAAATTTACCAGTTGCTATGTCTAATTAGACGTATTTCAAATATTAAATTTTTATTTCAAAATTTTATTGTTTAAAATTTCACACAATTTAGTTAAATATGTTATTAAAATAGTTAAAAATTTACGGGTCGTTACATGAGCCGTTGGATTGGTTTTAAATAAATGGTTAGATTAGCAAGAGAAGAACAAATGGCGGAGAAAAAAATGATGCCGAGACTATTGACTTAAAGATCAATGGCTCCTCTACACTAGGGGGACAAATATTACTACTCGAATTGTTGTCGGAGGAGTTCGAAGTGCAACTTGACCACGGTAATAAGTAGTGCCAAAAACAATAGTGCCGATGCCAATAAAAGTGTTATTGCTGTATTGACCTCGAAGACGAGCATCATAAGGAGCCAAGAACCTTGCAAATCATCTACACTGCCTGTGATCGACATCGACCTTCACCAATATAGCTATTGAATACAACCATCGCTAGTTAATAGCACACTTCTTTAAAGGAAAGATGGTGTCGAACCCCATCAAAGTGAGGTTCTACAACATCATCAATCAAGCATCCCTACATATTAACAAAGCTAAGGTAGATGGTGCACTTATTCGACACCGCCACTTATCGACTCCACTGATCACTGACGCCAGTCGTAATCATTGCTGATAAGTAATGGTGTTACATCCCAATTGACAATGTTTCCATTCTTGCATCGCCGCTCTTAAAGACGTCATCCAAATAGAATTTCCCATTATTGATGTTGCCAATGATCACACCGCACTTCATCTTTTATACAGCACATCTCATCAACATTTGGAGGACGCCACGATTCTATACAAGGGGTACTGATAGTGAATGATGTTTGTTATCCCGCCTTTTAGCAAGGCCGTGACACCAATAACTCGGCTAGAAACCAATGACAGCTCGTCTCTGAGATCGATTATACGCAGGTTCACTGTGGATATCGATGAATTTTGTCCGATTCCGGATTAAGCTGAAATTGATATAAAACGACAAGCGAAGCTATGAGAGCCAACGTTCCAAATCTCAAGTCAATCCGAGTTCGTATGTTCAAGTTACGAACGATACAAAAGTGGATGAAAACCAACTACACTTCGACTCGCTCCACTTCGCGTCCATCAGAAAACCACTGTTCGACTCGCTCCACTTCGCGTCCATCAGAATACCACTGTTCGACTCGATCTACTTCATCTCGCTCCACTTCAACTCGCTCCACTTCGCGTCCATCAGAAAACCACTGTTCGACTAGCTCCACTTCGACTCCATCATAGAACCACTGTTCGACTCGACCAAATTCATATCCATCAGGAAGCAACAGTTCGACTCGATCAACCAATGCCTACTTCGTATCCATCGGCAATGAACACTTGCATCTGCTTCGCATCGCTTAGTCTTAAAGGTTCTATTCGTATCGATTGATCACCAATCGATACGAAACGCATACCTCCCATCGATGCGAACAATCCAACATCAACCGATTCGAACTAGACTGCCTTCATCAGTTCGAACTAGGTATGCTTCAGATCGATGCGAAGGACGCACGCCACGTCATCGAGTCGAACAGCGAGTCAAAGCAGACCGAGTCGAATAAGAGCGAGTCGAAATGAGGGAGTCGAACGAAGCAGCCAACCGAGAATCCCATTTCGTATCGATCGTATCTCCTAATCTACAAGTCAAAATGCTATGAAATTTTCACAGAAGACTACGTGTATGCTAAAGAATGTCCACGCCAAATTTCGACTCCATTGGATGAAATCTTGATCGATACGAAATCTGTTCGTATCGATCACGGATCGGACCGAAACTTCATGGGCTTGGGCGCGCGGGCCTGGTCACGTGCCAGAGAGGGTCTCCCGAGATCTGAGCGAAATATCAGCCTCCTACACCTATAAATAGACCCCCAAAGCCAACAGAAAAGGGGTTCTTCTTCTTCTTTGAGTTCTCTAACGCCCAGACTCTGCCGGATCCAGATCTAAACTCCCTTGCTGCTGCCAATAGCGAAATTCACTGCTGCAAATTATAAATATATGTTGTAACTCATTGAATTCACTTGTAATCTTCAAAGAAACATCAATAAAGCAATCAACTTCAAAGTGGACGTAGGCAAGATCGCCGAACCACTATAAATTTTGCATCTCTGTCCATTTCTTTTCGTCTTAAGTTCATTATTCTTCACTTTTTATCCTCTACATTACTTAGATCTGTGATCTGTGATTATATACTGCTTATTTGTGTTCATACACTGGTGCTTTCAAGGCATTTGGGGTTTGTGACCATTTTTGGCGCAAGCAATGTCAATGTCCACGAAGTTATTAATGCTACCTTCTTGCTTTATACATGCATTAATTCAAGCTAGCGTCATCACCCATTCATGAGGGACATCGACCATCATGACAAAAACCATCAATGCCATAGTTCCTTGTTGCCGAATGTCTCCACCAAAGAAGTAAAGATGAAGCCCAATGCTATTCAACATCAAAGTCACCAAAGCCATTGCCAACATTATCATCGAAGCAATTGCTGAAGCATTTCGGTGCCAAAAGCAATGCCACTTTTCCCCTATAAATAAGTACTTAGGGGTACCATTTTGGGGGGAGTTTTGGATTCTCTTCCCACTTCTCACATTTTCCACTTTGTAAACCCTAGATTAATTTGGGGATTTTTGCCTATTGTAATACTTAAACTTTGTACACATAAGGATTTGGATATTGAATAATTGCATAGCCTATGTACTCGATTTGAACGTGTGACTTACATATTCATTTGATTTAGAATTAAGACTTGAACATTGACGTGCATATTGGCTTGAATACCAACTCGCATATTGACTCGCACCTTAACTTGTCTATTGACTGGTACCATCTATGATGTTTTACATAACTTTGGCGACGCAACTAAGAATAAGGATGAATGCATATTTCACCTTGATGACTTCGACTAGCTTCAACAAAGCCTCTCCTTGAATTGACATTACTTCCTATACACATTTTGGAGTTAAGGAATTTATTCGTTAACAATTGCTAACGATCTGTATAAGTTGTTTACTTATAGTTTAGAAATATCTTTGTACATTTTAGTGGTTCTTTCTTATAGGCACACGATTCCACTGCATTTTGACTAAAAATCAAATTATTTGATAATTCCATCAAAATACTTATTCAATTTTGATGCTTATAGAATGGTACTTTATTATCATTTTTTGGATCATATTTGAAAAAGACACACACTCAATATCACTTCTACCGACTTCAAGGAACTTTGTTATATGCGAATAGTTTATTTTAAATCATTATTTAAAATTTTCCATTTCACCACATGCGTGCCAAAGCATAAATTCATACCAAGCAAAAATATTGTGAGTAAATCCGAGTTAACTTGAGCGAGTTAAATGATGAATTTATTATGCTAATTTCAAAAACTGAAATTTACGTTGTTATTCTTATCAATGTTGCACATTATGTTCCAACTACATTTGTCTTGCTCTTGAAGATAAATTCACAATCGATGGATCATATCCCTTCGGGTACAATTACCGAAATTGTATTTTTATAATTTATTTGGAATTCTTTTGGATTTGTACATCATACCATATGGCAGAGTCAGTACTCTTAATATTTTAATTGGCAACCGAGGATTATTTATTCTCGATATTGATAAGAAACTCATAGCTTCTCTTCTATGTGGGAGAATTCTTATTAGACACTCTAATGCTTCATATTCATTTAGGTTTGATTAATTTCATTTTATCCTACATAATCTGTTTCATCTTTGGATCATTTCCAATTCCATTTTCACAACCAATAATTTCTAAAAGAAATTCTTTCACTATGAAATTAGTATTTCTTGAAACAATAATTGTTTCTTTGTGCAATGGAATAAGTATTCATTAACACTTTATGAATTTCCTAGCATATAAAACTGATTTGGTTTCAGTTTACAAAACTTATGTTCAAATTATAAATCGGTCATCCAATGACGATCATTCCTGAACCCCTTTTGGATGGTCCATACATGATCCATTATGTACAATCATTACATGTAGTCTTTCGACTCGCACAACCTGCCAACTCCTTGGTTAGGATATATTAGGGTTTCTAATATAACTTTATCTTGTATGATTTTGTAAACTATTCTTTAGATGAAACTATTTTTTACCTTATGTACTAGTCTTAAGTACACGACCTTATAGAAAGAAGTTTACTCATCCTTACTCATCTTTAATCATCATTTGTTCAACAAAGTTCGATTACTCCTTATCGATACATCATTATGTATCATAGGGAGGAGTGACTTTTGAGATTGAATCTTTATTCATTTTCAGGTACATTTGGAACTCTTTCCAATATACTTGCCTATTCAATTAAATTGAATCATTTTTATTTTTTATTGCACACTGTTTTATTTACTTACTTTTTATATTCTATGAGCTTATCACAAATATATTACAGGTGTATCAAATACACATGTTAATGTTTGTGATAACTCATTAGTGAATACGACAAAGTACGTAGAACCGTTTTTGGTATTAACAGACTTACAATTGCATGCATCCATATGTAGCAATCCGAAGAACTCATTAACTCTTATGATGTTCCCATTGAATGAGTGCTTTGCCCTTAATTGTATGAGATATAACTCATTAGTACCATATGATTCACAATTATATATTTCTCAAAACTATGGCTCTAGTTTATAGTTCCAAAATAATTGTAAACAATTCCAGATACTTTTGTATTTTAAGTGCATCGTTTTTCTATGAGAACAAATACCACTATTGTAGTTTTAATCTATAATGAAAATATGTAATATTCATATTGAATTAAACTATGCCTATTTTTCAGTCAACGCTGGAAAAAAAATTATTTAATACATAATCGTTTGGTATGTTTTACGAAAACAATTTTCGTAACTGGTGCGACCAACAAGTGTTACATAGCATGCTCCTACCATTTCTGCCATTAATATTATGTCATATGAAATACAGAGCTCCATTCAACCACTTAATGTAAGCTTTTATTCGATCTACTATATTCAGTTTATTGTGAAGAGTTTTGAGATCAAATATCTTGAACTCAAAGAAATAAATCTTATAAAAAATAATTTTATACATAAAAATACATTTTGGAATAGATATCCTATTTCTTATTCCTTATTAAGTACCTATTATTATTTTACGATTCTCGTTTCCAATGTTTCTTTATGAAGCAGAAGTGCCATTCACTCTCTTTATCTCAACCATGCCTTAAGTTACATTCACTCTCGTACATTTGATTTCCTTTCTAAAAATGGTCAAACCATTCAAAGGAAAAACCTTACTACAATATCATAGAGACTCTTTACAAAAGTGCATTTGGTCATCCTTAACATTTAAGACCATCAAATACGTTGCACTTTACGTAAAATGATCGAACTGACATTTTAGCGATCAAATTCTTAGATCTATCATGTAGCTCTTGATCTAATGTTATATTTAGCACAACAAGGTCTTTATTATAATCAGTTATACTGAATTCATGATCTCACACTATGGTTTACTTGCTTATTTCGAATGAACTAATTTCATCCAGATTTCTTACACTGCGAGTTGCAACCGTTCACCATATAACATTGATATGTGATTGGATATGGATTAAATATTCATGTCCTTGTATTGCTTTTAGAGTTCAAAATTCATCGAATACAATACTTAGCATCAGGTAAGTAACACATATGCGATCAAGTTATAGTCATATTTTGTAGTTGTATAATTAGGCGCTTGCGTGTGTCAACATACAAAAAATTTAATGGGGAGTATATTTTATATTTCTATTTGTCAACTTTAATTCAGTTCATTAGTATATCTTAATTGACAAACATTTCATCAATCTTATTACTTGCAAAAATATATCAACGTGGATTGGTTTAATTCAAACATAGTTTATGTTCTTACAATATTAGAAATGTTTAATGCTACCATTTTATTTTTCTAATAAGGCTCCACTAGTCTTTGTTTTACTCCAAATCCCAAGATGAAACATATAAGTCTTTCGACTTCACTAGCCGGTGTTAGAACTCGTTTGTCTGGCGATTCTGACATTGAGTTTGCTCAACAAGTCATAGCCTTATAAACGATGGATAACTTATTATCGGTTGTATCATATACAATTCCTAACCCATGTTTCCTTGTCCTAATCTCATTTTGACCTTGATTTTACTCAATAAATCGAAAGAGATTATCCACTCATACCTACCATTTCACGATGACATAAGTATAGTATATGTACCTTAAGTTTACTTAACAAATACATATAGTTCTCTTACCTCTTCTATTATATATTAATAATACTATACATAACATCCTTAACTTGAGTTTGCTCAATAACCAATGAGTATGCAAGTAATTTATTAATACATAAATGGTAGAGGACAACTCTTATAATAAAGATTCATAATATTTCATATTTAATTGAGTGATATCGACTTATGGAATAATGTATTTCTTATGAAATCCCATCATGATTCAAGCGTCGAACTCATCAAAATCACGGTATCTGTACTATACATATGTTTTTATCCTTTATGTCTATCTGGGTTTCTTACAGTTCCACCTTTATTATTTTAATTTTAATTATTATATAACTTTTATCATTTAATTAACTCATATAATAGTCTTATGTATAACATAATATTAATTAAATCTTATTTAATTAAGTTAATTAATTAACATTTTAATTAATTTATCATGTTCAATTAAAACATTTTATATTGAATATATATACTATAACATTTATAGTTATAAACATTATCTTACATATATTCATTTCATTATTTTTTAATTAACTATTAACTAATTTATTTACTTAAAACATTTTAATTAACTATAATTAATTTTGAAAATTATATATATATATTTATATATTACCTTAGTATTTTAAGACAATGTTGCACATATCAATATATATGTTATTTAATTTAATTAATTATTCAATTTATTAATCTAATTAATAATTTTCGAAAGTAATCATTTTATTTTCAAAACAAAATTGAAAAT
Organism: Allium fistulosum; assembly: GCA_030737815.1. NCBI lineage: Eukaryota > Viridiplantae > Streptophyta > Magnoliopsida > Asparagales > Amaryllidaceae > Allium > Allium fistulosum. Next base: position 696,371,345 of record CM060904.1, read on the forward strand.
TATTATATAACATTTATAAAATCATTACTTCTTTTAAATTTAAACTTTAAATATAAAATATTATTTTTATTTATTTTAAATTTAACCTTTTAAATTTAAAATTCTATTTTTAATTTAAAAACATATTTTAAAAATTAGTCCAAGACCCAAATCAGTTTGGGCCTTTATATTGGGGATAACCTTCAAGCTTACCTTATCCTTTCAGGCCAGCCCAGTTGCCAAGGAGAGCAGAGTACTTGATTATCTAAAGCCAACCTTAAACGCTACTTTTTTTAGATATTCTACTATACAAGTAGGCTTTAATAACTTTGGCATAATACCGCTAAATTAGACAACTTGGGCTATATGGTTCTAATACCATTATTGGATTTGGGCCAGCATGCAGTAAATTAAATGGGCAAATTTCAAATATTTTTATCCCATTTGGACCTTATTAGGCCTATAAAGTTTAAATTGATTTAGTTCTTATCTATTTTTTTTAAAAAAAAAGTAAATTTGTTATTTTAAAGTTTTACCAAATGTTAAGTTTATATTATATTATATAATATGTGTAGCATATACACATATTCATGCACGTGCACGTGTAGCATATATAGTGTATATGGTTTAACATGCTCGTGTATAAATGTTGGGATTTAGACACCATAATGGACATGATAGTCCCTCTATATACATGTTTGCTGTCTAATATATATATATATATATATCTGTGTGTGTAGTTTTATACTATTATAAAGCAGTATTTATAAATGTATGATTTATATAAATGTAATTATATTAATATAGTTTACAATGCAATAAAAAATAATTATAGATTTTATTTAAATAACTATGAATTTGAAATTCATATTTAAAATTCAAATTTTAAGTTTAGATCTCGATCTACATAGTAAAATATCTTAGTAATTTCAAATTTAAATTAATATATTATATATATATATATATTGAAAATATTTGTCATTATTAAACATATACATATATATATATAAATAATATTTAGAACACTTAATTAAAATATATGTGTATATAAATATGTTTTAACAAAATTAAAAATTAAAATTACACATATAAACATATAAATGTTTAGCCATAAAAATTCCTTATTTTGGTTTTAAGTTGTTTAAATTAATTTTTTTAAAATTGATTTCGGTACAGAAATCAATACAAATTTCATTTTTTTGTTCCAAAAATAATTCTATATTTATGCATATTATGTTAAATATTTATATACATATAATTTATATATTTTTATATACAAATATATGTTATAAATAATTAGAGATAGCATTTAATTAATTAAATAAATAAAATTATTCAGTTATATATATATATATATATAATCTCTAAAACCATTAATATATGTATATATTTTTATATTAATAAAACATGAAACATATTACATAATAATGTTTGTGTTAACTCAATTTTGCTTTAAATCATTTTATTATTATTAATTTCATAAAAAAATTATTTTTAAAACTATAAATATATGCATATATTTTTATATTAATAAAACATAAAACATACTTTACTTAATAATGTGTATATTAAATCAATTTTGTTTCAGATCATTTTATTATTATTATCAATTTCATAATTTCTTTTATCCAAGGTCATGAACAATATGTATGAAAATACATATGAATTTTTTTATTATTATTACTATACACATATATAATATCATCTAAATAAGACAACACCAATATATGTAGATCTGTGCTAAAATATATACTACCCAAGCACATAATAATAAATGGAAAATTACACACACACACACACACGCACACACACACACATATATATATATATGAAGATGTACATGTAAACATAGGAATTTACCTTGTCTATAGCCTAGATAAAACACCTTGAAATGCCAAATTGAGACTCCTTGAAACAATGTTCAAAATCCAGAAAATGTTACCAATCTAAATGCAGCTACCATCGATCTACCACCGATCAATGATTTGTATTTTTTTTGGTATTTCAATGGCTTGAAATTTTGAAGGGGAGAACCACAGAGGGGATCTGCCTTGCTGGTCTAAAGAGAGCAAAAGAGAGTTCACGAAAGTGAGGGTTAGAGATGAATAAAGTGGTAGGATCTCAAGAGTAAAAAAGAGATCTAGATCCACCTTTTTCTCTTACTATATCAACTCGTTCTGAATCAAAATTCATGCCACTTGTCCTTGATATGGTCGGCCACTCTAGGCTCCATAAGGGCCTTAAACCCACTTCAAGCTTGACTAATAAAAAATGCATTTAAATCTAATTCAAATGCATAACGATATCGTATATCGATATGCATGTTTATTACTATTATAGTAGGTAGCCCGTGCCGATGGCACGGGAGCATATGTTAATGAGTGTTATCATTTGTAGTTGTGAATATGTGGTTGGAATATATTTGATAGATGTAATATTTCAAGTTACGACTATGTTTCTTACCTTGTTGTTTTGAAAGATAAATTTCACAGTTGAAGGTGAAGAAATTAGCGATACACACACAGTCTACCATGAGATAAGAATAAATGAATATTGGATGGAATATTATGGAAAAAGTTAAATTGAGATGTACAGTTTTTCCAAATAATTTTATTCTGAACAATATTGAATAAATGCAAAAATGCATTTTTGTAGTAGTAGTTGACTGTTTTAACTACGTATGCAGTATGCATTGTCATATATTTGACAAATAGAATATTTTAAGAGGAGCATAATAATCCATCCAGAGCAATTGAGTAGTACTAACAAACCAAACCTTAGTTGTCAAATATCCACATATAATGTTCTAACTTAGTACCATCACAGTAAAACATATATTGTTGCAAGTAATGAACAGTAACATACCAAATTTTGTATCCAAAAGCTGTTCCTCTATTATATTAAAATGCGGCAAATAACAGTAAAGCCAAATACAATACAAAGGTTCCCCAAATCAATAAAGTTAAATAATAGTCAGGCATGACATTTAGCAAGTAGAAAAATGACATAAATAAATAGCCTCCAAGAATAAAAGGAAAACTTGCTATAAAAAAATAGCAAAAAACACAACTCCTTAGTCTATTTCAGATGTGAGAGGGCCCTCAAGCATAAAAGATGATTACATTGCATATTGATAGTGTCCAGCTTCAAATCCTAATCCATATTCCTGCATTTGAGCATGACAACCAAGCCATCCAAAAGAATTGGCACTCATAAAGAATTGCAATATATAATCATGTAGGAAGGGGTAAAAAAAATAGTAAGATTCAAATGAACAATGTAGAGAATTTAAGAAGAGTTAAATGAATGTAATAGTGGAAACCGTGGTAGTATCTAATATAATAACCACGATAGTGACAGAACATAAAGTGAGTAGGTTTCATCATTGTACTTTGTATATGATAATATTCAATACAACTGCAAAACTTAATTAAATATCTTCCTTGACAAATTTTGCATAAATATAGGAGGAAGATATAATTTTGTTTAACAGTGTAAAATATACAGAATAAGAGTGAACTATTGTATTTATCTTAACTCCTTTGCATGATAAGAATGCTAAAATAAATCAAATTATTAGCACTGGTGTGGCTACCAAACTATGGGTAGTTAATTAGTTAATTGTATTTCAGATTCCTAGTTATGAATAACTGCATGTCATGTAGTGAATGATCCTTGCTAAAATGAGAAACATGTGCTATCATTTTTAAAAGCCAAATTCAATGCGTTTTTCCCTAATGGAAAAAAGCATTGAACACATGAAAAACATGTAAAAGTTTTGTAATAGTATGAATTAATGTTGGAAAATCACGACAGCCATATTTCAGTAATCAACTACAAATCAAGAGCAGAAAGTACATAAGACTGTATAGCAAGGATATGGACTTTACATTAAGAGTAGCGAGTGGAGGCATAAGATAGAATAGGATTCAAAGAGTAAAAATAGAAGTTTTTTCAGAACAATCTCTAAAATTAAAACAATGTGCAGAATAACTATCCAGGAAAGCTCTGGTAGATGGAAATAACATATCTAAAAATAGTTTGTTGGCTTTAACAAAAAAAGCCAATGTAAACAACATATCTAAAAGTTGTAGTATCCGGTGTCTAAACAACAGAAAGGGGAACTGACATCATAAAGTTTGGTGCATTCAAATGAAAATAAATGTATTATACAATGCTTCGTTTAAATGAGAAGTGCATAACACATTTAAAGATAATTTAAAAGTTTTTGTAGAGCATATGACTCTAAAATAAGGTTAAAACTGAAAAATAAACCTTTGTTACAAATTTGATTTTCGTATAGTTGATGCTTAATTTGAACTGTTTGAAATTAAAAGAAGGGTAGAACAACCTATAAACAATAAAATAAATATAAAACAGTACCGAATAGAAGTACATATAAACAAAATATTGGCTAAATATATTTTACATAAGCCACAAATCTATCTTACAATGAGGATCTGAAAATAGTTCAATCTATGAATAAAGGTACAAATGTTGCCATATTGGATGCATTAAAAAGGGAATATTAAATACAAAATGTATTGAGATTGCCAAATACTTAATAGGAAAAGGTGAAGCAATATCATCAGTATTCTTTCTATTCTTCCCATGCAATCAACATACTTATAGATTGCAGATGAGGTAGGAGTTGTATAGTTATAATAATCATGTTGAAAAATAGTTGTAGGCATTACCAATATCAAACAGAATTCTTCATCTGAATCCTCTCAGTCTTTTAATGCCACATACACCTCCAGATGTCCAACAATCGGTTGATCAGTTTGAAAGCAGTATAGGGTTTCATCTTTGTTTATTTTATTTTTCTATTTTGTACTCCCTGTTAGTTCAGAGCTTTCCACAAACACTCGGTCTGCCTACAATGTAAACAAATTTGTATTGCAAATGAGTCATAAAAACAAAAATACTAACAAAGAGCATGATATCTAAGGAATAACATAAAATCTTAGTCGTATATGCATAGGAAACAGAGGAAAAAACCGGAATACAACTGAAGCATGTATTTTTAATTTTTAGCTGAACTAAAGTTAGTATAAAGTTTGTAAACAATATTTATAATCTACTTATCTAGTTTCAAATACTTTCAGATATACAATGATAGCATAACAAAAATATATCAAGAGTTACATGATCAATATTAGTCTATATCAACCTAAATCTCTACATGCTTATCATTTCGTGGTTTGAGTGAAGCTTTTGACTTGGTTCCTTGATTGATATGGACTATGGCAATTCTCTACATGATCAATATTAATTACCCAATTTATCGGAAAAAAATTGAATTAGCGCTAAAAAAGAAAATACAAACTGTAAACAACTATGGGCATCTAACTAACTTAAAGCAGACTTAGAGTAAAAGAATTTCTTGTTGTGGCTATATCGATTTTTTTCTTTAAATATTTACAAATTAAATGAGTTGAAGATGGAGGATATGAGTATTGGTTCTTACATTTAATATCAACAATTTGGCATGTTCACAAAAATATTTCTAGTAATAGTTTCCCTATACACGATGTCTACGCTACTATCAAAGTACTAATAATCCTTAAACAAATAATTAGTAACTCTAATTAGTGTAAGTCTAGGCAAGTTGTATTATGACAAAACATTTCATGTCATATCCCAAAAAAAAATCAACATTAGTAGAAAAGCATAAGTACTGAAATGAAATAGTATTAGTTTGTATTATGAGTTGAAGAAAGAGATTATGAATATCACAAATTTGAAAAGCCAGAATACTCCATTACTTCATGCTATAAGGAGGTTCCAGATCTTCTAAAAAGAGGCAGGAACGAAAAATTGAGAAATAAGATAAGAACTGAGCAGTATATTCGGTAACTAACTAAAAGGTGGACAGATAAGAAATGTTAAATAAGAATGTACAAAAAATGATATAAAATCGCAGACTTTTACTCAAAAATGTTATGAAATTAGAAATCTGAAAATACCTGGGGAGAAAAAGCAGTTGATAACGTATAGATTAGGGTAATAGAATGGATTCGAGGAGAATCAATCTGAGTTGGTTTAAGGAAGTGGGAGAACCAACTTAGGGTTTTGACATGAATTTGTGGTTGGAGAAAAGTGGATGAGAAAAGGTAACGTGAAGTGGAGATCAGAGTTGGAGGGGAAACAGATTAGATAGAAAGAATAATGTTAGTAAATAGATGAAAACTGAATGACGAAGAAAGGGTATGAGAATGAAAACACGTACGTGATTTTTTTGAAAAGATGATGGGTTAGTGGGGGCGATTTTGAAGGAGGATGTTAGGAGTAGAAACCAGTGGACAGATTTGAACCTTTGACGGAGAACTTAACAGCGTTAGTACATAATAAAAAATGGGCTTACGTGGATGAAACATATCCATCTGATATCTTTGTCAACATTAAATCAAAACCATCCTTTGTCTTTTCCGTTAAATCCCAGCAATTTTATTATATTGATATACACACTATTTAATATGGATCAACATAAATTAAATAAAATTTTATAATTATTATATAAATATTAATTAATTTAAGTAATTTATAATCATTGTAACTAATCTAATCGAGTGGTAACAAGACCATCCAACATTTCAGTTGTGTGGCTCTTAGATGTCGATCAGCGATTAATATCAGACGGTTTGAATATTAACGTTCACAGGTCATTCAGTATATGGTGTGACATTATGGTTAAATTTAATGCTTACGTAGCTTTGGTAAAATCCAATTTTACTTTATTAAAGCATTACTCGATAGTGATAATTATTTATACCAATTTTCTTCGTCAAAACTATATCACATTGAGACTTATGGAATTTGGTAATTGTTGAAATTCTAGTATCGCCCATATTCAAATTTATAGGCCAAATACAAAATCTTTGGTTCAATAATAACCATTAATATTAACCGAGCTACTCTGTCCAAAGACTTTGACTTTGATTTGACTTCAGTTGACCGTGATACTAACCTCATATAACTGAGGAGACAAATTCTCTCTTGAATAGTGTCTTACTTCTAATGCTTCAACTCGACCCAACTATAGTCGTTGGATGGACGTTGTGCCATGATTTAACTATAGTCAAAGTGGAGTTTCCACATTGAAGCTCGACATTATTCTCAAGTCGAGGGAATTATGTAATATTGTCACGTCGATATCTTCTGTTTGACCTTAACTATATTAACAAACATAAAACTATCAGGTGAGTCGTTCCATAATATTTTAATAACTATCAATATGTAACTCCTTGGTGCCCCTAACAGCCATGAGTAATGCACTGCAACATTTGGAGAGCGTTACCTACTCTATTCTCAAGAGAAGTGTCAATATCCAGTCTCGATACATCTTGAATAAGAATATTTAAAGCGGTATGTTTATTTTATTGTGATAAATTGCTCATGATTACAACACGTTGTAACTACTATCACAAAACATACCATATGTGGATTTTCTATTAATTATACTTTTAATTAAATAGTTAATACAACACATTATATCAAGTATATAATAGAAAGAAAATACCATTCATTTTGAACAAAATTGATTATCGAGTTAGGTATATGTAATAAATTACATAATTGCCCATAGGGCATACCTCAATACTTTGAAAAACAATACCGAGGCCTTTCAAGAAACAAAACACCCCACCTTGGCTTGGATTTGAGGTGGGGATGGTTAAGTTGGGGACGTATTTGTCTTATTGTCGCATGGACCATCATAGGAAAACTAATGGATGATAAGGGGAGCGGAGATAATTGTCCTTATTATCCTTATTGTAAAACCATTAATTTTGTGTACATATAAATATGTGAATTCATAGTGTATGATTGAGTTTGATTTGGAAAACATTGATGTTGTGTTGATGATATGTGTGTGATCTTAAAATCATATTGTTAAATATAATATATTTTGTATGACATGTAGAAAGTTGGTCTTATGGATGGCTTAGGGTTGATTACGAGTTAACTGAATTTGGTTTGGGTTTATGTGGAAGCTATATAGATGATATAAATATGATTTAATGACTATATTGTTAATTTGAAATCAAAATAATGGCATATGAAATAGTTAGGAAGAAAACCAATTTGTTTGAAGACATTGAGCTTATTTGAATTAGGGTTTTGAAACTTTGCTAATATTGCAACGATGGTCATATGATTGTATTATTGAGACGAAACATTCAAAATGATATTTGGAAAATTTAGGAAGCTTGAATTCATTTTTTAAGTTGAAATTATTTTTTATTTGTGGTATAAATATTTATTATACATTTATGTTACTAATTAGAAACAGAGTATAAGATTTTTCAATAAGTTAATAAGCCAAGCAAATAATTTTGGTAAGCAAGAATTGGGTTATAAATAAGAATGAGGATGAATTAATCTTAATAATGATTTATCAATGTAGAATATATGTTTTGTTTGATGATAACAAACGTATATTTGTATTTGATTCTTCAACAGAGTGTGTTACAGGTAAATATCAACAAAGCACAATTTTTTCTTTAGTCAACTTGTCATCTATTTTGTTTAACATGCTCGATGTACACATATCACCTACTAAACACGTTTGCACTTTATTTTTAAGTATTAACATATGTATGTTATTATCAAATAGGATAGATTTAAAATATTACAATCAATGATTTTGATTGACGTTAATAAACATATGTTGTATTAATATGTTTATTTAGTGTTGTATATTTACAGGATAACAACAGATTTGGATATATATATATATATATATATATAAAGTTGATGACACAATTAGTTTCAGAAAAAAATTCTTATCAACCTTTATGATTCTGAACATCACTTTAATCAAACTCCAAGCAATAAACTCTATACATAAGCAAAGCAGTGGTACCATATATAAAACCAGTCAAGGCATAAGCTTTAAAGCAGGCATGTTCTATAAAAAAAGTCAGAATTAATATTTTAAAAATGTAGAAATGATATAGTCAACAATTGATCATTATTTGAAATGACTAAGGCACCGTTCGTAGATTATTTTTGCTGCGTTACCATTGGGGATGCGTTCGATGCCTCAACGTTCCAAACGCGGTATTTGGACCAATGGGCCAAATGGAAGAAAACAATATGTTGGCATGCTTCATGCCGTTTCCCTAAAAGACTTTTTTTTTTCCTTTCTCCATCCTCCTATTTATTCCACCATCCCCTCTTTCGCATCTAGAAAACCAAAGCAAAATTTTCATCGATTTTCACATACCAATCAGATTATCTTCTCATGTATATTTTTAGGTTTTTGTGTTCAATTGGTTCATATCTGCAACATATATTTTTCTGAGATTATTTTCCTATTTTTTTAAATTTTCAATTTTCAGAATGTCGTACGAATCTTCTGCTTGTGTTTCCTCTCAGCCTATTGTTTTATGGACACCCGAAAGAGAGGGAACTTCCATGGATTTGAGCATGGAAATTTTACTGGAAAGAAGGAATTCTGTTAGCTCATTTTATGCGTTGGTGACAAATGCATTTAATGACAAATTGAATTTGAAGTGGTTGCAAACACAAATAAAGAACAAATGAGACAACCTAAAGCGCCTTGGGTTCATCAAGACAAACTACTACAGCTAGAAGGAGGGATTTGAGATCTGGAGAACGATTATATGGACGGTCTCGAGGAGTGGTGGAGTATGACTGCAGAAAGATTCAAGTGGTTCAGAAAAGATACCATTTTCAAGTTCAAAGAGTTGATTAACTTTTTGGAGGCTGCATAGGAAAGAGGACTTGCAGATATCCGATAGCTCCTAACCCACCTGCTCAGGCTTTTGACTGCTGTTGATATGGATTATTACTCCGACCAGATCACCCGTGATACTCCAGTTACTCCGCCGCCTAGATGTAGTATGATATTGAGCAGGGCAGTTCAAGCAGGCATGGCGTTGAAAGGTCGATCTTGAATACAGACCGTTTCAACAATGCCGTGCAACGATGTTATGATTTACTAGCTCCTATTATGTATGCTCAGGGTAAGATCTTATATATATATATATATATATATATATATATATATATATTGTAACGAATCCATAAACTTGGATATCGTCAAAAAATTAAATTGATGAAAAAGTACAAGAATTTCTAATGTACGTTGAATTTGTTGCATGGTCGTGGTCATCGTCGGTAGTTTTAGTTTGTTTTCTGAATATGTCTGAATTTGAAAATAGATTAATTTATTCTAATGAAATTACGCAATTTATTTTTTATTATTTGTAATTATTAAACAGATATTACACAAAATAATATTACCTAATTAACTATTAAATCGATTGAATTAAAAATCATAATTCAAATTCTCTGGTCAAATACCACTTTCGCATCCAATCACATTTCTCTTTTAACCAACTTCTCTGTTCAAATACTCCTTTTGCTTCCTAAAGAAGGAATCCTAAATATCACAACTCATGATATAAATATGCAGGAATCAAAAAGTTTCAAGCACCGGATTATTCTATGCAATTTCATTCAGCAATCAACTATTTTCAATCAATACAGTGAAGCACTTAATCTCTGTGCAGCAAGCATCGAAAACAGCAAACTTAAGATCTCGCAAGTTCAAAATTCCATCTCAGTTTACCTTTTCATATCATCAATCACAAACTCGCAATCACAATGCCATAAACATATCTCGAAACAAACCAACTACTCACACAAGGCATCATCAAACGAAGAACCAAAGGCTGAAAGAACCTAAGACAACACTTCAAAACAGTAAACATTTCTATATCAAGGCATACCAGAACATCGTCGCAAAGTCAGACCATCACGAATTCCTTAACAGACAAGGCAGTTGCACGATTCATTCTGGACAACCAAAGGCAAGGCAGAATCATCCCTAAACAAGCTCGCATCTCTAGGTCTCACGATATAGGCCATTTTTCATTCAGCTAAGGTGTGGCAGCAAGCTCAACTCTGATCCAAAGCCATCAGCGGTAACTTCCAGACCACAATCTTATAGTCATTCATGAAACAATCGTCTTCAAGCAAAGGCACAACAACACTCACGAATGTCCAGGCACGGTAAAATATATCGGAGGCGAACATGACTTCAGCTATGTTGATATTCTCAAGCAGCAGCTCCAGATCCAGAATTCCAGCCTTCGACATCTTCAAGTGGTAGAAAGGATTTTAAACATGTACTGTGTTCATACTTAAATATCTTCAAGTATGAACACAGATCCAGAATTCCAGCCTTCGACATCTTCAAGTATGAACACAGATCCGGGCAGCGTCGAGTATCTCGCACCACGGCTTTAGATCTCACATCGACAACGCAAATCTACGCGAACTCCAAATCCATTTAGATCAAAGGCATGTCATAGATTTTGGCAACGGCACTTCTAGTTCTGGCAGTGCGATTTTTGATGGGGATGCGAATTTGTTTGAGGCGGAGGAGTGAATAATTTTGTAAGAAGATCAATTTTATTTCTCAAGAAAAGTGTGGACCAATGTTTAGAAAACCGGACCGAACAGTTGGTTCAACCTTAAAAACCGTGAACCGTAAGACAGTCCGGCTCAGAAACACCGTTTTTTACATTAAACCGTACAAAACCGCGGTTAAACCTTAGAAAACCCGGTTTTATTACAAATTAAACCGGACAAAAATAAAATATTTCATTTGCACTAAATCAGGCTTTGGTTGGAAACCCAAAAATCAGCTATGAAATAATTCCAAAAGCCAGCTGTGCAATCCCAGCAGCACGTAACATATATTTATAAAGGCAAATTATGAAAGCTATTTCATTGCTCTAGGATGTGGAACATTTGTTTCTTCCAGAACTATATTATTTTTCAAAATGTTAACACAATACCGTTAATGCAATAAATTTAATTTAATTTTGTGTGTGCACGGCTTTTACGGTTCGACCGGTCGGACCTTTAAAACCTTCGACCTTAAGCTATCACGGTTTGACTTGCGGTACGGTTCTCAAAACATTGGTGTGGACTTACAATTACCAAAATGAACATGTTCGTTTTCAATATATATTTTTTGCATGAAAGATCCAATTACCCACCCAAATAATTCCTAAATTAGCTACCGGCCGATTTTAAAAAAACATTAAAACGGTATAGGCTTTGACGTTTTTCCAATCCACTAAGAAGAAAAAAAACGTCATTTTCATCAATTTCATACCTCAAATATCCAAATACAAGCAACAATATACAAATTAAACTTTTTTTTAAAGACTTACACGTGTTGAAATGTCTAGAATGCTCAAAGATTTTGCAAAACAATTATGCATGAAGAAAGTAGTAGCGGTGGAGACGGTGGAGAATGCAGTGGTCGTCGTGGAGAAGATGATATGGTTGTGCGGTATGAACACGAGCACGAGATAGAAGAGCTATTTGAGACCGTCGAAAATGCGGACGATCGGGGCTGGGCGAAGGTGGTCACGAAGGTCAACGGGGTCGTGGAGGCCGTAGAGGTTGTGGAGTGGGCAAGAGTCATAGTGGAGTGGGACATCTTTTATCTAGAGTTGCCGAGCTCAGTGGTTTTTTGGATCCGAACTTGAGCTCGGAGGACGTTCTTATCGATTTTCGGGCACTTCCAAAAGGGGAAGTACACTTCAACACACATATAAGCTTGGCTGTAAGTATGTTTTTTTTCACGGCACAGTTAAAGTAAATTATCATTTTAAAACATATGTTTACAAATTCGTTTAACTGAAACAGTCACGGAATATTCGTTCAAGAGGTTTGTTAGCTAATACCATAAAATATTTTCATTAGCATTTGGCAAATATTTCTAGAGTTGTAGTGTTTCTACATGAGTTTATATTTCATTATTTCTTAAATACATTAATCATTTGTTTAAGTTAAAGAAAATTCATCAATTTATTATAGTTTTGTTTAACTTGTTGTGTAATTAAAATTCTAGGCATCAATAATGTTATTAAAGGCGATGTCCAATTATGTGGTGTTATTGCTCTGCGATGGTGTAAAACCATTCATACATTTCATTTTCCTTGCGGTGAGGTAGGGATTACACCATTGGACTTTTCAATGCTCACCAACATTAGCATAGAAGTGGCTTGTTTTCCTTCGATTCCATATGACGATATGTGGGCGATACCACACTTTTTAAGCGCATTTTTTCACATTTACACACTTTACCGACCTCTTATCGGACTGCCACTTCTATTCGAGTCAGCATTATTACAGTTACCATGAACAACATACTGACAGCATAATCACTAGAGCATGATTTAGAACTTACTCGATTTTTTGTTTTATACCTTTATGCGTAAACTATTTTTCAGTACCTCTAGAAGTAGTGTGTAGCTCGCCTATATTGAGACTATTGTTGGTTTGAATTTTGACTATGCTGTCATATATGATTAGGGTACTTCTATACTTGCATACGTTATAGATGTTTGGACACATGTTGCATCGTTTCTAATTCATAGGTTTCATTATTTGGTTTCTGAGAGTTGTTGGAGTGCTGGTATTTTGAGTATTCCATGAACTTCCATTTCATAGCAGTGACTGCAAATGCAACTAGTTTCTTTCCTCGTTTACTATTTTGGTGTGCGAACAATTAGAGAACTAGGAATAATGAATCTCTTCATGTATATTCGATTGCCCATAACCAGATTGACTTGAGGATGTACCGAGGGCAGTTGATATGACATCGATTTGATACTAGTGACTCAATCGAGATTGAGTTTGTGCTGTTAGCTAGGATGCTCAATGTTCAGAGATTTCCCCTTGTATCGTATCTCGTAGTGTTCGGTTTTTACTAGTACCTCGAGGAGAGGTATTGGAGATAGACGTTTGATTTTGGTGTCATTTTCGATGATCCACGCCCTCATGCGTATTGGCGTATGATTTATGATTCGGATTAACTTGTTCTTGCGAGAACGGCAGGTTAGTGGCTAATAGAGAGATTTATCATTACTTGTCCAACATATATTTATTTTTGGCGTACAAATATATTGATTTTTGGCGTAGATTTTACACTACTTCTGATGACGTCGATAGATTTGGTAGGGTCAACTGCTATATGTCATGGGATAGCAACTCTTGTTGTCGAGGATCTTATCCAGCCTAGTCAGGGATATCATACACCGGATCATGTGATCGTTCCTCTAAACCTTGGTTGGACCATGCAATAACCACATCTTCTAGAGCTGATCGCTATATTGACGGTATGGCCCTCCTGCACATAACCAGTAACTAGATCCTACCCAGATATCATACGATGATCTATTCGACATGAAGATGGGACTCCACCATACGGGATATGTAGAGCACAAACATAACATTGATTTTTACGAGGATGCGCTACGTCGGCAGGCAGAGGAGATGACATGAGTATAGAACGAGCTAGAGGTAGAGCGGAAGAGATTCGTTGGCTACAGTTTGTACTATGATCACTTATCTAGTAGAGACGATGACGACAAGACACATTGCCACTGTGGTCCCCATCCACGTATGGATTGATGTTCATAGTTTATGTATCGACTCTGATTGATGTTATATTCAATGTATTCACTATTTATTTATTGTAATCGATGTCATATTCGTTATTATTCATGTTTTTCTATTTGGTTCATATTATGTTCATCGTTTTTGCACTTTGATTCTTACTATATTCGGTATTATTTTTTGTTGTGCATTGTGATTGATGTTATATTCATTATTGTTCATGCTTTCCGTTCTGATTCATGTTATATTTACCATCTATGCATTTTGAATATTGCTGTATTAGTATATTATTGTAGCAATTTGACAGACATCATTTAGTGACTTGTCTTATCACTACTATATCCACATTGTGCATATTTTGTCAAGGACTTGTCTTTTCACTACTATCGTAGCCACACTATTCTTACATATATGTGCTTTTCATTTTTGTGTGCAATTTGTTTCTAGTTTCAAAATGAGTATACATATTACTTTATGAGTATATTACTGTAGCAATTTTGGAAGACATCATTCAGTCACTTATCTCATTATTACTCTAGCCACGTTGTGCATCTTTTATTAATGACTTGTTTTATCACCACTACTATAGCCACGTTGTTCTTGTGTTTTCTTTTTTTTTGTATGAAAACTGCTTCATGCTTTAAAGTGAGTATTACTTTATGAGTCTATCACTATAGAAATTTTGGTAGATATCATTCAATGACTTGTCTCATCACTACTATAGCCACGTTGTGCATCTTTCGTCAATGATTTGTCTATCACCACTGTTATAGCCACGTTGTTCTTATGTATACGTGCTTTTCATTTTTCTATGCATCGAAGTATTATAAATAACATCCACCTTCCATTGGGTTATACATAAAATCTTCTTCTAAATTTCTATATAGTATATCAACATGATGGGCTACAACCAGATTTCTTTCCCTTCTTTATAGTCATTCAAAGGTCCTTTAAGTCACGAACAACCTCCAATCCTTCTCCTCAACCACCGATGGTGTGATGTTTGAAAATGTAGGAAAGGCACTACGAAGACCTGAGTGAGCCTGAGAGAGGAACAAGAGTGTCAGTTAAGAGAAGAGAGAAGAAGACTTAGAGATCAGTGCAAAATCCAATGTAGAAGCAGAAAAGGAAGACATGAACTCCGTAATCAATGGACTGAAAGAGAACAAGAGATTGACTCCCCTTCGATATTTTTTGCTTGTGGAGTTATGGTAAGAAGCGAAAATGACATTGGACGGCACCGCTATAGATATCCAACTTTCCAAATGGTTGTTGGTTATGGAAATGGATTGATGATCCATTCCCTTGTCGGGCCGTAGATTATGCAACCAAACTTAAACGAGAAATATCAGTGTTTCATAACTGGTTAAGCTCACTGGAATTTCAGGGTGGTCGTGGACATAACTAACATCTACAATCTAACTATGTTGATGTACTTTAATGTTTGTCTATGTTTTTCCACGTATGCTTATGTGTTGTATATTTAAGTATGTTGATGTGTTGTATGTTTAAGTATGTTGATGTGTGTGCTAATGTATGTTTATCAATGTTTAAGTTTGAATCAGTTTGATATAACTTTCTACTATAACTAACTCATATAACAAATATAATCCATACACTAACATAGAACAGTGACTTAGAAACACATAAAATACACAGAACAAATACAACCTATATAAATATATGGAACAATGACATAAACACATAAAATACACAAAACAAGTACAACTCATAGAAATACATGAAACAATGACATAGAAAAACATAACATACATAGGAAAAATACAACTCATATAAATACATGAAACAATGACATAGACACATAACATACATAGAACAAATATAATACCTAGAGACACATAGAAATAACTCGAATATTATAACTAACCCACGGATCGTACACAACATGACCAACGAAGATTGTCAGATGATCCATAAAATACAAAGAGTCAAATGTTGAACTAGACATCTCAAATACATTTCTTGTTCCACTTTGTCTATAATTATCATGTACCTTCGACATGCTCTAGTAAAAGTAACATAAATACTTCTAGCATCCAAGTTTCATCATCTTAACCTATATTCTGGATGGTCGTTCTAAGCTTCATTGATGGTCATGCAGAAATATTTATCGACCTCCTCTTTCATGTGTCTTTGATCGGCCTGTATATATGCTTTTAATCAACACTAAATAATCATGAGGAGTCCAAGTTTGATTTTTCATTTGGAATCCTATGAACTTCTCAAACTAACCCTTACATTATAAATAGTAATTTCATGATCCGTGTGACTTGCAACAACCAATTTTGAATGTCCACCTGTCTATCATCCATGTGCATGTTTCATCGTACACAATAACCACATTGTGCAATCTATGACCATTCAATATCTTGTTCAAACGTACACTGTAACTATGTCGTGCATTCCATAACCACTTAATGGCATGTCTCGTCGTACATTGTAGCCATATTATGCAATCCATGACCATTCAACATCTTGTGCAAACGTACACCATAATCATACTGTGCAATCCGTAACCACTCAATGACATGTCTCATTGTACATTGTGGCTATGTTATGCAATCTATGACCATTCAATGCCTTGTCCAAACGTACACTATAGTCATGCTATGCAATTCGTAACCACCCAATGACATGTCTCATCGTACGCTGTAGCTATGTTGTGCAATCCGTGACCATTCAATGTCTTGTCCAAACGTTCACTATAGCCATGTTGTGCAATCCATAAACACTCAATGACATGTTTCATTATACACTATAGCCATGTTGTGCAATCCATGACCATTCAATGCCTGTCGAAATGTACACCGTACCCATGCTATGCAATCCGTAACCACTCAATAACATGTCTCATCGTGCACTATCCAAACGCACACTATAGTCATGCTGTGAAATCTGTGACCATTCAATGCCGTGTCCAAACGTACACTGTGGCCATTCTATGAAATCCATGACCATTTAGTTCCTTGTCTAAACATACACTATAGCCATAAATGGCTTGTTATCTCCTACACCTGTATAACTCTAATTTTGAACTACTCTGAACACAACTATAGAAAGATAAGAAAACCAAAAATTAAACTATAGAGTTCTTTAAACAAAAATGGATCCTTACCTTTACTAGTACAACTAAAATAGAAAACAAAGCTTCAACGGGGAAGAAGAGCTGGACAATTATACTATCGAGTTTGAAATGCAATAGCTCGCATAAGGGTATTCTTATTTTTTGGTGAAGGATCTACCAACAACCACCATGGTAGTATGCTTGGATGAATTGACTGTCATTATAAGAGAGAATATAACGACGGACATGAAAGGCTGATGAAGAACTACTTCATTGACAATCCAACCTACGACATTATGTTGTTCCACCATCGATTTTGCATGAGCCCAGATATTTTCAGCAAATTATATAAAACCCCAAGAAGACAACCCATATTTTACTTCTATGTTTAATGGAGCACTAAAAGAGGAATTTCCCCACAACCTAAAATCTCAGTTGCTTTACGAATGCTGAGCTATGGAATGGCTGGTGATTAATTGGATGAATATTTTAGAATCGTATCATCAACATCGATACAGTGCATGAAGGAATTCTATAAAACGACAATCACGTAGTTCAATGATGAATACTTATATACGTCGAGTCCAAATGATGTTGCTAGGTTTCTAGCTAGTGGAGAAGCTAGGGAATTTCCTGGTAGGCTTGGTAGTTTGAATTACATGCATTGGGCATGGAGAAACTATCCAACCGGTTGGAAAGGAATGTTCACCGGATATAAAAAGGTGCCAATGATGAATTTAGAAGCTGTAGCATCTGATGATTTATGGATTTGACATGCATTTTTTGGAGTACTAGGTTCGTTAAATGATATCAAATGTTTAAAGGAATCATACTTGTTTTTGGAACTATCTAATGGATTGTCAACTGATGTTGAATACAAAATTGGTAATGCCATGCATCAGATGGGATACTACCAGATGGCAAATATCCAAAGTAGAGAACATTAATGCAAGGGTATAGGGTCCTAACCAACAATAGGGAGAATTATTTCATGGAAAAATTGGCAAGCTACAAAAAGGACATCAAATGTACATTCGGCGTTTTGCAAGCAAGATTTAAAATTTTACGAAATCCTTCTAGATTTCATTACGCAAGAGTTCTTTTTGAGATTATATATATATTTATCATAATTCATAAAATGATTGTGGAGTCTGAAAGAGGTGGGTACAAGAACCAAAATAATAATTATCCAGACATGTTTAAGGGTTCAAATACTAGACCCTATAGAAACATTAACTCGATGGAGGAATATGTTTCAACAGTGAAGCATTTTGAAGATCAAGTAACTTATTTTGAATTACGTAACAAATTGGTTGACCACTTATGGGCTCATAGAGGAAGGAATATTAGGACTACTTAGTTATAAATATATAAGTAGTTTATGAGCTTGTCCACTAAGATGCTTATTGAAGTTGTTTATTGAAGTCATTGTGAAGTGGTTTTCTTAAGTTGTTTATTAAAGTTGTTTTGTTCAGTTTTTTAAACTTATTTTGTGTATTAGGTTATGAAGAATGTATGGTGAGGTACTTATAATGTTATTTGTGAACTTGTTTCCTAGATTGCTGTATGAAATTATTTGTGAATCGAACAAAGAGCTTTACCGAATATTTATTTCTTACCAATGCAACAAATTTTGTCAAACATTTCTACTTAGTTAGAAATAAAAATCATACAATACAATTATAACCAAGTATAAACACTTTAACTGCACAAATACATAACTATACAACAAATACAAAACAACACAAAAAAACACAAAACAATTACAACTTCCACTTCCACCTCCAATAAACAAACACAAAACAACAACAACTACAAACATAAGTACATAGCTAATATCCATCCCTAGAAGCAGAACTTCCACTACCACTTCCTCTCTCTCTTTTATAGGATTCGAGTTGTTCAGTTACCAGTTCTTGTTATAGAGGAGTAAGCTTGCTAAAATCCCAAGTCATCGGTTTAATCAAGTTCTTCTCTCTCATCGTAGTTTCCTTCCATACTCAAGACTATTGCTTAAACTCTTGATCTTGTGAAACAATTTTCCTAAACTCAAAATCAAATTGCATCTTCTGTGATGTTAACTTTTCTCTATTCTCTCTTATTTCACCAGTAAACTTCTCTTGAGTTTCTAAGAATCTTGAAAAATATGCATTTCATCGCTCTAATTGAACTTTTTTTTCTACTAAAGGGAGGACCATCATCTTTTCCAAATAGTGGCGATCATTCTTAAGAACTAGGATCGCTCCCTAAATTGGAATCGGAGTAGCTCATTCTTTTATCCTTATTATGTCACTCAAACATGAAATTGTTTGGGTTCTTCCATTTCGATAGAGGGGAGAGATAATCAAAGCATTCTTGAAACCCGAATGGATGGTCGTACTGAGCATGGTAAGCTTTCCACGCTTCTTCTATCTATTGAACAAAACCAAATGTGTACGAATAAACTATAAAATTTGAAAATTATATAACAAAACTAAAATCAAACTTACAACATCATAAGGGGCAGCATCACTTTGTTTTCTATTCTCAAGTCTGGTTAGTATTATCATGTAGTTTTGGCATGCAGGGTTCATTATTCGATAACCTCCTCGTAGAGAAGCCCAAGTCCTCTTCATCGACTCTAGTATTATGGCAATTTACTAATTTTAGCCAAAAAAAATTTCCTTTCGTGTTGTTGCCCTTGATACAATCATTTTAAATTCATATCCAAGATTTAGCAACAAAATGTATTGTTGTGCAATAAACTTAACTTGCTTCTTTCTGCCATCGTTTGCGCTTGAATCATCTTTGGTAGTTTCAGCTTCAATGTCTTCTATTCCAGCATCAAATCCAATTGAAGTTGATCCCCTATGAAGACCACCTGACATACTGCTCAACGATTTCCACTTCATTTTGTTTTTGTTGAACTCCAGGCTTTGAGGCACATGCATCTCCATAACAGCTTCATTGTTGCCTTCTTCGGTATTTTCTATATACGCATCTTACTCTTCTTCTTCAGAACTGATACTAATATCAATATTTGGTAAGTGCATTACGTGCAGACAAAAACTGCCTTGAAAGATTCTGCATTACATCTCGGTCGTGAGTCTCTAACTATTGCATACTAAGAGGTGTTGTTATTATTGATCACCTTGCATCATCAACAATATATACGATGAATGATCTTAGTACACGCCAATGGGGCGGTGATGGTAGTATGGTTGAGGAGCGGTAGAATGGTAGTAAGATTGCTGATGATGAGGGAAGCTAGTAGGAACGTGGGCATGGTGAGGTTGAGTGTAGTGCATGTTTGAATACGGCGTATAGCCACGTGTTACAGTAGAAGGGTTTATTGTTGGTTTGGGGAATAGACGTCGGGGAAACTAGTAGAAGGGTATGATGGATCAAATGGATGAGTTTGTGATTTGGAGATGGATTTTTTGCTCTTTTTTTTAGCCAAACGATTTTGTGAAGAAGACATTATGCAAAAGAGGAGGAAGAAGTGAACAAGTTTTGTAGTGGTGGAAGGAAGAATGTTATATATAGGGGTGAAATAGCTGTTGAAAACTAGCTGTTTGCATTTGAACGTTAGTTATTTAAAATGACAAAGTGTTTGTTGTTTTATTTAAAACAGCAAAGACTTTGGCATTTAATTAAAATGGCAAATACTACGCCACTTTAGAAACCAGTCCTCTGTTCGCTCAACTAGCCATAGATTCACTTTAAAATAGCCACAACAAACTAAATAAGCCACACCTGGTTGCATGGTGGTAGTTTTTCAACTGAATAAGCCATTGATGGTTGTGCTCTTAGTCTTTATTTGTCAACTTGGTATGGCACATTGACGTAAAGAAAAAAAAGAGAATTTTCTTTTATCCTCTCACTATGATAAATTTTACACATTGGCATATCTAGTTGTTTAAGAGGCATTGTTTATTTAGTTTATTTTTTCTTTTAATTTTTTAACTTTAGAGTTCTGTTCTTGGATGGACCTATAGAGTTTGTAGTTTAAGGATTCTAAACTAAGGGATAGGGTTCAGGCAGCATTACCAGACATATGATAAATATATTCAAGTTAGTGTGGATTACAAGTTTGCTTTGTTGTAAGCGATCGAATATTTAATTCTAGAAGTAATCTTGGGGGCATCAGTAAGCACAAACTGTTTAGCGGCCAAAGTTGGGTTATCTGTATATTCTTTATTTTTCATTTATGCTTCCATATTTTATTTTATCTGTTTATATACGAAGTATTTAATTACCCTATTTATACGCCCATCCTCCACCTTCTAGGGTATATTGCACGATCTTACAATTAAATTATGGATAAAAAATTAGCCAATATATTGATATTTGTAATAAATTTTAAGAAGTTGGCTAATTGAATGAATAATGTTAGTTAATCAAACTATTATACTTAATATTTGTAAAGTGGAATTCTTAAAATGATTCAGGAATAACTAATTCTAGGCCTTAAAATGAATCAGGAATGACTAATGAGTTATGATTCAACTTGTTGAATTCTTAAAGATAACTAAATTATCTAAAATGTGGATATAAATGAATTTGAATATTTGTTTGAGTTATGTGGATTTTATGAACTTAGATAAGTGAATTTATAGCTTGAAATATTAAGCGATATTATCGAAAAGAGTACAAAGCCATTTTATTTGATTTTAAGTGAAATGATAGTAAATATATTTTTATTAATATATATGTATGTGTATGCATTTGAGCACATATGCAAATATGTTTATTTATAGAAGAATGTAATGGAGTTAATAAATGATTAAGTGTGCCCTAAATTAGTGAGACACTATATAGCACCTTAAGCTAATAAACCCACAAACATTTTAATGTCTCAACACATATAAGTGCTTAAGAGTATTGACGTACATATGTGTTTGTAAACAAATAAAGTTTGTTTTACAAATTATTATGCATGTGCATTGGAATTTCTGTTATGTAGATTAGATGCAATTTGTTGATATGTGAATATGGATGTGTATGTCTATGTGTATGCATGCACTTATGTCTATGTATATATGCTTCAACGAGTGTGTATGTAAATTTGTTTGTATCTCATGAATTCACAATACTATCGAATGTGTTTAAATGCATAGGAGTCATCGAAAGTCGAATGATTGCTTTCAAGATCTCAAAGTGTAGTTTAAAGCTAGTGTAGTTGGAAAAAACACATTAGCGCCTTATGAAATGACCCCTAAATCAATAAATGAAATGCTTTGAATAACATGGGAGATGGCATGAGAATTGCGATGACCTTCCTACACCAACGACATCCAATATAACTAAATAGTGCAGTGTTGTCCTACGCAACTGATGTAGGACAATTGTCTAAGGTTAAAACGAAGTAAAAACATCATAGAGCCTATTGTGTATTGTACAACATATGGAATAAAATATAATGTACATCATAGATATAAAACAGAAGAGACAATAATAACCAAGTGAACCAAATATCAGAGCATAGATCCAACGAGTTATATAATGTAGTAATAGAGTTTACATAAAATGGAAATAAACTCAGATAAACTGTCTCATAGTAGTAAAGCAAACATTATATAGGTTCCACAGTTTGCACACTGTAATACCCATATATATAATAAGAGAAAGCTCCATCATGCTCGTCCTCTACACTATCATCGTGTGCACGTAGACTTGCTATCTAGTATACTCATTATGAGTACGCAAGATAATAAATAGCAAAGCTGTAACACCCATATCTTGAATAGTCCATAGTATGAGAAATTAATTTAAATTGAATTAATAATATAGTGACATTATTGATTAAATTATTGAAGTGATTTAGTTGCAAGAGTTAACTAAGGAAAATTTAATTAATTAAGTGTGAGACACTTTATAAAGTTAATTGGATAGACCAAAGGCAATTATAGCAATTTGATTGGCCTTGATTAATGAAAGAAAACAACTTAAATATAATGGGAATGATTTAAGTAGGAGGAATAAGTTAGTAAGATCCAACCCACTGATCCATATTCCTTAGTCACATCCCCTCATTCCTTCTTCTTTTCATTCATACACAAAACAAAGCTCTAAAAGAATACAATTATGGCCGGCCACTAGTTCAAGAGGAAGATGAATCCAAGCTAAAGGAAATTCAAGTTTTCAAATTTAAGAAGAGAAGAGATTAAAGCAAGGTTTATTTAAAACTAGATGAGTAAAATCTTTCTCTAAAACCGATCTTAATTTGTTGGGTTTGGATTTGATCTTCATATGAATGTTTTGATGATGTTAAACACGTCTCGATGTTTAAATATTATTTTAGTGATGGGTTATAATTTTATTAAAGTGAATTAATTCATGTTTTAGGGAGAAACATGTCTAGATACATCCAAATGCCAAGAAATTTTAATACAAAATGCTTAATGATGAAATAGAGATGGATTTTTAATTTCAAATTTTTTGGGATTAATTGAGGTGTTTTATGAATTTCCTAATTAGGGGAAAATGGTTAATTTTGGGTTAATCAATTATTAAAATGGTTAATTTTCTCATTTGGAGTTAAGGGAGAGTGCCAAAACCTCTAGGGAGGAGGTAATAAATAAATCAGCATCGTGAACGATAGCGGTTCAAGGACTAAGTGGGGCTATAGATGCCTAGTAGGGATGCTTACTAAAATGTATTCAGAGTGCTTACATTCAACCTCTTGGGAGATTCTAGGAGACTCTAGTCAGTGTGGCTCCCATGGAAAAAACGAATTGACTTTTTCACTAAGTGACATTGTTCGAACAAAAGATTAATTTGGTGATAGGAAGGTCTAGGGAGGAGATCACTAAAATAAGTTAATGATAACCTAATGAAGAATGCCTAAAACAAGAGATCAGGTGGTAGATGAATGGATGATGGATGATCATATGACTTGGTCTATATCTGGATAATAATTATAGGGATACTTGGCATAAATTGATATATGACATGGTTCACTATTGGATGAAAAGTGTAATGTATACTTATTAACTGAATATATGCACATGGTTGTTTTCTGTGATAAATATTGTTATTGTTATATACATATATTAATGTATATTATGCTGTGACAATGAAGTGAGAGGAAAAAACATTCTATGTTAATGGCGTTGTCTCACTATGGATGTTAGGGTAAAGGTTTTACTCATACCAGCCTAAAGCTCCTATCAGGCTTAGGGAGTTTGTGAGGCGACAACTATAAGCTACTTAGTTCTTTCCCTCTTTTAGCCACCCCCTCTTCAGAATTTTCAATAGTCAACCTAGCAAGAACTGTCTGCTTGGGAATCGTTAGTTGGCCTCATCGGTACTCGAGTGAGGTACTGAATTTAATTCCCCCATTCTTTCCCATAGACTTATCAGTACTCATTCGATTAGGTACAATCTATGGTTTAGATAGGTATCTCTTTTGAAGACAAATAAAATTTCTGAAGAAGCAGGAGGCTTGCTATTTAAATAAGAGTTTTTTTAATTCTACAGTGTAAAACCAAAATTTATAGCTAGTTAACTGTGGTGTTGGCATCTTCGAATGTCGGACACACACTACTATGATTTTCTCATTATATATTTACCCCTGCTTGGGAATGATTTGGGTTTAATAATGTAATGAATTATGTAGCATAATTTGATGCAATGAAAAAGATATTTAGCAGCTCTATTACTTATGTTGTGACAAAAATATTACTAAACTCATTTTGTCATTGGAAAATGAATTTCAGTGATGACTACAACATCATCGACGTCTATTTTTGAGTCTAAGAGTGAGGAATGTTACCACTGGTATCGGAGGTCAGGTTAAGGAAACATCTAAGTAACATAGAGCTAAGTAGGAGTTAAACTAGAGAATGAAAAACTTGGGGAAGGGTATATGATATATATATATATAATGTATTTTTATTTTTATTTAGATACATATGAGAATATATCTACACCTCTACGATTGATCTCACTCTCTTTACTTCCATTTCTTACGAGCTAGAATGGATCCACATAACCTATGTTTGACAATAGGAAGTAAGAGAGAGACTGCTCGTAGAGGAGATGATAGTACCCAAATAAATGACTATGTAGGGGAGGCAGCCCTGGAAGTTCGTATTGAAGTCGGTACTCAAGTGCCTGTCCCGGGCGAAGGAGGAATGGATGTGAATGCTTTATTTCATTAGTTAATGATGAAGATGGTGAGGCAATAACTAGCTAGGGCTGTTGAGTCAAGATAGAAGGTAGTGATAGATGCATACTTTTCTAAATGAACAAAGATTTCAAGAAATGTGAAGGAAAGGAGTTTATGAGGAACGAGTCTGCCTTAGAAGTGTTGAACTAGTTGGAAGTGTGTGAGTGTATTTTTGAGGGATTTAGTTGATAGGTTAAAATAGAAACTACCTATTTGATTAGGCCTTTCGTCTGGTTAATCCGATCAGTAGGTCACTCTCGAGTTAAGTGCATTGACTTTGAATTAGACTTGTGTGGATCTGTTTGCCTGCGAACCATAGGTGTTTGACTTCATAGGGTACGGGGTTCTGTTAGAACCCTGATTGTATGATTGTTTTAATGATGGCATCTATATACATATCTCTTGTAGCATCTTTTATACAAGACTTTGAAGGAAGGACTTTGAAGGCATCGATGATTCGAAGAGAGAAGAAGCAAAAGCAAGTAGTAGTCATCTAAAAGTCAAAAAGTATGTTATTTTATCCTTAGAAATAATTTGTAAAATCTCCTAAATGATTCATATGCACATACACATATCATGGTACACAAGGTTTTCAAAACAAAGAAGGAAAATAACTATAATTAAATTTTTACAAAGCTTTGAATGAAAAACCAAAACATGAAGAAGTAGTCGACTAATATTTCTCCTCAGTCGATTGATGGTGTTGATTAACTCCTCTTTATGTCAACTGAGCTAGTTGGCTGACCAAGCCATTTATCCTTCTATTTTTTGGTCTTTTTCTCTGGAATAATTTTTACAAATAGCCAGTCAACTAAATGAAGAGTAATAGCTATAATAACAAAATTTTCCAAAGAAAAATATTTAAGAGATATAACTCTTCAACGGTTCTTCTTCTAAGGAGTGTTACTTTATGGAGTCAAAACAACTTTTCCTAAATAACCATTGGTTACTATAAATAAGCCTAAGACAATAAGTTTTAAAAATGTTAATTTTCTTGCTTGCCTAAAATTTCTTTGTGACTATTGTTTTCAAAAAGGCTGTCATTACTTACTCACTCACTCAAAATGCTCCTTCCACTTCCTTGATTATATTGCATGCATCATTGAATCATCAAAAAAGATTATAGAAATTTTTAATTAAAGTCAAAATCCATGTTGATAGAACACAATATTGTCAAATTAGCAAACTTTTGAAATGCCTATTCCTCCAAGCTAAATGAGGGCGATTGATTAGTGTGAATCCAAAGGGGAGCTTCGGGACTGGATGTAGGATGGGAGGTCTGAACCAGTACAATCTTAGTTTTTTATTTTATTTTGCTTTACTTTATTATTATTTAATTTGATTATATACACATTTACATTAGTTAGCCATATTAGAGATCATTTGCACTTTCATTTGATATTTGAGCTTGGAATTCTATATGTATTCACCACATCATAGAATAATGGCCAAAAAAGATCCGATCGAAATAAACAAGCAAAAAACCCAGTACTATCACCCACTAATGGGGACTGCAAAAGGTACATTTTGATTTACAATTTTTTGTATAAGATTATGAATTAGTTAGTATATGTAGTAAGATCTGAAAACTTAGTTTATTTATTTTTGAAAAGGTGAAATCTATTGAATTTAAAATAAGAAATTAAAAAATGAGAAACTAGATTTAGAAAATCAATATGGTGTTTTGAAATATAGTTTTGTGGTACTTAAGATTTTCTAAATTAACAAAATATTATGTCTGAAAATGAGAAAAAGAAAATATGGACTTGAAAAGAAAAAATGATTTATTACAAACCTCTTTAGATAATTCGAAATCTCGTCATGAAATAAGAACTATACGTTAAAAAACGAGAATTCTGAATTAATTAAAAAATTGATATTTTGAAAAGTTATAAAATTTCTTTTGAAAATAATAATTATGACATTAAAACTAAATTTGTAAAACTTAAAAATGAAGTCCTAAAATATAATAAAGGTCAAAACAATTTAAACATGATTTTATCTAGTTCTAGACCTTTACTTGATAAAAGTATAATAGAATGTAATAAAACAAATAAAAATAATAGTTCTAGACATGCTTTTATGTATAAGAATTATGCTAGTACTAGACATCATCCACTTTCATAGAAAAACAAATATTTTTACATGTTATATGCCATATCCAAGTTCTAGAAATATAAATATAATGGGAAACAGAAATTTCAAATATTTAAACATATGGGTTCCTGCAAAATGGACGAATAGAGATAAACATGTTTATGGTTATTTCATTGATGTAGTACATAATAAAAACAGTATTTTAAAATGTATTACCACACCCACTTGGGTATAATTACCTTCTATCTAACCTCAGATCCTAAAATAGGACATGGGTACCAAAATATTTTTTAATGTTTTTGTAGGTACACCACATATTAAAGGGGAGATTGATTTTGAATTTACCGATGCATATGGAAATGATGCTTCAAATGAAGAAAAATTAGTAAAATTTTGGAAGTGCATCATATATTGCAAAATTAAAAGGAGGCTATGATTTACCAATATATACCTTAAGTTTTATTCCTTTTTGTTGATGACAAAGGGGTAGAAAGTTTGGGAAAAGGAGGAGATTACACATACATACCATACATATAGCTGTCGTAATAAAAAAGGAAAAGAATGTTAGAACCTTGATTGTATGATTGATTTAATGATGACAACTATATGCATATCTCTTGTAGCATCATTTATACAGTAGTCAATAATTTGAAGGAATCCATGATTCGAAGAGATAAGAAGCAGAAGAATGCAGTAGCCATCTACAAGTCAAAAAGTATGTTCTTTTGTCCTTAGAAATAATTTGTAAAACCTCTAAGATGATTCATATGCATATACACATATCACCAGTATAAAAGATATTCAAAACAAAGATAGAAAATAATTACAATTAATTTTTTTCAAAGCTTTAAATAAAAAAAATGAAGAAGTAGTAGACTAAAATTGCTCCTTAATCGACTGAGGGTGTCGATTGAACACTCTTCATGTTGATATAGCTAATTGACTGAGATAGTTGACTGGCCAAGCTATTTATCCTTCTGTTTTTGGTCTTCTTCTTTGGAATAATTTTTAAAATAGCCAATCAACTTGTCATAGTTCCCAGTTGACTGAGTGAAGAGCAACGACTATAATAACTGAATTTCTAAAGCAAAATATTGAAGAGATATAACTCTTCAATGGTTCTTCTTATAAGGAATGTTAATTTCTGGAATCAAAACAACTTTTTAGGATAATCGTTGATTACTATAAATAAGCCTAAGACAAGATGTTTTAAAAAAACTAATTCTCGATCTTTCCAAAAACCTCTTTGTGACTATTATTTTAAAAAAGGAGGTCGTTACTTATTCACTCAAAATACTCCTTCCACTTCCTTAATCACATTGCATGCATCATTGAATCATCTAAAGGAGATTATAGGAAATTTGTAATTAAAGTCACAATTTATTTTGATAGAACACAATATTGCCAAATCAGCAAACTCTTGTAATGCTATTCCTCCAGGCTAAGTGTGGGTGATTGATAATTGAAAATTCAAAAGGGAGCTCTAAGACAGGACATAGGTTGGGAGATCTAAGCCAGTATAAAATTCTTAGTGCGATCGTTTTTACTTTACTTTACATTGCTATTATTTAGCTTTGTTGTATACATATTTACATTAATTAGCTATATTAGAGATCCTTTGCACTTTCAATTTTGGTATGGATTGGTTGTTGCAAAACAACAGTAGGATCAATTGTGCAGATAGGATTATCGCCTTAAGGAATCCAGGAGGCGGAGAAATAATCATGATAGCTTAGACGTGGTGAATGAGAAGTCAGACTTGGTGTTATGCACTATAAATGACTATAAGGATGAAATCAGTATGGTGCGAGTGGTCCAAAAATTTGCAGACATTTTTGGACCTGTAATGGGATTACTGCCGAGAACGGAATCGAATTACATATAGATTTAATGCCATGGACGCAAACTGTTAGTAGACTGCCTAGCATAACTCCACCCAAGGAAATGCAAGAATTAAAGGAATTGGTGGAACTTAAGCATAAAAGTTTCATCAAACCGAGTAGATCGTTGTGGGGAGCATCCGCGGTATTCGTGAAGAAGTTGGATGGAAATTTATGGATGTGTGTTGATTATCAAAAGATGAATGCAGTGATAGTGTAGAATCGTTATCCCTTGCCCAGAATAAACAATTTATTTGACCAATAGACCGGAGATAGAGTATTCTTGCAGCTAGATTTGGCAATGGGATCCCATCAGCTGAGAGTAGCAGAAGATAATGTTCTAGTGACCATCTTTTGAACAAGGTATGGTTCATATGAATGACTAGTGATGCCATTTGGATTGGCCAATGCCCCAATGTTGTTCATAGATCTTATGAACCGAATGAGTTACATCAGTTAGATTGGTTTTTGTTGGCCTTCATTGATGATATTCTGGTATATTCTAAGACAGAGAGATCATGAATTCCATCTTAGGTTGGTGCCGGTGATGTTGAGACAACACAAATTGAAGGCGCAATTTTTGAAGTGCCATTTTTGAAAACAGAAAGGGAAATTTCTTAGGCTTATTTTCTTTGGAGAATGGATTAGCCATGGATCCATAAAAGATAGAGCTATTAATGGTTGGAAGTGGCCAGCGACTGTTACAAAGATGAAAAGTTTTTAGGATTGGCTGGCCATTATCATAGATTCATTAAGGATTTCTCGTATATAGCAACACCCTGGACTAAGTTGACCAAGAAGAATGAGATGTTCGTGCGAATGATAATCTGAAGTGTCATTTCAGGACTTGAAAAAGTTATTGAAAAAAGCTCCTATCTTTGTCATGCCTGAAGGGAACCAGGATTTAATAGTGTATATTGATGCTTGTGGAATAGGCTTAGGAGCGGTGTTGATGAAAAGAAAGCGAATGATAAATTATGCATCAAGACAATTGAGACTACATAAGGTTAAATATCCAACTCATGATTTAAAGTTAGCAGTGGTGGTGTTTGTGTTGAACATTTGGAGACATTACTTATTGGGAGAATGGTTCGAGTTGTATACAGACTACAAATCCCTTAAGTATCTATTCTTACAAAAGGATTTGAATATGAGGCAGTAGAGTTGGTTGGAGTTCTTGACGTCATATAATTTTAGGATATAATACATGCCATGAAAAGGGAACAAGGTTGTAGATGCTTTGAGTAGAAAGCATCAGAATTCTATTTGCTATGGTTGATGAATGCAAGACGTAAGAGACGTTTGCTTCTTACGAAATGCATTATAGGAAGAATATTGGACCTAGTAGAGATCCGGGCGTGTTAACAAGTTTAGAGGTATTTCCAACACTTGTTAAATGAATACCCACAAGCAAAAGGAAGATCCATTGATTGCTGAAAAGATTAGGCGATTGGAGATGGATGTGGATGTTAAGGACTTGAAAGGATTTGGGATATACTTGAAGTGATAGCTTAGGAAGAAAGGGAGATCGTGTGTTCCGAATTATGGAGATCTTCGAAAGGAAATCTCAGAAGAAAGTCATCGGTTGAAGGATACTATTCATCCTAGAGATACAAAAGTGTATCAAGATATGAAGAGAGTCTTCTTTTAGGAAGGGACAAGGAGATATATAGGTGAATGCATGAAGAGATGTTTCACCTGTCAGCAAGTGAAAGCTGAGCATCAGAATCTGAGCAGTTTACTTCAACCTTTAGAAGTGCTGACTTGGAAGTGGGATTCGGTATCTATAATTGTCTTTGTGATTTGTGATTTGTGTTTTCTAATTGTCTTTGTTGCTAATTAGATTTTGCTGTTTTCTAATTATCGTATCGATAATTAGATATAGCTGTTTTGTGATTTCTGTGTTCTAATTATCTAATTGATAATTAGAATTTCGTTGCGGATTTGTGAATTTCTTTTACGAAATTAAAAGATTTCTTTGGCGTTTTTGTTCATGACCTTTATTTTTCTAGCTTAACCACACTACACCAAAACAGTCATTTGGCAACACTTTTTTTTTCATTTGGCGACACTTATATGGGTTGCAATTTAGTCTCGCTAATAAGTGTCGTTATCCAATATAAGTGTTATTGAAAATAAAAATTTACACTTTTAAATACGGTGACACTTATTTTCGTTGTAAGCCTTGTTTTAATTGGAGTTAATTGAAATATACTAAGGCAAAATTGTAATTGAATAACATATCACGCTTAACCCTAGCCACACTTATGTTATAACCTGAAAAAACTCCTTCCGTATTCCGTAAAAACAAATCCCTGCCACTCCATCCCGAAATCCCCAAATCCTCAAATCGCTCTCTCCATCCCACAAATAAATCACTACTGCTGCTGCCCCTCTCCCTCCGACTCCATCAAACCACTACCGCCCCATCCCTATCCGACTCGATCAAACCGCTAATGCCCCATCCTCCTCCGACTCCATCAATTAGCTGCAGTCAGCTCCTCCATTATCGCTTGACCTTGCAAGACCCAGGACACGAAGGACGCCGCGAGTGGAAGATGACAAGCCCTTCTGGTAATTTTGTAATGCCACTGATTTGGTTTTTGAAAGCTATTTTAGGGTTTGTTTGTAATCAAAGCAATCGCGATTCTTCTAAGAAGGTCTCACGTGAAAATTAATAACTTGAATATGTTTGGTGTTATAAATAACCCATGTACGTTGTATGTTCAATTATGTTATTAGTAGGGTCTAATTTAGTTTACTGAGATCACTAATTAAATTGCAAGTCATATTCAAAGGGTACAGCAATATAATTAAATGTGATAAAATTAAGGTCTAACTTGTATTATTGTTATTTAGTGCAAACTACTGATATTGTTATATGAAATATAGTTATACTTAACACAATTATAAAGTTATTAGATTGAAGCAGACAATGATATTTAAAGTGCCTACTGTTTTTCATCAGAAATTGAGCATTTAAATTTACTACGCTGTTTTAAAAAATATAATGAGCTATTAGTTCGGATTGAAGTGTTACTGCTTACAACTCAAACTTACGGTTAAGATTTGTTAAGTAGTACAGTATGTAACAACATCAATAACTTTTGCATTAAAAACTGTTTTTGCAGTAAATCCTTAAGATTAAATAGGGGAAATGGATTTGTAATTTTTTTTAAAATTTTAATTTTATTTTAATGAACACCTTTAATTGGCTGTAAATTATTTGGACAATTCATAGTAGGAATTGAATATGCCTATTGCCAACAACTCTGATTTGAAGCATTAATACATGCAAGTACAAACAACATGGTCCATATGATTGAAACTGCAGTAAAAGTATCCTAAGTGAACCATGAAGTTTAAAGTTGATAATTTTAACTAGCAAACAGTTACATATATGGTAGTCATACCGACAGTTGAATAAATTATACTTATGAAACTTAAAAATATATCAACATAAGAAAATATGCCTATTTGCATACTTGATTAGCAAAACTTGGTCTTGCGATAAGGAAAACATTAGTTTTTGATAAAATTATAGTCAAACTTGCATTCCTCTCATTTGCCACATAATATCATCTGACCTACTTTGGCCATATGGACTTAATTAATGAAATCAAACTTAGCATACAATGGGTATTATTGATGTTCTTTAGCACTTACTATTGATGTGATTTAATATATAAAAAAACTTAGCTTAAGAAAGGGGTTGCTATATTAGTTTTTTTTACAGTACAAAAATTCTAGATAAACAATTACCTGTAAACTTAAAAGGTGACATGATGGTCAATGTAATCTGCTTCAATATGATTTTCTACTTTGTGCCATAGTCAAACTGATCCAGCAAAAACAGGGTAAACACTTACCTTTAAAAATAAAATACCACTATAATTGCTAAAGAACAACATCACCTAATCCAGCAAAAACAGGGTAAACACTTACCTGCTTACTAATTTCTCAAGAAAACATCATGGAAAAACTAACAGTATATAGCAAGAAATGGGTATAGAGCTATCAAATGAAGTGTTATTCTTATAGTTTGTAAGCATGAATTAATACAGTTTTAAAACCTGTTAATGTATGTCAATGCAAACTTTGATCATTGTTTGCAAATGTGTGCATTGTATAATGAAGAAGGTGATCTTCTATTCATCTTTAAAGCTTGTTTATTTCATTTACTTTAATATGTGTTAGCTAGTTCTAATAAGCTTGTTTATATATACCAAGTAGAAACTGAAACTGAAACTAGTACAAGAACTCATCTTATTTTTGCTACTACTTATCTTATTTTGGCAACAATAGAAGCTGTAAAGAAATGTGAACTGGTCTGGCAAAAAGAACTCATCCAATTAACTAAAAGTTGCAACCTGAAACCAATCAATTTGAAACTGAAAGTTGGAAATTAAACTTAATAACTTATTTGCTGAAACTTATATTTGTCTGCTTCATGAAACTTATACCTATTTGTTTGCTTATACCTATATTTGTTTGCTTATACCTATATTTGTTTGCTGAAACCTATATTTGTTTGCTTCATGAAACTTATACCTATATTTGTTTGCTTCATGAAACTTATTAACTTATTTGTTGAAACTTATATTTGTTTGCTGAAACTAATAAAATTAACTTATTTATGCATGTTGGAGACCATTAGGTGTTATGTATTCAAGTTAAAGACTACTTTATGTTATGCTAACTACTTTGTTTTTCTGTGTTAATGGGTAAAAAGTGCCGTTAATTTTCATATGGATTTTTTTTCTTTTTTTCTTGTAGTGTATACTATATTGTCATTCTTCCATTGTAGTATATTTGTGAAAGTGTAAACCGGTATGTAGGATACCAGTATTGTAATATCTATAAATTAAAAAAAAATTAACAGTTCCGACGGTTCGACCGGTTGAACCATCAAAACCTTAGACCTTCAATCATCACGGTTTGAGTCACGGTACGGTTATGAAAACTATGGGTTACACACACACGTCAAAAAATTAATGTAAATCCTTAGAGATGATGTCTTTTGTTTAACAGGTTTATACTGTTATTTTGTTTTTAGTTACTGCAGCTTTGTCATTTCTGTTATATTTAGTGATGATGTCTTGGTATGATATTTCCAGCAAGAAGAATATCGGTTCCAATTTGTCCGACACGTCCTTAAATTCAGGGCAGCAAGTTCACAGATTTTTTCAGTTGAAGAGCTCTTCACAGGTATGAGAATATTTGCACAATTTTAAAATTTCCAAGAATATAACTTGTTTGTTTTGTTACAATCACAGTGTATAATTTGTGAAAAACAATTCATATAATAGTTTGATTCTAGGCCTTTTGTTCCTTTTCTTTCTTTTAGCCGAAATGTGTTCTCATGTTTTCTTGTACATTGTTATAAATTAAGGAATTTATTGCTTGCACGTTAGCAATATCAATTGAGTTGAAATGTAGTTTATTTCTTGCATGATTGAGTCTAAAATATCGTTAGAGGCATCGTTAATCTTTATTTTCATATCAATGGCACTGCAATTTTTAACTTGTAAATGGGAATTTAAATTTGCAGCTGCGCATGGATGATGTGCCAAAGCTATTGAACGAGTACCAACAGCTAATCTCAAGCTCAAGCTGAAGAAGTGTGTTTAAAACAAATACTACCATGTGCCGCAGAAAAATATGTAAGTGTCAGTTTAAAACAAATTTCAACTTATTCCATTGTGTGTTTAGTTTAAATTTGAACTAAACAAATGAAAATTAGGAACATTTCTGATAATGGAATGGTGGGGGCTGGCAAAACAAATTATTTTTGTTTGACAGATTCTTGTCGAATTATAAATTTCAGTTTGGCAGTATGCCGTTGAATTGCACATTTTAGTTCGACATGTTGTTGCTAAATTGTACAGTTAACTTACCATCATAATTTTATTCAGAAAATGTAATTAATTTTTTTTAAGTATCGAAGAATGATCATAAGAGTAAATTTAGGATGAGCACCAATGTTCTGATGGTTAGACACTCCAAGTTCGACGCGAGAGGTCGTAGATTTGAAACTTGCATAGTATAATTTGAACTCTTGGATATATATTGAAATGTATAAAGCATTAAAATAGTTGACAGCCTCAGTTTGAATATCTGACAGATTAATGACACAATTTCCATTTGAGTCTATAAGCTATTTGATGTCATTCTTGTTCCTATTAAAATTAAAATTCCTTAGTTAAACTATGATCTGGATATGGGGGTTTATATAGTTTTGTAGGGATGTATACGGAGAGCTACAATTATTAGAAATGTTTATAGGTCACATTACAACTTAAGGTTGGACTGTAATCTGATATGGTATAGGGTTTTCCTTTTTGGCACTAAAGTCACAAAAGCATGATTTATTTCATTTATAATATGTCCACTTGTAAAAATATCTTGTATTGCAGCTGCTACCTTAAAGATCCTGGATGCACCAATTTATGATGGTCCTCAAAATGGAATGTACAAGTTATGTGATTTTTCAGATGGAGGTTTCGTTATATGGCCGGAGTTTCGTATTCGGTATTTGTAGAATTTCACTATGAAATTTACGTTGTCTTTTATATTCCAATTTGACATTGTTATGAAGTAGTTGATTATGTATTGAATTAACCAACTTAATTATGTATTGTACTTGTTATGAAGTAGTTGACATTGTTATGAAGTAGTTGACTATGAAATTTATGTTGTTATTTGATCATGAATATTGTAAATTTTGGGTTCCTATTGAATGTAGTATAATAATGCATATCATATTAGTTATTAATTGTTTATTAATGTTAAAATAATTGACTATATTGAGAATGAAAATATTTCAGCGTTATAAGCGTTGGCAAATAAAATTTACCAACGCTTACAAGCGTCAGCATAGAAAATTAAACAAAGTTGGATGGTTAATTTGCCAACGTTTATAAGTGTTGCTAACTAATATACACCAACGTTTATAAGCGTTGGCGAATACAAACTTCCAACGCTTATAAGCGTTGGGAAACTAAACTCGCCAACGCTTATAAGCGTTGGCAATAAATTACGACGCCCCTACCGCGACTCTAATAAGCGTTGCTGAAACTGTTTGTGACAGTTATACTCGTTGGGAATCACCTGTTTTGGTGTAATGCAGTTTATGTTAGAAAAATAATTATTATTGACGACTTTAATTATGAAAATTACGGGGACGCAATTTTTATAAGAAGGGGAGTCTGTAACAACCCGGGGTTTTGTAACAACTAATTATAATCAAATGACGATTAAATTGGTTGTTGGTTGCTATTGGGATTTTATCGGGTTGAAGTTCTTTTAAATAATTTGTTAAGTGTTGGTGGGCTTTTAAAATTTGAATCTAGCCCATGTTTTATTTTGTTTTTAGGGCTGTGTTATCAAATGTATACACGCTCCTCCCTTTCATTTTCGCAACCCTAAAAATAAAACAAAAGATGGAATGGCGACTTCCTGTTCGTTCGTTCCTCTTTGCAAACTAGGGTTTGTGAAATTGTAGGCACAGCTATGACGATTGTCGTTGCTTTCTTTCGTCGATCAGTTGGATCATTCGCGGCTCCTCCTCTTAGTCGAGCTCGTCTTTGCTTCGATTTAAGTGAGTATTTTATTTACTCACATCTAGTTCAATCTTAAATTTGTAGGGTTTGAATTCTGTGATTTTCGTTCGTAGAAAATGGTTGAAGTCGTCACTTGATTTTTCGGCCATTCGACTATGTTGGAGGTTGATGTTTTCTGACTTTGTTCATCTTCTTGGCTGCCATGGCTTTGATTTTAGTTTGAAACTACTACTTTGAATTCTCTGGCATGTTTTACTTTGCCTGTACTCAGTGCTGTCGCTTGATTCTAGTTCCTGTGTGCTTCGACTCTGATGCTCTGTTGCATATACATGTATTCATTGTGAACTGGTCGACACACTTCAAGTAGCTTGAGTCATGTAGTTCACTTTGATAATCATGTTTCCAGGCTTATGCATGTTGTTTCAAGCTAGTTCATTCATGTTGTATTTGGTTGAGTCACTTGTATTAGTTCTCGGCCATTTGAGTCAATGTTATTTGTTTTACTTGAGGTTGTAGATGTCCTGTTTCACTGTCATGCTACTTTCTGGTCATGGCTGGTTTCTTTGGATTGTGTCTGCATATCATTGTTGCTTGATGAAGAGGTTGAACCTGTTAGTGTTATTGATGCATTTCTCTTTCCATGTTGTAACTTTGAGTAAGTTTGCACTAAGTCTTGATACACTTCATGGTTCAGAGGTCGAAGTGTACACAGCCTCGTCTCTTTGTAGTCTGTGAGTTGCATCTGTATTCTGTGGCTATACATTTGTTGTTTGCATTTTCCAGTTTCATTTAGTTGACACTGTTTCACTTCCACTTCATGTATATTGGTATGGTGTGCACTGTCTTGAGTCTTGTTTACTTGATGGCATTTAGTCTGGTGTAGTTGTACACTTGGTTACATTCTTGGTCGAAACTGGTCATTCATGTTGTAGTTGTACACTTGCTTACATTCTTGGTGGAGTTACATCTCTGGTCATGCTTTCACTCTTGTAGTCTTCACTCTGGCCATACTGCACTATTGCTTGTTTCGATGCTATGTGCTTGTTGTCATGTTGCACTTGCAATGTACCATGCTGGAGTGTTTTCTGATCAGGTTGCATTCCATATGTGTACATCATGCATATTCACTTGGTCTTTCTCATTTTGTAGCTTGACTTTTACATGCTGTCTGGTTTTGCTTTAAGCCCATTTTTGGTTTGTATTGAGATTATACTTGTACGTTTGGGTTTGCTTTTTGGAAATTTCACCCGAGTTGAATCCAGCTTAAACGCTCGGGTTTGACCTCGTGCTCGGTTGTGAGTTTTCATTGTGCATTCGTGTGCATTTCGTTCATTTGATGATTACTGGGTGGATGCTTTGCAGTTCCATCTGGTTCATTTTGAGTTGAGTTGGTGTCAATTGCTTTTGATTCATTGAGATTTTGTGTATTTCATCACTGTTGTGGCGAGGCAGTGCACGCGTGCGTGTACTGCAGCCAAACAGAAGTGATGTTTTACTTGATGTTTCAATTGATTGAATTGGTTCGTGTGTTCAATTCAATAATTTGAAAGTGTATTTTGATTTGGTTTAATTTGATGATTTTGTTGGTATCAAATTATCTTTTAGATAATTAGATTATGTGTTAATTGCCGTTTAGGCAATTCTGTTTTTTTCAAATTATCTTCATTGATAATACTTCTATTTATCTTTGTTGATGATTTGGCCTTGATGATTTGCTGTTTAATGCTGTTTCGTGTTATATCTACCGTTATCCAATTCCTTATTAAAGGTTTGGATATGTGTGATTTATTGTGACTGTCGTCTATTGATTATTTAATTATTATTGCTTCCGTGCATTAATAACTGAGTTTGAATTAGACTGACCCGTGTATTATTTTCTTTTGAATTTAATACTCGGGTTAGACCGAGTTATTTCAGGTTGTTGATACCTTGCTTTGGGTTGCTGCTTGAGCTATGAAGTCTCTTCATATCTTTTGGAGTAGTCGTTGTCATAGTATAGGATGATATGTATTCATGTATATTATTTGTAATAATGTACTTGTATATGTAACTTCCAGTGTCGACAGTTGTAGTTGTATCATATGTATTGTATCACATGTATTATAACTGACTTCAGTTATATATATGAGATTTTTATATTATCTGTGTTCCGCATTTAGCTTATCTATGTTATTATTATATATGTTGTCCTAAACTATTATGAACCATCGTAGTTCGTTTTATACTAGAATTTAATATGTCAATGGGAGTAAATAAACAGAGATTAAAGAGATAAAAGAATATACACTACTCTTATCGAGATAATCAATATTAGTGTAAGGCCTAACTACGGATGGCCGCTCCTATCTAGCCTTATTCTTTGTAATAACAGACAGTATTTCTTTTAATACTCTTTGTTATTGTGAGCATAGAGGTGGGGCGTCGTAGTTGGTATCAGAGCGAGGGGTTTATGGGCATAATATAAAACATAACTTAGATGGAACATGTGTTACAACTAATTGTTGATGTTGTTTGTGCTTTGAGTCAAAACTAAAGTTTTGAAATTATAATGAAATTTTTAAATATCCTCATTTAAAAAATAAAAGTGAAATTGTGTTTTGATGATTGAGTAATTTGTGTTCTGTTTATAAGAGTGCGCAGCGGAAACAGTGACTGTCTTCGCCGAGTACAGCTGATAACCTTTTTGATGTAAAAAAAATCAGAATATGAAAATGAAATTAGTTTCATTGTGTTGTTTAACCAGTGGTCTTGATTTTGTTGAGATTTTGCTGGTTTTCTTTTATGCTAATCACATATTGATTAGATTTTTGCTGTTTCAAATATATCTTCATTGAAGATATAATCGAGTGATTTCTTTGCTCATCTTTTGGTGTGCGTGCAAACATGAGTTGCACGTTATTGCATTGATTTTACGTTGAACCGGTGTTTGGTTTTAACGTATTTTGTGGCCGTTATTTTTATAACGAGATTTTTACGCCGATGCTAAATTTTTGAAGCACGGTGTTTTGTTGACATTTTTAATGAATGAAAATTCAGTGGTATTATATTTCGATGTGAATTATTTTGATGAGAGATTTTGATGTATAAAAATTACTGTCGCTTTGACTTCAGTAACCATCAAATTTTAAAGTGGATTTTCAAGCGGTTATTCTGCAATGCTGATTTGATACCCGTTTTTACGGTGTTTTGTGAAGTGCAATTTCCTTATCGAAATTGCTACAGATGTTGCTGTTTTAATCACGTGCTTTGAAAATTGTTTTTAAAATAAAATTGTTTTAAGAAATTGGTTTTAAAATAAAATTGTTTTAAATTTTTTACAGTTTGCGCTTTCAAAAGAATGGGGAAGCGATTTAAATGCTTCAGCAAAATTGAGGACTATGAACCCTCACTTTTACTGATTCGCTTAATTCCGGACTTGTCCGTTTGAGAACGTAAAATGTTATTTATTTAAAATACACAATTTTGCATTTTCAAGGAAACGATGAAGAGATTTAAACGATTTAGTAAAACACATGGTATGGGACATGTGCATTCACTATTTCGGTTAATTCCGGACTCGTTAATTGAAATATTTGCTGTTTTGATGATTTTGTGTGCTTTCGAGCCACTATGTTGGACCTTCGGGTCATATGTTGGACCTTCGGGTCATATGATGGACCTTCGGGTCAATAACAGGTACAGACCTTCGGGTCATATGTTGGACCTTCGGGTCATTTGTTGGGCGCCAAAATTATGATGACAGTACTTGGTAGGCTTCGGCCATATGTTGTTGCACGTGCGGCGTAGCTTAGACTCGCCATATGCTGGGATCGATCCACCTTTTATGTTGATTTTCTAGATTATCTTAATTGATTTCTAGATATTTGTTGTTTCTAATTATCTGCAGGTAATTAGATATTTGCTGATTTGAGTTCTAATTATCTTTGTTGATAATTAGATATTTGCTGATTTGAGTTCTAATTATCTTTGTTGATAATTAGATATTTGCTGATTTGAGTTCTGATTATCGTTTTTGATAATTAGATATTTGTGATTTTTGATTATCATTTTTGATAATTAGATATTTGATGTTTTCTGATTATCGTTTTTGATAATTAGATATTTGTGATTTCTGATTATCGTTTTTGATAATTAGATATTTGTTGGTTTCTGATTATCGTTTTTGATAATTAGATATTTGATGTTTTCTGATTATCGTTTTTGATAATTAGATATTTGTTGATTTCTGATTATCGTTTCGATAATTAGATATTTGTTGATTTCTGGTTATCGTTTTTGATAATTAGATATTTGTTGATTTGAGATTTCTGATTATCGTTTTTGATAATTAGATATTTGATGTTTTCTGATTATCGTTTTTGATAATTAGATATTTGTTAATTTGAGATTTCTGATTATCGTTTTTGACAATTAGATATTTGATGTTTACTGATTATCGTTTTTGATAATTAGATAATTGTTGTTTCTGATTATCATTTTTGATAATTAGATAATTGTTGATTTGAGATTTCTGGTTATCGTTTTGATAATTAGATATTTGTTGATTTCTGATTATCGTTTTGATAATTAGATATTTATTGATTTCTGATTATCGTTTTTGATAATTAGATATTTGTTGTTTTCTGATTATCATTTTTAATAATTAGATATTTGTTGTTTCTGATTATCGTTTTTGATAATTAGATAATTGTTGATTTGAGATTTCTGATTATCGTTTTTGATAATTAGATATTTATTGTTTTCTGATTATCGTTTTTGATAATTAGATATTTGATGTTTTCTGATTATCGTTTTTGATAATTAGATAATTATTGTTTCTGATTATCGTTTTTGATAATTAGATAATTGTTGATTTGAGATTTCTGATTATCGTTTTTGATAATTAGATAATTGTTGTTTCTGATTATCGTTTTTAATAATTAGATAATTGTTGATTTGAGATTTCTGATTATCATTTTGATAATTAGATATTTGTTGATTTCTGATTATCTTTTCGATAATTAGATATTTATTGATTTCAGATTATTGTTTTTGATAATTAGATATTTGTTGATTTGAGATTTCTGATTATCGTTTTTGATAATTAGATATTTGATGTTTTTTTATTATCGTTTTTGATAATTAGATATTTGTTGATTTCTGATTATCGTTTCGATAATTAGATATTTATTGATTTCTGATTATCGTTTTTGATAATTAGATATTTGTTGATTTGCGATTTCTGATTATCGTTTTTGATAATTAGATATTTGATGTTTTCTGATTATCGTTTTTGATAATTAGATATTTATTGATTTGAGATGTCTGATTATCGGTTTTAATAATTAGATATTTGATGTTTACTGATTATCGTTTTTGATAATTGGATAATTGCTAACTTTGTTGATTCTGAGATTTTCTAGTCTCTAATTGATTCTGGATTATGTTGATTATATTGGATTGCTATTTTCTATCTATCTCTATTGATAGTTAGAGTTTGCTGAGTATAAAGTTCGTGTTTTCTAGTTATTTGTTGAATAACAAGATATTTGCGGTTTTGTGATTTGTGATTTGTGTTTTCTAATTGTATTTGTTGGTAATTAGATTTTGCTGTTTTCTAATTATCGTATCGATAATTAGATATAGCTGTTTTGTGATTTCTGTGTTCTAATTATCTAATTGATAATTAGAATTTCGTTGAGGATTTGTGAATTTCTTTTACGAAATTAAAAGATTTCTTTGCAGTTTGTGTTCTTGACCTTTATTTTTCTAGCTTAACCAGTTTATGTTAGAAAAATAATTATTATTGACGACTTTAATTATGAAAATTGCGGGGATGCAATTTTTAAAAGAAAGGGAGTCTGTAACAACTCGGGGTTTTGTAATAACTAATTATCATCAAATGATGATTAAATTGGTTGTTGGTTGCTATTGGGATTTTATCGGGTTGAAGTTCTTTTAAATAATTTGTTAAGTGTTGGTGGGCTTTTAAAATTTGAATCTAGCCCATGTTTTATTTTGTTTTTGGGGCTGTGTTATCAAATGTATACCCGCTCCTCCCTTTCATTTTCGCAACCCTAAAAATAAAAAAAACGATGGAATGGCAGCTTCCTGTTCGTTCGTTCCTCTTTGCAAACTAGGGTTTGTGAAATTGTAGTCGCCGCTATGACGATTGTCGATGCTTTCTTTCGTCGATCAGTTGGATCGTTCGCGGCTCCTCCTCTTAGTCGAGCTCGTCTTTGCTTCGATTTAGGTGAGTAATTTTATTTACTCACGTCTAGTTCAATCTTAAGTTTGTAGGGTTTGAATTCTGTGATTTTCGTTCGTAAAAAATGGTTGAAGTCGTCACTTGATTTTTCGGCCATTCGACTATGTTGGAGGTTGATGTTTTCTGACTTTG
Organism: Allium fistulosum; assembly: GCA_030737815.1. Classification (NCBI taxonomy): domain Eukaryota; kingdom Viridiplantae; phylum Streptophyta; class Magnoliopsida; order Asparagales; family Amaryllidaceae; genus Allium; species Allium fistulosum. Next base: position 696,414,930 of record CM060904.1, read on the forward strand.
TTCATCTTTTTGATTGCCATGGCTTTGATTTTAGTTTGAAACTACTACTTTGAATTCTCTGGCATGTTTTACTTTTCCTGTACTCAGTGTTGTCGCTTGATTCTGGTTCCTGTGTGCTTCGACTCTGATGCTCTGTTGCATATACATGTATTCATTGTGAACTGGTCGACACACTTCAAGTAGCTTGAGTCATGTAGTTCACTTTGATAATCATGTTTCCAGGCTTATGCATGTTGTTTCAAGCTAGTTCATTCATGTTGTATTTGGTTGAGTCACTTGTATCAGTTCTCGGCCATTTGAGTCAATGTTATTTGTTTTACTTGAGGTTGTAGATGTCCTGTTTCACTGTCATGCTACTTTCTGGTCATGGCTGGTTTCTTTGGATTGTGTGTGCATATTATTGTTGCTTGATGAAGAGGCTGAACCTGTTAGTGTTATTGATGCATTGCTCTTTCCATGTTGTAACTTTGAGTAAGTTTGCACTAAGTCTTGATACACTTCATGGTTCACAGGTCGAAGTGTACACATCCTCGTCTCTTTGTAGTCTATGAGTTTCATCTGTATTCTGTGGCTATACATTTGTTGTTTGCATTTTCCAGTTTCATTTAGTTGACACTGTTTCACTTCCACTTCATGTATATTGGTATGGTGTGCACTGTCTTGAGTCTTGTTTACTTGATGGCATTTGGTCTGGTGTAGTTGTACACTTGGTTACATTCTTGGTCGACACTGGTCATTCATGTTGTAGTTGTACACTTGCTTACATTCTTGGTGGAGTTACATCTCTGGTCATGCTTTCACTCTTGTAGTCTTCACTCTGGCCATACTGCACTGTTGCTTGTTTCGATGCTATGTGCTTGTTGTCCTGTTGAACTTGCAGTGTACCATGCTGGAGTGTTTTCTGATCAGGTTGCATTCCATATGTGTACATCATGAATATTCACTTGGTCGTGCTCATTTTGTAGCTTGACTTTTACATGCTGTCTGGTTTTGCTTTAAGCCCATTTCTGTTTTGTATTGAGATTATACTTTTACGTTTGGGTTTGCTTTTTGGAAATTTCACCTAAGTTGAATCCAGCTTAAACGCTCGGGTTTGACCTCGTGCTCGGTTGTGAGTTTTCATTGTGCATTCGTGTGCATTTCGTTCATTTGATGATTGCTGGGTGGATGCTTTGCAGTTCCATCTGGTTCATTTTGAGTTGATTTGGTGTCAATTGCTTTTGATTCATTGAGCTTTTGTGTATTTCATCACTGTTGTGGCGAGGCAGTGCACGCGTGCGTGTACTGCAGCCAAATAGAAGTGATGTTTTAATTGATGTTTCAATTGATTGAATTGGTTCGTGTGTTCAATTCAATAATTTGAAAGTGTATTTCGATTTGGTTTAATTTGATGATTTTGTTGGTATCTAATAATCTTTTAGATAATTATATTATGTGTTAATTGCCGTTTAGGCAATTCTGTTATTTTCAAATTATCTTCATTGATATTACTTCTATTTATCTTTGTTGATGATTTGGCCTTGATGATTTGCTGTTTAATGCTGTTTCGTGTTATATCTGCCGTTATCCAATTACTTGTTAAAGGATTGGATAGGTGAGATTTATTGTGACTGTCATCTATTGATTATTTAATTATTATTGCTTCCGTGCATTAATAACTGAGTTTGAATTAGACTGACTCGTGTATTATTATTTTTTGAATTTAATACTCGGGTCAGACCGAGTTATTTCAGGTTGTTGATATCTTGCTTTGGGTTGCTGCTTGAGCTATGAAGTCTCTTCATATCTTTTGGAGTAGTCATTGTCAGAGTATAGGATGATATGTATTCATGTATATTATTTATAATAATGTACTTTTATATGTAACTTCCAGTGTCGACAGTTGTAGTTGTATCATATGTATTGTATCACATGTATTGTAACTGACTTCAGTTATATATATATGAGATTTTTATATTATCTACGTTCCGCATTTAGCTTTTCTGTGTTATTATTATATATGTTGTCCTAAACTATTATGAACCATCGTAGTTTGTTTTATACTTGAATTGAATATGTCGATGGGAGTAAATAAACAAAGATTAAAGAGATAAAAGAATATACACTACTCTTATCGAGATAATTAATATTAGTGTAAGGCCTAACTACGGATGGCCGCTCCTATCCAGCCTTATTCTTCGTAATAAAAGACAGTATTTCTTTTAATACTCTTTGTTATTGTGAGCATAGAGGTGGGGCGTCATAGATAGGCCAAAAGCAATTGGAGCAATTTGGTTGGCCTTGATTAATGAAAGAAAACAATTTAAATATAATGGGAATGATTTAAGTAAGGGTAATAAGTTAGTAAGGCCCAAATCCACTAACCTATATTCCTTACTCACATCCTCTCATTCCATCTTCATTTAATTCATACACAAAACAAAGTTTTAAAAGAATACAATAATGGTTGACCACTAATTCAAGAGGAAGGAAGAGGAATCCAAGCAACAAGAAATTCATGTTTTCAAATTTAAGAACATGATAGATTAAAATAAGGTCTTCTTAGGCTAGGAGTAAAATCATTCTTCAAAATCTATCCTAACCTATTGGGTTGGGATTTGATCTTTATATGAATTTTTTGATGATGTAAACATGTTTGGATGTTTATATATTATTTTAATTATGGGTTATTATTTTATTAAAGTGAATTAGCTCATGTTTTAGGGAGAAATATGGTCTAAATATATCCAAATGCCAAGAAATTTTGACATGGCTTGCTTAGTGGTGAAATAAGGATGTGTTTTTAATTTCAAAATTTTTGGTACTAATGAAAATATTTATGAATTTCCTAAGTTGGGGAAAATGGTTAATTTTGGCTCAATTAATTATTAAAAATAATAAAATTAATTATTTTGGCTTGAAATTTTGATATGATATAAAATACAATGAAAGAGATTTTCGGTGAATTTTTGGAAATTTTCGCATTGATTTTCTATTTTACATGAATTATTTAGTGAAAGAAAGCAACGATGTAATTAAGGAAAATTAATTAATTTATTAATTAACTTGGTGTTTAACATTTTTTGAAATAAAACTGAAATGTATTAAGATTAGACAATAGAAATTCAACACCAAATGATGTTACGTGAAAAGTAATTGCTTAAGTGGGTAGTAAATCTATATTTAATCTAGTTACAAAACTGCCATCGAACCATTTTTAAGCAAGTAGAAACAAAAGGAAAACCCAGTTATGGCTTATAAAACATAATTCTCTTGCGATGTCATAAATTAATGGTGATGGCTGATAACTTGCGACAAATCATGGCGACAATAGTATGCTACGACTATATAAATATATTTGCATGTGAAGGTTTATAAGCGACAACACTAAACGAACAAGTAAATGAAGTTGCAGCGATGACTTAAAATGAACTTATAGCGATGGCTTAATATAAACTGTAGCGATATACCAACATGAACTTGTAGCGATGACTTAATATGAACTAGTAGCGATTGTATTAACTTGTAGCGGTGGCACTTGTTTGGTGATGACACACAAAATACTATAACACATGAAATTTGGAAGCTTGCATGGGAATAGTACAAGCTATATATATATATAACTTGGAAAATATGTTTATCACAATAGCACTACACTGAATAGTTATCAAAACAAGTAAGCACGACTAACTTTATATGAGACAGTACATATATACACCGCACGCAAATGCAAAATATATACACCGTAGTAAATAAAATGGTAGATTAAATCACATAGTTCTAAATATACAGATGAGACACATAGGCTTGTATTACCCATGATGGCATATTATAAAGCATTACATGCGATGGCATTAATATTATAAAACACAATGTCAGTAACATATATACTCGAAGGCTTGAGAAGCTTTCCATGCAAGTTCGTGCATGTGAAGTAATAACTATGGGTGAAGGAAAACAATGGAGTCAGATTACAAGCGACAGCTACAAATAAATAACCTGCGACGATTATACTAAAACACGATAGTGTACGTGTTATCTTGGGATTTACACGCGATCGTTAATAACGTTTAAAAGTAAAAACGACTTTTATAGGATAGCTAATATACAATAAGTACAATACAATAATTGTTTGGAAAGATATATTTTTTAAGTAATATAAAAAAATACCTAGGGCACTTTGGAAAGTGGTTTCCAAGTGTTATTGATCTATTTTCATAGGGATGAAATAAATGGAAGATCTTATAAGTTACAATCGTGTTAGCTTATTATTGAAATGAAGTAAGCTTAGAGAAGCTAATAAATGAAGGGGAATCATTTAAACAAAAGATAAAAATGTTTTATCTAATAAATGTGTAGTGTACACAATTAATAAGTAAAAGAAAAGGGTTGAACCACGATCGTAAACATATACCAACTCATGAAGTTATTAGATGGCAGAGAGCCTTGACTAATAGTCTAAAATCCAATGGTACATGACAGCCAGCCATGGTAAGGACCAACCTGAAAATATTATAAAACTTTATAGAGGAGTTAAGGCAGAGTGCTATGACAGTGTGCCAAAACATCCCGGGAGGATGTTATAAATAAATCGGCAACATAAATGATAGTGGTTCAATGACATAGAGGGGCTATTGACACCTAGTAGGGACAATTACTAGAATGTATTTAGAGTTCTTACATTCAACCTCTTAGGAGAGTCCTGGGGACTCAAGTCAGTGTGGCTTCCATGGGGAAATGAGTTGTTGTTTTCACCGGGTGACATTCTTTGAAAAATATATTAAATTAGTGATATAAAGGCCTTGGGAGGAGATCACTAAAATAAGTTAATGATAACCTAATGTAGAAGCCTAAAATAAAAGATTAGGTAATGGTAAATAATGGATGATTATATGACTTGATCTATATTTGGATGATAAGTATATGGTATACTTAACTTGAATTGATATATGACATGATTCACTATTGGATGACAAGTGTAGGGTACACTTATTAACTGAATATATGCACATGGTTGCTTTCTATGATAAACATTCTTGTTATTATATACATATATTGATGTATATTATGCAGTGATGATGAAGTGAGGGGGAAAACCATTCCGTGTTAGCGGTGTGGTCTCACTATGAATGCTTAGGATAAAGATTTTACTCATATCAGACCTATTGTTTAATAAGTGTTTTTAGTATTTTCCATAAACTCACGGTTACTCATTCGAGTATGCTGGGTTCATGGTTTAGACATATGTCTCTTTTGAAGACAAATAAAGATTCCAAAGATGAAGTAGGAGGCTTGCTATTTAAGTAAGAGTATTTTGTAATTCTGATATGTAAAACTAGGATTTATAACTGGTTAAATATGGTGTTGGCATCTTCATATGTAGGACACATAAAACTATGATTTTCTTATTATATATTTACCCCATAGTAGGAGCAATTTTAGTTTAACGATGTAATGAATTATGCAATACAATTTAATGTAATGAAAAATGATTTTTAGCTTCTCGGTTTACTTATGTTATGAGTGTTGAAATCACTTTGTTGAAAAATGATTTCAGTGATGACTGCAGCATCATTGACATCTATTTTTGAGTCTCAAGCGGGGATGTTATCAAAGCATAAAACCTCGAGTTAGACAAGAATCTGGTATGAGAGATAAATGAATGTCAAAATACTATACAATTTCGACATAGTAACAAACAAAAAGGAATAAGAGTCATACCTGACCTATCTTTGCATCCAATGACTTAGCATATAACATCTATAATATGCTACTCTACTATCATCATCAAAATGCACCGCATCATAAGTACGGTATCGTTTGTTTAGGTATCCACCTCCTAAATACCTACATCAAGTGACATCTTTAGAGTGATAGACTATGGGGGAAACTATCAAATTAAACATAACATCCATCAAAAAATCCTTATTATCACTCAATATTTTTGGATATATGATAACTCAAATGAGCATCCTAATGCCAAAGACCAATGGAAAAGTCTCGATTCCTTGGTGCTCGAAATTCATGCTACTTAGTTGGCCAGGAAAACTAAACTGCACGTCCTAGCAATTTAGGGTATATTGATCACGTCCTAGATATATAGGAATACGTCCTAATACCTAATGAGCATCCACACTTACCCTCACTTTACGAGCACGCTAGAACACTCTGAGTATCAACGATTCCTTTAAACACGTCTTCTAACCCATCCTAGTTCGATTCATTCCATCATCCTTGTAGAACCCTTCCTCGTCCTACCTACTTCCATTTCCATAGTAGAGCACGTCCTAGCTCCACTTTATAGGCTCGCATCCCAGAGCCGATCTCACCATATCTTCCCATAATAGAGCACGTTCTTGCCCTACTTCACAAGTTCACGTCCTTGAACTTATCCTTATGGGCCACCATCACGATTCTTGTCTTAAAGCCAACACCCTTCCAGACCTCTAGACTAGTCATAGAATCCATATATCAATGTCCTGATGCCATCACATCCAATCACTTTAATTGCTTCATTTCTTAACCATTAGCCTTCATCGTGCTATCACATATCTATCGAACATCAAACAAATGAACTAATGCCTCTAGCACGACTTAGAGACCATACACTTCAACGGCTAAAAGTTCCACCCTGACCTAAGCAAAACTTTCAAGTAGATATTGACCTGAAGAAGTTGGTTTTGAGTTGGACTTTGAATCCTGCTTGATTCTGGTACTTCTATTTGAGCTCTTCTCTCTAAGCCTAAGTCCCCTTTGATGATATCCAAGTCCAACCCTTCTCCGTTCAGGTTGACACCAACCTGAACAATTAACCAATTTTTGGCCTTCAACTTTCCCCAGCTCCACTTCACTTCTATCCCGAAGCCAAGCATGAAGCATTTCTATGTATTCCCTAAACAATCCCTAAAGTAAAACCCTACCAAGTTGATTTGGCCATTACATGAACCCCCGGCCATCCCCAACTTGCCTGATGTCAACCCCGAGTATTCCATCAAGATGCTGGAAGCACGACCTAAAGCAGAATTCCACCAATCTGAATTTTCCACTGACCTGAATAAATTTGTCACGACCAAAATCCACCAAGCCAATTTTCATGCGACTTGAACCATGGTCTCCTCCCTTACTCTAAAGCCCTCCTCCAAGTTTCATCAAATCCGACTACTTTTTCCCTTGATTTTCCCAATTCGACGACTTCTTTCCTAACTACATAAAAGCACTTAGCAAACCATATCAAAATATAACTTTTTGGATTGGAATATCATCCGTATACATCCATACACACATGTAATTCATCAAAACACGCTAATTATACAAATCCTAGTTTAGATCCAACTTTTACACTAATATGTCAATATGATCAAAATGACTATAAAACCATCTAAAACCCATTTTAAACCTTTTTAATTTCAACCATATACATGTATAAAAGTATGTTAAAGTCAGATACAATTTTATCATCAAATCATGTTAAAAATATCATACTTAGCTATAAAAACACGCATAGAATAGTGAGAGGTCTAGAACCACTCACTTAATACCCAAATGACCACATTTAATCCAAATCTTAAAATGGATAGCAAGGAGAACGAATTCAAATCGGCCAAAAATGATAATCTTCAATCCCTCTTTGTTAATTATTCTTCTAATGATAGATTAGGCTAAGATTAGTAAGAAAAAAAAATTGATTTTGAAAAGATTAGGGTTAATGGAACTATTTTAGGGTAGATGGAAATGACTTGAAACAGTCCCATCAGTCCCAGTTAGGCTCCAAACCCGAAATGGATTATTAGGCTTAAGTATGGGTTAGCCTAATCACTCATTTGAAGTTTCCAGCATTAATCAAATCTTAATACTGTTATAACTTTCAAAAGGTAAGTCTGCTTTAATATCGTGTCACACTACGAAATGTGAAACCATCACCTTGAAGCAATGGAAGTGGTTTCAAAGCTTAAATTAGCTCCTATCAAATGTTATGTGCCATAAATATTTTTAGGGTCAAAATGATCACATAGAAATTCGATAAAAATCATAGATGTAGAAAATGTCCCTAAGAGTCATTTTTCAAAATTTTAGAGTCATATGACCTCATATAAATTAAGTAAAAATATTTTATGATCCTCCGATACGTAAGCTAAGGGTCATTACAGGAATGATGGCGAATAGTCAAGTCGAGCGCATGACAAAGGGGTAGGGAAGCAGGAATCTACCTTAAAGGTTCAATTGGTTTAGGAAGGGTTCATAAAGGCTCAAGAAGATCAAGAATCTGTAGATGAAAGTTTGACATTAACAAGAGCATATTTAATGGATTTCAAGACAATGGCTGGATAATAAGTAACTCATGACTCAAACATTGAAATGAGAGTTCAGGTGATCGATGCAGGAGTCAAGGAGGCGATAGTGCATTTGATCGAGATGTTGAGTATGAGTAACTTTTAGCTTACTCCTGCAGCGAAATGGCTAGCTAGTTTACTTAGTCATTTTTGATATTTTTAACATGTTCATGTGTAGTGACATACGACATAAGTTCATCGATTTAGATTTTTGAATACATGGTTTTTAAATTTGTTCCATGGTCTATAGTTGAGTATGGGACGAGACTTAGCCTGGCGGTAGTATATAGATCCTAATTCCACACTTGAAGGAAGTAGGGACACCTATTATTTGCAAAAAAAAAATTCTAACACTTCGAATGAGACGGTACCAACAACTCTGAATGTGGTTGCTTATTATGATAGTATGAGGATCATTGCCTTTTATTCACATTTATTAATCATTATACTGTTGAATTTTAGATCATATCTATAGAAATTAATGATACTATGCAATATTGTGAAGAAAAAGTAAGGAAAAGCAAGAAGCAAGATTGATGTGGTTTGGATATACCTACATCCACTTAAACATGTTATTTTATTATTATTTTACAATAGGTACTTAAGGTGAATACAATTCCAATCTCAGATTCAATGGAGATTCAAAATGGCAACACCTCTTATAGGATGTAAAATAGTAAAGTCTTGTTCAAGATCATATTTCTTTTGCATGTGCACTTGTATTTATAGGTATAGATGAATGATACTAGGCCTACGAGGTGAGATTCTTCTCTGTAAAACTATTCAAAAACATTGTTAACAAGAAATTTTGTCAGCACCTCAAAGAAATGTTTAAGAAGTAAACAATCCCTTTTAAACCCCTTTCGAGTGAGTCAAAAGTGTCTTTATGCCTTGGAAGCGGAACCCTTTCGAAGGTATTGATTCTGCTGTCATGGAGAGGGTTCCTTCGAAAGCAATGATATGTTACAAAGCATTCAAACACCTTTCGAAAAAGTCCTCCCAAAGGGTATGAATTTAATGTTTACACAATGAATCCCTTCGAAACCCCTTTCGAATGAGTCGAGAGGGTCTTTAGGCCTTTGAAAGAACCTAGGTCACAATATATATATTAAATAAAAGTGGATCCAATATGCTATGGATTCTTACCTTGGATAAATGATACAAGTCCAATTGACATGATAATATCGAATTATCATCATCACATCACTTTAGTATTTCATGGGCTTCGGACGTGATGATAATATGCTTCAAAATTAAGATATTAAAGTAAACTCTATAGCATTGCATATGTCAAATGAGGGTAAAGAAGATAACTATATATCATGTGCAATTGGTCATTAGAAATGGCCGAAATGATCATCATCATATTCGAAATCAATATTTGATCCATGCATCCTCTCATTTCCATTTCTTGAGAATCGTAGCAGAATTTTTCCCTAATTTGATTTAGGGTTACAAGAATTTGATTTATCCAAAAAGCGAAAAGAAAATCCAAGAATTCAAAAATTAGTCCCGAACTTGGAACCCATGGAGTCGTATTTATAGATGCATTTTGGACTCTTCCGCATCCATCCTTTCGAAGCTGTCGATAGGTCTCTTTCCCCACCTTTCGCACCCATCCTTTAGCCTTTGTTCTCCCGTCTTTGTCGAATGTATGCTAGTGGAAAATATTGATCCGATATTTTCCAATATTGCTTTCGGGTACTTGTAGAACCTTTCAACATCATTGATAGGTATGCTTCCATTAGTGGCAAACAAGTCATGGTACATCATTATGCTATTTGAATGTAAGCGGAAATACTTTTAACTTCTTCATCTCCTTCAAAACCTACCCATTGTTGTTAAGATCTGGTACTATCATGTTAAGTTGCCACTTAAACGAGTGACGCGTGATATTTGGATGGTTTTGAATCGATTTAATGTTTATGAAAGAACCTGTGCGAAAGGTTATTGGTGATGAAGGAGGCTTCTTGGTGGTCAGGTAATAGTTGCGGAGGTTAGATTTCAAAAGTAATCTCGCTAATTAATGCGAAGCCCCATCTTCGGGTCACATGTAAAGTTTCCTTTATTCTTGCGGAAGAATTTAATCGATTTGAAAGGCTAATCTATGCTTTCGAAAGGGTTGCCTTTACAAAATGTTCTTCTGTAGAAGGAAAATAGTGGTGAGACCAACTGTTTCGAAAGGTTTGGTACATATTTGGAAGCTTATTATCTGTTACCTTCCAAAGGTGCTTTTAACATATTCGAAACTCATTTATGCATGCGGAACCAACTGTCTCAAAATGATCAACTGAAGCGGAAGGGTAGCCTTGACCCTATTCGACTCCTTCGGAAGCCCATATTCCCTTCAATATTCACAAGAGCATTCAATGCTTACAATTCCAACTCAATTTCTTTGAAATCTATTTCGATACCTTCGAAACCCCGCTTTTGGATCATGGCGGAACCCCTTCCTTCAATTCTTGTAAAAATTCTCCAACGTTTTCGCTGACTTTCTTTTATTCTTACATTCTCGAGTGAGCTTTATAGTTAACGTTTTCCCTCTCCCTTGTATGAAAGAAGCTTTTGTTCTTTAGGACCAAAATTCAAGAATCCTTCTTTGCATTATTTCATTTTCGATGTACTTCCTTATCAATCTCATTTTCGTGCAAAGTACAAAGTAGATAACATTTTTATCATTAATTTGAAATTGATAAAAGAATATTTTCAGTAGTTTGTCTATATTATTGAATATTATATAAGAATTCTTGATAATAGAATTCCAAAATTCTAACTCTGGGAACAATGGAAATTAATAAATCATCAGTTGGAGTTAATATGTGATGAGAAACCTACATTGGGAATGATTGAAGATCAAAAATTCTTGTCTAGCAATAATAGAAGTCCCAACATCCAACTTTAGTAATAATGAGAGAAGCCTAGAAATTCAACTCTTGTTATATTAATAGAAGACCCGTAATCTAACCATGGAATCAAGAATAAGGACCAAAAATTTAGGTCCATCATTAATAATAAAAGTTCAAAATTCTTTATATGGTAAATATTAGTAGAATACCAATAACGATTGTCTGTTAATAAAAGTTTAGAAATTATCATCTGGAAATAAGTCATAAAAAATTAGGAATCCTCATTTAAGAATAAATAATAAAAGTTTAGGAATCCTCATCTGGAAATAATAGAAGTCCTAAAACCCTGATTTGGGTATTGATTAGTGTAGTCCAAAAGTTAATAGTAGAAGGCCCAAGACCCAGATTCAAGTATTAGTAAGATAGATCTAGAAATTAGTTGAAGACCAGAATCCAAAATAGAGGTCTCAATAACAACAGTCTCCAAACCCAGATTCGGGCCTTAATAAGTGAAGCTCAAAAATAGTAAAAGACCCAAAACCCAGATTCGGGTATTAATAAGTGAAGTCCATACATTAATGGTAAAAGACCCGAAACTAAGATTCAGATATTAATAAGTGAAGTCCAAAAATCATCCTTTTGAAATTAGGAAAAGGTTGCAAATTCTTGCCTGAGCCCTTTGCTTTGTGTAACCTTTTGGGCTTTAACTGCTCAAATTTTTTGCTTCGTGCCACCTCCTCTGATTCTCGATTCTTTTTTTGACATGTACCATTTTTCAGGCTTTCTATGTTGTCATTGTTTGGTGTGCCACTTCTCGGGCTTGGACGTCTTAGTCCATTGTTATCCGGTACGCTTGGTTAGATTATCCACAAGCAGGGCCCAAGGACTTACCCAACCTACTTTCAGGAGGCGCTCCAGCCAGGCCTTATAGGCAGGACTAAAGGCTTGTTCGGTGCCTTGACCAGGCTATGGCGTGGTGTGTCGATGGCTTACTCCATCCTCCCTCTAGGAGGTGCTCTAGCCAGGCCTTATAGGCAAGACTGAAGGCTGGTTGGTTCCTTGACATGGCCATAGCATGAAGATTTCAGGGCTTACTCCGTCCCTCCTCCAGGGGCGCATTAATCTGGCCATAGCAAGGCATGATCAAGAGCTTGCAGATATTTTATCCTGGTCGTAGTGTGACATGGATAAAAGATTGCTCTGTCCTCCTTCCAAGAGGTGTTTTGGCCTGGCCACTTCGGTGTAAGACAAAGGCTTATGACCGTTTAAGGTAGATTCCAAGTTTAAGGCAACATGCTTTTCTTAGGAAAAAGGCTATTTATTCATTTAATGTGGGAAAATATGGTCGCAAATGTTCTGCATTCCACATTCTGGGAACCATATTGCCATCTAGTCGACCTAAATTGTAAACTCCAGGTGGAATTACTTTGCACACGATTAAGGGACCCTCCTAGTTTGGTCCTAGAGGTCCATCTGTAAGATTTTTTGTGTTTTCCATCACTCTTCGGAACACTGAATCTACCTTTTGGAATAATCTTGTCTTTACTTTTGAGTTGTAGTATTTTGAGATTCTTCTTTGATATTCGGAAGTCCGAATAGCTGCTTCATCTTTTTACTCATGCATTAAATTCAATGACTCTTTCTTCAGTTCTTGGTTCGGATCTAATGCTTATGCGATTCTTCGGTGTGAAGGTACCTCAATTTTGACTGGTAACATTGCTTTGCCCCTATATGTTAGAGAGTAAGGGCTATGACCCACTGCAGTTTTTGTGGATGTACAATAGGCCCAGAGTACAAGTGCCAATTATTCTACCCAATTTCCTTTGACTTTATTCAATAATTTTTTTAGATAGTCTTATTTGCTACTTCAACGGCTCCACTAGCCTTGGATGTGCCATCGAAGAAAAGATTTTGATAATTCTATTCTTATGGAAAAATGGAGAAAATTCTTCAATTTCAAATTGTGTTCCATTATCAGATACAATCTTGTAAGGGATCCTGAATCTAGTAACGATATTTTTAGCAACAAATCTAAGTACTTTCCTAGAAGTGATTTTGGGAAGTGGTTTTGCTTCCACCCACTTAGTAAAGTAATTAATGGCAACTACTGCATATTTTGCTCCTCCTTCGGAAATTGGCAATGGTCTGATTAAATCAATTCCCCAAATGTCAAAGGGCCATGGGATGGAGATCAGAGTTAATTGGCTTGGTGGTAAATCGGGAATCTTTGAGTATTTCTAGCACTTTTCACATTTCTTTATGTACTCTATAGCTTGATCTGTCATTTTGGGCCAATAGAAACCTTGTCTCATTATTTTTTTAGCTAACTTTATCCCAAGGGAATGGTCTTCGAAAAATCCTTCATGCACTTCCCCTAATAATTTCATCCCATCTTCTGGATTCACAAGGCATGTCCTTTCTTAAAAATAATTCCATCAATCATAGTGAAGGTCGAAGCTTGTCGTCTGATTCTCCTAGCTTCCATTTTGTCTGGTGGTAATATCTCATTGGTAAGATATTCTACAATAGGTGTCATCCAAGTGTTACCGTAACAGTTATCTTCCTTTGGATGATTAGGCACTTCATATGGAATTTCTTCATTAATTTCCCTTCCCTCTCTTTCTTGTGCCATGACTTGGGATCTAGTTAAAACAAATAGTTCTTTCCCCGGTTCGAGAATTTTATCTTTAATACTAGGATTGGCTTGATATCCTACTGGTACGATACGGGTTTCTGGAGCTCCCCTTGAACTAGCCAATTTTGCTAATGAATCTGCTAGAGAATTATTCCCCTTTGGGACTTGGTGTATAGAAAATTCTTCAAATCAGGTAAGCGTTTTTAGCACCTTCTTAACATATAGGGATGTTCGGTATCTTTAGTCTGATATATCTGCTTTATCTGATTCACCATTAGTTGAGAGTCGCTAAAGACTTGAATTCATGGTGTGATTATTCAGCTGCATTGTTTGTTGCAGAAAAACCTAGTCTCATTGCATAATGTAGACGGTGTCCATCTGGTGTTATTATGACATATCCTGCTCTAGCTCCATACTCATTTGATGCCTTATCCACAAATAGTTGCCATATAGGCTTTTGATCTTTCGCTTTCTCGGACTGTTCTTTAACATAGTTTGTACATTCATTGATAAAGTCCAATAATGCTTGCCCTTTGATTGCCGTTCATGGTTGAAATTCAATATCATATTGGCTAAGTTCAATCCCCACTATACTAGCTTACTCGAAGTCTCAGGTTTACTGAATACCTGCTTGAGTGGAAAGTTAGTTAATACTGTGATTGGATGTGCTTGAAAGTATGCTCTGAGTTTCTGTGCTGTAAGTATCAAACTGTACGCCAACTTTTCTATGACTGGATATCGAACCTCGACATCCTTCAATCATCTACTCATATAATAAATGGGAAGTTGGTGTCATTTTCTTCTCTAATCATAACTAAACTAACCGCATGTTCTTAAATTGCCATATACAAGTATAGGCTTTCTTCATCCCCGGGGCTGGATAATATTGCTGGCCTTTCTAAATGATTTTTTAATTCTTGGAAGGCTTTCTTACAATCTTCTCACTACTTAAAGTCTTTCTTTTCTTAATTACATTGAAGAAGGGGGATACATTTATCAGTTGCCTTAGAGATGAATCAGCTTAGGGCTGCAATTCTACCATTTAACTCACTACATCTTTGCTGGCTTTGGGTTTAGCCATGTTTTTGATAGCTTGGATCTGGTCAGGACTGGCTTTGATTCCTTGTGCGTTAACAATGCAACCTAAGAACTTTTCGGAATGAACTCTAAAAGAACATTTCTAAGGATTCAATCTCATTTGATACCTTCGTAACATTTCAAACATTTCTTCAAAATCTTTAAGCTAATTCTCAGCTTCATGAGACTTTACTAGCATATCACCAACATAAACCTCCATATCCTATCCAATCTGTTTCTTGAATATTCTATTGACCAATCTTTGATAAACAACTCCTACATTCTTTAGCCTGAATGGAATTTCTTTATAACAAAAAGTTCCCCAATCAGTAATGAAAATTGTATGTTCTTTGCCTTGTTTGAAAATGCATATTTAATTATATCCAGAATAAGCATCAATGAGAGATAATAGCTTGTTTCACTAGTTGCATCAACTAGTTGATCTATCTAGGGTAATAGATAATAATATTTCTGGCATGCTTTGTTTAGACCAGTGTAGTCAACGTAGGTTCTCTACTTGTCATTCGACTTCTTTACTAATAATGGGTTTTCTAGCCATTTTGGATAAAAAACTTCTCGAATGAATCAGTTTTCAAGTAGCATTGTAACCTCTTCTTTTAGGGCATCAAATCGAACTAATCAAATTGTCTCTTCTTTTGTCAAATGGGGGTCGTGCTTGGGTTAATATTCAGTGCGTGGCACATAACTGATGGGTCAATCCCAACATATCTGAATGGGACCGCGCAAATACATCCTTATTAGCTTTAGGAATTGAATTTAGTTTGCTTTCAAATTACTTTCTAATTCCTTTCTTATGCTGACTATTTTGGCCGAATCAGTTGGATCAATGCACATTTTCTCAAGATCCTCTATAAGCAATATCCTCTTCATTTCCCCTCAGTAATCCAATTCTGTAATGATCTCGCCTTCTTCTATAGGGTTAGAATCAATCCTCTTCCTCTTGCTCCCAGGCAAGGTGTACCTTTCAAACATTCGTTTATTCATTTTATTTGATCTTATTTTTGCTTTAAATGTTGTATGTAAAAATCCATCATCTAAAGGCTGAAAAATAGTTTAGGAATCATAAAAAGAAGAGTACTCCCTTTTATATTGATTAAGAGTTGCAAAATACATTTCACGGGAGCTAAATTGTTCTCCCTGAATAGTACCCCAACCTTTTTTAATCAAGAATTTTACCATCAGATATTTCGGTGAGAGAAAAGCATCTACCTCATCTAGCATAGGGCGGCCAAAGAATGCATCGTAATATGATGGTTGATTGATGGTCACAAAAAGAGTTTCAAAAATTCTGTAGCATGGCTCATCTGTACTAGCAGCTTTACTTGCCCTATTTTCAAAAATAAGTTCAAGACTCAGATCTATCTTATCTTCAGGAATGCTCATTTGATCAAAGGCATGCTTGAAGATGACGTTGACTTCACTTCCTGTGTCTCCCATAATCTTAGACACTATGGAAAGCCCGATTTGTGTTGTGATCATTAGGGGGTCATTATGAGAATGATGAATTTATTTTTTGACCTCATGTGGAGCGATGACAAGATTCAACATCTATATATTATGCCGCATATTTATAAGCGAGGACTCTTCCTGGACATTGAATACTCCTTCCTTAGCTTCCTTGATATATCTGTTTCTGGCACCTTTACTAGTTCTTGCTGGATGCCATCCCCCATGAATCACATCAATCCTATTCAAGGGTGGACTCAAGTTTAATGGATCTTTATCTTTTAAGATACTCATAGCATTAGGGAACTTTTGTGGTCCATCGCTAATTTGTGGTGCTTTCTATTTATCTTGGTCAGGTGTCCTTTACGGATTAGATTTTAAATAATTCCAGCTAGCACTCAGGCACTCGTCAGTCTTATGGCCATTCGCCTTATGATAAGCACAATAGTCATCCCCCTTCCTTTGCTCAGGGCAGTTTCTGGCTTTGAATGAAGTTAGGAAGTTAACTTTTTCTTTAGTTATGGCATAGATATAAGACAATAGCTTGTTCAAAGCAATTAAACTACTGTTAGAGTCTTCCCACCTCATCCTTTTGTGCCCTCGCTCAAATCCAAATCTTCCACTCTCCTTCTTGGGTTAGCTTTCTTTTTGGCATAATATAATTCATCGATTTGAATGAACTTATCAGTTTGGAAGTGAAAGTCTTGTAAATCATTGCATCCATGAACGAAGAGGTCTTTCCAAAATGGTGTGTTTTCTATTAACCTTGAATGCACCATAATTAGCTTGTCTCTATTGTTCATGTCTTTAGCCTTCAAAGCCTCTGTATTGAACCTTCTCAGATAATCACCCAGCCATTCTTCTTGCTTTTGTTTGTTGTTTGCTAATATGATGTAATCAACTGTTGGATCTTTGCATATGAGAATTGAGCGGAGAACTAGTAGGAAAATTGTTTCCACGAGTAAATAGTCTTCTCTCGATATTGGCGGTACCATTTTGTGGCAGTCCCTTGAAGTGTTAGTGGAAATAGTCTGCATCGCACTACCCCAGAAGCATTATATCGATCTATTTGACTATCGAAAGCCATCAGGAAGTCACCGAGATCGGTAATGCCATGACATTTCATAGTTGGAATCTTGACATGAGATGGAAATACTGTTGACATGATTTCATCGGTAAATGGAGCAACTCGTTTATTGTCATTTACTCGCTCGTCTAGAGTTCTTTTCCCTTTAGCAATTAGCATGTCTTTAACAACCTTCTCCGCCACATCCTTTAAATAAGCTTCAACATTATGGCATCTTTTACGATTTGGATTATATTCCTTTGAAGTTAAGCTTCCAAATTGCAGCATTCTACCTTAATAAGCGGCTTTGGTTGTATGTTGTTCTTTATTATTTAATGAAGTTAAGTCAATCTTGCTCTTGCCTTCAAACGTATAAGCTTTCAAGTTCCTCCTTGAGGAGACTATTTCATCTCCTGTTGTTGGTTTAGCAGTTTTAGAAGATTTCTAAGAAAGGGCTGCTTTCATGAGCTCTTGCATTTTTAGTAATTGTTGCTCTAATGCCTTATCTTAGCTGCATTATCATCCGGTCATACTAGAGTTGATGATTTCCTAGCACAACCCTTTCTAAGTTGAAGGTTGGAGTAATATTTTCATCCAAAACTGTTGTGTGTACTGCTTCCTCATCTAATCGACTAACTTTTCGATTTCATTTCCTTACATCAAGTAAAATGTTTCAAAATTAGTCTATATGGGGATAATAAGGTCGGAGGTTCAAGCCCTCCTTCTAGCGCCAAAAAGGTTAACAAGAAATCTTGTCAATACCTCAAAGAAAAGTTTAAGGAGTAAACAATCGATTCGGAACCCCTTCGAGTGAGTCGAAAGGGCTTTATGCCTTCGAAGGGGAACCCTTTTGAAGGTATTGTTTTGCTATTATGGAGAGGGTTCCTTCGAAAGCGATGATATGTTTTGAAGTATTCAAACACCTTTCAAAGGAGTCCTCCCAAATGGTAAGACTTTAATGTTTACATAGTGAATCCCTTCAAAATCCCTTTCGAATGAGTCTAGAGGGTCTCTATGCCTTCGAAGGGACTCGGTTAACAACATATATATTGAATAATAGTGGATTCAGTATGCTATGGAATCTTAACTTGGATAAACGATACAAGTCCATTTGATTTGATAATATTGAATTATCATCACTACGTCACTCTAGTATCACATGGGCTACGGACGTGATGATAATATGCTTCAAAATCAAGATATTTAAGTAAACCCCACAACATTTCAAATGTCAAATAAGGGTTAAGAAGATAAGTGTATATCATGTGCAATTGGTCATTAGACAACCTAATGGCCGAAATGATCATCCTCAAATTTGAAATCAATATTAGATCATGCATCCTCTCATTTTCATTTCTCGAGAATGGATTACAAGTAGTGGAGTTTTTTCGCAATATGATTTAGGGTTGCAATAATTTGATTTAGCCAAGAAGCGAAAAGAAAATCCAAGAATTCAAAATTTTGTCCTTAAATTGGAACCCTAGGGTCGTGTTTATAGATGCAGTTTGGACCCTTCCACATCCAACCTTTCAAAGCTGTCGAAAGGTCTCTTTTCCTACCTTTCGCCTTCGTTCTCCTGTCTTTTTCGAATGTATACTAGTGGAAAATATTGATCTGATACTTACCAATATTGCTTTCGGGTACTTCTAGAGCCTTTCGACATCATCGAAAGGTACACTTCCATTAATGGCGAACGAGTCATGGTACATCATTGTGTTGTTTGAATGTAAGCAGAAGCAATTTTAACTTCTTCATCTCCTTCGAAACCTCCCCATTGTTGCTAAGTTCTGGTACTATCATGATAAGTTGCCGCTTAAATGAGTGAGGCAGGGTATTGGATGGTTTCGAATGGGTTTAGTGGCGATGAGAGGACCTGTGTGAAAGGTTATTTGTGATGAAGGAGGCTTCTTGGTGATCAAGTAATAGCTGCAGAGGGTGGATTTCGAAAGTAATCCCTTTTATTAATGCAAAAGTCCCATCTTCTGGTCACATATAAAGTCTCCTTTATTCTCGTGGAAGATTTCAACAGATTCGAAAGGCTAATCTATGCTTTCGAAAGAGTTGCCTTGATAAAATGTTCTTCTATGGAAGGCAAATAGTGGCGAAAGCAACTGTTTCGAAAGGTTTGATACATCAGTGGAAGCTTGTTATCTGTTATATCCTAAAGGTGACACATTTGAAACTCCTTTATGCATGCGGAACCAACTGTCTCGGAAGGATCAACTGAAGTAGAAGGGTATCCTTGACCCTTTTCGACTCCTTCGAAAGCCCATACTCCCTTCAATATTTGCAAGAGCATTATATGCTTGCAATTCCAACTCAGTCTCTTCAAAAGCAATTTTGATGCCTTTGAAACCCGCTTTTGGATCATGGCGGAACCCCACCCTTTAATTTTTTAAAACCTCTCCAATGCTTTCATTGTCTTTCTTTTATTCTTACATTCAAGAGTGAGCTTTATGGTTGACAAACATCTTCAATCTGATCTAAGCAAGTAGAGTAGGATCAAGTTCGAGTAGTTTTATGGGTGGATCCGTAGATAAATACCATTCCATGGGCTTGAGTGTCTTTTCCTTAATTCTTCCAAAGATCCATTGCTACTTCAAGTCTTAGCCTTCCTTCGTGCTCTTAAGGGAAACCCTGACATGAGTTAATTAAGATTTTGTGCATTTTGATGGATCGATATTGATCCATCTATGAATCAATATTGATTGATATACTTATTTTTTTCTTTTGACTTACTTCGTACGCGCTTTCAGTTTAGTACCTACTGCTTCATCATTTTCAAGTCTTACATTATTTAACCATATCTTATGAATAATTATGAATAACAAGTATCATTATTTCTCATGATCAAAGTGGGGATTGGTTGGGAATGCATCTCAATATCAGTCAACCACTTACAATATAACATGTAAAGTTTGTATTCTTGCTCAGGTCACCAGGAAGGGATAAAATATTTATTGTTGGAACCCAGTAGATGGTGATTGAGATAACGGGGAGATAATACTTTATTGATGTTTAGGTTAGCACTTATGGTTTGGACAATAGGAGAGGATGGAAATACTCTTTAGTGGACTAAGTGGATGGTGCGTGCTAATGGGAGGTGATGTTATACTTAGATTTCGGACGAGTAGGTGGTAGTTAGATGTTATTTGTTTACATTTAATAGTGCAAATTTTCTTTACATCACTAGCCATTGAGCTTGAGATTTAGTATTATGGTCCATGGTATTACATGTTATTTTTGTTTAGTGGCACAATATTTTTTTATCGACTTGTTGGATGCAAGTGGATAATAGGATCAGCTAAGAAATTTATAATATCTTTTTTCTTATGAATGTCTATGTATGTCTATAGGTTTATATATAAGTACAATATTTCGAGATTAGTTCCTCTTAGACCATTCTTTTGTCTAACATGCATTTTGTTATGGTCACTCTTTTATGACATATTGTAGCTACTCTCATGAGTAGTTCAAGAGTAAGGTATATGGGGATTTACTTGCAAGATTGTTATTCTTTTGGAGAGATGGTGGCATTGCTTATTCGTAGGCTTATTTATTCTTTGTATACTTAGGTATATCAAACATTGTATTTATGTATGAGATTATGTATCTTATTTGATGTATTCATTTAATATTCTGCATTTATGAAGTTTATGTAAATTAATTTATTCCCTTTAGGACTTTATTAGTTTCGCATTCCTATCATATCTTATATCTATATCTATCATGCCTTTGAACATTTGATTGTTGTGCTTTTATGCATTGATTGTGCCTTCATGCATCTTTATACTTATCATATTATATTTTGTTCTTTCATTGTGAGTTATTCTCGTAGGTCATGTCGACTCTTTTAGTTATGTTTTAAACCAGAAGGTCCGGTATCGATGATATTTGAGAGTATGTTGTCATTCTAGGCATTTATTCTAAGTAATTTATTAGCAATATTTCACATAATAAGTGGTTGGCTATTTTTTTGATCATTTATTATGTTCCCTATCTAGGGCATCTTAGTATACTAATGCAACTCCTTATTCTTTATGAGATCTTATATCAAGTCCTCTAGATGTCGGTACTTATCAGTATTGTCCCTGTTTGTCTCCTAGAATTGACAAAACATTCATGAATTCCTCTCCTTCTCCATTGATTGCCTAGGAGGTGTCCTTTTATATTGGATAGTTCCTTGCATAGCCAGGTAAATACTTTCCATAAAATCCATTATCCCTGTTTGTATTATAGCACAACCAGGTCTAAACCTCATCTTTGGATTCCTTTTCATTTCTAGCAATTTCCATTTCATGTTATCTTCTCTTGGGAACCACTATTATTTCTCCTCTTTGGATTAACATTAGATTGTTTCATTTTCTCAATAGCATCCACTTAGCCAACATAGCATCAGCCACCTCCAAATGCAAGAAATTTTCAACTCTATAAATGATATCCTACAACCTCATTGTCTTTTCTCTTTTTAAGTCTCTCAAAAACTTCATCTTTTTATTCACAATGGATATAGTAGCAATGTGAACTAGTCGTTCATCGGATTGTCTTACAATAGCAACAGTTGCATTCAATAAAATCATATAATTTGAGAATCCCAATCTCTTTCTTTATAACAACCAAGGAAATGAAATCTTTTGGTAGTTCAATATACACTCTTGACTAGATTATAAACTTCTCCTTCAGTATACCTTATTAATAAATGGACCGAGGCTACTCTTCAAAACCACGTTGTTGTCATGTCCATCAAAAATAAGGCAAATCACCTATAGTTTACTACATCATTTGCACTTAACACCAACCATTGATTTTATTCAAGCAAATGCACCATCAAAACAATTTTCCAAATGTGTGACTACATCATTGGTATCGTAAATTTGTGTGGATTCCAAGGTGGCTGAATATCAAGAGTAAATGGACTTTGATTCTATCCTACAACAACTTTATTTATCTCCTCTCTATTGAAGTAATCTCTTAATAAACCCACAATTTGATCATTAGAATATGTCATCTTACTACATACATGATTGGAGATACATGAAAGCCTAGCACATGATCGAGTGTATGTCCATGACGGTCTCCAGCCATGTGCGTACGGTCGATAGCATGGCATCCGTGTCATTCTCGATCGAGAGATGTTGTCTACACCCTATTTCATGATGACCAAATCATTACCTCGACCACATCTTCTAAATGCTCTCACTTAACTCCATCATTCACTTTTCACTATATGTAAACTTCGAGTATGCCAAATTATGTTGTGTAGTTCCTCCAATAATAATTGAATCAGTGATGCTAATTGGTTTGGTACTAGCATGAGTTAGTTTGACAATAGATCGACTAGTGCCAAATCTTCCATTTCTTATATTTTGTGACATTCTGACCTCCTAGTTTTTATATGAATCCTTTCTTCTTTATTGCTGGAGGATTCCTCCTTCAAACATAAAGTAGGATATCACATGGGTTTCCATATTTGCTATAATTAGACCTTTTTGATACAAATGCCTCAACACATGTTCCATCACCGCCTTTTGGTGGGCAATAAATGTTATCTTTATAGTTATGAAAATTTATGTCATTTCTTTCTATGCCACAACATTAGCTTATGGGGGTGCATTGGAATCTTCTACAATGCTCATTTCATGTTCAATTTCAATTTCCACATCTACTTACTTGTTTGTTTTCCAATCACATTTCTTGTTCTCAGTGGAAGCACGAAAAATGTTTGCTCAAATTTTTGGCAAACACTGCTTAAGGATTAAGAAAAATCATCGATCTAGTATGTAATCAACAATTATGTGTTTTAGAGGTTATTGATCTCTAGATTTAAACATTAAAGCGATCACCGACACAATTATATAGTAGAATTTTAGCAACGAGTAAGAAATAAATAATAAATAAAGCACACACCAAATTTTGCGGTGGTTCTACTAATCTGTTACATGGGTCTACTTTTATCTTTTATTTCTTTTGTCTCTTTATATTTTTCAATTGATTACAATGGCGAAAAACATAAATTCAACCAAGTTTCATGAGTGGAATATGCTTCAATATATGGTTTAATATGGTCTCCCTTCTCCAAATAAAATATTCAAACACTTGATGTCATAGTGTATTTATTGGTTAGAGCTCCGGTCCAAAATATCTTAGTCCTATCGAAAAAATTCACTAAAATATTTCTAAATCCACTTGTTTAGTTAAAATAATAGGTCTTTCTTGGAGTGTGCATATAATAATTTTGGTTCAACATGGGATGGGTCGATACTAACACAACCATAGTACTTGGAGTAGTTGTCTTGAGATAATTCTAAGTATAAAACTAATTGATCCAAATTATTAGAATATTTGTGGTTGGTTTGTCCTTGCTCCATGTGGTGGCAATAGTAAGCATAAGCTAAACAATATTCTAGGAACCAATTCTTTTTGATTAAATTTTTGGATCAGTGGCTCTTGGTTGGGTAATCTATAAAGTTGGTTTGTTAATAACTTATACCTAGAATTTTTGCATTTCTCCCCAATATATTATTTAACTTCTCATTAACTCGGCATACTTGTCCATTCATTCCTTGATAATTCTTTTGGATTCTTACTTTAGATCATGAACTTTCTATGCTCTTAACCTGTCCAAATAAATATGGATATAATGACCGACAAAAGTGAGGCTCCACTTGAGTGACTATATCATTTAGGCTTTCTAATTTACCTCACTTGAAGCTCATTTGAGATGACCATTTATTAGACTGGGTTTAAGTAACCTAGCCTATAAATCTCTCAACCAGCATTAGATGAGGAGAGGTGAAATCTTGAATGACATATAGTGGCCCAGTCATCCTACTCCATGTGAGTAGTCACCTAGAGGATTGCGCCATAATGCGTAAACTAATCATCTATGCCATACAAAATATTTTTCTTAACTCCACTACCATCGTTTGAGGCAGAGCCTCCACATCTAATCCTACACCATCAATGATACCACCATTCTTCGTCTGACATTTCCCATTTCTAAATTAAGGAATATGATATATCTTTTTTTTGTTCTTTCTCCTCTATCTCATTTTTTGCATTATTGTCCAATTCACACTCTAAAACAATTAAGCCAACCATTCTAGCAATAACCAAACAATAAATTCCAAATCCCAAGCATAAGCTTAAAAATTTAACAATATAGAAATTTAAAGATTCTCCCATGACACTAATATGATTTACAACCCCAAAAATTCAGCTTTTCTCTTCCTCATCCTTCCCCAGATCAAGTTGAACCCACCTAGCAACAACATCACTTCCACTGAACACCATTCAACTCGAATTCTTGTATATGTTTAACGATAAGGTGCATGCTCAATTTGAGTTAGAATTTTTATTTTTGCTTAATGATTTTCTAGATTATGAAACTAAAGAGAGAGGGTTATGGGATTTACGATTCTTTTCTTTTTTATTCTTTTAGACTTAAGGATGAAATAAAAAATTCTAGGAAATGAAAATATTGATTTATGTTTTTACATAACTTCCACTCAGGCCTTCCGTAAAAATTAATTTACATAGTTATAAATTCCTTTGATAACATAATTTTAGTTAACCCCCCTTACAAAAGAATCTTACACTTTGAAATTATAAAAATATCTTTTTTTGAAAATAGTAGCTAGTTACACTCATTTTCGAATGTAAATGTTTAGAAATAAAATAAGCATAATTTGCATATGTTGATAAATTTAATATTATATTTATCTTAAACTAAATATGTTATTTTTGTTGACTATTCAACTGTTTACAAATAATTTGATCGTCGTGGGGATAAATTAATGAAATACTTCTGCTAATAAAATAATAACAATTTTTTATTTTTAAATATTACAGTTAGAATAGAGCAACTATTTTTTAAATTAGCCAATGGCGACTCTAGATCTAGAGGTCGATGACCTTTTCTCCCCTTAGATTTTCGTTCGGGACAGTAATTCTTTAGCTACGAATGCTCACGCCCGCTCGATTCGGTTTCTAGTCCCAGATCTGTTTGGCGTTTTCATAAGTTCAAGGTTGCGCTCCTCGATTTCAATGCGGTTGCTCGATAACAGGTCCATTGCCTCAACTTGATGTAGTCTACAATTTCCCTTCACACCAATAAAGTAGGTTGCCGATAGCACTAGAACATTTGCTTATGGTGTTATGGAGTATGATTCTCATGTGTAGTCAATATTTGGGTTGCAAGCCTTGTTTAATTCTCTACATTCAAAGGTAACCCCTAACTCTGCTCTTCTTGCTTTAGAGTCCTTTGATTCCTCTAGCTCGATCTTCACTGATAACAATTCTGGCCCCTAAAATGTTGTGGATAAATCTAGTGCCATTAGTGGATGTGGATGGTCATCTTTGTCAAAAAAGAGGATTGGAAATGTAGGCTCTTGCAGCTCTTTTTCTCTCAAGTAATACAAAATTGATTTTACCAATAAACCTATTCCACCACCTAGGGAAATTATGGATGCTGATATTGCTTTGTAGAAAGACTTTCTAGTTGATTTCTTTTTGGATGAGGCTTCCCACTACTCTATTGTAAAAAAAATTCTTGGTTAGTGGCAGTTGCGTGGATTGGTCAACGTCAAGTGCGATAACTGGATTTACCTTTTCAAATTCTCATTATCACAATAGGGATCCCATAACTTTGAATATGATCCTATTTTTATTGATGGAAAAATACTTTTAATTACCTAATGGAGCACTTCTGTTGACCTTGCCACTTTAAAAAATCTTATATATTCCCATTTGGGAACATATCTTTAATACTCTTCAGTTTACCAATCTCCTGAAGGAATTAACTTAATTGCCAACCTTGTTAGTCAGTTAATTTGTTTTGAATATCCACTTAACATAGATAGCTCCTTCGTTGTGCTAAAGCCCTAATTGGGGTTGACCCCTCTAGGCAGTTACCAAGTCATATTCCCATCTCCCTCACCGAGGATAGGGTAGCCTACATTGATATCTCTTACTAGTGGAAGTTGTCTAATTGCGACCTCTACCACTCCTTTGGCTATGTAATTTCATCTTGCCCATATTTCGATGCCACATTAGACTTCCCCCTAAGAATCCTCTTCCAAGGCCTCCATATAAGCAATGGTAGATCAAAGTTCCCCAAGCACTTTGATCTATGCCTCTTGATCCACCATATCCCTCTCCCCCTCCTTCGACCCTCTAGCTGTCCCTTCCTCCCTTGTAATGTTCTCGCCCTCTTGTATTGCCAACCCTTAGTTGTTGCCTCCACGTTTAACTGCTCAGTTCAACCCCATTGGCTACCTTTTATCATCACACGTTGTTTCCCCTATCTCTAGTCTTAAATTAGCCCATGTTTTCCATTCCAACCCATCTAGTGTTAAGTGCATTATTAAGGAACTATCTATAAAGTTGGCTAAAGGTACGTAGCTGCTCCAATGCAAAAAAGCTAGAACTTAGTCTCATAAGGAAAGTAGTTTATGCTACCATTCAAAATGGATGATATTCTCAATGTGTGTCTCAAACAATGAGAAAGATGAGAGTTAACTCTTTTACAGATATATGAATGATGAGCTAGTCCTCTTTATGAGAGTGAATACGGTGCCAAAAATTGAAGATTTGGCTTCACCAGATTGGGATCGAAAACATATTTTCTCGCCATGCTCTCCTAGATATTTGCCTCGAGCTTATTGGCGGGTTCCATAGACACATGGATTTATTCTAGATTTTTCTTAAGTTAATATTCATTGTTGATGGATCATATGCCATGGCTTCTTTGTTGGTGTAGTTAGCCTAGTTGGTTCGTTTTGTGCTTAATCGTTGATATTTGCTAACTGGCTAGGCAAGTTGGTAGTTATTTTTTGTGATGTAGGCCAAGCGCCCATGATTTCTATATCTTTAATTATACACACATATATACACATACATATATGCACATGCACACACAGATATATATATATATATATAGTACGATCGTATGATCTTCAGATCATACATCCTTTGTATTAAAAAAATAACAATTTATTTCCAAAATAACATTGAAATGCTTATTATTCAAAATTGTTGTAGGTTTTTTTATAAGGCATGGGTGAGGAGCGGTTAACCAAGGTCCATGGAAGTTGGTTTTATTTCTCCAATCATGATATCTAAAGCTATAAATTTTGGCCTTGATGCTCTTTCGAGTAGAATAATTTAATCTTTGGTCTTTGTTTGTAGGTGAATTTGGGTTACTTGTTCATTCTTTGAAATTCCAATTGTTCAAAATGCCTTTTGAGAGCATCCAATTTTAATTGGGGTGCAAAATAGATATATTTAACACCGTCTTTTCATTTCTCATGGTAATACTGAAATAAATTTATCAAACAAAGTTTCTGTTACTAACAGTCTTATTATGAGATATCTTTTAATTTACATATAGGAGCCTAAAACTATGTTTTGGAAGAATGATGATAGATAATTTGATTTAGGAAGTTCTTTGGTAGTTCATGGACCATCTTGTGAAAGGTGAACAATTGATATGGCGATTTAGTTGAACTTTGGTTTAATCATTCTACGCTTCATAATTTTTTTATTGATCAAAATTAGCTGTTACACATTACCTTTATTTATCCATTTTTTGAGAAGATAAATGAATATTTTATTAATCTCACTTATTATAGTTTACATATTATAGACCCAAAGTCCATTAGAAAAAAAGTGAGAAAATACACTACAAAACTTACAATGGGCTTAGCCCAATTAATTTTTTTACACACTTATGGATGTCAACTATAACTCCTTTATTCATCTCAATTCAAAAAAGGAAACCCTAGTTTTCATGTCGCCACAACTCTAAGGTGATTTTTCCTTGCCAATTGCAAATCCCATAGGTTCTAGAATTTTTCTTGCTTATATATTTTCATGGTATAAATTTTAAGCTTCAAAAGGTGGGTCAAGTGGTACTCGGTTGGTCGCAGGTTTTTCATGGGTAAAAAAAAATCAATAAATTCTCTTATATCGCTCAATGTATAGACATTGTATAACACATAAAATAGATATAAAATAGGTATAAAATTGGCGAGACAATATAATGATTAAACGAACACAAACCATCCATTATTAAAGTGCAACATTTTTAATGTGATTAGACATCACAATATGGATATGAATCGATATATCATAGTCCATCAATGACTACATAAAAGGGAAATATCAGTAAACACACACAAACACACACACAGGTATATATGTAAATTCATATTTGTGTCTACGCGTGCGTTGATAACTCCACAACAGTGAATAATGGAATAAGCAGTAGCTCCATAAAATATTAATATAAAAAAACCAAAGCCTTCTACTTTTAGTTGGTACTGCTCCATTAGCAATCACCATACCTGATTCTCAATCTACTCATTGAGGGTACCCTAGAGTTATAAGATACATAAATACAAATAGTCTCGGGACATACAACTGTCTAGTATGAGTGGTTTACAAGCCTAACATAATAGATATAAACTCGATGTATCATAAAGTAAGAGCAATATGGTATAACAAATCATACCTCACCCACTTCTACATCCAATAACTTAGTGCATATAAAACATCACACTAAACTACAATAATTATGGGTGTGCAACTCTATTCAGTACATATTGCACATACTAAGGTTTTGGCATGTTGGATTTGCTGATACTTAACAATAACAAAGACAACCATAAAATTCACCAATAAAATCATATTATACATCTGTAGTTTAGTAATATGGCTCCCTTGTCCTAATGGAAATACCACATAAATGACTCTATAGTGACAAACTTAGTTGTGCCACTAGCAACCTTTTGCCGATGAGCATCCTCCCCTAGTGAGCATCCTAACTAGGTATAATTTCTCTCTAAGGTAATCCAACTCTAGGGCCTGCTCATCAACCCCTATCCTTACATGAGTAATGATAGCATCAAATACATATAATTCTCCCCATAAGTCACATTTATATAGAATTTGCTAGCTAGAATAAGCCCAGACCCAAAAGCGACCGATTTTCGATGGTCAACAATTGATTAGTACTGATTAATTGCCATTCGGTTTAGTCAATTGCTTAGCTATATTTTCATCTGCAAACACCTGTGGATTAAATTCCTAAGTATAATTCCAAATCACATCATGCATCCCTAATGGTTTGTTATCAATTGGTATTTATCAAATATCGATCAGTCTTGATCGATAACTTAGCCAATTTTCTCCATCAATGGTACTTGACGATATCATTCTGTATCGATTGATGAGAATTTTCTTTATATTTCCCATTAGTCTAGTCATACGTTGATCTGTCTTTCACCTTTTATTTTCTTGTTTTGTGTGGAGACTCCAAAACTACAATGATTAGCTCCAAACACTAAAGTCAATTCTTTAAGTTGCTCTATGATCTAATCTTTATTCTCTTGCGTAAAAACTTCTCAAAATGATCCACTCTATACACTCTCAAGAGTCCACCATCCAAAGAATCAAAAACATCCCCTTAGATCTCCCAATTCTTGTGTAATCATTCATTCAGACATGCATTTAATCGCAACATATAATAAATAACGTCAAATCAAGCATAAGGTATCATTCAAGCATTTGAACAAACATCTAAGCTACACGTATAAGCCTATATAATTCTAACATGGGTTCAAATCCATTTAAAATCACTAAAACAACATTTAAAAATCATTTTCAAATCAGATTAGAAATAATAATATGGTTTTTAAGTTGAAAAGTGGTCCAAAACATTTTAAAACATACGTCACAACAAGTATGAGTTCGAGGTTATAAACCAGTCATTAAATTATGATTAAATCACCAAATAATCTCAACATCAGCCCATAATAGATATAGACAACAAAAGCAATGAAAATCCCTTCTAGAAAATACCAATTTAATGATCTATAATGATGTCTCTGGGTCTTAGACTAAAATCTATGAATTTCTCTTTAAATAGTAATATTTTTTCATGAAAAAAAATGTTGATCGAGGTTTAGGGATGTTTTTAGATTTGAAGTAAAATAGTAGGTACTCTAATCTATGTCGACCTCCAAAACTCGAAATTAACACCAAGCCATTGGTTTTGGACTTATGGGCATGATTACAAAATTTATCTAAAAACTATCCGTTCGTGATAAAACTTAAAATTGTCATAACTTTCAAATGGTTCGACCAAATTGCTGCTATGGCTACTTTATGGAAAGGGAAAACACTAATTCTTCATTTGGAACAAGAATCAACACCTAGCTTGACTTTTATAAATAGTTACAGTCGTACAAGTTTTTGGTTTCGAATGCTTACAAATTTTTGCCTAAGTACAAAAATGTCAAATTACACTATTTTCCAAAGTTTTACCTTAAGTTATAGCCATTTGATTATGTAAATAACGTATTATCTATCTAATCATTCTTAAAATTGTGGTTCATTAATTCTCGCCCCTTTAATAATTCTACCCATGAAACCTAATCATCAAGCAAGCATATAATCAAAAAATCAAAGCAACTAAGCATGCATAACATAAAAGCATAGCAACCAATCTGTACTAATATCCTATCATGCATAAAATACTAGCAAACTAACAAAGTAAAGGTGACATAACTAAGCGAAGAGATCTGAATACTTAACCTGCATGCTCTATTTGGTCTTCCAAGTATCAATGCCTTCATTGTCACTCTCATTGAACCCTCGATAGTTTTATGGCCCTCCTCCTGAGTTGTTTCACACTCTTCTTGACACAAATAAGCCTTCGAGGTTGTGTCGCTTTGGATTCAACTTGCAAGTCTTCTAGTTGTTCTTGTTTGATCAACCACAATGCTTCAGTCATGCACACACTTCCTAAGATGTGAAATATGGAAGATGTTGTGCACACCAACCTTCTTTTGAGGTAAGTCAACTCTATATGCAAGATTAACTATCCTCTCAAGCATTGAAAAAGTTTATACATATCTCGATGCTAACTTCCTCTTATCACAGAATCGATTTGTGTTTGTTAATGGAGAAATTTGGCAAACAAAATATCACCAAACAAGAACTCTAGATCATGCAGCGTAGCTCTTTTCTTTAACTTGTGTACCTTTCATTCATGTTTGAATGATCTCTATCTTCTCTAAAGTTTCTCTCACCATATCTAGCCCAAATATTAGTTTCTCCAATGTTTCAACCAATGCGATGGGGTATTGCATGGTTTCCTATATAAATTCTATAGTAGTTTTATGTTAATGCTTTGTTAGAACCTTGTATTTTGATGTTTTGATCGTGACAACTATATAAGTATATATTATATGAACTAAAAATTTTTGTAGGAGAAGATACTATTTTACTCGACGATAGATCGAAGACAAGAATTTAAAGAGAAGTTTCAATGTTTATAATTGGGTTGTCTATAGTCTAGTTAGTAGTTAATAATTATTAAAGTCTCTCCTAAGTGGTATATGCACACACATGGTTTAAAATTACTTTCAAAATCAAATACACAACTTATAAATTCATTATAAAAGATACTAAGCAAAAACCTTTCTACAAGAAGTTAATAAGGCATAAATCACCTGTTTCAGTCGACAAAACAGGGGTGTGCAGTCGACTGAAACATGCAAAGATGCACAAAATTTTTTGAAGGTTCAGTCGAATAAACACCCTTATTTAGTCGACTGAACCAAGTGTTTTTTCACAGTAAATTTGAATTTCAAAAATTTTCAAATGTTCAGATGACTGAATTTCTTTCCTCAGTCGACTGAATATCCATAACGGCTATTTTCTAAACGGTCACCTTCTTTCAATGAACATAAACAACTTTTAATCCAACAGTTGTTTCTGTATCTCTTGACCAAAACCTTTCACGAAGGATTACATCTTTTAAAGTCTATAAATAGCCTTGATTGCATTTGTTCCTATAACTTAATTTTCCAATTCTATTCTAATATTCTTGCTATCAAAATTCTACCATTTGCTTTCATAAACGTATTTAAATCACTCGTACGTTCAAGCATAAATTTATTTGTGATCAAAATTACTTCCAATCTTCACAAACTACACTATAAACCACAAAGAAGAAGATTATAGAAAGGGTGTACTCTAAAGACTTATCTCTTCTATCTACAGAGCAAAATCAGTTAAGAAATCTTGTTGTATTGTTGAAGTCCTGTTTGGTTGCATAAGCGGTAGAAGTCCTATTCGGTTGTCTAGGCGGTAGAAGTCCAGTTCGGTTTCTCAAGCAGTACCTATTCCTCCGGGTTAAGTGAGGGTTGATAGTTATGTTCCAGAAGGAGTCTGGGACTAGACGTAGAATGGGAGTTCAAACTAATATAAAAATCCCTGGTGTCATTTACTTTACTGTTTACTTTTTATTTTCATATTCTACACTAGTAGATAATTTAGTTTATATTCCATATTACGATCCATAGCAGCACTTACATCTGGCATCAGGGCAAGGCCATCATATAACCATAACATAGTTATTTGATACACAATTAATATGGAAAATAACACTAACACAAGTTTTATTGAAGGTCAATCCACTGCATGACCAACACTATTTAATGGTTTGAACTATAATTACAGGTCAAGCAGAATAAGAATTTTTATGCAAGCAAATGGATATGATACTTGGAACATTACACAAATTGAATACACTATAACCACTACACCATTTGCAGAATGATCAAATACACAAAAGATTGATGCTACATCAAATGCTAAAGCTATGAATATGTTATTTTGTGCATTAGACAAAAATGAATTCAATAAAGTTAGCATGTGTACAACTGCTTATGAAATTTGGAGAACTCTTAAAGTCACACATGATGGAACTAACAAAGTTAAACAAAGCAAGATTTCTATGCTTAAAAATCAGTTCCAAAATTTCAGAATGAGACCGGATGAAACTATAAATGACATGTATTCTAGATTTCAAGACATACATCATTCACTCTTGGCACTAGGAATTTTTTTTTTTCAAAATTTGATATTGTTTTTAAATTCTAAACTCTCTAACGGATGAATGAGAACGAAAAGTCTTGGCTATTGAAGAAGCTAATGACATTTCTACCATCAACCTGAAGAGTTAATTCGAAATCTGATGTCATATGAAGTGAATTTGCAGGCTAAGCGAGGTCAAGTGCAAGCTAAAAAGAATATCACATTCAAAGATGAACAAGAGGATTCAGATTCAGATGAAGATGACATGGCATTGATTGCAAAGAATTCCAAAAAGTTTTTAAAATTCAGAAAGAACAAAAAGTTTGGAAACAATAGGAGATACAATTCCAGTAAACTGCCATTCTCAAATCATGAATGCTATAAATGTTATAAGAAAGGTCATATGAAGAAATCCTATCCTGATAAAAGGAAAGATAGATTCAAAATAAGAAGGACAAGTACAAAAAGAAGCATGCATTCTCTGTTACGTGGGATGATTTAGAATCTTCATCATCATCAGACAGTGACACAGACAATGATTCTGAACAAGCAAACGTCTCCTTTATGGCTTCAACTGATGATGTAAGTGTTTTAACTTTCGATGATTTAATTGACATCAACTCAGAATTGTTAGATAAACTCAAGGAAGTTAAAAGAAAATATAAATATGCACCAGAAAAACTAAACAGAACTGAAATAGAAGTTGATATGCTAAGAGATGAAAAGAAATTTTTACAAGAAGAACTTGTTAATACATAAGAATCTTTGTCTAATGTTTCTTCTCAACTCATTATGCTATCAAATGAAGTAGAAGTGCAAAAAGAAAAGAATATGACATTAGCTTCAGAAAATCATGATTTAAAATCGAATGTCAAAATTCTTGGATTGAAAAATACTGGTCTTAATATCGAGTTAGAGAATATTACCAAAATTGTAAATAAATTTAATAAAGGAAGAGAAAATCTTCCTAAAATTATTAGTAATTCTCAAACTACCACCAATATGAATGGTTTAGGATATAAAAATTCCTCAAAAACAATTTCAAAGAAGAATAGTATACAATAAAAAATTCAAATTGCATAATAGTTTTATAAAAGCAAAATCAAAGCCAAAGGTTATTAATAAAAAAGAAATTGGTAAAAAAAATACTATAAAAATTTGGGTACCAAAAATCAACAATAATTTAATCAGAAACAAATATATAAAATCTTTTATAACTACAGTTAATAAAAATAAAGATTTTATTTATAAAGGGAATTCTAAACCCTCTTGGTTTTGGCTTCTTAAGGTCTAACTCTTAGGACCTTAATAAAAGGTTGGTACCAACATCATTCATATTTATTTGTAGCTACCGACTGATAAAAGAGGAAAGTGGATACTAGACAGTAGTTGCTCAAAACATATAACAGAAAATAAAGATATGTTGACCAATATCTACTCGGATGGAGGATCTGTCACATTTGGAGATAATTCCAAAGGCTATATCATCGGCAAAGGCGATGTGAGCAATGACGGTACATCTAACTTACGTCTAATTACAAATGTTTTACTAGTTAAAATTAAAAAAATAATTTACTAAGTATAAGTCAGCTATGTGATAAAGGTTTAATATAGCTTTTTCAGAAAATAAATGCAATATTTTTTATCAAAATAATAACCTTATATTTGAAGGAACTAGAGAAAGAAATATTTATATTTGAATATGAAAGTCAATCGTAACACAAATATGTGTCTAGTAGCTAAAGGTAATGATCCTTATTAGTTATTTAAAAATTATCTAAGAACAATTTAGTTAGAGGTTTACCAAAGATGAATTTTAAAGTAAAAAAATATTCGTGATGCTTATTAGTTAGGGAAATTAACTAAATCTTCTTTTAAATCAAAGAAAATGATTTCTACATTACAACCACTTGAGTTATTACATTTGGACCTTTTTAGACCAACTTAAACTCAATCTATAAACCATAATATATATCTTTTTGTAATAGTAGATGATTTTTAAAGATATACATGGACAATATTTTTGAAAAATAAAAGTGATACTTTTGAATACTTTAAAATATTTGCTTAAAGGATTCAAAATATTAAGAATTTAAAAATTAAAAATATCCAAAGCGATCACAGTGGTGAATTCGAAAATGAATCTTTTGGAAATTAATGTAATAAGAAAGGAATTGCTCATAATTTTTCATTTCCTAGAACTCCACAATAAAATGGAGTTGTAGAAAGGAAAAATAGAAAACTTTAAGAATGTGCTAGATCTTTATTGAATGGAAGTTCTCTACCAAAACATTTCTGGACAGAAGTTGTAGCAATTGCTTGTTATGTTTTAAATAGTGTTTCCATTAGACCATTAACTAAACATACACCATATGAACTTTTTAATGGAAGAAAACCTAACATATCTTATTTTAAAGTTTTGGTTCAAATTTTTTTATATTAAATATAAAAGATAAGCTTGGCAAATTTGATCCAAAATCTGATGAAGGAATATTCATTGGTTACTCGGAACGAAGCAAAGTTTACAGAATTTATAATAAAAGAACTAAAGTAATCGAAGAAACACTTCATGTGTCACGCGATGAAAATTTCATAATTAATCATAAAATAAAAGATAAAGAAACTATTTCTAAATCAAATGACTCAGATGATGAGTTTGATAATACTGCAAAAATAATACAGATAATAATTTTTAAAATAATGATGAAATAAGATCCCCACTAAGAGTTTTGAGAAATCCCCCTATCGAAAATAAAATTAGAGAAATAAATACCAATGTAAGAACACGAAATCAACTAAATCAAATGAGTCATTAGCCTTTCTTTCAAATATTGAACCCAAAAATCCTAAAGAAGCTTCAACTGATGACTACTAGATAATAGCTATGCAAGAAGAATTAAATCAATCTGAACGTAATGATGTTTGGGACTTAGTTACTAGACCATGTAACCAAGCAGTTATAGGTACAAAATGGGTTTATAAAAATAAAGGTGATTAGCAAAGAAATATTATTAGAAATAAAGCTAGACTAGTTGCTCAAGGTTATAATCAAGAAAAAGGAATAGACTATGATGAAACATTTGCACTCGTAGCTCGTCTAGAAGCTATACGTATTTTATTAGCATATGTTTGTTTTAATAATTTTAAACTTTATCAAATGGATGTAAAAAGTGCTTTCTTAAATGGTTTTATAAACGAAAATGTATCCGTATAAAAACCTCCTTTATTCGCTCATGAAAAATATCCAAATCTTGTTTAAAATTTAAAAAAGGTTTTTTACGGTATAAAACAGGCACCTCGTGCTTGGTATGATTGTCTTAAAAGTTATTTAATTAATTCTGGTTTTAAAATTGGTAAAGTAGATCAAAATTTATTTACAAAAAAGATAAAAATGATATTTTAATAATTCAAATTTTTGTAGATGATATTATTTTTGGTTCCACAAATGAAAAATTATGTCAAGAATTTTCAGAAATTATAACAAAAGAATTTGAAATGTCCTACATGGGAGAACTTTCATATTTTCTTGAATTACAAATTAAACAATTAACAAATGGAATTTTTATTAGTCAAAAAAAATATTGTGATAATCTCATAAAACGATTTGGTATGGAAAATACTTCTGCTAAACCAACACCTATGAGTACTACATTACATCTTGATAGAGATGAAAATGGAAAAAGTGTTGACCAAAAACTATATCGTAGTATGATTGGTTCATTACTATATTTTACTACAAGTAGACTTGACATAGTGACAAGTGTGCGCTTGTGTGCAAAATTTCAAGCAAATCCCAAAGAATCACATTTGCAGGCAGTGAAGCGATTTTTGCGATACTTAAGCAAAACTAAAGAGTACGGTCTCTTTTATCTAAAAGAATATCCTTTTGAAATAGTGTCGTATAGTGATGCTAATTTTCGAGGATATCGAACGGATCGAAAGGGTACCAGTGGTACTTGTCACTTTATTGGACATCTTTACTATCTTGGTTTAGTAAGAAACAAAATTGCGTTTCACTCTCGACGTGTGATGCAGAATATTTCTCTGCTGCTTTGGCATGTGCTCAAGTAATATACATGCAGCAAGCACTACAAGATTTTGGAGTAAATCTTTCATTTTCAACAATTTACTGTGAAAATACAAGTGCAATAAATTTATCAAAAAATCCAATAAATCACTCTAGAATTAAACACATAGATATAAGACATCATTTTCTTAGAGATCATATAGAAAAAGATATTATTTCATTAGAATTTGTTTTTTTGAAAATCAATTAGTTGACATATTTACAAAACCTTTAAATGAAAATATGTTTATAAAACTACGTCGAGAATTGGGTATTATATCTTTATGATTTATAATTTAATTTTTTTAAGAATCTTTTTAAAATTTATTTTGAGAAAAATAAAATTTTTGTCAAAAATTGTTGCTGTTGGCACTTGAACTCGGGTTGCTGGTAAGGGAGTTACATGTTTTTCCATTATGCTATAGTATTTCTTGTTACACTAACCAGTATCTTCCTCATATTACCTGAATGGTTCTTATCTCCTAATCTTTTCCAACCTCATATAGTTTACTGGTCATAATCGTTCAAGAATTTTCATTCTCAGCTTTATATACCTGAAAATAACCTTTTACTCTTGTATATAAAGACTTATATCTCATCATTTTGTTCATCATCATTCCTCAATATAATTTTACTAAGCTTAAAAACCTTTTTATTGTCTTCGCATGATGAATCCAATCAATCACTATCATTTTGAGCACACCTTCCTTAGAATCGTCAAAACACTCCAACAAATCCACACCGGTTTATATACCAGTTAAAATCACACCATCGCCTTCTCATCATACTGGATATACTCCTTAGGGAAAATGAACTAAATGTACTTTACGTTTTGGTTCTCCGTCAACAAAGGAGAAAATTGACAATATTCATCATTACCAGAGAGAGACTTTGGAACTGCAGCGTGAACTATATTACGAATAGAAAGTAAACGCTAAGCGTTTAAGTTTTCTGGACAAGTCGTGTTAAAGTTCTGCTGGTCTTCATCAAAAGAGAGCATAGATCAACCTTCGCCAAACCATTCTCAGGCTACACCAAAGTCTTGGGAATGAAGTCCACAACATCCTCAGGTGTTACCAAACTCCTGGGAACGCAGTATTGTTTGGTCACCAATCCAACCATTGCAAGAGATAATGAAGATTGAACCGCACTCAGACGACTCTCACTACTCAAGAAATTAAAATTTTATGTATTTTGTTTTTGAGTAAGTGTTGTATATTTCTTAAAATAATGTTTTTAATATATAATAATTATATAATAACCAAACTTTTAATATTATTTAAGTTTTTATAAGAAAATCTTTAGAATAATAAGTTAAAAATGCATATCAGCACAGTTTCAGTCGACTCAACCTAAAATTCCAGTCGACAGAAACTTCAAAGAAATTTTTTTTATATAAGGAAACTCAGTCGACAGGCCTGGGTATTTCAGTCGACTGAATTTGAACTTTTTTAGTCTAGTTGATGCGGGAAAATTTTCTCTGCACATTAGCCGACTGAATTTTAATTTCAGTCGACTAAACATTCTTAGTACTTGAAAATTTCTAGATTTCAGTCGACCGATCCTATATTTCAAGTCGATTGAACTAGGTAATTTTTAGGCAAAAATTTTCGGGTTGAAAACCTATCAATTTCAGTCGACTGCCCCCTATCACTCAGTTTACTTAATTGATGTTTTCTGGGTTTTTAAAATGAATTGGCACAACTTCCCACCCAACTTTTCATGAACCATATAAATACATCTCCTTCTCTCCAAAACCCTACTACATTTTTCAACAAGCAAACCCTAGGCCCCAT
The DNA here is from genome assembly GCA_030737815.1 of Allium fistulosum. Taxonomy (NCBI): domain Eukaryota; kingdom Viridiplantae; phylum Streptophyta; class Magnoliopsida; order Asparagales; family Amaryllidaceae; genus Allium; species Allium fistulosum. Next base: position 696,454,077 of record CM060904.1, read on the forward strand.
TATCTTCAATCAAATTTTTCTACTACAAATCCACTCAAATCAAATGGCTCCAAGAACAAAACGACCTCGATAAACATTCGCCGGACCATCCAAAAGCCCAATTAGGTCTTTTCTTCACAATGAAACAGCCTTTACCCATTTCAATTCCATGCGAAGCTCAAGGATATTCGATGGTTCTTGTGTCAAATATCCGGATTTTAGTGCCTACAAAATCCGAGAAACTGCGGAAGCAAGTGGTCTTGAGAGCTTACTTAGTTTTGATGCCAACAACATCAAAATCTACCCCCTCCTAATCAAACTCTTTTTTGCCAATATGAACTTGGATCACCAAGATCCAAGAAATAAAGACGATTACATTTGGACACTTGTTTGCAGCATCCGAATCTACCTTCCCCTCCAACGTCTTGGCTATATTCTCCATTGTCCGTATGAAGGCATCGACACTAATAACGTTGAAGTAGATATGAAGAACGGGGATGATGTCTCTCATATATTTCTTTCTGATTGTATGATCGTTCTCAAATCCATCGGCTTTCGACCGAAGGTATGGATCCTTTATCGTGCCCTCATCCGCTCCATCCAACCTCGTATCGGAAGCAATGTGAAAGTCTACAAGCGCGACTTCCAAGTGCTCTATGCAATCTACTCCTCCCAACACATCAATTGGGCCAAAGTTACCCTTGATAATTACTCATGGTCAATCATAAGAGGAGCTTCAAGTCTATCTTCTACGGAGCTTACATTATGCAGATTCTTCTGAATTTTGGCGTAACCATCCCCGATGCCGATTTCATTACCGTTAGTGAGCTTAACACTAAGATGTTAAGTCTTATGGGCTTGCCAATACGTCCGCTGCCTAAACAAATAATTAGCTTCCAATAATGGGCGGCTAATGGGGTTCAAGGGATTCCGCAACCCCAAGAGACTCATATCGGCTCCTCTTGCTCCCAACCTTCCCTCCAAGTCGAGGAAAAAGACGACGACATCATAGATCTCCACAGTGATTTTCCTCCTAAGCAAGGTTTAATCACCGTCTCAAGGAATCAATGCAAGCTAAATTAAAGTTTGACCAATGTTAAGAAAACTGTCGTCAAGACCAATAAGAAGCTCAACTCCATCAAGGGCTTCTTAAATAAAATTTGGGAAAAAATCTCTTGCACCGGCTCTACTTCCACAAGTGTAGCCGATCCTCCTGCGCCTTTTTCTTGGACAACATCTGAGGAGGAGGAAGGTGAATGGGAAGAATCTAACAGCGAGGAAGTTTAGTCCATATTTTTTTATCTTATGCTTATGCATGTTTTTCTAATTTTTGTTGTTGTTTGTTTGATGTATCCATGAACATTGTTATGTAGGTTGTTTGTTTTATATCAATGTTGTTTTATTTATGTTTTGTTAAGTAATATAGTATTTAATCTCTGTTGTTCTTGATTTAAGTTATTCATGTTTACATTATTAAGTAATATTCATATTCATCTATATTCTCATTGTTATGCACTTAATATTCCTTTTTGTTGATGATAAAGGGGGAGAAGTATGAGATAAATGGGTAGTTCATTAATACAGGGGAGTTCTAATTGTTTTTTATAAATTTTTATAAACTTTTGAACTTACATAGTTGTCATCATCAAAAAGGGGGAGAACGAATATAAATATAAACAGGTAGTTCATTAATTGAGGGGGGGGGGGAGTTTAATTGTTTTTTATAAATTTTATAAACTTTTGAACTTACATAGTTGTCATCATCATAAAGGGGAAGAATGTTAGAACCTTGTATTTTGATGCTTTGATCGTGACAAATATATAAGTATATATTATATGAACTAAATTTTTTTGCAGGAGAAGATACTATTTTACTCGATGATAGATTGAAGACCAAAGAATTTAAAGAGAAGTTTCAATGTTTATAATTGGTATGTCTATAGTCTAGTTAGCAATTAATAATTGTTAAAATCTCTCCTAAGTGGTATATGCACACACAACATGGTTTAAAATTACTTTCAAAATCATATACACAAATTAGAAATTAATTATAAAAATTTACTAAGCAAAAACCTTTCTACAAGGTGTTAATAAGGAAGAAATCACCTGTTTCAGTCGAATGAACAGGGGTGTCCAGTCGACTGAAACATGCATAGGTGCACAAAATTTTTGAAGGTTCAGTCGACTAAATACCCTCATTCAATCGACTGGACCAGGTGTCTTTTTACAATAAATTTAAATTTCGATTTTTTTTAAATGTTCGGATGATTGAATTTCTTTCCTCGGTTGACTGAATATTCATATCGGCTATTTTCTAAATGGCCACCTTCTTTCAACAAACATAAACAACTTTCAATCCAACAGTTCTTTCCGTATCTCTTGACCAAAACCTTTCACGAACTATTACATCTTTTAAACTATATAAATAGCCTTGATTTAATTTGTTTCTATAACTTAATTCTCTGATTCTGTTCTAATATTCTTGCTATCTAAATTCTGCCATTTGCTTTCATAAACGTATTCAAATCACTCAAGCATTCAAGCACAAATTTATTTGCGATTAAAATTACTTCCTATCTTCACAAACTACACTATATACCACCAAGGAGAAGGTTATATAAAGGGTGTACTTTAAAGACTTATCCGTGCTACCTACAGAGCAAAATAAGTCAAGAAATCTTGTTGTATTGTTGAAGTCTTATTCGGTTGCTCAGGCGATAGAAGTCCAATTCGGTTGTCTAGGCGGTAGTAGTCCTATTCGGTTGCTCAGGCGGTGTAATACATGTTCCTATGAATTAAGTGAGGGTTGATATTTAAATTCCAGAAGGAGTCTGGGACTGGACGTAGAACGGAAGTTCGAACCGGTATAAAAATCCCTGGTGTCATTTACTTTACTGTTTATTTTTTATTTTCATATTCCGTACTAGTAGATAATTTAGTTTATATTCCAATCAAAGGCTAGATGCTAGACTCATAGTGATGATGGAAAAAATAGAGGAATGAGTAGAGTCAAAGAAGATGAAGCAGTAGAGGCTTGATCTTGAAGGTTACCTTCGAAAGGATAGGAGATTGTTTGTTCCCGATGTTGATGAATTATGGGATGAGGTGCTACGAGAGTGCCATCATTCTAGATTGACCATACATACTCATGGTAATAAGATGTATCGTTATATAAAGTAGACATATTATTGGGAGGGAATGAAGAATGATGTCTGGACGTTCAACTTAAAGTGTGTGAACTTCCCATTAGTAAAGGAAGAGTAGAAGAAGCTAAGTGGGTTGATGCAACCACTTGAAGTTCCGATGTGTAAATAGGAGTAAGTTTTTTTGAGGACTAGAGGAGGGTTTGATAGCATTTGGGTCATAGTTGATAGATTAACGAAGAGTACCCGATTCATACCAATTAAGTCTAATATTATGGCATCCAAATTGGCCGAGTTATATATGAAATGGGTGGTGCAATTCCATGATGTGCTAAAGAGCATTATAAGTGACCGAGACCCATTATTTACTAGTGTGTTTTTGAAGAGCTTGCAAGGTATTGGGAATGGAGCAGAGTCTTAGTATATCTTATCACTTGCAAATGAATGAGCAGATCAAAAGAGTGAATCGTATATTGGAGGGCCTTGTAACGCTCCACCTTTATACCCTCATTAACAAAGAATATTAACAAGTAATACCGTCTGCTATTTTGGAGAATAAGACTGTTTAGGCACGACCATTTATACAATTTCTTTGTTTGAGTATCGAATACATTGAATCTATAAATTTAATCTTTTTGTGAGGAGGAATTCAACGTATACTATCCAGGCACAAAACAATAATACAGTGGCATATTATGATTTAGAGCAATATAAAACATCATAGTCACATAATCGCAGACTACATCGGTAAATATAATTGAAAGCATAACACATAACATACATAAGGACTAAGGTAAATCACCATGTACAAAATGAGTCTACATCTCATATAATGTACATCCATAAATAAGTCAACATCTCAAAATGAACTAAGGTTATATATATATATATATATTACAAGCATAAACTTCTACCCAAGCTAGCCAAAGTCTAAAGCCAAAAGTCCTGCTACCTATCAAGTCTCTGTCTAACCCAAGCATTAAAATAACACTCGGGTTAGACTATCTCTAATTATCAAAAAACCGAGTCCATAATAATAATATATGCTAGGTTGAACATCAAAAATTAATGTCGTAAGTTATACTTCATTAATCTTCTAATACTTCATATAACACTTCATGAATTAAATGTGCTCATTCATAACCAAACATCAAAGTGATAATTGACATCAAATAATATCATAGAAATTCACAACTACGAATGCAAGCAAAGGACAAGCATCACAAGTTAATAATCATCAACGTGCACTTCGTATGTAAATAAATAAGCACTTCACCAGTCGACTATATGACAAGTGCATCGCAAGTAAACATCAGATACGAGCATATCGCTTGTCGTCATAAATAGCTAGCCTAATAGATAACATCGCATGTCAACCTAAGATACGATAAAATCACAAGTCTTAACCCACGCGTAAGCAAATAACACTAGATGGGCCTGAAAACATATAAAGTCTCCCACGGATCACCCAAGGACGAGTCGAAAACTTGACGAAATAAGTTCTATATACTTTCTACAAGTAATCATTTAAGCAACGACCGTATGTCCCATAACCACTCTGGTTTACTGAAATGTTTTCTATAATTTAGCAAACTCCACCCAAAAAGTGTGATATACCACCAATTAGTAACTAGATAAGTATCCTGTAATGTCCCAAAACCACTTAACGTTACTTAATTATTTACTAAATGATTATAAAATCCCACTCATGCAAAATAATTGTTCATTCGAACAATCCAAGAATGATCGGTAAAACAAACGCAAACGTTTCGTACCACTCATTTTATTAAACCGTTTAAATCGATTCCTCACTCTAGTGAGTTAGTGTGTTTATACAATAAAATAGTTTTGTTTTGATATGATACAACAGAGTGATACAATGAATATCAATATACATCAAAGATATGATACAAGAAATAGCAGTGGAAAAGAAAATAGATAACACCAGCAGCGGATAATCTCCATCTCCAAAACGCCAATCCAGAAATAGCTCGAACTCCCAATAACGATGCACAAAGATAAGCAAGTGCAGTCCGATCCAAAGACTGAACTAGCTCCAGATAATCTACTAAATCTAAATATCTGAAAAACCCAACTCTAGACTGCCCGTGTAGAAAAATTTTGAGCACCTAGAGTTTAGGAAAGAAACAATAAACTCCGGATCAGTCATGGGACTGGTGTGAGCAACAAAAATAGTTTATCTTTAAAAACGAACAACACGAGAATTTTTTTAAAGTCAATTCGCAATGCTTTTGGAAAATGAAACTACCATAAGGCCTCCCGCCACACACACAATGCAAACGCAGAATTGGAGGAGGATTTCTCCTTATGATAGTCAAAGATGCTTACTACGCAAAACAAATCATTTTTGATATTATTATTAGTGCATAGTGGAAAAAGTATTTCTAAAATAGAATATCAATCTTAGCCAACATACGACCATTATCGTATGCCTACTATAGCTACCATCTAAACAGTGGTGACCACCATACGTAAATGGTAGGTTCTACAACTAATACCGTACAAAGTTCGTATTGGAAGATGGATTTTCAACAAATGGTCAGGCTAAGGAACTTCCTATGCCACGAAGGAACGCCTCTGGCTGGACGCTCCGAGAGACAACCTGCTCTCTGCCAAACAAGGCCGGCTACCCCCCTTCCCGGGGAATATACAAAACCTCAGATATGCCACCCCCGGTCCTTTGGGACCTTTATTCGAGCGCTCGGTAATCAACATCACACATAATAAATAAAATGTGTCCACATGAGTAAGTATCTGGGCTCCATACCATGATACTACCCTTTTCCAAAAGGAATGGTCATACCCTAGGGAAGCTACCCCTGAAACCTTGCTGCATCTTTCCTGTTTCGACCATTTCCGGGTTATGAGGCCTGACGATGTCTCATCCACAAAGCTATGCTTTTTCACAAAGCCACGCTTTGATCACAAATGATCAAATAAATGATCATCACACAGCAACACTCAGCATGCCACATTACCAAATTGGGAATATATCGCTGATAAATTTCAACTACATAACCTCTGAGCTCGTACGTCTCAGAGAAGGGTATTAAGCTAAGAGAATAAATTCTCCGCCACCAAACAGAAATGTATTTGAAAGAAATCAGCTTTATATCTGAAAATGTAATGTCAAACACGTAACCATACAAGTCTATTCCAGGTTCGAACAGAACCGAAGGCACTTCCGAAGAAGCCCTTGCAATCTAGGTATTCACAATCCCGATCGGATTTCCCATCACTTAGGAAATCTCTATACCGGCGCGACTCAGTGCAGAGACAATCGATAGGTCATCCTATCGTTCTCGCAAATACCCGGTCTTCACCACCGGTCTTCAAATGCCATCCATATACGACGTATCACTATTCGGAATGGGTTATATGACATAAAGGTCTTTTCCCGGCTAACCCGAATAGTGAGCGCAATATTTAAAAACATATGGATATGTGATTTCAATTAAGTCACAACTTAATAATTCAACTTCTTTTTTTTAAATGGTTTCAATCGATTACCATTTCAAATCTTTTTAAACAAAAAGATTTACTTCACAAAGTTCACCCAGTTTCACAAAAAATCCATCCACAGATTTCAAAACAATTTCCGTTTCAATTGGATTAACTTGTTAAATCTTTAAAACAAAGATTCAACTTATAGCTTTCAAAACAATTTCATTTCGAATGGTTTAAACAAATCATCTTTTTTAAATCTGTTAAAAATAAACAGATTCAATTCATAGCTTTCAAAAAGAATTCATTCATAACTTGGAAAACCATTTTTCAATTCAATCTTGAAATTCCTTTAATTAAACTGGAATTTCATTTCTTATCTGAAAGCTTTTATTTTTTTAAAACAAACAGTTTTCATTTTGGAAATCTGATTCATTTATACGAGTTAAGGTTCTTGGGTTAAATCCAAATTCTCAAAATTATACTTTTAAAATGGTTTAATTTCATATAAACATATTTATACATTTTTCTTTTCTTACCATAATTTCCAAACATGGAATTCAATTCCAAATTTGAATTCAAATTCAAACTAAATTATTTAAATTGAAACTTTACCAAGTTATTCAAAATAGCTTTTATCTTTGAAAACACCTTTTTCAAAAGCTTTAATATTTAACCCAAATCCATTTCCAAAATCAATTGAAATTAAAATTTCAATTTCAAAAATATTAAATTTAAATCATCTGTGACTTAACCGATTTCCACGTGAAATCCATATTTGTGTGTGTAAAAGTGTGGTCCAGGGGTTTAACACAATAGTGCAACATCATTCAATCATCACAGATCAGAATACAGAAATATAGTTGATAAGCGGTATAAACTATAACGCTCATCTTCCATTCACAGATCACAGGTATATAAAGGTCACAGATAATAAATTACAGCTCCCAACACAAATCAGGATATATCACAAAGCATCACATATCAGGGATATCAAACAATCAAATCATCCAGCATAATCCAAACATTCATAAGTGAGATCAGTTAATTGTCTAATTAATTCAAATCAGATAAATTACTTCGGGATTACTGATCCTGGTTAATTAACATTAATAAATTACAAATTATTTTGATTAATTATTCTTTAATCGTTTATTAATTAACCATTAAAAATAAATTGATTGACCTTATAATTCATCAACCTTTAATTTTTAAATAATTAACCTTTAATTATTTAATCCATCATTTAATTTATTATCTTTAATTAATTAATTGACCTTTAATAAATTTATTATCATTAAATTAATCATTCTTAATTAGTTATGATAAATGACTACGCTTAATCTTAAATCAATGTTAATTACTTGCTTAATCCACTTTTAATCATTAATTAATTACTTTTAATTAATCAATAGATTTTTAAACAATAAAACTTTAAAATTTAACCTTTAAAATAAAACTCATTATTAGCCCATAGGTTAACTTAAACTTTTAAGTTAATTTAAATTTACTAATTACTCCATTTAATCTATTTAAATTAACTTGAAAATTAACTTGATTAATTCAAGTAAAAATAAATAAATTGTTAAACTCATATTTATCCAAACCTTCTTAATATCATTAATCGTTTTAAAGATAATTTATCTTAAGAAGATAGTTTAAAACTTGGTTGTTTTAAAATCCTAAAACTTGATTTATTGAAAATTTAAAAACCTGCTATCTATTTAATAAAACCCGAGTAAATTGTCGAGATACCCGATCCCTCCTTCGAGTTCCTCACATTATTCATTTCCCCGAGCAATATCACGAATCCCTTCGGGTCAAATCCACATTTTCACGCGTGCTACACGAGCTAACCATCGTCTTCCCCACATTCACAAACAACCCAGCTCAAAGCGTTCGCGTGCACATGTACGCTACGACCACCAATCTCTGATCATCGATGCTCCCTCCAGCATGTCGCCAAACCTCTCTTTGGTCGACTCCGACCACCCAAAATCACCACGTAGCCCAAAATCGAAAACGAGCATATAAGAACTCCACCTGGAACCACTCGATCATCAACAATCACCCCGTATCGCCGACCACGACCATCTGAGACCACTGCCTTGCAATCACAGATTCGCCGACCATCCACTCACCCTTTCCCCCACATGCGATCTGTTCCGATGCCCCAACGACGTCGATGTGACCCCGCAAACCCAGACAACCCAAACTATACACAAAACCCTAAATCGAATTTGTTCCCTTAATTTACGAATTGGAAAATTCCTCTGATAATTTTCTTGAGATCCATGATATTTATATTAGCTTCAAACAAAACTTCACAAAAAATTATTGGATCAATCATCTGTAATTTGTCACAATGCAATTTTACTTCAAATTCGAACTGCTCTGAGAATTCTAAACTAAAATTCATGATTTTTATCTTAAAACTCATATTTTCCGAAGAAGTTTCAAGTTATGTAATTTGCTTATCAAATTCTGATACTTGATTTTAAAAACTTCCTTCTGTTCTATCTTGATTCCAGAAAAAATTCAAACTTGTTTTACTTGAAATAAATTTTAAACTTTAATTTATGATTAAACAAACATATAATGTTTGAATCTCAAAGTATAACAAAGATCAGGTGAGTAGATTTTGGATTTTTGATCAAAGCTTTTATGTTCTGAGCCAAGAACAGAGATGTATAAATTCAACAGGCATGCATACTTACAAACATTCATAAATACAGAGATAACTCATATATATACACAAACAAAACATCATCCATCTCAGACTTCACAAGCAAACAGATATTTATTTACTTAAGTTTTAATTTAAAAATGTTTACTCACCTTATTTTACAGAAAGAAACAGAGCTTTCCTTTTTGTTTTGAATTTGTTTAAAGCTTCAAACAGACTGCAGACTTCAATCTACATCTGCTTTCAAGTTGAATCTTCATTTTCTTTTTTTTTCTTTTTCCAAAAAACTTGTTTCTCCCAGGTTTCCAGATTTAAATTTTCCTTCTTTGTTTTGATGTTTTAAACAGAAGTTTGTTTAAGTTTGAGATAACCTTTTAGGTTTGCTTTGTATAAATGGAAGAACTGAGAGGAAGGAGGTTGATATATAGGAGATGATATGTGACGGCTCGGGTTTTGCCCGCTCGAAAATCAACATCCGTACTTCACATTGTACTAGAATGCCGCAGATTCGACCGTTCAAATCCGATTCGCCGGAGCTATAACAACATTAAGTAAATAACACAGCGGAAGAAATGAATAATACATTGATATACAATATCTGATACAACAGAGTGATACAATGAATATCAATATACATCAGAGATATGATACAAGAAATAGCAGCGGAAAAGAAAAGATAACAACAGCAGCGGAACAATATCAATAGAAGTGATAACTCCAAAATGATCTTCGGACAAGAATGAATCCACAACTCCAAGATAAGCAACTCCGATGAATGAACTAGCTCCAGATAATCTACTAAACCTGAATATCTGAAAAGAAACCCAACTCTAGACTGCTCGTGTGGAAAATTATGAGCACCCAGAGTTTAGGAAGGGAACAATAAACTCCGGATCAGTCATGGGACTGGTGTGAGCAACAAAAACAGTTTATCTTTAAACAAACACAAAGGGTTTTAAACATTGAAATCCGCAATGCTTTTGGAAAATGAAACTACCATAAGACCTCCCACCACACACACAATGCAAACGCAGACTTGGAGGAGATTTCTTCTTATGATAGTCAAAGATGCTTACTACGCAAATCATTGGATTATTATCATTAGTGCATAGTGGAAAACAATTTGAAAGTATAATATTAATCTTAGCCAGCATAGGTACCATTATACTATGCCTACTATAGCTACCATATTAGATGGTAGGTTCTACAACTAAAACCGTACAAAGTTCGTATTGGAAGAATGGATTTCCAACAAATGGTCAGGCTAAGGAACTTCCTTCCGCCGCATGGGATCGCCTCTGGCGGGACGTCCCGAGAGACAAACTGCTCTCTGCCAACAAGGCCGGGTTACCCCTGTAACAGGTAACTCACGAATATGTCATCACCCGGTCCTTTGGGACCTTTATCCGAGATCGGTATCCAAAATCACACATCATAAAGAAAGTGTATCCACATGAGTAAGTATCTGGGCTCCATACCATGATACCACCCTTTTCCAGAAGGAAATGACATACCCTAAAGGGCGCGACCCTCATAACCTTGCCGCAACGATCCTGTTTCGACCATTTCTGGGTAGTGAGGTCCTGACGAAGTCTCGTCCACAAAGCTACGCTTTGTCACAAAGCCATGCTTTGGGTCAACAGATGATCAACCTATGATCACAAAGATAAATGATCAAACAAATGATCATATCACAAATGATCAAACACTGATCATCACACAGCAACACTCAGCATGCCACATTACCAAATTGGGATATATCGCTGATAAATTTCAACTACATAACCTCTGAGCTCGTACGTCTCAGAGAAGGGTGTTAAGCTAAGAGAATAAATTCTCCGCCACCAACAGAAATGTATTTGAAAGAAATCTGCTTTATATCTCAAAGTGTAATGTCAGACATACAATCCATACAAGTCTGTTCCGGGATCGAACAGAACCGAAGGCACTTCTCACGAAGCCCTTGCAAATCCGGATAATTTCCAATCACGTCCGGACTTCCCGTCACTAAGGATGATAAAACCTCTATATCGGGGATCAGCCGATGCAGAGTAACTCGACGGTAATCCTTCCGTTTTCAAAAATATTCGGTCTTCAACACCGGTCTTCAAATGCTATCCATATCGACGTATCACATATTCGGAATGGGTTATACGACCCAAAGGTCCTCTCCCGGCTAAACCGAATAGTGAGCGAAATATTTAAAAACATATGGATATGGGATTTCAATCAAGTCACAACTTAAACCCAACTTCATTTTCAAATGGTTTCAATCGATTACCATTTCAAATTTTTAAACAAAAAGATTCAACCTTTACGGTTTAAATAGTTTCCACACTTTAATCTTTTAAACAAAAGATTCATTCACAGATTTTCCAAGTTAATTTCCATTTCAGTTTAACTCGTTAAACCTTTAAATCAAGATTTAACTTATAGCTTTCAAAACAATCCCATCTCAAATGATTTAAACCAATCATTAATTTAAATCTGTTAAAAATAAACAGATTCAAATCATAGCTTTTCAAAACAATTCATTCATAACTTGGAAAACCACTTTTCAATTCAATATTGAAATTCCTTTAACTAAATTAGAATTTCATTTCTTATCTGAAAGCCTTTATCTTTTGAAAACAAATAGTTTCATTTCAGAAAATCTGATTCATTTATACGAGTTGAAATCCTTGGGTTAAGTTCAAATTCTCAAAATTACAATTTTAAATGGTTTAAATTCAGATAAACACATTCATAACATTTTCAATCCCTAGTTTCAAATCATAGGATTCAATTTCAAACTTGAATTCAAATTTAAATCAAATTATTTAAATTTTCAAAACTCGATTAAGTTATTCAAAATAACTTTTATCTTTGAAATTCTATTTCAAAAGCTTTTTCACTTTAAACCCGAATTTCCAATTTCAATATCAATTGAAATTAAAATTTCAATTTCAAAAACATCAAATTTAAATTATCTGTGACTTAACCGATTTCCACGTGAAATCCATATTTGTGTGTGTAAGAGTGTGGTCCAGGGGTTTAACACAATAGTGCAACATCAATCATCACATATCAGAATACAGAGATATAGTTGATAAACGATATAAACTATATCGCTTATCTTTTACTCACAGATCACAGATATATATAAATTTCAGATAAATAAACTACAGTAAAGATTACACACAAACCAGAATATATCACCAAGCATCATAGATCAGGAAATATCAAACAATTCAATCATCCAATCAAATCCAAATATTCATAAGTAAGGTCAATTAATTAGCTGACTAACTTAAATCAGATTAATTACTAATCCTGGTTAATCAACATCGATAAATAACAAATTATTTTGATTAATTTTTCTTTAATCATTTAATTGATTACATTCAGTAATTATCTATTAATTACTTCTCTAAGTAATTATATATATAGATTTTTTTTTAAAAGAGTTTAAATCAAATTCCTTGTTAAATTCTCATATTAAAGGAATATTTCACATTTAGCCGGATTCAAACATTCAAATTTATCAAACTTAATTTAATTCCAAAATCTGGAATTCAAATTCAGAATTTAATCCAGGTTTAAAACTTTGTTTAAATTCTTACCATCTCAACTTCCATTTCAAATTCAATTCTTTTGTTTTCACTTAATTGCCTAAAACTTCAAGTTATTAAACAATTTATATTTAAAAACTTATTCCCAACTAAGTTTCAAACTATACTTGAAGTTATATTTAACTTTGAGTTAAGACTTAGTTTAAAACCTGATTTAGAATTTTTATATTAAATTTAAAGTTTCAAACAGGAATAGTCTTTTTTATATAAGAAATCGGTTTTAACAAAGTTTGTTTTCACTAAACTTGAGTTTTAACTGTTTTCTGAAACACATCTGTAAACCCAAGCCATGCAGTTAAATTCCCAAGCCAAAACGACATTTCCACGAGTGAAAACTTCGGCTACTCGAAATCTTCATCTGCTAACAAAACACGAGATCAACATCAAGGCATTCTTCTTCTTCCTCCACCATCAGCCCTTACTCACGTTCACTGGCACGTGCACGTGCACATACAATCGGAGCTTCTCCGATCGTCACCGGGCCCCTCCACAAGTCATCTACGACTTCATCGATCATCTCAAACGCCCAGCTGCGATGATTTCATCGAAATTCGAAATTAGGCTGCTCGATCCATTTCTCGACTTAAACCCATCATCAGTAAATCGCCTCGCCTGATTACCATCATCCACCGGAGACCCTCAATCTTCGGCCACACCACGATAACGCGCTCCTCTTCCACCCTCCAGATCCTCGTGTAACTCGATCAACTCAAACGGCCGCGGCGATCAAATTTCAAAGCTTCGTTAAAACTAGGGTTAAATACTTTAATCACAAATTCCCACTGCCTCAATGCTTCGGTCCATCAACTTCCATTTTTTCCTATACACTACGATCAAAACTCCATCACTAGGAAGAACCACGGCCACCTCGACCTGCTAGATTGACCGCGACATGCCAAAATACCATTTCTAGATGAACCAGAAATGCTCTTCCAATTTCAAACTAAAAATTGTAATTTTAGTTTTAAAAATCATGTTTCAATGAAAGGTTTCGGATCACAACCCTGAAGTTATAAATTTGAATGTTTAAATTTTCACTTTATACAAGTTTGCTCTGTTATTTTATTTCCAGAACCTTTACAAGTTTATGGTATCTTGAATAAATTCTTATAACGTTAATCTTTGAGAAACAAACAAATTTTGTTTAGAACTAATATCCTAACTTAGATTAGAAATGAGATAATGAGTTTGATTTACAACTTAGGCCTGGAAACAAAAGACTGTAGTGGTATAAACAACAGTTTACACTCATATATACATTCATATACACAGAAGATAAGCATATACCATACAATATTTATCACAGAGAATTTGCATAAACCATAACCATACTTAAGTTTAAAAATGTGATGTTACTCACCTAAAACAAGCTTTAGAACAGAGAACACTTAGTTTTGAAAAACTGTCAGCTTGACCCTCCCTTTGATCTTCTTACTAGCTTGGTTGAGAAGATTAAGTGGTAGCAGTTGAGTTTTAGCCTTAGTGAAAAAATACTTGTCTTTGTTTATTTATTTATTTATTTTTTCTGGAAAGCTAGATTTTGAAAACGAACAGGAACAAGAAAATATATGTAGGGAAAATATTATACAGGTTGTATACTCTAGTACAAAATTTATCAGAGATTTTTTTCTTTAGCAAGGTGGCTGATGATAGTGCTAGCATTAATTACCTTTGTACATAAACATTTGTTTATTTTTTTCTTTCATTCGTTTACAGGTGATACAACTTGCTATTGTATAAAGTCGAAGATATTTGGTGGCTGCAAATGAAACATCCTTGTGCTAGCATTTAATGCCAAGGTACTCATATTTATTCATTTACATTTCAGATTGTACATATATATTTTACTTTGTTTGTTGACTTGCCTGGTTTACTTGGTGGCTGATATGATATCAGTGAGTACAAATGTTTCTATTTCAATTTACATGAATCAAGATGAAATCAGTTTATATATTTTGTTTTCAAGTCTACATACTTATATTTTTCTTTCTTCTTTTGGCAGAAAGATTTGTTTTGGTGCTAGGGGTAATATCTTGTTTGTACTTTATGTTCTTTTGTAAGCTTTTGCTTATACTTTGTTTTATATAAGTATGTACATATGTACTTTGTTTATTTCTTTGTCCACCTTTTCTCAATTCGGCTGAGATGTAATTGGTGCTGGCATTTATGATGCTTTGACTTGTTCATGCTTATATATATATTTGTTTAAGAGTTAATGAAAACATAATTTTGTTTTAGTCCTTTGTATTTTAGTTGTTTAACTTATGTATTTTTTATTTCTTTGTTTTAAAGTTCAACTATCAAACATTTTCCAAGTCGTTTATTTAAATTTTAAATTCTAAAGTCAAATTCAATTTTTTTTACTAATATATACAATATTTACAATATTTTTAAATTTTTAAATGATTTATACAAATATACTTGGATATCGGGGAAACTCGCAATTTATTTACCGTTTTATTTCACAAATATAATTCAAAAATTAATAAATTATCATTTTAAATATTTATAAAATTTGGGGTCGTTACAGACTTCCCCCCTTAAAAGAATTTCGTCCTCGAAATTACCAAGGAGACAAAAAGATAGATGAAGAATATTTCATCAACTCAACTGAACATCTATTCTGCATTTGGCTTATCAAATCAGAATATCAAAAATAGATACAAGATCGAATCTATTTAACACTTACAAGATACTCGGGTTATCCAGATCTACGAAATATGCAGTGACATCGGTTAGTTCGAAGTGATAACTAACCATTCGTAGAATATACTAGGACCCAAAGAATAGATATATATATGGATACGATTTCAAAATTTTTTTTGGTTTAGAAACTAAAGCATATCTATCAACCATAGCAAACAAAGCAACTAATTCATCCAAACAATTTTGGCTCAGTTGGAGTTTATGTCCCATTTTTATATATCGAATCTCTTTCTGGATCGACCAGAAATCATGGAAGAATTGAGAAAAGATGGCTTCCTCGTTGTTACAGAGTATCGACCATTTACAGTCGTATTCCCCTCTGTCCCCTATCTCATCCTCTTCTTTCACTCATACTTACTATCAGTGGATAGCAAGAGAATTTACTGAGGCTTTCGAACGGATATCTGAGGAATACTCATTCTAGAGTTTACTTCACTCTATCTCTAATGAGCTACTTAACGTGTTACACTCCTGAGCTAAAGTTCAACCTTAGCTCTGATACCACATGTGACGGCTCGGGTTTTGCCCGCTCGAAAATCAACATCCGTACTTCACATTGTACTAGAATGCCGCAGATTCGACCGTTCAAATCCGATTCGCCGGAGCTATAACAACATTAAGTAAATAACACAGTGGAAGAAATGAATAATACATTGATATACAATATCTGATACAACAGAGTGATACAATGAATATCAATATACATCAAAGATATGATACAAGAAATAGCAGCGGAAAAGAAAAGATAACAACAGCAGCGGAACAATATCAATAGAAGTGATAACTCCAAAATGATCTTCGGACAAGAATGAATCCACAACTCCAAGATAAGCAACTCCGATGAATGAACTAGCTCCAGATAATCTACTAAACCTGAATATCTGAAAAGAAACCCAACTCTAGACTGCTCGTGTGGAAAATTATGAGCACCCAGAGTTTAGGAAGGGAACAATAAACTCCGGATCAGTCATGGGACTGGTGTGAGCAACAAAAACAGTTTATCTTTAAACAAACACAAAGGGTTTTAAATATTGAAATCCGCAATGCTTTTGGAAAATGAAACTACCATAAGACCTCCCACCACACACACAATGCAAACGCAGACTTGGAGGAGATTTCTTCTTATGATAGTCAAAGATGCTTACTACGCAAATCATTGGATTATTATCATTAGTGCATAGTGGAAAACAATTTGAAAGTATAATATTAATCTTAGCCAGCATAGGTACCATTATACTATGCCTACTATAGCTACCATATTAGATGGTAGGTTCTACAACTAAAACCGTACAAAGTTCGTATTGGAAGAATGGATTTCCAACAAATGGTCAGGCTAAGGAACTTCCTTCCGCCGCATGGGATCGCCTCTGGCGGGACGTCCCGAGAGACAAACTGCTCTCTGCCAACAAGGCCGGGTTACCCCTGTAACAGGTAACTCACGAATATGTCATCACCCGGTCCTTTGGGACCTTTATCCGAGCTCAGTATCCAACATCACACATCATAAAGAAAGTGTATCCACATGAGTAAGTATCTGGGCTCCATACCATGATACCACCCTTTTCCAGAAGGAAATGACATACCCTAAAGGGCGCGACCCTCATAACCTTGCCGCAACGATCCTGTTTCGACCATTTCTGGGTAGTGAGGTCCTGACGAAGTCTCGTCCACAAAGCTACGCTTTGTCACAAAGCCATGCTTTGGGTCAACAGATGATCAACCTATGATCACAAAGATAAATGATCAAACAAATGATCATATCACAAATGATCAAACACTGATCATCACACAGCAACACTCAGCATGCCACATTACCAAATTGGGATATATCGCTGATAAATTTCAACTATATAACCTCTGAGCTCGTACGTCTCAGAGAAGTGTGTTAAGCTAAGAGAATAAATTCTCCGCTACCAACAGAAATGTATTTGAAAGAAATCTGCTTTATATCTCAAAGTGTAATGTCAGACATACAATCCATACAAGTCTGTTCCGGGATCGAACAGAACCGAAGGCACTTCTCACGAAGCCCTTGCAAATCCGGATAATTTCCAATCACGTCCGGACTTCCCGTCACTAAGGATGATAAAACCTCTATATCGGGGATCAGCCGATGCAGAGTAACTCGACGGTAATCCTTCCGTTTTCAAAAATATTCGGTCTTCAACACCGGTCTTCAAATGCTATCCATATCGACGTATCACATATTCGGAATGGGTTATACGACCCAAAGGTCCTCTCCCGGCTAAACCGAATAGTGAGCGAAATATTTAAAAACATATGGATATGGGATTTCAATCAAGTCACAACTTAAACCCAACTTCATTTTCAAATGGTTTCAATCGATTACCATTTCAAATTTTTAAACAAAAAGATTCAACCTTTACGGTTTAAATAGTTTCCACACTTTAATCTTTTAAACAAAAGATTCATTCACAGATTTTCCAAGTTAATTTCCATTTCAGTTTAACTCGTTAAACCTTTAAATCAAGATTTAACTTATAGCTTTCAAAACAATCCCATCTCAAATGATTTAAACCAATCATTAATTTAAATCTGTTAAAAATAAACAGATTCAAATCATAGCTTTTCAAAACAATTCATTCATAACTTGGAAAACCACTTTTCAATTCAATATTGAAATTCCTTTAACTAAATTAGAATTTCATTTCTTATCTGAAAGCCTTTATCTTTTGAAAACAAATAGTTTCATTTCAGAAAATCTGATTCATTTATACGAGTTGAAATCCTTGGGTTAAGTTCAAATTCTCAAAATTACAATTTTAAATGGTTTAAATTCAGATAAACACATTCATAACATTTTCAATCCCTAGTTTCAAATCATAGGATTCAATTTCAAACTTGAATTCAAATTTAAATCAAATTATTTAAATTTTCAAAACTCGATTAAGTTATTCAAAATAACTTTTATCTTTGAAATTCTATTTCAAAAGCTTTTTCACTTTAAACCCGAATTTCCAATTTCAATATCAATTGAAATTAAAATTTCAATTTCAAAAACATCAAATTTAAATTATCTGTGACTTAACCGATTTCCACGTGAAATCCATATTTGTGTGTGTAAGAGTGTGGTCCAGGGGTTTAACACAATAGTGCAACATCAATCATCACATATCAGAATACAGAGATATAGTTGATAAACGATATAAACTATATCGCTTATCTTTTACTCACAGATCACAGATATATATAAATTTCAGATAAATAAACTACAGTAAAGATTACACACAAACCAGAATATATCACCAAGCATCATAGATCAGGAAATATCAAACAATTCAATCATCCAATCAAATCCAAATATTCATAAGTAAGGTCAATTAATTAGCTGACTAACTTAAATCAGATTAATTACTAATCCTGGTTAATCAACATCGATAAATAACAAATTATTTTGATTAATTTTTCTTTAATCATTTAATTGATTACATTCAGTAATTATCTATTAATTACTTCTCTAAGTAATTATATATATAGATTTTTTTTTAAAAGAGTTTAAATCAAATTCCTTGTTAAATTCTCATATTAAAGGAATATTTCACATTTAGCCGGATTCAAACATTCAAATTTATCAAACTTAATTTAATTCCAAAATCTGGAATTCAAATTCAGAATTTAATCCAGGTTTAAAACTTTGTTTAAATTCTTACCATCTCAACTTCCATTTCAAATTCAATTCTTTTTTTTTCACTTAATTGCCTAAAACTTCAAGTTATTAAACAATTTATATTTAAAAACTTATTCCCAACTAAGTTTCAAACTATACTTGAAGTTATATTTAACTTTGAGTTAAGACTTAGTTTAAAACCTGATTTAGAATTTTTATATTAAATTTAAAGTTTCAAACAGGAATAGTCTTTTTTATATAAGAAATCGGTTTTAACAAAGTTTGTTTTCACTAAACTTGAGTTTTAACTGTTTTCTGAAACACATCTGTAAACCCAAGCCATGCAGTTAAATTCCCAAGCCAAAATGACATTTCCACGAGTGAAAACTTCGGCTACTCGAAATCTTCATCTACTAACAAAACACGAGATCAACATCAAGGCATTCTTCTTCTTCCTCCACCATCAGCCCTTACTCACGTTCACTGGCACGTGCACGTGCACATACAATCGGAGCTTCTCCGATCGTCACCGGGCCCCTCCACAAGTCATCTACGACTTCATCGATCATCTCAAACGCCCAGCTGCGATGATTTCATCGAAATTCGAAATTAGGCTGCTCGATCCATTTCTCGACTTAAACCCATCATCAGTAAATCGCCTCGCCTGATTACCATCATCCACCGGAGACCCTCAATCTTCGGCCACACCACGATAACGCGCTCCTCTTCCACCCTCCAGATCCTCGTGTAACTCGATCAACTCAAACGGCCGCGGCGATCAAATTTCAAAGCTTCGTTAAAACTAGGGTTAAATACTTTAATCACAAATTCCCACTGCCTCAATGCTTCGGTCCATCAACTTCCATTTTTTCCTATACACTACGATCAAAACTCCATCACTAGGAAGAACCACGGCCACCTCGACCTGCTAGATTGACCGCGACATGCCAAAATACCATTTCTAGATGAACCAGAAATGCTCTTCCAATTTCAAACTAAAAATTGTAATTTTAGTTTTAAAAATCATGTTTCAATGAAAGGTTTCGGATCACAACCCTGAAGTTATAAATTTGAATGTTTAAATTTTCACTTTATACAAGTTTGCTCTGTTATTTTATTTCCAGAACCTTTACAAGTTTATGGTATCTTGAATAAATTCTTATAACGTTAATCTTTGAGAAACAAACAAATTTTGTTTAGAACTAATATCCTAACTTAGATTAGAAATGAGATAATGAGTTTGATTTACAACTTAGGCCTGGAAACAAAAGACTGTAGTGGTATAAACAACAGTTTACACTCATATATACATTCATATACACAGAAGATAAGCATATACCATACAATATTTATCACAGAGAATTTGCATAAACCATAACCATACTTAAGTTTAAAAATGTGATGTTACTCACCTGAAACAAGCTTTAGAACAGAGAACACTTAGTTTTGAAAAACTGTCAGCTTGACCCTCCCTTTGATCTTCTTACTAGCTTGGTTGAGAAGATTAAGTGGTAGCAGTTGAGTTTTAGCCTTAGTGAAAAAATACTTGTCTTTGTTTATTTTTTTTTATTTTTTTTTTCTGGAAAGCTAGATTTTGAAAACGAACAGGAACAAGAAAATATATGTAGGGAAAATATTATACAGGTTGTATACTCTAGTACAAAATTTATCAGAGATTTTTTTCTTTAGCAAGGTGGCTGATGATAGTGCTAGCATTAATTACCTTTGTACATAAACATTTGTTTATTTTTTTCTTTCATTCGTTTACAGGTGATACAACTTGCTATTGTATAAAGTCGAAGATATTTGGTGGCTGCAAATGAAACATCCTTGTGCTAGCATTTAATGCCAAGGTACTCATATTTATTCATTTACATTTCAGATTGTACATATATATTTTACTTTGTTTGTTGACTTGCCTGGTTTACTTGGTGGCTGATATGATATCAGTGAGTACAAATGTTTCTATTTCAATTTACATGAATCAAGATGAAATCAGTTTATATATTTTGTTTTCAAGTCTACATACTTATATTTTTCTTTCTTCTTTTGGCAGAAAGATTTGTTTTGGTGCTAGGGGTAATATCTTGTTTGTACTTTATGTTCTTTTGTAAGCTTTTGCTTATACTTTGTTTTATATAAGTATGTACATATGTACTTTGTTTATTTCTTTGTCCACCTTTTCTCAATTCGGCTGAGATGTAATTGGTGCTGGCATTTATGATGCTTTGACTTGTTCATGCTTATATATATATTTGTTTAAGAGTTAATGAAAACATAATTTTGTTTTAGTCCTTTGTATTTTAGTTGTTTAACTTATGTATTTTTTATTTCTTTGTTTTAAAGTTCAACTATCAAACATTTTCCAAGTCTGTAACGACCCGACTTCCTATGCCCAGAAAGTCGCATCATTATTAAGAAAGAAAGGGGTAGAAAATAGAAAAGAAGAGAAGAAAGAAAGAAACAACAACAACGATCTCACAGTGGAACGAATAAATTATATTAATAACATAAACTATTACATAGTATACAACAATTTACAGAGTTACACAGCATATACATCACTTACTAGACAGTTATAATCATCTGTCTAGACATTACAACTCAAATACAAGACAAGACACTATCACAGATATCAACACAGCGGAATACTATATCTACGAACGCCGAAGCCTCCTGCTCCATTGCTCCTCCAGAATATTCGTCAAAGCTAAACCTGAATCCCTTGGCTACTCGTAAAAATTTGAGTACCCAAGAGTTTATAAAACAGAAATAAACACTTGGGTCAGACATGGGTCTGGTGTGAGTAACAGGTTAAACTTGCTTAACTTCAAAACCTTTAGAAAGAAAAAGTATCACGTAAGACTCCCCACAAATAAACATGGGTAAGTTTTTACCTTACGCTAACCAAAACATTTGATAGGAAATCTGATTTTATTATAATAGGGTCTAGGGTTTTCAAGTAAATTACAGAAATAGCTGAAATGCTTACATCTCACATTCCAATATAGTTGGGCACAACTAATACGTACGGCACTTATTGGAGTTTGGATTCCATACAATGGCAGGGCTACTGGGGTACCGCCCGTCACAGTACGTGGCCTAGATCACCGTACCGAGGAGTACGCCCGCTCCCCTGCAACACAAAGCCGGAACCATCCCTTACTGGATAATCCCGAACAAGACAATCCCGTAGTTGGCGCGACCAACCACACACTAAGCCGAATAAAAGAAAAGGGACCTCTAGACAGGGATCTATCTTGCTCTCAGTGGGTGCTACCCACGAAGCCTTGCTGCACCTCCCCTGTTTTAGCCATTCCCGGTTGATGAGGCTTGAGGTTACGATTACCTTTAATCAGAACATATCACTTAGAATGCTCATCGTCCGCCTAACGATGTGCTGAAAGCATTCAATCCATACAAGTTCGTTCCGGGTTCGAACGAAACCGAAGGCATTATCTCGTTACACTCGTTTTGGAATCACCCTCAGAGTTAACGACAATAACCCTTGCACTCTGAATCTTCATCTTCACTTGAGATTCACGACCTATCGTTAATTTGGATCGATGTGGTATTCGGGTCTCCAGACCTGGAATTCCGGTATACGGAAACCCGATCCCGGTCTCATCGAAATCCAAAACGTATCTTTTAAGGGCCAAGTTGTTTTAAGGTTAAAACAATTCAATTCTTATCTATATACACAAAGATAGATAATTCAATAGATAATCTACATTATCATTCCAAACAGATAATTCACATTATCATTATAATTCAACCAAACATCCATATCATATATCAATCATATCTTATCAGAGATATCAAACAATGAAATACATTCAATCTCATTCATCCATCCTTAAGCAATGATTTATATCATCTAATTAATTTAAAGTGAATTAAACTAATTACTTCATTCTATAAATCCTGCTTACTTAATTATTAATTAAACCAATTAATTAATCATTACTCTAAGTATCCATCTAAATTAATCATTCCTGATTAATTACCCTTTAATTACTTTAAGTAATTAATACTTAATTAATTTCACAAATTAATTATCTTAAACCATTCAGTAATTAATCTTTAATTACTTCATTAATTAATTAACTATATTTAATTACATTAATCCTTAATTAATTACAATTAATTAATTACTTTAATCACTAATTATTTATTAATTAATCTTAATTAACCAATCCTTAATTACATCATTAATTAATTAATGATCCTTAATTATTCTTAATTAATTATCTTATTTAAATTAATAATTAATTAGTCACATTTATAAATCACCTTTGATTAATAACATTTAGTAATTAACTACCCTTAATTACTCTTTCATAAATTAATTTCTCCAAAATTAATTATCCTTTAATTAATCCTTTGATTAATTATACAAAAGTAATTAAACTAAAATTACTTTTATTATTAAATCATCTTTAGTTAATTACATAAAGTAATTACCATTAATTACTTCATTAAATAATTTCACTTCATTAATTACATTTAAGTAATTACTTATTAAATCATTTCAATGATTAATTTAAATTAATTTAACTTAATTAATTAATTTAAACTAATCAAATTAAATTCATTTAATTACATTAAGTAATTAATTTCTTAATTTCCTCCATTGTGTAATTTCAAATTGATTAATCTTTAATTTATCAATTAATTAATCTCTAATTAAAAATCATTAATTATTCCTTAAATTAATTAATCTCAGACCTTAATTAATTTAATTTAAACTTGGAGTTACTAATTTAAATTAATTCAAATCATTTATTATCCATTATGGTTTACTTAAAATCAATGAATTACAAATCATTAAATCTTCATTTAACTTTAAAACAAAATTCATTTCTTATTAATGATTTAATTATCACTCACAAATATGTTTGAAAACATTTATCTTCAATTTTACCCTTTAAATTCATTTTCTTTTCAAGATTTAAAATGAACTCCTATTTATCTTTAATAAAGTTTAAAACAAATTTCTAAAAACTTTAAATTTCACATGCTAAAGGAAATTTTAAATAGGTAAAATCAAATTTTCTTTAAATTCACATATTTCAAGTATACCTCAACATTAAAACCCTTCTAAACATTTAAATTAAACAAACTTTATTTTATTTCAAAAATTCTGGAATTCAAATTTAAATCTAAGTCCAGGTTTCAAATTTGATTATTTGATTACATCCTTCCTTCACAATTCAAAATACATTTTAAATTCAAATTCTTTTTCGTTACACTTACATACTTAAACACTCTTAAGTTAGTTATACAATTTGAATTTCAACTTTATTTATTTCAAACTAAGTTTCAGATTTTAAACTTGAATTTATATTTGTACCTTTGAATTAAAACTTAGTTTAACTTAGTTTTACAATTTAAATTTAAACTTCAGAAAAACAGAATAGAGTTTGAAACCTGAACTAAGCATTGACTCGAGCCTCCCCACTTTGCTTCGAGTCCATACTAGATTTACTTCGGGTAAATCACGAAAATACTCAGGTAAAACTCGATGCACAACACTGCTTCTCCTCTTCCTTCTTTTTCTTTTAAAACCTGCTTTGTTTAAATTTCTGAAACAAGCTACACTCGCATACTAACCCAATAAACACTCGAGTCCATCACCAATTTCTTCGAGATCACTTCGAGAAGAACTGCTCGTTCCCCATCTTTATGAACTGACACCAATTCGTTATCGTGCACGTGCACAGATCGTCCACGCCGCCGCTACCTCCGGTGACTCCTCACACGCGTCGGCGATCAACCACCTAGACGTTTCTGACCCGCAACCTAATGCCACGAGGCCCAATTCAAAATCGAGCATTCTCGAGCTCCATTGTCAACAGGCTCCGACCAAACTACCCTCGAGCAAACAACTCCGATCATCAGACGACGTGCAACTTCGTCCACACCTCGATGAACCTCTACGCCACCATCTCCCGAAGCTACGTTGCACTCGATCGACTAAACTAGCCGAGGCGATCGAACAATCAAACCCAGAAAAAACTAGGGTTCCAGAAGGAAACCCACTACCGCAACCTCCATGGTGAATTACATCACCATCCTCCATTTTTCCACCAATCTCTGTTCGTTCCTCCACCTTCACGAGGAATTCCGACCCTCAAATCCAAGTAGATCATAAGAGAAACCCAGATTTCATGTTTTTGAGAAACCCAGAACTGCTCATTCATCCCATCTCTAAAAATTATAATTTTAGTTGTAAAAATCATGGTTTCATTCGAGTATTCGATTTATATCCCTGAATTTATAAACTAAGATGTTTGAAATTTCACAAAACTCTAACTTTCCTGTTTTTAGAGTTTTCCAGAGTAGAATTAAATTTATTATTGCCTTAAGTACAAATTTAAACTAAAGTTTACAATTTAACAACCAAGTTGGACTTGCATATTTAAGTTTAAGTAGTGACAAGATCAAAGATTGAATTTTTAAATCCAAAACTGGGAGACTGGGAAGTAAAAACAGAGAGCACCCAGATGAACAATACATACATATCACACATTCATATATATACAGAGAAAAGCACTAATATACTAATGCATTTAAACATAATCATTTCAGAGATCTCATGCAACCAGATTCTACTTAAGTTATCTTAAATAAAATGTTACTCACAGGTTTGAAATGAAGAACAGAGCTTCATTTTGAAACTGCTTTGAAAACTTTTTAAAACTTGAATGCTGATTTTGAAACTTGCATGCATGCTCTAAAATCTTGTTTGTTGAGATGTTGCTTAGATCAGTTGTACTGAAATGATCTTGCTTCCAGATTTGAAAGAAAGAACAGGCTTTTGATTCCAGGTTTTGAAAAAGATGCAGACTTTGTTTTGATAATCTCTGGTTTGAAGAATTTTGTTACAGGCTTTGCCTTTGTTTTTGGAAAATGATTTACAGGTTGAAGAAATGTTGATTACGGTTTGAGGAGTTGATTACATATTTGTTTTGAGAAATTGTTTTGGTCTATACTTCAGGCTGAAGCTTCTTATCTTTTGAAAAGAACAGGAAAGAAAAATGGGATGAGAGGTAGATGAATATATAGGTTAAAATGATTTATTCAAAATAAAAGAAAAACAAAAGTTTAAAACTTGACATTTGTCATTCTCTTACCTTAATTTTATAACACATGTTATTACATAGCCTTAGGAATTTACACATGTCCTTTTAATTAGTTTGTATTTATTTTAAATGTAAATAAAAGCCTTTTCTTAATTTATAAATGCTTATTTATATATATATAAGTTACTTAAAAGAAAAATAAAACTAATTATATATAAATAAAAGCTTATCCATATATTTATACAAATCCAAAACTATTTAAATATTACCTCTCAAATTCTAAATTCAAATTCAAATTAAATTTTAAAAATCTAATTTAAAGTAAATTTAAAACAACACATTCAATTTGAAATAACAATCTTATTTTATTAAAGTCTATTTATAAAAACAATACACTATTAATATTGTTTGAAAATAACTCATTTATCAATTTTAAAATAATTTATAAAAAAGATTATAAATTACTATTTATTAAGCAATATTTAAAAAGGAATAAAATAATCCTGATTATTAATCTCATTTCAAAACCATATAGTTATTTTTGTTTAAATAGCTTTGAAAAGCTTATATTAAAGAAATCATAAATTCCCAACTATAAGAATATACATTAGAAATTTAAAACAAGATTTCATTTATTAACTTTTAAATCAAAGGCAATCTATTTACAATATATACTCATATATAGATTATAGATAGAAATCATTTTATTAGTTTTAAAAGATAAATTTCACTAATTAAATATTTATTTAATTAGATTATTAACCAATTCAAATTTTTATTATCAAATATTATCAAATCAATTTAATTATTTAAACAGATTATTAAATTGATATTGCCCCAAATTTCCGGGATATTACATTCCTCCCCCCTTAAAATAATTTCGTCCCCGAAATTTAAAACAAAGGTAATTTAATAATCTTTTTAAATCACAAGGATGTATTATCATCCATATGCTAACAATCATAGCAACCAATCATCCAAACAAACAATTCTAACTATCCAGCGAAAAATTCTGAATAGAATTTCCTCGAGTTTCCCCAAGTATATATATATCGGTATACTCGCTCTACAAACAATCCAAACAAACAATACTAAGCTATAGAGCTCCTACTTATCTAGATTTACAAAACTAAACAGAATATCAGACTACAGACGAGTCTGACTCAACAACCAAATCCTCCAGAACTGCTGATTCCTAAACCAGAGATAGATCAAACACGTACTCCCTCAGAGATACGTAAAATATATTGAATTCCAGTTATCCAAACTGACAATTCAACCTTGTAGATCAAAGTACTTATCCAAATTAGATCACAGAAAAGATCCAAAACAACTTGGAGCTGACTTCCCAGACTTACCCAATCTTACTGCTCCTTTAACCAGAGAAAACCTCAACAACAACGAAGTCTTCAACTTCGAATTCAATATTCCTTCATCTCTTATCCACAAATTCTTCAGACGATCCTGAGCTGTCTACATCCTTCCTGATCAGCTCAACCTTCGCCGATGCTTCTAGAAACAAACTAGACTAAAAATAACTCAACAGAATGATCCTCTCAAGATCTACCCATAATCCAGAACACAATCCTACTCACAAACATCAGTAGACCGAACTAACTTCTCTTATCCAGAGATGCACTCCCAAACTGCTTCCGCTGCACCACTCTGATCTGGAACAGAATGAAAATGCTGATGAAGAACACGAGCACAGATTGGACAACATATCCCAGAAAATCTTAGATACCCAAGAGAATACTCAAACTATCGCAAGTCACTTTTGCGATCAACCCAGCCAAAATGCAAAGAAACTGTTCTCTCTTTACCAATCAGAACAGCTTACGCTTATCTATCTAATCCATTGAAGAAATGGATCCACTCTGTTGCTTCTGAACTTTACCTCTAGAAAACTGCTCAACCAGAAAACTTCCTTGTCGGCACAGAGAACACCTCCGAGCTGCACTGCTGACACTGATGCCAAGGACTTCCTAACCAAAGCTCTTCGAGAAACTCGAACCTCAATCAACAGAAACACCATGCTGAACTCAGCCACAACACCGAAGTATACATACTCCTTAAACTTGTCCCAAAGAAAATATCTTCGGAAACATCCATAGTCACTGTGTCTCATCACGCAGCTACTTCTTCCAGAAGTATCAAGATACCATCACTCGCTTCTGCCTCACTGACAGATCCAACTCTACTCATCCAACTCCTAAGATAAACTCCGAACCATAACAGGTTTTTCTTCAGAGATTGTGAAATCCTTACAATTGCAAAGTTCACTCGAGACGGTATTAGGTTTACAGTCTCGACAGATATACTTCCAATCTCAACACTCAAACTCCTAATCCTAGATGATAAATTATTATCATCTCAACCAATCATTACAAATACCATATACATTTAAAATGATACTTTTTATATATAGAAAATATATCTGGGTAAAATTATTTCACCTTCCCCTTTATAAAACAATATTGTGTCCGTTGGCCTGGTCCAAGTGTTTAGAGATCCCTATCAATAACGTTAGCTACTCGTATTGACCAGAATCCATATACCACTCAACCGATCAATTAACACAATATAAAGCCATTTTATATAACTAACAAATACGCGCTCTCGTATATATATATATATACACTCGGACTCAAACAGGTTGCTACAGATCCTATCTCTAATGAACAATCCTTCCGAACCTAGGTATTCACTCAACCTAGTGTTCTGATATTCACTTAACCAAAAGCTTAGGTATTCGCTCAACCTATGCTCTGATACCAATTGTAACGACCCGACTTCCTATGCCCAGAAAGTCGCATCATTATTAAGAAAGAAAGGGGTAGAAAATAGAAAAGAAGAGAAGAAAGAAAGAAACAACAACAACGATCTCACAGCGGAACGAATAAATTATATTAATAACATAAACTATTACATAGTATACAACAATTTACAGAGTTACACAGCATATACATCACTTACTAGACAGTTATAATCATCTGTCTAGACATTACAACTCAAATACAAGACAAGACACTATCACAGATATCAACACAGCGGAATACTATATCTACGAACGCCGAAGCCTCCTGCTCCATTGCTCCTCCAGAATATTCGTCAAAGCTAAACCTGAATCCCTTGGCTACTCGTAAAAATTTGAGTACCCAAGAGTTTATAAAACAGAAATAAACACTTGGGTCAGACATGGGTCTGGTGTGAGTAACAGGTTAAACTTGCTTAACTTCAAAACCTTTAGAAAGAAAAAGTATCACGTAAGACTCCCCACAAATAAACATGGGTAAGTTTTTACCTTACGCTAACTAAAACATTTGATAGGAAATCTGATTTTATTATAATAGGGTCTAGGGTTTTCAAGTAAATTACAGAAATAGCTGAAATGCTTACATCTCACATTCCAACATAGTTGGGCACAACTAATACGTACGGCACTTATTGGAGTTTGGATTCCATACAATGGCAGGGCTACTGGGGTCTAGGCTTTTCAACCATCGACAGCGGCCTCAACTGGTAGGCTTTTCAACCATCCCAGCCCCACCGTGGCTTACATTGGTACCTCGAATTTGCTTTTACGGCCAGCCTCTCGACTCGCAACCAACCCCTCAATGGGACATGTAGGGGTAAGAGTCTACCGTTCGCCACCAAACCGCGAAGCGAGAACCCCCTATCATGCTGTAATGTAGCAAACCCGATCCCGGTCTCATCGAAATCCAAAACGTATCTTTTAAGGGCCAAGTTGTTTTAAGGTTAAAACAATTCAATTCTTATCTATATACACAAAGATAGATAATTCAATAGATAATCTACATTATCATTCCAAACAGATAATTCACATTATCATTATAATTCAACCAAACATCCATATCATATATCAATCATATCTTATCAGAGATATCAAACAATGAAATACATTCAATCTCATTCATCCATCCTTAAGCAATGATTTATATCATCTAATTAATTTAAAGTGAATTAAACTAATTACTTCATTCTATAAATCCTGCTTACTTAATTATTAATTAAACCAATTAATTAATCATTACTCTAAGTATCCATCTAAATTAATCATTCCTGATTAATTACCCTTTAATTACTTTAAGTAATTAATACTTAATTAATTTCACAAATTAATTATCTTAAACCATTCAGTAATTAATCTTTAATTACTTCATTAATTAATTAACTATATTTAATTACATTAATCCTTAATTAATTACAATTAATTAATTACTTTAATCACTAATTATTTATTAATTAATCTTAATTAACCAATCCTTAATTACATCATTAATTAATTAATGATCCTTAATTATTCTTAATTAATTATCTTATTTAAATTAATAATTAATTAGTCACATTTATAAATCACCTTTGATTAATAACATTTAGTAATTAACTACCCTTAATTACTCTTTCATAAATTAATTTCTCCAAAATTAATTATCCTTTAATTAATCCTTTGATTAATTATACAAAAGTAATTAAACTAAAATTACTTTTATTATTAAATCATCTTTAGTTAATTACATAAAGTAATTACCATTAATTACTTCATTAAATAATTTCACTTCATTAATTACATTTAAGTAATTACTTATTAAATCATTTCAATGATTAATTTAAATTAATTTAACTTAATTAATTAATTTAAACTAATCAAATTAAATTCATTTAATTACATTAAGTAATTAATTTCTTAATTTCCTCCATTGTGTAATTTCAAATTGATTAATCTTTAATTTATCAATTAATTAATCTCTAATTAAAAATCATTAATTATTCCTTAAATTAATTAATCTCAGACCTTAATTAATTTAATTTAAACTTGGAGTTACTAATTTAAATTAATTCAAATCATTTATTATCCATTATGGTTTACTTAAAATCAATGAATTACAAATCATTAAATCTTCATTTAACTTTAAAACAAAATTCATTTCTTATTAATGATTTAATTATCACTCACAAATATGTTTGAAAACATTTATCTTCAATTTTACCCTTTAAATTCATTTTCTTTTCAAGATTTAAAATGAACTCCTATTTATCTTTAATAAAGTTTAAAACAAATTTCTAAAAACTTTAAATTTCACATGCTAAAGGAAATTTTAAATAGGTAAAATCAAATTTTCTTTAAATTCACATATTTCAAGTATACCTCAACATTAAAACCCTTCTAAACATTTAAATTAAACAAACTTTATTTTATTTCAAAAATTCTGGAATTCAAATTTAAATCTAAGTCCAGGTTTCAAATTTGATTATTTGATTACATCCTTCCTTCACAATTCAAAATACATTTTAAATTCAAATTCTTTTTCGTTACACTTACATACTTAAACACTCTTAAGTTAGTTATACAATTTGAATTTCAACTTTATTTATTTCAAACTAAGTTTCAGATTTTAAACTTGAATTTATATTTGTACCTTTGAATTAAAACTTAGTTTAACTTAGTTTTACAATTTAAATTTAAACTTCAGAAAAACAGAATAGAGTTTGAAACCTGAACTAAGCATTGACTCGAGCCTCCCCACTTTGCTTCGAGTCCATACTAGATTTACTTCGGGTAAATCACGAAAATACTCAGGTAAAACTCGATGCACAACACTGCTTCTCCTCTTCCTTCTTTTTCTTTTAAAACCTGCTTTGTTTAAATTTCTGAAACAAGCTACACTCGCATACTAACCCAATAAACACTCGAGTCCATCACCAATTTCTTCGAGATCACTTCGAGAAGAACTGCTCGTTCCCCATCTTTATGAACTGACACCAATTCGTTATCGTGCACGTGCACAGATCGTCCACGCCGCCGCTACCTCCGGTGACTCCTCACACGCGTCGGCGATCAACCACCTAGACGTTTCTGACCCGCAACCTAATGCCACGAGGCCCAAGTCAAAATCGAGCATTCTCGAGCTCCATTGTCAACAGGCTCCGACCAAACTACCCTCGAGCAAACAACTCCGATCATCAGACGACGTGCAACTTCGTCCACACCTCGATGAACCTCTACGCCACCATCTCCCGAAGCTACGTTGCACTCGATCGACTAAACTAGCCGAGGCGATCGAACAATCAAACCCAGAAAAAACTAGGGTTCCAGAAGGAAACCCACTACCGCAACCTCCATGGTGAATTACATCACCATCCTCCATTTTTCCACCAATCTCTGTTCGTTCCTCCACCTTCACGAGGAATTCCGACCCTCAAATCCAAGTAGATCATCAGAGAAACCCAGATTTCATGTTTTTGAGAAACCCAGAACTGCTCATTCATCCCATCTCTAAAAATTATAATTTTAGTTGTAAAAATCATGGTTTCATTCGAGTATTCGATTTATATCCCTGAATTTATAAACTAAGATGTTTGAAATTTCACAAAACTCTAACTTTCCTGTTTTTAGAGTTTTCCAGAGTAGAATTAAATTTATTATTGCCTTAAGTACAAATTTAAACTAAAGTTTACAATTTAACAACCAAGTTGGACTTGCATATTTAAGTTTAAGTAGTGACAAGATCAAAGATTGAATTTTTAAATCCAAAACTGGGAGACTGGGAAGTAAAAACAGAGAGCACCCAGATGAACAATACATACATATCACACATTCATATATATACAGAGAAAAGCACTAATATACTAATGCATTTAAACATAATCATTTCAGAGATCTCATGCAACCAGATTCTACTTAAGTTATCTTAAATAAAATGTTACTCACAGGTTTGAAATGAAGAACAGAGCTTCATTTTGAAACTGCTTTGAAAACTTTTTAAAACTTGAATGCTGATTTTGAAACTTGCATGCATGCTCTAAAATCTTGTTTGTTGAGATGTTGCTTAGATCAGTTGTACTGAAATGATCTTGCTTCCAGATTTGAAAGAAAGAACAGGCTTTTGATTCCAGGTTTTGAAAAAGATGCAGACTTTGTTTTGATAATCTCTGGTTTGAAGAATTTTGTTACAGGCTTTGCCTTTGTTTTTGGAAAATGATTTACAGGTTGAAGAAATGTTGATTACGGTTTGAGGAGTTGATTACATATTTGTTTTGAGAAATTGTTTTGGTCTATACTTCAGGCTGAAGCTTCTTATCTTTTGAAAAGAACAGGAAAGAAAAATGGGATGAGAGGTAGATGAATATATAGGTTAAAATGATTTATTCAAAATAAAAGAAAAACAAAAGTTTAAAACTTGACATTTGTCATTCTCTTACCTTAATTTTATAACACATGTTATTACATAGCCTTAGGAATTTACACATGTCCTTTTAATTAGTTTGTATTTATTTTAAATGTAAATAAAAGCCTTTTCTTAATTTATAAATGCTTATTTATATATATATAAGTTACTTAAAAGAAAAATAAAACTAATTATATATAAATAAAAGCTTATCCATATATTTATACAAATCCAAAACTATTTAAATATTACCTCTCAAATTCTAAATTCAAATTCAAATTAAATTTTAAAAATCTAATTTAAAGTAAATTTAAAACAACACATTCAATTTGAAATAACAATCTTATTTTATTAAAGTCTATTTATAAAAACAATACACTATTAATATTGTTTGAAAATAACTCATTTATCAATTTTAAAATAATTTATAAAAAAGATTATAAATTACTATTTATTAAGCAATATTTAAAAAGGAATAAAATAATCCTGATTATTAATCTCATTTCAAAACCATATAGTTATTTTTGTTTAAATAGCTTTGAAAAGCTTATATTAAAGAAATCATAAATTCCCAACTATAAGAATATACATTAGAAATTTAAAACAAGATTTCATTTATTAACTTTTAAATCAAAGGCAATCTATTTACAATATATACTCATATATAGATTATAGATAGAAATCATTTTATTAGTTTTAAAAGATAAATTTCACTAATTAAATATTTATTTAATTAGATTATTAACCAATTCAAATTTTTATTATCAAATATTATCAAATCAATTTAATTATTTAAACAGATTATTAAATTGATATTGCCCCAAATTTCCGGGATATTACAAAGTCGTTTATTTAAATTTTAAATTCTAAAGTCAAATTCAATTTTTTTTACTAATATATACAATATTTACAATATTTTTAAATTTTTAAACGATTTATACAAATATACTTGGATATCGGGGAAACTCGCAATTTATTTACCGTTTTATTTCACAAATATAATTCAAAAATTAATAAATTATCATTTTAAATATTTATAAAATTTGGGGTCGTTACATGATACATATAAAAGAGAAGTATGCAGTATATTGTTTGTACAATAAGCATGCTGAAGATGCTTGCATTAAATGCATGAGGTATGTTGCATTAATTGCTCAAGTCCTCTATTTTCTTTTGCTTTATTTTAGCTCGGCTGATATTATATTGTATGTGTTGGAGGCTGATGTGAATTACTTTGGTGGCTGATGTATAACATTTTATATATATGCTGAGAAGATTTGTTTGAGCAAGGAGAAGATGGGTATTAATTGCATGTGTACTTGTTTATACATATGAGTGTATTTGTTTACTTCAGCCATACTTGCTTGTCTCGGCTGATAATATTTCCTTTGCAAGTTCTATTTTACTTTTGCCTTACTTCATTTTATTATCTTGCCTAGACTTATTTTCTATGCTTTTGTTCTATTACTTTGTTTAGTGTCTTCATATTTTATCTTTGACAAAGCAGATTACTTTGTGGTGGCTGCGGCTTTGTTTTGGTGGGGTGAAATACTTATTCTTTTTCCTTTATTTTCTTTCTTTTGTTTTATACTTCGAAATATGCATGAGTTCTATGATGTTAGATTTTAGTTAATATGTTTACTTTGTTTGTTGGTACATATTTCTATTTTTGTTCATGTATTTATTTTATACTTTATCTTATAAAATTTGTATCTTTATTTTTAAACCATTTATTTTAAGATTTTATTTCAAATCCAATATATACATATATAAATAAATTCAAATTTACTTATATATAT
This sequence comes from Allium fistulosum, assembly GCA_030737815.1. Lineage (NCBI taxonomy): Eukaryota > Viridiplantae > Streptophyta > Magnoliopsida > Asparagales > Amaryllidaceae > Allium > Allium fistulosum. The sequence goes on from CM060904.1 coordinate 696,489,369, forward strand.
CCATATACATATATATTCACACATATGCAAAATTGTCAAATCCATATGACTTGATATATTTTCTATTTGAATCGGGGAAACTCGCTTCCATTTAAAAAAAAATTTACAAATTTTTATTCAAAAATTCATTTAATTATCTATTTAAATTAAATTAAAATCTAGGGTCGTTACAAACTTACCCTCTTAAAAGAATTTCGTCCTCGAAATTCGCAGGCACGAAAACAACACAAAGATAGACAGATTCGATCTTCTATAATTCCTCAAACTTAAGATATGAATTCCAAACTCAAGTCGGAATATCTCAGAATTCATACCAATTTGTCCCTCTTCGGACTTTGGTATTCACAAGAAATTACAATAGAATTTCAAAATTTGGTTTCAAACGATATCGTTTTATTGATTTAATTCAATTTTATCCTCATATTCTATTAATCAATTTACCTTAAATTAAAATTTCAAATTTCAAATTCATTAAGGTTTAAATCAAAAAGCTGATAAGAAATCGATGAAGATACTAAGTAAGGATCTTCTACAACGATTCGTAGAACCATCATCACACCGAAACTTATTCTTGTAGCTGATACGAAGCAATCAAAAGAATTTTGGAAACGAATTAAAGGAGATTGATAAGAAAGTTGTTTCCACTATTGCAGGGTATTGACCATTTATAGTCGTATTCCCTTGTCCCCTACCTCATCCTCTTCTTGCACTCATACTCACTATCTGTGGATAGTAAGAGAATTTACTGGGGCATACAGACAGATATCTGAGAATTACTCATTCTGGGGTATACTTCACCCTATCTCTAATGAGCTAATTAATGTGTTATACTCCTGAGCTAAAGTTTTACCCTCGACTATGATACCAAATGTAACGTCTCGAATTTTTCGCATTTGAAAATCGACATCCATACTTTACATCGTACTCGAATTCCGTAGATTCGACCGTGAGTAGCCGGAGCTTATAACACAGTTAAGTAAATAACATAGCGGAAGAAAAAGAATAATACATTGATATACAATATCTGATACAACATAGTGATACAATGAATATCAATATACATCAGAGATATGATACAAGAAATAGCAGCGGAAAAGAAAACAGATAACACCAGCAGCGGATAATCTCCATCTCCAAAACGCCAATCCAGAAATAGCTCGAACTCCCAATAACGATGCACAAAGATAAGCAAGTACAGTCCGATCCAAAGACCGAACTAGCTCCAGATAATCTACTAAATCTAAATATCTGAAAAACCCAACTCTAGACTGCCCGTGTAGAAAAATTTTTAGCACCTAGAGTTTAGGAAAGAAACAATAAACTCCGGATCAGTCATGGGACTGGTGTGAGCAACAAAAACAGTTTATCTTTAAAAACGAACAACACGAGAATTTTTTAAAGTCAATTCACAATGCTTTTGGAAAATGAAACTACCATAAGACCTCCCGCCACACACACAATGCAAACGCAGAATTGGAGGAGATTTCTCCTTATGATAGTCAAAGATGCTTAGTACGCAAAACAAATCATTTTTGATATTATTATTAGTGCATAGTGGAAAAAGTATTTCAAAAATAGAATATCAATCTTAGCCAACATACGACCATTATTGTATGCCTACTATAGCTACCATCTAAACAGTGGTGACCACCGTACGTAACTGGCAGGTTCTACAACTAATACCGTACAAAGTTCATATTGGAAGATGGATTTCCAACAAATGGTCAGGCTAAGGAACATCCTATGCCATGAAGGAACGACTCTGGCTGGACGCTCCAAGAGACAACCTGCTCTCTGCCAAACAAGGCCGGCTACCCCCCTTCCCGGGGAATATATAAAACCTCAGATATGCCACCCCTGGTCCTTTGGGACCTTTATTCGAGCGCTCGGTAATCAACATCACACATAATAAATAAAGTGTGTCCACATGAGTAAGTATCTGGGCTCCATACCATGATACTACCCTTTTCCAGAAGGAATGGTCATACCCTAGGGAAGCTACCCCTGAAACCTTGCTGCATCTTTCCTGTTTCGACCATTTCCGGGTTGTGAGGCCTGACGATGTCTCATCCACAAAGCTACGCTTTTTCACAAAGCCATGCTTTGATCACAAATGATCAAATAAATGATCATCACACAGCAACACTCAGCATGCCACATTACCAAATTGGGAATATATCGCCGATAAATTTCAACTGCATAACCTCTGAGCTCGAACGTCTCAGAGAAGGGTATTAAGCTAAGAGAATAAATTCTCCGCCACCAAACAGAAATGTATTTGAAAGAAATCAGCTTTATATCTCAAAATTTAATGTCAAACACGTAACCATACAAGTCTATTCCGGGTTCGAACAGAACCGAAGGCACTTCCGAAGAAGCCCTTGCAATCCGGGTATTCACAATCACGATCGGATTTCCCATCACTTAGGAAATCTCTATACCGGCACGACTCAGTGCAGAGACAATCGATAGGTCATCCTATCGTTCTCGCAAATACCCGGTCTTCACCACCGGTCTTCAAATGCCATCCATATACGACGTATCACTATTCGGAATGGGTTATATGACACAAAGGTCTTTTTCCGGCTAACCCGAATAGTGAGCGCAATATTTAAAAACATATGGATATGTGATTTCAATTAAGTCACAACTTAATAATTCAACTTCTTTTTTTAAATGGTTTCAATCGATTACCATTTCAAATCTTTTTAAACAAAAAGATTTACTTCACAAAGTTCACCCAGTTTCACAAAAAATCCATTCACAGATTTCAAAACAATTTCCATTTCAATTGGATTAATTCGTTAAATCTTTAAAACAAAGATTCAACTTATAGCTTTCAAAAAAATTTCATTTCGAATGGTTTAAACAAATCATCATTTTTAAATCTGTTAAAAATAAACAGATTCAATTCATAGCTTTCAAAAAGAATTCATTCATAACTTGGAAAACCATTTTTCAATTCAATCTTGAAATTCCTTTAATTAAACTGGAATTTCATTTCTTATCTGAAAGCTTTTATTCTTTTAAAACAAACAGTTTTCATTTTGGAAATCTGATTCATTTATACGAGTTAAGGTTCTTGGGTTAAATCCAAATTCTCAAAATTATACTTTTAAAATGGTTTAATTTCATATAAACACATTTATACATTTTTCTTTTCTTACCATAATTTCCAAACATGGAATTCAATTCCAATTTTGAATTCAAATTCAAACTAAATTATTTAAATTGAAACTTTACCAAGTTATTCAAAATAGCTTTTATCTTTGAAAAAACTTTTGTCAAAAGCTTTAATATTTAACCCAAATCCATTTCCAAAATCAATTGAAATTAAAATTTCAATTTCAAAAATATTAAATTTAAATCATCTGTGACTTAACCGATTTCCACGTGAAATCCATATTTGTGTGTGTAAAAGTGTGGTCCAGGGGTTTAACACAATAGTGCAACATCATTCAATCATCACAGATCAGAATACAGAAATATAGTTGATAAGCGGTATAAACTATAACGCTCATCTTCCATTCATAGATCACAGGTATATAAAGGTCACAGATAACAAATTATAGCTCCCAACACAAATCAGGATATATCACAAAGCATCACATATCAGGGATATCAAACAATCAAATCATCCAGTATAATCCAAACAATCATAAGTGAGATCAGTTAATTGTCTAATTAATTCAAATCAGATAAATTACTTCGGGATTACTGATCCTGGTTAATTAACATTAATAAATTACAAATTATTTTGATTAATTATTCTTTAATCGTTTATTAATTAACCATTAAAAATAAATTGTTTGACCTTATAATTCATCAACCTTTAATTTTTAAATAATTAACCTTTAATAATTTAATTCATTATTTAATTTATTATCTTTAATTAATTAATTGACCTTTAATAAATTTATTATCATTAAATTAATCATTCTTAATTAGTTATGATAAATGACTACGCTTAATCTTAAATCAATGTTAATTACTTGCTTAATCCACTTTTAATCATTAATTAATTACTTTTAATTAATCAATAGATTTTTAAACAATAAAACTTTAAAATTTAACCTTTAAAATAAAACTCATTATTAGCCCATAGGTTAACTTAAACTTTTAAGTTAATTTAAATTTACTAATTACTCCATTTAATCTATTTAAATTAACTTGAAAATTAACTTGATTAATTCAAGTAAAAATAAATAAATTGTTAAACTCATATTTATCCAAACCTTCTTAATATCATTAATCGTTTTAAAGATAATTTATCTTAAGAAGATAGTTTAAAACTTGGTTGTTTTAAAATCCTAAAACTTGATTTATTGAAAATTTAAAAACCTGCTATCTATTTAATAAAACCCGAGTAAATTGTCGAGATACCCGATCCCTCCTTCGAGTTCCTCACATTATTCATTTCCCCGAGCAATATCACGAATCCCTTCGGGTCAAATCCACATTTTCACGCGTGCTACACGAGCTAACCATCATCTTCCCCACATTCACAAACAACCTAGCTCAAAGCGTTCGCGTGCACATGTACGCTACGACCACCAATCTCTGATCATCGATGCTCCCTCCAGCATGTCGCCAAACCTCTCTTTGGTCGACTCCGACTACCCAAAATCACCACGTAGCCCAAAATCAAAAACGAGCATATAAGAACTCCACCTGGAACCACTCGATCATCAACAATCACCCCGTATCGCCGACCACGACCATCTGAGACCATTGCCTTGCAATCACAGATTCGCCGACCATCCACTCACCTTTTCCCCCACATGCGATCTGTTCCGATGCCCCAACGATGTCGATGTGACCCCGCAAACCCAGACAACCCAAATTATACACAAAACCCTAAATCGAATTTGTTCCCTTAATTTACGAATTGGAAAATTCCTCTGATAATTTTCTTGAGATCCATGATATTTATATTAGCTTCAAACAAAACTTCACAAAAAATTATTGGATCAATCATCTGTAATTTGTCACAATGCAATTTTACTTCAAATTCGAACTGCTCTGAGAATTCTAAACTAAAATTCATGATTTTTATCTTAAAAATCATATTTTCCATAGAAATTTCAAGTTATGTAATTTGCTTATCAAATTTTGATACTTGATTTTAACATGCATTTAAACTTCCTTTTGTTCTATCTTGATTCCAGAAAAAATTCAAACTTGTTTTACTTGAAATAAATTTTAAACTTTAATTTATGATTAAACAAACATATAATGTTTGAATCTCAAAGTATAACAAAAATCAGGTGAGTAGATTTTGGATTTTTGATCAAAACTTTTATGTTCTGAGCCAAGAACAGAGATGTATAAATTCAACAGGCATGCATACTTACAAACATTCATAAATACAGAGATAACTCATATATATACACAAACAAAGCATCATTCATCTCAGACTTCACAAGCAAACAGATATTTATTTACTTAAGTTTTAATTTAAAAATGTTTACTCACCTTTTTTTGCAGAAAGAAACAGAGCTTTCCTTTTTGTTTTGAATTTGTTTAAAGCTTCAAACAGACTGCAGACTTCAATCTACATCTGCTTTCAAGTTGAATCTTCATTTTCTTTTTTTTCTTTTTTCTTTTTCCAAAGAAACTTGTTTCTCCCAGGTTTCCAGATTTAAATTTTCCTTCTTTGTTTTGATGTTTTAAACTGAAGTTTGTTTAAGTTTGAGATAACCTTTCAGGTTTGCTTTGTATAAATGGAAGAACTGAGAGGAAGGAGGTTGATATATAGGAGATGATACATATAAACGAGAAGTATGCAGTATATTGTTTGTACAATAAGCATGCTAAAGATGCTTGCATTAAATGCATGAGGTATGTTGCATTAATTGCTCAAGTCCTCTATTTTCTTTTGCTTTATTTTAGCTCGGCTGATATTATATTGTATGTGTTGGAGGCTGATGTGAATTACTTTGGTGGCTGATGTATAACATTTTATATATATGTTGAGAAGATTTGTTTGAGCAAGGAGAAGATGGGTATTAATTGCATGTGTACTTGTTTATATATATGAGTGTATTTGTTTACTTCAGCCATACTTGCTTGTCTCGGCTGATAATATTTCCTTTGCAAGTTCTATTTTTCTTTTTCCTTACTTCGTTTTATTATCTTGCCTAGACTTATTTTCTATGCTTTTGTTCTATTACTTTGTTTAGTGTCTTCATATTTTATCTTTGACAAAGCAGATTACTTTGTGGTGGCTGCGGCTTTGTTTTGGTGGGGTGAAATACTTATTCTTTTTCCTTTATTTTCTTTCTTTTGTTTTATACTTTGAAATATGCATGAGTTCTATGATGTTAGATTTTAGTTAATATGTTTACTTTGTTTGTTGGTACATATTTTTATTTTTTTTCATGTATTTATTTTATACTTTATCTTATAAAATTTGTATCTTTATTTTTAAACCATTTATTTTAAGATTTTATTTCAAATACAATATATACATATATAAATAAATTCAAATTTACTCATATATATCCATATATATATATTCACACATATGCAAAATTTTCAAATCCACATGACTTGATATATTTTCTATTTGAATCAGGGAAACTCGCTTCCATTTAAAAAAAAAATTTACAAATTTTTATTCAAAAATTCATTTAATTATCAATATAAATTAAATTAAAATCTAGGGTCGTTACACTAAGTGTAGAATCCACAAGCTTCTCTAATGAAACTTCAAGCTGAGTCAAATGTGCCCTTCTCAAAGGCTTCGGGATTACATAGACAAACTTATGATTCTTATGTAGTGATGTGCGGGTAAGCTCCAATCCATAATTTGATAAGGACTCAAATGTAGCTATATACTCCGAGGAGATTCCTTGCTTCAAGTCGATGAATCTTCGAGCTAAGGTTGCCTTCTTCACCTATGGCATGAACTTCAACTGAAAACAGGCTATGAACTTCTTCCAAGTCAACTCTGCCTCATCTATCTCTGGACTACAAAGTTGTACCAATCCAATGCTCTTTCTTGTAGTTAACTTGATGCCACCTGAATTTCGTGAACACCTGGCAACTCCATGCGAATAAAGATCCGCTCGCATGTCTTCAACCAAGCATGAACTCTTATGACTCCTTTGGTGCCCGAAACCCACTTCCCTCCAAGGTGAACAAAATCACTGCATATGCGAGCGAAATCTGAATGGTGAATGGGAGGATGGGTCGTTGCTACACTAGGAGTCTGAACTTCTTGAACAAACTCCAAAACCTGCTCAGAAGTCAAGAATAATCCCTCATGTCTGGGAATAATGCACGACCTCGAGTCGGAACGAGTATTCCTGCCTCTAGCCATATCCTACTCTTGCCATACATGAGATGCAACATCATAAATATAAGAGAGAAATAATACAAATACGTTCCTATAATATCTCTTACTACTATATATTCTACTACTTAAAAGAGGTAACATCTACCCTGCACACCCAAGGGACGGGACTCTAAGTCTGTCTAGGCCAAGATTTATGTTTCCTATATCCTATATTGTTCCGAGCCTTGCCATGATCCCAACTATGATGCCCCACCTTTACGCCCTCATTAACAAAGAATATTAACAAGTAATATTGTCAACTAATGTGGAGAACAAGCTATTTAGGAGTAACCATTCGTATAATTGCTTTATGTGCATACTGTATACATTGAATCTCTAAATTTAATCTTTTTGTGAGAGGAATTCAACGTATACTATCCAGGCACAAAAAAATAATACCGTAGCTTATTATGATTCAGAACAATACAAAACATCATAGTAACAGAATCACAGACTGCATCGGTAAATATAATAGAAGGCATAACACATAACATATATAAGGACTAAGGTACATTACCAAGTGCAAAATGAGCCTACATCTTATATAATATACGTCCATACATAAGTCAACGTCTCAAAATGAACTAAGTATATATATATATATATATATATATATTTGTGTGTGTGTGTGTCTATATATATGTATATATATAACTAGCATAAACTTATACCCAAGCTAGCCCAAGTCCAAAGCCAAAAGTCCCTGCTACCTGTCAAGTCTTGGTCTGGCCCGAGCATTAAAATAACATCCGGGTCAGACTATCTCTAATTATCACAAAACGCGAGTCCATAATAATAGTATTATGCTAGCATTAACATCAAGAATGAATGTCATAAATTGTACTTCACTAATATACTAATACTTCATATAAAACTTCTTGACTTAAAGTTAACTATGCTCATTCATAACCAAACATCAAAGTGATAGTAGCCATCAAATATTAGCACAGAAATTCACAACTATAAATGCTAGCAAGGACAAGTACCTGGCAATTCAATAATCATCGTAGTGCTCTTCACAAGTAATTAACTAAGTACTTACAAGTCAATTATCACGGGCGTGCACTTCGCACATAAATAAATAAGCACTTTGCCAGTTGACTATAAGACAAGCATATCGCAAGTCAACACAAGATACGAATACATCGCTTGTCGTCATCAATAGCTAGCCTAATGGACAAGTCCACTGTATGTTGGTACAAGCACATCGCAAGTCATAACTCATTCACAAACAAGTAACACCAAATGGGCTAAAAAACCCATAAAATCCACATATACGGATCACCCAAGACAAGTTTAAACTCGACGAAATAAGTGTTATAAACTTTCTATAAGTAATCATTTAAGTGACGGTCGGATGTCCCATAACCTCTCAGGTTTACTTAAATGTTTACTATAAGTTAGTAAACGCCACTCAAAAAGTGTGATATACTACCAATAAGTAACTAGACAAGTACCACGTAATGTCCCATAACCACTTAGTGTTACTTAATTATTTACTAAGTATTTATAAAATCCCACTCGTGCAAAATAAATGTTCATTTAAACAAGTCCAAGAGTTAATCGGCAAAATAAAACGCGAGTGTTTTATACCACTCATTCTATTAAACCATGTAAGTCAATTCCTCATTCAAGTGAGATGGCGAGTTTATATAATAAATTATTAAAATATCTATTTCAAAAGGATATCATATAATTAGGAAGCATGAATAAATTCATGTTTAAAAAAACTATGACCATTTCTTCGAACTCTTTTCAAAGTTTAGAGAATTATATCATGTGTATGTTTGTATGTAAGTATGTATGTATAATAATCCCCAAATCTTTCTTATTCCAAATATATAGATATATATACATAGATATATAAATATATATAAACATTTTGTTTAGAAACTAAGAATTGATAAATGACAATAATGAGGCTTTCTATATACATATACATATACATACACACACACACATATATATATATATCAACGTATATATAATTTAACTCTCTTAAAAAATAATTCTTTGAAACTGAAACTAATTGCATCAAAGTTTGAAGTAATAGATTTGCCAATAGTTTCTTTTGAAAACAAATTTTCCTTTACTAAAGATTTATAACACTAAGTTGGATTAATGTAGTAAATAAGTGCAACTCCACATCAATCAACACTAAACAACAACAATCAAACATCGGGCGAAAGAAACTAGAAGGAGCCGCTTCCGGCACCTCAAAGCAACCTGAAAACTCCATATAAAAATCACCATGATGGAGGAAAAGGAGCATTGGAACACATTTTTCTAGGCTCCAATCGATCGGTCGGTCCTCGTGATCGATCAGCAAGTGCATCACATGGAACAACACATTCCAGGTAATACTTCCCTACCGTTGACACTATTCAACTCCAATGTGAGTTTCGGTCATTCAAGGCCTCAATTCTAGGTCATAGTTTTCAAGCATGCAACCAACAATAACAATACATTTGTTTAAAGCATTGAAAACCTGGACAAGATTGACCATAGGGATGAATTTAGTCGACAGTAAGTTATAAAGATCAAACAATGCAAACAACAAACCGAGAAGCATCTAATTTCACAATTAAATTCAACATATAATTCTGATTAGAAATAGTTATGAGTTATCAACTCACCTTTCTTCCTTGAATTAGTCAATAAACATTATAGCAACTTGATATTGCTTCAACTAATAAAACCCTAGATTTTATTTAATCAATTAGCAAAATGAAACTAAATTTCAACTATTGTAACTGAAATAAAAACTCCAATAAGGAGAAAATAGGGCTTAGATTGCTTTAGCTGGATTAATTTGCTTTCACAGTGATCTAATTTGCAAGTGAAATTTGGTTGAATTAGGAAGATTTGGAATTTAAGTTTAAGAAAAGAGAAAGAGTAGTTTCTTATTGTTTCTGATTTTGTGAATACTGTAAATGTACAGAACATCACATGTGAGAAATCCTTATCATCTCAAATAGTTTGATGGTTTTTGGCCATAAGAATTTATTTACAACCCGATATAAATTAAATGCTTTATTTCCTATATTCTTTTGATTAGGGGTGGGCACGGTCGGTTAATTGACTCGGTCGGTTAATATTTTCGATTAATCGTATAATAGTTTCAGTTCGGTTAATCGCTATTCGGTTAATGTTGGAATGAACCAACCGACCGAACCGGTTAAATATAACCGCGGTTAACCATTATATTTAACCAGTTAACCGTTTAATTTGAACGGTTAACCGTTGACCGATTAACCCTTTATACTAGCTCGGTTAACTGGCTATCAAGTTGAGTCACAATATGCAATGCAATGCATTAGGTAACAAATGTAGAGTCGTTATTGCTGTAATTTCTTATAGAGTAATGCTGCAGTAATAAACATAAATAATCATACATAATGAGTTTCTTCAGTCTGCAGAGTCCAAATAACAGTTTAACATATTTCAAATAACATACATAATGAGTTACCTTGGAGTAATGTTTAACCTCAAAAGTCTAAACATAAAATAAAAATACAATAATGTTTAATACAACTACAAAGTCCAAATAACATAGTCTTAAACAAATAATAGCAATGAATATAATGAGTTATTGCAGAGTGCCAGGTTCTCCATTCTCCAAATCTGCAAAGATAAACATGTATAACCGTATAAGTAAGCAATTAATATATATAATTGAGTAATAAGATCAAAATATACAATATAACTGAGAAACTAACATATATATAATGTGTTTTTTCTATAAACTGAAGCATGTATAATTTGTTTGAACTATGCAATAGATTAGTGTAATCAATGTATAACTGAAGCATGTATAATCTATTTATAGAACTAATGTGTAAATATGCTGCAGTTATATTTAACATATTATACATGCTTCAGTTATATTCAACCAACTTATAACTGAAGCATTGTATAACCAATGTATAACTGAAGCATTAGGTAACAAATGCAACCAATGTATAACTGATTCACTGAAGCATGTATAACCTATTAGAACTAATCCCAATATGTCATGTATATAGATTATACATAGCTCTGAACTATGTATGTTTTGAAGTAAAACTTGAACAGGTTAAACTCTTCAGAACTTAATGGCCTACATCTATAGAACACTCTTATATTTCCCTTGAGTTCTATTATCTCTAGGGTGGCCTACATCCACATAATACATGCTTAAAAATATAACTGAAGCATGCTTCAATTATATTTGTATGTTATGAAGTTCTAAACTATGTTTACACATCATTTAATACAATATAACCGAGCAATTTCTATCATGTTATAAACATGTTAATTGCTCAGTTATATTGTATCATTTAATAAATATAAATGTGAAGCATCAAGTATGTGCAATTACATGATCAAGAAGCATAGTTTATGTTATGACTATTTAATTAAAACCACGGATGCACAGACTATTTAATTTCTCTTTCTCAAACCTGAAATAACAATAATTCATTAATTCTGAATTATAGGTCATCATTGATATAACATCCACTTATCACCTAAAATTAAACAGTCAAACAATCCAATTAGTGAATAAATAAAAGTCAAACATCATTGAATGTTGCAATATCAAATACACCGTTACTATATCCGTGGAACTATTAACTGTCATTATAAAGTTATATGATTGTATATGAAAGTATATGATTGTTTTAAAAGTATATTATTGTTTTGAAAGTGTAAACACTAAACTATATGAACATTTCTACTAAATGAAACTAACTGTGGTGAAGGTGAATACAATGATGACGAACATGGACCATCCATGGTGAATATAAAATCTGATGGCGACTCACGTTGACATCCATGTACAAAATCTACATGGCAAACAAGTTAATTAGAGCATTGTATTTCAAATCCAATAAATAAAGAACTATATTATTTTACAAATACAAATATCACCTGATAGGGGTTCATCATAATAAGAAACATCATCGATAGGAACCTCAATCCGATGATCGACAAAAAATGGTTTGGACCTTAACCAATTCTAAGTACAAACCAATGCCTCAACTATCCGTGGACTCAAAGTACAACGAAAAGGATCTATAATTCTTCCTCCAGTGCTAAAAGCGGAATCAGAAGCAACTATGGATACCAGAATAGCAAGAAGATCCCGAGCGACTAAAGATAAAACACGATATTTGGAACTATTTACCTTCCACCATAGTAAAACATCAAAATTATTTGGTGTACCCTCAATCGGTGCATTTAAATACTTTTCTAGTTTGTTGCCTTCGTTATCGTGTTGTTGAACCTGTCTTAGAAAAGTATTCATTCTTCTAGAAAGAACATCACTAGAATCCTCAACACGTTCACTAGCAACGAGCGTACTAGGTTGTGGTTCCTCAAACGTTTGTGTTCCAAATGTAGAATTGTTAACATAAAAGTCAAACAACCTTATCAAAATATTCTTCACACTTTTTAATATGTTTTCCGCAATATTTTTTTCATACATGTCTTCAACACATAACTTCAAAAATTGGAATTTATACCTTGGGTCAAGCACACACGTAACAAATAAATTTTTGTTCATATTACCTTCGCTTCCCCAATATTTATCAAACTTCATTTTCACACTAGATGCCATTTTAGCAAGATAAGGATTCATTTTATCAACCAATCCTTTAAGTTCTTCTTGAATTCCACTAAGCTCGGCAAAACAAACATTTGCAGTAATGGACAAAGTTTTGCTAAATTTTAAAGTAATATCATAAAAATACTTTAAGAATTTAACAAATAATTCAGCATTTTTCCAATCCATAGACCTCGGAGGATGAATTTCATCATCAAAGTAAGCAACAAAAATACCATCATTTTCTCCCATATCATCAAAAACTTTTTTGTATTTTAAAGCCGCTTCCAACATCAAATACGTTGAATTCCACCTAGTCGGTACATCTAAAATAAGCATAGATTTATTCTCAATTCCCAAACTTAAACATAACTCTCTAAATTTACTCAATCGTGATGGAGATGATCTCACAAATCTGACTGCAGTACGAATTCCAGCTATAGTACTACTAATTTCTTTTAGCCCATCATTGACAATTAAATTGGTTATATGAGCACAACAATGAATATGCATGAAATCACCATTCAAAACACAACTATCATTATAATCATTTAATTTTCTTTTCACATAATTAATTGCCACTTCATTTGCACTAGCATTATCGACCATGATAGACACTATTCTTTTGAGTTCCCATTTTTTGATACAGTGGAAAATAACTTTTCCAATATTTTCTCCTTTATGACTAGTAATCACACAAAAATTTATAATCCTTTTATGTAACTTCCAATCTCCGTCGATAAAGTGTGCAGTTAAAACCATATAATTCACATTCTGAATAGATGTCCATGTATCAGTAGTTAGACAAACACCATGCAATGATTTTGAGAACATATTTTTAACAGATTTTAATGAATCCCAATATAATTGAAGCACATCCCTACAAATTGTTCTACGTAAAGGAACTCCAAAACTAGGACACAATTCCCGACGAAATTGAAGAAAACCTTCACCCTCCACAAAACTAAAAGGGCGTTCATCAATAACTAGCATTCGAGCTAATGCTGTTCTACATTCCTCTTTATTGAATGACCATGCGATAAGATTGCAACTACCTTCACTATCGCTATTTATTACAAAAGCTAAAGTTTTTTGTCTCTTATCACTATCACGTGGAATGGACTTACATGAATGTTTTATATGGTAATTTAAACGTGTAGTGCCATTTGATTTAGAATCACATGCAAATTGTTGACCACAATAGTTGCATACACATTTTTGAAAATTGAAATTACCGTCTTTAGTAAAATGTTCCCATACCGGAGAAGGTTTCTAGAAGAAGGCTTGCGCACCGGGTGTAGAGGAGGTTTTCAAATATTAATGCCATCTTCGCCAGTTTCCTCATCATCCGCTTCTTCGACAAACCCACCGTCATCTCTTGTTTCTCTAGAACTACCTATTTGTACCTGTTATAGTGCATGAAAAACAAAAATACATTTTAAATTAGAAATATACGGTTCATATCTGCGTGTATCAGTTGCAATTGCAATCACTGTAAAATGATACAGGAATACTATTAAACCTTGATTTCATTTTTCTGAATGTTTATAAACAGTTATGACTTGCTGTTGTGAACTTGTGTGCATGTTTTGTGCAACCATATATTTTTTTTAAGAAAATAAAGGTGAATTTTTATATTCTTGGTACATTTATAAACCACTTCCTCTCACAACTTGGAATAGATATTTGTTTAACTAATGTTATAGCAGTACACAGATAGCATTGAATAATTTGAAATGATAGCACAAACACTAAATCACAGGTTTTGGAAAAGAAATACTATTAAAGCTTCACTGATAGCACAGATGTAATACTATTAAAGCTTCACTGATAGCATAAATGTAATATATATGTATATTTTACTTATAAATCACTAAATCATACTCATATAAATAGGAATGCATGTAAGAAATAAAATCAATATAATAAATTGAACAATATAATATGGTAGGTGTAGTGTTATACAACCAGGTATAATTAGTTATAATCAGTATCAGTTATAAGGTTATACAGTGACACAGTCAGGTTAAAATGAAGCACAAATGTAATATAAGAAATGAAATCAGTTATAATCAATATCAGTTATAGTGTTATACAGTCCGGTTCAAGCAACTAACTATTATAAGCATATAATCAATATCAGTTAATCATCTAAATTATTGTATAACTGACAGTCTTTAATTAATTACAAGCTAATCAATATCAATTTAATAGTTAGTTTATCATCTCAATTATTCAGCAGCAAGCTAACTTCAAAATTGATAACAATAAGCATTTTAAATACAATTCAAGCTGTTTAATTAAATGTAAATAACAATTACACAGTTTAATAAACTTAATTTCAAGTATAGAAATATATAATAATTTCACAATTTAATCGAACTAGATATCAATTACAAATAAGCTCTGAGACTCTATATAGATCGATCTGAATTTGTATATTTTAAAAGTAGTTTAATCTGAACTTAATATCAACTATAAAGAAGTTCAACTTGGTCATATTTTCAGTTTATTGAGTGTAACGAATTATACAGTCCATACAAACTAAATAAAACATATAAAAACTAAAAATAAACATAATCAAATGATTAATACAAGCTTACGTTTTTTCTTTTCCTGCTAGTATTCACCATATCTGAATTTGTAGATCAGTAGATCAATCTGAATTTGTGTTGATCGGCTAGGTAATTGATGGGTAGAGAGTCTTTGTGACTTTATGTTGATCTGGGTTTTTCCAAGAACGATTAAGGATTGAGAAATCGATATTCGATAGATTTGAGAAATTAGTAGATTTCAAAAATTTGGGAACAAGATCGATAAGCTGAAGCTCCGTAGTTTGTAGGAATGAATTGTGAAAGCGGCGGACACTAGGGTTTCTATTATTTTTCATCATGCGATATTAATGATGGGCCGTCGGGTGGCTTGGCTTCGTAATTCGTAGTGCAGCCTTTAGTTTAAAGTTTAAACATTCAAAATTATTTTCGGTTAACGGTTAACCGTTAAATAACTTTTGGTTAACCGTTAACAGAACCGACTTTTATCGGTTAACGTCGACCGGTTAATCGAATGTTCGGTTAACCGAATTTATCGGTTAATGCAGTTCAGTTATGGTCGATTGGATCGGCTAAGTCGGTTAGGTCAGTTAAATGCCCACCCCTACTTTTGATTAGATGGCTAAATGAAACAATTAACTACTTACTTTAAAATCATGGATCAAAGTAAATAAATAAATATGACTTCTTGAATACTTATCAAATTAAAAGCCTCTGTTTATTATTAAAAGGAGTTTATTAATTTTAAAATCATCTTTTGTGAGCAAAAATAAAAGATATACAACAAGTTCTCTTTTTCTAAATAAATGGATTTTTTTATAAACTCAAAAAATATTTACTTCATATAAAATTCAATAATTTTATAAAACTTTAGAATTCGCGTTCTAAAGAACTCATTTATCATCTATCAAAATCAAACTTTTTACGTGTATTTTCAATTTAAATCATTATTTTATTTTTAATTAAAAAATAAAAATACAGGGTTTCTACGGATCTTTTGCAAGCTTACATTCTCAACTTTGGAAGCTCATGGGATAATCATTTGCGTTTGATGGAGTTCACATACAACAATAGCTGTCATTCTAATATCATCATGACACCATTCGATGCATTGTATGACCGAAAATATAACCTCGTTTATGTTGGTAGGAAGCAAGTGGGAAACTGATACTTAGGTCAGATATAATCAAAGAGACTTCAGAGTAAATTGAAGTCATTCGACATAGACGAAGGATGTCCAAGATAAGAAGAAGAGTAACATTGATAGAAGATGTAGAGATTTAGAGTTCTCAGTTGACGGTATGGTATTTGTAAAAATTTCTCCATTGAAGAATGTTGTTAAATTTGGTGGTAAGAGGAAGTTGGCATCCAAATTATTAGATCTTTTTTGGTAGTAGAGAGGATTGGTAACCTAACATATAAGGTCGACTTACCTTAGAAGATAGCTGGCATGAACAACGTATTCTATGTCTCTCGCTTATGGAAATTTGGACACGACTTAGCATGACAATTGCATAGGATCTACTTGATGATGTTGATATTGAAATAGAAGCTTTTAGACCTTGTAGCCCAGCTCATATTGTTGGACGTAAGACGAAATAGCTTAAACGGAAGATGGTTTAGTTAGTGAAGGTTCAAGGAGTGAAAGTGAAAGCGATTGCATGTGGAAAACCAAGGATAAGATGAGGACTGCATCAGAGCTCTTTGCATGGTAAGGTCTACTGTCCAATGTATTTACTTTTTTAATATCATATAGGATAGTTTAGTATCTCACATGTTATGACAGGCTTATCTATATGGTTGCATGATTCCTTGTTTGATATATTTGATGATTGCCTGTGATTGTTAGGCATGCAGGGTGAATATAGTTGATTATTCATTGATTTATTTGAGGATTTTGGGGGCGAAATTCCTAATGGATAGAAGAGTGTAACAACCCGTATTTTATGTATCAGAGGAATGTAAAATATTATTATTTGAATCATATGAGGTCGTATGACTTTGAAATTTTGGAAAATGACTAATAGGGAAATTTCCATCTTTAAAATTTCAATCGGACGATTTAGGCCTAGAAATTCTTATAAAGCATAAACTTTTGATAGGAGTTGAATTAGGGTTTAAAACCACTTCCATTAGATTGGCGCGATGGTTTTTATTTCTGTAGAATGGTATAATAGGAAAATGGACTTACCATTTAGAAGATATGGCCATTTTAAATTTAGATTGCTGCTAGTCAGATTAGTAGGTAATTAGTTTAGCCCAAACTTAAGCTAACTAACCCATTTCAGGATTTGTGCCTAATTAGGACTAGTTGGACAGATCCAAATCATTTCCCACTTTCCAAAAATAGTTCTAAACCTCCATTAACCTAGATTTCATTAAAAAACTCATCTTATTTATAATAATTCTAGCCAAAACCATCATCAAAAAGTAATTAGCAAAATGAATTGTATATCTATCGCTTTGATTGGTTGGAAGTCCAAATTTTTGCTAGCTACTTCAGATTTGGGTATAAAAGTTGGTAACTTGGGTATTATGCGAGTGATTTATGATCTCTCACTATTTAGTGCTTACTTATATAGTTAAAAATAATGTTTTTGATATAATTTCTACGTTAATTTCAATCTTTAACTTAACCTTCATATATGTTTACGGTCGAATTTAAAAAAAGGTAAAATTGGATTTTAAATGGTTTTACACCTCTTTTAGATCAAATTATCATCTTTATATAAAACTAGATCTAGGAAACATCCTGAATGTTAATCACATTTGAATAAATTTTATGTGTGGAGTGAATGCTTGTGAATAATGGTTGATATTTCATGTATTGCTCTGATATGATTTGTTAGTGTTTTGAATGTATTTAGGATGTAGTTGTCAATTTGGGTAAAACAAGGATAAAATTGCTTAATATCAAATGCATCTTATAGGGGAGGCTCTGGAGGATGGGTGGAGCCTAAAATTCAAGTCTCAAGCTAGTTGGTGTCAATTTGCATTCTTGAAAACAGGTCGTTACATGATCAAAAATAAGGCTTGCACAAGGGTATGTGGTTCAGGTCGGTGGGAAGTTACTTCGGGTAAAAAAACAAGTCAAATTCGGGGCAAGCTTCAAGTCTTAGCAAGGTTGGTGCTTTAAGAGTTTAAAGCTCGAAAGTATGGTTAAGTATGCAACTGAAACCAATCTCTTTTGAATGATAATGACCTCTTTTGCAAACAATGGTTTGGGCTATCGGTTGTAGGAATCGGGGCATGGTGAAGCGAAGCTCTAAGCATCCCAAAGGAGGTAAAATGTCGGCATGAGGTACATAGCCAGAATTTGGCTAAGTAATTCATATCAGCACCGAGATAAAGAAATTCCTACTAGTACTGATTTTAATTGGAGTGGCTATTCTTGGCCTGGCTTCCAAGGGATGCTCAAGGAGTTCTGCAGGTCATGCTAATGGTGTTTATTCATTCTCTTGATGTTCGACCGCATCATAGTAGCGTGACGAAAGATGACAGCTTTAAGACTTTGGTGATGGTAACTCTATGGTGTTAGAGTTATGATCTGATAATGATAGCTCGATGTTGAATGGAGTCATGAGGATGATTATCCACAAGGACGGGTCCTAGGAAGGGTGACCTATTGATGGAACGTTGAAAGGTTCTATAGTGGAAAGAAAGGAATTTGGAATAGTTCCTTAAGGACGAATGGAAACTAGATGAAGTAACACTCAGATAGGCGTGCTAAAGGATCGTTGATACCTGGAGTGTTTTCTTATGTACTCGTAAGTAAGGGTATTATGAGGATGCTCATTAGGTATTTGGAATAGCTACCCCAGTTCGATTTAATGGATCCATATACCCTAGATCAGTGGAATGGATCTATTCTCACTCCAATATTTTTGGTTCATTTAGTTATTCTTGTCTCACCTATTTTATATCAGTGAAGTTTATTATTTTATTTTATTCAATAGGCTATGAGAAATGCGACATGTTCTATGGTGTTCCCTTTTTTCACCCTTGCCTATCATCCTGCATTGACTGGGCACTGCAGTAGTGTGCTCTTCAGGTATATTGGATGCAGGAGATGTAGGGCGGTCGTCACAAAAACTATACCTGACCTTACTCATCTATGAAGTTTTCGATAGTTATAGATCGTAGATGCTCCTCGCATATCTCTATGATGGGTGCAGGTCCATCATAATCAAAGTTAGTTTCATTCGCAATAGAGTAATATTCTTTTTCAACATCTTCAATACCATCTACTTCATCTTCTATCTAGCCCCAAGTGCCTCATCATTCGGCAAGGTGGTCAC
The DNA here is from genome assembly GCA_030737815.1 of Allium fistulosum. Classification (NCBI taxonomy): domain Eukaryota; kingdom Viridiplantae; phylum Streptophyta; class Magnoliopsida; order Asparagales; family Amaryllidaceae; genus Allium; species Allium fistulosum. The sequence continues at coordinate 696,509,142 of CM060904.1, forward strand.
GAAAGTATTTCCTTTTGTGCTGATGTATGAATCATTCGTGGGAGTTACCTCCAATATTGATCTTGGAGAAGCTATAATTTTGGATAATTCGTCGAACTCTCATGCATCCAGGCTAGATGAAGCAGCCATCATAAGAATTTATAGAAAGCTAAGCATCCCCCTCAAAGATGTTCTAGTTCCAGAGCCCTTCCACCGAGCTCACAATTTTCTTGAGGGCTATATTGCGTGTAATTGATATATATATATGCTTTTTCTGATGCATCCCCCTTTTTAATCACTTTATTCAACTGGTGCTCTAGCTTGTGAAGCTTTCCCCTTTCCAGCTTCATCCCAATAACTATGCTTCGTCAAACAACATGTACTTGGTTTTTCTTCATCTTCTAGGTAGGGAGCCCACATTAAAGGAGATCGTTTTCTGTATGCCATCAAGCAGAAAGAAAGTCCTTCTCTTACTTATCTAGAACCTTCTAAGGGTTGCCGCATTATCATCGGTCTTTGGAACAACCTCGGCTATTTCAAGGATGAGTACTTCCTTTTCGCTGCGCCCTTGGATTTGCTTAGAAATGTCTGTCGGGACGTAATTTCTAATATAATACTTCATTTCAATGGCGCTAATCCATTTGAATCGCTAATCCCTTTATTTCAAAACTTTTAAGATATTCCGAAGAGGCCTAATAATTCAGCTCAAGTAAATATTGCACGTTGTTCCCGTCGAAAAGTGAGGGATGAGATTTCTTTTAACAGATGAAAGGGTGGAGCATATCAATCTTTTGGATAACAATCATAGTTTAGGCCTAGTATAAAATGTTCCTGAAGGTGCTCAATTCGCTCAAGAGGCTAAAGTCGATCCTCATGTTGAAGAGAATCCAAAGGACCCCATATTCAAGATCCTCCGGTTTATCAAAAAGAGAATGTGGATGGAGATGGTAGTGATTTCATTATGAAAGGAGGAGATGATGGTGGCGACGACGACGACGACGATGATCATAATGAGGACGAGAGTGATGATGAGGATGTGAACCTCACTCATGGGTCTGTTGATGAGATGGGTGGTGATAATCAAATACCACTAATTCCCCATTGCTCGAAATTGAATATTATTTCACCTCATCTAGTTCCACAGCCACAGTAGACTTCAGTCGAGGAATATACACCAGCTTCTTTTGTTGGTGACATGTGCGACTCACTAGAGAGCATACTAGAAAAAATTCCTTATGGCCTGGACAATATCAACCTTAGTGATATAGGTTCTCATATATGTTTGATTTCCGATGTACTAAAAACTGTTGCAGGGGTGATAACTTTGGTTAGTAACCTTTAATTGTGTTAACCCAAAAAATGGATCAACACCCCGGATCGTGTGTGAAAGCAGTAGTGCAGATAATCAGCAGTACAAATCTCGGATAAAGAACAAATAAAAAGCAGAAGTAAGAAAAGAGACACGCAATTTTTATAGTGGTTTGATTGACTCTGGCCTACGTCTACCAATCTTTATTATGATTATACTAGTTGAATCTCTCTGGATATCAACAGTAAGTCCTTTGATTTGAGTTACAATGAGTCAGAATAAGTCACAAGTACAAGGGTTGACTAGAGAATCACAGGAACCCCTTTAATGAATGTTGTGAGGGAGAAGAAAGTTGAAGAAGTGAAGGAATTTCAATAGAGTAATGGCGGCTCTCTTCCCGGAAAAGATCCATCTCTAGTTGCAGGTAGGTGAGTATTTATAGGGGAATTCAGTGAGTATTAGGCCAGAATTCCAAGTGCAAAAGTGTCCAATTGTTATGCCAAGTCATCATCGAAAATTTCAAATCAATCCGTGTCATTTCTATGGATCACTAGCTATTTGTAACAATCCCGGATTTTAATTAAATTTAAATTGATAATTTATTGAATTTTTGAATTAAAATTGTAAAATTAATTGTAAATTGAAGCGAGTTTCCCCAATTCAAATAAAATATATATTAAATCATATGAATTTAAATATTATATATATGTGATTTGGATTTAAATTTCAAGTAAATGGTTTAATAACAACTTGAATAAATATGTATATAAAATAGATCGAGAATAGAATTTGAAATTGGGATTTGAATTTATATATATTTACATTGGATTAGAATTTAAAGTTTAAGTAAATGGCTTAAAAAATAATTTGAATTTATAAAATATATCTATGTAATTCATTTAGTATGTATTTAATTTCAAAACATTCTCTTTTAAATAATATGTATTAATACAAACAAAATAGACTACAAAAAATAAAAATAGAAATAGAGGTATATAAGATAAATTATAAAATATAAAGTAAACATTAGCTAAATTTAAACAAGATATTAAATATAGAAATTCATTTATATTACAAATTAATAAGTATAAAAAAGAAAAGTAATATACATTCAAATATGAAAAAAATAAATAAGTATGTACACTTGTAATTGAAAACAAAATTATATATGAAGGCTTATAAAAGAAAAATAAATAAATATCTTTGCCTTAGGAAGACACTAGTATATAGATAAGTATGCAAGCTTGCAAAAATAAGTACAAGGCAATTAATGTAGCACCACAAATTTTATCATCAGCCACCAAACAAAGAAATATCTCTGACCTTGTTGTACAAAAGGAAAATAATAACCCTGTAACTCATTTTATACATATCATCCTTCCTCATTTTTAGTTCGTCCATCCAAACTATGAAATCTGAAAATGAGCATCATTCAAACCTTAAATAAAATTCAATTTAAACATCTCAGTTTAAACAACATACAAACCAGAGATCAAAGAAGATTTCAACTTGCAATTTTTCAAAAGCCTGTTTCAACATAAAGAAGAAGCTCTGTTCTTTCTTTTGGAAATACTGTGAGTAACTTCACTTTTAAAATTTAAAAATATGGATCTGTTGCAAGTTAAATCTTTGATAAGTATGTTTATATATATGTATTAATTCTCTGTGAATGATGGATGCATTTGTGTACAGGCTGAGGTTTGTATCTGTCTTTGTTCTGAGTCCATAAACACCAGATTTTTGATTCAAAAAAAATCATTTCCGCTTGTTCTACTTGATGTTTGGACTTAGTATTAAAACAAATGTTGCTTGTTTGATTATGAACTAAGTTTTAAAAATCAATTTAGATTTAAACAACTTGTCAATGACTCTGGAAATCAAGATATCTGTACCCAACTTCATATAAGTCAAAATTCAAGTTTCTTAATTTACGAATTCAGGTATATAAACTGAATTCTCATACTATAACATGATTTTTAAAGCAAGATTCACAATTTTTAGATCAAAGAATGAAGAGCAGTTTGGGTTTGACTATATTTTGCACTTTGGGACGCCGCGGGTGATCCCATTGATTGGAGGGGACGAGTTTCCTTCTGGAGGTGGAGGGATGATCGGTAAAGCTTGGAAAAATGGTGCGGTGGTAGTCAGACCATGGTGGCGGCGGTGGCGTGAGGGTTTTCTTTTTAACCCTAAGTTTTAGTAAGACCGGAATTCGAGTGATCGCAGCGACGTCAATGCATCGAGTTCGATCGCACCAGTGGCCATCTGACCGGAGGAGGTAGGCGAAGCTCCGATCAAAGTGGCGGCATTGTTGTTGGCCTGTGGCAATTAGGCGAAGCACATTTCTGATGGTTAGTTGATATTCCAGTTTGGGTTGAAGCACTCGATTTCGATTCAAGGAAGAACAGATGAATATGGATGATGGGGAGGCTTGGCGAAGTCATTACTGATGTGTGGGAGGGTTCGCAGTTGATCGGCGCCGAGCGGTTCGGCGTGCACCGTTGTAATGACCCGTATTTTTACGGATCGAAAAGTTCGTTCAAATCTGGAATTTTCAGCATTTTAGGTCGTTTCAGATTTTGGGAAGAATTTGGTTAAGTCTTAAGTCGTGACCAACTTATGGGATTGGCGACCTAAGGGGTAGGTCGGTAGTGACTTAAGGGATTCGGTGAGTTAGGAGATAAGTCGTAGTAGTTTAGGTCGTAGGGTGTTGGAGCGACCTAAGGTAGTGGGTGACTTAAGGGGTAAGTCGGTTGGACGAGTTAGCGAGTTAACAACCCAGTAGTTACCGACTTAAGACATAGGCGACTTAAGGAAGTTGGTGACCTAAGAGTTTTGGTGAGTTAAGTGTTAGGTCGGCAAGGCAAGTTAACGACCTAAGGAAGTGACCGACTTAATAGAGTTAGCGACCTAGTGGTTACCGGGTTAGCATAAGTTAGGTCGGCAATGACCTAAGGAAGCTGGGTTAATAGTGAGCGACCTAAGGAGTAAGTCGTAGACGACTTAGGAGTTTGGTCGTGGGTTGTTAGGTCGCAAGGTTTTATAAGTCGTAAGTCGTATACTCTGTTAAGTCGTATAAGTGTTAAGTCGTGTATAGTTAAGTCGAATGGTGTTAAGTTGTTAAGTCGTCCAGGCGACTTAGGAGGGAACGCGCGTGTGTTAGGTCGTGTAGCGCGAATAAGTTAGGTCGCGCGCATGTTAAGTCGTAGGCTTGGTCTGTTAGGTCAGAGTTGTTGGCTAAAGCTTAGGTCGGTGGGAGTCTTAGGTCGTAAGTCGGAGACGACCTATGGAGTTAGCCGAGTTACGACTTAGAGAGATTTCTGCTATAAATAGAGGGGGTTGTTCTCACTTTTGGAGATCCGGATTTTGAAGCCACGAAGTGCTGCCATTTTGAGAGCTCGACTTCTACACTTCTTCACTTCTTTTCTCCACTCTAATCTAGTGCTTCCTTTCATCCAAATCGAAGATCAAGATTGAAGATCCAAGAGCTAAAGTTGAAGATCTTCATCCGTTGAAGTGAGATTTCTTCGTTTGAAGCGGATTTGTGATAGATCAAGCTTGATCCTTCGCTGTCCAGATCCGAAGCGTGTTGATTTGAGGTTGTTTAGGTGATTTGGTGAGTGGTGATTATCTCTCACACGGATCCAAAGGAGTATATCGGATTGTTGGTTCGATTTGGTGTTAAAATAGGGATTTCCATGCATTTTCTTCCTCCTAAGTGTAGATCCATATAGATCCATTGTTCATGATGATGTTACATCCATTTTATCATATGATAGCCTATGCAAGTTCATTCATCAAGTTTGTAGAGATATTGTTCATGTTTTCATGCTTGTTAGACTTTCAACTCTTTAATTACGAAAATGCCATTATTGTTATAATTATCTATTTAGATCTTATTTGAATGCTTGATTGTTTGGATTAATGTTTGATTTGGTTGACTGCTATGGATTAGATGATTTTTGATTTGATTTAGACCGAAGACGATTCAAAAGATAAGGGAAAGGCTCTTGAATTGGGAAAGCTGCTCGTGGCATATGTAGCGGGATGATGAAGCTCTTATGCATAGATTTGATGATGTAATGTTGAGATGAGGCTTTGCGAGGATGTAATGAAGCGAGGCATCATGTGATGAAGACTTGGTCTAATCCAGACGGGATCATTCCAAGCACGTTGGTAACTCGGTGATATGATTCGAGTTAAGGATAATGGATGCTTGAGAGGCGCTCAAGCTAGTATGGAAATAGTCGTCAAGGAGGATGACTAGGAGGCTTGGATAGCATCGTTGTTGAAGGTTCTAGCATGCTCTAAGCAAGAGTACGTTTGGGCAGATTCGATAGTCCCAACGGCCAACTGTTGATGGTCGAGTACTCTGGGCAGATTCGATAGTCCTAGGCACGGGCTGCGATGACGTGCGGGAGTTATGTCTAGAACCGGGGTTTCCATTAGCCCTTGACGGACGGCTGAAAGAATGTGTCGGTCATTCAATTAACGGTGATATCGAAGCAATGATAACAGTGATAGCCAGAGTCATGGATGTTTGGTTGTATCGTCATTCGGACTCAAGAGCGGTATTTTCTGGGTGCTTATCTGATTTAGGCCTTGGTACTTGGAAAACATCGCCCTTGACTCGAATGATTATTACTTTACTTTAAATTGTATGCTCTGCTATGTTGCTTCTGCTTAGTGTGTGTCTGGGGGCTATCACTGTAGAAAGAGGTGGAGTGGGAGGGTTGTATTCCTATTCCTTTTCCTTTATGCTCTTTTGGTATGTTGTTAGTTAATTTACTGCTCACTAAGACTGTTGTCTGACTCAAGGCTTTATGTTTTTAATTCTTATTGCCTTGGGCTGTTCGTCCATTTTTGGGACGGGCAGACTAGGTAGCAGGTGACAGGTGTTGTTCTCTTCTCACGATGCTGATATCGAGGACGAGCTGGAGGGTTGCATATTATCTTATTATGTGTACTGGATGTTCCGCTGTTTTGTATTCTCTGAGTGTTATGTAGTGAGGCTTGATGTATTGGCTATTTGGATGCTTGTATTCAACTATTATGGAGTTTTATATGATGTCCTTTTGTTCTGTAAAGCTTCACTATACATATGTTCTATTGTATTTTGTCCATGCGCTGTGAGTAATACGATAGATTCTGTTGTTTTAATCTACCCTGACAATCGTCCATGGTCGCCTGGCACACTTTACAGCGCACTATCTCTAGAATCGGTGCAAGGGTCATGGGCGGTCGTCACATTTGGTATTAGAGCATTGGTTAATCGATTTTACCCAACGCTCACTGACGTAACTACTTATGAGAGACGTAATTGTATTTTGATGGATGAATACTATATATAATATAGTAGCTTAGTAGAGTTGAGTCCTTTATGCAGTTGTTTCTCTAGATGTTCTAATCATTCCTTTTTATAGATATTGAGAATGAGTCGAAGAGGGAGACCAGCTGCTAGGGAAGGCCGTGCTACTAAGGGAACTGCTGATTATGCAGCTATGTTCGAAGCTATGATGACTTCGATCATGAGAAGGATACCAGTTCCGGGGGCGGCAGTTGATGTTGGAGTTCAGGTTCAAACTCCGAAACCAGTGGATTTTGCTAAGTTGTGCAAGGATTATACTGCTCTTGGAGGGAAGGTTTTCTTGGGAACAGAATCTACCATTGAGGTCCAGAGATGGATAGATGCTTGTAGAAGGATCTTTGGTGATTTGGGAATTGAGGATGCAACTAAGAGGAAGTTGGCATCAAGGCAGCTTCAAGGGAGAGCCTCTGATTGGTGGAATTCTATTACCATCACTACTCCGGAGGAAGAGATTACTTGGGAGCAATTCCAAGTTAGATTTGAAGCTAAGTTCATTTCTACAGCTCAGAAGTCTGTTCTGTTCAAGAAGTTTATGGAGCTCAAGCAAGGAGGGAGATCAGTTCTTGAGTATGTTTCTGAGTTTGAAGCGTTGTCCAAGTATGCCCGGTCATATATTGAATCTGCTTATCAGAAGAATGAGAAGTTCGTGACGGGCTTGGATAGTTATCTTGGGAGACAGTTAGTGGATCATTTGGACGATTCATTTGAGAAGCTTGTGGAGAAAGCTCTCAGGCATGAGAGTCTGTTTCCTAAGGAAGGATCTGTTGTTGCTGTGACCAGGGAAGAGTCTAAACCCCAGCAGGGTGGAAACAAGAAGAGGAAGCAGCAGCAGCAGAAGGGTAAGGATGGCCAGAAGAAGCCGAAAGGCGAGGTGACTTGCTACAATTGTCAGCAGAAGGGCCATTTCTCGAAGGATTGTAAGAATCCGAAGGTGCCGATGAAGTGTCACAACTGTGACAAGCCGGGGCATTTTAGGAAGAATTGTCCAGAACCGAGGAGGGACAAGCAGATTGTGAAAGCTTATGCTTTGGGAGCTGTTCCGTCGTCTTCGAAAGCTCCTACTGCTGAAGAGAAGGGAAAGAGTGTGGTTGTTCAAGGTACTCTTTTCCTATGTGGTGTTCCAGTTAGAGTTTTGTTTGATACTGGAGCGTCGCATTCGTTTGTTTGTAATGAACTCGTAGGCCGGTTAGATTTGAAGCCGGATATTGTCGATAGGCCATTGGTTGTGACTAATCCAGTTGGGGGTTCGTCTTGTTTGTGTATGTTATGCCGTGGTCTAGTTGTATCGAGTCATGGTTGCTCTTTTGTTTGTGATTGCTTTGTTCTGAACTTTGCGGGGTTCAGAATTATCTTGGGTATGGACTGGCTTAGGAAGTATGCGGCAAAGGTTGATTGCGAGAGGTTGGAAGTGGCAGTTGAGAATGTGGAGGGGCGAAAGGTTGTAATACGATGTAAGCATGAGGAAGGCGTCTTCATGAGCTTCATGTATTCGCTGGTTGTTCCACGGGATGGACTGTCATCGGTGCCAATCGCTAATGGATTCGAAGATGTCTTTGACGAAGTCAAAGGGTTGCCGCCGCATAGAGAGATCGAGTTTCGGATAGATCTAGTTGAAGGAGCCAGACCTGTTGTGATGCCTCTTAGGCGGATGGCGCCTAGGGAACAGCAGGAGTTGAGGGTGCAAGTTGATGATCTTTTGCAGAAAGGATTCATTCGGCGTAGTGTGTCCGAGTGGGGTGCACCAGTTGTGTTTGCAACCAAAGCGGATGGATCGCTAAGGTTGTGTGTGGATTATCGTGAGCTGAATAAGGTGACTAAGAAGAACAAGTATCCATTGCCGAGAATAGATGACTTGTTTGATCAGCTTCACGAAGCTAAGGTGTTTTCTCAGATGGATTTGGCAACGGGATTTCACCAGTTGAGAGTGGCTAGGGATAGTGTGCCGAAGACTGCTTTTAGGACACCATCTGGTTTCTTTGAGTGGCTGGTAATGCCGTTTGGATTGACTAACGTGCCAGCATATTTTGTGGATCTTATGAATAGAGTGTTCAGAGATCAGTTGAACAAGTTCGTACTTGTGTTCGTGGATGATATTCTGATTTATTCCAGAACCGAGGAAGAACACAAGACGCACTTGCGTATTGTTTTGGAAATCTTGCGGAAACATCAGCTGAAGGCTAAGTTTTCGAAGTGTCACTTCTGGAAGAGTGAAGTGAGGTTCTTAGGCCATGTGATTTCTGGAAATGGAATAGCGGTTGATCCCGCTAAGGTGGCAGCAATCCAGGATTGGGTTAGACCTAAGAATGCATCTGATGTGAGAAGTTTTCTTGGATTAGCAGGATATTATCGACGGTTTATCAAAGACTTCTCCAAGGTAGCTGCACAGTTAACAGGATTGACGAAGAAGAACCAAGTGTTCAGTTGGGATGCTAAGTGTGAGCAAGCTTTCAGAATCCTGAAAGAGAGATTGACGAGTGCTCCTGTTTTGACTATTCCTAGTGGGAATGATGAGATGGTGGTTTACACCGACGCATGTGGTACTGGACTTGGAGCAGTGCTGATGCAGAGGGATAAAGTTGTTGTGTATGCCAGTCGACAACTGAAGCCGCATGAAAGGAATTACCCGACTCATGATTTGGAGTTAGCGGCGATTGTATTTGCTCTGAAGATGTGGAGACATTATCTGTTGGGAGTTCGATTCGAGTTGTTTACGGATCATAAGTCGTTGAAGTATCTTTTCTCCCAAAAGGATTTGAATCTTCAGCAGCAACGTTGGCTAGAGTTTTTGGCATCATATGATTTTGGTATAGCTTATACTCCGGGAAAAGGTAACGCGGTGGCAGATGCGTTAAGTCGAAGACATGCAGGATTGGGAGCCATGTTTTCAGAATGGAAGAATCTCGAGTATTTAGCTGGATTTGACTTCAGGACTAGATGTGAATTGGAACCTGAGATGTTGGCAAACTTATCGATAAGACCCACTCTTGTGGAAAGAATTGGCGAGAGCCAAAAGCGAGATGATAAGCTTGTCAAGATTATCCGTGATTTGGAATCTGGATTGGATCCAAAAAAGGATAAAGGATTCGAGGTCGATCAAGAGGGTTGGCTTCGGAAGCAAGGACGACTAGTTGTTCCCGATACAGATGAATTGAGGAGTGAAGTTCTGAAGGAGAATCATCACTCGAAATTGACAATTCATCCAGGTGGAAATAAGATGTATCGGGATATGAAGAGAACCTACTATTGGGAAGGTATGAAGAAGGATGTTGGAAATTTTATTTTCAAGTGTATGAACTACCAGTTGGTAAAAGCCGAACAGAAGAAGCCAAGTGGATTACTACAGCCATTAGAAGTTCCTACATGGAAGTGGGAGCAGGTATCGATGGATTTTATTGATGGATTGCCTAGAACCAGAACGGGAAATGAAGGGATTTGGGTCATTGTAGATCGTCTGACTAAGAGTGCACGATTTATTCCTGTTCGATCGACTAGGACTGCATCAAAGTTGGCTGAGTTGTATGTTAAGTGGATAGTTCGATTCCATGGTATTCCGAAGAGTATAGTGAGCGATCGAGACCCATTGTTCACTAGTGGATTTTGGAAGAGCTTCCAGGAAGTTTTGGGAACCGAATTGTGTTTGAGTACAGCTTATCACCCTCAAACAGATGGTCAGACCGAGAGAGTCAATCGAGTTTTGGAAGATCTTCTTAGAGCATGTGTTTTGGACTTCGGAGGATCATGGGAAGATCACCTTCATTTGGTGGAGTTTGCGTACAACAACAGTTACCAGTCAAGCATTGGTATGGCACCGTATGAGGCATTGTATGGAAGACCGTGTAACTCTCCGACATGTTGGTTGGAAACTGGAGAAAAGCTGATACTTGGGCCAGAGATGATTCGGCAGACTTCAGATTGTATAGAGATCATTCGGCAATGAATGAAGGCAGCCCAAGACTGTCAGAAGAGTTATGCTGATAAGCGTCGTAAGGATTTGGAGTTCGACGTAGGTGATATGGTTTTCGTGAAGATTTCTCCACTGAAGAATGTTATTCGATTCGGGAAGAAAGGAAAATTGACTCCGAGATTTGTTGGACCATTCCCGATCATCGAGCGAATTGGAAAGCTCGCCTACAGATTGGAGTTACCAGAGAAGATGTCGAGTGTGCACAATGTTTTTCATGTATCATATCTACGGAAGTATGTGCACGACTCGAATACAGTGGTTTCTGCTGATAGCTGTGAAGATTTCGAAGTTGATCCAGTCGATAAGAGACCTCGTAAGCCGCTTCGTGTTGTGGAAACCAACACGAAACAGCTTAGGAGGAAGGTAGTTAAGTTGCTCAAGATACAATGGAGTGATGATGATAACGACTGTACGTGGGAAGTGGAAGAGAGGATGAAAGCAGCTCATCCTGAACTCTTCGAGGTATGGCCCTAAGGTGTCGTATCATCTAACGAAATTGTAACTTGTTCTAGTTTTAGAATTCTGCACGCTAAGCTAGAATTGGATGCATGGTTTGTTGATTGCTATGGATGGTAGGCGTGCAGAATAGTTTTTGATTGCTTTGTTTGTTTGGAATTTCGGGGGCGAAATTCCTAAGGGGGAGAGAATGTAACGACCCGTATTTTTACGGATCGAAAAGTTCGTTCAAATCTGGAATTTTCAGCATTTTAGGTCGTTTCAGATTTTGGGAAGAATTTGGTTAAGTCTTAAGTCATGACCGACTTATGGGATTGGCGACCTAAGGGGTAGGTCGGCAGTGACTTAAGGGATTCGGCGAGTTAGGAGATAAGTCGTAGTAGTTTAGGTCGTAGGGTGTTGGAGCGACCTAAGGTAGTGGGTGACTTAAGGGGTAAGTCGGTTGGACGAGTTAGCGAGTTAACAACCCAGTAGTTACCGACTTAAGACATAGGTGACTTAAGGAAGTTGGTGACCTAAGAGTTTTGGTGAGTTAAGTGTTAGGTCGGCAAGGCGAGTTAACGACCTAAGGAAGTGACCGACTTAATAGAGTTAGCGACCTAGTGGTTACCGGGTTAGCATAAGTTAGGTCGGCAACGACCTAAGGAAGCTAGGTTAATAGTGAGCGACCTAAGGAGTAAGTCGTGTATAGTTAAGTCGAATGGTGCTAAGTTGTTAAGTCGTCCAGGCGACTTAGGAGGGAACGCGCGTGTGTTAGGTCGTGTAGCGCGAATAAGTTAGGTCGCGCGCATGTTAAGTCGTAGGCTTGGTCTGTTAGGTCGGAGTTGTTGGCTAAAGCTTAGGTCGGTGGGAGTCTTAGGTCGTAAGTCGGAGACGACCTATGGAGTTAGCCGAGTTACGACTTAGAGAGATTTCTGCTATAAATAGAGGGGGTTGTTCTCACTTTTTGAGATCCGGATTTTGAAGCGACGAAGTGCTGCCATTTTGAGATCTCGACTTCTACACTTCTTCACTTCTTTTCTCCACTCTAATCTAGTGCTTCCTTTCATCCAAATCGAAGATCAAGATTGAAGATCCAAGAGCTAAAGTTGAAGATCTTCATCCGTTGAAGTGAGATTTCTTCGTTTGAAGCAGATTTGTGATAGATCAAGCTTGATCCTTCGCTGTCCAGATCTGAAGCATGTTGATTTGAGGTTGTTTAGGTGATTTGGTGAGTGGTGATTATCTCTCACACGGATCCAAAGGAGTATATCGGATTGTTGGTTCGATTTGGTGTTAAAATAGGGATTTCCATGCATTTTCTTCATCCTAAGTGTAGATCCATATAGATCCATTGTTCATGATGATGTTACATCCATTTTATCATATGATAGCCTATGCAAGTTCATTCATCAAGTTTGTAGAGATATTGTTCATGTTTTCATGCTTGTTATACTTTCAACTCTTTAATTACGAAAATGCCATTATTGTTATAATTGTCTATTTAGATCTTATTTGAATGCTTGATTGTTTGGATTAATGTTTGATTTGGTTGACTGCTATGGATTAGATGATTTTTGATTTGATTTAGACCGAAGACGATTCAAAAGCTAAGGGAAAAGCTCTTGAATTGGGAAAGTTGCTCGTGGCATATGTAGCGGGATGATGAAGCTCTTATGCATAGATTTGATGATGTAATGTTGAGATGAGGCTTTGCGAGGATGTAATGAAGCGAGGCATCATGTGATGAAGACTTGGTCTAATCCAGACGGGATCATTCCAAGCACGTTGGTAACTCGGTGATATGATTCGAGTTAAGGATAATGGATGCTTGAGAGGCGCTCAAGCTAGTATGGAAATAGTCGTCAAGGAGGATGACTAGGAGGCTTGGATAGCATCGTTGTTGAAGGTTCTAGCATGCTCTAAGCAAGAGTACGTTTGGGCAGATTCGATAGTCCCAACGGCCAACTGTTGATGGTCGAGTACTCTGGGCAGATTCGATAGTCCTAGGCACGGGCTGCGACGACGTACGGGAGTTATGTCTAGAACCAGGGTTTCCATTAGCCCTTGACGGACGGCTGAAAGAATGTGCCGGTCATTCAATTAACGGTGATATCGAAGCAATGATAACAGTGATAGCCAGAGTCATGGATGTTTGGTTGTATCGTCATTCGGACTCAAGAGCGGTATTTTCTGGGTGCTTATCTGATTTAGGCCTTGGTACTTGGAAAACATCGCCCTTGACTCGAATGATTATTACTTTACTTTAAATTGTATGCTCTGCTATGTTGCTTCTGCTTAGTGTGTGTCTGGGGGATATCACTGTAAAAAGAGGTGGAGTGGGAGGGTTGTATTCCTATTCCTTTTCCTTTATGCTCTTTTGGTATGTTGTTAGTTAATTTACTGCTCACTAAGACTGTTGTCTGACTCAAGGCTTTATGTTTTTAATTCTTATTGCCTTGGGCTGTTCGTCCATTTTTGGGACGGGCAGACTAGGTAGCAGGTGACAGGTGCTGTTCTCTTCTCACGATGCTGATATCGAAGATGAGCTGGAGGGTTGCATATTATCTTATTATGTGTACTGGATGTTCCGCTGTTTTGTATTCTCTGAGTGTTATGTAGTGAGGCTTGATGTATTGGCTATTTGGATGCTTGTATTCAACTATTATGGAGTTTTATATGATGTCCTTTTGTTCTGTAAAGCTTCACTATACATATGTTCTATTGTATTTTGTCCATGCGCTGTGAGTAATACGATAGATTCTGTTGTTTTAATCTACCCTGACAATCGTCCATGGTCGCCTGGCACACTTTACAGCGCACTATCTCTAGAATCGGTGCAGGGGTCATGGGCGGTCGTCACAACCGTGCACCATGTGTCGTTGATACCTGATCGTGTTGATCGATTGGGGAGGACTGGGTGTTCTCGTGTCTGACTCGGGATGAACGCATGAGTGGCTCGAAGGAATGAAGCAAGGGGAAGGCTCGAGTGTATTATCGGGTTAACTCGGGGTTGTCTCGGGTCTGAAGTGTTTAACAAAACCAGTTTTCAAAATTTAATCAGTTCTGTTTCCCTAAGTTATTTTGGAAATATAATTTAAAATTTAATAGTTTAAATGAAGAAACTGATTTAAAGAATAATGGTATATTTTTAATGATGTTTGGGATTTGTAATTACCTTAAAAGGTGATTAATTAAGTAAAGTTTAATTAATGACAAGTAATTAAAGGCAATTAATTATTTAAAGATATTTTCTTAATTAAAAGTAATTGATTTATGGTTAAAATTGATTAATCAAGTAATTAAGGTATTGTAATTTAATTAAGGATAATTAATTAAATGGTAATTAATTAAGGGTTAATTAATTAATGTAATCAATTAAAGAATAATTAGGGATTAATTATTCAATGATTAGAGGTTAATTTATTTAAGATTAATTAATTAAGAATTTTGAATGTTAGTTAATGAATGACTAAAGAATAATTAATCAAAATGATTTGTAATTTATTAATGTTAATTAACCAGGATTTGTAATTCATAAGTAATAAATCTGATTTGAATAAATCAGACAATTAACTGATCTTACTTATGGACGTTTGGATTATATTGGATGGTTGAATTGTTTGATATCCCTGATATGTGATGCTTTGTGATATATCCTAATTTGTGTTGTGATCTATAATTTATTTATCTGGGATGAATGTAATTGATTATCTATGATATATATATCTGTGAATCTGTGAATGAACGATTAGCGTTATAGTTTATACCGCTTATCAACTATATTTCTATGTTTGAATATGTGGTGATTGAATGATGTTGCACTATTGTGTTAAAACCCTGTACTACATCATACACACACAAATATGGATTTCACGAGGAAATCGGTTAAGTCACAGATGATTTAAATTTAATGTTTTTGAAATTGAAATTTTAATTTCAATTGATTTTGGAAATGGATTTGGGTTAAATGTTAATGCTTTGGAAAAGGAGTTTTTAAGATAAAAGTTATTTTGAATAACTTGGTAAAGTTTTTCAATTTAAATAATTTAATTTGAATTTGAATTCAAAATTTGGAATTGAATTCCATGTTTGGAAATTATGGTTAAAGATGTTATAAATGTGTTTATATGAATTTAAACCATTTTAAAAGTATGGTTTTGAGAATTTGAATTTAACCCAAGGACTTTAACTCGTATAAATGAATCAGATTTTCCGAAATGAAAACTATTTGTTTTCAAATAATAGAAGCTTTCATATAAGGAATGAATTTCCAATTTGTGTCAAAAGAATTTCAAGTTTGAAATGAAAATGGTTTTCCGAGTTATGAATAAATCTTTGTGAAAGATTGTTGAACTTTGTTTTGAAATTGGAAAGGTGTACCTTTTGTATAAAAGGTCGAAATGGAATTGTTTTGAAAGCTATCAGTTAAATCTTTGTTTTAAAGATTTAATGAGTTAATCCAATTGAAATGGAAATTGATTTGGAAAATCTATGAATAGATCTTTGTGAAACTGGGTGAACTTTGTGAGATAAATCTTTTTGTGTAAAAGATTAAAATGGTAATGTGTTTAAACCATTTGAAAGAGAAGTTTTGGGTAATAAGTTGTGACTTAACTAAAATCCTAATATCCATATGGTTTTAAAATATTGCGCTCACTATTCAGTTTAGCCAAGAGAGGACTTTGTGTCATATAACCCATTCCGAATAGTGATACGTCGTGAATCGATAGCATTTGAAGACCGGTGTTGAAGACCGGGTGTTTGCGAGAACGATAGGATAACCTATCGATTGTCTTTGCACTGAGTAGCTACGGTATAGAGATTCCCTAACTGATGGGAAGTCCGATCGGTATTATGAATACCCGGATTGCAAGGGCTTCTTTGAAAGTGTCTTTGGTTTTGTTCGAACTCGGAACAGACTTGTATGGTTGTATGTCTGACATTACACTTTGAGATATAAAGCTGATTTCTTTCAAATACATTTCTGTTTGGTGGCGGAGAATTTATTCTCTTAGCTTAACACCCTTCTCTGAGACGTACGAGCTCAGAGGTTATGTAGTTGAAGGTTATTAGTTATATACTCCCAATTTGGTAGTGTGGCATGCTAAGTGTTGTTGTGTATTGCTGGTCATTTGTTGATCAAAGCATAGCTTTTGTGAAAAGCATAGCTTTGTGGACGAGACCTCATCGAGCCTCACAAACCGGAAATCGTCGAAACAGGAAAGATGCGGCAAGGTTATGAGGGTCGCATCCTTTAGGGTATGTCGTTTCCTTCTGGAAAAAGGTGGTATCATGGTATGGAGCCCAGATATTTTACCTGTGTGGTTGCTCCAATCTCATTTACTGTGTGATTGTTGCTTTGTGATCGAGGTACCATGGATAAAGTTCGCAAACGACCGGGGGGTGGCATACTCGTGTGGTAGTTACCTAGTAAGAGGTAACCCGATCTTATATTGGTAGAGAGCTAGTTAGTTCTTGGGACGTCCCTCCAGAGGCGTACCCATGTGGCAGTAGGAAGTTCCTTAGCCTGACCATTTGTTGGAAAATCCAAAGAAACAATACGAGCCTTGTACGGTTTTAGTTATATAACCTGCTATGGAATGTGGCGGTAACCTGCTATTGAACATAGTAGTTATAGTAGGCATAAAATAATGGTTCTATGCTGGCTAAGATTAATATTATATTTTCGAAATGTTTTCACGCTATGCACTAGTAATAATATCAAAAGAGTTTTTTTTGCGTAGTAAGCATGTTTGACTATCATAAGGAGAAATCTCCTCCAATTCTGCATTTGCATTGTGTGTGTGGCGGGAGGCCTTATGGTAGTTTCATTTTCCAAAAAGCATATCGGTTTTTTCCTATGAACTGTTTTTATTTCAAACAATTGTTTTGTTACTCATACCAGTCCTACGACTGACCTGGAGTTTATTGTTCCCTTCCTAAACTCTAGGTGCCCACAATTTTCCACACGGGCAGTCCAGAGTTGGGTTTTTCAGATAGTCAGGTTTAGTAGATTATCGGGAGCTAGTTCAGTTTTTGGAGATCACGACCGACTGTGCTTATCTTTGTGCATCGTGATGATGGTTCGAGCTTGATGTTGGAGTTGTTGGATTCATTCTCTTTTTCAGATCATTTGGAGTTATCAGTTCTGTTGTTTCCGCTGTAACATTATTATTTGTCTCTGATATTGTTGTATCATATTGATATCATTGTTGTATATCATTCTGGATATTGTATTCGTTGGAGTTGTATATGATATCATTCATTTCTTTTTTCCGCTGTGTTGTTATACTTACTGTGTTATAAGCTCCGGCGAGCCAGATTCGGCGTTTGAATCTGCGGCATTCGAGTACAAGTGAAGTACGGGTGCCGATTTTCGAAGGCCGAGTCAGGACCGTTACACTATCCATAGAGAATGGATCGATAGCTATCCATTAACTTAGCATATTTTCTACCAGAAGCCTTTACTTAGTGCTACAGAGGAGTTCGGAAAGTTTAAGGGCGATCCGACCTATTTTGATGGATCGCTAGCTACCCATAGGGGATGGATCGCTTGCTATCTATTGGGGATGGATCGCAAGCTATTCATCCTTAACATATTATTAAGTGATCTTATTTTAGTTATCTTCCTATCTTCTACTTAAGTGCCTTATCCAAATATCAAGTTGTTTGGAGTTAGTTTGATCATCCATCTTCAAGGGTTATCTAGTTCAGAAGAATCGTCCATAACTCGCTCAAAACTTAGCGAAATCATATGAAACTTTACAGGTACTCTCTATAAGGCATGCATGACCTACCATAAAAACTTTAGGTGGTAGGGCCCATTCTAAATGGATCGTTAGCAACCCATCTGGTCAGGTCGCTAGCGATCCATCAAACATCCTTCAATGATCCAATTTTTACTATGAGCCTTCTTTTATGTCTTCTACGTATTCTTCCAAAAGTTTAAGTCAATCCGACTTCGTATGAGTTCTCTACATCCATATTAATTCAGCTACTTTTGGTCAAACTGGTTAAATCAAATGACTCTTCACCTCTTGTAACATCCCCCACTTGGAGGCCCAAAAGTAATGGCTGTTAATGCTGCAGTTATCCATAGCTATTAATCCTCGACGACCAAATACGGTAATGTTAGATACATTGACATACAAAAATACATGAATATGGAAACAATTTAAAACATCAAACAAATTCCACATCCCATTTCAAAACATTTCAAGTTCATTAGATAATCCCAATAAGCAAACCACGTTCAAATAAAATTTAATTAATACAACATACGCCAAGAGCAACATATGAAGATGCCACTTGGTTAATCAGAGTAAAATATAGGCAAATAAACAACATTTCCATTAAAATCGAAATGTGGCGGAACAAAAATAACTAATATGAACTAACTTTCCTCCTGCACGTCTCTGGAAGCTTTATCCGTCTAAAAAGAGAACCTGAAAACCTTAACCCTCAATTCAAAATCAATTGAGCAACCAAGAGTTTAAGAGGAAAACAAAAATTCCAAGTCGGACATAAAGCCTAGTACAAATAATAATCTACCATCTTAAAACATTTAGATATCTAGTGAGATCACGTCGCTTATCGGAATGGTTTTTCCCCTCACCAGTATCCTAAAAACTTTATAAAACCATATACTATACTCCTGCATCCACAACGGTTAAACAATTCAAAATAATATGATGATATGCAAACAAGTAAATTAATTCTAGATTACCCATCCCCATTCATTCTGACATCTGTCTTATTTATAGTTCTTAGGATCACTATTAACCTATTAGTTTTCATTGTCTTACTAATAAACTGTTTAATGTATATGGACTCTCTATCCGATTCCATAGTTTTCATAGAATCACTAAGAACCTATTGGCCCCTACCAATAACTTTACTATTTCATGGGTTCTCCTTAAACTTATTGGTAATTCTAATAACTTTCCCCTTGTCCTAGTTTTCATGGGTTGACTAGAAACCTATTGATCTTTGTCAGTATCTTAATCCGAATATGGTTTTCATGGGTTCAATACAAACTTATTGGCCCTTGCCAATATCTCAATCCACTCATAGTTTTCATGGGCTTACTATGAACCTGTCTTCCTGACAACTTCGTTTATATATAGTTTTCATGGGTTTACTATAAATCTGTCTCCTGACAACTTCTTTTATCAACATTTTAGCATTCTATATTCTGGTCTTCCTGACCTCCTGGATGCAATTATACCCATTCAGAAGTTAACTTAATTTATATTCACTAACCTAGCTGGTTATTCGGCCCTTCCCCAAATTACAGTTATGGGTTCATTACAATGTGACTTAGTATATGAAGAAGAAATCATAACAGCATAATAAGACCAGCACCTATGGTTTAATATCCTAGAAATCATTTCATAGAAAACTTGGTTAATCCCTTTAACCTAATAATCAAGGAAAACTTCTTCAAAAATTCCATACTTGAGACCATTTCAAAACTCTTTATTTATGCCATGGGTTTTTCTTAAAAATGAGATTGGGTTATTTGTTTTGAAAACTAAGGCTTTCGAAACCTTAAAAATAGTACTTTCGAAACCCCCTGGATAACCTCCTTCGAAAGCATTGTAAACTTCTTTTCAAAACACTATATGTACCTTTTGAAGCTCTTTAAACTGTCTCTTTCGAAACCAAAATGTATCTTTTGAAAGTATCAAAACATTACTTAGTAATCCATAGAAATATAGCTTCGAAACCAATGAAAGTAACTCTTTCAAAACCACTGGATTTTGCTTTAAAAACATCTTTTGGGTCAAAATTAATATATACGAAAGTATCTTTTTCAAAAACTTTAATCTTCATAGAAAATTGTATGGGGAAAATTTTGATGGTGTCGGAACCATCCTTTCGAAAGCTCAAAATCTTTTAGTAAAACTTTGAAGGATAACATTGAAACCCCCTTTTGAAGCCATTGCCTTCGAAACCCTTGAACCCTTTCCAAAGCATTTAGGAAGTGGCATAGTATAATCTTAAAACATAGGCTATCCTTCAAAAGCATTGATGACTTCAATGCACTCAAGAGGCAAAAGAACGGCAGCAGGATTTCGACTGTGTCAAAACAACTACTTTCGAAAGCATTATTTTATAAATAAAGGAACCCGTTCGAAAGCTTATACTTTAAAACATAAGATGGCAACCCTCTTCGAAAGCTGTTTAGAAAACTCGTACAAAAGCATATGTTTCAACTCCTTCGAAAGCCTTTATGAAAACAAGGCAGACACTTATCATTTGAAAATAAAACAATGGTTTCAACTCTATCGGAAGCTAAGGTTTCGACACTATGCCTTCCGCCTTTCTCCAATCCACTTCGTACCATCTAAGTGATACCTTGTGTGTTGGTTTTGATTCGACCGAGTCGAAGCGAGGGCAGAAATTCTAAAAGAGGCGGAACCAGTATTTTCTAGAAAAGGCTGAATTAATGCTAATTTTAGTAATTGCTTTATAACTAACTTGCCTTTTTAAACACCTAATTGGTTGCCTTAAACTTTCCAAATTCTTTACTAGTATATTTGCCGCACCTTTTTAGATTTAAATCAAAGTTTAATTAACCAATAATGCAAACAAGTACTTTCTCTAAAATAATTTAATTTCATAGCAAATCACTTAGGAAAAATCACCAAAAATTATAGAAATCACTCTCAATATGTTACCCAACATACAAAAATTTCAAACCCAAATTGCTCCTGAAATAATTGAATTAAAATTTTAAATCCAATTATTCACATTTTGCTTTCAAAATTCATATTAGATTTTCCATAGCTTGGAAAATTACAAAATTAAAACCCATCTCCAAAATCATACTTACGTATCATATAATTTTTCCACGGCATTTAAAAATCATTTACAATCGGCTTTACCCTAAAACCATACAAATCCATATTTAAAAATTATAATTTAAATCAAACATGTTATAAATCCAAGCATGTCATTATTAAAATGAATTTAATCTTAAACCCGAAAAAATATGATCATAGAAAAAAATAGAGATGGTATAAATTATTATTCACCTTGAAAATGCTAAGGACTTTGAGATTTGTTATAGATTAATTTCCCCTAGCTTTAAGCCTTCGTTTTTGATTGAATTTATCTTCCTTTTCTCATTGTAATGGCCAACTATTCCTTTTAGGTTTTACATTTGATTTTGTGAAATGAAAGTAAACATGAAAATGAATGGATATTGGATATATGGTGCGGTTATTTTCCTAATAAGCCCTTGTGTAATTTAATTAGCTTATAAACCATTCTTAAGCCCATTTAATTTGTTAAGCATGGTCTTCTTAGCATTTATTCAAATCTTAATCTCCATATCATTCTAATTCTAACATTTTTCTATTTAATTTATCTAATTAAATCTCCTGAATAATGGTATCAAAATTAGGGGTGCTACAGACTCCCATCCTTAAAGAATTTCGTCCTCGATAGTCAGTAAGTACTAAATACTAGACATAGCAATCATCTATAACCACTCCTAACAACCATGCTAGCCTACCTAACTAGCAACTATCTATATAAATCTAATATATACACCCTCAAAGCAGCTTAAGATAAGTATCTCTAATCATGTATTTTGTTTCCCAAGTATGGTCCTTCTCGTTGTCTCTCCACTGAACTTTCACCAACCTGACTGTCTTGTTCCTCAATCTTTTCTCATATCTCGCCATAACCCGAACTGGTTGTCTAACAAAAGTCAAATTAGCCTCTACTATCAAATCTTCCAACCCGTCGGAGGAATAGTAGTCTCTGGATCATGCACATACTTGCGAAGATGAGACAAATGGAATACATTATGGACACCTACCTTACTGCACGGTAGCTCTACTCCGTATGCGAGCTTTCCAATCCTCTCAATAATCTAGAATGGCCCAACATTTCTTGGTTCCATCTTCCCTGACTTTCCAAATTGTACCAAACCCTTCATCGGTGATACCTTAATGAAAACCTTATCTCCAACTGAGAATTCTAGGCCTTTACGCCTCTTATCTACGTAACTCTTATGTCTAGACTGAGCTTCCATCATCCTTTCTTGGATCAACTCAATCTTCTCTGACGCCACTCTAACCAAATCTGAACCTAAGACTAATCTCTATCTAGTCTCCAACGAAAATGCCAGCGATTTGAATGGCCTTCCATACAAAGCTTCTACATGCGCCACTCCTATACTAGTCCGCTAACTATTATTACTGGAAAACTCAACCAAATGTAGGTGATCCTCCCAAGATCCATCAAAGCCAATACACAAGCTCTCAATAAATCCTCAAGTACCTTATTGACTCTCTCTTTCTGAGGGTGATATGCAGTACTCATATTAAGCTTGGTAATTAACACTTTCTATAGACTCTTCGAGAATTCACTAGTGAACAAAGCATCTCCGTCACTGACTATACTACTAGGAACTCCATGTAGTCTAACTATGCTCTTCATGAAAAACTTTGCTAAAACAAGTGTCGTCCTGGTAGACTTAACTGGAATGAAATGAGCACTCTTGATCAACCTATCTACTATGACCCATATACTCTCATTTCCTCTGTTTGACCTTGGCAACCCGTCTATAAAATCCATGAATATCGCATCCCATTTCCAAACTGGAATCTTTAAAGGCTGAAGCAACCCACTCAGCTTCTGATGTTCGGCTTTCGCTTGTTGATAGTTTGCACATTGCCTAACCCACAAGCCAACATCCCTCTTCATACTTTCCAAATAGAAGCTCCTCTTCATATCTTGATACATCTTGATCCTTCAATGTGAATCGTAAACTTGGACCGATGACATTCTCCAAGAATTTCTTTCCTCAAATCCTCAACGTTTGGAACACACAACCGTCCATTCTTTCTCAACCATCCCTTTTGGTCAGGACTAAAATCCTTTAAATCATCGATCTCAGTTCCAACCTCTAGCCTTCTAATCTTCTCAGCTAATACTGGATCCTCTATCTACTTAGATGCAATCCTCTCGATCAACATCGGTCGAACTTCTAAACAGGACAACATGGAAGCACTTTGACTAGAACTAGCAGTCGACCTTAAGTGCACACTTCAAGTAGTCGAAGCTTCTAAATCCTTCCATTATGCCAACATAGCTAACATCACATTCAGATGTCTTCTGCTAAGAGCATCCACTACCTTATTTCCTTTCCATGGTGTATACTCTATACCAAAATCATAAGCAACCAAAACCTCCAGCCACCTCTACTGTCTCATATTCAACTCCTTCTGAGAGAATAAATATCTTAAAGACTTATGATCTGTGTATAGCTCAAATCTATTTCCTAAGAGAAAATGTCTCCAAATATTCAATGCGAAGATCCTCGCATCTAACTCCAAATTATGAGTAGGATATCTCACTTTATGCGGTCTAAGCTGTCATGAAGCGCAAGCAATGACTTTACCCTTCTACATTAACACCGCTCCTAATACAGTTCCACATGCATCGGTATACATCACCAACCCTTGGTTTCCATCTGGAACTACTAATACAGGTGCATTGGTCAACAAATGCTTTAACTTAAGGAATGCTTCCTCACATTATCAGACCAGACAAACTTCACATCATTCCTGGTTAACGTAGTCAAAGGTGCTGCTATCCGCGAACAATCCTTGATGAATCTTTGGTAGTAGCCAGTAAGTCCAAGAAAACTTCTAATCCTGGTCACCGTCTGTGGTCTCTTCCAATTATTAACAACTTCGATCTTATCTGGATCGACTGACAAGCCTTTCTCCAAAACCACGTGACCAAGAAACTTAACCTCTTTCTTCCAAAAATGGCACTTGGTAAACTTCGCCTTCAGCTGATGCTACCTCAACATCTCAAGCACCACTCTAAGATGATTCTCATGCTCTCTTTCATCCTTAGAGTATACTAAAATTCCATTTATAGAAACCAATATAAACCTATCCAAGTTCTCCCGGAAAACTCGGTTCATCAAATTCACGAAGAAAGCAGGTGCATTCGTTAATCCAAATGGCATCACTAAACACTCATACAAACCATACCTAGTCTGAAATGCTGTCAAAGGAATACTTTCTTCTACCATTCTTAACTGATGAAAACCGGTCACCAAATCCAATTGGGAAAACACTGTGGCTCTACACAACTGATCGAAAGATCGTCTATTCTTGGCAAAGGATACTTATTCTCAATTGTCCTTTCATTTAACTTATGATATTCGATACACATCCTCAACGATCCATCTGGTTTCTTCACAAATACCACGGTAGCTCCTGAAGGCAAACTGCTTGGTCTTATAAAATTCATTTCTTTAAGATCCACTAGCTGCACCTTCAATTCCTTCATCTCAGTAGGTGTCATCCTACTAGGTGGTCTGTTCATAGGTTTAGCTCTTGGCACAAGATCTATCCAAAACTCAACAGCTCGTTTCGGTTGTAATCCTGTAACTAGCTCAAAGACATTTGCAAACTCACTTGCTACTTGAACCTGAATTAACTCTTCTCCTATCTACATAGCACTTAGCAAAGCACAAACACTCTGGTCAGAATTCTCCACCGAGAATACCACTCAGTTTTGACTATCCGGGTGTCTCAGTGATATCTCCCTATCCTAGAAAAATATCCTAGCCTCATACTTACCCAACCAATCCATACCCAAGATGATCCCGAAATCTACAAAATCAAATACATACAAACTACATGCAAACTTATAACCTAACAAATCAAGTTCTAACTGGTCATATCTCATCCATAGAGTTGCATACACTTCTATTGGATTCCCAACCTGTAAGGAAGTAATGAGGTAGGTGGGTTTTAAGCATAATCTATCAACCAAACATTGAGATATAAATGAACGTGAAGCACCAGTATCAAAAAGTACCCTAATTGGTATACTCTGAATCAAAAGCATACCTTCCACCACAGTCTTCCCTTTTTCAGCTATAGTAGGCATACCTGATGCTGGTCCAATAGCAAAAACCTTTCCCCTGTCTGCCATGACTGGCTTTGGACATTGACTCTTATAATGCCCAACTTGATCATAGTTGAAGAACTTCACATTCTTCTTGTATGCAGCCTTCTTCCCCTTGCCTAACCAACACTCATTCCCATAATGACCCTTCTTATCACACTTGAAACAGTCAGCTTTTGCCTTCTTAGCAGCATCTCCCTTCCTGGCTCCCTTTTTCTTAAAGAGATTTCTTTTCTTTCCCGGAGAACTCTGGATTTCAACTGGCATCTCTCTAGCACAAATAACAAGCATTTCCTTATGGCAAATTTCCATCTCCACCATTACATTACTAGGATTATAGAGATGTGGTAGGGTTGCGCTAGAAATCTCGGGCCTTAGTCCTCTAGTGAACTTCTCATTTCTCCTGATGACAGTGTCTATAGTTTTATATCCATAACAGGACAATTCATCAAACTTAGTGGCATACTCAACAACTGACATGCCACATTGCTTTAGATCTAAAAACTTCCTCAACAACACTGTTTTAGCAACTCAGACATAAACCTTTGCTCAAATCCCCTTCTAAAATCAGCCTATGTATATTCCTCCTTTGGAACTTCGACAATAGTACTGTTCCACCAATAAAGCGTTGACCCTTGCAACTGCCTAGAGTCCAACCTCCTCTTTTGCTCATCATCTAAACCCAAATCAGTAAAGATACGCTCATAATGCAACAACCAATTCTCTACCTCTATGGCATTCTCCACCTCTATGAAGGGCTTCCTACCAAGACTGGTGTAGTCTCTGCTCAGCTTAGCATAATTATTCCCTATTGGAGCCATAGGATTAGCTCCTATAACATTTCCACAACACCGGTAGTAACTCCTACTTGCATCATATTGACGAAAAACTGATACATCGCCCTCATATCTACTGGTGGATTTCCAACCCCCACATTGGCATCAACATTTTGGTTATTAGCATTAGCCGGTCGTATCGGGTTCCTCCTGGTGGGTCGAGCATTTCATTGGTTGTGGTGCTTCCATCACCGAGAATTTCTCTTCCTTTTTCTGCTTCCATATCTTCTTTCTCGTAAATCATCATACGAGCCTTAGTAAGATACAGAAGAACGGTCTAAG
The DNA here is from genome assembly GCA_030737815.1 of Allium fistulosum. Lineage (NCBI taxonomy): Eukaryota > Viridiplantae > Streptophyta > Magnoliopsida > Asparagales > Amaryllidaceae > Allium > Allium fistulosum. Next base: position 696,535,265 of record CM060904.1, read on the forward strand.
AGTCCGATGAATATGTACTTATATATATACATAACTATATATCAAATACAAGTAGGTTACTTTAGCGTTAACCTAAACCCTGATCTTATTTTCTGATTCATTAGATTATGTTCAGGAAAATCTTTTAGGTTTAAATTTCTTTTAGGTTTCATAAACCTATGCTCTGATACCAACTTGTAACTTCCCCCACCTGGAGGCCCAAAACTAACGGCTATGGATGCTGTAGTCATCCATAGCTATTAATCCTCGGCAACCAAATACGTTAATGGTAGATACATTGATACACAGAAAATATGAATATGAAAAAATTAAACATCAAACAAATTCCACCTTCCATTTCAAAACATTTTAAGTTCATTACATAATCCCAGTACGCAAACCACGTTCAGATAAAATATAATTAATACAACATATGCCAAGAGAGACATATGAAGATGCCCCCTTGGTTGATCGGTGTATAATATAGGCAAATAAACAATTTTGTGCTACAATCAAAACACAGTGGAATAAAAAGAACTCTTATTAACTAACTTGCCACCTGCACGTCTCCAAATGCTTTAATCGTCTAAAAAGGGAAGCTGAAAACCTTAACCCTCAAACTATTCAAAATCAATTGAGCACCCGAAAGTTTAAGGGGAAAACTAAACTTCGAGTCAGACATAAAGTCTAGTATGAATAATAATCTACCATCTCAAATCATTTGTATATCTAGTGAGACTACGCTGCTTAGCGGAACGGGTTTTCCCCTTACTAGTATCTTAAAAACTTTATTAAACCATATACTATGCTCCTGAATCCAAAATGGTTAAACAATTCAAAATAATATGATGATATGCAAACAAGTAAATTAATTCTAGATTACTCATTCCCATTCATTCTGACTATCTATCTTATTTATAGTTTCTAGGATCACTATTAACCTATTGGTTTTCATGGGCTTACTAATAACCTGTTTAATGTATATGGACTCCCTGTCTGATTTCATAGTTTTCATGGGATCATTAAGAAGCTATTGACCCCTTCCAATAACTTAACTATTTCATGGTCTCTCCCTGAACCTATTGGTAACTCCAATAACTTTCCCCTTATCCTAGTTTTCATGGGTTGACTAGGATCCTACTGACTTCTGTCAACATGTTAATCCAGGAATAGTTTTCATGGGTTCATTACAAACCTATTTGCCTCTGCCAATATTTCAATCCAATCATAGTTTTCATGGGCTTACTATGAACCTGTCTTCCTGACAACTTCGTTTATACAATGTTTTCATGTGTTTACTATGAACCTGCCTCCTGACAACTTCATTAATCAACATTTTAGCATCCTTTATTATGGTCTTCCTGACCTCCTGGATGCAAATCTACTCATTCAGGAGTTAACTTAATTTATATTCACTAACCTAGCTGATTATTCTGCCCTTCCCCAAATTACCATTATGGGTTCATTACAATGTGACTTAATATATGAAGAAGCAATCATAATAATATAATAAAACCAGCACCTGTGGTTTAATATCCTTGAAATCATTTCATATAAAACTTGGTTAATCCATTTAACCTAATAATCAAGGAAAACTTCTTCAAAAACTCCATACTTAAGATCATTTCAAAACTCTTTATATTTGTTATGGGTTTTCCTTAAAAATGAGATTGGGTTATTTTTTTTGAAAACAAAGGCTTTCAAAACCTTAAAAACATTACTTTCGAAACTCCTGGATAACCTCCTTCAAAAGCATAGAAAACTTCTTTTCAAAACACTAAATATGTACCTTTCAAAGCTCTTAAAACTATCTCTTTCAAAACCAAAATGTATCTATTGAAAGTACCAAAACATTGCTTAGTAATCCTTAGAAACATAGCTTCGAAACCAATGAATGTAACTCCTTCAAAACCATTGGGTTTTGCTTTAAAAACATCTTTTCGTCAAAGTGAATATATACAAAAGTATCATTTTAAATACCTTTAATCTTCATAGAAAATTGTATGGTGAAAAATTGATGGCGTCGGAACCATCCTTTCGAAAGCTCAAAACCTTTATGCAAAACTTTAAAGGATAAGATCGAAACCCCCTTTTGAAGCCATTGCCTCCGAAATCCTTGAACTCTTTTGAAAGCATTTAAGAAGCGACATAGTATAAGTTTAAAACATAAGCTATACGTCGAAAGAGTTGATGACTTCAATACATCGAAAGGCAAAAGAATGGCAGTAGGGTTTCGACTAGGTTGGAACCACTATTTTCAAAAGCATTATTTTATAAATAAAGGAACCCATTCGAAAGCTTATATTTAAAACATAAGATGACAACCCTCTTCGAAAGTTGTTTAGAAAATCCCTTCGAAAGCATATGTTTCGACTCCTTCGAAAGCTTATAAGAAAACAAGGCAAGTGCTTATCATTTGAAAATAAAACAATGGTTTCGACCCCATTAGAAGCAAAGGTTTCAACATTATGCCTTCCGCCTTCCTCTAATCCACTTCGTACCATCTAAGTGACACCTTGTGTGTTGGTTTCGACTAGGTGGGTTTCGGCATGGTAGATTTTGACTGAGTTGAAGCGAGGGCATAAGGTCGAAAGGGCTTCTAAAAGAGACGAAACCAACTTTTCTGGAAAATGCTGAATTAATGCTAATTTTAGTAATTTCTTTATAGCTAACCTGCCTATTTGTAAACACCTAAATGGTTGCCTTAAACTTTTCAAATTCTTTACTATTATAACTGCCACACCTTTTAAGATTGAAATCAATGTTTAATTAACAAATAAGCCCTTCCATTAAGCAAAACCAATAATGCAAATAAGTCTTTTCTCTAAAATAATTTAATTTCCATAGCAAATCACTTAGGAAAAATCCCCAAAAATTATAGAAATCCACTCTCGATATTTTATCCAACGTACAAAAATTTCAGACCCAAATTCCTCCTAAAATAATTGAATTGAAATTTTAAACCCAATTATACATATTTTCCTTTGAAAATACATATTAAATTTTCCATAGCTTGGAAAATTACAACAATTGAATCCCATCTCTAAAATCATATTTTACATATCATATAATTTTTCCATGGCACCCGAAAATCATTTACAATCGATTTTACCCTAAAATCATACAAATCCATATTTAAATAATTTGATTTAAATCAAAGATGTTATAAATCCAAGCATATCATCATCCAAATCATCACTAAAACGAATTTAAGCTTAAACCCAAAAACATATGATCATAGAACAAAATAGAGATAGTATAAATTATTATTCACCTTGAATATGATAAGGACTTTGAGATTTATTGTAGATTAATTTCCCATAGCTTTCAGCTTTAGCTTCTGACTGGATTGCTCTTCCTTTTCTTCTTGTAATTGCCGGCTATTCCTTATAGGTTTTACGTTAGCTTGTGAAATGAAAGTAAATGTGAAAATGAATGGATAAGTGGATATAAGGTGCGACTATGTTCCTAATAAGCCCTTGTGTAATTTAATTAGCATACAAACCATGCTTAAGCCCATTTAATTTGTTAAGCATGCCATTCTTATCATCTATTCAAATCTCAATCTCCTTATCATTTTAATTCTTATTATTCTTTTTAAATTATCTAATTAAATTTCATGAATAATGTTATCAAAAATTAGGGGTGTTACACTTCTCAAGCCAGATTGTTTGGCATGCTATGAAACTTGACAAGCATGCTTAGAAATGGTAATGAATCATAATGCAAGAGGTTTAGGCAACTTATAATGCTTCCCTATGGATCTTTAGAAATTGATGGGTGATGGGTCGCCAATGATCCATCTACTTAGTATTTTATTGGTTGATTTTCCTTGAGTCCCATTGACTTGTTCGTTTGGTTGTTTCGTTGAATCTCGAGTTAATCTAGCATAATCTAAATGTTCTAACTCCTATTGAATTTTAATGGGTTAAAAATCTGATTAACACTTGCCCCCCTAAAGTACGCCTTTGGAATGAAAGGTGTGTTTGCTTAACAACAAGTTCCTGATTCAACAGTCTTCGATAACTGAGATTTCCAACTGCTTTATTCTTGGTGAATTATCCAACAATTCCTTTGGATTCTCTTGCCAATCATAAGTCGTTCCAAACCTGTTACATCCTAGGACATAGACTCTGCCTAAGTGTAATTTATACATCAAAATCATTTCGTTTTCATTCGAAGTTATTACATCACATGTCTCTAATTAAATCACATGTTTCCAATTACATCACATATCTCCAATTACATCATATATCTCCATTTATATCACATATCTCCAATTTCCCTATGTTGATTTAAAATTTACATCACTATCAATTTTTGCTTATCATTTAGAGTTATCACATCATATATCAAAATCACATTACAAATCACACCATATATCAGAATCACACCATATATCAGAATCACATTATATATTAGAATCATCATGTGTTAATCTAGGATTTATCTGTTTTATTCTATTTATAAGGAATTCAGATCCTTTTATTAAACCAAATTTGTTTTAAGGCTCGATCTCTCCTGTTCGTTTAAGCTTAATGTGCCATCTCTTCGGATCGTTTGATGTTTAGTTTAGGGGATGATCTCTCTGGATTATTTGTTATTTTAGTTCAGGGGGATGATCTCTCCGGATTATTTTCTTTTTAAGTTGAGGGGGATTAAGCAAGCCCATCCGCTCACTCTTCGGTAAGGGGACTTACTTCTTGCACTGCAGTACCGTCTCTCCGGTCGGGACTCTATGGCATTTGATATCGTACAAGTCCATCCACTCTCTCTCTAGCAAGGGGACTTGCACCTTGCACTGTTGTCCCTTCTCTCCGGTCGGGACTCTATGGCATTCAAAATCATTCATCACAATCAATGTGGATTTTTCAAAATTCAAATATTCAAATCAAAATAATAGAGCAGAAATCAAACAAATAGGAATCAAAACAAGCATAAATCCTAAATGTTCGCCTGTAGACCCGACTCATAACGTGCCTAGAAACCATTCTAGGTCTCGTACACATGTAAGCGGTCCGAGGTTATTATTGTCCTAAATAGTCATCTTAGGCATCCGACTTAGAGTGTGCCTAGGGACCGTTCAGGATACCGTACACGTGTAAGCGGCCTGAGGTTATTATAGGCAGAAAAAGCAAAAGGCAAAGAGTAAAGGACGAATCTGCCCCCTGTTCCAATTGTGGGATTTTGGTTTCGGCTCATGCGGTCATATTTTCGTACTCTGATTTGCTACTCTGACCCCAATATCACCCGTTCCAAGCATTAAAGTCATCCTAGAACCAAATGTATCGTGCCCCCAAGTTTTGTGGGCATTGTTTCAGTCTGCTTTGCTCTAACTCCAAATGCCCCTTCATTGGGTTCTCTTATTAGTTCTAGCATTGACCACAAGTACCGGTTGTTCAAGGTATGGAGGTAGTATTCTTGTTTGTAGGTCTGTCAATGAATACCCGAAAAATCCGAAATCCGTCCGTATCCGTATCCGAAATATGAAAAATTATCCGATATCTGAAAAACGAATACGGATACGGATATAGCCATATCCGTATCCGATAATTATCCGTTCGGTTTTTATCAAGATTATAGCTATTTTTTATGTATTTTAGTACATAAAATGATTGTCGTTTACTATTATATCCTGGTAAAAACATTAATATGTATGTAAAAAATCAATTTTTACTGCTTAAAATTATTTTTCTTATTGTATTTATTATTTCTATATATTTAGTACAAAAACAAATTTATGATAAATCAAAATTTTCTATTTATTTGTTTAGATTTATCAGTTGTAAACTAATCGAAGAATATCCGATAAATATCCGATATTCGTCCGCATCCGCGGATATAGATATCCGATATCCAAAAAAGGTTTCGGATATGGATACGGATATAGCACTATCTGTATCCGAAAGTATCCGTTTACAGGCCTACTTGTTTGTTCCAATCCAACTCCGGTAGCACCTACATTGCTCCTTGTTGTCCCATCCTTTGGAAGAATCCCTCCATCGTCCCTTGTTGCCTAGCCAAGATTTCATCTTGCATCCCCTTCATCAGCCTTTCCATTTCTTCTCTAGATAATAGCTGGATTGGTGAGAATTTAAGGATACTTCCTGACTGCCCCCAGGCTCTGGTTGACTTGCTCCAGTTTTAGATCTAGTTCTAGGCCTCATCATTTTCCCCGAACCATAGATTCAAACTTCAATTCATCAAATCTTGTTCACGGTTCCTAGTGAAAGCACCAGAATGTTAACCCAAAAAATAGATCAACACTTGGATCAAGTGTGAAAGCACTAGTGCAAGTAATCAGCATCACAAATCTCAAATAAACAACAAGTAAAAAGTAGAAGTAAGAAAAGAGACACAGAATTTTTATAGTGGTTCAGCTGACACTCGCATACGTCTACTTTAATCAATCTTTATTATGCTTATACTAGTTGAATCTCTCTAGATATCAACTAGTAAGTCCTTAGACTGAAGTTACAATGAGTTAGAATAAGTCACAAGTACAAGGGTTGACTGAAGGATCACAGTAACCCCTTTGAGGACTGTTGTGATGGAGAAAAAAGTTGAAGAAGTAAAGAAATTCCAATAGAGTAAAGGCGGCTCTCTTCTCGGGAAAGATCCATCTCAAGTTGTAGGTAGGTGAGTATTTATAGGGGAATTCAGTGACTATTAGACAAGAAGTCCAAGTGCAGAAGAGTCCAGTTCTTATGCCAAGCCATCACCGAAAATCACAAATCAATCCGAGTCATTTATATGGATCGCTGGCTATCCATAGAGGATGGATCACTAGCTATCCATCAACTTAGCATATTTTCTATCGGAAGCCTTTATTTAATGCTAAATTGAAGGAGCTCGAAAAGTTTGAAGGCGATCCGACCTATTTTGATGGTTCGCTAGCTATCCATAGGGGATGGATCGCTAGCTATCGATACGGGATGGATCGCTAGCTACCCAACCACTTAGCATATTTTTGAGCGATCTTAGTTTTTTGTCTTCCTATCTTCTATTTAAGTGCCTTATCAAAATATCAAGTCGTTTGGAGTTAATTTGATCATCCGTCTTCAAGGATCATTTGGTCCAGAAGAATCGTCCATAACTCGCATAAAACTTAACGAAATCAGAAGAAACTTTGCAGTTACTCTTTCTAAGGTATGTAGGACGTACCATAACAATTTCAAGTAATGGGGCCCATACTACATGGATCGCTAGCGACCCATCTAGTTAGGTCGCTAGCGATCCATCAAACAACTCCAGATGTTTCTATTTTTGTGTGAGCCTTCTTTTATGTCATCTAAGTGTTCTCCCAAAATTTCAAGTCAATCCGATTCCGTATGATTTCTTTAGGTCCGTTTTAAGTCAGCTACTTTTTGTCAAATACCTTAAATCAGACGAGTCTTCACTTCTCGAGCTAGATTGTTTGGCATGCTATCAAACATGGCAAGCGTGCTTAGAAATGGTAAAGAATCATGATGCAAGAGCTTTGGGCTATTTATGATGCTTTGCTGTGGATATCTAGCGATCCATAGGTGATGGATCGCTAACAATCCACCTACTTAGTATTTTATTGGCTGATTTTCCTTGAGTCCTATTGACTTGTTCTCTTGGTTGTTTTGTTGAGTCTTGGGTTATTCTAGCACAGTCTGAATATTCTAACTCCTATTGAATTCTGATGGGTTAAAAAACCAATTAACGAAAGCACCGTTTGTAGGGGCACTAGGACACTAACACTTCACAACACTTAAAATCATCACATGTTTACGCTACACTTTTTTCCTTTGATTTCCATGTCTTAACTTGATTGTGTTTTTTTTCTAGTTCAATTGTACGTCAACGTCTCTTCGATGGTCTCTAATGCTATGGTGATGATTACCATAGGCCTGACTGCTCGCTTCGACGTTGTGAGTCATCTTATCAATCTAATTCAGGTAAGCATCGTGGGAGAGAGCAGAAGAGGAGAGAAAGAGATTACCAATGCTATGATGACCCACATGGGAGGTTGGGTAAAACAACTATTACTTAAGACAGGACTTGCTGTTCCTTGCCAATAAGTATGGATTGATACTTCTCACAACCCGATCCTATTTGTTCTTCCCAAATTCCTATTATCCCAACTTCATTGCCACTTACCATTCAGCCAATGATATCTACTCATCTAAGAAGCTTATTCAACCAAATGGTTCTGTATCTTTTGATCCCATTAGATGAAGGCACGACAAAGATCAAATTTTGTTCCTATTTCTGCGGTAGTGACTAATCTGTGACCAACCCACAAATCGCCATGGTGCAAAGGGAATTCCCTAAGATATTTTTTGCTGAAATTAAATTAATCTATAATATGAAAGATATTCCTTGCAACGTGGGCCCAAAAGTCATGGCTTGTATAAGTGATGTTTACGATCGGTATTATACATAGAGGGGGCTCACAAAAGCACTTTTCGAAGTTAATAGAGAAAAATTGATAGCTCTTCAAGGAAAGGAGTTGATAGATCAATAATATAAGCACATCATTTCCAGTTTGGATAAGGAAATGAGAAACTTAGGAAATTACAGGCACATGTAGATAAGAAATTGAAAGAAGAAAGAAAATCTATCATAGAGAAGTCCCAGCTACAGTAGAGTCAGGTTGAAGCTGCACATAATAAGAGACATAACTTTACCATGGAAAATGAGAATCTTCGAAAGACCGTTGATGAGCAGGCTTTAGAAATCAAGAATTTAAAGGCCGCATTGAAGGTAAAAAAGAATGATAAAGATAATGTTCTCGTCCAGGCCCAAGAGTATATGGAGAATCTGGTGGATGCTCTATGAGCATAAAAGTAGGTCAAGCTCCCAGTGAAGACTGCCGAGGACCGGATCAAGTCTCAAATAGAGCCTTCCATAGTTTGATTCCATGAGAACATTGTAAAGTCTATGAATTTGAGGTGGCTTAGTAAGAGATACCCTATGGCCTTAGCCATGGCTTGGAAGGAAATAATTAAGCAATATTGAGAAAACTCGGAGGGTGTTGAGGTTAATGAGGATATGTTGAAATACGACCTCTTAGATCATGAAAATTTTGAAGAGCATGCCATCGGCAAAGATATGTTAGAATCCGAGGGTGACGTTCTTGCTGATGTGTCAATTCAGATCCCTTTTGAATCCAGCTCTAAAGATTTGTGTCAAAGTTCTACTCCTACATCTAAGGGATTCCTAGAGGAGACTCCGATGTTAATGGCGGCTACTTCCAATGTCTTCACTTCTTCCATATTAGGGCCTTTCCTTACTAAATCTACAATTCCTTCCTTTGGCATTATAATAACTCCACCTACCATGTGATTTTAGGAACATATGCTGCTTTGAAATCTTCAGTCGAAGTTCCAAATAATCCCGAAGAGCTCGGCTATACACAACATGAATCCATTCCAAAATTGCTCATCTAATATCCAACCACGGAGGAAAGTTCTGTTAGAACTCCTTTACAAGTGTCCTCTACTTCTCCTTAACGTATATCCTTAACTTTTCTTATGTCCGAGAAGGCTCAAATTACTCCCATGGATACCTCTAATCTCTATTTTTTACTTTATCAAATTTTTTGTACACCTACCCTTGCCTCTTTACCAGAAGGAGATCTAACTTTGGTTACCTAGGCTTCAATGATAGAATCGGTTATCATGCCTGCCCCAACTCATATCCCAACTTCTTCAGCTAGTCAATTGCCCAGTCTTCACATCGAAAAAATTCATGCATTGACTGAAGAAGCTATAGACGATCCTAACGTGATGCAAGGGGTTGAGGACATAGTCATTATAGGAGCCATTAAGAATATGTCTGGGCCATTAATGCAGGAGGGGAAGACCATATAACTTAAAAAGGTCAGAGAGATTAAGAAGAAAAAAATTGATGACATTCCTCCTCCTCTTTCAGTTTCTTTGCCTGTATTGCCACTTGTTATTCCAGCTTCCACTCCGTTAATAGGGAGAGTTCAAGCTGAGAATCCCAAGTCTTCAAGGAGAGACTATAACTGGAACATAGATACTAAGGGCTACCTATCTAGGGGAAGAAAAGGTAGATCTGTAAAAAGGTATGTCATGGTTTCTCGTAAAGGAAAGAAGGAGAAGAAGAGGAAGGAAAAGTGTAACGACCCGCTATTTTGAACCGTTCAAATCGACAATCATCCATACATGTCGGACTTGAATTGCTCAAAATAATAGATTGTTAATTTATATTTGGCAAATCTTAGCATATACAGTAAATAAATCAATCATAGAATCACAGACACAGTAATAAAACAATAAGCAGCGGAATAGATAAATAGTAGTTCATGAAGCTACTATATAAACATCAGAGTTTGAAGTAAAATACAACAGATATCTTGAAAGGAAGATAAGATAATTAAACTACAAAAGAGGAAAGATGGATAGACTTATATTAATCGCGACGACCTTAACCAGGTCAACCGAGACTTAGAAAAGACGAAAATATCTTCAACGAAAACCAGGTCAAACTGGTTGAAAGCATCGTGGAAAACGCGATTCACAAGATCGATGAAGAAGGCATGAGCATTGGTTAATCCAAAAAGTCATAACTAACCATTCATAGAAACTATTCATCCAGGAGGAAGGATAATGGGTCGAGCTCCAAGAATAAGCTCGATGCGAAGTTTAATTTCCCACTTGGGAGGAAAGAAGTGACCTCACTAAAACATCAGGATAATCCCTGACTATCGGGTGAAGTCAAGATCATCTTGGTTAGAAATTCTTTTAATTAGGGTCCCTCTAAATTTGAATCTCTATCCTTATTCAAGAATCCATTCTTGAATCATCTTATGAGGGAGCGTATTTGTAATTGATATAAATTTTTTTATATTGTGTTTTTTGAATTGTTAAGTTTGATTTTTGGGTTTCGATCGATTTGTCTGGCCAACGCTATCGATAGGAATTTCAAAACACTTGAACAGAGTAAACTGACACAATATTGTTTTCAAAATTGGTAAATGAAATAATTTTATGTATAATTATATTTTGTATATAAAAGTATAATTTTCTAAAATTAAATAGTTAAATGAATTGGTTGTTAGAAATGATAATACTAGATTATCATTTATTGTTTTCCTAAATCATTTACTAATTGTTATATGTTGTAAGGAGTGGAAATTTTATAAACCTGGTTTATAAATTTGATTTGCAAATGAAATGAATTTAAATTAAGGATTTGAGAATTTAATTTCCGGTGCTTTTCTAAATTTAGTTTTCAATGTTTTGAAAAATATTTTATTTCAAAGTATTTTTGAATGGAAATTGTTTCCAACGATTTTAAAAGAAGTAAGTTAGTACTTCCTCTTATGTCATTGGAAAATAATTTCGGTGATGACTGCAGCATCATCGATATTCATTTTCGAGTCTCAGAGTGGAGAGACCACTTAGTAGCTTTGCTAAATTTTTGTTTTGGAAAATGGATTTGATTTGGATTTCTTGAGTTTGATTTGATGTACAATATATATATATATATATATATATATGTATGTATTTCGAAATGGTTTGAAGTGAAACCAAAAATATAATCCTTGAGTTCTATGTTAAGTGATGATTATTGAAATGAAGCAAAATTGAAATAAAGCAAAATTTTTGAATAATTGGTGTGTCTAAAATGAGAAATGAAATTGAAATAACTTGAAACAGTTAAACTAGGATAAAATTTATTTGTATAATACTCAATTGCATTCTAAAACATATATAACTTACTTGAAATATTCAAAAAGTTTAAATGTAATGAGAATATGTAATTGAATAATATACAATATAAATGTAAATAATAAGATGTCTAAAAATGAAATTTATATGGTTTTGAATTAATTGTTGTTTTGATACTATGGATTTCGAATCTATCTTATCTTTCTATTGCTTCTATTCTCCTATCTCGTTCCTTTTCGGGGATGAAAAGTTCTGAGTGGGGGAGAGTGTAACGACCCGGAAATTTTAACAATTTTAAATAACACAATTAACTAAATTTTTAATGAAATTAAATAATATAATTTTGTAATGAAAATTTGATATTTGGAATACGTCCATTTAAACGTAGCAAGTGTCAGATTTTCATTGGAAAATATGTAAGTTAGTTCGTTTTCAATTTCAATTCAAAATCAGTTAAATTTGACGAAAATAAAATATTGTTGAAATCTTAATATGTTTTATATAATAAAAATGTAAATCATTTTTTAAGTGAGATGTCGTACTTCGGTTCGCCAAATTTGGACTGTTATAGTCCCGTTTATCTTATTTTTGGCAAATTAGCAACTTCGTCCTTATGTGCGACTAATCCCATCGGCGATTGCGCCAACCTTAGTATGATTTGTAAAGGGGTGAAACTCTTTTACAACAGGCGTCGATTCACCAGAGATTCCTACGTCCTCGGTTTTGATGTTGTTATCTCTTGCAAAGCCCGAACCATTTCTCTAGTAGACAAACAGGTTAATTCTCTTGTGATCGAATGTCGAATGCCTCAGTATTATGCATGCAGTTTTATCGTTTCACGTGATTCTGTGATTGATTTATTTACTGTATATGCTAAGTTTTGCCAAATATAAATTAACAATCTGTTGTTTTGAGCAATTCAAGTCTGTCATGTGTGAATGATTATCGATTTAAATGGTTTAAAATGCCAGGTCGTTACAAAAAGCACACTAGATCATCGATTTCTTACGTTGTCGATTATTTTAGTTTCTGTATATGTATATAGGCCGTGGTTGTGCGGGTACGGCCCCTGCTTTTGCTTATAAAGTCTTTTGGCTGTTAATAAAATAGTTTTTATTTCATATTTCCATCTTGTTCTCACATATATACCTAGTTGTATTATATTTATCTTGATTATATATGGATTGAAGCAATGTTATTATTTACCATAACACTTTATGTATGTATAACTCCTCGTCATTGCTCAGTGCATTTCAATACTTCTGTTACTACTATTATTATTCTCAAAGATATACGACATGCAACATAGATATTACATCGCACTAAAATTCAATGCCGAAGGAATGAAGGTGAACCAATGCTGAAAGTACGAAGATGGAATAATGTCGGAGGCATACGATGTCGCATCTCATCAATAAAGGGTCATACACAATGTCGCTTAAAAGACGATGAATGCCAACAAAGTCACACATCGTCTATAAAGTCGGATGATTAACGCTGAGCCGTTTATGTCGCCAAACAATACCACCATTTGCCTATGGAGATAAAATCGATGATACAACTCAACAGTATATAACTTTATCAATATCGCTCATTATTGGTAATATCTGTTATCAAAGCCGCTATATAATGATGTCACATGTTGCTATCGAAGACATTTTACTACCGATATTACTCCCCTTATACTGAACCAATGGTGCCTATTATTGATACCGCCGACAATCAATGCCACATCTTGTTGACGGCGCATTTCATCAACACTTAGAAGACATTAAACGTCAATACATGCGATGTTGATACCGAAATTCATCAACATTCACATGATTTACCAAAGCCAATGTGATACAAAATGTGTTCGCTTCATGATGATGTTGCTCCATATCAATGTTGCATTGTATTATTCCTGTCTCATTTCAATATCGATTCATGCCAATATAATTTCCAACTGATGACATGCTATGTTGATGCCAGATGCCCCCTATATTTGAGCAGTGCCAAAGTTTCACTATGTGTCGAAGAATGTTGAAGATCATCTTCAAACAAGGCTTAGCACCATATGGCATTAATAACGCCGAAGAACATGGATGCCACACTCAAGCTACATCGCATGTCGCGTTTCTACGTACCTCTTTAAATAAGGACCTAGAGGGATCGTAGAAGGGGAGAATATCTCTTTTCTCATTCTCTTACATTCTAAACTTTGTAATCCTGAATTGATTTGAGGAATTTAGTGCCGAGTGGGCTATTGCACATAAGACATTGTACATTCAGCATTATGTGGAATAAAAATAAGATTTCTTGAGTTATGGCTCACTTTCGAATTCTAAAGCATTTGTGATTTCTTAATCATAATCTGCTACGAATTCTAAAAGTATCCATATTCTTTACTTCTATTTTTTCATACAATTATCTACATGGATCAATTTCAAGTACACATGACTTCACATGACTACGTGTATGAAGTGTTACAAAACTTAGTAACACTTCTCTCTAAGTGTTACTAAAGTTTTAATTAATTAAAACTTAGTAATCGAGAAGTGTTACTGAGTTTTAATTAATTAAAACTTTAGTAGAGAAGTGTTACTAAAGTTTTAATTAATTAAAACTTTAGTAACACTTCTCTAAGTGTTACTAAAGGTTTAATTAATTAAAACTTTAGTAGAGAAGTGTTACTAAAGTTTTAATTAATTAAAACTTTAGTAACACTTCTCTCCTATTCATGAATCTAAACCTGCTTGTTCATTCCTCTTAAGCCTAAACTCAACCAAGTATCGCTTTTTGCCAACACTTGAATCATGGCTCTCTGAATTCCATCATTAGCCAAGGTTCCCTTCCTTGCACTTTTTGGGTTAACGAAGAAATTCATTAACATTTCATGCTAGAAGGAAGGCTCGTATCTCCGACTCCATTAAACCCATAAGTGGAACTACCTTAGCTTACATATATAAGGCTTAGAGAACTTATCCCTACCGAGGATATCCCATTAAGAAACCATTCCAAGCTAACTTGCCCTTGATTCTTAAAACCATTTAATCGCATTAACCAAGTTTTGCTTAGTCATGCTAATTAAACGTATTAAAATCTCCAAACAAGGATCATCCTAGCCTCAAATGACTAGGCCAACTTACCAAATCGCCAATGATTCCTAGCTTCATGAAGAGCAAATATTAAGGCTTATGGCACTACAAGTTATGGAATAAACGAGGCGACAAGTAGCCTCTTACAATCCTAAAAAGTGGAGTCTGATTCCATTCCATGTTGGACCAGTACCGATCTTTGCCCTAAGTAGGCAGTACAAAGGATACAATCTTCTTGAAAATGAGGAGGGAAATTCAACTCGAAGCTAAGGGGACCATTTTCAAAAAATAAATAGAAAGAAATTTTGAATGGTTTACAAGAAAATGGAGGAGTATGCTTGACTAGTCTTATAAAAAAATAAAGCACAAGGCTCCCTAAAAAGAAAATTAGTCATCAAAGATGAGGAATACGTCTCAAGCAATAAAAGAATTAAATGCCAACTAAGAGGATTGTTTCCCAAAAGGTCATGTCCGTCTAAGAATTACTCTCATAGTACCTCTCATGAGAATATCTACTTCTTGACTAAAGTCAAACTCAACTATTGGCCTTCGCAAAAAAAGCAACCAAAAAATGAGAGAAACCTTGGAGGACTATATTGTCTTTAGCATCACTTTAATGGGCACCATACGAGTCAATGTCGGAGCTTGGAAAGAATGATCAATAATTTCTTAGGGCAAGGAAAGCTCGATGAATTTGTACAAAGACGTTAAACAAGTCATAAATAAAAAAAGATTTTCTACATAAAATAAGTGTACATGTATGGTTAATGAGATAAACAAACTACTAAAATAAAGGAAAAAGCCTTTGATCTCGCCAAGAAGGCCTGATCAAAGTGCCTTTTAGAGGAATGATGAAGTAAGCCTTTAAGGATGGTCTTGCCAAAGAATTGACTAAGCCTTCGACCCCGCTTACGTGATCTGGCCTGAGCATAAGCTCTTATTCCCACCTTTTTGGTCTGATTTAGGCTCCTCCTAATGGGAGGTCAGAGTAATCCTTTGGTCCCGCCTGAAAAATGGTCTGAAAGCCCTTGGTCCTGCCTACTTAGCCAGACCAAGGCACTTCCTAGAGGGATAATAGGGTAAGTATTTGGTATCGCCTACCGAACCAGCCTTCAGTACCGTCATCAAAGGCCTAATTGAAGCTCCTACCGAACCACCCTTCAATGCACTGGACAAGCCTTTAGTACCGTCTCCAAGGCCTTACCAAAGCGTCTCCTAGAGTGCGGTCGGGTAAATCTTTGGTTTTGTTTAAGATAGCTAACAAAGTGCACAGGGCTACAGACCTAAATCGTCACCTAAAACGGTGATAAGGGGTTCGATCCAAGTTGTGATCATCACCTAAAATGGTGCCAAAAAAATTCAAAGGTCAGTCTTACTCTATCCTAACGAATGGATCAAAAATAATCTTCTAAAGGATGGTCTAACGAAAACAAGCCAATAGTGCTTTGACGCAAAATCTATCAATCTTCTAGAGGAATTTTTTTTCAAATATGAGCCTTATATGCTCCAAAGAAAAAAAGAAACTATCAATTGCCAGATTTGTTTTTTGATCTTCTATATATTTCCAGAGGAGTTTTCTGGTCATCTATTACCATTGCCAGACAGGTTTTCTGGTCTTCTGTTACTGCTACAAGATGGTTTACTGGTTCTTTATTTGCACTAAAACTAGAATGATTTATGGATTTCTATTCAAATTGTTATCGAAAGGAGTTATTATTCGAGCAATGGGACTTCATTAAATTGGCTCTTAATCTTTTGAACTCAAAATGGAATTCTACTTTCTTATTAACCGGGAATCTTTATTGCCAAACAAGTTGCAGAATATCTATTAATGAAAAGGTAGACTCTTGCATCGGGATAAAAATTCATGGTCTACTAGGATGCTGAACGCTTAATCTATTGAACTTTTGGTTCTTCTATCAAGTAAATTATTGGCTTGTGTGGTAGAACTCAAAACACTGGAAAGCAGATAATATATCTCATTCAGAAAAATCAAAATTAGATGAAAGAAGAATGCATTATTACAAAGTTGTAAGTATAAAAATTAGATGAAAGAAGAATGCATTTAAAGAAATTCTATGCTAAAGCTCATGGCTCTGTGCTATTTTGTTCAGAACCTTAGCATTTAAAGGATCAGTAATGTGGCAAATGGCTACATCCAGAAATTCTTTGGATTTCTTTCCCTTTCTTTAAATAGTATCAGAACGATCAACTAAATTTGAATTATTAAAGCATGCTGGAGAGTCATATTGGCTCCTCTTAAAGTTTGAATCATTCTCTTTAGTTCTTCAATCTCCTACTTAAGGATATGCTTCTCATACCCAAGCCTTTCAATTCGACTTTTATTGTCATTGAGACGTTAAGATACTTTTTCATTCCATTTCTTACTGAAAAATTGTATGCACCAAAATTTAACTTTCTACTCCATTTGGAGATTTCTTCGTTACTTAGAGCCCAAGGTAAGTTTAACAAAGTAGGAAATTCTTCACTAGCTAGAGATCGAGATCTGGTTGTTGTATTAGGAGTAGAAGTGGGAAGGCTGGAGTTGCTTTCACTTGCATTAAGTTCCAGGGACTGGCGGGATACTGGACTATTTATTAACTTCACTTCGAGAACATTTATTCATTAGTGTAATTTATCCATTTTTCATCAACCTTAACTATAGGTCTAGACTCTAAAAACGAGTCTATCTTTTCTTTCAATTCTTGAATTCCTTTGTCCTTCTCCTTAACTCCTCTTCTAAGCTAGAGGTTTGTACTTTTAGACCTTTAAAGATCAATCTCAATTGAAAATATTTTCTATTCCAATCTTGTGCTTCTAGATTATACGAAAGCCATAAAGCTAAATCGCCTTGGGAACACGTTGTAACATACCATATCTAGAGGACAAAACCTAAGCACTATAGATGCTACAGTCATCTATAGTATTAACTTCTGATGACAAAATACGGCAATGCTAATGGTATCTATAATATCAGAAGCACTTGAATATGAATAAAATCTCAGATTTTAAAAAGACAACATTTAGCCGATTACATTTCAAAACAATATCATATCCAAGTTACATAATCACTTAACCATTTCCCAGGTACTGATTAAACATAATTTACAATAATACGCCAAGGGCGACATATGATGATGCCCTCTTGGATGATCAGAGAAATATAGTCATATTTAACATAATACACACAACGGAAAACAAAAGATAGAATAATCTATAGTTCCTAAATTAGCTATCCGTCAGCCACTCGTTCGACTTCGGAAGCTTTATTCGCCGAAACTATGAAAACCTGGAAACCTCAAGCCTCAGCCTACTCAAATCAATTTTAAGCATCTGAGAGTTTAAGGGGAAACAAAAAAATTGAGTCAGACCTAAAGCCGGGTGTGAATAATTCTATTACATCTCGGTTTACTGATATTGAGTGAGACCACACCGCTCAGCGGAACGTGTTTCCCCTCACTAATATCCTTTTTCAAAATATATATTTTGCAAATCCTTTCCTGCAACCAAACTGGTTAATCAAACTAATTAAATCAAAATAGCAATATCCTTTGTGCTAATAAATGGATTATCTGTCTATAAAACTGGTAATAAGTGGACTATCCATCCATAACGTAATAACGAAATCCGTTATGCTAACAGATGGACTATCTTTCCATGAAGTTGGGCTGCTTGCCCTCAACTGGACTAAATGTCCGCAATCTGGACTGACTGTCCTTAAAGAAATCTTGACTGACTGCCCTCAACTGGACTAATTATCCGAATCAAAATGAACTAACTGTCTATATCCTTTTCTTACGGTTAACTACCCTTTAAATTTTCCTTGAAAACCTTCTCAAAATGATTTAGTCCTTCAAATCAAACATATACAAGGAAAATATATCTTTAGCTTTACTCTAAACCATTTTGCCAGGTTATTATACTTTACTCAAAATAATATTGATGACATTAAATAAGGATTATCTTTCCTTTTAAAGTAAGTTAAAGTCCATTTTAACTTGAAAACATTTAGGCTATTCTTCCTATTAACATATTCGAAACCTTTGTTTAAAACCTTTAAACAAATCATTCAAAACCCTTGAATGTAAGCCTTTCGAAACCATTGAAAGTACCACTTTCGAAACCATTGAAAGTAACTCTTTCGAAACCATTGAAAGTACCCCTTTCAAAACCATTGATAGTAACTCATTCAAAACCATTGAAAGTAACTCTTTTGAAACCTATAAAGCCTTTCCTTCGAAAGCCTTAAAACATTAGACATCCTCTTTATAACCTTTTAAACCTTGCCTTCCGAAAACATAGAAAAAACCATCCTTTTCAACCTTATCATAACCCTAAGGAACCACCCCTTTCGAAACCATTCAAAACCTTTCGAAAGAACCAATACTCAACTCTTTCAAAAGCACTTTGGTTCAATTAAAAACCTATGGAAAACACCTTTCGAAACCATAAAACTTATCTCTTTCGAAACCATTTGGGTTATACTTCAATCAAAAGAAAAAGGGTCCTTAAATCATTAAAGTCGAAAGCATCTGTTTCGAAACCATTTCCTAAGTAATGAAGTGATGGTGTCGAAACCATCCCTTCGAAAGCATTGGAGAGGTGGCCACATTTTGCAGAAAACAAAAGAACCCCTTCGAAACCATCTGGATTGAAAGGTAGGAAGCGACAACTAAAGGTGTCGACTCTATCGAAAGCAATCATTTAAAACAAAAGTGCAACCCGATCCAAACCATTCTTTTAAACCTTTTGACTTTGTCGAAAACCAACCAAGTCGAAAGCATCTTAGTCGAAAGCAAGCAGGCGCATTTTCCCTTAAAACCAAAACAAAACTTCAACCCTTTAGGAACCCCATGGTTTCGACCCTATACCTTCGCCCTCTTCCAATTCACAACATACCAATTGCCTGATACCATGTTCATTGGTTTTGATTGTGTCGGAAGGGGAGGGATGTAGGCGTAACCCAGTGCCGAAAGCTTCGAAACGGTGAAAAACCTATTTATTTGTACTTTAAAACTATTACTTTTGCACCTAACCTGCCTTGTTTGTCTAAATCTGATTGGTTGCAATATTTTTCTTCTCAAAAGTGCTGCCGTTTTTCCTAATTTAGCAATTTAAACAATTTTACAAAAAGCCCTTCTCCTCCATAATCATATAAAACATTTAAGCCCCATACCTTAAGTAATTTTATATTACCATTAAAACACTTAGGAAAAATCTATAAAATTTTCAGAAAATCACCTTATATCTGTTTTCTAACATATAAAAATTTTAGACCCAAACAATTAATTATTTACCCGTAAATAATTTATAATCCAAAATACCATTTTCTTTACTAGAAAACTCATATTAATTCCACGAAAATTTAAAAAAATATAAAATTTGAAACCCATCTCTAAAATATCATTTTAGATACTCATAAAAATTCGCTAGGCAATTGGATGTCATTTGATAGGGTTTTCATATTTAAACATGTCATAAAATCTAATTTAAAATCTTATTTAAACTGAAAATACCAATTCCATATTTTATTTCAAAATTCTCCTTTTATTTTTCCCAAACTCATTCAAATCTTGGATTTAAAAATATATCTCTTCGTACTTTAAAAAACAATATTGCTTAATTCTCCAAAAGTCTTTTATTTTCATTAATTTAAAATCTCTATCTTTATTTCCATACTCAGAATTTATTTAATAGAATTTAAAAATTAAACTTTATATTTTTCCAAATTCAATCTTTTATTTACCCAAATTCACTATATATTTTACTTAAAAATTTCCCTTTTTATTTCCTTTAAAAATCCAAACTTATATATTTTCATTCTCTCAGATACCAATATATATTCAACCAAGCCATGGCATTTAATAATTTCAATTCCCAATATAATCATCACAAATTATCACATAAACCACATCACTGAATATAAAATAAATTCAAAATTTGAGGAATCCAGTTGGATCCCTCCAACCTGTTTCCCAGCATCCACAGATGTTAGCACAATAATTTAAAATACCAATCCCACTTCAAGGCGGGATATCGCGGTATAAAGGGTCATCCACTATTATGCGGGGCGTATAAGGTCTCATCCGCTATATAATGCGGGAAATCAATCACTCCAAGATATATATATATATATATATATATATATACACACACACACTACCATATATATACTATCACATCCAGACAATTGAAGCAACCAATCAATAATTTAAATTTAAACGGAATCCAAATGAGTGAGATTAACTCACCTTTGCTTTTATTTGCAATCCATTTTGATCTTTACTTGGTTTCCCAATTTTGACCTTCAAAAGTACACGCGACTCGGACTCGCCACCATCACTCGATACCTCGTTGCTCTCTACCGACGAACCCAGCCTCGCCGCGATCGATCGCAAACCCCCAACATCAGGTCGTGCTCCAAGCAACCCTGCCTGTCGTCGACACCTCGAATGCACTCGCCTCCCTACCCAAACTCGACCCCAGCAACCACCGAAGCCCCAAGCTATCGCCTCCACCTTGCAATCAGAAAGCCAAGCTCCAAGCCCTATCACTGCCGCATCTATCAAACTTCGATTCGAACTCGATCCGTTTCCCCCTCCCTCTTGAATCGATCCAGAAACATAAGAGAAAAAGGATGAATCACGGCTAAAAAAAACGAGGTGGCCCTTCCCTTTCGTTCGAACGAACTCGATTTGATTTTTATTTTATTTTAACAGATAGAGAAGTGGGATGAGCTTGGTTTGAAATGCTCGATTTTGAGAGGAGGCAATTGATTTGAACGAAGACAGATTTGATTTCGAAAGAAAAAGGAAAGGCTCGGCAATTTCTTTTTATTTACTGGCTCGAGTATTTCCTTTTTTCTTCAACGAACGCATGTTATACCATAGAGAACACGTGGTATCATGGTAGACACGTGTCGGGATGAAGTCAATTTTAAAAAATTGAAGGAATAAAACATATATATTACAATTTAATTTAAATTTAAATTTTTAAATCGTTTCAAATTACGCAACTCAAAATCTCGCCCTCCTATCGAGGCATGCCGCCATGCATTTAGAATGTTATACCCCTATTTCGAACACAACGGAAAAGGTTTCTAGTCCTAATTCGATCGTATGGAGAAGATAGCTTGTTGGACCCAATTATTATATTGAATTTACAATAGAGATTTTCAGCGCGTTTATCTACCGTACGATCACACGACAACTCTGAATGCTACGAAAATTGAAATACGATAATAATACATTATTATGGATCCAATGGAACTGGTTTCGTCAAATTCCGAGATTGTGCCTTAGAAAGGCTATTTTTAAATATCAATTTAAACGATATATTTTTAAAACTGAACAAAACATTTTTTAAATTCGATTCTATCACATTTATTATCTTCAGTATTGCCAATATAAATTTTATAAGCCTTTAAAATATTTTTAATAAGCTTAAAACTCAACATTTAATATTTTGCCTAATTCCCAGTAATTAAACTCAATTAATTTAATTATCAAATAGATGGAGATATTTGAAATTCAAGCTAAACTAACTTTCAAATATTTAAAATAAATTAAATATTCCAATTTCAAATATCCAGAAATTCCGGGTCGTCACATTCCTCCCCCCTTAAAAGAATTTCGTCCCCGAAATTACTAGTTAACAGGAATGGTCCATAACCCGTTAACTATTTGCCAAACTCTTCCATAGTTCCCAAACAACACTATTTACACAACAATTCAAATTTTAATTTACACTAAATTTTAAATTATCAAAATTTTCTCAAAAATTTTCTAACTCTCTAAATTTTCGAAAAATTTCGCCAGCGTCTCCTTTGCGCGGCTAGCTCGGAACAACTACAAAATGCCTCTACGTGCCCCCAAATTTCAAAAGAAAACAAAATGCCAAGTGGCTAGACCAGAAAATTATCAAATTTCATATGCCAATTTAAATACATACCTTTATGTTGGGAAATTCAAATATAACTTCTGAAATCAAAACCAATTTCCCCTTTCCTTAAAAAAATACCTGTATATCCTACTTAGCAATAATATCTAATCACTGAATTCAAAATCATTTTATCCATTTCTTTACAAAATTTCAATATCTATTTCATTCAAGTCCATACGATGTACATATATCATTCGTACGCAATACCCAATCTGATCGCTCGCTCGATCACACAATTCATTTTCGAACTAGTATCGTCCACCCGACTTCCCAGTGCGGACTCAGATCCGGTTTCTTGATCAGAAACCATCATTCTCCTTGCATAATCATAAACTATGATAGAGAATATCCAGAATCAATCAAAAATCCATATCCAGGGTTCGCCGTCGAAAATCGAGTGAAAAATCCCAACTCGGATCGATATAACTATCTCGAAATTTTGTGCTCGAATCTGGATCGAATCGTTATGCGAATAAGGTAATATACGTACATCCTATGTTTTTATCTCAATTGATTATTAGCTATATCAATTTTCTTTTATTCACATTTATTTTGATTTCTATTCACTTATCCATACTTATCATTTCACACATCTTTATTAAATCTTCATCAAAATACTTACTTAGTATTTTCCTCAATTCTGAATTTACTTAAGAATTTTGCCATTTATTTCTAAAGTTCAATATGAAATTTTATACACTTCTTATATTTATTTTTCACTTCACCACTTGAGCTTTCACATCTAATTTCATTTAACTGAATTTCCAATTCCCTTTCTGAATTCAATTCATCTTTCATTTTTAAATATTGAATTCAATTCATTTCAAACCATATTTAATGTGTCATTTCTTTAATTAGTTCCACTTACAAATTAATTTTACAACTTTACTTTACTTAACCCAATCCAATTTGAATTCCAATACTCAGTTTAATTTCCATTTACTTACATATGTAGATTAGTTTGTTTCATTCCCACATTTATTCCCAACTTAGTAAATTTTATTTTAATGGCCATTTCATTTAGTCTAATCTGCTTAGACCCTTTCCTCAAATTTACTTTTATTTAACTAAATACAATTATATTCCAATTAAATTCAATTTTAAACTTCTACAAGTTTTTTTTCCAACTTATTTACATTTCATTCACTAATCTTCTTTGATTTCTTTTCTTAATTGGTTTGCCTTTCTGACTTATTTCATCCATACCTACTTCAAATTTTCTATTCCAACAAATTCCAATTTTAAAAGCGGGGTATACACACGGCGTGGGGTTTACTTAAGTGAGTATCAATAAATACCATGATCTTAAGGTTCCCCATGATCTAAAAAAAACAAATTCCAATTTTAATAACTTACCAAACCCATTTATAATTCCATAAACATTTCCAATTTACTTCCAGAATTTTAAACAATTTCTCAGCATTTCAAAATCGCCTTTGAAATCAACTATATCCAAAATCCTTTGCATTTCTAATATCAAACCCAACTTTTGCAAATAATTCCAATTTAAAACATTTAGGTAGCAATTCCTCCCTTAGAAACTCGAAAATGAACACCGATGATGTTGCGATCATCATCGGAATTATTTTCCAGCAACCGGAAAGAGTTTAGTGCTTTTATCCCTTCAAAAACATTTCAAATATTTTAAAATTCCAAATCTCACCAGATTTCAAATCCAATTCAAAAATATTTCTCAAATAATATCACCATTATTCCTCCAAATCTTTGAAAATCATTTTCAAACTCAAAGAAATTTAATTTCCAAAATTTCGAACTCCAAATCCTTTCAATTCATATTCAAATATTACTCTGGAATTTTTATTTTATTTTCAATTATAAATCACATTTATAATTCACATTTACAAATCCCATCTATATAAATTTATTTCTTAATCCTTTGGTTATAATTTTAATCCTTAGTTCAATTTCCACACAACAATGATAATAATTTAACATTATCATTTCCTAACAACCAATCAACCATATATAACTATAATAATTTACGGAAAATTATTTCTTTTATATACAAAAATAATTTGGGTAAAATTATTTCATTTACCCTATGTTAAAACAATATTGTGTCGATTTATCTTGTTTAAGAGTTTAGAAACCCCTATCGATGACATGGCATCCCACATATTGACCAGAATTCATAAACACTCAACCGATCAGTCAACACAATATAAAAACAATTTTTACATTCACTAAAAAATACGCGCTTATATCTATTAATACACTCAAACTCATTCTAGAGTACTACAGACTCTATTTTTAATGAGTAATCCCCACCAGAGCCAAGGTTTTCGCTTAACCTTCAGCTCTGATACCAACTGTAACAACCCGATTAGGGTAAAAGAAGAAGGAGGTAAAAGAAGAAAATAGAAACAACATTAGAATCTCATAGTCGCAGAGGAATAAATATAATATATATCAACAGCTTTAAAACACAAAGAAATCTATACTGATTTATACATTACATCATCAGAGTACAACCCAAATCAACAACACAATCAATATCCAAATGAAGGACAGTTATATAAACTTCTCCTCATAACTGAATACACAGTGGAATACATATCAAGTACGGAAGTACGTCTCGCGATCCAGCTCGTCTCCTGAGTTCCACAACATCATATCCTGTATCCTATAATAATCGGTCTGACCCGAGCATTACAGTGAAATAACACCCAAGTCAGTCTGGAAAACCAGCGTGAGAAAACACACTCAATTGGATTATTAAAGTTTTCAAAATCTTTTGAAATCAAAAGCATCTCGTAAGACCACGCCACAAATAAACATGTCAGGTTTTTACCTTACGATAGCCAAAACATTTTTTTATCAAAATCCTCTGATATTATAATAGTGTCTATATACAAATACTTATTCAAATAGCCAAAATTGTTACATTCATTAAATTCCAGCATAATAGGTATACAAACAAGTCCGAAGGCACTTATTGGAGATTGAGTTTCCATCAATGGAAGGGCTACTGGGTACCGCCCATCACAGTACGTGGTCTAGATCACCGTACTAAGGATCCACCCTGATCCCCTGCTATACAAGACCGGAGCTACCCCTTACTGGATAGTCCGAATAAGATCACCCCGCGGTTGGGATCAACAATCGCCCACTAAGATGAATAAAGGAACCTCTAGACAGGGATGACCTTACCCTAATTGGTTGCTAGCCACTTAGCCTTGCATGCACCTCCCCTATTTTAGCCATTCCCTGTTGATGAGGCTCGAGGCTATACGTTACCTTTTTAGCACACATTCACTTAAAAGGCTCATCATCCTGACGATGTTCTGATAGCATTCATCCATACAAGTCCGTTTTGGGTCCGAATGGAACCGAAGGCACTACTCCTACTACATCCATTTTGGAATCACCCTCAGGATTAGTAGCGATCACTACAACAAAAAGTGTCTTTTATAGCGGCATATAGCCGCTATTAATCACAACCATAGCGGTTTGATAAGCGCTGTATATCGACATGTTATAAAAAACTGTTGAATATTTATAAAACAAAATATGCCGCTATGGTTGAGCTTAGTTTTATAACGCAAATTCTCCGCTATGGTACGTTAATTCAATAGCTCATTATAGCCGCTATAATACAGCTAAATCTCAACGGAACTGGAAATCTTTATAACACCATTTTGCCGCTATAAAATATTTATTCAATAGCTCATTATAGCCGCTATAATACAGCTAAATCTCAACGGAATTGGAAATCATCCACATCTCAAGACCATATCCTGCTAATGACAAAACTAGATCTCGTGAAATGAATGCGCATTCTTCTTTATACAATAAATTGGGCAATCTTCTAACAATTGTTTTACAAATACAAAAGGTTAGCGACACCTGCAACCTCAAATGTATGTACATTTGCATACAGCTAAGAAAACATAAAAGTACATACAAGAAAGGAACAATAATAGTACATAACAACAAATCTACATTCACCCCCACATTCTCCCTTCATGCAGCAAACCATTTCCCGTAATCGTTATTTTGGCTGAGAAGCATGTTTTCTTTGTTACTGATCAATCTCTTAATTACAGTAAAGTACCTAGTCCATATCTTTTACTTTAGTAGCATTCTGTGACCGCTGCAATTGAGATTGTGCAGCAAATTTCATCTGCAATCCTTTAAACCGTTCTAGTAGTTCTTGAAATGAAGGCCGTTCTTTTGGATCCCTGCATTTATGTAAAAGTTGAGTATAATATTACATAAAAGCACATAATTGCATAAGAACAACAAAATAAAATAGCTACTCAAATGGACATTACCGATGCCAACAACTCTCAATAATTGAAGCCCATCGAGGATCCAAGTCTTTCGGTAGCTCCAACCTTTGGTCCATGAACCCTACCGCTCCGATCAGCTAAAAAAAAGGCAAGATGCTTCTTATTATGAAGAAAGGACACTAATTTAAGTTGGGAACAAAATGGAAATGTGCTCTAATAGAAAATAAATTGTTATTCATTTAAATTTAGAACTTGGTTATATTGTTTAATGTCAATACCAAATTAGTGCATAATTAATATAAATATTTCAAAAGAAAACAATTCTTATTGGGCTATGGCGATACCCAAAGAAACATTCTTCGCACATTAAAAACATGATGTGATGAGGCAGGGTTTCCATTTTCTGGCAAACAAAGCAACTAAATAGTCTGAAGAGATGTTAGGACATTTGTGATAACGGGGCTATTATGATTTAAAAGGCTGTTATTGTTCCCGTGTACACTCGTTCCCTGTTTAGGCCGGTTTTAGTAGCATAGTTGAAATCATACATATTGATGCAACAATTTTGAGTCTTTTAGTTGCACAAGGGGCAAAAATATATCCAACATCTAATTCAGTAACTAAGAGCATCTCCAACATTAGATTTATAGTTCACTCCTCCTCTAAATTACAAGTTGGAGAAAATAAAATTAGACACCAAATGATTCTAAAACATTTGAATGGTAACATGTGCAAAATCCACTCTATAAAATAAAACATCTAATCACATTTAAATTGACAATGTAACAAATTTTAATATGAGAAAACATGATGTACTGGACATGTTTATAATATGATTCATAATCTTATATTGTTACAATGTAACAAATTTTAATATGAGAAATGATATTCATACTAAATGAATCCAGAAGAATTTGATGGCTGCAATTTTGGAAGGCGAAAGTTTAGCAGACTTAGATTCAAGAGATGTACTGGACATGTCATATAGGAAGAGATCCGACACGCGGACTTGTTGGACTGATGTATGGGACTGATGTAGGTCAAACAATGATTTACATGTCTTTGAAAAACGGTACTAACCTCAGATTGTGCAAGAACATCAGCAGCTGATATGACACCGAACCGATCCATATTAAGTTTCTTAAATTTCAGCATCAAAAGTGCAATATCCTCATGTTTGATTATCCCCATCTCTTTTCACTTGTACACCACAAACTCTGCAAGGCTGTGAAAAAATGAAAAAATAGAAAAGCCAAAAGCACGTATTATTATTAGTATTATTATTTTGCAATGAACGAAGATAAATGAAAAGTTTGCCTGACTATGCCATCATCATCCAAATTGGCAACTTAAATATCGAGAAAGCGCATCCATCTAAAATGGTATATAGCGGCAAAATTGAATTACCCACCTAAGCCATATATTATTTTAGTATTCAAAATATGCAACTTCAATAATTCATACATATGAGAGATAATATAAGCAGATTTACAGGTCAGAGAAAATGTGGCTATACCTTAGCAACTCTATTTACTTTGTCCTCGCACAATCTTAGAGTACCCTGCAAAATTATTTAACACTTATCAGGTTTATTTGTTACTATATCTCTAATCCGACATAGCCAAAAATTAAATTAATGTAAAATATCATATTATGTATTTCTCTTGACTAATGCATTGCTCATCAGTGGAAACAAATCTTATACCGAAGAAGGAACATCTAAATATAGGGTAAAGGATTAACCTATTTTGAAAAGAAACTGCAGAGCACAGCTTCGTGTTATGCAAACTACGTGCATATTCATGTATAGAAAATAAATAGGCGTGATTCATAGTTGAGCTAAAAATATACGGCTAATAAAATCCCCAATCAGGAAAGAGTTAAAGTTTTTACCAAACATGGAAGTTTAAGTATAAAATGTATCTTAACTTTGATATTGTAATACACATTCAAAATTTTGAAATGGCTTAAAGATCTTCATAATATATTGATTTGTAAGGATTTATAAAACTAGTTAATTTATTATATTGTTTTTATTATAATATATGTGTGTGTGTGTGTATAGAGTTAATTTTTATAAAATTTAGTTAACTTGGTTAATATTTTATGATGTATTATTAATATTAATATAATTATATAAATTTAGCAGTAGAATATTAGTATCTAAAATACTCGATGCTAGCGATCAGATTTCAGTCTAACATTACTTGCTTGTATCCATAATAATTGAAAAATAAAAAAATCCATCTTGTTCTTCTATATGGATAATAAGCTTGAACTCTATAAGCCTTTATCTTTCCTTAATGTTTGGCTTCTAATAAGTATTTTAATTCCATTAGGTTGTATCCAGAGCATGCATTGCCAAGTCAAAAGCTATGTTAAGACTCCGTACATATATGGATACAGTCATCAAGAACCATAAGCGAAGCATGGCTTGGATCTGAACTCATCATTTCACCAAGACTAATCTCGCTCACTAATGGGCTCCAGAAAATCACTGGAAATGCTTATACTCATTAGTTATGTTGCTTTAATTTTGTTGGCTACAGATTTAAAGCATATATGTGAAACCAATTTCAAATATCTACACATATTTAAGCGAGTGATCAAGCAGAACCATCACTAAGCATATTTTGGAAACTATCGACTCATGGAGTCAAGAGTCTTTCTCATGAGCTAACTCCGAAGAATCATTGGTTGAACTCTAACTAGCACACAAGTGATTGTCGATGAAGGACTTAGTTTCAGTTTCACTAATCACTGACCTAGAATACAACTTTATAAGATTAAAATTTCTAACTATGAGAGTGTGAGTGACTAAGAAAAACCGTCGGTAAGTTGAATTTAGGCCACTCATTGTTTTATAGAATCAAAGAACTAGCGCGGCGCATACTCTAGGTAATAACTGGGAAAGTTTTGACTTATGTACATGTGATTGGTAATGAAGAATGTAAAGGTTGGTAGCTAAAATTTACTCCTATAGAGTTAGTTGAGTGGTACCCCTTACTCTACTTTTCTATACGTTGCAACAGTAGAAAGTCTAGACATTGCTAAATGTAGTTGCAACACATGAAAATGTTGCAAAATAGGACTTTATTTATTAATTAATACTTCATAAATACATTGTCCAATAAGAAAAGAGGAGAAAAATCAAAACACATAACTAAATAAATAAATCTAAAAGATAGAAGTTGTCATTCATGCAGAATTTGGAGATATTCTAAGTACCATTCAGAGCATGCCTTTAAAATGGGATTTGTAAGAGTCTACCATACATGTGTAGACGTATTGGAACATCATTGCTCATCTTTAGTCTACCCAAATTACCAGCATACTGCTTACTATTTCAATATCAAGGCAATAAACAGGCCCGACCCTGAGATAGGGGTTACCCCAGGCAAAACTATTTTTTCCCTTAGTAAGGAAAAATGATAAGAATAACAAAATTAGTTTTGTCACAATTCAAGAATACCTCTTGATAGAGAAGTCTACTGCATAGCCAACCTAACTAGAGCAACATTTATTTTAGTTTCATGTAATAATTTATTAATTTTAATTTTACTATTTCTCTAATTTGCTTCTTCTTTGACGATGGTTACCCGGCCGTGGGGGGATGCCCGATTCGGTTGCCTTACAGGTCTCCTAGAGCCCGCCCTGGCAATAAGCCCTACTGATTCTTATAAGCTTGTATGAGCCATCATTTATCTTCTTTTCAGTGGGTAGGGTTATTCTAATTTTGATTGAGTGAATGCTCCAAGATGTAGGAAGACTCCTTTGAGCACCACGTTCCCTACTGTAACGACCCAGAATTTTGAACAAATTAAATTTAAAATATTTAATTAATTTTAAATATTTGAACGATAATTTAATTTGAATCCCCGATTCAAAATTTGAAATTTGCAATTAAACTTTAAAATTTAATCTGTTGAATGTTGAATAAGAATTTAAATCTTCAATTTTAAGTTGAAGAAAAATATTTCGAAAGATTTTAAAATTCATATTGATAATACCGAAGATAATCAAACTTTCAGAATTGAATTTTAAACTGTTTTGCTCAGTTTTGAATTTAATTGTTTGAACCGATATTTAAAAATAGTCATTTTTCAAATAGTCTCGGAATTTGACGAAACCAGTTCCATTGGGTCCGTAACGTTGCATTATTGTCGGATTTCAATTTTCGTATTTTTCGGAGTTAATACGTGATCGTACGGCGTGTAAACGCATTAAAAATCTTTATCGAATTAAATTTGAATTTAAATTTAAAATGGTCAACATCACCACACGTTACCTCCTGATAAATACGCCTAAAATCATGGAATAAATCGTGTAAACCATGCCGTCTTCGATTTTAAAGTAACCCTCTCCCTCCTCAGTGCCAAATCGAACAATCAAAACGAAAACTTCTTCGTTCGAAAGAAAATGGCCGCCTCCCTCCTCTCTGTTAATTTAAAATCGAAAGTAAGCCGAACCCTCCCAGTTCAAATGAAATCGAACGAAACTGAAAATCCTCGTTACAATAAAAAAAAAATCGATCGCGTGATCAATTCCAGGCGAGCCGCGACGACGTCGAAGGCGGCGATGTATCAGGGATTCGCTACTCTGGGGTGGCTCGCGTTCGAAGTGAAGGGCGCGGTGATGGTTTGGAGGCGTCCGCGACTGGAAGGCGAGGTAGTTTGTACGCGTCGCGAAGCAGTGGGGTGATGGCGATGTTTGGAATCGCGATGTGAAGGCGGCCTGGGAGCTCGCGACTAGGAGTTAGATGGGTGCGAGTCGATTGCAGGGGCGCGTGCGAGGTTCAGGTCGAGGCGCGCGCACGTGTACGTGGGGTGATCAGTGACGATGATTTGGGGCTTTAGGGTTTCGCGATGGTCGCGACTGGAATGGGATTGGGGTGATGTTCGACTGGGTGGAGGCAGTGGCAAACGGCGATGTCAAGATGTGAGTTTTGGAGTTGCGTTCGACTCACGAGTTCTGGAAGCAGTGAGGTGTAAATCGAGAAAACGAAAGAAGAATTGGATTGGATGGCAAATAAAAAGCTAAGGTGAGATTTTCTCACTCAAGTAAAATTTTGTATTGCAGTTATTATTGATTTGATTGATTGCTATTGGATGTGATATTAGATATAGTAGGAGATATCTATATATATATATAGCAATATATACATATTGGCATATGTATATATTGGATTGATTGATTTCCCGCCTCGTATAGCGGATGAGACCCTATTGCGCCGTTAGTAAGCGGATATTTTTATAAAACCCATATACCGCGATATTCCACCTCGAAGTGGAATTGGTATTGTGCTAACATCTGTGGATGCAGGGAAACAGGTTGGAGGGATCCAACTGGATTCCTCACTAGTATTTATTTATTTACAGATATTGTGATATATTCTATTATCATATGATAATATATGGTATTTGTTGTCGTGATTGACTAATTGGTGCTGTTGCATCATCAGATTCATCTTTGAAATTTAAAAATAACGACTTTGATTTTAAAGAGATTTTCAAAGTGATTGTTGAAATAAATGGTTGATTGATTTATAAAATGGTTTAAATTGGGATTTTTGAATTATTAAAAACGATGTATATAAAAGATGTACAAAATTGATGTTTATAAATTTAAAAATATTGAGATTATAAAACGAGTTTTATAAATGATAAAATGAAGTATAAATGGATTTCATAAGTAAACGGAATTTATAGATTTATAAATTGTGAAGTTACAAAATGAATAGATTTTGTAAAACTAAAGATTTATAAGAATTAACTTATAAATTGGATTTTTGCCTTTAAATGGAATATTGATCAAATTTGTTAAAAAAGGAGATTTATAAATCGAAGTTGTTATGAAATATAAAAAGGTGAATTTATAAACGTTGTTTTATAAATTCGAAAATCAATCAAATTTGATGAATTTAATATAGAAGGTTATTAAGGGAATATTATCCACGATTTTGGATAGTGGATAATTCTTGGAATAAATGTGTAGAAAAGATTGAAATTCGGTTAGTGAAGTATATTCACGATTTTGGACAGTGAATATATTTTTAAGTAAAATAGATATGGTTTTGGGAAAGTGATATTTGAAATGAAGTTAATTGTTTTAACGATGTTTTAAAATATATTGAATATCGAAATCATAGATTTCAACATTTATTGTTGAAATAGACGTTTTCGAGAAATAAGGAAATGATGGACTATAACACTGTTGTTATAGTAAATGATTTTCGAAAGAAAATGTTTTATGTAGTATTGGGATATATATATCTATCTTAAAATCCGAATCCCTATACTAGTGATTTTGAGTCGTCGTAACGATGTTTTACGTAACATTTGTTTTGACTCAAATAGATGTTGTTAAAATTAATGATTTCCTTAAAGAATGAAACATATACTTAATATTGATTTAAGTATATCGAATATTTTCAAATGTTGAAAATAAATAGATTTCTGAACCACTTATTTTAAAATAAGTATGGAATTGTTTTTCCAATATGAAATGAACGTTTTGAGAATTATCTTTCTAAAGATAAATCGAAAGTGAATATTGAAATCGATTTGAAAATCGTATATCAGTAGGTATTTTGAAATATAAATTCACTATGGAATTTATAAAGGAAAGGGAAACTGTTTAGAAAAATAAATGTTGATTTATTTTTGAAGTGTGGAAATTTTATATCTAGTAAAGATATTTTTGAAGATGAAATAATTTGGAAAATTATTTGGAATCTGATGATGTTGCGCATCTTTATTGATAGTTAAATAACCGACTATCAATAATTACCTTGAATGGTATTTGTTGTGAATTGGATGAATTTGAATTCCACACTTATTTTTAAATAAACGCTCACTATTCGGGTTAGCCGGGAAAGGACCATGGGGTCGTATAACCCATTCCGAATATGTGATACGTCGTTATGAATTGTATTCGAAGACCGGTGTTGAAGACCGGATATTTTTGAAAACGGAAGGATTACCGTCGAGTTACTCTACATCGGCTGATCTCCGATTTAGAGGTTTTATCACCCTTAGTGACGGGAAGTCCGGACGTGATTAGAAAATTATCCGGATATGCAAGGGCTTCGTGAGAAGTGCCTTCGGTTCTGTTCGATCCCGGAACAGACTTGTATGGATTGTGTGTCTGACGTTACAATTTGAGATATAAAGCTGATTTCTTTCAAATACATTTCTGTTGGTGGCGGAGAATTTATTCTCTTAGCTTAACACCCTTCTCTGAGACGTACGAGCTCAGAGGTTATGTAGTTGAAATTTATCAGCGATATACTCCCAATTTGGTAACGTGGCATACTGAGTGTTGCTGTGTGATGATCAGTGTTTGATCATTTGCGATATGATCATTTGTTTGATCTTATATCTTTGTGATCATAGGTTGATCATTTGTTTGACCCGAAGCATGGCTTTGTAGAAAGCGTAGCTTTGTGGACGAGACTTCATCGAGCCTCACACCCCGGAAATGGTCAAAACAGGAAGGATGCAGCAAGGTTCTAGGGAGTAGCGCCCCTTAGTGTATGTCATTCCTTCTGGATAAAGGTGGTATCATGGTATGGAGCCCAGATACTTAACCTCTGTGGTTGCTGCATTTTTACTATGTGGTTTGTTGCGAATCGGGGATCCTCGGGAAGATCGGTGACGATCGGGGGATGGCATACGCGTGTCAGTAGTTACCTATTTTTGCAGAGGTAACCCGGCCTTGTGTTGGCAGAGATCTAACCGTAACGTTAGGTTCTCGGGTCGTCTTTTCCAGGGACGTACCCATCGTGGATAGGAAGTTCCTTAGTCTGACCATTTGTTGGAAATCCAAAGAAACAATACGAGCCTTGTACGGTTTTAGTTGTAGAACCTATCATTCACTTATGGTGGCGCCCCACTGTGATATCCCGGAAATTTGGCAATATCAATTTAATAATCTTTATAAATAATTAAATTGATTTGTTGATTTTATTTTATAAATTGACAAGTTTAATTCTTTTAAAGGTTAATAATATTTTAAATTGGCAATATTTATTAATATCTTTTCTAACAATTTTAAATTGGGAAGATTTATCTTTCTAAAACTTATATAAATGTTTTATATTTATAATGTATATAATATATATTGGTATATATATATTATGAATAGGGAATCTTTTAATTTAATAAAAGCTATGTTTTCAAATTATAATATATATGTATATGTATATATTGTGATTTGGAGTTATGTTATAAAATTAAATATAATAATCATCAAAACTAAGGTTAAAAATATTTGTAAAGATAAAATAAAATACTCAAGCATATAAAAATATGATACATTTTATTTGATCAAGGCATAAGTTATTTTAAATAATAGTTTTTCACATTTGTACATTTATTAAAAATCTTAAAGCTTATTTATAAAAGATAAATACATTATATACATATAAATATTTTATAAATACATATAAATGACTTAAATAAATTAATTAAAAACAAGAATTTACACTTGTAAGCTTTTAAAGATAGTTTAAAGACATTTGTAAATTTATATGCATAGGTGTAAGCAAATTAATACATAAGGGGACAAGTGGCTTAATTTTATCTTTTTGAAAATTTAAGTTATAAAAATTAATATGAAAGAAGAAATTATTTTACTTTCAGCTGAACTCTTGTTTTCTTCATTACAACCAAAAACTAAAAATATATTCGAATCTAAAATCAAAGATAAGTCTGGAAATCAAATTGAAAAGAGAAATGGAAATCTGGAAATGCAAACTTGAAGAAGATCAATTGCAAGCTAAAAGCAGTATCTCAACTCAAGGAAATTCATAGCAGCTAAGCAAATTCAAAGATCAAATAGCAAAGTTTAAAATTCAACTAAGCAAAAAGAAATCAAGTTCAAATCAACATGCAAGCCTGGAAACAGATCATGTTATCTGTTCTCTGTTTAAAAATGACAGGTGAGTAAACATATTTTAAAAACAGTTTAATCTTGGATTTCATTTAGATGCTGTGAATGAAAATTATTCTGTTACCTGAAATGCTTAGAATTAAATGTATGCATGTATGTGTACTGGTGATGAATGCCTGTGTAGACTTTAAAATGTACTCTGTTGTTTTTTTTTAGGTTTTAAATTCTCTATTTAATCCAATACCCCATCTTTGAATCATAATCAGTTTATGATTTGTAAACGAAAGATGTTTGAAATCATGCAACATAACTCCTAAAAATAATTACAGGAATTTAAAAGGAATATTGGCCTCGAAATTTTATAAAGAACAGTGAAAATGAAAATTTGGTCAAAATTTTATTAATTCAATTTTTAAGCTTTGATTGCATGATTGAATTCGTAGTTGAAAATCATGAATTTTAGTATGTAAATCACGATTTTTAGTTTTGAAATAGTTGAGTATTGTCGAGATGAACGTTTGGGTTGTTTTGATTGATTTCCATCGATCAATGGTGATTTGGTCAGCGTGGTTGGGTTTGAAGGTAGATAGTATGATAGAGTTCATCGGAAAAATAGTATAGTGATTTATCATTAATCGTGGAGGTCAGAAATCGAGATGGTAGGGTTTTTGGCACTGTGATTGTCGTGGGTTTTCAAATGGGTTTCGTGACAACATGACGTGATCGGAGGCGATCGCAATGCTTGCGATAGGAGCTGGAAGGCGTGGCGTAGCTACGGTGAAGATGGCAAGAGGTCTCGAGGCAGAGATCATCGGCGATGGACGATTTTCTGGTGATGGTTGTTTTCCAGGTGATGGGTTTAATTGCTCGAATTCGTTTTCGTTCGTATCGAGTTAGTCTGGATGGTCGAACGTAGTAACGTGGTGAAGTCTGACTTGTCGGAGGCCAGATCGGAGGTCATCGACGACCAGCGTAGACGTGCACGTGCACGTTCACGATTTCGTGTGCATCTGGAAATGGGTTTGGGGAAGAAAGGAATTGCTCGGGTTAAGCTCGGGATTTTTGATGTTTTTCTCGAAGCAGGAGAGTAGTGGGTAGTCGCGAGTGTTACTTCGAGATTTCTACGAGTTTACTCGGGTTTGGGATTAGCTGGTATTAAGAATTTACAGGGAAATGTTTTAAAGTTTAAAACAAAAGAAAACTTTGTTTTGTAATGGTTCCTGAGTTTTTAAAACAAAGGTAAAACAAGATATTAACTATTAACTAAATTGTTTTCAAAATTAAATGTTTTTAAGTTAATATTTAAATAGATAATTTCTTAAAGGATTAAAAGTGGATTTTCAAAATGATTTTGTATTAAAGTTAATTTAATAACTTTGGAAGTTTAAAGATTTTGAAAGTCGAGTAGAAGTTTATAATGTCTAGTTATAATTGATTTCTAAAATGTTTTATTTTAAATAAGTTTAACGATAAGGATTTAGCAAATCAATTTTAATAAAGAGTCTATCTTAAGTAATTAAGATTTGATTTATTAAAGGAAATTGATATGTGAAGATAATAAGGGTAATTCAATTATTATTAATGATTAAAGAAAAGTTAGTCTTTGTGAATAATTTAATTAAGATAAATGGTTTTTCTTAATTAAGATCTTTTAAATATAAGGATTAAGAAATTAGTTAGTTTAATTTCAATAAATTAGTTAAATAATTAACTAAGTAATTAATTAGTGATTAATTAAAGATAATCACTTATAAATTAATTAAGTATAATTACTTGATGAAGTAATTAAGAAATAATTACTGGATGTAATTTAGTAAAAATAAAATATTTAATAAAGTAATTAGAAGATAATTATTTTATGAAAGTAATTAAATAAGAAGTGATTAAGAGTTAATTACCTAGTGTTATTAATTTAATAATTTATTTAATAAAATGAATTAAAGGATTAAGAATAATTAATAAGATAATTAATTATTGGTTAAGGTAATTAATTAAAAAGTAATTAATTAAGGGAAGTAATTAAGGGAAGTTAATTACTGGATTAGATTAATCAAACATGATTAATAATTATGGTTTAATTAAGATTAATTATTTAATTAATTTAAATATAAATAAATAATTAAAGATTGTAATTAGGAATCATTAGTTTATAATTAATTAATGATGTAATTAAGAGTTAATTAATTAAGATTAATTAATCAAATGATAAGTGATTAATTGTAATTAATTAAGGCTTAAAGTAATTAATTATAATTAATTAATTAATGAAGTAATTAAAGGTTAATTACTGTATTTGGTTAAGGATAATTAATTTGTGAAATTAATTAAGATAATTACTTAAATGTAATTAAAGAATGATTAATCAAGGTGATTAATTAAAGTGGATAATTAGAGAAAGATTAATTAATTTATTTGTAATTAATTAATGATTATATAAGTAAGATTTATAATGAAGTAATTAATTTAATTTATTTTAAATTAATTAAGAGATGAAGTGATTAATTTAATTCACTTTAAATTAATTAAAGATAGAGATAGTTAATTTAAATAAATTTTAAATTAATTATGTTATGATTAATTAAATCATTGCTTATATAAGAATGGATGACCTTGATTGTCTTGAATGGATGTAATCTCAGAAATGAGATAAGTAATGTTGTGTGGATGCTTGGTTGCATTATGATGATAATATGGATTAACTATTGTGATGTTGATATGGATTATCTATTCTATTATAGATCATTTGTTTATTGATAATGTGATTATCAATTGTGATTGGTGAATTATCTATCTGTATGAATATAGATAAGTTAAATTGTTTTAACCTTAAAACAACTTGGCCTTAAAAGATACGTTTTGGATTTCGATGAGACCGGGATCGGCCTAGGTCGTTACATTTGGTATCAGAGCATAGGTTGAGCGAATACCTAAGCTTTTGGTTAAGTGAATATCAGAACACTAGGTTGAGTGAATACCTAGGTTCAGAAGGATTGTTCATTAGAAATAGGATCTGTAGCAACCTGTTTGAGTCCGAGTGTATATATATATACGAGAGCGCGTATTTGTTAGTTATATAAAATGGTTTTATATTGTGTTAATTGATCGGTTGAGTGGTATATGGATTCTGGTCAATACGAGTAGCTAACGTTATTGATAGGGATCTCTAAACACTTGAACCAGGCCAACGGACACAATATTGTTTTAAAGAGGTAGATGAAATAATTTTACCCAGAAATAATTTCTATATAAAAAAAAATATATCATTTTAAATATATATATTTATGTATTTCTACCTATTTATTGGATTACCTGTTCGGGTTTTCCAATATAAGTTATAAAGGTAGATAAGGGGGTAGTGTGTGTAACACGACTACCAATGGTTGGAGTTTGAGTATTGAGGTTGGAAGTATATCTGACGAGACTGTAGACCTAATACCGTCTCGAGTGAACTTTACAGTTGTGTAAGGATTTCACAATCTCTGAAGGAAACCTGTTAAGGTTCGGAGTTTATCTTTGAAGTTGGATGAGTAGAGTTGGATCTGTCAGTTGGGCAGAAGCGAGTGATAGTATCTTGGTATCTTCTGGAAGAAGTAGCTGTGTGATGAGACGCAGTGAATATGGATGTTCCCGAAGATGTTTTCTTTGGAACAAGTTAATGAAGTGTGTCTGTTTCGGTGTTGTGGCTGAGTTCAGCATGGTGATTCTGTTTGGTTGAGGTCCGAGTTTCTCGAAGAGCTTTGGTTAGGGAATCTTTGGCATCTGTGGCAGTAGTGCAGCTCGGAAGTGTTCTATGTGCCAGCAAGGAAGTTTTTGGCTGAGCAGTTTTTCTTGTGACGGAGTTCAGAAGCAGCAGAGTAGATCCATTTCTTCGATGGATTGGTTAGTCAAATATAAGCTGTTCTGATTAGTGAAGAGAGAACAGTTATCTTTGGAAATTAGGCCGAGCTGATCGCAAAAGTGACTTGCGATTGTTTGAGTGTTCTCTTGGGATTATTGGAGATTGAGATTCCGTATCGACTTGATTCGTGGAGTTACAGAAGTTCAGCTTAGTAGAAGGATGTCTCCTAGAGAATAATTTGGTGAAGCAGCTCAGGATTCTTTGGAGAGGGATTGACCACACCTAATTTTCTGGTGAGGATTCTGTTAAGGTGTTTTGACCAAGTAGAATGGTTCACTAAGATTTTATAGATATGGTGAACTGTGGATGATCAAGTTTGTGCTCGAGTTTCTCCGATGGCATTCTCATCTGTTCAAGATCAGAATTGTGCAGCGAAAGCAAGATAGCAGCTATTCTAGAGTGGAAGCAACCGAGAGTTGTAATTTTCTTCGAATAGAGGATTTCTATAGGAAATTCAAAAGTATCTCTAAGTGTGAAGAAATTTTCGGGATTTGGAGGTAAAGTTGTCAAGTGCAACTGTTTTGACTATTTCAGATAGGAGAGGTAGTGCGAAGTTCTCTAATGTTTGTAGAGTAGAGTTGTGTTTTGGATTTCGGCATATTTTTGAGAAACCATTTTGTTAAGTAGGATCCGGAAATTGGTTTGATGTTGGTCTAATCTGTTTCAAGAAGCATCATCAAGGGTTAAGCTGATCAGGAAGAATGAAGTGACTCAGGATCGTCAAAGGAGTTATGCAGTTAAGAATTGATGGAATTTGGAAATTGATGTTGAAATTGGATATTGTTTAAGTTTTTTCTCCGATCAAAGGAGATATAAGATTTGGTAAGACTGGAGAGTAAGCTCCGGAAGTATTATGAGATTTTTCTGTGTTCTTTGGAGATTAGATTTTGATCCCCAGGATTGAGTTGCCAGTTCGGATAACTGGAATTCATTTTATTTCACATATCTCTGAGGAATATGTGTATGATTCATCGAGTGATGGAATTAGCAGTTCAGAAGGATAGTTGGGATGGTTTTGAGTTAGTCTGATATCTTGTTCAGATTTGTGATCTAGAAAGGAAGGACTTCTAGATTATTGTAGATAGTTAGTTTAGATCTTATAGAACGAGTCTCCCGGTATATATATATACTTGGGGAAACTCGAGTAAATTCTATCCAGATTTTGACTGGATAGTTAAATTTGTTTGATTAAATTGTTTGCTATGGTTGTTAGAATATGGTTGCTGTTTAAAATAAAATTTTGCTGGGTTATTAAATTATCTTTGCTTTTAAATTTCGGGGACGAAATTATTTTAAGGGGGGAGGAATGTGATATCCCGGAAATTTGGCAATATCAATTTAATAATCTTTATAAATAATTAAATTGATTTGATGATTTTATTTTATAAATTGACAAGTTTAATTCTTTTAAAGGTTAATAATATTTTAAATTGGCAATATTTATTAATATCTTTTCTAACAATTTTAAATTGGGAAGATTTATCTTTCTAAAACTTATATAAATGTTTTATATTTATAATGTATATAATATATATTGGTATATATATATTATGAATAGGGAATCTTTTAATTTAATAAAAGCTATGTTTTCAAATTATAATATATATGTATATGTATATATTGTGATTTGGAGTTATGTTATAAAATTAAATATAATAATCATCAAAACTAAGGTTAAAAATATTTGTAAAGATAAAATAAAATACTCAAGCATATAAAAATATGATACATTTTATTTGATCAAGGCATAAGTTATTTTAAATAATAGTTTTTCACATTTGTACATTTATTAAAAATCTTAAAGCTTATTTATAAAAGATAAATACATTATATACATATAAATATTTTATAAATACATATAAATGACTTAAATAAATTAATTAAAAACAAGAATTTACACTTGTAAGCTTTTAAAGATAGTTTAAAGACATTTGTAAATTTATATGCATAGGTGTAAGCAAATTAATACATAAGGGGACAAGTGGCTTAATTTTATCTTTTTGAAAATTTAAGTTATAAAAATTAATATGAAAGAAGAAATTATTTTACTTTCAGCTGAACTCTTGTTTTCTTCATTACAACCAAAAACTAAAAATATATTCGAATCTAAAATCAAAGATAAGTCTGGAAATCAAATTGAAAAGAGAAATGGAAATCTGGAAATGCAAACTTGAAGAAGATCAATTGCAAGCTAAAAGCAGTATCTCAACTCAAGGAAATTCATAGCAGCTAAGCAAATTCAAAGATCAAATAGCAAAGTTTAAAATTCAACTAAGCAAAAAGAAATCAAGTTCAAATCAACATGCAAGCCTGGAAACAGATCATGTTATCTGTTCTCTGTTTAAAAATGACAGGTGAGTAAACATATTTTAAAAACAGTTTAATCTTGGATTTCATTTAGATGCTGTGAATGAAAATTATTCTGTTACCTGAAATGCTTGGAATTAAATGTATGCATGTATGTGTACTGGTGATGAATGCCTGTGTAGACTTTAAAATGTACTCTGTTGTTTTTTTTTAGGTTTTAAATTCTCTATTTAATCCAATACCCCATCTTTG
The DNA here is from genome assembly GCA_030737815.1 of Allium fistulosum. Taxonomy (NCBI): domain Eukaryota; kingdom Viridiplantae; phylum Streptophyta; class Magnoliopsida; order Asparagales; family Amaryllidaceae; genus Allium; species Allium fistulosum. The sequence continues at coordinate 696,577,533 of CM060904.1, forward strand.
AATCATAATCAGTTTATGATTTGTAAACGAAAGATGTTTGAAATCATGCAACATAACTCCTAAAAATAATTACAGGAATTTAAAAGGAATATTGGCCTCGAAATTTTATAAAGAACAGTGAAAATGAAAATTTGGTCAAAATTTTATTAATTCAATTTTTAAGCTTTGATTGCATGATTGAATTCGTAGTTGAAAATCATGAATTTTAGTATGTAAATCACGATTTTTAGTTTTGAAATAGTTGAGTATTGTCGAGATGAACGTTTGGGTTGTTTTGATTGATTTCCATCGATCAACGGCGATTTGGTCAGCGTGGTTGGGTTTGAAGGTAGATAGTATGATAGAGTTCATCGGAAAAATAGTATAGTGATTTATCATTAATCGTGGAGGTCAGAAATCGAGATGGTAGGGTTTTTGGCACTGTGATTGTCGTGGGTTTTCAAATGGGTTTCGTGACAACATGACGTGATCGGAGGCGATCGCAATGCTTGCGATAGGAGCTGGAAGGCGTTGCGTAGCTACGGTGAAGATGGCAAGAGGTCTCGAGGCAGAGATCATCGGCGATGGACGATTTTCTGGTGATGGTTGTTTTCCAGGTGATGGGTTTAATTGCTCGAATTCGTTTTCGTTCGTATCGAGTTAGTCTGGATGGTCGAACGTAGTAACGTGGTGAAGTCTGACTTGTCGGAGGCCAGATCGGAGGTCATCGACGACCAGCGTAGACGTGCACGTGCACGTTCACGATTTCGTGTGCATCTGGAAATGGGTTTGGGGAAGAAAGGAATTGCTCGGGTTAAGCTCGGGATTTTTGATGTTTTTCTCGAAGCAGGAGAGTAGTGGGTAGTCGCGAGTGTTACTTCGAGATTTCTACGAGTTTACTCGGGTTTGGGATTAGCTGGTATTAAGAATTTACAGGGAAATGTTTTAAAGTTTAAAACAAAAGAAAACTTTGTTTTGTAATGGTTCCTGAGTTTTTAAAACAAAGGTAAAACAAGATATTAACTATTAACTAAATTGTTTTCAAAATTAAATGTTTTTAAGTTAATATTTAAATAGATAATTTCTTAAAGGATTAAAAGTGGATTTTCAAAATGATTTTGTATTAAAGTTAATTTAATAACTTTGGAAGTTTAAAGATTTTGAAAGTCGAGTAGAAGTTTATAATGTCTAGTTATAATTGATTTCTAAAATGTTTTATTTTAAATAAGTTTAACGATAAGGATTTAGCAAATCAATTTTAATAAAGAGTCTATCTTAAGTAATTAAGATTTGATTTATTAAAGGAAATTGATATGTGAAGATAATAAGGGTAATTCAATTATTATTAATGATTAAAGAAAAGTTAGTCTTTGTGAATAATTTAATTAAGATAAATGGTTTTTCTTAATTAAGATCTTTTAAATATAAGGATTAAGAAATTAGTTAGTTTAATTTCAATAAATTAGTTAAATAATTAACTAAGTAATTAATTAGTGATTAATTAAAGATAATCACTTATAAATTAATTAAGTATAATTACTTGATGAAGTAATTAAGAAATAATTACTGGATGTAATTTAGTAAAAATAAAATATTTAATAAAGTAATTAGAAGATAATTATTTTATGAAAGTAATTAAATAAGAAGTGATTAAGAGTTAATTACCTAGTGTTATTAATTTAATAATTTATTTAATAAAATGAATTAAAGGATTAAGAATAATTAATAAGATAATTAATTATTGGTTAAGGTAATTAATTAAAAAGTAATTAATTAAGGGAAGTAATTAAGGGAAGTTAATTACTGGATTAGATTAATCAAACATGATTAATAATTATGGTTTAATTAAGATTAATTATTTAATTAATTTAAATATAAATAAATAATTAAAGATTGTAATTAGGAATCATTAGTTTATAATTAATTAATGATGTAATTAAGAGTTAATTAATTAAGATTAATTAATCAAATGATAAGTGATTAATTGTAATTAATTAAGGCTTAAAGTAATTAATTATAATTAATTAATTAATGAAGTAATTAAAGGTTAATTACTGTATTTGGTTAAGGATAATTAATTTGTGAAATTAATTAAGATAATTACTTAAATGTAATTAAAGAATGATTAATCAAGGTGATTAATTAAAGTGGATAATTAGAGAAAGATTAATTAATTTATTTGTAATTAATTAATGATTATATAAGTAAGATTTATAATGAAGTAATTAATTTAATTTATTTTAAATTAATTAAGAGATGAAGTGATTAATTTAATTCACTTTAAATTAATTAAAGATAGAGATAGTTAATTTAAATAAATTTTAAATTAATTATGTTATGATTAATTAAATCATTGCTTATATAAGAATGGATGACCTTGATTGTCTTGAATGGATGTAATCTCAGAAATGAGATAAGTAATGTTGTGTGGATGCTTGGTTGCATTATGATGATAATATGGATTAACTATTGTGATGTTGATATGGATTATCTATTCTATTATAGATCATTTGTTTATTGATAATGTGATTATCAATTGTGATTGGTGAATTATCTATCTGTATGAATATAGATAAGTTAAATTGTTTTAACCTTAAAACAACTTGGCCTTAAAAGATACGTTTTGGATTTCGATGAGACCGGGATCGGGTTTCCGTATACCGGAATTCCAGGTCTGGAGACCCGAATACCACATCGATCCAAATTAACGATAGGTCGTGAATCTCAAGTGAAGATGAAGATTCAGAGTGCAAGGGTTATTGTCGTTAACTCTGAGGGTGATTCCAAAATGAGTGTAACGAGATAATGCCTTCGGTTTCGTTCGAACCCGGAACGAACTTGTATGGATTGAATGCTTTCAGCACATCGTCAGGCGGACGATGAGCATTCTAAGTGATATGTTCTGATTAAAGGTAATCGTAACCTCAAGCCTCATCAACCGGGAATGGCTAAAACAGGGGAGGTGCAGCAAGGCTTCGTGGGTAGCACCCACTGAGAGCAAGATAGATCCCTGTCTAGAGGTCCCTTTTCTTTTATTCGGCTTAGTGTGTGGTTGGTCGCGCCAACTACGGGATTATCTTGTTCGGGATTATCCAGTAAGGGATAGTTCCGGCTTTGTGTTGCAGGGGAGCGGGCGTACTCCTCGGTACGGTGATCTAGTCCACGTACTGTGACGGGCGGTACCCCAGTAGCCTTGCCATTGTATGGAATCCAAACTCCAATAAGTGCCGTACGTATTAGTTGTGCCCAACTATGTTGGAATGTGAGATGTAAGCATTTCAGCTATTTCTGTATTTTACTTGAAAACCCTAGACCCTATTATAATACAATCGGATTTCCTATCAAATGTTTTAGTTAGCGTAAGGTAAAAACTTGCCCATGTTTATGTGTGGGAAGTCTTACGTGATACTTTTGTTTTCAAAGGTTTTCAAAGTTAAGCAATTTAAACCGTTTACTCACACCAGACCCATGTCTGACCCAAGTGTTTATTTTCTGTTTTATTAAACTCTTGGGTACTCAATATTGTATTGAGTAGTCGAGGGATTCAGGTTAGTCTTGACGAATACTGGAGGAGCTGAGGAGCAGGAGGCTTCAGCGTGTAGATATATAGAGTTTCCGCTGTGTATGTTGTATTGTACTGATGTACTTGTGATGTATAATAGACAGAAGTTTATAACTGTCTATTCTATGTTGTATAAATTGTATACTCTGATGTATATGATACTATGTAATATCTTATGTGATATAATATATTTCTCGTTCCGCTGTGAGATCTCTGATGTGTTGTTGTTCTTTCTTCTTTTCTTTTCTTCTTCTATCCCTTTTTTTTCTTTATAATGATGCGTCTTTCTGGGCAAAGAAAGCCGGGTCGTTACACCCACTGTTTGGATGGTAGCTATAGTAGGCATAGTTCGAAATGTCTATGCTGGCTAAGATTTATATTCTACTTTCGAAATGTTTTCTACACTATGCACTAATAATAATATCAAAAATGATTTGATTTTGCGTAGTAAGCATCTTTGACTATCATAAGAAGAAATCTCCTCCAATTCTGTGTTTGCATTGTGTGTGTGGTGGGAGGTCTTATGGTAGTTTCATTTTCCAAAAGCATTGCGAATTTGTTTTATTTCTTTGTGAAAAATATCTGTTTTACGATCTCACACCAGTCACCATGACTGACTCGGAGTTTATTGTTCCCTTTTAAACTCTGGGTGCCCACCAATTTCCACACGGGCAGCCTAGAGTTATGTTATCAGGATATTCTGGAGCTTTGGAAGCAAGATGGATGACGAGACGTAGTATTTGTATCTGATATTATTTATTCCGCTGTGTATTCTGTATGAGGACAAGTTTATATAACTGTCCATTGTTGTATCGAGTTGTATATTGACTCTGATGATTGATGTATGTATAAAATGATATAGTTCTTTGTTTAAAGATTATTCATTTATCTATTATATATTGTTCCGCTGCGATGTGTAAGATTCTGATATTGTTTCTGCTTCTGATGTTGTTCTGTTGTTCTTCTCTATTTTCTTCTTCTCTTCTTCTTCTACTCTTTTCTTCTTCTTCTACCTTTTTCTTCTTTTTAAAAACCATAACTTTTCGGGTTTCCGGCATTCGATGGCTCGGCAGTCGATAAAGTGAGTATCGATGTCGAATTTTCGAAAGTCGAAAATTTGGGGATGTTACATTTGGTATCAGAGCATATGGTTAAGCGACAACCCTGCTCTGTTGGGTGTTGTTACTCATTAGAGATAGAGTCAGTAGTACTCTAGAATGAGTTGGGTGTAATAATAGATATGAGCGCGTATTTGTTATTTGAATATGAAATTGTTTTGTATTGTGTTGACTTATCGGTTGATTGTTTATGGATTCTGGTCGGTGCAGTCTAGCTAACTGAAATCGATAGGAGTTTCTAAACTCTTAAACAAGATAAACCGACACAATATTGATTTTAAAACGGGTAAATGAGATAATTTTGCCCAAAACTATTTTTGTATAGAAAAGAAATGATTTTCTATGAATTATCATAGTATATGGATGTTTGGTTGTTATAAAATAATAACATTGAATTATTATCATTGTTATATGAAATGGAATGAGAAATTAAAATAATAACCAAAGATTTGGAAATAAATCCAATTAATGAATGAAATTTATAAATGTGAATTGAAAGATAAAGAAATAAATTCACATACAAATGAAATTTAAGAATATAAATTATAAATGTGATTTGTATTTTGAAACGGAATTCCAGAGAAGTTTTTGGAAAGGTTTTGAAAAGAATTTGAAATTTTTGAGATTTGGAAAGTTTAAATCTTTTTGAATTTGAAAATGAATTTCAAAGGTTTTGAAAAGTATTTTGGAGTGATAAAAGCTCTAAACTCTTTTCGGTCGCTGGAAAATAATTCCGATGATGATCGCGACATCACCGGTGTTCATTTTCGGGTTTCCAAAAGAGAAATTGCTGCCAAATTGTTTTAAATGGGAGTTGTTTGAAAATTTTGAATTTTTGTTTTGGAAAATTCAAAGGATAATTTGAATTGTTTTCAAAAATGGTTTTGAAAGGTTGAATATAAGTTGTATAACTTATAAAATGAGAAAATGTAAGTGAAATAAATGATGTTTAATGGGAATATAACTTAAGAAATGATGAATGAATTTGATTTTGGGTATCAAAATTTATTACTGAAATGAATATGAACTTGAGTTATATAAGTGAAATTCAACTTGAAATGTTAAATGAATTAGCAATTGAATAAATAAATGTATTGGATGTTAATCAATCTAATGAAAGTAAATTGATATGGAAGAATGAATGTAAGTGTAAATTGATTAAAGCTAATTGAAAGGTGTTGAACCAAATTAAATGCTAAAATTTATTTTGAAATTGTAAGTAAGTAAGACTGAATTGAATTCAGATTTGTGGAAAATAAAGTGAACTATTAAACTAAAATTAGTAAGTGAAGCTAATTGAATGAAGTGAATAAGATTTAAATTGAATATTGAAAACAAATTTGAATAAGTAGATTAGAATTTGTAATGAATTAGTAATTGAAACTAATTTGAAATAAGCAGTTGTAAATGAAAGTTAATCGATGAAATTTAATATTTCAGAATTGAAGATGAATTGAATTTAAATAGAATTGAAATTGTGAATTAAATTCAAATAAATGTGAAATGCAAGATTAAATGAAATTGAATATGTAACTTCAATAGTAAGCTAAAGATGTATAAGCAGTTTATAAAAAAAAATTTAATAGAATTTGCAAAATGGTTTGAATATGTAACTAGATATTATGGCTAGTAGGATACAGGTGTTATAAAGGAATTGGAAATTTTGATTTCAAAGATAAATTTGAATTGCTCGACAAAAGGTAAGTATTTGAATTTCAATATGAGATTTGCTGATTTCTTGTCTAGCCGCTTGGCTTTTTCTTTTCTTTTTGAAATCTGAGAGTCCGTAGGGACGTTTTGTAGTCTTGCCGTATTAGCCGCGCAAAGGAGACGCTGGCGAAATTTTTCGAAAATTTCGAGTGTTAGAAAATTTTGAGAAAATTTTGAAAGTTTAAATTTGAAATTTGAATTTAAATTTGAATTGTTAAGAAAACAATGTTGTTTGAAACTTATAATTGAAGTTGAAAAACTAGTTGAAATGATAACGAATCTTTAGTAGAGAGATTTGTTTTGATATATTGATAAAACTATTGGATGTTGAAAAACAGTAGACGAGTTAAGGACCATTTTTCCTAACTTGTAATTTCGGGACGAAATTCTTTTAAGGGGGGAAGTCTGTAACGACCCAGAATTTTGAACAAATTAAATTTAAAATATTTAATTAATTTTAAATATTTGAACGATAATTTAATTTGAATCCCCGATTCAAAATTTGAAATTTGCAATTAAACTTTAAAATTTAATCTGTTGAATGTTGAATAAGAATTTAAATCTTCAATTTTAAGTTGAAGAAAAATATTTCGAAAGCTTTTAAAATTCATATTGATAATACCGAAGATAATCAAACTTTCAGAATTGAATTTTAAACTGTTTTGCTCAATTTTGAATTTAATTATTTGAACCGATATTTAAAAATAGTCATTTTTCAAATAGTCTCGGAATTCGACGAAACCAGTTCCATTGGGTCCGTAACGTTGCATTATTGTCGGATTTCAATTTTCGTATTTTTCGGAGTTAATACGTGATCGTACGGCGTGTAAACGCATTAAAAATCTTTATCGAATTAAATTTGAATTTAAATTTAAAATGGTCAACATCACCACACGTTACCTCCCGATAAATACGCCTAAAATCATGGAATAAATCGTGTAAACCATGCCGTCTTCGATTTTAAAGTAACCCTCTCCCTCCTCAGTGCCAAATCGAACAATCAAAACGAAAACTTCTTCGTTCGAAAGAAAATGGCCGCCTCCCTCCTCTCTGTTAATTTAAAATCGAAAGTAAGCCGAACCCTCCCAGTTCAAATGAAATCGAACGAAACTGAAAATCCTCGTTACAATAAAAAAAAAATCGATCGCGTGATCAATTCCAGGCGAGCCGCGACGACGTCGAAGGCGGCGATGTATCAGGGATTCGCGACTCTGGGGTGGCTCACGTTCGAAGTGAAGGGCGCGGTGATGGTTTGGAGGCGTCCGCGACTGGAAGGCGAGGTAGTTTGTACGCGTCGCGAAGCAGTGGGGGGATGGCGATGTTTGGAATCGCGATGTGAAGGCGGCCTGGGAGCTCGCGACTAGGAGTTAGATGGGTGCGAGTCGATTGCAGGGGCGCGTGCGAGGTTCAGGTCGAGGTGCGCGCACGTGTACGTGGGGTGATCAGCGACGATGATTTGGGGCTTTAGGGTTTCGCGATGGTCGCGACTGGAATGGGATTGGGGTGATGTTCGACTGGGTGGAGGCAGTGGCAAACGGCGATGTCGAGATGTGAGTTTTGGAGTTGCGTTCGACTCACGAGTTCTGGAAGCAGTGAGGTGTAAATCGAGAAAACGAAAGAAGAATTGGATTGGATGGCAAATAAAAAGCTAAGGTGAGATTTTCTCACTCAAGTAAAATTTTGTATTGCAGTTATTATTGATTTGATTGATTGCTATTGGATGTGATATTAGATATAGTAGGAGATATATATATATATAGTAATATATACATATTGGCATATGTATATATTGGATTGATTGATTTCCCGCCTCGTATAGCGGATGAGACCCTATTGCGCCGTTAGTAAGCGGATATTTTTATAAAACCCATATACCGCGATATTCCACCTCGAAGTGAAATTGGTATTGTGCTAACATCTGTGGATGCAGGGAAACAGGTTGGAGGGATCCAACTGGATTCCTCACTAGTATTTATTTATTTACAGATATTGTGATATATTCTGTTAACATATGATGATATATGGTATTCGTTGTCGTGATTGACTAATTGGTGCTGTTGCATCATCGGATTCATCTTTGAAATTTAAAAATAACGACTTTGATTTTAAAGAGATTTTCAAAGTGATTGTTGAAATAAATGGTTGATTGATTTATAAAATGGTTTAAATTGGGATTTTTGAATTATTAAAAACGATGTATATAAAAGATGTACAAAATTGATGTTTATAAATTTAAAAATATTGAGATTATAAAACGAGTTTTATAAATGATAAAATGAAGTATAAATGGATTTCATAAGTAAACGGAATTTATAGATTTATAAATAGTGAAGTTACAAAATGAATAGATTTTGTAAAACTAAAGATTTATAAGAATTAACTTATAAATTGGATTTTTGCCTTTAAATGGAATATTGATCAAATTTGTTAAAAAAGGAGATTTATAAATCGAAGTTGTTATGAAATATAAAAAGGTGAATTTATAAACGTTGTTTTATAAATTCGAAAATCAATCAAATTTGATGAATTTAATATAGAAGGTTATTAAGGGAATATTATCCACGATTTTGGATAGTGGATAATTCTTGGAATAAATGTGTAGAAAAGATTGAAATTCGGTTAGTGAAGTATATTCACGATTTTGGACAGTGAATATATTTTTAAGTAAAATAGATATGGTTTTGGGAAAGTGATATTTGAAATGAAGTTAATTGTTTTAACGATGTTTTAAAATATATTGAATATCGAAATCATAGATTTCAACATTTATTGTTGAAATAGACGTTTTCGAGAAATAAGGAAATGATGGACTATAACACTGTTGTTATAGTAAATGATTTTCGAAAGAAAATGTTTTATGTAGTATTGGGATTTATATATCTATCTTAAAATCCGAATCCCTATACTAGTGATTTTGAGTCGTCGTAACGATGTTTTACGTAACATTTGTTTTGACTCAAATAGATGTTGTTAAAATTAATGATTTCCTTAAAGAATGAAACATATACTTAATATTGATTTAAGTATATCGAATATTTTCAAATGTTGAAAATAAATAGATTTCTGAACCACTTATTTTAAAATAAGTATGGAATTGTTTTTCCAATATGAAATGAACGTTTTGAGAATTATCTTTCTAAAGATAAATCGAAAGTGAATATTGAAATCGATTTGAAAATCGTATATCAGTAGGTATTTTGAAATATAAATTCACTATGGAATTTATAAAGGAAAGGGAAACTGTTTAGAAAAATAAATGTTGATTTATTTTTGAAGTGTGGAAATTTTATATCTAGTAAAGATATTTTTGAAGATGAAATAATTTGGAAAATTATTTGGAATCTGATGATGTTGCGCATCTTTATTGATAGTTAAATAACCGACTATCAATAATTACCTTGAATGGTATTTGTTGTGAATTGGATGAATTTGAATGCCACACTTATTTTTAAATAAACGCTCACTATTCGGGTTAGCCGGGAAAGGACCATGGGGTCGTATAACCCATTCCGAATATGTGATACGTCGTTATGAATTGCATTCGAAGACCGGTGTTGAAGACCGGATATTTTTGAAAACGGAAGGATTACCATCGAGTTACTCTACATCGGCTGATCTCCGATTTAGAGGTTTTATCACCCTTAGTGACGGGAAGTCCGAACGTGATTAGAAAATTATCCGGATATGCAAGGGCTTCGTGAGAAGTGCCTTCGGTTCTGTTCTATCCCGGAACAGACTTGTATGGATTGTGTGTCTGACGTTACAATTTGAGATATAAAGCTGATTTCTTTCAAATACATTTCTGTTGGTGGCGGAGAATTTATTCTCTTAGCTTAACACCCTTCTCTGAGACGTACGAGCTCAGAGGTTATGTAGTTGAAATTTATCAGCGATATACTCCCAATTTGGTAACGTGGCATACTGAGTGTTGCTGTGTGATGATCAGTGTTTGATCATTTGCGATATGATCATTTGTTTGATCTTATATCTTTGTGATCATAGGTTGATCATTTGTTTGACCCGAAGCATGGCTTTGTAGAAAGCGTAGCTTTGTGGACGAGACTTCATCGAGCCTCACACCCCGGAAATGGTCAAAACAGGAAGGATGCGGCAAGGTTCTAGGGAGTAGCGCCCCTTAGTGTATGTCATTCCTTCTGGATAAAGGTGGTATCATGGTATGGAGCCCAGATACTTAACCTCTGTGGTTGCTGCATTTTTACTATGTGGTTTGTTGCGAATCGGGGATCCTCGGGAAGATCGGTGACGATCGGGGGATGGCATACGCGTGTCAGTAGTTACCTATTTTTGCAGAGGTAACCCGGCCTTGTGTTGGCAGAGATCTAACCGTAACGTTAGGTTCTCGGGTCGTCTTTTCCAAGGACGTACCCATCGTGGATAGGAAGTTCCTTAGCCTGACCATTTGTTGGAAATCCAAAGAAACAATACGAGCCTTGTACGGTTTTAGTTGTAGAACCTATCATTCACTTATGGTGGCGCCCCACTGTTTGGATGGTAGTTATAGTAGGTATAGTTCGAAATGTCTATGCTGGCTAAGATTTATATTCTACTTTCTAAATGTTTTCTACACTATGCACTAATAATAATATCAAAAATGATTTGATTTTGCGTAGTAAGCATCTTTGACTATCATAAGAAGAAATCTCCTCCAATTTTGTGTTTGCATTGTGTGTGTGGTGGGAGGTCTTATGGTAGTTTCATTTTCCAAAAGCATTGCGAATTTGTTTTATTTCTTTGTGAAAAATAACTGTTTTACGATCTCACACCAGTCACCATGACTGACTCGGAGTTTATTGTTCCCTTCTAAACTCTGGGTGCCCACCAATTTCCACACGGGCAGCCTAGAGTTATGTTATCAGGATATTCTGGAGCTTTGGAAGCAAGATGGATGACGAGACGTAGTATTTGTATCTGATATTATTTATTCCGCTGTGTATTCTGTATGAGGACAAGTTTATATAACTGTCCATTGTTGTATCGAGTTGTATATTGACTCTGATGATTGATGTATGTATAAAATGATATAGTTCTTTGTTTAAAGATTATTCATTTATCTATTATATATTGTTCCGCTGCGATGTGTAAGATTCTGATATTGTTTCTGCTTCTGATGTTGTTCTGTTGTTCTTCTCTATTTTCTTCTTCTCTTCTTCTTCTACTCTTTTCTTCTTCTTCTACCTTTTTCTTCTTTTTAAAACCCATAACTTTTCGGGTTTCCGGCATTCGATGGCTCGGCAGTCGATAAAGTGAGTATCGATGTCGAATTTTCGAAAGTCGGAAATTTGGGGATGTTACACCTACCTTGAACTCTATGTTCTTGACTCTCATGTTGCACCGTCTTGCAACCTATTATGGGTTAGAAACCAATAGAGAGCTTGCTTCCTCGACTGAGCAACTCTTCTATGGCATTGGGGTTGATTTTCAACCGCTAATGTGTAGGCAATTCTAGTTCCACTAGAATCATTGCCTCGAACCTGTATGTCAAAAAAATGGTTTTCACCTAGCAGCGATTTGACTATTGTACGATAATATTTGTAGCAGAAGCCTGCATAACTGAAGTAGTTTTTGTATGTCAACTTGCTCTACGTCATATATAGGCATCGGCCTTATATAGTATATACAGAGCGGTATTGTATTCGCAGAATAACAGTAAAAACTGATTTATTAGAATAAAGCAGTCGATGGGTTGGATGTAATAAACTTACTGAACTGTTGAAATCGATGATAAATCAATTTAAACCTTTCAAATAAGTGAACTGTTCAAAGTGAGAATAAAATGATTCAAAACTTCTACTGTCCAAATTGGCAAATGAAAGCAAACACAAAATAAATCAACGTAACCAACAATCAGGACAAAGAAGCACCATTCAAACATAGTTGATTCATATGCAAACCCAATCTGAAAGGAAAACAATGAGGTACACATCAAATGGAAAGAACTAAATCCTGTGTATAACATGTAATTAAATGTGCATCAGAGCTTAGGATACATGATCATACCCACAGAAACATGAATAGATGAGCTGCTGTCGCTACTCGATATCTGAATACCTTTGCCTTTACACGAATCAGCAGCAACCATTGCAGGTAGTGCAGAAATCGAGCCCAGCATGCCCAGAACATGCTTTCTAAATGACTTGTTCCAACCTTCATTTGCTTGCACATGTAACAAATAATATATTTTCATTTTAGTTATGTGAGAAAAAGAGCATATCATTTAATTCATTTCATGATGTCAGCCACTAGTTTTTTTTATCTACACTAACAAAATTTAGTAACATCAAGTGTACTTCTACCAAATTAAAAACTTGAATATGGAAAATTTGAACAGAACAAAACTAGTCCTAGCAAGAAAATCACTGGTTTGCTAACAACCAAAAATAAAACCCATGGCAATCATGTCATTCTTACTAGTCTTTTCCAATGGATTGGCAGCATCTAGAATTCTGGAGATGGTGCACTCATTCCCATATTTGTTCCAGGAGTCTCTATACAGTCCTTCTTGCCTGTAGGACAGTTGCTTCCATCAACCTGCAATTTAATTGACATTCAGGAAATAAGTGTTTCCATCGTGTATTTTTTAAGCAATCAATAATATGAAATTACCTCTAAATTAACTATAGGATTGTTAATGTCTGATTGATCTGCGCTTAAAGGATCAAAATCTTATCCTGTTGCATCAAAATAAACCATCAAATAATCCACCAAATCAAAATCAGTAACGGTAGGCTTGAATTCGTTTATGTTTATATAAGTATCTTCTGTAAACTGAACATCGTTGCTAGGAGTATCGTAAACATGTAATTAAATGAACATCGAATCTAGCAGATATTAATGAAGAGCGGAATCGAAGATTGGAGATTAGGGTATTAGGCATCGTCGACTTCACAACTGCTGAAGAGCGAATTGTTGAAGATCAAAGATGGAATAGAATGGCTGAAGTTCGGTGATTGGAGATAGAAGAGAACGTCGATTAGGGTTATTTCGTTTTGGGAGGGAGACGAAAATTGTTAACTGTTATTTGGGAGGGAGACCAAACAAGTTAAGTGTTTTTTGGAGGGAGACAAAATTTTTGGTGCCAAAGCGTTACACTTGTACTGTACAAAACAAAAGGATAGATAACTAAAGTAAACAATAACGCTTTAGAATAATGCGTTATTAAATGGCGTTATTAATAACTTATTTTCTTGTAGTGGATTAGCCCTTGCACTTTACTGCTCCATCATCGACTCCAAGCTATTGTCTTCCTCATGAAAACGTTCAAACCGGATCAAAGTGGTTTTCGGGAAATTAATCCTGATCCCGGTCTCTTCGAAATGATCAGCGCAATTGCCAATATCGATGGTCGGTTATTTAACTATCAAATAACATTCACAAACAACCATCAGACTTTAATAATTTCCCAAATTATTTATTTATATCAAAATATCTTTGCAAGATATATTTCCACACTTCAACCCTTTGAAAATAGTTTTCAAACACTTTTCTCTCGTGGAATAAATTTCCACCCAATTGTTTCCTTTCCACTGAAAATCGCTAAGCCTTAATACTTTAGATTTTTAAAATAATTTAAATCACTTTATCCAAAAATATATATGTACTTTAAACATTTTTAAAATAAAACTATTTAAAACACTTAAAATAAAAACTATTTAAAATACATTTTTAAAATACTAGTTATGAAATTTTATAATAACTTCTTATGTAAAACTTAAGCCAAAACTAATTTTTTTTAAAATAAAAGTTATTCTATAAGGTATAAATATTAAATGTTTATCTATAATTAATAATACTAGTTAAACCCTTAAAATAATTACTACTATAATTAATTTAAATAAATATTTACTTTAAAACTCTAAAACAATTTAAAATAATAAAAAAATTCCAAAACATTCTTTTTAAACCACTTTAAAACCTCTAACTTATACCTGGAAATCTTTCTTTGAAAATATACTCGGCTTTTTAGGGAAATACACTTTCCTTTCCACACCTTTTAAAAATATACCACTATCTATTTTTTTAAAAATTACCCATTCCTTTATAAATTCCCACCGTGAATTTATATTTCAAAATATCCACTGATATCTTATTTTATTTAATAAACCCAGTTTATAAATTCCATAGTCTCGTTTCCTTTTAAAACACAGTTTCAAACACTAAATCAATTTCTAAATCGATTTCCAAAATTTACTTCAATTAAAATAAATTTCTTTACTTACCCAATTTATTTCAAAACCCATAAATTACAGATTTACTCCTTTATTATAATTTAAAATCTTATTTAAACTGAAAATACCAATTCCATATTTTAATTCAAAATTCTCCTTTTATTTTTCCCAAACTCATTCAAATCTTGAATTTGAAAATATATCTCTTCGTACATTACAAAACAATATTGCTTAAGTCTCCAAAAGTCTTTTATTTTCATTAATTTAAAATCTCTATCTTTATTTCCATACTCAGAATTTATTTAATAGGATTTAAAAATTAAACTTTATATTTTTCCAAATTCAATATTTAATTTACCCAAATTCACTATATTATTTTACTTAAAAATTTCCCTTTTTATTTCCTTTAAAAATCCAAACTTATATATTTTCATTCTCTCGGATACCAATATATATTCAACCAAGCCATAGCATTCAATAATTTCAATTCCCAATATAATCAGTAATCATCACAGATTATCACATAAACCACATCGCTGAATATAAAATAAATTCAACATTTGAAGAATCCTGTTGGATCCTTCCAACCTGTTTCCCAGCATCTACAGATGTTAGCACAACAATTTAAAATACCAATCCCGCTTCAAGGCGGGATATCGCGGTATAAAGGGTCATCCGCTATTATGCGTGGCGTATAGGGTCTCATCCGCTATATAATGCGGGAAATCTATCACTCTAATATATATATACACTACCATATATATACTATCACATCCAGACAATTCAAGCAATCAATCAATAATTTAAATTTCACTATTTAAATTTAAACGGAATCCAAATGAGTGAGATTAACTCACCTTTGCTTTTTATTTGCAATCCATTTTGATCTTGACTTGGTTTCCCAATTTTGACCTTCAAAAGTACACGCGTCTCGGACTCGCCACCATCACTTGACACCTCGCTGCTCTCTGCCGACGAACTCAGCCTCACCACGATCGATCGCGAACCCTCAACATCAGTTCGTGCTCCAGGCAACCCTGCCTGCCATCGACACCTTGAATGCACTCGCCTCCCCACCCAAACTCGACCCCAGCAACCACCGAAGCCCCAAGCTATCGCCTCCACCATGCATTCAAACAAGCCAAGCTCCAAGCCCTATCACTGCCGCATCTATCAAACTTCGATTCGAACTCGATCCGTTTCCCCCTCCCCCTTGAATCGATCCAGAAACATAAGAGAAAAAGGATGAATCGCGGCTAAAAAAATGAGGTGGCCCTTCCCTTTCGTTCGAAAGAACTCGATTTGATTTTTTTTATTTGAACAGATAGAGAAGAGGGACGAGCTTGGTTTGAAATGCTCGATTTTGAGAGGAGGCAATTGATTTGAACGAAGACAGATTTGATTTCGAAAGAAAAAGGAAAGGCTTGGCAATTTCTTTTTATTTACTGGCTCGAGTATTTCCTTTTTTCTTCAACGAACGCGTGTTATACCATAGAGAACACGTGGTCTCATGATAGACACGTGTCGGGATGAAGTCAATTTTAAAAAATTGAAGGAAGAAAACATATATATTACAATTTAAATTAAATTTAAAATTTTAAATCGTTTCAAATTACGCTACTCAAAATCTTGCCCTCCTATCGAGCCGTGCCGCTATGAGTTTATAATGTTATACCCCTATTTTGAACACAACAGAAAAGGTTTCGAGTCCTAATTCGATCATAAGGAGAAGATAGCTTTTTGGATCCAGTTATTATATTGAATTTACGATAAAGATTTTCAGCGCGTTTATCTATCGTACGATCACACGACAACTTCGAATGCTATGAAAATTGAAATCCGATAATAATACATTATTACGGATCTAATGGAACTAGTTTCGTCAAATTTCGAGAATGTGCCTCGAAAGGCTATTTTTAAATATCGATTTAAACAATATATTTTTAAAACTGAACAAAACATTTTTTTAAATTCGATTCTATCACATTTATTATCTTCAGTATTGCCAATAAAAATTTTATAAGCCTTTGAAATATTTTTAATAAGCTTAAAACTCAACATTGAATATTTTGCCCAATTCCTAGTAATTAAATTCAATTAATTTAATTATCAAATAAATGGAGATATTTGAAATTCAAGCTAAACTAACTTTCAAATATTTAAAATAAATTAAATATTTCAATTTCAAATATCCAGAAATTTCGGGTCGTCACAGAGATAAATAGATTTCAAGGGAGAAAAGAATGAATAGACTTATATAAATCACGGGCAACCTTAACCGGGTCAACCGTGACTTCAAGAATAAGATTGAGGTAGAATTCTGGAGCAAATCGACATTCGATTGTCAGAGATAGAATTCTGGGCATAGTAAAAGATAGCAGCATCTAAACCGAGGATACAGAAATCTTTGGTGCATCGATATTGGTTGTAAAGGAGTTTCACCCCTTTACGAATCGTTCAGTGGGGCTATGGGATGCTCCGGAATCAAGAAAACACAAATAAGGGGAACAAGAATTGGT
The DNA here is from genome assembly GCA_030737815.1 of Allium fistulosum. Taxonomy (NCBI): domain Eukaryota; kingdom Viridiplantae; phylum Streptophyta; class Magnoliopsida; order Asparagales; family Amaryllidaceae; genus Allium; species Allium fistulosum. Next base: position 696,594,607 of record CM060904.1, read on the forward strand.
TTTGGAACCAAGGGGTACATTCCAAGATTCAAAGGAAACCGAGTCAAAGAGGAAGAGATTCAAGCACGAACGAAAGTGATTATGTAATTACATTTACTACATATGCTAAGTTTTGCCTAAAACCAGAGCTCTGATACCACATGTTACATCCTTAAATTTTCAACCATTCGCATCCATACATGTCGGACTTGAATTGCTCAAAATATCAGATTGTTAATTTAAATTTGGCAAAACTCAGCATATACAGTAAATAAAGATCACAGAATCACAGACACGGTGTAATATAACAATAATGCAGCGGAAACAAAAGAATAGTAGTTCATGAAGCTACTATATATATATCAGAGTTAAATAAGATACAACAGAGGTCTCGAATACATAGATGTCTCAATACAATAGTCAAATACAAAATTTGAATACATCACTAGAATCAACTGAATAACTGAAAGCTGGATAGATAGCTGGATCTCCAAGCGAAGCTTCAACTCCAAAGGCGAGTCTCAAATGCTGTATCACTCAGTCTGACCCGAGCGTAAAGCAAAACACAATACTCTCGAGTCAGGATTAACATTCTTATATCAATAAATCCAACTCAAGTGAAATATCAACTGAAATATAAGTAACTCAAAGGATGTTTGGGATAACCATCCTCTAAGGATCTGTTAAACTATCTACTATGTAGTAATATATGCTATTATAATATGTCTAAAGTAAAGTAAACTATTAAAATTGCGTTAAGGCGTTACCCATATCCCCCTTAACATATTTTATAGTACCAATAGTCTATACAGTACCGTAATACCCCGTAATCTGGAGCTACCAGAGGATGCTCCATAGGTACGACACAAATCAAACTCGTAGCAAGGCACGCTATGGTAGGTGACATGGCACTACTAGGCAATGCCAGGGTAGATATACCAATTACACTTCTGGGCGGGTAGTAAAGCAGAGCCGCAGCAATCGCCCACCTCGAGCCACGCTCCCAAAAATCTGAAGCTGCGCACCAAATCAATCACAAAGTAATAGAATGGCATACAATGGAGTGTGTCCGATAAGAGGAGCTACCTCATTAGCCCGTCGATTGCACTTGTATTAGCCACCTTATGCCAACTCACGGTAGTCGGGTCCACGTATATACCTCATATAGGATCATCGCCACCATCCTACTTCATTCTGGAATCTCCACCGCGTACACAGTTGTTAAAGTGGTTTTCGGTATTGACAGAGAGTATGCCCATATTCGATCCCGGTCTCTTTAACAACCAATCGTTATTATAACACCGCGGTCATTTCAAAATAGTTTATACTTCAAAACCAAAATATCATTTTCATTTCAAAACCAAATCAATACGATATCATTTTCACTTCAAATATATATCCATTTCCAAAAATCATATCACTTTCCAAGGTTATAACTCTTTCGAAATCATAAGTCTTTTAAAATCACAACACTTTGGAAATCAAAACCTTGAAATTCATAACACTTTCCTTTAAACAGTTTAGATATCAATAATATTATATATTATAAAATAGTTTATAAAATAAAACAGTTTATATAAAATAGTTGTAAGTTAAAATGGTTTATAATAAAATAGTTAGTATATTAAAATAGTTTCTATTAAAATAATTTATATTGAAAATGATTTATATTAAAATAATTTATAAAGTAAAATATAAAATAGTTTAATATATAGCTAAAAATACTTTATATAAATAAATAGTTTCCTTAAATTTCACAAATTGGTTCAAACCAATTCGAATTTCAAATTCAAATTTATCCAATCTCAAATCATCAATTTCAATTTCAATTCAATTAAACATTTCAAATTATATCGATTTCAAATACTGATTTGAACCACAAATAACCATTTCAATTTCAATATATTTCAAAGCTTTGAATATTCAACATTTCAAAACTAATTCGATAATTTCATATATATATATATATATATCAAATTCACTTTACTATTATTTAGTTTGAAATATTCACTTAATAAACCCAAAATCATTTAAATAAAACCCTAAATTTCAAACCAGAAAATATTTCCTTTGATTTATTAAACTTGAAATATTCATTTAATTACTTTAAACCAAAATCAAGTTATAAAGTCATATCTTTAAAATCTCAAATTTAAAAATTTCAAATCAAATTATTTAAGTATAATTCTTAAATAAATATAATTCCAAGTCAATTTCAAATTTATCTTTCCAACCTAAATCATATAAACTCTATATTTAAAAATATAGATATTAAATATATACTTAAACATATTATCTATCAACTTTATTAAATCAACTTTAATAAATCTTTAAAATCCATTTTTATTAAAACCATATGTTTCTTTTCATAACCATAGAAATCATATCAAAATATTTATATATATAGACCAACAGTGTCTGTATATAATTTTCTATCATATGGTCAAGTGATACGGATATTTATCATTTCAATCCGCAATTTAAATATATATATATATATATATATATATATACGGGTATATATCCTTTCAACCCGCAATCCCAAATTCAATTCAAATGAAAATCGCTTGGGTTTATCATTTCAACCCATAACGATTTTCTCCTATTCTACATATCGTTCGGGTATGCATCATTTCAACCCATAGTGATTCTATACTAACAGGGAACTTGCAGAGTGATAACAGATATGATAGATATGATAATAATATAACATGCATACATCATCAAATTAACAGATAATGGTGTCAGATGTCACAAGTGAACAGTTATAGATAACAGCATATATATAACAATGTAAATAACTAACAGCAGCATATTTCAATTGTCGTTTCAAATTAAATCAAAATTAATAAATATAAGAACATCAATCGTGAGTGATTGCTCACCTTTCGAGGCTAGAGAAGTTTGACAACAGAACAAGCTACGAATTCCAAAGCAAAGCAAAGTTGGCACGAATTCGACGAACAGAGCTGATAAATAGGTATTGACGAATTCAAATCAGAACTGAATTGATAAAGATAAATTGGTATTAGTGAACTTGTATAAAATTATATATATAAAAAATCATATTCTAAATTCAAACACATATTAAATAAAATATATATGTATTTCAAAAAAAAATTCGATATTAAATCCCAACGCATACTATATATATATATAATTGAAAACCAAATTCACAAACACACACACACACACACACATATATATATATATAACTAATGTATATACACTTATATACAAACTTACACCCAGGTTATCATCAAATCAATATTTATTATCAAATGACTATAATAATTTATTATATCTTAGAGCAATACTCATAACAATATATATGATTTTGATCTTGATGTAAGAGTCTACCTCTACATTAATAGATATCTAGTAGCTTATTTAGTAACAGAGATTCCCATTACAATAGAAAAGTTGAATTCTAATCCAAATTTAAATGATTGAGAATCGATTTAATTAAGCCCATTATTGAATATCAAAAACCCTTCTGGTTGATCAAATTTTGAACGGAAGACTATATAATCATCTGGCATAATAATGTCTTCTAGAAGACCAAGAATCATCTGGAAATCAAATGAATAAAGGACTAGTAAACCATCTGGCGATAACAATTTCTAAATAGAAGAATAGAAAATCGTTCGGTGATAATATGAGTAGAAGACCAGAAAACCATATTGGCAATAATAACGAAATAGAAAACCAGAAAACTATTCTTGTAACATGATCTGAATAGAAGACCACAAAATCATTCTGGCAATAATAATCGGTACAAGAGACCCAAAAAACCATTTTGGCAGCAATGATCTGAATAGAAGACCAGAAAACCATTATGGCAATAATAATTATAATAGAAGAGCAGAAATCAATTCTGGCAACAACGACTTGAATAGAAGACCATAAAATTATTTAGTAATTATCTGAGTGGAAGACTAGAAAACTGATTCTAGTAATAATAACCTGAATAGAAATCTAGAAAATCATCAACTTATTAACTAAAATTTTATTATTTGATAATTTGAATTCCAACCTAGGAATAAAGGATAGAGAAATAATTCAAAACTTCTGAGTCTAGATTAAAATTTTCTTCTCTGGGCAATAGATAACTCTTGACTCTTCTTCCAAGGGTTTCTCTTAATTTCATCTGATGCAGAGCTGAATACGTTGGATTGTTCTTCACTCAAAAGATTGCTTTTGATCCATTCCTTAGGATAAGTTAGATTTTCTTTTGAATTTGATTGGCATTCCTCCAAAATACTACATCGATCTCCCTTTTGGATCGAGTTTGATTTTTTTTTTTGGATTTGATCATCCTCTAAAAGACTACCTCGATCTCTCTTTTGGATCGAGTTTGATTTGTTTATGTATTTGTTCTTCCTCTAGAAGACTTCCTCGGTCTCTCTTTTGGATCGAGTTCAATTTGCTTAACTAATTTCTTTATCACCATCTTAGGTGATGATTTTGATTAGGTAATAGATCCTAATTAGCATTTTATTGTCATAATAGGTGATAATTTTGATTGCATCTTTAATTACAACAAAAGGTAACAGATTTCGATTGATTTCTTTGGCACCATCTAAGATGATGATCTCAACTTGGATTATAACCCTTATCATCGTCTTAGGAGATGATTTAGGTATTTTATCCGGTGCGTATGGTTAGCTGTCCCAAGTAGGACCAAAGACTTACCCAACTTCCATATAGGAGGTGCTTCAGCCAGTCCTTATAGGCGGTACTAAAGGCTGGTTCTATGCTTTGGCCAGGCCATCTTAGGCGGGACCAAAGGTTTACTCATCCTTCCTCTAAGAAGCACTTCGGCCAGGCAACATAGTTAGGACCGAAGGCTTTTAGATGTTTTGGCCAGGCTATTTTTGATAGGACCAACGTCTTACTCAGACTTCCCTCTAGGATGTGCTTTGACCAGGCCCTTGTGGCGTGATCAAAGGCTTTGCTCACCCCCTTATTACCTTATTGGTAATGAATTAGGCTTTCCCTTTATTTTAGAAGATTCTTTCACCTTTTTATTATTGATCTAGTAAACACACTCTTTAAAGAATCTTCCTTTATTGTTGACTTGTTTAATATCTCTTTACCTTTAAGTTTTCCTTATCCTAGGAAATTTTTGATCATCCCTTCTAAGCTTCGACATCGATCAGTGTTATGGCCATTTGAGCGGTGATAATGACAATTTTGTCCTCCAATATTCCTTTCATTATTTGGTTGCTTCTTTTAAGAGGGCCAATAATTTAGTCTTTATTTGGTTAAGAGGCAAATTTGCTCGTAAGAAGCGGTAAGAGAATAGTTAGAAAGCCATGAACTTTTAGAGGATTATTTCTTTGATTTCCACTTTGTTCTACTATTGGATGTAAAGGGATCTTTAGCCTCCATAGCAAATTTTCTCTTTAGAGAGGTTTGAGCCTCGTTCAATCTGTAGGAACAATTTAGCATATTCTTCCACTTTTGAGTGAATCGGTTAAATCCTTTATTATTTTTCTTTTAAAGATGATTCCCCTTGCTTGGTGCTGAATTCTCCTTTTCATTTCAATGAAGATGTTATCTTCCTTATCCTTCTTCTCCAAAGCAAAAATTGGTGCTATTTATCTAGTTTATAAGGAACTACTTGCCTCATCTTATTTTCCATGATTTGTAGCACTTTGAACCTTAATACTTGCTCTGCATGAAGCCAAGGATCAGTAATGATTTGGTGGGCTGGCTGGTTACCTGAGGCTTAGAGAATCCTTTTTCATTAATCATTATCCAAGTGAGGTTAGATGGGGTTAGGAAGGGTATGGGCTAAATACTTTAATCTCTATATATGTAGGTCAAATGGGATTCCACTTGTGAGTTAAGCAGAGATGGAGGTTCGAGCCATCCTATTAGTGCCAAAATATTAAATAAGTTCTTTATTAACCCCAAAAAGTGTAAGGAGAGTGAAACTTGGTTGTGTAAAGTCTAAGGAAATCCTAGGCTAGTTCGCTAAGAAGGCACATGATCCACATTGAATCCATACAAATATCGAAATCATGAGTGCTTAAGAATTCAAAACAAGTTATGATCGAAATCACAAGTGCTTGAGAATTCGAAATAGTCATGACTCAAGAAATCTTCATCGTTTCTATGAAATTATTGAATGTACAAGCCTTATTTACTGAGAAAGTCAAAAAGGATGCCAATTTATTCAATATGCTATGCGATTTTACATGTACAAGCCCTTATCTGCAAAAAGGATTGCAAAATTACAATTGGCACTAAAAATCCACAAATTGATTTAGGGTTACAAAGTTTTAAATGTTAGAAATGAGAGAATAATTCATCGCCATGCTCTAATGCCCCTAGGTACGAATTTATAGGGGTGGAGAGGTGCGGCATGACTACCATGTGTCATTTCCAACATACTTCGCTTTCGGCATCAAAAACCATATTAAAGGCATTCAACATCATGTTTTAATTTAATGATCTTCGGCATTCCTTTATATGCCGATGAGTTACTACATCACTGGGGGCTAGTGAGCTTCGACATTCACCTTGCTCATCAATTATTATGGCATCCCTTATTGAACTATGACATGCATCAAGCTTTTGTATACTGTAAATAAGCAGCAACTTCATATATATATATATATATATATGTATGTATGTATATACACACACACACACATATATATACATACATATATATTTACATATATATATATATATATATACATACATATATATATATACACATACATGTATACACACACATATATATATATACATACATACATACATACATACATACATACATATATATATATATATAGGTTTTTGGATGCTCAAAACCCCTCATTCGACATTGTTGAGTCAAGATTTTTATAGAGTTTTGATTTCTGACAAAGGGATAAGCCGTGATCGACAAAAAGAAGTTATTCATTGTTTTAAAGAGACTCAAAGAGCTCCATACATTAGAGGTTGATTATTTGGTATGTTAGTAGTGTTATTTATGTTAAAATCTATCCTCAAATAATCTCATACCTTCAATCTTTGAATATAAATGTATATATGTATGAGTGCACATTAACTGTGCAGTCTGGGCTAAACCGGTCGACCGGTTTAAAACAAGGCGGTCGACCGTTTCTGCCCAGAATGCACAGATAACGTGCACAAGTGTACATAACGTATATATATTCAAATTCCTGTCTACTGGTCCATTTTGACCTGTCGACCGTTTTCAAACAGAAAGCAACCTTTCATACAGACACTTCCTTTTCTTCAACGTTTGCTTCTCTTTCTCTTCACCAATGATCATGACCTTTGTTTGTATCTTTTCACAAAGGGTTACAACTGTTTATTTCTTATATAAACATCATGAAATCATTATTCAAAAAAACCAATTCTATTATTCTAATCTCTATTCTATTGATCTCTGTCTTGAACTCTCAAACATTTCAATTGCTTATTGAATCATTGAAATTATTTCATATCTTTTGATTCAATTAAGTAATATACTTCCTTCAATCTTCACAAACATCATTCACATACTTTGAGGATAAGATTATAGGAAGGGTGTACTACAAGTGACAAATCAGTGTTATCAAGAGCACAAGTTGTCAACGGCAATTGTATTTGTTTTTGTTGAAGTCCTCGGTGTTGTAAGAGGCACGAAATCCCGTTCGGCTGTTCGGGTGTTGTAAACCTGTTCCTCCGGGTGAAGCGAGGTAGTTGGTTGTGAAAATCCAGATAGGAGTCTGGGACTGGACGTAGGACGGGAGGTCCGAACCAGTATAAAAATCCCTGGTGTGATTTTTACAGTTTACTGCATTTACTACTCTATATCTGTGAATTGCTATATAGTTAGTTTATTGAATATTTACTTGTATAGCAATTGTAAATAACATTCCGCATATATTGATAGTCCATATTACACGATCCACAATTAGTGTGCACAAGCGTACACACTTTCATTTGGTATCAGAGCACGGTTATCATATAACCGTAACACCGTTATTTGATATATTCTTGTAATATGGCAAATAACGCAAGCACTAGCACTAACACTTACACGGAAGGTCAATCAACACAAAGACCTCCATTCTTTAATGGTCTCAACTATAGCTATTGGGCTACACGTATGTCATTTTTTATGCAATCAAATAGCTATGATGCTTGGAATGCTACTCAAAAAGAAATAGTGAATCCAACAACTGAATATTTAGAATGGACAACGGCTGAGAAAACGGCAGCAGCCGTAAATGCAAAGGCAATAAATATGTTGTTTTGTGCATTAGACCAAAATGAATATAACCGTGTTAGTATCTGCACTACTGCATATCAAATTTGGCAAACGCTGAAAACCACTCATGAAGGTACTAACAAGGTTAAACAAGCCAAAATAGCCATGCTGAAAAGTCAGTTTCAAAATTTCAAAATGAAACTGAATGAGACAATCAATGATATGTATTCAAGATTTCAAACTATTCATCATGCACTTATCGGACTAGGACAAAAATATTCAGATTTTGATGTTGTGTCAACGGTCCTACATTCTCTGACTAGTGAATGGGAAGGAAAAGTATTAGCAATTGAAGAAGCTAATGACCTTTCCATCATGAAGCCAGATGAATTGATAGGAAATTTAATGTCCTATGAAGCAAATTTGCAGGCTAGAAAAGAACAGAAAGAAGAAAAGAAAAATGTAGCATTTCATGCTGAGAAAGATGAACATGAATCAGATTCTGAAGATGAAGATTTGGCATTCATTGCAAAAGGATTCAAAAAATTCCTAAAATATCGAAAAGCCAGTCGTTACAACAAAAGGAAATCTGGATCAAACAAACCATCTTCATCAACTATAGAATGTTTCAACTGTCACAAAAAGGGGCACATGCAGAAGGATTGTCCAGAACAAAAGAAGAAGTCAGAAAATGATAAATTCAAACATAAGAAGGACAAGTCAAAGAAACGAGCCTTCTCAGTAACATGGGATGATTCAGACTCATCCTCATCTGAAAGTGAAAGTGATCAGGAGAATGAACAAGCTAATGTTTGTTTTATGGCAACAGAAGATGAGGTACAAATTCCTACATTTGATGAATTACTTGATATTAATTCTGAATTGATAGTCAAATATAAAGACATAAAACGTCAATTAAAAGTAGCCAAAGCAGATTTGAGTAGAGCAGAGTTTGAACGAGATATGTTAAAAGACGAGAAGAAAATATTAGAAGAAGAACTTGAAAAACTTCAAGAATCATCATCTAATGTTAACTCTCAATTATCTCTTTTGAGTCAAGAAATTGAAACTCAAAAAGAGAAAAATGATGCTCTCACTACTGAAAATCATGAGCTTAAGGCAAAAGTCAAAAATCTGGACCTAGAAAAGGAAAGCTTACAAACTAAGTTAGATGACATAACTCAAAATGTTTCTAACTTTAACAAAGGTCAAGAAAATTTGACAAAAATCATTGAAAGTTCACAATCTGTTTCAAATAAACAAGGTTTGGGATATAGGAAACAAGAAACCAAGAAACATCTTGGTAATGAAAGGAAAAAGAAAGTACAAAAGACTGAAGCTAAGAAAAATATTAGTTTATTATATTCCAAACCAAAGCCAGTTGTGAAATTTCAGAAGAAAAATGTCAAGACTATCAAAAGGGTTCCTAAAACAAATAACAATTTGATTAGGAACAAATACATTCAGAATTTCATGAATACTGTGCATTATAATTCTAATTATGTATATAAAGGGGATACCGGACCCGTATGGGTTTGGATTCCTAAGATCTAACTCTTAGGACCCTATAAAAAGTGGGTACCATGGTCTTAATTATATTTTTGCAGGTACCACTTAAGAAAAGAGGAAAATGGATATTCCGGTTGATACATTCCTATATTATTCCATTATCTATTACTCCTTTTTGTCGATGACAAAGGGGGAGAAAGAGCTAACAATTATTTGCAGGAATATATATATATATATATATATATAAAGAATACAGACAAAATCTCTGGGAGATCACATATTCAGGGGGAGATTCAAAACTTCAGATATATGTTGTCATCAATCAAAAAGGGGGAGAATGTTGAGTCAAGATTTTTATAGAGTTTTGATTTCTGACAAAGGGATAAGCCGTAATCGACAAAAAGAAGTTATTCATTGTTTTAAAGAGACTCAAAGAGCTCCATACATTAGAGGTTGATTATTTGGTATGTTAGTAGTGTTATTTATGTTAAAATCTATCCTCAAATAATCTCATACCTTCAATCTTTGAATATAAATGTATATATGTATGAGTGCACATTAACTGTGCAGTCTGGGCTAAACCGGTCGACCGGTTTAAAACAAGGCGGTCGACCGTTTCTGCCCAGAATGCACAGATAACGTGCACAAGTGTACATAACGTATATATATTCAAATTCCTGTCTACTGGTCCATTTTGACCTGTCGACCGTTTTCAAACAGAAAGCAACCTTTCGTACAAACACTTCCTTTTCTTCAACGGTTGCTTCTCTTTCTCTTCACCAATGATCATGACCTTTGTTTGTATCTTTTCACAAAGGGTTACAACTGTTTATTTCTTATATAAACATCATGAAATCATTATTCAAAAAAACCAATTCTATTATTCTAATCTCTATTCTATTGATCTCTGTCTTGAACTCTCAAACATTTCAATTGCTTATTGAATCATTGAAATTATTTCATATCTTTTGATTCAATTAAGTAATATACTTCCTTCAATCTTCACAAACATCATTCACATAATTTGAGGATAAGATTATAGGAAGGGTGTACTACAAGTGACAAATCAGTGTTATCAAGAGCACAAGTTGTCAACGACAATTGTATTTGTTTTTGTTGAAGTCCTCGGTGTTGTAAGAGGCACGAAATCTCGTTCGGCTGTTCGGGTGTTGTAAACCTGTTCCTCCGGGTGAAGCGAGGTAGTTGGTTGTGAAAATCCAGATAGGAGTCTGGGACTGGACGTAGGACGGGAGGTCCGAACCAGTATAAAAATCCCTGGTGTGATTTTTACAGTTTACTGCATTTACTACTCTATATCTGTGAATTGCTATATAGTTAGTTTATTGAATATTTACTTGTATAGCAATTGTAAATAACATTCCGCATATATTGATAGTCCATATTACACGATCCACAATTAGTGTGCACAAGCGTACACACTTTCAGACATTAGTTACTGATGTCATGCGGCATCAATGAGATACGGTATTGATAATACATGATGCTTCTATCTCATCAATGACTCATGCTGCCTAGTGTATTACCTTGGTTGTTGAAGTGCGATATCAATAAAATGCGACATTGATGATAGGCGGCATTACAGAAAGACGATATTGATGAGTGGCGGCATCCTCTTGATGATTCATGATATCACACAACATCCGGCATCCTTTTCCATTTGATGGCATGCGACTACCTCTATGCACTATTGAAATCTGACGATTTCCTTTATTGATGAAGAACAACATGGATGACATCCTCAATTGCATGGATGACCTGTGATATGCTTTCCTTCGACATAATCACTTTCTTGATGATATGCAGAATAAATGCTACACGACATCATTGTACGCTTACGTAGTGATGGAGTGCGGCATTTTATATCGCATTCATGATGCGCGGTATTCTTTAAAATGAATTTTGGATGCAACATTCATTGTTGTAAGCTTAACTTTACCTTCAACGTCGACTATCTCCTCTTGTATGCTTTCTTGCGACATCATTATTGTCGACATGCTTTATTTCTATACTCTCCCATATATTCAAAATGAATGTTTGTAGTAATAATAAGAGTATCCATAATTGAAAGTGTGATGATGTAAAATCATCCTTCTCAAAGATCGTTAAAATTTTTGGTGCTCCTTTTAGTCCGACACCACTATTCCAATGTTAGGCACTTCAACTTTGGTCCATAAGGTCACAAGTTTGAATCCTACATAACGAGATTTGAACCACTTGACATACGTTGACTAGTATTATGCTATATACTACCTAAAACTTGTAGTACAACTATATACTACCATTTAAGAACCCCATTTCTGAAAAAATGTATGTGTTGCCCGACATTCTACCCTGTTTATATTAAACTAATGGCACGAGTTAGATCTAACTGCCATCAAGGCCGATGGTTCCAGAATGCTGATTGTGGGGCTCGGAAGTCAAGTACAGATGCTTATAGGAAGTCAGAATTGAACAGAATTGATAGATATGCGACGTAGAATGCTCAAAGTATGGAATATGGCTCCTTGGATGGAAGGGGTTGGTATTGTATGGCTCACTAAGATGGATCGACATATATCATAAAGGATGGATCGATAGGCTTCATGAAGAGGGGTCTGCATACATTAAAATACTAGAACATCTATGTAGAAAACAATCAATATCTCGAGATCTACAAGAACAATGCATATAAAATTTGGAGAGCAAAGTATACAGACCCTATCGAATTTACCCTAGGGATCGCACATTAAATGGACAAAGTTGGAGGGACCGGTATACAACCCTTAAGAGGGATAGGAAGAATGCAGCACTCAAGTCATGCTAAGTCAAAGATCAAGCAATAACTTGAGTTCCGATGGTCCAAATAACATGAAAATTGGAGGCTAAACATATTTTGGCATGGAGAAGCCACCAAAGGGATCACTGCCAAAAATCGACCAATGAAGGGATCGGTACCGATCCCTCCATATTGGAAATTGGGCCTAGCAATCCCTCTAGTGGGGCTATGTAGATTAGAAGGTCCTTCAGTCGAAGTTTCAAAGAGATTGATGGTCATCTTCACCTATAAATACCGGCATGATGGATCATTTTGAGGATCTTAGGCTTAGGGTCTAATACAAGAATTAAGGTGTGTTTGGAGCAGCCTAAAGGATGAAGCGCCTAACAAAGCAGTTCATCATGGGTTTTAGAAATGAAGAAGCACGTCCAACTTATATTTTTGGGCTTCAAGGAAGTACGAGACTTCAACGGGACGTGAGGATACTCTAGGATGGCCCTCTGGGTAGGCCTAACGAAGCTGCATCCCCGGAGGCAGGTCTGTAGGTGTTCCATCAAAAGAGTATGCCTTGACTGCATTTGCATTGTAGGCCTAACAAAGCGGACCTTTGTAGGTAGTCAGAAGGGCTTGGTGTTCGGAGTAGGGTATTCGTATGTCCAGTACTTGCAAGTAAGGTTAAGGATAGTCGCATGCGGATATCGGCCAACATCAAGACCAAGAGCAATTTCGGGAAAGACTAGAGTTAAACCAACATACCAATGATTCTTTCACTATCGAGACATTGGATGGGAGGGCACCGCCAATTGGATGTTATATTGTTTGCAGTAGGGCACGGCCACTTAAATCTTTAGAAGTCTTTCAATTATTTGAGGGGTGGCTGCGTGTGGCCATAGCCACGATGAGAAAGGGACAGATCAACTAGAATATTTGTATTGTAGGCCTAACGAAGCGGTCCTTTACAGATATAGATAATCCTTGACTGAGTTTCGTACAAGGTAGACCTTGTTGGCGGGATTCAGATAGTAGACAGAACGGTTACATAGTCCTCAATGTACGCACTGGGTGGTACACTGTGGATGTCCAAGCACTAGTATAGGCTAGTGCGGATGCGATTTACGTTTTCATCCTAAGTAGTGGAGCATCTGTATTGTAGGCCTTATGAAGCGGTCCTTTACAGATGTAGTTATGGAATGCTCTCGAAGTTAGACGATGGATTCCTTTTAGAGGAGGAAACGGAAGGTACCATGGGTGGTACCTAGGACCAATATGGTCATTGGGCATATAGCTACATATATGTATATATTAGTTATTAGGTTTTTATCTACTATGGAGTAGATGGGCACGGTTCACAAATAGAGGTGAGAATATTGTAACCTAATGAATCTAATATAAGAGCAAATGGAAATAAAATGATATATGTAGAATTAATCCTAGAAGTATATAACTTATCCATTCACTAGAACTTTTGTTCTGACCCCCTCCTCATAACATCCTACAGGTTAGGTAGATGGCAAAGGCTTCTCAGCTATGTGACACTTGCTAGGGAAGTGTCATTATTTGGGTGAGTATTTACTTACTATTATATTTTAATCAATTCCACTATGATATAGATAATTGAGCTTTGATATATTTATCTTTTCCTATTAGCAGGATACCAGATTCCCAACTCGGGTTTCAGTGGGCTTGGGTTTTAGCATTTTTGCGAAAAATCCGGACCCACTGGAGTTCGGGTTGTTACAATTTACATTCAAACTCATTGTTTATTTAAAGTAAACAAATTTAACATATTTTACATCTCCAAATTATTTTACTTCTCTAAATATTAAATTATAACTACCGTTATAATTTAATATTACAGGTAATCACCAAAACTAGGGTTGTTATAGACTCCCCCTTATAAAAATTGGGTCATCGTAATTTTTATAGAAGAGCTGTATTCAGCACAATTTACTTCGTCAAGCAAAGTAAAAATGGATAGCTTGATTTAAAAAAATCTTCACCTTCAGTATGAGAAGGTAGAAATCCAGGATAAGATTGCTCGATAAATTCTCTGGTTTCCCAAGTGCATTCATTGGGATTATCAGACCATTGAATCTTCACGAGCGGCAAATTTTTACTTCGAAGGCGCTTAACCTCCGAAGCAAGAACACGCACAGAGTATTGAATCAATGTTAAGTCAGGAGAGACCTCAAGCTCTTCTAATGTACGAGTATCAATCACAAAATCAGAATCTCGTAAGCACTTCCTCAACTGAGAGACGTGATACATGTCATGAACTCCATAAAACCGATCGGGAAGTGCTACTCTATAAGCAACAGGACCGATACGCTCTATAATAGGAAATGGCCATATATATCATGGTGCCAATTTACCAGTCTGGCTAAATCATACCACTCCTTTCAAAGGAGAAGCTTGAATATAGATAAGATCTCCAACATAAAACTCAAAAGGCTTCCTACGGTTGTCCGCGTAGGATTTTTGGCGACTCTGTGCCTCTTTCATTCTTTCTCTAATAAGAACGATCTTCTCGGATGCTTCACAAATAGATTCAGGGCCTAAAATAAGCTTTTCCTCAGACTTGAGTCAACAAGAAGGAGAACGACATGGTCTCCCATATAAGGCTTCAAAAGGAGACATGTCGATAGATGATTGGTAGCTGTTATTATAAGTGAACTCAACCAGAGGAATGTGACTTCCCAGCTACCACCAAAATCAAGAATACAAGCTCGAAGCAAATCTTTAAGAATATGATTCACACATTTAGTCTGTCCATCAGACTGCTGATGATAAGCAGTGCTGAGATTAAGCTTTGTGCCTAAAGCTTGCTGAAGACTCTACCAGAAGTGACTCGTGAAGAGTAGATCACGATCACATACTACAGAACTTGGAATATCGTGCAATCACACGATATCCTTAATATAAAGCTTCGAAAGATGAGATGTTGTCCCATTAAACTTAATAGGAATAAAGTGTGCGGACTCAGTAAGATGATCCACAATGACCTAGAAGCTTTGCGAATATAGTCGGGACTTAGCACAAATTTTATCTTGGACTCCACCCAACAATATGGTAATCATCATGATCTTTCATATAAAGCTACGAAAGAAGTCATTCTGGTATTAGATTGACTACCATTATGGTAAGAAAACTCAACAAGAGGTAGTGGTCTCTCCAAATACCACCAAACTCATACCGCTGCATAAATGCAAGTCGCTAAATAATTGCACTAGGGCAAGAAAACACAAGGAAAGGATTTTATATTTCCTTTCATTAATCAAAAGTTCCTAGAGTTTACAGACCCATTATCTTCATAATCAAATACTCAATTTTCAATCATTTGAAAATTTTCAAAGCTTCTTATTTAAATCTTAATTGAAGCTCATTACTCTTTATTAGAGTAGATAAAAATTTGAGTTGTTTTACCTTCTAATTGTACCATAAATATATTACAATTTGTAACATATTTTCTCACCAAAATTCAATTAGATACACTCATAATAAAAAGAAGTATTTTATTTGAGTATTAGAGAAAACAAATCATTTTCAATTTCAGATCTGATGTAAAGAACTCAAGTTTTGACACAGGAAACAACAAAATCTAAGAGTACTTATAAAATGAAAGTTGTTTTACTAAGTCTAAGATTCCAAAAATATAAAGATAATCAAAATCAGACCCACGGTTTGAAAGTTATGCTAAATTTACTTTCAGCTTAAATCTTAGAAATTTATATGATAGAACAGAAATGTCCATCCACTTCAAACCCATTGTTAACCCCCTTTTCGACCTACGACCTAGCAGGAGCCGAGTTAGGGTGCTAGCCGACTTAAGAAGTATGCCGACTTAGGATGCTGGCTGACTTAAGGTGCTTGCCGACTTAAAGAAGCCTACCGACCTAGCAAATTGTGAGTTAGCAAGGCCTGCCGAGTTAACAGATTGCCGACCTATGGGAACTTGCAGACTTAACGAGTTAACAGTTAGATGACCTACAACTCAAAAGGCTCCGACCTAAGGAAAGCTCTGACCCAACAGTTGCCGATCTAACTACTGAGAAGAGCTGCCGAGTTAAGAAGGATGCCGAGTTAGGAGCCTGCCGACTTAAGGTAATCCGTGACTCAAAAGCTAAGACCGAGTTAAGAAGGATGTCGAGCTATGAAAAGCTGCGACCTAAGAATGTCACAACCTAACTCGTTGAAGTGAGCCAGCAACCTGCGCCTTAAGGGAGTTGCGACCTAAGGAAGTGGCGACCTAAAGAAGCTGCGACCTAAGGAAGTCGCGACCTAAGGAAGTGGCGACCTAAGGAAGCTGCGACCTAAGGAAGTTGCGACCTAAGGAAGTGGCGACCTAAAGAAGTCGCGACCTAAGGAAGTTGCGACCTAAGAAAGTTAAGACCTAAAGAAGTTCGCGACCTAGGAGGCTCAGCGACCTAACTACTGAAGATGCTTGCGACCTAAAGCCTTAAGTCGTCTACGACTCATGGCTCGCTATAAGTCGCCTGCGACTTACCACCTGAAGGCAACGACGACTTCATCACTGCATCTCCTAAGTCGCTCGCGACCTACGACCTAGCTTAGGTCGTACGCGACCTAGGACTTAGGATTTTTTCTGCCCAGAACTCAGATCTGCTCCTATAAATATCCCATCACCTCCAACGTGGTGAGGACTTTGGGCAATTCATTTCTTCAAGCATCCATGCTCTGCTGCACTGAAAATTCACTCAACAAGTAAAGATCTTCCAACTCTCAAGGCACTACAACAAGCTTCGTGAAGAACTCCATTCATCCGATACGGATTTAGCAAGATTCATCACCGAAGATTGAGCTAGTAGTCTAGATTGTTGTGTGATCCAGTTATATTGTATTTGACAAGTGATTTGTATCGAATTGTAACCGAATCAGCAATAAAAGACTATAAAGTGGATATAGGCTCAATTACGGGCCGAACCACTATAAATCTGTTGTTCATTTACCGTTTTTCTGCTATCTTCAGCTCATATTCTGTTCCCGTACCAACGGGTGGTGCTTTCATAAGTTTATTATACACACCGGGTGTTAGCGTTCACTTTTGACTGTTAACATTTTGGTGCTTTCACTGAGAAACCAACTCAGGCAATCATCCACTGTTGCTTCGCAAAGATTCATAAAAAGAACCTCTCTTTAAAAACCAGATCTGAAATAATGGCTCCTGGAAGAAGAGGTAGACCTATCAGATCCGGAAACGCTCATGAAGGAACCTCCGCTTCCCCAATAACAGACCAAGCAACTCCAACCGTCGGGGTCACCAGGGCTGAATTGGATGACGCAGTTTCTGGATTATACCAACAAATTGAAACTCAAAACGCTTTGATGATGGATAGATTAACTGCTCTGCTCGGGGCAAATCGTCAACCAGAAAACCGTCGAACTACTCTTCCTGAAACGCCACCTTTCCAAGCTGATGGTTCCATGCCGCAACCAACTTGTCATGAGCATATGCCCGGGCAAAATTCCGAGGGAAGAACTAATACTTGCCCGGAGGTGTCTTTAAACAATAAAGAGTACCTGTCTGAAATGGTTGGCCGCATCATGAAAGAGAGCATGCAAAGGGAAGAAGATGAGGCTGACTGGGGATTTGCACCAAGCAGAACTCCGTTTACTGAAAGGATCCTAAGAGCAGAGTTTCCAAGGAAATTTGCACCTCCTACTATCCAAGCCTATAGGGGAACTAGTGACCCTAATCATTTCCTCTACAAGTACGATTGGCATATGACTGGTGCAAGAGCATCAGACGAGATCAAGTGTCGATACTTTCCGGTATACCTAGAAGGTGTGGCTTTACTTTGGTTCACAAAGCTTCCAGTTCGGTCCATAGATAAATTCTCCGACTTAACGCAAAAGTTTAAAGAACAGTTCAGATTGTATGCTTCAAAAGCTAAGGATATAATGTCACTGTCTAACCTTGAACAAGCGCCCGGAGAATCAATCAAATCTTTCTTGAGCCGTTTCAATATAGCTTTAGCCGAGGTAGAGAATGCGGAACCACGCATGATCCTGACTTATCTGATGCGAGCCATTGATAAATCGAGTAAATTTGGGATATGGTTAAAGATGAAGGAACCAAACTCACTTGATAAATTTTATAAAAAGGCCGATAAGTTCATTCGCCTTGAAAGCCTTTCTGCAACATCGAAAGTGGTTATTGCCCAGACTGATAATGACGATGTCCCACATAAGAAAAGAGAATCTGAAAGTCAGAAAAGGGAGAATGAAGGGGGAAAAAGCCAGAGAAATGAAAAGAAACCTCGCCGCTTTAATCCTTCGGACTTTACTCCTTTAACTGATACACCGAGAAATATCTTTTTTGCAACAAAGGACGTTGTCAAGTATCCTAAGCCACCTGAGATGACGAGAGAGGCAAAGCGTAATGGAAAATTCTGCCAATTTCACAATCAACCTGGCCATGACACTGACCAATGTCGCCAGTTAAAGAAGGTGATTGAAGAATTGCTAGAGCAGGGTAAACTCCAACAATACGTTAAAAGGAACGGGGTCGATCCAACCTCATCTACTCGGGATCAACAACACCCTACCCATCAATCCGATTCTCACAACAACATTGCAGTGCAAGATTCAGAAAAGCTTGTCATTAATGCTATCACTGGGGGACCATACCCAGCAAGCAGAAGTTGGGATGACTACTAATTACCCACAAAACTGCGACTGGGGCATCTCTCACTTCCTCTGGCATAAAAATCCAAAAGCTGTGAATCAAGCACAAATGGAAATCTAGCTCGGAGATTCTGAAACAACAATAACTAGCATTCATTTTTACTTAACAGCATTGCTTGAATTTGTAAAGATAATGATGGATGTGTAACTTCTGCATTGTAAACCGCTGAGAAATCAGCGTGACTCAATAATGAAAAACTATGCATTGTGTTTTCTATTATAAAATGCCTGTTATATTTCGATGTGTAAATACTCTAAATGTATTGCTAAAATATCGATCTAATACTGCAGGTCATTAAAGCAAAGCTCACCCATCGCAAAGCTAAGCGAGCCTTACAAATCATTTAGCAAATTTCAAGCAACAAAAATTTCAAACTCGAATCCCATACAAGAGAAACTTCACATAAAAAGCTGACGGCTCCACTAGGTCAAGCCCTCGTTAACTGGTTGCGATCGTTAATATAAAAAAGGCATCCAACCAAATAACTTGAGTTTACTCTGTGGAGTCATTCAACAGTGAAGTCTACTTCTTCGGATAAAGCAATTTACTTGCAAAAGAAAGAAAGGAACACGCGCTTGGAAACGATGATAAAGGATCGCAGATTGGCGGATGATGATACAACATGAGCAGGCAAACATGGAAGCAGCCAAAGGAAGGTATGCCTCTCAACAGGAAAGCAGGTAGATCCACTAAAGGGGTACCTTCCCAAGCAGAAGGAATAAGACCCTCGCTGGCTGATTGTGATGCATCCGATCAGGCAGCTTGTGTCCATCCCATGGATCTACTTGCCCCTAAGACGCAACCTTCCTGGCACGCCAACCAACTGATGCTCCTTCCCAAAGGTCAACAAAGCCCTCTAACGAGGCACGCCAATAAATGGAGAGCTTTCCTCAATCAAAAAGATCGGTGGGACTACCAAAAAGGGGCACCTTGTTAATCGATTGCGATCGTTTGTACAAACAAACATCCAATCGAACGACTTACGCTTGTCCCGTGGACCCCTCCGACCATGAGGAAGTAACTTCCAGGCAATCACAAGCCCTCTTCGGAGGCACAAGCCCTCTTCGGAGGCACAAGCCCTCTTCGGAGGCACAAGCCCTCTTCGGAGGCATAAGCCATCTTCGGAGGCAAAAGCCCTTTTCGGAGGCACATTTCACCCGTGTAGAAGTGCAAAATGCTTCTCTTCGGAGACCCACTTCACCAGAGATGAAATACCAAAATTGCTTCTCTTCGGAGACCAAAACTGCTTCTCTTCGGAGACCAAAATTGCTTCTCTTCGGAGACCAAAATTGCTTCTCTTCGGAGACCAAAATTGCTTCTCTTCGGAGACCAAAATCGCTTCTCTTCGGAGACCAAAATTGCTTCTCTTCGGAGACCAAAATCGCTTCTCTTCGGAGTCCAAAAGACCTCTTCAGAGGCGTACTTCACCTTGCTTGAAGTACCAAAAATAAACCCTTTACTGGGGCACAAAAATCAAAACCTTCTTCAGAAGCTCATTTCACTGTGCAGGAAAATTCACTTTCAAACAAATAAAAGTGATCACTCCCAGAAGTCGAAGTGTTCTTCAGGAAGAAAAAGAAAATAAATATTTCTCCAAAGACAAGATATACTCTATTAAAAGCAGAATAATTCTTCCCTGAAAAAGTGGAAAGTTATTCTCTAAAATAAGAGTATCGGTCTTGTGAAAGCAAGAAATATTACAATATACTTGTGGTATGGGGGCAACATTATACAATTCAGTTACAATAATAAAAGTGATATACAAGCGACATACCACAAGTTCATTGCAATATCACGTAATAAAGATGTGGAGTAAATGCGTTCTTGAAACACAGACCAAAAAAAAGTTTGTACAAATAGAAAGAATCGTTTACTCTACGCTTCAAATGAAAAACAGATGTACTCCTACATACACAAGGATTTGTACAAGAAAAATATCTATTTATTTCAACACTATGAGAAATTCTTTACATTGTACAGGTTACAAAAAGAAGCGGAGACCGGTATCCGCACAATCCCCGGTCAATACAAAAAGTAGAAAATGCAAAAATCGAACTCATTTCCCCTTCTTCCCACCCTTGGAATTTTTACCCGGCCTGGTGATTAGCTTCGTAGGCCATGTCGGAGAAGAAGGAGAAAGAGACTCAACCGGATCAATCTCTGCCTCATCCCCAGCAGCAGAAGAACTCTTTTTTCCTTTCTTCGAAACCACACGTTTCCTCTTCTTCTTGGAAGAAGATTCACTCCCCGGAGCAAGAAATGTAGAAAGCTTTGTGTCGTAATCGAAAGACCGCTCCGGGGTCTTCTCGCTATCTTCCAGATCTTCTGCTTTCTGTTCCTCGGAAGCAGATGGTTCGTCTAAACCCTGAAGGGCTGCTATTGGTTCTTCCTGTGAACCTGGTTGAGAAGCTGGAAGAGGTATAACTTGAGAAGGAGGGGGAACGACAGCTGAAGAAGAAAGATTTGGTGCAGTTTCTGGCACGACTGCTGCATAATAAAAGAAATTAAAATCAGTATTCTCCGAGAAAAAAGAAGACCGTGAATCGTCAAAGTTACCTGGAGAAGCCGGTTTAGCGAGATCAATCTCAAATTCCCGAGCTTGGAAGTCTTTCATTGCCTCTTCCTCTGTAGGGGTGGTTACAGTTTCTGTGTCAACCTTAGCGGGAGGCGTGGAATGAGAACTAGAGCCAGCAATATCCGCATGGGCTAAAGCCGAAGTATAAGCAGGAGCAATAGGGGGTGTTTCTTTCTCAGGAAGCTTCTCTCCCGTCGCTTCGGCCCGCACTCGGACGAGCTGCTCTTTTCCTTTGGCAAGGGCAGCGCGATCACTCTCACTCAAGTAGGTAGCTTGAAGATCTGTTTCAGAGTATCCAGCACCACCAAATAAGTCAATGATTGCCTCCCACACCTCCGCTAAGGTGACTTCATACTCTGGTCCCAAAAATGAAAGGCTCCCACGCCCCAGGACACAATGCATATAAAAGTCAAACAAAGTCGCGTCAACAGTGGCTATGGTCGCCCTATGGGATTCTTCGGCTGCAGCTTTACCAGAGAGAACTTCATCACGTTCTCTTTCAGCCTTCAGTAACTGGGATTGTAGCCTAGCAATTTCTAAGTCTCGAGAGCTGAGTTTCTCCTGAAGTTGAGCAGCGTCATCACGATATTTTCTAGTAACATGTTGTTCTGCTTCAAGTTTGACTTCAGTATCTCTCTGAGCAGCGTGGGCGTCTCGAACTTGTTTTTGAAGCATTTCTTCTTTCTGAGAATAAGAAGTGGAAGAAGTAGCAAGCTCTTTTTTAAGTCTTTCAACTTCAGCTTCGAGCTTCACATAACCATCGCTAATGCTTTTCATCTCCAAGTCATGCTGCTTACGCCATTTATCCCACTCAGACTTATCATTTTCCATGGTCATCATCGCTTCAAGATTCAGATGGTTGACCCTTTGAAGTTCATCAACCAGCTTCTGCCACCCAGACATTCTTTCGATGTCAAGCTTTACAGCATCGACATTTTTCAGCATCGCCTGCTTATCAATGGGGACCAAGTCCAAATCAAAACGTACTCCTTTCAGACACCAATTCGGAAATCGGCTCTGGAGTGTGGGAGGACCATCTCCAGCTTGGTACTGTGGTCTATTAATGATGGTCTGGATGTCAGACTCTTTAAGGGCAGGAGAACCGGAAGACGTATTAGGAGGAACAGAAGCGGTAGTCTTTTCCGAGATGTTAGATGTGTCTTTCTCACCAAGTCTGGTACGTTTGCTGGAATCATCAGAAGTGTGACTCTTCCCCTTATCGTCGTAAGATTTCCTTTTATGAGGGTCGTCGCTTCTGCGGGAAGAGTCACGTCGCTCGTCTCTACTCCCATAGTATTCCTCATCCTCTCTCCGGCGACGTTCTTCATGAGCTCGCCTCTCATGAGCCTTTCGAGCAGCTCTCTCCTCATCAGTTTCTTTCACGGCACTGATATAATTCCTAAAGTCATAAGCCTCACGGCTTCCGTAACACTGGAATTTGTTGTAGTAAGAGCCGCTTCGCCCCATCAGAGAACCTGAAATTGAAGAAAAAGACCAGTTTTAGAAATCCTTAAGTTGAAGAAGCTAAGTACATATAAGTGCCAAAGTTCTAAGTGTGTGTGATGTGCAAACTACGCGCGTCAGACTACAAACCACTTTTGGGTGTAGAAATGGCAATAAGTTGTGTGGAAGGCATTGTGGTTTGTTGCAAAGAAGAAGTTGCTTCGATAACAGGAGGAACCACTTTAGAAACATCATCTTTAAAGAGCTCCTGAGAGGTTATCATGATGTCGCTCAGACTGTCGAAAGTATCATCGCCATGGTGCAGGGGAGAATTCTCTTTTTCAACTTCCACTTCAGCCGTCTTTTCAAGAGTATGAAGATTTTCCTCCTCTTCAACAACTGGGGCAAGTGCCAACTTACTGGACGGTCCAGCAGTGTCGGTAGAAGTAGAACACTTTACCAATGGAGTCTCAGCGGTAAGATTTTGCTGTAAAAATTCTCTAGCAGGAACAGGGGCATCTGACTCCTTAGCAGGAGAATTAGGGACTTCATGTGGCTGAATGGAACGGGAAGGATGTAAGAGTCCAAATTCGTGGAGGAACTCATCTCTCAATAGAAATTGAACGCTCCTCTCCTCAACCGGTAGGGCCATAAGCCTCTCAAAGGTAGTCTTGTGACGAGATTCCCTAGAGGGGGAAGGAAGTGCTGAAACAATAGAGAAAGAAGTTAGCACTTGACAATTTGAACTTCGAAGAATTTTAGAAAAAACACAGGGAAAAGACAGATAATCGTACTTCCCACTCTCCAAATGGCGTAAAATCCCGGGGGACAACGAACATAGAAGAACGGGCTCAGGAAACTATGAACACTTTCAGGGAGGCCGGTGATCAGCTTACGATTTCTCGCACTCCTTACAACTATGATGGAGGGATGATCTTTATTTTTGGTAAAAGTACAAAGATAGCGAATTTCTCCGAAGGTAGGAAAGCGGCCCAGCGTTCTCCTAAAAAGCACGCATAGTCCCAGCAAGATGGCGTAGCCATTGGGATGTAACTGAAAAGGGGAAATAGATAGTTGGAGAAGAAGTTCTCGAATGCAGTCATTGAATGGGGGGATAGCTCCGCTCAAGCACATTTGGCGGTTAACTGCGACAAAGCCACGGGGCGGTCTGTCAGTAGTATCATTTATTTCGGGAAGCAAAGCGTCGGCCTCAGCAATGCCAAACTGGATGCATAGTTGACGAAAGGCTTTATGGCTCAAAGTGGTAGGAGTCCTCTCTGGAGGATCGTTCAGCGGGATAGCAACTGGAAATACATCTTCAGCTTGCTCTGTTCCTTCTTGTGGAGAAGACATTCTACACAATCAGCTGAATGTTCAAATGTGAAGGTGCACGTTCCCTAAAAGTGTAAAGTGTTGTGCAAAAACTAATAAAAATAAAAGACAAGCATAACTGGAATTAAATTAGTTGACAATCAATCGATTACAGAATTTCAGAACTTGTCAATATTCAAGTGCAGTGTTAATACAGACAAGTCAGTCTCATGTGACTATTAAAATTTTGTTTTAATACTTCACTTAAATTAGTTATTGTACAGCATCTCGTTCATATTCATTTAATTTAACTTTCCCGTTACCAACTAATCTGTCATTCGATGTGGGCAGTCGGTGATAGTATATTCGTCCCAGTATTCTGTGAATGTTGTTTTAAGCAGGATTGTTAGTTTGCAAAATTGAAGCAATATGTAAAAAAGGCATGCAACATGGTTCATAGTTCAACAGTTCGAAGTCCAGGCACAATTCAAAAATCATCTGATTGAGAGGCCGAAAGCTTAAGTATTAACTCGGTGACGACCTAAGGAAGCTTCCCTATGGGTCAGAGTCAGCAGTCCCTAAGTATCAGGACGGATAAGGAAACAAAAAATTAGTTCGAGGCAACCAGAAATTCTCTAAGTCCTAAAGCGACTCAAAACCTAGGTCACATGAAACTGCTAAGTCGGTTCCGACTTAAACCATGAAAATCACTGAATCGCGTGAAATCCTTAAGCCATAACCGAGCCAATACCTCAACCAATTTTCCTCTCTATCTCTTAACCCGTTAACCCAATAGCCTCACAGTCAATAACGACCCTCATTCCATCACACCATTGAATCACCCCGAAAAGCCAATTCGAATCGCCTCGGATTTGATGCGAATCTGACGTATTATTGCCACATCACAACTGCAACGTGACCAATGCCAATTGTGAAACAGTCGAAGGGTTATACATAATGAATCGCAGCATCTAAACACAAGTGGAAGTCAAAAATTGGGGAGTTATCGATTCGACAGAGAGCATAGGTGAACGATGACCAGATCGACTTACGGAGTTTGACAGGAAGATGATCGGCGATTGGATGATTGGAGTTTATCTCTGAAAGCTCTAAATTGCGTCAATGGCTGATTCGAGAAGAAGAGCAGGTGAAGGAAGAGAAGGGGCGACTTAAGCTATTTATAATCTGGGACAGTGAAATTTGAATCGACATGTCCGACCTACGACTCATCTTAAGTCGGTCGCGATCTAATACACTTACCAAGAAGCGAGTTAAGAGAATCGAAGCATACGACCTATGGTTTAGGCATATACTTCGAGGGGCAAATGTTAACCCCCTTTTCGACCTACGACCTAGCAGGAGCCGAGTTAGGGTGCTAGCCGACTTAAGAAGTATGCCGACTTAGGATGCTGGCTGACTTAAGGTGCTTGCCGACTTAAAGAAGCCTACCGACCTAGCAAATTGTGAGTTAGCAAGGCCTGCCGAGTTAACAGATTGCCGACCTATGGGAACTTGCAGACTTAACGAGTTAACAGTTAGATGACCTACAACTCAAAAGGCTCCGACCTAAGGAAAGCTCTGACCCAACAGTTGCCGATCTAACTACTGAGAAGAGCTGCCGAGTTAAGAAGGATGCCGAGTTAGGAGCCTGCCGACTTAAGGTAATCCGTGACTCAAAAGCTAAGACCGAGTTAAGAAGGATGCCGAGCTATGAAAAGCTGCGACCTAAGAATGTCACAACCTAACTCGTTGAAGTGAGCCAGCAACCTGCGCCTTAAGGGAGTTGCGACCTAAGGAAGTGGCGACCTAAAGAAGCTGCGACCTAAGGAAGTCGCGACCTAAGGAAGTGGCGACCTAAGGAAGCTGCGACCTAAGGAAGTTGCGACCTAAGGAAGTGGCGACCTAAAGAAGTCGCGACCTAAGGAAGTTGCGACCTAAGAAAGTTAAGACCTAAAGAAGTTCGCGACCTAGGAGGCTCAGCGACCTAACTACTGAAGATGCTTGCGACCTAAAGCCTTAAGTCGTCTACGACTCATGGCTCGCTATAAGTCGCCTGCGACTTACCACCTGAAGGCAACGACGACTTCATCACTGCATCTCCTAAGTCGCTCGCGACCTACGACCTAGCTTAGGTCGTACGCGACCTAGGACTTAGGATTTTTTCTGCCCAGAACTCAGATCTGCTCCTATAAATATCCCATCACCTCCAACGTGGTGAGGACTTTGGGCAATTCATTTCTTCAAGCATCCATGCTCTGCTGCACTGAAAATTCACTCAACAAGTAAAGATCTTCCAACTCTCAAGGCACTACAACAAGCTTCGTGAAGAACTCCATTCATCCGATACGGATTTAGCAAGATTCATCACCGAAGATTGAGCTAGTAGTCTAGATTGTTGTGTGATCCAGTTATATTGTATTTGACAAGTGATTTGTATCGAATTGTAACCGAATCAGCAATAAAAGACTATAAAGTGGATGTAGGCTCAATTACGGGCCGAACCACTATAAATCTGTTGTTCATTTACCGTTTTTCTGCTATCTTCAGCTCATATTCTGTTCCCGTACCAACGGGTGGTGCTTTCACAAGTTTATTATACACACCGGGTGTTAGCGTTCACTTTTGACTGTTAACACCCATTTTAAGTTGAATAAAATTCAAAATTTTCAAAAATGTAAAAAGAAAATTTATAGCGAACTGAAAACACTTCCATTTACAAAAAGATTGAGCTCATTTGAAGTTATAAATCTCAAGTTATTGTTGTTTTAGTACAGCACTTTCCCAATGAAATTTCAGCTCTTAAAAACAATTTGAAATTTGAAATTCCCAAATTCCAATTCAAACTATATTTTCAAAACAAACTTTTTATGCTAAATCATTTATTACATGATCTTCTTTTCCCAGAAAGCTAAGACATTCAAAAAATTAACTAACTTTACGTAAAAACTATTTACTAATAGGAAACACTTTCATCACTTTACACAATCAAATTTTCAAACAATTAATTTATTTCAAACTTTTACTTATTACAACAAAATTTACTGTGTCTGATTGTCTCATCATAATGTTTAGGAAATTCCTATCCATAACGTTGATCAGGCGCATCGACCAGAATTCTTAAAGCACTCAATGGACAATCCAACCCAAAATCATTTCTATATGATAAAGATGCCTCTTATATAATTTCAAAATATTCTTAGCTTGTCTCAATAAAAAGAATCCAATTATACTTATAAACATACCTTCTACTAGAAAGATTTTCAATTTAAAAATAGCTGCTATCACTCATCATCAATGAATTCAAGGACGAACTCATTGAGATATTCCCAGAATACTCGATTCATAAGATCAATGAAATAATTTGGAGCGTTCGTCAAACCGGACAGCACGACAAGCCACTCATAAGAACCATACGAGTGTGGAATGCGGTAAGAGGAACGTTATCCTGCGCACTCATAACTAATGAAAACCGATGGTAAGATCAAGCTGAGAAAAGACCTTTGCACCACTCAATTGATCGAACATGTCATCGGTCCTAGGCAATGGATACACATTTAAAATAGTTAACTCGTTAATCTTGCGGAAATTAATGCAAGGCCTAAGAGTATCATCAGATTTCTTAACAAAACGGTTGTGGCTCCCCACGGTGAAGAACAGGACTAAATGAATTGCTTAGCTTCAAGCTCCAACAATTGCTTTTATAGTTCCTCATTTCCTTAGTGGACATCCTCGTGAGAGGATGACTAACAGGCTGAGCACCAGGAATGAGTTCAATACGGAACTCAATTGCCCATTTGTGTGCAAACCCGAAAGGGACTCAATTACCTTAGTAAAATCACAACCAACTAGAAATCGAGATACATCTTCATCATCTCGAGACTCAAGAGCAAATAAAGATGCTTCGGAATCTCCATCAACATTCTGAAGAACAAGAGACAACAGATCAACCGAATTAGGATACTTAAGATATAGGATCCTTTTAGAACACAAAATTCGGGCTTGATAATATGCAAGCCAATCCATCCCCAAAATCGTATCAAACCCAAGATAATGAATATCGTGCAGATTTGCACGAAAAGAAAAACTACAAAGAGTAATCTCAACATTCTCACACAACAAGCTAAGTGTTGCAGATCCCCTCAACAGGATTCGCAACTCTCAAAGAAGTAAAAAGACAAGAAACATCCAATGATATAACAAACTCCTTTGATATGGATGAGTGTCAAGCACGCATATCGAAGAGATTTCGAATAGAACAATCACGATTAGGATTATTCATATGGTAAGACATCATTAACACAATTATGGAATACTACGGAATTACAATACATTCCTAGACGTATTCCTAACTTATCTACCCCCAAAAGACTCGAAAAGATTAAGGCACGATTAGAAACAATCTTGATTAGGGATGATATTTTCGCTCATTTTATACTTGATGTATTGTAGTATGCATATTATTCTATGTTAATTACATTTTGTTTTGAATTCAGCTCTGATACCAAGCTGTGACCCCCACCCCGAGACCCACAATAACAAAGAGTATTACTAGGTAATACTGTCTGCTAGTGTAGAGAATATGGCTGTTTAGGAGCGACCATCCATAGCTTTGTCTTAACCATGTATTGAATACGTCGACTGGGTGCTCTAGATTTCTTTTTTATCTTTTATCTTTTCTAGCGGATCGACATACTCAACATATGTTTAATACAAAATTATGGTGGCTACAGGATCTATTCAGAATAAAACACAATATAAATAAAACACAGATCACAGAACAGCAAACACAGTTACATATATATACATATACATCAAGTAAAATACACAGTGTCGTACATGAGTGGTGATACAGCACAATATAAATATACATCAAGTCCACATAAAAGAATAAATATACAACCATGTCAAGCTATTACAAGATAACTACTCAAAAACTAAGCATAAGATCCCAAAAGGTCGATTGTAGGGTCCATAGAGAACAACTAAGAAAAAGCCAAATAACCTAACCCGCAACTCGGTCTGACCCGAGTAATAGATACACGGGCCAGTCTAACTTGAACAAGATAAGTGGTAAATGGTAATAAGATATAATTTTTCATAAAGGAGCATTCCTTTAATAAAAAAGGAATGATATAAACTCGGATTTACTCAAATTCAAAGTGATGGAAAATTTTGAAATATATCAAGGGTTAACTCATGAATAACATGAATTCAATATGAATGTTTCCTTCTTAAAAGCTACTCTAAATATAAATTTCGATAAAATCATATAAAATCTCATAAGGAAACAACAGAAATCTTCAAAAATCTCATAACTCGTGGAACTCAATCAAGAGTTCAAAACCTCATAAATGAAGTCACCATATACACATAAATTCTCACATAGCTCTAAGCTATAATATATAAAACAATCGTCTAAAAATGGTGAAGTCAAAAATAAAAATCATAACTCAAAAAATAACCCAAATTGGATCCAAATCCCCGATTGCATGTCGAAGCAATGCAGCACATGCAAACCTCGTGTCTAGTACTATTATATGTATAAGTACCTATCTCGTGGTGACCGAAGTCACATACGCCTCGTGGTGACCGAACTCACATGCCTCGTGGTGACCGAAGTCACATGCCTCGTGGTGACCGAAGTCACATACCTCGTGGTGACCGAAGTCATAAATTCCTCATGATGACTCAAAGGTCTATAGTATTGGCAATACCTCGTGAATGTGTCACAAACTCTCAGATAGGAACCCGAAAAGTGTTAACAGTGCGTCCATACCACACGTTCTCACTTAACGGTTTACTAACTGTTAGTTAATGCCATACTAGAAAACAAAATCATTTAAAATCATAAATCTTAGAAAGCTCAAAACTCGCCTTATATCATCGGCAAGTACAAAAGTCAATATAATGGTTTCCATAAACCATAACTCCTAAAATAGGAGATCTCAAATCTCGAAGTTTGTCAAAGATTAGCAATCTCAAATAATTCCTAAAAATAGGAATTCACAATCTTAAAACACGCCAAAGAATGGCAATCACAAATAACAACCTGAAAGTCCATAGCTTCAAACGAACAAGTCCGGAATTAGCCAAAAAAGTAACACATGTGTCCATACCACATGTTATACTAAATCGTTTAATTCTCTTTCTCATACATTCGAAGAGTGCAAAATAGTGTATTTTATATAGAAAATAACTTATTTTGTGAAAACTAGTTTTAAAACAATTTTTGAAATTGTTTGGAAACATTTCCTTGAAATTCCCTTTATTATAGAGAATAAATATATTTTTAATAGTTTTAAAATAATTTTTAAATATTGTAAAACATTTATTTCAAAAGCCATTTAATTATAAAAATCATTTCAAAATCGTTTTTCAAAACCCGTGTTCGAAAACAATAGAAATCATCGGAAAACACAGAAATTTTAGCATATGAAAACGTCTCAAAATCTTGTCAATCCGGAGTACGGATCAACCAAAAATATTGGCTTACCTATTGATAGGTTAGAGCCTTCAAAAACATCTCAAAATAACACAAGAACAAGCTGCAAAAGTTGCTGGAACAAGCTCAAGAAATCACCAGAACATAAGAAAGTTGGCTGCAGAAAATACAAGGGCCAGGTCGACCTACATGTCGACCTATAGGTTGACCTTGTTATTAGATAGGTCGAACCTAAGGTCGACCTATCAATGGCCTGGGTCGACCCTAGGGTCGACCCATGTAGGAGCTTGGTCGACCTATGCTACGCGATTTTTACAGGCTAATTTTCCCTGCTTCGAACTAGTTTTTGAGCAGCAATTTCAGGTAGCTACAAGATGATTCATGCCATAAAATTTTGCATGCACAAACTACAACACTCAAAAAACAATCCGGATAAGATCCGACATGATTTCATGACAATGATAGGTAGATATAAGCACAAGAAGAACTATAGCACATATTTTACTGTAAACTATTAAACAGAAAAAAAATTTGTTTACAGCAAGCGATTATCATCAAATTTCAGCTAACAAACCTCTTTTAACTTAGAATTCGTGAGTTGTACTCACCTAGCACGAATTTGAGTGAATTCAAGATGTAAGATGGTGACTTTCTGGTGCAAATGTATTTTACAGACCTGTAGAAACTTAGAAAACCAACATGCATACAACTAGAAAGTAAGTTACAGACAATCACTCTTCAAACAGAAGATTGATGAAATAACTTTAGGATTTGGCTGTGATTACCTGTTATAATCTCCAATTTTCAAGCTTTTCTCTTTTAGTTTCACTAAATTTAGATGCAAGTTTGGGAAGAATTAAGTGGAAGCCATTGTTTCTTTTTCTCGTGTTTTCACTCTTTTCACCATTTATTCACATTATTTACTTATATTTACACCAAACAAATTTTGTACAATAAATGTTTATGTTAACTAAAATGTTTTACAACATAATAAAAATATTTTAGCTATTTAAAACCAATTTCTATTATTAGAACTCTATTTATAATTAAATACCACAATTTACACTTTTAAATACATAAAATACTCTTTTTAACATCAAAATTTATACAAAAATCATTTTCTCGTATAATTAAATACAACAAACCATATTAACAATATTTTTACATCCAAAAATTATTTTAGAACAAAATTCTACCTTTTATTTATACATCACAATAAATTCAAATACTTCATTTAAAATTAAATAAAATAACATTTGGCAATAATTTGCAAAGTTTTTGCATTTTACCAAATTAAAACTATAAAATGCTCATTTCATCACAAACTAATATAATAAAGATTTTAAAACATTATTTTTCAACAATTTACATTCAAACCCATTGTTTATTTAAAATAAACAAATTTTAACATATTTTACATCTCCAAATTATTTTATTTCTCCAAATATTAAATTATAACTACCGTTATAATTTAATATTACATGTAATCACCAAAACCAGGGTTGTTATAGTTTGACCTATTTTGTGGTTATTATTTTGGAAATGAATATGATTTAAAGTGACATGATTTCGAAAGTGAATATGATTTTGAAAGTGATATGTTTTTGAAATGAATATGATATTTTGACAAGATGTATGAACTATTTTAATGAAAATGACCACGGTGTGAAATAAGCGTTTGGTTATTAGAGAGACTGGGATCGGATATTGTCATACTCTCTGCCAATGCCGAAAACCACTTTAACAACTGTGTATATGGTGGAGATTCCAGAACGAAGTAGGATGGTTTGGCGAACATTTGTATGAGGTATGATCGCAGCCCTGACTCCCTCGAGTCTGCTTGACGTGGCTAAAACAGGAGCTATACCGGGCCAAGTGGGGTCGCTCCCCCTATCGGGCACATTTCTTCGATACCATTCTATTACTTTGTGATTTTATTAGCTGCACCTTTAATTTGGGAGTGTGTCTCGAGGTGGGTGGTAGTAGCTATTATGCATTACCACCAGTTCGAGAGTGCAAAACGGTAGTATCCTACCCAGGACATTGCCTCGCGTGCCTTATCACGTGCCTTGTCGCGCCCTCTATGAGTTTGTTTTGTACCGTACCTATGGAGTGCTCCCTGAGTAAACCACCGGTTTGTTGGAGCTTACAGTGTCTGTATAAACTATAGGAATATATATAATGTGTTAAAAAGGGATATGGGTAACGCCTTAATGCTATTTTAATAGTTTACTTTACTATTGACATTATCTATGGAGCGTATTGTATTATGTTTGTAGATAGTTTAATGGATTCTTAAAGGGTGGAATCCCAAACATCCTTTGAGTTACTTTGTATTTCACTTGCATTTCACTTGAGTTGATTTACTAGTATAAGAATATTTATCCTAACTCGAGTGTTTTATGTTTTGCTTTATGCTCGGGTTAGACCAAGTGTCACAGCATTTGAGACTCACCTTTGGAGCTTGGAGTTTTGCTTGGAGACTTATCTGTATTATATCTATTCAGCTTTCAGTTATTTCCAGTTTTATGTTCAGACTTGACATTTGATTTTGTATTGAGACTTCTATGTATTCAGGATTTCTATTGTATTTTATTTCAGACTCTGATGTTTCTATAGCAGCTTCATGAACTGTTATTTATCTATTCCACTGCTTATTGTTGTAAACTCGGTGTATGTGATTCGGTGACTGATTTTATTTACCGTATATGCTAAGTTTTGCCAGATATAAATTAACAATCTGTTGTCTTGAGCAATTCAAGTCTGACATATGTGTCTACTTATGCACTTGGCGGGTGCAACATGATAGGGGGTTCTTGCTTCTGGGTTTGGTAGCAAACGGTTGACTCTTACTCCTACATATCCCGCGGGGTTGGTGTAGTCGAGAGGCTGGCCGTAAAAGCAGAACACATGTACAGTTGCTTGCTACGGTGGGTGTTACCCCATTGGCACGGTCCCGTTACAGTTGGTATCAGAGCTTTGGTTTAGGCAAAACTTAGCATATGGAGTAAAAACTCATTAGAGATAGGGTAGTAATACCCTAAAATGGGTAAAATTAATTACAGAATCATCTTCGTTCGAGCTTGAAATTCTTTGTTAGGATCCTCCTGGATTAGGATTTCATTTGAATTTTGGAACTTTCCTTTTGTTCTAAAATAAATTCTTGTCTTTCCTGTTCGTGTTCTTCTTGATACTGGAGCATCCCATAGCTTCATTCTTTTGATCTCTATAATAAATTTGAGCACCTCTTGCCACTTCTATTTGCAACTTCATCCTTGTGTGTGACTAATCCCATCGGCGGTCTCGCTAATCGTAGTATGATTTGTAATTACACCAGGCGTCGATTCACCAGAGATTTCCATGTCCTCGGTTTTGATGCTGTTATTTCTTGCAAAGCCCGAATTGTTTCTCTAGTAGATGACCAGGGCAATTCTCTTGTAATCAAATGTCGTATGCCTCAGAATTATGCAAACAGTTTTATCTCCTCGCTTGATTCTCAACCTAATGATCTTGACTCCACCCCGATAGTCAGGGATTATCTTGATGTTTTTGGTAAAGTCACTTCTCCACTTCCTAAGCGGTAAATTGAATTCTGCATCGATCCTATTCTTGGAGCTCGACCTATTGTCCTCCCTCTCGGACGAATGGTTTCTATGAATGGTTAGTCATGCCCTTTGGATTAACCAATGCTCCTGCCTTCTTCGCCGATCTCATGAATCGCGTTTTCTACGATGTTCTCAACAAGTTTGTCTCCATTTTCTTTGATAATATTCTCGTCTTTCTAAGTCTCGGTTGACCTGGTTAAGGTCGCCGCGATTAATATAAGTCTATCCATTTTTATCTTTTATAAATTTAATTATCTTATCATCCTTTCGAGCTATCTTCTTAGTTAAAATTCTATTTGATTAAGATCCCTCTAAATTTGAATCTCTATCTTGTTTTAAAATCTCTTCTTGAATCATCCTGAGTGAGTGTATTTGTAATTAATATAAAAATGTTTTATACTGTGTTGTTTGAGTTGTTAAGTTTGAATTTTGGGTTTTGATCGATTCGTCTAGCCAACGCTATTGATAGGAATTTCAAAACACTTGACTAGAGCAAACTGACACAATATTGTTTTCGAATTGGTAAATGAAATGATTTTATGTATGATTATATTTTATATATAAAAGTATAATTTTTTTAAATTAGATGGTTAAATGATTTGGTTGTTAGAAATGATAATACTAGATTATCATTTAGTGCTTTGTCAACATTCCTAAACCATTTACTATTGTTTTATGTTATAAGAGTGAAATTTTATAAATATAGTTTATAAATCTGATTTGCAGATGAATAGGGTTTAAATTATTGATTTGAGAATTAAATTTCTGGTGCTTTTCAAAATTTGGTTTTCAAAGTTTTGAAAATATATTATTGGAAAGCATTTTTCGAATGGAAATTTTTTTCAAAGAATTTTAAAAGAAGTAAGTCAGTACTCTCCTCTTATGTCGCTAGAAAATAATTTCGGTGATGACTGCAGCATCATCGACATTCATTTTCGAGTCTCAAAGTGGAGAGACCACTTAGTAGCTTGGCCACACTTTTGTTTTAGAAAATGGATTTGATTTGAATTTCTTGAGTATGATTTGATGTATAAAATATATATGTATATATTTATTCCAAAATGGTTTGTTGTGAAACTAAAAATTTAATTCTGAAGATTTATGTTAAGCGATGGTTTTCAAATATTGAAATGAGGCAAAAATCTTGAATAATAGGAGTATTTAAAATGTGAAATGAAATTGAAACAGCTTGATAGTTGAACTAGGATAAAATTTATTTGTATAATACTCAATTGCATTCTAAAACATATATAACTCACCTAATATATTCAAAAAGTTAAATTGTTAATGTGAATATGTAATTGAAGGTTATACAAGAGAAAACTTAAGTAATAAAAATGTTCAAACTAATGCTTAATATAAATGTTGTAAATAAAAG
The DNA here is from genome assembly GCA_030737815.1 of Allium fistulosum. Lineage (NCBI taxonomy): Eukaryota > Viridiplantae > Streptophyta > Magnoliopsida > Asparagales > Amaryllidaceae > Allium > Allium fistulosum. The sequence continues at coordinate 696,630,549 of CM060904.1, forward strand.
ATAAATTTTGTATAGTGCTCAATTACACTCAGAAACATTAAAAAAACTTACCTGGAAAAAGTTTGAATGTAATTGAATAGTATACAATATAAAATGTAAGTAATAAGATGACCGAAAATGAAATTTATATGGTTTTAAATTAATTGTTGTATCTAGTATTATATATTCCAAATCTATCTTTCCTTTCTGTTGCCTCTATTCTCCTATCCCGTTCCTTTTTAGGGACGAAAAGTTTTGAGTGGGGGAGAGTATAACGACCCGAAAATTTTAACAATTTTTAATAACGTAATTAACTAAATTTTTCTTGAAAATTTATAGTTAAAATTTTACAATGAAAATTTGATATTTGGTATGCGTCTATTTAAGCATAGCTAGTGGAAGATTTTCATTGGAAAATACGAATAATTGTTCAGTTGTGAAATTTCAATTTAAATTTAAATCAGTTAAATATTGATGGAAATAAAATAGTTCTGAAACCTAAGTATTTTTATATAATAAAAAAGCTTATCATTTTTTGAGTGAGGCGTCATATTTTGTTTTGCTAAATTTGGACTGCTATAGCTCCGTTTATCTTATTTTCGACGGTTTAGCAGCATTTGGCAGCGAATATTGACTTTTGATAGCATGATCATATCTCTAATATCTGTGTACCATTATGTTCATCTCGTCGTGCTGATATATGCAGTATATTCGTTTGTGTGTTTCAGTATCCGATACGTGGCAAAATCTGCGAAACGATTAGCCGTATCAGTTCCGCATTTGGGCCTTTTGGGCTTTCTGCGTCCTTTCGTTTGTCCATCGGGTAATGCTAATAGCCATTAGCTATTGATTTTCCAAAATTCAACAAACATGACTTTTGGTTGTTCCTATGGTTTCGATATTATCTGGTTCGTTTCCTTCACTAGTTCTTTCTCTTCGTTTCTTACTTGTTATTAAAAAATAAATAAATATATAGTTTGTTTTTAATCAAAACCCGCTCGTTCCTATTTTGGAGGCTGCTCATCTCCTACAACCGAAGCTCGTTCTCCTTCATGCCATAACCACGTCTTCTTGGAACCCGCCTCCAACAACTACTCTCTCCCATTTCCTTTGCCGTGACCAACCCTCACCTTTCCTCCGCATAACAACCTCGTTCCCATTGAAACTCCACTTTCCACCATCATTTGCAAACAAGCCCAAGCGTCCCCCATTTTGCTTCCAACCATCTTTTCCCCACACCACATTGAGACCAACCGCCACCATCGCATCACCTCTCCCCTTGCTCGCCCTTAACTCCAGCCACAGAATGCCTGAACACTTCTGCCTTGCTAGTATGCACAGCCCACACCCTATAGCCCAACCATCTCCATTCTCACCCCTACAACCGACTCCACCTGCCACGTTAGCTTGGCAGCCCTTCAGATCCCCCACCACCTTCTGTGTTTGCTCACCACCAAAATGAGCAGCCAAGCCCCATAGTGGCAGCCACCACTTGAACAACATCCAAGACGCAAGCATATGCTTTTGTATATATAATACAATAAGTATATATAAGCTTTTGTAAGTTGCATATTTATTCTTTTGCCTGATTATTTTTCTTTCATTTCCGTTTTGCTTTTGGAAATTATATTTTATGATTTAAGTTTCATACCAGAGAACAAAATATAAAGTTTGTATATATATATATATATATATATATATATATATATATTGCAGCCTACTTTCTCCTCTTATATATGAGAAAAGGGTATATTTATAATATGTTTAAAAGTATTTATTTAAATTTATGTTAATATTTTAAAATAGATTTTTGTAATAACTTTAATATATATATTGTATGTTTAAAGATTTATTTGAAATTTTTTGAAAGGAAATATATGTGTTTATTAAATATTGATTTGGAAAAATAATAATATAAATATATAATATAAATTTGTTTTCCATTAAATTTAAGATCGTGCTAGTTTTGATTTGTTTCTGTTGGTGTTCGGTGATTTTTACAGCAACTCTTGGCTTACTGTTGTCCCATTGTGTGCGTGCATGTCCGTCTGCACTAGTTCGTATCCGTATCCGTCGATCATTACATCTTATTCTCATTATTTCTCTAGCTTCTAAAGGTGAGCGATCACTTATGATTAGCATTCTTATATTTAGTAAATTTGATTCCATATGAAATGACGATTGAAATATGTTGTTAAATTTGAATTCATAAATTATTAAGTATGATATGTTATTATCTGTAAATGTTTACCTATATTAGTTGACATATGACACCATAACCTGTTATATATATTTTAATTAATTGTTAATTATGATTATATATGCATGTCATCGATATGTATGTCATTTTATGCTATTTTATATTCTCACTCTACAAGTTCCTTGTTAGTTTAGAAATTCCTTATAGGTTGAAATGATACATACCCGAACGATCTTGTAGATTAAGGAAATCGTTATGGATTGAAATGATAAACCTAAGCGATTTTAATAATTTTGAATTTTGGGATTACGGGTTGAAATGATATATACCCGTAAATTTAAATTATTACGAATTGAAATGATAAATATCCGTATCACTTGACCATAGGATAGAAAACTATATACGGACACCGTTGGTCTATTTTTAAAATGATTTCCAAATTTTTGAGAAGAAATATATATGTTTTGATTTTTATTATAATATAAAGATTTTAGTTTATTTTAATATATGTGTGAAATTTAGACTTTTAAATTATATATTTGGAAATTTTAAAATTTATAAGTTAAGATTTGAAAATATAAATTTTAAGATTTTACTTATAATTTTATTATTTTAAATATATAAAATAAGATATAATATAAAATGAATTAATAATAAAATTTAATTTAATAAAATTTAATATAATAAAATTTAATTTCATTAGTATATAATATCTTTAAATATTTATTTAAAATTTATATTAATATTTCAAAATAGATTTTGTAATAAATTTAATAAATAGAGGTTGGAAAAATAAATTAAAGTTGACTCGACATTTAAATTGGTTAATAATTGAATTTAAATAAGAATTGATTTATATTTTAATTTGTTAAGAATTGAATTTAATAAGAATTGATTTGGACTTATTGATGTTGAGATTTTAAGGATATGATTTTATAATTTGATAACTTGATTTTGATTAAAGGTGATTAAATGGACATTTTCAAATTAAATAAAATAAAAATTTGAATATTTAATATTGGTTTAAATTTGTAATTTGAGATTAAGTTGAATTTTGAAATAGAAATGAAATATTGAGTTATTGTAAATTGGTTGAATATTTAAACTTTGAAATCTGTTGATTTGGAAGTGGTTTAAATTTGTAGTTCAAACCTGGATTTGAAATCGATATAAAAAATGTTTTAATGAAAATCTGAATTGAACCTTTAACTTTTTAACTGAAATTGTTGAACTGAGATTGATTTAATTTGAATTTTTGGAACTAAAGGAAATTTGAATTTATTTATGAAGAAACAACTCTAAATTGAAACTATTTTAGTATATATTATTTATATTTATAAACAATTTTAAATATATATATATATATATTAATACATAAAATATTTTTAATAAATAAACAATTTTAATCTATAAACTATTTTTAATATATAAACTATTTTAATCTATAACCTATTTTTAAATATAAACTATTTTAATGTATGACTACTTCAATATATAAACTACTTTCAATATTCAAACTGTTTAAGTTGGAAGTGTTATGATTTAGATTTAATGGATTTAAATGCGAACACTTTGATATGATGGTTTAACCGATTTTGTGGTCACGATTTTGGAAATGAATATGATTTAAAGTGATATGATTTCGAAAGTGAATATGATTTCGAAAGTTATATGATTTTGAAATGAATATGATATTTTGATAAGAATTATGAACTATTTTAAATGAAAATGACCACGATGTGAAATAATCGTTTGGTTGTTAAAGATACTAGAATCAGATATTGTCATACTCTCTGCTAATACCGAAAACCACTTTAACAACTGTGTACGTGGTGGACATTCGAGAACGAAGTAGGATGGTTTGGCGAACGTCTATATGAGGTATGAACGCAGCCTTGACTCCCTCGAGTCAGCTTGATGTGGCTAAAACAAGAGCTATACAAGGCCAAGTGGGGTCGCTCCCCCTATTGGGCACATTTCTTCGATACCATTCTATTACTTTGTGATTTGATTGGGTGCACCTTTGATTTGAGAGTGTGTTTCGTGGTGGGAGGTAGTAGCTGCTATGCGTTATCACCTGTCCGGGAGTGCAAAACGGTAGTATCATACCCTGGGCATTACCTCGCATGCCTTGTCACATGCCTTGTCGCTCCCTTTACGAGTTTGTTTTTTACCGTACCTATGGAGTGCTCCTTGAGTAAACCACCGATTTTGTGGAGCTTACAGTATCTGTATAGACTACGGGAATATATAAAATGTGTTAAGGGGGATATGGGTAACGCCTTAACACTATTTTAATAGTTTACTTTGCTATAGACATTATCTATGTAGCGTATTGTACTATATATGTAGATTGTTTAGCGGATCCTTAAAGGGTGAAATCCCAAACAGCTTTTGAGTTACTTTGTATTTCATTTGACATTTCACTTGAGTTGATTTACTGGTATAAGAATGTTAATCCTGATTCGAGTGTTTTGTGTTTTGCTTTATGCTCGGGTCAGACCAAGTGTCACGGCATTTGAGACTCACCTTTGGAGCTTGGAGTTTTGCTTGGAGACAAATTTGTCTTATATCTATTCAACTTTCAGTTGTTTCCAGTTTTATGTGCAGATTTGACATTTGATTTTGTATTGAGACTTCTATGTATTCATGATTTCTGTAGTATTTTATTTCAGATTTTGATGTTTCTATAGTAGCTTTATGAATTGCTATTTATCTATTCTGTTGCTTATTGTTGTAAACTCTATGTCTATGATTCTGTGATTGATTTTATTTATTGTTTATGCTAAGTTTTGACAAATATAAATTAACAATCTGTTGTTTTGAGCAATTCAAGTCCGACATGTGTGGATGATTGTCGATTTGAATGGTATGAAATGGCAGGTCGTTACAATAATCTATAACTGGTTATACAAACACATTATATATCACCATATATGAAATAAAATAAACATTTTTGAGGAATCCAGTTGGATCCCTCTAATCTGTTTCCCTGCAACCACAAATGTTATATATCATAATAATCCCCCTTCGAGGCAGGATATCGCAATAAAAAGGGTCATCCGCTATTATGCGGGGCGTATAGTGTCTTATCCGCTCCAATCGGTAGGAATATTCAATCCAACTACCAATATATATACTAATATATATATATATATAAAGCATCAAACTGATAATAATTTATCAATCCATCCAATCAACCAATAAATAATTTTAACTATTTAAAATAAAAACCAATTATCCAAAATGAGTGAGATTTACTCACATTTATCCTTTGCTGTCGCCGAAGCGTTCCGGTATGGAACTAAAACCGCACGACGTACGATTTTAGCCTAATTTTCCACTATCTCCAACTTCATTCAAACCATTTTCATTGTGAAGCTCTCATCGATACGAGCGCAATGCAAAAAGTTTCGTTCCAATCAGACCTCGTATGAAGGAGATATGAATTTTATAAGTTATCGATTTAATTATACATTTAATATACTCAAATTCAATAAATTACAAAAATACTCTTCCCTTGTTACATCTTCTTCCCCAAATTAGCTTGCCTTTCCCTATGCATGCATGAAACCATCTAGGCGATGCACGACATTTAGTGATACAGAGCTCGGCTTCACAAAATTTGATTCAGTCGATTCCATCGGACTTCTCAGCCCGATCTCCACATGCCTGCACCGAAGACGACAACTATGGAGCCACCGTAGAAATCGCGACCTACACCTCCCATGTCACCGTCGACATGTCGCGATCCCCCCAACTATAACCGAGCTCTGCCAAATCATCATCGGGGAAACCATTTTCCACAACGAACCCAAAAACGTCCTTCATTTCACGAATCGATGAGCCAATCTCTCATAAATTGGAACCCTAGTTCCATGCTTCCAACGTCACGACCGTGTTCCCCCTAACTCCGATCGAACACCAGCTTCCCCATACCAGCGCGAAGCCCTTGACGAATCACGATTTTTAAAGCTGGTTTTAGATTTTTTCGGTTGAATAGATTTTGAGAAATTGATATTCGAAGTTCCTCTTTTTATCTTTCACTGATCGTTGAGTTTAAATAAAGGAGGGAAGATGACTGAAGTCATCATATAGGATGGCTGCACGGGGTAGGGTGGCTGAGTAGGGATTGACATTTGAAATTTTATAATGTTATTCAATTCCAAAATATCTCGTTTATAGTAACTTAAAATCCCGAACTCCTATCGAGGCGTGCCGCCTGGCGTTTCTACTGTTATACTTTTATTCCGAATGCAAAGGAACTAGTCTCGAGCCCTAATTCGATCATATGGAGAAGATAGCTTTTTTTGAACCCAATTATTGTATTAAATTTTCGATATTAATTTCAAGGCGTTTATATCCCGTACGACCAAACGATACGTCTGATCGCTATGAACTTTGACGGCATATTATAATTCATTATTGCGGACCAAATGACACTAGTTTCATCAAAATTCGAGATTGTTCCCCAAAAGGCTATTTTTATATTTTAACTAAAACGAGATATTTTCAAAATCGAGTAAATCACCTTTGAATCAATTTTAAAAGTTTTATCATCTTGATTCTTATTAATAGAAATTAAATAAGCCTTTAAATCATTTTTATCCAAATAAAATCCAAGATTTAAATTATTTAAACGATTTTTCAATTATTAAATTCAATAGTTAAATTACCCAATAAATCATTATATTTGAAATTCAAGTAATTAAATATAAAAAAAATTAACTTTTAAATATTTAAAGTAAATTAAATATTCCTGTAAAGACCCGCAAATCCGTCTTCCGAAAACCCGACACTGCTACGTCCACTGTAGCAACTGCCGAACAAATCGGATGGCGGAAACGCGAACTTTAATATTTAAAAGAAGAGGAGGAAGAAAAGATATAAGAAAAAGAGAAGAAAGAGAGAAAAGAATGAAGAACAACAACACGGAAGAACAACCTCAGATACAGAAAACAATATCAGAATCTTACACATCGCAGCGGAACAATATATAATAAATAAACACTAGTCTTTTAAAACAAAGAACTATATCATTTTATATATACATCAATCATCAGAGTCAATATACAACAATGGACAGTTATATAAACTTGTCCTCATACAGAATACACAGCGGAATAAATACTATCAGATACAAATACTACGTCTCGTCATCCAGCTTATCTCCAAAGCTCCAGAATATCCAGAATATCCTGATAATCTAACTCTAGACTGTCCGTGTGGAAATTTGTGGGCACCCAGAGTTTAGAAGGGAAACAATAAACTCCGAGTCAGTCATGGTGACTGGTGTGAGATCGTAAAACAGTTATTCTTTAAAATAAACAACAGAGAACTTTAAAGTAAATTCGCAATGCTTTTGGAAAATGAAACTACCATAAGACCTCCCACCACACACACAATGCAAACGCAGACTTGGAGGAGATTTCTTCTTATGATAGTCAAAGATGCTTACTACGCAAAAAAAATCAAATTCTTTTTGATATTATTATTAGTGCATAGTGTAGAAAACATTTCGAAAGTAGAATATAAATCTTAGCCAGCATAGGTACCATTATAGTATGCTTGCTATAGCTGCCATATTAGATGACAGGTTCTACAACTAAAACCGTACAAGTCGCGTATTGTTTCTTTGGATTTCCAACAAATGGTCAGGCTAAGGAACTTCCTATCCACGATGGGTACGTCCCTGGAATAGACGACCCGAGAACCTAACCGGATCTCTGCCAACACAAGGCTGGGTTACCTCTGCAAAAATAGGTAACTACTGACACGCGTATGCCATCCCCCGATCGTCACCGATCTTCCCGAGGATCCCCGATTTCCAACAAACCACATAGAAAAATAATGCAGTAACCACAGAGGTTAAGTATCTGGGCTCCATACCATGATACCACCTTTATCCAGAAGGAATGACATACACTAAGGGGCGCTACTCCCTAGAACCTTGCCGCATCCTTCCTGTTTCGACCATTTCCGGGGTGTGAGGCTCGATGAAGTCTCGTCCACAAAGCTACGCTTTCTCAAAAAGCCCTGCTTCGGGTCAAACAAAAATGATCAACCTATGATCACAAAGATATAAGATCAAACAAATGATCATATCACAAATGATCAAACACTGATCATTTCACAGCAACACTCAGTATGCCACGTTACCAAATTGGGATATATCGCTGATAAATTTCAACTACATAACCTCTGAGCTCGTACGTCTCAGAGAAGGGTGTTAAGCTAAGAGAATAAATTCTCCGCCACCAACAGAAATGTATTTGAAAGAAATCAGCTTTATATCTCAAAGTGTAACGTCAGACACACAATCCATACAAGTCTGTTCCGGGATCGAACAGAACCGAAGGCACTTCTCACGAAGCCCTTGCACATCCGGATAGTTTTCAATCACGTCAGGACTTCCCGTCACTAAGGGTGATAAAACCTCTAAACCGAGGATCAGTCGGTGTAGAGTAACTCGACGGTAATCCTTCCGTTTTCAAAAATATCCGGTCTTCAACACCGGTCTTCAAATGCGATTCATAACGACGTATCACATATTCGGAATGGGTTATACGACCCCATGGTCCTTTCCCGGTTAACCCGAATAGTGAGCGTTTATTCAAAAATAAGTGTGGCATTTAAATTCATCCAATTCACAACAAATACCTATCTAAAGGTAATTATTGATAGTCGGTTATTTAACTATCAATAAAGATGCGCAACATCATCAGATTCCAAATAATTTTCCCAAATTATTTATTCTTCAAAAATATCTTTATAAGATATAAAATTTCCACACTTAACCATTTGAAAACAATTTCAAATATTCACTTTTCAATTTATCTTTAAAAGATAAAAACTCAAACAGTTCATTTCACATTGGAAAAGCATTTCCATACTTATTTAAAAATAAGTAATTCACAAATCATTTATTTTCAACACTTAGAAAATATTCGATATACTTAAAATCAAAATTAAGTATATATCTCATTCTTTAAGGAAATCATTCTTAAATCTCATTTATTTGAGTCAAAACGAATGTTGCGTAAAACATCGTTACGACGACTCGAAATCACTAGTATAGGGATTCAGAATTAAGATAGATATATAAATCCCAATACTATATAAAAAATATTTCCTTTCGGAAATCATTTACTATAACAACAGTGTTATAGTCCACCATTTCCTTATTTTTCGAAAACGTCTATTTCAACAATAAATGTTGAAATCTATGATTTCGATAGTTCACACGTTTTAAAACATCTTTTAAAACAATTAACTTCATTTCATAATATCGCATTCCCAAAACCCTATCCATTTTACTTAAAAATATATTCACTGTCCAAAATCGTGAATATACTTCACTAACCACATTTCAGTCTTTCCTACACATTTTATTTCAATAGAAATTCGCTATTTAAAATCGCGAATATATCTTCTTTAATGTCCTTCTATATTTAATTTATCCAATTCAATCTATTTCGAATTTATAAAACAACGTTTAAAAATTCTATTTTCTATTCTATAACAACTTCGATTTCATAAATTTCCTTTAATGACCCATTCAATTTTATAACTCAACGTATACATCAAAAATCCATATTATAAGTTAAATACTTATAATTTATTTATTTTAAAAGAAATCGTTCTTTTAAACTTTACAAACTGTAAATAAATCCATTTTAACATCATTTCCATTTTTTAAATCCACATTCCCAAATATTCACTTTTAACCCCGAAATCAAATCCCAAATTTGATTTCTAATTTTACTTCAATACCAAATCAATTTCAATATTCATTTCTAAATTTATTTCCCATTCCAAATCATTTTTATATTGATTTTTCCAAACTTGTTTCAATTTGCCAATTAAATTTATAATTGGACTTCCAACCTATTTCCCTTTTAAATAAATTTCTCTTAAAGAAAATAAATCTCTTTATCTTTTTCCAACTATTTAGAAATCCAATTTTTAATTAAATTCTTCAATTTAAAATCACTATTATACGAAATTCATTTATTTAACGTTTTCACTTGATTCTGGAATTAATTCGATAAGAATATAAAAATTTACTTTTTATACTTTAAAAATTCCTTTCTTCAAAATTTCTTAAATTTCAAAAATTGATTCACTTAGAAATTTTCTACTTGAATTTCAAAAATTCAATTTCGTTTATCTTTGGAATCCAATGATGTCAAACATCCATTCAGCTAAATTTTAGCTTTCAAACAATTTCCAGATATCAATATGATTAATAGCATCACTATAATCATTCACAGATTCATATCACAATAGAAATAAATTCAATCAATGTGAGGGGTCCAGTTGGATCCCTCCAACCTGTTTCCCTGCATCCAAAGATGTTAGCACAATACCAATTCCGCTCCAGTATGGAATTATCGCGGTATATAGGTTTTTATAAATCCGCTTACTAACGGCGCAATAGGGTCTCATCCGCTATACGAGGCGGGAAATCATCAATCCAATATATACATATGCCAATATGTATATATTGCTACATATAATAGATATATCCTAAAATATCTAATATCAACAATCCAATAACAATCATCAATCAATAATAACTGTAAATTCAAATTTCCTTCGAGTGAGAAAATCTCACCTTAGATTTATATTTTGCAGTCCAGTTTCCATCTTGACTTGATTTCTAGATTTATACCTTATATAACAATTGTACGATCTTAATTAATATTTGAACTGAATCGAATAATAATAATAAATTTCCATTTAATGGATTTATTTAATTTTAAACTAACAATATAAGTTTTTGAACCGATTTCTCTTACCAATTTAATTAAATCGAATAAATAATTTTCCACTTGCTAAATTAAGTTAACTAGTGATTAAAATAAAATTTAATAGGTTGACTTAACACTTTATTCTCAAATCCATTATTTAAAAATAAGCTAGTATATTTATTATCTTTTGAACTACCTATATATTATACTTATTTTATTTTATTTCCTGAAAACTACATATGTACATACATCTCACTGTTATGTGTTTATAAATTAAAACTGCATATATACGTCCCTAATCAAATTTACATTTCTCTTCGATATATATTCAGATAAATAAACAAATCAATACGAAAATCTTACTGTCGAAATTTGCGATCGAATGAACACTGTCGCGACTGTAAATACACCGAGCCCTAAGGCCTGACCTCTCCCATCGCCTCTGCTTGATGCCAGCCTCGAGCACACTGCCTTCGACCACATCATCACGCGCCACCATCGAACACGATTCCCCAAAATCAGAGCGCTGCTGCCTCCCTCGACCTCATCGAAGCCAACGCGATTCGATCGCTCCTAACTGCTTCGCCAAGCTCGAGAACGCCTGCCCTTCATCGCGACAGCGAGCTCGCGAAATCGAACCAACCCCAGCACGCTGCCATCTGCCTCGTACTCGCGAATGTCATCGCGAAGTCCTCCCTGGTCGTGACGACTCGCGAACCACCTCGCTGTGAAACCCTACTTCGCCTTTGCCGCCGCCCCAAATCGAACGCCACTCGACCCAGTCCCCTTCCTCGCGTGCGCGAGTGCCTGACTTCGCCTCCGATTGAAGACGTCGCCTACCCCTTGCCACTGTGTCGTTCGAATCCCCTATCGCGAATTTCTCCTTTCGTTCGAATATGGGTAGAGATTTTGGGGATGGAACGAGAGAGGGACGCGATTTTATTTTATTTTGTTTTCGATTGAATTTCAGTTGAACTGGGAAGGGAGTATTTGAAACGAAAGGGTATGGGCTGCACGATTCTCCCCGTGATTTCAGACGTGAATATAGGCGTGGTTGAGGGAAGAACGTGTGCGTTGGCTAACCTTTAAAATTTAAATTTTTAAATTGAATTCGAATTAAAATCCAACCCGTTTACTCACCGTACGGTCACATATCAATTCCAAAAAATACGAAATTTGAAACCCGGCAATAATACAATATTCCGGACCCAATGGAACTGGTTTCGTCGAATTCCGAGACTGTGCCTTGGACGACTACTTTTAAATATCGATACGAACGATATAATTTCAAAACTGAACGAAACAGTTTGAAATTAGATTCTGAAGCTTTAATTATCTTCAGTATTGTCAATACGAATTTTAAAAGCCTTCGAAATATTTTTCTTCAACTTAAAATTGAAGATATAAATTTTTATTCAATTCAATAGATTAAATTCTGAAATTAAATCGCCAATTTCAAAGTTATATTGAGGATTCAAATTAAATTATCATTCAAATATTTAAAATTAATTAAATATTCTCAATTTAATTTGGTCAAAATTCTGGGTCGTTACAAACTTCCCCCCTTAAAAGAATTTCGTCCTCGAAATTACAAGTTAGGAAAAATGGTCCTTAACTCGTCTACTATCTTTCAACATTCTAAATAGTTTTATCAATTTTCAAAACAAATCTTTCTACTAAAGATTCATTATTATTCAACTAAATTCCCAACTTCAATTTTAAGTTTCAAACAACATTGTTTCTTAACAATTTAATTTTTTAAGTTTAAATTCAAATTTTAAACTTTCAAAATTTCTCAAAAATTTTCTAACACTCGAAATTTTCGAAAAATTTCGCCAGCGTCTCCTTTGCGCGGCTAATACGGCACGACTACAAAACGTCCCTACGGACTCTCAGATTTCAAAAAGAAAAAGAAAAAGCCAAGCGGCTAGAGAGAAATCATCAAAAACTCATATTATAATTCAAATACATACCTTTTTCGAGCAATTTGAATTATTTGTGAAATCAAATTCAATTCCCTTTATACCTGTATATCTACTAGCCATAATATCTAGTTGCATATATTCAAACCATTTCGTACATTCAATTACAAAATTTTCAATATAACTGCTTATATCATCCTCTAATTCACTATTGAAGTTACATATTCAATTTCGTTCAATTTTTCATTTCACATTCATTTGAACTTATAATTCACATTTTCAATTCTATTGGAATTTAATTTATCTTCATTTATAATCATTGAATTTAATTCGTTCAGACCTTATCCATTTGGTCAATAATCAATTAGCTTTACTTACTAACTTTCAGTTTACTACTTCATTTATCAAATTCAATTCCAGTTCTATTTACTTTCAAATTCAAAATGAATTTTAACATTCAATTTCATTTTCTGGCACTTGCAATTGCAATTTATTCATTCATTCGCTAATTCATTCGTTTTTCAATTTGAATTTCATTCTAATCAAATTTCAATATTCTATAAGTTATCAACCTATTAATATTTCGTAAGTATTTTAAATAGGATTCCAGAGTTTACCAACATTTCAAATCATTTTGAAAACAATTCAAATTCCATTTGAATTTCCAAAACAAAAACCCAAATTTTCAAACAACTCCTATTTAAAACAATTTGACAGCAATTTCTCTTTTGGAAACCCGAAAATGAATTCTAATGATGTGGCCATCATCATCAGGATTATTTTCCAGCGACCTAAAAGAGTTTAGAGCTTTCAACTCTCCAAAATACTTTTCAAAACCTTTGAAATTCATTTTCAAATCAAACAGATTTAAACTTCCAAATCTCCAAAATTTTCAAATTCTTTTCAAAACATTTCCAAATACCTCTCTGGAATTCCGTTTCAAATTACAAATCATATTTATAATTTATATTCTTAAATTTCATTCGTATGTGAATTTATTTCTTAACTTTGGAGTTACGATTTCAGTTTCTTATTCAGTTTCAATAGTAATGATTTAATATTATTACTTCTAGCAACCATGCAACCATATACTGTAATAATTTACAGAAAATCATTTCTTTTCTATACAAAAATAGTTTTGGGCAAAATTATTTCATTCACCCTATTTAAAACAATACTGTGCCGAATTGTTCTATTCAAGTGTTTAGAAACCCCTTCGATACAGTTTTGCAAGACTGTGCCGACGAAGGTTCATATACCACTCAATAAACCAATCATCACAATATAAAACAATTTTATATTCAATAACAAATACGCGCTCATATCTATTATTACACTCAACTCATTCTAGAGTACTGCTGACTCTATCTCTATTGAGTAACACCCAACAGAGCAGGGTTGTCGCTTAACCATATGCTCTGATACCAAATGTAAAGACCCGCAAATCCGTCTTCCGAAAACCCGACACTGCTACGTCCACTGTAGCAACTGCCGAACAAATCGGATGGCGGAAACGCGAACTTTAATATTTAAAAGAAGAGGAGGAAGAAAAGATATAAGAAAAAGAGAAGAAAGAGAGAAAAGAATGAAGAACAACAACACGGAAGAACAACCTCAGATACAGAAAACAATATCAGAATCTTACACATCGCAGCGGAACAATATATAATAAATAAACACTAGTCTTTTAAAACAAAGAACTATATCATTTTATATATACATCAATCATCAGAGTCAATATACAACAATGGACAGTTATATAAACTTGTCCTCATACAGAATACACAGCGGAATAAATACTATCAGATACAAATACTACGTCTCGCCATCCAGCTTATCTCCAAAGCTCCAGAATATCCAGAATATCCTGATAATCTAACTCTAGACTGCCCGTGTGGAAATTTGTGGGCACCCAGAGTTTAGAAGGGAAACAATAAACTCCGAGTCAGTCATGGTGACTGGTGTGAGATCGTAAAACAGTTATTCTTTAAAATAAACAACAGAGAACTTTAAAGTAAATTCGCAATGCTTTTGGAAAATGAAACTACCATAAGACCTCCCACCACACACACAATGCAAACGCAGACTTGGAGGAGATTTCTTCTTATGATAGTCAAAGATGCTTACTACGCAAAAAAAATCAAATTCTTTTTGATATTATTATTAGTGCATAGTGTAGAAAACATTTCGAAAGTAGAATATAAATCTTAGCCAGCATAGGTACCATTATAGTATGCTTGCTATAGCTGCCATATTAGATGACAGGTTCTACAACTAAAACCGTACAAGTCGCGTATTGTTTCTTTGGATTTCCAACAAATGGTCAGGCTAAGGAACTTCCTATCCACGATGGGTACGTCCCTGGAATAGACGACCCGAGAACCTAACCGGATCTCTGCCAACACAAGGCTGGGTTACCTCTGCAAAAATAGGTAACTACTGACACGCGTATGCCATCCCCCGATCGTCACCGATCTTCCCGAGGATCCCCGATTTCCAACAAACCACATAGAAAAATAATGCAGTAACCACAGAGGTTAAGTATCTGGGCTCCATACCATGATACCACCTTTATCCAGAAGGAATGACATACACTAAGGGGCGCTACTCCCTAGAACCTTGCCGCATCCTTCCTGTTTCGACCATTTCCGGGGTGTGAGGCTCGATGAAGTCTCGTCCACAAAGCTACGCTTTCTCAAAAAGCCCTGCTTCGGGTCAAACAAAAATGATCAACCTATGATCACAAAGATATAAGATCAAACAAATGATCATATCACAAATGATCAAACACTGATCATTTCACAGCAACACTCAGTATGCCACGTTACCAAATTGGGATATATCGCTGATAAATTTCAACTACATAACCTCTGAGCTCGTACGTCTCAGAGAAGGGTGTTAAGCTAAGAGAATAAATTCTCCGCCACCAACAGAAATGTATTTGAAAGAAATCAGCTTTATATCTCAAAGTGTAACGTCAGACACACAATCCATACAAGTCTGTTCCGGGATCGAACAGAACCGAAGGCACTTCTCACGAAGCCCTTGCACATCCGGATAGTTTTCAATCACGTCAGGACTTCCCGTCACTAAGGGTGATAAAACCTCTAAACCGAGGATCAGTCGGTGTAGAGTAACTCGACGGTAATCCTTCCGTTTTCAAAAATATCCGGTCTTCAACACCGGTCTTCAAATGCGATTCATAACGACGTATCACATATTCGGAATGGGTTATACGACCCCATGGTCCTTTCCCGGTTAACCCGAATAGTGAGCGTTTATTCAAAAATAAGTGTGGCATTTAAATTCATCCAATTCACAACAAATACCTATCTAAAGGTAATTATTGATAGTCGGTTATTTAACTATCAATAAAGATGCGCAACATCATCAGATTCCAAATAATTTTCCCAAATTATTTATTCTTCAAAAATATCTTTATAAGATATAAAATTTCCACACTTAACCATTTGAAAACAATTTCAAATATTCACTTTTCAATTTATCTTTAAAAGATAAAAACTCAAACAGTTCATTTCACATTGGAAAAGCATTTCCATACTTATTTAAAAATAAGTAATTCACAAATCATTTATTTTCAACACTTAGAAAATATTCGATATACTTAAAATCAAAATTAAGTATATATCTCATTCTTTAAGGAAATCATTCTTAAATCTCATTTATTTGAGTCAAAACGAATGTTGCGTAAAACATCGTTACGACGACTCGAAATCACTAGTATAGGGATTCAGAATTAAGATAGATATATAAATCCCAATACTATATAAAAAATATTTCCTTTCGGAAATCATTTACTATAACAACAGTGTTATAGTCCACCATTTCCTTATTTTTCGAAAACGTCTATTTCAACAATAAATGTTGAAATCTATGATTTCGATAGTTCACACGTTTTAAAACATCTTTTAAAACAATTAACTTCATTTCATAATATCGCATTCCCAAAACCCTATCCATTTTACTTAAAAATATATTCACTGTCCAAAATCGTGAATATACTTCACTAACCACATTTCAGTCTTTCCTACACATTTTATTTCAATAGAAATTCGCTATTTAAAATCGCGAATATATCTTCTTTAATGTCCTTCTATATTTAATTTATCCAATTCAATCTATTTCGAATTTATAAAACAACGTTTAAAAATTCTATTTTCTATTCTATAACAACTTCGATTTCATAAATTTCCTTTAATGACCCATTCAATTTTATAACTCAACGTATACATCAAAAATCCATATTATAAGTTAAATACTTATAATTTATTTATTTTAAAAGAAATCGTTCTTTTAAACTTTACAAACTGTAAATAAATCCATTTTAACATCATTTCCATTTTTTAAATCCACATTCCCAAATATTCACTTTTAACCCCGAAATCAAATCCCAAATTTGATTTCTAATTTTACTTCAATACCAAATCAATTTCAATATTCATTTCTAAATTTATTTCCCATTCCAAATCATTTTTATATTGATTTTTCCAAACTTGTTTCAATTTGCCAATTAAATTTATAATTGGACTTCCAACCTATTTCCCTTTTAAATAAATTTCTCTTAAAGAAAATAAATCTCTTTATCTTTTTCCAACTATTTAGAAATCCAATTTTTAATTAAATTCTTCAATTTAAAATCACTATTATACGAAATTCATTTATTTAACGTTTTCACTTGATTCTGGAATTAATTCGATAAGAATATAAAAATTTACTTTTTATACTTTAAAAATTCCTTTCTTCAAAATTTCTTAAATTTCAAAAATTGATTCACTTAGAAATTTTCTACTTGAATTTCAAAAATTCAATTTCGTTTATCTTTGGAATCCAATGATGTCAAACATCCATTCAGCTAAATTTTAGCTTTCAAACAATTTCCAGATATCAATATGATTAATAGCATCACTATAATCATTCACATATTCATATCACAATAGAAATAAATTCAATCAATGTGAGGGGTCCAGTTGGATCCCTCCAACCTGTTTCCCTGCATCCAAAGATGTTAGCACAATACCAATTCCGCTCCAGTACGGAATTATCGCGGTATATAGGTTTTTATAAATCCGCTTACTAACGGCGCAATAGGGTCTCATCCGCTATACGAGGAGGGAAATCATCAATCCAATATATACATATGCCAATATGTATATATTGCTACATATAATAGATATATCCTAAAATATCTAATATCAACAATCCAATAACAATCATCAATCAATAATAACTGTAAATTCAAATTTCCTTCGAGTGAGAAAATCTCACCTTAGATTTATATTTTGCAGTCCAGTTTCCATCTTGACTTGATTTCTGGATTTATACCTTATATAACAATTGTACGATCTTAATTAATATTTGAACTGAATCGAATAATAATAATAAATTTCCATTTAATGGATTTATTTAATTTTAAACTAACAATATAAGTTTTTGAACCGATTTCTCTTACCAATTTAATTAAATCGAATAAATAAATTTCCACTTGCTAAATTAAGTTAACTAGTGATTAAAATAAAATTTAATAGGTTGACTTAACACTTTATTCTCAAATCCATTATTTAAAAATAAGCTAGTATATTTATTATCTTTTGAACTACCTATATATTATACTTATTTTATTTTATTTCCTGAAAACTACATATGTACATACATCTCACTGTTATGTGTTTATAAATTAAAACTGCATATATACGTCCCTAATCAAATTTACATTTCTCTTCGATATATATTCAGATAAATAAACAAATCAATACGAAAATCTTACTGTCGAAATTTGCGATCGAATGAACACTGTCGCGACTGTAAATACACCGAGCCCTAAGGCCTGACCTCTCCCATCGCCTCTGCTTGATGCCGGCCTCGAGCACACTGCCTTCGACCACATCATCACGCGCCACCATCGAACACGATTCCCCAAAATCAAAGCGCTGCTGCCTCCCTCGACCTCATCGAAGCCAACGCGATTCGATCGCTCCTAACTGCTTCGCCAAGCTCGAGAACGCCTGCCCTTCATCGCGACAGCGAGCTCGCGAAATCGAACCAACCCCAGCACGCTGCCATCTGCCTCGTACTCGCGAATGTCATCGCGAAGTCCTCCCTGGTCGTGACGACTCGCGAACCACCTCGCTGCGAAACCCTACTTCGCCTTTGCCGCCGCCCCAAATCGAACGCCACTCGACCCAGTCCCCTTCCTCGCGTGCGCGAGTGCTTGACTCCGCCTCCGATTGAAGACGTCGCCTACCCCTTGCCACCGTGTCGTTCGAATCCCCTATCGCGAATTTCTCCTTTCGTTCGAATATGGGTAGAGATTTTGGGGATGGAACGAGAGAGGGACGCGATTTTATTTTATTTTGTTTTCGATTGAATTTCAGTTGAACTGGGAAGGGAGTATTTGAAACGAAAGGGTATGGGCTGCACGATTCTCCCCGTGATTTCAGACGTGAATATAGGCGTGGTTGAGGGAAGAACGTGTGCGTTGGCTAACCTTTAAAATTTAAATTTTTAAATTGAATTCGAATTAAAATCCAACCCGTTTACTCACCGTATGGTCACATATCAATTCCGAAAAATACGAAATTTGAAACCCGGCAATAATACAATATTCCGGACCCAATGGAACTGGTTTCGTCGAATTCCGAGACTGTGCCTCGGACGACTACTTTTAAATATCGATACGAACGATATAATTTCAAAACTGAACGAAACAGTTTGAAATTAGATTCTGAAGCTTTAATTATCTTCAGTATTGTCAATACGAATTTTAAAAGCCTTCGAAATATTTTTCTTCAACTTAAAATTGAAGATATAAATTTTTATTCAATTCAATAGATTAAATTCTGAAATTAAATCGCCAATTTCAAAGTTATATTGAGGATACAAATTAAATTATCATTCAAATATTTAAAATTAATTAAATATTCTCAATTTAATTTGGTCAAAATTCTGGGTCGTTACAATTCCAATTTCAAATAACCAAAATTCTGGGTCGTTGCAGAGATCTTCCTTTTCCTAGTTGAAGTCATTTGATTTCGATGAATGGATTTGTAGAAAATGGAAGAAGAACGAGAGTGGTTTTCGGTCATTAACGCAAGAGAGCGGGTGCGTGTTTTTCTCGTTTAGGGTTTCGAATGAAATTATAACGTGGCCTATTATCTAAATTTCTGACTCGATTTGTCCACGAAAATTCAAAACTCCAAACGAAGCATGCCGCCTGGCATTCTGTATGTTATACTCCTATTCTGAACACAATGGAACTAGTTTCGGGAGCCATTTCCATCATTCAGAAGATAGCATTTCAAAATCAAATTATTTTAATTAAAGTTCTGAAAATAAATTCTACGGGTTTCAAGCTCGCACGGACTAAAGATAAGTTTGATCGCTACGAAACTTGAAATCCTATAATAATTCACTATTACGAATCCGATGAAACTAGTTCCGTTAAAATCCGAGACAGTGGCCAAAATGCCTATTTTCACATGTTAATTAAGATAAGTAATTTCCAAAAATCAATTTAATCACTTTAAATTCAATTTTGAAATTTAACAATCTTCATTCTGATTTAAATAAAATTTAAATCAGCTTTTGAAATCATTTTCATTCATATTAAATTCAGAGTTCAATTATTTAAATAATTCCAATATTAAATTTAAACAATTTAATTACCCAATAAACTACATTAATAATCATTATATTTCAAATGAATTTTAGTTATCAAACAATTATTTTGTTTTCATCTAAATAATTCAACATTTATTATTCAATCCCAACTATTGATTATAAACACATTCAATACATAAAATTTTATTTCAATACGGGTTATTCGCATAAATCTTCGAAATTTTTTACTTCAAAATTTTGTTCAAGTTCATATTCAATATACTACAATAATAAATCATTAAATTTTTATTTCTAACCATTTTTGTTCAATAATTATACTAAAATCAATAATTTGAAATAGTTAAAAATACGGATCGTTACATTCCCCCCCCCCACTCAAAACTTTTCGTCCTCGAAAAGGGGTTAAGTAAGGAATTTAGCGTACAATATATTTTATTCAAAATAATCAACATAGAAAACTTCAAAGTCTTATTTGAAAACCTTTACTACGCTTCTACTACGCCACACCGATATCGGTTTACGAAAATAACAACTTATTTATAAAACAAGTTATAAAATTTTAAAACCTTAAAATTTTCCTAACACCAGGATTTACGAAAAATTTCGGCAGCGTCTCCTTTATGCGGCTCGATAAAAAAAATTTACAATAAAAATATATACCACAAATATACCAAATATACATCTCATCTCAATGATGAGGCATCCCGTAGGGATAAATATAAAAATGCAGTACGTAATCCGAGATATGTACCTTATTATTAAGAATATAAGTGAGTTCGCTCATATTAAGCAAGCAAAAGCAAATCAAATCTGCATATACGTCCCAACGGTCTTCGTTTGTACCTATCTCAGCTCAAATTAAAATAATAGTCACTTATAAAAGATATAGAAACATGTATGAGTTTAATGGAACCATATAACATGAATTTTGAATCCAAATCGTAAGCATAGACACTAATACACAAACATAATAATCATATGAAACCAAAAACAGTTATAACAATGATTTACAACAAAAGAAACCATTCAAAAATTATTAATATTCATCTAATTAATCCAAACTATCACAATTTACATTTCCAATGTCAATATTTAATTTATACACTATCATTTCTTATTATCATTCATTCCTTATTAACATCCAAGTTTTTTTATTAACATTTAATTGGTTTACTTCCAATTTATTCACATATATTTCATTTACATTCAATTTATTCAAATTTCAATTATTTCACTTTTTTTAACACATTTCATATCAATTCATTTATGGACCATTTTATAAAATCATTTCATTTAACCTTACTTAAGTTAAATTTTATTTCATTATCACTTAGTATATTCTCTTTAATACTAATATCATTTATAAACCATTTCATAAAACCATTTAATTTTATTATAAACATTTTATAAAACTCAGCAAATGTTTATTATCACTTCATAACTTAGGTTCATGTTAATTCATTGATTCACTTAATTAGTTCATTTTATTAATTCATGTCATTAACTTTACTTAAGTAAATTTTATTTATAGTCAAATTCATATTAATAAACTTTTCTTTTTGCCACAATTATTTCATTCAACTTTTCTTAAGTTAACTTCATCTCATAATTCATTTCATTAGCTTACTGCATTAATTATTTTATAATTTTATAATCATTTTATACAGATGTATCTTATTTTACAGAATATTATTCAAATTATAATTATCTCAAAAAGCTATAACTAAATCTTAAGAGATCCTTTGCAAAAAAAAATTATTTTACAAACAATTTACAAAGATATGGTTTAATTTATTATTTGTTTGCCTTCTCTTAAGTTCATATCTAAATAGTATTTTCTTTTTACTACTCAAACTATTCATTTAACATTTCTTAGAACATTAACTAAGTGTATAACATTTCTTTATTTAACATTCGCTTATTTCATATTTAATTAGTTAACATTCAATTTATTAAAACTTATTCCATTTGCATTCAATTTATTTACATCCAATTTAAATCAAATTCAATTACTCACATAAATTTTACTTACGCCCATTTATTCACATTCAGTTTCTTTGACACCTAAATTGCATTTCATTTTATAATTCAAGTTCGTATTCATTCTATTAATTCATTTTATAACTTAAGTGGAATTAATTCACTTTACTAATTCATCTAGTTCCATTCAATCCAATTCAATTCATTTAATCCTAATTAAGTTAAACTTTATTTCATTTAATCTATTACTTAGTTTATTTTACTTTGTTTAAATTAAAATTTTCTTTTCTTGTCATTCACATTCAAAAAATTTAAAATTTGTTTTTAGTTTAATATTTCTCAAATCTATAAGTTATACAACTAATTCACTTAAAATTTCATTTCATTATTTTATCTAAATTATTTCAAATACAATTCACTTTCATTAAGCTTTCTTGAGTTATACTTCATTTCACTAATTCAATTTACTTAACATTTCTTAAGTTAATTCTTTTATTTCATATCTCAAATTCAAATTTTTTTTGCTTGCTTAATCAAAATGTTCAACCATTTTTAAAATTCGGTCTTACTTTCTTGTTCAAATTCATAAGTTAGAAACTTATTTCTTATCTATACTATTTTCAATTTATAAGTTCAAAAACTATTTTCATATGTTTATCAAATCATACTTGGAATAATTTTTCACAATCAAAACTTGATTTAACCGGAAACAAATTTCTTTTGGTAGCAATTCTCACTCAGAAGCTCGAAAATGAATAATGGCTATGTTGAAGTCGTCCCTGGAATTATTTCCCAGCAACTAAAGCGAGTTCAATGCTTTTATTTATTTCAAAAATCTTTTCAAAATATATTTCTAGTCAAAACACTTTCAAATAATATTATTATTTAATTTTAAGGCTTTGAAAACAATTTTGAAAGCAGTGGGATTGAAATTCTAAAATTCCCAATTTTTAAATCATTTCTGTTTATAAGCTATATTATAAATATACTTTTACAACTCCATTACCTTATTATGAAAACATTTCGTTAATTTACACCTTGGTTATTGTAAACAATTCTTATTGTAATTAGATTTCAATTCAATTTAATTATCAAATGCTTCGCGTAATAGAATTCACAAAGTATTCGTTTTTATTTTAATTCAACTTATCATCATCGATAACTAAATATTGTCATCTCCTAACAACAACTTCATTAATAATCATACATGTTTATGAAAGTAATCATTTTAAATATAAAATATAATTTTCGGTAAAATTATTTCATTTACCCGATTTTAAAACAATATTATGTCGACTTTCCTAGTTTAAGTGTTTAGAAACCCCTATCAATAACTTGGCATCCCATGCACCGACCAGAATTCACAACTAACTCAATGGATAAGTAAGCACAATATAAAATATTTTATAACACTAACAATTACGCGCTCTCATATATACACACTCAAACAAACTCATTCTAGGGTATTACTATCCTATCTCTAATGAGTCAAACGCCCAAAGCTAAGGTTATGGCTAAACCAAAGCTCTGATACAAACTGTGACGACCCACATTTTGGAAGGTTTAAATCGACAATAATCCAAATATGTCCAACTCAAACAATCCGAAACACAGATAATCAATGAGGTTAATTAAGAAAAATAAGAAAAGAAGAAGAACAAACATAGAAACTCGTAGTGGAATGACAAAATATAATAATCAAATAAAGGTTCATGAAGTGGTTTATACTATACATTTGATTATAATTTTACAACATAAATCAAAGTTATATGTATACAACAGAACAATGGAATAATGCACCGGAATGACCAATGTGGTGAAATAATACTAGTAATAATAATATACCAAATATTCTCCTTCGTTCTCCAAAGAATATGATCTTCAATACGCTGAATACTCAGGACTGACCCAAGCGTAGTTAAAAGACAAAACACTCAAGTAAGGACTAAAATATCCTTATGTGATTCAAATCAATATCACATATAACAAGAGTGTAATAGCGTCAGAGATGTGTACGGGGTTTTACATCTCCTATCCAATGTACAACGAGCGTGCAATAACTCAAGAGATGTTACAGGATTTTCCATCTCTTAAGGATCCTTCAAAATATTTATATATAGTAAAATACGTTATATATGTAATGTCTAATCAACAAAGTAAATATTTTTCTTAGCGTTAAGGCTTTACATTAATCCTCCTTAATGCGTTTTTAAGCATTGTCGTATAGTTTGCATATAACGCCCCAGTAGCACGTCGAGGGATAGGGATGCGCCATGATACAACAACAGTAAACTAAAATTGTAGTGGTCTTCTATATGGATAAAAGTATGATAAGGCACGTGTAACGACCTGATATTTTCAACCATTCGCATCCATTATAAGTGTATAGGTAGACACTCATGCCAGAATTGAATTGCTCAAAATACCACGTTGTAAATAAAAATTTGGCAAATCTCAGAATATGTAGTAAATAAATAATCACAGATCACAGACACAGAGTAAAATAATGCAGCGGAAGTAAAAGAAATAGTAGTTCATGAAGCTACTATATAAATATATCAGAGTTACATGAGATATAATAGAAGAAATAGAATACAACAAAAGTCTCAATATAATAACCATGTACAAGCTGAGTAGAACAACATAATTGAAATAGATAGGACAAGACAAGCAGATAATCTCCAGCGATTCAAATCTCCAAGTGAGTGGAAATCCAAATCTGTGAATAACTCAGGCTGACCCGAGCGTAAAGCAAAACACAAAACACTCGAGTTAGGACAATATATACTTATATAATGTAAACCAACTCAAGCGAACTGTAATAAGGGTACAAGTAACTTAGAGAATGCTTGGGATCGCCCATTCTTTAAGGATCCGTTAAACTATTTACTATGTAGTAATATACGCTATATACAGTAGTGTCTAATTTGCAAAGTATAATCATATAGAAAATAGCGTTAAGGGGATGGAGAACCTTAACGCGGTCGGATCTTAAAATCATAATCGTAGTAAAGCTCGATATGGTAGGTGACACGGCACACAAGGCAATGCCAGGGTAGATATACCAATTACGCACACGGACTGATGGATACGCATAGCAGCCACTACCGTTCCACCTCGAACAACACTCCCAAATCGGAGGATGGACATCTAATCAATCACAAGTAAGAGTATAATATCGAAGAAATGTGTCCGAGAAGAGGTGCTACCTCACTGGTCCGAGATCGCTCCTGTTTTAGCCACCTTATGCCAACTCACGGGAGTTGGGTCTACGTAACATACCTTAAGAACGTCGCCACCATCCTACTTCATTCTGGAATCTCCACCGCGTACACGGTTGTCAAAGTGGTTTTCGGTATCGACAGAGAGTATGTCCATATCCGATCCCGGTCTCTTTGCCAACCAATCGTTATTATAACCCGTGGTTATAACTTTTAAAAACAATACTTTACTTCAAAATAAAATATCATTTCAAACCATATCTTTATCAAAATAAAGATTAAATCAATTCCAAACCATTTCCATATATTTAAATTTTCATATCATTTCAAAACTTCATTTCAAATCATTTCCTTACAAAACTTCATTTCAAATCATTTTAATAAAATAAAATATCTTATCCTTACAAAACTTCATTTCAAATCATTTTAATATAATAAAATATCTTATCAGTTCAAATCCAAATATTCAACTTTAAATACCTTTTAAATTCAAAGATATCGTTCATTTACTATCATTTCAAATCACCTTTAAATAGTTTATATTCCAATCAAAATAATTCATTTAAACCTTTTAAAAGTGTAATTATTATACTTTTAAATCAAGTATTCAATTTCCAAAGTTTCAAACCATTCTGAGTTCGTTTACTAAGTCAAAAACCTAATTATTAAAATTTCAGCATTTCACAGCATTTAAAAACAACTGCTATAAGTTATATTTGAAACCATTTTTAATTCAGCAAAGACAACACTTAAAACTGATGTTAAAACTCAGTTTTAGTTGAATTATAGTTCAAAAACATAAAATACAGCATTTCAGAAGTGCTGCGGTAGTTCAGATTTCAAAACAAGGGTTAAATTTGGTTTCAGCAAAGACTGCAGACCATTATAGCATTTCCAGAGAATGCTATAATATGCCTGAGTTCAATATTAGCCTATAAGTTCAATTACAGCAACTACAGCATTTCAGAAATGCTCTAATAGCTCTTTTTACACAATTTTAGTTCAAAACAGAATCTATAGCATTTCTGAATGCTATTAAAAGTAGATTTCAGGTGTTAGTGTATTTCCAGCAATTAAATAACTTTAATTTAAAACACATAAACATTTTAAAAATCATATTTTAACATTTAAAATGTTCATTTACATATCATTTAACATATATCTTTTTCACAATAAATTTCTTATAATTAAATCCGATTTTCAACAATTTACTTAATAAGTTTAAGTGTAAAGGTTCCAATTCTTCACATTTCAACAAATAGACTTAACACTTCAAATTTAAATTACCATTTCACAATTTAACAAAATTTCCAATTTTATTTAATTAACTTAAACCTTTAATTAAAAACAAATTTCACATTTCCTAGTCAAGTTATATTTTAAAAGATCACTTTTAAACATTCATTTATTTAACCACTTAAATTCATAGAAAAATCAATAATACTTTAATAAATCACTTAAATTCAAATTTTATCAAATTATCATATTTACCATTTCCAAATAAAATTTAATATCCATTTTATTTATATAACTTAAATATCATTTTTAACTAAAATTCCAAATTTCCAAACTTGAGGTATATTTCAAAAAATCCAGTTAAACCATTCATTTATTACATTTTTAACACATAGAAAAATCATAATTTCTTTAATTCAAAATATTTCAAAATATGTTTAAATCAAATTTCATAAATTTATATTTTTAAAATACTTAAAAATATCCAAAACACCTTATAAAATAACCATGGGCCTGTATATAATTTTCTAACCTAGGTCAAGTGATACGGATATATATCATTTCAATCCGTAGTTAAAAAAAGAAAAATCCGGGTTCTATCATTTCAAACCCGCAATCCCAAGTTAAAATAAATTAAATAAAAATCGTTCAGGCCTATCATTTCAGCCCATAACGATTTTTCCCTATTCTAAAGTCCGTTCGGGTATGTATCATTTCAACCCATAGTGATTCTAGTCTACAGGGAACTTGCAATGGTGATAACAAATATAAATAACAGAATAACATTAAATAACAGTAACATATGATATAATAGGTGTAATAACAGGTGTGAACATCATATGATAATAAGCATATATAACATGATAATATATTTCTACAGATTCGCAGGGTGTCAATTTACTAGTTATATAGGTACATATTGTCTGGTGAGAATAACTCACCTGTTTGTGCTGGAGATATCAAAACTAATGACACAATGGAAACAAAAGCACGATGAAAAGACTACGGACTTGAGTGGAGAGCAAGATCCAAAGCTACAACTCTTGTATTACAACCCAAAACATACATCAAAACAAACACAATTTCAACGCACTTGAAATGGAATAACTTTTAAACGAAAAGAGATTTGAATGTCAAATCTTTTGCCTTGTTTTCTACAATTCTTTGCATGGCCTAGGGGTTTATTTAGGTCAGGTTTGACATGACTTTGGCTCAGGTTTGATCATAGGAATGCATGGCATAAAGGCTAGAACATGTGGAGGAAGTTGCAACACAAGAATATCAAGAGACTAAGCAACATAGTGGAGTTTGGTTCAACTTTTGGCTCGATCTATGGGTCAAATGGCTCGGCCATCATCTGGTACAGGTCTGGACAGAGGTTTGGGTGATGAGTAGCAGCAGCCAAAGGTCATGTAGCAAGTGGTGGTGGTGGCTAAGGGGGTGGCCAAAGCAAGATATGGAGGGTAGGTGATGATATGTGTGTTCTAGGCAATGTTTTGTGGAGTTTTGTGGTGATGGCTTCAAGTGGAAGGTCATGGCCTGTCTTGGTCAGAGGGAAGGGAGTGTTTGCTGTAGTAGATGGAGGAGGTGATGATGGGGATGAAGGTGGTAGAGGCTAGGCCAAGCAAACATGTGAAGAGATCAAGGCAAAATTGCATAGAAAAGTAAGAAAAAAAGTAGAAAGAAAAGAGGGAGATTACCAAATTTTTTTGCAAGATGGAGGCCATGATTTTTTTTAGGGTTTTGGAGCTTTGAAAATTCGTGAATAAGATGAGGGAGTCGGCTGAAAATGAATGAGGAAAAGAACGGCAAAAAATAAAATAAAAGATGTATTGATTGAAAAGAAACGGTAGAATTCAAAAGGGCTAAGCACACAAAAGGTATTAAACTCTTCATATATCTTTAATTCCTTTTTTATAACTTTATATTTCTGAAAAAAATAATAATCCCAGATAAAATTTCGAAATTTTATCAAAATATAATAATTTATATAAATATTTATCAATTATATAAAGTTAAATTAAGAAAATAGCTAAAATAGTAAACTAGTCTAGAAAATTTGGAATTGAATAGAATAAATTTTTAGAAAATTCATATGAGCTTGTAATATATTTTTAAACATAAATAATAACATGAAATAAAAATATATTCACAAAATAAACATTTAAAATTTAATTTACATATAATTTCTAATGAAGAAAATAGCAGAAAATAGGAAAACAGCCTTTTAAAAATAGGAAATCATCATAGTAAATTTTGGAAAAATTCTATTATTATTTTTAAAATATTTAGAGATGGAAATATACATAAATAAACATATTGACACATATTAAAATAAAATATAAGAAAGAAAATATGATTTATAAAATTTAAAATAGGCAAAATTGCACAATAAAACAAATTATACTAAAAATTGAAATGTACATAACTTTTTCATTTTAACTCCGTTTTCAATGAAACGAAAAGTAGTGTTCAAGTTATTACATCTATTTTTATAATAAAAGATAAAATTTATAATTTCAAACTTTTAAAATTTTAAGTTTAAAAGTCAAAGTTTGACTATTTTAACCAAAATTCACATTTTCTGGAAATATTAAATTTAGTCATATTTGGAATTCTAATCCACATACAAAATCAAAGTTTTTATATTTACAATAACAAAATTTATTCTTTTCATAAATAAAGCTTTTAAATCTGGAAATATCAATTTAAAATAATTGTAAAATACAGGGTTGTTACAGCACGTAAGGCAATGCCCAAGGTAGGATACTACCAGTTCAGGTCGTAAGGCTGGTGGAAACGCATCGTAGCCACGGCCGCCCACGCGTCCATCCATCCTATATCGATTCAAAGGGAGGTTATCTAAATCAAGGTGAACCAATCGAAACCAACAACAAGGAAATAGTATGGACAGAGTCCAAAAGAAAATCGAAGAATGGATTTCCGCTAAGGGTAGCTTGGCCCTGTCAACCCGTCCTGCTTTAGTCATTTCAAATTGGCACAAGTGCCGGGGTCTATCCATCATCGTTCCCTTTCTTCAAATCAAGCAAACATATGACAAATCCAACCAATTTGTTCCGCAGTCTCCTCCATGTAAACAGTTGTTAAAGTGGTTCCAATATTGACAGAGAGTATGCCAATAAGAGGCCCCGGTCTCCTTAACAACCAAACATCATTTTACACACTGGTTGGTTCTTTTACATTTCGAGAACAATTCATACTTGATATCAAAATATCGTATTCACTTCAAAAATCATATTTACTTAAGATATATTATTTGCACTTCAGTAATCATTTCGAATTTCAACTTAGGTTAAAACTTCATTTTAACCCAATTCGCATTTAAATCAACGATTTAAATATAAATATTCCAACCTTACCCAATTTGAATTTTAGAAAATAGTTTGAATTGTTTAAAAGTTAAAATAGTGTAAATAGTTTAGATATTAAATTAGATTACATATTAAATGATTTGAAATTTAAATAATTTGGAAATTTAAAAAAATGAATTTTAAAAAAAAATTAGGAAAATAGTTTGTAGTAAAATATTTTCAAACTCAAAACTATTTCTTCCCATTTTCAATAAATCTGGACTCAGGTCCAAATTCCAATCAATTAATTAAATTGCAAATCTTCTAATTCAAATCATTTCAATCTTAAATTAATTCAAATCGACTCAATTTCGATTTCAATTCAAATAAATTTCAATTTCAATTCGAATTAATATCAATCTCGATTTTCATTGATTCGATTCAACTAGTTTAAGTTTCAATCAATTCTCGATCTTAAACCATTTCAGTTTATATAAATTTCAAGTCCAATTTCAATTTACGATTTAAATTATTTAAATCAAATTTAAACTTCAATATTCAATATAAGGTTCAAATCTTCAAACCGATTCAATTACGAGCCCAAGTTTTGAAATTTTCATTTCAATTACCTTTACTTAAATAACTTTGAAGTTCAAGTAAAAGTTCAAATCTTTTTAAAAAATTCAATTTCGATAATTCAAGTCATATTCCAATCATAACTTCAAATTCCAAATTAAATTTTTTAAAACAATTTCTTTTAACAATTTTATGTTCAACATTTCAAACTCGAATTCGTAATTAATTAAATCTTTATGTTGACGCCAAAAATGGGCATCGACACCCGTAGAAACTTATGGATATCAAACAATGAATGAAATCTTAAGAACCAAATATAAAAGTAAATGAACACACAGATTTTATAGTGGTTCGGCAATCTTGGCCTACATCCATTTCATACTTATTAATCTTTCACTAAATTACAATTACAAAAACAGTTGGATCAGCTAGAATTCATTGATACAAGTTTTCAAGAAATAAAAATGGCAGAGCCTCCGGAGTAGGAAGAAGAAGATGGAGCCCCCTTTTCTGAAGCTATGTTTGTAGTATTCATAGCAAAAGACGCATACACAGCTGATCGATGGGTTGTGTTAACTCAATGACCAATAACGATCGACACATACACAACTGATCGTTTTTATTTGCTCCGAACAACTCACTATCATTTTTGAAGGATCCTAAAGGCTTTCTGATATTGCTTATTAAATATGGGATCATACTGGGTTGCAAATTGCAAGTTATAGGTTGTTTATTTCGAAGGCAGAATATACATCGAAAATATGCCGATTGTTAGGTTGCACCCATCAATAATGATCGGCCTTATTGATCGGCCTTCCTCTCATCTTCATTTTAGGATGCGCGATCGTCATGGTATGCTCCACTTGCTACTTCGTCGATGTCTTGGAAGTCTTACATGGATTGGCTTTGTGGTTGTCAATTGAATATTCATTGGTGACTTAAGCTATTTTCCTTGGCGTTCCCTAGCCGATCCAAACAAGTCGTTGTCTCATCCGTAGCTTGTGTATGCGGACTTCAGTCAATTCCAAACTTGAGATATAACTTCACGGGGTCAGGGTTAATGACTTCATGCTTTCCTACTTTGACTTGATTTTGGTTTGAATCTGTTCGACTATCGATTATAGTACTATATGTAGCTGGCTCTTAAAGCTACCGACTATTCGCTCTTGGTCGAATCAATGATTTCACGACTTTGCCAAAAGGTGGGATAACATTTGCCCCCTAAAGTACGTCTTGTGAATAACTTGACCTGCTTTGAATCGTAACAAGTCTGAATTTCCGTGATGGAATCCATTCAGCTTCCTGATTAATTACTATTCTTCTATCGTCTGTTGACAATAGTAATCCGGGGTCGTATTTTGTTTTCATATACAAAGTTGGTCACATAGGACCTACAAACCCTCTTCATCTGATTCAATCTAAAGCTTGACTGTTCCAGGTTCGATCACAATCTTTTATAAATTTCAAGAGGTTGAATTTCTGAACTGTTTTCATGTTTATTCATACACATGTTCATGTTGTCGGTTCCAAGTCGTGTTCGAGTCCACAGGTCGTTGACAATTTTTATGATATTCTGACTGTTTGCATATGTAATCGAATTTCTATGATCATTTTCCATCCCTCTTTCCATTCACCACATTTTTAACCTACTTCATCATATTTCATTCATCGTCATTTTCGTCATTTTTTTCTCTTTTTTTAACTGTCATTGATCATGGAACTGAGTGTTGTGGCTTAGTTAACAAAGAATTCATTCTAAGGTATGAATAACTGATAAAAGCGACCGATTGGCATTAGGATGGGTCGACATGCAATGGAATGGTTGGCATATTGGATTAAGAATGGATCAGTAGACACATTGTTTAGGGATGGATCGGCATGTCCCTAGATGCCATACGGTCGGCCTAACCCCTCAAGATGAAAACGATCGGTCGTACTTGCCCCTATATAAAGCTCGAAACTAAGTCGCTTCCTTTATTTTCTTTTCACATTGCCATCCTTGAGCTAAGAAATGAGACGAGCACTTTTCCTCTTCCCATTGTCGATCCTCACAGCAGTATCCATCTTCCTCTTTATCCAAGCTTCAAATTGACCACGAATCCTTCACTTTTTCTCGATCACGAACATAGGTAAAACATTACCTGAATTTGCTGCATAACTCTCAAATCGATTTTGAATCTAAGACAGTGCATGGGTTAATTTTTCTTTTTCCTTTTTTTGTAAACGTGCTCAATCGAGGCAAGGTGGCGCACCTGGAAGAAGTTAGCGACCTACCATTATCAGGCCGATCGTTCATGGAGGGAGATGATAACGTGACGACGAAAGTTTTAGAGTGGTGGAGATGAACGATTCTAACGATCGTTCGTGGATGATCAGTGGAGCTCTGGTTCAAAAATGAGGGAGTTCGAGGATGGCTCTTGAAAAATCGGATGAGTTAGCTTGGTCGAATATGATCGGTAGGTAGGACGATCGGTCAGAGCTGCTCCATGGATCATTCGGCATATACTTGCTTCCAGAACGTTCGGCCCTTAATATATTGGAATGATCGAACTATACAATATCACAATGATCCATTTATACTTGGACTTAGTGTTTTTACCCGCTCATAAGAATATGACCTATAACATGAACATGAACTCAAACCATGTAACTAGTTCTGGTTTCTTGTACACATTTAAACATAAACACGACCATCATATGACATTATCTCCAAGAATAATAATATGTCGCCTTAGAACAAGTGCCATAACTGAAGAACTTTAAATACCATGTCAAAATTTATCCATAGCTCAGACAATAGTTTGATTTTCGTTAGCTAATAACTATATTTTAAACACATTTCTATGTCTTGTCATCTCTTGTAGTCTTCAGTTTTGCATAACCCGTTATTATATTGATTGGCGCTTTATCACACAACACTCACATTAACAATTCACTAGGAGGCATAAGTCGTTTTTTCTAATTGTGGTTTTTACTAAGTTTGATAGCAAGGGAATCTAGGTGTTTCGGATACTCCACAATCTTGTCAGCCGGATCTTCCTCTTATTGGACTGATTTGGACGTAGAATCTAGTTCAGCAATCGAATCTGACAGCTTGGCACTTAGTCATAATTCAGGATGGCCCGAAGGCTTGGGATCCCAGCTTGATCTTTCCAAAATTGTTCCCATCTTTCCACCAGAAGTTATCGAACCGGCGCCCGATACTTTGGAAGGCGCAATCATCCTTGAAAATCCTCCTGATTCAGTAGCTTCAAAGATAAAGGAAGATGCTATCCAGAGGATTTGCACAAGGCACGAGATTCCTTTTGGTGATGTAATAGTTCCATCACAAGGTGATAGGGTCACAGACCTCCCGATAGGTACACAGCATGCAATAAATTCATGTGTTGGGTGGGATGCATCCAACCGTTCAATTCGTATATCCGGGGGATTTTACATTATCTAAGAATTGCTGCTGCACAACTCCATCCAAATGGCTACGCGCTTCTCGACTGTACATACATGGTATTTATGGAGTTTTTACACGTCCACCCACTATTGAAGACATCCGATTTATACTTTTAAACGATGGACAAGGAGCCTATCATTCACTTTTCTTGAATCGGCGAAGAAATGCCAGATTTTGACCGGTACTTGGAACAAATTAAATGCTTCCAAGAGCGAATGGTTCTTCGTTCGCTGTCAGCCCGGCTTCGCTCGACTATGGCTAGAGAGACGTAACTATTCCTCACTAATTCCATAAATATACAAGGAAAATATATCCAGGTTGCATTCTGACGATGTTATTCATTTTCAGGTGTCATTACCCAACCCCGCGGTGACATTTATGAAGAGGCGGTCTCTATTTTTAAGAATGGTCGACCGAAGATAGAAATATTGAATCTTTTCTCAGGGACGAACGTCTCATCACTTTTGGATTAATAGAGGAAGGCCTAATGTGGGGCTAACCAAAACTGCCCGGTCGGTTGGTACCAGATTACAGGCCGCAACTAGTCAAAGAGGTATTTAATCTAGCCCCATGGTGCCCCCAGTCACGAGCACCCAAGAATCTGCTGATATTAGCACAGGTGGACGTAGTGAAGATGCACTTGGTCGTCATGATGACAGACCTAATCCCGAGGTTGCGTCGGACCCTCACTAGATCCTCAACCCCCGGCCATGATTAAAAGAAAGGTGAAAACGATCGCACATAAGCCTCCAAGAAGTCATCGTTCCAACCCAACTAAGCCGTCGATGACCAACCAATAGATCCTTTGTATGATCTACCAATACCACCCGGTCTTGACGCTTATCACTTCACTGACGTGATTATTGGAGGATCAGAGTCTCCTATTAGAACTAGTTCGGATATCCCTACTTATAGAGGGGAAGTTACACCGATGAGCAAAGCTCGTGCACCTGGTCTATCAGGGGGTTGCACTAGGACACTTACATACACTTGCATGCCCAACACTGCACTGTACTTAACTAGTACTTCATAGTACTCAAAGTTGATCATTACCCACTTTTCTTTGCAGAAACGATGGTAAGGAAAAGGAGCATGTTTGATTCCTTGCAGGACGTACAACATCAGTCATCTGGGTCGCGACCTGGCCCATATCATGGAATTCATGAATATTATGATATTAGCCATCGCCCCAGCCGCGGTTAACGAGGAAGGGTTGATAGGGATAGGCCTGCTCAAGACATTCACATATCAAGATCAAGATCTCCTCCTCAAAAAGGTCCGGAAAGGACAGTAGAATGCACGGACTTGCCCACTGATCCTCCTCCGCCATTCCTACAGCTCCCATGCCTCCAAAACCCTTGATCCCATCTCAGCCTCAACGACAGAGCGATCGCCGCCGTCATGGCAAACATGCTGCAGTGCATAGGCCTAGCAAGGAAAGTGCTGGGGTTGAAATTATTTCTGAGGATTCCCCAGTTGATCCAAATGTTCGCATGGCAGAACTTCGATAGGAATTTCCAAACTTATGCTTCGATGGGTTCTATTTTACTCCTTATCTGAAGAAGGTTTCAGGCAATGTTCAAAGAATGACCATTAATTGCATCATCGACATCCATGTGCAATATCGGGAATGGATGAAGGCCTTGGAAAAAATATCAAAGGTTTCCTTTGAATGCGCCGTAGAAATTGAGAAACTAAAGCGATAAGAGGCCTAGGATAAAAGAATTATTGAAGCTTTGACAAATGAATCAAGAGGCATGTAAAACTACCTTAACCGAAGCCAAAGGAAGGGCCTATGTTGCATTAAAATATATGGCGGAGATGAAAGCTATCCATCTCGATATGGCTCAAGTACTGCATCACCGGAACCAAGAGATAGCACTTGAGCGAGACGCGGCTCAAAATAGCGAGCCTGGGCCTTGAAGGAAATAGTCGAACTCAATGCCAAGATTGAAGATGTGATAAATGATAAGGATGATGCTCAAAAGATCGCTCAAGATTCTTATGAAGAGCTAGTTCATGTTAGGCTCGAGAGAGATGCGGCCACTGAAAAAGGTAAAAATGTCGACACGCTCATTCAATGTGAGACAGAAATGATCACAAACAAGGTGAGAGAGGACCTGATGAATGACCTCGACCCGCTTCTCATTCCCTACAATGCCAATGTACTCAAACATAGAATTTTAGCGTGACTTGGCGAAAACTACTCCTACCAGCTTCATTGTGCCTGGGAATTTCTTGTCTCAGAGAAGAAAACACTTCACGGCTCAGACAATGTCGACGTAACCAAACTTGAGAGTGAAGTGTTGATGAGCAATGAACCCAAAATACTACATGACATTCAGTTTTCTCTTCAGAAAGAGTTTATAACTACTCCTTCATATGAGGGAGGCAAAGGATCCGGGTCAGCGCCTGTGCAGTTAAAGCGCTCGGTGGATTCAATGCGGTTGAGGTGCAAAAAGTCATAGCGGGGATGTAGCGAAGATATAGCGGGATATATCGGATTACTCTAAAATAGCATATAAATCCCATACTTGTTGTTTTTACAAATATATAGATAGTAATTATGTGAAAAATTAACATTCAATTGAATTATAATTAATACAAAAATAATTTTAAATAAAAATATATGCAAATGTATTGTAAATGAACGTAAAACTGTTATATAACTTAATTTAATTTAGTAGAATATTAGAGTATTATCATTTCTAAACATATATAAAAAATTCAATGAAATTAATTAATTTCATAATTTTTATAGCGTATAAATATCATTTTTCAATCCAATTTTTTATAGAAGATATAGCGAAAATAGCGGAATATAGCGGAAATAACGGGATATAGCGGAAATAGCGGGGATTAAAGCGGAAGGCTACATGTTGGGGATATATGGAAAAATCGTAGCGGTAGGAATCCGCTATAAGATATATCGGAGTTATAGCGGGGCTATAGCGGGGCATTAACTGCACAGGTCAGCGCATTCTGATATTGCAACTGAGCTGCACCCGGTGTCTCAAATCATGATCGATTCTGCGACGAGCTCCTCGACTGTCCCCGGGTATGATCTGGATAAACCGCAACTATCCTCGATCCTCGAATGTGGTTTTGAGGATGCTTCATCCCAGCCTGAAATCCACACCATAGAAGGCATTCCATCGATTGTTTCACTTCTCTCGTAAAGTTGGGATGTTATTAATCAATCTTTCTGATCTTTTCTCCTTTCTCTTTCTTAGCCTTAGACTCGTCAAATATTGCTACTCTCTCCTGAGGACCTCAATTGGAGTCACATACGATCGCAATAGAGTCTGTTACAGTTACAACTTCAACCCCCACTTAGAGTGCTCGCGATGAGGCCTTATTTTTTGATGATCAGCTTATGGAGGCGATTCAAGGAGGAAGGTGACCTACATCATGAAATCCCCTTTGACGCAGAAGTGGTGATCACAGGTTCCTTTGATCTCATTGGCGGGGCCAGTATGAAAGAAAGGACTTAGTGAGAGGAGCTCGAGAAAAAGAAGATGAAGGGTGAGCCAGTCGAACAGGCCTCGGATGAGTCGATACCTTCCCCTCTTCAGATGAGCCCTCCCAAAGGGGCGACTCCTTTGGAAGACGTTCCTCACACTTCTAGTGTTGAAGATGCTCCCATCCCTCCAACTCCCAAAGACGATACTGCCTCGGTTCATACAGCTGAGGACACTCCATCCAAGAAAGGCCGAGGTGGTAAGGAATCGAAGAGGGGTGCTAGTAGTAGTTCAGAGGGAGCCACTCCGAAGAAGTGAAAGAGGGACAAGAAATCTAAAGTGTAATTTTTGAGCATGCTAATAATTTAGATATCTGCTTCTCTTCTTGCTGGTTGTATTTATTTGGGCATGGCCCTTTGATTTTGTCTTGTATCTCGTACAACTGGTTTAATGTAACTAAAACCCTTTTGTTCTTTTATATGACGTCAGCATTCGCATCTCCAAATGTCTGAACTATAGCATTTTCATTTCATGTATTTACAATTATTTGTAGTCGAATCGAACAATAATTTGATTAATATGTCTTAAGGCCTTTATACGGTCATGGCCTTGAGTCGTTGTAAACGCAGAATATGGGCCGTAGTGTTAAGCTATCACATCATTCTTCGGACAATCGCATTTCTGTCCCGATATTCAGGTCGTTAAATGCACTATTTGAATGGTCGGGTCTCATCCCAGTAGTGTTAATATGCTGACATAACTTCTAAAAGACTTAAAGCCGGTCGATGAATGGTGAATTCACATTCACCGTATTTTTCTCGTGCCGCCAAGTCTGGGGTATACTTCAATAAGTAAGAGGGAAAGTTATGCTTGCCTTAGGTTCACACTCCGTCACGTCATTGGATCAAGCCAGTAGATAGTAAACTAAGTCGTGCGTACTTAGGTCTTTAACAGTTTGTATTTATTCTACCGATTTCGGGTTGGAATTACTGAAATAGGGAATGTCAAAATCCACTCTTTAATTCATGGAGCTTGCATTCTAATCTGCATTTTGGGAACTTAGAGTCATTCTGTGAGCATTCGACTCGCACTCAATTTGTGTTCATACTTCGTGTAACAACCCAGTATTTCGCAATTATTTATTATCGTTAATAGACGATTATTATTGTTGGCAGATTTCTTTTTGGTGTTTTAATCGGGCAAATTCTTCTAACAATTTGTTAAAAAGGATTTATGGGCTTTATAAAAATCGTGGCCCATATGTGTTTGGGGCCGTGAAAATTTTCAAGACAAATAATCGATCCCCCTCTCAATTTTCGTTCGTTCAATAACCCGTTCCCTCCCTCTTTTTTTATTCACGAACCCTAAATAAAAAACGAAAAGAATGGCGGCCACAATCCTCTTCGTTCGTTCTCGCGTGTCCCCCTGAATCTAATTAGGGCTTGTGTAAATAGAGGATGCCGACCTTGGATTGCTCGATCGAAGGCTTTGCTTGTCGATCGACTAGAGTGCTCACGGCGGCGTCTTTTTGGTCGATGCCGATTATCTGGCGTAGTTCAATGGCGACTTCGGCTGCTTAAATTCGTTGACTAAGGTGAGTAACTTTGTTACTCACATCTAATTTAAAGGCATATGATTTTTGGTTACTTGAATTTCTTGGCTTTGAACTCTCTAGCACTGTGACTTCAGTTACTTTGATTTTTGTGAATGTATTTGTCTTCGGCCTTTTTAAATTAAAGCTCTGGCGATTGCCTCCTTGCTTCTAATCATAGTGAGAAATTTCAAGTTGCTCGCATCTCATTCGATTTCAAGTACATGTGATTTGTGTTATCGATCTTGGATTTTTGGTGATTTTGAACTTGTGCGTCCGTGATTTCTTGGGTTGGGTAGAGTTCTGCTAATGATGTTGAGTGATTTATACAGGGTTCAATGCCCTAAAAATTTCGTTCGTATTTTAAATACGACTTCGTCTAAAAATTTATTCGAAACTGTTAGTTGCTTTGTCTCGGCTGCTTGATGATGATTGAATGGTCGAGATGATTTACGTCTTGTTAAATTGAATATATTTTTGTTGGTAGCCTTATTTACGACCACGACATTGTTTTGAAATTTCGTTATACTTGGGAAAAATGGAAATTCTGATTTCTTTTCGAGATGACCACGGCTTGACTATGACTTTGTTTGATGAATTCTTTGACTTAGACAATGCATTGTTATTTGAAGCACTTCTGTTCGTCCCAGTAACAGCTTGATGCTTGAATGTGTTCACCTGTATTTTACTTTCTGGCGTTTTAACATGATTTTGTTATAAGTGTCAACTCGAGTGCTTGCTGGTTTAGTACTCGTTCCTTCAAGACAGTTTGTCTTCGAATTTGACAGTCTTGTTGAGTTTACTTGAGAGTGCACTTGATTTTCGTTATTTGATTCCTGTATAGTCTGCAATATCTCGTTCCACTGGTGCCCGTATCTTGTATACGTGAGGCTGTGCATTTATTTGATTAATGAGTTGTTTTGTTAAGCTTTTGTCCATTGTTTCTTCATATATGTGCATATATACGATGGTATATGTGTATGCATGTATCGTAGAGTTTACACTTGCAAGTACAGTTCCTTGTATACATCACTGGTTGTTTCATGATGTATCTTTGCATCGTTTTCAAAATTGTTGTAATTGTGCTGGTTCATTTTGGTTTGAGTATGGCCTTTATGCCTTTGTGATAAGTGCAGTTTGTAATTGTTGGGTACACTTCTGGTCTGTTCCATGACTGTCGTGCATTTTCGAACAAATGGTGGTATTCTGGTTTTGCCCACTGATCCAGTTTCATGTATACTTGATGTTGTAGTTTCTTTACTGGGTTCTTACATGTGTATCACTACATGTTGTTTATGCTGTTCTGATTTATGTAGCTGTTGGCCGACTATTTCTTTGAGTTGAACTCTGGTGGTATCTATAGTGTTGTAGTGGTTGTACACTTGTGTACTGATGCTTTATCTTTGTGGATGAATATTTTTGACCACTTCTGATCTGATGTCTTACCATATATGCGCGTACATACATACGTTTTGTATAGGCGTATATTGTTTGATTTCTTGTAGTCTCTGTGCCCTTGTGATCGTGAAGTGACTGCAGTATTCGTGGCAGTTTACCCTTGTATCCTTGTGGTAGCAGCAGTTTCATTTATGTTGTTCAATGCAACTTTTGTTCGCATTTTTAGTATACAGACATTTGAGCTTTTTTATTGTCGCTTTACTGCAACGTGGGTTTGCATACTTGATGTGCAGATCCTGTAGCCCTTGTTCATTTTCGACCATTGTGTCGCCCTGTCTTGTTTGATTTTGATAAACTCTTGGCAGTGTTCTTTAAATAATTTGTGCTGTGGTGCCATATCTATGGTGCCCTCACCATCATACTGCTCCGCTCATATAGTCGTACTGGTGGTTTACCTTTGTGCTTGTTTTGCTGGGCATTTATTTGTGCACTTTGCACTTGGGTGTTTCAATGTGTACATACGTGCACATTGTACACGTCTGCTTTGACCATTGAAACCGTAGTATTAAGATTTGAATCTTTAATTGATTTTGGGTTCGATGGTCTTTTGTATGTTTCAGGTGGTAGTGGCGAGGCAGTATACGCGTGCGTATACTGCAGCCCTACCCGTTTTGGTGTTTAAATTGATTATTTTGTTGTTGTTAATTGTCGTTAGGCAATTCCGATGTTTTTAAGATTATCTTCCTTGATATTCTTTTTATCTATCTCCGTTGATGATTTAAATCTGCTGATTTATTGTTTAACACTGTTAAGTGTTATATTTACTGTTATCCGATTTCTTTGTTTAAAGCATCGAATAGACGGGAATTATTGAGACTGTCGTCTATTTGATTATTATTGCTTCTGTGCACTAATAACTGATTTTGAATTAGACTGACCCGTGTTTTATTTTCTTTTGAATGTAATACTCGGGTCAGACCCGAGATATTTCAGGTTGTAGATTTCCTTCTTTGAGTTGCTGTTCGGGATTTGAAGACTTTTCACATCTTCTGAAGTTGTCAGTGTCATTTTGTAGTAGTCGTGTCATTGTATATAACGATATGTATTCATGTATATTAGTCGATAATGTACTTGTATATATAACTTCTAGAGTCGACAGTTGTAGTAGTATCATATGTATCGTGTCAACTATATTGTAACTGACATCGGTTATATATATATGAGATTTTTGTTAATCTGTGTTCCGCATTTATATTATCTGTGTTACTGTTATATCTAATGTCCTAAACTATTATGAACTATCGTAGTTTGTTTTATACTGATAATTGGATATGTCGATGGGAGTAAATAAATAATAGATGAAAAATAAAAAGTATATACCACTCCTATCGAGATAACCAATATTAGTGTAAAGCCAATTACGGATGGTCGCTCCTATCCTGCCTTATTCTTCGTAATAATAGACAATATTTCTTTTAATACTCTTTGTTATTATGAGCATAGAGGTGGGGCGTCACAGTTGGTATCAGAGCTTGGGGTTTATGGACATAATATAAAACATAACTTGGATGGAACATATGTTACAACTATTGGTCGATGTTTATCTGTGACTTGAGTCAAAACTAAAGTTTTGAAATTTTGATGAAATTTTTAAATATTTTTATTTAAAAATAAAAGTGGTGTTGTGTTTTGTTGTTTTGATGAAATTGTTCCGATGATTTGATTGATTTGTGTTCTATTTATCAGAGTGCACAGCGGAAACAGTGAAACTGTCTTCGCTGAGTACAACTGATTATCCTTTTGATTTAAAAATCAAAATACGAAATTGATATGAATTTCATTTGTTGTTTACATAGCTGTAATTATTTTGTTTCTATGAGAATTTCGAATCCAAATTGA
Source organism: Allium fistulosum (assembly GCA_030737815.1). Lineage (NCBI taxonomy): Eukaryota > Viridiplantae > Streptophyta > Magnoliopsida > Asparagales > Amaryllidaceae > Allium > Allium fistulosum. Next base: position 696,673,162 of record CM060904.1, read on the forward strand.
GGATTCGAAGAAATTGCAGATATGTGATTTTTGTGGAAATTTCCGCTGGCTTTCTTTTGTACTAATCATATATTGATTAGATTTTTGCTGTTTTGAATTATCTTCATTGAAGATACATTCGAATGATTTCTTTGCTCATTTTATAATACGTGCAAAATTTGAATTGCACGTTATTGCATTTATTTTACGTTGAACCGATGCTTGGTTATGAAACGTATTTTGTTGTCGTTATTTTTATAACGGGATTTTACACCAGTGCTATTTTGAAGCACAGTGTTTTGTGGCATTTCTGATGAATGAAAATTCACTGATATTACATTTTGATGTAAATTATTTTGATGAGATTTTGACGTTTTAAAATTACTGTCGCTTTGACTTCGGTAACAGTCAAATTTTAAAAGTGGATTTTCAAGCGGTCATACCGCAATGATAATTTATGACCGTATTTTCGGTATTTTGAGAAGTACAATTCCTTATCGAAATTTTTACCGATTTGCTGCTTTAATCACGTGATTGGAAAAGTGTTTTAAAATGAAAATTGTTTTATAAATATTTAACAGTTTGCGTTTTCAAAAGAATGAGAAAGCGACTTAAACGATTCAGCAAAATCGAGGATTATGACCCCTTTCTTTTACTGTTTCGCTTAACTCCGGACTTGTCCAGTTGAGAATGTGAATTGTTATTTTTACAAAATAAATAAAATTGCTTTCAGAAATTTTAACAGTTTACGCTTTCAAAAGAATGAGGAAGCGATTTAAACGTTTCAGCAAAATTGAGGACTATGACCCTTTTCTTTTACTGATTCGCTTAATTCCGGACTTGTCCGTTTGAGAATGTAAAGTGTATTTTTACAAAATACACAATTTTGCACTTTCAAGGAAACGATGAAGAGATTTAAACGATTTAGCAAAAGTGCGGAGTATAGAACCACACTTTTACTATTTCGGTTAATTCCGGACTCGTTAATTGAATATCTGTTGTTTGATGAATTTGATGATTTTACACTTTCAAGGAAACGATGAAGAGAATTAAACGATTTAGTAAAACTCGTGGTTATGGGACATGTGCGTTTGCTATTTTGGTTAATTCCGGACTCGTTAATTGAAATATTTTGATGCTTTCGTGTGCTTTCGAGCCACTATGAGGACCTACGGGTCATTTGTTGGACCTTCGGGTCATTTGTTGGGCTTTCGGGCCACTCTGATGGACCTTCGGGTCAAATACCAGTACTAGACCTTTGGGTCACTTTGCGGACCTTTGGGTCATTTGTTGGGCGCTAAAATTATGTTGAGTACTTGGTAGGCTTCGGCCATTTGTTGATGCACGTTTGGAGAATTGAAAACTCGCCATCTGATGGGATCGATCCAAGCTTTTATGTTGATTTTCTAGTCTTCTTAATTGATTTCTAGATATTTGTTGTTTCCAATTATCTGCAGGTAATTGGATATTTGTTGATATGAGTTCTGATTATCGTTTTTGATAATCGGATATTTGTTGTTTCTAATTATCGCTTGTGATAATTGGATATTTGTTGATATGAGTTCTGATTATCGTTTTTGATAATCGGATATTTGTTGTTTCTAATTATCGCTTGTGATAATTAGATATTTGTTGATATGAGTTCTGATTATCGTTTTTGATAATCGGATATTTGTTGTTTCTAATTATCGCTTGTGATAATTAGATATTTGTTGATTTTGGTTATCGTTTTGATATTCGGATACTTGTTGCATTTAATTATCGCTTTAGATAATTAAATATTTGTTGATTTTAGATTTAATTATCGCTTTAGATAATTAAATATTTGTTGATTTGAGATTTAATTATCGCTTTAGATAATTAAATATTTGTTGATTTGAGATTTAATTATCGCTTGAGATAATTAAATATTTGTTGATTTTAGATTTAATTATCGCTTGAGATAATTAAATATTTGATGATTTGAAATTTAATTATCGCTTTAGATAATTAAATATTTGATGAATTTAAAATTTCATTATCGCTTGTGATAATCAAATATTTGTTGAATTTGAAATTTGATTATCGCTTGAGATAATCAAATATTTATTGAATTTGGAATTTGATTATCGTTTGAGATAATCAAATATTTGTTAAATTTGAAATTTGATTATCGTTTTTGATAATCGAATATTTGTTGATTTGAGAAATTTGATTATCGTTTTTGATAATCGAATATTTGTTGATTTGAGAGATTTGATTATCGTTTTTGATAATCGAATATTTGTTGATTTGAGATTTGATTATCGTTTTTGATAATCGAATATTTGTTGATTTGAGATTTGATTATCGTTTTTGATAATCGAATATTTGCTGATTTGAGATTTAATTATCGCTTTAGATAATTAAATATTTATTGAATTTGAAATTTGATTATCGTTTTTGATAATCGAATATTTGTTGAATTTGAAATTTGATTATCGTTTTTGATAATCGAATATTTGTTGAATTTGAAATTTGATTATCGTTTTTGATAATCGAATATTTATTGATTTGAAATCTGATTATCGTTTGAAATAATTAGATATTTGATTTGTTTTCTGATTATCGTTTGAGATAATTAGACATTTGATTTGTTTCTGATTATCGTTTGAGATAATTAGATATTTGATTTGTCTTCTGATTATCGTTTGAGATAATTAGATAATTGATGTTTGCTGATTTTGTTGATAAGAGATTTTCTAGTCTCTAATTTAGTCTAGATTATGTTGATTTTATTGAACTGCTGTTTTCTATCTATCACTGTTGATAGTTAGAATTTGCTGATATGAAGTTTGTGTTTCTAGTTATTTGTTGAATAACTAGATAATTGCAGTTTTGCAAATTGTGATTTGTGCTTTCTAATCATCTCTGTTGATAATTAGCTTTTGTTGTTTTCTAATTATTGTATCGATAATTAGATATTGCTGTTTTATGATTTCTGAATCTCAATTATCTAGTTGATAACTAAATAGTGCTGATAATAGTATTTATTCAGTTTTGCTGTTTTCTGATCATCTAGTGATAATTAGATTTTGTCGAAAATTTGTGAATTTCATTTATGGGATTAAAAGATTTCTTTGATGTTTGAAATTCTCTATCTTTTATTTTCTAGCTTAACCGGTTTATGTTAGAAAATAATTGTTATTGACGACCTTAATTATGAAAATTGCGGGGACGCAATTTCTATAAGAATGGGAGTCTGTAACAACCCAGTATTTCACAATTATTTATTATCGTTAATAGACGATTATTATTGTTGGCAGATTTCTTTTTGGTGTTTTAATCGGGCAAATTCTTCTAACAATTTGTTAAAAAGGATTTATGGGCTTTATAAAAATCGTGGCCCATATGTGTTTGGGGCTGTGAAAATTTTCAAGACAAATAATCGATCCCCCTCTCAATTTTCGTTCGTTCAATAACCCGTTCCCTCCCTCTTTTTTTATTCACGAACCCTAAATAAAAAACGAAAAGAATGGCGGCCACAATCCTCTTCGTTCGTTCTCGCGTGTCCCCCTGAATCAAGTTAGGGCTTGTGTAAATAGAGGATGCCGACCTTGGATTGCTCGATCGAAGGCTTTGCTTGTCGATCGACTAGAGTGCTCACGGCGGCGTCTTTTTGGTCGATGCCGATTATCTGGCGTAGTTCAATGGCGACTTCGGCTGCTTAAATTCGTTGACTAAGGTGAGTAACTTTGTTACTCACATCTAATTTAAAGGCATATGATTTTTGGTTACTTGAATTTCTTGGCTTTGAACTCTCTAGCATTGTGACTTCGGTTACTTTGATTTTTGTGAATGTATTTGGCTTCGGCCTTTTTAAATTAAAGCTCTGGCATTGCCTCCTTGCTTCTAATCATAGTGAGAAATTTCAAGTTGCTCGCATCTCATTCGATTTCAAGTACATGTGATTTGTGTTATCGATCTTGGATTTTTGGTGATTTTGAACTTGTGCGTCCGTGATTTCTTGGGTTGGGTTGAGTTCTGCTAATGATGTTGAGTGATTTATACAGGGTTCAATGCCCTAAAAATTTCGTTCGTATTTTAAATACGACTTTGTCTAAAAATTTATTCGAAACTGTTAGTTGCTTTGTCTCGGCTGCTTGATACTGATTGAATGGTCGAGATGATTTACGTCTTGTTAAATTGAATATATTTTTGTTGGTAGCCTTATTTACGACCACGACATTGTTTTGAAATTTCGTTATACTTAGGAAAAATGGAAATTCTGATTTCTTTTCGAGATGACCACGGCTTGACTATGACTTTGTTTGATGAATTCTTTGACTTAGACAATGCATTGTTATTTGAAGCACTTCTGTTCGTCTCTGTAACAGCTTGATGCTTGAATGTGTTCACCTGTATTTTACTTTCTGGCGTTTTAACATGATTTTGTTATAAGTGTCAACTCGAGTGCTTGCTGGTTTAGTACTCGTTCCTTCAAGACAGTTTGTCTTCGAATTTGGCAGTCTTGTTGAGTTTACTTGAGAGTGCACTTGATTTTCGTTATTTGATTCCTGTATAGTCTGCAATATCTCGTTCCACTGGTGCCCGTATCTTGTATACATGAGGCTGTGCATTTATTTGATTAATGAGTTGTTTTGTTAAGATTTTTTCCATTGTTTCTTCATATATGTGCATATATACGATGGTATATGTGTATGCATGTATCGTAGAGTTTACACTTGCAAGTACAGTTCCTTGTATACATCACTGGTTGTTTCATGATGTATCTTTGCATCGTTTTCAAAATTGTTGTAATTGTGCTGGTTCATTTTGGTTTGAGTATGGCCTTTATGCCTTTGTGATAAGTGCAGTTTGTAATTGTTGGGTACACTTCTGGTCTGTTCCATGACTGTCGTGCATTTTCGAACAAATGGTGGTATTCTGGTTTTGCCCACTGATCCAGTTTCATGTATACTTGATGTTGTAGTTTCTTTACTGGGTTCTTACATGTGTATCACTACATGTTGTCTATGCTGTTTTGATTTATGTAGCTGTTGGTCGACTATTTCTTTGAGTTGAGCTCTGGTGGTATCTATAGTGTTGTAGTGGTTGTACACTTGTGTACTGATGCTTTATCTTTGTGGATGAATATTTTTGACCACTTCTGATCTGATGTCTTACCATATATGCGCGTACATACATACGTTTTGTATAGGCGTATATTGTTTGATTTCTTGTAGTCTCTGTGCCCTTGTGATCGTGAAGTGACTGCAGTATTCGTGGCAGTTTACCCTTGTATCCTTGTGGTAGCAGCAGTTTCATTTATGTTGTTCAATGCAACTTTTGTTTGCATTTTTAGTATACAGACATTTGAGCTTTTTTGTTGTCGCTTTACTGCAACGTGGGTTTGCATACTTGATGTGCAGAACCTGTAGCCCTTGTTCATTTTCGACCATTGTGTCGCCCTGTCTTGTTTGATTTTGATAAACTTTTGGCAGTGTTCTTTAAATAATTTGTGCTTGTGTGCCATATCTATGGTGCCCTCACCATCATACTGCTACGCTCATATAGTCGTACTGGTGGTTTACCTTTGTGCTTGTTTTGCTGGGCATTTATTTGTGCACTTTGCACTTGGGTGTTTCAATGTGTACATACGTGCACATTGTACACGTCTGCTTTGACCATTGAAACCGTAGTATTAAGATTTGAATCTTTAATTGATTTTGGGTTCGATGGTCTTTTGTATGTTTCAGGTGGTAGTGGCGAGGCAGTATACGCGTGCGTATACTGCAGCCCTACCCGTTTTGGTGTTTAAATTGATTATTTTGTTGTTGTTAATTGTCGTTAGGCAATTCCGATGTTTTTAAGATTATCTTCCTTGATATTCTTTTTATCTATCTCTGTTGATGATTTAAATCTGCTGATTTATTGTTTAACACTGTTAAGTGTTATATTTACTGTTATCCGATTTCTTTGTTTAAAGAATCGAATAGACGGGAATTATTGAGACTGTCGTCTATTTGATTATTATTGCTTCTGTGCACTAATAACTGAGTTTGAATTAGACTGACCCATGTATTATTTTCTTTTGAATGTAATACTCGGGTCAGACCCGAGATATTTCAGGTTGTAGATTTCCTTCTTTGAGTTGCTGTTCGGGATTTGAAGACTTTTCACATCTTCTGAAGTTGTTAGTGTCATTTTGTAGTAGTCGTGTCATTGTATAGAACGATATGTATTCATGTATATTAATCGATAATGTACTTGTATATATAACTTCTAGAGTCGACAGTTGTAGTTGTATCATATGTATCGTGTCAACTATATTGTAACTGACATCGGTTATATATATATATGAGATTTTTGTTAATCTGTGTTCCGCATTTATATTATCTGTTTTATTGTTATATCCAATGTCCTAAACTATTAAGAACTATCGTAGTTTGTTTTATACTGATAATTGGATATGTCGATGGGAGTAAATAAATAATAGATGAAAAATAAAAAGTATATACCACTCCTATCGAGATAACCAATATTAGTGTAAGGCCAATTACGGATGGTCGCTCCTATCCAGCCTTATTCTTCGTAATAATAGACAGTATTTCTGTTAATACTCTTTGTAATTATGAGCATAGAGGTGGGGCGTCACACTTCGTTCTGTGCTTTGGGGACTTAGGGTTTTTGTCAAATGGTTCATACCCTAGTCCGCGGTCTGGGACTTAGATTACTCTAGTCCGAAGTCAGGGACTTGGAGATTTTAGTCAAATCATTTATACTCTAGTCTGTGGTTTGGGGACTTAGAGATTTTAGTCGAATCGTTTATACTCTAGTCCGCACTCTAGGGACTTAGGGTACTCTAATCCGCACTCCAGGGACTTAGAGATTTTTCATTTGATCGTTTATACTCTAGTCCACGCTCCGAGGACTTAGAGTACTCTAGTCCGCGCTCCGACGACTTAGAGATTTTTCATTGAATTATTTATACTCTAGTCCGTGCTCCAAGGACTTAGAGCACTCTAATCCACGCTCTAGGGACTTAGAGATTTTTCATTGAATCATTTATATTCTAATCCGCGCTCTGAGGACTTAGAGTGCTCTAATCCAAGCTCTGGGGACTTAGAGACTTTTGTTGAGAATAGTTGTATTTCCATCCGTTTGATTTGTACTACATTTACCATATCGAGGCCAAAGTTGTCGAATGGACGGTTGAACCACCTTCATTCATGGAATGGGATTCTGCTCCTAGCATTCAAGACAAAACTTGGCTATCAAACGGTCGGTTCATGTCCACTTGATAGTTGCGGCTCTTCCCATTAAGTCGGATAAAAAAGCAGGTGATGAATGATTGGATCACATCCATGGTGGGGTTGGATGATCAAGTCTTGCACAACTTGCTTCCTATTCTTTCTAGCCAATGAAGATAATGAGTTATTAAGAAGATAAATTAAGTCGCATCCGTTTCTTGCTGCAATCATGTTCATTTGTTCAAATCCGTAATTAATAAGTAGATAGTAAATCACGGCTATTTCAAGCCTAACATGAAGGTGGTTGAACGGACAATCAACTATATCTACATTCCATTGGATTCCGAACTTGTCGGGTTCTTTATTCTATGCCTCGGCGTCCCAAATTAGGGGCATACGGTAGCTGACGAATGGTTAAATCACGCTCATCTAGATAAAAGCTTCGTAGGTTCTGTCACGATCTATGGAGATTGGTCGGCGCCTAACTCTAGGCACTCAAATACCTGCATTATATGCACATAGTTTAATTCAAGTCAATCATAGCTTTCAACATAATTGAGATTGAAATTTATTAAACTAATTAAAAGACATTGAGAATAAATCTCATCAATAAGCGAACCAGTATTATGTGCTAGCTTTTCCACTTTACACCTGGCTCTTTTTAGCAGGGTATAGACCATCATCGGTCTAGTTGATGATCGGGGTTCTTTATTGATAGGGCTACAATTTTTCTGTCATCATCGAGTCGGTATGTTCTTCGGCTACAACTACTTGTTTCGCGTGCCAAGACCATCGGCATGTCTAAGATGTGTGCAAGGCTATGTGGTCCGGAATTAATAGTTAGTCACCAATCACTTAGGGTCAAACTTAGGGAAATCTGATAGCTGCTTGGATTCAGACTGTGGGTCGCTTGGAGTCAGAGACCGAATCACTTAGAGTTAGAAATTTAAAAGGCTTGGCAATAGGCACTCAAGGTCTCTTTGGGATTTGCTTCGGGAAAAACCTCATCTAACTTGAGTCGTGCTTTGGGTCGCAGCTAGGGTTATGAAATCTCTCGTGTACTTGCCGAAATTTATAAGTCACTCATCCATGCCTGCCTTCTATAAGGATCAAATCATATCACCTCTAGTATTCAGTAACTTGAAGCATTTTGTCTAAAAAAGTTCTAAATTTTCTAGCTTGGAGAAGTGAAGGAAGTTCCCAATATTGCTGGATCGGCCTCAAAGCATAAGGCCACACACAATAGTGTGTAGATGGGTATGTAGATAAGAATGATCGGCCAAACTCAATGACCTTGGAATGATCGTACTAGATCGATCGTATAGGAGCAACCATAGTTCCATTGCATATTAGTAGAGAGGCTGATAGGAAACGTTCGGCCATAAGGACGAGAGTGGAATGATCGTACTAAAATGATCGTATTAGAACTTTCACGCATAATCAGTTATTGGCGGTCTATCTGGAATGATCGTGTAAAAACAATCGTATAAGGATGATGGATCGTCTTCGATAGGTAGGAGTATCAACATAAACCGATCATATGCAAATAAAAAACGTTCGGTCCCTAGAGAAAGGGGTGAAACGATCGGGTGATGAACGACCGTGTAGGAATGATCGGAGATAAGAGTTCGTATAGGTAGTATCCTCTATCATACTGGTGGAATGACCGGTGTGGACCATTGTAAAAAATGATCGGGTAGGATGTTGGAGTGACTGAATTCGTAGTGAACATATGTTTTCCAAGTGCATAAGGTCCATGGCCAATTGCCAATCGTTCGTCCTTGCATTGGAACTTGAGAATGCAAAGACATTCATGAACCATATGGCTACTTGTTAATAATCTCATCATTTCCTCCTTTGGCCAAGGTAGTAGACATGATTTCATGGCCTTGTATAGTAATGTATATCTAGACTTTTTTCAAATCTGAGTAGAGTAGAAACTTATCGATCAAAAGCTGGATCTATCTCTTGAACATTGGAATTCACAATTAGAAAATGAGATCCAATTGAACTGATAATTTATTTCTCAGTGAAAGCACCAAAATTTTGATGCCAAAAATGGGCATCAACACCCATAGAAACTTATGGATATCAAACAATGAATGAAATCTTAAGAACCAAACAAAAAAGTAAAGGAACACACAGATTTTATAGTGGTTCGACAATCTTGGCCTACATCCACTTCATACTTTTATTAATCTTTCACTAAATTACAATTACAAGAACAGTTGTGTTAGCTAGAATCCATTGATACAAGTTTTCATGAAATAAAAATGGTAGAGCCTTCGAAGTAGAAAGAAGAAGATGGAGCCTGCTTTTCTAAAGTTATACCTGTAGTATTTATAGCAGGAGACGTGCATGGATCGGGCAAAAACTTTACAAGGAATTCTTCTAGGTCCAGTAGAGCCCACCATATCGATCGGCTGTGTTAACTCAATGACCAATAACGATCGGCACATACACAGCCGGTCGTTTTTATTTGCTTTGAACAACTCACGATCATTTTTGGAGGATCCTAAAGGCTTTCTGATATTGCTTCTTGAATATGGGATCATATTGGGTTGAAAATTGCAAGTTATAGGTTGTTTAATTCGAAGGCAGAATATACATCAAAAATATGTCGATCGTTAGGTTGCACCCATCAATAACAATTTCCCTATATTGATCGGCCTTCCTCTCATCTCCGTTTTAGGATGTGCGATCGTCATGGTATGCTCCACTTGCTACTTAGTTGATGTCTTGGAAGTCTTATATGGATTGGCTTTACGGTTGTCATGATATTGAATATTCATTGGTGACTTGAGCTATTTTACTTGATCGTTCCCAAGTCGATCCAAACAAGTCGTTGTCTCATCCGAAGCTTGTGTATGCAGACTTCAGTTAATTTCAAACTTGAGATATAACTTCACTGGGTCAGGCTAATGACTTCATGCTTGCCATATTTCGACTTAGTTTTGGTTTGAATCTGTTGGACAATCGACTATAGTACTATATATAGCTGGCTCTTCAAGCTAATGACTATTCGCTCCTGGTCGAATCGATGATATCACGACTTTGCCAAAAGGTAGGATAACACTTCATAAATTTAATTCTTATTTCTTTAAATCAAAATCATTTAAACAATTTCAAACCAAGAATTTTAAAATTATTTAATTTAACCAATCTGGTGTCCTTATATAATTTTTTATCCTATGGCCAAGTGATTAGCTATTTTAATTTTAATTTCAGGGATCGATATGTGTCATTTCAATCCAAATCAAGGTGTCATAGGTATATATCATTTCAACATATTTTTGAATTTATTCGAGTATAGTTCAGATAATAGTTTATATGATGTCAATAATATACAGGGCGATAATAGGATATATCAAAATAAATAAACATCCAATCATCCAAAATATCAACCAATAACCATCCATCACAATCAACATCCAAAACGGCCAATAAATCGTAGTAATTAACCAGTTATCAAAATTGGGAATTTAACTGGCAGTTTAATTCCAATTTCACTTTAACTATCAATTTTAATTTCTAACAATCAATTCAAATGTCCATTTAGATATCAATTTAAATTACCAAATAACAGTCAATAAATTAAATTTTTTCATGATATCAATTTAGCTAGCATAAAAATATTTTAGTACTTCATGAGAGGTTTAAAACACTCACCTTTATTTGAAACTGAAAATTTTTCTAGCTTTGAATAAATTCTACTTTGGTTCCACGTCGTAAAAGACATCGATACGAATCCAACGCAAAAGACGACACTCGAATCTGACCTCATACGAATGATGTATGAATGAATTAGCAAAAAAATAACTAAAACTTTAATTAACATAACTTAACTAAATTTTAAATTAAACAAACCTAATCCTTCACTGTTAATCGTTCCAGGCCCGTGCATTTTCGTTCTAGGGCTCGAGACTGTTACTTTTTTTTCTTTTTTAATCTAACGATGATCGAATGCCACCTCCACGTACTGAGCCACCGTCGACCGCCTGCAGCCTCCACATACCATCGCACGCGCACTCAGTTTGACATGGAAATCCTAAAAACGACGATGAACGCAGGCGAACCTCACCCTCCATGCCACACTAAACGTCGATCCAACCGTCCAAATCGAAGAGCTCGATGAGGTCTTCCTTTTCCTAGTTGAAGTCATTTGATTTCGATGAATGGATTTGTCGAAAACGGGAGAAGAACGAGAGTGGTTTTCGGCTATTAACGTGAGAGGGCGGCTGCACATTTTTCTCGTTTAGGGTTTCGAATGAAATTATAACCTGTCCTATTATATAAATTTTCGACCCGATCTGTCCACCAAAATTCTGAACTCCAAACGAAACGTGCCGTTTGACGTTCTACATGTTATACCCCTATTCTGAACACAATGAAACTAATTTCGGGAGCCAAGTCCATTATATTCAGAAGATAGAATTTCAAAATCAAATTATTTTAATTAAAGTTCTGAAAATAAATTCTATGTGTTCCAAGCTCGCATGGCCAAACGATAAGTTCGATCGCTACAAAACTTGAAATCCTATAATAATTCACTATTACAGATCCGATGAAACTGGTTCCTTCGAAATCCGAGACAGTGGCCAAAATGGCAATTTTCACACGTTAATTAATACAAGTAATTTCCAAAAATCAATTTGATCACTTTAAATTCAATTTTGAAATTTAACAATCTTCATTCTGATTTAAATAAAATTTAAATCAACCTTTAAAATAATTTCCATTCACATTAAATTCAGAATTCGATTATTTAAATAATTTCAATATTAAATTTAAACAATTTAATTATCCAATGAATTACGTTAATAATCATTAAATTTCATATGAATTTTAGTTATTAAAAAATTATTTTATTTTTAGCTAAATAATTCAACATTTATTATTCAATCCAAGCTATTGATTATAAACACATTCAATACATAAAATTTTATTTCAATACTGGCTATTGCCTAATTCTTCAAAATTATTTATTTCAAAATTTTATTCAAGTTCATATTCAACAAACTACATTAATAAATCATTAAATTTTTATTTCTAACCATTTTTATTTGATAATTATATTAAATTTAGTAATTTAAAATAGTTCAAAATACCGGTCGTTACAGTGCCCTACTTTAATTCTTTAACACTAAATTTAGTAATTTAAAATAATTCAAATTTAGTAATCATCGTTATAAGGCACACCGTTCAAAGAAGTAAAACATATGTTATGCAGCATTCAAACCACGTTTTTGGCTAAACATTCATTAAATAATAAATTTTAGTGTGTAGCAAAAACAAAATAGCAAATGTAAACGCTAAATTTTGGTAAAAAAAGTCGAACTCCTTAACATGTGAACCATGGTAACGACGAATTAACATAATTGTACAAGAGAAATTTCCATAAAAAGTAATAAAGTACTTAAAACTAGCATGAAAAGTTTTGACCATGCAAGTAAAACTCTTTAAATTCATGTGAACCATGATAACGACAAATTAACATAATTGTGCAAGAGACGTTTCCATAAAAAGTAATAAAGTACTTAAAACTAGAATGAAAAGTTTTAGCCATCTATTTTCTCTTATACAACTTGAAAACTTTTACATTAACGTGCAATTTTTTTCATTATCTACTTTAAATATTACCACCATAATACATTTTACAAACTGTATTATATGTTCAAATAAGTTTGGTACTAAAAGTGGATAATCATATAACAAAATTAAATTTATTTTCGTAGATCAATTTTAATATTTATCTTTTTATATTCTTTTCTCTGTATTTGCAAACAGATGCAGGTTGTAACAACTAGACTTTTTGACCCTCAAATGTCGATATTAAATATAACCACGGTATTCGTGTATCGCGCACCCAAGTGCTAGAAAGACAGATAGTTAAGGTAAAATAAAAGAAAACAAATAGAACAAGAAAGAAAGAACACAACATCAGAATCTCACAGTGGAATGATAACATATATTGTCAAAAAAACAATACAAAGGGTTACTCGAAATATAGAAATTTAAGAGTTATAAAACCTATGTATTATCATCAGCCTGAATAGTTATAACTACCTATTCTCATAATGATGATATATACATACATAATACAGTGCAACAAAAATAGAAATAGATAGATAACAGAACCCTCCAACTCGTCCTCCTGAACTTTGAAATGTCCAAAGTAAAACTTGCTTGCTCAGCCTACTCAAAAAAGTACTCAAGGAATTTAGAGATAACAAAAATCACATGTTATACATAAGTTTGGTATGAGAAAACTCAAGTACATGCAACATGTAAGTAACCGTTGAGACCGTATGGATCACCGTAACGGTTTTTCCCTCAAAAGAAACCAATCATTCATTAAGTTAATATAGAGATATAATAGATAATGTCTAGGATGTAGAATATATATCATATCAAATAGCTGTGATGCTTACATTAATCACACCACAACAATATTAAGGGTATAATCAAAACTGCTGAGGTATGAATGCATATTGATTTTCTACGGAGATGCATCCAGTAAACTAAAGAAGATCTCCATGCACAAGGGTCAAAAGCTACCTCCGAGCTTCGTATATCTCTAGGTAGAATATACCATAAGGTAAGTATTGCTAGTCCAGGTCTAAACATGTGATCCTAAATATCATCAACTCCCAGTACCAACATCGATAAGAATATTCTATATTAGGAATTGATATATCCTATCGCAAGTTAGCAAAACCCCAAGCTATGCATTCTACTTTTTTTCTACCATTTTCGATGTCGAACTCACGTTTGGCATCTTTCACATAAGTCTTCATCACACAAACAGAACACGATCACTCCTTGGATTCTCGCATAAGCCTATTTGACAAATGCTAATGGCGACATCTGCCTTGGACTAAACCTTAAGATAGACAGTTCAACTTTATAGCATAAGTCTGAAATATTAACGCTGACCTCTCCCTTGGACTTAATACTAGGATAGACAGTTCAACTCTATAACATTCCACTTTTCAACCTCTTTTGAAACAAAGACTCGTATACTAATTTTAAAATGGTATTCAGTAAGAAAACACTTACCGATCCCAGACTCTCCAAAACCAATTGATGAATTTCCCGTTAACTCAATTCTGGTTCTTTTAAAATTAAGTGAAAGCTAGAGGCGTTTCATACCAATGCTCCTTCCTAGGGGTTCTCAATTGAACTTATGAAGCTTTTAGACGCTTCTTAAGTTATAATTTGGTCAAGTTTGATAGTGGACTGGTTGATTATCCAGTTCAAAATGATCGCTTATAGAATCATGGTTCGTGTACTTAACATGTTTCTAACATTCCAACTTGTACTATCCCTCGGCAAGAGTGAAGCCAGGTAAGTTAGAGCACCGGTTTCATAACAAAGCCTTGCCTAGATACTTCATTCTTGACTTCCATGGATAGTCAAGTCTACCTCGTTGACTTTTAGTGTTAAGTATTGTAACGTTCCGAATTTTTCGACTTCCGAAAATCGACATTAATACGTCCACTGTATCAACTGCCGAGCAATCGAATGCCGGAAAACCGAATTGTTATGGTTAAAAAGAAGAGGTAGAAGAAGACAGAAGAAAAAGAAAGAGGAAACTACAGAAACAATATTAGAATCTCACATTCGCAGCGGAACAACATATAATAGATAAATGAATAATCTTTAAATCAAGAACTATATCATTTTATACATTACATCATCATCAGAGTGTACAACAATAATATACAACACAATACATCAATGGACAGTTATATAAACCTGTCCTCATACAGAATACACAGCAGAATAAATAATATCATATACAAATGCTACGTCTCGCCATCCAGCTCGCCCCTGAGCTCCACAGCATCTCCTGAATCCAGAATGACTTGATAACTTGACTCTAGGCTGCCCGTGTGGAAAATTATGGGCACCCAGAGTTTAGGAAGGGAACAATAAACTCCAGGTCAGTCATGGTGACTGGTGTGAGAACTAAAACAGTTAGTATCTTTAAAACAACAACAAAGGAAGTAAAAGACATTCGCAATGCTTTTGGAAAATGAAACTACCATAAGACCTCCCGCCACACACACAATGCAAACGTAGAATTGGAGGAGATTTCTTCTTATGATAGTCAAACATGCTTACTATGCAAAATCATTGGATATTATTATTATTAGTGCATAGTGCAGAAAACATTTAGAAAGTATACTATTAATCTTAGCCAGCGTAGGCATTCCGCACTTATGCCTACTATAGCTACTTTGTTCAATAGCAGGTTACCGCCACATTCCATAGCAGGTAATACAACTAAAACCGTACAAGGTTCGTATTGTTTCTTTGGGTTTCCAACAAATGGTCAGCCTAAGGAACTTCCTACCGCCAATGGGATCGTCTCTGGATGGATGTCCCGAGAACCTAACCGGATCTCTTCCAACATAAGGCCGGGTTACCTCTGACACTAGGTAACTACTTCTCGAGTATGCCACCCCCGGTCCTTGGGGACCTTTATCTGAGGCACCTCGATCAAACACACAATCACACAGTAAATGGGATTGGAGTAACCACATAGGTTAAATACCAGGGCTCCATACCTGATACCACCCTTTTCCAGAAGGAAATGACATACCCTAAAGGGAGCGACCCTCATAACCTTGCCGCATCATTCCTGTTTCGACCATTTTCGGGTTGTGAGGTCCTGACGAAGTCTCGTCCACAAAGCTACGCTTTTTACAAAGCTACGATTTGATCACAAATTATCAATAAATGATCATCACATAGCAACACTCAGCATGCCACACTACCAAATTAGGAGTATATCACTGATAAATTTCAACTACATAACCTTTGAGCTCGTACGTCTCAAAGATGGGTGTTAAGCTAAGAGAATAAATTCTCCGCCACCAAACAGAAATGTATTTGAAAGAAATCAGCTTTATATCTCAAAATGTAATGTCAGACATGTAACCATACAAGTCTGTTCCAGGTTCGAACAGAACCGAAGGCACTTCCGAAGAAGCCCTTGCAATCCGGGTATTCACAATCCCGATCGAACTTCCCATCACAAAGGAAATCTCTATACCGTAGCTAACGGTGCAGAGACAATCGATAGGTCATCCTATCATTTTCACAAATACTCGGTCTTCACCACCGGTCTTTAATATGATCCATATCATCGTATCACCAATTCGGAATGGGTTATATGACACAAAAGGTCTTTTCCCGGCTAACCCGAATAGTGAGCACAATATTTAAAACATATGGATATAGGGATTTCAATTAAGTCACAACTTATTACCCAAATCTTTTCTTTCAAATGGTTTAAACAAATTACCATTTTAAATATTTAAACAAAATGATTTACTTCACAAATTTTGCCCAGTTTCACAAAGATTCATTCATAGATTTCCAAATCAATTTCCATTTCAATTGAATTAACCCATTAAATCTTAAAATCAGGATTTAATTTATAGCTTTCAAAACTATTCACAATTCAAGTCTTTTATAATATAAAAGATACACCATTTAAAATACTCCTTTGATTTCAAAATAAAACTTAATCATCTTCAAAAAGGTTAATTTATAGTTTTCCAAACTATTTACAATTTCATTTTGACTTGAATTGTTTCGATAGAAATTGGAAATCTTTTCACTTTATGAAAGTTATTATTATTTGAAAACAGATAGTTTTTGTTTTGGGAAAAACTGGTTACAATTACACAGTTTAAATCCATTCAAGTATAAAACTTGAATTTAAATTTAAATTTCCAAAACCATATTTTAAATGGTTAAAAACCCATATAAACACCTTTTATACTTACAAAATCTTTTAAACCAAAATTCCCAAATTATTGAATTCAATTTCAAAATACTGAATTCAAATTTAAATCAAATGATTTAAATTCCAATTTTATTAAGTTATTTAAAATAACTTTTATTTCTGAAACTCATTTTCAAAAGCTTTCAATTCTAATTCCAAAACTATTTTGGATTCAAAAATTCAATTTTCAAAATTGATAAAGATCTGTGACTTAACCGATTTCCACGTGAAATCCACATTTGTGTGTGTATTGTGTAGTCCACGGTTTAACATAATAGTGCAACAACATTCAACCATCACAGATCAAATATAACAATATATTTGATAAGCGGTATAAACTATAATGCTTATCTTTCATTCATAGATCACAGATATATATATATCATAGATAAATGGATCACACACAAATCAGAATATATCACAAAGCATCACACATTTGGGATATCAAACAATTCAACATCCAATATAATCCAAACATCCATAGATAGGATAAATTTAATTATCTGATTAATTTAAATCAGATAAATTTCTATAAATCAATTTTCCAAAGTTATTTCCTTTTTAAAATAAATTTCTTTATCTCTTTAAATCTATTTAAAAATCCAGATTTTAAATAAATTCTCAACTTATAAATAATATTTTCAAAATCCATTTATTAAGCTTTTTTTCATATTTGAAATTTAATTCAATACAGTTCAAAAATAAGACTTTTATCTTTTAAAACTCCTTTTAAATTTATCCAATTATCAAAAATAAATTTTTCGATCAATTTTCAACTTATATTTTCAAAAATCCAATTTTACTTATTTTTGGTATAGATCGATACCAAAAATATATTCGGCTAAATTATAGCCGTCAACAATTTCAATCACAATGTAATCACACAGCGATTATAAATAAATCAACACACAACATTGAAATAAATTCAAATGTTTGAGGAACCCAGTTGGATCCCTCCAACCTGTTTCCCTGCATCCACAGATGTTAGCACAATACCAATTCCACATTGAAGTGAAATATCGCAGTATATGGGATTTATAAAATACTATCTGCTATTATGCTGCGCAATAGGGTCTCATCCGCTATATAATGCGGGAAATCAACTCCAAATACATATATAATACCAATTCCACTTCAATGTGGAATTATTGCGGTATATGTTTTTAATAAATAACCTCCGCTTAATATACGGCGTATAGGGTCTATTTCAACACAATAGATAACAACCACCATTCAATTCACACAATCAAGCAATTTTAAATCTAACCATTTAAAATTTAAATCGAAACTAATTCGATTGAGTGAGAAGTTCTCACCTTGAGTTTCCGATAACAGTCGCAGTGCTTTATTTTGAATAAAATTAAACAGCCGTTTAATTTTACCCGAAATTATCACTTGCTCCAATTGACTCCAAACCAGCTCCATTGCAATGAGCTCATCGAAATGATTCCAACGCAAGTCGTTTCGTAATTTTTCGACCTCGTTTGAAGAAGTTACACTATTTTAAACATTGTACAATTTTATATATATATAAATTTACAATTTCTATTTTATATTTTTAACCTCTGCCAAATCCTGGCCGTTCATTCCCTCACCCCAGATCTTAGCCGTGCACTTCATCTTCCCCCATACGTGAAAATCACGTTCAACTCAACCCATAGCCGCCATCAAAACCCTAATCGCCGTGACCACTTCACTCGACTAGACAACGATCGGAGACCTCCATTCAAATGCTCGTCACAAACTCCACCACCACCTGGAACGCGCGCGAGCTCGGATGAGTGTTTGCCTCGATAAACGTGTGCGACTGCCGGTCGTTTGAGCTGAAATTGCCGTTGATTTGTATCACCAAATCCAATCTCTACCGTTGGATTGATAGCTCTCATCGCACTCTACAAAATTGTAGTTGAAAGTATTTCGAATCGTTTTGTGGATTGGAGAAAATCGAAGAAGAACGAAACAACTTTCTGGCCATTGAAATGTTAATGGCGGCTGGAAACCCTAGGGTTGATTGTGGTTTACAAATAAAAAGAATAACGTCCTTTTATAGAAAATTACTCTAAACACTATTCATCGAAAAATTTCCAAACTCCAAATCGAGCGTGCCAGCTGGCGTTTCTAAGGTTCACCCCGCATTCCGAACACAATGGAACGTGTTTTGGGAGCTAATTCGATCATATGTGAGAGTTACAGAAATAAACGATCAAATTTAAATTAAATCGATTTAAACCGATTTCTATGCGTTTCAGCTTGCCCCGGACAAATCGTACATCCGATTGACACGAAATTTGAAACCATACAATAATTTCACATTACGGATCCGATGAAACTAGTTTCATCAAAATCGAAGACTGTTTGAAAAATGGTCATTTTCACTCGTTAATTAAATATTAAAATATTCAATTTTCATAATTTAACTTTTAATTCGATTTTAAAAATTTACAAACATCATTATAACTCCAATATGATTTAATATAACTTTATAAATCATTTTTATACACATTAAACCCAATTTCCAATTATTTCTGGAATTTCAAATATTAAATTAATAATTTAATTGTCCAATTAAATCACTATATTCGAAATTAAATTCATTCGGCTTATATTACCTTATAATATTTAAAATCAATTAAATATACGAATTTCAAATGACATAAATCCTGGGTCGTTACAATCTTCCCCCTTAAAAGAATTTCATCCTCGAAATTGCAAAGTAAGAAAAATGCCCAAATCCATTAACTTTTCAAAAAAATCCACTTAGTGAAAATTTTATATTCACCTTTTCCCAATACCTTTATCTTCAACCAAAATAATGGTTTCCATTTTCTAGTTCAATTCCTACATTTTCATTTCAATTTGGAAATTGACTTTTCATTAAAAAAAAATTTCCCGAAAATTTTCTAACGCCTTAAATTTTCAGAAAAATTCGCCATAGCCTCCTTTGCGCGGTTCGATCGTAGTAGGATCACAATAGACATAAATATATATACATCGACCCACATGGTCGGAAAAGCAGAAAAACAGTTCATATTTCCTATTTTTATTGCGTAGCCGTACCTTTTAGCATTTTTAAGCAAAGCAGTTATTTATTAAGCATTTTAGCGCGACCCAATCCAACCGAACGGCAGTCACGGTACCTGTACTTACTCAATTTAAATATGTAAGTGACATATATATAAGGATATTAACAATTTATTCTTTTAAACAACTACAACATATGCATATTAAAAGAAATGCATACTAAACAAGGTTTATAAGAAACTTATATAATTTCAACATTACTTGTAATTGTTTACGACCAATTCATATACAACGACTTCAATTATTCATTTTCAATTAGTTTACATTCACTAATTTAAATTCAAGTTGGTTCACTTCCAATTCAAATCAAATCACATAGCTTTCAATTTCACAAATTCCATTTCATTAACACTTAATGAATTTATACTATATACAATCAACCAACAATCATATAACAACCAATGTACATTCAACACAACCAAATTTATTAAATTTACTTTACTTACATTCAATTTGGTTCAACATTTTTAATTCCAATTGGTTCAATATTAAGTTGACTTCTATTTGATTCATTCAAATTCCATTTACATTAGCTTTAATGAATTAATTCTTATATCCATTATTCTATATCAATTTATTCACATTCGATTGATTAACATTCAACCCATTTATTAATTCAATTGCTAATTCATTTTACAAATAAAGTTGAATCTCTTCATATAACTCAAGTTCACATCCATTTAATTCACTTTGTTATTTTTACTTCGATACCAAAATCAACTTCATTCAACATCACTTAAGTTATATTCCATTTCAAACATTTCATTCTAAAGTAAATTCTATTTAACTTTTACCAAAGTCAAATTTCATCAATTATTCAAATTCATATCTCATTTTGCTTAACAAAATTGTTTAACCACTTTAATAATTGGTTTCACTTACCTTTACCCATTCTATAAGTTATACAACTTATATATTTGAACTTCCAAATCATATTATAAGTATAAAACTCATTTCTCTTATAATTATCAATTACAACTTGGATTTTAATTTCAAATTTGTTTATCACAACAACACTTCAATTTTTCAATTTATTATGATAGCAAATCCATCACACAGAAACTCGAAAATGATACTGATGATGCGCAGTCATCACCCTTATTATTTCCTAGCAACAGTAATGATTTCAGTGCTTAATATTCTTTCAAAAATTTCCTTTTATTTATAAATCACATTTATAAATCTTTATCTCATATAATTTCACCATTCCACTTTACTTATACAAGATTATTTCACAATTGCAAATCGTATTAATTATAATTTCATACTTAATAATTCATTTGCTTATATACTTCATTCTTTTGCAATTGTTGTTTTTATTTAGATTATTTAAACAACTTTTATTAACTTATATATATATATATATTCTTACATTTTCAACAACCAAACAATCAATTTATATACACTTTAATAATTTCTGAAAAATTATTTCCTTTATATACAAAATGTAATCGAGGTAAAATTATTTCATTTACCCAATTTAAAATGATACTATGTCGGCTTGCCTCGTTTAAGTGTTTAGAAACCCCTATCGATAATATGGCGTCCCACATACCGACCAGAATTCATAAATAGCTTAACGGATAAGCAAACACAATATAAAACAATTTCGTATTCACTAACAAATACGCACTCGTATCTATTATTACACTCACACTCATTCTAGAGTACTACTGACTCTATCTCTAATGAGTAATTCCCAACAGAGCCAAAGTTATCGATTAACCGTATGCTTTGATACCACATGTAACGTTACGAGACAGCGGGGACCGGTAGGCTTTGCAACCATCCCAGACCCACCGTGGCTTACACTGGTACCCTGCCCTTGCTTTTACGGCCAGCCTTTCGACTGTCACAACCAACCCATCCCACTCAGGGACATGTAGGGGTAAGAGTCTCCCGTTCGCCACCAAACCACGAAGCGAGAACCCCCTATCATGCTGTAATGAAGCAAGGTCAGTCATGGTGACTGGTGTGAGAACTAAAACAGTTATTATCCTTAAAACAACAACAAAGGAAGTAAAAGACATTCGCAATGCTTTTGGAAAATGAAACTACCATAAGACCTCCCGCCACACACACAATGCAAACACAGAATTGGAGGAGATTTCTTCTTATGATAGTCAAACATGCTTACTATGCAAAATCATTGGATATTATTATTAGTGCATAGTGCAGAAAACATTTCGAAAGTATAATATTAATCTTAGCCAGCATAGGCATTCCGCACTTATGCCTACTATAACTACTATGTTCAATAGAAGGTTACCGCCACATTCCATAGCAGGTAATACAACTAAAACCATACAAGGTTCGTATTGTTTCTTTGGATTTCCAACAAATGGTCAGGCTAAGGAACTTCCTACCGCCAATGGGATCGCCTCTGGATGGACGTCCCGAGAACCTAACCGGATCTCTGCCAACACAAGGCCGGGTTACCTCTGACACTAGGTAACTACTTCTCGAGTATGCCACCCCCAGTCCTTTGGGACCTTTATCCGAGGTGCCTCGATCAAACACATAATCACACAGTAAATGAGATTGGAGTAACCACATAGGTTAAATACTAGGGCTCCATACCTGATACCACCCTTTTCCAGAAGGAAATGACATACCCTAAAGGGAGCGACCCTCATAACCTTGCCGCATCATTTCTGTTTCGACCATTTCTGGGTTGTGAGGTCTTGAAGAAGTCTCGTCCACAAAGCTACGCTTTTTCACAAAGCCATGCTTTGATCACAAATGATCAATAAATGATCATCACACAGAAACACTCAGCATGCCACACTACCAAATTGGAAGTATATCACTGATAAATTTCAACTACATAACCTCTGAGCTCGTACGTCTCAGAGAAGGGTGTTAAGCTAAGAGAATAGATTCTCCGCCACCAAACATAAATGTATTTGAAAGAAATCAGCTTTATATCTCAAAATGTAATGTCAGACATGTAACCATACAAGTCTGTTCCGGGTTCGAACAGAACCGAAGGCACTTCCGAAGAAGCCCTTGCAATCCGGGTATTCACAATCCCGATCGAACTTCCCATCACAAAGGAAATCTCTATACCGTAGCTAACGGTGCAGAGACAATCGATAGGTCATCCTATCATTTTCACAAATACCCGGTCTTCACCACCGGTCTTTAATACGATCCATATCATCGTATCACCAATTCGGAATGGGTTATATGACACAAAAGGTCTTTTCTCGGCTAACCCGAATAGTGAGCACAATATTTAAAACATATGGATATAGGGATTTCAATTAAGTCACAACTTATTACCCAAATCCTTTCTTTCAAATGGTTTAAACAAATTACCATTTTAAATATTTAAACAAAAAGATTTACTTCACAAAGTTTATCAAGTTTCACAAAGATTCATTCACAGATTTCCAAATCAATTTCCATTTCAATTGAATTAACCCATTAAATCTTAAAATCAAGATTTAATTTATAGCTTTCAAAACTATTCACAATTCAAGTCTTTTATAATATAAAAGATACACCATTTAAAATACTCCTTTGATTTCAAAATAAAACTTAATCATCTTCACAAAGGTTAATTTATAGTTTTTCCAAACTATTTACAATTTCATTTCGACTTGAATTGTTTCGATACAAATTGGAAATCTTTTCACTTTATGAAAGTTATTATTATTTGAAAACAGGTAGTTTTCGTTTTGGGAAAAACTGGTTACAATTACACATTTTTAAGCCATTCAAGTATAAAACTTAAATTTAAATTTAAATTTCCAAAACCATATTTTAAATGGTTAAAAACCCATGTAAACACCTTTTATACTTATAAAATCTTTTAAACCAAAATTTCCAAATTATTGAATTCAATTTCAAAATATTGAATTCAAATTTAAATCAAATGATTTAAATTCCAATTTTATTAAGTTATTTAAAATAACTTTTATTTCTGAAACTCATTTTCAAAAGCTTTCAATTCCAATTCCAAAACTATTTTGGATTCAAAAATTCAATTTTCAAAATTGATAAAGATCTGTGACTTAACCGATTTCGACGTGAAATCCACATTTGTGTGTGTATTGTGTAGTCCACGGTTTAACACAATAGTGCAACAACATTCAACCATCACAGATCAAATATAACAATATATTTGATAAGCGGTATAAACTATAATGCTTATCTTTCATTCACAGATCACAGATATATATATCATAGATAAATGGATCGCACACAAATCAGAATATATCACAAAGCATCACACATTTGGGATATCAAACAATTCAACATCCAATATAATCCAAACATCCATAGATGGGATAAATTTAATTATCTGATTAATTTAAATCAGATAAATTTCTATAAATCAATTTTCCAAAGTTATTTCCTTTTTAAAATAAATTTCTTTATCTCTTTAAATCTATTTAAAAATCCAGATTTTAAATAAATTCTCAACTTATAAATAATATTTTCGAAATCCATTTATTAATCTTTTTTCCATATTTGAAATTTAATTCAATACAGTTCAAAAATAATACTTTTATCTTTTAAAACTCCTTTTAAATTTATCCAATTATCAAAAATAATTTTTTCGATCAATTTTCAACTTATATTTTCAAAAATCCAATTTTACTTATTTCTGGTATCCATCGATACCAAAATATATTAGGCTAAATTATAGCCGTCAACAATTTCAATCACAATGTAATTACACGGCGATTATAAATAAATCAACACACAACATTGAAATAAATTAAAATGTTTGAGGAATCCAGTTGGATCCCTCCAACCTATTTCCCTACATCCACAGATGTTAGCACATTACCAATTCCACATCGAAGTGAAATATCGCAGTATATGGGATTTATAAAATACTATCCGCTATTATGCGGTGCAATAGGGTCTCATCCGCTATATAATGCGGGAAATCAACTCCAAATACATATATAATACCAATTCCACTTCAATGTGGAATTATCGCAGTATATGTTTTTAATAAATAACCTCCGCTTAATATACGGCGTATAGGGTCTATTTCAACACAATAGATAACAACCACCATTCAATTCACACAATCAAGCAATTTTAAATCTAACCATTTAAAATTTAAATCGAAACAAATTCGATTGAGTGAGAAGTTCTCACCTTGAGTTTTCGATAACAGCGCAGTGTTTTATTTTGAATAAAATTAAACAGCCGTTTAATTTTACCCGAATTATCACTTGCTCCAATTGACTCCAAACAAGCTCCATTGCGAAGAGCTCGTCGAAACGATTCCAACGCAAGTCGTTTCGTAATTTTTCGACCTCGTATGAAGAAGTTACACTATTTTAAACATTGTACAATTATATATATATATATATATATATATAAATTTACAATTTCTATTTTATATTTTTAACCTCTGCCAAATCCTGGCCGTTCATTCCCTCACCCCAGATCTTAGCCGTGCACTTCATCTTCCCCCCTTACGTGAAAATCACGTTCAACTCAACCCATAGCCGCCATCTAAACCCTAATCGCCGTGGCCACTTCCCTCGACTAAACAATGATCGTAGACCTCCAGTCAAATGCTCGTCACAAACTCCACCACCACCTGGAACGCGCACGAGCTCAGCTGAGTGTTTGCCTCGATAAACGTGCGTGATTGCCGGTCGTTTGAGCTGAAATTGTCGTTGATTCGTATCGCCAAATCCAATCTCTACCGTTGGAATTATAGCTCTCATCGCACTCTACAAAATTGTAGTTGAAAGTATTTCGAATCGTTTTGTGGATTGGGAAAAAATCGAAGAATAACGAAACAACTTTTTGGCCATTGAAATGTTAATGGTGGCTGGAAACACTAGGGTTGATTGTGGTTTGCAAATAGAAAGAATAACGTCCTTCTATAGAAAATTGCTCTAAACACTATTCATCGAAAAATTTCCGAACTCCAAATCGAGCGTGCCAGCTGGCGTTTCTAAGGTTTACCCCGCATTCCGAACACAATGGAACGTGTTTCGGGAGCTAATTCGATCGTATGTGAGAGTTATGGAAATAAATGATCAAATTTAAATTAAATCGATTTAAATCAATTTCTATGCGTTTCAGCTTGCCCCGGACAAACCGTACATCCGATTGATACGAAATTTGAAACCATACAATAATTTCACATTACGGATCCAATGAAACTAGTTTCGTCGAAATCTGAGACTGATTGAAAAATGGTCATTTTCACTCGTTAATTAAATATTAAAATATTCAATTTTCACAATTTAACTTTTAATTCGATTTTAAAAATTTAGAAACATCATTATAACTCCAATATGATTTAATATAACTTTATAAATCATTTTTATATACTTTAAACCCAATTTCCAATTATTTCTGGAATTTCAAATATTAAATTAATAATTTAATTGTCCAATTAAATCACTATATTCGAAATTAAATTCATTCGGCTTATAAATATTACCTTTTAATATTTAAAATCAATTAAATATATGAATTTCAAATGACAGACATTCTGGGTCGTTACAATCTTTCCCCCTTAAAAGAATTTCGTCCTCGAAATTGCAAAGTAAGAAAAATGCCCAAATCCATTAACTTTTCAAAAAAATCCACTTAGTGAAAATTTTATATTCACCTTTTCCCAATACCTTTATCTTCAACCAAAATAATGGTTTCCATTTTCTAGTTCAATTCTTACGTTTTCATTTCAGTTTGGAAATTGACTTTTCATTAATAAAAAATTTCCAAAATTTCCCAAAAATTTTCTAGCGCCTTAAATTTTCAAAAAAATTCGCCATAGCCTCCTCTGCGCGGTTCGTTCATAGTAGGATCACAATAGACATAAATATATATACATCGACCCACATGGTCGGAAAAGCAGAATAACAGTTCATATTTCCTATTTTTATTGCGTAGGCGTACCTTTTAGCATTTTTAAGCAAAGCAGTTATTTATTAAGCATTTTAGCGTGACCCAGTCCAACCGAACGGCAGCCATGGTACCTGTACGTACTCAATTTAAATATGTAAGTGACACATATATAAGGTTATTAACAATTTATTCTTTTAAACAACTACAACATATGCATATTAAAAGAAATGCATACTAAACAAGGTTTATAAGCAACTTATATAATTTCAACATTACTGGTAATTGTTTATAACCAATTCATATACAACGACTTCAATTATTCATTTTCAATTAGTTTACATTCACTAATTTAACTATTCCTAACTTAACCATTCCACGTTCAAGAGTGAAGATGGTAGGCTACAGCACTATTTCTTCTATCCCTACTTGAACATCAATCTTAACACTCAAAAATATAATAGATAAGTGTATTTCTTGGACTTTTAGTGTTGAGAATAGTTAATTACTTTTCAAACAAGTTTAAACAAATGACCACTTAGCCACTAAGAAATTTCTAGCCCCTTTTGAAATCATTTGTTAATACTTTTAAAACCCTTTTTTAAATGATATATATATATATATGTATATGTATTGTAATTTATTTATAAAACTAGATATTTAATAAAAAGACCTCTCTGCAAAGTTCCATAGAAATTTCTGAACACAAGGCAATTCCTAAGTGCATCTATAGTGACTATCACTATACGAACGCTTTTAAATCCAAGTCCAACCTAAACCAAAGTTCAACTACAACCTCTGTGCTTTATTTCAAGGCTATGCTACAAGTCATAAAAGTTCATACAAGTCCATTCCAAGTCCATATATATGGTTTACATATGCCATTTGCTTTCAAAGTAAGTATTGAATAAATATTACAACATATATCAATATCCATTCAATCACAAATATACACACAATATATTTCCATTCAATGATGAGTTAGATCACCCTTAAGCAAGTAAACAAGAAATTCTAAACAATCACTTCCTACCCCAACCTTGCAAACAACAACTTCCAACCTTCTCCTTGCTTTGATTCAAGTTTCAAGGCAATAATGCCTATAATAGCTCACGGCCTCTTCAAATGGGGGAAGCTTGGCTTTGGTTCTTCAACATCTAACTTTATGGAAGGTGTTTTGATGTTATCCTATAGCACTAGTCCAAGTTTGAGTCTAATTGGAGTTTTTTTCGAAAATCATTTGCTTAGGAAACTAATGTAAAGAAAAATATGAAAGAGTTATAACTTTTTGTGTAAAAATTGTGGAATGGATTCAAGGGTTATGCCCCTCCTTTTATAGACTTCATAAGGTCTTCCTCAACGTTAATCTCACCCCCTTCCCCAATCATGCCGTGGAAGGATCACCCCTCAATATGTCTGTCACTTCTCTTTTACGCCTCTTACCTTTAGCAAATGACTAAACTACCCATTTCATTCAAATATCTCTTATCCCTTAGAAACTTCTAGAACATTACAATTGATATATGAATAAAATAGTATAATTAGCTCCTAATGTGTTCATATTTTCATTAGTTTAGTACAAAAAAGTTCGAACAACTTATATCGAATAAAAAGTTGTTTATCAATAAACTGATTTGCGGTCACATTATCGATATTTCTTCGAAGAATATACTTTTGTAAATAAAATTCAAAAACAAATTTATTATCATTATTCATTAATTAAAGGATGTTTTACAAGGTTATAAAATATATTTATAACACTTGACTATATTTCAAAATGTTACGATATTCAAAGACGAAGTGTTCGAAATTACGGGACGCTACACATGTTATTATTCATTTTTTGCAATATTACATATGAATAATTCTTATTGCTATTTTATTATATTAAGACATTCTATTATTTGATGAATACCATTATCAGTTTCAATCAAAACTAAAATATTACTTGTTAAAATTTATAAATTAAAACTTGAAACCAACAAAAATAAATATTTTGAAATTTGATATATTATATAAATCATTGATAAGTAGTAGTAACCACTAGTTGGATATGTATTAAAGAGGTGAAACTCCAAAGTGATTTCTTAGTATTTATGGAGCTCCAATATAAGAAATAAGTGAGTTTATCTTACACATCCTCACTCCAATGGCATATCTCGAGCAAAACATTTGGATATTTATATTAGTGATGGAAGCATTTTGGATGGTGTATTTATGGCTAAAATATTTATTAAAATGTATAAGTAATATTCCCAGCTAATTACAGATAAAAAGATAAAGTAAAGAATTTGCACATCGGACTTTTTATACTGGTTTGGACCACCGTCCTACGTTCAATCTTAGAACTCTTATTCTAGCTTTAACTTACTAACAACCACGCTTCACTTGAACGAATAGGTCTATACAATTGCCGGAGCCGGTGAATAGGTCTTTTACACTAACATGGTAAAATATAAATTTTGGCAGTAGACGTGTCTTCGTTACACAGATGTGCCCAATACAGTATGATCTTCTATAACTCACAAGAACTAGTTTTAGATGAATGTGCTGGACCTTTGGAGGTTATAAATCAGAATATTAAAGATAGTAAGTGAATTATTGTAGATTTTAGAATATGAGGTAGACTAGTGTTTCAGGTAGTGGATTAGAGAATTAGAAAGAAAGTAAGCTGATTTAACTTGTTGAAATCAAGGCTATTTGTAGATTTGAAAGAATTTGAAGAAGGGATATGTTCATTCACTATTGTAGAAAGTCATGCCTAACGGACAAGAGGAGGCAGAATCATTTGGAGAGAAAAATATTCATTTCAGAATTTCTTAATAAATTCATGCATCAGTGCACTAGTGGCTTACCACCGATGTTCAAATATCTTTTAGAAATTCAGGAAGCTAAAAAAGCCTTAAAAGTATATACTCGAAAATTTAAAAATTATTTAAAAAATATTTTTAATATTTTTAAGACTTTGGAATGTTGATATGTGATTCTTGTGAGTTTTAACAATATATATCTAAGCAAAACGACTCATAAATACAAAACCTTCAAATGTTCTCCCAATAAACGATCTTCCGAAGCTTTAGCGTGATTCCTTCTATCTCTTTGAAGCTTTGTGATGATATTTTTTTGACTGGTATATTTTATACTATTTTATAGAGTTTTCATCATCAAAACTGGGAATTCTTGCTCTAACAGGTGACACAAGGCTTGTGTGGTCGTTAAGAACATCCATGAAAGTGTGTGGCTCTATTGCCATATTAGAAAACCACTAATTATCATAGAACTAGTTGGTGGTATGAATAGTGATCTCTTAGTATTTATAGTGGGTCAATTATATTATTTATAAGAGGTACGTAGGACCATTCTCGACATATACAGTATATAATCGAGTCCTGATATTTTAATAGCTAGAGAAATTAAAATGCTCAAAGGTTCTATAGCATTGCTGGTGCAAAAACCTATAGTAGGAATACATCGTAAAAAGTGGATAAATCCGAAATAATGCATATAAATATTAAATTTTTATTAGGAATAATTAAGTGTATAACATTGAACTTGAGAAAAAATTGAAATAAAGTTGTAATATTTTCTTTCATTAGATAAAATATTACCAAAATAATATTTTTCAAACTATTATACTGATAATGGTGCTAAAGGTTATGTTAGGCTCCTTATTTCAAAATTTGAATCTCCACCCAAGTTTTATTATTCGGCTTTAAAAGAGAAATGGATAAAGTAAACTTTTATAATACAACTGCTAAAACATAAATTGCTAAGAATAATGAATTAGCAGGCTTTACAGTAAATAACAACACCATAAGAGCTTCCATAGTTTATAGGTGTGATAATGTAAAAGCGTCATAGTTTATAAGTGCGAAGATGTAAAAGCGTCATTAACAAAGATTTATAAATGCTTTAGTGCTGCTTTTAGGCTCTTTTTAGTCCAACACTACTATTTCAATGGCTAGCCACTCCGACTTTGGTCCTTAAGGTTGTAGGTTTGAATCCTACATAATATGATTCGAACCACTAGACAGATATTAACTTGTAGTATGTTATATACTACTTAGGACATGTAGTACAACTACGTACTACCACCTAAGTACCCCATTTCCAAAATAGTTATATGGAAATAAAGATCTACAATCCAATATCCATGAAAGACCTCTAGAGACAAATTACCATTTTTTAACACAAAATGTTAAATCAAAGGCCTATTAGAATATTAATTACAACAAGTTCCAAAGAAACATATGAAAAATACTTAAGCCTACAACTTTATAATCATTGATCATTGTATACTCAACTAAATATTATATTGACCGATATATATATATATATATGTGTGTGTGTGTGTGTGTGTGTGTGTGTGTGTATGTATGTATATGTATGTGTATATGTGTATGTGTGTGTATGTATATATGTATGTATCTTCACATAAAAATTTATTATCATAATATAAATAAATAAACAAACATATAATAATATATTGATTTGAATTTGAAATTAGTAGATATTTTATTATGTTGATCTAGATTTAAAATTTAAAATGTAAATTTGAATTCAAATTCAAAATTATATACATTAATATTTAAAATCATTTAATATATATATATATATATATTACAAAAGTAATTTTATATTGTGTTAAAACTATATATATTACATATGTAATTATTTATTGTATTAAAACTATATGTGTGTGCGCGTGCTTGTGTATTTGACAACATATATGTGTATGAAGGGGCTAACATGTCTGTTGCGGTGTAAAACCCAACACTTATACATGGGCATGTTAAACCATGTGCTTTGTATATGTTGGACGTGCATGCACGCAAACATATGTAAATGATACGCATGTCATATTATATAATATAAATATAACATTAAAATAAAATTTTACTTACAAATTAAATAAAATATTATTCTATTTAAAAATAATTTAGATCATATTTAAATGAATTTGTACTTCCAATAATATCTAAAATGGAATAAATTTTTTGAAATTTATCCATTAACCCGCTGGTTCTAGCATAGATCCAACATTAATAACCATATCGCATAACATACTTTTAGTTTTCTTAATGAACATTAACTATTTAAGGACCATTATTAAAGTGGTAGGACATAAACTATAGATCTAAACATCAAACATTTTAGTCTTCTCGATATCGATCATCGATTTTTTTAAAAAGTCAAGAATCATAGCAAAGTGCTAGTATCTTTCTATTGCGCATATGGAGATTTTGATCTAAAATCCTCTTAACTAATGGAAACCAACCACCATTTTTTTAATATTTGACTAAAATTCTAAATTATTAACATGATTTTTATTACAAACTATATCCGAATAAAACTTCAGACAAGGACTACATAGTTGTGTACCAAAATACCTATTTGAAATTAGCAACAAGTTTCTTGTTTTACTTATAAGTTGAAAGTGAATATAATATTTCTATTTTGATCATATCACATATTTAAAGTGGAAATGACTATCATTGATTATAACCGACTTTGAAGACAAATTTGATTTTCCCTTGTGAAAATTTTTAGTAACTATTGTCTATATACAAATGATAATAATTTTCTTTAATTCGTTTATATAAAATAGCAACTTAATAAATGACTTGAAAACAATAGAAATATTATAAGGCACATTGTTTGAAGAAGTAAAATAGAATTATGCTATGTCATTCAAACCACGTTTTCAGCTAAATATTCATTACATATTAAATATTAGTATGCAGCAAAAACAAAGAAACAAATGTAACTCCTAAAGATTTGTAACAAAAAAGTTACACCCATTGATTCACGTGTACCATGAGAACGAAAAATTAACATAATTGTACAAGAGAAGTTTCTATAAAAAGTAAAAAAGTGCTTAAAACTAGCATGAAAAGTTTTGAATATGCAAGTCGAACACTTTAAATTCGCATGAATTGTGATAATGACGAATTAACATAATTGTACAAGAGATGTTCAATAAAAAGTAATAAATTGTTTAAATTAGACTAAAAAATTTCCACTTCCATTTCTTCATATACAGCTTAAAAATGTTTACATTGACGTGAAAAAATTATTTATTATTTACTTTAATATTACTACCATAATATCTTTTACAAATTTGTATTATATTTTCAAATAAATTTGGCACTAAAAGTAGATAATAATATAGCAAAACTAAATTTATTTTTGTAGATCAATTTTAATACGTAGCTTTTTTAAATTCTTTTCTCTATATTTTCAAGAAACAGATGTAGGTTATTAATCATTTTTTGCAATATTACATATTATTTAGTCTTATTATTATTCATCATATTAAGACATGCTATCAATCGATTAATGTGGTTGTCAATTTCAATCAAAACTGAAAGTTAATTGTAAAATTTATAAACTATATATGAATACTTGAAATCAACAAGAATAAATATTTAAGAATTTGATATATTAAACAAATCATTGGTAAATAGTAGTAACCACTGGAGTATATACATTAAAGAGGTGAAACTCCAAAGTGATTTCTTAGTATTTATGGAACTCCAATATAAGAAAGAGTTGAGACTATTCCTACAAGTCCCCACACCATTGGCATATCTTAAGCCAAACATTTGGTATTTATATTGGTGACACTGAGCTTGTATGGTAGTCAAGCGCATACATTGAAGTGTATGGCTCTAATACTATATTAGAAAACCTCTAGTTATCACAGAACTAATTGGTAATATAAATAACGATCACTTAATATTTATAAAGGGTTAATTATATTATATATAAGAGGTGGGACTATTCTTAATATATACAATGTACGATCGAGTCCTAATATCTTCAAAGTTAGGGAATTAAGACGCTCAAAGGTTCCATAGCAGTGATGGTGTAGAAAATTTATAGTAAGGATACATCGAAAAAAGCGGATAACTCCAAAATTACCCATAAGTATCTTAGTTTTTTTAGAAGTAACCAAGTGTAAATTCGCATTTAATTTGAAAACAAAGATGAAATAAAACTATACTATTTTTTATTATATGAATGAAATTTAACTAAAATAATTTTTTGCTACCTCTTTGAGTGATAATGATGCTCTAGGTTATCATAAGATCCTATTTCCAAAATTTGGGTCTCCTCCCATATTTTATTACTTGGCTTTAAAATGTATATGGATAAATTAAACTTTTATAATGAAAAGACTAAAACATAAAGGGCTTAGAATACCGAATTAGCAAGCTTTATGATAAATAACACCACCATAAGGTTATCCCAATCAAGTGCACCAATCGAAATCAATAAAAAAGTAATCGTATGGACTAGGTCCACAAGAAAACCGAAGAATAGGTGTCCGCTAGGGTAGCTAGCCTACTTGGCCTGGATCAAGCCGCCATGTTTTAGTCATTTCAAATTGACACAAGTGTCGGAGTCTATTCATCATCGTTCTCTTTCTTGAAATCCAGCAACGTACACCAAATCCAACCACTTCATTCTGGAGTCTCCTTCACGTACACAATTGTTAAAGTGGTTCCAATATTGACAGAGAATATGCCAATAAGAGGCCTCGGTCTCTTTAACAACCAAACGTCGTTTTACACACCGGTTGGCTCTTTTACATCTCGAAAACGATTCATACTTGATATCAAAATATCGTATGCATTTAAAAATCAATTTCATTTAGAAATTATCATATTCACTTCGAAATTAGTTTCATTTCAAAATCGTTTTATTCACTTTGAAATCAGTCTCATTTCAAAATCATTTTATGTCAATATCTCAATTACGCTTCCCAAAATCGTTTCATATATCCACTTAGGTTATAACTTCATTTTAACCCAATTCACATTTAAATCCACGATTTAAATATAAAAATTTCCCACTTTAACCAGTTTGAATTTTTGGAAAATAGTTTGGATAATTTTAAATAGTTAAAAAAGTTAAAATAGTTTGAAAGGTTAAATAGTTTTAAAAATTAAGATAGTTAAAATAGTTTGATATAAAATGGTTTGAATATTAAAATGGTTTATATAGTAAAATAGTTTGGAAAATCAAAATAATTTGAATTTTTAAAATGATAGATTTTAAAAAGTTTATATTAAAATAATTTATTTTAAAAATAGTTTTAAATCAAACCGTTTCTTTCCATTTCAACAAATCTGGGCCTAGGTCCAATTTAAATCAAACTGATTCAATTCCAAATCTTCCAATTCATATCGTCTTCAATCTCAATTCAATTCAAGTTGACTCAATTTTGATTTCAGTTTAAATCAATTTCGATTTCAATTTGAATTAATTTTAATTTCGAAATATTATTTTTACCTTCAAATTCGATTCAATGATTCAATTAAATGGTTTAAATTTCAATTCAATTCTTATTTTAAACCATTTCAATTTATATAAATTTCAAGTCCAATTTCCATTTACCAATTTAAATCACTTAAATCAAATTAAACTTCAAAGTTCAAATTTTGGATTGAAATCTTTAAATTAATTCCATTTCGAATATTTCAATTCTAAGCCCAAATTGTGAAATATCAGTTTAAATTACTTTTACTTGGATATATTTCAAAGTTCGAATAAAAGTTCAAATCTTTTAAAACAACTCAATTTTCATAATTTAAATCGTATTTCAATTATAACTTCAAACTTCCTAATTCAGTTCTTTGAACAATTTTCGTAAACAAATTTCAATTTCAACATTTCAAGCTCGAGTTCGAAAATAATTCAATTTCCATAAATCAATTATTTTATTCTTTAAAAACGATATCATTTAAATAATTTCTAAACTAAGAATTTTAAACCATTTAATTTAACCAATCCGGTGTCCGTATATAATTTCTATCCTATAGCCAAGTGATCATTTTTTCGATTTCAATTTCAGAGATGGATATATATCATTTCTTTTTTTTGGAACTAGGGAAACTTGTTCAATCACCACGGACATGCGATTCCTGAATAGTAATCCTAGGGAATAAACGGCTAGCCCACCACAACCGCTATACCAAGCTAGCCAGACCTTTCGGTTGGCCTGGTGCATGAGGCGGGAAATGAACCTCAAACCTCCCATGTGAAAGGTGTATCTCCTCCCACACCTTCTAGGTGGGACTCGAACCTCAAACCTCTCATCTGGAAGGCCTATCACCCCACCACCCGACCAAGCCCGCGGACAAATAAATGCCATTTCAATCTAAAATAAATGTAATAAGTACATATCATTTCAACCTATTTCTTAATTTATTCGAAATAATTCAATTTACAGTTTTACATATTGTCAATAATATATAGGGTGATAACAAGGATATATAAAATAAATAAACATCCAATCTTCCATTATGTCAACCAATAGCATCCAATCTCAATTAACATTCAAATCAACCACTAATTCATAGCAATTAACTAAGTATCAATATCAGGTGTTTAACCAGCAATTTAATTTCGATTTAAATTTTAACTGTCAATTTAAATTCCTATCAGTTCAAACCATACGTCAATTTAATTGCCAGTTAAATTACCAAACAACAGTCAATAAAAATAAATCACTTCATGATTTAAATTTAACTAACATAAGAATAATTTAGTATTTTGTAACAACCAGGGATTTTCGACCCTCGAAAATCGACATCCATACGTTCACTGTATAAGATGCCGAATAGTCAAGTGCCGGAAATACCAAATCATTAGGAGTGAAGAAGAAAAGAAAGAAGGAAATGGAACGAACAATACAAAATCTCACAATCGCAGCAAAAAATAATATAATATATATTATGTAACAACCTACATATTTCACGATTATATATTTAAATGTTTTATTTAAATATAGCATCGTTAATCGGATTAAAGTCCGAAATGTTACTTTTTGTAAATAGTCGACTTGGGACTCGAGACCACTTCCATTGAGTCCAAAATGGCGTTTATAACTTTTTTGAGTATAAACATCGATATGATTGGAGTTGAGTAGAATTTTGCTATTTTTCCATTTTGGGCTTTGGGTTTGGGTTTCAGCCCACTAACCCAACTTAATACCCTAACTCCTCTTCATTCATTTCATTCCTCATTTCCTAACACTCAAGCTCAAGAGAAAAATGGGGGAAAAGATTGGAAATTAAAATTCCTAAACCCTAGTTTTATAAGGAAATTCAAGTCTTTGCTCTAAAATCAAAGAGAAGCTTAGGTAAGCATCCTCTTCATCTTCTCCATCTCAATCTCTCTCTAATTCCAGAAATTTCCTTTAACCTAACTTAGGAAATATTTGCTTATGATTATAGATTGGAGCTTCAAGAGTTGAAGTTGAAGTGTGGTTGATCTTTCCTTTGTTTTAAAGCTTCTCACTTGTTGTTTTGGGTTTAAAGGTGAGTTTTTGAACTCACATCTACATCTATAACTTTCATTGTTGTTAGGTATGAATTCCTAACATTTATTCATGTTCATTTGATTTGAATTGATTTGGTGAATTTTCCAAATTTTGGTGTATTGAAGTCAAAATCTTTAAAGATCCTATCTTGGATATTTTGACATGTTGTTTGGGGTGTATCGAAGAGCCTATAAGGGTGGTTTGTTGCTTGGCATAATTCTCTTACCTCCGTCGCTCTTCCGATTGCTTCCGAACCGATTTGGCCATCATTCGCCTAGGAAAATTTCTGCCCAGCTGAACCAACCAGACGTCTGGTTGGTAATTTCAGACGTCTGGTTATGGTCGCTGAAAAAATTAAATAACGAACGAAGAAAATAAAAAGGCAGAGAAAGGAATCAGATGTCTGGTTGGTAAAATCAGACGTCTGGTTGGTGGTCAGACGTCTGGTTTTTGGTCCAGATGTCTGGAAGATTTCTGAAAATTTCAAGAACCTAAATCCAGACTTCTGGATTTACAACCAGACGTCTAGAACTGTTCATTTTGCGTATTTTGGCTGTTATATGCATGGATTTCCAATTTTAATTGATTTTTGTCGATCAGGTTAGTTGTTATCACTTATTATCGACTTCGATGACTTCTTTCTTTGGATTTTTTGGAATATCCATTTGATGGATTCGGTATCGATTTTTATGGTTTTGATTCACGTCGTCGAATGTGAATTTTTGGTTGATCGATTGTTTCTACAATCGTTTTCTATGATTTGTTAGTTTAAAATACAAAGGTTTCTCTACTAGTAGTAAATATTCAAACGCTTTCACAAAGATGATTTCAATACCATTTTTAATACAAAACTCATTTTTAAATATGTTTTCCAATCTATTAGTATATACAAACCTTTATCTCATTCGTATGAGAAATCTAATTAAACGGCTTAGCAAAACAAGTGGTATGAAACGCTTGCGTTTACTTTTTCGATTAATTCTTAGACTTGTTCGATTGAACTCTTGTGACAATTTTCGAGTGGAAATCTACAATCTGTTCGTAAATATTTCAGTTAAGCCAGTGGTTATGGGACATGAAGCTAAACTCATTTATTTACTAGCTTAGTGTAATTGACACTTCTTATTGATCAATGATGATCATTTTATGGTTTAGACTAGCGATATGCGATGTCTCTTTGTCCACGTGGGGGACAGTACCCCGTTCTATTGAGCTTCGCCTCATTTTTATAGGCTAGCAACCTACGGGCTTTATGGAGTTCGGTTCATCGGGTGTACCGTTATTGCACTACATTGTCGTTCCGAATTATTTGAGTTTCATGTTCATCGGGCGTACCGTTATTGCACTACGTCGTTGTTCCGAAGTATTTGAGTTTTAGGTTCATCGGGTGTACCGTTATTGCACTACGTCGTTGTTCCAACTCATTTGAGTTTCAAGTTCCTTGGGCGTACCGTTATTGCACTACGCCGTTGCACCGACTCTATGGTTAGCGACCATGGGATAGCGACCCATTTGTGATACACGTGTTGGTGAGTTTTCATGCTCCCGTTTGTGATAGGCCTCTTCCCCTTTTTGTGATTTCTGGATTTCTAGTTGATGATTTCTAGAATTTGTGTTTCACCGATTTTTATGCGATTGGCATTGATATGTTTTGTCAATATTTGTGTTTTAGTGAATAATTTAAAGAATAGGACATTCTTTTTTTTGAGAATATTTGAGATATTGTATGATTTTTGTTGTTATCTGATGTATACTTGTCACAGTATGGCATTATTGTTATCATACGTTTTCGTCATATCTCTTATCCTATCTCATTTTATATGATATTTATAGCTAGACTGATCCGTTTATTATTTTCTTCTCAAATAATACTCGGGTCAGAACGAGGTATTTCAGGTGCTTCTGCTTGACTTCTTATCAGGGTCCGTCATCTGACTTTTGGCTAACTACTTTAGCTTAGTAGTTTTTGTTATTATACATTCAAGATAGAGAATCCTTGATGAATACATATTCTTTTGTCTAGCACTTGTACCTATTCTTTTGTGATGTAGTAGATCTTGTATGACCACTATTTTGATGTACACTTTTATGTGTTATATTCATATCTGTTTCCGCCTTTGTGATATGAATATCTATGACTAATGTGTGGCAGCTTTGAGTTTTTATTTGATATGTCGGATTTCCTCTTGAAATGAAATGCATGTCATACTATCTGACATATCGATACTCGCATAAAGCAATTACACAGATGGTCGCTCCTCAACAGCCTTATTCTTCGCGCTAGTCGACGACATTACCCCGTAGTGTCCTTGGCTAGTGTGAGTATAGAGGTAGGGCGTCACAGCTTGGTATCAGAGCCAAACTTCGGAACAATGTAGAATAATCTAGCAAGGATCATTGTCCTAAGCCTTTCTTCGGAATCGTGCCATAGGATTTTAGTCGTGTCTTTGTACCATTCTATCCTATTTCTTTTTATGATGCCATTTTTTATCAATCAAGTTTGTTTGATATTCATTCTATGAATAACCTTTTTCCTCTTCTTTCTTTCTTAAAGAAGAGAAATGGTTAGACCAGGCCATCCCAGCGCCGGTGAATCCAGTGCTACTTCTCAGGATGGAGTATTTATGTCTGCCTAGCAGCTCTTAGATCTTGTGAAGAATGCTCAAGCTGTCTGACCCATTCCAGAGCCTACTCATCCTAAATCTGGGTTTGCACGCTTGTGTAGTGATTACACCAACTTAGGTGGAAGGCCGTTCAAGGGTTCCGAAAGCGTTATAGAAGTCCAAGCTTGGCTTAGATCGTGCGACCGCATCTTTTCTCGCATGAATCTTATTGATCTTCATTGAGTCCAAGTGGCTTCTAGCATGCTCCAAGAAAGAGCATTAGATTGGTATGAGCTTTTGGCTTTGGAAATTATCAAAGCGGACCTTACTTGGGAGCAATTTCGGGAAAGGTTCGAGTTAAAGTTTGAGCTGGAAGCTGAAAAAGTAACTTTAGCTCGACGCTTTATTGACCTTGTTCAAGGTGAATCTTCTGTGACAGACTATGTTACGTCTTTTGAATCTCTCTCTAAATATGGGGTCGAATATATTAATACCCCATTGAAGAGAAATAAGAGGTTTGTTTATGGGTTGAATAAGAACCTCAAAAAGCCTTTAATTTTGAAACTAGAAGTTTCTTTTGATCAGCTTGTTGATATCGCTCTTCGGCTTGAAGAGGCCGATAAAGAAAGTGATGTTGAAGTTGTGGGTGTCAAACAGAACTTCAACAACAACAAGAAGGGGCCTATTAAGTTCAAGCCTAATCCCAACAAGAAAGGGAAGTAAGCAGCTTCGGTAGCAAAGACTCCTACCTCTAGTCGTGGGCAATGCTACAATTGTGGTTCTAAGGACCATTATGCAAATAGGTGCCCAAAACCTCTTTTTTGTCGTTATTGCAAAAGTTCGGGTCATCTTTTATCTTCATGCCCCAAACTTCCAAACAAGAAAGAGGGAAAGCTAAATGTTGTGCAAGCTCCTAGTAACATTTCTCTTAGTTAAGGTATTTCTCATTCTATCCTTGATGGCATTATTATATTTCGTGATCTTCCTATTCGAGTTCTTTATGATACGGGTGCATCTCACTCTTTTATATCAAAAGAAATTGCTAATGCTTTGTCTTTGAATGTTATTGGCTTGATGACTTCATTGAGAATTGCAAATCCGGTTAGTGGATCCGCAACACTCAGTTTACTTTGTAAAGATGTCGAAATTATTTTATGTGATATGCTTTCCGAGCCGATTTGCATGTTATGCGTTACTTAGGTTTTGGAATGATTTTGGGGATGGATTGGCTTAACGGTTATGAAGCCATATCCTATGTCCTGAGCGGACTATATATCTTCGACATCCTCAATCTGGTAGGCAGATTTCTCTTGTTCTTAAAGATTCAGATTCCAATTCGGGAGCATCCTTGTATTCTCTAAATCCTCATGATGACGATAATGATGATGAGGAAGATGTCATTTCCCTCATTCACATTGTTCGTGAATTTCCCGATATATTTGAGCCCGTTTTAGGATTACCACCTAAGCGAGCATTGAGTTCAGAATTAATCTAATTCCTGGAGCTCTACCTATTACTCGTCCTCCTTATCGTATGTCCAATAAGGAAAATGAGGAGATGCATAAACAATTATCCGAATTGGAAGGAAAACAGTTGATTCGTTCTAGTTCCTCTCCATGGAGAGCTTCGGCTATTTTTGTGAAGAAATCTGATGGTACACTTAGGCTTTGCGTTGACTACCGCAAGCTTAATGACCTCACCATCAAGAATAAATATCCCTTACCTCAGATTGATGATTTATTCGATCAACTTAGTGGTGCTAGAGTCTTTTCACAGTTAGACTTAACAACCGGTTTTCATCAGCTCCGTATTGCAGAGGATAACATTCCTTTGACATCGTTCCATACTCGTTATGGATCTTATGAATGGCTTGTTATGCCATTTGGTTTGACGAATGCTCCAGCTTATTTCATTGACCTTATGAATCAAGTTTTCAAAGACTTCCTCGATCGATTTGTTCTCATCTTTATCGATGATATTCTTGTTTATTCTAAAACCGAGGAAGAGCATGAAAAACATCTTCGGATTGTGTTGGAAACTCTTAGGAGCAACCAATTGAAAGCAAAATTTTCTAAATGCCGCTTTTGGCAATCTTGTGTGAAATTATTGGGGCATATTATTTCTGAATCCGGAATTTTCGTGGATCCTTTAAAGATTAAAGCGATTCAAAATTGGAAGAGACCGGAGAGTGTGACGGAAATTCGTAGCTTTCTTGGATTGGCGGGCTATTACCGTCGTTTCATAAAAGACTTTTCTAAAATTTCCATGCCTCTTACTAGTTTGACAATGAAGGGAGTTAAATACATTTGGTCAAACAAATGTGAAACTGCTTTTCAAAAATTAAAAGAACTCATTTCCGATGCTCCTATTCTTGTGATTCCCGAAGGGAACCAAGACTTTGTTGTTTATACCGATGCTAGTCGTGTTGGTTTGGGAGCCGTTCTCATGCAAGGGAACGTGTTATCGCTTATGCTTCTAGGCAATTAAAGCCTGCCGAGACTAGATATGCCACTCATGATTTAACTCGTTAATAGAGCTCGTGGCCATTGTTTTCGCCCTTAGAATTTGGCATTATTATCTTTGGGGAGAGAAATTTGTTCTCTACACCAATCATAAATCTTTGAAGTATTTATTTTCTCAAAAGGAACTTAATTTGCGTCAACAACGTTGGCTCGAGTTCCTTGCATCTTATGATCTTGATATTCTCTATACTCCCGGAAAGGGTAATCGAGTTTGCTGATGCCCTTAGTCGTAAGCAACAAGCGGTTGTTTCAATGATGATATATGAATGGAATGATCTCGAGACTTTATCCACTTGTGAGATTCGAGATTGTGAATCCAATTTATGTTCATCTCTTGTTTTGTGTAGCCTTGAGGCTCATCCTTCTCTTTTAGACCGCATTCTTGAAGCTCAAAGGCATGATCCCGAATTGGCTCTTCTTAGCCAAAGTTGTAGGGATAAAATTGATTTTGAAGGTTTGAAAGACTTTGATATTGATGCTCGTGGTGGTATTCAAAAATTTGTAGACTTATCGTGCCAAATATTAGTGATCTTCGAAAAGACATTTTAGAAGATCCTCATTGTTCTAAATTCACCATTCATCCCGGTAGTAGTAAAATGTACGCGGACATGAAGCGACTTTATTATTGGGATGGAATGAAATCTGATGTTGCTAACTTCATTAAGCATTGCATGACTTGCCAACTCGTTAAGGCCGAATATCAAAGGCTCGGTGGGTTATTGCAAACTTTGGACATTCCAATATGGAAGTGGGATCAAGTCTCCATGAACTTTATTAACGGTCTTCTCCGTTCTCGTTCGGGTCATGACAGTTTATGAGTGATTGTCGATAGAGTTATGAAATCCGCCCATTTTATTCTCGTTCGGTCCAATCGGACTGTACCTCTTTTGGCTAAACTCTATGTCAAAGAAATTGTTAAATTGTATGGACTTCCAACTTCTATTGTTAGTGATCGTGATCCATTATTTACTAGTGGATTCTGGAAAGGTCTTCAAAAAAGCTTTGGGAACAAAGCTTAATTTTAGCACCGCTTATCATCCTCAGTCCGATGGACAAACGGAGCGGGTGAATCAAACTCTTGAAGATCTCCTTCGTGCATGTATTCTTGATTTTGGTGGAAGTTGGGAAGATCGTATTTCTCTTGTTGAGTTTTCCTATAATAATAGCTTCCAATCTAGTATTGGTATGGCACCTTTCGAGGCGCTCTACGGAAGGTCGTGCCGATTTCCTTCGCGTTGGCTTGAAGCCGGTGAGAAGATGGTATTAGGTCCAGATTTTATTCGTGATGCCACAGAAAAGATTGACCTTATTCGTTATAGGATGAAAGAAGCTCAAAATAGACAAAAATCCTATGCCGATAATCAAAGAAGGAATTTAGAATTTTCTGTGGGAGATTTGGTGTTTATTCGTGTTTCACCTATGAAGGGTGTTGTGCATTTTAGTCGATCGGGAAAATTAGCACCTCGATATATTGGTCCATTTCCCATCACCGAACGCATTGGTTCCGTGGCTTATCGCCTTTTATTACCAGCTCAATTTTCTGCTATTCATGACATATTCCACGTCTCTCAACTACCTTAGGGATTCCGATTCTATTCTTAAGCACGGTGTAATTGAAGAAATTGAAGTTTCACCGAATTTGACTTATGAGCAACATCCTATTCATATCATTATTATGGAGGTTAAACGCCTTCGAAATAAAGATGTTCCGCTTGTGAAAGTTCAATGGTCCTCAAATCCTAAGGATTGCTCTTGGGAATCCAAAGAATTCATCGAGCGAACACATCCGGACTTACTCTCTCGTGCTCCTTAAGGTGAACTTCTCATTTCAAAATTTCTTCTTTTGTGTTGTTATGCCTTAGTATGGTTGTTACTTTTTATTTTCCTCTTAATTATTGCGAGGACGCAATTTCTTTAAGGAGGGGAGTCTGCAACAACCCGCATATTTAACGATTATATATTTAAATGTTTTATTTAAATATAGCATCGTTAATCGGATTAAATTCCGAAATGTTACTTTTTGTAAAAAAGTCAAATTGGGAC
This sequence comes from Allium fistulosum, assembly GCA_030737815.1. Classification (NCBI taxonomy): domain Eukaryota; kingdom Viridiplantae; phylum Streptophyta; class Magnoliopsida; order Asparagales; family Amaryllidaceae; genus Allium; species Allium fistulosum. The sequence goes on from CM060904.1 coordinate 696,717,564, forward strand.
TCGAGACCACTTCCATTGAGTCCAAAATGGTGTTTACAACTTTTTTGAGTATAAACATCGATATGATTGGAGTTGAGTAGAATTTTGCTATTTTTCTATTTTGGGCTTTGGGTTTGGGTTTCAGCCCACTAACCCAACATAATACCCTAAATCCTCTACATTCATTTCATTCCTCATTTCCTAACACTCAAGCTCAAGAAAAAATGGGGGAAAAGATTGGAAATTAAAATTCCTAAACCCTAGTTTTATTAGGAAATTCAAGTCTTTGCTCTAAAATCAAAGAGAAGTTTAGGTAAGCATCCTCTTCATCTTCTCCATCTCAATCTCTCTCCAATTTCAGAAATTTCCTATAACCTAACTTAGGAAATATTTGTTTATGATCTTAGATTGGAGCTTCTAGAGTTGAAGTTGAAGTGTGGTTGATCTTTCCTTTATTTTAAAGCTTCTCACTTGTTGTTTTGGGTTTAAAGGTGAGTTTTTGAACTCACATCTACGTCTATAACTTTCATTGTTGTTAGGTATGAATTCCTAATATTTATTCATGTTCATTTGCTTTTGATTTGAATTGATTTGATGAATTTTCCAAATTTTGGTGTTTTGAAGTCAAATCTTTAAAGATCCTATCTTGGACATTTGGACATGTTGTTTGGGGTGTATTAAAGAGCCTATAAGGCTGGGTTGTCGCTTGGCATAATTCCCTTACCTCCATCGCTCGTCCGATTGCTTCCGAACAGATCTGGCCATCATTAGCCTAGGCAAATTTCTGCCCAACTGAACCAACCAGACGTCTGGTTGGTAATTTCAGACGTCTGGTTATGGTCGCTGAAAAAATTAAATAACAAACGCAGAAAATAAAAAGGCAGAGAAAGGAATCAGACGTCTGGTTGGTAAAATCAGACGTCTGGTTGGTGGTCAGATGTTTGGTTTTTGGTCCAGACGTCTGAAAGGTTTCTGAAAATTTCCAGAATCTAAATCCAGACGTCTGGATTTACAACCAGACGTCTGGAACTGTTCATTTTGCCTATTTTGGCTGTTTTATGAGTGGATTTCCAATTTTAATCGATTTTTGTCGATCCGGTTAGTTGTTATCACTTATTATCGACTTTGATGACTTCTTTCTTTGGATTTTTGGGAATATCCATTTGATGGATTTGATATCGATTTTTATAGTTTTGATTCACGTCGTCGAATGTGAATTTTTAGTTGATCGATTGTTTCTACAATCGTTTTCTGTGATTTGTCAGTTTAAAATACAAAGGTTTCTATACTAGTAGTAAATATTCAAATGCTTTCACAAAGATGATTTCAATACCATTTTTAGTACAAAACTCATTTTTAAATCCGTTTTCTAATCTATTAGTATATACAAACTTTTACCTCATTCGTATGAGAAATCTAATTAAACGGTTTAGCAAAACAAGTGGTATGAAACGCTTGCGTTTACTTTGTCCGTTAATTCTTGGACTTTTTCGCTTGAACTCTTGTGACAATTTTCGAGTGGAAATTTACAATATGTTCGTAAATATTTAAGTTAAGCCAGTGGTTATGGGACATGAAGCTAAACTCATTTATTTACTAGCTTAGTGTAATTGACACTTCTTATTGATCAATGATGATCACTGTATGGTTTAGACTAGCGATATGCGATGTATCTTTGTCCACGTGGGGGACTGTACCCCGTTCTATTGAGCTTCGTCTCATTTTTATAGGCTAGCGACCTACGGGCTTTATGGAGTTCGGTTCATCGGGCGTACCGTTATTGCACTACGTTGTTGTTTCTAATTATTTGAGTTTCAGGTTCATCGGGCGTACCGTTATTGCACTACGTCATTGTTCCGAAATATTTGAGTTTTAGGTTCACCGGGCGTACCGTTATTGCACTACGTCGTTGTTCCAAAATATTTGAGTTTTAGGTTAATCGGGCGTACCGTTATTGCACTACGGCATTGTTCCAACTCATTTGAGTTTTAGGTTCCTCGGGCATACTGTTATTGCACTACGCCGTTGCATCGGCTCTATGGTTAGCGACCATGGGATAGCGACCCATTTGTGATACACGTGTTGGTGAGTTTTCATACTCCCGTTTGTGATAGGCCTCTTCCCCTTTTTGTGATTTCTGGATTTATAGTTGATGAATTCTAGAATTTGTGTTTCACCGATTTTTTGCGATTGGCATTGATAGGTTTTGTCAATATTTGTGTTTTGGTGAATAATTTAAAGAATATGACATTCTTTTTTGTGTTTGAGAATATTTGAGATATTGTATGATTTTTGTTGTTATCTGATGTATACTTGTCACAGTATGGCATTATTGTTATCATACGTTTTCATCATATCTCTTATCCTATCTCATTTTATATGATATTTATAGCTAGACTGATCTGTTTATTATTTTCTTCTTAAATAATACTCGGGTCAGACCGAGGTATTTCAGGTGCTTCTGCTTGACTTCTTATCAGGGTCTGTCATCTGACTTTTGGCTAACTACTTTAGCTTAGTAGTTTTTGTTATTATACATTCGAGATAGAGACTCCTTGATGTATACATATCCTTTTGTCTAGCACTTGTACATATTCTTTTGTGATGTAGTGGATCTTGTATGACCACTATTTTGATGTACACTTTTATGTGTTATATTCATATCGGTTTCCGACTTTGTGATGTGAATATCTGTGACTGATTTGTGTTATTCTTATTTCTATATTTGTTTTCGAAGGCCACTTAGCCACTGTGTGGCAGCTTTGAGTTTTTATTTGATATGTCGAATTTCCTCTTGAAATGAAATGCATGTCATACTATCGGACATATCGGTACTCGCACAAAGCAATTACACAGATGGTCGCTCCTCAACAGCCTTATTCTTCACGCTAGTCGACGGCATTACCCCGTAGTGTCCTTGACTAGTGTGAGTATAGAGGTGGGGTGTCACATATTAACAGATTTTTATACAAAAGTATCCGTTAATGTACATACAATCATCATAGTACAACGATCAACAAATCAATCTGTACAGTTATAATAACTTGTCCTCACTAGTGCTGACTATATAGCCTACACACAGAGCGAAAAATAACAAGTACGGAAATACGTCTCTGTCATCCAGCTCATCTCCTGAGCTTTATAGCATCCTAACCTGAATCTGTAATACTAGTCTGACCCGAGCATTATAATAAAATAAGACCCGAGTCAGGCTGGAAAACCATTGTGAGAAAACACACTCCATTTTAATTATTAAAGTTAACAAAATCCTTTGAAAAACAAAGGTATCTCGTAAGATCGCATCACATATAAACACGACGGGTTTTTATCTTACGATAACCAAAACATTTTATATCAAAATCATCTGATATTATAATAGTGTCCATAGAAAGTATATTAGAAAATAGCTGAAATGCTTGCATCTCATGTATCACCATTGTTCGGCACAATCAAAAGATAATTGAATTCAATATCTAAAAGAAATATCAGTCCATAACATATATCATTAACTTAATCAACGATTTATAAATCATATTAAATCAATTTACAATTCAGAATTGAATTGGTTCCAATTCACTGAGTCGAGTTATATTTTTAATCCAGATTATTTGTCAATTAAAGAAATAAAATAAAATAATTTATTTTTAGTTAATTTCAAATTAAACAGTACATTAATAATTTATTAATTAATTAACATGTAATTAATTAAATAAGAGGTTACTTAATTATTTATTTTTAATTGTTTTAAATAATCAAATTTTTAAATTGCAGAAATCTCGGTGATATCAGTTCAGCCGAAAAAACATGGCGATAAGATCCTGACGCAAAAATCGGCATGTCGATTGGTTTTAAAAATAAAGAAGAAATAGTTAAATTCTTTTTAATAGATTATTAAGTAAAAAAATTAATTTACTTTTCAAAAATTTCTCAGCCCAATAAAAATCCAACACGGCCCAAAAACTTGCTCCAGCCCAAATCCCCATCTCTTCTTTCTTCCCAGTTTTCTTCCCTCCTCTCTCATTTGTTCCAAAATACCGCACACGAAACTGTGCACGTATGTGTGCACGTGCACACCACCCACGGCCGACCACATTCGCCGCCATCCCTCTAGCCAACCACCTACGACCCATGCATCCCACCTGGCACCCTGAAACACGATTGTAACTGCGGTTTGAAAATTCAAACGCTTCCACCAAACCGAAACGAAAGCCGAGCAACCCATTCGCCTTGCCTCGCCATCAACGACCACCAGAACCAATGTCACCACCACCAAAAGAACCACCACGTCACATACTACTTCCATGCCAGGTGCGGCGCCACTCGACAACACCCCCTTTTGCTAGCGACGAAGAACCCGACCCTACCTAAAAACTTGCCTTAAACCCTAAATTTCACATGCCAACCCAAACCAAAGCCAATTTCGACAATCGACCATAGTGAATCCCTCACCCATGCCACCATGCTCCTCCTCGTCTAAGCCAAGCCTTCCCTCGTCGACGACATAGCCGGAAATTAATTTTTAAATGATTTCTGACCATCTTCCAATTTCTCAACATCTAAGCTCTTAGAAATGATGATTTCTTCACCAAAAATCCTATTTTTATATGACAATCATGATAATATACTTGATTCAATGTTTTGAGTATGTTGAAATTCATCAAAGCTGGGTAGTTTACTGTTATTTTGCCATTACACACAGTATATAAAATAAACGAGCTTCGAACTATTTTTAGCATGATCTATACTCGGAAACAAACACTTCATTAGTTTACAACATCGACCAATTCGAATCGAAAAGAGAGATAAAGATTTTTAAAACCATAACATATATGAAATGTTAACACTGTCAACTTAACAGAGTGATATTATAACATGTATAGGCATTCAAATTTAAACCCTCACCTTAAACATGTCGTGATCTTTTGAACATTACCAGTTGAACCTTAGTTTATGATCTGAATCTAGAAAATCTTGCCTTGCTTTGGATTTGAACAGGATGTTCTTTTTTTTTTCTTTCTTTTCTTTTCTTCTTTCTTACTTATAGTGTTTGTTTTACAGGGTTTTAAAAACTGTAGCTAACACGTACACATCTCTATATATACATAGGTTGATACAAAGATGTAAAGATACATACGTACATGATTTTGGGGATCAAAAAGATTTTTGATCTGCACAAGGATTTAGATGGTTGATATACCAGGTCTTTTTTTGATGGATTGATGTTGAAATTTTGATGACTTGATAGGAAGTTTTAGGTGGCTTTGATTTTAAGTATTGTGGGCTTGACTTGAAATTGTCATCATGAAAGTCACATGTGTGTGTGTATCTAGTTATATACATTTACATATACGTATTTTTATCATATACATATTTACATATACATTTAGATATATACATATTTACATTTATATAGATTTACATATACACTATTTTTATAAACATATATATATATATATACTTATAAATATTTTTGTCATCGTAATTTTGAAATTTCCCATCATGAAGCTTGTATAAATATATACATATAAATAGATATTTTTATCATAAGTTTGAAATAGTGAAACTTAAATACATACATACATACATATATATATCATATTCAGAAATTAGTGTTTGAAAATTTGGTATAGCTTTCAAAATTTATATATTCACATATCTCCAAATTTAATTATTTGACCTATAAAAATTAATATTTAAATATTTAAAATCAATTAGTTATTCCAATAACAGATGCTAAAAATCAGGGTCGTTATATTCCTCCCCCCTTAAAAGAATTTCGTCCCCGAAATTAAAAAGTAAGGAGATAATTCAAGCTATAACAAAACGTCATATATTTATATCGTAAAGCACATACATAAGTAATACACTAACTACCATAGCAAATAAGGAATACACTTTACAAACCAACAACTAGCTATCCAAACATCATCTCTGGATAGGATTCCAAATCAATTTATCAAATTTTATTAATCCACATTCAATTATTCACAAACCTTGTTTTCTCAATTTTATGTTCAACAACAATTCAATCCATGCCAATTCATTTATAAACCATTTCATAAATTTTATTTGAGCTAAGCTTCCATCCAAAAATATTAACTTAAGTTAATTCGTTTATCTCCAATTATTTCAACTATATAGCTTAAGTTTATTTCCATTGCAAATCAAATTCCATTTCAATTTAAATTGATTGTTATTCAATTTATTTATCGTCGATTGATTCGTAACCATCTGCTTGGCATATCTAAATTTTCACTATATTATTTGAGAATCATTAATAAAATTAATATTATGGTTCATTATAACCTTTTATACAACACATATATTCATTTCCACATCAAAACTTAATTTTGTACTCGAATTTATTTAAATAGCATCCAAAGTCATATTCAATTTATTTACATTTAAATTGAATTTATTTATAACTTAAGTCATCACCATTTCTATTTTATTCGATCACATTTCAATATATATTTAATTCGCTTATATTTAAGTCGAATTTCAATTATAACTCGGGTTCCACATTTAATTTTGAATTTAATCCACAATCCAATTTACTTAGCCAAGTTAAGTTCCATTTTGTTACAATCCAGAAATTTGGATATTTGAAATTGGAATATTTAATTGATTTTAAATATTTAAAAGTTGATTTTTAACTTGAATTTCAAAAAATAGCCATTTATTGGATAATTTAATTATTGAATCTAATAATTGAAAATTGGTTAAAATATTGGATCTTGAGTTTTAAGCTTGTTAAAAATAATTTAAAGGCCTATAAAATTTATATTAGTAATAATGAAGATAATAAAACTTTTTAAATTGAATTTAAAAGTGATTGTTTAATTTTAGAAATAGCTCGTTTAAATTGACATTTAAAAATAGCCTTCCGGGGCATGGTCTCGGATTTCGACGAAACCTATTCCATTGCATCCGTAATAGTGTATTATTATCAGATTTCAAATTTCGTAGCGTTTGGAGTTATCGTGTGATCGTACGGAATATAAACGCGTTGAAATTTATATCGAAAAATTCAATATAATAATTGGGTCCAAAAAGCTATCTTCTCCATACGATCAAATTAGGACTCGAAACCTTTTCCATTGCATTCGGAATAGGTATATAACATTATAAACGCCTAGCGGCATGCCTCGATAGGATTTCGAAATTTAAGTTGCTTAAATCGAGATATTTTGAAAAAAAAATTAATTAAAATAATATTTTGTCAATTCAACATTCTTTTCAGCCGAAAGTTATATCCAATCAGCACTATGTTGTGTACATGACCCTTACCTCTTCAAGCATGCATCTTCCTCTTTTTAAAAACGACATAACCGCGCATTTGAAAAGAAAAAAAATGGAGGAATCGAATAAAATGGGAAAATCCTTAGTTTAAAAATCAAAGAGTTACTTCCTTCTTTTCCCTTGTGAAAGAACCGCGAGCCTCGTCTTGTTCCTCTTCAATTCAAATTCGACTCTCAGAGCGAAACAAAAAAAAATTGAATCGCCTGCGCGCGATTTGGCAGACACGAGAGTTCGAGCTCAAGCTCAAGCTCGAGATGTGAGGCAAGGGCTTTGCGTTGTTTTGATGGCGCTTGAGCTGACGTGGTCATGGGGAGTTTCACCGAAGCATGGTGGCAATGTGAGTGAGGGAAGAGGGGCGGCATGGCCAGAGGGTTGGTGGTGATGGGGCAGCGCGCGACGTCAGGGGTAGGTCACCACCATTAGTCTGTCGTGATGTGGGTTCGCTTCTCTTCGAAACGCGGAACATCAAAGGAGGAAGAAGATGAGTTCGATATGCAGGCGATCATTCGTGGGCTAGGGGGCTAGGCCGAAACAAGGAGAAAAAAAAGAAGAAAAAATAATAAAGGAGATCGTGGGTGGGCTGAGCAATGGCAGGCCGGGCTTGGGAGGATTAAGGTAGTTAGTTTTTATCTGTTTGAATTTTCAGAGTGTGTAACTAATTTATAAGATTAACAATGCTAATAGTTACAACTATATATACATAATTTACTTTTATCTTTCGGCTATGGTTATAAACTTATAAATTCATTTTTCATAGATAAATATATATATATATATATATATAAGAAATGGATTAGATTAGAAATGATAGTTACTTAATTAGTTAATGTTAAGTATAGTAATTAGTTAATAAATTTGTAATTAGAATGTTAGTTATAAATTCAAAATTTATAGCTTATTAAATCGTAACTCTCTCATATTAAGTTTAAATTGAATTCGGGTTGTCGCTTTACGTTCGAAGTAACGATATCTTCGCAATGGGAAAAGTGGAAATTGGAATGTTTAGCAAAATGAAAATGAAGGTGAGTAAATCTCACTCATCTTTGGATTGCTAGTCTAATTTTAAATGTTGAAAATTTAAATTATTGGTTGAATGAATGATTCGCTAATTATTATTATCAATTGGATGTTATAATATGTATAGTAGTATATATATTAGTAATTGGAGTGATTATTCCCGCATATTTTAGCAGATGAGACCCTATGCGCCAGCATAATAGTGGATGACCCAATATACCGCGATATCCCCCTCGAAGTGGGATTGGTATTTTTATACTGCATTAACATCTGTGGATGCAGGGAAACAGGTTGGAGGGATCAAACTGAATTCCTCAAAAATGTTGAATTTAATTTTCATATATAGTGATATATGATTGTTTGAATAATCTATGGTAGATTATAGTGGAATTTGAATTTATTGGATGTTATGGTATTACAGGTTTAGATTTTGGCCTTTTTTAAAAATACCATAAATATGTTTTTTTCAATTTGGAAAGAAATTAAAAAAAAGAAGTAAAATATTTATAGTGAAATTTGGATTAATTAAAAGAAAATAGTTTGGGGAAAATAAATAGTTTTTTTTTAAATTATACTTGATAATTTCAGACTATGGAAAAAATAGAGATTTTAGAATAATGTAAATAAAAGGATTTTAAATAATAAAACTTAAGCGTTATTTGTTTAAGTGTAAAATGATTTTAAATCGAGATTTAAAATAGTTTGGGAAAAATAAAAAGGAAATTTGAAAATAAAATATGAAATTGTTGTTCCAGATTTAAATAAGATTTTAAATTATAAAAAGGAAGTGGAATCTGAATTTGTTGGGTTTTGGAATATAGCTGGGTTATTTAAGAAATTGATTTAAAAATGGAATTTAATTTAGAAATCGATTTAAAATCGATTAAGTATTGTAAAACCGTTATAAACAGAAAATGAGACTATGGAATTTATAAACAAAGTTTATAAATAAAGTAAAGTGATTATCAGCGGATAAATTGAAGTTATGATAGATTTATTTTTTAGAAAATGTGAATGGTGATTTACGAAATTGGGACGTAAATAATTTGGTGATAAATCGATAGGGATTTATAAATAATTAAACTGACTATATTGGAGTTGAAAATTATATTTTTCTGAGAAGTTAAGTTAATTTTAAAAAGAAGGATTTTAAGTATTAACTAGAAAATTTAAAAGTGTTTAAGAATATTTCAGAAAATTAATTATTTAGTTGTTTTAAAATTGTTTAAAGTATATTTAATTATTAATTAAGTTAGTATATATTAAGTCAAGTATTATTTAAGAATTAATCAGTCTTAGTTTTTTAAAGGATAAATTATTCAATATTAATATTTTATATAATAACCTTTATTTAAAAAGTATTTGCCTAAAATAAACTTGGAAATATATATAAAAAAAATTATAAGTATTATTTTGAAAAATTATTTAATAAAGTTTTCGGAAAGTAAAGGTATACTTTCATGGCGAAATCGGAGGCAGTGAGTGCCTGCAGTTAAGTTTCGGATTTCTCTGGGATAGAGACGTAACCATTGAGCTGTGAATCCATGATTAATACCGCAGTGGTACTTTCCATATTATTAAAAATGATTTTCAAAAGGATAGTTTGTGAATATACTAAATTCGGCAAGATAAGTATATATTTTGGATAAAGAGATTTCATTTATTAAAATTAAATTAAAAAGAGACTTATTGTTTTCAGTGGAAAAAGGAAATATTTGGTTGAATGATTGATTATTTGATAGTTAAATAACCGACTATCAAATCTGGACCCAAAATATAACTTTGGGAATATCTAGAAGAACTACGGGGATTGTGTAGTACAATTACCGTTCGAGGTGCTATACTATACGTATAAAATCATTTCATTCTTCTAGGGCGTCTATAAGGAAAATCCATCCACAAACGATTAGGAGGTGATCTTCAATCTTATTTTCATCTGTTTATTTCCTAAAGAACCGGGATTGAGTTTACAAGGAAACATCGAACGTTGTTTCGAAGAGACCGGGATCAGATAAGTTATCTGAAAACCACTTCGATCCAATGAGTACATTTTCGAAGGGAAAATAAAAGCATGGAATCGAAGATGGAGCAGTGAAGTGCAAGGGCTAATAGCTACTAATCCTGAGGATGATTCCAAAACGGATGTAGTAGGAATAGTGCCTTCGGTTCCGTTCGGACCGAGAATGGACTTGTATGGATGAATGTTATCGGTACATTGTCATTGGAGGATAATGAGCATTCTAAGTGAAAATTCCTTAAAAAGGTAATCATAGCCTCTAGCCTCATCAACCGGGAATGACTGAAAAGCAGGGGAGATGCAGCAAGGCTAAGTAGGTCGCACCCAATTAGAGTATGTTTATCACCTTTCTAGATACCCTCAGATACTATTACTACGATACATAGAAGGAGCTTGGAAAGGGTGGGAACACCCGGGGTGATAGCATATTCGGTCTATACAGGTTAGGGGTAGCCCAGTCTTCTGTTGCAGGAGATACAGGCGTGGTCCTCGGTACATTTTTCTAGACGTGTACTGTGACAGGTGATACCCCAGTGCCTAGTCATTCGTATGGAATCCATTCTCCAATACATGCCTTTACGGTTTTGGTTGTAGAGCCTAGTATGCTAGAATTTAATTAATGTAACAATTTCAGCTATTTGAATAAGTATTTGTACTTAGACACTATTATGATATCAGAGGATTTGATATGAAATGTTTTGGTTATCGTAAGGTAAAAACTTGTCATGTTTATGTGTGGCGTGGTCTTACGAGGTACCATTGTTTTTCAAAGGATTTTTATAACATTAATAATTCAAATTGACTTTGTTTTCTCATGTTGGTTTTCCAGACTGACTCGGATATTATTTTATTATAATGCTCGGGTCAGACCGAGTATTACAGATTCAGGATAGGATGCTATGTAGCTCAGGAGACTAGCTGGATGACGAAAACGTATTACACGTACTTGATTTTTATTCCGTTGTGTATTGTAGGCTGCATATTCGGCATTTGTGAGGACAAGTTGTTATAACTGTCCAGTATTGAGTTATATATGTGTTGTACTCTGTTAATGTAATGTATAAATAACAGTTATAGTTCTTTTTGTATAAAGACCAGTTGTTATCTATTATATATTGTTCTATTGCGATTATGAGGTTCTATGTTGTTATTTTCTATTTTCTTCTTCTACCTCTTTCTTCTTTCTCTTACGATCTGTTATTTCCGGCATTCAATTGCTCGGCATGTAATACAGTGAACGTATTGATGTCGATTTTCAAGCGTCGGAAATCCGGACCGTCACACTTGGTATCAGAGCTGAAGGTTAAGCGAGAACCTTGGCTCTAGTGGGAATAACTCATTAGAGATAGGGTCAGTAGCACCCTAGAATGAGTTTGAGTGTATTAATAGATATGAGTGCGTATTTGTTAGTGAATATAAAACTGTTTTATATTATGTTGATTGATCTATTGAGTGGCTTATGGATTCTGGTCAATACGAGTAATTAACATTATTGATAAGGATCTATAAACACTATAACAGAACAATTTGACATGGTATTGTTTTGAAATAGGGTAAATGAAATAATTTTACCCAAATTATTTTTATATATAAAAGGAATAATTTTCATAAATTATTATAGTTATATATGGTTTGCTTGATTGTTAGGAAACGATAATATTAAACTATTATCAATATCATTGTCATTATGGTGATTAAATAAAAAGTTGATATCATAGTCAAAAGTTAAGAAAGTTATTCATATAACAAAATGGAATTTGTAAATATGAGTTTATAAATGTGGTTTATAATTTGAAATGGAATGAAATCCTAGAGGAATATTTAAATATAGGTTTAAAAGGATTTAAAACTTGGAAATTTGGGAAGTTAATTTCCCGTTGGATTTGGAAATGTTTTTTTTCAAGTCTTGCAATATAATAGTGGTATTATTTGGAAAAAAATTGAATTGGAAATATTTAAAATGGTTTTTAAAGGAATAAAAGCACTAAAATCACTTCGGTCGCTGGAAATTAATTTTGGTGATGACTGCAGCATCATCGACTTTCATTTTTGAGTTTCCAAGGAAGGAATTGCTACCTTAATGATTTGCAATTGGAGTTTGTTTTGGAAAAACTGGTTTTGGTTTGAAATGCAAAGGATTAATTTGATATACAAATGGATTGTGTATATGTATTTGATTTCAAAAATGATTTGAAATAATTTGGGAATAAGGAGTTAAACTTTGGGATTTTATTTGGAAATGTTTTATGGAATATTAGTAAGTTTGATAAGTTAAGAAATTTTGAAATTTTATTATTGGAATGGAATTAAACTTAACTTAAGTTTCAATGTAAAGTGAATTTGAGAAATTAAGCCTAAGAAGGCTAATGGAATAGTTATGGAAATTGAATTTATTAAGTTGAAATAAATTAGTAAATGAACTAATTAATTTAATTTTTTTTTTTGAAAAAAGGTGAATTTTATTGATGCCCTAAAGGCTGATCCAAACTTACAAAGTCTTGAAACAAGACAAAGACAAGAACAAGAAGCCTAACCGGCAAAAATAAAACAAATAAAGCTAAAGGTAGGCTCAACTTCAAACTCATCCACGAAAGCTCAGTGACAAAAATCATGGCGGATCCACTTTCCAGTTTTGAAGGATGCTTCTCTCCAGCTCTGTCGCACAGGTAAAAAGCTTTCCTTTAATTCTTTTTACAAGAATCCTAACATCCTGTTCAATTGCAATCTGAATCTGGTGATGGTTCTTAGCAGTTTTCTGGAAGACACGTCGATTCCTTTCTTTCCAGAGATGATGAACAGTAGTTGTGAGGCAAATAAGCTGCAGTTGGGTCAACAAATCTTCTTTCTTGCGGGAACTCAGGTATAATAATTCATCTTCTAGGGAAGAAGTAGCATGCAAGACTTGATTTTTATTCTTAATTTGACTTAAAACACGAGTAGAGTATTCGCATTCAAAAAAAAGGTGTTTGTGAGATTCAGGGTGGGAATTACATAGTTGACAGTTGAGGTTGACTTCCATACCCCATCTGGCAAGTCTGTCAGCCGTGGGGAGTCTGAGATTAGTGGCTTTAAAAGTCGTAAACGCCATCTTTGGGTTGTTAGATCGAGACCATATAGGATCCGCCCAAAATCTGATAGTATGCTTAGTACGCAGAGCTTCCCAAGCACTATTAGTAGTAAAGGTACCATCTTTAGTGTAGTTCCAGGACCAAATATCATTAGATTCAGAAGAGTAGATAGGAACAAACTTAACATCCTCGGCAATAACATGGAGGCCTTTCTGATCCGGTATCCATTTATTATGCTGAATAATGGATGCTACCAGATCATCATATTCACCAATACATGAAACCATACCCCAGCCATATTTGACAGCAAGTGAATTACCATTTATCCAAGGATCCCTCCAGAGGTAAGTATCCCTGCCATTTGCTATTTTCCTTGAGATGCATGTTTTCAAACTGTCTCTGCTTCTTAAAATGCATTTCCAAACCCCAGATGAGTTAATATCCTCATGCATGGTCCAAAAACTCCCTTTTAAATATCTACTCCTCATCCACCTAGCCCAGAGAGTGTTAGAGGTAATAATTTTCCACCCATGTTTCACTTGATATGTCTTCCGTAGATCTTTCAGGTTGATAAGTCCAACACCTCCTTCAGCTTTTGGTCTGGAAAGTATATCATAACTAACTTTATGTAATCCCCCCCTCCAAATGAAGTTAGCACAAGCTGAATTAATTTTCTCAATGGAGCTGTCAGGGATATGAAAAGTTTGAAGCCAGAATCTAACTTTAGCAGTAATAACTGTATGAACCAATTCAATTCGACCAGCAAATGAGAGTAATTTAGAACTCCAGCCATTAAGTTTGTCTCTGATCTTTCCAACAAGTTCACCACATTCTCTGTCAGTAATGACATTAGTTGAGAGAGGAACCCCAAGGTACTTGACAGGAAGTAGACCCTCCTTGATTTTCAAAATCTCCAAAATTGCTGTTTTGGAAGTACAGTATTTGCTAAAATAGCATTTGGACTTTGTAGTATTTAACTCTAGACCCACATATAAATGCATTTGCTTGAAAATCTGAATTAAACACTGAGCAGCAGTTGGGGTGGCTCTTACAGCAATAATCAAATCATCAGCATATATCAAGTGATTGACAATAGGATCAAGTTTAAAAAGAGGTTGAACCAATGAGTTATTACATGCTAATTCCATTTGTAATGAGAAATATTCCATGGCAACTGTAAATAGGTAGGGGGATAGGGGGTCACCTTGTCTTAAACCCCTATTACTAGATATGTATCCTTTAGGTGTACCATTAATTAATTTAATTAGTAAGTAAATGAAATTGAAATTGAATATTGGAATGATATTTAACTTGAATTATGTTAAATAATGTGAAATTGAAAATTTAGTTTGAGTTGGACTAAATAAAATAAATTTTGGAAATATAAATGGTTGAGTTAAAGTGGATATGGACTTAAGTGGAAGGTGGAAATAAACATAAGAACCTTTGTATAAAATGTTTATAAGGTTAAGAAAAATTATGGAATAATTCAAAAATGAAGTAAGAATTTGATGGGATAAATTCTTAAGTGAAATTAGTATGGAAGGGAATATACTAAGAAAAATGTTTGAATGCAGATCAAATAAAGGTAAATAACTGAAAGTGGAAAATTGGAAATGAATAAAATAGAAGTGAATAATGATTGTGAAGGATAAATGTGAATAAAAAGAATTTGGTATAGCTAAGAATAAGTTTGAAATAAATACGTAAGTTGTACGTATATTATTTTATTCGCATGACGATTTGATCTAGATTCGAGCACAGAATTTCGAGATAATTTATATCGATCCGAGTTGGAATTTTTCACTCGATTTTCGATGGCGAACCCTGAATATGGATTTTTGATTGATTTTGGAATTCTCTATCAAGTATACGGCTATACAAGAAGAATGACGGTTTCTAATCAAGAAACCAGATCTGAGTCCGCAATAGAGAGTCGTGTGAACGATACTAATTCGGAATTGAAATTGTGTGATCGAGTGAGCGATCAGATTTGATATTGCGTACGGATGATATATGTACATCGTACGGGCTTAAGTAAAGAAAATATTGAAAATTTTGAAAAGGAATAAATAAAATGATTCTGAATTGTATGATTAGATACTATTAGTAAGTAAGGTGTAGGTAATTAAAAGCAAAAGCTAAATTGGTGTCTTCGATTTCAAAAGTAAAATTTGGTTGCCCGACAAAAAGGTATGTTTTTAAATTGTTGTTTGAAATTGATGGTTTTATGATTGAGCCACTTGGCTTTTGTTTTCTTTTGATGATTTGGGCCTATAGAGGTAGTTTTGAAGTTTTTCAGATCTAGCCGCGCAAAGGAGACGCTGGCGAAATTTTTGGAAAATTTAGGGAGTTAGAAAAATTTGAAGAAATTTTTGATAATTACAATTTGATTTGGGATTTTAATTTGAAATGGTTGAGTAAGTAATATTATTTGGAATCTATGGATGAAGTTGGAAATTATTAAAAGTGTTAATGTGTTTTCAATAAAAATTGTTTTCGGGAAGATGTTTGAAACTGTGTGGTTTTGGGAAATAGTTGCTGGGTTTTGGACCATTCTTCTTACCTGGCAATTTCGAGGACGACATTCTTTTAAGGGGGGTGGAATGTAACGACCAAGAATTTTGGATATTTGAAATTGAAATATTTAATTGATTTTAAATATTTAAAAGTTAATTTTTAACTTGAATTACAAATATAGCCATTTATTGGATAATTTAATTATTGAATTTAATAATTGAAAATTGGTTAAAATATTGGATCTTGAGTTTTAAGCTTGTTAAAAATAATTTAGAGGCTTATAAAATTTATATTAGTAATACTAAAGATAATAAAACATTTTAAATTGAATTTAAAAGTGATCTGTTCAATTTTAAAAATAGCTCGTTTAAATTGACATTTAAAAATAGCCTTCCGGGGCATAGTTTCGGATTTCGACGAAACTAGTTCCATTAGATCCATAATAGTGTATTACTGTCGGATTTCAAATTTCATAGCGTTTGGAGTGATTGTGTGATCGTATGGAATATAAACGCGTTGAAATTTATATCGAAAAATTCAATATAATAATTGGATCCAAAACGCTATCTTCACCATAAGATCGAATTAGGACTCGAAACCTTTTTCATTGCGTTCGGAATATGGGTATAACATTATAACACCTAGTGGCACACCTCGATAGGAGTTCGAAATTTTAAGTTGCTTAAATCGAGATATTTTGAAAACAAATTAATTAAAATAATATATTGTCAATTCAACATTATTTTCAGCCGAAAGTTATATCCAATCAGCCCTATGATGTGTACGTGACCCTTACCTCTTCAAGCATGCATCTTCCTCTTTTTAAAAACGACACAGCCGCGCATTTGAAAAGAAAAAAAAAAGAAAAAAAGGAGGAATTGAATAAAATGGGAAAATCCTCAGTTTAAAAATCAAAGAGTTGCTTCCTTCTTTACCCTTGTGAACGAATCGCGAGCCCCGTCTTGTTCCTTTTTAATTCAAAATCGACTCTTAGAGCGAAACAAAAAATATCTGAATCGCCTACATGTGATTTGGCAAACACAAGAGTTCGAGCTCAAGCTCAAGCTCGAGACGCGAGGCAAGGGCTTCACGTTGTTTTGATGGCGCTCGAGCTAACGTGGCCGTGGGGGAGTTTTGCCGAAGCATGGTGGCGATGTGAGTGAGGAAGGCGGCGCGGCAAGGCTAAAGAGTTGGTAGCGGTGGGCCAGCGCGCGACGTAAGGGGTAGGTGCGACCATTAGTCTGCCGCGATGTGGGTTCGTTCTCTTTGAAACGTGGAACATCAAAGGAAGAAGAAGATAAGTTTGATCTGCAGGCGATCATTCGTGGGCTAGAGGGTTGAGCCGAAACAAGGAGAAAAAAAAGAAAAAAAAATAAAGGAGATCGTGGGTGGGCTGAGAAATGGCGGGCCGGGCTTGGGAGGATTAAGGTAGTTAGTTTTTATCTGTTTGAATTTTCATAGTGTGTAACTAATTTATAAGACTAACAATGCTAATAGTTACAACTATATATATATAATTTACTTTTATCTTTCGGCTTTGGTTATAAAATTATAAATTCATTTTTCATAGATAAATATATATATACATATATATATAAGAACTGGATTAGATTAGAAACGATGGTTACTTAATTAGTTAATGTTAAGTATAGTAATTAGTTAATAAATTTGTAATTAGAATGTTAGTTATAAATTCAAAATTTAAAGCTTATAAAATCGTAACTCTCCCATATTAGGATTAAATTGAATTCGGGTTGTCGCTTTACGTTCGTAGTAACGAGATCTTCGCAATGGGAAAAGTGGAAATTGGAATGTTTAGCAAAATGAAAATCAAGGTGAGTAAATCTCACTCATCTTTAGATTGCTAGTCTAATTTTAAATGTTGAAATTTTAAATTATTGGTTGAATGAATGATTCAATAATTATTATTATCAGTTAGATGTTATAATATGTATAGTAGTATATATATTAGTAATTGGAGTGATTATTCCTGCATATTTTAGCGGATGAGACCCTATACGCCCGCATAATAGCGGATGACCCTATATACCGCGATATCCCCCTCGAAGTGGGGTTGGTATTTTTATATTGTATTAACATCTGTGGATGCAGGGAAAAAAGGTTGGAGGGATCCAACTGGATTCCTCAAAAATGTTGAATTTAAATTTCATATATAGTGATATTTGATTGTTTGAATAATCTGTGATAGATTATAGTGGAATTTGAATTTATTGGATGTTATAGTATTACTGGTTTAGATTTTGGCATTTTTTAAAAATACCATAAATATGTTTTTTTTCAATTTGGAAAGAAATTAAAAAAAATTGGAAGTAAAATATTTATAGTGAAATTTGGATTAATTAAAAGAAAATAGTTTGGGAAATATAAATAGTTTTATTTTTAAATTGTACTTGATAATTTCGGACTATGGAAAAAATAGAGATTTTAGAATAATGTAAATAAAAGGATTTTAAATAATAAAACTTAAGCGTTATTTTTTTAAGTGTAAAATGATTTTAAATCGAGATTTAAAATAGTTTGGGAAAAATAAAAAGGAAATTTGAAAATAAAATATGAAATTGTTGTTCCAGATTTAAATAAGATTTTAAATTATAAAAAGGTAGTGGAATCTGAATTTAGTTGGGTTTTGGAATATAGCTGGGTTATTTAAGAAATTGATTTAAAAATGGAATTTAATTTAGAAATAGATTTAAAATCGATTAAGTATTGTAAAACCGTTATAAACAGGAAATAAGACTATGGAATTTATAAACAAGGTTTATAAATAAAGTAAAGTGATTACCAGTGGATAAATTGAAGTTGATAGATTTATTTTTTAGAAAATGTGAATGGGGATTTACGAAATTGGGACATAAATAATTTGGTGATAAATCGATAGGGATTTATAAATAATTAGACTGATCATATTGGAGTTGAAAATATTTTTTTCTGAGAAGTTAAGTTAATTTTAAAAAGGAGGATTTTTAAGTATTAACTAGAAAATTTAAAAGTGTTTAAGAATATTTCAGAAAATTAATTATTTAGTTGTTTTAAAATTGTTTAAAGTATATTTAATTATTAATTAAGTTAGTTTATATTAAGTTAAGTATTATTTAAGAATTAATCAGTCTTATTATTTTAAAAGGATAAATTATTCAATATTAATATTTTATATAATAACCTTTATTTAAAAAGTATTTGCCTAAAATAAACTTGGAAATTTATATACGAATTTTTATAAGTATTATTTTGAAAAATTATATAATAAAGTTTCCAGAAAGTAATGGTATATTTTCATGGCGAAATCGGAGACAGTGAGTGCCTGTGGTTAAGTTTTGGATTTCTCTGGGATAGAGATGTAACCATTGAACTGTGAATCGATGGTTGATACCGTAGTGGTACGTTTCATATTATTAAAAAGCATTTTCAAATATTTTTGAAAAGGATAGTTTGTGAATATACTAAATTCGGCAAGATAAGTATATATTTTGGATAAAGAGATTTAATTTATTAAAATTAAATTAAAAAGAGATTTAGTGTTTTAAGTGGAAAAAGGAAATATTTGGTTGAATGATTGATTATTTGATAGTTAAATAACCGACTATCAAACCTGGACCCAAAATATAACTTTGGGAATATCTAGAAGAAATACGGGGATTATGTGGTACATTTACTGTTTGAGGTGCTATACTATACGTATAAACTCGTTTCGTTCTTCTAGGCCGTGGATAAGGAAAATTCATCCACTAACGGTTAGGAGGTGATCTCCGATCTTATTTTTGTTTGTTTATTTCCGAAAGAACTAGGGTTGAGTTTACTGGGAAATATCGAACGTTGCTTCAAAGAGATCGGGATCGGATAAGTTAACAGAAAACCACTTCGGTCCAACGAGTACGTTTTAGAAGGGAAAACAAAAGCATGGAATCGAAGATGGAGCAGTGAAGTGCAAGGGCTAATCGCTACTAATCCTGAGGATGATTCCAAAACGGATGTAGTAAGAATAGTGTCTTCGGTTTCGTTCGGAACCAGAACGGACTTGTATGGATGAATGTTATCGGTACATTGTCATTGGAGGATAATGAGCATTGTAAGTGAAAATTCCTTAAAAAGGTAATCGTAGCCTCTAGCCTCATCAACCGGGAATGAATAAAAAGCAAGGGAGATGCAGAAGGCTAAGTGGGTCGCACCCAATTAGGGTATGTTTATCACCTTTCTAGATACCCCTGGATATTATTACTACGATACCTGGAAGGAGCTCGGAAAGGGTGGGAACACCCGGGGTGATAGCATATTCGGTCTATCCAGGTTAGAGGTAGTTCGGTCTTGTATTGTTGGGGATCCCGGCGTGGTCCTCGGTACATTTTTCTAGACATGTACTATGACAGGTGATACCCCACTGCCTAGTCATTCGTATGGAATCCATTCTCCAATACGTGCCTTTACGGTTTTGGTTGTAGAGCCTAGTATGCTGGAATTTAATTAATGTAACAATTTCAGCTATTTGAATAAGTATTTGCACTTAGACACTATTATAATATCAGAGGATTTGATATGAAATGTTTTGGTTATCGTAACGTAAAAACCGTCGTGTTTATGTGTGGCGTGGTATTACGAGATACCTTTGTTTTTCATGGGCTTTTGATAACTTTAATAATTCAAATTGAGTGTGTTTTCTGACGTTGGTTTTCCAGATAGACTCGGGTGTTATTTTATTATAATGCTCGAGTCAGACCGAGTATTACAGATTCAGGATAGGATGCTATGGAGCTCAGGAGACGAGCTGGAAGATGAAGACGTATCACACGTACTTGATTTTTATTCCGATGTGTATTGTAGGCTGTATATTCAGCATTTGTGAGGACAAGTTGTTATAACTGTCCAGTATTGAGTTATTGATGTGTTGTACTCTGATGATGTAATGTATAAATAACGGTTATAGTTCTTTTTGTATAAAGACCAATTGTTATCTATTATATATTGTTCCGTTGCGATTGTGAGATTCTGTGTTGTTATTTTCCATTTTCTTCTTCTACCACTTTCTTCTTTCTCTTACGATCTGCTATTTCTGGCATTCGATTGCTCGGCATGTAATACAGTGAACGTATTGATGTCGATTTTCGAGCGTCGAAAATCTGGGCTGTCACACATTTTATTTTGTATTCAATTTACTAATTAATTTATCCAATTAGTTCGCTTTCAATTTATAATTCAATATCTGATATTTATTTCAAAAACCACTTCAATTGGTTTGACATGTGTTCACGTTTATTTTATAATTCAAGTTTGGATTTCTTTTATTCCAATATTTAACCATTTCTATTTTTGTTTTTTCCTTCTTTTTTATTTATTTTTTTAATTCTTAAATGTTTGAAAATTTTCTTTGTAAAAATTTCTTTTATAACAATATACTTAAATGTTTGAAAATTTTCTTTGTTAGAAATTCTTTTATAACAAAATACTTTTATATCGAAGAAAATTTTCCTTTCGAAAATACTTTTATAACTCAATGTCTCAACAAGTTTATCCTCGTTCTTACAGAATCTAGTAATACATTGATCAGGCGCAAGACCAGAAATCTATAAGTACTTAGAAAGCCCATTTTAACACCCAGTGAAAATACTTGGAAAACTTTAAAACAGAATAGGAAAGTACAATCCAATCGTCGAAATCGAACGAACGGGATCATCATGGAATGCAGTCCCTAAGGTCGCTCTCTCGCTAAGTCGAGAGGACAGAGCGACGTAGCCTCAGCTGACTTTAGGCATTCACTGCCCCACGTCTTACGCCATGACATCCAAAACAACCATAGATTGCAGATACACGATGGTTTCGCCTGGATCCTCTAGGTAACATCCGTACCTCTGAGCAATCACTGCTCTACGAATTACGCTATGCAAAACAATCGCATGGATCGTAGTCTACTTAATAGTAACACTGGTAGTTACGTCGCAATCACCTATAGACTCAAGGCAATCATCAGCCCCCTCGAATTACACCATGTGGACCGTAGATACACAATGATTTCGCCTGGTTCCCCCAGGAAACATCCGTACCTCAGGGCAATTGCTCTACCCAGGCGGATTACGCCAAAAACGACCATAGATCGCAGTTACACAATGGTTTTGCCTAGTTCCCCCAAGTAACATCCGTAACCGTAAGCCTTCATAGCCCTGCGAATTTCGTTATGCAGACGAGTCAAAGGAAACTCATGAGTATTATGTCCGGACAACCTACACCGATTAGGACCCATTTCTGGATCCACCCAAGTCCATCTTGGATCAAATCAAAGAATCAATAGAATGTATCCACAATGTAGCCACAAAGTCGACAGTCAACAGAAGGTACTTCCCATATCTTCAATCTCAAAATGTATATCATACTATACATAGTACCTTTTCAAATCATCAATTTCGAATATATCATTCTTATATAATTTTGTTATATATAAGATCATCGCTTTTCAAATCGAGTACCTTTCAAAATCAATAATTTTCGAATTAACTTCATGCTTATAAAATTCATTTTATATAAGTTCGAAAACTTCCAAATCAAATTTTTTTTTATTTTACAATCAAAGGTTCCCGAAATCAGTAAATTTCCAATATCAGTCCAATTTCAGCTTCAATTTCACCTATGATTTCCACAATCATTTTTTAAATTGAATATTATTCAATATTCATATATTTTAAAATTCCAATCATCAGTTTCCCAAAATTTACTTCAGTTTAATATTTACATAAAGTCATATCTATATAAAATCAAATTCCTTTCTAAAATCACTTTGTAAGTAACTATGTTTTAAAACCACAATTTGTTTTCAAAATCAAATACTTTACAAAATCCTTTGTACATAAATGACATTATAAATTTATATATATATATATTATATTTACTAGCTTCAAATTGTTTCTTGAAACAAATTCCATTATAAACCTTTCAAAACTATTTTTCATACTTACGCAAAGTTAGGGTTGTTTAAGAAAAATCAATTTGCAAAAATAAGATTTTATAAATATTTACTACGTTCAAAACATTTATTAAACCTCTTTTCATTTAAGAACATTTCAAAACTAAATTTCATACTTGTATAATTCAAAATAAGCTTATACAATTTACTTATCTAAATATTTAACTTTTTAAAACTTGTTCAACTTCCATTAGTTTTTATTTTAAAATTTTCAAAACTAAACTTTATATACTTTCCAAAAATTCTTAGCTTTGAAAATTAATTCTCAATTCGGAAGTGTTTAACTATTCAGAATAGTCGGAAAAACCATATTCCAATTCAAAATTGGAAATCGATAATCAATCATCTCAACAAGATGCACAATCAATCAATCCCAAGGCATAGGGTACAAGTGTCCATAATATCATTCAATCCGAAAACTCGAGAATTGAACACCGGGTTCATTTCAAATAGTATATATATGTATATCTTTCGAATATCAAATCATACTTCAGGGATTTGAATCAAAATCAGTTTCATTAAATCAATCGTGTAGCAAAGCTAATAAAGTGGCCTTTCTCCTACTTTTGAAACTCGAAAATGAACGTCGATGATGCGGCCGTCCTCATCGAAATTATTCTCCAGCAATAGAAGTGAGTTATAGACCTTTATTTTCTTTGAAATCATTTTGAAAACATTGCTTATTCGAAAAAAATACTTTTCAAATAGTATAATATATTTTTCAAAATCTAAAATCAATTTCAAGAATCCAGAACTCAAATTCTCAAATTTTCCGTTTGAATAACTTTTATTTATTTATTAACCATGTTTAGATAAACCATATTTCATATATCACTTTCAAATGGTATCCATTACTCTTTAAAATGATATAGGGGGAAATTAAAATATATATTCACTTCAAAGTCCATGTTAAACATGCAGTTTTGCAATTGGTTGTATATTTTTCCAAACCAAAATTTTCCGACCATAGTCAAATGCTCAAATCAATAACCAATAGTCAATGCTCATAAACTGGTCGATCATGACTCATCAATCAATAAGCGATAATATGCCCATCCATATTAATCGGACAATCAATCAACAAAGAGATAACATCCAATCATCATCAACAGTCATGACTGATTTTATCAATTTATAGAATTCATTCTTTTATATTCTATATAAAATCTAAGTTAAAATCATTTCATTTATTAATACCAAAATATTTTTATATCACTAACAAATACGCTCTGTGACGCCCCATCTCTATACCTACGCTAGCCAAGAACACTAAGGTAATGTTGTCGACTAGCGCGGAGAATAAGGCTGTTGAGGAGCGACCATCCATGTAATTGCTTTGTGCGAGTACCAATATGCCAGATAAAAATATAACTTTTCATCTCAAGAGGAAATCCGACATACCGATACAACTCAAAGCTACTACACGGTGACTATGTATATATACTTTGGAAACAAATATAGAAATAAACATAACACAAATCAGTCATAGACAATTCATATCACAGAGGCGGAAATAGATATGAATATAACACATGAAAGTGTACATCAGAGTAGTGGTCCAATAAGAACCACAATAACACAAAAGAACAGATACAAGTGCTAGTCAAAAGAATATGTATACATCAAGGATTCTAATCTCAAATGTATACAAACAAAAACTACTAATCTAGAGTAGTTAGCCAAAAGTCAGAGGATGGTTCCAGATAGGAAGTCATGAAGATGCATCTGTAAAACCTCAGTCTGACCCGAGTATTATTTAAGAAGAAAATAATAAACGGATCAGTCTAGCTATAAATATCAGATAAAGTGATATAGAATAAGAGATATGACAAAAATGTATCATAACCATAATACCATACTGTGATAAGTACGTAATTGAAAACCAACAAGAGATTAATCAATATCACAAGAATCTTCTCAAAGATTAAAAAGAATGTCATATTCTTTATTTAATTCACCAAGCCACAATAATGACATACATATCAATGCCAATTGTAAAAGTTGGTGAAACATAAATTCCGGAAATCATCAACAAGAAATCCAGAAAACACAAGAAAGAGGATGGCCAATCCCATAAACTGAACATCGACGCACCTAGAAAGATACGCCCCATGTAAAGTCTAGCATCGATACACCTAGAAAGATGCACCCCATGCAAAGTCGAACATCGACGCACCTAGAAAGATACGACCCATGCTCTAGCATCGACGCACCTAGAAAGATACGCCCCATGCATAAATAAACATCGACGCACCTAGAAAGATACGCCCCATGTAATGTCTAACATCGATGCACCTAGAAAGATACACCCCATGCAAAGTCGAACATCGATGCACCTAGAAAGATACGACCCATGCATAGACGAACATTGACGCACCTAAATAGATACGCCCCATGCCCCGACTTA
The DNA here is from genome assembly GCA_030737815.1 of Allium fistulosum. Classification (NCBI taxonomy): domain Eukaryota; kingdom Viridiplantae; phylum Streptophyta; class Magnoliopsida; order Asparagales; family Amaryllidaceae; genus Allium; species Allium fistulosum. The sequence goes on from CM060904.1 coordinate 696,742,841, forward strand.
TTGAGCCGATTGCTCCACGAAGTTAATAAACATCGACGCACCTAAATAGGTACGACCCATGCGTGAAATAAACATCGACGTACCTAAATAGGTACGACCCATGCGAGAAGTGAGACGAAGCTCATTAAAACGAGGGACAGTCCTCCACGTGGACAAAGAGACATCGCACATTGCTAGTCTAAACCATAAAATGATCATCATCGATCATCAAGAAGTGTCAATTACACTAAGCTAGTAAATATATGAGTTTAGCTTCATGTCCCATAACCACTAGCTTAACTTAAATATTTACGAACAAATTGTAGATCTCCACTATAAAATTGTCACAAGAGTTTCAATCGAACAAGTCCAAAAATTAACCGACAAAGTAAATGCAAGCATTTCATACCTATTGTTTTGCTAAGCCGTTTAATTATATTTTCTCATACGAATGAGGTAAAGGTTTGTATATACTAATAGATTGGAAAACGGTTGTGAAAACAAGCTTTATATTTAAAAATAGAGTTGAAATCATCTTGGTAAAAGAGTTTGAATATTTACTACTAGTATAGAAAACCTTTAAATTTTTAAAGTGACAAATCATAGAAGTGATTGTAGAAACAATCAATCATTAAAATTCACATTCGAAGACGTGAATAAAATCCAAAGAAAATCGATACCGAATCCATCAAAGTGGATGTTCCAAAAATCCCGAAGAAAAGGTCATCAAAAATCAATAATAAATGATAACAACAAATAGGATCATCACGAATCGATTTGAATTGGAAATTCAATCCAAAAAGGCAAAGTGGGCTGAAACAGCAAATTCAGTTGACTAAACAGAGATTTCAGTTGACTAAACAGAGATTTCAGTTGACTGAACAGAGAATTTCAGTTGACTGAATTCTGCCTGGAAACTTTCTGTTTCCAGGTTCAGTCGACTAAACAGAGAATTTCAGTCGACTAAACCCTGCCTGGAAACTTTCGGGTTTCAGATTCAGTCGACTGAACAGAGAATTCAGTCGACTGAATCATGCCTGGGCTGTTTTTCAGCCTATACAAATGAAGAGCAAACTCTTCCAAAATACAACCGGACGAACATTGGCTCTAAGGGTTTATGCCAATCAGTAACCCGGCCCTATATGCTCCTCGGTGCATCACCAAAAGCATGATCAAACATCCATAAAAGGATTTACACACAAATTTGACTTCAAAAACCAAAAATTGGAATATTCACAAAACCAATCCAAATCAATAGCAAATGCACATGAAGAAGTGTTAGGAATTCATACCCAACAACCAAAGATAATTATAGTCATAGATGTGAGATAAAAATCTCACCTTTGAACCCAAAAACAATGAATGAGAAGCTTGAAGTCAAGGGAAGATCAACCACACTTCAATCTCAACACAAGAAGCTTGAATCTAAGCTTAAAAGAGAAACACTTCCCAAATTAGGTTTAGGAATTTTCTGAAATCAAAGAGAGAATGAGTTGGAGAAGAAGGAGATGATGCTTACCAATGCTTCTCTTTGATTTTGGAGCAAGAATTCAAGTCTACAAGAAGAACTAGGGCTTGGAATTTCTAATTCTTCTTCCTTTCCCCCATTTTTAGTTTTAGCTTGAGTTTTAGAAGTGAAAATGAGTGAATGGAAGGAGAGGGGCTGAGTTAGGGTATTAAGTTAGCTAGTGGGCTGAACCAAAACCCAAAACCTAATAGAAAAAGTAGCAAAATTGGACTTACTCCAAACATACCGAAGTTTATACTCAAAAAGGTCGCAAACATCATTTTGAACTCAATGGGGGTGGTCTCGAGTCCCAATTCGACTGTTTTATAAAAGTAGGTTTTCGGACTAAAATCCGATGAACGATGAAATATTTAAATAAAATATTTAAATATACAATCGATAAATATGAGGGTTGTTACACGCTCTCTCTTATACGTATATACACTCAATGAGCTTATCCTACAGGTTTAGGTATACGCTAAACCAAAGCTCTGATCCAACTGTAACAACCTGGGATTTTCGACCCTCGAAAATTGACATCCATACGGTCACGGTATAACATGCCAAATAGTCAACTGCTGGAAATACCAGATCATTAGGGTGAAGAAGAAAAGATAGAAGGAAACAGAATCAACAATACAGAATCTCACAATCGCACCGGAACAAAATATAATATCTATTAGCAGATTTTTATACAAAAGTATCAGTTAATATACATAAAATCATTAGAGTACAACAATCAACAATTCAATCTGGACAGTTCTAATAACTTGTCCTCACCAGTGCTGACTATATAGCCAACACACACAATGGAAAATAACAAGTATGGAAATACGTCTCTGTCATCCAGCTCATCTCCTGAGCTTCATAGCATCCTAACCTGAATCTATAATACTCGGTCTGACTCGAGCATTATAATAAAATAACAACCGAGTCAGTCTGGATAACCAGCGTGAGAAAACACGCACCATTTGAATTATTAAAATTAACAAAATCCTTTGAAAAACAAAGGTATCTCCTAAGACCGCGTCACATATAAACACGATGGGTTTTTACCTTACGATAACCAAAACATTTTATATCAAAATCATCTGATATTATAATAGTGTCTATAGAAAGTAAATTAGAAAATAGCTGAAATGCTTACATCTCATGTATCAGCATAGTTGGGCACAATCAAAAGATAATTGAATTCAATATCTAATAGAAATATCAGTCCAAAACATAGATCATTAAGTCAATCAACGATTTATAATTGATATTAAATCAATTTACAATTCAGAATTGAATTGGATCCAATTCACTGAGTCGAGTTATATTTTTAATCCAGATTATTTTTCAATTAAAGAAATAAAATAAAATAATTTATTTTTAGTTAATTTCAAATTAAACAGTCCATTAATAATTTATTAATTAATTAACATGTGATTAATTAAATAAGAGATTATTTAATTATTTATTTTCAATTGTTTTAAATCATCAGATTTTTACATTACAGAAATCTCGACGATATCAGTTCAGCCGAAAATACATGACGATAAGATCCTGACGCAAAAGTCGGCATGTCGATTGGTTTTAAAAATGAAGAAGAAATAGTTAAATTCTTTTTAGTAGATTATTGTATAAAATTTAATTTACTTTTCAAAAATTTCTCAGCCCAATACAAATCCAACCCAGCCCAAAAACTTGCTCCTGCCTAAATCCCCTTCTCTTCTTTCTTCCCAGTTTTCTTCCCTCCTCTCTCATTTGTTCCAGAATACCATGCACGAAACTATGCACATGTGTGTGCACGTGCACACCACCCATGGCCGACCACATTCGTCTCCGTCCCTCTAGCTAACCACCTACGACCCACGCATCCCACCTGGCACCCTAAAACACGATCGCGACTACGGTTCAAAATTTTGAACACTTCCACCAAACTAGAATGAAAGCCGAGCAACCCATTCGCCTTGCTTCGCCATCAACGGCCACCAGAACCGATGTCACCACCACTAAAAGAACCGCCATGTCACATACTACCTCCATGCCAAGTGCGGCGCCACTCGACAACACCTCCTTTCGCTAGCGACAAAGAACCCAAACCCACCTAAAAACTTGCCTTAAACCCTAAATTTCACACGCTAATGCAAACCAAAGCCAATTTCCACAATCGGCCATGGTGAATCCCACGCCACCATGCTCCTCCTCGTCCAAGCCAAGCCTCCCTTTGTGATGACATAGCCGGAAATTAATTTTTAAATGATTTCTGATCATCTCCCAATTTCTCAACATCTAAGCTATTAAAAATCATGATTTCTTCACCAAAAATTCTATTTCTATACGACAATCATGACAGTATACTTGATTCAATGTTTTGAGTATGTTGAAATTCATTAAAACTGGGTAGTTTATTGTTATTTTGCCATTACACACAGTATATAAAGTAAACGAGCTTTCAACTATTTTTAGCATGATCTATACTCAGATACAAATGCTTCATTAGTTTACAACATCGGCCAATTCGAATCGAAAAGAGAGATAAAGATTTTTAAAATCATGGCATATATGAAATGTTAACCCTGTTAACTTAACAGAGTGATATTATAACATGTACAGGCATTCAAATTTAAACCCTTACCTTAAACATGTTGAGATCTTTTGAACACTTCCAGTTGAACCTTAGTTTATGATCTGAATCTTGAAAATCTTGCCTTGCTTTGGATTTGAACCGGATGTTCTTTTTTTCCTTTCTTTTCTTTTCTTCTTTCTTACTTACAGTATTTGTTTTACAGGGTTTTAAAAACTGCAGCTAACACATACACATCTCTATATATACATAGGTTGATACAAAGATGTAAAGAAACATACATACACGATTTTGGGGCTCAAAAAGATTTTTGATCTGCACAAGTATTTAGATGGATGCTATACCAGGTCTTTTTTTTTCGATGGATTGATGTTGAAATTTTGGTGACTTGATAGGAAGTTTTAGGTGGCTTTGATTTTAAGTTTTGTGGGCTTGACTTGAAATTATCATCATGAAACTCACATGTACATATATATATATATAGCTATATATATTTACATATACTTATTTTTATCATATGCGTATTTACATATACAATTTACATATACATTTAGATATATACATATTTACATATACATATATAGATTTACATATACACTATTTTTATAAACATATATACAAATATATATATACTTATATATATATATTTTTGTCATCGTAAGTTTGAAATTTTCCATCATGAAGCTTTTATAAATATATACATATAAATAGATATTTTAATCATAGGTTTGAAATAGTGAAACTTACATACATATATATATGTATGTATGTATGTATGTATGTATTTGTCATATTTAGAAATTAGTGTTTGAAAATTTTGTATAGATTTCAAAATTAATATATTCAGATATCTCCATTATTAGAAAATTTAATTATTCGACCTATAAAAATTAATATTTTAATATTAAAAATCAGTTAATTATTCCAATAATATATGCTAAACATCAGGGTCGTTACATATTTCGTGAGTGGGTTTAATCACTCACCTTTATTTGAAACTAATTTTTTTTCAGCTTCAAATAAATTCCAATCCAACTCCATGTCATAGCCTTCATCGGTACGGTCGCAACGCGACTTGTTTCGCTCGAAACCGACCTTGTATGAAAAAGTTATGCGTTTTTAAACATTTGAATAATTAAAATTAATTAACATAAATAAATAAAAATTGAAAACATTACTTATCTCCTCCCGCTCTCATACACCAGGCATGCGAAAAAAACCCATACGCGGCTGAAACCATCAACACGTGCGTAACCTCAGGCGACTGGAGCCCCATCCATCGCCACCACGACACGCGCCTCAGCCTCCTCCACCATCGCCGGCAAACCCTTAGCCTACGCCGCCGCCATTGATGAACAAAACCCCAAAACCACAGCGCCTTCGAGCTCAGATTCTGGCGATCTCGGAGCAATACATCTCGATCCAACCGTTGGATACGTACAGCTCATCGTGTTCTACACTTCCCCTTTTAGAGTCATTTGATTTCGTTGAGCGGAGGATGAGTGTAACATCCCGCCCTTCTGACCGCCCCTAGTCGGTAATTAAACCAACTTGAAACGTTCAAAATGACAGATTGTTGTTTAGTTTATGTAATTTAAACAGAATCAGCCACAGAAACACAGAATAATAATATTTCATCACTATGAATTTCTTTTACATACATCAGAGTTTATACAATGTATTAAATTGATACAGCGGAATATCTCTTTAAATACAAAATTTCCCGAACTAAAATGATTCTTTTACCCTCTCTCTCTAACTTCGCTGTCCGAAAATCTTCAAGCTGTAAATAACTCGGTCTGACCCGAGTATTACATTCAAAAGAAAATAATACACAGGTCAGTCTAATTCAAACTCAGTTATTAATGCATAGATGTAATAATAATCAAATAGACGACAGTCACAATAATTCCCGTCTATCCGACTCTTTAAACAAAGAAATCAGATAACAGTAAATATAACACTTAACAGTGTTAACAACAAATCAGTAGGTTTAAATCATCAATCGAAATAAATAAACAGATTATCAGTGAAGAAAATTCAGAAAACAACAAAATCATCAGATCACCAAAGTAAATTCAAACCATTAAAATATCACTTAAAACATCAATTCTGGTTGGCTGCCGTACACGCTAACGTGTACGGCCTCGCCAGTACTACATACGAAATATGCAAAAGATCAATGAATCAAAACAAAGAAATATAAATTAAAATCAATACTGAGTGGCTACAGTACACGCTAACGTGTACGGCCTCGCCACCATTAGAATGTGTGGCTGCAGTACGCGTACGCGTGCACTGCCTCGCCACTACAGTACAAGAAGTCATCATAACTCCAACCATTGATAGCAAATCAATACTACAACGGTCAAGCCACGACTATCCGGACTCAACACAACTGCAAACAAAAATGGAACTGCAGCCACCCATGAATAAAACAGTTCATGTTCCAAACTACAAAGTGATCAAGGCATGAACCAGACAAGTACTCAAAGGATGGAGCTCTCAAACAACTAAAACCAAGTATATAAAACTGAAGCAGCTCAATATCCAACAAGTTTGGAAATCACTTACAACTGAACCAAGCACAACTACAAATTGCACTGTAAAATAACACAAGCTTGGTACAATTCCAACAATATATGTACACACACATACCTATGTATGCATGTACATATATGCAAATTTGGATAACAGGTGACCAAGCAAGGCCACAATTCATCAACAACTAAAATAAGCAACTAAAAGAACCAGATTCGATTCAGTTTTCAATGCCACCGTCTCAATAGTTATAGTGCAACAGGTCAAGGCAGCAACCATTTGAAAACTCAAGAAAGCAAAACTACAAGCAAAAATCAAGTTCAATTTCCAAAGTAATCCAACAGGGTGTAAACAAATGAATATGCCTGAAAGAACAAAGTACCACAGAAAGCAAGCGGACTTTGATAAAGAGGCGATAGTTTTAAATAGACATGTAAAAGTTTCGAGGTTCAACAGCAGTTTTTTTTTCAAGTGACAAAAGTCAAATGTACAGAAGCATCAACAACTACAGGTGCAATAAAATGCAACAATGGACAAGGACCAGGCCACAGCAAACAAGATGAACCAGACAGTGATGAAGAAATATCACAGTCAAGTATGCTACAGAAACAACAACTGATGAACAAAGATAGATGCAACAGACTTTAAAATGAAGACCACTTCATATTAAACAAGACTCCAAATAATACAATATGGCAGTAGTTAAGATACCAGACCATAACAATGCAAACATGAAGTACAGGTAAACAACCAAAGGGCAGTTTAACTCGAGCAACAATCAGAGAGGAGTAACAGACTACAAACACAGTGATGCAAACCAAGTTGAACAACTACAAGACTTCATAGTGCAGACAATCAAAGAATGGCCATACACATATATACATATATGAATGTATGTATACATATGATCAAAACCTCAACCAGACAGTACAAGCTCGAGGAAATATATGTGCAATGGGAATAGGAAGTGAATGCAACCAGACAGTAACTACAACTCAGTGCAGCAAAGAAGAAACTGGCAACTACACAAACCCCAGTGAACAACCAGACAAAATCAAGTGAAGTCATGAAGGCTACACGGCAGTAGACAAAAATGCCAGCAGTGAACCTCAATATGAAATTGTTCATATACAATGAAGTCAGTAAATTGAAGCTGAGAAAGTTCATATATACAAGATGGACTAGACAGTATCAATATCAAGTAGAGATGATACAAGCATGTGAAATGCAGACAACATCAAGTATAGTGTGCTTCGAAGATGAATTCGAGCTAGAATCCAATGAACATGCAACCAACTCAAGTACATTAACTACAAGACTAACAGAGAAGATGGCCAGAGACGAAGCTCACAGGGGTCGGTAAACCAAAGCAATAAATCACAGTAAAGTCAACAAGGAACCACACGAAAACAAATATTGATTGAGATTAAAAATGTGAAAGTTCGTTGCAGTGGGACTCAAGACGAAATCGAATTCAAATAATCAAGTGCGTATCTACATCTTTGAAATTGTCAAAGTAGAAAAAGAGGAAAGTTTTGTTGCCGTATGAATCAAGAAAATCGAACGATACAAAATCAAAACCGTGTAAATCAAGTCATCAAATTATTCAAAATTGATAAATCAGAAAAATCACCAATTATCCAACAACTTCGAACGGCCGAGCAAATTAGTTGATAAATTCAACCATACTTATACGAACTCAAATAAAAGAGATCGAACAGATATAAACGAATAAGGTCTCGAATCACATAGAAACCACATGTTTGAATCAAACTCTACCGATGCCAGAAATTCACGAAATCAAAACAAATGTATTCAAACAAAAATCGAAGTTGAACAAATCATATGTCGACCCCGCGGTGATCAACAAAGCCAAAATTGCAGAGGCTCAGTGAACAAAATCAATTGCCAAAATTTTCAAAATTGATAAAGACAGTGAAATCATCTACAACAACAAAATCAAACGACTTAAACATAGTATTGAGAATGGATTAAATGTGAGTGATAGTTCACTCACCTTACTTTCCAGTGCACGACCAACTAGAAGCGGCCGCGAGTAGAGACGATCGAAAAATCGAGCATTAAGAGCCTTGTTTATCTATAATTTTCTCGAAGCCCTAATTGTTGAACGTCGCCATTTTTTTCGTTCGATCGATTTTAGGTTTTGGGTTGTGAAGATAATGAAGTAAAGGGGGCGGGTATTGAATTTTATGAGGAAGGGGGGGAACGTGGTTTTACAGAGGAGATCGTGATTTTAGGCATGGCTGAGGTACTTGAGGTATGGTAGTTTTTATTTTTATTTTGTTTTTATTTATTAATAACTTATGTTATTTATTTTGTAGATAAAATTTATTCCTTTTTAAACATCATTATCTATATTACATTCATTTGCATATATCATAACAAATGTCAAAAATGTAGAGTTTTAATTTTAATTGAATAAGATAAATTTGATTTTTTTTAAATCCAAAGATTCTATATTTTTAAAATTTCAAAGCAAATTTCCTTTACATTATTTATAAATCCCGATTCAAATTATTATTCAATTTTCAATAGATTAAATTCTAAAATTTAATCGCCAAATTCATTCTGATAATTTGAAATTCAAGTCAAATCATCATTCAAATATTTAAAATTCATTAAATATTTTAAATTTAGATTGTTCAAAATTCAGGGTCGTTACAATGAGAAATCAAGGAAGGAACTCGGGAAATTTTCGGCCATTAAAGCTTTTAAAAGAGGCGGCTGAAGTTTCTTAGGCTAGGGTTTGCAAATGAATAAAAATGATGACCTTATATAGAAAATCTTGCGGCACTATTCATCCGTGAAAATTCCGAACTCCAAATGATGCGTGTCGCCTGGCGTTCTATATGTTATACCCATATTCCAAACACAATGGAACATGTATTGGGAGCCAATTCCATCATATTAAGAAGTTAACTTTTCAAATCAAATTATATTAATTAAAATTTTGAAATTAAATTCTACACGTTTCAAGCTCGCACGGCCAAACGATAAGTCTGATCGCTACGAAACTTGAAATCCTATAATAATCTATTATTATGGATCCGATGAAACTGGTATCATCAAAATTCTAGACAGTGACCAAAAAGACTATTTTTGCACATTAATTAAAATATAAAATTTTCAATTTCTATTTATCCAGATTTAAATTCAATTTTAAAGGTAAACAATCTTAATTCTTGTTTAAATAGAATTTAAATCAACTTTTGAAATCATTTTCATTCTTATTTCAATATTCAACTATCTAAATAATTTTCCAATATTAAATCAGTTCAATTATCCAATAAATCACTATAATTGAAATATAAGTTAATTAACTTATAAAATAAAAAAATTAAAACTAATTCAAATAATAAATCAACTACTTTCATTTTTATAATAACTCAACATTAATGCAATTACTTACAATTCAATATTTTTTAATTTACTTTCCAATATAAGTTATCAACTCTTACCTTATTGAATTTTGTTATTCAGAAGTTTATTCAAGTTCATATCCTGTAAATTTCATTAATAAATCATTAAGTTTTTATTTCTAACCATATTTGTTCAATAATCATATTAAATTTAATAATTTAAAATAGTTAAAATTTCGGGTCGTTACAAAATCATCCTTCTCAAAGATCATAAAGTGTTGTGGTGCTCTTTTTAATCCAACGCTACTATTCCAATGGTCAAGCGCTCTGGATTTGGTCTGTAAGGACATAGCTTTGAACCTATGTAATGTGATTTGAACTACTAAACATATATTGACTTGTATTATGTTATATACTACTTAAGACTTGTAGTACAAGTACAACTATATGCTACCATTTTAAAACCACATTTCCAAAAAAAGTATGGAAATAAAGACCTTCAATCCAAATCCTTGAAAGACCTTAAGAGACCAATTACCATTTTTTCTAACACAAAATCTTTAATCAAAAGAATAGCTATGACAAGTTTCAGAGCAACATATGAATATGACTTAAGCCTTGGACTTTATAATCGTTGGTAATTGCATAATAACTAAAAACAAGTAATGTAATATTTCATTTACTTTTATGTGAAAATTTCCAATTGTTTATCTAATTATATCATATTAGATAAGTAACAAGCGAAAATGAATATCATTTATTTATTATAATATTTTTCAAAAGATGGTATTGATTACCCTTTTGAGTGGTTTTAGTAGCTCTTAAATTTCTTAGAATAATCACTATTTGCTTAAACAACCTAACTATGTTTTACAAATGAAGTACTAAAATCATAATAACATTGAATAACACAAAAGTTACCGAGAACATCGTTTATAGAAGTAAAAATTTATGTTTTGGTCATCTTTGACTTGAAATTTAGCTAAATATTCATTGAAGTTCAAAGTTTAATGCATAATAGACACAACAACATGTTATTGCACACATAATAAGAATTTTGATGACAACAACCATATAAATTATGACTTATTTATTATGTAATATAAGATTTAGTGATTTATTAAATAGGTTTTACAATGATTCAAAAACTACAAAATAGTCAAGAATGCAAAAGTAACTCAACATGTACATATGCAATGGTTTGGGGATGTAAAAGGGTTCTAGAAATCATGTACAAACTCTAGAGCAACAAATTCTTCTTCTTCCTAGCTTAAAAACTAAATAAATTTCCAAAACAATTTTAAACAAATTTTCCTTCCAAAATATAATGGCTAGAAATTGATTCGGCACTTGAACCAACTAACTATTGGAAGATCGGTCTGTCGAATGTTCCCGTCTTAAGGAATTTTTTTGAATTTAAACTTGAGTAATTCTCATCTGGAAATTACATAGCTGTCGTTCCATTTCATCTTTTACATAAAGGGTTATTCTCCATAACTTTAAAAAAGAATCTGATATCCCATATTTGTCTATTTATTGTAATTCAAGATTTATCTAAAGGAAAATATTACTTTTCTTTTTTAATATGACAAATCAACTAATTTTCATTTCTAAATTTTTTGATGGATTTATAGTCATATCGACCATTCATGGTCATATCAATCCTAATTAAGTGCTAGTGTAGATAATTCTTAAATTATCTAAAATAATATGCACTATCAAAATGAAAATATAGTTACTAAACCTTAGCAGCAAAATTGTTATGCTCTATATATTCTTGTGAACTATAAAAATGAGAAAATAAAATCATTATAGAAGAGATGTCTATGTAAATAGAAATAAATCATTTATAATTAACACGAGAAGGTTTTTTGATAAGAAAATTTATTCTTAATTAAGAAGAGCACTCAAATTGGTGTCTCGCACGGTTGAACTTATAAAGTTAAGAATTAGGTATTGGATTCCGTTAAAAATTATGGAGATGAACCCTTTATGTTGTTAGACAAATTAACAATCAATATTTTAAGACACCTATCAATCGGCTAATCTTAGTTATCAGCTTCAAACAAATAAAACAAAATATTAACCTTTTTACTGCTCGGTTTCTTAGAATAGGTATTAGATCCGCATCAACTGCCACGTCAATAATTGACGCAGGCTCCCATGTAAATCATACCTTAATGGGCCTGAATTTTGACTCCATCGAAACTCAAGTCCATTTAGGTACAAATCTTTGGTTTTGGTAACCTACAATAAATATAGGTGTGTTAAAGAACGAACTTATAGGGGAATAGTAAAGTACAATAGGATATAAAGGCTGGCTAAGGCTACTACCTTGGAATCAATATTATTCCTTTAATATATGACTGTCTTGCTAGCATGAGCATGAAGGAGAATACTTCACCATTTGCAGTCCCCGTCTTGCACCAATAGCATGTCCCTCTAAATCTATCATATGGGTTGTAATAAGGAGGGGGCCAGAACAACATTCCAGTGACTAGAAAATTACGTACTTCATCCATAACAGTAATTTATGTTGATTGATTTCTATTTAAGTGTTATGTCCATTATTCATGACTATTCCGTGCAATTCCATCTGCACGTATGATATATCTAATCTTCTCCGAGATATAACTATATATATAGGTCTATATGATATATATATATATATAAACGTTCACTATCCAAAAAGGAACCCTGGCCACTTAATACTTCTTAAGTAGCGATGAGGTAGACCCATCGGCCATTTAATAGCTCAAACCTAAAGTGATCCCTCCATAACGTAATTACTAGTCAATCCGGCGCTAGCTACAAAGCTCGGTGACTCCTAATTGGGGCTTTATAATTTAATTTGATGTATTTCTAATGCATCTCAAAGACTAATATAAGAATTAACTAGCCCACCTCTGATAAACAAATAACTAACTAAACTTTGAGGTTTTTACATATCCCATATGAATTCTACAGTAGTAGGAAGCAAAATCTGTCATGGTAAAAGCCAAGTCTTTACTAACGATTGCTCGGGACCGTTGATGGTCATAGCTTATAGGCTAGCCCTACTACTTAAATACCTGTCCAACAACAACACTAACATAGCCTGCCGACCACGCACAACCGTAGTCCTATTTAGACTAACCTATTGTAAGTCAAGGAAAAATACCCATCATATTTACTCAATACCTCTTGCTAGAAATAAAGCAGACCTCATTTCCCCATGAGGTAACGTCGTAGGTTATTTAAGACTTCTTATATTGAGAGGAGGTAGACCTAAGGTCGATTAATACCTTCGACCCTAAAGCAAACCCCTTGGAATCCCTAAAGGTACTGAGCCCTTTAATAATTGAAATCCGAGATGAACCCTTGACATATTTTCCACACCTATACTGTAACGAATCGGAATTTCAACCCTCGAAAATCAACACTAATACGTCTGCTATATTACATGTTGAGAAATCGAATGCCATAAAACCCAATTGCTAGGGAAAAAGAAAGAAGAAAGAAGATAAGAAGAAAACTGAACAACATAGAATCTCACATCAGAACAAATAATCTATAATATACAACAAATCTTTACATGTAAGTCAACTATGATATATGTATATACAAAATATCAATCAGAGTATACTAACCTATTTCCGCCTGGGTAGTTATAACAGCCTGTCCTCATAATTGCTAATAAACATAACAATGAATACAGCGGAAAATAACCATCTACGTAAATATATCATTAGGCCTCCAACTCATCTCTTAAAGCTCCAAGCATCCAAACTAATCTGTAATATACTCGGTCTGAACGAGCATTATAATAAAATTATACCTGGGTCAGTCTAGAAAACCAGTGTGAGAAAACACATCCAACTAGTTTTAAACTTATAAGAAAAATCTTTTGAAAATCAAGAGTATCTCGTAAGACCACGACGCACAAAAACAGGGATGGGTTTTTACCTAACGATAACCAAAACATTTTCTATAGAAAATCCAGTTATATTAAAATAATGTCTAAGGGTCAAAGTAAATAGATAAAATAGCTGAAATGCTTGCATCTCACATTCCAACATACTAGGCTTTATAATCGAAAACGTAAGGCTCGTATTGAAGAATGGATTCCAACTAATGACTGTGCTATTGGGGTACCGCCCGTCACGGTGCATCTCTAGATAAAATAACACCGAGGACCTCGTCCGGATCCCTTGCCAACATAGGACCGACCAACTCGTTGCTGGATAGTACCGAATATGATCACCCCTCCATTAATGGGCCCCGAAGCATGCATATGAGAGATAATAGTGATTATAGATAGGAATGATCATACCCTATTTGGGAACGACCCACTTAGCCCTGCTGCATCTCCCATGTTTTAGTCATCCCTGGTTGATGAGGCTTGAGGCTACAAATACCTTTTAAGAACATTTACATTTAGAATGCTCATTGCCCTTAAATGACAATATGCTGATAGCATTCATCCTTACAAGTCCATTCTGGGTCTGAACGAAACCGAAGGCACTATTCCTACTACATCCATTTTGGAATCACCCTCGGGATTAGTTGCGATTAGCCCTTGCACTTCACATCTCTGTCTTTGATTCCATGCTCTTCACGATGTCTTCGCTCGAAACACATTCGTTGGATCAAAGTTGTTTCTAGATAACATATATGATCCCGGTCTCTTTGAAACAATATTCGATAATTCCTGGTAAACTCAACCCGGTTCTTTAAGAAATAAAAAGTCAAAGATAAGATCGAAGATCACCTTCAAACCGTTAGTAGACGGATTTCCTTATCATTGTCCTAGGAGAACGAAACGAGATCTATACGCACAGTACAACATCATCGGAAATGACTGTATCATATAACTCATATTTTTCTCTTAGATATTTCCAAAGTTATGTTTGGGTCCAAATTCGATAGTCAATTGTTTAACTATCGAATAACAACATTCAATCGGGAATTTATTTCATAAGGAAAACCAATATTGGTTAAGCATATAAGCAATCACTAGCCTCTTTTATAAACCTTTCATAATATAAAAACCACTTTGTAAATTACTTGTATAAGAATACTTTAGCATAGATATATCCACCAATTCCTATATTTTCAATACTTAGAAAATATCCCTATACTTATATCAACAGTATAAGTATATACTCAAGATTGAAAAAGGTATTCCTTTCATTCAATTCTCAAATCATTTATAAATTACCTTACAATCCTCCAAACCATTCATAAACCATTTTATAAATCTCCATAAACCATTTATAATCTCTTTATAAAATACAATCACTTATAAGCTTTATGTACATTTCAAAGATCACTGATAAACCCTTTATGAATCCATAAACCATTTACAAAACTTCTTTTATAAATCTATGAACCTGTTTCTAAAATTCGTTTATAAATATCTAACCATTTATAAACTCTTTCACCTTGCAAATAACCTTTTCTTAGCTCTTCAAACGATTTTATAACTCTTTAATGAAATCTAAGTCTTTCAACTCCATTTATGGGTCTGAGAAACATTTATAAATAATTTAAAATCTTTTGATTCAAAACACCATTGTATAATAAATTAACAATAAACATTTTAAATAAATGAAACTTATTAATTTTTAAGATACCTTAAAATAATAATTTCATAATATTGTTTAAGAACAATAATAATTAATATTTACCATTTTTATAAATAATAATAATTTATTTTAAAACCTTATTATAATCCTTATTATTAATCCCAAACCATAATTATTCTTAAATAATTAACCTTATCACATTTTGGTAACTCTTTAAATCCATATTACTATAAACAATTAACTTTAAAACAATACCAATATAATTAAATAACCTTAAACTAATATAACTATAATTAATTAACTTTAAAACCATACTAATATAATTAAATACTTTTTAAACAATATTAATTTAATTTAAATAACTTAAAAATAATATTACTATAATTAATTAGCTTTAAAAACAATATTAATTTAATTAAACACTTTAAAACAATATTAATAAAATAACTTTAAAACAACATTAATATAATTAATTAACCTTAAAATTTTATTATTAAAATTATATAACCTTTAAATAATACTAATATAATTAAACTAGATAATCCTTAAAACAAAATATTTCTGAAGCCCAATTTCGGATTTAAAAATCGTTTCTTGGCTCAAAACCAATTCCAACTTGAACAACAATTTACATTTTATTTTTAAAATACTAAATTGATGCCAATAGCTCCAAACACTTAACCAATATCGATATTGATTTTCTATCACTATTGGGTTTTAGTTTCCAACATATAACAATGTTCTAACCATTATGTACGCAATCAGGTTCATTTTTCAATAATCCATATAAAAATATATTATTGAAACAATTCAACAATAGCGAGGAATCCTGTTGGATCCTTCCAACTTGTTTCCCCCTGCATCACAGCTTATATATATATATATTAGTATATATATAAGTAAATAAAATCAACAGTTGTGAGGAATCCTGTTGGATCCCTCCAACTTGTTTTCCTTACATCACAAATGTTATATAATCATAAAATATAAATCAATTGCTTTGAGGTGGGATTCGTATACAAAGGGTCATCCGCTCTTACACGGGAACGTAATAGGGTCTCATCCGCTCCAATAGGCAAGAATATCCAATCCAACTAATAAATATAATAATTCATCCAAACAATCATTCAATAATTTTTATTAACTATATATCATACTAATTAACCAAAAAGGTGAGTTTAACTCATTGAAATTTTCTGTTGTCATCGAGGCATTCCAATTTGGAACTATAATCCAACGATGTCCAATTCTAGCCAAATTTTTGGCAGTCTCCAAATTTGATCAAACTAGTTCAATTGCAAATCTTTCATCGTCACGAGTGCAACGCAAAAAGTTTTGTCTCAATCGGACCTTGTATGAGAGAGATATAAAATTCAGAAGTTATCGAATTAAATTTAATAAAAATCAAAACAACTTGATATAATTTACAATTATACCCTTCCACTATCTTCATCTTCTCCCTCAAATTAAATGTGCACAGTCACAACAAGAACCCACCATTGTCATGTGCATATATGTACTGACACAGAGATTTACTCGACGAAATTCAATATCGTCTTCGCCGTTGATCTTCTCGATACTTCCTCTACGCGACCATCCCCAAAGCGACAACCCCGGAGCACCGAGTCAAAATGCGTTGACAGAATTTCCCCCTACATGCATCAGTAGCGATCATCCATAGGTGGCTGGACCACCCCAAACTCCGGTTATAGCATCTCCTTCCATCGAAAAATCAAAATTCGAGCTCCGATTCGCGAATCAATGATCAGAATTCTCTAAAACTCTAACCCTAGTTTACTGCGCCTAACATGCGATTGCCTAAATCATGATCAAGCACCACCTAACCCATATCGGCATGTAGCTCTCATCAAATCGTGAATTTTAAAGCTTGTTTCGTATTTTTTTATTAAGTAAATTTTGAGAAATAAATTTTTGAATGTTTATTTTTAATCTTACCGACCTTCTTTATATAGCTAAGGGAAGATGGAAAATATCGTAGAGGGGGTGTGAGCTTGGGTTGGGTCTGGTTTGGAGGTGATGGGTCATGGCTGAGGTGATGATGCATGAGTGTGTGGTCAAGTCAAATTATATATATTATTTAAATTCAAAATATCTAACTATATAATTTCGAACCCCGATCGAGATCGAGACGTTCCGCCTAGCATTTTATATGTTATAACCCTATTACGAATGCAATGGAACTTGTTTCGAGGCCGAATTTGATCGTATGCAGAAGATATCCTTTTAAACCCAATTATTATATTAAATTTTCAGTATTAAATTGATGCAGCAGCGGATAACGAAAATGTATGGATCTGTGAAAGTAGCGATCGATGGAATAGAAGATACCGAATGGCCCAAATCCGTTGATCAAAGATACCGGATTCTAGCTATCCCAAACACGTTGATAGCGCATTATACCGTGTTTAAAGATCTACGATTCTTTGTATGTTGGTCTAGCGCACTAGATACCGTGAATCGGCTTCAACAATCGTTGAATCGAGCGCACTCGATTAACCGAAAGTGGAGATAGGAGATTACGCTCAACTACCAATTTAAGAAGAGGCACAAAGCTCTCAAACAAGAATTTTATTCAAAAATCAACAACCATTACAAATGAGACCACCTGCCTATTTATAGGCTTACAATTCACAACACAAAACTGTACAACACTTAGGTCGGCCACGACCTAACACAACACGACTTACGACTTACGACCTAGTATAGGTCGTTAACGACTTAACAGTTATTTACAACTCAACAACGACTCAACAGTTTACACATAACATCAATATGAGACCTAAGTACAACACACACGACCTAGGTACAACATCTCATAAAGTCAAACGACCTAAAAACTTACGGCAGCGACTTATCTTGAACGAACTAAAGCATAGCGGCATAAGGAATCCACGGCTTCAAGCTTCAGGAGCGACCTATAGGAGCGGCAGATGAGTTAGGTCGTTCGCGACCTAAAGGTAAGCTTTGTACGCGACCTAAAAGAGCGGCAGGTGAGTTAGGTCGTTCGCGACCTAAAAGAGCGGCATGTGAGTTAGGTCGTTTCCGCCCTTCTTCAGCGACCTTGGACTTAGGTCGTATACGACCTAATTTCGCTTTAGTTTGCACTGCGTGGTTAGGTCGCTCGCGACCTAGGACTTTGTTAGCTCGCATTACTTCTTTGAAGTTAGGTCGCAGCTCTTTATCTCGCGGCCCGTTAGGTCGTTCTCGACTCAAGAAATGGTTAGGTCGCTCGCGACCTAATACTTCACCATTCTGGGCTACATCATCCTCCCCTGGTCGGAAAAAATTCGTCCTCGAATTTGCGCCCTCCTCTTCCTCAACAAGCTCATCCCCATGATACGGTATAAGATGTTTAACATTAAACACGTCAGAAGTGTACACATCCTCCGGTAGTTTCAACTTATAAGCGTTTTCATTGATCTGTTTCACAATCGTTACAGGACCAATCTTTCGAGCTTTAAGTTTATTGTATGCTCCTACTGGAAAACGATCTTTTGTTAGCACAGCATATACTAAATCTCCTTCATTAAATTGAACGCTTCTTCGCTTTAGATCCGCAGATCGTTTATACTTTTCATTTTCTTTCTCCAATCGTTCCTAAACGATTTTATGACATTCTGCCAATCCATCAACAAAATCAACAGCCCATTTAACGGTTCTCTTTGGTTGTGGTACTATCGTCAAATCCAACGGCCCCTTTGGTAAGCTTGAATACACTATCTGAAATGGAGTGAAACCCGTACTACGGTTTATTGCATGATTATGAGCAAACTCTGCTTGACATAACTTCATATCCCAACTCTTCAGATTATCCTTCACCAGGCACCGCAACAATTTTCCCAAGGATCTATTAACAACTTCAGTCTGACCATCGGACTGCGGATGGTAAGCACTACTGAAATTTAGCTTTGTTCCCACCATCTTCCACAAACTCAGCCAAAAATGACTTAGGAATCTAGTATCCCGATCAGAAACAATGGATTCTGGTAAACCATGTAAGCGATACACTTCTTTAAAGAATAACTCGGCAACACGGACGACATCAGCTGTCTTCTTACAAGTGATGAAATGCGCCATCCTTGAAAACCTGTCCACTACAACATATATCGAGTCATTCCCCCTCTGAGTTCTCGGTAATCCCAAAACAAAATCCATACTGATATCAACCCATGATCTAACCGGCACGGGTAACGGCATATACAATCCCGCATTCGTCGCTGTCCCCTTGGAAACTTGGCAAATATGGCATCTCTCCACAAACTTTCCAACTTCCCGCTTCATCGAAGGCCAATAATAAGATTGAGAAATCAATTTCAAAGTACGATCTCGGCCCACATGACCTTCCTCATGTAACTCCTTTACAATCTTCATACGTAAGCTGCACTTCGGTATACATAATCGATTTCCCTTAAAAAAACCATCCACCATTACAAACTCATTCGTCTTCCCCTCCTTGACTTCATCTACATACTTTGCAAAGTAAGGATCATCAACAAATAATTCTGGCAATACATCAAACCCCGTCACCTCTACCTTTATTGTAGTCAACACATGATTCCTCCGACTTAATGCATCTGCCACTCGATTCGTAATTCCCGATTTATGCTTCACCACAAATGTAAATTGTTGTAAGTATGCAATCCACGAAGCATGCCTAGCTGCAATCTTGTCCTGTCCCTGCATATGCTTCAACGCTTCATGATCAATATATAAAACAAATTCTTTATGAAACAAATAATGTCTCCAATGTTTCACAGCTTGCACGATAGCATAAAATTCCACATCATAAGTATTATATCTCATCTTTGCTCCCGATAGCTTCTCACTGAAATATGCAATAGGACGACCTTTCTGACTCAACACCCCTCTAATTCCAACCTTCGATGCATCAGTATGCAATTCAAACAACAACTGAAAATCTGGCAACACTAGAATTAGTGCTGTCGTCAAAAGTTCTTTGATCCTCTCAAAAGCAAATCCTGCTTCCTCCGACCATGAAAATTGCTTCCCTTTCATACAATTAGTAACTGGAGCCATCACGCTACTGAAGTGTGGAATGAACCTTCGGTAGAATGACGCTAAACCATGAAAACTTCTAACTTCTGTTATCGTCCCGGGTTGTGGCCAATTTCTGATTGCTTCAACTTTATTCTGATCCACCTGTATACCTCCTCCTGATATAACATACCCCAAAAATAAAACACTCTGCGTCATGAACACGCATTTCTTCGTTGCAGCATAAAATTGTTCTTGTCGCAGTACCATCAACACTTCTCTCAGATGTTTCAAGTGTTCTTCTGGACTTCCACTATATATCAGTATATCATCAAAGTACACCACCACAAACTTCCCGATAAATGGTCTAAAAATCTAATTCATCACCCGCATGAATGTACTAGGTGCATTCGAAAGACCAAACGGCATAACCAGCCATTCGTACAACCCCTCACGTGTCTTGAACGCTGTTTTCCATTCATCCCCTGGTCTGATTCGAATTTGATGATAACCACTCTTCAAATCAATCTTCGAAAATATAGCAGCTCCACTAAGTTGATCCAACAAATCATCTAGTCTAGGCATAGGGAATCTGTATCTCACAGTAATTTTATTCAATGCTCGACTATCGGTACACATCCTCCACGTCCCATCCTTCTTCGGTACTAACAACGCTGGTACAACACATGGACTTAAACTTTCCTGCACACGCCCCTGTTCAAGCAATTCTTCCACCTGCCTTCGCAACTCCTCGTGCTCTTTTGGACTCATTCTGTAGTGCGGTCTATGAGGTAACACAGCTCCTGGAATGAGATCAATTTGATGTTGAATGTCCCTCAACGGTGGTAACTCCATTGGCAACTCTTCAGGAAATACATCGTCAAATTCTTCCAGCACTGGCTTGACTTCTTCAGGAATTTCAACCACTTCATGACTCTCACGTCCAATCAACAAAAACACTTCCGGCTCCTCTTCTACTTCCTTCACAAACTCCTTCAAAGATAGCAAAGTTTTAAGCTCTTCAATCTCCTTTGACTTGCTGTCCTCCTATTGTTGTCGTTTCTTGGGAACTAGAGTGATTTTCGTGCCTTCAAACATGAAACTATAGCTGTTCGTATGTCCATCATGTTGCACAGCTCTGTCATACTGCCATGGCCTCCCCAACAATAGATGGCATACATCCATGTCCACTACATCACACCAAATTTCGTCTTTGTATTTCTTTCCAATTGAGAAATTAACACAGGCTCTCCTACTAAATTTCACCTCCCCACCTTTCCTCAACCAAGCTAACTTGTACGGTTTCGGATGCTTCTCAGTTTTCAGTGACAACTTCTTCACAGCTTCTGTAGAGATAATATTATCACAACTTCCCGCATCAATGACAAACTTGCAAACCCTTCCCAAGATAGTGCATGTTGATTGAAAGATGTTACTACTCAACCAGCTAGTCTCTTCCTCTTGCTTTGGTGTCAAACACTTCCTCCTCATCATTAATGTATATCCATCATCTCCTGACAATAACTCTTCCTCCTCAACCGGTAATGAATTAGAACATTCAGCTTCTACCTCTTCATCTTCAACCTCAGCAATCATCGTTCGCTTCTTTGGCTTTGGACATTCATTGCTTTTGTAATCGATCTCTTGATAATTGAAACATTTGATACCACTATTGATTCTGGTCTTCGCAACTTCATTAACAATTGGTTTTGCAATAGCCTTCGAAACATTCACACTGCTACTAGCTCCTTTCGTTGGATTGTTAGAATTTGTAAACACACCACCACCTCTCCTTCCTTGATTCTCCCAAGCTAGAGCTTTCTAATGTGCTTCAGCGACAGATCTGGGATCAAACATATTCATCATATCTTGTATCTGCATTCTCAACCCTCCAACAAATCTAGCTGTCAGTTGCTCCTCCGTTTCCATAATATCATTCCTGGCAATAAGCTGATAAAATTCTTCTGCATAATCATTAACAGTCTTCATTCCTAGCCTCAAGTTCTGCATACGTTGATACATAAGAGACTGATAATTGTAAGGTAAGAATGTAGCTTTCATCAACTTCTTCATCTTTTCCCAAGATTCAATCTTTGAATTTCTCATCCTCTCCCGTGTAAGTTTAATTTGCTGCCACCATGCCATAGCTCTCCCTCTTAAACGTGTAGCAACTAACTTCACTCTCCGATGCTCGGGAACTTCCTTAAAGTCAAAAATCTCTTTAACGTTAGACAACCAATCAAGAAATTCTTCAGGTTGCATACCACCTTTGAATTCTGGAATTTCAGTCTTCATCCCCGACTCCCAACGTCGATCATCCTCAACATCCCGATATGCATTTCGTCCTTGGTCTCGATCTCGATAATGATTATTGCTTCTATCACTTTCTTCATCATAGTCACGTGTACTTCGATATCGATCTCGACCATCAACATCCCTTCGATCACGCATGTCTCTCCTACTATGTCGTTCTTCATCATGATATGGCTCATACTCAAACTCACGTTGAGTTCTTCTTTCTTCATCTCTATACTCATGGTGATCTCTTCTCATCGAAACTGATGATTCCCTTCTTCCTCGATCAGATTGTGGCGATACCCTTCTCGCTTCCGTAACCGATGGCGAAACTCGGTTTCCTCCATGGTTCGAGATTGGCGACCTCCTTCTTTGACCTTGATTCATATCATTCATCAATTTCTCTAACCTTCCAATACCTTCATCTAACTTCTCATTGAATTTGTTACTTATGCGTTGTTCCATTTGCTCGGCATCTTCCCTCATGTACAAATCTTCAATATTTTGATGTCGATTAGCTCTTCTTGGTGGCATGATTTGAAACTTCACAAACACTTCAATTCTCGACTGGACTTTCGAAATGATACCAAATGATGCTCGGCCTTCAACTTCAAACTTTGGTGCGCAAATCTTCCACGCAAAATTCAAACACTTTTCAATCTTTGATCTGAAATGAGATGGATCGAATTCTTCAAACTTGTTGCAACTTTGTGATGAACACGATGAACAACCAACTTCCCCAAATGATGTACGACTTCAATTAACTCCTCAAACTCATCAAATAAGATTGGCTCCAAGACTCGGCTTAGCTATGATTGGCTAAGTCTAGCTCTGATACCAAATGATGCAGCAGCAGATAACGAAAATGTATGGATCTGTGAAAGTAGCGATCGATGGAATAGAAGATACCGAATGGCCCAAATCCGTTGATCAAAGATACCGGATTCTAGCTATCCCAAACACGTTGATAGCGCACTATACCGTGTTTAAAGATCTACGATTCTTCGTACGTTGATCTAGCGCACTAGATACCGTGAATCGGCTTCAACAATCGTTGAATCGAGCGCACTCGATTAACCGAAAGTGGAGATAGGAGATTACACTCAACTACCAATTTAAGAAGAGGCACAAAGCTCTCAAACAAAAATTTTATTCAAAAATCAACAACCATTACAAATGAGACCACCTGCCTATTTATAGGCTTACAATTCACAACACAAAACTGTACAACACTTAGGTCGGCCACGACCTAACACAACACGACTTACGACTTACGACCTAGTATAGGTCGTTAACGACTTAACAGTTATTTACAACTCAACAATGACTCAACAGTTTACACATAACATCAATATGCGACCTAAGTACAACACACACGACCTAGGTACACCATCTCATAAAGTCAAACGACCTAAAAACTTACGGCAGCGACTTATCTTGAACGACCTAAAGCATAGCGGCATAAGGAATCCACGGCTTCAAGCTTCAGGAGCGACCTATAGGAGCGGCAGATGAGTTAGGTCGTTCGTGACCTAAAGGTAAGCTTTGTACACGACCTAAAAGAGCGGCAGGTGAGTTAGGTCGTTCGCGACCTAAAAGAGCGGCATGTGAGTTAGGTCGTTTGCGCCCTTCTTCAGCGACCTTGGACTTAGGTCGTATACGACCTAATTTCGCTTCAGTTTGGACTGCGTGGTTAGGTCGCTCGTGACCTAGGACTTCGTTAGCTCGCATTACTTCTTCGAAGTTAGGTCGCAGCTCTTTATCTCGCGGCCCGTTAGGTCGTTCTCGACTCAAGAAATGGTTAGGTCGCTCGCGACCTAATACCTCACCATTCTGGGATGCATCATAAATCTTACGTCTTTCGATATCACACGGCCAAACGATACGTCTGATTGCCATGAAATTTGACAACGTAATATAATTCATTATTACGGATCCAATGAAACTGGTTTCGTTAAAATCCAAGGCTATGCCCCGGAAGGCTATTTTTATATGTTAATTAAAGCGAGTAATTTTAAAAACCAAATTAACCACTTTTAAATTATCATTAAAAGTTTTATTGTATTCATTCTTCTTAAATAAAATTTAAATAAGCTTTGAAATCATTTTTATCCAACTTAAAACCCAAGATCCAATTATTTAAACAATTACAATTATTAAGTTCAACAATTCAATTATCAAATAAATTGCTATATTTGAAGCTCAAATTATTCAACTTACAAAATTAACTTTTCAATATTTAAAACCAAATTAAATAACTAAAATTCTGGGTCGTTACCCTCTTCCTCTCTTAAAAGAATTTAGTCCTCGAAGTTGGCAAGACAAGAAAAATGCCCAACCCATACCTTTTTAAAACAAACTAGTTGAAGTAGTACGCCAAATTATTTTAAGCCTTTAAGCTTTCCAAAAAAAATCAACTTGTTGAAATCTTGTTATTACTTTTGCTAAGTTTCCAAATTTATTCATAGATTCCAACCAATATCATCCATTCAATCATTTCAGGTTATAACTCAAAATCAAATTTTAGTTATCAAAATTTACTTCAAAATTTCTTAAAAATTTTCTAACGCCTTAATTTACGGAAACTCGCCAGCGTCTCATTTGCGCGGCTCGATCGAAACAACTATGAATCGCCACTAAAGGCCCAAACCAGCAAAAGAAAACAAAATCCAAGTGGCACAATCATCAACTCAATCAACAATATAAACATGTGCCTGTTTGTTGGGCAACCAAATTTTACTTATGAAATCAAAAGCATCAAATTAGCTCTCGCTTTTATATACCTACATCTTATTTACCAATGATCCAATCATATAATTCAATATATTTGGAATTTTCAATTGTCTGCCTTTACTTTACTAAAGCATGTATGACATACATGTACCATTTGTATGCAATATAAAATCTGATCGCTCGCTCGATCGCACAATTTCACTTCCGAACTAGTATCGTTCACATGACCACTCTAGTGCGGACTCTGATCCGGTTCCCTAATTAGAAACTGTTATTCTCCTTGCATAGCCATAATCTATGATAGAGAATTCCATAATCAATCAAAAATCCATATCCCGTGTTTGCCATCAAGAATCGATTGAAAAATTAACTCGGATCGATGTTAATCATCTCGAAACTATGTACTCAAATCTGGATCAAACTGTTATGCGAATAAAATAACATACGTACAACATACGTATTTATTTAATTTGATTTCTTAGCTATACTAAATTCCCTTTTTATTCACATTCACTCCATTCTCATTCATTTTATTCACATTCAATTGATCTACATTCAATTATTCACATTGCATTATTTACATTCACTTATTTACTTAGTATATTCCTTTCAATACTAATTATCCTTTAAGAACTATTCCATCAAATTTTTATGTTTAACACACATTTCACTCTATACTATATCCATTTATGAATTATTTCACAAAATTTTACTTAAGTTTATAACAACATCTTATACCACAATTCACATGTTTATTTCCACTCTATAACTTTAGTTCATATCTATTTCTAACCATTTTCAATTTACTAACTCATTTCAAATCAAATTCATTTCCTTTCAAATATCCTATCATTAATTCATTTTATTTAACTTAACTTAAATCTTCATGCAGTTTTTCTTTCCTTAAGATTCATATCCAACAATTCCAAAATTCTATTTTAACTTACAAATTCCTGAACTTTATAAATTATAAAATTTATTTTCTCACATTTACATAAATCATCTGAATGAAAATTTTCAAATTTAAACACCTTGTTCTTATTTATTTCAATTTATTTTGAAATATTATAATTGATTTCTTTGTAATTAAAATCAAATTTTGAATTTTAAAATCAAAACTAGTTTTACCCAAAACAAATCTCCAATGGTAGCAATTCCTCTCTCTTGGAAACCCGAAAATGAACGTCGATAATGCTGCAGTCATCACCGAAATTATTTTCTACTGATCGAAGTGAGTTCAGGGCTTTTATTCCCTTTAAAAAACCTTCTAAAAATATTTCCATTCAAAACTATTTTCCAAATAATATTACCATTATTTACAAAACTTTGAAAAATCATTTCCAAAACCAATGGGATTTAAATTTCCAAATTTCCAGTTTTTAATCCTTTTAATTTATAACTCGCTTTATATATCATATTAATAATATATTTATGAAATTTCATTTCCTTTCCATTTATGAATCACATTTCTAAATCATATCTTTATAATTCCATATGGTTATATAAGATTATTCCTTAATTGTTGATCTTGCTTACATTATAATATCAACAACAATCAACAAACAACAAATGGTAATAATCTACTTTTATCATTTCCTAACATCAGTGCACACCATACATACTATAAAAAATTTCTGAAAAAAATTATTCCTTTATATCTAAAACATAATCAAGGTAAAATTATTTCATTTACCCTATTTCAAAACAATACCATGTCGAACTGCTCTGCTCAAGTGTTTAGAGATCCCTATCAATAATGTTAATTACTCGTATTGACCAGAATCCATAACCTACTCAATGGATCAACCAACATAGTATAAAACATTTTTATATCACTAACAAATACACGCTCATATACACACGTTCACACACACACACATAATGAAACTTATTCTAGGGTGCTACCGACTCTCTCTCTCTCTAATGAGTACCCTACCAAAGCCAAGGTTCTTGCTTAACCTTCAGCTTTGATACCAAATGTAATGAACCGGATTTTTTACCCTCGAAAATCGACACTAATACATCTGTTGTATTACATGCTGAGAAATCGAATGCCGGAAAACCCGATTGTTAGGGTAAAAGAAAGAAGGAAGAAGATAAGAAGAAAACTGAACAACACAGAATCTCACAATAGAACGAATAATTTATAATATACAACAAATCTTTAAACAAAAGTCAACTATGATATACGTATATACAAAACTTGAATCAGAGTATAATAACCTTTTTCAGCTTGGGTAGTTATAATAGCTTGTCCTTACAATTGCTGATAAATATAACAATGAATACAGTGGAAAATATCCATCTACGTGAATGCGTCTCAGGGCCTCCAAATCGTATCTTGAAGCTCCAAGCATCTAAACTAATCTGTAATATACTTGGTCTGACTCGAGCATTATAATAAAATAACACCCGAGTCAGTCTGGAAAACCAGCATGAGAAAACACACCCAACTAGATTTAAACTTATAAGAAAAATCTTTTGAAAATCAAGAGTATCTCGTAAGACCACACCACACATAAACACGGGTGGGTTTTTACTTTATGATAACCAAAACATTTTCTATAGTTATATTATAATAATGTCTAGGGGTCAAAGTAAATAGATAAAATAGCTGAAATGCTTGCATCTCACATTCCAACATACTATGCTTTACAATCGAAAATGTAAGGCTCGTATTAAAGAATGGAATCCAACTAATGACTAGGCTACTGGGGTACCGCCTGTAACGGTGCATCTCTAGGTAAAATAACACCGAGGACCTCGTCTGGATCCCCTGCCAACATAGGACCGACCAACTCCTTGCTGGATAGTACCGAATAGGATCACCCCTCCATTAATGGGCCCTGAAGCATGCATATGAGAGATAATAGTGATTATAGATAGGAATGATCATACCCTACTTGGGAGCGACCCACTTAACCCTACTGTATCTCCCCTGTTTTAGTCATTCCTGGTTGATGAGGCCTAAGGCTATGATTACCTTTCAAGAACATTTCACTTAGAATGCTCATTGCCCTCCAATGATAATGTGCTGATAGCATTCATCCTTACAAGTTCGTTCTGGGTCTGAACGAAATCGAAGGCACTATTCCTACTACATCCATTTTGGAATCACCCTCGGGATTAGTAGCGATTAGCCCTTGCACTTCACATCTCTGTCTTCGATTCCATACTCTTCATGATGTCTTCACTTCGAAATGCATTCGTTGGATCGAAGTGGTTTTCGGATAACATATCTGATCCCGGTCTCTTCGAAACAACATTCGATAATTCCCAGTAAACTCAACCCGATTCTTGAGGAAATAAACAGTCAAAGATAAGGTCGTTAATCACCTCCTAACTGTTAGTAGATGGATTTTCTTATCATTGTCCTAGGAGAATGAAACAAGATTTATATGCACAGTACAGCATCATCGAAGATTACTGTGCCATATAACTCACGTGTTTCTCCTAGATATTTCCTAAGTTACGTTTGGGTCCAAATTTGATAGTCGGTTATTTAACTACCGAATAACAACATTCAATCAGGAATTTATTTCATAAGGAAAACCAACATTGGTTAAGCATATAAGCAATTCTAGCCTCTTTTATAAACCATTCATAATAAAAAAACCATTCTGTAAATTACTTGTATAAGAATACTTTAACATAGATATATCCACCAATTCCTATATTTTCAATACTTAGAAAATATCCTTATACTTATGTCAACGGTATAGGTATATACACAAGATTGAAAAAGATGTTCCTTTCATTCAATTCTCAAATAAATTCCCTTACAATCCTCAAAACCATTTTATAAATCTCCAAAAACCATTTATAATCTCTGTATAAAAATTCAATCACTTATAAGCTTCTTGTACATTTTAAAGATCATTGATAAAACCTTTATGAATCCATAAACCATTTATAAAAATTTCATTTATAAATCTATAACCCTGAGTTTATAAATATCTAACCATTTATCAACTCTTTTACCTTGCAAATAAAATTTTCTTAACTCTTCAACCCATTTTGTAACTCTTCAATAAAACCTAAGTCTTTCAACTCCATTCATGGGTCTCGGAAAAATTTATAAATAATTTAAAATCTTTTACTTCAAAACACCATTGTATAATAAATTAACAATAAACATTATAAATAAATGAAATTTATTAATTTTAAAACTTCTTAAAATAATAATTTCAAAATATTGTTTAAGAACAATAATAAATAATATTTACCATTTTTATAAATAATAATAATTTATTTTAAAACCTTATTAAAATCCTTATTATTAATCCCAAACATATTTATTCTTAAATAATTAACCTTATCACATTTTGATAACTCTTTAAATCCATATTACTATAAACAATTAACTTTAAAACAATACCAATATAATTAAATAACTCAAATTAATATAAGTATAATTAATTAACTTTAAAACCATACTAATATAATTAAATACTTTTTAAACAATATTAAATTAATTTAAATAACTGAAAAATAATATTACTAAAATTAATTAGCTTTAAAAACAATATTAATTTAATTAAACACTTTAAAACAATATTAATAAAATAAATTTAAAACAACATTAATATAATTAAATAACCTTAAAATAATATTATTAAAATTAAATAACCTTTAAATAATATTAATATAATTAAATAGATAATCCTTAAAAAAAATTGAAACCCAATTTCGGATTTAAAAATCGTTTCTCGTCTCAAAACCAATTCCAACTTGAACGGCAATTTACATTTTTTTTAAATACTAACTTGAGGCCAATAGCCAACCAACACTTAACCAATATCGATACTGATTTTTATCACTACTGGTTGTTAGTTTCTAACATATAACAATGTTATAACCATAATGTCCATAACCAGGTTCATTTTTCAATAATCCACATAAAAATATATTATTGAAATAATTCAACAGTAGCGAGGAATCTTGTTGGATCCCTCCAACCTGTTTCCCCCGCATCACAGCTTTTATATATTAGCACATATATAAGTAAATAAAATCAACAGTTGTGAGGAATCCAGTTGGGTCCCTTCGACTTCTTTTCTTTACATCACAAACGTTATATAATCATAAAATATAAATCAACCGCTTCGAGGCGGGATTCGTATACAAAGGGTCATCCGCTCTTACTCGGAAACATAATAGGGTCTCATCCGCTCCACTAGGCGGGAATATTCAATCCAACTAATAAATATAATAATTCATCCAAACAATCATTCAATAATTTTTATCAACTATATATCATACTAAATAACCAAAAAGGTAAGTTTAACTCACCAAAATTTTCTGTTATCATCGAGGCATTACAGCTTGGAACTAAAATCGAACTACGTCCGATTTTAGCCCAATTTTCGATAGTCTCCAAATTCGACCAACCCAGTTCCATTGCAAAGCTTTCGTCCTCATGAGCGTGGCGCAAAAATTTTGGGACCTCGTATAAGAGAGATATGAATTTTAGAAGTTATCGAATTAAATTTGATAAAAATCAAAACAACTTTATAAATTACAATTATACCCTTCCACTATCTTTATCTTCTCCCTCAAATCAAACATGCACAGTCACAGCAAAAACCCACCATTGTCGTGTGCATATATGTACTGACATGGAGATTTACTCAATGAAATTCGACTTTGTCTTCACCGTTGAACTTCTCGACACTTCCTCTACGCAACCATCCCCAAAGTGATAACTCCGGAGCATCGGGCCAAAATGCATCGGCAGCTAGTCCCTCCTGCACGCGCCAGTCGTTATTATCCATAGGTGGCCGGACCACCCCAAACTCCAGCTACAGGATCCCCTTCCATCGAAAAATCTTAATTCGAGCTCCGATTCGCAAATCAATGATCAGAATTCTCAAAAACTCTAATCCTAGTTTAATGTTTCTAACATGCGATCGCCCAAACCATGATCGAGCACCACCTATACCATACCGCCACGCAGCTCTCATCAAATCATGAATTTTAAAGCTTGTTTCATATATTTTTTTATTCAGTAAATTTTGAGAAATAAATTTTTGAATGTTCATTTTTTTAATCTTACTAACGTTGTTTATATAGCTGAAGGAAGATGGAAATATCATAGAAGTGGTGTGGGCTTGGGTGCTGGTCTGGTTTGGAGGTGATGATGCATGGGTGTATGGTCAAGTCAAATTATATATATTATTTAAATTCAAAATATCTAGCTATATAACTTTGAATCCCGATCGAGACGTGCCACCTGGCATTTTATATGTTATACCCCTATCCCGAACGCAATAGAACTTATTTCGAGGCCTAATTTGATCGTTTGTAGAAGATAGCTTTTTGAATCCAATTATTATATTAAATTTTCGATATTAAATCCAACGTATTTTGATCTCGCACGACCAAATGATACATCTGATTGCTATGAAATTTGATAGCGTAATATAATTCATTATTACAGATCCAACAAAATTAGTTTCGTCAAAATTCGAGACTATGCCCCCAAAAGGCTATTTTATATGTTAATTAAAGTGAGTAATTTTAAAAAACCAAATTAACCACTTTTAATTATCAGTAAAAGTTTTATTATCTTCATTTTTATTAAATAGAATTTAAATAAGCTTTGAAATATTTTTTATCCTACTTAAACCCCAAGATCCAATTATTTAAACAATTCCAATTATTAAATTCAATAATTCAATTATCAAATAAATCGCTATATTTGAAACTCAAATTATTTAACTTATAAAATCAACTTTTGATTACTTAAAATCAATTAAATATTCCAAATCCAAATAACTAAAATTCTGTGTTGTTACATATGCAAAACATATATCCATTTCCCGTGAATCCTATGATTGGATAAACATTAGTAGTACGTATACACAACTATTGGTAGCCATTAGGGTCAAGGGTTGACCTTTGTTGTGTAACTCTACTGACCTCACATCCCAACCCTTTCTAAACCAAACCAACTATCCTAGGCCTAAACTTTAGGCTAGGCCCATTAACTTACATGCACCTAAACGTATTATTGAGGCTATCTAATTTCCTACTATACACTTGGTTCATTAGATGAATATCAAATCTAAAGTAAAATCATTAAATGGCAATTAAGAATGTTTTTGAATATGTATAAAATACTAGAGATTTGTTTATGGAAACAACGAACACCTTATGGAAGAATGGTTAGAATCGAACTTCATAAGTGATATCATATATATCAAAGCCAATCTTAATTCATATTCAACCTTAATTAAGGAGCTTTAAGTTAGAAACATTCCCAATGAGAAGTTGTTGTTGCAGACTCAGTTATAGAGCCTAGAACATCACCTTGAGTAGTGTCGTAGTGAATGTGCAAATTTACAAGAGGGCCACAAATGGTTTCTACTAGTGAAATCCAATAACTTATTGTGATTACAATAGTACAGTATAAAATGCAATGGGAACCAACAGCTTGCAAAGAAATCAAGATACGTTCTTTATAATGAACACACAATAAAAGAGTTTATCAATAATGGAAAAGCATAATTGAAAAGTAGATACAAATATAACATCATAGATCCATTCATTAGGGTACCTTCTTAGTCTAGTTTAGGTAGGCTGATCGAAGGTATAGTCATGAGGCAATATAGTTGGCCCTAAGTGCAAGTGGGAGACTGATAGAGTTAACGGTGTGCCCTAGGGGAAGTTATGTAATTTATTACCAGCTTAACTCTTATACGAGAATCTTGTTAAAAATGATGTAGGCATCTTGTTTATTTTCTTTTGTATATGTTGTTTAATAAAGATATAAATAGTGAATTAAATATATTAAACATATACAAGTGGAAAATCCTTAGGGAAGTACTCTATCAATTGCAGTTAAGAACATGTTCGTAACTATGAGTATTGAACCGATATATATATATATATATATATATAGAATTAAGTGTTTCAAGCCAAGATGGATCAAGAAAAGAAAACTAATACATCCATTGAGACTAGTGTATATAGCGCTCCTCAAACGATGGATGGTGATTTACCATGACCTTTGGGGCATCAAGGGGTTACATATTTGTGGTTGTTTGTAACAGTCACAGAATAACTCGATGAGAGTCTTGTATATGTTAATATAACTTAGTCAAAATAGAAGATTTTAAGGAAACGACGTAAAATAGTCTTCTGACTTGAAAGTGTTAACGATCTTAAACATCTACACTTTACTTTGACTATTGTCAAGTGACCAAATCATGGCCATGATTGGGTACATTTGAACTGCTTGAGGTGAAACAGTATTCAAAAGAGGATTCATCTCCTTCATTATAAAAGGCCAATATCATCGTAATTGGTATGCTAACATAAAGTCAAAATCTCCTGCCAAAGTAAATTGATTAACCTACTAGATGTTATTGAATTAACCAAAGACTTAATGGTAGTTTAATTTACTAATAAGGATACTAATGAAGTTTTTGACCTTAGACCAAACTTTAGATATCTAAGTGATATAGTGATGATGAAAAGAATACGTATACAAACTACCGTTACTAGGTGAGCTTATATGAGATCAAAATATGGTTTCATCTAAATGATCTATTAGTGTTTAATTAAACCTTATATTATGCTTCAATAAAGCCCATACAGACTTCGATGTTTAAATTGTTTAAATGTCGACTGTGAATGACAGTCAATACAACCACATTGGCAATTATTTCCAAATTTCGCTAAGGGTAAAATTAATTTATAAATGTTATAAACTAATATAAATGTTGTATTAGTAAGTGGTTGTTTTTTATTATTTGTTTTAAATCAAATAGAATAATGTATAAAAAGTTATACGATGGTTCGACTGATTTTGGAGTTAGAAATTAATTTATTAAATAATGATTCAAGATGAGTTAGATAGTTGTTTGACCAATCTTGTTCAACGTGTATGGTCGACAACATATGGGAAGTTTGAGGGCTTTTATTAAATCTTCTAGGCATAAGGAATTGGTGGAGAAAAGGGCGCAAATCCTTGGCAATAAATAGGATAATCTCCTTCATAATTTGAGAATACAATTTTTTCTGTGTGATCTCTCCTCTATGTTGGCCATAGTGTAGCTATCTCTTTGACATTGCAAATCAAATGGGAGGAGACAATGGTGCTCGAAGAGGAAAGACTGAAAACAATATATTGATTTTTGGCAAGATTTTTTCGATCATAGGTAATGCTTCTAATTTAATATACACTAATATGTAAACACACACACACGTATATATATACACACACGTTTGTGTATACTTGTTCATCATCATGTATACTTATTATATGATAATTTCTGCAAGGTCGTTTAAAGTAACATATTTTTGAAAATAATTTTTAAAATAAATACAATTTATATACATACATACATATTGTGTATATGTGTATGTGTTACTTACATTTTATTTTCAGCACGCATTAATAAAATTAAATGGAAAATATTTATTTATTTAAACTGAAAACATTTTTTTTACTTATGAAACAAAATATAATTTTGTTGATATGATTTTAGTTTAAAAATATAAGAAAAAACTAATTTTATTTTACCTCTTGTGTTTTCCAATTTATTCATAAAAAATTAATTTTTTATTACATATTTACATACATACATAAATACATACATACATATATGTGTGTGTGTATTCACAAGAATATATTAATATATATAATTTTCTTTTCAGTTTACTTTAAGTAAAATAATGATTTTCAAATTAATTTAAAAAATCCAAAATTTTAAAATAAAAACAATTTTGAATTTTTCAAGCTTAAATATATTTTGGCCAAGACTAATCAACTAAATAAAAAAATTCACACATGCTGGCTATTGTAGCATATTTTTTGCAAAAAGTACTATTTTGATTAATTCAAAATATTAAAATTTGAATTTTAAACTAATTAAATAATTAAGTTAATATATGTATATTAAAAAATAAAATAATTATATATGTGTGTGTATGTATATATGATTTTCTCATGGCAAGTATAATTATTTTATAATTATTATGTATAATATTTATATACACATTTTAAATTATAATTATTTGTATACATATAAATTTATTATTAAATATAAATGATTATGTACAAAAAAATAAAGGAAAAAGGAAAAATATTACTTGCTTTATGGGAACTGGAACTATATATATATATATATATTAGAGTTAAAGATCTTATTGGCCAAAGGACAAAGATGTCAGTTTTCCACGAACCCCTAGTTTATATGTATATATTATTATGGTATTCCTATTTTAAATATGACTATCGTAACATACTAAACATAAATTGAAAAATAAATTAGTTTTAAATTAAATTATAACTAAACTTAGTTTAAAACTTAACTAGAAATATATACTTTAATAAAAATAATTAAATTAAAATGTTTCAATTCCCTTCTAACCCCACAGCTAGTGCACCTAATCCAACATGACATTCATTCGTTTTGCTCTAAGGAAAATGGTAAATTTACTTCTCATTCGGTATTTTTTACTAATCATTTTGTATATCAATTGTAAAAAAAGAAAGGGTTAAATTTCAATGTATGTTCACTTTCTTTTTTTAATCGGACAACTTACATTTATTTGGTTTTAACCAGTTCTAACAAAATAATTTTTATCCTTACATTCCACTCGTGGGGAACTACTACTTCCAAGGAAAGGGGGCGACTTCTGGTGAGCTTTAGGAGCATAATCGGGAGGAACCGTTCAAGTCTTTGTCAGTATTTTAATTAACGAAAACCCTACAATAATTGGATCGCTTTGTCCTTATAGGAACTTCGACTGATTCAGTATACTTTCAGGGCCTACCTATCCCGAGAGGAACTAATTAAGCGTTCGATGGATTCTAAGGCAAAATTTTGTATGTGATCGTAATATGTAACATCTTCTCATCCATGCAACATCAAAGAGTATCTAACTATCTATGTTAACACACTTGATTGGAATTCCTGAGAAGGTTTAAATTTCAAAGTTTAGTTAATAGATAAAGTTAAGGGTATGTCCTATGTAACGACCCAGTATTTTGGATCATTCGCGTCCATTATAAGTGTATAGGTAGACACTCATGCCGGAGTTGAATTGCTCAAAATACCGCGTTGTTAATTTAAATTTGGCAAAACTGAACATATACAGTAAATAAATAATCACAGAACACAGACACAGAGTAATAATTTGCAGCGGAAATAAAAGAGATAGTAGTTCATGAAGCTACTATATAAATATATAAAATACAACAGAGTTTACAACAGAAGAGTAATACGATACATCAGAGTTAAACCAGATACAACGGAAGAGTAACCGATACAAATCAGAATACATCACTGGAATCATCGAATATCTGAAAGCTGGATAGATAGCTGGATCTCCAAGCGAAGCTCCAACTCCAAAGGTAAGTCTCGAAAGCTGAACCACTCAGTCTGACCCGAGCGTAAAGCAAAACACAAAACACTCGAGTCAGGATTAACATTCTTATATTAATAAATCCAACTCAAGTGAAATAGCAATTGAAATACAAGTAACTCAAAGGATGTTTGGAATAACCATCCTTCAAGGATCCGTTAAACTATCTACTAGGTAGTAATGTACGCTAAGTAGATAATGTCTATCAGTAATATAAATATATCAAAATAGCGTTAAGTCATGGCCCATTCCACCCTTAACACATTTTTATTCCCACAAGCATATACAAGACCGTAGTTTTCCCAAAACCGGAAGTCACCAGAGGGCAATCCATATACTCAAGGTACAAAACAAATTCGTAGTGGTCGCGCATAAATGGAATACAAGTATGACAAGGCACATGAGGCTATACCCAAGGTAGTGATACTACCGTTCGCCTGATCCGGGCTGGTGAGAACGCAACGCCGCAGCGCCCGCAACACCGTGAGACAACACTCCCAAAATCAAGGGTGCACCAATCGACAACAAGTATAAGTAGTTCGAAGAAGTGTGTCCACTTGAGGTATCAATCCTCCATTGGCCCGGCACAGCTCATGTTTTAGTCATTTCAAATTTGACACAAGTGTCAAGGTTATCCATTATCGTTCTCTTTCTTCAGTCAACAC
Organism: Allium fistulosum; assembly: GCA_030737815.1. Taxonomy (NCBI): domain Eukaryota; kingdom Viridiplantae; phylum Streptophyta; class Magnoliopsida; order Asparagales; family Amaryllidaceae; genus Allium; species Allium fistulosum. The sequence goes on from CM060904.1 coordinate 696,780,469, forward strand.
GAACACCATTCCAACCACTTCATTCTGGATCATCACTCCGCGTATAGTTATTAAAGTGGTTTTCGGTTTAGATAGAGAGTATATCCATAACCGAATTCCGGTCTCTTTAATAACTTTCGTAATTATTACACCGATTGGTCGTTTATATATTTCAAAAACCAAATCAATTTCAATTTCAATTAGAATTCGTAAATCAACAATTCGTTTGTCTTTCGAAATCAATTTCCAAAATTTACATTTCAAAACTTCCAATTTACCATTTCAAAATCTTATAATTCAATTTCAATATCTATTTAAAACCATTCAAATATTGATTCAAGTTCATATATAAGTTTCATTCCGAAATCATTTAAACAAATTTTATTTAACATTCAAATCAATTTAAACTCATTTATCGATTCCATTCAATATTCGTTAAGTTACTTTATCATTCAAAACAATTTCTATTAAATTTCCAATTCATTAAATCAATTCTTAAGTTCAACTTCATTAAATCAAAACTTACAATTTTGAATTAAACTAAATTCGTCAAATCAATTCTTTCAATTACACGTCTTACATTAATTCCAAAAGTATCACATTTTCATTTCTTGTTAAAGAAATTCAATTTCACTTATTTACTTACTTAAATAATTTTCCAAAAACTTAATTAATAAAGCAACTCAATTTCAATTATTTACGAGGTAAATTCACTTATTCAAAAGTTAGATTTTTCTTATTAAAGAATTCAATTCAATTTAATCATTAAATAATTCAATCTTATTTAATTATTAAATAATTCAAAACTTAATTATTTAAATAATTCAAAGTTTAATAATTTCAACTTAATTATAATTTCAAACTTAATTATTAAATAATTTCAAAGTTTAATAATTTCAAACTTAATTATAATTTCAAACTTAATTCAATAATTTCTCAAATTAAACAACATTCTTTCATCAATTACATTGTTAATATTTTGTTCCAGATTATTAAATATTAACATTTTCCTTTCATTAAAAATTCAAATTTCAACTTCATTTCAAAACCATATTATTTATTCAAATAAAATCTTCGTTTTATTTTTAAATCAAATTATTGACCAATCGGATTTTATTTAATTCTCTATCCTAGGCCAAAGTTCAATTTGGGTATTTATCATTTCAACCTGATTCCAATTCAATTAAAAATCAAAGCATAACAAAGGGAACTTGCAGTGTGATAACTGGGATGGTGTCAAAGTAAGTAAACAAGCAATAACAACAACAATAACAATCCAACAATCAATTTAAATAATCCCGAAATAACCGTATTAATTCGCATTGTTATTTGTACGAATTAATAAAATTATTTCTAGAATCTACACTATCATTTCATGTAGATTAAAGATTATTACATTACGGTTCTTCACTTGTCATCTATTTTCAATTTCATACATCATCAATTTGACAACATACATTCAGTGGTTCAAAAATGTAATTAAACAAATCCTACGTGTCAATAAATTTAACAGTAAAAGGGGTCATATTATACAAATTTAACTAATCAATTTTAAACATTTAACTATTCTATATCGAGTTCAATTGCATACCATTTATCAATTTACATTAATAGTTTAACGTCCAATATAAACATCAACAATCAAACAATTATCAGCCAAACAGTATTATCATTGCATAAATAATTAACAGATAATGGTGTCAAATGTCATAGGTGAACTGATACAGGTAATAGCATATAAAACAGTGTAATTAACTATCAACAGCATATTTCAATTGTCGTTTCAATTGAAATCAAATCTAATAAATAAAAGAATGTTAATCGTGAGTGAGTGCTCACCTTTCGAGGCTAGAGAAGAGCACGATAGTGAGATGAGTTACAAATCCAAGCGCGAATTCCAAAGCGAAGGTAGAAGTATACAGTTCGATAAAGAACATGCACGACGGACAAGGCTGATAAATATGAATTAACGAAGTCAAATCAGAATGGCCTCGATGGAGATAGATGATACGAATGAACTTGTATGCATAACTTTTATATAAAATCATATTTTATATTTCAAACACATTTAAATTAAACATATGTATTTCAAATTTTTTTTTAAACTAAAACTCAAATATTAAAATCAAACATATATAATAATAAATTTTGGAGTCAATATAACCAAATTTACAATTTAATTTAAATGATTTTATAAAGCTCATGTATTTCAGTAACACATAGATATGCTTATATCATAATATATATTAAAATTTACACGTTATAACATATATACGTGCATCAGTTTAACCAAAATATAAGTATACACATCAACTTCTCAAAACATTATATAACCTTACACTGACCGTAACAAAATAGAACATGCATAGAACTAGGACATGTATAGATGCAGACATCACCATATATATTCTACTTTAAATATCCAAACCCAAACAATATATACCAACTAATACATAGTACATATTCATGCTATATATAAATATTTATGAAACTAAACATAGATTGTAATCTCTTTAAATAAATGAAGATAACGTGTGTATGAAAGCACAACTACAGGGAAGTATGCAACACAAAAATTTTAATTTTTTTTTGTACAGTAACATAACTCACTTAAGCTAATATCTATCCATACCTTCATAACTTCACATATAAACATGTGTGCATGCAACATGGCTATCCTTGACCAACTGGACGCACGCCGGATGGACGATCAAGGAAGGGGAAGGCGAAGTCGCTGGCGGAAGGGAAGTGCGGCAGGCTGAATAGGCAGGTGTGATGCAAACAGGCGAGGCTGCGTTGGGCGAGCAAGGTGGGACGGAAGATGAAAGGAAGGATGATGCTGGTGCACGCATGGGTGAAAAGATGAGTTGTGGGCATGGCAGAGGTCGGTGAACAGGTGCTTTGGCGTGAGTTCGACTGGAAGCAGCTAGGAAGAAGCGGTGGCTGGGAGCTTCGGTTGTGCACGTGGTTGTATGGAGGAAGGCGTTGCTTTTTTTTTGAAGGAGCAAACAAAGTACTGTTATCGTTTCTTTTAATTGAGGAAGACAGAGCAAAGAGAGAGAGGGGACCGTGAATAGATGAAAGAAAAGATAATGAACAGATGCAACTTGTATATATTGGAACTAAGGAAAATGGTAACCGAACATAAATGCAAGATATTGAAAAGTCATATCTTGGAATTTTAAAAATCATAAATGCAAATGGCCGTTAGAATTTACACAGTTGGAAAATTAAAGATAATGGGTACAAAATCCGAATATGGAACCAATACGCCAAATGTTCCGTAGAATCCGTCGTTTTCCGGACTTCAAAATACAGAACTGAATATACCGTTGAGATCAGCACAACGAGACAATCAAAACGGTATACAGATATCTGTGGTACGATTAGATTTTAAAAATTCGAATTTTCTACCAGCGGAAAATGCAAGAAAAACGCTGAAAAATAAGATCGACGGAGCCAAAGATGTCCGAATTTGGAAAAACGACAAACTGATATCTTGCTCAGAAGATGGTTTAAAATTTTTCTATGTAAAAATATTTTGGTTTTGAAAACATTTTATTTTTATTGCTTTTTAACTGATTGAATTGAAGTGAATTTAAATAAACTTTCGTATTTTCGGACGAAAATTTACCAGTCGCTATGTTTAACTAGACGTATTCCAAATATTAAATTTTTATTTCAAAATTTTATCGTTTAAAATTTCACAAAATTTTAACTAATTACGTTATTAAAACAGTTGAAATTTACGGGTCGTTACATCCTATGGGCAATTCTATAATCAATTGTAAATTATCAACTCTATAATTACTATCGAAATAAAAGGTGTTTTTCTTTCTTTTATATACCTGCTGTAATGTGTTATAATGAAATGATTATTTAATTTAATATATTTTACAAAGCATCCATAAATGGTGTGTTTTGTAACAGTAATTACAATTGTTGTAATCATGAGTAATTTATCACAATATAATACGCACGTTGTTTAAATATTCTGAGTCAAGTTGTATCAAGTCTGGATATTGATGCATCCATTGGGACTGGAGTATGCAATGCTCTTTAAATGTTGGGCAGTGTATTACTTATGGCTACTGAGGGTACTAAAGGGTTACGTACTGATAGTTATTGAATAACTATAGAAAAACTCACTCGATAGTTTTCTGTTGGTTAATATAATTAAGGTCAAATAGAAAATATCGATGTGACAATATTACACAATTCTCTTGACTTGAGAGTATCGTCGAGCTTCAATATTAAAAGTCTGCTTTGATTATTTAAATTATGTCATGAGGTCCATCGAACGAATATAGTTGGATAGAATGGAAGCATTGAAAGTGAAACACTATTTAATAGAAAAAATTTCTCCTCGGTTATATGAGGTTAGTATTATGGTTAACTTAGGTAAACTTGTCTCTAGCCAGAGCAGTTTGATTAATAATAATTATTATTATTCAACACATGACTTTGTGTTTGGGCTATAAAGTTGAAAATGGAATACACTGAAATTTTGACATTTCCAAAGTCCTAATGTGATATTGTATTGATGAAGAGAATTAGTGTAAATATTTGTCGCTGCTAGGCAATGCTTAATGTAAGTAATTTTATCGATGTTATATAAGTGATAAATTTAGCCAAATATCACACTGCTAGCTAAGGTGATATGTGAAGGTTAATATTCAAATTGTTTGATATTAATCGCTTACCAAATTTACATTTAAGAGTCGTACAACCAAAATGTTGAATACTCTAATTCCCACCTTATTTTATTAAATTATACTGATTATAGATTAACTAAATTAATCGATACCTATGAAGTATTAATAATAAAATTTTATTTGATTCTGTATTGATCAGTATTAAAAATAGTGTGTATAAAAGTTATACACATACATATTAGTGTACGATATCGATGTCGGTTTAAATAAGATTTAAATGCATATTTGTCTAATAGGGCTTAAAGCAGTTTGGAGGCACAAATATGGACAAGCATGTCCAGACATAGGGATGTAATAAGGGGGTGAATATTGACTCAAAATGGTTTGAAATGGTAAGAGGGGATAGTGGATCTAGATTCACTTTTAGCTCTTTTAGTCTTCTGCTATTTGAACATCTTTAACCCCACTTTTGCAAGTTCTAATTTTGGCCTCCCCCTCTCATTATCTAGTAGAACCCTCCACCCCTTGGCCTTCTTTATTGAGTCAAGCCTTTAAATAATTTTTTTTAATGAAAATAGTACATCAATGATTGGTGCTTTCACTTTGGTAGCTCTCTCTATCTCTCTCTCAAAGTTTTGGATATGGATTCAAGGGAGTCAACCGTGGTGTTTTGATGTGTTACATCTAGTCTATAATAAGATAATAGTTTAATTTACATTCATATTTATGCATACATGTTATATATTTTTGTGTGGGCACGTATGCATACACTTACATACAACATACATAATTGCCATTCTAGTTCTTATTTATGTATATCATCATGAATCCACATTTGTCAGTGTTATCAACGTTGAATTAATATATGTGTGTGCGCGTGCGCTCGCGTGTGTTAAATAATATAACTTTTATATATGTGTGCATATAACATTCGACCAGAAATAAAAAATTAATTTTCTAAATTAATTAATATCCAAAAGTAATTAAAAAATTGATTTTAAAATATAAATATAATATATATATATTATTAATTTACATACATGATAGGTTTTTTGTAAATCAAAAAGTTATATCTATATATTTGACTATAATATTTTTGTATTTATATATAATTTATTTTAAAATATAATACATAATTTTGTATAAAGTGTGTATATATTATAATATATATAACAAAATTATGAATATATTTTGAAATAGCTTTTTAAAAAACAATAAATTTTAAAGATTTCCATACTTTAAAAAAATAATTTCGAAACCGTTAGGTTTTAATAATTTTTTAAAATTTTGGTAAGTATTATATTCGCCTAATATATATGTACATGTGTGTGAATGCATATTTATTTATTTACATTAAAACACACACACACATATATATATAGTTATTTTATATTTAATTCATAAATATTAATTTCATATACATGATTATATATATATATATATGTATTTTTGCATAAAAAATTATTTTCATAATATATGAATATATATATATATATATTAATTTGAATTTGAAATTAGTAGATATTTTTTTATGTACATTTAGATTTAAAATTTGAAATTTTAATTTTAATTCAAAATTATTTATATTAATATTTACAATCATTTTTATTTTATAATTCCATGTATACGCACGCGCACACACACACACACACATATATATATATATATGTATGTATGTATGTATGTATGTATGTATGTATGTATGTATTTAAGTATTACAAATGTAATTTTATATTATATTAAAACTATACATGTATACATGTGTGTGTATTGAAAATGCATACATATATATAAGAAATGACACATATGTACATGAAGGGGCTAACTTGTATATTGTAGTTTAAATCCAGCACTTATACATGGACATGTTAAACAGTGTACATTGTATATGTTTCATGCGCGTGCACGCACTCATGTGTGTATATGATACATATGTTATATTATATAATATAAAAATAACATTAAAATAAAATATTTGTTTTATTTAAAATTAATTTAGATCATATATAAATGAATATGGGCTTCATAGGTGTAATAAAATCCAAAATAGAATAATTTTTTTGAAATTTATCCATTTAACCAGCTATGTGTTGGCCTAGGTCAAAAAATGGTATTAGAGCCCAATAGTCTATGCAGTCAAAATTAGTCATGCTCGGGCTAGGTAATTAAGCTTACTCATGTTTAGAAAAGTAGTGTCTTAACTGGCTTGGGTAATCAAGTACCCTACCTTACCTGGCTGCTAGCCTAGCCCGAAAGGTGAAGTGAGCCCAAAGGTTGGTCCTAATAGAAAAGGATCAATTTAAATTGGGCCATAGGCTAATTTTCAAAATTACTTTGAAATTAAAATATATTTAAAAATTCAAAGTTAAATTTAAAATAAGAAATATATTATAAATGTTATAATATTATTTTCGAAAGTGTTTTGAAAATATGTAATAAATATATTTCAAAATTTTTTAAATATTAATTAGATTAATAAATTAATAAAATGGTTAATTATTAAAGTGTATATATAACATATAATGATATATGCTACATTATCTTGAATTGTTTTAAGATGCTTAGGCACGTTCATTGGACATGTGCAAAGAAAACTAAAAACAAATTTATTTATTATGAAATAATGGTCATATGCATAGATAATATTTGACACCAATAAATATATGAGCTAAATTCGTTTTACTCTGAAATAGTATGAACAAATATTAATCTCTCTCTTAGGATAGTGCAATTAGTTTTATTAGTTAAGTATTGTTTTAGTGCTCGATAGTCCCATTTTTCCAATGAAAAACAACAAATAAAGAATATGCAATCCATTTGAAGGTTAACAAATTATTGAAATACCCATGATATGAGTTCTTTACACTGGAGTTTTAAAGGTCTTGGGTTCGAATCCCAAAGACATCAAAATTGGGTTGCGACCAATTTCACGTTTATTTAAACTAAAATCTTTTTTTTAAATAAGATGATTGTTTTTCGATGTATGCATGCATCGCACGCGAATAAGCATTGCTTTCTATTGCGTATGCCTAGGGAGATGAACTTCAGGGTAAAGGAAGTGAAATAACATCGAATAAAGACCACATCACACTTTTGATTACTACTACTTGGACTATTACAAGCCTCCAAAGTACATCAAGAATGTGGATAATCTGGTTGAAATTATGCTGGGTAATCGCAATAAAACCTCTACTTACAAATTTAAGTACTCTTGTTGGTTGTTCATACTTTGTTGGATATTATACATTGTTTTTCCTTATAAACCATTTTCATTTTAACATGAATTATGTTCGCGTGTTAGAATGAAAACCGATGAAATGTGTAAAGTATCATGTCCTAAGGTAGTCAGCACAAAATCTACATGGAAATTTCAAGGGATGATTAGTGATAAATATCAAGTCAGGGTGTAAATGTAGTATATTTTCTTCATTGTTCAAATGTTTTATTAATCTATACTTTTCACTTCAGAAACACAAATAATGATTACTCAAATATTTTGGATAGTCTTTCAAATAAAGGTAATGGCTATTTTGTTGGTTTTAAAGTAAAATACATTTTGTTAATTACTAAAGTGAAGCAGCTCTTTTATTCTTCCACTTTGCTTAAGATAAAATTGTTTGTGTTTGTTCAGAGCAAGGATTGAAAGTATTACATTAGTAATTACTTGAGTTACAAAGTCTTGTATTATGAGCACATCAATAAAAAGTGTGAGCATTGTAGGCTTTGAGATTGCTCCACATAGACGAGTAATAGCATAGGTTTGAAATTAAAATTAGGGATTGGATTGCAAAGAGATAAAACTACAGGAAGTTTGAGTCTATGCCAAAACCATAAGAGAAAATTAGGAGAATATTCAAAAATGTTGGTGTGAGGTATATGGATTGATCAAAATATCCCTTGATTATAGTTGAATGTAATAGGGTTAGTTGCGTAATTTCCATAGTTTCAAATTGTGGTATCCTTATTATGTATAGATATGTATATATAAGAAAATTTTAGATTAATAATTAAGGTAAATTATTTAATTAAATATATTAATTAAAATGTAATTAATAAATAATAAAATACATATATATAAAGACTTATATGTATAATTATAAACACTATAGTGTACATATTCAATATAAAAAATTTAATTAAATAATATAAATCTAAATTAATTAAATAAGATTTAATTAATATACTGTTGTACATAAGAATATCATATATGTAAATTAAAATTATAAAATTTCTGTAACAATTAAAACTTATACAATATGAATGTATAATTAAATGTTGAATAACAAGAAGCCCTAAATGGATATAAGGGATAAATACATACGTATAGTACCGTGATTTTTGATGTGTCCGACACTTGAATCGGGAGGGTATTTCATAAGAAATATATTATTCCATAAGTTGATATCACTCATTTTAATATATTAAAGATTATGAATCATTAATATAATAAAGTTGTTCTCCACCATTTATATATTAATAGATTAACTGCATACTCCTTAATTGTTGATAATCCTCAAAATGAGGATGTTATGTGTAGTAATATTAATATTTGAATAGACGAGGTAAGATATATGTATGTATTTGTTGGAATTCCTCAAGATACGTACAACCATCATAAAATTTTAGGTATGAGTGAATAATCACTTTTGATTTGTTGATATTCCTTAAGGTTGAAATGAGTTTAGGATATGGAACAACGGGTTAGGAGTTGTATATAATACAACCGATAAGGAGTTATCCATTGTTTGCGAGAGTATGATTTTTCTTCAGGTCAGCATCCCAAGGCAAACATGTCCTAACACCCAATGGTGAAGTTGGAAGACTTTTATGTTTCATCTTAGGGTTGAGAGAAACGTAAAAGACTAGCTGGAGCTTATTAGTAAAATGAAATAAAATGTTTAACCTTATAGTCTAATAATCTATAATGAAAATGTTCTAATCTACTAAGCAAAAATTTGTCGAAAAATGTCTACATCCAAGTTATTTTCTAAAAATAACAAACTCACTGGACTAACTACATGGACTTGCTGGGCAATAAATATAGCATTTTCTTATGAATGTCTTTGGTTATTGATAACCGAACCTCCTAAGGTTATGCCCGCTGATGATGTGGACCCCAAACTGAGATTAGCCTATAGAAAATAGGTCATTGATCTCAAAATTTCCCAAGTTTATGGGATGTATACATTGGACAAACTACTATAGAGACGGCATGAAAACATGATTGTACATGAAAATTTTGATAGGCTCAAAGCTCTATTTGGGAAACAGTCTCGTTTCCCATGATTCGAGCTTATGAAAAAACTATAAAATATGAAAATAAAGAAAGGACAAAAGGTGGATGATTATGTTCTACTAATGACAGGCTATAGTGATAGACTTGCTCAACTGGATGTTATGATAAGCAATGAGTTGCAATTTGATCTAGTCTTAGGTCTTATTACTCCTTGATTTGAGCATTTCATATTAAACAATGATATGAACCAGTTTAAAATAAGCCTCGTGAACCTCGTTAATATATTGAGTCGATTGGGTCTTTGTCCAAAGGTTAGAGTGCGGCATTCACAATTAAGAGGAACGCGTCATCTTCGAAAGGTTCGAAAAAACGAAAGTGGGTTAATAAAAAAACTAGAAGGCTGCCTAGCCAATGAGAGTGAAGGTCATCACTGTCACAAGAAGGTTCATCAGTAACAGAACTATATGGAGCACTTAAATATTGCCAAAGAGAAGAAATAAAATGGTTCCGCTGCTCCTACGGGTATATTTATGATTCAAAATTGTTTTACAATCAAATAGCTATCTTTCGTTTTAGATATCGGATCTAGAACTCGCGTCTATAATTTGTTACTAGGGTTTAAGAATAGGCATCACATGTGGCAAAGGGAGAGATGTGGCTTCAATTTACGGATGGATCTCTAGTAGATACATCGATGATTGGAGGTTTTCGTTTAAGTTTGCCTAGTGGATTGGTTTTGATATTAAATAATTGCTATTATGTAAGAGAATATGTTTGTGGGATTATTTCTCTGTCTAGAGTGTTTGAGATTGGTTGTGTTTTTCATTGTGCTAGTAATGTTATGAAACATCATGTTAGATGGTAACAAAGTCTGTGATGGTATTTTAGATAATGGAATGTATGTGATCAATACAAAGTATGTACATGCTGTGAATAATTCTTCAAATGACAATATAAATAAAAATTATCTTTGGCATAGTGGACTAAGTCATCTAAGTAAGAAATGACTATACAAATTGAAATTTAAAGGTTTTCTACCATCATTTGATTCTGAATCATTTGATACATATGATTCATGTCTCAAAGGTAAGATGACAAAGTATCCCTTTATTGGGAGCATTGAAAGTGTTAACGAACTCTAGGGTCTTGTAAATAATGATGTATATGGACCGATGCCAACAATTACTAAAGATAATTGTTCTTATTTTATAACCTTTACGGATGATTTATCGAGAATAGTATATGTATATCTCAGGAAGAACATATCCGATGTCTACGAGAAAATTAATGAATATCACTATTTCTGGACAAGAAATCCAATAGTACTTCGACCTAATTAAGGAAGTGTGTAGGCTGGACAAGAAATCCAGTAGTACTTAAAAGATAATGGGATTATCTCTCAGGGTACACCTCCATTTACTATGCAGTACAACGGTGTTTCGGAGTGAAGGAACGGAACCTTATTAAATATGGTTCATTCCATGACAAGTAAGGCTGAGTAACCTTTGTCCTATTGGGGATATGAGTTGGAAACCATGGCGTATATGTTGAATTCTTTACCCACTAGTTTGTGCCTAAGATGCCATATGCGAAGTGGCATAGGAAGAAACTCCTCCTCAATTATTTGAAGATGTGGGTTGTCCAGCTTAGATTAAGAAGAGCCAAGATCCATGTGTAAACTCATATGATTTCCCACCTTGGAAAATATTTTCTATAAAACCGAGGAACAAGATGTAATTGTTTCTCAACATGTTGTATTTTTTGGAAAAGGAATTTCTATCAAAAGGAATTAATAACGAAGTTGTAGAATTAAATGAGATCCAAGAGTCTAACATAAAGACAAAATCGATGGGAGAACCAAGTTCGCCCATATACGAAAACATGCAACCTATAAGAAGGTCTAATGGATCTCATTCACGAGAGGGATACTATAGTTTTCTCTTGGATGGTGATAAGAAGGACTATATCTTAGATGACGACAGTCCTCCATCATTCTAACAAGAATTGCAGAGTAAAGACTCTGCATTTTGGCTTGGAGCAATGAAATCCTATGATGCCCTACCCTGAGACCCACACTAACAAAGAGTATTATTAGGTAATATTGTCTGCTAGTGCAGAGAATAGGGCTGTTTAGGAGCGACCATCATAGTCTTGTATTAAATAAGCACTAAGTATGTTGATAATGTGCTCATCATTTTTTATTCATTTAAGTGGTTCGACATACTTAATTCTTATCTAATATAATACTATGGTGGCTACAGGATCGATTCAGAACAAAACACAATAGCAATAATAAACACAGATCACAGAACAGCAAACACAGTCAGATATATATACATATACATCAAATAAAATACATAGTTCATATGTGGTGATACAACCACAATATATACATACATCAAGTCCCATAAAAGAATAAGTACATAGCTGAGTCACACTACAAAATAGCTACACAAAAACTATGCATCTAGTCCAAAAGGTCGATAGTAGGTCCATAGAGAACAGCTAAGCAAAAGCCAAGAATGCTAACCTGCAACTCGGTCTAACCTGAGTAATAAATACACGGGTCAGTCTAACTTGAACAAGATGATTAGCTAATGATAATAGGATATATTTTCTCATAAGGGAAAACATTCCTTTAATAAAAAAGGATATATATATATATATATAATCTTACTCAAGTTCCAAGTGAAGGAACACATAAATCATCTTAATAGATAACTCATGAGTAACATCAATTCAATAGAAAAAAAGTTTCCTTCTTAAAGCTACTTGAAATATAAATCCCGATAAAATCATACAAAATCTCAGAAGGTAACTACAGAAATCACAGAAATCTCATAACTCATGGAACTCGATTGAGAGTTCAATACTCATAATGAAATCACCATATACATGTAAATACCCTCATGGCTCTAGGTTATAAATATATAAAACAATCATCTCGAAAATGGTGAAATCATAATAAACTCAAAACTCAGAAAATTCTCGGATTGGATCCGAATCCCCGATTGCAAGCCGAAGCTATGCTGCACGTGCTAAACATCATGTCCAGTACTAATATATAGGCACCCATCTCATGGTGACCGAAGTCACATACACATCGTGATGACCGAAGTCATAATACATCGTGATGATCGAAGTCATAATACATCGTAATGATCGGAAGGTCTAGTACTGGCAGTAACATCGTGAATGTGTCACAAACTCTTAGATAGGAACCCAAAAAGTGTTAACAGTGCGTCTCATACCACACGTTCTCACTTAATGGTTTACTAACTACTAGTCAATGCCTCACTAGAAAACAACATCATTTAAATCTCAAAAATCTCATAACTCGCCTCATATCATCGACATAAACATTAGCCAATTTAATGGCTTCATCATCTATAACTCTGAAGTAGGAGATCGAAAATCTCAAATAAATGCCAAAATAAGGCCATCACAAATAGCTCCACAAAGAAGACTATAAATCTCAAAATATGCCAAAGAATGGAAATCTCAATCTCATCCTCTTGAAAAGATGTAAAAACTTGTAGTTTATATAGAAAATAATTTACTTTAAGAAAACTAGTCTTTAAAACAACTTTTGATTGAAAACATTTCCTTTTAAATTCTCTTTATAATAATATATATATTTCTAATAGCTTTAAAAATAATTTATAAATATTGTAAAATATTTATTTCAAAGCCATTTCGTTTATAAAAACCCTTTCAAAATCATTTTAGAAAACTTGTGTTCGAAAACAAAAGATAACATAGAAAACATTGAAAATCATCATATGAAATCATCTTGAAAATTCATCAATCCGGAGTTTGGTTCAACTAAAATTATTGGCTTACCTACTGATAGGTTAGAGCCCTTCAAAATCATCACAAAACAACACAAAAACAAAGAGTAAAAGTCATCGGATCAATAAACAAAACAATGTAGAACAAAAAACAACACGTGCAAAAATATGGTGCTCAGGTCGACCCCCAGGTCGACCTATAGGTCGACCTTGATAAGGCATAGGTCGACCTATGTTAGTGCTGGGTCGACCTATGTCACGCAAATACTACATGCAGTTTTCTGCCTTGTTCTTCTTGATTTTAAGCATCAGTTTTAGGCATCTACAAGATGAATTTGACAGTGAATTTTTGTATACACAAACTACAACATTCAAACAACAATCCGGAGAAGATCCGGCATGATTTCATAACAAGGATTGGTAGATATAAGCACAAGAAGAAGGACTATCACTCAACTTCTACTATAAACTATTAAACAGAAACATTTTCGTTTACAACAAACGATTTTCATCAGATTTCAGCCAACAAACCTTGTTTAAGTTAGAATTTGTGAGTACAACTCACCTTAGCAAGGATTTGAACAAGTTTAAGAGGCAAGTTGATATATTTCCGGTGCAAAAGAGCTCTACAGACCTGAAACAGAGAAGAGATAGAGCATTCAAACAAGAAAAATAATGGTTACAGAAAAATCTCTCTATTCAATCAGAAATTGAAGAAAGGATTTGAGATTTTGGTTGTGATTACCTGTTATTTACTCTAATTTGTTAGTTTTCTCTTTAATTACAGCTGATTGGAAGCAAGATTTCAATTTGTTAAAAAGGAGGCCATTGTTTTTTCTTTGTTTGTTTGTTGTGAGTAGTTGAACAAGGAATGTACGTACAATTTCTCCTGAGCATTCCAGAACTTGGGTTTTGGACTCAAACCCACTACCCACTAGTCCATTAGCATATGTTTTGATACTTAGTGAAAATTTAGCTAAGTAAAATCATGTTTTCACCTTTATCCTCAATATTAACTTATATTTTCACATTTTAAAACCAAATAATTATTACAACAAATGTTTATGTCAACAAAAAAATGTTTTCACAACATAAGAAAAATTATTTAAGCTATAAAAATTAATTTCGACCATTAAAACCTTATTTTTACTTAAATACATCAATTTACACCCTTTATTACACAAAACACTATTTCTAACATAAAAATTTGTACAAAAATTATTTTCTTGTCAAACAAATACAACAAACCATGTAAACTTCATTTTTACATCAAAATACTATTTTTAACCAAAATTCCATCTTTATATTTATAAAATACATCATAATAGATCCTAATACTTCATTTAAAATAATAATAAAAATCAAATTTGGCAATAATTTGCAAAATTATTGCATTATCTCAATTTCAAACCATGAAATGTTCCTTTTCCTCCCTAATTAACATAATAAAGTTTTAAAACTTTATTTTCAACAATTTACATTTATTTCAACAAATAAATGTTGAA
Source organism: Allium fistulosum (assembly GCA_030737815.1). Classification (NCBI taxonomy): domain Eukaryota; kingdom Viridiplantae; phylum Streptophyta; class Magnoliopsida; order Asparagales; family Amaryllidaceae; genus Allium; species Allium fistulosum. The sequence goes on from CM060904.1 coordinate 696,795,635, forward strand.
TTAAATTACGTATCCAATTTATTAACCCCCAAATTAACATATTTTCATTATTTACAACTTATTCAACTTAATTTCCAACCAAACAAGTCTTAAATCAATTTTATTCTCCAAAACTCATTGTTTGTTTAAAATAAACAATTTTAACAAATTTCTATCTCTAATTTATTTTATATCTCCAATATTAAATTATAACCACCATTATAATTTAATATTACAGCTAATCACCAAAACCAGGGTTGTTACAGACTCCCCCCTTATAAAAATTACGTCCTCGCAATTACTAGAGAGGAGCTGTATTCAACACGATTTATTTCATCAAGCAATGGAATTAGATAACTTAAGTTTAAATTTTCTCAGCTTCAGTGTGAGCAGATAGGAATTCTGGATAAGATCGCTCGATGAATTCTCTGGTTTCCCAAGTGCAGTCGTTGGGATTATCGAACCATTGAATCTTTACGAGCGGCACATTCTTATTTCGAAGGCGCTTAACCTCCAAAGAAAGAACTCTCATAGGGTGTTACACAAATGATAAGTCAGGAGAGACCTCAAGCTTCTGTAATACATGAGTATCAATCACAGATTCAGAATCTCTTAAACACTTCCTCAACTAAGAGACGTGAAACACGTCATGAACTCTAGAAAACCGATCAGGAAGTGCTACTCTATAAGCAACGAGACCGATACAATCTGTAATAGGAAATGACCCTATATATCGTGGTGCCAATTTCCCAGTCCGCCTAAAGCGTACCACTCCTTTCAAAGGAGAAACTCGAATATAGACTAGTTCACCAACAGAAAACTCAAGAGGCTTCCTATGGTTGTCCGCATAGGATTTCTGGCGACTCTGTACCTCTTTCATCCTTTCTCTAATAAGAACAATCTTCTCGGATGCTTCTTGAATAGATTCAGGGCCTAAAATAAGCTTTTCTTCGGACTCAAGCCAACAAGAAGGAGAACGACACGACCATCCATATAAGGCTTCAAAAGGAGCCATGCTGATAGAAGATTGGTAGCTGTTATTATAAGTGAACTCTACCAAAGGAATGTGATCTTCCCAGCTACCCCCAAAATCAAGAATACAAGTTTGAAGTAAATCTTTCAATATACGATTCACTCGCTCAGTCTGTCCATCAGACTGCGGATGATAAGTAGTGCTAAGATTAAGCTTTATGCCCAGAGCTTGCTGAAGACTCTGCCAAAAGTGACTCGTGAAGAGTGGATCACGATCACACACAATAGAACTAGGAATACCGTGCAACCGCACGATCTCCTTAATAAAAGCTTCAAAAGATAAGATGTCATCCTATTAGACTTAATAGGGATAAAGTGTGCAGACTTAGTAAAGCGATCCATAATAACCCAGATGTATTATGGCCCGACCTCGAACGAGGTAAGCCATCAATAAAATCCATAGAGATTTGGTCCCACTTCCACATCGGGACCTCCAAAGGTTAAAGGAGACCACTGGGTCGTTGATGCTCGGCCTTAATAAGTTGACAAGTCATGCAATTACTCACATAACTTGCCACATTTTACTTCATGCCTTCCCATTAATATAGGCGACGCATGTCAGCATACATCTTGTTGCTGCCTGGATGGATAATGTACTTAGAACGGTGACACTCAGCTAGAATGTCTCGCCTAAGCTCTAGAATATAAGGCACGACTAATTTGTTATTCTTGTGAAGCATCCATGGCTGTTGATGCTGAAATCCCTCATCTCAATATCATCACGAGATTTAGACTTACACTTATGAATAAGAGAAGAAATGTCGGAATCTTGCCGCTGAGCCTCGGCAATCCGATCCAATAAGCTAGGACGAGCGTCCATGCTATATAATTGAATAGAAGATTCTGAAGTAGAAGCATGATTTCGGATATCACAAATAGATAGAGTCTCTAAAGCTTTCCATTCTGTAAGCATCATGGAAACAACAGCTGATTGCTTTTGACTCAATGCATCAGCAACTTGATTCCCCTTGCCCGGGGTATACTAGATGTCGAAGTCATAAGACACAAGGAATTCGAGCCAACGTTGCTGTCGCATGTTGAGCTCCTTCTGGGTGAACAAATACTTGAGTGACTTATGGTCGGTATAGAGGATAAAGTGTTCACCCAATAAATAATAGCGCCATATCTTCAATGCAAAGACAATGGCAGTAAGTTCTAAATCATGGGTATCGCACCGAACCTCGTTCGGACGTAATTGCCTTGAAGCGTAGAAAACTACCTGATCCCTTTGCATAAGAACAGCACCAAGGCCACAATGATTGGCATCGGTATAGGCAATAAGATCTTGGTTCCCTTCGGGAACCACCAGGATAGGAGCATTAGTGAGAAGTTCTTTCAATTTTTGAACAGAAGCTTCACACTTATCAGACCAGATAAATTGAACGCCTTTTCTCGTAAGGCTAGTAAGAGGAAGCACAATGCGGGAAATGTCTTTTATGAACCGACGGTAATAAACCACCAATCCAAGGAAGCTATGAATCTCGGAAACATTCTCAGGCCTCTTCTAGTTTTGAATGGCTTTGATCTTAGATGGATCGACTGAAATGCCCTTAGAAGATACCACATGGCCTAAGAACTTGACTTGCTTTTCCTAAAAGTGGCACTTAGAAAATTTTGCTTTGAGTTGGTGTTATCGAAGTGTACTCAAAACAATTCTCAGATGATAGGCATGATCAGCTTTGGACTTAGAATAAAGTAGAATGTCGTCGATGAATACAAGAACAAATTTATCGAGATATTCCCGGAATACTCGATTCATAAGGTTGACGAAATATGCGGGAGCGTTCATTAAACCGAATGGCATGATGAGCCACTCATAAGAACCATATCGAGTGCAGAATGCTATGAGAGGAATGCTATCTTCCGCAACTTGAAGCTGATGAAATCCCATGGCAAGGTCAAGCTGGGAAAAGACCATAGCACCATTTAACTGATCGAACATGTCATCGATCCTAGGCAATGGACAGAGGTTCTTGATGGTTAACTCATTAAGCTTGCGGTAATCAACGCGTAGCCTAAGAGTCCCATCGGACTTCTTTATGAATACCACCGCGGCTCCCCACAGTGAAGAACTAGACTGAATAAATTACTTTGCTTCAAGTTCTAAAAGTTGCTTCTTGAGTTCCTCATTTTCTTTAGTCGACATCCTAGTAGGAGGATGACTAACTGGCCGTGCGCCTGAAATGAGGTCAATGCGGAACTCCATAGCCCGCTTGGGTGGAAAACCCGAAACAGGCTCAAATATATCAGGAAAATCACACACAATAGGAATTTAAGATATTTCTTCCTCATCTCGGGACTCAAGAGCGAATAAGGACGCCTCGGAATCATGATCGACATTCCGAAGAATAAGGGAGAGCTGCACTGGTGAATCAGGATGTCGAAGATATATAATTCGCTTAGAACAAAGAATCCTGGCCTTGTATCGAACTAGCAAGTCCATACCCAAAATCATATCAAAACCAAGGTAATGGATCACGTGTAGACTCGCACAGAAAGGAAAACAGCAAATAAATAATTCAACATCTTCACATAGCATGCTAAGGGTCGTGGATTCCGCGATAGGATTCGCGATCCTCAAAGAAGTAACAAGGCAAGAAATATTCGATGGAATAGCATCAACTAGTTCCTTCGATATGAATGAATGTGAGGCACCTGTATCGAATAGAACTCTAATAGAACGGTCATGGAATAAAATAGAACCTTCCAGAATAGAAGAAGATATACCTCGAGGCTAAGATGGACCACCAGATGCTTTCGCCGCATTAAGATTTCCCGAGCTAGAACCTTTTTCCTTCTTAGGACACGAAGAGATCAAATGTCCTTCTTTCTTACAATAGAGGCACTTCATAGGATTAGGACAGTCTCTAACAAGATGGTCGCGAGAGTCACAGTTGTAACATGTCACAACTTTGGCTGAAGGGGGTGCTACATGAGAGTGAGAATTAGAACCGCCCTGCTTCTTCTTCTTACTTGACTTGAATGACTTGGATTTATGGAAGGGAAAGCGCTTCTTGTTCAGATTTCTCCGAACCTCTGTCTCAACATCACTGTCCCTCTCATTCTCGACCGCTTCGAGATGAAGGGCCGCATCCACAAGCTCTTCAAAAGATAACTTAAGCTGAAGCATAAAGGATTTCTTCAAATACTTCTTAAGGCCAGAAACAAACTTGTGGTTCTTCTTATATGGAGTGCTAATATGCTCGAGACCGTATTTGGACAAGGCCTCAAAAATGCCACATACTCAGAAAAAATCGACTTCCCTTGCTCAAGGTCAAGGAAACATCGAGCTAGAATAGCCTTTTTAGACTCTGGAACGAACTTAAGTTCAAATCTCTCTCTGAATTGCTCCCACTCTAAGGTAGACTCATCAATCTCTGCAATGAGCAACTCATACCAATCCAATGCACGTTCTTGCAACATACTAGATGCGACAAGAACGCGATGATGACTAGAAATCTCCATGCAAGTAAAAATGCGCTCCCATGTACGGAGCCATGCTTGAACCTCTAAGACTGACTCCGAGCCTTTGAATGGCTTGCCTCCTAGATGGGTAAAGTCACTGCACATGCACGCAAATACGAACTTGCGCAGAGGAGAAGAACGGACTGGAGTTGGAGGCTGAGTGCTCCGGATATGCTCTAGGATCTGATCGGTTGACATATACACACCTTCGGGACATGAGCCACTGGATGGCTCAGCTTTGAAGTGCGACCTCTTCCTCTTCCAGTCATAAGCGGAAAGTTAAGATAAGATTGAATTATTCACATGGGTAGATATTATCAATTAATTTCATTAAATAAGGAATACTACGGAATTTTAAAAAATTACATTCCAAGACGTATTCCCACTTATCTATCCCCAAGGATTCGAAATGGTTAAGATAAGATTAGAAACAACTTCGATTAGGGACGATGTTTTCACTCGTATCATACTTGATGTGATGTAGCATGTCTACTGTTCTGTGTTTATTACATTTTGTTCTGAATTCATCTCAGATACCAAGCTGTGACGCCCCACCCCGAGACCCAAACTAACAAAGAGTATTACTAGGTAATATTGTCTCCTAGTGTAGAGAATAGGGCTGTTTAGGAGCGACTATCATAGCCTTGTATTAAATAAGCACTAAGTATGTCAATAATGTGCTCATCATTTTTTTTATTTAAGTGGTTTGACATAATTAATTCTTATCTAATACAATACTATGGTGGCTACAGGATCGATTTAGAACAAAACACAATAGCAATAATAAACACAGATCATAGAACATCAAACACAGTCAGATATATATACATATACATCAAATACAATACATAGTGTCATATGTGGTGATACAACCACAATATATACATACAACAAGTCCCACAAAAGAATAAGTACATAACCGAGTCACGCTACAAAATAGCTACACAAAAACTATGCATCTAATCCAAAAGGTTGATAGTAGGTCTATGGAGAACAACTAAGCAAAGGCCAAGAATCCTAACCTGCAACTCGATTTGACCCGAGTAATAAATACACGGGTCAGTCTAACTTAAACAAGATGATTAGCTAATGAAAATAGGATATATTTTCTCATAAGGGAAAACATTCCTTTAATCAAAAAGGAATGATATGAATATAATCTTACTCAAATTCCAAGTGAAGGAACACATAAATCAACTTAATGGTTAACTCATGAGTAACATCAGTTCAATATAAAAAAAGTTTCCTTCATAAAGCTACTTGAAATATAAATCCCGATAAAATCGTATAAAATCTCAGAAGGTAACCACGGAAATCTCATAACTCATGGAACTCGATTGAGAGTTCAATATTCATAATGAAATCAGCATATACATGTAAATACCCACATAGCTCTAGGCTATAAATATATAAATCAATCATCTCGAAAATGGTGAAAGCATAATAAACTCAAAACTCAGAAAATTCTTGGATTGGATCTGAATCCTCGATGCAAGCCAAAGCTATGCTGCACGTGCTAAACATCATCTCCAGTACTAATATATAGGTACCCATCTCATGGTGGCCGAAGTCACATACACATCTTGATGACCGAAGTCATAATACATCATGATGACCGAAGTCATAATACATCGTGATGACCGGAGTCATCATCTATAACTCCTAAGTAGGAGATCGAAAATCTCAAAAAAATGCCAAAATAAGGCCATCACAAATAGCTCCACAAAGGAGACTATAAATCTCAAAATATGCAAAAGAATGGCAATCTCAATCTCATCCTCTTGAAAAGGTGTAAAAACTTGTATTTTATATAGAAAATAATTTACTTTAAAAAAACTAGTTTTTAAAACAACTTTTGAAATCGATTTGAAAACATTTCCTTTTAAATTCTCTTTATAATATATATATATATATATATATATATATATTACTAGCTTTAAAAATAATTTATAAATATTGTAAAATAATTATTTCAAAGCCATTTCATTTATAAAAACCATTTCAAAATCATTTTAGAAAACTTGTGTTCGAGAAAAAAAGATAACATAGAAAACGTTGAAAATCATCATATGAAATCATCTTGAAAATTCATCAATCCAGAGTTCGGTTCAACTAAAATTATTGGCTTACCTACTTATAGGTTAGAGCACTTCGAAATCTTCACAAAACAACACAAAAACAAAGAGTAAAAGTCATCGGATCAATAAACAAAACAATGCAGAACAAAAAACAACACGGGCAAAAATATGGTGCTCAGGTCGACCCCCAGGTCAACCTATAGGTCGACCTTGATAAGGCATAGGTCGACCCTAGGGTCGACCTATGTTAATGCTGGGTCGACCTATGTCACGCAAATCCTACAGGCAGTTTTATGCCTTGTTCGCCTTGATTTTAAGCATCAGTTTCAGGCATCTACAAGATGAATTTGACAGTGAATTTTTGCGTACACAAACTACAACTTTCAAACAAAAATCCAGAGAAGATCCAACATGATTTCATAACAAAGATTGGTAGATATAAGCACAAGAAGAAGGACTATAACTCATCTTTTACTGTAAACTATTAAATAGTGATGTACACGTAAATGTGCATATTTTTACCACCATATTTAATCTATTTAAATTAAATAAATGATCATATCGGGTATTTTAACTTGTTTAAACCAAAATTCATATTATTTTCAAATCATCACATATTCATCTTCATCCAAGGGCAAAATGGTCATTTTTTGTGCATATATTAATTTGAGAAAATTTGATTAGAAATTTCTATATTATTTATAGGAATTTGGCTTCATATACAAGTGGTTTCATGAAGATGTATGCATGTACAAGAGTGAAGATAAAGAAATGAAGATGGAAATAATTCAAAGGCATGATAATGGAGGACCCCACCTACCCACCTACCTTAATGTACAAATTAGAGGCTAATGCACATGCTTATGGAATTAATGGCTTCATGTACACTTAAATGATGATTAGTAGAAGCTAATGATTACTTGGCCTCCACACTTTCTCAAGGGTATTTTGGACATTCCCCAAAAATATGAATTAGGGTTTCATACATGTATAAAGACCCCTTATGTTTCATGTAATCCCCTTCCTTAGTCTCTCTTAGTTTAGTTTTTAGCTTAGAAATAAAAAGAAAGCATCTCTTTTCTTTTCATGGCTACTTAGCCATTTCTTTTATGTAATTCCTTTTCTTATGCAACTTTAATACATTGCTCTTTTCTTCTCTTGTTTGTTTTCCTTTCATGTTAGTATAGATTTATTTCCATGCAAGTAGATTAGTTTTATTTCTTGTTAATTAGCTCTTCTTTCATTTAGCTCTCTTTTTTCTTTTCTTGTTCATTTATGTTGCAAGCAACATTTGTTCATATGATAACAAATATGAGAGGCTAAACCCCTTCAATTTAGGGGTAATGAAGCTCTCTAATCATGTAGCTTCAACTTAATTTGATGTTTATGCTCTCTTTTTATGCTTAATGAGAATGATTGAAGTGGTTAATGATGTTGTTTAGCTTTGAATTCGATAGTCTATGTTGTTCATAACAAATAGGCTATGCTTGAACAAACAAAACACAAATTGCCTCTTCATCTACATATGATTATGGCAAAGAAGTGAATGTTGAAACTAAAATTTGATGGCTTATATTTCTAATTAATTGTTAATAGGTCATGCTTAAAATAGATTTCATTTTCAACTTGTTGTCATTTTCATGAGAGTTAGTAAGTGGGTTGGAGGGTGCGTTAAAGTTTGATGGCTTAAGTGTGTTAATTAATAATACAATTAGGCCATGCTTATGATAAATGCATCAACTAAACTCACAAATGAGCAAAAAGAGATCATAATTTCATTTTTGGTTGAACTATGTGATCTAGAGAGTGAATTTATCTCTAAATTGTTTTTCTACTCTCATATTTTATCAATTTTCTTGTGTTAGTTTTCTACATTTTTAGCTAATCACATTTTCAACTTTGGTTAATTTGATTGAATAGAAATTTAAAATCAACAGTTCCCTACGGATCGACCCGTATTCGCCACGTACTACAAGTGTACACCGTGCGCTTGCGGTTATTTTATTTCTAAATTCGTTCGATGGTTTTCTAAACTGATAGAAATTCCATCATCGAACAAGTTTTTGGCACCGTTGTCGGGGAATTGTTTTGATTTCAATTTTTTATTCTTCGAATTATTTGTGTTTGATTTTAGTGCGTGTGTGTGTATGTTTATTTCAATGATCTCTCTTTTATGGTCATTAGTGCTTTAATTGATGTGCTTATCATAAGTATGGCATATTTGTGCTATTGATTAGCCAACATAAGCCATCAAACTATAACACACCCCTTAAATCACTTACTAACTTTCATAAAACTTGACAATGAAAATGAAAATGAAATCTATTTTAAGTATGGCCTATTAACTATTGATTAAAAATATAGACCATCAAATTTTAATTTCAAATCACTTTCTTTTGCCATAATCATATTTTGATGAAGAGGCAATTAGTGTTAGTGACTGTTTAAGCATAGCCTATTTGGTGTCAACAATATAGGCTATCAAATTCAAAGCAAAAACAACTAGTAAATCATTTCTATCATCATCATTAAGCACAAAAAGAGAGCATGAATTAACAAATAGTTGAAGCTACATAATTAGATAGCTTCATTACCCCTAAATTGAAGGGGTTTAGCCTCTCATATTTGTCATTTGATTAACAAATGTAGATAGCAACATGAAAGCAAAAAGAAAGGAAAATGAAAGCTAATGAAAAAGAGAACTAATCTAATTGCATAAAATAAAATCTACACCACTTGCATAAATAAACAATTCTTCACTACAACATGAAAGGAAATAAACAAGAAAAGAAAAAGAGCATGTGTTGAAAATTGAAAAAAGAAAAGATGACATAAAATAAATGGCTAAGTAGCCATGAAAAGAGAAAGAGAAGAGCTTTGTTTATTTTTGAGCCTAAACGAAACTAAAGAGAGACTAAGGGGGAGGGGTTACATGAAGATATGTGGTATTTATACAAGCGTTAAACCCTAATTCATATTTTTGGGGAATGCCCAAATTGCCCTTGTAGGAAGTGTGGTGGCCAAGTAATCATTAACATCCACTAATCATCATTTAAGGGTACATGAAGCCATGAATTCCATAAGCATGTGCATTAGCCTCTAATTTGTACATGAAGAAAGGTGGGGTCCTCCATTATCTTCACTTTGAATTATTTCCATCTTCATTTGTTCTCTTCACTCTTGTGCATGCATATATCATCATGAAACCACTTGTATATGAATTCAAATCCTACAAAACAATATAGAAATTTTCAATTAAATTTTAAAAAATTAATATATGCACAAAAATGACCATTTTCCCCTTAGATGAAGATGAATATGTGACAATTTGAAATAATTTGAATTTTGGTAACAAGTTAAAATACCCGATATGATCATTTATTTAATTTAAATAGATTAAATATGGTGGTAAAAATATGCACATTTACGTGCACATCAAATAGAAACATTTTTGTTTGCAGCAAACGATTTTCATCAGATTTCAGCCAACAAACCTTGTTTAAGTTAGAATTTACGAGTACAACTCACCTTAGCAAGGATTTAAACAAGTTTAAGAGGCAAGTTGATATCTTTCCAGTACAAAATAGCTCTACAAACCTGAAACAGAGAAGAGATAGAGCATGCAAACAAGAAAAATAATGGTTACAGACAAATCTCTCTATTCAAATCAGAAATTGAAGAAAGGATTTGAGATTTTGGTTCTGATTACCTGTTATTTACTCTAATTTGTTAGTTTTCTCTTTAATTACAGCTAATTGGAAGCAAGATTTCAATTTGTTAAAAAGGAGGCTATTTTTTTTTCTTTGTCTATTTGTTTTGAGTAGCTAAAGGAGGATTAAGAAGGCGAATGTATGTACAATTTCTCTTGAGCATTCCAGAACTTGGGTTTTGGACTCAAACCCACTACCCACTAGTCCATTAGCATATGATTTGATACTTAGTGAAAATTTAGCTAAGTAAAATCATGTTTTCACCTTTATCCTCATTATTAACACATATTTTCACATTTTAAAACCAAATAATTATTACAACAAATGTTTATGTCAACAAAAAAATGTTTTCACAACATAAGAAAAATTATTTAAGCTATAAAAATTAATTTCCATCATTAAAACCTTATTTTTACTTAAATTCATCAATTTACACCCTTTATTACACAAAACACGATTTTTAGCATAAAAATTATTTTCTTGTCAAACAAATACAACAAACCATGTAAACTTCCTTTTTACATCAAAATATTATTTTTAACCAAAATTTCAACTTTATATTTATAAAATACATCATAATAGATCCTAATACTTCATTTAAAATAAAAATAAAAAAATCAAATTTGGCAATTATTTGCAAAATTATTGCATTATCTCAATTTAAAACCATAAAATGTTCATTTTCCTCCCCAACTAACATAGTAAAGTTTTAAAACTTTATTTTCTACAATTTACATTTATTTCAACAAATAAATGTTGAATTAAATTACTTATCTAATTTATTAACCCTCAAATTAACATATTTCCATTATTCACAACTTATTCAACTAAATTTCCAACCAAACAAGTCTTAAATCAATTTTATTCTCCAAAACTCATTGTTTGTTTAAAATAAACAATTTTAACAAATTTTTATCTCTAATTTATTTTATATCTCCAATATTAAATTATAACCACCGTTATAATTTAATATTACAGGTAATCACCAAAACCAGGGTTGTTACAAATTCGAGATGGATTTCATGTATGAAAACAAAGTGTGTACTTTTTCTGACATACCCAAAGGGATAAAACCCATCGGATACAAATTGATTTTTAAGAAAAAGCTAGATGTAGATGAACTAGTGGAGACCTATAAAGCTAGGCTAGTTAAAAAGGATTTCATCAAATTCAAGGGGTTGATTATGATGAAACATTTTCGCTTGTAGCAATGCTTAAGTCTATTTGGATAACGCTAGCTATTATTGCATTCTCTGACTACAAAATATGGCTAATGGACATAAATAAGCCATTCCTAACTGGTGGTTTAGAATAGACTATCGATATTTCACAACTCGAGGGTTTCGAGATCAGTAGGATTGAAGGCAAGGCTTACATGTTGTCAGAGTCCATTTAAGGACTTAAACAAGCTTTAAGAAGTTGTAATAAATGTTTTGATAAAGTAATCAAATAGTTTGGTTTTTACCAGAATACAGAGGAAGTGTGCGTTTAATGAAAGGAACAGGCCAATGCCATCGTATTCCTAGTATTAAATGTTCATGATCTTATATTGATTAGCAATGACACACCGTTATTACAATCAATGAAAACTTGGCTTTCTAAGAACTTTTCCATGAAGGATTTGGGAGAAGCAACCAATATACTTGATATAAAGACCTATAGAGATGGACCTAAGAGGTTGTTGGGATTGTCCTAATCTTTATACATAGATATCATATAGAAAAGGTTCGATATAGGGAATTCCAAGCGTGGAAATATTCCAATGCAATCTGAAATCGTCCTTTCTAAGAAGGACCTTCCTCAGGTTAATGAGGAAAAAGAGCATATGAAGAGGACATCGTTTGTTTTGGCAATTAGTTCCACAATGTACGTTACGACATGTATTAGACCAGATGTGGCATATGCATTAGGATGCGTAAGTCGATACAAGCCTAATCCTAGGAAAAGTATTGGATGATTATAAAATGTATATTGAATTATTTGTGAAATACTAAGGACTTCTTCCTAATACATGGGAATGGAGACCTCCTTATGAAGATATATGTTAACTCTAGCTTTTAGTGTGATATCGGCAATGGTAAGTCAGTGTCGGGTAATGTTTTTACCATTAATGGCAAGGTTGTCAATTAGAAAAGTTCTGAAGAGGAAATAGTTGCTTATTCCATGATAGAGGCTGAGTACACGCCCTCAATGATGTAGCTAAAGAAGCTGTCTAGATGCATAAGATTTTAGGTGAGTTTGGAGTGATCCTGACATGGAGAATCCAATGGCATTGTTTTGCGACCACAGTGCAGATCGCAAAGGAGCCAAAATCACATAAGAAACAATGACATATTCCTCAAAAGTTTCACCTAATTAGAGATTTTGTTGAAAGGAAAGAGGTTGTGATACAAAGGGTAAATACAAAGGACAACATAATAGATCCATTCTTGAAGAGTCTAGATTAGCCAGTTCTAGTCAAGCCGATCGAAGGGATGAGATTGAGTTTCTATAATTTGTTCTAATACAAGTGCAAGATTGATAGAGTTAGGGGTATGTCCTAGTGGAACTTTGTAATTTGTTGTAAATTATTAACTCTGTAAATATCGTTCGAAATAAAATGTATTTTTTTTCTGTTATATGCTTGCAATATTGTGTTATAATTCATTGATTATTTGACTTATGTATATTTAACAGAAAATTCATAAATTGTCTGGTTTGTGATAGTAATTACAATTTTTGTAATTACGAGCAACTTATTATAACATAATAAACATATCATTTTAAATATTTCTAGTCAAGATATATCAAGACTGGATATCGATGCATTTGTTGAGACTAGAGTACATAATGCTCTCCTGGTGCTAGCCAGTGTATTACTCATGGCTATTGAAGGCACCAAGGAGTTACGTACTGATAGTTATTAGATAACTATGGAATGACTTACTTGATAGTTTTATGTTGGTTAATATAACTAAGGTCAAATAGAAATATCATTGTGACAATATTACACACGTCTCTACAGTTGAGAATACTATCGAGCTTCAATATGGGAACTCTGCTTTGATTATAATTTAATTGTGGCATGACATCCATCTATAGTTGGGTCGAGTGGAAGCATTAGAAGTGAAACACTATTCAATAGATAATCTGTCTCCTCGATTATATGAGGTTAGTATCATGGTCAACTTAAGTCAACTCAAAGTCAAAATCTTTGGCTAGAGCAGTTCGATATTAGTAACAATTATTATTGAACCATGTTTGGACTATAAAGTTGAATATGGATGATATTTAAATTTTGACCATTACCAAATTGCATAAGTCCTAATGTGATATAGTTTTAACAGAGAGAATTAATATAAATAATCACCTAGCGATAATGCTTAGAATATGTAAAGTTGGACTTTATCGAAGCTGTATAAGTGAAAATTGGCCATAATCACAACACTAGCTAAGGTGACGCGAACGTTAATATTCAGGTTGTTTGGTATCGATCGCTAACTGAATTTACACCAAGAGTCAAATAAATAAAATGTTGAATACTCTGCCATTACCTGATTAAATTAAATTATAATAGTTAAAAATTAAGTAATACTTATGAGATATAACTATAAATTTTATTTTATTTCGGTTGATGGATATTAAAAATAGTGTGTATATAAAAATTGTATGCACACGTATCGATATACGATATCGATGTGCATTTAAATTAGATTTAAATGCATGTTTGTTTGGTAATGCTTGAAGCAGTTTGGCAACCCAAGTGTGGGCAAGCGAGGCCGGCCATAGAGAGTGGAATAAGAGGGTGAATATTGATTCAATGAGGTTTGAAATAGCAAAAGAAAATAGTGGATCTAGATCCACTATTAAGCTCCTTTAACCCTCCACTATTTAAACATCTTTAAAACCACTTTTGCGTGTTCTAATTTTGGCCTCCACCACTATTATTTTCTGGCCGAAACCCTCCATAGCCTCGTCCATCGATTCACACATTTAAACATAAATTTTAAATAAAAATAGTTCATCGATGGCTTGTGATTTCAATCTGGCAGTTCTCTTTGGAAGTTTAGGATACAAATTCAAGAAATCAACCAATACAACATTTCAACGGTTACATCTAGGCCATAGCAAGGTAATATTTTCATTTACATTCATATAGACACACACACATATACATACATATATATATATATATATATATATATATATATATATATCTGTGTGTGTGTGTGTGTGTATTCGGTAAACAAAATATATATATATGTGTGCACATATCATTTGGCCAAAAATAAAAATTAACTAATAATCCAAAAGTTGCTAAAACAAAATTGATTTTAAAATATAAATATAATTATATAAAATATATTTATATATATGATAGATTTTTCAAAAATATAATTATATATTTATTTTTTCATTTAATTAAAATCGGTATGTATATATGTACGTACAATTTATTTTAAAATATAATACATAACTTTTATATAAAGTATATATATTATAAAATATACTTGTATATATTTAAAAAGATTATGTATATGTTTTGAATTGTTTTTTGAAAAAATAATAATAGATTTTAAAAAGATTTCCACACTAATATTCTTAAAAAAACAATTTTGAAACCATAGAGTTTCAATAAAGAATTATTTTATTAAATGTTATATTAGCTGAATATATGTGTGTTTATATGTGTATACACACACACACACATGTTAAAACAAATAATTATGGCTATTTTGTATTGAATTTCCAAATATTAATTTAATATATACAAGTATATATGCACGTCCAGATAGGCCTGTATTTACTCACACGTGCATGCATTTTTAGTTGCACCTATGGAAGCAGATTTGACAGTAGCATTGCCAGCATAAACTAAACCTGAGGCAACGACCAAGAAGACTGAGACAACTGAAGAACATTTATAGAACCAATAACTTGAAAGCATTCGTAGTTTTATCATTCATTTCTTTTGTTTTAGTTTATTGTATACTACTGAAAATAGAAATAATACATGTACTTTTACATGCTTGTGCTCTTTTAGCTAATGTGAGCAGTGAGCAAAAATGTATCAAAATATATCAACGATTGATTGTTTTTTATCCCTCATTTGTATATTTTTTTCTTTTATGCTTTCAAGCTACTCTTTTGGAAACCAACTTTCAAATTACTATATTTTCTATTGGAAACCAGTAATTTCATATTTTTCTTTCACAAGTTTGTGCTGCTTATTTTGATAGGGTTAATTACCCGAGCAAAATCTTTATATTTTATTTCCATTTTAATGATTTTTTTCTTTATTCGTTTCAACATTGAAGAAAGAAAACATGAACCTCTAAAAATAGACATGAAAAGAATCAGAAAAACAAGTATAAAGAATTATGGTTTGTACATGCAAACCAGGTATTTAAATGTAACGCCCCTAATTTTTTGTAACATTATTCAGGAGATTTAATTAAATAAATTAAATAGAATAATGTAAATGTAAAGTGATAAGGAGATTGAGATTGGTTAATAAACCTAGAGGCCGTGTTTAATTAACTCAAATGGGCTTATAATGGTTAAATGATAATTAAATTAAGATAGGAGCATTAGGGTAATTGGCGCCCATATTTCCTACCCTTATACCCTTATTCCTATACCATTCTCGTCTATTTTATCACAAGAAAAATATAAACGTAAGAAAGATAGGAGAGCCGGCAATTAAGCAATAAGAAGAGAAGAGAAAATTCAAGTTAAGCTTAGGATTCAAGCCATAAGAATCAATCTCCAATTTCCTTATCCAATCTATGGTGAATAATAATCACAACATTTCTATTTTGTGATCATTGATTTTTGGATTTAAGGGTAAATTCATTTTTATATTGAATTGGATGATGATATGCTTGAATTATAATTTGTTTAATTTAAACAAGATTGTTTAAAAAGGAATATACACGGTTTTAGGGAAAAATCGATTTATACTGAGGTTTAAATGCCATGGAAAAATTTTATGTTATGTAAAACATGATTTTGGAGTTGGGTTTTAATTTTGATAATTTTCCAAGCTATGGAAGATTACTATGAATTTTCAAAGGAAAATATGGTTATTTGGGTTTATAAATTTATTTCAGAAATTATATGGAGAATTTGGATCTGAAATTTTGACATATTAGACAACATGCTAAAGTGAATCTCTGGAATTTTTGGGAATTTTTTCTAAGTGATTTGCTATGTAGATTAAATTATTTTAGAAGAGGGACTTCTTTGCAATATTGGATTTTGCTTAATGGAAGGGCTTACTTGTTAACTTAACCATGGTTTAGATCTAAAATTAGCGGCAGTTATTTTAGTAAAGAATATGAAAAGTTAAGGCAACCAATCATAAGTTTACACGTGGCAGGTTAGTTAGAAAGTGTTTGCTTTAATTAGTAATAAAAGAGGTTTACCTAGAAAAGTTGGTTCCGCCTTCTTTAGAAGTACCTTTCGACTCAGAGCTTCCACCTTCAATCATGTCAAAACCCACTAAGCTGAAACCAATACACACGTATCACTTAGATGGTACGTAGTGGATTGGAGAAGGCAGAAGGTATGGTGTCGAAAGCATGGCTTCTGAAGGGGTCGATACCTTTGTTGTTTTAAAAAGAGAAGCGCCTGTCTTTGTTTTATTAAGCCTTTGAAAGAGTCGAAGTAATGGTTTCGAAAGAGGTTTTTAAATGCTTTCGAAGGGGTTTCCACCAACTTATGTAAAGAATAAGCTTTCAAATGGGTTTCTTTACTTATAAAATAATACTTTCGAAAGAGGGGTTTACGACCTAGTCAAAGCCCTGCTGCCATTCCTTAGCCTTCCTATTGAAGTCATCAATGCTTTCTAAAGGTAATGCTTGTTTTAAAAGATTTTTTAAGCTACTTCCTAAAGACTTTTGAAAGGGTCAAGGGTTTTCGAAGGCTATGGCTTCGAAAGAGGGTTTCGACGCTATCCTTCAATGTTTATTTAAATGATTTGAAGCTTTCACAAGGGATAGTGCCGACGCCGTCATGTTTTCCCTATTATTTTTATATGATAAAGGATGGTTTCGAAAGAGATGCTTTCGTTTATATTCACTTTGACCCTAATAATATTTTAAATATAAACCCAATGGTTTCGAAAGAGGGACTTTCAATGGTTTCGAAAGGGGTACTTTCAAAAGGTTTCAAACCTATGCTTCAATAGTTAAAAGTAAAACTTTAATACATCGAAATGTTTCGAAAGAAAGGTTATAAAGTGTTCGAAAGGCAGGAGCCTAATGTTTTGAAAATAGATTTATATTCTTTCGAAGGAGATCACCCAACGAGGTCGAAAGCAAGGTTTCAAAGGTTTCGAAAGGCTATGTAACCCAAACTCGTTTTTAAAGGAAAAACTCATGGCTAAATAAAGGAGTTTTGAAAAGATTTTAAGTATGTAAATTTGAAGAAGTGTTTCCTTGATAAAATAATAAGTTAAAGGGATAACCATGTTACATATGAAAATGATTTCAAGGATATTAAACCCACAAGAGTGGTATTGCTAAGTTACTGTATTTGCTTCTTTAAATGTAATATATTCACATAATAAAGGAACCATAACTGCATTTTGGGAATAGAGGGTAAAATGGCCAGCTAGGTTAACCCAACAGTGAATATAAATTGATTAAACTCCTAAATGAGTAGAATTGCATCCAGGAAGTCAGGGAGACCGGAATATAGATGCCTAAACCTTGAAGTTGTCTGGGAGACAGGTTCATAGTAAACCCATGAAAACTATGATTTGGAAGTTATTGGAGTAATCAATAGGTTCATAGTGATCCCATGAATACTATGTTGTTAAGAGTGGTCTGCGGGGGCCAACTGGTTTGTAGTGAACCCATGAAAACTATATCCGGATTAAGTGATTGACAAATGTCAAAAGATTCCTAATCAACCCGTGAAAAATAAGGTGAGAAAGAAGTTATTGGGGGCCCCAATAGGTTTAGGGATAACCCATGAAATTAATTAAGTCATTGGCAGGGGCATATAGGTTCTTAGTAATCCCATGAAAACTATGAATAGGGCAGGGAGTCCATGTAATATGAAAAGGTTATTAGTGAGCCTATGAAAACTAAAAGGTTAATAGTGACCCAAGAAATTATAAATATTACAAGTAGTCAATTAAATCAGGGATGGGAAATCCAGAATGTTTTAATATGTGTGCATATCATCATAATATTTTAAAATGCTATGTTTTAAACATTGAGGATGCAGGAGCAGAGTATATGGTTTTATAAAGTTTTGAGGATACTAGTGAGTGAAAAACCTGTTCCACTAAGTGAGGTGGTCTCGCTAGATATTTAAATGGATTGAGATGTTAGATTATTATTCATACCAAGATTTATATGACTCGAAGTTTTTGTTTTGCCCTTTAACTCTCGGGTTCTCAATTATTTTGAGTAGTTTGAGGTTTAGGGTTTCTAGGTTCTCTTCTTAGAACGTGGAGGAGGCATTCTAGTTATTTAGAGCTATCTTTTTCTGTTTATTTTGATGTTAAGGCATACTTGTTTTATTGCCTTACAATATACTCTAATCAACCAAGTGGGCATCTTCATATGTCACTTTTGGCGTACGTGTAATAATTATATTTTTCTAAACGTGGTTAACGTGTGTGAGATTATGTGATGAACAAGAAATGTTTTGAATGGAATGTGGAAGTGTGTTTGGATTTGTTAAATTTTTTCCATATTCTTGTGATCTGTGTATCAATGTATCGAGCATCGCCGTATTTGGTCATCGAGGATTAATAACTATGGATGACTGCAGCATCCGTAGCCGTTAGTTTTGGGCTTCCAAGTAGGGGGTTGTTACAAGTTGGTATCAGAGCATAGGTTTATGAAACTTAAAAGAAAATTTAAACCTAAAAGCTTTTTGAAACATAATCCAATGAATTAGAAATATGATCAGGGTTTAGGTTAACGCTATAGTAACATACTTGTATTATATATATATATATATATATATATATATATATACGTGTTCCCCTCTCTCTTAGATCGTTCTTTTGGGTCTTACTATGGCTCGTATGCAGATTTACGAGAAAGAGGATATGGAAGCAGGAAAAGGAAGAGGAAATCTAGGTGGAGGAAGCACCACAACCAACAGAAATGCTCGACCTAATACCAGGACAAACCTAGGTCGACCGGCCAATGCTTACCCAAATGTTGAAGCCAATGTGGGTGGTGGATATCTGCCAGTAGATGCGGGGATGGTGTATCAGTTTTTGGCCAATCTTTTGTAAGTTGGGCTTGCTGGTAATGTTAAAGGAGCTAATCATGTAGCTCCAGTGGGGAATAGTTATGCTAGTTTAAGTAATGACTACACCAGTCCAGGTGGAAAGCTGTTTGTGGGAACGAAGGATGCTGTTGAGCTTGAGAATTGGCTATTGCACTGTGAGAGGATCTTTGCTGATCTTAGTTTGGATGATGAGAAAAAGAGGAGGCTGTCCTCTAGGCAGTTGCAAGGGGCAGCACATCCCTAGTGGAATAGTGTGACTACCGGAGTTCCAAAGGAAGAATTGGCATGGGCTGATTTCAGAAGGAGGTTTGAGCAAAGGTTTTTATCTGAAGTGGCAAATTTGGC
The DNA here is from genome assembly GCA_030737815.1 of Allium fistulosum. Taxonomy (NCBI): domain Eukaryota; kingdom Viridiplantae; phylum Streptophyta; class Magnoliopsida; order Asparagales; family Amaryllidaceae; genus Allium; species Allium fistulosum. Next base: position 696,815,484 of record CM060904.1, read on the forward strand.
ATTGATGAAGAAGTTTATGGATTTAGTCCAAGGAGATATATCAGTAATCGAGTACGATGCTAAGTTTGATGAGCTGTCTCGATATGGATATGCCACTATAGACACTGACATCAGAAAGAATGAGAGGTTCCTTCAAGGACTGAGACCTGAGCTTGCTAGAATGACCATGACACATATCCGAGAACCATGTAATGTGATGGTGGAGATGGCCATTTGCCATGAAGAGATGCTTGTTGTTTCTGCCAGGGAGAAGCTAGTTGAATCCCAGGGTCCTTAGGGAAAGAAGAGGAAATTCTTTAAGAAGAAGGGAACCCAGACAGGGAATGCTGCCAAGAAGGCAAAGGCTGATATAGTGTGCTATAAATGTGACAAGAAGGGTCATTATGCTCACGAGTGCTGAACAGGCAAGGGGGAAGAAGCCTGCATAAAAGTAGAATGTGAAATGCTTCAACTGCGACCAAGTTGGGCATTATAAGAATCAGTGTCCAGAGCCAGTCAGGGCGGACAGAGGGAAGGTTTTTGCTATTGGACCATCGTCTTCTTCTAGGCCTACTGCAGCATAGAAAGGGAAAACTGTGATGGAAGATACGCTTTTGATTCAGAATACAGCAGTTAGGGTAATATTTGATACCGGTGCATCAAGCTCATTTATATCATAGTATTTGGTTGATAGGTTATGCATTAAACCCACATATCTTATTACTTCCTTAAGGGTTACGAATCCAATAGGAGGGTATGCAACTCTAGGGATGAGATGTGACCAGTTAGAACTTGATGATTTATTAGGTCATAATCTTGCATGTAGTTTGTATGTTTTTCATTTCATATATTTCGGATCATTTTGGGTATGTATTGGTTGGGTAAATATGAGGCTAGGATATTTTGCCAAGATAGGGAAATATCATTGAGGCACCCAGATAGTCGTAACCGAATCATCTTCTCAGTGGAGAATTCCGGTTAAAGTGTTTATGCTTTGTCGAGTGCCATAGAAGTGGGAGAAGAGTTATGCCAGGTTTGGGTAGCAAGAGAATTTGTTGATATCTTTGAACCAGTTATGAGATTTTGAAATGAGCTATTGAGTTTCGGATAAATCTTGTATCGGGAGTTGAACCTGTGAGTAGACCACCTTGCAGGATGGCACTGACTAAGATGAAGGAATTGATGGTGCAGTGTGGATCTTGAAGGAAAGAATTTTATTAGACCAAGCAGTTTGCCTTGGCGAGCGGCCGTGGTGTTCGTGAAGAAACCCGATGGGTCGTTGAGGGTGTGCATTGACTATCGTAAGTTAAACGAAAGGACAATCAAGAATAGGTACCCTCTGTCGAGGATAGATGATCTATTTTATCAATTGAGTGGAGCTAGAGTGTTTTCCCAATTGGATTTGGCGATAGGGTCCCATCAGTTGAGAGTGGCGGAGGACAACATTTCGAATTAGGTATGGTTCGTACGAGTGGTTAGTGATGCCATTCAGGTTGATGAATGCACCTGCTTTCTTCGTAGATTTGATGAACCGAGTTTTCCAAGAGCACTTGGATAGATTCGTATTGGTATTCATAGATGACATTTTAGTGTACTCGATAGATGATAAAGAGCATGAGATTCATCTTAGAGTAGTGTTTGAAACGCTGAGGCAGAATCAGCTAAAGGAAAAGTTTTCCAAGTGTCATTTTTGAAAGAAAGAGGTTGAGTTTCTTGGTCATGTGGTTTCAGAGGAGGGCTTGTCAGTCGATCTAGTTAAGGTCGAAGCTGTCAATAATTGGAAGAGACTAGAGACGGTAACCGAGTTCGAGAGTTTTCTTGGACTTGGTGGCTATTACCGGAGATTCATTGAGGTTTCTCATGGATAGCAGAACCTTTGACTAAGTTGACCAGGAAGGATGTGAAGTTTATTTGGTTCAACAAATGTGAGGAAGGGTTCCTTAAGTCGAAGCATTTGTTGACAAATGCACCGGTGTTAGTAGTTCCTGATGGAAACCAAGGGTTTGTAGTATACACTGATGCATGTGGGACTGGATTTGGAGCAGTATTGATGCAGAAGGATAAAGTTATTGCCTACGCATCTAGAAAGCTTAGACCACACGAAGTGAGATATCCTACTCATGATTTGGAGTTGGATGCAGTGATCTTCGCACTAAAGATATGGAGGCATTATCTCTTAGGAGAGAGATTTGAGTTGTATACCAACCACAATTCTTTAAGATACTTATTATTTCAGAAGGTGTTGATGATGAGGTAGCAGAGGTGGCTGGAGTTTTTAGCTGCTTATGATTTTGGTATAGAGTATACCCCTGGAAAAGGAAATAAGGTAGCAAATGCTCTTAGTAGAAAACATCAGAAGATGATGTTAGCTATGTTGGAAAAATGGAAGGATCTAGAAGCTTTAACCAGTTGCGTTATGCAGTTAAGATCTACTGCTAGTTCTAGTCAGGACACTGCCATGTTGTCTTGTTTAGAAGTTCGACCAGTGTTGATCGGAAGGATAGCTTCTAAGTAGAAAGAGGATCCAATATTAGCCGAGAAGATTAGAAGGCTTGAGGTAGGATCAGAAATCGATGATCAATGGGATTTTGGTCTTGATCAATGGGATTTTGGTCTTGACCAAAGAGGATGGTTGAAAAAGAAGGGACGCTTATGTGTTCCGAATGTAAAGGACTTAAGGACATAAGTTCTTGAAGAATGTCATCGATCTAAGTTTACGATTCATCCTGGAGGTATTAGGATATGAAGAGGAGCTTCTATTGGCAAGGCATGAAAAAGAATGTTGACTTGTGGGTTAGGCAGTGTATGAACTATCAATAAGTGAAGGCCGAACATCAGAAGCCGAGTGGATTACTTCAGCCTTTAGAGATTCTAGTATGCAGATGGGATTCGATATCCATGGATTTTATAGATGGGTTGCCTAAGTCGAATAGGGGAAATGAAAGTATATGGGTCATAGTGGACAGGTTGACCAAAAGTGCCTATTTCATTTCAGTCAAGTCAACCAGGACGGCACCTATTTTGGCAAAGTTATTCATGAAGAACATAGTTAGACTTTATGAGATTCCTAGTAGCATAGTTAACGACAGAAATGCATTATTCACTAGCAAATTTTGGAAGAGTCTACAAGAGGTGTTAGGTACCAAGCTGAAGATGAGTACAGTGTATCACCCACAGATGGATGAGCAGACAGAGAGAGTCAATAAGGTACTCGAGGATTGATTGAGAGCTTGTGTATTTGACTTTGGTGGATCTTGGGAAGATCACCTACATTTGATTGAGTTTTCCTACAATAATAGTTATCAGACTAATAAAGGAATGGCGCCTTTTGAAGCTTTGTATGGAAGGCCATGCAAATCACCCACATGTTGGTTAGAGACCGAAGACAGGTTGGTCTTAGGTCCGAATTTGGTAAAAGAGGCGTTAGAAAAGATTAATCCGAGGACGGATGAAGGAAGCTCAATCCAAACAGAAGAGTTACGGTGATAAGAGGAGTTCTCGGTGGGAGACGGGATTTTTATTAAAGTATCACTAATGAAGGGTGTGGTACGATTGGAAAGTCCGAGAAATTGACTCTGAGATATGTAGGTCCATTCTAGATTTTAGAAAGGATTGGAAAGCTCGCATACAGGGTAGAGTTGCTAAGTAGTTTGGTAGGTGTCCATAATGTAATCCATGTGTCTCATCTTCGCAAGTATGTGCATGATCCAGTGACTACTATTCCTCCGATAGGATTGGAAGACTTCGTAGTAGAGCCTAATTTGACTTTTGTTAGACAACCAGATCAGTTGTAGCAAGAGATGAGAAAATATTGAGGAACAAGACAGTCAAGTTAGTGAAAGTTCAGTGGAGCGACAACGAGAAGGACTATACTTTGGAGACAAAGGACAGGATTCGAGACACTTATCCTGATCTGCTTTGATGGTATGTCTATATTAAATTTATATAGATTAGTTGCTAGTCAGGTAGGCTAGTATGGATGTTAGGAGTAGTTATAGATGATTGTTATGGTTGATAGTTAATCCTTACTGAGTTTTGAGGACGAAATTCTTTAAGGAGGGGAGCGTGTAACACCCCTAATTTTTGATAAAATTATTCAGGATATTTAGTCAGATAAATTAAATAGAATAATATAAATATAAAGTGATAAGGAGATTGAGATTGGTTAATAAACCTAGAGGCCGTGCTTAATTTACTCTAATGGGCTTATAATGGTTAAATGATAATTAAATTAACATGGACGCATTAGGGTAATTGCCGCCCATAATTCCTACCCTTATTCATATACCATTCACGTTCATTTTTATCACAGGAAAAATATAAACATAAGAAAGATAGGAGAGGCGGCCATTAAGGAGTAAGAAGAGAAGAGGAAATTCAAGTTAAGCTTAGGATTCAAGCTAGAAAAATCGATCTCCAATTTTCTTATCTAATCTAAGGTGAATAATAATCACAACTCTATTTTATGATCATTGATTTTCGGATTTAAGGGTTAATTCATTTTTATGCTACATTGGATGATGATATGCTTGAATTATAATTTGTTTAATTTAAACAAGATTGTTTAAAAAGGAATATACATGATTTTAGGGAAAAATCGATTTATACTGAGGTTTAAATGCCATGGAAAAATTTTATGTAATGTAAAACATGATTTTGGAGTTGGGTCTTAATTTTGATAATTTTCCAAGCTATGAAAAGATTACTATAAATTTTCAAAGGAAAATATGGTTATTTGGGTTTATAAATTTATTTCAGAAATTATATGAAGAATTTGGGTCTGAAATTTTGATATGTTAGATAACACGACTAAAGTGAATCTCTGGAATTTTTTGGGATATTTCCTAAGTGATTTGCTATGTAAATTAAATTATTTTAGAAGAGGGACTTCTTTGCAATATTGGATTTTGCTTAATGGAATGGCTTATTTGTTAACTTAACTATGGTTTAGATCAAAAATTAGCGGTAGTTATTTTAGTACAGAATTTGAAAAGTTAAGGAAACCAATCATAAGTTTACACATGGCAGGTTAATTAGAAAAGTGTTTACTTTAATTAGTAATAAAACAGGTTTACCTAGAAAAGTTGGTTCTGCCTTCTTTAGAAGTACCTTTCGACTCAGAGCTTCTACCTTCAATCATGTCAAAACCGCTAAGCTGAATCCAATACACAAGGTATCACTTAAATGGTACGTAGTGGATTGGAGAAAGGCGGAAGGCTTGGTGTCGAAAGCATGGCTTCCGAAGGGGTCGATACCTTTGTTGTTTTAAAAAGAGAAGCATCTGCCTTTGTTTTATTAAGCCTTCGAAGGAGTCGAAGCTATGGTTTCGAAAGAGATTTTTAAATGCTTTTGAAGCGGTTGCCATCAACTTATTTTTTAAAGAATAAGCTTTCAAATGGGTTTCTTTACTTATAAAATAATGCTTTCGAAAGAGGGGGTTCCGACCTAGTTGAAGCCCTACTGTCGTTCCTTAGCCCTCCGAGTGTATTGAAGTCATCAATTCTTTCAAAAGGTAGTGCTTGTTTTAAAATATGTTTTAAGCTACTTCATAAAGGCTTTCGTAAGGGTCCAAGGGTTTCGAAGGCTATATCTTCGAAAGGGGTTTTGATGCTATCCTTCAATGCTTGTTTAAATGATTTGAAGCTTTCGAAAGGGATGGTGCCAACGCCAACCACTAAAACTATATCTGGATTTCATGGGTTTCTAGTTCTGTTTATTTTGTTTTTATCTGTATTTATCAGCAATTGTAAGGACATGTTGTTATAACTGTCTAGGCTGATAATAGGTTTATGTACTCTGATGATGTGTACAATAAAGATAATTTCTTTTTGTAAAGACTTTGTTCATATCTGGATTAAGTGATTGATAAATGTAAAAAGGTTTCTAGTTGACCCATGAAAACTATATCTGGATTAAGTGATTGACAAATGTCAAAAGGTTCCTAGTCAACCCATGAAATCTAGGGTAAGAAAAAAGTTATTGGGGCACCAATAGGTTCAAGGAGAACCCATAAAATTATTTAAGTCACTGGCAGGGGCCTATAGATTTTTAGTAATCCCATGAAAACTATGAAATAGAGTAGGGAGTCCATGAAATATGAAAAGGTTATTAGTGAGCCCATGAAAACTAAAAGTTTAATAGTGACCCTGAAACTATAAATATGACAAGTAGTCAATTAAACTGGGGATGGGAAATCTAGAATATTTTAATATGTGTTCATATCATCATAATATTTTTGAAATGCTATGTTTTAATCAATGTGGATGCAGGAGCACAATATATGGTTTTATAAAGGTTTTAGGATAATGGTGAGGGGAAAACCCATTCTGCTAAGCTGCATGGTCTCGCTAGATATCTAGATGGATTGAGATGTTAGATTATTATTCATACCAGGCTTTATGTCTGGCTCAAATTTTTTGTTTTCCCCTTAAACTCTCTGGTACTCAATTGATTTTGAGTAGTTTGACGTTTAGTGTTTCCAAGTTCTCTTCTTAGACGAATAAAGCTTCCGGATACGTGGAGAAGACATTCTAGTTATTTAGAGTTATCTTTTACCTTTGTGTATTTGGATGTAAAGGCAGACTTGTTTTTTTGCCTTACTATATACTCTAATCAACCAAGAGGGCATCTTCATATGTCACTCTTGGCGTACGTGTAATAATTATGTTTTTCTGAATGTGGTTGACGTATGTGGGATTATGTAATGAACAAGAAATGTTCTGAATGGAATGTGGAAGTGTGTTTTGATTTGTTAAATTTTTTCCATATTCTTGTGATCTGTGTATCAATGTATCTAGCATCACTGTATTTGGTCACCGAGAATTAATAACTCTAGATGAATGCAGCATCCGTAGCCATTAGTACTGGGCCTCCAAGCAGGGGGTTGTTACATTAAACTCCACCTAGATAGAAGTCGTTATTTCTTCTGTTCAAACTGCGGTAACTTCTTCACACTAACTCGGAATCAAGCGAGACTTCGACCGATGAACTCCCATCTAAATTACAAACATATTGAACACTCGGATACTTCAAATTATGGGCGTATATCGTAGTTCTTCATGGTGATTAATTATTGTACCTAGACTAACAGACTACATCCTCATATTTGAACTCCTCCTAGGCAGAAGCCGTTATTTTTTATTGTTCACACTGCAATAAATTTTTCATAATAGTTGGGAATCAGGTGAGACTTCGACCGATGAACTCCCACCTAAATTAATGACAATATAGGACACTCGATTACTTCAGCTTATGAATGTATACCCTATTTCTCCATGTTGAGTAACGGTTGTACTTAGAAAATAACAGGCTACATCCCTATAACGATCTGCCTTTCTTACACCTAAAGACGACACTTAATACATCCTCAGTATTTGTGGAACGATCATTTATGTGTCTGAATGACAGGTCATTATGGGTGGAAGAAAGCAAAAGAAAGAACATAATCTCACAATATGTGAATATATATATATATATATATATATAATATGAACAAAGTCTTTACAAAAAGAAATTATCTTTATTGTACACATCATCAGAGTACATAAACCTATTATCAGCCTAGACAGTTATAATAACATGTCCTTACAATTGCTGATAAATACAGATAAAAACAAAATAAACAGAACTGTGGAAAATGTAAGATACATGAATACGTCTAGGAAAATCCAACTCGTCACCTGAAAGCTTCAAAGGATCCAGCTAAATCTAGAAAATATGCTCGGGCTAGCCCGAGCATTATAAGAAAAATAACACCCGGATTAGTATGGTAAAACCAACGTGAGGAACTCAAATCACAAGGAATTAATTTATTATAACTTGTAAAATCTTTTAACATCAAAGTTATCCCGTAAGACCACGCCGCACATAAACACGGACGAGTTTTTACCTTACGATAACCAAAACATTTTTTATAGGAAATCCAGTTATATTATGATAATGTCTAGAATACAAATACATATTAAAGCTGAAATTGTTACATTATTAAATTTCAGCATAATAGGGATACAATCAAGTCCAAAGGCATTTATTGGAGAATGGATTCCAACAATTAAAGGTTAAGGGTCTACCTACCGAATCCGTACACCTCTGGATAAAATGTACGGGAGGCTACAACACATTGCACCTTTGCCAATCAGAATCGACCCTACCCCGTATTGGATAGAGCCGAATATGATCAATCCTTGGTTGCGATCAAACAACCATAATGGGCCCCAAAGCATACATAGAGATATCGACACTAGATCTTAATATGATCATAGCCTAATAGGACCGACCCACATAACCCTGCCACATGTACCTACTTTAGTCATTTTCCCGGTTGATGAGGCTTGAGGCTATGATTGCCTTTTTAAATAGTAACCATCCTAGAATGCTAACACTGCCCCCTAGGTAGCAATGCAGTGCCAGCATTCATCCATACAAGTTCAATCTAGGTATGAACGAAACCGAAGGCACTACCTCTACTACATCCATTTTGGAATCACCATCGGGATTAGTAGAAGGTAGCCCTTGCACTTCAAAAGCTCTATCTTCAATCCGAAACTTTTAAGTTGGATCGAAGTGGTTTTCGAATAAAGAAAATCTGATCCTGGTCTCTTCAAAACAACATTCGATAGTTCTGGTAAACTCAACCCTAGTTCTTTTGGAAATAATCAGACAGTACTTGGGAGCAGGGATTACCCCTTAACAGTTAAGTGGATGGATCTCCCTATCATTTGTCCAAGGAGAACAAAATGAGATTTATACACACAATATAGCATCATCGACGATGACTATGCCATATAACTCACATGTTTCTCCTAGAAATTTCTAGAGTTATATTTTGGTCCATATTTGATAGTCGGTTATTTAACTATCAAATAACAAATAACAACAAATTCAGAGATTTAATTACCCAAAGAAACCACTAAGCCTCAGACTAAATCTTTCATTTATTAAAACTCTTTTCAAAAGTGTTTATCAAAACATTCATTTACTTATCTCATTGACATAAGTATATTTACAAAACATTTATGAAAGATTTCTCATTTCCAAATCATATCAAAGGATCAAACAAAATGTTATTTAAATTAGAGATAAAGATAACCTTAAATAATATTCCTTCGGTGTTAAGTGTGGAACGAATGTCCATACCACCAGAATTAAGAAGGTCGGTTAAAGGAAATCCAATCTCAAATCCTTTTTTAAATTTCCTTCTATAAATCCTCTTAATAAATCTCTTTTATTTATGAAACTTCTTTACTTAAATTCCAAACCCATTTATAAAACTCCTTATCAATCACCAATTTAAATTTTAAAAAATCTTTTATAAGTATCAAAACCATTTATATATCTCTTTATAAATCTCCAAATTATTTATAAAACTTCCTTTATAAATTATCTAAAATCATCTATAAAACTTTCTTATAAATATTCCTTATTTAAAACAAAACTCCTTTAACAAACTCATTTAATAAAGTCCTTATGATAAACAAAACGATTATTTAAAACATCCTTTATTAAAATTAATACTCAACTTGAAACCATTATTAAGAGTATGATTGACTTTAAAAATCAGAAAGAAGCTTAGCGTCTGCAATGGTTCTCTTTTAATTAAGTTTACTTTTCAAGTTATAGCATGGGTATTTACATAACAAGCAGATATGTATAAGGGAATCAGCCGACAACAAACAAATTAACATATAGGTAAGATGTCCAAGTTATTATAATAGCAGATGGGGATTTGTTCTGCTCAACACATGTCTAAATTATTATAATAGAAGAATGGGTTTTATTCTGCTTAAATAGATGTCCACATAATCTACTTGGAAAATTATGGCAGAACTATGATTTATTCTACTAAATAGATGTTAAATACAAGTTAACTACCAGAACGATGATTTATCTTGCTAACATATGTCCATACAATCAACGATCAATTTATAACAGAACAAAAATTTATTCTGTTATCCTGTGTCCACAACAACCAAACAATTACACTATATCAAAATGGGGATTTATTCTGCTATTAGATATCCAAACAATTCAATCAATCAATATTATAACTCATTCATAGTTATTCGTATACTTAATGCATCGGAATTTGAATCCCTTGTGCTCAAAACCATCATTTAAAATAAAGTTCCTTTAAAACAATTTGATTCTTGGAAAACAAAGTACTTAAAACTTTAAAACTCTTTTTAAAATAATTAATTATAAGTTAAATCCTTATTTAAATCGTAATTAATCTTAATTGAATCTTAACTTAATTTAATTAAATAATTAAACAATTATTAACTATTAATTAAACCCTAATTATTCTTTATTAATTATTTAATAATTAATTAAACCTCCATTAATAATTAAATATTAATCAATCTCAATTAGTTAATTAAATAATATTTAATTAAAAATTAAATAATAAATTAAACCTTTTATAAATAATTTTCTATAAATTAAAACCTAAATTAATTAATCATTAAAAATAATTAACAATTGATTTATTTAAATAATAAACTTTATAGGTAATTAATGATTAATTAAAAATAAATATATACTTAAGTTATATTTAATTAAAAATTAATCTTACTTAATTAATAATTAATTAAAATTAATCTTATCTTTTAAAGATAATAAATTAATAACTAATCTTTACTTAATTATAATTAATAAACCATGTTTAATCTTAATTAATTATCAATTATTTGAAACTATTTAATAAAATTTTACCATTAAAATTTAATTAACTTTATAAAACATTATTACTAAGTTTATAAAATGTTTACAAAACACTTGAAGTTAATAAAACTGAATTTGCAAAAGTCGGATTTTTAAGTGAAACCGCATCCATAGCGACTATCGCTGTGGACACCATAACTTGAAAATGCTTTGACTTTCCTCATTGAAACCTCAATACTTAAATACTTACCAACTTTTCATAAACATAGCATAAGAGTTGCATAAGAAAACAAATTTGAAAACTTTGAAATGATTTTCAATTTCCTTCAAACTAAACACTAGTTCTTCCACAAAGAAATCCAATCGCCAATATCATATCAAAGTATCCATTTCCTCAGCATGAAATCACATACGCATGCCTAAACATACATAAACATATCACCATCATAGCACAAACCAAAAAAATCACATCTTTATAATGAAACACATCGCTTTAGCTTTTGATTCTAAAGTCAATATCTAAACTACAACTAGCAACTTATACTTATATTCAAACCATATAACATTCCAACCAAAAAACCAACTTATTTTATCCTACAATATTAAATACATATAAAGGTAAAACTTTCCCAAAATTTAAAGAATTTACTCAACACAAATCCTTTGAAAACTTGATACTTTAGAACTTTTAAATCTTGGAAAACTACAAAAATCATCTCGAAAATGGGTTAACTTCTCCTCAATTTTTGGACATGTCACTCTCCAATTTTGAAAACGTTTCCACAAGAGATGCCTTAGGAAATTATTTTCTCTACGCTTTAAAAAAAGAATCACTCAATTTCCACTGATTTTGAGAGAGATATGGTCAATAGAAGAAGGGGTGTTTTCGGTTTGGTAAATTTTGAGTCCAAAAACATGTTTGAAAGAAATGAATTTTTAACATAGTTACACTCAAAATTTGAAAATGTGGTAAAAATAAAAGTTATAGCCATTGAAATTTGACATGTTTGAAAAACATAAATTCTCTATTTGGGTCAGATATGAGGAAGTTATGATACCAAGAAGAGAAGGAAAATTTTGAAGAAAGAAAGGGCTATTTATAAGAAATAGAAAATGTAGATTACTAAACTACCCTTAGTCCTTTACCCTCCACCACCTTGTGCCACCTCATCAGGCTTGTCCTCTCCTAACACTTCATGTTCCAACATGTTAAAACATGTTTGTACTTGATTGTAGTTTTTGTCTAAAGAAGTATCTTTATAATATAATATATTAACTTTTTTATAATAATATCTTATCTTATATATACATACATACATACTTACTTACTTACTTAAGTGTACGTACATGTACACATATTCATTTACATATCAAAATATTTTTAAATGTATGTATGTGTGTATACCAAAGTGTCACCATATTTGTGACAACTTTTATCCGCCGAAAAGTCAAAAATTCGAAAAATGAATTTTGGTCACATTTTCGATTTTTCATCGAACTAATAATATTTGTAAACAAATTTTAAAAAATATTTTACCATCATTATCTATTATTAAAAAAGTTTTATTTTAATTATAAAATATATTATTTGAATATTAAAAATTAATTAAATATTTTCAAATCAAAGAGGTAATATTCCGGGTCATTACAATCCCCTCACCCCTTCCCCACGTAAAAGAATTTCGACCCTAATTTTTTTTCCATGGCCTACCTAGAAATACTTAACACTACTCATTAATCCATAAGATATAGATAGATCATTCCTATGCAAAATATAATTCGATCACTCGCTCGAATATATAGCTTTACTTTCGAACTAGCATCGCTCACTCGATTCTCTAGTGCGGACTCCGATCGGGCTTCTCAACTAGAAACCTCTATTCTCCTTGCATAGCCATATACTATGACAGAAAACTTTGGTTCTAGATTAAGAACCATCACCAACTGTTTTCCCTCAAAAATTGGATGATAAATTATTCTTCGAAATGGTGTGAAACATCTCAAATCATGTACTCTAATCTTGGATCGATAGTTATGTGAAAAAGAAAAATGATTTACGTACAACCTACGTACTGATCTAAAGGTTCTTACTACCCAACTCCTTTCTACCCATCCATAATATTTATGAAAACATTTCATAACAATTTGAACTTAGGTTCAAACATTTTTAAATGGTACAACTTATTTTTGAAACCTTTTCATAAAATCATTTTAACTTATTAACTTTGTATAATACTCTCCTACATCCTAAGAGTATATACCAAAACAAATGATTTTAAACGTTATTTATCTATTCTATTTAGATGTAGGCCCAAAATAACTTGGTCTTAAAACTGAGTCGACCAATCCAACCTCTTTACCCAATTGGTCTGGTAAGTAGCTAAGAAGAGTAGAATATTGGTATCCGGACTCCATCCTAGAGTCTACACTTTTTTTATACACCTCTAAGGTAAAGACGTTTATTAGCCAGCCCAATAACATCAAATTATTCTTCACTTCCTAGATGTTAAAATCAGAAGACGCGTTTTAATAAAACCAAGTTTATTAAACCTTTTAATTAAATTAATTCAATTTCAAAACTTCATTTATTCATCGATTCTTTAATCTAAAAATTTGAAAACTTAGGAGCTAAATACCCGGGTTTTAGTTCAAAAACTTTTTGAAATGATACTTTATATTTAATCCTTAGAAAATACACATATAGTCTGAGTAACACCAAAATGATATCAAGGAACTGGGAACTACCGAATAGTATCATAAGTCCCCTTTACCAAGAAGGGTAATACTCAAGAGAAGTGTTTACCATCCGGATACATCTCCTGCCCAATTTTAGTCACTTTCGAGTCACTCAAATTGGTTAGTTATAAAAATATTTCTTCTTTTTGAAACAATACTATATATATTTCCAACTAAATAATTTTGACATAATATTTATCCTCCACTTTCTTTGGATTCATCCAGATTTGAACTTGTTTCGATCGTACAATAACAAAGAGAATAATTTACTAAGTGCATTACCATATCTTCTTAAGCAAATATTCGATTATCACTTAGTAGATTATTCATATCATCACAAAACAGATCGAGACTCATTCCTCGAACCATCCAAAGAAAAATCTTACTGTCAAATTACTTTTTAAAATATTTATACCTTAAAGTATTTTTAAATAAAATTATTACTACGTTTCCAAGGATCGTTCGAAAACTTTATCAAAGCCATCGGAAATTGAAATTCCTTAAAATTCATCTTATTTTCAAAACATATTTTACAATTCTGATTTATAAAAGTCAACTTTTAAAAAATCATCTGAAATATTTCTTTTAATAAACACCTTTTATTAAAATTCAATTTTTATCCCAACATTATCATTGAACGCCTTATAGTCAAACTGTGAAACTTATTCACAAGGTGTTCGATTCAATGTTCCCACAACTCTACCTACCTAACCTATACTTAAAAGGAAAAACTACTAATATATTAGAAAATAGTCAATGATAAAAAATAGAGGAGCATGACTAATCAAATCCTATATGATAATAATTAAATTTTATCAACTCCAACCAACAATCACACTATATATAACTATATTTTATTTTTGAAAATTATTCTTTTATATATAAAATATAGTATAGGTAAAATTATTTCGTTTACCCATTTAAAACAATACTATGTTGATTTTCTAAGTTTAAGTCTTCAGAAAGCCCTATCGATACCGTGGTGCCCCATGTCTCGACCTGAATTCATAAACCACTCAACCGATAAATCAACACAATATAAAACATTTTTATAGCGCTAACAAATACGCACTCAATATATACACTCAAACTCATTCTAGGGACTCGCTTACCCTTTCACAAATGAGTCAACCCCACCAAAGCCTAAGTGTTCACTCAAACTAAGCTCTGATACCACGCTGTAACGATCTGCCTATCTTACACCTAAAAACGATACTTAATACATCCTCGATATTCGCGTGCCAGTCATTTATGTGTCTGAAAGACAAGTCATTAGGGGTGGAAGAAATAAAAGAAAGAACGTAATCTCACAATACGTGATGAGTAATATATATAATATGAACCATCTTTACAAAAAAGAAATTATCTTTATTAAACACATCATCAGAGTACATTAACTATTATCAGCCCAAACAGTTATAATGGCCCGTCCTTACATTTGTTGATAAAAACAGAAAAAACAAAACAAACAAAACAATGGAAGAATATAAGATACCTTAGAGAATCCAGCTCGTCACCTGAAAGCTCTAAAGGATCCAGCTAAATCAGGAAAATATGCTCGGGTTGACTTGAGCATTATAAGAAAAATAACGTCTGGATTAGTCTGGTAAAACCAGCATTAGAAACTCAAATCATAAGGAATTAATTTATTATAACTTGTAAAACCTTTTAATATCAAAGGTATCTCGTAAGACCACGCCGCGCATAAATATGGACGGGTTTTTACCTTACGGTAACCAAAACAATTTTAAAGAAAATCCAGTTATATTATGATAATGTCTAAAATACAAATACATATTAATCATAGCTAAAATTATTGCATTATTAAATTTCAGTATAATAGGTATACAATCAAGTCCGAAGGCACTTATTGGAGAATGGATTCCAACTATGAAAGGGTAAGGGTCTACCCACCGAATCCGTACACCTCTAGATAAAATGTATGGGAGGCCACAACACATTGCACCTCTACTACTCAGGACCGGCCCTACCCCTTACTTGATAGCGCCGAATATGATCACCCCTTGGTTGAGATCAAATAACCATAATGGGCCTGAAGAATACATAGAAATATATACACTAGATCTTGGGATGATCATACACTAATAGGAGTGGCCCACATAGCCCTGTCGCATGTCCCTGCTTTAATCATTTTCCCGGTTGATGAGGCTTGAGGCTACGATTACCTTTTTATATAGTAACCATCTTGGAATGCTAACACTGCCCCCTAGGTAGAAATGCAGTGCCATCATTCATCCATACAAATGCGATCTAGGTCTGAACGAAACCGAAGGCACTACCTTTACTACATCCATTTTGGAATCACCCTCGGGATTAGTAGAAGGTAGCCCTTGCACTTTAAAAGCTCTATCTTCAATCTGAAACTTTTGAGTTGGATCGAAGTGGTTTTTGAATAAAGCAAATACGATCCTGGTCTCTTCGAAACAACGTTCGATAGTTTCGGTAAACTCAACCCTGATTCTTTTGGTAATAATCAGACAATACATAGGAGCAAGGATTACCCCTTAACCGTTAAGTGGACGGATCTCCCTATCATTTGTCCAAGGAGAACAAAACGAGATTTATACACACAATATAGCATCATCGACGATGACTATGCCATTTAACTCACGTGTTTCTCCTAGATATTTCTGGAGTTATATTTTGGTCCAAACAATTCAATCAATCAACATTATAACTCATTCATATTTATTTGTCTACTTAATGTATCGACATTTGAATTTCTTGTGCTTAAAACCGTCTTTTAAAAAGAAGTTCCTCTAAAACAATTTGATTCTTGGAAAAACAAAGTACTAAAAACTTTAAAACTCTTTTTAAAATAATTAATTATAAGTTAAATCCTTATTTAAATCGTGATTAATCCTAATTGAATCTTAACTTAATTTAATTAAATAATTAAACAATTATTAACTATTAATTAAACCCTAATTAATTCTTTATTAATATTTAATAATTAATTAAACCTCCATTAATAATTAAATATTAATCAATCTCAATTAGTTAATCAAATAATCTTTAATTAAAAATTAAATAATAAATTAAACCTTTTATAAATATTTTTTTATAAATTAAAACCTAAATTAATTAATCATTAAAAATAATTAACAATTGATTTATTTAAATAATTATCTTTATAGGTAATTACTGATTAATTAAAAATAAATTATATACTTAAATTTGATTTAATCAAAAATTAATCTTACTTAATTAATAATTAATTAAAATTAATCTTATCTTTTAAAGATAATAAATTAATAACTAATCTTTACTTAATTATAATTAATAAACCAACACTTCACCAATCTTTTCAACAACTCCGACAACTATGAACCTGACACTAACCTCATCGATCCAACAATCCTTCCCAAGCTTTCTGCTGACGATCATGCGTCCTTGGAACTAGCTGTTACTAATGAAGAGATCAAGTCGGCTATGATTTCTCTTAATAGGAAATCTGCTGGTGGTCCGGATGGTTTCAACGCTAATTTCTATTTTGTTTGTTGGGACATTGTCAAAATGGAAGTGCTTCGTGCTGTGAAGAACTTTTTCAAAAATTCCAAACTGATTCCTTCTTTCAACAACACTAACATTGCGTTGATTCCTAAAGTTAACAATCCTAACACGGTGTCTTCTTTCAGGCCTATCTCTTGCTGTAATACTATCTACAAATGTATCTCTAAAATTATTGCGACCAGGATGAAATCTGTCATGCATACCATTATTTCTTCTAACCAAGCTGCATTTATGCCAGGACGAAACATCTTAGACAATGTATTACTTGCTCATGAACTTTTGAATGGTTATAATAACAAGAACTCTACTCCTAAAGCTAAGCTGAAATTGGACATCATGAAGGCTTTCGACACGCTTAGGTGGGAAGCCATTGTCAAAATTATGCGGTATATGAATTTTCCTGCTACCTTCATTGCTTGGATTGTTGAGTGTATATCCACCGCTCGTTTCTCGGTCATCGTTAACGGTTCTAGTGTGGGTTTCTTCGGTAGCAGGCATGGCATCCGTCAGGGGGACCCAATATCGCCGTATATATTCATTCTTGCCATGGAACTTCTCACGCAACTGTTTAAAAAAAAGTCGTCTACTGGACATATTAGGCTCCACCCGAGATGCTCTAACCCTGAGATTCTATCTTTAATGTTCGCCGATGACCTTGTTATTTTCTGTTCTTCGGAAAGCTCTACTATGCATGCCATTATGGATACTCTACATGTTTTTTATGCCATAACTGGATTATCTGTCAATCTTCACAAATCTGAAATGAAAACTTCTGGCCTCACTACTACCCAAAACACTGCTATTCAGGCTATTACTGGTTTACTGATCAGTAACAACACTATCTCTTATCTTGGGCTTCCCATCACTTCCTCCAAAATAACAGTCAACCAATGTTTACCCCTTTATGAAAAGATCATCTCTAGACTTGAGTCCTGGTCGAACAAAATGCTGAGCCAAGCAGGAAGAGTTACTCTTACTAAGTCCGTGATCTTCTCTATTCAGGTCTACTGGGCTAGAACGTTCATATTACCTCAGAAACTCATCAACATGATTCGGTCTGCATTCATGAGATTTATTTGGACTGGAAAAACTGTGGGTCGATATTTAGCCCCTGTTAGTTTCAAGAAAATTGAAAAGCCCATTGCTTTCGGTGGCCTTGGAATTATTAACATGCTTCACTGGAATAGGTCATCTATGGAACGTCTTATCTACGACTGCATTACTGCCAAAAGTAATATATGGGTAAAATGGTCCAAGGTTCACGTTCTTCATGGCTCAAACTTTTGGAATATGACTGCTCCTTCTAAGATCAGCTGGACGTGGAGATCTATTTTCAAGCTTAAGGACGCAATTCTTCCCCTTGTCCGATACCCTATTAGTAATAGCAATGTTATTAGTTTTTGGGACGATCCTTGGATAGATAGTGGAGTGATCTTGAGGCATGTTCTTTCGTACTCCGAGTTAGTGCAAACTGGTGTGAGACAGGAAGCGTCTGTTCAGAGCTTCATCAACGACAATACATTACGTCTTCCAAGGACTTCCAACTTTAGAGTTCAACAGCTTTGGAATAAGGCGGCTCATTGTGAAATAATGAACGATGGTGGCAGCTGCATCCAGTGGGGAAGTAAAGCTAATAATTTCAGTATTAAAGAAGCTTACTCTTTACTGCCCCGAGAGAAATGCAAATGGAGGAAACGAATATGGAGCACTGATAATGTTCCATCTGATAATCTCTTTCACTGGAAAGTAATGAATAGGGCTCTCAACACTATAATTAAGTTACTATCCAAAGGGGTTCCTATTAATGCATGCTGTGTCTTCTGCTATCATTCCCCTAAGATGGTTGAGCATTTGTTTTTCGAGTGCACTTATCTTAATGCTCTTTGGAAGACTTGGATTGGGAGAATAGGTCGAAACTGGAAAGGAGCTAACAATGTCGTGCAGTGGAAGTACATCTATGATAACACTGGTGGTAAAGGTGATTCGAATAGACTATTCTTATACATCGTCAAAAGATTCATGAAAGTGGTCTAGGACGAAAGAAACCGTCGTGTTTTCCAGCCGGATAAAAGCTTCACGCCAGCGTTGTTCGAGAAGCATTTGATGCGGGAGATTAGGCGTGATTTTTGCCAAGTCTCTTTTGCTTTTGACCCTGGCATCTTCTGTTAGTCTACTCATCTTCTTTTTGTTTATCTGTTGTGTTTTCTATGTTTCCTCAGTGATTGTTGCACTTAGTTTTCCTTGTATTTCTTGCAAGTTTTTGACTTGTTCTTCCGCCCCCTCCAGGTGCAGCAATAAAATGGTAGGGGTCCATTTAACCCCGTCGGCTTTGCCAAAAAAAAATAAACCATGTTTATTCTTAATTAATTATCAATTATTTAAAACTAATTAATAAAAATTTAACCATTAAAATTTAATTAACTTTATAAAATGTTCACAAAACACTTGAAGTTAATAAAACTGAATTTGCAAAAGTCGGATTTTTAAGCAAAACCGCATCCATACCGACTTTCGCTGTGGGCACCATAACTTGAAAATGTTTTGACTTTCCTCATTGAAACCTCAATACTTAAATACTTACCAACTTTTCATAGACATAGCATAAGAGTTGCATAAGAAAACAAATTTGAAAACTTTGAAATGATTTTCAATTTCCTTCAAACTAAACACTAGTTCTTCCACAAAGATCCAATCGCCAATATCATATCAAAGTATCCATTTCCTCAGCATGAAATCACATATGCATGCCTAATCATACATAAACATATCACCATCATAGCACAAACCAAAAAAATCACATCTTTATAATGAAACACATCGCTTTAGCTTTTGATTCACAAGTCAATATCTAAACCACAACTAGCAACTTATACTTATATTCAAACCATATAACATTCCAACCAAAAAACCAACTTATTTTATCCTACAATATTAAATACATATAAAGGTAAAACTTTCCCAAAATTTAAAGAATTTACTCAACGCAAATCCTTTGAAAACTTGATACTTTAGACCTTTAAAATCTTGGAAAGCCACAAAAATCATCTCAAAAATGGGTTAACTTCTCCTCAATTTTTGGACATGTCACTCTCAGATTTTGAAAAAGTTTCCAAAAAAATGTATTTGGAAATTCTTTTTTCTACGCTTTTCATAAAAAGAATCACTCGATTTCAATGATTTTTGAGAGAGATATGGTCAACAGAAGAAGGGGTGTTTTCGGATTGGAAAATTTTGAGTCCAAAAACATGTCTGGAAAAAAATGAATTTTTGACATAGCTACACTCAAAATTTGAATGTAGCTAAAAATAAAAGTTGTAGCCATTGAAATTTTATATGGTTTGAAAAAAAGAAATCCTCTATTTAGGTCGGATATGAGGAATTTGTTAGTCCATGAGATGATGGTTTTGATGACAACAACCTTAGAATAGGTTATAAAATATAAATACTAATATTGCAAGTTTTGATATATATGTATATGCAGGATCTAACCATGCAGGTATCAAGAATGAAGATTGTACAGTATAGAGATTCAAGATATAGAGATAGAAGACTCATGAGCATCAAGATTATCAAAGATTATCTTGAGTTCAAGAGTTCAAGGTTAAGTTTGTTTTATTAGGAATATTTGTTAAAACTCGTAGAAAAGCACTAGCATCTTAATATCCAATTTATTCGTGGAATGGAATCCACTTCGAGCATGTTAAAGGGATGGAACCCTAAGTAGGATGGAACCTACGAAAATCTAGTGGGACATTATTTTGTATCCACTAATTTTAATTCAAATGGTTTTACAAAATTATCTTGTTTTCAAAATGATTTCAAAACTTTCCTTTTAAAAGATTCAAAACCCCTTATCCTGATTTTAAATAATTTTAGCCTTAAAACATCTTTAATTTCAAAGTCAAATTACTCATGATTTTAAATGTCTTTTCAAATAATATATTTAACTTTTAATATTTATACTTAGATTTAAATATAAAATTATAGTTAAATTATGTATATATTGTTCTTTATATTTACTTATGAAATTCAACTATATTCAAGTATATTTATAAAGTTTTAAATAGTTTTTATATAAGATAAATATTGTTTTTATAGAAATTCAAAATACCAATTTTGGCTCAGGGATGTCGACATGCCCCTAGGTACTATGTCGACATGCCCCTAGGTACTATGTCGACATAGTGATAGTTGAAGTTTAAATTCAAATTTCAAAAGAAGTGTCTATTCGCCATAACTCTTCATGAATGGTCATGGCTGTTGATTTTCTATAAATAAGGGTTAGTTTCAACAAATTTTTAATCATATTTTTCTGGTTTTCACTCCTCTTCATCTTCCACACTTCTTAATACAAAATCATACCATTATTCTGCCAAAATCAACATCGAATCATACTCGATTACTTCTATTTTGATTCTACATCACTATCTCTACAAGGTTCTCAGTGCTATTAAGAGTTATAGACTTTTTGTAATCAATTAAGCGAGAAAAGGTGTGATTGTAGCCTTGGAAATCAATCAAGCGATAAAAGGTGTGATTGTAGCCCTGGAAATCAATTGGGTGAACTTGTTGCCCCGGAAATCAAGTATCTCTACCCAGAGGATTGTCATTCTGGAGGGTGTACCTTGTAGCCTTGAAACCGAGGGTTGTAACTGTTGAATTGTTGTTGAAAGGAAATCTGTACTTGTGTTGCGGGATTGGATGTAGGGTAACTCTGAACCAGTATAAAATCCGATGTGTTCTTTCCTTTACTGCTTTTACTTTATATTTGCATTTGTGTTTGATTCGGTGTTCATATGTGTCTATTTAGTGTATACATTGTTAATAAAGTTAGATAAACTCAAAAAGATTAACAAATTTCTTAAAACACTATTCACCCCCCCTCTAGTGTTAATTCTAGCCTTAAGATCCTTATTCCGCATTTCTCACATTTGGTATCGGAGCATTGTTTTCAAAAGTTTCATTATCTGAATTTTGAAAATTTTCAAAATGGCTACTAACACTAGTACTGCTATTACCACCAACACTAGTTCATTTGTAGAAGGTCGGTCTACTGCCAGACCACCACTTTTTAATGGCAGTAACTATGCATATTGGGCATGTAGGATGAAAATATATTTACAATCTGTAGGATTAGATACTTGGAATATCACACAAACTGAATATTCTGAACCCACAACTAATTTTGCACAGTGGACCACTGAGCAAAAGACTGTTGCACAAAATAATTCTAAGGCAATGAATATTCTGTTTTGTTCACTTGAAAGAAATGAATTTAATAGAATGTCAGTTTGTAAGTCTGCATATGAAATCTGGAAAACTTTGCAAGTAACTCACGAAGGAACAAGCAAAGTTAAACAGACCAAAATTTCCATGCTCACAAATCAGTTTCAGTTATTTAAAATGAATACTAATGAGTCTATTTCAGATATGTATAGTCGATTTCAAGATATTGTGCATTCTTTAATATCTTTGGGAAAGGAATTTTTGGAAGAAGATCAAATCAGAAAAATTTTGAATTCTCTCACTCCAGAATGGGATCAAAAGACACTTGCAATTGAAGAGGCAAATGACATCAGTACTTTAAAGATAGAAGAATTGATTGGAAATCTAATGTCGTTTGAAGTTCAAATGATCGGGAGAAGAGAAAGCAAAGCATCTGAAAAGAAATCAATGGCATTCAATGCATTGACCGATGGATCAGACTCAAACAGTGATGATGATGAAGAGATAACATTTATGACCAGGAATTTTAGGAAATTCCTGAAGTACAGAAAATTGAATAGGTCCAAGAGAAACAACTTTAAGAATTCCGGAAATCAGACTACAGTACCAAACTTTATCAAATGCTTCAATTGTGACGAACCAGGTTATATCAAAAGAGACTGTCCATATCCAGAAAGGCAGAATCCTCCTATGAACAATAAACCAGCAAAGAAACGGAAGGATGCATTTACTGCTACTCTAGATGACTCAGACTCGTCCTCAAGTGATGATGATCAGAAGACGGATAATTCGAAAATATGTTTCACTGCAGTTCACGACTCCGAAGAATTCAAAGAAACGGACTCAGAAAAAGGTACACGTTTACAATACAATTGGTTGAAATTGCTTGCATAGAATTAATTGCTTGATTATTTGATTGATTGATTTTGAATTGATATGCTGTTTGAATTTTAAAATTTATTTTCTATTTTTACTATTATTTTATTATTATTTTTATTATTTTTGACACATTCTGAAATATATTATAAGTACAATAATATTTCAGAAATATAGACATTAATAATAATATTTATATATGTGTATATTAGATAACTTAGGAAAATCTTGTCATGAAAATTCAAAGGCACGTGTCGACATGGCCCCTACCACGATGTCGACATGCCTACCTGAATTTGAATTTCAAATTTTGAATTCAAATGTTTGTGTTAACGTGGAAAATTGAACGCTAACACCCGGTGTGTGTAATAGAGTCGTGAAAGCACCACCCGTTGGTACGGGAACAGAATATAAGCTGAAAATAGCAGTAAAATGGTAAAAGACAACAGATTTATAGTGGTTCGGCCCGTAATTGAGCCTACGTCCACTTTATAGTCTTTTATTGCTGATTTTGATTACAAGATGATACAATATTCTTCAAAATACAATTCAATTTGATCACAAAAACACCCTTGACTACTAGCTCAAACTTCGATGATGAAACTTGATGAATCCGTGTCGGATGTATGAAATTCCTCTCGAAGCTTGTTGTAGTGTCTTGAGTATTTAGAGATCTTCAAGTGTTGATTGAGTTGAGAGTTCGGCAGAGTAACGACGCTTCAAGAAATGATCAGCCAAAAAGTCCCCTTCACGTTGAAGGTAGTGGGGTATTTATAGGAATGATTCTGGCCAGAGTTTTATCACCAAGTGATAAGTCGGCCATGACCTAAGATAGGTCGTAGATCGTAAGTCGGTGACGGCATAGGGAGTCTGACTTACTTCGGCCGCACTTGATTCTTCTGCACGAGTTGATAAGTCGCGCACGACTTAGTATAAGTCGTAAGTCGGCAGCGACCTAAAAGATGCGGCATTGCCTTCGTCTCCTTAGGTCGGAAGCGATCTAACATAGGTCGTTGACTGCTTTAAGCTGTTGCATCTCTTAAGTTTCTAGGTCGCAACTTTCTTTAGATCGTATGTATTTAGGTCGTTAACCCGTGGCTGTAGTTAAGTCGTTAACTCCTTTAGATCATGACTTCTTTAACTCGTTAGGTCGTCCAGACCCTTAAGTCGTAGACTTCTCTTTAGTTGGTGAGCTTCTAGGTTGGTACAAAGTTAACTCGTTACTTTTTAGGTCGTTGAGCTGCTATCTTCTTGAGTCGGTAGCCTCTTAGGTCGGCACATATCTTAAGTCGTCTCATTCCTTAGGTCAGCGTACCTCCTAGGTCGTTATGTCGTAAGCCCTTTTAAGTCGTTAGGTCGGTTAGTTGTTAGGTCGGTATGCCTTTTAGGTCGGCAACTCTTAAGTCGTAGCTTGTTAAGTCGTGAACAAAAGAGGATTAACATTTGCCTCTCGAAGTATATGCCTAAATCTTAGGTCGTGTGCTTCGATATCTTTTAACTCGTCCCTTTTGTTAGGTCGTAAGTCATGGATTATGAGTCGATTCACATTCCAATACCCCAGCATATAAATAGCTTAGGTCGTTTCCTCTTTCACTCCACCCGTCTCATTACTCTGTTCATCCATTAACGAATACTCGAGCTCTCGAAGACGAATCTCATTACTCGATCATCAGTTATCATCAGCATTACACTGCGTAAGTGAATTCAACTAATATCCAAACGTGATCATCATTGAATCGAGGATCCCGTGTTCATCGCCCTTAATCCGAGTTTGTACATTATGCTTTACCACGAGTTGTGTCGCATCCGATCCTAGACTTCCTTTAGTCGCGATGTCATTGTGAATTTGGGATGATTTGATGATGTTGTGAGATACGATTAGGAGACGTAACTTAGGGTTTTTGATAGGGGATAGTTCGAAGTTACTGGGTTTATGGATCTCAAGTTGGCTGACGAGTTACTGAACTTCTCAGTGGGGAGGAAGGTAATCGGCAGAGGGAGGTGAGGTTTTGGTTCAAGCAGGAGATAGTTTGAAATTCCATCGGAGACGACCCAAAAAACTCACGACCTAAAATATTCACGATTTAGCACTTTGCCCGGTTCAAGAACCCTTGCGACCTAACTTTCATACGACCTAATTAGTTTGCGGCATAGACCTTAAGTCGCGGCCGAGCTTGGACTTAGAGAAAATAGTGCAGTTCAGACTCGAAGCCTTCATATGTATTACGACTTAGAGTCAACGACTTAACCTAACTCGTAGCATTTCCTTTAGGTCGTGGACGAGCTACCACTTGCATATTGTGACCTGAGAAATTTCCGACCCATGCTAAGTCGTGGACGAGTTAGAACTTGAATTGCATGAACTTTGAACTGTTGAACTTTGAACTGTTGAACTTTGAACTATTGAACTTTATTGCATATTTTTCCTTTTTTACAGATTGCTTCAATTTGCAAGCCAACAACCTGCTTAATACAACATTCACAGAAAATTGGGACGAATATACTGCCACTGATTGCCCACATCGAATGACAGATTAGTCGATAAAGAAAAAATCAACTTAAATGAACTGAATGAAAGAAATGCTGTACAATAACCAATTCAAGTGAAGTATTAAAGCAAAATTGTAATAGTCAACTGAAACTGATTTGTTTGCACTAACACTGCACTTGAATATTAACAAGTTCTGAAATCTTGTAATCGACTGATTGTCAACTAGTTTAATTCCAGTTATGTTTGCTTTTTATTTTCACTAGTTTTGCACAACACTTCACACTTTTTAGGAAACGTGCACCTTCACATTTGAACATCCAGTTGATTGTGTAGAATGTCTTCTCAACAAGAAGAAGCAACAGCTCAAGCTGGAGAAACTATTCCTATCCCTGTTCCACTAGCTGATCCTCCAGAACGAATTTCAACTACATTAACATACAGAGTTTTCCATCAACCATGTACTCAGTTCGGCATTGCTGAAATGGATGCCATACTGCCTGAGAGGAGTGACACTGCTGTTATACCACCTCATGGTTTCGTTGCCGTTAATCGCCACATGTGCATGAACAGAGCTATTCCTCCATTCAACGATTTCTTTCAGCAGCTTCTTCTACGATTATCAATTTCTCCCTTTCAGTTACATCCCAACGGATACGCCATCCTGATGGGACTTTGTGTGTTATTTAGGAGAACGCTAGATCGTCTCCCAAGTTTTGATGAAATTTGTTATCTGTGTTCTTTTTCCAAAAATAAAGATCATCCTTCTATCACAGTCGTGAGAAGTGCTAGAAACTGTAAGTTGATCATCAGTCTTCCTGACAATGTTCCCGGTTTCCTAAGCCAGTTTTCTACGTTCGCTGTCCCCCGGGATTTTATGCCATCTGGAGAGTGGGAAGTATGACCATTCATCTTTTTATTACGTTTTCTGAACTCTTCGAAGTCCGAATTGTCAAGTGTAAACTTCTTTTTCTACTTTTTCAGCGCTCCCTCCTCCTTCTAGGGACCTTAGTCACAAAATAACCTTCGAGAGGCTTATGGCCGTGTTGAGGAGAGGAATATTCAATTTCTACTAAAAGATGAGTTTTTCCATCAATTTGGACTCTTACATCCTTCTCGCTCTATTCAGCCGCATGAAGTTCCTGATTCTCCAGCTAAGGCATCAGATGCCTCAGTTCCTGCTAAAGAACCTTTATTGAAAGAACCCACCACTGAGACTTCACTGGTGAAGTGTTCTATTTCTACTGACGTTGTAGGGTCGTCTAGCAAGCTTGCACTTGCCCCGGTTGTTGAAGAAGAAGAAGAAGGAAAAGAATCTCCCCACCATTCCGAAGAGGCGGCCAATGTAGAGGCTGAAGGAAAAAATTCCGCTGGGCATAATGGCGATGACATTTTTGAGGGGTTAAGTGACTTGATGACAACCTCTCATGAACTATTTAAAGATGATGGATCAAAAACGATCTCTCCTGTTGTCGAAGCAACTTCTTCCTTGCGACAAACTGCAACACCTTCTACACAAGCCGTTGCCATTCCTATACCACAGAGTGGTTTGTAGTTTGACGTGCGTAGTTCGCACATCACACACACTTAGGATGCTTAGCACTTATACGCACCTAGCTTCTTCAATTTGAAGATTTCTAAGACTTGTTTTTTTTTTAATTTCAGGTTCTTCGATGGGGCAAAGCGGCTCATATTACGACAACTTTCGGCGCTACGGAGGGCGCGATTCTTACGATTACGGACGCTATCTCCCCACTCGCAGGGAATCTGATGAGGAGCGGGCAATTAGGAAAGCTCAAGAGAGGCGAGCCTATGAAGAGCAGCAGAGAAGGAGGGACGATGACTCCCACAAAAGAAAATATCATGATGATAAAGAGAAGAGCCATGCTACTGAAGATCCGAGTAAACGGGTTAGACTCGATGAAAAGGACGCGTCTGCAATTTCCGAAAAAACTGATGCTCCTATCTCTTCTAATATCCCGTCCGGCTCTCCTGCCTTAAAGAAGTGTAACGACCCAGAATTTTCGAACCCAAAAATTCCAAATAGTTATGAAAAAGAAGAAAGAGGTAGAAGAAGAAGAGGAACAGAACTATCAATATCTCACATTCGCAACGGATAAAATATAATAATCAATCATAATAATTTACAAAGAATACTATATCTGTCGGTTACATTTAATATACATCAGAGTTTTACATATACACAGTCACTGAATATACAGTTACCATATCTTAGATTTACAATAATATACTGCAGCGGAAATACTCTATACGTACTTGCCATCCAGCTCGTCTCCTGAGCTCTAAAACGTCCTACCTGAAAATCTGTAATACTCGGTCTGACCCGAGCATTACACCAAAGTAACACCCGGGTCAGGCTGGAAACCAGCGTGAGTAAACCCATGTAATATAGAACACCAAGTTGTAACATGTTTGAATACCAGGGTAACTCGTACCTTTACGAGTTCTTACAATCAATCATTTATCATACGCTACAGTTTTTAGATTAAATGTCCATGTTACTCAATCCATTCCAGCCCGTTTAATTTCACATATCAATATATAAAGATTCGAAGTGGTTTCGGGTATTTTCTAATACCCGACTCCGGACTCTTCGAATATAATATCATCTTTAAAGGTAAAGCTGTTCAAGTTAAATAACTCCATTTATATTCAGTATTACAGATTATCCTGTCATTTTATCATAGATAGTCAAACTATACTATCATAGTTTAACTTCAAACATACCCTATCATATCTCGTCACAAATCAGATAATTCCATGTATTCAATTATTCATAAGCAAGATTTATTATATATATAATTCCTAATTAATTTAATTAATCTCCAATTAAATTAATTGGTATCTTTAATTACTTGGATTACCTTAACCCTGCCCACTTAGCATTAATTGATTTGAATCCGATTAATCGATCATTCTTTAATCATCCATTTTAATTAATCCCCTTGATTAATTTCCTTTAATCTCATTAAGTAATTAACCTTTTATTTCCACATAGATTATTAATTAATAACCAATAGTTTATCTTCAATTATTCACCTTGGAATCCCATTAACTTAAATGCTTTAAGTTTGAATAAAAATTTAAAACATTTAACCTTTAATTTGACACTACCAAATTATTTGCTAAATTTAGCTTTTAAACATCTTAAGGATTAACTTAATAACCTAAAATACTTTCCGACTTAATTATCAAACATTTAATAATCAATTTTTATTTGAAATAGTTTTAAAGATAATTAGGTTCGAACTAAATTTGTTAAACTTGAAAACTTTGAGAAAATAAAACATTTCCCTGAGGAAATTCGAGATTTACTCGAACAGAAACCCGAGTTCTTTCCATTTCCTCCTTTCTTCCCTCGTTTTTTTTTAGTTCAGATTTTAAAATACTGTTATACTTAAAAACACACGCGTTTTCACGAAACAAATCTCGAGCCAGGACATCACTTTCCCGAACTCTTCACGAGGCAAACTTTCCTTCTTCCACCCTACTGACACCAGTTCCCTCGTGCACATGCACGCACCCTTGCCAGAGCTCCGATCGTTGCCAGTATCGCCGATGAGTTGCCAATGATCATCTCTTACAGTTCCGACCTCACGATCCAACGATTGAACTCGAAATCAAATTCGAGCGATCTCGAACCCATCAGGCTTCAACCTGATACCCACCCCACTACATAAAATCGCCTCGCTCCGTCGAAACCCACCACCAGTGACCTCGAACTTCTGACCAGAGAACCCTTATTGACCCACGCTACTCTTCCACTCGGTCCGGTCATCTCCGATATCTTATCGACGTCGAGTTCTTCCCTGGAAACATGTCATTCCAAACTAGGCTTAAACCCTAGTTCTTCCCCGTGCCGTCACCACAGTAGTCTATAGGGCCAACTATTAATTTTCCCATGGCCGCTGTTCTACGATCCTACACCTGACACAACCCCGAGGCCCACGCCTATTCCGATCACCAGTAGTTGATAAACTTGCAAATGTCGATCATCTCGAAATTTCCCATAATTTATACGACTAAAAATCCTGATTCATAACTTAAAATTCAAGGCTTATAAAAACGAACAAGATCATGCCATAAAATCTCAATTTTTGATAAACCAAATTTTGAAGGAATGATTTAATTTACTATGTTTTTAACTTCCCAGTAACCCCATACATTTTTATACTTAAAAATATTTTTAAAAATTTGATTTAACCAATTTGGACTTGTTTCATTTATATATCAAAGTTTATAGATGATCATATGATGATATTTTGATTTTTACAGGTTTGAAGCCCGAAATGCCTTAAACAAAGATTCAATGTCTGTTTCCAGACTTTCACAACAACATTCATATATAACTATACATATTTATATACTTTTGATCACTTAATTCCCCTTTTTTTCATAAGTTACTATGATTCTTTAAATTCATTTCAGGTTACAATTAAAGTTTGAACAACCTACTTATTTATAAATACTAAGCTTAAGATATTATATATATGAAGGGGTTTTATTTTTCTTTGAATTCTTTGCCCAGAACTTTATATATTGAAGGACATCACATACTAAATTTTCCAGAGAGCATCATACAACATACACAAAGTTTATAATCTAATTACCAACTTAAAATTTAAAAAAACTGTAAGTTTACTCACTTGAAGATCTTGATATGTTTTCTGAAAAATCATTGTTTTATAAGACGTACCAGATTATATCAGTGAAACTTATAATTAAAACAATAATTTTTTTTATATTATCATTTTACTGTGACATTTCCTTTACCAGATAATTTCTTGATTTTACTGTTTGTTTATATTTTTAAAATTTATATTACATCATCACCACCAACTTTCTTTAAACATCATGCGCAAACTTAATCAGGGAAAAAGGAATTTATTTTTCTGAACCTATTTTTGCATGTAGAACAAAGAACAGAGCATATCATTTTCACAGGCATCCATGCAAAACATTAGCACAACATTTCTACCATCATTTATTCCTTACATCCAATAAATAAGCAGATTAGGCTTGAAAAAGGGTGAAGTTACTCACTTGAAAATAAACAGAGAAAACTTTGAAACTGGAAAGAGTATTTGCATTTGATTCCAGAAAACTTGAAAACAGATTTGAACTTGAAAACTGTAATCTTGAAGTCTTTTGCTCTGGAACTGAGTTGCCGAATTGCTTGAAAATGATTACAGGTTTGGCTTTGAAGATGTGAAACTGAAATGCAAGCTTTGATTTGGAACCTTAAACTTGAGTTGCTGGAGCTTTTAAACTGATTTTTTTAAAAAGAACTACATGCATGCTGGCTTTGACCTTCCTATCTTTGTTTGATGAAGTTGTATGATGTTTAAGTTTTTTTTTTTTTGTAAAATGGAAATGTTTATTTTCTTTCTTTGGTTTGCTGTTGTGGAACGAACTAAACAAATAGCATTGCATATATAAATAAGAAGACAGGTTTGTATTAAATAGGTGTTTACTGGTTTAGGCTTTGCTTTGATCAGAGATATTTAGAAGAATGGAGGCTGAAAGGATTTTATACAACTCGAATAGACCTGGTTTGCTGCTAATAAATGGAGACATTAAATGTCATTGTACTTGATGATCTTAATTTATACTTATCCTATTTTTTTTATATACTTGCCTGAGTCTTTCTTTACAAGCCACAAGCATAATACATTTTTACTTTGCTTTTAAAACTTATCTTGCACCTTTTCCTTCTTACCAGCTTACAAATTCTTTGATTTAGTTGTATTCAAGTCTGCATGGTTATACTTGAACCATTTGTTTCCATACTTATGCTATGTAAATTTGCTAACCAATTATGATAGTTTTCTTTTTGGCCAAACAGATTTATTCTTGAAGCTAGGGAGTTTTTCTTATGCTATGCAATATATTACTGGCTTAATAATAGAATTATAAGTGAAGGGTTGTTCCTAATATAGTGTTTGATTATAAAATGTAATAGATGTCATTTTAGTATGTTGTTTGATTAACTAGTGTATTGAATGTTGTTTAGATGTGTAGAGTGTTCGTTTAAAAATTTACAAAGTTATAAAATCTACTTACGAATATTTTTCACTTGTATTATCATATTATTGTTTTGTCATAGTTTACTTTTCTATTTATTTTATATAGATATTGGTATATATCGTAGATAGGAAAACTCTGCTTTAAATTTAATTGATAAATTTTGTTTTCAATTTCTAATATATATATATATATATATATTCTGATGATTTGGAAATTATTATTTATTTAGAAATATACCCTTTAAAGCTATTTAATAAATAAATATTTGGTTTAAATACTTTAAATAAATGTTTAAATTGTTTTAAACTTATTTCTGTTAGATTTTATTTATTTGACGAATTAAAAACTAATAGCCCGATAATTTTAAATCGGTTAATCACTGGATTAACAGACGGAAAAAAAATCCGGGTTATCACAAGAAGTCTGACATCTAGTCAATAATAAACAGGCCTCAGTATCAAGTTAAAGACGGCCCTTCAACACTCCAAAGCCGATTTCCGAATTGGTGCTTGAAAGGAGTGCGCTTTGACCTGGACTTGGTTCTGATCGACAAACAGGCCATGCTGAAGAATCTTGACGCTGTTAGGCTCGACATTGAGAGAATGTCCGGATGGCAGAAACTGGTTGACGAACTTCAAAGGGTCAACCGCATGAATCTTGAGGCCATGATGACAATGGAAAATGACCACTCGGAGTGGAAGAAAATTGTCAAACAACATGATGTAGAAATGTCAAGCATCGCCGATGATAATGCAAGACTTGAATCTGAAGTCAAGCAACTTAAAGAAAATCTTGCTACTTCTTCTGCCTCACATATTCAAAAAGAAGAAGTTTTCCAGAAACAAGTGCGGGACGCGCACGCTGCTCAAAGGGACGCCGAGGCGAAACTTGCAGCTGAACAGCATATCACTGAAAAATATCGCAAAGAAAACGCTGAGCTGCGGGAAACATTTTACTCCCAGAACGCGGAGATTGAGATGTTAAAGGCTAGGCTTCTTAAAGTTGAGAAAGAGCATGACGACGCGGTTGCTAGACAAGTTGCGGCTGAAGAGTCTCACGAAGCAACCAAGGCCAGCATCGACTCAACTTTATTTGACTTTTATATTCACAGCGTCTTGGGGCGCGGGAGTCTCTCATTCTTGGGACCAAAATATGAGATCACCCTAGCTGAAGTGTGGGAGGCTGCGATCGATATGCTCGGGGGAGCCGGCTACAATGAGACGGCGCTTGAGGCAATTTATCTTGATGATGATGCTCGTGCCGCTCTTGCTAGAGGAAAAGAGCAACTTGCTGAGGCTAGAGCTGGAACAGTGGCAGAAGAGCATCCAGAAAAGAAAAAATCTTTAACCGCCCCTGTCCACACTTCGATTTCGACCGACGTTGATATCGTTGGTTCCAGCTCTCACTCTCCTCTTCCTGCAAAAGATGTTGAGGCTAAACCCGTTACTACCGAGTCTCCCCTTACCCAAATCGAAGAGAAGAGCCAAGAAGACACTAAGGCTGATAAATTTGAAATTGATTTGTCAAAACCGACTTCTCCAGGTAACTTCAAGTCAGATCTGGCTCAAGTGGATTATTCATTCGATTCAATTGATTTGGATGAATTTCTCGCTTATTACTTAAGTCCTGGTGATCCAATATCTTCTCTTTTTTTGGAGAATACTGATTTTGACTTCTTTTCTTCTGTAGCGGAAGCACCGAACGCTGCGCACACTTCCCCTCCTTCAGCTGTTCCTCCTCCATCTCTTCAAGTCACTCCTGCTTCTCAACCAGGGTCGCAGGAGGAACAGATAGAAGCTCTCCAAGGCTTGGAGGATCCACCCGCTTCTCAAGAACAGAAAGCGGAAGGGACGGAGGATAGTGAGAAGACTCCGGAGCAGTCATTAGATGATGATACAAAGCTTTCCACGCTGCTGACTCCGGGAAGCGAATCTTCTTCAAAGAGGAAAGGAAAGCGTGCACTAAAGAAGAAGAAGAGAAGTGCTTCAGCTGGGGAAGATAAAATAGAAGAAGACCCAACCACTCTTCCTTCTCCATCCCGCCCACGCCGGATTCCGAAATTAACTATCAAGCCAGGCAAAGGCTCCAAAGGTAGAGGGAAGAAGGAATGACAAGCTAGATTTTCTACTTCTTATTTTGCTTTTTGCATGTATCGACCGGAGATTGTGCGGGTACCGGTCCCCGCTTCTTTTTGTGATCTGCACAATGTAAAATGTTTTCATAGTATTGAAATAAAATAGCTATTTTACTTGTACAAATTCTTGTGTATGTGAGAATGCATTTATTTCCCATTGTAATGTAGAATAAATGATTCTTTATTTACTTTATACGATACCGTAGTGAGCTCGTGATATGATGGTTGAGCGTTGTCTCTATTAATATAGTTATATGCCCCCGTATCACGGCTCACTGCAATATTCTGAAAAGACTTGTATTCTTATTTTAGAGAATAATTCTTCCGATTTGAAGAAGTACTATTCTGCTTTTAATAGAATATGTTTTGTGCTGGAGAAATTTTTACTTTCTCTTTCTTTCTGAAGAACACTTCAACTTTCGGGGATGATCACTTTTACTTGTTAAAAAGTGGATTTTCCTACGCAGTGAAGTGAGCTTCTGAAGAATGTTTTGATCTGTTTATCAGACAATTATATCTCATTGTTGAATGGATCCACAAGACAGCCACTGGCTATTTTACTGCATATTTGTTTGTACAAATGATCATAGGTATTTAGCTGCGGTCGTTAGTGGTTCCATCAACAAAGTTTTTTGGATGTGCCTTGTTGAAAGGCTTTATTTGTCTTAGTGCTTTCGAAGAAGTCTTCGTGGTCTCCGAAGAGAAGCGTTTTTGGTCTCCGAAGAGAAGCATTTTTGGTCTTAGAAAAGAAGCAATTTTGGGACATGCCTCCGAAGAGGGCTTGTGCCTTCGAAGAGAGCTTGTTCCTCCGAAGAGGGCTTGCGGTGCCTCGGGAGAGGGCTTTTGCCTCCGAAGAGGGCATGTGCCTCCGAAGAGGGCTTGTGGTGCCTCGGGAGAGGGCTTTTGCCTCCGAAGAGGGCATGTGCCTCCGAAGAGGGCTTGTGCCTCCGAATAGGGCTTTTTGATTGCTTGGAAGTTACTTTCTTATGGTTGGATGGATTCACGGGGCGGACGCAAGCTGCTTGATTGGATGTTCGTTTGCACGAACGATCGCAATCAATTAACAAGGGTCCTGTTCCTTCAGCTTGGGAAGGTGCCCCTCCGGTGGTTCCACCAATCTTTTTTGATTGAGGAAAGCACTTTCATTTATTATCGTGCCTCGTTAGAGGGCTTTGGTTGATTGGTGTGCCAGGAAGGTTGCGTCTCAGGGGCGAGTGGATCCACGGGATGGACGCAAGCTGTCTGATCGGATGCATCACGACCAGTTAGCAAGGGTCTTGTTCCTTCTGCTTGGGAAGGTATCCCTTTAGTGGATCTTTCGGCCCTCTTATTGAGAGGCATACTTCCTTTTGGCTGCTTCATGTTTGTCGGCCCATGTTTTCTCATCATCTGCTCATCAGCGATCCTTTATTATCATTTCCAAGCGCATCTTCCATTCTGTTGCAAGTAAATTGCTTTATCCAAAGAAGTAGACTTCACTGTTGAGTGACTTCATAGGGCAAACGCAAGTTACTTGGTTGGATGTCTTTTTATACTGACGATCGCAACCAGTTAACGAGTGCTTGACACAGTGGAATCGCCAACTTTTTATGTGAAGTTCTTCTTGTATGGGATTTGAATCTGGAATTTTTTGTTGCTTGAAATTTGCTTAATAAGTGACTCATAGGGCTCGCTTGGCCTTGTGACGAGTAAGCCTTGTTTTAATGTCCTGCAATTTTGAATCGACATTTTAGCAATACATTTAAAGTATTTACATATCGAAATAAAACAGGCATTATAAAATAGTAAAGAACACAAGATTCATAGTTTTTCATTATTCAATCATACTGATTTCTCAGCAGTTTACAATGCCAAAGTTACACATCCATTATAATTTTACAAATTTAAGCAATGTTGTTAAGTAAAAAATGGATGCAAGTGATTGTCGTTTCAGAATCTCCGAGCTGAATTTCCATTTGAACTAGATTCATAGCTTTGGATTTATATGCCAGAGAAAGTGAAAGATGCCCCGGCCGTAGTTTTGTGGACAATTAGCAGTCGTCCCAACTTCTGCCTGCTGGGTGCGGACCTCCTGTGACAACATTAATGACAAGCTTTTCTGAATCTTGCACTGCAGTGTTGTTGCGAGATTCAGATTGATGGGCAGGACGTTGTTGACCCTGAGTGGATGAGGTTGGATCGACTCCGTTTTTCTTAACATATTGTTGGAGTTTACCCTGCTTCAGCAATTCTTCAATCACATTTTTTAACTGGCGACATTGGTCAGTGTCATGGCCAGGTTGATTGTGAAATTGACAGAATTTTCCATTACGCACTACACCTCTCCTCATCTCAGGTGGCTTAGGATACCTGACAACATCCTTTGTTGCAAAGAAGATATTTCTTGGCGTATCAGTTAAAGGGGTAAAATCTAAAGGATTAAAGTGGCGTGATTTCTTCTCATTCCCCTGGTTCTTTTCTCCGTCATTTTCCCTTTTCTGATTCCCAGAATCTCTCTTGTTAAAAGTAAGATCATTATTGTTGTCCCTTGCAACCACCACTTTTGCTGGTAAGGAAAGGTCTTCTAAGCGCATGAATTCATCGGCCTTTTTATAAAAAAATTCAAGTGAGTTCGGTTCTTTCATCTTTAGCCATTTTCCAAATTCACTTGATTTATTGACGGCTCGCACCAAGTAAGTTAGGATCATACGCGGCTGTGCATTATCCACTTCGGCTAAAGCTATGTTGAAACGGCTCAAGAAAGATTTGATTGATTCTCCGGGAGCTTGTTCAAGACTAGACAGTGACATTATATCCTTAGCTTTTGAAGCATACAATCTGAATTGTTCTTTGAACTTTCGCGTTAAGTCCGAGAATTGATCTACAGACCGAACCGGAAGCTTTGTGAACCAAAGTAGGGCCACACCTTCCAAGTATACTGGAAAATATCGGCATTTAATCTCATCTGATGCTCTTGCCCAAGTCATATGCCAATCGTACTTGTATAAGAAATGACTAGGGTCACTCGTTCCTCTATAGGCTGGAATAGCAGGAGGTGCAAATTTCCTTGGAAATTCTGCTTTCAGGATCCTTTCGGTAAACGGAGTTCTGCTTGGTGCAAATCCCCAGTCGCTCTCATTTTCTTCCCTTTGCATGCTCTCTTTCATGATTTGGCCAATCATCTCTAATAGGTACTCTCTATCGTTCACAGTCATCACCGGGCAGGCATCAGTCCTTTTCTCGAAAGTTTGCCTGGGCACATGTTCGTGAAGAGTTGGTTGCGGTATAGAACCTTCAGCTTGGAAAGGTGGCATTTCGGCAAAGGTTGTTTCATGGTTTTCTGGCTGACGATTTGCCCCAAGTAGAGCATTTAATCTTTCCATCATCAAAGCGTTTTGAGCTTCAATCTGTTGGTATAACCCAGAAACTGCGTCATCCAATTCAGCCCTGGTGACTCCAACGGTAGGAGTTGCTTGGTCTGCTGTTGGGAAAGCGGAAGTCCCTTCATGAGCATTTCTGGATCTGGTAGGTCTACCTCTTCTTCCAGGGGCCATTATTTTAGATCAACTTCTGGTTTTAAGAGAGGTTCTTTTTATGAGTCTTTGCGAAGCAACGGCGAAAATCTTCCTGAGTTCAATTCTCAATGAAAGCACCAAAATGTTAACGCGGAAAATTGAACGCTAACACCCGGTGTGTGTAATAGAGTCGTGAAAGCACCACCCGTTGGTACGGGAACAGAATATAAGCTAAAAATAGCAGTAAAATGGTAAAAGACAACAGATTTATAGTGGTTCGGCCCGTAATTGAGCCTACGTCCACTTTATAGTCTTTTATTGCTGATTCTGATTACAAGATGATGCAATATTCTTCAAAGTACAATTCAATTTGATCACAAAAACACCCTTGACTACTAGCTCAAACTTCGATGATGAAACTTGATGAATCCATGTCGGATGTATGAAATTCCTCTCGAAGCTTGTTGTAGTGTCTTGAGTATTTGGAGATCTTCAAGTGTTGATTGAGTTGAGAGTTCGGCAGAGTAACGACGCTTCAAGAAATGATCGGCCAAAAAGTCCCCTTCACGTTGAAGGTAGTGGGGTATTTATAGGAATGATTCTGGCCAGAGTTTTATCACCAAGTGATAAGTCGGCCACGACCTAAGGTAGGTCGTAGATCGTAAGTCGGTGACGGCATAGGGAGTCTGACTTACTTCGACCGCACTTGATTCTTCTGCACGAGTTGATAAGTCGCGCACGACTTAGTATAAGTCGTAAGTCGGCAGCAACCTAAAAGATGCGGCATTGCCTTCGTCTCCTTAGGTCGGAAGCGATCTAACATAGGTCGTTGACTGCTTTAAGCTGTTGCATCTCTTAAGTTGCTAGGTCGCAACTTTCTTTAGATCGTATGTATTTAGGTCGTTAACCCATGGCTGTAGTTAAGTCGTTAACTCCTTTAGATCGTGACTTCTTTAACTCGTTAGGTCGTCCAGACCCTTAAGTCATAGAATTCTCTTTAGTTGGTGAGCTTCTAGGTCGGTACGAAGTTAACTCGTTACTTCTTAGGTCGTTGAGCTGCTATCTTCTTGAGTCGGTAGGCTCTTAGGTCGGCACATATCTTAAGTCGTCTCATTCCTTAGGTCGGCGTACCTCCTAGGTCGTTATGTCGTAAGCCCTTTTAAGTCGTTAGGTCGGTTAGTTGTTAGGTCGGTATGCCTTTTAGGTCGGCAACTCTTAAGTCGTAGCTTGTTAAGTCGTGAACAAAAGAGGATTAACAGTTTGAATTTCCCTCCACCTTTTCACTTCATTTATTTCTCTGAAAAGATACATTTTGACCAGAGAATATGTCCTTTGAAAGTCTATTTATCCACTATCTTTTATCATATCTTTTCACTTTCATTTTCAAATTCAAACTCTCTCTTCATATCTTCAAGCACTCTACTCTCTACTCTAATGGCTTCTTCAAGCAACCCCTCAATCATGAGAATTTCCAGAAAAATCAAAGAGCAATTATTCAATGATCCGGAGGCAATTAAAGCATACATCAATTATGCTAATTATGCCAAAGTCCATCCCGGAAAATTTGCTATTTTTCAAGATTTTTCTTCTTACGAAATTGATTCCCTTTTTGCAAACAATGGTGTTTTAAGTCTTATTGACTCTTCTCAAAATGATTTTGTTTGCTATCCTAATCTTGTCAAAATCTTCTATGCTAATTTAAACCGTGATTTTTATAATGGAAATGAGAATGAAATTTGGAGTAGTGTCAAAGGCACTCAAATTGTTTTGAATTATGATCTTTTGGGTATCATTCTTAATTGTAAAAGCACGAGAATGGATCTTTCTAGTTTTAAAATCGATGAACATGATCGTGAGACATTTCATCATATTTTTGAAGGAGATGAAAACTTTGAATTTAAAAACCGAAACTTTCGTCCTAAAGCAAGAATTGTCAATCTTCTTTTACAACATACTTTGACCCCAAGATCGGGAAATTTTAACAATCCTACTTCAAAAGTGTGTAAGTCACTTTTTGCTATTTTCAGAAATTATGATATCAATTGGGCACAAGTTATTTTGGATGAACTTCGTCCTAAAAATTTTGAAATGGGAGAAAACACTTTATACCATGGAATTTACCTTACTCGGATTTTCAACTATTTTGGAGTGGATTTCAAAGGTGAAGAATTTGTCTCTAGAAAAGTTTTTAATATCTCAAACATTTCTCTCATGAAAATCCCATATGTTTTTCAACCTTATGAGACTCTTACCGAAAAGGAAGAGCGTTTGGCTCATGAAGAATGGAAGAGGAAGAAGAAGAAGAAAGAAATGAAATGGAAATAGAAGAAGAAGAAGAAGAAGAAGGTGAAACATCCTTAGAAAGTATTGAATATCCTTCCAATCCATCCAACAAAACCCTTCTCAAAAACCAAAAGATAATCGTGGAGAATCAACGGATTTTAAAACGATCCATTAGTAAGAAGTTGGATAACATGTCTTCGAAGATGAACAAGTTCTTTTCAAAAGTCAGCAAGAAAGTTGGACTATCTTCATCATCTTCATCTTCTAACTAGTTTTATCTTTTAGTATCTTATTGTATTTGTCTTAGTTTGTTTTATTTCGAATGTTCGTGAAGTTCCTTATGTTTAATCATTGTATTATCCTATTATGCAATGAAATTGAATTCCCTTCCTGTCATCTAGCTTATTTTATATCTAGAATAAATGTTAGTGTATTATATAAAAATATATATATACATCATTATTCACAAAATAAAATTATCATCAAAATTCACTATAGTATGTCGACATACCCCCCTTGACCATGTCGACATATACTGGTCAGAATTGATAATTGATTTTGAATTTGAAATATGAATAACTAACGAATGTCTATTCATTTCAAATGAATTTCTACACCTATATATATCTTTTTCTTCCAGAAATCTTCACTGAAATTTATTTCTCATTATCTATATCCTTCATTTCTTTCTCTAATTCAATTATGGCCAATCCTATTCACAATCTATCTAAAAATCTTGAAGAATCACTCAATTAATTCAAGAATATTCTCTATATCATCCTCTGTAATCAGCGTCACTTAGAATTGAGTCAAATGCAGACGATCAAGGAACAAGAGAGACACTTCTATGCAATTCGATGGATGATCTCATCCCTGCACAAGGAAGATAACGAAGCACATCCTCCCATTTCTCTATCTGTTGATAATGAAAATTGGGACGCCATCAAACAAGACCCTATCTTTGGTGAAGAATGATGGGTTGATGTTCCTCGTAACATTTAATTGTCTTTCTTTGTTTGAATTAATTTTTTTGATTTAATTTGGTTTGGATTGATTCTTTGTGTGGATTGATTTGGTTGAAGTTTGATGTGTGAAACATATATATATATATACACTAAAATGAATATAGTCTTTTAATTAAGTTATTATGCTCATAAGTATCATTATTTCTTAATCTATATATTATATATTCCGTTGTATAGTTTATCAATGCAGGTACTGAAGTCCAAGAATAAGAGGGAGTAAGTTTTTTGTTGATGACAAAGGGGGAGAAGTATAAAATAGGATAGTTAGGCATAGATTAAGGGGGAGTTATTAGAGTTATTAGGATAGAAGTGATATTTTATAAACAAAGGTTGTCATCATCAAAAAGGGGGAGATTGTTAGTCCATGAGATGATGGTTTTGATGACAACAACCTTAGAATAGGTTATAAAATATAAATACTAATATTACAAGTTTAGATATATATGTATATGCAGGATCTAACCATGCAGGTATCAAGAATGAAGACTGTACAGTATAGAGATTCAAGATATAGAGATAGAAGACTCATGAGTATCAAGATTATCAAAGATTATCAAGAGTTCAAGAGTTTAAGGTTAAGTTTGTTTTATTAGGAATATTTGTTAAAACTCGTAGAAAAGCACTGACGTCTTAATATCCAATTTATTCGTGGAATGGAATCCACTTCGAGCCTGTTAAAGGGATGGAACCCTAAGTAGGATGGAACCTACGAAAATCTAGTGGGGCATTGTTTTGTATCCACTAATTTTAATTCAAATGATTTTACAAAATTATCTTGTTTTCAAAATGATTTCAAAACTTTCCTTTTAAAAGATTCAAAACTCTCTATCCTGATTTTAAATAATTTTAGCCTCAAACATCTTTAATTTCAAAGTCAAATTACTCCTAATTTTAAATGTCTTTTCAAATAATATATTTAACTTTTAATATTTATACTTAGATTTAAATATAAAATTATAGTTAAATTATGTATATATTGTTCTTTATATTTACTTATGAAATTCAACTATATTCAAGTATATTTATAAAGTTTTAAATAGTTTTTATATAAGATAAATATTGTTTTTATAGAAATTCAAAATACCAATTTTGGCTGAGGGATGTCGACATGCCCCTAGGTACTATGTCGACATAGTGACAGTTGAAGTTCAAATTCAAATTTCAAACGAAGTGTCTATTCGCCATAACTCTTCATGAATGGTCATGGCTGTTGATTTTCTATAAATAGGGGTTAGTTTCAACGAATTTTTAATCATATTTTTCTGGTTTTCACTCCTCTTCATCTTCCACATTTCTTAATACAAAATCATACCATTATTCTACCAAAATCAACATCGAATCATACTCGATTACTTCTAGTTTGATTCTACATCACTATCTCTAAAAGGTTCTCAGTGCTATTTAGAGTTATAGACTTTTGTAATCAATTGAGCGAGAAAAGGTGTGATTGTAGCCTTGGGAATCAATCAAGCGAGAAAAGGTGTGATTGTAGCCCTG
The DNA here is from genome assembly GCA_030737815.1 of Allium fistulosum. NCBI lineage: Eukaryota > Viridiplantae > Streptophyta > Magnoliopsida > Asparagales > Amaryllidaceae > Allium > Allium fistulosum. The sequence continues at coordinate 696,857,463 of CM060904.1, forward strand.
GAAATCAATTGGGTGAACTTGTTGCCCCTGAAATCAAGTATCTTTACCCAGAGGATTGTCATTCTGGAGGGTGTACCTCATAGCCTTGAAACCGAGGGTTGTAATTGTTGAATTGTTGTTGAAAGGAAATTCGTACTTGTGTTGTGGGACTGGATGTAGGGTAACTCCGAACCAGTATAAAATCCGGTGTGTTCTTTCCTTTACTGCTTTTACTTTATATTTGCATTTGTGTTTGATTCTGTGTTCATATATGTGTCTATTTAGTGTATACATTGTTAATAAAGTTAGATAAACTCAAAAGGATTAACAAATTTCTTAAAACACTATCCACCTCCCCCTCTAGTGTTAATTCTAGCCTTAAGATCCTTATTCCGCATTTCTCACATTTGGTATCGGAGCATTGTTTTCAAAAGTTTCATTATCTGAAATTTGAAAATTTTCAAAATGGCTACTAACACTACTGCTATTACCACCAACACTAGTTCATTTGTAGAAGGTCAGTCTATTGCCCGACCACCACTTTTTAATGGTAGTAACTATGCATATTGGGCATGTAGGATGAAAATATATTTACAATCTGTAGGATTAGATACTTGGAATATCACACAAACTGAATATTCTGAACCCACAACTAATTTTCCACAGTGGACCACTGAGCAAAAGACTGTTGCACAAAATAATTCTAAGGCAATGAATATTCTGTTTTGTTCACTTGAAAGAAATGAATTTAATAGAGTGTCAGTTTGTAAGTCTGCATATGAAATCTGGAAAACTTTGCAAGTAACTCATGAAGGAACAAGCAAAGTTAAATAGACCAAAATTTCCATGCTCACAAATCAGTTTCAGTTATTTAAAATGAATACTAATGAGTCTATTTCAGATATGTATAGTCGATTTCAAGATATTGTGCATTCTTCAATATCTTTGGGAAAGGAATTCTCGAAAGAAGATCAAGTCAAAAAAATTTTGAATTCTCTCACTCCAGAATGGGATCAAAAGACACTTGCAATTGAAGAGGCAAATGACATCAGTACTTTAAAGATAGAAGAATTGATTGGAAATCTAATGTCGTTTGAAGTTCAAATGATCGGGAGAAGAGAAAGCAAAGCATCTGAAAAGAAATCAATGGCATTCAATGCATTGACCGATGGATCAGACTCAAACAGTGATAATGATGAAGAGATAGCATTTATGACCTGGAATTTTGTGAAATTCCTGAAGTATAGAAAATTGAATAGTTCCAAGAGAAACAACTTTAAGAATTCCGAAAATCAGACTACAGTACCAAACTTTATCAAATGCTTCAATTGTGACAAAGCAGGTCATATCAAAAGAGACTGTCCATATCCAGAAAGGCAAAATCCTCCAATGAACAATAAACCAGCAAAGAAACGGAAGCATGCATTTACTACTACTCTAGATGACTCAGACTCGTCCTCAAGTGATAATGATTAGAAGACGGATAATTCAAATCTATGTTTCACTGCAGTTCACGACTCCGACGAATTCAAAGAAACGGACTCAGAAAAAGGTACACGTTTACAATACAATTGGTTGAAATTGCTTGCATAGAATTAATTGCTTGATTATTTGATTGATTGATTTTGAATTGATATGCTGTTTGAATTTTAAAATTTATTTTCTATTTTTACTATTATTTTATTATTTTTGAAACATTCTGAAATATATTATAAGTACAATAATATTTCAGAAATATAGACATTAATAATAATATTTATATATGTGTATATTAGATAACTTAGGAAAATCTTGTCATGAAAATTCAAAGGCATATGTCGACATGGCCCCTACCACGATGTCGACATGCCTACCTGAATTTGAATTTCAAATGTTTGAATTTCCCTCCACCTTTTCACTTCATTTATTTCTCTGAAAAGATACCTTTTGACCAGAGAATATGTCCTTTGAAAGTCTATTTATCCACTATCTTTTATCATATCTTTTCACTTTCATTTTCAAATTCAAACTCTCTCTTCATATCTTCAAGCACTCTACTCTCTACTCTAATGGCTTCTTCAAGCAACCCCTCAACCATGAGAATTTCTAGAAAAATCAAAGAGCAATTATTCAATGATCCGGAGGCAATTAAAGCATACATCAATTATGCTAATTATGCCAAAGTCCATCCCGGAAAATTTGCTATTTTTCAAGATTTTTTTTCTTACGAAATTGATTCCCTTTTTGCAAACAATAGTGTTTTAAGTCTTATTGAATATTCTCAAAATGATTTTGTTTGCTATCCTAATCTTGTCAAAATCTTCTATGCTAATTTAAACCGTGGTTTTTATAATGGAAATGAGAATGAAATTTGGAGTAGTGTCAAAGGCACTCAAATTGTTTTGAATTATGATCTTTTAGGTACCATTCTTAATTGCAAAAGCACGGGAATGGATCTTTCTAGTTTTAAAATCGATGAACATGATCGTGAGACATTTCATCATATTTTTGAAGGAGATGAAAACTTTGAATTTAAAAACCGAAACTTTCGTCCTAAAGCAAGAATTGTCAATCTTCTTTTACAACATACTATGACCCCAAGATCGGGAAATTTTAACAATCCTACTTCAAAAGAATTGTCAATCTTCCTTTACAACATACTTTGACCCCAAGATCTAGAAAGAATGCCTCGCTGCCAACACGGAAGATCCAGAATGAATGCCTCACTGCAATCCTGGCGACAGCAACCTTGGAAACCTGCAAAAAGTAATCTGCCACCATGTCCGGCCTAAACCTGTATCTGAAGATGGAACTATAAAAAAATATAAGAATAATATACGTGTATGTATATAAATGAAATTTATATACATATTAATAAAGTAGAAGTAGAAAGCTAAAGAAAAAATTATAAGGCAATAAAGAAACTAAAAAAAGATACAGATTAAAAAAGGATCAAAGCTCATAAAGCAACACCTTAACAAACTCTAAAGATGTGAAATAGAGATTTCGAAATCAATAGGGCAAAAAAAATATCCTTATGCTCCTTTAATCAAAAGAACATTATGATAATCAGTAAGATCATCATTCAAATTCGAGAAAATGTTAATGCTATAATTATTAATGTTAAAAATATTGTTTTTTTGTTTAAATAGCGTAATGGTATTTCTAACCTTATTAAGATATTCTTTGAAAGTACTATTTTTAGCTAATCTATATTTAGGATTTGAGATCCAGTTGAGAAAAAATGATGATATTATAAATATCAATTTATTAATATGATAATTATTATTATTAAAAATTCTCTGGTTTCTCTAAAACCAAATATACCAACATATTATAATGAATAAAGTGTCTAGTAAAAATCTATTTTCCTTTTTGAATTTAAATCTTAAATTATTCCAGTAAAAATCACAATCAAAAACTTTAGTTGTAAGAATAAAGTTAAAGATTTTGAGAGTATTATTAAGAATATAGCAAGTATCCATACAATCATAAATACATGATTAATATCTTCAAAATAAAATTTACAAAAAGTACATTTATTATCAATTTGCATATTTCTTTCTTTTTTAAAATTAAACAGTATTTAGTTTTCCATGCAAGATTAACCATCTATGAATCTTAGCTTTGGGTGGAGCGTTTGCTTTCCAAATAGGTTTATAAGAGTTATTAGTAAATCCCAAGAAATTAAGAAATTTAAAAAGAATTAGAAGTAAATTTCATACTTTTTTCCAATCCCAATTAATTATATCATTTTCATTTTCAATATTATACAAATTTAATCTTGCACATAATAAAGAAAATTGTCTAAGAGGTGTACCTTCTAAGATTCTACTAAAACTAAATTTCCAAGGGGGATCATTATTCGGAGAAAAAACATCTAAAATTAAAGCATTCTTAAAGTTACAAATTTCAAAAAGATCTTTAAATTCAATTTTAAGAGGAATGACAAATATCCAACGATCATGCCAAAAAGAAGAATTATTTCCTGAATGAACAATCGTATTAGTACCAAGGTTAAAAATCTCATGACATTTTAAAATAGATTTCCAAAAGTTAGACAAATTATTGGTAATATGAGGTTTAATTTGGTATAAATTATTACCATCATTATAATAGTGTTTAGAAATAATTTCTTTCCAAATAGAATTTTCATTTATATCCTTAAATTTCCATAACCACTTCCCTAATAAAGACAAATTCAAGTTACATAAATTAATAACTCCTAAACCACCTTCTTTTTTCGATTTACAAACTGTTTCCCAATTAACTAAACTTTTAAGACTACTATTAGGATTATAGCCACTCCATAAGAAATCTCTCCTAATTTTATCAATTTTATTAATCACCCAATCTAGGAAAAGATGCATAGACATCCAATAGATCAGAAGAGCAAATAAAGCAGAATTGATGAGAGTTAATCTACACGCTCTAGATAAAAACCTCCTATTCTAATTAGAAATTCTACTCTTAATTTTATCTATAATAATTAGTCGGTCCTCATTCTTAAGTTTAGTTGGCCTAATCAAGAAACCAAGATAATCAAAAGGGAAATTCATAGTTTTACAATTAAGCGTATTAGTAACTAAACCGTCAACCTTATCAACATCATTTAATACTATAATCGAACTTTTATTTGAATTAATTTTTAGCCTTGAAAGAAGTTCAAAGCTGTATAAATTAAATTTAAGGGTAATGACATGATTAGGCAAATGAGAAGTAAATAATAAGGTATCATTCGTAAATTGAAGAACAAAGAGACCATTGCACGAGATTTCTCTACTAACGCACCCTAAAGAACCATTACCAACCGCATTTTTAATAATCATAGCGAAAATATCTGTAGCTAAGTTAAACAAAAGAGGCGATAAAGGATCACCCTACCTTAAACCTCGTTTAGGTTGAATTTTATTCCCTAAAATACCGTTAACCATTATACTAGAATGACATGTTTTAAGAAAAGTCATAATCCAACAAATCCATTTACGACTAAAACCTCTAGCCAGTAACATATCAATTAGAAAATCCCAATCAACCGAGTCAAAAGCTTTCACAAAGTGCAGTTTTAGAAGAGCACATGTAATGTTATTTTTACAACAATGATTAATGTATTCTTGAACAGCAGCCATTCCATCTGTGATATTTCTACCTTTAATGAAAGCAGTTTGTGAACAATCAATTAGATCATTCATTCTTGTACTAAATCTATTAGCTAAGACTTTTGATATGATTTTAACAGAACAATTAATTAGAGAAATTAGTCTAAAATCTTTTAAATTATTAGCACTGATTTTTTTATGTAATAGAATGATGTTAGCAAAATTAAATCTACCTAATTGCAGTATCTCATTATAAAATTCATTAAACATACTAATTAAATCAAACTTTAAAATATCCCAAAATAATTTGTAAAATAAAATAGAAAACCCATCGGGATCCGGGGATTTATCACTAAGCATGTCATTAATAGCCTTCGAAATTTCCTCTTTGGAAAAAGGATTATCAAATTTAGCAAGGTCAATTCTAGACTCAATAGGATAAAGATCATTCTACCTAATGCTTATTCTTATTACCAAAAATATCCCTATAATAATCAGTAAATGCCTTATTAAGATCTCTTTGATCAACCAATTCAAAATTATTCATAAAAATAGAATTTATTGTGTTACTACGTTTTCTACCATTAGCCATATTATGAAAAAAAATTGTATTATTATCGCCTTCATCAATTCATTGAATTTTAGATTTCTATTTCCACGTAACCTCTTCTTTTTCTAAAATTGAACTAAGTTCTTCTTTTAAATTAGCGAGAACATTACGCTCTCCAAGATTTAGTTGTATAGTTTCTTCTATCTTATTAATATTAAGCATTTCAGAAAGTAAATTATTTTTTTTTAATTTTAATACTTCCATAAACATTATTACTCCAAATTTTAAGAAAATTCCTAAGACCCCTAAGTTTTAAAACAAATTTTTTTGCAGATTTATCCATATTTTTTATATTATAAAAATTCATTGAAATCCATTTATTTTTAATTATATTAGAGAAATTGGATTCTAATAACCACTTTTCTCAGATTTAAAAGTATTATTAACAATTTTATGATGATTACATGTAAGATTGATATGGCAATGATCAGAATAAGTATAAGGCAAACCAGAGACTCTACAGATAGGAAATTTATCCTCAATTTATTCACTGATGAAAAATCTATGTAGAAGGGCCATAGAAGGGACTCTCTAGTATTACTCCAAGTGAAATCTCTATTTGTAAGTGGTAATTCAATCAAATTAGTATTAATAATAAATTGTTCAAACTCTTCCATAGAAGAGAAATCCCATTCCCGGGGAGAACGTTTCCCTTAAAAACGTGTAACATTGAAGTAACCGCCCATAATCCAAGATCCAGGAGTGAATGGTCTAAATTCTAGACATTCATTCCGTAGAACTCGACGACCAATCTTAGAGTTTGATCCATAAACATTAGAAATATTAATAAAGAGTTATCACTAAGGTTAATGAGAATAATATGTAAAGAGTGTTGCTTAGTAATAGTTTGAGGAAGTTCAAATGAATTCTCACGCTACCCAATAAGTAAACCCCAAGAAGCTCCAATAGAAGGTAAACAGACCCAATGTCTAAAATGATAGCCACCTAATCTTCTATAAAAATGAATATTAGGACAATCTATTTTGGTTTCCTATAAAAGGGCAATATCAATAAATTAATCTTTAAAAAAAGCTCTAATTTTATCACATTTATTTAAGCCATTAAGACCCTTAATATTTCATCTAATAATCCTCATAATCTAGATGATCTAACCATCTCTATTTCCCTACTCCTAATGTATGCAGTATCTAGTTCAACATCAATAAATATAAAAGCAGTATCCCTAGCTAACTGACATAACTCACTAGTGGATAAACTATCTAAAGCATAAAAAGAATAAGTACTGCCCAAAACAGAAACCATACCTGAGCCTAAATCCGTAGCGCCTCTCATAACACTCGAATCGGGTGACTCGTCCATAAAAGCAAAATGATTGTTACAGATCCTGGCACTACGACGAACAACTCCACTAACATCAATTGATCTTCTACGTCTACTTCTCTTTGATGAAGAAGATAAAAGAGTTGTTGCCAATATTACCAAAATCCGCTGAAATGCTAGAAGTACAAATATCTCCTGTACCAGAACCACCCACTGAGCAAACAACACCACTAACTGGAAGAACACTAGGACTTGTATTAATTCTGCCTTTGAAATCTTCATTCATTGAGACATCAGACAAAGCAATATCACCAACCGCATGAATAATGACATGTTTCGACCCCTCCTCCTCTACACCCAAATTAGACTTCCTCCTCACAACCATACCATTATCTCCAGCCAACCGATCATCTGAGCATGTCAACTCAGCCATTACATCAAAATCTCCAACCTCGATATCTCTATTTCCCTAAAATACAGAATTAACATCATTTATCCTATGCAAGTTATCCTCATCATCAATTATCATGTGCATGTCATCCACTATAGAATCACATATATCACTGGTTCGATGCACTTTAACACCTTATAAGAGGTCAGAATAATCGAGATCAATTTCAAAAACATGAAAACCATTGCATCAGTTAGAAACTTCTTCCATCAGTTTTCCAGAATCAAAATTGCATCCAGAAATAACATCAAAAGTAACTTGCTCATCCACATCGGCAGCGTGCTCAACAGTGCACTGATTAAGAAATCATCTCCTTCATAAATCCGATTACCAAAATCAATATTGTGCCCATATAACACTAAAGCACCATTATAATCCTACACTTCATCATATAGATCTTCATATTGTACATCTGCATCTCCAATCTCAGCTCAAATCTTTACTGTTGAAATGCTATTAGTACACTATGATAAATCTTCAACTACCTTAACATCATTCGAGAAAACAATGCCATCTCCAATCTCAAACTAAAGCACTATAATTATTGTTGAAATATCTTGTACACCCTGAACTTCCACTGTATAATCAGAAACGGGGTTCACCACTACCCCAGATTGGAACTGCACTACACCATTTACTGCATCAATGTTTCGAGTACGTTGTGATATAATCTTTGATGTATTACCATCCTCAATCACAGGAAACTCACCAATCTCAGCTTGAAACAATGTATCCACTACTGAAGTACTTTGTGCACATTGTGATATTGTATCATGTACACACTGATAAGCAACTTCAGCCCTAAAACCAGCATTAGAGAACTCAATGTCCCCACCAAAATTTCGAGCATGAACATCAGAAACAAGAATGTCTTCTTCATCTTGAATCTCCTTAGCCTTACCAGAAACAAGATTCACCACTGCCTAAGATTGGAGAAGAACTACACCAGCGTTTCTTCCCATAACCACTCCACCAACCCCATCCATAAAAATATCAGTATCGTGTCCAGACTTAAGATTGAACATCAGAAATGCAAAGTTACTATCTATGAACTCATCAATTACAAAAACCTTAGGAAAATGAACCATGTTCTTCTCAGTAAGAATATCCTATGTATTAACATAAATATCTGAAAATCTTATTTTCTTTAATCGATCATCCTTTGCCTTGAACGTAGCATCACCAACAACATCAATAGACTTGTGAAAATCCTCATAAACATTGCTTGGCATGGAATTCTTTTCTAAATCATCCAAAGACTTGAGACAATCAAAGCGATTAGACGTGACTAACTTAAAACTCTCCACATCACGAGATTTATGGATAGTAACTTTGCATTGCATTTATAAATAGATTTATAAATGGGAGTTCATAAATAAAGGAGATTTAGAAAGGAATAGACTTATAAATGGAATTTATAAATAAAGAGATTTTATAAAAAGAAATTTTATAAAATGGGAAGGAGATTATAAAACATGGTTTTATAAATACAAAAGAGTTTATCTTGATAAGTAGAGGATGGTTTTTATAATGGGATATAAATTTCGTTTTAAAAGTAAAATAATCTCTTAAATAAAGGTTTTGAAATTGATATTTGCAAATGGAGTTCTATGGTTTTTAAAGTGATTTAAAATGTGTTAAGTGATTGGAAGACCTGGATTTCAACATTTTTGTTGTAATAATGTTGTCAGGAAAGCGAGGAAGATATAAACCATAACACCATTGCTATAGTAAGTGATTTTTGAAAGGAGATGTTTATATAGTATACGGGATTTATTCATATACTATATTTGATGTAAAGATTCGACGTGGGTAACTTATATCTATTTCAAAGTTAAGAATGTCGTCCATTCAAGGTCTGAGAGGTAATATGCCCCAACTTGATCGGCTCCATTGTTAACTAATAAATAGTTTAAGTTCGAAATCGAAAATTAATATTAAATATAATAAATCAAATCCCCATACTAGTGTTTTTGGGTTGTCGTAACGATGCTTTACGCAACATTCGTTTTGACCTAATAAAGTGTGTTTTGAAAAATATGAAGCTTTCCTAAAAGTTTGTAAATATACTTATTACGGATTTAAGTATATAAAGGTATTTTCTAAGCGTTGAAAATGAAATGGTTTGTGAATATACTTATACCTTGAGGTAAATATATGAAAATGTATTTCCAAATATCGAAAGATTAAAACTTATTTTGAGAACATATCTTTGTAAAGATATAATGAGATAAATATTTGGAAAGTGATTTATTTAATAAAATATTAATTAAACAGGCCTAGTGACTACTTGTGTGATAGATTATATTTTTGGTTCCTTAGGCCTCTTATCGATTGTTGATTCGAAGAGACCGGAATCGGATTTACCTGAAAACCACTTTGAACCAACGCATACTAATTAAATAGGCCTAATGATTGCTTGTGTGCTGGATTATATTTTTGGTTCCGTAGGCCTCTTGTCGATTGTTGGTTTGGAGAGACTGAGATCAAATTTATCCCAAAACCACTTCAAACCAGTATATGCATTAGAAAATGAAATTTACTTAAAGATGATAATTTTTGAAGGTGGTGATCTTCATGATGTAGGGCTGCTTGCCACTAAACTCTAGGGTGATTCTCATATTTTATATATATAGTGGAAGTAGTGCCTTTGTTATGAAAATCTTTGCAAGGACTACTCACCACTAATCCAAGGCATAATTCCCAAATAGGATGTTGTAGGGGCACCTTCAGTTTATTCTGTTCTTGGACAACTTGTATGGACAATGTCTGACGTTGCATTTCTTAGACCACGTACATTGGTTTTTATAGACGTACATCTATTTGGTGGTGTAGAAGGTAACCCCTCTTATACTTAACACCCTTTCCTAAGGCGTATGAACTCGGAGGTTGTACTTTTGTGGAAATGAATTAGTGTGTCGTCAAATATGGCAATGTGGCATTCAAAGTGGGATTTTTCATATGAAAGGTAAAACGTTACCTCAAGCCTCACCCATCGGTAATGACAAAAATAGAGTAGATGCGGTAGTGCTAAGTGGATCATAGCCATTAGGATATGTTCATCACATTTCTAGATTACCCTCTATATTTCGGGTTTGTTGTGTATGATGTGGCCACGGATAGGTCAGAAATGACCGGGGTGATGACATATTCGGTGCTATCTATGGTAGAGGTAGGTTGGTTCTATGTTGGTACAGAGCAACGGGGTGGTGCCTCGGTACATTCTTCTAGATATGTATTGTCAGAAGGTAGTCCCTTACCTTGTTATTGTTGGAATCCATCCACCAATACATTCCTTTACGGTTTTGATTGTAAAGCCAAGTATCTAGAGTTTAATTAATGTAACAATTTCGGCTATTTTAAGATGTTATTTGAAAAGGATTTTCAAAGCAATGTCACTAGAAATAATATCAAATGATTTGATAAAAATATTTTAGTTGTCGTAAGATAAAAACCCGTCCGTGTTTATATGCGGCGTGGTCTTATGAGATACCTTTATTTCAAAAAATTATTTACTATTTACTTTAGATATTGCTACCATAATACCTTTTACCAATTTGTATTATATTTTCAAAAAAATTGGTACTAAGAGTATATAACCATATAACAAAATTAAATTTATTTTTGTAGATCAATTTTAATATGTAGCCTTTTTATATTCTATATACATGTATTACAGATGTAATTTTATATTCTATTAAAACTATGCATGTACGTGTGCGTGTGTATGGAGGGGCTAATGTATTAATTATATATATACATATATAGACACACATACATACATACATACATACATAGATATACATATACATACATACAAATATATATATATATATATATTTGATAGCACCTATGCATATGGAGGGCTAACATGTCCGTTGCGGAGTAAAATCCAACACGTATACAAGGGCATGTTAAACCATGTACACTTTATATGTTGGACATGCATGCGCACACAATATGTAAATGATATGCATGTTTTATTATATAATATAAATATAACATTAGAATAAAATTTTATTTACAAGTTAAATAAAATATTTATTTTAGACAAGCACCATTGTCCCAGTGATTAAGTGATTCGACTTTGGTGCGAGAGGTCACAAGTTCGAAACTTGCGTAGCGTGATTCGAACATTCATTGACACATAATTTGTGGTTTGTTGTCTCAGTGACATATTGTACCTAAGTACCATTTCAAAAAAAATATTGATTATATTTAAAATTAATTTAGATCGAATCTAAATGAAATTAGATTCCATAGGCTCAGTTAGATCCATAATGGAATTGATTTTTTTAAATTTACCCAGTTAACCTGCTGTTTGCTAGCCTAGATCCAACATTAATAACCATATCACATGCTTTTACTTTTTTAATGAACTTTAACCATTTAAGGACCATTATTAAAGTTATAGGACATAGACTGTAGATCTAAACATCAAAATTTGAGTTTGATTGATACCGATCACCAGTTTTTAAAAAAAAATCAAGAATCATAACAAAGTGCTAGTATCTTTATATTGCACATATAGAGATTTTGATCAGAAATCCTGCTAACTTATGGAAATCAACCGCCATTTGTTTTTCAATATTTGACTAAAGTTCTAAACTATTAACATGATTTTTATTATAAACTATATCTCGATAAAACTTCAAACAGGGACTACATTGATGTGTGTCAAAATACTTACTTGAAATTAGCAACAAGATTTCTTATTTTACTTATAAGTTGAAAGTGAATATAACTTTTCTAGTTAGATCATATCACATATTTAAATTGGAAATGCCTATCATTTACTATAACCGATTTTAAAGACAAATGTGATTTTCCCCGTGAAAAGTTATAGTAACTATTGTCTATATACAAAAGATAATCATTTTCTTTAATTCATTTATATAAAATAACAACTTGATAAATAGCTTAAAACAATACAAGTATTATAAGGCATGTCGTTTAAAGAAGTAAAAAAAATTATGTCGTGTCATTCAAACCATGCTTTAGCTAAACGTTCATTAAATATTAAATTTAGTGCATAGCAAAAACAAAGAAACAAATGTAACCGCTAAAGTTTTGTAACAAAAAAGTTGAACTCTTTAAATTCATGTGAACCATGATATCGACAAATTAACATAATTGTCCAGGAGATGTTTCTATGAAAAGTAACAAAGTGCTTAAGACTAGCATGAAAATTTTGAATATGCAAGTCGAACTCTTTAAATTCACGTGAAATATGATAAAGACGAGTTAGCATAATTGTACAAGAGATGTTTCCATAAAAAGTAATAAAGTGCTTTAACCTAGAATGAATATTTTTGACCGCCATTCTCTCGTATACAGCTTAAAAATGTTTACATTGACGTGAAAGAATTATTTATTATTTACTTTAATATAAAGCATATTTTATTATATAATATAAATATAACATTAAAATAAAATTTTATTTACAAGTTAAATAAAATAATGATTTTGTTTAAAATTAATTTAGATCGGATCTAAATAAATTTAGACTTCATAGGCCAAGATCCAAAGTGGAATCAATTTTTTTAAATTTACCTAGTTAACCGGCTGTTTGCTAGCCTAGATCCAACATTAATAACCATATCACATCACATGCTTTTACTTTTTTTTTAATGAACTTCAACTATTTAAGGACGACCATTAAAGTGGTAGGGCATAGACTGTAGATTTAAACATCAAAATTTGAGTCTGCTTGATACCGATCACCAATTTTTTTTAAAAAGTCAAGAATCATAGCAAAGTGTCGGTATCTTAACTTATGGAAACTAGCCACCATTTTGTTTTTCAATATTTGACTAAAGTTCTAAACTATTAACATGATTTTTATTACAAACTATATCTAAATAAAACTTCAGACAAGGACTACATCGATGTGTGCCAAAATACTTATTTGAAATTAGCAACAAGATTTTTTATTTTACTTATAAGTTGAAAGTGAATATAACTTTTCTAGTTAGATCATATCACATATTTAAAGTGGAAATGACTATCATTTATTATAATTGATTTTAAAGATAAATGTGATTTTCCCTTGTGAAAAGTTTTAGTAACTATTGTCTATGTACAAAAGATAATCATTTTCTTTAATTCATTTATATCAAATAACAACTTGACAAATAGCTTAAAACAATACAAGTATTATAAGGCACACCGTCTAAAGAAGTAAAACAAAATTATGCTGTGTCATTCAAACCATGCTTTTAGCTAAACGTTCGTTAAATATTAAATTTTAGTGCATAGCAAAAACAAAGAAACGAATGTAACCGCTAAATTTTTGTAACAAAAATGTCGAACTCCTTAAATTCATGTGAACCATGACAATGACAAATTAACATAATTGTACAAGAGACGTTTCTATGAAAAGTAACAAAGTGCTTAAAACTAGCATGAAAATTTTGAATATGCAAGTCGCACTCTTTAAATTCACGTGAAATATGATAAAGACAAGTTAACATTATTGTATAAGATACGTTTCAATAAAAAGTAATAAAGCGCTTAAAACTAGAATGAAAAGTTTTGACCACCATTTTCTCATATACAGCTTAAACTGTTTATTTGACATGAAAGAATTATTCATTATTTACTTTAAATATTGCTACCATGATATCGTTTTCAAATCTGTATTATATTTTTGAAAAATTTGGTACTAAAAGTGGATAACCGTATAACAAATTTAAATTTATTGTTGTAGATCAATTTTAGTATGTAGCTTTTTTATATTCTATATACATATATTACAGATGTAATTTTATATTGCATTAAAACTATGTGTGTGTGTGTATGTATAGAGGGGCTAATGCATTAATTATATATATATATATATAACAATATCTATGCATATGGAGGAACTAACATGTCCGTTGCGGTGTAAAACCAGCACTTATGCATGGGCATGTTTACACTATATATGTTGGACATGCATGCACGTATACATGTGTAAATGATGCACATGTTTTATTATATAATATAAATATAACATTGGAATAAAATTTTATTTGCAAGTTAATATTTATTTAGAATTAATCTAGATCGGATCTAAATGAATTTAGACTTCATTGGCCTAGTAAGATCCATAATTGAATCAATTTTCTGAAATTTATCCATTTAACCCGCTGTTTGCTAGCATAGATCCAACATTATTAATCATATCACATCACATTCTTTTACCTTTTTTAATGAACTTTAACTATTTAAGGACCACTATTAAAGTGGTAGAACATAGACCATAGATCTAAACATCAAACATTTGAGTCTGCTTGATACCGATCACCATTTTTTTTAAAAGTCAGGAATCATAGCAAAGTGCTAGTATCTTTATATTGTGCATATAGAGATTCTGATCCAAAATCCTCTTAACTTATGGAAACTAGCCACCATTTTGTTTTTCAATATTTGACTAAAGTTCTAAACTATTAACATGATTTTTATTACAAACTATATCTAAATAAAACTTCATATAAGGACTATATAGATGTGTGTCAAAATACTTATTTGAAATTAGCAACAACATATCTTATTTTATTTATAAATTGAAAGTGAATACAACTTTTCTAGTTAGATCATATCACATATTTAAAGTGCAAATGACTGATTAGAACCGTTTTAAAGACAAATGTGATTTTCCCTTGTGAAAAGTTTTAGTAACTATTGTCTATATACAAAAGATAATTATTTTCTTTAATTATTTTATATAAAATAACAACTTGGTAATAGCTTAAAACAATACAAATATTATAAGGCACACCGTTTAAAGATGTAAAACAAAACTATGCTATGTCATTCAAACCACATTTTTAGCTAAACGTTCATTGAATATTAACTTTTAGCGCATAGCCAAAACAAAGAAACGAATGTAACCGCTAGAGTTTTGTAACAAAAAAGTTGAACTCTTTAAATTCATGTGAACCATGATAATGACAAATTAACATAATTGTACAAGAGATGTTTCTATTAAAAGTAACAAAGTGCTTAAAACTGGCATGAAAGTTTTGAATATGCAAGTTGAACTCTTTAAATTCACGTGAAATATGATAATGACAAATTAACATAATTGTACAAGAGATGTTTCAATAAAAAGTAATAAAGCGCTTAAAACTAGAATGAAAAGTTTTGCCCGCCATTTTCTCATATACAGCTAAAAAATGTTTACATTGATGTGAAAAAATTATTTATTATTTACTTTAAATACTGCTACCATAATATCTTTTACAAATCTGTTTTATATTTTCAAAAAAAATTGGTACTAAAAGTGGATAACCATATAACAAATTTTAATTTTGTAGATTAATTTTAATATGTAGCTTTTTTATATTCTTTTCTCTATATTTACAAGAAACAGATGTAGATTATTAAAAAAAAATCAATATTACATATTATTAAATCTTATTGTTATTCGTAACTGTTATCAATTTCAACCAAACTAAAATCTTAATTGCTAAAATTTGTAAATTAAATATGAATACTTGAAATCAACAGGAATAAATATTTGAGAATTTGATATATTATATGAATAACTGATAAATAATAGTAATCAGTAGTTAGATAGAATTTAAAGAGGTGAAACACCTAAGTGATTCTTAGTATTTATGGAGCTCCAATATAAGAAAGAGGTTAGACTATTCTTACATGTCCCCACACAAGTGGCATATCTTAATCCAAACATTTGGGTATTTATATTGTTGACATAGAACATGTACAGTAGTTAAGCACATACATGGAAGTGTGTGGCTCTAATACTATATTTGAAAACCACAAGTTATCATAAAACTATTGGTGATATGAATAGTGATCTTTTGGTATTTGTAGAAGATTAATTATATTATACATAAGAGATGGGACCATTCTTAATATATACAATTTACAATCCATTCCTAATCTTCATAGTTAGGGAATAAGGCGCTCAAAGGCTCCATAGCAGTGATGGTGAAAAAAATTAATAGTGGGGATACATCGAAAAAAGCGGATAACTCCAAAATAACACATAAATACCTTAGTTTTTTATTAGAAGAAATTAAGTATAAATTAGCATTTAATTTTAAAAAATTGAAATAAAACCGTAATATTTTGTTTTGTTATATGAATAAAATATAAATAAAATAATTTTGTTCAAACTTTTAGATTGATAATGATGCTCTAGGTTATCTTAGGCTCCTTATTCCAAAATTTGGATCTCCATCCAGATTTTATTACTCAGCTTTAAAAGAGATAGGATAGATTAAACTTTTGTATTAAACTGCTAAAACATAAAGTGCTAAGAATATGTAATTGGTGGGTTTTACGGTAAATAACACCACCATAAGAATATCCATAGTTTGAAAGTATGATGATGTAAAAGCATCGTTCTCAAAGATTGTTAAGCATTTTAGTGCTTTTTTTTAGTCCAGCACCACTGTTCCAATGGTTAAGCACTCCACCTTGGTCTGTAATATCATAGATTCGAATCCTACATGACGTAATTTGAACCACTAGACATATGTTGACTTGTATTATTGTATATACTACCTAAGACTTGTAGAACAGCTATGTACTACCATTTAAGTACCCTATTTCCAAAAAAAATGCATGAAAATAAAGATCTTCAATCCAAAATCCTTAAAAGACCTCTAGGGATCAATTACCCTTTTTCTAACACAAAATCTTTAACCAGAGGCCTATTAGCTATGACAAGTTTTATAACAACAAATGAATAATCTTAAGCCTAGGACTTTATAATCATTGGTAATTGCATACTCAACTAAAAAATGGGCAATATAATTCCTCACTTACTTTTACACAATAAGTTCCGATTGTTTATCTAATTATATCATATCAAATAATTAACAAGTGAAAATAACTATCATTTATTTATTATAATATTTTTTAAAGATGATTTTGGTTATCTCCTTTGAGTGGTTTTAGTAACAATTAACTTTCTTCAAATAATAACTATTTTCTTAAAAAATCTAATAATGTTTTAACAATGAAATATTAAAATAATAAATAACATAGAATAACACAAAAGTTATGAGGAACATCGCTCATAGAAGAAAAATTTATATTACGTTAAATATATATTTTGGTCATATTTGACTTTCATTTTCACTAAATATTCATTGAACCTCAAAGTTTAGTGCACAATAGACACAACGTGGTAGTGTGCACACTTAATAATTTTGATGACAAAAACCATATAAATTAAGTTATCGACTTATTTATTATGCATTGTAGGATTTACCAATTTATTAGATAGGTTTTCCAATGATTCAAAAACTACAAATAATCAAGAATGCAAAGGTACTCAACATATGCATGTGTTATGGTTTCACTGTGTAAAAGAGTTCTAGAAATCATGTATAAACCCTAAAGCAACAAATTCTCCTTCTCCTTGGCCTAAAAACATACATAAATTTCCAAAACAATTTTAAGCAAGTTTTCCTTAAAACTATAATAGGTAGAAAGTGATTAGAGACTTCAATCAATAAACCAATAGAAGACTAGTCCATTGAAGGTTCCCACCTTAAGGGATTTTTTTTGAATTTAAATTTGAGTAATTCTAGTCCACAAATTCCATAACTATTGTACATCTTTTACATAAAGGGTTCTTCTCCATAACTTCTAAAAGAATCCGATCTCTCATTCTTATCTATATACTATTGTTTAAGGTTTTCTGAAAGGAAAATATTACTTTTGTTGTTTAATATAACAAATCAATTGATTTTCGTTTTAAAATATTTTGACTGGTTTGCTATTACAAGATTAGAGACAAAACATCAAGTCTCACTCTTAATTCTCTGATCTTCTTCCAACAATCTATCTTATACATCATCTTTTAAATCTACTGTGAAAAGTTTATAGGAATTTATACTATATTAGTATGATTAGTGTAATGAAGGCATAATACTTATATCACAAAATCTAAAGAATATAAAAAAAGTCCAACGGTAGTTTGATAAGGTTGTGAAATCCATAACATGAGTTTCTAATAGTGAAATCCAAAATGGGAGTTGCTAATGATTAAAATCCTATCTAAAAGTTGTAAACCCATTCCTCCAAGTGGAATGAGGACGACTAATAGTGAGAAACTATATTGAAGCTACAGAACTAAACGTAGGACTGGAGGTTCGAACCAAGATATAAATCACTACATCTTTACTACTTCTATACTATAAGTTTGTATATTCCTTTATATTTACTTTATTGTTTAGACATATTAGTATATGTGATCATGTCGATCATTTATGGTCATACCAATTCTAATTAAGTGATAGTGTGGATAATTCTTAAATTATCTCAAATGTTATGCACCCTCACAAAGCAAATATAACTACTAAACTTTAGTTGAAAAATGTTAGGCTTGGTAAATTGATGTGAACTAAAAAACAACAAAATAAAATAATTATAGAAGAGACATCTAAGTAGATAGAAATAAATTACTTATAACTAACATAAGGAGTTTTCTTGACAAAAAGAATGACACTTAATCAAGTAGAGCACTCAAATTGGTGTCTCAGGCGATCGAACTCATAAAGGTAAGAATGAGAGAGATTAGATTCTTTTAAAAGTTATGGAGAAGAACCCTTTGTGTTATTGGACAAATTAACAATCAATATTTCAAGGCATACCAATCTCAGTTATCAACTTCAGGCAAATAAAAGAAAATATTAACTTTTATGTTCTTTGGTTTTCTTGCAATAGTTATCAGATCTACATCAACTGCCTCATCAATGTTCTAGCCTTGCCCACCACATGCTTAGGTACCTCAATCACTTTAGTTTATAAGAGATATTGGCTCCCCATCACTTGTTGGGCCCAGACAACGACCCTTTAGATTATCACTACCAATGAGAAGCCCAGAACCGCAAATGCAACCCGGCCCTTCTTATCACTATACAGACCAACGTGTAATATGAGAGCCCCGCTAACCTATAGCACCCTATAATTTAATAAATAAATAAGTAAGTAATTAATTATGAAGTAAATAAGTGAGATAATGTAAAAAGGGTAAATATATGTGGAATGTTTTATTTACTTATTATGTATGGATGAATAAAGTGACATAAGGAAAAGCCTAGTTGAAAATCAATATTAATAAAAATTAAATGCAATTGTAAGGGCTAACCAATTTATAAGGAAATGAGATAAAGGACCGGTGGCCCAAGTTATCCTTTTCAAGCAAAGATAACCACCTCTTTCTTTCCATTTTCTATTACGTTCAAAACTTAAAAACAAAAGCTTTAGCCTTTTAATGGTGTTTATGGCCATATAACAAGAAGAAGAAAAGAAAAGGTTAAAGCTAAGGGAACTAAAGACTTCATCAGCTAAAAGTAATAGTGAGTAATATATTCTAATCTTTCTCCATTGTATTCCTCGCAATCTTATGATGCTTTAGGCATTCCTATGATTTTACTTGTTTAATTGGTATGGGGTATTAAATATATGGATAATAATATCAAGTTAGGATGTAGATTGGACTAGTAGAATTTATCCCAGAGTAGATAAATTGTTGTAATTAACCAAGATCCATATATGAGGAACATAGATTATATATAAGGGATACTATACATGATTAATCAAATACAGGAAAACTGGGAACAAACTAGGTAATTTTCGAGGAAAAATTTAGTCCAACCGAAGAGTTATGGTAAGGAACCAAAGGGTAAATGGATAATGACATGAAGGTTGGTTAATTAAAGAGTCTAACTAATTATTGGGCTATAGACTAGATTCAAATTTTATGTTTAGCGTGTCAGATAACAGTAAGAAAATGCCAAGTCAAACAAATCAGAAGTCGACACATGGAAGTTAGTAGTAGAGGTGCATGAATGGTTTCCAATGTGTATTGAAAGGAAATATCAAAGGAGGTAGACCAAACCATGACGTTAATAAAAACGAAATATTATGTATAACGGCACAAACAAAAATGCTAATATAAGTAAGTTTAAGGCTAGGGTTGGCAAATCAAAGATATCAACTAAGGACCAAAGACGGTCGATGGTAATTGAGGAGTTATGAGTAGAGGATGTGATTTCAGATAAATTAAAGAGTTAACTTCACAAATCACGGAAACTAAACTATAACAGGCTTCCCTATACGAGATAAGAATTTTGGGTGTAGAGAGTAGTGTAACCCTTGGAAAAATGTACACACTGAAATTGGTTACTTTCGGAGATAATAAGGCACGATAAGGCTTAAGATGGTCGAGATCGAAACCCGGGATATTGATCAAAATAGTATGATTGATATTAATAATCATAAAATGATTAGTCGAGCGTTGTCTTAATAAATAGCTGGGTGAAAAGCTTAATAGTGGATTGTTAGGTAGTGGAATCGGTTGAAGGACTAAGGCTTGTATGACATCCGAAACCCAAACTAAGGAGCAATTTGTACGGTATCTAAAACCGAATACGAAGGTGTAAGGCCTATATGGCATCCAGAGTACAAAAGCAATTGGTGTAAGGCCAAAAGTGTCAACCAAGAGAATGGTGGATAATGTAAGTCCTTAGGTCGTAGTCTAGAAGTCAAAAGCGAAGGTGTGGGGCGCCCTGTATGGCAACCAAAGTCGAAAGTGAAATAGGTGTAAGGCTTGTGTGGAAACCTATGTATGAAAGCGTTGGCGTAAGGTCTCGGAGGCGAGCAAGAACGATAAGGCATAAGGCTTGTGTGGCAACCTAAGTACAAAAGTGTTGAAGTAAGGCCTAGGTGGTGACCAAGAACGACGAGGCGTAAGGCCTTGTCACAGCTGAGAAAAAGTGTAATTAATATATAGTATTTAGGCATAAGGCCTTAGTTGTAGCCGAATGGTAGAAGTTTAATGATATATATCTACCGCAAAGGTACGTAAAGCCCTAGGAGTAGACCAGGGTAGGGTATTTCAATAGAATGGTATATTGTACTTTTCTTTACGACATAAACCAAGGAGATGCTTTAGGTCATGGTATCAAAATAGTGTTTGCATTTGGATGTTTTTACAATTTAAGCTTCCTATACATTATGATATTATTTATTTGGAAAGTAATGAGATAACCCTGTCCGCATGTAAGTGGTGTGATCTCACTATCTTGTGTGCTTTGGGGTAATATGTTATTCACATAAGACTTTATGTCTGATCCATGTTTTTATTTATGTTTTTTCTATAAACTCATGGGTACCCATTCAAATAGGCCGAGTTTATGGGTTTAAGTAGGCTGCTTTTGTGATAATTGGATGATGTAAGCCGAAAACAAAGCAGGAGGCTTTGAGGTTATATTTATGTTTATTTTCGCTAAATCTAGTGTTAGTTCCCACATCATCATATGGGGGACACTAATATTTATGCCATGTACTTTCTTTTTAACCCTGCGTGGGCATAACCTTAGGTTGTAAAAATACTTTTTAGGTTAAATCTATAAATGTGCGTGTCATTTGGTATTTCTACTCTATTTATTTACGATCGTATAATATAACCGATCTAATCTCTATCATCGAAAAATAATTCCAAGGTGACTGCAGCACATTAGGGTTCCATCTTTGGCTTTTGGAATGAGAGATCTAACAGTTGGTATCAGAGCTAAGATTAGATGACACTTAAGTAGGACAAAGTTTAGAATAAATAAACAAACATCTTTAGGAGGGTATATGCTACTATATGACATATTTGTATTTTCTATATCAAAATATAGATAAGTTTAGTAGAAATCTTCCATTTCTATATCACTTCCTTTCTTCCGTTTTCGATGAAGATTTCCTAAATAGAAAATGGAATTGAGAAGCGAAAGAATTACTTTAGTGGGAGCCAATATAGGAAGGGAAAATGATAGTACTCAGACCGTCTAAGATAATAGCGGAGGAGCGCTGCAGCCACAGTAAATGAGGCAGTCCCTCCAGTAGCTGGAATATATATGAATGTTTTGTTTCGGTAGTTTAAGGTACAGATGATGCGAGAAGAGGTGATGACACACTTGGAGGTGCCTTTTGAATTTGTTGTGGACAAGCGAGGAGGTATGATAACATGTACCAAGCTAAGAGAAGGGAAAGGGTGAGGCCGAAGGTAGAGCAGAAGAAGAGGTTTAACCCTTACCTGAAGAGGGAGAAAGGACAACTGCCAACATGGAAGGCTCTGGAAGGGGAAACCAAAAGGATCTTTTGGATATTACTTGTTACCATTGCGGGCAGAAGGGGCATTATGCATCAAACCGTTCACAATCAGCAACAGTGACTAAGGCTAAGTGTTTTGACTATCATCAACTAGGCTGTAAGAAGAAAGTTGTCCTGGACCAAAGCAGACGAGGTTGTTTGCCTTAGAAGGCTCAAAAGTAGGACCTTCTACCGAAGAAAAGGGAAAAAATGTTATGTTGGAAGGTATTATTTTTATTTCTAGAGTTCTTTTCGATATTGGAGCTACATATTCTTTTATTTCTAAGGATGTGGTTTATAAAGTAGGATTGGATCTTACCTACTTAGTTACTTTTTTGCACGCGGTTAATCAGATTGGTAGGTGTGCCACCCTAGGATTGAGGTACACTGACCTAGAGTTTATCTTGTGTGACAATTTTTCTATGTATGACCAATTCTTGTTACTTCGAGCAGTATAGAGTAGTTTTTTATATAGATTGGTTGGTACAAAATGAGGCTAGGATTTATTGTATTAAGAGAATCATTATGCTGCGAAATCCAAAAGAAAGAAACATGATCTTAATATCCTTGAATGAGATGAAAGCAGAGTCAGAAGTCTTATTATGTGCACTAGAGAGTCTCGAGGAGTAGATAAACATAGATTTTGTGGTTTGAGATTTTGCTGATATTTGAACCTGTGATGGTTTTGCCTTCGAGAAGGGCGATTAAGTTTCGCATTGATATAGTACTTAGGGTCCAACCTATTAGTAGGCCACCTAGCATAATCCCGCCAAAGGAAATGGATGAATTAAAGAATAAGTAGTGGAATTTAAGCATCGAAGTTTCATTAGGCCAAGCATTTTGCCATGAGGAGCCTTTGTAGTATTTGTAAAGAAGTCTGGTGGATTATTTCATATGTGTATTGATTTCAAGAAATTGAATAAGCTAATGGTGAAAAATGGTTACCCATTGTTGAGAATAGATGATTTGTTTGATCGGTTGAGTCGAGCCAAAGTATTTCTACAATTAGATTTGGCCACTAGTTTCCATCAACTAAGAGTTGCTAAGGAGAGCATATATTTGACCACATTTAGGACAAGGTATGATTCATAAGATTGGTTGATTATGCCTATTGGGCTGACTAATGCTTTGGATTTCTTCGTAGATCCACTGAACCGAGTCTTTTGCGATGAGATGAATAGATTTGTATTGGTCTTCGTAAATGATAGTTTTAGTGCATTCTAAGGATAAGCGGGACCATAAAGTTCACCTTAGATTGTATTAGAGACCTTGAGATAGCACAAATTAAAGGAGAAATTTTTCAAGTGCCATTTTTGAAAATAGAAAGTTCCTAGGCAATACGGTTTCAAAGGAAGGCTAACATTTCGAAAATTAAAGCCATGAATGATTGGAAGAGACAAGAAAATGCCAGCGAGATTAGAAGTTTCTTGAGTTGGGTGAATATTGTCAGAGATTTATTAAGTACTTCTTTAGGATAGTAGCGACATTATCCGGACTTACCTGAATGGATGAACGGTATGTTTAGATGGGAGAGGTGAAGCAGCATTTCAAGACTTGAAGCTTGGATTGTGAAAAGATTTAGTTCTAATTATGCCAAAAGTAAATGAGGATATGGTGGTGTACATGTATGCTTTAGGCTCAGGTTTAGGAGAAGGGTTGATGCAAAAGGACAAGGTTATAACTTATGCGTTCAAGCAATTAAGACCCCATGATGTTCAGTATCCGACCCATGAATTAGAGTCAGTGGCGGTTATCTTAGCACTAAAGATTTGGAGGTATTACCCTTTGGAGGAAAGGTTTGAATTGTTCATAGATCATAAATCCTTGAGATATTTGTTCTCTCAAAAGAGGTTGAACATGTGACAAAAAAGGTGGTTGCAGTTCTTAGCATCATATGATTTTCGGATCGAGTATACCCCAGGGAAGGGAAATAAAGTCATCGATGCCTTATGTCAAAAGAATCAAAATTTTGTGTTGGCTATGACCGAAGAGTGGAACGTCATGGAGATGCTAGCTTCTTGTAATGTGCAGTTTCGAGTTGGAGTCTGGTTCGAATCGAAATTCGAGGATGTTATCTTGCTTGGAAGTTCATCCAATGCCTATTGAAAGAATTACCAAAGGGTGGAAGGAAGATCTATTATGCACTGAAAGCATCCAAGGATTAAAAAGTAGTGCCAAGACCGAAGATTTAAAGGACTTCGGCATAGATAAGGAAGGCTGGCTTTGGAAGAAGAGAAGATTGTATTTCTGAATTAAGGATACCTTTGGAAGCTAGGCTTAGATGAGTGCCGTCGTTTCAAGTTTGCCATTCACCCGAGCAACACAAGGATATCCCGAGATATAATCAAAGCTTCTAGTGGAAAGAAATGAAATAAGATGTCAGATAATGTGTAAGGAGATGCCTCACATGCTACTAAGTTAAGGCAGAGCATCAGAAGCCAAGTGGCCTTTTGTAGTCTTTGGAAGGTCCGATATGGAAATGGGTTTCGATTTAAATTGAAGTTGTTAATGGGTTTTTAAGGATGAGGGTCGAGAATGAAAATATATGGGTTATAGTTGATAGGTTAACTAAGATTGTCAATTTCATTCTAGTAAAATCCACAAGAACAACAGCTAAGTTGACTGAAATATATGTTAAGACTTTAATAAGACTTCATGGAATTTTATGTACCATAGTGAGTGACCGAGACCCATTATTTGCCACTATGTTTTGGCAAAGCCTGCAGAGCGCTTTGGGTTCAAAGCTATGTATGTGCACTGCTTACCATCCGCAGATAGATGGTCAGATCAAAATGGTCAACCAAATGTTGGAATATTTGCTAAGAGTTTGGTGTTAGACTTCGATGGATCCTGGGAAGACCACCTTTACTTAGTAGAGTTTTCATATGAAAATAGTTACCAATCCAACATTGGGATGACACCTTTTGAGGCATTATATGGAAGACCTTGAAAGTCGCTATTAAGTTGGTGCAAGATGAGAGATAAACTTGTGCTTGGTTCTGATCTAGTAAGAGTGGTTTCAGTGAAGATCAAATTGATTAAAAAAAGGACGAAGGACACCGAATCTAGACTAAAGAGTTATGCCGATAGGAGGCGGAAAGAACTAAGTTTGACTTGGAAGATCATGTGTTTGTGAAAGTGTCACCTATGAGAGGCATCATGAGGTTTGGAAAGGCTAGAAAGTTAGCACAAAGATATGCTTGTTCATTTCAGATGTTAGAAAAGATCGAAAGATTAGCTTATATAGTTGATTAGTCGATTGCTTTTGTTGGGTTGCGTATTTTGTTTCATGTATTACATCTATGGAAGTGTGTCTGAGACACTAGGGATATAGTGATTCCGAGAGCTATAGAAGACTTGGTTGTTGAACCGAACATGACTTATGTTTGGAAGCCAATTCAATTTGTAGGCCGAGATGATAAAAAGCTTCAGAATAAAGAAGTAAATCTTGTTCGAGTTTAGTGGAGTGAGGACGGGATGATTGTACTTAGGAAACAGACGATAAGGTTAAAGGGACTCATCCCAGGTTATTTGCTTAACTTAGCTTTTATGTTTGCTCTGAGTAGTTGTATGCCATATATATGTGTATGTATGTGTGTATGCAATATTATGATTGATTTTTAATTATGTATTGATAGAAGCATTAATACATTTTTTGAGACGCATGGGTAAATAACCCATGTGTGTGCATGATAGATTAGGCATAAAAAAGTTTAGAGCTTAGTATTGCACCTTATTTGAATTTTAAAGACAAATTCCTATATGTAGGGAAACCTATAACACCTTACAATTTAATAAGTAATTAATTATGAAGTTAGGAAGTGGATAATGTAAAATGGGTAAATATACATGGAACGTATTATTTACTTATTATGCTTGGATGAATCAAGTGGGACTAAGAAAAACCTAGTTGGAAATCTAAATGAATAAGGATTAAATGCAACCATAAAGGCTAACCAATTTATAAGCAAATGGGATAATGAGCCGGTGTCCTAAATTATTCTTTGAAGTAAAGATAACCACTTCTTTCTTTTCGTTTTCTATTACATTCAAACTCAAAAACAAAATCTTAAGCTCTTCAATGGTATTTGTGGCCTAATAACAAGAAGAAGAAAAAGAAAAGGTTAAAGCTAAGTGAACTAGAGACTTCTTCACCTAAAGTATAGGTGAGTAACATATTCCCTAATCTTTTCTCCTTTGTATTCCTCAAAGTAGTATGTTACTCTGGGCATTCCTATGATTTTACTTGTTTAATTAGTATAGGGTATAAAATATGAGGATACGAATATCATGTTAGAAATCAGTTTGGAACGTTAGAATTTATCATTGATTAAATAAATGGTTATAAATTGATTAAGATATGTATATAGGGAAGATCAGTTAGTTATAAGGGTTACTATACATAATTAATCTAATACAGGAATACTGGGAAACAAATTAAGTAGTTTCCGAGGGAAAATTTATTCTAACTGAAGGGTTATGATAGGGAAACGAAGGCTAAATGGGTGATGACCAGAAGGACTATTTGTGTAATACCCCAAAATTTTGTGAAAAATCATTTTTGTAAAATGATTTAATTTTGAAATATTTAGATTTAAATATGGTGAAATTTCTGGAATAAATAGTGTGCAAGTATATGTGTGCACGTGCACACTGAAATGGCACAAGAAAGAACTCCAGATTTCTTGGATTTAAAACAAGAATTAAAGAGCAATACAAACATGATTTTGCAACATGGTTATTTGATTTCTGAGATTTTATGGGTCATCTTAGAAAATAAGAAAAGTAAGTTTTACTTTAGATCAGTAAACAAATTTATTTAAAACCCAGAAAAGAAAATAATATATATATATATATATTTGTAAACTTGTATACATATAGGTGTATATGTTTCTGAATTTAAAAGAGGAATTAAAATAAGCCTAGATAAGATATGTATACAAATATACATTTTTAAATACTGAAAAGTACATATATATATATTAGCAAGTGAAACCATAACATTAAAATGACATGAAATGTGATACAAGTCAATATGCTTGTGTAGGCAAAAATAGCAAAGGGGATTTTCAGAAATAATTAAAATAAATAGAATAGTCACACTTTTGACATGACTAAGTGAGTGGCCATTTTCTGAAAAAGTAAAAGAAAGAAAATGCAGCCTTTAAATTGGTTAATATGGCCGGGGTAATATGAATGAAAAATGCATGATGCTAAGCCAGGACAGAAATGGAATTCTGTTTCAATAAAACCCTAGAGGAAAAATGCTTATAAATAGGCAGTTTAGCCAGTAGAATTATTTTACCCCGAGCTGCATAAAAATAAGAAAAGAAGAAGAAAATATTGAAAGGAAGGAGAAAACACTCAAACAAGAATTTTCTGGATTAATAAGAAGAAACATTTAGGTGAGTAATCTCACTGAGTTCATGGCATTAAGACCTGAGTTGAGGCAGCCACTTTTTATATTGCCATTTATGTATTTCTGGTTTTGATGTATATGATTTCATCAATGCTTTTTGAATGTTTTATTTTAAATCTGATATGATTTAATATGGATGATTTTGATGATCTTTGATTGGTTGAGACATTTGTCTTTGGATGAGTATCATACTGTTTTATTTATACTCATAAATGTTAAAGTTTAGGATCTTAAAAATTATATAGAGAATACTCTCAACTGTTATAGATCTATGGCATGGAAACCTTATAAAAATGATTGGAGCTGCATTATACTTGGTATAAGTGCTGAGGCTTGAAAAGAAAAATGTTAAGGGTGCAATAGAAATTTTCTAAGTGCTGAGCCCTTAATCAAAAAAAAAAACCCACAAGCTAAAATTATGATTGAACCAGATCTTGAATCTGAATCAATCATAAAGGCTTGCAGATCAGTATAACATGCCATGCCTCTTTTACAGTTGAAAATGTTCTTATATTTACTAAGATCAAGACATATTGACCCCATTTAGGAAATGACTGTCTGATTATTTCTGAGGGGAAATTATGCTAGAAGAAATTATGGATGTTTCCATGTTTGCAGTGTCATGTTCACTTAGCATATTTGATGTTAGGATTTAAGACAATACACTAGTAAATAAACTAGGGAAGGGAAGGCCAAGATGACTGCTGGAATGCTTGTCATATTTGAAGTATGCAAGTTGGCACATGGTTTGTTTAAGCCCTGAGATCTTTGTGCAATGATGTGAATTAGTTCATTGCAATGTGTCCCAGTGATTCCTTAATAGCAGATGAGGCAGGGATTTAAATTGAATATTACAACCTGTAAATGAAGAAATAGGAATGTGGATATTTCTTAGGTTGAATGGTATGGAACCAAGATGATTCCAGTAAATGAAATTGATGCCAATAGATAATCATGTTTGCATGATTATGTATGCAAGTGAAGGAATGATAAGTGAATATATCATACCTGAATCAACTTAATTATACTATGTTAAAATATTTGATTGCAGAAATTTGCTTAAATAACAAGTTAGTACCCTTATATTCTCTATTGCTTAATATCATGAATGAATTGATGTTATTCATACCAGATCATAGATCTGACCCTTGTTTGCTCATGGCATCTGGGGTGTCTCATTTTAAAATGAGGAAGCCACTTATGTTCTTTCAGGTAACCCAGGCACTAAGTAAAAATGGAGTTATGGCTTTTATGGAGGAGTGAATGAACATGCTAGCTAGTCTCAATAAGAGTTTAAATTGATTATATCTGCATGTATTCAGGAAAAATATTATGTTTCTAAGACTTCCAGTCATGTAATGAATTCTATTATGGTTAGATGAACTAGTTGTATCATGTTAAATATATTGTTATGCACTAAGGTTTAAAATCTCAAAGGAAAAATCTGACTGGGAAACAATGAAATGATTTTAATTATTGATATGAATGTTTGGAAGAGAAATATGCACATGTAGTTGAGCTACTGTTTTGTATAATTTATATTATGTATTAGTTAACCTTGAGAAATAACAGAGCACTGAGTTTTAGAACTAAAATCTGGATTTAGCAAGAAGTAAACTTAAAGGATTTTATTTTCTTTTTACTGAAATGCTTTGTAAATAAATCTGAATTCATTTCTGAATTGAATTAGGAAAAGTAAAATGTTTTTCTAAAAGCTTCAGATAGAATGAAATGAAAGGTATCTCCCTTGTTTTTGAACTAGTGTATAGCATATACAAGACTCATGAGTTAACCAGCCTCAACTAAATGAAGTATTGGTTGATCATGATAGACTGTATCTTGAAAATATAGATGCATTTCAAAGCATAGTACATTTAGCAATTGTTTCACTCAGTTTTCTGGAAACTGGGCAAAGATAATGACATGTACATAAATACCTGTGTACATGTTGATAAATTGGGCAAAAATATAAATTTAAATTCTTAAAACAGTTGTAGGAATGGGTTTTAAAAATAGTTATGTAAAAAGAATTGTTTTGTATGTTAGGTTATAGGCAAAAAATCAAATATATATGCACAATTATAGGTAGGTATCAGATTTCAACCATACAGGAGAAAAATAAAAAGAAAAACCAAAAATTGTGTTTGAACCGACCAGCATAGCACTCGAACTCGTGACCTTTCATGTATAAGTTAGGCGCGTTTCCATTACGCCTAGATGTTGCTTGTGTTCACTTAGGATCCACTTACTTTTATACTGAATTTGATATTATCCAGACTTTAACATAATCATCTATATTAAAAGCTTGTTTACCACTGATTATTACTTGATCATTTCTTAATCCTAATGACAGACTAAAGTACATGTTTCTAGTGGATATTATGGCCAAAAATCTGAATACAATAATTTATCTGAATTGCTAAAGATCTAAATCAAACAGAATGTTCTTGTACAAAAAATGAAGTATACACTCTGAACTTAGATAAGAAGATCACATACATCTTCATATGTATGTGTATGTTATTAGATATACACTGATATATTTATATTGGTAAGTTATTTTGATCCTGGATATATTTTGTTTATTGGAAAAAGAAAATGACCTTGGAAAAGATATTTGCAATGAATGATATATCTATATATCATCTCTTAGCAAAAAAAAAAAAAAATCCTTATGAAATTAGGGTGGAAATAGGAGGGTCATTTCAGTTGGTATCAGAGCACTTGGTTGCATTGATTGTTAAGTATTATAGAAATGTATAATGTCTGTTTGTTTTGGATGAAATAATTTAGATAAGAAATTAGAAATTATAGAAGCACTCATAATATACTAATACCATTTACCCAGAATTTAGTTAGCAGAACATGGTAGGAAGAGGATCTCATCACAATGCAGGAACCAGTGCACCTCAAATGCTTGATATGCAAGAATTTGTGAGGGTTTTAAGAGATGGAATTGGGCATAGGCCTGAGAACCCACATGAAGAGCTTTCAAAACTACTGAAGACTTATTCCAATTTGGGAGGCAAGAGTTTTGAAGGAACAGAGAGTGTGATGGAAATTCAAGCATGGTTGAGAACACTTGATAGGATTTTCAATGACATGCAGTTGGATGACCAAAGAAAGAGGCAAGTAGCTTCTAGACAACTGAAAGGGGTAGCTTTAAGCTGGTGGGAGGTGATCATAGCTGGAAGAAATGAAAATGAAATCACTTGGAATCAGTTCAAGGAGATGTTGGAGGCAAGATTTGTACCAGCATCAGCCAAGACCATTTTGCTTGAAGAATTTATCAAACTTAGGCAGGGAACTTTGAATGTCACTGAATACACCCAAAAGTTTGAGGGGCTATCTAATTATGGAGCAATGCTAGTGGCAGATGAAGCATCCAAGAATGATAGGTATATAAAAGGGCTGAACCCAGGACTTAGCAGAGCTATGCTACCATATGCAGATAGAACATTTGATCAAGTAATTGATCTGGCTTTGAAACTGGAACAACATGACAAAGAAAGAGAGAAATATAGGAATTTTGAGAGCAACAACAAGAAGGATAAGGGAAGATATCACCCTTATGATAAAAAGAAGGAGGAGGCAGACAACAGGAAGAGTAAAGATACTAAAGCCAATGATACTAAGAAGAAATTGGTTTGCCATCATTGTGGAAAAGAAGGACACATCAAACCAAGGTGCCCAGAGTTAAAAGGAGGAGCCTTCAAATGCTACCTATGTGGGAAAGAGGGGCATATGAAGAGGAACTGTCCTGAGAATAAACAGCAAGGGAAATTGGCAACTTTGGAAGGAAAAGGCAAATCTGCAGTGAAAATTGATGCTGAAAATCATGGCCAAGTGGAAGGTACATTACTCATTTGTGCCATACCCATACCAGTAGTATATGATACTGGAGCAACACACTCTTTGATTTCCTATGAATTAGTTAAAGTGTTAAAATTAAACTGCAAATTGGTTGAAACCCCATTGCTTGTACAAAGTCCCCTAGGGAGTTCTAGTGTTTTGAACATGAATTGTGTGGATGTGGAGTTAAACATAGGAGGAAATATTTTTATTTCCAATTTATATGTTTTAAATTACCCAAATATAGGAGTTATATTGGGGGTAGATTGGTTAAGGCAATTTAAAGCCATAATTAATTTAGACTCATCCACCATATCATTGCAAGATTCTAGAGGCCAGAGAATCACAGTTCTATGTGAAATAGCTAAGGAAGGAAAATTGTATCATTTAGTTGACTTAGAAAAAGATCTGAGTGAACTAACCATTGAAGAAATTCCCATAGTTAATGAATACTTGGATGTGTTTGGGGAAGTTAAGGGTGTTCCACACCACAGACCAGTTGAGTTCCAAATTAATCTCATTCCAGGAGCAAGTCCAATAATCAAGAAACCTTATAGAATGGGGCCAAGTGAACTGAAAGAATTGAAAAATCAGTTGGAAGAATTAGAAGGCAAGGGATTTATAAGGCCAAGCAATTCTTGCTGGGGTTCTCCAGTAGTGTTTGTGAGAAAACATGATGGTACCTTGAGAATGTGCATAGATTACAGAGAACTAAATAAAGTAACCATCAAGAATAAATACCCGTTGCCTAGAATAGATGATCTCTTTGACCAACTCAGTGAAGCTAAAATATTTTCTAGGCTAGACTTAGCATCAGGATTCCATCAAATGAAGGTTGAAGACTCAAGTGTTAAGTATACTGCATTTAACACAAGATATGGCTTATATGAATTTTTGGTCATGCCATTTGGTTTGACAAATGCTCCTTCATATTTTGTTGATTTGATGAATAGAATATTTAGAGATTATCTAGACAAGTTTGTACTGATTTTTATTGATGACATTTTGATTTATTCTAAGACAGTGGAAGAGCATAAAAATCATTTGCATTTAGTTTTGTCAAGACTAAGGGAAAATGATTTAAAGGCAAAATTTTCAAAATGTGCATTTTGGAAAGAAGAAGTGCATTTCCTTGGGCATGTCATCTCTGCCAAAGGAATATCAGTAAACCCTAACAAAGTAGTGGCAATCCAAGCATGGAAAAGGCCTAGCACCATCAGTGAGATTAGATCATTTATGGGGATGGCAGGATATTATAGGAGATTCATAAAAGATTTCTCAAAAATATCATCACCACTTACCAATTTAACTAGAAAGAACCAAGCCTTTGTATGGACAGAAAAATGTGAGCAAGCTTTTATCAAAATAAAAGAAGCCCTGATTGATGCACCAGTATTGAGAGTGCCAGAAGGAAATGAAAATTTGGTTGTGTACACTGATGCAAGTGGCTCCGGGTTAGGGGCTGTGTTGATGCAGCAAGACCAGGTGGTAGCCTATGCATCTAGGCAATTAAAGCCACATGAAACCAGGTATGCAACCCATGATCTTGAACTAGCAGCAGTTGTGTATGCTTTGAAACTTTGGAGACATTATTTGTTAGGTGCCAAATTCATTTTGTACACTGATCATAAGGCACTGAAATATTTATTCTCACAAAAAGATTTGAACATGAGGCAACATAGATGGGTAGAGTTCCTAGCTGCCTATGACCTAGATATACTGTACACACCAGGCAAGGCAAATAAAGTTGCAGATGCCTTGAGTAGACAACATGCCAAGGTAGCCATGTTGATGATGGAAGAGTTTAGGGATTTGTCTATACTTACTGATTTGGAAATTGAGGAAAACAGTGAGGAACAAATGATGCCTATTGAAGAAGGTAAAGGTAAAGGAAAATTAAGTATGATATCTCTGCAATCAGATTTACTTCTTAAGATTGGACAAATGCAGGAACAAGACTTAAACATGATGGAAAAGAAAATGCTCATATCAAAAGGGGAGGAAGTAATAAATTATCAAATTGATAAAAATGGTTATTTAAGGAATAAAAATAGGATATGTGTTCCAGAAAATATAGAATTGAAAGAGGAAATATTAAATGAGTACCATAGGAGTAAGTACTCCATACACCCAGGTAGCACTAAGATGTATCAAAATTTGAAAAGAAATCTTTGGTGGAAGGGGATGAAGTCAGATGTGGCCAGATATGTTGCAAGGTGCATGACTTGCCAACAAGTCAAGGCAGAGACACAAAGGCCATCAGGACTATTGCAACCCCTTAGTA
The DNA here is from genome assembly GCA_030737815.1 of Allium fistulosum. Classification (NCBI taxonomy): domain Eukaryota; kingdom Viridiplantae; phylum Streptophyta; class Magnoliopsida; order Asparagales; family Amaryllidaceae; genus Allium; species Allium fistulosum. The sequence continues at coordinate 696,891,525 of CM060904.1, forward strand.
TACCACAGTGGAAGTGGGAGGATATATCTATGGATTTCATAGATGGTCTTCCTAGATCTAAGAAGGGAAACACAAGTATATGGGTAATAGTGGATAGGCTAACTAAGGTAGCACATTTTATCCCAGTTAAAACAGAAAGAAATGCTCCAAAATTGGCTCAAATATTCATGAAAGAGGTAGTAAGGTTGCATGGCATACCCAAAACCATTGTGAGTGATAGGGATACCATCTTCACCTCAAGATTTTGGAAAAGTTTTCAAGAGGCTATGGGGAGTGAATTGTGCTTAAGCACTGCCTACCATCCACAATCAGATGGTCAAACTGAGGTGGTGAACAAAGTCTTAGAGGATTTGTTGAGAGCATGTACACTGGACTTTGGAGGCAACTGGGAAGACCACCTCCATCTAGCTGAATTCACCTACAATAACAGTTACCAAAGCACCATAGGGATGGCACCATTTGAAGCCTTATATGGCAAGCCATGTTTATCACCTATATGCTGGGTAGAGGCTGGAGAAAGGGCTATTCTTGGACCTGAATATGTTAAAGAAACCACAGAGAAAATTGGGTTAATAAGAAAAAGAATAGCAGCAGCTCAAGATAGGCAAAAGAAATTTGCAGATAGGAAGAGAAAGCAAGTGGAATATGAAGTGGGAGACTTTGTTTTCATCAAGATTTCACCTATGAAGAAAGTCATGAGATTTGGCAAGCAAGGTAAGCTTACACCAAGGTATGTTGGACCCTATAAAATTCTGGAAAGAATTGGTTCATTGGCTTACAAATTAGAACTACCAGAGGAGATGAAAGCAATGCATAATGTTTTTCATGTGTCCCAACTTAGAAAATGGATACATGATAAGGAAGACATTTTGGAAAAGCCTACCAAAATTCAAATAAATCCTGACTTGGTTTATGAAAAAGAACCAGTGGGGATTATAGCCAAGGAAGAAAAGAAATTAAGGAGCAAAACCTTGAAACTAGTTAAGATCCAGTGGAGTAGTGATCCTAATGACTGCACATGGGAGTTAGAGGATAAGATTAGAATGGATTATCCTAAGCTTTTTGCAAATTAAAAGGTAATTTTTTTTTTCTTCTGGAAAAATTATTTGTTATGCATGGTTGATATGGTTGAATTTGTTTGCTTATGCATATATTTGATAAGTTTTCAGAAAAGAAAAATGATGCTTACTAAATGTTAGAAAAATTGTGAGGACACAATTCCTAAAAGGAGGGGTGAATGTAATACCCCAAAATTTTGTGAAAAATCATTTTTGTAAAATGATTTAATTTTGAAATATTTAGATTTAAATATGGTGAAATTTCTGGAATAAATAGTGTGCAAGTATATGTGTGCACGTGCACACTGAAATGGCACAAGAAAGAACTCCAGATTTCTTGGATTTAAAACAAGAATTAAAGAGCAATACAAACATGATTTTGCAACATGGTTATTTGATTTCTGAGATTTTATGGGTCATCTTAGAAAATAAGAAAAGTAAGTTTTACTTTAGATCAGTAAACAAATTTATTTAAAACCCAGAAAAGAAAATAATATATATATATATATATTTGTAAACTTGTATACATATAGGTGTATATGTTTCTGAATTTAAAAGAGGAATTAAAATAAGCCTAGATAAGATATGTATACAAATATACATTTTTAAATACTGAAAAGTACATATATATATATTAGCAAGTGAAACCATAACATTAAAATGACATGAAATGTGATACAAGTCAATATGCTTGTGTAGGCAAAAATAGCAAAGGGGATTTTCAGAAATAATTAAAATAAATAGAATAGTCACACTTTTGACATGACTAAGTGAGTGGCCATTTTCTGAAAAAGTAAAAGAAAGAAAATGCAGCCTTTAAATTGGTTAATATGGCCGGGGTAATATGAATGAAAAATGCATGATGCTAAGCCAGGACAGAAATGGAATTCTGTTTCAATAAAACCCTAGAGGAAAAATGCTTATAAATAGGCAGTTTAGCCAGTAGAATTATTTTACCCCGAGCTGCATAAAAATAAGAAAAGAAGAAGAAAATATTGAAAGGAAGGAGAAAACACTCAAACAAGAATTTTCTGGATTAATAAGAAGAAACATTTAGGTGAGTAATCTCACTGAGTTCATGGCATTAAGACCTGAGTTGAGGCAGCCACTTTTTATATTGCCATTTATGTATTTCTGGTTTTGATGTATATGATTTCATCAATGCTTTTTGAATGTTTTATTTTAAATCTGATATGATTTAATATGGATGATTTTGATGATCTTTGATTGGTTGAGACATTTGTCTTTGGATGAGTATCATACTGTTTTATTTATACTCATAAATGTTAAAGTTTAGGATCTTAAAAATTATATAGAGAATACTCTCAACTGTTATAGATCTATGGCATGGAAACCTTATAAAAATGATTGGAGCTGCATTATACTTGGTATAAGTGCTGAGGCTTGAAAAGAAAAATGTTAAGGGTGCAATAGAAATTTTCTAAGTGCTGAGCCCTTAATCAAAAAAAAAAAAACCCACAAGCTAAAATTATGATTGAACCAGATCTTGAATCTGAATCAATCATAAAGGCTTGCAGATCAGTATAACATGCCATGCCTCTTTTACAGTTGAAAATGTTCTTATATTTACTAAGATCAAGACATATTGACCCCATTTAGGAAATGACTGTCTGATTATTTCTGAGGGGAAATTATGCTAGAAGAAATTATGGATGTTTCCATGTTTGCAGTGTCATGTTCACTTAGCATATTTGATGTTAGGATTTAAGACAATACACTAGTAAATAAACTAGGGAAGGGAAGGCCAAGATGACTGCTGGAATGCTTGTCATATTTGAAGTATGCAAGTTGGCACATGGTTTGTTTAAGCCCTGAGATCTTTGTGCAATGATGTGAATTAGTTCATTGCAATGTGTCCCAGTGATTCCTTAATAGCAGATGAGGCAGGGATTTAAATTGAATATTACAACCTGTAAATGAAGAAATAGGAATGTGGATATTTCTTAGGTTGAATGGTATGGAACCAAGATGATTCCAGTAAATGAAATTGATGCCAATAGATAATCATGTTTGCATGATTATGTATGCAAGTGAAGGAATGATAAGTGAATATATCATACCTGAATCAACTTAATTATACTATGTTAAAATATTTGATTGCAGAAATTTGCTTAAATAACAAGTTAGTACCCTTATATTCTCTATTGCTTAATATCATGAATGAATTGATGTTATTCATACCAGATCATAGATCTGACCCTTGTTTGCTCATGGCATCTGGGGTGTCTCATTTTAAAATGAGGCAGCCACTTATGTTCTTTCAGGTAACCCAGGCACTAAGTAAAAATGGAGTTATGGCTTTTATGGAGGAGTGAATGAACATGCTAGCTAGTCTCAATAAGAGTTTAAATTGATTATATCTGCATGTATTCAGGAAAAATATTATGTTTCTAAGACTTCCAGTCATGTAATGAATTCTATTATGGTTAGATGAACTAGTTGTATCATGTTAAATATATTGTTATGCACTAAGGTTTAAAATCTCAAAGGAAAAATCTGATTGGGAAACAATGAAATGATTTTAATTATTGATATGAATGTTTGGAAGAGAAATATGCACATGTAGTTGAGCTACTGTTTTGTATAATTTATATTATGTATTAGTTAACCTTGAGAAATAACAGAGCACTGAGTTTTAGAACTAAAATCTGGATTTAGCAAGAAGTAAACTTAAAGGATTTTATTTTCTTTTTACTGAAATGCTTTGTAAATAAATCTGAATTCATTTCTGAATTGAATTAGGAAAAGTAAAATGTTTTTCTAAAAGCTTCAGATAGAATGAAATGAAAGGTATCTCCCTTGTTTTTGAACTAGTGTATAGCATATACAAGACTCATGAGTTAACCAGCCTCAACTAAATGAAGTATTGGTTGATCATGATAGACTGTATCTTGAAAATATAGATGCATTTCAAAGCATAGTACATTTAGCAATTGTTTCACTCAGTTTTCTGGAAACTGGGCAAAGATAATGACATGTACATAAATACCTGTGTACATGTTGATAAATTGGGCAAAAATATAAATTTAAATTCTTAAAACAGTTGTAGGAATGGGTTTTAAAAATAGTTATGTAAAAAGAATTGTTTTGTATGTTAGGTTATAGGCAAAAAATCAAATATATATGCACAATTATAGGTAGGTATCAGATTTCAACCATACAGGAGAAAAATAAAAAGAAAAACCAAAAATTGTGTTTGAACCGACCAGCATAGCACTCGAACTCGTGACCTTTCATGTATAAGTTAGGCGCGTTTCCATTACGCCTAGATGTTGCTTGTGTTCACTTAGGATCCACTTACTTTTATACTGAATTTGATATTATCCAGACTTTAACATAATCATCTATATTAAAAGCTTGTTTACCACTGATTATTACTTGATCATTTCTTAATCCTAATGACAGACTAAAGTACATGTTTCTAGTGGATATTATGGCCAAAAATCTGAATACAATAATTTATCTGAATTGCTAAAGATCTAAATCAAACAGAATGTTCTTGTACAAAAAATGAAGTATACACTCTGAACTTAGATAAGAAGATCACATACATCTTCATATGTATGTGTATGTTATTAGATATACACTGATATATTTATATTGGTAAGTTATTTTGATCCTGGATATATTTTGTTTATTGGAAAAAGAAAATGACCTTGGAAAAGATATTTGCAATGAATGATATATCTATATATCATCTCTTAGCAAAAAAAAAAAAATCCTTATGAAATTAGGGTGGAAATAGGAGGGTCATTTCAATTTGGTTGTAGACTAGATCCATATTTTGTACTGAGCGTAACAGATAACGGCCGAAAAAGGCTAAGTCAAATGAATCGGAATTCGATATATGGAAAGTTAGTAGTAGAGGTGCAAGAATGGTTTCCAATGTGTACCGAAGACCAATGCTGAAGGAGGTAGATCTGAACCGAAATGTTAATAAAACCAAAGTATTAAGTATAATGGAATAAATAAAAATGCTATGAAAAGAAAGGTTTAAGTCTAGGGTTGGAAAACGAAGATATTAACTAGCGACCAAAGGTGGTCAACTGTTAATGAGGAGTTATGAGTAGAGGAGGTGATTTCAAATAAATTAAAGAGTTAAGTTTACAAATCACCAAAAACAAACTATAAAAGGCTTCCCTAGACGATACGATAACATTAAGTGACGTGGGTAGTGTAACTCTTGGAGAAATGTGTACACCAGAACTGGTTACTTCTGGAGATAATAAGGCACGATAAAGCTTATGATGGTGGAGATCTAAACCTGAGACATTAATGAATAGTGCAATCAATATTAATGACGATTAGTTGAGCGTTAGCTTAATAGATAGTTAAGCGAAAATCCTAATAGTGGATGGTTAGGTAGTGGAATCAGTTGAAGGAGTAAGGTTTGTATAGCATTTGCAAACCAAAAATGAAGGGGTAAGGCATATTGTTGCATCCGAATACTATATATTAATTACACATCTACCATTCGCCTATTAGTGTTATATCCATGTTTATTTCCGTTGTATCTGGTGTTAGTGCTTGCATCGTCATATGGAGGACATTAATAGCTATACCGTTTGATTTCTTTCTCACCCCATGTGGGCGTGATTAGGCTGTGAAAATAATTGTTAAGTCTATAAAGGCATGTTTCATTTAGTATTTCTACTCTGCTAATTCAAGACTATATAATATAACTGACCCCATCTTTGTCGTCGAAAGATAATTTCAAGGCGACTACAACACATTTTGGTTCCACCTTTGGGTTTCGGAATGAGGGATGTTACACACCTGCTCGCCTTTCCAAGCCTCCTAGCTTTCCCTGTCTGTCTGTCCTAAGGTCGTATGGACCGCTCCACCAATCATGTTTCGTCTTTACTCGGTAGACATCTAACAAAAGTGTTGAGTCACCTCTGTATAAAGTGACGACAACTCCGTTTATCCCCATAACAAGAACAGCATAAAACGATACTGTTCATCTGACAAAAGTATTGATGTGCAGCAACCACCTTTTGTCTTTCACAGTCCACATGACAATGATGTCACTATTCACCGACATTCTATCCCTATGCCGCCTTTCTGACAAAAACATGCCTTAGTACTGCCCATCAACTGGCCCTCATTCGAGTCGTTCTCTCTATTTGCATTTGAACCATACAACTTTATTAGCGACGATGAGAATTCCTAGGGCTCAATGTTTCAATCTAAGTCCTTTAAACTAGAGTTTAGCTACTATAAATAAGTTCTACATGCACATGTACAATGATCAAATTTTCATTTATTGCTTGCAATATTGCTCTTGTAACCAAATGTAGGCAATGAAATTAGTAACTATAGTGGACATAGATCTTCATGAAGATCGAACTGCTCTAAACCTTGTGTCATTTGTTTTTCATGCATTATATTTCATAAGCTCTACAATTTTCATTTCTTGAGCACGGTGTTAGTAAATTGCCTTTGGTAATATCTATTCCAAAACATAACTCCGAGGTTGGCTAAAATTTTGTCAGCACTTTAAAATTTGCAATTTCTATATGAATTTTGGATATGAAAGGAGTATGTAAGAGGCAAATAAATTATTCAAATTATAATAAGCATTAACATACAACATATGCATACACACACACTCATGTGTGTGTATTAGCACCTCTATTATATTTTCAATTGCATGATTTTTACTAGTATGAAAATTTATAGATATGTTCATAGCATACCTATGTTTATCTCCACAAAACTTGAGCCCATTTAAATATAAATAACATGATGAATTCTATGTTTCAAACCAACGATAAAATAAATATTTTAATGATTAATACTAACTTATTATTTTAATGAAGTTGGAAATTTCAAAACGATCTCATATTTTGTAAAGATAATACTCATAATGTAGATCAAATATCTACAAAATTTCATAGTATTTCAAATCGTATAACTCAAAATATTATAGGAGTGCTAAAGGGATGGTCCAAAAGAGGGGTGTTATACACAAACATATGGTTGTTATGGTATGGGTAACTATTACTGATACGAGAAAACCGTTAGCACACCGATACCACTAGTAAATGAAAAATGTTTACCGATACTTTACCGTTACCATTGGTAAAATGATCATTAGTATACCGCTATGGTAAATCATTGATTGGTATTGGTAAATTTACCAGTACATAAAACATTAAAATTTTATTGTATTAAAATTTTAATAATGATAAAAAAATATTATTCCTTATTCTAACTCCATTATATTTATATCAGTATTTTGACTATATAACAATATGAAATAATAACATTGCTAATATTAGGCTTCAAAACCTAATATATAAAAAACAAACATCATAACAAATAACACGGCGAACAACTTCTTAAAATATGATATTACCTTTAAAAGTATACGTAGTATGATTAATTTAAACACAGGAAAAACAAAGTTAATATGACTGCTAAGTTTACCGTTATCACTGGCTTTAACATTTCTTTACCGTTAATAATGGTAAATTTACCATTACCATACCGATAGCACCGGTATACTGACGTAGCTAAATATTGGTTACCAATACGCTGTTATTGGTATGATAATGGTAAATTTATTATCATCATAATAGCGCTGCACAGACACATGTATATGTATGATGTAAAAACTTAAGATAAGTTAAATTAGTAGACAATAACAATTTTCCACGCGTCTTTATGATTTACTTAAACAAAAAGTACCAAAACTATATCGCATTAAAAGTGCTACGTCTAACCATTAAATTTATTTTACAAGAACTATGCTTTAATTGAAAAGTGTGTTGCGTATTAGTATAGGAGAATGAAGAAAAGTAAACTATTAAATTTACTTAAAATGTTGAATGCTTAAATGTTGAATGATAGAAAAATCGTTTGTTTGCTAAATTTTAAACTTCTGCTGGGATATTTAGTAATTATGACATTATTTTAATGACATTAGTCCATGCATCACTGTAATGAATATGATGGTATAGTTTCATAATATTAATATTAGAATATTAAAAAGTTATTAATATAGTAATTACAATTTCATATAATACAATTAATATAATAAGAACATGTTTGGCAAAAACTTATTTTTAAACCCCTTAAAAGGAGTTTTGAATAGTAACTATTAAGTAGTTTTAAATAGTGATTTATATGTAAAAGTGGTTGGATGCAATTTGACTTTTAATATGTCTTCAAAAATATTATCATTTGGTGCTATCTCGTTTTTCAAAAATATACATATCTTCAATATGTCTTCATCTCTTTAGTTTAGTGCTATTAAATTTGTTCCCGCTATTAAATTTGTTCCCTCCATAAATATCTTCTTAAACATGTTCAATTAAATATCTTCAGTGCTAGTTTATTTGTTCTCTTCATAAACGTCTCCTTAAATCACTTCAATTTTAAAGTTTCTGCAACATATTATCATTTGATGTTTAATTAAAATTAATGAAAAAATATATCAAATATTTTTTTTTCCTTGAAAATATGATTGAACGGTTGATTTCCATCGTTGGATGGTTATACTAGTAATTACAATTTCATGAAAAACACCTTGTATAATAAGAATCTATTTGGCAGAAACTTATAAGTAGTTGTCAAATATACTCTAAATATCAATTGCCCGACGAATTACATTAAGTGTGAAAGTTATTTTTCTCAACATGGTTTTGACATTGAAAACTTTACAAGTATATTTAAATCAACTTTTTAAGGGTGTATATAAGAAAATAAAGCTGTTTAGAATTCTTTAAATGAAATAAACTATTTTCCTTAAATGAAAAACGCTGAATTTAAAGAAAAGCTTAACGCTAAATATTAGCTGCTTCCAAACAAACAACACTATTTAATCCTCTTATCGCTTGTTTTCAGTTCGATCAAGCAGCGCTGATTCTAACAACCAAACTCCAACAGTTCTTCTCTTTCCCGTCTTTCTCCATTTTTTCTCTCTTTATTTATTTATTTATTTCCTTTTCAGACATTCTGTATACCCATTTTTATGAAATTCTTGTTCGAGTTTTGTAAATTTTCTTTTATGAATTTTGGCCTGATTTAGTCCGGCATTAAAATAAAAGATGGGTACGAGTTAATTTTCTAAAATTGGTGTGGAAATCCAGTGAATACAACAGCTGGAGCATTGTTTAGAAAGTAATTAAGTAAATTCATGAATTTACTTGTCTGGTTTCTAGTGTATAAATTCCCTTGCTTCATGTTATGTGTATGAGATCTCGTATTATTTAGCTCAGATCTTTTTTTGTCTTCTTTACTGTTTAGGAGGAATCAATCAAAAATTTTGAAGATCAAGCCATCTATTACATTTTATAAATTTCAGTAAAAGGTTTGGGATGGAGCTACCAAAGGGTTATATAACCCCAAATCAGTGGATTCCAATCACTCCAAATCCCGTGCCGATGAGAAGGACTTCGAATTTGCGTGAAATTCTGGAACGTAATGCAGGGGTTCGTAATAATCATGCTCAAACGAGGGGTTTGGGATTTAATGGTGATGAGTTGGGTCAAGTTCCATTTAGGGAGCTTTTGGAAGCCGATGATCCAGCGGGGAGGAGTTCTGTGAATCCTTATTGGGTGGGAGCTGGTGGTAGTACCCGATTAGGGCAAACAAATCCGGTTGAAAGTGTTACTAATATCCCGTTTAATTCCAACTCAAACGTGGTGGGGGATTTGAATTACCTTTTTACAAACCGTGTAGACCACTTTAATGCTAACTTTAATACTAGTTCTCCAGTAAACCAGGTGCCATTGATCTCTGCAGAAGACGTGTATACCCGTCATCTGCTGTCAAATGAGTTGGATACCCGTTATGTTTATACACATGCTGGTACGTTGGGACAGAGCAATGTTGATAGGAGGTCGATTGGATCAAGTCAGGAGTTTGTGAACGGTCCGATTCAGTCTATTTTAGAGCCAACTCTTCATTGTAAGTTTTTTTTTTGTTCATGCATTTTGTTTTGTTTTTGTTTTTGGTTTTTTTATTTTATTTGTTTTTTTGTTTTTTTTGTTTTTTTATTAGCTTGATTTTATGTTAGGGGACATGTACTTTGTTATCTAGAATTTGATCTGAATTTGTATTCATCCAATAGAAGACATGTACTTTGCTGAAATGTGTTTCTTACATGTATCACAGTTACAGTTGTTGGAAATCTTGTTTGAAATATTACGAACTAATACTGATAAATGTTTCTGGATTCAGTTTTAATAACTATGTATTTTAACTTTTATGCGCCAATAAGAACACATGCCGATTCAGTTTGATTTCTACTTCTTTAAGCAAATACACTTTTTTTTTTTAATTTTGTTTATGGGGTTGCAAGTGATGTATTAACAATGAAAACAGAAGGGAATCAAAGTACTTAAGAAACCTCAGTTGGTTTGTTGGTAGTGTAAACTATAAGATAATAAGTTAGTGAATTGTTTTACTGTGTTCTATTTTATGTGTTTTTTGAAGTTAAAATTTAGGGATGATTCATTTGAATGCCATTATAGCTTAAGTAGTCGAAAATTATTCATGAGCAAACCAAAATTGATTATATTCTCTTATATGTCAACTTAGTTCCCAGATTCTAATTGCACATCCAAACTCTTATAAGCTTCCAATGCTATAAAGAAATGGTTAACTAGTAATCAATTAATCATTTTAATTTGATGTAAATTAAGCAATTAACATAAGTCTTATTCTATAGCTGTACGGCCAAACATTAAAAACAATATGGTTTTGCAGAGATTATACGGACTTTAGTTACTTTGTGATAGGTTGTATGAAATCTGGTGGAGTAAACAGTCCACGTAATGTATTTTCTTTGAACAGAATCATGATAGATTTCAATTTACATCTCTTTTGATATATTATGAACACCTTTTCTTCACACAACATGCTCTGTTTTTCCTGTTATGCCTTCTTTATCCAAAATTAAATTTAATGCATAAAAAGTTATGAAGTAAAGGCATAGATGGATGTAGTATATGATACTTCTAGTTAAATAGATGTGTGTGCATAGTTATCAGCATTTTGTGCTGTGTGTTTAGGATACAGAGGGCATTCAAATATTAAGGAGCGATATTGAAAAATATTTTTGGCTTCAATTTTAGTAACTGCATGCTAATTTTTATGCCCTCAATAAGAACGCATACTGATCCTGTTCTTCTACTTCTTTAAGTGATTTGAATTATTATTTTTAAATTTTTTGTTAAATTTTTTTTTATGAAGATTCCTAACAAAAATGGAAGGGAGTAAAAGTATTTTAAAAACCTTGGTTGGATTTCTGATTCTGTAAACTTTAACAAGTTAGTGAGTAATGTCATTATTCTCCATTTAGAAGTAGAAATTTGGTGAACTACAATTATCTTTGGGGAGAACTGCGACTGATTTCAACTTACAGCTCATTTGATATATTATGAACGCTTTTTCTTCACACAAGCAGCTCTGTTTTTCCTGTTATGTACTCTTAATAAAAAACGAATGCATAAAATGGTACGAACTAAGGGCATAGATGGATGTAGTATTGGGCAATTCACATAGTTCAACAAGTATGTGCAAAATTTCAGCATTTTGTCTTTGTGTTTAGAATAAAGAGGGTATTCAAATATTTAAAACTGATATCGATAAATATTTTTGGATCAAGTTTTAGCGACTATATGCATTCATGTCCCCAGCAAGAAGTTAAGAGAAAATGGGAGTAAAAGTACTAAATAAATCTTAGTTGGCTTTTTGGCACTGTAAACTTTATGGTCTATTTTAAGTATTTTTTGAAGTACAAATTCAGTGATTATTCATTTTCATGCCATTATATCTTAAGCAGTTGCAAGTTATTCCTGAATTTATTCTCGTAGCTTTTCTTATTCTTATGTGATGTCTACTCGGTCATAAAATGTGTACTACTAATTTGTCTTTTATCTTTTTCAGATAACTCACACATGTCCTTTTTACCGAATCTCAACTCATTGCCAGAAAATATCATACCAGGCACTTCTGCAGGCAATAAAATGACCATTCCATCAACCCCGTTAAACATCGACAAATTTCAAAGGAACATGAATCAGAATTACATGCCGCTTGAAATAATTGATCTGGAAAGTGAAACAGCAAACAATCAGATAAATCAACAGTTTATGAATCAAGGTGAATCGTCGCAAATCATTACTTCTCAACAGAAGGATATTGGTAGAAATGTGGTCGTTAATGGATCTGAAGGACATGGAGAGAATAACACTACAGACTTGAATAGTACCCCACCACCGAAAACAAAAAGAAAGAAGCACAGGCCCAAGGTTGTTAGGGAAGGCAAACCAGTAAGACCACCAAAAGCTGCAACTCCAAAACCCACAGATGGAAACGAACCTACACCTCGGAAGAGAAAGTATACCCGAAAGAAAGGCGTTGATGCACAAGCCACTCCAGCAACCAATGTTGTGGAAAATGCTGATAATAGTCCCCAGACTAGTAATAAGCGTGTGAGACGTAGTCTGAAGTTTGATGAACCTCGATCGCAGGAGGCGGTTGGAAATAACGTGGCTGGAACTGAAATTCGAGAGGCAGAAAAAACTGTACATGGATTTGACTTGAATGTGTCACTAAATCAGTTTGGTTCTCAAAATGTGACTTTTCCACAACATCCTCATCAATCCCAAAATTTGCAACATGAAGCAATGGAAAGAAGAAAAAATGATTTTGCAGGAATGGTGAATGGTATGACTTCATCCATAGATAATGGAGAAGATATTAATAGACTAGTAAGGACAATTAATGACCAAGGAAGAAAAAGAGGCAGCTATCATGTTAGCGATAGCTTGAATGAAAGTTGCACTGATTTGCACAAGAGGAGGCGGACAGAGAACGCCTTGAACGCCTATAGTTCAAGGATTTCAATACAAAATGGTAGCAATCTGGAATCGACTTTTGCAGATATACAAAGGATAATGGCATTTCAGAATATGCAATCGTCGAAGAATATGATGACTAATCAGATGACAAGTGGAGTTCAAGCTCCTAATACTGCGAGGTGCCTTGATGTCTCAAATAATGGCACTCATGTTCAAGCTTCTAATTTGATTAATGGCCACAATTTTTCATCTCCCAACACAATAAATAATCATGTTCGAGCTCCTAACACGATGAATTTCAACAAGATCACTACAATTACTGCACTGACTCCTAATGCAGTAAATTGCCACAAAGTTTCATCAACTCCTACCGTAAACAATGAAGTGCCTTGTCTTCAAAAAACTTCAACTTCTGAAAAAGCAACACGGGTTCATATTATTAGTGGTACAAACCATGAAGCGTGTAGACCAAAGACACATGTAGAAGCTGTTACTGATAATCAAGTGAAGTTGAAAACCAGAACTCCTAGAAAGAAGAAAAGCCCTTGTATTACTTCCAAGCCCACAAATAGCAAACAAATGGAGAACATTGTTCCTAATACTCAGTCGGGATCAACCAAAATACCAAATAATAACTATAAACCATCGGGTGTACTCATTACTTATAAGGACCCTATAGATGCTCTTGCAAGAAAGCTAGAGCAGTTGAATATTAATGATGCTCTTGACAGTGTAATGCCTAATCTAGAAAATGCACTTGTTCCTTATGCAAATGGAGATAGGGCCATGGTTCCGTTTGAGAACCCACTTGAATTTTTGAAGAAAAAGAAGCCTCGACCGAAGGTCGATTTGGATCCCGAGTCAAACCGGGTGTGGAAACTTTTGATGGGGCTGGAAGATGACGAAGAAAAAGATGTCAACAAAGAAAAATGGTGGGAGGAAGAAAGAAGACTTTTTCTTGGTCGTGCTGAATCTTTCATTTCTAGGATGAAACTCATCCAAGGTACTCTTATTTTTTATTACATAGATAGCATACAATATCATTGCTATATGCACTGCAATTTACCTTCCCCAATACCCATATAGAAAATTTCTGTTTTTACCATTGTTCCGGAATAAAATATCAATCAGTTATTATTTACTCAGTATTCTGGTTTGATAAATTTTTATTACAGTTTGTCCCTTGGTGTTCCATAATTATTTGAAAAATAATTTAGCCTATTTTGTTCTAATAAATAAATTTAGTAAGATTTCTAGTGTTGTTTGGAAGGAGATATGGATTTCGATGTGCAGTAGATCAGGCAATCTATGCTCTTATTGTGTTCTAAACAAAGACACTCATATATAAATTACAAAAGGACACTCTAAATGAAAATAAAAGTAAAATTCCACACTAATAGTTCAATAGGCTGTTCTTGACATCATATACTGAGAACGAACAAGAAACAAAAGAATAAGATACAAAAGTTAATTTAAAACTTTGATTATATTGTATGTAGAAGAAGACAATTGCACTTAATTAATATAGTTGAGCAGTAATGTACTAGTAGCTGCAAGTTTACTAGTTTCTATTATTTTAGAACTGTAAGAATTAAAGATCCAATAAACACTAATCGATGAATTTTTGAAATGGATGTTTTGTGAATGCTACTTGGACAATATGGAACCTTTTTATTTTTTATTTTTGATAAGAAGCCACTTACAAAATCTTTATAAACATACACATAGGCTTTTGCATAGTCAAATCTGCCTTAACTGGCATGCTTACAATATACAACTGTATATTAGACTGTTCAGGGATTTGCTTGCCCTTGTCATTTTATGTACCAAAAATATACCAAAAGTAAAAATTCATGGGGCTCCAACTGTTTTTGGCCCCTAAATATTTGCTTGGTTTGCTTTATAAATGAGCCGGCTTTGCCTTAACCAATGGGAATAACAGTAAGAAGTGCAAGCTTAGCATTTTGTATTACATTTTTGTATCTATATATTTCAGAGAGTATGATGTACATGAGAATAAATTACATATCTTCATCTCTTTATGTAGGTGATAGGAGATTTTCTCCATGGAAGGGGTCAGTTGTAGATTCAGTTATTGGAGTTTTTCTTACTCAGAATGTTTCAGATCATCTTTCTAGGTAAAACTTGTTTCTCACATGAAGTTCAAAATGATTTCTAGTATCAAAGTTCATACTTTTCGTCATATTTACAGCTCTGCGTTCATGTGTCTTGCTGCAAGATTTCCACTACAAGCAAAAGTTGATGACCGGGCTACAGGTTTAGAAACTGCAAGTAGCCCTATAATTATATTAGATGAAGACTATAGCAACAATGAGTTAAAGAAGATTGGCCCTGACGAATTAAATAACAGCAAAAAATCTCAAGAAAGTAATTTTGATTTCAATGAAATGGAGCTAGGCCTAGGTCAAAAATCTCCTGATAGCGTTCTAGCTACTTCCGTTATTTTACCTAGTTCAACAAGTGATGCGGAATTTCACTGCATTGTATCATCTCCAAACTCTTCAGAGTCATCAAAAACTTGTTCAGATTGTCCAGATCAAGCATTTAACATAAATGGTTTAAATCCATTATCTAACTTTGAAGCTACGGAATTGCTAACTGGAAGTAGGGGCAATGGTTATAATTCATTTACCGAGCTTTTACAGATGGCAAACGATAGAGTGTTAAGTAGTAATCCACAGGTGCCTTTTAATAATCAGGTTGATTGGTCCAGCTTTCAGGATAATTTCTTGGATTCTGGTTTTGGTGGAAATTCATGTGCTAAACAAATGAACTCATCGAAGGTAAATCAATCTACCATGCACGATGATCAACTAAAAAGGAATAGCATGATCAAGCCAGAAGTTCAAGAAGAAATCAGCAATAAATCCACAGTAAAAAAATCATCAAAAGGCAATAAGGCACCAAAAGTTGAAACGAAGAAAAGGAAGACTTCGGAGGCTTTCGATTGGGATAGCTTGAGAAGAAATGTATGTAAAAATCATGACAAAAAAATGAGGAGATCTGACGCGATGGATTCATTAGACTATGAAGCATTGAGGCAAGCTGATGTGAAGGATATATCCCTTGCAATTAGGGAAAGAGGGATGAACAATATGCTTGCAGAGAGAATGAAGGTTTATTTTTATGTTTTACCTTAGTGTGCTATATGTTGATAAGACTATATAACATGTGAAATACAGAGGCCTGCACTTATTTTTGTTGCTTAATCGTGTGATAACTGAAATTGGGTAGAATTACATCTCACTGGCCCTCTGAATTCAAATTTAACCAAGTGCATTACTACGTAAAATTCAACTGGTTAGTTATATTATAACTGTAATCATATTGCTTGTAACATATTTCTTCTACATTATTATTTGTGATAGAAACATGTCGTTATTTAGTTGAATTATTACCAATTATATACTATTATTATTTATTTTCAGGCTTTTCTGAATCGGTTAGTTAAAGATCATGGAAGCATTGATCTTGAGTGGTTAAGGGATGTTCCTCCAGAAAAGGCTAAGTAAGACATTGAAACTTTTTTATTTTATTTTGCAGTCACAAACATTATTCTTATTTGTTTTGTGGCATCTCTATCCATGCTAAAAAAAATGCTTACTTTCTATGTGTAATATTTGAGAACATCTATATATTGTTTCAGGGACTACCTTCTTAGCATTAGGGGATTAGGGCTTAAAAGCGTTGAGTGTGTTCGTCTTTTGACACTTCACCATCTAGCCTTTCCTGTAAGCATCCAAAATTCAAGATCTTTTTTATGAATTAATATTTTCATATTATTATTATACATCTTTCAAATTTTGCGTTACCGAACTAGGTTGACACGAATGTTGGCCGTATTGCTGTAAGGCTTGGATGGGTTCCACTTCAGCCTTTGCCCGAGTCACTTCAGCTTCATCTTCTAGAAATGTGAGCTATTGCTCTTTTTATTTTTATTTTTTGATTTAACAAATTAATTGTAAACCATCTTATTACTATATAACAAAGGTACCCAATGCTGGAGACAATCCAGAAGTATTTATGGCCCAGATTATGCAAACTTGACCAGGGAACGTTGTAAGTTCTTTATCCTTTTAGCAAACAAATTTCTATTTTTTTTTATTTTTTTTTGATCTGCATATTTTAAATTATTACCATATTCGACTTTGCTAGGTACGAATTGCATTATCATCTGATTACGTTCGGGAAGGTAATTCCATGATTTTTAAGAAGTGTCCATGTATGGTCTTCAATTATCTCTCTCTCTCACTCTCTCTCACTCTCTCTCACACACACACATTAGGATGTGTGTGCATGTGTATATATATGTATGTATATGTATGTAGGTATATTATTTAACGACGATGATTAATTTAATCATGTATAATTCTGAATTTGCACATAGGTATTTTGCACAAAAAGCAAACCTAATTGCAATTCATGCCCAATGAGGGGGGAATGCAAACACTTTGCAAGTGCATTTGCAAGGTGAGTTACTAAACGTAGTTGATTATAGTTGTTCTGATACCGTTGCATTAATAGGGTCGGCTATTGTAAAATGATATTCATTTTAGTATATACCATTTTTCTTTAATTTTGCATTTAACAACTTAGAATACCAACATCTATGTTGAGCAACTCATTGTCTGAATTTGCATCAAAATTATGTCAAACTAGGGTTA
Source organism: Allium fistulosum (assembly GCA_030737815.1). Lineage (NCBI taxonomy): Eukaryota > Viridiplantae > Streptophyta > Magnoliopsida > Asparagales > Amaryllidaceae > Allium > Allium fistulosum. The sequence goes on from CM060904.1 coordinate 696,909,105, forward strand.
TCATTCAACGAATTATCTCTGTTATTACATATAATATTACCAAAGTACCTTTGTGCAGACCTGGGCGTATGATAGAAAATTCCTAAGTTAGAACATGTGTAATTCCCGATTCCTTGTGGTATCATACAACTCATTATTAATAGATGAGAACGTGTATGTCAAGATGCATCCTAACTTTTAACCTTTTAAGTCATCTATGCAATGCTTTTTGCAATGATGTTTGGCTAAAATACATTTGGAATCAAGGTATACATTCCACAAGGGTTCCTATTGACATTACAAGTTACGAAAAAGGAAAAAAAAAACGAATTCTTTGCATGTTTCACCATTTTTTAGGGGTCTATTTTCAGTCTGGACTACAGGAAGTAGTCAGATTGATACAATCAATAGCAACACCCATATTTTATTTCTCCATAAACTGTCTGTACATGTCAATGTTCATTGATGCATTTAATCTAAATATGTACAGTGCAAGACTTGCTCTTCCAGGGCCTGAAGAGAAGAGAATAGTGACTTCATCCACTCTTCCATCTGAAAAAGTGCCCACACCGATTCCTTTGCCCCAACTTGAACCTGGCATAATCCCACAAATTATGGGTCCACAAATTCAAAACATCTGTAGAAACAGTGAGCCAATCATTGAGGAACCGGCATCTCCTGAACCCGAATCCTCAGAATCTTTAGAAAAGGACATCGAGGATGCATTTCTATATGAAGATCCAGACGAAATTCCTACAATTAGATTAAACATTGAAGAGTTCACGGAGAATTTGCAGGAATATATGAAGGCAAATAACATGGCTATACAAGATGGTGATTTGTCCAAGGCATTGGTTACTATTGATTCTGAAGCTGCATCCATTCCCATGCCTAAGCTCAAGAATGTTAGCAGACTGCGAACCGAACATCTAGTGTATGCTCTTACTCTTTTATTTTAGTTTGTTATGATGTAAATGAATTTGCATCAGTAAGGTAAAATGCTACTGATTTTACAAAATTCCTAACTAGATAGTTAATTTGTCTTATATCACAGAATATGGGGTTAAAAACAACATCAACCATGCATATTTTTGTACAATAGCACTAAGAAATCTAAGGGTTATGACATGTATTCATTCTCCTTTGGGCATATAATTCTAATCGCAAACGAACACACTTCAAACAGATCCACAATCAACAATTTTCTGATCCACACAATAAGCTTCCGATGAGTGTTTAATCATGTTTGTTCATATGCTAACCATACACATTTCATTTCTTTCTTCGTAGATATGAACTTCCTGATTCACATCCACTTTTGGAGGGGGTAAGTAATTCCATAACATGCATGTTTGTTCCAGTTTGAACTAAATGTGCCACAGATATTATGTGTTTCTTTGTAACATGCAACAGTTCGACCGAAGGGAGCCTGATGATCCCACTAAATATTTGCTTGCAATATGGACTCCAGGTAAGCACATTTTATATTACGTACAGCGAATGATTTAAATGAAACTTTTTCCTAACTTGTAAAATGAATATTCATTTGGAAAAAACCAATGTATTTTTATAGGTGAGACAGCTCAGTCCATTGAAGCTCCGAAAGCTTGCAGCAATTCTCCAGAATCTGGCAAGATGTGTGGCATGAGTACCTGCTTTAGTTGCAATAGCTTAAGGGAAGCACAAACTCAAACTGTGAGAGGGACAATTTTGGTAAGGCTCACATTAATACTAGTAATTTTAGGAATTGAATTTGATGCTCAGAGTGCATATCAATGCCTGAGTTAATCCAAAGTTTTCAAAGATCTGTTGGCTTTGATTTATGGTACATGTAGCATATTAAATTCTGGTAAGATGCGACAGTTGTCTCGGGTAATTAGATGTAGTCGATTGGTTCAGATCATGATTTAAGGTTCCGACCATCTCGGTCTGGTTCTGGCCAGTGGCGGGACGGGATTAGGTTAAAATCCCATCCCGCTAACTTGCAGTTAAAACTAAAATCAAAAAAATAAAAAATAAATCAGTAAATTACCAATCAAGATTCGAGATGCAAATTTAGGCGAGCATCGTTGTCGTCGATTTCATAACAGCAGCTATCGTCGTTGATTTCAAAGCACCAATTGTTGTCACGGTTGATCTAGGGCTTGAAGGGAAAGATGTCGATTTAGGGCTGAAGGGAGGAGAAGACGTCGACACTGAAGGGAGGGAAGACGTCTGGCTTAAGGTGAAGACATGAATTGAGACAGTCTTGTGAGGTAGGGCTGAAGTGAAATAGGGCTGGGGAAATATTGCCAATTGAACTAGAGGTAGGGCTTGGGCTTTGAAATGAACTAAATATCATTTGATTTTATTTAATTAGGGCCGAATGTCGTGAGATAAATTGGGTTGGGCTATTTTATTTCATTTAATTTAGTTTAGAGTAATTTAATTTAGTGTAATTCTAATTCAATTTAAATTTATTTAATTTAGTATAAATATATTGGGTTAGACTATATTTTATACTTTATTTACACTGATCATTATTACATTTTCATTAACAAACTATTGAACAATGAAATTGGGACTGAAACCGAAACATCCGACATTCCTAAAATTGTCCGAAACTAGGAAATTTCAAATGAACGAAACAGAGGCCGAGACCGAGTTCTCGAACCTTGGTTCAGATCCCTGAGTGAACCACTTTTTTGGTTTCAACCAGAGCATGTGATATTAGTTTGTAGTCTTGTACGAGATATTTTGACTATTAAGAGCAAATTCTGTAATTGATTATAATTTACTTTTAAACAGATCCCATGCAGAACGGCAAATAGAGGAAGTTTCCCACTTAATGGAACATATTTCCAAATCAATGAGGTAAATATACTAGTTCTCATAATCTTGATACTGAAAATTCGAAATATCCTCATGTTTATACATTGAGTTTATTGTGTAGGTATTTGCAGATCATGCCTCAAGCTGTAACCCAATTGACGTGCCCAGAGATTGGATATGGAAGCTGGAAAGAAGAACTGTTTACTTCGGGACTTCAGTAACATCTATATTTAGGGGTATTTAAAAAAACTGAATATTCATATCTGCTCATGGATCATACTTTTATCCCATGCCTTTTGATCATATCAAACTTACGTTTGTAATTTTTGTTGATAGGTTTAACTACAGAAGCCATCCAGCTTTGCTTTCGAAGAGGTATGTTGCCGTTATTTTTATATGAATCTCAATATCAAATTAACGGGTTTTCATTATCATATATAAATTAGTCTTAAGTGCATTGGAAAACCACAGAAAACACTTTATTTAATCGTTTGTATTAGATTCTACTGTATGTCACAGGGAGTCGATATATTAACAGTTTTGTGGTAACAGAATATAAGCGATTTCTCATTTTAGTTGCAAATCACATTACAAACCAGCTGTTTTTTATACCAAAATTATTTCTTGTAATCGCCGAATATTAGAAAAATGTTTATGTTTGGCAAATTCTGTTTATACACCATAAATTCCTTAACATGCACCAATTTTTTTGATGAAATCACATACACCACATTTTACTTATTATATGTCATCCATATTACAAAACCTACCCTCATTTTGTTAAAAAAAGGCATCGATTTTAGTTCTCTCTTTCACTTCTATTAGTCAAACCCGTATAACCCAATTCTCAAATTTTCTAAATTGAATTTGGAAGATTCCAAATTTCAGTTTCTCAACATCTAACTTATAAAGATGCGTCCTCAATCATTTAACAATCAACATGGTCTCTTTTTACTGATTGTGATTTTCTAATGTTAGCTTGAATATGATTTGAAATTAGGGGATTATGGTGAATTAGTTTTAAATCTAGAAAAAGTTGAATTTTATTGTGAAGTTAAAACTACAGTCATATAAATGTCGCATATAAACTTTAAAATTAAGATTTTAAACATTGAACTGAAATTCTATTGTACAGTAAAGTTAAATTCTGATTTAAGTATGGATAAATTTTGATGTTGAAGTTTAATCTTTGAATTAAAATACTAATTCGAGTTAAAACATCAAGTTTAACTTTGAATTTAAACTATTAAATTTAAAACCATTAACACATGACATATAAAACAGTTTGAATGGAATTAAACATTAAATTTTAAATTGTTAAAATATAAAGTTTTCATTTAAAACTATTAAAATATAACGGCAATTTTGTCCTATGTTTAATTGAAAATTTAATGGTGTAGGTAAAGAAATTTATGGAATATGAATAGAATTTGCCTTCATGTTTTGGGATTAATGCTGTTTTTACCATCAGAGGCATTTTAGTATAATTTGTACTGCAACATTGTCTTATGGAAATGGATTTTGTTTCCTGGTTGAATATATGCAAACGATCTGATTCATCATTTTATGTTTTACAGGGTTTGTCTGCGTCAGAGGTTATGACCGAAATACTAGATCACCGAAGCCTCTATTTGCCAGACTTCACTTCACTCCCAGCAAAGCTACCAAAGGAAAAAAGCAGGACAATGGAAAGTCAAAGTGAAGTTATAGACAGTAAAGGACATGGTCGATTGCATCAAAGAGCCAAAAGAAGAAGCCGTTCTTAGTTCATTTTAAATGCTAACAAACCTGGCCAAGTTTAGCAGTTGTTGTTTAGTCTGGGGAAATTTATATTGACTGTATTTCTTTATTTGTAGTTTTAGTTTTTCCCCATTTGAACATTTGAAAGTTTTTTATTTATTTTTATCAGTGGCTTTTAGGGATAATTTTAAAAAGAGAGAGGGAGAGGGAGGTCATAAAAGTGGTGGATAAGCACTTTATGTTACTTGTTAGTACCAATAAAAACCATGCAAGTGATGGTTAACATGATTCCACCATTGTTAGTTGTATTAAAAAAAAACAGTGTATTATGAGTTTATAGTTGTATGGAAAAACATTGTATTATGGTTCCATCATTCATGTGCATTGCAAAGTACTTTTCACTGTCTCTTTAAATGTTTTGAAACCACTTATGTTCTACTACAAGTCGAATTGTTCTGAGTGTACTCTTGAAAATTTTGAAAGTTTGTATTTGAAACATATGCTTTTGCAATAATGTTGTTCATTTTGCTGTTTTCTATCTTGTAAATTTGTGTCTCCTGTGATATGATGTTGGTTTGATATGAGCTTCAACTGAAGCACTGTGTTTTAGGTATTGCTGTTTGTATGAAAATTAGAATGGGTCATTCAAAAGGATAGCAGGTTGAGGATGGTATAATAATGCTAATGATTAAATGTATCATAGGTTGGGCGAAATTATGATAATGTTGCACTTTTGAATTGGAGGTCCAAACATGTCTATTTTTTTGCTACTGCTTAAACCTATTACCGTTTTCTGTTCCTGCTATGTTTGCTGTTATCCTTACTTTTAACTTTTTAGCTTCACAAAGCTGAAAACATAGTTGCTACTTTATTTACAATTTTCCTTCCAACTTGTTTAATTATATAGTTAAGATCTCTCAATACTATATGTTCCCATATATCTAATTACATCTTGCTTAGGAATTGAGAACATACGATTCTATCTCTTAAAAGCTTAGGTAGTGTTTGGTTTAAAAACGAATTTTATATTTTCGGTTTTAAATATGCATGTCAAATATGAAAAGAATGGAGGGACAACGAAGGGGATCCAAGGAAGACGGATGGGAGGACAAAGGGGGTAAAGGGACGACGGAAGAATGAATTGTTTTGCATGCTTGTGTTATTTTTCAAAACATGAAAAATAAAAAAAAAACTGTTTTCTATTTTGTATGTTAACTTCGTTTTCTAAATTGATCGTTTTCGGCAATATATATGCGTCGTGTGCATTTTTGTATGGACGAAAACCCAAAACTAAAAGTAACAAACCAAACACTATCTTAGTCTTTGAGAACATCGACATTAAATGTACTTAAACCACATCCATTAGTCTATTAATATAACTAGTGTGAATCTATGTTACACACACGATATTCTAAAATTAGGTAAATCAAAACAATTGAAATGTGTTTGTATTAACTGTAATGGCAATTCTAAAGCATATATAGAAAATGATTAAATAATCAATATATATAATAAGTGTACTTTTGATAATGTAATATGAAATAAATATTAGCTTTAGTACGTTTAGATAAAATATATTTTTAATATTACATTAGTTACAACTGTAAATTTGAAATACATATGATATACCCGTTTCTGGTTTAAATTCATTAAGAAAAATCTCATATTACATGGGAGTGAGTAGAATGTAATGAAAAATGTAGGAAAATGGAAGAAAATCAAAAAATAACACACATTTTAAGCGTTATATCATCTAGTTTATTGAACTATCACCAAAAATTCGTTAAATGATATCACTAAGCATTTGCAGCGTATTATAAAAAGTACTCTCAAGTTTCCATTTGTTTAACTCCAATTCTGAATTTAAAAGCTTCAATGCTTAATTTCTTTGTAAATCAAATGCCTTCTCTAAGAACTCTTTTGTCTTGTTAGAATATAAAGGAGTTTTAATTCTTCAATCATGTATGAGGGCAAAGAAGCTTTGTTTTTGACATTTTTTATTGTCAATATCCTTCCTTACATATCCTTGTTGTAAATCACGTTCAAAAATTCAATTACGGCGTTAACAATGTGAAACTTGGTGAATTGTAAAAATCGTAATTGAAATCATGTTGGTAGTGGTAAAATCTTAATTTTTTATTATAAAACAAATCAATAGAACTACATTGCAATTTTTTTAATACTAATCTTAAGGGAAAAAGAAAGAAAAAAAGAAATGTTAAACATGTGCGTTTCAATTTTGAAATATCATATAAATTGATTTTCCTATATAATAAATGCAACTTTTGATTAACTATTGAGACCAACAATGATATAAAGGAAATTGTCTATAGAGATGAAATATAAATAAATGAATCATACATAAAGCAAGTAAAAAATCTAGCGAATTTAGCGAGAAAGTAAATTGAATGTCATCAAAATTGAAAACTTACAACTGGATTATGCGCCCCTTCCTGATGATTGAATTGAATAATTGAAATTATGGGTCATATTAAGTTCTTTTGGAAGATGGCATTAAACAGAAAATAAAATAAAATAAGAAGCAAAGAGATTAGAGATTTTATATTTGACGAAAACAAATTCCATGCATATTGAACCTTATAAAGAAATAAAATAGGTTTGGATAAAATGAACATATGACGTACAATGATAAATGAGGGAAGTAAAAAAAAAAAGATAAATGAGGGAAGTCAAAAGGATAACCGTTACACTTGAATTTATTAAAATTTGTAGAGCGAGAAATTTCAAATGGGAAAAATGTGAAAATATACATGAAGCAAGGAGAACTAATGATTTTAATTCTAAAATTATGCAAATAGATTATGCATACCAAGAGGGAAAAGGTTTCCAAATTGACCGTATTCCACTAAAAACTGAATAATTTTTAGAGTTCATATTTAGTCTAAAATCATGAATTAAAATTTACTTTATAATAAATAAGCAGAAATACATTACAAAAATAAATTATCACTAATCCATAGAAAAAGAAGAAAGAAATGTTAAACACGTACTTTTCGGTTATAAAATATCATATAAATAAACTTTTCATCTAATCAATGCAATCTTTGATTAATATGAAGACCAACAATGATGTAAAGGAAATTTTTGTAGACAGGAAACATAAAAAATATATTATACATAGAGCCAGTAAAAAATAAAGTTAATTGAGTGAGAAATAGAATTGAATAACATCAAAACCAAAATCTCCTATTGGATTGTATGACCCTTCATTCACGATGATTGAATTGTATAGCTGAAATTATGTGTCATATTCAGTCCCTATGAGCATAAGGTTAAACAGAAAATAAAATGGAAGAAGAAATAGAAGAGATTAGGGATTTTATTTTTTGATGAATTTCTTTTTTGTAGACATTGAAATTTATAGAGAAATAAATTAGAGCTGAATAAAATGAATTGTTGGGATAAATTAATTTGGAAAGTCAAAGAGATGATTGTTACTCTTGAATTTATTAAAACTTATAAATTGAGAAATTTTAAAGGGGGAAATATGCAAATATACATAAACCAAGGAGAAATATAGATTTTAATTCTAAAATTGCAATATGATTGTGCGTATCCAAAGAAAAAAATTCTAAAAATGCCAACAAATTTTATTAAAAAAGAGATTAGTTTTAAGAATTGATATTGAGTCTTTGATAAATGACAAAAGTATAATTGAATTTACTTTTGGTATTTCAATCACTCATCTGAAATTATGAATCAAAATTTAGTTTATGAAACAAATAAATAAAATTACATTGCAAAGGCAAATCATTACTAATTTGTGGAGAAAAGAAAATGCTAAACATGTTGTACCTCATGATTCTAAAATATCATATAAACTTATCTTTTAATGTAATATACAGAACGTTTGATTAAATGTGAAGACCTATGTAAAGGAAATTGTTTGTTGAGATGAAATATGAAAAATTAATCGTATGTAAAGTAACAAATCTAGTGAAGTTTAGTGAGAAAAGGAATTGAATGTAATCAAAATTGAAATCATACGATTGGATTATGTGACCCTTCATGATGACTGAATTTCGCTATTAAAATTCTCTGCCATATTTAGTTCTTAATCTTGAATTTAATAAAATTTGTAAAATGAGAAATTTTAAAGTGGGGAATGTGCAAATATACATGAATGAAGGAAAATTAAGGATTTTAATTCTAAAATTATGAGAAAAAAGAAAGTAGATTGACGAAGCTTTATTTTTGACATTTTTTATAGTTGATATCCTTCCTTACATATCCTTGCTGTAAATCACCTTCAAAAATTCAACCACGGGGTTAACATGGTGAATTGTAAAAATCATAATTGAAATCATGTTGCTAGTAGTAAAATTTAATTTTTTAATTATAAAATAATCTACTTATGAGCTTAATTTAATTAATACGTGTTTCTGATTCTGTAAACTTGAATAATAATATTTATATGGATAATCTAATTAATTGAAAACGGACGACACACTTAGTTATTGTTCAAGTTAATAGTATGTTTAATCATGTCTCCTGGACACCTCATGATGGCCTGATCGTAGTAAGATAATACAATCACGTCCTTACACTATAGGTTCCAGAATTTTGATTATCAAATGGAAACCTGGGATTGTACTTACGAAGGATTCCTTCTCCACTATTCCTATATGGGCATGTTTTACGGATCTGAAGCTTGAGTATTGGAATAATGAAGTGATTAGTAGAATTGCAAGCGTTCTTGGCAATCCAATTCGAATGGATTCTAACACGGCAATGGAAAATAGACTCAACTACGCTCGTGTTTTAATTGAAGTTGATGTACACTTTACTTATCCACAGACAGTAAGATGGAGATATATAATGGAGATAATGATTTTATTCAGATTGAGTATGAACAAAAGATTAAGCCTTGTTCGACTTACCAGGCTTTCGACCATAACGAGTCAAACTGCTCTAAAGTTATTTTGCAGGAATGGCGACCTAAAGAACATGTGACATGTAATGCTGCGACAGTTTCATCACAAGATAATAGCAACACAACATCACAACAAATTCATACAGTTCCTTCACAATTACAAAGTCCTGAAGTTTTGACTACAAGTACATTTCATCACACTGACGCATCAAATATATCTACTCATAATACTTTTTCGGCCCTCAATGATGTCTCTAAACAACCAGCTGACAATTCCAATGTTACTGATCCACCTTCGACAGATCTCCCTCAAGTAACGAGTCACGCTTCCCTGGCCACTACAGCTGATCCTGTGAATCAACAGGTAGAACTGGAAGACAAACACGACAGTAGTCAGCCAGACACACAGAATTTTATACGTAATATTGCAAACAAAATTCAAGAAACTGGCAGTTCATCTACATCTACTATTAATGTCTCCCCCATGCTAATGAAGAATCCTATATATGCTCAAAAGCATGTGACAGATGCAATTCCCACAACAGCACGTAAGGCTCCCCTCCTAGAAGAACAACAAGGAGCACTTCGACGGGTAAATGAATATCATGACATGGAATATTAGAGGTATGAATACCGATGATAAAGTTAGTCAGGTATTCACACTTCTAAAATCTCACAAGCTTAATCTTATAAGCTTGGTTGAGACTAAATTATCCACTGCAAGTATAAATAAGTTCCAGCTGAAACTACCCATTTGGACTATTATTCACCATAATGATGAAGGCAGTAACGGACATATTGTGATTTTACTAGATACAACTGTGTGGGAACAAGTTGTATTTAGTAAATCTCAGCAACACATTACTTTGCTGTTATCAAATAAAGGGGGCTTACAATGTTACTGCACATGTGTATATGCTAGTAACTATTTTCCTGAATGCCAAAAGTTATGGGATTTGCTTCGACTCGACGCCTCTTCTATAGGATCTCCTTGGCTTGCAATGGGGGATTCTAATAATGCTCTTAACCCGAAGGACAAAAAGGGAGGTTTGCCAATCCCTTTCTCCTACTTAAATTCATTCAAAAATTGTTTATTTAACTGTGGATTAGTTGAGTCTAATTTACAGGGCTGTAAATTCACATGGTAGCGCAGGGGGATTGCAACAAACATAGACAAGGTTCTAGTTAATTATTATTTCATGTCTATGTTTCCACAATTCACCACTATTTCCCTGCCCTCTTCAATTAGTGATCATACCCCCCTCTTAATAAGTTTCAGCCCACAACATAAGCACCAAAAACGTGCTCCTTTCCGATATATAAATAATTGGTGCTATAGGGAGGGATATGACCAGTGTATTGCTAATGGATTATCAGTGGATACTTGGGGTTCTCACGCTTACAGGTTGATTTTCCAGTTGAAAGCGGTTAAAAATGAATTAAAAGCTTGGCATCGGTTAAGAGCTAAAGAAGATAACATTAGTAATTTGCAAACGGATTTTGAAACAATGTTCTATCTCGCGGATCAGGATCTGGATAATTTTGGTCTTTATGATAATTTATATCATCAGACTGGGCAGAATTTGATTGATCTGCTTATGAAGAAGCAGGAGTTCCTACGACAGAAGAGTAAAGTATTGTGGCTCTAACAGGGTGACAGTAATACTAAGTATTTTTATGCCAAAATGTCAATGCGACGACATAGGAATAAAATTCAGGCTTTAATGGATGCGCAAGGGCATTACATATATGATTGCAGCAGTATAAAGGCTGAAGCCTAAAATTATTACCATAAGCTTTTTAATGGGGAAGCTATTAATTTTTTTCCCACTATCAACACAAGAATGCAAGTAAATAACAGAGGAAAAGAATACTTATCTTCTTCAGTCACACTAGATGAAATTAAATATGCTCTTTTCTCGATTGATGATGCTAAAAGTCCGGGCCCCGATGGTTTCTCTTCCAAATTCTATAAATTGCACTGGACAGACCTGTAGGACAGTATATTCAACGCCATGTCAGAAGTTTTTCACACCAGAAAATTACCGAAGGGAGTTAATCATAATTTTATTACTTTGATTCCTAAGAAGGATAAGCCTCAAACTATATCAGATTTTCGACTTATTTCTTATGCTAATGTCTTTTACAAAATAGTGTCAAAGATCATTTGTAACCGAATTAAATGGTTTTTTCCTTGTTTAATTGCAGAAAACCAATCGTCTTTCATACCGGGGAGAAACATTGGTGAAAACATTTTACTTGCTCATGAACTTATCAGGGATTTCTCTAAGCGAGGTAAACAGAAAATGTGTGTTAAAATTGATCTTCAAAAAGCATATGATATGGTTAATCGAGAGTTTGTAATTCATATGCTTTCATCTATGGCCTTTCCTACGTCTCTAGTGGAGCTTATCTATGAATGCATATCTACGCCTACATTTTCGATTTTGATTGACGGGAGACCGGAAGGATTTATTCCTTCCAACAGAGTGCTCCGGCAGGGAGACCTACTGTCCCCCTATTTATTTTGCATTGCCATGGGGTTTTTTACACTACTAATGGAAGAGGGAACCATTGACGGACATTTACAGCCTATGTCTAACATTCAACCTGCTATCACATATCTTCTATATGCCGATGATGTCATGATTTTTTTATCTGCTACTATAAATAATGCTACTTACATGAACAATATTTTTGCTACTATGGAGGAGACTGTGGGCTTAAAGATAAATCAAACAAAATATCAGGTATATTTCAGCTTAGGGGCAACGTGTAAGTTTGAAATTTCTACCATTTTAAATATGTCAAAACATGAGTTACCTGTGAAGTATCTTGGTGTCCCTCTATCAGTGGATTATATTCCTCCCACGCACTGCATACCCCTGCTGCACAAAATTAGCAATAAGTTAGAAGGATGGGATTGTAATTTATTTACTACAACGGGGTGAGAAGAATTAATTCACAGTACCATAACTCCCATTTTTATGTACTGGATTTTGATTTATAATCTGCCCTAATCAGTGTTGAATAAAGTTGATAAGTTCTGTGCTGATTTATTTTGGAAAGGGAAACTTCATAAAATTTCATGGAAGACATTATGCAAACCTAAAATTGAAGGCGGGGTTGGCCTATGCAGATTCACAGACTTGAATAAAACTGCCAAAATTAAACTTCTCTGGAATCTACTTACTACTGACTGTTTGTGGTCTAGGTGGATGAGGAGTAAATACATGGCAAAGGCAAATTTCTGGGTCCTCCCTATTGATAATAACTACTTCGAGACAATGAAATCTATTTTAAGACAGCGTGACCATCATGACCTGAGTTATTCTCAATAGGGAAAACACATATTTGTGGTTTGATCCCTGGATAAACTACAAATCTCTTGTTGATCTACTAGGCTGGAATAGAATACATTTAAGTAACACAACAAAGAGCAAAGTCTGTCATTTCATACAAGACGAACAATTTCAACCTTAATTATTATTAGAGACTAGAGATGGTGCAACACAGATCAAGCATGTGAATATTCTCTCTGACAATACTACAGACTATTGGAAAATCTGTGATAATAGAAATTTTGTGTTTTCAAAAGTTTGGAACGACATTAGATTAACAACGATAGAGATGATAATTTTAGAGCAATAGAGCAATTTGGCACAGTAAAATAGCCAGGAAATTTTTGTACACTACATACATGGCTTATTTACAGAGATTGCCTACAGTAGATCGACTTGTAAATTGGGGTATTAACATTGATTCAACGTGTGATCTATGCAGTGAGTATAAAGAAAATCATCAACATTTATTTTTGAATTGTGAATACAATACTTATTTGTGGAATTCTGCATTGCTCCAACTCGCAGTCACACCTTTTACTGCCAATTCGCTGCGAGACTATCTATCCAAATTAAAGCTCCACTTCAACACTACATCTGTAGTCCGAGATTTGGCCTTTGTCACGGCAGCCACCCTTGTTACCACATTTGGGTCGAACGAGTTAGGCGGCGATTCGAACAACAGACATGCTCGAGGGAGGTAAGACTGAAGCTCGTGGAGATAGATGTCCGACTGCAGTTAAATCTGCGACTAAATCAACGGTGAGCGACGTCAGCAGAGAGGAATATTCTTCTTAAATGGGGGATAGAGTTAGAAGACAATGGGTGATGGCAGCGCTGAGGTTTTGGGGTATGATGGCTTCATATTTGTTTTCTCTTAAAGTTGTTGGGCTGGACCGGGTAGTTCTAAAGGATGCAGAGGTGTTTTATTTCGGCTAATTATAATTTGGGCCTGATCGTTTTATGTATTTGGGCTATTTGTTTTGTATTTTTTATATTTTATCCTTGTTTGTTTTTTGTTTCTTAATTCATGTATTAGAGGTTGACTATATAGGGGATGTCGTGCTCTTTTTCCTTACCATAATGGTAAGGTTTTTTAAAAAGGTGAATCCTTCTATTATTGGTTCTATTCATCATAATAAAGAACCTTTCTTTTCAAATATATATATATATATATATATATATATATATATATATAATTATCATCGATACATTGTTAGAATTGGTATTTTCCAAAAATGGACAAAATATTCTTGTATTTTCGCATGAGATTGAAGATAAATCATCTACACTGAAGGAATGTCTTCACTAAATATGGCATATAAAAAATATCAATCATGGTAAGACCATTATTGACATCCAACATAATGCATTCAAAATAAAAAAATATAATAAGAAATCATAAGTGACAATAAAAAACGTTCCAATAAAATTAATATAAAATAAATAGAATGATCATTTTCCTTGTTATTGTTAATACACATTACATTTGACATACCACGCAACATGCATGGTGCAATGATGCATAAGTAAATACATTAAGCTTCATACCTCATACGTCATATTGAGTAACGTACCCTAAATCTTTTCAAGTGTCAATAATAGAATCTTAACCTTCGTATGTTCAAAAAAATCTTCCAAGTACATTGAAATAACCTATGCCAAGAAATGCTTCGAATTTAAGAATATATATATTTCATAGTAATTACTTCAAGCTGTGTGAAACCGCATAGCAAAAATTTGATCTCTAATATCCCATATAGAAAAATCGAAGATGAAAATTTTCAACTTAATAGCAAAGTAACTGATCAATAATTAAGGATAAAATGCACATTAAGCAAACAAACCATATAACCTTTGATAAATATCTAACATACAACTTAATTCACTTTAAGTATATTGATTATGCATCTAAAATCATTAATCTAATCTTCATTTCAAAAATCAATACATTGCAAAAATTAATTCATATTTATTTGTAGGAAAAAAAAAAGCTAAGTATATTGCATCTTTCAAATGGCTTAAAACTATTTTTCTGATATAAGACATGCAATATTTAATGAAATGTACAGAGAGTAAGAAAAAGATTCATTAAATTGAGTGAGAAAGAGATTTGAATGCAATAAATATTGAAATCTTACCATTAGATAATCTGACTTTTTTCTTAAGATCGAATTAGTAGAAAATTATGATGCCAATTTGAGTTCCTATGGAGCTCGAAATCGATAGAAAATAAAACAAAACAATATTGGAACAAAGCAATTAAGGATTTTATTTTATATGAAAAAATGAAAATTTTAGCATAAGAATTGAATTATGCAGTTTAATTGAATAAAATAGGATACATTGAATATGATATGGGTATAAAAATTAAAAAAAGACAAAGTGACCACTTTTACACAAAATTTATTTAACGAAAAACTTAGGAGCAGAAAATTACTGAACTGCCACAATATTAAGTTGATTTCTTTTTTCCTTTTTATTCTTTGAAGTTTAATTAAAGTTCAGACACTATCCATAATTTTTAGGAGGTACAATGAAAGTTAACTTTCAACCTTCTTTGCTTATCAATTGGAGGAGTTGTTAAGACTTGTAATATAAAATATTCTAAGCTAATTCCAAAAAAATTTAGAGTTGACATCTTTAATAAATAACAAATGAATAATTGAATTCACTTTCAAATACTTCAATTAAACACTAAAATTATGGATCAATGTTATGTTTCTAAAACTAATCAATAGACTACATTGCAATTTTTTTAATACTAAACTTAAGGGAAAAAAGAAAAGGAAAAAAGAAATGTCAAACATGTTGTAAATTTCAATTTGAGATAGCATATAAATTGATTTTCCTATATAATAAATGCAACTTTTGATTAAATGTTGAGACCTACAATGGTATAAAGGAAATTGTCTATAAAGATAAAATATAAATAAATAAATCATATATAGAGCACATAAAATATCCGGTGAATTTAGTGAGAAAGCGAATTGAATGTCATCAAAATTGAAAACTTACCATTAGATTATGCGACCCTTCCTAATGATTGAATTGCACAATTGAAATTATGGGTCATGTTCGGTTCTTTTGGAATACGATATTAAAGAGAAAATAAAATAAAATAAGAAGCAAAGAGATTAAAGATTTTATAGGTGATAAAAAATTGCATGGATTAAACCTTATAGGAAATAAAATAGATCTAGATAAAATGAATAGAAAATGTACAATAATAAATAAGGGAACTCAAAAGGATAATCGTTACACTTGAACTTATTAAAACTTGTAGAGCGAGAAATTTCAAATGGGGAAATGTGAAAATATACATGAAGTAAGAAGAAACAATGATTTTACTTCTAAAATTGTGCAAATAGATTGTGCATATACAGAGGGAAAAAATGACTGTATTCCACTAAAAATTGAATAATTGCTAGAGTTCATATTTAATCTAAAATCATGAATTAAAATTTACTTTGTTGTAAATAAACGGAACTACATTACAAAAATAAATTATCACTAATCCATAGTGAAAAAGAAAGAAAATAAATAAATGTTGAACACATTGTACTATTCGGTTCTAAAATATGATATAAATAAACTTTTCATCTAATCAATGCATCTTTGATGAATAAGGAGACTAACAACGATGTAAAGGAAATTTTTTGTAGACACGAAACATAAAAAAATATTATACGTAGAGCCAATAAAAATAAAGTCAATCGAGCAAGAAAAGGAATTGAATAACATTAAAACTGATATCTTACCGTTGGATTATGTGGCTCTTCACGATGATTGAAATGTACAGCTAAAATTACGTGTCATATTCAGTCCCTATGGAGCCTAAGGTTAAAGAGAAAATAAAATGGAAGAAGAAATCGAAGAGATTAGGGATTTTATTTTTTGATCAATTTTTTTCTGTAGACATTGAAACTTATAGAGAAATAAATTAGAATCGAATAAAAAGAATTGATGGGACACATTAATAAATTTGGAAAGATAAAGAGACGATTGTTGTTTGGATAAATTCACACAAATGACTGTAAATCAACTCAAATAAATGCAGAAGCAATAAAATCGTGTTGTAGTACGATAAAACAAACAGAGAATCCAAACAACAAATCACAGAAGTGGAAAAATAGAGAGTTCACACACGGATTGATAGTATTTCCACTATCGCGAGATAGTATACATCCATTTTGGGGAGAGGAGGTTTTATTATTTTCTGAGGAAAAAAATTACAAGATTGATAATGGAGGATAAGAAAAAGAATAAGAAATACAACTTGAAAGGATGATTTCAATCGCTACAGAATGACTATATTTATATAGAAATTATTACTTAGAGTTGAAGTAATCGATTTACGGTTATAAATCAATGCCTCATCAATTCTCTTATTCATATGAGAAACGTTTATTTGTTTTATTTTTCAGTTTCATCCAACTTACACGTGCCCTATAAGATTCATTCTTTAATCAACCGATTAAGGAATTGTTTGATTACTTCAACCTTTCAGATAATTCTCCTTTCCATTTAGATAATTTATTGTCATCTTTAATGCAATAAAAGAGACAATATATTTAAGTCATTATCTCAAATATATTCCAAATCTTTAATTGAAAATATCATATCAATGAAATCAACATTATATTTCAAATCTTCTTTAATATGAAAATGTTATATCATCAAAATATAACAATCTCCACCTTGATACTATTTCTATCCAATCCTATTAACTCCACCTACATCCTCTTACTCCAAGTAACACTTGGACAAGACACCACAGATACTTTCCCAATAAGCTTCGGCATGGCTATCACCCATTGCACTTTGTTAATGAACTCCGGCAAGGCTACCATCTACCAACAAAGTGTTGAAAGTACTTTCTCTATGTAGGATCTATCAATCTCTACAAACGTCTCCATCTACCAACTTACTCTCTCCATGTGCTACCAAGTGGCACATAGCATTTCAACAAGCGAATCAAGTTCGAGCAATGCTTGAACTTTGCAACATGCAAGGACTTAGTGAACATGTCTACTGCGTTCTCCTCGGTATGAATCTTTTAAAGATGTACTTGCTTTTCTTCATTCAAAAAGACAAGGAAAGAGTCTTTTTCTTTGTCCTAGAACTAAATGTCAGACTCTTAGCCAGTTGTATTGTGCACTAACTGTCGCAATTTACTGCTATACTCCTATGAACAAAGCTTGAATCACACAACAACCGCTTCAAGTAAACTGCTTCCTTAGCTACTTCAATAGCAGCTATCAATTCTGCCTCTATAGTAGACAAGGCAACTATAGTCTGCAACCTCGCTCTCCAACTAATGACTATCTTTCCAAGTGTAAAGACGTAACCTGAGGTTGATTTTCTTCGATCTCTGCCTCCGGCATTATCAAAATCACAAAATCCGACCAAGCTGAAATCTTTCTCCATACTATCAAAAACAAGCCCATAATCTGTTGTTCCTCTAAGATACCTCAAAATGTACTTCACTGCTTCCTAATGCGATTTTCCCATGTAAGCCATATAACGACTAACCAAACCAACCATCTGTGTAATATTTGGTCTCGTGGAGACCATAAATACATCAAGCTTCCAACTGCAGTAACATAAGATACCTTCTTCATATAAGCTTTGTCTTCGTCTGAGATCAGAGAGCTATTTTCTGAAAGCTGAACGTGTAAAGGCATGGGAGTACTGATTGCCTTTGCCTTATCCATGCTGAACTGAGCAAGCACTATCTGGATATATTCTTTTTGTGTTAATCTCAACTTCTTTAATTTCACTTTCTCTGGATTTTCATCCCTAAAATTTTCTTTTCTTCACCAAGGTCTTTTATCTCGAATTTCGCTTTTTGTTATAATTTTAACCTACCAATTTCAGCTTTGTCCTTGGAAGCGATTATCATATCATCCACAGACAAGAGTAAATATATTCAGTTACAATCATTCATATGCGTAAAATAAATGCAAGCCTCCTTAACGCTTTTATCAAAACCAAGAGTAAGCATAAAACAGTCAAACTTTATATAACATTGCCTAGACGACTGCTTCAAACCATATAGAGACTTCTTCAGCTTGCAAACCATTCCTTCTGTCCATCCTCTACAAATCCTTTTAGCTGCTTCATATATATGGTCTACTCTAACTCTCCATGCAAAAAAGCTATCTTTACATCTAATTGTTCCAACTCCATGTCTTAAGTTGTAACTATAGCTAGCAATATCCAGATAGAAGTATGTCTAACAACCAAAGCAAACACCTCATCATACTCCATCCCCTTCCTATGTGAAAACCCATTTGCAACAAGTCTAGTCTTGTATCTCCCATCATCCTTTACATAATATACCCACTTGCATCTTATGGCTCAGCTTCCTTGAGAGAGTGGTACCAATTTCCAAGGCTGATTCTTCTTCAACGAATCCATCTTCTCCTCCATAACATGCATCCATTTCGAGCTAGCATCTGAACTCATAGCTTCTTCAAGGTCGAATTCTCACCTTGCACTCTATGCAGTGTGTAGTCAAACTATCATTAAGGCTAAAGTTTGCATAATTCCAATCTCTATACCTATTTGGTTGCCTTCTAACTCTAGAGCTAGTCTGAATAAGTGTAACTTCGCCTAAGCGTCTGTCAACCCCACCTTGAGCTGAATCATCTATAGCTTTACGACCATCACCATCGTTGTTAGAGGAATTTTTTGGACCTCATGTGATGTGTCAACGACTGCAATTACTCTGCCTTCTTTTGCAACTCTAACTCCAGAACTAGGCTGATATGTGGGAATAGTTTCCATCTCCTTAGGCCTTTCAGCTTCTGAATCTACCGAACTAGGTGGATTCTCCTTTGGCTTGAACATAGCGTACTCATCGAATATGACATGTCTCAAGTGCACTATCTTCCTATCAATAGGGTTCCAAATGCAATACCTTTTGATGCCTTCTGTATAACCCACAAATATACCTTAATAGGCTTTAGCATCCAACTTGCCATTTCCCGTATGGTGAACATACATAGTGCTACCAAATATATGAAAATAACCGATTTGTATAGATGTACATTTCCACCTTTTCTATGGAATATTCCCCCAAATGGCTGAGCACAGAATTCGATTGACAATATACGCTATAGTTAATAAAGCTTCAACCTAAAATTCTCAAGATAACCCCATCATCAACCTCAAACAACAAACTTTCTCCAGTAAATTCCTATTCATCCTTTCAGTGACTTCGTTTGATTACAGATCTGCTGGTGTAATGAAGTATCTCTGAATTCTACACTGCTTATAGAAATATGTGAATTCCTTAAAAACAAACTCACCACCATTGTTGGATCTCAGCACCTTCAAATTCCTTCCGACTTCATTCTCTACTAGTGTCTTCCAAGTTTTGAACTTCCCAAACAACTTCGATTTGGCTTTCATCATGAACACCCAAACATTTCAAGGGTAGTTATCAATAAAAGAGATAAAATAATTTGCTCCTCCAATTGAAGTTGTAGCTACTTGTCCCTAAACATCCGTATTGACATACTATAGTATTCCTTTGGACTCATATCTACCAACACTGAAAGAAACCTTTGTCTGCTTCCCCAATACACATTCTTGGAAGAATTCCAAACGGTTGAAGCTGTCACCCTTGATCATCTTCCTTCTACGTAGAAACTCTAAGCACTTCTTTGAAACATGACCCAATCTGAGATGCCAAAATCTAGTGGCATCCAAAGCTTGTGAACTATCAACTCCAACACATGATTCTTCAATAACTGTAGATCCTTTCAATAGATAAAGATTTTGGGCCATCACTCCTTTTATCAATACAAGAGCACCACATGTCACCTTTAAGCTATTCAATTCTATTGGAATCCTAAAACCCAAAGCTTCTAGATGATCCAAAGATAAAAGAGATTTCCTTAAACTTGGAACATAGAGGACTCTAGTGATAGTGCGCACCACACCATCGTGCATACGAATACGCATTGATTCTTCACATAATGACTTGCAAGTTACATTTCTCTTCCTCAAATCTGAACAATATTTCTTCCAGTAGCCTAGCTTCTTACAATGAGGACACCTATTGTCTCTAGACTTGCCCCTCCAACCACTTCCGCGCTTTCTTGATTTAGAACGCCCAGTGAAACTATTGTTCTTCTTCCTCTTTCTTTTTCTCTCTACAAACAGTCCTTGACTACTACTAGCCTCATCACTTTCGCTCATATGTTTCATCTGATCCCTCATCTCTTCACTCAAGAGTCCTGTCGTCACATCTTCTAATGTCAGCATGCTTCTACCATAAATCAAGCTATTAGCGAATACCGTGTATCGCTCTGGAAGAGAGCATAATATCACTATAGCCTTTTGTTCTTCGTCCACATTCAAGTCAACATCTTTCATCTTCATCATCAAGTCCTCGAAGAAGTTAAGATGTGCTTTCAATGATGTAACTTTCCACATGTTGTAAGTGAGAAAGTCTTCAACAAAATTAGCCTATTTGTAAGCGACTTCTTTATATTGAGATCCTCCAATTTCTTTCACAAGCCTCTAGCGGTAGTTTCACTACTAATATCTTGGATGAGTCCTCACCCATGAGATATCTGATGGCAATGATTCCGTGTCAAATGCAATCTGATGAATATGATTTCTTCTCAGCACCACCTTCATCTTCCAAGCCACTTCTCAAAATCACTATCTATGTTCCACTTCTCTATAGCCAACTACGAACCGATGTTGTATATGGACCCCTAGTGTAGGGTGCATAATCCTAGGAAGGTACAACCTCACTTCCATCTAGAGATCCTGCTATTTTTTCGATTACCTTCTATCCCTAGGCTTCAACAACAACCTTTATGTTATGATGGATTTCAATCGAGACCACTCAAATTCAAATCCCCAAACGCAGCAGAAAAGCTAGATCGTGATAAATAGTGTAAAAAAAACCAACCAATAACTCAAATCTAATCTCAACCAATCCAGAGACAATCACAATCCCAAATAAGCAATTCAGAAATTAAAGCAATAACGAAAAATAAATCACACAGCGATTTATAGTGGTTCCACTAACGTCGTGTTAGTGTACATCCACTTTAAGAGAGAGCTTTATTAATATTGATGAGAAGAGTACAAGAGATTGATTGCAATGATCAAATTCTAATTAGAAATTGATTTGTGGAGAAGAGAATTGAAGAAAATTAGGTTTTGATTAAACCCTAATTAGTGGAGGCTAATCTCTTGCAGTCGCTTGCGTTTTTTTTCTCCTTGCGGATCTGATACCAGAGGCTAGCTTATATAGGAGAATAGAAACCCTAGGCAATATTCCAAAATTGCCCCTGCGGATATCACAAATTTTCACCCAAGTCCGCGAGAAGAAAAACTGGAAAAAATCGTTCCAGACGTCTAGCCTAAGGGTCAGATGTCTGACTTAAGTCACTAGAGCGACTTCGCTCCAGATCAGACGTCTGACCCACTTGGTCAGACGTCTGCCTGAGGGTTCTGGAATCACTCCAGAACAATTTCAGACGTCTGAAAATAATTTCAGATGTCTGAAATTAGTTGCTGTCCCAAACAGCCCTCTCCGCCTTTTCACTTGTAACTTCCACCTCCGAACTCCGATTTGCGAACCGTTTTCTCCGTTGCGAAGCTACTTCCGACCTCTATAAATCCGCATATAGTGTCGCCAAAATTCAACACTCCACCTCGACACTATATCCATCTCCGACTCTAATGGTACCATACCATCAACAACAACTGATAGCACCAACTATCACTTCTTCTACCTTCAACCAAACATGAATGCTTTCCCAATGAGCTCCGGCAAAGCCACCGCCCATTGCACTCCACCAACGAGCTCAGGCAAAGCCCCCACCCGCTAATGAAATGTTGAAAACATCCAAAACCTAAGCTATCTCTCCAAAGACTAGCACTAACCAAGAAGATAGAACCTCAATCTCTCACTGATACTCTTTCTCATCTACCACCAAGCTCCTCCCTTAACCGTGCCGCCCCGTGGCACCTAGCACTTCTCCAAGCAAATCAAGTTCGAGCAATGCTCGAACTTCCCAACCGGCAATGCCTTAGTGAACATGTCTGCCGCGTTATCCTTTGTATGCACTTTCCGAAGATATACTTGCTTATCTTCATCCATGGCTACTAGAAATGACTCTCTCACCTCAATATGCTTAGTCCGTGAGCTAAACGCCAAATTCTCTGCCAAGTGAATAGCACTCTGGCTATCACATCGAACATCAATACTATCATGCCCGAATCCCAAGTCACACAACAATCGCTTCAAATAGAGTGCCTCCTTTGCCGCCTCCACTACGGCTATCAACTCCGCCTCCGTAGTGGATAAAGCAACTACGGTCTGCAATCTAGATCTTCAACTTATGGCTATACCCCCAAGTGTGAAGACATATCCGGAAGTTGATTTTCTTCGATCCCTATCATCAGCGTAGTCCGAATCACAATAACCAACCAACTTGCAATCCATCGTCTTACTACCGCCAAAAACAAGACCATGAGATGATGTGCCTCTAAGGTATCTCAATATAAGCTTTACAGCTTCCCAATGCGATTTCCCCGGATTAGTAATGTATCGACTAACCATCCCGACGGCATTTGCAATATCGGGCCTTGTACACACCATAGCATACATTAGACTTCCAACCGCACTAGCATATGGCACCTTTGCCATATATGTCTTGTCTTCCTCCAAGATAGGTGATCCTTTACTCGAAAGCTTCATATGCAAAGGTAAAGGTGTATTTGACGCCTTTGCATTCTCCATGCTAAACCGGCAAAGCACTTTCTTAATGTACTCCTTTTGAGTTAGTTTCAACTCAAAATGCTTTCGATCCCTTACAATTTCCATGCCCAATATCCTTCTTGCTTCTCCAAGATCCTTCATTTCGAACTCCGATTTCAAACTCATTTTTAACTTGTTGATTTCATTCTTGTCCTTCGAAGCAATGAGCATATCGTCCACATACAAGAGTAAATACACCCAACAATCATTTTCCAACTTCTTGAAATAAACACAAGCATTCTTGATGCTTCTATCAAAACCATTTTCAAGCATAAAATGATCAAACCTCTTGTACCATTGTCTAGGTGATTGCTTTAGTCCATATAGTGATTTCTTCAGCTTGCAAATCAAATTTGACTTACCATCCACAACAAAACCTTCCGGTTGCTCCATGTAGATGTCTTCATGCGTGTCACCATGCAAGAAGGCGGTTTTCACATCAAGTTGCTCCAACTCCAAGTCGTGAATAGAAACTATGGCAAGTAATATCCGGATAGAAGTATGACGCACAACTGGTGCGAATATCTCATCATACTCCTTTCCCTTCCTTTGTGCAAACCCCTTAGCCACTAGCCTAGCTTTGTATCTTCCATCGTCCTTCACCTTATATATCCATTTGCACCCAATAGCACGGTTTCCTTTAGGAAGTCGAACCAAATCCCAAGTTTGATTCTTCAACAATGATTGCATCTCTTCCTCCATGGCACAAATCCATTTCGAGCTATCACTCGACTTCATGACGTCATCAAGGTCCATTGGCTCATCTTGGACTACATGAAGCGCATAATCCAACTTATCACAAAAGCTAAGATAGTTCCAATCACTATATCTTTCGGGTGGTCTTATAGTACGACGACCAACCCGAGTAGCAATACCATCACCCAAACTTCCTTCAGCTCCACCTTGAACCGAATCTTCTCTAGAATCATGCACATCACCAACACTACTAGAGGTACCCTGTGGACTATGTGATGTAACATCAACCGCTACTTCCTTGCAAGCATCTTCGACTACTCTACTCTCTCTACTCCTTGGACAAAATGCGGAAATAATTTCCTTCTCCTTTGATTCACCATGAACCAAATCTGAAACATCCGATGAGCTTCCATTCTCCTTGAACATCGCCAACTCATCAAAAGTAACATGACGAGAATTCACTACCTTCTTTGTTTCCGGATTCCAAATCCGATAGCCTTTTACTCCATTCGTATAACCAAGCAAAATCCCCTTAAAAGCTCTAGGTTCAAGCTTATCATTTCCCGGATCATGCACATAAACTGGACTTCCAAAGACACGAAGATAACTCAAGTCAATGCTTTTTCCCTTCCACACTTCCTCCGGAATTTTGTTACCAATAGCTGAGCACGAAATTCGATTAATAATATGCACTGCAGTTGACAAAGCTTCAGCCCAAAATCCCTTCGCCAAACCCGATGTTAATCTCAAGCATCGAGCTTTCTCAAGTAGAGTACGATTCATCCTCTCCGCAACACCATTCGACTGCGGATCTCCAGGTGTAGTAAAATGCCTCCTAATACCATGATGCTTGCAAAATTCTAAAAATTCTCCGGAAACATACTCTCCGCCATTGTCAGACCTTAGAATCTTCAAAGACTTTCCACTCTCATTTTCAACAAGAGATTTCCATGCTTTGAACTTTGCAAATGCCTCCGACTTGGCCTTCATTACATACACCCAAACTTTCCGAGAAAAGTCATCCATAAAGGAAATATAATAGCGAGCTCCACCTAAAGAAGCTACTGGTGCCGGTCCCCAAACATCCGTGTGAACATACTCAAGAACCCTTCTCGAATCATGCTTTCCTTCACCGAATGAAACTTTTGTTTGCTTCCCCATGACGCATTCTTCGCAAAACTCCAATTTGGTGAAACTCTCTCCATCGATCATCTTACTCTTCCGAAGAATGTCCAAACTCCTCTCCGAGACATGACCTAACCTAAAATGCCACAACCTAGTCGCATCCAAGCCACGAGAACTGTCAACTCCTATACAAGTTTCGCCTTCCACAGTCACTCCTTGAAGCAAATAAATACCATGAGTCCTAGCACCCTTCATCACCACAAGCGCCCCCTTCGAAACCCGCAAGCTATCACTCTCAATAGTGATCTTACAACCTAAAGAATCCAGCTGCCCCAAAGAGATAAGCGACTTCCGAAGTCCCGGAACATAGCGTACATTAGTAAGAGTACGAACCACTCCGTCAAACATCCGAATTTGCACGGAACCAATGCCTTTCGACTTGCAAATAGCACCATTTCCCATAACAATTGAATTTCCTTCTTTGTCGATGTAAGAAGAAAAACAATTCCTATTTGGCGTCATATGATAAGACGCCCCCGAATCAAGTACCCAATCGTTACCCGAAACATCCGATGCTACCGCCGACAACACATCTACATCTCCCTCACCAACTCCACTCTCCATCGCTACGGATGAAGATGCTACTTCCTTCTTTGCCTTCTCCTTGTCCGGACACTCATTCTTCCAATGACCGGGCTTCTTGCAAATATAGCACTTGCCTTTCCTTTCCTTCGACTTTCCTCTCCAACCAGGGTTCCTTGATTTAGAACGCCCCCGGTTCTCCTTCTTCACATACCTCTCCTTCTCCACAAATAAACCATGACCACTAATAGCACCACTACCTCCATCACCTAACTCCTTCATTTGATCCCGCAACTTCTCGCTAAGAAGACCCGTCTTGACATCATCAAGAGTCAATGTATCTCGGCTATAGATCAAACTATTTGAGAAACCTGTATAGCGATCTGGCAACGAACACAACAATATCATCGCCTTTTGCTCTTCCTCAATCTTCAAATCTACCGCCTTCATCTTCATTAGCAAATCATCAAATATATTCAAGTGCGCCTTAAGCGAAGTACCTTCCTTCATCTTATAGGTGAAGAACGTTCGCAATAAGATCAAACGATTTGTCAGTGACTTCTTCATATATAACTCCTCCAACTTGTCCCAAATACCCTTAGCGGTTGTCTCACCACTAATTTCAGAGATAACATTCTCTCCCATAGCAAGTTGAAGTGTAGTGAATGCCCACTCTTCCATCTCCTCTCTCTCAACATCCGAGATGTCCGCTGGCAACAAATGTGTGTCAAACACTACCTGATGTACCCGATTCCTCCTTAGAACCGCTTTCATCTTCCATTGCCATTTTTCAAAATCATTATCGCCATTCCACTTGTCTATTACCAATTGTGATCCTGAAGCTGCATACGATCCACGTACATAAGGCGCTACACCACTTGGATTACTCATTGAGGAACTACTTGAGGTATTATCTGTTTCTGGCATTTCTACAACCACCTACCAACACCAATGCTCTGATACCAAATGTTATGATGGATTTCAATCGAGACCACTCAAATTCAAATCCCCAAACGCAGCGGAAAAGCTAGATCGTGATAAATAGTGTAAAAACAACCAACCAATAACTCAAATCTAATCTCAACCAATCCAGAGACAATCACAATCCCAAATAAGCAATTCATAAATTAAAGCAATAACGAAAAATAAATCACACAGCGATTTATAGTGGTTCCACTAACGTTGTGTTAGTGTACATCCACTTTAAGAGAGAGCTTTATTAATATTGATGAGAAGAGTACAAGAGATTGATTACAATAATCAAATTCTAATTAGAAATTGATTTGTGGAGAAGAGAATTGAAGAAAATTAGGTTTTGATTAAATCCTAATTAGTGGAGGCTAATCTCTTGCAGTCGCTTGCGTTTTTTTCTCTCCTTGCGGATCTGATACCAGAGGCTAGCTTATATAGGAGAATAGAAACCCTAGGCAATATTCCAAAATTGCCCCTGCGGATATCACAAATTTTCACCCAAGTCCGCGAGAAGAAAAACTGGAAAAAATCGTTCCAGACGTCTGGCCTAAGGGTCAGACGTCTGACTTAAGTCACTGGAGCGACTTCGCTCCAGATCAGACATCTGACCCACTTGGTCAGACGTCTGCCTGAGGGTTTTGGAATCACTCCAGAACAATTTCAGATGTCTGAAAATAATTTCAGACGTCTGAAATTAGTTGCTGTCCCAAACAGCCCTCTCCGCCTTTTCACTTGTAACTTCCACCTCCGAACTCCGATTTGCGAACCGTTTTCTCCGTTGTGAAGCTACTTCCGATCTCTACAAATCCGCATATAGTGTCGCCAAAATTCAACACTTTAAAGCTCTAATACCAGACTGTTGGGGTAAATTTGTACAGATGGCTGGAAATCAACCCAAAAAGACGTGAAAGTAATAAGATCGTATTGTAGTGCAATAAAAAAACAACAACATGAGAATCCAAACATCAAATAACCGAGGAAGAAAAATACAGAGTTCACACATGAACTTATACCAGTTTTACTATCACGAGATAGTGTACATCCCCTTTGGGGAGAGTATTTTATTACTTAATAAAAGAAAATTTTATAAGATTAATAATGGAGGATAAGAAGAAGATTAAGAAATACAACTTAGGAGGACGATTCCAATCACTATAGAATGACCGTCTTCTTTATATAGTGATTATTACTTAGGGTTTGAAGTAATTGATTTATGGTTATAAATCAATGCATCATTAGTTTTCCTATTCATATGGAAAACATTTATCCATTTAATTTTTTAGTTTCCTCTAGTTGCAACTGCATGATAAGATTCCTTCTTTAATCAGCTGATTAGGGAATTTTTTGATTACTTCAATCTTTCAAATAATTCTCCTTCTCATGTAGATAATTTATTAGCCACTTTAATGGAATAAAAGAGGAAATATTTGATTCATTATCTAAAATATCTTTCAAATCTTCATTAATTGAAAATATTTTATCACCAAAATTAACAATATCTTCCAAATCTTCTTTAATATGGAAATATTGTATCATTAAATCTAACAATTGTTACTCTTAAATTTATTAAAACCTATAAACTGAGTAATTTTAAAAGGGGAAATGTGCAAGTATACATAAACCAAGGAGAAATATGGATTTTAATTCTAAAATTCAATAGTTTGACTATGCGCATTTAAAGGAAAAAATTCAAAAAAAAATTATTAAAAAATAAATTAGTTTTAGGAGTTGATATTGAGTCTTTGGTAGACAACAAAGGAATAATTGAATTTACTTTTGGTATTTAAATTACTCATCAGAAATTATGAAATAATTTAGTTTATAGAATAAACTAATAAATTACATCGCAAAAAAATTATTACTAATTTGTGGAGAGAAAAAATGCTAAACACATTGTACCTCTTGATTCTAAAATATCATATAAATTGATCTTTTAATGTAATAAATAGAAAATTTGATAAGATGTGAAGGCTTATGTAAAGGAAATTGTTTATCGACTTGAAATATGAAAAATTAATCGTATGTAAAGTAACAAATCTAGTGAAATTAAGTGAGAAAAGGAATCAAAATTGAAGTCATAAGATTGGATTATGCGAACCTTCCCGACAATTGAATTTCACTATTAAAATTCTCTACCATATTTAGTTCTTACTCTTAAATTTAATAAAATTTTAAAGTGGAGAATGTGAAAATATAAATGAACTAAGGAAATTAAGGATATTAATTCTAAAATTATGAAAGAAAGGAAAGAAGATCAAAGAAGGTCTGTTTTTGACATTTCTTATAGTTGATATCCTTACATGTCCTTTCTGTAAACCACCTTCAAAAATTCAACTATGGGTTAATAGTGTGAAACATGGTGAATTGTGAAAATCGTAATTGAAACCATGTTGGTAGTAGTAATATCTTAGTTTTTATTATTATAAAATTATCTACTTATGAGCTTAATTTAATTAAAATATGTTTTTGATTTTGTAAACTTGAATAATAATATATTTATGGGCGATATAATTAAAAACCGGCGACACACTTAGTTAATAATTGTGTGTTTGATCATGTCTCCTTGACACCTCATAATATCATGATTCCTCTGTATATATAGGTATGTATGTATGTTTGTGTGTGTGTATATATGTATGTATGTATGTATGTCCGTGTGTGTAATAACCGTCATCGCGGTGCATCATTAAAATTGGTATTCTCCAAACATGGCTAAAATATTATTGTATTCTCACATGATATTGAAGATAAACCATCTACACCGAATGAATGTCTTGACTAAATATGGCATATAATCAAATATCAATCATGGCAAGACCATTATTGACATCCAACATAATGCATTCAAAATAAAAAACAAATATAATAAGAAATCATAAGAGATAATCAATAAACATTTCAATAAAATTAACGTAAAATAAATATAACAATCAATTTCCTTGTTATTGTTAATACACATTACATCTGACATACCATGCAACATGCATGGTGTAATGATGCATATGTAAATACATTAGATTTCATACCTCATATGTCATATTGAGTAACATACCCTCAATCTTTTCGAGTGTCAACAATAGAAGCATAACCTTCATATGTTCAAACGAATCTTCCAAATACATTTAAATAACCTATGCCAAAAAATGCTTTAAATTTAAGAATAAATATTTTATAGTAATTACTTCAAGCTATGTGAAACCGCATTGCAAAAATGTGATTTCTAGTATCCTATATAGAAAAATCGAAAATGAAAATTTTCAAACTAATAGCAAAGTAACTAATCAATGGTTAAGGATAAAATGTACATTGAGCAAACAAACCATATAATTTTTGATAAATATCTAACAGAGAACTAAATTCACTTTAAGTATATTGATTACGCATCTAAAATCACCGACCTATTCTTAATTTCAAAAATAAAAAAAATCAGTACATTGTAGAAATTAATTCATATTATTTGTAAGGAAAAAGAAAAAAGAAAGTAAAGGTAAGTATATTTCATGTTTCAAATTGTCTTAAAACTATTTTTCTGCTATAAGACATGCAATCTGTAACGAAATGTACAGAGAGTAAGAAAAAGATCCAGTGTATTGAGTGAGAAAGATAGTTGAATGCAATAAATATTGAAATCTTACCATTGGATAATCTGACCTTTTTCTTATGATCGAATTGGTAGTCAAAATTATGACGCCGTTTTGAGCTATTATAGAGCTCGAAATCGATAGAAAGTAAAATGGAACAATGGAACAAAGCAAGTAGGTATTTTATTTTGTATGAAAAAATGAAATTTTAGCTTAAGAATTGAATTATGTAATTAAACTAAATAGAATGGGGTACATTATATATGATATGGGTAGAAAAAGAAAAAAGAGAAAAAGAGACAACTTTTACACACAACTTATTTAATGAAAAACTTTGGAGTAGAAAATTATTGAACTGCCACAATATTAACTTGATTTCTTTTTTTTATCCTTTTTATTCTTCAAAGTCTAATTAAAGCTTAGACACTGTCCATAATTTTTTAGGAGGTATAATGGAAAGTTAACTTTGAACCTTCTTTGTTGTTATTATCAATTAGAGGAGACAAGCACCTTTGTCCAAGTGGTTAATTGATTCGGCTTTGGTGCAGGATGTCACAAGTTCGAAACTTGCTTTCGAACGTTTATTTGACATGGGATATGTTGTCCCCATGATTTGTTGTATATAAAGTACCAGTTCAAAAAAAAAATCAATTGGAGGAGTTGTTAAAGATATAAAATATTCTAAGCTATGTTATAGACGTGTAACAAAAAATATTCTTAGCTAATTACATAAAAGCTAGCAGATAAATTATGCATATGCATAGAACAAAGATTCCAAAAATGCCTACAAACTCCATTGAAAAAGAAAATTAATTTTTAGAGTTGATATTCTGTCTTTGATAAATAACAAATGAATAATTGAATTCACTTTCAATACATCAATTAAACATCTAAAATAAAGGATCAAAATTTTGTTTATAAAACAAATAAATAGAACAACATTGCATTTTTTAAAATACTAATCATAAGGGAAAAAGAAAGAAAAAAAGAAATGTTAAACATATTGTACATTTCAATTTTGAAATACCTTATAAAACGATTTTCCTATATAGTAAATGCAACCGTTGGTTAAATGTTGAGAATTACAATGATATAAAGGAAATTGTTAAATATAAATAAATGAATTATTCATTGAGAAAGTAAAAAATCTGGTGAATTTAGTGAGAAAGCGAATTTAATTTCATCAAAATTAAAAACTTACCATTGGATTATGTGACCTTTCCTGATGATTGAGTTGCGCAATTGAAAGTATGTGTCATATTTAGTTCTTTTGGAAACATGACATTAAAGAGAATATAAAATAAGAAGCAAAAAGATTAGACATTTTATATTTGACGAGAAAAGTTGCATGAATATTGAACCTTGTAAAAATAAAATAGATTTGGATAAAATGAACAGATGACGTAAAATAATATATGAGGGAAGTCCAAAGGATAACTATTACACTTGAGTTTTTTTAAAAGTTGTGAAGTGAGAAATTTCAATGGGGAAATGTGAAAATAGACATGAGACAAGGAGAAATAATGATTTTAATTCTAAAGTTATGAAAGTAGATTACGCATACTCAAAATTGAAAAGTTCCCACAATGACCTTATTTCACTAAAAAATGAATAATTTTTAGAGTTCGTATTTAGTCTATAATCATGAATTAAAACTTTGTAATAAATAAACAGAACTACATTACAAAAAAGAATTAACACTAGTCCATAGGGAAAAAGAAAGAAAAAGTAAATGTTAAACAGGTCGTACTTTTTGTTTCTAAAATATCATATAAATAAACTATTCATCTAATCAATTCAATCTTTGATTAGTATGGAGACCAATAATGATGTAAAGGAAATTTTTTTAGATGTGAAATATAAAAAAATTATTATACATAGAGCCAGTAAAAAAATAAAGTCAACTAAGTGAGAAAGAGAATCGAATAACATCAAAATTGAAATCTTACCATTGGATTATGCGGCCCTTCAGGATGATTGAATTGTATGGTGGAAATTATGTGTCATATTCAGTTCCTATAGAATGTGAAGTTAAATAGAAAATTAAATGGAAGAAGAAATCGTAGAGATTGGGGATTTTATTTTTTGATGATTTTTTTCGTAGACATTGATATTTATAGAGAAATAAATTAGAATTTAATTTAATGAATAGATTGGAAAGTCAAAAGGATGATTGTTACTGTTGAATTTATTAAAACTTACAACTTGAGAAATTTTAAAGTAGGAAATGTGCAAGTATACATAAACCAAGGAGAAATATGGATTTTAATTCTAAAATTCTGCAATTTGACTCTGCATATTCAGAGGAAAAAAATTCCACAAAAGGCCAACAAATTTTGTTTAAAAAGGAATTATTTTTAAGAGTTGTTATTGAGTCTTTGATAGATAACAAAAGAATAATTGAATTTACTTTTGGTATTTCAATCACTCATCTAAAATTAGGCACCAATAATCTCCTAACACGCACCGAAAAATATAATGTATTTGTATACATTAATTTTTTATAGTAAAGCTAACAAGCTTTAGAGTGGGCCGTGCCACCGTATAAATAATGGGAAAATAGGCGTTCTGTGAAAGAGTTAAGGGTATGCCCTAGGGGCAATTATGTAATTTGTTACATATATCTAACTCGTTGACCAATCTTGTTCGAAATAAAAGGTATTTTCTTCCTATTATATACTTGATATAATGTGATTATATTAATTAATTAACTTAATTAAAAGTATATTTAATAGAAAAATCCATAAATGGTTTATTCTGTGATGGTAGTTACAAAGTGTTGTAACCGTGAGTAATTTATCACAATGAAACAAATATACCATTTTAAATGTTCCTAGTCAAGATGCATCGAAACTGGATATCGATGTATCCGTTGAGACTGGAGTACGTAACGCTCTCCAAATGTTGGGCTTTGTATTACTCATGACTACCGGGAGCACCTAGGGGTTATGTACTAATAGTTATTGGATAACTATGGAACGACTCACTCGATAGTTTTCTGTTGGTTAATAAACTAAGGTCAAACAGAAAATATCGATGTGACTGATTTACACAGTTCTCTGGACTTGAGAATACTGTGGATCTTCAATATGAAAGCTCCGCTTTGATTATAGCCAAATCATAACATGGAGTCCATTGAGTGACTATAGTTGGGTCGAGTGGAAGTATTAGAAGTGAAGCACTATTCAAGAGAGGATTCGTCTCCTCAGTTATATGCGGTTAATATCACAGTCAGCTCAAAGTCAAAGTCTTTGGTTAGAGCATTTCGATTAACAATAATTGTTATTATTGAACCAAGGACTTTGTATTTGGACTATAAAGTTGAAAGTGGATGAGGTTGGAATTTTGACCATTACCAAATTCCATAAGTCCAAAGTGATATAGTTTTGACGAAGAGAATTGGTGTAAACAAATGTCACAACCGGATAACGCTTATTAAACTAAAATTGGATTTTACCGAAAATGAGTAAGTGATAAATTTGGCAATAATGTCACACCATCTGTTAAGTGACGTGTGAACATTAACATTAGAATAGTTCGATGTTAATCGCTGACCAAATTTACACCCAAGAGTTACACGGCCGAAATGATGAATTCCCTTAAGACCGAACGATTTAATTAGTTTATAATTGTTATAAATTAATTAATATTTATGAAATATTAATTATAAAATTTGAATATGATTTGAGAAATAAATAATGTTATATATATTCATAACAGTTTTAAATATATCGATCGATATACAATATCGACAAGTGATTAAATTAGATTTAATTGCATAGTATTTTGGCTTGGGCTTAGATGGGTTTAAGGCCCATTAGTAGGGCTGCAAAATTTCGGTTTTGGGAAGATCAAGGGGTGGCTAAAACATAGGGAATTGGCTTGGAGATAATGGGTAAAAAGGTTTTCCTCGTTTCTTTCTAATACAACGCTATATATATATATATATATATATATATATATATATAAAATAATGACTACCATTTTTTTGGCCGCCATTACCTTCTACATTGCTGGTTAAAACATAGCTCTCAATCCACTTCAAAACTCTCAAATATATTTCAAATTAGAATAATACTACTCGATAGTTAGAGGTCAGTGATTCCGGACTTGCAATCTGACGAATCAAGAATAGGAAAAGGAAGGGAAGTCATTGCTTCAATGTGGATTCAAAGGCATCATTAAATTGGTAATTTTAATTCATATACAGTAATTAAATTATATTCTATGATCCTATAATGAGCAATTTCATATCTGTTTAAATATATTGCTACTATATGTTTAGTTAGGTGAGATTTTTTAAGTAGATGTAGTTGTCACAAATCAGTTTGGTTATGTGCATAATTTGTTTATTATACTATTTGATTTATGTATAGACAAATGTTGTTTACTGTACAAAATCAATTTTTTTCATTAATAATTTTTTATATATATTTATTAATAAATTCATATACATATATATATATATATAAGTGTATATTTCTCTCTCATAATAGCATATATGCATATATAAGATATATATATGATTTAAAAAATTTAGTACAGTTATTTATATATAATATGAATTTACAAATTCGAAAATTAATCATCATACATATATTCATATTTTTAAATTAACATTTATTGAATTTTGAATTGTTTATTATATATAAAAATAATTATTACATTAAAATTCATTTTTTTATTTAATAAAATATTATATCATTCCAAAAACTTATATAAAAAATTTAGGATTTTTTCAATAAAGTTTATTATTTTTAATAATTAATATTATTTCAGAAAAACTGTTTATAATTTATTAAAAATAATAATTTAATTGAAAAATTCTTCAAAATTTTTCATAACCTTTCATTCATGATCCTAGAATTTCTAAAATTTTAAAATTTGAATTTTTAATAATATACTATTTTATATTAAATAATTATTACCGAAATCAATGTATTTGTTTTTAAAAATAATATTTCAACTTTAAAAAATCTCTTGATTTTTTCTAAGCTCCATTTTATGATCTTAGATTTTGGAAAATTGTAAATTTTGAATTTTCACCTATAGATTATTTTATGTTAATTATTTATGGATGAAAACATTATTTTATTCATAATATATACAAATTAAAATACTAAAATTATTATGTTTGCAAAACTAAGCTAATTTTGAATTATAAATAATTTTTAATAATTGTTCTCTCACTTTCTATATATATATATTGTAACACATATACATGCACATATTTGAACAACATACATGACATATAAAATGAGCTAAGATGACTATTGCGATGTAAATCCTAACATCTACATATTGGCATATTATTCCTTTTACATATTATTATGTTACACATGCACTTACACATATATGTATATGATACATTTATGTATAAACTAAATTAAATAAAATTAATTTCATATCTTAATATATTTGAATTTAAATAAAATAAATGATTTTATTTAAATGAAATTTAGAAATGTTCTAATTCAGTTAGACTTCGTAGGCCCAATAAAGATCCAATATGGTAATTTTTTTGAAATTCACCTATAACTTCTGCTGCGTGTTGGTCCAGTTCCTACAATGGTATCAGAGCCCTATAGCCTATGCGGTCTAAATTAGTCATATTAGGGCTAACTAATTAAGTTTTTCCACTTAGTACGGTGTCTAGAAAGGTAATGTCTAGGATTGGAATTGGGTAATCAAGTACCATGTCCTACCTAGTTACCGGACTGGCCCGAAAGGTGAAGTGAGCCCAAAGGTTGCCCCTAATTGAAATGACCCAACTTAATTTGGGCCTTCGACTATTTTTCAAAATCGTTTTGAAAATTAATGTTAAATATTTTAAATTTAATAGTTAAATTTAAAATAAAACATGTTTATTATAAGAATTATAATACTACATAAGTTTTCAAAATGTTTGAAAGGATAATGATATTTTCAAAATGTTTGAAAATATTTATATAATAATTTCAAATTTTAAATTTATTAATAAGATTTATAAAATAAATTAATTAATGCATATATGCATGTATTATATATGCTGATATATGTTATGTTATTTTAAAATGTTTAAGATAACATAAGTATACGTGTATGTATACAAGATAAATTTTGAAATTAATAAATTTTAATAAAAATTGTTTAATTGAATAAATTAACTAGAGGTTAATTAATTAAATAAAATACACATATATATGATATATGTGTGTTACACTATAAAGGTTATAGTATACACTATAAATGTTATAGTGGATATGTCCAATATAAAAGTTACACTGGAATACTAATTTAAAATTAATTAAAGAGTAAATTGATTAAAATTAATTAGATAAGATTTAATTAATTATATATTATACATAAGACTATCATATAAGTAATATGAAATATAAAAGTTATAATAATAAAACTTATATGATATGTGTATAAACTAAATGTGGAACATTAAAGAAATCGAAATAGACTTGAGAAATAAATACATACATAAATGTACATATACCGTGATTTCTGATGTGTTTGACACTTGAATCGCTGGGGTATTTCATAAGAAATATATTATTCTATAAGTTGATATCACTCAATATATATATTGAAGATTATGAATCTTCAATATAATATTGTCCTCTACTACACACACACACACACACACACACACATATATATATATATATATATATTAATAAATTACTTACATACTCCTTAATTGTTGAGCAAACTCAAACTAGGGATGTTATGCGTAGTATTATTAATATATTAAATAGATGAGGTAAGATAACTATATGTATTTTTGAGCAAACTCAAGATACATATACTATACTTAGGCCATCACGATTTGGTAGGTATGAGTGAACAATCTCTTTCGGTTTGTTGAGCAGACTCAAGGTCGAAATGAGATTAGAACAAGGAAAAATGAGTTAGGAGTTGTATGTGATACAACCGATAAGGAGTTATCCATCGTTTGTGGGGCTATGGTTTGTTGAGAAAACTCAAGGTCAGAATACCAAAACAAATGAGTCCTAACACCCACTAGTGAAGTTGTAAGACTTCTATGTTTCATCTTAAGGTTTGGAGAAACATAAAAGACTATTGGAAGCCTTATTAGAAAAATGAAATGGTAACATTTAACCTTTCTAATATTGTAAGAACATATGCTATATAATGTTATAATTATCTACAATGATAAATTTGTGCATTTAATATGATTGATAAAACGTTTGTCAATTAACATATATATATATACAAACTGAATTGAAAGTTGACAAATAGAAATATAATATATACTTTCTAATAATTCTAATTGCATGTTATATAATGTTTCTATACCCATGCAAGTGCCTAATTTCAACTACTTAATACATTCGTAAGTTGGTCACTTATATGTTTATTTGGTTTAGACCGCGTATTGCATTTTATGATATTTTGAACTCTAAATGCAATTTAAGACTATGGATATTTGATCCATGTACTTTCACATATAAATGTTATATAGTGAACAGTCATAGTTTGTAGGGTACAATATTTCGATGAAGTTAGTTCATTCAAAGTAAGCCAATAAATAGTATTTTAAGATCATGTATTCAACTTAAATGATTTCAAAAGGATCATATTGTGTTAATGTAACACAAGACCTTAAACTACGAGATACATCTAAAAACTCGATCGTTGAAATGTTGTAACGATTGCGACTTTTCGACGCTTGAAAGTTGACATTAATACGTCCACTATATCAAATGACGCGCAATCGAATGCCGGAAAATCGAATCATTAGGATTAAAAAGAAGAGGTAGAAGAAGACAGAAGAAAAAGAAACAGAAACAACAACAGAATCTCACATTTGCAGCGGAACAATATATAATAGATGAATGAATAATCTTTATAACAAAGAACTATATCAGTTTATACAACACATCATCAGAGTTTACAACAACAACATACATCACTGGACAGTTATATAACCTGTCCACATACATAATACACAGCGGAATAAATAAATAAGTACGAGTGTACGTCTCGCCATCCAGCTCGTCTCCAAAGCTCCAAAATATCCAGAATATCCTGATAACATAACTCTAGGCTGCCCGTGTGGAAAATTATGGGCACCCAGAGTTTAGAAAGGGAACAATAAACTCCGAGTCAGTCATGGTGACTGGTGTGAGATCGTAAAACAGTTATTTTCACAAAGAAAATAAAAGAAATTCGCAATGCTTTTGGAAAATGAAACTACCATAAGACCTCCCGCCACACACACAATGCAAATGCAGAATTGGAGGAGATTTCTTCTTATGATAGTCAAACATGCTTACTACGCAAAATCATTGGATATTATTACTAGTGCATAGTGTAGAAAACATTTCGAAAGTATAATATAAATCTTAGCCAGCATACAACCATTATTGTATGCCTACTATAGCTACTATGTTCAATAGTAGGTTACCGCCACATTCCATAGCAGGTTATACAACTAAAACTATACCAGGTTCATATTGTTTCTTTGGATTTTCCAATAAATGGTCAGGCTAAGGAACTTCCTACTGCCACATGGGTACGCCTCTGGATGGACGTCCCGAGAACTAACTAGCTCTCTGCCAACACAAGGCCGGGTTACCTCTTACACTAGGTAACTACTACACGAATATGCCACCCTCCGGTCTTTTGGGACCTTTATCCAAAGGCCCTCAATCACACAGCAACAATCACACAGTAAATGAGATTGGAGCAACCACACAGGTAAATATCTGGGCACCATACCATAATATCAGCTTTTTCCAGAAGGAAATGACATACCCTAAAGGGCGCGACCCTCATAACCTTGCCGCATCTTTCCTGTTTCGACCATTTCCGGGTTGTGAGGTTCGATGAGGTCTCGTCCACAAAGCTACGCTTTTTCACAAAGCCATGCTTTGATCACAAATGCTCAGCAAATGATCAGCAACACACAGCAACACTTAGCATGCCACACTACCATATTGGGAGTATATCATTGATAACCTTCAACTACATAACCTTTGAGCTCGTACGTCTCAGAGAAGGGTGTTAAGCTAAGAGAATAAATTCTCCGCTACCAACAGAAATGTATTTGAAATAAATCAGATTTATATCTCAAAGTGTAATGTCAGACATACAACCATACAAGTCTGTTTCGGGTTTGAACTGAACCGAAGGCACTTCCGAAGAAGCCCTTGCAATCCGGATATTCACTAATCACGTCCGAACTTCCCATCACAAGAAGAGTGATATAAATCTCTATACTGGAGCAACTCGGTGCAGAGACATTTGACAGGTTGTCCTTTCATTTTCGAAAATACCCGGTCTTCGCACCGGTCTTCAAATGTTATCCATTTACGTCGTATCACTATTCAGAATGGGTTATATGACACAAAGTCCTCTCCCGGCTTAATCGAATAATGAGCGTTTGTTTTAAAAACAAATTCAAGTGACATTTCAAAGGCAAATATTGATAGTCGGTTATGTAACTATCAACAACATTCACAACAATCAACCAATTTAAATAATCTTCCCAAATTATTAAATTTCAAATATCTTCGTAAGATATATATATTTTCCACACTTCATCACTTTGAAAACAAATTTCAAATCATTTTTCACTCTTGGAATAAAAATTCCCAATATTATTTATTTCCCTATTTCTTTATAAATTCCATTGTGAATTTAAATTTCCAAATATTCACTTATACACGATTTTCTAATCGTTTTCCAAATATTCACTTTCAACTCCAAATCAACTTTCAAATTGATTTCGAAATTTATTTCAAATTCCAAATTGATTTTCCAAACATTTATTTCAAACACCAAATCAATTTTAGAATGGATTTCCCAGGATTTATTTTCAAATACCAAATCAAATTCCAAATTGATTTCTAAAAATTTATCACCTTTTAAAATAAATTCCTTTATCTCTTTATTCTTTCCAAATTATTTTAAATTCCATTTTAAATAAATTCTTCAACTTTCGAATAATACCATTCAAAATCCATTTTTAAAAATCTTTTCCCATATTTTGGAAATAATTCGATAAGATTTCAAAAATCAACTTTATGCTTTTAAATTCCTTCTTTGAAATTCAACCAATTCTTTTAAAAGAGATTTACTTCAAATTTCCTACTTTAATTTCAAAAATCCAAATTTATTTATTTCTGGTATCCAACGATACCAAAAATACATTCGGCTAAATTATAGCCTTCAACAAATTCAATCGTCAATATAATCATTCGTAGATTATAATTAAATCATCACACAGCATATGAAACAAATTCATACAACATATGAAACAAATTCATATAATTTGAGGAATCCAGTTGGATCCCTCCAACCTGTTTCCCTGCATCCACAGATGTTAGCACAATACCAATTCCACTTCGAGGTGGAATATCGCGGTATATGGGATTTATAAAATATCATCCGCTATAATGCGGCGCATTGGGTCTCATCCGCTATATAATGCGGGAAATCAACAACTCCAATATATATATATTCCAATATATATATTCCAATATATATATATATATATATTGCTATATACTACTATATATACTATCACAATCAGGAAATCAATCAATAACTGCAAATTCAACTTTCATTTGAGTGAGAAGATCTCACCTTTTCTTTTATTTTGCAATCCATTTTCCATTCCAGTTTGTTTTCTCGATTTTAGACCTCTGTATAAATATTTGTACAATTTATTAATATTCGAATAAATCGAATAATCGAAAATAAATTTCCATTTCTTAACATTTTCCATGATTTTAAACTACCAGGTTAATAAAATTATAAACTTTACTTTATTGTTAAAATTTTTGATAAACGGATAAAATTAAAAGTTTTAACTTACTTAACCTACATTAAAATGTTTGAAAGATTAAATCTTCAATTTCAACCCTTGAAAACAGTTTATAACAAAAATGTATATATATATATACCTTTTATATATATTCAACAGAACTGTTTTATACCTGATTATAATATAATTCAATTTTCGTTCCTTGAAACCTATATATATATATATTATCAGTAAATTGAAATTAAGAAAAATACACCCTATACCTGAACTACCCCGATCCACTACCAGCTCACGAACTACCCTCAACGGCAATCGAGACTTCGCCTCCCCCTCGCGCCGCAACACCATCTCAGCTGCCTTTTGTCGCGCCTCCCACCAAGACGCTGCACGACACTCCAATATGGTCGGAGGTGCTCCTTCCCCAAGCGAGTCCAAAAACCATCCAAATCTCGAATCTCCTTGGCAACGGTGAGCTTCTCCCATTATCGCTCTCTGCAACTTCAAACGTGAACTCAGCCCTCGAATCGAGCATTGGGATTCCGATATAGATTAAAGGCAGAAGAGGGAAACTCGTGGCTCTTCGACTGTTCGAATCGAACATCGGTAGGGGAAAAATGTCGTGGCCTCACCTTATTGCTCTCGAAATTGATTTTTGGATATTAAAGAGGGTTTCGTTTAAAAAAGACGAGGGAGAATGGATATTGAAATGGAAAGGAAATCGATTTTTAAATTGGATTTGTTTGAGATGCTCAGATAATCATTTTTTCTTTGAACGAGCATGCATTTTTAAAAGAAAGAATGAAGGGGACAGGACAAGATGTTTACGTGCTTCAACCAGTTTGCTACAGTGACTGAAATGAAGTGTAAAAGGCGTTGGTATGACATTATTTCGACTGAAGGCTGACTATTATAAACATTCAATTTAAATTCAAACTCAAACCATTTGATAAATGCAACTTAAAAACTTGACCTCCTATTGAGGCGTGCTGCCAGGCGTTTGTAATGTTAAACCCCTATCCCGAACGCAATGGAAAAGGTTTCGAGTCCAAATTCGATCGTATGGAGAAGATAGCTTTT
Organism: Allium fistulosum; assembly: GCA_030737815.1. Classification (NCBI taxonomy): domain Eukaryota; kingdom Viridiplantae; phylum Streptophyta; class Magnoliopsida; order Asparagales; family Amaryllidaceae; genus Allium; species Allium fistulosum. The sequence goes on from CM060904.1 coordinate 696,951,481, forward strand.
TGGACCAGCTATAATATTAAATTTTCGATTTAATTTCAACGCGTTTGCTTATCGTACGGCCAAATGATCACTCTAAACATTACGAAAATTGAAATTCGATAATAATACAATATTACGGATCCAATGGAACTGGTTTCGTCGAATTCCGAGACTGTGCCTTGGAAAGCTATTTTTAACTATCGATTCAAACGATAAAAATCAAAACTGAACAAAACAGTTTCGAATTCAATTCTGAAAGTTCCATTATCTTCAGTATTATTAATATGAATTTTCTAAGCCTTTAAAAATATTTTTAACAAGCTTAAAATTCAAATTTCAAAATTATACCCAATTTCATACAATTAAATTCACTAATTAAATTGCCAAATTCATTTTGATATTTGAATTTCAAATTAAACTAACTTCCAGATATTTAAAATCAATTAAATATCCTAATTTCCAATGTCAAAAATTCAGGGTCGTTACAATCTTCCCCCCTTAAAAGAATTTCGTCCCGAAATTACAAGTTAAGAAGAATGATCCAATCCCCGTTTATCATTTTCCCAAAACCAAACAGTTTCATCAAATTCTTAAAATTTTATTATCATAACCACACTATCATCCTTATTAATTTTCCAACAATTTCATAGTTTCAAGCAACTTAATTTTACTTCACAATTCAAATTTAAATTCAAATTCAAATTTTTGAATTCAAAATTTTCTCAAAAATTTTCTAACTCTCTAAATTTCCGAGAAATTTCTCCAGCGACTCCTTTGCGCGGCTAACTCGGTACAACTACAAAATGTCCTTACGGACTCCCAAATTACAAAAGAAAACAAAATGCCAAGTGGAAAAATCAGAATCCCATCAAATTTCATACAGAAATTCAAACACATACCTTTATCTTCGAAATCAAAATCCAATTCCATTTTCCTATAGCCTTTATAATCCCTGTATACTTTACTTAACAACAATGGCCAAATTCACTTATTGGATTCCAAATACCCAAATTTACTTAAGAATTTCATTTTTTTTCATTTCTTAAGTTCAATACAAGTATTTACATACTTCTTATATTTATTTTCACTTCACAAACAAAGTTATGTATTCATTTCCATTCAACTTTGCATTTTCAATTCCATTTGAATTCAATTTACAATTTCAATTCTATTTGAATTCATTTTTATCTTCAAAAACCAAAAATTCATTTTAGTGAAGACTCGATGTTCACTTTTTCCAAAACAATTAACTTCGACAAAAACAATGGTTTTCATTTTCTAGTTCAATTCTACACTTTCATTACAATTTGAAAATCAATTTTCCGTTAACAAAAATTTTCTAAATTTTCAAAATATTTTCTAACTCCCAAAATTTTCAGAAAATTTTGGCGGAGTCTCCTTTGTACGGAGGAGCTTTTGCAATTTGACAAAAGATATAAATATATATACATCGACCCACTCGGTCGGAAAAGCAAAAACAGTTCATATTTCCTATTTTGTATTGCGTAAGCGTACCTTTATTAGCATTTTAAGCAAAGCGGTTTATTTTTAAGCATTTGTGCAACCAAATGCTGCCAAACGGCTTCCAAAAACCTGCACTTACTTAATTTAAACACGTAAGTGACAAATATAGGAAATTTATTAACATTTCACTTATTTTCAATAGTAAACACATAGTTTTCATAAGCAATGCATTCAAAATAAATTCCATTAGCAATTCATAAAGTTTCGATACAAATTAAATCGCTTTCATCTAATTTACATTCAATTCAATGGTTTACAATGCAATTCCTTATATTCAATTCACTTTTAATGAATCTAACTCATATCCCTTTCAATTGATTCAAAATCAATTTTATTTGCTTTTATTAACTCATAGATTTTGATACAATCTCGTTTATTAACTTGGTATTTTTCCGATATCAACTTCACTTAAGAATTCCTCATTTATTTCTTAAGTTCAACGCAAGTATTTATATACACTCCTTGTATTTAATTTCACTTCATTACTGAAGTCGAGTTATTGTCCAATATTTACTTAAGTTATTTCAACTCAAAATTCAAATTATAGTTTCCTTGTAAACAATTTCTTTAAACCTTTGATTTGATTTTTATTTATCAAATCCATTCCATCTACTAATTTAATTCAATTAGTTTATTCATTCATCCATTTTAAATTTCAAATTCCCATATTCAATTCATCCAGAATTTATTTTATCAATAACAAGGAAATTTCAATTTATTTCTACTACTTGAATTTATATGCAAATTCAAACCATTTTAAATTTAGCTCACAACTCAACTTTAATTTAACTAATTCAACTTCCAATTCATTATTTCATGAATTAATACATTATCAAGTTAGTTTACTTGAATTCAATCCATTTTATTCTATTTTCCCAAGTTTGGATTTTTATTTAACTTGATTCAAATCAAATTTCATTCCATTTTTCAATTTCCAATTCATTTATTTACAAATGTAACCTCATTTGTTCATTCACAATTCATTTCTTTAATAAATTTTATTTTCAATATTTTTTTGGAATTCTATTTCCAATTATAAAGCATATTTACAATTTATATTTACAAATCCCATTCATATATGAACTTATTTCCTTATACTTTCAATTCATATTCATAAATTTTATTTGTTAAATGAATTTATTTCCAAATCCTTGGCTATACCATTATTTCTCATTCAATTTCCATATAACAATGATAATAATTCAATATTATCACTTCCTAACAATCAAGCATCCTTATACCATAATAATTCATAGAAAATCATTTCTTTTCTACACAAAAATAGTTTTGGGCAAAATTATTTCATTCACCCTATTTGAAACAATACTGTGTCAGTTTATCTTGTTTAAGAGTTTAGAAACCCCTATCGATTTCAGTTAGCCAAACTGCACCGACCAGAATATATAAACAATCAACCGATAAGTCAACACAATACAAAACAATTTTATATTCACTAACAGATACGCGCTCATATTTATTATTACACTCACACTCATTCTAGAGTACTACTGACTCTATCTCTAATGAGTAACACCCAACAGAGCCAGAGTTATCGCTTAACCAATTGCTCTGATACCACATGTAACGATTGCGACTTTTCGACGCTCGAAAGTCGACATTAATACGTCCACTGTATCAAATGACGCACAATCGAATGCCGGAAAATCGAATCATTAGGATTAAAAAGAAGAGGTAGAAGAAGAAAGAAGAAAAAGAAACAGAAACAACAACAGAATCTCACATTCGCAGCGAAACAATATATAGTAGATGAATGAATAATCTTTATAACAAAGAACTATATCAGTTTATACAACACATCATCAGAGTTTACAACAACAACATACATCACTGGACAGTTATATAACCTGTCCACATACATAATACACAGTGGAATAAATAAATAAGTACGAGTGTACGTCTCGCCATCCAGCTCGTCTCCAAAGCTCCAAAATATCCAGAATATCCTGATAACATAACTCTAGGCTGCCCGTGTGGAAAATTATGGGCACCCAGAGTTTAGAAAGGGAACAATAAACTTTGAGTCAGTCATGGTGACTGGTGTGAGATCGTAAAACAGTTATTTTCACAAAGAAAATAAAAGAAATTCGCAATGCTTTTGGAAAATGAAACTACCATAAGACCTCCCGCCACACACACAATGTAAACACAGAATTGGAGGAGATTTCTTCTTATGATAGTCAAACATGCTTACTACGCAAAATCATTGGATATTATTACTAGTGCATAGTGTAGAAATCATTTCGAAAGTATAATATAAATCTTAGCCAGCATACAACCATTATTGTATGCCTACTATAACTACTATGTTCAATAGCAGGTTACCGCCACATTCCATAGCAAGTTATACAACTAAAACAGTACCAGGTTCGTATTGTTTCTTTGGATTTTCCAACAAATGGTCAGGCTAAGGAACTTCCTACTGCCACATGGGTACGCCTCTGGATGGACGTCCCGAGAACTAACTAGCTCTTAGCCAACACAAGGCCGGGTTACCTCTTACACTAGGTAACTACTACACGAATATGCCACCCCCCGGTCCTTTGGGACCTTTATCCGAGGGCCCTCGATCACACAGCAACAATCACACAGTAAATGAGATTGGAGCAACCACACAGGTAAATATCTGGGCTCCATGCCATAATATCACCTTTTTCCAGAAGGAAATGACATACCCTAAAGGGCACGACCCTCATAACCTTGCCGCATCTTTCCTGTTTCGACCATTTCCGGGTTGTGAGGTTCGATGAGGTCTCGTCCACAAAGCTATGCTTTTTCACAAAGCCATGCTTTGATCACAAATGATCAGCAAATGATCAGCAACACACAGCAACACTTAGCATGCCACACTACCAAATTGGGAGTATATCACTGATAACCTTCAACTACATAACCTCTGAGCTCGTACGTCTTAGAGAAGGTTGTTAAGCTAAGAGAATAAATTCTCCGCCACCAACAGAAATGTATTTGAAAGAAATCAGCTTTATATCTCAAAGTGTAATGTCAGACATACAACCATACAAGTCTGTTCCGGGTTTGAACAGAACCGAAGGCACTTCCGAAGAAGCCCTTGCAATCCGGATATTCACTAATCACGTCCGGACTTCCCATCACAAGAATAGTGATATAAATCTCTATACCGGAGCAACTCGACGCAGAGACATTCGACAGGTTGTCCTTTCATTTTCGAAAATACCCGGTCTTCACACCGGTCTTCAAATGTTATCCATTTACGTCGTATCACTATTCGAAATGGGTTATATGACACAAAGTCCTCTCCCGGCTTAACCGAATAATGAGCGTTTGTTTTAAAAACAAATTCAAGTGCCATTTCAAAGGCAAATATTGATAGTCGGTTATGTAACTATCAACAACATTCACAACAATCAACCAATTTAAATAATCTTCCCAAATTATTAATTTTCAAATATCTTCGTAAGATATATATATATTTTCCACACTTCATCACTTTAAAAACAAATTTCAAATCATTTTTCACTCTTGGAATAAAAATTCCCGATATTATTTATTTCCCTTTTTCTTTATAAATTCCATTGTGAATTTAAATTTCCAAATATTCACTTATACACGATTTTCTAATCGTTTTCCAAATATTCACTTTCAACTCCAAATCAACTTTCAAATTGATTTCCAAATTTATTTCAAATTCCAAATTGATTTTCCAAACATTTATTTCAAACACCAAATCAATTTTAGAATGGATTTCCCAGGATTTATTTTCAAATACCAAAACAAATTCCAAATTGATTTCTAAAATTTTATCACCTTTTAAAATAAATTCCTTTATCTCTTTATTCTTTCCAAATTATTTTAAATTCCATTTTAAATAAATTCTTCAACTTTCGAATAATACTATTCAAAATCAATTTATAAAATCTTTTCCCATATTTTTGAAATAATTCGATAAGATTTCAAAAATCAACTTTATGCTTTTAAATTCCTTCTTTGAAATTCAACCAATTCTTTCAAAAGAGATTTACTTCAAATTTCATACTTCAATTTCAAAAATCCAATTTTATTTATTTATGGTATCCAACGATACCAAAAATACATTCGGCTAAATTATAGCCTTCAACAAATTCAATCGTCAATATAATCATTCGTAGATTATAATTAAATCATCACATAGCATATGAAACAAATTCATACAACATATGAAACAAATTCATATAATTTGATGAATCTAGTTGGATCCCTCCAACCTGTTTCCCTGCATCCACGGATGTTAGCACAATACCAATTCCACTTCGAGGTGGAATATCGCGGTATATGGGATTTATAAAATATCATCCGCTATTATGCGGCGCATAGGGTCTCATCCGCTATATAATGCGGGAAATCAACAACTCCAATATATATATTCCAATATATAAATATTGCTATATACTACTATATATACTATCACAATCAGGCAATCAATCAATAACTACAAATTCAACTTTCATTTGAGTGAGAAGATCTCACCTTTGCTTTTATTTTGCAATCCATTTTCCATTCCAGTTTGTTTTCTCGATTTTAGACCTCTGTATAAATATTTGTATAATTTATTAATATTCGAATAAATCGAATAATCGAAAATAAATTTCCATTTCTTAACATTTTCCATGATTTTAAACTACTAGGTTAATAAAATTATAAACTTTACTTTATTGTTAAATTTTTTGATAAACGGATAAAATTAAAAGTTTTAACTTACTTAACCTATATTAAAATGTTTGAAAGATTAAATCTTCAATTTCAACTCTTGAAAACAGTTTATAACAAAAATGTATATATATATATATATTTACCTTTTATATATATTCAACAGAACTGTTTTATACCTGATTATAATATAATTCAATTTTCGTTCCTTGAAACCTGTATATATATATATATATATTATCAGTAAATTGAAATTAAGAAAAGTACACCCTATACCTGAACTACCCCGATCCACTACCAGCTCACGAACCACCCTCAACGGCAATCGCGACTTCGCCTCCCCCCTCGCGCCGCAACACAATCTCAGCTGCCTCTGGTCGCACCTCCCACCACGACGCTACACGACACTCCAATATGGTCGGAGGTGCTCCTTCCCCAAGCCAGTCCAAAAACCATCCAAATCTCGAATATCCCCTGGCAACGGTGATCTTCTCCCACTGTCGCTCTCTGCAACTTCAAACGTGAACTCAGCCCTCGAATCGAGCATTGCGATTCCGATCTGGATTAAAGGCAGAAGAGGGAAACTCGTGGCTCTTCGACTGTTCGAATCGAACATCGGTAGGGGAAAAATGTCGTAGCCTCACCTTATTTCTCTCGAAATCGATTTTTGGATATTAAAGAGGGTTTCGTTTAAAATAGACGAGGGAGAATGGATTTTGAACTGGAAAGGAAATCGATTTTTAAATTGGATTTGTTTGTGATGCTCAGAAAATCTTTTTTTTCTTTGAACGAGCCTGCATTTTTAAAAGAAAGAATGAAGGGGACAGGAAGAGATGTTTACGTGCTTCAACCAGTTTGCTACAGTGAGTGAAATGAAGTGTAAAAGGCGTTGGTGTGACATTATTTCGACTGAAGGTTGACTATTATAAACATTCAATTTAAATTCAAACTCAAACCGTTCGATAAATGCAATTTAAAAACTTGACCTCCTATTGAGGTGTGCCGCCAGGCATTTGTAATGTTAAACCCCTATCCCGAACGCAATGGAAAAAGTTTCGAGTCCAAATTCGATCGTATGGAGAAGATAGCTTTTTGGACCAGCTATAATATTTAATTTTTGATTTAATTTCAGCGCGTTTGCTTATTGTACGGCCAAACGCTCACTCCAAACATTACAAAAATTGAAATCCGATAATAATACAATATTACGGATCCAATGGAACTGATTTCGTTGAATTCCGAGACTGTGCCTCGGAAAGCTATTTTTAACTATCGATTCAAACGATAAAATTCAAAAGTGAACAAAACAGTTTCGAATTCAATTCTGAAAGTTCCATTACCTTCAGTATTATTAATATGAATTTTCTAAGCTTTTAAAAATATTTTTAACAAGCTTAAAATTCAAATTTCAAAATTATACCCAATTTCATACAATTAAATTCACTAATTAAATTGCCAAATTCATTCTGATATTTGAATTTCAAATTAAACTAACTTCCAGATATTTAAAATCAATTAAATATCCTGATTTCCAATGTCAAAAATTCAGGGTCATTACAAATGTCATCTTGATCGGTTTACATAAAGTGCAACATATTTGATGTCTTAAATGTTAAGAATAACCGAATGCACTTTTGTAAAAGGTTTGTTATGATATTGTAGTAAGGTTTTCTTTTGAATAGTTTGACCATTTAAAAGAAAAATGAATGTATAAGAATAGATGTAATTTAAGGTAAAGTTGGAATGAAGAGAATGAATAGTCACTTCTGCTTCATAGAGAAACATTGGAAACAAGAATTGTAATACGAATGGATACTTAATATTAGAATATGGAATATGATTTTTATTCCGAAATGTAATTTTATATAAAAAATTGTTTTCTATAACATTTATTTCTTTGAGTTCAAGATATTTGATCAAAGAACTCTCTACTGTAAACTAGTTGCAGTATATGAAATAAGTAACAATATTAATTGAATGGTGGACCTCTAAATTTTATATGCTATTCTAGTAATGGCGGAAATAGTGGGAGCATGCCATATAACACCTAATGATTGCATCAAATTACGAAAAAAAAAATCGTAAAATGTACCGAACATTATTTGTGAAATAATGTTTATTTTTGGTATTGACCGAAAAATAGATATAACTATATTTCAATATGAGTATTATGAATATTCATTATGAAATAGAACTATATTATGGAATTTTTTTTCATAGTAAAAGTGATGCAACAAAATACATATGTGTCTAATATTATTTATAGTTGTTTTCGAATTATAGACTAAGCCGTAGTTTTGAGAAATAATTTTACTATATGATTATGAATCATATGATACAGGTTAATTATATCTCAAACAATTAATGGCTATGCACCCATTCAGTGAGAGCATCATAAGAGTTGATGAACTCTTTGAATTAATACATATTGGTGTATGCAATCACAAGTCTATTAATACCAAAAGAGTTCCACATACTTTGTTATATTCATCGATGATTTATTACCAACATGTACATATGTATTGGATACACATGTAGTAAGTTTATGATAAAATCATAGAATATAAAAGAAAAGTAAATAAAATAACGTGCAATAGAATAAAATGATTTGATTTGGTCGAATAAGTGAGTATATTGGAAAGAGTTCCAAATGTACCTAAAATTGAATATAGATTCAATCTCAAAAGTCGCTCCTCCATGTGATACATAATGATGCATCGATAAGGAGTAATCAGACATTGTTAGACAATTTACAATTAATTATGAGTGAAGTTGAGTTAGTTTCTTTCTATAAGGTCATGTACTTAAGAGTAGTACACAAGATTGATATTATTTCATCTAAACAACAGTTTACAAATCATACAAGATAAGGGTTTGTAAGAAATTCCAACATATCCTAGGCCAAGGAGTTGGCAGGTTGTGCGAGTCGAAAGATTGCATGTAATAATTGTTCATGAGGGGTCTTGTATGAATCTCCAATTTTTTTTTGGAAAGGTCTATCATCAAATGACATATTCATGTTTTGAACATAATTTTTGTAAACTAAAATCAGTTTTATAAATAAAAAGGTTCATAAAGCGTTTATGAATCCCTATTCTATTTGCATTAAGAAACAATTGTTGTTTCAAGATATATCAACTTCATTGTGAGAAAATTTCTTTAAGAAATTTTGGTAGTTAAATGGAATTGGATCCGATCCATAGATAGAACTGATTATATGAGATGAAGTGAAATTAACCAACCTAAATGAACATATAGCATTAGAATGTCTAGTAAGTATTCTCGTACATCGAAGAGAAACTATGAGTTTCTTATTAATGTCGAAAATATACATTACCCTTGGTTGTTCAATTAAACCATTAAGATTGTTGACTCTATATGGTATGATGCGCAAATCTGAAGGAATTCCAAGTATGCTATCAAAATATGATTTTGGTGGTTGTAACCAAAGAGATGTGATCCATCGGCCAAGATTGTGTCTTTATTGGAAAGACAATGTGGTTGGTAATAAATGAGCAATGTTGATAAGAATAATATCGAAAATTTCAATTATTGAAATTAGCATAACAGATTCGGTATTCAACATGCTCAAGTTAATTCAGATTTACTCCGAAAATTATCGCTCGATAAGACTTAGTGTTTGGTACTTATGTATTGAAATAGAAAATTCTAAATAATGATTTAGAGTAAGCCGTTTACACATATTAACCAAAAATGCCTCAAAGTCAGTGGGAGCGATATTGGGTTTGTGAGTCTTTGGATATGATCCAAGAAATGATATGAATGTATCATTTTATAAGCATCAAGATTGAATAAGTATTTTGATAGAAATATCAAATAGTTTGATTTTCAATCAAAGTGCAGAGGAAGCGTGTGTTCATAAGAAAGAACGTTAAAAGGTACATTGATATTTCTAAACTATAAGTAAACAACACGTTGTTGATTTTAACAATATGCTTGTATTAAAATCAAATTTAGTTGTTTTAATACTCAATTTTGGATTGTAAATGATGTCTTTTATAGTGAGTATAAAAGATATAGGGTTTGTCCCAAAACGATATACAAGAGAACCCTATTAAAAAGAGAACATGTAAGTTAGATTCCTTATGCATTAGCAATAGGAATTATCATACAGGTTATGTTGTGTATGATATTGCATTTTGTTTATGTATTTGATAAATGAGAAAATTTATAATCCAAATTGATACCACTAAATGGTTGTTTGAGGTGTTCTCGCGTATTTATAAAATACTAGAGAATTGTTTATAGAAACAACGAACTCGTTATGATGGAACATTTGGACACAAACTTTTATAAGTGATATTGAGTATAACATGTGAACGATAAAATTCAAGTTAAAATCTTTAATTTGAAAATGTTTAAAAATAAAGGTGATTGTGGTCGATTCAACGAAATGTTGAGAACATTAACTTGAATAGGGCTACAATAAACCAATGTATATAGATATAAATGCACAAATTTATAATTGAGCCAAAGGTGATTCCAAATGTTGAGAATCCCGTAACATTGTTATAAAATAACAATGTCATGAAATTGGTCATGATAGAACTTAAAGCTCACTAGAAGTCGAAAGACATACTTCGAATTGTTCCACATGATAAAGGCAGTTTATCAGTGTCAGAGAGAGTTAATCGACAAAGTAGATAATTAAAACATAATATCATACCCATTCACTAAGGGACTGACCTAATTGGTTTTGAGAAAACTGATTGGGAAAGTTGGATTTAGATTCCATAATTGACCCCAAGTGCAAGTGGGAGATTGATAGAGTTAGAGGTGTGACGACCTGCCTTTTTGACCCTCGAAAATCGATATAAATACGCTCATTGTATAACATGTCGAATGATCGAGTGCTGAAAAGACAGATTGTTGAGGGGAAAGAAAGTATGTAGAGAAAGAAGAAACTAAACAAAACAGAATCTCACAGCGGACTGAATAACATATAATATAAATAGTTCTTTACACAAATCAAAACTGTAATATACATATCTCACATCAGAGTACACAAATCAATAATTACCAACTTGGACAGTTATAACAACCTACCCTCACAATTTCTGGTAATTTCAACAAACATTGCAGCGGAATAAACAAGTACGAGTAATACGTTTTCGTCATCCAGCTTGTCTCCTGAGCTCCATAGGATCTTATCCTGTATCTGCAATACTCGGTCTGACCCAAGCATTATAATAAAATAACACTCGAGTCAGTCTGGAAAACCAGCGTGAGAAAACACACTCAATTTGAATTATTAAAGTTATCAAATCCTCTGAAAACAAAGGTATCTCGTAAGACCACGCCACACATAAACACGACGGGTTTTTACCTTACGATAACCAAAACATTTCATATCAAATCCTCTGATATTATAATAGTGTCTAAGTACAAATACTTATTCAAATAACTGAAATTGTTAAATTAATTGAATTCCAGCATACTAGGCTCTAAAACCAAAACCGTAAAGGCACGTGTTGGAGAATGGATTCCATACGAATGACTAGGCATTGGGGTACCACCTGTCACAGTACATGTCTAGAAACATTGTACGGAGGACCATGCTAGGATCCCCTGCAACACAAGACCAGACTACCCCTAACCTGGATAGACCGAATATGCTATCACCCCGGGTGTTCCCACCCTTTCTGAGCTCCTTTGATGTATCGTAGTAATAAAATAATATCCGAGGGTATCTAGAAAGGTGATAAACATACCCTAATTAGGTGCGACCTACTTAGCCTTGCTGCATCCCCCCTGATTTTCAGTATTTCCCGGTTGATGAGGCTAGAGGCTAAGATTACCTTTTTAAAGGCATTTTAACATATAATTCTCATTGTCCTCAAATGACAATGTACTGATAGCATTCATCCATACTAGTCCATTCTGGGTCCGAACGGAACCGAATGCACTATTCCTACTACATCCATTTTGGAATCATCCTTAGGATTAGTAGCGATTAGCCCTTGCACTTCACTGCTCCATCTTCGATTCCATGCTCTTGTTTTCCCTTCGAAAACGTACTCATTGGATCAAATGGTTTTCGGATAACTTATCCGATCCCAGTCTCTTCGAAACAACGTTCGATATTTCCGGTAAACTCAACCCCGGTTCTTTAGGAAATAAACAGATGAAAATAAGATCGGAGATCACCTCCTAACCGTTAGTGGATGGATTTCCTTATTATCGTCCTAAAAGAATGAAACGAGTTTATACGTACAGTATAGCACCTCGAACAGTAATTGTACCATATAATCCTCGTGTTTCTTCTAGATATTCCCAGTTATATTTTGGGTCCATATTTGATAGTCGGTTATTTAACTATCAACAAACAATCATTCAACCAATATTTCCTTTTACCATAGAAAACACTAAATCTCTTTTTAATTTAATTTTAATAAATTAAAACTCTTATCAAAAGTCATGTACTTATCTTATCGAATTCAGTATATTCACAAACTACCCTTTTCAAAATATTGAATCCCTTTAGAATAATAAGGAAAGTACCACTACGGTATCAACCATGGATTAATAGCTCAATGGTTACGTCTCTATCACAGAGAAATCCAAAACTTAACTGCAGGCACTCACTGCCTCCGATTTCGCCATGAAAGCATACCATTACCTTCTGAAAACTTTATTAAATAATTTTCAAAATAATACTTATAAAATTCCTATACAAATTTCCAAGTTTATTTTTAGGCAAATACCCTTTTATAAAAGTTATTATATAATATCAATATTGAATAATTTACCCTTAAATAATAATACTAATTAATTCTTAAATAATAATTAACTTCATATCAACTCATTATAACTAACTTAATTAATAATTAAATATACTCTAAACAATTAGACAACTAAATAATTAATTTTCTGAAATATTCTTAAACCCTTTTAAATTATCTAGTTAATAAATAGAAATCCTTCTTTTTAAAAACAAACTTAACTTCTCAGAAAAATATCCTTTTCAATTCCAATATAGCCAGTCTAACATTTATAAATCCCTCTCGATTTTATCACCAATTGATTTGCGTTCCAATTAATTAATCCAAAACTCTATATGAATATTTTACTTCAAAAATAATTTTTTTTAATTCTTTTCAAATTCAAACCATATAGTATTAGTATTTAATAATACCCAAATCTAGGCCAAAACTGCCATAGCATCCAATCAATTCAAATCACACAATAATCTATCACAGATTATTCAAACAAAACATATATCACTATATATTAAATTAAATTCAACAATTTTGAGGAATCTAGTTGGATCCCTCCATCCTGTTTTCCCTGCATCCACAGATGTTAATACAACATAAAATACCAATTCTGCTTCGAGGCAGAATATCGCGGTATATAGGGTCATCCGCTATTATGCGAGGCGAATATGGTCTCATCCGCTCCAATCGGCGGGAATAATCAATCCAACTACTAATATATACTACTATATGTATTATAACATCCAGCTGATAATAATAATTATCAAATCATTCAATCCATCAATAATTTAAATTTCAATTTTTCAAATTATACTAGCAATCCAAATGAGTGAGATTTACTCACCTTGAGTTTTAAATTTGCCAAACGCTCAAATTTTAAATTAAATCGAACACATTCGATTTAACTTAAAATTTTAGCTATCTCCGAAGGACTCCAAATCAATTTCAACACGTAGTACCCGTCATTGCGATTCCATCGCTGCTTGTTTTGTCTTAATCGGACCTTGCATATGAAAGATATACAATTTATAAGCTTTCACGATTTATAATATAATTAATTTACAATTTTTTTTATTTTCCAACCTAAAAACCCTGGCCGTAAGATCTGGGTTCAAGAAATTAAGGTCGTTGTCTCTTTCTTCCCCACATTAAGGTAAACATCTCGTACACACAGAAACCCACGGCCGCTTCGATTATCTACACCTCGCGACCACCGCTTGCGCCAATGGGCTGATCGAAGACCACCAACCGCTGAGCCTCGCTTCCCTCAACCTTCGTGCCAGATGCGGTCCCTTGCCATCGCCTGTGTCGCCCAATTTTCACCAAAGAACGGTGCGAGAACGGGGTCAGATTGCTACTGCTATGGACCTCCTTAGTCAATCTCAGCCGTCGGTATTGTAGATCTTAAGGCGCTCTAGGATTTCTCAGTTGAAGCCTTCACCTGATATTGCTTGGATGAGGATAACATCGAGGAGGAAGGGTGGAAGTTTTCGGCCATTAAAATAATAGCGGCGGCGGCCGCAATTAACTAGGGTTTGGGCTATTGCATGCATATACATATATATATATATACGTAATTATATAATATTTTAATATTATCTCTACTATTCACGTGCTTTTTCGGATGAACTCCAAACGAAGCATGCCGCCTGGTATAATGTTTTACCCCTATTCCAAACACAATGGAATATGTTTCGAGGCCTAATTCGATCATATGTGGAACATAGCTTTTTGAATCGAATTGTAATATTAGATTATTGATATTTTATTCAACGAGTTTCTATCCCGTACAACAAAACGGTAACTCCAAACGCTACGAAATTTGAAATCCGATAATAACACACTATTATGGATCCAATGGAACAAGTTTCGTCAAATTCCGAGTCTATGCCCCGGAAGGCTATTTTAACGTGTCGATTAAATCAATCAATTTCCAAAATTATTCGAAATTCAAGTTTTAAAAACTTACCAACTCAAATATAATTCAAACAGAATTTATATCCATGTCAGAAACCATTTCGATTCATATTAAATCAAAAAGTCAATTATTTACCCAATTCCAAATATTTAATTTCACTATTTAATCAATATATAAAATTTCAAATTTTAATTTATTGACTTTTAGTTCATCTAGAAGTCCGATATTATAATTCTAATCCAAATAGAATTTAAATCAATTTTAGAAATCATTTTTATGTACATTTACTTCAAATTCACATATTACCCCAATTTCAATTATTAAATTTACTATTCACCTAATTCGTTAAATCAATATATTTGAAAATTTTAAACTATTTCAAATTCAACCAAAACTCCCTGTTCAAAATTAATTGATATTTCAAATTCAATCTTTAAATAAATTAAACGTCCAAAACCAATTGACCAAAACTCCAGGTCGTTACAAGGGGTATGCCCTAGGGGTAATTATGTAATTTGTTACATATATCTAACTCGTTGATCAATCTTGTTCGAAATGAAAGGTATTTTCTTCCTATTATATACTTGATATAATGTGATTATATTAATTAATTAACTTAATTAAAAGTATATTTAATAGAAAAATCCATAAATGGTATATTTTATGACGGTAGTTACAAAGTGTTGTAACCGTGAGTAATTTATCACAACGAAGCAAATATACCATTATAAATGTTCCTAGTCAAGATGCATCGAGACTGGATATCGATGTATCCGTTGAGACTGGAGTACGTAACGCTCTGCAAATGTTGGGCAGTGTATTACTCATGACTGCTGGGGGCACCTAGGGGTTACATACTAATAATTATTGGATAACTGTGGAACGACTCACTCGATAGTTTTTTGTTGGTTAATATAACTAAGGTCAAACAGAAAATATCGATGTGACTGATTTACACAGTTCTCTCGACTTGAGAATACTGTGGATCTTCAATATGAAAGCTCCACTTTGATTATAGCCAAATCATGGCATGGCGTCCATTGAGTGACTATAGTTGGGTCGAGTGGAAGTATTGGAAGTGAAGCACAATTCAAGAGAGGATTCGTCTCCTCAGTTATATGCGGTTAGTATCACAGTCAACTCAAAGTCAAACTCTCTGGCCAGAGCATTTCGGTTAATAATAATTGTTATTATTGAACCAAGGACTTTGTATTTGGACTATAAAGTTGAATGTAGATGAGGTTGGAATTTTGACCATTACCAAATTCCATAAGTCTAAAGTGATATAGTTTTGACGAAGAGAATTGGTGTAAACAAATGTCACAATCGGGTAACGCTTATTAAACTAAAATTGGATTTTACCGAAAATGAGTAAGCGATAAATTTGGCCATAATGTCACACCACCTATTAAGTGACATGTGAACGTTAACATTAGAATAGTTCGATGTTAATCGATGACCAAATTTACACCCAAGAGTTACACAGCCGAAATGATGAATTCCCTTAAGACTGAACGATTTAATTAGTTTATAATTGTTATAAATTAATTAAATTAATTAATATTTATGAAACATTAATTATAAAATTTGAATATGATTGGATAAATAAATAATGTTATATATATTTATAATAGTTATAAATATATTGATCGATATACAATATCGACAAGCGATTAAATTAGATTTAATTGCACAATATTTTGGCTTGGGCTTAGATGGGTTTAAGGCCCATCATTAGGGCTACAAAATTTTGGTTTTGGGAAGGTCTAGCGGTGGCTGAAACATAAGGAATTGGCTTAGAGATAATGGGTTGAGATCGAGTGAGAATGGGTAAAAAGGTTTTCCTCGTTTCTCTCTAATACAACCATATATATATGTATGTATGTATGTATGTATGTATGTATCTCTAAAATAACGACTAACCTTTTTTTGGCCGCCATTACCTTCTACATTGCTGGTTAAAACATAGCTCTCAATCCACTCCAAAATTCTCAAATATATTTCAAATTAAAATAAACTATTCGATAGTTACAGTTCAGTGATTCCGGACTTGCAATCTGACGAATCAAGAACAGTAAAAGGAAGGGAAGTCATTGCTTCAACGTGGATTCAAAGGCATCGTTAAATTGGTAATTTTAATTCATATTACAGTAATTAACTTATATTCTATGATCCTATAATGAGCAATTTCATATCTGTTTAAATATATTGCTGCTATATGTTTAGTTATGTGAGATTTTGTAAGTAGACGTAGTTGTCACAAATCAGTTTGGTTATGTGCATAATTTGTTTATTATACTATTTGATTTATGTATAGACAAATGTTGATTACTGTACAAAATCAATTTTTGTCATTAGTGACTGTTTTATAAATATTTATTAATAAATTCATATATATATATATATATTAATATATATTTCTCTCTCATGATAGCATATAAGTATATATATGATTTAAAAAATTTAGTACACTTATTTATATATAATATGAATTTAAAAATTCGAAAATTAATTATCATACATATACTCATTTTTTTAAATTAACATTTATTGAATTTTGAATTTTTTATTATATATAAAATAATTATTACATTAAAAATTCAATTTTATATTTAAAAAAAATATTATATCATTCCAGAAACGTATTGAAAAAATTTAGGATTTTTTCAATAAAGTTTATTATTTTTAATAATTAATATTATTTTAGAAAAACTATTTATGATTTATTAAAATTAATAGTTTAACTAAAAAATTCTTCAAAATTTTTCGTAACCTTTTATTCATGATCCTAGAATTTCATAAATTTTAAAATTTGAATTTTTAATAATATATTATTTTATATTAAATAATTATTGCCGAAATCAATGTATTTGATTTTAAAAATAATATTTCAACTTTGAAAAATCTTCAGATTTTTTCTAAGCTCCATTTTATGATCCTAGATTTTTGAAAATTGTAAAATTTGAATTTTCATCAATAGATTATTTTATGTTAATTATTTATGGATGAAAACATTATTTTATTCATAATATATACAAATTAAAATAATAAAATTATTATGTTTGCAAAACTAAGTTAATTTTGAATTATAAGTTCTCTCTTCCTATATATATATATATATATTTATTTATCTATATATAAATGATTTATGTTCATATATTATATATAATATATTTATACATACATGTGTGTATTTTGTAACACATATACATGCACATATTTGGACAACATACATGACATATAAAATGAGCTAATATTTCTATTGCGATGTAAATCCTAACATCTACATATGGACATATTATACCTTCCACAAATTATTATGTTACACATGCACTCACACATATATGTATATGATACATTTATGTATAAACTAAATCAAATAAAATCAATTTTATATCTTAATATATTTGAATTTAAATAAAATAAATGATTTTATTTAAATGAAATTTAGAAATGTTCTAATTCAGTTAGACTTCATAGGCCCAATAAAGATCCAATAGGGTAAATTTTTTGAAATTCACCCATTACTTCTGCTGCGGGCTGGTCCAATTCCAACATTTTGTACATGCACAGAACAGCTAAAAGGGTTTATAGTGACCAAACCACTGAATAAAAAGCACAGGAGCTAGACAAAGCGCCTAAACTACTATAACATCATGACTAGACACCCTCGAAAGATGAGGAATAACCACGGCCGTCATCCGATGCTGAATCAGTAACATATGAATAGCCAGAGAAGAGAGAAGCCAGATTTGTATCATAACCCTCTAAAGTAGGCGAGTAAATAAATTTACTATCCCAACCGATATCTTAAAACTTACTTTTGTTCGCCTCACCAATCTCGCCAACCCTAGTAAGGGACAGACCCTCGCCCTCAATGTGATAAATAAGACAACGACTCTTACCCACAATATCATTGATAAAAGCAAAAAAAGTGTCAGTCTCAGGCGAGTACCGCATATCAGATGGAACATGAACCCAGGCCCATTTGTCAGGATACCAAATAATAGAATCAGACATAGGAGAAAGATCAACCTCAATCCTTAGGTGACATACTTGTAGAGGGAGGAACAAAAGGAGGATCAGCAGCGGGATTAACTCCAACGGGAGCGACAAAATACTCAGAAGGTGCTACCTTTTGAAGTCATTTCTGGATAGGAGGATGAGGAGTGGAAACCAATAAGCAAGAGGAACAAAGCCATCGGAGGCCGAAGTAGGACACGGATCTGAGAGATGCCCAAAAGACTGACATGATGTGCATATATCTTGTTTCCAACTATAGCGAACTATAACCTCAGCAAAATGGCCCTCATATAGTCTGACTTTGTAACGACCCGATATTTTCAACCATTCACATCCATTATAAGTGTATATGTAGACACTCATGCCGGAGTTGAATTGCTCAAAATACCGTGTTGTAAATAAAAATTTGGCAAATCTCAGAATATGCAGTAAATAAATATAATCACAGATCACAGACACAGAGTAAAAATAATGCAGCGGAAGTAAAAGAAATAGTAGTTCATGAAGCTACTATATAAATATATCAGAGTTACATGAGATATAACAGAAGAAATAGAATACAACAAAAGTCTCAATATAATAACCATGTACAAGCTGAGTAGAACAACGGAATTGAAATAGATAGGACATGACAAGCAGATAATCTCCAGCGATTCAAATCTCCAAGAGAGTGGAAATCCAAATCTGTGAATAACTCAGGCTGACCCGAGCGTAAAGCAAAACACAAAACACTCGAGTCAGGACAATATATACTTATATAATGTAAACCAACTCAAGTGAACTGTAATAAAGGTACACATAACTTAGATAATGCTTGGGACCGCCCATCCTCTAAGGGTCCGTTAAACTATTTACTATATAGTAATATACGCTATATACAGTAGTGTCTAATCAGTAAAGTATAATCATATAGAAAATAGCGTTAAGGGGATGGAGAACCTTAACGCGGTCGGATCTTAAAATCATAATCGTAGTAAAGCTCGATATGGTAGGTGACACGGCACACAAAGCAATGCCAGGGTAGATATACCAATTACGCACACGGACTGATGGATACGCATAGCAGCCACTACCGTTCCACCTCGAACAACACTCCCAAATCGGAGGATGGCCATCTAATCAATCACAAGTAAGAGTATAATATCGAAGAAATGTGTCCGAGAAGAGGTGCTACCTCACTGGTCCGAGATCGCTCCTGTTTTAGCCACCTTATGCCAACTCATGGGAGTTGGGTCCACGTAACATACCTTAAGAACGTCGCCACCATCCTACTTCATTCTAGAATCTCCACCGCGTACACGGTTGTCAAAGTGGTTTTCGGTATCGACAGAGAGTATGTCCATATCCGATCCCGGTCTCTTTGCCAACCAATCGTTATTATAACCCGTGGTTATAACTTTTAAAAACAATACTTTACTTTAAAATAAAATATCATTTCGAACCATATCTTTATCAAAATAGAGATTAAATCAAATTCCAAACCATTTCCATATATTTAAATTTTCATATCATTTCAAAACTTCATTTCAAATCATTTTAATATAATAAAATATCATATCAGTTCAAACTTCATTTCAAATCATTTTAATATATCAAAATATCATATCTTTGATAGTTATACTTCGAAATCAAAATCATTTTTATTTCAAAACTATGTTCATTTCAAAACAACATCATTTCCATTTCAAACATGTATTCACCTTTCAAATAGTCTATACTTTCAAAGTTATAATTCTTTTGAAACTAAAACATTTGAAATCATTATACTTTGAAAATCACAACATTTCGAAAACATATATTTGAAATCATCTTTTAATTCTACATATTTACAAATTTATTAAATTAAACCCAAATTCCAAATTTTAATTTTAATTTAATTCAAACCATCATTTTCAACTCAAATTCAGTTTACTAACAAACCATTTCAAATCTTATAATTTCAAATATAGGTTTAATTCACAAAATACAATATTCAATCTTTAGTATATTTCAAAGCTTAAATATCCCAGATTTCATAAATTCAAAATCATTTATATACATTTCAAAATATCAAAATGTTATTCAAAGCATCATTCATTTATATTTCATTTAAATACCATTTGAATCCATTCATTGTTATCTCGCCTTTTGGCAAGGTCGTGACACCAAAAAACTGACTAGAACTCAATGACAGTTCATCCTGTAGGACAGTTACATCACAAGTTCACCATGGATATCGATGAATTTTGTCCGAGTCTGGATCGGGCTACAATTGATAAGACATGTCAAGCAAGGCCAGATAGAACAACCTTCCAAATCTCGAGTCAATCCGAGTTCGTACGCCCAAGATATCATCGACGCAAGTGAAGGACATAGCCTTGAGTTCGTCTCCCAATGGTTCGAATCCCCTAGGGTCGAATCCATCAAACTAAATTCCAACGAAGTTCCCCTGATGACTTCGAATCCATGAAAGTGCGTTAACCTCCAACGTTTGAATCCATCAGCCACATAGTGATTCGAATCCATCCACGAAGCATAACCCTTCTTCGAATCCATCAGACGTGTACTACTTCGAATCCAGGAAACCCAACCTCGGTTCGAATCCATCAAGTCAAAGACCACTCGAATCCGGCACAAGACCTCTCTTCGAATCCCTCAAAGTAAGGCACTTCAAATCCATCCAGTTGGGAAGTCTTCGTATCGATCGACTGTGGACTGTCCTGATTGATACGAAGGAACATCCCTCCTATCGATTCGAAGGACCGCATCTTCGAATCCATTATCACGAGGATACCCAGTCAAAGCTGCAGAGGACATGGAGTCAACCCAGTCAATTCGGAGCGAAAAGTGGATCGATACGAGGGATGCGCGCCACATCACCGCCTTCACATGCAGGAGCATGGATTCGACCCTATGGATTCGAACGATATCGATTCGAACGAATCCATAGGACGAAGAACACGAAAATCTTCAACTTGAATCGATCATAACTTGAGATCTACACATCCAAATGACATGAAATTTTCACAGAAGCTTAAGCACATAATGAAGAATGTCCACCCCAAATTTCAGCTCGATTGGACTCTTTTTTGATCGATTCGAACCAAGGGTCGAATCGATCCCAAAGTGGGCCCGGATCTCCAGATTTCGGCCATGTGGGCCCCCTGACGTACCAGAACTGGTCTCCCCTCATTTTAGGCGAAATATCAGCCTCCTACACCTATAAATAGAGCTCCTGGTCATTCAGAAAAGGGGTCGGATAATTCTAAGTACTAAAGAGCGCCCAGATTCTGCCAGATTTACTCCAAAACACCACCGCTACCTTAGATTGAGACTTAGCATATAATTTCAGTTGTACTACATTAGAAGAGATTGTAATCATCGAGTGAACATCAATAAAATCATCAACTTCAGAGTGGACGTAGGCAAGATCACCGAACCACTATAAATCTCGTGTTTCTGTTCATTATTTCTGAATTGTGATACTCTGTTTGCTTAGATTTGAGATTTGTGTGTGAATATTGTTGATTTATATTCATACACTGGTGCTTTCACAACATTCGGGGTTTGTGACCAATTTTGGCGCAAACACTTTGGTGCTTTCACTGAGAACGACTAGCACCCGCTACACAAGATTTGAAAATTTAAAAGACAATGACTTGACAAACAAGTAGAAGGCAAAGAGCTGAGAGAAGTCAGCACGAAGGAAGTCAAGAGGCTTCCTCAGGAGCAAACCAAGCGTCAGTCTTCATCACCAGGGATGAGATGGAGACAATGATGAAGAGACAGGAGGAAATGATCCAGAATTTGCTTCAACAGATTGGGCAACTTGGAGCGCAAAATCAAGGAACAACCAGGGTCCAGAACGAAGCAAGACCATTCAACGCAGCGCCGGAGCTGGGGGGCACACACTTAGGACATGTTGATCTGAACACGGGAAGAGAGACAAGGACATCCGAGCAACCTGACAGCAATAGAGGGATGAACGCTCAGTCAGGGGGGCAAACACCCGAAAGCTCACATGGACTCGGGGGGCAGATCGAAGGTAGTGAACGAGGACTACAGCTTGGAGACAATGATAGATTGGCGGAGATGGTCAGGCGAGCCATGAGAGGAGGATTAGTAAACAGAGATCTTGAAGATGTGAACAAGAGTCCCTTTTCTCCTGCGATTAGGTTGGCTAGGAACCCACCAGAATTCAAACTGCCAACAGTAGAAGGGTATGATGGGAGGACGGACCCTGCGGTCCATCTAACGAGGTATATAAGGCACATGGAAGTGCTGGGGGCATCACAGGAAGTCATGGCCCGGTGCTTACCATTGTATTTGACAGACATAGCAGCTTTATGGTTCAGACAGCTAGAGATCGGCTCCATTGGGACATGGACCGATTTGATTGAGAAATTTATGAGGCAATTCAGAGTTCATATTTCGAGACCCAAGAATGTGATGAGTTTGGCAACGCTAAAGCAGAAAGCTGGGGAGTCTTTGAGGAATTTCTTGACACGGTTCAATGCGGCAGCAACATCGGTGTATCGGCCAGATCCATCCATGGTTATGATGGCAGCTGTGTCCGGAGTAGCTGATGGCACGGAATTCAAGAATTCATTAACTAAGGATCCGCCTATGGATCTAGGGGAATTCTATCACGAGGCAGAAAAGTTTTTGCGATTGGAAGACGCTAATGCTGAAAGAGAAGAAGGAGAGGGAATAGAAGTTTATGCACTTAAAGACAAAAAGCCTCTCGAAAATGATTCAGGCAAGGATAAAGGAAAACGAAAGGCTGAGGACAATGGTGATGGGTCAAAGCGACTGCGGAGAGAGCCACGATTCACCACTTATTCAGAGCTGAATGAGAGTTTGGAGCGAATCTACCAAGATACACGAGAGCAAGTTCCCTACCGTAGGCCAATACGAAGGGATCCCACTGTTGACGAGAGGAAATCAGACAGATACTGCTTATTCCACGAACTGAATGGTCATAACACTAATGACTGTAGACATCTGAAGGATGAGGTGGAAGGGCATATCAGGAACGGTATGCTACTTCAGTATGTAAGGAGGCGAGCTCCAGCGTTGGAGCCAGAGCGACCACCGTCTACATCAGCCAGGGGTGCCCCCGAGCCAGGACATCGTATGATTATCAATTAGTTGAAATAACGATGGACAAGTTGTAAACTTCTCACCAACACGGGTAAGTCATTTACACATGTGCGAGATCACGAACGGTCCATAGGCATGTTGTGAATGACTACTAACCCTATCGTTGTGGGAGTTTACACTTTGACATCCTTGCTTTGCTTTTATTTCATCTTGATTTGAATATTTGAACTTGACTTTGTTTAACATTTCTGCTAAAGACTTATTTTCAATGAAAAAATGCTACTTGTGATTTCATAGCGGCTAAGCCACTTACACATGTACGGGATCACGAACGGTCCCTAGGCATGCTCTGAGATGGCGATAAACCGTTGCAAGAAACAATCCGGGGATTCACCCGAATGTGAAACCTAGTATTGATGATACTAAGTCCCTCCCCGGGCACACTCAATTCGCCTCGAACGGCACCCGACTACGAACGGTCACAATTAGCCTCGAACGGCATCTGACAGTGAACGGTCACAATTCGATCGCGAACGATCACACTTCGCCACGAACGGCACCCGACCTCGAACGGTCACCATTAGCCTCGAACGGCACCCGACCTCGAACGGTCACCATTAGCCTCGAACGGCACCCGACCTCGAACGGTCACCATTAGCCTCGAACGGCACCCGACCTCGAACGGTCACCATTTGCCTCGTACGGCACCCGACCACGAACGGTCACAATTCACCTAATATGACATTCGATCGCAAACGATCACATTTTTGCCTCGTACGGCACACGATCGCGAACGATCACGTTCCTCTTTCCACGACACCCGACCGCGAACGGTCATGATTCGTCTAGAATGACACCCGATCACGAACGGTCGCTACTCGTCTAAAAAACGACATCCGACTTCGAATAGTCACAATTCGTCTAGAACGACATCCGACCGCGAACGGTCCCATTTCTTTATTGGCCGCAAACGGCATCCGACCTCGAACGGTCCCACGTTACCTCAAATGACATATGGTCGCGAACGATCGTCATTCATGGTCAGATAAAACTATCAATTTCTTTGCAGGTCATCAACAGGATATGAACATCCAGCTTATGGTATTACAAAACACACCCTCCTATCGCAAGGCATGTTTTGGGGGGCAAATGTTATCCCGCCTTTTGGCAAGGCCGTGACACCAAAAAACTGACTAGAACTCAATGACAGTTCATCCTGTAGGACAGTTACATCACAAGTTCACCATGGATATCGATGAATTTTGTCCGAGTCCGGATCGGGCTACAATTGATAAGACATGTCAAGCAAGGCCAGATAGAACAACATTCCAAATCTCGAGTCAATCCGAGTTCGTACGCCCAAGATATCATCGACGCAAGTGAAGGACATAGCCTTGAGTTCGTCTCCCAATGGTTCGAATCCCCTAGGGTCGAATCCATCAAACTAAATTCCAACGAAGTTCCCCTGATGACTTCGAATCCATGAAAGTGCGTTAACCTCCAACGTTCGAATCCATCAGCCACATAGTGATTCGAATCCATCCACGAAGCATAACCCTTCTTCGAATCCATCAGATGTGTACTACTTCGAATCCAGGAAACCCAACCTCGGTTCGAATCCATCAAGTCAAAGACCACTCGAATCCGGCACAAGACCTCTCTTCGAATCCCTCAAGGTAAGGCACTTCGAATCCATCCAGCTGGGAAGTCTTCGTATCGATCGACTGTGGACTGTCCTGATCGATACGAAGTAACATCCCTCCGATCGATTCGAAGGACCGCATCTTCGAATCCATTATCACGAGGATACCCAGTCAAAGCTACAGAGGACATGGAGTCGACCCAGTCAATTCGGAGCGAAAAGTGGATCGATACGAGGGATGCGCGCCACATCACCGCCTTCACATGCAGGAGCATGGATTCGACCCTATGGATTCGAACGATATCGATTCGAACGAATCCATAGGACGAAGAACACGAAAATCTTCAACTTGAATCGATCATAACTTGAGATCTACACATCCAAATGCCATGAAATTTTCACAGAAGCTTAAGCACATAATGAAGAATGTCCACCCCAAATTTCAGCTCGATTGGACTCTTTTTTGATCGATTCGAACCAAGGGTCGAATCGATCCCAAAGTGGGCCCGGATCTCCAGATTTCGGCCATGTGGGCCCCCTGACGTACCAGAACTGGTCTCCCCTCATTTTAGGCGAAATATCAGCCTCCTACACCTATAAATAGAGCTCCTGGTCATTCAGAAAAGGGGTCGGATAATTCTAAGTACTAAAGAGCGCCCAGATTCTGCCAGATTTACTCCAGAACACCACCGCTACCTTAGATTGAGACTTAGCATATAATTTCAGTTGTACTACATTAGAAGAGATTGTAATCATCGAGTGAACATCAATAAAATCATCAACTTCAGAGTGGACGTAGGCAAGATCGCCGAACCACTATAAATCTCGTGTTTCTGTTCATTATTTCTGAATTGTGATACTCTGTTTGCTTAGATTTGAGATTTGTGTGTGAATATTGTTGATTTATATTCATACACTGGTGCTTTCACAACATTCGGGGTTTGTGACCAATTTTGGCGCAAACATTCATTTTATTAAATTTAAATACCATTTTGAACTCACATTAAAATCAAATTCTTCCATTTAAAACCATTTAAATGTCTCTTCATTATCTTTAGAAATTTAACATTTAATTTCCAAAATTATATCATTTTCCAAATATTATTTTTCATTAAAATTTATTAAAACAACAAAATACAGTTTCCGTAGCACTTTCAAAATGCTACGTAAAGTTATAGTTTAAAATAGTTCATTTAACAAAACGACAACACTTAAATGCTGTAATATATTTCCATTAAATTTAAAATAAACTTAAATGTTAAGTTTAACCACTACAGCACTTACAAAGTGCTATAATAGCCTTTATTTCAAATTAACTTTTTAGTTCATTTAAACAACTACAGCATTTGCAAAATGGTGTAATATCTTTTACATACATTTCAAAAATGCTGTCAAATCAAATTCAGAGTTTAATTACCTTTTCACAAATTTAACTAAATTTCAAATTTTATTTAATTAACTTAAACCTTAAATTAAAACTAAATTTCACATTTCCAAGTCAAGTTATATTTTAAAAGATCACTTTTAAACATTCATTTATTTAACCACTTAAATTCATAGAAAAATCAATAATACTTTAATAAATCATTTAAATTCAAATTAAATCAAATTATCATAATTATCATTTTCCAAATATAATTAAATTTCCATTTTATTTATATAATTTAAATATCATTTTTAACCAAAATTCCAAATTTCCAAACTTGAGTTATATTTCAAAAAATTCAGTTAAACCATTCATTTATTACATTTTTAACACATAGAAAAATCATAATTTCTTTAATTCAAAATATTTCAAAATATGTTTAAATCAAATTTCATAAATTTATATTTTTAAAATACTTAAAAATATCCAAAACACCTTATAAAATAACCACGGGCCTGTATATAGTTTTCTAGCCTAGGTCAAGTGATACAGATATGTATCATTTCAATCCGTAGTTTAAAAAGAAAAATCCGGGTTCTATCATTTCAAACCCGCAATCCCAAGTTAAAATAAATTAAATAAAAACCATTCAGGCCTATCATTTTAGCCCATAATGATTTTTCCCTATTCTAAAGTCCGTTCGGGTATGTATCATTTCAACCCATAGTGATTCTAATCTACAGGGAACTTGCAATGGTGATAACAGATATAAATAACAGAATAGAATGAAATAACAGTAACATATGATATAATAAGTGTAATAACAGGTGTGAACATCATATGATAATAATATAAACATATATAACATGATGATATACATTACAGATTCAAATGGTGTCGGTTTATCAGTTATATAGGTACATATTGTCTGGTGAGAATAACTCACCTGTTAAAGCTGGAGATGACGACAAAACACACAACACAGAATCTTTGAAGGCACGACAACATGAATATGATTTGAGAGTGGAGAGCCAAATATAATTGCCTTGTATACATATAAACAAAACAAGACAATGTATACATAAATATGTAACACAAAACAATATCGAAATGACTTGAAATAAAAAGCAACAAAGGGCAAAGTGATTCGACCTTTCTTTAACCATTCAAGAGCTTGATCAAGGGGATCTTTTGCTCAGCCATAGCTGGACATAATCTCAGTTTATGGCATCAAAATAGCATGGAAACAAGGAGATGATGATGGTAGGAGTTACATATGAATAAGACAAAGGGTCAAGGCAAAATAAGTGGAGTTTTGGTGCATTTTTGGCTCATCCAAAGGCAAGTGGGGCTCAGCCCTTACATGGTACAGGTCTGGACGGTGGAGGGTGATGGTGCAGCAGCAGCCAAAGGTCATGTAGCAAGTGGTGGTGGTGGCTAAGGGGGTGGCCAAAGCAAGATATGGAGGGTAGGTGATGATATGTGTGGTCTAGGCAATGTTTTCTGGAGTTTTGTGGTGATGGCTTCAAGTGGAAGGCCATGGCCTGTCTTGGTCAGAGGGAAGGGAGTGTTTGCTATAGTAGATGGAGGAGGTGATGATGGGGATGAAGGTGGTAGAGGCTAGGCCAAGCAAACATGTGAAGAGATCAAGCAAAATCATTGAAAGAAAAGAGGAAAAGTGAAGAGAAGAAGTAGAGAATGGAAGCCATTGGCAAATTTTTCTTAGCCGTGAGTTTTAGGAGATGAGAACTGAAATTTTGAGAAGTTTTTCACGTGAATAAGAGAGAGGTACAGCTGAAGAAAGAATAAGAAACGGCCAAAATAACTGATGTATTGATCGAAAAAGAAACGGTGAAACGACTTTACGTTTCTTAGCTTTTAAAACCTTCCATACTTCCTTTTCTTTTAAATAAAAAAAACGAAATAAAATTCAGCAAGTACATCTAAAACCCAAAAAAAAGTGAAATAAAATAAAATTATATAATTATATTTAAAGAAAATATAAAAAGAATTAAGGAAATTGCTTAAAAATAGTAAACTAGTCTAGAAAATTTGAAATTGAATAGAATAAATTTTAGAAAATTCATATGAGCTTGTAATATATTTTTAAACATAAATAATAACATAAAATAAAAATATATTCCCAAAATAAATATTAAAAATTTAATTTACAAAAAAATTTTAAATGGAGAAAATAGCAGAAAATAGGAAAACAGCCTTTAAAAATAGGAAATCATCATAGTAAATTTTGGAAAATTCTATTATTATTTTTAAAAATATTTAGAGATGAAAATATACATAAATTAACATATTGACACATATTAAAATAAATAATAAGAGAGAAAATATGATTTATAAAATTTAAAATAGGCAAAATTGCACAATAAAACAAATTATACTAAAAATTGAAATGTACATAACTTTTACATTTTAACTCCGTTTTCAACGAAACGAAAAGTAGTGTTCAAGTTATTAAATCTATTTTCATAATAAAAGATAAAATTTAAAATTTCAAACTATTTAAATTTTAAACTTAAAAGTCAAAGTTTGACTATTGACCAAAATTCACATTTTCAGGAAATATTAAATTTAGTCATATTTGAAATTCTAATCCACATCAAAGTCAAAGTTTTTATATTTAAAATAACAAAATTTATTCTTTTTCATAAATAAAGCTTTTGAATCTGGAAAAAATCAATTTAAGAATATTTGTAAAATACAGGGTTGTTACAGACTTTTAGCACCAAAGGTAAAGATTTGGCAGGACTTATTTCAATCAGAGCTTTAGTATAAACTAGTCTCTTTCTGGTCATGGTGTTTGCATCATAACATATCACCTTACCAACAAGACGCGCTAGCCAATCAATACCGATAAGAGGCTGAAAAACAGATGGGATATGAGAAAAGTTGGCCCAGACAGGAATAGATAATACCCAACCCTTAGCCCTATCAATAGATGGACTTCAGTTTGTAATAATGAAAGGTTTCCCTTGTACAAGAATAGGGTCAGCTTCTAGAATACGATGTCTTTCATCATTACGGGAGAATTTAAAATAAAACATTGCATTATTGTAATGAACACTAAGTCCCCCTAGGTTTCCACACCTGGTTGCACCGCGCCTTAACAATCTGATAGGAGGGATTGGAGTCAAGGAAGAAACCCACCAAATAATCTTTCCAATAATCAACACTGGCTTTAATCACTTCGTTTGGAGGTATCATAACTCCCTCGATCTCAAATTTATCAAAACAACGAGGAGAATGCACACCCGTAATTTTTGGCAATTTAGAGAACAATGACGACCATTTTGGAGCTGCCAGAGGAGGAGAATCCATAGGTTCACCGAGAGATTTAGGCGTTGGAACACGGGGAGTAGATTTGGAAAAAGGGATATCGAGATCTGACAGAAGCACCTGGAGTGTGGCGTAAATCGAAGACAGAGGATAAAAAGCCCTCTTCCTAAACCACGGTAGCACGTTCCTTACTACCTAACTCGGCATTTTCCAAGGCCATATCAACCAAACCAGAAGGGGAAGCTACACTTTGCCCATTTACAACATCACCGGATTTTGTTTTGGGATTCAAACCAACAACAGCCTTCGACCAAGACGAGATACTAGCAGTAGCTAAGAGCGAAGATAGAGGATGTTCACCTGAAAACAACTGACAACGAGACAACTGTGTGGATTTCATATCAGACAGCAGACCAGATAAGGTATTACCATTAACATACTCAACCACAGCAGGGTCGCACACGTTCACCTGAGCACTAGAAGCGATCACAACAGACGCTGACACAACAGGGCCAGGTAGTGACACAGCAGAAGGAGACACACTGGCACATATCATCGGATAAGAGGCACTGAATTGAATGCCAGAGCGTGTGTGGGAAACCAGATCTGGCAATGATGAAGAGGGCTTGGACCTCTTATTCTTAGGCATAGGAGAAAGACGAGGCAGTGAGAGGCTGGGAAGGATGAGACGAAACTAGGGAAAGCAGCTCAGACAAATGGAGAAAGGGGAACCAGGGAAGACGCTGTCGCCAATGAATGATGATTCACTGTTGCCATTAATAAGGATCACCACTTGAATTATGTGTATTTTATTACAATAAAAGATATTTGTTTTAATGTATACACCAAAATTAACTTTACATACACCAATTCTTCATTAACTTTTCTCTTTAAAACTTAAAACTTATTGACACAAAACAAGAAATTCCTAACACTAAATGAAGTAAAAAATCAATGAAATGAACTTTGATTTTTTGAATTAGCATCGTAAGTTCTTAAAAATAATTTCAAAAATGATCTCAATTCAATAAAATCAACTCAAATTTTAGGAAAGAAATTAAATACTTCTAAATTAGAACAATAAGTTGTAAAAGTTATCTTAGCTAATATTTTTGGTTTATGGTAAAAAATCATTAGCTTCTTCACAAAAAATGTATAGATTTCATCATATAATCAATTTTAATATTTTAGTTTGATGTGCTATATGAAAAGTCTAAAATTAATAAGAGGGGTAGTTTAGTAATAGATTTTTTTTGCAAAATATTGGTGTATGTTAAGTGATTTTTGATGTATGAATAGATTTTGTTCTGAAACTATGAATCAGAATTTAGTTTATATAATAAATAAATAAAACAGGAAAATAGACACAAAGACAAATTTTGAAAATAGAATTAGGCTGAAGGAAAGCAAGTGTTTTTTTAGGCTGAAGGGCAATGCTAGTTTTTATAGTGTAAAAACTGAATTTAATGCCTAAAAATAAAATTAGTATTTGTCTTTCAGCCTAAATATTTTTCAAAGTTTGTCCTTTAGCCTAAATTATAACTAACATTTGTCCTTCAGTCTAAAAAAACCTTGATGTCCTTTTGCCTAATTTTTTTTCAAAGTTTGTCCTTCTCCCTACTTGCTAAACGCCAATAGCTTCTGATTCTAAAATATCATATAAACTAATCTTTTAATGTAATAAACACAATATTTGATTAGATGTGAATTCCTATGTAAAGGAAATTGTTTGTCGAGATGAAATAAGAAAAATTAATCGTATGCAAAGTAACAAATCTAGTGAAATTGAGCGAGAAAAGGAATTGAATGCAATCAAAATTGAAATCATACGATTGGATTATGTGACCCTTCCCGACGATTGAATTTTGCTATTGAATTTCTCTGCCATATTTAGTTCTTACTCTTGAATTTAATAAAAGTGGAAATTAGGATAAAGGGCTGCTATACATAAGCCTATAACTTCTAGACGTGTCACTTGAAATAATTAATTTATAGGACAAATTGAAAGAAATTACATCTTTACCATTAACATTACACAAAACATTCCTACCGTTCTCCCAATTTTATTTTCAGACGCATTTTCAAGAAATTAAGGCTTTTGTCTTTCTTCTTTTTCATTCAATTCTAAGCTAAAATACAATCTCAATTTGTGTCATTCAGTTTAATTTTTTTTAATCAAAGTTCTACCAGCTCAACGCATCATCTCCAGAATCATGACAAACAATAAATCGAGGTACTTTAAATATCGATTTCAAGTATAATGTTTGTAAAAGTTCAAATCGTTGTTCTAATTGTAGTAAGAGTAATTAGCATATGAATCTATTAGAGAAATAATTGTCTAATTAAACTTGAAGATTTATAGTAATTGTCAAACATTTTTACTCACGTTGCATGTTGTATTTTCAGTTCAAATCTAATGAAAACTTACGGTATTCTTTAGTTTAAATCATTTTTTCAATTCAAATCGTTGTAATTTGCTCATATATTAAATGATGAACTTATAAATTATAGTGGCTGAATGTTTTTATGTAATGAAAATAGTTTAGCTTGCTCATATCTTAAGTAATCATTAGATTTAACAATATTAGTCATAATACTTGTTTTTTGTTTGTTGCTACTTTTTAGGTTTTAGATTTAGTAAGAATATATTTTCTTTTACTGAAATACACTGCTAAACAAGAAAAGTACTAAATCATGCATTTGCAATATAATTCACCACCTCTAGTACTACTAAACCTACATGCAATTTGGACTTATGGCTTAATGTTTTAATTTTTTTTGACCTATCATGCTTGTTCCAAAATGCTTGAATTATATCTTTATAATCATCTTATTACGTTTGACTTGTATATTCTAATTATTTCAAAATGCTTGAACTTTGAGTAAATCAAGTATACACAGTGATGATAGTTATTTCATTGTGCTTGAAATTATTGAGCCATTGACAAAAAAATTAATTTGTTTCTCAGTAATATTTGACTTTGTAAGTGTTCTATGATCTATACACCTTTATTGTAATTTCGTTATATATACAGAGCATACTATTTGTGATAATCAATATGTAGAAGCCTTGTACTACTTTAATCTCTAACTAGAATTTTTATCTTTTATATTTCTTATTTTATCTTTTTTTTTTAATTTTATCTTCTTTATTTATAATTTTATCTTTTACACTTTATCTTTCATATTTTTCAAGTTATCTTTTTGAATGCAATATCCTTTGAAGTACTTTGAAGTTGAGTGTGGCTGTTTTCATACTAGCGTACCAGACAACGATCATTATGGTTAGAAATTAACTGCAAGTACAAAGCATTATTTCTTTTCCTAATATTATCACACCGGGATTTAATGCTTATTTCATTATAGTTACACTAATTAAGTTCAGCTTTGATGCACTTATGAAATTATCTGTGATTGTTAGGTGTTAATATGACGTTATTTTTATCTAGTTAGAAAAATATATGAAAGTTGAAGACCATCATGAATTTTAGATGTTTTGCAGTAAATTACTAACTTGATACAACTACTATTGTAACAAACCAGTATTTTCAATCATTCGCATCCGCACATACCGGACTTGAATTGCTCAAAATATCAGATTGTTAATTTATATTTGGCAAAAATCAGCATATACAGTAAATAAATCAATCATAGACATAGAGTAATATAATAATAATGCACCAAAATAGATTAATAAATAGTAGTTCATGAAGCTACTATATAAACAGCAGAGTTTGAAATAGAATACAACAGAATATTGTTTGATGTGATTTTTTTGTTTGATGATAACAAACATATACCAACATATATAATTGTGTTTGCAGATTGTACTATACACATATAGGAATAAATATTCATATTGAATAATAATACTATTGCATAGAATTTATATAATTCATTCAGTATTTTTATTCAAAATAATATTTTATTTCAACACTTAAACAATACAAAGTTTTCAGCTCTCTCTATATACATACACCGGTTTCATACATTTCACATTTACATTTCTTTCTCACTACAACACTCAACACTCAGTTATTTCACTCTGTCTGCACATCTGCATCTATCTGCATTGTCCAGCTCCAGTTCTTGTCCTGTCTTCTGTGTACCTATCTAATTAGCAACTACAGCAGTAATATGAAAATAAACAAATTTGAATTTGCAAAAATATAAATTTGTTTTTACTGGTGCCTCAGATATATGGGTTATTGTCATCATTTTTGGTTGTGTAATATCTGTGCATATCAGTATTCTTATCAGGGACAGGTAATCATGAGTGGTTGCAATACACACGTGTACATTTTTACACATGTGCACTGCCTCGCCAACTCGTGTGCACAGTCAACAAAAGCAACTGCAACAATGCAAACTACAGACCTGAATCCAGACCATATGAAGGCAATGCATAACTAAATCACTGACTCAACTCAACAAGCACAGTGCACATATAGCAGTGAAGTACACAAGCCAATCCAAACAACAAAGATGCACATCAGATAGTACACAAGTGAGGAATGATGTACAACAAGCTACATGAAGAACAACATAGTGGCACATGTCTACAAGGAATGGCAATGCACTTCAATGAATCAGGTCAGAACTCAGAGGCATGAAGCAATATAAAGTCAGTTCAAACATGTATCAAAAAGCATGTGCAAGAGGCAACCGAACTCAAACTTGCTTATGAAATCTAGACTCATATGAACATGACTGCAATGAAAACAACCTGATATGTAAACACACTTGAAACAAGTTACAAGTCCAATATCAAAATGAAGCTGCTCAATATCCAAGTACTTCACAAAATCAATTGGCCGTAGTCAACAAACTCAAAAATGGACAGTGGTCTTATGAAGAAACAACACTGCAGATAAGCAAAGTGCACCACTAGACCAACAGCAAGTAAACAAATGAATACAAGTCGAAATGCTCAGATCAAATGGAATGAACTAGTGAACATCAGCTACAAGTATGCTACAGGTCACAAATGACCAAAGGGATTTAAACACAAAATGGCCAAAGTAACCAAAGTCAGAGATGTCATCAGAAGTCAATATTAAACAAGTCGATGTTGAAATTAATACTCAATGCAAATGCACAAATACAGGAAGATACGAATTAACCAAGTCAGAAATATCGTAAATTACAAATTCGAAATCAATGCCGTTGAAACCAAGTTAATCAAAGAATATGATGAACATGCCAGAGATGTAGTGTACGATTCAAACTCAATACCGTGATAACCAAGTTACAAAACCATGTCAACCAAATATACGTGAATTGAACAAGTCGGGAATAATCACAAGCATCCAAGCAACATCAATCGGCCAAGAAAAATTCAAACGAATTCGTACAAACGAAAATATAGGGATCGAATCCTATATAAAATCCCAATCATCACTAGCAATAAAATCATCGAGTTCAATCAAGCCAAAACCAGTAAAGCAAAAGGAAATCACATACCGGTATCGTAGACGAACTCGAGAGGAGGAGCCGCGAGCATCAATAATAAATTCGACAGAGCGGCGCCTTTAATTTTTGTAAGCCCTAATTTTCAGAGCGAAGAGGAAGACGAACGATCGATAAATCAAACACGCAAACATCCACAAACTCGACCAATTTCAAAGAGCCGTGAGCAACTCAGAGAAACATGCGATTAACAAAGAAAACAACGTGATAAACCATCCATTCAAAGTCGACATCTTTGAAATTCCGAAAGCCCTAACTTTGATCGAACAAGGAAAAGAAATGGAGTCGCCATTATCTCACAGTGGAACAGGCCGACATAGTTAAGAAAATAAAAAGGGAAGTTTGTGGGCCTGTCGTGTTTTAATAAGGCTTCGGTATATTTT
Source organism: Allium fistulosum (assembly GCA_030737815.1). Lineage (NCBI taxonomy): Eukaryota > Viridiplantae > Streptophyta > Magnoliopsida > Asparagales > Amaryllidaceae > Allium > Allium fistulosum. The sequence continues at coordinate 696,987,581 of CM060904.1, forward strand.
AAAATTAGGGTGTTGAGTTGTTTGAATTTGTTTTTAAATTTATATTGGTTTTTATTTTCTGCTTTTGTTTTTAAAGTCTAAACTTTGGTAAATCACCACCTAGAGTTTTAGGTTGTGTCAGATTGTCTAGTTAGGATTAGTTCAGTGAGCAGGGTTTGCGAGTTTGCAAAACTCTATAGGCGGTAGCAGGGTTTGCGAGTCTGTTAGAGTGTTTGTAAGCGGGAGACTGTTTAATTCTAATAGTAATCTAGGAATGCAGCAGTAGGCAAGGGTTTGCCGAAGCTGGGTAAATTTTGTGTGTGATTTACTTTACAGCATATTTATTTTTCTACAGTTTGTTTAAATTCAAGAAAATTTGCTATAACCCTATTCACCCCCCTCTAGGGTTAATCTAGATCCTACAAGTGGTATCGGAGCCCGGTATTTTTCTTTAACTCTAGAGTCATGAATCCACCAAATAATGCTTTTTCTAAGGGGCAATCTATTGTTAGGCCACCCATGTTTAATGGGAATGATTATGCTTATTGGAAAGTTAGGATGAGTATTTATCTTAGTTCTGTTGATTATGATGTTTGGGATATTATTGAAACTGGCTATAAATCTCCCACTATAACTGTTGGTGATACTGAGATTCCTAAACCTAAGGATAGGTGGGATGCTAACAATAAGAAATTAAAAACTACAAATGCTAAAGCCATGAATGCTTTAATCTGTGCTCTTGATAAGAATGAATTTAATAGAATTTCTCATTGTAAAACTGCGCAGGAAATTTGGCATACCTTGGAGGTGACACATGAAGGAACTTCTCAAGTCAAGGAGTCTCGTCTAGCTCTATTTAGCAATGAATACGAGAACTTTATGATGGACAAAGGCGAGAGCATAAAGGATATGTTTGGACGCTTTTCAACTTTGGTGTACAATGCTAGAGCACTTGGGAAGGTATTCACTGAGGTAGAGCTTGTGAGGAAGGTGCTACGAGTCTTACCGATGAACTTTGAGGCAAAAGTCACGGCAATACAAGAATCGAAAGATCTGAGTATACTAAGCATGGAGGAGTTGATCGACAACTTGATGACATATGAGCTTGAGCTAAAAACAAAGGAGGAACGCAACAACTCCGAATCAAAGAAAAAGACGATTGCCTTAAAGAGCAAAGAAGAGAGCAATGAAGAAGAAGAAGATCCAATTGAAGAGCTTGCAATGGCTGTCAATAATCTTAGAAAATGGTCAAGATTCGGGCCACGCAAGAAGAAAACAAATGGTAATAGGTCAAAAGATTCTGACAATTCCGATAATGAATTGACTTGCTATAACTGCAATAAGCCTGGCCACTTCAAACAAAAATGCCCACTTCTCAAAAACAACAAAGGAAAGAAAAAGAAGAAGAAGGCCTTTGCAGCGACTTGGGATGATGAAGAAGGAGAGGAAGTTTCGAATAATAGCTCAGAGGAGGCTAATTTGTGTCTTATGGCAAAATCAGATTCAGAAGCAAGCTCAGAGGAATCTAGTGTGGTAAGTGACTATTCTTATAAAGATCTTGTTTTGATGTGTTGTGATCTTACTAAAACAATTGATACTCTTGAATCTAAAATTGAAAAACTGAAATCTGATAGGAGAGAACTTGTCCATGAAAATACTAGGTTAGAAACTGAACTTGAAAATATTCAAAACCTAGACTGTAAAAAATGTAAAATCTTAGATTCAGAATTATCAAAACTTGAGAATAGCTTTGAGAATCTTGAAAAAGAAAACTTAAGTCTTAAGGAAACCATTGACACTAGGAAAAGGGATTTTATAAATAGATGCACCTCACTTGTGACTGAAAACACAACACTAAAAACCAAAGTTCAAAACCTTGAGAAAACTCTGAATAACTTTTCAAGAGGAGAAAAATTCATTTAACATGTTATTGGGAAATCAACTTTTTGCTAACAACAGAAAAGGACTAGGCTTTGGGAAAACACAAGTTGATGATAATGCAAAAGGTAAGAGTGTATTTGCTAGATGTGTAAAATGTGGAATAATTGGACATCGTGCTGAAAATTGTAGTCATAGGAACAAGAACACAAAATTTATACAAGTTTGGGTTCCTAAGAATTCTACAAACAATTTTCATGTCTATTGGAACAAGAATAAAAGGACAAAACAAGTTTGGGTTCCAAAGGGATTGTTTATTCACAATGCTTCAGTCACTAATATCATTGGACCTAAGAGTTTCTCTAGGTCATCTTCCTCTCTCTCTCTATGTAGGTTTGTTGGCGGGCTAAGGAGCAACAAGAATGGTATTTAGATTGAGGTTGTTCTAGACATATGACAGGTGACAAATCAAAGTTCCTTAGCTTAGAGAATTTTAAAGGTGGAAATGTGATCATGGGAGACAATAGCAAGTGTGATCAACTTGGAAAATTCGAATCAAAGGCTGATGAGGGAATTTTCATGGGCTATTCAACAAGGAGCAAGGCTTACAGAATATACAACAAACGAACAAAAACAATTGTTGAATCAATCAATGTGAATTCGATGAATCTGACTTGGATAGGATGACTGAAAAGGCGGTTGACGATGGGGTAGATCATGAAGGCGTTGAAGAAGGGACATCTAGTGAGAAAGCTGAAAGTAGGACTGTTGATTCTGATAGATTGAAGTTCAAATCCAATCATCCTCCTGAATTAGTTATAGGTAATTCTACAGAAGGTATACGCACTCGCTCTTCATTTGATAAAAATTTGTGTGTGTTTTGTTGTCACAGTGGTTTTATTTCTGAAATTGAACCTGATTCTGTTGAAATGGCTCTTAATGATGAAATTTGGGTTTTAGCAATGTAAGATGAACTTAATCAATTTGAGAGAAATAAAGTTTGGAAATTAGTTCCTAGGCCTAATGACTATCCAATTGTTGGAACTAAATGGGTGTTCAAAAATAAACTTGATGAATCAGGAAATGTAATTAGAAACAAAGCTAGGTTGGTCGCAAAAGGATATAACCAAATAGAAGGCATAGATTTTGATGAAACATTTGCTCCAGTTGCTAGGTTAGAAGCCATTAGGATTTTGCTAAGTTTTGCATGTTATAAGGGTTTCAAACTTAAACAAATGGATGTAAAAAGTGCCTTTCTAAATGGTGATTTGAAAGAAGAAGTTTTTGTTGAACAACCCCCCGGTTTTGAAAATCATGATTTTCCAAATCATGTGTATAAACTAGAAAAAGCATTATATGGTCTTAAGCAAGCTCCTAGAGCTTGGTATGACTGCCTTTGTACATATCTTTTGGAAAATGGCTTTAAAAATGGGAGTGTTGACACGACACTGTTTCTATTACATAAAGAAAGTGATTTTTTGATTGTTCAGATTTATGTGGATGATATCATTTATGGTGCTACTAATGAAATCTTGTGCGAGAAATTTGAACAAGTCATGCAGGCTAAATTCGAGATGAGCTTGGTTGGAGAATTGAAAATTTTCCTTGGATTTCAAATCAAGCAAAGCAATGATGGTAGTTTCATTTCACAATCCAAGTATGTGTTGGAACTATTGAAGAAATTTGGAGTTGAGAACTCCAAACCATTGAGAACTCCTATGAGCCCATCAACAAAGTTGGACAAAGATGAGAAAGGAGTTGCTGTTGATCAGAAGAAATATCGAGGGATAATTGGTTCACTTCTCTATCTTACTGCTTCTAGACCTGATATTATGTTTTCTGTGTGTTTGTGTGCACGTTTCCAATCTAATCCTAAAGAATCACATTTAAAAGCCACTAAACGAATTTTGAGATATCTTTCACACACACATAAATTTGGACTATGGTACCCTTCTTGTGAAAATTTTGATTTAGTTGGTTATTCTGATGCTGATTATGCTGGTTCATTGGTAGACAGGAAAAGCACTAGTGGGACATGTTTCATGCTAGGACATTCATTAGTTTCATGGTCTAGTCGAAAACAAAATTGTGTTGCATTATCCACCACTGGAGCAGAATATATTGCTTTAGGAAGTTGTTGTGCTCAAATTTTATGGATGATGCAAACTCTTTCTGATTTTGGCTTAGTTTATAAACAAGTTCCATTAAAATGTGATAGTAAAAGTGCAATAGACTTGTCAAATAATCCTGTTCATCATTCACGCACAAAACACATTGATGTGAGACCCCACTTTCTTAGAGATCACATTGCTAAGGAAGACATTTGCATTGAATATATTTCAACTGAGATTCAACTTGCTGATATTTTCACAAAACCCCTCCCCGAAGATAGATTTTCCAGATTGTGTTTGGATTTGGGGATTATAGAAATTGACTAATCATTTTCCATTTTTTGGTTGAAATATTCTTGGATATTTATTTTCAACTTCAATTTCTAGAATTCAAACCAGTTTTGGATATTATTCAAAGATTGATTCAAATATGGTATTTAGTAGTGGAAATATGTTTTGTTTTATTTCTTTTCAAAATTAAAAAAATATATTTCATAATATAATTAACTTGGTAACTTATTCCACGATCATTTATATTTCTACCATCTTTCTATCATTCATAATGGTTTTGAAAAATGAGAAGAGTGATTTCTTTTAAAATTTAAAAAAAAATTATTTCATGCCTCCATTCTCATTTAAAAGTCCTTATGGTTATGCATGGATGGAGCATGTGAGTAAATTATTTTATCATTATTCCATTCTCATTTAAAAGTCCTTATGGTTATGCATGGATGGAGTATGATAGCTAAGTATTTTCCGGATGCTTAGACTAATAAGTAACTGCTAATCCCATTTAAAAGTCCTTATGGTTATGCGTGGTTAGTAAGTGCTTATTTTTGTGCTTAAATGTCAATTTTTTTTAAAAAATTTTCTCTCTTCTCATTATATAAAAACCAAATCATCGATCCATTCTCTACAATGTGGAAATTGTTATCTCGTTATGATATATTATGATTTTTCTTTGTTTTGCATTTATTTTTACTTAAAAAAAAATTTCTTTTTCCACTACTGTTTCATTAGTTTTATCAGTCTTTTGATGATAACAAAAGGGGGAGAAGAACAAGATTTTGATAAGAAAGTAAATATTATTGAATACTTCAACAAATTTGTTAAATGTTGTTAGTTAATTTTCTTTAGTTCTTTTATTCTTCTGTAATTTTCTAAATCTTCTAAATAGGGAGTGGTCTCAGTTGTAGGGGGAGCATTCATATAGGGGGAGCTAAATATTTCATGCTCAAACACATTTATCAGAATTTCAAAATCTTTAATATATATGTTTGTCATCATCAAAAGGGGGAGATTGTTTGATGTGATTTTATGTTTGATGATAACAAACATATACCAACATATATCAATGTGTTTGCAGATTGTACTATACACATATAGGAATAAATATTCATATTGAATAATAATACTATTGCACAGAATTTATATAATTCAATCAGTATTTTTATTCAAAATAATATTTTATTTCAACACTTAAACAATACAAAGTTTTCAGCTCTCTCTATATACATACACTGGTTTCATACATTTCACATTTACATTTCTTTCTCACTACAACACTCAACACTCAGTTATTTCACTCTGTCTGCACATCTGCATCTATCTGCATTGTCCAGCTCCAGTTCTTGTCATGTCTTCTGTGTACCTGTATAATTAGCAACTACAGCAGTAATCTGAAAATAAATAAATTTGAATTTGCAAAAATATAAATTTGTTTTTATTGGTGCCTCAGATATATGGGTTATTATCATCATTTTTGGTTGTGTAATATCTGTGCATATCAGTATTCTTATCAGGGACAGGTAATCATGAGTGGCTGCACTACACATGTGTACATTTTTACACGTGTGCACTGCCTCGCCAACTCGTGTGCACAGTCAACAAAAGCAACTGCAACAATGCAAACTACAGACCTGAATCCAGACCATATGAAGGCAATGCAAAACTAAATCACTAACTCAACTCAACAAGCACAGTGCACATATAACAGTGAAGTACACAAGCCAATCCAAACAACAAAGATGCACATCAGATAGTACACAAGTGAGGAATGATGTACAACAAGCTAAATGAAGAACAACATAGTGGCACATGTCTACAAGGAAAGGCAATGCACTTCAATGAATCAGGTCAGAACTCAAAGGCATGAAGCAATATAAATTCAGTTCAAACATGTATCAAAAAGCATGTGCAAGAGGCAACAGAACTCAAACTTGCATATGAAATCTAGACTCATATGAACATGACTGCAATGAAAACAACCTGATATGTAAACACACTTGAACAAAGTTACAAGTCCAATATCAAAATGAAGCTGCTCAATATCCAAGTACTTCACAAAATCAACTGGCCGTAGTCAACAAACTCAAAAATGGACAGTGGTCATATGAAGAAACAACACTGCAGACAAGCAAAGTGCACCACTAGACCAACAGCAAGTAAACAAATGAATACAAGTCGAAATGCTCAGATCAAATGGAATGAACTAGTGAACATCATCTACAATTATGCTACAGGTCACAAATGACCAGAGGGATTTAAACACAAAATGGCCAAAGTAACCAAAGTCAGAGATGTCATCAGAAGTCAATATGAAACAAGTCGATGTTGAAATTAATACTCAATGCAAATGCACAAATACAGGAAGATACGAATTAACCAAGTCAGAAATATCGTAAATTACAAATTCGAAATCAATGTCGTGGAAACCAAGTTAATCAAAGAATATGATGAACAGGTCAGAGATGTGGTGTACGATTCAAACTCAATACCGTGATAACCAAGTTACAAAACCATGTCAACCAAATATACGTGAATTGAACAAGTCAGGAATAATCACAAGCATCCAAGCAACATCAATCGGCCAAGAAAAATTCAAACGAATTCGTAGGAACGAAAATATAGGGATCGAATCCTATATAAAAGCCCAATCATCACTGGCAATAAAATCATCGAGTTCAATCAAGCCAAAACCAGCAAAGAAAAAGGAAATCACATACCGGTATCGTAGACGAACTCGAGAGGAGGAGCCGCGAGCATTAATAATAAATTCGATAGAGCGGCGCCTTTAATTTTCGTAAGCCCTAATTTTCAGAGCGAAGAGGAAGACGAACGATCGATAAATCAAACACGCAAACATCCACAAACTCGATCAATTTCAAAGAGCCGTGAGCAACTCAGAGAAACGTGCGATCAACAAAGAAAACAACGTGATAAACCATCCATTCAAAGTCGGCATCTTTGAAATTCTAAAAGCCCTAACTTTGATCGAACAAGGAAAAGAAACGGAGTCGCTATTATCTCACAGAGGAACAGGCCGACATAGTTAAGAAAATAAAAAAGGAAGTTTGTGGGCCGGTCGTGTTTTAATAAGGCTTCGGTATATTTTAAAATTAGGGTGTTGAGTTGTTTTAATTTGTTTTTAAATTTATATTGGTTTTTATTTTCTGCTTTTGTTTTTAAAGTCTAAACTTTGGTAAATCACCACCTAGAGTTTTAGGTTGTGTCAGATTGTCTAGTTAGGATTAGTTCAGTGAGCAGGGTTTGCGAGTTTGCAAAACTCTATAGGCGGTAGCAGGGTTTGCGAGTCTGTTAGAGTGTTTGTAAGCGGGAGACTGTTTAATTCTAATAGTAATCTGGGAATGCAGCAGTAGGCAAGGGTTTGCCGAAGCTGAGTAAATTTTGTGTGTGATTTACTTTACAGCATATTTATTTTTCTGCAGTTTGTTTAAATTCAAGAAAATTTGCTATAACCCTATTCACCCCCCTCTAGGGTTAATCTAGATCCTACAAATATCTCAAATACAGTGACGTCTCCAGTACAAACAGATGACCTCTCTGAACAAATCAAACGGAAAAGCTGAAAGCTGAATCGATAGTTGGATCTCCAAATGAAGCTACAAACTCCAAAAGTGAGTCTCAAATGCTGTGTCACTCAGTCTGACCCAAGCGTAAAGCAAAACACTCGAGTCAGGATTAACATTCTTATATCAATAAATCCAACTCAAGTGAAATATCAACTGAAATACAAGTAACTTAAAGGATGTTTGGGTTAACCATCCTTGTAACGACCCGATATTTTGGACCATTCGCATCCATTATAAGTGTATAGGTAGACACTCATGCCGGAATTAAATTGCTCAAAATACCGCGTTGTTAATTTAAATTGGCAAAACCGAACATATATAGTAAATAAATAATCACAGAACACAGACACAGAGTAATAATTTGCAGCGGAAATAAAAGTGATAGTAGTTCATGAAGCTACTATATGAATATAAAATACATCAGAGTTTACAACAGAAGAGTAATACGATACATCAGATACAAATCAGAATACATCACTGGAATCATCGAATACTGAAAGCAGAATAGATGGCTGGATCTTCAAGCAAAGCTCCAACTCCAAAGGTGAGTCTCGAATACTGGTACACTCAGTCTGACCCGAGCGTAAAACAAAAACACAAGACACTCGAGTCAGGATTAACATTCTTATATCAATAAATCCAACTCAAGTGAAATAGCAATTGAAATACAAGTAACTCAAAGGATGTTTGGAATAACCATCCTTTAAGGATCCGTTAAACTATCTACTAGGTAATAATGTACGCTAAGTAGATAATGTCTATCAGTAATATGTAAAGATATCAAAATAGCATTAAGTCATGGCCCATTCTACCCTTAACACATTTTTATTCCCAAAAGCATATACAAGACCGTAGTTTCCCCAAAACCGGAAGTCACCAGAGGGCAATCCATATACTAAAGGTACAAATCAAAATCGTAGTGGTCGCGCATAAATGGAATACAAGTATGACAAGGCACATGAGGCAATACCCAAGGTAGTGATACTACCGTTCGCCTGATCCGGACTGGTGAGAACGCAACGCCGCAGCGCCCGCAACACCGTGAAACAACACTCCCAAAATCAAGGGTGCACCAATCGACAACAAGTAATAAGTAGTTCGAAGAAGTGTGTCCACTTGAGGTAGCTAATCCTCCATTGGCCCGGCACAGCTCCTGTTTTAGTCATTTCCAATTTGACACAAGTGTCAAGGCTATCCATTATCGTTCTCTTTCTTCAGTCATCACGTACATCATTCCAACCACTTCATTCTGGATCATCACTCCGCGCATAGTTATTAAAGTGGTTTCGGTTCAGATAGAGAGTATATCCATTACCGATCCCGGTCTCTTTAATAACTTTCGTAATTATTACACCGATTAGTCGTTTATATATTTCAAAAACCAAATCAATTTCAATTTCAATTTCAATTCGCAAATCAACATTTCATTTGTCTATCAAAACAGTTTCCATACTTTACGTTTCAAAACTTCCAAATTACCATTTCAAAAATCTTATAATTCAATTTCAATCTTTATATTGAAAACAATTCAAATATTGATTCAAGTTCGTACAGAAGTTTCATTTCGAAATCATTAGAATCAATTTAGTTTTAACATTCAAATCAATTTACATTCATTTATCGATTTCATTCAATATTCGTTAAGTTACTTTATCATTCAAACAATTTCTATTAAATTTCCAATTCATTAAATCAATTATTTAAATTCAACTTCATTATATCAAAACTTACAAATTGAATTAAATTAAATTCATCAACTCAATTTCTTTAAATTTCAAGTCTTACATTAATTCCAAAAATATCACATTTTCATTTCTTGTTAAAGAAAATCCATTTCACTTATTTACTTTCTTAAACAATTTTCCCAAACTTAATTTTATAAAGAAACTCGATTTCAATTATTTACGAAGTAAAATTTACTTATTCAAAAGTTCAATTTTTCTTATTAAAGAATTCAATGCAATTTAATCATTAAATAATTCAATCTTCTTTAATTATTAAATAATTCAAAACTTAATTATTAAATAATTTCAGAGCTTAATAATTTCAACTTAATTATAATTTCAAACTTAATTATCAAATCATTTCAAAGTTTAATAATTTCAAACTTAATTATAATCATTTCTCAAATTAAACAACATTCTTTCATCAATTACATTGTTAACATTTTGTTTCAGATTAAATATTAACATTTTCCTTCCATTAAAATTTTAAATTTCAACTTCATTTCAAAACCATATTATTTATTCAAATAAAATCTTCATTTTATTTTAAATCAAATTATTGACCAATCGGGTTTTATTTAATTTCCTATCCTAGGTCAAAGTTCAATTTGGGTATTTATCATTTCAACCCGATTCCAATTCAATTCAAAATCAAAACATAGCAAAGGGAACTTGCAGTGTGATAACTGGGATGGTGTCAAAGTAAATAAACAAGCAATAACAACAACCAATATCAATCCAATAATCAATTTAAATAATCCCGAAATAAACGTATTAATTCGCATTGTTGTTTGTGCGAATTAATATAATTATTTCTAGAATCTACACTATCATTTCATGTAGATTAAAGATTATTACATCACGGTTTTCACTTGTCATTCAATTTCAATTTTTACACTACAACAATTAATCCAATATACGTTCAATGGTTCAAAGTGTAATTATCACTATTTTACATGTCAATTAATTTAACAAATAAAAGGGGTCATATTCAACTAATCAAATTCAACATATATGTCAATTCAAATTTTTAATTATCCTACGTCAAATTTACTTGCATAATATTTATCACTTTATACATTACAATTTTAACATCCAATTGTAAACATCAAACAATCAGTCATTTAACAATCAAACTGGATTATCATTACATATATAACAGATATTGGTGTCAGATATCACAGGTGAACTGGTACAGGTAATAACAGTGTAAATATCTAACAGCAGCATATTTCAATTGTCGTTTCAATTGAAATCAAATTTAATAAATAATAGAACGTTAATCGTGAGTGATTGCTCACCTTTCGAGGTTATAGAGATTTGACGAGGAAATGAGCTATGAATTCCAAAGCAACGTTAGATGAACACAGTTCGATAAAGAAAACAGGCACGACGGACAAAGCTGATAACAGGAATTGGTGAAGACAAATTAGAATCATCTTGATATATATACAGAAAAATATATATTTGTTTCAAAACCAATTTCAACGCATATGTTTCAAATCAAAATTTATTTTAAGCACATAATCATAAAATCTCCCTATATACTTGAAATCAACTCATAAATACTTATATTTAGACAAGTATAAAACATAGGTATAAACTTATATACTTATTAAATCAAAAATTACAAAATCAATATAACTTAACCCATTATAATATATTGGAACTCACTGATCATAAATACCCTTATTTATATAAACGGCAAACTATAAATGAAACTATTACAATATATATGTACTAACTGATATGAATATATACAACCCAGCTTCATTAAACACACTAACTCCCAGTGCAACATCATACTCACGCCTACTACAAGTAACCCATGAAAATCAATATTTGGTAAAACCAATCTATACTTTTTTTTTACATTCCCTAAATGCACACACGTGAACAAGCTTTATACAACATCAAATCTGGAAGAGTAAATGATGGCTGTTATATTAATATCTAACCCAATATATATCCACTTACATAACACGTCAGTGTACAAATATGTGCTCAGATCTAACATACAGTAGGCATGCGCAATCAATATTATATGTATATAACTTGTTCTAAACTATTATACACCTTAGTATAACTATACTAATACAGCAACTTATAAAACAATGTACCAATATATTATATTCAACTAACGGTATATTAAAAAAAACAATGTGCAATAGATCAAAAGCCTAGACTAGATTATACTTACATCTATATATACCTTTATATAAATTAACCCATATATAACCGTAAATGATAAACAAATGAAACTATTGTAAATTTGGACATTGACAAAACAAGCTCAAGTATATATAACTATACATATAAACTGACAGTGGAACACTTAAAAAAAACATTTGTAAAATATACATACTTTATAATATACATATTAACCCAAAATTAAGTGTATATATGTTCTCACCAATTACTTATCAACGCGCATGCTCAAGCTGAGCACAGGGGAGGGGCACGAAGGAACAGAGCCGAAGGTCAGAGGTGGTGGTTTCCGGTAGGAAGGCAGATGGGCTGTGGCCAAGGCAGGCGGGTGTTCGGTGGTTGCAGGGCTGGAGGTGGAGGCTACCAGCGGTGATGGGTTGGAGCTTGGAGATGGCGGAGGAGGAGGTCAGGTGAGGTGGTCGACTGTATGGCGGGGAAAACGTGCAAAACGGAGGCACGGTGTGACGCCCCACCTCTATGCTCATAATAACAAAGAGTATTAAAAGGAATACTGTCTATTATTACGAAGAATAAGGCTGGATAGGAGCGACCATCCGTAGTTGGCCTTACACTAATATTGGTTATCTCGATAGGAGTGGTATATACTTTTTATTTTTCATCTATTATTTATTTACTCCCATCGACACACCCAATTATCAGTATAAAACAAACTACGATAGTTCATAGTAGTTTAGGACATTAGATATAACAATAACACAGATAATATAAATGCGGAACACAGATTAACAAAAATCTCATATATATATAACCGATGTCAGTTACAATATAGTTGACACGATACATATGATACAACTACAACTGTCGACTCTAGAAGTTATATATACAAGTACATTATCAACTAATATACATGAATACATATCGTTCTATACAATGACACGACTACTACAAAAGGACAATGACAACTTCAGAAGATGTGAAAAGTCTTCATATCCTGAACAGCAACTCAAAGAAGAAAATCTACAACTTGAAATAACTCGGGTCTGACCCGAGTATTACATTCAAAAGAAAATAATACCCAGGTCAGTCTAATTCAAACCAGTTTATTAGTGCATATAAGCAGTAATAGTTTAAATAGACGACAGTCACAATAATTCCCGTCTATCCGATTCTTTAAACAAAGAAACCGGATAACGGTCAATATAACACTTAACAGTGTTTAACAAAAATCAGCAGATTTAAATTATGAACAGAGATAAATAAACAATTTATCAAATCGACTAAATCAATTTAAAACTGTCAAATCTGATAGGGCTACAGTACACGCACGCGTGTACTGCCTCGCCTCTATCGCAGGAGATACACAAAAGCTCAATGAAAGTCACCAGTGATCACAAGGTCAAACCCCGAAATCGGGTTCAACTCAAGTGAATTCAAGAACAAATCCCAACAGGGGAAAAACTGCAAAGCGCATGCGACTGCAGACATAAGCGAATACGAAGTAACCACCACGATGAAGCTATAGTAGCAAACAGTTGCAAAGACAAGGGCAGAATGCAACTACAAAGAAGACAGTGGCAGCAAGTGAAACAAGTTCAACATGTCACAAAGCAAGGCACGGTGAAATAGCAAACTGAAGGTGAGAGCACCAAGTATATGGCACTACAACACTCAACAGAAAAAGACACAGATCAGCCTCATTAGAAGATAAGGTCACCAGTGAAGCAAATTGATCAAATGCAAATGGGTACAAAGCATCAATGCAATGTATCAGATTCGAGAACAAAGGCAGTGCAGCAGCATAAAGCTTCAACTAAGAGAATACGAAATATGTACACTAGTGATGATGCATATCAAACTGCACATGGCAATTGAAACTGTCCAAGACTCAGTACAACCAAGAGACTAAAGAGACTCGAGTGCATCTGGTTACAAGTGCACCAGTTCAAAACGCACAAGCATATGAAATGCAGATACAAGAATAATGAAGACTGTATATACATCAAAATGACCCAAATGATCAGGCTACATTAACAACCAACAGTGCAACCAAAATTGGCCACACAAGACAAATGAATTCAGGGCCAACATGAACAAGTTCAAATGAACAGAAATCCCAACCGAAACAAATGTACATATATGAAGACTACAGGCAAATAGTCAAGTGCACTAGTTCAAAGTACACAAAGACTCGAATGAACAAGAGTCTACAACAATACTAAAGAAACCAGAGGGAATTAGACAGAGCCCCCCACCTTTGCCGAAGCGAAGAACAGGACAATCGAGGGAGCGTTCGATCGATATGATTGAAGTCGGCACCCTCGAGCTTCCAAAGCCCTAGCTATTGAATTGAAGAACGAACGAAAGACGAGCAGCCCTTATTTTTGAAGCCCTAGTTTTCCAGAGGGACGAAGAAGAGAACGAACGCCACCATTTTTCTTTCTTTCGATTTGATTTTTGGGTTGAACGAAAACACGAGGCCGCCATTTCAATTTTTCTTTCGTTCTAGGTTTTTGGGTTTTTCGAAAATGAAAGGGGAATCGGTTGTTGAACGAACAAAATGGAGAATGGGTGATAACAACTGGCAACCACATAAAACATGGGTCAAAACAAGTTTTAAAGCCCAACTACTTTAACAAAATTTTCAAAAGAATTTCTGCCTGATATACAAACCCCAATTACCATTTATAAAAGAATTCACAACCGATAACAGCACTTAACAATTTATGCACGAATTTCACGCGAATAAAATTTCAATTGCAATTGTCTAACAATTTAAATCGTCATTTGACGATAATCAACGGCTATAAAACGCTGGGTTGTTACAGACTCCCCTCCTTATAAAAATTGCGTCCCCGCAATTTTCATAATGAAAGTCGTCTATAACGATTATTCTTCTAACATAAATTGGTTAAGCTAGAAAAATAAAGATCGAGAACACAAACACCAAAGGAATCTTTTACTTTCATAAAAGAAATTTACAAATTCTCAACGAAATCTAATTATCAACAGAGATGATTAGAAAGCACAAATCACCATTTGCAAAACTGCAAATATCTAGTTGTCGAACGGATAAATAAAAAAAACACGAACTTCATAATCAGCAAATACTAACTATCAACAGTGATAGACAGAAAATGACAATTCAATAAAATCAACCTATTCTAGAATCAATTGGAGACTAGAAAATTTCATATCACTAAAATCAGTAAACATTAATTACCTAATTATCTCAAACGATAATCAGAAAACAAATCAGCACATATCTAATTACCACAACCGGTAATTTAAAATTTCAAATCAGCAAATATTTAATTATCAAAAACGATAATCAAATTTTAAATTTAACAAATATTCGATTATCAAAACGATAATCAAATTTCAAATTCAACAAATATTCGGTTATCACAAAACGATAATCAAATTTCCCAAATCAACAAATATTCGATTATCACAAGCGATAATTAAATCTCAAATCAGCAAATATTTAATTATCAAAAGCGATAATTAAATCTCAAATCAACAAATATTTAATTATCAAAATCGATAATTAAATCTCAAATCAGCAAATATTTAATTATCAAAATCGATAATTAAATCTCAAATCAGCAAATATTTAATTATCAAAAGCGATAATTAAATCTCAAATCAGCAAATATTTAATTATCAAAAGCGATAATTAAATCTCAAATCAGCAAATATTTAATTATCAAAAGCGATAATTAAATCTCAAATCAGCAAATATTTAATTATCAAAAGCGATAATTAAATCTCAAATCAGCAAATATTTAATTATCAAAAGCGATAATTAAATCTCAAATCAGCAAATATTTAATTATCAAAAGCGATAATTAAATCTCAAATCAGCAAATATTTAATTATCAAAAGCGATAATTAAATCTCAAATCAGCAAATATTTAATTATCAAAAGCGATAATTAAATCTCAAATCAGCAAATATTTAATTATCAAAAGCGATAATTAAATCTCAAATCAGCAAATATTTAATTATCAAAAGCGATAATTAAATCTCAAATCAGCAAATACTTAATTATCAAAAGCGATAATTAAATCTCAAATCAGCAAATATTTAATTATCAAAAGCGATAATTAAATCTCAAATCAGCAAATATTTAATTATCAAAAGCGATAATTAAATCTCAAATCAGCAAATATTTAATTATCAAAAGCGATAATTAGAAACAACAAATATCTGATTATCAAAAACGATAATCAGAACTCATATCAACAAATATCTAATTATCACAAGCGATAATTAGAAACAACAAATATCTGATTATCAAAAACGATAATCAGAACTCATATCAACAAATATCCAATTATCACAAGCGATAATTAGAAACAACAAATATCTGATTATCAAAAACGATAATCAGAACTCATATCAACAAATATCCAATTACCTGCAGATAATTGGAAACAACAAATATCTAGAAATCAATTAAGAAGACTAGAAAATCAACATAAAAGCTTGGATCGATCCCATCAGATGGCGAGTTTTTAATTCGCCGCACGTGCATCTTAGAGTGGCCGAAGCCTACCAAGTACTCAACATAATTTTGGCGCCCATCAGATTGACCCGAAGGTCCGCAGAGTGACCCGAAGGTCTAGTACTGGTATTTGACCCGAAGGTCCGCAGAGTGGCCCGAAAGCCCAACAAATGACCCGAAGGTCCGCAGAGTAGCTCGAAAGCCCAACAAATGACCCGAAGGTCCGCAGAGTGGCTCGAAAGCACACAAAATCATCAAATATTTCAATTAACGAGTCCGGAATTAACCGAAATAGCAAACGCACATGTCCCATACCACGTGTTTTACTAAATTGTTTGATTCTCTTCATCGTTTCCTTGAAAGTGCAAAATTTTGTATTTTGTAAAAATACATTTCACATTCTCAAACGGACAAGTCCGGAATTAAGCGAATCAGTAAAAGAAAGGGGTCATAGTCCTCGATTTTGCTGAAACGTTTAAATCGCTTCCTCATTCTTTTGAAATCGCAAACTGTAAAATTTTTGAAAACAAATTTATTTATTTTGTAAAAATAACAATTCGCATTCTCAACTGAACAAGTCCGGAGTTAAGCGAAACAGTAAAAGAAAGGGGTCATAATCCTCGATTTTGCTGAATCGTTTAAGTCGCTTTCTCATTCTTTTGAAAACGCAAACTGCTAAAATTTTATAAAACAATTTTCATTTTAAAACGATTTTCCAATCACGTGACTAAAGCAGCAATATTAGTAACAATTTCGATAAGGAAATTGTACTTCTCAAAATACCGTAAAAACGGTCACAAAACAGCATTGCGGAATAACCGCTTGAAAATCCACTTTTAAAATTTGACGGTTACTGAAGCCAAAGCGACAGTAATTTTAAAACGTCAAAATCACATCAAAAGAATTTACATCAAAATGTAATATCAGAGAATTTTCATTCATCAAAATGCCATAAAACACCGTGCTTCAAGAATTTAGCATTGGTGTAAAAATCCCGTTACAAAAATAACGGCAACAAAATACGTTTCATAACCTAGCATCGGTTCAACGTAAAATAAATGCAATAACGTGCAATTTAAATTTTTTTGCACGTACTACAAAATGAACAAAGAATCATTCAAATGTATCTTCAATGAAGATAATTTAAAACAGCAAAAATCTAATCAATAGATGATTAGTACAAAAGAAAGCCAGCGGAAATTTCAACAAAAATCATATAACTGTAATTTCTTCGAATCCTCAATTCGGATTCGAAATTCTCAAAGAAACAAAATAATCACAGCTATGTAAACAACAAATGAAATCCATATCAATTTCGTATTTTGATTTTTAAATCAAAAAGATTGTCAGTTGTACTCAGCGAAGACAGTTTCACTGTTTCCGCTGCGCACTCTGATAAACAGAACACAATTCAATCAAATCAACAAAACACAGTTTCACTTTTATTTTTAAATAAAGATATTTAAAAATTTCATCAAAATTTCAAAACTTAAATTTTGACTCAAATCACAGATAAAACATCGACCAATAGTTGTAACATATGTTCCATCCAAGTTATGTTTTATATTATGTCCATAAACCCCAAGCTCTGATACCAACTGTGACGCCCCACCTCTATGCTCATAATAACAAAGAGTATTAAAAGGAATACTGTCTATTATTACGAAGAATAAGGCTGGATAGGAGCGACCATCCGTAGTTGGCCTTACACTAATATTGGTTATCTCGATAGGAGTGGTATATACTTTTTATTTTTCATCTATTATTTATTTACTCCCATCGACACACCCAATTATCAGTATAAAACAAACTACGATAGTTCATAGTAGTTTAGGACTAGATATAACAATAACACAGATAATATAAATGCGGAACACAGATTAACAAAAATCTCATATATATATAACCGATGTCAGTTACAATATAGTTGACACGATACATATGATACAACTACAACTGTCGACTCTAGAAGTTATATATACAAGTACATTATCAACTAATATACATGAATACATATCGTTCTATACAATGACACGACTACTACAAAAGGACAATGACAACTTCAGAAGATGTGAAAAGTCTTCATATCCTGAACAGCAACTCAAAGAAGAAAATCTACAACCTGAAATAACTCGGGTTTGACCCGAGTATTACATTCAAAAGAAAATAATACCCAGGTCAGTCTAATTCAAACCAGTTTATTAGTGCATATAGGCAGTAATAGTTTAAATAGATGACAGTCACAATAATTCCCGTCTATCCGATTCTTTAAACAAAGAAACCGGATAACGGTCAATATAACACTTAACAGTGTTTAACAAAAATCAGCAGATTTAAATTATGAACAGAGATAAATAAACAATTTATCAAATCGACTAAATCAATTTAAAACTGTCAAATCTGATAGGGCTGCAGTACACGCACGCGTGTACTGCCTCGCCTCTATCGCAGGAGATACACAAAAGCTCAATGAAAGTCACCAGTGATCACAAGGTCAAACCCCGAAATCGGGTTCAACTCAAGTGAATTCAAGAACAAATCCCAACAGGGGAAAAACTGCAAAGCGCATGCGACTGCAGACATAAGCGAATACGAAGCAACCACCACGATGAAGCTATAGTAGCAAACAGTTGCAAAGACAAGGGCAGAATGCAACTACAAAGAAGACAGTGGCAGCAAGTGAAACAAGTTCAACATGTCACAAAGCAAGGCACGGTGAAATAGCAAACTGAAGGTGAGAGCACCAAGTATATGGCACTACAACACTCAACAGAAAAAGACACAGATCAGCCTCATTAGAAGATAAGGTCACCAGTGAAGCAAATTGATCAAATGCAAATGGGTACAAAGCATCAATGCAATGTATCAGATTCGAGAACAAAGGCAGTGCAGCAGCATAAAGCTTCAACTAAGAGAATACGAAATATGTACACTAGTGATGATGCATATCAAACTGCACATGGCAATTGAAACTGTCCAAGACTCAGTACAACCAAGAGACTAAAGAGACTCGAGTGCATCTGGTTACAAGTGCACCAGTTCAAAACGCACAAGCATATGAAATGCAGATACAAGAATAATGAAGACTGTATATACATCAAAATGACCCAAATGATCAGGCTACATTAACAACCAACAGTGCAACCAAAATTGGCCACACAAGACAAATGAATTCAGGGCCAACATGAACAAGTTCAAATGAACAGAAATCCCAACCGAAACAAATGTACATATATGAAGACTACAGGCAAATAGTCAAGTGCACTAGTTCAAAGTACACAAAGACTCGAATGAACAAGAGTCTACAACAATACTAAAGAAACCAGAGGGAATTAGACAGAGGTAACACAGCTACAACCATAAATACTCAGATACACATGCAAGAACTCAAGCACTGTCTCGAACTCACAAGTGGAAAGGTGCAGTGCAAAGCACAGATAGTAGTGATGTAAAAATCACACTAAAGTAGACTTCCAAAAATTAAAGCAAGCTAAGTTTCAAAACAAAGACAGGTGTTTAATGACAAAAATAGAAGCGTGAGTATAACTCATAATTTGTCAGACCCAAAAACGAACAGCGATTCCCCTTAAGACGAACAACACGAAACCATATAGCCAAAAATTAATATGCAGTTCAAAATCACAAGCAATGCCGCAAGTATCACAGAATCCAACAAAATCAGAGGTCTACAACCACAAGACAGAAATCAATTTACTCAAAGCCAAAATCACAAAGACCACTAGTAAAATAACCCGTTCGAATTAGATGTGAGAGGAAAGAGCCCCCCACCTTTGCCGAAGCGAAGAACAGGACAATCGAGGGAGCGTTCGATCGATATGATTGAAGTCGTCACCCTCGAGCTTCCAAAGCCCTAGCTATTGAATTGAAGAACGAACGAAAGACGAGCAGCCCTTATTTTTGAAGCCTTAGTTTTCCAGAGGGACGAAGAAGAGAACGAACGCCACCATTTTTCTTTCTTTCGATTTGATTTTTTGGGTTGAACGAAAACACGAGGCCGCCATTTCAATTTTTCTTTCGTTCTAGGTTTTTGGGTTTTTCGAAAATGAAAGGGGAATCGGTTGTTGAACGAACAAAATGGAGAATGGGTGATAACAACTCGGCAACCACATAAAACATGGGTCAAAACAAGTTTTAAAGCCCAACTACTTTAACAAAATTTTCAAAAGAATTTCTGCCTGATATACAAACCCCAATTACCATTTATAAAAGAATTCACAACCGATAACAGCACTTAACAATTTATGCACGAATTTCACGTGAATAAAATTTCAATTGCAATTGTCTAACAATTTAAATCGTCATTTGACGATAATCAACGGCTATAAAACGCTGGGTTGTTACACACAGTGAGAAGGAGATGTGTGGCCGGTGGTTAGTGGTGGGGAGCTATGATGGTGGCAGTGATGGAGTGGTGCGTGTGTTTGGGTCGAGGTGGCAGAGCGTGGAGGGGCTGCATGGTGGAAGGACGTGGCTGAGATATGGAGCTCGGGTTAATTGCAGGGGAGATGAACGTGCAGGCGATAGGGAGGTGATTGGAGGTTGTCAAGGCGGGTATGCTAGTGTTGGTTTGCTCAGTAGCTTGGGGTGGCGGTTGAGTGGAGAGGGAGGGAGAGGAGGCCAAAGGCTGGGAGACGTACATTATTATTGGAAAGCAAAGAAAGAAGAGCAGGGAGAAAGAAATGGACAAACAAAATGAAGGTTCAGCAAATATAAATGATACATAGGGAATAGTAACGGTCATAAAGTGAAGGGTTGGAAAAAATAAAAGTAGAGCATTGAATTCTTAAATTATAAATTGTTATAGTTAAGCTAACAGTGAAAGGACACAAGGAACGAAAGGGCATAAACGGGTACCGATATGGTTATCCGTTTCACAGATTCCGCCGTGCATCGGACGTCAAAATTGACGATTGAATATACCGTAGAGATCAGCACGATGAGACGATCAAAACGGTATACAGATATCAGTGGTTTGATTGTATTATAAAAATTCGAATTTTCCTACTGGCGGAAAATGCAAGAAAAACGTTGAAAAATAAGATCGACGGAGCCAAAGATGTCCGAATTTGGAAAAACGACAAACTGAAATCTTGCTCAGAAGATGGTTTAGAATTTTTCTATGTAAAAATATTTAGGTTCCGAAAACATTTTATTTTCATTGCTTTTTAACTGATCAAATTGAAGTAAATTTACGTGCGAAATAAACTTTCATATTTTCGGACAAAAATTTACCAGTTGCTATGTTTAACTAGACGTATTCCAAATATTAAATTTTATTTCAAAATTTTATCGTTTAAAATTTCACAAAATTTCAACTAATTACGTTATTAAAACCGTTGAAATTTACGGGTCGTTACACTCTCCCCCACTCAAAACTTTTCGTCCTCGAAAAGGAACGGGGTAGGAGAATAGGAACAACCAGAAAGAAAACAGATTTGAAATACAAAATAATAATTAATTTAAACCATATAAATTCAAATTTAAATTAATTGATATTCAATAATTGATTTAATCCATTTGATTTTACTAAAACAATCTCAACTATTTCTAAATTCGTTATCTTATTATCCAATTATCTTTAATTTACAATTTTCTAAAACTATAAATTTGAATAGTCCTTTATTATAATCATTTTTTTAGCAATTTAAATTCTTCTTTATTCCATATTATTGTTAAATTTATTCTACTTAACATATCTTATCACATATATTTAAACCATATAAATTAATTTAAACCATAAAAGTTTCGATTTAAATTAATTTGCATCTATTAATTTCCTTTAAATTCAAGGTATTTCATATGTTGATCAAATTTCAATTTATTAATTCTTTCAAAACAAATTTATTTCATTATTGACTGAGTTTACTAATTATCAAATCTAACTCTATTAACATCAAAATTTAGTGTATAACATTTATTATAAACACTCACATTTTATTTATAAATTCAATTTATCTTATATACTATCCAATTACATACTCAACTTCTGAATGATTTAGGTAAGTTGTATTAGAATGTAGTTGAACAATAAAATAAAATTTTCCTAATTCAATTATTCAAGTTTAAATATTTATTCAAAATTTTAGCTTTATTTATAATTAGAATCATCATTTAACATAAATTCAAGAATTAGATTTCTGATTCACTTCAAACCATTTAGAGAAAATTATGTATATACTATATATATCAAATCAAATTAAATTTAAAATAATATACATATATATATAAATCAAATCATACTTTTAAATTGATTTAATTTCCAAAACAAAACTGTAGCAAAGCTACGAATTTGTCTCTCCACTTCGAAACTCGAAAATGAATGTCGATGATGCGGCCGCCATCACCGAAATTATTTTCCAGCGACAAAGAGAAGAGCACTGATTTCAACATTTTAAAATTTCTTTGAAAACGATTTCTATTTGAAAATACTTTCAATACTATATACTTTAAAATTTAAAACCAAAGTTCGAAATCACCGGAAACTAATAAATTCTCAAATTTCTGAATTAAATTCATTTCAAATTCCAATCAATTTATAACCAATTTTATAAATTCATTTATTTATATTATGCAATAGTCAATGGTTTACAAAACAATAAATAAAAATCAAATATTATTATTTCAGACAACAAATTCATTAACAATTTAATTTCAGAAAACTTATATTTATATATAATATAATCATTCAAAACTATTTTGTTTATCAAATTTGAAAACAACATTTTTAATATAAATTTAGAAATACATTTCTTTGCTCGACAATACAGGAATGGGTTTTCAAAATAAGGATAGGGATTCAAATTTTTGTTGACTCAAATCAAAGAAAATTTTGATTCGAAAATAAGTTTGAAACAGAAGATAAGATAATTCAATTACCACAATCGGGAGATGGATGAGTTTATTTAATTCACGGGCAACCTTAACCGGGTCGTCCTTAACTTCAAGAATAAGACCGATGCTGAATTTCCGAGGTAAATCGACATTCGATCTCGAGAAATAGAATTCAGATATAGCAGGAGATAGATAGCATCGTAAACCGAGGATACATAAATCTCCGGTAAATCAATGCCTATTGTAAAGGAGTTTAATCCTTTACAAATCATTTGAAGTTTGGCGAGACTGCCGATTCATTATAAAGATTATTCAAAGTGGAGTTATGGGATGCTCCAGAATTGAAAGAAGACGAATAGTGAAGGACACGAATGAATTTCGGAACCGAGGGGAACGTTCCAAAATTCAAAGGAATCGAGTCAAAAGGAAGAGATTGAAACTCGAATGAGAGTGATTCTGTAAATACATTTACCCTATATGTTAAGTTTTGCCTAGAGCTACCAAAGCTCTGATACCAACTGTAACGACCCGATATTTTGGACCATTCGCATCCATTATAAGTGTATAGGTAGACACTCATGCCGGAATTAAATTGCTCAAAATACCGCGTTGTTAATTTAAATTGGCAAAACCGAACATATATAGTAAATAAATAATCACAGAACACAGACACAGAGTAATAATTTGCAGCGGAAATAAAAGTGATAGTAGTTCATGAAGCTACTATATGAATATAAAATACATCAGAGTTTACAACAGAAGAGTAATACGATACATCAGATACAAATCAGAATACATCACTGGAATCATCGAATACTGAAAGCAGAATAGATGGCTGGATCTTCAAGCAAAGCTCCAACTCCAAAGGTGAGTCTCGAATACTGGTACACTCAGTCTGACCCGAGCGTAAAACAAAAACACAAGACACTCGAGTCAGGATTAACATTCTTATATCAATAAATCCAACTCAAGTGAAATAGCAATTGAAATACAAGTAACTCAAAGGATGTTTGGAATAACCATCCTTTAAGGATCCGTTAAACTATCTACTAGGTAATAATGTACGCTAAGTAGATAATGTCTATCAGTAATATGTAAAGATATCAAAATAGCATTAAGTCATGGCCCATTCTACCCTTAACACATTTTTATTCCCAAAAGCATATACAAGACCGTAGTTTCCCCAAAACCGGAAGTCACCAGAGGGCAATCCATATACTAAAGGTACAAATCAAAATCGTAGTGGTCGCGCATAAATGGAATACAAGTATGACAAGGCACATGAGGCAATACCCAAGGTAGTGATACTACCGTTCGCCTGATCCGGACTGGTGAGAACGCAACGCCGCAGCGCCCGCAACACCGTGAAACAACACTCCCAAAATCAAGGGTGCACCAATCGACAACAAGTAATAAGTAGTTCGAAGAAGTGTGTCCACTTGAGGTAGCTAATCCTCCATTGGCCCGGCACAGCTCCTGTTTTAGTCATTTCCAATTTGACACAAGTGTCAAGGCTATCCATTATCGTTCTCTTTCTTCAGTCATCACGTACATCATTCCAACCACTTCATTCTGGATCATCACTCCGCGCATAGTTATTAAAGTGGTTTCGGTTCAGATAGAGAGTATATCCATTACCGATCCCGGTCTCTTTAATAACTTTCGTAATTATTACACCGATTAGTCGTTTATATATTTCAAAAACCAAATCAATTTCAATTTCAATTTCAATTCGCAAATCAACATTTCATTTGTCTATCAAAACAGTTTCCATACTTTACGTTTCAAAACTTCCAAATTACCATTTCAAAAATCTTATAATTCAATTTCAATCTTTATATTGAAAACAATTCAAATATTGATTCAAGTTCGTACAGAAGTTTCATTTCGAAATCATTAGAATCAATTTAGTTTTAACATTCAAATCAATTTACATTCATTTATCGATTTCATTCAATATTCGTTAAGTTACTTTATCATTCAAACAATTTCTATTAAATTTCCAATTCATTAAATCAATTATTTAAATTCAACTTCATTATATCAAAACTTACAAATTGAATTAAATTAAATTCATCAACTCAATTTCTTTAAATTTCAAGTCTTACATTAATTCCAAAAATATCACATTTTCATTTCTTGTTAAAGAAAATCCATTTCACTTATTTACTTTCTTAAACAATTTTCCCAAACTTAATTTTATAAAGAAACTCGATTTCAATTATTTACGAAGTAAAATTTACTTATTCAAAAGTTCAATTTTTCTTATTAAAGAATTCAATGCAATTTAATCATTAAATAATTCAATCTTCTTTAATTATTAAATAATTCAAAACTTAATTATTAAATAATTTCAGAGCTTAATAATTTCAACTTAATTATAATTTAAAACTTAATTATTAAATCATTTCAAAGTTTAATAATTTCAAACTTAATTATAATCATTTCTCAAATTAAACAACATTCTTTCATCAATTACATTGTTAACATTTTGTTTCAGATTAAATATTAACATTTTCCTTTCATTAAAATTTTAAATTTCAACTTCATTTCAAAACCATATTATTTATTCAAATAAAATCTTCATTTTATTTTAAATCAAATTATTGACCAATCGGGTTTTATTTAATTTCCTATCTTAGGTCAAAGTTCAATTTAGGTATTTATCATTTCAACCCGATTCCAATTCAATTCAAAATCAAAACATAGCAAAGGGAACTTGCAGTGTGATAACTAGGATGGTGTCAAAGTAAATAAACAAGCAATAACAACAATCAATATCAATCCAATAATCAATTTAAATAATCCCGAAATAAACGTATTAATTCGCATTGTTGTTTGTGTGAATTAATATAATTATTTCTAGAATCTACACTATCTTTTCATGTAGATTAAAGATTATTACATCACGGTTTTCACTTGTCATTCAATTTCAATTTTTACACTACAACAATTAATCCAATATACGTTCAATGGTTCAAAGTGTAATTATCACTATTTTACATGTCAATTAATTTAACAAATAAAAGGGGTCATATTCAACTAATCAAATTCAACATATATGTCAATTCAAATTTTTAATTATCCTACGTCAAATTTACTTGCATAATATTTATCACTTTATACATTACAATTTTAACGTCCAATTGTAAACATCAAACAATCAGTCATTTAACAATCAAACTGGATTATCATTACATATATAACAGATATTGGTGTCAGATGTCACAGGTGAACTGATACAGGTAATAACAGTGTAAATATCTAACAGCAGCATATTTCAATTGTCGTTTCAATTGAAATCAAATTTAATAAATAAAAGAACGTTAATCGTGAGTGATTGCTCACCTTTCGAGGTTATAGAGATTTGACGAGGAAATGAGCTATGAATTCCAAAGCAACGTTAGATGGACACAGTTCGATAAAGAAAACAGGCATGACGGACAAAGCTGATAACAGGAATTGGTGAAGACAAATTAGAATCATCTTGATATATATACAGAAAAATATATATTTGTTTCAAAACCAATTTCAACGCATATGTTTCAAATCAAAATTTATTTTAAGCACATAATCATAAAATCTCCCTATATACTTGAAATCAACTCATAAATACTTATATTTAGACAAGTATAAAACATAGGTATAAACTTATATACTTATTAAATCAAAAATTACAAAATCAATATAACTTAACCCATTATAATATATTGGAACTCACTGATCATAAATACCCTTATTTATATAAACGGCAAACTATAAATGAAACTATTACAATATATATGTACTAACTGATATGAATATATACAACTCAGCTTCATTAAACACACTAACTCCCAGTGCAACATCATACTCACGCCTACTACAAGTAACCCATGAAAATCAATATTTGGTAAAACTAATCTATACTTTTTTTTTACATTCCCTAAATGCACACACGTGAACAAGCTTTATACAACATCAAATCTGGAAGAGTAAATGATGGCTGTTATATTAATATCTAACCCAATATATATCCACTTACATAACACGTCAGTGTACAAATATGTGCTCAGATCTAACATACAGTAGGCATGCGCAATCAATATTATATGTATATAACTTGTTCTAAACTATTATACACCTTAGTATAACTATACTAATACAGCAACTTATAAAACAATGTACCAATATATTATATTCAACTAACGGTATATTAAAAAAAACAATGTGCAATAGATCAAAAGCCTAGACTAGATTATACTTACATCTATATATACCTTTATATAAATTAACCCATATATAACCGTAAATGATAAACAAATGAAACTATTGTAAATTTGGACATTGACAAAACAAGCTCAAGTATATATAACTATACATATAAACTGACAGTGGAACACTTAAAAAAAACATTTGTAAAATATACATACTTTATAATATACATATTAACCCAAAATTAAGTGTATATATGTTCTCACCAATTACTTATCAACGCGCATGCTCAAGCTGAGCACAGGGGAGGGGCACGAAGGAACAGAGCCGGAGGTCAGAGGTGGTGGTTTCC
This sequence comes from Allium fistulosum, assembly GCA_030737815.1. NCBI lineage: Eukaryota > Viridiplantae > Streptophyta > Magnoliopsida > Asparagales > Amaryllidaceae > Allium > Allium fistulosum. The sequence continues at coordinate 697,015,219 of CM060904.1, forward strand.
GGTAGGAAGGCAGATGGGCTGTGGCCAAGGCAGGCGGGTGTTCGGTGGTTGCAGGGCTGGAGGTGGAGGCTACCAACGGTGATGGGTTGGAGCTTGGAGATGGCGGAGGAGGAGGTCAGGTGAGGTGGTCGACTGTATGGCGGGGAAAACGTGCAAAACGGAGGCACGGTGAGAAGGAGATGTGTGGCCGGTGGTTAGTGGTGGGGAGCTATGATGGTGGCAGTGATGGAGTGGTGCGTGTGTTTGGGTCGAGGTGGCAGAGCGTGGAGGGGCTGCGTGGTGGAAGGACGTGGCTGAGATATGGAGCTCGGGTTAATTGCAGGGAGATGAACGTGCAGGCGATAGGGAGGTGATTGGAGGTTGTCAAGGCGGGTATGCTGGTGTTGGTTTGCTCAGTAGCTTGGGGTGGCGGTTGAGTGGAGAGGGAGGGAGAGGAGGCCAAAGGCTGGGAGACGTACATTATTATTGGAAAGCAAAGAAAGAAGAGCAGGGAGAAAGAAATGGACAAACAAAATGAAGGTTCAGCAAATATAAATGATACGTAGGGAATAGTGACGGTCATAAAGTGAAGGGTTGGGAAAAATAAAAGTAGAGCATTGAATTCTTAAATTATAAATTGTTATAGTTAAGCTAACAGTGAAAGGACACAAGGAACGAAAGGGCATAAACGGGTACCGATATGGTTATCCGTTTCACAGATTCCGCCGTGCATCGGACGTCAAAATTGACGATTGAATATACCGTAGAGATCAGCACGATGAGACGATCAAAACGGTATACAAATATCAGTGGTTCGATTGTATTATAAAAATTCGAATTTTCCTACTGGCGGAAAATGCAAGAAAAACGTTGAAAAATAAGATCGACGGAGCCAAAGATGTCCGAATTTGGAAAAACGACAAACTGAAATCTTGCTCAGAAGATGGTTTAGAATTTTTCTATGTAAAAATATTTAGGTTCCGAAAACATTTTATTTTCATTGCTTTTTAACTGATTAAATTGAAGTAAATTTACGCGCGAAATAAACTTTCATATTTTCGGACGAAAATTTACCAGTTGCTATGTTTAACTAGACGTATTCCAAATATTAAATTTTATTTCAAAATTTTATCGTTTAAAATTTCATAAAATTTCAACTAATTACGTTATTAAAACCGTTGAAATTTACGGGTCGTTACAATCCTCTAAGGATCCGTGGAACTATCTACTATGTAGAAATACACGCTATTTACAACCAAACGTCATTATAACACCGTGGTCATTTCAAAATAATTTATACTTCAAAACCAAAATATCATTTCCATTTCAAATATATGTATTTCCAAATTATAGCACTTTAAAAACTAAATTGATAATTTCATATATCTCTTGTTTTAACTTCATTATTATTTAATTTTGAAATATTCACCTAATAAATCCATTATCATTTAAATAACCTTAAATTACATTAAACTAAATATTTCCTTTGATTTATTTAAACTTGAAATATCCATTTAATCACTTTAAACCAAAATCAATATTTATTAAACCATATATTTCTTTCCAATTCCATACAAATCATTTTCAAAATATTTATATATATAGACCAACGGTGTCTATATATACTTTTCTATCCTATGGTCAAGTGATACGGATATTTATCATTTCAATCCATAATTTAATTTATATACGGTTATATATCATTTCAACCCGCAATCCCAAATTCAATGCAATGAAAATCGCTTGGGTTTATCATTTCAACCCATTACAATTTTCTCCTATTCTATATAAGATCGTTCGGGTATGTATCATTTCAACCCATAGGGATTTCTATACTAACAGGGAACTTGCAGAGTGATAACAGATATAAAAATAATAATATAACATTTCAACAACAGAGACATATCATCAATAACAAATTAAATAAACAATAGGATATGGTGTCATATCCCACAGGTGAACAATTTCAGATAATAGCATATCATATCTAGCAATTATAAAATTAACATATCATATCTAACAATTATAAAATTAACAGTTAAATTTAGCAGTATATTTCAATTGTCATTTCAATTGAAATCAAATTTAATAAATATAAGAACGTTAATCGTGAGTGATTGCTCACCTTTCGAGGCTAGAGAGAGATCAGAATGAGATGAGGTATGAATCCAAGCAAATATCTTGAAGCAAAGCACGATGGATACGAGTTCGACGATCAAAGCGAAGTTGGAAGTTTGAAATTGACGAAATCAAATCAACTGGATTGAAGAAGCTCAATGGTATAAGTGAACTTATATATATTACTATATATATATATAAATAAATAAATCATATGTTAAATTCAGACATATATTGAATTATATATATATATATGTATATTTATATTTTTCAAAATCATTGTTTTAAATTAAAACACGCATATTAAAGTAAACATATCTACATGGTATATTTTGAGATAAATACATATATACTTATCAAAATGTAAATTACTCACATATTTTATGTATGTTCAATTGAAAATATATATGTATATGTATATTTATTTATTTTCCGAAATTAATTAAAAAAATACCAATAAAAAACCCAAGCTCAAGTAAAAATAAACTTATATATACCTACATATATAACCAACTGACCATAAATAACAAAGCAGACATATATATCATACTGCAGCATACATACTATTTCTAAACTTTACAGACTTATAATACCTGGAATAATAGCAACTGTAGTATAAACATATATATATATATATAAACAATTATACACATCAGGCTAAAACCAGAGATGCTTCTAATTTACAATATACAACTTATAATTAATATAACTAGACACTTACTTATTATATATATATAAACTGCAGCAGCTTCTATGTCAATTATATATACAAAATCTGAAGTCATATAACTGAAATTAAAAACATTTATATATTAGAAGACTGACATAAACTTTACAACAAAAATATAATATAGCATCAGGATATATTATAAAGTACCCTATATAACATGTATATATTATTATTTAAGTCAATATAAATTATAGACAACACCCACCACTTATATAAACAACCCATATCTTTTTATAAATATATAAATGAGATTGTACACAAAAAAATCAAATCTTAAAACACGCATAGTTTAATATGTACTATATATACCCAACTTATAATATAACCCATATACTCAAACTATAAACAGATTACTATATAACATGCATACCGGTACATATAACTAACCCATGTTTAAATATATATAAACTTATATAATTAAAATACTAAATGGTTTATATGAACTACCCTATATACAACCAGGTTAAAACTTATATAAACCAATATATATGTAAATGTATACACCCAGAATATACAACTTAAGTAAGCTTTATATATCATATGTCTGAAATACTTTAAACAAATATATATATGAAAAATATGAAGACTTAGATCTATGGTTTGCAATCTCAGAGCAGTAGACAGTAACTCGAAAGTATAAATTTACATGATGCCCAAAATGTAAACTTACTTACCTATACATTATATTCAGCTTAAAATCCATACATATATATACAAATCAAACATATTATATGTAAACAAAATAGCTTACTATGATATAAGGATTTCCAGAGAATATATAAGCAGGTAAATAAGCATACAGGTTTGCAAAGTTTTATATATGTAGCTAACATAATATATATAGCCTTATATATACAAACAGTATATAAATAACAAAACTTACATATATACAATCTTGCTTAAACATTAACAGAGAAAGGGAGGCACGGCCTGGAAGCTCGCAAGCAAGGGTGAGAGCTGCTCGGCTCATGGTGGCCGAGGCTTGGGATCCAGTGGTTGATGGGCTGAAGGTGGGGACCGAGACGGGCTAGGCTGTGCGAGCTTCTGGTGGTGAGTTCGGCACTAGCAGGGCTTGGATGCGCACGTCACTGGTGATGGGGTCGGAGAGGTTCGAGCTTATAGGCGGAGAAAGAGGACGTGAGGTGGAAGGTGGGTCGTCTCAGTGGGTGACTGGCCGATGAAATGGAAGCATGGGTTCGGTGCTTGTTGAAGTGAAAAGTGACAGCCGCTTTCAGTAAATAAGGTTTATATTATATACTATATTTTCATTTAAAAGGAACTGGAATGGAAAGGAGCAAGCAAAGGAGAACAGACAGGTTCAAAAGATGGAAGAGAAAGACCAATGTCTCAGGCAAAATAAAGATAAAGTTATATATTATATTAAAATCTGGAAAGGGAAGAGAAACAGGCAGAGAAACATGCCAATGTAAATATAAATTGTAATGATGGGAATGGTAACAGCTGTACAATGATTCAGCAAAAGTTATTAAAGCAATTTATTATATTGCTTGGGCTGCATGGTTCAAAGTTTAAAACGCAAAAGAAAACAAAAGGTCACGGATCCGGTACCGATACGGTTACCGGTTTTGCGGATTCCGCTGTTTACCGGACTTCAAAACACAGAATTGAATATACCGTAGAGATCGGCATGACGAGACAATCAAAACGATATACATATATTAGTGGTATGATCATTCGATCAAAAGTCGATATCGGTACGAAAATGCTGCTATTTCGTCGAAAATAAGACCGACGGAGCAATAACAGTCCAAATTTTAAGAAATGAAATATGACATCTTGATCAGAAGATGATTTACAAATTTTCTATGTAAACATATTTAGGTTTGAAAAATATTTTGTTACCATCAATTTTTTAACTGATTGAAATTGAAATAGAATTACACAATAAAATTTACTTGCATATTTTCTGATGAAAATTTACCATTTGCTATATTAAAATAGACGTATTCCAAATATCAAATTTTCATTTACGTTATAAAACTATTAAAATTTTTGGGTTGTTACACTGACACAGATATACGTTGCTATCCCCTACGGAAAAATCCAAACGGAGCTAGAAACGTCCGAATTTCGTGAAACGGATTACACAGTCTTATTCAGAGTGTTCTAAATAAATTTTCTCATATTGACATATTTAGATTTCGGAACATTTTTAAATTCAACTGTTATTAACTGATTTAAACTGAATTTCTAGCGACTAATAGAGCATCTATATTATTCGACGAAAATTTGCCATTTGCTATGTCTAGATGGACGCATAGCAAATATCAAATTTCCGTCATAAAATTCTATTGTTTGTTTTAAATGGTAGATTTCAGTTTATTATATTCAATAAAATTCACCTTTATTTAATTTCAAAATAAACTATATTTCAAATTAATATAATTGAATATTCATTGGTTTATAATTTCTAGTTCCTTAATTAAAATGCTAATATTAACTAATGTAGTATTAAATTCTCAATTTTCTCAATTTATGAATCATTTAACTAATTAAGTCTTATTAAATAAAAATTTGTATTTCTATCCTTTTATGTAAAATCCAATTATACTAAATTTTATTAACAAATTAATTTCAATAGGTTGATATGTAAGATGAGCAAAACCCAAGACTAAAGTTTAAATAAGTTTGAATACATAATTATACATTTATTGTTTACAAATAGATTAGAAGTTAATTTACAATTAAAACCCAATTCCAGTTAATCATAAATTTATTTCATGCTTTACACAATATTAAATCTATCCAATTAAACTTTTATTAAACCATACGTTTGAAATCACATAAAATAGTCGCCACTTTATTAAATCAAAATCAGATGTTATGATTCAAAGTAAATTTTATTTAAAATCATAAAATTTTAATTTCTTACCGTATTAAATTCTAAAATTTGAATTTCTTCTTTTCGAAAAATATGGGTCGATACAGCTATGGCTTTGGTTGCTTGAAGTTTAAATCATATTTGTCAACTTTATGTTAACGTTCACATTTCAATTTGAGTTCACACAATTTCAATTTGAGTACTATCACCACTTTACATTGGTAAGGGTGTAACGATCGCGAATTTTGCCCGCTCGAAAATCGACATCCATACTTTACATCGTACTCGAATGCCGTAGATTCGACCGTTCAAATCCGAGTCGCCGGAGCTTATAACAACAGTTAAGTAAATAACACAGCGGAAAAAAGAATAATACATTGATATATAATATCTGATACAATATCTGATACAGCAGAGTGATACAATGAATATCAATATACATCAGAGGTATGATACAACAAATAGCAGCGGAAAATAAAACGATAACACCAGCAGCGGATAATCTCCAACTTCAAAGCACCAATCCAGAAATAGCTCGAACTTCCAAAAACGAGGCACAACGATAAGCAAGTGCAGTCCATATCCAAAGACTGAACTAGCTCCAGATAATCTACTGAACCTGACTATCTGAAAAACCCAACTCTAGACTGCTCGTGTAGAAAAATTTTGAGCATCCAGAGTTTAGGAAAGAAACAATAAACTCCAGATCAGTTATGGGACTGGTGTGAGCAACAAAAACAGTTTATCTTTAAAAACGAACAACAAAAGAATTTAAAGTCAATTCGAAATGCTTTTGGAAAATGAAACTACCATAAGACCTCCCGCCACACACACAATGCAAATGCAGAATTGGAGGAGATTTCTTCTTATGATAGTCAAAGATGCTTACTACGCAAACAAAACATTTTTGATATTATTATTAGTGCATAGTGTAGAAAACATTTCAAAAGTAGAATATAAATCTTAGCCAACATACGACCAGTATCGTATGCCTACTATAGCTACCATCTAAACAGTGGTGACCACCGTACGTAAATGGTAGGTTCTACAACTAATACCGTACAAAGTTCGTATTGGAGTTTGGATTTCCAACAAATGGTCAGGCCAAGGAACTTCCCATTGCCACATGGAAACGCCTCTGGAATGACGTCCCGAGAACCTAACCGGATCTCTGCCAACACAAGGCCGGGTTACCCCTAACTGGGTAACTACTGACACGAATATGTCATCCCCCGATCGTAACCGATCTATATCCGAGGATCCTCGATTTCGAACAACCACAAAGTAATAAATTTGCAGCAACCACATAGGTTAAATATCCGGGCTCCATACCATGATACCACCTCTATCCAGAAGGAATGACATACACTAAAGGGGCGCTACCCCCTAATAACCTTGCCGCATCCTTCCTGTTTTGACCATTTCCGGGGTGTGAGGTTCGACGAAGTCTCATCCACAAAGCTACACTTTGTCACAAAGCCATGCTTCGGGTCAAACAAATGATCAAAGTAATGATCACAAAGATAAATGATCAAACAAATGATCGTATCACAAATGATCAAAAAATGATCATTTCACAGCAACACTCAGCAAGTCACATTACCAAATTGGGAATATATCGCTGATAACCTTCAACTACATAACCTCTAAGCTCGTACGTCTCAGAGAAGGGTGTTAAGCTAAGAGAATAAATTCTCCGCCACCAACAGAAATGTATTTGAAAGAAATCGGCTTTATATCTCAAAGTGTAATGTCAGACATGTAACCATACAAGTCTGTTCCGGGTTCGAACAGAACCGAAGGCACTTCTTACGAAGCCCTTGCAATTCCGGGTATTCACAATCCCGTCCGGACTTCCCATCACAAAGGGTGATAAAATCTCTTTATCGGGGCCAGTCGATGCAGAGACATTCGACGAGTTGTCCTTTCGTTTTCGAAAATATCCGGTCTTCACCACCGGTCTTCAAATGCCATCCATATACGACGTATCACTATTCGAAATGGGTTATATGACACAAAAGTCTTTTCCCGGCTAACCCGAATAATGAGCGCGATATTTAAAAATATATGGATATTGGGATTTCAATTAAGTCACAACTTAATAATTCCAAACTTTATTTCAAATGGTTTAAACCAATTACCATTTCCAATCTTTTAAACAAAAAGATTCATTTACAGATTTTTCCAAATCAATTCCCATTTCAATTTGATTAACTCGTTAAATCTTTAAAACAAAGATTCAACTTACAGCTTTCAAAACAATTTCATTTCGAATGGTTTAAACAAATTATCATTCTAAATCTGTTAAAAATAAACAGATTCAATTCATAGCTTTCAAAAAGAATTCATTCATAGCCTTTCAAAACATTTCAATTTCATTTTAAATTTGAAACCTTTCAACATAAATTGGAAGTTCACTTCTTATATGAAAGCTGTTATTATTTGAAAACAAATAGTTTTCGTTTAAGAAAAATCCAATTATATTTGCTCGAGTTAAAACCTTGAATTATATTCTCATTCCAAAATCAATACTTTTAAAATAGTTTAACCTAATAAAACTTGTACAGTATCTTTAATCCCTAGTTTCCAATCATAGAATTCAATTTCAAATCTTGAATTAAATTTAAATCAAATTATTTAGATTTCCAAAACTTGATTAAGTTATTCAAAATAACTTTTATCTTTGAAATTCCATTTCAAAAGCTTTTCATTTTAAACCCAAATTTCCAGTTTCAAAATCAATTGAAATTAAAATTTCAATTTCAAAACATCAAATTTAAATTATCTGTGACTTAACCGATTTCCGCGTGAAATTCATATTTGTGTGTGTATGGTGTAGTCCAGGGGTTTTACACACAATAGTGCAACATCAATCATCACAGATATATCGATAAGCGGTATAATCGATAACGCTTATCTTCATTCACATATTCATGGATAAAATAAATTTATCGGTCACAAAGATTAACTATTACAATTCGATGTGGGTTTCGGATAACCAACTGGAATCCGACTCCCTGTCGCATCGAAATTCTAGTGTCGTTCTATCGGTCAAGGGTTTTCACATATATACAGAAACAAATCACAACACAGTGTAGAACATGCAATTTTCATCATACAGTATCACAAACAGAACATAAAATCAATATAGTTCACAGAAATAGTTAATTATTTTTCAATGTTGTTTTAAATAAATTTACCACACGATTAATTTTAATCAGTTTTGATTTCTTTCTAAAACATCTTATTAATAATGATTATTCCTCTAAATTAACATTAAAAATCTTCTTTAAGCTTTTCGAAATCGATTTATTTCTATTACAAAAACTTTAATGTTAATTTACTTTAATGTTTACCTTACATCAATTATTTAGTTAATCATTTATTTATCCATAATTAAATTACTTAATTAATTGACTATTAATCATTCATTAATTAACTTAATTAACATTTTAAAGGAATCTTCTTTAACTTTTGAAAACAATTTATTATTAATTACTAACTTATAAAAACTTGATTCATTTCAAATACCCGAGACAAACACTTGCCTGATCCAAGCTTTACTTCGAGTCAGAGCTCAAAAAAACCCCGAGCCAGATTTCATTCTTCCCCAGCCTTTCCATCTTCTTCTTTTATAACTTAATTTTTATCTTTAAATTCTTAAACTGCTATTTATACCAACCCAGTTCTTCGAGCTATCATCTCAATTACTCGAGTGCAACTTCAAGCTTTCCCAAAACATCTGTAATCATCGAAACTCAGTTACGATCTGACACACGTGCACGTGCACCAGCGACCTTGTCATCTCCGACCATCGCAGCAACCACCAGCACGTCGACGACCACCATCACCTTCAATTCCGATCACCCAAAATCCACAGCAAGCTCGAAAGCAAAATCGAGCTTCTCGATTGAACAATAACTCAAAATTTGATCGATAAAATCGTCACGCCCCGCAACGTACCATCGCCAAAGACCATGCGCTTCTGGTCAAAGCATCGCCTGACTTTCAGGCTTCGAATGCCACCGGAGCGAAGAATTCCGGTCCACCATTGTTGACACACGGGCTCGAGATTCATCAACAATCAACTCGGGTCCTTAAACCCTACTTCAAAGTCGCCTGGCCACCACAACGTCAGAGAAATCGAACCACCATTTTTGCCGACACCACCGACCTCCTCGCAAACTCCACCCATGATCCCGAGGTCCAAACATTCTCCGATCACCAGAATTTACCCAAAAACCATTTTCAGTTCATTACCAAACTGCTCTTAGTATTATTAACTAAAAATTCCCATTTTAGTTTTAAAAATCATGATTTGCAGTATGGATTCAATCTATAAACTCGAATCAATATTTTACAACAATCTATTTTTATCAAAATATGACTTAATTTCCTGTAAACAAATTGCAGTGGTATATTTTTTCCAACATGGTTTAAATCAACTCCTAAAATTTTTTATTCAAGTTTAAACCTATTGTTTTAGTTGAAAACTTTCAGATTTAAAAATGTTTAAATGAGGACTATTTGAGTTTTGAAAGAATTTTGTAATCTGTAACCAAAATACAGAGGGACAAGCCACATAAAAATTCCCATAAGTATTTAAACTACTTTGCTAAGAAATCATTTTTTCCTTCTTTTAACCCTAAGACATGATTAACAAACATGTTTCATTTTGGATTCTAAAACCTACAGGAAATTGGAGAGGGGATGTTTATATTGTTACAGGTTTTGAAACCTGGAACAGAGCATGCCTTAGAGTAGACAGACATTCACAAAACATAACTAACACACCCAGATTTTCTGCATGCACGTTCATTCAAACACTTCAAACATATAAGGATTTAAGTGTTCGCTCACCTTGGCAAATATTTGAAACCGAGGCTATATTGGTTTTGAAACTGCAGTTTGAATCTCCTCTCTGTTTTGTTTTTCTTTCTTCAGCAGATTTGTTTTCAAGCTTGTGTATAAAGTGATGATCTTCTCTTCTTTTTTTTGTTCTTTGCTATATTTTTTTCTTCTCAGTTTGGAAGATGGACGAAATGAAATGAAAAAAGTTTGATAAAAGAAAGAGTTTGATATAAGAAAATGAGTTGTACAGGGTATTAAAATAGGTTTGTAGGCTGATATAGACGAGATGTGTACAGGGTATTTCATATTGTTTGTACAATAGGGTAACACATTATTTTGGCTTGTACAAATATATCAGAGATATTTTTTCTTTGTGTCCTTTGACTAAGCTATTCCGGCTGATGATTTTTTCGACTTGGTGGCTAAAGATTCATGTGTTACTTTCCTTTGCCTTGTTTGATAAGCTACAGCCTTATCTTCTCTTTGTTCAATTTATATTATTTTTTCTTCAAAATGGTGGCTGGTTCGTGTACTACAGAGGCTGAGGTACATTGCATTACTTAAGGTGTACAAACGATTAAGCATGATAGGTCAAAAAAAATTAAAACATTAAGCCATAAGTCCAAATTGCATGTAGGTTTAGTAGTACTAGAGGTGGTGAATTATATTGCAAATGCATGATTTAGTACTTTTCTTGTTTAGCAGTGTATTTCAGTAAAAGAAAATATATTCTTACTAAATCTAAAACCTAAAAAGTAGCAACAAACAAAAAACAAGTATTATGACTAATATTGTTAAATCTAATGATTACTTAAGATATGAGCAAGCTAAACTATTTTCATTACATAAAAACATTCAGCCACTATGATTTATAAGTTCATCATTTAATATATGAGCAAATTACAACGATTTGAATTGAAAAAACGATTTAAACTAAAGAATACCGTAAGTTTTCATTAGATTTGAACTGAAAATACAACATGCAACGTGTGTAAAAATGTTTGACAATTACTATAAATCTTCAAGTTTAATTAGACAATTATTTCTCTAATAGATTCATATGCTAATTACTCTTACTACAATTAGAACTAAAATGGTTCATGAAGCTACTACAGAACATCAGAGTCTGAAACAAATACAACAGAAAATCCCAAGTGAATAGAAGTCAATAATACAAAAGCAACTGACAAGTCTGAACATAAACAACTGGAATAATGAAAATAACTGAGGTAACAGAAAAGCTAAATAGATAATGCTAGATCTACAAGCAAAGCTCCAAGCTCCAAAGATGAGTCTCAAATGCTAGGACACTCAGTCTGACCCAAGCATAAAGAAAACACAAAACACTCGAATCAGGAGTAATAATTTGTCCCTCTTCGGACTTTGGTATTCAAAAGAAATTAGAATAGAATTTCAAATTTTGGTTTCAAATGAAATCATTTTATTGATTCAATTCAAATTTAGCTTATATTCTATTAATCAATTTTAACTCAATTTAAAATTTCCAATTTCAAATTCATTAAGGTTTAAATCAAAAACTGATAAGAAAACGATGAAGATACGAAGTAAGGATTTTCTACAACGATTCGTAGAACCATCATCACACCGAAACTTCTTCTTGTAGCTGATACGAAGAAATCAAAAGAATTTGGAAACGAATCAAAGAAAATTGATAAGAAAGTTGTTTCCACTATTGCAGGATATTGACCATTTATAGTCGTATTCCCTTGTCCCCTATCTCGTCCTCTTCTTGCACTCATACTCACTATCAATGAATAGTAAGAGAATTTACTGAGACGTTCAAACGAATATCTTAGGGATACACTCATTCTAGAGTTTACTTCACTCTATCTCTAATGAGCTACTTAAAGTGTTATACTTCTGAGCTAAAGTTCAACCTTAGCTCTGATACCAAATGTAACGGCTGAGGATTTTGCCCGCTCGAAAATCGACATCCATACTTTACATCGTACTCGAATGCCGTAGATTCGACCGTTCAAATCCGAGTCGCCGGAGCTTATAACAATAGTTAAGTAAATAACACAGCGGAAAAAAGAATAATACATTGATATATAATATCTGATACAATATCTGATACAACAGAGTGATACAATGAATATCAATATACATCAGAGGTATGAGACAACAAATAGCAGCGGAAAATAAAACGATAACACCAGCAGTGGATAATCTCCAACTTCAAAGCACCAATCCAGAAATAGCTCGAACTTCCAAAAACGAGGCATAAAGATAAGCAAGTGCAGTCCATATCCAAAGACTGAACTAGCTCCAGATAATCTACTGAACCTGACTATCTGAAAAACCCAACTCTAGACTGCTCGTGTAGAAAAATTTTGAGCATCCAGAGTTTAGGAAAGAAACAATAAACTCCGGATCAGTCATGGGACTGGTGTGAGCAACAAAAACAGTTTATCTTTAAAAACGAACAACAAAAGAATTTAAAGTCAATTCGAAATGCTTTTGGAAAATGAAACTACCATAAGACCTCCCGCCACACACATAATGCAAATGCAGAATTGGAGGAGATTTCTTCTTATGATAGTCAAAGATGCTTACTACGCAAACAAAACATTTTTGATATTATTATTAGTGCATAGTGTAGAAAACATTTCAAAAGTAGAATATAAATCTTAGCCAACATACGACCAGTATCGTATGCCTACTATAGCTACCATCTAAACAGTGGTGACCACCGTACGTAAATGGCAGGTTCTACAACTAATACCGTACAAAGTTCGTATTGGAGTTTGGATTTCCAACAAATGGTCAGGCCAAGGAACTTCCCATTGCCACATGGAAACGCCTCTGGAATGACGTCCCGAGAACCTAACCGGATCTCTTCCAACACAAGGCCGGGTTACCCCTAACTGGGTAACTACTGACACAAATATGTCATCCCCCGATCGTAACCGATCTATATCCGAGGATCCTCGATTTCCAACAACCACAAAGTAATAAATTTGCAGCAACCACATAGGTTAAATATCTGGGCTCCATACCATGATACCACCTCTATCCAGAAGGAATGACATACACTAAAGGGGCGCTACCCCCTAATAACCTTGCCGCATCCTTCCTGTTTTGACTATTTCCGGGGTGTGAGGTTCGACGAAGTCTCGTCCACAAAGCTACGCTTTGTCACAAAGCCATGCTTCGGGTCAAACAAATGATCAAAGTAATGATCACAAAGATAAATGATCAAACAAATGATCATATCACAAATGATCAAACAATGATCATTTCACAGCAACACTCAGCATGTCACATTACCAAATTGGGAATATATCACTGATAACCTTCAACTACATAACCTCTGAGCTCGTATGTCTCAAAGAAGGGTGTTAAGCTAAGAGAATAAATTCTCCGCCACCAACAGAAATGTATTTGAAAGAAATCGGCTTTATATCTCAAAGTGTAATGTCAGACATGTAACCATACAAGTTTGTTTCGGGTTCGAACAGAACCGAAGGCACTTCTTACGAAGCCCTTGCAATTCCGAGTATTCACAATCCCGTCCGGACTTCCCATCACAAAGGGTGATAAAATCTCTATATCGGGGCCAGTCGATGCAGAGACATTCGACGAGTTGTCCTTTCGTTTTCGAAAATATCCGGTCTTCACCACTGGTCTTCAAATGCCATCCATATACGACGTATCACTATTCGAAATGGGTTATATGACACAAAAGTCTTTTCCCGGCTAACCCGAATAATGAGCGCGATATTTAAAAATATATGGATATTGGGATTTCAATTAAGTCACAACTTAATAATTCCAAACTTTCTTTCAAATGGTTTAAACCAATTACCATTTCCAATCTTTTAAATAAAAAGATTCATTTATAGATTTTTCCAAATCAATTCCCATTTCAATTTGATTAACTCGTTAAATCTTTAAAACAAAGATTCAACTTACAGCTTTCAAAACAATTTCATTTCGAATGGTTTAAACAAATTATCATTCTAAATCTGTTAAAAATAAACTGATTCAATTCATAGCTTTCAAAAAGAATTCATTCATAGCCTTTCAAAACATTTCAATTTCATTTTAAATTTGAAACCTTTCAACATAAATTGGAAGTTCACTTCTTATATGTAAGCTGTTATTATTTGAAAACAAATAGTTTTCGTTTAAGAAAAATCCAATTATATTTGCTCGAGTTAAAACCTTGAATTATATTCTCATTCCAAAATCAATACTTTTAAAATAGTTTAACCTAATAAAACTTGTACAGTATCTTTAATCCCTAGTTTCCAATCATAGAATTCAATTTCAAATCTTGAATTAAAATTTAAATCAAATTATTTAGATTTCCAAAACTTGATTAAGTTATTCAAAATAACTTTTATCTTTGAAATTCCATTTCGAAAGCTTTTCATTTTAAACCCAAATTTCCAGTTTCAAAATCAATTGAAATTAAAATTTCAATTTCAAAACATCAAATTTAAATTATCTGTGACTTAACCGATTTCCACGTGAAATCCATATTTGTGTGTGTATGGTGTAGTCCAGGGGTTTTACACACAATAGTGCAACATCAATCATCACAGATATATCGATAAGCGGTATAATCGATAACGCTTATCTTCATTCACATATTCATGGATAAAATAAATTTATCGATCACAAAGATTAACTATTACAATTCGATGTGGGTTTCGGATAACCAACTGGAATCCGACTCCCTATCGCATCGAAATTCAAGTGTCGTTCTATGGGTCAAGGGTTTTCACATATATACAGAAACAAATCACAACACAGTGTAGAACATGGCAATTTTCATCATACAGTATCACAAACAGAACATAAAATCAATATAGTTCACAGCAATAGTTAATTATTTTTCAATGTTGTTTTAAATAAATTTACCACACGATTAATTTTAATCAGTTTTGATTTCTTTCTAAAACATCTTATTAATAATGATTATTCCTCTAAATTAACATTAAAAATCTTCTTTAAGCTTTTCGAAATCGATTTATTTCTATTACAAAAACTTTAATGTTAATTTACTTTAATGTTTACCTTACATCAATTATTTAGTTAATCATTTATTTATCCATAATTAAATTACTTAATTAATTGACTATTAATCATTCATTAATTAACTTAATTAACATTTTAAAGGAATCTTCTTTAACTTTTGAAGACAATTTATTATTAATTACTAACTTATAAAAACTTGATTCATTTCAAATACCCGAGACAAACACTTGCCTGATCCAAGCTTTACTTCGAGTCAGAGCTCAAAAAAACCCCGAGCCAGATTTCATTCTTCCCCAGCCTTTCCCTCTTCTTCTTTTATAACTTAATTTTTATCTTTAAATTCTTAAACTGCTATTTATACCAACCCAGTTCTTTGAGCTATCACCTCAATTACTCGAGTGCAACTTCAAGCTTTCCCAAAACATCTGTAATCATCGAAACTCAGTTACGATCTGACACACGTGCACGTGCACCAGCGACCTCGTCGTCTCCGACCATCGCAGCAACCACCAGCACGTCGACGACCACCATCACCTTCAATTCCAATCACCCAAAATCCACAGCAAGCTCGAAAGCAAAATCGAGCTTCTCGATTGAACAATAACTCAAAATTTGATAGATAAAATCGTCACGCCCCGCCACGTACCATCGCCAGATACCATGCGCTTCTGGTCAAAGCATCGCCTGACTTTCAGGCTTCGAACGCCACCGGAGCAAAGAATTCCGGTCCACCATTGATGACACACGAGCTCGAGATTCATCAACAATCAACTCGGGTTCTTAAACCCTACTTCAACGTCGCCTGGCCACCACAACGTCAGAGAAATCGAACCACCATTTTTGCCGACACCACCGCCTCCTCGCAAACTCCACCCATGATCCCGAGGTCCAAACATTCTCCGATCACCAGAATTTACCCAAAAACCATTTTCAGTTCATTCCCAAACTGCTCTTAGTATTATTAACTAAAAATTCCCATTTTAGTTTTAAAAATCATGATTTGCAGTATGGATTCAATCTATAAACTCGAATCAATATTTTACAACAATCTATTTTTATCAAAATATGACTTAATTTCCTGTAAACGGATTGCAGTGGTATATTTTTTCCAACATGGTTTTAATCAACTCCTAAAATTTTTTATTCAAGTTTAAACCTATTGTTTTAGTTGAAAACTTTCAGATTTAAAAATGTTTAAATGAGGACTATTTGAGTTTTGAAAGAATTTTGCAATCTGTAACCAAAATACAGGGGGACAAGCCACATAAAAATTCCCAGAAGTATTTAAACTACTTTGCTAAGAAATCATTTTTTCCTTCTTTTAACCCTAAGACATGATTAACAAATATGTTTCATTTTGGATTCTAGAACCTACAGGAAATTGGAGAGGGGATGTTTATATTGTTACACGTTTTGAAACCTGGAACAGAGCATGCCTTAGAGTAGACAGACATGCACAAAACATAACTAACACACCCAGATTTTTTACATGCACGTTCATTCAAACACTTCAAACATATAAGGATTTAAGTGTTCGCTCACCTTGGCAAATATTTGAAACAGAGGCTATATTGGTTTTGAAACTGCAGTTTGAATCTCCTCTCTGTTTTGTTTTTCTTTCTTCAGCAGATTTGTTTTCAAGCTTGTGTATAAAATTATGATCTTCTCTTCTTTTTTTTTGTTCTTTGCTATATTATTTTTTTCTCAGTTTGGAAGATGGACGATACAGGGTATTAAAATAGGTTTGTAGGCTGATATAGACGAGATGTGTATAGGGTATTTCATATTGTTTGTACAATAGGGTAACACATTATTTTGGCTTGTACAAATATATCAGAGATATTTTTTATTTGTGTCCTTTGACTAAGCTATTCCGGCTGATGATTTTTTCGACTTGGTGGCTAAAGATTCATGTGTTACTTTCCTTTGCCTTGTTTGATAAGCTACAGCCTTATCTTCTCTTTGTTCAATTTATATTATTTTTTCTTCAAAATGGTGGCTGAGGCTGAGGTACATTGCATTACTTAAGGTGTACAAACATGAAGACATATTTCTTTTTATACTTAGTTTTATATACTTGCTTGCATACTTGAGTATATTTATTTCTTTTGCTTTTATGAAATGGTGGCTGCACTTATTATGTTGTCTTGTTAACACTTTGTATTTTATTTGCCTAGCTTGCTTTATATTTTCCTTTCTAATATTTATTATTATCATTTATTATTAAACAATTTATTTACAATTCAAATTCAAATCAAATTATTTGTATTCGGGGAAACTCGAATTTATCCATAATTAATTATACAATTTTAATTCAAAAATTCATTTAGTTACCAATTAAAATTTAAATAAAAATCTAGGGTCGTTACAAAGGGCCACAATTTAAATAGGAATATTTTCACATACATTTAGAGAATAATCAAATCAATCAAATTTGAATAAATTAAAGATGCTTTCTAGTATCATGCTTTTATAATTTCAAGGTGGTAACCTCTTAATGTCTATGTTATTAAGAAGAAGTAGTGTTTAATTGTGTCATTTTAGTAATGGTATTAAAAGCATAAATAAGGATAGCCAAAACTATTTCATAAACACTACTTCAACATGTAACATACACATACTATGAAAAGAAATAAATAAGCAAAAGCCTTGTAATTACTACTTCAATCTTTTCTAGTTTTATCTTTTAAGTTTTTAATTTTATCTTCTCTATTTTTATTTTTATCTTTTATACTTTATGTTTCATATTTTTTTTGATTTAACTTTTTGAATGTAGTATGCTTTGAAGTTGAGTGAAGCTGTTTTCGTACTAGTGTACTAGATAGTGATCATTATGGTTAGAAATTAACTGCAAGTAGAAATTTCAGTTGATTTATCTCTAACTTAAATTTTTATCTTTTATATTTCCGATTTTATCTTTTATACTTCATCTTTCATATTTTTGGGTTTATCGTTTATTGTTTATGTTTCATATTATACATGTCTTCTATATTATCTTTTATTTTTTATATGTGTACTTATATTTTACTTTTTTTAACTCTCCATTTTAAAAATTGCTTTTTGTGATATTGTTTTAATGTGCTGATAAACTATGGTATTCCTAAGTTTTGATATGGTTTTAGTGTCTATTGATTTATCTTACAAGCCACACACATTCAGTCCAACAACTTGTACTTCAACTGCACCAGTACCGTGGTCCTATTGCTGAAGTTTTGATTCATTCATGCTACACATTCTCAGTCTTGCGCAAGCTCTTCTACCGCATTTATGCTGCACTCACAATGCATCCGCCTTGCTTAGTACATGCTACATATGTCTAATCTCAAGCTATGCTTTTTTTTATTTCACTTTGTGCAACGACCTGTTATTTCAAACCATTCAAATCAATAATCATCCACACATGTCAGACTTGAATTGCTCAAAACAATAGATTGTTAATTTATATTTGGCAAAACTTAGCGTATATAGTAAATAAATCAATCACAGAATCATAGACACAGAGTAATACAACAATAAACAGCGGAATAGATAAATATTAGTTCATGAAGCTACTACAGAACATCAGAGTTTGAAACAAATACAACAGAAAATCCCAAGTGAATAGAAGTCAATAATACAAAAGCAACTGACAAGTCTGAACATAAACAACTGGAATAATGAAAATAACTGAGGTAACAGAAAAACTAAATAGATAAAGCTAGATCTACAAGCAAAGCTCCAAGCTCCAAAGATGAGTCTCAAATGCTAGGACACTCAGTCTGACCCGAGCATAAAGAAAACATAAAACACTCGAATCAGGAGTAACATTCTTATGCTAGTAAATCTACTTAAGTGAAATGTCCAAATGAAATGAAATATAACTTAATGGATGTTTGGGATTCCATCCTTTAGGGATCCGTTAAACTATCTACATACATAGTACAATACGCTACATAAATAACGTCTACAGTAAAGTAAACTATTAAAATAGCGTTAAGGCGTTACCCATATCCCCCTTAACATATTTTATATAATTGTCGTAGTCTATACAGTACTATAAAATCCACCAAACTGGTGGGCTATCTGGGAGCACTCTATAGGTACGACACAAACCAAACTCGTAGAAGGCGCAATAAGGCATGTGACAAGGCACGCGAGACAATGCTTATGGTAGGATTCTACCATTTTGCAGAACCGGGCTGGTGGTAACGCATAGCAGCTACTACCGCCCACCTTGAGATACTCCCAAAATCAAAGGTGCACCCAATCAAATCACAAAGTAATAGAATGGTATCGATGAAGCATGCTCAATCGGAGGTGTGACCTCACTTGGCCCAGGCATAGCTCCTGTTTTAGCCATATAAAGCTGACTCGCGGGAGTCAGGGCTGTGTTCATACCTCATATAGACGTTCGCCAAACCATCCTACTTCGTTCTGGAATCTCCATCACGTACACAGTTGTTAAAGTGGTTTTCGGTATTGGCGGAGAGTATGATAATATCTGATCCCGGTCTCTATAACAACCAAATGCTTATTTCACACCGTGGTCATTTTCATTTCAAACAGTTCATACTTCATATCAAATATCATATTCATTTCAAAATCATACAACTTTCGAAATCATATACACTTCCGAAATCATTATTCACTTTAAATTATAATTCACTTTAAATTATAATTCACTTCCAAATCATTATTCACAAAATAGGTTAAACCATCATAGAAAAATATCCGCATTCAAATCCATTAAATCTAAATCATAACAGTTCCAACTTAAATAGTTTGAATATTGAAAGTAGTTTATATATTGGAATAGTTATACATTAAAAATAGTTTATATTCAAAAATAGGTTATGGACTAAAATAGTTTATATATTAAAATATAGTTTATATATTAAAAATAGTTTATATATTAAAAATAGTTTATATATTAAAAAAAGTTTATATCAAAAAAAGTTTCAAATTTGAATTATTTCTTCCAATTTCACAAATCAATTCGAATCAACTTTAGTTTAAAAATTCAATTTAAATCAATCTTAGTTCAACAATTTCAATTAAAAAGGAAATGTTCAATTCAAATTCTCATTTGAAACCATTTTTACTTTATATCGATTTCAAATCCAGGTTTGAACTACAAATTTAAACCACTTCCAATTCAATAGGTTTCAAAGTTGAAATATTCAAACAATTCATAATAACTCAATTTGATAAATTCTATTTATATTTCAAAATTCAACTTTAATTTTATTTAAATTTGAAAACTTCCACTTAATCATTTTAATAACATTTATATAAAATCTCAAATTACAAATTTAAATCAATATTAAATATTCAATTTTATTTAAATTTCAAAATATTCATTAATCACCTTTAATCATAATCAAATTATCAAGTTATAAACATCATATCTTTAAAATCTTCAAAATATTCATTAATCACCTTTCAAATCAATTTTTATTTAAACAATATTCTTAAACAAATAAAATTTCAAATCAATTTCAATTCATCTTGCCAACCTTAATTTATTAAAGTTATTATAAAATCTATTTTTAAAATATTAATATAATTTTAAATACTTAAACTTATTATATATATACTAATTAAATTAAATTTTATTAAATTGAATTTTATCAAATCAAATCTATCTTATTTTATATTAAATCTTATTTTAATATATTTAAAATAATAAAATTATAAGTAAAATCTTAAAATTTATATTTTTCAAAACTTAACTTAAAATTTTAAAATTTCCAAAACATAAATTTAAAATCCAAGTTTTAAATCCCATATATTATATTTTAAAAATCATTTTTTATTAAAACCCATATATTTCCTATTAAAACTTTGGAAATCATTTTTAAAAATAGACCAACGGTGCCCTTATAAAATTTTCTATCCTATGGTCAAGTGATACATATATTTATCATTTAAATTCGTAATAATTTAATATTTACGGGTATATATCATTTCAACCCGCAATACCAAACTTTAAAATCAATAAAATCACTTAGGTTTATCATTTCAACCTATAACGATTTTCCCTAATCTATAAAATCATTAGGGTATGTATCATTTCAACCCACAGGGATTTCCTACCCTAACAGGAAACTTGTAGAATGAGAACAATAGAATAATAATAAAATAACATAACATATCAATGTTGAGCATATCATAATTAATGAATTTAAATATAATATACATACAACTTGTTATGGTGTCATATGTCAATTAATATAGGTTAACAAATACAGATAATAACATATCATACTTAACAATTATATTTCTAACTAATTCAAAATTTAACAACATATTTCAATCGTCATTTCATGTGAATTAAATTTACTAAATATAAGAATTTTAATCATGAGTGATTGCTCACCTTTTGAGGCTATGGAAACAATGATGGTGAAGAATGTGACTGAGATACGCATACGGACACGGACATGAGCAAAGCAAAGCAAAAGCTGTTGAGATTGATGGAAACAATATATACATATTTATATGAAATATATATATCTATATAAATTATATTTTAAAATCAATATTCAATTTAAAACATATATCAAAATAAAATCTTTATATATTATATTAAAAAAATCAATATTTAATTTAAAACACATATCAAAATAAAATATTTTTGTATTATATTAAAAAAATCAATATTCAATTTAAAACACATATCAAAATAAAATCTTTATATAATATATTTTAAAAATCATTATTTCTTAAAACACATATATTTAAAATTAATATATATATATATATATATATTTAAAAATCAATATTTAAAAATCCATACTCTCTAATATATTTTTAAACACATATATTATGAATCAAGCATAGAACAGAGAAAAGAAGAAGGAGAGTGACGTGGGAAGTCTGCAGTGTGGCGAAGGCTTGCAGAGGGTGGTGGGTTCGAGCGTGCTGCTAGTGGTTGATGCGGAGCAGTTCGGTGCGGTTGGAGCGGAGATATGGTGGGGTTCAGGATGGAGGATGGCAGGCTAGTGGGTGGGCTTGGCTATCCGTCAGGCGATGCAAGGCGGAGGATGAGGCTGCACGTATGGTGGAGGGGAGGAGGGAGCAGACGTAGGTGGCAGTGGGAATAGTGGCAGTTGTGTGCTGGAGGGGATGGTGGGTCGAAGGCTTTGGTGGAAAAGAGGGGACTGCTGCATTTAGTTGCGGAGAGGAGAGAGGGAAGTGGTCATGGGGAAGATGTAGGGGTTTGTGGAAGGGTTGCTATGTGAAGATGGGTTCAAGGTGGCGACGACTGACTGTGTTCGAGTGGGTTGCAGATCGGAGGTGGGGTACGAGATGACTACGCTATCGTCGAATGGAAGTGGATCTGGGTGTAGTCTTTGGCAGCGGGAAGCGAGTGTGAGCTGCAGCTGTGGTGTGGAGTGTTGTCTCGATGGGGCTGACATGGAGCAAGGCTGCTCAACTATGAAGGGTTTGATGGCAATGTGACGTGAGGTTGTGGTCAGCATGTGTGGAGAGGAGGAAGCAAGTCAAAGGCGGAAGGAGGTTGCTTGCGTGGCACGGCCATTGGTGAAGGCTTTCGGTGGGAGGACTCAAATCGATGAAAGCAAGCTTCTTTTTAAAAAAAACACGAGCACGGAAAAATTCTCAGCAAAAAGAAGATGAAAAGTTCACGAATATATAATATAAGCTGGCTTAAGGAAGAAATAGAAAGGTAAGGGACGAACCTTTTTTTTTTCTAAACGAAAGAACAAGATGAACAAAGGAAAGAAGAGACTCAGAAATGGAAACGAACCATCAAATATTACCGAAATAGTGGGAATAACCAAAAGTTAGGAGTTGATTTCTGGAAATATTAATGGCTACTGACCATTGGTTTTTCCCGTTGGATAAATGAATGGTCACAGGACATTCAAGAGACTCAAAATGGGTACCGATACGGCTAACCGTTTTGCAGATTTCACCGAATACCAGACACCGAAGTGTACAAACGAATATACTACGAAGATTAGCACGACGAGACGAACAGAATGGTACATAGATATTAGCGATATGACCAATCTATCAAAACTCGATATTTGCCGCCGAAAATGCTGCTAAAATACCGAAAATAAGATAACCAGGGCTAGAGCAGTCCAAATTTGGCAAAACGAAATACGAAGTCTCACTCAGAAAATGATCATTTTTATTATATAAAAATATTCAAGTTTCGAAAATATTTAATTTCATCTAATTTAACTGATTTTAAATTTGAAATTGAAAATTATACAACATAACAAACTTTTTTATTTACCAATGAAAATCTGTCATTTGCTATGTTTAAATAGACGCATACCAAATATCAAATTTTCATTGCTAAACTTTTATTATTTATTTTCATGAAAAATTTAGTTAATTATGTTATTAAAAATTATTAAAATTATCGGGTCGTTACATCTCCCCTACTCAAAACTTTTCGTCCCTGAAAAGGAACGAGATAGGAGAATAGAAAGGAAAGATGCATTTGAAATACATAATACCAGATACAACAATTAATTCAAAACCATATAAATTTCATTTTTAATTAATTTACATCCATTTATAATTATCATTCTAATTAACTCACTTTCAATTAATTTACATCCATAACCAATTTATTTATGTTCATTTATTTTATTCATTCACATAGTATATTTCCTTTAATGTCAATATTACTTAATTAAACCTTCAAAAAATTTATTTAAGTTTAATATTAACATTCCATTTTTATTTACTTAAATAGCATTCACTTTTTATTATTCAATTTTTTTCACTTAACATATCTTGCACATAGATTAAGTATATAAACATTTATTATAACCACTCAATTTTTATTTATAAATTCTCTTAACAAAATTTCATTTTTGGACATCTTATTACTTACATTTTATATTGTATACTATTCAATTACATGTTCTCATTAACATTTTAACTTTTTGAATATTTCAGGTAAGTTATATATATTTTAGAATGCAATTGAGTATTATACAAATAAATTTTATCCTAGTTCAACTGTTTCAGGTTGTTTCAATTCCATTTCTCAATTTAGACACTCCAATTATTTAAAAACATTTACTTCGTTTCAATAATTGAAAACCATCCCTTAACATAAAACTTAAGAGTTAAATTTTCGGTTTTAATTCAAACCATTTTGAAATAATTATATACATATATATATTGTACATTAAATCATACTCAAAAATTCAAATCAAATCCATTTTCCAAAACAGAAATGTAGTAAAGCTACTAAGTGGTCTTCCCACTTTAAGACTCGAAAATGAATGTCGATGATGCTGCAGTCATCTTCGAAATTATTTTCCAGGGACATAAAAGGAGAGACTTACTTCTTTTAAAAATTCTTTGGAAACGATTTCCATTCGAAAATACTTTCAAATAATATATTTTTTTGAAAACTTTGAAAACCAAATTTTGAAAAGCACCAAAAATTTAAACCCTCAAATCCTTAAATTTAAATTTAATTCATTTTCAAATCAAATTTATAAACCATATTTATAAAATTTCAACTCCTAATAACATACAAAAATAGTTAATGGTTTAGGAATATTGACAAACAATAAATGATAATCTAGTATTATCATTTCTAACAGCCAATTCATTTAACCATCTAATTTCAGAAAATTAAACTTATATATATATATATAATATATATCATACATAAAATTATATAATTTACTAATTTCGAACACAATATTGTGTCAGTTTGCTCTGTTCAAGTATTTTGGAATTCCTATCGATAGCGTTGGCCAGACGAATCGATCGAAACCCAAAATTCAAACTTAACAACACAATATAAAACATTTTTATATCAATTACAAATATGCGCTCTCATAGGATGATTCAAGAATGGATTTCAGAACAAGGATAGAGATTCAATTTAAAGGGACCCTAATCAAGGAGAATTCTAACTAAGAAGACAGGCTCGGAAGGCAGACAAGATAATTAAATTACAAAAGAGGAAAGATGGATAGACTTATATTAGTCGCGACGATCTTAACCGGGTTAACCAAGACTTAGAAAAGATGAGAATATCATCAACGAAAATGGGGACAAACTTGTTGAGAACCTCGTAGAATACATGATTCATGAGATCGACGAAGAAGGCATAGGCATTAGTTAATCAACGGGCATGACTAACCATTCCTAGAAACCATTCTCTGTTCGGAAAGCTGTTTTGGGAATGCTCTCCTCAACAGCACGAAGCTGGTGAAAACCGGTAGCAAGATCGAGCTCTAGGAATAAGACTAATGCAAAATTTAGTTTCCCACTTGGGAGGGAGAAAAGTGACTTCACCAAAAACATCAGGATAATCCCTGACTATCGGGGTGGAGTCAAGATTATTAGGCTGAGAATCAAGCGGAAAGATGAAACTGCCTGCATAATCCAGAGGCAATCGACATTCGATCATAAGAGAATTACCTTGGTCGTCTACTAGAGAAACACTTCGGACTTTGCAAGAAATAACAACATCACCCCGAGGACGTAGAAATCTTTAGTGAATCGACGCCTGTTGTAAAGGAGTTTCACCCCTTTACAAATCATACTAAGGTTGGCGGAACCGCCGGTAGGATCAGTCACATATAAAGATGAAGTTGCCAATTGCGGTTGCAAGATGTGCTCAAATTTATTAAAGAGATCATCATAAATAGAGCTATGGGATTCTCCAGTATCAAAAGAAGGACACGAACAGGAAACAACAAGAATGGACTTCAAAACAAAGGTAAAGTTCCAAAATTCAAAATAAATCCTAATCCAGGAGGATCCTAACGAAGAATTTCAAGCTCAAACGAATATGATTCTATAATTAATTTTACTCATTCTAGGATATTACTACCCTATCTCTAATGAGGTTTTTACTCCATATGCTAAGTTTGCCTAAACCAGAGCTCTGATACCAACTGTAACGACCTGCTATTCCGAACCATTCAAATCGACAATCATCCACACATGTCAGACTTGAATTGCTCAAAACAACAGACTGTTAATTTATATTTGGAAAAACTTAGCATATACAGTAAATAAATCAATTACAGAATCACAGACACAGAGTAATACAACAATAAGCAGTGGAATAGATAAATAGTAGTTCATGAAGCTACTACAGAACATCAGAGTCTGAAACAAATACAACAGAAAATCCCAAGTGCATAGAAGTCACTAATACAAAAGCAACTGACAAGTCTGAACATAAACAACTAGAATAACAGAAATAAATGAGGTAACAAAAAAGCCGAAAAGATAAAGCTAGATCTCCGAGCAAAGCTCCAAGCTCCAAAGATGAGTCTCAAATGCTGTGACACTCAGTTTGGCCCGAGCATAAAGCAAACACAAAACACTCGAGTCAGGATTAACATTCTTGTTCCAGTAAATCAACTCAAGAGAAATGTCCAAATGAAATGCAATATAACTTAAAGGATGTTTGGGATTCCATCCCTTAAGGATCCGTTAAACTATCTACATACATAGTACAATACGCTCCATAGATAATGTCTATAGTAAAGTAAACTATTAAAATAGCGTTAAGGCGTTACTCATATCCCCCTTAACACATTTTATATAAATGTTGTAGTCTATACAGTAATGTGAACTCCACCAAACCGGTGGGCTATCAGGGAGCACTCCATAGGTACGACACTAACCAAACTCGTAGAAGGCGCGATAAGGCATGTGACAAGGCACGCGAGGCAATGCGTAGGGTAGGATTCTCCTGTTTTGCAGAATATGGTGGTAATGCATAGCAGCTACTACCGCCCACCTTAAGGCACACTCCCAAAATCAAAGGTGCACCCAATCAAATCAAAAAGTAATAGAATGGTATTGATGAAGCATGCTCGATCGGAGGTGCGACCTCACTTGGCCCAGGCATAACTCCTGTTTTAGCCACATCAAGCCGACTCACGGTAGCAGGGCTGCGTTCATACCTCATATAGACATTCGCTAAACCATCCTACTTCGTTCTGGAATCTCCACCACATACACAGTTGTTAAAGTGGTTTTCAGTTTTGGCAGTGCGTATGACAATATCCGATCATGATCTCTTTAACAACCAAACGCTTATTTCACACCGTGGTCAGTTTCATTTCAAACAGTTCATACTTCATATCAAATATCATATTCATTTCAAAATCATATCACTTTCGAAATCATATACACTTTCGAAATCATTATTCACTTTAAATTATAATTCACTTCCTAATCATTATTCACAAAATAGGTTAAACCATCATATCAAAATATCCCCATTTAAATCCATTAAATCTAAATCATAACAGTTCCAACTTAGACAGTTTGAATATTGAAATTAATTTATATATTGGAATAGTTATACATTAAATATATATATTTTTTAAAAAAACTCCCTGATGAAATCGAAGGGAGCCCCACCTGTAGTTTATATATTAAAAATAGTTTATATATTAAAATAGTTTATATCGAAAATAGTTTCAAATTAAAATTATTTCTTCCAATTTCACAAATCGATTCAAACCAACTTTAGTTCAAAAATTTAATTTTAATCAATTTTAGTTCAACAATTTCAATTAAAAAGGATAGGTTCAATTCAAATTCTCATTTAAAACCATTTTTAATTTATATTGGTTTTGAATCTAGGTTTGAACTACAAATTTAAACCACTTCCAATTCAATAGGTTTCAAAGTTTAAATATTCAAACAATTTACAATAACTCAATTTGATAAATTTCATTTATATTTCAAAATTCAACTTCAATTTTATTTAAATTTGAAAATATCCACTTAATCATTTTAATAACATTTAAATAAAATCTCAAATTACAAATTTAAATCAATATTAAATATTTAATTTTATTTAAATTTTAAAATATTCATTTAATTACCTTTAATCATAATCAAATTATCAAGTTATAAAAATCATATCTTTAAAATTTCAAAATTTATAAGTTTCAAATCAATTTTTATTTAAACATAATGGTTAAACAAATAAAATTTCAAATCAATTTCAATTCATCTTGCCAACCTTAATTTATTAAAGTTATTACAAAATCTATTTTTAAAATATTAATATAATTTTAAATACTTAAACATATTATATATATATACTGATTAAATTAAATTTTATTAAATTGAATCCATCTTATTTTATATTAAATCTTATTTTTATATATTTAAAATAATAAAATTATAAGTAAAATCTTAAAATTCATATTTTTCAAAACTTAACTTATAAATTTAAAATTTCCAAAACATAAATTTAAAGTTTTAAATCCCATATATTATATTTTAAAAATTAATTTTTGTTAAAACCCATATATTTCCTTTCAAAACTTTGGAAATCATTTTCAAAAATAGACCAACGGTGTCCGTATAAAATTTTCTATCCTATGGTCAAGTGATACAGATATTTATCATTTCAATCCGCAATAATTTAATATTTATGGGTATATATCATTTCAACCCGCAATCCCAAAATTCAAAATTAATAAAATCGCTTGGGTTTATCATTTCAACCCATAACGATTTTCCTTAATCTATAAAATCATTCATATATGTATCATTTCAACCCATAGGGATTTCCTAAACTAATAGGGAATTTGCAGAATGAGAATAATAGAATAATAATAAAATAACATAACATATCAATGATGAGCATATCATAATTAACGAATTTAAATATAATATATATACAACATGTTATGGTGTCAAATGTCAATTAATATAGGTTAACAAATGCAGATAATAACATATCATACTTAACAATTAAATTTCTAACTAATTCAAAATTTAACAACATATTTCAATCATCATTTCATGTGAATTAATTTACTAAATATAAGAATGTTAATCGTGAGTGATCGCTTACCTTACGAGGCTATGTAAACAATGATGGCAAAGAAGGTGACTTGAACACGCACACGGACATAGACACAGACACGAGCAAAGCAAAACAAAAGCTGCTGAGATTGATGGAAACAATATATATACATATTTATATGATATATATATATAAATTATATTTTAAAATCAATATTCAATTTAAAACACATATCAAAACAAAATCTTTATATATTATATTAAAAAAATCAATATTTAATTTAAAATCCATATCAAAATAAAATCTTTATATATTATATTTTAAAATTCATTATTTCTTAAAACAGATATATTTAAAATCATTATATATATATATATATATTTTTGTTTTTAAAAATCAATTTTTAAAAATCCATACTCTCTAATATATTTTTAAACACATATATTATGAAGCAAGCATAGAATAGAGAAAAGAAGAAGGAGAGTGGTGTGGGAGGTTTGTAGTGTGGAGAAGGCTGGCAGAGGGTGGTGGGTCCGAGTGGGATGTTGATTTTTGATGAGGAGCAGTTCGGTACGGTTGGAGCTGAGATATGGTGGGGTTCAGGGCGGAGGACGGCAGGCTAGTAGGTGGGCTTGGATGCTCGTCAGGCGATGCAAGGCAGAGGATGAGGCTGCACGTATGATGGAGGGAAGGAGGGAGCAGACATGGGTGGTAGTGGGAACATCGGCAGTTGTGTGCTGGAGGGGATGGTGGGTTGAAGGCTTTGGTGGAGATAGAGGACTGCTACATTTAGTTGCGGAGAGGAGAGAGGGAAGTGGTCGTGGGGAAGATGTAAGGGTCTGTGGAAGGACTGCTATGTGGAGATGGGTTCAGGATGGCGATGAATGATTGTGTTCGAGTGGGCTGCAAATCGGTGGTGGGGTACGAGATGACTAGGCTGTCGGCGATTGGAAGTGGATCTGGGTGTAGTCTGTGGCGACGGGAGGCGAGTGTGGGCTGCAGATGTGGTATGGAGTGTTGTCTCGGTAGGGCTGATGTGTAGCAAGGCTGCTCGGCTATGAAGGGTCTGATGGCGGTGTGACGTGAGGCTATGGTCAACATGCGTGGAGAGGAGGAAGCAAGTCAAAGGTGGAAGGAGGTTGCTTGCATGGCACGACCATAGGTGAAGGCTTTCGGTGGGAGGACTCAAATCAATGAAAGCAAGCTTCTTTTTAAAAAGAAAAAAAACATGAGCATAGCAAAGTTCTCAACAAAAAGAAGATGAACAATTCACGAATATATAATAGAAGCTGGATTCAGGAAGAAATAGAAAGGAATGGGACGAACCATATTTTTTTCTAAAGGAAAGAACAAGATGGACAAAGGAAAGAAGAGACTCAGCAATGGAAACGAACCAACAAATATTACTGAAATAGTAGGAATAACCAAAAGTTAGGAGTTGATTTCTAGAAATATTAATGGATACTGACCATTGGTTTCTCCCGTTGGATAAATGAATGGTCACGGGACATTCAAGAGACACAAAATGGGTACCGATACGGCTAACCGTTTCATAGATTTTGCCGCATACCGAACACCAAAATGTACAAATGAATATACTGCGAAGATCAGCACGACGAGACAAAAGAATGGTACATAGATATCACGATACGTCCAACCTATCAAAACTTGATATTTGCTGCAGAAAATGCTACTAAAGTGCCAAAATTAAGATAAATGGGGCTATAACAGCCCAAATTTGGTGAAACGAAATACGACGTCTCACTCAGAAATGATTTACATTTTTATTATATAAAAATATTTAGATTTTGAAAATATTTAATTTCATCTAATTTAACTGATTTTAAATTTGAAATTAAAAATTACACAACATAACAAACTTTTATATTTACCAATGAAAATCTGCCATTTGCTATTTTTAAATAGACGCATACCAAATATCAAATTTTCATTTCTAAAATTTTATTGTTTATTTTCATGAAAATTTAGTTAATTACGTTATTAAAAATTGTTAAAATTCTTAGGTCGTTGCACTTTGGCAGCATCTATTCTTAGTATATTATACTTCAGTTCACTTTTGCAGCTCAGTTTCATATGCAAAATAATATCACTAAGTTTCACATTCAACTAATCATTCTTAGCACATTATACCTGTACAAGAGAAATAATACTTTTTAATACTATATTTGTTATTTTTCAAGTGCAAAATAATTTTTTTTAATTAGTGTATTTTATATGTTTAAATTTAAAAAATTTATATAACTTTTTTATACTATATTTTCTATTTTGCAGGTACATAATGTTAACTCACAATGCCAAAAGAATCAAAAAAAAGTTTTGGTTAGTGTATATTTATAAATCTGGGCGGAAAGCAACGCATCGATTTCTTATCTTCAAATAGCTCCTTCTATGAAGTTCATAACCAATCCAGCCAGAAAACTGATTTAAATTCTTTTAAATCTTCTCTTACAAGTAATTTTTTAGCAGTTAGTGTTTGTACAAGTATGCTAAACTAAGTGGCTAAGTTATGGATAAAAATTTACAAAATTAGAGGTAGAACCATAGAAAAGCTGAAAAGTGAAGATTCATTTTTGTCCTCTAATAATTCTCTGATAAAGCCTCATACAACTCAAATCACAATTACCATTGCTTTAGGATGAAATAAAAAATTATTAAGATTTCGATAGTACTTTTTAATTACTTGTACAAATAATATGTTTGTTTAGCAACAAAAGTATGTATCGTAATAACGTGTATTTATCAATAAGTTTATGGGTAATTATCGATGAATTGTATAACAAGAAATGAAAATAACAAAGTTGACTAGCATATGAGAAATGCGAATGAATGGACCGTAGGGACAATGCTTAAATATGCCTCATTACATATAATTATTTCTTTTCTCTGTTTGTTATAGCCACAAGCCCCTAAGGAATTTTTGACTATTGTGCTACAAAGTCAATCAGAAATTTGAAAAATACGCTCTTTTTTATCATCTTCAATACTCTAGTATACTTGATGAAGAAAGTAGCAAAATACCATTAAATAAAAAGTATAAGTAAAAGCAAAAGAAAAATAACATTTGTGTTTAAAAAAATATATGCTTCAGTCTTCAATTTTTAGTCTTCAATTTTCAGTCTTCATTTGGTAAATAATTGTTTTTCTTGTAGATATTTTTGTACTTTAGCTTATATAATTTTTAATGTTTAGGTTGTAAATCAGTTTGCTTCTTCTGATAAAAAACCTTTACCTACCACATAAGAAGAATCCGAGCATTCTAGTAGTGATAGTTTAGATTACGAGCGGAATAAATCTAAAAATTCTGATTCTGAATGTCAAGTTAAATTAGATGATATTGAGGAAAAAATGAAGATTCTAGCAATGGAGCACAATATGAATTCAAAAGGGGAGAAATAAAAATGTTTGGCATGTATACATGTAATTTAGATTCTTTGCACAAGATCTTTCAAAAGCTTAGAAACAAAAATTTGTTAAATCGAAAAGCAATTGACTATCTGAAGATGACTCCTTTTAGGAATTTTTAAAATTATTTGTTGAAGATAAAATTACAAGAAGTGATTTTAGAAAAAGTTCAAAAATATTGGATGAAGTTATTCGCATGCACTATAATTCTGAGAACAATTCATTTCAAATTGGAGAGAATATTGAAATTAATTGAAATGGATATAAGCTTGATATTTGGATTTCCTTTGCATGGTGGAAAGATATTTCCTCTTTTGAATACTGCTAGAAGTTCATTACCTAACAATACCATAGCTTCTTAGATTCTCATTTTCAAGATAACAACAGGCTTACAAAGAAGATTATTGAGAAGAGAATTCAGTTTTTAATTGGAAAAAATTATAGAAATGAAGATATTATGGTTTTGATTATTATATTGGTGGTAATTTCTTTCTTATACCCTAATAATCAAGGATATCTATCATGGGGTTATATACCATACTTGCTTGATTTGCAAAAATATGAATTCTTTTTCATGGCATATATTTGTTATCGATACCTTGGAAAGAAGTATGAATTTTTTTAGTGAAGATTGGAGAAATATACCAGTCTGTACAACGCTATTGCTAGTAAGTTTTCCTTTTATTATATATATTATCTTTTGTATTATTAAATGTTGTATAATTTTAATTGTTTTCATTTTTTGTAGTACTAGGTTTGTGAGAGGACAATTTCGTACAAGCAAAGAAGAATGTTAGCTCATATCCAAGATTTAATTAAATTGAATCTTTCTAGCTTGAAAAATCAATTGAGGTATACAAAGCTGTGTTCAATTGAAGGAGATAAGGTATTGTTTTTTTACCACTTATTGTTTAGGAGATTTATGTGTTCAATTGTAATTTTGCGTTCTAGTTTGTAGGATAGTATGTTTTAACATGAGAATGATAGAATGTTTAAATGCTTCTTTTCAGTTTTGTTTTTAGATTATTTTCTTAAATGGAAATTAGGTTGGAGGGCTTCTCATTACAGGGTAATAAGTTTAAAGGACAGCACTTCTGAATAATTAGTTTCAAGTATAATTTACAGAAAAATGATAAATTCATTTATCTTTTTAAGTTATATAGGAAAATGAAAATTCATATATCATTTTTTTGTATAACTAAAAATGATAACTTTGTAAATCTTTTTTCTATAATTATTCTTAAAACTAATTTTTCAGAAGTATCGTCCTTAAAACTTATTACCTGAACTATGAAGCCCTTTGATTGAAAATCCTCTTTCTTAAACAATATTAATATACATTAAAGTTTCTTTTATGGTTACTGTACCCACACAATTTTTCTTCTTCTATGTTATATATGAATGACTTATATATGAACTTGGTTTTCTTAAAACATATACACTAAATATCAAATTATAATTGTACTTTTGATTCAATGATACATTATTGAGAAATATTTTCAAAATACATGAGTAAATAAATTTTTACACTTCAACTACAGATTTTTATTCAATTCTAAAACTTGTAATTAAATAAATTTTTACATTTGTACTTTAATAATTAAAGAGAACTGCAACATTCGCTCTTCGATATATTTTTACAATTCAACTATAGACTTGTTTCATTACATTCCTGATTTTTAGTCAATATGAAATATTGTCACTTGAATGTTTACAACTTTGCTTTATTATTTTCTTTGGTGATTTCAGCCATGTTTGGGTTTTAGCTTTGTTTTCAATTAGATATTGAATGATATAATGTGTGTTTTCTATTATATTTTTATTAATAGGTTTTGAAAGAACTAAGAAATATAAGTGAAGAGGAAAAAGTTTTATTAGATGGAAGGAATTTTGAGAATATTAAAAAGAAAGGTAAAATTGATGTTGGTAAAAGAAGTTCTGACAGAACAGAATTGAATAGGTATGCTGAAAGAGTTTAAAATGAAGATTATCACTATGAAAGTAAAGTAGAAATAGATTTGTTAAGAATTTAATTAAGCAAAATGAAACGGAACTAGCTTTGTTGGGTAAAAGTTTGGATGATGAAAAGAACAGAGGAATTAAAATTGAGGAAGAGCTGAAAGAAATAATGGAAAAAATGTAGTCCAAACTTTTGTCATCTACTGTACCAGAATCTGATTTAGGATGCAATAAAAATGGAGATAAAATTGAAGAAAATACAATTGTAAATGTAAAATGTGAAGAAGAAGTTAAAATTGAGACAAAATTTGAAAAAAGGAAGGTTAGTTTAATTTCTTTATAATGTGATTTATATTTTATTATTATTTTAAAATGCTAATTACCGATTATTATATATGTGTTTAGGTTGATGATATAAAATATTCACAGTTAGTACTTGTCAATAATGATGAAAGTCATTAATCTTGTGTGGATGATCAAAAAGAAGCTGAAGATTTACGTGCACAAATAGAATTCAATCATTCTTTAGCTGAAAAGAGGAAGGTTAGTTTTACTCATTCATTTTAATCAAATTTATTTAGTAGCGTTCTATTTCAAGTACTTATATTTGTAATTTTTTATTAATCAAGTAAAGACATTAGAATTCGCAAATTTTTATTTGGGAATAACTCAACAACTTGAAACTCCACAAAATGAAGTAGTTTGGAATGTTACCGTGGTTGATTATGAGTCTAAAAAGATGAAAAGGAACAGATTTTTTTTAAAGAATGATGTTTCCTCTATGGTTAAGAGAATAAAAGGAGAAAAGAGAGTCCATAAAATGGATTCTGACTTTGTATATGGAGGTGTAGTTGTCTCAAGGAAGGTTGAGCATGATATTGATCATTGTGACGTTTATTTGAATGAAGAAATGACTTCAGTTGTAAAAACTTGCTTTAAAGTTATTGAAAATAACAAGTAAGTGTTTTTAATTTTTATTTCTATTTATAAAAATTTATAAATTAATATCTATATTTCCTAACCTAACAGTGAGGTAGCATGGATTTCTAATAATGATATGGGATTGTTGGACATAACAAAAGTAATGCTTGTTACATTTTGATAGGTTTGTGTATGGACAAGTGTAACAACCCATAATTTTGGTCATTTGATTTTAAATGTTTAATTAATATTAAATATTTAAATAATTGGATTTTGGAATTTAATAACTTATAATTCAAATATAGGGAATGTTTAAATATTTGAATTGTGAATTGAATGTTAATTAAATGGATTTAATAATTATATTTAACTCCTTTTAATTAATAAATAATATCGATGAATTCAATCTGTAAATTTATTTACAAAAATAATAGGTTGAATAAATATTGATAATTGGATCAAAAATATAAAACGATATTTAAATATGTAAAATTATCATTCCAAGGCACTGTCTGGATTTGGACGAAACCAGCGCCATTAGATTCAGACTAATAAATTATTTTACGTTGTTGTGTTTTGTAACGATCAAACGTACCGTGTGGTCGTATGAGCTCGTAACACTTAGCAATTAATTTTAAATATAATTTGATTTAAAAAGCTAACTTCCGTATACTTTGGAATTAGGTCCTGAAACTAGTTCCATTGAGTTCGAAATAGGGGTATTTAGTATAGAACGCCAGTCGGCACGCCCTGATTGGAGTTCGAGATTTTTGGGTATGTTATGTTGAATATTTTAGAATAATATAAATATATGCTCTAGTTTATAACACACACCCTAGGTTTTCTATCCCATACTCTCCCTTACCCCATCACTTCAACTTTTCCCTCCATCCCCTATAAATCTAGTTCCAGTAAAGCACACAAAAAAGAGAATTTCTTTCCTTTAGAAAATCATATCAATTAAAATAAAAATCGAAAAATTATAAAGTTTGGATCTTTTTATTTGGATGAGATCTATATTTTGATACGGGATTTAATGGAGTTCGGTCTTGAGGGTGAGTGCGGCAGCCCAGAACTGCAAAGGCGTGGCCTTTGTTCGATTAGGGTTTTGGTTTTTGAATTTCGAAAGTGAATTAGGCAATGTTGAGTTTGGATTTGGGTTAGGGAAGTGAAAAGGCATCATTGGGTGATAAAAATGAAGGATGCGACTCCATCTATTCGACGCGACATCAAGGAGGGGACAAGAGGTGCTTTAGGTTGGGTTTTGCTGGAGGAGGCCATGCCGTGATTGGTGGGGTGGTTCGGGAGGAGCTAGCGCAGAGAGGAGCAACAGTCTTGTCGGATCGAAGTTTCCTCGAGGAACGAGGGAGCTAGGAGGAGAGTGAAGAGGTGAAGATATGGGTTTAGGTTTCTGTAGTGTATGAACAATGAGGAGATGAAGTTTTGGGAGGGAAGGTTATTAGAGAGGGTAATTAAGTTTGAATTTGTAATTAGTGTAAATTAATTACATTATTTAATTAGAAAACTTATAAATTGAATAATTTACTCATACGAGGTCCGATCGAGACAATACTTTTTGCATGGCGCTCGTAATGGCGAAAGATTTACAATGGAGTTGGTTTGGCTGGATTTGGATTTAGTGGACTTTTTGGCTAAAATTGAATGCCTGTTAGGTTTTAGTCCAAACCGGAACGCTTCGACGAAAATTGGAATTAATGCGAGTTTAACTCACATTCAATTTTACTATATCATATCTATGGCGCTATAAACTATTATTGATTGCTTGAATGTTAGTTAAATTGTTTGATTGATTATTTGGTCGAATTTTCGTTTGGAAAATGGGTGACATATTAATTTGATTGCTATGGACTCATATGATTATACATATTATCCATAACAATTGTTTTGCAGGGAAAATTTGTAGAGAGACCCTATGGGATTTCTCATCAATAATTATTTATTTACATCCTTATGTTGTTATATTGATGTTTAATTGCAATAAATCTTGATATTCCATATAAATTGTTTAAATGTCATTATAGCGATTTTCGTTATACCGTCGTTTATTGACTTTCATCCCAAAAACCCTATCGTATGTGTTTTAAACTTGAGCTTGTATTTTCACTAAAAAAAGTTTAAAAAAAATTCATTAATCATATTAATTAATGATATTTAAATTTATTAATCATTTTAATTAATGGTTATTTAAATTTAATCATTTTAACTAATGATTTTGAAATTAATTAACCAGTTTAACAAATGATGATTAAAAATAATTAATCATTTTGAATAATGATATTTGAATTTAATTAATCATTTTTATTAATGATGTTTGAAATTTATTAATCTTTTTGATTAATGAGATTTGGATTTAAAGTAGATCATTTTAATTAATGATATTGAACTTTAATTAATCATTTTAATTAATGATTGTTTTAAATTTAATTAACTATTTAATCTAATAATGTTTAAAGTTAACTGATCATGTTAACTAATGATTTTGAAATTCATTAATTGCTTTAATTAATGATGTTTTGGAATTTATTAATCTTTTGCATTGATGAGATTTAAATTTATTTAAATTGTTTTAACTAATGATTTAAACTTTAATTAATCATTTTAATTAATAATTGTTTTAGCTAGTGATATTTAAAATTTAGTTAACCATTTTAAATTAATAAAGTTTTATAGTTAATTAATCATTCTAACAAATGATGTTTTAATTTATCATTTTAACTAATGATGTTTGAATTTAATTAATCCAATTAATTTATGATTATTTGAACTTAATTAATTGTTTTTAATTAATGGTATTTAAAATTTATTTATCATTTTAATTAATGATGTTTGAGATTAATTATTCATTTTAATTAATGAATATTTGAATTTAATAAATCTTTTAATTAATGATATTTAAATTAGATTAATTTAATAAAAGTGATTAAAGTGAATTAACTAATTTGATGAAAGTGTTTTAAAGTTAATAAACATATTCAATAAAGGTTTTAAAGTTAATTTATTAATGATATAAAAGTGTTTGGGAATAATTAACTATTTTATTTAAAGATAATGGATTTGTTTATTTAAAAGAGAATATAAATGTGATTAATTATCTTTCGGAATAATTAATATTGTTTTAAAATTTATAAAGATATTTAAATTATTTTAATTTCTTTTGGGGTAATAAACCTTTTTTTAAAATTCATAAATAATATATTATAAATGAGAAAATCCTTTAAAAAGGAATTATTCATAATTAAAGCTTAGTGTAAATTGTTTTGGGTTTATGGTAAACAATGTTTTAATGACATTTGTTTTTGACCCTTGTTTTAATACACTTAGTATTATAAGTTTGTCTTTGAAAAGAATATTTTCAAAGAGTATTTCCAAAGTGTTTTTACCAATATTGAAATATGGAAATCAAGCACAAGTTCAGTTTTTAAAAGTAAAGTTCGATTTTGCGTATGGAAAAGTGGTTTCGTAATCAATATCGCTTATATGGAAAGGGTTTAGTCATACTTTTAGCTCCAAATGTTCAGGCTTGGACTCGTTTCTATCTTGAAGGTTAAAAATGTCATCAAGGTGATGCCTAGAGGTAATACTACCTCAACTTGCTTGGCTTCATTTTCAACTAAGAGATAGCACTTGTTTGGAATCGATGAGTAGTGTTAAATATATGATGTTTAATTTCCCTATGCGATCATTTTAATTATCCTCGATAGTTGATTTATTAATTATCGGATTCAAATTTCTTCAAGGTGTATCGTTGCCTTAAAAATGATTTACTGCTCTTTGAGCTTTGTTATCCTTTGTCGAAAATGACTAAACCAAAGCGCGTGTTTTTGGGGGTAAAGTTATATGGGGTTGCTGCCATTAAGGTATTTTCACATCTCATCTATATTTTGGTGTACCGTCACCTTAAGACGGTTATGATTTAGATGTGAAATATTCTGATTCTCGGTAATGTCACGTACCAAAATTTTCGACTTTCGAAAATTCGACATCGATACTCCCTTTATCGACTGCCGAGAAATCGAATGCCGGAAACTCCAATAGTGAGGGTTTTAAAAAGAAGAAAAAGGTAGAAGAAGAAGAAAGAAAGAAGAAGAACAACAGAACAACATCAGAACAGAGACAATATCAGAATCTCACATATCGCAGCGGAACAATATATAATAGATAAACACTAGTCTTTTAAAACAAAGAACTATATCAGTTTATACATACATCAATCAGAGTCAATATACACTACGCCATAAATGGCCTTCTGCAACATTTTTGCAAGGTGTTGCCAGGTAAAATGTTGCGATAGCTATACAATTTTGGTCCTACTGCAACGTTGAATTTTTGATGTTGCCTTAGCCATAAAAATGTGTTGCTCTAGCTAAACAAGTGTAATTGATGCAACATTTTTTTATAGTGTTGCTATAGCAGACCTTTGCATATCTTTCGCACCGATCCGCGCCAATCTACCAAGGCAAATCCTACGTTGGAGAACGTGACACCTCAGCAATCCGAACACCACTCCTTTATCTTTTAGAGCCGCGAAGAAAAAAAGTCCCTACAAATAACTTTTTATTTTCATTCTTCTCTGTCTTCTTACAAAGTTTCAAGCGATTTCGGTTCGATTAGGGCTTTGATTTGGGGGTTCAAGCTTTGTTCAGTGATTTCGCTTCGATTTGGGGGTTCAAGCATTGTTCACATCACTTTAGGGCTTCAATTTTGATTTTGAGGTATAACACTCTCTCCCATCACTTTAGGGTTTCGATTTAAACTACTTATAAATTCTTAATTCGGCCGGAATTAACAATTCGACTTGTCTAGGTTTCCTCTTGTTGGACACACACACAAATTTTATCTTTTTATGTTAAAATACTCATATTCATAATTGTAGTGATGGACAGCGAAAACATTTGGATAGAACTTCCAAAGTTTAGTGAAGGATATATTAGCGGGATAAGAGCCTTTATACAAAACGGTTTTTCTAAATTCGCCGTAGGCGATGAAATGACGTGCCCATGCAAGAATTGTAAAAATAGCAAGTGGCGTCATCCAGATATAATTTATGATCATCTCATCTGCAATGGTCCATCTCCATTGTATGTGAAATGGATTTGTGAGGTTTCTCACCCAAATTTTGGAAGCAGTGATAAAGATATAGACTGTGATGCTGGTGATTTTGGAGATAATCTAGGTGAAATGTTGCACCGTACTCGTGGAAATATGCAGAACTGTGAAGATGAGAATTCTGATGCACCAAATGCCGATGCTAAAAGATTTTATCGCCTTGTCGAAGATGGAAAGCAGCCATTATATCCTGGCTGTTCAAAATTTTCGAGATTAAGTTTTATCATCAGGCTTTATTCTTTAAAATGTGTACATGGAATTACAGAGTCTGCAGTTGGGGATATACTAGAGTTGATGAGAGAGGCTTTTCCACAGGCCCACATACCTTTATCTTTTAGAGCCGTGAAGAAAATCATTAAAGATTTAGGTCTTGATTACAAAAAAATACACGCATGTCCAAACGATTGCATGCTTTATTGGGCAGAAAATGAAGATAAAGATGTCTGTAACTCTTGTGGTATTTCGAGGTGGGAAGAGGAAAAGAAAGGCACCCGTGACAATGATCCAGAGAAGTTGATTCACAAAGTCCCGGCAAAAGTGATGCGTTACTTTCTGCTAAAACCAAGGCTGCAAAGGCTGTTTATATGCAAGGAGTATTCACAACTTATGAGATGGCATTCTGTGGGCCGAAAAAAAGACGGAAAACTTAGACATCCAGCTGATAGCGAGACTTGGAAGGCGATGGATGCTATGTATCCTGATTTTTCATCAGAAAATAGAAATATCAGATTGGGTGTAGCCTCTGATGGATTCAATCCTTTTCGTACAATGAGTACAACTTACAGTACATGGCCAATTGTATTAGTTAACTACAACCTTCCACCTTGGTTGTGCATGAAGCCCGAAAATCTAATTCTTTCAACACTCATCTCCGGTCCAGAGTCTCCAAAGAATAAAATTGATGTATATATGCAGCCTCTAATTGAAGAGTTGAAAGAATTATGGGATCTAGGCATAGAAACTTATGATGCTTTTACTGATCAAAAATTCATGTTACGTGCAAGTGTGTTGTGGACCATTAGCGATTTTCCGGGGTATGCAATGTTATCCGGTTGGAGCACAAAGGGTAAATTGGGTTGTCCTGTATGCCATTATGAGACTTCTTCAATGTACTTGAAACATAGTAAAAAAATGTGCTACATGAATCATAGAAAATTTCTGGATCCGAAACACAAGTGGAGGTTTGATAAGAGGAGGTTCAATGGTGAAGTTGAAATAGGACAAATTCCGGGAAATTTATCAGGAACAGACATTGAAGAACTGTTGCGTGACTTTGAAAATAATTTTGGGAAGAAAAAGGATTCCCCTTTCAAAAAGAAGTCAATATTTTTCAATTTACCGTATTGGAGCCACAATTTATTGCGACATAACCTTGATGTTATGCATATAGAGAAAAACATATGCGACAACATACTCGGTACTTTGCTAAATATTAGTGGCAAGTCAAAAGACCATTTGAATGCTCGTTTTGATTTACAGGAAATGGGCATCAGGAAGGTCCTGCATCCCGTTTTATCAAATGACGGCAAACACTTTGAAATTAGGGCTTCCATATTTGACATGACGAATAAAGAAAAAGAAATATTTTGCTCAGTACTGGAGAATGTTAAATTGCCATACGGTTGTGCAGCCAATATCAGTCGGTATGTTCACACGAAGGAAAGGAAAATCTCAGGGTACAAGACGCATGATGCTCATTTTCTACTTCACTACTTGTTGCAATTTGCTGTGAAAAAAACACTGAAGCCTGAGGTTGCATTGCCTCTGATAAGATTTGGTGCATTCTTTAGAGGTCTTTGGAGCAAAGTAATTGATTTGGAAGATGTGAAGAGGCAACAACAAGAAATTGTCGAAATTCTTTGCCAATTTGAAATGATATTTCCACCGGCTTTCTTTGACATAATGGTTCACTTGACGGTTCACTTGTGCAAGGAAGTTGAATACGGTGGACCTGTGCACGTTCGATGTATGTTTCCGATTGAGCGTTATCTAGCTAAACTCAAATCTTATGTGCGCAACAGATCTAAACCGGAGGGTTCCATCGCCGAAGGTTACTTGGCAGAAGAATGCTTGACATTCTGCTCAAGATTCTTAAGCGGTGGTGATGCAGTACCTAAATTTGAAAGTTGTCCACAAAATATGGAATATGCTATTGGTACAAGAGGAAATAAAGACGGAAAAGCTATTCATCTAAAAGAATCTGAGTGGATGGCATGTCATCGGTACATTCTATTCAATTGTGGTAACGAGGAAATAGATAATTTAAAAGAGTAAGTTTTTATGTTCTAATTTATTCTAGCAAGTACTAGAGAATTAGAATATTTCTTTATTGATATTAATACCATCATAATTATTATAGGGAACATCGAGCTTTAATTGATGGTCATGCAATATTGAGAAGATATAAAAGAGAGAGAGCACATACTGAAGAATTCTGGAAATGGCTGAAGGATGACGTTGGGAAGAAAGAGGACATTTTGAAAGAGCTAGAAGTGCTTGCAATGGGCCCTAATCGGACAGCTAGGAAATTTAGTGGATATGTTATTAATGGATACAGATTCCATACAAAATATAGAGATGCTAAGTGTAAAACACAGAATAGTGGTGTATTCTTGACTGCCTTGACCACTAGCTTTGCAAGTTCAAAAGATCAAAATCCATTGGTTGGTAATGTTAGTTACTACGGAGCAATTGAAGAAATACTAGAAATTGATTATTGGGGAGAAATTTCAGTGGTTTTATTTAAGTGTTGCTGGTACCAAGAAGAGAAAGATTTGTATGGGATGACTCGAGTTAATTTTAATAGATTGTGCCAGAAATCTGATCCGTATGTTATGGCTTCACAAGTACAACAAGTATTTTATATACAAGATCCAA
Organism: Allium fistulosum; assembly: GCA_030737815.1. Lineage (NCBI taxonomy): Eukaryota > Viridiplantae > Streptophyta > Magnoliopsida > Asparagales > Amaryllidaceae > Allium > Allium fistulosum. Next base: position 697,058,833 of record CM060904.1, read on the forward strand.
CTGATACGGCACTTTATAACGTTGTCAAGAAATTGCCGAGGGACTGGTGTGATGTCGAAAATGAAAATGGAAATGAAGATGATCCAGTTTTACATGATATTCAATGTGGTAATGGAATAGGAAATCAAGTTAGTGATGTTAGGTGGTATAGAGACGACGTCCCGGCAACACAAATCCTCATTCCGCCTAGCATAGAGGAAACTTCCTCTTGATTTCTATGTAGCAATATCAAGTGACTTCTATTTATGTATTAGTTCTTAATTAAGGGGCGACTTCTGTATCTATTGATTTTCATAATTAATTTACTGCTTTTTAATTACTTGACTGCTTGTAAGTTATTCTGATTTTATGTGTTCCTTTGTTGTTTCTAGTGCTTTATATACCTGCATACACATATGTACTTAATATACCTACCCATTTTATTATTTCATATCTTGCTTCCAATGTAAACTCACCATTCTGTATCCATTTTGTATAGGATGGGGGAACTCATGCAGCTCACATTTCATCACAAGGGTGCATTTCAGAAGGCACAATATGTTGGTGGAACCGATACTGTGGTAAAGAGGGTTGATCCTGACTACTTCTCGTACACAGTGCTCATGGAGTTTGTGAAGGATGAACTTCAATACACCGAAATAGGAGGAATTTATATGAGAAATGGTGAGAAGGGTGGGTGGAAGTTAGTGACGAATGATGCGGACCTCTACGAATTAGTCAAAGGAGTTAACACTGGTGGCAACTTGGATTTTTATATCGACAACGTTGTCGATACTGCAATTGAGCCATTGAAGCAAATGCAGCCGCATGTAATCATGCGGCCAAGGCAGAATCTGGTTACAGGTATATATAAATGGATAGTTAATATCATTTACAGAATGTGATATTTTGATATAGCAAAAAAAAATTTATTGTGATATTTTGATTATAACATTTAAAGATTATGATTATAATATCATTGTATTGTTGCAGCTACAAAACCAGTGAAACGACAGTACGTGACGGCTCATCAACTAAAACAGAACCAAAAAAACAAGAAGTTAGCTGAAGTCAATAGTCCTCGGAAGTCAGCACGGCTGAATAGCAATGCAACTGTGAATCTAAAGTTAGGTGAGGTGAACAGTCCTCGGCAGTCGACACGGCTGATTAATCCAGAACCCAACGATGCAACCGTGAATCTAAAGTTAGCTGAGGTGAAAAGTCCTCGGAAGTCGGCACGGCTGAATAATCCAGAACCCAGCAATGCAACCGAGAATCTAAAGTTAGCTGATCAGGTAAATCCTCAGAAGATGACACAGAAAAAAAAACCAAAAATCAGCGATTCAACAGTGAATCTGAACTCATCAAGTGTTAAGAGGAAGTTGGAATCACGTTTACCAACATCGGAAGAAGAAGATATGGATGAAAATGGCATGCAGGTTTGAAGAATTCTTATTATGATGATCTTATTGTAATTTGAATATTTTGTACCACTCTTGCAGCATACTTACTATGATGTTCCTGTTTATTATATACTTGCAGGATGTTCATCTACCACCTCCACCACCTCCAAATGAGTATTCTACACCTCCACTATCTCTACAAGATTATGAAGTACAGAGAGCTGCTAAGTTGATGGTGAACCTAAAAGATTATGAAGTACATAGAGCTGTTAATGTGATGAGGAACAACGAAGTTCTTGCTTCTCTAGGTGTGCCTGCAATTTCAGCTGAACTGAGAAATGTAAACCAAAAAAAAGTTAAAGGAAAAGAAAAGATGCAAGAGGATGTGGATAGTGATCAGGAATATAATCCGGACCATGAGGAGCATAGTGAAAATGATACTTTACAAAGTCCAAGAAAGGTGTGTGATAGCTACATATCTTATTTTTTCTGCTTATGAAGATAATAACTATAAAATCCAATCTTATTTCCTACTTATATATACAATTTAGAGAACTAAAAAAGTTGAGAAGCCCAAGCCTGTTAGTGGACCACAAACTCGTTCAGCTAGTGGTATCGCAAAGGAAAAGGAAAAGTTGAGAAGCCCAAGCCCAAGCCCAAGCCTGGTAGTAAGTTCAACTGAGAAGGATGCTGAAGGAAAAGGAACAATGGCTGATTATTTGGCTCTGCGGGAACGACAAAAGAAAAATGCTGCAAAAGCTAGTGCAAGTGGTATGGCAAATAAGTATGTTGCGGAGAATGTCTTGCCAGACATTGAAAATGAAGAAGTTGAAGCAGGTACTGAATTGATGTGATAATAATATTTAATATTACAGTAGGATTAATATTTAAGTACCAAATTTACATTATGATTTATGTTATTATTTGACGGGACTTTTCGTTTTAATTAAAGGTAAAGTTCCTAAAAGACTCAGAGGTCACACAAAGATGTTTAATGTTCATACAAGGGCGAATGACAAAAGAGTTGTAATTATGATGAACCAGTGGTTCCAACCTATTTCAGATGATGACAAAGTAATATCTGAACTGAGCAACTTTTTAGGAACATTGAAAAGGTCCGTGCCACTTACGTATAAATCTTGGTCGGATGTTCCTGAAAAGTTGAAGAAATCTCTATGGGATTATGTTAAGGTAATCTATTATTAACTATAATGTTGCTGAATTTTACTTTAATAAGTAATATTGATCTATTAACTATAATGTAGCTGAATTTTGATTTATTTATTCTTTTTTATATTTGATTTATATTTAAGCAACGGTATATTATTCCGGATGAATGTGAAAACTGGGTGTTGAAGTCTATTCGTGACTGTTGGAGGGGGTACAAGAGTCGCATAAAAACTGCTCATTATAAAGCTTATAAGACTGATGAGGAGAGGCTAGAAAACAAGCCGGACAACATCCCAGTGGAGGATTTTAAAGTGCTCTTGAGGTATTGGGCAGATGATGAGATTCAGGTATACGTACATATTATTTATTTCGCAAGATAAACGAGTACTTTTTTTTGTGAGATAAATGAGTACTTTGTTTTTTGTGTATTTTTTAGCAAAAAGCACTGAAAAATTCTGATAGTCGTAAGTCGTATCAAGACACACACCGCTGGTCCAAAGTCGTTCGCCCAGCTTCGTCATAAGATGGTATGTGATACTTTACATTTTTGACTGAAGAGAGTGTATGCTAAACTATCTATTGAACTTGTATCAGGAGACACCATCCGATGCAGCACTTTTTCTTAAAAGTCGTAAGAGAACAGATGGGCGTGAGTACGTGTCTAATCCTCAAGTAATGAAGTACAAACTTGTAAGTAATAATTCTGTTTTGTAATAATTTTGTTCTGTTTTGCACATGCTGCACATTGTTTATGTCTTGCTCATGTGCATGTATGCTCATGTCCTTGAAACTGTCCTTGAAACACTTGTTGAACCAGAGTTTCGCAAACGTACTAATGGCATAGATGTTTGCTTTGGAAATTGTAATTGAGTATATTGTAAGATTAAGAATTTTGAACCCTCAGCCATTTTTTCCCTTTTCTAGTCGAATGAAGAGGACTTGCTTTTGCGTTTGGCTAGAAATGACACAAAAACTGGAAACGAAGAAATGAATTTGGTTAAAGGGATTACTAACTTGGTTTATATAAAAATATATGTCTATAGTAATACACATATGTGCATAAATAAAATGAATGGCCGTTTGAAGCCTCAGAATCCAGATGACGAAGCCATAGCTGGCTGTCGACGGAATTGTTTTCCAGTTTTTACTAGTATATATGTTACAAATTGTTTTCTAATTACATGCACATAAACAAATTGTTTTCCAAAATGTGGCTTTCTCTGCATTTGCTGTACACAATCCATATATAAGCATTTGCTGCATTCTCTGCATTTACTGTAGGGTAATTTTGATGTGGTTTTATTTTGTAGGACTTAGTTCAAAAGGCAATGGCCGGTGGAGAAGGAGGAAATACTGTCGAAACAGTAATTTCGAATGGAAAATCACAGGGTCGTCCTTTGCTTATAGGGAGGCGTGCAAAGTGTGCAAAACAATCAACCGAGGCTCTAACAAATGCTTACGTACATGACTTAAGGCAAAGGCTTGTCGAAGAAATTGAAGCACAGCTAGAATCCAAGGTAAATCAGAAGGTACAAGAGAATTTGGCTAGGGTGCTTAAGAAATTAGGTGATGCCAACCCAGAGATGAACATCAATGTAGAGGATCTAACTTCCGCAATCATGTCCAGTGAGACTGATAATCTGACTGGAGGCACCAGCTCTTAAGTCTCATTTATGAATTGTTATGTGTACTGGATATTTTGGGGTAGCTTTGTAGTATTTTGGGGTAGCTTTGTAGTATTTTGGGGTAACTGACATGAATTGTGATGTGTACTGCTGTATGAATTGTTATCTGTACTGTGTATTATGCTGTGTATTATGAAAGTGTTTTATGTGATATTGTACTGTGTATTATGCAAGTGTTCTATGTGATATTGTACTGTTCTATGAGCTCTTAGTGTCTCTTCAGTATAGTGTTGCAGTAGCTTCAGAATAGTGTTGTAGTAGGCTTCTGAATAGTGTTGCAGTAGCTTCATAATAGTGTTGCCACCGGGTTATAAATGTTGCTTAAAATAATGTTGCAATAGTCATTCAAGGTGTTGCCATAGGGATGGACCCAGTTGGGTCGTGGGACCCACATTGTGGGCCCCACAATATGCGGGCCCCACAACTTCAGAAATTTAATACCCTATAGCAACATTTTTGGAATGTTGCTACAGATACCTATGGGTGTTGCCATAGACCCAAATAGGGTTCTATTGCAACAATATTACTTATGTTGCCTTAGATAGTCAAAATGTTGCCTTTGAGGTCTAAGGCAACGGCAAAAATTGCATCACCCTAAAAGTGTTGCCATAGACCTATGGCAACATTTTTCGGTCCTGAGCCAACATTTTTTTTGTGTTGCAGAAGGCCATTTATGGCGTAGTGATACAACAATGGACAGTTATATAAACTTGTCCTCATACAGAATACACATCGGAATAAATACTATCAGATACAAATACTACGTCTCGCCATCCAGCTTATCTCCAAAGCTCCAGAATATCCAGATAACCTAATAATCTAACTCTAGACTGCCCGTGTGGGAATTGGTGGGCACCCAGAGTTTAGAAGGGAAACAATAAACTCCGAGTCAGTCATGGTGACTGGTGTGAGATCGTAAAACAGTTATTCTTTATAATGACAAAATAATTTTCAAAGTCAATTCGAAATGCTTTTTGGAAAATGAAACTACCATAAGACCTCCCACCACACACACAATGCAAACGCAGACTTGGAGGAGATTTCTTCTTATGTTAGTCAAAGATGCTTACTACGCAAAAATCAAATCATTTTGGATATTATTATTAGTGCATAGTGTAGAAATCATTTCGAAAGTAGAATATAAATCTTAGCCAGCATAGGTACCATTATATTATGCCTGCTATAGCTGCCTCCTGAGGAGACAGGTTATACAATTGAAATCGTAAAGGCTCGTATTGTTTCTTTGGATTTCCAACAAATGGTCAGGCTAAGGAACTTCCTTTTCCACGATGGGTACGTCCCTGGAATAGACGACCCGAGAAATAACCTAACATTACGGTTAGATCTCTGCCAACACAAGGCCGGGTTACCTCTGCAAAAATAGGTAACTACTGACACTTGTATGTCATCCCCCGATCGTCACCGATCTTCCCGAGGATCCCCGATTCGCAACAACCACAAAGAAATAAATTTGCAGCAACCACAGAGGTTAAGTATCTGGGCTCCATACCATGATACCACCTTTATCCAGAAGGAATGACATACACTAAGGGGCGCTACTCCCTAGAACCTTGTCGCATCCTTCCTGTTTCGACCATTTCCGGGGTGTGAGGCTCGACGAAGTCTCGTCCACAAAGCTACGCTTTCTCAAAAAGCCCTGCTTCGGGTCAAACAAAATGATCAACCTATGATCACAAAGATATAAGATCAAACAAATGATCATATCACAAATGATCAAACACTGATCATTTCACAGCAACACTCAGTATGCCACGTTACCAAATTGGGATATATCGCTGATAAATTTCAACTACATAACCTCTGAGCTCGTACGTCTCAGAGAAGGGTGTTAAGCTAAGAGAATAAATCCTCCGCCACCAACAGAAATGTATTTGAAAGAAATCAGCTTTATATCTCAAATTGTAACGTCAGACACACAATCCATACAAGTCTGTTCTGGGATCGAACAGAACCGAAGGCACTCCTCACGAAGCCCTTGCATATCCGGATAATTTTCTAATCACGTCCGGACTTCCCGTCACTAAGGGTGATAAAACCTCTAAATCGGAGATCAGCCGATGTAGAGTAACTCGACGGTAATCCTTCCGTTTTCAAAAATATCCGGTCTTCAACACCGGTCATCGAATGCAATTCATAACGACGTATCACATATTCGGAATGGGTTATACGACCCCATGGTCCTTTCCCGGCTAACCCGAATAGTGAGCGATTATTTAAAATAAGTGTGGCATTCAATTCATCCAATTCACAACAAATACCTATCTAAAGGTAATTATTGATAGTCGGTTATTTAACTATCAATAAAGATGCGCAACATCATAAGATTCCAAATTATTTTCCAAATTATTTTATCTTCCAAAATATCTTTTACTAGATATAAAATTTTCCACACTTCAAAAATAAATCAACGTTTATTTTTTCTAAACAGTTTCCCTTTCCTTTTATAAATTCCATAGTGAATTTATATTTCAAAAATATCTACTGATATACGATTTTCAAATCGATTTCAAATATATTCAATTTCAATTTACCTTTACAAAGATAAATTCTCAAACGTTCACTTCATATTGGAAAAGCAATTCCATACTTATTTAAAAATAAGTGTTTCACAAATCTATTTATTTTCAACATTTGAAAATATTCGATATACTTAAATCAAATTAAGTATATATTCATTCTTTAAGGAAAACATTCTTTTAACATCTATTTGAGTCAAAACGAATGTTGCGTAAAACATCGTTACGACGACTCGAAATCAATAGTATAGGGATTCGGAATTAAGATAGGTATATATAAATCCCAATACTATATAAAACATTTTCTTTCGAAAATCATTTACTATAACAACAGTGTTATAGTCCATATTTTCCTTATTTTTCGAAAACGTCTATTTCAACAATAAAATGTTGAAATCTATGCTTTCGATTCATAATACATTTTAAAACATCTTTAAAATGTTTAACTTCATTTTTAATATCACTTCTTCAAAAATAAATCCATTTTTATTTAATAATATATTCACTGTCCAAAATCGTGAATATAATTCACTTAACCAAATTTCAATCATCTCTACACATTTTTATCTCAATAAAAATTCGCTATCCAAAATCACGAATATATCTTCTTTAATAACCTCCTACATTTAATTTATCAAATCCAATTGATTTCGAGTTTATAAAACAACGTTTATAAATTCTATCTCCATTTTATAACAACTTCGGTTTATAAATCTCATTTTATTCACCATTCGATTCATAACTCAAACTTTATACCAATAATCCATATTATAAGTTAATAACTTATAATTCCTTTATTTTCAAAAATCGTTCTTTCAAAACTTTACAACTGAAATGTTTATTCCTTTATAAATCATTTTAACATCGTTTCCATTTTATAAATTTCTTAATTCTTTATTTCAAAAGAAATTACTTTTTTGTTAAAATTCATAAAATCTTAACCTTTATAACTTTAAAGTTTTAACATTTATTTATTTAAAATAAATCAATTCAACAATTTAAATAAACGTATATTTTCAAAGATCACTTTTAAAAATTCTCTTTAAAATCAACATCGTTATTTTTAAATTTCAAAATTTAAATCTGATGATGCAACAGCACCAATTCGTCAATCACAACAGCAAACATCATATATCAATATGATAACAGAATATACATCAATATCTGTAAATAAATAAATACGGGTGAGGAATCCAGTTGGATTCCTCCAACCTGTTTCCCTGCATCCACAGACGTTAGCACAATACCAATTCCACTTCGAGGTGGAATATCGCGGTATATGGGTTTTATAAAAATATACGCTTACTAACGGCGCAATAGGGTCTCATCCGCTATACGAGGCGGGAAATCATCAATCCAATATATACATATGCCAATATGTATATATTGCTATATATATAGATATATCCTACTATATCTAATATCACAACCAATAGAAATCAATCAAATCAATAATAACTGCAATTCATTTTGAGTGAGAAAAATCTCACCTTAGCTATTTATTTTGCCATCCCATTTCCTTTTCGGCTCGATTTTTCTTGCTTTATACCTTGTATAAATAATTTATACAATTTGTTAATATTCGAATCGACTGAACAATTAATTTTCGTTTTCAATTGTTTTAAATTAACAAATTTCTCTTTTAATAATTTTATTTAACTACAAATAAATTTGTAAAAACTAAATTTTCTTCTTTCTGCTTCTGTATATATATTTTATTTTCAGTTTGCAACAAAAATAGTTTACTGCACTGATAGTTTCGTTTAATCCAAAATCATATATAAATATCTACTGTACTTTTTCTTTGAAGATAATTTATATAGATTTTTCTTCTATTTTTATTTTTATAACAACGTCCTTTTAAATAATCCTTTAGTAATTAAAATAAATTTTAAATAAGTTAACTAAACAAATATATTGCTACATTTTGTTATCTTCAAACTGTTTAAAATCAATACCCTTTTAAATGAAAATATATTTATTTTTATCTATATATTTAAATGAAGATATATATATATATATATATACTGTAAACTTTTAAACTGAATTGGAATCTCCTTTTTTCTATATTTACATATGAATATTTGTTTAAATAAATCCAGATTAACAGTTATACCTCACTGCTTGGAAAAAAATCGAGATGCTCAAACGCACATCTCGTCACTGCGACCATCGCTTGAACAAACTCGCACGCCACTGATGTTGATCACGAGCTCGAGCCCGCTCTGCCTCCACGCGAACCCAAAGCCTTGTCGTCCCCGCCTTATCCTTCGCGTACGCCTCTCCAAGTGCCTGCGCGCGAACCCTAACCATCGCCTGCTCGCTGCTGCTGCCGCGTTCGCCTCCAGATCGAACGCCATCAATCGTCGCGCCTACTTGAAACCCCTACTTCAGTCGCGAGTCGATCGCTTTCTCGCCTTCGAGCCTACGCCCACGCGCGCGCCCCAAGCACCACCGCGCTCGCACGTGAGCACCAGTCGCGAGTCTGCCCCCCCAATCGGTCGCCATTGATTCGCTTGAATGGGAGAGTCGATGTCGTTTCTTTTGAACTGGAAATGGGGAAGGAAATTCCGTGGATTTGGGTTTTACAACGAGGAGGGAGACTTCGGCTGTCATTTGATTTCGTTTGATTTTAAAAGAGGGGAGGAGAGGTACGAAGGTATGGTGGAGGTAAGGTCGTGAACGTGGATTTGAACGTGCCCCTTTTCTTTTTGTTTATTATTATTAAATTTAAATTTTGTTTTCGATACGAATCTCAACGCGTTTACGTGTCATGTGCTCACAGAATAACTCCGAAAAACACGAAACTTGAAATCCGGTAATAATACAATATTACGGACCCAATGGAACTGGTTTCGTCGAATTCCGAGACTGTTTGAAAAATAACTATTTTTAAATATCGGTTCAAACAATTAAATTTCAAAACTGAACGAAACAGTTTAAATTTCAATTCTGAAAGTTTGATTATCTTCGGTATTATCAATTCGAATTTTAAAAGCTTTTGAAATATTTTTCTTCGGCTTAAAATCGAAGATACAAATTTTTATTCAACATTCACTAGATTAAATTTTTAAAGTTTAATCGCAAATATCAAAGTTATATCCGGAATACAAATTAAATCATCGTTCAAATATTTAAAATTAATTAAATATTCTCAATTTAATTCGTTCAAAATTCTGGGTCGTTACAGACTTCCCTCCTTAAAAGAATTTCGTCCTCGAAATTACAAGTTAGGAAAAATGTCCTTAACTCGTCTACTATTTTTCACAATCTAATAGTTTTATCAAATTTTCAAAACAAATCTTTCTATTAAAGATTCGTTATCATTCAACTAAATTTCTAAACCTTTCATAGTTTCCAAACGACATTGTTTACTTCAATTCAAATTTAAATTTCAAATTCAAATTTTAACTTTCAAAATTTTCTCAAAAATTTAGTAACACTCGAAATTTTCGAAAAATTTCGCCAGCGTCTCCTTTGCGCGGCTAATACGGCACGACTACAAAACGTCCCTACGGACTCTCAGATTTCAAAAAGAAAAAGAAAAAGCCAAGCGGCTAGAGAAATAAGTCATCAAATCTCATATTATAATTCAAATACTTACCTTTTGTCGAGCAATTCAAATTATCTTTGAAATCAAATCCAATTCCTTTATACACCTGTATATCCTACTAGCCATAATATCTAGTTACATATTCAAACCATTTTGCAAATTTGATTACAAAATTTTCAATATAAACTACTTATACATCTTTACTTCACTATTGAAGTTACATATCTATTATCATTAAATTTTACATTTCAAATTTCATTTGAATTCAATTCACAATTCCAATCTAATTTGGATTCAGTTTATCTTCTGAATATTGAATTTTTATCGATTATCTTTCATTTACTAATTCATATTACTCTTTATATCAGTATCATTCACTAATTCATTTTAAAGTTCAATTTCCAATATTCAGCTTTAATTTCATTTACTAGCAACTGTAAATTCCATTCATTCAGAAATTTATTTCTACTTACTTGAATATGTTTGCAAATTCGAACCATTTTTTTTTATTTAGTTCACAATTCAAGTTTTAAATTCACTAATTCAACTTCTATTTCATGAATTAATTATCAAAGTAGTTTATTCGGATTCAATCCATTTTATTTTTCTCAGGTTTGGATTTTATTCCATTTGATTCAAGTCTCATTTCATTTTTCAATTTCAATTCATTGCTTACAACCTCAAAATGAATCTCAACTTCCAATTTCAGTTTCATTTAATTGATTCACTTATATTTTCTTTAATTTAACTTCATTCTTTAAGTTAAATTTATTCTGTCAAAATTCAATTTGTATAAGTTATCAACTTATTTCTTATTTCATAACTATTTCTACATAGTATTCCTGAGTTTACCAACATTTCAAAACCATTTTTGAAAACAATTCAAATTATCCTTTGAATTTCAAAACAAAACCCATTTTTTTTTTCAAACAACTTCCATTTAAAACAATTTGGCAGCAATTCCTCTTTCGGAAACCCGAAAATAAACACCGGTGATGCTGCAGTCATTACCGAAGTTATTTTCCAGCGACCAGAAAGAGTTTAGAGCCTTTCATTCCTTCAAAACATTTTTCCAAAATCTTTTGAAAATCATTTTCAAATCAAAAGGAATTAAACTTTCCAAATCTCCAAAATTTCCAAATTCTTTTCAAAACCTTTCCAAAAACTTCTCTGGAATTCCGTTTTAAATTACAATTCACGTTTATAATTTACATTCTTTAACTTCATTTGTATGTGAATTTATTTCTTAACTTTGGAGTTACGGTTTGAATTTCTTATCCAATTTCATATAATAATGATAACATTTCAATATTATCACTTCCTAACAACCATGCAACCATATACTATGATAATTCATAGAAAACCATTTCTTTTCTATACAAAAATAGTTTTGGGCAAAATTATTTCATTTACCCTATTTTAAAACAATACTATGTCGTCTTGCCTCGTTTAAGTGTTTAGAAATCCCTATCGATAATATGGCGTCCCACATACCGACCAAAATTCACAAACATCTCAACGGATAAGCAAACACAATATAAAACATTTTTATATTCACTAACAAATACGCGCTCATATCTATTATTACACTCAACTCATTTTAGAGTACTACTGACTCTACCTCTAATGAGTAACACCCAACAGAGCAGGGTTGTCGCTTAACCATATGCTCTGATACCACTTTGTCACGTACCAAAATTTTCGACTTTCGAAAATTCGACATCGATACTCCCTTTATCGACTGCCGAGAAATCGAATGCCGGAAACTCCAATAGTGAGGGTTTTAAAAAGAAGAAAAAGGTAGAAGAAGAAGAAAGAAAGAAGAAGAACAACAGAACAGCATCAGAACAGAGACAATATCAGAATCTCACATATCGCAGCGGAACAATATATAATAGATAAACACTAGTCTTTTAAAACAAAGAACTATATCAGTTTATACATACATCAATCAGAGTCAATATACAACAATGGACAGTTATATAAACTTGTCCTCATACAGAATACACAGCGGAATAAATACTATCAGATACAAATACTACGTCTCGCCATCCAGCTTATCTCCAAAGCTCCAGAATATCCATATAACCTAATAATCTAACTCTAGACTGCCCGTGTGGAAATTGGTGGGCACCCAGAGTTTAGAAGGGAAACAATAAACTCCGAGTCAGTCATGGTGACTGGTGTGAGATCGTAAAACAGTTATTCTTTATAACGACAAAATAATTTTCAAAGTCAATTCGAAATGCTTTTTGGAAAATGAAACTACCATAAGACCTCCCACCACACACACAATGCAAACGCAGACTTGGAGGAGATTTCTTCTTATGTTAGTCAAAGATGCTTACTACGCAAAAATCAAATCATTTTGGATATTATTATTAGTGCATAGTGTAGAAATCATTTCGAAAGTAGAATATAAATCTTAGCCAGCATAGGTACCATTATATTATGCCTGCTATAGCTGCCTCCTGAGGAGACAGGTTATACAATTGAAATCGTAAGGGCTCGTATTGTTTCTTTGGATTTCCAACAAATGGTCAGGCTAAGGAACTTCCTTTTCCACGATGGGTACGTCCCTGGAATAGAAGACCCGAGAAATAACCTAACATTACGGTTAGATCTCTGCCAACACAAGGCCGGGTTACCTTTGCAAAAATAGGTAACTACTGACACGCATATGTCATCCCCCGATCGTCACCGATCTTCCCGAGGATCCCCGATTCGCAACAACCACAAAGAAATAAATTTGCAGCAACCACAGAGGTTAAGTATCTGGGCTCCATACCATGATACCACCTTTATCCAGAAGGAATGACATACACTAAGGGGTGCTACTCCCTAGAACCTTGCCGCATCCTTCCTGTTTCGACCATTTCCGGGGTGTGAGGCTCGACGAAGTCTCGTCCACAAAGCTACGCTTTCTCAAAAAGCCCTGCTTCGGGTCAAACAAAATGATCAACCTATGATCACAAAGATATAAGATCAAACAAATGATCATATCACAAATGATCAAACACTGATCATTTCACAGCAACACTCAGTATGCCACGTTACCAAATTGGGATATATCGCTGATAAATTTCAACTACATAACCTCTGAGCTCGTACGTCTCAGAGAAGGGTGTTAAGCTAAGAGAATAAATCCTCCGCCACCAACAGAAATGTATTTGAAAGAAATCAGCTTTATATCTCAAATTGTAACGTCAGACACACAATCCATACAAGTCTGTTCCGGGATCGAACAGAACCGAAGGCACTCCTCACGAAGCCCTTGCATATCCGGATAATTTTCTAATCACGTCCGGACTTCCCGTCACTAAGGGTGATAAAACCTCTAAATCGGAGATCAGCCGATGTAGAGTAACTCGACGGTAATCCTTCCGTTTTCAAAAATATCCGGTCTTCAACACCGGTCATCGAATGCAATTCATAACGACGTATCACATATTCGGAATGGGTTATACGACCCCATGGTCCTTTCCCGGCTAACCCGAATAGTGAGCGATTATTTAAAATAAGTGTGGCATTCAATTCATCCAATTCACAACAAATACCTATCTAAAGGTAATTATTGATAGTCGGTTATTTAACTATCAATAAAGATGCGCAACATCATCAGATTCCAAATAATTTTCCAAATTATTTTATCTTCCAAAATATCTTTTACTAGATATAAAATTTTCCACACTTCAAAAATAAATCAACGTTTATTTTTTCTAAACAGTTTCCCTTTCCTTTTATAAATTCCATAGTGAATTTATATTTCAAAAATATTTACTGATATACGATTTTCAAATCGATTTCAAATATATTCAATTTCAATTTACCTTTACAAAGATAAATTCTCAAACGTTCACTTCATATTGGAAAAGCAATTCCATACTTATTTAAAAATAAGTGTTTCACAAATCTATTTATTTTCAACATTTGAAAATATTCGATATACTTAAATCAAATTAAGTATATATTCATTCTTTAAGGAAAACATTCTTTTAACATCTATTTGAGTCAAAACGAATGTTGCGTAAAACATCGTTACGACGACTCGAAATCAATAGTATAGGGATTCGGAATTAAGATAGGTATATATAAATCCCAATACTATATAAAACATTTTCTTTCGAAAATCATTTACTATAACAACAGTGTTATAGTCCATATTTTCCTTATTTTTCGAAAACGTCTATTTCAACAATAAAATGTTGAAATCTATGCTTTCGATTCATAATACATTTTAAAACATCTTTAAAATGTTTAACTTCATTTTTAATATCACTTCTTCAAAAATAAATCCATTTTTATTTAATAATATATTCACTGTCCAAAATCGTGAATATAATTCACTTAACCAAATTTCAATCATCTCTACACATTTTTATCTCAATAAAAATTCGCTATCCAAAATCGCGAATATATCTTCTTTAATAACCTCCTACATTTAATTTATCAAATCCAATTGATTTCGAGTTTATAAAACAACGTTTATAAATTCTATCTCCATTTTATAACAACTTCGGTTTATAAATCTCATTTTATTCACCATTCGATTCATAACTCAAACTTTATACCAACAATCCATATTATAAGTTAATAACTTATAATTCCTTTATTTTCAAAAATCGTTCTTTCAAAACTTTACAACTGAAATGTTTATTCCTTTATAAATCATTTTAACATCGTTTCCATTTTATAAATTTCTTAATTCTTTATTTCAAAAGAAATTACTTTTTTGTTAAAATTCACAAAATCTTAACCTTTATAACTTTAAAGTTTTAACGTTTATTTATTTAAAATAAATCAATTCAACAATTTAAATAAACGTATATTTTCAAAGATCACTTTTAAAAATTCTCTTTAAAATCAACATCGTTATTTTTAAATTTCAAAATTTAAATCTGATGATGCAACAGCACCAATTCGTCAATCACAACAGCAAACATCATATATCAATATGATAACAGAATATACATCAATATCTGTAAATAAATAAATACGGGTGAGGAATCCAGTTGGATTCCTCCAACCTGTTTCCCTGCATCCACAGACGTTAGCACAATACCAATTCCACTTCGAGGTGGAATATCGCGGTATATGGGTTTTATAAAAATATACGCTTACTAACGGCGCAATAGGGTCTCATCCGCTATACGAGGCGGGAAATCATCAATCCAATATATACATATGCCAATATGTATATATTGCTATATATATAGATATATCCTACTATATCTAATATCACAACCAATAGAAATCAATCAAATCAATAATAACTGCAATTCATTTTGAGTGAGAAAAATCTCACCTTAGCTATTTATTTTGCCATCCCATTTCCTTTTCGGCTCGATTTTTCTTGCTTTATACCTTGTATAAATAATTTATACAATTTGTTAATATTCGAATCGACTGAACAATTAATTTTCGTTTTCAATTGTTTTAAATTAACAAATTTCTCTTTTAATAATTTTATTTAACTACAAATAAATTTGTAAAAACTAAATTTTCTTCTTTCTGCTTCTGTATATATATTTTATTTTCAGTTTGCAACAAAAATAGTTTACTGCACTGATAGTTTCGTTTAATCCAAAATCATATATAAATATCTACTGTACTTTTTCTTTGAAGATAATTTATATAAATTTTTCTTCTATTTTTATTTTTATAACAACGTCCTTTTAAATAATCCTTTAGTAATTAAAATAAATTTTAAATAAGTTAACTAAACAAATATATTGCTACATTTTGTTATCTTCAAACCGTTTAAAATCAATACCCTTTTAAATGAAAATATATTTATTTTTATCTATATATTTAAATGAAGATATATATATATATATATATACTGTAAACTTTTAAACTGAATTGGAATCTCCTTTTTTCTATATTTACATATGAATATTTGTTTAAATAAATCCAGATTAACAGTTATACCTCACTGCTTGGAAAAAAATCGAGATGCTCAAACGCACATCTCGTCACTGCGACCATCGCTTGAACAAACTCGCACGCCACTGATGTTGATCACGAGCTCGAGCTCGCTCTGCCTCCACGCGAACCCAAAGCCTTGTCGTCCCCGCCTTATCCTTCGCGTACGCCTCTCCAAGTGCCTGCGCGCGAACCCTAACCATCGCCTGCTCGCTGCTGCTGCCGCGTTCGCCTCCAGATCGAACGCCATCAATCGCCGCGCCTACTTGAAACCCCTACTTCAGTCGCGAGTCGATCGCTTTCTCGCCTTCGAGCCTACGCCCACGCGCGCCCCAAGCACCACCGCGCTCGCACGTGAGCACCAGTCGCGAGTCTCCCCCCAATCGGTCGCCATTGATTCGCTTGAATGGGAGAGTCGATGTCGTTTCTTTTGAACTGGAAATGGGGAAGGAAATTCCGTGGATTTGGGTTTTACAACGAGGAGGGAGACTTCGGCTGTCATTTGATTTCGTTTGATTTTAAAAGAGGGGAGGAGAGGTACGAAGGTATGGTGGAGGTAAGGTCGTGAACGTGGATTTGAACGTGCCCCTTTTCTTTTTGTTTATTATTATTAAATTTAAATTTTGTTTTCGATACGAATCTCAACGCGTTTACGTGTCATGTGCTCACAGAATAACTCCGAAAAACACGAAACTTGAAATCCGATAATAATACAATATTACGGACCCAATGGAACTGGTTTCGTCGAATTCCGAGACTGTTTGAAAAATAACTATTTTTAAATATCGGTTCAAACAATTAAATTTCAAAACTGAACGAAACAGTTTAAATTTCAATTCTGAAAGTTCGATTATCTTCGGTATTATCAATTCGAATTTTAAAAGCTTTTGAAATAATTTTCTTCGGCTTAAAATCGAAGATACAAATTTTTATTCAACATTCACTAGATTAAATTTTTAAAGTTTAATCGCAAATATCAAAGTTATATCCGGAATACAAATTAAATCATCGTTCAAATATTTAAAATTAATTAAATATTCTCAATTTAATTCGTTCAAAATTCTGGGTCGTTACAGGTAAGGTTTGGCAGGGTCCGGCTTGGAGTTCCCGGGGTTTTCAAGTATATTTCTAGATGTATACTTCATTTAAGGAGGATGCACCCTCTTAGTCATTTGTTGGAAAATTTCTCTTCCTTATTTGATTCGAACATTTGAATCTGTTTTTCTTTAATTGCAACGGGAAGAGTCAACCACTCTTCGCGGTGTTTAATTATTGATATTTGTCATTCTATTAAGTTTGGACTGTTACCTTATTTTGTCCATCCTATCAAGTTTGGGCTACTATATTGTTTTATCTGTTCTGTCCAGTTTGCATTTTGTTCGGATTATTTTCATTCTTTCTAGTTTGGTTTTTAATACTATTTATGCATGTTCTTATTTGGGTTTGTTTCCTATTGTTTATCTCTACTTTGTCCTGTATGGATGTTATTCTTGTGAGGTAAAAACCTGTTCCATGTTAGCGGCATGGTCTCACAGGACTTTTATATGTTCCAATTATTTGAGTTTTTTCACATTGGTATTTCCAGACTAATCCGGGTGTTATTTTGTTATAATGCTCGGGTCAGACCGAGTATTTTTCCAGGTTGGCTTTGATGTTAAGGAGTTCTTGAAGAGTAGCTGGAGGTTCACCTATTGTAGTGTTTTATTTTCCACTGTATTATATAGTATCCAAATCAGCAATTGTAAGGTCGGGATTTTATAACCGTTCAGCTAATAAGGTTGGTTTTTAACTTTGATATACTCTTTATTTTTTTGGAGTGATAGTTTTTTACTATCCTTATTATATTATATGTTGTCGATTTAGCTGTGAGATTCTGATTTTCTCTGTTCACTGTCTTTTCTTTTTATTTACCCTAATAATCTACCTTTTTTTGAATTGGATGCTCAACATTTGAACACAATGGTAGTATTCGGTGTCGACTTTCGATGGTCAAATAGGCGGGTCGTTATAGTATGGTATCAGAGCTGAAGGTTAAGCGAGAATCTTGGCTTTGGTAGGGTATAACTCATTAGAGATAGGTTACTAATACTCTAGGATAAGTTTGAGAGTATTATATATTTGAAAGCGTATTTTTTAATGATATAAAATCGTATTATATTAATTGGTCTATTGAGTTTTTATGAATTTTTGTCGAGATGTGGGACACCATGATGTCGATTGGGGTTTCTAAACACTTGAACAAGGCCAGCGAAAATGGTATTGAAAATTTTGAAAATTTAGCAAATTAAATATTTTTCCTCGGATTATATTTTATATATGTAAAGGAATAATTTTCAAAACTTTATATAGTTATAGAGTGTGTTTGTTTAATTGTGTTAATATTTATTTACTATCACTAACATTTGTTTAGTTATGCTTAATTAAATTAGAAGCATTGACTGTTGTTTATTAGTTGTTAAATTATGCTCGGTTTATTTAAGAGCATTTATCGCTTTGATTTAAAATAAACCCTTTTTGAATTAAGTTTCACAATTCCGCTATAAGGTGTTCGAAGAAAATGTTAAGTTAAAATTCACCTTTTAATAATGATGAGTTAAAGATTAAACTTTAATAAAAAGTTATTTAATATAATCTAAATAGTAGGATAAAACATCTAGAGAATAATTATTTGAGAAAATCCTATTTTAATAAAGAAAAGTTATTACAATATAAGACGATTTTATATAAGAGAAATTTTGTATAAATTTAGTTTATAATTTAAAAAAAAAGGATTTTTGAATTAAATCCCTTTATTTTTGAAAATAATTTCAAAGTTATTTTGAGAAATGAAATAGTAGTATTTTTGGAAGTAATTGAAAGTAAAAATATCTTAGAAAGTAATATTTTAAATGGAATGCATTTTCTTTGGGATAACTTGGAGGAAAACATCTCGATTAGATTTGTGGTAATCTGAATAATCTTCTAAGTAACGATCAGATGTTTGCTTAAGCGAACGTTGTGGAGTACTTAGTAAATTATTCTCTTTATCATTGTGTGATCGACATGAGTTCAAATTCGAACGAACCCAAACTAAGTTTTTTAATAAACAAATCGTTTGAAGTTATTATATATAAAAATATATGTAGTATGCTTTCAAAAATGAGTTTTGAAATTTAAAACTGAGTATTTAATTTTTAGTTCCCTTAAAGGGGATTGGTTTCAAAATAAAAATTATTTCTGATTAGAGATTGTTTTGATGAATGAGATTTTATCCTTAGATAAGTAGAGATAATTTAACACAGGTTTAAATTAGGTTAAACTGAATAGAAAGGTTTTGATAAACATTGTTTTATTAAAACCATAACTTTTGTTTAAAACATCTAAGTTGTATAAACTATTTGTTGATTGGGTCAAACCATAAGTATCTTTCATTTTAACACTCTAAGTTAAAGGAGTTGAGAGGTTGACTTGGTTTTAAAAGACCAAATTTTGATTAGACCTAAATTGTGAAAAGTAAAATAAAATTTGTATGTACTCTAAGGATATAGAAGAGTAATATACAAGTAAATAAAGTGGAATAAGTTATTATTTAATATTTTATAAAGAAATGACTTTATAAAATATTTTTAAAACTTAAATGAAAATTTATGAAATAATCCATATATAATTTTAGTGTTAAATAAAATACTAAGTTGAAATGTAAGTGATTTAGAAAAAACTACTAGGGTTAAGAAAGCAATAATTTTAGAGTAGAACTTTAAATTTTGTCCGAATGAATTTGGATAATCTTTTAAGCAATAACCAAAAGCTGTTGAGGAAAATGGTACGCTTAGTGAATTATCTATTTCAGGCAATCAAGAAAGTTTTGAACCTAAGTTAAAATTTGTTTATTAGTCATTTGACATTTTGAAACAATGTTAAGTACTAGATTTTTTCTTATGGAATTTAATTGATTGATTACATGATTATATATACCATTGTTTATAAAGTTTAAATTTATAGACAAAGGATTTTGAATTGTTGTTATTAGGACCTTAATCCTGGTGATTTTGAAAAAACAAAAGAGATTTTGAAGATTTTGGAAAAGAAATAACTTTTATTCGCTCTGGTTGATGTTTTTGGAGGAACCGGAATACCATTGGACGCTCTATGTTGTTTTGATTCAAGAGTTTCACCATGCTTTATTAGGAGGAATCCCCACCTTATCATTTTGATTTTTGATCTTTGATTTAATTCCAGTATGATAAATTTGAAAATAAATTTTTGAATTTAAAAACTAGGCATTTAGATCTAAATTCATCATTTGAAATTATTGGATGCATAGCATTTATTATAGAATATTCTTTGTATTTTGTCGCGTATAATTATGATATTGTTGTTAGTTGCATGTAGCTTTATTTTAAACTAGAGTTGCATGTAGATTTATATCTTGCTAGTTTTTACATGTAGAGTTACATCATATTGCTTTTGTCAATCTGATTCTCTTTTGGATTTCGTAAGTACAGGTATGTAAGAGATCGCTATTTGATTCTTGTGCACCTACATTTGCATAAAGGTAATAAATTACTTGCTAAAAATATATAACAAACACAAAAAGGTATGTAATAAATTTAGAAATTTATAATTGATTGATGATTTTATGCCCCGATTATGGGCAGCCACTTGGCTTTTGTTTTCTTTGGTTGGTTTAGAGCTGTAGAAGTAATTTGTAGTTGTTCCGATCGAGCCGCGCAAAGGAGACGCTGTCGAAATTTTATGTAAAATTTTGAGGTTTATAATAAGCTTAATAACTCATTTCAATTAATAGTTTTAAACTTAAGGATTTGGAAACATTTCCTTCCTTGGGAATTTCGAGGACGAAATTCTTATGGAGGGGGGGGGGGAGAATGTAGCAACCCAAATTTTGGTCATTTGATTTTAAATGTTTAATTAATTTTAAATATTTAAATAATTGGATTTTGAAATTTAACAACATATAATTCAAATATAAGGAATGTTTAAATATTGAATTGTGAATTGACTGTTAATTAAATGGATTTAATAATTATATTTAACTCCTTTTAATTAATAAATAATATTGATGAATTCCATTTGTAAATTTATTTACAAAAATAATAGGTTGAAAAAATATCGATAATTGGATCGAAAATATAAAATGATATTTAAATATGTGAAATTATCATTCTGGGGCACTGTCTCAGATTTTGAAGAAACCAGCGCCATTAGATTCGAAATAATAAATTATTGTACACCGTCGAGTTGTAACGATCAGACATACTGTGTGGTCGTACGAGCTCAAAACGCTTAGCAATTAATTTTAAATATAATTTGATTTAAAAGGCTAACTTCTGTATACTTTGGAAATAGGTCATGAAACTAGTTCTATTGAGTTCGGAATAGGGGTATTTAGTATAGAATGCCAGTCGGCACCCCCTATTGGAGTTCGAGATTTTTGGGTATGTTATGTTGAATATTTTAGAATAATATAAATATATGCTCTAGTTTATAGCCCATACCCTACGTTTTCTATCCCATGCCCTCCCTTACCCCATCATTTCAACTTTTCCCTCTATCCCCTATAAATCTGGTTCCAGTAAAGTACACAGAAAAAAGAGAATTTCTTCCTTTTAGAAAATCATATCAATTAAAATAAAAACCGAAAAAATATAAAGTTTGGATCTTTTTGTTTATTTGGATGAGATCTATATTTTGATAAGAGATTTAATGGAGTTCGGTGTTAAGGGTGAGTGTGGTAGCGCTGAACAACAAAGGCATGGCCTTTGTTCGATTACGGTTTTGGTTTTTGAATTTTCGAAAGTGAATTAGGCAATGTTGAGTTTAGATTTGGGTTAGGGAAGTGAAAAGGCATCATTGGGTGATAAAAATGAAGGATGCGGCTCCATCTATTCAAATGCGACATCAAGCAGGGGACGGAGGCTACTTCAGTTTGGGTTTTGATGAAGGATGTCATGCCGTGATTGGTGGGGTGGTTCGGGAGGAGCTCGCATAGCGAGGAGCAACGGTCTTGTTGGATCGATGTATCGTCGAGGAACGAGGGAGCTAGGAGGAGAGAGAAGAGGTAAAGCTATGGGTTTGGGTTTCTGTAGTGTATGAATAGTGAGGGAGATGAAGTTTTGGGAGGGAAGGTTATTATAGAAGGTAATTAAGTTTGAATTTGTAATTAGTGTAAATTAATTACATTATTTAGTTAGGAAACTTATAAATTGAATAATTTGCTCATACGAGGTCCGATCGAGACGAAACTTTTTGCATGGCGCTTGTAATGGTGAAATCTTCACAATGGAGTTAGTTTGGTTGGATTTGTTGCTAGTGGAATTTTTTGGCTAAAATCAAACTCCCGTTCGGTTTTAGTCCAAACCAGAACGCTTCGGCGAAAATTGGAATCAATGTGAGTTTAACCCACATTCAATACTATATCATATCTATGATGCTATAAACTATTATTGATTGCTTGGATGTTAGTTAAATTGTTTGATTGGTTGTTTGGTTGTTTGGTTCAATTTCCATTTAGAAAATATATGACATATTAATTTGATTGCTATGGACCCATATGATTATACATATCATCTATAACCATTGTTTTGCAGAGAGACCTTGAGGAGTTTCTCGCCAATAATTATTTATTTACATCCTTATGCTGTTATATTGATGTTTAATTGAAATAAATCTAGATATTCCATTTAAATTGTTTAAATATCGTTATAGCGATTTTTGCTATACCGTCGTCTATTGACTTTCATCTCCAAAACCATGTCGTATGTAGTTTGAACTTGAGTTTGTGTTTTTACTAAACAGAATTTAAAAAAAATTCTTTAATCGTATCAATTAACGATATTTTAAATTTATTAATCATTTTAATTAATGGTTATTTAAATTAATTAAACATTTTAACTAAAGATTTTGAAATTAATTAACCAGTTTAATTAATGATGTTTAAAAGTAATTAATCATTTTAAATAATGATATTTTAATTTAATTAATCATTTTATTAAGGACAAATTTTCAAAAGAGGCTGCTTTTTTAAACTATTAGCATAAATAGGCTAGTTTACAAACTATTTGCAAGTTTAGGCTAGTTTTGGCCAGCTCAGCGATGAGCTGGCCAGTATTTGAATAAAAATATTATGGGGCGCATTTGTGAATTGCGCCCATATAAAATTACACTGGCGCACTTGCCAAATTGCGCCGTAATATTTTTGACCAAATGCGCCCTGTAATATTTTTTTTAAATACTGGCCAGCTCATCGATGAGCTGGCCAAAACTAGCCTAAACTTGCAAATAGTTTGTAAACTAGCCTATTTATGCTAATAGTTTAAAAAAGCAGCCTCTTTTGAAAATTTGTCCTTTTATTAATGATGTTTGAAATTTATTAATCTTTTTTATTAATGAGATTTCGATTTAAAATAGATCATTTTAATTAATGATATTGAACTTTAATTAATCATTTTAATCAATGATTGTTTTAAATTTAATTAACTGTTTTATCAAATCATGTTTAAAGTTAACTAATCATGTTAACTAATGATTTTGAAATTTATTAATTACTTTAATTAGTGATGTTTTGTAATTTATTAATCTATTTTATTAACGATATTTGAATTTAGTTAAATTGTTTTAATTAATGATTTTAAACTTTAATTAATAATTGTTTTAGGTTTAATTAATTGTTTTAACTAGTGATATTTAAAATTTAGTTAATTAATTATTCTAATAAATGATGTTTTAATTTATCTTTTTAACTAATGATGTTTGAATTTAATTAATCCAATTAATTTATGATTTTTTAAACATAATTAATTGTTTTTAATTAAAGGTATTTAAAATTTATTTATCATTTTAATTAATGATGTTTGAGATTAATTATTCATTTTAATTAATGAATATTGAAATTTAATAAATCTTTTAATTAATGATATTTAGAGTAGATTAATTTAATAAAAGTGATTAATGTGAATTAACTAATTTGATGAAAGTGTTTTAAAGTTAATAAACTAATTCAGTAAAGGTTTCAAAGTTAATTTATTGATGATACAAAAGTGTTTGGAAATAATTAATTATTTTATTTAAAGATAACATATTTGTTTATTTAAAAAAAAATTATAAATGTGATTATCTTTCAGGATAATTAATATTGTTTTAAAATTTATAAAGATATATATTTAAATTATTATATTACCTTTTGGAATAATTTTTTTTTTAAATTTGTAAATAATGGTTTATAAAGGAGAAAATCCTTTAAAAAGGAATTATTTATAAATAAAGCTAAGTGTAAATTGTTTTGGGTTTATGGTAAATAATGTTTTAATGACATTTGTTTTTGACCCTTGTTTTAATACACTTAGTATTAAAAGTTTGTCTATTAAAATAATATTTTTAAAGAGTATTTCCAAAGTGTTTTTACCAATATTGAAATATGGAAATCAAGCACAAGTTCAGTTTTTAAAAGTAAAGTTCGATTTCGGTTATGGAAAAGTAGTTCCATAATCGTTATCACTTATATGGAAAGAATTTATTCATACTTTTAATGCTAAACGTTGAGGCTTGGACTCATTTTTATCTTAAAGGTTAAAGATGTCATCAAGGCAATGCCTAGAGTAACACTACCTCAACTTGCCTGGCTTCATTTTTAATCGAGATATAACACTTGTTTGGAATCGATTAGTAGTGTTAGATATATGATATTTAATTTCCATATAAGATTTTTTAATTATCCCTGATAGTTGATTATTAGTTATCGAATTCAGGTTTCTTCATGGTGTATCGTCACCTTTAAAACGATTTGCTGTTGTTTGAGCTTTATTATCCTTTGTCGGAAATGACTAAACCAAAGCGTGTATTTTTTGGGGCCTAGTTATGTTGGGTTGCTCCCATTACGGTATTTTCACATCTCATCTACATTTTTGTGCACCGTCACTTTAAAATGGTTATGATTTAGATGTGAAATATTTGAATTCTCGATAAGGATTGGCAGGGTCCGACTTGGAGTTCCCAGGATTTTCAAGTATATTTCTAGAGGTATAATTCTTTTAAGGGGGATGCACCCTCCTAATCATTTGTTGTAAATTTTCCCTTTCTTATTTGATTCGAACATTTGAATCTATTTTTTATAATTGCAACGTGAAGAGTCAACCACTCTTCGTGGTGTTTAATTATTGATTTTTGTCAATTCTATCAACTTTGGACTGTTACCTTATTTTGTCCATCCTATTAAGTTTGGACTGTTATCTTGTTTTATCCATTCTGTCTAGTTTGGATTTTGCTCAGATTATTATCATTCTTTCAAGTTTGGTTTTTAATACTATTTATGCCTATTCTTATTTGCATTTGTTTCCTATTGTTTATCTCTACTTTGTCCTGTATGGATGTAATTCTTGCGAGGTAAAAACCCGTTCTGTGTTAGCGGCATTGTCTCATAGGACTTTTATATGCTCCCCATTATTTGAGTTTTCCCACACTGGTATTTCCAGACTGATCCAGTTGTTATTTTGTTATAATGCTTGGGTTGGACCGAGTATTTTCCCAAGTTGGATTTGATGTTAAGGAGTTCTGGGAGAGGAGCTGGAGGTCCACCTATCATAGTATTTTATTTTCTGGTGTATTATATAGTATCCATATTAGCAATTGTAAGGTCGGGATTTTATAACTGTCCAGCTGATAAGGTTTGTTTTTAACTCTGGTATACTATGTATTTTTTGGAGTGACAGTTTTTACTGTCCTTATTATATTATATGTTGTCGATTTCACTATGAGATTCTGATTTTCTCTGTTCTCAGTCTTTTCTTTGTAGGATCGATTTCACCCTAGAGGAGGTGAATAGGGTGATACTATTAATTATAAAAATTTAATGCGGAAGTATATAAAATAATCGCAGCACTGATAATAGCAACATAGATAATAGCAGAATAAAGCAGAAATAGAACAACATAGAATTTACCCAGCTTCGATAAAACCTTGCCTACGTGCTGCCCCCAAGGTTTCTACTAGAAATTAAGTATTCAGACGCTTACACACGTAAACTCACGACACCCGCTATTGACTAACCTAACTCTATGCTCAAAACCCTACCACAACTCAGCCACTGAGTTGTGAATTCTCGAACTACAGCACTGTAGTTCATCTCTAGTCACACGACTAGACTGTACAACTGTTAAAAGAAAAACACAAATTTAAAAATAATTCAAAAATCAAAACCCTAATTTTAAAAATAAAATGCCTTAATAATTAAAATTCCAAAGTAAATAAAGAAGGCCGGCCCAAATATATTGAACAATGATCTCCTTTATCCTTTTATCTATGTCGGCATGTTCCTTAGTTCCTTTGTGAAATTGTCTGCCTTTTTCTTTTTGCTCGAAAACTTTCGTTCCTCTTCAATAAATTAGGGCTTTGTGATATTCTAAGGTGCCGACTCCAATTGTTCGATTGAATATATGATTCAGCATCCCTTGCTCTGTCGATCGATAGTTTCTCTGATTAGCACATGGCTCCTTCAAATTTGTCGAGTTCGGTATGAATTTGGTATGTGATTTTTTGTATTATTTCGTTGATATGCTTGAACACGATTGATGTTGTAGCCGATGAATGAAATAGGTTCAAATAGGATTCGAAATCCTAAAGTTTCATTTGTATATATTTATTTGAATTCGTCAATATTGTAGCTTGGTCATTCGATTTTGCTTGAGTGTTGGTGATTTCTTTAGACTTATTCAATTCGTATATTTTTGTTGCTTGATTATCACGGCTTTGAATTGCTTTGACGATGTTTTCCTTGCTCACCACGGTTTCGATTCTGTTGGCATTTTGACTTGTTCGAATTATTCGTCTGCAAGTTTAATTCAGCCATTTCTGAATTTTTGATAATCTGGACTTCGGCAACTTTGATTTGAATTTATTTTTGTTGGCATTTGACTTTGGTAAATTATTAATTTCTCTGTAGTATTTTCAACCTGATGCTTGTATGCATTGTTCACCTGTATTACTTTCTAACTTCTTCGGCTTCATGTGAATTTTTACCGTTGAGGCTTTGTTCGAATGTGATATTGGTCGGGGTTCACTTTGCGTCTGACTTCATTTGGTCTTGCATATTTGTACATGTCTGAACTTGTGCTAATATGTGTATAATATGCATACATATAGATTTTTTAGCTCTGGTCTACATTTGCTCATCTACTGTCTACATTCATGCCTGTACTGATTTTGAAATTCATTTGTATTTGCTCATCGATTTGTATTTGCAACCGTGTCTTGATTGCATTGAGCTCTGGTTTGTGTTTGAAACATGAACTCTGTAGCTTGTATTCATTATGTAGTCTGGTTATTCTCTGTTGCATTTTGTGTCACTTCTGCTTATCACATCCATGCTTATACTTGTTGAGGCTACTGCATCACTGTTGTCACACTGGTTCATTATTGACTTCATTGTTGTTTTATTTGCTTGAGTCTGATATGTGTACATATGTGTGTTGCATTGTTGTTACTTCGATTGCTTGCATTCATGTGGTAGCTGGACTTGCTCGAGTTGGTTTGGTTCATTGTTCTGGTTGACATTGTTTCAACTTGTATACATAGATACAGTTATGTGTATATATAGCTGTGTGCTTATGGAGCCTGGTTTAATTTTGTTTGATCATTAGCTTGTTGTTGCCTATGGTTTAATGTTTTCAGAGTTCGAGTTTCATACCCATTTCCTTATATCTGAAGCTTTTGTACTTCCTTTTGTACTTGAATGCATGTTGAACTTGGTTGTGCCGTCTGCACTGTATATTTCACCTGGTGTTTGCATTGAGCCATGTGCAGTTTCACTTGTGTTCTGGTTATGTTTTCTTAATGCAGTCTTGTTGTATTAACATTGTATTTGACTTGTGCAGTCTGCTATACTATGCAATACATGTATGTATACATGTGTGTATTCATATGTGTGTATGTATATATGTTTGTCGCACCATGGAGTTTGATTGCGTTTCATTGATGTTGAGTTCATTTGTTTTGAGCTGGTTCGATTTGATTTCACTGCACTGGTTTAAAACAGTTGTGAGTACACTTGATCCTCTGGCCTGATTTCTTTGTTTCAAATCATGTAAACTTGTTATGTACTTGAATATTTGTGTGCTTCATGGTTGATTTGGTTCTGGTCTTGTTTCTCTTGATCATTTTATTGAACTTGCACCTGTGTTGAATCCAGCTAATAGCTCAGGTTTGACCTTGTGCTAATATCGTGACTTTATTTGTATTTCACTTGAGTTGAACCCGGCTTTTAATTGGGTTTGACCGTGTTCTCACATGTCCCTGCATTTTATCAAGTGTATACCGAAGTGCACGGCCTTATGGCATGTACAGTGATACACTTTGCATGTCATAAGTTGTTCGTGTATGATGAATTCAAAATAAATGACGAACAACCCGAACAACTGAGACAAATAATATTTTCAAAATACATTTTATTTTACACTGTAAAATATTTCTTTTTCAATTTTACCGTGTCAGCGTTTATTTTGCAAATAACTTAGATGCTGGATTCAATCTAGAATAGAGTTGAAGAGTAATACGAGTGAATGAGTGATATGTAGTGAGGTGCAAATGTAAGTATAGTGAAAATTGTGATGTAATCAAATTTGTATTGTAATTGAAATTGTTTATATATAGTGAGAGCTCAAATTTGTACAATTCAAAAATTTTATAAATATTTGTTTGAATAAAATATTTATTTGAATTTGATTTCTGAGTTATTTATTTTATTCAGCAAATAATTATTTTAATATGTGAAAATAAAATAGTACATTAACAAATACATTTAAATGAATATATATATATATATATATATATATAATATATGTTTATTATCATCAAACAAAAATCATATACTTGCATATTCAACAATCTCCCCCTTTTGATGATAACAAACATATATTTAAGATTTTGAATGTATTAAATGTATTTGATCATTCAATTTGCTCCCTCTATTTGAATGCTCCCTCTCTACACAAAGCTCCCCCTTCATATATGCGTGAAAAATAAATAAAAATATGCAAATCGGCCTAGATGCAAATAGAAAATACAAAATAAAATATTTGACCTTTATTTATCAAAATCTTAGGCCCTGTTTGTTTTCATTTTTAGCTTTTTTTTTAGTTTTTGAAGCCCATTTTCAGTTTTTCATTTTTAATGTTTTTAATATTTTGGAAAATTTATTTGGTTCTACTGTTTTGAAAAGTAGTTTTTAAACTAAAAATCAAAAATGAGATTCCAAAATAAAAATGCCAAATTCAAGTTTGGGTAGAATTTGACTGTAAAATATACAAACGATATGAAATGATATCATTTCTAACATGTCTTCGCAGTTGAATGTTTCAGTTGATAAACACACAAACTACAGCCAGTTCTAGTGCATGCGTAGCAATCCAAGTACTCTACTACATTTAGTCTATAAATCCATCAAAAATAACACTATCATAGCTACATTTTATTGCATAAATTTTGTTGTTTCAACTGAAGCAGCACAATAATTTGTGTGAAAAAAGTTATTGTAGACTGAAACATGATAAGAAATTTGTCGTATCAGCAGCTTTAATCCCCTTTCCTTTTCAAGTATCGGCTCAATTTAATGGGATAAATTCTCACTAGAGATTGTTGAAGTCTCATTATCCACATTACATAACTAGGACTTATGACTGATTTCTTCTTTGAGCTTTCTTTCTTCTGAATCTGGTCTGACAAAAAATTGGTAACACATCAAAATCACTTATATAGTTTTAAAACACCAAGTAATATGAATTTCAGAGAACTATTAAAGCCTATGCCTAAATATCAATCAAATCAGCAGAAGTCGCTAGACTGCCACGTTGTCGATTCAAGTTGAAGAAGTAATGAAAGCCTGAGTAGAGGCATCTGCTGAAATTAAGGCAAGCTGTATGAACAACAACATGGTTAGGGATACAAAAAGTAATAATATGAAATAATGAGAAAATATATCACCGACAACTCCTTACCTATCCATCAGTTTTTAAGATGTACATGCATTGACAGTTTAATTGACTTATACTACTTTAGATGTTGAGAATGCGTAGAAAAAATTGATCTTACCAGCCCTTACCGATATATGAACAAAATTAAATAGAAATCAAAATAGACAGTCCAAAATCTAGTATGTACTACTAAACTCTATGTACAAACACAATCAAATAATGTTACACAATTAATTATTTTCACCTTTAACTTATACCATGCCTATTTCCATTCAAATCATCTTAAATGTTCTGGTACTATGTAGTACAAGCATGGAAGAGTTTATTTAGATGAAGCCTGAGTAGATGTATATGCTACAAATATGCACTGCAGTTTATTCATCTAAATTTTTATAACAGGATGAAAATAATTTGAACAACAATTTGTGAAAATTTAATAGCAAGCAATGTTAAGTTACCTTACTTTTTCCCTTAGCTGAAGCTTTGCTAAGCATACTAGTTTGTAATGCCTTAAATGCATCGAATTCAAACTGATGTATTATTTCACCATCAATCCCAAGTCCATATAAGTTAAATGGAGCTAGAACAAATTTGATATGAAAAAAAATGACAACATGCCATGTAAAAAGAAATTTATAACATTTAACTGAAATCATGTATGTGAAACAGAACTCTAACCACATACACATGTAACTCGTGATAGAAGTACCTTAAAACTGTTTAACTACGAATTCAACAAAATATCATGACATTGGTTCCTTTGCCTTACTATGACCTCTCATATTCTATGTAAATAATTCAGTAGAGATAAATATTCAGGGCAACCATGGTCAAGTTAGAACTACAAAAACTATAGTTGGATTAAGAGTTCACCTATATTTGTTCTTCTAGTTCTAATTTTATTCCTTCACGATTACATAATTAGAATTAAAACTTCACATCACCTTTTTAAATATTTGTTCAACCCACCTTTTTAAAATTTTAGGGCAGCCATGGTCAAGTTAGAATTAATTATAAAGATAGTTGATGAAGAGTTCAAAATTAACCAAGCCATGGTCAGGGTATCACTCAAGCATCATCTTTTATCTTCCTTGCAAAGGTCTTACTCAATCCTAACAAAAATCAATAAAATTGTGTTTCTAGTCCTAAAACATTCATGTCCAGGTTTTATCATGAACTAACAGAGCTGGAACATCACTCAATAACCAAATAGAGCTACTTCTATACAAAGTTTCTGCTCCTAAAATTGTGATTTTCATTGCATGTGAACAAGCTCAATGATGCACAAATTTAAAACTTAAACAGAGCTACTTCTATAGTGTTTAAAAAAAGGCTAATCATATATGAATAATTCTTACTATCTACTTTTCGTTACTTTCCAAACATTTTATAATCTATAAGGTATCATAAATGACTAATCCTTGGTTTCTCTTAGGATATTTTTTTTCCAATAATGGTTTAATAATTCCAACTAAAATATTTTCTATCCATCTAGGTATATAATATTGATATTAAATATAACACACATTACTTTGGATTTTCAAACAAAATTTTCTACATGGTAAATTATTTAATAATATAGTGTCCATTCTTTTGGTTGCTTATGTCACATATTCAATTGTAAATGCAAAACCAATTTAAAAAGTGGATAATAAGTGACTAATATACTTCTTGAACATAGTATTCTTTCCCGTTACCTGTATGAAATTTTACATAAGAGCATGAATATTTATATGCATTAGTGTTGCCTTAGAGTTGCATCCTTGGTTAATTTGTACAATAACTCATTTAAATGTACTGTTATTATGAGTTTCTTTTGTATACTAAATTTATCATAGTATATTAGATAACAATAAGAATGCTTGTCATTTACTAGTTTTGTAGACAACCAATATCACACCATCAGCAAACTTTTCTTCTCACTAAAAATAGTAATAGACGTCTGAATTTTATCAAAGATAATTATTACATGTTATATCTCAGTATGTCAATATCCCATGTTATAAAGTGTGGGCATTTCTCCAAATCTTTTAAAGGAATCAAATACGTTGTTTAAGGTGTAAAAAGATCAATGAATTTACTATTCAAGCACTCTCAGACAATAATACTAGAAAAATTTAGCTTCAATCATGTTTCTGTCAGAACTTTTCATTTAACGATATATAACAAAAACACAAACAAATGTTTTATTCACTAAATTTAAATGGGTATTAAGTCCCATTTTTCAAATATAGAGTATTATCTTAGGAAAAACTTATTAATCTTTCACAACAAGGACATTATATCTACCTGTACCAAATTCAAAATAGTATACATATTATCATAACCTAAAATAAGAAACAGTTCATGCTCAACTAGAACATAATATCAGTAATGGTAAAGAAAAGAGCTGCAGCATCGGCCCTAACAAAATGAAGATATTACCAAAGGCATGACCTGAGCAACCTTAATACGGCCTTTGGTGACTAGCACTAAATGACAATACTCACATCAATTGTAAAATTTATAGTATTTCAATTCTAAAATTATTAAGGTTCAGATAGAATGGAGAATTAAGCAATGTGTGGTAAAACGGAGATGATGCCTCTTTACAGTCCATAAATTCAACTTATGGTAAGCTACTAATTGAATTAATATGTGTTTTCGACACATATACACATCCAGAAATACTGAAAAGGGTAAATACAATTCTTAGAAAAAGCACATGCATGATTTAAACAAGAAATATGCCCACTATATACACTACAAATTAAGGAGCCTCCATTCAGAAAAAAATGTTAAGCGACAGACTAAAGATAGCAATGAATATTGAATAATACCATAAAAAACGAACAATCAAAATAAAGTACCTGCAAAAGATCAATATGTGATTAGTAGCCTAACACTAGATATTATTAGCTGCAAAAGATAAATATGCGATTACAAGTAAAACCCTAATTCACAAAAGTAAATCAAAGGGATCATCAAATCATTCGCGTTTAACCGAAACAAGAGTGGAATTTACCTGATTTTTGATGATTTTGGAATAAAATATGATGAAGAATACGATTTCGCTCACAAAATAATTTATCGATTTCACGGCCGGAGAAAAGAACTAGGCTTCAGAACGCGTTTAATTTACATTTGGGTTTTGAGCGACCAAAAACTGGGAAAACAAAAAAAAACAGTTTTCAATTTTTTATGTTAAGCCCATTTTGAAAAATGATTGTTTTCAAAAATGAATTTTACAAAATGGTAAAGCAAACGAGTTTTCATCAGTTTTCAAAATTGAAAACTAAAAATACTCTGAAAATGGGTAACCAAACAGGCCCTTAACTTTTCTCTCCCCCTTTTGTTATCAGCAAAAGAGTAATAGTTTTAGAAAAAAAAGATATATTGATAGACATTAATACAATATTAATACCCAATCGAGTATAAATATAAAATTTCAACAAAAAATCAAACAAAAATCATAAATACTCTGTTAGGTGCATATTCCACTTTAGAATGATAGGGATGATGTCAGTATACAAAACCATATAGTTGTGTCTATTTGTGGTATATTTATATTAGGAATTTGAATATCTACTAACCATGCATAACCGTTAGGACTTTTAAATGAGATTAGTAGTATTCCAAATTTTGATTAAAAAATGAATTCAAGTATCTTCTAACCACGCATAACCGTAAGGACTTTTAAATGGGATTAGAATCAACTTGTCTATTTAACCAATCAATTTTGATATGCGTTCCATACATGCATAACCGTGAGGACTTTTAAATGAGCATGGAAGCACATAATCCAAAATTCCATGTAATTCACCCATGCATAACCGTGGAGACTTTTAATGAGAGTGAATACTTGGATGTTTTTATTGCTAAAATATAATAAAATAAAGAACAAATAATTTCCCCTTTAAAATACCACATATTGACATACTATATTGGATTATGATGAGTGATGGTCATTAGAAATATGATAGAAATAGAAATGGTCATGGAATTTTTACCAACAGGAAGTTTTTACAACTCTTGTTTAAATTTCTAATTTTTTTTACTAATTATACTGTCTCAAGTTATAATTTATGATTAATATCAACACTCATCACTTTTTCAATCACTATTTATCTTTTCGATAATTAGTAGGGAGTCAGATTAGTTAATGTAGTCATTTAAAATCAAATCCAAAGATAATTATAAAATCAAATTCTCTAAAATGACTAATCTAAAACAAGGTCAACTATTTTCTGAAGGGGTTTTATAAAAAAAATGTTTGCTTACTGAAAATCATTTGAAATGAAAAATATGCAGATATCTTTTCTAAAAATGTTATGCGGCTAATGAATGTCTCTACATAAAGCACGTTCCACTAGTAATTTTTCTACCAACTAGATTACCAGTGTAATCTGCATCTGAATTTCTTGTTGACTCAAATTTGTCATTAGTTGAATGTTATAGACCAGACCGTGAAGTGTGCAACAAAATATCTTAAAATCAATTTTAACAGCTTTTAAATGAAGTTGAATTGAAGCCGTATGAATAAACAAATAGAAACCATAGTGTCAGATCCAAAAACAAATATATCCACGTGTATCATGAGTAATCATCAACCAATAAAACAACATCATTAGTTCAAACAAATTTATATGAGCTAGTCCAGAGATTATAGATGTACTTACAGTGTTCTCAATATATAAATATAATTGGCTAACAATTTTGAATAAGTCAGAATCAACATTCATTATCACATAACTGGCTGATTTAATTCAGATTATGGTGCAGATTATCACATTTAATATGTCGTTCAAGATAGATGTACCTTTACCTATTTTACCTTTACCAATAATATTTTGATGTTGCTCATTGTGATTCTGCCACCTTTATACTAGGCTAAGGAACTTTGATTTGATGCCCGTTGTGTGCTTGGAACAGCCAGAATCCAGGTAACACTATTGTTGTTCCTTAGCCTGCTACCACACCTACACGAGAAAAGATTTTTGTGACCTATTTGTTTTTATAGGTCCATGGTTGTTAGTAGCAAATGATTTTTAAAAATATGTTTGTGGAGACCCAAAAATATTTATATTTGTTCCTTATGGCACCCAGATTTGTTTAACTTGAAGAGATTTTATATTCATGCCTTTTGGAACCCAAATTGGAATGGTTTTCACGTGTTTGGGTCTATACCAACAAATATTCTGATTGTGTCTAGTTTTACCACATATTGTGCACTTTGAATTAACTTGATTAATTTCATTTCTATCACGTTCTGATTGATTATACCCAAGTCCTTGTCTAACCATATTAATAGTTTGTTTCCCTAATAGCATATTTAACGATCTTTCACTTTTTGAAAATTTTCCTAAAGTCGTAGACAGTTGTTGGACTTGTGTTTTGAGAGATTCATTTTCATTTAATAATTGTATGCACTTTTTAATAGAATTTTCTCTCCTAGTATTTTCACTTTATTTCAAAATCAGAATTTCATTTTCAAGCGATTTAATTTTAATTTCTGACTTTTTAATCTCTTCTTCAAATGTTGGACACTTATCACACTTAGGGCTCTTGCTTTGATAGTTTTTAACCAATTGATCAAGCTGTTTATTTAAATCTATCAAAGTATCTCTTTGTGATTCCATTTTAGCGTATTTCTCCCTAAGTCTTTCGAAATAGCCATTTACTTCGTGAAAATATATAAGTAATTCTGAATGAGTAAGTTTTGATACCTCGCTTGGCCTGTCATCATCATCACTGTTAGTTATATCACCTCGAAGGCACATATCTACTTTTTTGCTCTCACTGCATGTGCTTTTATCATCTTCATCTGTTTCATCCCAAGTGGCTGCAAAACTTCCCCTTTTCGATTTCTTTTCTTGGATGAATCGATTTTGTGGGCAATTGGGCTTGATATGACCGGGTTTGTTGCACTTGTGACATATGATTTCTTGCTCTTCTGAGTTGTCTAGTGCTTTGACTATTCTGCTTTTCAATTTTTTGTTTAGAGCTGGATTTCCGTATTTGCGGTTCCACTTTTTGAATCCTTTTATTAGTAGCGCCAACTCAGTTGCTCCATCATCATCATCATCACTTTCCGTTGTTCCTTTAAGAGCTATTGATTTCTTTCGAGTATCATCACCTTCTCGTTCTTCCTTGAATTTCATTTCTAGCTCATAAGTGGTGAGATTTCTGATGAGTTCATCAACTTTGATCTGCTTCAAATCCTTTGATTCTTGAATAGCTTTGACTTTGGCTTCAAAATTTCGTGGAAGGACTCTGAGGATTTTCTGGACTATCTCCAACTCTGTGTATGATTTTCCAAGAGCTTTTGATTGGTATATAATATTGGAAAATCGTCCGGACATCTCTTTGACATTTTCATCCTTAGCCATTGTGAAGTTCTCGTATTCGCTACGAAGCATGGCAAGGCGAGATTCTTTGACTTGAGATGTTCCTTCGTGAGTCACTTTGAGTGTGTGCCAGATTTCCTACGTAGTTAGACAATGTGAGACGCAATTAAATTCAATTTGATCCAATGAACAAATAATAGAATTCACAGCTTTGGCATTTGCATTTTGTAATTTATTTTCTAGATCTGTCCATTGATCCATCGGTTTATCTATTCCTTGATTATCTACCACTATCGTTGGCGCTTTATAACCTGTCTCAACAATATTCCAAGCATCAATGGTTTTCAAAAAAAAAATTCATTTTATTTTTCCAGTAAGCGTATTCACCATTGAACATTGGTGGTCTAACTATGGACTGACCCTCTGCAAAAGCATTATTAAAAGAAGCTATTTTAAAAATTCAAATTTTTAAAACAAAAATTGGTTTTTGAAAAATCAAATTTTTTGAAACAAAAATTGACTTCTGTTCCTAGCTCTGATACCACTTGTAGGATCGATTTCACCCTAGAGGGGGGTGAATAGTGTGATGCTATTAATTATAAAAATTTAATGCAGATTTATATAAAATAATCGCAGCACTGATAATAGCAACGCAGATAATAGCAGAATAAAGCAGAAATAGAACAACACAGAATTTACCCAGCTTTGGAAAAACCCTGCCTATGTGCCGCCCTCAAGGTTTCTACTAGAAATTAAGTAGTCAGATGCTTACACACATAAACTCGCGACACCCGCTATCGACTAACCTAACTCTATGCTCAAAACCATGCCATAACTCAGTCACTGAGTTGCGAATTCTCGAACTATACCACCGTAGTTCGTCCCTAGTCACACGACTAGACTTTACAACTGTTTAAAAGAAAAATAAAAATTTAAAAACAATTTAGAAATCAAAACCCTAATTTTAAAAATAAAAGGCCTTAATAATTAAAATTCCAAAGCAAATAAAGAAGGCCAGCCCAAATATATTGAACAATGGTCTCCTTTATCCTTTTATCTATGTCTGCCCGTTCCTTCAATCCTTTGTGAAATAGTCTGCCTTTTTCTTTTTGCTCGAAAAATTTCATTCCTCTTCAATAAATTTGGGCTTCATGATATTCGAAGGTGCCGAGTCTAGTTGCTCGATCGAATATATGATTCAGTGTCCCTTGCTCTATCGATCGATAGTTTCTCTAATTAGCACACAACTCCTTCAAATTTGTCGAGTTCGGTATGAATTTGGTATGTGATTTTTTGTATTATTTTGTTGATATGCTTGAACTCGATTAATGTTGTAGCCGATGAATGAGATGGGTTTAAATAGGATTCGAAATCCTAAAATTTCGTTCGTATATATTTATTTGAATTCGTCAACATTGTAGCTTGGCCGTTCGATTTTGCTTGAGTGTTGGTGATTTCTTTAGACTTATTCAATTCGTATATTATTGTTGCTTGATTATCACGGCTTTGAATTTCTTTGACGATGTTTTCCTTGCTCACCACGGTTTCGATTCTGCTGGCATTTTGACTTGTTCGAATTATTCGTCTGCAAGTTTAATTCGGCCATTTCTGAATTTTTGATAATCTGGACTTCGGCAACTTTGATTTGAATTTATTTTTGTTGGCATTTGACTTTGGTAAAACTGTTAATTTCTCTGTAGTATTTTCAACCTGATGCTTGTATGCATTGTTCACCTGTATTACTTTTTGACTTCTTCGGCTTTATGTGAATTTTTACCGTTGAGGCTTTGTTCGAATGTGAATTGGTCTGGGTTCACTTTGCGTCTGACTGCATTTGGTCTTGCATATTTGTACATGTCTGAACTTGTGCTAATATGTGTATAATATGCAGACATATAGATTTTTTAGCTCTGGTCTACATTTGCTCATCTGCTGTCTACATTCATGCTTGTACTGATTTTGAAATTCATTTGTATTTGCTCATCGATTTGTATTTGCAACTGTATCTTGATTGCATTGAGCTCTGGTTTGTGTTTGAAACTTGAACTCTGTAGCTTGTATTCATTATGTAGTCTGGTTATTCTCTGTTGCATTTTGTGTCACTTTTGCTTATCACATCCATGCTTATACTTGTTGAGGCTGCTGCACCACTGTTGTCACACCGGTTCATTATTGACTTCATTGTTGTTTTATTTGCTTGAGTCTGATATGTGTACATATGTGTGCTGCATTGTTGTTACTTCGACTGCTTGCTTTCATGTGGTAGCTGGAGTTGCTCGAGTTGGTTTGGTTCATTGTTCTAGTTGACATTGTTTCAACTTGTATACATACATATAGTTATGTGTGTATATAGGTGTGTGCTTATGGAGACTGGTTTCATTTTGTTTGATCATTAGCTTGTTGTTGCCTCTGGTTTCATGTTTTCAGACTTCGAGTTTCATACCCATTTCCTTATATCTGAAGCTTTTGTACTTCCTTTTGTACTTGAATGCATGTTGAACTTGGCTGTGCCGTCTGCACTGTATATTTCACCTGGTGTTTGCATTGAGTCATGTGCAGTTTCACTTATGTTCTGGTTATGTTTTCTTAATGATGTCTTGTTGTATTAACATTGTATTTGACTTGTGCAGTCTGCTATGCTATACACTACATGTATGTATACATGTGTGTATGCATATGTGTGTATATATACATGTTTGTTGCACCATGGAGTTTGCTTGCGTTTCATTGATGTTGAGTTCATTTGTTTTGATCTTGTTCGATTTGATTTCACTGCACTGGTTTAAAACAGTTGTGACTGCACTTGATCCTCTGGCCTGATTTCTTTCCTTCGAGTCATGTAAACTTGTTGTATACTTGAATATTTGTGTGCTTCATGGTTGATTTGGGTCTGGTCTTGTTTCTCTTGATCATTATATTGAACTTGCACCTGTGTTGAATCTAGCTAATAGCTCGGATTTGACCTTGTGCTAATATCGTGACTTTATTTGTATTTCACTTGAGTTGAACCCGGCTTTTAATTGGGGTTGACCTTGTGCTCACCTGTCCCTGCATTTTATCAAGTGTATACCGGAGTGTACGGCCTTGTGGCATGTACAGTGATACAATGTGCATGTCACAAGTTGTTCGTGTATGATGAATTCAAAATAAATGACGAACAACCCAAATAACCGAGGCAAATAATATTTTCAAAATACAATTTATTTTACACTGTAAAATATTTCTTTTTCAATTTTACTGTGTCAGCTTTTATTTTGTAGATAACTCAGATGCTGGATTCAATCTGGAATAGAGTTGAAGAGTAATACGAGTGAATGAGTGATATGTAGTGAGGTGCAAATGTAAGTATAGTGAAAATTGTGATGTAATCAAATTTGTATTGTAATTGAAATTGTGTATATATAGTGAGAGCTCAAATTTGTACTATTCAAAAATTGTATAAATATTTGTTTGAATAAAATATTTGTTTGAATTTAATTTCTGAGTTATTTATTTTATTCAAAAAATATTTATTTAAATATGTGAAAATAAAATAGTACAATAACAAATACATTTAACTGAATATATATATGTTTATTATCATTAAACAAATATCATATACTTGCATATTCAACATTCTTTTTATTTACCCTAATAATCTGCCCTTTTGTCGATTGGATGCTCGACATTTGAACACAGTGGTAGTATTCGGTGTTGACTTTGGATGGTCAAAAAGGCGGGTCGTTACATTAAGTGTTCAATTTTTCACTAATAATATTTCAGTTTTTTTGTGCCTATACTAAAGTGTTTATTTCGTTTATTGGTAGATGATTTTAAAGTTATTCTGCTTTGTTAATCTATTGAATTCTTGCTGGTTTATATATGAATTACATTTCAAAACATAAAAGTTAAATATAAAAAATAAAATGAACCATAAAAGATAAGTACATTTAGATATTAGTTTTCATAGTTGTTATTTATGCTTTAAAATTAGTTATCAAGTATTTAAAAATATAAGGAAAAACATACTCATAATATATAACTATGTAAAAGATGTTTACGTGTTAATTTAGGATAACTTATGTTTTGTTATTTATATTAATAATGTATTT
This sequence comes from Allium fistulosum, assembly GCA_030737815.1. NCBI lineage: Eukaryota > Viridiplantae > Streptophyta > Magnoliopsida > Asparagales > Amaryllidaceae > Allium > Allium fistulosum. The sequence continues at coordinate 697,099,460 of CM060904.1, forward strand.
ATTTTATCGATCTTTATTTACTTCACATTATTTAATATATAATCTGCTATTAATAAATGTGTTTTTGTATTTTTTGTATTTTTTTTAAACTTCAATTTTTGTTTATTAGATAATTGACTGGTTTTGGGAAAGGAAGGATAGATTTATGGATGCAAGCAAGAGCTTTGTGTCTGTTAATAAAACAATGACAGTAAGTATTTATTTTGTTATTTTATTAGTATGCTATAGTGGTGGTTGTATGTGTTTAACCGTATTACTTTTTATTTGATATATTTTGTAGAAAAATGGTACTTCTCATCTAAAGAGAACTAAAGAATGTCTTTTAATACCTACTATGAGAAAATCATTGACAAATAAAATGCGTTGCAATATTTTCTTTCCAATTCATGAGTTCGATCATTGGAGTCTATTAGAAGTTGATTTGGAAAATTCAAAATGTGGTTTGTATGATTCTAATCAACCTTGACATTCAAATTCTAAGACTAGTTTGCATATGAAATGTGCACTTAAAATTATAAGATTCTTTTATTACTAATTTGTATTAAAATCTTAATTGTTCTTTCTTTGTATAACCATATACATTACTTTTTACAGGAAAATGTAGTGGATGACGAAGTTAAAAATTTGAAAGAAGAAGGTGTTAGTTTTAAATTGGAAAAGAAGAAAGTCTTTCTGGCTGGAAAATGTGCACATCAATCAAATGGGTAACTTAAGTTTACTTAAACATGAGACAAATAATTTTGAAGTATTGATGGTATATAATGAATTGCTTTATATATTTTAGTATGTAGTAGTAGTTCATTATAGCTGCTTTTTTGTTAAATTAAAATGTTTTTAATTTTTTAGGGTTGATTGTGGTGTCTTTGTGATGGTTGCTTTAGAAATACGAGTTAAAGGATCGATTTATCTGAAGTTGTAAATGAAGATCTAGTCAAAGAAATGAGCAGAAAGCTTGCATATGAAATTCTTTTAGATAAACCTAATTGTTGGATGGTGGAGAAGTTTTATAGTTCACGGCCAGAAAATTTTAATTGCTGAAGTTCAAAAGGAATAGTTTTGTTGTTAACTGTGGTTGTTAGGTGTTATTTTAACCTTGCTAATCTGGTCTAGAAGAAAATTTTACTTGTTGTATTAAGAACTTTAATATTTTTGTCTTGAACTTTATTTTTTTGTAGTACGGTTATGTTGTCAAATACATATTTTAGACTGTTTTAAAAGTTTTATGTTGTTCAAAACTTGAAGTAGCTGAAGTAATAATTTAACATTTATACTGTTTTTGATCTGTCTCTACAATGTGCCTCATTTTTCGTACTCTGTTGGTTTTTTATTTTATGTTTGTTTAGGTAGAAACATTATTTCTAAACTTTAATTATTAGCATAGTAAAATGGAAACGTTTAAATTTTGCAATGATAATGTTTATGATTTGGTAAATTTAATCTTTACAATGTTTATGATAATTCAATTAATTATGGATTTGATTATTCTACAAATTTTGTTGAAGTTGTTGGATGAATGGGATGTCATTATAGTTCTAGACTTGGGATATTTATCTCTTCCATTTTTATTTATCAAAATTATGTACTTATTCGTACATATTATAATATTCCAGAACCCATGTTACCTTGTGTTATATTAACCATGTTGCATTTGACTTCTTTATTTTCAATCTTAGAAGTGCTATTGCCATCGTTTATATATTGGCATGCAATTTAGTTGAATTTAACATCAATTACAGAGTTGTTTATGTTTCATTTTTGGTATTTTGTTATGAGTATTGTTTCATTTCATGGAATATGAAGAAGCTTATCATTACATAGTAAAGTCTTATATTTTCTCTAACTTAACATTTTATCTTTTGAATTTCTATTCTTATCTTTTATACTTCATATTTTATATTTTTATATTTATTTTTTATGTTTAGTTTTCATGTTTTATATTTTATGTTTTATAGTTTTGGATTTATCTTTTATGGGGCTTGGTTAAGCTTGGCATTTGTTTGGTCTTGGTTATCAATTTGGTTATGGGCTTAGTTATGAAACTTAATTATGTGTTTGATTAAAAGGTTGATTATAGGGCTATGTTATGGGATTTGATTATAGGGCTAGGTTATGGGGCCTGATCATGGTTTCGATTATCGGCTTAATTAACCACTAATATTATTATTGATTCAGCTACGAGGTTTGATTATGTGCTTGATTAAAAGTTCAATTATAAGGCTTGGATATAGGGTTTAGTTATGGGCTTGGTTATTGGCTCGATTATAGATTTGGTTATTAGTTCAAATATAGGCTTAGTTATGGGCTCGGTTATGGACTCACTTACAGGCTTGGTTATAGACTCGGTTATAGGCTTGGTTATGAGCTTGGTTATATACTTGATAATAGGCTTGGTTATAGGCTCGATCATGGCTTGGTTGTAGGCTTGGTTATGGGCTCGGTTATGGGTTTGGTTATAGACTCGATTATAGACTTGGTTATAGGCTCGGTTATAAACTTGCTAATATGCTTAGTTATAGGATCAGTTATGGGCTCGAACGGTCTTGGTTATAGACTTGATAGTAGGCTCAGTTACGAGCTCGGTTATAGACTTGATAATAGGCTCAACTATGGACTCAGTTATAGACTTGATAATAGACTCGGTTATGGGCTTGGTTATAGACTTGGTTATATGCTTAGTTATGAGCTCGGTTATAGAATTCATAATAGGGCTCGGTTATAGACTTGGTTACATGCTCAGTTATGAGCTCGGTTATAGACTTCATAATAGACTCGGTTATGGGCTCGATTATGAGCTTGGTTATATACTTGATAATAGACTCGGTTATGCGCTCGGTTATGGGCTTGGGTATATAGTCTTGGCTATGAGCTTGGTTATAGACTTGATAGTAGACTCTATTATGGGCTCAGTTGTAGACTTGGTTATATGCTTAGTTATAAGCTCGGTTATAGACTTGATAATAGGCTCGGTTATGCATTCGGTTATGGGCTCGGTCATAGACTCGGTTATGGGGCTTGGTTAAGCTAGGTTATATTTATATTTTTATCTTTTTTATACTATTATTTTTCTATTTTTATCGTTTATATTTCATCTTTAATATTTCTAGATTTATCTTTTATATTTTAGTTTTCATATTTTATATTTTACATTTTACATTTTAGATTTATCTTTTATGGGGCTTGGGTAAACTTGGTTATGGGTTTGATTTGTTCGGTTAACTATTACTTCTTTATATTATCAATACTACTTAATATTAATTATCAACTTGGCTATGAGGCTCAATTAACATTGGTTATATGTTTAGTCGAGATATATCGTTTAACCAAGATATATTGGTTAACTCAATTGGGGAGAAACCAATCTATAACCAAGATATGTTGTTTAACGGAGCTTACCTTTAAATGCAAAAGCTAACCGAATGCCAAACCTAATTGGATACATATGGATGCAAACGCTCATTCGATGCTAAGCCTGATTGGTACATATGGAACCAATCTATACCCAAGATATATTTTTTAGCCGAGCATATCATCAAATGCAAAAGCTAACAGGATATGAAGCCTAATTGAGTATGTATGGATGCAAAAGCTAACCGAATGCAAAGCCTAATCGGATACATATGGAACCAATCTATACCCAAGATATATTATTTAACCGAGCGTACCATCAAATGTAAAAGCTAACTGGATACCAAGCCTAATTGGGTATGTATGGGTGCAAAAGCTAACCAAATGTCAAGCCTAATCGGGTACATATATAACCAATCTATACCCAGATATATTGTTTAACCGAGCGTACTATCGAATTTAAAAACTAAACGGATGCCAAGCCTAATTGAGTACGTATGGATGCAGAAGCTAACCGGATGCCAAGCCTAATCAGGTATATATGGATGCAAAAGCTATCCGAATACCAAGCCTTATCGAATACATATGGAACCAATCTACACCCGAAATATATTATTTAATCGAGTGTACCATCGAATTTAAAAGCTAACCGGATGCCAAGCCTAATCGGGTACGTATAGATGCAAAGCTAACTGAATGCCAAGTATAATCAGGTATACGTGAATGCAAAAGCTAACGGAATACCAAGCCTAATCGAATACATATGGAATCAATCTATACCCAAGATATATTGTTTAACCGAGCGTATCATCAAATGTAAAAGCTAACTAGATGCCAAGCTTAATTGGGTATGTATGGATGCAAAAGCTAACCCAATGCCAAGCCTAATCGAGTACATATGGAACTAATTTATGCAAAAGATATATTGTTTAACTGAGCGTACCATTGAATGTTAAAACTAACCGGATGCCAAGCCTAATCAAATATGTATGGATGTAAAAGCTCACCGGATACCAAGCCTAATCAGGTACATAAGGAACTAACCTACACCCGAGATGTATTATTTAACCGAGCATACCATTGAATACAAAAGTTAATCGGATGCCAAGCCTAATCGGGGTACGTATGGATGTAAAAGCTAACCGAATGCCAAGCCTAATCGGGTACATATGAAACCAATCTATACTCGAGATATATTGTTTAACCGAGCATACCATCAAATGTAAAAGCTAACTGGATGCGAAGCCTAATTGAGTACATATGGATACAAAAGCTCACTAGATGCGAAGCCTAATTGAGTACATATGGATACAAAAGCTCACTGGATGCCAAGCCTACTCAGGCACATATGGAACCAATCTATACCCGAGATATATTGTTTAACCTATCATACCATCGAATGCAAAAGCTAATCGGATGCCAAGCCTAATCGGGTACGTATGGATGCAAAAGCTAACTGAATGCGAAGCCTAATCGGGTACATATGGAACCAATATATACTCGAGATATATTATTTAACCGAACATACCATTGAATTTTAAAGCTAACTGGATGCCATGTCTAATTAGGTATGTATGGATGCAAAAGCTAACCGAATGCCAAACTTAATCGGCTACATATGGAACCAATCTATACCCGAGATATATTGTTTAACCGAGCGTACCATCCAATGCAAAAGTTAATCGGATGCTAAGCCTAATTGGGTATGTATGGATGTAAAAGCTCACCAAATGCTAAGCCTAATCGGGTATATATGGAACCAATCTATACTCGAGATATATTGTTTAACCGAGCGTACCATCGAGTGCAAAAGCTATTTGGATGCCAAGCCTAATCGGCTACGTATGGATGCAAAAGCTAACTGAATTCCAAGCCTACTCAGGTACATATGAAACCAAACTATACCCGAGATATATTATTTAACCAAGTGTACCATCAAATTTAAAAGCTTACCGAATGTCAAGCCTTATTGGGTATGTATGGATGCAAAAGCTAACCGAATGCCAAGCCTAATCAGGTATATATGGAACCAATCTACACCCGAGATATATTGTTTAATTGGGGGTACCATTGAATGCAAAAGCTAACCGGATGCCAAGCCTAATCAGGTACGTATGGATGCAAAAGCTCACTAGATTCCAAGCCTAATAGGTACATATGGAGCTAATCTATATTAGAGATACATTGTTTAACCGAGCGTACCATCGTATGCAAAAGGATGCCAAGCCTAATCGGGTACGTATGGATGCAAAAGCTAACCGGAGTCCAAGCCTAATCGGGTACATAAGGAACCAATTTATAAGCGAGATATATTGTTTAATCGAGCATACCATTGAATGTAAAAGCTAATCGGATGCCAAGCTTAATCGGGTACGTATGGATGCAAAAGCTAATCGAATGCCAAGCCTAATCGGGTACATATGGAACCAATATATATCTGAGATATAGTGTTTAACCGACCATACCATCGAATGCAAAAGCTAACTGGATGCCAAGCCTAATTGGGTACATATGGATGCAAAAGCTCATCGGATGCCAAGCCTAATCGAGTACATATATAACCAATTTGTACCCGAGATATATTGTTTAACCGAGCATGCCATTGATTGCAAAAGCTTATCGGATGCCAAGCTTAATCGGGTACATATGGATGTAAAAGCTATCCGGATGCCAAGCCTAATCGGGTACATATGGAACCAATCTATACCCGAGATATATTGTTTAACCGAGCATACCATCGAATGCAAAAGCTAATCGGATGTGAAGCCGAATCAGATATGTATGGATGTAAAATCTAATCGAATTCCAAGCCTAATCGGGTATATATGGAACAAATCTATACACGAGATATATTATTTAACCGAGCGTACCATCGAATTTAAAAGCTAACCGAATGCCAAGCTTAATCGAGTATGTAGGGATGCAAAAGCTAACTGAATGCCAAGTCTAATCGGATATATATGAAACTAATCTATACCCGAGATATATTGTTTGAGTACCATCGAATGTTAAAGCTAACCGGATGCCAAGCCTAATCAAGTATATATGGATGCAAAAGCTCACCAGATGCAAAAGCCCACCAGATGGCAAACCTAATCGGGTACATATGGAACCATTCTATACCTGAGATATATTGTTTAACCAAGCATACCATCGAATGCAAAAGCTAATCGGTTGCCAAGCCTAATCGGGTATATATGAATGCAAAAACTAACCGGATGTCAGGACTAATCGAGTACAAATGGATGCAAAAGCTAAGCTGATGCTAAGCCTAATCGAATACGTATGGATGCAACAATTATTTGGCACATTCCATTCATTCTAATGCATTTTAAAAATACAAATGATATTTTTAACTATCATTCGGCATATTCCATTCATTCTAATGCATTTTAAGAATATAAATACTATTTTTAACTATCATATGGCACATTTGATACATTATACACATACACATTTGATATTTTAATTTAATTAGCATTATACACATATAATGCAATATTCATTCACTTAAAGATAATGCTAGTTATATTTAGCATTTTCGACTGTTAATTGTTCAAGAAAAATCGATCACCACCAGTCTTCACTGACGCCATCATCAATGCCATGACATGATCATCGCTGCCACACCTCCAACACTTTTCTCCTCCATTACCTCTCAATCCACCTCGACCAACCACCTCGTCGCCTCCTAAGCTGCAGCCGCCTCGTCGCGTCGACCAACCACATCGCCATCCCAAGCCGCTACCACCTCATCGCATACTAAGTCTCATCCGCCATGGCGTTGCCTGCCGAGCTGCTACCGTTTTAATCACCTCCTAACTTTGGCGTTACGATGTATTTTTGCAAGAGTTTAGCCTTCGTACTAAATAAAAAATGTGTTTTTCTTACATCAAAATTTTCCCTTAAGTTTGTCCTTCTCCCTATTTTGAACATCAAGTTATTTATCTTTTATACTTTATGTTTTATATATAATCAATTTAAATTTGACAATATAACAGATTATCACATAATTTATCTTTTAAGTTTCTATATGATTTCACAAATCTTACAAGAAATATTGGGTAACTTAGCCCAAACATGAAATTAGAATCTTAGGTTTCTAGTGAAAGATGCACTTCCTAGTTCTATTATTTATCTAACAAGACAAGCTAGCTTCACTAGTAATATTAGTTGACTATACATTAGTTACTTTGAGGTTGATCATACAAAAAAGAAAAAGAATAAGAAAGAAGTTAAACAAACATGAAAACATGAAATTATCCATTGTTAACCCAGTAATAACAGTCACATTACATCACACGCTAATTAGAACCAAAATTTAATCATCATATGATTCACAGCGTAAACATCTTTCATGTATGTATAACCATCACAAAAACAGATAGAAAAAGAAAAAAGCACCGATTCATCAACAAATTGGAAGATCAAAACAACCAAAACCAAAACCAAGACGGCCAAAACACAGCCCCAAACCTGACCCACCGCATCTTCCTCTTCCCTCTCAGCTTAACCGCTCTACGAACCTCCCTATCCCACTGCTTAGATATTCCCTTATCTTCACCACGATCCCCTCTATATAATCTATTTCCTCCCCTGCCTCTCTACAATGATAGTCATGTCCAGAAACACCTGGTGCAATCTGCTCAAACTCCTCTTCAGCTCATTCACTCCTTTATACCCCACCTCATCATCTATACCATAGCCACATTCTTTCATCAATATACTCTGCCTCAACAAACTGAAAACCATTCATCAGCTCTTAGAGTTTGGATCTCAAGCCATAAGGTTTGCTATTTTGTGTTGCTCACTTGAGACTTTATGTTGGTTTTGGCTATGACGCCCACTTCCATTTTGGCATGTTCCTTGAGATTAAATTAGCTCAGGAATGAAGAAGTTATAAGGTTGTTCATTTTGTTGCCTATAACAGAACTGTACTTTTCTTTTACTCTTTTTCAACAAAGCAGGAAGGCTAAAATTTGTGAAATGATCTAAGAAATGTAAATACAATGATAAACAAAACAGATCATAAGATTAAAATCAAATAATTTGTGTATAAACAAGTCTCATAATGCAAACGTTTTTGCTTTCTTGAGGGAAATTATGCAACAGGCATTAAGCCATGATTCTCAAACTGGTATAACATGTTAAATTAGGCATAATGAAATAACTCAAAATAATTTTCAAGCACTAAATCAATTGCAAATTATGGAATATATAGATAAAATACAGCAACCGATAATTTGTAATAAAATTCTCAAACCAATAATTTGTAATAAAATTCTCAAACCAAACCAACATATGGTACAAAACACTGGATATTTGAATTTTAATTGAATATAAAATCAATAAAAACAATACTTGAATTTTAATTTAACCTTGATCAAAGCGATTAGGAAAGAATCTGGAATGCATCAAAGTAGATTAATTCAGTAAAAAAGGCCATCAAATTCAATTATAAAAAGAGAATAAAAGTTATGCAGTACGACAAGTGTTGAACCTTACTGTCCAACTTTTCCATCAATTCTTCAAGTTCTTCATTACTCATAAAATAAAAAACAAAATTATAAAGTTTAAGAATAAAGTAACAGTTATAACTATATAAACTAAACTAATTTCACCTTAATTCACATTAAGTGCACTTGTGAACTACAATAAATCATACAACAGTGGATTAGTTTTAGAAACAGTTCCACTATAATCATCATAGAAACTATGGTTGAAGCTTACTATCCCATTAAGCATAACAGAAAAAACATCCCAAACTCTACCTGAGAGAAATATATTAAAAACCAATATATAAATAGCAAATTAGTAAGAAAAGTCTACTATGTAACTAAGTGTATTGCAACATACCTTCAATTTCAATGCAAAATAATTTTTATGCAATACAAGTTGATGGAACAGTAAGCCACCTCAAAATACACTTCAACATGTGGCACATACATACTTATGTTCTCTTAATCACTCTATCTCCCAACCAATCAGTCAAACGACGTCGATCAGTCATTCAATCACTTTGAAACTCAACTTCATTCAATTATTCAGTCTTAGGAAATACATGCTTCAGTAACTAAAGCTTCATTCATGTAGTTAATCACTCTCACTTTGTAACGACCCAGAATTTTAGTCATTTGATTTTGAATATTTAATTAATTTTAATTATTAAATTATTGGTTTAAAAAGGTTTAAAAACTTAATTTCAAATATAAGGATTATTTTAAAAGTTAAGAATTCAAATATAAGGATTATTTAAAACATTGAATTAAGAATAAATATTTGAATAGTGTTTCAATTAATGGGATTTACAATTGAATGTTTATTTTTATTGATTAAATGGACTTTTTTAACTCCTTTTAAATTAAAAATAATAACAGTGAATTCAATTTGTAAATTTATTTACAGTAATAAATGGTTCAAATAAATAATCAGGAAATTTATTTTTATTTTTACGACTCGATTATTATTGAAGTATTTTTAATTAATTTATTTGATTTTTCCATAATTTTTAGTTTAGAAAATATTTAAATTGATGTTTGACGATTTTCCAGCAAATGGCAGTGTTTTATAATTTTACAAAATTCAATAACCGGTGTATATTATTATTATTTTGGGGTCGTGTCACTATTTTGAGTGTGGTCGTATTTTGTTTTGTCGTTCGGGGTCCATACTCGAATGAAAATCTATACGGTAGAATGCCAAAAACTTCAATTTAAAACAAAGTCAACACCCAACATCCCCTGTACTCCTTATTTCCTTTTTCTCTATTTCGTACCCTTCCTTTACTTTATGTTCCGATCAAAGAGGAAATAAATCATCCTCTTACGAAATTTAAAAATTAATTCAAATTTCTAAATGGAATTACAAACCCCCTTTTTATAAAAAAAAACTCAAAATATAGCCACAAATCCGATATATAATTATAAAACTCCTATACTTCCATAACTGGTTCATTCCATATATTTCCGTAAATTCACAAATAGAATTATTTATTTAAATTTATCAAAATGATACCGATTTCCTTTTTATTTATACTGTTTATAAATCTCCTTTAAATCTATACCATACATTTATAAGTTTATTCTTTTATTTCAGCATTTTATATAAATCGGTTTCACAAATATCCATTTCTAAAATATATTCACCTTCCTTTAAACATAAAATAGCCCTTTTTAAAATAAGAGATAAATTTTTTAATTATCCTTTTTAAAATAACACTTATTATTAAAATAGTTTCCTATAAAGACAAATACTTCCAAAATATTTTATTAAAACATTTACTTATACATATAAATTAAAAATAAAATAAATAAAGATGTTGATGTAAAATAGAGAAGTTCAAAACTCATTTGTAATTAAATTATCTAAGTAATTCCAAAAGGTCAAATTTAAATATCATTTTCGAAAACGATAATCATTTCCAAAATCAAACAGTAATTAACAGTATTTCCAAAATATTATATTGATGCCAAATAGTTACTATAACACTTAACAAATGCTTACTTCCTTTTGTACTAAAAGGGTTTCACTTTTTACATACGTCGGTGTCACATCCAATATGGCCAAACAGTCAAATTTTAGTATGTAATAATCTATTTAATAGGAATATAACTGAAATCAATCAATAGGTAAATAATAGGAAATTAAAATCAACAATATCGAGAAATCCATATTTCTCAACAATTTTCCCTGTATTTCAAATCTAAATGTCAATTGCTTTTCAATAGCGGATATTTTAACCGAATAAACAATAACTTCAACCAAGCACAAATAATAAAATTTAATCTAATATAACATACTGATTTATCCAAAAAGGTGAGTTATACTCATTGAATTTCTAGTTGACGCCGAATCATTTCGATTTGAACTAAAATCGAATGACGTCCGATTTTAGCCCAAATTTCCACTAGCTCTCAATTCAACCAAACTGATTTCATCAACTAGCTTTTGCCGTTACGAGCACAATGCAAAATGTTTTGCCTCGATTGGACCTTGTATGCAAAAGTTATTAAATTTATAAGTTATCAATTTTTTAAATCATAACTTAAATGCTAATTACATTTCTTTAATTTAATTATACTCCTTAATTCTTCTACCTCATCCTTAATCTCCTCCTTCCCTATACAAGACCGTGTACACTTCCATGTACACGCACACCACTGCTTTACCGATGCTCCACGATTTCCAAAATCGACACCACTAATGAATCACACTTCATCTCCTCACCGCATCCCCCACCTCCACTTTGCACTTGGCCCATCACCCTACATCGTGACCTCATCCCCCCCAACCGCTATAAGAAAACCACCATGACCCCAAAATCTGGATGGCAACCCACCATTTTTTGACCGACGATGCCAGACTCCACCATGAACTCCTTTATAAACTTTGTTTTGCCTAATTCACTTCCAATTTGTCAAAAATCAAAACCCTAACTATAATTTTCCTCATGTTATAAACTATCGAACCCCCTCTACTTGATCGCACCAAACCAAATTAGTATAGAAAAGCAGATCTCCCTAATTCAAGCTCAAAGACACAAGATTTTCATTTTTTTGAATTTTAGTTGAATTGTTTTGTTTTATTTTTAAAAGGAGATGATAAAAATGGTTTTTTTTGTTTTAGAAAGAGATGAATGGGCCAGTACATGTTTTGTAAATAGGATATTGTGATTTGTAAGCTAAGTGTTAAGTCATTTTATTTCAGTTTTTCTGGCATTTCGTCGCACAACAATTTGTTCGCGTATGAACTACGAACGACAAACAAAAATATGGCCGCACTCTGAATAGCGATGTGACCTCAAAACAGTAATAATATGCATTGGTTAACTGATTCTATAAAATCACAAAAAACCATCGTTTGCCGAAAAATTGTCAAACGATAATTTAAATATTTTCTGAATTAAAAATTATGGAAAAATCAAGTAAACTAAATTAAAAATATGTCAATAAAATTCGAGTCGTTATAAATTATTATTTATTCGAACCATTTATTATTGTAAATAAATTTACAAAATGAATTCGCTGTTATTATTTATTAATTAAAAGGAGTTAAATAAATATTCAGTTAAAAATCCTAAGATTTAAATTCACAATTCAAATATTAAATTAACAATTTAAATGTATTACACAATCCCTATATTTGAATTCAAGTTTTAACTTTAAAACCCAATTATATCAAATATTTAAAAATAAATTAAATATTCAAAATCAAACGACAAAAATCTGGGTTGTTACAGTTAAGAGAATCTTTCATGTTAGTGAAGTTTATTTAAAAATGATGAATGAAGAAAATTTGAAAATTAAATTTTGAAAACCATGGAAAATTTTGTTGAAAGTGTTTCTTAAAGTGGGAAATTGTTTATAGTGTTTCTAAACTGCTATATTTTAACGTACTGAAGAAGGCCTTTTGATAAAAACAAAAAGAATAAGGCCTTTTTAATGTAAAAAGAAAATTGATAACTTTTTATTAGGTTTAATTATTTACCTAAGCCCAATTATAAAATTGACAAAAGAGAATTTTCTCTTTTCTGTATTCAGTACGTTCATTACTGAAGCAGTAAACAGAAAACTCAAGAGAGAAAGAAATTTTCTAAATGTTTAGCAAAACCTAGCTTTATCTTCTAAAATAAATTCTGATTAAATCCCCATAAATTCTAATTAAATCAAGGTAACATCTTCTTCTCTAATTCAAGCTTTTAGAACCCCCAATTTAAGTTTTGATTGGGTTTTTGATCATTAGTGTATTGTTTTGTAAATTTCTATTTTATCGTTTTTGCTAGTTTCAAAAATAGGCTGCAGTGTTTTATATTGCTCTAACTAAGGATGTAAGGTGAGGATCCTCCACATTTATCACTAATTTGTGATTGCATGTTGTTATGATTGGATTTGGTTGAATTGTATTTGTTTAAGATAGTTACTATCTGTATTCAAGTTGCAGTAGCTCAGAGCTTAGAAATACTATCAAAATTCCAAGTTACAATAGCTCATATCTTCTTATTTTGCTGCACGAAAGTTACCCCTATGATGTATAATGTCATATGTATGTTTGATGTTGAATTCATGCTTTTGAAAACAAGTTTTGATGGCCAGAATTGGATTGTATCATCATCAGAGATGATGCTTGGAGTTTTCACGCTCCAGGCAATGCCACCGGTCGATCGGTAGCTTCCACCAGTCGACCGCTAATGGTGGGAGACCACGATTGACTGGTCAGCTTGTTCCAGGCTTATTTCTTTTTAAATTTTAGCTGGATTCCCTTTTTCCCCTGATTTCTTATGTTCCTTCCGCTTTCTAAATTTCTACGATTTCTGGAATTTTGAGAGCTTCATGTTTTGGGGAAATTTATTATTTTTATTTATTTATAATAATTTATATATTTATGTATATATTATTTATGTAAAACTAGCTATATCAAATAAGTTCTCTTCTAATCACTTATAGATTTTATATAAAATATATTATTGGTTTCAAAATTTTGGATTCGAAATAGGGATATGAATCCTATGTTTAAAAATATTATGATAAAGAAAGATTATTATAGAATTTACTAATGAGAGTAGTAAATAATTATATAGATTGAGAAGAAGGGTTTTCATATATGATATTTAAATCTTTATTGATATGTGTGTGTCTCTATATATAAATAAAATCAAACTCTATTTCAAAGAACCTACTATATGAATTTAACCTTGAGATTGATTCATATATTTTGAGAAGTGATTTTTCATAATAAATATTCATACCTTTATGTGATTTTAGAATTTAGCTTTCATGCTAAAACATCTCTTTTGGAGAATTTTATACAACTATATATTGGTATATATACACCGTAATGACCTATAAATTCATCACTAAGAAAAATGTAATTTAATTTAAGATATTTCAAAAATAATGTTCTATAACACAAATGTGATGTTCTAAATAAAAATAAATAATAGTAACCATATTTTGAATAAGTATTTACAAAAGTATCTTCTTCGAACAAATATCGGTAAAATAACCGAAAACCGTTTTATCAATAAACAACTCTTAGACCATCCAATATCGTACACGGAGCTGGATACATACACTCATTTATATATATGAGTAAGAATATGAAATAAAGTTATTTATATTATTTTTGAAAATAAAATCTCTTTATGACATCATCAATGATATCACTATTTTGGAATAAATGATTTTGAATTTAAATTGAGTTTAAATGATTTAATAATTATTTTAATTATTAAATAATTCCTTTTAATTATTTTATAATAATAGATATATTATTATCAAACTTTGTTTACAAAAATAAATATATATGCACACAACATGTACATATACACAATCACATTCACATGCACATGAACACATATATACATACAAATATACTTATACATACATACATACATACATACATACGTACGTGTATATATATATATTACAAAATATCTAAGATATTTTCCTAAAACTTCATCCTTAAGTAAATCCAAAGTCAACATCTTACATCCTAAGTACAAGCACATGGCCACACACATGGGGGGGTGCTCGGCTAAGAATGATGAGGAGTGAGGCGGAGTGGTGGTGAGGCAATGGTGATGAAATGGAAAGTAAATATCATGATATTTTTATCCCTTTTTTCTATAAACATCACTACCCATCCTCACTTCATTCATTCTTCTTCATAAAATTCCTAAGCTCTTCATCCTCTTCTTCTCTACATTAATGGCTTCCATAGCCTAAGAAAGAAAATATTACAAAATCAAAACAAAGTTATGCCAAAATCAATCAAAATCTATACCACTTCAAACCAAAGTTCAAGCTAGTTATCTCTTCCTTCTCCTCCACTAAGGCCATGTGCAACCAAGCCATCCACTACCATTTTCCAAGCAAGGTCAAGCCCTTCCAAGCCTCCAAGAGCAAGGCCGAACCCCCTAGGAGCATTTGTGCAAGTAGCTGTGAGCTCCGATTTCGAGATAGCGGAGTTATAGCTGTTTTAAAGATAGTCCGATCGAAAATCAAGTGAGGAACTCTATTTATATTTATATAGATAAAATGATGATGTGATATGATTGAAATGGATGTTTACTATGCTTTGATCATTGTTATTTACACAGAGATACAAAAATGTAGAAGAGGGAAAAGCTCTTTCTCATTATTCACGAAGTCAATATATACAAAGAGAAATGGGCTGCCAGAGAAGACCAAAGCCCAAACTAAAATGAAAAACAAAATACAAAAAGAAACGAAATGCAACAGTACTAATATGTAAAACACAAACATGAAAACAACTCAAACAATACTCACAACACTCCCCCTCAAGTTGGAGCATACAAATCATATATGCCCAACTTGCTACATAAGAATTTAATTATGTTGCCATGCAAAGATTTTGTAAGAAGATCCGCAACTTGATCCTCTGATTTCACATAACCAGTACATATTACTCCTTGCTGAACTTTCTCCCTTACGAAGTGACAATCCACCTCAATGTGTTTTGTCCTTTCGTGAAACACAGGATTAGAAGAAATGTGTATAGCAGCTTGATTATCACACCACAACTTCATGGGTAATTCACACTTCATTCCCACTTCATTCATCAAATGTTTAATCCACATTAACTCACACACTGTGTTTGCCATTGCCCTGTATTCTGACTCCGCACTCGATCTTGAAACCACACTTTGTTTCTTACTCTTCCACGACACTAAGTTACCACCCATCATTACACAAAATCCTGAAGTAGATCTCCTATCCAATTTCGAACCAGCTCAATCAGCATCTGCAAATGCTTTGATTCTACTGTTCCCTTGATTTGTATATTCAATACACTGCCCAACAGTACCCTTTAAATAGCATAATATTTGTTTCAAAGCATTCCAGTGATCAACAGTGGGTGAAGACATGAATTGACTGACCATACTAACTGAATAAGCAATATCAGGCCTTATTACGACTAAGTAATTCAATCTACCCACTAATCTCCTATACTTTTCAGGGTCTTCAAATAATACTCCTTCATTTATCAATGAGGTGTTAACTAACATGGGTGTATTGCAAGGTTTAGCTCCTAATTTCCCAGTTTCTTTCAACAAATCCATAACATATTTCCTCCGTGATAAGTAAATTTTACCATTCATTCTAATCACTTCAATACCCAAGAAATATTTCAACTCCCCTAACTCCTTAGTATGAAACTGAGAATGAATAAATGTTTTGAGAGCAGATATTCCTTTCACATCATTACCAGTAATGATGATATCATCGACATACACAATTAACAAAATTAGCTTACCTTGTAAATTTCTGTAGAACACTGAATGATCTGCTTTACTCTGTACTAAACCAAATTTCTCAATGGCTTGACTAAATTTTCCAAACCAAGCTCTCGGGCTTTGCTTCAAACCATAAAGACTTTTCTTCAATCTACACACCTTCCCATACTCCCCCTGAGCAACAAACCCAAGTGGTTGCTCCATATACACCTCCTCAGCAAGATCACCATGAAGAAAAGCATTCTTAATATCTAATTGATGAAGTCTCCAGTCATGCTGTGCTGCTAATGATATAAGTATTCTTATTGAAGTTATTTTAGCCATTGGTGAGAATGTCTCTGAGTAGTCAACCCCATATGTCTGAGCATACCCTTTTGCCACTAAGCGTGCCTTTAGCCGTTTAAGAGAACCATCTGCTTTCATTTTCACTGAGAAAACCCACCTGCAGCCTATAGCCTTTTTACCTTCTGGTAACTGCACTAGTTCCCATGTATCATTTTGGTCCAATGCATTGATTTCCTCAATCATAGCTTCATACCACCCTTCATTTGATAATGCCTCTTTGACAGTTCTTGGAACTGAAATTGAATCTAGTGTAGATATGAAAGTAGAAGATTCTGATGCTATGTTACTATATGATACAATAGATGAAATTGGGTATGTACATTTCCTTTTCCCTTTACGCAAAGCAATGGGTAAATTAATGTTTGAATCTGGTACTTGAACACTTTCCAAAACAGGAGCAGGTATAGATGAGGTACTTGGATTCAACACCTCATTTTCATGTTGATCATTATTCAATTTGAATATAGGAGGATATACCAAAAATTGATCATCTTCATTTACTATTTGTTCATCATGACTTTCTTGAACTGGAGGAGTTAATGATGATGAATAAAATGGTTTACTTTCAACAAAACTAACATCCACTGATACAATATATTTGTGAAGACTAGGACAAAAGCACTTGTATCCTTTTTGAATTCTCGAATAACCAAGAAATATACATTTCAAAGATTTTGGGTCTAATTTTGTTAAATGTGGATTTACATCTCTAACAAAACAAATGCATCCAAACACCCTTGGCTTCACTGGGTAAATTGATTTATTTGGGCATAAAACTTGATAAGGTATTTGGTAGTCCAGAATAGTAGAAGGCATTCTATTAATCAGAAAACATGCAGTACTTACTGCTTCAGCCCAGAATCTCTTTGGAACATTCATTTGAAAAAGAAGCCCTCTTGCAGTTTCCAATAAGTGCCTATTTTTCCTCTCAGCTACTCCATTATGTGCTGCTGTATCCACACATGAAGTCTCATGAATGATGCCATGCCTTTCCAGAAATGAATTAAATTGATTGCTTGTATATTCCTTTGCATTGTCACTCCTCAGTGTCTTGATTGAAACATTAAATTGATTTTGTATTTCAGCATAGAAAGAACAAAATATAGAAAACAAATCTGATTTATTCTTCATTAGAAATAGCCAAGTTACACGTGAATAATCATCAACAAACGTGAGAAAATATATATATCCTTGCTCAAATGTAACTGTTGATGGACCCCAAATATCTGAGTGTACAACTTCAAAAATTGAATTAGACCTTTTGTTAATTCTAGGATACAAACTGACACGATGATGCTTTGCATATTGACAAGACTCACAATACAATGTTGATAAAGAGCTAAATTGTGGACACAATTTCTTGAATAGGAACAATGAAGGATGGCCTAGCTGACAGTGCATTTGAAATGCAGATGATGTTACACTTGAACAACCTACAGATTTTGATGGCACATCATCAAGCACATATAAACCTTCTCTTTCTTCACCTCTACCAATAATCTGTCTGGTTGTTAGGTCCTGAAATACACAGTGGTCAGGGAAAAATTATAGGCTACAATTCAGGTTCTTAGTAATTTGACTCACGGATATCAAATTAAATGATAGGTTAGGCAAATATAACACTGAAGTTAGTGGTAAATTTGAACTTAACCTCATTTTTCCAGTACCTTGTACAGATGCTTGTGAACCATCAGCTAATGTAACAGCATGGGTTGATGAATTATATTGTATATCCAAAATCAAATTACTATTACCTGTCATATGATCAGTTGCTCCAGAATCTATGACCCATTTTGATTGACCTGCAGTGTTGGCCATAGCTGAAACTGATGATGCTGATTCTGATTCTGATTCCTTATTAGTTGATTCTTTCTTCAATAATTCTTGGAACTTCATATATTGACCATAATCTTCTGCTGTCATGAGAACAGACTTCACCTCCTTATTCATTTGTGAGTTTTTATATTGAAGCTTTCTACATTCGAACTTCATATGACCTGGTTTCTTACAATACGTACAAAATTTTCCCTGATTTGAGGATCTAACATCTGGAGCATTTGGTCTTGGTAAATTGTAATTTGGCCTTGATGAATTATTCTGACCTTGATTGCCTTGTATATAACCTCTGTTGTTGCTGATCAAAGCTCCTTCAACTTTAGTACTTGTAGCTTGAGTATGAGCAATATCTGAACGAAGAATTCGGCTAAACACTTCTTGCAGTGAAGAGATATCCGATCCTGATAAGATCTGAGACTTTGCAGACTCAAATTCCGATGGTAAACCTGCCAAGAAGCTCATACATGCCATTTGTTCCCGTTGTTGTTGCCGAATTTTAACATCTTGACTGATTGGTAAAAGCATATTGAATTCCTCATAAATTTTCTTGAAATTCATAAAGTAATTCATAAGAGTTTGCTCTTGTTTCTCCGCTCGATAAAATGATTTACACACCTCATGCATTCGTGTTAGGTTTCCCTTTCCAGAATACAAGAATTCTAGGTATTCCATTAACTCCTTAACAAATCCACAATGATTAACTAAACCAATTATATCACTATCAATTGAGTTTCTGATTTGCAGAAATAATCGAGCATCAGATCTGAGCCAAATCAAATCCTTCTCCTCCTTTGAATCTGGCATCGGCGGATCTTCAACTAGATGATTATCTTTATCCATACTTCGAAGGTATAATCGGATCGTCTTACTCCAATTCAAGAAATTCATATTATTCAATTTGTGATCTGTGATTTTGGGCATCAACTGCATCGCATCCATCGTAATCTTATTCTTACTCTCTTCTCCAGATTCTCCCATCTTTACTGATATGAGCTAAATCCCTAATCGATTTGAATTTTGGATTCTCGTTGCTCTGATACCATGTTATTTACACAGAGATACAAAAATGTAGAAGAGGGAAAAGCTCGTTCTCATTATTCACGAAGTCAATATGTACAAAGAGAAATGGGCCGCCAGAGAAGACCAAAGCCCAAACTAAAATGAAAAACAAAATACAAAAAGAAACGAAATGCAACAGTACTAATATGTAAAACACAAACATGAAAACAACTCAAACAATACTCACAACAATCATCAAGTATTAGTTGTTTTAATATAGTATTTAATTGTGTAAACAAGTCACGTTAAATACACATCGATATTACACAAGGAAATCACTTTCCAAATCAAGTTATAGAAGTGATATGGAACCGTTAAACCCCTTTGAAATGATTTAAAATGGTTTATAAATGTTTTACAAATACTAAAACCCAATTTGGTGAAGTTAGGACAAATTATAAAAGTTGAGTCAAAAATAGGCACGTCGCATAAAGGCAGTTTGCAATTTCATGCCTTTAAAGTTTAAATCCATTTAAACGATGGATTTGGAGTCGGAATTCTTTGTAATAAGAATTTTTTCAAACTCTTATAATCATAGTTTTCTAACAAAAGAAAATGATCGAGATTTCATTTTGTAGATTTTGAAATATGAGCAAAACAAGTTTTCAAAATAGTCATGGTTTGGCAGTTCGAAAACCCAAGCGATAAATTCTTTGTAAATGATATTTTTAATTCTTTAAGAATATGGAATAAATTCTATAAATATTTTAATATGTTTTATGTAACGATCCTGGATTTTTATTAAATTTAAATTGATAATTAATTGTATTTTTGAATTAAAATTGTGAAATTAATCGATTAAAATGATGTGAGTTTCCCAGAATCCAAATAAAAATATGTTAAATCATTTGAATTTAAAAATATTGTAAATATTGTATATATGTGAATATATATGTATTTGAGCATGTGTGAGTAAATTTGAAATAATATATATGTATATGTTTTGATTTGAATTTAAATTGTAAATAAATGGTTTAGAAATGAAAATATATAAGATAGATAGATAAAATAAAAAACATTGATATATAAGATAAATTATATAGTTATAAATAAAAGCAAACAACATATTAATGAATTTTGTAAAATAGAAAGTAAACAAATTAGCTATATTATAACGTAATGAAAATAGGACTTTATTCATGTTGTAAAGCAACAAGGAAAAAATAAAATAAACTAAATATACACTAAAGTATAAACAAAGATTGGATAAGTATGGAATAGAATAAGTAAACACATAAGTATGCAAAGAAAAAAATGAAGACACCATCACTTCAGCCACAAAAGAAGAAACATACATATACATGAAAGCTTGCAAATAAAGATAAGTATGAACACACACATTAAAAATAAAATAAAAATCTAAGTACTTACCCCTATCATCTTAGCCGAGACAAGCAAGAAAAGGGAGGTGAAATAATTATGCAAGGCTGGAACAAGCAAACTATAAGTATGTTTGTACAACAACAATTAATGCAGCCACCACACAATCTCATCAGCCAAGAAAAAAAATCTGATGTTGTACAAAACAAAAAATATCACTTGTACAAAATATTACCCTGTCACTCTCTTTTCTATATATTATAATCAACTTCATCCCATTTTCATTTGATTCAAACCAAACAAGCAACCTGAAACAAGTATCAGGGGCAAAGAAAAACAAAGAGAAAAAAATGGGAATTCAAAAATCAAAATCTGGAAATAGAAGATTTAGCAAAATAGTTTCGAAGCAAGGCATACAATAGACAATAAAATCAAATGTAAAAATCAAAGCAACTAAATGGTTAGAGCAACTAATCAACTCCACTTGAACAAGAATCAAGGATTCAAGGAATCACTTCAAGTTAACTCAGATAAGAAAAATTCAAGTTCCAGTTCAATAGCAAATCCAGGCTTCTCTGTTTCTTCATAAGCAGGTGAGTAAACTACTTGAACTTGTTGATATATCTTGATGTTTTGAGATTGATACTTGAAGTATGTGGTAAAGAATGTTGTATGGATGTAAAATCAGATTGCATGCCTGTATATATGAAAATTTAGTGTGTGCATGTCTGTAACAGGCACACATACCTCTGTTAAAAATTTTACAGGCTTATATTAAGTTCAAAATTCAATTCCTCTTCCTCCAATCTCTTTTAGGATTTGATCTTTAAAATGAAATATGTTAGCATCAACCAGGTTTTATTTTTAAAAATAGTTCAAATAAATATATTGAGTAATTATTTCAAAAACAGGAAATTACAGTGATGATCAAATAAAAGTCAAAAATCAAATGTCTGGGTTTCATGTTTTAATTATAAAATCTGATTCGTATTGAAAAATAGTGATTTTTGATAATCATATCATGATTTTTAAGTTTTTGGTTGATGGGAATTTTCGAGTTGAACGGGAACCACGTTTTTGATGATTCCTGGTGATCGACAAAGGGCATAAGGTCGGGATCATCACTGGTGGTAGCTCATGGGTAGGGGGTTTTAGGAAATATAGTGACTGAGTTTATCAACCACCGTGGTGATGGATCGACGGCGTTTTAGGGTTTAAGGCCCTGTTCGAATCGGCAAGGTTTGCGAAGGCGTGGTTGCATTGGTCTCGATCGGAGTAGGGGGAAATGGAGTGTTAAGCTCTGGCGAATGTCTGGAATCTACGGCGAGGCGTAAGATGGTCGGAGGTGGTAGCGCAAGGCGTATCTTTGGTCGGGTTTCTTCCTGATGGTTTTGAATTTGTTCGATTTTGTTTTACGTGGTGGTTCGTGGAACTGGGTGGTCGTGAGGCTTGAAAGGATCATCAACGACTTGGGTGAGGTAGCAGCAATGATCGGAGCAACTTTGATCATCTGTGCACGTGTACGTGCATAGTTTGGATAGTGGCTGTTGGGTTGGAGAAGAAGAGGGATGCCTCGGGTTTGCTCTTGGGAAATTAGGTTGGTGGCTCGAGTATGAATGCGGGGTTGTTCATGGGTATTACGGGTTTCAAATTTTAAATACATAATAGAGTTTTAAATAAAAATGACTTGGGGGTTTTGAGGTTTTACTCGAAAGGGGTCTCGGGGAAACTGGTGTTTGGCTCGGGATGACGCTCGGGAATGTGTAGGAGGGCTCGGGTCAGTCTAAATTATTAACTAGGTTTTTTATTTTTTAAATAAGAGGAGTTTAAATTAATTTCTTAATTAGTTCTTTTATATTTTATCTAAGTTTGGAATTAGATAAAGGTTTTTAAATAAATGGTTTTTAAATTAATTAAGTTTAAAATGTTTTAAAATAGGTATTTATAACCTTTATTTGTAAAGTTTACTTTAAATAAACTCAATAAAGTAATTAATTAAAGATAACTATTTAATGAAGTATTTAAGGATAATTAATTAATTAAAGTAATTAATTAAAGATAATTAATTAAATAGTTAATTAAATAATTAAAGGTTAATTATTTAATAATTAAAGGTTGATGAATTATAAGTAAAGGTTAATTAATTTATTATTAATGGTTTATTAATAAAAGTGATTAAGAAGTGATTATTAATTAAGGATTAATTAATCAAAATTTTGTAATTAATTAAGGATAACTAATCAGAGCATTAATAATAAATTAAAGGTAAATTAATAAATGATTAAAGAGTAATTTATCAAATGGATTTGTAATTAATTAATGTTAATTAACCAGGATTAGTAATTTATATTCATAAGTAATTAATCTGATTTAAATTAATCAGATAATAAATTGATCCTACTTATGAATGCTTGGATTTCATTGGATGGTCGAATTGTTTGATATCCCTGGTATGTGATGCTTTATGATACATCTTGATTTTTGCTGTGATCTGTAATTTACTTATCTGTGACTCATATATCTGTGATCTGTAAATGAAAGATAAGCGTTATAATTTATACCGCTTATCAACTATATTTCTGTATTTTGATTTGTGATGATTCATTGTGTTGCACTATTGTGTGAAACCCTTGGACTACACCATACACACAAAAATATGGATTTCACATGGAAATCGGTTAAGTCACAAATAATTTAAATTTAATATTTTTGAAATTAAAATTTTAGTTTCAATTGATTTTGGAAATGGATTGGAGGTTAAATGTTAAAGCTTTAAAAAAATAGTTTTTGAGAGAAAAGTTATTTTGAATAACTTGGTAAAATTTCCAATTTAAATAATTCAATTTGAATTTAAATTCAAGAGTTGGAATTGAATTCCATAATTGGAAATTATGGTTAAAGATGATATAAATGTGTTTGTGTGAATTTAAACCATTTTGAAATTATTGTTTGAGAATTTGAATTTAACCAAAGAACCTTAATTCGTATAAATGAATCAGATTTCCGAAATGAAAACTATTGTTTTCAAATGATAAAGCTTTCATATAAGGAATGAATTTCCAGTTTAATTAAAGGAATTTCAAGATTGAATTAAAAATGGTTTTCCAAGTTATGAATGAATTCTTTTTGAAAGCTATGAATTAAATCTGTTTATTTTTAACAGATTTAAAATGATGATTTGTTTAAACCATTTGAAATGGAATTGTTTTAAAAGCTATAAGTTAAATCTTTGTTTTAAAGATTTAATGAGTTAATCCAATTGAAATGGGAATAAATTTGGAAAAATCTGTGAATGAATCTTTTGTTTAAAAGATTAAAGCGTGGAAATTGTTTAAACCGTTGAAGGTTGTTAAAATGAATCTTTTTGTTTAAAGATTTTAAAATGGTGATTTGTTAAACCATTTGAAAGAGAAGTTTTGGGTAATAAGTTGTGACTTAACTGAAATCCCAATATCCATATATTTTTAAAATATTACGCTCACTATTCGGTTTAGCCGGGAGAGGACCTTTGTGTCACATAACCCATTCCGAATAAGTGATACGTCATATATGGATTGCATTTGAAGACCGGTGTTGAAGACCGGGTATTTGCGAGAACGATAGGATAACCTATCGATTGTCTCTGCATTGAGTTGCTCCGGTATAGAGATTTCCTAAGTGATGGGAAGTCCGATTGGGATTGTGAATACCCGGATTGCAAGGGCTTCTTCGTAAGTGCCTTCGGTTCTGTTCGAACCCGGAACAGACTTGTATGGTTACATGTCTGACATTACATTTTGAGATATAAAGCTGATTTCTTTCAAATACATTTCTGTTGGTGGCGGAGAATTTATTCTCTTAGCTTAACACCCTTCTCTGAGATGTACGAGCTCAGAGGTTATGTAGTTGAAATTTATCAGCGATATACTCCCAATTTGGTAAAATGGCATGCTGAGTGTTGCTGTGTGATGATCATTTATTGATCATTTGTAATCAAAGCGTGGCTTTGTGAAAAAGCGTAGCTTTGTGGACGAGACCTCATCGAGCCTCACAGACCGGTAATGGTCGAAACAGGAAAGATGCGGCAAGGTTTCAGGGGTAGCTCCCCTAGGGTATTTCCATTCCTTCTGGAAAAAGGTGGTATCAGGTATGGAGCCCTGGTATTTAACCTACGTGGTTGCTCCAATCTCATTTACTCTGTGTGATTGTTGCTGTGTGATCGAGGCGCCTCGGATAAAGGTCCCAAAGGACCGGGGGTGGAATATCTCAGGTTTACTACCCGGGAAGGGGGTAACCGGCCTTGTGTTGGCAGAGAGCAGGTTGTCTCTCGGGACGTCCTGCCAAAGGCATTCCCATGTGGCATAGGAAGTTCCTTAGCCTGACCATTTGTTGGAAATCCAAAGAAACAATACGAGCCCTTTACGATTACAAATTATATAACCTGTCTCCTCAGGAGGCAGCTATAGCAGGCATAATATAATGGTACCTATGCTGGCTAATATTAATATTGCATTTTAGAAATGTTTTCCACTATGCACTATTAATAATATCAAAAGAATTTCTTTTGCGCAGTAAGCATATTTGACTAACATAAGAAGAAATCTCCTCCAAGTCTGCGATTGCATTGTGTGTGTGGTGGGAGGTCTTATGGTAGTTTCATTTTCCAAAAGCATTGTGGTTTTCAATGTTTAAAATTCTTTTGTGTTTGTTTTAAAGATAAACTATTTTTTTTGCTCACACCAGTCCAATGACTGATCCAGAGTTTATTGTTCCCTTCCTAAACTCTGGGTGCCCACCATTTTCCACACGGGCAGTCTAGAGTTGGGTTTCTCAAATATTCAGGTTGAGTAGATTATCTGGAGCTAGTCGGTCCTTGGACGACTGACCTTGCTTTCCGCTAGCTATGGATTGGAGCATTCTATTGGAGATATTCTATCCGCTGCTGGTGTTATCTATTTTCTTTCCGCTGCTATTTCTTGTATCATATCTCTGATGTATATTGATATCGATTGTATCATTCTGTTGTATCATATTGTATTAGATCTTTGTATCTGTCATTGTATGAATGTTATATATATATTGATATATTCTTTTTCTTCCGTTGTGTTGTTATACTTAATGGTGTTATAAGCTCCGGGAAGCCAGATTCGGCGTTTGAATCTACGGCATTTTGAGTACAAGTGAAGTACGGGTGCCGATTTTCGAAGGCCGAGTTTTTGGACTCTTACATTTTAAAAGAGATTTGAGTTATAAAAATGGATTTCTAAATGATATAAAACTTGTTTTGATCAAATAAGCCTTAAAAGAACTATTCGCAGCACTTTTAATAACTTTTGAAATATGACTTTAAACTTAAGTATTCATTCCCAAATCTTTTATAAATGTTTTAAAATAAATAATTAAATATTTTAAAGATGATTTGGAGGCTTTATAATTTATTTCAAAAGAGTTTAAATAAATGATTTAAAGAAAAGCTGTTATAATCAAGTGATTTAATCTTGGTTCTAAAAAGCCGATAAGTAGACTGGATTTTTCTATTCATGAGATCCGAATGTGAGGTGCTTAAACTAAGGAGATGTTCAGAAGCAACCGTTGCCCTGACTTACCTGCCCTCTTTCCTGGGCGAGGAATAAATAAGGTCGAAATGTCAAAAACGAGGCAAGTATAAAATATTTAATTTTTCCAAATTTAATACAACTTGGATTGTATAGAAATGATCTTCTTATACTTGGTATTAAATTATGAGGAGGGAACCCGTACTATCCGTGTGGACTTAAAAGGTGATTTCACCGTTATTCGATGGGTAGTAAAGGTTGAAAATAGAAATTGATGTTGAGTAGAATTTGTATAATTTATATCGACCCTTTTTACCCAAAAAGGTTTTGCAATATGATTTATAAGAAATAATTTTGATTTGGTATTTTCAAAGCTAAAGAGAGGTTTAATGATCCCGTATACACTAAAAAGAAATGGTTTTAAAAGATATATATCACTAAGAAGATATTTGGGATAAAAGGACACAAATTAATGGAATATTAATCACCTGCTTAACATCTTTTTATCGATAATTGGTTCAGAGAAACTAGGGTTGGATTTGGGTGATTCCTATCAGAAAACCAATTCGAACCAATTTACTAGTTCGAAAGTAAAGACATGTTAAAGACGATGAAGTTGAAGGCGGGGTTCTTCATAATGAAAGGACTACTTATTAATAATTTCGGAGTAGCTCCCAAGATAAATAAATAGCAGTGGCCCCTTCGTTCTGGGATCTTTGTATGCAAGGACTACTCACTACTAATCCTAAGGGTAATGCCCAACAAGATGTGGTAGGAGAGTGCCTTTGGTTTGTCCTATTCCTGGACAACTTGTATGGATGGATGTCTGAGATTGCATTTTTAAGATCACAGTGCATTGATCTTTACAAACGTACATCTGTTGGTGGTGTAGGAGGTAACCCCTCTTATGCTTAACACCCTTCCTTGAGAGGTACGAGCTTAGAGGTTGCACTTCTGTTGAAATCAATCATGTGTTGTTGGCAATGGCAATGTGGCATTTTTCATAAAAAAGTTCAAAGAAAGGTAAACGTTACCGCAAGCCTCACACCCGAGGAATTATGAAACATGAGTTGCTTTAAGGCTAAGTGGATCGCAACCATTAGGGTATGATAGCACCTTTGTATTATTTCTACCCACCGTGACGTCAGGTTTAAATTATGCAGTGTATGCTATAGGATCCTGGATAGGTCGGTAACGGCTGGGGTGATATCATATTCGGTGATATCCGTACCATCTATTGGTCTCGGGTAGTAAGATCTTAATTCACAGAGGTTTCGAAGATGTCGATCCTCGGTACATTCCTCTAGAAATGTATACGAGAGGTAGTCCCTTACCTCGCTATTCATTGGAAAATCCAAATCTCTAATAAGTGCCTTCGGTTTTAGTTGTAAACCGATTATGCTGTCAAATTTAACCAATGTAACGATTACAGCTATTTGAATATGTTTATTTGAAAAGTTTTCAAAGAATGTCATTAAAAATAATATCACTGGATTTTACATAGAAATGATATGGTTATCATAGGTAAAAACCAGTTCCGTGTTTATGTGTGGCGTGGTCTTATGAGATACCCTTTTGTTTTCCAAATACTCATATTTTGAGTTTCTCACACCAGTCCCATGACTGACTTGGAGTTTATTTTCTTTTTCCCTTAAACTCTGAGTACCCTATTTTTTTCGGCCAGCCAAGTAGTCAAGTAACTTGTAGCATTTTGGAAGGAGAATGGAGCACGAAGACTGGAGGGTCCTTTTGTCAGTAGTGATATATTTCAAATTTCCATTGTATCATGTAGAATGTATTCAATATCTACCATCCTCAATATAGGCAAATATAACTGTTCCTGGTTGGGTTAGTACTTATCGTAACTCTAATGAATCACTTGGAGTGATTGTATGTACTTTCTGTATGTATAATTAATGCAAATGTGAGATTCTGTTGTTATTCTATCTTCTATCTTTATTTCTTTTAAAAAACCCTGATTATCTGCCTCTTTGGCACTTGAATTTTTGGCACGTGAATACTGAGGATGTATTAGCGTCGATCTTTGAAGGTCGAAAAGGCGGGTCGTCACATACACTTTGAGACTAATTCATATTTTATAGCTTATTATATTAATAGAAAACATATATATAGTTGAGAAATAAAAGGTATGAACTTAAAAGAAGAGATTTTTAAAGTATATAAAGTATTTGGACATCGTTTGATAGTTTTGTGAAGTTAAATTCTTATTCTTTATATGCAATTATTTCTCTTCGAATACCTTTGTAACTTTTGATGAATTTTCATATAAATTAGCTTTCGAGCTAATTATTTGTTTTTTCTTATGAAATGAGAAATATACTTAAACAATTTAGTACTAACAAGTGATTATGGGACATTAGTTATCGCTTCATTGTTTAATTATACCACTTATTTGCGTATAGTATTCGGATGTGGAATTTACTAACTAATAGTAAATATTTTAGAAAACACTAACGACCCACCTTTCGACCTTCGGAAGTCGACACTACTACATTCACGGTATTCACATGCCAAGCATCCAAGTGCCAATAAGATGGATTGTTGGGGAAAAAGAAAGAAAAGGATAGAGCAGAATTTCATATCGTGACGAGTAATATATAATATACAATATATCTTTACATAAAGAAACTATAATGTACATACATTAATCAGGGTATACTAAACAAATCATCAGCCTAGATAGTTATAACATAATGTCCTCATAAATGCTGATAGATACAACAAACAGAAAATGTAGCGGAAATAAAATATACGCGAATACGACTTTAAGGCATCCAACTCATCTCCTGAAGCTCCAAGTATTCCGAATGAATCTGTAAATATGACCAGTCTGACTCGAGCATTATAATAAAATAACACCCAGATCAATATGGTAAACAAGCGTGAGAAAACTCAATCAAAGCATATTGATTTCTATATTTATAAACCCGTTCAAAATAAAAGGTATCTCGTAAGACCACGCCGCATATAAACACGGACGTATTTTTACCTTATGATAAATGAACAATTTATATTAGAAAATCCAGTGATATTATAATAATGTCTAAGGGTGAAAATATAAATAATCAAGTAGTTGTGATGCTTGTAAGTGTACATCACAACAATACTAGGTATATAATCAAAAACAGGTAAGGCGCGTTCGCTAATTGTGTAGGATTCCATGGAGATGTCCTCGGTACTTCAAGTACGGTCCTCCTGCACAAG
The DNA here is from genome assembly GCA_030737815.1 of Allium fistulosum. Classification (NCBI taxonomy): domain Eukaryota; kingdom Viridiplantae; phylum Streptophyta; class Magnoliopsida; order Asparagales; family Amaryllidaceae; genus Allium; species Allium fistulosum. The sequence goes on from CM060904.1 coordinate 697,129,379, forward strand.
GATCAGTGTTATCCTTCCGAAGCAACAATACATCCCTAGTGATGTACAATAGGAAATACATAGCTGGCCACGCAAGCTGAATACATCGCTCCATGCATGCATAACAACTTTAGGTAACTCTTGGAAGGAGACAACTGCACCCATACGGGTTAGCTAAACCTCCGGCTGTGCATCCTATCTCTGGTTTTACCTATTACCGCTAGTGAGACTACGTACGGCATTCCAGCACATGAATTTCCACTTGAACAGATCTCAGAATCACAAATTGATTCCCATACCTCAATAGGTCTCAAAATTTGACATGGATTTCCACATCTCAACAAAGATCTTGGAATCACACATGGATTCCAATACCCCCAACGGGTCTCGGAATCGCACATGGATTCCCACATCTCAACAAAGGTCTCAGAATCACACATGGATTCCCATACCCTAAGGAGTCATGGAATCGCACATGGATTCTAACATCTCGACCAAGATCTCGGAATCACACATGGATTCCCATACCCCAATGGGTCTTGGAATCGCACATGGATTCCAACATCTAAAAAAACTCGAATCTCCTCTAAGCATAGAATCCATATATGGTTTTGGAGTGGTTACAGTTTCGAGTCATCTCATATAAGTATACTTCCCCGCTTACCGGGTGTTCCAAAACCAATCAATCAATTTCCAACATACTCAATACTTTTTCTTTTAGAAATAAAGACAATACATAAGAGATAAGATCACCTACTAACCGTATAAGCACACGGATTTCCTTATCATTTGTCCTAGGAAAACGAAATGAGTTTATATGTACAATATAGCACCACTGATGCTAACTGTACCATATAATCTCCGTGTTTTTCCTTAGATATTTCCAGAGTTGAATCCTTCGGTGTTAAGTAGGAAAAGAATGTTTCCATACCACCAAAATTAAGAAGGATTATATATTTAGGCCGAGATTTGATAGTCAGTTATTTAGCTATCAAATAGACAAACATTCCAAATAATGATTATATTTCCCATGGAAACCACCAAGCCTCTTAGATTAATCTTTCATTAATTAAATCTCTTTCCAAAATATTTATCAAAATATTCATATTCTTATCTCACTGGGATAAGTATATTCACAAACCATTCCTTTTAAGACTTGGAAAACCCTTTTCAATATTTATAAAATGGTATAAGTATATTCAACAAACACTTAGAAAGATTTTCTATTTCAAAATCATATTAAAATGATCAAGCCCAATTTTCATTAAAACGGAGATGTAAATATAACCCAAAACACCATTCCTTTCCATAAATCTCTTTTACTTTATAAATATCTCCTTTATAAATCTCCAAATCTATTTATAAAGCTTCTTTATAAATCCCTAATCTATGTATAAAACTCTTAATAAATCTCTAAGTTTATTTATAAAATACTCTTTATAGACCTCAAAAACCCATCTATAAAATTTCCCTTTCAAATTTCTTAAACCATTTATAAACCTCCTTTTTGAAATAATTTAAAAACTAAACTTCTTTTCCAATTTCAAATTTTTTTCAAATTCATAAACTCCTTTAATAAATCCTTTTTATAAAATGGAATCCTTTTATAAACAATTTATTATTTAATTATAACGAATAAAATCTTTAACATCATAAAATAAACTTTAAACATTATAAAAAATATGATTATAAAACATTTTAAAACATTAGAATAATAAAATAATTAACTTTTAAAAACATTTTAAATAGTATAATAAAATAACTTTAAATAACTTTTAAAAAGGTAACTACTTGATTTTTAAACAATAAACTAATAAAGTAATTAACTAGCTTTAAATAATCAATAATAAAATAATTTATTATCTTTAAATAACAGTAATAAAATAATTAATTATAAAACATTATAAATACAATTATTAACTTTGAAACATTTTAAATGATATAATAATTATTTTACTACAAAATAATTATATAAAATACTTTGTTAAAATAATAATTAAATAATCACTTTAGTTTAAATTATAAAATTGAAGTTAATTTAACTCCATAACTTTCCAAACTCAGAAATAGGCTTTGCGACCCCAATGTTACTTAAACAATCTACCATTTTATTCAATTTAACTTCCCAAGTTAAATTACAGGTATTTACATAAGTAGGCATATATGTAAACCAAATAAATAATTAACAATTAATTGTTAACACATCACTTATCCAGTATTAATCAACCTACACTTAAATAATTGTCCAAATTAATATAATAGCAGAACAAGTATTTATTCTGAAAACAAATGTCATTCAAAATAAACTCTTTCGTTTATTATTAGACGGTGCTTATTTGGCCAAATAGATAACACCAAGGAAGTATGCTTAAATTAACTATGTTATTATTTAAACAACAAAATTATATTAAATCAATATTATTTTATCACTTTAAACCTTATCCATTTTAAAAAATGATAATTTATCTAAACCCAACAATCAAACAAATAAAACATCCAAGCATACAACCAATAATTTTTACCTACTATATAACATACTATTAACCAAAAAGGTGAGTTTAACTCATCAAAATTTCAGTTATTGCCAAAGTGTTTAAGTTCAGTTTAAAATCAAATATTGTTCGACTTTAGCTTGAAATTCTACTAGTTCCAATCTCAAACAATCTAATTCCAAAATGTAATTAACGTTATTATGAATCCAATGCGACTGACCGCATTCGATTTGGACCTTGTATGAACAAGATATGGGTTAAATAAGATTCTTGGTTAAATATATAATTTAATCATTAATTACATCAATAATTCTCTAAACCCGTAATTAATCCACCCTAATCACGTTTGTTAGCAAAACCCAGGCTGCCGTTTCCATGATTCGAATCATCACCAATGTAACGACCCATATATTTATCACTTTGATAAATGATATTTAATTTTGAAATATTCAAATACAAGGTTTTATAACACCAGCTATAAAGATCTAAACCCTAAAATTATGATTAAAAACTTATTTTAACATATAATTGTGGAATATAGTTTCATAAATAAAGCACGTGCTTCGTACACAAATTTTCATCGATAAATTGATTTTCAGTAGAAAGGAGATTTTCTCGGTATTTGAGTGCATAAGTCTAGATACACACACTAATATATCTATTTGAACAAGATTATGGATAAAAATTATTTATTTTATTTTTGAAATTATAATGTATTTATGACATCACCAGAGATGTCATCGCTTTTATATATTTCTCCAAAAATTCAAGTTAAGTTTAAATAATCAAATAGTTGTTTTAATATGTTAATAATTCCTATTGATTAGTTATAAAGTGATAGAAAATCATTGATAATAGTTTTGTGAAGTTATATACTTGATTTAAAAATATAAGGAAAACTGGTATCACTTTATCGATAAGATAGCGCTTTTTGTAAACATTTGTTTAATATCAATATAAACGGTTTTATAATTCAAGTGAGATCATTTTAATTCATTTAAAATGATGAGAAATATATTTTCAAGTTTTGTTTATTAATATATATATAGTTTAACTAAAAACTGGAAATATGACCAACGATCGAAATAAGAATTCGTAACGGTTTAACGTATAGAAGTTGTACAACGTTGTTTAAACCACCTGAACACATATCTAGCATACACATGCATACATTAACACATAAATATGCAATTAACACATGTAGAAAAGTAAAAAAGATACTTACCATTTACATATAGTAAAAAGTCTAAATATCCAAGATATTTTCTACCTTAAAATGCAAACATCAACTCACTTGCACACCATCATCACCATACAAATGGAATATGACATGGGAGGATGACATGGGGGGAGCCATGCGCCTTAATGGGAGAGTAGCGATGTAAGCAAGGGGCAAAAGAGTAATTACACATTTTGTTATTTATTTTCAAAGTTTTTCCTATAAATACCCAATATTCTCTTCATAATTTTACACACTATTCTACTTCCTCTTCTTCCTCATTCTCAAGCTTTTCAATGGCTTCCTAGCTTAAGGAAACTATGAAGAAAAATAATTCAAAAAGAAATTAAATTAATATAGTATATATACATTAGCAGTCCACTTTAAAACAAGCTCGAATCACTCCTTTCCTCCTTCACAACACGCACCACCATCATCCATCACTTTGGTCAAGCACTCCACCTCCTTCCAAGCTAGATCTAGCTTTCCCAAGGTCCCAGGCTCGACTCCGTAGACTTTGGTTCAATCGTAGTGAAGCTACAGTCTATTTTCCTTAGTTTAATATCCAATGAAGGTGAGAAAACTCTATAAAAAATTATATATATATATATATATATATATGATGTGACATGATTGCTATGAATGTTTACAATGCTTTGATCATCAAGTTTGGTTGTTTACTATAGTTGTTTAATGGTGTTAACAAGTCCTGTTAAATACACGTCGAATATCACAAAGAAAATCACTTTTCTTTATTAAATGAAATGGTGCATATGAGCTTGTTAAACCTCTTTAAAATGTTTTAAAATGATTTGGAAATGTTTTATAAACATTTAAAAGTATTTCAATAAAGTTTGAAAAGAAAATGAATTTTGAGTTAAAATAAGCGTGTCGTATAACGGTAGTTCGCGATTTGGCGCCATCAAAAGTTAAATCAATTTATACAATGGATTCGAAGTCAAAATTCTTTGGAATAAGAAACTCTTATAATAATAGTTCTCAAACAAAAGAAAATGATTGAGATTTCATTTAGTAGATTTTGAAATATGAGCAAATCAAGTTTTAAAAATAGTCGCGGTTTTGCAGTTCGGAAACCAAAAATGGAAAATTCTTTAAATTGGATATTTTAAATTCTTTAAAAACATGGAATGAATCCTATAAATATGTTAAAAGGTTTTAAAAAGTATTTGAGTTATAAAAATGGACTTTTAAATAATAGAAAAGTCGTTTTGGTTTGAATAAGCTTTAAAAAATACTATTCGCAGCACTTTTTACAGCAGCTTTTAATAACCTTTGAACTATGGATTTAAACTTAATAATTAATTCCCAAACCTTTTATAAATGTTTTAAAATGAAAAAATAATTAATATAAGGATGATTTGGAGGTTTTTTAATTTATTTTAAAGAGTTTAAAATAATGATTTAAAGAAAGCTATTATAAGAAAGTGATTTAATCTTGGCTCTAAGAGCCGATGAGTAGACTGGATTTTTCTATTCGTGAGACCTGGATGTAAGCTGCTTAAACTGAGGAGATGTTCAGGAGAAACCAATGCCTGGGCTCACTTGGCCTCTTTCCCAGACGAGGGATAGATAAGGTCGAAATGTCGGAAACGAGAGAAGTATAAAAAATTTAATTTTTATAATTAATTAATTGCAACTTGGATTGGATAGAGATAATCTTCTTATACTTGATGTTAAATTCCAAGGAGAGAACTTGTACTAATCATATGAATTTAAAAGGTGATGCCACCGTTATTCGATGAATAGTACAAGTTGAATATGAAAACTAGTATCGAGTAAAATTAGTATAAATTTTATGGATCCGTTTTACTTGAATACTAACTAATTTGGATGTACCATCTTAGATAACATGGTTTTAACATACTAAAAAGATATGTGTTGGAAACAAGAATTTTTTTTTTAAGATTTAAATAAATGATTTGGAAATATTTTCCTAAGTAAAGGATGAAATGATTAGGAATTACGCCAAGATTTAAAAAGGTTTTAAGTAACCAAAGGATTTGATAGGAGAGGTTTAATAATCCCATATATACCGAAAAGAAATGGTTTTAAAGATATATATCTCTAAGAAGATATTTTGGAAAAAGGATACAAATTAATGGAATATTAATCACCCACTTAACATCCTTTTATCGATAATTGGTTCGGAGAAACCGAGGTCGGATTTAGGTGATTCTTATTCGAAAACTACTTCAAACCAATTTACAAGTTCGAAAGTAAATATATGTTGAAGACAATGAAATTAAAGCCGAGGATCTTCATAACGGAAGACTATTTGTCGATAATTTCATAGTAGATCCCAAGATAAATAAATAGCAGTGGTCCCTTTGTTGTGAGATCTTCGTATGTAAGGACTACTCGCTGCTAATCCTAGAGGTGATGCCCAACAAGATGTGGTAGGAGAGTGCCTTCAGTTTGTCCGGTTCCTGGACAACCTATATGGATGGATGTCTAACATTGCATTTCTAAGTTCACAGTGCTTTGATCTTTACAAACGTACATTTATTGGTGGTGTAGGAGGTAACCCCTCTTATACTTAACACCCTTCTCTAAGACGTATAAGCTCAGAGGTTGTACTTTTGTTGAAATCAATAGTGTGTTGTTAGCAATGAAATATGGCATTTTAAGTGAATATGTTCTAAGAAAGGTAAACATTAACTCTAGCCTTACACCTGTGGAATTATGAAATAGGGGTTGATTTAAGGCTATGTTGTTCACAACCATTAAGGTATGATATCACCTTTCTAGATCTAATTTGCGCCCGCTATGACGTCGGGTAAAGGAATATGCAGTTTATGGTATGAGAGCTCTCAGCTAGGTCGGGAATGGCTGGGGTGATATCATATTCGATGCTATCTATACCATTTATTGGTCTCGGGTAGGCCGATCTTAATTCATAAAGGAAAATCGTTGGGTGGCCTCGGTGCATTCCTCTAGAGATGCAATGTACAAAAGATAGCCCCTTACCTCGCTATTTGTTGGAAATCCAAATCTCCAATAAGTTCCTTCGGTTTTAGTTGTAAACCTATTGTGCCGTCAAATTTAACCAATGTAACAATTTCTGCTATTTGAATATGTTTATTTGAAAAGTGCTTTTAGAAGAATGTCATTAAAAGTAATATCACTGGATTTCACGTAGAAATGTTTTGGTTATCATAAGGTAAAAACCCGTTCCGTGTTTATATGCGGCGTGGTCTTATAAGATATCCTTTTTTTTCATAAAAAACTCATGTTTTGAGTTTCTCACACCAGTTCCATGACTGACCCGAAGTTTATTTTCTTTCCCTTAAACTCTGGGTGCCCTACTTTTTCGGACAGCCTAGTAGTCAGGTTTTGTTTGGAGCATTTTTGGAAGAGCTCGGAGCATGGAGTTAGAAGATTCTTCTGAAGATTATTATCCATTTCCATCATATTCATGTCTATTGTATTTTGCATTTGTAAGGACGGATATTTATAACTGTCCATGTTGTTGTTAAGTTAAACTCTGATAAATGTATTTAAAAATTTTCGCTATAAAGATTATATGTTGAAATAATATGTGTTATTTCATTCATGTAAGATTATGTTCAGTTCTTTTTTCTTTCTATCCTTGACCATCCGTCTCTCCGGTGCTTGGATATGCGGCATGTGAATACCGAAGATGTATTAATGTCGATTTCCAAGGGTCGAATAAGTGAGTCATCACAACCGAAACACCACCGGTACGCTGTCTCATCCACCGCTGCATCACCACCACAAACCCTCCAGCCATGAAGAACCCTCAGCCACTAGCCTCATCGCCTATGATGGCCCCACCGCTGAGAACGAACCACATAGATCTGCGACCATCGAACCAAGATTTTCATTGCCATGCTCTACCAACCACCGATCCATCACCGCCGATGAACTCCCTTGGCCACACCGCTCCACTTTCGTGTTGACACCCTCGCCTAAATTTGCCCCGATCCCCATAGTTGATGTGGGCCGTTGGATCTAGGGGTGTAATTTTCACAGCTAGGGTTTCATTCTAGATTTGGCCAAATATGAGAGGGTTGGGGTCCTTATATAGACATAAATCTGATACTATTCACGCTCGAAAATTTACAAACTCCAATCGAAGCGTGCTTACTGGCATTTCTTGCTAAATACCCCTATTCTGAACACAATGGAACTATTTTCGAGACCTAATTCTAATATATACAAAATTTAAATTTTTTGGTCGCTCGATTTACGAACCAAACTCGGTCTTTTAACTCGTAACCAAACAGTCAAAATATATTGACACTTAAACTCATTCTGGCATGCTCGGACCATCCGGACCCAATTGAAGTAGTCCCGAGTCCTAAAAAGTCCATCTTCGAAAACCGAGTTTTCAGCTCATCGATAAAATAAAATAATTAAATATTTAAATATCCAAAGTTTAAATATTTAGAGCAGCCTAAAAATATGGATTGTTAAAAACACAAAGTGCTTATGGGATAGACGGTTGTTACTTTAGTGATTACTATTTGATAAGTTTATAACACTTCATGGTCAATAGTATCTTGGGGAAGCATGTTATTACTATAACTTGTTGTATTCATTAGTGTATTTGGTAGCTTGACCACGTAGGTTAGTTGTTCGATCTAGCGGCTTGACTGCGATGGTCGCACCCTGAGTCATGGTATTCGTTTTAGTTCAGTTTCTAGCCCTATACCACCAAGCCAGTAGTCTGTACCATGGGCTATATTCGATATCATAACATTTGCGCCATTCGTTAGTAGGTGTGGCACCTCAGCAATGCGATATTAGGTTGAATACATGTTAGGATATCCGGTACATTTAGATTGTAGGAGTTTAGCGAGCTAAACTCCTGAAGCTTTTCACATCAGTGTCCCCTTAAAAGATATCAATTTGCACTAAGAATATCCTATTGGTCAAGATACTTAGTGGGGTGTTAGCGATCTGACCAAACTGGTAGTGAGGTGTTTTCGACCAGACCAAACTGCAAGTGAGGTGTTAGTGACCTAATCAAACTGCAAGAGGCTACCATAACCTATTTGGTTCCAAGGTTATGATTATTTATTAGTTTAGTCAGTTATCAATTCCCGCATGTTCTTTGTAGCATTTATGTTTGAGTATGAATGACCTTTTTGTGCTTCGAAGATTTTGTTAAGTTAGCACCATATTTAAGATGATAGTCCATGAGAGAACTGATGTTATTTTGTGGCATAGTGTATGCTACTAATCTGTTCATGTTTTTATGATTTGTCAAGGAGGGGACCGTACCACTATGTTTTGTCCACAAAGGGAACAGTTCCTTTGATTAGCGATATCCTTATATGGATTTATTTTAGCTTCATTGATTTGAAATGGCTATATGTGAATCGCCATATTTGTGTATGATAGTTTATAATAGACTTGAGTGTTTTATGAAATGGTGAATGTTATTTGGGACATATTTGTTTGTTGAGATCCTTTTTATGTTATTTATTGGTCGATATATCTTGTTGTTATTGATATCCGATTGATATCTTTATTATTAAGATCTCACCCTTTGATAGTTAGAGATAATCTGATCCGGATGTTATTTTTTTATAATGTTCGGGTTAGACCGAGACTTATCAGATATAGGGACACAGTGACCATGGATTTGGGATAGCTTTTGGGAGTTATCTATTATGTATATATAGATATGTCATATGTGTCTTTTGAAGTTAAACCTTTATGATATGGATATTTTTTATGAGATGTTGACTCTAGATATCATGTGTATTTTTGGAGGCTTGTTATAGTCTATATGTATATTATATGGCTCCAGTTTCATATTTTATTGACTTACTGTATATTATTTTTGTCTATATTATATTTTCTGCTGTGTTATCTGATTCTGTGTTCTGTATCTATACTATATTATTATTAGTGAGTTGAATTTCAAGCTCACACAGGCCCCCTTGAAATTTGGCAACTGAACAGTCGCATTTTTAATTTCTTTATATTCCAAACTTTAAAATGTGATAGCTTTTTCTACATTGATTGGATTTAAGGATCGTTTTCACTATTAAATCTCAAATTTAATTTTCTTTCCAATGATATCCATTGTTGATAGCTAAAAATAAATTTTTTAAAATCATAATTTTATATAGCAGCTTTAATTGCACAATTATTTTGTGTCACCGCTGTGTACCGCATTTTTGTAACAGCATTATTATGATGATCATAAACATTACATAGTAGTTTTACTTAGATTATTATAATGTATTTATTATCTTTTAACATATTTGAAAGGAATATTTTTTTTGAATTATACAATTATGGTTGCCTTTGAATATTGTAACTACATTATGTAATAAAGTAATAATCTTGATTGTGTTTGATAGTATTCAAACTTAGTGCAGTTATAATTTAACCCCATCAAAAAATGGTGTAATAATTTATAGACATTTTTTGAATTAATTTAACTATGTTAGCATTTTTTTATTGCATTTACTATTGATGATTTTCACTATATTTGATAATTTTATTCAATTTTAAAATAGTTATAAATTAATGAAATTAAGAAAATGCAATTATAATTTACCAGCAAGTTTTGGGTAAATTTAACTATATTTGAAGATTTTTAACCACATTTATGCGATGAAGTAATAAATTTGGCTACATTTCAGGAATTTATTCAATCTTAATACAATTAAAATTTAACTACATTAATAAAATGCAGTTATAATTTAATGACAACTTTGAATTATGCATGGTAGAAATTGAATATTTCAGCTATATTTATGTGATGCAGTAATAATTTTGGTTGTACACGATGATTTATTCGAGCTTACTGTAGTTAAAATTTAAATGCATTAAGCAAAAGCGGTTATTATTTTGCAGTATTTTTGGAATTAAGCAATTATTGTTTTTGAATATTTTAACTGCATTTGTATGATGCAATACTAATTTAGCTGTAGTAATAATTTTGTTTGATGTTAACGATAGTTATTTAACCGCATTATGAAAATATAATTGAAAAATGAATTTTGATTTTTGATAGCTTGAGATGATTAAATAATGACTTCACATAATTAACGCTTGATTCAACCGTGCAGCTCAGCGTTTAATACATTGCTTCCAGGTTTGATGACATAATTTGGCTAAGTTTACTCAATTTCGTTTACAATTACGATGATCAATAATACAATAAGCATATAAGTTGTTGTATTCGGGCTTAAGGTAGATGCACAGTTTAAGTGCTGGGTCAAAACATGTGTTGTAGTGAGAATAATGTTGATAACCACCTAAAAGAGTTTATTTTTTATTTTTTGCAGTAAATTCTAAAATCACTTGCACCACCACCGTCGGAAAACTTCTAGAAAACAATTGATGAATGTATCTTTGTATAGATGATTATGTAGTCATAGTTTGATTATTAGATATAGTTAATAGGTCAAACGAGCAGTGAGAGAATTTAGTAGTAATACTGCATCAATGACACTTTTGTCTTTTTTGGCTGCAGGTACAAATACCTTCAATGGTTAAAATAATTGACTGATGTAATGCATCTATTAAGGCCAAGAAAACATCACCTATTTGCGCTCAAGCCAATATCATACACGCATTACTAGCAGTTATTTCTGAGGCTAAAAAATGAATGGACTTCTCACAATTGTTCTCTTCTGTATGTTTTGGATATTTTCAAATATTGGTTACTACGACCAGCTGTATGCCGTGTTTTGTACCCTGCATCGACATAGATCAGATTCGGTGAACAATAGTAATTTTTATTGGAACCCATGTTATTTTCTTATTGCATCATCATTTCTATTTCAATTGAATCTTCTGTTTTACTACTTTTCCCCTATACTACATCTGTTGCTTTTTTCTTTTTTCTTTTGCTCCCTTTTTTCAGCTGTTGACAAATACTTTTCCTGACTGTTTACAAATTTCATCCTATTACTATATTTCTCCCCATTGAAAAAAACTTTTGTTACTCTTATTTAATTGAATCGAACTGCACTGTGTCTGCAGTTCACAGTGAATACTTCAACTATATCTATGCACATTGAAGCAGCTGTGTAATTGCAAAAGCAACAACATTGGCGTTATATGCCACAGTGAATATATCTATGCATTAGCGGATAAATTTTGAACACATTATCCTCTAAATAGTCTGTGAACTTTAACATATTCACTGTAATTGTTTTGTTCGATTTTAATTGTGATTATCATAACCAAATATATCTATGTATTCTTTATCCTACCAAATTGTTATTCATGATGTAACACTATCGTTCAATAATGTTTTTTCATTACCACCATATTAAATTTCTTATACATTTGGATATGACCTATGCAACAACAATATTTTTTCAACATCCGTGTGCGAAGCACGGGTTCGCACTAGTTATATATTATATTGTTCTCATTCTATTCTGAGCCAATGTGTCTATTGCTTTGTGTCGAGACTGTTCACATATATATATTATTTCAAATAAAAAGGTAAATGTGATGGTGTTAGCCCAAGGGAATAAAAACGCATGGTCGCTCCTAACCAGCCTCATTCTCCATATTACTTGATAATATTACTTTGTAATATTCTTGAGTAGTATGTGTATAGAGGTGGGGTGTTACATAGATTGTATATGTGAACAAGAAAGAATAAAGCCCACAAAAGAACTTAAGGAGATTGCTTGGATCAGTTGATCCAATAAAGACAATAAAAATTGGAAAAGAATTGGATAGAAAACTAAAAGGAGAACTAATTCAATTTCTTCAATGTAGCAAAGTTGTATTCATCTAGACCCATTTAGATATGGTTGGAATGGAACCGACCATAATGTGTCAAGCTTTGAATATAGACCCAGGTATCACACCGATTTGGCAAAAGAAAAGAAAGTTTGCTAAAGTTTGATCTAACGCTTTGAAAGAAGAAGTCAAAAGATTACTTGAGAATGGATTCATTAGAGATGTACTTTATCTGAAATGGTTAGCCAATCCGGTACTAACAAAAAATCTAATGGGAAATGGAGGACATGCATTGATTATACTGATTTGAATAAGGCATGCCCGAAGGACTGCTATCCCCTTTCAAGGGTAGACCAGTTAGTCGATGCAACAAGTGGCCATAAACTATTATCTTTCATGGATGCTTATTCCGGATAAAACCAGTTCCAATGTTCAGACCAGATGAGGAGAACACCAGTTTTGTAATATATTGGGGAACGTATTGCTATAAAGTAATGCCTTTCAGATTGAAGAATGCCGACACGACATACTAGAGATTGGTAAACAGAATGTTCGGAGAACAAATTGTCCAGAACATGTAAGTATATGTTGTTGGAACCTGCCTTCTTCAATTTTAATGTGACAACTATATATTTCAAACTATATACTATGATGTCAAATATTCTTGCAAGAATCTACAAAGAAAAGCTATTATCATATCGTCAACAAACTAAGCTCAAGCTCTCTAGTATACTGATTATTATTTCTGGTTAGATATTTTTGTACAATCTCTGATATGATGATAACAACACACACACACACAAATATTTTTTGGAAAACATGTTCTACAAAAATAAAATATCTTTTTATAGACATAAAAGTATTTTCAAAAAATTTCTCAAGTTCAGAATCACTAAAATAAAGAAGAGGAATAAATAAGTACAAGTTCAGACATCTGAACTTTTATCTAGCCATCTATCATCAATGATAGACGTCTGATAATTTAATACAGACATCTGTCATAAACGACAGACATCTGAATTAAATAACAGACATCTGTATTCACTGAAATATGTTTCTTCTGCCTATTTGACTTTTTAAACTTACTTAGCCATCTGACTATTTTTCTCAGACATCTGAACTTGACGAACTGAAGCATCTCTTCATGAAAATTCAAATTTTGAAGAGTTGTCTTCTTCACCAACAGCTGCACTCCTTCTAATGGTTGCAACTATTAAATTAAAACTATTCAATACTATAAATAGAGATGAAAATCCACTATTTAAAAAACCAATTCTTTCTATCTATACTTGCTTTGTATTATCATAATCACAAGCGATTTTCAATCTCTACTTCCTACAAATTGCACGTTCAAATCATCATATCAAGAAGATTATAGGAAGGGTGTACTATATTGACTATATTCGTGTTATTCAAAGAACACACAAGTCAAGAAACAATTTACCAAATTGTATTAGAAGTCCTATTCGGTTGCTTAGGCGGAAAAGTCATGTTCGGTTGCTCAAACGGTGTAATACCTATTCCTCCGGGTTAAGTGAGGGTTATTCAAGAAATTCCAGAAGGAGTCTGGGACTGGACGTAGAATGGGAAGTTCGAACCAGTATAAAAATCCCTGGTCTCATTTTTATTACTGCTATTTATAATTCCGCACTTGCTAGACTAGTTTAACTATATTATCGATCCATATATACTTTCATTTGGTATCAAAACAAGGTTGTCACATAACTATAACACAGTTATCTGATATTTAAATAATATGGACAATAACACTAGCAACAGTTTTACTGAGGGACAAGCCACTGCACGACCACCATTGTTTAACGGATTAATTCATAGTTATTGGTCAACTAGAATGAGAATTTTTATGCAAGCTAGTGGATTTGAAACCTAGAATATCATTCAAACTGAATACAATATTCCTACTACAGAGTATGCTGCATGGTCTTATACCCAAAAACAAGATGCTACTGCAAACGCAAAAGCAATGAATATGTTATTTTGCGCATTAGACAAAAATGAATTCAATCGAGTCAGTATTTGTAAAACTGGATATGAAATTTGGAATACTCTTAAGGTTACACACGAAGGAACAAATAAAGTAAACAAAGCAAGATTTCTATGCTTAAAAACCAATTTCAAAATTTTAGAATAAAACAAGGAGAAAGTATTAGTGAAATGTACTCTAGATTCCAGGATATCTATCACTCACTATTAGCTTTAGAAGTTACTTTTACTGAACCTGATATTGTTTCAAAAATCCTTAACTCATTAACTGATGAATAGGAACAAAAAGTCTTAGCTATCGAGGAAGCTAATGATATTTCAACTATAAAAACAGAAGAGTTAATAGGAAATCTAATGTCCTATGAAGTAAATTTACAGGCAAGACGAGCACAAGCACATGACAAGAAAACTATCGCTTTTCAAGCAGAAAAAGAAGACTCTGAATTCGAAGACGATATGGCATTTATAGCTAAGAATTTCAAAAAGTTTTTGAAATTCAAAAAGGGTAATAAATTTGGAAATAACAAGGGTTTCAATAAGCCATCGAGCTCATCTCTTGAATGCTACGAATGTCATAAGAAGGGCCACATAAAGAAAGATTGTCCTGATAGGAAAAAGAATATAATCTCAAAAAGGACAAATTTAAAAAGAAGCAAGTCTTCTCAGATACATGGGATGATACAGAATCTTCTTCGTCAGACAGTGATAGTGACAGTGATTCAGAACAAGCCAACGTTTGTTTTATGGCAACAAATGATGATGTAAGTGATCTAACTTTTGACGATTTAATAGAAATAAACTCTGAATTGTTAGATAAACTTAGAATCCTTAAGAGTAAATATAAAGATGCTTTAGGAAAATTAAATAGAACTGAAATAGAAACTGACATGTTAAAAGACGAAAAGAAAATATTAGAGGAAGAGTTAGTAAAATCTCAAGAATCTTATGTTAATATAACATCTCAATTCACTGATTTAAGCAGTGAAATAGAAAGACAGAAATATGAGAATGTTAAATTAGCAAAAGAGAATTATGAATTAAACTCTAATATTAAAACACTTGATATAGAAGTATCACATCTTAAAACAAAAATGGAAACTATTTCTAAAAATGTTTCTAAATTTAACAGTGGAAGAGAGAGTCTCTCTAAAATAATTGAGAATTCTCAAACTTGTTCAAATAAAAAGGGGTTAGGATATAAAAAACCGATACAAAAGCATTCTAAAAATAATGGTTCATTATATACTAATTTTAAGAAAAAGGAATCTATATCTGCTCAAAAATCTTCTTCAAAAGTTATTCATCCAAAATCAATTATGATTTGGGTTCCAAAAACTAATAATAATTTGATTAGGAATAACTACATTAAAACATTCATTAATTCTGTACATAAAAATGAAAACTTTATTTTTAAAGGGAACTCTAAACCCAACTGGGTTTGGCTTCCTAAGATTTAACCCTTTGGACCCTAACGGAGGAAGTGGGTACCAATAGAATTTCAATATTTTTGGCAGGTACCGATTAAGAAAAGAGGAAAATGGATTCTAGACAGTGGTTGCTCAAAACACATGACAGGCGACAAAAATATGTTAACAAACATTATCTACTCAGATGGAGGATCTGTCACTTTTGGAGATAATTCCAAAGGTTACATCATTGGCAAAGGCGATGTGAGCAATGACGATACATCTAATTTACCTCTTATTACAAATGTTTTATTGTTAAAAATCTAAAACACAACTTACTAAGTATTAGTCAATTATGTGATAAAGGTTTTAACATAGTATTTTCTGAAAATAAATGCAATATTTTTTATCATAACAAAAATCTTATTTTCGAAGGAGTTAGAGATCGTACTATTTATATTTTGAATATGAAAATCAATCATAATACAAATATGTGTTTAATAGCCAAAGAAAATGATCCTTGGCTATGGCACAAGAGATTTTGTCACATTAATTTCAAAAATATTAATAAATTATCCAAAAATGATTTAATAAAAGGTTTTCCCAATATGAATTTTAAGATAAATAGCATTTGTGATGCTTGTCAACTAAGAAAACTAAAAAAATCTTCTTTTAAATCTAAGAAAATCATCTCAACATTACAACCTCTTGAGTTGTTACATCTAGACTTATTTGGACCAACTCAGACTCAATCTATTAATCACAATAGATATGTTTTTGTAATAGTTGATGACTTCTCTAGATATACATGGACGTTATTTATGAAAAATAGACGTCTGTATACCTATTTTTTGTTTGAGTCGTCTGAACATTTTGTCACAGACGTCTGTCTTCAAATATAGACGTCTGCAATAAAAAATTTAGACGTCTGAATTTAGTACAAAATGTTTTTTACTCTCTGTTTAAAATTAAGACCTCTGAGACGTCTGAACAAAAATTTTTAGACGTCTGTCATCATACTTAGCCGTCTAATATAATTTTTAGACGTCTAAATCTATTAATTTTTTCAATTTTTTTATTTTCTACAGAACATCAGACGTCTGTTATGTGACTTGTTCTATAAGTAATTTATTCTTATGTTCTATATCTTTTTATAAATATGTATTTCTATCCTATATCACTGTTTCTCTTTGTTTAGTATATTAAGATGTGGAACCAGTTCAAACATATGTTCAAATCTGTTTTTATACTCCAAATATTCTGACTCTTCCACAACAAAATTTTATCATTGGTATGTTCTGAACAAAGTTCATATTGCTATTCAACAATGTGTTTTATCATCACATTTCTAACAAAACCCCTTAAAAATTCCTTTTTGTTAATGAAAAAGGGGGAGAAATATTAATCATTCTGCTATATAATATGGTCATGTTGACAAGGGGAGCAAAAGGTATGGTTTATACTAACCGTTGAATTATATAGTTGTCATCATCAAAAAGGGGGAGAATGTTGGAACCTGCCTTCTTCGATTTTAATATGACAACTATATATTTCAAACTATATACTATGATGTCAAATATTCTTGCAGGAATCTACAAAGAAAAGCTATTATCATATTGTCAACAAACTAAGCTCAAGCTCTCTAGTATACTGATTATTATTTCCGGTTAGATATTTTTGTACAATCTCTGATATGATGATAATAACACACACACACACAAATAGTTTTTGGAAAACATGTTCTACAAAAATAAAATATCTTTTTATAGACATAAAAGTATTTTCAAAAAATTTCTCAAGTTCAGAATCACTAAAATATAGAAGAGGAACAAATAAGTACAAGTTCAGACATCTAAACTTTTATCTAACCATCTGTCATCAATGACAGACGTCTGATAATTTAATACAGACATCTGTCATAAACGACAGACGTCTGAATTAAATAACAAACGTCTGTATTCACTGAAATATGTTTCTTCTGCCTATTTGACTTTTTAAACTTACTTAGTCATCTGACTATTTTTCTCAGACATCTGAACTTGATGAACTGAAGCATCTCTTCATGAAAATTCAAATTTTGAAGAGTTGTCTTCTTCACCAACAGTTGCACTCCTTCTAATGGTTGCAACTATTAAATTAAAACTATTTAATACTATAAATAGAGATGAAAATCCACTATTTAAAAAACCAATTCTTTCTATCTATACTTGCTTTGTATTATCATAATCACAAGCGATTTTCAATCTCTACTTCCTACAAATTGCACGTTCAAATCATCATATCAAGAAGATTATAGGAAGGGTGTACTATATTGACTATAATCATGTTATTCAAAGAACACACAAGTCAAGAAACAATTTACCAAATTGTATTAGAAGTCCTATTCGGTTGCTTAGGCGGAAAAGTCCTGTTTGGTTGCTCAGGCGGTGTAATACCTGTTCCTCCGGGTTAAGTGAGGGTTATTCGAGAAATTCCAGAAGGAGTCTGGGACTAGATGTAGAACAGGAAGTTCGAACTAGTATAAAAATCCCTGGTGTCATTTTTATTACTGCTATTTACTGCTATTTATAATTCCGCACTTGCTAGACTAGTTTAACTATATTATCGATCCATATATACTGTGGATGATAGTGTTGGTAAAATCTCAAGAGGAAAGCAACCATCTAAAAGATCTTGAAGAAATGTTTGATGTATTACAGATGGAGCTTAACCCACAAAAATGTTCCTTTGGAATTCACTTTGAAAAGTTCTTGGGATATATTGTCAGTTTAAGACGAATCAAAGCCAACCCTGACCAAATTCAAGCTATTAAGAATATGGCAGAATCTAAGACAAATAAAGATGTAATGTGTCTGAATAGAAGAGTGACATTATTGAATAGATTCATTTCCAGGGTCACCGATAAATGCATCCCATTCTTCGATGTGATTAAGAATAAGAAAAACTTCAAAAGGAGTGAAGATTGTCAAACAGCCTTCAAGGATCTAAAATATCATTTGGAGAAGCCACTAATCTTATCTAGCTCCATAGAGGGGGAAAATCTTTACCTCTATATGGCAGTTTCTAAACAAGCCGTTAGTTCTGTTCTGGTAAGAGAAGATAAGGGAACTCAACTTTTAGTATATTATACGACCAGAAGGCTCAAAAATGCAGAAACTAGATATCATGTTATATAGAAATTGGCATACTGCTTGATGCTCACTTCTCGAAAACTAAGAGCTTACTTCCAAACACATCCAATCAAGGTCTTTGCCAAATTCCCACTTAAGCAATTTTTTAGTAAACCCGAAACTTTAAGAAGACTAGTAAAATGGGGAGTTAGAGCTTAGCCAATATGATATTGAATTTCTACCTCGAGTGGCAATCAAAGGATAAGCCCAAGCTGATATTTTTAATGAATGTATGGGGTTCATTAAAGAACAATCCGAAAAGGAGAAGGATTTAAAACCTAAAGGCAATTATTTGTGGATGGAGCTTTAATCGAGTAAGGTGCTGGAGTAAGATATGTGACAATCACCCGTAATGGACATCGTTTACATTATGCAATGAAATTAGAATTTCCAACCACTAATAATGTAGCAGAATACAAATTAATGGTGGCAGAACTTGCTCTGGCCCTACAATTGAAGATCCCTAGGATTGAGATTTTTAGTGATTCCAAACTAATGGTAGATCAATTGAACCAAACATATCAACACAGGATGCCAAGTTGATTTTATTTGTCAAGAAGGTGTTAAAAATGTTAACGAAATTTGAGGATTTCTCCATACACCAAGTACCAAGTGGGAAGAATTCCCAAGTTGATTCTTTGATTAAATTGGCTAGCTCACGGGGAGCACCAGAAACATGAATTGTAGCGATATGCTACCAACGAAACCCCGGTATAGAAGAGAAGGCACCCGAATCAAGAAATGAGTCTATGGTATTAACCAGATCTCAAGCTTTAACATATGCGAAGGAGGAGTCAGAAAATGGAAATGAAACACTCTAAGAGAAAATTTCTCATCTAGAGGCAGATGATCAATATAAGAACAATTGGATGATGCCTATTGTTGAATACCTAATAAATGGAAAATTTTCAAGAAAAGAAGCAAGAAGAATAAAACACCAAGCTCCAGCTTTCATCATGATGAATGGAATATTCTATAAGAAAGAATATTTACTCCCTTACTTAGGATGTGTTAATTCGAAAATAGGAGCAAAATTACTAAGAGAAGCCCGCGAAGGATCCAGTGGAGATCATTCTAATGGCATAAAGTTAGCCAAGAAAGTTATAAGATAAATCTTTTATTAGCCTCAGATGACTAGCCATGTCATCGATTATGTGAAAAGGTGTAAAAAGAACCTAAAGTTCTCTATAACCTCACATTTGTCACCAGGTGAATTGACTTCAGTCTCAAGCCCATGGCCTTTTAATGTATGGGGAATTGACCTAATCAGACCACTACATATACCTAAAGGAGGAGCTAAATATGTGGCGGTGGCCATTGATTATTTCACAAAATGGGTAGAAGTAGAACTGCTTTCAAATATCACATCAGGAAAAGTTCTCAAGTTTGCAATCAAGAATAATGTTAGCATACTTGGAATTCTACATAAGATAATATATAATAATGAAACTTAGTTTGAAAGTGAAGAATTTACCCGATTCTATAATAGAAATGAAAACATCAAGAGCTTTTTGTTTGTAGCTCACCCTAAGGCTAATGGAGTCGTTGAAGCCGCTAACAAAACTATTAAGACCATTCTCAAAAAGCGATTGGATAAGGCTAGAGGAAATTGGGTAGAAGAATTACTTCTTATATTATGGGCATACAGAACTTCTACAAAAACCGAAGGGTTGCATATGCATTTAATTGAGGTTGCATATACAAAAACCGAAAGGCATACCTCATATTCCTTAACATATGGATGTGAAGTCATGCTCCCAATTGAGGTTGAAGTACCTTATCATCGAAGGGTTGCATATGCATTTAATTCAAATCAAGAATTAAAGAAAGAATCCCTAGACTTAATCAACGTGTTAAGAGATAAAGCAACCATATGGACAGTTGAATATCAACGAAGAATATCCAAATATTACAATTCTAAAGTAAGAGAAATATCATTTCAAAAAGGAGATTTAATGCTTCGAAGAGTTATAGCAAATACTTAGAATCCAAGGGATGGACCGCTCGAACCAAATTGAGAAGGACCTCTAATCATACATAAAGTATCCCACAGGGGACCTATAGACTATGCCGACCGATGGCAACGTAATAGTAAGAACATGGAATGCCGAACATTTGCGGCTATATTTCCCAACAATGGATGAATAAAGAAGTTGAAATAAGTATATCTACATGGTTGAGGAGTAAGACTCTCCTAAAGTAAAAGGAAAAGCTTAAACCACTACCTAAGATGGTAGTAAGGGCGAAAAAGCCTTTGTCCCCACCAAGATGGCCTGGTCAAAGCACCTCCTAGAGGGAGGTCAAAGTAAACCTTTGGCCCCGTCTGAAAAGGCCTGACCAAAGCATCTGCAAGCCTTTTTCCCCCACCTACATGGCCTAGCTGGAGAATGGGTACGTAAAATGGAAAGATTGGAACATGGGAATGCCTTCTAGAGGAAGGACGAAGTAAGCCTTTGGTCCCATCTAAGATGGCCTAACCAAAGCACCGAACCAGCTTTTAGTAGCATCTCTAAGGCCTTATTAAAGTGCCTCCTAGAGGAAGGTCGGGTAAATATTTTGTTCTGCTTAAAATAGCTAACCAAACACACTGGACAATAGACCTAAATCATCGCCTAAGACGGTGATAAGGGGTTCGATCCAAGTTAAGGTCATCACCTAAGATGGTGATAGGGAAAAGAGATTAAGACATCCAAAACCTAAAGAGAGGCGCAAAAAAATGGACTAGGATGTCCAAAGCCCAAAGAGAGGCACAAAGAAAAAGGACTAAGACTAAGACGCCCAAGGCTCAAAGAGAGGCGAAAAGGAAAGGGACTAAGGTATCCAAAACTTGAAAAGAGGCAAAAGAACTCGATCAAAATGAGCTATTTGTGCTCCAAAGCAAGAGTCAAGCAATCTTTTAGAGGAAGATTTATAAAATATGAGCTGTTGTGCTTCAAAGTAAAGAAAGCGAGATTTCTCCACAAAAGAAAGCATTCTTGCCAGATGATTTTCTGGTCTTCTATTATTATCCCAAATGGATTTCTGGTCTTCTATTATCCCAAATGGATTTTCTGGTCTTCACTACACCAAAAGCTGAATTTTACAACAGGCCTTCCGCCTAATTAGCAACGGTTACTTCCCGTTGTAAAATATAACGGTTGTTAACCGTCGCAAATGATGGAGGGAAATTTCACCTTTGGCGCCATATATTTTTGTCCGTTTCTTTTCTTTTGGTGACGGGATTTAACCGTCGTTTATTTTGTGCCACATGCTGGCGGTATAATTTAGTCTTTGCGCCATAATATTTACAACATCACGAAACATATTTCCCCCAAATTATATCCCCATTTCGACCCAAATTAAACCTAGATCGATTTCGCCCCAAAATATTTCCACCACCTCCGCCTCTTCCGAAAGAGCCAGAGCCACCTATTATCACTTTGGATGATCTGTTCAGGAAGACCAAGACCACTCCCAGGATCTATTACTTGCCTCTCTCCGAGGAGCAGGTTGCTGCCGAGCGTGCCAATCAAGGAAGGAGAGCTTAGGGGCCATTTCGGGTTAATTTCTTTCATGTTTTTAGACTTAATTTTTGATTTGTAGTATGCGGATTCTAAAAAAAGAATGCTCACCAACTATATTAAAACTTCATGCGTACGTGTATAATATTAGCAGAAGTTAATACATGAATAACATCAAAACTGTATTTAGAAGTTTTAGAACCATTCAGCCATTAACGTCAGTTTTAGAAGTTAATACAGTTTCGTCACAAAACTGTATTTAATAAACATGTATTATTATTATATTTAGATTTCTGTATATTTAATCCAATGTGTTACTGTATTTAATAAAGGTTATACATGTTTAATCACTTATACATGTTTAATCCAGGTTATACTAATTATAATTATTAAATACAGGTTTTAGAAGTAAACATGATGTGATAATTATAAATATAGCTAAGTTAAGATTTGATTTCATGTACAGATTTCATGTATAAAACATGTACATATTAACATATATTCTGTAAACTGACATTCCACCTGAAAACATAATATAGGTAAAAAGTTAAGCTATTAATAAGGTACTTCTAATTAAGATGTTCACTTCTTAATTACGTTTTGAATTTCGTGAGGTAAAAGACAGTGATACTATTTTCACTTAAAATGAAGGAATGAATCAGCCAAGTAGCCAACAGACAACCTAATGCAATTTTCTCAGGCATGCTACATGAAAAAATTTATGTAATGTATGCAAGTATAAATGCAAAAATATAGAAAGCAATATATACATAGAGCAGGATTTTTTTCTTCTTTTGTTCATAACTTCCTAAGTAATATATCGATAGCGATACTGTTGATGTTAGGTGTTTTTCCTTTGAATATTCATGATAGTTGGGTATGCACACCTTTTTGAGTTCGATATCATGTAGGGTTAATTTTGTAGCCTATAGCTCAGAAAAAACGGATGAGAATGAAACAAGTTATCCTCCTTTCTTTTTTATAGCAATAATGTAATATAGTTGGTGAGCATTCTTTTTTTAGTATGATTTTTAAAATAATCAACTCACCATTGAATTGCTTAATACTTACTAATGATAGTGTAATGTTTCATACATAAATATATGAAACTGTAAGTGCAAATAGACAATATCTTGGTTATGATAGTGGATAGATTCCTCATCTTCTTCCCCATTGTGTTCATTGTTTGGCTGAAACATAATTCATCAAAGTAAACACATTCACTAGTAAAAGAGGAGTAGCGCATAGACATTATGCCGGTGCTAAAATTCATGTCGTTGTAATGTCAAATTTTTTTGGAAACAGTTTGGTGCTAATGTTAAAAATAAGATTCATTGTGCAAAATAATAACCAGTAGGGATATTATTTGATTGGTAGTTGATTGAGTTGATTGTTGTAGGATAATATCAACTAGTGATATTATTCGATTGGTAGTTGATTATTAATCGATGATAAATAATTGTTTAGTAGTAATTGTAGATAACTATTATTGGGTAAATTAAATTTTGTAAATGGCGCGAGCCATGTGTTGCCTAAAAGAGGAGTAGCGCATAGACATTATGCCGGTGCTAAAATTCATGTCGTTGTAATGTCAAATTTTTTTGGAAACAGTTTGGTGCTAATGTTAAAAATAAGAATCACTTTTTTGTTAACTTAGTTAATTTTTATAAAACATAGTTAATTTAGTTAATTATGATATAATTTTGTTAACTTAGTTAATTTTTATAAAACATAGTAAAATAATAAACTTAGTTAATCGTTGTAATGTCAATTTTTTTTGGAAATAGTTTGATACTAAAATAATAAACTTAGTTAATTTATTTAATTATGATAAAATTTTGTTAACTTAGTTAATTATGATAAACCATCTTTATGTATTAATTCAAATAATTTCACTTAAATATCAATTTAATTATTTTAGAATTATTATGCATTTTAATCCTCGAAGCCTTTGCATTTAAACATGAAATTATTCACGTACTTATTAGCTCATTATTTTCTTTCAGTATGTCTTTTAATATAGACAAACAATGGATGAATGAATCTAATCGAAGAAATGAAGAATATGTGCAAGGAGTGATAAATTTCATTAAATTTGTTACTGAAAATGGTGGCAATAAGGAAAAGTTTTCGTGCCCTTGCACGCGGTGCAAAAACGAAGATACATTTGAATTAAAGGAAATTCATTATCATTTGCTTAGACATGGTATTGATCAATCATACACTGTGTGGTATTTTCACGGGGAAAGAATACCGGAGAAGCCAAAACAACAACCGGTTAGTCATGCCACAAATACCGATGAGTCTGAAAATATTAGGATGGAAGATTTGGTCAATGATGCGGATAGATTCCATCATTTTCAACCTACAAGTCAGTTGCATGATAATGCTAGTATTGGAGAGCAGTCTACAGATAAATCATTTTTCGGTAGTGCAACTGCAACAGAGCCATTGTATCCTTCATGTCCAAAAGGGATTACAAAATTGTATGCCATTGTTAAACTGAATAGCTTGAAGACCCAATACGGCTTTTCAGACAATGGTGTGACTGCACTACTCGAATTCATAAAGGAGTTACTCCCCGAAGGTAACACGCTACCATCAAAGTATCCAGACGTGAAGAAGATCATTAGGCAACTTGGGATGGATTACATAACTTATGATGCATGCATTAATGACTGCATCTTGTACTGGAAAGATAATGCAAACAAAGTTTGTTGTCTAAATTGCCCCGAACCAAGATATAAGTCAATGCTCGACGAAGAGAGAAAAGCTATCAAAGTACCTCAAAAGACGGTAAGACATTTTCCTTTAATTTCTAGATTGAGGAGGCTGTATACTGTACCATGGATAGCTGAAGCGATGACCTGGCATGGTCGTGCCAAGTCCGGTACAACCGTAATGCGTCATCTGCGTGACACTTCTCAATGGAAAACTATAGATTCTTTTGATTCTTCGTTAGCTGCCGAACCATGAAATATCATGCTTGGAATAGCAACAGATGGTTTCTGTCCGAATGCTTCTTTAACAAATCCTTATAGCTGTTGGCCAGTGATTGTAGTACCATATAACCTTCCTCCGTCTTTGTGCATGAAAAGAGAGTTCTCAATGTTAACACTGTTGATTTCTGGGCCAAAACAACCAGGGAAGGATATTGATGTTTATTTAGAACCTTTGATAGACGAGTTAAAGCAGTTATGGGAAGGAGTCGTTACATTTGATTCATTTAAGAAATCTGAGTTCATAATGAGAGCTAGAGTGTTGTGGCAATCATGATCATCCCGCTCTTGGGACTTTATCGGGATGTACAACTCACGGCTACTTTGCATGTCCTATTTATGGGGAAGAAACTGATTCTTATTATCTCCCTGAAAGTAAGAAAATTTGTTACATGGGACATCGTAGATTTCTTCCGTCCGGACACAAGTTTCGATACGATAAGACAAATTTCAACAACGAGCAAGAACTTAAGTGTCCTCCAAAGCCACTGACTGGTTATCAAGTTGAAAAAAAGGTAGCGAATATAAAAATGAAAGTTGGTAAAGAAAAACGAGAAATTGGTCGAAAACGAAAAAAGATAATCGATGAAGAAGTTCCTGCATGGTATAGGAGGTCGAAATTCTTTGATTTACCATATTGGAAAGCAAATTTGACCCGACATAATATTGATGTTATGCATACAGAGATGAATGTCATGAAACATTTGATTAACACAATTATGGACCATAAAGACATGTCAAAAGATGGCATCAATGCACGGAAGGATTTGAAAATCATGGGTATAAAACAAAAGTTGTGGGTGATAGAAGATCCTGAAACAAGTAAACTAACCATACCAATTGTGACTTTCACTTTGAGCAAAGAAGAAAAGATATGGTTTTGCACCATTTTGAAAATTTTGAAAGTGCCGAGCAAATTCTCTTCTAACTTCCGTAACAATGTGAGCATCAACCCTCCTGAACTAAGAAATATGAAGTCGCATGATTACCACGTCATAATGCAACATTTACTTCCGGTATTGCTTCAGCATTGTTTTCCGCAACATAAGGATCTACGGAATGCTATTCACCGCATAAGTCTCTTTTATAACATTTTATGTTCAAAGGTGATCAATAGGGAACATCTTCAAAAAGCAAAGGCTAGTTTGGTAGAAGCAATGTGTGTTCTTGAAAAACATTTTCCGCCTGCATTTTTTGATATCAGTATTCACCTTATGATTCATTTAGCCGATGAAGCATTGATTTCTGGTCCTGTTAGATATAGGTGGATGTACCCATTTGAACAGTAAATTACTAATTTCAATTATGTACATCATTATTCGATATAAATAGCTATTGATGTCTACAATTTACAATTGTTCATCTTCATAGGTTGATGAAAACATATAAAGGATATGTGCGCAACAAAAGATATATTGAAGGGTGTATTGCAGAAGGATATATTGTACAAGAAGCTAGTCTTTACTGCATGGAGTATATGCCAAAGGGAGGTGATGGCACTCATAAACATACCCGTGAAGCATTTTTAGACGAGGATGATGAGTTTGCTGATGAAATAGCACTAGATAATGGTAAAGATATAACGTTAACTCAAGTGCAATTTGAACAAGTGCGTAAATGGGTCCTTGATAAATATGACGGATTGGATGAGTGGAAGAAGTAAGTTCATAAATTTGTTCTGAATTTTTATTATTGTAAATCAATTCATCAATTCATATATATAGTAATTATTGTGTGTTTTTCGTAGGAGGTATAACTCCTATGTTCAAAGCACCAAATCTTGAACTCGAGGCGGGGGTACATCTAGGGAAGCTATTAAAAATTTCACTTTTTGGTTACGTGAGGAGGTATACATATTAGATATTTAACGTATTTTTAAGTTGGCCATACACCTCCTTGACAATGTTATTTTTACTTATTGTGTTTGTTGTAGTTGTTGAAGACCGTCGATGTTGACTCAACTCTTTGGCGGCTAGTTAACGGGCCGATGTTTGATGCCCGTAGTTATATGAAGTACCAAGTGAATGGGTTTTTATTTTCTCTGAAAATTTATGAAGAGCGAAAGCTAACACAGGATAGTGGTGTATGCATGAGAGCAATTACACAATTTAGAGCGAGTGGGAAGGATAAAAAATTTAAGGAAGCAGAAACAACGTATTATGGAGTTATTCAACAAATAATTGAGTTGGATTACATTGACTTCAAACAAACAGTTTTTTATTGTGATTGGGTAAAGGTCGAAGATAAGATCAATGGTTGTAAAATAGATCCTGTTTCAAACTTGATCACAGTTAACTTGGGAAAATTGAAGTGTAAAGACAGCGTGAATGATGAGCCATTTATTCTTGCATCGGAAGCGAGTCAAGTGTTCTACTCAAAAGATTTAAAAAATAACGGATGGTTTGTGGTTTTGCATACACCAAAACGGTTGACCATAAATGTGGATGACACTGAGTTTTCCACCGTTTATCAATCAGCTTTTGAAGACAATGAAAAATTAGAAGATCTTATCAAATGCATATGTTAACTTTGTATTTCAGTTATGTTATTGTACCTTAACAAAATATTTATTTAAAATGGTGAAAAATGTAAAATGGTGTGTTATATGATAGTAATAGATGCATTATATTTTTTATTAGTGCCATTATAATATCCTGATATTGTTTTCATGAATAATTTTAGAGAATATATTGGAAGAGTTCATTTTAGAGAATATAGTTAAAGGAACTGCGTCAATGTCATCATCTATGAATACATAAGCATTAGTATTGACAAAAAAGAAAAAGTGACTGTGATTCCAAAGGAAGCGCCTATTAATAGGATAAGGAGTTTACCATCGAGGACTACATAAACGGGTTGACTGCGAGTGTGATCGAAGAGTGGTCCAATTTATCTCCCTGCAATATAAACGAGAGAAAAATTGGATCGCTCTTCGATTACACTCGCGGTCAATCCGTTTATGTTGTCCTCGATGGTAAACTCCTTTTTCTATTAATAGGTTCTTTCGTTGAAATCTCAGTCACTTTTTCTTTTTTGTCAATACTAATGCTTATGTATTCATAGATGATGACAAAGACGCACTTCCTTTAACTATTTTGGATAGGCCTACGCGAAAGAGACACTTAAATTATGATTTTAAGGTATGTTTTCTATTGTTTTATTAATACACATATTGGTATTCTGTGTATTTTCATTCAGCAGCATACATTGACATTAAATTTGCAGACTGCAAAGACCAAAGATGAAAGAAAGCATGACCTTGCTGATTATGTGTTGACAGTGAACACACACTTTAAAGTGAACACACTTTAATTTTATTAATATGGGTTGTGGTATTGAGTTTGTAAGAATATTTTGCTTGTTGCTTACATGTCATAAGAGAATAATTAGTAAAAACAAATGTAGAATGAATATTTGCGGATTATGGTTGCTGCTTCTTTCGCTGTTTAGTTCTTGATACCTCAATATTTATCGGACTAAATGAAAATATGACGGTCATTATATCATGTAGGTATTAGGAAGTTATCTTTGCTCTTGTGAACTGTACTTTTTTCCTCTTTTCATTTTTCAGTTTCTTCCTTTTATTTTTCTGGACTCAGTGATTTGTGGGAGAATCATCATTACATAATACTAATGATTATTTGGGAAGGTTGGTCTATAGATTATTATTGTTACCTGTGATGTAACTGCTGGCTCTTCATACTTAATGATTAAGAAGAGTTATGGCATATTAATGAAATCAAGTTTGCATTTTGCAGGAAATAATGTCACAATCATCCACTTTAAACCGGGAGAAAATTGATATAGACAACTACGGTTCTCCAGTCGGAAAAAATGCTTCAAAGGTCGCCTCGAAGATGGGTAAACTAGTAAGAAATCATGTGCCAATCTCCTATCCAAGTTGGAAAAAAGTTCCGTCAAATTACAAGGAAGACGTGTGGAATCAATTGGAGGTATTGTTTTTTCAATTTCTATAAGTTATAACTTCTCTATCTAAATTAAACAAGGTGTACTTCAAAACGACCCGCAAGTGAGATTCTTTTTAAAATTAAACAAGCTGCTGCACCTTTGGGATTTAATGTTGAGAAACACAACTATATATAGGATGCTTTCTTTTTAAAATTAAACAAGCTGCTGCACCTTTGGTAGAATTCTTATCCTACACACAATAACATTATGTTTGTGAGGATTATATTCTCCGGCTATTTTCTGATGCCTTGAATTTTAATTCGTATTATTTATTGAAAGAGTTTAATTGCTGACTGTTCTGAAGCAAAATGCTTAAAGGACACGACAATAAGAACGTTGGCTTCATTGCCAATGCCATGCTTATTTGAATATCATTTTTTAGTTGTTAAACATATTGACCATTCAAAATCTAATTCAATTCTGGATAAGTAAAAGGCATTGAGCAGTTTCGACTTATGACTTGTTAAAAGTTAAAATAATAATGTTAAGTAGATACTACACTCTGTGCATCCATGCATTTTCCATATTCATGAACAAGTAGTTTCAAATTCAGTGAACAAGTAGTTTCAAATTCATTTAGTTTTGTTTTTCATGCAAATATACACCGTCTTGCTGCTATTTGCTCGTTCAATGTTAATAATGTGTCTTCAAAAGATATTGCAACTCATCTAAATCAACAGGACCGACCATCTCTGCAACTCCAACAAATTGACCTGCTGCTGCCAATAGTCCACTGTCCTGCTGCCAATAGTCCACTGTCTTGTTAAAATCAACAGGACCGACCATCTCTGCAACTCCAACAAATAAAGATATTATTTTACAAACAGAAAAATGATCTTGTAATATTTGAGACAGACTTAATTTACTACTTACAGAGAAAAATAGAAAAACTCTAAATAGTCATACTTCATTAGACATGCATGGTTGTGGCCTATGTCATTTTTTATATTGAATGTGAATTAATCCCTTTATCTTGGTTTGTTATACAGAAATATTTTGAGCTCGATCCTCTATCAAAGGACCTTATGCTCAGAAAGATGTCCGAGGTTTTTAGGGGACACAAGAGTGATTTGCGCAAGAATTATTATGATATTTTCAACACTGACGAAGAAAGAATGAGAAATTATCCGCCGAAAATTGATAAAAATGATTGGGCGGAGTTCATAAGATACGAATCAACACCCGAGGCAAAAGAAAAAAGGAAGAAAGGCAAACAAAATAGATCAAGGCTCGAATATTGTCATCATTCGGGACGTAAGAGTCACGCTATGATTACTCAAGAAATGGTACGTGTACTAAATATGTGCTTCGAATGTTAGGCCACTTGCACTATATATGTGCTTTGAGAACTAATTTTTGTTGAACTTACTAACAAAGATATTTGCATATTTAAAGTTTTCAGGTTTCTTTGTGTTTTTCTTAAGGTTGCATAGGTTATACATGATGCAAATTATTTCAAACAAAACCTTGAGAAAAAATGGTTACTTTGCTATGTCCCCAGATATGAATTTTGTGATATACCACCATTAATTTAAAATGCTAACCTATAACATTTTGCTAAATTTAATTAATAGTTATAGATTTTCCCGGTTTCAGTTTATCTTTCTAATAAAAAAAACCCTAAAGATGAAGAAAATAAACTGTATATTCCAATGATGTAAAATCTCTTTATATGTTCCAAATATAATATGGTTCCAATTATGTCCTGATATATGCAGATTTAACACTGTCATTTCTTGTATGCAGGTCGATACAAGTTCGGGAACAGAAGTATCACGTCTTCAAGTATGGGAGAAAACACATAAGAAAAAAGATGGCAGCGTGTCTGATGCATCATCTTCGTTCTTTGTAAGTTAAACAAATAATAACGCCTCTAAATTAAATTTTCATTATTCATTATATATATATATATATATATATGTATTTACATTTCAGGACAAAATTGAAAAAGAAAAGGAAACGACGAGTGGTGGTGATGTAGACGTCTTTATAAAAGTGTTTGGTAAAGATGTAAAGGGCAGGAGCCGATGTATTGGGACCAATATATCTCCTAGTCAAGTTAAGGGTGCTGCCATTCCATGCAAACGACTCAAAGAGGCCAAAGGAGAATATGAGCAGCGGCTGCAAGCTGTGGAGCAAAAATTGTTGAAGGTGGATAGTATGGATGATAAACTGGAGCGTATTCTCAAGCTAGCCGAAGGTGGTCAAGTAGGCAGTAGCACCGGTACTTCTCAGTTTCCCACTCCGACCAATCCGTCAATCGACCAAAGATGTGAAATCCTGAACTTCGAGGAGGAAGTAATTGCAACAGGTACTATTTTATATATCAGTGTATATAATTCGACATATATTTACTCCTGGAATGCTTATTAAATCTGTATGATATTATTAAATCCGTATTATACATACAATGATATAACAGGTACTATATGCCGAGATTCCACACAATCAATATGTCATGGAAAACCAGTACCACTCGCGTATGAAAAAGTTTTGTTAGACAAAATTTTGTTGGAGGATGAGCCAACTGCCAAAATGAATCGACATATGGTCGAGACCTTTAGGGACGTTGGAGTCGGAGGTTATGTGTGCCATCAAAAGGGTTTGATACGATATCTTTAGTCGGAGGTATGTCTTTTGTTATTTTACGTTGTCGGATATCTGAATTTGTCTCTAAATGCTAGAATATGCATTGAATTTCCTTAATTACTATAGGTGTTCGTTGCTATTGAATAGCTACATTGACATTTGAAGAATTCGTGTTCATGTCCACTTCCATATCAAAATTATCACTGTTAGCATTTTGATTAATAGGTTTCTTATAGCGACCAATCTCTGCATATGTTGTTTTGCATAGTCGTGTTGTACTTGAACTTTGTTACTGCCATTGTGTACTTGGTTTGTTTGTTGGGTCTGACTTGGATGACCTGAATACTTGTTGGATTGGCTGTGACTTTTAGCAAAATCTGCATTTGATAAATGAAAAGCGACTTTTAGCAAAATCTGCATGTGATTATCTTTGAAATTAAGCAAATTAAATATTTATCTTTATTTTAAGTCATATCCCTTGATTTGTTTTTCCACTGTAAAATCTGTTTCAATATTCAAATCATAACAATAGTATTAATAAAATGACTTTTTTATGGATTTAAAACTGAATAAATAAAATCAAATATAAGAAGATCCGCATTTTATTTTTAGTTTTGATGAAAATGGAAGTAGAAGTGAAAGACACATAAAAAAGGGGGAAATGACACCTGTATGAAATTCCCACTTTCCAGCAAGCTTTCATATTTCAATCTTCTCTATATTTAAGTCAAATGCCATTTAATTGATTTTCATGGAAAATTCATTTCTAGAACTATTAGTTTGTAACAAATATACATTCAAAAATTATTATTTTGTACAAATAACTATCAGAAAACAAAAACTATTTTCATATAGAGATTATAGATTTACGGGTCTATTTCTAAAAAATCAGTATTTTAATATTTTCATTATTATATCCCTAAGCGCAGGTCTGATATATCCATATATTAAACTGTGTGTTTTAGCCAATATTTTCAAGACGGAAAAGTCTCTTGAACTACAAGATGAAATTACACTTATGTCTAGATCTGGAAACTTTTCACATGTTCAGCATTATTCATTAAGTATTGAACTATTGATTGTTCAGTCATAACAGTCATCTTTAAATATTTAATGTATTGTTACAAACTGAACAATGGAACAACTTAAGTTTTGGTATTCCCAGATCAACATTAGCACTCACTTGTATCAAAAACTAAACACAGCTCAATACGACTATCAGCTCAACTTCCTGTTTTCCTCGTAAAACAAACAGAAAACACGAAATAAAAACAGGCAAATGGCGAAAAGAAAAAGTTCAAGTTTTGATTCCAATATTAATTCTCGATCGCAAATCGAGTAAGTTAAAGTCACGATTTTGGGTTCAGATTTGGATTTAGGCTATTATGGTGCAGGTTGTTGATAACAGGGTTTTTGGTTGTATTCAGATGATTATGGATTCAGACGACTATGGTTGGTCGCAGTTGAAATTTAGGGTTGCAGTTGGTGCTGGTTGTTTGGTCGCGGTGATTTAGGAGGGGTAGTGGTAATTATTGAAGTGAGGCTTTTGTGTGCATATACAGCAGGCAGGTGATTGATTTGCGGGTTTGGCAGAAAATTGGGTCGGATTTTGTTGGAGTTTGATATATGGGGATGATGGTGATCTATGTGGTTATGCAGTCTGATTCATAGGAGGGTGTTGGAGTTGTGGTTTAGGTGGTGATTGGTTTTCGTTTGAATGGTGTAGACTATCTCAAAGTGAAAAACTTTACAATATTGAATCCACTTCAGTATGCTTCATTTGTCATCTTAGCCAGCTGATGAAATCAGTATTAATTTCATGCATATGTTATTACCAGCGTGTTCGTGCAAATGTTATCACCAAATTATTGACTTTTTGAGTTTCTTTTGCCTTTTTGTTTCTAAATTAAGTGTTGTTTTTTAAATGTAGGCTTTAATAGAAGCATTTTGGGTTGCTGTCTTTGTTTCTAAACTCAAATGTCTCGAATCTTTGTTTCTCTGGTAACTGCTTTGGTACTGATTGTATGATATGTCTCTGTTTCCTGGCCGGTTGTCCCTGCTGTATCATGTAACTCATTGTATTATTGCATTATTGTGGTAGCACTGTTTGATTGTATGATATGTCTGGTACTGATTGTATGATATGATATGTCTCTGTTACTGATTGTATGTCTGGTAGCACTGTTTCCTGGCCGGTTCTCTGGTACTAATTGTATGATATGTCTCTGTTTCTGTTGCATTAATTTTCTCTGGTACTGATTGTACTGATTGTATGCTGTATTATTGCATTATTGTTGCTCATCTGCTGTTGCTTTTGATGCCTATTTTTTTTTTCTCAAACGGACAGAATTTCAACGGGTAAGAACCGTTGTACATTAGTACATAACAACGGTTTCTGTCCGTTACGTTATGACTAAAGCCATGGAATTATGGCTCAAATGAAACAGCTACAACCCGTTGCTACTTATTACAAAAACAACGGACTTTAACCGTTTCTTTCTAGTCATTAAGCAACGGTTTTTAACCGTAGCTTTTCTCGAAAAAATGGTGTTATAGAGATAGATAAACAACGGGAAATGACCGTTGCTTATGTGTCTAATACAACGGTAAATAATTGTAGTTTTTTTAAATTTAGCAACGGGTATTTCCCGTTGCTTTTTGACCTAAAAGCAACGGTTAATTACCGTTGCTAAATTTTACCACTCCATTATTAGAAACGGTTTATAACCGTTGCTAATAGTGTTAGCAACGGTTTTAAACCGTTTCTAATCGATGATCATGGTGTAGTGCTTGTTCTATTATTTAGAAATTATTATTATCGGATGGATTTTCTGGTCTTCTTCTATTATTCATAAATTATTATGGTCAAATGGATTTTTTGATCTTCTATTATTTTTAGATGGATTTTCTAGTCTTCTTCTATTATTCAAAAATTATTATTGCAAAATGGATTTTTTGGTCTTCTATTATTGCCAATCGGATTTTCTAGTCTTCTTCTATTTTTCAGAAATTATTATTGCTGGATATATTTTCTGATCTTCTATTCAGATGTTTTTTGGTGTTCAGTTCACGATATTGACAAAAGAGTTTCTGGTCCTCCCTCCTATGATATTTTCAAATGGGTTTCTAGACTTTTACTTAGGAAATTACAATTCACTAATTCATGAAATCATTAATTCCAGATAATTTTCTAATCCTGATTCAATGGGATTCTATTCAAGTAATATTGTTGCTAAATAGATTTTTGGCCTCTTCAAGTAAATCTATAGATTCCAAAAGTAACATTGAATAACAAACAAAAGACCCTTTATGATCTTATTAAAATCCTGAAAGGTAGACCAAAAATAAAATTTAAAAGTTACTAATGAAAATCATGACTTGCTTTGTGTTTTGCAGGAAAACAAGATTAGAGAGAAAACCCCGCAAAGAATAAGAAAAGATGGAAAATTTATTGGATTTGCACTAAAGTGTAAAATGCCTCTTTTATACAAGGAGGGGGGCAAATGTTATCCATATAATCTATAACGAAAATATAATACCAAAATGAAAACAGGTAATGTCGAAGGCCGCATCAAGGAACTATGCTAACATTAAGATTCAAGGGCATCTCGCACCAATGATGTATAATAAGTTATGTCATGATAAAGGATGCTATAAGTAAGAAATATTAAAGGATGAGTAATGCCATAATGTTGTAATTGCCACAATATTCAATGACACTGGGAGGACAATGGCGTCAAGCTACATCCTGATGCCGTAAGGATAAATAATGGTGCCAGGCTACATCTTAATGCCACAAAATTGGTTATCATCAATAATGCATCTTATTATTGTTGCACTTTGCTGATATCGTATATCATCAACATTGAATAATGACAAAGACACGAAATTGAAGCAATATCGAAGGTATGATACCGTAGCCCATCAGTTTAAGAGGAGTATAAAAGCCATCAAAAAGGTTGTATGGTTCGTCCAACCAGAGATTAATGTCAAATAAATTTCGCTCCTCTTTAATGCCGCTTTTATTCAATCCACATCTTTGCAACGCCGCTTTCATTCAAAGATGCTCCTCTTTAACACCGCTTCCTTCTAATACCGCATCTCTTTAATGCCAATTTTATCGATGTCATGCTCTAACAATATCGTGTCTTCTTAATGCCACATCATATCAGTGCCGCATACTATCAATATCGTGCTCTATCAATATCGTCTCTTCTCAATGCTGCACTCTATCAATATCATCTCATATCAATGCCGCATCATATCAATGTCGGCTCCTGTTAATGTCATCTCTTGTTATTGTCACTCATCACCAATGCCGCCTCCTATTATTACCATCTCTTATCAATGTCGCTCATCATCAATGCTGCCTCCTTTCAATGTCACCTCTTAGTAATGTTGCATCATGCCTTGGTGATATCGCTCTTCATCAACCATTAAAGGATGCCGTAGGTCTTCAATATGACATTGATAAAAGATGTCATCAATGTCTACATGAACTATCAACACAGAAATGATGCTGCAAGTTTATCAACACCGAAGATTAACGAAGATGAAGTATGAGACCTAGCGCCTTTAATATGACCATTGATATGAATAGTTATGCATGCTGAATGTAGCATAAAGCACCTATGCCGAACCCTTCCACCCCTATAAATACGGACCTAGGGGCAAGGAGGAAGGGACAGTTATTTTCTTTTCTCTCCTCTCAAAATTAAACAATTGTAGCCCTAAATTAAATTGGAGAAAACTTGATTGGATTGTAATTATGAAAAAATAATATGAACAAGGACTTGAATATGCCAGTTGCCTTGATTATGCACTTTGAACATTATTTGACATGGACGTGAATATAATGAAGCTCTTGGGACCTAAAGCTTATCGTGATTTTATATAAATCATACGGGCTTCGGTCAAAACTAGTGTTTATATGCATAATCACTATGTTACCATACATAGGACTATAAACTAAGAAGGATTACCTATCTCGTCCATTAACATGCTTAATAGCCTATTACACATATTTATGGCCTATTCCTTTATCTCCTTTGATCATGTGACATAGACTTTTGAATGTCTTACTCCAAAAAAATACATAAGCCTTCGAACAACTTGTTCGAAAAGACTATGTGGGCTTTTGAATTCCTCATTCCAAAAGCCTATGAGCATCATGGAGCCATTTCTTAATGATGTCATCTTGTACAAGGCCTTGAATGCTAAGTCTAATCTTGATCTCTTAACACCATTTGGTCAACACCAACTAACCCATGCTTAGTCGTGTCATCAAGCGTGTTAAAATCAAGCTTTGGCTTAACATACTTGGCATCATAGTTGTTATGCCAATTTTTGGGTTAACAGTAACGATCTCCAAATATTGGGCAGTGTATTGTCCATGGCTGCTGGGGACACCAAGAGGTTATGTACTGATAGTTATTTCAGAACTATGGAATGAGTCAGTTGAGAGTCTCTTGTTGGTAAATATAACTAAGGTCAAACAATTGACCATAAAGTGATGATGTTACACGGTTCTCCAGCCTTGAGAATACTTTTGAACTTCAATGTGAACACTCTGCTTTGATTATAGTTAAATCATGGTATGGAGACTATCGATAAACTATAGGTGGGTCTGAGTTGAAGCATTGAGAGTGTAACACCATTCAATAGAGAATTCATCTCCTCGGTTATGTATAGTTAGTATCATGGTCAACTATAGTCAACTCAAAGTTAAAGTCTTAGGCCAGAGCAATGCAGATAGTAAGAATTGTTATAAGTGAACCAAGGACTTCGTGTTTTGACAAACCAAGTATTATTATGGACGATATTGGAATTTTGGTCAAATCAATTTCATAGTCCTTGATTAATATAGTTTTGATGAATAGAATTGGTGTAAATAATCATTGTTAAAGGGTACCACTTAAAATTGTAAAATAGGATTTTACCGATAAAGATGTATATGCGATAAATTCAGCTAAATTATCACATCACTAACCAACGTGACATATGAACATAGATATTTGAATTGTCCAATATTAATCGCTGACTTGATTTACACCTACAAATCACACAACCTCATTGGTAGATTCTTCGAAATACCATATTATTTGATTAATTTATAATTGTATTATTTATAAAATTAATTGATATTGATGAACTTTAATTAATTATTTATTTGATGTATTGGGTGCCATTAGTATTTTCTGGGTGCCATTAGTATTTTCTGGGTGTGTATATAAATGTTATATATGTATGAACCGATATTCGATATCGATATGCGTTTAAAATTAATTTAAATGCATTTGATTACTTAATCATTTTAGACCGTTTTAAGGCCTATTTGGCCTTATTATGGCTAACCATGAAGTAGGGCAAAGAGTGGTTCAAATTTCAATTGTTGGATTTTGGATTGGTAAGGAGAGACTAAGTAAATAAAGGAGAAAAGATCCCTTCCACTCTCCTTATAAAATCCACACTAGCACTCACTGTTTTGTTTACTTTTTGCCTTTCCTCTTCTCTGATCTAGTCGCCAACCCTATCATAGTCACCCTTTGGTAGAAAACTCTTTAGATAAATCAACATCTAAATAAATTAAAGGTAGTTCTCCAAGTCATTGTAAAGCTAAGAGTTAGGATTAGGATCGAATCTAGGGCTGTCTGCCAATCAAAGTGCAAATCTAAAGTCAATCTATAAGGTAATCTCCTATTTTTTACAATTGCATATTATCAGGATAATGTAGATCTGGAACGTTATTGAACGAATTTATGTACACATATGTTGTCCCTTAAATATATTCATTATTATACAAGTGTACACACACACACATATTATGTATACATATATATATTATGTAAGAAAATTTTATAAATATAATTTTATTTTATGAAATAATAAATCTAGCTTTAATTATTTTAAACTTTTATATATCGAAATATTAATTTATAGATATATAAATCATTTTATATTAATTTTTAAGTCATATCATTTTTGGTGGGAAAAAGGATAAATTATTTCCGAAACATTTTTAATTTTATGCATAAATACATATATGTAAATTGCTTAAAATAATACACACACACACACATATATATATATATATATATGCATGTATGTATGTATGTATTCTCATAAAATAATAATTTTAATTTTATGAAATTATATTTTGGTTATTACATACTGATTTTTTAAAAACAGGAACAACATTTTGGCTATAAGGTAATTTTGTTTGATTTATATATATATATCAGATTTAATCTAGTAATTGATTTATTGTAAAATTATATACATACATACATATATATACACATAAAAACTCATAAATTATACATTATCTAAAATATTGCAGTAATTTTAATTTTGAATTTTAATATATATACATACATACGTATATATATATAATTTTATATTATAATCCATATCTGTTTTTAATTATTTTACTAAGTAAACTATTCGACATTTTGCAAAGATTTTTAAATTTCAAAATTATTGTCTTGGTCAAAATAGTTTATTTTTATTAATTTTTTAAAGTACACTATTAGACATTTTGGAAAGGTTATTAATTTCAAAATTATTGGTTTTGTCAAAATAGTTTATTTCTATTAATTTTTTTGAAAGTATTTTATATATACACATAATTTTTAAATATGCTTTGGAAGGCTTATTTGTATATAAGTGGCCAATGTTTTAGAGATGCACAATACATACATGAGTATATTTGGATATACTCAAATTAAATTCAAATTTGAATTCAATATTAATCCATTATTTA
Organism: Allium fistulosum; assembly: GCA_030737815.1. Lineage (NCBI taxonomy): Eukaryota > Viridiplantae > Streptophyta > Magnoliopsida > Asparagales > Amaryllidaceae > Allium > Allium fistulosum. Next base: position 697,169,177 of record CM060904.1, read on the forward strand.
TTAAATCAATAAATTAAATAAAATAAGATTTTATTTAAATAAAATTTTAGATCGAATCTAAAATTAATTAGACTATATTGGCCTAGTTCCTGCACCATTAATTATAAAACATGTAAACAATAATAAATATCATAGATACTATCACAACTAACTAATTCTCATCTTGAATGATATAAAAATATAATATCAACATAAAAATTTAGAAATCTAGATGCATACCATATAAATAGACTTAAGGCCCAACATCATAATACAAATTGTAGATGATACATCAAATTTACGAACACATGTCTCAAAATAATACATAAGTCTATATGTCAATACACTAAAAAATAGATAGACATAATCATAATAGTAATGTGGCTATAGCTCTATGAATCGTCTCTAGCTAGTAGAGATCCCTATCTCTATGTCAACTTACAAAAAGAATGAAAAACATAGAAACAACAAAGAGAGGGTCGGATATAAAATCTCATGAAATGGAAATATCATTAATGTGCATGATTGCAAATATGCTAATGCATTATGAATAGCACCATATGGTATTACTTAAGGTAATGGAACCATACCTCAACCCGCGTCATCAACTGCATCCAACAAGTTAGCACATTCCTACTATCATGATGCACCATACAATAAAACTATCATATACAAAATATCACGTCATCTATCATAAACCAAACATCACACACAAGGTTAAAGAACTATGGGTCTCCCAGTAAGGCCAGACCTTGACAAGTGTAGTTACTAGTATAAGGCCGATGCTACCATGCCATATATGTATAGTTACTAACGTAAGACTAATAATGTGTATTGTCGCTAATGTAAGACCAATACTCCATATGGTCTCTAACATAAACCAATACTATGTATGGTCATTAATCTAAGACTAATACTAGGCATGTCACTAATATAAGACCAATACCCATCATTAATCAGTATCTTACTCCCAAAGTCGAGAATAAGAGGTATGGACTCATTCCATGTACATAACATCATATGGAATTGTATATCACAATGCCCTAGTCGTCATATCTCAAAACCATTGGACAACTCTATAAAAGTTACCATACAAACCAATGCATGTCTCTAACTTCACACGTGACCTCAAAGTCATTTGACATCTTTGATACACTCTTTCAGTTTATCCCAAAAACTAGAATTTTCGAATACATGTCGAATACATGATCAGTTGACTGTCTTAGGCCTAAAATGGCTATTTCCACTCTGTTTCAAATTCCACTTTTCTCCCTTTGATAATTCGAATGGTGGCTACCCTACCAGTCTACTAATTGCTTGTATGAGAGCACGACTGAACTTAGGTGGGGGTAGGTAGGGGTAAATTTCCATAAGGAAATTTATCCCACCATTTAAACTCCACTCAACTATCTTCTCAGCTTCTTTTTCCCCAATGTTAAGTCTCACCACTTCACAACCTCACATCGTCCACTATGTCTCGCATTCAAGTTAATGCCTTCGAAATCCATCATGAGACGAACACCATAATTTTATAATTCGATGAATTGTTCCAGAACTCGAATGCTTTACAAACCAATTAATAAATCAACAAACCTTCCTAAATCCATTATTATATGATAACTTCAACTACCATTCAATACGATGTTATCATTTGTACCAACTATTCAGTTAATAATTAAATGCACATCCATATCAAATAATATTAAACTCCTAACACATCTATTCATAGAATTTAAAGTTTCAAACATTCACTCAACAAAATTCTCATCTCTAATATCCCAAACCAAATTCATTACTCAAGCCCTAACCAACATTAACATCATAAAATAATTTTTAGCATATCTAGTTGTCATAGAATATAGAGAACATAACCCACTCTCCAAATCTTTAAGAAATACAAGCTCACTGGACCCAATTCTAAAGCCTTTCTTTGATTTTTGAAATCTATCCTCAGTCTTCTCCAAAATACAAACTTAATGGTATAGATTTGTAGAGAATTTGCTAACTTGAATATATGTATTTTATTTTGACTTTTGGTTGACATTATCAAAAGTTATGAAGGTTGAAACCTTGATTTTCTCTTTGCTTTGAAATGAGGAGGAAGAAGAATGAAGAGAATAAAGAGGAAAGGAGTTTGCTTCAAAAATGATATAAGTGCTAGCCAAAAGACATTTTTGCCCCTCCTTTCTCTTTCCTTCTCATTTTGGAAACTTTGTCCAATTTTAATAAATATAATGTGCATTTCATATATAAACAATATTACAAACCCAATGGAATAAGTCACGAGTCCTAATTCATTCATATTTACAAATTATTCGTCCATGTCCTTAGTTTGCTTAATTTACAACTAAGTGATTAATAATAATTAATTACCATAAGAATATTTGGGTTGTTGTTACATTCTCCAAACTAAATAATTTCACCACCAAAATCATCAAGAGCAGAATAATCTATCGCATTAACATTTATGTGCCCCTATCACACATACCTAGCACCAAAACTAGCTACCTAGCCATAGCAATACATATCAAATTCTACACTTAAATGCAATTCTAATCAACTAAACAAAAACAAAATATCTAGAGTAAATGGAGTCATAGCTATAAAAATTTGAAACTGAAAGACACATCTTCTCTTTCGGCTCCGGTAACGACCGCAAATTTATCACTTCGATAAATTATATTTATATTTGAAATATTCAAATACAAGATTTTATAACACAAATTATAATGTTTTGAACCATAAATAATGATGGTAAACTTGTTTTAAAGGTATATTAAGGAATATGGATATTTGGATGTTTTCATTAGAAAAACGACGAAAATCAGTTTTTGGGAAAATTAAGATTTTCTCAATATTAAAGCGAACAGAACTGGATACATACAGTTATTTATCCATTTAAGCAAGAATATGAATAACAATTATTTATTTTATTTTGAAAATAAAGTATATTTATGACATCATCTAGGATATCATCACTTTTATATATTTTTTAGAATTTTAAATTAAGTTTAAATAATCAAATGATTGTTTTAAAATGAATATAATTCATTTTAATTATTATATGATGATTATTGATTTATAATAGTTTTATAAATATATAAACTTGTTTTAGAAAGATATAAAATTTTGTTTACATTTATATGTAATTTAATTAATAAGTGAAAATGTGATTGGGAATCGGCTTTCAGATTTTCAATGGTTTAACGAACGAAAGTTATTCAAAGTGATTGCAACATTGTTTATATATCTTATGCACATATATAACATACACATACATGTCCTAACATATACATATACAGATATATACATACCAAATACATACATACATATACATATGTAAATATCACAAAATATCATGATATTTATACAAAAGTAATAAGACAAGACTTCACATCACACTTACACACCACATGGAGGTGGCACATAGGAGGGCGTGTGGGTGAGGTGGGGATCGTCGTGCATGATGGGAGAGGAGGAGTGTGGGCGAGGGATAGAATGGTAATTGTATCATTTAGATATTTTACACATTTTCTTTCTATAAATACCCATCCTTTCTCTTATAATTTTACACACCAATCTTCTTCATCTTCTCCTTCCTCTCAAGCTATTTTAATGGCCACTTACTATAAAGAAATAATTGTAAAAATTATGGCAAAGAGAAAGTAAATTTATGTGTCTGTGTGTGTATTATCAGTCTACTTCAAAAACAAGTTCAAAATCCTTCTCTTCTCCTTCTAAACCCACGGCCACCACCTTCACAAGTCAAGGCTGAGTCCAATTCTTCTACAAGCCTATGTCGTGCACTTCTAAAGGAAACCAGGGTTGATTCCATAAGCTTCGGTAACATAGTAGCAAAACTATAGTCAAATTTAGAAAATATAGAAACCAATGAAGGTGAGAAACTCTATTTATTTTTATTATAAATTATATGATGATATGATATGTTTACTATGATTGTTTTCTATGGTTGATCATCATGTTTGGATGTGATAATATGTTTGTTTGATTATGGAAAATTCGCAATAAATACACGTTGAATTTACACAAATGAAATCAATTTCCTATATGAATTTATAAGTGTTAGGCTTCGTTAAACCACTTTACAATGATTTAAAATGGTTTATAAATGTTTTATAAACATTAAAATTCAACTCTGAGAAGTTTTGATAAAATATGAAATTGGAGTCAAAAATAGAAACATCACGTAATGGTAGTTCGTGATTTCGTGCCATAAAAGTTAAATCAATATGTGAAGAGGAATATAGCTCAGAATGATTCGAAACAAGAACTTTCCAAACTCTTATAGTTATGGTTTTCAAATGAAGAAGAAAAATCAAGATTTCATCAAATAGAATTTGAGTTATGTCCAAATCAAATTTTTAACAACATCGCGGTTTGGTAGTTTTGGGAAGTGGCAAATGCTTTAAAACTGATATTTTTAAATCTTTAAAGATATGAAATAAATTTTTGTAAATATGTTAAAATATTTTAAAAGGGATTTGAGTTATAAAAATGGACATATGTGGAATGAAGTTAATGTTTTGGTCAAAGAAGATTTTAAAAACACTATTCGCAGCACTTTTCCAGCAATTTTTGGTAATTTTTGAAATTGAGATTTAAACTCGAGATTTCTTCCCAAATATTTTTAGTAATCTTTTCAAATGAATAATTAAGTATTTTGAAGATGATTTGGAAGTTATATAATTATTTTTAAGGAGTTTAAATAAATGGTTAAAGGAAAATTATTTTAAATGATATTTGGAATTGTGTTAAGTAAATGAAAATCATCCCTAAAAGATCATATAAAAGAGTTTAGAGTTGATCAAATAACTTGACTACCTTATGGATGACGGAGAGAATAGTTTGTAGACCCGAGCTTGGACAACTAGTGTCTAGGTTCTGCTCTAGCCATCCGGACTAGCCCAATGGAGGGGATAGTAAATTTGATTTACTAGGACCACATCTTCCTAAGATAAAAAGAGATTTGGAGCTTTCCAAAAGTTAAACAAGATTTAAAATATGATTTTGGTTATTAAAGAAAACATTCTAGTTAAACTCCGTATTAAATTTCGAGGAGGGAACTTGTACTATCCATATGAATGTAAAAGGTGATTTCACCGTTATTCGACGAATAGTACAGGCTGAATATGGAAATTAGTATTGGGTATAACCTGTCTAAAATTTATGGATCTCTTTTATTCGATACTAGCTGGTTTGGGTTTACAGTAAACGATGTCTTAAATAACATTGTTTTTGACCCGTTAAAAATATTTTTTGGAAATGTGAAACCTTCATTAAGATTTGAATTATACTTTTCCTATGTAATTAAAGATTAAAGATGAATTGTTTTGGTATTTCCAAAGTTAAAAAGGGGTTTTAATTAGCCAAAGTATTTGATAAAAGAGGTTTAATTATCCCGTATATACCGAAACAGAAAATGATTTAAAGATATATATCTCTAAAGAGATATTTTTCTTGGATAAAAGATATTGATTAATTGAATAATAATCACATATATACTTGACATCTTTTATCGATAATTTGTTCAAAGAAACCTAGATCGGATTTGGTTGATTCCTATCTGAAAACCACTTCGAATCAATATAAGTTCGAAAGTAAAAACATGTTGAAGACAATGATTTTGAAGATGGAGAACTTCATAATGTAGGGCTATGTGCCACTAACCTATGAGGTAATTCCCTTATCATATGTATGGTGGTAGTGGTTCCTTCAATTTAAAATCTTCAATGCAAGGACTACTTTCCACTAATACTAGGGGTGATTCCCAAACAAGATGTAGTAGGAAAAGTGCATTCGGTTTGCCGTGTTCCTGGACAACTTGTATGGACAAATTTTTGACATTGCATTTCTAAGACCACGTACATTGATCTCTACAAACGTACATCTGTTGGTGGTGTAGGAGGTAACCCCTCTTATACTTAACATTCTTCTCTGAGACGTACGAGCTTAGAGATTGTATTTTATGGAAATCAATAGTGTGTTGTTAGAAATAACAATGTGACATTCCAAGTGGGATTTGTCATGTGAAAGGTAAAATGTTACCTTAAGCCTCACACAATGGTAATGGCAAAAACATGGTAGATGCGGTAGGGCTAAGTGGGTTGCTCCCATTAGGAGATGTTCATCACCGTTCTAGATTACCCTCTATATTTCGGGTTTGTTGTGTATGTTGTGGTCGTGGATAAGTCGGGAACGACCGAGGTGATGTCATATTCGGGTACTATCTATGGTAAAGGTAGGCCGGTTCTATGTTAGTAGAGGTTGGAGCCTTAGGTGTATCCCTCTAGATATGTACTATTAGAAGGTAGTCTCTTACCTTGTCGTTGTATGGAATCCATTCCCCAATACGAGGCTTTACAATTTTAGTTGTAAACTTATTATGCTGGAATTTAAAATGTACCAATTTCGGCTAAGATTATATATATTTATTTGAAAGAATTTTCAAAGAATGTCATTAAAAATAATATCTTTGATTTTGCGTAGGAAATTGTTTGGTTATCATAAGGTAAAAACCTGTCCATGTTTATGTGCGGCGTGGTCTTATGAGATACCATTTGTTTTCAAAAATATCCGTATTTTGAGTTCACTCGCACCAGTCCCATTACTAACCCGGAGTTTATTTTCTTTTCCCTTATACTTTGGGTGCCCTATTTTTTTGGACAGCTTAGTAGTTCAGGTCTAGCTTGGAATATTTTGGAGGAGCTTGGAGCAGAAGTTGGAGTTCCCGCTGTAGATAGTTATCCATTTCCATTGCATTTGTTTAATGTTTGTATTCAGCATTAGTAGGGACAAAGATTTATAACAGTCCAGGTTGAGATTATGATAGACTTTGATGTATGCATTTAAATTTTTTGCTGTAAAGATTATATACTGAAATAATATATGTTATTTTATTCATGTAAGATTCTGTTATGTCTTCTTTTTCTTCTTACCCTTGATCTATCTATCTTTCTGGCACTTGAATTTGCGACACGTGAATACCGAGGACGTATTAATGTCGATTTTTGCGGATCGAAAAGGTGAGTCGTCACAACTCCCAAGTGATATTCCTAGAATCTTTGTCCCATTTGACCCGAACAAGCTTTACGACCTTACTTTGAAGTCTCTTGACACTAATCTTTATAATCTGATAGGTCCTCTAGGAATAAAAAATTCCAATTCCACGTTCACTTCCTCCAATTGACTTGGCTCAACCACCACATTTGTGTAATGCACACACCTTTGCAAGTCTGAAACATGAAACACACTATCCACTTAGGACATCTTTTTGGGAAGTTCATCCCAACATTCGAGGTTTCCAGTCCGTTCCACACCATATGAGCTATTTTGCAACTACATACTACGGCATTCCGCAACGGCCTTGGGACATTGCAAAATTGCAATAGCTTTGAGCTGTTACAAAAGGGTCAGCAAAGGCTACTAGCATTACAATTTCACAACCGCGCTAAGCCGTGGCAAATGTTTGCAATTTTGCTTTAAAAATGAGACCCCGCCACCATAAACACACTTTCCCAAAATAATACGCTCCAACAAATAATACATCCATGCCCAAAACCTAAATCCCTAATTCATCCAAAAAAAAAAAAAATCATGGCCTCCTACCGCTTCCTATTGTCCCCATCGAATAACCCAAAATTGCCCCTACAGCCGCCTACCGCCGGCCGCCTAGCAAAATTCACAGTCTTCACATCCTCGCATCGTGCATCTGAGCTAAGGTAATTATTATTAGTTATGTTCATTTTTTTAAAATGATGCCTTACTAAAATAAATTGGTTACAATTTGAACTGTTTGTTTTTGCTTTCAATTGGCTGAAGCTGAATGTCAATGTTGATTATTTTTTGTTTTAAATAATTATTATTCCAATTCTATATTTATTGATGATTATTTGTGAGTTATTATTTTAGTGTTAGAGTGAATATTGATATTCACGAGTGATTTATGTTCAGTGAAACCTTTTTGTACTCATATGTTGTGCAGTCAGATGCACTCATCTTTTTCAAGTAATTATATTTAATAAACATTATCATTTGTATATTTTCTCTGTGAATGCCTGAATTGGAATCTTCAAAGCTGCTAGTTACTAATGTTTATCTATATACAGATGTTTCTATGATTAATGGAAAATTTTCACGGTATTGAGCATATGAATATGCATTTGATGGAGCATTTTCAATTGCACACTGTATTTTCAAATACTATTTAGGTATATTATGTTTTATTACTCAGCAATTTTTTAATTTCACCTTCACTACTTTGCTGTATTATAGTAGATGAATTTGGATAACCAATTTTAGTAATGTGAACATCGTCTTAGTTCATACATTAGGTTACTACTTAATCAAATGCTTGCATGCACAACCATTATCTATGTATGTAAATATATTTTCCCCCAACTGTATTCATAGAGAAAATAATCATAGGTATATTAATTTTATAGGCTAATAAGTCACCTTTATTTATATCTGTTTCTGTTCTCTCTTATATGCTACAAAAATTACCTGATAATTTGAAATATCTCGAAATTTTTACATATACGAAAATAATTTGAGTCGCACTTAGCAATTACCTATTAGTGGGTCTATCAGCTTGCCGACCTGTTAGTGTGACACTATATAATAAGATATGAATGTATTATCAATTTTGTACAATAATGGTTTTAGTGTTTGTCAGTTTGCTACCAAAGGTATGCCTTTGTTAATTGCTAATTATATCTTTCTTCCACTTTTTCTTCAAAGGAGGTTCTGATTCGTGGGCCTGAAAGCCTGTCACGGAGATAAGTGGTATGTTTTAGCTCTGTTAAGTAGTTTTTTCTCATCAAATGTCCTGTTACAATGGTACCCACCTGAATAGTACGAATAGCCAAAAACTTATGCATAACCTTATTTGTAGCAGATCAATACAAAATAGACCATCTTGCTTGTACCATAATAGATATAATGTAAATCATCATCTTAGTTCTTACATTAGTTTAATCAAATGGTTGCATGCACTACCATTATATATGTACGAGTACACATGCACCTCCAGATGGACCTGCATTTAATCACAACATGCATGCATTTTTAGCTGTACTCGTAGAAGTAGATTTAATAGTAGCATCCCCATATTTGAACTCCGGCTAGGCAGAAGCCGCTATTTTTTTTGTTCAGACTACAATAACTTCTTCATATTAACTCGAAATCAGGCGAGACTTCGACCGATAAACCCACATCTAAATTACAGACAATAAGGAACACCTGGATACTCCATCTAGTGAACGTATACCGTAGTTCTCCATGTTGACTAACAATTATACTTAGAAAATAACAGGCTATATCCCCGTATTTGAACTCCGCCTAGGCAGAAGCCACTATTTTTTTGTTCATACTACAATAACTTCTTCATACTAACTCGGAATCGTGCGAAACTACGACCGATGAACTCCCACCTAAATTACGGACGATATAGAACAGTCGAATACTTCAGCTTATGAATGTATACCGTAGTTTTCCATGTTGATTAACAGTTGTACTTAGAAAATAACAGGTTATATCCCCACTTCAACGCTCACTGTAGTTCTCCATGGTGACTAATAGTTATACTTAGAAAATAACAGGCTATATCCTCATATTTGAACTCCGTCTAGGCAGAAGCCTCTATTTTTTTTATTCAGGCTGCAATAACTTCTTCGTACTAATTTGCAATCAGGCAAAACTTCGACCGATGAACTCTCATCTAAATTACGGACAATATGGTATACTCAGATACTTCATCTAGTGAACGTAAATTGTAGTTCTCCATGGTGACTAATGGCTGTAACATGCTACATTCCCGTATTTGAACTCCGCCTAGGTAGAAGCCGCTATTTTTTTTGTTCATACTGCGATAACTTCTTCATACTAACTCGGAATCAGGCGAAACTACGACCGATGAACTCCCATCTGAATTACGGACAATATACAATACTCGGATACTTCAGCTTAGGAACGTATATAGTAGTTCTCCATGGTGATTAACCGTTGTACTTCGAAAATAACATGTTATATCCCCATTTCAAAGCTCACTGTAGTTCTCCATGATGACTAATAGTTGTACTTAGAAAATAATAGGTTACATCGTCATATTTGAACTCCGTCTAGGCAGAAGTCGCTAATTTTTTTTTCAAACTGTAATAACTTCATACTAACTCGGAATCAGACAAAACTTCGACCGATGAACTCCCACCTAAATTAGGGACAATATGGTACTTCAGATACTTCATCTTGTGAACGCACACTGTAGTTCTTCATGGTGACTAACAGTTGTACTTAAAAAATAACAGATTATATCCCCATATTTGAATATTGTTTCTCCATGAGATGTAAAATGGTATATTTGGAATTTCGAAAAGACACCAAGTAAATCTATTCAATGAATTCTCCTTATTAGTAGTAAAGATAAAGATGTATATGGTGTAAATATATTTTCATCTAAAACACATTCGTAGAGACAATATTATGTATATTAATTTATAATTTAACGTATCATCTTTATTATGTCTGTTCCTATTATCTCTTATGTATTGCAAAAGTTACCAAATAATTTGAAATATCTGGGAGTTATTACATAAATAGAAATAATTCAAGTTGCGCATAGCAATTGCCTGCCTGTCAATGGGCCTCTTAGATAATTAGATTACAGACCTGTTAGTGTGACACTATATAATAAGATATGAAAGGATTATCATCCTCATACAATAATTGACTAGTGTTTGCAGTTTGATACCAAACGGCATGCCTTAGCTAATAATCTCTTTCTTTTGCTTTTACTTTAACAAACCCAGGAGGTTCTGATCCATGGACCAGCAAGCCTGTCATTAAGATAAGCGGTATGTTTTAACTCCATTTAAGTTAATTTTTCTCATAAATTGCTGACCTGTTACAATGGCACCTACCTAAACAGTACAACTTAAAATCCATGTACAACCTTTTTTGAAGCAGAGCAAGCTGCTGATCCATGGGGTATCTACGGGGTAGTGGCATCTACAGTCATGATAATATTTCAAGCACTCAGTTGTTGTTTTAATCTTCTTTTTTTTAAACTATTGAAATACATCCATGCCAACGTATAACTTGCAAGTTAATGATAGGAAAATTGCATTTTCCTAAAAGTCACAGTAGAAAGTACATATTGTTGACTGACTGTAAATCCTAAATTTGAGTAACATATATCGTTAATAATATGAGTAAGTAAAAAAGCTTTTAAATAAATTATTACCTTAATTGTTGATATTCAATTTATGCATGCTGGAGGTTTTATTATTGTGTCACACTGCATTATATTTATGCATGCACATAGAATTTATGCATTGCCATGTTTGACCAAGTTAAAATGTCGTCATTTTTGGAATATTAGGAGTGCAATATATAACATATGCAATAATGCATAATGATAAAATGTTTTACATCTTGCGCACGCATACACATGAAAAATGTATTACCAAGTTCAAGGTCATTTCTAAAGGATGATGGAAAGAATAATCAAGAGAACCAAGGAAAGGAAATATCCAATACATAACTAGAATTTGTCTAGTATATTAATTAACTACATAACTGGAATTTGTCTATTATATTAATTTACCGTCAGTGATGAAAACTAGGATATTTTTTCTATTTGTTGTAAAGCTATAACATAATCGAGTTTTTCCATGTGAATTTTTTGATGCATATATGATAGCTTATCTTAAGCAAAATTAGAATGGCTGCTAATTTAAACTTCATGCCTTTATGTGCAGTGCATCAGCAAACAATTTACAAGGTATGCTGATAGGCAGATTCTTTGTTGGTATAGGGATGGGATTAAGTCCACCTGTTGCTGCCCTTTACATAACAGAGGTATGGATGCATTATGGTTATGTTATAATTAATGGGTCTCATGTATTATGTTTAAACATTATTTTTCTGCTGTTACTAATATGATCAGGTCTCTTCTTCATTTGTAAAGGGAGCTTATGGTAGTCTGATTCAAATTGCTACTTGCCTTGATTTGATTGCCACTCTCTTCATGGGGTTTTCGGTTAAAACATTATCTGGATGGTAATCTGCCTTATTTTTAATCTTGCTTCTATAGAACATAACTTACATATTAATAACAAAACAAACATCACTAGGTGGCGCGTGTGCTTTTGGGATTCCATTATTCCTGCGGTGTTCTGGACTATATGCATTTAGTTTTGTGCTGAAAGTCCACCATGGCTTTATAAGGTTATAGTCAAACTCTCTTATACATAAATTTTATTTAGGTTTGTAAGAGTGAAGCGATATTTCTTTTGGACTAATGGCATGTTTTCAGCTGAAATAATTCATATATGGTAATACTCTTTTGTAACCGAGGAAAACACATTTAAAAAAAAGTAAGTGGACCTGAACCATTGAATCATGACTATATTGGCTATTCTGATATTTAAATTCGATATATATTAAATTGTAGAAAGCGGGTTTCTTATTTCCTTTTTTAGTTTCTTAGATTTCAAAAGACAAGAATTTGTGATCACAAAAGACAAGAATTTGTCGATATTTATGATTTGATTTTCTTGTTAATGGACGCTCTATAGAAATAAATCGCTATTCTTTATCCGATACATATAATATATTCTGCAATTTCTTATCAAGGAGAGTAAGATTGATGCAAATGTACTACGAGTTGTAAAGCTATTTATCTCAAATAGATTGATAAATGTTACAATTTGTTGATCAGTTGATAGTTTTCATAATGTCAATTTCAGCATGGCAAGATTGTTGAAGCTGAAGCGCAATTTGAAAGACTGTTGGGCTCTTTTCATGTCAACTCAGCATTAGCGGAGTTGTCACATTCAAGTAAAAAAGACATGCAAAAAGTGTTAGCTTCTCAGATTTATTTAAAGGCCAAAGCTTTAAAGGTAAAAACTACGTGAAAATCATTGGAAATGTTAGCATATGTTAACATAGGTCATCAGACATATGTCAAAATGTAAATTTTACTTGAACTTAAAATTTTTCCATTCATATATTTTAATGATATAGATTATTTTGAGTTTTTATTTTTATTTTATTTTTTATATTCTTTTTTTGAATGCTGATGGCATGTTTATATATGTTAATGGTGTACTTGAATTTGAATAATATAATCTAGAATACAAAGAACCAATACTACAAGAATTACTGTTTATAGCAAGGGGGGACGGCCTCCAACGGCCTTTGACCAACGGCTTCCAACGGCGAGCAACGGTAAGCTTTTTCCCGGAATTTTTTAATAGCAAAAAACACATGCCGTTGGAAGCCGTTGGAATATCGCCGTTGGCGGCCGTTGCTCGCCGTTGGAAATCCGCGACTAACCTGCAGCTCCAGGCTCTTCTTCCTCATTCCCATTTTACACGAAAACTAACCCAATTTCTCCCTCTCCTAAAAAAATTTCCAACCCTGTTTTATCCTCTTCTACACGTTCTAGCATCCCCAGCTTCGTTTGCAAGCTCCACAACCTCCAAAATCAGGTATTATTTGCTAAAACCCTAATGTTGTTAAATTTTTAATTTTAGGTTAAATTGGTAATTTTTGTGTATGTATTGTGCTATTGTTTGTGTAGTGTAGTGTATTGGACCTTAATTATTGTTATTAAACTAATTATTGCATGTTTAACTATGATTTGTTAAATTATGTTTATTATTAAATTAGTGTCAAACTTAATAATTGTTATTAACCAAAGCATGAACCTCACTTGTTATTATATCGGTGATTGAATTGTGTAAAATCGTACGTAGAAAGTGATGATATTGACCTATAAATTGTTCATTTTTGACATGATATGATACGATATATACGTGATACATTTTGTGCATGACTGGATGTGATTTGTGATGCGATTATATGTATAACATTGTTTGTTTATTTTATACGTTGCGCACACACACTGGATTTTTTTTGTTTTAGAAAAAAATCATTATATATGCGTTGATTCAATATATTGTTTATTGATATAAAAGTTATAATTTTATGAAAATAAAATTTAAACTTTTGTATCACTAATTTTAAAATTTAAACCCTTAGAGTGTTTTTGGCCCCGTCTGATAAGTATTGTATATGATCGTTGTGTGGATATTCATTTTTTTAACAGAACGGACATCTATATTCATCGTATACAGTATTTGTTGGATTTGTCCCTGTATTGGACAGGTTACAAAAACAATAACGTAATTAAATCTCGTAAATCATTTCAGTTTAAACGGTTCGCAAAATTTCGGTAGCGCTTCCCTTTATGTTCCCTGTGTACACGCAATTGTGTACTGTTCAGGGAACTAAAGCGAAGTGTTGTCGAAATTTTGTTGAATCGTTTAAATTGAAATGATTTATGCGATTTAATTACGTTATTGTATTTGTAATGGAAGGTAGGATTTTAACAGATTTAACACAAACAAGAAGAATGTTTATAAAATTGTTTTAATAAAAAATGTCAATTTATATCGTACTTTTTAATTATATACGTAGGTAAATGGACAATTATTTTACTGATCGGAGCTGGATGTACAAAAAACGAAGGGTCGATACTGAAGGCTCAACAAGTAACATTTTAATAATGGTGTTAGCGTATTTATGGATTTTGCTTTACGTGATAACGGAAACTACAAAGAAATCTGTTGTCCATGTAGTAAATGTAAACTATTAAAGCATTTGATACCACAAATGGTTAGAGTTCATTTGCGTCAGTACGGTTTCGTGTCGAACTATTTGATTTGGGATCGTCATGAGGAACAGTTAGCATCTAATCCCGTACAAGATGAGGAGGTGGTGAGTAATGAAATTGGTACGACAAATCTTGTAGAACATATGGTTGAAGATGTTGCACGTTCAATGTTTCTTGTTCCTCAATTAACTGATGACGATGGTAATGCTGAAGAGGAACCAAATATTGGGGCAAAAAAAGTATATGATTTGTTAGATGCCGCGAAAAAACTCCTTTGGGAAGGCTGCACAAGCGGAACCGAATTATCAGTAATTGCTGAATACATTGCGATGAAATCCAAATACAACCTCACAGAATCTGAATTTACGGCTGTTGTACAAGCTGCGAAACGACATATGCCTCCTAATAATCTAATGTGCAAAAATCATTACGAAGTAAAAAAACTGACGTCGGCTTTCGGTTTACCGTATCAAAAAATAGATACATGTCTAAAGGGTTGCATGTTGTTTTGGAAAGAAGATATCAACCTTAGAAATTGTAAAATATGTAATCAGGAAAGATACAAACCAAGAAAGAAAAAGGGAAAGGAAGTCCCGTATAAGCGTATGCATTATTTACCAATTACTCCTAGACTTCAAAGATTATTTGCATCTTCTGTAACTGCGCAACATATGAGATGTCACGGTGTGAGAACACAGGAAGAAGGTACGTTAACACATCCAGCTGATGAGGAAGCATGGAAGCATTTTGACCAGAAATATCCTGATTTTGCGTCCGAAATTCGTAATGTTAGACTTGGTTTATGTACGGATGGATTTTCCCCATTCTCTCAATTTGGTTCGAAATATTCGTCATGGCCTATAATTGTCACACCTTATAATTTACCTCCTTGGATGTGTATGAAAACTCCATATATGTTTCTTATAGTTGTCGTCTCTGGTCCCGATGATCCGACACAAGGAATCGATGTTTATTTACAACCATTGATTGATGAATTAAAAAAATTGTGGTACGAGGGAGTAGAGACATGATATTTTCCAAAAAAGAACTTTCGCATGTATGCTTCTTTATTGTGGACAATCAGCGATTTTTCTGCATATGCAATGCTTTCAGGTTGGAGTACGGCCGGTCGTCTAGCTTGTCCTTATTGCATGGAAGAAACACGAGAAATTTTTTTACCTCATGGAAAGAAAGTTTCGTGGTTTGACTGTCATCGATGTTTTCTTCATATTAATCATCCTTTTCGAAGAGATAAAAAAAACTTTACAGCTAATAGACATGAAACTTTGAGACCACCTACGGTTTGGTCAAGCGAAGAAATTTATGAACTTGTAAAGGATTATCCAAAGATACATGAAACCGGAGAACAAATTGAAATTCAAGGTAAATCATCGATCCATAACTGGTGCAAACAGAGCATATTTTGGGAATTGCCTTATTGGAAAAATCTCTTGATTCGTCATAATATTGACGTGATGCATAATGAGAAAAACGTGTTTGATAATCTGTTTAATACAATTTTGAATGTTAAAGGGAAGACGAAAGATGATTTGAAATCAAGACGTGATATCGAAGTAATATGTAATCGTCCTGAGCTTCATATAAAACCAAATGACACAAAAAAGCCAAAAGCTTGCTATGAGCTAGACAATAATCAAGTTAAATTACTTTTAAAATGGATGGAAGGATTAAGATTCCCAGATTGCATATCTTCTAATTTTCGTAGATGTGTTGACTATAAGAATAATAAACTTAGCGGGATGAAAAGTCATGATTGTCATGTTATGATGGAAAATTTGTTACCCGTCGCTTTTAAAGAACTGTTGCCCGTAAAAGTTTGGACTGTTGTAACAGAACTTAGTCTGTTTTATAAAGAGATTTGTTCAACTACATTAAAAGTTGATCGTCTACGTAAACTTGAGGAAGAAATCCCGATATTGCTTTGCAAACTGGAAAAAATATTTCCTCCAGGTTTTTTCAACGTTATGGAGCATTTACCTATTCATCTTCCATTTGAAGCACGTCTTCGAGGGCCTGTGCAATATGGATGGATGTATCCATTTGAAAGGTATATTAATATTTAGTTTATTACATATTGGTTTAATTAAATGTATAAAAAATTAATTTAAAATAATTTTTGCTACGTATTTAAATCATCTAAAGAAAAAAGTGAGACAAAAGGCTTGAGTTGAAGGTTCGATTTGCAAATCGTACATCGAAGAAGAAGCTTCGTTTTTTTTCTCTCAATATTCATGTGAACATATCATTTGAAATTGCTACGCGTAATGATGAAGGCATTGATGAAGATGATTATCAAGCGACTTTATCTATTTTTAAAAAAACTGGTCGGCCTGTTGGTAAATGTGTGGAAGTATGGTTGGATGATAGAGATTATCAAGTAGCACACACGTACATTCTTCTCAACTATGCCGAAGTTGCACCATTTATTAGGTAATATATATACACATACGTCTACACATGCATATCATCTACACATATGTATACACAAATATGCACACATGTATTTTAATCATAATGCAACATTTGTTCTATAATTGCAGTATTTACGAATCACAACATCCAAACGACGATATCGGTAAAGAATTTGCTGCTTGGTTTTCTAACTACATTTTTGATACAACAAATTGTGTTGTAGATGAATGATTGAAACATTTAGCTATGGGACCAAAAAGGATAGTCAAGACATATCCAATATTCTTTGACAACGGATATAAATTTAATACCAAAGAATACGGTGCCGAAAAATCAACTAACAATACTGGTGTATTTGTCAAAGGTAGTGATGATCCAAATGATCACATAAATGACTTTTATGGCGTGCTAACCCAGATTTTGCAGTTGACATATTTCACCCGACCCGTAGAAGAAGTATTTTTGTTTAAATGCAACTGGTTCAGCAACGTTCCAGGTTATGGAATAAACGTGGATCCAAAATATAATCTTATAGAAATAAAAAATACTTCGAGGTATTATAAGTACGATCCTTTTGTACTTGCCAAACAAGCTCTTCAAGTTTATTATGCTCCTTACCCATCTTTAAGAAGAGATAAAATAGATTGGTCGGCTGTTTTTAAAACCAAACCAAGGTTTACATTTGATGGACGGAATATTCCTGAACAACAAGCTTACCAAGCAGATATCGAGGAAAATAGAGGAATAATAGTAACCGACGATCAAATAGATTTTGGACCTCTAAACGATGAATCAAATGCATTAATTGAAGCATTTGAGAGTATAGAGGAACAAAATATAGAGTGCGAAGAAGAGTCTGAATCCGAAAGCGATGAGGATTGATCACTAATCAATATTTTGAGAAGGTAATTTTTTTTCATTTTTCTGTTTCCAAAGTAATTTTATATGATATGTATCACATAGTCTCTTTTATGTTACGCCATAATGTATGTTACGCCATGTTCATTATTCTAACACCATTTGCATACTAAATTAATCAATGTTACTCTTGCTTTTCTTTATACTATGATTTCATATAGGTATGTCGGGACGCAGACGTTCACACTCCGGATCTTCCAGCTCACAGAGAGGTTATGATGCTGGTCCTTCACAGCCGGGTGTTCGGTCTACGGTATGGCTGAAACCCAAAGCCGATGGCAGGTAAGTATAAAGTTTCAAAATTAAATTTTATTCCATACAATCTTTTATCAAATATATATAGTAGTAACGGAATATTAAATGTTTTTTTCCTGTTTTACACAGCGGTGGGTTTACGTTGGAGCCTTCCAACATAGTGCTCACGATCTCGCGACGGGCGTATATGGCTCGTATGACCTCGTGTTGGCCGAGGTGGACTGCGATACCAGAGGGGGTGCGGGAGGCTATCTGGCAGGACTTTTTGGTATGTGTGGTATATCAATTATTGCATTATGTAGTCATGTACATTATGTCAATTCATGTTTGCACTATTTGTAGCAAGTGTATAACTCATATTTTTTCAAACGTGCAGGGGGAAGTGGACTTGGCCGATTCTGATGTTTCTGTTGTCCGGCGCCATTGGAGCAGCAAAATTGCAAAAAACTATCACGAAACAATAAACAGCATCAAAACATCAGGAAAGAGTCCTCATTGGATGAGTGAAGCTGTCTTTGATGAGTTCGCCACCTGGTGGTGCAACGAGGATTTTGTGGTAAATCTATCATATATTTAATTTAAATTATTTGAGGCAAATAATATATAAATAATTAAAACTGTCAAAACAATTTTTGTTTTCAATTTAAATTTGCAGAGGCAGTTCGAGAGGAATTCTGCAAACAGGAGCAGGAACCCCGTTACACATCGCGGTGGTTCCAAGTCTTTCCAGCATCACCGGGAAGATTTAGTATAATTATTAAATAAGATAAATAGTTAATTATTTTAAGTTTTAATTTGTTAAAATATAAATAATGTATATTTATATGTGCATATTTCAGGAGAGACAACGCAGGGGAGCTGTTAGTTATTGGGATGTGTTTACCCATACACATTCCTTGACTCAGGTCGATGATTCCGGTGCAGTTTCTTACTCTTGGGACCACGATGACAAAGCATGTGCTGCCTATGTAAGTATAACATAAGTAACTAAAACTTACAAGTTAATTGAAATAACGTTAACTAAATTCAATTATATTTTGCATGACAGCAAAAGTTCCAAGAAGCGCGGACAGCCTTACTTGAGGATACGGGACGAGCTCACTTGACCCCCGATGAGGAGGACGCCATTTTTGAGTCTATCATGGATCCAGTGACCCGCGGCAGACGCTACGGATATGGAAGCCAATCGGTAATTTTAAGTTAAATTTTAAGTTAGTAAATATCCTTATACTAGTGTATTCCATTCATATTTTGAACTATCCTTATACCCGCGGCAGACGCTTCCATATCCGTAGTTTGTTTTATGAATTTGTTAGTGAATATATATAGGTTAGTTAATTTGCAATTATTTTAGTACTAATTTTTTTAGTGTAGTTGATAATTTAAATTTGTTTATAGACTTAGACAGCCCAAAGAGAATATCAAAAGGCTCAAGATACGGAAGAGATTGCGCAGCTACGAGCCGAGCTTGTCGAGATGCGGGAACGCAATTTGCAGCATGAAGCAAGGACGGAGGAGATGAACCGGCGTATGGCGGAGTTCATTGCACAGTATGGACAGCTTCCTTCATCTGGTGGTTCTGGTGCGGAGTGATTTAGGTATGTTTTGTTATTGCCATGTATATTTTGGAGTTGGTGAGAATTTGATACATTCTGATGGTTTCTGTGTATATTTGGATTTGACACATTCTGATGGTTTGGTTGTAGATGTTGGTTTGGATTTTTTGATGTTGGTTATGTTTGGATATTGGTTTATGTTGAAATATATGCATGATTTGGTTATATCTATATGTTTGGATATGTTTTGATATAGTTGTTATATATATATATGCTCGAAATGGAGCTGTTTTGATATAATTGTGGTTGTGTGTGGCTGGAAGCAAGCACTGCTGGTTTTGTTCAAAAAATTATACCCAGATTTCCAACGGCTTCCAACGACGACCAACGGCCAACTGGTCATTTTTGTCCAACGGCTTCCAACGACTTCCAACGGCAAATTCCAATGCATTCCAACGGCTTTCCAACGGTAGGTTGGTCAACAGGATTTGCCACATTGGCAAACTTGCCGTTGGAAGCCGTTGGTATAACCCCGTTGGTGCCGTTGGAGGCCGTTGGAAGCCGTTGAAACGTATACCAACGGTATTTCCAACGGCCTCCAACGGCTTGCCACCGTTGGAATGAGCCGTTTCTCTTGTAGTGCAATGTTTTATAACATAAAAAGTATCTCCTACACTCCTGTATTCTTTCAATTGGTTCTGGAATATATCAATAATTTTATAGGTCAAGATTCATAACAGACGATCTGGTTTCTTATTTGGCTATATTTCATTAGTATATTTCCTTCATCATTAGAAGTTCTGTTCTGATGCAGCGCATACCAGAGCAAAACCCTAGGTCGCGAGCAGAGAAGCTTCCTTAGGTTGCTGAATACCTTGAATCGCGAACGACATACTTATGTCGCCTCCAGCCTAAGTCGCTTCTTCCTTAAGTCGCGTATGAATTCCAGTAGGTCGCGAAGCCTAAGTCGCTTCTTCCTTAAGTCGCGTAAGAATTCCAGTAGGTCGCGAATCCTAAGTCGCTTCTTCCTTAAGTCGCGTACGAATTCCAGTAGGTCGCGAAGCCTAAGTCGCTTCTTCCTTAAGTCGTGTACGAATTCCAGTAGGTCGCGAAGCCTAAGTCGCTTCTTCCTTAAGTCGCGTACGACATTCCTTAGGTCGTGAAGCCTAGATCGCTCCAGAAATCTTAAATCGCTCCAGTAGTTCGAAGTCTTATGTCGCTGCTTGGTTTTAAGAGTTGTTGTGATGTATTGTATTTTGAATTCCTTAAGTCGCTGTTTTTCTGGTATTGTATTTGTTAAGTCGCATTGTTGTATATTGTTAAGTCGTATGTTGTAACTCGTGTATTGTTAAGTCATATGATGTTGTAACTTGTTAAGTCGTGTGTGTGTTGTAACTTTCCCTATAAATAGCGGGTGCGTTGTCATTTGTAAAGGAGTTGAATTTTGAATAAAATTTGTTGAGAGCTTTGTGCCTCCATTAAAATTGGAAGTTGAGTGTGATCTCCTTTCTCCATCTCCGGATATTCGAGTGCGCTCGAATCAACGAAGTTGAAGCTGATTCACGGAATCTCGTGCGCGAGATCAATGTCGAAGAATCGTAGATCTTCTAACGCGGTATCGTGCGCGATCAACGTGTTGAAGATAGCTAGAATCCGGTATCTCGAGAGATCAACAAATTTGGGCATTTGGGTATCATCAATTCATCAATTTATCTTGTTTCATCAATTATTTTTCTGCAATTTGTGATTGGATCCTGGATAGATTTGACCGCTGGATCAGATCTACTTCCGTGCTGCGTCATTTTGGTATCAGAGCAAGGAAACGAACTTTTCCAAGTTTGTTGGATTTCAAGTTTGTGTTTGGATTTGTTGAAGATTTGACAATGCCTCCAAGAAGAATTAATCGTCATCAGAATGTTGCAGATGTGTATCAAAGAGAAGATGCTGAACAAATGGAGCAACGAATTAGTGATAAATTCAATGAGAAGTTTGATGAGGGAATTGGTAGATTGGAAAGGCTCATGATGGATATGAATCAAACTCGACAAAGAGCATCGCCGGGTTCAAATCAAGGTGGACATAGAATTTCGCCGTCAAATTCCGAGAGGAGAAGAATGTCACCAACATCGGATCGGGAAAGAAGAGAACCGTCAGTTTCGGGAGAAAGAGACGTGCGTAGTAGCAGAAATATTGATGGTCAGAATCGACATCGATATACGTCAGATTTGGAGGAATCCAGTGATGGTGGTAGTAGCTCTTGTTGAAACCTTGGCCAAGGGCGAAATCGAAATAGAGATTCCGAAGATGATCGTTGATGAGAGTCGGGGATGAAAACAGAGATTCCAGAATTCAAAGGGGGAATGCTAGCGGAAGAGTTTCTGGATTGGTTATCAAACGTTGAAGAAATTTTTGACTTCAAGGAAGTACCCGAGCATCGTAGAGTTAAGTTGGTTGCTACACGATTGAGGGGAAGAGCTATGGCATGGTGGCAACAAACTAAACTTACACGGGAAAGAATGGGAAAGTCGAAGATTGTTTCATGGGAAAAGATGAAGAAGTTGATGAAGGCTACTTTCTTGCCTTATAATTATCAATCTCTTATGTATCGGCGCTTACAGAATTTGAGACAAGGGATAAAGTCGGTAAATGATTATGCGGATGAGTTTTATCAACTGATTGCTAGAAACAATATCATGGAAATGGAGGAACAGTTGACATCCAGATTTGTTGGAGGATTGAGAATGCAAATTCAGGATATGGTAAATATGTTTGATCCAAGATCCGTTGCCGAAGCACACCAGAAGGCTCTAGCTTGGGAGAAGCAAGGTAGAAGAGGAGGTGGTGCGTTTACAAGTTCGAGCAATCAGGTGAAGGGGGCTAGTAGCAATACTAATGTTTCCAAGGCTGTTAGTAAACCGGTTGTCAATGAAACTGCTAAGACCAAGGTCAACAACAATTTCAAGTGTTATAACTATCAGGAGTTTGGTCATAAGAGCAATGAATGCCTGAAGCCTAAGAAGCGAGCGATGGTTGCTGAGCTTGAGGATGAGGATGCAGAAGAAGAAGAATTATTGATGGGAGACGAGGGATATTCTTTAATGATGAGGAGATCTTGCTTGACGCCAAAGCAGGAAGAGGAGACTAGTTGGTTGAGGAGTAATATTTTTCAGTCGACATGCACTATTTTGGAAAAAGTTTGTAAGTTTGTTATCGAAGCAGGGAGTTTTGATAACATCATCTCTACAGAAGCCGTAAAGAAGTTGGCGTTAAAGACAAAGAAGCATCCCAAACCCTACAAATTGGCTTGGCTGAGGAAAGGTGGGGAAGTGAAGGTTGGTCGAAGAGCTTGTGTAACTTTTTCCATCGGAAAGAAGTATAAGGATGAAATTTGGTGTGATGTGGTGGATATGGATGTATGTCATTTGTTGTTGGGAAGACCGTGGCAGTTCGATAGAGCCGTGCAACACGATGGTAGGACTAACTGCTATAGTTTCATGTTCGATGGCACTAGAATCACTTTAGTTCCTAAAAGGCGACAACAAAGTGAAAGCAAGTTGGAGGAAATCGAGGAACTAAAGACTCTGTTATCTTTGAAGGAATTTGTCAAAGAAGTAGAGGATAGTCCTGAAGTATTTCTGTTGATTGGACGTGAAAGTAGTGAAGCGGTTGAAATTCCTGAGAAAGTTAAGCCAGTGTTGAAGGAATTTGAAGAGGTCGGTCCTACGGAATCGTACGAAAAATTACCACCAAAGTTTGACAACGAAGATGAAGAGGTCGAGTTAGAGAACGATGAATGTAATTTGTTGATGGGATTTTATTCAACGACAAAGTATGTGGATGTAGAAGTTGATTACTCTTCACCGCCAAAGGTTGATGTAGATAGTATGGAAGAAGGAATTGTGTTCGGAGTTGAGGGAAATAACTTGATGATGGAGGATTCTTGCTTAACACCTGAGCTTATGGATGAGAGCCAGCCAAGTGTAAATTCCATAGTTTCCGAAAAGTCCGAACAAAGTGAAAGTGAAACAGAAGAGAAGGCAGAATCAGATAGTTTATTATCTTTGAAAGAGTTCGTCAATAAAATGAAAGATAGTGATGAATTATCAATGTTGATTGAATCTGGAGAAAGTTTTGATTTTGAGAATCCTGAAGAGGTTGAAGTATTTGAAGAGTTTGAAGATGAGATTTCTGAGGAACTGCCTGAAGAAACTAGTCTTGTATTTTTGGAAGAGTCTGTTGAAAAGGTGAAAAATAGTAATGAATTGTTTGTGTTGACCGAGCAAGGAACGAGTAAAGGTCTTGAGGTTTTTGAGGAAGTTGGATCAGAATTCGATGAGTCTGAAGTCGAATATCCTGAGGAATTACCTAAAGAGTTACCACCACTACAGGACATTCAACTTCAAACTGAACGAGTACCAGATGCTATTTTACTGCGGGGATCGTATGATCTTGTGAATCTGAAAGAACATGAAGAGTTGAAAAGACAGGATGAAAAGAATGATTGTCAGTTGGAGTTGCCTGATCATGTCTGCACTGCTGACGTTGTCAACGTCAACTGCTTGGAACCGTTTCATGAAAATAAACATTTCAAAGAAGAAGCGAGTGGGAATTCATTTCAATCAAGGGAAATTGATGCAACACATCAAGGGAAGATTCTAAATGATGATACACCTGAACGAGATAAGGAAAGACAAGAATCTAGGCATGAGTCATCACACTTCTTCAGTCGTGACTTCCTAAGTCGCTCCGCGATTTTAAACTTCATTATATCGTCTTGCATTTTCGTCACGTTTTGGTTCTATATCACACCTTCCTATTGGCACAAGCATCATGATGCCATCTCCCTCAGATCACTTCCTTATGTCGCCTGCCTAATGCCACGTCTGCTTTATGCCATGCGTTCCTTATGTCGAGCCGCATCTTCAAAGGGTCAAGACAAGATCAATCTCAAGAGTGGTTATCACCAGAGCCGCATCAGACCAGATAATGAATGGAAGACAGCGTCTCGAAGAAGGAAAAAGTGTGAATTCGGGACGAATTCTTTTCAATCAGGGGAGGATGATGTAGCGCATACCAGAGCGAAACCCTAGGTCGCGAGCAGAGCGAAACCCTAGGTTGCGAGCAGAGCAGCTTTCTTAGGTCGCTGAATACCTTGAATCGCGAACGACATACTTATGTCGCCTCCAGCCTAAGTCGCTTCTTCCTTAAGTCGCGTACGAATTCCAGTAGGTCACGAAGCCTAAGTCACTTCTTCCTTAAGTCGCGTACGAATTCCAGTAGGTCGCGAAGCCTAAGTCGCTTCTTCCTTAAGTCGCGTATGAATTCTAGTAGGTCGCAAAGCCTAAGTCGATTCTTCCTTAAGTCGCGTACGAATTCCAGTAGGTCACGGAGCCTAAGTCGCTTCTTCCTTAAGTCGCGTACGAATTCCAGTAGGTCGCGAAGCCTAAGTCGCTTCTTCCTTAAGTCGCGTACGACATTCCTTAGGTCGCGAAGCCTAGGTCGCTCCAGAAATCTTAAATCGCTCCAGTAGTTCGAAGTCTTATGTCGCTGCTTAGTTTTAAGAGTTGTTGTGATGTATTGTATTTTGAATTCCTTAAGTCGCTGTTTTTCTGGTATTGTATTTGTTAAGTCGCATTGTTGTATATTGTTAAGTTGTATGTTGTAACTCGTGTATTGTTAAGTCATATGATGGTGTAACTTGTTAAGTCGTGTGTGTGTTGTAACTTTCCCTATAAATAGCGGGTGTGTTGTCATTTGTAAAGGAGTTGAATTTTGAATAAAATTTTTTGAGAGCTTTGTGCCTCCATTAAAATTGGAAGTTGAGTGTGATCTCCTTTCTCCATCTCCAGATATTCGAGTGCGCTGGAATCAACGAAGTTGAAGCTGATTCACGGAATCTCGTGCGCGATCAACGTCGAAGAATCGTAGATCTTCTAACGCGGTATCGTGTGCGATCAACGTGTTGAAGATAGCTAGAATCCGGTATCTCGAGAGATCAACGGATTTGGGCATTTGGGTATCATCAATTCATCAATTTATCTTGTTTCATCGATTATTTTTCCGCAATTTGTGATCGGATCCTGGATAGATTTGACCGCTGGATCAGATCTACTTTCGTGCTGCGTCATGTTCATTGCAAATATTTTTCTTCTTCTTTGGGTACAGTTCTTTTTATCGGATTAACACTATTTGCTTTACAACAGTTGTCGGGAGTAAATGTTGTTTTCTATTTCTCATCCGCTGTATTTAAGAGTGCAAACGTGCTATCGCCAACTTATGTTTGGGATTCACAAATCTATCAGGTGATAGATAATTTTCAATAATGTTTGGTAATATCTTCATGAAATGTGTCAAAGGCTCAAAGCATTAAAAAATGATAATGATAATTATATTTCTACTTGAAGGTACCGTTGTAGTCATGACTTTGATGGATAAATTAGGAAGACGGGTGCTACTTTTAGGGAGCTTCATTGGCATGGTATATACATTTACTTTTGTCTTGGATCCAATCTTAATTTAGTCAAATAACTTAGTTCCTACCTTATTGTAGAATTCAGGCTGCAGCAATAGGTCTTCAGGCAATGGCAACAAGTTTCCTAAAATCACATGCTTTATATTTTTCAGTTGGTGGAATGTTACTTTTAGTCTGCAATAGACTCCAAACCCTTCCATTCAACAAACATTAAATCCAACATAGCATTCCTTCTACTCAATGCATTTACCACAATATTCCACTTTTCTGGGAATATAGTAAACTCCAAATCACACAATGCTAGGTATACTATCAACCTTTGTTGCCAAAGATTTAGATCTTCTTAGGATAAAATGTACTTTAAAAATTTATAATCAATGGATAACTCAACTTCTCACCCAACAAATAGTGTCACCATATCTTCAAAGCAAAGATAATGGCTGCCAACTCCAAATCATGATTTTGATCATTCTTTTTATGGGCCTTAATTCGCCTACTAACATATGCAATTACTTTGCCTTCTTGCATAGGAACTGCACCGAGTCCCATTGTACAAGCATCCCTGTACATGGTAAATAGTATAACCTCTCAAAATAACAAGAAGTTTAGTACGAGTCAATAGTTGCTTCATCATAATAAAAGAGCCTTCACAATCTGCAACCCATAAGAAGACTTGGTTCTTCCAAGTTTGATGGGTCAAAGGTGTAGCAATCTTTGCAAAGTCCTTAATAAACATTCTATAATATCGTGCCAACCAACGGAAACTACGTACCTCGGTACTACAGCAATCTTACTTGGATCGACCGAAATCTCATGCTCGGAGACAACATGAACCAAGAATCTAACTTCCCTTTTCAAAATTGTCATTTAGAAAATTTGCCTTCAAGAAATTTGCCTTAATATGTCCAATGCTTTTTCAAGTGTAACTTGTGCTCTTCTTCACCCTTGGAGAAAACCAAAATATCATCTACAAACACCACCATAAATTATTACATTTGTCCCGAATGACACAACTCATATGATTAACAAACCATGACAGTGCATTCATAAGGTTGAATGACATCACTAGCCATTCATAAGATTCATTGGGAGTCATAAAGGCGGTCTTTGGAGTATTATCGTTAGCCAGCCTTACTTTATGAAAGCTCGTAGCAAGATCGAGTTGAGATAAAATATTTGCTCCTTCGAGTTGGTCAAACAAATCATCAATATGAGGTAAATGATATTTATTCTTTCTTATCAACTTATTCAAATCTCTATAGTGACACACAATCTTAAGGTACCATCCGCTTTAGTGGAAAATACGATGGTTGCTCCCCACTTCAATGTACTTCTCCAAATAAGACCCTTCTACGAAAGCTTAAAAATTTAAGTTTCAAGTTCTTTTCTCTCTCTCTCTCTTAAATCCATTCGCCAAATAGGTAGGATGACTAGCTTCACATCTCGCTCTAAGTCAATATGGAATTCAATCTCCTGACGAGGAGGTAAATCCAAAACCTCTTCAAATACCTCCACAAAATTCCCAACAATTGGACCTTGTGCCACTTCATCTTTAGAGAGATCCAAGGAGTATAAATAGCTCAACAACATAGAGCTCTAGGGCTCACAATACAGATTAAGCCCCTTTTCGTCACTATCCTTTATATGGGCTACACAACTATCACAATCTATAACACCACCATGATTCGTCATCCACTCCATCCCCAGTATAAGTCCATACCTGAAAACTCGAGCATAAAAGCATGACAAGAAAGAACCCCTGACCCACATCGACAAACTTTAATGCCCCCACATATAATAGAAAGATGTTTTTGATCCTCAATGATTTTGATGCAATTAGAGAGTCATCGATAACTTGAGTAATTAGGCGTAAACTCTCAACAAGATGATTTGCAATAAAAGTATATAAAACTCCTTTATCAAATAAAACACGAATAGGAAAGTCATAAATAGAAATCACACATTCTATGACTATGTTTTCCACTTGTCGAGCTTTGGTAGAGCGCTCAAAATAGGAGTTGCTAGATAGTAGAGGCTTTAACCATTTTTCCACCCTTCGAAAGAGACAGACAATTGCTCTTGAAGTATCCCGGTTGATCACAATGGAAACAGTTCTTTCCTTGAAGGTTGACTGTACAATCTTTATCAAAGTGTCACTTGAAATGCATCTATTACAAGTCGCCCCTTTCTTCTTCTTTTGGTCTTGATCATTCTTATTCCACTTGTATGCCATTACACTTGCTTGGAACTTTAGCTTCACTTTCACTTTAGCTTTTTTCTCTTTATAAACCCATTGAGAAATAGAGTATAGAAAATCTTTTTCCGTAAGACTCTTAAAAGTAGCACACATAGGAATATGGCTAATAGAAAGGTCCTTAAGATGTTGATTAAGTCCCATAGCAAATTTCTTGGCCTTCTTAGCAAGAGTGTTAATCATCTTCATCCCAAAATTGGTAAATAATATGAACTCACTTATGTACTCCTTCACTGTCTTGTTGCCTTGTTGAAGATAGGAGAACTTCTTGGATTATAGGCCTATCTTGGCCTTAAAAACAAACTGAGCCTTAAATCTTCTTAGAAACTCTTCCTAGGTCATAACACGCTCAACCACCTCTCCAATTACGAAATCTAACCAACACAGAGTTTCTTTTTGAATTAGCAAACTGGCGACTTTTGAAAAATCGCTCCAGAAGTGTGTGCAGGGTTTCAAAACAGAAACCCTGCATCAAACCATTTTCAACAATTCAATCTAGTTTTAATAATTCGTTCAAATTCACTACAATATCACTACAATCAAATTTCAACATTTCAATCAAATTCAATCATCCAACATCCAACAATTCAAATTACAACATCCACCAATTCAACAATTGAATTCAAATTCCAACATCCCACAATTCAACAATTGAATTCCAATCCCGACATCCAACAATTCAACAAAACAACTAATCCCAATATTTCAACAATTCATTAAACACAACAAAACCGGACAAAGCAATTCAACAATTTATACCATCTTCCCTACTTCAACCTACGAAGTTCGAGTGGAGTGCGTCTTGGTTTCCTCCTAGACAGTGGAATTTCGTCCAGCGAATCCTCCTCTTCGCTTGCTTACGTAGGATCTGTAGGCTGTGAAGGCCCGGGAGCAACTTCAACTTGTGTTTGTTGAGATGAAGAAGTGTCTTTTCGATGTCTCCACCACTGATATGTATGAGTAGTAGGAGGAACATTGAAAGCTTCTACGGCATGTTCGATGAGCACCTGTGGTGGAGGTGGAGGAGGCGGTGGAGGCGGTTTTGGTCTTGTTAACTTGTTCCTCCGCAAAATAGATTCTAAGATGCGTTTAACACTGAAGCATTTCCCATGCGACCTTTCAGGAACCTCTTGTGCAAGCTCGTCTACAATCTCGATCGCACGGTAAATGCCGTTCGCCTGCCATAATAACATAAAGTACAAGGAAAAGTGTATATTTCAAATATTTGAATAAAGATTGGACGTACTACGTACCACATTTCTTTCGAGGGGTGCTCTGGGAGTGTAAGGGTCTACAACAACGGGAAGCGCTGTAGGTGGCTGCATGGCATGAAGAACATATCGACGCGTGATGTTCCAATACCAAGAAAGATATTCTTCTTCAGACAATGTGAACTTGCATTCCTGTTGCGTGTGCATATAGCAATCAGTCCATGTCTCAATCGCCATAGCATACTCCCAGGCTGCAATATCAATCCTATAATGTGGTGGTTGTTCCGGTAAATGCTAAGCCATACCGAACTGCCTCATCACTCGGACGGGAAGATGATACATGACATCATTCAAGCAAATGAGAGGAACATGAGCAGTCCACGGCTGAATGGAAGTGCTACATAAGTTTGGCGGATCTCCAAGCACATCTGCGTATGGGATCCAAGTCACAGAATGATAGTCTAGCACATTGAACTCATTACGGTAGAAGACAACATTACGTCTCGGTGATGAAACGGTGTTTTTAGGTACTACGCACTTGCATAAATATAAAATTGTAACTTATCAAATCCGAACAGCTATACGTACTATACTTCAGCACTAATTATACCTGGCACCGTATGGCAATGATAAATTAATCACCATCCTCCTCATGGTTATTCTACATATAGGTAGATAAGTCCAACACCAAAGCTGCAAATAATATTAGACACATGTTTTCAATTGGATAAGAGCATATGAAATAACTGTTGGCGAAAGTAAATAATGGAAATACCTGTACTAGACTCACACAACCACCAATGGTTGTGCTCTCTTACAAAGCAAGCCTTGTCAACTCGCAGTATGTATACGCTAGAACTGCACTGCCCTAAGAATAATGGCGACAAACATCAAAGTTTTCTAAAAATGGAGGTCATCTAAGCCATATCCGTGTTTTCGAATGATCACATATCAACCTTGAGCAAATAATATGCAATATAATGGCTCTGGCTCGTTGCTGAATCTGAATCTCTGTGGCATCTGCTGGTATGTCATCCGCAAGCTGTTGCCTAAACCATCTTATTTGTATCATCTCGTTACCCCACCACTCCTCTGCTGGAGGAATTAAACCTAGGAGCTCTTGGCATAAACTAAGGAAATCGACTGGCTCGGGGTTGGTCAACGGATCACCGTCTATGGGTATGCCAAGTAAGCACGCAACATCATCCAATGTGATAGTCATCTCCCCAACACGTAGGTGAAATGTAGATGTCTTCGGCCTCCATCTATCCACCAAAGCGGTGATAAGATGATGATCCAATTGGATGCGCCCCACCCTAAAAACTAGTCCAAATCCAGCTTGGTCTATCAATTGTAGAACGCCTGGATGAGCAGATGTTACTCTCTTCATTTTAAACGAATGGCTTATGGTCCCGTCTGCAGTATTGCTTTGTCAAAATATCACAAAAATAATATCATCATCTAACATACAATATCAATCAATATGTACATTTAAAAACTAAGAATTTTTCCTTGACAAATTCAGGATTATTCGTTCAATGATGTTGTTGCAAATATAGAATAGAACCATCGATAGGTCCTAGTAACATCATTGAGTAATCTACACGCATACAACTTAACAAGATAATCAAATTTATTTTCCAACATCAACACTAGGAATTTACGCATTTTTTTCAATAATTTAACAATGATTTCACCTATACTAAGTTATCTCTATAATCAATGATTACTTACAAATCTTAAAAACTAATATTTTGCACTTTTTTTCAAAACCCTAAATTGAAAGAATTTTGATTTATCCATACCTAGAGCAGCATCCCATGTTGAAGAGCTTGCCATCTTCCAATTTGTTGAATAAAATGCTAAAAGTTTTAGGCTTGGGGCAAAAATTTCTGATTTGGGTGGGTTTTGGGGTTTTTGGAGATAAAAGGGGAAAGTAAAAATGTGAAGGAGGAAGGGAGGGGGGTTTTGTTTTTGTTACAGAACCCCATATGGGCGACTTTTGGAAAGTCGGTGACTTTTCAAAAGTCGCCCATATGTTTTTTCTTAAATGAGAACATACAGGCGACTTTTGGGAAGTCGCCAGTGGGCGACTTCTCAAAAGTCGCCTGCATGTTTTTAATAAAAAACAAATATACTAGCGACTTTTGAAAAGTCGCTAGTATGTTTTGGCCAGCTCAACGCTGAGCTGGCTAAAACAGGGCTATAATTGATATAAGTTTCAAAACAAAGCTATTTGCGATAATAAGTTTTAAAATGAGGCTGAATCCAAAAAAATAACTTTGATAATTTTACTTGATGGTGAGCGCAAAGATGTGTTGTCATTTTCCTTGGGAGCTGGACCTGTTCCTGGTCTTCTTTTATCTGAGATATTTCCAAACAAAATACGAGAAAAGGCTATGTCCATATGCATGTGTAAATAGAATTGAAAGTATCTTGCAATCTTTTTATGTAAGGCCTATATAAGTTCATCACAGGCTTTGTGCCACCAAAACCATAAATAGAATTGAAAGCAGCCAGTGATATATTAGTGAATTAAGGATGTTGACTGTCTTTTATAATAGGATTATATATTTTTGATTTAAAAAAATTATAGTAATTCGCAATGGCTATTCTGGTGTGCCAATGAACCTAGGTGTAAGCTTTCTAGCATTGCCAAATCTCATTTCATTCTTCAATGGTGATGTTTTCACAAAGATCAAATCATCCACTTCAAATTCAAGGTCAATATGTGTCTCGTTAGCGTAAGACTTTTGCCGATTTTAAGGTGCTTTCGTTATTTTCCATATCAACTCAACTTTATATGAAGTCCCACATCTCTAGTCCAAGTATGACCTTACCGATCGTCTCACACCAACATGTAAGTGGCTTATAAGGTATCTCATAAAAAGCTTCAAATGGTGTCATGCTGATACTAGCTTGAAAGCTATTGTCGTACAGAAATTCAAAACGAGGCAAGTGCCCTTCCCAAGGATCCGCAAAGTAATGAATAAAAGCTCCCAACAAACCTTTTGGCACACGTTTTACTCTTTCGGTTTGACCATCGGGTTGAGGATAATAGGTTGTCTTAAAGTTCAATTCTGTGCCCACTGTTGTTGCAAGCTCTTCCCAAACTAACACATGAAAAGTGGATCCCGATCACTCACAATACTAGATGGTATGCTATGTAACCTCATTATCTCCCGCACATACAACATCTCTAGAGATGGAACAGTTCTCGAAACTTTCATTGGAATAAAATGAGTACTCTTCGTCAAATGGTCCACAATATGTGTCTCATTTACTTGTGACTCCCTGGTAAACCATTTATGAAATCCATGGAAATATGCTCAGATTTCTAATGTGGGACTTCTAAAGGCAATAATAAACCATCAGTCTTCTTCCGTTTGGCCTTGACACATTGAAAAGTCACACTTTTCTAGAAACTTGAAAATGTTCCCTTTCACCTGCTTCCAATAATAAGTGCACTTTACATGTTTGTACATTTTGTTGCCACCGGGATGAATAGTCATTCTAGAACGATGGCTTGAAGCACTTTATCAATAAAACTCCCCACTTAGGAACACACAACCTTTCATCCTTACTAAGCCAACCTTTTACATCAATGGAATACCAGTTAATGTAGTTAGACTTTATCCCTTTCCAATCTGGGCTATGATCTCTATAATTCCCACATCAAGTCTTTGGCTAGAACTGATTGGATTGATAAGTCTAAATCTAACTTCTAATGTTTCCAACAAAATGGAAAAATCATCATAGGAAGGTTGAAAATCAAACTCTGCAATGAACTCCAAACCCTTCCATTCAACAAACATAGAACCAACATAGCATGCCTTCTACTCTATGCATCTACCATAATGTTTCCCTTTTCTAGGAGTATAGAAAACTCCAAATCATACAATGCTAGGTATACCATCAACCTTCATTGCCAAAGATTTAGATCTTCTTGGGATAAAATGTACTTTAAATATTTATAATCGATGAATAACTCAACTTGTCACCCAACAAATAATGCCTTTATATCTTCAAGCAAAGGTCATGGCTGCCAACTCCAAATCATGAGTATGATAATTTTTCTTATGGGCCTTAATTCTCCTAATAGCATATGCAACGACTTTGCCTTCTTGTACATAAACTGCACAGAGTCCCATTCTACAAGCATCCCTGTACATGGTAAACAGTATAACCTCTCAGAATAACAAGAACCTTAGTACTAGTCAACAGTTGCTTCATCATAATAAAAGAGTCTTCACAATATGCAACCCATAAGAAGATTTGGTTCTTCCTAGTTTGATGGGTCAAAGGTGTAGCAATCTTTGTAAAGTCCTTAATGAACATTCTATAATATCCTGCCAATGCAAAGAAACTACGAACCTCAGTCGCACTATTTGGTAACTTTCAATCTTGCACCACAGCAACCTTACTTGGATCGATTGAAATCCCATGCTTAGAGACAACATGACCCAAGAATCTAACTTCCTTTCTCCAAATTGACATTTAGAAAACTTTGCCTTCAAGCAATTTTCTTTAATATGTCCAACACTTTTTAAAGTGTAACTTTTGCTCTTCTTCACCTTCGGAGGTTACCAAAATATCATCTACAAACACCACAATAAATTTATTGATATTGTCTCAAATGACACGAATAATATGATCAACAAACCATGACAATGTATTATAAGGTCGGATGACATCACTAGCCATTCATAAAATTCATCGGGAGTCATAAAGGCCATCTTTGGAATATTATCGTTAGCCACCCTTACTTTATGAAAGCTCGTAGCAAGATTGAGTTGAGAGAAAATATTTGCTCCTCTGAGTTGGTCAAACAAATCATCAATATATGGTAGAGGATATTTGTTCTTTCTTATCAACTTATTTAATTCTCTATATTGACACACAATCTCAAGCATCCATCCGCTTTAGTGGAAAATACGACAGGTGCCCCCCACTTCAATGTACTTCTCCAAATAAGACTCTTCTTTAAAAGCTTAAAATTTTAAGTTTCAAGTTCTTTTCTTTCTCTCGAAGCCATTCGCCAAATAGGTAGGACAACCACCTTCACATCTTGCTCTAAGTCAATACAGAATTCAATCTCCTGATGAGGAGGTAAATCCAAAACCTCTTTAAACACATCCACAAAATTCCCAACAATTGGACCTTGTGCCAATTCATCCTTAAAGAGATCCAAGGAGTATAAATAACTCAACAACATAGAACTCTGGGCTCACAGTACAGATTAAGCCCGTTTCTGCCATTATCCTTTATATGGCCTACACAACTATTATTAAAATCTATAACAATACCATGATTCGTCATTCAATCCATCTATAGTATAAGTCCATAGCCCGAAAATCCGAGCATAAAAGTATGACAAGAAAATAAGGACCCGCCTTGATAAAATTTAATGCCCCTATGTATAATAGAAAGATGTTTTGACCCTCAACGAGTTGCAATGTAATTAGAGAGTAATCAGTAACTTGAGTAACTAGGCGTAAACTCTCAACAAGATGATTAGGAATAAAAGTGTATAAAGCTCTTGTATCAAATAAAACACAAATGGGAAAGTCTTAAATAGAAATCACACCTTCTATGACTATGTTTTCCACTTGTTGAGCTTTGGCAGAGCACTCAAAATAGGAGTTTCTAGATAGCATAAGCTTTGACCATTTTTCCACCCTTCGGAAGAGATAGACAATTGCTCTTGAAATGTCCCCGTTGATCACAATTGAAACAATTTTTTCCTTGGAGGTTGACTGTGCAATCTTTAGCAAAGTGTCACTTCAAATGGCATTTATTACAAGTCACCCCTTTCTTCTTCTTTTGGTCTTGGTCACTCTTATTCCACTTGCATGCCCTTACACTTGCTTGGAACTTTAGCTTCACTTTCACTTTAGCCTTTTCTCTTTATAAACCCTTTGAGAAATAGAGTTTAGCAAATCCATTTTCATAAGACTCTTAAAAGTAGCACAGATAGGAATATAGCTAATAGAAAGGTTCTAGATGTTGATTGAGTCCTATGGCAAATTTCTTGGCCTTCTTAACAAGAGTTTTAATCATGTCCATCCCAAAATGGGTAAATACACTACGCCATAGATGGCCTACTGCAACGAAATTACATGGTGTTGCTAGCTATAATGTAATGATAGGTATGCTGATTTTTGTCTATTACAACACTCGCTTCAAGGTGTTAGCATAGGTATCAACAAGATGTTGCAGTAGCTATAGATGTATTCAAATTAAAAAATTAATAAAATTAGCAATCCGCGTGAATACGATCCAACGATCTACATTTAATCAGGTTGTTAAAATGGATCACCACTGCAATTTGCCCCAAAATTTCATTTTACCACCTGAACTAGTTTAGAGTAGATCCCCTTTTCTCGTATGTGATAATGGCTGCTCCTATCTTGTTCCTCTTTTGCTCTGAAATTAGGGCTTTGGCCTCGTGTTCGCTCCTATGAGATTAGCTAGGGCTTCGGCCTTGTCTTCGCTCCTGTGAGATTAGCTAGGGCTTCGGCCTTGTGCGATTAGGGCTTCGGCTAATATCGAAGGACCCGATTGATTGTCGATCAATTACAATTGCTGTTCTTCTGATTTGCTTTGGCAATCGATCGTCTCCTTGCTTCGAATACAGCTCCTTCGATTTTGCTTGAGTTCAACTGCGTATTCGGGTATGTAATTTGTTGCTTTTACTTTACTGTATTGCTTGCTTGAACTCGATACTATCTGCCGATGATGTTAATGTGTTTATATAGGGTTCGAACCCCTAGATTTACGTTCGTATATATCTGTTTGAATTTGTCAACTAATTTATCTCGGCCACTTGATTTAAGTTGAATGTTTGTGATGATTTCTGACTTTGTCAATTTCGTATATTTGTTACTTGATTCCCACGATGTTGATTTCTGACTTGGTTCGATTTCTTGGCCACCACGGTTTTGGTTTGACGATGGTTGTCACGGCTCTGACTTTACTCTGTTGACATCGGTCATTTAATTGATTGTTCATCGTGACTTTGCCTTTGACATTTAACTAGACTTCGGCAACTTGATTTGAATTGGTTGAACTTGCTACTGTTCGTGGTTGACTTTGGCTATGTCTGTTCATCCTGTAGCTTGAACTTGTAATATATCTTCTGGTTGACATCCTGTAGCTTGAACTTGTAATATATTTCACTTGAGTTTTTGTAGTCAAGTTGCTTCACCATACTGTTTCCATTGGTGCCACACACACTTGTGTACCTTTCTCTTTGTGCTTCACTTGTTCACTGAAACTGTTGTATCACTTATGTTTTCCATTATCATGTATATATATATGCATTCATGTATGTATATATGTGTTTGTTGTTGCACTTGACCATGTATATATGTTGCACTGGGTTTGTTTTTTATTTGATGTTGAGGCCTTCTCTTGTATTTAGTTGCCTTCGAGTCATATAAGTTTCTTTCCCTTATGCCAGTCTTGCTTTGTTTTGGTCTTGGCCATTCACTTGTTAAGGCTGCTTGTTTCATTGATGCATGTTTTTGTATTCACCACTTTGCATTGGTCATTGTATATCTATGCACTGGTCCTTTGAGCCTGTTTGCACTGCCTATATATATACATGCTGTTTCACACATGTATATATGTATGGTTGCTTTCATATGGTAGCTGGACTTGCTCGAGTTCATATTTCTTATATTATCTGACTTCGGTCATTTTTGAAATTGCTGCAGCTCATTCACTTGACACTTCTGTTGGTCTGTATTTTTGAATATGGTTGGAGTTTTGGTTTAATTGTGAATTTGAGTTCTTTTGTTGAGCTCTGTCCACTGTTGTTTTATGTCTGGCATACAAGTCTGGTATAGTTTGCTCCGACCAATTCATTGAGCATGTTGTTTATTTCTGTAGCATGCTTCTGTTTCATTTTTGTTCTTGTGCATTGTCAACTGCTTGGACCAAATTGTCACCCAAATAACTGAGGCAAATAATATTTTCAAAATTACATTTTATTTTATACTGCAAAAATATTTCCTTTTCAATTTTACTGCGTCAGTGTGTATTTTTGCAGATTGCTCAGATGTTGGATTCAATCTGAAATGGAGTTGAAGACAGGTTTCAAAGAAGGCTCGATCTCCGCCGGGACTGCGGTGCCCCAGACCCCCGTCGGCGCTGCGCCCGGACCCGCTTCTCGCCTCGCCTTCGGCTCGGCACTCGGCTCATCATATATTTGTCAGTGTCGGTGTCTGTATAAATTGAAACTGCATATGTAATGAGTGAACTGAGTAATGTAGTGAGGAATATCTGTATATGTGAATATCGGTGTTATTTATCATTGAATTGTAAAATAGTGGAGTCAGGAATTTGTACTATTTTAAATGTTGAAATAAAATATTTATTTAAATAAATTACTGTTTGAATATCAAATTCTGTGCAATAGCATTTTATTAAATAAATATTTATTTCTATTAAAAAATCAAATATGCTCTACATTGTGGGCCACAAATTCAGAAAATTAATATCTATAGCAACATTTTGGAATGTTGGTACAAACACCTATGGATGTTGCTATAGACCCAAATAGGGTTCTATTGCAACAATATTTCTTATGTTGCCTTAGATAGTCAAAATGTTGCCTTTGAGGTCTGCGGCAACGCGGCAAAATGCATCACCGAGAAAGTGTTGCCTTTGCCCTTTTTTAGCCTTCAGCAACATTTTTTGGCACATCCTGCATCACTTCTTTGGTGTTGCAATATGCAATCTATGGCGTAGTGATAGTATGAACACGCTTATGTACTCCTTCACTGTCTTATTACCTTGTTGAAGATAAAAGAACTTCTTGGATTGTTAGCCCATCTTGGCCTTAGAAACAAACTGAGCCTTAAATCTTCTTAAAAACTCTTCCTAAGTCATAACATGCTCATCCACCTCTCCAATTACGACATCCAACCAAAACAGAGCTTCTTCTTGAAGTTGCCTAAAAGAAAATCATCCTTTTACCAAAGTCTCAACCATCATATCATCAAAGATCTAATCACTAGTGCAAAGCCATGCTCAAGTCTGAATAAATGACTATATCCTTAAATATGGCTTGCCTCCCATGTAGAGGCAACCAATGCAAAGTCGAGGAAAATCAAGGACGGGCGGTTGAGATAGTGAAGGAATAGGCATCACTCTAACTATTTCCAATGTAGGAGAGCACCCGTTGGAGTTGGGATACCCTTCGTTGTAGCATGAAGGTATCTCTGATACCATGTTAGCGTATGAACATCCGAAACCTCAAAATTGTCCATAGAGCTACGTAGTTAAAACGCTCAGCGAATCCATAGCGATGGAGATGCAAAAAGTTATAACAGGGATAAAGTCGGAATATAGCAAAGGTGCAAAATGCTTCATTAGACATAAAACCCAATATTTAAAGTTAATTTATTCTCGCTCTCAC
The DNA here is from genome assembly GCA_030737815.1 of Allium fistulosum. Lineage (NCBI taxonomy): Eukaryota > Viridiplantae > Streptophyta > Magnoliopsida > Asparagales > Amaryllidaceae > Allium > Allium fistulosum. The sequence continues at coordinate 697,208,377 of CM060904.1, forward strand.
ATTATTTTCGTAGGAAAAATAAATATTGTTTAATCTTAAATAACAAAACCAAAGAATAATATGATTTATGCAGTCCAAATTAGTGGCTACAATAGAGTTCTAACTTATGTTAAGCGCTTATGCTTTAAAATTAAGTCTTTATCGTAACTTTATTGATTTGGTTCAAAAGAGAACTACTCAAATTAACCTTTTTATATTATTATTGCTAAAGTGAGTGCTAAAAGGCCTTGATTTAGCAGCTGTAATGGAAAATAGCGGAACTTAAAGCGGATCTATTGTTTAACAGCGCTAAATTGAAATATCATAGCAGTCGAGAGCATTATGCACTATAGAGGGGAGTTTGCGAGGCTTTAACTGCATAACCATAAAGGCCATTACATGAGTGGAACGAATCATAGTAGCTATCTGTAAATGGAAACTATTAACAACTTTTTCCATAAGATTGTACGTTAGAAACAAAAGTGTTAGTGCTTACTTGTTATATGCACAAGTATACAAAAATACAAATAAGCTCTCATGACTTATCCTAATTAAGGTGATTGGGTAACCTAAGCTATGATATTAAATGTAACGAGGCACCTCCTGTAACACAATCCATGCATACAAGCGACCGGTTCTCCCATGGTGCTATGGATTGATAGAGGTAAGGGTATGCCCTTAGTGCAATTCTATAATTTATTGCAAATAGTTACCATTATAATAAAATATCCTTTAAAATAAAAGGTGTTTTCCTTTCTATTATACTTGTCCTACTATGTTATGTTAATTAATTATTCAATTTAAGTATATTTAATGGAAAATTCTTAAATAATATGTTATGTGATAAATTTAAAATGTGTTGTAATCATGAGAAATTTATCATATTAAAAATAACATATTGTTTTAAATATTTAAAGTCAAGATATTTCAAGAGTAGATATTGATACATCCATTGAGACTAGAGTATGTAATTCTCTTCAAATGATGGGTATTGTATTACTCATGGTTGCTGGAGGCACCAAGGGATTACGTACTGATAGTTATTAGATAACTATGGAATAATTCACTCAAGAATTTTCTTTTGATTAATATAACAAAGTTCAAACGGCGAATCTCGAAGTGATAATATTACACGGTTCTTTTGGCTTGAGAATTCGGATTAACTTCAATATGAGCACTCCATTTTGATTATATTTAAATCGTGGCATTGTGTCCATCGAACAACTATAGTTGGGTCTGTTGAAGCATTGGAAGTGAAACACTATTCGATAGAGAATTCATCTCCTTAGTTATATGAGGTTAGTATCACAGTCAACTATAGTCAACTCAAAGTCAAAGTCTTTAGCCAGTGCAGTTTGTTATTTGGATTAAACAAGTTGAATGTGGATGATCTTGGAATTTTGACCAAAAACAAAAATTTACATGTCCTAAAGTGATAAAGTTTTGACGAAGAGAATTGGTGTAAAGAATCATTACTATATGTACCGCTAAAAATAGTGAAATTAGATGTTACTTAAAAGCGTAAGTGATAAATTCGGTCAAACTGTCACAACACTAGCCAAGCTGACATGTGAATGTTAATATTCAAATTGTTCGATATTAACCTCTGAGTGAATCTACATCTTTGAGTTGCACAACTGCAATATTGAATACTTCGAAATACCACACAATTTAATTAAATTATAATTGTTATAATTCAATGAAATTAATTAATATTTATGAAATATTAATTACTAAATTTTATTTAATTTATTTGAGTTAGTATTTAATAAAGTGCATATATAAAAGCTACATACGTACGTATCAATATATGATATCGATAAATAGTTAAATTTAAGTTAAATTAATTAAATACTGATTGGATTTGGAAAATTTTGTAGGCCCATCTGATCCATGTTATGACTAACCATAGGAAAGGGGGAAGATAAGTTTTGAATACAAAAAAAAATTGAATTGGCTAAAAGAAAGAGCAAACAAGGAGATCTTGATCTCCACTTTTTACTCTATTCTAGTTACTATTTAAACCTCGCTTCCTCAACCATTTTGACTTTACTTCTTACCTCCTCTCCTACCTATCTTGGCTGCAAGCTTCTAAGAGGATTTCTTTTTTATTTTTCCAATCAAATTAAATTTATATCAAGAATGGTATCCATTTCTAGTCTACTACAAATCCGAGAGGTGTATGAATCAGATCGAAAGGAGCTTTCTTTCAATATTCAAGGTGTACTTCATAGGCTAAAATTTTGGTAATGATTCATTTTCACTATTATTTTATATTTGTATCTATTGTTCATTTAATTTATGTTGCTTATAGGTAATTTATATAAAGAATTTGTACATATAATTGATATTCAATATTGCACACATATATAAACATTTGAATTACTTAAAAAAATTAATATACAAATAAATTACATATATTCATTTCGGTCAGTTTAAATAAAATTCATTTTCAAAATTAAAAATGTATTTTAACAAAATTTCAAAATCTATAATATTAATTTTGTAATTAATATATATATATAAATTAATATCTATATATATGACCTAAAAAGTAATAATTTATATATTTATTTATTTCTAGAACATAAATGATAATATATAAATATATTTTAAACCTTTTAGATAAGTAATGTATGTTAAATAAATATTTTAAGGTACATCCATACAGTATTTACATTAGAGCTATTATGGCCAAATTTTCCACAATCTCCTAACAAACTCGAACGATTAAACTGGACTAAAGAACAATAAAGAAACGGACTTAGAGCCTTACAAAACATCACAAGATGGTAAAATGGAGCACAAAAGAGATAGCCAAAATTGGACCAAAATCGCAACTCAGCGCTCCTTGGATCCCTACTGAGTTTACTCTTCGATTCCTACCAAGTTGACTCTTGGGTCCCTACTGAGTTGAGAAGGACGAGTCAAGAATACCGAGTCGAGAATGACGTGAATGATGAGTCAACAAAGATTAGCTAAGGAATGGAATTAGCAAGCAAGCCTAAGGCAAAAGGCAAGAAAATAAATCAAGATAAGTCAACTCGGCACTAAGTTGACCTCCTAACTTGGTACCAACTTAAGAAAATAAAGTGGGCTTTACCCATAATTTTTTGGGAGATAAACATGCATGATGTTCAGAATGTAACTGAGAGCTTTTAGGCGATTTCGATTGTGGGATTCATCTATAAACATCAGAGGAGATGCAAATAGAATGGATCATCTTCTTTATGGACTCTAAATTATGACGAGATGAGAAACATACTTCTGAAGTAAACTCTATACAACTCATACCTGAGTTGAGTGATGCCGACTTGTAAAATATACTTTATAAGAGCAAAGTATAATAAAAAGGATAAAGTGGATGTAGGCTGGAGTATTCGTTGAACCACTACAAAGACTGTGTGTGTTCTTTCTTCTTCCATTCCCTTTTCTTAAATCTAATACTTGATTGAGTGTTTGTGCCACTTTTTGTCCAAACACTTTGGTGCTTTCACTAAGAAGGAACTAGGATCTACAAACTTAAAACATGATTTGGAAAAGATGAAGAGATCATAAAAAAGAAGAGTTATTGCTGAAGAAATCCAACAATGACATAGGGGTAGCCAGGAAGTGTCCTCAAATTTAGATACATCACTCTACGTGACTAGAGAAGAGATGGAAAGAATGATGATGATATGCTTAATTGATTCTTTAGAATAATGGGGCAACAAATGAGAGCCAAAGTACCCAAAAACAAAAATTAGAGGCTGGAATGGGGAATGAGTGCACTTGGAAATGAAGCTGGACAAATCAGAGCAAACCCCATGAAGATACCTCAACTTGGTACCGACTTGAGAAGTTAACTAAGTACCGAGTCAAGAGGTCTAAGGGGCATAGTTGGCTAGGGCTTGGGACCATACGGAGGAATTCTAAGGAATGATATTGAGCCACGAAATGAATAGAGCAAGAATTGGAACCAGAAGGTCTCCGGAGCAATGAGGGGCATGATGAAGAACTGGATCAAAGGAACATGGAGCCTCAGAGATCTCTATTGAATCAAAATGATCAGCTGATGGAGTTAATAAGATAAATTGTCTGAGGTGGAACTCCAGGTCGGTGTTTGGAGGCTATGAACAGAAATCCTTTCACCTTAAACATCCGATTTTCCATAAGTCCACCAAATTTCAAACTACCTATCTTGGAGCCATATGATGGAGGGACGGATCCAACATTACATATGATGAGATACACCTAACATATAGGAGTATTGGGTGCTTCAGAGGAGGTAATGGAACAGTGTTTCCTATTATACTTGATAGATTTAGCAGCAATTTGGTTTCGACGGTTGGATAACGAGTACACTAGCACGTGTTCTAGATTAGGGGAAAAGTTTTTGAGCTAGTTCAGGGTTTATATAATGTAACCAAAGAATAATGACATTTTCAAGTGTGAAACTAAGGCTTGGAGAGATCTTAGAGAACTACTTCACCAGATTCAATGCAACGGCCGCTGCAGTGCAAAACCAAATAGGCCAATAGTCCTGATGGCGGTTAATTTTGAAATTGCAAGTAAACTAATTTCAAAATAGATTTGGAGAGGAATCCTCCAGTGGATCTTGCAGACTTCTACTACCAAGCTGAGATATATTTGCTTCAAGAAGATTCAAAGGCAGAGGATGCTGAAGTTAATGGTGTGGACGATGGAGGATCATCCAAAACAGGGTTCAAAAAGGACAAAGGAAAGTGAAAAGCTAACAATGGCTTTGGAGGATCGAAGCAACAAAGGAAGGAGCCAAATTTTTGCTCTTATATAGATTTGACTGAAACCCAAGAGAGGATTTACTTGGATAGTAAGGAAAAGATTCCTTACAAAGAGACCGCCAAGAAAGAGCCCACGAATTGAGAGAGAAGATCCGGAAAATTTGTCTCTTCCATGAATTGGATCGACATGAAACAAATAAATGTAGGCATTTGTGATACTTGATAGAGGAGTAGGTTTGGAGTAATCGCTCACAGTAGTATGCGAGCGAACAAAACACGATGATGTTGTAAGAGCAATCATCACCTGAGACAAATATGTTTAGTCGTAGCTGTGGATCTGGGCCAAGCTTCATAATCCAATGATCGGGATGGATGGTATGGGGTTTATTTCATGCATTTTGGTCTTGATTTAAATAAGTGATGAAGGATCACTACCAGGCCAATCACACATTCATAGGATCTCAATCGATCCCTAGGCACACATTGAGTTGAAAGTTTAGAGGTAATCCTTGATAGAATTGGATGTTTTAATGTTTGCTTGATGTGTTTATTTGGATTCAATAAATGAATGACCAATGGATATATGGACCTAAAAATCATTTAAACATGATGATCAATATTAATATTATATCGGGATACCAACAAAACTTTGTTATTCCTTATACCGAATATGATAAAATGACAATACATGGTTCCTCCAATCAGAGAAATGATGTAATGAACCATGAAGTGCAACTCCCCTTGCTAAAGAGTAAGTGATGGACTTGTATAGTATAGCGGATCCCCTTATCGAGAAGTAAATGGATGGACGCAGTTGGATAAAGAGTCCCCTTGTCGTTGAGTGAGTGGATGGACTCGCACTGGATAGCAAGTCCCATTACCGGAAAGTAAGTGGATGGACACACTTGGTTAATGAGTCCACTTATCGAAGAGTGAGTGGATGGACATGCTTGGATAGTTAGTCCCCTCACTAGAGAGAAAGCGTATTGACGCACTCGGATATTAGGTCCCTTTGCCGAAGAGCAATTAGATTAGGCTCAATTTGGATATATGATTATGCAATCCGATGAGATAGGAAATTGTAATGAATATTGATTATGTGATCTGTAAAGATCAGAAACAAGATTGGATATATAGTTATGTGTTCTGGAGAGGTCAGAAATCAAACTGAATATCTGATTATGAGACCTCGAGAGATCAGAAATTGGACTTGGGGATTTAAACGCCTTTCGACTCTAAATTTTTTTTGATAATAATTATTGGATTATGTCATTGTCTTAATGCGATTGGACACTCTTATGATGGGATACTAGATGATTTATACGTGGTGCTTCAATCGGTGGTAGTGTACTTCTATAATTGTTAAATCCCTGGAGGACATGGGATGATATTGATACTGATATATGATATTTAACCTTGAGCGAACTCGAGATGACCTTGATTTACGATGTATAACGTATTAAATTATGAGGAAATGTTGAACGATTATGATTTACGACTAACACTAAGCAATCATTGGATTCCTTGGCTATGGTATGTTTAATAGACATTTGATTTACAGGTGAATCTATGAGTGTTACATCCATATTTTCTAAACAGTATCAAAGGGAAATTATGAAAACTGAGCCAAAAGAAATGCTCCCACAATAAGGGTCGAATTATGGAAAGGAAATGATAGTAAAATCTTGACAGTATCGCACCAAAGATTTAAGATGATGGCAAAACATAAGGACTGTACTTTTCCATTGAATATAGCTTCGGCACAATGATATTACATTGGAAACTTGCGATAGCCATAAGGTATAGGGACTGATCTACAATCCTAAAACTTACTTCAACAGGTTGAACTGTGGCACAACTTTCAAGTACCAAATATGAAGGTTGTACCACGATCCCAAAAGGCAAGCCTTAAATGAGTTGGAACTACAGCACAATCTTTAAGTAAAAACAAGGTGAAGAAATTATGTTGATACCCCAAAAGCAATACTAACAAGGTAGAACTGCGGCCCAACCCTTAAAGCAACTACATGTGGTAGGCATGCTCTGCAATTTTAAGCTAACATCTAAAATGGTAGGTCTGCTCCGCAATCTTATACAAACATAAAAAAGGCAACAAGGTCGCGCCGCAATCCTAATTTGACATTGAAGTGACAAAACCACATCGCAGTTTCAAAGAAGACACTACCCATAAGTATGAAAAATCAAAGATGAGGCAATAGGTCAAAATTACCCTATAATTTTAAGCTAAGAATGGCTTCAGAAGAGTTACTGTAGTTTAAATGCTATGAAATATTGTCATTTTGCATAACTACGTGGACATAGTTCTCAGTAGCCCGTTCACAATAGTAGAGTTCCAAAACAGTGCACTCTCCGAAAATGGAGGCAATTTCTCATTGCTGTTTCACCTACACAAGTGTGTAGTCCATTGGTTCGATTGCTGTGTAACGCCGTAAGGTCATAGTCTATTTAAAGTTGGGTTTTCCTGCTTTAACTTCAAGCTTTCTGTCCAAATTCAAAATTCATATGTTCAAATTTCATTTTCCCATCGAAGGCCATGTTGGTAATCCATGTATATCAAATAAGCGAGATGGATGGTCGACACATAGCATAATCCAAAGGTAGAAATCGAAAGGGTAGAAGAGTGACGTTGGTAATCCACATGAATATCCATGTACTATAAATGGATATGGCACTATAGCGGTAAAGAGAAGGAATTTTACTTTACTCTTTTTGGGCACATAAATCGAAATTTGTACACTCTGCCATTTTTGTTTGTACAAAGAATAAAAAGAGGAGAAATAGATATTTTATTCATGGACGTAAGATTCATTGATATCTGAACCACATAAATTCTTCGTATCCTTTATTGCATTCAGCACTTTACTTTATTTTTTTAGTTTTTAGTACTTGAATTGAGACATGCTGATTTAACGAACTGATCCCTAATATTTCAAAAAATGTCCCCCATAATTTTGTAAGTGTGAAAGCGATATAATTACTCCTCTTAAAGACAATTTTAATATTACTTAATTTTGTTGATTCATAATCACGAAAGCTCTCAAGGCTACTTCATTAAAAAATATATGGATGTTTTTGAGATGAAAAAACTAGTTAACAAAGGGAATCAAACAATTCACCATGATTGGTCCAATAGATAGCCAAAGAGCCAACTACCGATGACCGATCACTTTCAATACTTATTCTTGAACAAATCATGCCTTATATTTACAAGGCATACTTTAGTAAGCAAGTATTATGGCCAAATTTTCCACAGTCTCCGATTGAACAACTGAACTGAACTAAAGAATGCTAAAGAAATGGACTTAGAGCCTTAGAAAACATCATAAAATAGCAAAAGCACAAAGGAGATAGCTAAAATTGGACCAAAATTGCAAGTCGGCCCTCTTGAATCCCTACCGAGTTGACTCTTGGATCCCTACCGAGTTAACTCTCGGATTCCTACCAAGTTGAGAATGACAAGTCAAGAATACCAAGTCATGAATGATGAGTCAACAAAGAGTAGCTAAGGAATGGGATTGGCAATCAAGCATAAGGCAAAAGGGAAGAAAAGAAATTAAGATATTTCAACTTGGTACTGAGTTGACCCCCTTAACTCAGTGTTGACTTGAGAAAATGAAGTGGGCTTTGCCCATGATTTTTCAGGAGATGAACATGCACAACATAGACAATGCGACTAAGAGTTTTTAAAGCAATTTTGATGGCGGGATTAGTCTATAAGTGGCGGAGAAGATGCATATAAAAGGGATCATCTTCTTTCTAAACTCTGAATTATGACGAGTTGGGAAATACACCAAATTAAACTCTGTAAAACTCATAACCGAGCTGAATGATACCGACAAAAATATACTTTGTAGTTGCAAAGTACACTCAATAAAAAAAGATAAGATGGACATAGGATGGAGTATTCGCCGAACCACTAAAAATTATGTGTGATCTTTCTTCCTTTCTTCTCTTTGTTTTATATTTGATACTTGATTAGGAGTTTGTGCCATTTTTGGTCCAAATAATAACAAAAAAAAGTTAACACGAATCTAGAAGGATTTGTAAAAGAAAATAACTTTTAATTAAAAACATTTCGACCGAAAATTAAATAAATAAAAATATTTTTTTAACGTGTGTAATTATACTTATTAATTAATAATTTGTGAATAAATATTTTAAACTACAATATAAAATATTTTAAATGGTCATTTCGAGACTATATATATATATGTATGTATGAAAGATCAAGTAGAGCATGAGGACAACTTGTCTAGAGATCTTTACTTAAGATTCCATTTATCGCATATATCTTCATATTTGATATTCCATTTTATTATTTTAGTACTTTGCATGCTAGGGTTGCATAGGTTTTATTCTTTGCTCATGTGCATGTGCTTGTTGTTTGATATGGTTGGTTGATTGCTAGGCATGCTAGGAATCTACGTTAGTTGGTTGTAAGTTCGGGGGCGAAATTCCTAAATAATTGGAGGAGGTGGGGTAGGGTGGAGAATTTAACGAACCTCATTTCGACGGACTGTAAAAATATTATTTTCATAACCAAATGGGTTAGGATTAGGTTAGAACTTTTGGGAATGTTAAATATTGATATTTTTAACCCTTAAAATTTATTTTGGATAGTTTCGACCTTGAAAACTTGTAAGGGCCAGAACTATTGATAACATCCGAATAAGGGCTTGAAATCACTTATAAACGAAAGATACGATGATTTCTCTTTCCATGGAGTGTTAATAATAGAATTTTGACCTTATGGTTTAAGAGATATTGACATTTGAAGTTTGACAGTTTTTAGATAGGTTAGCGGATAATTAGATTAAGCCATATTAAGCCCATTAGCCCATTTCGGGATTTGAGCTAACTACTCCTAACGGGACAACCCTTAATCAGTTTCCCGTTTCCCAAAAACTATTTTAAACCTCCATTAATCATCCTATTAGCTAAAAGCATCTTAAATCCTTACTATTTATGGTTAGATCAACTAATTGAAGAGAGATTAGCAAGGAATTAGCTAATTGCTATTTGAGGATTTGGGCCATGTAGTGTTTATCTCGAATTACCTCAATTTTTGTGCTATTTTGTATCTAAGTGAGTGATTTATGGATCTTAGTACACTATGATTGCTAATATAGTATTAAATAACTTTTTTGAAATGATTTTAAGTTGGAAATGTGATTTTTACTAAATCTATACTTACTCATGTTTTGAAAACAAATTTAAATGGTTAAAAATGGACATAGATCCAAAGATTTCATATAAGTTCTTATGGATATGCTATTTTTTGTTTTGGCAACAATGTGCTAATTTATTTATTGTATTATGATGATGTGATGCTTGTTTGGTAGTTTTGGTGTGTTTGTTTGCTTAGGAAAGGATATGGTGTATCGATATGCATTTGGAGTATCGATGGGTTCTAGAGAATTTGGATCCAAATCGATGCAAAAGAATTGCATAGAAAGTTAAGCATTTGGAGTAAAGGAGGAATCAACTTAGAAATGCAGAAAAGAAGACAAGTTTGTGGATCACCACAGGTCGATTAAGGTTGATTGAAATGGAATACGATTGGTAGGAGGGGTTTGTAATGGTGTAAAATGCTATATGATCAGTTGTGTAGTATTTGGAATGGTAAATTTGGAGATATGATAAAAAACTGAATGACGTGAAGCAACTGTTCCAATTTCGGTTGAAGGCTTGATTTCTTTGGGTTTAGAGGTACTTCGGGCATTATAAAAGAAGGCTTCAGGCTTAGTCAGAAAGATGCGGTTTGGATATGTATGTATGTATGTATGCATGCATGTATGTATATGCATGCATGCATGCATGTCTGTATGTATGTATGTATGTATGTATGTATGTATGTATGTATGTATGTTTATGGGAGACCGAGGAGAGCATGATGACTGCTTATCAAGAGATCTTTACTTAAAATTCCACTTATCGCATTTACCTTTACACTTGATATTTCATTTTGTTAGTTTAGTACCTTACATGTTAGGGTTAGCATAGGTTTTATTCTTTTCTCATATGTGCATGATTGATGTTTGATATGGTTGGTTGATTGTTAGGTATCTATGTTGTTTGGTTATGTTTATTTGGTTGGAAGTTTAAGGGCAAAATTCCCCTTAGGGGGGCCTGGAGAATGTAATGACCCACATTTCGATGGAACGTAAAAATATTATTTTCATAATGAAATTGGGGTATGTAAAATTTGGTTATAACTTTAGGAATGTTAAATATTGATATTTTTTACCCCTAAAATTTACTTTGGATAGTTTTGACCATAAAGTCTTGTAAGGGCAATAACTATTATAACAGCCGAGTGAGGGCCTGAAACCATATATAAATAAAATATATGATGGTTTCTCTTTCCGTAGAGTGATCATAATAGAATTTTGGCCTTATGGTTTAGGCGATATGGACATTTTAAAGTTAGACAGTATTTGGATAAATTAGTAGGTAATTAGCCTAGGCTTATAGTCACTAGCCCATTTCAGGATTAGAGCTAACTACACCTAATGGGACAGCTCCTTATCACTTTCCAACGTCCCAAACACTATTCTAAACCTCCATTAATCATCTTTTAGCCAAAAGCATCTTAAATCTTTACTGTTTATGGTCAAATCAACTAATTTAAGAGAGATTAGCAAGGGATTAACTAATTACTATTTGGATGCTTTAAGATTCGGGCCATCTGCTGTTTATCTTGGATTTACCTTAATTTTTATGCTATTTGGTATTTAGGTGGGTGATTTATGGATCTCAGTGTACAATCATTGCTGATATAGTATTAAACAGCTTTTCTGAAATGATTTTTAACGTTGAAAATGTGATTTTTACTAAATCTATATTTACCCATGTTTTGAAAACGAATTTAAATGGTTAAAAATGGACTTAGTATGAAGATTTCATATATGTGTTCTTATGGATATGTTATTTTGTGTTTTGTTTTGATTTCCATGATGTGATGATTGTATTAATTGTATTATGGTTGTATAATGCTTATTTGGTGTGCTTTTTGCTTAAGATAGGATATAGCGTATTGATGTGCATCTGGAGTGTCAATGTGTTCTAAAGAGTTTAGAGCCAAATCAACGCAAATGAATTGCATAGAAAGTTAAGGCATTTGGAGTAGAGGAGGAATCAACTTAGAAAATGCAAAAAAGAAGACTAGTTTCTAGGGTGATCGATCACCATCGATCAATCAAGGTTGATCGAAATGCCATACGATCAATATGGGGGGTTTATGATTGTTTAAAGATGTTATATAATTGGTTTTGTGGTGTTTGGATTGGTGAATTTGGAGATATGATCAAAAATCGAATGATGTGAAGTTAAGCGTTGCAGTTTCGGTTGAAGGTTTGATTGCTTTAAGGATTTGAGGGGGGAGCTTCGGGCATAGTAAAGGAAGGCTTCGAGCTTGGTCGAAAAGGTGTGGCTTGGATACACACACACACTGAAGAGAGCATGAGGACCACTTATCCAGAGATCTTTACTTAAGATTCCATCTATTGGGTTTACTTTCACAATTGATATTCCATTTTGTTAGTTTAGTACCTTGCATGCTAGTTTTGGCATAGGTTTTATAATTTTCTCTTGTGTGCATGTTTGATATTTGATTTGGTTAGTTGATTGTTAGGCATGCTAGGTATCTATGTTGTTTGGTTGTGTTTATTTGGTTAGAAGTTCGGGGTGAAATTCCTAAAGCGGAAGGGGTAGAGAATGTAACGACTCACTTTTCAATAGACCGTAAAAATATTATTTTCATAACCAAATAGGGGTAAGATTAAGTTATAACTTTGGGGAATGTAAAGTATTGATATTTTTTATCCTTAGAACTTATTTTGGATAGTTTTGACCCTAAAAACTTGTAAGGGGCATAAGTATAGATAACAGCCGAGTGAGAGCTTGAAATCACATACAAATGAATGAAATATATTATGGTTTCTCTTTCTGTAGAGAGGTTATAATAGAATTTGGCCTTATGGTTTAGGATATATGGACAATTTGAAGTTTGACAGTTTTTGGATATATTAGCGGGTAATTGTGATTAGACCAAGCCTATAGTCCACAAGCCCATTTCAGAATATGAGCTAACTACACCTAATGGGACAACCCCTAATCACTTTCCCACTTTCCAAAAACTCTTCTAAACCTCCATCAATATCCTTTTGGCCAAAAGCATCTTAAATCCTTACTATTTGGGTGCTTTGGGATTTAGGCCATCCACTATTTATCTTAGATTTAGCACAATATTTGTGCTATTTGGTATCTAGGTTAGTGATTTATGTATCTCATTTTACTATGATTGCTAAAATAGTATTAACCATGTTTTTTGAAATGATTTTAAGTTGACAATGTGGTTTTTACTAAAGTTATACTTATGTTTTGGAAACGAATTTAAATGGTTAAAAATGGACTTGGATCTAAAGATTTCATATGTGTTCTTATGGATATGTTACTATGTGTTTTGACTTGATTCCAATAATGTGATGATTATATCGATTATATTAAGGTGATATGATGCTTGTTTGGTAGTTTTGATGTGTTTGTTTGCTTAGGATAGGATATGACATATCAATATGCATTTGAGTATCAATGGGTTCTAGAGAGTTTGGGGCCGAAGCGAAGTAAACAAATTGCATAAAAAGTTAAGGCGTTTGGAGTAGAGGAGGAATCAACTCTAAAAATGCAAAAAAGAATACAAGTTTGTAGGATGATCGATCACCATTGATCGGTTGAGGTCGATCAAAATGGCATACGATTGATAAAAGGAGTTTTTGATGGTGTAATGATGGTATATAATTGGTTATGTGGTGTTTGGATTGGCAAATTTGGAGATATGATCAAAAACTAAATGATGTGAAGCTAAATGTTGCAATTTCGGTTGAAGGCTTGATTACTTTAGGGTTTTGAGGGGGGAAGCTTGTGCCAAGGTTTTAAATCTCGGATTTCGGTCACGTCTCGTCTCGAAGAATTTAGAGAGCTTATCTCGTATCGGGTGAGATCTCGAACGAGATGAGTGCATCTCGGTCGTCCATCTCGGATTTACATCTCGGTTTCTAGAATTCAATTCGGAGTTATCTCGGAGTATATGTCATGTCGAAAATTAGTTTTGATACACCTAAATTTATAATACTAGTCACTACCTTAAGGAAAACACTATGCACTTACCTTGAATATATCACACGCTTATCATTAGTAATTTAGTATGGAAAAATATCACTTGTATCATGTAAAATAAACAAATAACTAGATTTCATGAATAATGTTCAATATAATATCATATGAGATAAAGTAGACAAGAAACAAACCATAACATATGCACATTTACTTTGTTTAATCATTCACTTAACTTTCCTACACAATATAATGGATCATTTCTACCTTTTATGATTTATAGTGCTGCAAGGAAATCTTAATTTTATAACTTCAAATACAAAAGTCTACAAGTAGAATTAAGATATTCTATGTCTGATTATAGTATTTAATTATTAGCAAACAAAATCTCATTAAGCAACTAATAGCATAGATATTTCAAACAAACATAGAAAATAGCATACATAGTACAAACAATTTTCAAACATTTAGTAATATTATAAGAAAAGCAAAAAAAATGATGTACGAATGAACATGTAATCATCAAATGAAATTAATAGATGAAAGAGAATTCTTTTATTGCTTAAAAATAAGCCTTGAGGAAAAAAATTATAGCAGCAAAGACTAAATGAAATCAAATTGGGAATCCATTTGGAACATAAAGTTAAATAAGTGAAGCCCAAAATTTATAGCCGCAAAAAATAGGGTTAGGAATAAAACTCAAGAAAGTGTCGAAAAAAGAAAAATGATATCGGATGTAAATTAATTGGATCAGAAACCTAAATGAAAATCATAAAGTGAAATACTTACCATAATCGATGTAGATTTTATCATCTTCTTACACTTCTCACTGCCGTAAATTAAGAGACGAAGATTAAATGAGATTTATATAAGAAATAAGGTTTAAAAAAAGCACAATTAAGAAGGCTTAAATTAAGGTAAAGGATGAGCCAGCCCAATACGGAAAAAGAGTTGATTTTTCCAAAATTCAACAACTCGGCCGATATCTCGCTGTTAAATCTCGTTCGAGATATCGAACGAGATATTGAAATATCGTCCGAGATTTGGGTTAGACGAGATTTAAACGAAATAGCATGTTTCGAATCGCCCGGGCTTGAAAACGAGATCTCAGCCGAGATGAGCGAGATTTAAAACCTTGGTTTGTGCATTATAAAGGAAAGCTTGGGGCATGGTCGGAAAGATGTGACTTGGGTAAGGAGTTGGAATTAGCCAAATTTTGGCAAGTACGAAGTCAGATGGGTTGGTGCCGAAATATATGGTTCGACATCGACCGATGCTACTTTTAGTAGGTTTTATGGAAAATTCGGGACAAGTCATTAAGTTCTTTGAGGGCAGTTTGGAGAAGTCAAAATGTAGGCAAGTATTTAGGCTATCGCTCAGCACCAAATGATCAAAGGTGGCCATATTAGGCTGCGATCGGTGGTGGAGTGTCGTGGCATTAATGGGAGCTATGATGATCGATCGTGACCGTTGTTTGTTGAGTTATGGTGGTTGGACGATCGACGAAATGATTTGAGGAAGGCATAAGGATAGGTTGACTTTGGGCCATGCATAGGGAAAAAATGGTTTGCTTCGGGTCATATGCAGGAAACTCCCAGGAGTAAAGTGAGGTGTTTCAAGCTTCGACGAATCAATAACATGAACCGTTTGGATCGAGTACTTTAAGTGAGAAGTGTTCATAGGACTTAGTGATGTTCCATGGGGGCACGATCAACGATATGAAGTGATGGAGTACTGGAACATAATATGTTATACTATCAAGTCATGTGCCGAAGGGAACGTTGATAACTCGAAGATGTGATGTATGCTCGTGGAGTGGGGTAGTATGATAGTGTTTACTGTGCACTCTAGAGCTTAGTGGTGGTCTAGCCCGCCCTAGTGATGGCAGTATATTAATGATGGTATTTGATCGAGCATTAGCTATAGCGATGGTTACACAAATTACCAAATATCCAAGGGTGTCTTAGTGGTGATGCGAGACCTTAACGATCATCGTTGTGAATGCTTTGATTACCATGTATGCTTAGATTGTTGTATTTGCTTTGATTATCATATGATTAGGATGGATGTCATGTGATGTAGGTATTACCGTGTTATATACCCTTGCATCCCATATTGTATTGAGTATGGTACACCAATATGATGATAGTATAACATATATTGTACTATGTGCTAATTTATTGGATACAAAGACTGGTCATGTATGATTCTCCATACCATCTGTTCCTATTTACTATATTAACTTTTATAGTATTCTGAGATTGCAGATTACTTATACCTAACAGTTATCTGACTCGAGATTTTATGCTTTATTTCTTATTATCTCCAGTACTCTGAGTAGACTAGATAGCAAGTACGAGATGACGCATGGAGCTGTATATAAGACGAGTAGGATGCTATGCTTTTCATATATCCACTTTTGGAGTTTATCTACTGTATTTCCGCTGTGCAACACTATGAAGCTTTATCAGTGCTATGCTATTACTATTTAGAGACAGTTTCCATTTAAGTTTATTATTTGATGTATAAACTATATTGCATGTTTGCGTAACTGTGATGAACCTTCTATGCTCTGATTTTGTGGTTTATTCTAGTTATATTACTATCTCGACTATTTTGTATCTATGTGATTATTATATATTATTCTATACGTTGTGAGACGACATGTTTTTCTTTGGTTGTTGTCACTTTACCCTTGACTACCATTCTTCATCGACCGAGTAATGTTATAGCACACTATACATGTATATTGGGTACCGGAGGTATAGGGTGATCGTCACACTTCTCATGTCTAATATCCCAAACAATTTCAATACTCAAGCCATAACCAACATTAGCATCAAAATATAATTTTAGTGATTCTAGAATATAGAGAATAGATCGCACTCACAAAATCTTCAAGAAATCCAAGCTTATTGAACCCCATTCTGGAGCCCTCCTTTGATTTTTGAAATCTAACGTCAATCTTCTCCAAAAAACAAACTTGATGGTATGTTTATGTAAATCTTCTAAAAAGTTGAAAGTTGAAAGTTGTCATGTTATTTTTGTACGGTGAAAGAAAGATGAAGGTAGATATAGAGATGGAGTAAATGACAATTAATTCATGTAAATATATTCATAGTGTATAAGGGTGGACAATTAACCGAGTTAACCGACCCAACTGACCTAACCGGTCTTACCCAAACCACCTTAATTGACAAAATCGGTTAACCAAACTTTCGGTTAACTAACCAATGTTTAGCGACCAAACTAGGGTCGGTTAACGGTTAACCACCTTTCATAAATCGGTTAACCATTAACCGATTGGTTTTTCTTAATCAAAAGCCCACTCCTAATGCCCACAACCCAGCCTAACCCATTCTCTAACCCTAACCCAATCGATTCGTGCCTTTGCCAGCCACTATTCACTTTTCACAAAATAATTATTTCGTTCAACCCTAGGTCTACAAAATTTGTCGCCCCCGCTAACCAAGAATCCAAATATGAACCGATCCTCCCCAGCCTTTGTCTTTATTCTTTACTATATGAATCGTTGATTTGAGCAATGGTGAATGCTAGCAGGAATGTAAGAACGTGAGTTTGATTTTTTTTTTTTAGTTTTAGTTTCTATCTATTTTATCCAATTTTTACCAAGTGTTTAATTCATGTATGCTCAAATGAGATTATTGAGTGTATAATTTATCCGTTTAGTTCAGTTTGAGTAAAAATTTCTTCTTCTATGCATTTTAGCGGATAAAATTGCAATTATTTGCTGCAATTTTTATAACAGTTTATATGCTTTGAGTATATGTTCTAGATTTGTTTATTGCAAATTTATGCTAAACTTTTTACAATTTATGTGTTCTACTTTGATCTGAAGTTTATAAATAGTTGCTATAATTCATAACCACTGTAATTCATCCGATAAAAAGTCTTGAACATATGTGTGCGTGTGAGTGTGTGAACCGATAAATGTGTGTGTGTGAATTGAATTCAATATAATATATATGAACAAATATATATGAATTTCATAAATAGTCTTGAAATATTAAGATATATATGAACTGCTTATAAGTGAACTCCGTTTGCAAAGTAATATATGTTCAATTCAGTCTTCAAATATTCAGTTTGCATATATTCAAACTTCATTAAAAAGTAAATATGCGCACGCACGCGCACACATATTCGGTTGCATTTGAATATATATTCAGTAATTAACTGAATATATTCAAATACATAAATATGTGTGCGTGCGTGAGTGCGTGTGCATATTCAGTGAAATCAGATTGCAGCACACACATGCATACACTCATAGTCTTATATGCTTTAGTAACTCAGTTTGCAATATATTCAGTTTAAAAAATTATAATATTGCTCACAATTTATACACACACACACGTTGTATATATACATGTTTATATATTAGTCTGAAATTTAGTTTGAATGGTAATTTAATTCAATCTTGAACATGTTGCATACACATATTCAGTTTGAATAGTAATTTAATTTAGTCTTGAACATATTGCATCTACATATTCAATTTGAATCCAATTTTAGTTTGAATATATATATTCAGTTTACACTTTACATATTCGGTTTGCACTTTACTACATATATTCACTTTGCATACATATATTCAGTTTGAATATATGTTCAGTCCGAACATACTACATAAATATATTCAGTTTGCACTTTGCATATATAGTTTGAATATGTATTCGGTAATCAACTAAATATATATTAAGTTTGAATATATTCAGTGATATTACTATTGTCGATATATATATATATATAACATGTATAACTCAGTAACATATACACCAATTGTATAACTTAGTTCTTGTAAACATGTATGGACTATATACATACATATATATGCATATATACATACATACATGTATGTATTTATGTATGAACTGAAGTTATATAAACATGTATGTATGCAACTAAAAGTTGTATAATTGCATATATTTTTTGCTACTGTTGATGTAGGGTATAACCCAACAGGTTTACTATAAGATGATCATTACAATGTTTACGATGATGGAACTGTAGTTGCATCAATTGCATATATACATGTTTACAATATTGGAACCAAAGTTGCTTTAGTTGCTTATGCACACCAGGTTTACAATACAATGACCGTATACAATGAGCATACAATTACCATAGCATTACGCTTTAGTTGCTTATGCACGGTATACTTATATTGCAAAATTATTATATTTACCTTTGTTTGGATGTAATTGAACTTGGGAGAATGGAAACTAATGTTGGAGAATAGAAAGTGGAGATTGAAATTGGAGAATGGAGACTTGGAGTTGACTTTGTAGTAGTTGTATTAATGTATTCCTATTATCTATTTGTACTTTGGACTGAATTATTAATGAAATGTAATCTATGCTTGTTGTAATGTATGAACTGAAAGTGAGAACTGATCAACTGTATTATAAACTGAAGTGAAGTATGAATAGCTCACTGTGTCTGTAACGTATGTGTGTAATGTATGAAATGAAGTCAAAAACTATTATTATTATTTGATGGTTGGTTAACCGGTTTATTTAATCAGTTGACCGGTTAATATGAACGGTTAACGGACCAATGGTTAACCGTTTAAATAAATCGGTTAATTTTAATTGGTTTGGTCGGTAGACCAGAACCAAAGTTAACCGACATCGGTTAATCGATCCGCCACTGTTTTTGCGATCAATCGAAAATTTTAACCGATTGAATCGGTTAACCGACCCACCTACCTTTAATGGTACCAAAAATAATCCTATAGATATATACATTTAATTTGGAATACCATCATAATGCTATTTTGAATTGAAGAATATAAAAAATTGCGAAATAGAAGAACTAAATTAGAAGAATCGACTATGGTGGAAGGACCATGATTCTGTACTGCAATTTTGTTTCAACTAATTGGAATTTAATAATAAAGAGCAAGAGATATAAGAATATTGTACCGTAGGTGGATCTATTTTAAAAGCGAAATTCAATATGTGCATTCAGTGTTGGAGCCAGACAATACAATGGCGAGGTCATTTATGGTGATCGCTTTTTCCCAGGATTGGAACCAATCTTCTAAAATAATAAACACACAATTTGTTTTGTGACATTTTTTACCGAATGAAGTGTGTATGAAACTAAATAAAACTTAATATCTCAGTGGTTAAACAAAGAAAAACGAGAACAAGTAATTGATGGTAAAGGAAAGAAAATGCAAACTTGCAAAAGGAAATACTATAGGGGGGAACTAATTTGAATGACAAAAATCTGTATATTTTTAGCCTAAAGGACACGTCTTAATATTTTAACCATAAAGACAAACATTCTTATAAAAATTAATCATAAGGACAAACATTCTTTTAAAATTATTCATAAGGATAAGCATTCTTTTAAAACTGCTACCGAACTAAAAACTGATATATAAAAACTGCTACCGATAACTACAAACTGATACTTAAAAGCTGCTATCAATAACTAAAAATTGATACCTAAAAAAAGTTGTCCTTCAGGCTAAAATACTCAAGGTCTGTCCTTGAAGCTAAAACACTGAGAAATTTTGTTCTTGATAATAATTTTATGATACTATAAACCATAGGAGGTTGAAAAGCGAAAACATTATAATAGTTTGGTCTGACATGCAAAAATGTTGGTTAATACTCCTTTTTCTTCTCAGATTTCCTCTCTACTTTGCAAAACAACTTTTCACAAGAAAATGAATAACAAAAACATCATTGTTCCTATTTTTTTTCTTCAATATCCCGAGAGAGGTCACTTGACCTCTCCCGCTATACCTTAGTTGTGCCTCTATATGCATTCGATAATTGTTGTCCATTCATCAAGATTAACACAACAATCCTTCAAATTTATGCATTCAAGGTTGAATAATTTAAAAAGATGTAGAACGTTCCTTAAAAGCTTTTAGTATACTTAGAAGATATCTTATTTTGAAGAAATTTGCTCTAGTAATAGAAGAAGAAGGCGGAAATTGTTTAAATAATATCAAACAAATTAATCCAAAAACAAATATTCCAGGAATATTAACAACTATCCAATAATACAAAATGCAAGAGATGAGATTTGACTTTTGATTATAATGTTTACTGTAGTTAGCAAATATGAAACAATATAAAATAAGGAATAAAAGTGGAAGGTCTGTAATAGTGTAATTTTAAAGAAAAATAAGGCTCCGTTGGTTTCCTTTTGAGTTTTGAGTTTTGTGTTTTCAATTTTCACTATGAAATATTAAGAAACAAGAGAAGAAGATTTATAATTCTTAGTCATTCCGACGACCAACGGACAATAGAGGAATTGGATTGTTCTCCGTGCTTTTGTTATCTTCCAAAATACAAAAAACAAAATAAAATTGTTATCTATTTTACATGTTAATTTCATTTTTCAAAATTGTTTGTTTTCCAACAAAACAAGCCAGTGCGCATTTTTTTTAGATGAAAATGCAAAATTAAAAACAGCAAACCAAATGTGACCTGAATAATTAGACGCTACACATAAAAATATTATGCTACTGCTACAAGTGAAGTAAACATTCAGGGTTTTTCATGTGAACCCAGTTTATTCCCCATGGATTTCTATCAACTTCTCTCAAGCCATATAAAAAATGTATAGGTAGAGTACATAAAGAAATCTAACTATTTTTCTTGCTGCCAATTCTATGATCTGCACATGTTTGAAAGAACAAGAAACTTGGCCATCTTATTCTTAATCTTTGTAAAGTGAACCCCAGAATAGTACTGTAAATCGATCTTCTTTTTGTTTCAGCTACATCAAATCCTTCTCGAGCTAATTTACGCTCATCTTGGCTGTTTTTTGCTTCTATTTCAACCTGTATTTAACAGTAATAGATTGACCATAAATATAGATGAAAATTTTCTCTTGTATATGGATTCTAATTTGAGTTTGAATTTTGAAATATTAAAGCTTAATTACATTTGGAATGAAGTTAATCCCAACTTTAAGCTCTCCCAAATAATTTCCATCTTTGAGTACTATGTTGTAAGGTTTGGGCTTCACTTCTATCCTTCCTTTTCCATCACCTTCCCTCAATATATTCCTCAGATAAATGCTGCATTCACAGATTTTAGTGAGCGATCACATTTATATATTTCTTGGTAATACATGATTGTGTGTGAGTGTGTAGTTTTAACTTGTGTGCGCGTAGTTTTAACTTTTATTTGCTTAATACAATAACAAAAGTAGGAATGTTCAAATATGAATCAATGTCATGACACAAACATTGATCAGTGTCAAATACATATTAAAATGCAATATAAACATGGACAATTTATTATTATTATTATATATAATTAAAAAGAATAATCAAATTTTCACCTTGCTTCACCCACAGGACAATCATCTACAAATTTATCTCTTTCCATGATTTTCAGATTAACCCTGTCAAGAGTTTTCAGTTCTGAACTTCCCAGTTGGAAAATAAACTTTTCATTCCACCAGGCTCTTTTCTTTTTACCTGTATGTTTACCAGTTATGTTATAAAAAAAGAATTACCTGATTAAAAAAAATTAATATGAAAGTTAAAACTATGCCATATTGATCAGTCTTAGAATTCAAACCTGGAGTAATTTTGCTACTACTACAATGACTGCCACATTGTATGACAACATAATATTTACTTGAACGCCCTACACATGTTGCATAAGCTAAATTAGAAAATAGGAATGTATATGACAATAATACAGATCTCTTTATGTTATTGATCACATAAAAAAGAGATGCCTAATCTGGATCAATGCTCTTATTCATTCTCTCATTCATAGGCATTTATGCGCGATATCACAGAAATCACTGTGTTATTGGCACTGATTGAGTTTTCTCATTAGAAAATAGCAATATATAAATAAAAGAAAATATTTTTATTTAATATACTTAAGCATCTGGCATGTTTTAAGCCCTCGGCATCTGTGACCAAAACTTCCAGTACACCGCCTTTCATTAGAGAGACAAACAACATATAATGTGTGTTGCATATAATTTTATATTGTAGAGAAATATGAGAGTTACACATGGAGTTTTTTTTTTATTGAAATGTAACTCATCAGTAAATGAACAGAGTTACGTAATTAGTATTTAATGTTTATGTTTCTTCCTATTTATAGCTGGAGTAAATATTATAAGTTGCAGTTAAATAATATTGTGGTGACTCGACAATGATTCCTTACTTATAATGACAAAGAATGTAAATTTTGTTTTACAGCATCTGAACTTCAAACTTGCATATTTTCTTTCATTAGCAACTCTAAAAATGTATAGAAGACATATTCATTCATTCATAATACCATGCCAGCCTTGACTTCATATCATTGCTTGGTATGAAACTAAGGCATTTTTATAATGCAACAACTTGCAGCTTTAGTTGCTTTAATCTACTCATTTTTTAAGACAAAGTTTGCCAATTGCAAAATTAAATTTACAGAATAAATAATAAATCTATGTTTTGTTTGCAGAAATCTTAAATATTTCAGATTAGGCACTGACATATTTTTTATGTATATACTCCACCATCATATATACTGATAAATGTTTAGATGTCATTTGTCATGTCAATAACATACAGAGATGCCTCATTAGGAACATTTGATAGCCATTTTTGCTGGATAACAAAGAAACCTCAGTATTCACAGTCATAGATATTGAGTTTAATATAATGTGGTCACCAGTCATTTTTGGATCATACATTTCAAAATGAAGACAAAGTATGAATGGCACACAAAAACTGCATTAGTTTGGTAAAGTATACAAACTCCAAACACCACTCCGTCATTCTTGCCTTATGTTGCCATTAATTTAAATCAGGTACATCATTATCTACTCATTGACTTTCTTTTCTTTGACTAAGATTCTCTCAATACTCACATTAACCCATAACTTATGGCTGGAAAATTTACTTAATTTTTCACAGTGATAAAATTTATAATCAGACTTTTTGAGATGTGATGTTGTAAAATATGGACCTGTATAGTCAAAATACAACACAACTATATGTATATTTAGCACAAAACATTTTATATTTTACCGTAAACCTGTTAGACTTTATCATATGTACAAACCATAGGCAATTATGATAATGATAAAGTAGGCTTTTTACTGCTTAGACAGACAGCCAAAAGTTTCTTTTCCATATTGAGTGCCTATTGTTGAGTTTGTAAAAAAGTAGTAAGTATTGATCAGTTTTAAATGTGTGATTACCTATCAATTGTTTTTATAATGTAACAAGTATAAGAAAATTCAATAAACATAAAAAAAAATATTCGGTAAATGAATGTTTACAAAACAGTCATTACACTAAATGCTTAATGTTTCTACTTAGCATTAAACATTGTTTAAGTTGAAAGCAAAGGATTATCAGCTATTCTTTTTTTGCAAGTGTTTAAGCTCAAGCAAGTACAACTGTACTAGCCCTCTACAAACCACAAAACTTCCAGAGTTTTTAAGCCATTTTCAAACAAAAAATAAACAATTCAAACACCAACTTGTTAATGGTGGTGGTATTAAATATTACTTAAACATACATAAAAACTTCTTATATAATGGCAACAAACCAACTTAACAGAACCTATACCATCATCAACTTATTTAACAGCAACAATGTCTGTTAATCCAAAACAAAATTCCCTACAACTCCCTATTTTGGATATCTCTCAACCTTTGGTCAATTCTACACTGTCTTCTCTATCACAAGCATGTCAAGAATGGGGATACTTCCATATCAAGAATCATGGCATATCGAAAGAGCTTTATAACCAGCTTTACGTGCTTTCTAGTAATGCTTTTAATGTTCCATTAGATGTTAAACTTAAACTAGGACCCTCTTCTCGTAGTGCTACTTATACTCCTCATTTTATCGCCTCTCCTTTCTTTGAAAGTTTAAGAGTTTCTGGACCCGATTACTACACCTCTGCTAAAACTTCAGCTGATGCTCTTTTCGAAGTTCCTAATACTGAGTTCTGGTAAGTATGTTTGTACTCGAAAATCATTTTGCAATTTTACATTCTTTACTTGTTTGTACAAAATCATACATTAATTCAGCAAATTTTGGTTTTCTTTTAATACTCTTAAAAAAGTACCCAAAGATTAACTAAATGTACTAAATGATCATTGACAGTATAAAAAAACTATGATAGCTAAATGATGTTGTTTATTTAACAGTGAAGCATTTGAAGAATATGGAAGCAAAATGACGAATTTATCCAAAGCAATCACATCCATCCTACTCGACTCCTTAGGGGACAACTTCGAAGAAAAATACTATGAAACTGAGTTCAAAAACTGCTCTGGGTACCTCCGAATAAACAGCTACTCTCAATCCAACATTAGCAAACCAACTCAAGAGATTGAAGGGCTAGGAATGCACACTGACATGAGTTGCATCACTATCCTTGCTCAAGATCAAACAGGTGATCCTCAAATATATATAAGCTCTTACATATTTTGTCAGTGTTTTTCAGTAATCTAAGCCTCTTGAAAAAACATATTTCTAATATAGATCTGGTTTATAACTTACTACAAATATAAGCTGCTTCTTCACACAATATGTGCACATTTATGGACTGTGTATGTACATTTTCTTAATTTGCACATGCACATGTGCAAATTCAGAAAATGTACATGCATATTTCGCAAATGCACATATGTTGAGGAAAATAGTTGAATAAATTACAAAAGCTAACCTATTTTCCAATTATTTAGTACAAGGAGTTAATTACAAAACTAGGTCCTTCTCAAAAACTTATTTCACAAACATACTTTATCTTAAACTTTTTACAAGAATCAGTCTCATTTTAAGGCCAACATATACACATTTTGAAAACATGCATATGCATTTTCAGAATTGTATGTGTGCATTTTCAAATACGAGAAATATACTTTTGTAATAAGTTTTAGATAAGACGTATTCTTAAAACAAGTTTTATCAGGATGCCTATTAGTAAAATGAGTTCTATTCCAGCACGAGTACCTTCAAGTAGTTATGTTTCTGATATATGTACCTTAACTTTGTATAAACTAAATCATGAACAGGTGGACTCCAAGTGAGGACAAAATCGGGACAATGGATGGACATTGCACCAAATGAAGACACACTAGTAGTGAACATAGGAGACCTATTGCAGGCATGGAGCAATGGTCGGTTCAGATCATCGGAGCACCGTGTGGTGTTGAAGCCAGGAGTATGTAATCGATTTTCACTTGCATTCTTTTGGTGCTTTGAGGATGATAAAGTCATTGCTGCTCCTGACGATGTGGTGGGCATTGATGGTGAGAGAATCTACGAGGATTTTCTGTGCAGGGATTATATTAAGTTCAGGGAGAACAGCGAAAGAGGGAGGTTCGAGAAAGTTGGGTTTACAGTTGATGATTTTGCAGTTAATGCTTCAAGTAAAAAAGTTGATTCTAGAAGAACAGTTAGCTTATGATTTTGGACCTCTTACATACATAATACAGCATTCTGTCTGTTTAGCTTTATTGTTGTAAGTAGTTAA
The DNA here is from genome assembly GCA_030737815.1 of Allium fistulosum. NCBI lineage: Eukaryota > Viridiplantae > Streptophyta > Magnoliopsida > Asparagales > Amaryllidaceae > Allium > Allium fistulosum. The sequence continues at coordinate 697,234,736 of CM060904.1, forward strand.
TAGATTCATTTTTTATTCAAGTTTTGTTGGAAATAAGTGTTGATATGTATCTAGTTTTCAACGTAAATTTATAAGTATTGTTATGTAAAAGAATGCAAGAATAGTTTAGAGAAATATGTATATGGTTTCCTGGAATTTTAACTGGACTTACAAAACTCATAGTTTGATAAAATAACAAAATGTGGATTACCCCAAAGATTGGATTCTGTGAACATCATTGAACTTAATTGTTTATTAACTGATATTTTAATCAAGGGAGAAAAATAAATCAATGAAGATGACTGAGATAAATGGAGACAACAAAAGACAGTACTAATAATTTGTTAGAGCTACCATGTAAGGAAATGTTTCATGAATGATAACTTAATATAATGTGTCAACAAAAGTGCAAATTCTGCAATATGCCAGCATCTTCAGCCACAGTAGCTTTTATGAATTATGTAAAAACAATTCAGCTTAGAAAAATAAAGATAATAGTTGGCTGGACAAAGCATTTAATGAGCATATGAATCTTGACCAGCCACTAAAAGAGGTACAAATAACTAACAGGGAATTCTTCATAAAACTCACTATTTGTTGATATTATAGGTACTTTTCTCAGCAATGAATAAAATTTCTTAGTGAGTTAGCCTCTTCAAAAGAAAATCAGAAAAAAAAAACATCAACTACTTGCTTCTTCAGTAGTTCTACTTAGCAAAATACCCTTACGAAATATAGGAGCAAAAACTGGGTACAGATTCAACTAGTACGTTGTATCAAGATCAAGCAAAGCTAGAAGTTAACTATTACTTAATGCTACAACAAACTTATTTATACTTGACTTCTAAACTAGTGTTGTTACACCAAACCAAATGATAAGGACTAAAAATAATTCAGTTGTCAAAGTTTCAATCAGAGATAGTCAATTTAATTAACAAAAAGCAATTGGATGGTATTAAATTATCAACATGTAAATAATTGCCTATGATTAAGCTCAGAGGTATAAAATATGCCTAATCATAGATTGCAGAATTTAGGAGTTTCATGTTAATCATGTTGAACAAGCCTTGAAGTGCAAGGTAAGGAAACACAAGTTGTTGTAAAGTCAAATTTGTGTGCACATGTGATGAAGAAATTGTACATAATATATATAACCCTTTAGCTCAGAGTGATTCTACACCTACTGCGAATAATAAAATTAGATTATTACCTCTTATTGGAGATGCATAATAAATATTATGTTTTCATATGATCTCCAATCATCTGTTTTGCTACCAACAAATAGAATTGTTTCAGAAGGTTTTATCGCCGAGCTAGCTGTTTCAGCCGCCAACCAATTTAGGAAGGCCAGACCTATTCACACAATTTTTTCTTTTCTCACCCAGTTAACACTAAAAACGAGCAAGGCTGATTCTATTGCCACTCCACTTTCCTCCTTTTACACTTCATTCAATTTCAAAAAATGATCATACCTACTATTTTCATTTCGTCCTCCAATTCATATAAAAAACGTCTGTTAGCGTCAAAATTGGTCACTAACCCTCAAATCCAGATGAAAGCACCAAATACCAGTCACAGCTCAGAGATAGAATGTATGTAGAGAGTAATAATGTGAAGAACAGTTAAAACTGAAATGAAAGCAGTAAAGAACAACATATTTTATAGTGGTTCGGCTAACTCCGGCCTACGTCCACTTAGAAGTTTGCTTTTTATTGCTGTAATAATCGATTACAGTTACAAAATGGCAGAGTTGCCTTAGCCTTAGGAAAGAGAAAGTAAGAGAGCAGAAAGAAGATCCCCTTTTACTGTGCCCCTGCCTCTCTATTTATAGACAAAGATGGGTTGGACTTCCCTGATGGGCCTGGCAGCCGAGTACCTCAGCCCAAATGGAGTGGTCTCCATATGCCGAACCATAGATGCCGAACGCTGAATGCCGAACAAGGTGTGAATGCCGAACGGTCTCCTCATGCCGAACGTTGGGAGGTGCGAGGTACCGAGGTATCGAGGTATGGAGGTGCGAGGTATGAAGGTGCGAGGTGCAGAGGTATGGAGGTGCGAGGTACCGAGGTATGGAGGTGCGAGGTACCGAGACATGGAGGTGCGAGGTACCGAGACATGGAGGTGCGAGGTATGGAGGTGCGAGGTACCGAGGTATGGAGGTGCGAGGTACCGAGGTATGGAGGTGCGAGGTACCGAGACATGGAGGTGCGAGGTACCGAGACATGGAGGTGCGAGGTACCGAGACATGGAGGTGCGAGGTGCAGAGGTATCGAGGTGCGAGGTGCAATGCCGAGCGAGGTGAGGTATGTCGAACGACCCATCCAATGTCGAACGCTCCCTAATGCCGAACGATCCATCCAATGCCGAACGAGATTTATGCCGAGTGCTCCATCCAATGCCGAACGATACTTAATGCCGAACCGCCGTCATGCCGAACCATGTCTGATGCCGAACAGTTTCTAATGCCGAGCGCCCATCATGCCGAACGATCTCTAATGCCGAGCGCCTCTAATTGCCGAGCGCTCCTGGATGCCGAGCGCTCCTGGAATGCCGAACGATCCCTCTATGTCGAACGACGATCTCTCTATGCCAAACAACCTCCAACGCCGAACCATCCCAATGCCGAGCGACATCTGATGCCGAGCGACATCTGCCAAACTGCCTAGGCCGAGCCATGTAATTTCTCCACTCCTTTTCCCAACGACATATTCAAGTGAACTTCATCATTTTAAACCGAACCCATCATACTTTAGTCTCGATAGTTGTGAAGTTGTTTAAGTTAAATCTGTCTGTCCGCGGCCTTGCCAAAAGGCGGGTTAACACTTGCCCCCCAAAACATGCCTAGCTGTGAAAGGTGTGTTTTGAATAGCCTCAAGTCCAATATCCCAAGTATGTATGTTATCCACATCCATACTTTCCGATTCATAATCCAATCCATTACCAAGCCATCTTATCCGAGTGCCACGGCCATATCCTGATCCATTTCCGCGACTGTTCCGAGTCGATGTCTGATTCTTATCCAGTAACCAAGTCCTTACCCAATTCCAGATCCATCTGAACCTGACTACCGAGTTCCAATCCATCCGTATCCAATAACCTATAACCATATCTGTGACCTCTCCGGGTCGATATCCAAATCCGGGACCGCTCCGGGTCCTTGTCCGAATCCTTAGCTATTCATAGCCAATATCCAAATCCGTAACCTCTCCGGATTCTTGCCAAGCGTAATCCACACTTGACGACCTACGTTAAGTAATTCCATGGTGTTCATGGTTCAGTGTCCCTGAACGTCGAAGAATGCCGTGGCTTAAGTCCTAAGCCGAATCCTAGTCACTCCAGACCCTTGCCGAGCATAGTCCATACTCGACGACCTAAAGTAGTAACCGATAATATCTGGCCTAGGTCCTAGGCCAAATCCTGGTCTCTCCGGACCCTTGCCAAGCATAGTCCATACTCGACGACCTTTTAGCCAAAAATCTAGAGAAAATCCAATCAAAATCCAATCCGAAATCCAAATCCAAATAGAAAACCAGAAACCCATATCAAAAATCCATACCAAAAAACAAACATCCAAACCAGAAAATGAGCAAAACAGGGAGTTCAAACCAAACTCCAAAACCAAACCAGAAAAAGCAAATGTCTAAGTCAAAGGAAAAAATAGATTTCGCAAACCCGGGCGTCTCGGTAAGCCATCATCTCAGAGCATGCCTGAGGGTTATCTCCGACCCCGTACATGAGTAAGTGATTTAACCGTTTGCCCAGAGTTTGTTACTTATTCCAAACCATTAAAATTAGTTGATGACCAATCGGCCACCATTCATGGGCCTCATGGCCTCGTCGTTCATGGTAGGCGGTGGCTGCTCCTGTTCCACCGCCGCATTTCGAGTTCCGACATACTGTCGCAACTGACCATTCCTTATGTGCTCCTCGATTATATCCTTTAGATGTCGGCAGCTGTTAGTGTCATGCCCGTCCAGGTCATGAAAGAGACAGTGCCTTCCTGATGCCCTTTCACGTTCTGTGGGTTCCCTCCTCGATGGCCTTCGATAGGGAAGGCGATCTCGAGTATCTAAGAAAATCCGCTCCAACGTTGCGTTCAATCCTGTGTAAGTGGAGAACTTTGGTTCTCCCCAGCGCTTCCTTTTCCCTTTATCCTTGCCCCCACCCGAGCTTTCGCCGAGTAGTCCTCCATCCTTAGTCATGTTTACTTCCTTTGACCTTACATCCAAACATGCATCCTCTTGTCGAAGAAATCTTTCAGCTTCATGAAAGAATTCCCCAAGATCCAACGGTGGGTCTCGTACCAATGATACTTTGAAATCCGAGTTATCTCTGACTCCTGATACCGCAGCCATCAGAACCATTGATGGATCTGGCCGATCCACCGAAGCGACTGCTGCATTAAATCGAGTTAAGAATGTCCTGAGCGATTCATCTGCCCCCTGTTTGACTGACGTTAGCGTCATCACGTTCTTTGGCCTTTTTATGTGAACTCGAAACTGACTTAAGAACTTGTCCACCAGTTCCGTCCATGTTCCAATGGATCCATCCTCCAGCTGTCTGAACCACATAGCAGCAATTTCAGTCAAGTACAGGGGGAAACATCGGGCCATAACCTCCTCCGTTGCCCCTAGCACTTCCATATGCCTAGTGTACCTCATCAAGTGGTCGGTGGGATCCGTCTTCCCGTTGTATACTTCCAGAGTGGGTAGTTTGAAATCGGGCGGATTCCTAGCTGTCCTGATGTTCCGGGTAAACAGACTTTTGTTAACTCCCTCTGAATCCTTGTTTTTCAAACCTCCGCGAATAGTCCGCCTGATGATGTCAGCCAATCCAGTGTTTCCAACCAATCCAGACTGCCCCCCAAGTCCCCGAGGGAATTATGGCACATATTCTTCATCGCGTACTCCTGTATTCCTATCGACGCCAGGCCGCGTAGCGTCATCCGGTATCCCTCCATGAACTGGTCCAGCATTACCTGGTGGTGTGCCCCCGAGTCTAGGTCCATCTAGATTGTTAACTGTTTGTTGATTGGGAGCTGCCCCCTGCTGATTCACTCCATCTGTCAGTTGGTTGAGTTCCTCTGGTCCAGCTCCATGATTTTGAGCACCTGCAGTTCCTGGTTGTCCAAATTGCCTAAGAAGAGCCTGCATCATCTCCTCTTGCCGTTTCATCATCTGCTCTTGCATAGAATTCATCATCACTTGCATCTCATCCCGAGTTATGTAGATGGATGTATGACCCTCTCCAGCTCTAGAAGATGCCGCTTGACTTCCTTCCTGATTGCTCCTTTCCACTGCTTGCCTCTTCGTTGGTGGTCTTGCCATTGCTTTCTAAGATCCAAGTTCCTAACTCCAAAATTCCTGAGTGTTTCAATTTCTCAATGAAAGCACCAAAGTGTTAGCGCCAAAATTGGTCACTAACCCCCAAATCCAGATGAAAGCACCAAATACCAGTCACAGCTCAGAGATAGAATGTATGTAGAGAGTAATAATGTGAAGAACAGTTAAAACTGAAATGAAAGCAGTAAAGAACAACAGATTTTATAGTGGTTCGGCTAACTCCGGCCTACGTCCACTTAGAAGTTTGCTTTTTATTGCTGTAATAATCGATTACAGTTACAAAATGGCAGAGTTGCCTTAGCCTTAAAAAAGAGAAAGTAAGAGAGCAGAAAGAAGATCCCCTTTTACTATGCCCCTGCCTCTCTATTTATAGACAAAGATGGGTTGGACTTCCCTGGTGGGCCTGGCAGCCGAGTACCTCAGCCCAAATGGAGTGGTCTCCATATGCCGAACCATAGATGCCGAACGCTGAATGCCGAACAAGGTGTGAATGCCGAACGGTCTCCTCATGCCGAACGTTGGGAGGTGCGAGGTACCGAGGTATGGAGGTGCGAGGTATGGAGGTGCGAGGTACCGAGGTATGGAGGTGCGAGGTACCGAGACATGGAGGTGCGAGGTACCGAGACATGGAGGTGCGAGGTATGGAGGTGCCAGGTACCGAGGTATGGAGGTGCGAGGTACCGAGGTATCGAGGTGCGAGGTACCGAGGTATGGAGGTGCGAGGTACCGAGACATGAAGGTGCGAGGTACCGAGACATGGAGGTGCAAGGTACCGAGACATGGAGGTGCGAGGTATGGAGGTGTGAGGTGTAGAGGTATCGAGGTGAGAGGTGCAATGCCGAGCGAGGTGAGGTATGTCGAACGACCCATCCAATGTCGAATGCTCCCTAATGCCGAACGATCCATCTAATGCCGAACGAGATTTATGCCGAGTGCTCCATCCAATGCCGAACGATACTTAATGCCGAACCGCCGTCATGCCAAACCATGTCTGATGCCGAACAGTTTCTAATGCCGAGCGCCCATCATGCCGAACGATCTCTAATGCCGAGCGCCTCTAATTGCCGAGCGCTCCTGGATGCCAAGCGCTCCTGGAATGCCGAACGATCCCTCTATGTCGAACGACGATCTCTCTATGCCGAACAACCTCCAACGCCGAACCATCCCAATGCCGAGCGACATCTGATGCCGAGCGACATCTGCCAAACTGCCTAGGCCGAGCCATGTAATTTCTCCACTCCTTTTCCCAACGACATATTCAAGTGAACTTCATCATTTTAAACCGAACCCATCATACTTTAGTCTCGATAGTTGTGAAGTTGTTTAAGTTAAATCCGTCTGTCCGCGGCCTTGCCAAAAGGCGGGTTAACAACGTCTTTATTTTTTTTCTTAAACCACGTTTAAAGATGATGTGGTTTATTCATGAACCTCGCTTGGTCTAAACTAGATTGTTATACAAACCTCATTCGACCCTAACTAGGTTATTATATGAATCTAGTTCGGTCGGAGCGAGGTCAAACAAGATTAGTACACAAACCTCGCTTGGACCGAGTGAGGATTTTACACGAACCTCGCTCTATTGAAGTTCATTTTCATGACCGTTTCTCTTGAACGTGATCTATTTTGGTTTGAAAATAAGGACAATTTTGAAATATCAAAAATTGATAAAGTAGCGGGGTGTGAAGGATGGAACATGGGATGCGAATAAAACCGGCCAAAGATTAATATCAAAAGTATTATTCAACATCAATCAACATAATAGTATTGATGTTCTTCCTTCCCTCCTCCGTCCTCCTCTTCCATTCTTTAATCGAAGGTTGAAGATAACTACAATTTATATTTAATTTCATACTAGTTTCATTTGAGTAATAAAAATTGTAGAAGATTTCGAATCGACTTCAGCAAGTTCCAACATTTAACCAATTCATAAAAAAAACCAAATTGTTACCCTAGTCTAGGCCTGTCAATGGATATCCGAAAAATCCGAAATCCGTCTGGATCCGTATCCGAAAAAACGGATATTATCCGATATCCGAAAAGCAGATGCGGATATCCGGTATCCGAAAAGAAAATCGGATGCTGATGCGGATATGGGCATATCTGTATCCGAAAAACATCCGTCCGATCCGAAATTTTATGTGTTGTGTTATTTTGTTATTATGTATGTTGTTATTTTATCATTTGAATTGATGTAATATCGTGTAAACTTGTTTGATATTATGTGTGTTGCCATTTTGTCATTTGAAAAATTGATTAGTATTGTAGTGTGTGTATTGTCATTTGAGAAAGTGATTGTTTTAGTTCAAAAATATTAGTATAATAAAAATCTTATTCAATTTCGGATGCGGATATTTCGGATATTTTCGAATATCCGAAAATATCCGCTTTTTATTTTCGGATGCGAATATTTTCGGATATCCGAAAAATATCCGCGGATGTGGATACAGATGTTAATTCTCAGATATCTGCGGATATCAGATGCGGATTTAAATTTTCGGATGCGGATACAGCCATATCTGCATCTGTTTGTATCCATTGACAGCCCTACCCTAGTCTCTATATGAAATCGATACTATTTAAAGCTTATTTTGAGTAGGTTTTTCTTTCTTAACTAATTTTTTTACAATGATTGAAAATATAAATTGTAGGTTAGTAGCCGTGATTTTAGGTTTCATGAATCTGATAATTTAAGAAGATAAAGAGTGGAAAGTGAGTGAAAAATAAAACTGAAAGTAAAAGGGTAAATTTGATATAATATGGGGTGAAAAAAGAAATACATAGGATGTATATTATTTGGCAAAATAGTAGGGTGTGAAAGGAAGATTTCGAAGTGCTAATAGATTCAGCCATTTACGAAAGCATCATTTTTCTAAACATGTTGAACAAAAACCAATTGACATACACCCTACTCGTGTGTATGTAAGTCAGCTCAGGGAGAGGCCCACAAGCCCATGGGTCCCACCGGGTTGAGGGCAATATATAGGAATATTTAAACATTATATACACACAGTCACAAACATACATATATACAGGGTCTGGAATTTGGACACAAAATAAAATACAATTGGTGACACAACAAGTTTGAACTATTGGATTATTTTATCTTTAGATGGGTGGTGGAAATCAAAGGGAGATCTAACGGTTAAAATCAAGGATTGATTTGAGAGTTTTGTAGTATCGATCATGAGAGGTTTGAGTGTATCATTTTTTACCGTCAATGATCATAGCGATTTTAATTGTCTTATACGATATATATAGACACCATATTAAAATGTTTAATGTGGAGCATATGAGATAGATTCCTTATGTATTAACAATAAGAAATATCATATGCGCTATGATGTATACTATATCGCTAATCGCTTGAGTAATTGCGAGTATCAAATCTGAATTAAGAACAACGAACTCCTTAATGAAGGAATATTCGGACTCGAACCGCATAAGTGATATCGAGCATAGCATGTTAATCCAAAATTCATATTTAATCTTAGTTAAAGAGCTTTAAGTTGGAAATGTTCCAAACATGAGTTGTGGCTAATTCAACCAATAGGCTCTGGACACCGTCTTGAATAGCATCGCAATAAAAGCAATGTATACATATATAAACACATAAATTTATAACTGAGTTAGAAATGATTCCGAATGTTGAGAATCCTATAATATTGTTATACGATAACAATGTCGTGATAGATCGTAAAAGAATCTATAGCTCACTAGAAGTCGAGAAACATACTTCAAAAAGTTCCACATGATAAAGGCAGTTTGTCAATGTCGAAGAGAGTTAATTGATATAGTAAATAATTAAAATAACATAGCACATCCATTCACCAAGGGACTAACTCGATCGTTTTAAGAGAGGAATAAGAATAAGATTCTAGAATTGATCCCAGGTGAAAGTGGGAGATTGACAGAGTTATGGGTATATCCTGGGGGAAATTATATAATTTGTTATATAACGATATAAATAAATAAATAATTTAAAGTATATAAATAAGAAAACCCTTAAATAAAATGTTATGTGATTGTAGTTGCAAATAGTTGCACCGGGGTAATTAATCGCAATATAAAATAACATTTATTTTAAATATTCTTATTCAAGATGTTTCGAGAAAGGATATTAATACATTTGTTGAGACCATGGTACGTAATGCTCTCCAAATTTTGGGCAATGTATTACTCATGACTACCAAGGGAAGCAAGGTGTTACGTACAGATAATTATTTGATACCTACGAAATGACTCATCTGAGTGTTTCCTATTGATTAATAACAAATCGGTTAAACGAGAAATCTCGAAGTGGCGATATTACATAGTTCTCTCGTGTAACACCCCACCTCTATACATATACTACTAAAGAGTACTACTAGATAATATTGTTTGGTAATACGGAGAATGAGGCAATATTGTGCCATCACACATGAATATTCCCTTAGGCTAACATCAATTTATATTTCAAAATCATAAAGTACTCACTTATATGTAACCGGTAATGGCACAAAGTAATAAACATATGTTTTTCTCGGATATAACAATATAGAATATAAAATAGAAAAATAGAAAATAGAGAGTCATCAACACAGCAATAATATACAACATATGAAATACATAAGTTCATGTGGACATACAAAAGAGTCAAATGCCCACAATTATACAAACTATGTCCAATACATACATCTCATAAACATAAATACATAAAGAGGCTACATCAATAAATGAAATCCTCATCTACAAATATACTAGCCTTCAACTATGCCCAACAACCAAAAGATGGTCACATCGTCCATGAATCTAAAATGTATCAGACTGACCTGAGTGTTATATAAATAACATATGGGTCTAGCTATGTCTAGAATATAGGTGTTAGTATCACTACAACAAAACAACCATTTTACAACTACTCCTTTACAACTTGCAGAAATGGACAGTTGTAATAGGTGTTTTATAACAACTGTTTATTTTTAGCAGTTGTAAAAAATGCACTTTCAACAATTTTTTTTATAGCCGTTGTAATATATAGTTTGTAACAACTGTTTGCTTATGCCAGTTGTAATTATTTATCTATAACAACTCTTTTGGATAGTTGTCGTTCTAAATTAGGTTTCTAAAAGTGCCAAAATTGATGTTTCCCTCCCATATTTCATTCGCCCGCTAAACGTTCCAAAATAAGAAAAATAGCCCACAAAGTATTCTTATTCCAAGCCCTAACCCAATCTTGATTTCTCTCTGTCATTTCCCTCTTTTGTCAAATCTTGCAAACCCTAACCCAAAGCTGCTCGTCTCCTTTGCGCGCGCCTCTGGTTCTACCTACGTCACCCCCGTCCTCGTTGTTGCTCGCCTCTTTTTTCGCTCGTCGCCGTTGTACTCGCCGCCGTTGCTTTGCCGTCGACGAAGTTGCAGGTATTTTTACTCGTCGTTATTGTACGCGCTTCAAAGAAATTTTGTTACCGAATTTTCTTTGATTTGATTCTGCATTTTTAATTGCTGTACTTGTAATAATTGTTTTGTTGAACTTGAAATTGATTCAATGCTATACTTGTAATAAGTATAATATGCTAATTAAAAAGTATTTGATGACGCTTGAAATCGATTCAATGTTGTATCTCAACATTTTGACCAAATAAGCTTTATTGATGTCCACTTTGAAGAATCTTATTTTAGTTCGTGTGGTTGGAAACATCCTGCAAGAAAAAACATCCTGCAAGAAATAATATTCATCTAATGTTTTACATAAATTTAATATAGCTCTAAAATCATATTGCATATAATGTCTTATGACATCATGGAAACTGTAATAATACATTGCATCCGGTACCTGTTCCTAATTGAAATCAAATGAAGATTGTAAGAATATGTACATGACATACTTGGATGTTTGAACTAATTAGCAGTGACAGCTGATATTACATTTAAGCACTGTAGATTTTGTTGCTACAAAATATGAGAAAGAGAAATCTGTATTACAATCACATATTTATATCATTTAATTTGTTTATTATCAATGGATGCATGACTCTGCATATGCAGCTGGCATAAATTCATTCATTTTTCTGTGTTCTCTGTGCCATGCAGGTATTTAATTTCTGCTGACATAACTGTAGGTTAGTTCGTTTATGTTGTTCGTAAGAGAATTAAACTTGGTGCTGAAAAGGCCATTTTCATTTTCGTCAAAGACACGCTTCCTCCTACAGGTTTATTATTATTATTATTATTATTAGCAGCAGCATGCTAGCAAAATCCAATGAACAATAGTGCCTTTGATTTACGAGTAGGTGAATGCTAGTTTTTGTTGCCATTCGGTTAAATTGCTTCATGTTCGTTGACATAACATAATTGTCGATATCCGAGGCTTGTAATTCAATTACATGTGCGATTCACGTTTGTTGAACCTTTCTGCATTTGCTTAATGTTGAGAGAAAGAAGTTACATTCTCTTAACAATTCATGTATCCTTTGTTGTTTATATTCTATCTTTTTAAGAATTATAAATATGTACCGTTAGGGGTTTAGCTTGAGTTGACCAAAAAAAAAAATACTAATCAACTATGAAGATGTTTCTTGAATAAATCTCAAATGCTCTACTTCTGTATGTACATAATATCTTGATTAACTGTATGTATATTTATTTGTGCTACACTTCATTAATCCAAGATATACAAAATATCTTGATTAAAAATAAAAATAAAACTAGTTGTCTGTTTTATTGAAACAACTGGTAATCAGATCATCTTATCTGATACATATTCTTGAAGATATATGTACTTATATCATGATGATTTTATATATACATATACATATACATATACATATACATATACATATATAATAAAGAATAAGAAAATATATAAATAAGAGTAGACGAATTAAATACCAAGAATAAGAAAGCAGCTAACCATCCACCGGTTTTTTTTTGGATGCTGGTTTGCCTTTGAAATTCATAGAGCCATCCATTGTACAGCACTCATCATCATAGCTTGATTTTTCTACACTTCCTCTTTTTGTTAAGGTCATCTCCTTCTTCATTGTTTTCATCATTTCATACTTTGTACTTAGCTTAAAATAATGCATGCATAATGTATGTATGTATATTTTAAATTACACTTTCAGTGCTCAATATCTGATGCATTGGTAGAAAGATAGAAACTTGTAACTTGTTAATGTATTCACCATTTGAATTCTTTCAGAGCTTTCCATTACATGAAATTACTAAAATAAGGGAAAATAGATGAAGAAGAGTAGATTATATGAGGATTGAATGGGCAAGACTAGTGTATTTATAGAAGTTAAGGATTTTATTCAACATATTGCAATTGAAGCAAATGTTAAAAACTTAACCATTTATATTTACAGCACAGAGCAAAGTATGATGTCTGTATGTGTATAAAGTTGATAAGAAGATAACAATGGTTTATGAACATTATATTTTCCATTTACGCATTTCTTGTACAGTGAACTTTCAATCTACCTTAAAGGCTTTGGAAGAATCAGCTTTAATATCCATTTGTAGAGGACCAACTTATAATACGAGTTCTCAACTTTCAGGAGACTGGTGGTTGGTAATGGAGATTCAGCAGTGGGTGTATAAGGAAGGATAAGTCATGATACATGACACTCTCAATCCCGCTCATGATATGTTAAGATGGTTAAACGTTCAGTAATCAGGTGCTTGATTGTTTTCTGTTCATTTATAAATTTATTACATGCTATGCTTATTGTTCGTCGACGAAATTTCTATCGGTTTAGAATACCGTCGAACGAATTTAAATTAAAAATAACCGCAAGCGCACGGTGTACGAATGTAGCACGCGGCGAATACGGGTCGATCCGCAGGGAATTGATGATTTTAAAATTCTATTCAATCAAATTAAACCAAAGTCGAGTGATTGTTAACTAACTAAAAGAAAGTAAAAACAAACTAAAACTAAGGAGAATAAAAAAATGAGATTAAAGAGCAATTTAGAGGCAAATCCCCTCTCATGATCATATAAATCAACATAATGACATTATGATCTCTTTTTGGTCATGTGTGAGTTTAGTTGATGCATTTATCATAAGCATGGCCTAATTATGTTATTAATTAACACACTTAAACCATCAAACTTTAATGCATCCTCTAACCCACTTACTAACTTCAATGAAAATGATATGAAATCAAAAGTAGAATCTATTTTAAGCATGGTTTATTAACTATTGAATTAGAAACATAAACCATCAAATTTTGATTCTAAATCCACTTCTATTACCATGATCATATGTAGATGAAAAGGTAATTAATGATTCATATGACTAAGCATAGCCTATTTGTTTTGAACAATATAAGCTATCAAACTCAATATTAAACACAAAACCACACAAACATCTACTTTCCATTAAGCATAAAAGAGACATAAAAGAAATTATGTTGCATCTACATGATTCAAGAGAGCTTCATTACCCCTAAATTGAAGGGATTAGCCTCTCATTTTTGTTATCAAATCAACAAATGTAGAAAGCAACATTAAACAAACAAGAGGAAAAAGAGAGAAAAAAGAAAGGAAAAAACTAATCTACTTGCATGAAATAAGAGAGATCTACACTACAACATGAAAGTAAATAAACAAAAGAAGCATGTAAAAGAAGAGAGCACTAATTAACATTGCATAAAAAAATGAAAGTTACATGAAAATAAAAATGGCTAAGTAGCCATGGAAAAGAGAAGAGAGCTTTCTTTTATTTGATCTAAAACTAAACTAAGAGAGACTAAGTGAGAGAGGTTACATGAAGCATAAGGGGTATATATACAAGTTTAAAACCCTAATTCATTTTTTTTGGGGAATGCCCAAAATAACCTTGAGAAAGTGTGGAGGCCAAGTAATCATTAGCTTATACTAATCATCATTTAAGTGTACATGAAGCCATTAGTTCCATAAGCATGTGCATTAGCATCTAATTTGTACATTAAGGTAGGTGGGTAGGTGGGGTCCTCCATTATCTTCACTTTGAATTATTTCCATCTTCATTTGTTCTCTTCACTCTTGTGCATGCATATTCCTTCATGAAACCACTTGTAATTGAGTTTAAATTCCTACAAAATAATATAGAAATTTCCAATTAAATTTTCTCAAGTTAATTTATGCACAAAAATGACTATTTTGTCCTTGGATGAAGATGAATATGTGACAATTTGGAATTATTTGAATTTTGGTTTAAACAAGTTAAAATACCCAATATGATCATTTATTTGAATTAATTAGATTAAATATGGTGGTAAAAATATGCACATTTACGTGCACATCAAATACCCCCACACTTATCTTTTTATTCGTCCTCGAATAAAGGAAAAACTAAGATAAATCCATTTTCGTAGGGAGCACGATTGCATTGAGCGTATGCAACAAGCCGTTAAACCTCTGGGTGTCCCCAGTAGGACGAGTGTTGTCTCGTGAGGGTTTTCAGCGGATACTACCCACAAAATCCAAATGTAGGATGAAAATATTTACAAAATGCAAGATTTATTTACAAAGATGTGAATGCAAGTTTTTGAAAATATTTATGAATGAAGGATTTACTTTTAAATTAACACAAATAAGTTAAATATAGGTTTGGTCATTATCTTGAAATTTAAGTCATTTACTCGTCAAAATTTCCAATAAAAATTAAGTTATCATAACAAATAGACTATAGTTTTAACTCGTTGTTTCGATTGATAACAAAGTGTAACCATGAAATAGATCCTTAGTTGATTATCAAAGTTTATCAAAGTGGTATTTTCATTTCTTTTCAATAACAAATCAAATCAAATAAGTAAAAATAATGCTATCATTTCAATTGCTTGCTCTCTCATTATTTGCAAGAAAAATTACACACCTAGCTCAAGTAAACTGAGGCCAGATATACCACCCATGCACTGCCTTTCGGGCTTATGTGAGGGGAGTACAGAGCATGGCGAGTGCACACGCTTTCGTGCATACACCTATCGACCGTAGGTGGTTTTTATTAAGTCTGTTCTTTTTTTTTACATGTGTTCCATACATGCATAACCGTGAGGACTTTTAAATGAGTATGAAAGCACATAATCAAAGATTCCAAGTAATTCACCCATGCATAACCGTGAGGACTTTTAAATGAGAGTGAATACTTTGGATGTTGTTATTTTTTTATTTTTTTTCTTAAGAGAGAGAGAGTTTTGCAAAATCATCTTAGCACCATTTAACTCAAAAGACAAAAAAAATGTTATATCCTTTACTTTAAATCAACCACTTTTTAAAACAAAGATTTTCAATTAGGACATATTTCATAATTAACACGTATGAATCTTCCTATATACTAGTTAAACCATTATTATTTGTAATCAAACTTCATTTTTATTTTTGTTAAGACGAATAAATTTTCAAAAATTTCAATTTAATAAACCAAAACCATATATTTATCCTATAGTGTTTCTTTAAAAATAAATCAAAATGGTTTTAAAAAAAATTCTTTTTTTTTGTTTTTTTAGATTTTTTTTGTTTTTGGAAAGAAAAATTGAAAAATGATGATGAGTCTCCCCCCACACTTGATTTTGACCGTGTCCCCACAGTCAACCCAAGTGGAAGGAGAAAGAAGAAAAATAAAAATAAAAAACATGACCTTTATTTAAATGAAAATTAATGGTATTTACACGAGATCAGAAAGTATATCGTCAAAAAGTAAATGAAACGGTCTTCCAAAGACCGATTCATTTGTCTCGTCAAGTATACGAGACACAGCTTAAGCTCGGAAAACCAAATCGTAAAAGATTTCAAAGTTGTATGTTGATTTGGAAAAACGAATGTCGTTTTATTGAAAACCGTACGAGTTGTTTTATTTTCGATGATTTTCGGGGTCGATAAAACAATTGGCTGAAGTTCAAGTTCATTTTCACCAATTTGAAATTCAAATTTATCATTGAAAACTTCTTCAAAATTATTGATTTCAAAATAAAAGTGGTGATTTAAATCTTCCTCATCAGAATTCAACAACTCATTTTCAAAAAGTCCATAAAACTCGTGTTCGTTAAATTAGACTTCCTTTATTGGATTATCAACAACTTTATTGCATAAATCAAGTTCAAAATTCAAAGTTGTTGTATTCAAATTTTCAGAAAAAGGAAGATCGAAATTTAAATCGAGTTTCTCACCCTCAAAAGAATTGAAATCCAACTTAATTACCAAATTTTCAACAACTTCATTAAGATTGTTATTTTCCACTTCAAAAGTTGTTATTTGAAACTCGTCGATTTGGGTAAAAGATGGATTATTGTTTGACTCGTCACACGTTGGAATTTGATTTTGTTTTTCACGTTGTTTCATATAAGTTTCAAACAACGAATCCGTGTGATCATCGTAAATTTCGTTCATTTGTTTAACAAAATCCAACTTATAATTATTGACTTGAGAATTTTCGATTTGTATTTGTTGAGGACAAAATTTTTCACTCGTATCGTAATCAAGATTATTCCATTGCCAAAATTATTTGAAAAGTGGATCACATTTTCGTTTTGATTTTGAAATTCATTTTGGAGTTCAAAATGGAATTGGCATGGGTTATACTCAAAATCGTTTGAATTCTGAAGTGAATTCAAATTTTGATTGTCTTGAAAACATTGATTTGAGTTATCGCATAGATATGAATTACACAACTCATTTATCTCTTTATTTTGTTGTGTAGAGAGTTCGAGTAAAGACGAAATCATTTCAATGCTTTTTTCAAGATTTTAGGGTTGATCATCGTTTTGAAAATTTTGTTGTTCGAAATTCGAATTGTTTATACAAAAGTCGTCGTTAAAATATCCATATGAATTTGGAGTGAAATCATATGGATTATATTGATTTTCACAACTATTGTAAAATTCAAGTGAGTATGGAAATTCAGACATTTTCAAGACTGTTTTTGTTTTTTCTTTGTTTTTTAAAGGAAAAACTATTTACAAATGAAATTTATTTTTCAAAAGGGAAATTGATTTTTGTTTTGTTTTTCAATTTTTTTTCTTTGTTTTTGAAAAGGTTTTATAATTTTTTTTTTGGATTTTGTTTTTCTAACTTTTTTTTTATTTTTGAAATTTCAAAGGAAAAGGATTTAAAAATTTCAAGGGAAAAGGAATATTCACAATTTTTTTAGTTTTGGATTTTTGAATTTTTTGTTTTTTTTTAAATATGCATGAACTAATGCAACTAAATGAATGCAAGGTTAATTACAAATGATTTATCCTAAGTTAACCCAAAATTGTATAATCACACATTGTCTTAAATCAACAAGATAGTTCTCAGCCAGGTAACAGGCAGGAGTTATCGGTGCACCACGAATCACCGTAGCAATGCAACCGAAGGTTTAAGTACCTTCAGAGGAACAACCACTATAATATTTACGAATCACCGTAATATTTATAAATGGTTATTACTCTGCCGTAGCCTAGACACCAAGAAAGTAAATTGTTCAAAGAGGACAACTTGCAAATATACAATTAAGAGCTATCGATGTCTAACCGTTATTATTAACAAATTCTAGGATGAAATGCAAAGCAGAAATTAAACGTGTATTAACAATGCAACTACGAATGGATTTTTTTGTTTTTTTTAATTTTTGAATTTTTGTTTTATATGCAAGCAAACAACAATGCAAGACAAACAAAAACAATAGATATATACAATGCAAGGCAAATAAAGAGGAAAAAAATATATAAATAAGCAAGCAGTTTTTTTTGGCAAGCTCAGCACGCAATCAATTTATTTTAGCAAGCACTTCTGCTCCTTCTGCAATTCTACTTTGGCAACCTGAAATAAGAACAAAATATATATACAGATTTTTTTGTTTTTTTTTAATTTTTTTTATAATTTTTTTTTTGAAAAGGAAACTTAAAAGTGACGTTTTACTTAAAAAAAAATTAAAAAAAAAATTAAAACCAATAAACAAACCAAAAAAAAATGAAATCTTTGATTTTTTTTCTTAATACTCAAAGAAGATTTAAACTAAATCAAAAGTAAGAAAGGCCCAACCCAATTAAAAGGCTCATCCCAATGCCTTCATTTCATTACAGATAGAATAACAAATCGACACCAAAGAAAATTAAACTCCTATCAATTTCCTCGTTCTCATTTCAGAACTGAAAAACAATTTTCAAAATATCTCAAAATTGAAACTCGGCACCCAAATTCATTCAAAACAAAATCCAAAAATCAAAAGCAGAAGTGGTTTGTAGAAATTTGGTATCTAGGGGCGGTTGTTTGATTTAATTCGTTCGACTTGGCGAATTGGATGTGGGCTTTGAACTTCAAGTGTAGGACGAAGTGGGTTTGGAAGGCACGATTGTTTCAATTGGTCAGTTCAAGCTTTAGGCGTTCGAGAAGGATGGGATTGACTGTGTTGGTCGAAAGTGTGTTCACTGTAGTGACGATCGAGTTGAAAGACAGTGGCAGGGTTGTATGGTGTGATGGATTCGCGGTTTGGATTGGGAATGAAGTCGATTGGTTTGATTGGGTGATTGGAGTCGCAGAGAAGTGTGGCGACTTTGCAGGTGATTGTTCTGGGCACTTTTTTTTCTTTCTTTTTGGTTGAAATCTGAGTGCGTATGTGGAGGAAGAACAGTGGGATGGCAGACACTGTTTGGGTTGTAGGTTTGTAATGCAAGGCAGAGGAGGATGGATTGGCGCAGTGGCGTAGTGAAAAGCAGTGGAATTTTGTGAACAGAAGTGGAGAGAGGGTGACAGACAGTTTTTGAAGTGCAAGTGTGACAGCAGCAATTCTGGTCAGTTGTTGATGTCTTGATGGTGATACAGCAAATTGATAGCAGTCAGCGGGAGTGTTTGGTAGTGATGCAGTTTGGTTGCGGGTTTGTTGAGTGGAAATGGAGTTTGTGGAGGAGTAGGAGAATGTTGTCGTTCTGTGAATGAATGTTGACAAAGGACAGGGTGTAATGAATTAGATGTACTAGTGGCAGATGTCAGGTGACTAGACAGAGGAGTTATAGGCAATGAAATGGGATGAATGATATGAATGGGATTGGCTGTGGAAGAAAAATGGGGGAAATGGTGGCAAGCAGAAGTAACAGAGATAACTTATGGCAGTAACAACCAGAGGATGGTGGAACCACAATGTGGCCAGAGAGTTTGTGAGATGGAGCTGTTCGTGCAGTGATACTGGAAGAGTGGTTATACACTGGTGAAGTTGAAGGGGTTAAATAAATGTGTAGTGCAGGGAAGGAAGTAGGAATTGTGGCAGTACAACAGTTCTGTGAAGTTTGTATGTGCAGTTGCAACTAAGTATATTTGTGGTGATCTCGGTGGTCTGATGGAAGTATGATGAGGTGGTAGTGGTAGAATAGTTGATGAGGAAATTGTATGCAAGGGAGGAGGAATGAATGGTGATGAAGGTTGCAGTTCGAATGTTGTAATCAGGGGAGTAAGTTGCAGTGCACAGAATGTTTGAGCTGTTGGAGGAGTTGTATGACAGAGAAGTGTATTTGATGTTTGCAGTTGTGGGATGGTCAGAGTTGAAGGGGTTTCAAAACTGGATGGTGATGCAGTTGCAAAGAGTTGGAGATGTAGCTGACAGGGAAGTGCAGTGCTTGTTTTGTAGAGGCTTGTAGTCGTGAATGTATGGAGTATTGGCAGATGACAGAAGTGAAGTAGATGGTTAAGGCAGTGTAACTTGTTGACAGTGTGAATGAAGATGTCAACAGTTTTTTGTATTTTTTTATATGAACACAGAGAAGTGCACAAAAGTTTTATAAACAGAGAGTGAAAACAATGTAAAGTTAAAACAATGCAAAATGTATGCACACTGTAAAATGTGAAATGCAATGAAATATTTTTTTTCTTTTTCAAACGAAAGTGTGTGTGTGTTTTTTTTTGAAATAGAAGATGCAAGGCAAATAGAAAACTAGAACATGCATACAACAAATTGAAAACAAAAATGAAACAACAACACAAACAATTTTTTTTTTTGTATTGCAAACAACACACGAAACAAACACACGAAAATAAAACAAAAATAATTCGAAGAATAGAAAATTAAAATCAAGACAAATTCCCCGGCAATGGCGCCAAAAACTTGTTCGTCGACGAAATTTCTATCGGTTTAGAAAACCGTCGAACGAATTTAAATTAAAAATAACCGCAAGCGCACGGTGTACGAATGTAGCACGCGGCGAATACGGGTCGATCCGCAGGGAATTGATGATTTTAAAATTCTATTCAATCAAACTAAACCAAAGTCGAGTGATTGTTAACTAACTAAAAGAAAGTAAAAACAAACTAAAACTAAGGAGAATAAAAAAATGAGATTAAAGAGCAATTTAGAGGCAAATCCCCTCTCATGATCATATAAATCAACATAATGACAATATGATCTCTTTTTGGTCATGTGTGAGTTTAGTTGATGCATTTATCATAAGCATGGCCTAATTGTGTTATTAATTAACACACTTAAACCATCAAACTTTAATGCATCCTCTAACCCACTTACTAACTTCAATGAAAATGATATGAAATCAAAAGTAGAATCTATTTTAAGCATGGTTTATTAACTATTGAATTAGAAACATAAACCATCAAATTTTGATTCTAAATCCACTTCTATTACCATGATCATATGTAGATGAAAAGGTAATTAATGATTCATATGACTAAGCATAGCCTATTTGTTTTGAACAATATAAGCTATCAAACTCAATATTAAACACAAAACCACACAAACATCTACTTTCCATTAAGCACAAAAGAGACATAAAAGAAATTATGTTGCATCTACATGATTCAAGAGAGCTTCATTACCCCTAAATTGAAGGGATTAGCCTCTCATTTTTGTTATCAAATCAACAAATGTAGAAAGCAACATTAAACAAACAAGAGGAAAAAGAGAGAAAAAAGAAAGGAAAAAACTAATCTACTTGCATGAAATAAGAGAGATCTACACTACAACATGAAAGTAAATAAACAAAAGAAGCATGTAAAAGAAGAGAGCACTAATTAACATTGCATAAAAAAATGGAAGTTACATGAAAATAAAAATGGCTAAGTAGCCATGGAAAAGAGAAGAGAGCTTTCTTTTATTTGATCTAAAACTAAACTAAGAGAGACTAAGTGAGAGAGGTTACATGAAGCATAAGGGGTATATATACAAGTTTAAAACCCTAATTCATTTTTTTTTGGGAATGCCCAAAATAACCTTGAGAAAGTGTGGAGGCCAAGTAATCATTAGCTTATACTAATCATCATTTAAGTGTACATGAAGCCATTAGTTCCACAAGCATGTGCATTAGCATCTAATTTGTACATTAAGGTAGGTGGGTAGGTGGGGTCCTCCATTATCTTCACTTTGAATTATTTCCATCTTCATTTGTTCTCTTCACTCTTGTGCATGCATATTCCTTCATGAAACCACTTGTAATTGAGTTTAAATTCCTACAAAATAATATAGAAATTTCCAATTAAATTTTCTCAAGTTAATTTATGCACAAAAATGACTATTTTGTCCTTGGATGAAGATGAATATGTGACAATTTGGAATTATTTGAATTTTTGTTTAAACAAGTTAAAATACCCAATATGATCATTTATTTGAATTAATTAGATTAAATATGGTGGTAAAAATATGCACATTTACGTGCACATCACTTATATTCTTATATTCCTTAAAAAGCTCGTAGTTCTGATGTACTATAGTTTCTTCTAAGGTACAAAATAATTTTGATGCTATATCTACACTTAGGGACAACTAGAGGATTATATCTGATTATGTATAGGTTGAGTATACTTTAGTGTTAGATAATCTAGTCTAGATAGTAGTAACTTATGTTTCGTTATAGGCATTGACATTTTGTAATGTACCCCTTTTTGGAAGTATATTGCTTTTGACCAATATTTGACTTTGGATGCTTTTCATACCCATCCCCTTTGCCTCTGAAAGTTTTTCAGTCAAAGTAGAGGAACGCATATATTCCATGTCATTGTATCCCTCTCTTCTGCCCATGAAAAACTCCTTTTCTACCAAAAATGGAGAATTCCTTTTTTTTGCCTATGAATTTGGAGCTAGCAAATTCTCTCTGAATTTATGAGCACTAGCTCTTTATATTCCAAATTTTAAATTAGGCTTCAAAAGAAAAACTTATTTCAACAATGGGTTTAGTTTAAAACAACTGTTATATATACACTCATGTTCTGTTTTTGTAAAATAATTGCACTAATATGATATGCTGAGCTCCATTTTTTTTTGCGAATGTAGCCTGTTACTCCTTTCTAAGGCAAATACACTAAATCAGACACTCTCTTTGTTGGAAATTCATCTTTTAATGGTTGAAGGGACGATATGTATGTGGTCTCCAAACCTGTATCGTCAATGGTTGACTAATTATTTTACTCCACTTTCTTATTAACTTTTTTTTTCATGTTATCAAATCTGAGTTTTTTTAATAAGGCTGGGGAAGTTGTTGCTGTTCGAATGGTTTCAGATCAATAAGGCAATTTCAGAGGTTTTGATTATGTTGAATTCTCCAGTGAAGCTGAGGCAGAGAAGGTGATCTTTCTTTCTGAAGTAATATGGGTGTGTTGTGCGATCAATTTTGAAGCCATGTCAGCTATACAAGTTGGTTTTGACATGTGCAAGTTGTTCAAATAGCTATTGCACACCTATTGAATCTAATCACATTTGCCAAAATTGTAGTGCTCCTAATGATTTTTTTTCTCCAGTCATTATGATCCTCTTCTCACTTCCGTATAATTTTTTTTATTAAGGTTTCTTCCTCGGTAATGTTTTGCTTTAATATTGCAGCAGGAATAACTCCATCACTAATTTGTCCTTCAGCTTCAGGTGCGGATTACTTATGTACATTAAAGATAGTAACTCATATACTCTCTTCAGATTCTGTTCTTTATTCTGTGTACCCACTTTCATCATTTGATAAAATTTTGAAATTCCCCAACTTGGATTTTTAGAACCCAGACCAGCCTGTTTCAACGCTTCTAATAAGCTGGGGCTGTCATTGGGATATGAAAAAATATTTGAATATCAATTTAAATGATAAGGTGTTTGTTATTGATAGCTATCGACCAATTCATTTACATAACTTAAGTAACAAGAACGAGCAAGTTATTGTTTTTTACTCAATAGAGGATGAGGAACAAGCTGATTTGGTGTATGATTTTGATATTTCTACATTAGCTAATGCGTCTGATTTGAATAGTGATGATGAATTAGGTGATGATATGCATAGCGACGGTGATGACAGTAGATTGTAAGAAGAAGTTTCAGTATATGAGTACCGAAGTAAAGCAACAGATGAAAGATAAGTTTGAATCTTTCTTGCCTGAATACGGGTTAACTGATTTATATTATAGGAGTTTCTTAATAACTAATGGTTTTGCCTGAATACGGGTTAAATGAATACAGGTTGTTTGACATTTCAGGTGGATGTTTGGCTAATGGTTTGGAGTGGCTTGCTGATATAAGACAAGGCAGTGGTGAAGAGGAGCTGCTCTGGTTAGTGGGAGTCGAAGTGTGTGGATATGGCAGAGTAGGCAAGAAGGGCAGGGGAACTGTTATGTGCTGGTGACTGTTGATAGTTTGTTGATATGGCAGTGGAGGGCTGGTGATGTAGCAGTTACCTTTGGTTGAGGAAATGATGATGGCAGGTAAGATGATATGTAGATGAGCAGGTGGTTGTGTAGTGAATGTTAGGTGCTGCTGTGATGGACAGAGAGAGGTTGCAGGCAGTGATGTTGAGAAGTTTGGTGGAAGTGAAGTAGAGGCAACTGTTTGCAGAAGGGGATGATGACTGATATGGTGGTGTTTGAAGGTGATAAGGTACAGTTCGATGAATATGTTGTAGTATGGTTGTGGCGAAGTGTTTGAAAAGGTTGTGACGTAATTGCAGGCAGGGTTGTGGGGTAATGTGCTGATGAGGTAGGAGTTGTGAATTTGTGTTGAAGGCAAGTAAAGGAGGATGTTAGAAGTTGCAGTAGTTTGTATCTTGGAAGAAGTTGGTGTGTTGATGTAGCAATGTAGTTGTGACAGTGAAAAACTTGTTGAGACAGAAGTATGCACGGGTGTGTGCAATGGTATGCAAGGGGCAGAGGTAGTTCAATGGTTGTGGCAGGGTATGTGATGGCTGATAGTTTGGTTTGTGTGCTGCGCAGTAGAAAGAATTGTCGATGGCAGTATATGGTTGTGGTGATGGTGAAGTTGGGATGTTTGTAGTGAATGTTTGACAGTTGATGTTTAAGCTTGAATTCAAAAATGATGTAAAATTATGAATTTAGTTATATTTTGTAATAAAATTATGAATTCAAAAATGGTGTAAAATTGAATTGTTTTATTTTTTATTATATGTGAATGGTCCATGTTGTTTCAAGTAATGTTAACGATTGTAGTTATTATTAGTGAAATATTGGTTTTAATTATAATGTTGTGAAATTTATGTTGCAAAAGAGACATATTACAACTGTCAATGCAATAGTTACGATAGACTTTACCACAACTTTCAAAAGCAGTTGTAAAAAGCTTTTTTACAACTGCTCATGCAACTATCGTCAACAGTTGTAAAAATATTCAACTCTATTACAACTCCGGATATTAAGACTGGCGGCCGTCCGTTGTAATAGACCTATTACAACTGTTTTTGGCAGTTGTGAAAAGGTATTTTTGTTGTAGTGTATATAAATAACTAGCATGGTGTAAAGAAATGTAACTCAAAGTGACATATGCACATCTCAAGTGTATCAACTATCTCAGACTATGCATATAAAGATCACCCATCATTAATTATAGTCAATCAACACATCATATGGTACATAATTAAGTGGATGAAGCAACAGACAACAAAACATATCAACTCATAAGTATCATCAAGTACTGCATGACATGCACTCAACATTTCTAAGATTCTCTCAAATAAACTTAAAGTAGACATACCCAAAGTTCGTCTTACTCAGCATGTAAATAAACAACTAACATACACCTAAGCCGAACATATATCAATACGAACAAGGCATGCTATCAATAGGCAGGTTATCTCTCGGATAACCATATAATAGGTATATATAGGGTCACACTAATTCATGAAGCTCTCGGTCTCATGAATATCCTCAGTCACGTATAATAATCATCTCGACCTTAGCATCATAGCTAGTTACTGGACTCTCAGCCTCGTGAACAATCAGGTGAGATTTCAACTTTTTTATTAACTTATTCGAATCGTAGTCATATAGGTAATCATCTAGACTCTCGATCCTATAAGTAATCGTATGGCTCTCAACCTCATAAAATACTATTTTGGCATCACCCTCATTAGAAGATCAAATTGACTCTCATTTTCATAAATAATAATCAAAGTACAATAGAGGTATAATCATAGTATCATATATCCACTATAACCAAACAGGAGAGTGATAGCTCTCAGCCTGTTCAAGGAGTCTTCCTCACACACTCTCACCGCTACTCCTATGATCTTTTGTTATCTCAATGGCCATCATGAACTAATATACATTGGATGCAAGTCTACGCTATGCAATAGTCACGACCTTGCAAGTACCATAGTGGTAGCAGATTGTTGGTCCATGTGACATAGGGGCGGCGACTCTCAGCCTTGACTCTCGGCCATATCAAAGGGTATGTTACGGATTCAGGGAGTGACCTCGCAATTAGGCCGTTATGGTGGATACTAGTCTAATCTATTTTTACTCCTCATAAGATAATAGGGGTATACCACTCAATCAATAGATACACATTTGCATCTCTGCCTGCCAACCCTAAGTTGGCTACCTCTATGTAATAACCTCAAATAAACCCTATATTTCCCAATATAAGTGACATTTACTCATAAAAAGTAATCAAACAAATATCAGCACAGGCATCTCACCTAATGTTACTCGCTCGTTTACTCAGTATTCGTAAACTACACCTGCTATGTGCGATAATATTCGATGTAACAAGTCCAAATAATAACCTGAGAGATATTATCGAAAATCTTATACCAAACGACATTATAATTATGTTACTCGGTATTCTCATCATATAAAAAATATAATCAAACAAAACACATCATTCATTTATAAAAGAGATTTCATTTATAAAAAATATACTAAAACGTCTAAAAACCTTATATTCTTTTAAAGTTAAAGTACAATTTTCCCCATTAATTATACCCAAAAATTAGAATAATAAACCTTATAATGCAATTTCAAATCTCTTCCCACATCTAAAAATCCTAGTAAGCTCTTTTTAAAACCAACTATTATTTATAAAAGTCATCCTAAAGTTTTTGGTAATTAAATATGATTTTTTAAGTGAATTTATAAACCTCAAAAATCAATTTTCTATTTATATTAAACCGTATAACATATTTTACAATCTCTTCTTTATACTCAAAAGTCATTGAAAGCTTTTTTATAAAAAATTATTAGTATTTTGAAATCATTCCACGATTGAATAAAATAGGATTTTTAAATGGTCATTTAAAGCTCAATAACAATTTTTAGCTATTTTTAAAACACGATTAATTAAATAATTAATTAAAATGTTTTTTTCATAGGAATAATTTCGTATTGGAATACATATAATTCTTACTTCAAGATGTCAAATTTTCATTTAAATTGGAGAAATGATTTTTTTTTTCAAAAATGCATCAATGGTCACTGCTTGGAGCATTGACTACTTTAGGCTACCAGGGGTCGCCCCCCCCCTGAGGCCGTCCACTAGTGGTGACGACCTGGGTAGGAAAATACCCTAGGCCGTGAACTAATTCAATCTCTTCTTGCTCAGTTGTTCGCTCGATTTCTTTTTCGATCAAACACAACTTTAAACACACATCATTGCAACAGTTCAGCACTGAAATATGCATAACTTGTTAGAACCTCTATTGTTGGATTTTAATGACAACAACTATACAATTATGCCAAAGAATCTCTAAGAAAATTTGCAGGTACATGAGCATCAAAAAGTGACAAACAAATACGTTCAAAATGAAGATACACAGTACAAAAAAGGATGAAAGTATGTATATGGAGATACAAGAAGAGATATACACGATAGAGACAAGACGAAGACGACAAACAAAGTATTATTAGTCATAGAGTGTCGTGTCTAGAGTTTAAAAATGTTAAATCTTCTCAAAATGGTGTACACACATATACATTCATGTTTTAAATGAAAAATCAAGTTTTCAAAAAATTGCATGGAGTGGGACTCGAACCCGGGTCACTAGTTTAAAAGGCAAGTGCTCTAACCAAATGAGCTATGATAACTTTTACTTATCAACATAATTCAGCTGGCTGAATAATATCATTCAGACGGTTGAATGCTAAAACAAAGCATAATTTTTTATGCAGTTTCAGCCGGCTGAATGACTTTATTCAGACGGCTGAATTAGGCCAAAAATAGCCTATTTCTTTGCTATTTTCGATTTTTAAAATTTAGAAGGCTGAATAAATCCATTCAACCGGCTGAATATTTTTTCAACGGCTATTTTATGAAAAGACACTTCTCTTCATCGAAGAGAACCATCTTCAAACCAACAGTTGCACCTGTTCTTTTTAATATTGCCTTTCATCAATGGTTGCAACTTTTTAATCTCTATAAATAGATTTCAGAATTCAACAAATAGAACTACAACTGATTTTAATATTCTTGAATTCTTATCTCTTATTCTCTATTTTCAAACTGCACTCAGACTGCTTACATTCTCTGATCGTTGATCGCTCCATCTTCCACAATTCTCAAGCACATTACACTATATATCATAAAGGAGAAGATTATAGGAAGATTGTAATTAATTGACTTATCAGTGCTATTCAAAGAGCACACTACAGTCAGATACTTTTGTTATTTGCAAAGAAGTCATGTTCGGTTGCTCAGTCGGTAGAAGTCCTATTCGGTTGCTTGGGCGGTAGAAGTCATGTTCGGTTGCTCAAGCGGTGTAAACCTATTTCTTCGGGTTAAGTGAGGGTTGCTAGTTTAATTCCAGAAGGAGTCTGGGACTGGACGTAGAACGGGAGTTCGAACCAGTATAAAAATCTCTGGTGTCATTTACTTTACTGCTTTAATTATTTACTTACTTAATTATTATTCAACACAAGTAGTTTATCCATATTACACGATCCTATAGCACAGTCACTTTCATTTGGTATCAGAGCCTGGAATTCTATCAATCGTCACAACATCATAAAATAATGGCCAGAAAAAGATCCAATCAAAATACAACAAGCAAAATCCCTGTCAAAGCCACCAATGAGGACTATAAAAAGGTACTTTCTGATTTACAAATTTCAATAAAATATAATAATGAATTAGTTAGTATAAGCGATAAGATTTCAAAGCTTAATTGTATTATTTTAGAAAAGATGAAATCTGTTGAACTTGAAAATGAGAAATTGAAAAATGAGAAGTTAAATTTCGAAAATCAACTTTGTGTTGTAAAGAATAATTTTATAACTATTAAAGATTTTCTAGATGAACAAAACACCATATTTGAACAAGAGAGAAAATTTTTCAAAAGAAAATTTTGATTTGAAAAGACAAAATGACTTATTACAATCCTCTTTAGATAATTTAGAATCTCAAAATTTTCTTCTCAAAAATGAGAACTGTACGTTAAAAAACTAGAATTCTGAATTAAACAAGCAAATTGATATTTTGAACAACAATAATATTTCTTTTGAAAATAATAATTGTGACTTTAAAGCTAAATTTGATAAACTTAACACTAAAGTCACAAAATTTAATAAAGGTCAAAACGATTTAAATATGATTTTATCCAGTTCTAAACCTCTACATGATAAAAGTGGTTTAGGATATAATAAAACTGATCGTAGAAATAGCACTAGATACGCTTTCATGTATAGTAAAAATGTTAGTGCTAGTACTAAATTTCGAGTAAAGTCTAAATCCAATTTTTATAGAAATTCAAATGCTGCTATGACCAATAATGTTTATAATTTCTCTAGAAGTACAAAATCATTGACGGGAAATATGAATAAAAATTATCTAAGTATTTGGGTTTCTGTTAATTGGAAAAACAGAGAAAAATACATTAATGATTATTTTGATATGGTAGTTAATAATGAAAATTATATTTATAAAGGTTCAACCACACCCAAATGGGTATGGTTTCCCAAGACCTAACACCCCCCGACCCTAACATAGTAAGTGGGTATCGAAAATGATTATTATTTATTGTAGGTACCCAGAGAAACAAATGGAAAAGGATAGATTTTGGAATTTTAAAGGATGTTTCATACGTTTAATAGGATTACGTGCTTACAATGAAATATGAACTTCAGCAAATATGGTAAAATCTATTTTATTTTTTCTCCATAATTAATATTGAGTTTATCCCACTATTTACAAGATATTTTATAAAAACTTATTATATTCCCTCATTCTTTTTGACAATGACAAAGGGGGAGAAATTCATATGCATATTGATAGAGGGAGATATTATACTTAAGGGGGATGTTATACTTAGGGGGAGCTTTAAACATATTAATATTATTTTATATATAGAATGAATTTTTTGTTTAAATTGTATAGTTGTCATCATCAAAAAGGGGGAGAATGTTAGAACCTCTATTGTTGGATTTTAATGACAGCAACTATACAATTATGCTAAAGAATCTCTAAGCAAATTTGCAGGTACATGAGCATCAAAAAGAGACAAACAAATACGTTCAAAATGAAGATACACAATACAAAAAAAGGATGAAAGTATGTATATGGAGATACAAGAAGAGATATACACGATAGAGACAAGACGAAGGCAACAAACAAAGTATTATTAGTCATAGATTGTCGTGTCTAGAGTTTACAAATGTTAAAATCTTCTCAAAATGGTATACATGTTATAAAATAAAGAAAATAGAAGCCATTAGGGAGAGAACAATTTTATTCATACAGAGATTAGTTCTCTATTTACATTGCATAGCCTCCTTTATATAAACGCTTTGCGGCTTGGTACAAAACTTATTCCACGATGTGGGACTAAACAAAATAACATAAAAGCATATTCACTTTATGATATACATATATTGTAACACCCCCTTGAATATGCATCTTCAAAATCTTGAATGCTCCGATAACTTGAAATTATCCATTTTGAAACGTGTATGATGATTGCTCCCCTCATTATTATCTTGCTTGCATATATTCATTCAGTTGTCAGTTTCCTAATTAAAAACCTCTATTAGGAAAACCCAATGGGAAAAACCTTAAACAAGGAAAAGAGTGCAACTTGTAAAATCATATTAATAATTATATTCTTTCTAAAGGGTTTGATACTTCGGGTTCAAAACTATGCCTCATTAAAACCTTACTAAAAAAACCCTACGGGAAAAATCTTAGTGAAGGGAAAAGAGTACAATATAGTATGACATATTTCAATAATTTACTACATCAAATGGAGTTTGATACTTCTGGATCAATTTAATACTTCATTAAAACCTTACAAAGGAAAACCTGATGGGAAAAACTTTAGTCAAGGATAAAAATACAATTTAACTTAAATAACATATTTGAGATGTTATTTCTTGAAAAAAATGTTTGATTCTTCTAGAACAAGATAATGTCTCGTTAAAACCTTAATAAGAAAAACTATAACAACCCGGAGTTTTACAACAATTAATTATCGTCAAATGACGATCATATTGGTTGTTAATTATTATTGGAGTTTTTAATCAGATTGAAATTCTTTTGTAAATTCATTATTTGTTATGTGGGCTGTAGAACTTAATATTGGGCCACGTTTTCATTTATGTGTTTTGCCATGATAAAAATCAGTGGCAAACCCATCCCCTTCCATTTTTTTTCATTCATTCGTTCGCAAGCCCAAAAATCAGATGAGAGTAAAAAGGAAATCGAAAATGGTGGCTAGGGTTTCGATCTCGAACTGCTCGATAACTGGTTGGCCTCGACTTCAACTCCTTCCTTCAAATTTCACGGCTCCGGCTCGCAATCTTCGATTCGTGCTATGGGATAATAGGTGAGTGATTTATTTCGCTCACATCTAATTCTATCGCTCTGTTTCGTGACTTGGGTTTTAAATTGTTTTAGTCGATGATGATTCGCTTATTTAGGGTTTGAATCCCTTTATTTTCGTCGTATATATTTTGTTGAATTCGTCTGTTGTTTTTGTTCTGGCCGATCGATGTTGTTAGCTGCTTGAGATTTATTCGACTTCGATCTTTTTGTTGTCACTGCTGTATGGTTAGACGCACTTGAAAATAAAGTTTTGATTTCTCTGATGTTTTCAATTCACTCGGTCTTGAACAATTTAGGGTTGGATTCGTTCTTTTTGCCTTGGCCATCGCGGCGTTGATTGCTGGCATTTAATTCATGATTTTAGTTCCAAGCTTTATGCTCCGTTGACTTTGGTTAATTGATTATGTGATAATGGTGACTTGGATCATTTCTCTGCAAAAATATTTCCTTTTCGAATTGCAAACTTTATTTTGGTTGGCCTATGTGACTTCGGCACTGTGATTTTTATCATCTGGCTTTGGTTTGAAAATGTTAGGTTCATTGTTGGAGTCATTGTTCCAATGTAGTCTGGTTGTACTTGAGTTATTTGAAGTGATCTATTTCCATATGATCTGGCATTGTCTGATTGCATGTATATATGAAGTCTGATTCCTGTATACTTGATGTGTGCATGTCTACATTGTATAGATATATCTTGTTGAGTTCACCCTGGCTCCTATGTTCATCGTGATCTGCTATCACTGGTTTCATCATGTTGCTGGGCTTAGTTTTGCATATCAGGTCCACTTGAGTTTCGACACATTGTCTTGTACGAGTCTGCACTGATATAAGATTCGTATCATGTTGTTGGCTTAGTTTTGCATATCAGGTCCACTTGAGTTTTGATACATTGTCTTGTACGAGTCTGCACTGCAGTTTCTGGTATCTGACTTTTTCTTGTTCGACATGTCTGCATTGCACTATCCACTGTTGTGTATTTGTGCATTCATGTATGTGTGATAGTTGAGCGTTGTACGACTGTGATATTAGAGTCTGGTATGGTTTTGGTTTCACTGTACTTGATCCTCTGAGTTGCTTGTAGTTGTTTCTGGTTTCACTGCACTTTGAAATATTTGTCTGGTTCACATATTTGCAGCCTTGTTTAATTGCCTGGATTTGTTGAGCTTGGTTTGTTGGTTCATGATCATTTCAGGCTGATTTACTTTGAATCACTCTTGCTGTGGATTTGGTTTTATTGTAGTCGATTGTTTGAGTTCAGATTCATACATGCCGGGTCTGGTATATTGTCTTGACTTTGTACTTGACCATATTCATACTTATGATTCTGGGTCGTATAGTCTACTTACTGGCATCATTAGGTAGTCTGAAGGGTGGCCTTACTTGTATATGGTTTGTGTTGTATTCGAGTCTGGGCTTGTATTTGCAGTGCACCACCCCTTATGTGCATGTTTTCACTTTGCATATCACTGCCTGGTTTTGTTTTCATGTGTATTACTTGATGGCATTGGTTTTGGTGATCACTTTGAATTGCTGTTGACTTTGGGTTTGTTGAATATATGATCTTGGTTCATATGTAAGCTGAGCACTGAGTATTGCTTCGAGTCAGTGTACTCGAGTGTGATCTGTGCATTTTTGTCAATCGATTTCTCTGGTCACTTGATATTGTTTATTTGGCCTATTGCAGTGTCCATGTTTGCAACTGCATTTTTATTGGGATTTGAGTCGTAGCTCGGTATTGACCTTGTTCTGAAAATGTGACATTATTTTATTGCACTTGAGTTGAATCCTGTATTTTGGGTTTGACCTTGTGTTTGATTGTGAGTTTTCATTGTGCATTCGCGTGCACTTCGTTCATTTGATGGTTACTGGGTGGATGCTGTTACAGTTCCATCTGGTTCATTTTGATTTGATTTGATGCCATTTGTTTCTGATTCATTGAGCTTTTGTGTTTCATCACTGTAGTGGCGAGGCAGTGCACGTGAGCGTGTACTGCAGCCAAACAATATGGATTATTTTGTTGTTAATTGTTGTTTAGGCAATTCTGCGGTTTTCATATTATCTTCATTGATAACCTTTTTATTTATCTTGCTGGTTTGTTGTTTAACGCTGTTTAGTGTTATATCTGCCGTTATCCGATTCTCTTATCGAAGAGTTGGATATACGAGATTTCTATGACTATCGTCTATTGCTTATTTAATTATTACTGCTTCTGTGCATTAATAACTGAGTTTGAATTAGACTGACCCGTGTATTATTTTCTTTTGAATTTAATACTCGGGTCAGACCGAGTTATTACAGGTTGTAGATATCCTATTTTGGGTTGTTGCTTGAGCTATGAAGACTTTTCATATCTTATGAAGTAGTCTTCGTCATTTTGTAGTAGTCGTGTCATTGTATAGGATGATATGTATTCATGTATATTATTGTCAATAATGTACTTGTATATATAACTTCCAGAGTCGACAGTTGTAGTTGTATCATATGTATTTTGTCAAATGTATTATAACTGACATCAGTTATATATATGTATGAGACTTTTGTTATCTGTGTTCCGCATTTTTAGTATCTGTGTTATTATTAAATATATTGTCCTAAACTATTATGAACCACCATCGTAGTTCGTTTTATACTGGAATTGGGTATGTCAATGGAAATAAATAAATAAGAGATGAAAAAAAAATATACCACTCCTATCGAGGTAACCAATACTAGTGTAAGGCCTAACTACGGATGGCCGCTCCTATCCAGCCTTATTCTTCGTAATAACAGACAGTATTTCTTTTAATACTCTTTGTTATTGTGAGCATAGAGGTGGGGCGTCACAGTTGGTATCAGAGCTTGGGGTTTATGGATATAATATAAAACATAACTTAGATGGAACATGTGTTACAACTATTTGTCGATGTTTTTAGTTGTGCTTTGAGTCAAAACTAAAGTTTTGAAATTATGTTGAAATTTTTAAATATCTTTATTTAAAAATAAAAGTGAAATTGTGTTCTGATGATTTGATTGATTTGTGTTCTGTTTATCAGAGTGTGCAGCGGGAACAGTGAAACTGTCTTCGCTGAATACAGCTGATAATCTTTTTGGTTTAAAAATCAAAATATGAAATTGAAATAAATTTCATTGGTTGTTTACATAGTTGGGTTTATTTTGTTTCTTTGAAAATTTCGAATCCGGTTAGAGGATTCGAAGCGATTGCAGTTATGTGATTTTTGTTGAGATTTTTGCTATTTTGAATTATCTTCATTGAAGATACATTCGAATGATTTCTTTGTTCATTTTGTAGTACGTACAAATTTGAGTTGCACGTTACTGCATTAATTTTACGTTGAACCAGTGTTTGGTTTAAACGTATTTTGTTGCCGTTATCTATATAACGGGATTTTTACATCGATGCTAAATTTTTGAAGCACGGTGTTTTGTGGCATTTTGATGAATGAAAATTCACTGATATTACATTTTGATGTGAATTATTTTGATGAGATTTTGACGTATAAAATTTACTGTCGCTTTGGCTTCAGTAACCGTCAATTTTAAAGTGGATTTTCAAGCGGTTATTCCGCAATGCTAATTTGAGATTTGTTTTACGATGTTTTGGGAAGTGCAATTTCCTTTACGGAATTGCTACTGAGGTTGCTGTTTTAATCACGTGTTCTGAAAATTGTTTTAAATTTTTTACAGTTTACGCTTTCAAAAGAATGAGGAAGCGATTTAAACGATTCAGCAAAATCGAGGACTATGAACCCTTTCTTTTACTGATTCGCTTAATTCCGGACTTG
The DNA here is from genome assembly GCA_030737815.1 of Allium fistulosum. Taxonomy (NCBI): domain Eukaryota; kingdom Viridiplantae; phylum Streptophyta; class Magnoliopsida; order Asparagales; family Amaryllidaceae; genus Allium; species Allium fistulosum. The sequence continues at coordinate 697,269,794 of CM060904.1, forward strand.
TTCATTTGAGAACGTAAAATGTTAATTATATAAAATACAAAATGTTTACAGTTTGCGCTTTCAAAAGAATGAGGAAGCGATTTAAACGATTCAGCAAAATCGAGGACTATGAACCCTTTCTTTAATTTACTGATTCGCTTAATTCCGGACTTGTCCGTTTGAGAACGTAAAATGTTAATTATATAAAATACAAAAATTTTATAGTTTGCGCTTTCAAAAGAATAAGGAAGCGATTTAAACGATTCAGCAAAATCGAGGACTATGAACCCTTGCATTTACTGATTCGCTTAATTCCAGACTTGTCCGTTTGAGAATGTAAAATGTATTTTTACAAAATACACAATTTTGCACTTTCAAGGAAACAATGAAGAGAATCAAACGATTTAGTAAAACACGTGGTATGGGACATGTGCGTTTGCTATTTCAGTTAATTCCGAACTCGTTAATTGAAACATCTGCTGTTTGATGATTCTGATGATTTTGTGTGCTTTCGAGCCACTATGTTGGACCTTCGGGTCATCTACTGGACCTTCGGGTCATTTGTTGGGCTTTCGGGCCACTCTGATGGACCTTCGGGTCAAATACCAGTACTAGACCTTTGGGTCACTCTGCGGACCTTCGGGTCATTTGTTGGGCGCCAAAAATTATGTTGAGTACTTGGTAGGCTTCGGCCATTTGTTGATGCACGTGCGACGTAGCTAAAAACTCGCCATCTGATGGGATCGATCCAACCTTTTATGTTGATTTTCTAGATTATCTTAATTGATTTCTAGATATTTGTTGTTTCCAATTATCTGTAGGTAATTGGATATTTGTTGTTTTTGATTATTGTTTTTGATAATCGGATATTTGTTGTTTCTGATTATCGTTTTTGATAATTAGATATTTGATGTTTTCAGATTATCGTTTTTGATAATTAGATATTTGATGTTTTCGGATTATCGTTTTTGATAATTGGATATTTGTTGTTTCTGATTATCGTTTTTGATAATCGGATATTTGTTGTTTCTGATTATCGTTTTTGATAATTAGATATTTGATGTTTTCTGATTATCGTTTTTGATAATTGGATATTTGATGTTTCGAATTATCGTTTTTGATAATTGGATATTTGTTGTTTTTTATTATCGTTTTTGATAATTAGATATTTGATGTTTTCTGATTATCGTTTTTGATAATTAGATATTTGATGTTTTCTGATTATCGTTTTTGATAATTAGATATTTGTTGACTTGTGATTTCTGATTATCGTTTTTGATAATCGGATATTTGTTGTTTCTAATTATCGTTTTTGATAATTAGATATTTGATGTTTTCAGATTATCGTTTTTGATAATTAGATATTTGATGTTTTCTGATTATCGTTTTTGATAATTAGATATTTGATGTTTTCTGATTATCGTTTTGATAATCGGATATTTGTTGTTTATGATTATCGTTTTTGATAATTAGATATTTGATGTTTTCTGATTATCGTTTTTGATAATTAGATATTTGATGTTTTCTGATTATCGTTTTGATAATCGGATATTTGTTGTTCCTGATTATCGTTTTTGATAATTAGATATTTGATGTTTTCTAATTATCGTTTTTGATAATTAGATATTTGATGTTTTCTGATTATCGTTTTTGATAATTAGATATTTGATGTTTTCTGATTATCGTTTTTGATAATTAGATATTTGTTGACTTGTGATTTCTGATTATCGTTTTTGATAATCGGATATTTGTTATTTCTGATTATCGTTTTTGATAATTAGATATTTGATGTTTTCGGATTATCGTTTTTGATAATTGCATTTATTCAGTTTTGTTGTTTTCTGATTATCTATTTGATAATTAGGTTTTGTTGAGAATTTGTGAATTTCTTTTATGGAATTAAAAGATTTCTTTGGCGTTTGTGTTCTCGACCTCTATTTTCTAGCTTAACCAGTTTATGTTAGAAAAATAATTGTTATTGACGACTTAAATTATGAAAATTGCGGGGACGCAATTTTTATAAGGAGGGGAGTCTATAACAACCCGGAGTTTTACAATAATTAATTATCGTCAAATGACGATCATATTGGTTGTTAATTATTATTGGAATTTTTAATCGGATTGAAATTCTTTTGTAAATTCATTATTTGTTATGTGGGCTGTAGAACTTAATATTGGGCCACGTTTTCATTTATGTGTTTTGTCGTGATAAAAATCAGTGGCAAACCCGTCCCCTTCCATTTTTTTCATTCATTCGTTCGCAAGCCCAAAAATCAGACGAGAGCAAAAAGGAATCGAAAATGGTGGATAGGGTTTCGATCTCGAACTGCTCGATTCCTGGTTGGCCTCGACTTCAACTCCTTCCTTCAAATTTCACGGCTCCGGCTCGCAATCTTCGATTCGTGCTATGGGATAATAGGTGAGTGATTTATTTCGCTCACATCTAATTCTATTGCTCTGTTTCGTGACTTTGGTTTTAAATTGTTTTAGTCGATGATGATTCGCTTATTTAGGGTTTGAATCCCTTTATTTTCGTCGTATATATTTTGTTGAATTCGTCTGTTGTTTTTGTTCTGGCCGATCGATGTTGTTAGCTGCTTGAGATTTATCTGACTTCGATCTTTTTGTTGTCACCGTTGTATGGTTAGATGCACTTGAAAAATAAAGTTTTGATTTCTCTGATGTTTTCAATTCACTCGGTTTTGAACACTTTAGGGTTGGATTCGTTCTTTTTGCCTTGGTCATCACGGCGTTGATTGCTGGCATTTAATTCATGATTTTAGTTCCGAGCTTTACGCTCCATTGACTTTGGTTACTTGATTATGTGATAATGGTGACTTGGATCATTCTCTGCAAAAATATTTCCTTTTCGAATTGCAAACTTGATTTTGGGTTGGCCTATGTGACTTCGACACTGTGATTTTTATCATCTGGCTTTGGTTTGAAAATGTTAGGTTCATTCTTGGAGTCTTTGTTCCAATGTAGTCTGGTTGTACTTGAGTTATTTGAAGTGATATATTTCCATATGATCTGGCATTGTCTGATTGCATGTATATATGAAGTCTGATTCCTGTATACTTGATGTGTGCATGTCTACATTGTATAGATATATCTTGTTGAGTTCACCCTGGCTCCTGTGTTCATCGTGATCTGCTATCACTGGTTTCATCATGTTGCTGGGCTTAGTTTTGCATATCAGATCCACTTGAGTTTCGACACATTGTCTTGTACGAGTCTGCACTGATATAAGATTCGTATCATGTTGTTGGCTTAGTTTTGCATATCAGGTCCACTTGAGTTTTGATACATTGTCTTGTACGAGTCTGCACTGCAGTTTCTGGTATCTGACTTTGTCTTGTTCGACATGTCTGCATTGCACTATCCACTGTTGTGTATTTGTGCATTCATGTATGTGTGATAGTTGAGCGTTGTACGACTGTGATATTAGAGTCTGGTATGGTTTTGGTTTCACTGTACTTGATCCTCTGAGTTGCTTGTAGTTGTTTCTGGTTTCACTGCACTTTGAAATATTTGTCTGGTTCACATATTTGCAGCCTTGTTTAATTGCCTGGATTTGTTGAGCTTGGTTTGTTGGTTCATGATCATTTCAGGCTGATTTACTTTGAATCACTCTTGCTGTGGATTTGGTTTTATTGTAGTCGATTGTTTGAGTTCAGATTCATACATGCCGGGTCTGGTATATTGTCTTGACTTTGTACTTGACCATATTCATACTTATGATTCTGGGTCGTATAGTCTACTTACTGGCATCATTAGGTAGTCTGAAGGGTGGCCTTACTTGTATATGGTTTGTGTTGTATTCGAGTCTGGGCTTGTATTTGCAGTGCACCACCCCTTATGTGCATGTTTTCACTTTGCATATCACTGCCTGGTTTTGTTTTCATGTGTATTACTTGATGGCATTGGTTTTGGTGATCACTTTGAATTGCTGTTGACTTTGGGTTTGTTGAATATATGATCTTGGTTCATATGTAAGCTGAGCACTGAGTATTGCTTCGAGTCAGTGTACTCGAGTGTGATCTGTGCATTTTTGTCAATCGATTTCTCTGGTCACTTGATATTGTTTATTTGGCCTATTGCAGTGTCCATGTTTGCAACTGCATTTTTATTGGGATTTGAGTCGTAGCTCGGTATTGACCTTGTTCTGAAAATGTGACATTATTTTATTGCACTTGAGTTGAATCCTGTATTTTGGGTTTGACCTTGTGTTTGATTGTGAGTTTTCATTGTGCATTCGCGTGCACTTCGTTCATTTGATGGTTACTGGGTGGATGCTGTTACAGTTCCATCTGGTTCATTTTGATTTGATTTGATGCCATTTGTTTCTGATTCATTGAGCTTTTGTGTTTCATCACTGTAGTGGCGAGGCAGTGCACGTGAGCGTGTACTGCAGCCAAACAATATGGATTATTTTGTTGTTAATTGTTGTTTAGGCAATTCTGCGGTTTTCATATTATCTTCATTGATAACCTTTTTATTTATCTTGCTGGTTTGTTGTTTAACGCTGTTTAGTGTTATATCTGCCGTTATCCGATTCTCTTATCGAAGAGTTGGATATACGAGATTTCTATGACTATCGTCTATTGCTTATTTAATTATTACTGCTTCTGTGCATTAATAACTGAGTTTGAATTAGACTGACCCGTGTATTATTTTCTTTTGAATTTAATACTCGGGTCAGACCGAGTTATTACAGGTTGTAGATATCCTATTTTGGGTTGTTGCTTGAGCTATGAAGACTTTTCATATCTTATGAAGTAGTCTTCGTCATTTTGTAGTAGTCGTGTCATTGTATAGGATGATATGTATTCATGTATATTATTGTCAATAATGTACTTGTATATATAACTTCCAGAGTCGACAGTTGTAGTTGTATCATATGTATTTTGTCAAATGTATTATAACTGACATCAGTTATATATATGTATGAGACTTTTGTTATCCGTGTTCCGCATTTTTAGTATCTGTGTTATTATTAAATATATTGTCCTAAACTATTATGAACCACCATCGTAGTTCGTTTTATACTGGAATTGGGTATGTCAATGGAAATAAATAAATAAGAGATGAAAAAAAAATATACCACTCCTATCGAGGTAACCAATACTAGTGTAAGGCCTAACTACGGATGGCCGCTCCTATCCAGCCTTATTCTTCGTAATAACAGACAGTATTTCTTTTAATACTCTTTGTTATTGTGAGCATAGAGGTGGGGCGTCACAGTTGGTATCAGAGCTTGGGGTTTATGGATATAATATAAAACATAACTTAGATGGAACATGTGTTACAACTATTTGTCGATGTTTTTAGTTGTGCTTTGAGTCAAAACTAAAGTTTTGAAATTATGTTGAAATTTTTAAATATCTTTATTTAAAAATAAAAGTGAAATTGTGTTCTGATGATTTGATTGATTTGTGTTCTGTTTATCAGAGTGTGCAGCGGGAACAGTGAAACTGTCTTCGCTGAATACAGCTGATAATCTTTTTGGTTTAAAAATCAAAATATGAAATTGAAATAAATTTCATTGGTTGTTTACATAGTTGGGTTTATTTTGTTTCTTTGAAAATTTCGAATCCGGTTAGAGGATTCGAAGCGATTGCAGTTATGTGATTTTTGTTGAGATTTTTGCTATTTTGAATTATCTTCATTGAAGATACATTCGAATGATTTCTTTGTTCATTTTGTAGTACGTACAAATTTGAGTTGCACGTTACTGCATTAATTTTACGTTGAACCAGTGTTTGGTTTAAACGTATTTTGTTGCCGTTATCTATATAACGGGATTTTTACATCGATGCTAAATTTTTGAAGCACGGTGTTTTGTGGCATTTTGATGAATGAAAATTCACTGATATTACATTTTGATGTGAATTATTTTGATGAGATTTTGACGTATAAAATTTACTGTCGCTTTGGCTTCAGTAACCGTCAATTTTAAAGTGGATTTTCAAGCGGTTATTCCGCAATGCTAATTTGAGATTTGTTTTACGATGTTTTGGGAAGTGCAATTTCCTTTACGGAATTGCTACTGAGGTTGCTGTTTTAATCACGTGTTCTGAAAATTATTTTAAATTTTTTACAGTTTACGCTTTCAAAAGAATGAGGAAGCGATTTAAACGATTCAGCAAAATCGAGGACTATGAACCCTTTCTTTTACTGATTCGCTTAATTCCGGACTTGTTCATTTGAGAACGTAAAATGTTAATTATATAAAATACAAAATGTTTACAGTTTGCGCTTTCAAAAGAATGAGGAAGCGATTTAAACGATTCAGCAAAATCGAGGACTATGAACCCTTTCTTTAATTTACTGATTCGCTTAATTCCGGACTTGTCCGTTTGAGAACGTAAAATGTTAATTATATAAAATACAAAAATTTTATAGTTTGCGCTTTCAAAAGAATAAGGAAGCGATTTAAACGATTCAGCAAAATCGAGGACTATGAACCCTTGCATTTACTGATTCGCTTAATTCCAGACTTGTCCGTTTGAGAATGTAAAATGTATTTTTACAAAATACACAATTTTGCTCTTTCAAGGAAACAATGAAGAGAATCAAACGATTTAGTAAAACACGTGGTATGGGACATGTGCGTTTGCTATTTCAGTTAATTCCAGACTCGTTAATTGAAACATCTGCTGTTTGATGATTCTGATGATTTTGTGTGCTTTCGAGCCACTATGTTGGACCTTCGGGTCATCTACTGGACCTTCGGGTCATTTGTTGGGCTTTCGGGCCACTCTGATGGACCTTCGGGTCAAATACCAGTACTAGACCTTTGGGTCACTCTGCGGACCTTCGGGTCATTTGTTGGGCGCCAAAAATTATGTTGAGTACTTGGTAGGCTTCGGCCATTTGTTGATGCACGTGCGACGTAGCTAAAAACTCGCCATCTGATGGGATCGATCCAACCTTTTATGTTGATTTTCTAGATTATCTTAATTGATTTCTAGATATTTGTTGTTTCCAATTATCTGTAGGTAATTGGATATTTGTTGTTTTTGATTATTGTTTTTGATAATCGGATATTTGTTGTTTCTGATTATCGTTTTTGATAATTAGATATTTGATGTTTTCAGATTATCGTTTTTGATAATTAGATATTTGATGTTTTCGGATTATCGTTTTTGATAATTGGATATTTGTTGTTTCTGATTATCGTTTTTGATAATCGGATATTTGTTGTTTCTGATTATCGTTTTTGATAATTAGATATTTGATGTTTTCTGATTATCGTTTTTGATAATTGGATATTTGATGTTTCGAATTATCGTTTTTGATAATTGGATATTTGTTGTTTTTTATTATCGTTTTTGATAATTAGATATTTGATGTTTTCTGATTATCGTTTTTGATAATTAGATATTTGATGTTTTCTGATTATCGTTTTTGATAATTAGATATTTGTTGACTTGTGATTTCTGATTATCGTTTTTGATAATCGGATATTTGTTGTTTCTAATTATCGTTTTTGATAATTAGATATTTGATGTTTTCAGATTATCGTTTTTGATAATTAGATATTTGATGTTTTCTGATTATCGTTTTTGATAATTAGATATTTGATGTTTTCTGATTATCGTTTTGATAATCGGATATTTGTTGTTTATGATTATCGTTTTTGATAATTAGATATTTGATGTTTTCTGATTATCGTTTTTGATAATTAGATATTTGATGTTTTCTGATTATCGTTTTGATAATCGGATATTTGTTGTTCCTGATTATCGTTTTTGATAATTAGATATTTGATGTTTTCTAATTATCGTTTTTGATAATTAGATATTTGATGTTTTCTGATTATCGTTTTTGATAATTAGATATTTGATGTTTTCTGATTATCGTTTTTGATAATTAGATATTTGTTGACTTGTGATTTCTGATTATCGTTTTTGATAATCGGATATTTGTTATTTCTGATTATCGTTTTTGATAATTAGATATTTGATGTTTTCGGATTATCGTTTTTGATAATTGCATTTATTCAGTTTTGTTGTTTTCTGATTATCTATTTGATAATTAGGTTTTGTTGAGAATTTGTGAATTTCTTTTATGGAATTAAAAGATTTCTTTGGCGTTTGTGTTCTCGACCTCTATTTTCTAGCTTAACCAGTTTATGTTAGAAAAATAATTGTTATTGACGACTTAAATTATGAAAATTGCGGGGACGCAATTTTTATAAGGAGGGGAGTCTATAACAACCCGGAGTTTTACAATAATTAATTATCGTCAAATGACGATCATATTGGTTGTTAATTATTATTGGAATTTTTAATCGGATTGAAATTCTTTTGTAAATTCATTATTTGTTATGTGGGCTGTAGAACTTAATATTGGGCCACGTTTTCATTTATGTGTTTTGTCGTGATAAAAATCAGTGGCAAACCCGTCCCCTTCCATTTTTTTCATTCATTCGTTCGCAAGCCCAAAAATCAGACGAGAGCAAAAAGGAATCGAAAATGGTGGATAGGGTTTCGATCTCGAACTGCTCGATTCCTGGTTGGCCTCGACTTCAACTCCTTCCTTCAAATTTCACGGCTCCGGCTCGCAATCTTCGATTCGTGCTATGGGATAATAGGTGAGTGATTTATTTCGCTCACATCTAATTCTATTGCTCTGTTTCGTGACTTTGGTTTTAAATTGTTTTAGTCGATGATGATTCGCTTATTTAGGGTTTGAATCCCTTTATTTTCGTCGTATATATTTTGTTGAATTCGTCTGTTGTTTTTGTTCTGGCCGATCGATGTTGTTAGCTGCTTGAGATTTATCTGACTTCGATCTTTTTGTTGTCACCGTTGTATGGTTAGATGCACTTGAAAAATAAAGTTTTGATTTCTCTGATGTTTTCAATTCACTCGGTTTTGAACACTTTAAGGTTGGATTCGTTCTTTTTGCCTTGGTCATCACGGCGTTGATTGCTGGCATTTAATTCATGATTTTAGTTCCGAGCTTTACGCTCCATTGACTTTGGTTACTTGATTATGTGATAATGGTGACTTGGATCATTCTCTGCAAAAATATTTCCTTTTCGAATTGCAAACTTGATTTTGGGTTGGCCTATGTGACTTCGACACTGTGATTTTTATCATCTGGCTTTGGTTTGAAAATGTTAGGTTCATTCTTGGAGTCTTTGTTCCAATGTAGTCTGGTTGTACTTGAGTTATTTGAAGTGATATATTTCCATATGATCTGGCATTGTCTGATTGCATGTATATATGAAGTCTGATTCCTGTATACTTGATGTGTGCATGTCTACATTGTATAGATATATCTTGTTGAGTTCACCCTGGCTCTTGTGTTCATCGTGATCTGCTATCACTAGTTTCATCATGTTGCTGGGCTTAGTTTTGCATATCAGATCCACTTGAGTTTCGACACATTGTCTTGTACGAGTCTGCACTGATATAAGATTCGTATCATGTTGTTGGCTTAGTTTTGCATATCAGGTCCACTTGAGTTTTGATACATTGTCTTGTACGAGTCTGCACTGCAGTTTCTGGTATCTGACTTTGTCTTGTTCGACATGTCTGCATTGCACTATCCACTGTTGTGTATTTGTGCATTCATGTATGTGTGATAGTTGAGCGTTGTACGACTGTGATATTAGAGTCTGGTATGGTTTTGGTTTCACTGTACTTGATCCTCTGAGTTGCTTGTAGTTGTTTCTGGTTTCACTGCACTTTGAAATATTTGTCTGGTTCACATATTTGCAGCCTTGTTTAATTGCCTGGATTTGTTGAGCTTGGTTTGTTGGTTCATGATCATTTCAGGCTGATTTACTTTGAATCACTCTTGCTGTGGATTTGGTTTTATTGTAGTCGATTGTTTGAGTTCAGATTCATACATGCCGGGTCTGGTATATTGTCTTGACTTTGTACTTGACCATATTCATACTTATGATTCTGGGTCGTATAGTCTACTTACTGGCATCATTAGGTAGTCTGAAGGGTGGCCTTACTTGTATATGGTTTGTGTTGTATTCGAGTCTGGGCTTGTATTTGCAGTGCACCACCCCTTATGTGCATGTTTTCACTTTGCATATCACTGCCTGGTTTTGTTTTCATGTGTATTACTTGATGGCATTGGTTTTGGTGATCACTTTGAATTGCTGTTGACTTTGGGTTTGTTGAATATATGATCTTGGTTCATATGTAAGCTGAGCACTGAGTATTGCTTCGAGTCAGTGTACTCGAGTGTGATCTGTGCATTTTTGTCAATCGATTTCTCTGGTCACTTGATATTGTTTATTTGGCCTATTGCAGTGTCCATGTTTGCAACTGCATTTTTATTGGGATTTGAGTCGTAGCTCGGTATTGACCTTGTTCTGAAAATGTGACATTATTTTATTGCACTTGAGTTGAATCCTGTATTTTGGGTTTGACCTTGTGTTTGATTGTGAGTTTTCATTGTGCATTCGCGTGCACTTCGTTCATTTGATGGTTACTGGGTGGATGCTGTTACAGTTCCATCTGGTTCATTTTGATTTGATTTGATGCCATTTGTTTCTGATTCATTGAGCTTTTGTGTTTCATCACTGTAGTGGCGAGGCAGTGCACGTGAGCGTGTACTGCAGCCAAACAATATGGATTATTTTGTTGTTAATTGTTATTTAGGCAATTCTGCGGTTTTCATATTATCTTCATTGATAACCTTTTTATTTATCTTGCTGGTTTGTTGTTTAACGCTGTTTAGTGTTATATCTGCCGTTATCCGATTCTCTTATCGAAGAGTTGGATATACGAGATTTCTATGACTATCGTCTATTGCTTATTTAATTATTACTGCTTCTGTGCATTAATAACTGAGTTTGAATTAGACTGACCCGTGTATTATTTTCTTTTGAATTTAATACTCGGGTCAGACCGAGTTATTACAGGTTGTAGATATCCTGCTTTGGGTTGCTGCTTGAGCTATGAAGACTTTTCATATCTTATGAAGTAGTCTTCGTCATTTTGTAGTAGTCGTGTCATTGTATAGGATGATATGTATTCATGTATATTATTGTCAATAATGTACTTGTATATATAACTTCCAGAGTCGACAGTTGTAGTTGTATCATATGTATTTTGTCAAATGTATTATAATTGACATCAGTTATATATATGTATGAGACTTTTGTTATCTGTGTTCCGCATTTTTAGTATCTGTGTTATTATTAAATATATTGTCCTAAACTATTATGAACCACCATCGTAGTTCGTTTTATACTGGAATTGGCTATGTCAATGGGAATAAATAAATAAGTGATGAAAAATAAAAAAAAAATATACCACTCCTATCGAGGTAACCAATACTAGTGTAAGGCCTAACTACGGATGGCCGCTCCTATCCAGCCTTATTCTTCGTAATAACAGACAGTATTTCTTTTAATACTCTTTGTTATTGTGAGCATAGAGGTGGGGCATCACAAAAACCCGGTGGGAAAAATCTTAAATAAGGGAAAAGAGTACATTATAACTTATTTTCAAATGTTATTGGGGAGTTGATACTTCTGGATCAAGATAATGCCTCATTAAAACCTTACTAATAAAACCCAGTGGGAAAAATCTTAGTTAAGGAAAAAGAGTGCATTATAAAATACTTATGGATGCTCCCCCTGATTGAAAAGTTTTCTCTGAATTCGTATTCGTCTTTCAATAACTTAAATTGGTTATAGATACTTCTAGATCCATAAATATGTATCTCATTAATAATATAATTTATTAATAGTTTCGTTCGATACAATCAAAATTTCCAAGATTGTTTCTTCCAAATATGATTTGCATTTTATGCATTTTGTTTGCTACCTTTATGAAAAACACATCTTGTGCTTTCATTTTTATGCTTCAGATCAGTTTTGCATATTGCAACTACACCTTTGATGAATATTAAAAGTTCCATTACAACAATACTTAAAAGCAGGAAGTAACCTACTCATCTTGAAGTGCATCAAGATTTTCATTACAGCAATACTTAGAAGAAGGTTGTAATCTACATTCCATGTTCTTTGCATTCTTTATAATCATCAAAATTATTTATATTCTTCAAGAACTTATATATTTTAATAAGTTTTGCATATCGCAACTAACACTTCAATGGATATTAAGAGTTTCATTACAACAATACTTAAAAATAGGAAGTAATCTATTCATCATGAATTATATCAAGATTTTCATTACAACAATACTTAAAATAGGTTGTAATCTACGCTTCTTGTTCTTTGCATTCTTTATAACCACGGAAGTTATTTATATTCTTCAGGAATTTGTATACTTTCATCATTTAATATGATTTAAACCATATTAATACCTTCGGGGTATATTAAACATTTCAAGTACATTCACTACTTTGCGGACTACATGTCCATATTTCTGTATTAGTAAAGGGTTCATAATGGCCAGTCATGTTTTCCCCTAATTCAGGATCCTTAATCTATTTATAAACATAAGCGCTTTATTATTTACAAATTTATCATCGATGATTATTTCTTGTCAGTTATAGACATGATTTATTGAGATCTCTTTGATTACCATGTTTTAGGTACCTAAACCACTTCTAAGGTAATTTGACAATCATGTCATTAGTCTCTTCAAGAGCACCCTTAAGTGTTTCTTCAAGAACACCCACATCTTTTATTTGGCATCTTTATTACTTACTCCAAAAGTATTTCAAACTGACTTTTGTACCATATTTCAGATGTGGTTTACACATTTTGATCCTTCAGGGATTCAAATCTATATTGTAGAAAGTCTACTAGGGATATTATTAATAATTTATTCAATTTACTTAATATTTTGCATCATTATACATGTTAACAAATACCTGACACTAATGATCAAAATGAACTTGTATCCCTTTATCCTCCCCCTCAATGTTAACAAGCATTGTCATATTAAATAATAACCATCTTTGGATTCTTATTTTGATCCATTATCATATTGCTACTAGCAAATACACCATACATATTAATTATAAGAGGATAATTCTTTTATCAATTGATAAGATGCATTCAAGTGATATTTGTGAGCTTCTGGCTCATGTTTAAATATGGGATTCAATTATGCCAAATTTCGTAAAATATAATTCATTTGAAATTGTATCAAATTTTTCTAAAATAAGCTTCTGGCTTTTAATTTTAGAAATAACGCAAAGATATTCTTTGACGTTTTCATTATAGTTCCAATATGGTCGCCATTCATTTATATATCCTCAAAACTCAACAAATTTCTTTTAAATTTGCTTGAGTATAATGTATTTTGAATTAAGATATATGTACCATTTGGTAATACTATATGGGCTCTTCCGGACCCTTCAATTATATTAGCAGATTTGCTATGGTTGAAATTTTTAGCTAAAATATTTTCAGATGGTTCAATGAAAAACTTCTGGTTTGTCAAAATCATATGAGTAGTTGCACTATCTAGGCATATATTATCACTCAAATATTGATAGTCCATATCTTAAGAATTAAAGACAATATAGTTAGTCAACTATTAAAATTTATAAGCATTAAATAAATGCTAATACTTCCAAAAAATATATTAAAATGGACTACTGATTAAAACACAACATCCATCGGTACGTTATTTCAATTAGTTCTGAAAGGAAAAACATACAAGCACCAACTTCCAACTGGTTGAAACTTCAGGTTCAACCACTATTGTCTTGTGTTTGGAAGTGTGACCATCTTCTAGTGGTCATAACGCTCCTTCAGGGATTTCCATAAGTAAAGATGATCTTTTTCGGTTAATTTTCTTATTTTAAGATTGTCATGGATATGACACCTTAAAAATATAAGAGCTTTTGTTTTGTCCTATTGGGACATATTACTATCATTTTTATAGAGATCAATGTTCCAAGAGATCATAGTGTTTCATTTTTCTATTGAGAAATCTGATTAAAAGGACGGTCTATGAAGACCTTCAACGAAGACATAATGCAGAACTTTTGTATGTTCAAGCAAAAATTTGATTAGAGATCACAGTGTTGCATTTTCTATTTTATACCAGTTAACCATGCATGCATCTTAAGCCGAACTTGATAATTGTATTGTTGTTGTAAACTGCTATTTGCTTCAAAGTATATGACTTCAGTTGTCGGGGAAAAACAACATATTTGTATAAACAAATGAACATCATATTAGGAGTACATCAATTGGCTAAATATTAGAGCCAAAGTACAAAACACACTTTAAATTATAAAATGCCTCATGATAATGATAATGTAAAACAACCCTCCGTTTCAGAACTATGAAAAATAGAAGTTGACAAAAATGACATGTCAAACCAAATAAAATTTGGGCATTGTTACATAACAAAAATGACCATGATGCACAAATGCATTATTAACCTCCTATGGCATGTTTAACTTTTATATGCAGTAACCTAGATTCATTTACCAAAAAGAAAGACCCAAAAAAAAATTTGTTTGTGTTAATTGGATGGTTCGAATTAATTATTTGCATTGATTTAAACAAGATCAGAAGTAACATTCTCACTACAGGGTCCCTAGAGATGCATGATTGTAAGAAAAGATAAGACTATCTAGTTCCATCAAAAAAAAACATATTTTATTTTATACTACTGAACAAAAAGGATCTTGCTGTAGATCTTGGAAATATATGAGGAAAATTAACAGGATTTGATTCAGGAGGATTATGGATGATTTTCCATAACTTACATCATGCCTTCTTGTTACAGAAAATTACAAGATAACTTCCGATTCCCCTTTTTTTTTTTAAATGCTCGGCGGTTTCCCATTTTATATGTTTATGCATCGTTTTGTTTGAAAACCATTTGTTATGCTACATCATATGACTTGAGTGGCGGCTACTATCAAAATGAAAAGAGGATGATAAGATATTAGCCTTTCACTGCATTAAGTTTCATGGAGTCGCAAATCTTTTTTTTTTGTATTCTCTTAACTGTTTTTGAATACTGGTTTGCAGTTAAGGAAAATAGTTTGAAGTAAAATGCTAACTGAAACAAATCAATGGCTACACACATCAGTGAGTACCGACACAACACACAGATGCAATAAGGCTTCACTACAACAGTGAGCAAAGGTAGCATTCAATATACAGGTAGTGTGGACCAAAAAGGGTTCAGGCAAAACTTCAACCAAGCATGAAACAACTTAAAACCATTTACTGACATGATCATCAACACACATAAGGTATCAGTATAAGGCAAGGCAACGAAATAGATTAACACATTCAAGGAAGGATGAACAGAGTCTTGCATTCACTGACATAGTAACTAGTATCATTTTCAAATCAAGCATTAGCAAAGAGACTGAAATGAACTCGCATATGCAGAGGTGATCAGAAAACAGAAAAGCAAACAAGCATGGTCTTAGTGGAGCGGATCACATGTACAATTCAAGGAAACAAAGCACCGATAATATAAAAGACGAAGTCAAAGTCAAGGCCAAAAATGCAACCATGGGTCTAGGTATATACATCTATACATTCGCACTTATATCAAAATGACTAGATTGCTTAAATCACTATAGTTACAAAGGAACATACCTTCTATCATGATGCCTTTGGATAACTTTCCACCACCTTCCCAGATAGCCCAAATGAAATGGAGCCAAAAGTGAATTTGAAGTCAGAAGTTGTGAGCGTCTAGGAAGGTGCTGAAGAGATAAGATGCAAGATCTTTTTTTTTCATCAGTATAATACTCCTGTGGCCCTTCCTCATCGCTATCGGATCCAGATCCACTTTTAAGACCAGCAAGCGTCCGGATACCACCCGAACGTTTCGTTTTATTACTCTTACTCCTTGAAACACCACCACTCATCGACGCTAGAACAGGATAGGGAACAGAAGGTTGAGGCATAGGAACAGCTGAAGAGACAACGGCTACAACAGCGACTTGAGGGCCTGATGCTATGGGAAGAGGATCTGAATCGAGGCTATCCTCGTTTTCAAAGAAGGATTGGATTGCAGAATCGATCTGAAAATTGTGAGATTCGAGGTAAAATTGAGCTTCTTCTTTAGATGAAGAAGTAATGTTCACGAAATTTGAAATTAGATCTACAAAATGAAATTAGATCTCAAGAGAAAAGTAATAGATCTTAAATGCATAAAGAAAATCTTAAAGTAAAACATCGTGCTGATAATGTGTTATAAAATAAAGAAAATAGAAGCCATTAGAGAGAGAACAATTTTATTCATACAAAGATTAGTTCTCTATTTACATTACATAGCCTCCTTTATATAAACGCTTTGCAGCTTGGTACAAAACTTATTCCACGATGTGGGACTAAACAAAATAACATAAAAGCATATTCACTTTATGATATACATATATTGTAACAATACACACATATACATTCATGTTTTAAATGAAAAATCAAGTTTTCAAAAAATTGCATGGAGTGAGACTCAAACCCGGATCACTAGTTTAGAAGGCAAGTGCTCTAACCAAATGAGCTATGATAACTTTTACTTATCAACAGAATTCAGCCGGTTGAATAATATCATTCAGACGGCTGAATGATGAAACAAAGCATAATTTTTTATGCAGTTTCAGCCGGCTGAATGACTTTATTCAGACGGCTGAATTAGGCCAAAAATAGCCTATTTTTTTTACTGTTTTCGATTTTTAAAATTCAGAAGGCTAAATAAATCCACTGAATAAATCCATTCAGCCGGCTGAATATTTTTTCAACGGCTATTTTATGAAAAGACACATCTTCAAACCAACAGTTGCACCTGTTCTTTTCAATATCGCCTTTCATCAATGGTTGCAACTTTTTAATCTCTATAAATAGATTTCATAATTCAACAAATAGAACTACAACTAATTTTAATATTCTTGAATTCTTATCTCTTATTCTCTATTTTCAAACTGCACTCAGACTGCTTACATTCTCTGATCGTTGATCGCTCCATCTTCCACAATTCTCAAGCACATTACACTACATATCATAAAGGAGAAGATTATAGGAAGATTGTAATTAATTGACTTATCAGTGCTATTTAAAGAGCACACTACAGTCAGATACTTTTGTTATTTGCAAAGAAGTCATGTTCGGTTGCTCAGTCGGTAGAAGTCCTATTCGGTTGCTTGGGCGGTAGAAGTCATGTTCGGTTGCTCAGGCGGTGTAAACCTATTTCTCCGGGTTAAGTGAGAGTTGCTAGTTTAATTCCATAAGGAGTCTGGGACTGGACGTAGAACGGGAGTTCGAACCAGTATAAAAATCTCTGGTGTCATTTACTTTACTGCTTTAATTATTTACTTACTTAATTATTATTCCGCACAAGTAGTTTATCCATATTACACGATCCTATAGCACAGTCACTTTCATTTGGTATCAGAGCCTGGAATTCTATCAATCGTCACAACATCATAAAATAATGGCCAGAAAAAGATCCAATCGAAATACAACAAGCAAAATCCCTGTCAAAGCCACCAATGAGGACTACAAAAAGGTACTTTCTGATTTACAAATTTCAATAAAATATAATAATGAATTAGTTAGTATAAGCGATAAGATTTCAAAGCTTAATTTTATTATTATAGAAAAGATGAAATCTGTTGAACTTGAAAATGAGAAATTGAAAAATGAGAAGTTAAATTTCGAAAATCAACTTGGTGTTGTAATAGGGGTTAAGTTTTCTATTAAAGAAAGTGGAAAAGTGAATGAAATGATGAATGTGAGATATTTTGAAGTGGTGAAAGAAGAGACTAGAATTCTCAAGAGAAGTGTAGTAGGAAACGAGCTGGTTCTCACTTAAGGCTAGGATTATGGGCTCATGGACCTCAAAATAAATCATCTCCCATTTACATTTTCTTCATTCTCCTTCCTATAACAATTTCTACCCAAACAAATAACTCCAAATCCCAAATAAAATTACATTTATTTAATAATAGTGTTTTACCAACATCGAATATTCTATACAAATTATTTTCCCTTAATTTCTCCATTTGAAAAAATAATAAACTCTAATCACAATATTAGGCCAATTATAGTAAAAGTTATTCATTAACATAAATAACTAAATAAAAATTCATATTTTACTATAATAAATTTCATAACTCTTTTATTTATTATTATTTAACTTTATAAAATTATAAAATTACTTTTACTTTACATTAAAAATCATTTCAAGCTAAAAACATCAATATCACCTTAAAATAATCAAAATTACCTTTTTATAGTAATTTATAACTTCAAAATATTTAATACCAAATAATTCATTTAATAATTACTCTTACAAATATTTCTTTCAATATAAATAAATATTTCTTTGAAATTATTTTTCCAAATACCAACAATAATTATTTTACTATCAAGATAATTCATTTAATAATTTCATCAAATAAATCCCTATAAATTCTCCAATATTATAATTTAAATCCTAAACCATTCACAATTTATCATTTAAACCAACTTGATTAATTGAATCTCTGTTATTAAATTAATTACTTTCCAACATTGGGTTATTAAGTGAAGAAAATCCAAACGAGCTAATACTCCTTGCTTTTCTACACCCATCTATAATTTGCATACAAATACACAACAATCAACCATTGAACAAATCACACAATCAGTGCCAATCACAAAAATCTCACATGAAGCTCCTTATTACTTTCTCGGGTTAACTCGTAAAGCGTATGGCTTCGACCCATCAAGTACTAAATTGAGCGACTCACACACACCAAAATATTCAATAATTAGGTTCTAGCCCCTGCTTAGGCATATATCACCCATCGTATAAACAACCATTCGAAGCTTAATCGATACCAAAATAACAATTAGACCCTTACAGTGACTTTCCCAAATAATGGATTATCATCCTACCCATTTTTTGTGGTTATTGGCTATGAGTCTGAACAAACTCATTTAGTAAGATACCAAAGTCTCACAACCAAAATACACTTTAGAAGTCGAAATTTTTGGAAAACTCGGAGCAGTCTCAAGACAAAGTGTATTCCGAAAATCCACAACACTGAAACACATTATACAAACATTTCATATATTTAAAAATGGAGTATCCCTTAATTAACTTCAAGGTGTCAGAACATCTACTTTATTTATTACTTTTCAGAGATAAAGATGTAAAATAATCTGTATGCCTTTTTACATTCCAAGATTTTCTAATACATATACAAAATATGGAGGATTGCAAATATATTCAAAAATCTTAAATTTTTCAAATTCTTAAAAATTTCCATATTGTATAAATTGGTCCTCACAGTAAATTAAATTTTCACAAAACAAATCTCAAAACTTTATAAAACACTTGAAATAAAAGTCTATACTTCAACTTAGAGAATTTTAATAAATATACATGTTAACAAGAAAACTTGTCAACACCCCAAAGCAGTGTCTAAAGTGTAGATGTCTCCTTTGAAACTCGTTTTTGATTAGATAGTTAAAACTTTATTATTCCCTTAAAACCACCTTTCGAAATAGGTTTTTTCAGTTAAAACTTCTTCTTGTTCAACCTTTCGACTAAGTCGAAAGGCCTAATTCCCTTTATTATACCTTTTCAACTAGTTAAGTCAAAATTCCTCCTTTTTCGACCTTCCAACTTCCGACTCAGTCGAAACACCTATATCCCTTCCTATTAAGCCTTTCAAACTAGTTTAATTGGTTTAATTATCCTTTCAAAAACCCCTTTCGAAACAGTTGAGGAAACTCAAGGGTTGGACCTTAGGATATGAATTAGATGGAAAGGTTCCGACTTTGTCGAAAGCTTGCCTTTCGATGGCTTGGGTTAGGGCCTATAGATCTAAGGATATTGGCAGGTAAAAGTTTCGACTTACTCAAAAGGTAACCTTTTAATACTTGAGGTTAGGAGTTAAGGCTCTAAGGATATTAGTTGAGCTAAGGGTTTCAACTCACTCAAAAGTCGATCCTTCGATCAAGTTGGCATAAACAGAACATAAACTAAATCTAATAAGAGTACTCAATCAGTCGCATATCCAGAAATATCATAATCTTGCTTTCATTAAGCTAATGCTATATAAATTGATCAAGTCCCCAATCTAATTTCAAAATTAGGGTTTACAAATCTAAGAAAGTACAAGGGTGAAGTGATAGAATTCGGGTCCCCTAAACCAGACCCCTAGGGTCTTATTTATATGTGCGGGTTGGCACCTTTTGAATCAGTCCTTTCGACTTGCTCGAAAGGCGGCCCTAAGACCTTTCATTGCCGTTCTCATTAAGGCATCCTTCCGCATTGCTTTCAAATGGACTTGAGTGCTTTCGACTTCATCGAAAAGGGTAGGTATGCTTCTCCACCTTGTGTTGCTACGTTGTTGCAAGTAAGAAGAGGCATGAGCTTTCGACTTTGCTGATTGATGTGGAACCCGTTCTTCTGGTATATGAGATTGCCATACTGAACTTTAGCAAGTTTTTCTTTTTTAGTTGTGAAAGGTTTCGACCAGTTCAAAAGGCTTAGTTATGCTTTAGAAGTGGTTGCTCTAAAAAAACATCTTTCTATGGAATATGAATGAAGGCGAAACCTTCAATTTCAAAAGTTGTTCCTCAACTTATTCGAAACGTCTTCATGCAGGCAGAAGCTTTTGTTTTGAAAGGAAGCACTTAAAGCGAAAGGGTTCTTTCATCCCCTTTCGACCCCTACGAAAGCTTGTCACACACCTAATCTTTGCCGTGGCATACCTTTGACTCCTTCGAAAGGCTTTGTTCATGCTATCACCCTTTGTAAATTCAACTTTTCTACTCTCCTTGGTTTCGAAAATGTTGAAGTGAGAATTGGTGGTAACAATATATCTCTGCATAAAACAAAAATTTTAACACTTGAAAACTTCATAATATAAAAAGTATCTAACAAAAATGTTGCTCTTTATAGAAATACAATTCAATTTAATAAAATGTAATCAAAATCCTGTCCAAAATTTTTGATTCCATTCAAACCTGCTTTTTTATTTTGATAATCCCATAACTAGGTAAAATCGCGTCACACCAAGGCTGTTCGCATTCATATCCACTTTTAAAATTGCAGAAAGCTAATCTTTTTTGTTAAAAGTCAAGTATAGAAAACAAAGAGAATTTTGTTATACTCATTCTTATTCTCAAAAACTTCTCATCAAAATTAATTTCCTTCCAAAACAAGTTTCAAAACACTTTCTTCTATTTATAACACTTCATCTTAAATAAATCTCATTTTTAAGTCAATTTTTTAAATAACCTAAATATTGTTTTAATTCAACAACTTATTAATTTTTTCCATAAAATCGAATTTATATACATCTTCAATGAGAAGTACTATTGTTATTCCAAAGCATATTTATATCCCAAAATTTCATTTCACTAAAAATCACATTTATTCTTCCGCTTAATGAAACATACATATTAATACATGCAAATATTATCATACAAAATCTTTTTGAAAATTCCTTTTCCAATCCCTCTACCATCAAATTTACAAAATTCACTTTTCCATGTTTTCCAAAATATTTATTATCACTAGCATTATTATTACATAGTCATACTTTACTACACACTTTTAAAAAATACTTCTTGAAATAACTTTTTCTCGAAAATCAATATTTTACTCTAAACGTACATAAAATATATTTTCATTTCAAACTTACATTAAATTGGAAACTTATATATATATATACATTCTAGGTTGGAAAAATACATGATATAAAAGAGAAAAATAGATAACATAGAGACATCAATGCAGCAATAATATATAATAGATGAAATACATAAGCTCATGTGGGTTTACATAAGTGTCAAAAGCCAACAATTATACAAACTATGTCTAATACTTACATCCCATCAGCATAAATACATAAGATGCTACGCCAATAAATGAAATACTCATCTACAAATATACTAGATTTAACAAATGAAACCCTCACTCATCAATAAATGCACCTTTCATCTCATTCCCTATTAGACCTTAATGTGATTGCATCTAGATTTAATTTTTTTTATTATCCGTTTTCACCTGTTAATTACACTTGCTTTATACTATGCATGTTTGACACATAATTTAAAGTATGAATATATTTGATATATTTAAACCTTTTCAAATATCTTACTTAATTAATTTAGAATTAATTAATAAGATTAAGACAATGTTAATAAAGTATTATTTTATTAAAATAACTAGATTAGATCTAGTGAAATCTTCTGGACTTCATAGGCCTACTATGATTTAAATAGGAATTTTCTTTTAAAATCCACTTATTTCACTCATTGCAGGCTGGCCTTGGTTCCATCAACTGTAAAATTTGCTTAGAAGTCCCACTAGCGACTGATTAGACCCCTATCTAGTTTGTCTTTCCCAACATCTACAATATAAGCCATAATGCTCGTGAGATGGTCGTGCCGAGACTCCTATTGGAGGAGCTCTAATCTATGAAAGAAATGTGCATACTATCACAAGTAAGGGTATGAAAACAATGACCCAGAACCTGAATCAATTATGTATCGAGAGGCCCAATTGGATTGCCACTCTCCATCTGTTGAAAGATTGTCCACATTTGATTGCCTTTAGGCAACAGATGGGGCACGTGACTTGCATTTTGACCATCTAAGTGGCGGTGGGCGAGCTAGAAACCCTGAACAAATAGCACCAACAGTCCACTCCTGATCATTGAGGGAAGTTGATGCAGCGCGATACCTTGGAACGAGAACGACATACGCGCACCCCATGCCAAACCCTGAATCGCGATCCTCCATAGGTCGCGAACGAATCACGCTCCTCCTTAGGTTGCGAACGAAGACTAAGTTGTTCCAGCTTAAGTCACAACCAAACCTTATGTCGCGAGATTCCCTATGTCGCGCTCCAGCCTAGGTCGCTGCATACCTTGAATCGTGAAACCCTAGGTCGAACGACATTCCTCAAATCGCTAAGCCCTAAGTCGCGAACGACGTACAGTAAGTCGTGAGCAAATCCAGAACTCGCTGAAGTTAGGTCGCTTCCAGAGCTTCCTTAGGTCGCTGAAGTTAGGTCGCGGACGAGCTTTCTTAGGTCACTGAAGTTAGGTCGCTGAAGTTAGGTCGCGGACGAGCTTCTTTAAGTCGTTGAAGTTTCCTTAAGTCGCTATTTCTGATGCCATGTTTCTTTAGGTCGCGCCATTCCTTATGTCGCTCAGAATTGTTATGTCGCTCAGAACCCTTTTGCTGCTTCCACCTAACTCGCGAACGACCTTTCTTATGTCGCAAAGATGAAGCAACGATATTTCTTAAGTCGCGAACATCTCCAGTTAGGTCGCGAACTCCTTATGTCGCTGGTTGCTGTGCCGAAGATACTTAAGTCGTTTTTCTTAGGTCGAATATTGTTAAGTCGTGTTATATTGTAACCTTTTGTTTGTTAAGTCGTTTGTACTGTTGTGATGTATTTTTCTTAAGTCGTGTGAAGTGTTGTAACGTGTGTTGAGTTGTAATTTCCTATAAATAGGGGTGTGTTGTCATTTGTAAAAAGGAGTTGATTTTTGAATAAAATTTGGTTTGTGCTTTGTGCCACCATTAAAATTGGAAGTTGAGTGTTATCTCCTTTCTCCATTTTCGGATATTCGAGTGCGCTCGAATCAACGAACTTGAAGCTGATTCACAGAATCTCGTGCGCGAGATCAACGTCGAAGAATCGTAGATCTTCTAACGCGGTATCATGCGCGATCAACGTGTTGAAGATAGCTAGAATCCAGTATCTCGAGAGATCAATGGATTTGGGCACTTGGGTATCTTCAATTCATCGATTCATTTTGTTTCATCGATTCATTTTCCGTGAATTCATCAATTCGTGAGTTGTGTGATCCTGTAGGCTGCGTCATTTGGTATCAGAGCGAGGAAACGAACTTTTCCAAGTTCGTTGGATTTCAAGTTTGCGTGATTTGAAGTTTGTGGAATTCGAATGTGAGTTTGCTTGTCCTTTTGTATTCGTGAAGATTCAAACAAGTTGGAAGTTTTTATTCTGAAAGTTTTGGATCGAAGTGGGAAAGTTGTACAAAGCTTGAAGAGCTTGTTGGGAGCTAGAAGTTTACATCTTTTTGTATTAGAGCTAGAAGCGAGCTTGTTCAAGTTTGTGCGAGATTTGTTCAAGTCGTGAGCTAGGAGTTTGTGCGTAGATTCTGCATCATTGAAAGTTGCGCTAGTTGAAGTGTTCATTTTGAAGATTCCAACAAGTTGGTGAAGTTTGATTCGAGATTTTTTTTAATCGAAGCGAAGTGTGAAGTTTTGAGATTTGAAGTTTTTTGAGTTCGAATTGAGTTGTTTGTTCATTTGGGTGTTCGTGAGACTTCAAACAAGTTGAGGAGTTTTGATTCGAGAATTTTTGGATCAAAGTGAAGTTTGTGTTTGGATCTGTTGAAGATTTGATCATGCCTCCGAGACGTGTTAACCATCATCTTAATGTTGCAGATTTGTATGGGAGTGAAGATCCTGGAGAGATGGAACAACGTATCGATGAAAGGTTCAATAAGGGTTTCGAGAGAGTGGAGAGAATG
Source organism: Allium fistulosum (assembly GCA_030737815.1). Classification (NCBI taxonomy): domain Eukaryota; kingdom Viridiplantae; phylum Streptophyta; class Magnoliopsida; order Asparagales; family Amaryllidaceae; genus Allium; species Allium fistulosum. Next base: position 697,294,217 of record CM060904.1, read on the forward strand.
ATGTCTGACATGAATCGAAATCAAAGGAGAGTGTCGCCACATTATGATAGGGAAAGAAGAGCTTACCGTGGTTACGAGCATGAGCCATATTGTGATTATGAAAGATGTCGAGTAGAGGAAGAAGAAGTGGAGAGGACGTGCATGGTCATAGAAGAGTCAATGTTCAGAATCGACATCGAAGCTCATCTAATTTTGAAGAAGATAGTTATGGTAATAGTGTTCACTTTCGGTATCCAGGTCAAGGGCAAAATCGATATAGGAATGTTGAAAAGAATGGTCATACACGGGAGTCAAGGATGGATACAGAAATTCCAGAATTCCAAGGTGATCTACAAGCAGAGGAATTATTTGATTGGTTATCAAAGGTTGAAAAGATTTTTAAACTCAACAACGTGTCTGAAGATCGTCAAGTTAAGTTAGTTGCTACAAGACTGAGAGGAAGAGCTATGAATTGGTGGCAACAAACTAAATCAACTAGAGAGAGAATGGGGAAATCCAAAGTTGTCACATGGGATAAGATGAAAAGGATGATGAAGGCAAATTTCTTACCCTACAATTATCAAGCTCATATGAACCAACAGTTGCAGAAGTTGAGTCAATGGAGTCGAGGAAAGGGTATGGTTACAAGCCCCATCAATCAGAATAAAGGTGTTAATTGCAGTATAAATGTTTCTAAGAGAGTCAACGAACCAGTTGTACATGGAATCACTAAGACAAATGTTGATGACCAAATTAAGCGCTATCATTATCAGGAGTCTAGCCATAGAAGTATTGAATGTACGGAGCCCAAGATGAAAGCCTTAGTTGTAGAAGAATGTGAAAACGAGGATGTGGATGATTCTACTGAAAGTGAGCCGGAAAAGGAAGAGGAACCGAATAGCCCATTATCTTTCAGCGAAAGTGTTGAAGAAGCGGAAGGTAATGCCGAATCGTTGGTTAGGTATGAGGCAAGTGAAGAGCTTAAAACTCCTGAGGAGGTTAAACCAATGTTAGAAGAGTTTGAAGAGGTAGGTCCTACAGAATCGTTCGAAGAATTACCACCAAAGTTTGACAATGAAGATGAAGAGGTCGAGTTAGAGAACGATGAATGTAATTTGTTGATGGGATTTTATTCAACGTCAAAGTATGTGGATGTAGAAGTTGATTACTCTTCACCGCCAAAGACTGATGTCGATAGTATGGAAGAAGAAATTGTGTTCGGAGTTGAGGGAAATAACTTGATGATGGAGGATTCTTGCTTAACACCTGAGCTTATGGATGAGAGCCAGCCAAGTGTAAATTCCTTAGTTTCCGAAAAGCCCGAACAAAGTGAAAGTGAAACAGAAGAGAAGGCAAGATCAGATAGTTTATTATCTTTGAAAGAGTTCGTCAATAAAATGAAAGATAGTGATGAATTATCAATGTTGATTGAATCTGGAGAAAGTTCTGATTTTGAGAATCCTAAAGAGGTTGAAGTATTTGAAGAGTTTGAAGATGAGATTTCTGAGGAACTGCCTGAAGAAACTAGTCTTGTATTTTTGGAAGAGTCTGTTGAAAAGGTGAAAAATAGTAATGAATTATTTGTGTTGACCGAGCAAGGAACGAGTAAAGGTCTTGAGGTTTTTGAGGAAGTTGGATCAGAATTCGATGAGTCTGAAGTCGAATATCCCGAGGAATTACCCGAAGAGTTACCACCACTACAGGACATTCAACATCAAACTGAACTAGTACCAGATGCTATTTTACTGCGAGGATTGTATGATCTTGTGAATCTGAAAGAACAGGAAGAGTGGAAAAAACAGGAGGAAGAGAATGATTGTCAGTTGGAGTTACCTGATCATGTCCATACTGCTAACATTGTCAACGTCAACTTCTTGGAAACGTTTCATGAAAATAAACATGTCAAAGAAGAAGCGAGTGGGAATTCATTTCAGTCAGGGGAAATTGTTGCAACCCATCAAGGGAAGATTCAAAATGATGATACACCTGAACGAGATAAGGACAGATAAGAATCTGGGCATGAGTCATCACACTCCTTCAGTCGTGACTTCCTAAGTCGCTCCACGATTTTAAAATTCCTTATATCGTCTCGCATTTTCGTCATGATTTGGTTCTATATCACACCTTCCTATTGGCACAAGCATCATGATGTCATCTCCCTCAGATCACTTCCTTATGCTGCCTGCCTATTGCCACGTCTGCTTTATGCCATGCGTTCCTTATGGCGAGCCGCATCTTCAAAGGGTCAAGACAAGATCAATCTCAAGAGTGGTTATCCCCAAACCCGCATCAGACCAGATAATGAATGGAAGACAACGTCTCGAAGAAGAAAGTGTGAATTCAGGACGAATTCTTTTCAACCATGGGAGGATGATGCAGCGCAATACCTTGAAACGAGAACGACATACGCGCACCCCATGCCAAACCCTGAATCGCGCTCCTCCATAGGTCGCGAACGAAGACTAAGTTGTTCCAGCTTAAGTCGCGACCAAACCTTATGTCGCGAGATTTCCTATGTCACGCTCCAGCCTAGGTCGCTGCATACCTTGAATCGCGAAACCCTAGGTCGAACGACATTACTCAAATCGCTAAGCCCTAAGTCGCGAACGACGTACAGTAAGTCGCGAGCAAATCTAGAACTCGCTGAAGTTAGGTCGCTTCTAGAGCTTCCTTAGGTCGCTGAAGTTAGGTCACGGACGAGCTTTCTTAGGTCGCTGAAGTTAGGTCGCGGACGAGCTTTCTTAGGTCACTGAAGTTAGGTCGCTGAAGTTAGGTCGCAGACGAGCTTCTTTAAGCTGCTGAAGTTTCCTTAAGTCGCTATTTCTGATGCCATGTTTCTTTAGGTCGCGCCATTCCTTATGTCGCTCAGAACTTTTATGTCGCTCAGAACCCTTATGCCGCTTCCACCTAACTCGCGAACGACCTTTCTTAAGTCGCAAAGATGAAGCAACGATATTCCTTAAGTCGCGAACATCTCCAGTTAGGTCGCGAACTCCTTATGTCGCTGGTTGCTGTGCCGAAGATACTTAAGTCATTTTTCTTAGGTCGAATATTGTTAAGTCGTGTTATGTTGTAACCGTTTGTTTGTTAAGTCGTTTGTACTGTTGTGATGTATTTTTCTTAAGTCGTGTGAAGTGTTGTAACGTGTGTTGAGTTGTAATTTCCTATAAATAGGGGTGTGTTGTCATTTGTAAAAAGGAGTTGATTTTTGAATAAAATTTGGTTTGTGCTTTGTGCCACCATTAAAATTGGAAGTTGAGTGTTATCTCCTTTCTCCATCTTCGGATATTCGAGTGCGCTTGAATCAACGAACTTGAAGCCGATTCACGGAATCTCTTGCGCGAGATCAACATCGAAGAATCGTAGATCTTCTAACGCGGTATCGTGCGCGATCAACGTGTTGAAGATAGCCAGAATCCGGTATCTCGAGAGATCAACGGATTTGGGCACTTGGGTATCTTCAATTCATCGATTCATTTTGTTTCATCGATTCATTTTCCGCGAATTCATCAATTCGTGAGTTGTGTGATCCTGTAAGCTGCGTCATTCGGCCTAGGTCCCGAGAAAGAGAATCCCTCCAGTCCATTTCACCTATCAGCAGACGCGGATCTCCTACTCTAGCTCATTACCATTGTTCCCCCTTGCCTTATCATCACCTCAGATTCCCTCCGCCAGGCAGGAACCGAGGGTGTCCCTCCCCAGTTAAGGGCCAACGCTATTCGTGACATGCAAAAATTAGCCTCATTAAAGAAATGGCAACCTTGTACTAGCAAATGAACAAGATCCAAACTCGAAAGACGGATGGCGAAGGCCTTTCAGATTAAGAAAATGGATAAATTTTCTTGAAAGAGATCTTGGGCACCCACATGCACCAAAGATATGCTTTGCCTCTCATTAAGAAGTATGATTGGTGCATTGGCCAGTCTGACACATCATAGATTTCAACTTCATCACCCGTGTCAGCTAGCTTTCCGGCAATGCTAAATGCCTCCTTTTCCCATTTACACTGATCAATCCAACCTCCTAACGTTTCCACTTCCTCCAAGCCAACATCATACATTCATGGGCCCAACTATGCACAGACTACAAGACTAGCTTCTTTGCATCAAAAATAAGAATATATCATGATGGCAAGCGATCTAGGAAACATCGGATAAAGCTCGAATGTGTTTTTTTGCTGTTGTTAATTATAAATTCACGCTCGAATCAATTTAATTGTTAACTTTTGAAATATTGGATTAAAATTGAACTCAAGAGAAGACACTTTTTAGTTGCTTCAAAGAGAAGGCTAAATTTAATTAAACCTTTCAACCTTTTCAAAAGGGGGTTGAGGCGGTTGATTTTATTTTACTATTTCGACCTAGTTTGAAGGGGTCGAAAGGAGTTCATGTGTTCACCTTTAAGTGAACCCCTTCGAAGGAGTTGATGTAATCAATAAGGAGCATACTTCTTCGAAAACAAGAGTATGTTTTGACACTCTTCTGATACCTTTCGAGGAAGTCACCTTATTGTGTCACATAATACATGCTTTTGAAAACTTAACTTCCACTTTAAAGGATTCAAAACCTAATGTATATAAAAGTGAATTTAATCTGACGTTTGATTCATGTCTAATTTTAATTTACTTTAGAAGGTTTAGAGAGTTAGCAATCCACTCTTCTCACCATAAATTAAATTGAGGAAAACATATTTTGTTTAAGTTGAAAACTGAATCAAACCTTTCGACTTGATCGAAACCAACTATATTGAATCAAGTTTGGTTGTTGGTATACTTTCGAAACCATACATCCCTTTTCAACTTACTCGAAACCCATTGTAGTTAACTGAGATTTGACCATCATTTTATACAAACTCTGTCGAAATGTCCCAAAGCCCTTTCATTTGTATTGATATTACTTTAACCCAAGTCTTTTGACTTAATTGGTATATATAGGGTTTCGACAACATTCATATTCCTTGAGTAGAACAAAATTCATGGGTTTCAACATTGTTGGAAAGTTTATTTGTCCTGTTTGCAGAATGCTGTTAGCATATATTTATATTCAAACTAGTTGTGTATGCTTTAACTATTCCTTTTAATAGTAAAATCTTCCTTGGGCTTTCGACATTGTCAAAGGGTGTTTATGGGTGTTCTCATTCCATTTACCCCTTCGGCACTATTGAAGCTCAATGAATTTCATTTCCTAAATCGACTTTAACATTCTTTCAAGGATATGAAATTACATATTTTGGTTGATATTTGAATTGTTGTAATAGGTTTTCGACATCCTTGAAATTTTTTAATAATCGAACAAATTATAACTTTCTACTGAAATGATTTCACCTGACGGATCATGGGTGTAAAAAAGGTCTCCTAGAAACCTGAAAAAGATACAATACCAGTGGTAGAATCTTCTCCAAAGAAGGTCGAAGCCGTTTCCAAACATTCTCTAATATCTTCGCAGGATGAGGTTGACGCCTTTCTAAACGACTTTGGCATCACTGGGGTAGAAGCCATTCCCTCAAGTGACAGCGATACCATTCAAAATTCTCCCGAATGATATTTTGCCTACCATTCATATTTGGCATGGTGGCTTCCTGCCTTTCCTAGATTTCTTATCCATTTCTTGACCCACCTGGGCATTGCACCTATCCAGTTATCTCCCAATGTATATACATACCTTCTTTCTTTGGAACTTATGGCTCTGGAGTCAGGCATTCCTTCGTTAAATGCTGAAGTTCTCAACTACTTGGCTCGCCCAGTCAAACTCAGCAATCTAAACAACCAGATTTTCAGAGCCAACCCCTTCCCCCCTAAAACTAATCTTAGAAGGGGTAAAAAAATTTAGAGACTGGGAAACACAATTCTTCTTCGTCAAATGCTTTTCAAATATCAGTGGAGTCTTTTCTTCTGCTCGTAAGTTGATCATAGTATTTATCCTTATTCAACTACTTTCTTTTGCTAATCTATGCTTCTTTGTCGGGTCCTTCTGCTAAAGATCTCAATGATGAAGATAAGAAAACTGTCAAGCTGTTGATTGCTGCTTCAAGTAGTATCAGAAACAGGCTTACACTGTTGACTCCATTAAATCTCCGAAAACATTCTCTTCTCCCCGCTGGTCAAAGAGTCCTTGGTCAGCCCCCACTTGTTCAACATACTACTCGGAGCAAACGCTTTTTGTCTTTAGGTGATCCTAAAAACTTCTCTTCTATGTCTCCAATTTACCCAGATCACCCTGGTTATCTTAAGCGTAGCACTTGTAGTTTATTGTTGTGTTACTTCTTAAATTAATTTACTGACTTGTGATTTTTTGAATTTTCAGCAACTGTTCCTCGGGCGAAGTAATTGCAAGTGATCTAGTTCTCTTAACTTCTGCATCTAGTGCATCATCCTTGACTCTAGCCATCGCTAGGTCAAAGGTGATTGCTAAGAGGATTTTGGGCAAGGTGGCTGTAGCAGGCCCATCTCTCAAGAAAGCTAAGACCGTTGAAGTTCCTTTTTCTTTGTCACTAGAAGAGGGTGGGACTGTCAACATGGGCAAAACTTTTGAGAGTCCTATTCTTGAAGCTCCTCCCAATCGACCCAAAACAACTCCCTTAAACGACGATCTCATGTCTCGAATTTTCGTCTTTGATTCTCCCCACGTCATCGAGCAAATGCAAAAAGATTTGGGAGCTTCAACTCCTTCTCAAGAATTGAACCCCTCTAGACCCACGTCACCAATGCTTATAGGCGATTTTGAGAATATGGTTCAATCTATCTTGAACTCTTCATCCTTTGTTTCCATTCACCCACCTTCTTCCATTCCTGACCTGAAAGGTCACTATCGATCTCTAATAGAGCAACAACTTCTGGTGCGTTTCATATTATTTTACCTTCTTATTATTATTTCTTTTTGAATGTTAACTTACACCACACTTTTCCTTTCAAATTTCTAAAAGCTGGCTCTCTCTTCGAAAAAGCGTGTCAAAATTTTCAACTGAGACATCCAGGCTTCAAGAGGAAATCTCAACATTGAACAACCAGATCATCTCCCTGACTACTGACAAAAATAATGCTGTGAAGGAACATGAAAGATTGGGAGCCTCTCTCGCTCAAGTAGAATCTATTATTTCTAAAGAGAGGAAAGAAAAACAACTTTTGGCCGATGAAAATTTGGCTCTGAAAATGGCTTTGAAAGAATCTGAAGATGAGAAGGCTCGAATGGTATCCAAACAATCCTCTCTCGGGAAGAAACTGGAGAAAAAGAAAAGTTCCTTAAAGTTGGCTGTCAACACTATTTCTAAAGCCAAGCTAAGGGTGTCATACTTTCTAAGTACTTCCCTTGACAACATCATTATAAACTCTTATGAGGACGCCATTATGTTTGCCTACGCCGACAACATTGAGAAATGCCTAGATTTGAGCTTCCCTTCACTCGACCCTGCTCTAGTCAAAAGATTTGTGGACAAGGTCAAAGAAATAAAGCAGGGAGTTGAAGTCCCTGAGAGAGAGGAGATTGATAGTTCCAAAATTTTAGCTTTTGAAGTCCCTTCTATCGAAGTAGACTCTGATTCTAATGAAGAAGATTATGAAGATGAAGCCACCGCCGAAGAAGGCATTAATGATGATGACGACAACGATAATGTTGATGATGAAAATGATGATGATGAAGATAGAGGCCAGGGTTTAGTTGGCAACGGAGGTGGTCACACCGACGTTCATGAAAAGGATGTTGATGACATCACTGGGAATTCAGGAAAAGTCAACCCTGATCCGAGTACCCGTGAAGTAGGCCCTCCTGAACTTCTTGAGCCTTCTGACCTTCAAGAAGGACTGCTGACATCAATGTCGAAGAACAAAGAGAGAAAAAGCAGGTTCCTCCAACTTCAGTCCCCGTTTCTCAAGTATAGGATTCCTTGTCTAAATGGCTTTCATTTCCAAGATAGTAATAGTTGACATCTTTTATTTTAGATAAGGAGGAAATTCATCCAACTTTATAAATCCAAGCTTGAAAGAAAACAAACAGAAATAAATAGCTTGTATAGAAAGTTAAATAAGTAGTTAAAAGAACACAATACCCTCTCTGACAAGTATTATAGGCTTAACAAAAGTGCAGCAGTATTAGCGACTTTCAAAGATCAAGAAGCTGCCCCCCGACTGAAGAGGGCATGCCTTCGATATGATAAACTTTTGGAAGAGAATCAAGAACTAATAACACTTTTTTGGATGTTGTTGAAGGGAGGAACATCCTTGTAGACTTCCTATACAAAGCCTATTGTAGACATCCTACTGTAGATTTTTCATACTTTGGTGATTTTAGTGGGGATCTACTTTGGCTTTTACATAGGAGATATTTGAATGAATTTGGATCAGATCCACACCCCGGGGCTTGCTGGAATTTACCATGAGTCAAATCGATTCCTCAGAAGTTGCCTTTTGAACAACTTAAATATTATAAGGACAAATTTGTTTCAGAGTTATTCAAAAAGTCAATTTTGTATGAACCAGATGTACACTTATAAATTTCTAATAATATTGATTTATAAATTTCCTGTTCTAGCTTCCTTTTGTACTTAATTGCATTTTATTACGTTATCATAGAATAAATGTCTCTCAGGCAGCCTTGTTTCTAAAGATTATTTGAGCAAATATGTTAGACTAAGAAGAGATTATCTAGAAAAGGCTTCGCTTTTGAAATCTTCAAAATTAGCCAGATACTGCTTTCTTAGAGACTTGCAGAGACTTTCATGGAACATCCTCGCCTTCGTTTCGATTTTCTTGGCGAAGACAAAGAAAAACTTCTTAAGGAAATTCGAACATACCATACCAGATTAATATGTGGTGGTGATAGTCCTCCTGTCGGGGAATGGGATTATAGCAAATATCCTCCAGTTATTACCCCAGAAGGATTTAATGCCCCTTTTGACTCAACGATTACCCTTTCAGCCAATTCCTTGAATAAAGTCAAAAATGCAGTTTCTCAACTTTAAGTGTAAAACAAGTGTCCAATGAAATTGTACCTTTTGTTTTATTTCTACTTAAGTTGTAATCTTTTATTGTTATAATAAAAGAGATTGGTTATTTGAGTCTTGACTTTATTTTCTTTTTGTTTGTTTAAATAGGAATTACAGTTATCTACAAGGCCACTCTCGTTAGATTCAACATCTTGTTTTATCAGCATCAGAGATAGGTTGTTAGTAGATATTGAAAAGAGGAAGCTCCTTAACGATCCTTCATCTGCTCGTCTTCAAGGCAACACTGAAGCGTTAGAATGGCGTAGGAATTTTTTTCTTTGGAAGATGCGATCAGATTACAAGTCTCGAAGCGAACATCAAGAACAAAGACGAAACAATTTCTCAATTAAAGCATCAAGTTAAATCAAACCCCTCGATTGACTTTGATCAAGATATGTCCAAGCTCCTTCAACCGATAAGTGATTTAGAAATAAAATTAAAAGACAATCAAGCCCAGTATAAATCCATGGAGTTTATCATGGGAGACAACATTCAAAATATCAATTTTCCAATTTCTTCGATTGCCTCATCTGCTGTGGAATCAAAAAGGTCATCATCTTTAGCTATTCAAAAATTTCCAGCTACGACTAACCCCCTGCCTGGCTTAGATGAGAGTGTAGTAGGAGAATGGTGCAGAAAGGTCAAATTCGAAATGATGAGATATTTTGATGACCAACAGAAAGTGAGGTACTCAAAGCGCATAAATGAGTATGCAGCTAGGATTCAGAAACTTGAACATGATAAATATCTTCTTCGAAAGCACATTGCAGATTTAGAAAGGCAAAACAAAACCCTCAAAGATGCTAATAAAGCTTTCAACCGTGCTTTATAGGCTCGTATTGATTCCATTGATGATGTGGATGAAATAAGGAAAAAAGAAAAGAAGCTTAAAGAGATTCTTTGTATAGCAATTCAGCATATTATCGATCCTTTGATTGCTGAAAATCTAAATAAGACTATTCAGGACTTGTAAATCATTTACTTGTGTTGTATACTTGTAAATAATTTTGTAAATTATGTAAACTATGTAAATATCACCTGGTTTGTAGTCCTTTCTTACAATGTTGTTTTTGAATATGCTTTAGGATAACTTGGACTATGGTTTTTGTATTTGCTGGCCCATTCAGTCTTTCTTTCTGATCTTATTTTCCTAAAAAGTATGAAGTAAACAATATTCTTTACTGTTAACTTGAAACCCATATAGAAGTTTATCTACATTATTAGTGGAGGTTAACAGATCATTATGTAAACATGTGATAATAAGTGAAAAGTAATTCTATAATTGAATACAGTTGAATGTCTTGAAACTCATCTTTGGTAATGATGAGAGAGAGCCAAGAATTCAACTTCAACTATATTGATAAAATACCAGAAATCCAATGATAGAGAACCAGAAATTCAATTCTTGATTCAATTATAGATGTTTATAAATTCATCTTCTGGAGATAGATAATAGAAAGTCAATAATAATCCTGTAATAGAAATCTAGAAATCATTGTCTGAAAGTTTGTAGTAGAAGTCCAATGACCCTAATTTGGGCATTAGTAAAATAGATCTCAAGCTTAATTAAAGATTAGGAATCCAAAGAAATCTCAATATCATTTGCTCTAGAACCCAGAGTCGGGCATTAACGAATGAAATTTAAAAGTCAAAAGATCTGAAACCCAGATTCGGGTATTAGTGGATGATAACCAGAAATCTATAATAATAATCTCCATAATAGACACTTAGAGTCCAGATTTGGGCATTAATGAGTAAAGTCCAATAATAGCCCTAATACTCAGATTCGGGTATGATGAAGGCCATAGATTATTAGTAAAGACCTGAAACCCTGATTCAGGTATTAATAAGTGAAGTCCCGAACTTAATAATGAAAGACCCGAAATCCAGATTCGGGTATTAGTAAGTGAAGTTCAGAAATTAGTTGGAGGCTGTAGATTCTTATTTAAAACTTCTATTCTATATTATCCATTGGGTTTTGACTCTTTTGACATGTGTTACCTTTTGGGTCTTGCATGTTGTCTCTGTTTGATTTGCCACTTCTCGGGCTTGAACGTATTAGTCCATTGTTTGATATGCCGCTTCTCGGGCTCAGACGTCTTAGTCTATTGTTGTCTGGTGCGCTTGGCTAGCTTATCGACAAGCAGGATCCAAGGACTTACCCAACCTCCCTCCAGGAGGCGCTCCAGCCAGGCCTTATAGGTGGGACTAAAGGCTTGTTCGGTGCCTTGGCCAGGCCATAGCATGGCGAGACCAAGGGCTTACTCCGTCCTCCCTCCAAGAGGCGCCTTGACCTGGCCATAACATGGCCCGATCAAGGGCTTGTCGATGCTTTAACCTAGCCATAGCGTAGCGCGGATAAAGGCTTACTCTAACCTCCCTCTAGGAGCACCTTGACATGGCTATAGCGTGGTGCGACCAAGGGCTTACCCGATGCTTTAACCTGGCTATAGCATGACACGGTTAAAGGCTTACTCTAACCTCCCTCTAAGAGGAGCTTTGACCTGGCGAACTCGGCACGGATAAAGGCTTTGACCGTTTAAGGTAATGTCTAAGTGCAAGGAGAATTCTACACCCAACAGTGTAGATTTTTTTTAGTAAGGTGGTTCCTTATTGAATCCAATCAGGATCTCTTTACAAATTCATTGGTTTTGCCTTGTTTGAAGAAACTGATCACCATTCCTTCCAATGCCCTACACTGATTTGTCTCATTCCATTCATCATGTGGTAGCGACAATAAGATCGTCCCCGATTCCTTTCATATTTAGGTTTATTCTTCTGTGATAACCAATAATTGAGCTCTTCCTTGGTTAGCAAATAAACATTCTCGATTGACATTGTCAAATTACATTCCTTAGGGAGTCTCGACTTGAAGTTTGTCTTTTGAGGATGGTTTCTAGATCTTTTATTACTTGGTTCTGAAGCTTCACTTTAATGACTAGTTTTCTTTTCAAAACACTTTGAAGTTCATATGTAGGCAATGCCCCACTTGTTGCTTGATGCAATTTATATGCAAAGGCGTTGTAACCAGCCATCATTCCCTCTTCAAAGATTGTGCCTTTGGTGTAGAGTTGAATTGTTTTCCTCATTTGGTCAAACAAGTTACCAATTCATTGCTTGTTCCTCCTAAGGCAAAGATAGGCGTGGGGCCAATGTGAAAAGGGTTAAAACTCCATTTATTTGGATCATAAGATTCAAACATCCTTTTTCTTTATGATCCTTAAAGCTTCCAATCTCAGCATTTGTTCTTCATGCATTTTAGAATCATTAACTTTTCTAGGGGAGAATCCAATTGGATGTGGCTCTGAGGATCCTTGTTTGGACCTTTTGATTTTGCTAAACATGATGATGTAAATTCCAAAATAGGTAAGATTGGGTTAGAGGAAAGTGGAGTTGTAAGTTCAACAAGAGCGGATGTTCAAACTCTACTACTAGCGCCAAAAATGTTAACAAGAAAACTTGTCAACACCCCAAAGCAGTGTCTAAAGTGTAGATGTCTCCTTTGAAACTCCTTTTTGATCAGATGGTTAAAACCTTATTATTCCCTTAAAACCACCTTTCGAAACAGGTTGTTTTAGTTAAAACTTCTTCATGTTCAATCTTTCGACTCAGAGGAAAGGCATGATTCCCTTTATTATACCTTTTCATCTGGTTAAGTCAAAATTCCTCCTTTTTCGACCTTCCGACTCAGTTGAAACATTGTATCCCTTCCTATTAAGCCTTTTAAACTAGTTTAATTGGTTTAGTTATCCTTTCGAAAACCCCCTTCAAAACAGTAAAGGAAACTCAAGGGTTTGACCGTAGGATATGAATTAGATGGAAAGGTTCCGACTTCATTAAAAGCTTGCCTTTCGATGGCTTGGGTTAGGGCCTATAGATCTAAGGATATTGGCTGAGCTAAAAGTTTCGACTTACTCAAAAGGTAACCTTTCAATACTTAAGGTTAGGAGCTAAGGCTCTAAGGATATTGGTTGAGCTAAGGGCTTTGACTCACTCAAAAGGTGATCCTTCGATCAAGTCGGCATAAACAGAACATAAACTGAATCCAATAAGAGTACTCAATCAGCTGCACATCCAAAAGTATCATAATCTTGCTTTCATTAAGCTAATGCTACACAAATTGATCAAGTCCCCAATCTACTTTAAAAATTAGAGTTTACAAATTTAAGAAAGTGCAAGGATGAAGTGAAAGAATTCGGATTCCCTAAACCAGACCCCTAGGGTCATATTTATAGGTGGGGGTTGGCACCTTTCAAATCAGTCCTTTCGACTTGGTCGAAAGGCGGGCCTGAGACCTTTCATTGCCGTTCTCATTAAGGCATCCTTCCGCTTTGCTTTAAAACGAACTCGAGTGCTTTCGACTTCATCGAAAGAGGTAGGTATGCTTCTCCACCTTGTATTGCTATGTTGTTGCAAGTAAGAAGAGGCATGAGCTTTCAACTTTGCTGATTGATGCATACCCCTTCTTCTAGTATAGGAGATTGCCATATTAAACTTTAGCAAGCTTTTCTTTCTTAGTTGTGAAAGGTTTCGACCGGTTCGAAAGGCTTAGTTATGCTTTTGAAGGGGTTGCACTAACAAAACATCTTTTTGTGGAATGTGAATGAAGGCGAAACCATCAGTTTCGAAAGGTTTGGCGCGCATGTGATTGGCTGTAATTTGCTGCCTTCAAAAGGTGTTCCTTAACTTATTCAAAATGTCTTCATGCAGGCGAAAGCATCTGTTTTGAAAGGAAGCACTTAAAGCGAAAGGGTTCTTTCATCCCCTTTCGACCCCTTCGATAGCTTATAGCACACCTAATCTTTGCTGTAGCATCCTTCGACTCCTTCGAAAGGCTTTTTTGATGCTATCATCTTTTGTAAATTCTTCTCTTCTACTCTCCTTGGTTTTGGCAAGGTTGAAGTGAGAATTAGTGGTAACAATACACCTCTGCATAAAACAAAAATTTTAACACTTGAAAATTTCACAATCTAAAAGTATCTAAAAAAATTTCTCTTCACAGAAATACATTTCAATTTTATAAAATGTCATCAAAATCCTATCCAAATTTTTTGATTCCATTCAAATTTGCTTTTTATTTTGATAATCCCATAACTAGGTAAAACCGCCTCACACCAAGGTTGTTCGCATTCATATCCACTTTTAAAATTGCAGAAAGCTAATCTTTTTGTTAAAAGTCAAGTATAGAAAACAAAGAGAATTTTGTTATACTCATTCTTATTCTCAAAAACTTCTCATCAAAATTAATTTCCTTCCAAAACAAGTTTCAAAACACTTTCTTCTATTTATAACACTTCATCTTAAATAAATCTCATTTTTAAGTCAATTTTTTAAATACCCTAAATATTGTTTTAATTCAACAACTTATTAATTTTTTCCATAAAATCGAATTTATATACATCTTCAATGAGAAATACATACAGGCTTATGTGAGTTTACATATGAGTCAAATGCCAACAATTATATAAACTATGTCTAATACATACAACCCATCAAAATAAATACATAATAGGCTATGTCAATAAATGAAATACTGACCTACAAATATACTAGATTTAATAAATGGAACCCTCACTCATCAAAAAATGCACCTTTCATCTCATTCCCTATTAGACCTTAATGTGATTGCATCTAGATTTAATATTGTTTATTATCCGTTGTCACTTGTTAATTACACTTGCTTTATATTATGCATGTTTGGCACACAATTTAAAGTATGAACATGTTTGATATATTTAAACCTTTACAAATATCACACTTAATTAATTTAGAATTAATTAATTAGATTAAGACAATGTTAATAAAGTATTATTTTATTAGAATAACTAGATTCGATTTAGTGAAATCTTCTAGACTTCATAGACCCACTATGATTTAAATAGGAATTTTCTTTTAATATCCACTTATTTCACTCATTACAGGCTGGTCTTGGTTCCATAAACTTAAACTTTGGCCTAAAAGTCCTACTAGCGACTGATCAGACCCCTATCCAGATTGTCTTTCCCAACATCTACAATATAAGCCATAATGCTCGTCTGATGGTCGTGCTGAGACTCCCATTGGAGGAGCTCTTATCTATGAAAGAAATGTATATACTACACATAAGCAAAGGTATGACAACAATGACCCAGAACCTGAACCAATTATGTATGGAGAGGCCCAATTGGATTGCCACTCTCCATCTGTTGAAAGATTGTCCACATTTGATTGCCTTTGGGTAGCGGATGGGGCACCTGACTTGCATTTTGACCATCTAAGCGGTGATGGGCAAGCTAGAAACCCTGAAAAATGGGCACCAATGGACCATTCCTAGTCGCCGAGGGAGGTGCCCCGGCCTAGGTCCCGAGAAAGACAATCCCTCTTGTCCATTTCACCTATCAGCAGACGCAGATCTCCTACTCCAGCTCATTACCATTGTTTCCCCTTGCCTTATCTTCACCTCAGATTCCATTCACCAGGCAGGCACCGAGGGCGTCCCTTCCCAGTTAAGGGCCAACGCTATCCATGACATGCAAAAATTAACCTCAATGAAGAAATGGAAACCTTGCACTAGCAAATGAACAAGATCCAAACCTGGAACACGGATGGCGAAGGCCTTTTAGATTAAGAAAATGGAGAAACTTTCTTGGAAGAGATCTTGAGCACCCACATGTACCAAAGATATACTTTGCCTCCCATTACGAAGTACGATTGGAGCATTGGCCCATCTGACCACATCATAGATTTCAACTTCATCACCCATGTCAGTTAGCTTTCCGGCAATGCTAAATGCCTCCTTTTCCCATTTACACTGATCAAACCAGCCTCCCAAAGGTTCCTCTTCCTCCAAGCCAACATCATACAATCATGGGCCCAACTATACGCAGACTTCAAGACTTGCTTCTTTGCATCAAAAATAAGAATATATCATGATGGCGAGTGAGCTAGGAAAATCGGACAAATCCCAAATGGGTTCCTCCATCCATATGTGAATCACTTCATTAAAGAGTCCATCAGAGCAAGGGAAGCAGATAAAACTAGCATGATAGTCACCCTATATTCAAGGGTAAAGTATCAGTCCTAAATATGGTTAAAATTATAGAAGCAACCATCCTCTTCCTTGATTAACTTCCTCTAGAGAGCGAACATGATCACGAGCGTGGAAGAGTCTGACATCTTCGACAGTGATGAGAAAAGCAAGAGAAATAATAAAAATGGGCAGAGGGAAGATAGCAATCATCGAAAGGAAGATGGACAGGAAAACAACAAGAAGCATTCTAAAGACGGCTCATGTTTCAAGCCCCGATACACAAATTATGCCACCTTGTACCATGATCTAGAAACTGTATATCTTATCATGCGAGATCGTGTGCCTTTACAATGGCCTACTCCCTCCCGATTTGGATGGAGGGAAGAGCCCAGGAGAAATGGCAAATGCTGTGAGTTCCATCGGTTCAACAAACACTTTACCAATGAGTGCTAGCACCTTAAGGATAAGATAAACTAATCCACGAAGACGTGCTAGTAAAATATGTAAGGTAGTGGGTTAGGCAAAGAGTAGCCCAAGCAAATCCACCTCCCCACCAAAGCAGGCAGACAACAACAATGTAGCCACCATCAACACCGAGATTTTGTAAGCCGAAAGTAGAAGGCAATATAGATTGTGTACATCAACTTCTGGGGTGGTCACCTTTTTTGTAAATATCCTATTTTGCATGCATGAGAAGGGCGTTTCATTTCTGCAACACTTGTCAATCATACGAGTTACCGGCATTCAACAAGCCATCACATATGGGTATATGAGTGCACAATGCCTCTGCATGCATCGAGGGAAGTTACTAGCATTCAACTAGCTGCCCGAGTGGGTGTACGAGCGCATAATGCCTTTACCCGCATTGGGGAAAGCTACTAGCATTTAACTAGTGATCCTGAGTGGGTGTATGAGCATGCAACGCCTTTGCCTACATCAAAGGGAAGGTACTAGCATTCAACTAGCCATCTTCAGTGGGTGTACGAGCACACAATGCCTCTGCCCACATCGAAAGGAAGCTAATAGCATTCAGCCAATACTAGGGGGTACGAGTGTGCAACGCCTTTGCCCATATTAGGGGGTAGCTATGAACATTATGATTTAGGATGCACTAGACAATGAACACTCTGTTCCTTTTCAAGGACTATTGCAGAGATGGGGCGATAGCCTATGCCACAACCCTAATTCCTACGTCCATGATGTATAGCTCTATGTAGATGCGTGAGCCAATAAACGCTCCCTCCTTTGCCAAAGTCATCGACAAACAGATGGTGAGACCACCCATGTTGTGGTCTCGATTCTTCCACCCATGATGTTGTCCATCCACCAGTGGGGTGGGCCACTGGTGCCAAGATGAATTTGGTCGCCCACGTTGTAACCCCGAATCCAAGATTTGTAGTACCGCTCGCCTCAGCCAAATAAGGTGGCCTTATCAGAGCAAAACCGAACCACCCCCAACAACCCGCAAATAAAGAGCGAACCAACTTGCACGCTCGACAACCACCTAAGGACACCCCGTCATCAACTCATGCCTGCCTATACATGTTAACAGGGGACAACTCACCTCCGTAAAAAGGTAAGCCTGTTAAGCAACTTGTTCTTTGTTTTCTTTTCTTTACTTACTTATTATATACTGCTCGAATTCCTAAGCCTACGTGTTTACTTAGCAAAGCTAGGGGTCGCTTGAGCCGCCTAAAAAAAATCCACTACTCATCACATTGCTCAAGGAGGCGGCAAGGATCCTAGTATTTAGACATCTTCATCATATATCATCCTCTTGTCCACTTTTGGTGCGACCTCAATGGGTGGACCACTAGGGTGCCTATCAAGGAAGCAGTTTTTTCCAGGGATAGAATAGGAGGCGGAGTTCGACCCCAGGCTGCCATATCTTCTGCCATCTCTCTCCACACATCATCATATTGCTTCTGTGAGAGGAAGTCAATGGCCAAAGAAAGGTGACAGTTGCTAGTGAAGATCCTCTTCAACATAATTGTCAACATATCATTGCACTACATCACCAATTTGACGTTCTCTCCTACAAGAGCCTTTTTGAAAACATAGTGCTGATGGGCACCCTTCAAATCAGCCACCTCCTTATTCCTGGCATATAGCTTCTCCCTTATCTTGGCCATCTCCCTCTCAAGCCCATCCTTCTTAGCCACCTCGATGGCCTTTCCCTTAGCAGTCACATCCCCAGCTATCTCCAAAATAGTGATCCACCTCCCAAAATCTGGTAACTTCTCTTAGACTAAGAAAGGGGCAGTGGCCACGTCCAGTGGTGTAACATCCCTTATCTTGAGGCCCAAAGCTAAGCGCTACAGGTGCTACAGTCATCTATAATATTAACTTCCAGTGACAAAACACGGTAATGCTAATGGTATCCATAATATCAAAAGCACATGAATATGAAACAAAATCACATATTTCAAAAACAACTTTTTTGATTAAATTTCATAAAACATGTTTCATATCTAGATTACATAATCCCAACGTTTCCCAGGTTTAGATCAAATATAATTATTACATAAATACGCCAAGAGTGACATATGAAGATGCCCCCTTGGCTGACCAGAGTACTAGATAGTCATAACTGACTTAATACAATACAACAGAATAAAACAAACAGAACAACTCCTAAATAGCTATCCATCAGCCTCCTGTTGTCTTCGGAAGCTTTATTCGTCAACCTACTAAAACCTGTAAATCCTCAACCCTCGGCCTACTCAAATCAATTTTTGAGCACCAAAGAGTTTAAGGGGAAAACATAAACTTCAAGTCAGACATAAAGCCTGGTGTGAATAATACTATACATCTCAGTTATTTGATATTAAGTGAGACCACGCCGCTTAGCGGAACGGGTTTTCCCTCACTAATATCCTTTTAAAACATATTTTTTGCAAATCTTAATCCTACAACCAAAACTGATTAAAACAATAAAGCAATATCATGTATGCATACAAATCAAATGAACTATCTATCCGAACACTATAGTTTTGTTTGGCTAACTACTAACCTTTGGCTGACTCGAGCCTACCAGATATAATAAAAAAATAGTCTATCTCCTGTTAGATACTCTTCTGGACGATTTGTCCCTAACTTACTTCTCCCAAGGTCAACTAATCCAAATGGTTTTGCGGGCTCAACAATAACCTATCCTTCTTCTCTGTACATATATATTTCTTTCTATGTGTAACCATCATTTAAGTCTTACCTGTAACTATGCCATATACATTGAAATTTTGGACTAAATTAGCCAGGGGCTAGTAGCTAATGCATAGGGCATGACCCTACACTAGTCTCATCTGGTATACAAATATCTAAGTCATTTTACTTAGGGTTAACCACCCTTTAAATTTTCCTTGAAAACATTTACAAAATGATTTAACCCTTTAGATCATACTTATATAAGGAAAATATACTATTTGCTTTACTCAAATCTCTTTGCCATGTTATATGCTTTACACAAAATATTGGTGATGAAAACATTCAAAACCTTTGTTTAAACCTTTAAACAACCTCTTTCTAAGCCATTGAAAGTACCCCTTTCGATACAAGTAAACTATTTTACTTTATAACCTTAGGCTGAAAGGCCAAAACATACCTTTCAAAACCATTCTTAACAAACCTTTCGAAAACATTGCAAAATCTTTCTTTCGAAAGCTTTAAAACCTTAGACATCCTCTTACCAAAACACTATAAACATTGACTTTCAAACACATTAGAACCTTCGATTTAAAACCTTTCGAAACCATTGGGGAACCACCCCTTCGAAACCTTTCTCTTAAATCTTTCGGAAGCACTAAATCCTTTTCATAAAATCAAACCTTTTGAAAGCGTTTGGATTCAAGTAAAACATGTGGAATAACCTTTCGAAACCATTAGAAACTATTCCTTTCAAAACCTTCTGGGTTTAACTTTCAATAGAACAAAAGGGTCATAAAACAACAAAGTCGAAAGCATTCTTCTGAAAGCTATTTCCTAAGTAAAGAAGTGAGGGTGTCGAAACCAACCCTTCGAAAGCATTGGAGAAGTGGCTAAGTTTTAAAAACAAAGTAACCCTTTCGAAACCATTTGCGTCGAAAGGTGGAAAGCGGCAGCAAGGGGTTTCGACCCCTTCGAAAGCATTTACTTAAAAAAAAAAGGCGCAACCTCTTTCGAAACCATTCCTATAAAAACTATTTGACCCAGTCAAAACCTAACCAAGTCGAAAGCATTCCTTTCGAAAGCAAAGCAGGCACATTTTCATTTAAAAACAAAGTAAGGCTTCGATCCTTTTGGAACCCCTTATCTCGACCCAGTACCTTTTGCCTATGTCCAATTCACTACGTACCAAGTATTTGATACCCTGTGCTTTGGTTTCGATGGAGGTGGAAGTAAGGTATCGAAGGCTAGGTGTCGAAAGTGGCGAAACATGTACATGTAAAAAGCATGTATAAACTGATTTTTAACTTTTTAAAGCAGTTCTTTTCAACTAACCTGCCTTGTTTGTCAAAACATGATTGGTTGCTAATTTCTTTTCTAAAAGTACTGCCGAAATTTCCGAAATAACAAATTAAATTATTTACAAAATGCCCCTTCTCCTTTTATAAATATATAGAACATTTAATTCCCATACCTTTAATATTTTTATATACTTATTAAAACACTTAGGAAAAATCTACAAAAATGCCCATAAATCATTTTTAATATGTTTTCTAACGTGTATTAGTTTTTGACCCAAAACATACATATGTTAGCCGTAATTAATTTTAAACCAAAATACCATTTTCTTTACTAGAAAATTAATGTTAAATCCACATTAATTCAGAAAATTATGAAAATTGAAAACCATCTGTGAAATATCAATTCTGACCTTTTTCTAAAATCGCATGGCTTTTAGATGTCATTTAATAGGGTTTTCACATTAAAACATATCATAAAATTTCATATGAATTTGCATAAATCATCAACAAGCATATATATCCAATTTAACAATAAAAAACATGGCAAAACCTTGCAAAATATTTCGGATTTAATCTGAAACCGAAAACAATCAAAAACATGAGATGTAGTCATTATTCACCTTAGCTTTGTGATTAAGGAGTTGAGATTTGAGAATGGTTTTGAATTGATTAAGCTTCCTTCCTTTGATTGCTTTATCTTCTTCTTGTTCTTCCTTAATGGTGACCGGCCTCTTATGGTTAATTTTTGCAAATGAATGCGTAGAATGAATGACCTAAGGGTTTAGGGTATAAGAATATACTTATTTCTATTTTGCCCCTTATCTATTTGCCTTACCTATTTTATTTTAGTTCCCCTTTAGTTCATTTGTTATATGGCACGACTACCCTTCAATTAACACAAATCTCAATCCCCTAATCATCACATTATTTTATTTAATTTAACTAATTAAATATCCTAAATAATGTTACTAAAAATTAGGGTCGTTACAGACTCCCCTCTTTAAAGAATTTCGTCCTCGAAATTACGATAAGGTTCTCAACAAATCAATCAAAAAGACAAAACATACCATCAAACAAATCAAGATAAGCGTCTCTAATCATGCTCTCCCAAGTACAGTCTCTCTCATCATCGCTCCACTGAACTTTAACTAATCTGACTGTCTTGTTCCTTAGCCTCTTCTCATCTCTTGCGACTATACGAACTGGCTTTCTAACTATAGTCAAATTTAGCTCTAATACTAAGTCCTCTAACATAGTCGGTGCTATAATAGTCTCCGGATCTCGAACACACTTTCTCAGATGAGAAATATGAAAAACATCGTGGATTCCTACCAAACTGTTCGGTAGTTCTACTCTATATGCGAGTTTCCTGGTCCTTTCTATAATAGGAAATGGTCCAACAAATCTCGGTGCTAATTTCCCTGACTTCCCGAATCAATTACGGCAGTGATGCCTTAATGAAAACATGATCTCCAACAGAGAACTATAAGTCTTTCTGTCTTCTATTAGCATAGCTCTTCTGCCTCGATTGAGCTTCCTTCATCCTAGCCCGGGTCAACTCAATCTTCTCTGCAGCTTCTCTAACTAAATTTGGATCAAGAACCAACCTATCCCCGGTCTCTAACCAACAAATGGGAGATTTGCATGGCCTTCCATACAAAGCTTCAAACGGTGCCATACCTATACTAGCCTAATAATTGTTGTTATACGAAAATTCGACTAAGTGTAGATGGTCTTCCCATGATCCCTTAAAATCTAATGCACAAGCTCGTAACAAATCTTCCAAGATTGTGTTAACTCTTTCCGTTTGCCCATCAGTCTGTGGATGGTAAACTGCACTCATCTTGAGCTTGGTACCTAAAGTATCCTATAGACTCTTCCAAAACTCGCTAGTGAATAATGAATCTCTGTCACTTACTATACTACTAGGAATCCCATGCAGTTTAACTACATTCTTCATAAATAACTTAGCCAAAACAGGTGCTGTCCTAGTTGACTTAATTGGAATGAAATGGGCACTCTTGGTTAACCTGTTGGCAACCCAGCTATAAAATCCATAGAAATAGAATCCCACTTCCATAATAGAATATCTAATGGCTGAAGTAACGCACTTGGCTTCTGATGTTCGGTCTTTACCTATTGGCAGTTCAAACAATACTTTACCCATAAGCTTACATCCCTCTTCATTCCTTCCCAGAAGAAACTCCTCTTCCTATCCTGATACATCATAGTTCCTCCTGGATGAATAGTGAACTTCGAATGATGGCATTCCTCTAAAACTTCCTTCCTAATGTATTCCGCATTCGAAACACACAATCTTCCTTTCTTTCTTAACCACCCATTCTGGTCAGGACTAAAATCCTTCAGGTCATCACTCTTGGTTCCATCCTTTAACTTCCTGGTCCGTTCAACTAATACTGGATCCTCCATCTGTTTAGAAGCAAACTTTTCGATCATCGTTGGTCGAACTTCTAAACATGATAACACTACAGTTTCTCCACTAGATCTAGCTTCAGATCTCCACTGTACTCTACATGTCGTTAACGCTTCCAAATCTCTCCACTCAGCTATCATTGCCAACATTGCATTTTGATGTTTTCTGCTAAGTGCATCTACAACCTTGTTGCCTTTTCCTGGTGTGTACTCAATTCTAAAGTCATAAGCAGTTATAAATTCCAACCATCTCTGTTGTCTCATATTTAGCTCATTCTGAGAGAATAAATACTTCAATGACTTATGATCTATATATAACTCAAATCTTTCTCCTAAAAGGTAATGCCTCCACACCTTTAGTGCAAAAATCACCACAACCAATTCCAAATCATGCGTCGGGTATCTCACCTCATGCGGTCTAAGCTGTCGAGAAGCATAGGCAATCACTTTACCTCTTTGCATTAACACAGCTCCTAACCCAGTTCCACAAGCATTTGTATATACTACTAAGTCCTGATTCCCTTCCGGAACAACTAACACATGTGCATTTGTCAATAAGTGTTTCAAGCTCTAGAATGCTTCCTCACACTTATTGGTTCAACCAAACTTCACAACTTTTCGCGTTAGCTTGGTCATCGATGCTGCTATTCGCAAGAAATCCTTTATGAACCTCCGATAGTACCCAGCTATTCCAAGAAAACTCTTTATATCGGTCACTGTTTCGGGTCTCTTCCAATTATTCACCACCTCGATCTTAGTTGGATCTATAGACAACCCTTCCTCTGAGACTACATGACCAAGAAACTTCACTTCCTTCTTCCAGAAATGACAGTTTGAAAACCCCGCCTTTAGCCAATGCTACCTCAACATCTCAAGCACCACTCTAAGATGAACTTCATGCTCCCTTTCATCCTTAGAGGATCAAAATATCATCTATAAATACCAACATGAACCTATCCAAGTGCTCTTGGAAAACTCGGTTCATCAAATCAATAAAGAATGCTGGCGCATTAGTTAGTCCGAACAGCATCACTAACCATTTGTACGATCCATATCTAGTTCTAAATGTCGTCAAAGGAATACTATCCTTTACTACTCTAAGTTGATGGAATCCTATTGCTAAATCCAACTGAGAAAATACCTTGGCTCTACTCAACTGATCGAACAAATCGTCAATTCTAGGTAATGGATACCGATTCTTTATTGTCTTCTCATTCAACTTACGATCATTGATACACAATCTTAACGATCCGTCCGGCTTCTTGGCAAACACTATGGCTGCTCCCCAAGACGAATTACTATGTTTGATAAAATTCTTGCCTTCCAAATCCACCAACTGCACCTTTAGCTCCTTCATCTCGGTAGGTGTCATTCTGCTTGGCGGTCTACTTACTAGTTCTGCTCCAGGTAGTAAATCTATCTGATACTCAATGGCTCATTTCAGTGGTAGTCCTACTACAGGTTCAAGACATCAGCGAATTCTTACATAACAAAAACATGATTCAATTCGTCTTCTACCTCCATAACACCCAACAAAGCATTATCCTCAAAACTAGAGTTTTCTACGGAGTATACTATCCGATCACTACAGTCAGGGTGTCTACGTGATATTTTCCTATCAGAGCAAAATATCCTAGCATTGTACTTACTTAACCAATCCATACCCAAAATAATTCCGAACCCTACGAAATCAAACACATGCAAACTGCAAACAAAGGTATGACCTAACATATCAAACTCTAGGTGGTCACATTTCATCCCAAGTGTCGCATACCCTCCTAGCGGATTTGCAACCCTTAAGGAAGTAACTAGGTATGATGGTTCTAGGTTAAGCTTGTCAACCAAACAATGAGATATAAAAGAATGCGATGCACTGGTATCAAATAGAACTCAAACTGATACACCATAAATCAAAAGCATAACTCCCAACACAGCTTTTCCCCTCTTCTTTGTTGTTGGTCTCGAGGTAGCTGGTTCCAATGCAAACATCTTGCCTTTCCCATCCTTGGTTGGCTCCTTGCGCTGGTTCTTATAGTGCCCAATTTGATCATAGTTGAAGCACTTTATCCTTTTCTTCTCAGCAGCTTTCTTTCCCTTGCCTTTCCGGCACTCATGAGTATAGTGTCCTTTCTTGTCACACTTATAACAAACCACTTCTACATTTCCCTTCTTAGCAACTCCACCCTACTGAGCTCCTTTCTTGTGGAAAAACTTTCTCTTCTGACTCTACCCTCCCTGAACTTCCTTGGCCTTATTTCTTTTATGAAAAGCTTGCATCTCTTCATTCCTCAAGGCCATCTCAACAACAACATCACTTGGATCCTTAATATGCGGTAACATGGCCTTAGCAAGCTCAGGTTTCAACCACCTAATGAAATTCTCATTCCTCTTAATCATAGTACCAATCGTAGCATAGCCGTATCTTGCTAACTCCTCAAACCTTGTCGCATACTCAAGCACAACCATATCCCCTTGCTCCAACTCGGCAAACTTCCTGAACAGAGTGGACTTAGCAATCTCTGACATAAACCTTTCCTCGAACCTCCTCCTGAACTCTGCCCAAGTCATATTCTCCTCGTCGACTCCAACTATCACACTATTCCACCAATACAGTGCTGCCCCTTGTAGTTGTCAGAGGCAACTCTCCTTTTCTACTCATTATTGAACCCTAAATCAGTGAAAATCCTCTCGCAATGAAGTAACTAGTTCTCCACTTCGATTGTGTCTTCAGTACCAATAAACGGCTTTCTTCCCAACCGAGCATAATCTCTACTCACAATAGCATAGTTATTCACAACTGGAGCTTCTTGGTTCCCTCCTCCAGCGTTTCCTCTAACCACTCTAGCATCAATTCCCGCCTGCATCATGTTGACAAAGAACTGATACATTGCTCCCATGTCAACTTGCAGGACTCCAGCACCCACATTTCCAGCTTGTGCCTGACCTTGGTTCCTTCTCGTATTTGGTCTGGCATTTCCATTTATAGTGGTGCTTCCCCCTTCAAGGTTAACTCTTCCACTTCTAGCATCCATATCTGTATTCAAGCCTCGTAAGATATAGAAGAATAGCCTAAGAGAGGTAGGAGAATAGAGATATAGTGTATACTTATATATCGCAAATACAAGTAGGTTACTATAGTGTTATCCCATACCCCGATCTTATCTCTAATTCCTTAGGATTATATTTTCAAAAATCATTTTAGTTTAAAGTTTTTCATAAACCTACGCTCTGATACCAAGTTGTAACATCGCCTATCTTGAGACTCAAAGCTAAGCGCTACAAATGTTGCAGTTATCTATAGTATTAACTTCTGACGACAAAATACGGTAATGCTAATGGTATCCATAATATCATAAGCGCATGAATATGAAACAAAATCACAGATTTCAAAAATAGCTTTTCTGATTACATTTCATAAAACATGTATCATATCTAGATTACATAATCCCAATGTTTCCCAGGTTCAGATCAAATATAATTATTACATAAATATGCCAAGAGCGACATATGAAGATGCCCCCTTGACAAACCAGAGTACTAGATAATCATAACTGACTTAATACAACAAAGCGGAATTAAAAAAATAGAACAAATCATAAATAGCTACCATCAGCCTCCTACTCGTCTTCGAAAGCTTTATTTCTCAACCTACTAAAACTTGTAAATCCTCAACCCTCAACCTACTCAAATCAATTTTTGACCACCAGAGAGTTTAAGGGGAAAAAATAAACTCACGTCAAACATAAAGCCTGGTGTGAATAATACTATACTTCTCGGTTATTTGATATTAATGAGACCATGCTGCTTAACGGAACGAGTTCCCCATCACTGATATCCTTTTAAAACATATCTTTTGCAAATCTTAATCCTACAACCAAAACTGGTTAAAACAATAAAGAAATATCATGTATACATACAAATCAAATGGACTATTTGTCCAAACACTATAGTTATGTTTGGCTAAATACTAACCTTTGGCTGAATCGGGCCTACCAGACAAAATAAAAAAATAGTCTAACTCCTATTAGACACTCTTTTGGACGGTCCGTCCTCAACTTACATCTCCTAGGGTCAACTAATCCTAATGGATTTGCGGGCTCACTAATAACCTATCCTTATTCTCTATACATATATACTCCTTTCTGTGTGTAATCATCATTTAAGTCTTACCTGTGACTAAGCCCTACACACTGGAATTTTGGACTAAATTAGCTAGGGGGTAATAGCTAATGCATAGGGCGCGATCCTATACCAGTCTCATCTGGTATACAAATATCCAAGTCATTTTGCTTAGGGTTAACTGCCCTTTAAATTTTCCTTGAAAACCTTTACAAAATGATTTAACCCTTTAGATCATACTTATACAAGGAAAATATACTATTTGCTTTACTCAAATCTCTTTGCCATGTTATATGCTTTACCCAAAATATTGTTGATGAAAACATTCGAAACCTTTATTTAAACCTTTAAACAATCTCTTTCTAAACCATTGAAAGTACCCCTTTTGAAGCTATTGAAAGTACCCCTTTCGATACAAGTAAACTATTTTACTTTATAACCTTAGGCCGAAAGGCCAAAACAAACCTTTCGAAACCATTCTTAACAAACCTTTCAAAAACATTGCAAAACCTTTCTTTCGAAAGCTTTAAAACATTAGACATCCTCTTATCAAAACACTATAAACATTGACTTTAGAACACATTAGAACTTTCCATTTAAAACCTTTCAAAACCATTGGGGAACCACCCCTTCGAAACCTCTCCTAAACCTTTCAGAAGCACTAATTCCTTTTCATAAAATCAAACCTTTTGAAAGCATTTGGATTCAAGTGAAACATGTGGAATAACCTTTCGAAACCATTAGAAACTATTCCTTTGAAAACCTTTTTGGTTTAACTTTCAATAGAACAAAAGGGTCATAAAACAACTAAGTCGAAAGCACACTTTCGAAAGTTATTTCCTAAGTAAAAAAGTGAGGGTGTCGAAACCAACCCTTTGAAAGCATTAGAGAAGTGGCTAAGTTTTAAAAACAAAGTAACCCTTTCGAAACCATTTGCTTCGAAAGGTGGAAAGCGGCAGCAAGGGGTTTCGACCCCTTCGAAAGCATTTACTTAAAAAAAAGGCGCAACCTCTTTCGAAACCATTCCTTTAAAAACAATCTGACCCAGTCAAAAGCTAACCAAGTCGAAAGCATTCCTTTCGAAAGCAAAGCAAGCACATTTTCATTTAAAAACAAAGTAAGGCTTCGATCCCTTCGAAACCCCTTGTCTCGACCCAGTACCTTTCGCCTATGTCCAATTCACTACATACCAAGTCTTTGATACCCTGTGCTTTGGTTTCGATGGAGATGGAGGCGAAAGTAAGGTGTCGAAGGCTAGGTGCCGAAAGTGGTGAAACATGTAAAAAGCATGTATAAACTGATTTTTAACCTTTTAAAGCAATTCTTTTCAACTAACCTGCCTTGTTTGTCAAAACATGATTGGTTGCTAATTTCTTTTCTAAAAGTACTGCCAAAATTTTTGAAATAACAAATTAAATTATTTACAAAATGCCCCTTCTCCTTTTATAAATATATAAAATATTTAAGTCCCATACCTTAAATAATTTTCTATACTTATTAAAACACTTAGGAAAAATCTATAAAAATTCTCATAAATCATTTTTAATATGTTTTCTAACGTGTATTAGTTTTTGACCCAAAACATACATATGTTAGCCGTAATTAATTTTAAACCAAAATACCATTTTCTTCACTAGAAAATTAATGTTAAATCCACATTAATTCAGAAAATTATGAAAATTGAAAACCATATGTGAAATATCAATTCTGACCTTTTTCTAAAATCACATGGCTTTTAGATGTCATTTAATAGGGTTTTCACATTAAAACATATCATAAAATTTCATATGAATTTGCATAAATCATCAACAAGCATATATATCCAATTTAACAATAAAAAACATGGCAAAACCTTGCAAAATAGTTCGGATTTAATCTGAAACTGAAAACAATCAAAACATAAGATGTAGTCGTTATTCACCTTAGCTTTGTTATTAAGGAGTTAAGATTTGAGAATGGTTTTGAATTGATTAAGCTTCCTTCCTTTGATTGCTTTATCTTCTTCTTATTCTTCCTTAATGGTGACTGGCTTCTATGTTTAATTTTTGCAAATGAACGCGTAGAATGAATGGCCTAAGGGTTTAGGCTATATAAATATACTTATTCCTATTTTACCCCTTATCTATTTGTCTTACCTATTTTATTTTAGTTCCCTTTTAGTTCATTTGTTATATGGAACGGCTACCTTTCTATTAACACAAATCTCAATCCCCTAATCATCACATTATTTTATTTAATTTAACTAATTAAATATCCTAAATAATGTTACAAAAAATTAGGGTCGTTACAAACGACAAGCTTTTATACGACAACACGTCATTTTGAAGTAAAAGTGGATGGATCCTGACCTGCAACAAAAGAGGGATAAACAAAAAAAGAAGAAAAAGGAGCTAAGTTAGCAATCTCCCTAGAAAAGCCTCCATGACTTCGATGTTCAACCACGACTCGGAAAGATGGTCAGTCCACCACTTTTAAGGTAGCTTGTCTAAGCAATAAACCTCCAAGGAAGCACCTACTAGCGCCTGAAGAAGCCCAAACAAGCTCGTCTCATCCCTGCTCTCCACCACCGAGAGGCTGGTTGACTCAATCACCCTGATCTCGTCGGTCCTCGACAGCCGACCCATAAGTTGAAGCTCCTAAGAAAAGATAAAATAAGTCCCACCTTTTGAGCTCCCCGGCACTCTATCGGTCCACCAACTCTTGAAATGAACTATGTTTAGCCCCATGGCTACCCCAAAGGGAAACATCTCGTTGGGATTGAGCTGAACCTAAGGGGGTAACATTGGTTTGGGGATGATGTGGCCACGAAAGGGTAATCTACCTAGATTAGGCTGACTAAGAAGTCACGACCACCTACTTCTGAGTATCGTGGCCTCATGAGGCAGTAAAGCATGGGTATGTTAAGGAGTATTCCTTATCGCGACCGAGCCAACCATATTTTCAAAGTCAATATGGACTACCACAAAACAAACAAAAAAGGAGGATTGGTGAAACTTCAAAGGAAACAAAAACAAGATAACAAGTTAAAGCTACGATCATCAGACTATCCTCCCACCGCCTCCTAACTAAAGGCGGACAAGGATACCCCGTGCTACTATACTAGATTATGCCATCACCAGAATTTTATGTGTCAGTGGTCTTGGTATGTGTTACTTGGTGTAGGGATCCATGGGTGGAAGGTCTCTTGGGGGAGGCGCCCATGCTCAATAGTGTATCTGACTCCTATGTCCACATACCCGTCCTCTCTACCTCGACCGTCTTAGGTGTGCTAGAATCAGTTAAATACTATGTAATTGCATGATTTAGAACCACCACATCCTCAAAAATCCTAAGGTCATAACCATTCACACACTATCATTGCAACTTATATCAGATTTAATAGCCTCCCCTTCCTCGGTTCCCACCACCAGCCTTATGACCATCTCCCCGATGGCCACTCCCATCAACCTAGTTACCCCACCTTGTTGAATCTTAAGTCATAACAACTACCATTGTATGGTTTGGCCCAAATAAACCAACGAAGTAGAGATTCTCATCGGTTGGAATTTGGGAAAGATTCCTAACATCTTCAGGTGCTTCCCTAATCCTGTGAATGTAATCCTCAAAGAGAGCCATCCTTATTTCAGCGCTTGTGAGAGTTGCTGCAACAAACAACAACCAATATACAAAATAGGACGTACACTGAAAGAAGTCCAGAAAAGAAGCATACCCAAGACATTAAAGGCCAGCGTTGTAAGATTAGGGTTGGCCGTTGTAGGCATGAAGAATAAATAATCCTAGTAGCCCGACACCTTGCTTGGAAGACCATAGAAGAGCGGGGGCTTATTAATCCCTTAATGGTGATAATAGTGGCTCAGTGAAGTGTTGGCCTGTTTGTATATTCAGAAGACTAGAGGGATAAAGGCCAAGCCTGGTTCTGGGATGACCAGGTCCTGACAGACTATGAATAGCACGGCCAGTTAGCAATAACTAATTGGGGAAAGCTATCTAGGCGCTAATCAATAAGCGTTAAGGAAGCGTATGAGGAAGGGGTGGAGGGGAAGCATCACCCAGCTTCGCACGTAGGTGAGCAACCAAGTAAAATAGCCTTTTGGGGATAGGTTGGCCTATCGATTGTCATGGATAGAGGGATCTTGTCCCCTCGGATCCAAAATGGGCCAGAGAGCTCATTGGATCGACCTGGTCCTCCCAGACCCTGGTCATGCCCATTCTGAAAGTTCATTCATAAGTGGATGTGGCTCTAGACATCTACAATCAATGAGAAACCTTATTACTGAATCACCCTGACCGGTGTGGAAGTTAAACTCAAGGACAAGCCACTCAACTCTATTTTAACCCCAGTCCCAACTCAAGCAGGCCATATGACCCGCATCTACTTTCTGTTCATTGCTTAAATCGTAGTTATGGGATGAGGCCCAATAAACCATCGTCCTACTCTAATGAGGGGTTGTTCAGTAATATTGACACTTATGTGAGTTTTTAGGTGATCGAAAAAGTTGATCGACGATGTTGATTTCATAATGGCCATTTTCATCAGAACTATGATGATATTTAGACCAACAAAACAAAAGCAACAATGAAGAAGAAAAACCAGTATAAAAAACTACTCAATATCCATTTCAATCAAAATTCAATATGGCATCAAAATGAAATGGAAAGTGAAATCTACATAGAGGAAGAAGTACTCGGTGATTAAAGTTTGAAATTACTGGTTGTAGGTGTTCATGCTAGAAGATTCAAAGTTCTCAAATGACGAAAGTTTGCAATGATTCAGTAAAGTGAGAAAGAGAAGAGGAGATAGTTATTCTTAGGAAACAATTTTTTATCTAAACCATTAGATTTGATAGTCGGGAAATGATTTGGATCGTCTAGGTTTCATTAAATCAATCTATCAAATCAACCACTGAATCGTTTCTGCAGTGTCTGAAGAAAGTAACTGCCACATCCAATTGTACAAAGATGTATCAGCAACATTAAATGCGTGAATGATAATTTTGCCCTTGCTCGTAGACATAAACTTGGAAGGGGGAAAATATTGCTTGATTTTCTCGCAAGTAATATAGGTTGGCCTGCAACTTGGCTTGAGTAGCGGCCTGCATGGATCAAACTATTAGCACCTTGGCCCACATGGATTGAATTAATATATAAATATATAATTTTAATTTAAAACTGAATCAATTTAAATTTTAAATGTATAAGCCGTTGGAAAAAAATAATTTTTATAATTCAAATTATACGAGTATAATTAATTATGTGTGTATATATATTATATTTATAATTATTAATTTTAATTTCAGTTTTTTTTACATGATGGCTGAAAATAATTTATGCTGTGGGAATATAAATGATTTTTCAACATATAAAATGTGTACATTTTTTGATTCGCCTGTTATCAACATGTCTGTTGCTAGTTGTTCCCCTTCAGATCACTTGTTCTTTGTTTTTAAACTCAGAGTGAAAATTTTGGCTTTAAGGCTTCCAACGATTCTTTAATGGAGACGAGGATTTACTATTTTTAATGCATTAAGAAATGGAGAGAGTCGGGCTATTTATTGCCAGCATTAGATCAACTATCATCTACCTTTCTCTCTAATTTGAACTGAGATCTCATATAACAAGTCAAATGCTCTCTTTAACTTCATGTATGGTCGTCCATGCCTCTCCTTAGGCTTCTATGGCACTAGGACTACTTAATATACAATATATTAATTAATTATGCCCGTGTATTTAATTGATATACTGCTTGGTCCCACTTGTGATATTAGCATGGCATAGCATCAGAAATAGTTGGAGTTGGGTTGCAAGGTCCAACTAAAGAGATTGGACTGCTGTTTTGGAGGATGATTGCTTTGTGTGAACTAATTCTGAGCTGTTCTCGATCATTGTAGGGTCGTGCCTTTACTTTTGTCTTTGAGTCAGATCTAACGATCTTGGGGTTGAAGTTGGGTCTTCTTGATTTGCCTTTGTGGTGTGAGTTTTAGCCCCTGGTTATGAAGAAGTCTCTTTCCATCATTCCAACCCTTGTGTTTGCAGCCAAAGTTTGCAGGATTGCGATGCAATTTTTATTAATTGACGTTGATATAGGATTGAAGCGCTGTTCTACCACATAATGATGGCGGCACCTCCATATTGTCTTTTTGATACCAAATTGCGGCGCAAACCTGCCAGCATTAGTTGTTTGTTCAAGATTGCGATGCATCCCTATTATCATATAAACACTTAATAGGATGTGTCATAGTTTTACATTGTTGGGTTATGCTTTTGGATTAGCCTTCACACCTTATGAGTGTTTCCAGTTTTCGATGTAGTGTTGTAATATCGAATCTATACTTAATGGGAGTGCAGCTGTGTTTCTGTCCTTGGGACCTTGTGCGTTATCGCTTAGGTTTTGTCATCGCGTTCTTTTTATAGTTGAACTTTTATCATGGGCGCTATCCCTTTATCTTGCCATAACTTCATATCAGTGCAGCACCATATGGACTTAGTTTTTTTTTTCTTATTTCGGCTCTTGTCATGAGAGCGGTTCATTCAGCTCAGTAGCTGCAACAAGCTTCATTTACGTTAGGGAAATGTGGGTGTAACACTTGCCCCCTAAGTCTGCAGCCATCGTAGATGGGTGTGGACTTGTCTCCATTCCCGCCCATCACTTATACCTCTTCCTTTCCTTCCTTTCAAAAGAAGGAAAAATTCTTAGTAGCCTTTTTGCATTTAATGCTTTAAAACATGTTTCATCCTGCCATTGGCCGAGTCTCTAAAAAGCTATAAGTTTAGTCACTTCGTTTTCTATGTAAATCGGCCTTGACTCTTGCGCTTATTATTCTTGCTGTCAATCAACCGATATTTAGAAGATTTCTCACTATTCTAATTGTGCGGTTGGAATTCGAAATGAGGATGCATATATTTTCTTCTTCTTCTTTCATTTCTTTTACGAGTTCCCGAGGAGAAAAAGTAAAAAAGACCCTTACTGCTAATTTTATTTTCCCCAAGTCTTGTTCTTCTTTCAAATCAGAGTAAGGATTTTTTTTCTTTCATTGTTCCCATTGTACATTTAGCAGTAGTTGGTGATTTACCTTGTAATTTCAATATGGCATCTTCTCCCTCTTCTCCTTTGTCTTTACAATCCAAGATAACCAACCTAAAAGACATAGAGAATATATTAAATCATTTTGGGTTCAAGGGTTATGGGACTAGTGTCCCTGAGCCTCACGAACGCATCCATACCCCACTTGATGGATTTATCTCTACCACATCCGAGCATATAAGATGTGGGCTTTATCTTCCTCTAAATCCGGTTCTTCAAGAATGGCTAATTGCTATCGATCCTGTTCCTATCCAACTTGCTTCCCTTTCTTATTCCCTTGTTATTGCTACCTTTATTCTTTACGTGAAGAACGGATCCCCTCCTTCCTATGAAGAGTTCATAATTTTGTTCGATCACAAAAGACCATTAGGGAGGGATGTTAGGTTCTATTATGGTCAAGCCAAAAAATCGATCCTTACATCTGTTCTTTGCAAGACCCAAAAATGGATCGACCAATATTTCTTTATTTCGAATTCGGATAATTTCCCTTCTTTCTTCCGTCCACACCCTAATCGGCCTGTTTTTCCTAACCATGCTACTGAGTCGTATGAGTCCTATAGGAACCACATTTCGGGTTTAGGAAAGAATGAGAGGAGAATGAAATTATTTTTCACTGATTCGATGCTACAAAAGCATGGTTTTCTACACCCGAATCACAATTTTTCTTGTTTCATTTTTATGTTTTCCCTGATTTTGAATGAACCTAGGGGTATAATTTATTAAAATGGATTATAGAATTATTACTTTATGCTCCTGATCATTGTAAGGACTTCTACCGATCTTCGGATTTCTCTTATGTATAGGTGAAATGGCTGGTAACCTTGCTACCGTGTTTCATGATTCTAAGAAGTTGGCTGCAGCAAAGAAGAAATCTAAAGAGGAAACCTGATGGAGGTGACATTTCTGGCCAACCTCTTAGGAACCTACTACGCCTCCTCCTTCTTCTTCGGTAGCACTTTCTATCCTGCCCCTTCAGCCCCTCCAAGACCCTTGCACTTGATATTTGCCCTGCCCAAGGATGTTATTATTGACCTTGCTGAGAGATTGGGAAGGGTTACTCTAGACAACTTATCTAATAATGCTTTGTCTTCTCCTTTTCCTCTTTCCCTTCTACTTTTTGAGTTCTCCTCTTCTAAGATCGCGGTTGAACTAGAGTGGTCTTAGACTTTCCTTTCCTTCTTCATTAATGGTGACTAACTTAATTATTCCTCACTTATGTTGGTTCTTTTTTTTTAGCTCGGAGCCTTGGCAATTGAGGCTCGAAAGAAGTGGGAAGGCAACCAAGTCATAGCTCTTGCCCGTGTTGCCAAACTAGAAGCAGATCTTACTTCGACTGCTTTTGAGAAGGCTAAAGTTGAGGAGGATTATAAGGCATATCGAGCCAAAGCTAAAAGGATGGTGAAGGCCTCAGAAGAGGCTTTGGAGGAGAAAGAAAAGGATCCGAAGGCATCCCAGGACGACCTCGATGAGATTACTTATTGTGTGCTTTATCACCTATTCGCCTCAACTCAGCATCAATTCTCCATTGAGGTTGACCCTAGCTTCCTGGATGACCCAGGAAGATCAAAAATAGTCTCGGCTACTATAAAGCCCAATGGGTCGAGGAGCTAGCTGTAGCGAATGCCTCCCTTTCTGCTTCTTTGCAAATAAATGAAGACGCAACATCCAAGAAGTTACTGCGTCTAAGGAAACCGAGGACACCTCAACTCCTCATGTTCATTTAATCACCTAATGTTTTGAATATGATTTTAAACTTTTAAACATGTAGCAAAAATTAGCTCGCTATTTAGTTTTGTTATGGTTAATTTTTCTTGCTTTCATTATGTTCTGTTACTGTCCTATGAATGACTGCATCGGCTTGGTTGTTTTGTTTTTAATAGTCTTCTGAGGTAGTTTTGTTTACTAAACTTCTGAAGGAAATTGTAGACAAACTCCAAACGCAAAGCATTGATCATCTTAGTGCAGTTGCAATTTGTAGGCATGAAAAAGAATTAGATGAGTTGTTTACGAAATATAGAGAGGAACCCAAGGGTTGGTCTCCAAGATTGATCAAATACTTAAAGAAAAGGAGGTGCTCGGTGATTTTGTACAGCGTCGATGCAGTATACTTTAGAAAATGGCTCTTTCCCACTTGATAGAGCTCACTTTGAGTGGTTTAGGCATAGACTAAGAAATTTACACAGAGATTGAGTGTTACTTATCATTATTATTCCTTGTATACGGATTTTATGGACTTACCATATAACAACTTTATGGTATATGTTATTATTTAGTCGTAACCTTGTGTGTTTTGATTTCCTTTGAATTGAATTTTAATTACTACCAACTAGGTCGATCCCCTTGAGCCTCCATCCAAGTTTATCAGAGCTTTTGACTCCAACGTACCCTTGATCCCCATCATTCATGGCCCAGGTAACTCTAGTGCGCTCGACTTTGAGGTTGAGGCCACGACTCCTACTGTGGCCATGGAAGAGGAGAATATCCATATGACACTTACTAACGAAAGACTTGAGAAAGACTTAAAGGAAACCCTTTCGGAGCTTAAAGAGGTTAAAGATGTGCTTGATTGCCAATATCAACTTAATGTTAAGTTGCATACAGGGATTGAGGCTATTGAATTAAAGTTGGATGAACTGCATCAATCCTTGAAAGATAGTGAAGCACTTTATGGGATTGTCTATGAGGCAGAAATAAAGAAGTTGGAAGAAATTATAGAGGACATGTCTTCTCAAACATCCCGTCAAATTAAAGAGAAGGAGGATGTCAAAACAAGAGAGGGGGCGATGCGGCTTATTCTAGACAAGGTCCCTGCTCCCTCCACGGGCATAGGCCCTTTATTGGTGGATGAATGGAAGCGGAAAGCGGAGATGCACTTCCAGGGTAAACTTAATAAGATGGAAACTCACTATAAGCGACAACTGGAGCACCATGGGCCGAAGGTGCTTCCTTACTCGTGGAGGAAGGGGTGGAGGGCAGATGCCATTAAATACTTTGGTGGCTTTTCTAGGAATACAAAGAAGACTAGGGCTGATGCTCAAGATCTATGAGC
Organism: Allium fistulosum; assembly: GCA_030737815.1. Classification (NCBI taxonomy): domain Eukaryota; kingdom Viridiplantae; phylum Streptophyta; class Magnoliopsida; order Asparagales; family Amaryllidaceae; genus Allium; species Allium fistulosum. The sequence continues at coordinate 697,331,305 of CM060904.1, forward strand.
TTGAAGATTTGCCATGGAAAGCTCAAGTCGCTCGTATTACTGTAGGAGCACCCGCCAACATGCCTCAGCAGGATTGGATTGCTGCTCTCGTAAAGAAACCAAACGAGGATAAGGTTAAAGGAAAGATGGGACAAATCGCCATATAGTTCGCCATGGAAGTTTTTTTCGACTTTTACCCTACTCTTGACTTAAGCTTTCTTTGTAACAAGGAAGTTTTGTGATGACTCCGAGGGCCCTATTAGACCATTGCGCAGGTGATAATTATAATCCTAGGAAGACCTTTTGCCCTAGGATGGAACCGCTTTTGGCCAACATACTTTATATTTGGTGTTTTATGATTAATGCATTATTTTAGGATCCTATAACTTGGGGTAATTTTGTAGACCTATATCGTCGGTTATGTTCTTTTTGAGCTGTAATTTTTTTTGTAAAGGCATTATATAAACCAAACTTTATTGCGAAATAGTATAAATACTTTGTGAGATTCAGTTTCGACTGCACTTTCTTCTGATTTTTTGTCTGTTTGAGCTTGCTTGATTTTCAACCCACTCCTATTGATCGAGGTCTGGAGATAGTTATCCTGGAAGAAGATGATCCTATTGCGTCCTTGGCTCCTGATTTTGTGTCGAAGCCTGGTCCTATTCCCTTGCCTCCGCTGGGTGCTAATCCTCGTGTCGTTTTCAAATGGAATAGTTGGAACCAGGCTTAAAGGATTATTACAAGGCCAAATTCTATGAATAAGAGAATCATTACAAATGGGGCTCAGTTCCAACTTCTCAAGCCAGTAGCTATTTTGATTAATGTTCTTTATTAGGTGACGATAGATCATGTTGTTGTGAGAGAATTATAATCAATGATTCTTTTGAGGATGAGTTGGAGCCGTAACACAGTTTGTTTTACTGAAAAACCAGTTTTGGATTCAACTTTTGATGTAATTATGGGTGATACTAACTTTATCTTTACTTGCAATAGGTATGCAAATGTGAAGAATTACACAGACATGAGTTGATTTTATTAAATATCAGTAAATCTCAGTTTTTAGCATTTACCTGGTAAGCTTTATGTTGTTTCTGGAATTGTACCTAGTTTGTATGTTTTTGCATTCCATGCATCGTTTCTTCTTGTCACTCCTTAAATGGTTTCTAGTTCATGCACCAAGTCTTTGTGATTTAAGCTTTTTTGTATGCTTGGTATGATCTGCCCTGCTATTTGGGGGTAGTTTCATGTTCGTATGCTTGGCACGGTCCGCTCTGCTATTTGGGAGAAATATGTATTTTTGACTGAAAAATCGGGTCATGTATTTACAACCTTTTTAATTCATGCGCATGGGTATTTGTACTAGTTCGGGCTATCTAATATCCTTACATACAGTGTAATTATCTTGGCTGAGAAGCCGGGTTATACACCCAATGTTAGAGAGATCAACAAAGAGAGATTTTTATACTGGTTTAGACCGTCTAATATACCTACGTCCAGTTCATTGTATTATTACTTTTCATAATAATTACGATTTTTCTACACAAGTAACACTGATCATACAAAATACGGCATGAGGTGCTCTGAGTTCCATGTTCTTGGAACTAGATTTCCATCAGGTTTTGATAGTCGGTACACCCCGTTTGATAAGGCTTCCGCTATAACCAAGGGGCCTTCCTAATTTAGGCCCAGAGCTCCATCTGTTGGGTCCCTAGTGTTGGCCATTACCCGTCGCAGTACCAAATCTCCCTTGTAGAAGTTTCTCTCTTTGAGTCTTGCGTTGTAGTTTTTGTCATCCTCTGTCAATATGCGGTGGATACGATTGCCGCCTCGTCTCTTTTTTCTTGAATAATATCGAGTGCAGCTTGTTTCAACTCCTTATTTTTTTTCCATATACGATATTCTTACATGTGATGGGAACCCTACTTCGACAGGGAGCATGGATTCGGTGTCATAGGTCAGGGAGAAGGGGGTATGGCTGGTTGGAGATCTAGTCGAGGTCCTATAGGCCCACAGTACCAAAGATAATTCCTTCACCCACTTTCCTTTTCCCTTCTGTAGTCTTCTCTTAAGCAATTTCTTAATAGTTTTGTTTGCTGTTTTGATTTGTCTGTTCACTTGTGGATGCACTATGAAGGAAAAACTTTTAACTGTGCCATTCTTTTTGCAGAGTTCTATAAACTCTTAGCTTTCAAACTATGTCTCATTATCTGAGTAAGGGATCCCAAATCTTGTGATTAAGTTTCTTACCACAAACGTGACTATTTTCTTTACGATGATCGTAGCCGGAGGTTCTACTTCTACCCATTTAGCGAAATAATCTATTGCTACTATAGCATAGCTTGCCCCGCCCTTTGACATGGAAAGTGTACATATCAAATCTATACCCCACACATCGAACGGTCATGAGATGGCTAATAGGATAAGCTCATAGGAAAGCTTCCTCGGGATGCTTGCAAACTTTTGACATCTTTCACATCTTCTCACGTACTCTTTTTCATCCTAAAGCATAATGGGCTAGTAGTAACCTTGCCTCGGTACCTTTTTTTCTAATTTGGCCCCTCTAGAATGATCCCCGCACTACCCCTCATGTACTTCACTCATGACCCGTACCTCTTTGGAAACACATCTAAGATAAGGGCTAGAGTACCCTCTCTTATATAATATGCCATCAAAGAAAGAGTAATATGGTGCGTGATATCTTACCTTTCGGGCTTCGTTTCTATTTGGGGGTAAGATTCCATTTATCAAGAACTGCTTGATAGTGGTCATCCATGTGTTATCTTCTGTTCGTTAAGGCGTAGGCGCGGTTGGAGACTGCCCTTGATTTTCCTCTATTTCCTAATCTTAATCTTCTTGAATTGTGGCCCGTTGGGCCCTAGTCATGTCAATATTTGGGTAGCTTTGATGATGCTTGGTTCAGCTTAATGTCCTATTAGAATAGCTTTTATTTCATTTGCTACTTTCATGCTGGCGAGTTTGGATAATGAATCAGCATAGGAGTTATTCTCATATTGAATTTGTTCTATGTCAAACTGCTTGAACTACTCAAATAATTTTCTAGAAAGTTCCACATAATTAGCTAAAGTTGGCTCCTTCACTTGATAATCTCCATGCACTTGGTTCACAACTAATTGGGAATCATTGGGAATTTTAATATGGGTTACCTTCATTACCTGAGCCATCCTTAATCCTTCAAGTAAAACCTTATATTATAACACGTTATTGGTAGCTTTGAATCCAAGTTGCACTGCTCCATATAACTTCTGATTATATGGGTTAATAAACACATATCCAACTCCCACCCCTGATTCATTTGAAGCTCTATCTACAAATAGTTGCCAAGACTATGGAGAAGGCGCTTCTTCCTCTGGTTGGGATTTGGTAGGTATAATTCATTCCACAATGAAATCTACTAGTGTCTGTCCTTTGATTACTTTTCATAGATAGTAGGTGATATCATATTGATTGAGCTTCACCGCCCATTTTAGCAGGCAGCCTGAAATTTCTGGTTTTTACAGTATTTGCCTTAGTGGTTTGTCTGTGAGGACTTTAATGGGATGTGCATGAAAACAGAGCCATGGTTTCCTTGCCGTAAGGAGCAGGTTGTAAGCTAGCTTTTCAATGATTGTGTAGTTGAGTTCTGCTCCTGATAAGCATTTGCTCATGAAGTAGATAAGCCTCTAGGTTCCCTCATCTTCTCAAACCACTATAGCACTTATTGCTTTATCAGTTATAGCTAAATACACATATAAATCCTCACATATTATCGGTTTTGATAGGATAGGGGTACTGATCAGATGATCCTCCAGGTTCTAAAATGCGACTTTGCATTCCTCTGTCTATTCAGAATTTTGCCCCTTCTTTACTTGGTCGAAGAATGACATGCACTTGTTAGTTGCTTTGGAGATGAACCAGCTCAGAGCGGCCACCCTACCGTTTAGGCTCAGGATATCTTTTGGTTTTGTTGGGACTCCCAGCTTCTTTATAGCTTCAATCTGCTCAGGGTTTACTTTAATGCCATGAGCACTCACTATGTATCTTAGGATTTTTCCTGATTGAATAGCAAAAGTACATTTAAGGGGTTCAATTTTATATTATATTGCCTCAGAGTTGCAAACATCTCTTCCAAATCTTGTGGATGATTCGTTGTCACTTCTAACTTAACTAGCATGTCGTCCGCATATACTTCGACATTGTTGCCAATCTGATCTATGAACATCATATTTGCTAGCCTCTGGTATGTAGCTCATGCATTCTTCAAACCGAATAGCCTTACTTTCTAGCAGTATAATCCCTTGTCTGTTACGAAACCGGTGTGTTCCTAATCTGGTTCAAACATGGCTATTTGATTGTATCCTGGAAATGCATCCATGAACGATAGCAGCTCATGACCGCCAGTTGTGGCCACTAATTGGTCAATTCTTGGTAAGCAAAAGTTGTCCTTTGGGCAGACCTTGTTGAGGTTGGTATAGTCTATGCAGGTTCTCCATTTTCCATTGGGCTTCTTCATAAGGACTAGGTTGGCTATCTATTTTGGGTAGTGTACTTATCTAATGAATCCATTTTCTTTCAGCTTCTTAACCTCTTTGTGCAGAACATTATATCTTTCATGATCCAAGGTTTTGCACTTTTGCCTGACTGGGTGAGCTTCGGGATCGATGTTGAGTGCTTGGCAGATGATGGCTGGATCTATTCCTACCATATCTGAGTGTACCCAGGCAAAAACATCTATTGATTTCTTCAAGAAGTCTATTACTTCAATTCTAGCTTCCACGCTGATGTTCTTTCCTATATTGAGAACTTTCATGGAGTCTTTGGGATCTATTTGTACTTCTTCAGTATCATCTATTGGCTTCGACTCTCTTTTCTTACCCCTAATCATGGACCTATTTTTCTTTCTTCTTTTCCTTTGGCTTGAGAAGCAGTGGAGGAGATCTACTTCTGTGCTTCCTCAGAAAAGTACTACGCGTAGATCGAATTATATTTGTCAGTGGCGATCATAAGCATGTACTCTCTTCCTTTCTTTCTTACTAACGTTGTAGCCGTAGAAATGTCTATTTTAGTATTAGCCTCGGTACTTTGTACTGATGCAGTTTTAGGAACTAACTTGATTTCTTTTTCATTACAATTATCACAGATATTAGAAGAGAGTCCAGAGTAGTTTTGAAATTTTTTATTGCTAGAGTTAAGGTTTACATTATATAATTCCCTAACTAAAGACTGTTCCTCCCATATCGACCCTATCCCTGCAGGGGTGTTGAACTTCATGAGCATGTATTTTTGAGAGATAACCGCCCTTATGTCTATTAGTGTGGGATCTTCCTAGGAAAGTATTGTATGGTGAAGGCTCGTCAATGATCAAAAAGCTCGCATAGAATGATTTGTGAAAGGATGCAGTTTCGACGGTAATAATTAGGCGTGTTGATCCCCCAGGGACGGTTATTGTAAAGGCCCGTATCTTCGTACCCTTTGAGTCGACCATAATTCACATCAGTTCAACTCAAATGGAACGGAAATACGAATCTTTAGGGGTGAAGAAGAAGAAATAGATAGAAGAAATTAGAACAACAACACATAATCTCACAAACACAGCGGAACAAAATATAATATATAATAATAGATTTTGTACAAAAGATCCCGTAACTATTTTATACTTACATTCATCAGGGTACAACAATTAATACATCAATCTGGACAGTTATAATAACTTGTCCTGATATACATAACCCACACAGCGGAAATAACCAAGTACGTGATATACGTCTGAACTCTTTCAGCTCATCTCCTGAGCTTCATAGCATTCTAACCTGAATCTGTAATACTCGGTCTGACCCGAGCATTATAATAAAATAACACCCGAGTCAGTCTGGAAAACACAGCGTGTGAAAACACACTTAGTTTGAATTATTAATTTTTATCAAAATCCTTTGAAAACAAAGGTATCTCGTAAGACCACGTCAAACATAAACACGACGGGTTTTTACCTTACGATAACCAAAACAATTTATATCAAAATCATCGGATATTATAATAGTGTCTTTAGAAAGTAAATAGAAAATAGCTGAAATGCTTGCATCTCATGTTTCAGCATAGTTGGGTACAATCAAAACCATACGGCGCTTATTGGAGAATGGATTCCATATAATGACCAGGCACCGAGGTACCACCTATCACGATACACATCTAGAAAAATGTACCGAGGACCTCATCAGGATCCCTTACAACATAAGACCGGCCCTACTCCTAACCTGGATAGAACCGAATATGTTATCATCCCGGGTGTTCCTACCCTTATCGAGAGCTCTTTTTCCATGCACCACCGTATCTATAATTTATAATATAACCGAGGGTATCTAGAAAGGTGATAACATACCCTAATTGGGTGCTACCCACTTAGCTTTGCTACATCTCCCTTGATTTTCAGTCATTCCGGTTGATGAGGCTTGAGGCTACGATTACCTTTCAAGAACAATTTCACTTACAATGCTTATTGTCCCCAAATGACGATGTTCTGATAGCATTCGTCCATACAAGTTGTCCTGGGTCCGGAAAAACTGAACCACTGTCTTCACTATCTTCACGATATCCATTCGTAACTCTCAAATCGGATCGAAGTGGTTTTTTGGAAAATAAATCTGATCCCGGTTTCATCGAAACGATCAATGAAATTGGCCAATATTTGATAGTCAGTTATTTAATTATCAAATAACATCCATAAGCAGTCACTAGGCCCATATTATAATTTTTTTCCAAAATATTCATTTCAAAATACCTTTACAAAGGTATATGTTCAAATTCCTTTCCATATTCCAATATTTGAATACAATTTCAAATACTTAAATCCATAACAGGATATTCCCAAACCATTTCAACACTCAGAAATATTTTCAAATTTCCATTTTTATACTTAAACATTATAAGTCATATTTTCCAAAATCATTTCAAATATCAATGCTTCAGAGGATATTTTGTAACTTATCTCATAAGTCTCCGGAATCATTAATAAATTCCCTTTAACAATTTCCAAAACCTAGTATACTTATTTATAACCCCATTCAACAATTTATAACTACTTTTATGAATTCAGATTTCATTTCCGAAGTTCCCATATTCAACATTTTGAAATTCCATTTCCACCAAATCCCTTATAAAATTTCCCTCCGCAAAATCATATCCATTTATAAGACCCGTTTACGAATCTCGAGAGAATTTATAATTAAAATTTCAATCACTTCCAAACTCTCTCTCTCTCTCTCTATATATATATGAAAGTGTATTTAAAAGAATAATAGCTTATTTTTGAAAACAAGCTTAAGTAACTATTTAATATATCAAAACTCTTTAATTAAAACATCAATAATTCAATTTCCAACTCATTTTTAAATAAAGCAAATTGATTTCCAAAGCTGATTATAAAAATTAGAATTTATTTCAACTAATATTAAATATTTGAAAAATCCACTTTCCAAAGTATTACAATACTAACTAACTTTAAATTACATAGTTTAATAAATAAAGATTTCTTTTTTTAAAAATAAAAACTTAACTTCTTAGTAATTTTTTTTAAATCCCAATAACCAATTCAATTTATAAATCTCTCTCGATTTACAACACATCGATCCCATTCCTATCTCCTTAACCATTTTCACTTTTCAAAAATAGTATCCACTATTTTTCCCAACCCTATTCCCATATTCTAATATAAATTCACCTTATGAATTTTATATTCCCAAATTTTCATCTGATATCGATCTCCTTTATTTATAAACATCGTTTATAAATTTATAACTTCTCTGAGTTTCACTTTTAATAAAAATAATCTCATTTATAAAATTCCATTTTATAAATTTAATTCCTTATAAATTCCATTCATTTCTACCAATCTATTTTTAATATCGATTTCAACTTCTTTTCATATTTTCTAGAAATATCACTTAAAAATCCATCGTTTAAGAATCTTCTATATAAATTATTTTTAAATCTCTATTTAAAATATATTTTCCCGAATAGTTAAGTACAATCCAAAAATCAATTTATCGTTTTATCCAAATCAATTTCTTTTAAAATAATCCAAACTTCGATATACATATTTTTATATTCAAAATCTCCTTTTAATTTCTTCAAATTCAAAAATAATATTTATGGTATTTAAAATACCAAAATTTAGGCCAGTGCTACTATAGCATCTAATAATTCACATTACAGCAATAATCTATAACGGATTATTCTAACACATCATATATTACTATATATGAAAAACAATCAATATAAATTTTGAGGAATCCAGTTGGATCCCTCCAACCTTTTTCCCTACATCCACAGATGTTAATACTACATAAAAATACCAATCCCACTTCGAGGAGGATATCGCGGTATATAGGGTCATCCGCTATTATGCGGGGTGCATAGGGTCTCATCCGCTAAAATATGCGGGAACATCAATCCAACTACTAATATATATACTACTATATATATATATAACATCCAACAGATAATAATTTATAAATTCAACCAGCATTCAATAATTTATTTTAACTATTTAAAATAAATTCTAGTAATCCAAATGAGTGAGAATTTCTCACCTTGATTTTAATTACAATTCGTTCCAATTCTTAATTATCCCATTTCATAGAGTTTTGTTGCTACGATCCAACATGACTCGAGTTTGAAAATTTTGAACCTCGCATGAAAATTTACGACTTATATAAATTAACAAATATATATATATATATACATATATTTTTATTCTCAATGACTTAACTTCCATTAAAGGTAATCAAAATTTAATTACCTTACTTCATCGAACAGTAGCCTGCTCGACTCCACTCTACCCACCACCGCACTCACACCCTAAACTCGCCCAGACCTGGTCGCAACCCCCTCCCTATGCCGCTGTCGCGACCAAATCATGGCACCCCAAAACGTGACCAAACCCCACCAGAAATATTGCCACCGTCTACAGCCTTGGCCGGCCACCGCAGCCCCAATATCGAGGCCTCCACCTTCGGTGCACCCTCTCAAACCAACCACGAGCCAAAAGCAGAAACCCTCAATTCGATCAACTGCCTAACCCTAGCTTCCGTTATAACCGTCGAACTCCCCCCCTTCCCAATGTTCAATCACATCCCACAACTACTCGAACATCAGCAATGTTGTTTGCTCTCAACCATCCCCTCGTGAAAGTCACGATTGCCACACTCCTCTAGAGGGCTTCACCCAGGTCGCCTCGATTTGCTTTACGAATTCGAGTTCGAGATTTCACTCTTTTTTTTAAACGAAAATCGATTTGATTTCGTTTTGTATATTTTTTTAGTATCGAACTGGAGGTGATGAAAGAAAGGAAAGGGGAATTTCGTGTTTTATAAAAGGAGAAGGATGGAAGAAAATAAATGCGATTTGATTCCTTTTTTCGTGCTTGGAACCAAAAAGAAAGAAAGGAAGTGATTTGAACGAGGTTGGCTGATGGTTGATAGGAGTTAAATCGATATGAACATATTTATTTAATTTTGAAATATCTAGATATTTATTTCGAACCCCTAACGAGGCGTGCCGCCTGACGTTTCTATTGTCACACCCCTATTCCGAACGCAATGAAACAAGTTTCGGAAGCTAGTTCGATCGTATGGAGAAGATAGCCTTTTTAAATCGACTATAAAAATTAATTTCATTTAAATTATTTCTAGGCGTTTTCAGATCGTACGACCAAACGGTAACTCCAAACGCTATGAAATTTGAACTCCGATAATAATACACTATTATGGATCCAATGGAGCTGGTTTGGTCGAATTCTGAGACTGTGCCCGGATCGCTATTTTAACGCGTCGATTAAATCGACGATTCCAAAATTTGCGGAATCACTTGAAATTTCAATTTTAAAAACTTACTAACTAAATTAAAATTCCAAATCCAATATTTAAAATCATTTAAATATTCAAAATCAAACAACGAAAAATCCGGGTCGTTACAGTTGTAGTGTTATTGATGCCATAGATTAGCTCAGGGATAGGCTTCAAAACATCTGTTGGAAGCTTCATCTAGTCATACGCAGATATGAAGATAACATTGATTGTACTTTCGAAATCTACAAATTATTTTTTCATGGTGTAGTTTGAAGTCTGCACCGTGATAATAAGTGGATCCTAATGTGGGAATAGAACCCCAGAGGCGTTGGATGCTGTAAAGATTATATCCTGTGTCAGCTTTTGCTTAACATGGAAGACTATCCTCTGTTGTACCTTGGCTTCTTGCACGTACCTCTCCTGCACTTTTTTGCTCTTCCCGGCAAGGTGTGGTCCTCCATGGATTGAGGCTATTCGGTTGGAGGGGTTTCCTACTAAGTTTTTGTTTAGGTTTGGAGTATGATCCTCGGTTCTTTCTATATTGTTTTATTTTTGAAAGCTGCCCAAGTACTCTTTTAGGATCAGCCTCTTTATTTCATTCTTCAGGTGCCTGCAGTTGTCTGTATGGTGTCCGTTTGCTCTATGGAAGCGGCAGTATGCTCCGCCTTTATTTTGCTCCACCTTTATCACATTGTTTGGTACATTATAAGCAAGCTCAGCCTTGGTCATCTCATATATCTATCTAGTAATGTGGGTAAGGGGAGTCTTTGCTGTGAAGTTAAGCCCCTTCCGTCGCTTTGCAGGCGAATTGAACCCATCTCCCTTTTCTTTTCATAGCGGGGGGCAGTAGTTCTTTGAGACTATGCTGTAAATCTAACCTCTTCCATTCTAAAGTAGTCGCTGTCCTTCTCATAGAAGACTTTCATATTGTGACATAGCTTTTTTCTGTTTTTGTCCCATATGGCAATACCTCTTCTGATTCCGACGTGAGCTACCATTAGCAATGCTTCTGCACTAGTTACCTCAATCTGGAGCGCCTCAGATTTGAAGTGTTTGATGAAGTTGCACATACTTTCATTTTTGCCCCGCTTAACGCAGGGCATAGTGTTCATGTAACAACCCATATTTTATGTATCAAAGGATCGTAAAATATTTTTATTTTATTCGTATGAGGTTATATAATTATATAATTTTGGAACCTGACTCTTAGGGATATTTTACATACTTATTAATTTTCCTGAATTTCTATATGATAATTTTGATCCTGAAATTTTTTTTCTATAACTTTTGATAGGAGTTGAACTAGGGTCTCAAACTAGTTCCATTGCTTCAGGATGATTATTTCCCATTCCGTAGAGTGGTCATAATAGAAAAACAGACTTACGGTTAGAAAGTTATGCATGTTTTATGTTTTCAAAGTTGCTGACAAGGATTAGTGTGTAATTAATTAAACCCATTAGTAAGCTCATTAGTCTAATTAGAGAATACTATAAATAGAGGGCTGGAGAGTCAAATTAAAACTTTTCTCTCTCATTCTAAATCATATCTAAACCCTAATTAGTCCTAGATCCATCCTAAATTCATCCAAAATCACCCAAATTGCTCTTTAAATCGAACTAGATTGCGGACTAAAGATTAAATCCTCAATTAGAAGCTAGATATCATCAATTTGCTTGATTTGAAGTGATTTTCTTCACTGTTTGGATCAGATCTACACACAAATTGATTAGATATGATAATTGGTGAGTGGTTTATGCCTTCTCATCATGCTATCCATGTTTATATGATAGAATTATATGATTTAACTTGTTTTAAATTGGTTTTGGCCATAAAAACCTTTTCTTACTTTAATGACATGTTAATCCATGCATACGATATAGATTGATTAGAAATCACCTTGATATATGTTCATATATTCGTGCTATATGTAGATTTATGTTAGAAATTACCTTTTTTATCTTATTTTAATGGATTGCAAGTTTAATTGGATAATATTGCTTGTTCTTCTATGTTTGAATGATATAATTTGATGTTGCTTGCTAGTGTTGTGATTGCAAAGAAAGTTAAATCAGAGAGTTGAGCAAATTAGAGGCAAAGTTGGTTGGAATTGGATGAATCTTGGTAGGTAGGCTCAGGAGAATGGCAGGAGGCTGCATGATAACTCACAAGTTGGTAGGAGTTGAAGTCATAACTCGGCACCGAGTTATCACTATAGCTTGGTACTAAGTTATGGTGTTAACTCTCGTGCACTTCTCGACTTCGTAGATAGAAAGGGTTTGTCAGGTGGAGGTTGCCAATAACTTGGTGTAGGAAATTTGGCTATATATTGAATGTGACGATGAGTTATTTCTAGAACTAGAAGAAGGAGCTTTGGATTTGGGCCAAGTTATCAAGGAGGGATGAGTCAGGGTTCATGGCACTGGATGGGGAGTACTAGGGACATGAAAGAGGAATTGTCCATTAGTTGGCTAAGTGTATAACATGGCCCCGGTTATGCCTATACTCGGTACCGAGTTATCATGGTCCAAGATATGGAGTTGGAGCTTCTAGAGACTATCGTTAAGGTTCTGTAGATCATGCTGGAGGTGTTGGCTCGTTTTTATCGGGTCGGGTGACGATATAATAGCTTGCTGAAAAGCTATGGTCTTTGATGTTGGCTCGTGTTGGGAGTAGGTTCTGAAGATGGCAGCTCGTAAGGGAGGGAGCCATATGATCAGGGAATGTGGAAGGGTTTCTCATGAGTAATGGAAACTGGATTAAGCAAGAAGGGCTCGATATCCAAATGGAGCGAAGATGGGCTTGGGTATATGTGCTAAGGAATTATTGAAGCTCGGAGAGTTTTCAATTATACTCGAAGCAGGGATATTGTAAGTGGGGACACCCATAGGTCAACTGAGGGATCTGTATACCTTGGACCTATAGCTTTGGGTCTATTACCCAGCTTTTGGCTGCGAGACACGTATCCAGTTTTGGGCTACGAGATACGAGAGTACAATAGAGAACCAGGATTTCCATTAGCCCTGGCTTTGGGTCCGTACAAGTTATCATATATTAACGGCACAAGAGGTGATAGTTAGGATTGTTGATGGATGCTATGAATGCTTTGGTTGTTTTCTTTAGTAGGTTATCACTCATAGGTATCATGGGAAGGGGGTATTGGAGATACGAATACCTGGAAGACTGATATCCATTATTTGGTTTGTGGTATATCTTTATGATATTGTAGAGTAGCATATTATAGTGTTATATGCTAACTCTTCGATTGTAGGGACATGTTAGGTATGGTTCGTGTAATCTTTTTCCTTACCATATTTACTTGCATAGTATTCTGAGATTAATTTACCACTCACACCAGACCGTTGTCTGACCTAAGTTTTTATGCTTCTTATTATCTTAGGTACCCTTCAATGAGTAGACTAGATAACAAGTCTAGGTGACTCGGTAGCTGTCAGAAGGACGAGCTGGATGGAGCTATCTCATATTATATACTTATATGGAGTCTACGCTTATTCCGTTGTGTAGTAATAGGGAGCCTTAGTAGTGATTACTTATTACTTGTATTTGAGATAGTTATTGGGTTTTGCTTCTGTTGTATAAACTCTACTATTAATGTATAACTCTGTGAATATTATACCCTGATGATGATTTGTTCACATTGTTATTACTGTCTCTCCTATTATATATGTGATATTATATTTTGTCCATGTGCTGTGAGATATACGACAGGTTAATTGCTATGCTTGTTATTTCAACCCTAATGACCGTCCTATATCGGCCGGGCATGATTACAGTGCATTATTTAGTTATATTTGTGCTAGTGATATAGGGCGGTCATCATATTTGGTATCAAAGCTTTGGTTACATGATTAACCGGAGTTGATACCGTGATACAGTAGAGATAGCAAAGGTGTTATCACCTTAGATTGGATCGAGAGTATGCATATATATGAGAGAGTGCGTTCTTGTTATAAGTTTCGTTTTCGAATCTATATAACAATATATTGTATAGTATAAGTTGCATGCACTTAAGCACTATAGATTCAGTTTTCTTTATGAGAGACTGATCATTCTTGTTACAAATAAGAATGAGCCGGCATACAAGGAACGCTGTGAGGAATTTTGCTTCAGGAGTAGAGGAAGGGGCGGGATCAGGAGCTTCTATGCTACATGTCTAAGCCATGTTCAATGCTATAATGGCTAATATAATGAGGAATGCTCCTAGAATGGTGATAGGTGGAGATGCTCCCGTTCAAGTGCCTAGGGCTGATTTTGCCAAGTTCAACAAAGATTATTCTACTCTTGGAAGGAAGTCATTCCATGGGACGGAGTCAGCCAAAGAAGTACGAGATTGGTTGGACACTTGTGAGCGCATCTTTGGTGATATGGAGGTGGAAGATGCTATAAAGAGAAAATTGGCTTCGAGACAGCTTCAGGGTTGAGCTATGAATTGGTGGAATGCTGTCGCTATTGCTACTCTAGAAGACCCATTTGCTTGGGATTAGTTTAAGACGAAGTTTGAGGGAAGTTTATTTTCGACGGCCTAGAAGTCAGTGTTATTGAAGAAATTTGCTGATTTAAAGCAAGGGGAAATGACAGTATCCGAGTATGTTGTAGAGTTTGATGCCTTGTCGAAGTATGGAATGTCATTCATTGATACCCCCTTGAGAAAGAATGAGAAATCGATCATTGGTTTGGATGATTACTTAGGAGAAAAGCTAGTGGACCATATAGGTGAGATGTTTGAGAAGCTTGTAGAGAAGGCGCTTTACCATGAGAGCATGTACCCTAAACCTAAGACTGCTATTGTTGTTTCTACCCAAAAAGAAGACCCAAAGCCACAAAGAAGTGGAACGGAAAAAGAATGCAGTCCCAAGGAAAGGGTGGTAAGAAGAAGGGTACATGGGAACCTATTTGCTTTGGATGAAACGAAAGGGTCATTTGATTAAAGGTTTCAAGGCGAGTGAGAAGAGGAAATGTTACAACTATGACAAGCCTAGACATTTAAAGAAGAATTGTCCACAATTGGTGAAGGATAAGTAGATAGTGAAAGCGTATGCCTTGGATGCAGTTCCGACTTCGTCGAGTGCTCCCTCGGCGAAGGAGAAGGGTAATGGAGTCGTCATTCAAGGTATGCTTTCTATTAGTGATGTTCCTGTTCGAGTTTTGTTTGATACCGTGCTTCTCATTCATTTATATGTAGTGACCTAGTAGACAGTTTGGGATTGGAACTTGAGATAGTAGACTGACTCCTAATCATGACGAACCCTGTTGGAGGCTCTACTATTCTTTGCATGGTTTGTCGTGGCCTAATTTTGTTGAGCTATGGATGTTCTTTGGTTTATTATTATTTTGTTTTGAACTTTTTTGGGTTTGGGGTTATCTTGGGTACGGATTGGCTTTGGAAGTATGCGGCCACAGTGGATTGCGAGAAGCTGTTGGTGACAATCGGAGATGTGGATGGGCGAACGGTAGTGATTAGCTGCCTACCAAAAGATAGGGTGATGGTTAGCTTTCTATATTTGGTTGAGGTTCCATAGAAGGGGTTGTCGTCAGTGCCTATCGGTAGAGAGTATCCGGACGCCTTCGAAGAAGTGATTGGATTACCGCCGCATAGGGAGATCACATTTTAGATAGACTTGGTGAAGGAAGCCAGAATGATAGTTATGCCTTTGAGGCGTATGGTACCCCGAGAGCATAAGGAATTGGAGGTGCAAGTGAATGACCTATTGAGGAAAGGGTCCATTCGAAGAAGTATATCTGAGTAGGGCACAAGTGTTGTGTTCACAACTAAGACGGATAGCTCTTTGAGATTGTGTGTGGATAATCATAATCTGAACAAAGTAATGAAGAAGAATAAGTATCCACTCCCATGCATTGATGACTTGTTCGATCAGCTGCACGGTGCGAAGGTGTTCTCTCAAATGGATTTGATGATGGGATTTCACTAGCTTAAAGTAGTAAAGGAGAGTGTGCCTATTACTACGTTTCGTACACCATTAGGTTTTTATGAGTGGTTGGTGATGCCACTTGAGTTAACTAATGCTTCGGCGTACTTTGTGGATCTCATGGATCTGGTTTTCGGAGACCAGATGAATAAGTTCATGCTTGTATTCATGGATGATAGTTTAATCTACTCCAGAACTGAAGAGGAGCACATGACACACTTGAGGATTGTGTTAGAGATATTGAGAAGGCATAACTTGAGAGCGAAGTTCTCAAAGTGTCACTTCTGAAGAGAAGAAGTAAGATCTTGGGTCATGTCATGTCGGGACATGGTATAGCAGTGGATTCTACGAAGGTGGCAGCAGTCCAAGATTGGAATCAGCCCAAGAATTCTACGGATGTGAGGAGTTTCCTAGGATATATGGGATATTATAGACACTTCATCAAGGTCTTCTCAAAGATAGCAGCACTGTTGACCAATTTGACAAAGAAGAATCAGAATTTTGTCTGGGACACGAAGTGTGAGCATGCGTTTGTGAGTCTAAAAGAGAGGTTGATGAGTGCACCGGTGTTGACCATTCCAAGTGGAAATGAAGAGTTAATAGTATAAACTGATGCCTGTGGTATTAGATTGGGTGCGTTGTTAATGAAGAATGGAAGGTTTTTGGCTTATGCGAGTCGACAGCTTAAGCCGCACGAAAGGAATTACTCAACCCATGATTTAGAATTGGCGGCAATTATTTTTGCTTTGAAGATGTGGATGCACTATTTGTCGAGAGAAAGGTTTGAGCTATTTACGGACCACAAATCCTTGAATTACCTTTTCTCTCAGAAGGATCTCAACCTTCGTCAGTAATGGTGGCTAGATTTCTTGGCCTCTTATGATTTCATTATTTCTTATACTCTAGGCACTATGCCACAAAGTGAATCAGATGACAGTGATCACACAACATAAGGTAGATTTTCTGTAACCCCACTTTTTCATACAACACATAAAAAATCATCTGTTGTCTAAGGAGCCTCTGAAATCTTTCAACTGTTGTTTGAATAACCTGTGAAATCTTTATGAAAATGTTTGACATTCAGACAACGTTTTATCCGTCGTCTGATTTAAGTTATCAATTTTTTTTAGTTTTGGCTCCATCTTTTCCCTCTCAATTATTTCATGCCCGCTTTTTATTTTTGTTTCCCTCTTTTTACTTTTTTCAGTCCTTATTTAGATAAAATGCAAATGCCCGTCTCTTTCTCATCTTCAACTTAGGGTTTTATGAAATTGAAGCCATCTCCTTCTCGTCTTCTCGTCTTTATGCAAATCCGATACTCTCTCACTTTGAATTTGGGTTCTCTCGCGTCTTCTGGAATTAGGATTCCTAATCGAACTCGATTGCTACTAATTGGTACATGATTTTTTTATTATCTTTTGATTTTGCTAGAACTCGATCTACAATTATGCCGATGATGATATGCGTGCTTATATAGGATTTGATTTCATATATTTTCATTTTGAGATTTTAATTTGAAATGGTTCTTATGCTTTACTGACTTGTTCTTTGTATATATGCTTCGAAACTTTGAACCTGGACTGCACTTTGGTTGTTGATATATGTACCGATCTTTACTTCAGCTATGGATTTCTCTGCTATTTTAATTTTCTTGTTCATCTTGGTATGATTTGTGGCACTGCCCTATTTTAATTTATGGCACTGCCTTGTTCAATTTGTGGCATTTGCTATTTTAATTTGTGGCACTTGCTTGTTTTAATTTATGACAAGCCAGTGCATTTCCTTGATAAGGTAGTGCACAAAACTGCCTTGTCAAGGCAGTGCACACTAGTGATGCCTTGTTTGTGCACTTTGATGGTCCATGTTGCTTTTGCTATGATGGTCCATATTGCTTTTGCTGGTCCAATTGCTTTTGCTGGTTTCTTGTTATGCTATCTTGGTTCATCCATACATGTTGTTGGTTTGTGAGTTGTTTGTATATACTTGAGCTTGAACCAATTCAGTTCGGAACCATTTTGAGTTTCTAAACCATGCTGTTGATTGCCTTTCTACTCACTATGTGCATACATGTATATACATATGTGTATGAATATTAGTGTGCTTGGTTGTTTGTTTGTATATTTGACTTTGAAAAATTCAAACTTTTCTCTTGATTTGCCACATGCTTAAACTATTTTGAGATATATGTGTATATATGTGCATATATGTACACATATGTACTCCATTTGATAGTTCATGTGTACACTTGAGTTCTACTTGCATTACCATGTCTAAGTTCATGTGTACACTTGAGTTCATGTTCGAGTTAGTGTACACTTAAGTTCATGTGTACACTTGTCCCTACCTTGTACTTGTTGTATTTCTCGATGGTTTGAACCTCCATGTATATACATACATACACATGTATGTATATATGTGTGAATATTTATGGCACTGTCTTGTTTTAATTTGAGGCACTTGCTTATTTTAATTTGTGACAAGCAAATGCACTACCTTGTCAATGCAGTGCGCATTTATGATGCCTTGTTTGTGCACTTTGATGGTCCATGTTGCTTTTGCTGTGATGGTCCATATTGCTTTTGCTGTTGCTTTTGCTGGTCCAGTTGCTTTCTATGACGCCCCACCTCTATACTCACACTAGCCAAGGACACTACGGGGTAATGCCGTCGACTAGCACGAAGAATGAGGCTGTTGAGGAGCGACCATCTGTGTAATTGCTTTGTGCGAGTACCGATATGTCCGATAATATAAGTTACATTTCATTTCAAGAGGAAATCCGACATATCATATACAAACTTAAAGCTACCACACAGTGGCTATGAGGCCTTCGGAAAAAAATATAGAAATAAACATAAAACAAATCGGTCACAAATATTCATATCACAAAGGCGGAAACAGATATGAATATAACACATAGAAGTGTACATCAAAGCAGTGGTCAAACTAGATCCACTACGTCACAAAAGAATATATACAAGTGCTAGACAAAAGAATAAGTATACATCAAGGAGTCTCTATCTCAAATGTATACAAACAAAAACTACTAAGCTAAAGTAGTTAGCCAAAAGTCAGGCGACGGACCCTGATAAGAAGTCAAGCAGAAGCACCTGAAATATCTCGGTCTGACCCGAGTATTATTTAAGAAGAAAATAATAAACGGATCAGTCTAGCTATAAATATCAGATAAAATGAAATGGGATAAGAGATATGACAAAAACGTATGATAACAATAATGCCATACTGCGACAAGTATACATCAAATAACAACAAAAATAATACAATATCTCAAATCATCTCAAAACACCAAAAAGAATCACATTCTTTAAATTATTCACCAAAACACAAATATTGACAAAACATATCAATGCCAATCCACGAAAATTGGTGAAACACAAATTCTAGAAATCATCAACTAGAAATCCAGAAATCACAAAGGGGGAAGGCCTATCACAAACGGGAGCATGAAAACTCACCAACACGTGTATCACAAACGGGTCGCTAACCCATGGTCGCTAACCATAGAGCCGGTGCCATAACGTAGTACAACGAACGCCCGAGGAACCTGAAACTCAAATAATCCAGAACATCGACGTAGTACAACGAACGCCCGAGGAACCTAAAACTCAAATAATCCAGAACATCGACGTAGTACAGCGTTACGCCCGATGAACCAAACTCAAATAATCAGGCACAACGACGTAGTACAGCGAACGCCTGATGAACCTGAACACAAATAATCCGAAATATCGACGTAGTACAGCGAACGCCCGATGAACCAAACTCAAATAATACGGAACAACGACGTAGTACAACGAACGCCCGATGAACTGAACTCCATAAAACCATAGGTCGCTAGCCTATAAAAATGAGACGAAGCTCAACAGAACGGGGTACAGTCCCCCACACGGACAAAGAGACATCGCAAATCGCTAGTCTAAACCACAAAATGATCATCATCGATCATCAAGAAGTGTCGATTACACTAAGCTAGTAAATAAATGAGTTTATCTTCATGTCCCATAACCACTGGCTTAACTTAAATATTTACGAACAAATTGTAGATTTCCACTCGAAAATTGTCACAAGAGTTCAATCGGACAAGTCCAAGAATTAACCGACGAAGTAAACGCAAGCGTTTCATACACCTTGTTTTACTAAGCCGTTTAATTAGATTTCTCATACGAATGAGGTAAAGGTTTGTATATACTAATAGATTGGAAAATGATTTCATAAATGAGATTTGTATTAAAATAGAGTTGAAAACATCTTTGTGAAAGAGTTTGAATATTTACTACTAGTATAGAAACTTTGTATTTGAAAGTGACAAATCACAAAAATGATTGTAAAAACAATCAATCACCAAAGATTCACATTCGAAGACATGAATCAAAACCATAGAAATCAATATCAAATCCATCAAATGGATATTCCCAAAAATCCAAAGAAAGAAGTCATCAAAGTCGATAAGTGATGACAACTATCCGGATCAACAACAATTGATTAAAAATAGGAAATCCACTCAAAAACATAAGCAAATAGGAAAACTGCTCAATTCCATACGTCTGGAGGTTCAATCCAGGCGTTTGAAAACTAACCATTCTCTAGAAATAATCCAGAGAACCCCCAGACGTCTGAAACTTCAAGTCAGACGTTTGAGACCCATCCAGACGTCTGATCCTAAATTTCAGACGTCTGGAATTAGTCTCTGCCTTTTTTTATATTCTGCATGCTTATATTTTTCTCTCTAAGTCCAAACCAGACGTCTAGACTTGGTCACCAGACGTCTGGTCACCTGGTCTGGGCAACAATTTTCCTAGGCCAAAGTGGCCAAAACATATCGGGAGCGATCGGACGAGAAACGACGACTAAGGATTTACGCCAAGCGACAACCCAGCCTTATAGGCTCTTCGATACACCCCAAACATCAATGTCCAAACATCCATAGTAGGATTTTCATAAAATTGGACCAAAACACCAAAATTTGGAAAATTCACCAAATCAATTCAAATCAAAAGCAAATGATCATGCAAAAATGTTAGGAATTCATACCTAACAACAAAGAAAGTTATAGACGTAGATGTGAGTTAATGCACTCACCTTTAAAACTCAAAAACACGAATGAGAAGCTTTAAAACAAAGGAAAGGCCAATTCCTCTTCAATACACCTCTAGAAGCTCCAATCTAAGCTAATAAGCAAATATTTCCTAAGTTAGGGTTTAGGAATTTCTGAAATTGAAGAGAGATAGAGATGGAGAAGATGAAGAGGATGCTTACCTAAGCTTCTCCTTTATTTCTAGCTTGAAGTTGATCTTTCCTAAACAAACTAGGGTTTTGGAATTCTAATTTCCAATCTCTTCTCCCATTTTCTCTTGAGCTAGAGTGTATTAGGAAATGAAAATGAATGAAGAGGAGAGGGGGTGGAGTTAGGGTATTATGATGGTTTAGTGGGCTGAAACCCAAACCCAAAGCCCAAGTAGAAAAATAGCAAATTCTACTCAACTCCAAACATCTCGATGTTTATACTTAAAAAAGTTATAAACGCCATTTTGGACTCAATGGAAGTGGTCTCGAGTCCCAATTCGACTGTTTACAAAAAGTAACATTTCGGACTTTAATCTGATTAACGATGATATATTTAAATAAAACATTTAAATATACAATCGTAAAATATGCGGGTTGTTACACTTTTGCTGGTTTCTTGTTATGTTGTCCTTGTTCATCAACACATGTTATTGGTTTGTGAGTTGTTTGTATATACTTGTATACACTTGTATATACTTAAGCTTGAACCAATTTGAGATTCTGAACAATTTTGAGTTTCTGTTGCTTTTGCTGGTCTAGTTCTGTATACATTTGTATATACTTGAACTTGTATATTACACTGGTCCATGTCGTACTTGAACTTGTATACTTGTCCAATTTTGTATATACTTGATACACTTGTATATACTTGAACTTGTATATTACACTGGTCCATGTTGCTTTTGCTGGTCCCGTTCCGAACCATTTTGAGTTTCTAAACAATTTTATGTGCATTTACACTTGTTGTATTGCTTGAGCCTATTTATTTGCAATTTCTTGAATTAAGTTCTGAACCATTTTGAGTTTCTGAAACATTTTATGTGCATTTGCACTTGTTTTGCCTGAGTTTGTTTATGTGCACTATCTAGAATTCAGTTTCGAACCATTTTGAGTTTCTGAACCATTTTATATGCATTTGCACTTGTTGTTTTGCCTAAGCTTGTTTATGTGCACTATCTTGAATTCTTGCCTAGTTGTCTTGTTTGCATTCCTGGATGTGCAAGTGTGCATTTTCATGTATATACATACATACATACATACATATGCAAGTATATGTATGTGTGAATGTTTGCTAATTCGATTGCTATGTGTGTGCACGCTGTTGGTTGAATCCCTTGCAACTTGTTTGTACTTGTACTTGTATAAATGCCTAGTTTGTTTTGCTGCCTGGTTCAAGGTAGCGTTGAGATACTTTTGATTGTTTTGCTGCCTGGTTTGTACTTGTATATATATGCACCTGAGTTGAGCCCGAGGAGGCTTGGGCTTGACCTTGTGCACATTTGCATTATGTTGAGCCTTCGGGCTTGACCTTTGCAACAGTCTGTGAAATTTAATCGGTGCCCGACCTTGTGATATTCATAGTGATACACTATGTGTATCATAAGTTTTCCGTGCATAGATATATTTGTCCCTATCTAAAACATGAGGAGAAAACAAACCCATAAACTGAGGTAATATTAATATTTAAATTCAAATTCAATTCTATTTTTGCAATTTAGGTTTGTTTCCTTTTCCATTTTACTGCGTTAGTTATTTGTCAGGTATAGGAGATGGCTGGAAACAAGATGGAGTAGGAAAATCAAGATCAATATAAAAAACAAAGTCGAGTGAGTGTGAGTAAAAAATGTTATATATGAGAGTGTAGAGAAATGTTGTATACATGAGAGCGATAGTGAAAGTTGTATCGTATTTGAAAATGTATGTAGAATGATAGTGAAAGTTGTATTGTATTTGAATTTGATTTGAAATAAAACATTTTTTAAAATAAAATTGCGATCCATTTATTTCATTCCACAAATATTTTTTAAATTATGTGAACAATTATTCATATCAGTCAATATTTATATGCTGTCTAATAGAACATTCTAGAAATGATACTATAACATCAAACAACATATGGTTTTTTTATGTTAGTGCATACCGAACAACGGGGCATATCTGTGGTCTGATGTTAATGAGACGGCATGGGATTTAACGACAGATAGATATGCAATCAGATAACGGAGCATATCTGTCGTCCGATGTATTTTTTCCTATAGTGAGGAAAAGGGAATGTAGTCGCAGATGTATTGAGTAGAAGACATGCTGGGTTAGGAGCAATATTCTTGGAATGAAAGCGGATAGAGTATATTTTTGGATTTGATTTCAGTCCTCACTACGAGCTAGAACCTGAGTTGTTGGCAAGATAATCGATTAGACCTACTCTAATTGAAAGGATCGGTACTAGTCAGAAGTGAGATACTAGGCTTGTAGAGATCATAACAAAGATAGATGAAGGAGTAGAATCTGAAAATATGAAGCAATACGAACTCGACTGAGAAGATTGACTTCGTAAGGACGAGAGGTTGTTTGTTCCCGTTGTTGATGGATTATGAGATGAAGTGCTAAGAGAGTGTCACCATTCCATGTTGACCATTCATACAGGCAGTAACAAGTTGTACCGAGATATGAAGCAAACCTATTATTGGGAAGGTATGAAGAGAGATGTAGGGGCATTCATCTCGAAATGTATAAACTGTCAGTTGGTGAAGGTAGAGAAAAAGAAACCTAGTGGATTATTGCAACCATTAGAGATTCCTAAGAGGAAATGGGAGCAAGTATCGATGGATTTTGTAGATAGACTGCTTAGGATTCGAGCAGGGTACAATGGATTTGGGTCATAGTAGATCGGTTAACCAAGATTCGAGGTTTATACTTGTCAAGTTAAGTAGAACGACATCCAAGCTGGTGGAGTTATATGTAAAGTGGATAGTACGATTTCATAGTGTGACGAAGCGCATTGTAAGCGACCGAGACCCATTGTTCACTAGTGGGTTTTGGAAGAGCTTACAAGAGGCATTAGGGATAGAGCTGCATCTTAATACAACTTATCACCCGCAAATGGATAGGGAGACCGAAAGAGTAAATAATATATTGGAGGATCTCTTGCAAGCATGTATTATAGACTTTGGTGGATCATGGGATGATCATTTTCATTTGGTAGAGTTTGCATACAACAACAATTATCAGTTGAATATTGGAGTAGCTCCATATGAAGCATTGTATGGAAGACTATGTAACGCTCCTTCATATTGGTGGGAAGCAGATGAGAAATCGATACTTGGATCAGATATGATTAGAGAAACATCAGAGAAGATTGCGGTCATCATACGTCGAATGAAAGTTGCTCGGGATCGACAGTATAGCTATGCTGATAAAAGAGGAAGAGGTTTGGAGTTTCCTGTTGGAGATATGGTATTTCCAAAGGTTTCTCCTCTAAAAATGTAGTTCGATTCGGTAGAAATGGGAAGTTGGCATCGAGATTCGTGGATCCTTTTCCGATAGTCGAGAGAATCAGGAACTAGCATACTAGGTTGACATACCTCAGATGATGGCAGGTGTACACAACATTTTTCATGTCTCTTATCTACAGAAGTTTGCTCATGACTTAAGCACCGTATCAACTAGAAGATGTTGAGGTAGAACTAGAAGTTTCTATACCTCGTAGACCACTTCGTATTGTTGAGTACAATACGAAACAACTTAGGAGAAAGACAGTGAAGCTAGTGAAGGTACAATGGAGAGGAAGTGATGACGATTGTAAGTGGAAGATGGAGGAGAGCATGAGGACTACGTGTCCAGAGCTCTTCGAATGGTAAGATCCACTATTTATCGTATTTACTTTCACCATTGTATGGTGTATTTAATAGATTAGTATTGCGCATGCTAGGATAGGTCACTTATACTATTGACTGCTTGGCTGCTTGTTTCATATGTATGATGGTTGCTTATGATTGGTAAGCATGCAGAATGACCATGGTTGTTTATACTTAGCTTGTCTGGGGATTTCAGGGAAAAATTTCTAAGGGGAGTGAATGTAATGGCCTGTATTAGTGTGTAATTAATTAAGCCCATTAATGAGTCCATTAGTCTAATTAGCTAACACTATAAATAGAGGGTTGCAGAGTCAAATTAAAGCTTTTCCCTCTCCATCTAAATTAGGCCTAAACCCTAATTAGGCCTAGGTCCATCCTAAATTCATCCAAAATTACTCAAATTGCTCTATAAATTAAACTAGATTGTGGATTAGAGATTAGATCCTCAATTAGAAGCTAGAGATCATCGATTTTCTTGATTTGGAGTGCTTTGCTTTGCTGTCCGAATTAGATCTATACACAAGTTGATTGGATTTGATAATTGGTGAGTGGTTTATGCCTTCTCACTATGTTATACATGTTTATATGGTTGAATTATAGGATTTAACATGTTTTAAATTGATTTTGGCCATAAAATCCTTTTCCAACTTTAATGATATGTTAATCCGTGCATGTGGCATAGATTGATTGGAAATCACCTTGATTTATGTTCATATATTCATGCTATATGTAGATCTATTTTAGAAATTGCTTTGTTACCTTATTTTGATGGATTGCAAGTTTGATTGGATGAAATTGCTTGTTATTCTTATGTTTGGATGATATGATTTGATGTTGTCTGCTAGTGTTGTGATTTCGTAGAAAGTTAGGTTGGAGAATTGAACAAATCAGAGGCAAAGTTGGTCGAAATTGGATGAAATTTGATAGGTAGGCTCAGGAGAGTGGCGGGAGGCTACATGATAACTCGCAAGTTAGTGGGAGTTAGAGTCATAACTCGACATCGAGTTATGGCTATAACTCGGTACCAGGTTATGGTGCTAGCTCATGTGCACTTCTTGACTTCGTGGATAGAAAGGATTTGTCAAGTGGAGGTTTTCTATGGCTTGATGCAGGAAATTTGGCTAAGTGTTGGATGTGATGACGAGTTATCTCTAGAACTAGAAGAAGGAGGTTTGGATTGGGACCGAGTTATCTAGGAGGTATGAGTTGCGGTCGAAGGCACGGGAAGTTGAGTACTAGAGACATGAAAGAGGAATTAGCCATTGTTTGCACCAAAAATGGTCACAAACCCCAAGTGTAGTGAAAGCACCAGCGTATGAATACGAATCAACGATATTCACACACAAATCACAGATCTAAGCAAGTAACAAGCAGCAATCAAGAAATAATGAACAGTGACACACAATTTATAGTGGTTCGGCTATCTCCGGCCTACGTCCACCTCAAGGTTTTTGTGATTTTATTGCTCGATGCTTGAAGATTACAATTTCGTATGTTGTATTACAACTGATTTGTTGAACTAAGTCTGAATCTAAAGCAGCAATGGTGATCTGGAGTAAATCTGGCAGAATCTGGGCGCTCTTTAGCTCTCAAAATTGTCCGACCCCTTTTCTGAATGACCAGGGGCTCTATTTATAGGTGTAGGAGGCTGATATTTCGCCTAAAAAGAGGGAAGACCAGTTCTGGTATGTTAGGGGGCCCACATGCCCGCTCTATGGAAATCCGGGCCCACACCGGGATCGATTCGACCCTAGGTTCGAATCGATCAAGAAATTGTCCAATCAAGCTGAAATTTGGCGTGAACATTCTTCAACATGTGCTCAAGCTTCTGTGAAAATTTCATAGCATTTGGATGTGTAGATCTCAAGTTATGATCGATTCAAGGTTGCATTTCTGGTTGACTAGCCTGGTTCGAATCGATCTAGTTCGAATCGATTCGCTCGAATCGATCCAGCACGCGCTTCTGTGATGACGTGGAGCGCCTTCTTCGTATCGATCCTACTTCTATGCCGAGTTGACTGGGTTGACTCCGTGGTTTCAGCTGTTATAACTTGGTGGATTCGATGTAATGGATTCGAAGGTATGACTTCATCGAATCGATTGGATGAGCGTTCTCTTCGAATCGATCTAGGTAGGTTTCAGTTAATCGATACGAAGGCTTCTTGCTTGAATGGATTCGAAGATGCTCGCGGGATGGAG
This sequence comes from Allium fistulosum, assembly GCA_030737815.1. Taxonomy (NCBI): domain Eukaryota; kingdom Viridiplantae; phylum Streptophyta; class Magnoliopsida; order Asparagales; family Amaryllidaceae; genus Allium; species Allium fistulosum. Next base: position 697,358,203 of record CM060904.1, read on the forward strand.
TCGAAGCTCTTTAACTATATGGACTCGAAGAGTTTCTCATTAACGGATTCGAAGGTGGGAACGTGAGGGTGGACTCGAACTATCGGAGTCGAACTAATGCTTGCTCAATGGAGTCGAAGCAAGGCGTATTCCGATGGGTTCGAGGTAAGGCTCGTCGTGATCGATTCGAGGCAAAGGCTTGATCGATGGATTCGAAGTAAGCTAACTTCTCATGGATTCGAGGCAACGTATGTTCGATGGATTCGACCTTATACCACCTTATCCATCTTCTTTTGGCGATATCTTGAGCATACGAACTCGGATTGACTCGAAACTTGGAACGTTGTTTCATCTGGCCTTGCTTGACATGCCTCATCAATTGCAGCCCGATCCGGACTCGGACAAAATTCATCGATATCCATGGTGAACCTGCGATGCACAATCAATGTTCATGACTAATAATCATTGATTTTCAGTTAATCTTTGGGTATCTCGACTTTGCCAAAAGTTGGGATAACATTTTGCCCCCCAAAACATGCCTTTTTGATAAAAGGCGTGTTTTGATCAGTCTCAAATTAAATGCAATGAGTTCATGTGTATCTCATAGCTTATAGCATTTTTAATCAAGTCCATGGCTGTTCGAAGCCGAATTGTTATCAATTTTTTCCCAGTGGAAGTTAAGAATGAAATTCTACGGTCTCTCCGTGCTATTGATGGTCACTCCGGACCCTTGTCAAACCCATTCTAGATTTAGCGATTGAATAGAAAGATCCTATGGCACTCCGGCGTTGCTTTCTATCCCTTGCACTCTGGCCCCAGCTTGGGCTTATAGCGATGTCTTGGTCGTTCTCGACCGATTATAGCCTCTCCGGGCTCATGTTGGATCCCATCCTGTCACTCTCCGGTGAAGGGGAAACAACGTTAAGTGAGTCAATCCTGTCGCTCTCCGGCGAAGCGACTCACCTCCTGCACTCCGGTTCAGTGTACTTGAACATTAAGCGATGTCATGACCTGAATCATCGGTCGATTATAGCCTCTCCGGGCTCATGCTGGATCCCATCCTGTCACTCTCCGGTGAGGGGGAAACAACGTTAAGTGAGTCAATCCTGTCGCTCTCCGGCGAAGCGACTCACCTCCTGCACTCCGGTTCAGTGTATCTGAACATTAAGCGATGTCATGGCCTAAATCGTGGGCCGATCATAGCCTCTCCGGGCTCTTATCGAATCCTGATCCAATCACTCTCCGGTGAATAGGAAACGATGCTTAAGTGAGTTGATCCTGTCGCTCTCCGGCGAAGCAACTCACTTCTTGCACTCCGGACCCTGCCTCTCCGGGTAGGATCATAAAGCGATCATGTTTATATTGATATTTAATGTTTATCCTTTAACTCTCCGGTCAAAGGTTTATTCTAATAAGTGTTTCTTTATTAAATTCAAATCCTAGATGTTCAATCTCAAACACCAGGAAAAACAAGATAATGCCTCTCCGGGCGGAGCGGTCTATTTCCATCTCAGAGCATGCCTAGGGATCTCTCCGGTTCCCATACATGAGTAAGTGAGATAGCCGTTTTATTTTGGAAATCAAATCTAAGAAAACTAATCGACCAGAGTCCAAATCTTGAACTTGGCCCTTGCCATCACAATCAGTTGATGACGAGTCGTGATCCCGATCCAGGATCATTCCTGTTTGGTTGATGCGGTAGTTGTTCGGGTCTAACCGCCGCCGTACGTTCTCTGACATACTGCGGCAATCTACCACTCCTGGCATGTTCTTCCACCTCATCCTTCAGGTGGCGGCATTCATCGGTAGTGTGCCCATCCAGCTCATGGAATAGGCAATATTTTCCGGTTCTATGTTCCCGCTCTGTGGGATCTCTCCTTGGTGGCTTTCGATAAGGGAGTTGCCCCCGAGTTTCGGTGTAAATTCGTTCCAGTCCTGCCACCAAGTCTGTGTACTGCCTGAATCTAGGCTCTCGGAATTTCTTCCGTTTGTCAGGACCATCAGGTGCGTCATCCTGCTTTCTCTTTCCTTTGTCTGCCCTGGACTGTTCTCTGGCGGTTCCTTCGCCTTGTGCAACATTTATTTCCTGCCTCTCGGCTCGTGATTCCTCTAATCGAATGAATTTTTCAGCTTCATGGAAAAACTCTCCAAGATCTTGTGGTGGATCTTTAGTCAAAGAGTCTTTGAATTCAGTGCCTTCTCCAACTCCTGCCACTGCCGCCATTAAAATCATCGATGGGTCCGGGCGATCTACAGAAGTCACCGTCGCATTAAATCGTAACAAAAAATCTTTTATGGACTCTCCGGTCCTTTGTTTTATCGATGCCAAAGTCATCACGCTCTTAGGTCGCGTCACATGGACCCTAAACTGCTTCATGAAGCAATCCACAAGCTCGCCTCATGTCCTGATTGATCCGGTTTCTAGCTGCCTAAACCAAAGCGCAGCCAAATCTGATAAGAATAAGGGGAAACATCGTGCCATCACTTCCTCGGATGCTCCCAGCACTTCCATGTGTCCGATATATCTGGTGATATGCATGGTCGGGTCTGACTTCCCGTCATAAGGATTCAACGTTGGTAGTTTGAACTTTGGAGGGTTCCTTGCATTCCTGATATTCGGAGCGAACAGACTCCGACTAACTTCTTCTAATCCTCCTCCTGACAACCCTCCTCTCATGAGTCGTCTCACTAGGCCAATCATTCTTTCATCTCCATCCAGGGGTTGCCCCCTTGTCATGTCTCTGTCTTGCCCTCCGAGTCTTGTAGGGAATTCTGGTACGTACTCTTCGGGCGGCTCGTTAGCATTTGTGTTGGCCCTAGCCGGTTGAGCTCCTTCCAAAGGTCCTTCTGCGTTGGATCCTGTGGGCCTGCCCCTAAGCCCTTGCTGATTGCCTTCCGGTTCTGTATTCTGTCCTCCATTGGGTTCTGCAACCCCAGTTCCTTGTTCCACATTTGCAGTCGCTATGGTTGGTCCAAGATTCTGTGTTCCTGCAGCTCTCATCTGCTCGAAGAAAGTCTGCATCATATCCTGTTGACTCTTCAGCAACCTCTCGTGTAATGAATTCGCCATAGCTTCCATCTCGTCTCTGGTAATGTAAATCGAAGCTTGTCCTTCTCCAGCTCCGGAAGATGCCTCTTGACTTCCTCCTTGCTGGCTTCTCTCAGCTCTTTGCCTTCTACTTGTTTGTCGAGTCATTGCCGAGTCAATCTAAATCCTTCAAACTTTCAAATCTAAACTTCAATCCGGTGTAGCGGGTGCTAGTCCTTCTCAGTGAAAGCACCAAAGTGTTTGCACCAAAAATGGTCACAAACCCCAAGTGTAGTGAAAGCACCAGCGTATGAATACGAATCAACGGTATTCACACACAAATCACAGATCTAAGCAAGTAACAAGCAGCAATCAAGAAATAATGAACAGTGACACACAATTTATAGTGGTTCGGCTATCTCCGGCCTACGTCCACTTCAAGGTTTTTGTGATTTTATTGCTCGATGCTTGAAGATTACAATTTCGTATGTTGTATTACAACTGATTTGTTGAACTAAGTCTGAATCTAAAGCAGCAATGGTGATCTGGAGTAAATCTGGCAGAATCTGGGCGCTCTTTAGCTCTCAAAATTGTCCGACCCCTTTTCTGAATGACCAGGGGCTCTATTTATAGGTGTAGGAGGCTGTTATTTCACCTAAAATGAGGGGAGACCAGTTCTGGTACGTTAGGGGGCCCACATGCCTGCTCTATGGAAATCCGGGCCCACACCGGGATCGATTCGACCCTAGGTTCGAATCGATCAAGAAATTGTCCAATCAAGCTGAAATTTGGCGTGAACATTCTTCAACATGTGCTCAAGCTTCTGTGAAAATTTCATAGCATTTGGATGTGTAGATCTCAAGTTATGATCGATTCAAGGTTGCATTTCTGGTTGACTAGCCTGGTTCGAATCGATCTAGTTCGAATCGATTCGCTCGAATCGATCCAGCGCGCGCTTCTGTGATGACGTGGAGCGCCTTCTTCGTATCGATCCTACTTCTATGCCGAGTTGACTGGGTTGACTCCGTGGTTTCAGCTGTTATAACTTGGTGGATTCGATGTAATGGATTCGAAGGTATGACTTCATCGAATCGATTGGATGAGCGTTCTCTTCGAATCGATCTAGGTAGGTTTCAGTTAATCGATACGAAGGCTTCTTGCTTGAATGGATTCGAAGATGCTCGCGGGATGGAGTCGAAGCTCTTTAACTATATGGACTCGAAGAGTTTCTCATTAACGGATTCGAAGGTGGGAACGTGAGGGTGGACTCGAACTATCGGAGTCGAGCTAATGCTTGCTCAATGGAGTCGAAGCAAGGCGTATTCCGATGGGTTCGAGGTAAGGCTCGTCGTGATCGATTCGAGGCAAAGGCTTGATCGATGGATTCGAAGTAAGCTAACTTCTCATGGATTCGAGGCAACGTATGTTCGATGGATTCAACCTTATACCACCTTATCCATCTTCTTTTGGCGATATCTTGAGCATACGAACTCGGATTGACTCGAAACTTGGAACGTTGTTTCATCTGGCCTTGCTTGACATGCCTCATCAATTGCAGCCCGATCCGGACTCGGACAAAATTCATCGATATCCATGGTGAACCTGCGATGCACAATCAATGTTCATGACTAATAATCATTGATTTTCAGTTAATCTTTGGGTATCTCGACTTTGCCAAAAGTTGGGATAACAGCCATTAATTGGATAATTGTATAACTCGGCACTGAGTTATACCTATAACTCGGTACCAAGTTATCATGGTGCATGATCTGGAGTTGGAACTTCTAGGGACTATTGTTGAGGTTTTATAGATCATGCTAGAGGTGTTGGCTCGTTCGTATTAGGTTTGATGACGATATAATAGCATGATGAAAAGCTATGGTCTTCGGATGTTGGCTCATGTTGGGAGTAGGTTCCGACAATGGCGGCTCATAAGGGAGGGAGCCATCACTACACCATACTGCACATTTTGCCACACCCAAATGCGAAAAAATTGCCATGGTCTTAAGCCGTGGCAATTTTACCATGGTCTTGAGCCGTGGTAAATAAATTACCATGGTTATTGACCGTGGCAATTTTGGAACGGCCCTAGACCGTTCCAAAGTTATCAAAAATATTTCACCCCTTGCCGTGTATACGTCCCAACAACTCTCACACCCTTCTCAAAAAAAGAACGCCCCTTCCAAAATTAGCCCCTTCTCAAAATCCAGATCTACGCCCTAACTCTCATCCATTTTCTCCCAAATCGATCATTGTCGATGCTCCTTAAATCGCCCCGAACAAACATGAATCTCTCTGCTCTCACTCAAGTCATGTAAATCCATGTTTGCGCTCAAATTATTCTTCTTGGTTTCTAGGTATTCATACGAAAATAGAGATGGTTGATTTGTTAGATTTTTCTGGTTTTTATTTGATGTCTGAGATTAATGCTTTGCAACGTTGCAGATTTGGAAACGAATTTGTTGAAATAGAAATCGTTCCTTTTTTCTATTTGGTGTTTGATACGAATTCGTTGAATTTGATTTGGAAACGAATCCATTAACTATATATTATCATACTAATTATTTTTGTTGTCCTCTCCGCTTTTGCTTTTTATTTTTCCTTTCTGCTTTTCCTTTCCAATTATTTTCAACATATTTAAACTGATGTTATGTCCCTACACTGCTACTTCTACTTGTATTGTTTTCATCTAACGCCAAAAGCTCATACAACTGTGTAGGACATCCATCCCTCCAATTCGTTAGGCTTAGCTAGATGCTGCAATTGTTGCTAGGACGTCAGTCTAATTTTTTAGGCTATATGTTGCATTCTACGAAATTAGGAGGTGTTTGATTGTTTTACCAGTATGTCTGTGGAAGTAACCCTACTAAATATTATACCATTTACTTTCATAAAAGAAAAAGGGTACGTGCGTGTCTATGGTAGTGTTTGTAGTCATTTTTTTCTCTGTTAACGTTGGTGATGTGTCCGACGAGTCGGACGCCCCAACATTGCCTTTCTCTGCCACTGGCCCGTTTGTCGATCGTTCGAAAGTGTCACGTTGGAGTTCGAGCCAATGTTATACTTTCCAATTGTTCCCTTTTCATTCACTTCTTTTTCCAACACAAACCAACTTCATCCTCTTTCTTTTTCTTCACACTAATATTCTTATCTCTTCTGCTCTCTGCTATCATCTTTCCTCCACTAAACTACATTAACTATATATTATCATACTAATTATCAACTAAACCGATTCCATTAACTTTTCAATTGTTTTGGATGATTCTGCAGGTGATTTGCAAAGAAGGCGGACCCCATTCCTCCATTTCTTAACAAACATCTGTGCAATACAGGAGGTACCTTTTATACAGGCCTTTCTTACTCTCAATGCATTTTCTTTTATTTAATCCCATGTGATATACTGTTTATCTTATTGTGCCTGAGTTTTGTGAAAGTCTGGTTGCACATTTCCTTCTTCAAACAAATTTAGTTCATTTATGATTTATGCCAACTTATTTCCCTAATGATCATTTTCTAGTCAAATAGATCTGATCTAGCTGCGGAGCACAACCCTTTTCATCTTCATAATTAAATCTCTACCTTATTCTTGGTTTGGTTCACATATTAATTTATCGATCGCTCTTAAGATGAATCTTAAGATGAAAATGCAAGTTATGATATTTATGGTTAACAAAAGATAACTATGAGTTTATAATTATTGTATAGACTAGAATTATATTAGTATAACAATTATAATTATATATAAATAGATAAAATTTCTATTAGTTATTTGTTTCAACAATTGGAAATTTTAGATTATATCGCTTGGTTTTATGACTCCAGTAACTGGATTAATCCGAATGACTGGACACAGACATGTTTTGGTTATTCTTTTCCCTTCATGTTCAAGGTAACTTAGTGACTTATTTTATAGTATAGTTAGTTGGTAGTTTGAAAACTTCACAAAACTAAAAGATAGTATAGTGTTTTCCTTGTCTTGTAGACTGAATTTGAACATTATCATTTGATTCTATGTTGAGCAAGTGATTCAATTCTAATTTTGCATTAGCTTAAATTAATACAAGCTATCATTTAAGAATGAAACAACTTGTTTTCTGGTGACTTATTTTAAAATATGGAATAATGATATTGATTTCGGACCTTAAATGTATCAAGTAATTAAAAAATAGGAATTTGAAATATCAGAACTAAGGAAGTGCTAAGACAGTGTATTGCTTATGAACAAGGAAGGCAACAAAATAACACATACGTGAGATATAATAAAGAGAATTCCACGATGTGTTTTTGAAACTCCAAAATTGCACTATAAAGTTTGATTTACTTTGTATATTCAATGAAAAGAAAGAAAAACATTTAAAGTAGCAGTATTGTCACACGGATTTTACTCATTTTGTCGGATTTATCGTAAAGTTAAGATAGATTCTTGTAGAAGTTTCTTTCAAATGGACCATTATATACCAAATTCAAGACCCGAGCATTGGAAAGACAAAATAGTATGGTTTCTAGACCTCAATGATTTACTTGCTGCTAAGTAACATTTCATATAATTAATAAGTCAATCAACCCATGCACCTCATACTTCATTCCATTTCATTTGGTACTTCATAGCAATGCACCCAACAAAACTGCATATGTACACATATCTGATTTCTCACCCATTCTTCCTTTAAGGACAACGATATACAAATAATGGCAGCTCACGGTCACTTAATCCTACTAAGTCAGTAACCAGTTCAAATAATAGACCCATTACTGAGGTTCTGGCCTTTCTTTTCTTCAAATTTAGACAGTGCAAACCTCAATTATTCGATAATCGGTATAAATATTTCAATTTTAAATACCAATTTAAATTATAACTGTTTGGCGTAAATACAAGTGATTGTCCAACAAGCTAGTGTAGATATAAGCAAACGGAGAACAGACAGAGTAAAAATATAGTTATCTAGTGCAAACATTTGCATTTAGAAATTAGATAACAATTTATAAATGTTTTCTACAACTATTTGTGTTGAAAAATAAATTATTAAATATATACAAGTATTTAATTAGTACAAAACTTGCAGTTTCGAATAGAAATGGAATGTTCATCTCGATAATCCAAAAATTTAATTAGAGTTGAACTCCAGCTCCAAAATTCTCCAAAAATTAAGGGTTTTCATACAATTTGATTCAATACAATAGTTCTTTGCTTTTTAAATCACCTGCACATCCTTTTGAGCTGCTTTTTTAATTCTAGCTTTGGTAATTTTCAAAATTATATGGCTACACTAGTTATACCATTCTTGTCAGTTTGTGCATGCATTCTTGAATGCAAATGTCAATATCTGCCTTTCTTCAATGGTACGTTGCTTTCACACCGCAAGACAAACATTCTTGCCTTAACGAAATTTGAAAATGGCCTGACATGTTTTTCTTTATATTATAGTATATTTGCATGTGCACAAAAGTATAGATGCATGTTTCCACCAAGATGTTAATTAGTTCAAACAAAATCATTTATCAAAAGGTTGTCGGTAATTTTTTATTTTTCCTCTTGCTGTCTTGCTAGGTATTAAATTTTGTTTTATTCTATTTTTCTAACATGTATGTATTATAAATTATTTTTGTGTTATGATCAAAGAATGAAGAATATCGGAACAGGTACTACTAAATTCAAATTCATACGTATATAGTGTCAGTCTACCTTGGTATTCGACCCATCCTTTTCCAAGCTTTAATGAAGTTGTTCTTGTAACAGAAGCTTCTGAACAGCAAGAATGGATAGAGTGAGATGATATAGAGATGGGTTTATTAGCGATGCTACTAGTATTGAGAAATAGCTTCATTATCAGGAAAGAATTTTTTGATACAACTATTGAAATAGCCGATGGGTGGCATGCACGCATATATATGTGCACAAGCTTACATGTAAGGTAATTGGAAATGTGCAGAGCGTTACATCATAAAGCATCAAATTCTTCAATAGTACTTTGTGCTATCTGTCAGTGAAGAAAAAATAGTAGAAATGCAAGCTATAGATGCTTAAATGTAGTGATAAAATACTATAATAAGTTCAAGATCAAGATACATGATAGGAATGCATCTAGAGAAGACAGTATATAAATTTGTTGATTTCCAGGTTTAATGGCTAAAAGTAGAATTAGTCGTCGGTAAAAGTAAATATTGAATGTTGAAGAGTTGTGGAAGAGCTTTACACCAAACTAAAGAGGACAGTGATAGCTCTCTCTGTATTCACTCATATTGATCAGGTATATCATAAACTTCCATTTCTCAACATTGTATTTACTTGCACAGTACATGTCACTCACAACAACCCACCTAGTTTTTCCCAACTTGAACTTATCCAACAATCATCAACTACTATGCCTTAAATTCGATCTTCTCATGTTCTCTCACCTGATCTTACTTTTCAATTTCATCTCACTAGATTGTATCAACATCTCCACCTTTATTTTAAATACAAAAACATGGAGGGGGAAAGTCAAATCTTAAACAATCAAATAAATGTCGGCAATACCTCTCTAACAATGTCTATTGTATCCAAAAATAATGATGATTTTTATTTGTAATTTGGTTGGAAACATAAAACTATTTTAAATATTTGCTTGGTTACTTATGAAATTAATTTGTTGGTCATAAGCAGCAAAGATTTGTTTCCCCAATTCGTTTAACTCAACTTTAATTTAGAGGAATGTTTGTCAACTTCTAATACTTGGAAGCTAATTATTTGAATTGTAGGAAGTTTGCAAAATAACAGACTAGACAAGACTCTCACGGACCTTGATGTGTCGTACGTCCTCATGCCAAATGAAAAATAAATGAAGTAGTTTTCACGTGAATAATTATTAGTGTGTGAACTTGACTTGGACAAAAATATGTTGAAATTTAGTGAAGTTGATGACCCAAACTATTCGTTAAATAAATGTCAACATGAATTAAAACCAGGCTGATATATAAGCTAACAAGTTATAGTCTTCATGAATTAAATATATATCAACATGTTCATATGCTTTTTATGACCTGTCGTCTAAACAGTATTTGTTAAATGTTTTAGTCTTTTCTTAGTCTTTGCACTGTTTTCTACCCATTTGGGATGGAATCTTAAAAAAAAAGTCTGCAACGCATTTGTGCAACACAGTGTAAATTTTTAGTCAAAACCACAAGAACAACTATTTGCTTTATGGTGGTCAGTGGAAATGTTTAAAAATAAACTTTAGATGTCACCATTATTATTGTTTTCTTCATATGTGTTTCCCCATGTTTTGGTCGTTCAAGCATTTATCCTTTCAAAAAAAGCTAAATACATTATACTCTTACTTCTATGCATGGCACCTTTATGCAATCCTATAACTATTTCTATTGCATGGGAATGAATACCAAGTGAGCATGTAACATTTACTAAATCTTCTAGCAGAATGTTTTGATGACCATAAAGAAACATGTATCTTCTTTCCGACTTTAGTTTATTTTGTATCAGTTCAATTGAAGTGTAACTAAGTTTGCATTCAGTTGCAGTGCAACTGAGATTGCATTCAGTTGCAATTTGCATTCAGTTGCAGTTTGCATTCAGTTGCATTCAGCTGCAGTGCAACTGAGTTTGCATTCAGTTGCATTCAGTTGCAATGTAACTAAGTTTGCATTTAGTTTGCAACTCGATTGCAGTGGTGCTCAATTTATTTAAGTAATTTCATTTGGATCTTTATGTGCAGGCAATCCATACTTCACTGTTGTTAACTGATCATTTCAGATGATATCTTTGTCACCCTCACTTTCTTTTGAGTATTCAGCCACCACTTCTCTGTTGTTAATTGATCATTTTTGATGAAATTTTCGATATTGGATGAACAAAAGTATTTCTAAATGTGCAAGCAATGAATATAACCTGAAACAAGTAATTGATTGAGATGCTTTAAATTCAATTGAAGATTCATCCATTGTTGACTTTCTGCATATTTCTGTTTATTTTGCAGCTAGGGATTTTGCTTAGGGAGAGAAGCATCTAAAATATCTTTAATTTGCGTCTGCACGTGGGCTACTGCAGTCGTTATACTATAATGAAGTATATACTTGGCGAATTCAGGAATCATTTCTTTCTTGTTATTTAGTGTTTGCATGTACAATAGGTGTTGTTACTTGTTCTACCATGAACTGACTATTTCATTATGAAATGAAGTTGTATTATGAACTGAAAGTTGTAAGTTTGTAACCAAGCACTTGTAGTAGTTCTATTATAAATTGGATTTGTCATCTATTACTCATTTTGTATTCATGTTATTTATTCCATGTACTATATATATTTCGAAACTATATGTGGAATGTTTGTGTATCATGAAACTGTATTTAGAAATGAATTTGAGCTGTGGTAAAAATGGTTAGAAGCTGTGGTTGTTTTTCATTTAGCCATGGCTCTGAGCCGTGGCAAAAGTTTAATTTGCCACGGCTCTTGACCGTGGCAAAATATAAATTAGCCATGGCCCAAAGCCGTGGCAAAACTTCAATTTGCCACGGCTCTGGGCCGTGGCAAGATATAAATTAGCCACGGCTCAGGGTCGTGGCAAAATATTTGCCACTGCCAATTTCGCCACGGCTCAAAACCGTGGCAAAATGATTTAGCCACGGCTCATAGCCGTGGCGAAATCGCTTTTCTGGTGTAGTGCATATGATTGGGGAACGTGGAAGGGTTCCTCGTGAATAATGGAAACTGGATTGAGTAAGAAGTGCTCGATATCCAAATTAGGGAAAGGTGGGCTCGGGTATACGTGCTAAGGAATTATTGATGCTAAGAGGGTTTTAAGTTATACTCAAAGCAGAGGTATTATAAGTAGGGACGTCCATGGGTCAATTGAGGGACCTGTAGCTTTGGGTCTAGTGTCCAGCTTTAGGATTCGAGACATGTATCAAGCTTTGAGCTGCGAGATACGAGAGTACAACAAAGAACTGGGATTTCTACTAGTCCCTAGTTCGGGGGCCATACGAGTTATCATATATTCAGGGCACAAGGAGTGATACACTATGCTAAAAAACACATCAAACGACAGATATGGCTTATTGTTTGAAATCATATCTATCGTTAAATCCGATATCCTCTCATTGCACATCAGACTACATACATGCCCCATCGTCTGATATGCACTAACACAATAGAGAAAAAAAGTCGTATATTGAATATTATAATACCATTTCCAAAATTACTTATTAGACAACATATAAATATTAACTAATATGAAAACCAATTACACTTATATGCTATTCATAGAATGAAATAAATATTTGCAGAATGAAATAAATGAATCGCAATTTTATTTAAGCAAATATGTTATTTCAACTTAAATTCAAATAGTACACATTTGGCTTCCACTATATTTACATTTTCAAATGCAATACAACTTTCATCATACACTATTTCACACTCTCATATACAACATTTTTACCCTCATTCGAATTTGTTTTTGATATCTTCTTGCTCTAGCCTGTGTCCAATCATCCACTATACCTGTCAAATAAACAACGCAGTAAAATGGAAAAAGAAACAAGAAAAAAATGTAAAAAGTAAAATTACAATTGTGATTTAATATTGCCTCGGTTATTTGGGTTGTTTATTTTCATATTTTAGACAGGGAGAAAAATTAAGTGTGCACGAACAACTTATGATATGCACAGTGTATCACTGTGAATATCACAAGGTTGAGCATCGATTATCTCTTAGGGACAAATGCAAAGGTCAAGCCCGAAGGGTCAACAAAGTGCAAGTGTGCATAAGTTCAAGCCAAAGCGGGCTCGAGATCAACTCGGGTGCAATACATATCAGTTTTAAAAAGCATGAACAGGGCTAAAGTACACAGGTTTGAGCACATAGTCAGGAAACAACAATTCAACCAGGGGGTCAAGTATCACTACCAGACCAGAACAAAAGTCAAGAGCACATGGTTAGGGAATAACAATTCAACAAAGGTGCACAGGTTTGAGCAAAAGCAAGTTTCAGCAATTCAACAATATGGACCAGTAAGACTCAAGAAATTCAACAACATAGACCAACCAAACCTTCGGAGAATACAACAAGACATTGTAATGCAAATGGAACTCAAGTGTACACATGAACTATCAAATGAAGTTAGGCACATGTGCAAATCAGATGAGACAAGCATGCACACTGGGTAGAATACTAGTGCAGCTACATAAATAAGTAAAGGAACGAGCATATGAAAGAGTAATGAACATAACACATGCATATCTAAGATGCAAACCAGGTTCAGTCAAGTGTGCTTATGTACAGGAAATACAACAGTGTAGAGTGCAAGTGCACAGGTACACATATGATATAAGAAAGGTCAGATGCATGCACACAGTTAAGAAATATGCATACATAGAAATATGCAAAACAAGTTAAGTACATACTAGCAAAGAGTTCTAACATGGAAGGGCAAGGCTAGGCAGAATACCAGTTTTAGGCAACAATGCAAACATTTCGACATAATCAGGCACACTAATATACATATATACACATATGTATGCATAAGTATACATCTACATAGTGAGTAGAAAGGCAACTCAACAGCATGTATGGATGAACCAAGATAGTATTACAAGAGTTCGAATGTATGGAAATTAGTTTCAGGCAACAATGCAACAAGATGGAATCACATCAGTTCAGAAACCCAAGTACATGCATATTACATAATGGGGTAGCAAAGTACAAGTCTAGACTCAAGGCTAAACCATAAGCCAGACAAGTGCACCAAACATAACTAATAAGGCCAATATGAAGCAAACAGTTCAAAGCAAATGGTACAGGGATACACATCAATGCACTTAGGACAGAACATGCATATACAAGTACACAAAGTCTAGGTCAGTGACCAACTAACAGCCAGTATTAGTGAACAAGCAAAATAAGGAAAAGAAAGTACATGGAAATATACAAGTGCACATGTATAAACTAGACAGGAATGAAGTAGTGCAAAACCACACAGTGCACATTAACTAAAGGAAAAAGGGTACATCAATAATGCAGATCAATGGGCCAGTGTAGGTTCAAATGAAGACTCAAGTGGAATTATACATGGTGTAGGGATATATAGGCAAAAGTTCAAGCATAGGACAAGTATCAGTTTTAGTTGAACAAATAAATATGATTGTAGTTCACCAAAGACCAAGAAAAAGCCATAGAACAATGTCAAGGCCGAAAGTGAAATTAATCATGGGTAAAAATATATGCAAAATATTTAATTAGAGAAATCAGATGAACAATTCAAGTTTTAGATAATGATTCGATCAGAAATCCATAGCAGAGAAAAATAAATTAAGAAAGTCAAATTGAAGCATATATTCGAAAATATAGAAAATCAATTCCTATATAATTAACTCATTATCAACATCGGTTGAAAATCATACGAGTTCGAGAGAAATCAGTGAGCAAGCCTTAAAATAAATCGCGAACCAATTTTTTACTCGAATAAGAAGTCGAGATTAATACAAAATCAAAAGGGGCTGAAATCATACCATATATCAATGAAGAATACTCGACAAATTAAAGCAGCGTAACCTACAAGTGCCAGTAAATTGAGGAACGAGAGCATCGGAGGAATAAGGTAAACAATTTCCAAGGGGCGGCTTTAATTTAGAGAAACCCTAATTACAAGCGGCGGCCATCAAAGCAAGCTTAAACGAACGATAATAAGTACTGGCTAAAAGAGATAGAAAGGGAGGATACTTAAAGAAACCCTAATTTCATTATCAATTGTTGTTTGAGAGTGAGAGAGTATCGGGAGAGCGAGAATTTTCTGATATGGAAACCAAAATTGAGAGGGAAATAAGTCAAGGAATGCGGCCACAAAATGAAATGGAGTGAAAGAGAAGAGAGAAATAATTCAAGGAACATGACCATAAAGTAATTCAACCAATATTGAGAGGGAAACCAAAATATCAATATGGAGCCAAAACTAATTTTTTTGATAACTTAAATCAAACAACGGATAAAATGTTGTCCGAATGACAAGCATGAAATCTCAATAAAATATTGATTTCATGGGATATGTCATACAACAGATGATTTTTCCCTATGTTGTGTGAAAAAGTGGGATAACATAAAATTTACCATATGTTATGTGATCACTGTTGTCTAATTCACTTTGTGGCATAGTGATAGTTAGGATTATTGATGGATGCTATGGATTCTTTAGTTGTTTTCTTTAGTAGGCTATCACTCATACGTATCATGGGAAGTATGTATTAGAGATAGGAATACCTGGAAAACTGATATCCTTTATTTGGTTTGTGGTATATCTTTATGATATTGTAAAGTAGCATATATAGTGTTATATGCTAACTCATTAGTTGTAGGGACAGGTCAGGTATGATTCGTGTACTCTTGTTCCTTACCATATTTACTTGCATAGTATTCTAAGATTAATTTACCACTCACACCAGACTATTATCTGATCCAAGGTTTTATGCTTTGCTTCTAATTATCTTGGGTATTCTTAAATGAGTAGACTAGATAACAAGTCTAGGTGACGTGGTAGCTATTCGAAGGACGAGCTAGATGGAGCTATATTGTATTATATGCATATATAGAGTCTATGCTTATTCCGCTATGCTGCATTGGGAAGCCTTAGCAGTGACTGCTTATTACTTGTATTTACGACGATTATTGGGTTTTAATTTTATTGTATAAACTCTACTATTGATGTATAACTCTGTGGATATTATACCCTGATGATGATTTATTCACATTGTTATTACTGTCTCTTCTATTATATATGTGATACCATATTTTTTCCATGCGCTATAAGATATACGACATGTTATATGCTATGTTTGTTATTTCAACCTTGATGATTGTCTTATATCGGTTGGGCATGAATGCAGTGCACTAATTAGTTATATTTGTGCCGGTGGTATAGGGCGGTCGTCATAGTTCACATTCGAGGAGGCCTTTCCCCATGAATTAAATTGTCTCAAAAAATCTGCGGACAGCTATCGCTAAGAACGAACTTCCCCTGGTCCCTACCTCTTAAACCATCTAGAGGTTGCACTAGCCAGATAAAATGGGAAGAGTTTACACCAAGCCATTCTTCCCATCTTCAAAATGTCCATATAATATTCAAAAGTACAGATGTGATCATTTGGGTTTGTGGTCTTATCAAATTTGTCAATCGACGGGGCTTTAAAGTTGTCAAGAAAATATGCCTCTATGATGGTCTCACTGAACGGGGAAGAACCCGCTTCCTTTATTTTTTCTCCAATATTCTACTAGCAGAGCTTTGCCAACTGCACATGAGATTTTAACTAACGGATCTCATCTTCTCTGGGATCCATCTGGGATAAATCATCCCTGTAAAGTGAGGTAACATCATCATTATCGGGGGCAGTTTGAATCCACTTTTTCAACAGTAAGGGGTTTATGTTCATAGGTTTTGATTTGATCTGGGGATTGATCATGACCTTTCCCTTGTGTTTGGCATCAGTTTTCGGGCCAGTTTCATCGTTCTCATTTCTAAGAGTGTCGTTATCATTCACATGCTGCATAGTCAACGTAGTGGTGAATGAATGCAGTAAGCTGCGGATGGTTATGGGGAGGTTGGCCTAAGAGCAATATGTTGTGCTACAGATTTCTCTAACCCCTCTATGCATTGGTTCATTACGTTAGTGAAGGCTTGAAGTGCAGCCAGGATGGAGTCTGGGTAAGCTCCGTAGAGCCCCCTGCCTCAGATTGGTTTATAGAAGAGAGGAATGGCTTTTTAGGGATTTTTGAGGTAAGGTGGAATTGTTCTTGGGGAGGAGGATAGTAGAATCTGTGGGATTCATAATATCGTTATGGTATGTGTTAACTGAGTTTTCAACCAAGTAGAATTCAACGGAAGTTAGAACATCGAAACTAAGATGAAAAAATTCGAAACTTGACGAGTATGCTTAGAAAAGAGAAAGAAGAGATCTTGGAAATTTACACCTTCAAATTGCCTAAGGAAACAACTCAGCACCGAGTCATTTAACTCGATGTCAGACCATTTTATCACTCTAGAATGACTCCCCGACTTCATGTTACCTATTCACTACTCCTCCAGAGTGTGCCTAAGTATTTTCCTACGGTTTTGACGACCCATCATCAAGTTTGAAAAGAAGATAACTCAAATAGCAAGGAAATCCAAGTGATGAAGGAACCATCGTTTAAGCTAAGCAAATGATTAGAGAAAAAGCTTGAGACACACCAACTCGAAGATAGGATGATGGAACAAAATAAGATGAGTCATTTCCAGCTAAGGAAATGACTTAGTACTGAGTTGTTTTGACAACTCATATGCTCATGAATTCTTCTGTGCAACTATGGGCTGACTACTAGACTCTACATATAACAGGCTTTCGACCCAACACCTCCTCTACCATTATAAATACAAACCTAAGGTCAACTAAAAGGGGTTCTAATTTCTGCTATCACTATATGGAAGCTCTGCCTCTTCTTCATCTTCTTCCTCCACACAATAGTCATCAAGATAGCCACTTTAGGCAATTCTAAGACTTAGAATCTATTTAACCCCTATACTTGTGACTTAATCTCTTTCAAATCTCTTGTAATCTCAAGCAAGCTACATCGAATTAATTAGCAATAAAGCTATAAAATGACGTAAGCCATAGATTGCTGAACCACTATAATATCTTGTGTCTCTCTACTTGATTTCTATGATTTTCTTTTATTTCTATTATTATATGCTAAATCTAGGTATCATAAGTTCCATACAACATATCTCTGGGTGTTGATCCATTTTTGCCGTCGACATTTTGGTGCTTTCACTGAGAACTGAACCTATGCTTTATTCTAGCTCTCTATTTTGGATTGCATAAGATCCGAAAAGTTTGCTTGGAGAAATTGAAGATTTGCTATTCCAATGGCTCCAAGGAAAGGAAAATCTGCATCTGAAAGATCTGTAGGAGCAACAGTTGGTGGTGACGGAGCAAACACCCACCAAACATAAGTAAATAATGGAAATCCACTACCTAGATCTTCTACTCAACAGGAAGTTGTTACTAAAGGAGAGCTTAATCAAATTATCAATGATCTTAACCAGAAATTTAATGATAGTCAAAATGCTCTCATAGATAAGATGGATGCGTTGGTAACTTTGCAGCCGCCGACATCAAGAAGAACTAGAAGGGGAACTTCTCCAGTAATAGAATAAGAAAATTCCTCCTTTTCTAGCCTAAACCGAAGGGATAGAAAGCAAAAAAAGAAGGAAGCAACTGCCTGAGTTTGTAGGGGATGTTGCAGGAGAAAGTAGGGGTTCCTCCTGTAAGGAGACAGATCAGTACCAAGCCAAAATAACTCGGTACCGACTCGAACTTTGGGGTGAACACTCCTAAAGAAGGTGATGCAATGCTCATTTCTGACTCTAAAGATGATATAACGCTTGATGGTAGAGACTTAGAATTGAATATTGGTGTTTACTGGTAGAACATTGGAGCTGAAGCTCAAACTGCCATAGCAAGACCAACTACACACCAACGAAACTCTATAGGAGTGGCTCTCCCGGAGAATGGAGAACCTTGGCTTCAGTTGGCAAACCAAGATCGTTTGCGGAGTCAAACAATTGGGGTAGCCTCTGAAAACCGACCTATAGATTACCGTGTCGGTGAAGAATACATCGCTGACATATAAAGATTGGGTTCTGCACTAAGCTGAACCCCCTTTACTGCAAACGTTCTAAGAGAAGAATATCCCCAAAAATTCACCATGCTGACTATGCCCTCATACAATGGAACAACGGACCTTAAACAACACCTATTTAAATACAAATAGCATATAGATGGAGCTAGAGCTACAGATGTTATCCATTATAGGTGTTTCCCTATCTACTTGGAAGGAGTCGCTTCTATATGGTTTTCGAGACTCGCACCAAAGTCTATTTCTACTTTTGATGAGTTGGAAAGAAAGTTTCTGGAACATTTTACACTCCACATTACACGATCGACGGATGTGATGTCCTCATCAGGCTTTTCTCAAGGGCCCAATAAGTCACCGAGAGCTTTCGTGAATCGGTTTAACATCCTAGTTACCGAGGTAAGAAGTCCAAAGGAAGAATGCAAATCAGAAAAAGAGGAACCAGAATTCCAGTAGGCGTGACAGGAACATAAAACGTTTGAGGAATCTAAGGCCTGAAGACTATACACCATTGAACAATAGTGTGGAAAACATCCACCTTGCCACTCAAGGAACTGAGCGATATAACGAACCATACAAGAGGGAAGCATTCAAGAAGCAAAAGAAATCGGGGAAGTTTTGCCGCTTCCATGAGACTCACGGGTATAACACTAATGAGTGTCGGCATCTAAAGGACTTGATTAAGGAATTGATAAGGAACAATAGGCTCCAGCAGTACGTGAAGAAACCACAAAATCCTAATCAACTTGTTGGACCCTAAGCATCGAACGCTCAAGGAAATGAGTCCGAACCCAGCAAAGAAGGGCCCAGGCGAATAGATCAAAGGTTTGTTATAAACACCATTACTGGAGGACCACATCTAGCACAAAAGACTTAGGGCGAGATGGAATGATATGCTAGTTCTCTGAAGCATGCCTATAAGGAGACTTGCTGCACCATCGAGTTCGGAGCTCCAACAAAGCAATAAAGAATGATCATCGATGACATTATGTTCCAAAACCGAATACTGAAGAGATAGAACAACCTACCGTGGTTTAAGTTGATAGTGGAATTTCAGTTAATATCGTATTCTGGAAAACGTTTGACCGAATGACAATTAGAATGAAGGATATGACCGCCTGCAGAACCAAGATTCAGGGATTTATAGGAGAACCTAAACAGCAGGTTGGAACTATCGGTCCACCTATAGAACTCGGAGAAGTATAATGAAGGGTGGTTCTCATCCAGACAATTGTAATCGTTGATGAGTATTCTGCTTACAATGCTTTCTTGGGCCGACGACCATTGCTGACTTCAGAATCACTTTGGTCCCATGGTGTCTCACGATGAAATTCTCAACTGAGAATGGGGGGAAGACTATCTACATTCGTTAATCGCAAGCATAGCAATTACAGAACGCCTACTAGCTCGGGGTCCATAATCGCTTCGACAAGGCTATGGTTTCTAGGAAGAACAGTTTAGGGGAAATGCAGGAAGCACTAGCGGAGATTATGATAGCTCTCCCTATCGACATGGACGATCCAACTCGGGTCTTGAAAATAGGTTCATAGCATGGGAGTCAAGATGCGAAAGGAATCAATAACCTTTCTTCATGCCAATCCGGATGTCTTTGCTTGGACGCATTCTGATATGTGCGGGATATCATCGGAGATAGTGTGTCACACACTTAACATCGACCCCAAGTTCACACTAGTGGGGCAAAGGAAACACAGTCTGGGTCCGGAGCAATCCGCTACGCTAAAGGAGGAAGTGGATAAACTATTGGACAACGCTTTTATCCATGATGCAACATATCCTAAATGGGTGTCAAACCCTCTTTTGGTCCTAAAATCAAATGGGAAATGGCGACCATGTATTGACTATTCAGATTTGAAAAGTCTTGCCTACATGATAGCTTTCTGTTGCCTAGAATTGACCAACTTGTTGATGAGACCTCGAGGCACAAATAGCTCTCATTTATGGATGCCTACTTAGGTTACAAAAAGATAATGATGCATGAGCTCGATCAGCAGAATACTGGCTTTATCATCGAATTAGGGCTATACTGCTATCGCGTAATGCCGTTCGGTCTGAAGAATGTCGGGGCCACTTATCGGAGATTGGTGAATACAATGTTCAAGGATCAGATCGGGCGAACGATGGAAGTGTATGCAGATGACATGTTGGTGAAGTCACGAATACTTTGAAATCATCTTGACAACCTCACATATATGTTTGAGATCCTCTGGAAGTATGGAATGAAGTTGAATCCGCCGAAGTGTTCTTTCGGTGTTACTTTTGGAAAGTTTTATGGATTTATTGTGAACGCAAGGGGAACCGAGGCCAATCCGGAGAAAATCACCGCCTTGCGTAATGTCAGAGCCCCTACAACAAAGAAGGAGAAAGATCGCAGCATTGAGAAGATTCATCTCCAAAGCGACGGATAAGTGCATACTGTTCTTCGATACATTAAAGAAGGGTAAGTAATTTTTTGAATAGAATCAGGACTGTTGGACCGCTTTTGAGGAATTATTGAAACATATGGAAACAACGTCGGTTCTATCTAAACCACTGGATGAGGAAGAATTATTCATTTCCCTGGCAATGTCAGGCCACGAATTAAGCATGGCACTTTTGCATGAGGAAGCTGGGATTTAATGCCCTTATACTACATTAGCAAGCGATTCACCAGAGCTGGACGAAACTACCTGATGTTAGAGAAGCTGGCATACTACATTCTAATAGCATTAAGGAAACTACAGTCATACTTCCAAGCTCACCCAATCAAGGTGTTGAATTATCAACACTTGAAATAGGTACTCTACCGGCTCGAGACTTCGGAACGGCTTCTAAAATGGAACATTGAGTTAAGCCAATACGATCTAACTTATCATCCCAAAGGGCAATTAATGGACAAGCATTGGCTAACTTAATTGCTGAATTCACAATTCGAGATGATGATGAGGAGGACACTACGGTCACAGCATCGTAATGAAAATTGTTCATCGTTGGTGCTTCAAACAAATTCTGCTCAAGAGCGGGAGTTATGCTTGAAACTCTCGAAGGACGGTCAATTTGTTATGCTCTAAGGCTAGAGTTTCCTACTACTAATAATAAGGCGAAGTACGAGGCGTTAATAGAGGGTTTAATGACTGTGAAGGAATTGGGAATAAAAGCTCTACACATTTACGGCGACTCACAACTAGTTGCCTGTCAAGTGAGAAAGGAATATCAAGCTAAGGGTGCAAAACTTTCCTCTTACTTGTTGAAATGAGAATTTCTCAATGGCATTGAACATTACACAATAACTCATACTCTCAGAGAGCATAATGTGAAGGTCAATCACTTAGCCAAATTGGCCAATTCCAAAGATACACAGTCATTGGTATTGGTTCCGGTAGAAGTATTGGCCAATCATAGCATAGATCAAATGGACATCGATTGGGTTTTGGAGATTGCAGAAGAGAACAAATCATGGATGTCTTCGATCAAGGACTGGCTATCCAAAGGAATACTCCCCAAAGACCGGAATGAACGAAAGAAGCATCTTTGGAAGGCACCACTATTTGTGAAGTAGGATGGAGTGTTGTATAGGAGATGATTCTCCTCCCCCTTGCTCAGGTGTGTAATTAAAGGTGAAGCTAGGAAGATCCTCATGGAAATTCACGAAGGTAGCCGTGGTGATCACAACGGGGGACAAACACTAGCGAAAAAGGCTCTCCGCTATGGATATTTCTGGCTGATAATAAACTGAGATATAACAGACTACACAAGATGGTATGATCGATGCTGGGGATTTGCGAAGATTCTGCGAGCCTCATCTTCAGAACTTACGCAAATGGTCAGCCTTTGGCCATTTGCGGTCTGGGGAATCGATTTAATCGGTGTACTACTAATAGCAAAGAGAGAATCCAAATACGCTATCATTGTAGTTGACTTCTTTACAAAATAATCGATTTAATCATTGTACTACTAATAGCAAAGAGAGAAGCCAAATACGCTATCGTTGCAGTTGACTTCTTTACAAAATGGGCCGAAGCGGTACCGCTTGCCACAAGAATTACTAAAATAGCGATTAACATTGTAACAAAAAAAATTATTTACAATTTTGGAGTACCGTAGAAAATCATGATAGACAATGGAACTCGATCAAGAGTGCAGAGTTCAAGGACTTCTGTAAGCACTATCGAATCAAGAAAAGCTTCTCTGCGGTAGCGCATCAGCAGAAAAACGGAAAAGTGGAAGCAGTGAACAAGATCATCAAATCAACCATAAAAAATCAGCCGACGAAAGCTAAAGGAAATTGGGTTGATGAGTTTCCACTAGCACTATAGGCTTATAAAATGACACACAAATCTGCGACCAAACACTCACCGTTCGTTTTGGCACACAGTTCAGAAGCTATGATCCCGATGGAATTGGAAATCCCCTCTCATCACAGAAGACATTTCATCAGAGGAAAAACGAGAAGCTCTTTCTCGAATCACTCGACTAGATTGATGAGAAGTGGGAGGAAGCCGAACTAAAGACTACAGCTCACCAGAAGAGAGTGGCATGACACTTCAATGCCAAGGTTTGCAACTATACCTTCAAAGTGGGAGATCTTATCCTAAAACGGATCTTCCCGAGTAGAGGAGTGTTTGGCTTGAACTGGGAAGGACCGTATGTGATTGACCAAAAACATGGAGACGGAACATTCAAGTTAGCGACTGTCGATAGAATTTCGATTCCGTGTGCTTGTAATAGCGATTCGTTGTGGCACTACTATATTTGATATCTATTTATGTATTTCCTATTTTCACAAATAACCCATCCAGGGAAACTAGGGGAATTGTAAATAGGCAGGACTTGCCTTCTTCCTTCTATTTCTTTAATAAAGCTAGCTTCTTGATACAATGGAACCATGTTCTTGTAAGTAAAACTGTCGGATCGACGGGGAAAATCAATCCAAACCTTTTGAGAATTGGCATTGCTCCGTCAATATCGGGAAGATTCAAAGCCCCCGAGTCGACGAGAAAAATCGACTCAAACTACCGGATTGATGGGGAAAATCGATCCATACCTTCTGAGAACCAACGTTGCTCCGGCAACATCGGAAAGGTCCAAAGCCACGAGTTGATAGGGAAAATAGACCCAAACCACTGGATCGACAGGGAAAATTGATCCAAACCTTCTAAGAACTAGCGTTGCTCCGGCAACGTCAAAAAGGTTCCAAACCACCGATTGCACGGTGAAAATCGACTCAAACCACCGAGTTGACGGGGAAAATAGACTCGAACCGCTGGATCGATGGTGAAAATCGATCCTTATCTTTTAAAGTACTGGTGTTGGCCTGTTAATGTTGGGAAATTGCAAACCACCAAGTTGGTTGGGAATTAACTCATAATTGTCGAAACTTGGCATCGCCCTTTAGATAGGCAATAGGAAAAGGAATAAACCTGAGCCCAGATATTGTGACATCAAAGGAAAATCCAAGGACTTGAGCTGTTCATGCACAAATTTTTGGAGATAGAGATTAATGCACGAGCATGATCTCAATACTGAACTTTGAAGACTTTGTTATGACGAAAGACCGCGATAACGCATCTTTTTGATACAAACATCTAGGTTAGCATTAAATGACGATGTGAACTTAGAGGAAGTCGATCGTAGTGAAAGAATTGACAGCATCAAGAACTGAATGCTTGGAATCTAGAAACAAAGTCACAAATTCCCAAAGTTAGGAATTATCGAGCGAGCTAGACTGGGGGCTATCAAATGACTTGCTCGGAGTATCTGGCCACTCAACAAGTGCTCGGATTCAACATCTAGAGCGATCAACCTTGTGGACTAGGCACATATACCAATATTTAATCAAAACGAGCTCAACCAGACCCAAATGAAAATTTTCGTGGAGTAGGAAAAATTTGGTCGTATTACAGCTTCGTTATGCCAAACAAAGTATTTTTGCAGTCACAATAGAGCTAAGTACCGAAACATGCTAAATAATGGTAGGAATATTATTTACATGCATAGAGTTATGGCAAATAAATAACATAGAATAGCAGCACATAAAATGCTAGAAAAGTACACAAGAGAGATTTCAATAAAAAAGATAATCTCTCATTACTAATATCTATTTATATAAATGAACAAACAATGGGTGCCATACCTCCACAGTATCTGCCAGTTTTAGACCCAAAAGAAATGAAAAAATACAGACTCGATAAACACACTGACACAAAATGCAAAACAATCGACCAGCACACATGCTACCGAGTCTTCTCTCTCTTGCCGCTCTGGCCACCTTTCCCAATCTCGCCTAAACGGGTCTCCAACTTTGACCTTCTCTTGCTTTCCTTGTTGGGGTAATGCCGCCCTCCAAGTGTGCAGACTCTCCTCCTGTGGCAGGGTTAGGTCCCTCAGATCCTTCAGTAGTTATGCCTCCATCCTTCGGCTTCCGAATCTTGATTGTAGTTGGAGTTTTTCGATTGACCTCTTCTTTCTCCTTCTTCACTTGCAGCCCATCCTTCTCCTTCTTAAGTCTCTCTGCAATCGTCTCCTTGTCGATCGGGTCCGACCCGCTTGTGATTGTCATTTCTTCTTCTTGAGACACAGAGAGATCCTCTAGTTTCTGCAATGCTCTTATCTACTCACAGTCCGGTCCAGGGCCATAGCTCGAATCTGGAATTGAACATGAAATCACCACAAAGACAGTCATGGAAGGAGTGAAGATGGTATCAGCTCCCATGCCCTGAGCAGCTGGAGGTAGAGGCGGGAGAGACGGTTGATCTATAAGTTGGAAAACACAGTTGTATAGTTTAGTAAAGGACTATGGAGTGAACTGAAGCTTTTGGAGTACTAGAGAAACGAGAGAAATACCTAAGCCAGGAGTTTGATCATGAACTTTGACTTCAAAGCCCCCTTTGTTGGTTTCCATTTTAGTGGGTCGCTCAATAAACAAGGGAAGATACGTCTTGTGTAGAGATTTAGAAGCTTGAAGGGTCGGGCGGTTGCAGAACCGACCCTTGTAGATGTGGGAGTGGCCACCACTTGCTCTTGGGATTTGGAAGCGGATGTTTAGCCTTGATCTGAAGAACTCGGGCCAATAAAAGCCTCAGCAGCGGCATTCTCCCTTCCTTCTTTTAGAATCCCTCTTCCAGCTGCAAGAAAGTCTATGTCCTTGAAACTAAGGTAGTTGGCCGTTAGTTCTTCCACAGAGCGCATGTCCCCGAATCACGCTGACCTGATCAGTACTTCCTCCCAAACGATGGCAAGAGTCCTAGGGTAGTTATCTCCTAGCCACTTCAAGTCCCCCTTATACATGGCGGTGCAAGCATAAAAGTGTAATATGGTAGCATCCATCCGTCATGCCTTCATGTGCTCTCTAAAGTTTTGTAAGTTCCTTCCAAGCAAGCAAGTGATCGATCTCGACCACCAACTTGTATGATTCAATCTTCTCTTTCTCTTTGGCCAATTTTGAATTCTCCTTACGGAGCCGAGTGATTTCTGCGGCCTATTCAACGATGGTCAGGTTCCGGGCCTTAATGGCATTCTCTACTTTAGTGACTCGCTCCTTCAAATTAAATGATTCCTCATGAGCATCTTTAAGATGATCTTTAATCACAAGGCATGCTCTTTCATGGGCCCAGGTCGCTTCTTTCAGTAATTTATCACTTGCAGTCTTTCCTTTCAGGGCAGCATCTCTATCTATCTTCAGCTCAGCTATCTTGTTATCACAATCCTTGAACATTCTGTTGTAGTCATCCTTTTCCGCCTCAAAGGAAATATTTTGCTGGTAGTTAGCTCGATTCACATCAGAAAGAGCTCGGAGAAGACGTTGCCACTTGAAACCAGCTTCCAAATCCTCGCAGACCGTCTCAAGATTTTGAAGAGAGGAAGCTTTGTTTACTGGTTATATAGTCCAATCGAACTTAACCCCAAGCAGGAACATGTGTGGGTAAGGAGTTTGAAGGAGAGCTGGACCCGATGGAAGCGTATACTTCTCGTCACGTTTAGAAGGAGTAGGGGTAGCAACAGTAGTAATGGCCCGGGAAGATGTGATTTCTTGTATGGTAGCAGTCTAAACCTCGGTGTGGGAAGGAGTGATGGATGTTATAGGCCCACGGTGATCATAGGAGTCCCTGTGGTGCTTGTGAATATCGTTGGGAGGTGTTGGTAAAACTGATTGAAGAGTCCATGACCTATCGAATTTCAAATAAGGATAAGAATGGAATTAATGTTGGAACTTTGAAATATTCAAGGTAGGAATGTGTGTCCATGATCCTATCTTAAGTGGAGTTTGTTGTGTCTCCTGTAGGGGTATCCGTAACTTAGCCTCTAGTTGATTGAGAAGTCTTGGTAATTAACTATTCTAGAGGAGGCGAGTTGGAAAGATCGATGCTCATTCTCAACGATTCACCGTAGGACTATCCCCTTCCTCGATGGCATGGAAATCACTATCATCGTCATCGTCTACAACCTCTTTCCCTCATCTACTACCATCGGTTGTCTCCCTTCTCTCCTATGGATTGGCTCATCCTCCACTAGGATCGAGGTTATCCTACTCGTATCATCCCTATCCCTCGGGATATTTTCTCCGACATGCAAATCGACCTCAACCTTATGAGCTTCTCCAGGCTATACTTCACCCAATAGACCAACTATATCCCCTTGAGCATTCTTGTCGAAGCTATGAGTGGGGGCAGAGGAATAGGTTCACATTCTATAATCGCTTGGGGTTGGGGACTCGACCGCAACAAATCTCCTCGGGTGAAGCAGGCCATACTTTCGAAGGTTTTCATTGGTTAGAAGGAAATCAACAGAATGTTAGGAAACTTTAATCACCTTTAAAATATCACATGTCCTATTATGCTTGTCACTACCATCTCGAGCCAGAATGCCTATGATGAAATAAGAACAAGTTAGAGACTAACAAACTCCAACTTGAAGAAAACAGAGAAATAGATGCTTACTCCTAGACAGCTAGAGACAGTTGAACTCCTTCAGACATCAAACAAAAAGTAGTCATTCTTGAAAGCTGAGTGCTTATTATGGAGATTTTCTATCAACTTTCACCCTTTCCAGGCTTCTATGATCATGTAGGACGGACAGTCTTGCTTCCTCTTGAATTGTAAGAGATGGTTCAACTCGACAAATCTTAAGGGCAGTGAACATATTCATGAACATGATATATAATGAACTTAGAAGCACGTAGCCGTTCAGATGTACTTGGAATGGTGCTAGTCCAAATTCTTGTAACACCACTATCAAGAATCAATTAAACAGTGGCACGGAACCACCTAAGCACATATAGTGGTTGCAAGCAGTGAAGTTTGGTTGGGGGTTATGTGAGAGTTCCGCTCTTGTCGGCAAGAGTACATCATCTCCCAAAACTCCATACTGAATACATTTGTTTTGCAGTGATCTGACAGAAAGGACCAAAGGCATCTACTCTGACGGGTCATGAAGAATTCTAAGTCCGGGAGGCAACTGACCGATCATAGGTTGTGTTAGGACTAGCAGGCCATAATATTCTGATGTAACTGGTTGCCTTAGTCCGACGGGGACAGATGGAGAGATTAGAGCAGTTGAGGACCCAACTTCTAAATGTGTAGATAATCCCTCACCAGGCTTAAGACGAGGAGACCGGTGCGTCATTCTAGACAATAAAGCTCAGTGTTCAACATAGTCAAGTATGCTTTATGTTAATAAAATTCCCATGTAACCAATGCTAGGAATCCAAGGGAAGTAGACATGTGTTGACGTGACAGATTTCGAGCATTGACCGTGGCAAGTGCAGTATGTTATCAATGCAAAGTAAGTCCAGTGTCCTGAACACCACGAAGATACCATCCTATGTAGATATCTCGTTCACGCTAGAAAAACAAGTCGCATTGCAATTTAAAATTATCTCATTTAGAACTTATCCGTTATCGATTGAAAATTGATAACATATCCATTATCTAGAGCGACGCAGAAAGCTTTTCCCTTTTAGGATCACTGGAAGTGCAGAAATAGAAAGTAGTGCGATGGGATCATCTAAAACATCCAATTTTTGAAAATGAATCATCGTATTAGAATCCATTTGGTGATTGAGACTTATTCGGATTTCCGAAAGAGACAGTTGAAATCGAAGAGGAGAACTTAGCTCTGGAACGACATGCATTTGGTGGGGCAGAAATTCAACCTCTCCCACCGATTAAACATGCCTAGAATTCAAATATCTCCCTTAAAGCTGCTAATAGTTCGATCCAAGTCACCATCACCATCACAATTAACTCAACACAAATCGCTGCCAACATTCAACCAAAATCGAGTGATATGATTAGGAGTTTTTTCGGATCTGAGTTGTTCAAGCATGGGAACGACGGTGGCGATCGACTCAAGGCGGCAGCGACAACACTAGATAGTGGCCGCATGTGGAAATGATGAAGGCAGGTCGGCAACAACGACGCTGGGGAAGGTCGGAGGTAGGTGATTCAGGTAGAAGTTGAGTCGGCAGAGGAAACCCTAGGATAGCTCGGGGGAAAGTTGAAGCAAATGAAGGTGAAGGGTAAAATTTTATAAGTATACCATTTATAAGAAATCCATATAATATGGTACTGAGTTAAACTACTTGGGCCCGAGGTTTTTTTCAAATTGAGAGGAACGGTTAATGGAAAATCGAACAAGTAAAAGCCACGTCTCGAGACAACGTTCAAACTACCAACTAGAATTTGCAAGTTAATATTCCAGAACTTATCTCGATCTAGAGCATACTTTGTTTCCAATGAAAGCATACTCTGAAGGGCAAATATTAATTGGGTTTTTAACCAAGAAGAATTCAACGAAAGTTATAACATCGAAATAAAGATGAAACAACTTAAGACTTGGAAGACATGCATAGAAAAGAGAAAAAAGAGATCTTGGAAATTTACAACTCCAAATTGCTTAAGGAAATGACTGGGCACCGAGTCATTTAACTCGGTGTTGTGTCATTTTATTACTCCAGAATGACTCCTTGACTTCATGTTACCTATTCACTAATCCTCCAGAGTGTGCCAAGTGTTTTATTAAGGTTTTGATGACCCAACATCAAGTTTTAAGAGAAGAAAACTTAAATAGCAAGGCAATCCAAGTGATGAACAAACCATTATTTAAGCTAAGCAAACGATTAGAGAAAAAGCATGGGACACATCAACTTAGAGATATGATGAAGGAACAAAAGAAGATGAGTCATTTCCAGCTAAGGAAATGACTCGGTATCAAGTCAAATGACTTGGTGCCGAGTTGTTTTGACAACTTGTATGCTCATTAATTCTTTCTGTGCAACTATGGGCTGACTACTAGACTCTGCTGATAACATGCTTTCAACCGAACACCTCCTCTACCTCTATAAATACAAACCCAAGGACAACTAAAAGGGGATCCGATTTCTGCTATCATTACGTGGAAGCTCTGCCTCTTCTTCATTTTCTTCCTCTACACAATACTCACCAAGGCAGCTACTTTAGGTAATTCTAGGACTTAGAATCTGTCTAACCCCTGTACTTGTGACTTATTCTCTTTCAAATCTCTTGTAATCTCAAACAAACTATATTAAATGTATAAGCAAGAAAGCTATAAAGTGGATGTAGGCCATAGATTGTCAAACTACTATAAAATTTTATGTCTCTCTACTTTATTTCTGTTACTTTTCATTTATTTCTATTATTATCTACTAGATCTAGGTCATCCAGGTTCTGTACGACATATCTTTGGATGTTGATCCATTTTTGGCATCAACAGTATATAAAGAAAATGTAGGGAAGTCCAAGTATTTTTGCGATGTAACCACGATGCTGGATGCTTCCATGATTATGAATCAACAAAATTACGAATTTTATTTTTTCCTTAATGAGGAGTTAATATACTACTTTAATGCATACGATGTTATTAGGGCATAAATGTGAAGTATAAAAAATCAGTTTGTTTTATCGATATTAGAACCGATAAAATGAAAAACTGTAAAGTAATGTACTGAAAAATACAAGGACAAAGGGGATTTGCGTGGTTCAGATGTTAAGAAATCTTAGGTCCATGGTAAAATATCACTTTCTTCTCTTTATATTCTTAGTATAAACAATAATGACAGAGAGTACAAAGTTTTGTTTTGCATGCCTAAAAGGGTAAAGCGGAAAAGATCCCTCTCTTACTACAGTGTCTTTTCTATATATAGTACACAGGGGCTTCTGTGGATTGCCAACATCATTCTTTTGCTTTCTTGATTTTTGCCATTGAATTGCACTACATGTCGAACATCCATCTAGCCTTTTCAATATGCATGGATTTTTGATATGGATTTTGGTGGGAGGTCGTTATTTGAGAGGTTGAATGGTACTCTCTAGCGGGAAACTTGAAATTGAATCAGAAACGCTTTGGAATTGAGGCGGGAAATCCAAAATTGAATGGACTGTGCGTTCCTGATTCCTGCAAAGTGACAAGCTTATGGACTGTACACGCGTATAGATGATGCTATCTTGGGAGCTGCTCTTCATCTCAGGGAGAGCTACGTCATTGTTAGTGCCTTTGGACTTTGCTTTCACTCTGCTGGGAATTGTTCATTTGTTATGCCCAAAGCAGTAGTGCTATATAGTTTTTGTGTTGTGCCCCTACTTTTGAAGCTATACTGCATGGTCCCAATTGCGGTATTAACATGGCATAGCGTTGGAAATAGTTGGAGTTGAGGTGCATAGTCTAGTTGAAGAGATTGATCCACTATTTTGGATGGTGATTGCTTCGCATGAACTAGTTTTGAGCTATTCTAGATCATTAGAGGATTGCACCCTCACTTTTGTCATTAAGTCAGATCTAACGATCTTAGGAATGAAGTTGGGTCATATTGATTTGCCTTTGTGGTGTGAGGTTCGACCCTTGGTTGCAGAGTAGTCTCTTCCCTTCATTCCATCCCTTGTGTTTGCGGCTAGAGTTTGCCGGATTGCGGCGTAGTCTTTATTAATTAGATATCAATATAGGATTGCGACACTGTTCTATCACACAAGATGGCGCCGCCTCCATATTGTGTTACGTCCCACCTTTTTGGACAATTTAAGTCGACAATAAACCACACATGTCTGAATCAACCCATTCAAAAGGGTGGATTATCAATGGGGTTTAATAGAGAAAACAAGAGAAAAGAAGGAAAGCAATACCTAGAATCTCGCAGCAGAACGACAAAATATAATAATCAAATAAAACAGTTCATGAAGTTGTTCTACAATATACATTTGATTACACTTTTTTTACAACATTAATTAGAGTAAAATAAACGAACATATCAAATAATGCAATGGAAATATATAATGAAAAGCAATACACTCGAGTCAGAACTAAAAATTCCTATGTAAGTCAAATCAATATCAAGTAAAATATGAGTCAGTAGCTTCAAAGATGTTACGGGATTTTTCATCTCCTATCAAGTGTACAACTTGAGTATAATAATTTAAGAGATTTCAAATAATTCAAAATACTAATTTTAACCACTTTAATTAAAATAAATCCGAAGTTTAAATTAAAAATTAAACCTTTAAAATAATTCAATTCCAAAAAATAATCTAAGTTCAAGAAATTGTATGGGTATGTATCATTTCAACCCATAATTTAAATGTCATAGTTATCCAATTTTTAAAATGATTCAAATGGTCATTTAAATGACGTCAATAATATACAAGGTGATAACAGGGACATATTAAAATAAATAACAACCATACATCCAACATATCAATCAATAAGCATCCATTTCAAACAACATCCAAATCGACCAATATATCACAACAGTTCATAGTAATCAATGTTGAGGTTTTAAATAGCAATTGAATTCCAATATAAATTTAAATGTCAATTCAATTTAATGTAAATTTAGATCCAATACCAATTCAAATGTTAGTTTAAATCAACAAAAAACAATCATAAATTTATATATCACATCATAAATTTTATTTAACTTGCAATGGAAATTTTAGTATTGCGTGAGTGGGTTTTGGACGGTTTAAATAGTCAATAAACCACACATGTCGAACTCAAACCATTCAAAAGGGAGGATTGTTAATGGGGTAAATAAGAAAATAAGAGAAAAGAAGGGAAAAAACAGAACACAGAATCTCACAGCGGAATGACAAAATATAATA
The DNA here is from genome assembly GCA_030737815.1 of Allium fistulosum. Classification (NCBI taxonomy): domain Eukaryota; kingdom Viridiplantae; phylum Streptophyta; class Magnoliopsida; order Asparagales; family Amaryllidaceae; genus Allium; species Allium fistulosum. Next base: position 697,390,967 of record CM060904.1, read on the forward strand.
ATCAAATAAACAGTTCATGAAGCAATACACAGAATCCATCGTATGAAGAGCATTTATTACACCAGTCTCAATGGATGTATCGATATCCTTCTCTTAATACCTCTTGACTATGAACATTTAAGGATAAGTATTTGAATATCGATTCAAAACCCATGGTCACGAATATATTCACAAGTGCTATCGAGAAAGTAATTTTTTTTCTACAGATTTTCAACTTATATATGTTTGGTGTATTAATATTATTACTTATATCATAATATAACAACACATATAAAACCAAATAATGTCGAAAGCATACTTTATTTCAAACAAGATTCTTGAACAAGAGTTAAGTTACACAACAATTCACTTGATTTCCCTCAGGACCCACCCTTACCTCTATCAATCTCCCACTTGCACTTAAGCCAATTATGGAGTCCCAAGTCAACACCCTCAATCAGTCTACCTAAATTAGACTTTGAAAGAGCCATAGTTAATCAATCTGCGATATTTTCTTTGTTGGACCACATGCATTGGCAACAAGGGTAAAATAGTGAATTAAAAAAATTCCTTTTATAGTTTACACAAGATCGTATTTGCGTTTATATAAATAATAAATTTAATACTAAATCATATTTAGTATTTTTAATAAAAAAATGTAACATATTTTAATTAGTTTATTTAAAATATCTATTTAATAACAGTATTTTATTATTGACTTAGTTTTAGTTTAATTTATTAATTTAATTTTATGTTTTAATATTTTTATATGTTCGTATTCTTAGTACAAACATCATAGTTATATTAAAAGGTATAATCTAACCTATGGGTAATATGAGAATATGTGCATAATTAATAGTTGTGACCTACATTTAATAAATGTATAGGTGATAATCATAGGTCAATGATGTGTTAAAGGGATATACATTTGCATCAAATATTTAAATTTATATTTACATTCGTATAAGCTAGTTTCCTATTTTATTTTAATTAATATTTATATAAATATATAATATGTAGAGTATTATATTAAAATATTATTTAAAATATAATCAATTGTTATATTTAAATATTTTAATTTATAGGTACATAAGAATATTTATATTTAAATACTTTGTTAATTAATATTTAGATTTTATTATTACAATTTTAATAATTTCAAATTTTGAATTAAATAGGTGACACTTTTCACAACAAATTACTAATATACTTACACACACAAATCTCTAAAATAGCCGCCAATAATTTATAATTATTTTTTATTTTAAAATTTAATCGAATTTATTATATTTGAAAATTTAAAATTTTATAATTTTAAAACATATTTGACTTTAAAATAAAATAATTTTTTACTAGGATTTGAAAACTTTAAAATGAAATATTTTTTAATTAAGATTTCTATATGGAAATTTATATATGTATATATATAAATAATTATTTTATTAATGCCAAAATAGAAATGTTAATTTAATATTAAAATTGAAACGTGTTTAATATAATAAATGTACAAAGAATTTATTTAATATATATATAATCAGATTCAAAATTAAATTTTTTTAATTTAAGCCGAAGTAAATTTACTAATATATATATTAAAACTATTTTTTTATTAACTAATTATTGAAATTAAAATTAAATTTGAATTTTTTAATTTAAAATCATGGTCGAATATTTATTAACAAGCATATGCGATTGAACCTGAGTGTGTGTGTATGATTACCTTACACATTGCGATCCAGTCGATTGTTGATCTAACACCTCGGTTATTTGTTATCTCCTCTATCTTCTTGGCTACGAGTTGCATAACTGTCTCCTTAGCTACAAGTTGCAAGATCGTCTCCTTGGCTTCACCAATGTCTATTAAAGGCTAGGGTTGTATTGGTTGAGAGTAGAGAAAATGAGAATGGATGTTATCTATTTATGGACCACCAGATATCAAATATCTCCCTCTTTTCTCTCAAACCGTAGGTAAATAGGTCCCCATTGCCCCTCTTTCACTACACCATTATAAGCTATTAACAACGGGTAAAAACCGTTGTTAAGTCCAAAAGCAACGGGTAAAAACCGTCTTCAACACAGGAGTGGTTGAATTTAGCGACAGGAGAAAACCATTGCTTTATGTCCAAAAGGCAACGGGTATAAACCGTTGCAAATTCGGACAAAGGCAACGGGTATAAACCATTGCAAACTGGGCCAAAGACAACGGGTATTAACCGTTGCAAATTGGGCCAAAGGCAACGGGTATAAACCGTTGCTTTATGGACAATAGGCAACGAGTATAAACCGTTGCTTAATTTACAAAAGGCAACGATTACTAACCGTTGCTTAATGGGCAAAAAATCAACGGATATAAACCGTTGCTTTCTGTCCAAAAAGCAATGGGTGCAAGCGTTGCTTTATGGCCAAAAAACGTTGCTTTATGTCCAGTAAAAAACGGTTAAAAACCGTTGCTTTATGCCCAAAGTTACACATAAAGCAACGGTTAACACCCGTTGCACATAGTGTTTGCTCCTGCTCCTACAAATTCACATCTGTAACTCACTACTACGTTACACGCATATCTCAGTATATATACCAGAATATCAATATATATCAAAATATGCCAGAATATCAAAATATTGGTGCACAAGCACTATAAACATATCGCACATATACCATACATATAAAATTATCAAACTTATAATTACACTATTGTTTTGCAAACAGAATGCTACCGTGCCAGAATATCATACTTATTACACTGCATTGTTTATTTCACTACACTACAAAGATTTCATTAATTACACTACATTGTTTTGCAAGCAGTGAAGTCTACATATAATAAACACATTAAAAGGATGCTGAGCAGGTTAGCTGAAGCTGATATTTCTTTGGCTCATGCTGTGGTGCATACAGTATTCTATCCAATTCCTGCGCAAAAGTAAAAACAGGTTTTAAACTCAAATCATATAGTGAATTTTAGCTTGGTCAAGTTCAGTTAATAGAGCAACGGAATTCCTGTGTAAGCAATAATAATGCACAAGTAAAAGTGGCAGCAAACATTTAAACAACTATAACAACACTAACAAAAAAACTGCCTTTCAACTTCATCCCATCCCCGCTGCTATACACTTCCACTCACAACCACACTCCTACACACTACCGCACTTCCTCATTTTCTCTGTTTTCATCTCATCCACACTTAAGTACTACATCACACCCCCTACTGCCTATTGCCTGTCAACAACATACACCATTAGCTTGGTCAAGTACTACACTTAAGTACTACACTATTTTTGGGTTTTTGTCCAATGTTGCACCGTTTGTACTGAGCCAGAAATCAAGTAATATGAACAAGTTGCTCGGACATATCTAACCTTAAATGTGCACCTCCTCCGAATGCATTTGATTCTACTATTTTTCTTAATTATCTCATTCGGGTATTGTTAAATCCATAATCTTTAAAGTTTGTACATGCACACACCTATCAAGTTAAATCCAAACATTTTATAATGATTTTTTCAATAAATATTGCTTGATGTTAATAGTATGTACCAATTTTGCACCATTAATATCCAACAAAAGCTATATTGCAGTATACCTTTAAGTTATTACCTCATCGGTAGGTGTACATTATGTATGCTTAATCTATGATTGATTTCACCTAAAATATATGAAAACAAAAGGATATTGCACATAGCCTCGTTATCATAAATAAGCCAAGTACAGGTTTGGTTCTACTCAGTACTCAGGCAAAAGAGATGTCTGCGAATGCGGCGAGTGTTTCTGCTGGTAATCCAACATTGATTAAACGAGTTAATTATATGCATTCTAACTGTTATAACTTTTAAATCAATTATATGCATTCTAACAACTGTAATTCCTTTTATTGTCTGCTTCAAAACCAATCCCCTGTCAACTGCACATTCACATCACATCATAAAAACTGTAACAGTCTTCTTCTGACTGCTCCGCAGCCTTCAACTTCCCTTTCATCCACCATTTACACTTCCAACCTGGTTCCCTTGGTACCAGTAAGCCATCAAACACAAACTACAAACCTGCCTGCACTCCAACAACATTTCCATATTTCCTATTCAAACCAATCACTACACATTTCATTTCCTCTTCAAACCAAATCACAACCATAACACTGTCATCATAATTCAACTATCCTGACCAACCTCTCTAACTCCACATTCTGCAATGAACTCCAGCATTACAAACTGCCTCCCACTTCCTATTCACCAACTCTACCACAAACCACCAGTGTCAACCACTCCAACCACCAGTAAACACTCCAGTAACCACTCCAGTTCCCTACCAAACATTCCAGTCCCCTACCATTTCAGTCCCCTCCCCTACATCATAACCAAATTATTTTACCACCCATTAAACCCAATTAGTACGATACACACATAATTTTTTTTAGCTAATCAATTTTTAGTTTATTGGACCTCCATTCATCGTTCAGGCACATTGATCATGTTTTTTGTTTTTTGATTTTGTCCTTGAATTTTGACTTTACTTCCTAGTATTTGATAAATTGTCGATTATCTTGTAAACAAGACAGACCAGGACAAAATACACATGCATTTGCATATGCAAATTTCATATACAGCAAACAAAAGAAAATCAGCAATATATGCAAAGAACAAGTCAGAAATATCAATACCTCCGACTAAAGATATCGTATCAAACCCTTTTGATGGCTCACATAACCTCCGGCTCCAACATCCCCAAAGGTCTCGGTAAATTGTCGACATATTTTGGCGGTTAGCTCATCCGGCAATAAAATTTTGTCCAACAACACTTTTTCATATGTGGGTGGTACTGGTTTTCCATGAATTACTAATGCTGTGGAATCTCGGCATATAGTACCTGTTATATAAGCATTTCTGGAGTGAATATATGGAATCACATTTACAGAACTAACAAGCTTCCAAACATTTAAGACCATTGTGCAGAGCTACACAAGTCCTAGACCCATTGTGTGCGATATTCGATCTTTAAAATCATGCAAGATTAGAATGGAAGGTGTAAACTTTTATGATCTTTCTATATCCTTTTTTGTTTTGGAGTTTACCGATTTATTTTTGGACATAATGGCTATTGTGAGTGTCAATGAAAATTGAAACCAAAACAGATATAAGATAAAGACTATGATGAGTATTAGTATACAAACTAGATCGCTATTGACAATGAATTCCTTCTCATCTCTGTCATTCATTCGCTGTCTCAAACTCCAGCTCTGCAATAGCATTTTGAACTTTTACGTGATTCTTCATCGTTTCTTGCTATCTCTCACTGTTTCTCAAATCTAATCATGAACACAATCTTTTTTAAATAACACTGTACTTTCAGCCAAGCAAGAATTTAGTGAAGGTTGTGCCCACCAGAACTTATCCATGTGATCATTGTTATTGATTTGCTAAAACTACTTAAAACTGCTTAATTTGCTCTATCCTATGGTTATAGCATTATAAATATTGCTAAATATTCTCTTATATCTTATGATTATGTTAATTTGGATTTGAAAATGTCATATATACCTCTTGTGAACCTAATTATGACGTACATGTCAAACGTGAACCTTTGTTGCCTAACCTCTTTTTCTATAACAAAAGATAATTTGGAATCTATAAATACACATGCACTAATACTCATTAATTTGTTTATATGCACAATAATGGAGAGCAGTAAACTCGGTTGAAGCACAAAAAGACTGATTGGTCGATTAAAATAGTACCTGTTGCAATTACTTCGTCCTCGAAGTTCAGGATTTCACATCTTTGGTCGATTAACTGATTGTTCGGAGTGGCAAACTGAGAAGATGCGATTTCACTGCCTACTTGATGATTATCTTGGGCTATGCTGAGAAGACGCTCCAGTTTATCATCCATATTGTCCAACTTCATCAATTTTTGCTCCACATTTTGCAGTCGCTGCTCATATACTCCTTTGGCCTGTTTGAGCCGTTTGCATGGAATGGCAGCACTCTTAACTTGGCTAGGAGCTATATTGGTCCCAATACTTCGGCTCCTACCCTTTACATCTTTACCAAACACTGATATAAAGACGGCTTCATCACCACTACTCGTCGTTTCCTTTTCTTTTTCAATTTTGTCCTAAAAAGTAAATACATATATATGAATAATGAAAATTTAATTTAGAGGCGTTATTATTTGTTTAACTTACAAAGTAGGAAGATGTCGCATCTGACGTGCTGCCATCTTTTTTCTTATGCGTTTTCTCCCATACTTGAAGACGTGATACTTCTGTTCCCGGACTACTTGAATCGACCTGCATACAATGACCTAAAATTATATTTGGAACTAATGGTATATGCAATGTGATGCACCAATTCAATGACACATACCATTTCTTGAGTAATCATAGCGTGACTCTTACGTCCCGAATGATGACCATATTCGAGCATTGATCTATCTTGTTTGCCTCGCTTCCTTTTTTCTTTCGCCTCGGGTTTTGATTCGTTTCTTATGAACTCATCCCAATCATCTTGAGCAATTTTCGGTGGACAATTTCTCATTCTTTCTTCATCAGTGATGAAATGGTCATAATGATTCTTGCGCAAATCATTCTTATGTCTCCTAAAAGCCTCGGACATTTTTTTCATAATAAGGTCCTTTGATAGAGGATCGAGCTCATAATATTTCTGCATAACAAAAAATGCATGTAAACCATTTTTTATTTATGTATTGAAAGCATTATAAATGAATTTAAACCATCTAAGTTCATGTACACAGTTTACATTTCAAAGTAAATGGATTTTTACATTTCAACGTATATAGTTTCATCAGTCTCTATGAATAAAGTGATCAATCTAAATATCCTATAAATATCATAAAAGAATATATCTTGAAACAGAAACAGTACATAAATATGGTCTCATATGAACCCTCGCTCATTCAGGCCTATTTTACAACCAGAAACAGTACAGAAACAGAAACAGTACATAAAAAGGGTGCATATTACAATCAGACGACTATATTTTACAAACAGAAACAGTACATAAAAATGATTATGAGATTGGAGAACTTACCTCCAATTGATTCCACACGTCTTCCTTGTAATTTTGCGGAACTTTTTTCCAACTTGGATATGAGATTGGCACATGATTTCTTACTAGTTTACCAATCTTCGTAGCGACCTTTGAACCATTTTTTCCGACTGGAGAACCGTAGTTGTCTATATTAATTTTCTCCCATTTTAAAGTGGATGATTGTGAAGTTGTATCATTTGACGGTGGTGTGGCATCTTGTGACATTATGTCCTGCAAAGTCTAAAATCCTAAAATAATCCCAACAACATTATGACGTACATTTCTTCCTCTTCCAGCCCATCCCTGTGATGCCCGATTGCTATCGGCCAAATTATTGCACGGAGTCCCCTCCATAACATCCCCTTATTGCTGCTGTACATCTAATATATGAACCAACGTCCCCTTATTGTATTTGTCTGATCCCACCAACTTCTCACCACATTACGATTTTTGTCAGTCCGACTGACAATAATCGTAATGTGATGAGAAACTGGTGGGATCAGACAAATCAGAAGGGGACGTTGTTTACTATATCAGATGTACAGCAGCTTACCAGTAATCGCTTGGAGCAATTTTATTAAGTCATATAATGCGTTTGATCTTGTTATGGAGGGGAATCCGTGCAATAATTTGGCTAACAGCAATCGGGCATCATAGGGATGGGCGGGAAGGGGAACATTCACTTTTATGCGGCAGTGATAATGTCTTCCTGCATCACCAGAATTTTAAACTTAAGCGGATTCAAAACAATATCTAAAATACTGACTGAAATAAAGGATGCAAATACAAAAATATATTACCTTAGCACTGCTGAACTAAAGGGTGCAAATACAATATCTTGAACTGCCTGTCTACCTACAAACACAAAGAAAGAAAGAATAGTCAAGCTGATCATATGTATGTATGTGTACATGTGTGTATGTATGTGATCATATGTAAGTACCTACAACTACAAACACAAAATGAACTCTTGCAATATATCCATCCTTATGGATCCATCAGGATATTATAATGGCACTAATAAAAAATATAATGCATCTATTACTATCATATAACACACCATTTTACATTTTACACCATTTTAAATAAATATTTTGTTAAGGTACAATAACTGCTCTGAAATACAAAGTTAACATATGCATTTGATAAGATCTTCTAATTTTTCATTGTCTTCAAAAGCTGATTGATAAACGGTGGGAAACTCAGTGTCATCCACATTTATGGTCAACCGTTTTGGTGTATGCAAAACCACAAACCATCCGTTATTTTTTAAATCTTTTGAGTAGAACACTTGACTCGCTTCCGATGCAAGAATAAATGGCTCATCATTCACGCTATCTTTATTCTTCAATTTTCCCAAGTTAACTGTGATCAAGCTTGAAACAGAATCTATTTTACAACCATTGATCTTATCTTCGACCTTTACCCAATCACAATAAAAAACTGTTTGTTTGAAGTCAATGTAATCCAACTCAATTATCTGTTGAATGACTCCGTAATAAGTTGTTTCTACTTCCTCAAAATTTTTATCCTTCCCACTCGCTCTAAATTATGTAGTTGCTCTCATGCATACACCACTATCCTATGTTAGCTTTCGCTCTTCATAACTCTTCGGAGAAAATAAAAACCCATTCACTTGGTACTTTATATAACTACGGGCATCAAACTTCGGCCCATTAACTAACCGCCAAAGAGTTGAGTCAACATCGACGGTCTTCAACAACTACAACAAACACAATAAGTAAAAAAACATTGTCAAGGAGGTGTATGGTCAACTTGAAAATACGTTAAATATTTAATACATATACCTCCTCACGTAACCAAAAAGTGAAATTTTTAATAGCTTCCCCAAATGTACCCCCGCCTCGAGTTTGAGATTTGGTGCTTTGAACATAGGAGTTATACCTCGTACGAAAAACACACAATAAATACTATATATTTAGGCTTTAGTAAATATGAGAATGCACACTACAACACTACTTCTCTTCCATGTTGCAATGTTTGGCTGATGATACACCACACGTACGGGGACGTGTTAGATTATCTCACATTGTACCATTTGTAAAACAAATCATATATAAATGAAAAAAGATCATCCTTTGCATAACCAATTGTTTCTTGGTTCTCTAACACTGTACACTTAAAACATCAAATATGTATTCTGATGGTTCAGATTAGAAGGTGCATCTCTACTTTGGCAAACTGTTAAAGAGTAGTATATTGACTATTATCAATCCCCAAAAACTTAATGAAACATCAATCCTAAAAGATGAAGATAATGATGGAACTCAAATGAGAGCTTATATGGTAACACTAAACAAACCCATAAGCAAGCATTATAGGGAATAAACTGTTCCTTAACTTGTGTTGCATCCCTTTCTTTATTATTCTAAACTACAAATATAAGCATGTAATCTTTTCCTATTATTCAACCATAGAAACGAATGGATTCACCGTGTACAGACAGTCAGTCATCGATAATACATATAAAGCACTGAGTAGAAACACACATGCTTGTTTTCCAAATAATTTACTGATTTCTATTAATCATGTGTGGATTACAGATTAATTTGTTATCATTGCATTTGACAATCTTTTAACTAAGTTGTGATAAGTCAATTTTCAAGATGACTGTAACATTAGTCCTAAATCTCTTTTCAGCGACATGGAACAAGCAAAAGGTGGCAAATTTTTGGCCGAGAAGAATCAGAAAATCCTTGGTACATAGTTAAAAGTTTATCTTATCACCATGAAGATATTCACGTTAAATTTGAACCAGGTTCTTCAAGACTTAGCCAAGCAACATATGAAGTTAACGGTTCTTTTAATTCTACACATAAGTACTGTGATATAACAATGCACCGCAAATACATGTACACAGAGTTTCCATTTCAATTGACAACAAGTATTATTACAAAACAAAGCTTACCAGGCAGTTATGCGCTCTCTTCGATTATGCCAATCAAACTCGAGGAACCAAATATCAAAGATACACAGATCTGAGATAATTAAGATTTCAAATTAGATTTTATAATACAAGTATGAAACAAAATCAAATTTAAAATAGAAATCAAATAATTAAAAATGAGTACCCAACCTGGAGTAGGTATTCGATAAATTCATGTTGTAATACTTCTCCGAACACAGATCTGAGAGGGCCACTGATTGGCGTTGAATGAAGGAAGAATTGGTGCGGCTAGAAGGAAGATGAGTTCGCAGTTGGACACGATTAGGTGGAAAGATGGGTTCGCGGTTAGATGGAAGATGATTTCACGATTAGATGGAAAGATGAGCGAGTTGAAGCAAATCGAATTGGTGGAATTGGGGTTTTTTTTATTTAGGTTTTCTTTTCGTTGAAAGAGGACGAAACGAATATCAAAGGAAAGGAGGGAAGGAAAAGTGACGGGCCAATTCTTTTTGGCTCCCAGCGAATATTTGGCACAAAATTAGCGCCATTATATGCCACAACATTTACGACGGTTACAAACCGTCGCTAATTAGCCACGGTTGAAAACCGTTGCTAGTTGGAACGAAGCGCGCCAAAAATTATGGCGCGAAAGGATGAAATTCACCGCCATCATTTGTCTCCAAAGAAGCTACGGTTAATAACCGTTCCCAATTAGCAACGATAAAAAACAGTTGCTAACTGAACCAAGACGGTGATTAACCGTTTCTAAATGGCAACGGTTAATAACCGTTGCCAAATGCGCGGATGGTTAGTTGCAAATCTCAGTATTTGGTGTAGTGTTTGCGACGGCCCGCCCCTATTTGACTATTGCTTGGTCAAAATACCTAATTAACTCCTTTGAATCAATTAATTCATTATTTTGTTTAAGAACACTTTCTAATAAAACCGATGTACAACCTTTATACATTGTTCTAGCTTCAAATAAATAGTTAAAATGCCATAGAAATTTAAAACAACATTTGTATTAATTTAATCATTAGTTTAGTTATTAATTTATAAATTAATTTTACATTGGTAAAATTTAGAAATAACTAACAACTCGGTTTTGTTGACTCACTAGTGTGAACTCACTCAACCAATATTTAATCAATTTAAATATTAAAGCTTGTATGAACTTTGCTGAAGTACAGTATCAGACACAAGTTCAATGCTTACATACCATTTAGGTAAAATTCAATTTCTAATTTATAGTGAGCTCATCTAGTAATGACGTTTTATACGTGTGTTATTTTCGTCATCACTATACCACTCAGATATCTAGAGTTTGGTCTAAGGCCAAAAACTCTATTAATATCCATACTTAATTATGTAGACTACTTCAAAGTCCTTGGTTCAATCTGATGACATTTATCGATTAACCGATTTACTCTAGCTAGAGATTTGGAATTTTAAGTTGACTACTAATGACATTGATAATAACCTTCAATGAAGTAGATGAGTCCTTTCTTGTGTAGTGTTTCACTCCAAATAATTTAACGTATACCCAACTATGGTCGTAACATTTCATCTTAATCAACACTTTGATTTTGATAGAAATCTTTCGCCACCAACATTGCTTTATAGGTCTCGACCTTTCCATCCGTATCGATCTTTTTCTTTAAGATCCATATGCAGCCAATGAGTTTTACCCCTTCGGGTACATTCTCCAAGTCGATAATTTGTTTTTGTACATGGAATCCATTTTAGATTTCATAGCATTAGATCATAAGGCATAGTCTTTACTCTTTAAGTCTTGATGGTACATGAGGGATCATTCTCATGAATGATGCAATCCGTATTCTCACAGTTAATGAGAAACCTGAGTATCTCTCTAGCATGTGAGATTCATATTAGACCTTCTGATAAGTTGCGTATATTCTATGGAAATAAAAATACTCGGTTTTTGTGAAAGTTTCTCGGATCTCATCCAAGTCTATCTTATTGTCACTAATTTCTTGAGATGGAAATTCCTTTTCCAAAAAGGTGAATGTCTCAAACAAATACTTTGTGTTTCTCAATATGATATAATATGTATCTATGAGAATTTCTTCGATACCCCATGTTATACCTATTTTTCTCCTATAAAAATGTATGTAGTGCAGGTTCATGATCCAAGCATAAGAAATAAATAAGTTACACAAGACAAATAAAAGAGTAAACCACAATTTTGTCAAGAAGAATTACACAAAATCCAATATACGAAGTTCAAAAAGCAGTACCCAAGCATAACGAAACAGCCTAGAATACGTGTGCAAAGGCCAAGATAAATGTGCCACAAATGTCAGTTTGACAGGAGAGTAAACCGCACCACTGCCAAAGTACCAACCTGCATCAGCCAGGCATAAACATAAACCATATTTTCCAAAGAAAAGAACCATTATACTGCGCATATGCATATAGCTAAATCCAAGGTCGTGGGTTAGCCTGATGCAACAACATCAAACTTTGCCAACACAACCAAATAGGGCATGCTAAAAAAGCTAGGACGAAACTACACATGAGCCAGAACTAAATCCCTAGAAGAAACTACACCAACCCCTCCTTTAGGACTGTGCTACCACCCTCAGAAATGACTGCGCCGCTCCTCACTATGGGTTGCGCTGCTACCAAGAAAGGACTATGTCGTCTTATCCAAGATGACTGCATCGACTCCCCAACATGTACTATTCCTCCACTTTAACCCACATCCAGGAAGCCATATTTTGAGTAAAATACAGCGCAATAGTAATTCAAGTGCAGCTTTCATGCCAAACTCACTAAGTGTCCAAAATTCACTCCCTCTAAACCCTTAATTCAAAGTTCCTACCTTCAGTTAAATCTTCCTGCCTAAAGAAATTTCGAAACAACCAACCACATTAGCAATCCATTCATAATCAATTAGCAACGTGATGAATGACACGTGGAAGGATCAGATGTTGGAGGAGGAAAGCTGGAGTGGAGAAATTAGCAAACCATGTGATTTCATAGTACTATAAATAAAATAATACTATAGCAAAGAAAGGGACTTTTGGATATTCTCTAAATTATGTACTAAATATACTTATACTCTTTGCCATTAAAAAGTTTGCATCAATAAGAAGAATATAAGAAAAGATTTGACTCGTGGATGTAGGATTCTTCGAAATCCAAACCATGTAAATTTCTGCGTTTTTTACTTTATCCGCACCTTTTTATTTGCTGTTTTCAGTACTAGATTCTCTTTGATTTTACTTAAATTGGATATAAGTTGAATTCGATAGTTTGACAAATAGTTAAAGTGCAACTATCTAATTGTGTAAGTAGATATCAACATAATTACTACCCTTAAGGCAGATTTAAATTTACTTAAATTTTTTGATTCACAATTACAAAAGTGTACTGCATCGTAATTTCTTCGTAATTAGTTTGATGTTATGAGACGTAAAATCTCTCTAATATTTTGGCACTAGAAGGAGGGCCAAGCCCCTAGTATATCTCAACTTAATTACCCACATCCTCAATTCCATAACTTCGATGAAATTTGAATCATACAACCTGCAAATTCTTCTACTCCTCCTCTATAAGAATCTAAGTACCTAGCTGCGAAGCTAGGTAATAAACCCTTTACTTCCTCATCTAACCCGCTTTGCCTAGCACATAAATTAGCCACTGAATCTATACTTCATACTCTTAATGTTTTTGTTTCCCAGATTAATGAGAGGATGACTAGGATCAAAAAACTAGTATCTCAGAAACCCCTAAGGTCATCAAACTCTTACTGCTCAGCAACATACCACCAACATTCACCTTCCATGCAATAAGCACAAGCATGGGATAAAAATGGCAATCTCATTAATGAGAACGACGATGCTATAATATTGAGCTTGGGGCCAAGGATAGAGAACAAGGCCTAAATAAACCCAAACATTAAATCCAAACCAACTAATATAAACCCATTGTTATTTGAAAAAAGCAATAATCAAACTGCCTCAGATGCAGATGAGGCTATCTCAGTTTGTAGAGGCGACTCATCGCGTATGAGCACAAAAAACGAAGAGATACAGGAGCTAAAAGCCCGTATAGAATAGTTTGCTAAACTGTGTGAGTAAAATAATAAGGAAGGAAGTATGTAAGAGTGCTCTTCCCCGTTCGACGAAGCTGTCATAGAATCGGATTTTCTAGATAGCTTCAAGGCCCCCACCATCGAAAAGTATGATGGGTCGTCCAACCCGAACGATCACATGTCTACCTTTGAATATTACATGGACATATTAAGGTAGGAAGATTAGCTAGCAGCAAGTTGTTCCATGTATACCTTACAAGGGAAACCTCTAAATGGTTCCAGAGCTATTTACCAGGAGAGATCCATTCTTGGATGTAGTTGTCAATAGATTTTCGCAGATAATTCCATCCGGGGAGAGAAACTTAACCAGACCTAATACCCTATCCTGCATTAATTAAAGAGACAATGAGAGCTTATGCAACTACATCAAACATTTCAAGGAAGAAGCAATGAGGATAGGGGTTACACGTGAGGATGCATTGCCGATGGCAGCTCACTTTAGGGAAAAGAGAGATATAAACATATGGAATAAAAATAGTAAGAAACCCTGTAAGAATATGAAGGCTTTTTATGGAAGAGCGAGGAGGCACATATGCACTGAAGAAGCAAGAGCGGTTGGAGGAGTTGCTATAGGAAGAACTGCACCAGCACACAATGAAAGGAAGTGGGGGTAGAAGCTTATAACAAATCACCTACGAAAAGGCCAACATAATTCAACTTTGTAACCAAAACTTCGGTCATTCATACTCTAAGGTATATCTACGAACTAACCAAAATTGAATTGGGTATATAAGTCTAAAAGAAAGAAGTCTAAGCCAAACAAAGGCAATGCATATTGAAAATTCCATAGAGTAATGGACAATGCACTGATAACTGATGTCATTTGAAATATGAGATCGAGAGGCTAATATAGAAAGGATACTTAGGCACTTACCAAAAGGATAATCGAATCACTTCTACGCATAACCAGTCACACCTGACCCTCACGAGGACCTAGTAGGATACCCCAATGCTTTCATAACTTCAATTCATGAGGGACCCCATCTCATAGGCCAAAATAAGAAGGAACGGGAGAGATACTTCCAAGAAGCCTGCTCTGAACATAGAACCTTGTTTCCTATCAAGCAAAATCCTATGCTAAATATCACATTTACCTCTACAAATTTAGTTGGGGTTACATTCCCATATCAGGACCCTCTAGTGATGGCAATGCAGATCTTAAACTTCACAATGAAGAAAGTTTTTGGATTCAAGAAGTTCTGTAAATGTTATCTTTAAAGCAGCATACAATAAAATGAGGCTCCCAGCTAAGAACTTGAAGCCGAGTCAAGAACCAATATATGGCTTCAATAAAACAACAACTGTCCTAATGGGAATAGCTCGATTTCTTATTCCTATAGGAACTTCTCCACTGCATAAGTCTTTCTATGAAATCTGCCTCATTATAGACCAGCAGTCTTCGTACAATTCTTTCCTAAGAGGACCTGCATTGGTAGAGAGGGGAGTAGTTATATCCTAAAAAGACTTTCTTATGAAGTTTCACACCTCCGCGATGGGTTGGGACTGTGAGGGGAGAACAATTATCAGCTAGGGACACTACAACAAAAACATTCATCAATAGCGGCCTAAAACCGCTATAAATGATAACTTTAACAGTTCAGTAAACGTTGTATATTGACATATTATAAAAAACAGTGACTTATTTATAGCATAAAAAAACTGCTATAAAAAACCATCTTTCATAGCACTTTTTCCACTATTGTAAGTATTTTATAGTGGCGTAAACATTGTACATTGACATATTAAGAAAAACAATGGCTCATTTATAGCATAAAAGTACCGTTATAAAAAAAAATCATCTTTTAGCGCTTTTTTCTGCTATTGTAAGTAATTTATAGCTGTTTAATAAAAGATGTATATTGACATGTTATAATATATATTGAACTATTCATAACACAAAAAGCATTCTAAACTTTTTTACTTTTGATAATGCTTTTGTTGTAATCTTTTTATAACGTTTTATAAATGCTATGGTTAATATTGTACATTTTTAAAATCTGCCGCATCCCTATAAATCACGTTAGTCAATACACATCAAAATGCTGCATTAAGAATATTTATAAACATAAATCCATTTAAATAATGAAAAATCATAGAAAATATTAAACATAAAGATATAACACATCGTATTGAACATAACCCAATATTCATAAACATACGATTCCATTGTTTTAACTACATAATATGCTATTGTATACATGCACCAAAAACAGATAGCTAGTTGTTTGCATAAAAAAGAAGAAATATCCAAAATCTTTCATTCTCTCACCTGCAAATGAAATGAATATCTCCATTGGAAATGAATATAAATATGAATATGAATAAAATTGAAAAATAAAGTATCTACATTAGAAAAAAATTTTTCTAAATATTTCTTATCAAAAATATTCCAACTGTCTAATTTTTTGAAACTTTTTGCCAAAGTCTCCTTTGCGCGGCTAGCACGGGGAAAAATCCTAAACTTAAGAAATAGTTATACATGATCAAAATATGAACGGAATCACAATATATCAATCACAAACACCCGCACAGGTAAACTATCCAAATATTTACTTATATATATATATATATGTGTGTGTGTGTGTGTGTGTGTGTGTGTTATAAAGTGTATATGTCACATAGCATACACTCTTGTTAAGCATTAAAACGTACCTTTTAGCAATATTAGCGAGTTCGCTAACATTTCCAAAGAAACATGAGCATGAAAAGAACCAAAAGCGAGTGAAGAGCCATCAAATATCTACACTTAACTCCAACAAGCATATGAGCACGTATATTTATGAATTTATGCAACTAATCCGTACAAGTAAGACTACAACTTTTAAACTAACATTAATTTTGTAGATAAAGAACATAAATTCTAAACAAGAGCTTATTTTCTAGTAAAAGCAATAAATTAGAATGGTCGTGTGCATTATCATCTACCAAGACAAGGCTTAAGGTATTTTATTTCTATTATTAACTTAGTTTGTTTATTGTTGTTATTATCATCGTCGTAATTGTTGTTAGTATTATTATTAGAAACTTAATTAATTTTTATAAACTTACTTAATTATTATTATTATTACCAGTATGTTAGGCACGTCCGTTGGATGCGTGCAAAGAAAACCGAAAGCAAATTTATTTGTTGTAAAATAATTTATTCCAAGGTACGCAAGCACGTCCGTTACACGTAAAGTGTGAGAAAATTAATATTTTTGTGCAACAACTAAAAAACTTTAGCTACCTCCACATTAAAATCTGATATGTAAAATTTATGGGTTGATGTAAAAAAATGACATGGGCTATTTACACAATGACAATATTGACGTAAGAAAAATGATATGAGATTTTACGCACGTTTATTCATACTATTTTACATCAAAAAAGAAGTTAGTTTACATCTTTCTTTGTATACATCTAATGTGTACATAGTTATAGTACTAAATCGTTGTCCTAAATCTACCTAAAAGAACTGCACTAATATATCCTAAAGTACCATGCTCAAATTTGTAAACTCAAACTAAAGAGTTGTTTAAAAATTTTGAACCGTGCAAACCTTTTGTATAAAATACATTGTCTCTCTTTTAACCAATGAATTCTTATTCTTTAGAAATCCAATATTATTTTTATTTTTAATATTTTTATAAAACCCATCAATGTCCTATTCATATTAGTTAATGAATATAATAGTAGGAACTTTTAGATTTTTTGGTTCATGTGTATGTAGTGATGTTATGTTGTGATGTCCCACCTCTATACTCACACTAACCAAGGACACTACGGGGTAATGCCGTCGGCTAGTGCAAAGAATAAGGCTGTTGAGGAGTGACTAACTGTATAATTGATTTGAGCGAGTACCGATATGTCAGATGGTATGTCACTCATTTCATTTCAAGAGGAAATATGACATATCCAATTCCAACTCAAATCTACTACAAAGCGGCTAAATACCATTCGAAAATAATATAAAATAATCATGACATAAAATCAGGCACAAATATTCATATCACTAAGGCGGAAACAGATATGAATATAATACATAGAAGTGAACATCATAGTAGTGGTCATACAAGATCCACTACATCACAAAAGAATAGGTACATGTACCACACAAAAGAATATGTATACATCAAAGAGTCTCTATCTCGGATACATGAAAGATAAAAACTACTAAGCTAAAGTAGTTAGCCGAAAGTTAGAAGCAAGTCCTTGCTAAGAAGTCAAGTGGGAGCACCTGAAACACCTCGGTCTGACCTGAGTATTATTTAAGAAGAAAAATAATAAACGGATTAGTCTAGCTATAATTATCATGTAAGATGAGATAGGATAAGAGATATGATAAATATATATGATAACAATAAAAAT
Organism: Allium fistulosum; assembly: GCA_030737815.1. NCBI lineage: Eukaryota > Viridiplantae > Streptophyta > Magnoliopsida > Asparagales > Amaryllidaceae > Allium > Allium fistulosum. The sequence goes on from CM060904.1 coordinate 697,409,363, forward strand.
CATACAACATCTCAAGTTTTCTCAAACACCCAAAAAGAATATCATATTCTTTATTTTTATTCACCAAATCACAAATATTTATAAAGCTTATCAAAGAAAATCACAATAATTGGTGAAACACAAATTCCAGAAATCAATAACTAGAAATCTAGAAAACCCAAAGGGGAGAAGGCCTATCACAAACGGGAGCATGAGAACTCACCAACACGTGTATCACAAACGGGACGCTAATCCATAAAAATGAGCCGAAGCTCCATGAACGGTCAAAAGACCAGGGTCGCTACCCCATAAAAATGAGTCGGAGCTCCACAGAATGGGGTACAGTCCCCCATGCGGACAAAGAGACATTGCTGATCACAAGTCTGAATCATAAAATGATCATCATCGATCAATAAGTGTAAATTACACTAAGCTAGTAAATAAATGAGTTTAGCTTAATGTCCCATAACCACTGGCTTAACTTAAATATTTACGAAAAAATTGTAGATTTCCACTCGAAAATTGTCACGAGTTTTCAATCGAACAAGTCCTAGAATTAACCAACGAAGTGAACGCAAGCGTTTCATACCACTTGTTATACTAAGTCGTTTAATTGGAATTTTCATCCCAAAGAGGTAAAGGTTTGTATATACTAATAGATTGGAAAACGGTTTTAAAATCGAACTTTGTATCAAAAGTAGTGTTGAAATCATTTTTGTGAATGATTTTTAGTATTTCTTACTAGTATAAAACCTTTGTATTTAAAGTGACAAATCATAGAAACGATCGTAAAGACAATCTATCATAAAATCCATATTTCAATAACGTGAATCAAAACCATGGAAATCGATATCAAATCCATCAAATGGAAATACCAAAAATCCAGAAAAGAAATTATCAAAGTTAGTATTGATTGACAATAACTATACAGATCGTTAAAAATCGATAGGTGTCTGTGGTAGGTCTCTGGAATTTCATTCCTGAACCCACAGACGTCTATGGATAAACCACAGACGTCTGTCCCCTACATCTGGAATTTTTAACCCTGGGGCCACAGACGTCTATGGATAATCCACATATGTCTGTCGCCTGTAGCGGGATAGAATTTGCAAAGCCCAAAAATGGGTTAACCAACCTAACTTCATTGATTCAGAAGCAATTGAATGAGCAACTGCGACTAGGAATTCATGCCTAGCAACAACCCAGTCCTATAGGCTCTTCAATACACCCAAAACAACATGTCTAAACACCCATACTAGGGTTTACATAAATTTTGACTTCAAAATACCAAAATTAGGAAAAATTCACCAAACCAATTCGATTCAAAAGCAATTGAATAAGAAATAGATGTTAGGAATTCATACCTAACAACAATCAAAGCTATAGACATAGATGTGAGTTCAAGAACTCACCTTTAAACTCAAAAATAGAAAAGGTAAGCTCTAAAACAAGCTAAGATCAATTCCTCTTCAACTACACCTCTAGAATCTCCAATCTAGTATCACATGCAAATATTTCCTAAGTTAGGTTATAGGAAATTCTGAAAATTGAAGAGAGATTGAGAAGATGAAGAGGATGCTTACCTAAGCTTCTCTTCGATTTATAACTTGAATTTGAATTCCTAAGAAAAGCTAGGGCTTAGGAATTTTAGTTTCCTCGTCCCACCATTTTTCCTTTAGCTTGGAGTGTTAGGAAATTGCGAATGGAATGAAGGAAGAGGAGAGGAGTTAGGGGTATTGGTAGAAGAGGGTTGGGTTAATGGGCTAGAACAAAGCCCAAAGCCCAACTAAAAATGCCAAAACCCAAATCAACCCCAACTACAACAATGTTTATATCTAAACAAGTTGTAAACGTCAATTTGAACTCAACGAAAGTAGTCTCGAGTCTGGAATTGACTATATACAAAATGTCACATTTCAGACTTTAATTTCAACTAACGATGCTATATTTAAATAAAACATTTAAATATATAGTCGTAAAATATATGGGTTGTTACATATGTTGTTTTTAGTTTTTAAAGGCATCTGTTTTATAAATTAAATCTGGTTTTGCAAACACGTTTTAACTCACATATATGTATTGTATATTTTGAGTGTAAAGTGACAAAAACAATATAAATTTAGGTTTATGGACGATACTCATAAACTGTACATGAAACTTACAAAAGAAGCTAGTTAAATATAGCTATTTGGGTATAAAATTTTAGTAGAAAGCTCTAACATTTATAGAAACGAACCTGCATGACGATAACCAATAAGGAAAAAATGATTATTTGATATGACACACCTTATTTCAAAAGTCCAAGACAAGCTATTTAGTGTAACCGTTGAACTACACATCTTGTTAACTATATATTATGGAGTATATTCATAATAGGTTCTAACCTATGCACTTAACTATTATCGAGTATGTTAGACACGTCCGTTGGACGTGTGCAAAAAAAAGAATTAAAAGCAAATTTATTTATCGTGGAATAATTGTCAAATGTGTAGATAAGACTTGACATAAATAAATATGTGATCTAACTTCTTTCTATTATGAAATAGTATGAAAAAATACGCATAGAACTCGTTGCTATATTTTTAAGCATAAATTTGGTTTCTTTTAATGCAAATAGTATATAAAGTTAATATTTCCTTGGTAATTCTGGAAAATTAAGGAGTGTGGTAATAGTATATAAAGTTAAGGTTATGAATTTCATGTATTATTTCATGCCCATACTTCAGGCTTTCTAGTTTCTTTGAAAAAATATATGTTAATTGTTCATGATCTATAGCACAATAAGGTTATTTCATTGATTCATTTTATAGAGTTCGAGTTTGCTAAATTGGAGAAAAATACATGCTCAATGCCTTCAATATTATAGCCTGAAACATGATATGTTTCTCAGTAAATTAGTTTTCTAGAAAAATAAAGTAATAATAAAATAAGGTCATTAGTTTCATAAACATCTCTCAGTTTCTAACTAATCTCTCTTAGACAGCAACACCTTATGTGGCATCTCTTGGACTCATACTTTCTAATCGCAACATGGTGTGTGCAGTTCCTATTCTCAATCAGACATGATCTTGAACTGACTTGCTATTTGAGAAAAATGGTGAGAAGAAAAATATTTGTATAAAGAGATGGGAATGGGTATGAAAATGTGGGAAGCTGTTAAGTGCGAATATGTAGGAATAAGTGAATGATAACAATACCCTTCTCTTGTGAGCTAAGATGAGAATTTTATAGCAAGATCATTTCTGTAAATTCAAAAGCTTTAAAAAGAGGTATTCCAATTATATACATACATACATACATATACATACATACATACATACATACATATATACATACATACATACATATATATATATATATATATATATATATGTACGTTAGGCACGTCCATTGTACGTGTGCAAATAAAACTGAAAGCTAATTTATTTATCGTAAAATAACGGTCATATGCATAAATAAAGGTCTTCTTGCTTATATATAGGTGCGGTTGAATTTTGATAGCTTGGATCATCACCTATTTCCCCCATGAGAAAATTTAAATCACAGAACTACGAAAAGAGAAATCAAAGTAAGAATTTCAATGTATTTTGTTTTTGTTCATTAATTTCTTACTGAGATCTTTCTTTGGTACTTCAATGAATTTCAATGAAAAAGAAGATAAGAAGTGCAATGAATTTGAGAAGGAAGCGAGATGTACTGATATGGTGAATAATGTGCTGTAGGGTAGCATAAAGTACAAAAATATAATGATTTATTCAATTATTAAAAGATAAAGACGCAAGAGCTATTTTGTAATATTAAAAACTTCATTTGGAGGTACTCCTAAAAATAGTCAAAATGCTTTTTTATGATTAAATTCATGCTTCTAGTAGTGAAAATTGTTGAGATCTTATGTAGTTATAAGCAATAACATTTTCATTTTGAATAAGACATACTTGTAAATGTAGGTCCCATTCTCTGTGTCCTTCATTTGGTAACATGTTTCATGGGCTAGTTTAGTAATTCTAAAAGCTTCAAATCAGGGAACTCATATTATATATAGACACAAACTTAGTTATTTTCTATAAAACTTAGTTATTTTTATAAAATTCACTAATCTTCGTCTGTAAACTTAGTTATGTTTTATAAAATTTAGAAATTTATAAAATGAAATAGATGTAAAGATGTTGCATACTTTATAATTTTTTGTTGTTGTTGTTATCATTATAAACTTAGTTAATTTTCTTAAACTTAGTTAATTTATTATTATTATAAACTTAGTTAATTTTATAAACTTTTTTAATTCTTATTAAACTTAATTAATGAAGTTAATTTTTATAAACTTGGTTAATTTATTATTATTATTATGTAAATTTAGTTAAATTTTAGAAACGTAGTTAAACGGTCAATACTTTATCATTTATCATTATTATTGTTGTTGTTGTTATTCTAAACTTAGTTATTTTTTTATAAAACTTAGTTAATTTTATAATTTATTAGTATTGGTATTATGATTATTATTGTTGTTATTATTATTATAAACTTAGTTAATTGTTATGAAACTTAATTAATTTTTATAGCCTTAGTTTGTTAGTTGTTAATATTGTTGATTCATGGGTTTTGATTCATGACACAAGCTTTAGAGATCATAAGACGAACTACAAAGAGAATACTATACAAAGGTGACAAAAAAGAGAATAAACGTATATTGTGCACTACAAAGGAGACAAGACTACAATCCAGAGATTAGTATGAATATTTTATTATATTGAGTCTTAGAATATTGTTAAAATCATTCCTCAAGTAGTCACACACACATACAAATAGTTGTATATTGTTTTATACTTGAAAAAATGTGATCTGTGCACATAACAGCAGGTCGGTCGACCGACCAGTAAACTCGGCTGACCGAACCTGTGTTAGTGCACAAATATGCACTGTTTTGTGCACGATTTTAAACTCAGCTGACCGGCCAGAATTTTCAGTCAACCGACCTGGAAATAACGGCTATTTTTCTGAAGAGTTGCGATCGTTCGTGAAGAGGAATCACCTTCAATCCAAGAGATATGGTCACAACTTTTGATTGAAACTCTTCATGAAAGATTGTAACTATTCTACAACTATATAAACATGTTTAATTCACTTCTACAATCACCCATTCTTGTTTATAATTCTGAAATCTATTCTCTATTTATTTCTACAAATAAAAGCATTCATTCTCATTCAATATCGCTAGAATCCCTGAATTAATTCATATACTTCGATTCTACGCAATTATCCTCCTTCTAAATCTTCACACACACTATATATTCTTGAGGATTTGATTATAGAAGAATCTATCTATTACTTAAATAGGAAAGGAGAATCCACATCCTGTTTATTCGACACGTGTCCCTTCTTTACATCAAACTACTGGACAAATCTTACCGTTCCCTTAAACGTTCATTTCTTCTCTCTCTCTCTCATACCCTGACGGTTATTATTTCCCTACCACTTCCAAAAATATTGACAGAAAAATGACGTGAGAAATCCCAAATCGACATTCTCACTTACACCAACGAACCATACCTCCGACAGAACAACAACGCGACATTCGCCAAAATCGCCTAATTCTCACTGTCCCAGGTGACGGCAAAGTCACCGACTTCCACCCTTCCAACGCTGAATTTGTTGCCGCTCTTCAGGTAATTGGATCCAAAATCTACTAATTTTCTGTCTGTACACTCTAACAAAGGAACCATCTTTACATGTTTTTTTGAATATTACTTTTGGTAAATTAGGGCAGGAGAATATGCTTAGTAATTGAATAAACTTTTCATTTTTAAACGATGCTTTATTGGAGTTTACAGCAATTGAGGTATAATACGTAATTTACTGTGTATACTCCTAGCAATAGAGAAAATTGTATGTAATTACAACCTTAACATTGGGACTACTCACCGGATTTTACATATTTCGTACTGAAATAATTATTTTCCTGCTACTTTTTCTTTTACTGGATTAATGATTCGACTTTAATCAATGAACAATATGACTATACTGCTTACAATCTTTCTACACAGGAAACAGTGTCTCCTGTTGTTGACAGTAGCTTTATTATCACACATCTTCTTACACTATTTATTCAACCTAAGAATTTATTATTATTAAGTAATAGATTTTTTATGAGTTATAACACGTATATGATATAAAAATTGTGAAAAGTCTTGCCAAAGATTATTACGTGCAATTCACTCGCTACCAAGTAAAAATTATGCGTTTCTGTTTGAATATTTTGATTGGTTTAATCTGTTTTACAACTGTATTCGCAAAGAATATGCATGTTCATGTTCGTATGTAAGGAAAAAAGGGGTTACATCATCAAACATCTGTGCTATGCTTATTCTCTATAACATACAAACCTCTATTATTACTGTAGAAGATCCAACTAATATTTATTCTCCAACAATGTCATAGATAATCATAATTTGTCAATCATATATTTTTAAAGATGAACAACTCCCAAATCTCATGATTTCACTCAAAGAAAACATATGGAAATGATGAAGGTATCTCATAGGCTAAAGAATATATATGTATATATGTGTGTATATGTGTGTATGTGTTCATATATATGTATGTGTATATAAGTATCTTATATATTATGAAGCAAAACATCCGGTTTACAAGTCAAACTGAAGCCTTTTTAAAATTGCACAAAACATCCATGTTGAAAATTATCTCCAATTTATCCAAGCGAGGGCAGTTCAGTCAATCTAATATCCTACTATCTCCACATTCAACAAAAGAAAGCGTTCATTCTTCCCAAATACTCATTGTTGTCATGACCAAAATATGCATGCTCGAATTTGTGCAGGTTCATAAAACAAAACATCAATAGGATATTTGGTAAAGTGTTTACTTTCTATTTCAAACAAAATCTTTGGTATTTGCTTGAATCAAACTTTTGCTATAGACTACCAATATTTTATGATGTAGTTAACTTTAGAACCGATTCACCATTTTTTCCTCTAATCTTAGGTGGGACCTTAATAATTGGAAAAGCAAAAAAACTAGGTGTGGAGAGAGGCAATACTAAGGTGGAATCAACAAGAAGGATGCTACTAAGAGGCAACTTCTGTTGAACCTGTAACCTTTTCTCAATCTTTTATTACTTGCATGGTTTAGTTGATAACAATATAGGTTAACTTGAGATCGTAATATACAAACATGATTTGTTTTACTTCAGGTGGAGAGGAAGAAGAAAAGGTTAAAAAAGAAGATAATGCATTACAAGGAAAAATGTTTCGTATAAACGACTAAAGTTCTAACAAAGATGTAATGCCTGGAGACTGAATGAAATTTTTTCAAGTTGCAGCCAGTAAAGGTACTGATTTAGTCGTTCATACCAACCATTGCTTATTCATATATTTCACTCAGTATGTTGTTACCACACCAATCTTACATTTTGATATTAGTAGTACATTTCCAAGCTAAACATCAATAAACACTTTTAAGCATAGTCGTTGTGGTTTGTACTCTAAATATGAATTTCATTTTTTATTTGTTGGACCATACATATTATAGGTTGCCAAACTTAGGCTTGGTATTGAATAGTTCTCTTTATATAAGGTGACAAATCTAGCTTAAATTGCTTGATTGCTTGAGCTCTACACCTATATTTTACAATTGTTTGAAAGCAATAATGAAAGATGTAGATGAATAAAGTTTATGTTAAACATTGACTTCAGTACATTTCTTACTTACCAATTTGTTGGAAAAGAGTTTAAACTCAATATACGGTTTCCAAAATATTTATAAATCTTAATATATTTTCGAACTGATAAAAGAAGAAAAATCTAAATACTTAGTTCAATGTGTATTTAGCTTCGTTGAAAATGATGATTCATGTTAGTAGATGATTTTTTGAAGATAATCTTGCAGACATATCTTTTAGCATTTCATTTTTTGACCCTATTGATTTCGCTGCAACTTATGGTTATTTTATCTAGACTTTGGATTCGTGGAGGTTTTATCGTTTTTTCTGTTTGATTTTTGGGTTTTTGCTTCTCAATTGTAATTTCAACTCCAGAAAAAGATCAGTGTATCTTCTGTAATTTATGGTTTCTACGTATTATATACAACCTTATATTACTACGAGTACATGTACAACTACTAAATGCATACAACAACAAAATAATTTCTCACTGCCTCTATATTCCACTATTTCCCATTTTCTTTCTTTTCAATTGTTATTCAGAAAACCCACAAACTCATCCCCTGTTTTAAACTAATCAATCATCAGTAAAGCAGTAAATGATGAAGTTAGGATGAAGGTTACTCATGGGAAAAGAAACACTAGCTTGATTTATTACTGGAATGACATACTATGATACTAAATTTTCTAACCTCATGTGCAAATTCGTTAATTGGATTATACTGTATCTGATTAATTTTATAAAGTTGTATGTGCAGAACATTTTTATATTTTGTCTTCATTATGCAGTGGTAGATGCTGATTGTCGTGGTGAAAGATATTGTGGATGGGTGCTCCATGTGCCAGAATTGACGAGTAAACATGAGTTTGATTAAACCCTTTTTTTGTAAATTTGTCCACTGTTTTCTTTAGTGCAGTACAATGTGAACAAGAATTTAGATCTTCATGAAACAGATACAAATGAGATATATAGTTTTGGAAAGCTGGACCAAAATGTTCGATATATGTTTCATTAGTCGGTTTATTTTTTAGCTTTTAGTTGCTCTTCTAATATTTACATAAAAAAACTTAAACATATGGATATGTTCATATGAACTGCAAAATATGGATATGTTCATATGGTAGGGAAAATTAAAGTTGCTGCACTTTACGCTATATTCCCACTATTTGAAACTGATTTAATAACAAAATGAATAACAAACAACATGACTAAATGTTTTGCATATAAATCTTCTGAGATCATTTTACCATTTCTAATTGTTATCCTTCTGCATATATTATTTTCCATCACTTTTCTTTTTTTACTTTCCGTTGTTATCAGTCACGAGTGATGATGCTTTATTGTTAATTTCCACTACATATTTCTCTACGATCTCTCATTTAATAAAAGTTTGTATTCTTTATTTTCCCCTTTGTTGTCCATTCAACTGGTTTGTTTCTTAAAAACTATAACTGAGGCTGAATTACTGCTCTCAATTTCTGTAATTACATGGTTAATAAACTATTTTGTGCAGTTTCAATTAGTTTTATTTATCGTAACACGATGAGAGTAATACGAGTAACGGGTTATCTTTGCACATTGCCTGTCTTCTGTCGTTTCATTAAATTTATAATTTTTGCAAGAAAGAATTAAAAAATTTCTTCAAAGCAATGAGTGACATGTACGTGTGTATTAGATGGAGATTGGACAAATTATTATTTTCAATACCATTGTATTTACTCGAGAGTTGTTAGTAATCTACTTCACAAAAATATTCTGCCTAAACTCACACTTTTTTTATGATCTACATTGAAGAGGTAATAGCTTTGGTTCCATTGCTCATCTGTTGATATCTTGCCATCCAAATATTCCATTTTAGATAATAAAATGAAAATTTTGACTGCTTTTTTTCTTCGACTTGATCAACGTTTAGCTGGTTAATTTCAATATGTACATATCTCATATTGGATGCTAATATTCATTTTCACACTTAGTTTCTATGTTGTACTTCATGGATTAGCTAGTACTGACAGAACAGTGTTGAATTGTTTTACTAATTGGCGAGAGGTTTTATTACGACACATTACCAGCTGTCATATTAAGCATGTGAAATTAGTGTATTTTTATTGGTAACAGGCCCATTGCCTAGCTTAAATTTCACCTCCCATATTTTAGTTCCTACATTATCCCATCAAATTTGTAATGATCATATATATATATATATATTATACAATGTAAGAGTTGGGTATAAACACGGTAATAAGATATATTGTGGTTTTGTGCTGAAATAATAATGTAAATTAGGTAAATTGTCATAGCCTTATTTGTTTGTTTATGATTGCATAAACTTAAATCTATAGCTAACTTGGATGTCATGTTTAGTTTCAAACGTAAACATCTTTATTAGAAGGATTTTTAATTTCAATGACACATAAGTATATTTTCCCAATTCAACGTTTCTGAATAAATAAACTTAATTGCATGATATACATAAAGGCTATGATATATATATATGTATGTATATATATATATGTATGTATATATATATATATGTATATATATATATATGTATGTATATATATATATATGTTTCATTCAGTTAATGTTTATGCTACTTTATTCTGATAGCAAATCAGCAGATATATAGGGGCACTACTTTTTCCAACTTTACCTATGACATATTTGAACCTGCTGCTTTGAATTTTTTTTACATTGTTGTTTTACCCACTAACTCCATGTAATTTGTTCCCAATTATTAAAAAATGGTGATCACTATATCTCCTACTAGGTTGGCGTGAAATCCTAATTGAACATGGATTACTACTCAAATCATATAATATAATGTCATGCATATTTCAGCACTATGAAGTTGCATATATATATATATATGCATATTTTTGTTCCTACGATATGCCACATACCCTTTTTTAAATTTGACAACGGTGGATAAATCTTAAAATTATTCATAACTGTTTGCTTGACCCGAAATGTTGTTTAGTATATAATCTGTAAAATGTTTGTAGTTCTCTTTTAGGAAGTGGTTGTTCCAAATGGTTATTGTTCAATATAATCTGATCATCGGCTGCACCTACTCTCTCCGACATACCATTTTTTCTCATTCTAATAATTGTGGATAAATATGAAACAAACTGTAGATGTTGGGTTTGTTTTGGCCATACAGGACAATGGTCTGATGTAGATTTAAATTCTACCCCTGAAAAATAGTGCTTTGCATGTCATGTGTCTCATTATTATCTTTTTCACACATTTATTGTACTCTGTTTTTAAATTTGGATGTTTAGGAGATGAGTTAAAAAGCATTAATATGTATATCTGCTTCAACCACAACCGATTGAACTACCAATCAATTGTAGTTTTCAAGGATTTTCCCGTTAAGCTATCATATTTTTGCATAATAATTCTATATGTTTTGAAATTAATGATCAGTATTAGATACCGTTTTTGCTTAACTTGAGAAGTAATGGTTAATCCACTGTTATAATCTTGGTTATGTTTTTGTACTGTAAATGGATCTCATTATTAAAAAGACATATAATGTTCTATGAAGTATTATTTAGGAAATCCTAATTATGAGTAACAAATACATGTTGTATGTTGCATAAATAAATTCACCCGATGCTATCAGAAAAAAAAAAGCCAGTATCAATTAATTAGGGTCACAACATAGTAATATTATCCTACTAGCTGCTACTAGAAGCAATTATTCCTTCACATCGATGATGTGGTGATTCAAGAATTCAATAAAAATAGCTTCTGAATCATATCAACAGGAATAAGAAAATTTGATATAGATTATCCACTAGAAAATGTTCATGTATCATTTCATTCAACCAAAGTGCTTAACCTTTTTATTAACTGAAAATGTAAAAAAAAAACTTTTTTAATACATGACAATGTAAACGGCTTAAGTGGAGATACTTTTTTATATTATATAAATGAAGTTATTTCAATTGTACGATAAGATATATTAAAAACATAATTTCCTTAAAATCCATCAATTTCCAACTATGAAGGGCAATTTGATATTTTTATATGCGATGTTATACCATAGTTTGTGGTAAGTACCTTACATAATCAGTTGATTCATTTAATTCTATTTTTAATACATACATATACATATATACATACACATACATACATATACATACATACATATATTAATTATGGTTTTGTTATGTAGAACAACGGTTTTCGCCATGTGGACACCAGTTGAGTGAAAATCAAAACCATAATTAGCTTTTAACATCGATTTAATCTTACCTATAGAATTCTTACTGAATCTACATGAGTTGGGTATTTGTGCACTCTTAAATAATGCAACGTTTCTTATAAAGTAACGCCTGAAATTCATCGACTTATTGTATGAGTTTTCTATAAATTCGCATGTAACCACAATTTGTTTGGGTATGACTTGGCCTGATTATATAACAAAGAATAATGAACACAGAGTCATGGTCAATTTATGGGTTTTTTTGGTTGAAGATATAACATTTCTTACTAGTTTTTGCATTGTTAAAAAATTGCAAAAACTGTGTTTGCATTGCAACACAAGGATAACCTAACCCGATCACTCATACACACAACTATAAATAACTTTTTATCCATACGATTGTATTTTGCTAAATATTTGTTTTACTGCATGGGCTACTGTAAGCACTTCAAATTTTAAACTATCGTACACAAATTTAAGTTGGACTGATGAATTTTTTTTTCTTTGAAGCTAAGAGTAGTATAATAAGATTCTTCCTTATTGTAGATAATGAATATGCTTTAACTCATAAAATTGAATGCCCACACAAAAGTGATGTTTTATTTTGTCATAAATGTATGAAAACGAACAATTTGTATTTCTCGGTTTAATATTATGAGTGCCTGAAAAAATATTGTAACTTTCTACTTTGTTCTTAAACGATACTCTAACAAATTACTAAATTGTTACATAGTTTTTCTAAAACTTATCTTAATGGAGATTACTGTGAATTCTTCTTTTCATTCAATAGTAAAAAATTCTAAATATTATTGTTTTTGTACCCATAAAAAGACAAATAGAATGTCTATTGTTCATATGATTTGAAATTTAGTTCTAAATGAAATGTATGAGTACAAACTTAGTATTAATCACCTTTATCCTACAAATAAATTTTATTATTACACTAAATTCTCCATTTTCATCAATATTCATTTTCCAAACCAGTTATGATTAAAGGAGGACTTTCAACAACAATAACTAAAAGCTTTAAGCTCAAAATACACTATAGAGCAATATTACGATAGATATTTCGGCAGTAAAAGTGATGAATTTTTTTCTTTGAATCGTTCATATTATTTGTTTGCTGACTAACTGCATTCTTTAGGATGTGTAAACTACCGATTAAAAATAGTCAAACAAGTTTGTTTCTCAAAGCAAAGTAGAATGGATGAATAGCTCCTACAATTGGAGGTTTGATATGAAGATGATAATGATGTTTTATTCCATTTTTTATACATGTTCCAGTTCTGTTCAGTATGTTTTGATAGTAACTTTTTAATTTAAGAAAAAAGTATTTGTCAAGTTTAAGGAAAAATATATCTCTTTGGTTTGTAAATTTGATAGACTACCAGTTTTCATCATACTTGAATCTGGCACAAAGTAACAATTACTGGTGCAAGCGAAACAGTTGAACATTATTTTGATTCTTAAATCACATGTAATTTTCAATTTCCAAGTTACTCCTTTAAATTTGAACTTAAAATCCATGAGCATCGAATGGTTTAGGTAAACTTATACGGGCTTAAATATGATATTTTCATTACCACATTTCTTTTTTTAATCACTTATAATACATATAATTCATTTGGTTAATATTCATTTAAGGATAAAATAATTATGCTATTCTTATTTTAGTTGTTGTTGGTTGTGGTTTAATGGATAAAGGAATTTAATTTTAAATTATGTTATCGTGATGTCATTTCTACAACCTTGATACCACTAGCTGTTGCAAACTTTGCATTGTATTAATTCTCTTATTTTTTATATTATTTAATAGTTCAAAAAGTATTTTCTTGGAATAACTAACTGTGCAAAAAATTAGTTATCCTTAATATGATATATGTTGCAATGAATCATATTTGTGTTCATCCAATTATCTTAGGTTTTTTTAATCGCATATTATCAATAATTTGATGTCGACTGTGACTGTCTGCTCTGAAGAATTTGTGAATACCATGAAAATGGCGATAGCAGTTCATTTGTTAATGTAGTTTTTTCCTATAATCATTGACATGTGTACTTAGATATTTTTCTTTGTTATTGTTCCTTAACCCTCAGTTCGATTTAACTCAGATGCCTTTTATGTCATTTGCAATCTTTCTATATGCACTGATCCGACAACTCTTTTTTACCACAGTGTTGCTTATAATGGCATGGGCATTTGTGGTGAGAGGGCATGGGTAAACTGAACCAGGGAAGCTTGCGCACTAGGTTGCGCTTCAGATTGGGGATTTGGCTTTCTAGATCGTGCATATCATAAGCATGCAGCAGTGCAGTAAGACAAGCAGTGACTGTTAATTGACAAAGCCTGGGGTGCAATTCGGATTGCACTTGTGCATGGTCAGGAGTGATTCACAGAGAGACAGAAGAAAAAGAATAATTACTGGCAGGTAAAAGGTAAGAAAGGACTATAGCAGTGTTTGTTCCGTGCTGCAAAGGTTAAGAAACAGAGTGATTGTTAAATGTGAGGTGTGTGATATGGAATAGTCTTTTCTATTAATATTGAATGAATCTGTTATACTGTATTGTACTAATAAAGCGCGGTCAATTGATTAGAAAGAAAGAAGATCACGAGAAGCCTGGGAGTTTTTAATTATGAGGTTGTTATTGATTTATTTTCATGTATCTTTTTTCTATATTGTAGTTATTTTCTTAAGCTTTTGGGCCAAGGTTCATTACAATTCTATATACCCAGAAGGAGGTAAGCATGTAACACTTTTATTACATTAAACACTGCATATGAATTTTTTTTTCAATTTGATATCCGGATTTTCCAGAAATGGAAACAAAAAAGAAGAAAAATTGGTGGCATTTTGGAAAATAATTACCATTACCTCAGATGACTTCATAACTTCTCAGAATATTAACAGCATAACTGATCTGGCAACTTTTGTATATATGAAGTATTACATAAGCTCGGTGCTACTAAGTAGAACAGTTTTTCTTTTTGTATGTACGGCATCTGCTTATGACAGTTAATTAGTTACATTCTTTTATTACTTTGTATACATTGGTTTTTAATGTACGCACACATGTTTTCTACATACTAAAGTTAATTCATTTATTTGTTGGGAGCTTTCTGTTATATGTATTAGTAGCTTAATCCTTGCTCTGCTAATTACGTCTGGGTTCAAAATTGTTCAGTGATATACAGGAGTTGGTATTCAGATTTATTTTGATTTTCTTTTCTTTCAATTGATGCAATACACACTTCACTTTTTACTATTGTGTTTATTATACTCCTGATTTGAATTGAAAGAGCAGAAATAGGCGAAGTAATCTTTGCACATAATTAAGCATGTTGTGCATGCACACCACGTGCATGAATTGCTGAATGAGTAGGTTTATAAGTGTGGAAGCAACGATATGTAAGGGATCAGGGAGGACACACAGCATATCCACATATGCCTGGTAGGAAACGTGCTGATCATGGAACTCAACTGGCTAAGCATGGACTTGCAATAGCGCACATGCCAACGCATCGGATTGAAGCAAACTAAGGATAATGATGAAAAACCGAGCATTTGTAGGTTTTTTTAGGATAAGGCTACGAGAAAGAATATTGGTCATGCATAGAAGGTGCACTAGATAACACGTGTAGGTTCAAAACTCGGTTAAAGATGATATTGGTCATGCTGAAGCATTCGATGATGAAGAAGTCGTGTATGAATGTGCAGTAGATAGAGGTTGCACTTGGACAAGAAGATGCACATCAAACTGCAATGGTTACGCATAAGCCTGGACCATTGCAACATCTTGAACTTATAGAGCAACTAAAGCATCATCATGCGAACATGGACAACGTGTGTTTGATAACATGGCGGTTCAACGTCAGTTGTTGGATGTGCTGAGTGTGCATATTCACAGCCTATAACAAGAGCTTTAGGAACAATTCGTTGAGAATCAGGCATATGCAATGCCAAAATAGTTTATGTGTTAGTGGCAGACTGGTCGACTTGGACTGCATCTTAAGCATGACTAGGCTGATCATTGATAAATGGCCGAAGCATAGCTTGACTGGGGAAATTTATTGGACAGTGCATTTGTATGAGATGCACAGGCTTTTGCATTTGATTGCAGCAACCAGTGGTAGTTGAATGAGCTTCAACCAGGGAACAAGGAGGAATAGTATGGATAAAGCGATCGAGTCTTGCTTGCAATATCTGTCATTTGATTGCATAAATATTGATATACCTGACAGACTATCGTTCGTTTCCATAAATATTGATATATTTTCTTGCAATAAAATAGTATATCATCATGCCTTGACAGACCATCGCTTTTCATAAATATTGATACAATTGCTTGCAGTAAATTAACATGTAACAAATTATGATTAAGTTGATAAAATCTGGCAGTTTACCTTGACACAACAAATATCAATGTATTGATACATGATTGATTTAAAATTTTAGGATCCCATCACTGATTCAATTGTGTCCTAGCTTAGCCTCTGATAGCAAATCTGTATTTCATTTTAAATTTAAGTTAAACCGCATTTAAGATGACTCATTACTGTTTATATTAACTGTTTTTTACATTACCACTTCCGTTTTATGGATAATTTTTTGTTTAATTCCTTGATAATGAGTAGTCATACAACTATGTCTATATACTTTGAGTAATTTGTAATTATCCGCTATTAGAAGCAGATGTTTACTCTAAATTTGCAATTAATAGTTGTTCATATATATGTACATATGAAGCAATAGAAACTACAGCCAATTGTTGTATCATCTACGTTTTTCCCTTCGAAATTGGGTGTCCTAACTCCTAACTTATGCTAGAAGGGTTCAATCCCAGTATCTTTAGATCGACCATCTATAGGCATACCCCTTTTCCTTAGAGAACAAGGTATCATTTATGTTTACATGCAAAGAATGCATTATGCACAATAGTTTCTGATATTTATTTTATTACTATCAGAATGCTATGTATTATGTTATTACTTAGAAAGTTCAAAGACAAACAATATTTCATGATTTGATAGTGTTTTTTCACTGGATGATCTGGTGATGGATGATTTAAAGCATGACAATGGATTAGGTACTACCGGAATAAAATTAATGTGAGGATTCCTATTTGGCTTATCAACACAAAGCTACATAGTAAAGAGCGAGGACATAATAAATCCAAGAGAAGTTTAAATATATAATTGCTTACAAATTTATGTACTACTTGACATGTACTTGGAAGTGAAACCATGTAATGATTATGATTTGGGATTATTTAACAAATTAATCAATTTTGTTGCTATTTCTATTTAAATTTATACAGTATTACAAAATTCGATTTTTGATACCAAACAGGGAAACTTCAAACCTATCGTTGGCTACTGTGACTCATCCATAGAAGTTACATCCATCTTCCAATGCTTCCCATCAAGGTAGCATGGATCACACTTGCATTCTTTGTTTGACAAAAAAGTTTATTCAATACATGGCTTTCTATTATTTGCACTTCAATTATACAAGTGAAAAGCGAAGTTCTGAGGAAGATCTTTATTATTTTGCTATGTTTATGTGTAATTATGTTGTAATTTTCTCATTGTAAGAATGTTTCATTTATTTTTTGTAAACTATATATGCAGCATTAGTACTCTGTTCTATGTTTATTTTGTTACAATCGAACAATTTGTACATGTTTGCATCTGATGTTCTTTGCTCTTTGCTTTTACAATCGAACAATTTGTACATGTCATCTATTACATGTTTGCATCTGATGTTCAATTTGTTCTTTGCTTTTTCAAGTAAGCAATTTGGTGGTGGGAAGCATGTTCATCTTTTCTCCTCTGTTTGAGGAAGTGTATGAAATCATATTAGAAACAAACATAAAATAATTTTAAGCCAATTTGCATGTCCATTTGGATAATTGAATATTTGGGTGTTATTTAATGGTATTCAATGTATTGAAAGAGTGAAGACCACCTCGACTGCATATCTTATCGTAAGACTATAAACCTTAAAATTATTGATAGTAATAATCACTTAAAATGGACTCTCTACTCATTTGAATCTTGGATAGGAGCACTGTGAATCCGTAGGCTTGGCTAGGTCTGCCAATAGATACTTTCAGATAAGAATAGCGTCATAACCGCATTCACAACTACTTTTGGATATCATATATTTGTGTTTGTAGACATGGATGGATACAAACTATTTATCATATTTGCTGATGCTGATAAATCTAAAAATATACATCGGAAATTTTAGGTCAACCTTAAAAAATTCAGTCTTGTTGTTTACAAAAATACAAAAAATAACAAATATGATGCTCATAAATAGTTTTGAGAAGTTAACGTGCATTAGATGTATATAATATAAACCATTACCTAATAAATAACAAAACGCATATCCTTCAGTATAATAAATTAAAATATATAAACTGTAAACTTGACTAAAACTAAATGGTTAATTTTGAGATACGAATGGCTTCATATTCACATAAACATTTTTCTTCCTACCTACCATATATGTATTCATTTTCCATATTCATGTGTAAATGGATTTGGAATCCATTAATAGACTTAGGCATGGTTGACCCTAATTGACCAGTATACTAAAATTCAACTAATTTACAGTATCATGGTCACAAACGTAAAAATCATTTGGGTAAGTATTATATGAAAACAACATACCTTCAAATACATACAAACACTTTAGATAAAATATTCTACAATAATCATAACAATACATGAACATGAATATTTAAAAATATAATCTTCTTTCAATAAAAGTAACTGCATAAAATATCCTATTTTCAATTTGCATTAGTGTTCAATACAAATACAGCAATGTAAGCAAAACTCATCCACGTATTACAAATATAATACGATCATCTTAGTATAATTACGGTGTTGCCCGTGTGCGTAGCACGGGCCACGCACTAGTTGTACTATCAAAAGACAATCCGTGTTATTCAGAACACATTCGTCAACAAGTTATTTGTATTAAGTTGAAGTCCTCTTCGTCTGTTGAGGCGGAAAAATTCCTGTTCGGCTGCTCAGGTGTTGTATACCTATTCCTCCGGGTTAAGTGAGGGGTTTAGTCAAAGTTAAATCCAGAGGGTATTCTGGGATTGGACGTAGAACGGGAAGTTCGAACCAGTATAAAAATTCCTGGTGTGCTTACTTTAATTTTTATTTTACTGCTATTATCAGTTTCCGCATTTATATACCATATTACACGATCCTTAGTACTGCACGTACATTTACGTTTGGTATCAGAGCAAGGAAATCCTATAACCATCACAAAGTTATTTGATATCTATTTCTAGTAATATGGCAATGACACAAACTAATGATGTTGGCACTAACACTAATACTAGTTTCACAGAGGGTCAGTCAACTTCACGACCTCCACTTTTTAATGGTATAAATTATAATTATTGGTCAACTAGAATGAGAATCTATATGAAATCTAGTGGATTCGATATCTGGAATGTTATACAAAGAGAGTACACAACTCCTACTGGAGAATACTCAACTTGGAGTAACACACAAAAACTAGATGCTACATCAAATGTAAAGGCTATGAATATTTTATTTTGTGCATTAGATAGAAATGAATTCAATAGAGTTAGCATGTGTACTTCTGGTTATGAAATTTGGAAAACACTTAAGGTAACACATGAAGGAACGAACAAAGTTAAATTAAGCAAAATCTCTATGTTCAAAAATCAATTTGAAAATTTCAAAATGAGGCCAAATGAATCTATAAATGATATGTACTCTAGATTCCAGGATATTTATCATGCTCTACCATCATTAGAACGAACATTTACTGATTTTGATGTTGTCACAAAAATCTTAAGTTCTTTAACGGACGAATGGAAAAGAAAAGTCCTAGCCATTGAAGAAGCAAATGATTTGTCAACATTAAAACCAGAAGAATTGATAGGTAATTTAATGTCATACGAAGTAAATTTGCAAGCAAAGAGAAATGGAGCACAAGAAAAGAAGAATGTGGCATTTCAAGCAGAAAAAGATGACTCTGACTCAGAGAATGAAGATATGGCAATGATTGCTAAAAATTTCAAAAAGTTTCTGAAATTCAAAAGAAATAAATTCAGGGGAAACAAAAATAATTCCAACAACAATACCAACAATAGCAAACCATCATCTTCAGCAATGGAATGTTATGAATGTCACAAGAAAGGTCACATGAAGAAGGATTGTCCAGAATGTGACGCCCCACATCTATGCTCACGCTAGCCAAGGACACTACGGAGTAATCCCGTCAACTAGCGCGAAGAATAAGGCTGTTGAGGAGCAACCATCCGTGTAATTGCTTTATGCGAACACTGATATGTCAGATAATATAACATGCATTTCGTTTCAAGAGGAAATCTGACATACCGATGCAAACTCAAAGCTACCACACAGTGGCTAAGTGGACCTTGGAAACAAATATAGAAATAAACATAACATAAATCAGTCACAGATGTTCATATCACAAAGGCGAAATCAGATATGAATATAACACATAAAAGAGTACATCAGAGTAGTGGTCAAACAAGATCCACAATATCACAAAAGAATAGATACAAGTGCTAGACAAAAGAATATGTATACATCATAGAGTCTATATCTCGAATGTATAACAACAAAAGCTACAAATATTTTGTAGTTAGACAAAAGTCAGAAGATGATCCCAGATAAGGAGTCAAGCAGAAGCACCTGAAATATCTCGGTCTGACCCGAGTATTATTTAATAAGAAAATAATAAACGGACCAGTCTAGCTATAAATATCAGATAAAGGAATGAGATATAAGCAGAGATATAATAAGAACGCATGATAACAATGGTGTCAAGCTGTAACAAGTATGTTTTAAACAACAACAAAATCATACAATATCTCAAGAAATCTCAAAGCACCAAATCATATTCTTTATTTTATTCACCAAACCACAAATATTGACAAACATATCATTGCCAATCACAAAAGTTAGTGAAACACAAATTCTAGAAATCATCAATTAGAAATCCAGAAATCACAAAGGGTGAGGCCTATCATAAACGGGAGCATGAAAACTCACCAACACGTGTATCACAAATGGAACGCTATTCCATGGTCGCTAACCATAAATATTGAGCCGAAGCTCCACAAACGGTCCGAAGACCACGGGTCGCTACCCCGCCAAATTGAACCGAAGTTCCACATAAACGAGGTTTAGTCTCCCTCGCAGACAAATAGACATCACACATTGCTAGTCTAAATCACAAAATGATCATCATTGATCAATAAAAAGTGTCGATTACACTAAGCTAGTAAATATATGAGTTTAGCTTCATGTCCCATAACCACTAGCTTAACTTAAATATTTACGAACAAATTGTAGATTTCCACTCGAAAATTGTCACAAGAGTTTCAATCGAACAAGTCCAAAAATTAATCGACGAAGTAAAAGCAAGCGTTTCATATCACTTGTTTTGCTAAGCCGTTTAATTATATTTTCTCATACGAATGAGGTAAAGCTTTGTATATACTAATAGATTGGAAAACGGTTTTGAAAACAAGCTTTATGTTTAAAAATAGAGTTGAAATCATCTTTGTAAAAGAGTTTGAATATTTACTACTAGTATAGAAAACCTTTATATTTTAAAGTGACAAATCACAGAAAATGATTGTAGAAACAATCAATCACAAGAATTCACATTTCGATAACGTGAATCCAACCATAGAAATCGATATCAAATCGATCAAATAGAAACACCAAAAATCCAGAAAAGAAATCATCAAAGTTGATATTAATTGACAATAACTATATGGATAATCAAAAATCGATAAATTTGGAAATCCACATAAAAATAGGCTAATATCCAGAAATCAACGGTCCTAGACGTCTGTGGGAAATCCACAGACGTCTGTCACCTGGTTCGAGAAATTGTAACCCTGAAGCCACAAACGTCTGTGGCTAATCCATAGACGTCTGTCGCCTGTAGCGGGACAGAATTAGCAAAGCCCAAAAATGGGCAAACCTACATAACTTCTCGGATTTGGAGCGATTGAATGAGTAACGGCGACAAAGGGTTTATGCCAAGCGACAACCCAGCCCTAAAGCTCTCCGAAACACCACCAAAAGCACGTTCATAAATCAAAGCTAGGATTTTCAAAGTTTTAACTTCAAACGCCAAAAATTGAAATGTTCACCAAATCAATTCAAACCAAAATCAATTGAACATGAAAAAGTGTTAGGAATTCATACCTAACATCAAAGATAGTTATAGACAAAGACGTGAGATAAAAATCTCACTTTTTTACACAAAACAAGGAAGAAGAAGCTATAGAGCAATGGCAAGAACAATCACTCTTCAATTCCAACTCAACAAGCTTGAATCTAAGCTTAAAAGAGAAACATTTCCTAAGTTAGGTTTAGGAATTTCTAAGATTGAAAAGAGAACGAGTTGGAGAAGATGAAGAGAAGGCTTACCAAAGCTTCTTCTTTGAATTTGGAGCTAGAACTTGATTTGCAAATGGAACTAGGGCTTAGGAATTCTAATTCTTTTTCTCCTCCACCATTTTTATCTAGAGCTTGAAAGTGTTAGGAAAATGAAGTGAATGAACATAAGTGGGGGTGGAGCTAAGGGCTTGAGTTAGGATATAGGGCTGAAACCCAAACCAAAGCCTAAAGTGAAAAAGTAGCAAAATTCCACTAACTCCAAACATATCAATGTTTATACTCAAAAAGGTCGCAAACGTCATTTTGAACTCAATGGCGGTGGTCTCGAGTCCTAATTTGACTGTTTGCAAAAAGTAGCTTTTTGGACTATAATCCGACTAACGATGAAATATTTAAATAAAAATATTTAAATATTCAATCGTAAAATATGAGGGTTGTTACAGACTCCCCTCCTTAAAGAAATTGCGTCCTCGCAATCTTAAGGAATAATTGAACAAAAAGTAACAACCATAGAAGCATATCAATACAAAAGAAATTTTGAAATAAGAAGTTCACCTTAAGGAGCACGAGGGAGCAAATCCGGATGTGTTCGCTCGATGAATTCCCTGGATTCCCAAGAGCAATCCTTAGGATTTGAGGACCACTGAACTTTCACAAGAGGAACATCTTTATTTCGGAGGCGTTTAATCTCCGTAGCAATGATACGAATAGGATGCTGCTCATAAGTCAAATTTGGCGAAACTTCAATCTCTTCAATAACACCGAGCTCAAGAATAGAATCAGAATCTCGAAGGCATTTCCGGAGTTGAGAGACGTGGAATACGTCATGAATAGCAGAAAACTGAGCCGGTAACGAAAGGCGATAAGCCACAGAACCAATGTGTTCGGTGATGGGAAATGGGCCAATATATCAAGGTGCTAATTTTCCCGATCGACTGAAACACACAACACCCTTCATAGGTGAAACACGAATAAACACAAAATCTCCCATAGAAAATTCTAATTTCCTTCTTCGATTATCGGCATAGGATTTTTGTCTACTTTGAGCTTCTTTCATCCTATGTCGAATAAGGTCAATCTTTTCTGTGGCATGACGAAAAAAATCTAGACCTAAAACCAGCTTCTCACCGGCTTCAAGCCAACATGAAGGAGATCGGCATGGCCTTCCGTATAGTGCCTCGAAAGGTGCCATACCAATACTAGATTGGAAGCTATTATTACAGGAAAATTCAACAGGAGAAATATGATCTTCCCAACTTCCACCAAAGTCAAGAACACAAGCACGAAGAAGATCTTCAAGAGTTTGATTCACACGCTCGGTTTGTCCATCGGACTGCGGATGATAAGCGGTGCTAAAATTAAGCTTCGTTCCCAAAGCTTTTTGAAGACCCTTCCAAAAATCCACTAGTAAACAATGGATCATGATCACTAACAATAGAAGTAAAAACTCCATGCAATTTAACATTTTCTTTAATAAAGAGTTTGGCCAAAAGAGGAACGGTCCGATTAGACCGAACGGGAATAAAATGGGCGGATTTAGTAAGTCTATCAACTATCGCCCACAAGCTATCATGACCCGAACGAGAACGGGGAAGGCCGTCAATAAAATCCATGGAAATATGATCCCACTTCCACATTGGGATGTCTAAAGGTTGCAATAACCCACCGGGCCTTTGATGCTCGGCCTTAATGAGTTGGCAAGTCATGCAACGCTTTACGAAGTTAGCGATATCAAATTTCATTCCCTCCCAATAATAAAGTTGCTTCATATCCGCGTACATTTTACTACTACCGGGATGAATGGTGAATTTAGAACGATGGGAATCTTCTAATATTTCTTTGCGAAGATTACTAATATTTGGTACGACAAGTCTACCAAATTTTCGAATACCGCCACGAGAATCAATATCAAAGTCTTTCATACCTTCAATATCAATTTTATCCCTCAAATTTTGGCCAAGAAGAACCAATTCGGGATCTAATTTTTTGAACTTCAAGAATGCAGTCCAAAAGAGATGGATGAGCCTCAAGGCTACATAAAACAAGAGATGAACATAAATCGGATACACGATCTCGAATCTCACAAGTAGACAAAGTCTCGAGATCGTTCCATTCGGATATCATCATAGAAACAACCGCTTGTTGCTTTCGGCTAAGGGCGTCGGCAACACGATTTCCCTTTCCAGGGGTATAAAGAATATCAAGATCATAAGATGCCAGGAACTCGGGCCAACGTTGTTGATGCAAATTAAGTTCCTTTTGAGAAAATAAATACTTCAAAGATTTGTGATCGGTGTAGAGAACAAATTTCTCTCCCAAAAGATAATGGCGCCAAATTCCAAGGGCGAAAACAATAGCCGCGAGCTCTAAATAATGAGTGGCATATCTAGTCTCGACAGGCTTTAATTGCCTAGAAGCATAAGTGATAACATGTTCCCGCTGCATGAGAACGGCACCCAAACCAACACGACTAGCATCGGTATAAACAATAAAATCTTGGTTCCCATAGGGAATCACAAGAATAGGAGCATCGGAAAGGAGTTCTTTTAATTTTTGAAATGAAGCTTCACATTTGTCTGACCAAATGTATTTAATTCCTTTCTTTGTCAAATTAGTAAGAGGCACGGAAATTTTAGAAAAGTCTTTTATGAACCGACGGTAATAGCCCGCCAATCCAAGGAAGCTACGGATTTCCGTCACACTCTCCGGTCTCTTCCAATTTTGAATCGCTTCAATCTTTGAAGGATCCATGGAAATTCCGGATTCAGAAATGATATGTCCCAAAAATTTCACACGAGATTGCCAAAAGTGACATTTAGAAAATTTTTCTTTTAATTGGTTGCTCCTAAGAGTTTCCAATACAATCCAAAGATGATTTTCATGCTCCTCTTCGATCTTAGAATAAATAAGAATATCATCGATAAAGATGAGAACAAATCGATTGAGGAAGTCTTTCAAAACTCGATTCATAAGGTCGACGAAATAAGCTGGAGCGTTCGTCAAACCAAATTGCATAACAAGCCATTCATAAGATCCATAACGTGTACGGAACAATGTCAAAGGAATGCTATCCTCTGCAATACGGAGCTGATGAAAACCAGTTGCTAAGTCTAACTGTGAAAAGACTTTAGCACCACTAAGCTGATCGAATAAATCATCAATTCGCGGCAAGGGATATTTATTCTTGATGGTGAGATCGTTAACCTTGCGGTAGTCAACGTAAAGCCTAAGTGTACCATCAGATTTCTTCACAAAAATAGCAGAAGCTCCCCATGGAGAGGAACTAGATTGAATAAATTGCTTCACTTCCAATTCGGATAATTGTTTGCACATCTCCTCATTTTCTTTATTGGACATACGATAAGGAGGACGAGTAATAGGTAGAGCTCCCGGGATTAGATTAATTCTGAACTCAATTGCTCGCTTAGGTGGTAATCCTAGAACGGGCTCAAATATGTCGGGAAATTCACAAACAATGTGAATGAGAGAAATAACATCTTCCTCATCATCATTATCGTCATCACGAGGATTTAGAGAATACAGAGATGCTTTCGAATTGGAATATGAGTCTTTCAGAACGAGAGAAATCTGTTTAACGGATTGCGGATGCCGAAGATATATAGTCCGCTCAGGACATAGGATATGGGCTTCATAATGGTTAAGCCAATCCATTCCCAAAATCATTCTGAAACCAAGGTAACGCATAACTTGCAAATCGGCATGAAAAGAGAAATCACATAAAATAATTTCGACATCTTTACACAATAAACTGAGTGTTGGGATCCACCAACCGGATTCACAATTCTCAAAGAAGTCATCAAGCCAATAGCGTTCAAAGACAAAGCATCGACAAGTTCTTTTGATATAAAAGAGTGAGATGCACCCGTATCAAAAAGAACTCGAATAGGAAATTCACGAAATATAATAATGCCATCAAGGATAGAATGAGAAATACCTTGACCACGAGAAGTGTTAGCAGGGGCTTGTACAACATTTAGCTTGCCCTCCTTCTTTCCTTGAAGTTTGGGACACAAAGATAAGGTATGGCCCGAACTCTTGCAATAGCGGCAGAAAAGAGACTTCGGGCACTTGTTTGCATAATGGTCCTTAGAACCACAATTGTAACATTCTCCACGACGAGTGTTAGGAGTATTTGCTACCGGTGTTGCTTGCTTTCCCTTCTTGTTGGGATTAGGTTTGAATTTGAAAGGTCTCTTCTTGTTGATGTTTGGTTTGGCCTCAGCATCGCTATCTTTATCCGCCTCTTCGAGATGAAGAGCAATATCAACAAGATGATCAAAAGAAACTTCTAATTTCATAAGTAATGGCTTCTTAAGGCTCTTATTCAAGCCATAAATGAATCTCTGGTTTTTCTTCAATGGGGTGTTAATGTATTCAACCCCATATTTTGAGAGAGATTCGAAAGAAGCGACGTAGTCGGTCACGGAAGATTCACCTTGAACAAGGTCTATGAAGCGTCAAGATAGAGATACTTTTTCAGCTTCCGGCACAAATTTTAATTCGAACCTTTCCCGGAATTGCTCCCAAGTAAGGTCCGCTTCAATAATTTCGGAGATCAGAAGCTCGTACCAGTCTAATGCTCTTTCTTGGAGCATACTAGAAGCCACTTGGACTCGATGAAGATCAATAAGATTCTTGTGAGAAAAGATGCGGTCGCATGTTCGAAGCCAAGCCTGGACTTCTATAACGCTCTCGGAACCTTTGAATGGCTTTCCACCCAAATTGGTGTAATCACTGCACAAGCGTGCAAACCCAAAATTAGGATGTGTGGGCTCAGGAATAGGTCCGACAGCTTGAGCGTTTCTCACAAGATCAAGAAGTTGCTGAGCAGACATAAATACTCCATCCTGGGGAGTAGCACTAGATTGACCGGCGCTGGGACGGCAAGGTCTAACCATTTCTCTTCTTTAAGAAGGAAAGAAAAGAGGAAAATGGTTAATCTCAGGATGAATATCAAACAAACTTGATTGATAAAACAAGGCATCATAAAAAGAAATAGGATAGAACGGTACGAAGACCCGAATTAAATCCTATGGCACGATTCCTAAGAAAGACTTAGGACAATGATCCTTGCTAGATTATTCTACATTGTTCCGAAGTTTGGCTCTGATACCAAGCTCTGACGCCCCACCTCTATGCTCACGCTAGCCAAGGACACTACGGAGTAATGCCGTCAACTAGCGCGAAGAATAAGGCTGTTGAGGAGCAACCATCCGTGTAATTGCTTTGTGCGAACACTGATATGTCAAATAATATAACATGCATTTCGTTTCAAGAGGAAATCCGACATACCGATGCAAACTCAAAGCTACCGCACAGTGGCTAAGTGGACCTCGGAAACAAATATAGAAATAAACATAACATAAATCAGTCACAGATGTTCATATCACAAAGGCGGAATCAGATATGAATATAACACATAAAAGTGTACATCAGAGTAGTGGTCAAACAAGATCCACAATATCACAAAAGAATAGATACAAGTGCTAGACAAAAGAATATGTATACATCATAGAGTCTATATCTCGAATGTATAACAACAAAAACTACAAATATTTTGTAGTTAGACAAAAGTCAGAAGATGATCCCAAATAAGGAGTCAAGCAGAAGCACCTGTAATATCTCGGTCTGACCCGAGTATTATTTAATAAGAAAATAATAAACGGATCAGTCTAGCTATAAATATCAGATAAAGGAATGAGATATAAGCAGAGATATAATAAGAACGTATGATAATAATGGTGTCAAGCTGTAACAAGTATGTTTTAAACAACAACAAAATCATACAATATCTCAAGAAATCTCAAAGCACAAAAAAGAATGTCATATTCTTTATTTTATTCACCAAACCGCAAATATTGACAAACATATCATTGCCAATCACAAAAGTTAGTGAAACACAAATTCTAGAAATCATCAATTAGAAATCCAGAAATCAAACAGGGGGAGGCCTATAATAAACGGGAGCATGAAAACTCACCAACACGTGTATCACAAATGGAACGCTATTGCATGGTCGCTAACCATAAATATTGAGCCGAAGCTCCACAAACGGTCCGAAGACCACGGGTCGCTACCCAGCCAAATTGAACCGAAGTTCCACAGAAACGGGGTTTAGTCTCCCTCGTAGACAAATAGACATCGCACATCGCTAGTCTAAATCACAAAATGATCATCATTGATCAATAAAAAGTGTCGATTACACTAAGCTAGTAAATACATGAGTTTAGCTTCATGTCCCATAACCACTAGCTTAACTTAAATATTTACGAACAAATTGTAGATTTCCACTCGAAAATTGTCACAAGAGTTTCAATCGAACAAGTCCAAAAATTAACCAACGAAGTAAACGCAAGCGTTTCATACCACTTTTTTTGCTAAGCCGTTTAATTATATTTTCTCATACGAATGAGGTAAAGGTTTGTATATACTAATAGATTGGAAAACGGTTTTGAAAACAAGCTTTATGTTTAAAAATAGAGTTGAAATCATCTTTGTAAAAGAGTTTGAATATTTACTACTAGTATAGAAAACCTTTATATTTTAAAGTGACAAATCACAGAAAATGATTGTAGAAACAATCAATCACAAGAATTCACATTTCGATAACGTGAATCCAACCATGGAAATCGATATCAAATCGATCAAATAGAAACACCAAAAATGCAGAAAAGAAATCATCAAAGTTGATATTAATTGACAATAACTATATGGATAATCAAAAATCGATAAATTTGGAAATCCACATAAAAATAGGCTAATATCCAGAAATCAACAGCCACAGACGTCTGTGGGAAATCCACAGATGTCTGTCACCTGTTTCGGGAAAATAATTTTCCTGAAGCCACAGACGTCTGTGGGAAATCCACAGACGTCTATCACCTGGTTCGGGAAATTGTAACCCTGAAGCCATAGACGTCTGTGGATAATCCACAGACGTCTGTCGCCTATAGCGGGACAGAATTAGCAAAGCCCAAAAATGGGCAAACCTACACAACTTCTCGGATTCAGAGCGATTGAATGAGTAACGGCGACAAAGGGTTTATGCCAAGCGACAACCCAGCCCTAAAGCTCTCCGAAACACCACCAAAAGCACGTTCATAAATCAAAGCTAGGATTTTCAAAGTTTTAACTTCAAACGCCAAAAATTGAAATGTTCACCAAATCAATTCAAACCAAAACCAATTGAACATGAAAAAGTGTTAGGAATTCATACCTAACATCAAAGATAGTTATAGACAAAGATGTGAGATAAAAATCTCACTTTTTTACACAAAACAAGGAAGAAGAAGCTATAGAGCAATGGCAAGAACAATCACTCTTTAATTCCAACTCAACAAGCTTGAATCTATGCTTAAAAGAGAAACATTTCCTAAGTAAGGTTTAGGAATTTCTGAGATTGAAAAGAGAACGAGTTGGAGAAGATGAAGAGAAGGCTTACCAAAGCTTCTTCTTTGAATTTGGAGCTAGAACTTGATTTGCAAATGGAACCAGGGCTTAGGAATTATAATTCTTTTTCTCCTCCACCATTTTTATCTAGAGCTTGAAAGTGTTCGGAAAATGAAGTGAATGAAGATAAGTGGGGGTGGAGCTAAGGGCTTGAGTTAGGATATAGGGCTGAAACCCAAACCAAAGCCCAAAGTGAAAAAGTAGCAAAATTCCATTAACTCCAAACATATCAATGTTTATACTCAAAAAGGTCACAAACATCATTTTAAACTCAATGGGGGTGGTCTCGAGTCCTAATTTGAATGTTTGAAAAAAGTAGCTTTTTGGACTATAATCCGACTAACGATGAAATATTTAAATAAAAATATTTAAATATTCAATCGTAAAATATGCGGGTTGTTACACAGAACGTAAAAAGAGCAATTTTAAGAAGGACAGAACCAAACGAAGAGCTTTTTCAGTCACTTGGGACGACACGGACTCATCATCCTCATCAGAGAGTGAAAGTGACAATGAAAATGAACAAGCAAATGTGTGCTTCATGGCTTTGTCAGACGATGTAAGTGATCTTAGTTTTGAAGATTTAATTGAAATTAATTCTAAATTAGTAGACTTAGCAAAGCAACTTAAAAAGAAAAATAAAGATTTACAAAGAAAATTAGATAGGACAGTCTTAGAAGTAGATATGCTGAAAGATGAGAAGAAAATATTAGAAGAAGAACTTGAAATTTCTCAACAATCAAATTCTAACTTATCTTCTCAAATTTCTTCAATATCTGAAGAACTAGAAATTCAGAAAAATAAAATGATGTTTTATTTTTGGAAAATAATAGTTTAAATTCTAAAATTAAAAATTTAGATTTAGAAAAATCTAGTCTAAAAATAAAATTTGATGACATTTCTAAAAATGTCTCTAATTTCAATAAAGGAAGAGAGAATCTTTCTAAAATACTTGAAAATTCTCAATCCACTAACAATAAATCTGGACTAGGATTTAAGAAACAGAATAATTTTGCTAAAAGTAGGATTAATAATAATATTAAAAAGGATATTAAGAAAAAAGTTTGTTCAAACACTAAAACCATTAAGATATGGATTCCAAAATCAAATAATGTTTTGATAAGGAATAAACATATCAAAATGTTCATCGAAACTTTTT
Source organism: Allium fistulosum (assembly GCA_030737815.1). Lineage (NCBI taxonomy): Eukaryota > Viridiplantae > Streptophyta > Magnoliopsida > Asparagales > Amaryllidaceae > Allium > Allium fistulosum. The sequence continues at coordinate 697,440,298 of CM060904.1, forward strand.
ATAATAACAAAAACTATGTTTATAAATGGAATTCTGAACCCGTATGGGTTTGGCTTCCTAAGATCTAACTCTTAGGACCCTAAAAAGAAATGGGTACCACCTTTTTATAAATTTTTGCAGGTACCACATAAAAGGAGAAGAAAATGGATTTTAGATAGCGGTTGCTCAAAATACATGACTGGAAACAAAGAAATGTTGTCAAATATTATCTACTCAAATGGAGGATCGGTCACTTTTGGAGATAACTCTAAAGGATATATCATCGGTAAAGGCGATGTCAGCAGCAACGCAGATGAACTTCTGAAGCATATGTGATTCTTTGGGATGCTTTGTCATGCACTTCTGAAGCCGGTACCTCTCATCTTACTCCCGGAAAAAGACCAGCACCTAATTTCTCTTGGTCAACTTCGGAGAATACAAGTTCCGGAACATCAGGAACTCATACTTCTCATACTCAGCGTCGTGGTAAAGAACATGCTCCTCCTGATGAAAATATTCGTCCAAAATATTAGGATACCGACGAGGGTGAGGAGTGATCTTGTTGTTTTTTTTCTTGCTATTGGATTATTTCAAGTATTCTGTTTATATTGTGAACAATATTTCTATTTTATGACGTTTTAAGTAATGGTATCATTAACATTTTATTTGGTTTCGGTATGTAAATTTAATTCTATGTTCCTAAATTTGATACATGTTCCGTATTGTTTTTTACATTTTATGTATCATAAGTATTCCTTTTTGTCGATGACAAAGGGGGAGAAATATATGAAAGCTAACAAGTTTTTGCAGAAAAGTCGCCATATATTCAGGGGGAGAATTACAATATATATGTATATACTACTTCATCACATAAGTATTGTCATCAATCAAAAAAGGGGAGAATGTTGATTCATGGGTTTTGATTCATGACACAAGCTTCAGAGATCATAAGACGAACTACAAAGAGAATACTATACAAAGGCGACAAAAAGAGAATAAACGTATATTGTGCACTACAAAGGAGACAAGACTACAATCCAGAGATTAGTATGAATATTTTATTATATTAAGTCTTAGAATATTGTTAAAATCATTTCTCAAGTAGTCACACACACATACAAATAGTTGTATATTGTTTTATACTTGAAAAAATGTGATCTGTGCACATAACAGCAGGTCGGTCGACCGACCAGTAAACTCGGCTGACCGAACCTGTGTTAGTGCACAGATATGCACTGTTTTATTCACGATTTTAAACTCAACTGACCGGCCAGAATTTTCAGTCAACCGACCTGGAAATAACGGCTATTTTTCTGAAGAGTTGCGATCGTTTGTGAAGAGGAATCACCTTCAATCCAAGAGATATGGTCACAACTTTTGATTGAAACTCTTCATGGAAGATTGTAACTATTCTACAACTATATAAACATGTTTAATTCACTTCTACAATCACCAATTCTTGTTTATAATTCTGAAATCTATTCTCTATTTATTTCTACAAATAAAAGTATTAATTCTCATTCAATATCGCTAGAATCCCTGAATTAATTCATATACTTCGATTCTACGCGATTATCCTCCTTCTAAATTTTCACACACACTATATATTCTTGAGGATTTGATTATAGAAGAATTGTACTATCAAAACACAATCCGTGTTATTCAGAACACATTCGTCAACAAGTTATTTGTATTAAGTTGAAGTCCTCTTCGGCTGTTGAGGCGGAAAAATCCTGTTCGGCTGCTCAGGTGTTGTACACCTATTCCTCTGGGTTAAGTGAGGGGTTTAGTCAAAGTTAAATCCAGAGGGTATTCTGGTACTGGACGTAGAACGGGAAGTTCGAACCTGTATAAAAATTCCTGGTGTGCTTACTTTAATTTTTATTTTACTGCTATTATCATTTTCCGCATTTATATACCATATTACACGATCCTTAGTACTGCATGTACATTTTCAAATATTGCTATTGTAACACCCTATAAAATGAACCATAATTAAATAGATTAAATTGAATTAAATATGATAAGGTTGAATATGGGAATTTTATAAAAGTTGGAATTTGATTAGGAAAATTATTGCGTCGCGTTCGTGACGAAATTCTAACATATTTCCATATATAATATGCTGAAAACGGAGCTCAAACGAAGAAGTCATGAGTGTTTGAAGTTTTCAGAATTAAATTAATTTAGTTTGAATTCAAATTCAAATGAGAAATCAAATTTAGTGCTTAAATTTCAAAAATTAGCTTGGGGCCTAAGTAAACATATAATTAACGTTTAACGTTAAAAAGTTAATTAGGGAATAAAATAATATGGCAATGGAAATAAATAAACGTCCCCTGAATAAAAGGAGTGGTCGACCTGAATAGGTCAACTAGTCGACTGTACTGGTCGACCGGTCTTCCAAGGGCGGTTGACTACTTGGCAACATAAGTTACCAGTGGCGTCTAGGGTTTGAAGCATTGTTTTATTCGGTTGTACGCTCCAAATTTACCCATTTACAACTTACTTCCATCTTATGGTTCTGGTGCGTTTCAACTTCTATAAATAGAACCCTATCCTCTCCACTTTTATTCATATTATTTTGGGGAAGACGATGAAACTTTGCCGTTGCTATCTCTCTCGAATTAGATTCAGGAACATCGTAGATAATTCAGGTAGAATTTAACTTGTTTCCTATTTGTTTCTTCTTCCTCCAATCTATTCTTATCATATTCTTCTCCAATTATTTTGAATCTAATGAATATATATACATCTTCCCTATTATGTGTATATATATCAAAAGAGAGAGATTCCGAAAGAGACTTTGAGGTATGCAAATCCAAAGAAGGCAAAGCTAAGGCTATTCAGTGAGTGGAAACCTTAGTATTTCTTTTCAACAATTGTTTAGTTTATTTCTTTTTGGATTTGAATACGCCTTAGGGATTTTGAGATTCCGAAAATATGATAAATAAAATCTCCTAAAATTCCTTTTTATTTCGAAATGTTAATTCTATGTTGAGATTTATAATTATTTACATTAATTTGATAGAATTTATTTCATTTATGCAATTTTTGATAATTTCATAGTCTATTAAACTTCTCCTTCTTCTTTGGGTCAAATTGTGATCCTTTAATAAAATAAGGGGTGTAGATTACGAATTCTATTCGTAGTTTACACCACTTATTCTTATCTATTTCTTTGTAAAATGAGGAGTTGAATAGAATATGGGCTTTAAATTGCAATTTTTATTGTTTAAGATATTCCATTGAATTGGTGTAATAAATTGAGGTTCGAATTTTATTTACAAGTCTATTATTGCAGTTTTGGTTATGAATATTTATTCCCTGTTTTGGACATTAGAATTCCATAAAATCTTAGGAAATTGAAGAAAAACGACTTGTAATAATAATTGGTTATGGAATTGACATTTAACGCTAGATTAGAGCGTAAAATCCGTGCGTTTTAAACTTATTAGGCGTGAATATTTATTTCTTTCTATTTACGTAATTAACATATAACTATTGCATATATGGCATAGTTAATTAGACATTTATTTACATTTATTTTCCCCATTAAGAAGGTAATTGACTTTGAGACAAAAATAAGAGGAAACTCTAACATAGCATAATTATTATTTTAAGGTGTAATAAGAAAGATTCCTTATACGGCCTTATTTATGAAATGGCAAGAGGAGTGTATATATATAGAGAGACAATAATTAATTTATGGCTAAGTTATAGGGATGTGAGGTCAATAGAGTTACGTGACGGAAGTCTGCCCTTCACTTTGAGGCTACTGGTAGTTGTGTACACTTTTATTGATGTTAGATATTCTTATGATAAATATTTGTAATGACGCGAGGTTAGTTTCAAATTCTGCAGAGGAAATTTGCCCAACTAATCTGGTTATCAGTTCCTACGAATAGCGAACTAATGTGAGACGTCATTATGAGTATGGGCCACAAGACGAAGGGCCTGCTTTGGGGTTTGAGGTACTAAGTGGTTGGACCCACCTTTTTCCCCAGATGAAATATTAAATGGCCAAGGGTTTACGTTAGGTGATATCTCTATATGGATCTGCTTCTAGAAATAGGTCTTAAATGATGGGGTCTACCTATTTTCCACTTGGAAGTATTAAGTGGCCTATGAGATTCCATATGATGTTAGCTAAATAGTACCATTGCGGAGCATGCTTCTGAAAATAGGTCTTAAATGACAGGGTCTGCCTAATTTCCACTGGGAAGCATTAAGTGGCTTGGGTACCGTCTCTCACATTATTAGATATTTATGACATAGGATTGGGATATGGGATCTACTTCTAGAATGGAAGGTATTAAGTGGTTGGACCTTCCTTATAAAGAGGTATTAAATGATTTTAATGGTTTTATGTTCGTAGACATATTCTTATTTTGAAATATACTGCCCAAGTACCGAAAAGGTAAGACTCAAGGTTTTTATTCACCAAACACTTGTTGTTCTGACTCCCTCCTTATTAAACATAGGTTAAGGACGGAGTGATCGCGGTGACGATGCTTAGAGATGGAAAAGCTTGGCTTGTGGCAATATTTTTTATTATTACTTGCTTTTATGTGTACCCATGTAACGGATATTATGTTATGGTTTGTATGGAATTTTGTATTATGACATTGTTCTTGGATCTGCTGTGAATTCTGAAAGTTTAGTTATGGCTCTATAATGTTATTTCTTTTTACTACCAATAGCTTACCTTAAAATGGATCTAAGTTTCGATGGGCCTTTTCTAGGTCGAAATTTAGGCCTGTTCTGGGGTGGGTTATTATATTTGGTATCAGAACCTAGGTTACTCGATCAATGGGGAAAGTATACTATACGTACGAGTGGCGTACTTGTTATTTTTGAAAAAGGATTTCAAAAGATTTTTCAAAAACTCATACTATATATATACCTATTCTAAATTTATGCTTAACTCTATAAATTCTGACTATATAGTAGTTGCAACAATATTCCGAAAGGATGGGTGAAGCAACTATGAGTTGGAAGAATAAATAGAGGTAATTTCTACTCCTACTCCGATTACCCGTAGAGAGGAGATCATATCTTTAAGAGCAAAAACTAAGAAGATCATGACCTTAACTTATGGAAGCACCCTAGAAGCTGGATAGCAATTGAATCCTTAATAGGACCTAGTCTTCATTATCATTGTGGACCCTATAGACATATTTAATAATAGGAGTGACCGTAGATGGAAAGGTTGATAGGAAATAAATGACCTTAAGGAAACGCCCGTTAGGCTGACAATTAATACAGACAAATTAACATTTATGGAGGTAACAAATGAAGGTGCTATGTATTAATAAAATATGAAAGTAAGGAAAGAAGCAAACTTTCATAAGAAGTAATACTTTATCACCACAAGGTGGAAATTAGATTATTAAAGGGTAGAGTGCAAAGGTTTAAAGAAAGAACAAATTTTAATCCTACCTTTTGTGACATAATTTGATAAATAGGTTTCTTTAAAAACCCTTCGAAAATTTTGAAAGTGCCTTTCAAAATATTTTGAAATGAAAATCATATAAGTCAGAAAGTTTTAATAAAAAGTGATTTTAGACGACTTTTAAATTATACCATCATTTGTGTTGTACAAAGTTTGAAAAGAGGTTGTAAATTTAAAAAGGGTGGTGAAACATGTTTGATAAATGATTTTAATTAAAAAAAGTTTGGTGACTTGAAAAGTTGATTTTTTTCCATTTATTAGCTTCTCAAATTAAAATTTGATTGAATTAGAAAAGCTTTCAATTTCCTTGTTTTTGTATTCTTCCATTTTTCTACGTTATATTTCCTATGCAGTAAATTTGAAAGTTCTTTCCTTTATAACTTCTTAGAGGTTGTATAAGCTGGAAATTTTAAGAAATATAATTATGGTTTTAGACAACTTTGGAAATATACCACCATTAGTTTTGGAAAATTTGGAAAGGTGATGCAATTTTTAAAAGTAGTGAATTTCTTTAAGACAAAATGGTGGATGTTTTAATTGTAAATTAATACCTTGAAAAGTTTTCATTCGTTAACCTTTTTAATTTGATTAAAAAGATCTTAATTTTTGGTTTTTTGATCTTTCTATTTTTTCTTTTTTATAAACCTAAAAGTTCTTTCTTTAGAACTCTTTTTAGGGGTTTATTGATAGAAATAACACCTATTTTGGGATAGAGAAATAGAAAAAGAAAAAAAAAGGAATGTTTGATAGTATAGGAAGGAGAGCTTTCTCATATAAGGTAATAAAGAGAATGATGGCTAGAATTTAGGTAATAATAGAATTGCGAATTATGGTAGACGAGATATTGAAAGGAGTAATAGAGTTAGGTAGAAGTTATCTTGGTTTACTCTATCTATTTTTCTATCGTATAAAGTTATACAAGGAATCTTTGACCGTTGATTGGATTTTAATGATGATTGATAAATAAGTTATATGTTTTTGTATAAGGAGAAGCATTTATGCAAAGATGAGAATTTTATATGTTTTTCCTAATTTGAATATAAAAGTTATTTGAATAATAATAATAATATTGGATTTGATAAAGAAAAGTGTTACAAGTGATTTTAAGAGTTTTTGAGCAAAGTTACGAGATATATTTCATCAAATAATAGTATATTTTGAGTAATAAGGTAATAAATATTATTGTATGATTTAGAAGAAAATAACTGTTATCTTGAAATGATGATTGTGAAAAATTTACTGTTTTGTAAACAATAATTCTTGTAGCAAGAAAACCCTTACAAAAATGGTTTAACATATTATTTTGGAAAGATAATTAAGTCTTGAATCTTTTATGTTAAAATTCCTATTTTTAAAAAGGAGCAAATCCTTATTTTAGTAAGCTATGAAAAGAAAAGTTTTTCATAAGTTTCTTTTTGAAAAAACAAGAAAATTTTGAATTCCATAAATTAGAAAGTCTAACTTTAAGAAAAAGATTTGATAAAGAAAGATTTAAAAAGGGAGATTATTTTTTTCCTATTTGGGAACAAAGGAATTTTGAATCTTCGATGAAGGTTTTTATTAAAGTCTACATTTTCAAAGATGGAGATATTGAATTTGTACTTCATGTTTTGAGCATTGTAAGAAATGAAATAATAAATACTTATTTTTAAATAAGTTTATTTATGTGAAGATATTTTATTTTGTGTGTGAAAGTTATGATTTTATGGAGTAGATACAGATCATGACATAGGATGGATAGACTAAGGTTCTTTTAGGATATGAGTAAAATAGAAATGGAAGGGTAGCTTCGATTAATTAAAATATGAAAATGAGTATTCTAAGTGTAGAATTAGTAGTTAGATATAGATACCATACAACAACGCTAAAAGACTAGAATATATATACATAGCATAGACAACAACTATATGTGTATTAATTAGTAGTTGACGGATTAGGATTTATGGATGTTAATTACAAATTTAACGGGTAATAAATTTGTAATTAATGAGAGGAAAAGTAATCTAAAGGGGGACTGATTAAGGAAAATTGATATTGCATTTGTGGAAGAAAGAAATTTGAGTAATGAATGGATTTTGGAAACCTGAAGAAGGTTAAAAAGATTGAAGAAGGATTAATTGGAAATGTTCCAATTCTGATAGTAATGATTAGCTGTTATGGATATTAACTGAAGCAATAAGTGGACCACATTTATGAAAGACTGGAAAAAGGAGAAATTAAGAAAGTGGGTAGCAATGGAATGAAATATTAAAGATAGCCCACCTTAATTTAGAAAGGAGTGTTAGGACCTCAACACCATTTATATTAACTGATAATCAATGGCAACTTCCAGTAAAATTTTCTTTTGGAGTTCTTAGATTATACTCGCTAATTGCCTTTCTTAGTTATTGGAAAAGTGGATGATGTGGTATAAGATATATTTCCGTTTTATTCCTATGTAGACTTTGTGAATGAGATTCAAACAACTTGATATATGTTGGAAAGCAAAGTAAATATGGAAATTTTATGGGAACACTTAACTAGCGATAGACCATAGGTAAAACTGAAAGTCAATAAGTAAATTAGGTTAGCTGCCTAAAGTGAGTAAATGTTTCAATCTCAAAACTTTAGATTTTGGAAACATAAGTGATTTAGCTCATAAAATGCCACCATGCAAAAAAAAAGAGAAAATGCATAGGAGTGAGAATGGAATTTCCTATTGATCAAGGATTAAGAAGAACATGGCAGAAATTTTCCGTTATAAGCAGTGGAACCACAAAACTCCAAAATAGCTTTATGGAGTTGCGCTTTGCATCGTTAGTAATAGGGACCCTTAATTTACTAGCAAATTTGAAGGGGTTTGCTAGAAGTTTTAGGAAATAGCCATAGGAACTTTGTAAAATCGAAGCATCGCTTAGCTACTGAAGAACGATGGACAAACTAAAGGAATGGATGAGAACATGGAGGATTTGTTGAGAGCTTGCATTTTGTACTTTGGAGGACCTTAGGAGTAGTGCTTACCCTTAGTAGAATTCAGTAGGATTGTAGTCATCAATGAATGATTAGTATAGCACCCTTGAGGCATTTTTTTAGGGAGGCAAATCGTCAAATTGTGGATGGGAAACCACAAACAAATTTTACTCGGATCATATTTGTATTGCGAGACTTTTTGAAAGTCTCAATTGGTTAGGCAGCGTACGATTTGGATAGTTGGAAATTAAGCACTAGATTTATTGGGCCTTTTCCCAATATGGGAAAAACAAGAAAAAATTTATGTTGGCTGGAGTCCATGACGTTTTTGCATTTAAGGAAATAGCTTCGTAGCATAATAAGTGTTGTAGAGCCTAATCAATTGGCTGATCTTAAGACAAAGCCAATAGTGTTCCATGCCACTACGTGCGTCGTAGAGCACGAAACTTGGAGGCTCCACAACAAAGAATTAGGTTGGTTCGAGTACGATGGTGAAAAAACCTGATGGGAGGCATGAGGATTCTTTGTCCAAAACCTTTCTCTAGAAAATTTTCTCTCCAAAATTAGGATTTTTGTTGCATTGTTGTTGCTAGATTGGATGGTAGTAGATGGTTGCTCACTTTTTGGCAACTACTTTACACTCATGTAGAAATTTTTATGCATGTTTAAGGTATTTGCATACATACTTTCATGACACGATTACACACTCATGTTAGGATTGAGCTCATTTAATATGTCTGTAGTACATAATCACATTGCATTATTGGTTGAGTAGATGGTTTGCCTCTTGGAAGATTTCGGGACGAAATCCTTTTTAATGGGAGAAGAATATAACACCCTGTAAAATAAACCATAATTAAATGGATTAAATTGAATTAAATATGACAAATATGGGAATTTTATAAAGCTTGGAATTTGACTATGAAAGTTATTCCGTCGCGTTCGTGGTGAAATTCTGACATGTTTTCATATATAATATGCTGAAAACGGACTCAAACGAAGAAGTTATGAGCGCTTGAAGTTTTCAAAATTAAATTAATTTAGTCTGAATTCAAATTCAAATGAGAAATCAAATTTAGAGTTTAAATTTCATAAATTAGTCTGGAGCTAAGTAAACGTCTAATTAACATTTAACGTTAAAAAGTTAATTAGGAAATAAAATAATATTGCAATGGAAATAAGTAAACTTCCCCTGAATAAAAGGCGAGGTCTACCTAAGTAGGTCAACTGGTCGACTGGTCGCCCAAGGGTGGTCGACCGCTTGGCAACATAAGTTGCCAGTGGTGGCTAGGGTTTCAAGCAATGTTTTATACGGTTGTACGCTCCAGATTTACCTGTTTCCTACCTACTTTCATCCTACCGTTCTGGTGCGTTTCAACTCCTATAAATAAAACCCTATCCTCTCCACTTTTATTTATATTATTTTGGGGAATACGACGAAACTCTTCCATTGCTATTCTCTCTAATAAGATTTAGAAACTCCGTAGAGAATTCAGGTAAGAATTTAACTTATTTCCTATTTGTTTCTTCTTCCTCCAATCTATTCTTATCATATTCTTCTTCAATTATTCTGAATCAAATGAATATATATATCTCTTCCCTATTGTGTGTATATATATCAAAAAAGAGAGATTCTGGAAGAGATTGTGAGGCTTGCAAATCCAAGGAAGACGAACCTAAGGCTATTCAGTGAGTGGAAACCTTAGTATTTTTTTTCAGCAATTGTTTAGTATATTTCTTTTTGGATTTGAATATGCCTTAAGGATTTTGAGATTCCGAAAATATGATAGATAAAATCCCCCAAAATTCCTTTTTATTTCGAGATGTCAATTTTATGTTGATATTTTTAATTATTTACATTAGTTTGATGGAATTTGTTTCATTTATGCAATTTTTGATAATTTCATAGTCTATTCCACTTCTCCTTGTTCATTGGGTAAAATTGTGATCCTTCAATAAAATAAGACGTTTAGATTACGAATTCTATTCGTAATTTACACTACTTATTCTTATCTATTTCTTTGTAAAAAGAGGAGTTGAATAGAATATAGGGTTTATATTGCAATTCTTATTGTTCAAGATATCCACTGAATTGGTGTAATAAATTGAGTTTCTAATTTATTTACAAGTCTGTTATTGCAGTTTTGGTTATGAATATTTATTCCTTGTTTTCGACATTACAATTCCACGAAATCTTAGGAAATTGAAGAAAAATGACTTGTAATAATAATTGGTTAGGGAATTGACATTTAACGCTAGTTTAGAGCATAAAATCCGTACATTTATAACTTATTAGGCATGAATATTTATTTCTATTTATGTAATTAATGTATAACTATTGTGTAAATGGCGTAGTTAATTAGGCATTTATTTACAATTATTTTCCCCCATTAGGAAGGTAATTGATTTTGAGGAGAATATAAGAGGAAATTCCTTATAAGGTCTTATTTATGAAACAATGAGAGGAGTGTGTATATATATATAGAGAGTGAGTAATTAATTTATGGCTAAGTCATTAGGATGTGAGGTCAATAAAGTTACATGACGGAAGTTTGCCCTTCAATTTGAGGTTACCGACAGTTGTGTACACTTTTATTGATGTGAGATATCCTTATGATAAATATTTGTAATGACACGAGGCTAGTTCCAAATTCTGTAAGGGAAATCTGCCCAGCTAATCTGCTACCAGTTCCTGCGAACAACAGACTAATGTGAGATGTCATTATGAGTATGGACCATAAAACAAAGGACCTGCTTTGGGATTTGAGGTATTAAGTGGTTGGACCTGCCTTTTTCCCCAAATAAAGTATTAATATGGGTCCGCTTTTGGAAATAGTCTTAAATGATGGGATCTGCCTATTTTACAGTTGAAAGTATTAAGTGGCCTATGAGATTCTGTATGATGTCAGCTAGATAGTACCATTGTGGAGCACGCTTCTGGAAATAATTTTTAAATGAAGGGGTCTGCCTATTTCCATTGGGAAGTATTAAGTGCTTGGGTACCGTCTCTCACATTATTAGCTATTTATGATGTATGATTGAGATGTGGGATCTACTTCTGGTATGGAAGGTATTAAGTGGTTGGACCCGCCTCATTTACTTATAAAGAAGTATTAAATGATTTTAATGGTTTTATGTTCGTAGACATATTCTTATTTTGAAATATATTGCCCAAGTACTGAAAATGTAAGACTCGAGGTTTTCATTTACCAAACACTTGTTATTGTGACTCCATCCTCATTACCACACAGGTTAAGGACGGAGTGATGGCGGTGATGATGCTTAGAGATGGAGAAGCTTAGCTTGTGGCAATGTTTTTTTATTGTTACTTGCTTTTATGTATACCCATGTAACTTATATTATGTTATGGTTTTTATGGAATATTGTATTATGACATTTTAATGGTTTTGAAATAAATGGTACACTTTACTATTATATTTTATTCCATCCGCTGTGAGTTCCTAAAGTTTAGTTATGGCTCTACAATGTTGCTATTTTTTACTTCCAACAACTTGTCTTAGAATGGATCTAAGTTTCGATGTGCTTTTTCTGGATCGAAATTTAGGCCTGTTCCGCGGTGGGTTGTTACACCTATTATGACTTTTGTTGTTGTTATTGTTATTAGTATTATTATTATTAAAAATTTGGCTAATTTTTATACACATTAGTTTATTATTATCCTAAATTGTTATGATTTTTTATAAAATTAGTCGATCTCACGTTTTGGCCCATTGATTAATTGTAGAAGTGAAAATCGGTTGCACATGCAGGTTTGTTGTATTTACCACATATTGTGCAGTTTTTTTAGTTGATTGCTTGGTTAATACTTTATTATTATTCTAAATTTAGTTAATTGTTATGAAACTTAATTAAATTTTTATAAACTTAAATAATAAAATTAGTTAACTTGCTTAATACTTTATTAATTTTTATAAACAAAATTAAATTTTATAAACTTAGCTAATTTATTATTGTTGTTGTTGTTGCTATATAAACATATATATAGTAAATTTTTATAAAATTTAGTTAACTTTGGTTAATATTTTATAATTTATCATTAATATTATTATTATAAACTTAGTTAATTATTATGATAAACTTAGTTAATTTATAGAAAACACATGGATAATTTATTATTATTATTATTATAAACTTGATTAATTTTTATAAAACTTATTTAACTTGGTTAATACTTTATAATTTATTATTATTATTATTATAAACTTACTTAATCTTTATGAAATTTAGTTAAATTTTATAAACTCGATTAATTTTTTATTATTATATATAAACAAAATTATTTTTATAAAAAAATTAGTTAACTTGGTTAATATTTTATATATTATTATTATTATAAACTTAGTTAATTTGATGATGATGATTATTATATATATATAAATTTGGTTTATTTTTTATATTACTTAGTTTACTTGGTTAATATTTTTTATTATTATCAGTATTATTATAATAATAAAGTTAGTTAATTTATTATTATTATTATAAACTTAGTTAATTTTTATAAAATTAATATTATAAACTTATTTAATTTATATAAATTTCTTGTAACATTTATTACATTCTCTTTGAAAGCATATAGTATTACCTAAAGCCGTATTAACTGAAATTTAATAAACATTATGTAATTGATCAGTTTTACCGTGTATTTTTAGCATTTATCTGTTATGAAATTTCAGCAGGAAATGAATTATATACTTGCAAAGCAAATGAAGCATCTGTAAATCCATCAAGATAAGGAAATTGCATATTGAGTGGTCTGCGTAATCCAGCATCTAATAATTAGCTCTCCATCAAAGTTTGCAAAGATCGATGAGCATCATCATGAGGTTGGTTTGCATAAGAAAATGTAGCAACACTAGTAGCTTCCATTGGATAAGTTGACGAGTGTGGAGCTATAACTCCATGAGTTTGATGTGCCTGTATTAGCAACATAGTGTATGAATATATATAGCGACATATCAGCTTAAAACAAACTGCAAAGTTTTCTCAGGATAGATTTTACTTACGTCCTTGTGGAATAGACTTTCCACAATGATATCAGCACAAGGAATTACAATGGCCAATTTCATAGAGAGAAACTGCAAATGTAAGCTCATTTTTAGAGTGTAAATTTTAACTACGCCATGCTTATTTTAGCTGTTTTGATACATACCTAAACTTGTCGTTTTAATGACCGCACATAGTTTAAGATTTCATCTAGCATCACAGCTTTGCCGGTTACCTTCAGAATATATGTCAATTACAGTTGAGCATCACTATGTTCCTCTGAAACAATTGTAATTTTGAACTTCATATGTTCAAGATCATGTACCTTGTTGCAACCAGGAAACAAGTCTTGTAAAAACTTCATCCTCTAGCTGATTATTTTCGCTCTTCTCACCGATCTTATCATATTCATATGAGAACACTTTTAAAAATTCTCTATAATGCACTGTAAAAGTTACAAGGATAAGCAAAATGTTACCCTTTCGGCAAGGCTGTGGCTATCAGCAGCTTGGCCTCTTCTCGCTCTTATGTGAATGTAATATTGTAGTCTTGCTCAAGGTTCGAAGTTCCGGATTCCGTTTCCGTTTCGGTCATCTGAAAAATTTAAAATTTCGGTCCCGTTTCGGGATTTCCGAAAATTCTGTTTTAAATCCGGTTTGTGAATTCAGGTACATTTTTATTATAAATACGCAAATAAATACGCAATACTAATAGTCAATTACACTAAATTATTCAAGTAACATGAAAGTTACAAAACATACAAGATAAAAGTTTAATACCAAAAGCTATTTCTTTGAGCATCATATAAATTTTGTCCATCGCTCTCTTCATCTGGTATCGGATTATAATATGCCGGAAAAGCATACTGCTGTATCTGATCTGAACTTAGAAATGTCGTCATCATATTATCAAAGGGTGAAGGTTCATCTTGGCTACTTGATTCCTCAGCAGCATACGGTTGATTTAACCCACAATACGAATAACCTCCGGTATAGTCAGACGTAGAATACCTAAAACTAGGGACATTGTTAGAAGTATATCTGCCATCATAATCCCCTTGATCTTCATGTACAACGTTCAAATTTCTATCTCTTCATCGACTATAGTCACCTGCTTCATAATTTTGGATATGTCTTTGAGACTTATCAAAAGTGGAACCAACGCCATAACCACTAGAACCAATTCCGTCACCACCAGCATTACCTGAATCATCATTTGATGAACTATCATTTTCAGTATTTTCTACAGATACATTATCATTGTCCGACCAAGGATTATCGCTTGCATTATCAAGTAGTGGATTCTCAGCTTCTCTAGTCCATTCTGCAAGTGGATCCTCCTCATGAAAGATGTAATCTAAATCAATAAGTTGGTCGGTTGTTTGTTGGCGTTTAGCATGTCGTACTCTTAATCGCATATTATAATGTACAAATACCAGTTTTTCTAAGTTCTCCATTTTTATTCTATTTCTTAACTTCGTGTGAATCATTGCAAATGTTATCCAATTTCTTTCACAATTTGAAGAAGAAACTGTTTGGCTAAGAATACGCATAGCTATGCGTGTCAAATTTAGTGCAGCTTCCCTACCAATTATTGACCACCACATAGCTGGAAGACACGACTTAATTGCACGTTTCGCTTTTGCAGAACCAAATACATCAAGTTTCATTCTATATTTTCAACCTACAAATCATTCATAATAAACCAAGTTATTCTTTGTGTTAAACATAATAGCAAGAATCATGAGTATTTTAATAATTTGTTTATTACCTCTTTTGAAATTTCAATTTGCATAGCAATATCAGGTACCATTTTTTCAAGAACATTTGTCCATCCATTTAAAACCTCATCATCGTTTGTTGCATTATCTCCGTATTGTATATGAGGATTGAGAAAATAACCTAAAACAATTTGATAGTTCAAAAAAATATTGACATGATATGTACTTTTATAATTGTGCAATAATTAAAAAAATTACCTGCTGAATGAATAGGTCGATGCAATTGTCTTTCCCATCTTTTATCGATTATATTCCACCACTTTTGACACTGTCTTATACCGACAATTTTCTTAATTGATTCCTTCGCTCGATCCATTGCTTCATATAGATATCCCATCTCTGCTTTATCATCATTGTCCACCATTCTTAAAACTTTTACAAGTGGACCAAATACGAGAATAATAGCAGCAACGTTGGCCCAAAATTTATCACTGTGGATCAAATTATAGATAAGAATTGCAGTTTTTTTATCTTTAGGACCAAGTTTAGGAATCTTTGCGCTCCACTCCCTCGAAGAAATCATTTTTCTTAGATTCTCTTTATGTGTATATATGGATTCCAATGCAATAAAGTGAGTAGCAAACCTGGTTACTGCTGGTCGAATCAGTTCTTTATTATTGGTTTCTTTTCTCATTATGGTAAGCAACCAACCATGATTGTATATGAATCCTGTTATTGATTGACAATTTAAAATTATCGATTTCACCTCAGTTTCTTTTGAGATATCTTCAAGAATCAAATCGATACAATGTGCTGCGCATGGTGTCCAATATAGTTTCCTTCTTTTTTCCATCAGTAGTTGGCCAGCAGTTTTGTAATTTGCTCCATTGTCAGTTACTATTTGCACAATTCTATCTTCTCCAATAAAATTAACAACGTTATCCATTAGACCACAAATATACTCAGCACTTTGAAATTTGTCGGTAGCATCTACATATTTAAGAAACACAGTTCTTTTGGGTAGAATACACAAGAAAATTTATGATTTTTCTTCTATTTTGTGTGCTCCAACCATCGCACATCAACGTACAACCATACTTATCCCAAAAGTTGGAATAAGTGTCGATGTGTTGTTTGATTTCAGTGCACTCTAAATCTAAATATGTTTTTGATAATTCATGTGCCGTCGGTCCTTTAATTCCAGGACTAGCTTCTTGAATGGCCTCTACCATAGTTTCATAGTAAGGACTATTAGCAGCATTGCGTGGGATATGATTAAAGTAAAAAAAATTGATATTGCACGACCTATGTGTTTTTTGGCATCTTTAATACCTTTTATTGCAGTTCTAATAGAAGGTTGAGTTCTACCTCCTCGTTTTTGTACATAGGGATCAATCCTTCCAGCTGCTCGTGTTGCTAAATCGTCATCTATTCTGATTGATTTAGAACGGTCATTGCGCTTTAGTCCGCTAGATCGTATACTTGTTCCAATAGATCCTACACCTGAGTTCATATAACTTTCTTTGCTTTCTTGCAAGGCACACCGTAGCTCTATGTCATCTTCACCTCCATCACTGTCGGTATCTTCATTACGTTGTTCGGGCATGCTCATTAGCTCTTCTTGCACACGTTGTTTTTCGAGCTTCCCTTGATTTCGCTCAGTTCTCTTTTTCTTCAGATGTTCTTGTATAAGTTTCCTGACTTCTCTAGGAACAGTCGGACATACTGCCACGTCGCCTGCTTGTCCTGCTAAATGTTCTTTCATACGTGTTATACCACCACCAGAAATTATTTTATGATAATAATTACAGTTGTTTTTTCTTTTTTCACCAATAACTGCCGTACAATAATTCCAAACGATATCACGATTTGCCATGATCAGCCACCTAAATAAGAAACAAAATAATTTAATATTTAATTACTTAACGCTAATACATTTTAATGCAAGCTAAACAATATATTATTTGCATTATACAACTTCCATTCATGGTTATTCATTATCAAATTAAAGTAACCAATAATTTTTTTTTACATAATAATTTTTATCACAATATATTTTCAAAATTGCTTTTAGCTTTAGCAATTGCATTATAGAACTATCACAATAGCAATTCTATTAACTATCACAATACATTTCATTTCTACCCATTAGCTTGCATTCACGGTAAAACAAGGGACTGGTCCATTAATTTACCCATCAATTCATTATCACTATAACAATACGCACGCACACAGTTCACAAGCAAATCGAATTGACGAAAGGGGGAAATCGAAATACCTGATCGCCGCTGCCAATCGTCAGCGCTCGAGCAAGGATCGTCTCGAGCAAGATGTTTCTGCCGTGAACTGGTGCCGCCTCGCTTCGTTCTTGCCAAGTTCGCTTCTGCCGTTGCTGAGCTATCAGATGCGACGCGAATCGGAGGTTGGTTTTACAGTGTTTACATTGTATGAATATTTCTGGTTTTATAGAGTGTAAATCGAATCTTGTTCACAGGGTTTTTTGGTTTGAATTTGTTTGTGGCAGACAAACTGTGATGGATTGATTGAATTTTGTATGTTTGCTAATTTGATTCACGGGTGTTCGTTTTGATTGTGATGTTTTCGTTTTCTCTGGATTTTTTTTTTCGAATGTCGCGAGTATCGCGACCGGGTTTTTGCCCTATTTTCGTTCCGGCCGACGCCGGAACCGGGCCGAGATGGCCGGAACTCCGGCGTGCCGGCCGGACTTTAATACCTTGGTCTTGCTTAGGTGGCTCTGCAGCCTACTTTTCCTCACTCTTTTTACCTGTTGACTCATTGTTATTCTGCTCTGCCTTTACAATTGCTAGAGCATCTGCTGCTGCTTTTGCTTTGCATCATTTTGTGTTCAATTTCTCATCTTCCAAAGCCTATTGTACATGAATATCAAATGTTTAGTCCCAAACTGTTAAATAGTAATAATAAAATGGAGCCAAGTATATGATAAAGAATAATCCACGTGGAAGAAATTGCATTTAGCATTAAAGTTCACCGTGTAACATAGATTTCGCGAGCAACAGTACCAATAACTCATTCACTTAAGGCATATGCTCTTATAATAGTAAAACCGTTGCCTTAATAATTGTAATGCCAAAAAAACTATAATGCTTACATTCTCGTATATCTAGTTATACATACATATATTATGTATGTGTGTGTGTCTATGTATGTATATGTATAGCATCGTATATTAGTACAAACATGTAAGAGAAATTCAATATTTATGACTTATATGGTCAATGCTTATATGTTTACATGGTAGCTAGAAGTGAAAAGGACCTGAATAATGTTTGCATAATAAGGGCAATTCATATATTTTCACTTGTGAACATCGTTGTTATATTCCAGGTCCTTCTAATTATGGCGTTTATCAGCTCTTAAATGGTAAACAGTGATCATGGGTGGTGATCAGTTTCAAGTATGGAATTACATGGCAAAAGTTACACTATTCCATCACCAGCTATCTAAAAAATATTATAATAAACAAAATAAACTGCAATCAATTAGAATGGTTTAGTCTTAATGTTAATATTTGCCTCAAAAAATCAGGTCAATCATTATGGAAAGGATAGAAGCATTACTTAATTATTACTTTCGTAAGCAAACGTTGAATTAGTTAATCAATACACATCATTTAGCTCTGTATCCATTGGTCAGTGCATGTAGATATCATTACTTAGTACCCAACATTACAAGATACAAAAATTGATATTAGTTGCAAGAATTCTCAAATAATTGTGTAGTTGAGTTCTCATCGACAATTTTCATATTTCTTGCATTCAAGTGTTAGTTTTTACTCTTCTTGAGTATACAATTACACTTTTATTTTTCATAATTTTAAGATGCCAAAATCTTTATTTCATTTTTTTTACATACTGAAAAGGTTGCGCATAGATTCAGGTAACAACTTCTTCCCTTAGTTTTTCATTATAAAATTATTCATTAGTGCATAGTTAACGAGATCTGTAGTCATTATATATCTTTAACCGACTTCTGCTGTATTTTAAGATGATAGCAACATGTAATAAGAGTTCTCATTGAGTATAACATTGACATTCATATGTTATATTAAGTTATACCATTAGTGTTATCCGGCCTTTTGACCCAACTATATTGATCACATAGACCAGAGATTAAGCATGGACAACAATATGAAGTAATGATTAAGCGAAACCAAGATATAGACTTTTCGGAACATTCTAAGTATGGATTAGTGCCTTCCTTAGGCAGGGGATTGGTACATATCTCTTCCTCTAGGCAGGGGATCAGATCTGATCACTATGGCTATGAACAGCTTCAATCAGCAATTCAACTCAAAGGGAATCAGTTGATATCTCTAAAAATGTGAAGACAGCTATGCAAACAACTTTGAAAACATGAAGCTAGCATGGAGATGGACCTACATGAGGGATCACATGACCCCTAATGGTCATTTAGACCGATCGACCTCGATCACTCCCCTTTGGGAATTGGGCCTCGAAATTTTTGGGTGACCTCGTCCACATCTGGAGATTCTTCGACGAATTTTCAGGAAGATATTCGATCGTCTACACTTATAAATATTCGTTGTTCATTTGAGTGATCTTTACGCTATTATTTTGCTTGTACTCCAT
Source organism: Allium fistulosum (assembly GCA_030737815.1). Classification (NCBI taxonomy): domain Eukaryota; kingdom Viridiplantae; phylum Streptophyta; class Magnoliopsida; order Asparagales; family Amaryllidaceae; genus Allium; species Allium fistulosum. The sequence continues at coordinate 697,460,036 of CM060904.1, forward strand.
TGCATTGACGGATTTCGATCCGATCCCTCTTGTACTCAGAAATTCAAGTGATTAATAAAGCTATTTCATCAAAGTGGATATAGACATTCAATGCAGAACCACTATAAATCTGTTTGTTATTGTTTTTTTACTTGTTTTCTACTTGTTTTCTCTATTTTAATTTTGATTTCTTCATTTATTTCTCTACATATAATCTATTGGGTGTTTGTGCCGACTTTTGGTGCAAACATTTTGATGCTCTCACTGAGAACGAATTCTCATCTTGATTGGATCTCAGCAAACTACTTGTGGATTACCATATTCGTGAGATAGATCCAGATTTCTGCTGACAATTTTCCGTTTCTACTTAGATTTGAAGAAGATCTAAAAGAAAGCTATTAGCCATGGCCAGAGGAAATTCTACAACTTCCCTTGCCGTTGAAGGCAATGAAGATACCGGCATTTAACAAGTTGATTAAAGCGTACAATCGACTGCTGCCAATCCCCAGAATCCAACTGACTATCTCACCAAAGCAGACTTTGAAGTCTTAATGAAGGAACTGATGGATAACAATCACCAGCTCAACCAGCAAATCCAGGCTAACATCGACCTGATGAACCAATTGAAAGATCAGCGTGGAAAGACAAGGAGGGAGCTTACTCCATATTCAGGATCAGAAAACTCCTCCTCATCTGATGACCATGACAGAAACAAATGCCGCAAAACAGATGCATATGCAGCTTGAACATCAGGACGGAACCCGGTGATTGGCACCAATCGATACCGAACCCCCAAGGAGGATCGACACTGAACCCTCGAATCAAGGGGCAGTCAGCATGCTAGTAGAAGAGCTCACTCTAGAGGTGCCGTAATTGATCGAGGTGCTGGAGCTTAGGTGAATGTTCTTGAACCGTAGCAGAGAGACGATGATAGAACTACTGCTCAGGAAATGGATAATGAGAAAGAGGTGCTAGGCAATGTGGCGCTTCCTGGAGGCGTGGATTGGGTCGCTCACGTGAGGTGGAATACGACTACCGCCTGGCACCAACTCTTCAAACACTAGACTTAACAGCTATGGTGAGACAACTAGTGAAAGAAAGTCAAGGCTTGACCAACGATGAGTAGGGACTTTCCAAAAGTCATACTCCATTCACCGACAATATTCTATATGCATAATATCTATAGAGGTTCCATAGCCTACGATGCCTACCTATGCGGGAAAAACCGACCCTAGGCAGCTTTGAAGTACGAATGGCACATGGACTCTACCCGAGCCACTGATGCAGTCAAGTGTAGGTGTTTTCCCATTTTTCTGGAAGATGTTGTGACCATGTGATTCACCTAGCTACCACCGCGGTAAATTTCTTTATTTGATGAGTTAGCAAAGAAATTCTTGAAGCAGTTCCATATGCACATGACTCGCCCCAAGGATTTAATATCACTCTCGAACTTGGTCCAGGCACCGGGGAAGTCACTAAAAGATTTTATAGAAAGGTTTAATACATATATTACAAAAGTCAGTATTCCGAATGATGATGCAATACTCATAGCACTAACTTAGGGAGTTGACTCTAATTTCGAGTTTGGCGATTGGTTAGCGGGAAAGCCTCCTTCTACATTGGACCGTTTCTTTGCAAACGCGGATTAGTCTTTGAGGAAGGAGGAGGCAAAGCGAACAGGGAAGAGAGATGTTGCAGGCCCAAGTGCCAAGTGAGTACAAAGTAATGTGGCAGTGAAGCAGTCTGGTGATAGTTCTAGGAAAGTTCAAATCAATGTTTAGAACAAACCAAATAAGCAGAACAAAGGCGGTGACAGAAACCACGATCGAAGACGGTATTCTAGGAGAGGGAAGCCGAGGATCCCATGGTTTGATATATGCATGCCATTGAATACACCACTAGAGAATTCCTATCTATCAACTTGTAACACTATGTAGTATAGGAAACCACCTCCGATGGAATCGATAGAGAAGCAGAGACAGTCCGGAAAGTACTATAGATTTCATGAAAGTTATAGACATATCACAGACGAGTGTCGGCACATCCATAATGTTATTGAGAAGTTAATTCGAGAATGAAAGTTGCAGCAATTTGTTAAAGCCCCATAGGATGGCAGGTAGGGGACATCCGACCCCAGTCAAGGATAAGCTCTGCCCAGTGCTGAGGAACCTCAACGGACAGAAGGGAGATTAGTTATTAATACCATTATTGAAGAACCACATCCAACTGATAAAAGCTGAAATGAAATGGAGCGTTAGTGAACGCTATCAGACATGTTGACATTGAATGTTGCTTAAAATACGAAGGACGGTGCTCTAAAAAAGCAACATCAAACTATGACAGATGATATCGTATTTTAGAGTAGAGATGCGGACTAGGTGGAGGTCCCTATGATCGACCCAATGGTGATATCAGCCATGATTGGCCCCGCTTTGATGAGAAAGATTATGATTGATTGTGGAAGTTCTATGAATATTATTTTCAAGAAGGCATACGACCAAATGTTATCGGAAACCAAAGATCTAAAATCGTGCAAAGCCCGTATTCATGGCTTTAGCGGTATTGCAACTGAAGCGGTAGGCTATGTCAAGCTACCAGTGAAGTTAGGAGACGACAACTAAAGGAGTGTGGGCACTGCCATTTATTGTGATGGATGTGAACTCTCCGTATAATTCTTTCTTGGGCTGACCGCCCCTTTCTAAATTCAGGGAAACTATCGTCCCTTGGTGCTTAATGCTAAAATTCCCAACAGAGAACAGCGTGGGAATTATTCATGGAAATTTGGCAAATGGTCGTGCCTGTTATGTAGTTGAGTTGAAAGACGTTCAGCGGAAAAAAAGGAAAGGATGTGGAGGTGCCTCTCTGCATCAAAACTAATGAAACTTAGCAACCAGTGTCTAAGCCTTGGCTCAGGCACCACAGTCGGTTCTATAAGACAAAGATCCGAGAGATAAAGAAGTGGAACCTAAAGAAACCAAGGCTACACCCGCTGAGCTGACAATCGACATCACGGTCAGCCACGACAATCCATCATTGAAGATCAGATCATAGCTTAGTGCAACGATGATGAAGGAATTAGCCGGTTTTCTCCAAGAAAATCTTAATGTGTTTGCTTGGACACATTCTAACATGAGTGGGATCTCACCGATTATCACGAGCCATGCATTGAATATCGACCCGAGGCATGTCCTAGTGTAACAAAATGACGTGGCATGGATCAAGAGAGATCTGCTACACTTAAAGAGGTGGTGGATAAACTAAAAAACAATGGATTTATCCATGACGCCCTCTACCCGAAATGGATATCCAATCCATTTCTTGTGAGAAATGCTAATGGAAAGTGGCAGACATGCATCGACTACTCAGACCTAAACAAGGCATGCCCAAAAGACAGCTTTTCTCTTCTGACGATAGACCAGCTGGTAGACTCAACCGCTGGACCTGAACTGCTTTCATTCATGGATGCATACTTCGGATACAATCAGATCCTGATACACATCCCAGATCGGGAACATACCAGCTTCATTACCGACCTGTGATTATACTGCTACATTGTGATGCCTTTTGGACTAAAGAACACTGGAGCTACTTGCTAGAGACTGGTCAACCAGATGTTCAAAGATCGGATCGAGGGATCAATGGAAGTATATGTGGATGAGATGCTCGTGAATTCATGACAATCAAATGACCACTTCGATGACTTGGAAGATACGTTCGGTGTTCTTTGGAAATATGGAATAAAACTTAACCCTTTGAAATGATCTTCTGGAATTGCGTCATGGAAATTCTTGGGTTTCGTCATCAACTCTCGTGGAATTGAAGCCCATCCCAAGAAGATTCCGATGATCAGAGATATTCAAATACCAAAAACAATTAAGTAGTTCCAGAGCCTAAATTGGAAGGTCATCGCCTTAAGTCCATTCATCTCCAGGGCCACCGATAAGTGCATCCCTTTCTTCGACTTGATCAGGAGAGGGAAGAGGAACTTTGAATGGATGCAGGATTGTATTGATGTGTTTCAAGCTCTCATACATCACTTAGAGAGACCCTCCATCTTGCCTAAGCCACTGGATCATGAAGACTTGTATATTTACTTGGCAGTGTTGGTACATGCCATACGTGCCGCACTACTATGCGAGGAGGATCGGATCCAAAGGCCAGTGTTTTATGTTGGCAAGCGACTAACAGATGCTGAAAGGAACTATCCGAAACTGGAGAATCTTGTGTACTGTCTGTTGATTGCATCAAGAAAGCTCCACCTTATTTCTAGGCCTATCCTATCAATTTCTTCACCGACCAGCCGTTATGATAGGTCCTACAATGACGTGAGATGTCTGGAAGGTTACTCAAATGAAACATCGAATTGAGCCAGTTTAATATCACTTATCTCCCTCGAAGGGCCATCCAGGGACAAGCACTGGTAGATTTCATAGCTGAATCCACTTTACAGGACGACCCTCTGGAGAGCAATGGAGAACCTACCATCCGATGGAAGATGTACACAGATGGAGCATCCAACTATCGGTGTTCTGGCACCGAGATCATACTGGTAACTCCTGAGGAACACTCGATCTGTTACACCCTGAAACTTGACTTCCCTGCAATGAATAATGGAGCTGAATAGGAAACCTTGATCGCCGGGCTTAAACTTGCCAGAGAGTTGGTTGTAAAGGCATTGCAAATTTTCTATGATTCCCAGTTAGTAGTAAACCAAGTCAGGGGAGAATATCAAACCAAAGGAGCGCGAATTGCTCCTTACCTCAACCGAATCCAAGAACTACTAACCGACCTTGAGCATTACACAGTTCCATACATCCCAAGAGAACAGAATTAAAAAGCCGACTCACTGGCCAAGCTGGCCAGTTCCGGGGATGCACAACAAATGGACCTAGTTCTAGTTGAAATACTCGGTGCTCCAATCATTGACCGAATGGAGATTAATTGGGACTTAGAGATGGAGCCTGATAAGGAGTAGCGAATGACTCCGATTAAAGACTATTTGCAAAGCGGAATCGTTCCCAAATGGAGAAATGAAAAATGACAAATCCTCGTAAAGCTTCATGATACATCCTTCAAGAATGATCATTTATAGGAAGGGTTTCTCTGTCCCCTTGCTTCGGTGTATCCCAACGATGAAATCAAGAGTATTAAGATAAGTCTATAAAGGAGAATGTGGCGATCACACCGGGAGGCAAACCCTGGTGAAGAAGATACTTCACCACGGTTATTTCTGACCAACTGTCAATCGAGATGCAGCTATTTATGCTAGAAGATGCGAAAAATGCCAGATGTTTGCAAAGATTCTAAAAACCCCACGATGGAAATTACTCAAATGGTCTACCCATGGCCGTTTGCTATTTGGGGTATTGACATTATCGGCTCCTTGCCGATTTCCAAAGGTGGCACAAAGTACGCCATCATAGCAATCGATTACTTTACTAAATGGACCGAAGCCAAACTTTGGCCACGATCACAATGAAGAAAGTAATCAACTTTGTAGTACGAAACATCATATGTCGTTTAGGTCTCCCTCGAGCAGTCATAATTGACAATGGGACCCAATTCAACAGTGCAAAATTCAAAGACTTCTGTTGCTGGCATCATATTAAGAAAAGATTTGCGGTAGTTGCTCACCCTCAAGCTAATGGATATGTCGAAGCTATTAATAAAATCATAAATTCCATTCTAAAGAAGCGTTTGGAAAAGGCTAGAGGCAAGTGGGTTGATGAATTCCCGTCAGCATTATGGGCATACAGAACCACCCACAAGTCCGTGATTGGCCACATCAAACAAAAAGGAAACTATATGCGATGTATATCTTATATAAGCAAGATTAACTACTAGAAACAACACACATAGATATCCCAATATATATACAATACGACTTGATAAAAAAAAAGTCAATCTAACCTATTATACATCTTTGATTTACACATTACTATATATATGCAAGAATCACACACGTATACAATATATAACTCATATATATATATAATGTATAACATTCCCAGAGAAGTAAAAAAAAATACCTGTAAAGCAAAAGAAACGTGGAAAACGAGAAAGAGAAGTGACGGCATGAGCTTCATGAAGGCGGACCGAAGGGAAAGCACAAGTGGCGGAGGAATGTCAGGTCGGTGATGGTGAGAAACGTGGCGAAAACTGTGGTCGCGGAGATGGTGGATGGGGCCAACGGTGGCTGCGTTGGGTTTGGGTTGGCTACCGTACGGAGGCGGTCTGGCGGAGGGGTTGTGTAACGACCCAGAATTTTTGATAATTAAAATTCGAATATTTAATTGATTTTAAATATTAATAAATGGAATTTATAAGTCGAATGATTTATTTTTCGAATATTGGATTTTATTTGATGATTAAATCGATAAATTAAATAGTGAAATTCCAGAGATAATTGAAAATCGAGTTTAATATGATTGAAAATGATTTGTAAAATTTTATTTAATCATACTGGAGTTATAGAAATGTTTTAGAACTTTTAAAACTGAATTTAAAGTTAAATTGTGAAAATTGAATATTTTAATATTTAATTATCGACTGTAAAAATAGCCAATTTTCGAACAGTCTCAGAATTGAACGAAACGAGTTTCATTGGATCCGTAATAGTTAGTTATTATCGGATTTCAATTTTCGTAGCAATCGGAGTTGTCGATTGACCCTGGCAACTCGAAACGCATCGAATTGTTTTTAATTTTAATTTGGCGAGTTAAAAATAGTCATTTTTCAAACAGTGTCGGATTTCGACGAAACCAGTTTCATCGGATCCGTAATGTGATATTATTGTAAAATTTCAAATTTCATAATTTTTGGATTTACCATTTGTCCGGTACGAATTTAAAACGCCTCGAAATCGATTTAAATCGGTTTAATTTAAATTGATCGTTTATTGCCATATCTCACACAGACGATCGAATTAGCTTCCGAAACCTGTTCCATTGCGTTCGGAACGCGGGTTAAACCCTAGAAACGCCAGTTACTGCGTGTAAATCGGAGTTCAGAAAACCGGAATGAATAGTGTTCGATATTTTCTATAAATAGACAAATGTTTCACAAATTTGAGAAATAAAACCCTAAGCCTAATATTTTCTTCAGCCGCCTCTTAGAACATCAATGGCCGAAATCGTTCCAAACTTCTCCTCTCAATCGTTTCAAATCCATCCACTTATAGCTAAAATCTTCAACTACAAAACGATAGAGGGTGATGAGATCTCGAAATCTATACGGGTATGATCTATTTTAAGCGAGTGGATCAACAGCAAAACTCGTTCGAATGTCACACGAACGGGCACGATTTTCCACGCAATAGGGCAATCGAGCTTCATGGGATCGCCGGCGATGGTAGGTGGGGGAAGTAGCTTCGAGATGCCAGCACTTGATCGTTCTCTAGATGGTCGAATGAGTCGAGTCAGTTAGGGTTTTAAAGGCGGCTGTTGGGTTCAAATTCGCGTGCGTTGCCTGGTAGAGGGAAGAAGAAGATCACGGCCGTGATTTGTTGGGGAGGAACGAACGGTCCAGATGGGGTTTAGGTGAAAATAAATAAAAGAAATGTAAATTAAATTGTAATTTAATTTATGCGATGTTTAAAATTTGATATCTTGTTCATACGAGGTTGAAAAATTACGAAACCAGTTGCGTTGGCTTCATATTGACGAGCTCTACGTGATGAAACTGAATTGAAGCCATTTGGAGCTAGCGAAAATTTCGGGTAAAATTAAACGCGTGTTTAATTTTATTCGAAATAAACGCTGAAATCAGAATTAAAATCAAGGTGAGATCTTCTCACTCAAATCGAATATGGAATTTTTGCAGTTATTATTGATTGATATGATTGCTATATTGGATGTGATATTAGATATTATAGGATATATATCTATATAAAGCAGTATATACATATTGGCATATGTATATATTGGATTGATGATTTCCCGCCTCGTATAGCGGATGAGACCCTATTGCGCCGTTAGTAAGCGGATTTTATAAAACCTATATACCGCGATAATTCCGTACTGGAGCGGAATTGGTATTGTGCTAACATCTGTGGATGCAGGGAAACAGGTTGGAGGGATCCAACTGGATTCCTCACCCGTAGTTATTTATTTTCAGATATTTTGATATATTCTGTTATCATATTGATATATGATATTGATTGTTGTGATGGACCAATTGATGCTGTTGCATCATCGGATTCAGTTTTGAAATGTAAAAATAACGACTGTTATTTTAAAAAGGGTTTTTAAAGTGATTTTTGAAAATATACGTTTTATGGGATTTTTGAATCGATTTATAAACGTGAAATTTTAAAGTTATAAAAGTTATAATTTTTAGTGAAATATAACCGAAGTGTTGTTTTTGAAATAAAAGTCGATTTATTGATAAAATGGTTTAAGTTGGAATTTTTGAATAACTGTAAACGATTTGTATAGAAAGATTTATAAAATTGATATTTTATAAATCAAAAATATTGGACTTATAAAACGAATTTTATAAGTGGAAAAAAAATGAAATATTATGGAATCCGTAAGTGAATGAAATAAATAGATTTATAACGTGAAGTTATAAAGTGGACAAATACTGTAGAATAAAGGATTTATAAGAAATTTACTTATAAATTTGACTTTTACACTTAGATGAGATATGAATAGAAATTGCTAAATGAAATGATTTTTTAAGTAGAAATTGTTATAAAGTGTAAATGCGATTTATAAACGTTGTTGATAAATCCGAAATCACTTATCTTGATAAGTAAATTATAGAAGTAAATAAAAGAAAATTTATAAGTCGAAGTTGTTATTAAAATAGAAATAGAATTTATAAACGTGTTTATAAATTCAAAAATCAGTTGAGTTTGAGAAATTAAATATAGAAGGTTTTTAAAGAAGATATATTCGCGATTTTGGATAGCGAATTTTTATTGAGATAAAAACGTGTAGAAATGATTGAAATTGGGTTAAGTGAATTATATTCACGATTTTGGACAGTGAATATATTGTTAAGTAAAATGGATAGTTTTGGAAAAGCGATATTACAGAAATGAAGTAATTGTTTTAAAGGATGTTTTAAAACGTGATAAGTATCGAATACATAGATTTCAACATTTATTGTTGAAATAGACGTTTTCGAGAAATAAGGAAATGATGGACTATAACACTGTTGTTATAGTAAATGATTTCCGAAAGGAAATGTTTTGAAGTAGTATTGGGATTTATATATCTATTAAAATCCGAATCCCTATACTAGTGATTTTGAGTCGTCGTAACGATGTTTTACGTAACATTCGTTTTGACTCAAGTAAATGTGTTTAAAGAATGATTTCCTTAAAGAATGAATTTATACTTAATTTTGTTTTAAGTATATCGAATATTTTCTAAGTGTTGAAAATAAATAGTTTTGTGAATTACTTATTATTAAATAAGTATGAAAATGCTTTTCCAAAATGAAATAAACTGTTTTGAGATTTTATCTTCAAAGATAAAATGAAATGTGGTAATTGATTTGAAGTTGTTTTCAAATGGTTAAGTGTGGAAATTATATATCTAGTAAAGATATTTTTGGAAGATGAAATAATTTGGAAAATTATTTGGAATCTGATGATGTTGCGCATCTTTATTGATAGTTAAAATAACCGACTATCAATAATTACCTTTAGATAGGTATTTGTTGTGATTGGATGAATTTGAATGCCACACTTGTTTTTAAATAAACGCTCACTATTCGGGTTAACCGGGAAAGGACCATGGGGTCGTATAACCCATTCCGAATATGTGATACGTCGTTATGAATTGCATTTGAAGACCGGTGTTGAAGACCGGATATTTTTGAAAACGGAAGGATTACCGTCGAGTTACTCTACATCGGCTGATCTCCGGTTTAGAGGTTTTTATCACCCTTAGTGACGGGAAGTCCCGACGTGATTGGAAATTATCCGGAAATGCAAGGGCTTCGTGAGAAGTGCCTTCGGTTCTGTTCGATCCCGGAACAGACTTGTATGGATTGTGTGTCTGACGTTACAATTTGAGATATAAAGCTGATTTCTTTCAAATACATATCTGTTGGTGGCGGAGAATTTATTCTCTTAGCTTAACACCCTTCTCTGAGACGTACGAGCTCAGAGGTTATGTAGTTGAAATTTATCAGCGATATATCCCAATTTGGTAACGTGGCATACTGAGTGTTGCTGTGAAATGATCAGTGTTTGATCATTTGCGATATGATCATTTGTTTGATCTTATATCTTAATGATCATAGGTTGATCATTTTGTTTGACCCGAAGCAGGGCTTTTTGAGAAAGCATAGCTTTGTGGACGAGACTTCGTCGAGCCTCACACCCCGGAAATGGTCGAAACAGGAATGTTGCGGCAAGGTTATGAGGGTCGCGCCCTTTAGGGTATGTCATTTCCTTCTGGAAAGGGGTGGTATCATGGTTTGGAGCCCAGATACTTACTCATGTGGATACACTTTCTTTATGATGTGTGATGTTGGATATCGAGCGCTCGGATAAAGGTCCCAAAGGACCGGGTGATGACATATTCGTGAGTTACCTGTTACAGGGGTAACCCGGCCTTGTTTGGCAGAGAGCAGTTTGTCTCTCGGGACGTCCAGCCAGAGGCGATCCCAATCGGCAGGAGGAAAAGGAAGTTCCTTAGCCTGACCATTTGTTGGAAATCCAAAGAAACAATACGCGACGTGTACGGTTTTAGTTGTATTACCTGCTATGGAATGTGGCGGTAACCTGCTATTGAACATAGTAGCTATAGTAGGCATACGATACTGGTCGTATGTTGGCTAAGATTTATATTATACTTTCGAAATGTTTTCTACACTATGCACTAATAATAATATCAAAAAGAATTTGATTTTGCGTAGTAAGCATCTTTGACTATCATAAGAAGAAATCTCCTCCAATTCTGCGTTTGCATTGTGTGTGTGGCGGGAGGTCTTATGGTAGTTTCATTTTCCAAAAGCATTACGAATTTGTTTTGTTTTCTTTGTGAAAAATAACTGTTTTACGATCTCACACCAGTCACCATGACTGACTCGGAGTTTATTGTTCCCTTCTAAACTCTGGGTGCCCACCAATTTCCACACGGGCAGCCTAGAGTTATATTATCAGGATATTCTGGATATTCTGGAGCTTTGGCAGCAAGCTGGATGGCGAGACGTAGTATTTGTATCTGATATATTTATTCCGCTGTGTATTCTGTATGAGGACAAGTTATATAACTGTCCATTGTTGTATATTGACTCTGATGATTGACGTATGTATAAACTGATGTAGTTCTTTGTTTTAAAAGACTAGTAATTATCTATTATATTTTGTTCCGCTGCGATATGTGAGATTCTGATATTGTTTCTGTTTCTGATGTTGTTCTGTTGTTTCTTCTTTCTCTTTTCTTCTATCTTTTCTTCTACCTCTTCTTTTAAAAACCCTAATGGTTCGGTTTTTCGTTCACCTTGAGTAAATAGATGAAGATTGGTGTCTATTCAAGGGGTACGGAAAAGCGGGCTGTTACATTTGGTATCAGAGCATATGGTTAAGCGACAACCCTGCTCTGTTGGGTGTTACTCATTAGAGATAGAGTCAGTAGTACTCTAGAATGAGTTGAGTGTAATAATAGATACGAGTGCGTATTTGTTAGTGAATATAAAATTGTTTTATATTGTGATGATTGGTTTGTTGAGTGGTATATGGATTCTGGTCGGTATTGTCCGTACAACTCTATCGATAGGGATCTCTAAACACTTATATAGAACAATTCGGCACGATATTGTTTTAAATTGGGTAAATGAAATAATTTTACCTTGATTATATTTTTTATATAAAGAAATAATTTTTCAGTGTTAAAGTGTATATAATTGATTGTTTGATTATTTGGAAATGTAAATATATACAAGTTAATAAAAGTTGTTTGAATAAGTAAATGAAAACAACAATTGTAATGTATGAAGTTATAATTAAAATGATTTACAATGGTAAAAGAATCTTATATGTAAGAAGTGAAATTATGTGCAAAGAGATTTATAAATGTGATTTATGAATAAAAGGAAATTTTTGAAAGAATTTAAGCACTGATTTCACTATTGTTGCTGGGAAATAATAAGGGTGGTGACTGCAGCATCATCAGTATCATTTTCGAGTTTCTGTGTGATTGATTTGCTACCATAGTAAATTGGAAATTGAGGTTTTGTTGTGATAAACAAATTTGAAAATTAAAGTCCAAATTTAAATATGGTAAATATAAGTGAAATAAGATTTATACTTATGATATGAGATAATAGGTTTAACTTTGGTAAAGTTAATGAATTTGAGTAGCATAATGAAATATGATGTGAAATTTAACTAAAAGAAAGTCAAATGTGATATAAATTTGAATGATTGATGAAATTTGATTTTGGTAAAAGGTTAAATGAATTTTGTTAAGAAAAAACAAAATCTGAATTGGATTTATAAGTGGAAACTTAAGTTAAGTTGAACAAATGATGTTTGAAATTGGAAAATAACTTAAGTGATGTTGAATGAGTTTGATTTTGATATCAAAGTAAATTAATAAAATGAATTTATTAAATGAATGTGAACTTGAGTTATATAAATGAAATTCAATTTTATTTGTAAAATAAAGTAGCAGTCGAATTGAATAAATGGATTGGATGTTAATCAATTGAATGTAAATAAATTGATATGAAACAATGAATATAAATGTTAATTCATTAAAAGCAAATGAAATTGAAAGTTGAATAATTGAATGGAAGTCAATTTAATATCAACCAATTGAAATTAAAAGTGTTGAACCAAATCGAATGTAAAAATTGATAATTTGGTTGTGTTGTTTGTGCATTGGTTGTTATATGATTGATAGTTGATGGTATATAATTCATTGAGTGTTAATGAAAGTAAATTAGCAAAATTGGAAGCTAAAGTAATTGAATCCAAATTGAAAGTAAATGAATATGAACTAAATTTGATTGATGAATTGAAAGTGAACTAATGTGAATTTAATTAGTGAATGTACATCAATTGAATTTGAACGAATGAATGTTAGTTAAATCCAATATTAATAAATCAAATGTGATAAAATTGAAAACCAATTCAATGAATGTTAATGCGAAGTGAATCTATATTGATTTGGTTATGAATTGATTTGGATAGACATTGATTTGTTGGATGTTTTATTGGATGATAGTTGCATTGTTGTTTTGTTGCATTTGCTATGTTGACATATGTAGTATTATGTTGCTATATGATGTATATCGACTATATTTTCATATCTACATGTTCTCATATGGTTTGTTGAGTGTTTAGTAGGTGCGGATGGCGTTGCTTCGCATTTGGAGCTCGCTTTCGCGCTATATTAGCCGTATACGCTCGCTAAAAATATAATAAGGTACATATCTCGGATTAAATATCGTACTTTTACACTTTTTCCCTACGGGATGCCTCATCACTTGATGGGATGTATATTTGTGATATATATACACTGTCATTTTTTTTTTCGGATCGAGCCGCGCAAAGGAGACGCTGGCGAAATTTTCTGAAAATTTAAGGCGTTAGAATATTTTTGAGAAATTTGAAAATTTTGAAAACTAAGTTATGATTTGAAAACTTAGTAAATATTTTGTGAGAAGTTAACTATGAATTTTGGAGAAGTTAAACACTTAACAGATTTGAAAATCTAATTTGAACGGTTTGTTTTGGAAAGTTAACGGATTTTGTATCTTTTTCCTAACTTATAATTTCGAGGACGAAATTCTTTTAAGGGGGGAAGTCTGTAACGACCCAGAATTTTTGATAATTAAAATTCGAATATTTAATTGATTTTAAATATTAATAAATGGAATTTATAAGTCGAATGATTTATTTTTCGAATATTGGATTTTATTTGATGATTAAATCGATAAATTAAATAGTGAAATTCCAGAGATAATTGAAAATCGAGTTTAATATGATTGAAAATGATTTGTAAAATTTTATTTAATCATACTGGAGTTATAGAAATGTTTTAGAACTTTTAAAACTGAATTTAAAGTTAAATTGTGAAAATTGAATATTTTAATATTTAATTATCGACTGTAAAAATAGCCAATTTTCGAACAGTCTCAGAATTGAACGAAACGAGTTTCATTGGATCCGTAATAGTTAGTTATTATCGGATTTCAATTTTCGTAGCAATCGGAGTTGTCGATTGACCCTGGCAACTCGAAACGCATCGAATTGTTTTTAATTTTAATTTGGCGAGTTAAAAATAGTCATTTTTCAAACAGTGTCGGATTTCGACGAAACCAGTTTCATCGGATCCGTAATGTGATATTATTGTAAAATTTCAAATTTCATAATTTTTGGATTTACCATTTGTCCGGTACGAATTTAAAACGCCTCGAAATCGATTTAAATCGGTTTAATTTAAATTGATCGTTTATTGCCATATCTCACACAGACGATCGAATTAGCTTCCGAAACCTGTTCCATTGCGTTCGGAACGCGGGTTAAACCCCAGAAACGCCAGTTACTGCGTGTAAATCGGAGTTCAGAAAACCGGAATGAATAGTGTTCGATATTTTCTATAAATAGACAAATGTTTCACAAATTTGAGAAATAAAACCCTAAGCCTAATATTTTCTTCAGCCGCCTCTTAGAACATCAATGGCCGAAATCGTTCCAAACTTCTCCTCTCAATCGTTTCAAATCCATCCACTTATAGCTAAAATCTTCAACTACAAAACGATAGAGGGTGATGAGATCTCGAAATCTATACGGGTATGATCTATTTTAAGCGAGTGGATCAACAGCAAAACTCGTTCGAATGTCACACGAACGGGCACGATTTTCCACGCAATAGGGCAACCGAGCTTCATGGGATCGCCGGCGATGGTAGGTGGGGGAAGTAGCTTCGAGATGCCAGCACTTGATCGTTCTCTAGATGGTCGAATGAGTCGAGTCAGTTAGGGTTTTAAAGGCGGCTGTTGGGTTCAAATTCGCGTGCGTTGCCTGGTAGAGGGAAGAAGAAGATCACGGCCGTGATTTGTTGGGGAGGAACGAACGGTCCAGATGGGGTTTAGGTGAAAATAAATAAAAGAAATGTAAATTAAATTGTAATTTAATTTATGCGATGTTTAAAATTTGATATCTTGTTCATACGAGGTTGAAAAATTACGAAACCAGTTGCGTTGGCTTCATATTGACGAGCTCTACGTGATGAAACTGAATTGAAGCCATTTGGAGCTAGCGAAAATTTCGGGTAAAATTAAACGCGTGTTTAATTTTATTCGAAATAAACGCTGAAATCAGAATTAAAATCAAGGTGAGATCTTCTCACTCAAATCGAATATGGAATTTTTGCAGTTATTATTGATTGATATGATTGCTATATTGGATGTGATATTAGATATTATAGGATATATATCTATATAAAGCAGTATATACATATTGGCATATGTATATATTGGATTGATGATTTCCCGCCTCGTATAGCGGATGAGACCCTATTGCGCCGTTAGTAAGCGGATTTTATAAAACCTATATACCGCGATAATTCCGTACTGGAGCGGAATTGGTATTGTGCTAACATCTGTGGATGCAGGGAAACAGGTTGGAGGGATCCAACTGGATTCCTCACCCGTAGTTATTTATTTTCAGATATTTTGATATATTCTGTTATCATATTGATATATGATATTGATTGTTGTGATGGACCAATTGATGCTGTTGCATCATCGGATTCAGTTTTGAAATGTAAAAATAACGACTGTTATTTTAAAAAGGGTTTTTAAAGTGATTTTTGAAAATATACGTTTTATGGGATTTTTGAATCGATTTATAAACGTGAAATTTTAAAGTTATAAAAGTTATAATTTTTAGTGAAATATAACCGAAGTGTTGTTTTTGAAATAAAAGTCGATTTATTGATAAAATGGTTTAAGTTGGAATTTTTGAATAACTGTAAACGATTTGTATAGAAAGATTTATAAAATTGATATTTTATAAATCAAAAATATTGGACTTATAAAACGAATTTTATAAGTGGAAAAAAAATGAAATATTATGGAATCCGTAAGTGAATGAAATAAATAGATTTATAACGTGAAGTTATAAAGTGGACAAATACTGTAGAATAAAGGATTTATAAGAAATTTACTTATAAATTTGACTTTTACACTTAGATGAGATATGAATAGAAATTGCTAAATGAAATGATTTTTTAAGTAGAAATTGTTATAAAGTGTAAATGCGATTTATAAACGTTGTTGATAAATCCGAAATCACTTATCTTGATAAGTAAATTATAGAAGTAAATAAAAGAAAATTTATAAGTCGAAGTTGTTATTAAAATAGAAATAGAATTTATAAACGTGTTTATAAATTCAAAAATCAGTTGAGTTTGAGAAATTAAATATAGAAGGTTTTTAAAGAAGATATATTCGCGATTTTGGATAGCGAATTTTTATTGAGATAAAAACGTGTAGAAATGATTGAAATTGGGTTAAGTGAATTATATTCACGATTTTGGACAGTGAATATATTGTTAAGTAAAATGGATAGTTTTGGAAAAGCGATATTACAGAAATGAAGTAATTGTTTTAAAGGATGTTTTAAAACGTGATAAGTATCGAATACATAGATTTCAACATTTATTGTTGAAATAGACGTTTTCGAGAAATAAGGAAATGATGGACTATAACACTGTTGTTATAGTAAATGATTTCCGAAAGGAAATGTTTTGAAGTAGTATTGGGATTTATATATCTATTAAAATCCGAATCCCTATACTAGTGATTTTGAGTCGTCGTAACGATGTTTTACGTAACATTCGTTTTGACTCAAGTAAATGTGTTTAAAGAATGATTTCCTTAAAGAATGAATTTATACTTAATTTTGTTTTAAGTATATCGAATATTTTCTAAGTGTTGAAAATAAATAGTTTTGTGAATTACTTATTATTAAATAAGTATGAAAATGCTTTTCCAAAATGAAATAAACTGTTTTGAGATTTTATCTTCAAAGATAAAATGAAATGTGGTAATTGATTTGAAGTTGTTTTCAAATGGTTAAGTGTGGAAATTATATATCTAGTAAAGATATTTTTGGAAGATGAAATAATTTGGAAAATTATTTGGAATCTGATGATGTTGCGCATCTTTATTGATAGTTAAAATAACCGACTATCAATAATTACCTTTAGATAGGTATTTGTTGTGATTGGATGAATTTGAATGCCACACTTGTTTTTAAATAAACGCTCACTATTCGGGTTAACCGGGAAAGGACCATGGGGTCGTATAACCCATTCCGAATATGTGATACGTCGTTATGAATTGCATTTGAAGACCGGTGTTGAAGACCGGATATTTTTGAAAACGGAAGGATTACCGTCGAGTTACTCTACATCGGCTGATCTCCGGTTTAGAGGTTTTTATCACCCTTAGTGACGGGAAGTCCCGACGTGATTGGAAATTATCCGGAAATGCAAGGGCTTCGTGAGAAGTGCCTTCGGTTCTGTTCGATCCCGGAACAGACTTGTATGGATTGTGTGTCTGACGTTACAATTTGAGATATAAAGCTGATTTCTTTCAAATACATATCTGTTGGTGGCGGAGAATTTATTCTCTTAGCTTAACACCCTTCTCTGAGACGTACGAGCTCAGAGGTTATGTAGTTGAAATTTATCAGCGATATATCCCAATTTGGTAACGTGGCATACTGAGTGTTGCTGTGAAATGATCAGTGTTTGATCATTTGCGATATGATCATTTGTTTGATCTTATATCTTAATGATCATAGGTTGATCATTTTGTTTGACCCGAAGCAGGGCTTTTTGAGAAAGCATAGCTATGTGGACGAGACTTCGTCGAGCCTCACACCCCGGAAATGGTCGAAACAGGAATGTTGCGGCAAGGTTATGAGGGTCGCACCCTTTAGGGTATATCATTTCCTTCTGGAAAGGGGTGGTATCATGGTATGGAGCCCAGATACTTACTCATGTGGATACACTTTCTTTATGATGTGTGATGTTGGATATCGAGCGCTCGGATAAAGGTCCTAAAGGACCGGGTGATGACATATTCGTGAGTTACCTGTTACAGGGGTAACCCGGCCTTGTTTGGCAGAGAGCAGTTTGTCTCTCGGGACGTCCAGCCAGAGGCGATCCCAATCGGCAGGAGGAAAAGGAAGTTCCTTAGCCTGACCATTTGTTGGAAATCCAAAGAAACAATACGCGACGTGTACGGTTTTAGTTGTATTACCTGCTATGGAATGTGGCGGTAACCTGCTATTGAACATAGTAGCTATAGTAGGCATACGATACTGGTCGTATGTTGGCTAAGATTTATATTATACTTTCGAAATATTTTCTACACTATGCACTAATAATAATATCAAAAAGAATTTGATTTTGCGTAGTAAGCATATTTGACTATCATAAGAAGAAATCTCCTCCAATTCTGCGTTTGCATTGTGTGTGTGGCGGGAGGTCTTATGGTAGTTTCATTTTCCAAAAGCATTGCGAATTTGTTTTGTTTTCTTTGTGAAAAATAACTGTTTTACGATCTCACACCAGTCACCATGACTGACTCGGAGTTTATTGTTCCCTTCTAAACTCTGGGTGCCCACCAATTTCCACACGGGCAGCCTAGAGTTATATTATCAGGATATTCTGGATATTCTGGAGCTTTGGCAGCAAGCTGGATGGCGAGACGTAGTATTTGTATCTGATATATTTATTCCGCTGTGTATTCTGTATGAGGACAAGTTATATAACTGTCCATTGTTGTATATTGACTCTGATGATTGACGTATGTATAAACTGATGTAGTTCTTTGTTTTAAAAGACTAGTAATTATCTATTATATTTTGTTCCGCTGCGATATGTGAGATTCTGATATTGTTTCTGTTTCTGATGTTGTTCTGTTGTTTCTTCTTTCTCTTTTCTTCTATCTTTTCTTCTACCTCTTCTTTTAAAAACCCTAATGGTTCGGTTTTTCGTTCACCTTGAGTAAATAGATGAAGATTAGTGTCTATTCAAGGGGTACGGAAAAGCGGGCTGTTACATTTGGTATCAGAGCATATGGTTAAGCGACAACCCTGCTCTGTTGGGTGTTACTCATTAGAGATAGAGTCAGTAGTACTCTAGAATGAGTTGAGTGTAATAATAGATACGAGTGCGTATTTGTTAGTGAATATAAAATTGTTTTATATTGTGATGATTGGTTTGTTGAGTGGTATATGGATTCTGGTCGGTATTGTCCGTACAACTCTATCGATAGGGATCTCTAAACACTTATATAGAACAATTCGGCACGATATTGTTTTAAATTGGGTAAATGAAATAATTTTACCTTGATTATATTTTTTATATAAAGAAATAATTTTTCAGTGTTAAAGTGTATATAATTGATTGTTTGATTATTTGGAAATGTAAATATATACAAGTTAATAAAAGTTGTTTGAATAAGTAAATGAAAACAACAATTGTAATGTATGAAGTTATAATTAAAATGATTTACAATGGTAAAAGAATCTTATATGTAAGAAGTGAAATTATGTGCAAAGAGATTTATAAATGTGATTTATGAATAAAAGGAAATTTTTGAAAGAATTTAAGCACTGATTTCACTATTGTTGCTGGGAAATAATAAGGGTGGTGACTGCAGCATCATCAGTATCATTTTCGAGTTTCTGTGTGATTGATTTGCTACCATAGTAAATTGGAAATTGAGGTTTTGTTGTGATAAACAAATTTGAAAATTAAAGTCCAAATTTAAATATGGTAAATATAAGTGAAATAAGATTTATACTTATGATATGAGATAATAGGTTTAACTTTGGTAAAGTTAATGAATTTGAGTAGCATAATGAAATATGATGTGAAATTTAACTAAAAGAAAGTCAAATGTGATATAAATTTGAATGATTGATGAAATTTGATTTTGGTAAAAGGTTAAATGAATTTTGTTAAGAAAAAACAAAATCTGAATTGGATTTATAAGTGGAAACTTAAGTTAAGTTGAACAAATGATGTTTGAAATTGGAAAATAACTTAAGTGATGTTGAATGAGTTTGATTTTGATATCAAAGTAAATTAATAAAATGAATTTATTAAATGAATGTGAACTTGAGTTATATAAATGAAATTCAATTTTATTTGTAAAATAAAGTAGCAGTCGAATTGAATAAATGGATTGGATGTTAATCAATTGAATGTAAATAAATTGATATGAAACAATGAATATAAATGTTAATTCATTAAAAGCAAATGAAATTGAAAGTTGAATAATTGAATGGAAGTCAATTTAATATCAACCAATTGAAATTAAAAGTGTTGAACCAAATCGAATGTAAAAATTGATAATTTGGTTGTGTTGTTTGTGCATTGGTTGTTATATGATTGATAGTTGATGGTATATAATTCATTGAGTGTTAATGAAAGTAAATTAGCAAAATTGGAAGCTAAAGTAATTGAATCCAAATTGAAAGTAAATGAATATGAACTAAATTTGATTGATGAATTGAAAGTGAACTAATGTGAATTTAATTAGTGAATGTAAATCAATTGAATTTGAACGAATGAATGTTAGTTAAATCCAATATTAATAAATCAAATGTGATAAAATTGAAAACCAATTCAATGAATGTTAATGCGAAGTGAATCTATATTGATTTGGTTATGAATTGATTTGGATAGACATTGATTTGTTGGATGTTTTATTGGATGATAGTTGCATTGTTGTTTTGTTGCATTTGCTATGTTGACATATGTAGTATTATGTTGCTATATGATGTATATCGACTATATTTTCATATCTACATGTTCTCATATGGTTTGTTGAGTGTTTAGTAGGTGCGGATGGCGTTGCTTCGCATTTGGAGCTCGCTTTCGCGCTATATTAGCCGTATACGCTCGCTAAAAATATAATAAGGTACATATCTCGGATTAAATATCGTACTTTTACACTTTTTCCCTACGGGATGCCTCATCACTTGATGGGATGTATATTTGTGATATATATACACTGTCATTTTTTTTTTCGGATCGAGCCGCGCAAAGGAGACGCTGGCGAAATTTTCTGAAAATTTAAGGCGTTAGAATATTTTTGAGAAATTTGAAAATTTTGAAAACTAAGTTATGATTTGAAAACTTAGTAAAGATTTTGTGAGAAGTTAACTATGAATTTTGGAGAAGTTAAACACTTAACAGATTTGAAAATCTAATTTGAACGGTTTGTTTTGGAAAGTTAACGGATTTTGTATCTTTTTCCTAACTTATAATTTCGAGGACGAAATTCTTTTAAGGGGGGAAGTCTGTAACGACCCAGAATTTTTGATAATTAAAATTCGAATATTTAATTGATTTTAAATATTAATAAATGGAATTTATAAGTCGAATGATTTATTTTTCGAATATTGGATTTTATTTGATGATTAAATCGATAAATTAAATAGTGAAATTCCAGAGATAATTGAAAATCGAGTTTAATATGATTGAAAATGATTTGTAAAATTTTATTTAATCATACTGGAGTTATAGAAATGTTTTAGAACTTTTAAAACTGAATTTAAAGTTAAATTGTGAAAATTGAATATTTTAATATTTAATTATCGACTGTAAAAATAGCCAATTTTCGAACAGTCTCAGAATTGAACGAAACGAGTTTCATTGGATCCGTAATAGTTAGTTATTATCGGATTTCAATTTTCGTAGCAATCGGAGTTGTCGATTGACCCTGGCAACTCGAAACGCATCGAATTGTTTTTAATTTTAATTTGGCGAGTTAAAAATAGTCATTTTTCAAACAGTGTCGGATTTTGACGAAACCAGTTTCATCGGATCCGTAATGTGATATTATTGTAAAATTTCAAATTTCATAATTTTTGGATTTACCATTTGTCCGGTACGAATTTAAAACGCCTCGAAATCGATTTAAATCGGTTTAATTTAAATTGATCGTTTATTGCCATATCTCACACAGACGATCGAATTAGCTTCCGAAACCTGTTCCATTGCGTTCGGAACGCGGGTTAAACCCCAGAAACGCCAGTTACTGCGTGTAAATCGGAGTTCAGAAAACCGGAATGAATAGTGTTCGATATTTTCTATAAATAGACAAATGTTTCACAAATTTGAGAAATAAAACCCTAAGCCTAATATTTTCTTCAGCCGCCTCTTAGAACATCAATGGCCGAAATCGTTCCAAACTTCTCCTCTCAATCGTTTCAAATCCATCCACTTATAGCTAAAATCTTCAACTACAAAACGATAGAGGGTGATGAGATCTCGAAATCTATACGGGTATGATCTATTTTAAGCGAGTGGATCAACAGCAAAACTCGTTCGAATGTCACACGAACGGGCACGATTTTCCACGCAATAGGGCAACCGAGCTTCATGGGATCGCCGGCGATGGTAGGTGGGGGAAGTAGCTTCGAGATGCCAGCACTTGATCGTTCTCTAGATGGTCGAATGAGTCGAGTCAGTTAGGGTTTTAAAGGCGGCTGTTGGGTTCAAATTCGCGTGCGTTGCCTGGTAGAGGGAAGAAGAAGATCACGGCCGTGATTTGTTGGGGAGGAACGAACGGTCCAGATGGGGTTTAGGTGAAAATAAATAAAAGAAATGTAAATTAAATTGTAATTTAATTTATGCGATGTTTAAAATTTGATATCTTGTTCATACGAGGTTGAAAAATTACGAAACCAGTTGCGTTGGCTTCATATTGACGAGCTCTATGTGATGAAACTGAATTGAAGCCATTTGGAGCTAGCGAAAATTTCGGGTAAAATTAAACGCGTGTTTAATTTTATTCGAAATAAACGCTGAAATCAGAATTAAAATCAAGGTGAGATCTTCTCACTCAAATCGAATGTGGAATTTTTGCAGTTATTATTGATTGATATGATTGCTATATTGGATGTGATATTAGATATTATAGGATATATATCTATATATAGCAGTATATACATATTGGCATATGTATATATTGGATTGATGATTTCCCGCCTCGTATAGCGGATGAGACCCTATTGCGCCGTTAGTAAGCGGATTTTATAAAACCTATATACCGCGATAATTCCGTACTGGAGCGGAATTGGTATTGTGCTAACATCTGTGGATGCAGGGAAATAGGTTGGAGGGATCCAACTGGATTCCTCACCCGTAGTTATTTATTTTCAGATATTTTGATATATTCTGTTATCATATTGATATATGATATTGATTGTTGTGATGGACCAATTGATGCTGTTGCATCATCGGATTCAGTTTTGAAATGTAAAAATAACGACTGTTATTTTAAAAAGGGTTTTTAAAGTGATTTTTGAAAATATACGTTTTATGGGATTTTTGAATCGATTTATAAACGTGAAATTTTAAAGTTATAAAAGTTATAATTTTTAGTGAAATATAACCGAAGTGTTGTTTTTGAAATAAAAGTCGATTTATTGATAAAATGGTTTAAGTTGGAATTTTTGAATAACTGTAAACGATTTGTATAGAAAGATTTATAAAATTGATATTTTATAAATCAAAAATATTGGACTTATAAAACGAATTTTATAAGTGGAAAAAAAATGAAATATTATGGAATCCGTAAGTGAATGAAATAAATAGATTTATAACGTGAAGTTATAAAGTGGACAAATACTGTAGAATAAAGGATTTATAAGAAATTTACTTATAAATTTGACTTTTACACTTAGATGAGATATGAATAGAAATTGCTAAATGAAATGATTTTTTAAGTAGAAATTGTTATAAAGTGTAAATGCGATTTATAAACGTTGTTGATAAATCCGAAATCACTTATCTTGATAAGTAAATTATAGAAGTAAATAAAAGAAAATTTATAAGTCGAAGTTGTTATTAAAATAGAAATAGAATTTATAAACGTGTTTATAAATTCAAAAATCAGTTGAGTTTGAGAAATTAAATATAGAAGGTTTTTAAAGAAGATATATTCGCGATTTTGGATAGCGAATTTTTATTGAGATAAAAACGTGTAGAAATGATTGAAATTGGGTTAAGTGAATTATATTCACGATTTTGGACAGTGAATATATTGTTAAGTAAAATGGATAGTTTTGGAAAAGCGATATTACAGAAATGAAGTAATTGTTTTAAAGGATGTTTTAAAACGTGATAAGTATCGAATACATAGATTTCAACATTTATTGTTGAAATAGACGTTTTCGAGAAATAAGGAAATGATGGACTATAACACTGTTGTTATAGTAAATGATTTCCGAAAGGAAATGTTTTGAAGTAGTATTGGGATTTATATATCTATTAAAATCCGAATCCCTATACTAGTGATTTTGAGTCGTCGTAACGATGTTTTACGTAACATTCGTTTTGACTCAAGTAAATGTGTTTAAAGAATGATTTCCTTAAAGAATGAATTTATACTTAATTTTGTTTTAAGTATATCGAATATTTTCTAAGTGTTGAAAATAAATAGTTTTGTGAATTACTTATTATTAAATAAGTATGAAAATGCTTTTCCAAAATGAAATGAACTGTTTTGAGATTTTATCTTCAAAGATAAAATGAAATGTGGTAATTGATTTGAAGTTGTTTTCAAATGGTTAAGTGTGGAAATTATATATCTAGTAAAGATATTTTTGGAAGATGAAATAATTTGGAAAATTATTTGGAATCTGATGATGTTGCGCATCTTTATTGATAGTTAAAATAACCGACTATCAATAATTACCTTTAGATAGGTATTTGTTGTGATTGGATGAATTTGAATGCCACACTTGTTTTTAAATAAACGCTCACTATTCGGGTTAACCGGGAAAGGACCATGGGGTCGTATAACCCATTCCGAATATGTGATACGTCGTTATGAATTGCATTTGAAGACCGGTGTTGAAGACCGGATATTTTTGAAAACGGAAGGATTACCGTCGAGTTACTCTACATCGGCTGATCTCCGGTTTAGAGGTTTTTATCACCCTTAGTGACGGGAAGTCCCGACGTGATTGGAAATTATCCGGAAATGCAAGGGCTTCGTGAGAAGTGCCTTCGGTTCTGTTCGATCCCGGAACAGACTTGTATGGATTGTGTGTCTGACGTTACAATTTGAGATATAAAGCTGATTTCTTTCAAATACATATCTGTTGGTGGCGGAGAATTTATTCTCTTAGCTTAACACCCTTCTCTGAGACGTACGAGCTCAGAGGTTATGTAGTTGAAATTTATCAGCGATATATCCCAATTTGGTAACGTGGCATACTGAGTGTTGCTGTGAAATGATCAGTGTTTGATCATTTGCGATATGATCATTTGTTTGATCTTATATCTTAATGATCATAGGTTGATCATTTTGTTTGACCCGAAGCAGGGCTTTTTGAGAAAGCATAGCTTTGTGGACGAGACTTCGTCGAGCCTCACACCCTGGAAATGGTCGAAACAGGAATGTTGCGGCAAGGTTATGAGGGTCGCGCCCTTTAGGGTATGTCATTTCCTTCTGGAAAGGGGTGGTATCATGGTATGGAGCCCAGATACTTACTCATGTGGATACACTTTCTTTATGATGTGTGATGTTGGATATCGAGCGCTCGGATAAAGGTCCCAAAGGACCGGGTGATGACATATTCGTGAGTTACCTGTTACAGGGGTAACCCGGCCTTGTTTGGCAGAGAGCAGTTTGTCTCTCGGGACGTCCAGCCAGAGGCGATCCCAATCGGCAGGAGGAAAAGGAAGTTCCTTAGCCTGACCATTTGTTGGAAATCCAAAGAAACAATACGCGACGTGTACGGTTTTAGTTGTATTACCTGCTATGGAATGTGGCGGTAACCTGCTATTGAACATAGTAGCTATAGTAGGCATACGATACTGGTCGTATGTTGGCTAAGATTTATATTATACTTTCGAAATGTTTTCTACACTATGCACTAATAATAATATCAAAAAGAATTTGATTTTGCGTAGTAAGCATCTTTGACTATCATAAGAAGAAATCTCCTCCAATTCTGCGTTTGCATTGTGTGTGTGGCGGGAGGTCTTATGGTAGTTTCATTTTCCAAAAGCATTGCGAATTTGTTTTGTTTTCTTTGTGAAAAATAACTGTTTTACGATCTCACACCAGTCACCATGACTGACTCGGAGTTTATTGTTCCCTTCTAAACTCTGGGTGCCCACCAATTTCCACACGGGCAGCCTAGAGTTATATTATCAGGATATTCTGGATATTCTGGAGCTTTGGCAGCAAGCTGGATGGCGAGACGTAGTATTTGTATCTGATATATTTATTCCGCTGTGTATTCTGTATGAGGACAAGTTATATAACTGTCCATTGTTGTATATTGACTCTGATGATTGACGTATGTATAAACTGATGTAGTTCTTTGTTTTAAAAGACTAGTAATTATCTATTATATTTTGTTCCGCTGCGATATGTGAGATTCTGATATTGTTTCTGTTTCTGATGTTGTTCTGTTGTTTCTTCTTTCTCTTTTCTTCTATCTTTTCTTCTACCTCTTCTTTTAAAAACCCTAATGGTTCGGTTTTTCGTTCACCTTGAGTAAATAGATGAAGATTAGTGTCTATTCAAGGGGTACGGAAAAGCGGGCTGTTACAGGTTGACACGGTGGGGTTGGAGGGGTGGTCGGCTGCTATGTGGTGGGCGCGGATGGAGGTGCTGAGGCGGCTGGAACGAGGAAGGCGGTGGAACGGCTAATGGTGGTTGATGGCATGGCCTGGTTGTCAGTTGATGGCGGCTATAGGTAGGTGTGAAGTTGTTCGGTCTTGGGGAGGAGGCAGGTTGCAAGGAGGAAATGGAAGAAGCATGCTAGAACAAATGTTGAAGGGGGCTTAAAATGGTGGCAGGCAAAGGTAGAAAGAAGGAAGGTAGAGCAGATCTGAAAGAAGAGTAACGTATGCAGAATAATATATATAAAAAACGTTTCGTGAGAAGAAAGAAAAAGGACAGAAAAAATGAGCAACAGCTATAAAGTGATTTGATGGAAAAGAATGTGAAAGGAAAGGTCACGCGTAAATTTAGGAAATTATTAAAAGCTAGTGGCCGTTTCAAAATTTGAATGGACATAGTAATCAAAGAATTAAACGGATACCAATGCATTGGACCGTTACGCAGTTTCTCGCTGCGTACCGGACTTCAACATACAGAAATAAATATACTGCGATGATCAGCGCGACGAGACGATCAAAACGGTATACAGATGTCAGTGGTATGGTTGAATTAAAAAAAATTTGAATTTTTTTAATAGCGGAAAATGCAAGAAAAACGCTGAAAAATAAGATTGACGGAGCCAAAGATATCCGAATTTGGAAAAACGACAAACTGGAATTTTGCTCAGAAGATGTTTTAGAATTTTTCTATGTAAAAATATTTAGGTTTCGGAAACATTTTATTTTCATCGCTTTTTAACTGATTAGATTGAAGTGAATTTACGCGCGAAATAAACTTTCATATTTTCGGACGAAAATTTACCGGTTGCTATGTTTAACTAGACGCATTCCAAATATTAAATTTTTATTTCAAAATTTTATCGTTTAAAATTTCACAAAATTTCAACTAATTACGTTATTAAAACAGTTGAAATTTACGGGTCGTTACACTCTCCCCTACTCAAAACTTTTCGTCCCCGAAAAGGAACGAGGTAGGAGAATAGAAACAACCGGGAAGAAAAACAGATTTGAAATACAAAATAACAATTAATTTAAACCATATAAATTCAAATTTAAATTAATTGATATTCAATAATTGATTTAATCCATTTGATTTCACTAAAATCAATCTCAACTATTCCTAAATTCATTATCTTATTATCCCATTTTCTTAAATTTACAATTTCTAAAACCATAATTTGAATAGTCTTTTATTATAATCATATTTTCTTCAACAATTTTAAATTCTTCTTTATTCCAATTAATGTTAAATTTATTCTACTTAATATATCTACTCACATATATTTAACCCATATAAATTAATTTAAAACATAAAAGTTTCGATTTAAATTGATTTACATCTATTAATTTCTTTTAAATTCAAGGTATTTTCATATGTTGATCAAATTTCAATTTATTAATTCTTTCAAAACAAATTTATTAATTCTTTCAAAACAAATTTATTTCATTATTAACTGAGTTTACTAATTATCCTATCTAACTCTATTAACATCTTTATAATCAAAATTTAATGTATAACATTTATTATAAACACTCAAATTTTATTTATAAATTCAATTTATCTTATATATTATCCAATTACATATTCAACTTCTGAATGATTTAGGTAAGTTGTATTAGAATGCAGTTGAACAATATACAAATAAAAATTTCACAATTCAATTATTCAAGTTTAAATATTTATTCCAAATTTTTGGTTTTATTTATAATTAAAATCATCCTTTAACAACATTTAAGAATTAGATTTCCGATAAACTTTAAACAATTTAGAGATATATATAATATATCTATATCAAATCAAATTAAATTTTAAAATAAGATACCTATATATATATATAAATCAAATTATACTGAAGAAATTCAAATCAAAATATATTTTTCCTTTCAAACAAAACCGTAGCAAAGCTACAGAATAGTCTCTCCACTTCGAAACTCGAAAATGAATGTCGATGATGCGGCCGCCATCACCGAAATTATTTTCCAGCGACAAAGAGAAGAGCACTGATTTCAACGTTTTAAAATTCTTTGAAAACGATTTCTATTCGAAAATACTTTCAATAATATATACTTTTAAAAATTTTAAACCAAAGTTCGAAATCACTGGAAATTAAATTCTCAAATTCTAAATTAAATTCATTTCAAATTCCAATCAATTTATAACCAAGTTTATAAATTCATTTATTTATATTAGGCAATAGTCAATGGTTTACAAAACAATAAATGAAAATCAATATTATTATTTCAGACAACCAATTCGTTAATCATTTAATTTCAGAAACTCATATATAATATAATCATACAAAACTTTTGTTTTATTTATCAAATTTTAAAAACGATATTGTGTCAGTTTGCTCTGCTTAAGTGTTTTGGAAATCCTATCGATAGCGTTGATCAGACGAATCGATCGAAAACCCAAATCAACATCAACAACTCAAACAACACAATATAAAACATTTAAAATTAATTTACAAATACACTTCCTCACTTAAAGATACAATAATGGATTTCAAAGCAAGGATAGAGATTTAAATTTTTGATAAACTCAAATCAAAGAGAATTTCGATTCGAAGATAGGTTTGAAACAAAGATGAGATAATTAAATAACAAAATAAGGCGATGGATAAGTTTATATAAATCACGGGCAACCTTAACCGGGTCGACCGTGACTTCAAAAATAAGATTGGTGTAGAATTCCGAGGTAAATCGACATTCGATCTCAAGAAATAGAATTCAGGTATAGCAGGAGATAGATAGCATCGTAAACCAAGGATACAGAAATCTCCGGTAAATCACTGCCTATTATAAAGGAGTTTTGCTCCTTTACGAATCATTCGAAGATTGACGAGACCGCCGATCTATTATAAATATCATTCAAAATGGAGTTATGGGGTGCTCCAGAATTGAAAGAAGACGAATAGTAAGGGACACGAATGAATTTTTGGAACCGCAGGAAACGTTCCAAAATTCAAAGGAATCGAGTCAAAAGGAAGATATTGAAACTCGAATGAAAGTGATTCTGTAAATACATTTACCCTATATGTTAAGTTTTGCCTAGAGCTACCAAAGCTCTGATACCAACTGTAACGACCCGCTATTTTGGACCATTCGCATCCGCACATGTCGAACTTGAATGATTCAAAATACCGAATTGTTAATTTAAATTGGCAAAACTGAACATATACATTAAATAAATAATCACAGATCACAGACACAGAGTAATAAATGCAGCGGAAATAAAAGAAATAGTAGTTCATGAAGCTACTATATAAATGTATAAGTTACATCAGAGTTTACAACAGAAGAGTAATACGATACATCAGATACAAGTCAGAATACATCACTGGAATCATCGAATACTGAAAGCAGAATAGATGGCTGAATCTTCGAGCAAAGCTCCAACTTCAAAGGTGAGTCTCGAATACTGGTACACTCAGTCTGACCCGAGCGTAAAGAAAACACAAAACACTCGAGTCAGGATTAACATTCTTATATCAATAAATCCAACTCAAGTGAAATAACAACTGAAATACAAGTAACTCAAAGGATGTTTGGGATAACCATCCTCTAAGGATCCGTTAAACTATCTACTATGTAATAGTGTACGCTAAGTAGATAATGTCTAATCAGTAAGGTACGATATCAAAATAGCGTTAAGTCGTGGCCCATTCCACCCTTAACACATTTTTATTCCCAAGAGCATATACAAGACCGTAGTTTCCCCAAAACCGGAAGTCACTAGAGGGCAATCCATATATTAAAGGTACAAAACAAACGTAGTGGTCGCGAATAGGATAATCAGTATGACAAGGTACATGAGGCGATACCAACTAGGATACTAGTAGTTGCCTGATCCGGACTGATGTTGAGCATAGCAGCTACTATCTCAACACTGCGAAACAACACTCCCAAATCAAGAGGTGCACCCAAATCGAATCACAAAAGTAATAGATATGGTATCGAAGAAGTGTGTCCGCTAGAGATGGCGATCCTCAATGGCCCGGCACGGCTCCTGTTTTAGTCATGTCAGGGGTCATCCAAAATCGTTCTCTTTCTTCAGTCAACGCGTTCACCAAACCATCCACTTCATTCTGCATCAACACTCCGCGTATATTAGTTATTAAAGTGGTTTCGGTATCGACAGAGAGTATGTCCATATCCGATCCCGGTCTCTTTAATAACTACGTATTATTACACCGATGGTCATTTAATAAAATTTCAAAAATAGTTATATTTCAAAACCGACATATCATTGCCATTTCAAAACCATATCAATACGATATCACTTTTACTTCAAATAAATCCATTTCCAAAATCATATCACTTTCCAAAGTTATGTCGCTTTCGAAATCATAAGTCTTTTAAAAATCAAAACACTTTGGAAATCACAGCTTTGAAATCATAGTACTTTGGAAATCATAACACTTTTCTTTTAAACAGTTTAGATATTAAAATTAGTATATATATAATAAAATAGTTTATAAATAAAAATAATTTATATTAAAAATGATTTATACTAAAATAGTTTATATTAAAATAATTTATAAAGTAAAATATCAATAGTTTAAATATAATTTAAAATTACTTTATAAAATAAAGTAGTTTCCTCAAATTTCACAAATCGATTCAAATTAACTCGAATTCCAAAATTTAAATCAAATCTCAAATCATCAATTTCAATTCGATTCAGTTTCTAAATAACCATTTCAATCTATCGATTTCAAATACATATTTAAACCATAAAATAAACCATTTCAATTTCAATATATTTCAAAGTTTAAATATTCGACATTTCGAAACTAAATTCGATAATTCACTTTACGTCCCAATATAATTTCATTATATTTTGTTTCTGAGATATTTCTTTAATCATTTCAATACATCAAAATACAATTTCAATTTACAAATTTATATAGACAAAATATCCCATTTAAATTTATATAAGTTTGAAATATTCATTTAAGCCACTTCTTAATTAATTCAAGTTATAAAACATATCTTAAAATTCAAATTTAATAGATTTCAAATCAACTTATTTAAGTATAATTCTTAAATAATTAAGAATTCCAAATCAATTCAAATTTATCTTTCAACCTGAAACATTATAAATTCTATATTTAAAATATAATTTTTACATAAATACTTAAACATATTTCATATCGATTCAAATCAACTTTTTTAAATCAACTTTAATAAATCTTTAAAATCATTATTTATTAAAACCATATATTTCTTTCAAAACCATGGAAATGTTTTTCAAAAACATTTATATATAGACCAACGGTGTCCGTATATAATTTTCTATCCTATGGTCAAGTGATACGGATATTTATCATTTCAATCCGCAATTTAAAATATATTCGGGTATATATCTTTTCAACCCGAAATCCCAAATTCAATTTAATTTGAAAATCGCTTGGGTTTATCATTTCAACCCATAACGATTTTCTCCTATTCTAAAGTCCGTTCGGGTATGTATCATTTCAACCCATAGTGATTCTATACTAACAGGAAACTTGCAGAGTGATAACAGATATGATAATAATATAACAACGGTAACAGGCATATATCATCAGTATAAATAACAGATAAGGGTGTCAGATGTCACAGGTGAACAGATACAGATGATGACATATATATATATCAATATAAATAACAGATAATGATGTCAGGTGTCACAGGTGAACAAATACAGATGATGTCATAGATATAGCAATATAATTAACTAACAGCAGCATATTTCAATTGTCGTTTCAATTGAAATCAAATTTAATAAATATAAGAACATTAATCGTGAGTGATCGCTCACCTTTCGAGGCTAGAGATGCACGAGAAGATGACACAGATACGCACACTGATACAGACATAGAGATTGAGTTACGAATCCAAGCAAAACAAATCGGCACGAATTCAACGATCAAAGCTGATAACAGAAATCGATGAAATCAAATCAAAACATTCAACATAGCAACAAATAAAACATGTCCTGCGTCAAAGTTTAACAATATAATTCTATGTGCTACCGAGATCGAAATGGTCTGAAATTTGATATGAATAAAGATCAAAACTTGTATTTCAAACTGCAAAAGATTCATTTGTTTTGGACAAGAGACGAGAAAAGTTACGATGTCACGAACATAGACTCAGGCCATGTTTGCAGCAGTGTAAAATAATTTTAAGTACAAAAGAACAGCTGCCTGGGTCTAACTTCCAGATCCTCGACCACTAATCAAACGATGTTGGATTTTACTGAAATTTGACAGGCATAAACTAGGTAACTTCGACTCCTTTTTAAAAATAGAATAAACCCATTCCGACGTAAGACAGAAGAGATACGATGCGTCAAACATGAACTCAGGTCGTGTTTGCAGCAGTGTAAAATAATTTTAAGTACAAAGGAACAGCTGTCTGGGTCTAACTTCCAGATCCTCGACCACTAATCAAACAATGTCGGATTTTACTGAAATTTGACAGGCATAAACTAGGTAACTTCGACTCCTTTTTAAAAATAAAATCAACCCATTCCGATAAAACATGAGTAAGATATGATATCGTGAACATGAAGTCTAACTGCTGTTCAGAAAAAGTAACATGCTATATATAACGTTTTATGTACAGTCTGGTATAAACAGCACATATTATACTTCAACAGTCAACACAAATTTTAGTATCAAACCAATATACAAACACATGCAGACAAAACTTTATATACATATGCTTTTATACTAAAATTCACAGTACTAAATATGATATATCTACAATATAATATAACTTATATATATATACTAATACTATTTAAAAATCACTTTCTTTCTTTCTTAAAACACATTTAAGAAAATCGAATATCCATATCATATTTTTTTTATAGGCCATGCAAGCCAGTACACCTTTAAACAAATGATACTCACGTGCAGCAAACAAAAAGGAAACTATATGCGATGTATATCTTATATAAGCAAGATTAACTACTAGAAACAACACACATAGATATCCCAATATATATACAATACGACTTGATAAAAAAAATCAATCTAACCTATTATACATCTTTGATTTACACATTACTATATATATGCAAGAATCACACACGTATACAATATATAACTCATATATATATAATGTATAACATTCCCAGAGAAGTAAAAAAAAATACCTGGAAAGCAAAAGAAACGTGGAAAACGAGAAAGAGAAGTGACGGCATGAGCTTCATGAAGGCGGACCGAAGGGAAAGCACAAGTGGCGGAGGAATGTCAGGTCGATGATGGTGAGAAACGCGGCGAAAACTGTGGTCGCGGAGATGGTGGATAGGGCCAACGGTGGCTGCGTTGGGTTTGGGTTGGCTGCCGTACGGAGGCGGTCTGGCGGAGGGGTTGACACGGTGGGGTTGGAGGGGTGGTCGGCTGCTATGTGGTGGGCGCGGATGGAGGTGCTGAGGCGGCTGGAACGAGGAAGGCGGTGGAACGGCTAATGGTGGTTGATGGCATGGCCTGGTTGTCAGTTGATGGCGGCTATAGGTAGGTGTGAAGTTGTTCGGTCTTGGGGAGGAGGCAGGTTGCAAGGAGGAAATGGAAGAAGCATGCTAGAACAAATGTTGAAGGGGGCTTAAAATGGTGGCAGGCAAAGGTAGAAAGAAGGAAGGTTGAGCAGATCTGAAAGAAGGAGTAACGTATGCAGAATAATATATATAAAAAACGTTTCGTGAGAAGAAAGAAAAAGGACAGAAAAAATGAGCAACAACTATAAAGTGATTTGATGGAAAAGAATGTGAAAGGAAAGGTCACGCGTAAATTTAGGAAATTATTAAAAGCTAGTGGCCGTTTCAAAATTTGAATGGACACGGTAATCAACGAATTAAACGGATACCAATGCATTGGACCGTTACGCAGTTTCTCGCTGCGTACCGGACTTCAACATACAGAAATAAATATACTGCGGTGATCAGCGCGACGAGACGATCAAAACGATATACAGATGTCAGTGGTATGGTTGAATTAAAAAAAAATTGAATTTTTTTAATAGCGGAAAATGCAAGAAAAACGCTGAAAAATAAGATCGACGGAGCCAAAGATGTCCGAATTTGGAAAAACGACAAACTGGAATTTTGCTCAGAAGATGTTTTAGAATTTTTCTATGTAAAAATATTTAGGTTTCGGAAACATTTTATTTTCATCGCTTTTTAACTGATTAGATTGAAGTGAATTTACGCGCGAAATAAACTTTCATATTTTCGGACGAAAATTTACCGGTTGCTATGTTTAACTAGACGCATTCCAAATATTAAATTTTTATTTCAAAATTTTATCGTTTAAAATTTCACAAAATTTCAACTAATTACGTTATTAAAACAGTTGAAATTTACGGGTCGTTACACTATATTTTCCCTTACTTACGGCTCTAAAGCCTTGATCCCCATCGAACTTGAATTCCCTTCTCATTGAGTGACTTACTATGACCCCAGAAAAAACAGAGATCTCCTTTTGGAATCTCTAGATATGGTTGATGAGAAGTGAGAAGAAGCTAACTTGAGGTTAGCTGCACACTGACACCGAGTCGCTTGGTACTATAATGTTAAAGTCTGACTTAGGACCTTTGAAATTAGTGATCTTGTCCCGAAACGGATATTTCCTAGCCATACAAACATGGGTTTGAGATGGGAAGGACCGTAAGTCATCAATCAGAACCTTGGAGATGGAACTTTTAAGCTAGCGACTGTCGATGGCATCACAATCCCTAGAGCATGGAATAGCGAGCATTTACTATGCTATTTCACTTAGTTTTGTTTCATTCAGTTGTACTTCATTTAGAATTTGCTTTTGCAGTTGAATTCAAAGCCATGTAATAAGACATACTCTATCGCTTCTTTTTCAATTTGCAATAAAATATAAAGTTTTCTCCATACTTGTGAATTATTTGTGCATAATATAATAGTTGTGATATACGACCAACCTACATTTATATATGCCTAATATAAACCGACAAGTACCCAGAGTTTGGTGTTAACCAAGTACTTGGGTCCACAAACGAATTAAACAAAATAAACATGACTCGACCGCTCATCTATTAACTCTTGCTTGAAATCCAACGAGCCGAGTATAAAACAAAGAACAGGTGTAACTCGACCATCCATTAACTAATTACGTCTCCCAATTCAATGGGAAAAATATGAAGTAAAATTAGTCGTTATACGACCGACCACTCTTCGACTTTTTCCCCTGACTTGGGGCAAGGTAATCAATCGAAGGAAATGTGATTCGACCGTTCCCATAACACTTTCAGTCCCCAAAGTGTGGGCCAGATTATGAACATCAAATGGGTGTGATTGACTGCCCATCGACTAACTCTGATCCCAAAGTGTGAATAAGAGTATAAACAAAATGAATGACTGTGATTCAACCATTCATTCTCCAACTCTGGCTTGAACCCGACAAGAGGAGTATAAACTCATCATGGATGGGATTCGACCATCCACGAACTAACTTCGCCAATCCAAGACTGGGGGCAGGAGTATAATGACTTAACCGTTGAGCATGATAGTGTAACACTATGGCTTATTGTTTGATACGACTTAAAGCCACGATCGAAAGGGTCCTTGAGATGCATTTGTCAGATCGACGCCTGAAGCAACGGGCGACCGAAAGAAATTACAACTTAAACGATGAGCGATGAATTACAAGTACATTGAATGGAAAACGTAATAGCTCGAACACTTAAACAAGTTTCGTACAGAAGCTGAACAAAAATGAAAGAATTTTTATTCACATACTGAAACTTGGAAACTAAGTACAAGTTTATTTCAGAAACTAAAAGCCAAGAGTGGAGGTCGTACCTGCACAATTGTGGCCAACAAGTTACCTGGCTATACACTACCCAAGCCGGTTCGACAGCTGTTTCTCACCTTTTTTGGGATTCTTCGGAGTGTTCTTCAGGGTAGACTCTCTAGAGCTCCCACCTCGTCCTCTCCTCTTCAATCCTATTTTGCCCTTACTACCCTTAGGAGAAATGCTTTTAGAGACAGAAGCGGTCTCATTTTGGTATACAGAAGGATCAACCTCCTCAGGAGTGACACCGCCCAATAGTATAACTTGGAGCGGAGTAATATCCACTTCAGCCTTCTCCTTCTTAGCTTGCAAATCCAGCTCATCCTTTTCAATACGCTCTTTCATGCTCAGTTTACCAATATGTTCGGAGGCATGAGTCACTACGACGTTCTCTACTTCATCCTGGACCTGCTGGTCATCAGTCTTTTCTTCATTCAGAGCCTCTATGACTTCAGCATCTGGGCCGGGAGTCTCAACGGGTTAATTGGTAGTAGCCACCTATACAGTGACGGTCGTAGTGGACCCCGTGGTCAGCGCATGCCGTCCCAGGGTAACATCATCATCGGGAGCATGGACTGATGCAGAGGACCTGCATTTTCTTGAAGACCAATTGGTAAGCCCCTGACTATCAAGCATGATATGTAAGCCTTCTCGAATGTCGAAGAAGTAAGAGATATACCTTCGCTAGATTGGCCTTCGGTTGTAGCTAAAGTGCCACTTTCCAAAATCGGAGACAACCCAAAAGATTTCTGCATCCCTCGCTAATCTGGATCATAGCCCGCATCCCTTTCCAGGCATGAGAAATTGAAGCTCCAGTTGCTTAAGTAGTAAGAGGTTCTTGGGAACCAGATCTTAAGGCTTCACCGCCATCTTTCCCCTTTTCGGTGGTCGCTAGATCATTGAGTAAACTGAGTCGAGCATCCCTAAGTTCATCGGGCTCTTCATCGCGTAAGATTTCATGCATAAGCTGGTCTTCATCCACTTCGGCACCACCAAGGGATTTCTTTTTCAGATCTACAGTATGGTCTCAGGCTTCGATAAGTGACTCGGGATACCCCTCTCCATGGAAGCGGAGGTTGCGATTCATGAGGACACATGCATTGTAATATATGAGCAACGGATTGAACTCATCCTTTATCTCTGTCTGACCAGCCTCTCTAGCTTCTTCCTTAAGGGCCTCTATCTGTGCAAGTTTTCTGTTAGCCTTTACTTTAGTTTTGCGAGCCTCGACAATCTCCTCACAGTATTGTTGAGACTACAGCTGAGCCTCAAGTTTCTCATGTTTTTCCTTCTTAAGCTCCTCCTCAAGATGTTTAATACGGAGGGCTAAGGCATCATTGCCTTTTTTCAGCACATCCTTCTCCTTCTGTAAGATTTCTTTTTCAAGGGTGAAAGTACAACTGCGACGAACGACAATGTCTAGTTCAGCTTGGTGCACTTTCATTAAACATTTGACGGCTTCAGAAGACTCGCTGGCTTTTTTCTCAGCATCGACCAACTTTGTACTCAATGCTTGACCTCTTCATCCAAGTGCTTAATGGTATCTTTGTCATGGATCGCCTCAAGAGTTAAGTGAGCAATTTTGTGTTTTCTTTCTATCAACAACTCAGAAATTCTCTCAGCCACATGGAGAGTTGTACTATGCTAGACATAGACATCATTAACATAAGAGAGCACTGTGTCCTTGGCCTCCGGAGGAATCAGATGCAAAGAGGGAACAAATTAACTCATCAAAACATAACTTAGAAAATGTGTCCTTGAGCTCGGCCATCTTCTCAACAGCAATGGCATTAAGAGTAGTCAAGGCTGAGAGGACCCCTTTGTCGTTCTTGTGAGATGAAGTATCAAGACCTACTATGCCAGACTGGCATTCCGAAGACCAATGGACGTTGGAGGAGCCTGAATGTTGCTTGGGTGAAGTAACCGAAGTGAGAGCATGAGGCAGCGACTTGCTACTGCTATGTATAGTGGAGTGTTGACTGGCACCCTTATCATGAGAAGACTAAGACTTTGACTTATGCCGATAATGGATTAGTGGGTTCGGTCTTGGTCTTCTCTTCCTTCATGACCTTCTCTATCTAGACTAGGGTCCGAACCTCGATTGGGCTGAAAATAAGACGGCTGAGAGTATGTTGATCTCTTCAAGCGATCATAGTTGCAGGGATATCCCATTGAGACCGCAAACAAAATGAAAGTGTATAAGAATCACTAGAGTTAAAGGTGTATAAGTACCGTGCGGTGTAGTGCACATGATCGTGAGTGTCCTAATGTCCCATCCAACGGACCAGTTACTGGAGCTTTACTAGATGCAGTAATCTCTCCCATGCTAGTTGGAGGAACGTCAACACCGAATCGAATAAGTGATTCGGAGCCTTGAGGCTTAAATTGGTGAAATCATAATTCCCAATATCATTTGGAATTAGGATGTCCGACAGCCCTCCAAATAAATTTTCTGGAGGTAGAGAGCTAGATTGATCCATAGCA
Source organism: Allium fistulosum (assembly GCA_030737815.1). Lineage (NCBI taxonomy): Eukaryota > Viridiplantae > Streptophyta > Magnoliopsida > Asparagales > Amaryllidaceae > Allium > Allium fistulosum. The sequence continues at coordinate 697,498,959 of CM060904.1, forward strand.
GTCGAGTTTAACTTGGATTTCTTGAAGACCCGCCCTCTACGAAGCTTATAAACGAGCTTTTTTCTTCTTCTCTTTTCTGAGGCAGGGAGCTGTGGGTCTAGAGAGGATCCGACCGCAGGCTCATGACTTGAACTCACATCGTCACGACTAGGCTCATTAGCATCGCCCCTCACCTTGCCTTCCTCGGAGACATCCCTAACCCCTTCGACTAGGGGCACGACATGATCAACTTCGTCAACTCCCTGCTCAATGGCACCTCTTCTTTCTACAACTTCCTCCTTGGTGTGTCTTGGCAGTCCCATGCTGTAGTCTTCTTATAGTAAGCCAAAGATAAAAAGGCGCTCATCGGTAAGAAGAGATCCGATGTCCCTATCCGCCACCGGTATATTTTTGAGTGCTAAAACCACCGTCGAGTATATGTCGCTGGTGGGACGTGGGTGGCTACCTGCAATGTTCAATAAAAAACTGCTTAATTCATGATACGACATGAATAAAAGCACTTCAAGTTAAATTTGAAACGAAAATTATGTCCTTTCAACCACTGTCCTACAAAACTAGTAGGCAACGCACATAGAACCATTCATTCTTAAAAGCGCACAGTTTGTTCCAAGCGCTAATTACGACTTGGCAGTTAGTGACTAGCTCGAGGAAAGTGTACGAGAGGCTTTCCTTTCACCGCTTGAAATTGTAAATGAATCTGATGTCTTCTAGAGGCGTCTCACGATATAAGAATTCGAGGGTTATCGTATACGTGTAGTGAAGAAACGTGTAGCTTTTCAGATGCAGCTGAGCCGATGCCAATCTTAAATAATGTAACATTTTTTGAATGAATGGATTGAAAGGCGGAACACAACCAGCCTAGCACATAATCTTGTTGCATGCAGTATACCCCTCTGGGGTCAGGTGAGCCCTATCGTTACGAGACGGGATTCGCACATCCTCATACGGAATCCCTTGTTTAATGCACAGTTTGCGGAGAGAGGCCTCATTGAACCTTGAAGCCACTGAATCCTCCGAATCATTTAAAAATATGGCATCTTCTAAAGTGTCAGGTGCTGGCTCGAATTTCGCTTAAGTTTGAAGGAATTTCTAGCACCTGTTGAGAACTTTTAGGCTGTTCAGGTTGATAGCCTGGAGAGTTTCAAGCAGATATTATTGTGGAGCTAGACTCGAAGTTAGGATTGTCATGTGAAGTAGTTTGTTTAGTGCCCATAGCAACTAAGCGCTCCAAGCATCTAGAATCCATAGTTATTAAACTTAGTATGTAGTCATTGTTAGAGAAAATAAACATATTCTCCCTATGGAAAGTGTAAACTAGTGTGTTGTGGTGCAGTGTTGTGCAGTGCAGTGATAAGCAGTTCAGAATTAAAACGACAGTTGTAATGAGACTCTGGGATTTGACCGGAGTGACCGTCATCGCTGACCATCCCAACCGACTTTCACGTCGATGGTTGTGGATTTTATCTAAGCTCCAGGATCAGTCATCGCATATTGGAGTACGATATATGCATTCAGGTTCATATGTTATGCGTATTCAAGCTAGAGTTCAAGTCCGGAGTTCATGCATTCAATCAAACATATCTAACAAAATTCTAAGTCATATGCGTTGGTATTCAAGTCAAAGTGCACAAATCATGTTCGATTCTCGTTCCGGAGTTCAAGTTTTCAAGTTCAAGTCCAACATGGATATACAAACTTTCATGTCTGAGTTTGTTCACATGTTCATGCTCCTATGGAAGAGTTTGGGTTCGGTCATTCATACAAGTCCATGTGGTCAAGTCCAAAAGTTCAAGTGTGCACGAACAAGACTAAAAGTGGCTAAGTTCCCCTAGGCGAGGGGATCGCACCCGATTCCTCACATAGGCAATCTTTCCATATGTATTTTTGAACCCTCATTGCCATGACCGATCCGTCTTCCCAAATCACAACTGATCCCTTCAATCTCACCATTCCATTTCATCCACTCCATAATGCAACCGATCCCTCCATCACCGATCGCCTTCCATCATTTCATTTCACTTCATATCACAGCTGATTGCATGCCTACAACCGATCGCCTGGACTTCACCAATGCATTTCATCTCCATTCCAATAAACCATCGATCGCTTCACCTTGTATCCACAACCACTTCTTCTACTCTGTATCCACATCGATCGCATTTTCCTCCTCATCGCTTCATTTCTTCTCCAAAGACCAACACCGATACTCACATGCCAACCAGTGATCGAACCCTAAGTTCACAATCCACCAACATGAATCATCCAAATCTATTCATCACATAACCCTAATCTAAATCATGCATAACCAAAATGAAACCCACCCATATAAAGACATTACTTGATCAACGTAGAAGAACTGAAGTTGAAAGGAATGGAGCAATAATGTTGGGTTTGGTTTGATTTGGGGCAAGGTCGAGTAGAGTTAGATGCTTGAATGCGATTGAAGGTGGTGGCGAGGGTTATGGAGGATGAGGAAGGCCTGAATCGATAAAAGGATTGGATGGATTGATGAATTTCTCAAGTTCGGGTCGTTATTGGCAGGTTTGAAGGAATATGAGGGATCAGTTTCGTTATAGATGTAAGTGAACAAAATAAAGAGAAGTAAGCTAAGTGATCGGCTTATATTTGATACACGGCCCGCCTCTCTGAACTCGAAAATTGACTAGGTCTATGCAGGGGATCGGATACGATCCCTTACCTAGAGGATTAAAGTCGATCCCTAACTAATTAAAAAAGGAGAATCTGGCAATGCAATCTACATGAAATTAGCAACGACCCATAAACATGTGAACGTGTTCAGGAGCCATCAACAAAACGTGTACATGAGTGAACGTGCACGTGTACATACTCGACATTCGATTTCTTGAATCGATGGAAGTTAAATTCTCACCTAAAATTCTCTGAGCAAGAACCAGTTCAGATAACTGAGGCCAACTAGCTTGACTGATTAGCTCAATGGAATCAAGCATGGGATGTTGTCGACAAGTTACAATCCAATATTTATACCATCTGACATCGACCAAGCATCACATCGAGTAGAGAGAGATACGACTCTTTGGAAAGATAATTCAATGGAAGGGTGACGACTATTCGGGAAATTGAATGGAATCCTTCACGGTGACTCTAACTTTCTTCGATTCAAAGCACATTATGTTTAAAACAAGACGTACTTTGGGAGGTAGTGTTATCCGGCCTTTTGACCCGGCTATATCCGGACTGACTGGACAAGTTAAACTCAATGATGGATAAGGAAAGTAGTTCAGAAAGGTGATCACTAAGACCAAAGATCAAGCATAGACAACAATATGAAGTAACGATCAAGCGAAACCAAGAGATGGACTCCAATGAACATTCTAAGTATGGATTAGTGCCTCCCCAAGCAAGTATCGGTACACATCCCTTTCCCTAGACAGAGGATCAGATGGAATCACTATGGCTATGAACAGCTTGAATCAGCAATTCAACTCAACGAGAATTGATCGATATATCTAAAAAAATGAAGACAACTATGCAAACAACTTTGCAAACATGAAGCTAGCATGGATGTGGACCTACATGAGGTATCACATGACCCCTAGTGGTCAAAATGACCGATCAGCCAGGATCACTCCCCTTTGGGAATTGAGCCATGAAATTTTCTAAGTGACCTCGTCCACATCTGGAGATTCTGCCGGCGAATTATCAGGAAGATATTCAGTCATCTACCCCTATAAATACAGTGTTCATTGTTCAATTGACATCATTACGCTGTTATTTTGCTTGTACTCCATTGTAGCGACAGATTTTGATCTGATCCCTCTTGTACTCAGAAATTCAAGTGATTAATAAAGCTATTTCATCAAAGTGAACGTAGGCATTCAATGCAGAACCATTATAAAATTGTTTATTATTGTTTTTTTACTTATTTTTTGCTTATTTCCTCTGTTTTAGTTTTTAATAACTTCATTTATTTCTCTATATATGAAAAAACTAGAGGATGAGTCATTAGTTCTAGATACAATTACATCAGAGTAACACTATGTAGCATATGTAAAGTATGTGAAACGTTAATGATAACTGTATAAACAAGTAAGTTCACAATAAAAGTGACAAAATAAAGACCCGGTACTTTTCTTTGATTTTTTGTTTGAATTTGTTTCTATAGTCTATGATCATATAAATGCCAAATGTTGAACTTTTTTCTCTTTCTTATATAATCAATCTTAGTGGCTACACACCCAATACTAACCTAATCTTATTACAACTTATATTTATTTCCACTAAATAATCCCATATATTAATTAATATGCTTAATACTCTTTTGAAATACAAGCATTTCAACTACCATATCTAACTTCAAGCAAATAATGAAGAAGATCAACGATATGTAAATTTCATTTCTCTTCTTAAGATTCAAACACATGATTCATAGATATGTCAAAAGCATCTTGCCATATTATCATATTCTTTTTCTTAATCCAAATTTCACGTAACCATAGTAATCCTCATGTATATTTGGTTTTGCTTAGTCTAAATGGTACAAAACTAGTTGAAATTTTGTTGTTTTATATAAGTATTATAGCATCAGACAAGGATGTTCTACTCGAACTCAAATCATTTCAACTATTAAGAAATCGAGTAACTCAAGGCAGATATGCACTATGGGATGAGACTAAGACAAACCCATGCAGTTGGCAAAGATGAAGAACTGCTGCCCACGTCCTCGCCTCCCTGTCTGTTTGAAGTCTGAGAGGAGCAGCTACCGCCTACCGTGTCGTCACCGCCGTTCTAGAGTGTTGTCGTTCTAGAGTCCGTGGTTTTGGAATTTCACATCTGATTGTTTGTTTTCGACCGTGCTGTCTGCTGGTGAATAGTGCCCTAGACTTTGACGAGGCCCAACCAGATGCTTTCTCCGCTTTAGCTTCCAATGGATCTGAAGGAGTGAATTAGGGAAAGAGTGATTTGAAATGAGAAAAAAATTGGAATGAAAAGTAGGAGGGGGATAATTTTATGAAATGGCGGGCATGAAAATAATAAGGGGAATCAAGTGCGTTACGTAGCTGGTCCTACTCTAAATAAAGCAAATTAATATAAACAATAACGCTCTAGAGTATAGTGTTATCTGTTGGCGTTATAAAAGACAATTTTTCTTGTAGTGGAAACCATACAATATAACTTTGAATCCTAAAAATAAAATTGTTCAAAATTATACTATTGTGTCATTTGATTTATGTAAAAAAAATGAAAATGAAAATTACAAGCTAGTTCAAAGAACTACATCAGAACTAAGTTCCAAGGCAGATACTGAAACAGGGCATCGTACAACAACATTATCTACACAAAAAAGACAAAAGAGATTATTTGCATAAGATTAGATGAAAGAGTATGACTTTGTGTTTGCGTAAAATCTATCAGATGTCTCTCCATCCCAAGAAAGCACAGTCTCATCTAAAACCAAGAAGTAGAGGATGAGGTGGACCCACATTTGAGAATGAAAAGCAATGACCTAGAGCTAGTAGATGACTTGGAAGACATTTAAATAATTCCTTCAAATCCAACCAAGATTGTGAAGATTGGAAAGAACCTAAACAGCAACTGCGCATCGAGCTGATAGATTTCCTAAAGAGATCTCATTATGTCTTTGCTTGGACTCATTCAGATATGAAGAAAATCAACCGTGCTATAATTTGCCACACCCTTAACATAGATCTCGATGCACACCCAGTCAAACAAAAACGACGTACCCTAGATTAGGAAAGATATAATGCCCTTCATAAAGAAATCAAGAAATTAAAGGAAAATAGATTCATCCGAGAAGTGTATTAAACAAAGAGGATAGCGAATCTGATTTCGGTGAAGAAGTCTAATAGAAAATGGAGGACCTGTATAGACTTCAAAAATCTTAATAAAGCCTTCCATACAGATAGTTTTTTATTACTAAGAATAGATCAATTAGTTGATGCAACTAGTGGGTAAGAGCTGCTAACGTTTATGGATGCGTATTCTAGATACCATTCGAACTAGATCAGGAACATTCGAGTTTCATTACCGTAAAGGGCTGTATTGCTACAAGGTAATGTCATTCGGGTTAAAAAATGCGGGGGCAATGTATCAGAGGCTAGTTAACTGACGTTCGAGGACCAAATATGCATGAATGTCAAAGTTTATGTCGATGATATGTTGGCTAAATCCAAAGCAGCTTCAGATTCTCTTTGATTTTACTTAAATTATATATAAGTTGAACTTGTCATTTTAACAAACTGTTAGTGTGCAACCACTTGATTATGTAAGCGTAAAACAACATAATTACTACCTCTAAGGATAATTTAGTACTGCTCAAGTTTGTTGATTCATAATTACAGTAGCATACTTCACCATAATTGCTTTGTAATTAATTTTGTATTGTGAGATGAAAAATCTTTCCAATACCCTATAAACTTACATAAAACAGATCTTATCTCAAGCTTGTTGGCGTTTACGTTCTTAGTGTAAGCTTGACTACCCAACCCTTGAGGTAATTAAGGTGAGTTTTCTTACTGGTCTATAACTTGCATGGAGTCTTAGGCATAGAGTTAGATGCACTACTACAAAACAGGCCATTTGCATCGCCTCATTTGAATCGGTTGAAGTAAAAACTGATGCAAATAGAACTATTTGCATCAGTTCTGTCTTAATAACCTATGCAATTAGTATGTGGAAAGCAATAAGTAATAAAAAAATCAAATTTGCATCAGTTGTCACCAACAACCGATGCAAATACGTCGATGCAAATAGTTTTAGTCGCATCGGTTTTAAAGTCAACCGATGCAACTACGTTAATTTGCATCCCTTACCAACATATGTTTTAACAGTTGGCAAATACAAAAAACAAAACGGGTATGCGAAAACAACCCGCAACCCACGCTCAAACCCTACACTACAAAATGAATGTAACTGAGAATAATATCAGTTTAATAAAACCCAAATCTCCAAACACGCTACTTTCATAATTCATGGCGGCACTCAAAAATAGATTAACTCACAATTTCTCAACCCAATTTTCTCAGAAAACAAAATTCAATCGCAACCCAAATCGAATTTTGGGAGTCCTCGCCGTGATCGATTCGAGTTGCCCATGTTCCAAGCCAATCGAATTTTGGTATGTGAATTGTAATTATCTTCATTTTTTTGGTTTTTAGAGCATCTGTTTCAATTTTAGGATTGTTGTCTGACGTTTTAAAAGCCTAATTTTTAGCGTATTGGTTATGTGTGATTCATGTAGTTGATTATTTGGGGTTTATTATCTAATTTTACAATCTGGATTCATGCTTCAAGGAATGCATGTTTCACAGATCATTATATTTACTAGTTAATTGATACTATGAATTCGCTCGAATCGGTTGCTACAAAAGACGATTTATTCATATTATTGATTTGATTTGATACTTCGCGTAGTATCATAACTGTCTTAATATCAATTATGGACATGCTACAATTTCTTAGACATTTTGGTCAATTGGTTGTATTGTGTTGACGCTGAACATTTTTTGCTGTTTTATAGAGGAGGAAATCAATAGATTTGGATCTTTCTCCGCTAGAAAACTGGAAGCAAGTAGAAAATGAATTCATTCTCGGTTATAACCATTTAGCCATTGGATATTAAGATCCCATGTTTTACTTCAATGTTCATTTATTTCTTGTTAAACACGAACAGTGGATGGATATACTTGTATACTATTTTGGTTTAAACGATCTAATAGTTCAACGGATGATAAGTTTTCCTTGACTACTTTTGGGGAGAATCAGATCACCTCTCAAAGTTTCCTGTTCCAAGCATTTATTACTTTCAGTCATTTACTTTATTGGTCTTTCCTCAAAAAGTTGTATGTATGTTTCTAATAAATTATTGGTTGGGATAATTCATAAACTCTCTAGGTATCTCAGAGTTGTACAATGTTCTGGCAAGGAAAAAAAATTAGATAGTGTTTGGTTTGTTATTTTTAGTTTTGGGTTTTCGACCATACAAAAATTCATACGACCATTTATATAATTCTTAGTTTTGGGTTACCTTAGCTTTTAGGAAAACAGTGAATAATTTTTCCTAAATGATGCATAATATACTATGAACGTCTAAAATAATCTTTAACTCAAACATAGACTAATTAGTTCATTTTCATGACATTTTGGTTCCTGATCTTTTGTTGTTTTTCGTGTGAATAGCTGTGGTTGCATGGGAGGCAGGCAAACCTCTTGTGATGGAAGAGGTGAAGGTGGCACCACCTCAGGCTAATGAAGTTCGAATTAAGATCCTTTTCACTTCACTTTGCCACACCGATGTTTATTTCTGGGAAGCTAAGGTACAGTAAAACTCATGGTGATTTTATAGCTATATAGACTAAACTTATATATATATGCATCACTTAAAAATTTAGTTGTAGAATTTGTAGAAAAAATTAGTTTAAGTGAACTATATACATAATCATTGAAAGTAAATTTATACCCAAGATGTTGAGTGTTGGAGTGTTGAGTGTCCCTGATACCTCCATGTCTATACTTTCTTGTGGAAAAACCAAGGCAAACAGAAACGTATGAGTAGACATATGTGGACAACATTGGCTTGTTGTTTGTTGTGTCAATGAGTTTATGATTTTGAACATTGTAGTAAAAGATGATGAAAAAAGTACACTAGATTAATGAGTGTTAGAAGGGAGTAGATCCCAAATCAATAATGAATAGGTATTTTTCTTTCACAACAATGGTCAGATACAAAAAACGTCAGTTCACACAGTTAAGCAAAAGAATAAGGTATCAAGCTAAGAACATAGGTACATATTGGTTAACCAAAATTACAAACTGGAATATAACTAAAGGCAGGCAGCCATTATACCTGGATTTGTAGAGTAGTGGTGAGGTGGTAGCACGACAGTCTGAGTTAGTCAAGTTTCTTTCTTTTGCTTCTTGGCATGAGTCTTGGTCGCCGTTAAGTCACAGTTGATTGCATTTTTGTTTATATACTGTAAAGAATAATTGAAGTAAAATTCAATTTTGAAGTATGTAATTTATAGGAAAAGTTATATTTTTGCAGAAATACATATGATATAGCACATTTAGCTGAATGTAGAGTTTGGTACTTGTATAACCACAATGTAGATTATTTCGTAGCCAATGCGTACTAATTGGTATAGTGACTGTATGAGTTCACGTGGAGGTAAATTTTTGGTATAATAATATGGTGACCTTCAAGTTCTGTTATCATTCTATTTGTTCAGTTGAAAATAATTAAGGAAAAAAATCAATGGAGGCATAAGATTAGAACATGCAAAATAGTATTAAGTTTCAAGATAATGGTTTACAATATACTCAGAACGTATGATCACATGCTAATTGTCTAATGTAGTTCAATTCAGTTGTAGCTGACATGAAATATTCTTGAATTGCAGAAATAAGGTTAGTTTAGAGGTAAAAATGAATTAGTAGAAAAATTCTTGATTTGTAGTTATCTTGTTTTTCTTTCCTAGATGGTGCTGGGTATTTGATTGAATGATCAAGGATTTGGGTTTTCAGAGCAGATAACCAGAAGGGTAAAAAAACATGGTGTAAACATAGGATAAATGGAACATGCAAATAATAGACTTTTGTAGGATTTGTAAACCTGAAAGACATCAGGTGCATTGCACTTTGTTACTAAATAGACAAAAATGTAGAACTCAATTTTTATATCAATAACTTTTCAACCCACGATATTTAATATGTGCTGCAATGTTCAGTTTGTGTCATCTCTTTTTTAAGAATTTCGAGCTTACTGAGATAGAAACTGCTATAAAATGTAGGTTCATTTCAACTTTCGTGATGGAAGTTTTGAGTTTCAGATGCCTTCAACTTGTACTGTAGTCATTCAGGTTCTTCCTCAAATGCTTTTGTATTGCAATATAGACCGTCTTATGTGTAGATACCAAAACAAAATCTAATTTAACTACTTCAAATAACAGACTATTTCTATGAATGCACAAGGAAAGACCGACTTCTAGCTGGTTTACAAATCATATCTAATAAAATTTACCTTTTTGCTGAGAATTATTTAATGCTGTTCATATGGTATATAGGAATCAGAGAAAGGCCACTGGCATATTCCTATCACAGACGAGCATGACTTCAGTAACAGAAGGATTTGGTTATGCGTAACATATCCACGCACACGCACAACCTGCTTAGAAATCAATAGCAGTAATCAACGACGAGGCCATCTCCACCAAATTAGAAATCATCAACAAGTAAAAAGGATGGATTTATTTTTTAAACCAACCTCCACAAGTTCAGCAATCTCATAGACCATAGAATAAGCAAAACACCATCATACTACCGTGATCGAATCAGAAACAATTTCTATCTTTATCATTAGCTATGCATCCAGATCCGAGAATCCTAGCTTGCAACTTCCACCACATCACTTTGCACATTTTTGTGCATATGTGCACTGATTCAACTTCATCACTGCTTCATACATCAACTGCATCCTCTTCATACAAACCATTTCCATTAACTCCTTTATCCCCTGTCCACTGCAGATCACGACTTCAGCCATACCTCTGGCCATACCACTGTGCACATCCACCTGACTGTACACTTCTTTGCACTATTGTGCATCAAGGCAGTAGTGTATCAGGCAAGCTTGGTTTGTATGTATGAAATGTTGATAACGAAAGGGTAGTTGATGCACTTGTTCAAGTGTTTGATATGTTTAGGTGTTGTATATGAGACAGTGGTTCAGGCTGCTGGTCAAGGGAGCAGGACAAGTTGCAGTGGTGAGAAGGGGATGGGATGTTGTTGTATGTGGTTGATGAAGGAGCAAGGTATGTTTGATATAAGTGTTTGGTGGTGGTTACTAACTGAAGTGAAGGATTGGTGTAGGAATGGTTTCAGCAAGTATGGGGTTTTGGTTGTAAGTAATGTGTTGACAGTTGATGACTGTGAGTTTGCGATGTTGTTATGCAGAGGGGAGAGTTGTGTTTGGTGATGATGTATAGATGACAGTGGTATATGTTATTCAGTTTAATTTGGTATTATGTTTTTCAATTTAGTTTGGTGATGATGTATAGATTATTAACACTTTAATTGATATATGTTTATTTTGGTATTATGTTATTCAGTTTGTATTTGCCATCAAATTTAATTTTGAATGATTGTAATATTGCATGCAATAATTGTTTGTTATAATCAATAATAGAGGGATTAGTTTGCATCGGTTTTCAACAACAACCTATGCAACAAGTTCCTTTGTTGCATCCGTTTTCATTACAACCGATGCAACATGTTCCTTTGTTGCAACCGTATTTTGCATCAGTTGTTAGTAACAACCGATGCAAAAAGGACTGTTTTGCATCGGTTTTAGAACTGATGCAAAACTGTTAAGCCTGTTGCATCGGTTGCATGTGCATCGGTTGCATGTGCATCGGTTGTAGAACTGATGCAACAAGGGGGTTAACAACCGATGCAAATGGCATGTTTTGTAGTAGTGATGGTATACTATTCAACATATATGCTACAATTCTAGTGTATATCCTTAAAAGGAAAGAGGAAACCAATGCCATGCATCATTGATCAAACCATGCCTAACAAATTTCTATTCCTCCTTTCTGAAACACCTTTGTGTTGAGTATAAGGAGGAGTGATTTAAGAGAGAATCCCATTCTTTTTTGGGAACTCTTGGAGTTCATATCCAATGTACTCACTGCCTCGATCAGATCAAAGTATTTTAATGTTTCTATTAGTCTAGTTTTATACTTCGTTCTTATATTCTATGAATTTATCATAGATCTCTGATTTGTGTTTCATGAGAAATACATACCTATATCCAAATAACTCATCAGTGAACGTTACGAAGTATGAGATTTAGCCTTTGGTAGTTATATACATAGGACCAATTACATCAGTATGTACTTATCCATAGGGTTCATCGACTCTTGCATTTCTCCCACCGAATGGATGCATGGTCATTTTTTATCTTTTTTTAAGAAAATGAGTGGCGCTCTTTCGAAGAGAGCACCCATGTACTTATATGACACCCTTAAAAAGGTAGCTGCTAACAAGCTTGGCATGAAGCTCTTCTCCACAAGCCCTTACAATAATAAAAATAAAATTAACCCCCCACAACCTAGTAAATACAGTTTGAATATATATATATATATGAATATGAATATGAATATACAAAGATGAAGAGAAGGAGCAAGTCCAAAATATGTACATCAACGATATCGGAATGATGAGAATACGGTCGAAATAATAATGTTGGACATAGCAAAACATCACCAAAGGTGAAAGTTGTAAGATCAGATAAATTTTGAACATAAGTGCCTCCATAAGCCAACCAGATGCATTTAACATAGCATCTACAGTAATATATTAAGTGCAAATACCTCTAGCTAAGATATTATAGCTGTTTAAAACTTGAAAACAAATACTAGACTAATATATTTATGAATATGTATTTAAGCTAGATAGTAACAACTATCAGTTGGTGTCTACATGTATCTACATATATAAAGGTAGGAAAAATAAGAATCTAGAAAACATGATAGCTGAAAATAATATCAATAAAGCAATATAAATAATATATTTTGCCTTTAAGATGCGATATTTAAGTATATAATGATTCAAAATCAAATGATTATAGAAACCCTTAGTTTCCTAACTCGTTTAATCGTTTCTTACTAATATGGCCTAGTTTACAATGTTAAAGGTAACCATCATTTACTTTATACGCATTATTATTTCAATACAAAACACACGATTCATACTAAGTACATAAATGTCATTATTTAAAGCACTAAAACCAACTGTTTATTTCCATAACAAATATTCATAATATTGTCATTACAAACAAAACCATATCTATTTTCTATCAAACGGTAAAGAGAAATTATTCCATAATAATTTGGTACATAATAGCAATTATATGAAATAAAATCATGTTCACTAACAAGTTTGATATGCCACTCCCTTATCGCTTCAGTAGATAAATTAAGTAGCTGCATTTGCAACTTGGAATTCCATGCTTCCTCTTCCCAAGGGCCTCTACTCCTAAGTCCTTGTAACAAATTACATATATGACTTCCAGATTTAGTATCTAAAACCCAACTAGAAGCACTTATAGATAAACATTTTCTATAAGACCTTTAGCAGCGGAATCTGATTCCTTCCCCTTAAGTATCTCCAAATTATCCAGATTGTTCCTCTTCTAATGTCCTTTCTTCGAGCGAAAATGATAGTTGTTATTCTCTTGCACCTCGGATTTTCCTTTGCCACCCTTCAACTTACGCTTTCTCTTCTTCGAATTCGAGGAAGAGGTAACCTCAAAAGCAAACACAACATTTGGTTCTTTCACGAATGTACTCTCGGCCATCCTTCACATATTAAGGAGTTCCATGATAGTACACTTCTATGAGTTCATACTAAAGTTCTATATGAATGGATCGAAATGCAGAGTCAACGACCCAAGAATCAAATCGGTCTAAAGCTTGGTTTCAAGCATAGTTCCTAACTTTGTCAACCTTTCAATGTACCCAATCATAGTGAGTACATGACCTTGAATCAAGGTTCCCATGCTCATCTTCAAATGGAACAACTTCCATGAGATCTCGTACCTTGCAGTATGAGACTTCTTACTTTACAAATTTTGTAGGTGTTCGAACATTTCACGAATATCCATGTTCTTATGCTATATTTAGAGCTTGATGCTTATAGCCGACATCATATAGTAGCGGTCAAACTTTCAGTATAATGACCAATTTCATAAGCTTTAATTTGTTCGAGTGTGGCATCCTTATTGGGTTTAGCTAATGGTTCACTGGTGGCAGCATACCAAAGTTTTCATGGGTGAGTGCGGTCTTAAAGTTTCTTAGCCAGTATTTGTAGTTTGCACCAGTACGAATAATGGCTTTATAGTACAATTTAATTTACACAAATCCATTAAAGTAAATTAGATAACATTACATATGTTCTTATACTTATGATATTAGTTTATTTTATTTATCTAATAGGGCTCCCACAAAATTATGCATCTCTCAAAACCCCTAAAAGAGTTATAAGAATTTCATAAATTCCTTTAGTGGGTGTTAGGACTCATTTATCATATTACTACAACCTAGAGGTGCTCAATAAATTTGGTCTCCATAAATGGTAAGTAACACTTTACTAATTATATCTCTTATATAACTAACATTATTTTAACCATGCTCCTAGTCATCTTCATGACCTTAATGGTGCTCAACAAATAATAAAGTACATTAGATACCTTAAACTCATTATTTCGCGATATCCTAAGCGGAGTTATGTAATACTTGAGGGTGCTTGGCAAAGTTGCATTACATTCTTACTTATTTAGGGATAATATAAACATCGACTTGGATATTCTATGACTTAGAGGTGCTTAATAATCAAAGGTATGTAAGGTACTCTATTATATTATAAATAATGAAGAGCATTATTATTTTAAGTTCTTAATTAGAAATAATTTTATAGTGTTATCAACTATTTCAAAGAGATGAGTATAAATCATGATATCATATATCATCATATACATCCAATGTATACTCCCTTAAGTCTCATAGGTTTTAATTTAGAGAGAATTAGGGAGAAGGACAAACTTTGAAAAAAAAATTAAGCGGAAGGACATGAAGTTTTATTTTTAACCTGAAGGACAAATGCTAGTTATATTTAGCATTATATTCAAATTTTACACTATACAAAATGCTAGTTATAACTAGCATTATATTCAGTTTTACACTATACAAAATGCTAGTTATAACTAGCATTGTCCTTCAGCCAAAAAAATAAACTTGTTGTCCTTCAGCCTAAAAAAATTTCTAAGTTTGTCCTTGTGCCTATTTTCCTGGTAAATTTATTTAGCCTCCCATTTTTATTTATACATATAATATGTGTGTGTTTGTGTGTATCTTAATTATTATAACATTTATAAATTATTAAGTTATATATAAACCTATATGAATTCTTTCTTCAATTAAACAAAAATAATTAATTATAAATATAACATTTTTTTTATTAAATCTAAAACAATTTTAAATTTCTTTATAAAATTATCTAATTATTGTTTTAAATTAAAAATTTTATTTTCATTTTATAATATTTAGATACACTTATTTGAATTAACCTAAGGCTTAGAAAACTTCCGAACCTTCCATAAGGGCACATACCCATGGAATAGACCATTTTAACAAATTAGGTAAATGTTAGGAGATTTTGAGGTTTTTCAATTATAAGAACGTTCCATGAACTTCTCGTTAGTTTAAGAACCTTTCCATTAGGCATCCATCAAACTTTTTTTTCAAAAGAATAGCCCTAGTGTTGGTTTATTATTCACATAAACACAATTTGGGCTTTAATACCATTGTTCATCTAGATGCATTGGCAATGGGGGTGAACAGTGAATATAAAAAAAATTCTTTTTATCGATTTGCACAAGATCATATTTGTATTTGTATGAATAATAAATTTTGCACTAAATCATATTTAGTATTTACTAATAAAAGAGTTTAGAAATATTTTAATTTGTTCAGTGTTATTTAAAATATTTGTCTATTTATTATTTTTTAGTAATAATATTTTATCATTAACTTAATTTAGTTATATGTTATTATATTTAATATGTTTATATTCATAATACAAACATCACAACTATATTCAAAGTATAATCCAAACTAGGGGTAATATGGGAACTGTGTATAACTAACCGTTGTAACTTATGGTTAATAAATGTATAGGCAATAATTATATGTCAATAATGATGTCAAATGGTTATACAAATACATCAAATAATTAAATTTTTATTTACATAAATATAAACTAATTTTTTCAGCCCTTTTATTTTAACTAATATATATATATATATATGAACATAATTTATTTAAAGTATAATTTATTGTATATATAAATGGTTTAATTTATACGTATATATAATTATTTATATTCAATATTTTGTTAATTAATATTTAAATTCTATAAAAATATGTTTAATAATTTGAAATTCAAATTTAAATAGGTTTGACCTTTTTAAAATAAATATCTTCTGATTTATAAGTATATATATATATATATTATTTTTAATTTAAAATAGACGCCAATAATTTATGAATTCATTTTATTTTGTAATAAAAATCCAATCAAATTTATTATATTTAAAATTTAAAAATTTTAATTTTTAAAACATGTTTAACTTCTTAAAAAATATAATGTTTTTTGAATTTAAAGTCTTTAAAATAAAATATTGTTCTATTGAAATTTCCATAAGGAAATTTATATCTATATCTGCATACATACATGTATAAATATGTAAAACAATTTTTTCATTATAGGCTGAAAAAGAAATAATTTATTTTAATATTAAAACCCAAAAATATTTAGTATTATAAATTTATAAAATATTTATTTTAATATGTATAAGATCATATCCGAAATTAAAACTAGTTTTTTATATAAATCGAAAGTAAATTTACTAATATATTTTTTATATTTATTAAATTGTTTATTAATTACTACTAAAATTAATTTTAGTTTTTTAACTTAATATCATGGCAGTATAACCATATGTGTGTGAACACGAATACACGTACGCACACGCGAGCGTGCGCGCGCGCACACACACACACTCTTATATATATATATATATATATATATATATATTAATGGATGATTACCTTTGACATTGCAATCCAGCTGATTGTAAAATACTTCGATTGTTTGTTATCTCCTCCATCTCCTTGGTTAAGGGTATTAAGGTTGTCTCCTAGGCTTCATCAATGTCCACTAGAGGTTAGGGTTTTGTTGGTTTAGGGCAAAGAGTAATGAGAATGGAGGCTAACTATTTATATACCACGAAATATCAAATATTTCCCTTTTTTTCTCTCAGACCATAGGAGATTAGGTCCCCTTTGCCCCTTTTGCTATGGCCAGCCCCTATTTGACACATTTCTTATCACAATGCCAAATTGACACCTTTGATTCAACCAATTAATTATTTTATTTAAGCTCATTTTTTAATTGAATTAACTTACAATTTTTATACATCATTTTGATAGATTTTTAAGCTTCAATAAATAATTTAAATGTCATAAAAACTTAAAGAAACATTTATATTAATTTTATTATTAATTTATTGCATTTATAAATTAATTTTACATTGGTAAAATCCAGAAATAACTAACAAATCGGTTATGGTCACTCTCTTTTGTAAACTCAGTCCTCGGCAAATATTTAAGCAAAAACACTGAATCCTATACGGACGTTCCTGAAGTACAGCATTAGACACAAGTTCAACGCTTACAGGGAAAAATCAAAGTTTAATATATAATAAGCTCACTTAGTAATGAAGTTTAGTACATTTATTCTTTTCATCATCACTCTATCACTTAGGTATCTAGAGTTTGGTCTTAGATATAAAACTTTACTAATATTTGTACTTAATTACATAGACCCCTTTAAAGTCTTTGGTTAAATGTCATAACATTTATAGATTTACCAGTTTACTCTTGCCACAAATTTTGAATTTCTAGTTGACTACCAATTATGGTGATACTAACCTTCTACAACGAAGGAGACGAATCCTCCCTTGGGTAGTGTTCACTCTAAATAATTCGATGTAAATACTCAAATATAGCTATAACATGATCGTGATTTCATGTGATTGACCATAATCAAAGTATAGTCTGGTTACTCAGGATCAACAGTACCCTCAAGTTCGAAAACTACTTTACGTCATTATTGTTTCCACATAAAAGAAACAAATCCTTTGTACGACCTGAAATTTCGGACACTACGTATTTAAATATCTGAATTATTTAAATATTTGAATCATGGATTAAATGTTGTTAAAATGATTTAGTAATTTTTTTGACCTCATTTTAAATCATGAGTAATTATGGTAAAGTTGTTTGGGAAAAATGTTTACAAAAATAAATACTTTGAAAAATTATCGATATTGTGATCGAGAATCGTTTTATCAATTAACAACTTTTTAACTGTCAGAAGTTGTTCAGATTTTTTTTAAATACATTAATTTGTTTAGGAATTAAAGAAAATGAAATAAAAATATTTTTCCATTTATGGAAATAAACTTTATGGATGATGTCATGCATAAGGTAAGGGAAGATACTTAGGAAATTAGCATAAATAGAAAGTCTTAAAAGTTAAGTAAATGATAAAGGAGAAGGGATGTTTGTAATTAATGTCATAAGGGTTTTCAGGGGTTTTTGGTGTTTTCCCAACACATTCCTAAGCTTATATAAAGAGGGCCATACCCTCAGTAAATAATCATATAAAATCAAATAAACTTGAGATGAAGTAGGAGGGTTGAAAATGGTGGATTAGTGCTTAAGTACTGATCCATTTATCACTCTCTAACTTTTTCAAAAGTTAACCAAATCTTCTCTGATCTGTTCCACACTTTGAATTTGCCTAAGACACCATGGCAAACATGATTAGCAAGTAAGAAGTGGGAGGAGGTAAGAGAAAGAGGGGGAGGTTGGATGGGCTGTGAGCATGGAGGAGGAGGAGGAGGGTGTTGGCTTTGGTTTGGAAGTGCTAAAGGTTGGACCTTTAGGCTTGTGCTAATGGAAAGAGGTGGTTCTTTGGCTCTTATGGTTTTGTGCTTGGGTTAGGCATGGATCTATGTGAGTTCTCTCACTATCTTGTTCATATATATTGTGTACATATACGTTGTGTTTGAATTATAAAGTTAAAGTGATATTAACTAAGTAAAGTTATAAACTTTGGACCCCTCTTGCTCTTGAAAGCAAATGATAACTTTATATTACATAAACTCGGTTCTAATACCCACCTAAACATGTGGTGTGGCCTTGACTTGATTTTTAAATGGTTGTTTAACTTGTGTGTTAAACTAAAGAAAGTTTGAAAGCGTTGAACGAGAATTGTTGGTATAAGTGCACTCTTAATCCTTTGTTTTCGGGAATTTTTATAAATAAATGGAAAGATATTACTAGGGATTTATTTTGATGGTTTTTAATTACCCCAATGCTAGTACTTACTATAAAAATTTCAAGTCTCAAATCGTTTGTTTAAGTGGTTAAAACTAGTCACAAAGATGGTGCTTTTCAATGTTGTTTTAACAAAAACTTTTAATAGCATTTATAAGTGTTGTAGTAAGTCGCTTATGGTTTTAAGTGTTTAAAATGCAACATTTTAGTTTTTTTTCACGATTTAAATGGTTTCTAAATTATTTTATTTATAAAATCTTTCTATGGAAGTTCTTATAAAATGTATTTGAGTATGAAAAAAAGAATAGAAATTTAAATATAGTTTTAATGATTATTTACGAATTTTGAAAGTAAATTGCTGCAAAATGTAAAATATTTTTGTTTAATCAAACTTCTAAATCAGTTATTTTCAAGTAATATTTTTCATAGATATTTAAAACCTGTTTACAAGTATTTATTATTTTATATATACCAGTTTTGACAAAGGCGATTGACTAGGCTTAATACTAAAAGCCGACGAGTAAACTTGTCTGGTTGTGAGTTTCAAGAATGAGGTGTTTAGGCAAGGCTTGAAGCTACCAGTGCCCAAACTTACCTAGCTTCACTCTTGAATGAGGAGAAGTATAAGTATAAATGTCGAAAATGTATTAATCTTGTTGTTTGCTTACTTGTTTAAAAAGGTAATTAACTTTGCTTAACTCTAAAAGCCGACGAAGTAGACGTATCTATTTCTGAGAGTTAAAGATTGATGTCGAGTAGGGACGAAGCAATAGAGCTCTAACCTACCAGGATTCCCTCTTGAAAGAGGAATAGTTAAGTCAGGAATGTTGAAAACGGGTTAACAAGGTTGTTTGTTACTTGTTTATGGAAATCATTAATACTACACTTAACACAAAAAGCCGACAAAGTAGGTTTATTGATTTTTGATAGTTAAAAGTTAACATCGAGAAGGGACGAAGCAATAAAGCTCTTACATACCGGTTTTCCTCTTGAACAAAGAATAGTTAAGTCGGGAATGTCGGGAACGAGTTAAGTATATGAACATTGATTTGTATAATCAATTGTTTTAACTAGATAATCGATTAGTTGACTATCGAACTTAAATTATTATTAAACTTCGATCATCAAAAAGATAGTTTTAAGGATAATATAAGTAAATGAAATGGTTTTCGGTTTGTTGTGACAATGTGTTAATAACATTCGTCTTTAACCCTTTTTTATTATACTTATGAATGTAAATAATCTTTAAAAGGATGTTTTAGAGGCAAACATAAGTGAAATGGTTTTGGGTTTGTAGTGACAATGTTTAAGTAACATTAGTTTTAAACCTTTTGAATGATTTCTGAATATACTTCTACCATTTGGGATAAGTATATGAATACTTTTTTAAGTATAAAACGAGTAAAGGTTTAAGGTAAGAATCTAGTTAATGATTTATGAATATACTTATACCATTCGAGACAAGTATATGAATACTTTTTGAAGTATTAAAAAATTACAAATGGATAGTAGAAATTCATAAATGATGTTTTGTTGAGTAAAAGAAGTTTTACTAATTAAGGACGTTTCAATTAATAAAAGATTAATTAAAGAAAAAGGGGATTAAAAGTCGCTTATGACACTTGACCATGCTTTGTATGACTTGATCGTGCTTTGTATGTTTACTCGTTTATGGAAACATTTAGTCGTATACTTAGCTCTAAAAGCCGATGAAGTAGGACTGTCTATCCATGGGAATTAAGACGGATGTTCGTGTAGAGATATGAGCAATAAGGCTCTATCCTACCGGCTTCACTCTTGATCGAGGGATAATGTTAGAGAAAAATATCGGAAACGTGATAAATATACGAGACTTAGTTTCCATATGTAATCGTTCTCATTATCTTTTAATGACCAAATTCATCAATTCAGCCTTGGAGAGACCGAGATCTGTAAGTGTTTTACTTACCGAAAACCACTTTAAGGCTGAGATACATGTTCTATCTATTGGAAGTGTATCTGTTCGAGATACATGGATCTATATGGAGATTCAATATCTATTTAAAATGCTTGAACACATGCAGTTATTTGTGATCTATTCAGGGTATGGAAATCCAGATTTGATTCCGATATCTATTCAATTTGGAGACTCTGTGTGGTGATCTGTTCAAGATGAAGGAATCCAATTTGGAATTCGTGTTCTGTTCGAGGGATGAAGGCTCGTGTGAAAGATGCCGAATGTAACCTCGACATCAAAAATGACAGAAAACAGAGTAGGGCACACAACCCAGGGTATTGCTAACCCACGATAGAGTATATCAACTCTATATCTAGAGATATTTATCGATTGTTGACCGGTAGGAGTTGATGGTACTTGGTTCCATGTGGTTCGGGATCACTCGTTTGTGCGTGGGCTAGTTATGTTTACCTTAATGGTATATTTTATCTAGAGATTATGACACTCGGAGGTACTTTCTTACCCTTATTAGGAGGTTGGCCTCAGTTTATCTGGGGATGTCTCCACAGAAAATCAAATACGCAAACGTTCCTTATCGAATTTGGTTGTACTCCTAATATGCTATTGAATGTAACAAATGTAACCATTCTAGCCATGTTATAATATTTATATTCTACACCTTAGACATTATCTATTATATCACCTTATGTACCTATTACATGGTGGTTATTTTGAGGGGATAATCATTATGGTATTCTATGCGGTCTCAAAAGTACTATTATATATTGATCACATATTTCTTGAGTTTCTCATACTAGACTTACGTATGATGCTTGGTTTTTTATTTTCCATAAATTCCTCGCATGCTCTTTCGAGTAGTTTGAGAGAAGCAGGTTTTTCGTTGATGTTCATTGGAACTCGAGAAGACGAGCTGGATGTTTTTACCTACCATAGTATTCTTATTTCTACTACATTACTATTGTATATATCATCTTCTATGAGGATAAGTTTTTATAACTGTCCAGGCTGATGATGGTACTTAGGTTTTGTAACTCTTAGATTTTTATATCGGAGTAACCATTTGTATTGTTCCTTTGATATTATATTATCGTTCCGCTGTGAGATTCTGATATTGTGTTCTATTCTTTGTTATTCTATTTCTTTTTATTTTTATTTCACCCTAACAATTCGTCCTTCCGACACTTGAATGCTTGGCACATGAATACCGTGGATGTACTAGTGTCAATATTCAGGGTCGAAAGGGTGGGTCGTTGGACTTGGTATCAGAGCTGAAGGTTAAGCGAGAACCTTGGCTTTTGTGGGTATAACTCTTTAAGAGATAGGGTGGTGGAATGCACTAGCATGAGTGGAGTGTAATATACATATGAGAGCATATTTGTATTTGTTATAAACGTATACCTTATTGGTAATTATAACTGCGAAAATTAAAGATCTTATATAAGGTAACTTATATAAGTGAATTGTCAAAGTATAGTTTAATTAATGTAGGGATTAATGATGTTCATTCATTACCCTTCATTACTTAGTTTAGCCATGCTCAGCCAGTTTATGAGCATTGCTATCCCTTGTAGAATGATTTGACATGCTCGACTAGTTTATGAGCATTATTATCATTTGTAGATTTGGTGGCTTAGTCGTGCATGGCCAGTTTATAGGCATTAACTATCATTGGTTGATTGTTTATTTGTGCTCGACCATTTTATGAGCATTTTTACCTTTTCACAATATGGGTTGGGTAACAGTATTTGTAGATACATTGAAACGAACACCTTGTGAATTTAGTTTCATAAGTTGACTATAAGGCGTTCGGTGATAATGTTGAGCTAAAAGTTAACTTTTATAAAAGTTTAATTTAGTCAAAGGTGTTTATTTCAATCTAAGAAAGATGAGATATTTTGGGAATAAACATTTCTGAAAAGATTTTATATAATAAAGTAACTTTCTATATGTATGGTTTATAAAACATGGTTTATGAACAAGAAGGATTTAACCAATATTTTGAGAACTTATATCCCGGTGTCCTTGAAAATGTTATTTCAAGATTTTGGAAAAATAATAGTAGTAATATTTGAAAATAAGTATTTGGGAAATTGGTTTATAAAAGTTGAGATCATGGTACTCAGTAATATTTACGAAGTATTTGATACCGTTTTGAAATGATTTTGATTAAGTCCGAAAGGCATGAATTAGATATACTAAACTTATTTCTATCGCTTGAAAATAATTTTTTTGATGACTTCAACATCATCAGCGTTCATTTTGAGGTTTCTAAGTGGGAATGCTATAGGGTTGTTTTAGTAAAATAAATTTCAATTTAATTTCCAAAGTATGATTTGGTATACAAAAGATATATATATATATATTATTTCAGAATGATTTGAAATAAAAACTCGGTCTTTAGTTCTAAAGTTTTTCTTTGGAAAGAGATTTGATACGAAATTTTTAATATAGAAAAGTTTTATATGCATACTATGTAGGGTGCCCGAGTGGTAGTGGCATAGCCCATATTAAATGTTGGAACCTTTCATGTTTTCCCTTTTTGGGTAAAGTGTGTTTAATAAATTAATGAAATTTGTTAAGCTATTTTATGGACACATGTAGCCTATGCATTAGGATTGTATGGTATGTGCATCATATTATAATATGTAGTTTGGTAGTTTTTTTTTTGGCAAAGCCAGCGGGGTTAACTGGGCCCTTACCAGATTTATTGCAAAACAATAAATGGTACAGAAGTATACAAAGGAGAACAAGGAAAGAACACGGGAAAAAAAAGAACAAGAAAAGCAAATCAGGCATCATTCCCATATTTGCAACAGATCAGAACAGAAACCAGAATTGTAATTCTTCATTTGACAGAAAGTGCCACTCTTAATTTCATGCCAAATATCTTCCATATTCTTTCTCTCTTTGTCAAAAAGTATTGCATTCCTTTGTCTCCATATAACTTTCATATATACCTTCATACAAACAGCAATCATCCTTCCCACCTCATTTTTGATCCTAGCAGTTGAGTAAAAAATATCCCAGACTTCACCAGAGATTGCAGCAGCAAAATTTATACCAGTTTTCAACCCAATTCTAAGCAAGAGAAAATGAAGGGCGGGACAATCAAAGAAAATATGTTGGGCAGACTCATCATATTGGTCACAAAACAGGCATTTCAGAGTGTATCCCATGCCATATTTCCTCAAAACATCTCTAGTTAACAAGGCTTGGCTAATGACTTTCCATAGCATCAAGTTTTCTTGAGGATGAGAATCCGATGACCAGA
This sequence comes from Allium fistulosum, assembly GCA_030737815.1. Lineage (NCBI taxonomy): Eukaryota > Viridiplantae > Streptophyta > Magnoliopsida > Asparagales > Amaryllidaceae > Allium > Allium fistulosum. Next base: position 697,523,149 of record CM060904.1, read on the forward strand.
TAACAGTGCTCCATTTAGAAGCAGGTAGGGGAGCAGAGGCATTGATGTAGTTGTAAGCTCCTTTAATTGTATGAGGCTTGAAGTCCCAAATAACATTATCATATTTTGGATTATGGGAGAAAAGTTGATGCATATCATCCCACAACTGCCTTAGGAACTGATTACTAGTGTCAGGGAGCACAATTTTTCCATCATAAATGTAGTCAATAGCCTTGGCATCAATGTGAATACCAGACTGCACAATGTGATTATAGTCACATAAAGTAGACAAGATAATGCCACTACTGACCCAGGGATCATGCCAGAACCTGACAGTAGAATAAGCCTTAACAGGATATAGAATCAAGGGAAGAAAAACATCTCTCAATTTCAGTATACTTCTCCAAATCCAACTACTATTCTGAGGAATGGCCATGCCCCAAAAATTCCTAATCTTAATATAATAGCGCCAAGCCCAATCAACCCAAATACTATCTCTCCTGTTGATTAGATCATCAATATGTTTACTAATTGCTGCTTTGTTCCACATCCTGACATCAATAACACCAAGACCACCCATTTCCTTCGAGGCTTCAAACTTTGAAAAGGAACATGGCAAGAGCTTTCTATTGTGGATACTACCTGTCCAAAAAAATCTGTTCATAGCAGACCTAACTTGTTGCACTAACCTAACTGGTAGAATCATAGCACGAGCCCAGTAAACTAGGGAAGAAAAAACAGTTGATTTTATCAGAACTAATCTACCACTCTGAAACAGTTGCCTATTTTCCCAAGCCTTCATAACAGATGTGATTTTGTTGTAAAGAGGAAGGCAGACAACTTTAGAAATTCTTTTTGAAATTAATGGAAGACCAAGATACTTCATATCAGAGGCCATGGATGAAAAACCAATGTGTCTTTGCAAGGCAGCTGCATGAGCATCACTAACTCCAGAGACTAACAAAGAAGTCTTGCCTTGGTTAATTTTAAGACCAGTCATTTTGTAAAAATCTTGCAATGCCTCAGAAATAGAACTTAAGGAAGGTAACTCAGGCTTAGTGAACAACATCACATCTTCGGCAAACATTATTGAAGTAATATGTAGATGTGCACACTTTGGGTGATACTTAATTAATTTTTGAGAATACCTTTTTTGGAGAATAACAGTAAGGACTTCCATGACTAGCAAGAATAAATAAGACGATATAGGATCTCCTTGCCTTATTCCTTTACTACTTCTAAAGTTTCCAACCGAACGACCATTAATGACAACAGAGAAAGAAGGAGAAGAAATGCACGCATATATCCAGGACACAAAAATTTTAGGAAAGCCCATCATAGCCATAACCCTGACTATGGATGCCTAGTGAATGGAATCATAAGCCTTAGATAAATCAATTTTAACAGCTGCTGCAGTGGGGACCTTATTTTTACCATAACCTTTCAGTAATTCCTGAGCTAGAAGAAGATTATCGAGAATACTTCTAGTAGGAATAAAAGCAGCCTGATTTCTAGAAATAACAGATGGAAGAACTTTGACTAAACGAGAAGCAAGAATTTTAGAAATACATTTGTATAAAACATTACAGCAAGAGATGGGTCTGAAAGAGGAGACACTAGTAGGATTATTGACTTTGGGAATAAGAGCAATGTTAGTACAGTTAACTTCACCTAGCAACTTACATTTGTTGAAAAAATTGTGTATGGCTCTACAAAACTCACTTCCCAACACACTCCAAGTGGATATAAAGAAAGTCACATTTAAACCATCTGGACCACCAGCAGATTGCTGATTCATAGAAAAGAGAGTTTGTTTAATTTCCTCATCAGTGACAGTGTTAATTAGAGTATCAGCTTCCTGGGAAGAAATATTAGGCAGAGGGAGAGAGGTTATATGGTCAAGATCAGGAATAAAACCATCAGAGTTACCAAGCAAATTGGAGAAATAGTCAATAAATGCCCTATCAACAGAATCAGAAGTAGAATAACAGGAACCTTGATCATCGAAAATGCAATGAATGTTCTCTCTCGCATGCTTGACTTTAAGAGAATCATGAAAAAACTTTGAGTTTTTGTCTCCTTCAGCAATCCATTTATTGTGCAGTTGTTGTCTCTTCATACTAGCCTCCAGGAACAAAGCATCATTAACCTCTTTGAATAATTTACTTTCAATTTCTGCAGCTTGAACATCAAGAGGGTGCTCCATCATGTAGTCCTGTTGCTTCTTCAGCTGTTCCTTTAGTCTTGATGACAGCAGGTATCCATTGCCAAAAGTAGTGGAAGCCCACAATTTGATCTCCTGCTTAATATATTTTAGTTTCCTGCAAAACTGGTACATAGGGTTACCAAAACAAGTAAAATCAGAACTAGCTTTAGAAACTAAAACAAGGAAATGTTCATGTTTGACCCACGCATTAAAAAATTTGAAACTTCTCTTTTCCTTTTTAAAATGGGGACCAAGTGTTAAGATTAAAGGGGAGTGGTCAGACAGAATAGGCTGGGGAAGGAAAACAGAAAGGGAAGGCCATTGGGAGAGAGCTTGAAGGTTGCAAAAGGTGTGATCAATAGTAGTGAAGGTTCGAATACCACTTCGACTTCTATTATTCCATGAATACCTTGCTCCCGATTTGTTAACCATGATCAAATCAGAATCATGAACAGCTAGGTTGAGAGGATCAAGATCATTTGTTGTGAGAGGAGTTCCACCAGATTTATCACAGAATTCAAAGCAGGAGTTGAAATCACCCATCACAATCCAGGGGTGGGAAGATTGTCTTAATGGGGGCAAAGCATTGAAGAAGGCCTTTCTGGAGTTGACAGAATTGTCTGCATAAACAAAAGTAATATAGAAAGAGCATAGGGTTTGAATTTCATGGACATGAAAATGGATGTATTGTCTAGTTGTTAGAAGGGGAGAAAGAGATATAACAGTTGGATCATAAATGACTAGAATCCTACCGTAAGAGGCACTTTGAAGATTATGATGGAAAGTCCAGGCAGGATTGATATAGGTAACTGCTTTAGTAGATAAGGGTAAGTTTAGTTTAGTTTCAAGAAGTCCAAAAAGACAAATATTGTACTCTGTGATGATTCTTTTCACTTGATCAAGTTTCAAGTTACTGTGAGCTCCTCTGAGATTCCAAGATGCAATTTTATTTAACATGAAGCAATTTTATTCCAAGATGCAATTTTATTCCAAGATGCAATTTTATTTTCACTTGTAGTTTGGTAGTTTTCATTTGTTAATTGAAATGGGGTTTTCGATGATTTTTAATAGTCGGAAACTTTCGAATTGTTACAGAACATGAAGCAAAATGTTTTTATGTGAAAATATAAAGATGAGTTTATATAACACTAGAATTGAGAAGTTAGTAAGTTAAAACCAAGTTTTAAATTTGTTGAGCATACTCGTTATGTAAAATAAATTTCTTGTTTTGCATATACTCTTAGGATGTCATGGAGTATTGTACGAATATGAACTTAAGTTATAACTGCTTATAAGCTTGAAGTTATGTTTTATCAAATGTTTCATATATGATTTTAGTATAGAATGATATACTATTTGGATAGAGAATGTGATAAAATATATTGGTATAGTTAAGAAACCAATAGGATAAATACGTAAGTTGTATATAGATCATAATATTCGCATAACTATTTCTGATCCAGTATTCGAGCACATAATTTCGAGGTGGTTACACCGGTCCAAATATGGATTTTTCATTAGATTCTTGACGGCGAACACTTGATACGAATTCTTGATAAGATCCCAAATTTTTTTACAATAATATATGGCTATGCAAGGAGAGTGGAGGTTTCTAATCAAGGAACCTGATTGGAGTCCATACTAGAGAGGTCAAGTGATCTATACTATTTGGGAAGTGAAATTATATGATAGAGCAAGCGATCGAAATTGATTTTATGTACGGATGATCTATGTACATCATACGGGCTTAAGTATATTTGCATGCTAATTTTTGTTGGCTTAAGGAGTTTAGATGATGATTCTTCGATTTGTTATGAGGTAGCATGAATTATCGACTAAGTAATTACCTGAGGCTGTTGAGCGTGTGGTATGCTTAGTACGTTGTTTATAATACTTGTGCGATGTGAGGATATTTAAATTGAGTAAACCATGAGTTTTGTTTGCTAAGTGATTTTGAATACCGTTAAGTATTACAATGGGTTTTTTTTATTTGTTGCTCGTGTTGGAATTTCGAGGACGAAATATTCTAAGTGGGGGAGAATGTAACAACTTGGTATTTTGGACACTTCGTATTTAAATATTTGAATTATTTAAATATTTGAATCTTGGATTAAAAGTTGTTAAATTAATATAATGAGAATTTTAATCTCCTCTTATATCATAAGTAATGGCGGTAAACTTATTTTGGAAAAATGTTTACAAAAATAAATACTTTGAAAAAATATCGATAATGTGACCGAAAATCATTTTGTTGATAAACAACTTTTTAACCGTCAGAAGTTGTTTAGATTTTTTACATCACTTATTTGCTTAGGAATTAAAGAAAATGAAATAAAAATATTTTTGCCATTTATAGAAATAAACTTTATGGATGATGTCATGCATGAGGTAAGGGAAGATACTTAGGAAATAAGCATAAATGGAAAGTCTTAAAAGTTAAGTAAATGATAAATGAGAATTGATGTTTGTAATTAATGTCAAGGGTTTTGAGGAGTTTTTGGACTTTTCCCATCACATTTCTAAGCCTATAAACGAAGGGGCATTCCCTTAGGAAATAATCATACAAAATAAAATAAGCTTGAGATGAAGTAGGAGGGTTGAAAATGGTAGAAGTGCTTAAGCACTAATCCACTTATTACTGTCTAATTTATTCAAAAGTTAACCAAACCTTCTCTATTCTCATCTAAACTTTGCCTTTGGGCCTAGGACATCATGAAAAGCATGATTCGCAAGTAAGAAGTGGGAGAAGATGAGGAGAAGAGGAGCAACTTGGATGGGCCATGAGCATGGAGGAGGAGGAGGAAGGTGTTAGCTTGGGTTTAGAAGTGCTAAAGGTTGGACTTTTAGGCTTGTATTGATGGAAGGAGGTGGTTCATTGGTTCATATGCTTTTATGCTTGGGTTAGGCATGGATCTAAGTGAGTTATCTCACTATCTTGTTCATATATATTATGTGTGTATATGTTGTGTTTGAATTATAAAGTTAAAGCGACATTAACTAAGCAAAGTTATAAACTTTGGACCGCTCTTGCTTTTGAAAGCAAATGATATTTTTATATCATATAACCTCACTTCTATTACCCTCTTAAAAATGTGATGTAGCCTTAACTTGATGTTTAAATGGCTGTTTAACTTGTGTTAAATTGAAGAAAGTTTGAAAGTGTTTGAAACGAGAATAGTCGCTATAAGTGCACTTCGGAATCCTTTGTTTTCGAGAATTTTGATAAATAAATGGAATGATATTCTTGAGGATTGCTTTCATGGTTTTGAAGTGCCCTAATGGTAGTACTTACTATAAAAATTTCAAGTCTCCAATCATTTGTTTAAGTGGTTAAAACTAGTCGCAAAGATGGTGGTTTTCAATGTTGTTTTAATAGGGACTTTTACCAGCACTTATAAATGCTGTAGTAAGTCGCTTATGGTTTTAAGTGTTTAAAATGCGACGTTTTGGTTTGTTTTTCATGATTTAAATAGTTTCTAAATTCTTTTATTTATAAAATCTTTCAATGGAAGTTCTTATAAAATGTATTTGAGTATGAAAAAAAAGAATATAATTTTAATATAGTTTTAATGATTATTCACAAACTTTAAAAGTAAAGTGCTGCAAAATGTAAAACATGTTTTTATTCAAAATTCTAAATTAGTTATTCTCATGTAATATTTTGCATAGATATTTAAAACCTATTTACAAGTATTTCTAAAGTATTATTTCATATATATAAGTTTTGACAAAGGTGATAGACTAGCCTTAACACTAAAAGCCAAGGAGTAAACTTGTTTGTTTGTGAGATTCAAGAATTAGGTGTCTAGGCAAGGCTTGGAGCAACCAGTGCCCAAACTAACCTAGCTTCACCCTTGAATGAAGAACAGAAATGTTTGAGACATGTTAATCTTGTTGTTTTCTTAATTGTTTAAAAAGGTAGTTAACTTTGCTTAACTCTAAAAGTCGACGAATTAGGCTTATCTATTTTTGAGAGTTAAAGATTGATGTCGAATAGGGACGGAGAAATAGAGCTCTAACCTTTCGTTTTTTCTCTTGAATGAGAAATGATTAAGTTAGGAATTTCGAAAATGAGTTAAGTATACGAACATTGATTTGTATAAGCAACTATTTTAACTAGATAATCGATTAGTTGACTATCGAACTTACTTATTATTAAACTTCAATCATCAAAAAGAAAGTTTTAAGGATAATATAAGTAAATGAAATGGTTTTGGGTTTGTTGTGATAATGTGTTAATAACATTCATCTTTAACCTTTTTTTATTATACTTATGACTGTAAATAGGTCTTTAAAAGGATGTTTTTAAAGATAAGCATAAGTGAATTGGCTTTGGGTTTACAGTGACAATTTTTAAGTAACATTAGTCTTAAACATTTTGAATGATTTGTGAATGTACTTATACCATTTGAGATAAGCATATGAATACTTTTTGAAGTGTAAAGAGAGTTAAGGTCTAAAGTAAGAATCTAGTTAATGATTTGTGAATATACTTATACCATTTGAGATAAGTATATGAATACTTTTTGAAGTATTGATAAAGTAAATAGTATAAATTCATAAATGATGTTTTATTTAGTAAAAGAAGTTTTACTAATAAAAAAGGTTTTAATTAATAAAAGATTAATTAAACAAAAAGGGGATTAGAAGTCGCTTATGTGACATGATCGTGCTTTGTATGACTTGATCGAGCTTTGTATGTTTACTCGTTTATGGAAACCATTTAATCGTATACTTAGCACTAAAAGCCGATGAAGGAGTCTTGTCTATCCATGGGAATTAAGACTGATGTTCATGTAGAGATATGAGCAATAGAGCTCTAACCTACTGGCTTCACTCTTGATCGAGGGATAGTGTAAGAGGAAAATATCGGAAACGTGATAAGTATATGAGACTTGGTTTCCATATGCAATCGTTCTCATTGTCATTGCATGACCAAATTTGTCGATTCAATCTTGGAGTGACCGGGATCGATAAGTGTTTTACTTACCGAAAACCACTTCAAGGCTGAGGTACATATTCTATCTATTGGAAGTGGATCTGTTTGAGATATAGGGATCTATGTGGAGATTCGAGATATGTTTAAGATTCCCAAACACATGTAGTTGCTTGTGATCTTTTCAGGGTGTAGGAATCCATCTGTGATTCCGAGATCTATTATGATATGGGAATCCATGTGTGATTCTGATATCTATTCAAGTTGGAGACTCGTGTGTAGTGATCTGTTCGAGATGAAGGAATCCAATTTGGGATTCGTGTTCTGTTCGAGTGATGAAGACTCACGTGAATGATGCCGAACGTAACCTCGACATTGGAAATGATATAAAAATGAGTAGGATGCACAACCAGGAGTATTTCTAACCCATCATGGGGTAAATCAACTCCATATCTAGAGATACTTATCGATTGTTTGCCGGTGGGAGTTGATTGTACTTAGTTCCACTTGGTTCGGGATTGCTCGTTTGTGCGTGGGCTAGTTGTGTTACCTTATTGGTATATTTTATCTAGAGATGTACATCCCTCTGTGGTATTTTCAGACCCTTGTCAGGAGGCTAGCATCAGTTTATCTGGGGATGTCTCCAAGGAAAATCCAATATGCGAACATTCCTTATCGGATGTGGTTGTACTCCTAATATGCTGTTGAATGAAACAAATGTAACCATTCTACCTATGTTATAATATTTATATTCTATACCCTAGACATTTTTTATTATATCACCTTATGTACCTATTAGATGGTGGTTCTTTTGAGGGGATAATCTTATGGGATTCCATGTGGTCTTAAAAGTACTATTATATGTTGATCGCGTATTTTTTCAGTTTCTCATACCAGACTTGTGTCTGATGCTTGGTTTTTTGTTTTCCCTAAATCACATGCGTGCTCTTTTGAGTAGTCTGAGTAAAGCAGGTTTTTAGTTCATATTCATTGAAGCTCAAGAAGACGAGCTATATGTTTCACCTACCATAGTATTCTTATTTTTGATGCATTACTATCATACTTATCAGCATTTGTAAGGACAAGTTGTTATAACTGTCCAGGATGATGATGGTACTTAGGTTTGTAACTCCAAGATTTTTGTATCGGAGTAAGCCTTTCTATTTTTCCTTTAATATTATATATTATCATTTTGCTGTGAGATTCTGATATTGCGTTCTCTTCTCCCTTGTTCGTTTTTCTTTTCTTTTTATTTCACCCTAACAATTCATCCTTCCGGCACTTGGATGCTCGGCACACGAATAGCGTGGATGTATTAGTGTCGTTGAAAGGGCGGGTTGTTACACTTGGTATCAAAGCTAAAGGTTAAGCGAGAACCTTGGCTTTGGTGGGTATGATTCTTTAAGAGATAGGGTAATGGAATGCCCTCGCATGAGTTGAGTGTATTATATGTATGGGAGCATATTCGGATTTGTTATAGACGTATACCTTATTGGTAATTATAACTGTAAAAATTAAAGATCTTATATAAGGTAACTTATATAAGTGAATTGTCAAAGTATAGTTTAATTAATGTAGGGATTAATGATGTTCATTCGTTACCTCTCATTAACTAGTTTAGCCATGCTCGACCATTTTATGAGCATTGCTATCCTTTGTAGAATGATTTAACATGCTTGACTAGTTTATGAGCATTATTATCATTTGTAGATTTAGTAGCTTAGTCGTGCTTGGCCAATTTATGGGCATTAACTATCGTTTGTTGAATTTTTATTTATGCTTGATCAGTTTATGAGCAGTTTTACCTTTTCACTACAAAGGTTGGGTAACAGTATTTGTGGATACATTGAAACGAACACCTTGTGAATTTAGTTTCACAGTTTGACTATAAGGCATTCAGTGATAATGCTGAGCTAAAATTTAATTCTTATGAAAGTTTAATTTAGTAAAAGATGTTTATTTCAATCTAAGAAAGATGAGATATTTTAGGTTTAAACATTTGTGAAAAGATTTTATATAATAAAGTAGTTTTATTTAAGTATGATTTATAAAACGCGATTTATGAACAAGAAGGATTTAACAGATATTTTGAGAACTTAAATCCCGGTGTCTTCGAAAATATTTTTTCAGGATTTTGGAAAAATAATAGTAGTATTATTTGAAAGCAAGTATTTGGGAAATTGGTTTATAAAAGTTGAGATCATGGTACTTAGTAAATTTACGAAGTATTTGATATCATTTTGAAATGATTTTGGTTAAGTCCAAAAGGCATGAATTGGAAGTACTGAACTTACTTCTGTCGCTTGAAAATAATTTTGGTGATGATCTCAACATCATCGGCCTTCATTTTTGGGTTTCTAAGTGGGGATGCTACAGGTTGTTTTAGTAAAATAGATTTCCATTTAATTTCGAAAGTATGATTTGACATACAAAAGACATACTTATATTATTATTTCAAAATGATTTGAAATAAATTCTGGGTGTTTAGTTCTAAAGTTTTTCTTTGGAAAGAGATTTGATATGAACTTTTTAATGTAGAAAAGTTTTATATATATACTATGTTGTGTACCAGAGTGGAAGTGGCGTAGCTCTGAATGTATGTTGGAACCTTTCATGTTTTCCCTTTTAGGGTAAAGTGTGTTTAATAAATTATTGAAATTTGTTAAGCTATTTTATGGACACATGTATCCTATGCATTAGGATTGTATAGTATGTGCATCATATTATAATATGTATTTTCGTAGTTTTCATTTGTTAAATTAAAATGGGATTTCGATGGTTTTGGACAGTCAAAAACTTTCGAATTGTTATAAAACTTGAAGCAAAATGTTTTTGTGTGAAAATATAAAGATAAGTTTATATACACTTGAATTGAGAAGTTAGTAATTTAAAAACAAGTTTTGAATTTGTTGAATATGCTTGTTAAGTAAAATAAATTTGATGTTTTGCATATACTCTTAGGATGTCATGGAGTATTATACGAATACAAACTTAAGTTATAACTGTTTATAAGCTTGAAGTTTTGTTTATGAAATCTTTCATAAATGAGTTCAGTATAGAATGATATATTATTTGGATAGAGAATGTGATAAAAGATATTGGTGTAGTTAAGAAACCAATAGGATAAATACGTAAGTTGTACGTAGATCGTTCTATTTGCATGACTGCCCTTGATCTAGTATTCGAGCACATAATTTCGAGGTGGTTTACACTGATCCGAATAAGGGTTTTTCACTAGATTCTTGAAGGTGAAAAATTGATATGAATTCTTAATAAGATCCCAAAGTTTTCTTATCATAGTATATGGTTATGCAAGGAGAATGGAGGTTTCTAATCAAGGAACTTAATCGGAGTCTGTACTAGAGAGGTCAAGTGATCTATACTAGTTGCGAAGTAAAATTATATGATAGATCAAGCGATCGGAATTGATATTGTCTACGGATGATCCATGTACATTATACGGGCTTAAGTATATTTGCATGCTAAGTTTTGTTGGCTTATGGAGTTTAGGTGTGACGCCCCACCTCTATGCTCACAATAACAAAGAGTATTAAAAGAAATACTGTCTGTTATTACGAAGAATACGGCTGGATAGGAGCGACCATCCGTAGTTGGCCTTACACTAGTATTGGTTACCTCGATAGGAGTGGTATAAATTTTTCATTTTTCATCTCTTATTTGTTTACTCCCATCGACATACCCAATTCCAGTATAAAACGAACTACGATGGTTCAAAATAGTTTAGGACAATAAATATAATAATAACACAGATACTAAAAATGCGGAACATAGATAACAAAAGTATCATATATATATAACTGATGTCAGTTACAATACAATTGACACAATACATATGATACAACTACTACTGTCGACTCTGGAAGTTATATAAACAAGTACATTATCGACTAATATACATGAATACATATCAACCTATACTATGACATGACACTCCAAAAGATATGAAAAGTCTTCATAGCTCAAACAGCAACCCAAAGCAAGATATCTACAACCTGAAATAACTAGGGTCTGACCCGAGTATTAAATTCAAAAGAAAATAATACACGGGTCAGTCTAATTCAAACTCAGTTATTAATGCACAGAAGCAATAATAACCAATATCAAATAGACGACAGTCACAGAAATCTCGTATATCCAACTCTTCGATAAGAGAATCGGATAACGGCAGATATAACACTAAACAGTGTTAAACAACAAGTCAGCAAATCCAAATCATCAACAAAGATAAATAAAAAGGATTATCAATGAAGATAATTTAGAAAACAACAGAATTGTCTAAACGACAACTTACACAAAATCCAATTATTAAATAATAATTAGAAACTTAGAATCTAATTATCGAATAGATAATTAGACACAACAAAATGATCAATCGAACTGAATCAAATACAATTCCCAAATATTGAATTGAACACAAAACAATTCAAATAATTGAACCATCAATTAAAACGACAATTCAGTGTGGCTGCAATACACGCACGCGTGTACTACCGCGCCACTACCGTGATGAAATACACGAAAGTTCAATGAAAGTCACAAACGAGCACAAGGTCAATTCCAAGCTACAAGCTGGATTCAACTCAAGTGAATTCGAAAACAAATCCAAATGCAGTCAAGTGGTACAAGGCCTTATATATATGCAGTAAAATGGCTGCAGCATAATCAGAGATGTAGTACTATGTACCACAAAGCAAACCCATATGAACATGCACCAGTGGAACAACAAGGTACAAAGGACCCAGGTTGGCAACACATGAATTATGCACGCAACCTGAACATCAAATGTTCATAAAACCCAATACAGTGACACAGTAAAAACAGGTACAACATAAGGCACTAGTACATATGAGAATTAACTCAAGTACAATTTCAAAAATCAACCAACAACTCAGGCTCAAAGCAAATCCAAGTTAGATATTATCAAGCCAAAGTCAACAAGAACAGTGATCAAATGAAGTATAACTACAAATACCAAAGTACACAAAGCATGGGTCGGAATCAAACAAGTCCAGAGGAATACAAGCATCATGTGGCAGTGCAACCCGAAGTCAAGAACAACAGCTACAACTCAAATGCAAGCTCAACGAATCAAGTGAACACTTGTATACATATACAAGAAACTGAAGTGCAACCACAAATGCAATCATGTCCTGAAGAACAATGAACTCAAACTCGACCAAGACTACATGAGCCAAACATGAATCAGTGAATATGATACAGACATGAAGGCAGCAAGACTCAAGACAGTCAATTTACTCAACTAAATACACATACATATCTATAGCAAATGAAATAGTGGTAGCATAAGCAAGTGACACAGCTAGTTCGAACAAAGATTTCAAACTGCAGTTTAAAGCAATGTCGAGTCAACAGCAGTTTTTAAATGGTCAAGAGAATCAAAACTAAGTCCAACTCAATCAATGACGAAGTCATGCAACAGTTCACAAACTACAAATACCAAAAGGTCAAAGCCGAAGTCAGTGTTGAAATCAATGCCACAGGGATGAACACAAATGACCAGAGTCGAGCACTCAACATCGTCAAACCAGAATTGAAACCGTAGTCATCAAGAAATTACAAATTTGAAATCAATGCCGTGGAAACCAAGTAACCAAAAATATACGCATATGAACAGGTCAGAGACGTGGTGAACCGTTCAGATTCAAAGCCGTGGGAAACAAATATCGAACTATACGAAAATATACGAATTTGAATCAGTCAGTGAAATCTCAAGCATCCAAGCAATGATCAAACGGTCGAAAGCATAATATTGAAAAAAAACAGACGAACGAAAATTTAGGAGTTCGACTCCTATAAATTGAAATCAACAACATCGGCAATTTTAATCGAGTTCAAGCATTCAATCCAGTAAAGCAAAAGGAACAAATAACATACCAGAGAAAAGTCGAATTCGATCAACTTGAAGCAGTCGAACACAAGCCGAAAAAAGGATCGATTGCCGAAGCATAATAGAAGAACAACAAATTGCATTCGATCAAACTACTGAAAGTGGCAGCTTCAACAAAATTTTACAAGCCCTAATTTATTGAAGAGAAATGAAGACGAGCCACGAAATTAAACAAGTCGTGACAGCCAAGAAAAATCGAACAAGATCATATTTTCACAAAGTCAAAGTCAAGCTCGAAGTCACCAGAAATTCAAAAAACCAAACTGTGAAACCCAAAATCACGAAAATAAAAGAATTCAAACCCTAATTACACTTGAGTACGAATTAGATGTGAGTAGAACTCACCTTTGTCGAAGCGAAGACGAGCGAATGGAATCGGCAGAAGCCCTAATTTTTCGAACGAACGAACGAAGAAAATTTGAAGCCGCTATTATTCTTTCTTTCGTTTTGATTTAGGGTTTTCACGAAAATGAAATGGGGAATGGGTTTTTTCGAATCAACAAAAGAGAACGGCATTGACAACTATCACGGTAACACAAAAACCATGGGCTAGAATCAATTAAAAGCCCGCATAACCGTTTAGCAATTTTATCATCACTTTAATCATTAAATGACGATTATAAATTGAAGCTAAATCTCGGGTTGTTACAGACTCCCCTCCTTATAAAAATTGCGTCCCCGCAATTTTCATAATTAAAGTCATCTATAACAATTATTTCTCTAACATAAACTGGTTAAGGTAGAAAAATAAAAGTCGAGAATACAAACGCCAAAGAAATCTTTTATAAAAGAAATTCACACATTCTCAACAAAATCAAACTATCAAATAGATAATCAGAAAACAGCTAAACTGGATAAACACAATTATCAGCAATATTCAATTACCAATTAGATAATCAGAAATACAGAAATCACAAAACAGCAATATCTAATTATCGATACGATAATTAGAAAACAACAAAATCTAATTATCAACAAAGATGATTAAAAAGCACAAATCACAATTCACAAAACTGCAAATATCTAGTTATCTAACAATTAACTAGAAAACACAAACTTCATAATCAGCAAACTCTAACTATCAACAGAGATAGATAGAAAATAGCAATTCAATAAAATCAACATAATCTAGACTCAATTAGAGACTAGAAAATCTCATATCAATAAAATCAGCAATCAACCAATATCTAATTATCACAACCGATAATCAGGAAATACAAATCAACAAATATCTACTTATCAAAAACGATAACCAGAACTCAAATCAACAAATATCTAATTATCAAAAACGATAATCAGAAATCATCAGATAATCAGAAATCTCAAATCAACAAATATCTAATTATCAAAAACGATAATCAGAAATCTCAAATCAACAAATATCTAATTATCAAAAACGATAACCAGAATCTCAAATCAACAAATATCTAATTATCAAAAACGATAATCAGAAATCTCAAATCAACAAATATCTAATTATCTCAAACGATAATCAGAAACAACAAATATCTGATTATCAAAAACGATAATAAAAAACAACAAATATCTGATTATCTAAAACGATAATCAGAAAACAAATCAACAAATATCTAATTATCAAAAACGATAATCAGAAACAACAAATCAACAAATATCTAATTATCAAAAACGATAATCAGAAACAACAAATCAACAAATATCTAATTATCAAAAATGATAATCAGAAATAACAAATCAACAAATATCTAATTATCAAAAACGATAATCAGAAATCTCAAATCAACAAATATCTAATTATCTCAAACGATAATCAGAATTCTCAAATCAGCAAATATCCGACTATCAAAAACGATAATCAGAAACAACAAAAATCCGATTATCAAAAACGATAATCAGAAAACAAATCAGCAAATATCTAATTATCAAAAACGATAATCAGAAATTTCAAATCAACAAATATCTAATTATCTCAAACGATAATCAGAATTCTCAAATCAGCAAATATCCGACTATCAAAAACGATAATCAGAAACAATAAATATCTGATTATCAAAAACGATAATCAGAAAACAAATCAACAAATATCTAATTATCAAAAACAAAATCAGAAATCTCAAATCAACAAATATCTAATTATCTCAAACGATAATCAGAAACAACAAATATCCGATTATCAAAAACGATAATCAGAAACAACAAATATCCGATTATCTAAAACGATAATCAGAAAACAAATCAACAAATATCTAATTATCAAAAACGATAATCAGAAACAACAAATCAAAAAATATCTAATTATCAAAAACGATAATCAGAAATAACAAATCAACAAATATCTAATTATCTCAAACGATAATCAGAATTCTCAAATCAGCAAATATTTGACTATCAAAAACGATAATCAGAAACAACAAATATCTGATTATCAAAAATGATAATCAGAAAACAAATCAACAAATATCTAATTATCAAAAACGATAATCAGAAATCTCAAATCAACAAATATCTAATTATCTCAAACGATAATCAGAATTCTCAAATCAGCAAATATCCGACTATCAAAAACGATAATCAGAAACAACAAATATCCGATTATCAAAAACAATAATCAGAAAACAAATCAACAAATGTCTAATTATCAAAAACGATAATCAGAAACAACAAATATCCGTTTATCAAAAACGATAATCAGAAACCTCTTAACAGCAAATATTTAATTATCGATGCGATAATTAAATCTCATGACAGCAAATATTTAATTATCGATACGACAATTAAATCTCATAACATCAGATATCTAATTACCTGCAGATAATTAGAAACAACAAATATCTAGAAATCAATTAAGAAGACTAGAAAATCAACATAAAAGGTTGGATCGATCCCATCAGATGGCGAGTTTTTAGTTCGCCGCACGTGCATCAACAAATGGCCGAAGCCTACCAAGTACTCAACATAATTTTGGCGCCCAACAAATGACCCGAAGGTCCGCAGAGTGACCCGAAGGTCTAGTACTGGTATTTGACCCGAAGGTCCATCATATGACCCCAAAGGTCCAACATATGACCCGAAGGTCCATCATATGACCTGAAGGTCCATCATAGTGGCTCGAAAGCACACAAAAGCATCAAAATCATCAAAACAGCAAATATTTCAATTAACGAGTCCGGAATTAACCGAAATAGCAAACGCACATGTCTCATACTACGTGTTTTACTAAATCGTTTGATTCTCTTCATCGTTTCCTTAAAAGTGCAAAATTGTGTATTTCGTAAAAATACATTTTACATTCTCAAACGGACAAGTCCGGAATTAAACGAATCAGTAAAAGAAAGGGGTCATAGTCCTTGATTTTGCTGAAACGTTTAAATCGCTTCCTCATTCTTTTGAAAGCGCAAACTGTAAAATTCCTGAAAACAATTTTATTTTTTTATAAAAATAACAATTCACATTCTCAACTGGACAAGTCCGGAGTTAAGCGAATCAGTAAAAGAAAGGGGTTATAGTCCTCGATTTTGCTGAATCGTTTAAGTCGCTTCCTCATTCTTTTGAAAGCGCAAACTGAAAAATTTTTATAAAACAATTTTCGTTTTAAAATGATTTTCCAATCACGTGATTAAAGCAACAACATCAGTAGCAATTTCGAAAAGAAAATTGCACTTCCCAAAACATCGTAAAACGAATCTCAAAATCAGCATTGCGGAATAACCGCTTGAAAATCCACTTTTTTTTTAAATTTGACGGTTACTGAAGCCAAGGCGACAGAAATTTTTATACGTCAAAATCTCATCGAAATAATTTACATCAAAATGTAATATCAGTAAATTTTCATTCTTCAAAATGCCACAAAACACCGTGCTTCAAAAATTTAGGATCGATGTAAAAAAATCCCGTTATAAAGATAACGGCAACCAAATACGTTTAAACCAAACATCGGTTCAATGTAAAATTAATGCAGTAACGTGCAACTCAAATTTGCACGTACTACAAAATGAACAAAGAAATCATTCGAATGTATCTTCAATGAAGATAATTCAAAACAACAAAATCTAATCAATATATGATTAGCATAAAAGAAACCCAGCAAAAATCTCAACAAAAATCACATAACTGCAATCGCTTCGAAACCTCAAATCGAATTCGAAATTTTCAAAGAAACAAAATAAACACAGCTATGTGAACAACAAATGAAATTTATTTCAATTTCATATTTTGATTTTTAAATCAAAAAGGTTATCAGCTGTACTCAGCGAAGACAGTGTCACTGCTTCCGCTGCGCACTCTGATAAACAGTACCCAAATCAATCAAATCATCAAAACACAGTTTCACTTTTATTTTTAAATAAAGATATTTAAAAATTTCATCATAATTTCAAAATTTTAGTTTTGACTCAAAGCACAAATAAAAACATCGACAATTAGTTGTAACACATGTTCTATCTAAGTTATGTTTTATATTATGTCCATAAACCCCAAGATCTGATACCAACTGTGACGCCCCACCTCTATGCTCACAATAATAAAGATTATTAAAAGAAATACTGTCTGTTATTACGAAGAATAAGGCTGGATAGGAGCGGCCATCCGTAGTTGGCCTTACACTAGTATTGGTTACCTCGATAGGAGTGGTATAAAATTTTCATTTTTCATCTCTTATTTGTTTACTCCCATCGACATACACAATTCCAGTATAAAACGAACTACGATGGTTCATAATAGTTTAGGACAATAAATATAATAATAACACAGATACTAAAAAATGCGGAACACAGATAACAAAAGTCTCATATATATATATATATAACTGATGTCAGTTACAATACAATTGACACAATACATATGATACAACTACTACTGTCGACTTTGGAAGTTATATATACAAGTACATTATCGACTAATATACATGAATTCATATCAACCTATACTATGACACGACTACTCCAAAAGATATGAAAAGTCTTCATAGCTCAAACAGCAACCCAAAGCAAGATATCTACAACCTGAAATAACTCGGGTCTGACCCGAGTATTAAATTCAAAAGAAAATAATACATAGGTCAGTCTAATTCAAACTCAGTTATTAATGCACAGAAGCAATAATAATCAATATCAAATAGACGACAGTCACAGAAATCTCGTATATCCAACTCTTCGATAAGAGAATCGGATAACGGCAGATATAACACTAAACAGTGTTAAACAATAAGTCAGCAAATCCAAATCATCAACAAAGATAAATAAAAAGGATTATCAATGAAGATAATTTAGAAAACAACAGAATTGTCTAAACGACAACTTACACAAAATCCAATTATTAAATAATAATTATAAACTCAGAATCTAATTATCGAATAGATAATTAGACACAACAAAATGATCAATCGAACTGAATCAAATACAATTCCCAAATATTGAATTGAACACAAAACAATTCAAATAATTGAACCATCAATTAAAACGACAATTCAGTGTGGCTGCAGTACACGCACGCGTGTACTGCCTCGCCACTACCGTGATGAAATACACGAAAGTTCAATGAAAGTCACAAACGAGCGCAAGGTCAATTCCAAGCTACAAGCTGGATTCAACTCAAGTGAATTCGAAAACAAATCCAAATGCAATCAAGTGGTACAAGGCCTTATATATATGCAGTAAAATGGCTGCAGCATAATCAGAGATGCATTACTATGTACCACAAAGCAAACCCATATGAACATGCACCAGTGGAACAACAAGGTACAAAGGACCCAGGTTGGCAACACATGAATTGTGCACGCAACCTGAACATCAAATGTTCATAAAACCCAATACAGTGACACAGTAAAAACAGGTACAACATAAGGCACTAGTACATATGAGAATTAACTCAAGTACAATTTCAAAAATCAACCAACAACTCAGGCTCAAAGCAAATCCAAGTTAGATATTATCAAGCCAAAGTCAACAAGAACAGTGATCAAATGAAGTATAACTGCAAATACCAAAGTACACAAAGCATGGGTCGGAATCAAACAAGTCCAGAGGAATACAAGCATCATGTGGCAGTGCAACCCGAAGTCAAGAATAACAGCTACAACTCAAATGCAAGCTCAACGAATCAAGTGAACACTTGTATACATATACAAGAAACTGAAGTGCAACCACAAATGCAATCATGTCCTGAAGACCAATGAACTCAAACTCGACCAAGACTACATGAACCAAACATGAATCAGTGAATATGATACAGACATGAAGGCAGCAAGACTCAAGACAGTCAATTTACTCAAAAAATACACATACATATCTATAGCAAATGAAACAGTGGCAGCATAAGCAAGTGACACAGCTAGTTCGAACAAAGATTTTAAACTACAGTTCAAAGCAATGTCGAGTCAACAGCAGTTTTTAAATGGTCAAGAGAATCAAAACTAAGTCCAACTCAATCAATGACGAAGTCATGCAACAGTTCACAAACTACAAATACCAAAAGGTCAAAGCCAAAGTCAATGTTGAAATCAATGCCACAGGGATGAACACAAATGACCAGAATCGAGCACTCAACATCGTCAAACCAGAATTGAAACCGTGGTCATCAAGAAATTACAAATTCGAAATCAATACCGTGGAAACCAAGTAACCAAAAATATACGCATATGAACAGGTCAGAGACGTGGTGAACCATTCAGATTCAAAGCCGTGGGAAACAAGTATTGAACTATACAAAAATATACGAATTTGAATCAGTCAGTGAAATCTCAAGCATCTAAGCAATGATCAAACGGTCGAAAGCATAATATTGAGAAAAAAACAGATGAACGAAAATTTAGGAGTTCGACTCCTATAAATTGAAATCAACAACATCGGTAATTTTAATCGAGTTCAAGCATTCAATCCAGAAAGCAAAAGGAACAAATAACATACCAGAGAAAAGTCGAATTCGATCAACTTGAAGCAGTCGAACACAAGCTGAAAAAAGGATCGATTGCCGAAGCATAATAGAAGAACAACAAATTGCATTCGATCAAACTACTGAAAGCGGCAGCTTCAACAAAATTTTACAAGCCCTAATTTGTTGAAGAGAAACGAAGACGAGCCATGAAATTAAACAAGTCGTGACAGCCAAGAAAAATCGAACAAGATCATATTTTCACAAAGTCAAAGTCAAGCTCGAAGTCACCAGAAATTCACAAAACCAAACTGTGAAACCCAAAATCACGAAAATAAAAGAATTCAAACCCTAATTACACTTGAGTATGAATTAGATGTGAGTAGAACTCACCTTTGTCGAAGCGAAGACGAGCGAATGGAATCGGCAGAAGCCCTAATTTTTCGAACGAACGAACGAAGAAAATTTGAAACCGCCATTATTCTTTCTTTCATTTTGATTTAGGGTTTTCACGAAAATGAAATGGGGAACGGGTTTTTTCGAATCAACAAAAGAGAACAGAATTGACAACTATCACGGTAACACAAAAACCATGGGCTAGAATCAATTAAAAGCCCGCATAACCGTTTAGCAATTTTATCATCACTTTAATCGTTAAATGACGATTATAAATTGAAGCTAAATCTCGGGTTGTTACATTAGGTGATGTATCTTTGAATTTTTATGAGGTAGCATAAATTATCGATTAAGTAATTACCTGAGGATGTTGTGAGTACAATACGCTTAGTATGTTGTTTATCATAATTGTGCGATGAGAGGATTTTGAAGTTGAGTAAACCGTGAGTTTTATTTGCTAAGTGATTTTGAATACTATTAAGTATTGCTATGGGATTGTTTCTTTTCTTGCTCATGTTGGAATTTCAAGGATGAAATTTCCTAAGTGGGAGAGAATGTAATGACCTTGAATTTCGGACAATTCGTATTTAAATATCTGAATTATTTAAATATTAATCTTGGATTAAATGTTGTTAAAATGATTTAATAAGCTTTTTAACCTCCTTTTAAATCATAATTAATGATGGTAAAATTGTTTTGGAAAAATGTTTACAAAAATAAATACTTTTAAAAAATATTTATAATGTGACCAAAAATCGTTTTATCGATAAACAGCTTTTTAACCGTCAGAAGTTGTTCAGATTTTATTTACATACACTTATTTGCTTAGGAATTAAAGAAAATAAAATAAAAATATTTTTCCATTTATGGAAATAACATTATGGATGATATCATGCATGAGGTAAGGGAAGATACTTAGGAAATGAGCATATATGGAAAGTCTTAAAAGTTAGGTAAATAATAAAGGAGAAGTAATGTTTGTAATTAATGTCATAAGGGCTTTGAGGAGTTTTTTGTCTTTTCCCATCACATTCTTAAGCCTATATAAGAAGAGGCATACCCTTAGGAAATAATCACACAAAAGCAAATAAGTTTGAGATGAAGTAGGAGGGTTGAAAATGGTGGAAGTGCTTAAGCACTAATCCACTTATTACTCTATAACTTTTTCAAAAGTAAACCAAATCTTCTCTAATCTCTTCTAAACTTTGGATTTGGGCCTAAGAAATCATAGAAAGCATGATTAGCAAGTAATAAGTGTGAGGGTGTGAGAGGAAGAGGGGGAGCTTGGATGGGCTGTGAGCATGGAGGAGGAGGAGGAGGAAGGTGTTGGCTTTGGTTTGGAAGTCCTAAAGGTTAGACATTTAGGCTTGTGTTGATGGAAGGAGGTGGTTCTTTGGTTCTAATGGTTTTTTGTTTGGGTTGAACATAGATCTAAGAGAGTTATATCACCATCTTGTTCGTATATATTGTGTGTGTATATGTTGTGTTTGAATTATAAAGTTAAAGTGACATTAACTAAGTAAAGTTATAAACTATGGACCGCTCTTTCTTTTAACAGCAAATGATAACTTTATATTGTATAACCTCAAATCTATTACCCTCTTAAACATATGGATTGTCCTTGACTTGATGTTTCAATGGTTGTTTAACTTGTGTGTTAAATTGAATAAAGTTTGAAAGGGTTTGAAAAGAGAATAGTCGCCATAAGTGCACTTCGGATCCTTTGTTTTTGGGAATTTTTATAAATAAATGGAATGATATTCTTAAGGATCGCTTTCATGGTTTTGAAGTGCCCTAATGGTAGTACTTAATATAAAAATTTCAAGTCTCAAATCATTTGTTTAAGTGGTTAAAACTAGTCGCAAAGATGGTGCTTTTCAATGTTGTTTTAACAAGGACTTTTAACAGCACTTGTAAATGTTATAGTAAGTCGCTTATGGTTTTAATGTTTAAAATGCGACATTTTGGCCTGTTTTTCATGATTTAAACTGTTTCCAACTTCTTTTTTATAAATTATTTCTATGGAGTTTCTTATAAAATGTATTTGAGTAAGAAAAAAGAATTGAAGTTTAAATATAGTTTTAATGATCATTTACGAATTTTGAAAGAAAAGTGCTGCAAAATGTAACATGTTTTTAATCAAACTTATGAATTAGTTATTTTCAAGTAATATTATGCATAGATATTTAAAACCTATTTACAAATATTTCTAAAGTATTATTTTATATATATAAGTTTTGACAAAGGTGATTGACTAGGCTTAACACTAAAAGCCGACGAGTAAACTTGTCGTTTATGAGATTCAAGAATGAGGTGTCTAGGCAAGGCTTGGTGCAACCAGTGCCAAAACTTTCCTGGCTTCACTCTTGAATGAGAAATAGTATAAGTTGAAATGTCGAAGACATTTTAACCTTGTGGTTTGCTTACTTGTTTAAAAAGGTAATTAACTTTTCTTAACTCTAAAAGCCGACGAAGTAGGCTTATCTAATTCTGAGAGTTAAAGATTGATGTCTAGTAGGGACGGAGCAATAGAGCTCTAACCTACCGAGCTTCCTTCTTGATCGAGGAATAGTTAAGTCGGGAATGTTACAAACGGATTAACAAGGTTGTTTGTTACTTGTTTATGGAAATCATTAATACTACACTTAACACTAAAAGCCAACGAAGTAGGTTTATCTATTTCTAAGAGTTAAAGATTGATATCAAGAAGGGATGGAGCAATAGAGCTCTAACCTGCTAGTTTTCCTCTTGAACGAGGAATAGTTAAGTCAGTAATGTCAGAAACGAGTTAAATATACGAACATTGATTTGTATAAGAGATTGTTTTAACTAGATAATCGATTAGTCGACTATCGAACATAACTTATTATTGAACTTATATTTTTAAAAATAAAATTTTAAGGATAATGTAAGTAAATGAAATGTTTTTTGGTTTGTTGTGAAAATGTGTTAATAACATTCGTCTTTAACCCCTCTTGATTATACTTATGAATGTAAATAGATCTTTAAAATGATGTTTTAAAGATAAGGATAAGTGAAATGTATTTGGGTCTGTAGTGAAAATGTTTAAGTAACATTAGTCTTAAACCTTTTGAATGATTTGTGAATATACTTATACCATTTGAGATAATTATATGAATACTTTTTGACGTATTGAAAAAGTAAAAATGAATAATAGAAATTCATAAATGATGTTTATTAAGTAAAAGAAGTTTTACTAATAAAGGAGGTTTTAATTAATAAAAGATTAATTAAACAAAAAGGGGATTAGAAGTTGCTTATGTGACTTGATCGTGCTTTGTATGGCTTGATCATGTTGTGTATGCTTGCTCGTTTATGGAAAACATTTAGTTGTATACTTAGCATTAAAAGCCGATAAAGTAGGCTTGTCTATCCGTGGGAATTAAGACTAATGTTCGTGTAGAGATATAAGCAATGGAGCTCTAACCTACCGAATTCACTCTTGATCGAGGGATAGTGTGAGAGGTAAATATCGAAAATGTGATAAGTATACGAGACTTGGTTTCCATATGCGATTGTTCTCATTATCATTTAATGACCAAATTCGTCGATTCAGTCTTGGAGAGACCGGGATCGGCAAGTGTTTTACTTACCAAAAACCACTTCAAGGCTTAGATACATGTTCTATCTATTGGAAGTGGATCTGTTCAAGATACATGGATATGTGTGGAGATTTGAGATCTGTTTAAGATGCTCAAACACATGTAGTTGTTTGTGATCTATTCAAGGTGTGGTAATCCATGTGTGATTCTGAGAACTATTGAGATTTGGGAGTCCAAGTGTGATTCTGATATCTGTTCAAATTGGAGACTCGTGTGTAGTGATCTGTTCGAGATGAAGGAATCTAATTTGGGATTCATGTTCTATTCGAGTGATGAAGATTCGTGTGAAAGATATCTAACGTAACCTCGATATTGGAAATGACAGAAAGCAGGGTAGGGCGCACAACTCGGGGTATATCTAACCCACGATAGGTTATATCAACTCCATATCTAGAGATACTTATCGATTGTTGGCCAGCAGGAGTTGATGGTACTTGGTTCCACGTGGTTTGGGATCGCTCGTTTGTACGTGGGCTAGTTGTGTTTACCTTAATAGTATATTTTATCTAGAGATGTATGGCGCTCGTGTGAAGACCCAAATTATTGAGATAAAAATAATTTTAAAATGAGAATATTTAAGAAAAGAAAATATAGTCTGACAATAATAATATTAGGAGTAAGTGAAATGAATAAATAAGAGGATAGAGATTTTTCAATAAAATATAATGGGAAGAAAATGATCAAATATGAGTGAGATTTTATATACAGATATCTCCTGTATATATATATACACATATAAAAATATATATGTATTAGATGTGAGTAGCCAAAGAAGTATAAAATGATAAAGTCCTTTTGATAACTAAATTGCATGAAAACCAGTTTAGTACTATTGTGCATAAATACCTTCTTAAAAATAAATCAGGAAATAAATGGTTTGAAATAATATAAGAGAACCATTCAGGCCTAACAAGGTATACAATGTATCTGAGTCATACAAAGATGATGTGTAGATGGATCATGCAAATAGCATGTGCACAGAAAAGCAGAGAAGCAACTGCTTTTACTAGAAATAGAAATCAAGAGAAAATGGCACATTTAGCCATAACAATACACACAAAATTCTCTGAGTAATGTGAGGATAAAATGGGTTTTTCCTTTAGTAAAACCCTAGCAAAATGATTTAAATCAAGAGGGAAGCAGAGGTTTTCTCTGAGGGAAAACAGAAACACATTGAAAAAAAATAGAAAGGAGAGCTCACCCTGTTTTCAAGCTTAGGCATTCTCGGGGAAGAGAGGAGGAAGGTGAGTGATTAATCACTTATGATCTGTAAGGCATTAAGACCCATGTTAAGGGCAGCCAAGTTATTTTATATAAACATTACATTATGTTTTTCCTATTTGATTTTATTTTCTGGATGAAAATATGTTGATCATGGATGGTATTCTGGTTGAGTTTTTGGATGAGGTTTTAATCTGTTTTGACTTGTTGTGATGGTTTCAGTTTTTGTTTTAAAATATAGATAATCAAACAAATACACTAATCACAGAAATAGATTTTATATATGCTAGTTTTGATATGAAAAATGAATCAAATGTTTTACTGTGGAATAGGGTATCAATGAAAGAAAAGAAGTAGGCAGTGTGAATATTGAGATTCATGCTTATGTCTAGTCTATATTAAAAATGATATGAACAATGCAATATTACAAATATGTGCTGATTTGTTCAGATCATAAACCAATAAGTTTTTATGGGTTTTTCTCAAAAACCATTCCCTATGTTCACAGTAAAAGAATAAATATAGTTTTGCATATGACTTCTTCATATTTGTGTAAGCAATGGAAAATTTCTAGAAATAAAAATATAAGCAGGTTTTAGAAAAATGTGATTAAAGCAAAAATGACTTTGAAATAAGGTGTGCAATTTTACATGAATGCTTTGTATGTCTGGATATGATCTTTGGGTGATTTTAATAATTCTTGACCTATATAAGGAAGGAAAGAATACGAGCATCTCTGGAATCAAAAGAAAAATTCCCCAGAAAGAAATAATAAGCATGGTCTCTTAATTATAAAATAATTTAGGAGTAGTGCCTTGATCTACTCATCAGCAGGTGGTTGATGGGTATGTGCATGACTTGTTTAAGTCCTGTAGGCCTCTGTGTAAAGGGTTAACAGAACTGAGCCCCTTTGCAATGCACACATGGTGTTCAATGGCAAGAGTTCAGACCAAACAAAATGAAAAGATGAGAAAGAGAAATGATGCTATGGAATTTAAGGAGTTAATCCATAGGAGTTTTGTACTTGTACAACTGAATGAAGTGAATGGATGAATGCTTGGGTGTATGTTTATAGATAAACCTAAATATACACATTCTCAGATTTTAATTGGGATTTGAATTGCATTTTATAGAAAAGTTCTCTGTACAGCCTTAAGAATTTACAAGATATTTTGCATACTTGATTTCACTCACACCAGAATTTATTTCTGACCCTATTTGTTGCCTTTGCAATACTTGGGGTGTCTCATTTTATTGGGGCAGTTCAAAGTTTTGCTGCAGGGAATGATGCATGAATTGCTTGCTTGCTTGCATGGATATTTGGAGATCTTGAGGAATTTAAAGTGTTTAAGAGAAGTAGCAGTGTCTTTGTAATAATTAAGTTAGGCAAACTCTAATATGTTCTAAGTATTTTCATGTGTGTCTTTTGCTTTGATATCTGGAAAACAGTATGTAAGAAGAAAAAGAAACTTAAATGTTATATGTGTTTGTGAGCTGTGGACTTAAGTAACAAGTTCTGAAATAGTTTTAGTAGATAATGCTGAAGGAGAAGATGCCATTTAATCTGATATGTGAACATATTTTTCTAGACAGTCTTGAGGCACTTCAGTTATGAAATTAAAACTGATACTAAGTAGGAGAGATCTGATACTATAAAACTGATACTAAGTAGGAGAGATCTGATACTATAAAACTGATACTAAGTAGGAGAGATCTGATACTATAAAACTGATACTAAGTAGGAGAAATCTGATACTATAAAACTGATACTAGGTAGGAAATTTCTGATACTATAACTACTGATCTAACACTAGGTTGGGAGAATCTGATACTATAGCTTCAAAACTGATACTAAGTGGTAAGACACCAGATTCAACACTTTTCTAGCTCCAGATATAAGAAGTTGTGTGATTTATAAAGTAGATCACAACACCATCACTCATGTGAT
This sequence comes from Allium fistulosum, assembly GCA_030737815.1. Taxonomy (NCBI): domain Eukaryota; kingdom Viridiplantae; phylum Streptophyta; class Magnoliopsida; order Asparagales; family Amaryllidaceae; genus Allium; species Allium fistulosum. The sequence goes on from CM060904.1 coordinate 697,550,233, forward strand.
GACTATTTGCTCAGTTAACCAGGAAATATGCATTTTGTCTGTCATGATTGGTTTGTGCTTGTTGTGTCTAAACCTTGATCACATGTGCTGTTTTTCTCTGCTTAGATTTCAACCTAGTTTATCACCTCAGTATTCATATGATAAGTACCAAACCACAAAAGAATTCCAGAATTTAAAAAGTATGGCTTGTAAACCAAGAAACCAATTAATTTGAGAAGTAAGCAAGAAAATTATAAGTGACAATATTCGAAATTAATATTAATCAAGCTTGAGATCAAAAAGGGGAATGTAAAAATAGAAATGGCTATGTGACACCAATTCTCTGAAAAATGAGAAATATTGTGTGATTGAATTTTCCTTGTTAATTTTTAATACTCTGATAAGCAAGGAAACATTTATATATCTTCATATATATAAATGACTTGAATTGACTTATATACTAATATTTTTATATTGGTAAGAATTTGGATCTTGGGGGAAATGAAATTAAAGAAGTGATCACTTGGTAAAAAAAAATCTCAACAGTAAATCACTGGAAAATAACAATCCAAAAGAAGTGGGTCACTTCAGTTGGTATCAGAGCTATGTTATTAAAACATAGCATAAATATATTATCCAATTTTCTTGTAAGGATAAAATTCTAAAAAAAAAATAGTAATGATAGAAATAAACATCCACAGTAGAAATAAATTTCAGAAAAATAATTAAATTAGAAATATGACTGACTAGCTATGCAATTGAATAGTGAATCATGGTAGGAAGACCACCAAGTCATGGAGCAGGACCCTCCAATACAACACCAATGGTTAACTTGCAAGATTTGGTGAGGGCATTTAGAGAAGGAGCAGTGCAGAGGGAAGAAAATCCTCATGAGGAATTAGCTAAGTTATTGAAGACATTTTCAAATTTGGGAGGCAAGGATTTTGAAGGCACTGAGGGAGTTATGGGAGTGCAAACATGGTTGAGAACTTTGGAAAGGATATTTGCAGATATGCAAATTAATGACCAAAGAAAGAGGCAGATAGCTTCAAGGAGACTCAAAGGAACAGCCTTAGATTGGTGGGAGGTGATCATCACAGGAAGGCCAGAAAATGAGATAACATGGGATCAATTCAAGGAAATGCTTGAAGCAAGGTTTGTTCCAACAACAGCTAAGGCAACATTGCTTGAAGAATTCATAAGGCTGAGGCAAGGACCAATGAGTGTGACTGAATACACTCAAAAATTTGAGAGTTTGTCCAAGTATGGAACTATGCTCATAGGAGATGAAGAATCAAAGAATTCAAGATTTATCCAAGGATTAAATGCAGGTCTGAGTAGAGCAATGTTACCATACAAGGATAAAACATTTGACCAAGTCATAGACCTTGCTCTTTCCTTTGAACAACATGACAATGCAAGGGAAAAATTTAGGAGCATGAGGGCTACCAATCAAAAGAAGGGGAAAAATAGAGCACATCCCTATGACAAAAAGAATATGGATAAGAAAATGGAGGGAGCAGCCACTGGGGAAGCTAAGAAGAAGGTTACTTGTTTTAATTGTGGCAAAGAAGGACACATGAGTAATAGGTGTCAAGCAGCCAAGAAGGCATTGTTTAGCTGCTATAACTGTGGGAAGGAAGGCCATATTAAAAGAAACTGCCCAGAGTTCAAAAAGGGAGCAAAGGTAGGAGCACTTGAGGGCAAAGCAAAAGCAACTGCAATGGGAAGTTCTGGATAATTGGAAGGTATACTTCTAATTAAAGATCACCCCATCTCAGTTATATATGACACTGGAGCAACACATTCACTAATATCCCAAGACATAGTGAATAAATTAACTCTCACATGCTATTTAGTTGATAATCCTTTGTTTATTCAGAGCCCACTAGGTAATTCTTGCATGCTAGGGATTAAATGTTTGGGAGTAGAGTTAAACATAGGTGGAAATATGTTTAGTTCTGATTTGTTTGTGCTAAAATATCCTGGAATAGGAATTATTCTAGGAGTAGATTGGCTAAGAAAATACAAAGCAATTTTAAACTTAGAAAATCTTACTATTTCTCTAAAAACAGAAAATGGTAAAAATATTATAGTTATGAGTGAAATTGCTAAAATCAATTACTGTAACCACATATGTAGCATGACTGAGAAAGAATTAACACTGGAGGACATAAAATTTATAAATGAATACCCAGATGTCTTTGGTGAAGTCATAGGTGTTCCAGAAAATAGGCAAGTAGAATTTCAAATAAGGCTAATCCCAGGAGCCAGCCCAATCATCAAGAAGCCAACTAGAATGGGTCCTAAAGAACTTGTGGAATTGAAACATCAGTTGGAAGAACTGGAGCAGAAAGGCTTCATAAGGCTTAGTAGTTCAAACTGGGGTTCTCCAATTGTATTTGTGAAGAAGCAGGATGGTACTTTGAGAATGTGCATTGATTATAGGGAATTAAACAAAGTCACCATTAAAAACAAATATCCACTTCCTAGAATTGATGATCTATTCGATCAATTAAATGGAGCAAGGGTCTTTTCAAGGCTAGATTTAGCCTCTGGGTTTCATCAGATGAAGGTGGAGGAAGAGAGTATTAAGTATACTGCCTTCAACACAAGGTATGGATTATATGAATTTTTGGTGATGCCTTTTGGATTGACAAATGCACCATCATATTTTGTAGATTTAATGAATAGAACATTTAGAGATTTTCTAGACAAATTTGTGGTTGTCTTTATTGATGACATATTAGTATATTCAAAATCAGAAGAAGATCATGCAAAGCACTTGCATCTGGTTTTGTCTAGACTGAGGGCACATGATTTAAAAGCCAAATTCTCTAAATGTACATTTTGGCAGAAGGAAGTAAAATTTTTGGGGCACATTGTATCACAACAAGGGGTTAGGGTAGACCCAAATAAGGTGATGGCAGTGCAATCTTGGAGTAGACCCAAATCAGTAACTGAGGTGAGGTCATTTTTGGGAATGGCAGGCTATTATAGGAGATTTATAAAAGATTTTGCAAGGATAGCTATCCCATTGACCAAGTTAACTAAAAAGGAGCAACCATATGTGTGGACAGAGAAGTGTGAACAAACTTTCATATCACTAAAGAAGGCACTGGTAGAAGCTCCAGTTTTACAAGTGCCAGAGGGTAATGAAGAATTAGTAGTTTACACAGATGCTAGTGGATCTGGATTGGGGGCAGTGCTTATGCAACATGGTAGAGTCATAGCTTATGCATCAAGGCAACTCAAGCCAAATGAAACTAGGTATGCTACACATGACTTAGAACTAGCTGTTGTAGTGTATGCATTGAAACTATGGAGACATTATTTATTGGGTGCTAAGTTTGAATTGTTTACTGATCATAAGTCACTTAAATATTTGTTCTCCCAAAAAGACTTGAACATGAGGCAACATAGGTGGGTAGAATTTCTAGCTGCCTATGATCTTGATATATTGTATACCCCTGGAAAAGCTAATAAAGTAGCAGATGCATTAAGTAGACATCAAGCTAAATTGGCAAGCTTAATGATGGCAGAATTTAAGGATTTGATAATTCTTAGTGAGGTGGAAGTGAAAGAAGAAGCTAGTGTATCAGATAAGACACACAGTAAGATGATTGAATATGGTAAATTAAGCCTCTTATCCTTAAAATCAACACTGGTTGATAAAATAGGACAAATGCAAAGTCAAGATATAAATTTGAAGGAGAAAAAGGACATGATATCCCTAGGCATGACAGTGGAAAACTATGAGGTAGATGGTAAAGGATACTTAAGGAAAAAGGGGAAACTCTGCATACCAAATGTAGGGGAACTAAAGCAAGAAGTTATGGATGAGCATCACAAAACAAAGTATACTATCCATCCAGGTGGTACAAAAATGTACCATGATCTCAAGAGAAATTATTGGTGGCCAGGAATGAAAGGAGCAGTAGCAAAATATGTGGCAAATTGCTTGACATGCCAACAAGTAAAGGCAGACTATCAAAGGCCCTCAGGCCTATTGCAACCTTTGGAAGTGCCTACTTGGAAATGGGAGAGTATATCAATGGATTTTGTGGATGGTTTGCCAAGAACAAGGAAGGGAAATGATAGTATTTGGGTAGTGGTTGATAGACTCACAAAAACAGCACACTTTATCCCAATAAGTTCAAACAGAAATGCTCACAAGCTAGCTCAATTATTTGTGAAGGAAATAGTGAGGTTGCATGGCATCCCCAAGACTATCATTAGTGATAGAGATACTTTGTTTACTTCAAGGTTTTGGAGTAGCTTTCAAGAAGCTATGGGGACAGAACTAAGCCTAAGCACAACCTACCACCCACAAACAGATGGGCAAACTGAGATTGTTAATAAAGTTTTAGAGGATTTGCTGAGAGCATGCATACTTGATTTTGGAGGCAACTGGGAGGATCATATTTATTTAGCTGAGTTTGCTTATAATAATAGCTACCAATCCACTATAGGAATGGCTCCATTTGAGGCTTTGTATGGGAAGCCTTGTTTATCTCCTGCATATTGGATGGAGGCTGGTGAAAGGGTGTTGCTTGGACCAGACCATGTAAAAGAAACTTCTGCAAGAATTGAATTAGTGAGGCAAAGAATGAGAGTAGCTCAAGAGAGACAGAAAGCTTATGCAGATAAAAAGAGAAGGCCAGTAGAATTTGAGGTGGGAGACTATGTGTTTCTCAAAGTTTCACGAATGAGGAAAATATTGAGATTTGGAAAAGCAGGGAAACTGTCACCAAGGTATGTAGGACCATATGAAATTGTTCAAAGAATAGGGACTTTAGCTTATAGGTTGAAGTTACCAGAGGAATTGAGCAAAATACATGATGTATTTCATGTATCCCAATTGAGAAAATGGGTGCATGATAAAGAGTCCATTCTTGAATCTCCTACACATGTTGAAATTCAAGAAAATCTGGTTTATAAAAAGGAACCAGTGGGCATTGTGGCTAGAGAAGAAAAGAAACTGAGAAATAAAATAATTAGACTAGTTAAAATCCAATGGAGTTTGGATGGGAATGATTGCACTTGGGAGGCTGAAGAGAGGATAAAGGATAAATATCCTAATCTGTTTTCTACTTAAAGGTATGTTTAAAATTATGATGAGACCTTAAAATTATTTATTTATGTTTGATTGATTGATTTAGAATGAATGAGTTTCTAAAATTTCATTCAATTGAAACTATGCTTTGTATACATTTGGATGGAAATGTATGAGAGAATAATTGTGGGACACAATTCCTTTTAGGAGGAGAGTATGTGAAGACCCAAATTATTGAGATAAAAATAATTTTAAAATGAGAATATTTAAGAAAAGAAAATATAGTCTGACAATAATAATATTAGGAGTAAGTGAAATGAATAAATAAGAGGATAGAGATTTTTCAATAAAATATAATGGGAAGAAAATGATCAAATATGAGTGAGATTTTATATACAGATATCTCCTGTATATATATATACACATATAAAAATATATATGTATTAGATGTGAGTAGCCAAAGAAGTATAAAATGATAAAGTCCTTTTGATAACTAAATTGCATGAAAACCAGTTTAGTACTATTGTGCATAAATACCTTCTTAAAAATAAATCAGGAAATAAATGGTTTGAAATAATATAAGAGAACCATTCAGGCCTAACAAGGTATACAATGTATCTGAGTCATACAAAGATGATGTGTAGATGGATCATGCAAATAGCATGTGCACAGAAAAGCAGAGAAGCAACTGCTTTTACTAGAAATAGAAATCAAGAGAAAATGGCACATTTAGCCATAACAATACACACAAAATTCTCTGAGTAATGTGAGGATAAAATGGGTTTTTCCTTTAGTAAAACCCTAGCAAAATGATTTAAATCAAGAGGGAAGCAGAGGTTTTCTCTGAGGGAAAACAGAAACACATTGAAAAAAAATAGAAAGGAGAGCTCACCCTGTTTTCAAGCTTAGGCATTCTCGGGGAAGAGAGGAGGAAGGTGAGTGATTAATCACTTATGATCTGTAAGGCATTAAGACCCATGTTAAGGGCAGCCAAGTTATTTTATATAAACATTACATTATGTTTTTCCTATTTGATTTTATTTTCTGGATGAAAATATGTTGATCATGGATGGTATTCTGGTTGAGTTTTTGGATGAGGTTTTAATCTGTTTTGACTTGTTGTGATGGTTTCAGTTTTTGTTTTAAAATATAGATAATCAAACAAATACACTAATCACAGAAATAGATTTTATATATGCTAGTTTTGATATGAAAAATGAATCAAATGTTTTATTGTGGAATAGGGTATCAATGAAAGAAAAGAAGTAGGCAGTGTGAATATTGAGATTCATGCTTATGTCTAGTCTATATTAAAAATGATATGAACAATGCAATATTACAAATATGTGCTGATTTGTTCAGATCATAAACCAATAAGTTTTTATGGGTTTTTCTCAAAAACCATTCCCTATGTTCACAGTAAAAGAATAAATATAGTTTTGCATATGACTTCTTCATATTTGTGTAAGCAATGGAAAATTTCTAGAAATAAAAATATAAGCAGGTTTTAGAAAAATGTGATTAAAGAAAAAATGACTTTGAAATAAGGTGTGCAATTTTACATGAATGCTTTGTATGTCTGGATATGATCTTTGGGTGATTTTAATAATTCTTGACCTATATAAGGAAGGAAAGAATACGAGCATCTCTGGAATCAAAAGAAAAATTCCCCAGAAAGAAATAATCAGCATGGTCTCTAAATTATAAAATAATTTAGGAGTAGTGCCTTGATCTACTCATCAGCAGGTGGTTGATGGGTATGTGCATGACTTGTTTAAGTCCTGTAGGCCTCTGTGTAAAGGGTTAACAGAACTGAGCCCCTTTGCAATGCACACATGGTGTTCAATGGCAAGAGTTCAGACCAAACAAAATGAAAAGATGAGAAAGAGAAATGATGCTATGGAATTTAAGGAGTTAATCCATAGGAGTTTTGTACTTGTACAACTGAATGAAGTGAATGGATGAATGCTTGGGTGTATGTTTATAGATAAACCTAAATATACACATTCTCAGATTTTAATTGGGATTTGAATTGCATTTTATAGAAAAGTTCTCTGTACAGCCTTAAGAATTTACAAGATATTTTGCATACTTGATTTCACTCACACCAGAATTTATTTCTGACCCTATTTGTTGCCTTTGCAATACTTGGGGTGTCTCATTTTATTGGGGCAGTTCAAAGTTTTGCTGCAGGGAATGATGCATGAATTGCTTGCTTGCTTGCATGGATATTTGGAGATCTTGAGGAATTTAAAGTGTTTAAGAGAAGTAGCAGTGTCTTTGTAATAATTAAGTTAGGCAAACTCTAATATGTTCTAAGTATTTTCATGTGTGTCTTTTGCTTTGATATCTGGAAAACAGTATGTAAGAAGAAAAAGAAACTTAAATGTTATATGTGTTTGTGAGCTGTGGACTTAAGTAACAAGTTCTGAAATAGTTTTATTAGATAATGCTGAAGGAGAAGATGCCATTTAATCTGATATGTGAACATATTTTTCTAGACAGTCTTGAGGCACTTCAGTTATGAAATTAAAACTGATACTAAGTAGGAGAGATCTGATACTATAAAACTGATACTAAGTAGGAGAGATCTGATACTATAAAACTGATACTAAGTAGGAGAGATCTGATACTATAAAACTGATACTAAGTAGGAGAAATCTGATACTATAAAACTGATACTAGGTAGGAAATTTCTGATACTATAACTACTGATCTAACACTAGGTTGGGAGAATCTGATACTATAGCTTCAAAACTGATACTAAGTGGTAAGACACCAGATTCAACACTTTTCTAGCTCCAGATATAAGAAGTTGTGTGATTTATAAAGTAGATCACAACACCATCACTCATGTGATGACTATTTGCTCAGTTAACCAGGAAATATGCATTTTGTCTGTCATGATTGGTTTGTGCTTGTTGTGTCTAAACCTTGATCACATGTGCTGTTTTTCTCTGCTTAGATTTCAACCTAGTTTATCACCTCAGTATTCATATGATAAGTACCAAACCACAAAAGAATTCCAGAATTTAAAAAGTATGGCTTGTAAACCAAGAAACCAATTAATTTGAGAAGTAAGCAAGAAAATTATAAGTGACAATATTCGAAATTAATATTAATCAAGCTTGAGATCAAAAAGGGGAATGTAAAAATAGAAATGGCTATGTGACACCAATTCTCTGAAAAATGAGAAATATTGTGTGATTGAATTTTCCTTGTTAATTTTTAATACTCTGATAAGCAAGGAAACATTTATATATCTTCATATATATAAATGACTTGAATTGACTTATATACTAATATTTTTATATTGGTAAGAATTTGGATCTTGGGGGAAATGAAATTAAAGAAGTGATCACTTGGTAAAAAAAAAATCTCAACAGTAAATCACTGGAAAATAACAATCCAAAAGAAGTGGGTCACTTCAGCTCGGAGGTACTTTCTGACCTTTTTCAGGAGGCTGGCCTCAATTTATCTGGGGATGTCTCCATAGAAAATCGAAAATGCAAGTGTTCCTTATCGGATTTGGTTGTACTACTAGTATTCGTTGAATGTAACAAATGTAACCATTCTAGCTTTGTTATAATATTTATATTCTACACCCTAGACATTATCTATTATATCACCTTATGTACCTATTAGATGGTGGTTCTTTTGAGGGGATAATCGTTATGGCATTCCATGCAATCTCAAAAGTACTGTTATATATTGATCGCATATTTCTTGAGTTTCATATACCATACTTATGTCTGACACTTGGTTTGTTGTTTTCCTTAAATTCCTCACATGCTCTTTCGAGTAGTCTGAGAAAGGCAGGTTTTTCATTGATGTTCATTGGGGCTCGAAATGATGAGCTAGATATTTCACATACCATAGTATTTTTATTTCTGCTGCATTACTATTGTACATATCAGTATTAGTGCGGACAAGTTGTTATAACTATCTAGGCTGATGATGGTACTTAGGTTTTGTAACTCCGAGATTTCTATAAGGAGTAACCGTTTGTATTGTCCCTTTGGTATTATATATTATCGTTCCGCTGTGAGATTCTGATGTTGTGTTCTCTTCTCCCTTATTCTTTTTCTTCTTCTTTTTATTTCACCATAACAATTCGTCCTTTTGGCACTTGGATGCTCGGCACACGAATACCGTGGATGTATAAGTGTCAACATTTGGGGTCGTAAGGGCGGGTCGTTACATAGTATATTTCAAATACTTTAGGATGACCTTAACCGATATCCAATGACATGAGTTGAGATTTAGTTGATATTGGCTAGTGAAAATGTGACATTTGGCCTAGTACATAGCGTAGCATATAGGATGGATCCAATTGTTGAAACATAAGGAATCTTACTCGTATATTATCTCTACTCATTTATAGATGGGGAGTCTTTCTTAAAAAAACAATTCTCTATCACACCAGAACAGTTATGCACTTGGAATTTCAATACTAAATTGTTTTAGTATCATATCTATGTACGTTGATTGCGACAATCTCGATAGCCTTTTAAATCTATTTCTATAGATCTTTATATCTAGTATAAAGGATACCTCTCCAAAATGCTTCATTGAATGATTATTGGATAACCAAGCTTTCACTGATTATAATATTGGTACGTCATTCCAATCAGCAGTAAATCCTCAACATATAAAACAAAGAACGTAATAGCATGATTTTGTTCTTTCTTAGATATGCATGCTTTCTCTCTTTTTTAACTGAAACCAAACTATTTGACCACCTTTTAAAAACATTTATTCCAACTCCTTGTTGCTTGCTCAAGACCACAAATTGACTTAAAAGTCTACATGCCTTGTCCCTCCTCCAACTAACTTCAAAACCCTTTGGCTATGACATATAAACCACCTCCACCATTTAGAAACATTGTTTTAACATCATCCACCATATTTCACATTCATAATAAGCAACATCCGCTAGTAGAATTTGAATTGATTTAAGCATGGCAACCGGAGAAAATACTTATTCATAATCAACACCTTGAATTTGACGGAAAATGTTCACCACCGACCTTGCTTTATAGGGTTGACCTTTCCATTTACTTCGATATATTTCTTAAAGATCCATTTGCATCTTATGGGTTTCTCCCTATCGGGTATAATTTCTAGAGTTCAAACTTTATCTTTTTCTGCATCGAATCCATTTTGGATTTCATCGCATCAAGCAACAAGTTAAAGTATTTACTCTCCAAGGCTTATCCATAGGTGAGGAGATTGTCGTCATGGATGACGCAATCCTCATCCTAACCATAAATGAGAGATCCATAGCATCTCTTCGACATGAAAGATTTCTTGCTAGACCTTCTAATAGGCTATGTATATATTATGGATGTTTAGTTACATCTAAATATTCAGTTTCTATGGATCATTCTTGGGCTCATCCAAGTCTATCTTACAACCTCTAATTTTTTGGGATCAAAATTCCTTGATGCATTTCTCAAACAAAAAAAAAATTGTTTCTCGCTATGATAGAAAATCTATGCATAAAAATTTCTAGGATACCATATAAAATTGCATAAAACTATCTTGTCTCAGGTTCACTGGGGTTTACATTCTTAACATAAATCAAATAACCTTACACCTTACGGTAATCAAGGTGGGTTTTCTTACCAATCCATAACTCGTATAGGGTCTTAGGGAAAGAATTAGATGGTACATAATTCAACATATATGTCATGGTTTCAAGTGCAAATCCCTAAAAGGAAATTGGTAACTCGGTATTACACATCATCGATTTAACCATGTCTAACAAAGTTCAACTTCTCCTTTGTAATACACCATTGTGTTAAGGAGTATAGGGAGGAGTGACATATGAGAGAATCCCATTCTCTTTTAGGTGCTGTTGGAGCTTATATCTAATGTACTCGTTGCCTCGATCAGATCTAAGTATTTTAATTTTGTTACAAATCTAGTTTCCAACATCGTTCTTCTGTTTTATGAATTTGTTGTAGACCTCTAATTTGTGTTTCATATGATACATATATTCATATTTAGATAAATCATCAATGAACATAACAAAGCATAAGGATCCACCCTTAGTAACCGTAGACATTTGACTACAAACATCAGTATATACTAGCCCTGCAACAACCCGCCATTTATGATACCTTGAATCGATGCTAGAAAACCACATATGATTTTGAACATGAAAGTGACCAACGCTTAGGGTAAATTTAAACAAAACTATCTCACATGATATATCGATATAAACTTATAGCGGAATGTAATATACATTATACCAACATATAAATATGCATATAAAAATGAGAGATATTCTATATAAGGTATGGTATGAGAATAAAATTGATGTGCCAATATAATCAAAACACATCATCTCAATGCAAACTGAGTAATGAACGATACATTAAATACATTACATGGCCTTATACACAAATATGTTTGAAGTGCATAAAATAGTATTTTGATAACTGAAGATCACGACCCTGAAGATCACAGTCTCTATATTACCAAAGATCCAACTATCATGCTAACATGTCCTAAATACCCGACTCTAGGTCTACTCGCTAAAGTAACCAAAAGTTTTCCAAATGAAAAAATAGAGAAAACGAGAGTCAGACAAAAGAGAGGTTAGGGGACTATCTCTAAGTATTTTATATACATGTAACCAATATAGACCTAATAAACGTGAGCAAAGATATGTGGGTAATACTAATTATAGCTCGCCATACCCTATTTATACACCAACAAATTAGGATAATGCATAACAGTGATTCTATTATTAAAAAGTACATTCTATAATAAAGTATACTACTTAATAACATGATAAACGAGTGTAGGGATAATACAACACTCCATGTTCAACGGTGTCATAAATCTCCCAATCCTAGTTTGATCCATAATGTAAAGAGTATATTACTATATAACAATGCTATATATCCAAGCATGTCCATATCCAAAACCCCTGTAAGAATCATATACGAGTTTATGCTAGTGTTGTACGAATATCTATAGTCGATATCTGTATGCTAAATTTCCATTAATTACTACGAGAAATATCTTGAACCACACATAGCCTGTGACTTCGAGTCAATACCAAGGGATATTAACTTGTAGGTCCTATCACAACATCTAATTATGTTATGGATAGTATATGACCTACTTTAGAATGAGGTCCAAATCTCTCTCCACCCCTGCTTTGGAGCACGTCTGTAGGTTGTACCATCACTCATGGAAAAATGGATTCATTTTACTAGCATTGTATTTCTCTTGTTCCCTCTATCAAAAAAATAGGAATTGTATGTAACTGGCTTTATTCACATACACACATTTCCACATATATACACAACACCAAAGTATTGTTGTTTCCATGTGGATCATCATTGATTCGATTCTTGAAGTGCCTCTCACTAATCATTAGCCTTAAGTCAAGCAAACCAAGAATATATATATATATAAATCACCTAAAATACATATTTGTAACTATATAATATATTCTGTGCATCGATCGACAGCCCCAAGTCAAGCATACCAAAACTATATATAAACGCTTAAGCTGCATATCAACATATATATGTGAAATATTCCACGCACTTTTGGTAGCCCCAATTTGAGCATACCGAAACTATTTATAAACACTTAAACTACATATTTTAAACATATATAATATTCCATGCACCTTCCAGTAGCCCTAAGATAGAAATTGTAACGACTCGTGTTTTACATATCAGAAGATCATAAAATATTTTTATTTAATTCATATGAGGTCTTATGACTCTAAAATTTTGGAAAATGACTCCTAATGTCATTTTTCACACCTACGAATTTTATTAAATTTCCATGTGACCATTTGAACCTTGAAAATATTGTATGGACTATAACTTTTCATAAGAGCCAGGTTAGGGTCTAAAACCACTTCTATTGTTTTAGGATGATGGTTTCTCATGGTCATAATAGTCAAACAGACTTATCGTTTAAAAGTTATGGCGGTTTTAAGTTTTGGCTACTGTTGGTAAGAATTAGTGCGTAGTTTATTATGCCCAAACCTAAGCCCACCAACTAATTTCGGGCTTTCACTAAACTATGATTGATGGGACATCTCCACCACACCCCCAAATGCAATCTCAAACCTCCAATAATCCTAATTTCATCAAAAAGCTTATCTTTTTCCTTACTAATCATAGCCAAATCATTCATTAGAGGAGTGATTAGTAAAGGAAATAATCAATTCATTATTTTCGTGCTTTGATTTTGGATTAGCTGCTATTCACATCAGATCTAGACGTTTAAAGTGGTAAATTGAATATTAGATGAGTGGTTCTTGATCTCTCACTATCCTATGCATGTTCATATAGTTAAATTTGATGGTTTTAGCACTATCCTAATCATCAAGATTAGGGTTAGTATGATTATCATGTTTTGGTGAATTGCATATGTGTATGGATGTGTACGGATGATATTTTACTTTGGTATGTTATGCTTTGATATGGTTTGCTAGTGCTTTTAGGTAGTTAGGAAAGAGGTGGTTGAATCGGGAAAATCAAAGGCAAATTGGCCAGAACTGGATGGAACGTGGAGGAGGGGCTCTGGAGTAAAGAAGGACCCTCGATTCAAGTCGCATATTAGGTCGATGGAAAGTAATCGCGACGACCCGATTCAGATCGGAGGAAATTAGCTTGGTAGGATTTCACTTAGGATGTGCTTCAAGCTTTCTTGGGGAATACACATGGATGCTTCGATTCGAGCCTGGTTGGAAAAAGGGAGAAGTTGTAGGAGAAAAAAAATCCAAAATTTGGCTAAGTATGGGACTCGATACCAATCATGCAGGTCGGTACCGAGCACTTTCCAAGGTGATGGAGAGTGTACAATGACTTGGAGGTTAAAGAATTAAAGGAAAGGGACTTCAAGGGATTAGAGTGACCCAAAATTGGTGAAGTATTCACCTCGACACCGAGTGGTGATGTCAGTACCAACCAAATGATTTTTCTTCGGCCGGGGTGAAACTTCTAGGGGTGGAGTACTTTATCTCTGGGTCATGCTGGAGGAGTTCGTTTGTTCGTTCATTGTTAAATGGAAATATGACATCACGATGAAGATTGATGGTTAAGATATGAAGCAATATTGGAGTGCTTCAATGTGATGACTTTGGGACTAGGATATATTGGTTCTATGATTGATGTAGAGGTCAAGAAGTGTTTCGATGAGGATGGCTCTAGGATGAGATCGTGATGATAGCCCTTAAGGACAATTTCTAGGATGTGAACTTGTGAAGTTGATCTAAGACGTGCTATATTATGGGAAGATATGATAAGAATAGGTTCTATGATGTGAGCCGGTGAAGTGGAGCTAAGACGTGTCTAGTATGGAAATGTAAATAGGTAGGATGGGGAAGGGTTCTACGATGATGATGGAACGAATCAAACAAGGACGAGTTTGAAGACGCGTGTGAAGGGATCTTTGATACTTAGAGTGTTTCGGTGTGCTCGTAAAGCATGGATAGGTGAAGATGCTCAATAGGTATTAGGACGTATACCCGTGGATCTAGGACGTGATCCATATACCCTGGACTGCTAAGACATGCAATTGAGTTTTTTTAGCCTACTGAGTAGCATGGATTTCAAGCACCAAGTAACAGTGATTTTTCCATTAGTCTCTGGCATTAGGACGGTCATATGATTTATCATATATCCAAAGCACTTGAGTGATAGTGAGAATTATTTGATGGTTGTTATGTTTGCTTTGATTGTTTTCCTTATAGTCTATCACTCTAGGGATGTCACCTAATGGAGGTATTTAGGACGTGGATACCTAGACACCCGATATAGTGCTTAGGACATAGTACATTTGGTGATGATAGTAGAGTAGCATATTATAAATGTTATGTGCCAAATCTCTGGATGCAGGGATAGGTCAAGTATGACTCTTATGTCTTTTTTGCTCCTTACTATATCGACTTGTATAGTATTTTTAGATTCATTAATTGCTCCCACCAGACTGTTGTCTGACTTGATATTTTATGCTTTGCTTCTTATTATCTTAGGTACTCTTAAATGAGTTGACTAGATAACATGTCTAGATGTACGCAGTGGCAGTGCAGAGGATAAGCAGGATGAAGCTTTCTCGTATTATATGTGGATATTTTATTGCTTATTCCATTCTGCAACACTATGAAGCCTAGAAAGTGTTTGATTTACTATTCTAAGACATTTTATTTGAGTTTATTTCCACTTTGTATAAACTCTACCACTCTGTTGTATAACTTTGCGTATCTTTGCTCTGATATTTGGTTCACTTGATTATTACCGTCTCTCTGGTTTTATATCTTTGATGTATATTATATTTTATTCTATGAGATATACGGTAGGTTCTATGATATTTTATTTCATTTCAACCCTTGACAATCATCCTACATCGCCCAGGCATACTAGTAGCGCACTATCTAGTTATATTGGATGCTGATGGTGTAGGGCAGTCATCACATTTGGTATCAGGGCTCCAAGTTACACGATTAACGTGAGTTGATACCATGATATAGTAGAGATAGGAGAGGAGTTATCACCCTAGACTGGATCGAGAGTGTGTGTGTGTGTGTGTATACGAGAGAGAGCTTACTTGTTATATATTTTTGTTTTCAAAACTATATAGTAGTATATATAGTATATAAGCCGCATGTACACACAAGTACCATTGATGCGGTTTTCTTTATGAGAGACCAATCATTCTTGTTGCAGATCAAGAATGAGCTGACATATAAGAAACACGGTGAGGAATTCCATCTCTGGAGTCGAAGAAGGAGCGGGTTTGGGGGATGCTAATCCCAACATGAAAACCATGTAGATGGAGAACATGCTGCAGAATGCCAAAGAAGTTGCTTCGAATTTGGCCATTAGTGGTGGTGCTCAAGGCAGGTGCCCAGAGTTGATTTCGCTAAGCTGAATAAGGATTTTTTCCAGTCTTAGTGGCAAACCATTCCAAGGAATGGAATCAACTATGGAAGTTCAGGACTGGTTGGACACCTATTAAAGGATTTTTGATGCCATTGAATTGGATGATGAGATAAAGAGGAGGTTAGTTTCCCGATGGCTTCAAGGGAGACCTACGAACTAGTGGAACATTATTAGAGTTGCTACACCCGTGGATCAGTTTTCTTAGAACTGGTTCAAAATCCGATTCGAGGAAAAGTTTATTCAAGCTGCTTAAATGTTAGAGCTATTTAGAAAGTTTGCTAATTTGAAGTAGGGAGATATGTCTGGCTTTGAGTATGTTGCTGAGTTCGATGCCTTATCAAACTATGGGATGTCTTTCATCGATGCTCCATTGAGAAAGAATGAGAAGTTTCTTATGGGTTTGGATGATTATTTAGGGGAGAATCTGGTGAGTCATATTGATGAGCCATTTAAAAGACTCATCGAGAAAGCTCTTCACCAAGAGAGTTTGTACCCTAAGTCCAAATCAGCTGTTGTGGTCAAGGAAGAGCCAAAGTCATAATAAGGCGATGGAGGCAAGAAGAATTGGAGTGCTAAGAGAAAGCATTTCCAGAATAAAGATGCTAAGAAGAAGGACAAGTGGGAACATACTTGTTTTAACTGTGGAGAGAGAGGCTACCTAAGAAAGAATTGTAAAGTTGAGGGTAAGAAGTGTTTCAACTGTAACAAGGTAGGGCATATGCAAAGGAATTGTCCAGAACCGAAAAAGCAGAAATAAGTGGTAAAGGCGTATGCTTTGGACGCTATTCTGACCTCGTCGAGTGCTGTCTCGGCGAAAGAGAAAGGGAAGAGTGTTGTTATTCAAGGTATAGTTTCCACTTATAATGTTTCCATACGTGTTTTGTTTGGTACCAGGGCTTCACATTCATTTATATCTGCTGATCAAGTAGGTAGGTTGGGATTGAAACCTGAAATAGTTAACTAACCTTTGATTGTGACGAACCATGTTGGAGGCTCCACTAGCCTGTGTATAGTTTATCGTGGTTTGGTTTTATCAAGTCATGGTTGCTCTTTTGTTTTTGATTGCTTCTTTTTAAGTTTTGTTAGGTTCGAGATTATCTTGGGGATGGACTAGCTAAGAAATTATGTAAGGACTAGGCCAGTCAGAATTGGGATAGTTGGGTAAGTTCCAAAAAAAAAATTCATATAGATCTTTGTTGGGCCTACGTAGTTTAAATTCATTTAGAATTTTTCTAAATTTTCTTCATATTATTATAATTATTTAGAATTATTTAATTTAATTTTAATTAATTATGTATTATGATGAGCGCATCAAAGGAACCCAACTCTATCTCTACTACTGATAAAGCAAATTCAGACCACTGATTTCAACCTTGTCTTTTTAAATTACCTAAGATGCCATCCACGTTTCATTGATCCTATGAAGTTAAAGCGGTCGGCAGATTCAATGCGGTAGAGGTGCAAAAAGTCATAGCGGGGATATAGCGAGGATATAGCGGGATATAGCGGATGATTCTAAAAGAGCATATAAAACTCGTATTTAATGTTTTTACAAATATATAAATGGTAATTAAATGAAAAAATTAACATTCAATTGAATTATAATTAATACATAAATAATTTTAAATAAAAACATGTGCGAATATACTATAAATAAACGTAAAACTGTTATATAACATAATTGAATTTAGTAGAATATTATAGTATTTTCATTTCTAAAAATATGTTAAAAATTCAACTAAGTAATTTCATAATTTTTATAATGTATAAATGTCATTTTTCAATACATTTCTTTTAAAGAAGATATAGCGGAAATAACAGAATATAGCGGAAATAACGGGATATAGCGGAAGTAGCGGGGCTTAAAGCGGAAAGGCTATATTTGGGGCTATATGGAAAAATCATAGTGCTAGAAATCCGCTATGAGATATAGCAGGGTTATAGCGAGGCATTAACTGCACAACACTGATCACGTGTACCTCCTGTTTTACTTCCGGATTTAGTTTCTTCGCCAATTCATTCTTATTCCGAAATTCAGTTCATCAAATCATCCATTAAATTATCACCACCATCATTCGATTCATCCCCTATTTGGTTTTTCTTGCCTCAATGATTGCAAAAATGCCTAAACCAGTTTCCTCCCTTTCCAGATCAAATGTCCTCTCCGACTTTGAATGTCGATTACCAATTATCAACTATGGTTAGTTCATTAAACTATGACATCTGATCTTCGAGCATGATCCAACTGCTCGAGCTTGAAAGGATTGAGGCCGAAATGGTTCTAAAACTACACAATTGAAGGCCCGATGCATGGGACATGGTGTCGAGCAGGAATTAGGAGTTCGAGTGATGAGTCTGATTCTAAAGATGGAAGATACTAAAAAGGTAGTGCTTGCTTATCAGATTTCTACTATTACTATTACTTTTTTTTCAGTTGACGGAGTAAATTATTGAATAAGCATTAACCTAAACCTTAGCGATGTCATTGACCAAATAAAGCATTAATGAAATGAGGTTAGTTTTGTGGATTTTCTATGTAATTATTCTTATTGTTGTTTGATTAAATTTTTGAAGAGGTTAGATGAGATTGACATGTAAACTATGCTCCTTTAATTGTAACTATTCATTAACTTGGTACATCAAAGATGAAAGAGCTATTTTCCAACTAAAGTGACATATAAAAATGACTATTTTTACAATGTATTATATTACCGATGGTCATGGATAGAGGGATCTTGTCCCCTCGGATCCAAAATGGGCTAGAGAGCTAACCAGATCGACTTGGTCTTCTCGGTCCATGGTTATGCCCATTCTGAAAGTTCGTTTGCTAGTGGATGCAGCTTTAGACATCTGCAATCGATGAGTAACCTTATTACCGAATCTCCCCGACCAGTGTGGAAGTTAAACTCGAGGACAAGCCACTCAAATCTATTTAATCCTAGTCCCAATTCAAGTGGGCCATATGACCCGCATCTACTGTCTGTTCATTGATTAAATCATAGTTATGGGTCGAGGCCTAATAAACCATCTTCCTACTCTAATGAGGGGTTGTTCAGTAATATTGATGCATACGTGAGTTTTTAGGTGATCAAAGAAGTTGATCGACGTTGATTTCACGACGACGGTCGTCATTAGAACTATGATGATATTCAGACCAACAAAACAAAGCAACTATGAAGAAGAAAAACCAACACAAAAAATTACTCAATATCCGTTTCAACCAAAATTCAATATGGCATTAAAATGAAAAGGAAAGCGAGATCCGCATAGAGGAAGAAGACTCGGCGAGTAAAGTTTGAAATTACTGGTTGAAGGCGTTTGTGCTAGAAGGTTCAAAGTTCTTAAATGACGAAAGTTTGCGATAATTCGGTAAAGAGAGAAAGAGAATAGGAGATGGGTATTCTTAGGAAATAATTTCTCATCTAAACCATTAGATTTGATAGTCGGGTGACGATCTGGACCATCTAGGTTTCATCAATCAATCTATCAAATCAACCACTGAATCGTTTTTGTAGTGTCTCAAGAAAGTAGCTGCCACATCCAATTGTACAAAGACATATCAGCAACATTAAATGTGTGAATGATAATTTCACCCCTGCTCGTAGACATGAACTTAGAAGGGGAAAATATTGCTTGATTTTCTCGTAAGTAATATGGATCGGCCTGCAACTTAGCTTGAATAGCGGCCCGCATGGATCAAATTATCAGCACCTTGGCCCATATGGATCAAATCAGTATATAAATACATAAATTTAATTTAAAACCGAACCAATTTAATTTTTACATGTATAAGCCGTGAGAAAAAAATAATTTTTATAAACTAAAGTATACAATTATAATTAATTTTGAGTGTGTGTGTGTATATATATTATGTTTATAATTATTAATTTTAATTTCAATTTTTTTACATGATTGCCGAAAATAATTTATGTTATGGGAATATAAATGATTTTTCAACATAAAAAATGTGTACACTTTTAGATCTGCCTATTATAGACATGTCTGTTGCCAGTTGTTCCTCTTCAGATCACTTGTTCGTTGTCTTTGAACTCAGAGCGAAAATTATGACTTTAAGGCTTCCAACGATTCTATAATGGAGACGAGGATTTTCTATTTTTAATGCATTAAGAAATGGAGAGGGTGGGGCTATTTAATGTCAGCATTGTATCAATTATCATCTACCTTTCTCTTTAATTTGAACTGAGATCTCATATACCAAGTCAAATGCTCTCTTTAAATCCATGTATGGTCGGCCATGCCTCTCCTTAGGCTTCCATGGCATTAGGACTATTTAATATACAATATATTAATTAATTAAGCCCATGTATTTAATTATATCAATATATAACAAATATATATTATTTTAATTAATTTGAGGCCACAATAAATAATTAAAATGCCATAAAAATTCAACACAAATTTTTATTAATTTTATTATTAATTTATAATATTTATAAATTAATTTCAAATTGGTCGAACTTTGGAATTAGCTAACAACATGTTTGTGCTGACTTTCTGATGTGAACTTAATCCTCAATCAATATCTGAACAATTTAAATACTAAAGCTGTATGGACTTTGTTGAAGTATAGTATCAACGACCAGTGTAGCTGCGTATAGATTATTACTGAGATTTCGTCTCATAAACATCCAAATATTTTTGCAAATCAACCACAGTATTGGATGCTTCCATGATTACGAATCAAAAAAATTATGCAATATTAATTTTACCTTAATGAGGAGCTAATATGTTACTTTAATGATACAATGTTATTAGGGCATAAACGTGAGCTGCACAAAATAAATTCATGATCGATATTAAAGCTAACGGAATTAAAAAATTGTAAAGTGACATACTGAAAAATAAAAGGACATGGAGAATTTACGTGGTTCGAATGTTAAGGAATCCTACGTTCATAGGTAAAATATCACTTTCTTCTCTTTATATTCTGAGCATAAACAATAATGGCAGAGAGTACAAAGTTTTCATTTTGCATTCCTAAAAGAGTAAAGCAGAAAAGATCCCTCTCTTTCTATAGCGCATTTTCTATTTATAGTACACATGGGCTCATGTGGATTACCAACATCATTCTTCTGCTCTCTCGATTTATGTTGTTGGATTGCACCATGTGTCGAACATACATCTTTCCTTTTTGATATGCATGAATTGCTAATGTGGATTTTGGTAGGAGATCATGATTTGAGCGATTGAATGGTGGGATCTAGCGTGAAAGTTGAAATTAAAGCGGGAAGGCTTTGGAATTGAGGCGGAAAATCCAAAATCGAATGGATTGTGCATTCCTGATTCCTACAAACTGACAAGCTTATTGACTGCAGATGCATATAGATGAAGCTATCATTGAAGCAGCTCTTAATCTCTGGGAGAGCTACATCAATGTTAGTTCCTTTGGACATTATTTTCACTCGGCTTTGAATTGTGCATTTGCTATGCCAATGGAAATAGCGCTGTATAGTTTTTGTGTTTGCGCCCTTACTTCTAAAGCTGTATTGCTTGGTCCCACTTACGGTATTAGCATGGCATAGTGTCAGAAATAGTAGGAGTTAGGATGTAAGGTCCGGCAGAAGAGATTAAACCACTATTTTGGAGGGTGATTGCATTGTGTGAACTGGTTCTAAGCTGTTCTCGATCATTGGAGGACCGGGCCCTCACTTTTATCTTTGAGTCGGATCCATTGATCTTAGGGATGAAGTTGGCTCTTCTTGGTTTGCCTTTGTGGTGTGAGTTTTGGCCCCTATTTATGGAGAATTCCCTTCCTCTCATTCCATCCCTTGTGTTTTCGCATCCAAAGTTTATAGGATTATGGTGTGCAATCTTTGTTAATTGGACACTGATGTAGGATTGCAGCACTGTTCTATCACATAATGATGGCGACGCCTCCATATTGTCTTTTTGATACCAAATTGTGGCACAGACCTACCACCATTAGTTGTTGGTTCAAGATTACGGTGCATCCCTATTAGCATATAAACACTTAAGAGGTTGTGCTGCAGTTTACATTGTTAGGTTAGGCTTTTGGATTAGCCTTTATACCTTATGAGTGTTTCCAGTTTCTGATGCATATTGTATTATCGAATCTATACTTAATGGGGAGTGCAACTATGTTTCTATCTTTGGGACCTTGGCGCGGTATCACCTAAGTTTTGTTATTGCGTTCTTTTCACAGTTGGAGTTTTATTACGGGCGCTATCCCTTTATCTTGCCACAGCTTTGTATTATCTCGGTGTAGCACTATACGAACTTTGTTTTTGTTTTCTCTTATTTCGACTCTTGTCATGAGAGTAGTACTTCCAGCTCAGTAGCTACAACAAGCTTCAATTGACAGCATTTGGGAAATATGGGTGTAACACCTGCCCCCAAATCTACAGCCACCGTAGATGGGTGTGGAATTGTCCCCATTCCCACCCATCACTTATATATCTTCCTTTCCTTCCTTTCAAAAGAAGGAAAATGTCTTAGTAGTCATGCATTTAATGTTTTAATACATGTTTCATTCTTCCACTGGCCGAGTCTCTAAAAAGCTATAAGTTTAGTCACATCATTTTCTATGTAAATCTGTCTCGACTCTTGCGCTTATTATTCTTGTTGTTAATCAACTGATGTTTGGAAGATTTCTCATTATTCTACTTGTGCGGTTGGAATTCGAAATGAGGTACACATATTATTTCTTCTTCTTTTTCATTTCTTTTATGAGTTCTCGAAGAGAAAAGGTGAAAAAGACCTTACTGCTAATTTTATTTTCCTCAAGTTTTGTTCTTTTTACGAATCAGAGTAAGGATTTTTTTCATACATTGTTCCCATTATACTTTTAGCAGTAGTTGGTGGTTTACCTTATAATTTTAATATTGCATCTTCTCCCCCTTCCCCTTTATCTTTACAGTCCAAGATAACCCAACTAAAAGACATAGAGAATATCTTAAATCATTTTGGGTTCAAGGGTTATGGGATTAGAGTCCCTGAGCCTCACGAACGCATCCATACCCCTCTTAATAGGTTATCTCTATCACATCTGAGCATATAAGATATGGGCCTGACCTTCCTCTAAATCTGGTTCTTCGAAGATGGCTAATTGTTATCGATCATGTTCCTTCCAACTTGCTTCCCGTTCTTGTTCCCTTATTATTGTTACCTTTATTCTTTACGTGGAAACGGTTCCCCTCCTTCCTTTAAAGAGCTCTGAATTTTGTTCGACATTTACAAAAGTACATCAGGGAGAGATGTTATGTTCTATTATGATCAAGCCAAAAAATCAATCCTTACATCTGTTCTTTGCAGGACCCAAAAATGGATCGACCAATATTTATTTATTTCGAATTCCGATAATTTCCATTCTTCCTTTCGTCCACACCATAATCGGCTTATTTTTCCTAACCATGCTACCGAGTCATATGAGTCCTGCAGGAACCGCATTTTCATGCAAGAATGAGAGGAGAATGAAATTATTTTTTGCTGATTCGGTGCTACAAAAGCATGGTTTTCTATGCCCAAATCATAATTTTTCTCGTTTCATTTTTATGTTTTCCCCGATTTTGGATGAACCTAGGGGTATAATTTATTAAAAATGGATTATAGGATTTTTACTTTACGCTCCTCATCCTTGTAATGACTTTTAGTGATCTTGAGATTTCTCTTATGTACAGGGGGAATGGCTAGTAACCTTGCTAATGTGTTTCTTGATTCTAAGAAGGCTGTGGCAAAGAAGAAAAATCAAAAGAGGAAACCTGATGGAGGTGAGGTTTCTGGCTAACCTCTCAAGAAACCTACTATGCCTCCTCCTGCCTCTTCTTTAGGGGCACTTTCTATCTCGCCATATCAATCCCTCTAAGTCCCGCACTCGATATATGCCCTGCCCGATCATATTATTACCGACCTTGTTAAGAGATTGGAAAGGGTTACTCTAGACAACTTGTTAATATTGCTTCGTCTTCTCCTTCACTGCTTTCCCTTCCACTTTTTGAGCTACCTCTTCTAAGATCGTGGATAAACCTCTATATGTGTAAGATGTTTAGGTGTTGGAATCTAACAGCCATGACACCAATCACTGCCGAAGCTTGGAGAGAATAATCAACAATTTCTTAGGGTAAGGAAAGCTTGACGAATTTATACAAAGATATTGAACAACTTGGTAATAAAGAAAGAGTTTCTTAACAAAATAAGTGTATCTACATGGATGAGGAGTGAAACTCTCCTAAAATAATGGAAAGCCTTAACCATTGCCTAAGATGGTAGTAAGGGGCTAAAGCCTTTGTCCCCACAAAGATGGCCTGGTTAAAGCACCTCATAGAGGGAGGTCAGAGTAAGCCTTTGGTTCTGTCTGAAAAGGCCAAACTAGAGTATCTGCAAGACTTCAACCCCTGCCTACATGGTCTGTTTGAAGCGCCTCCTAGAAGAAGGATGGGTAAGCCTTTGACCTATCCAAAGCGTCAAACTAGCCTTCATTGCCATCATCAAAGGCCTCACTGAAGCACCTTTTAGAGGAAGGACGGGTGAGCCTTTTGCCTATCCAAGCATTGGGCAAGCCTTTAGTACCATCTCCACAGCCTTACTAAAGCCCCTCCCAGAGGGAGGTTGGGTAAATCTATGGTTTAGCCAAAAGAAAGCTAGCCAAATGCATCAGACAACAATACTAAATCATCACCTAAGACGGTTATAAGGGATTCGATCCAAGTTGATATCCCCACCTGCAGTGGTTGAAAAAAGCAATCGAGTCAACCACACTCTATCCAAAAGAATGGATCGAAAGCAGTCCTCTAGAGGAAGATCGGTCAAATTTAATTTAATCCAAAAGAAGGATCGAACTGTCTTCTAGAGAAAGATCTATCAGAGTGAGAAAATTAGCACCCCGAAACAAAAGCAAGCTTCTAGGGGAACATCTACCAAAATACGAGTTGTCAAAAGACAGGAACTATTGTCAGATAGGTGTTCTGGTCTTCCATTACTATTGTCGGTGTTCTGGTCTTCTATTACTATTGCCAAACAGGTGTTCTAGTCTTCCATTAGTATTGCTGGACAGGTGTTCTGGCCTTCTATTACTCTTGCCAGACAGGTGTTTTGGTCTTCCATTACTATTGCCAGATGGGTTTTTTGGTCTTCTATTATTAATATCAGATGGGTTTTCTGGTCTTCCTCATTAATTACCAAATGGGTTTTTTGGTCTTCTCTTTGCTCTATAACTGGAATGGTTCTCTAGGTTTCTATTCAAATTATGATCAGAATGATTTTCTGATGACGGGGCTTCACAACATTAGCTCTCAATTCAGATTTGAATTCATTTAATTTGAAACTCTATTACTAAACAAGTTGCTAGATATTTATTGATGGAAAGGTAAATTTTTATATCAAGTTCTAAAAGCTCAATTGGCAAGGTTCTTAATTTTTTTAACGAGCAAAATATCCATTAAAAACTCAAAATACGGGAAAGCAAGATATTGATCATCAAGTGATTTCAAATAAGAACCAATATTCGATTCAAGGCTACATACCTTACATTCGAGGTGACATTCATTCAAATAAAAATTCATTTACGATCTAATAAATTATATATGAAGTTATAGCTACAGAAATTAGACAAAAGAAGAATCTGTTTAAAGCAAATCTTTGTCAAAGCTTGAGGCTCTGTGCTATCTTGTCCAAATCCTTGGCAATCAATGGATCAGTAATATAGCGAAGGGCCATGTCCAAAAGCTCTTTGAATTTCCTTTTCGTCCTTTGAATAATATTCTTATCATCAAATGAATCAATTTGAGTTTTCAAAGCATGCTAGAGAGCCTTCTTGGCTCCTCTCAAATTTTGAACCGTGCTTTTTAACTCTTCAATCTCTTATTTAAGAGTACGTTTCTAGCGCTTAGCTTTTGAACTTTGCTTTCATATTCATTGAGACGTTGAGATAATTTTTTGTTCCACTTATTATTAAAAAATTGCATACATTCAAATTTAACTTGTCTATTCCATTTGAAGATCACATCATCACTTAGACTCGGAGGTGGAGTCAATAAAGTAGGAAATTCTAGACTGACAAAAGATTGAGATCTCATTGTCCATCCAGGAGTAAGACTAGGAAGAATGGAATCGCCTTCACTAATGATGAGTTCCAGGGATTCGCAAGATACTTGTGTGACGCCCCACCTCTATACTCACACTAGCCAAGAACACTACTGGGTAATGCCATCGACTAGCATGAAGAATAAGGCTGTTGAGAAGTGACCATCTGTGTAATTGCTTTGTGCGAGTATCGATATGTCAGATAATATGACTTGCATTTCATTTCAAGAGGAAATCCGACATATCAAATACAAACTCAAAGCTACTACACAGTGGCTATGTGGGCTTCAGAAACAAATATAGAAATAGGCATAACATAAATCAGTCACAGATATTCATATCACAAAGGCGAAAACAGATATGAATATAACACATAAAAGTGTACATCAAAATAGTGGTCATACAAGATCCACTACATCACAAAAGAATAGGTACAAGTGCTAAGCAAAAGAATATGTATACATCAAGGAGTCTCTATCTCAAATGTATAAAAGCAAAAACTAATAAGCTAAAGTAGTTAGCCAAAAGTCAGAAGCTAGCCCCTGCTAAGTAGTCAAGTGGAAGCACCTGTAACACCTCGGTTTGACCCGAGTATTATTTAAGAAGAAAAATAATAAACGGGTCAGTCTAGCTATAAATATCATATGAGATGAGAAAGGATTAAGAGATACCACAAAAATGTATGATAACAATAATGCCATACTATGACAAGTATACATTCGATAACAACAAAAATCAAATCAAACAATATCTCAAATCTCGTCAAATATCCAAAAAGAATATCACATTCTTTAGCTTATTCACCAAACCCCAAATATTGACAAAACATATCAATGTCAATCACAAAAATTGGTGAAACACAAATTCCAGAAGTCAACAATTAGAAATCCAGAAAAACACAAAGGGGGAGGCATATCACAAACGGGAGCATGAAAACTCACCAACACGTGTATCACAAATGAGACGCTATCCCATAAAAATACGGCGTACAGTCCCCCATGCGGACGAATCAACCGAACATCGACGCACCTTAAAAGATACGCTTTATGCACGGACTCGGTCGTGGTACGGTCCCCCACACGGACGAATGAGCCGAACATCGATGCACCCTAAAAGATACGCCTCATGCATAGACTCAGTCGTGTTACAGTCCCCCACGCGGACGAATGAGCCGAACATCGACGCACTAAAAGATACGCCTCATGCACAGACTCTGTCGTGGTACAGTCCCCCACGCGGACGAATGAGCCGAATGCTCCTCGAACGGTCAAAAGACAATGGGTCGCTACCCCACCAAATTGAGTCGAAGCTCCATATAATAAGTGTAAATTACACCAAGCTAGTAAATAAATAAGTTTAGCTTCATGTCCCATAACCACTGGCTTAACTTAAATATTTACGAACAAATTGTAGATTTCCACTCGAAAATACAAAATGATCATCATTGATCAAAAAGAAGTGTAAATTACACTAAGCTAGTAAGTAAATGAGTTTAGCTTCATGTCCTATAACCACTGGCTTACCTTAAATATTTATGAAAAAATTGTAGATTTCCACTCGAAAATACAAAATGATCATCATTGATAAAAAAGAAGTGTAAATTACACTAAGCTAGTAAATAAATGAGTTTAGCTTCATGTCCCATAACCACTGGCTTAACTTAAATATTTACGAACAAATTTTAGATTTCCACTCAAAGATTGTCATGAGATTTCAACCGAACAAGTCCAAGAATTAACCGACGAAGTAAACACAATCGTTTCATACCACTTGTTTTGCTAAGTCGTTTAATTAGATTTCTCATACGAATGAGGTAAAGGTTCATATATACTAATAGATCGGAAAATGGTTTAAAAACGAGCTTTGTATTAAAAGTAACATTGAAATCATTTTTGTGAAAGAGTTTTAGTATTTACTACTAGTATAAAAACCTTTGTATTTAAAAGTGACAAATCACAGAAATAATTGTAAAAACAATCTATAACCAAAAATCCACATTCGACGACGTGAATTCAAACCATAAAAATCGATATCAAATCCAATCAAATAGATATTCCCAAAAATCCATAAATGAAGTCATCAAAGTCGATAAAAATTGACAACAACTAACCGGATCTACAAAAATCGATAAAATTTGGAAATCCACTCAAAAACAGCCAAAATAGGCAAAATTGAACAGTTCCAGACGTCTGAAATTACCAACCAGACGTCTGAACCACTAACCAGACGTCTGGTTGGATTTCCAAACGTCTGGATTTTGCCTCTGCCTTTTTTATTTTTCCAGGGACCAAATCCAGGCGTCTGGATTTTCAACCAGACGTCTGGATTTTCCTATTAGGCAAAAATCAGCCTAGCCCAAAAAGGGCAAAAATCCAAACCGAAATGCGATCGAACGAGCGATGGATGCTAGGGATTTATGTCAATCGACAACCCAGCCCTATAGGCTCTTCGATACACCACCAAAAACATGTCAAAACATCCAAGATAGGTTCTTTAAAGATTTTGACTTTAAAATACCAAAATTGGAAAATTCACCAAATCAATTCAAATCAAAAGCAATTGAACATGAAATAGATGTTAGGAATTCATACCTAACAATAAATGAAAGCTATAGACATAGATGTGAGTTCAAGAACTCATCTTTAAAACTCAAAAACAATGAATGAGAAGCTCTAAAACAAGGCAAGATCAATTCCTTTTCAATACACCTATAGAATCTTCAATCTATTATCAAATGTGAAGTTTTTCCTAAGTTAGGTTATAAGAATTTCTTAAAATTGAAGAGAGATTGAGATAGAGAAGATGAAGAGGATGCTTACCTAAGCTTCACTTTGATTTCAAGAACTTGAATTTGAATTTCCTAGTAAACTAGGGCTTAGGAATTTGGATTTCCCTTTTTTCCCCCATTTTTCTTTAGCTTGAGTGTTAGGAAATAATAGAATGAATGAAGAGGAGTTGGAGTGGGAGTTATTAGATAGACGAGTTGGGTTCTCTTGTTGGGTTAGTGGGCTGAAACCCAAACCCAAATCCCCAAATGAAAATATCATAATTCTAATCAACTCCAAACATATCGATGTTTATACTCAAAAAGGTCGCAAACACCATTTTGGACTCAATGGAAATGGTCTCGAGTCCGGATTCGACCGTTTACAAAAAGTCACATTTTGGACATTTAAATTCGACTAACGATGCTTTATTTAAATAAATCATTTAAATATATTGTCGTAAAAATATGCGGGTTGTTACAGACTCCCCTCCTTAAAGAAATTGCGTCCTTGCAATACTTAAGAAGAAATTAGAAAGTAACAACCATACTAAGGCATAACAACACAAAAGAAGAAATTTTGAAATGAAAAGTTCACCCTAAGGAGCATGAGAGAGTAAGACCGGATGTGTTCGCTCGATGAATTCTCTGGATTCCCAAGAGAAATCCTTAGGATTTGAGGACCATTAAACTTTCACAAGCAGAACATCTTTATTACGAAGGCGTTTAACCTCCGTAGCAATGATGCGAATAGGATGTTGCTCATAAGTCAAATTAGGCGAAACTTCAATTTCTTCAATAACACCGGGCTCAAGAATAGAATCGGAATCTCTAAGGCATTTCCGTAGTTGAGAGACGTGGAATACGTCATGAATAGCGGAAAATTGAGCCGGTAATAATAGGCGATAAGCCATGGAACCAATGCGTTCGGTGATGGAAAATGGGCCAATATATCGAGGTGCTAACTTTCCCGATCGACTGAAACGCACAACACCCTTCATAGGTGAAACACGAATAAACACCAAATCTCCCAAGTGGACAAAGTCTCAAGATCATTCCATTCAGATATCATTATGGAAACAACTGCTTGTTACTTTTGGCTAAGGGCATCGACAACACGATTTCCCTTTCTGAGAATATAGAGAATATCAAGATCAAAAGATGTAAGGAATTCGAGCCAACGTTGTTGATGCAAATTAAGTTCCTTTAGAGAAAATAAATACTTCAAAGATTTATGATCGGTGTAGAGAACAATTTTCTCTCCCAAAAGATAATGACGCCAAATTCTAAGAGTGAAAACAATGGCCGTGAGCTCTAGATCATGAGTGGCATATCTAGTCTCGGCATGCTTTAATTGTCTAGAATCATAAGCGATAACATGTTCCCTTTTGCATGAGAATGGCATTCAAACCAATACGACTAGCATCGGTATAAACAATCAAGTCTTGGTACCCTTCGGGAATCTCAAGAATAGAAGCATCGGAAAAGAGTTCTTTTAATCTTTGAAAAAGCAGCTTCTATGCTAAATTATGTATTTCAAGATCCTCTTTCCCGAAAAGCTAAGACATTCAAAATTATAATTAACTTTATGTAATCATCTTTTTAGAAAAACATACTTATTACAAGTCAATTTACTTTGTCTGATTGTCTCATCATAGCGTTTAGGAGATTCCTATCGATAACGTTGATCAGGCGCATCGACCAGAATACAAGTGTACTTTTAATTTTTGAAAAGTAGCTTCTATGCTAAATTATTTATTTCAAGATCCTCTTTCCCGAAAATGCTAAGACATTCAAAATTATAATTAACTTGATGTAATCATCTTTTTAGAAAAATTTACTTATTACAAGTCAATTTATTGTGTCTGGCTGTCTCATCATAGCGTTTAGGAGATTCCTATCGATAACATTGATCAGGCGCATCGACCAGAATTCTTAAAGCACTCAATGGGCAATACAACGCAAAATCATCTTTTATATGATAAACATGTCTCTTAAAATTTTACGAATATTTTTTGCTCATTTTAAGAACAAAATACAATTATACTTATAAATATATCTTATTAAAAAAATTAGCAATTTTAAATTGACGTTTTCACCCATAATCAATGAATACAAGGATGGACTCATCGAAATATTCGCAGAATACTCGATTCATAAGATGGATGAAATAAGCTGGAAGGTTCGTCAAACCGAATGACATAACGAACCACTAATAAGATTCATAACGAGCGTGGAATGCGGTAAGGGGAACGCTATCCTCCACAACTTGTAGCTGATGAAAACTGGTGGCAAGGTCAAGCTGAAAAGACCTTTGCACCGCTCAATAGATCGCTTAGGTGGTAATCCAAAGACAGGCTCAAAGATGTCGGGAAATTCACGAATTACTTGAATGAGGGAAATAACATCTTCCTCATCATGTGGGTCTAGAGAACGTAGTTTATTTATTTATTTGTTGATGTAATTTAGCCATTTCGACATCAATGTCAACTGAAGGCCTAGATTCTAATGCTGAGTCTATCCGTTCTTTCAACTCTGGAATTCCTTTATCATTCTCCTTAATCTCCTCATATAAGCTAGAAATTCATTCGTTTAGACCTTTAATGGTCAATTTTAGTTGAAAGTATTTTCAATGCCATTATTATGCCTTTCGATTATTTGGAAATCATGAAGCTAAAGTGTCTTGCGAAGACAAACGAGCGTACTAACTGGGTTTACTATTAAGAATAAGTAAAACAGGAATGAATACATGAAAAAGAAGTTCTTTTATTAGCAACAACAAAAGTTTACAGACGATAGAGAAATTTGAATTACATCACAATGTTATTTTTGAACCTTTAATTAACTCTTAAAGTTTTAAAATAGCAGTTTTGGCCTTTTTAAATGACCCACGGATATGGTAAGAATATAGTTAAAAGAAGCTTTAATCCCCTCTGGGGTATTAACGGCAGGGAATCAATGATAGTCCCATTCCTCGACTGGAGAGCTAGCATGATCACATATCAGTTTGGCATGATAAGTTCGAATGTCGATCAGTAATTTATCATTTTCATTACCTTGGAAATCAAAGCGAAAGTGAGGAAGATGCATGTAAACTTCCTGTAGGTCTCTAAGAAAGAAGTGTCTCTCTAACTGCGATGTCTTGAGAATTAGGGATTTTTCTTTAAAATCCTTCTTTAATTTGACATATTTACTCAACAGTTCCATAGGAACATGACTGCTTGAGATTTCTCTAATCTATATGATATATTAAAATTAGATTGATAATATTGAAACTAAAACGGTAAAGTACGTAAGCTACTCAGGTTACATATTACAATTATACAATTATTCAGGTACATACAAGATTGACTTCTTATACAGTTCAGAAATAAATCTCTTCCTATTATAGTTGAGTTTTTCGGAGGGAAGAGAGCGAGAAGAAAGAGGGATACAGACAACTCTTGAGAGATTCCAACATGCCCCAGGATAAGGATTGGACCCATGTTCATAGTATTTGCGATGAAAGTTTATTAGCAAACCCCACTAGTTGTCACCTAAATAGAAAAAAATCAACAAATATACCCCTAGAGTAAACTCTGTATAGAAATTCTTCCAAAGCCCTCCTATCATTAATCAGCATCCAAAAGAGGGTCATTAGCTCTGCATTCTCCACTAAGAGTTTCTCTCGATGAAGGCATGCCTTCTTCATCCGTGGAGCAACTTGCCTCTCTTTAAAAAATTTAATTTTGATGCACTAATGGTGAGATTCTTGTGTTTCTCAGACAACTCATTATACTCATTAAATTGTCGATCCAGTTCTCTATTCAATCGATCTATTTCCATTTGTTTCTTTTCGAGCATAACTTTGTAATGATATTTTGATTTCTTCCTTAACTAAAATAGTTATCATATTAACAAGGAACTACTTGATAATTTAAGATGACTAAATAGCGTAATCCATACCTAAGAAAGAGAAATTTAAGACAAGGTTATCTACTCCTTTCCTTTAAATTTGTGACTTTGGGGAGCACTGCCCTTCTGAGGAGAATCCTTCCTCGAAGGATCAGGGATATCAGCAACCCCTATGTCTTGGACTATTGAGTCCATGTTAGCATCTCCTGATCTGTCTTTATCATTTGACGATCCAGTGAAGCCCTTCTCACCATCACTACCAATGTAATCATCACTGTTATGGTCATCACCATCATCATGGACATCAACATCTTTGCTCTTATCATCCTCTTCCTCCTCGTCGTCCGATTATATTTCTTCGTCCGTTGGAGGGTCGTCAAAGGATAGTAGCTTCTTGGCATTAATCTCTTCCTCCTCCTTGGAATGTTCCTCTCCAGGTGCCTTGATTTTATCTAGCATAGCTTCAAATTTCTTCGTAAATTTCTCATTCAAAGCTGGAGGGAGAGAAGAAATTCCAAATCTGAGCATTTGTGGATATCGTCGGCATATGCTAAAAAATGCTTTCTCATAGGAACTCTCGATAATGGCATCAAGAGTTGTTCCAAGGAAATGAGACACCTTCTACTTTGCATCATTGATTACGCCAGTTGATTTGTTTAAAAGTTTTCTATTCCTTCGTAACTTTTTCTTGAGGAATTTCATTCTCCTTTGTGAGTTTGGCCTCTTTCATACCAGCCTCCTCAAGCCTTATCTCTAAAGTTTTTACTCTATCATCTAAAGTCTGTCTAGCATTTCTCTCTTTAGTAAGAGAAGTTTATGCTTCCTTGAGTGAGGTAGCCAGTTTTTCTTTTTCTGTTATAGCTTCACTCTTGCTGTTGAAATGTCAATTATATGATCATTGAGCAAAGAAACTTTCTCCTTAAGTTTAGACACTTCACTAGAGGTCCCTGCGACATTCCCTTGCAGAAGAAACATATGCTTAGCCGCCTGAAATGAATAACAAGTATGAATCAGAATATTACATAAAAGGTTAACAGCCTAAAACACTTAAAACAGGAAACATACATACCGACAAGAATTGCTTAAGGATAGCAAAGCGATGATCTTGAGAATAAGATAAAGGCTACGGTTGCTTCAGTGTAGCAAAGGATGAAGACTGGATGACCAATTAAAGAAGGTCATCGAAAACACTAATAGGGGTTGGAGATTGAGACTTGGAAGGAAGTGGATCTTCTAAAGAAATACACAGTCCAAGCTCCTTACAAAGATGATTTAGAGCCCTAGGTGAACCTGGAAAAGTAATATGAAGAAGTGGATCCTAAGACTACTCCACTTCATTCAGGTGTTGGGTTTCTTCCCTAGGAGTGTTAAGGTTTAAGACCCCAGGGCTTGAGCCGATATCCACAAATGGTTCTACATCCACAATAACAGTGGTGTCCATGCCCCTGACTTTAGGCTTCTTGTTAGGAGTTGTGGCAGCAGTGGAGCCATCACTTAATATCCTTTTTATGGATTTGAATAATCTAGCAATGATGTCCTTGAAAGATTGAGACTCAGGAGCTTGGTTCAAGGTAGAAGTACTATCTATACTCTCCTTTTCTTAGGGAGCATCACTTGCTGTCTCCTTCTTTTTGGAAGTGGTGGCTAGGGCAGATGAGCCCAAATCAGAAAGAAAAGCTTATAAGAAGACGCCACAAAAGGTTTCGTATAAAATGCAATGATATCTTATCAAGCGTCTTGGGCTGAACTAGAGAATTAGAAGTAAAGGATTTTGATTTACCCATGACTAATGATCATTTTCCTCATGCATTATATTTGACCATTGGAGGCTCTCCTAAAATTTAATGATGATTCGAAATAATGCAATACTAAAGGAGTTTTGCTGGAGTTACCAACGTAAGCCTGCTCCCCATAATATCTAATGCTCAGGTCAATGACTACACAATATCCTGATCAAAAGAACTTACCATTTTAGGAACAGAATATGAAAGAAAGCATTTATTAATAAATAATAAAAAATAGATAGGGGTAGCAAGAGACAAGAAACTTACTGATGGTAGAGAATGTTCTTCTAATGTTACATAAGCATTTAATGAAAATGAATTGCATCTCTCATCCTCTCGCCTTGTTAACACTCTTGGAAATCATACTTTTTGGGCGGGGATGGATCCGACACAGTTGATGATCTTGTTGTTCACCAATTATGGCAGGAAAGGCTATTGAATGAAGAATTTTAGCATTAAGGGAAGGGAGTCCAGCCTCCCGAGCCAAGACTTCCAAGTAAGTCGGATATGTGTAAGAATTTGGCAAGAACTGAATTGGTGCAATATCCAGATGTCTGAGGTATCTCAGAAGAAAGACAGAAAAAGGAAGGTAGCCTGTGTACCAAATATCTATTGGAGTAAAAGTGAAATATCCTTCTGGTGGATTGTAAATATTTTCTGCAGGACCAACAACAATGATTGTAATTACCATAATCCCAAATTATTCCAGAATAGAATCCACCTCTACTTGGGTTGTGATGTATGATGGATTCAAAAGATTATCTCCCTTCTTACAAGCGGAGAGTGAAGCCTTAGAGCCTGCAATAGTTTTCCTAACATACGTCTTGCTTGGCTTTGAGCTATCCATAATCTGCTAGATGATATTATTGCAAAATTTAAGAAATGATAATGTTCATATTATATAGAAGAATCACTACAAGCTATAGTAAAAAATTATTATCTAAATGACTTGTTTACTGCCTAAGTGATGGCATCAAGATGCTTAAAGTATATGTTAGTCACAAGTTAATAACCTTAAATAACACATGTCAAGTTTATCAAAAGACTTAACTCTAACTTTAATAAAGGAATTCCACGGAAAACTATATAAATATTAAATAAGAATGGATATGTGACGTCAATAAGTCCATATCGATAGATATATCAATATCAAATGTCACGTGGCTTATATTATAAAGCACTAGTAAACGCTGCAACTATAACCAATGTTGAGGCAATGAGGTTGTCGACACTAGCAAATAGTGACTGCGTGAGTTGATAATGTGCTAATCAATTAAACGACTTGTAATGTGTTAAATCGGGAACGTCATAAGAAATGATATCGAATGAAGCTTAATTGATAGTATTAAAAGCGGCTACAGAATGATGACAACGAATAGTGAGACTGTCGGTATCAAATTATAACTTCATAAATCAACGTCGAAAGAGAGTGACGTCGTTTATAAATAGATAATGTTTCATCTAACTAGAATACACTTTCTCATAACAATAAGAGGTTGTCACATCTCATCTTAGCTATTAATGGTATAAGAGTTTTGCGATGTCGAGTATCATGCTGGTATCGCGATAACATTTTTTATTAGTACCGAATCTATTGATGATGCATCCAATTGACATAGGCACTTTAATAATGGGAACCTTTGTAACTCTAAATGTGTTGTTGTGCTTCACTTTCATTATTGACGATATAAAAGTTTTGTGCCAAAAACATTAGCTAATGAGAAATAGGTCGCTAAAGAGCTTCATTAATCTCCAATATCATATCAATATCGCAAAAAACATTGGTTACGATATAGCATAGGGAAAAATGAATCGATGCTGAATATCATGATGATGCCAAAAAACATCAAGGACGTCGTAGAGTGGACCTTATTGGATATCGGGTCATATAAGCTATCTTTTTTTATCATTAAACAAACATCACCTAGTTTATCAACGTCAACGACCCCAAATTTCATTCGGATAACATAAAAGTTCAATGTTAATCTAATCTATAAAAACAAACAATGGTCGACTACATTGATAATTCGAACATTAACATCAAAACTATCCAATTAAACACCAAATGTCAATTTGGAGTCGATAAAGCCTTAAAAGTGATTTGCAGAAATTCCTTAATTCGAATTAAATAGAACAATAGGAATTACATATCATACCTGAATGATGAATCGAACAATCGAGAGTTGGAAGTTTTTGGTTTCTTTTGAAAATTTGATTTCTCGCTTGAGTTCTCAATTATAGGTAAAAGAGGAATGAAAGAGAACTCATCTATTTATAAAAGAGAAAGAAGGTAAATGGACATCATTGATTCAATTTGAATGGATAGCCAGATTTGTGTGGAATACTAATAGGCAGTAAACTTGATGTTGACATTATTGACTTGAAAAGTCAATGACTCCTCTATACTAAGGGGGGCCAAATGTTATCACCATCATTAACCTCAATGATATACGACATGAGACATGAATATGATGATGCCTTTCAAGATGGAAGTAATGTCGTGCTTTATCAATATCGTTCAATACCGCATATGATCAATAACGCATGTTGCCAATATCGCTTCTCCTTGATGCCACCTTCCATCTATTTTACATCCCATTGATGTCGCGTCTTATCAATGCCGCCTTTCACTTGTGAAAATAAGATGAACGTCACAACTCATCAGTGTCGCACCCTATCAACGTCACGCATCACTAATACTACCTACAACCAAAGTCGTAAAATAATGATGTCCCATCTCTTTGATGCTGCTACTATTCCAATATCGCCGCTCTTTTATATTGTCTTTTAGATAATACTGAGCTAACCAATGCTACCCATCATTGATGTCACCAATAGTCAATGCCACGTCTTGCTAAAAATACATTTCATCAACACCTAGGGAACACCGCACATATATACGTGGGGTGTTGACGTTGAAAGCCATTGGTATCCACAGATATTATCAATGCTAATGTTATACTAATCCATGCTACTTCGTATTGATGCCACCCCAAATCACTATCACGCCATGCCAAACACCACTTCAATTCGATGATGTTATCAACCAATGGAGAGCACTGATCATCACAACAAAAGCCATCAATGCCGAGAGTTATTGATGCCATGCGCCTTCACTTATGAGATGACATCGAAGCCTTACCCTGCACCTAAGAATGATAAAGGATGTTTTCATGAGAAGTTAGCATCGTGCAGCACTGGAACTCCAAGACCAAGCACGTAGAAGCTAAGCGCCATGCCACATTTTTCTCCCCTATAAATATGGACCTAAAGGCGCAATTGAAGGGGCGTATTATTCTTGTCACTCTTCTTACATTTTAAACTTTGTAACTCTAAATTGATTTGGTTATTTAGAGCTAATTATAGCACTTGAACTTTTGGACATTGTACATTTGACATTATATTGAATAAAGATAAGATATCTCGAATTATGACTTACTTTTGAATTCCAAAGCATGATTTTATAATCAAAGATTGTTTCGAATTCCAAAAGTACTCATATTCTTGATTTCTCTTTTGATCATATGATTGTCTAATATGGATTTACATCAAGCATATATGATTTCACGTGGCCTTGCATATGATTTCCCTATGAACCTAAACTTGCTTGTCGCTCCACTTAAGTCTTAACTAAGCCAAGCGTTGCTATTTGCCAACACTCATTGAGGTTAAACTTAAGCTCTCCAAATTCCATCGTCAGCCGAGGTTCTCATCCTTGCACTTTTGGGGTTGACGAAGAAATTCGTTAACAATAGCCAAAATTAAAAAGAATTTAAAATAGTTTTAAATGCACTAAGGCACATGCTATAGAAACCTAAGACATCAGACTGCTTTCTAAAATGGGCAATGGAGCTCGGTCAATATGATATCACCTACTATCCAAGAAAAGAAATCAAAGGACAGGTACTAGTAGATTTCATCATGGAATGCATGCTATCTACCGAGCCCCAACTAGAGGAAGAAGCGCCTACTCCACGGTTTTGGCAACTATTTGTGGATGGAGCTTCAAATGAACAAGAGGAAGGAATTAGATATGTGTTTATTACTCTAGATAAGCAGAAACTATATAGAGCAATACATCTTGGATTCAAGACAGCCAATATTGTGGCGGAATATGAGGCTCTCCTAACAGGCTTGAGGATGGCTCAAATAATGAAGGTAACCCATATTAAAATTCACAGTGATTCCTAATTAGTTGTGAAAGTGCAGGGCAATTACCAAGCGAAGGAGCCAACTTTAGCCAAATATGTGGAACTTTCTAAAAAATTATTAGACAGTTCGTACAATTTGGTATAGAACAAATTCCATGTGAGAACAACTCTTTTGTCGATTCATTAGCTAAACTCACAAGCAAAAAAGTGGCAAATAAAAAGAAAGCCATACCAGTAGGACATCAGGCAGGGCCAAGTATTACCGAAGTTAACCAAATACTAGTCCTCACTAGGGCCAAACGAGTAGTGATCCAAAAGATCCAAGACCAGGAAACAAACGATAATCGAGAGGAACCCCCAATTGAGCCCACGTTTCAACAAGCTGAAGAAAACACGTGGATGACCCTACCAAGAAATTTCTAATAAATGGAATCATACCCCCAAATAAAAACAAAGCTTGAAAGATAAGATAGCAGGCTCTGTATTACTCCTTTGAATGCATATTATACAAGATAGGGGATTCTACCCCCTATCTTAGATTCGTTTCCAATGAAGAAGGAATACAGGTCATGAGAGAAGTACATGAAGGGAAGTGTGGGGATCACTCCAGAGGAGCCAAAATTAGCAAAGAAGGTATCGAGGCACGGTTACTAATGGCCCACTGCACTTCAGGATGCAAAATAATTTGTAAGAAGATGTGACATATATCAAAGGTTTGCAAGTATCCCAAGATAGCCATCCCATGAACTCATCCCACTAGCTATCCCATGGCCGTTTGGCATATGGGTTATAGATTTTATAGGTCCACTTCTTATACCAAAGGGAGGGTCAAAGAATGCAATAGTGGCAATATACTAATTCATCGAATGGGTAGAGGCAAAACCCCTAGCTACGATCAGCGCGAAGAAGACAGTCACGTTTGTAGTAAGAAGCATAATCACTAGGTATAGGATCCCCTATAAAATAATTTCAGAGAATGGGACCCAATTTGAAAGTAGGGAGTTTACATGGCTCTTCAAAAAGAATGGCATAATTAAAAGATTTTCCTCTATCGTGCACCCACAAGTAAATAGATAGGTCAAAGAAGCAAACAAAACTATCAAGAAGTTGCTTAAGAAAAGACTAAAAAAGGAAAAAGGGAAGTGGGCGGAGGAATTGTCTTTGGCACTATAGGCCTATAGGACCTCAACTAAATCCCCAACCAACCATACCCCCTTTTCTTTAACCTATGGATACGAAGCCATGCTCCCCGTCGAAGTAGAAGTCCCATCACATAGAAGAATATCGTACACAACAGAGAAAAACATGGAGCTAAAAGAGGCGGTCCTCGATCTTATTCAAGAAAAAGGAGATGAAGCAGCAATCATATCCATAGCATATCGATAAAGGATGGAAAAAAACTACAATGCCAGGCTTAAGGAAAGAAATTTATACAAGGGAGATTTTGTAGCACGAAGAGTTATGGCTAACATAAATAAATCCAATGAATTTAGCTTTGGGTCCAAATTAGGAAGGTCCCTTAGTTATAGCAGAAGTCTTAGCTAACGGGGCATATCGACTATCGAAACTTGATGGAAATCTAGTTCCAAGAAGACGGAACTTAGAGCACCTTAGGCCTAATTTTGTATAATTTGTGCTACTTATGTAACTAACATTATAATTATTATGAAAAGTAGTAATACAATGAACTGGATGTGGGGATATTAGATGGCCCAAACCAAAATGAAAATCTCCTTATGTTAATTTCTCTTACATAGCAAATAACAATGGACTATACTATACACAATCTAGCTTTTCAGCAAAATAATCACACTAGATGTAAGGATATTAGACAGCCTGAAACAGTGCGAAAAACCATGCACATGAATTGAAAAGGTTGTAAATACATTACCTGAATTCACAATCAAAATACAGTCCGCCCCCAAATAGCGGAGCGGATCGTCCCAAGTGCACGAACATGAAACTGCCCCAGAACAACGATGTAAGTCATGCCAAGCATCCAACAAAGCATGAATGACAAAGGCTTAGTTCAAGAAACATAAACTACGTAAGGAACTAATCAAAAATGGCAAGAAAACATGATGCATGGAATGTAAAACAACCTACAAATCAGGTACAATTCCAAAAACAACATAAAACTTACCAGGTAAACGCTAAAATCCAAGATTTACTAATATTTACTGAAATAAACTCATGTATGCATGATTCTTTGAATTTACATGCACGTCGCAAGTAAAGATAAAGTTACTATCATGCATAATTACATCAAAGGTAGAGTTCAAAATTTTGGCACTTAGAAAAAAACAAACTTCATTACGGCTCCAACTTGCCCTTAAGGGAATAATCAACGAGATCTGTAGTTGGCCAATTAAGAACATTGACCAGAACCGCTCCTTACTTAAGGAGTTGGAATAGTGCCCATTTTATTGTAATTCTTTAGTTTATAGAATTTGCCTTTGTAATAGTCCTTTAAATCTTGTTCCAACTTCCTTTATTGGGAAACGACATAAGGATCGGAACCCGATGGAGGTGAAGGAGTAGCACTAGGCTTCGAGGTGACGTAAGGAGGCAAGAACGTAATAGGATCGTCTTCCACACTAATTCACTTACCGATTTGAAGAGACAATTCTTTGAATCTATCATTCAATATCTTGATTTTATCTTCGTATAAAGCCTTGTATACACTTCCAGCATCTTTCAATAATCCCTCTAGTTTAGCAACCTAGGTCAGAGCAGACTTGAGCTTTCCTTCGAAGTTAAGAATCTCTGGGTTTTGATTGGTAGGGATGAGCTGAAAATCAACCAAGCGAAACAACAAAATTAAGAAGAAGTACAATCAAGGAACTCATACTCCACCATAAAGGAATTTAATTTACACGATACCCTAATGAGTATTTGTACGATCAGAAAGTACTCTACAACGCAAATTTACAAATGTATCTTAAATTATAGGATCCTAAAACACCGCGCTAACTATAAAAAACACCTAAGGCATGCTGGCCAGGGGCAGGACTATTTTCTTGGATCGTAATTGGCATATGCCCAGTGGTTCATTGGATCCTCTGTAGTCACCTTAAAACCTTCTATATTACAAAGGAAGCTCAAGTCAAGCTTAGGGTGGAGATAACTAAAGACATCCATGGCTCGCTGTGAGGCAATCTGCCTCATCTTACTCTTAATCTTCTCCTTTCTAAGTTTCTCTGTGAGGGCAGCAATCCTATCCTACCCAGGCATGTTGGTGGGGGATGCTATGGCACAGAGGGCGACCTGACTTCCCACGGTAGATTTTCAAGCCTGTAGATCTTGAATATAGCATCTTTTCGTTTCTTCTTTAAAGTATCAATTAGTTCGGCCTAGTCTTCTTTGTGTTCCTACAGAAGCTACCAAAATATTTAAGTGCATATGCCATCCACCCCTTCCTTTGTGAGCCGGGAAAAATCTTGAGCACTGGTCATTCCATCTGTTCCTTATAGTGAGCTTCCATCTCCTTAAGTTTATCTAGTAAGTGTACTTCCAATTTCTTCTTCCATTCATCCACCAAAAGGGGTCCATACCCATAGAGGGAGCGGGATCATGTCTAAATTAGGCCCTTCTACCTCTTTTCTTCCCTCGACACTCTCCTTCCCTTCAATATAACGGGCAGTTTGAAGATTCATATCCTCTATAGTTTTTTCAAATTCCTTATCTCTGCTTTGTAGACAATCCCATAGAGCGCCTCGCCGTCTTTCAAGGATTGTTGTAGTTCATTCACCTTTAAATTGGTAGCACCAACCCTAGCATGCAACTTGACATTATATTCATATTGACGATTCAGCGCATCTTTAGGTTCTTTAAGCTTCGAAAGGGATTCCTTCGATTCTTTTTCAAGCCTTTCGTTGGTAAGTGTTAGATGGATATTTTCCTTTTCCAAGGCCATAGTAGAAGTCAAGGCCGCGACCTCAAACTCAAGCACACTTGTGTCATCAGGGCCATGAATGATAGGAACCATGGGTATGTTGGTTTCAAAGGATTCGGTAAACTCGGATGAAGTATTATAGGGACCAACATAGTTGGCAGTAATTAAAATTTGATTCAAAGGAAATCAAAATACATGAAGTTAAGACTAAATAAAAATATATCTCATAAAGGACAATGTTATATGGTAAGTCCAAAAAATCCGTATACAAGAAATGATAATGATAAGCAGCACTTAGTCCCTATGTAAATTTCTATGCCTACACCCAAACCACTCGCGAGGGCTGTCAGGTGGGAAAGAGCCGCTCTATAAAGTATGTTGCCATTGAGGAAATAAAAAATCACTAAGTGATTCTTTTTCTTTAACTATCCGGTCAATCTTGGAGAGCAACCCTTGGGCTTCCTTTTTAAGTCGTGTGAATGACACATCTAACTCATTTTTATGCCTACTAATCACTGCTAAACTAAGACTAAGATGATCTATGGTTTGAACCTTGAGTGTGTCCACGCTTTCCTTTAGAAGTTTAGTAAATATAACTTCCTTGGATAACTATAAAATACAAAAGAACGAGAATGACGCGATCAATCATAGTGCAGAAACAAAACAGAACGATGATTAAAGAAATTATTCAAAACAAAATTAAGTAACAGGTTCATTTTTATTACATGTTAGGAAGTTTAAGATCATATACAAAAGTTAGGTGATTACACGAGCTTAAGAAGTTGAAGTGTCCTCAGCTTCCTTAGACCCGCATCCTTATTTGGTAGCATAGAAGCACCATTCGAGACGAAAGGAGAAGCATTCTCCATAGCTAGATCCTCAGCCCACTGGGCTCTGTAGTAGTCAAGAGCATCTTGGATCCTTTTGGGGTCCCTCAAGAAGCTAAGGTCGACCTTAATGGAGAATTGACATTGAATTAAGGCGTATAATTGATAAAACACAGATTAAGTAATCCATGAGAGATCGACTTCGGATTTCTTCAGAACCTTCTCCATCTCTGCCTATTCATGAATTTTCAACTACAAGGCCTCTTTCATAGCATTCGTAGCCCTTTCACTTTTGACTCAATATGCCTTAAATTCCTTCTCAACTATGGTCTTCTCAGAAGTAGCCGCAGTAAGGTCTGCCTCGAGCTTGGTAACATAGGGCAAGGGCTACATCCTGGTAACCTTCCACCCTCTTCCGCATCTCAATTGCTAAGGCTCCTAATTGTTTAAAAAACAACAAAAGATGAGGGTTGATTAAGTAAACCATCGATAAATGATGAAGG
Source organism: Allium fistulosum (assembly GCA_030737815.1). NCBI lineage: Eukaryota > Viridiplantae > Streptophyta > Magnoliopsida > Asparagales > Amaryllidaceae > Allium > Allium fistulosum. Next base: position 697,594,067 of record CM060904.1, read on the forward strand.
AAATGAAAACATTTACATAGGTCCAAGATCTCTCTAGTTCAGTAGCAAGCTCAAAAAAGGGGAGCTTAGGAAGTGAATGGGCTAAAGGAGAAGGAGAAGTTAAGGAAATACTGGATAAGTTATCCAGGGTGACCATTCCTAATCTCTCAGCAAGGTGAGTAATGGCACCCTTAGCCAGGGGCAAGTAGTGAGTGCGGTGGCCTTGGAGGGACTGAAGAGGCAAAACAAGAAGTGTTTATGAAGAAGGAGGGGGAAGAGATATAATATGTTTCTTAAGAGGTTGGACAGAGGACTTCCTCTTTTGACTTTTCTTCTTCACCACCACCAATTTCTTAGAATCGAGAAACACAGCAACATGATCACTAGCTATTTCACTTGTACATAAGAGAAACCCCATGGTCAGTAGAAATCCACACAAGGGTTAAGAGCGTAAAGTAATAATTCTTTAATCCATTTTTAGCAAATTATACCCCTAGGTTCATCTGATATCAGGGGAAACTTAAAAATGGAATGAGAAAAGTTGTGGTCTAGACATAGAAAGTCATGCTATTGTAACATCGAATCAATGTAAATTAATTTCATTTTTCACTCATTTTCTCCTAAACCCAAGATGCAGTTCGTATGGGAATCATATAACTCAGTAGCATGAACATAAAAAATAGACTAATTAGAGTGTGGACGGAAGAAAGAAGGAAAGTTATCGGAATTCAAAACAATGAAATACGTGTCGATCCATTTCTAAGTCTTGCGAGGAACAGACATAAGGATCGATTTTTTGACTTGGGCATAGTAAAAACCAACATCCCCTCCTAAAGGAATTTTGTAAATTTCGAACATAAATTGGAGCTCCCCATAGGTAGGAGGAGAACCATTCTCCGCATAATGAATAAAAGTAACAATAACAAGGGAGTAAGAAAGGGAGAAAGTTGGATAGGAACGAGGTCGATATCAGTTAACCATTCGCGAAGAATCGGATTTAGGAATAAATAAAGCCTATATCGTATATGCTTATAAGTGATAGAAATAAACCCATCGAGAAGGGCATAGATGCGTCCAATAAACTCGAGACTCTAGCCCCATAACCCTTGAACCAGAAATGATTAAATATGTTCTTTATATCTCTTAGTTAGGTTATCTTAGATTGTAAAGATAAAGGTGAAAGGGAAGAAGATGTCATATCGAGATGACAGGGTTAATTACCAACTACTATTAAAGTGCAAAGGGAACAACAAAAGAAGTAAAACCCTTACTTTGGTTCAAATGAGGAACAAACTCAGAGGAAAAACGATTAGCAGCAAGGGTTTTTTCTTACTTTTTCTCTTTGAAGGCCTATAAAAGAATAAAAGAAAAGGAAGAGGAAAATATGTATGTACCTCAATTTGAACTATAGCTGCACAATCGAAATGATGAAAAATCTCCTAAACGTCAGTTGATTAACAGCAAGAAAGATAAGCAAAAGAGCAAGACGGGTTTACATGGAAAATGAAGAGACTAAATTTACAGCTTTTCAAATGATCGGATAACAGAGGGATGACACGTATAGTTGAGCATTAAATGTAAAATGGCTACGAAGACTTTTTTCCTTCTTTTGAAAGAAAAAGAGAGAAAACATAGAAGTGATGGGCTACAGGAAGCGCATGAGAATAGAGATAAGTCCACACCTATCTATGGTTAATGCAGAATTAGGGGGCAAGTGTTACACCCATATTTTCCAAACATTGTTAAAGAAAGCTTGGGCAACAACAGAGCAAAAGAACTTCTCTCACCATAAGAGTTGAAATAGGGAAAAGAAAAAAAATCAAAGTCCAGAAGGTACCGCACCAAGATAATATGAAGCCGCGGCAAGATTGAGGGACTGCGTCCATAATAGAAGTCAAGCTGTGAAAAGGACACAATGACATAATCCAAGTAATGTTGCACCAAAGCCCTAAAGACAGAGCATAAGATTATAAAAATGTACTCCCCATTAGATATAGTTTCGACACTATAATACTATGCCAAAAACTAAAAGTGCCCATAAGGTATGAGGGCTAATCCAATAGCCTAACTCTCACTCCTAGCAATGTAAAACTATGGCACATCCTCTTAAGTGTTCATATGCAAGTGGGAATATGTTGCAATCTTGAATTAACAACTAATAGTGACAGGTCTACGTTGCAATTTAGTATAAAAAACAATAAGGAAACACTGCCATCTTGATGTGATGGAATAGCATCCCAATCCTATATCAATATCAAATTAATAAAGATTGTGCCGCATTTTTGATGTGGCAGAACAACGCCGCAATCCTACAAACTCTGACCTAAAACACAAAAACTCAAGGGATGGGGCAATGGAAAGAAATAGCTCCGTAGCCAATGGCCAAACCTCACACCTCAAAAGAAAACAAAGAAGACCCAACTTCACCTCCCAAGATCGTTAGATCTAACTCAAAGGCAAGAGCAATGGCCCAGCCCTCTATGATTGAAATAAGTTCAGAACAGAAGCACGTTAGTTAACCACCCTCAAAGATGGTAGCTCGATCTCGTTAGCCAAGCAATGCATCCCAACTCCAACTATCCCCACATTGTGATATGTCAACATTGTACAGTAGACGACGCAATACAGCTTTAGAAGTTTTAGTGCAATTCTAAGGTAAAATGGAATCACAATACTTAGCGAAGTAAGATCAAATTTTAAAGTACCAATGAAGATATAAGCTCTCCCTAAAAAGAAGGACAACACCTCATTGCAACCCCATCCACCTAGAGGAGCAGAACACATGCTTGGTTCTTTGCAGACTATGAAATGTACAAGCTATTCAAATATTGAGGTTTTTCCCACCTCAATCCAAAAGACTCCCGCTACAATTTCATGTTTCCCGTCTAAAGACAAAAATTCAATGGCTCAAATTATAATTTCCCACCAAAGGCCACATCAGCAATCTATACACATCAAACAAGCAAGATGGATGGTCAACACGTGGCACAATCCAAAGGTGGAAATAAAGGGAGTGGAAGAATGATGTTGACGGTCTATATGCTTCTCTGCACTATAAATAAGCAGCGCATTGTAGCGGGGGAGGGGGGTCTTTTTTACTTTACTTTTTTAGGCACACAAAAAAAGAGAACTTGTACTCTCTGCAATTACTATTTGTACTAAGAATATAAAGAGATGAAAGTGATATTTTACCCATGGATGTAGGATTCCTTAACATCTTAACCTTGTAAATTCTCTGTACTTCACAGTTTTTATTCTATTAGCTCTAATATTGGGATAACGAAATGATTTTTTGTACTTCAAATTTATTCCCTTATAATATCATACATATTAGTGTAACATAATTACTGCTCATTAACGTAAGATTAACATCACTTAAGTCTATTGATTCGTAATCATGGAAGCATCCAGCGTTGCGATTATTTCATAAAAATACTTAAGTGTTTGTAGGACGAAAAATCTCACCAATAAGTGCCTTAATCATTTATAGACATAGAGACTCACATGGATCGCTGACGTCCACCTTCTGGTCTTTTGACTTCTGCTTTTGGATTATGCCACATGTTGGTCATCCATCTTGGTTATTTACTGTATATGGATTACTAACATGGTCTTCGGCGGGATACTTTGATTTGGGTTAATGGATTTTAAACTTGGGCAGGAAGCTTAAAAATGGAGTGGAAATCCAAATTTGAATAAGCCATGATTTGATATAGGCCTTTATCTATCATAGACTATGGTGGGTTGAGCAGTATTGATTTTTCCTCATTAAGCTTTGTTCTTATGAGGAGGAGCTACAGTTCAAATTATTGCTGGAGCAACTTAGGTTAGGTTCTGGTGGGGTGGCTTAGACTTCAAGATGGCGGTGCATTTTTCTTGCTAAGTTGTACAATTTGACTTTGGTTACTCTTATCCTTGTTCTTTGTTGTTGTTTTGATTGTAATAGTGCAGTTTGGCTTTAGGAGTGCTAGCACAGTTTTCAATGGCTCATTTTTAATAGCGAAGTTGTGGAGTGCTTATAAACATGCGGTTCTTTTATGTTAGGGGCAGTTTCTTACTATGGCTTTTCCTGTATATGTGGTGGCTTGTTGCAACATTCCTTCCTTCAATTCTTTTTGTTTGTCGGGTAGTACATCTTTGGAATTATGGCGTTGTTCTATCACTCCAATGTCAAATCAGGATGACGGCGCATCCTTATTGCTTCAATGTTAATATAAGATTATCGCGCAGCCCTACTACTTTAATGTTAGTTTAAGATTGCGGCGTATCCTTATTGCGTATAGTTGCTTTAAGGATTGTGCCACATTTTTGTATCATTAGTGTTTCTTCTGGGGCTTAAGCATAATCTCTACATCTTGTTATTACTTAAAGATTGTGCCACAGTTCCAAATTATTAAGGCTTACTTTTAGAACAACAACATAGCTTTTATATTTGGTGCTTGAAGGCTATATCATAGTTCTGCCCATTGTAGTAAGTGTTAGGATTGCAAATCGATCCATATACTTTGTGTCTATCTTGGGTTACCGACATAGTGTCATAGTGCCAAAGCTATGCTTAATGGAAAGGTGTAGTCCTTACGTTTTGCTACTATCTTATAACATTGGCCCGATACCATCTAGATTTTTCTCTTCCTTCCTCTTTATAGTCTAAAATCTATTGTGGGAGAAGTTCCTTTGGCTCAGTGCTTTCATCAATTAACCTTCGACAACATTTGGAAATATGGGTATAACAACTGCGAGGAAAAATGCAAAGTCATTGTTTGGCGAGAGTATTAGACGATTAGAGATGGGTGTGGATGTAGAGGATCTAAAAGGATTCGAAATAAACTTGGATGGATAGCTTAGGAAGAAAGAAAGACTATGTGTTCTGAATATGGAAGATCTTCTGAAGGAGGTCTTAAAGGAGAGTCATTGGTCTAAGTTAGTGATTCATCCCGAGGGAACAAATATTTATCATGACATGAAGCGAGTATTCTTTTTGGAAGGGATGAAGGGAGATGTTGGAGAATGTCTAAAGAAATGTATCAATGGTCAGCAAGTGAAAGCTGAGCTTCGAAAGCTAATTTTTTTACTTCAACACTTGGATGTGGGCTTCAGTATCTATGGATTTTTTAGATGTATTTTCAAGGTCGAGAATGAGAAAGATGGTATATGGGTAAAAGTCGATAGGCTGGCTAATAGTGCCCAATTTGTCTTGGTGAAGTCGATAAGAATAGTAGCTAGCTTAACAGAGCTATATGTGAAGAATGTTAAGAGACTCTACAGGATTCCAGGAAGCTTAGTTAGTGATAGAGATCATTTGTTTACTAGAAGGGTTAATTGAATATTAGAGGATTTGCTGAGAGCATATGTCCTAGACTTTAGAGGATCTTGAGAGAATCATTTGCATTTGGTAGTCTTCCTATATGGTAGATAGTGTAAGTCGCATATTTTTTGGTTCGAAAGGGGTAGTTTCAAACCAGTCGAAACCCTGTTGTCGACCTTATGCCTTTCAGATGGATTGAAGTCATCAACTAGATCGAAAGTTAGTTTTTGTTTTATAAATGAAGCAAGCCACTTCCAAAAGCTTTTGAAAGGGTTAATGGTTTCGAAGGCAATGGCTTCGAAAGGGGTTTCGAAGCTATCCTTCCAAGTGTTTTAATTTATACGATTAATGCTTTCGAAAGGATGGTTCTGAAGCCATCAATTTTCTCTAAACTCTTTTATATGAAGTATAATGGTTTCGAAAGGGGTACTTTCATTTATATTCACTTTGATCCAAAAGATATTTTTAGGATAAACCCAATGGTCTCGGAAGGTATACTTTCATATGGTTTCGAAAGGGATACTTTCAAATGGTTTCGTAAGGGGTACTTTCTATGGTTTCGTAGTTATGATTCTAAAAGTTAATAAGTAATGCTTTAATACTTTCAAAAGGTATGTTTTGAGGGTTTCGAAAGAGATGATTTAAAGTGTTTCGAAAGGCATATGCTTAGTGTTTTGAAAAGAAGATTCGAATGCTTTCGAAGAAGGTTATCTAAAGGTTTCGAAAGCCTTAGTTTTCAAAACAAAGAACCCAATATCATTTTTAAAAGAAAACCCATGACATAAATAAAGAAGTTTGGAAATGGCTTTTAAGTATGAAGTTTTGAAGAAGCTTTCCTTCATAAAATAATAGGTTAAAGGGATTAACCATGTTTTATATGAAATTGATTTCAAGGATATTAAACCAAAGATATTGGTATTATTTTTGTATATGCTTCTTCTATAAAGATATTCACTATGTAATGGACACATAACTGTATTTTGGAGAGTAAGGGCAGGATAACCAAGTAGGTTGACCCAGAAGTGAGTATAAGATAAGTAACACCTGAATGATTAGAGTTGCATCCAGGTGGTCAAGGAGACCAGAATATAGGATGCCTAAATACTGATAAAACAAGTTGTCAGATAGACAGGTTCATAGTGAACCCATGAAAACGATGTTTAGAAAGAGTTATTCGCAGGGACCAATAGGGTTGTAGTAAACCCAAGAAAACTATATCCGGATTAAGGTATTGACAGAAGTCAATAGGTTCATAGTCAACTCATGAAAACTATGATATGAGGGAAGTTATTGGAGTTACCAATAGGTTCAGGGAGAACCCATGAAACAATGAAGTTATTGGCAGGGGCCAATAAGTTCTTAGTGATCCCATGAAAACTATGAAATCGGACAGGGAGTCCATAAGTTTTAAATAGTTTATTAGTAAGCCCATGAAAACTAATAGGTTAATAGTGACCCTAGAAACTATAACTGAGATAGATAGTCAAAATGAATGGGGATGGAAAATCCAGAAATGATTTACTTGTTTGCATATCATCATAATATTTTGAATTGTTATGTTTTAATCATTGCAGATGCAGGAGCACAGTATATGGATTTTACAAAGTTTTGGATAAGATACTAGTGAAGGGAAAACCCGTTCCGCTAAGTGGAATGGTTTCACTAGTTATCTAAATGGTCTGAGATAGTGGATTATTATTCATACCAGGCTTTATGTCTAACTCGAAGTTTATATTTTCCCCTTAAACTCTCGGATGCTCAATCAACTTTGAGTAGTTGGAGAGTTGAGGTTTTCAGGTACCTCTTTAGACGAATAAGCTTCCGGAGACGTGCAAGAGGCAAGCTAGCTATTTAGGAGTTCTTTTCTATTTTGTTTCGCTGTGTTATGTTGTAAAGGTAAAGTTGTTTATTTGCCAATATATATAATCTGATCATCCAAGGGAGCAACTTCATATATCGCTCTTGGCGTATGTTGTAATAATTATATTTTCTCTGAACGTGGTTCTCGAATCTAGGATTATGTAATGGATTTGAAATGATTTGAAATGGAATGTGAAAGTTGTTTAATGATTTTAATTTTTTTTCATATTCATGTGTTTCTGTTATATCAATGTATCTAACACTACTGTATTTGGTCACCGAGGATTAATAACTATGGATGACTGCAACATCTGTAGCCGTTAGTTTTGGGCTTCCAAGTGGGGGATGTTACATTGATGAATTGGATGTTTATACGAATTTTGAAAATAAATAATATTATTTAAACAAGCAGATGATTTAATAAAATATTTGTTTTATTTTATAGTGATTGAAAATATTTTAGTATTTTATTTTGGTGTTAATTTTTCCGTCGAGTGCTTTAAGAATTATGGTCGATGCGGGTGCACATGTATTTGGTAGGAATTCCTAAACACTACGACGAGACATCTCGACCCAATAATTTAAAAAAGAAAGACCTTTGAAAAGATGTGTTATAAATTATATTTTGGGAAGTAAGTAATTGTTTAATATAAGTTGAATATTAATTTGAAATAAATTAAGATTTTAACAAATAAATACAAGTAATGAGTTTGTGAAAAAAATGTAAATGAAATAAAATTCATGGGAAAAAATAGTATCGTTTAGCTTTTTAGAAATTGGTGTATAATTGAATTGTGAAGGAAATAATATGTTAATGGAAAAAATATGTATTGTTTCTCAATAAGAAAGGCTTTGTGATAAACATTAAATGAATTTTGGGTTTTGATGATTTAAAAAAAACAACTTTGAAAAATTAATATGGTAAAGAGTTGCTTTCAATAAATAATGGATTTTTTTAACTAGCATAGAAAATTTTATGTTAGAGTATTAATTTGAAAATTATAACTTCTTGTTAAGTAGTCATACAAATACATCACCAACGGGTAGTGTATGAATAAACAGTATATAAATTATAGCACCAAGTGACATTGTTTTCGAAACAGATTTATTTTCTCTTTCTTCATCTTCTAACTTTTTTACACTACCGACTAAATAAATCACTGTGTTGGAAAGGCATGCAAATGGATTAGTCATCTAGTATAGTCATTATTTAAGCAACTAAAATTGCAATTTATATTTATCAGAATGTGCACGCAAGTTGCAACACATTTCAATGTTAGTATTTAACTAAATAATGATATTTTATATAATAGATACCATTATCATGCTATTTGATTCTTATCCAAACACCATAGTGTAATCCACTTACTTACCTGATTAAATAGCATTATTTGATTACACATTTATTTCCTTTCCAGGATTTTGAACCACTTAAGATTCAGTTCAGCTATTCGTTTATATTCTTATCTCTTGAATGGTTAAATTGTAATAGATTTATTATTTTTGTTGTCATTTTCATGAGGCAATGTTAAAGGAAGTATAAAATATTAGATGTTAGTATTTTTATTAGCAAATTATGATTTGTTTCAATCGTGAATTTCAAACCGTCAATCCACTTTCGATGATTTTAATTTTATTTGAAATTCATGTTGTTAGAGCTATATTATTTATAGTACAATGTAAATTGAAGATAGCTCTGGTTTTGACATGGGTTAGTTAAAGCAATGGTCATTGTCTCGAAAAATTCAAAGTCATAAAACAACGTTGGCTTCATTCGATCATAATTTTCAAAGGTTTATTGGATTTTGATGAATCTTTTTTTAAGGATGTCTTAATATAGAAAAACTTTCAGGTTTTCGCAAAATTTTGAAGTTATCTATGGTTTGTACATGAATCAAAATTGTTATATGTTGTTGTTCCGATATGCGAAATCGCATAAAAATGAGCTGAACCAATTTGATTATAACTTATAAAGGGTTTGTCTGATTTTGATGATTTTTCCCACTATAGAAAGCTCAGAACTTAAGCAACAACGTTCATTTTAAGTGCTTTCCAAAATTTTGACGTTTACTAGGCCAAAAACACACTTTTCGTAACTAGGCATGCGCACGTATATTTAAAACCAGATTTGCATACTTTTAGTAAATCCCCCCTAACTCATGTTGTAATTCATATTTTCACAATCCGAAAGTTTTTTTGAAACGTAAATTCGTTATGCAACAATTCATTCTTTGAAATCATTATTTAATTTACTCAATTTGACCATTAAAAATTTAGATAGAAAGTGGTTTAAACAAAAAAGCAATGTTACTTTTGCTTCTAATGAATACATACTTTTTATATCTCTTATATATGTAACTAATGTTTGAATTTGAGGTTAAAGATAACTACATTTGGATCCTTTTGGATACTTTGGCGATGTTGGTTCGCTTTTGCTCACGTAAAAGAAAAATAGTTCGCTTAAAAACTAATAAAAAGGTACATTTTTCCACAATATCGTAGTATAGTGTGATGTTATATTGTTTCCCCATGTTTCGGGATGCCCCATTGATTAGGATGTATATATATATATGTTTTTTTGATTTTCTGAATGTTCTTCGTACAAAGGCGACTCTGCCGAAATTTCCAAAAACTCAAACACTTACAAAAAAATTCACGAATTATTGTATGCGAAAAATAGAAATTTGTTGAATGAATCTATAGCATACGATTAGAAAAGTTTGTGAATGAGCCCATATAGGGGATTGTGTAAGCTTATAAAAGTTTGTTGAAGAAATTTCAGGATTTGAGTTATGTATTATGTTTCCTGATAAGAAATTGCGAGGGCATAATTTTCTTAAGCGGGGAAGTCTGTAACAACCATAATTTCTACATCGTAAATTAAATAAATTAAATTAAAATATTTGAATTCGATATTTGATAATTATTATTTTTGAAAGTGAATTATTTAATTGATATTAACAGAAGATTATTGTGTAGAGAAATCAAATTTATTTGTGTGAATATATTGAATGATTAAATAGAGTGAAACAACATTGAATTGAACAAAATAGTCTCGTTATCGAAATATATTACGTAAAATGAAGAATAAAGTAGTTTGAATTAAATTCAAATCTATTTACAAATTAAATTAAAAGAAATGGGAAAGGAAAATATATATTAACTAAATAAAGCCCAAAGAAATCACCCAAGCCCATTAATCATTCCTTTCTTTAATTCTCTAGAAAGTTTCCCTGCCTCACTTATTCTCTAACCCAAACCCTGCTAAACAACCCAGCCCTAATCCCCATTTCGAAATTGTGACTTATATATTAAAAAACATCGAGGAATGGAAACAAAATCGTGATCGATGAAGTGAAGCCTGACGTCATCGATGATGCTCGATGGCAGGTAGTGCCGCGAGGGGAAGTGAACGCGAGGCGAAGCTGGCAGTTGGTGGAATCGTGTTGGATGAGACGTGCGAAGCCTGGGAATCGATTGGTGCTCCAAGGCGGTGATTAGAGGACAATGCTGGAAGGCACCGCGATGTAGGTGTTTTTAATATTGAATGGGAAGAAGATGGTAGTTGCTGAAGTGACGAACGTGATGCCTTAGCTGAGACATTATGATGGGCGTCGGTAGCAAGGGATTTCGTTTGACAATTCATTGAGTTTTACTCGCATATCTATATTCAAATCGTTTTCCATCTTATACGTATATTTTATCCCAATAGTGATTGCATTTGTGGGTTAAAATGATTGAGATTATTAATTGAATTGTTTGGATAAATTGTTGGATTGGAATATTGGATAGTCTATGTGATTTTGGACTGGATTGGGAGTTTTTTTTTAATGTTGGATTGTCCAAAATGCAGAGGAGATGCTGTCCGATTGCATTTTGATTTGTATATTTTACATCTTTTAGAGCCGTTGTGAGTATTTTCTTTTATTAGGACTGTTGGTCGAGATGTATCCTGAAGTTCTATTTGTTGAATGTGTGGATGAGCGGAATTCGATGTAATTTGATTCGGATGGAGGAATAAAATTTATATTAGTAATTTTTTGTTCATTTTGGAGTATTTGGCTCCATAATTTATATTTTAAATGATTTATTAATTTTTCCGTTTTAAAATATTTTTGAAAGCTTCAGAAAATTATTTTTGGTGTTTTAAAACTTATTTAAAATGTATTCATAAATAAATAAAAGTATTTGTGAAATGAAATGATTACTGGAAATTGTTTTGGAAATAATGTTGTTTTAAATGAAAATAGAGACTTTCAAGTGAAATTGAATGTATGGAATTTTTATTTTCAAAATGAGGGATTTTTAATAATATTTCCAGAAGGGAAATTCTTTTGTAAACTGAATATTTAATAAAAAGGATTATAAGAGAATTTAATAAGGGAATATTTGGTTATAAAAATCTATTTTTAAAAGATTTTTAAAATATATTCCCCTTTTTATATGTTTAATGGTTCAAAATTGGTTATTTAATTTGATTTGATAAAAAAGATTCAATAAATATTTTCGAAAAGGGGATTTTCAAAATATACAATCTATTTGAAAATAGATTAAATTTTGAAACATATAAATGGATTTGAGAGTTTTGAATTATAATTCACTATCGTATATGATTTGAATCGAAATGGTTTATATTTGATGGTTTTGTGATTTAATTCTATATAATGAGGTAGTTGAATAAACGTATTAGTAATACCTTCTGGGATAGGGCATTTAGTATTATTTTCTGGTTATCATGTTGACTCATATTATAAAATAATTGTTGATTTGATGAGTGTAGTTTACTAGCTTCTAGTAAACATATGAGTAATACCGGGTGGTATGGAACACTCAAGTAATACTTGTTCGATTACTATTTATGAGTAGATGTCACTTATATTCTGGAGGTGGGTTAGGATTTTGTTACATTGTCTATAGGTGACTCCTTAGTGCTTAATCAAGAGTTCTATTACTCTCTAAGGGCTACAAGCTGGAGATATGTTGGGATTTACATATTTATCCTCTTAGGACCAACTAGTCGAGTTATATTATTATTTACTCTTAGGGCTAGTAGTCCATGAATTATTATGAGTCGCTCTCAATAGGATGTATGAAGTCGAGAGTACTTACTATTATTACTCTCACTAGGACTCATCTTGTCGAGAGTATTTATTGTATCCTCTAAGTACTAACTAGTCGAGTATCATTATCTACTTTTAGAGCTAGCAGTCGAAGATTTGTTATATTGAGATTACTCTCATTAGGACTCCTAGAGTCGAGAGAACTAGTTATTGCTCTCATTAAGACTTACATAGTCGAGAGTATTGGTTGGAGTCTATGTCATAGGATTCACTCCACTATGGAAAGCGCATGAATTAAACCCACCAGATAGGCTAGTTATACATCCTAGCAGTCCTGATTGCAGGGTCGTCCTGGATCTGTGATGTCACCATGTTGAGTTGCATGATAAGAGTATTTTCTCTCATTAGAGCCATTGCCCCGATGCCATTTAAGGACCAGCAGTCTGTTACCAAAGGCAAGTTGGAGTCGTGGCCAATGCTCGGCGTAGTCTAGCAGTGTGTTTATGACATGCGATGGATACGAGTGTCACAATTCTGAGAGTAGCTTAGGAACTGTAGGAAATGAACTGCGGTGATTAGCATTTCTTAGAGCTGTGTTGCGGTACGCCAGTCTCCCATTTGGATGACTTAGGTGGATCCATTATATTTGAGACATTTTATATTATCACCTCACTCGAGACGATGGTCTTATGACATTAAAGACTAGTTAAGTGTTTGTTTATCATTTGAGTTAACCTAACCCAAGACATCCATGTGTTGTCAATTTATGGCATTAGTGACATGCTGCAAGCTTGTTTGTCATTATCTCATAGGAGCTTATGGCAGAGAGATCTTCTTTTTGTACGATTTGTTGTTTTTATCTCCTAGGATTATTCAGTCGAGAGTGTTGCCGCTCTAAGGACTGGGGGTCGAGATATATGGTTTTGTATATTGAGTATTTGATTGGGTTTGACATTGATTTGAGTTTACATTTCTTGATATCTCCAAGGGCCTAACAGTCAGAAGTTATCACTTCTATTAGGACTATAGATCGAAATAATATTCTTGGATATTGATTTCTGTATTTGGTTGGATTTCGCTCTTTTTGAGTTTTATATTTCTTGATTTATCTTTTATGGCTTAGCAGTCGGAAGCTATTACTTCCATTATGGCTGTAAGTTAAGATTTGATGTTTTGATTATTTATTTGGGATTATGCCTTCTTGATTTATATTTTTATGGCTTAACAATCGAAAGTCTTCACTTCTATTAGGGCTGCAAGTCAAGACTGATATTTTTGGGATTGTTGATCCTTAGATTTGGTTTAACTTGGGATTTGTTCTTTTATTGTGGATTTATGGATACGCCGCTGCTTATCCATAGTATTTCTAGATTTCGATGTGTTGGATTGTTATTACCCAAATTTTAGTTGTCGTGGTTTCTTTACTTATACTTATTTGATGGGTGATATTGAGATTGAGGCATGGCATGTTCTTATGGTATTATGATAGATGTTACGTTGTGTAGTATTGTGGTTTGCCTGTTATTACCATGCTTATTGTTATGTACCTATATTGGATTTAGATATAGTCTGACCCGTTTATTATTTATATAATACTCGGGTCAGTCTGAGACTTTTGAGGTATAGGGATATTAGCCATTGGATGATTGGGCTTTAGAGGAGACAAGATATATATTACATCGTGCTTGAGTTTTCTATGTATATTTTATTTTAATGTCTCATTGTATTTGTTTGTATTGAGATAGTTATAAGTTCTTACATTACGAACTTGACTTGTATATACTGTCCTAGTGAGACAGGCCTTATATTTTGTAATGTATTATATTTTTCTTCTGCGATCTATGAGTAGGTGTTCATTTGAATGCATTGTATATTGATCTATCTTGGAGGCACACGTGTTCTTCGCTTTGTCCCGATACTGTGTATGTATGGATGTATTATATGATATTTTTGAGATATGTACCAGTGTTAGCTCAAGGGAATATTCTCATGTGTACCCCATACAATCTTATTCTCTGTATTATCTAATAGTATTACTAGGTAATACTCTTGGATGGTATGGGTACAGAAGTGGGGTGTTACAGTTGAATTGAGCTTGTATTCTAATAAAATAAATGTTTGGTGTATTTTTGCACTTTGAAAATTGTTTAAACTATATTTTCACATATTTTGGGAATTTTAAAAATAAAGGATAAGTGCTGATTAAAATTTTATAAAAGGTATTATAAATTTAATTAATTCTCTATTGGGATAATTAATGCTGTTTTAAATTTACAAAGAGATTATAAATTTGATTAGTTGTCTTTCGAGATAATTAATGTCATTTTAAATTTATAAAAGATTATAAATTGGATTTAATTATCTTTAGAGGAATTAATGTTGTTATAAACTTATAAGGTTAATAACTGTAATATTTTGTAAATTCTTTCAAATGGATTTGTAAGTATTGTATAAGTATTCGAAAGAAATTGGAGGTTTAAATATATTCTCAATTATTGATTAACTATAGTAAGGTTAATTAATAAATTTATTTAAAGTGTTTTAAAGTTGATTAACTGATTTAATAAAACTGCTTTAAAATTAATTAACTAATTTAATAAAAGAGATTAAAATTGATTAACTAACTTAATAAAGAGGATTAAAGTTAATTAATCATTTTAAATAATGAGGTTAAGGTTAATTAATCATTTTAATAATGATGTTTTAAATTTAATTTATTGGTTTAAATAAAGGTGTTTAAAATTAATTATCTGATTTAATAAAGGTATTTAAAGATAATTGATTTATTGATTAAAGGAGTTATAAAGTTGATTAATTCTCTTTCGAGAAAATTAATGTTTTTTTAATGTATAAAACTATTTTAACTAATTTATTATATTTCAAGATAATGAATGTTGTTTGAACTTTATAAATGATAGCTAATAAATGCGAAAATCTTTAAAAAGAAATATTTTTAAACTCTATTTTTAAAGCGTTTTACAAATAGTTATGAGGTGAAAACCAAGCACAAGTTCGGGTTTATAAGTTTAAAAGTTTGATTCAGCTATGGAAAGAAATTTAATTTCTGGATACGATATCGCTTATATGGAAAGGATTTAGTCATACTCCTAGTACTAAACATCGAGGTATGGAAATGTGTTTCTATCTCGAAGGTTAAAATTGTTGTCAAGGCGATGCCTAGAGGTAACACTACCATAACTTGCCCGGCTTCATTTTCAACCGAGGGATAGTACAAGTTTGAAATCAACAAGTAGTGGTAAGGGTATGAGATTTAATTTTCATATATGATCATTTTGAATATTCCCGATAGTTGATTTTTATTGACTATCGATTCAGCTTTTCTCTTTATGTGTCATCAATTTAAGATGATTCCTTGGTCTTTTGAGCATTAATATCCTTTGTAGGAAATGACTAAAACCAAAGCATGAGTGGGGGCCAAGCTATGTGGGGTAGCTCCCACTAGGGTATGTTCACATCTGTTCTAGATTGGTTTCAGTGGTATGCGTGCAGAGATTTGAAATACTCGGACTCTCGGTAAGGTTGGCTGGGTCCGGCTTGGAGTTCTCGAGAGAGTTCCCAAGTATATGACTCTCCCAAATATATTTCTAGAGGTATACTTTCAGTGGGGAGGGGGTGCACCTTCCTAGTCATTGTTAGAAAATTCCTTTCCTTGTTGTTGATCCAAAACCTTTGAATTGTTTCCTTAATTGCATCGAGAAGTGACTGGAGTTCTTCTCGATGTTTAATTATTTGTGTCCATTCTTTAAGTTTGGATGTTCGGCATTTGAATATCATGGATGTATTGAGTGCTGACTTTTGATGGGCTACAAGGCAAGTCATTACAACTGGTATCAGAGTTGAAGGTTAAGCGAGAACCTTGGCTTTGGTAGGGTATGGCTCATTAGAGATAAGGTAAGTGACACCCTAGAATGAGTTTGAGAGTATTATATATACAAGAGCGTATTTATTATCGTTATAAAACTGTATTGTGTTAATTGGCCTATTGAGTTGTTTGTGAATTCTGGTCGAGATGTGGGACGCTATGGAGTCGATAAGGATTTCTAAACACTTGAACACAGCTAACAGACACAATATTGATTTTTGAAAATTTGGCAAATGAAATATTTACCTAGGGTTATATGTATATTATATATAAATATATATAAAGGAATAATTTCAAATTTATATAGTTATTTATAATGTTTGTTTGGTAATGATAATATTTATTTATTATTGTGGTTGTTTGATTTGTCGTTGTAACGACCCTAAGTTTGAGTAACATTATTTAGGACATTTAATTAGTTAAATTAAATAAAATAATGTAATGGTTAGGAGATTGAGATTTTTGATTAGTAAGGGTAGCCGTGCCATGTTAACAAATTAACTAACATGAGTTAAAATAAAATAAGTTGGGGGAGTTAGATAAGGGGCAAAATAGAAATAAGTAGATCCTTATACCCTAAACCCTTACACTCATTCATTTCATATGCTCATTTGCAAAAATTACAACTAAGAGGCCGGCCACCATTAGAAGATACAAGAGGAAGATAAGCAAAAGGAAGAAGCTAAATCAACTTAATCCATTCTCAAATCCCAAACTCCTTAATCACAAAGCTAAGGTGAATAATGACTACATCCTATGTTTTCTAATTGTTTTTAGTTTTAGGTTAAATCCGAACTATTTTGCAAGGTTTTGCTATGTTTTGATTGTTAGAAATAAATATATACACCTGTTGATGATTTATGATATTTCATATGGATTTTATGATATGTTTTAATGTGAAAACCTGTTAAATAACATCCAATGCCTTGCGATTTTAGATTTAGATCTAAAATGATATTTTAGAGATGGGTTTCAATTTTCATAATTTCCTGAAATAATGTGGAATTTATATTAATTTTCTAGTAAGGAAAATGGATATTTGGGTTTAAAATAATTTACGGCTAAATTATATATGTTTTGGGTCTGAAATTTATATATATTAGAAAATATATTAAAAATGATTTATAGGAATTTTAATAGAATTTTCCTAAGTGTTTTAGTGAATATATAAAATTATTTAAGGCATGAGACTTAAATGTTTTATACATTTATAAAAGGAGAACAAATATTTTGTATATAAATTAAATTGTTTATTTTTGAAATTTCGGCAAAAGTTTTAGAAAAGAAAATTAGCAACCAATAATACTTTGACAAACAAGGCAGGTTAGTTGAAAAGATTACTTTAAAAGGCTAAAAATCATATTTTACATGCTTTTTACATATTTCACCACTTTCGGCACCTAGGTTCCGACTGGGTACTTCCACCTCCATCGCCCTCGAAACCAATGCACATAGTATAAATGATTTGATACATAGTGAATTGGATATAGGTGGAGGTATTGGGTCGAAACAAGGGGTTCTGATAGGGTCAAAACAAAACGCTATTTTGCTTTCAAATGGAAATGTGTCTGCTTTGCTTTCAAAAGGAATGCTTTCGACTTGGTTGACTTTCGACTGAGTCAAAATGTTTTAAAGGAATGGTTTCGAATAAGGTTGCGCCTTTTGTTTTAAGTAAATGCTTCCATGGGGGTCGAAACCCCTTGCTGCCGCTTTCTACTTTTCGAAGCAAATGGTTTCGAAAGGATACTTTTTTTTAAAACCTAGCCACTTCTCCAATGCTTTCGAAGAGTTGGTTTCGACACCACCACTTCTTTACTTAGGAAATTGTTTTCGAAAGAGTGCTTTCGACTTAGTTGTTTTACGGCCCTTTGTTCTGTTGAAGGTAAAACCCAAAGGTTTCGAAAAGAAAGGTTTTAAATGATTTCGAAAGGGTATTCCACATGTTTAACTTGAACCCAAATGCTTTCGAAAGGTTTGTTTATAGGAAATGATTTGAATGCTTTTGAAAGGTTTTAAAAGAAGGTTTCGAAGGGTTGGTTCCTCAATGTTTTGAAAGGTTTAACTGGAAGGTTTCAAAAGGTATATTTATATGTTTTTATAAAGGATGTCTAAGGTTTTAAAGCTTTCGAAAGAAAGGTTTTTCAAGGTTTTCGAAAGGTTTATTAAGAATGGTTTCGAATGGTATGTTTTAGCCTTTCTTTCGGCCTAAGGTTTTACTTGTATTGAAAAGGGTACTTTCAATGGATTCAAAAGGGGTACTTTCAAAGGTTAAAATGTTTTCATCAACAAAGTTTTGTGTAAAGTATATATAACATGGCAAGGTGATTTGAGTAAAACATAAAGTATATTTTCCTTGTTTAAAGAATGATTTAAAGGTTTAAATCAATTTGAGAGAAAAAGGTTTTCAAGAAAAAATTTATGGGTAGTTAAACCTAAGTAAAATAACTCAGATGTTAGAATACCAGATGGGACTGGTATACGGTCGTGCCCTATACAATAGCTATTAGCCCCTAGCTAATTTAGTCCAAAATTCCAGTGTGTAGGGCTTTATCATAAGTAAGACTAAAACGTTGTTACACACAGAATGGAATATATAGAATGCGGATAGGTTATTGGTGAACCCGCAAAACCATTAGGATCAGTTGACCCTAGAGAATTAAGTTAGGGACGGACCTTCTAGAAGAGGATTATCTAACAGAAGTTAGATTTTTGTTTATTTTGTCTGGCAGGCCCGAGTCAGCCAAAGGTTAATAGTTAGCCAAACAAAACTATATTGTTCGGACCGAAAGTCCATTTGTTACCTTATTTATATGCTTTCATGATATTGATTATTGTTTTAACCAGTTTTGGTTGCAGGATTAAGATTTGCAAAAGATATGTTTTAAAAGGATATTAGTGAGGGGAAACCTGTTCCGCTAAGCGGCGTGGTCTCACTTAATATCAAATACCGAGATGTATAGTATTATTCACACCAGGCTTTATGTCTGACTCGAAGTTTGTGTTTTTCTCTTTAAACTCTCGGGTGTTCAAAATTGATTTGAGTAGGCCGAGGGTTGAGGATTTTCAGGTTTAGTAGGTGGACGAATAAAGCTTCCGAAGACGAGCTGGAGGCTGAAGTTAGCTATATTTAGGAGTTGTTATGTTTTTATTTCCACTGTGTTGTATTAAGTCTATTATGACTATCTAGTACTCTGGTCATCCAAGGAGGCATCTTCATATGTCACTCTTGGCATATTTTGTAATAATTATATTTGATTTAAACCTAGTAAACGATTGGGATTATGTAACTTGGATATGAAATGTTGTTTTGAAATGTAATCAGAAAAATATTTTAATCTGTGATGATTTTATTTCATATTCAAGTGCTTCTGATATTATAGATACCATTAACATTACCGTATTTGTTCACTGGAAGTTAATACTATGGATGACTGCGGCTTCTGTAGCGCTTAGCTTCGGGCCTCCAGATAGGGGATGTTACAGTCGTGCTCAAGGGGCATTGATTATTGTTTGTTGATTTTTAATTTATGTTCAACCAGTTTATGGGCATTGTTGTTTTAGTAATTGTAAGTGTATTAAAAACGAACCCCTTGTGAATGAAGTTTCACAATTCGACTATAAGGCGTTCAGAGAAAATTTTAAGTTAAAAGTCATCTTTTAATATTGTGGAGTTAAAGGTAAAACTTTTAATAAAAGTTGTTCAATATAATCTAAATGAGAAGATTAGACATTTAGAGGATAAATATTTGAGAAAATTTTATTACAATAAAGGAGAATTATTAGAATATGAGGTGATTTTTTTACAAAGGCAATTTTATATAAATTTTGTTTAGTAAATGCGTTTAAAAAGAGTTTATTATAATAAAAGGGAAGTTATTATAATATAAGATGATTTTAAAAGTTACATTTTATAAGAGTATGATATATAAAATGATTTGTATGATTTATAAAAAGTGTTTTACAAGTAAAAAGGGTTTTTTTGAGAATTTAAATCCTGGTATTGTTTGAAATGATTTCAAAAAGGTTGTTAAGAAAACTAATGGTAATATTAGTTGGAAGTATTTATGAGAATAAATATTTCAAAATGAAATTATATAAGTATAAGTTATATATCGAGTTTTTAAATAAAAAGTAATTTAAGGAGAGGATTTGAAAACTTAAATCGTGGTGTTTTCAAAAATTATTTTCAATGTTTTGTAGGAAATAATAATAGTATTATTTAAAAGTATTTACGTACAGAAATATTTTAAAAAAGATTTTAAAAGAGATAAGATAGCACCGAACTCACCTTTGTTGCTGAAAAATAATAGTAGTGATGATTGCAGCATCATCGGTGTTTATTTTTGAATTTCTAAGGAGGGGAATGCTACCATAGTAATTTGCTATAGGGTTGTTTTGGTAAAATAAAATTTTGTTTTAAACTCCAAAAGTATGATTTGATAAACAAAAGGGAGATGTGTATATTATTATTATTATTATTTCAAAGATGATTTGAAATAAAAACCAGGTATTTAGTCCTAAGCTTCCTTAAAAGAAATTGATTTAGAATAATAAGGTATTTTGATAAATAGTTTGACAAATGAAATTTTTTTAACTCTGGAATAGAAAAGATATGATTTAACTCAAGTTTTAAATGGGTCAAATGGGATATGAAGGTTTAAATAAGCATTGTTTTAATAAAACCATAGTTTTGTTAAATCATCTAATAAAACATCTAAGTTGTGTAAACTATTTGGTGATATTGGGCCAACCGGTAAACACCTTTCCTTACAACACTCTAAGGTAAAGGGATCGAAGGGTTGACTCAGTTTTAAAGACCCATATTTTGTTTCGGCCTTCATTTAAAATTTTAAAAATAAAAACAATTAATAAATAAATAAAATAAAATAAATATTTTGTATGTACTCTTAAGATGTAAAGGAGTATTATACAAGTGAATAAGAGTAGAGTAAGTTTTTATTTTATTGTTTTATAATGATGAGTCTTTCTAGAATATTTGCAAACATAAGTGAAAATTTAAGGAGCAATTCATAAATAATTTTAGTATTGATTGAAATACTATAAATAAAAATGAAAGTTATTTAGAAAGAGATTGGTATAGTTAAGAACCCAATCAGATTAAGTACGTAAGTTGTACGTAAATCGTTTTATTCGCATGATTCCTAATCTAGGATTCAAATACATAACTTTAGGGTGATTACACCAGTCCGAAAAAAGATTTCTCACTTGATTCTTATCAGCAAACACTTGATTCAGATTCTGGATATGATACTGAGGTTTTCTATCATAATATATGGTTATGTAAGAAGAAAGGAGGTCTCTAATCGAGGAACCTAATCGGAATCCTCACCAGGGAGGTCGAGTGAGCGATACTGATTTGGAAGTAAAGTTTATGTATCCGAGTAAGTAGTTGGATCAGAAATCGTGTACGGATAATTTATGTACATCATACGAGCTTAAATGTATTAGTATGAACTGTTGTGTGGCTTGGAAATTTTAGGGAGTGACTTTCAATTTTGTTCTAAGGTAACTTAGATAACCTTCTGAACAATAACCAAATACTGATGAGCGTAATAGTATGCTTAGGGAATTGTCTATATCTTTGAATGATCGAGAAAGTTTTGAACCTACGCAACATTTCTAAATCTTATTTGTTAAGTCACTTAACATTTTAAATGATGTTAAGTGTTAGTTTATTCCTTATGGAATTTGATTTGATTGATAGTGTGATTTTATAGACTACGGTTTGTAAAGTTATTGGTTGTTAGAACCTAAATCCCGATGCTTTTAAAAAAGTGATTTTGAAAGAATTTGTTAAAGAAATAATGGTAAAATTATTTTGAAAACTTTGGTAAAGTATTATTATTATTTCATATTATTTGAAAAGAGTTTTTGTGAATTGATTTTTCAAATATTTTGGTATGATTACAGTTGGGTGATTGGGAGTTTTCTAATTTGGAAGACTCGTCAGGTATATTTGTTTACTATAGTTGTTGTTTTAGGAGGAACCAGAATACAACTAGATGCTCCGTGTTGTTTTGATTTTAGAGTTATACCATGCGTCGGTAGGAGGAGCCCCCTCCTTGTCTTTTGGTTTTGATTTATTTCTCTTTGGAGGAATTTGAAAATATATTTTGAACATAAACATCCCAGGCATTTAGTTCTAAATTTATCTTTTGAAAAGATTGGATGCTTAATATATTCTTATAGAGCATTCTCTATACTTTTGTTGCATATGGTTGTTATATTATTATTATGTTGCTATTGATTATGGTAGAAATAGCTTTTGTAATGCTTTTTGTCAACATGATTCTCTTTTGAATTATGTAAGTACAGAGAAGCAAGAGATTACTATTTAATTTCTTACAAGAGGTACGTAGTAGATTTAGAAATAGAAAATTGATTGATGATTTTATATCCCAGATATGGGAGGCCACTCGGCTTTTGTTTTCTTTTATTGTCTTGGGCCAGTTGTGACAAGTTGTAGATTTTCTAGATAAGCCATGCAAAGGAGGTGCTGTAGAATTTTTTCCATAATATAAGAAACTTTAAGAGTTTAATAACTTATTTTAATTAATAGTTTTAAACTTAACGTTTGAAGACATCTTCTTCCTTTGGAAATTTCGAGGACAAAATTCTTTTAGGGGGGAGAACGTAACATCCCGAAATTTTACCATTTTGAGTTTTGAATATTTAATTAATTTTAAATATTTAAATAAATTAGTGTTTAAAAATATAAATAACTTATATTCAAATATAGAGGTTATGTAAATATTGGAAATGTGAACTAAATATTTGAATGGTGAATTAAATATTAAATAAATAGATTTAATAGCCTTATTTAACTCCTTTAAATTAATAATTAATAACGTTGAACTCATTTTGTAAATTTATTTACAATAATAAATAGTTCGAATAAATAACAAGAAAATCAACTGTTAATGAAATGGCTTCATTTTTATTGTAATATTTTTAATTTAATTTATAAGATTTTTCCATAATTTCTAATTTGAAAAATATTTAAATTGTCGTTTGACTTTTTTCGGCAAACAATGGTATTTTTGAGATTTCACAGAATAAAATAACCAGTGTATTTTATCATTATTTTGGGATCACGGTACATTTTGGTGCATGATAGTATTTTTATTTCTGTCGTTCGTGGTTCGTTTGCGAACGGAATATTAGGTCACGAAGTACCGCAAAACTCTTTTATAAAAAAACCATTTTAAATCAAAATCATAATTCAAATTAGTCAACCAACCTTAATAATGAGTTGATGGATATTATGGTGGCTTGAAAATTGGTTTAACTTTAGTTAGAATTAAGTGTTTTGTTTTGTTGATAAATGTACACTCAACACTTAGATATTTCCATTTTTCAATTCTTCCTTTCCCTCTTCTCTCTTTCGTTTCTATTTTTTGTTCTTTGCAGCAAACAAAATCAAACGAACCCATTTAAAAATTAAAATCAATTCATCCGTTGGTCTAAAAATTATAATGTTTATTTCTTTGGATTCGTAACGACAAGATCTACTATTTGGCATAGGGGTTGTCTTGTGCGATTGGGTCTGGTCGAGATCGACTTTGAAGCAATTGAACTAGGGCTTGGGTTATCACAGGTTTGGGGAAACGATAGGTCATGGGGTTGGTTGCAATAGGGTTCTAGGGTGGAGAGCTCCAGTGCGGGATTTTGGCGATGTCCGGTCCTTGTTTGGGTCATATTCTATTTCTGGGTGCGAAAGTGGTGGAGAAGGTCACGTTTTAGGGGTCTTGACCAAGCTCAACGTGGAGGTGCCAAGGTGGTGGAGCTCGCGATGGGGAAGACGTTGACGAAGTCGAATTGGAGTTTTGTTGAGTGTCGGCCTTGTTTGAGCATGCGTGTCCAAGTGAAAGCACTGTGAGATCGTGCACTGGGAGATGCTATTGGCTTTGAGGAAGAATGATTAATTTTGTGGTTAAGTGGTAACTGAATTTTTATTTAAATGATTAAGGTTTTAATTATTTTAATAAAATCGGGATATTATAAAATTAATATCTTGCTCGTATGAGGTTGGATTTGGACACGGTCAATTGCGTTGGACTCGTAGGAACGGTAGCTACACGATGGAAATGATTTGATTGAATTTGGAGCTAGTTGAAATTTGAGCTAAAATCGAACGCCATTTTATTTTAGATTAAAACCGAAACACGAAAGCGTCAACTGAAATTTCGATAAGTTTACTTAACTTTAAATAAACTATATGATATCTGTATTATTATAAATTATTATTGAATGCTTGTATGATATTTTATATTGTTGCTTAGCTGTTTGATTGGATTTTAAATTCCCGCTCGACAAGCAGATGGCATAAATAACCATTATTGTGCAGGGGACAAAAAAGGGAAATCGAGGTGTATACAGTGAATAGATTGCTACGGGACACTTCGAAAATTCACATTCATATGTGTGATTTACAGGGATTTTTGTTGAGAGACTCTAAGGGTTTTCTCGCCAATATTAATTTACTTATATTCTTATGTAACTTATATTGTTGATTGATTGAAATTGTTTATGACATTTTGTTTGATTGTGTAAGTGTCATTACGGCGATTATCGTTGTACCGTCACTTATGAAATATCATCCTCTTAAACCCTTTTCTGTGTTGAACTTGAGCTCGTATTTTTATTAAATGTTTGGTCGTGTTTTTGCACTTTGAAAATTGTTTAAACTATATTTTCAAATATTTTAGGAATTTTGAAAATAAAGGATAACTGTTGATTAAAAATTTGTAAAAGGAGTTATAAATTTAATTAATTCTCTTTCGGGATAATTAATGTTGTGTTAAATTTACAAAGAGATTATAAATTTTATTAATTATCTTTTAACATAATTAACATCGTTTTAAATTTGTAAAAGATTATATACTAGATTTAATTA
This sequence comes from Allium fistulosum, assembly GCA_030737815.1. Taxonomy (NCBI): domain Eukaryota; kingdom Viridiplantae; phylum Streptophyta; class Magnoliopsida; order Asparagales; family Amaryllidaceae; genus Allium; species Allium fistulosum. Next base: position 697,619,071 of record CM060904.1, read on the forward strand.
TCTTTCGAGAATTAATGTTGTTATAAATTTATAAGGTTAATTACCTTAAATATTTTGTAAATTCTTTCAAATGGGTTTGTAAGTATTTGAAAGGAATTGGAGGTTTAAATATAATCTCAATTATTAATTAACTATAATAGAGTTAATTAATAAATTTATTAAAAGTATTTTAAAGTTGATTAACTGATTTAATAAAAGTGTTTTAAAATTAATTAACCGATTTAATAAAAAGATTAAAGTTAATTAATTGACTTAATAAAGGGGATTAAAGTTAATTAATCATTTTAAATAATGATTTTTAAGGTTCATTAATCATTTCAATAATGATGTTTTAAAGTTAATTTATTGGTTTAAATAAAGTTGTTTAAAATTAATTATTTGATTTAATAAAGGTGTTTAAAGATAATCAATTTATTTATTAAAGGAGTTATAAAGTTGATAATCCTCTTTGGGATAATTAATGTGGTTTTTAATATATAAAAGTATTTTAACTAATTTATTATCTTCCGAGATAATAAATGCTATTTGAACTTTATAAATGATAGTTTATAAATGCGAAAATATTTAAAAAGAAATATTTTTAAAGGTTTTACAAATAGCTGCGATGTGAAAACCAAGCATAAGTTTTGTTTTATAAGTTTAAAAGTTTGATTTGGTTATGGAAAGAAAATTAATTTCTATAAACAGTCTCGCTTATATGGAAAGGATTTAGTCATACTTCTAGTACTAAATATCAAGGTATGGAAATGCGTTTTTATCTCAAATATTAAAATTATTGTCAAGGCGATGCCTAGAGTTAACACTACCTCAACTTGCCAGGCTTAATTTTTGATCGAGGGATGGTACAAGTTTGAAATCGACTAGTAGTGCTAAGGGTATGAGATTTTATTTCCATATACGATCATTTTGAATTTTCCCGAAAGTTGATTTATTGACTATCGCTTCAACTTTCCTCTTTGTGTGTTGTCAATTTAAGACGATTTGTTGCTCTTTTGAGCGTTGATATCCTTTGTCGAAAATGACTAAAACCAAAGCGCAAATGGGGGCCAAGCTATGTGAGGTTGCTTCCATTAGAGTATGTTTACATCTACTCTAGATTGGTTTTGGTGGTATGCACGCGAAGATGTGAAATACTCGGATTCTCGGTAAGGTTGGCAGGGTCCAGCTTGGAATTCCCAAGAGAGTTCAAGAGTACATGACTCTCTCAAGTATATTTCTAGAAGTATACTTTCGATGAGGGGGGTGCATCCTCCTAGTCATTGTTGGAAAATTCCTTTCCTTTTTGTTGATTCAAAATCTTTGAATTGTTTCATTAATTGCATTGAGAAGTGACTGGAGTTCTTCTCGATGTTTGATTATTTGTGTCCATTTTTAAGTTTGGATTTTGACCTTGTTTATACTTATCCTTTCAAGTTTGGGTTTTGTTTTAATTTGCTTCCATTCATTCATGTGTCGAAGTTGTTCTGTGCGGTGAAACCCGTTCCGTGTTCAGTGGCGTAGTCTCACAGAATTATTATATGTTCATCATATTACTTGAATTTTATCACGCTGGTATTTCCAGATTGATTCGGGTGTTATTTTATTATAATGCTTGGGTCAGACCGAGTATTTTTCTAGGTTAGCGTTGGTAGGACATGGATCATGGAGTATAGTTGGATGTTCATCAGCAATTGTAAGGTCATGAAGTTATAATTGTCCAGGCCGATGAGGTTTTTTTAAATCTGATATACTATGTATTTAGAGTGACAAAATTTACTGTCTTTGTTATATTATATGTGATCGTTCCACTGTGAGATTCTATTTCTTCTGTTCGTTTTCCATTTATTTTCTTTTTACCCTAACAATCTGTCTTTCCAGTGATTGGATATTCGGCATTTGAATACCATGGATGTATTGAGTGCCTACTTTCGATGGTTGAAAAGGCGGGTCGTGACAAATTTGGTGATGGCCTATTTTGGTTCAGCGGCAATGGCAAAAGGCAGTGATGTGGTCACCAATTTGGTTGAACGAGCATCGTTTTCGGTGAGTATTTCTCACTCACAACTACATTAAATCTATTCACATCGTTAAATATATCATTATCCTATTATAGAATTGCTTGGTTAAATTGATTGTTTGAGATTATGTTGCTTGTGAATATTGAGTTGATTGCTTGGATAAATTATTTAATCGGGATAATCGTTTGGTTGTCTTGATATTAGTTATTATTTGGTTTGACAGTGGAATTTTATGGTTGTTCGATGTTCGAAATGAAAAGGAGATGTCGTTCGTTTGTGTTTTAATGTTTGGAATTTATTTATATTGTGCGTACAGTTGATCGATGGCCGAAATTCAATGGAATTCGACTCGACCACATGATAAAATTTACATTGATGATTTGTTGTTGATTTTTGAGAATTTTGCTCCATAATTAATAATTTTAGACGTTTGATTGATTTTCTAGTTTTAAAATAATTTTGAAATTATTTTTGAAATTAATTTTGGTATTATAAAATTAAATTGAAGTGTATCAATAAATAAATAAAGTTGGTTGGTAAATAAAATGATTTTCTTGGAAATTATTTTGGATATAAAAGTTGTTTTGAAAATGGAAAATATTATTATTTCTATCTGTTAGAGTATAAAGTGAATATTTTGGATTTTATATGGTTTGAAATAAATATAATTTATTCTAAACTTATAAATTTATTTTGAAATAGTATTTATTTATAGAAAATTATTATTAAATAAAATTTATGGCAATATTAGATATTTCTTAATATGAGCTATTGAGATTTTAATATAGTGAAGGTTTGAAATTATAAATTATAATTTGAAAAGAAAAGAATTAGCTTTGAGATTTATAAATTTATTTTAAAAGTATTATTTAGTTATAGATTATTGTGGAAAGACTACTAAAAAGGACATTTGATTTATATATTGATTCTGAATGTTTTATATAAATATTTGAATATTTAATATAATTGTTTAATGAAATATTCTGTTGAACTTTATTATCATTTTATTTTATTTTGAAATTAAAATTGGAATTTACGTGTGATTTCTATGTCTTCTAATTTTTTATTTTCCTATAAAGGTTTCAATATTGTGAATGATCACCGTTGAAATTGAATTGATTGGTGATTTGGTATGATGCGGTGACGACATCCTTCTATGTGATTTTGTGATGACTTCTATTTTGTGTGACAAGGAATCCGAATAAACGGGTTAGTAATACCATTTTGGATGGAGCATACGGTAATACTTTTTTGGTTATTCTTTGGACTCGTTATATAGAATATTGAAGGAGCGAGTGTGATATGTGAGCACTGAATAAACGGACTAGTAACACGTGGTGGTATGGACGTCGTTGTGTTATGTATTCGGTTTATTCTATGCTAGTAAATGACACTCATACTGGGGGTATGTTGTTTGTAACTCGCTGCGGTAATCATGTATGGAGGCTAGTTGTTAGCCACATAGTATGTGCACATTATGTGTATGTCTACCTTTGTCCAACTCCTTTTATATTTCAGGATTGAACCAGATTGGCCAGTATCCCCCCTGGTGGCCTGATCGAGGAGGTAGTGCCCCCGATTAGGACACCGTTGTTGTATATTGTATTTCATGTGCATCACAAGATTTGTAGTTGGTTGCCCCTCGTGTCGCATAGGTCGTCAGTCAGTTACCATAGGGGCACATGTTGGTAGTCATGGCCGAAGAGGCTATCTGTTGTTAAGCCTATGTTGGATCATTGTCATGATACTGAGAGGGGAGAGGTAATGATAACCGATGATTGCAGTAGTCGTGTCATATAGACCACGTGTGGCTCCTAGAGCAAACAGACATGCTGTCAGTCTCCAATCTGGTTCCGGTGTGGGTGTACATATGTAGGTTGTAGATAGACATATATTATGTATGGATGAGATTATACCTGAGACTGTGTCCAAAGTATGATCAACCTCATATCCTTCTCAGGCAGACAGCCTACTTATTATTGATTTATTATTTCTATCTCTTAGGACCTTTCAGTCGAGAGTTTTGCCTCTCCAAGGGCCGTGGGTCGAGATATATGATCTTGCATATTGCGGCGTTGTTATGAGCTCGCTCAAATCTTTCTTATTGATTTGATTGATTCGACAATGGTATTTTATAAATGAGATTGGGAGAGATGTGGGCATTTCTTCATTACTGCGTGACTTCACTTGAGGATATCACATTATTGATTATTTCATGTTTTGATGATGATTTTGAGATGTGTATGACTCACCCATTCGATGTTGTTTAATGTGAATTTTGATTGATGTGTTTTATATAGGTGATGAGGCTTTCCTGTTTGGGTTTGCTGTGAATGTCGTTTGAGGTATTATGAGACTGCAATTTATTATTCTTCTTATATTATTACTGTAAGTTATATTACATCTATCATTGTAGATATAGTCTGACATGTTTATTATTTATATAATTCTCGGGTCAGTCCGAGACATTTTAGGTACAGGGACGTTGAGACAGGGTTGTATTATTTGGGCTTAGAGGAGATTAGTTATTCAGTAGTGTTGTATATTAATTTTTTTTATATCGACTCATGTATTTATATGACCTGGTAATGTATATCATACTTTGTATATTGTATATTATCGCAGCAATTGAATCTGTGATCTCTATTATTTACTATATATTGTGTATTGTTATGTCCTAGAGGCACACATGTTTGTTGCTTTGTGCCGATACTACGTATGTATAGGTAAGCTATTTATTCGATAGTATTACTTGTTAATATTCTTGAATAGTATGGGTATAGAGGCGGGGTGTTACAAAACCAATATCTTGTATTAGCTAAGCACTACTAGGGAGAAATTAGAATTTATTTACTTATCAAAATGAGTTATTAGCCTTGCTGTTAGCAACCAAAAAATGACCTCAATACTTATTAGGTAGGAAATTTATTATTAGAACAGATCACCATAGTATAAGACACCTATTATCTCAAAAACTTCATACATGAATTCAAGAAAGATGATTAGCTAAACGACACGGTTACGACTACCAACTAGAGTACAAAGGTGGAAAAGATAACATTGTAGCTAATAGCCTATCAAAAGAGATGGAATAAGTTAATGAGTTCACAATCAAATAGATAAGCTTTTTCTCTATTTCTCCAGATGAACTTATTTCTTCGAAAGAAGAGCACAAAGTGATTTTACCCCTTTTCCCCAGAGGTCATTTGTTTTACACCATTGTCCGACTTCAAAGAAACTGTTATTTTCATTTACAAAAGGCATGTCTAAAAACATTTGGTTTAGATATCTTCCAAGCTCTTATGTTCCTTACTAGGAATTGGGTTCTCCAGCTGTAAAGAAGTAGGTTACGAGCTTGAGCATTCTACCGACTCCAAGTATGCCATCCCCATTATTACATGTAGCAACATAAAAAGAAGAAAGTAAAAGGCATAACCAAAAGAATTATGAAAAATACGTGAATTTTCTAGGTCCAGCATGATTGAAACCTTATAGATTGAAAAGTATTTTATCTATTCTAGTCCCACTTAATGGGCGTAAGAACCAATTCCATTTCCTATCAATTGTTTCTTGGGTACCAATCTGCATCTTTACTTTATTGGAAAACAATTTCTTTAAAGATAACGCCCTTGCATGTCAATAATATATGATTTTAGGAAAACCCTAAGAGTATGATGCTTTGTATTCCTCTCTTGGTTTAGGCAACCCCTTTCTTTCTAATGGTAGTGCTTTATCTTTCTTTAATCCTTGTAGTCGGCCTCTTCTCATGATGTTAGTGAACTTCCACCTTATTGTTCCTAACCATAAGCTCTACATCTCCACAACATTTTGAGGTTAGGATCAACTGAAGCTTCTTCCAAACAAAACTTCCTAGCTTGGCATTTCATTTTACATCAAGGCATTCTTATGAATAGCTTCTAGGAAAGGAAAAGAATAGAACTGGTGTTATTGGTGAAGGAATCCAGGCTACCATTGGGTAAGACTTTCTGAGCCGAAAATAGTTTTCATGTACAATCACTTTCGTTTTTCATGCCTCTAGAATAGTAAAAAAATGTGGTATAAAGCATTTTTTGTTAACACTTTAGTGTTAGGTACAAAACCTAATAATGGTTTCCTACATTTTTGGGTTAATCAAGGTACATGCGCTTCTTTCTATTCTCTAAGATCACTTTTGAGGTCGGGTATTCAAACTTATGCGCACCTTTCTTCTAGGTAAGATCGACACTCACATTGCTACGCACTTTACTTATGTCCTCCAGTCCTCTAGGCTACTTGCCTCAGACGACAATAGTGGAGAAAAACATAAAGAGAGCTCCAATCTATCAGTTGCATCCGTACCTCTAAACCGATAGAAGTCACTACAATATAAAAGACTTTTCACAACATTTAAAAAACGATGTAAAATCATTTCACAACATTTTGAAGAGTGTTATCTAACAACAAACTGTAATAGGGTCAGAACCTATAAGCACATAATGAAACATATAAAAAGTTACCCATTATAGGCTTATTGTCGATGTCATGCTAGTGTTTTTGCAGCTTTTTATATTTCGTTATGTTATATTATTTACAGTATTTAATTTCCATTATGTATTACTTTCTGCAAATTTTCTACTTCTTTGTTATTTTTTAACATCATATTTTAAGTGCCATTGTATACTTATTTTATTGTTTTTAATATTTAGCGTTTTCATTAATGTCACATTAATGATTTTGCAGAGTTTTATATTTCTTTATGTATACTATTTGTAGTATTTACCGTTTGTTTGTTTTACTTTCTATAGGGTTTCTAATTCTTTTTTATTTTTCTATCTTCATTTTATAACGCTATTATATACTTATTACATTCTTTTAAATTGTTATAGCAACCTTTTGTCGATGTCATGTTAGTGTTTTTATAGCCTTTGCAAAACACTATTTACTATCCATAAATTTTTTAAACAACAAAACATTTACAATAGCCATAAAAAATTCTATTCAAAGCCATACTACTCAATTTAAACAACATTAATGTGTATAATTTAATAACTTAAACACATTGCATATGAAACATAATCAAAGTTATGTTGGAAATTGATGGGTAGGAAAAAAAGGAGAAAGTTATAGGAGTTGTGTAGTGGATGAGGCCACTGCCTTGAAAGAGAAATTCGGCATGACTATGGTGCAATCGATAGTTTATGTCCACTCCCCAAGGTTAACACAACCGTTCTTCAAACTTGTGCACTTAAGGTTGAATAATTTGGAGATTTGTAGAAGTCACTACCTAGGATTTTAATTATTTTGAAAGATAGGTTTTAGTTTAAGAGGAAATTATAAAGAGAGGAGAATGAAGAAGATAATTTTATTTATTGTAGATTTTTATTCTTTTTTCAAAGAAGAGAGAAATAAGAGAGAATCAAATAAACTAAAATTGTTCCCTCTCTTAAGCCTATCAGCCATAATAAATAAGCATTCCATAAAAATGTTTTCTCATTAATAAAGAATGCAAAAGGTTAACCAATGAAAAGGCTTTGGTTTTTGGTTGTAGTTATCCAGTAACCCTCACTAATTAAAACAAGAATCAAAGAAGATGAATGAAAATAACTTGGGAAGAAGAAAGTTTCATGCGTAAGTACCAATGTCTTTGGATTGAATTGATACATAAAGAAGTGAGTTAAAAACTTAATCTAAGTAGTGAATTTCTTCTTGAACTAAAAAATTTGGGTTGAGATCTCATAACACGTACTACACTTTCAATTTCTATAAACCTCGCGATAAATATGTGCTTTTAATGGTCATGCGCCTACCTTAGAAACTCATGAGTGCTCCAGAGAGCTCAAGTCGCTCATAGAAGGCAGCCCATCTTCACACCCAAGTAGGTGAGTCCATCAAATGCTCCACTCTAGCACCACCACTTATGGTTATGGACTCATTAAAAGCAAATGGCTCAACCTCACAAAATAAATAAACATAATTCATCAAGTGCATCTCAAAGGCACCAGCAATACTGACTATGAATTATATATGAGTAATAAGGCATTGCCTCGAATAAATCAATAAAATCCATCAAGTGTGTCTGAAAATCACCACAAATGCTTGTTATGGATTTTAAAAGAGCAAATATGCCCAAACTAAGACAAATCAGTATAACCATCAAGTGTGTCTCAAAAGCACTACCAAAAACTGACTATAGGGTATACAAAAGCAAAGAAACCCAAACTTACAAAAAATAGTATAGTCCATTAAGTGCATCTCAAAATCACCCCAAACTGGTTGTGGAAATATAAAAGAAAAGAAGATCGAACACATAATAAACAATAGAATCCATTAAGTGCATCTTAAATGCACCACCAAAAACTGGTTAATGATTATATAAAAGAAAAGAAGCTCAAAATTAAATCAAATAGAAAAATCCATCAAGTACGTCTTAAAAGCACCAACAAAAACTATTTATGGATTATATAAAAGTAAAGTAGCTCAAAATCAAAGCAAATAGAAAAATCCACTGAGTACATCTCAAAAGTACCACTAAAAATGGGATACGGATTATACAAAATTAAAGAGCTCAAAATCATATCAAATAGAAAAATCCATCAAGTGCATCTCAAAAGTAGCACCAATAATTGGTTATGGATTATATAAAAGTAAAGAAGCTTAAAATTATATAAAATAGAAAATTCGATCAAGTACGTCTCAAAAGCACCACCAATAAATATAAAAGTAAAAAAGCTTAAAATTATATCAAATAGAATAATCCGTCAAGTACGTCACAAAAGCATCATCAATAATTAGTTATGGATTATATAAAAGTAAAGCAGTTTAAAATCATATCAAATAGAAAAATCCATGAAGTGCGTCTCAAAATAACCATCTGGTTATGGATTATATAAAAGAAACTCATAAAAACCAAAATATTAAGGGAAAGAATACTTGTGTTTCATTGTTTGACCACTAATGGGTATTCATCACATTTTTCTCTACTCTAGGCTCGAGGCCCATTCCTTTTGAAGATTCATAGACTAATTTCCTTTGAATAACTTAGAAAGTGGATCCCTGAAGTTCTATTTGATCGTATTCATTTTTATGAAATCACTTCATCCACCAATTTCTCAATTGCTTTAGGTTCGAAATAGATGCGTCTTCTCTTTCCGTTACATGCTCTTACAGAAATTTCAATGTTCATCAAAAGAGGTACAAATGTAACTCTAAACATCATAAGTAATAGTATGTTTAATAATTCAAGAGAAACATATGCTTCCTCCAATTTACCACATTCATCATTTGGATAATTGTTTATTCTTGCATATGCAAAAACCATGGAGATGTAATATAGATGCCACAACAAAATAATCAAATCTTTCTAAGAATTTCTCAATGTATTGAGATCGACTTAAAATAATATTTTTAGTTTTCACACATTAGCCTCCTGTAAATCTGTTGTATCACATTAGAAGAAAAATAAGGAACTCACAATTAAACACCTAATGTCCATTATTGATTTTTTCAAACTACGGTAGACCCACTTTATTTAGATACCCCATACTTAAAAAAATTATAGTTTAGAGGAAGACCTTTCCATAATCCAGTAATAGTTCTTTCTGGTTTTTTGTGAGAAACCATGTTGAGTATGAAACAATCTAACAAAGATCTTTCCTCCACATACAATCTGACTTATAAAGATTGGTATACCCGATTTTACATCATCGCTTACATTCAGTATAATTTTAACATGTTTTTTATTTCATACAAGCAAGCAAATATCAACACAGTACATGTAATAACAATGATCAAATAATACCAACATGTATTAACGCAACACTCAATTCAACTCATGTCATTATTCTATCATGCATACATAAATTCATAAAGTATGCACTCATACAGTATGATATGCCAAACATAAGGCCTTATAATAATGTTCATGTAGAGGGGAAAATCATATCAATCTAGAACACATAAAACTTCCTTTCTATACATATATTTAACAAAGACATTTTCAATTCTCAGTACTTATAATTAAATCTTAGTTCATGCATGCATTCCAAATTAAATATTTTCTATTGTTTATAAACATTATATTCGCTAATTTATATTGGTAAGCGAAATAACTATTCTCGAAACATACAGTTTTCCTTAGGCTCACACATCGGTCAGAATTACCATTTTTCATATTCAGGATCATATATGTATGTTCTTCTACAAATATTAATATCTCTTTCGAAATATTTTATAGGATACTCAAACAATTACTTATTCCCTTTGATTTATAGATATCCTTCTTAAATATATCTCTCTTTACTTTCACTATCCATAATTTTATTCAATTTCAAAGAAAAATTCATCTTATAATTTGATACTATATAAGTTTTGTGTACATTGTGTCTTCATTACAACATAACGCATAACCTATTTCACTATTTCTTCACTTTTAGTTAATTCATTCAAGTCAACAAAGTGACGGTGTTTCAAATCCTTTTGAAATATATTTCATTTTGAACAGTGTTGTCAAGTACATACACACATAGAAAATAAGGATATGTTTAATAGTAAAATCTAACCAAATTCTAAAATATACTCATGCCATTAAGATGATAGCGTTCTTTCTCCTTTTTTGAAGAACCTTTTCATAACCAATATATGTATAAAATATTCATAATTTTTCCATTCTAAAAATTTAACCAAATATTTAATCTTGATATGTTTCGCATATCATTTTTGCTATAATATTTATATTTAAATATCTTATTAACTTAACAATAAAACTAGCAATAATCATTTCTCAAAAGAGATTTATGATAAATTCGATATTCTAAAAACAAGCGAATATTTACATTTAGAGGTAAATAGATTTTTTTTCTTTGCATAACATAAGAATAAATCCAACTGCATAAATTAATAATCATAGAGTCTCATTAGTCAGTTCTAAAAAAATTTCATCATGGTTTGCCATTCAAACTCATTTTCCATTCAAATATTAGATAAATCATTAAATGCTCATAATTTGCTTCCATAAATAAATCATAAACCAATTTTATGATTTACTGCTCACAAAATTCTTAATGGAAATATTTAAAGCAAATTGGTATTTTTTATCATATTCAAATTCAATGAAATCTCCAAATGAAATTTTAAAGCTCTGTATGCTTATGAGTTGTTTACTGACATTCATGTTTTGCAGGTAATGCCCAACTTATATGATAACTTCATTTAAAAATAAATGGTTATTATTTTATTTTAACTTTTAAATGTATTAAAAATAATTTATATGGATTACTTTGCAAATCTTTTATTTTGGAACTTAAATATTATTGCAATAAAAATAATAAACACTTAATAAAAGGAAGATTAATTGTTGAATTGACAATGATATATGTACAAACATTTATGATCTATAAATGATGTTTTAACGCCATCTAAAAATGGAAGGACCAAATTTAAATGGCCTTAATATAATGATTTGAGAACGAAATTGAAGGAGGAAACAACAGTTTTACATTTACCTCTTCTTATATAACATGTCAAAAGAATAAAGGTGTAATTCATTAAAAAAAGTTTCTTTTTTTCAGTGTTTGATTATATTATATACAGGGGATTTTCACTCAAAGGGCTTCTTTGTGCAGGGTAATAAGTTTTAAGGACGGCACTTTTGAAAAATTAGTTTTAAGGACAATTTACAAGAAAAAGATAAATGAAGTTATCATTTCCAGTTATACAGAAATAATGATAAATGAATTTATCATTTTTCTGTAAATTATCCTTAAAACTAATTATTCATAAGTGTGGTCCTTAAAACTTATCATCCTAGAATGAGACGCCCTTTAACCTAATTTCCACTTATATAAATATAATCAATGAATAAGTCATTTATTCATATTATCAAAAGTTTTGGAAATAAATAATACACATCATTCTATACAGAAGTATTCATATGCATGAAAGTAACCGCCAATTGTTAAACTTCTCAGCATATTAATATAGTAATTAATATTTTGTAACTTATACACTTATTTTAAAAAGCATTTATTCATTTCCACAGTCAAACAAATACATATAATTCTATATCTATCTCTATTCAAATTATATAATAAAGCCATTTTTAATTACATAATATTGTAGAAACAAAAGCAGATCATTACATAAAAACAATTATATTTATCACGAATTTATATTCGAACAAAAGGAAACTGTCACCATAGCATATTCAAATTTACTGCACTATGGCTAACATATATCACAAACAAATTCATGTTTTAAACCACTTTACATTCTCAAACTTTTCAATAGAATGAGGTTATTGCCAAACTCTAAAATGATTCAAATAAAAGTAGGGGATATTTTAGAACATACCTTATGTTAATTCGCTATATTTCTCACTTGTTAATGTTTTGAAAATCCCGAATTCAATTCAACATTGGTCAATCCTTGTTTTTCTTTTCCAATGCATTAATCATCATAATATTTCAATCTTTGCTCCAAAACCCTATTAGCCTAATCCTCATGAAAGATGGATTCAATTTCACTTTCAAATTATTGAAAATTGATGGGTATGAACAAAAAGATAAAGTGATGGAAGTTGTGTCTTAGATGATGCCACTACTTTGAAAATGAAATTCAGCACGACTATGGTGCAATCGATAATTATGGTCCATTTCCTAAGGTTAACACAACCGTTCTTCAAACTTGTGCACTCAAGATATGTTTTAGTTTAAAGGAAATTGTAGAGAGAGGACAGTGAAGAAGATAATTTTGTTTACTATAGATTTTTTATATTTCTTTTTCAAAGAAGAGAGAATCAAATAAATTAAAATGTTCTCTCTTAAGCCTATTAATCATAATAAATAAGCATTCCATAAAAATGTTTTCTCATTAATAAAGAATGAAAAAGGTTGAGCAATGAAAAGATTTGTTTTTTTTTGTAATTATCCAACAAGTTACACCAATTTCATATACTAAACAATTAATAGTCATATATAACATTTAATAGATAATGTCTAAAACATAGATGATATCAACATAAAGTTTTACAAAAATAGCATGCTAAAAGAGCTTGCTAAAAGGGCAAAAAGTATGAATCGTGGAAAATGCAAGCTCGCCTTCTATTAAAGTCCAATATCCTAAAGGAAAATAAAGCAATTAAAATAGTAAGAAACTACTGGTGCACAACAATCCTCATTCAAACTTAAATAATCATTTAACACGGCACTGAAATCATATTTACACGTGAGTGCAATGTTTGCACTAATGATGCAAACTGTATATTTGGAATATTCATTAGTGCAAAGGTTTGGTCTAGTAATCCAAGCAAAGTTTGCACTATCCACTTTGTTTACAATGTTAATGCGAGCATTATTTGCATTGGTCTAGGACAAATAATTTTGTTTACGCTGCCCCGGTGCAAAAAAGAGTTACAATCAATTTTGAGTTTGTTTTCTTTGTTTCCCATTCAATTCTAGTTTGTCTCAACTAAATTGTTTGTTATATACCATTCTGCCAATTTTTCAAAAGACGGATTATGTGTTTCATCTGTTGTCCCTAGGCACTTTGTTTTGAGTTTTGCCGACTATACTATTTAAATACTCTATGGCTACTCTAGAAACTATGCCTCACATATATTACTTGCCTACAAGTATCTTATCTCTTCATCTTTGTGATCACGAACTTGTGATCACCAACCTCCAATAAAGATTTTTTCCTTAAATAAATGATATGATAGAAACATGTTATAATTCTTAAGCTCAACATCTTGTTTTTGTTCAGACCAAGATTCAATATTATGGCTAGCATGCCAAAATTCCAACGATTCCGTTCCGGTGTGGACTGGACCGGACCAAAATTAGGGCAAAATCCCATTTTCTCAAATAAGGTTAAAAATTAAAATGTTACTGTGAAAATCAGTTAAAATGAAATGGTTATTCATTGAATCAAACAAAAAATCAAATATTTACTTGATTTGAAGAAGATTACGAGCAACGACGATGACAGTTGAAGGGAATCTCAATCTAGCATTGAAGTGACGATGACGAAATCCCAACCCGAGATTCGCAAATAACAAAAAGCTCGGTGTAAGTTTTTTTTTTAGGGTAAAGAAAAGATCGTTGATGCTTGCGTGTGAGAGAGAAAGGAGCAGACTGGATAAAGATGAATTAGTTAATGCACCCGCTAAGAACTAATAATGCTATAATTACCTAATGGGCTGGGTAAACATGTATTTGTGGATAAATATGTATTTAGTGGGTAAACATGTATTACTTAATAAGCTAAGAACTAATATTAAAGATATTGCCTATTGCGTATAGTTAGGGCCGGCCCAAGGGGCAGGCTGCCGAGGCAGCCGCCTATGGCAACTGACGTGGTGGGGGCAATAGTGAAGGTGACGACAATGTTGATTGTCTAAAGTAATGAATAAAAAGCACAACTTAGACAGTAATTGCATTAAGTCTTAACTAGTTTGTTCATTGCTTAGTACATTAAATGACTAGAGTTCGGTTCACATCACATTAACTATAATTTTTAGGGGCTTTTTTTTCAAACTTGGCTGAGGTAACAATTTCGCTTAGGCCAACCCTGCCTATAGTATCAATGAGATAAACAAATTTCATTAACTAGATTATGAAAAGGCAAATATACGCTCATTAACTATGGTTTATTTGTTATTTATTTATAATTTCAGGTGCCTGAATATGGCAAATCATGATATCGTTTGAAATTTCATGTTACAGGTATTCTACGACTAACTATATCGGAGGTTATTCGAAATATGGGTAAATTAACCATATATTGCTGAACCATCAAGTAGCCAAGGTGAACCCTCACTATTTGATAATAGGATGATGGCATTTTAAAATTCTGGTCAGATGCAGCCGTATGCTTTTTCAGCATATTATAATCCGACATAAAATGAAAACAAAAATGACCACAATTCATATACACTTGAACAAACAGTTTATGGTATTAAGCTTTGTATGTTGTATCTTTTATGTAATTTGAATAATTTACTATAATTTAGTATTTGTATTGCATATTTATTGCTATATTTTAGAAAAAGTACTAGAATCTATAAACCGAAACTAAACCGAAATTTCTGAATTTCCTAAACATAACCAAAATTTTGAATTTCTCCGATGATCGAAATGGAAAATGAAAAGTTGAACCCTGGTTCAAAATTTAACTGTTAATTGAAGTAACATGTTCAAAGTCCTATGAAGCCATGTTTTAGTTTAGGTGGGTATTAAGCAAAGTAGGAACCACATCCAGAAAAAAATTAGTAACAATTGCAACTCTAAGTACACAATGTAATCTAAAAATAGTCAAATTAGTTGCATAAATTCTTGAATTTATGGAATTCAAAGATAATCAAGTAGAGGATGAACTCAAAACGAAATACCTTAGTCATTATCCAAGCTCTGAATCAACAACCAACTATATTTTGGATGCTGAAAGTTGCCTTCAGCCCATCACTTTGGTTTCTGAGAATTTCTACAGGGTTAGAACAACCAATCTAGAATCTACGTAATTGCTACCTTTTATCATTAAACAAATGCTATTAACAAAGGTTCTAATCTAGAAACATTGTATGCTTATGCATATAACTAGGATTTTTATCTTTATAATTTGTTTACAAACTGATATAGTATGAAACTAAATTACTGCAAATATCCGAAGCAACGGTTCTGTTGGAAAATTAGATTGTTCTAATAATCCAGAACCCAATGTTCACCAAAGTAAAATCCTTAGTTCAGTAGTGAATTCTTCCTTAACCTCAATATAGATATTTAAACATTACAATAGTGAATTCCTTATTAGTCTAACAAATAAAGATAACAATATAGGTTCCACATATAATTTGGATGGAGATTCCGAGTTCAAGCCAATAGTAGTGCATCTAACCCAAACTCTAGTCCGTATGACTACTTTGATCGAAGCAAAAATGTCATCCATTTGCTTCGTTAACAACCACTAGAGCTCAAGAAAACTTAAACTTCTGCAAATGTATAACTCACAAGCAATTATCTAAACATATACTATTAAAGAAGATATGAAACATTCTATTATTTTAAATTTTCATTTTTGCAATCCTTCGATGACTAAATATATGTTTTAATATAATCACTGCTGGTGCTACGAATAAAAAACCAGTAACTTATAACATAAAAAAACATTGACGATCGACCCTAAAACTCTAGTCGGCAATTGTTGATTGGACTTACCCATGGTTAGGACATGACCACCTCTGGGTTAGTTCGCCATCAACGATTGACCCAAAAAATTTGACCAGCAGCTGTGAACTAACCTTACCCACGAATGCAACATGTCGCCAACTGGGAAACTCACAGCCGATGGTCGACCCCTATATTCACTCAAATGGGAAACCAAGGCTCTGAGGCTGAAGATGCTCACCTAAGATCAGGACGTAGAATCTCTTTTGCCTAACTTTACAGTGTTTGGTCCTACATGAGGATCAAGGACATTGTTGTAAGAGAAAGATGAAGGTAAAAAAGGAGACCTGGAAAGGTAACATTACAATAGCTACTTGCCCGACATAATTAGTAATTGCTTGTTTCTAAACAAGCACGTCGAACGGTAAGAAAAGAATTGTTAACATGTAGACATATGAGTGGTGATGCAATACAAGCCAATGCATTAGAATAATAGAACTTAGAGAGATATAAGCACCGCATGTGAAACACACGTAAGGTATATGTATGTGTGTGCGTGTGAGTGTTCGTGTAAATGATTAAGTAGGAAAATATATAACATGGAGTAACAGAAAAATCGATCATAAAAAGCTTCAACGTTCAACATAGTCACAACACAGCTAAGTGCCAAAATTAGAAAGTCATGAGCATCAGAAATAATGTGCACATGCCCTTGCAAAAATTATCAAAATTGGACACATACCCTCACAATGTCGGTATACAAAAGATGTAGAAAATCGATCAAGGTGGGAGTAATCTTCGCTTGGATCAAGATGAGTGACTTTTGCTTGAAGATTTGGATTCAAATGGCTTCGTTTGTTCCTTGTCCTTTTCAGCTTTGGACTGAGTAGCGGCATCGAGTTCAGTGGGTTTCTTCTTTATAAATATGAGAACCTCTACTGCCTTAACTCTAGCCACATCTTCTTAGGACTTGGCCGTTATGCTTGCCCTATGTAACTCGTCCTTATCAAAGTCCTCAGACCCCTCTTTATAGCCCACAATCTCTAATTATGCATCATCTTTCAAGGTAGTAATCATTCCATGTGTTCCTCTTCTACAATAGGCTTAGAAGGACCCGGGGGCATGGGTACTGACTCGTAAGCAGTCAAAGGTACCATAGCTTCTGCCGGATCTACCATGGCTGTATCACCTACATGAAAATAAGGGGACTATCAGATATCAACCAACCCAAACATGCTCGTATATATTGAATAGTGGCCCATGGACTATAAAGAAAAATCCTACCTCATGAGGGAGCTAACAGGGTGCTATCCAAAGACTGGCTTCCGACGGTATCTGAAGAATCATGGTAAACAGTTAGTGGAACATCGTGCATAGGAGCATAGAGAACCGGTTTTGAAGTTTGACATTGGGGCAAAGTGGTGGAAGTGGAGCCTCCCTCTTTCTTTTCCCTCCTCATGTTCCTTCCTCTTCTCTTCCTCTTTCTTTTCTTTTCCATCCTCGTGTTCCTTCCTCTTCTCTTCTTCAATAGCAGCCTAAGTAGTTCATATCGGATAATATCGCTAATATATCTCGATGTATCTCATATCTCTCCCAAATAGAATTTTTTCTAAAATATTGCTTAAAATATCATTACCGATATATTGCTCGATATTTGTCGATATATCGCCGCGATATTCAGTTTAAAATACTCGATATTTTTTAAGAATGTTAAATCATTATTGTAAGTGTTGTAGAAAATAAAACTACAAATAATTTTCTTTACATTCTCAATGTTTATTTTTAGTATATGATGAATGATAATATGTAGACCATATTAGAAGTTCCAATGCACTAATTTTTCAGTTCTAACCATATTTTTCTATTCTTCTTTATTAGTCTTCCAATAAAGAAAACCGCGTTATTCCTTTATTTTGTATATTTTATTTTGTGCGGACACATTATCACTAGATACAAGATAGTGTAAGGGTTACTTCTCTTTTTTGTTATTTTCTTTGTTTACCATTTCTAATTGGTAATTTAGCTTATGAAAATTCCAAAGAATAAGTCCTCTTCTAGACAACCACCCTTGCGTTCTGTCATCTAATCTTCGGATGGGCGATAGGACATCTTCTGCCCCATCTTAAGCTCCATGTTTGATTGCCTTATGTTTTGGCTCGAGCCAAATGTGGAAGCTTCCATCTTTATCTTCTTCAAGTCTTCCTCCCGACTCATTTGCTTAAAATTAGATTAAAGCTTTCTTCTCTTAGAACTCAGGCTTCCTGCAAAGAAAATAGGATTGAGATGTTAAAACTTCTTCACTACAAACAAAGTTCATTAGTACAATAGATATGAGGCCAGGTATGCATGGAGTGTATGTAATGTTTTGTCAAACCTTAGGTTTCTTAGAAATATTCAACTACTGCTGAACCTCAGCTAGTGATGCTGAATCACCATAGCCTATACCCAATTCTAGGTCTTGTAAGCAATCTAAAATGGTGATATCCCTTGGAACAAACTCCTCTTCAACACCTTCAGACCCAAAGGCTCCATGTAATGATTCTTCGATGTTGACATTGGTCAGTGGATTAAGCCTAATATCCTTAGGAGAATGACGCTCTTCCTGATCAGAACTAATGGCTTTGCTATCCCTATGATGTGATTCTTCTCTTTCCATAGCGTGCTCTCAAGGCCATCATCCACATACTCTCTATGGGATTTCAATTGCCCTGTTTGACAAGGTCGAAGCGGGAGATATTCAAAGTACTCAACCTCTTTATCGGCCCCTATCTCAGTATCGGACAAGGCTATGCCAAATTAATGTCAAGTATGGAGGGTTGAGTAGACTGCTCCCCACTTGTCTCACTTGCCTTAGAAGTTTTTGTTTTCCTTTTCCTCCCAGGCCTTTGAGCTAGTGGAGCTCTGGCTTTCCTAATCGAACAACCTTCAGCCAGCAACCTATACTATTTGGGATACTCATCAGTTCCTAAACGAGGGACCTCCCTTAAATTCAGTGGAATCCATTTTCTATTCTTGAGCATCTCCACGAGATCGAAACCAGTGGCGGTCTTAAGAACACCTAAGAAAGCAATCGAGAGATCAGTCGATACAAAGACCCAAGATTGAGAGGAACATAAGCTAATAATTTGAATATATTTACATCCTAAGTGCCTTTGGTGAAAGTAAGGGGAGTCATCCCTGATGAAAAACTATTCATGCTTGAACATGCTGTATTTAGAGCATAGGTCCTTATTGGGCTTAAATTTACTACCTGATTCAGGATGAAAGAAAAGAGAACCCTCAGCCTTGCTCTTAATTGCATACAAGAATCCGATCTGCCTATGAGTAAGAGGTGTAAGAAATTACCTCATGAACATAACATAAAAGCCCATCAAAATAGCATAGCCATTTGGGTACAGCTGAAGTAGAGCGATCTTCAGATATGCTAAAACCCTAGTTATCCATTGTTGAAGGGGAGGTGGAGCCTCTGCCAAGCATTGATATTAAGAATAAGCCATATAAACCTTGAGGGGAGCATGAGCTCGCTGATCTGGGATTGGTAAGCGCAAATCCCCCGGTAGTCCATAAGCAATGATAATAGTGTCTAGCTGCTTGGCGGTCAATGTAGTCGCAACTGAATCTATGAGATCCTCTAGCAGTTGAGAAGGGCCAAAACCATGAACCAAGGAATGCACTGATCTGGTTTGGCTAATTTTAGCCCCAGATTATGAAGATTCTCTAACAGCAGATGAATAAGGAGCTTGAGCTCCAGCGGTACTTGATGAGCGAGTCCGACATATGTTCGACATACCTGTCTAATATACCAACCTGCCTCATACACTACCATCAGATATGTGTTTTTATGCTATGACACATGCAATATGATACTGAAAAAACAAATAATCAAATAACGGAGAGAAAGTCAAACCAATACTAAGAGTTTGGTTTGGTTGCTAGACTATAAGCAGATAACGGACCTCAAAGTTTTTTCTAAGTCCTTCGTTCGATGACTAAGGCCGTCGAACCAATATATAACCGATGAAGGGATCTAATCATAGAAAAAATAAACACAAAGCTAAGGTCTTTTGACTATGTATAGTGACTTATGCAATCCCAACCACCAAAAAACGGTCAAATCTTCATTTTGGTTCGGTGGTTCTAGGCTTTGGAACCTTATGACTGAACCACCTAAACTCCATATCAGACCATCTCTACATCAAATCCTAGTGCTAACAAGATAACTCATAGGTTCAAAGCAAGGTAACTAAGGCCATAGCCATAATAGTATGACTTAGGCTTCCTCACTAGTTCTGATTGGCAGCTAAGCCCTTAACAAACCATAAAACCCAAAAAACACAAGGTTGTTAAATCAAGTTTCTCTATGAATTAACCTAACAGCCCCGTAATGCTATTACAAACATAGCAATACCCAAATGATATTCAACCACAATCACACCCCAAACTATCGAACCAGTCTATCATGAAATTGGGCAAAAATTCAATTTAAAATTAATAAATTATCACAAATCAAAGTATTACCTTGTTTGATTGATGCGTATAGAAGATGGAATCAAAATTTGGTGTGGATTGCTATCGAATTTGGTTCCACGGGTAAGAGGAGATAAACAGTCTTTAATTTTAGAAGCAGGCATTTGGAGTAATGAAGGTGTGGGCAGCTTAGAATCATGAGAGTTTATATAGGCAAGCATGTGGTGCTTGGTACTAAACAATAAAAGACTGAACAGAAGAATGTGATCGGTAGCTAATGCCGATCCCTATTTCTTGTTCGGTAGGGAACCACCGAACCTAGTAATAACCAAACACAATGGGACTAGAGATAAAGGTGTGGGGTTCGAAAATGGTGTTCACACTATGAGGATGATGGCAAGCTTTACTAAGTAAAGTACACAAAGCACACTTCGCATTTAACAAATTGCACTGGGGGGGGGGGATATTATGGGCGTTTGAACCCATGGAACGGTGAATACGAAGGTTTGATATGAGAAATAGGAACTGCCAAAATGTCAGTAACAGGAATATCACAATTTTCCAAGAACTGGAAGCAGGAAGGCAAGAAATCACAAAGTGGCACGGGAAAAAGCAAAGGGGGAAAAGTGAAGGCATAAATGTCTTCTTTGCCTTGTATGACCACTACCGGACAGAAATTTCTATCCAGCAGTACAACTATCTGACAAGATTCCTTATCCGGTAATGTAACTACCGAACAAAAGTCCATGTCTGGTAGTATAGCTACCAAACATGATTCCTTGTTTGGTAAAGGCACCATCAAATAGGATTCCTTATTCAGTATTCAACTTGCGAACTGGGAGATGCCGAATGTATCAGATGGACAAGTACAAAGCACTACTTACTTATAGGCCAGGACACTACCGAACCCCCTTTGTCAACCGAACCAAGTGATTGTATATGGAAATTCTGGATTCAATCTTTTATAAAAGGAAATTATGGATCGTATCTTCCGTGTATGGAAAGAACCAAACCGAATAGGCTAAATAGGGATACTACTATTTTATGAGCCTAGCCTCCCTATATATTCACTTCTATAAATACCCAAGCTTCTGATAACAATGGCAGACAATTCTGGAGAGCAATAAACACCCGAACCGAGCTAGCCAGAGAGGATTATTAGGAGCTACATTGCACTTTAAGTCATTGTATTTTTATTCCAATCATTGTATAACTGATCTATAAGTGGAATATGAAACTTGATAGTGGATGTAGGCACGTTCTGGCTGAACAATTATAAATTCTTATGTAATATACTTTACTGCATTTCCTTTCTATCTGTAATTTTCTCCCTTAAAAAACTACAAAACCGCATATAAAAAAGCATTTCCATACACTCGGTACATACAACTTTATAATAAATCGATTGGTGGTGTTTGTCCATTTTTTAGCAAACATCATAACAATATAGGCACATCCATTGTATCAATCACAACATGGTAACAGAAAATAAGGAATAATACTCTAACACACAAACATAATAAAAAACATCCTATCCCTATTTCTAATAATACCAATCAAAAGCATCAATAATACATTGATGCACGACAAAAGAGTTAATACACCGATCCACAAGAAACTAGTCACACATCAAACAACAATAGCAACCTACAGTGAAAACCTACAATCACACATGCTAACAAATGGTAATTAATAATAACTCTATATAAACACCAACATCAAGTAAATACCAATGGTAAATACAAAAACATATATCCCCAAATAGTAAACGCTTGCCCAAATAGCATGTCCCACAACGGTAGACACCGACTCGCAAAGCAAATGAATTACAATACATGATAATACTACATCATGATGTAGTAAATCATTCCATTACTATTTATATATATGTCACCAGTTTACTTCAGATAATATAAATTGTTTAATTATCAATTATTGACTTTAAAAAATATTATAAATCGTTTATCAGAAACTCATATTATAGCTATTCTTCCCAAATAATAATTTTAATCCACTTTAAACATCTTAAAAGCATTATATTACTAGTAATAATAATTACAAAACTCCATTTTAGGCATATTATTGTATTTCCCTAAAATAATGGATTTTCCACAAACCCCATTTTTAAATCACTTTATCCTTTTAAAACCCAAAATAATAGCAATAACCTAAATTTAACTATTTAAGTAATATAATACTTCACTTTTTACAACAAATATTATTATATTATATATCTTGAAAGCACTAAAAAATGAACTCAGTTTTTTTTGAAAATATCTCTTTATTACATTCTCAAATATCCCTCACTAATTTGAATAACAACAATATTGTTCCCTAATAATACTTGTAAACGTAACTATGTTACTATTTACCAAAAATAGCAATAATACTGATTTAAATTTCCAACAAAAACAAAATAACTATTTTTTAAAATAATGTCAATTTATACAAAATCTCTCTTGTATTTAATTACTAAAGTAAAACCCAATAGTAATAACAGCTTTGTTAACGTTAAAAGTAGCACAATATCTAAATATAACTTGTTGTAGGATTAGATTTAGTAGAAATAGTAGAAAAATGTAAAAAAAAGTATACAGAAGTAGAGAGACGTAATATTTTTAAAGTAGTTCGGCAATCTCTGGCCTATGTTGACTTTATATTTTTATTGACTATGGATTTGATGAAGGTTTAGAAAGAGATTAGAGACACTAGTACAAAGGATTGATAGGTTCTTAAGACTAAAACTCCCAAAAGTATCTACCTAGATGACTATTGTGAGGGAGAGATAGGAGATGAAGAGGGAGTAAAGTCCAAGATTCTTTTTCAGTTGCTATAGGGTTGGTATTTGTAGAGAAACTGCTCTGTCAATATAGGGGCCCACTTGGTTCGAAGTTTAGAAGTAAGTCCAGAGATGCACAAGTGAGCATGCTGGCAAAAACATCGATAAAGACCTCTTAGTACCGAGAGGTTTCTCTCAATACCGAGAGCTTTCTCTTAGTGAAAACTTATAGTTTTCAATCGTCTTGCACTCTTATCTTCTACTTGATGTATTCCAAACTCTTTTCCATGAAGATCAAGTTCTTTCCAATGATTTACTTGATATTTCTTATCTTGTTCTACTTTTTTTTTCTTCTCATCAATCCTTAAAGTTGCTTATCTGAACTTTGAGAAAAGCACTTGATGATGACTAGCTGTAGTAATGCTTGAAGTATATGGGGTTTGGATGAACCAAGTTGAAGAAAGGACCACTCAGTACTGAGAGGTTACTCTAGGTACCGAGAGCTTTACTTAGCTCAAATTCACATGAAACTGCTTGAAACCCATTCTCTTCTTCTTTTGATCATGTTTCCAAGCTCTTGAGTCGTTCCATCTTCATTTTGATGTTCTAACTTCCAGTTGAAATCTGCTTGGTTAAAAATCTGATTAACACTTGTCCCCCAAAGTATGCTTTTGTTGAAAACAAAGTGTGCTTTAGATCGCGACAAGTCCTGACTTGCTATCCGATGATTCCAGTCGATCGTTCGGGTATTGCTCCGTAACATCGCATTTGTTTGGTGGATTTTCCTTTAACTGCTTTTCATAGTTGTGGTTCCATTCTCCATGCTATGGAGAAGATCCATGCTCTGGACGTCATTCCATGCCTTAAATAAATTTGCCCTTTTTGCCATGTTTTCAGCAAGTTTTCGGGAGCAAAATACCTCTCGGTACAGAGACCTTTCGTATTCCCTAAAGCTTATACAAGCCAAGGACTTAGTAATTTATTTTTACTTTCCCATTTCCTTTTGCTGCTGAGTGCTTCCCTACTGAGACATGCCTTGAGCCCTCTCATCTTCTTGGTAGCTAAACTTAGCCACCGTCAATCTAGATCTGCCATCGACTCCTGCCGCAGACTCCTACCATTGTTATCATTCATCTAAACACTGCCTCTCTATCGATCATTGCCACCAAATCCCCAGATCATCACCTTTTTTTGATTTGTTGCCAAAATCTTTTGGTGCCTACGTGTTTCAAGCTTCTATCGCCGATTGAAGTTCATCTAAGGTTGGAGAATCGACGATTGGAGCAGCAATGGCGACACTGGTCGACGAGGCCGACTATTCTTTGGGGAGAAATGGATGAGGTTACGGTTTTTTGGTCTAGGGTAAGCTCATGCTTAGCCTAAGGCATGTAAACTCCATTCCGGAGATAAGTTCGGCTCTCCATCATCAGCTACCTCCTGTCTAAGCATGCCCGATCTCACACCGTCGCTTGAATTCCAATGAGATGGTTCACTTCATGAATGTGTATGTTAGATAATTCCATCGCCATGCTTTTCCTATTGCTACACTTCAGGTGTTTCTACAAAGAAAAGCTTCCATGTTGCTCTGGATAGTCGTTCCGTTATCGATTATTCGTCGATAACAGGTAAGATCCGATTCACGATTTCATCGTGCGATGTGGCTCATTTTTCTAGCACGATCGAGCTATCTGCATAGGATGGCCTAGTCATGATGTATAGGACATTGGACTCATACTGCATAGATTAACACTTTCGCTTGCCCTGGTCAACGATCGAAATCCGATTGGTCAACACACGTCGACATCCTTTGGATTTCGGTCGTTGGTCGCACAGGTTCGTTATTTAAAATAAAACATACCTATCCATGTTGAAGACCAATGTTTATTGTTTAGAATGACTCGTTGATCACCATGCTTCACGTCCGGGGAGGGTATGTCTACTCCTCCTGAAGCTAGGTCCTTCACAGCTCAGGCTTCTCCGACTATTTCTGTTAAGCCTGCCCGTTCAATCACACTGGAATTGCAAGGCTCAGAAATTCCAATAGATCCGATTGTAAATTAACCACCTCCTTTGAACAAGTATATAGGTTTAAGAGTTCTAGACGACCCACCAGAACAAGCGCCTACGATCTTGATGGCTAGAATGGTCCAAAACATATGTCATAAGCATGGCATTCCTGAAGCTGATGTTCTCCTTCCGGCGAGAGCTGAGCATGCACATCATCCTCCTCCAGGTTATACGACATTTAATCAGTACAAGTGTTTGGGTAATGCCATCCCACCTTTCAACCCGTTTCTATAGATGGTTCACCAAGAGCTTGGGCTAGCTCCACCCCATTTTCATCCAAATGGATAAGCTCTCTTGAGTTCTCTTTATATTCTTTTTATGAATTGATTCAGTCGAGCTCCAACTTTCGACGAGCTTACTTATCTATTGCATTTTAAGCAAAGGCGGGATTCTCTGTCCAATCTAATCATTGAAGCTTGGTGCCAGTGCAAGGTCATCGAGAAGCTTCACAACAAGCACTTGTACTTCAAAAATGAGTACATTTTCGTTCGATGCCCGTTCTGCTTCAACCGGCTCTGGTTATTTCGAATTAAGTTCTTTCTCTTCCATCCCTTTTGTTGTAACGACCCGTATTTTACGGATCGAAACATCGTAAAATAATTAACAATTGGTTGCATTGTTGATAAGTCGTTCAGAATTTTTCTAAGTCCTAGGTCGTGAATGACCTAAGTGATAGGTCGTGACCGACTTATAGGATTGGTGACCTAAGAGCTTTGGTGAGTTAAGTGTTAGGTCGGCAAGGCGAGTTAGCGACCTAGTGGTTACCGAGTTAGCGACCTAGTGGTTACCGAGTTAGCGACCTAGTGGTTACCGGGTTAGCGACTTAGTATCTTGGAGCGACCTATAGGTTAGCGACCTAAGAAGGTTAGCGTATTAGCGACCTAAGAGTTAGGCGACTTAAGGAGTTAGAGCATAACCCAGTTAGGTCGCGTGAGTAGATTTGTAGTACGGGTTGTTAGGTCGCAGGGAATAGTTTAAGTGTTAGGTCGTGTGATTTCTAAGTCGTAGGTCGCGCGAGTTGTTAGGTCGCTGGGCTTTGGCTTAGTAGTTAGGTCGCAGTCCAGTTGTTTGCGACTTATGTTAGGTCGCGTAAGGACATAACTGATAGGTCGTTGGTTGACTGTAGCATGGTTTTGGATTAAGTCGTAGGTCGCAGGGCTACTAAGTCGTGAGGTTTTAGGTCGCGTGAAGACTTAAGGTGTTGAGTCGCTGGGTTTTAGCCTGTGTGTTAAGTCGTAGACGACTTAGGGAAGTTAAGTCTTAAGTCGTAGAGAATTGGTCTGTTAAGTCGCTAAGTCGCGCATAAGCTAAGTTGTTAAGTCGAGCTGTTATGTCGCGCGCTATGTTAAGTCGGAGACCCAGTTGAGTCGTAAGTCGTAGGACTGCTAAGCCGTTAGGTCGTGAGCGACCTAGGAGTTGGGGCGCGCGTGCATATCTGTTAGGTCGAAGAGCTGTTAGGTCGTATGGGTTTTAGGTCGGCAAGGTCTTAGGTCGTAGGTCGGAGACGACCTAATACCGAGTTACGACTTAAGAGATTTTCTGCCTATAAATAGAATGGGGTTGGCTTCATTTTTGGGATCCGGATTTCGAAGCGACGAAGTGCTGCCATTTTGAGAGCTCGACTTCTACACTTCTTCACTTCTTTCCTCCACTCTAATCTAGTGATTTCTTTCATCCAAATCGAAGATCAAGATTGAAGATTCAAGAGCTTAGATTGGAGATCTTCATCTTTTCGAGAGAGATTTCTTCGTTTGAAGCGGATTCGTGATAGATCAAGATTTATCCTTCGCTGTCCAGATCTGAAGCGTGTTGATTTGAGGTTGTTTAGGTGATTTGGTGAGTGGTGATTATCTCTCACATGGATCCAAAGGAGTATATCGGATTGTTGGTTTGATTTGGTGTTAAAATAGTGATTTCTATGCATTTTTGTAAACCTAAGTGTAGATCCATGTAGATCCTTTGTTCATGATGATTTGACAACCATTTTTGTATATGATTAACCTATGCAAGTTCATTCATCAAGTTGTAGAGATAATTCTCATGTTTTCATGCTTGTTAGACTTTCAACTCCTTAATTACGAAATTGCCATTATTGTTATAATTATCTACTTAGATCATATTTGAATGCTTGATTGCCTGGATTAATGTTTGGTTTGATTGATTGTTATGAATTAGATAATTGATGGTTTGATTTAGACCGAAGATGATTCAAAAGCTAGGAGAAAGGCTCTTGAATTGGGTAAGCTGCTCGTGGCATATGTAGCGGGATGATGAAGCTCTTATGCGTATATTTGATGATGTGATGTTGGAATGAGGCTTTGCGAGGATGTGATGAAGCGAGGCAATCATGTGATGAAGACTTGGTCTAATCCAGACGGGATCATTCCAAGCATGTTGATAACTCGGTGATATGATTCGAGTTGAGGATAATGAATGGATATGAGAATAGTCGTCAAGGAGGATGACTAGGAGGCTTGGATAGCATCGTTGTTGAAGGTTCTAGCATGCTCTAAGCAAGAGTACGTTTGGGCAGATTCGATAGTCCCAACGGCCAACTGTTGATGGTCGAGTACTCTGGGCAGATTCGATAGTCCTAGGCACGGGCTACGACGACGTGCGGGAGTTATGTCTAGAACCGGGGTTTCCATTAGCCCTTGACGGACGGCTGAAAGAATGTGCCGGTCATTCAATTAACGGTGATATCGAAGCAATGATAACAGTGATAGCCAGAGTCATGGATGTTTGGTTGTATCGTCATTCGGACTCAAGAGCGGTATTTTCTGGGTGCTTATTTGATTTAGGCCTTGGTACTTGGAAAACATCGCCCTTGACTCGAGTGATTATTACTTTACTTTAAATTGTATGCTCTGCTATGTTGCTTCTGTTTAGCGTGTGTCTGGGGGCTATCACTGTAGAATGAGGTTGGAGTGGGAGGGTTATATTCCTGTTCCTTTTCCTTTATGCTCTTTTGGTATGTTGTTAGTTAATTTACTGCTCACTAAGACTGTTGTCTGACTCAAGGCTTTATGTTTTAATTCTTATTGCCTTGGGCTGTTCGTCCACTTTTGGGATGGGTAGACTAGGTAGCAGGTGACAGGTGCTGTTCTCTTCTCTCGATGCTGATATCGAAGACGAGCTGGAGGGTTGCATATTATCTTCTTATTATATGTACTGGATGTTCCGCTGTTTTGTATTCTCTGAGAGATATGTAGTGAGGCTTGATGTATTGACTAATTGGATGTTTGTATTCAACTATTATGGAGTTTTATATGACGGCATTTTGTTCTGTAAAGCTTCACTATACATATGTTCTATTGTATTTTGTCCATGCGCTGTGAGTAATACGATAGATTCTATTGTTTTATCTTACCCTAACAATCGTCCATGGTCGCCTGGCACACTTTACAGCGTACTATCTCTAGGTTCGGTGCAGGGGTCATGGGCGGTCGTCACATTTGGTATCAGAGCATTGGTTAATCGATTTTACCCAACGCTCGCAGACGTAACTACGTATGAGAGACGTAATTGTATTTTGATGGATGAATACTATATATAATATAGTAGCTTAGTAGAGTTTGAGTCCTTTATGCAGTTGTTTCTCTAGGTGTTCTGATCATTCCTTTTTATAGATATTGAGAATGAGTCGAAGAGGGAGACCAGCTGCTAGGGAAGGCCGTGCTACTAAGGGGACTGCTGATTATGCAGCCATGTTCGAAGCTATGATGACTTCGATCATGAGAAGGATACCAGTTCCAGGGGCAGCAGTAGATGTTGGAGTTCAAGTCCAAACTCCGAAACCAGTGGATTTTGCTAAGTTGTGCAAGGATTATACTACTCTTGGAGGAAAGGTTTTCTTGGGAACAGAATCAACTATTGAGGTCCAGAGGTGGATAGATGCTTGTAGAAGGATCTTTGGTGATTTGGGAATTGATGATGCAACTAAGAGGAAGTTGGCATCAAGGCAGCTTCAAGGGAGAGCCTCTGATTGGTGGAATTCTATTACCATCACTACTCCGGAGGAAGAAATTACTTGGGAGCAATTTCAAGTTAGGTTTGAAGCTAAGTTCATTTCTACAGCTCAGAAGTCTGTTCTGTTCAAGAGGTTTGTGGAGCTCAAGCAAGGTGGGAGACCAGTTCTTGAGTATGTTTCTGAGTTTGAAGCTTTGTCCAAGTATGCCCGGTCATATATTGAATCTGCTTATCAGAAGAATGAGAAGTTTGTGACAGGCTTGGACAGTTATCTTGGGAGACAGTTGGTGGATCATTTGGACGATTCATTTGAGAAGCTTGTGGAGAAAGCTCTTAGACATGAGAGTCTGTTTCCTAAGGAAGGATCTGTTGTTGCTGTGACCAGGGAAGAGTCAAAACCCCAGCAGGGTGGAAACAAGAAGAGGAAGCAGCAGCAGCAGAAGGGTAAGGATGGCCAGAAAAAGCCGAAAGGCGAGGTGACTTGCTACAATTGTCAGCAGAAGGGCCATTTCTCGAAGGATTGTAAGAATCCGAAGGTGCCGATGAAGTGTCACAACTGTGACAAGCCGGGGCATTTCGGGAAGAATTGTCCAGAACCGAGGAGGGACAAGCAGATTGTGCAAGCTTATGCTTTGGGAGCTGTTCCGTCGTCTTCGAAAGCTCCTACTGCTGAAGAGAAAGGAAAGAGTGTGGTTGTTCAAGGTACTCTTTTCCTATGTGGTGTTCCAGTTAGAGTTTTGTTTGATACTGGAGCGTCGCATTCGTTTGTTTGTAATGAACTCGTAGGCCGGTTAGATTTGAAGCCGGATATTGTTGATAGGCCATTGGTTGTGACTAATCCAGTTGGGGGTTCGTCTTGTTTGTGTATGCTATGCCGTGGTCTAGTTGTATCGAGTCATGGTTGCTCTTTTGTTTGTGATTGCTTTGTTCTGAACTTTGCGGGGTTCGGAATTATTTTGGGTATGGACTGGCTTAGGAAGTATGCGGCAAAGGTTGATTGCGAGAGGTTGGAAGTTACAGTCGAGAATGTGGAGGGGCGAAAGGTTGTAATACGATGTAAGCATGAGGAAGGCGTCTTCATGAGCTTCATGTATTCGCTGGTTGTTCCACGGGATGGACTGTCATCGGTGCCAATCGCTAATGGATTCGAGGATGTCTTTGACGAAGTCAAAGGGTTGCCGCCGCATAGAGAGATCGAGTTTCGTATAGATCTAGTTGAAGGAGCCAGACCTGTTGTGATGCCTCTTAGGCGAATGGCGCCTAGGGAACAGCAAGAGTTGAGGGTGCAAGTTGATGATCTTTTGCAGAAAGGATTCATTCGGCGTAGTGTGTCCGAGTGGGGTGCACCAGTTGTGTTTGCAACCAAGGCAGATGGATCGTTGAGATTGTGTGTGGATTATCGTGAGCTGAATAAGGCGACTAAGAAGAACAAGTATCCATTGCCGAGGATAGATGACTTGTTTGTTCAGCTTCACGAAGCTAAGGTGTTTTCTCAGATGGATTTGGCAACGAGATTTCACCAGTTGAGAGCGGCTAAGTATAGTGTGCCGAAGACTGCTTTTAGGACACCATCCGGTTTCTTTGAGTGGCTGGTAATGCCGTTTGGATTGACTAACGCGCCAGCATATTTTGTGGATCTTATGAATAGAGTGTTCAGAGATCAGTTGAACAAGTTCGTACTTGTGTTCGTGGATGATATTCTGATTTATTCCAGAACTGAAGAAGAGCACAAGACGCACTTGCGTATTGTTTTGGAAATCTTGCGGAAACATCAGCTGAAGGCTAAGTTTTCGAAGTGTCACTTCTGGAAGAGTGAAGTGAGGTTCTTAGGCCATGTGATTTCTGGAAGTGGAATAGCGGTTGATCCCGCTAAGGTGGCAGCAATCCAGGATTGGGTTAGACCTAAGAATGCATCTGATGTGAGAAGTTTTCTTGGATTAGCAGGATATTATCGACGGTTTATCAAAGACTTCTCCAAGATAGCTGCACCGTTAACAGGATTGACGAAGAAGAAGCAAGTGTTCAGTTGGGATGCTAAGTGTGAGCAAGCTTTCGGAATCCTGAAAGAGAGATTGACGAGTGCTCCTGTTTTGACTATTCCAAGTGGGAATGATGAGATGGTGGTTTACACCGATGCATGTGGTACTGGACTTGGAGCAGTGCTGATGTAGAGGGATAAAGTTGTTGCGTATGCCAGTCGACAACTGAAGACGCATGAAAGGAATTATCCGACTCATGATTTGGAGTTGGCGGCGATTTTTTTTGCTCTGAAGATGTGGAGACATTATCTGTTGGGAGTTCGATTCGAGTTGTTTACGGATCATAAGTTGTTGAAGTATCTTTTCTCCCAAAAGGATCTGAATCTTCGGCAGCAACGTTGGCTAGAGTTTTTAGCATCATATGATTTTGGTATAGCTTATACTCCGGGAAAAGGTAACGCAGTGGCTGATGCGTTGAGTCGAAGACATGCAGGATTGGGAGCCATGTTTTCAGAATGGAAGAATCTCGAGTATTTAGCTGGATTTGACTTCAGGCCTAGATGCGAATTGGAACCTGAGATGTTGGCAAACTTATCAATAAGACCGACTCTTGTGGAAAGAATTGGCGAGAGCCAAAAGCGAGACGATAAGCTTGTCAAGATTATCCGTGAATTGGAATCTGGATTGGATCCAGAAAAGGATAAAGGATTCGAGGTCGATCGAGAGGGTTGGCTTCGGAAGCAAGGACGACTAGTTGTTCCCGATATAGATGAATTGAGGAGTGAAGTTCTGAAGGAAAGTCATCACTCGATATTGACAATTCATCCAGGTGGAAATAAGATGTATCGGGATATGAAGAGAACCTACTACTGGGAAGGCATGAAGAAGGATGTTGGAAATTTTATTTCCAAGTGTATGAACTGCCAGTTGGTAAAAGCCGAACAGAAGAAGCCAAGTGGATTGCTTCAGCCATTAGAAGTTCCTACATGGAAGTGGGAGCAGATATCGATGGATTTTATTGATGGACTACCTAGAACAAGAACGGGAAATGAAGGGATTTGGGTCATTGTAGATCGTCTGACCAAGAGTGCAAGATTCATTCCTGTTCGATCGACTAGGACTGCATCAAAGTTGGCTGAGTTGTATGTTAAGTGGATAGTTCGATTCCATGGTATTCCGAAGAGTATAGTGAGCGATCGAGACCCATTGTTCACTAGTGGATTTTGGAAGGGCTTCCAGGAAGTTTTGGTAACTGAGTTGTGTTTGAGTACAGCTTATCACCCTCAAACGGATGGTCAGACCGAGAGAGTCAACCGAGTTTTGGAAGATCTTCTTAGAGCTTGTGTTTTGGATTTTGGAGGATCATGGGAAGATCACCTTCATTTGGTGGAGTTTCGTACAACAACAGTTACCAGTCAAGCATTGGTATGGCACCGTATGAGGCATTGTATGGAAGACCGTGTAACTCTCCGACATGTTGGATAGAGACTGGAGAAAAGCTGATGCTTGGGCCAGAGATGATTCGACAGACTACGGAGTGCATAGAGATCATTCGGCAACGAATGAAGGCAACCCAAGACCGTCAGAAGAGTTATGCCGATAAGCGTCGAAAGGATTTGGAATTCGATGTTGGTGATATGGTTTTTGTGAAGATTTCTCCACTAAAGAATGTTATCCGATTCGGGAAGAAAGGGAAGTTGACTCCGAGATTTGTTGGACCATTCCCGATCATCGAGCGAATTGGAAAACTCGCCTACAGATTGGAGTTACCAGAGAAGATGTCGAGTGTGCACAATGTTTTTCATGTATCATATCTACGGAAGTATGTGCACGACTCGAATACAGTGGTTTCTGCTGATAGCTGTGAAGATTTCGAAGTTGATCCAGTTGGTAGAAGACCTCGTAAGCCGCTTCGTGTTGTGGAAACCGACACGAAACAGCTTAGGAGGAAGGTAGTTAAGTTGCTCAAGATACAATGGAGTGATGATGATAACGACTGTACGTGGGAGGTGGAAGAGAGGATGAAGGCAGCTCATCCTGAACTCTTCAAGGTATGGCCCTAAGGTGTCGTCTCATCTCGCGATATTGTAACTTGTTCTAGTTTTAGAATTCTGTACGCTAAGCTAGAATTGGATGCATGGTTTGTTGATTGTTATGGATGATAGGCGTACAGAATAGTCTTTGATTGCTTTGTTTGCTTGGAATTTCGAGGGCGAAATTCCTAAGGGGGAGAGAATGTAACGACCCGTATTTTACGGATCGAAACATCGTAAAATAATTAACAATTGGTTGCATTGTTGATAAGTCGTTCAGAATTTTTCTAAGTCCTAGGTCGTGAATGACCTAAGTGATAGGTCGTGACCGACTTATAGGATTGGTGAACTAAGAGCTTTGGTGAGTTAAGTGTTAGGTCGGCAGGGCGAGTTAGCGACCTAGTGGTTACCGAGTTAGCGACCTAGTGGTTACCGAGTTAGCGACCTAGTGGTTACCGGGTTAGCGACTTAGTATCTTGGAGCGACCTATAGGTTAGCGACCTAAGAAGGTTAGCGTGTTAGCGACCTAAGAGTTAGGCGACTTAAGGAGTTAGAGCATAACCCAGTTAGGTCGCGTGAGTAGATTTGTAGTACGGGTTGTTAGGTCGCAGGGAATAGTTTAAGTGTTAGGTCGCGTGATTTCTAAGTCGTAGGTCGCGCGAGTTGTTAGGTCGCTGAGCTTTGGCTTAGTAGTTAGGTCGCAGTCCAGTTGTTTGCGACTTATGTTAGGTCGCGTAAGGACATAACAGATAGGTCGTTGGGTGACTGTAGCATGGTTTTGGATTAAGTCGTAGGTCGCAGGGCTACTAAGTCGTGAGGTTTTAGGTCGCGTGAAGACTTAAGGTGTTGAGTCGCTGGGTTTTAGCCTGTGTGTTAAGTCGTAGACGACTTAGGGAAGTTAAGTCTTAAGTCGTAGAGAATTGGTCTGTTAAGTCGCTAAGTCGCGCATAAGCTAAGTTGTTAAGTCGAGCTGTTATGTTGCGCGCTATGTTAAGTCGGAGACCCAGTTGAGTCGTAAGTCGTAGGACTGCTAAGCCGTTAGGTCGTGAGCGACCTAGGAGTTGGGGCGCGCGTGCATATCTGTTAGGTCGAAGAGCTGTTAGGTCGTATGGGTTTTAGGTCGGCAAGGTCTTAGGTCGTAGGTCGGAGACGACCTAATACCGAGTTACGACTTAAGAGATTTTCTGCCTATAAATAGAAGGGGGTTGGCTTCATTTTTGGGATCCGGATTTCGAAGCGACGAAGTGCTGCCATTTTGAGAGCTCGACTTCTACACTTCTTCACTTCTTTCCTCCACTCTAATCTAGTGATTTCTTTCATCCAAATCGAAGATCAAGATTGAAGATTCAAGAGCTTAGATTGGAGATCTTCATCTTTTCGAGAGAGATTTCTTCGTTTGAAGCGGATTCGTGATAGATCAAGATTTATCCTTCGCTGTCCAGATCTGAAGCGTGTTAATTTGAGGTTGTTTAGGTGATTTGGTGAGTGGTGATTATCTCTCACATGGATCCAAAGGAGTATATCGGATTGTTGGTTTGATTTGGTGTTAAAATAGTGATTTCTATGCATTTTTGTAAACCTAAGTGTAGATCCATGTAGATCCTTTGTTCATGATGATTTGACAACCATTTTTGTATATGATTAACCTATGCAAGTTCATTCATCAAGTTGTAGAGATAATTCTCATGTTTTCATGCTTGTTAGACTTTCAACTCCTTAATTACGAAATTGCCATTATTGTTATAATTATCTACTTAGATCATATTTGAATGCTTGATTGCCTGGATTAATGTTTGGTTTGATTGATTGTTATGAATTAGATAATTGATGGTTTGATTTAGACCGAAGATGATTCAAAAGCTAGGAGAAAGGCTCTTGAATTGGGTAAGCTGCTCGTGGCATATGTAGCGGGATGATGAAGCTCTTATGCGTAGATTTGATGATGTGATGTTGGAATGAGGCTTTGCGAGGATGTGATGAAGCGAGGCAATCATGTGATGAAGACTTGGTCTAATCCAGACGGGATCATTCCAAGCATGTTGATAACTCGGTGATATGATTCGAGTTGAGGATAATGAATGGATATGAGAATAGTCGTCAAGGAGGATGACTAGGAGGCTTGGATAGCATCGTTGTTGAAGGTTCTAGCATGCTCTAAGCAAGAGTACGTTTGGGCAGATTCGATAGTCCCAACGGCCAACTGTTGATGGTCGAGTACTCTGGGCAGATTCGATAGTCCTAGGCATGGGCTGCGACGACGTGCGGGAGTTATGTCTAGAACCGGGGTTTCCATTAGCCCTTGACGGACGGCTGAAAGAATGTGCCGGTCATTCAATTAACGGTGATATCGAAGCAATGATAACAGTGATAGCCAGAGTCATGGATGTTTGGTTGTATCGTCATTCGGACTCAAGAGCGGTATTTTCTGGGTGCTTATCTGATTTAGGCCTTGGTACTTGGAAAACATCGCCCTTGACTCGAGTGATTATTACTTTACTTTAAATTGTATGCTCTGCTATGTTGCTTCTGTTTAGCGTGTGTCTGGGGGCTATCACTGTAGAATGAGGTTGGAGTGGGAGGGTTATATTCCTGTTCCTTTTCCTTTATGCTCTTTTGGTATGTTAGTTAATTTACTGCTCACTAAGACTGTTGTCTGACTCAAGGCTTTATGTTTTAATTCTTATTGCCTTGGGCTGTTCGTCCACTTTTGGGACGGGCAGACTAGGTAGCAGGTGACAGGTGCTGTTCTCTTCTCTCGATGCTGATATCGAAGACGAGCTGGAGGGTTGCATATTATCTTCTTATTATATGTACTGGATGTTCCGCTATTTTGTATTCTCTGAGAGATATGTAGTGAGGCTTGATGTATTGACTAATTGGATGTTTGTATTCAACTATTATGGAGTTTTATATGACGGCATTTTGTTCTGTAAAGCTTCACTATACATATGTTCTATTGTATTTTGTCCATGCGCTGTGAGTAATACGATAGATTCTATTGTTTTATCTTACCCTGACAATCGTCCATGGTCGCCTGGCACACTTTACAGCGTACTATCTCTAGGTTCGGTGCAGGGGTCATGGGCGGTCGTCACATTTGTACTTGGATTTCTTCCATACATCTTATTAACTTATCATTTGTTTCTTCATAGGCATTCTGGTTTGAGATGCTCCTGATGAGCACAAGACTAACCTGACAAGCCTGAGATAAATCAACTTCCATCACCTCACCACAGCATCCCTTCATATGAATGATGTGCATGTAAAAATGTATATTTTTACTCCCATATTTAATCTACTTTTATTTAAATAAATGAGCATATTAGGGTATTTTACATGTTTAAATCAAAATTTAAATTATTTTCAAATCATCATTCATTCATCTTCAATTGGGGGTAAAATGGTAATTTTGTGTATGATTTAATTTTGAGAAAACTTATTTGCACATTTTTATTTGTAGGAAATGGACTGCAAATATGAAGAGGTTTCATGGATGTATGCATGCATAGATGTTGAAAGCTAAGGAAGAAAGGAAATGAAAGAATTCATGCAACATGGAGGAGCCCATATACCCACTAACTAATGGTCCATAATTAAAAGCACATGCACATGTTAATGGAGACTTAAAGGCTTGTTAGTGGGGATTAATTAATTCCCTAATGATTACTTGGAGGTTACACTATCTCAAGGGCATTTTTGTTAGTCCCCTAAAATATGATTTAGAGTTTTAAGCATGTATAAATACCCCTTATGTTTTATGTAATGATTCTTCTTCTTTTTTATGCAAGTTTTAGCACAAAATTTATGATAAATAAAATATCTCCCTAATGGCTTCTTAGCCTTGTTCTTTACTTTCATGCAATTTTTATTTCATACTTTCTTTTATTGCTATTTTTTATGCTCTCTTATTTACTTTATGCTCTCTTATTTCATATTAGCAGCATAGATTTAATTCTTGCAATTAGTTTAGTTTTATTTCATGCAAGTAGTTAGCTCTCTTTTCTTTTAATTAGCTCTCATTTTCCTTGTTTTTTATGTTGAAATCACTTTATGTTCAAATATGAGTAGCTAAACCCCTTCAATTTAGGGGTAATGAAGCTCTCATGAAACATATTAAATTAACATAATGATTTCATTTGTAATCTCTCTTTTGAGCTTAATGGAAATTATGATTGATGGGGTTTATGTTTTTCTTTTAGTCAATTTGATAGTCTATGTTGACATCTCAAATAGGCTATGCTTAATCCAATATACATAAGTTATTTGATCATTTGCCTAAGTGATTTTGATGATGAAAGTCAAACTAGAATCAAAATTTGATGATCTATGTTACTAATTCATAGTAGATAGATCATGCTTAAAATGGATTTTATTTTTAATTTCATGTCATTTTCATGAGAGTTGACTGGTGGGTTTGAATGGTGTCTTAGTTTGATGGTTTAAGTTGTGCTAATTAATTGCACAAATAAATTATACTTATAATAAACACATCAATCATTTCTACTTAATATTTTAATGAGAGATTATAAATGAATTTTTTTTATTTATATGAATGATTGGAAGTGGATTTGCCTCTAAATTCTCTTTAGTCTCATAGTTTTATTCACTTTTGCTCTAGTTTATTTTCTATAATTTTCTAGTTTAAAACAATTTCAAAAACTTTGGGCTAATTGATTGAGTAATATTAAAATTTTTGCTTTCTCCGTGAATCAACTCGTACTTGCATACTTCTACAATTGTATACCGTGCGCTTATGGTTTTATAATGATTATATAATTTTCGACGGTTTTCTAATCGACAAAAAATTCGTTGTTTTTAACAAGTTTTTGGCGCTATTGCCGGGGAAAACAATTTATTTTTAATTTTACTCTTCGAATTTATTTTATCTTATTTTGTTTTATTTTGCTTTATAAAAAAAATTAAAAAAAGTCTACATTGCATTTGAATCATTTTGGACATTTTGTTATTTGTTTTTTGCTTCATATTGTGTTATTTGTTTTCTCATTAAAAATAAGAATAGTGTTGTTCAATTGTGTTTTGATTTTGGTTTCTACTGTGCATTGCATTTGCTATTACATTGTTATTGTGCATTCTCATGTTATTCACCGTTCTCAGTCTTCACAAGTTAAGTTTCCAAAAAAAATTTCTGTTCCATTTCATTCACAAAACCATTTCATTTTACAATTGCACTTGCATTGTTTCTTTTTACAAATTGCATTTACATTTCAAGTTTCTGTTTGCAAACCACCTCCCCCAACCTTCTAACTTCTATCATCAAACCAACTTAGTAACTTCACCACTAAACCCAAACCAAACCCCACTACAACATCCACCCAATTCTTCAACAACAACCCAGCATCAGCATTAGTAACCAACCGTGATCATCTTCTCAAACTACGACCAGCATCCAAAACTCCTTCAATCCGCTCCCAATCACCATACAACTGATATATACATCCACCAATATTCCTCTTACCATCTACGTGAAAGACAACTACTTCATCAAACTTCCATCCAACATTCAACTTCTGCCAGCAAATCATATCCTCCTACACTTCATAATCATTCAACCATCACACTCCTTCACTGACTGACCACAAATCACATCGTCAGCAACAAGTTCACCCACCAACTCACCTTGCAGCACCTCCCTGTTACAAACTTTCTCACCAAACAAAACTACATGCTTCAACCACAACCATCTCCCCTCGACATCACAAGCATCATAGCCTCACTCCTCCTCCTACACACTTCTACATCACTGCCTCCCTTAATCATATCAATACCCTGGTTCCGTAAAGTTCCTCAACCAATAACACATTCTCTTCATCAAACCTATTCCCTCCACCTACGGCCTCCCTGCCAACAAGTTTCACCGCCATCACCTACTCTCTGCTCCTTAACATCACTACCCATAACCATGGCTGCCGCAACCATTTCTACCCACTGAATACAACTGCCTTCTCCTGTCACCAATCTTCTGCCCAATCACCCTCGTCCACCAAACTTGCAACTACAAAAACTCCCCAAAAAATCAACATTCCACCACGACTATCCCTCTAACCTACCCAAACTTCCGCAAACCACATCACCACACCGACACTTCCTCCCCTTCGATCACACTCCACAATCACAAATCAACATACTTAAACTTCAATTCAATCGCACCCACCATCCATACTATACTACCACCGCATCCTACCACACACACCTAATTCACCCAAACGTACCTCCATCTCCTTTCAAACCACAGCAATCGATCGTCGCAAACCCTCCACCGCAACTGCGACCCGCTTCCTACTTCCAAACCTAATTGCGATTTCCAAACCGAGATTTCTAGATCGTGTTTATTTACAGGATGCAGAAAAGGAGAAGACTTGCTTGCTAAAAACTACTTGCTTGCTTATAAAAAATCGCTGCTATAATATAAAATTACTAATAATTCTACACGCTCTAGTATCGTGCTCTTATCACTTGTTTTTATTTTCATTGCATTGTTGGTTGCTTGCATTTTAGAAATCCAAAAACAAAAACAAAATAAAATTTCATTCGTAGTTGCATTGTTAATACACGTTTAATTTATGTTTTGCATCATTTCATCTTGTTTTATTTCCTAAGGGCAACACCCGAATCCACATAAGGTGGGGGATTTCATCACCCATTCATTGGCCCACAAATTGCATATCATCTTAGAATTCGACTAACAATGTGATGACCCACATTTTCAACCCTAGAAAATCGACATAAATACGCTCATTGTATAACATGCCGAACGATCAAGTGCCGAAAAGACAGATTGTCGAGGGAAAAGAAAGTAGGTAGGAGAAAGAAGAAACCAAACAACAGAATCTCACAGTGGACTGAATAACATATAATATGAACAGTTCTTTACTCAAATCAAAAACTGTAATATACATATCTCACATCAGAGTACGTGAATCAATAGTTACCAGCCTGGACAGTTATAACAACCTGCCCTCACAATTGCTGATAACTTCAACAAAACACTGCAGCGGAATAAAATCAAATACGAGTAATACGTCTTCGCCATTCAGCTCGCCTCCTGAGCTCCATAGCATCCTAACCTGAACCTGTAATACTCGGTCTGACCCGAGTATTATAATAAGATAACGCCCGAGTCAGTCTGGAAAACCAGCGTGAGGAAACACACTCAATTTGAATTATTAAAGTTCTCAAAATCCTTTGAAAATGAAAGGTATCTCGTAAGACCACGCCACAAATAAACACGACGGGTTTTTTCCTTACGATAACCAAAACATTTCATATCAAAATCCTCTGGTATTATGATAGTGTCTAAGTACAAATACTTATTCAAATAGCTGAAATGCTTGCATCTCACGTTTCAGCATAGTTGGGTATAATCAAAACCGTACGGCACTTATTGGAGAATGGATTCCATACGAATGACTAGGTACTGGGGTATCAACAGTCACATTACGTGTCTAGAAATAATGTACCAAGGACCACGCCGGAATCCCCTGCCACACAAGATTGGACCATCCCTAACCTAGATAGACCGAATATGTTATCACCCCGGGTGATCCCACCCTCTTTCGAGCTCCTTCCATGTATCGTAGTAATAAAATAATATCCGAGGGTATTTATAAAAGTGATAAACATACCCTAATTGGGTGCTACCCACTTAGCCTTGCTACATCTCCCTTGCCTTTCAATCATTCCCGGTTGATGAGGCTAGAGAATACGATTACCTTTTTAAGGAATTTTCACTTGGAATGCTCATTGTCCTCCAATGACAATGTTCTGATAGCATTCATCCATACAAGCCCGTTCCGGGTACGAAAGGAACTGAAGGCACTATTCCTACTACATCCATTTTGGAATCACCCTTAGGATTAGTAGCGATTAGCTCTTGCACTTCACTGCTCCATCTTCGACTCCATGCCTTTGCCTTCATTTCGAAAACATACTCGTTGGATCGAAGTGGTTTTTGGATAATAAATCCGATCTCGGTCTCTTCGAAACAACATTCGATATTTCCGGTAAACTCAACCCCGGTTCTTTAGGAAATAATCAGACGAAGTAAGATCGAAGACCACCTCCTAACCGTTAGTCGACGGATTTCCTTAACATCATCCCAGAAGAACGAAATGAGTTTATACGTACAGTATAGCACCTCGAACAGTAACTGTACCATATAATTCCCATATTTCTCCCAGATATTTCCAAAGTTATATTTTTGGTCTAGATTTGATAGTCGGTTATATAACTATCAAATAAAACAATCATTCAACCAAATATTCCATTTTCCACTGAAAACATTAAATCTCTTTTCAATTTAATTTATATTTCAATCACTTAAATTTCCTTATCAAAATATATGTACTTATCTTATCGAATTCACTATATTCACAGATTATCCTTTTCAAAAATATTAAAAAACCCTTTTTAAAAATAATATGGAAAGTACCACTACGGTATAAAACCATTGTTCACAGCTCAATGGTTACGTCTCTATCCCAGAGAAATCCAAGACTTAACTGCAGGCACTCACTACCTCCGATTAACGCCATGCGAGTATACCATTACTTCCCAAAAACTTTATTTAATAATTATCTCAGAAAAATGCTTATAAGTTTCTAAAATAAATTTCCAAGTTTAATCTAGGAAAATATACTTCAATAAATCCATATTAATATTTAATAATTTATCATTTAAAACAAAAATCCTGATTAGTTATTAAATAATAATAATAAATCTTTAACAATCATTATAAGGTAACTAACTAATAACTAATATGTTTTAAACAATTTAAAATAATCAAATAACCAATCTCTCGAATATTTTTAACAATTTTAAAGTTACTTA
Organism: Allium fistulosum; assembly: GCA_030737815.1. Classification (NCBI taxonomy): domain Eukaryota; kingdom Viridiplantae; phylum Streptophyta; class Magnoliopsida; order Asparagales; family Amaryllidaceae; genus Allium; species Allium fistulosum. The sequence goes on from CM060904.1 coordinate 697,661,344, forward strand.
GGTAATAATTAAAAATCCTCTTTTTAAAACAAACCCAATTTCTCGATTCTAATTTCACTTCGTAAATTTGGAAACCTTACTTGAACTCCAATATAACCAATTTTATACCTATTTCCAAATTCACTTCTATTCTTCAAACATATTTAAAATCTCGATTTTAATCCTTTTATATTTCACAATATCCCACTAAAGAATTTATTATTAAAAAAAATCATTTTATATACTTTTATTCCAAAATCTCTATTTATAATATCCCGAATTTGTTAAGTACAAATTCCAAAACCTTTTATTTTACCCAATTGATTTGTCCAAAACTCTATATAAATATTTTACTTCAAATCCTTATTTACAAATTCTTTACCAATTCAAAACCATATTTAATTGGTATTCAAAGATACCAAAATCTAGGCAAAAACTGCCATAGCATTCAATCAATTTAAATCACACAATAATCGATCACTGATTATTCCAACCAAAACATATATCACTATATATGAATTTAATTTCAACATTTTTGAGGAATCCAGTTGGATCCCTCTAACCTGTTTCTCTGCATCCACAGATGTTAGCACAACATATAAAAAAATACCAATTTCGCTTCGAGGCGGAATATCGCGGTATATAAGGTCATCCGCTATTATGCGGGGCGCTGCGTCTCATCCGCTATATATATGGGAATATCAATCACTCCAATATATATATACTACTATATATATAATATCACATTCACTGACAAAAATTTATCAATTCAACCATTCAATCATTAATTTATTTTAACTATTTAAAATTAATACCGGTAGTCCAAAATTGAGTGAGATTAACTCAGCTTGAGTTTTAATTTCGCCAAACGCTCAAATTTTAAATTAAATCGAACACGTTCGATTTAACCTAAATTTTTAACTTGCTCCAAACATTCCCAGATCTATTCCAGAGCGTAGTATTCATCGCTGCGATTCCACCGCCGCTTGTTTCGTCCGATTTTGACAACGTATAAAGAAGTTATTATTTTTACAAGCTTTGAATATAAATTATACAAATAAATTTACCTTTTTACTTTAAAAAAAACTTAGAGTAATCGGGCCCGTTGATCACAGGTTGAAGAAATCAAAGCCACTCCTAGCTTCTTCTTCCTCACACTGCAGCTCGTTCAACCCACCTCGCACGTTACTTCCCTTCGATCCCGAGCTTCCATCCTTCCCTTATATATCGATCGGAGATCACCAATCAAAAGCTCATTGCGAGCTCCACCTTCGGCCAGAGGCACGCTAAACTCGGTCGCCCCCTTCCCCTGGAAAACGTGAACCCACGCCGCGCCTTCAAGGCCAAATTGCCATCGATCCATCGAGTTCCAACCGATCACAACCGTTGGATTTATAGATCTCACTACACTCTTCGATTTCCTAGTTGAGAGATTTTCATGAAAGTTTACGGATTGGAAGAGATTTAAGGAAGAACGAGATAAACTTTTGGCCATTGGTGTTGTATGGTGGCAGCTATGTGAATAGGGGCTAGGGTTCTACTGTGCTAGGGTATATCTAGGACTATATATATTATTTTATTATTATTTTTAAAATTTACAAGCTTTTTCAAACAAACTCCAAACGAAACGTGCCGCCTGGCGTTTATAATGTTTTACCCCTATTGCGAACATAATGGAACATGTTTCAAGGCCTAATTCGATCATATGTGGACGATAGCTTTTTGAATCGAATTAAATTATTAAATTTTTCGATATTAAATTAACCGCGTTTCTATTTTGTACGACCAAACGGTAACTCCAAACGCTACGATATTTGAAATCCAATAATAACACACTGTTACGGATCCAATGGAACTAGTTTCGCCGAATTCCGAGACTGTGCCCCAGAAGGCTATTTTAACGCGTCGATTAAATCGAGCGATTTTCAAAATTGACGGAATTGCTTGAAATTCAAATTTTAAAATCTCACCGACTCATTTATAATTCAAATAGAATTTATATCTATATTTGAAATCATTCTAACTCATTTTAAATCAAAGTTCAATTATTTACACTATTACTGTATATTAATTTCACTATTAAATTAATATATAAATTTCCAATTTCTAACTTATCCACTTTTTACCCATTCAAAAATCTAATATTATAATTCTAATCCCAATAGAATTTAGATTGACTTAAAAATCATTTTTGTTCACGTTTAACTCCAGATCCGCATAATTACCCAATTTCAAATATTAAATATATGTTTACCCAAATCCAATTTATCACTATATTTGAAATGTTAAACCATTTCACTGATTCTTCCGTATTCAAAATGAAATAATATTTCAAATCCAATATTTAAAAATAAATTAACGTTCAAAATTTAACAACCAAAATTATGGGTCGTTACATTCCTCCTCCCTTATAAAAATTTTGTCCCCGAAATTGCTAAGGTAGGAAAAATGCTCCTAAACCCATTTACTTACCCAAAACCACTCACTTAAAATCCTACATTCACTTCTCTAAACCCTTTGGTTTTTATCCCAAACAATTCGTTTCCATTTCTAACTCAAAAACTTTTATTTCTAATACCGTTCAAAAATCAACTTTTCTAGTTAACAAAAATTTTCCAAACTTTTCAAAAAAATTCTAACACCCTAAATTTTTGAATTTTTTTGACAAAGTCTCCTTTGTACGGAGAGCCTTTTACAATATCATATTAGCGTTTTTAAGCGAGCGGCTTATTTTATATGCATTTACGCAACCCAAAATCTATCCAACAGCTCCCTGTACCCGCGCTTACTCAAAATAAGCACATAAGTTTCATAAACATGAAATTTTATAACATTTCATTCCTTTAACTAGCTAAACATATAAACTTCATTACCTGAACATGCCAATCATATATTACAAGCAATTTTAAGGTTCCAACACTAATTTAATTCCTTTTCATGGATCCATATATCATTTTATTCAATTCAAAATGATTTACAACCACATTTATTGCATTCACTTCATATTTACAACAAACAAACTCATATTCATTCCAAATTGATTTGCATGTGCCTTACTTGCATAAATTCATTTCTATTCAGTTTCAAATTGATTCACAATCAATTTATTTGCATTCCATTTATATTCACTTCCATTATATGCAAATCCTTTTGATTAAGCTTTCATACACAAACATGTCATATCATGTGTTTTAGAATGCATATGCAATTTACAGGGTTCAAACACTGTAATAACCCATAAATTTTAACAAATATTTTTAAATTAATTTATTTGAAAACTTTGATTTTTAAATCATTTTAAATTGGAATTTTGGAATTTTCCAAAGTATTTTGGATTTTAGTAACAAATTATTTTCCAAATTTAATAAAATAATGATTTTCTGGAAATATTATATTTTGTTCAACTTTAGTCAAACTTTGAGTTCAGTTGAAATTTTAAATTTGAATTTTAAATTTCTATTCTTTTTCTTTGAAACAGTATTTGTTTCTGATATTCGTTCTGCTTTTCGTTTTGTTAAATTTTGTTTTATACTTTTTAAAATCTAACAAATTCAGCGTTTTACAAGAAATTATTTTCAGTATTTTATTGTCTATATTTTCTATGTTTATTTCTATTTTTATTTTGGTTTGGACTTTGATTTTTGTTTGGGATTTGAACTTGTTTTGTTTTGGGCTTGACAAATGGCTTTGGAAATCCAAGAGACATAGGTTTTCTTTTCTTTAATGTGAAGTGATGCCTTTTCCAATACATAGCCATCCATTTTCATTCTTTTAGCCGTACAAAACTTCTCATCTCATCCTCTTTCTCATTTCATTTCTTAAGAAAAATTAAAGTAAGTTTTTCCATGGCTTCCTCTTCTCTTTTCTTTTTCTTTTTGTTGCAAGCATGTTCAGCCACCATCAACCATTCCCCTTAGCCGACCATATCCACCACTCCACCACCACCTATGACCGACCTTCATCTTCCCATCACCCTCCCCATGCCATGCCGTGACCCTTAGATCCAAAAACCATCACCAAAACATGATTCAAACCATAGTCGAGCCCATACATCACCATCTCCTCTTCACTAGCCTCGGCCACCCCTTGTCCACCACCTTCCACCCCTTACCGTGCCCAGACCTGACCTTAGCCGTACAACTTCTGATGACTGCACCTGACCTGAACCATGCTTGAACCCAGGCTGAGCCACTTTAGCCATGTGGTCGAACCCAAATGCTCCTTGAACATTCACATACCATGACCTTTTGCCTTTATGTAACCCCTATATCTTCACATTCCAATCCATAGCCGTGCCTTTTGTGACCATGGCCGAGCCTATATGCCACAAATCTAATCATGGCCGAGCCATTTTGATGATGGTCAAGCCTATTTGAAAGTGACCGAGCCCACTTACACTTGGTTAAGCCATTTTATTTCATTTTGATTCACATTGTTTAATTTCTATTCTTTTGTGTTGAATATTTCTCTTATGTATGTTTGTATTTATTGTTTACAAGACTTGGATCTTGGCTCTCCATCTACTCGAATCTATTCGTGCTTTGTCATGCTTTTCGGTGTTTGGTTGTGTGTCTTGAAATTGTCATCTCTAGCTTTCGAAGGTGAGTTATCACTCTCGACTTCGTACTTATAAAATTGTGAAACAAAGTCTTGTGAATTGTAGTAGTGATATGCCATGCTGATAGTAATTTCATATATGCCAGTGATGTGATATTATATGATGTTATAACCTGATTATATACCTGATTATATACATGTTTCATCACCTGTTATGACCTGCTATGTTTTACCGTTTATATTTATATTTCTGTTTCTCACACTGCAAGTTCCCTCACTATGGGTTGAAATGATACATACCCGAACGGACTTTAAATAGGGAAAAGTCGTTATGAGCTGAAATGATAGGCTCGAGCGATATTTATTTGACTTGGGATTGTGGGTTTGAAATGATAAAACCCGGGATTTTAATTTATTACGGATTGAAATGATATATTATCCTTATCACTTGACCTAGGTTAGAAAATATTATACAGACCCGTGGTTAGTTTTAAATATAAATATTTTCTGAAAATTCTAAGTATTTGGAATATAAAATATATGGGATTTTAACTTAATTTAATTTTAAAATGATTTAAATAAATTTTATAGTGATTTTCTATAAGTTAAAAATTGTGTAAGTCAATAAATGATTAAGATGTAAAATTTAAATGTGATTTGACTTAATAATTGAAAGTTGATTTGAAATGGAATTTTTGGCTTAAATTAGAAATAAAATATTTTATTTATGAAATGGATATTTTTAAAAGTAAATAAAATATTTAGTTGTTTGTTAAATTAAAAGTTAAGCAATATAAATGTAATTTTGACTTAATAAATGAATTATGGTTAAATTTGGATATTTTATTTATAAAATTTTATTTGATTAAATTATTAGTGAAATGATATCCAAATAAATAATTTTGAAAAGTGATATATGTTTTATAAGTTAAAAATGGTGAAAACTGAAATTTTAATGTTTCTGAAATGTTATAGTAAATCTCAGATTTGTATTGGCAGCTATTCTGAAATGCTGTGGTTTTAAGGTAGCATTTTATAAGTGCTGCTGTTTCTGAAAATGTACTATTTTCTGAAATAGTACTATATCTGCAGTAACGTTTTCTAAGTGCTGCTGTTTTTGAAAATGTACTGTTTTCTGAAATAATACTATATCTACAGTAACGTTTACTAAGTGCTACTGTTTCTGAAAATGTACTGTTTTCTGAAATAATACTATGTCCGCAGTAACGTTTTCTAAGTGCTGCTGTTTCTGAAAGATGATATTTTTGAATGCTAATATATGTATTATCACATTTCCAAAGTGCCACGAATGCTAAAATTTCAATGTTTTGAAATTGTTATAATTGAATGAATGAACTTAGAAATGCTACAACTTTGGAAATGAATGTTATTTTGAAGGATATTGACATCGAATATAAAAGGTTTAAAAATGAATATGTTTTGATTTGAAATATAAACCATTTTGAAATTTATAACCACGGGTTATAATAACGATTGGTTGTTAAAGAGACCAGGATCGGATATGGACATACTCTCTGTCGATACCAAAAACCACTTTAACAAATGTGTACGTGGTGGAGATTCCGGAATGAAGTAGGATGGTGGCGACGATCCTAAGGTATTTACGTGGACCTAACTCCCGTGAGTTAGCATAAGGTGGCTAAAACAGGACGATTCCGCGCTAATGAGGTGGCTTCTCTTATCGAACACATTCCATTGTATACCATTCTATTACTTTATGATTGATTGGGTGCACCCCTTGATTCGAGAGTGTGGCTCGAGTTGGGCGATTGCTGCGGCTTTGCGTTACCAACAGCTCAGATGCGTAATTGGTATATCTACCCTGGCATTGCCTCGTTGTGCCGTGTCACCTACCATAGCGTGCTTTACTACGAGTTTGATTTGTGTCGTAACTATGGAGTATCCTCTGGTAGCTCTAGTTTACGGGGTATTACGGTACTACATAGACTATTGGCACACCTAAAAATGTGTTAAGGTGGAAAATGTAAAGCCTTAACGCTATTTTTAAATAGTATACTTTACTGTAGACATTATTATAATAGCGTATCTTACTACATAGTAGATAGTTTAACGGATCCTTAGAGGATGGGCGGTCCCAAGCATCCTTTAAGTTATTGATTTATTTCTATTACAGTTCACTTGAGTTGATTTACATTGTATAAGTATGTATGTCCCGACTCGAGTGTTTTGTGTTTTGCTTTACGCTCGGGTCAGGCTGAGTATCATAGCTTTGGATTCACCTTCTGGAGCTAGAGATTGGTTGGGGTTTATCTGTTTATCTAGTTGTCTTTCCATTTCAGTTATTTCATTTAGCTTTGCTTATGTATTTGTGAACTTATGTATTCAGACTTTTGTTGTATCTGTTTTTCAGACTATGGTATTTTGTATCTGTTTTGAGAATATGTATTGTAGTGGCTTCATGAACCACTATGTATTTTATTTCCACTGCGAGTTATTCTTATATTCTATGTCTGTGATTGGTTTTATTTGCTCTAAATTTATTTACAATCTATTGTTTTGAATTATTCAAGTCCGACATGTGTGGATTTATTGTCGATTTGAATGGTCCAAAATAGTGGGTCGTTACATTTGGTATCAGAGCTTTTGTTTTAGGCAAAGCTTAGCCTATGGAGGAAAAACTCATTAGAGATAGGGTAGAAATACCCTAGAATGAGTGAAATCAATCTTAGAATCATTTCTTTGTGAGAGAACGTATTTTTAAGTATAAATGATTTTCAAATGTAAAGGATTTAAAAAGATTATTTTGGATATAAATTTTTCTTGTTTAAAATCTCATTTTCTTATCTTCATTCCTTTCGAATCCATCTTGTTTATTTGAATTCTTTGATTAGGATTTCCATTCTAGTTGAATCTTATCTTTGTCTTTCTGTTTTACCTTTGTCCTAAAATTCATTCTTGATTTTTCCAGGATGAATCGTAGGAATGCCAAAGGTAGGGGTCGTGGTATTGCCCCAGTTCCAAAGCCTGTTGCACCCATCATGTTCACCACTCTTTGCAAGGAATTCACTCAGCTTGGTGGCACCAAGTTTACTAGATCTAAGAGCATCTGTAACGACCCATATTTTTACGGATCAAAACATCGTAAAACAGTTATTTTTAGACTGTTAGTATTGTTAAGTCGTCCAGAGTTTAGGTCGACTAGAGCTTAGGTCGTATAGAAGATAAGTCGTATGGTAGCTTAGGTCGTGGGGTAGGAAAGGTCGGTTGGGGCGACCTATAGGAAGTTGGCAACCTAAGAATTGGAGCGACCTAAGAGTTAACGACCTAAGGAAAGTGGATGACCTATTAGTTAGCGACCTAAGAGTTAGCGGTATAGGAGTTAGCGAGTTAGCGTAGTTAGGTCGTGAGCGACCTAAGTTTAGTAGTGGAGTAGTTAGGTCGTTAGACGACCTAAGGTGTTAAGTCGTTGGGTCGCACATTAGTGCTGGGCCTAGGTCGTTGGGATATTAGGTCGCGCACGTGAGGGTAGTTAGGTCGTAAGTCGCGATCTGTGTTAGGTCGCTAAGCTGCGTCTTCGTTAGGTCGTAGAAGCGCGCATGTGTTAGGTCGCGCACATGCGCAGATCTGTTAGGTCGTAGGTTGGGGTTTCGTTAGGTCGCGTAGAGGCTTGATTTGTTAGGTCGTAGGTCGTGGGTTTTTAGGTCGTGGACGACCTAAGAGCGAACGACCTAAGGAAAAATCAGCCTATAAATAGGAGGGTTCTTCTTCATTTTTGGGATCCGGATTTTGAAGCGACGAAGTGCTGCCATTTTGAGAGCTCGAGTTCTACACTTCTTCACTTCTTTTCTCCACTCTAATCTTGTGATTCCTTCCATCCAAATCGAAGATCCAAGAGCTTAGATTGAAGATCTACATCCATCGAAGAGAGATTTCATCGTTTGAAGCGGATTTGTGATAGATCGAGTTAGATCCTTCGCTGTCCAGATCTGAAGTGTGTTGCTTTTGGGGTGTTTAGGTGATTTGGTGAGTGGTGATTATCTCTCACACAGATCCAAAGGAGTACATCAGATCATTGGTTTGATTTGGTGTTAAATTAGTGATTTCCATGCATTTCCGTAAACTTAAGTATAGATCTATTGTTCATGATGGTTTGACATCCATTTTACTACATGATTAACCTATGCAAGTTCATTCATCAAGTTATAGAGATATTACTCATGTTTTCATGCTTGTTAGATTTCGACTCTTTATTTACAAGATTGCCATTATAGTTATAATTGTTTATTAGATCATGTTTGAATGTTTGATTACTTGGATTAATGATTGACTTGGTTGATTGTTATGAATTAGTTGATTGATGATTTGATTTAGACAAGATGGTCGAAGATGATTCAAAAGCTAAGTGAAAGGCTCTTGAATTGGAAAAGCTGCTCGTGGCATATGTGGCGGATGATGAAGCTCATATGGATAGATTTGATGATGTTGATGTTGAGATGAGGCTTTGCTATGATGAGATGAAGCGAGGCATGGTATGAGATAGCCTTGGTTTAATCCAGACGGGATCATTCCAAGCATGTTGATAACTCGGTGAAATGGTTCGAGTTGAGGATAATGGTTTGCTCAAGAGGCGCTTGAGCTAGTTTGGAAATAGTTGTCGAGGAGGATGACTAGAAGGCTAAGATTTCATCTTTGTTGAAGGTTCTAGCAGGCTCAAAGCAAGAGTACGTTGGGCATATTCGATAGTCCCTAAAGACTATGATTGTAGTCGAGTACTCTGGGCAGATTCGATAGTCCTAGGCACGGGCTGCGATGACGTGCGGAGTTATGTCTCGAACCGGGGTTGCCATTAACCCTTGACGGATGGCTGAAAGAATGTGCCGGTCATTCAATTAAAGGTGGTATCGAAGCAATGATAACAGTGATAGCTAGAGTCATGGATGTTTGGTTGTATCGTCATTCGGTCTCAAGAGCGATGTTTTCTGGGTGCTTATCTGATCTTGGTTTAGGCCTTGGGGGTTTGTACTTGGAAAACACCGACCTTGACTCGAGTGATAATTGCTTTACTTTAAATGTCTGCTTTGCTATGTTTATTTCTGCTTAGTGTGTCTGGGGGCTATCACTGTAGAAAGAGGTGGAGTGGGAGGGTTGGATTCCTATTCCTTTTACCTTTATGCTCTTTTGGTATGTTGTTAGTTAATTTACCGCTCACTAAGACTGTTGTCTAACTCAAGGCTTTATGTTTAACTCTTATTGCCTTGGGCTGTTCATCCATTTTGGGATGGGCAGACTAGGTAGCAGGTGACAGGTGCTGTTCTTACTTTCCAACGATGCTGATGAAGAAGACGAGCTGGTGGCTTGCATATTATTTTCTTACTATATGTACTAGATGTTCCGCTGCTTTGTATAATTCTCCGAGTGTTATGTAGTGAGGCTTGATGTATTGACTATTCAGATGTTTGAATTCAACTATTATGAGGTTTAATAGAGATTCTGTTCTGTAAAGCTTCACTATATATACTTTCTATTGTATTTTATCCATGCGCTGTGAGTTATACGATAGATTCTGCTGTTTTAATTTAACCTTGGCAATCGTCCATGGCTGCCTAGCACACTTTACAGCGCACTATTTCTATGTTCAGTGCAGGGGTCATGGGCGGTCGTCACATATGGTATCAGAGCCAGGTTAATCGATTTTACCCAACGCTCGCTGACGTAACTACGTACGAGAGACGTAATTGTATTTTGATGGATGATTACTATATATAATATAGTAGCTTAGAAGGATTTGAATTCCTTATGCAGTTGTTCTTAAGGTGCATTAATCATTCCTTTTTATAGATATTAAGGATGAGTCGAAGAGGGAGACCAGCTGCTAGGGAAGGCCGTGCTGCTGAGGGAACTGCTGATTATGTTGCTATGTTCGAAGCTATGATGACTTCGATCATGAGAAGGATGCCAGCTCCAGGGCCATCAGTAGATGTTGGAGTTCAAGTTCAAACTCCAAAACCAGTGGATTTTGCTAAGCTGTGTAAAGACTATACTGCTCTTGGAGGAAAGGTTTTCTTGGGGACAAAATCAACCATTGAAGTTCAGAGATGGATAAATGCTTGTAGAAGGATCTTTGGTGATTTGGGAATTGAGGATGCAACTAAAAGGAAGCTAGCATCTAGACAGCTTCAAGGAAGAGCTTCTGACTGGTGGAACTCTATCACCATTGATACTCCGGAGGAAGAAATTACTTGGGAGCAATTCCAAGCCAGATTCGAAGCGAAGTTTATTTCTATGGCTCAGAAGTCTGTTCTATTCAAGAAATTTGTGGAGCTCAAGCAAGGTGGAAGACCAGTTCTGGAGTATGTTTCTGAGTTTGAAGCTTTGTCCAAGTATGCCCGGTCGTATATTGAATCTCCTTATCAGAAGAACGAGAAGTTTGTAACAGGCTTGGACAATTATCTTGGGAGGCAGTTGGTGGATCATTTGGACGATTCATTTGAGAAGCTTGTGGAGAAAGCTCTCAGGCATGAGAATCTGTTTCCTAAAGAAGGATCTGTTGTTGCTGTGACCAAGGAAGAGTTTAGACCTCAGCAGGGTGGAAACAAGAAGAGGAAGCAGCAGCAGCAAAAGGGTAAGGATGGCCAGAAGAAGCCGAAGGGCGAAGTGACCTGCTATAATTGTCAGCAGAAGGGCCATTTCTCTAGAGATTGCAAGAATCCGAAGGTGCCGGTGAAGTGCCACAACTGTGACAAGCTGGGGCATGTTAAGAAGAATTGTCCAGAACCGCAGAGGGACAAGCAGATTGTGCAAGCTTATGCTTTGGGAGCTGTCCCATCATCTTCGAAAGCTCCTACCGCTAAAGAGAAAGGAAAGAGTGTGGTGGTTCAAGGTACTCTTTCCATATGTGGTGTTCTAGTGAGAGTGCTATTTGATACTGGGGCGTCGCATTAATTTGTTTGTAATGAACTTGTAGGCCAGTTAGGTTTAGAACCGGATATTGTTGATAGGCCATTGGTTGTGACTAATCCAGTAGGGGGTTCGTCTTGTTTGTGTATGCTATGCCCTTGTCTGATTGTATCGAGTCATGATTGCTCTTTTGTTTGTGATTGTTTTGTTCTGAACTTTGCGGGGTTCAGAATTATTTTGGGAATGGACTGGCTTAGGAAGTATGCGACAAAGGTTGATTGTGAAAGGTTGGAGGTGACAGTCGAGAATGTGGAAGGGCGAAAGGTTGTGATACGATGTAAGCATGAGGAAGGCGTCTTCATGAGCTTCATGTATTCGCTGGTTGTTCCACGGGATGGACTGTCATCTGTGCCAATCGCTAATGGATTTGAGGATGTCTTTGATGAGGTCAAAGGGTTACCGCCGCATAGAGAGATCGAATCTCGTATCGATTTAGTTGAAGGAGCCAGACCTGTTGTGATGCCTCTTAGGCGGATGACGCCTAGGGAACAGTAGGAGTTGAAGGTGCAGGTTGATGATCTTTTGCAGAAAGGATTCATTCGGCGTAGTGTGTCCAAATGGGGTGCACCAGTTGTGTTTGCAACCAAAGCAGATGGATCATTGAGGTTGTGTGTGGATTATCGTGAGCTGAATAAAGTGACTAAGAAGAACAAGTATCCATTACCGAGAATAGATGACTTGTTTGATCAGCTTCACGAAGCTAAGGTGTTTTCTCAGATGGATTTGGCAACAGGATTTCACCAGTTAAGAGTGGCTAAGGATAGTGTGCCGAACACTGCTTTTAGGACACCATCCGGTTTCTTTGAGTGGCTGGTAATGCCGTTTGGATTGACCAATGCACCAACATATTTTGTGGATCTTATGAATAAAGTGTTCAGAGATCAGTTGAACAAGTTCGTACTAGTGTTCGTGGATGATATTTTGATTTATTCCAGAACTAAAGAAGAGCACAAGACGCACTTGCGTATTGTTTTGGAAATCTTACGGAAACATCAGCTGAAGGCTAAGTTTTCAAAGTGTCACTTCTGGAAGAGTGAAGTGAGGTTCTTAGGCCATATTATATCTGGAAATGGAGTAGCGGTTGATCCCGCTAAGGTGGCAGCAATCCAGGATTGGGTTAGACCTAAGAATGCATCAGATGTGAGAAGTTTTCTTGGATTAGCAGGATATTATCGTCGATTTATCAAAGACTTTTCCAAGGTGGCTGCACCATTAACAGGATTGACGAAAAAGAACCAAGTATTCAGATGGGATGATAAGTGTGAGCAAGCTTTCAGAATCCTGAAAGAGCGATTGACAAGTGCTCCTGTTTTGACTATTCCAAGTGTAAATGATGAGATGGTGGTTTACACCGACGCATGTGGTACTGGACTTGGAGCAGTGCTGATGCAGAAAGGTAAAGTTGTTGCGTATGCAAGTCGACAACCGAAGCCGCATGAAAGGAATTATCCGACTCATGATTTGGAGCTAGCGGCGATTGTTTTTGCTCTGAAGATGTGGAGACATTACCTATTGGGAGTCCGATTCGAGTTGTTTACAGATCATAAGTCATTGAAGTATCTTTTCTCCCAAAAGGATTTGAATCTTAGGCAGCAACGATGGCTAGAGTTTTTGGCGTCATATGATTTTGGTATAGCCTATACTCCGGGAAAGGGGAACGTAGTGGCAGATGCGTTAAGTCGAAGACATGCAGGATTGGGAGTCATGTTTTCAGAATGGAAGAATCTCGAGTATTTAGCTGGATTTGACTTCAGGCCTAGATGTGAATTGGAACCTGAGATGTTGGCAAACTTATCGATAAGACCGACTCTTGTGGAAAGAATTGGCGAGAGCCAAAAGCGAGACAATAAGCTTGTCAAGATTATCCGTGATTTGGAATCTGGGTTGGACCCAGAGAAGGATAAAGGATTCGAGGTCGATCGAGAGGGTTGGCTTCGGAAGCAAGGACGACTAGTTGTTCCCGATATAGATGAATTGAGAAATGAAGTTCTGAAGGAATGTCATCACTCAAAGCTGACAATTCATCCAGGTGGAAATAAGATGTATCGGGATATGAAGAGAACCTTTTACTGGGAAGGTATGAAGAAGGATGTTAGGAATTTTATTTCCAAGTGCATGAACTGCCAGTTGGTAAAAGCCGAACAGAAGAAGCCAAGTGGATTGCTTCAGCCATTAGAAGTTCCTACATGGATGTGGGAGCAAATATCGATGGATTTTATTGATGGGCTACCTAGAACAAGAACATGAAATGAAGGGATTTGGGTCATTGTAGATCGTGTGACTAAGAGTGCAAGATTCATTCCTGTTCGATCGACTAGGACTGCATCAAAGTTGACTGAGTTGTATGTTAAGTGGATAGTTCGATTCCATGGTATTCCGAAGAGTATAGTGAGCGATCGAGACCCATTGTTCACTAGTGGATTTTGGAAGAGCTTCTAGGAAGTTTTGGGAACCGAGTTGTGTTTGAGTACAGCTTATCACCCTCAAACAGATGGTCAGACTGAGAGAGTCAACCGAGTTTTGGAAGATCTCCTCAGAGCTTGTGTTTTAGATTTCGGAGGATCATGGGAAGATCACCTTCATTTGGTAGAATTTTCGTATAATAACAGTTACCAATAAAGCATTGGTATGGCACCGTACGAAGCATTGTATGGAAGACCGTGTAACTCTCCGACATGTTGGTTAGAAACAGGAGAAAAGTTGATACTTGGGCCAGAGATGATTCGACAGACTTCAGATTATATAGAGATCATTCGGCAACGAATGAAGGCAGCCCAAGACCGTCAGAAAAGTTATGCCGATAAGCGTCGTAAGGATTTGGAATTCGACGTAGGTGATATGGTTTTTGTGAATATTTCTCCACTGAAGAATGTTATTCGATTCAGGAAGAAAGGAAAATTGACTCCGAGGTTTGTTGGACCATTCCCAATCATCGAGCGAATTGGAAAGCTCGCCTACAGATTGGAGTTACCAGAGAAGATGTCGGGTGTGCATAATGTTTTTCATGTATCGTATCTACGGAAGTATGTGCACGACTCGAATACAGTGGTTTCTGCCGATAGCTGTGAAGATTTCGAAGTTGATCCAGTCGATAAGAGACCTCGTAAGCCGCTTCGTGTTGTGGAAACCGACACGAAACAGCTTAGGAGGAAGGTGGTTAGGTTGCTCAAGATACAATGGAGTGATGATGATAACGACTGTACATGGGAGGTGGAAGAGAGGATGAAGGCAGCTTATCCTGAACTCTTCAAGGTATGGCCCTAAGGTGTTGTGTCATCTAACGACATTGTAACTTGTTCTAGTTTTAGAATTCTGCATGCTAAGCTAGAATTGGATGCATGGTTTGTTGATTGCTATGGATGGTAGGCATGTAGAATAGTCTTTATTTGCTCTTGTTTGTTTGGAATTTCGGGGGCGAAATTCCTAAGGGGGAGAGAATGTAACGACCCGTATTTTTACGGATCAAAACATCATAAAACAGTTATTTTTAGACTGTTAGTATTGTTAAGTCGTCCAGAGTTTAGGTCGACTAGAGCTTAGGTCGTATAGAAGATAAGTCGTATGGTATCTTAGGTCGTGGGGTAGGATAGGTCGGTTGGGGCGACCTATAGGAAGTTGGCAACCTAAGAATTGGAGCGACCTAAGAGTTAATGACCTAAGGAAAGTGGACGACCTATTAGTTAGCGACCTAAGAGTTAGCGGTATAGGAGTTAGCGAGTTAGCGTAGTTAGGTCGTGAGCGACCTAAGTTTAGTAGTGGAGTAGTTAGGTCGTTAGACGACCTAAGGTGTTAAGTCGTTGGGTCGCACATTAGTGCTGGGCCTAGGTCGTTGGGATATTAGGTCGCGCACGTGAGGGTAGTTAGGTCGTAAGTCGCGATCTGTGTTAGGTCGCTAAGCTGCGTCTTCGTTAGGTCGTAGAAGCGCGCATGTGTTAGGTCGCGCACATGCGCAGATCTGTTAGGTCGTAGGTTGGGGTTTCGTTAGGTCGCGTAGAGGCTTGATTTGTTAGGTCGTAGGTCGTGGGTTTTTAGGTCGTGGACGACCTAAGAGCGAACGACCTAAGGGAAAATCAGCCTATAAATAGGAGGGTTCTTCTTCATTTTTGGGATCCGGATTTTGAAGCGACGAAGTGCTGCCATTTTGAGAGCTCGAGTTCTACACTTCTTCACTTCTTTTCTCCACTCTAATCTTGTGATTCCTTCCATCCAAATCGAAGATTCAAGAGCTTAGATTGAAGATCTACATCCAT
This sequence comes from Allium fistulosum, assembly GCA_030737815.1. Classification (NCBI taxonomy): domain Eukaryota; kingdom Viridiplantae; phylum Streptophyta; class Magnoliopsida; order Asparagales; family Amaryllidaceae; genus Allium; species Allium fistulosum. Next base: position 697,677,069 of record CM060904.1, read on the forward strand.
CGAAGAGAGAGATTTCATCATTTGAAGCTGATTTGTGATAGATCGAGTTAGATCCTTCGCTGTCCAGATCTGAAGTGTGTTGCTTTTGGGGTGTTTAGGTGATTTGGTGAGTAGTGATTATCTCTCACACGGATCCAAAGGAGTATATCGAATCGTTGGTTTGATTTGGTGTTAAATTAGTGATTTCCATGCATTTCCGTAAACTTAAGTATAGATCTATTGTTCATGGTGGTTTGACATCCATTTTACTACATGATTAACCTATGCAAGTTCATTCATCAAGTTATAGAGATATTACTCATGTTTTCATGCTTGTTAGATTTCGACTCTTTATTTACAAGATTGCCATTATAGTTATAATTGTTTATTAGATCATGTTTGAATGTTTGATTACTTGGATTAATGATTGACTTGGTTGATTGTTATGAATTAGTTGATTGATGATTTGATTTAGACAAGATGGTCGAAGATGATTCAAAAGCTAAGTGAAAGGCTCTTGAATTGGAAAAGCTGCTCGTGGCATATGTGGCGGATGATGAAGCTCATATGGATAGATTTGATGATGTTGATGTTGAGATGAGGCTTTGCTATGATGAGATGAAGCGAGGCATGGTATGAGATAGCCTTGGTTTAATCCAGACGGGATCATTCCAAGCATGTTGATAACTCGGTGAAATGGTTCGAGTTGAGGATAATGGTTTGCTCGAGAGGCGCTTGAGCTAGTTTGGAAATAGTTGTCGAGGAGGATGACTAGAAGGCTAAGACTTCATCGTTGTTGAAGGTTCTAGCAGGCTCAAAGTAAGAGTACGTTGGGCAGATTCGATAGTCCCTAAAGACTATGATTGTAGTCGAGTACTCTGGGCAGATTCGATAGTCCTAGGCACGGGCTGCGACGACGTGCGGAGTTATGTCTAGAACCGGGGTTGCCATTAACCCTTGACGGACGGCTGAAAGAATGTGCCGGTCATTCAATTAACGGTGGTATCGAAGCAATGATAATAGTGATAGCCAGAGTCATGGATGTTTGGTTGTATCGTCATTCGGTCTCAAGAGCGATGTTTTCTTGGTACTTATCTGATCTTGGTTTAGGCCTTGGGGGTTTGTACTTGGAAAACACCGACCTTGACTCGAGTGATAATTGCTTTACTTTAAATGTCTGCTTTGCTATGTTTATTTCTGCTTAGTGTGTCTGGGGGCTATCACTGTAGAAAGAGGTGGAGTGGGAGGGTTGGATTAATATTCCTTTTACCTTTATGCTCTTTTGGTATGTTGTTAGTTAATTTACCGCTCACTAAGACTGTTGTCTGACTCAAGGCTTTATGTTTAACTCTTATTGCCTTGGGCTGTTCATCCATTTTGGGATGGGCAGACTAGGTAGCAGGTGACAGGTGCTGTTCTTACTTTCCAACGATGCTGATGAAGAAGACGAGATGGAGGCTTGCATATTATTTTCTTACTATATGTACTGGATGTTCCGCTGCTTTGTATAATTCTCCGAGTGTTATGTAGTGAGGCTTGATGTATTGACTATTCAGATGTTTGAATTCAACTATTATGAGGTTTAATAGAGATTCTGTTCTGTAAAGCTTCACTATATATACTTTCTATTGTATTTTATCCATGCGCTGTGAGTTATACGATAGATTCTGCTGTTTTAATTTAACCTTGGCAATCGTCCATGGCTGCCTGGCACACTTTACAGCGCACTATTTCTATGTTCAGTGCAGGGGTCATGGGCGGTCGTCACAGCATCGTAGAGGATTAGCAGTGGTTGAGGAGTCTGGAGAGGATTTTTACTGGTTTGGAGATTACTGATGCTCAAAAGCATCAGTTGGCAGCTTTAGAAGGCAGCCCAAGATTGGTGGGAGTCTGTCATAGCTCAGACTGTGGAGGCAGATATTTCTTGGGAGCAGTTTAGGTATCTTCTTGTGTTTTCTTGTGTTCTTTTCAATTTTTTCTCTTTGAAATCTATCTTAAGCTTATCTATCTTTTTCCAGGGAGGCTTTTGTGGCAAAGTGGATGCCAGAAGCCGAGAAATCCCAGCTATATAGGGAGTTTATGGATCTTAAGCAAGGGAGCATGTCATTTTCTGAGTATGAGCAGAAATTCAATCAACTTTCCAAGTTTGGTCCTAGCCTGATTGACACCTCTCTTAAGAAGAATGAGAAATTTATAGCTGGAGCCAGCCCAGAGTTTTATGATCGTCTCATTTCTCATGTTCATGGTACATTCACGGAGTTGATGGACATGGCTATTAGATATGAGAATCCTACTTCTAAGGAAGTTTCTGTTCCTCATGCTTCTCCATCTCAGCCTGGTTCTAGCAACTCAAAGAAAAGGAAGCCTAATTTCCATCAACAGAAGCAGAATTGGCTCAAGAATCCTGGTTTTGGATCTACTCCTCGGAAGCATCCTATCGACCTATCTTCAATCACTTGTTTCAAGTGTGATCAGAGGGGACACTATGCCAATAGTTGCCCTACTTCAGTTGGTGCTGCTGTTCCTCCACCTCAGGATACCAGGAACAATCTCTGTCATGTCTGTCTGCAGCCTGGTCATTTCAAGAATAATTGTCCTTTGTATCAGAAAGGCAAGACATCTGGAGTCTTTGCCATGACTTCTTCCACTCCTGCTCTGTCTACTCCATCTACTCCTAGTGATTCCTAAGGTACTCTTCAGGGCACCTTTACTTTGTTTGATTTTCCTATTTGTGTTTTATTTGATACTGGAGCTTCGCATAGTTTTATTTCTTTGGATCTTTGTGATAAGTTTGAGCATCTTCTTTCACCCAAGTTTGCAGCTGTACCTTTATGTGTTACTAATCCTATTGGGGGTCCCGCGAACCTTAGTAGGATTTGTAATCAAGTGAAACTTCTCTATTCTGGCCATAGATTTTCTGGTGATTTCTATGTTCTTGGTTTTGATGCTTTTGATTTGTTGCTTGGAGGTGATTGGCTAAAGAGGCATGAAGCCGTTATCTCTTGTAAAACCCGAACTGTTTCTCTTGTTGATGATCGGGGTAATTCTTTGGTAATTCAGTGTCGTATGCCTCAGGATTTTGTTGGCAGTTTTATTTTCTCTTTGGATTCTTCTCCTGGTGACATTGATTCAACTCCTGCGGTTAAGCTCTATCCCGATGTATTTGGTGAAGTTTCTTCTTTACCTCTTGAGCGGGAAATTGATTTCTGAATTGATCTTATTCCTGGAGCTCGACTTGTAGTTATTCCTCTAGAAGAATGGCACCCTGTGAGAAGGTTGAGTTAAGGAAGCAAATTGAGGACTTGTTCTCCAAGGGTCTGATCAGACCTAGTCATTCCGAATGGGGAGCAGCAGTGGTTTTCGTCACTAAGTCCGATGGTTCTTTGAGGATGTGTGTTGATTATAGGGAGCTGAACAAACTTACTATAAGGAATATATATCATATGCCTCGTATCAATGATATGTTCGATCAACTTTATGGAGCTACTGTTTTCTCTCAGCTTGATCTTGCCACAGGTTTCCACCAGCTCAGTGTTGCTGAGGAAAGTATTCCCAAGACTGCTTTTCGTACTAAGAATGGTTTCTATGAGTGGTTAGTTATGCTTTTTGGTTTGACTAATGCCCCACCTTTCTTTGTTAATTTGATGAATCGTGTTTTTCGTGATGTTCTTAATAAGTTTGTTCTGGTCTTTGTTGATGATATTCTTGTCTTCTCTAAGTCTGAGGAGGAGCACAAGGTCCATTTGAATTCTGTTCTGGAGACTCTTAGGAGTCACCAATTGAAATCTAAATTCCCTAAATTCCATTTCTAGAAGGATGAAGTCCGATTCCTTGGACATATTGTTTCTAGTAATGCAGTTTTTGTTGATCCAGTCAAGATCGCTGCGATCAATGTAAGTCTACCTTTTTCAGCTTTCTTTTGTAATCTAATTATTCTATCTTCTTTGTGGTTCTTATTTTCCCTATTCTATTTCAGGATTGGGAAACTCCTAGGACTCCATCTGATATCCGTAGTTTTCTGGGCCTTACCGGTTATTATTGGAGATTAATTGAGAATTTTGCTCGGATTGCTGCACCTCTCACCGCTTTGACTTGTAAGAATGCTAAGTTTATATGGAATGATAAGTGTGAAGCTGCATTCAATGAGTTAAAGCGCAAGCTTACTTCTGCACCAGTTCTTACCGTTCCAAATGGAAATGAGGGATTAATGGTATACACTGATGCTAGTCGTGAAGGTTTGGGAGCTGTTCTGATGCAAGATGGGAAGGTCATTGCTTATGCCAGTCGTCAGTTGAAGACCCATGAAGCCAATTATGCTGCTTATGATTTGGAATTGCTTGCTGTGGTTTTTGCTTTGAAGCTTTGGAGGCATCATCTTTTGGGAACTAAGTTTGAGCTTTTTACGGATCATCAGTCTTTGAAGTATATTTTCACCCAGAAGGATTTGAATCAGAGACAAGTTAGGTGGCTAGAGTTCCTTGCTTCTTATGACCTCGACATCAACTATACCCCTGGGAAAGCTAATGTTGTGGCAGATGCTTTGAGTCGGAAGAAGGCGATGTTGTGTCAGCTTGTTGTTTCTTCTCCTCTTTTGGATCGTATCATGGCTAAGTAGGATGAGGATCGGATGCTTAGGCTTATTAAGTAGAATGTTCGTAGTAGGGTTGGAGGTAGTAGTCTTGATGGTAGTGGAGCTCAGATCGATGATAGAGGTATTTTGAGGATTAATAATCAAATTTGTGTCTCGATTGCTGATGGATTGAGACAAGAGTTACTTCGGGAAAATCATCGATCCAGACTTTCAATTCATCCAGGAGTGACCAAGATGTATCAGGATATGAAGAAGTTGTATTGGTGGAGAGGTATGAGGCGTGATATCTCCATTTTTTTAGTAGGTGTGTGACTTGTTAGCAAGTCCAGGCCGATCATCAGAAGACCCCTGGTTTGTTGCAGCCCCTTGAGGTTCCCAATTGAAAATAGGAACAAGTTTCTATGGATTTTATTGATGGATTACCGAGGACTAGGAGGGGTAATGAGAGTATTTGGGTTATTGTGGATAGATTGACCAAGTCAGCTCATTTCATTCCGGTCAAGTCTACCCGTTCTGCTTCCAGTTTGGCTGAGATCTATATGAGGGAGATTGTTTGTCTCCATGGTGTTCCTGTCAGTATTGTTTGTGATCGTGATCCCATCTTTACCAGTCAGTTTTGGAAAGCTTTTCAGGAATCTTTGGGTACTCATCTGAATCTGAGCACTGCTTACCATCCACAGACCGACGGTCAAATGGAAAGAGTGAATCGGATTCTAGAGGATCTTCTTCGTGCTTGTGTTCTTGATTATGGAGGATCTTGGGAAGATCATCTCCATCTTGTCGAATTCACCTATAACAATAGTTATCAGGTATAATCTCAGTCTTTTACTTTTTATCTTGTCTTAATCTTTTATCTATCTCATTTCATCTTTTGAATTCAGGCTAGTATTGCAATGTCTCCGTTTGCTGCTCTTTACGGACGACCTTGCAGATCTCCATCTTGCTGGATTGAATCCGGTAATCGTTTGGTTCTTGGTCCTGATATGATTCTGGAGGCTTCTTAGAGAGTTGAGGAGATTAAGAGGAAGATGAGGAGTGCTCAGGATAGGCAGAAGAAGTACGCAGATAGGCGTAGGAGGAGTTTGGAGTTTTTTGTTGGTGATCTGGTTTTCCTTAAGGTCTCTCCCTTAAGGAATGTGATTCGGTTTGGTCGTAGAGGGAAGCTTGCTCCTAGGTTCATTGGTCATTTCCGCATCTTGGAGAGGATTGGTTCTTTAGCTTATCGTCTGGATTTGCCTGAGAAGTTTTCTGGAGTGCATAATGTATTCCATGTTTCGCATCTTCGCCAGTATCTTCATGATCCATCCCTTATTGTTCAGCCTTCTACTCTCGAGAGTTTGGATATTCAGCCTAATCTAACTGTCGAGAGGAAGCCACTTCGTATTGTCGATAGAGGTACGAAGCAGTTGAGAAGGAAATCTGTTAATCTGGTCAAAGTGCAGTGGAGTACTGATGACCGGGATTGTACCTGGGAAACGGAGGAGAGCATACGTTCTTCGAATCCGGAATTGTTTATTTCAGGTACCATTCGTTATTCTTACCTTATCTTTCTTTGTTTCTGTGTTTCGTTCCTTTTCGAGGACGAAAAGTTTTGAGTGGGGGAGAGTGTAACAACCCATAAATTTTAACAAATATTTTAAATAAAGGATTACTCTATCAATCACCATCCATTGAAGAAAGTCTCTCTGAAGTCTTTTTCAAATCCAAAAATTAATTTATTTGAAAACTTTGATTTTTAAATCATTTTAAATTGGAATTTTGGAATTTTCCAATATATTTTGGATTTTAGTAATAATTTATTTTCCAAATATAATAAAATAATAATTTTCTGGAAATATTATATTTTGTTCAACTTTAGTCAAACTTTGAGTTCAGTTGAAATTTTAAATTTCTAATCTTTTTCTTTGAAATAGTATTTGTTTCTGATATTCGTTCTGCTTTTCGTTTTGTTAAATTCTGTTTTATACTTCTTAGAATCTAACAAATTCAACGTTTTACAAGAAATTATTTTCAGTATTTTATTGTCTATATTTTCTATGTTTATTTCTATTTTTATTTTGGTTTGGACTTTGAATTTTGTTTGGGTTTTGAACTTGTTTTGTTTTGGGCTTGACAAATGGCTTTGGAAATCCAAGAGACATGGGTTTTCTTTTCTTTAATGTGAAGTGATTCCTTTTCCAATACTTAGCCATCCATTTTCATTCTTTTAGCCGTACAAAACTTCTCATCTCATCCTCTTTCTCATTTCATTTCTTAAGAAAAATTAAAGTAAGTTTTCCATGGCTTCATCTTCTCTTTTCTTTTTCTTTTTGTTGCAAGCATGTTCGGCCATCATCAACCATTCCCCTTAGCCGACCATATCCACCACTCCACCACCTACTATGACCGGCCTTCATCTTCCCATCACCCTCCCTATGCCATGCCGTGTCCCGAGATCCAAAAACCATCACCAAAACATGATTCAAACCATAGCCGAGCCCTTACATCACCATCTCCTCTACACTAGCCTCGGCCACCCCTTGTCCACCACCTTCCACCCCTTACCTTGCCCAGACCTGACCTTAGCCGTACAACTTCTGATGACTACACCTGACCTGAACCATGCTTGAACCCAAACCGAGCCACTTTAGCCATGTGGCCGAACCCAAATGCTCCTTGAGCATTCACATACCATGAACTTTTTCCTTCATGTAACCCCTATCTCTTCACTTTCCAATCCATAGCCATGCCTTTTGTGACCATGGTCGAGCCTATATGCCACAAATCTAATCATGGCCGAGCCATTTTGATGATGGTCAAGCCTATTTGAAAGTGACCGAGCCCACTTACACTTGGTTAAGCCATTTTATTTCATTTTGATTCATATTATACATTGTTTAATTTCTATTCTTTTATGTTGAATCTTTCTCTTATGTTGTTTGTATTTGTTGTTTATAAGACTCGAATCTTGGCTCTCCATCTACTCGAATCTAGTCGTGCTTTGTCCTGCTTTTTGGTGTTTGGTTGTGTGTCTCGAAATTGTCATCTCTAGCTTTCGAAGGTGAGTTATCACTCTCGACTTCGTACTTATAAAATTGTGAAACAAAGTCTTGTGAATTGTAGTAGTGACATGCCATGCTAGTAATTTCATATATGCCAGTGATGTGATATTATATGATGTTATAACCTGATTATATACCTGTTTCATCACCTGTTATGACCTGCTATGTTTTACTGTTTATATTTATATTTCTATTTCTCACACTGCAAGTTCCCTCACTATGGGTTGAAATGATACATACCCGAACGGACTTTAAATAGGGAAAAGTCGTTATGAACTGAAATGATAGGCTCGAGCGATTTTTATTTGACTTGGGATTGCGGGTTTGAAATGATAAAACCCGGGATTTTAATTTATTACGGATTGAAATGATATATTATCCGTATCACTTGACCTAGGTTAGAAAATATTATACAGACCTGTGGTTAGTTTTAAATATAAATATTTTCTGAAAATTATAAGTATTTGGAATATAAAATATATGGGATTTTAACTTAGTTTGATTTTAAAATGATTTAAATAAATTTTATAGTGATTTTCTATAAGTTAAAAATTGTATAAGTCAATAAATGATTAAGATGTAAAATTTAAATGTGATTTGACTTAATAATTGAAAGTTGATTTGAAATGGAATTTTTGGCTTAACTTAGAAATAAAATATTTAGTTGTCTGTTAAATTAAAAGTTAAGCAATATAAATGTAATTTTGACTTAATAAATAAATTATGGTTAAATTTGGATATTTTATTAATAAAATTTTATTTTATTAAATCATAAGTGAAATGATATCCAAATAAATAATTTTGAAAAATGATATATGTTTTATAAGTTAAAAATGGTGAAAACTGAAATTTTAATGTTTTTGAAATGTTATAGTAAATCTCAAATTTGTATTGGCAGCATTTCTGAAATGCTGTGGTTTTAAGGTAGCATTTTATAAGTGCTGCTGTTTCTGAAAATGTACTGTTTTCTGAAATAATACTATATGTGCAGTAACGTTTTCTAAGTGCTGCTGTTTCTGAAAATGTACTGTTTTCTGAAATAATACTATATCTGCAGTAACGTTTTCTAAGTGCTGCTGTTTCTGAAAATGTACTGTTTTCTGAAATAATAATATGTCTGCAGTAACGTTTTCTAAGTGCTGTTGTTTCTGAAAGATGATATTTTTGAATGCTAATATATGTATTATCACATTTCCAAATTGCTACGAATGCTAAAATTTCAATGTTTTGAAATTGTTATAATTGAATGAATGAACTTAGAAATGCTACAACTTTGGAAATGAATGTTATTTTGAAGGATATTGACATCAAATATAAAAGGTTTAAAAATGAATGTTTTGATTTGAAATATAAACCATTTTCAAATTTATAACCACGGGTTATAATAACGATTGGTTGTTAAAGAGACCAGGATCGGATATGGACATACTCTCTGTCGATACCGAAAACCACTTTAACAACTGTGTACGCGGTGGAGATTCTAGAATGAAGTAGGATGGTGGCGACGATCCTAAAGTATTTACGTGGACCTAACTCCCGTGAGTTAGCATAAGGTGACTAAAACAGGAGCGATTCCGGGCTAATGAGGTGGCTTCTCTTATCGGACACATTCCATCGTATACCATTCTATTACTTTGTGATTGATTGGGTGCACCCCTTGATTCGGGAGTGTGGCTCGAGTTGGGCGATTACTGCGGCTTTGCGTTACCAACAGTCCGGATGCGTAATTGATATATTTACCCTAGCATTGCCTCGTTGTGCTGTGTCACCTACCATAGCGTGCTTTACTACGAGTTTGATTTGTGTTGTACCTAAGGAGTATCCTCTGGTAGCTCCAGTTTATGGGGTATTACGGTACTGTATAGACTATTGGCACACCTAAAAATGTGTTAAGGTGGAAAATATAAAGCCTTAACGCTATTTTTAAATAGTATACTTTACTGTAGACATTATTATAATAGCTAATCTTGCTACATAGTATTATAATAGCACCCCTTGACTCGCAATCCATTCAATTTCATTCTATTCACATTCACACTTATTATATTCATATCCATCTTATTAAGTTTCAATTGATCCTTCTAAAATTGACTCTAAATCTGTCTTTTCTATTTTCCATTTGACCCCATTAGTGTTATTCACCAAACTTTGTTCGCTACATGTTGTATTAAAAAACATTCCAATCCATGTTAATTTTATTTATGAATCACTCCTTAAATAATCACTTAAGTTAAGTTTCCATGGCAAACAAGTTCCGTTTCATTTTAAATCGATTCTCATTCAACTTATTTGCTTCATTTACTTAGTATATCCAATCTTATACTATAACTTGGGAATCATTCCATGTAATCGATTCTTGAACAATTTATTATATAATAACATGGTTCATACACCTACATTATTATTTACTTTACTTCCAACTTATATTACACCTTTTCCACTCACTTTCATTAAATTCACATAGATTTATTCGCTTCATTTGTTATAGTGAACGGCATTTCATTCCGTGCTAGTTTATTTATAAACCATTTCATAAAGTAATCTCTAAGGTTTATTATAGACATTCCATATCGTTACTTAAGTTATATCCAGCTTTAAAACTTAAGTTCATACCCAATCTTATCAAATCCATATCCCACATTATATTCAATTCATTTACCCTTAAATTGAATTCTTTCCTTGGCTATCAATTACTTAACCTTTTAACTTGGTTATACTTTTTCACTTTTCCAGTTTTAATAAGTTATACAACTTATTTATTCACAATTCCCTGAATTTCCTATTTAAGTTTACTCACATTCCACATTTATAACATATAGTTACACAACCACTTCACAATCCATGTTTATATTTAATTTACTCAATTCTAATTCACTATCTATTTAAATATTCAACTTTTGAATTTCCAATTCTTTTACCTTAATACCAAACCATTTTCATTTAGGTTTTACCATTTCATTTCTCAATTTATAAGTTCAAAAACTTATTTACTTAATATCTCCTATTACTTACTTGAGTCCATTTACATTTTATAACCATAACTCTGGATCATATATATCACTTTATAACTTAAGTGTATTCATTCCATCCAATAATTATAATTATAATTATATAATTATTCTACATTTCAAAATTGATATTCAATTTAAATCAATCCCATACAATTTTATTTCACTTATCTTAAGTTAAATTTCAACCCATATTATTCATTTTAACTTACTCAAGTTAAACCTTTTAATTCCAGGATTAAAATTTACATTTTCCTTTCTTATCTACACCAACTTCAATTTATAAGTTGAATTAACTGATTTCCCTGACTTTACAAGTCATTTAGATGGAAATCCAAGAATTTAATTACCCGGTTTTATTTCAAATCATTTTGAAACCATAAATATACATTCATCCATTTTTGCATATATCATACCATAACTTCGAAATCTTAAAACAACTTGGTTTTTCCCAAAAACAATTTCCCTTCGGAATTTCTAAAACGAACTTGTTTATCAAACAAGTCCAAACAAATAATCACAGCCAATCACTATGGTAGCAATCTGTCACTCAGAAACTCGAAAATGAATACTGATGATGTGGCCATCATCACCAGGATTATTTTCCAACGACTGAAGTGAGTTTAGTGCTTCCTTACTTCCAAAATTCATTTTTAAAACAATTTGTTTAAAACAATTTTTTATTCCAAAAACAGTTTCAAATAATACTCCATTATTCCCTTCAACCACTTTGGGAAACATTTCCTAATTTCCAAGATTTAAAAAAAAATTCCAAACATTTAGTTCAAACCCAATTTTAAACATTTTCCAAAATTTCCAGGATTTAAATTTTTGTTTGAATCCAATTTTAGTTATACTCCTTTGTATAAATCATATTTATATACAATTTTCTATTTGGTTATTTATAAAACCATTTCAATTTTTATAATCTTGTTTGATTATATTATTAACAACCAAACATCCAAATATATATAATAATTTCAATATTATTTTCTTTTATGCCAAAATACCGTTTGGGTAAAATTATTTCATTTACCCACTTTAAAACAATACTATGTCGGTTTACCTTGTTTAAGAGTTTAGAAACCCCTATCGATACGGTTGTACTTCCGTACCGACCAGAATTCATAAACACTACACCGATAAGTCAACACAATATAAAAACATTTTATATTCACTATCAATTATGCGCTCATATCTATTAATACAATCAACTCATTCTAGAGTACTTCTGACTCTATCTTTAATGAGTAATCCCCACCAAAGCCTAGGTATATCGCCAACCTAAGCTCTGATACCAACTGTGATGACCCGCCCTTTCGACCCTCGGAAAATCGATATAAATACACTCATTGTATAACATGACGAACGATCGAGTGCCGAAAAGACAGATTGATGAGGGAAAAGAAAGTAGGTAGGAGAAAGAAGAAACCAAACAACAGAATCTCACAGCGGACTGAATAACATATAATATGAACAGTTCTTTACACAAATCAAAAACTGTAATATACAAATCTCACATCAGAGTACACGAATCAATAGTTACCAGCCTGGACAGTTATAACAACCTGCTCTCACAATTGCTGATAACTTCAACAAAACACTGCAGCGGAATAAAATCAAATACGAGTAATACATCTTCGCCATCCAGCTCGCCTCTTGAGCTCCATAGCATCCTAACCTGAACCTGTAATACTCGGTCTGACCCGAGTATTATAATAAGATAACACCCGAGTCAGTCTGGAAAACCAACGTGAGGAAACACACTCAATTTGAATTATTAAAGTTCTCAAAATCCTTTGAAAATCAAAGGTATCTTGTAAGACCACACCACAAATAAACACGATGGGTTTTTACCTTACGATAACCAAAACATTTCATATCAAAATCCTCTGGTATTATGATAGTGTCTAAGTACAAATACTTATTCAAATAGCTGAAATGCTTGCATCTCACGTTTCAGCATAGTTGGGCACAATCAAAACCGTACGACGCTTATTGGAGAATGGATTCCATACGAATGACTAGGTACTGGGGTATCACCTGTCATAGTACATGTCTAGAAACAATGTACGGAGGACCACGCTGGAATCCCTTGCCACACAAGACCGGACTATCCCTAACCTGGATAGACCGAATATGTTATCATCCCGGGTGTTCCCACCCACTTTCGAGCTCCTTCCATGTAACGTAGTAATAAAATAATATCCGAGGGTATATAGAAAGGTGATAAACATACCCTAATTGGGTGCAACCCACTTAGCCTTGCTGCATCTCCCTTGCTTTTCAGTCATTCCCGGTTGATGAGGCTAGAGAATACGATTACCTTTTAAAGGAATTTTTACTTAGAATGCTCATTGTCCTCCAATGACAATGTTCTGATAGCATTCATCCATACAAGTCCGTTCCGGGTCCGAACGGAACCGAAGGCACTATTCCTACTACATCCATTTTGGAATCACCCTCGGGATTAGTAGCGATTAGCCCTTGCACTTCACTACTCCACCTTCGAAACAACGTTCGATATTTCCGGTAAACTCAACCGTGGTTTTTTAGGAAATAAACAGATGAAGTAAGATCGGAGACCACCTCCTAACCTTTAGTGGACGGATTTCCATAACATCGTCCCAGAAGAACGGAACGAGTTTATACGTATAGTATAACACCTCGAACGGTAACTGTACCATTTAATTCCCGTATTTCTCCCAGATATTTCCAAAGTTATATTTTTGGTCCAGATTTGATATCGGTTATTTAACTATCAAATAAAACAATCATTGAACCAAATATTCCATTTTCCACTGAAAACATTAAATCTCTTTTCAATTTAATTTATATTTCAATCACTTAAATTTCCTTATCCAAATATATGTACCGATCTTATCGAATTCAGTATATTAACAGATTATCCTTTTCAAAAATATTTAAAATCCCTTTTTAAAAATAATATGGAAAGTACCACTACGGTATCAAACCATAGATTCACAGCTCAATGGTTACGTCTCTATCCCAGAGAAATCCAAGACTTAACTACAGGCACTCACTGCCTCCGATTTACGCCATGCGAGTATACCATTACTTCCCAAAAACTTTATTTAATAATTATCTCATAAAAATGCTTATAAGTTTCTAAAATAAATTTCCAAGTTTAATCTAGGCAAATATACTTCAATAAAGCATATTAATATTTAATAATTTATCTTTTAAAACAAAAATCCTAATTAGTTCTTAAATAATAATAATAAATCTTTAACAATCATTATAAGGTAACTAACTAATAACTAATATGTTTTAAACAATTTAAAATAATCAAATAACCAATCTCTCGAATATTTTTAACAATTTTAAAGTTATTTAGTTAATAATTAAAAATCCTCTTTTTAAAACAAGCCCAATTTCTCGATTCTAATTTCACTTCGTAAATTTGGAAACCTTACTTAAACTCCAGTATAACCAATTTTATACCAATTTCCAAATTCACTTCTATTCTTAAAAAATATTTAAAATCTCGATTTTAATCCTTTTATATTTAACAATATCCCACTAAAGAATTTATTATTTAAAATAAATCCTTTTATATATTTTTATTCCAAAATCTCTATTTACAATATCCCGAATTTGTTAAGTACAAATTCCAAAACCTTTTATTTTACCCAATTGATTTGTCCAAAACTCTATATAAATATTTTACTTCAAATCCTTATTTACAAATTCTTTACCAATTCAAAACCATATTTAATTAGTATTCAAAGATACCAAAATCCAGGCTAAAAACTGCCATAGCATTCAATCAATTAAAATCACATAATAATCCATCACTGATTATTCCAACCAAAACATATATCACTATATATGAATTTAATTTCAACATTTTTGAGAAATCCAGTTGGATCCCTCCAATCTGTTTCCCTGCATCCACAGATGTTAGCACAACATATAAAAAAATACCAATTCTGCTTCGAGGTGGAATATCGCGGTATATAGGGTCATCCGCTATTATGCGGGGCACATAGCGTCTCATCTGCTATATATATGCGGGAATATCAATCACTCCAATATATATATATACTACTATATATATAATATCACATTCACTGAATTTTTTTTATCAATTCAACCATTGAATCATTAATTAATTTTAACTATTTGAAATTAATACCTGCAGTCCAAAATTGAGTGAGATTAACTCACCTTGAGTTTTAATTTCGCCAAACGCTCAAATTTTAAATTAAATCGAACACGTTCGATTTAATCTAAAATTTTAATTTACCCCAAACATTCCCAGATCTATTCCAGAGCGTAGTATTCATCGTTGCGATTCCAACGCTGCTTGTTTCGTCTGATTCTGACAACGTATGAAGAAGTTATGATTTTTACAAGCTTTGAATATAGATTATATAAATAAATTTACTTTTTTACTTTTAAAAAAAAACCTAAATCGGGCCCATTGATCATAGGTTGAAGAAATTAGAGCCGCTCCTAGCTTCTTCTTCCTCACGCTGCATTTCGTACAAACCACCTCGCACGTTACTTCCCATCGATCCCGAGCTTCCATCCTTCCCTTATATCTCGATCGAAGATCACCAATCAAAAGCTCGTCGCGAGCTCCACCTTCGGCCAGAGGCATGCTGAACTCGATCGCCCCCTTCCCCTGGAAAACGTGAACCCACGCCGCGCCTTCAAGGCCAAATTGCCATCGATCCATCGAGTTCCAGCCGACCACAACCGTTGGATTTATAGATTTCACTACACTCTTCGATTTCCTAGTTGAGAGATTTTCATGAACGCTTACGGATTAGAAGAGATTTGAGGAAGAACAAGATAAAATTTTGGCCATTGGTTTTGTATGGTGGCGGCTACGTGAATAGGGGCTAGGATTCTACTGTGCTAGGGTATATAGAGGATTATATATATTATTTTATTATTATTTTTAAAATTTACATGCTTTTTCAAACGAACTCCAAACGAAACATGCAGCCTGACGTTTATAATGTTTTACCCCTATTCCGAACACAATGGAACATGTTCCAAGCCTAATTCGATCGTATGTGGAAGATAGCTTTTTAAATCGAATTAAATTATTAAATTTTTCGATATTAAATTCAACGCGTTTCTATTTCGTACGACCAAACGGTAAATCCAAACGCTACGAAATTTGAAATCCGATAATAACACACTATTACGGATCCAATGGAACAAGTTTCGTCGAATTCCGAGACTGTGATCTGGAAGGCTATTTTAACGCGTCGTTAAATCGACGATTTTCAAAATTGAAGGAATTGCTTGAAATTCGAATATTAAAATCTTACCAACTCATTTATAATTCAAATAGAATTTATATCCATATTTGAATTCATTCTAATTCATTTTAAATCAAAGTTCAATTATTTACACTATTACTATATATTAATTTCACTATTAAATTAATATATAAATTTCCAATTTCTAACTTATCGACTTTTTAATCCCATTCAAAAATCCATTATTATAATTCTAATCCCAATAGAATTTAGATTGACTTAAAAATCATTTTTGTTCACGTTTAACTCCAGATCCGCATAATCACCCAATTTCAAATATTAAATTTATGTTTACCCAAATCCAATTTATCACTATATTTGAAATGTTAAACCATTTCACTAATTCTTCTGTATTCAAAATGAAATAATATTTCAAATCCAACATTTAAAAATAAATTTACATTTAAAATTTAACGACCATAATTCCGGGTCGTTACAAATAATAACGGTTAGACGTTGGACTTAAGGGAGTCTCGAGCTCATCTAGGGCTTAATTGTATCTTGACAAGCTATCTTCTTTCGATAATCTAATTTCTTGGTGTCTAGGCTACGACAGATCAATAGTTATTGATAAATATTAGGCGATTCATAAATATTATAGTGATTGTTCCTCCGAATGTACTTAAACCTTGGCTGCATTGCTACGGTGATTCGTGGTGCACCAAAAACCCATGTCCGTTACTTGGCTAAGAACTATTTTGTTGGGTTAATTCAAAGTTTGATTATACAAATTTGGATTAGAAGCTACTAAGGATAGAAAAGTTGCAGTTAAGTCCTTACATTCATCTAGTTGCATTGGTTCATGCATATACATACATACATACATATACATATATATATATATATATATATATAACAAAGTACCAAAGTTAAAAAAAAATTACATTTTACTTAACTTATTTCTTTTAAAACAAAAATCCAAAAGAAAAAATCTTTTCAAATCTTTTCCTTCGAGAAACAAGAAAAAAGAAAAAAAATCAAACAAAATCAAAAATCCAAAAACAAGCATTTTACTTAAGTTAGTTTTTTTAAGAAAAACAAAAATCCAAAAAGAAATCTTTTCAAAAACAAAAACTAGAAAAAAGAACAAAAACATATAAAAAAAATTTGAAAATCCAAAAAAAACAAAAAAATCAAATCTCCTTTTTGAAAATTAAATTCTTTTTGGTAAATATTTTTCCTTTAAAAAAATATAAAAAAACAAATTTTCACTTCATTTCATTCTCTAAACCTTGTTTCACTCTCTTAAACTTGATTCTCGCTTCTTTCTCTCCTTAACCTTTCACTTGTGCACGAGTACCTGGACTCGTGACACAACAATGAATCGTTTAACTCGAATGAACAATCCTCCAACGATGGCAAATGAAAACGCTCCACGAACTATCATGGATAGAACCTTTCCCGATAGAGTTTCAATCTCTTCTTGTATCACATTACCCGCTCCAATGGGTAATCACTTTGAAATTCATTCAAATCACATTGCCACACTTCCAAAATTTGGCAATTTTGAACACGATGACCCATACATCTTCCTAACAAAATTCGAACAAGTATGTGCAACTATTAAACTCCAACAATTATGCGACGATGAAATCAAACTTCGGTTAGTTCCATTCACCCTTACCGATTACGCTGAAAATGGTTGTACAGCTTACCTTCGAACTCGATCAAAACTTGAGACGAATTCGTTAAAGTCTTCTTAAAAAAGTTCTACCCTTTGGAAAAAACAACCAAAATCCGAAACGAAATTGTCAATTTTCATCAATTCAGGGGTGAACCTTTCGGAAAATATTTTGAAAGATTTAATGAGGCTTTGATAAAATGTCCACACCATGATTTCAAAAAATGGACTCTTTGCAAAATCTTATATGATGGACTTAAAAATAGTTCACGAACCATGCTTGAATCGATGTGCCAAGGCAATTTTCTCGCCCAACATTATGACGATGCTTGGCAATTTCTTGAGAACTTGGCCAAAAAATCATCCCAATGTGAACGTTCTAATGGAAAATCTATTTATTCACGATCGAGCGCACACTCGATAGGATCATCGTTAGTTTAGGAAGCAAAAATCAATGCAATGATCAATAAATTCGACAACCTTTTCTCATCCAATCAAATGAACCAAGCTTCCTAACCAATATATTAGAAATGCGACGATCCGAATCATATAGCCGATCAATGTCCTAATTCGATAGAACAACTCAATGCTTTTAACAAGATTAAGAATGACCCGTTTTCTCCAACATACAATCCTGGTTGGAGAAATCATCCTAACTTTGCATGGAATCAAAATAATTCTAACACGATTCATCCCAATTTTCAAGCGTTTCCAAATAATGCTTCGAATCCTCCCTTTCAGTCCAACCACTTTCAACAAAATTTTGCGGGTCCATCTCAAAATCAACTGCAACAATCTTTTGCTCCCCAAGACAATAAACGATTGACTTCACTTGACAAAAGTTTTGAAACTTTGGCTAAAGCAACCACTCAAAACATCCAATCCAATAGCAATTTGCAAAATTTGTTAACCTTGTACATGCAGAATACGATTCAATTGATTGCTAAACTTGAAATGCAAATGAGTCAATTAGCCACCTCTGTGAGTGACCGTGAACGAGGCACATTCCCAAGTCAGCCTATTCCAAATCCTTAAAATCAAAACAAGAACTCGAATCAAGCCCATGCTGTACAAGATTGTAATTTGAACCAAATAAATGCTATCACGACTTTGTGTTATGGTAAACAAATTGATAACCAAGCGGTCAATCCAAACAATTTACCGAAAAATCATCTTGACACTTCAAAAGAAACAAGCTCTTCTTAAAAAAACATTGAGCCAAACAACGAATCAAATGCCAATCCAAAATTTTCTTCTACCCAAGTAGACCGACCTACTGAGTATTGAATTCCATTTCCACATCGACTTCGACCTAAGAAACATTCTGATCAAATGGAAAAGATGTTGGAATTTTTCAAACAGGTCAAGGTGAACATCCCTCTTCTTGATATTGTTCAATAAGTCCCAACTTACACTAAATTCTTGAAAGACTTGTGTACTCAAAAATGACACACTCATGTACCCAAGAAAGTTTTTTTGGCTGCCGATCTTAGCGATGTTTTGTCTCAATAAATCCCGTAAAATACAAAGATCCTGGATGTCCGACGATCTCGTGTACTATTGGAGACAAAACGATTAATAAGTTCTTATTAGTCTTAGGTGCGAGTGTCAATTTGATTCCTTATTCAGTTTACCAGCAACTTGGCTTAGGTGAACTAAAACCGATGAAAGTAACTCTTCAATTTGCCGATCGTTGAATAAAGAAACCCGTGGGAGAAATCGAGGATGTACTCATCAAAATCGGTCAATTCATATTCCCTGTTGATTTCATCATCCTTGAAACACAACTTGTGAACAATCCGATGAGTCAAATTCCATTGATTCTAGGACGACCTTTCTTAGCCACTTCAAATGCCCTAATCAATTGTCGAAATGGTTCGATGAAGATTTCTTTTAGAAACATGACTTTGGATCTTAACATCTTCAATCTCGAAAATCAATCGAATGAACCACTTAACCAAACGTTGGAGGTTAGCTCCATTCAAGAAAATTTTGACAACGAAACAATTGACCTTAACAATGAACGCGAGACTGAATACGAACAACTGTTTCAAGACGAGCCGAACGAGATTGAAAATGTGCTTCCATTTGAATCCCTCACTGTTGAGTCAGAACTTCAACCAAATTCTTTGATTAAGCAACCCTCTATGTTGGAACTCAAACCTCTCCCTGATCACCATAAGTATGCATACTTAGGTGACGATGAAATGTTTCCTGTTATAATCTCTTCAAATCTCTCTCTTGATCAAGAAGCTTCCCTTCTTTCAATTCTTTCGAAAAACAAAGAGGCAATTGGATGGTCGATTACTGATATAAAAGGAATTAGTCCCGCTCTTGTTCAACATCGTATCCATTTAGTTGACAAAGCCAAGCCTGTTTATGACACACAACGAAGGCTTAACCCAATAATGAAGGATGCAGTTCGAGATGAAATTCTTAAACTTCTCGATAACGGAGTCATATATCCTATCTCTAATAGTTCGTGGGTTAGCCCAATTCATGTCGTACCTAAAAAGTCCGGACTTACCATTATCAAGAACGACGCTAATGAACTCATTCCAACTCGTAATCAAACGGGTTGGCGTTTATTTGCATTGCTTATCAAAAATTAAATGCCGCAACACGTAAAGATCATTTTCCTCTTCCTTTCATTGACCAAATGCTTGAACGATTAGCCGGCCATGAATTCTATTGCTTTCTTGATGGTTATTCCAGTTATAACCAAATTATGATCGCTCCCGAAGATCAAGAGAAAACAACTTTCACGTGTCCCTTTGGCACCTTTGCATATCGACGTATGTCATTTGACCTTTGCAACGCTCCTGCTACTTTCCAAAGATGCATGGTCACCATCTTTTCCGCCATAATCGAATGCTTTCTGGAAGTATTTATGGATGATTTTTTCATCTTTGGAAACTCTTTTTCCGATTGCTTACACCATCTCGAGATGGTTCTGAATCGATGCAAGGACAAATACTTAACGTTAAATAGGGAAAATGTCATTTCATGGTCAAACATGTCATTGTCCTTGGGCATGTCATATCAAGCAAAGACATTGAGGTAGATAAAGCAAAAGTTGACGTAATTGCAAATCTACCCATTCCCAAATCTATCAGGGACATTCATTCATTTCAAGGACATGCTAGTTTCTATCGACACTTTGTGAAAGACTTTAGTAAAATTGCTCGACCTCTGACGACTCTACTTGGAAAAGACATTCCATTTGACTTTAATTCTAACTGTGTTTCTACTTTCGAGTGTCTCAAAAATGAACTCATTTCCACTCCCATCATTTGTTCACCCAATTGGGATCTTCCTTTTGAAATAATGTGTGACGCCTAACTTTGCAGTCGGTGTTGTCTTAGGACAAAGCATCAAAAAAACTCTTCATGTCATCTACTACGTTAGTATGACTTTAAAGATGTCAACTCAATTACATGACCACTAAAAAAGAGCTTCTAGCGGTAGTCTTTGCGCTCGAAAAGTTCCTATCTTATTTGACTGACTCATACATTACGGTTTACACTGACCACTCCGCCCTTAAGTACCTTTTCGATAAAATGGATGCTAAGTCTCATTTGATCCGTTGGATCCTATTACTCCAAGAATTTGGCCTTATGATCAAAGACAAAAAAGGATCCAACAATGTTATTGCTGATCATTTATTGCGTCTTCCAAACGCACCACCTTCTTTACCGATCAACAAGAACTTTCCTAATGAACAACTCCTTTACGTTTCTATCAATCCATGGCATGCCGATATAGTGAACTATTTAGTCACTAAGGAAACTCCTTCATTTTGGTCGAAACAAGATAAATATAAATTTCTTTCCCAAGTCAAGTACTTCTATTAGGATGATCCATACTTATTTAAGTACTGTTCCGACCAAATCATTCGATGCTGCATCCCGGATTGTGAAATCAATAGTGTTCTTTCATTTTGTCATGACCAAGCTTGTGGTGGTCACTTCGGTCCCAAGAAAACAGCGGAAAAGGTTCTTCAATGTGGTTTTTTCTAGCCTATACTTATCAAAGATGCATTCGAGTTCTGTAAAACTTGCGAACGCTGCCAAATGTTAGGAAAAATCTCTTGACGAAACATGATGCCTTTGAACCCTATTCTTATGATCGAAATCTTTGACATTTGGGGTATTGACTTTATGGGACCGTTTCCCAACTCTTTCAGAAATTTATACATTCTTCTTGTTGTTGATTACGCCTCTAAATGGGTAGGAGCCATTCCTTGTAAAACAAATGACCCCAAAGTTGTTGTGAAATTCATAAAAGAAAACATCCTTTGAGGTTTGGAACACCTCGCACAATAATAGGCGATAGCGGAACCCATTTCTGCAATCGGTCATTTGAAACTCTAATGAAGAAGTACTCGACTACCCACAAGTTATCCACTCCTTATCATCCTCAAACTTGTGGTCAAGTTGAAGTTTCAAATCGCCAAATCAAGCAAATTTTGGAGAAAACTGTGAATAAAAATCGAAAAGATTGGTCATAAAAATTAACATATGCTCTTTGGGCTTATAGAACTTCGTATAAAATCAATCTTGGGATGTCTCCTTTTAGGCTAGTATATGGCAAAGCGTGCCATTTACACGTTAAACTTGAACATAAAGCATTGTGGGGAGTTAAGAACATAAATTTTGATCTTGAAAAAGCAGGCGAAAACAAAAAATTATAACTCGATGAATTAGAGGAAATTAGGAACGACGCATATGAAAATGAGAAAATTTATAAAGAAAGAATAAAAGTTTTTTATGACAAGTCAATCCTAAGGAAAACATTTTCACCAAATCAAAAATTTCTTTTGTATAACTCTTGACTTCATTTTTCCCTGAGAAATTAAAATCAAGGTGGATATGACCGTATGTGGTACATACCGTTTTTCCACACGGTGCCATAAAAATAGAAAACCCTAAGGATGGATCGATTTTTAAAGTCAATGGTCATCGTTTAAAACCTTACTTGGAGTTGGAGAGTGATCGAGAGAAGGAGCTCATGATTCTTCATGACCCACACTACGTCTAGTAAGAAAATTTAACCCTCTCTCGTAAATATGTACATATTTTTCTCTGTTACACTCATCATATCATATATTGACTGTGGGGACACAGTCAAAATCAAGTGTGGGAGGGAGTCTCATGTTCATTTTGATTTCTCATGGTTTATTTTTTTCATTTTCTTTCCAAAAACAAAAAAAACATCAAAACAAAAATTTCTTTTTAGCATATTGGTTTACTTTTGAAGAAACTATGATAAGTATACGTTTTTGGTTATTAAATTGAAATTTTTGAAAATCTACCGTCTCAAAAAAAAAAAAAATTATGATTACAATTAACTATGGTTTAACTAGTATATAGGAAGGTTCTTGAGTGATAATTATGAAGTATATCCTAATTGTAATCTTTGTTTAAAAGATGGTTGATTTAAAGTAAAGGCGATAACATTTTTGATCTTCTAAGCTAAGTGGTGCTAAGATGATTTTGCATAACTCTCTCTTTTCAAAAAAAAAGTTTTTACAAAAATAAGAAACACCTAGAGTCATGTGTTCACACGTAAGTGTGTACACTCGCCATGCTTTGTACCTTCTAACGTAAGCCCAAAAGGCAGTGCATGATCGATATATCTAGCCTCAGTTTATCTGAGTTAGGTGTATGTAAATAAAATTAAAATAATAATAATAAACACCTAGAGTCATGTATTCATACGCAAGTTTGTACACTCGCCGTGCTCTGTACCCTTCTCACGTAAGTCCGGAAGGCAGTGCATGATCGGTATATCTTGCCTCATTTTAACTGAGTTAGGTGTGTAATAATAATGTTAATATTTTTCAAAATAGAAAGAGCAAGCAATTGAAATCCAAGCACTATTTTCACTTATTTGATTCAAATTGCTATTCAAAAGAAATAAAAATGTCACTTCGCAAAACTTTGATAATCAACTAAAGGATCCATTTCATAGTTGCATTATGTTATCAACTGAGACAACTAGCTAAACTAGAGTCTAATTGTGATGATAACTTAATTTTTATTTGAAGTTTTGATCAGTAAAAGGACTAAATTTTCTCGATAATGACCAAAAATTATATTTAACTTACTCGTGTCAATTTAAAAGTAAATTCGCCATTTGTAAATATTTTTGAAAAGTTGCATCGTGTAGTCGCATTAGAATTTGCATATCACATTTGGATTTTGTGGGTAGTATCCGCAGAAAACCCTAACGAGACAACACTCGTCCTACAAGGGACACCTAGAGGTTTAATGGCTTGTTGCATAGGCTCAATGCAATCATGTTTCCTACGAAAACGGATTTATCCTGGTATTAGTTTATTCGAGGATGAATAAGAAGATAAGTGTGGGGGTATTTGATGTGCATGTAAAGTGTATATTTTTACTCCCATATTTAATATACTTTTATTTAAATAAATAAGAATATTAGGGTATTTTACATGTTTAAACCAAAATTTAAATTGTTTTCAAATCATCATTCATTCATCTTTATTTGGGGGTAAAACGGTAATTTTTTGTATGATTTAATTTTGAGAAAATTTATTTGCACATTTTTATTTTTATTTGTATGAAATGGAGTGCAAATATGAAGAGGTTTAATGGATGTATGCATGCACATATGTTGAAAGCTAAGGAAGAAAGGAAATAAAAGAATTCATGCAACATGGAGTAGCCCACATACCCACTAATTAATAGTCCATAATTAAAAATACATGCACATATTAATGGAGGCTTAAAGGCATGTTAATGGAGATTAATTAATTCCCTAATGATTACTTGGAGGTTACACTATCTCAAGGGCATTTTTGGTAGTCCTTTAAAATTTGAATTAGAGTTTTAAGCATGTATAAATACCCCTTATGTTTCATGTAATGATTCTTCATCTTTTTTTCTGCAAGTTGTAGCACAAAATTTTTGATAAATAAAATATCTCTCTAATGGCTTTTTAGCCTTGTTCTTTACTTTCATGCAATTTTATTTCATGCTTTCTTTTATTGTTATTTTTTTATGCTCTCTTATTTACTTTATGCTCTCTTATTTCATGTTACTAGCATAGATTTAATTCTTGCAATTAGTTTAGTTTTATTTCATGCAAGTAGTTAGCTCTCTTTTCTTTTAATTAGCTCTCATTTTTCTTGTTTTTATGTTGAAATCACTTTATGTTAAGATGTATTCAAATATGACTAGCTAAACCCCTTCAATTTAGGGGTAATGAAGCTCCCATGAAACATATTAAATTAACATAATGATTTCATTTGTGATCTCTCTTTTGTACTTAATGGAAATTATGAATGATGGTGGTTTATGTTTTTCTTTTAGTCAATTTGATAGTCTATGTTGACATCTCAAATAGGCTATGCTTAATCCAACATAACATAAGCTATCTGATCATTTACCTAAGTGATTTTAATGATGAAAGTCAAACTAGAATCAAAATTTGATGGTTTATGTTACTAATTCATAGTGGATATATCATATGCTTAAAATAGATTTTATTTTTAATTTCATGTCATTTTCATGAGAATTGACAAGTGGGTTTGAATGGCGTGTTAGAGTTTGACGGTTTAAGTTGTGCTAATTAATAGCACAAATAAACCATACTTATAATAAACACATCAATCATTTCTACTTAATATTTTAATGAGAGATTATAAATGAATTTTCTATTGATTTATAAGAATGATTGGAAGCGGATTTGGCTCTAAATTGCTCCTTAATCTCATAGTTTTATTCACTTTTGCTCTAGTTTTTTTCTACAATTTTCTAGTTTAAAACAGTTTCAAAAAATTTGGGCTAATTTGATTGAGTAATATTAAAAATTTTGCTTTCTCTGTGGATCGACCCGTACTTGCATACTTGCGGTTTTATAACAATTATACTATTTTTGACGGTTTTCTAATCAATAGAAAATTCGTCGTTTTTAACAATGAATGACAATCTACGATGGTGCAGTTTACTGCTTCCTGATAGATTTTCTATTGCTTAATCAACCATACCCAGTAGCTCCAGAGTTCATATACGACGATCTTCCAGGGTAAGTCGTGGGACCATCAGGAATGATGAATGTTGAAGAGCCTGTTAGAAGATATTTTGAAGTACTTGCTACTGGTGTTGCCCCAAGTGATAAAGCTGAAAGAGCTGAGAAGTGACCAATTCCTGAATAAAACGAAAGCACCAGAATAAGAAAGGGCAAAGAGTGAATGGTAGAGGAGGAAGGAGAAAGTGTCGGAGATGGTGATAGTGATTATCATGCCAGTGAAGAGGAGGGCGAATCATTCGGTGAGACGCCTTTCAAAGGTCCTAAACTTCCGAGCTCGCCCGTAAGGAGCATGTTATCATTGAAACTTCTGAAAGGGTGGAAGAACAAATTACATTTCCCCCGAAAGAGATAACACCTCAACCCTATCCTTTTGGTGATGTATTTTCCATTCTAAGCGACTTTGACATCTCTATTGGCACTCATCTTGATGATGGTTCCAACTTTAGCTTCCCATCAGGAGGCTTTGTAGACGAAGGTGGCAAAACACCCTCTTTAATTCCTTGGCGATACGGTATGTAGAGTACTTAGTGGGGCCATTGACACCACACACATCACTAGGATCACAGACATGCATTCTTGCATTCATTTACGTTCTAAAATTCGAACGCTTATACCACTTTTCTTCTTGTTACGGGTTCCATGTGTCGCAATAGATATCAAAAGCTCTCATGCAACGTTGGTGAGTATCGTGGCCAGACTCCTGATCCACATATGCCTCGCTTTGGATATCAAAGCCATTATAAGGCTAATGGAGAATGGCATAAAAGGAAGGATAGTGAAGTAGCTATTGCTCGCAAGCTGACAGAGAGAGGAAGAAAGAAAGAGAAAGGGAGAGGAAGAAAAGAGAGGTGGAAGAAAAGTTATCTCACGATCCTGCCAAATGCCAAAGAGAATCTTCTAAGCATCATGGCACTTTTGCCGGTGCTGTTCTGCCCCACTCCAAAGCTCAAACTTCATCATAACAACAAGTCTCTACTTCTCTCTCTAGCTACAATAACTCCACCTACTTCTAAGGGAGTCTCTATTCCCTCTTTTACCCTTTCGGCCGCTCCTCTATGCTTACATGTCGCATTCCCCAAGCTCTTCTTGCATGGTGTAAGTTTGACTAGGACTTCGAGGATATTCTGAAGGAAGTAGCAAATTAGAATGTTTCAAAACATCCAAAAGCACGTCGATGAAGGATATAAGTGGAAAAAGCTATGCCAAGCTCTCTCTGATGTGAACAAAATCAACTACACCAACATTAAGTTCTTTGATTCTGAGAAGGAGGAATTTGAATGGATCATTAAGAACCAAAAGGAGGACTTGTTTAAGATCACAAGAGAGAGGGACGCAACCCTTAAAGCAAAAGCCAAATCCGATAGCTTGAGGAAAGAGTTGAAGCCGACTCACGATCGTGTCGAAATCATAATGCGAAATAACTTCAAGATTGCTCACGAAGAAGGGGATGAATTGAAGAAACAAGTTAAAGAAAAGGAATTGGCTCTTACTCAAAGGATGAATTATATGAGCCAGCGATTAGACTTTCTCAGAACAAGCGGCTGAGCTTGAAAGGCTTCAAGAGGAAAATTTTAAACTCCACGAAGAGAAACAAAAGCTAATCAATGATTTGGAGCACTTGTCCATTGAAAAGCTTGCTAATGATATTGAGCTTGCGGTTTCTTAACAGGAACTTAAAGAATTTCAAGAGGTGAAGAGTAAAGAGAGAGACAAGCTCAACAAAAATCTCTAACGCTTCTATGATAATGTCATTATGAATAAAAATCTAAAGTGATTAGAGGATGACTATCCTGAAACTCTTGCTGATGCCTAGGAGAAAGTACTACGTCAGGACGCGTAGGTCGGCGATAATCGCTTCGAAGAAGAATTGATGGTTATGTACCTTGATACCAAGGACATAGAATTACTTGTTATAGGGAAGCCCCTCCTAGTTGAAGAGGATGCTAACGCTGTTGCTACCACCATTGAAGCTCTTACTGGCCCGAGCTCTTCGGGTCAGCATGAAGTGTCCACTCCAAAATTTGGAGAGTCGACGATGATTATTCCTACTTCCAAGGGGTTAGCTCCGAAGTAGCCCATGTGACTCCAATTTCTGCAGCAGTTACTTCTCATGAGCCCTATATTCCTTCCTACATGGGTTAAACAGTGGAGTATGGGATCGAAGAAGGAGAATTCACGATTTATTTTAGGGATCGAAGCCCGAGCTTAGGTATATCTCTTATTTCACTAGTCTTTGAGAAGCTTCAGCTCTCTCATGAATTCATCATTAAACTTAATCATTATATTTGCCAACTTGTAGGTCAACCACACCTTCCTTCTCCACTGCCACCTAGTCAAGGCTTAGGAACCGAAGCAATCTTCACTGTGTTGACTTTTGTTTCCACGAGACTTGTTGCTCCGGTCCAGTCCTCCAGTTCTAGGCCTGGTTCCGATTCCTAGAAGATTGAGGCTTTGGAAGAGCTAGAGGACATTTCCATGTCCTAAGAAGAAGACGTCACGATTGTCAACGCTTCGGAGTCTACTAACCCTGTCACCATGGCAGAGAGGTTAAGGGTTGATTTCAATAGGATCAAGGTGAAAGCTGAGCCTGGCACTATGAAGCCCACCAATTCTACTCTAACAAGCCCCACCTCCATGCTTATCGTACTCAAGATCAGGCCTCCTAAGACTAAGCCCAGTAAAGCTCCTGTTGGCAAATTTGATGACCCCTTTATCGCAGCCGGTGAAGTGTAACACCTCACCTCTACACCCATACTATCCAAGAGTATTACGGAGTAATACTGTCAGATAATACAGAGAATGAGGCTGTAAGGGGTACACACGTGAATATTCTCTTGGACTAACACTGGTATGTATTAAAACATCAAATAAAAAAATCATCAATACATACACAGTGTCCGTACAAAACAATAAACACATGTGCCTCCCAGATAGAACAATACATAATATGTAGTACTTCACAGAGAACACAGAGTCAATCGCAGCGATAACATATAATATATATACAATAATGTTAAAAGAATATATTATAACTCAAATATCAGCTATCTCAGTGTAATGATATACAATTAATATATATACAACTTAGTGGCTAAGTATACAGTACATAAATGTCATTTAAATATCATAGAACATCCTAATATGTCTCCCCTAAGCCTATTAAAATAAATGCTGGTCAAGTTGTTCATGTACCTGAAAACTCGGACTGACCCGAGCATTATAAAATAACACACGGGTTAGACTATGTCTAACCAAAGGTACATAATAATAATGGAGGCACAATATAATCACTAAATAATAAGTTATATTTATATATATGACCATAAATAGTCATCAAGGCATCACATTACCCAAATAACTAAAGTCTATATGAAATAGTCTATACCGATTTCAAAGATGTCATCACCCATGAAGAAATACATCGAATCATAAAATCATATGATCAATACAAATGGATGAATCATACATATCTAGAAATTGTCATCAAATCCAAAATAATTGGTAATGAGACATCCTCAAGTGAAGTCGGGTAGTAATGAAACAATGCCACTATTTCTCTCAATCTCATGTTATAAAATATCAATACCAAATCAATAGAATCAATAAGAAAGATTTGAGCTAGCTCATATCCAAAAATAATCAATAATAAGTAGGCCGTCTGCCTAAGAAGGATACGGGGTTGACCATACTCTGGACACAATCTCAGGTATAATCTCATATATATACATACTATATGTCTATCTAGTACCCACATACATACACATATATCCACATATACCGAAACTAGATGGAAGACTGACAACACGTCTGTTTGCTTCAGGAGCCACACGTGGTCTATATGACACGACTCCTATAGTCATTGGTTAGCATTAAATCTCCCCTCTCGGTATCGTGACAATGATTCAACATAGGCTTGTCAACGCGTAGCCTCTTCGGTCACGACTATCGACATGTGCCCCTATGGTAACTGACTGCTGGCCTATGTGACATAAGGGACAATCAACTATCTATCTCATGATGCGCATCAAATATCATAACAACAATAATATTGTAGCGGATCAGGGGTGCGACCCCACGATCAGGCCGCCAGGATGGATACCGGCCAATTTGGTTCACTCCTAAAACATAAAGGGAGTCGAATAAAGGTAGACAAACATATAATGTACACAACCATGTAGCTAACAAGTAGCCAACATATGTGCTCACCGTAGCGAGTCACAGACAACATCAACATACATCGTATAAGTGTCATCCACGAGCAAAGAATAACTGAATAAATAACACAACGATGTCTCATACCACCGCGTGTTACTAGTCCATTTATTCAGCGCTCATACATCACACCTGCCCTTCTTTATTCTATATAATGAGTCCAAAAAATAATCGAAAAAGTGTTACCGAAAGTCCTATACCAGACGGTATCACTAAACCGTTTATTCAGATAATTTCTCGTCATATAGAATAGATATTAATAAATCAAACTGAAAGAATGTCATCACCGTATCATATGAAATCAGTAATCAAAACAACATCAACAGTGAATCACTCGTATCATCGGAATCCATAAAGAGAAGGTAAGAAATTAGAAAACCTAGAAAAACCAAAATAAGATAGAATGTTAAATATAAATAACAAACATATACTAAATAACTAAATATTCAAGTTATATAATTTTGTATAACAAAATTAATACTCATAATTGGCTAATAAATAGTAAATATATATAAAGTTGCGTATAAGGAATGAGAATGAAGTAAATAACCATTCATCTCAATCATTACCACAAAGTTGGATAGATAACAGTAGTTTTATAACTCATACTTGCATGCATGTGAAGAGCTGACACATGTCCTTTTTATATATTAGTGATTTGTCCCATTTAGTTAATTTTCGCATATAAACACCCTACAAGTTTCAGGATTCATTACAGATATTAAGTATATGTATATATATCATATTCTTTGCAATTGCATGCATTTATATAGTGCAATTGTGAGAATATGATTTATGAAATTATACAACAGAAGAAAGTGACCATACAGTGTTTTACCAACATAACGTGCGAATGACAAGTATAAATAAAACAATGCACAGGGACAAGTTTTATAAATGGACAAATGGAAACAATGTACACAAACTGGTACAACATCCCACACGCAAATATTTGTGCACATTCACACACATACATATATATATACACATACACATACACACACAGTGATATATCTTACTGCCCTAAAATGCATCCAAGTACACGATCATACCCAGAAATATGCGCATACTCAAAATGGTAAATATATTTTCATTTTATTTATTATATATATATATATAATAAAATAAAATTTAAAATTATATTTGATTTTGATTTATCTTAAATGTAAAGATTTTCGTATTTGAAAGTATATATTACTAAAGGGGGATTTTCACTTCAAGGGCTTATTTGTGCAGGTAATAAGTTTTAAGGACACTATTTTAAAAAAATTAGTTTTAAGGACATTTTACAGGAAAAAAGATAAAAGAATTTATCATTTTCAGTTATACAGAAATAATGATAAAAAGATTTATCATTTTCCTGTATAACTAAAAAAGATAAATGAATTTATCATTATCCTGTAAATTGTCCTTAAAACTAATTATTTAGAAATGTTGTCCTTAAAACTTATTACCTTGAAAATAGTAGTCCCTCAACATAATTTCCACTTACTAAAGCTTGTTCATATAAATGGGGTTGCGCACGCGCCCATACGCACCATAAAAAAACACTACAAACAAATGTCCTTTCGTACCAATGCAACAGAGTTGTATAGAAATTTAATAAAAAGAAGCTATGTATCAATAAAATAGTCAAACAAAAATGAACTATAACAAAGTAAATGCACGCACTACTAGAACTACAGTATATAGCCACGATAAGGTTTCAACGGCTGCCAACCGGAAGTTTCAATGGCTACCAACGGCTAGTTATTTTTTAACAAGCCGTTGGTAACCGTTGTAAAAATGCCGTTTGCGACCGTTGGAAGCCGTTGGAATTATTCGTGTAAACCTGCAGCAAGCCGAGAGCAAACCTCATTATCTCCTCCTACCACAAAAAAACCCAAATCCTTCACCATTTCCTCCACTCCTTTTTTCTTGCTTCCAGCCTCCCCACGCAACCGACAGCCACTCCGACACCATCAATCAACACCGGCGGCCTCTCTCCATCCAAATACACTCCAAAATCAGGTTTTGCCTAAAATCCTAAAATTTTAAATTTTGCTAATTTTGTGTTTAATTTGTTGTTATAGTTGTATCTAATGGCCTATTGATTGTTTATTATACCAAACTAAGTGCTAATTACAATTATTACCATCCAAATGTCCAAATTGTTTGTGTATATATATTATGCACATATATACATATGTTGATAATTTAGTGTAAATGCGCATTTGAGTTAGCGTTAGATTGGTTAGGATTGATTTAAATTATTTTGTGTATGTTTTGTAAAATATTAGGCAAACATGAATTAGTCGAATATTTTACGAACATGAATTATATCTTTTACAAAATATATTAGCATTAGATAAGTATATAATTTAGTATATATACACACATGAATTATATATTTTGCGAATTAGTAAAAATCATATAATTTACTATATATTTAATAAAATAGTAGAATATAAATAAAATAATGCATAATATGCTTTATTTTATATATTTAATAAAACGATAACATATAAACAAAATTTAAATCCCTTAGTGAATTTTTGGTCCCGTCTGACAAGTGTTGTATATGATCGTTGTATGAATATTCGTTTTTATTGCAAAACGGATATTCATATTCATCTGATACAATATTTGTTGGATTTGTCCCTGTATTGGACAAGTTA
Organism: Allium fistulosum; assembly: GCA_030737815.1. Classification (NCBI taxonomy): domain Eukaryota; kingdom Viridiplantae; phylum Streptophyta; class Magnoliopsida; order Asparagales; family Amaryllidaceae; genus Allium; species Allium fistulosum. The sequence continues at coordinate 697,709,539 of CM060904.1, forward strand.
CAAACACTATAAAGTAATTACGTTTCATAAATCATATCGTTATAAACGGTTCACAAAATTTCGACGGCATTTCCTTTTCGTTCCTTGTGTACATGCATATGTGTACGATACAAGGAACACGGGGGAAATGCTGCCGAAATTTTGGGAAATCGTTTATAATGATATGATTTAAGAAATGTAATTACTATTGTGTTTGTAATGGGAAGTAGGATGATCGACCATCACAAAAGGTACAAAAATGTAAACAAAATAGCAAGAAATATAACTTTGTATATAAACGAAAATGGATTATAAAAAACAGTAAAATCTAAATGTGTTTATCGAATTTGATTAATAATTTTTTTACTATTGATCATAGGTTTTACAGTAGGAAAAATGGTCGATTATTTTATTTGTCGGAGCTGGATGTATCAAAGAAGAGAAATGTGAGGCTCGATAAGTAAACATTTTCTTAACAGGGTAAATGTGTTTGTCGAATTTGATTTAAGTAATATTGGAAACGATGTAGAAATTCGTTGTCCATGTATTAGGTGCAAATTGTTGAAGCATTTAGTACCGAATATGGTTAGGATTCATTTGCACCAATATGGTTTCGTAACCAATTATTTGGTGTGAGATTGTCATGGAGAAATTATAACACATAACGAAGAACAGTCAATAGAGGTCATTAGTGATGAAGTTAGTACGACGAATCTCATAGAACAATTAGTAATATTTTCTCTTTGTACAGGGGCAAGTGGACTTGGCGGAGCCCGATGTCGCCATGGTTCAGCGCCACTGGAATTCGAAGGTCGCCAAAAATTACAGGGAGGTAATGTCAGCTCTTAAAAAATCGAGGAAGAAACCGAACTGGATGGGCGCTTCCGTATGAGATCCTTGGATGAGTTGGTGGGAGACCGACGAGTTCAAGGTAAATCTACCAAATATATAGTTAATTATTTCGCAATTAGTAAATATAATATTCAATTTAAATTGCAGGTGGAGTCGGAGAGGAACTCTGCCAATAGAAGTAGGAATCCTGTAACGCATCGTGGCGGATCCAAGTCTTTTCAACATCACCGTGAGGACTTGGTAAATTTATCAATTATGAATCTAAACCGTTATTACATTTTTTATATTAATCAGTTCAGTAATTAGCTATGAAAAATTAAAATATATAAATTATTTATTGCAGGAAAGATCGCTTGGACGTCCCGTGTCTATGATGGAGGTATTTACCCGCACCCATGCATCAAGACAAGCAGACAATGCTGGCAATATTACATATCAGTGGGATGATGATGATAAGGCGACGGCTGCATATGTATGCATATTTTAAATCTTATTTTATTAATATCGATAAGTTTAAATCCTATTCTACTAATTTTAACCTGTAATTGTTTATTATTTTATGCAAAGTTTCAGGAGGCACGGGCAGAGCTGCTTTTAGAATCGGATCGCGATGAGTTGACGGTAGAGGAGCAAGATAATATTTTCGACGTTATTATGGATCCGACGCAGCGGAATAGGCGCTATGGCTATGGAAACCAAGCGGTAATCTTATAAACATTGCAATATTATATTTAATAAATTAACCTATAGATACACTATACATATGATGATTTCTACCTGGGTTAAATCTAACATATACGTGATTTATAAATATTAGATAAGTAAAAAAGGAAAAATATACAAAGATATGTGATGAAAATGGATGAACCAAAAAAATATATATAAGAATACTTTTAACACCTATATATTGTATTAAAAAGAATCTCTTTCCTTGTGGTATATATTCCAAGAAAAGGGTTCGCTATTTTACATTAGGAACCAAAAACATGAACCAAAAAAAATATGCACCATTATCATTTAATAAAATATGCATTTCCTTGTGGTATATGCATTGCTTAAGATCACATCATTTACGTTTCTATATTTTAAAATATGCATTGCTTAAGAAAATGATTATAATACAAATGTGAACATCTCACATTCTATTTGCAGGTTCGGGCAGCTCATAAGGCGTGTGACAAAGCTGAAATAAAAGAGCTTAGAGCCATGGTTGAGCAGCTGCAAGAGCAGGACCGTCTTCGCGCTATACAAATGGAGCAGCTGAATCAATGTTTAGCGTAGTACGCGCAGAGGCATGGTTCCTTCCCTTCGTCGTCTGGTGCTTCCGGAGGTGATGATGATGCTTGAGAGGTATGATGATTATTGTCTTTGTGGTTGGTTATTGTATATATTGACTTTGAGGTAGTGAGGATTGTGTTTGATGGTTATTGTGCATATATTGACTTTGAGGTGGTGAGGTTTAAGTGTTTGCATTGTATATATTGACTTGAATATGGAGTTGGTGTTGGTGAGGGTTTTGTTGTTTATGTACATATTGACTTTGAGTTTGGTTTGAAAATGTAATATTTGATGTTGATTTTTGGTTGTTTATATTGTTTGTGGTATAATGTGTTGGATATGTGGTATATATGTGAAATGGAGTGGAAATGGAATGGAAATAGATTTATATTGATTGTGTGTGGCTGGAAGGTGAATGGCTTGCTGTTATAAAAAAAATTTCACCCAGATTAGCAACGGCTACCAACGGCTCTTTGGTCATTTTAAACCAACGGCCTCCATCGGCTAGACGCCGTTTGAAGCCGTTGGAATAGCCCCGTTGCTTCCGTTGGAAGCCGTTGGAAAGCGTGAATGCTATTCCAATGGCTCCCAACGGCCGCCAACGGCTTGAAGCCGTTGGAATAGCCGGTTTCTCTTGTAGTGACGGCAAAATTTAAATTCCCAAAACAATAGCAGTTACTAAAAATAAATGTTAAAATATACAATCTCAGCTTTAATAATAGTTGTAATAGTTTTAGTGTCACACTTTCTTGGTATCAATGTGAACTACAAAAAACGTTCCTTTATATATTATTAAATCTTAATCACTTAAAAATAGGATGTAATATTAATTTTTTTTAACAAATTCAAACGCCCTTAAAAGCAGGATCTAATAATTAAACATGTTTTACAAATTCAAAACGCTTCTGAAAATAGGATTTAAAATTAAACTTCCTTTACAAATTCAAAATACTTCTTTACAAATATACAAATCTTAATATCACTTGAAAATAAAAAATTATTTTTTTGATTGATTTAAATATATAAAATTTATAAGGAAAACAATTTATAAAAAAATAATTCACGCGCCAAGCGAGTGCCGTAACATATTTTTAATACCAATACCTTTGGTGTTTTTTTAATATCAGCGTGAACTACCAAAAATGTCCCTAATGCCAAATTTGAATATCACTTGAAAATATGATCTAACAATTAAATTTCTTTTACAAACGTCCGTCTACAAATATTACAAATCTTAATATCACTAAAAAAGAAGATCTAACGAATAAAGATTTTTTTTACCAATTTAAAACATCCATCTACAAATACTATCAAATCTTAATATCATTTAAAAATATAATATAACAAATAAATTATTAATTAATAATATATGTTGCAACTTAGAAATAAAATTTAAACTAACAACATATGATTTCAACCTAAAATGATCAAATATTTCTACAAATCATTTTTTTTGAATGTGCCAAACATATACAATTTGCAGAAAGACAATTCATGCACGAAGCAAGTGTCATCATCACGTGCGAAGCGCGTGCCATGACGCTCGTATCACTAACGCAAGAGCTTTCACCCCCAAACTTGCGCTACTCCATTCATTTCTCCCACAGCATACCCATGCATATATACATATATTATATAAGATGATAACTAACATCTATTGAAACATTATAAGTAAATCTATTTACAATTTATCAAACTTATATTTATAAACTTAAATGTGTGTGTATGTGTGTGTGTATGTATATATATATATGTACATATGTATATATATGTGTATATATATGTGTGTGTATGCTACATATGAAAAAATTATAAACTAGAATCATGTATATTAGAAGAGTATATTTCAAGTATATATATTTATAAACAAAATACTCTGATGCATAACCTTGCATTTGCATGACCAGTTTACAAAATCAGGTAAAGGAAACTAGAAGAGAGACTAAAATCAATGAAGATCAACAACTAATGAAATATACAGGAAGAAAGAGGACACATTCATTTCATCAAACAAAATGGTACACGCTAAAACCAAGCAACAAGAGTAACTCAAATCTATTTAAACTGATGCACGCACACACAGGGCTTCATACAAAAAAACACATGCTTAAGTACTAAAACAGACACACAACAAAACCCACCAGTGCATTGCTTGTCCACGATCGGTCCACCGGTCGGTGGTTGCCTAGAGCAAATTGCTCTAGGTCGAGCTTTCTTAATCATTTATTACATATATATTTATATAGAAGTGCATTATGTGTATTTATTTTTTTTTTTTTTTTGGCAATGCCAGCGGGGTTAACTGGGCCCCTACCAGTTTTATTGCAACAAACAATAAAAAGAGATACAGAGAAAAAAACAAAGAGGAAGAAAACTGAAAAATAAAAAAGTGGAAGAAAACACAAGGAAGAGAAACTACAAAATCATGCCCAAGCATGTAACATAGACAGCGGGATGCTACTAGCACAGTGCTTCAGTTGCTTGTGAATACTGCATTTCATATCTGTCCATAAGACCATGTCATTCCTTCTAACATTTTCAAAAACTCTTAAGTTTCTTTCCCTCCAAATCACAGCCACGAAGACCTTTAAACACACAGTTAACACTCTACTTTCAACCGTTCTCCATTTGGTTGCTTTGAGTATTATGTTCCACTGTATGATGCTAGTGTGACCAGTAAGATAAGTACCAGTTTTTCCACCTAAGTGGAATAGCAAGTTGTGCAAGGCAGGGCACTCAAAGAAAATATGATCGGTTGTTTCCTCTTCAATTTCACAGAAAAGGCATTGCATGGGACAGATCATACCAACCTTTTGTAACATAGATCTAGTAAGCAAAGCATTGTTGATCACTTTCCACATCATAAGATTGTATTGAGGGACAGTATCAGTCGACCATATAACTTCATGCCAGAGAGCTGCAGGCAATGGATCACTTTCTGTCAGGGAATTATAAACTCCCATAACAGAATGTGGTTTCCCATTCCACTTAATAGAGTTGGATTGTATGGCAGTGAAATTAGTTTGTTGTATTATATCCCAAGTATGCTGGATTTCTTGATTACTGGTGGTAGGCAACTGTATATTTCCATTAAGCAAGTAGGAATTAGCATCAGCAGATAAGGAAATACCTGTTTGCACTATTTGTGAGAAGGAAAATAATTTAGATAAAATTAGGCCTTGTCTACCCCATGGTTCGTTCCAAAACTTCACCTTTGAACTGGCATTAACTGAGTATTGAATAAATGGCAGAAAGACCTCTCTATACTTAAGGATGCTTCTCCAAGTCCAACTACTAAGTTGAGGGATCTCCATAACCCAGAAATCCTTGTTCTTGATATTGTGATGCCATGTCCATTCCACCCATAAACTATCCCTTTTATTTATGATGGCATCAAACTGTTTGCTAATAGCCGCTATATTCCACTTCCTTATGTCTAAGATTCCAAGCCCACCAGACTTAAAGGGAACTTCAAATTTTGAAAAAGCACATGGGACAATTTTCCTGTTGTGAATGCTTCCTGTCCAAAAGAACCTACTCATAGCAGATCTGAGTAAATGTAATAACTTGATAGGAAGAATGATAGTGCGAGCCCAGTAAACAATAGAAGAGAAGACAACAGATTTTATGAGAACAAGCCTACCAGATTGAGTTAATTTCCTATTATCCCATGCTGTCATAATCGAAGTTATCTTGTGATATAAAGGATAACAGTCATTTTTAGTAATTCTTTTAGTTATAAGAGGCAGTCCAAGGTACTTCATGTCATTCTCCATACTTGCAAAACCAGACTGCAGATGAAGTAAAGCAGCTTGTTCATTACTGATACCAGAGACTAGCATAGAAGATTTATTTTGGTTTATGGATAGGCCTGTCATTTTGTTAAATTTATGCAGAGCTTCTTTAATTCCATTCAGAGAAGGCAACTCAGGCTTTGTAAACATCATGACATCATCAGCAAACATGATGGATGTAATTTGTTGATGAGAACACTTGGGGTGGTACTTAATTATTTTCCTGTTGTAACCAGCTCTTAGGGTAACTGTTAGCACTTCCATAACTATCAGAAACAGGTAAGAAGATAACGGGTCTCCTTGCCTGATACCTTTTCTTCCTCTAAAATTTCCTACTGGTCTGCCATTAATCACAATAGAGTAGGAAGGTGTGGAAATACATACATATATCCAAGACACAAATATTTTGGGGAATCCCATAACAGCCATGATCCTAACTATGGATTCCCAATGGATTGAGTCGTAAGCTTTAGTTATGTCAATTTTCAGAGCTGCAGCAGGGGTGCTATTGCTTTTACCATAACTTTTGAGAAGTTCTTGAGCCAAGAGAACATTATCAATGATGTCTCTGTTTGGAAGAAAAGCTGATTGATTATTAGAGACAACAGAAGGAAGAACTGAGACTAATCTGGCTGCTAGAATTTTAGATATGCACTTGTACACTACATTACAACAAGATATGGGCCTAAAAGAGCTAACAGAGGAAGCGGGAGAGCATTTGGGAATTAATGCTATATTGGTACAGTTGATTTCTCCAAGAATCTTGCAAGTATTAAAGAAGTTGTGTATTGCCTTGCAAAAATCACTTCCAAGAATACTCCAAGAGCTTATAAAAAAAACTACATTTAGACCATCAGGGCCACCAGATGAGAGTTTGTTCATAGAGAAAAGGGTTGCCTTGATTTCTTCATCAGTAACAGGACTGACAAGAAATGAAGCTTCCAAATTATTGATGTTTGGGAGGACAGTTTCAGAAATTAAGTCAAGATCTGGTGTAAAGCCATCTATATTACCATACTGCTTGGTGAAGTATTGTATAAGTGCATTGTCAACAGTTTCAGGAGTAGAGTGCAATATGCCTTGGTCATCAGTTATACTATGAATGTTTTCTCTTGCCTGCTTAAGTTTGATAGAATCATGGTAAAACTTCGTGTTTTTGTCACCTTCATCATGCCATTTTTTGTGTAGTTGTTGTCTCTTCATGTTGGCTTCAAGTTCCAAAGCAGAGTTAACTTCTAAAAGTAGTTTTCTTTCTTCATCAGCTGCTTGTACGTCAAGAGGATGTTCCATCATAAAATCTTGCTTTATTTTAAGTTGCCGAGTAAGAGTAGCAGACAGCAGACCACCTCTACCAAAGGTTGTAGAGACCCACTGTTTGATAGCTTGCTTAATGTACTTGAGTTTCCTGCAAAATTTAAACATGGGGTTACCATAACAAAAAAAATCTGCATTTGCTTTTGATATCAGAACTAGAAAGTGTTCATGCTTAGCCCAAGCATTAAAAAATTTGAAACTTCTTTTTTCTCTTCGCAAATGGTTACCAAGGGACAGGATTTGGGCTGAGTGATCAGATAGGATAGGTTGTGGGAGGAAAACTGTAAGGTAAGGCCAAAGAGATAGAGCTTGGAAATTGCAAAAGGAATGATCAATAGTTGTAAAGGTACGCACTCCACTTCTGCTTCTATTATTCCAAGAGTACTTGGCACCAGATTTATTCACCAACAGTAACTCAGAATCAATAACAGCTTGGTTGATTGGATCAAGATCCCTAGGAGTAAGTGGGTTGCCACCGAACTTGTCATTAAAACTAAAACAAGAGTTGAAGTCACCCATCACCAGCCATGGATGAGAAGCTTGTCTTAAAGGAGGAATAGTTTTAAGGAAAGCATTCCTTGATATGGTAGAATTGTCAGCGTACACAATTGTTAAGTAGAAAGAGGTTTGGGTTTGAGTAAGAAGCAAGTGATAATGTATAGATTGTCTACTCGAAAGAATGGGAGAAAGAGTTATTTCAGAGGGGTTATACAAAACAAGAATTCTACCATAAGAAGCTGAATCTAGGTTATGATGGAAGGACCAGGTTGGATTGATGTAGTTGACAGCCTTTTGAGATAGTGGAAGATTTAGCTTAGTTTCAAGAAGGCCAATGAGGCAGAGGTTATATTCAGAGATATAATTCTTAACTTGATCAAGTTTCAATTTGTTATGAGCCCCTCTGAGATTCCAAGTTGCTATTTTTGTATGCATTATAAAAACTATTGAGAAGAGAGGGGGTTGTTTCTTCTCTGAGCTGACAGAGATCTGGATCTTGTTTGTATCTTCCTTTTTTGTTTTGTTGGGGGTGTGGGAGGTTGGTTGGGTGAGACAGGAGATGATGTGGTAGGTTGGTTGAGAGAGACAGGTGTGGGGGTGCTGGGGTCAGGCCAACCAGGGATGGGAATGGAAAAATTGTAGTGAGAAAGAGAAGATATTGGGGATTGTTCACCTTGCTTGGATGTTACTAATTGAGTTATCTGGGTTTCAAATGTTTTGCACCAATTGTTGTCAAGATCAGATGAAGATGTATCAGTTGATGTACATACTTTGTCAGTTTCTTTTCTATGTTGCTTGTTACTTCCATTTTCCTTTTTTTCTTTCATTTTTGTTGTTTGTTGTTCTCTAGTTATTGGCTGATCAAGTGTGAACACAATAAAATTGAATATAAAGTGATGTAGCAGATGTTTAACAGCAGTAAATAGAAAACGAAATGGAAATGTGGATATATTAAAGTTTAAATGCCAATAATATGTAGATAGTTTAGCAATAACTCAGTGAAATTTGCCTGCATAAAAATCATGCACACATATTGATGCAGCCCAGAATGATCAAGTCCTAGGTCGCGACCGACCTAACATGTTGATAAGTCACGTGCGACCTAAGGAGGAAGCTAACGGGCTAAAACTTTGTGATAAGTCGTGGAAAGTTGAAGTCTTAGGTCGCGTACGACCTAACAGGTTCCAGGATGATGAGGTAATAGAAGAAGCGAGTTATGCAAGAACATGAAAGCCAACGACCTATGATAAGTCGCAAAGCCTTAGGCTGCGAGGCCTTAGGTCGCTCACCTTAGGTCGCTCGAAGAGTTCCAGAAGCAACGCTTTTAGGTCGCAAGGCCTTAGGTCGCGAGGCCTTAGGTCGCTCACTTTAGGTCACTCCGATCTTTCGAGTACCAGCTTTGACGAGTTACGACCTATGATAGGTCGCAGAAGCGAGATACGACCTATGTTAGGTCGCTGATGTGAATGCCGCTTTATTTTAGGTCGCTCGACCTTATGTTCTGAGAAGATAGGTCGATGCCGTCTATTTTTAGGTCGCTCACTGTTTCTTAAGTCGCATGAAGTATTAGGTCGTTAACGACCTATACTAGGTCGCTGATGGAGGCTGATGTATTGTAATATGTCAGTCGTAGGTCGCGTGTGTTGTACTTAGGTCGCGTGATGTAAATATTATAAGTCGTGTTTTTTGTGTAACTTGTATTTGTTAAGTCGCATGGCTTTGTTTTTAGGTCGCATTTTGTTAGGTCGTTGCCGACCTAAGTGTTGTCCAGAATTAAGTCGTGTTGAGTTGTAACTTCTATAAATAGCGGAGTGTTGGTCATTTGTAAAGTTTAGTTGATTTTGAATAAAACTTTTGTTTGTTAGCTTTGTTCTTTCATTAAATTGGTAGTTGAGTGTGATCTCCTATCTCCACTTTCGGCAATCGAGTGCGCTCGATTCAACGACTGCTGAAGCCGATTCACGGAATCTAGTGCGCTAGATCAACGTCGAAGAATCATAGATCTTTAAACACGGTATCGTGCGCGATCAACGTGTTTGGGATAGCTAGAATCCGGTATCTTTGGATCAACGGATTTAGGCCATTCGGTATCTTCTATTCCATCGATTGCTACTTTCACAGATTCATCCATTTCAGTATTCCGCCGCTGCATCATTTGGTATCAGAGCTAGACTTAGCCAATCATAGCTAAGCCGAGTCTTGGAGCCAATTCTATTGAAGAGTTTGAGGAGTTAGTGAAGCCGAGCTACATCAAGCAAAGCCAATCTAAGTAAAGTTAAAGTCGAGAGCTATTAGAAGCCGTGCATCATTTGTTCATTCAGATTTGTTCAAGCCGAGAGTTGAAGTTTGTTTCATTTGACAATGCCGCCGAGAAGAGCTAATCGTCATCAAAATGTTGAAGATTTGTATAAGCGAGAGGATGCCGAACAAATGGAACAACGCATTAGTAACAAATTCAATGAGAAGTTGGATGAAGGTATTGGGAGGTTAGAGAAATTGATGATGGACATGAACCAAGGTCAAAGAAGAAGGTCGCCAATCTCGAACCATGGAGGAAACAGAGTTTCACCATCGGTTACGGAAGCGAGGAGGGTGTAGCCACAATCTGATCGAGGAAGAAGAGAATCATCAGTTTCATTGAGAAGAGAACATCATGGGTATAGAGATGAAGAGAGAAGAACTCCACGTGAGTTTGCACATGAACCAATCATGATGATGATAGACAAAGTAGAAGAGATATGCGAGATCATAGAAATAAGGGTGGTCGAGATCGTTATCGAAGTACTTCTATCTTTGAAGAAGATGGTGGTAGATGTAGTGTTCATTCTCGAGATCGAGACCAAGTTCGAAATGCATATCGGGATGTTGAGGATGATCGACGATGGGAGTCGGGAATGAAAACTGAAATTCCAGAATTCAAGGGAGGAATGGTGGCTGAGGAGTTTTTGGATTGGTTGTCTAATGTGGAAGAAATTTTTGACTTTAAGGAGGTTCCTGAGCATAGAAGAGTGAAGTTGGTTGCTACTCGTTTGAAAGGAAGAGCTATGGCATGGTGGCAGCAAACTAAACTTACACGGGAGAGAATGGGGAAGTCAAAGATTGAATCTTGGGAGAAGATGAAGAAATTAATGAAAGCTACATTCTTACCATATAATTATCAATCTCTTATGTATCAACGATTACAGAATCTGAGACAGGGCACGAAATTTGTGAATGATTATGCGGATGAATTCTATCAGTTGATTGCAAGGAATGACATCATGGAGACAGAAGAGCAGTTGACAGCTAGATTTGTTGGAGGGTTGAGAATGCAGATACAAGATATGGTGAATATGTTTGATCCCAGATCTGTTGCTGAAGCACATCAAAAAGCTATCGCTTGGGAGAAGCAAGGAAGGAGAGGTGGTGGTGTGTTTACAAATTCCCACAATCCAATGAAAGGGGCTAGTAGCAATGCGAATGTTTCGAAGGCTGTTGCGAAACCGGTTGTTAATGAAGTTGCTAAGACCAGAATCAATAGTGGTATCAAATGTTTCAATTGTCAGGAAATAGGTCACAAAAGCAATGAATGTATGAAGCCAAAGAAGTGAACGATGATTGCTGAGGCAGAGGAAGATGATGTAGAAGCTGAATGTTCTAATTCACTACATGATGAGGAGGAAGAAAATGTGTCGGGAGATGAAGAGTATTCATTGATGATGAAGAGGTCGTGTTTAACACCAAAACAGGAGGAGGAAACAAGCTGGTTAAGGAGTAACATCTTTCAATCAACATGTACTATCTTGGGAAGGGTTTGCAAGTTTGTTATTGATGCAGGAAGTTGTGACAATATTATCTCTACATAAGCGGTGAAGAAGTTATCATTGAAGACAGAGAAGCATCCGAAACTTTACAAGTTAGCTTGGTTGAGGAAAGGTGGGGAGGTAAAAGTTGGACGAAGAGCTTGTGTTAATTTTTCAATTGGGAAGAAATACAAAGATGAAATTTGGTGTGATGTTGTAGACACGGATGTATGCCATCTGTTGTTGGGGAGACCATGGCAGTATGATAGGGCTGTGCAACATGATGGACATGCTAACAGTTACAGTTTCATGTTTGAGGGTACAAAGATTACTTTAATTCCTAAGAAGCGACAACACGAAGAAAGAAAGTTGGAGGAGATTGAAGAGTTGAAAACTTTGTTATCATTGAAGGAGTTTGTTAAGGAGGTAGAAGAGGAGCTTGAAGTATTCTTGTTGATTGGACGTGAGAATCAGGAAGTGGTTGAGATCCCTGAAGAAGTGAAACCAATGCTGGGAGAGTTTGACGATGTATTTCCTGAGGAGCTACCAACGGAGTTACCGCCGTTGAGAGACATTCAACATCAAATTGATCTTGTTCCAGGAGCTGTGTTACCTCATAGACCACACTACAGAATGAGTCCAAAAGAACATGAGGAGTTGAGAAGGCAAGTGGAAGAATTGCTTGAACAGGGACGTGTACAGGAAAGTTTAAGTCCTTGTGCGTTGCCAGCTTTGTTAGTATCAAAGAAGGATGGAACGTGGAGGATGTGCACTGATAGTAGAGCACTGAACAAGATTACAGTGAGATATAGATTTCCTATGCCTAGATTGGATGACTTGTTGGATCAGCTTAGTGGAGCTACTATCTTTTCGAAGATTGATTTGAAAAGCGGTTATCATCAAATTCGAATCAGACCAGGGGATGAATGGAAAACAGCGTTCAAGACACGTGAGGGGTTGTACGAATGGCTGGTTATGCCGTTTGGTCTTTCGAATGCACTGAGTACATTTATGCGGGTGATGAATCAGATCTTTAGACCAATTATCGGGAAGTTTGTAGTGGTGTATTTTGATGATATACTGATATATAGTGGGAATCCAGAAGAACACTTGCAACATCTGAGAGAAGTGTTGATGGTACTGCGACAGGAACAATTTTATGCTGCAACGAAGAAATGCGTGTTCATGACGTATAGTGTTTTATTTTTGGGGTATGTTATATCGGGAGGAGGTATACAGGTGGATCAGAATAAAGTTGAAGCAATCAGAAATTGGCCACAACCCAGGACGATAACCGAAGTTAGAAGTTTTCATGGTTTAGCGTCATTCTACCGAAGGTTTATTCCACACTTCAGTAGCGTGATGGCACCAGTTATTGATTGTATGAAGGGGACGCAATTTTCATGGTCGGAGGAAGCAGGGGTTGCTTTTGAAAGAATCAAGGAACTTTTGACGACATCACCAATTCTAGTGTTGCCAGATTTTCAGTTGTTGTTTGAATTACATACTGATGCATCGAAGGTTGGAATTGGAGGGGTGTTGAGTCAGAAAGGACGTCCTATTGCATATTTCAGTGAAAAGTTATCGGGAGCAAAGATGAGATATAATACTTATGATGTGGAATTTTATGCTATCGTACAAGCTGTGAAACATTGGAGACATTATTTGTTTCACAAAGAATTTGTTTTATATACTGATCATGAAGTGTTGAAGCATATGCAGGGACAGGACAAGATTGCGGCAAGGCATGCTTCATGGATTGCGTACTTACAACAATTTAAATTTGTGGTGAAGCATAAATCGGGAATTACAAATCGAGTGGCAGATGCATTGAGCAGAAGGAATCATGTGTTGACTACAATGAAGGTAGAGGTGACAGGGTTTCATGTGTTGCCAGAATTGTTTGTCGATGATCCTTACTTTGCGAAGTTTGTAGATGAAGTCAAGGAGGGAAAGACAGATGAGTTTGTATTGGTGGATGGCTTTCTGTTCAAAGGAAATCAATTATGTGTACCAGATTGCAGTTTACGGATGAAAATTGTAAAGGAGTTACATGAAGAAGGACATGTGGGTAGAGATCGAACATTGCAGCTGATTTCTCAATCTTATTTTTGGCCGTCACTGAGAAAAGAAGTGGAGAGATTTGTGGAAAGATGTCATATATGCCAAGTTTCCAAAGGAACAGCGACGAATGCGGGATTGTATATGCCCTTACCCATGCCGATTAGACCATGGGATGATATCAGTATGGATTTTGTTTTAGGGTTACCTAGAACTCAGAGGGGAAATGATTCAATATATGTTGTAGTGGACAGGTTTTCGAAGATGGCACATTTTATCGCTTTTAAGAAGACAGCTGATGCCGTCCGTGTTGCGGAGTTATTCTTTAAAGAAGTGTATCGCTTACATGGTTTACCAGAATCCATTGTTTCTGATCGGGATACTAGATTTCTAAGTCATTTTTGGCTGAGTTTGTGGAAGATGGTGGGAACAAAGCTAAATTTCAGTAGTGCTTACCATCCGCAGTCCGATGGTCAGACTGAAGTTGTTAACAGATCTTTGGGAAATTTGTTGCGGTGCCTAGGGAAGGATAATCTGAAGAGTTGGGATATGAAGTTATGTCAAGCAGAGTTTGCTCATAATCATGCTATAAACCGAAGTACAGGTTTCAGTCCATTTCAGATAGTGTATTCAAGTTTACCAAAGGGTCCGTTGGATTTGACGATAGTACCACAACCCAAGGGGACAGTTAAACGGGCTGTTGATTTTGTTGATGGATTGACAGAATGCCATAAAATCGTTCAGGAACGATTGGAGAAAGCAAATGAAAAATATAAACGATCTGCGGATTTGAAACGAAGAAGTGTTGAATTTAATGAAGGAGATCTAGTATATGCTGTACTAACGAAAGATCGTTTTCCAGTGGGAGCATACAATAAACTTAAAGCTCGAAAGATTGGTCCTGTAACAATTGTGAAACGGATCAATGAAAACGCTTATAGGTTGAAGCTACCGGAGGATGTGTACACGTCTGATGTGTTTAATGTTAAACATCTGATACCGTATCATGGGGATGAGCTTATTGTGGAAGAGGAGGGCACAAATTCGAGGACGAATTTTTCCCAACCAGGGGAGGATGATGCAGCCCAGAATGATCAAGTCCTAGGTCGCGACCGACCTAACGTGTTGATAAGTCGTGTGCGACCTAAGGTGGAAGCTAACGGGCTAAAACTTTGTGATAAGTCGTGGAAAGTTGAAGTCTTAGGTCATGTACGACCTAACAGGTTCCAGGATGATGAGGTAAGAGAAGAAGCGAGTTATGCAAGAACAGGAAAGCCAACGACCTATGATAAGTCGCAAAGCCTTAGGTCGCGAGGCCTTAGGTCGCTCACCTTAGGTCGCTCGAAGAGTTCCAGAAGCAACGCTTTTAGGTTGCAAGGCTTAGGTCGCGAGGCCTTAGGTCGCACACTTTAGGTCGCTCCGATCTTTCGAGTACCAGCTTTGACGAGTTATGACCTATGACAGGTCGCGGAAGCGAGATACGACCTATGTTAGGTCGCTGATGTGAATGGCGCTTTATTTTAGGTCGCTCGACCTTATGTTCTGAGAAGATAGGTCGCTGCCGTCTATTTTTAGGTCGCTCACTGTTTCTTAAGTCGCATGAAGTATTAGGTCGTTAACGACCTATACTAGGTCGCTGATGGAGGCTGATGTATTGTAATATGTAAGTCGTAGGTCGCGTGTGTTGTACTTAGGTCGCGTGATGTAAATATTGTAAGTCGTGTGTTTTGTGTAACTTGTATTTGTTAAGTCGCATGGCTTTGTTTTTAGGTCGCGTTTTGTTAGGTCGTTGCCGACCTAAGTGTTGTCCAGAATTAAGTCGTGTTGAGTTGTAACTTCTATAAATAGCGGAGTGTTGGTCATTTGTAGAGTTTAGTTGATTTTGAATAAAACTTTTGTTTGTTAGCTTTGTGCTTTCATTAAATTGGTAGTTGAGTGTGATCTCCTATCTCCACTTTCGGTAATCGAGTGCGCTCGATTCAACGACTGCTGAAGCCGATTCACGGAATCTAGTGCGCTAGATCAACGTCGAAGAATCGTAGATCTTTAAACACGGTATCGTGCACGATCAACGTGTTTGGGATAGCTAGAATTCAGTATCTTTGGATCAATGGATTTGGGTCATTCGGTATCTTCTATTCCATCGATTGCTACTTTCACAGATTCATCCATTTCAGTATTCCACTGCTGCATCACATATAAAATTAAACAGAGTATGTATGTGTGTGTATATATAAACAAGGTCAGCAAGGTTAAAATGAAGAATGAATTGCAATACAACTATATACTAACAAATGTAAACTCCTGCTAATGTATCACTATACTAAATTTAAGTACTGAAAATATATGTTGAATGAAGGAAGTGGACAATCAAAACAAAACTCATGGTCAACCTACTGGTGTGCCAGTAAATATATGCGTAATCCCAGGTTCGGCAGCTTAAATGCATGAAACAGGTACTCATAATCTACATATGCACACAATAGAATTCACGCACGTATATAGCAAGCAATGTTGGGTTGAACAGTGCTAGTCAGTTCGACCAGAGATATTAAATCTGGGCATTCTCTGATAATTGACGAGGCATAAATGATACCTAGGCAGAAAACTACATACATATATGTATGTATGTATGTGTATGTATTTATTTATATACCACCTTAATTAAACATATGCTTTGTGGGAGGAATCTCACCTAGGATAGTTGCGTCTCTTTTTCTTTCCTCACTTTCCTGCTTTAGGTTATGCGCGCAAGTCAAAACCCATCATCCGAAACATCGCACTCAGCAACATTAACAATACAGATGTTAAATGGTATATATAATCTCCTATTTGAATTAGCGCAAAGCAAAATTTTGCGGAAGTTATGGGATACTTAGTTCCCAAATAGAAAATGTTTTGTGTGTGCTCAACAATAAGGCATCTCTGGTGAATATATTGAATTCTTGTAGCTACTAAATAATAAATATAATATGATGCCAACTTGTAAAACATCCTACCTGATCCAACTTAATATAAGTTGCACCCATTCTCTCAAACAATCTTTGCAGGTAGACATGAGAAAGTAATCCAAGCTGTAGTTGAGTAGGGAGACTGACGGAATCATTTGTTGTCCGCTCAAAATTAGAGTATCTTATTGTTATTCTAACTCATATATGTAAATATAAATATGATAGAAAACTTAAAATATAAACAAAAAAATGAAAAACTTTGAGTTGTAGTTTCATGTAGCTGAAGTTTAAAAATTCATACATGAAAAATTACTAAAGAAATGTTCCATGAAATTCTGTTCTACTGTGTTTGTCCAACCGTATTCTTAAATTTTTTAACTCACTAGCTTCTTGGTTATGCTTGCAATTATATTTAGCTTCGTACATAGCTGAAACTGACTTTGCTACCACCATTGTCTTATTCTTTTACTAATTGAGATTGTGGTATATTACAAATCTGATATGAATTGTAATTGAAAGAAGAAATAAGTTGTATTGATACTAATCGGATTGTACAAAAGAAATACAAGAAGTAACATGTATTTATATAGAGCAATAACAATTGGGCCTTAGCCCAATAGACTGATGATCTATGTCATTAAGCTTTAGTGGTTTGTAGCCCTTTGATCTTGTGTGATCTGATGGTTGTAAGAGAACGAAAGCAAGTGCTAGGCTACAAGTTCGGTTGCCTTGTTATGCTTTCTCTTCAGATAGCCGCCTTCAATTTTATCTAGGGTTTTCTCGTTCTCCCATTTCTTATCTTCTTATTGTAAAACTTTCAGTTCCTCTTTCAATCTGACGAAATTTCTAGCTGAGAGAGCTTTGGTTAAGATGTCGGCACGTTGATAGTATGTGGTAACGTGCCTTACGTCCAATTTTCCAGCTTCTGTTCTCTCGCGTACAAAATGCAAATCGATTTCGATGTGTTTTGTACGTGAGTGTTGAATGGGGTTGGCAGAGAGAGAGATGGTGCTCAGATTGTCGCACCATACTATTGGCTTTCTTCGATTGTTGAACCATAATTCTGACATTAGGGTTTCTATCCAAGTTATTTCGGCAGTGACGCTTGCGAGTGACCTGTATTCTGCCTCCGTGCTAGAACGTGACGTGGTAGCTTGCTTTTTCATGCACCATGAAATCGGGTTTGGTCCGAGAAATACACAATATCCAGAGGTAGATCTGCGGTCATCCACGTCGCTTGCCCAATCTGCATTACTGTAAGCATTTATATTTATGTTGTTGCAAGCTTTTAGGGATAAGCCATGGTTTTGAGTCCCTTTTAAGTATCTGAGGATGCGTTTAACCGCCTTCCAGTGTTCGTCAAGGGGATTTTGCATGTGTTGACAAACTTTATTTACACTATAGAAGATGTCAGGTCTAGTTATAGTGACATATTGTAGGGCACCAACGATACTTCTGTATTGTTTGGTGTTCTCGATAGCTTCACCTCTATGCTTTGATAAATGCAAGTTAGTGATCATAGGAGTAGGTAAAGATTTGGCTTCATTCATGTTGGCTCTTTTGAGAATTTCACCAATGTATTTCTTTTGGGGTAGGAATATTTCTGACTTGGATTTCCTTGTGACTTGTATACCCAGGAAGTAGTTTATATCCCCTAGATCCTTGATGGCAAATGTTTTATCAAGTAGCTGTATTGTATTTATGATTTCACTATCATTATTACCAGTAATAATGATGTCATCTACGTAGACAAGAAGATAAATGATGTTGCCATTGTTCTTCATATATAGTGAATTGTCTGATTTGGTGGGAGTGAATCCAAATTTCAAAAGAGTTGCTTTCAGTTTTTCATGCCATGATCTTGATGCCTGTTTTAAGCCATAAATGGCCTTGTGTAGTCTGCATACCTTATTATCTTCTATGATGTACCCTTCTGGTTGCTGCATAAAGACTTCTTCATGAAGGTCTCCATTTAAAAAAGCATTGCACACATCTAGTTGTCTGATTTTCCAATTTTTGCATAAGGCTAAGGTTAGCATAAGTCGAATGGTAGTGGGTTTTACAATTGGAGAGAAAGTTTCGTTGAAATCAAAACCATACTGTTGTGAGTAGCCTTTTGCAACCAGTCTGGCTTTGTGCTTGGCTATGCTGCCATCAGCATTTTTCTTAATCTTGTAGATCCATTTGCTCCCCACAATGTTTTTGTATTTTGGTTGATCAACTAAGCTCCATGTTTGGTTCTTTATGAGTGCATGATATTCCTCATCCATGGCTTTTTTCCACTTATCATGTTTGATGGCTTGTTCATAATTTTGTGGTTCTGTGTTGCTGATAGAAACTGAGTATATTTTTGGTTTAAAAATTCCACTCTTTGACCTTGTTGTCATATGATGGCCAGTGGCTGTAGTATTTTGTTGTTGTTCCTGATCACTTTCACTTGATGTGTTTTCTGACATTTTAGTCTCATTGGATGTGTTGTTCCCATTGCTATCAGTTTGTTGTGTATCTTCATATGGTTGTGGTACCATGTCTGAATATGATTTGTCTGAACTGCATTCTGACCTTGTATCTGAGGCACATTTCTGTGTTGAGGCTTGATCTTTGTCATTTTTGTTTGTGGTGAAATGTTTAGATAAGACTGGAATGGGTTGTACTGTAATTTTTGTTGCATCTGATTTTCCTCTTGCAGTAGCACCTTTTTCTGCAAAAGGGAATATGTGTTCATTGAATACAACATGTCTTGAGATATAAATTCTCCCCTTGTTGTCTAAACATTTGTAACCTTTTTGATTGTTAGTATAACCCAAGAAAGTACAAGGACTTGACCTTAAACTTAACTTATGCATGTTGTAAGGCCTAAGATATGGGAAACAAAGACACCCAAAAGTTTTCAAAAAATCATAATTGGGTTTTATGCCATAAAGCTTTTCATAGGGGCACATGTCTTTTAAAATTTTAGTGGGCATTCTATTTATAAGATAAACTGATGTGTAGAATGCATCACTCCAGTATTTCATGGGCATAGAAGCTTGTGACATTAGTGTTAGACCAGTATCTACTATATGTCTGTGCTTTCTTTCAACTAACCCATTTTGTTCTGATGTATAAGGACATGTAACTCTATGAAAAATGCCTTTTTCTTAGAAAAAAGTTTTAAGAGGTAAAAATTCCTTTCCTCCATCACTTTGGAAATTTTTTACACTATTACCAATTTGTTTTTCCACAAGCGTAATAAACTGTTTTACTATGCTAGAAGTTTCATATTTTGATTTAAGGAAGAATATCCATGTATACCTGGAATAAGCATCAACTAAAGAAAGATAATACCTGTGGCCAAGAGATGAGACATGTGGTGCTGGACCCCATAGATCTGCTGCAATCAGACTCAATGGCTGACTGTGCACTGTTTCAGACCTAGCAAATGGTAATTTTTGTATTTTGCCAATCTGGCAGTGTGTGCAAGTTTCAGAAATAGGTACATCATCAAATTTTATTTTATTATCTTTCAGAATTCTTTTTACAATGTCATTACTGGGATGTCCCAGTTTCTTGTGCCAACATTCAACAACATTTCCTTTGTTTAATATGCTAGTATTGACATGATTACACCAGTTTCCCCCTATATGGTCTTTATTTGACTTGATGGAAGTGAATTTGTATAAGCCTTTGTCCAAACTACCCTGTAACAATATGTTTTTGTTTAGTAGATCCCTAACTAAGCAAAAATTAGGGTGAAACTCGAAGTATACATTATTGTCGTTGGCAAATTGAGAAACACTTATCAAGTTTTTCTTGATTTTGGGTACTCTTAATAGGTTGTTTAAAAAAAATTCCCTCTTACCTATAATACTGCCAATTCCAACATGTGATATACTTATAGCTTCACCATTACCCATACTTATAGTTTCCATACCTGAGTAGCCTTTGTTCCCAAGATTCAAGTTTTGAAGGTTGTTAGTGACATGATTTGTTGCTCCTGAGTCTGGGTACCAGTCTTCGATGTTTAGATCTTCTGATTTGACTAAGTCATCACCATTGCTGCCTTGTGTCTTGAAACCATCACTATTGGTTTTTGTCTGTTGATTTATTTGAGCCATGTTGATATTAGGCCCCTTTTGACTTGACTGTCCTATGTTAAATTCAGAGTTGAATCTGAAATAACATTTGTTGGCTACATGGCCAAACTTCTCACATATTTGACACTTTACTCTGTTATTATAGTTGTTTTGGCCTCTGCCTCTCCCTCTTTGAGGTTGATTACTTCTTGGTTGTTGATTGTTAGATTTTGGGTTTTGGCCTTGTGTGTGTTTTTGCTGATTCTTGTTTCTTGGATTGAAGCCAGATGCATAGTTGACTGACATTTCTGATTGCATTGCCTTTCTTTGCTCTATTCTTTCTTCGTGAGCAATAAGGGCAGACTGCACGTATTGTAGGTTTGGAAGTGTCTTTTGTGATGCAATAAAGGTAACCACTGACTCGTATTCTTCATCTAGACCATTAGTTATAGTGAGGATTTGTTCACTGTCTGAAATCTTGTGACCCACAACACTTAGTTTATCACATAGGTTCTTGATTCTAGCAAGATAGTCTCTCATGCTCATATCTTCCTTTCTTGCACTTTGTAACTGTCTCTTGTAATGCATTATCCTTGATGCCGATTGTGAATTAAAAATCTGTTCAATACATGACCATATTTCGTGAGAGGAATTGCATCCAACAACTTGTGATAGTAGGCTTGCACTTATAGAAGACAGAAGCCATGAAGATAATAGTCTATCTTGTTTTTGATAATTTGCATAATCTGGGTTGCTAACAGCATTTCCCTCTTTGTCTTTCTTCGTGACAGGTGGGATGGATATTGTGCCCTTGATATAATCTTGAAGGCCATGTTCTTTTCAAGGCTGTGTCAATTTGGTACTTCCACAAGATGTAGTTATCTTCATCGAGAGGGATGGTTATAACATTGCTCTTGAGTTTGACAAGGGATGGTGCAGTTTCCTTTTCCTTATTTCTTGATGTTGCTGATGTTATGTCATCTTCATCATGATCCATTGTAGAAATTTGATAAGAACTGATTATTGCCTTGTTTCTTGAATAGGAAAAAGGTGATTTTGGCAAAGCGATATACTGTGGTCAGTATCACCAGAGAAATCTTGATGTGATCAGGAAGTCGACTGGGGCTTTCTTGATATGGCACTGATGAATCTTGAAAAAATGCTTAACTGTTGCAGCCGGAAGTGGAGATGAAGACTGTGTTTTGATCCCTTCTTGGTGTGGCACAGTTAGGGTACAGATGTTATGCTTGATCAGAGAGGTTAACTCCCCAGTGATGAGTGTATATTCTGAGGGGAACGAAGTGATACTTCGTCTCAGTGATGATCAGCAAGGAAAAAATGCCTTTAGGCCATTTGGCTCCGATACCATATTACAAATCTGATATGAATTGTAATTGAAAGAAGAAATAAGTTGTATTGATACTAATCAGATTGTACAAAAGAAATACAAGAAGTAACATGTATTTATATAGAGCAATAACGATTGGGCCTTAGCCCAGTAGACTGGTGATCCATGTCATTAAGCTTCAGTGGTTTGTAGCCCTTTGATCTTGTGTGATCTGATGGTTGTAAGAGAACGAAAGCAAGTGCTAGGATACAAGTTCGGTTTCCTTGTTATGCTTTCTCTTCAGATATGTAAAATACAATGCTGTAAAATGAGGACAACCATACTAGTTTTTTCTTGGAAAAATGAGTGACTAAACTGACATATGATTATATCCAATGCAGCTACTCGAGAGGAGTAAAATATCAAAACAGTGTTGAGAAATTTTAGAAAAGATAACAAAAAAGTACATGTATTATCTATTTATGCTTAACGACCCAGTGAAGATACGGTCATGAGCATACAACATATGAGTTATTGAATACTGATTTTTATAAATACTAAATATATTCTTGAGTGTGGCAGCCAAAACATACTGATATTTGCAACATAAAGATAATAGATATATGAAAACACAATTAATTTTCTTAATGAATGGGATAACTTGCCGCGGCTCCATAGAACTTGGGATAGAATCGAGACTTGGAGATGGACAGTTTGCTTTTCAAGATAGAAGATATAGCAACACTAAGGTTCTTGTTAGCGTCAGGAGTCAAACATCCAACCGAAACAAGTTCTTCCGTTCCCCCAAATGATATAGCCACTAATCCTTTGAATACTATCATTGCATACTATCATGTAACAAATAATTTTGATATTAACTTTGTGAACAATTTCACCATTAATATAGTTCCATATCATTCTTCAGGAATTACATGCAACTCAACACCATATAGCTTGTATTTGTAGTAAAATGTAACAAATTATTAAAAAGAAGTGGCACATACTGTGCAAATGGTTATGTGTTGCACGCGCAGAAAAGACAGTTTTCTCGTTTCAAGATTTAGAATACATGTACATTATAGAAATTTCATATGTATCAAATTATTGCAAAATAATCAACCACCAAACAATTATCAAAAAATAATTTACCGAGCTGAAACAAACTGAAGCCCGAATGTCAACAGGACTACGCGCTGATTTGAAGTGAAAAGGGCATTGTGCTACGCATAGATAATTTTTTTTATTATTATAAACTTAGTTATCTTTTATAAAATTTAGTAAACTTGATTAATACTTTATAATTATTACATTATTATAATTATTATAAACGTAGTTAATTTTTTATTATTAGTATTATTATATAAATTTGGTTACTTTTTATAAAATTTAGATAAGTTGGCCAATATTTTATAATTTTATTATTATTATATAAATTTAGTTACAATTTATAAAACATAGATAAATTGGTTAATATTTTATAATTTATTATTATTAGTACTAGTATTATTATTAATATAAACTTAGTTAAATTTTATAAAACTTATAGTTAATTTATTATTTATTGTTGTTGTTGTTATTTTAAACTTAGTTAATTATTATGAAACTTGATTAATATTTATAAACTTAGTCTGTTTATTATTGTTATTACTACTCTGACTCTTATTGTTGTTGTTAGTATTATTATTTTAAACTTGGTTAATTTTTATAAACTTAGTTAATTTATTATTATTATTATATATATATATATACTTGGTTATTTTTTATAAATCTTAGTAAACTTGATTAATATTTTATAATTCATCACTAAATAAACTTAGCTAGATTTTATAAAACTTATAGTTAATTTATATTTTTTTTGTTGTTGTTCTAAACTTAGTTAATTATTATGAAACTTGGTTATTAAATTATTAGCTTTTAACATTGAGATATACGAATAACAATACTATTAACTTTTAACATCGAAATATATGATTTGGTTCTTAAGTTATGCTTATATTCAGTATTATATAGTTATCTGTGTAAATGCACCTAATCTTTATCTATCACTAAATAATATGTAAGCAGACAATTTTCTAAAATCTAAAGTAGTTAATAACCAGTTTTTGATTACAAGCAAAATACAAAAAAAATCTAGATTTATCAATTTATTCTTTTATGGTTCTAATTTTTTTGCTACAAAATAATATTTTAAAGAAAACCAAAATATTTTAAAGGATGAGCCGATCCATTGTGTAGTGTATATTAAAGTTTTGGGATTTGTCAAAATCGAAATAATTTATTAATTTTGTTATTGAATAGATGAAAGTGATATTACTATAAACAATATTTATAACTTCAGGTACTTGGTTACGATTTTCTTCAAAATGATAAAATAAATGTACCATTTAATATATTCACTATCTTTTCCCATGCCCAATGACCCATGCTCCTTTCTTTTTATCATTCGTCATGGTTCATGAAACTATTAATTTTTATGTAATTTTATATTTTCCTATCATACTTCTTGTGCTTTGGCTGATACGTTGTGTATATCTCAACGGTTGGAATTTTTAAAATTGAAATTTGACTTTGCTTCTTAGCCACTACATGCCACCTCACTGAAAAGGCATCTTCACATGTAGCCTGATAGCATATATGTAATCAAGTTCAAGCAGATTTAATTTACAATAAAATTTTAATTCATTCCATACTTATTTGTAATTTGACAAATTAAACTTCCTGGAGTTGTTTAGTGTGTATTAAACAAAAATTTACTATATACATCTAAAATGAGAATAGATATTTAATTTCCACTTACTTCGAATGAGAAAATGCACATAGAACAAAATGGTAACCTTTTTAACATTACTATTTAGTTATTGTACAAACATCTGTGCAATTATATATAGACCAACGGTGTCTGTATATAATTTTCTACCCTATGGTCAAGTGATACGGATATTTATCATTTCAATCCGTAATTTAAATATATATACGGGTATATATCTTTTCAACCCGTAACCCCAAATTCAATTCAATTGAAAATCGCTTGGGTTTATCATTTCAACCCATAACGATTTTCTCCTATTCTAAAGTCCGTTCGGGTATGTATCATTTCAACCCATAGTGATTCTATACTAATAGGGAACTTGTAGAGTGATAATAGATATGATAATAATATAACAGACATATATCATCAATATAAATAACAGATAATGGTGTCAGATGTCACAGGTTAATAGATACAGATAATGGCATATTTATAGCAATACAAATAACATGTAATGGTGTCAGATGTCACAGGTTTACAGATGCAGATGATGGAATATATAGCAATGTAAATAACTAGCAGCAGCATATTTCAATTGTCGTTTCAATTAAAATCAAATTTAATAAATAAAAGAACGTTAATCGTGAGTGATTGCTCACCTTTCGAGGCTAGAGGAGTTTGACAATAGAACAAGCTACGAATTCAAGCACGAATTCCAAAGCAGGTTAAGATTGGCACGAATTCGACGGATAGAACTGATAAATAGGAACCGACGAGAAAAACAATCAATTTGATAGAACATAAATATTTGTTATTTTATTAAAATCAATACTTTAATCTAAGATAAAATTAAAATAATATATATATATATATAGTTAAAATAAAACACATACTTATAATAATAAAATCGATTCGGTTCAAACCATTTAAAATTCATGTATATTCTCTACAGACCTATATATAACAAACAAAATGATATAGGGCTTATATAAATTCATGTATATATATAAAAGCAATAGATGTTAAATAAACCTATAAAAACATCTATATACGTAAGTCAACATATTATATATAACTAATACAATTATATATGCAGACTTTGAACAAATATACAAACCAAACTTATACCTAGTTATATGAGATCCTGCTATAAACCATTTTCATTTTTTTATATATGCAAAAAAAAGTATATACAAAATCATACCTCTACCCAGTATATGTAGACCAATATATATATATATATATAATTACAGTTAAATGTGATATACAATCTACACGAACATATTATGCAAATAAACTAATACATATACACTAAACATATATACTTACATTATTTGTTAACATAGCAAAATTTATAACATACTGACATAATTAGAAAATCTATATAAACAACATACTATGAAATTTATGTATACTAGCATACATAAACTGATATACAAAATATCCTATATATAACTTGTATAAACAGCGAAATATCAAAATATTATATGTACACAAAACATCATGTATACCACCATATATATACTGTACTACATAATATATATAACTTGCATATATACATAAATAATGCTTCTGTCACACGATATATATAACATATATATAATAAGAAGATGGCTGCTACAGAAAAAAAAATTAAGTAAATAAAGTGTCACTTGTGGTCGGGCTCGAGAAAAACAGGGAGAAACTCGGGTCAATGTGGGGTTTTACTCGAGCCAGGCATGGGGTAGTGGTTCAAGCAAGCAGGTCCGGTTGGCTTGGGGTCACGCTTTGGGTCAGGCGCGGAGAAACGTGGGTCTTGCTTCGGGTTTATGGATATGGGGTCGAAACTTGTAACGACCCTGAAATTTCGACCCAATTTTAAATTTTGAATCCACTATTTTAACATAAAATGATGGAACTTTCTTACGATTTCAATTAGCGTCCAAACTTTGCTTATAAATTGAGCCTAGACGGTTATAGATATGGGAAAAGTTTCGTTGGAAAATACCGCAGCAAATTTCGTGCGCGTTTACTTCACATCAGTTCATTTTAAATGCGAAATTTTTTATCTTCTGAACCGTAATATTTTTACATAGAAAAATTCTAAACCATCTTCTGATCAAGATGTCATTTTTCGTTTTCCAAATTTCGGACATCTTCAGCTCCGTCGATCTTATTTTTCGGCAGTTTTGCTGCATTTTTCACAATGGAAAATTTTCAAATTTTATAATTTACTCGTACCACTGATATCTTTATACCGTTGCGTTCGCCTCATCGCGCTGATCAAAATGGTATATTTGTTTGTGTCAATCGGAGTTCGGCACTGCGAACTATAATTATTTAACGAATTGCAAACGGGTCCGTTACGCAGCATAAAACGGTACCCATTCTCTCCAACGTTCAACATCCTAACAGCCTTTGACTATTCAGCTACCTAGAAACCCAACAGCCTTTCGGTTACCGTGACAATAAATTTAGACTTTTGGAATCCCAATACCACTTTATATAAACAAGCTAATTCATAATTCTTTGGTTTACATTCTCAAACTCATTTTGGTTCGTACTCCATCTGCCTTCTCATCTCTTCTACGCATTTCATGTTTTATATTTTTTTTGTTTTTTTTTGTGTTCAAGACTTTCAGCAGCACCCTCTTCCCAAACCCAACTCCCCTGACCCTCCACCTACCCACCCGCCTGCCCACCAGCCACCAGCCTCCGCCTGCCCTCGCCCGTCCCCTCCGCCTTCGCCCGAGCCACCCAGTCCCATCCCCCGCCGCCTGCCGTTCCACCTCCCCTGCCCAGTCCACCAGACCACCCGAACCCAGCCCAGTGCTTCCACCCGCCCTGCCCAGTTCCGCTGCCACTGCCTCCCTCGCCCTGACCAGTCTGCCACCCAGCCTCCTTGCCCACTGCCCTACCGCCCAGCCTCCAACCCCACTCCCCTACCGCCTTCGCCCGCCTCCCCTTCGCCCGTACCCACCAACCCCAGCCCCACGCCCAGCCCGCCACCCGCCCTCCGCGCCACCCAAACCCAGCCCGACCCACCTAGACCCGCCCTCCGCGCCACCCAGACCCAGCCCGACCCACCCAGACCCGCCTCCGACCCGAACCCAGACCCAGCCCGACCCGAACCCAGACCCAGCCCGCTTCAGCCCGCCTTACCCCGACCAACCGACTCGCCGCGTCAAAACCCGCTTAGCCCGCTTCCGCGTCCGCTGCCATTTTTATTTTATTTTATTTGTTCTTCTTTTGATAAAATTATATATCAGTTATAATTTGTAACTTATGGAATCCTTTATGCTTGGTCCGCGCAGTTCCAGTTGAGGCTAATTCAGCGATCTAGGCTTCCACCCACCTTATTTGCATCTAGTCTTTATTCGTATTCGTGCTTGTGTCGTCTATTCCAGTCCATTCATTTTCGTGCTTCGCCGTCATCTTCCCTAACCACACAAGGTGAATATTTCATTCACGACTCAATCTATTATGCTATGATAATCAAGTGATATATGTTATTGATATTAATTTGAATGTTAAAATGGTTGATGTTAAATTGTGATTTGAAGTTAGATATGAAAATAATTATGACATTAAATTGTTATGTGATGTTTGGTTGTTAATAAAAGTGATAATTAATATGAAATTTGAATTAATATAGGATAGTCCGAATTTCAAAATAGATTATATATGTTGAACTTGTCCCTTTAAATGTTAAATAAACCGACATGTAGAAATAGGATCAGTTATACGTTGAACCATTGAATGTATGGTTGCTGTAAAAATTTGATAATAAATGCCAAGTGAAAACCTATAATGTAATGATCTTTAATCCGCATGAAATGATAGTGTGGATTCTAGGAATAATTTTATTTAATTTACATAAATAACAAATGTAAATTAAATACGATTATTTCGAGATTATTTAAATAAACGGTTAAATTGTTATGTATGCTTGCTATTGCTTGTTTATTTACTTTGACACCATCCCAGCTATCACACTGCAAGTTCCCTTTGTTATGTTTTGGTTTATGTATTTATTTATATTGGGTTGAAATGATAAATACCCAAATTGAACAACTTTGGCCTAGGATAGATAATTAAAAATAAGAAACCCGATTGGTCAACAAAATCATTTTGGAATTGAAATCCATTTGAAATTAAGAAATGAACTTAAAATTTGTTGAAAGTAAGTAACGAAATCAATGGATTTAATTGTAATAAATTAATAGATTTAATTGTAATGAAACGATAGATTTAATTGTAGTAAATGAATAGATTTAATTGTAATAAATCAATGGATTTAATTGTAATAAATTAATAGATTTAATTGTAATGAAATGATAGATTTAATTGTAGTAAATGAATAGATGTAATTGTAATAAATCAATGGATTTAATTGTAATAAATTAATAGATTTAATTGTAATGAAACGATAGATTTAATTGTAGTAAATGAATAGATTTAATTGTAATAAATCAATGGATTTATTTGTAATAAATGAATAGATTTAATTGTACTGAAACGATAGATTTAATTGTAGTAAATGAATAGATTTAATTGTAATAAATCAATGGATTTAATTGTAATAAACGAATGAATTAATTGTAATGAATAAATGGATTTAGTTGAAATAAATCAATGGATTAGATTCATAGGATTAATTGCAATAATTAATGGACTTAATTGTAATAAATTAAGGGATTTAATTGTAATAAATTAATAAGTGAACTTAATTGTAATAACTTAATAGATTAAATTGAAACGGATTAATAAATCTATTAATTTAGATAAACGGATGGACACGTTTAATTGAAATAAGATTCGAATAAGTAAGTTTTTAGAATCTAATAAATTGAATTTATTAGATTCGAAATTAAACATAATTTGGATAAATTTAATTAAGTTGGAATTTGTTATAAATTTAATTTGAGATTAAGTAACAAAGTGACCTAAAGGAATGTAAAACCAAATAAATTTAAGGAGTTGATTTAGCTGTTGAAATTGATTAAATCAAAGTGTTGATTAAATTTAATGTAACGATGAATGGGAATAGGAATTAAATTGAAATTGAATACTTAAGTATTGTTAACTCAAGGACTTGAACTAAAACTCCATTTGGAAATATGATTTTTAATGTTCGAAATAAATTAAATTGTGAAATGTCAAATTTTAAAAGTCAAAACTTGCAACTTGACTTCTGGACTTTGATTTGTTTTAAACTTTAATATTAAATGACCATCGGGTAATTAATGCGTAGTTATTAAAGAGACCGGGATCGGATATGGACATACTCTCTGTCGATACCGAAACCACTTTAATAACTAATATACGCGGAGTGTTGATCCAGAACGAAGTGGATGATTTTGGTGAACGCGTTGACTGAAGAAAGAGAACGATTTTGGATGACCCCTGACATGACTAAAACAGGAGCCGCGCCGGGCCATTGAGGTTCGCTACCTCTAGCAGACACACTTCTTCGATACCATATCTATTACTTTTGTGATTCGATTTGGGTGCACCCCTTGATTTGGGAGTGTTATTCGCGGTGTTGAGATAGTAGCTGCTATGCTCAACATCAGCCCGGATCACGCAACTACTAGTATCCTAGTTGGTATCGCCTCATGTACCTTGTCATACTGATTATCCTATTCGCGACCACTACGTTTTGTTTTGTACCTTTAGTATGTGGATTGCCCTCTGGTGACTTCCGGTCTTGGGGAAACTACGGTCTTGTATATGCTCTTGGGAATAAAATGTGTTAAGGGTGGAATGGGCCACGACTTAACGCTATTTTGATATCATACTTTACTGATTAGACCTTATCTATTTAGCGTATTCTATTGTATATATATAGATAGTTTATCGGATCCTTAAAGATGTGTAACACATTCATCTTTGAGTTATGAACTTTATTATTTGCACCTGATTATCCTGTATAAGATTTTGAGTCCTGACTCGAGTGTTTCTTTTGTATATGCTCGGGTCAGTCTGAAGCTATCCAGTTGCTGATCAAGGTTGGTTGAAGATGCTGAAGACTTAGCATTTATCTTTATCAGTTATTTCCTTTCTAGTATTTGATGAACTTTTGTATTGAACATCTTGTATTTCTCTTTGTCACTTTATGTTGAGACATTGTTGTATTCCTGTAGTAGCTTCATGGACTACTATTATGATGATGTACTATTCCGCTGCATTATTCTGTGACTATTCTGTGTCTGTGATGTTGTATTGATTCTCATTTACATATATGTATTCATAATCCCATAATGATTCGTGTTTTGTATTATTTAAGTTGGCATGTGTGGATTATTGTCAATTTAAATGGTCCAAATATCCGGGTTGTTACAGTTGGTATCGGAGCTTCGGTTTCCCTGAAAACCTTAGTTCGGGATTATGAAACTCATTAGAGATAGGGTAGCAATACCCTAGAATGAGGAGAATCGATTCAATATGCAAGTCCCTTCTATTCAAACTTCTTTGATTCGTCGATTAAAATTTTCCCTTGAGTTCTCTGATTTTATCCCTGGTCCTAAATTTCTTTTGGTATTTCAGGATGAGTGCCAGAAGAAACAATAGGGGTGGAAGAGGCAATGGTCCTGCTCAGGCTGCACCTGCCGCTCCAGCTCCTGTCAGATTCACCATCCTTAGTAAAGAGTATTCACAGCTTGGAGGTATTAAGTTTTCTAGATCCGAGAACATTATTGAGGCTCAGCAATGGCTTAAAAGCTTGGAGAAGATATTTTCGGGTCTAGAGATCACTGATGCTCAGAAGCGTCAGCTTGTTGCCTGGCAACTTCAGGATGCCGCGCAAGATTGGTGGGAATCAGTTACTTCTCGTATCGAGGAGGACACCATCACTTGGGCCCAGTTTAGGGATACTTTCTCGGCACAATGGATGCCAGCTGCTGGAAAAACCCAACTTTATAGAGCTTTCATGGATCTTAAGCAAGGCAGTATGACTTTTTCTGAGTATGAGAGAAAATTCAACGAACTCTCAAAATTTGGACCTGGCTTGATCGATACACCACTTCTAAAGAACGAGAAATTCATTTTGGGAGCTAGACCAGAATATTATGACTTGCTTACTGGCCACACTCATTGCACCTTCACAGAGCTTGTTGACTACGCTCTTAGATATGAGGCGAAGCCTAAGGGACCTACTGCCAAGGCCATTCCTACTCAGCCCTCTTCTAGCCAGACCGGGAAAAGGAAGATGAACTTTGATCAACAAAAGAAAGCTTGGCAGAAGACTACAGGATTGGGATATGCTCAGAAAAGCCCAATCGACCTTGCTAATATCACTTACTTCAAATGCGATAAGAAGGGCCATTATGCTAATAGTTGCCCATCTACCGGAGCTGCTGTTCCACCACCTTCTACTACTAGGAAAGATTTATGCTATGTCTGCCTCCAGCCGGGTCATTTCAAGAAAGAATGCCCAATGTATAAGCGTGGCACACCATCTGGAGTATTTGCTATCACCACTCCTACACCACCTCCACCACCTGCTCAGGATGACCAAGGTACCTTACAAAGTACTTTTTCATTACATGATTTACCTATTAGGGTATTATTCGATACTGGTGCTTCTCATAACTTCATATCTATTGATCTCTGTAATAAGCTCAAATTAGAACCTACTCTTGCTACTACTTCCTTATGCGTCTCCAACCCTATTGGAGGACTTGCCAACCTTAGTAGAATTTGTAAGGAGGTTGTGCTCTTGTATGGAAGATATCGATTCACTTGGGATTTTTATGTTCTTGGCTTCGCAGCATTTGACATCTTGTTAGGTGCTGATTGGCTAAGGAAATTCGATGCTGTTATTTCTTGCAAGGCTCGTTCTGTTTCTCTAGTCAATGACAAGGGCCTACCGCTTGTCATTGAATGCAAATCACCTCAGAAATATGCCGGAAGCTTCATATTCTCTCTTGATGCTCATCCGGATGATCTTAGTACTACCCCTATTGTTCAGAAATTTCCCGATGTATTTGGAGAGGTCAACTCTCTACCGCCCAAACGGGAAATCAATTTCCGTATTGATCTTATTCCTGGAGCTACTCCCGTAGTTCTCCCACACCGAAGGATGGCTCCTAAAGAAAAAGTGGAACTAAAAACCCAAATAGATGATCTATTTGCTAAAGGTTTGATTAGGAGAAGTTGCTCTGAATGGGGCGCCGCAGTTGTATTTGTCACCAAATCAGATGGATCTCTTCGCATGTGTGTTGATTACCGAGAACTGAACAAACGCACTCTCAAGAATCGTTATCCGATGCCTCGCATCAACAATTTATTCGATCAGCTCCATGGAGCTAAAATTTTCTCACAACTTGATCTAGCCACTGGATTCCACCAACTCAGAGTAGCAGAAGATAGTATTCATAAGACAGCTTTCCGTACTGAGAATGGATTCTAGGAATGGTTGGTTATGCCATTCGGTTTGACCAACGCACCAGCTTATTTCGTCGACTTGATGAATCGAGTCTTCCGCGATGTGCTTAACAAGTTTGTTCTTGTTTTTTTTGATGATATTCTCGTCTTCTCCAAAGACAAGAAGGAGCATGAGACACATCTTGCTCATGTTCTGGAAACTCTCCGAAATCATCAACTTAAGGCCAAATTCTCTAAATGCCACTTCTGGCGAGATGAAGTGAGATTCCTGGGCCACATAGTTTCTGAAAATGGGATTTCGGTCGATCCAGCTAAGATCGCCGT
The DNA here is from genome assembly GCA_030737815.1 of Allium fistulosum. Lineage (NCBI taxonomy): Eukaryota > Viridiplantae > Streptophyta > Magnoliopsida > Asparagales > Amaryllidaceae > Allium > Allium fistulosum. The sequence goes on from CM060904.1 coordinate 697,742,870, forward strand.
AATCAATGTAAGATCTATCCTATTCACTATTTCTATTCAATTCCTCTTATCCCTTTCTAATTTGAAATTTATCTACAGGATTGGGAGACTCCTAAAACTCCTACGGATATTCGTAGTTTCTTGGGTTTAGCCGGTTATTATCGCAGATTTATTGAGCACTTTGCCCGGATTTCTGCCCCACTTACTGCTTTAACACGAAAGGACATTAAGTTTATTTGGAGTGAGAAGTGCGAATCAGCTTTTAATGAGTTGAAGCGTAGGTTAACTTCAGCCTCTGTTCTTGCGGTAATCGATGGAAGTGAAGGATTAACTGTCTATACAGATGCTTGCCGAGAAGGTTTAGGCGCTGTTCTTATGCAAAATGGAAAGGTTATTGCTTATGCTGGCCGTCAGTTAAAGACTCATGAATTAAACTATGCCACACATGACCTAGAGCTTCTTGCCGTTGTATTTGCTTTGAAACTATGGAGGCATCATCTTTTGGGAACAAAATTCGAATTATTCACTGATCATAAGTCCTTAAGATATATCTTTTCTCAGAAGGATTTGAATCAGAGGCAAGTCCGATGACTCGAATTTTTAGCTGCATATAATCTTGACATCACTTATACTCCTGGGAAAGAAAATGTTGTAGCTGATGCATTGAGTCGTAGCAAAGCATTGTCTTGCTGTAATATTGTTGAGGGCATGTTATTTCAGCTTGTCATCTCTCCCTCTCTTATGGATCGCATAAAAGCTAAACAATATGAAGACACTTTGCTCTATCGTATGAAGGAGTTAGTTCTTGGTAGAGTTGGAAACGCCGACAGTAAAATAGGAGCGCAGATTGATAATAATGGAATTCTAAGGATCGACAATTGTATTTGTGTTCCTAATGTCGATGGATTGAGACAACAAGTACTTAGAGAGAATCATCAGTCATCACTTTCATTTCATCCTGGCGTCACTAAGATGTATCGTAATATGAAGCATTTATATTGGTGGAGTGGGATGAAGAGAGATATTTCTATATATGTCAGTAGATGCACCACTTGCCAACAAGTCAAAGCCGATCACCAAAAGACCGCTGGTTTACTTCAACCGCTAGAGATTCCTTGTTGGAAATGGGATCAGATTTCTATGGACTTCATCGATGGATTACCAAGGACCAGAAAAGGTAACGAGAGTATATGGGTGATCGTTGATAGATTGACAAAATCTTCTCACTTTATTCCTGTTAAGACCACTCGTACTGCTTCAAGTTTGGCAGAGATATATATGAGAGAGATTGTTAGACTTCATGGGGTTCCATCTAGTATAGTATGCGATCGAGACCCTATTTTCACTAGTAAATTCTGAAAAGCATTTCAGGACGTCTTGGGCACTAAACTGAATCTGAGCACAGCTTATCATCCACAAACGGATGGCCAAACTGAAAGGGTAAATCAGATTTTGGAGGATCTGCTTCGAGCTTGCATCATTGATTTTGGTGGATCTTGGGAAGACCATCTCCATTTAGTTGAATTCACTTATAATAACAGTTATCAGGCAAGTATTGATATGGCACCGTTCGAAGCTTTATATGGACGGCCATGCAAATCGCCAGCTTGTTGGATTGAGCCTGGTGATCGATTAATTCTTGGCCCAGATATGATTATGGAAGCATCCGAGAAGGTTAACGAGATCAGAAGGAAGATGAAGACCGCCCAAGATAGGCAGAAGAGCTATGCTGATAGGCGTAGAAGAGATTTGGAATTCCAGGTTGGGGATGTGGTATTTCTGAAAGTATCACCTTTGAAGAATGTTATTCGATTTGGTCGTAGAGGGAAGCTTGCTCCAAGATTTGTCGGACCATTTACTATCACCGAGAGAATTGGCACATTAGCTTATAGAGTTGCATTACTAGAAAAGTTTGAGGGCGTGCACAACGTATTCCATGTTTCACATCTCCGGAAAGTAGTGCGTGATCCGTCCATGACCATCCCAATTGCTCAGTTAGATGAAATAGATATTGAGCCAGATTTGACTATCGAAAGAAGACCACTCCGGATAGTCGATCGGGAAACAAAGCAACTAAGAAGGAAGTCTATAAATCTCGTCAAAGTCCAATGCAGTGAAGATGAGCGAGATTGCACCTGGGAAACTGAGGATAGCATTCGGGATTCAAACCCCGAATTACTGATTTCAGGTATAAATCAAATTTTCTTAAAAATCTATCTTGACTTTTCCGCTCTCTCCATTCTTACTTCTCCGTCTCGTTCTTTTCGAGGACGAAAAGTTTTGAGTGGGGGAGAATGTAACGACCCTGAAATTTCGACCCAATTTTAAATTTTGAATCCACTATTTTAACATAAAATGATGGAACTTTCTTACGATTTCAATTAGCGTCCAAACTTTGCTTATAAATTGAGCCTAGATGGTTATAGATATGGGAAAAGTTTCGTCGGAAAATACCGCAGCAAATTTCGTGCGCGTTTACTTCACATCAGTTCATTTTAAACGCGAAATTTTTTATCTTCTGAACCATAATATTTTTACATAGAAAAATTCTAAACCATCTTCTGATCAAGATGTCATTTTTCGTTTTCCAAATTTCGGACATCTTCAGCTCCGTCGATCTTATTTTTCGGCAGTTTTGCTGCATTTTTCACAATGGAAAAATTTCGAATTTTATAATTTACTCGTACCACTGATATCTTTATACCGTTGCGTTCGCCTCGTCGCGCTGATCAAAATGGTATATTTGTTTGTGTCAATCGGAGTTCGGCGCTGCGAACTATAATTATTTAACGGATTGCAAACGGGTCCGTTACGCAGCATAAAACGGTACCCATTCTCTCCAACGTTCAACATCCTAACAGCCTTTGACTATTCAGCTACCTAGAAACCCAACAGCCTTTCAGTTACCGTGACAATAAATTTAGACTTTTAGAATCCCAATACCACTTTATATAAACAAGCTAATTCATAATTCTTTGGTTTACATTCTCAAACTCATTTTGGTTCGTACTCCATCTGCCTTCTCTTCTCTTCTACGCATTTCATGTTTTATATTTTTTTTTGTTTTTTTTTGTGTTCAAGACTTTCAGCAGCACCCTCTTCCCAAACCCAACTCCCCTGACCCTCCACCTACCCACCCGCCTGCCCACCAGCCACCAGCCTCCGCCTGCCCTCCGCCCGCGCCAGCCCTGCCCTCGCCCGTCCCCTCCGCCTTCGCCCGAGCCACCCAGTCCCATCCCCCGCCGCCTGCCGTTCCACCTCCCCTGCCCAGTCCACCAGACCACCCAAACCCAGCCCAGTGCCTCCACCCGCCCTGCCCAGTTCCGCTGCCACTGCCTCCCTCGCCCTGACCAGTCTGCCACCCAGCCTCCTTGCCCACTGCCCTGCCGCCCAGCCTCCAACCCCACTCCCCTATCGCCTTCGCCCGCCTCCCCTTCGCCCGTACCCACCAACCCCAGCCCCACGCCCAGCCCGCCACCCGCCCTCCGCGCCACCCAAACCCAGCCCGACCCACCCAGACCCGCCCTCCGCGCCACCCAGACCCAGCCCGACCCACCCAGACCCGCCTCCGACCCGAACCCAGACCCAGCCCGACCCGAACCCAGACCCAGCCCGCTTCAGCCCGCCTTACCCCGACCAACCGACTCGCCGCGTCAAAACCCGCTTAGCCCGCTTCCGCGTCCGCTGCCATTTTTATTTTATTTTATTTGTTCTTCTTTTGATAAAATTATATATCAGTTATAATTTGTAACTTATGGACTCCTTTATGCTTGGTCCGCGCAGTTCCAGTTGAGGCTAATTCAGCGATCTAGGCTTCCACCCACCTTATTTGCATCTAGTCTTTATTCGTATTCGTGCTTGTGTCGTCTATTCCAGTCCATTCATTTTCGTGCTTCGCCGTCATCTTCCCTAACCACGCAAGGTGAATATTTCATTCACGACTCAATCTATTATGCTATGATAATCAAGTGATATATGTTATTGATATTAATTTGAATGTTAAAATGGTTGATGTTAAATTGTGATTTGAAGTTAGATATGAAAATAATTATGACATTAAATTCGTTATGTGATGTTTGGTTGTTAATAAAAGTGATAATTAATATGAAATTTGAATTAATATAGGATAGTCCGAATTTCAAAATAGATTATATATGTTGAACTTGTCCCTTTAAATGTTAAATAAACCGACATGTAGAAATAGGATCAGTTATACGTTGAACCATTGAATGTATGGTTGCTGTAAAAATTTGATAATAAACGCCAAGTGAAAACCTATAATGTAATGATCTTTAATCCGCATGAAATGATAGTGTGGATTCTAGGAATAATTTTATTTAATTTACATAAATAACAAATGTAAATTAAATACGATTATTTCGGGATTATTTAAATAAACGGTTAAATTGTTATGTATGCTTGCTATTGCTTGTTTATTTACTTTGACACCATCCCAGCTATCACACTGCAAGTTCCCTTTGTTATGTTTTGGTTTATGTATTTATTTATATTGGGTTGAAATGATAAATACCCAAATTGAACAACTTTGGCCTAGGATAGATAATTAAAAATAAGAAACCCGATTGGTCAACAAAATCATTTTGGAATTGAAATCCATTTGAAATTAAGAAATGAACTTAAAATTTGTTGAAAGTAAGTAACGAAATCAATGGATTTAATTGTAATAAATTAATAGATTTAATTGTAATGAAACGATAGATTTAATTGTAGTAAATGAATAGATTTAATTGTAATAAATCAATGGATTTAATTGTAATAAATTAATAGATTTAATTATAATGAAACGATTGATTTAATTGTAGTAAATGAATAGATTTAATTGTAATAAATCAATGGATTTAATTGTAATAAATTAATAGATTTAATTGTAATGAAACGATAGATTTAATTGTACTAAATGAATAGATTTAATTGTAATAAATCAATGGATTTAATTGTAATAAATGAATAGATTTAATTGTACTGAAATGATAGATTTAATTGTAGTAAATGAATAGATTTAATTGTAATAAATCAATGGATTTAATTGTAATAAACGAATGAATTAATTGTAATGAATAAATGGATTTAGTTGAAATAAATCAATGGATTAGATTCATAGGATTAATTGCAATAATTAATGGACTTAATTGTAATAAATTAAGGGATTTAATTGTAATAAATTAAAAGTGAACTTAATTGTAATAACTTAATAGATTAAATTGAAACGGATTAATAAATCTATTAATTTAGATAAACGGATGGACACGTTTAATTGAAATAAGATTCGAATAAGTAAGTTTTAGAATCTAATAAATTGAATTTATTAGATTCGAAATTAAACATAATTTGGATAAATTTAATTAAGTTGGAATTTGTTATAAATTTAATTTGAGATTAAGTAACAAAATGACCTAAAGGAATGTAAAACCAACTAAATTTAAGGAGTTGATTTAGCTGTTGAAATTGATTAAATCAAAGTGTTGATTAAATTTAATGTAACGATGAATGGGAATAGAAATTAAATTGAAATTGAATACTTAAGTATTGTTAACTCAAGGACTTGAACTAAAACTCCATTTGGAAATATGATTTTTAATGTTCGAAATAAATTAAATTGTGAAATGTCAAATTTTGAAAGTCAAAACTTGCAACTTGACTTTTGGACTTTGATTTGTTTTAAACTTTAATATTAAATGACCATCGGGTAATTAATGTGTAGTTATTAAAGAGACCGGGATCGGATATGGACATACTCTTTGTCGATACCGAAACCACTTTAATAACTAATATACGCGGAGTGTTGATCCAGAACGAAGTGGATGATTTTGGTGAACGCGTTGATTGAAGAAAGAGAACGATTTTGGATGACCCCTGACATGACTAAAACAGGAGCCGCGCCGGGCCATTGAGGTTCGCTACCTCTAGCAGACACACTTCTTCGATACCATATCTATTACTTTTGTGATTCGATTTGGGTGCACCCCTTGATTTGGGAGTGTTGTTTCGCGGTGTTGAGATAGTAGCTGCTATGCTCAACATCAGTCCGGATCACGCAACTACTAGTATCCTAGTTGGTATCGCCTCATGTACCTTGTCATACTGATTATCCTATTCGCGACCACTACGTTTTGTTTTGTACCTTTAGTATATGGATTGCCCTCTGGTGACTTCCGGTCTTGGGGAAACTACGGTCTTGTATATGCTCTTGGGAATAAAATGTGTTAAGGGTGGAATGGGCCACGACTTAACGCTATTTTGATATCATACTTTACTGATTAGACCTTATCTATTTAGCGTATTCTATTGTATATATATAGATAGTTTATCATATCCTTAAAGATGTGTAACACATTCATCTTTGAGTTATGAACTTTATTATTTGCACCTGATTATCCTGTATAAGATTTTGAGTCCTGACTCGAGTGTTTCTTTTGTATATGCTCGGGTCAGTCTGAAGCTATCCAGTTGCTGATCAAGGTTGGTTGAAGATGCTGAAGACTTAGCATTTATCTTTATCAGTTATTTCCTTTCTAGTATTTGATGAACTTTTGTATTGAACATCTTGTATTTCTCTTTGTCACTTTATGTTGAGACATTGTTGTATTCCTGTAGTAGCTTCATGTACTACTATTATGATGATGTACTATTCCGCTGCATTATTCTGTGACTATTTTGTGTCTGTGATGTTGTATTGATTCTCATTTACATATATGTATTCATAATCCCATAATGATTCGTGTTTTGTATTATTTAAGTTGACATGTGTGGATTATTGTCAATTTAAATGGTCCAAATATACGGGTTGTTACAAAACTAAAGAGGCCTGGGCGATGTGGTGACATGGCGGAGTTTGGTGGGGAAACTCGGCGATGGCACAGTGGAGTTGAGGTGGTGAAGGCGGAGATTGTGGTTTTGGCTTGGCTATTCGTGGGGATGGCAAGGTCAAGGGACGTGCAACATAGAGTGGTAGAGGGAAAAGGCCAGGGGATGGTGATCGGGTTTCGGTGATATTGATGGTGGCGTGTGTGAGGTTGTGGCAAGGTGGGGCCAAAGTCAGGTGGGTTTGCGGTGCTCTCTGGTGGACGAGGTGGTGGGATGATGAGGTGATGGCGCGTGGTTAGGTGGAGATGAAAAGCGGGACGCTGGTTTCTCGAGCAGTTTCACCAATCCAAATACAATTTTAAATAAAAAAGTTATTTAAAGAAGACAGAGCGAAAAGAAATAAGAAGAAAAAGAGGGGACAACAAGAACGGTGGAGCATAGTTAGTTGATGAAGAAGATGAGTGGCTATCAACATCTATATGCTTTTATAAACCAATCTATTATTTTATTTTTATTTTCTAAATAGATTAGTACAGACGAATTTTGAAAGAGGAGAGAGAAACAAGGGAAGAGAAATGAACAGGAGAAGCAATGAACAGATATGCCGAATAATTATATTGATGTAAAGGGAATAGTTAAAGTCAAAAGGCTGAATTCTGTGAATAATAAATGCGAATGGCTATTTTATTCTGATGGAGACAAATGAAAAGACATATGGAAACTGAAAGACTCAAATGAGGGACTGATATGTCAAACCGTTCTGCGGATTTTGCCACATACTGGACACCAAAATGCACAAATGAATATACTGCGCAAATCAGTACGACGAGACGAACAGAACGGTACACAGATATCAATGATACGATCGAATTATAAAAATTCGAATTTTCTACTAGCGGAAAATGCAGCAAAAATGCAGAAAAATAAGATCGACGGAGCTAAAGAAGTCCGAATTTGGAAAAACGAAAAATGACGTCTTAGTCAGAAGATGAATTAGAATTTTTCTATGTAAAAATATTCAGGTTTGGAAAATATTTTATTATCATCAATTTTAACTGATATAATTTGGAATAAAATTACACTAGAAAATAAACTTCTAAATTATCTGATGAAAATTTACCAGTTGCTATGATTAATTAGATGCATTCCAAATATCAACTTTTTATTTCAAAATTTTATCGTTTAAAATTTCACAAAATTTCAACTAATTGCGTTATTAAAACAGTTAAAATTTACGGGTCGTTACACTCTCCCCCACTCAAAACTTTTCGTCCCCGAAAAGGAAGGAGGTAGAAGAATAGAAACAACCAGAAAGAAAATGGTTTTGAAAACAAAATAAACAACTGATTTTAAAACCATATAAATTTCAAATTAAAATAATTAAAATCCAACTTTTTGGTTAAATCCCTTTGAGTTCACTTAAGTTAAATCCATCTATCTATTTCTAAATCCATTATCTTATTATCTAGTCATCCTCAATTAACAATTTCTAAATCAATCAATTTGTAGAATCATTTATTATCCTCATATTTTACTCAACAAATTTAATTCTTTTATCCCAAATTATTATTAAGTTTATTCTACTTAATATATCTTATTACATATATTTAAACCATATAAATTAATTTAAACCATATAAATTTCAATTTAAATTAATTTATATTCAATAATTAGTTTAAATTTAAGGTATTTCCATAAGTTGATCTAATTTCAATTTATTAATTCTTTCAGAACAATTTTTTTTATATTCATCTCATACAATTAACTTATTATTCTATCATCTTTTTTAGCATTTTTTTATAATTAAAATCTAAGTGTATAACATTTATTATAAACAGTCAAATTTTATTTATACAATCATTTTATATTGTATATTATCCAATTACATTTTAACTTCTGAATAATTTAGGAAAGTTATATTGAAATGCAATTTAGTATTATACAAATAAAATTTTCAAATTCAATCATTTCAAGTTTAAATATTTATCCAATTTTTATTTTTGACTTCAGTTTATAATTGAAATCATCTTTAAATCATAAACTTAAGAATTTAAATCTCCGATTTACTTCAAATAATTTTGAGATAAATATATATATATATACACTATATATATCAAATCAGATCTATAATCATATAGCAATATATATTATGAATCAAGTTAAAATTTAGAAATTTAAATCAATTTATTTTCCAAAACAGAACCATAGCTAAGCTACAGAAAGGTCTCTCTACTTTGATACTCGAAAATGAATGTCAATGATGCTGCAGTCATCACCGAAATTATTTTCCAGCGACAAAAGAGAAGAGTACTGACTTAAACTTTAAAATTCTTTGAAAATAATTTCTATTCGAAAATACTTTAAATAATATGCATTTTAAAATTTTAAAACTAGAGTTTGGAATCATTGAAAATTAAATTCTTAAATTCCTGATTTTTAAAATTTATTTCAATTCCAAATCAATTTATAAACCTTGTTTATAAATTCATTTAGATCAATAAATGATAATCAAATATTACCATTCAAACAACAAATTTAATTAACTATTAAATTCTAGAAAATTTTACTTATATATATTTATAATGTATTCATACAAATTTATTTCATTTACCAAATTTGAAAATAATATTGTGTCAGTTTGCTCTGTTCAAGTGTTTTGGAAATCCAATAGATAACGTTGATCAGACGAATCGATCGAAAATCCAAATCAACATCAACAACTCAAACAACACTATAAAACATTTTATATTTTATATCAATTACAAATACACTCCCTCACTCGGATATCCCCGAATGGATTTCGAAACAAAGATAGAGATTCAGATTAGAGAAACTCTAACTAAAAGAATTCAACTAAAAGGTAGACTCGAAAGGGAGATAAGATAATTGAGTTTTCAAACAGAAGATGGACAAACTTATATAAATCGCGGGTAACCTTAACCGGGTCAACCATGATTCCAAGAATAAATTCGATGTACAATTCTGCGACAAATCGACATTTGATCGCCAGAGATAGAATTCGGGTATAACAAAAGATAACAGCATCGTAAACCGAGGATACAGAAATCTTCGGTGAATCAATGCTGGTTGTACAGGAGTTTCACTCTTTTACAAATTATTCAGATATTGGCGAGACCGCCGATTTATTATAGATATCATTCGAAGTGGAGTTATGGAATACTCTAGAATCAAAAGACATGAATAGGGGAGACACGAATGGACTTTGGAACCGAAGGGAACGTTCCAAAATTCAAAGGAAACCGAGTCAAAGAGGAAGAGATACAAGTTCGAACGAAAGTGATTCTGTAATTGAATTTTACTCTATATGCTGAGTTTTGCCTAAAACCAGAGCTCTGATACCAAGTGTAACGATCCACTATTTTGGACCATTCAAATCGACAATAAATCCACACATGTCGGACTTGAATAATTCAAAACAATAGATTGTTAATTTAAATTGGCAAAACTCAGCATACATAGTAAATAAAATAATCACAAATCACAGACACAGAGTAATATAACAACAATATAACAGAAGTCTCGAATACAATAGTCAAATACAAGATCAGAATACATCACTAGAATCAACTGAATATCTAAAAGCTGGATAGATAGCTGGATCTCCAAGCGAAGCTCCAACTCCAAAGGTGAGTCTCGAATACTGGTACACTCAGTCTGACCCGAGCGTAAAGAAAACACAAAACACTCGAGTCAGGATTAACATTCTTATATCAATAAATCCAACTCAAGTGAAATATCAACTGAAATACAAGTAACTCAAAGGATGTTTGGGATAACCATCCTCTAAGGATCCGTTAAACTATCTACTATGTAGTAGTGTACGCTAAGTAGATAATGTCTAATCAGTAAAGTACGATATCAAAATAGTGTTAAGGCGTTACCATAATCCCCCTTAACACATTTTATAATGCCATAGTCTATACAGCACCGTAAACCCCACCGTAAACTAGTGGTTATCAGAGGGTACCCCATAGGTATAACACAAAACAAATCGTAGTGGTCGCGATAGGATAAACAGTATGACAAGGTACATGAGGCGATACCAACTATGACACTAGTAGTTGCCTGATTCGGACTGATGTTGGGCATAGCAGCTACTACCCCAACACCGTGAAACAACACTCCCAAATCAAGGGGTGCACCCAAATTGAATCACATAAGTAATAGATAAGGTATCGAAGAAGTGTGTCCGCTAGAGATGGCGATCCTCAGTGGCCCGGCGCGACTCCTGTTTTAGTCATGTCAGGGGTCATCCAAAATCGTTCTCTTTCTTTAATCAACGCATTCACCAAAACCATCCACTTCGTTTTGGATCAACACTCCGCGTATATTAGTTATTAAAGTGGTTTTCGGTATCGATAGAGAGTATGTCCATATCTGACCCCGGTCTCTTTAATAACTACGTATTAATTACACCGATGGTCATTTAGTAAACTTTCAAAATAGTTTATATTTCAAACCGAAATATCATTGCCATTTCAAAACCATATCCATACGATATCAATTTCACTTTAAATAAATCCATTTCCAAAATCATATCACTTTCCAAAGTTATATCGCTTTCGAAATCATAAGTCTTTTAAAATCAAAACACTTTGGAAATCAAAACCTTGAAATTCATAACACTTTGAAATCATAGCTTGAAATCACAACATTTTGGAATCCTAACACTTTCCTCTTAAACAGTTTAGATATTAAAATTTGTATATATAGAAAAATAGTTTATACAATAAAATAGTTTATATAAAATAGTTATAAGTTAAAATAGTTTATAATAAAATAATTTATATTGAAAATGATTTATATTAAAATGATTTATATTAAAATTTATAAAGTAAAATATAAATAGTTTTAGGTATAGTTTAAAATACTTTATATAAAATAGCTTCCTTAAATTTCACAAATCAATTCACATAAACTCGAATTCCAAAATTAAAATTTAATCAAATCTCAAATCATCAATTTCAACTCGATTCAGCTTCTCAATAAACCTTTTCAAATTATCAATTTCAAATACCTATTTGAACCACAAAATAAGCCATTTCAATTTCAATATATTTCAAAGCTTTAAATATTCACATTTCAAAACTAAATTTGATAATTCCATTTATATCTCAATTTAATTTCATTACATTTTGTTTCTGAGATATTTCTTTAATCATTTCAATACATCTAAATACGACTTCAATTTAAAATTTTAAATAAACAAAATATCCCATTTAAATTTATATAAGTTTGAAATATTTATTTAAGTCAGTTTTAATCAAATTCAAGTTATAAAACATATCTTTCAATTTTCAAATTTAATAAATTTCAAATCAACCTTATTTAAGTAAAATTCTTAAATAAATATAATTTCAAATCAATTTCAATTTATCTTTCCAACCTGAATCATTATAAACTCTATATTTGAAAATATAAATTTACATAAATACTCAAACATTATTTTATATTGATTAAATCGACTTTATTAAATCAACTTTATTAGATCTTTAAAATCAATATTTATTACAACCATATATTTCCTTCAAAACCATAAAAATCATTTTTCAAATATTTATATATAGACCAACGGTGTCTGTATATAATTTTCTACCCTATGGTCAAGTGATACAGATATTTATCATTTCAATTCGTAATTTAAATATATATACGGGTATATATCTTTTCAACCCGTAACCCCCAATTCAATTCAATTGAAAATCACTTGGGTTTATCATTTCAACCCATAACGATTTTCTCCTATTCTAAAGTCCGTTCGGGTATGTATCATTTCAACCCATAGTGATTCTATACTAACAGGGAACTTGCAGAGTGATAACAGATATGATAATAATATAACAGGCATATATCATCAATATAAATAACAGATAATGGTGTCAGATGTCACAGGTTAATAGATACAGATAATGACATATTTATAGCAATACAAATAACAGATAATGGTGTCAGATGTCACAGGTGAACAGATACAGATGATGGCATATATATAGCAATGTAAATAACTAGCACCAGCATATTTCAATTGTCGTTTCAATTGAAATCAAATTTAATAAATAAAAGAACGTTAATCGTGAGTGATTGCTCACCTTTCGAGGCTAGAGGAGTTTGACAACAGAATAAGCTACGAATTCAAGCACGAATTCCAAAGCAGGTTAAGATTGGCACGAATTCGACGGATAGAACTGATAAATAGGAACCGACGAGAAAATCAATCAGTTTGATAGAACATAAATATTTGTTATTTTATTAAAATCAATACTTTAATCTAAGACAAAATTAAAATAATATATATATATATATAGTTAAAATAAAACACATACTTATAATAATAAAATCGATTCGGTTCAAACCATTTAAAATTCATGTATATTCTCTACAGACCTATATATAACAAACAAAATGATATAGGGCTTATATAAATTCATGTATATATATAAAAGCAATAGATGTTAAATAAACCTATAAAAACATCTATATACGTAAGTCAACATATTATATATAACTAATACAATTATATATGCAGAATTTGAACAAATATACAAACCAAACTTATACCTAGTTATATGAGATCCTGCTATAAACCATTTTCTTTTTTTTATATATGCAAAAAAATGTATATACAAAATCAGACCTCTACCCAGTATATGCAGACCAATATATATATATATATAATTATAGTTAAATGTGATATACAATCTACACGAACATATTATGCAAATAAACTAATACATATACACTGTTAGCACCAAAATTGGTCACTAACCTCGTAGAAGAAGATTGTGAAGAGATATAAGTGATGAAATCAAATTAAACAGAGAAGACAGTGCTAATCTAAATACAGAAAGTAAGAACACCAAATTTATAGTGGTTCAGCGTAATTGCCTATGTCCACTTTGAGGTTAAACTTTATTGATCTTCTTTATAGTTGATTACAAATACAATTCGTGAATCAAATGTTTGAATGAAGTTGTTAAGTAGAGAAGATGAGTCTTGAAAATGGCAGAGTCTCCCCGGTGTTTTCTCTCCCAAAAAAGGATCCATTTCATTGTGACCCTGCCCCTCTATTTATAGGCAAAAGTGGGCTGGACTACCAAGTGGGCTTGATAGCCGAACGCTCTAGCCCAGGCGCTGCATGCCGAACCAGGTACGCCGAACGCTTCCATGCCGAACGGTCCTTCCCATGCCGAACGGTGCTTCTGATGTATGGGAAGTGTAGGATGGTTGCAGTGAAGCCGAGCGTATCTCTGTTCGAAGCTCTTGACCGATCAATGTATGTAGGTCGAATGATATCATTACCTTGCATAGTTGTGCATACTGAATGCCTTCTAAATGCCGAACGCTCTCGTTGCCGAGCTATCCTATCGCCGAGTTCTACTGACGCCGAGTGCCTCTGGATGCCGAGTACTCTGGATGCCGAGTACTCTGGATGCCGAGTACTCCGGATGCCGAGTACCATGGGATGCCGAACACTAGTTGACTTTGAGCATAGGTTGTTGCCGAGTGCCAGTTGATGCCGAACACTACTTGACGCCGAGTACCCTTGTTGCCGAGTACTACGCCGAGTAGTCTCGATGCCGAGTGCTCTTGATGTCGAGTGCTCTTGATGTCGAGTGCTCTCGTATGCCGAGCAGTCTCGTATGCTGAGCAGTCTTGGTGCCGAGCAATCTTGATGCCGAGCGTTGGTTGACGTTGTGTGACGCCCCACCTCTATACCCACGCTAACCAAGAACACTACGGTGTAGTGCTGTCAATTAGCACGGAGAATAAGGCTGTTGAGGGGCGACCATCCATGTAACTTCTTTGTGCGAGCACCGATATGTCAGATAGAATAGGATGCATATCTTTTAAGGAGGAAATCCGACATACCGATACAAACACAAAGCTATCACACGGTGGCTATATATAATCTTCGGAAACAAATATAGAAATAATCGTAACATAAATCAGTCACAGACAATTCATATCACAAAGACGGAAATAGATATGAATATAACACATGAAAGTGTACATCAGAGTAGTGGTCAAATAAGATCCACAATAACACGAATGAATAGATACAAGTGCAAGATAATGGAATATGTATACATCAAGGAGTCTAATCTCAAATGTATACAAACAAAAACTACTAAACTAGAGTAGTTAGCCAAAAGTCAGAGTAGCAAATCCCGGGAGGAAGTCAAGCAGAAGCACCTGTAACATCTCGGTCTGACCCGAGTATTATTTATAAGAAAATAATAAACGGATCAGTCTAACTATAAATATCAGATGATATGGTATACAGTAAAAGGCATGACATGAACATGTAATAACCATAGCGACATACTACTATAAGTACGTAAATGATAATCAACAAAAGATTTATCAATATCACAAGAATCTTCTCAAAGATAAAATAGGGTATCATACCCTAAACTTGTATTCATAACAAGTCAATAACACATGAATTCACCAATGCACAAAAACTGATATCATATCAATGAAAATCATGAAAATTGGTGAAGCACAAAATTCCAGAAATCATCATCAGAAATCCAGAAAACACATAAAGGGGGGAGGCCTAACACATGAATGGGAGCATTAAAACTCACCTACGCGTAAACACATGACGAGAAGCTATCTCATGGAAGCTATCCATTAAATTTTTACACAGGAATGGCCCGAAGACCGTAGGGTGCTACCCTAGAAATGTGATGCCGAAACATCACATGATCGGGGTATAGTCTCCCACGTAGACAAAGAGACATCGCTCAATCGCTAGTCTAAATCACAAAAATGATCGTCATGATCATAAGGAAGTGTCAATCACACCAAGCTAGTAAATATATGAGTTTAGCTTCATGTCCCATAACCACTTGCTTAACTTAAATATTTACGAACAAGCTGTAAATCTTCACTAGGAAATTGTCACAAAAAGGGTTCAATCGAACAAGTCCAAGAGCTAACCGACGAAGTGAACGCAAGCGTTTCATACCACTCGTTTTACTAAGTCGTTTAAGTCGATTTCTCATTCGAGTGAAGTAAAGGCTTGTATATACTAGTAGATTGAAAATCGGTTTGAGGAAACGAACTTTTGATATTTAAAATAGTGTTGAAATCGCTTTGATGAAAGAGTTTTGATATTTACTATTAGTATTGAAACCTTCATATATCTTTAAAGTGACAAGTCATAAAACGATTGTAGAAACAAATCAATTCACGTTCGAAGACGTGAGTAAAGTCCAAAGAAGTCAATCCCAAAACCATCAAAGTAGAAATTCTGATCAATGTTTTTCAGACGAGATTGCCTACGCAGAGTAATACGGGGTTCGACCTGCCCGGTCAGGTCGCGGGGGTCCAGGGGGCAGCGCCCACGGCGGGGTGCGGGGCAGCGCCCCGTCACGGTACGACTTAGTGAAGGCAAGCTGGTCCAACGACCTAAGGAGAAGTAGGTCATACGACCTAAGGGAAGACTGCCGTGCAACCTAGCTGAAGAACAGGTAAAATGACTAAGTACTAACTCGCGAACGACCTAGGAAAAAAACAGGTCAAACGACCAAGTACTAACTCGCGAACGACTTACGACTTAAGGGAGGCAAGCGACTTACGACTTAAGGGATAAGGTCATACGACCTAAGTGGAGAATGCCACGCGACTTAGCAGAAGGACAGGTCGAACGACCTAAGGGAAAAACAGGTCAAACGACCAAGTACTAACTCGCGAACGACTTACGACTTAAGCCTCTATTCGAGCTACGAGCTAAGGCTGGAACGACCTAGTGGAGTTAGGTCGGGGACGACCTACGACTTAAGGTCATACGACTTAACGGTTTAAAAGCCAACGACCTAGGACTTAAGAGCCATACGAGCTACGACTTAAGCTCAAATACGAGCTACGACTTATCACTTAACTCGCGAACGACCTAGCGAAGGCAGAACACCCAGAACGACTTAACACTTTAACTCGAGAACGACTCAGGCCTTTAACTCGTGAACGACTCAGGCCAGACGAACAGAAATACACGCGCGCGACTTAAGCCCTTAACTCGTGAACGACTCACGACTTAGACTTAACTCGTGGACGACTCAGCGAAGGCCAGAAACGACTTAAGGCCAGAAAAATCACCAAAACGCTGAAAATTGAAGTTTTTCGCCAATCCAATCCAAACCAAATGCAAATGTTGATGCAAATGCAATAGGGGATCATTCCCAACAGTCCAATGACAATTTAAGCAAGATGTGAGACTAAAAATCTCACCTTTTCACGGAATTTGATGAAGATGGAGATTTGAGAGCAAAGCAAGAACACCAACAAGCTTGAATCAATGGTCTACACGTGAATTTGATGTTGAATCTCGGATTTGCAATGGAATTTGTGTTTGGAGTTTTAATTTCCACTTCCCACCACCATTTTTGACAAAGCTTGAAGTGTTTTGATAGAGTGAGGAAGATGGTTGGGCTGAACTAAAGGGGTGCAGTCCAAACCAAGGTCAAAGGCGGGAAAAAGCGTTGAAAATTTCACTATCTCCAAACATATCGAAGTTTACACTCAAAAAGATCGCAAACGTCATTTTGAACTCAATGGGGGTGGTCTCGAGTCCTAATTTGACCGTATGCAAAAAGTAGCTTTTCGGACTAATATCCGACTAATGATAAAATATTTAAATAAAATATTTAAATATAGAATTGATAGATATGCGGGTTGTTACACGTTGAGTGCCAGTTGACGCCGAACACTGCTGAGTACTACGCCGAACACTCCTGGACGCCGGACACTATGGATGCCGAGTACTACGCCGAGTACTCATGGATGACAGTTGCTTCGCCGAACACTCCTGGATGGCAAGTGCTTCGCCGAACACTCCTAGATGCCGGACACTCTCTGATGCCGAGCACTTATTGCCGAGTACTAGTTGCCTGGTCAAATCCCCAGGAAACACTTGCCCCCCAAAGTGTATTGCGTGGCCGAACGCGATGCGCTTTGAATCTGGTACAATCTACCTCGGAGGTACCTCTTCAAGAATGTTAGCGAAGGAGGTGCGAGACGAACAAGGTTGGGATGCCGAACGATACGTTCGAAGCCGAGCGTACCTCGTGTGCCGAACGCTCTGGTATTGACCGGTTCTACCGGGTATAGCCTCTTTGTCTTCTACCTCCCTCTATATAACCAGGCGCCCTTCCACCATTTTCTTTTACGTCTTCTTTATTATCACTCTTAGAGATTTGCAATCCTATCAGATATAAAGCCTATATAATCCATTCTCAACTTCGATCGTCGAATTAAGTATCCTTCCTCTAATAATTGCACTACTTCCATTTTAGGTTCATCTTATGGAAACAGAGTATTTCCTTTAGTTGTAAACGCGTGGCTAGTGGGAGTGGTTCGCTCGTTTGGAATCGCCGAACGGTGCACGGGAGTTGAGCCTAGCTCCTTTGCGCTGATCAAGATTGGAAGAAGAAAAAGGTAGATGGGGAGTCGAACGGCGTAACCTGCGTCGGGCGATCTGTCTCTGTCGTTCGGCGTAAATGGAGTGGGAGCAGGGTGGAGTTATGATCTAAGGCGAAGCTCTACTCTAGCCGAACGAACTTAAGCCGAACACTACCCTAATGCCGAATAGACGCATTCGCTGAATAACCTTTAGCCGAACGACATAATCGCCGAACAACTATCGTGCCGATCAGTACTTAGACATGCCGAACGAACGTATACACCGAACAGGACTTAGTCACGCCGAACGCACATATACACCGAACAGGACTTAGTCACGCCGAACGCACATATACACCGAACAGGACTTAGACATGTCGAACAGTAGTTATATGCCGAACAAACATATACATGCCGAACAATTTTAATGCCGAACAGAACCTTTGACTGGACAATGTCTTTAACCGAACGAGGCTTTTAGCCGGGCCAGGACTTTAGCCGAACACTTGACTATGACTTGACCGAACCAAGATGCATGCCGAACAACATTTAAATGCCGAACGATATAAATGTCAAATTAGACTTACGCCGGACACTTCATAAATCACATGTTTTCTGAATCTGGAACTATAATCGCCTCAAGGCAAGCTTTTTGGGATGGTCAGCGATGACGGTCTTCGAAGGCGGCGGTTCGAAGCTAATCATTATATCTTTAAAATCTCACTGCTTGTACACAATTGTTTTCACTAGTTCACACACCACGTGGGGGGGAAAACTCGTGTTGCTAATTCTAACGTTCAACGTTTTTTGAGTATAGCTCTCTCAAGCACTTAGTTATTTATTTGGGATGTCGAGAAAATCTAGCTCCGCCACCATATCCGATAGGCATGGGCCGTCATCGAGGCAAGGAGCCGCAGATACTTCTAACCCGTCAACCTCTCCCGCACATAACTTGGCGCCTGATGCTCTGGAGTCAACCATCTTACTAGACAATCCGATCGATTCTCAGGCCTCGAAGATCAACGAGGCTGCTCTGCGACGGATATGCACCATTCACGGGATTCCCTTTGCTGACGTGTTAGTTCCTTCGAGATACGACCGCCCTCATCTGCCCCCAGTCGGGTACACTGCCTGCAACAAGTTCATGTGTTGGATGGGCAGCGTGCCTCCATTCAATTTATTTCTCTGGGATGTGCTGCAGTATATAGACATGGCTCCGTCACAGCTGCACCCGAATGGCCATGCATTTCTATATGGGACTTATTTACTTTTCATGGCCGTCTTTTCCAAACCTCCGACCCCCGGTGATATCCGATACATTTATATGTTCAAGAGACGGAAAGATAGCCCTTCTTTTATGTTCCTCGAGCCATACCACAAGTGCTAGATCTTGACAGGGGCCTATAGCAAATTCGCCCTGTACAAACAGGAATGGTTCTATGTGCGCTGCCCTTCTGGTTTCGCTAGGAGATGGGTTGAAGGCAGTAAGTCTCTCTGCCGAATCGTTATTCGTATTTAATTGGAGTCATGCTTTTCCTAACTCTTCATTTCATCTTTTCAGGTATCAACCCGCGTCCGGAAGGCCGAGGATATTCTGAGGCTGTTGAAGCCATTAGAGCTCTTCCTGCTGAGGATCGAGACATCCGGACTATCATTTCAAATGAATCGCTGTCGGGGTTCGGCTTGCTAGCCCCTGGTCGTCGGATCAGCCTTCCAGAAGGTGTTACAATTCCCAAACCTCCATCTGGTAAAGGGAAAAAACTTGCCGGACCGTCGTCGCGTCGCGCTCCCGACATGCACGAAGAGGGCGAGCGTAAAGAGGATGATGCCCCCGAAACTCAGGGAGAGAACGTGGGTCCCGCTTGGAATCCGGCAATCGAAGTTCAAGATATTGAGACATCATCCTCCCCTTCGAAGGGAAAGAAGAAGTTGAAATATACGGTTCGAAAGGAGAAAGTTGGTGGCACCTTAAAAGTTACGCCTATCCTTCCTGAGAAAGAGGCTTCTTCGCTGCACCTAGAAAGTTCTCTGAGGGGTTTGTCCAACTTGTCCATTCCCGATGATTTACTTAATTACGGATTCGATGATCCTGAAGCTCTCAAATTCTCTTCGCCGGCTAAAGGCAATGTAGGAGTTCAACTCCCGGCTCAAGGAGACAATACTCCGATTAGCAAAGATAAACGAACGGGTCCGTCGGGGGGAACACTAGGACACACACGCACATGCGCATTCCATAATATACTTCAAGTCTTTTTAATTCGTGAATTATCCTTAACTCGTTGTTATCTCCATTCTTTGCAGGTGATATGGGCCGCTCACACGGACTTGATCGCCTTCAGGGGTCTTCAATATTCCATCACTCCGGACGGGATTCCGGTTCAGGCAGACGTAGGGACCGAGGTGATTATGAAGATAGGGACAATCGTCCTCGCGAGTCGTCTCACCGCAAGAAAGCACACTCTCAATCTTCCCAGTCCCTCGATCTTCCTCCTCCAACTGAGCCGAATAAAGAGAAGTCTTTGCAGAAGGGTTATCAGTCTAATGTTGCTCGAGAACAACATTCCAGTTCATCGAGTACGAGGCAAGTTCGAGAGCAGCGTAAAAGAACGGAATTCTCTAAGGCTCCTCCTCCTATTCCTGCTGTGGACCCAACTGTTGCGGAAAAGATGGTCGACCTTAAGGCCAAGTTTCCGAAAATCTGTTTTGACGGCTTGAAATTCCTCCCAGCCATCCATCACATTCCTGGGCACGTGAAGCAAAAGTGCCATTTCCTGCAACAATGACGTCTATGTTCAACATGACGCATTCGTGCACTTGGTGGAGAAGATCTCGGAAGTATCTGTCGAGCGTCAACACGAGATTGACCGTCTGAATCTGGAGGATAACAGCGATAAGAAAATCATCAAACTCCAAGACGAAGAGCTCGCTTCGTATAAGTCAAAGCTAGAAGCCGCTGAACAAGGTGCAAAAGATACTGCTGAGGCAGTTACTCGCTTAGAGGTGGCTCACAAAAAGGAGCTTGACGAAGCAGTTCAGCGCAGCGGCGCCCTTGCCCTAGAAAAAGACTCTGTCCAAAAAGAAAGGGACGCGCTCGCTACTCAAGTCAAAGAGCTGAAAGAACAACTCTCCAAGGAGAAAGAAGACAAAATAGCTGCTCAGGAAGAATCACAGCGATATTGTGATGAGATTGTTGCTACCCGACTCCTGAAGACAAAGCTCGACAACGAACTTGCCGGGGTCGAGAAAATGAAGGATGAGGCCCGTGAGGAGGGCAAAAGAATGGCTGTGGAGGAGCTTGATTCTCGCCTTGAGGCGGCCGCAGAGGCCGGCAGGGAAGAGGTCAAAAGTATGTTTGACCCGTTGATCGCCGAGTACGGAGCCCGCGTCCTTATGCACCGTGACTTAACATTCTTGGGCGACGGCTACCTCGAATCCCTGGCTGAGGCATGGGAAACTCTGATAAAGATCAGGAAAGTCGAGTTGGGCCCCGAAGAGGTCGACGAGGATGCATTGGTGAAGGAGTTCTTGAGGGGGAATGAGCCATCGGACTTATCCGCAGCACTGGCTCTTTATGGCAAAGGCTCTTCCCCTTCGAAAGAGAAGAACGACGAGGCCGGCCCGTCAGAGGCCGACGCTACTACTCCTCACATCGCCGCTCCTTATGCTTCTCAATCGGCCGGTCGGTCGACGCTTGATCCATTCGAGCAGCATGCCAGTTATGATCCCGAAGATCCCGGGCTCGGCGTTCATGTGCTGTCACCTATCCTGGAGGGTGAAACCCCGCGCGCCACCGATAGCCAACCGGATCCTGGTAGGAAATTCTTCTTTCTCTAGAAGTCGAAGAGATCCGGGCACAGTATCATAATTTGACGAAACCAGTTCCGTTGAATCCGTAATATTGTATTATTATCAGATTTCAATTTTCATAGTGTTTGGAGTTGTTGTGTGAGCATACGATAGGTAAACGTGCTGAAAATTAATATCGAATTTAATTTAAAAAGTCGGTCCAAAAAGCTATCTTATTTATACGATCAAATTAGGACTCGAAACCTTTCCCAATGCGTTCGAAATAGGGGTATAACATTACGAACGCCTGGCGGCACACCTCGAAAGGATGTCAAAATTTTTAGTTGCGTAATTCGAGACGATTTATATTTAAAATCAAAATATAATATACATTGGTTGACTGGTCAAAAATTTCCTTCAGCTGAAATTCTTTCCCAGCAGAACTTTTACGAAGTCACTGTAGCAATTCCTTCTTTTGCACGCCATCTCCTTCTCAAAATATCTCTACCCTTTCACTTCGTTTCATAGCCGAGCTTTACAGAGTATCAGGGAGAATAGATTTTTCCTATAAAAATCGCAATCTCCCTCAACCAAAATCAAAACAAGGGCCGAGCCTTGAAATTCTAATCTCCAGTATTCCACTTCCGTCCTTTTGAAATCGCGACTTCCATTTCCTCTTTCGAACAAATTGAAATCAAATCCAGGCCGCGTGTCCCCTTCTTATTTTCAGTCAAGATCGGGAATTCATCGTGACGTCGCTGCGATCAGGCAAGGCACGGCACATGGTGCTCGGCGGTTTCGTCAATGGTTGCTAGGGTTTGTTGCATGCTCGAGCTAGGGCAAGGGGGGACGCTCGCAAGTGGGAGGTCGAGCTCGAATGGGGGTGGTACGGTGGTGTCCAGGTATAAGGCAGTTCGACGAAGATGACGGAGGTAGTAGCGATGGCGGCCTCATTCTTCTGCTTGCTCGATCTGGAGGCGAGATCTAGGAATTGTTGTCGATATTCGTGAAATGGCAAGTGATGGATTCGTTAGGGCTACGGTCGCAAAGCAGTGGCTACGGTTCATTCAAGTTTTGGTCAGTAAGGTATTAGTTTATTTAATGCATATAAATATGTATTTAATTTACTGCAAGTGATAAGGTTTCTGTTAGATTTAAAAAATAAATAAGTATATGTATATAATTTTAGAAATTTACAGTAAACAAAAGATTAGTTTATATGGATAAAATTTGATAATGGATAAATTACATAAAGATTCGATTTTTAAAATCTATCTAACGGGAAAATAGTTTAACTTAAATTATTAGTTTAACTGAAAATCTTAGTTAAATTAAAATTGTAAAATGGCAGATTTAATTATTCGATTTATTTCGAATATTAATCGATTGTATAAAATTGTCTATACAAGGTCTAATACAATGAAGAAAACAAACTGGGATGGAAATGGATTGCAAAATAAAAGCTAAGGTGAGATCTTCTCACTCAAAATGAAAATTTGAATTGCAGTTATTGATTGACTGTTTGGATGTGATACTATATATGGTAGTATATAGCAATATATATATATATATATATATATATTGGTATATGTATATATTGGTGATTGATTTTCCCGCATTACATAGCGGATGAGACCCTATTGCGCCGCATAATAGCGGATGATATTTTATAAATCCCATATACCGCGATATTCCACCTCGAAGTGGAATTGGTATTGTGCTAACATTTGTGGATGCAGGGAAACAGGTTGGAGGGATCCAACAGGATTCCTCAAAACATTTGAATTGGTTTCATATGTTGTGTGATTGATTATTTATAATCTGTGTATGATTATATTTGTGATTGAATGTGTTCAAGGCTATAATTTAGCCGAATGTATTTTTGGTATCGTTGGATACCAGAAATGAATATAAATTGAATTTTGAAATTAAAGTGGAAAATTTTAAATGAATTTATTTTTAAGAGTTGAATAAATTTAAAAGAAAGAACTTAACGGTTAAAAGAGATTTTTGTAATATTATCGAATAAATTCCAAGATATGGTGAAAAGATTTAATAAATGGATTTCGGGTAATATTGTTAAAAGTTGAAGAATTCATTTAAAAAAAATGAAATTTTGAATAGATTGGAAAAGGGTAAAGGAATTTATTTAAAAGTGATACATTTTTAGAAATCAATTTGTAAAAATTGATTTGGTATTTGAAATTAAATCTTTGGGAAATCGATATAAAAATTTATTTGATGTTAAATGAAAAATTTATTTGTGTTAAAACAAATTGGAAATCGATTTGTAAAATGATTTGGGATTTGAAATAAACTTAGAAATCAATTTGTAATTGATTTGGTGTTTTGAGATAAATGTTTGGAAAATCAATTTGATATTGGAAATAAATTTGGAAATCAATTTGAAATCGATTTGGTGTTGAAATAAAAATTGAAATCAATTTGGAAGTTGATTTGGGGTTAAAAGTGAATATTTGGAAATTTAAATTCACGATGGAATTTATAAAGGAAAGGGAAAATTGTTTTAAAAAAATAAACATTGATTTGTTTTTAAAGTGTGGAAATTATGATTTGAAATTGATTTTCAAAGTGATGAAGTGTGGAAATAAATTTACCGATTGGGACGTAAATTTGAAATAAATAGATAAGGATTTATTTAATTGGGTTAAATGGACCATTTTGAGATGAAGTGTGAAATATGATTTGAAATTTGTTTTCAAAGTGTTGAAGTGGGAAAAATATATATCTTGTGAAGATATTTTGGAAATAAATAATTTGGGAAAATTATTTAAATCTAATGATTGTGTGAATATTATTGATAGTTAAATCACCGACTATCAATATTGCCTTTGAAATGGCATTTGAATTTGTTTTTAAAACAAACGCTTATTATTCGGTTTAGCCGGGAAATGACCTTTGTGTCAAATAACCCATTCCGAATAATGATACGACGTGTATGAATTGCAATTGAAGACCGGTGTGAAGACCGGGTATTTTCAAAAATGAAAGGACAACCTGTCGAATGTCTCTGCACCGAGTTGCTCCAGTATAGAGATTTATATCACTCTTTTTGTGATGGGAAGTCCGATCGGGATTGTTAATACCCGGATTGCAAGGGCTTCTTTGGAAGTGCCTTCGGTTCTGTTCGAACCCGGAACAGACTTGTATGGTTACGTGTCTGACATTACATTTTGAGATATAAAGCTGATTTCTTTCAAATACATTTCTGTTGGTGGCGGAGAATTTATTCTCTTAGCTTAACACCCTTCACTGAGACGTACGAGCTCAGAGGTTATGTAGTTGAAGGTTATCAGCGATATATTCCCAATTTGGTAATGTGGCATTCTGATTGTTGCTGTGTGATGATCATTTATTGATCATTTGTGATCAAAGCGTGGCTTTGTGAAAAAGCGTAGCTTTGTGGACGAGACTTCGTCTGACCTCACACCCCGGAAATGGTCGAAACAAGAATATGCGGCAAGGTTATGAGTGTCGCGCCCTTTAGGGTATGTCATTTCCTTCTGGAAAAGGGTGGTATCAGGTATGGAGCCCTGGTATTTAACCTATGTGGATACTCCGATCTCATTTATTGTGTGATTGTGTGTTTATCGAGGCGCCTCGGATAAAGGTTCCAAAGGACCGTGGGATGACATATTCGTGAGTTACCTAGTTACAGGGGTAACCCGGCCTTGTGTTGGTAGAGAGCTAGTTAGTTCTCGGGACGTCCAACCAGAGGCGATCCCATATGGCGGTAGGAAGTTCCTTAGCCTGACCATTTGTTAGAAATCCAATTCCCAATAGGAAACTATACGGTTTTAGTTGTATAACCTGCTACGGAATGTGGCGGTAACCTGCTATTGAACATAGTAGCTATAGTAGGCATAACGTGAAATGCCTATGCTGGCTAAGATTAATATTATACTTTCGAAATGTTTTCTGCACTAGGCACTAATAATAATATCAAAATGATTTATTTTGCATAGTAAGCATCTTTGAATATCATAAGAAGAAATCTCCTCCAATTCTGCATTTGCATTGTGTGTGTGGCGGGAGGTCTTATAGTAGTTTTATTTTCCAAAAGCATTGCGAATTAATTTTATTTTCTTTGTGAAGATAACTGTTTTACGATCTCACACTAGTCACCATGACTGACTCGGAGTTTATTGTTCCCTTTCTAAACTCTGGGTGCCCATAATTTTCCACACGGGCAGCCTAGAGTTATGTTATCAGGATATTCTGGATATTCTGGAGCTTTGGAAGCAAGCTGGATGGCGAGACGTACTTTCGTACTTGTTTATTTATTCCGCTGTGTATTCTGTATGAGGACAAGTTGATATAACTGTCCATTGTTGTATTGAGTTGTATATTGACTCTGATGATGTATGTATAAACTGAATTAGTTCTTGTTTAAAAGACTAGTGTATCTATTATATATTGTTCCGCTGCGAATGTGAGATTCTGATATTGTTTATGTTTATGTGTTTTTCTGTTCTTTCTTTTCTTCTGTCTTCTTCTACCTCTTCTTTTAACCCTAATGGTTCGGTTTTCCGGCATTCGATTACGCGGCATTTGATATAGTGGACGTATTAATGTCGACTTTCGAGCGTCGAAAAATCGCAATCGTTACATGTGGTATCATAGCAGCCGGTTTAGCGATAACCCTGGCTCTGTTGGGAATTAATCATTAGAGATAGAGTCAGTAGTACTCTAGAATGAGTGTGAGTGTAATAATAGATATGAGCGCGTGTTTGTTAGTGAATACAAAATTTGTTTTGTATTGTGTTGACTTATCGGTTGATTGTTTATAGATTCTGGTCGGTGCAGTCTGGCCAACTGTAATCGATAGGGGTTTCTAAACTCTTAAACAAGATAAACTAACACAGTATTGTTTTAAAATAGGGTAAATAAAATAATTTTACCCAAAACTATTTTTGTGTAGAAAAGAAATGATTTTCTATGAATTATTATTGTATATGGATGCTTGGTTGTTAGGAGGTGATAACATTGAAATATTATCATTATTATATGAAAATTTAATAAGAAATAAAATGATATAACCAAAGATTTGAAGATAAATCCATTTAACAAATGGAAATTATAAATATGAATTAAGAATATAAGGAAATAAAATTCATATACGAATGGGATTTGTAAATATAAATTGTAAATGAGATTTATAATTGGAAATAGAATTCCAGGAAAAGTATTTGAGAATAAATTCATTAATCTAATGAAATGGTAATGTGAATTTATAAATGAGTTCTCTAAATTAAAATAAAGTGCCAGAGTAATTGTTTAAAAGACTCTGGGATTTCTTTAAATTGTTTTGGAATGTAAATAAGTTGATAACTTATAAAATATTTGAAATTTGATTGGAATGAGATTCAAATATAAGGAATGAAATTGTGAATAAACAAATGAGGATACATTTGTAAATAAATGAATTGGAAATTGGAAATGGAATGAGATTTGATTTGAATCAAGTTGAATAAAAACCCAAACTTGGAAAATAAAATAAATGGATTGAATTCAAGTAAACTAACTTGATAATTTATTAATTCATGAGATAATGAATTGGAAGTTGAATTAGTTAAATTAAAATTGAATTGTGAGTTGAATAAAAATGGTTAGAATTTGCATATGAATTCAAGTAAGTAGAGAAAAATAAGTTGAAAACTTCCTGGTTATTGATAAAGTAA
Source organism: Allium fistulosum (assembly GCA_030737815.1). NCBI lineage: Eukaryota > Viridiplantae > Streptophyta > Magnoliopsida > Asparagales > Amaryllidaceae > Allium > Allium fistulosum. The sequence goes on from CM060904.1 coordinate 697,770,589, forward strand.
ATTCAGAATGAATGTGAATAAAGAATGCAAATTGAATTGAATGGAATCAATTGCAAATGAAGTGAATTAAAATAAATTGAATTGGTATCAATTTAAAATTGGTTATAAACTAGAATGGATATGAATTCGTTTTGTTTAAAAATGAATTGAATATAAGGAATTGCATTGTAAACCATTGAATTGAATGTGAATTGGATGAAAGCAATTTAATTTGTATTGAAACTTTATAAATTGCAAATGGAAAAGAACTTTGAATGTATTGCTTATGAAATCTATGTATTTGCTATTGAAAATAAGTGAAATGTTAATAGATTTCCTATATTTGTCACTGACGTGTTTAAACTGAGTAAGTACAGGTTTTTGGAAGCCGTTTGGCTGCATTTTGGGTTGCGCAAATGTTAATAATAAACAGCTTTGCTTAAAAATGCTAAAAAAGTACGCCTACGCAATAAAAATAGGAAATATGAACTGTTTTTATGCTTTTCTGACCGAATGGGTCGATGTATATATATTTATATTTTTTGTCAAATTGCAAAAGCTCCTCCGTACACAGGAGACTCCTCCAAAAATTTTCGAAAATTTTGGGAGTTCGAAATATTTTGAAATTTTTAGAAATTTTTCACTAACGACAAAGGATTTAAAATTGGGAACGGAGATAAAAGTGAATAAAACTCAATATTCGAAATTAGAAAATGAATCGAATTCAAGTAAAATTCGAAATGAAAATCTGAATGAAATTTTTTTGAAAATAAAAGTGTTGAGATTTGAAATGAATTCAAATAGAATTGAAATTTGTAATTGAATTCAAATGAGATTTAAAATGCAAAGTTGAATGGAAATGAATATATAACTTTGTTTGTGAAGTGAAAATAAATATAAGAAGTATGTAAATACTTGTATTGAACTTAAGAAATGGATAATGGAATTCTTAAGTAAAATTTAGAATTGAGAAATATTCTAAGTTAATAAGTGAATGAATTTAACTAGAATGTTGTAATTGGACATTATTGTTAAGTAAAATATACAGGGGTTATAAAGGAAAAGAAAGTTGGGATTTTTGATTTTGAAGATAATTTGAATTTGTTCAACAAAAGGTATGTATTTGAATTTCTATATGAAATTTGATGAGTTTCTGATTTTGCCACTTGGCATTTTGTTTTCTATTGGGATTTGAGAGTCCGTAGGGACATTTTGTAGTTGTACCGAGCTAGCCGCGCAAAGGAGACGCTGGCGAAATTTTTCAAAAATTTAAAGAGTTAGGAAATTTTTGAGAAATTTTGGACAATTTAAAATTTGAATTTAAATTTAAATTTAAATTTGAATTGGGAAGTAAAATGAAGTTGTTTGAAATTATGAAAGTGTTTGGAAAGTTAACTGAAGTGATAACGAACCTTTAATAAAAGATTTATTTTGAAAATTTGATAAAACTGTTTGGTTTTGGTAAAATGATAAACGGGTATTGAAAGCATTCTTCTTAACTTGTAATTTCGAGACGAAATTCTTTTAAGGGGGGAAGATTGTAACGACCCTGAATTTTTGACATTTGAAATGTGAATATTTAATTGAGTTTAAATATTCGAATGATAGTTTAATCTGAATTTCAAATATCAGAGTTTGTTTGGTAATTTAATTTTTGAATTTAATTATTAAATCTTGGTAAAAATTTGAATCTTCAGTTTTAAGCGAATTAAAAATATTTTCAAGGCTTAGAAAATTCATATTGATTTTACTGAAGATAATAGAAGCTTTAGAATTGAATTTGAAACTGTTTTGTTCAGTTTTGGAATTTATCGTTTGAATCGATATTTGAAAATAGCATTCCGGGGCACAGTCTCGGAATTCGACGAAACTAGTGCCGTTGAATCTGTAATATTGTATTATTATCGGATTTCAATTTTCGTAGTGTTTGGAGTTGTTGTGTGAGCATACGATAGGTAAACGCGCTGAAAATTAATATCGAATTTAATTTAAAAAGTCGGTCCAAAAAGCTATCTTATTTATACGATCGAATTAGGACTCGAAACCTTTCCCAATGCGTTCGAAATAGGGGTATAACATTATGAACGCCTGGCGGCACACCTCGAAAGGATGTCAAAATTTTTAGTTGCGTAATTCGAGACGATTTATATTTAAAATCAAAATATAATATACATTGGTTGACTGGTCAAAAATTTCCTTCATCTGAAATTCTTTCCCATCAGAACTTTTACGAAGTCACTGTAGCAATTCCTTCTTTTGCACGCCATCTCCTTCTCAAAATATCTCTACCCTTTTCACTTCGTTTCATAGCCGAGCTTTACAGAGTATCAGGGAGAATAGATTTTTCATATAAAAATCGCAATCTCCCTCAACCAAAATCAAAACAAGGGCCGAGCCTTGAAATTAAAATGTCCAGTATTCCACTTCCGTCCTTTTGAAATCGCGACTTCCATTTCCTCTTTCGAACAAATTGAAATCAAATCCAGGCCGCGTGTCCCCTTCTTATTTTCAGTCGAGATCTGTAATTCATCGTGACGTCGTTGCGATCAGGCAAGGCACGGCTCATGGTGCTCGGCGGTTTCGTCAATGGTTGTTAGGGTTTGTTGCATGCTCGAGCTAGGGTAAGGGGGGATGCTCGCAAGTGGGAGGTCAAGCTCGAATGGGGGTGGTACGGTGGCGTTCAAGTATAAGGCAGTTCGACGAAGATGACGGAGGTAGTAGCGATGGCGGCCTCATTCTTCTGCTTGCTCGATCTGGAGGCGAGATCTAGGAATTGTTGTCGATATTCGTGAAATGGTAAGTGATGGATTCGTTAGGGCTTCGGTCGCAAAGCAGTGGCTAGGGTTCATTCAAGTTTTTGTTAGTAAGGTATTAGTTTATTTAATGCATATAAATATGTATTTAATTTACTGCAAGTGATAAGGTTTCTGTTAGATTTAAAAAAATAAATAAGTATATGTATATAATTTTAGAAATTTACAGTAAACAAAAGATTAGTTTATATGGATAAAATTTAATAATGGATAAATTACATAAAGCTTAGATTTTTAAAATCTATCTAACGGGAAAATAGTTTAAATTAAATTATTAGTTTAACTGAAAATCTTAGTTAAATTAAAATTGTAAAATGGCAGATTTAATTATTCGACTTATTCCGAATATTAATCGATTGTATAAAATTGTCTATACAAGGTCTAATACAATGAAGAAAACAAACTGGGATGGAAATGGATTGCAAAATAAAAGCTAAGGTGAGATCTTCTCACTCAAAATGAAAATTTGAATTGCAGTTATTGATTGACTGTTTGGATGTGATACTATATATGGTAGTATATAGCAATATATATATATATATATATATATATATATATATATATTGGTATATGTATATATTGGTGATTGATTTTCCCGCATTATATAGCGGATGAGACCCTATTGCACCGCATAATAGCGGATGATATTTTATAAATCCCATATACTGCGATATTCCACCTCGAAGTGGAATTGGTATTGTGCTAACATCTGTGGATGCAGAGAAATAGGTTGGAGGGATCCAACAGGATTCCTCAAAACATTTGAATTGGTTTCATGTATTGTGTGATTGATTATTTATAATCTATGTATGATTATATCTGTGATTGAATGTGTTGAAGGCTATAATTTAGCCGAATGTATTTTTGGTATCGTTGGATACCAGAAATGAATATAAATTGGATTTTGAAATTAAAGTGGAAAATTTTAAATGAATTTATTTTTAAGAGTTGAATAAATTTAAAAGAAAGAACTTAACAGTTAAAAGAGATTTTTGTAATATTATCGAATAAATTCCAAGATATGGTGAAAAGAATTAATAAATGGATTTCGGATAATATTGTTAAAAGTTGAAGAATTCATTTAAAAAAATGGAATTTTGAATAGTTTGGAAAAGGGTAAAGGAATTTATTTAAAAGTGATACATTTTTAGAAATCAATTTGTAAAAATTGATTTGGTATTTGAAATTAAATCTTTGGGAAATCGATATAAAAATTTATTTGATGTTAAATGAAAATTTTATTTGTGTTAAAACAAATTGGAAATCGATTTGCAAAATGACTTGGGATTTGAAATAAACTTAGAAATCAATTTGTAATTGATTTGGTGTTTTGAGATAAATGTTTGGAAAATCAATTTGATATTGGAAATAAATTTGGAAATCAATTTGAAATCGATTTGGTGTTGAAATAAAAATTGAAATCAATTTGGAAGTTGATTTGGGGTTAAAAGTGAATATTTGGAAATTTAAATTCACGATGGAATTTATAAAGGAAAGGGAAACTTGTTTTAAAAAATAAACATTGATTTGTTTTTAAAGTGTGGAAATTATGATTTGAAATTGATTTTCAAAGTGATGAAGTGTGGAAATAAATTTACTGATTGGGATGTAAATTTGAAATAAATAGATAAGGATTTATTTAATTGGGTTAAATGGACCATTTTGAGATGAAGTGTGAAATATGATTTGAAATTTGTTTTCAAAGTGTTGAAGTGGGAAAAATATATATCTTGTGAAGATATTTTGGAAATAAATAATTAGGGAAAATTATTTAAATCTAATGATTGTGTGAATATTATTGATAGTTAAATCACCGACTATCAATATTGCCTTTGAAATGGCATTTGAATTTGTTTTTAAAACAAACGCTTATTATTCGGTTTAGCCGGGAAATGACCTTTGTGTCAGATAACCCATTCCGAATATTGATACGACGCGTATGAATTGCAATTGAAGACCGGTGTGAAGGCCGGGTATTTTCAAAAATGAAAGGACAACCTGTCGAATGTCTCTGCACCGAGTTGCTCCGGTATAGAGATTTATATCACTCTTTTTGTGATGGGAAGTCCGATCGAGATTGTGAATACCCAGATTGCAAGGGCTTCTTTGGAAGTGCATTCGGTTCTGTTTGAACCCAGAACAGACTTGTATGGTTACGTGTCTGACATTACATTTTGAGATATAAAGCTGATTTCTTTCAAATACATTTCTGTTGGTGGCGGAGAATTTATTCTCTTAGCTTAACACCCTTCTCTGAGACGTACGAGCTTAGAGGTTATGTAGTTGAAGGTTATCAGCGATATATTCCCAATTTGGTAATGTGGCATGCTGAGTGTTGCTGTGTGATGATCATTTATTGATCATTTGTGATCAAAGCGTGGCTTTATGAAAAAGCGTAGCTTTGTGGACGAGACTTCGTCAGACCTCACACCCCGGAAATGGTCGAAACAGGAATATGCGGCAAGGTTATGAGGGTCGCTCCCTTTAGGGTATGTCATTTCCTTTTGGAAAAGGGTGGTATCAGGTATGGAGCCCTGGTATTTAACCTATGTGGATACTCCGATCTCATTTATTGTGTGATTGTGTGTTTATCAAGGCGCCTCAGATAAAGGTCCCAAAGGACCGGGGGATGACATATTCGTGAGTTACCTAGTTACCGGGGTAACCCGACCTTGTGTTGGTAGAGAGCTAGTTAGTTCTCAGGACGTCCAGCCAGAGGCGATCCCATGTGGCGGTAGGAAGTTCCTTAGCCTGACCATTTGTTGAAAATCCAATTCCCAATAGGAAACTGTATGGTTTTAGTTGTATAACCTGCTATGGAATGTAGCGGTAACCTGCTATTGAACATAGTAGCTATAGTAGGCATAACGTGAAATGCCTATGCTGGCTAAGATTAATATTATACTTTCGAAATGTTTTCTGCACTAGGCACTAATAATAATATCAAAACGATTTATTTTGCATAGTAATCTTTGACTATCATAAGAAGAAATCTCCTCCAATTCTGCGTTTGCATTGTGTGTGTGGCGGGAGGTCTTATGGTAGTTTCATTTTCCAAAAGCATTGTAAATTAATTTTATTTTCTTTGTGAAGATAACTGTTTTACGATCTCACACCAGTCACCATGACTGACTCGGAGTTTATTGTTCCCTTTCTAAACTCTGGGTGCCCATAATTTTCCACACGGGCAGCCTAGAGTTATGTTATCAGGATATTCTGGATATTCTGGAGCTTTGGATGCAAGCTGGATGGCGAGACGTACTTCCGTACTTGTTTATTTATTCCATTGTGTATTCTGTATGAGGACAAGTTGATATAACTGTCCATTGTTGTATTGAGTTGTATATTGACTCTGATGATGTATGTATAAACTGATGTAGTTCTTTGTTTAAAAGACTAGTGATTATCTATTATATATTGTTCCGCTGTGAATGTGAGATTATGATATTGTTTCTGTTTCTGTGTTTTTCTGTTCTTTCTTTTCTTTTGTCTTCTTCTACCTCTTCTTTTAACCCTAATGGTTCAGTTTTCTGGCATTTGATTACGCGGCATTTGATACAGTGGACGTATTAATGTCGACTTTCGAGCGTCGAAAAATTGCAATCGTTACAGGGTTTCGGTGATATTGATGGTGGCGTGTGTGAGGTTGTGGCAAGGTGGGGCCAAAGTCAGGTGGGTTTGCGGTGCTCTCTGGTGGACGAGGTGGTGGGATGATGAGGTGATGGCGCGTGGTTAGGCGGAGATGAAAAGTGGGACGCTGGTTTCTCGAGCAGTTTCACCAATCCAAATACAATTTTAAATAAAAAAGTTATTTAAAGAAGACAAGCGAAAAGAAATAAGAAGAAGAGGGGACAACAAGAACGGTGGAGCACAGTTAGTTGATGAAGAAGATGAGCGGCTATCAACATCTATATGCTTTTATAAACCAATCTATTATTTTATTTTTCTTTTCTAAATAGATTAGTACGAACGAATTTTGAAAGAGGAGAGAGAAACATGGGAAGAGAAATGAACAGGAGAAGCAATGAACATATATGCTGAATAATTAAATTGACTTATAGGGAATAGTTAAAGTCAAAAAGCTGAATTCTGTGAATAATAAATGCGAATGGCTGTTTGTTTTCTGACGGAGACAAATAAAAAGACATATGGAAACTGAAAGACTCAAATGGGGGACTGATATGTCAAACCGTTCTGCGGATTTTGCCACGTACCGGACACCAAAATGCACAAATGAATATACTGCACAAATCAGTACGACGAGACGAACAGAACGGTACACAGATATCAATGATACGATCGAATTATAAAAATTCGAATTTTCTACTAGCGGAAAATGCAGCAAAAACGCAGAAAAATAAGATCGACGGAGCTAAAGATCCGAATTTGGAAAAACGAAAAATGACGTCTTAGTTAGAAGATGAATTAGAATTTTTCTATGTAAAAATATTCAGGTTTGGAAAATATTTTATTATCATCAATTTTAACTGATATAATTTGGAATAAAATTACACTAGAAAATAAACTTCCAAATTATCTGATGAAAATTTACCGGTTGCTATGATTAATTAGACGCATTCTAAATATCAACTTTTTATTTCAAAATTTTATCGTTTAAAATTTCACAAAATTTCAACTAATTACGTTATTAAAACAGTTAAAATTTACGGGTCGTTACATATACTCTGTTCATTTTTTATATAGTTTTATCAAATTTACATATAAGGACCCATTCTATACCATTACAAGCAGGAACAGAGCAAGAAACTCCTACAAATCCTCCTAATTGCTACGGATAACATGCCAAAATTTATCACGAATTTGTTGCACCAAATACAGAAAATATTTGATTCCCTCTATATGCATTTATGCAGTTGTTTTACGATAATGGATGATAATCGAAAACCCCTTGAGAGTTCTAGTTGTCGGAAAGTGAACAACCATATCCAGCTCTACCACTTCCCAACTAAAAAGTTTTTACTAAATCAATCAGGTTTCATGTCCAAAAGATAAAATAAATAAGTAAAAAATAAATAAACATCGGATGTAATGAATGATCAAGTGGTGGAGAAACACACATATTTCAACAAGAGTGAGCTCATAACCAGGGCACATTCTTGGACCTCCTCTAAAAGGAGTGAACGTACATTTTTCGATGTCATCGTTCTACATTGTTATTTATGGTTACAATTCTAGATAATAATTCAAACAAACTGCTGGATGCTGAGTGGTTTTACATATGTTTGTTTTATTAGGTGTTTCTATAACATGATAAGCATTAGGAACTTGCGTTAGGAACTTCAATTTGCACTCTATATTGAATTTAAACCACTTAATCCTATGCCTAATGACAACGTTAAGCACTTATTTATGTAAAACACGAAGTAACCAGCTTTGAAGAGCTTATATACCTGCCATCTCCAAGGATTGAAAGTACGTGCATCTCTGAAGTTAGTATCTGGATCCATGTGCACGGCTCTGAAGCTAGCAAATACTTTGCACCCTTTAGGTATTGTATATTCCGCAATCGTTCATATCCAATATATTTTCATGGTGAGTTTGGGTTTAAACATAAAAATGCGTGCTAACAACACTTTCTTTTAATAGGGAAGTTGTAATACTTAGTGGAGTGTACACAATTTCAACAAGACTTGGACTTAAACTGTTTACCAATAATGTGAAAAGTGGACATTCTTTAACTTAATACATAAGCAAAATAGACAAAAAAATTTAAATCTATTTAACTACAGACCTCTATAATGTATGTCACTTGTAGCTCTTCTGAATACTCCGCTAACTATGTTAGCTACTCGAAGAGTCTCGTTGATTACCTGAATGTTCAAATACATGTTATAAGATTTTATGGACTTTTACTTACTTTTGTTAACTAAATCAACTGAACTTAAAGATCATATGCATTGCGTGAAGCGCATAGCCTTGTAATCATCACATTCTAATGGATCCGGTTCATTTTTCTTCCTTGCTTTGATTGCATCATGCTCCTTCTGTTTGTAGTACATTAGGTAAATTATTCTCTACTTTTTTGGCATAAGCATCAGAATGTGGCAATCATAATGATTGAAAAATAGAATGCCGATAGCATGTGGAATTGCACATGCAAAGTAGGATATGATGCCCTGCTTTCTTTTATTAGCTGGGACCATTATTCAAGATTATTTATCTAAATCACCAATTAATAAATATACACCATAATGTATTCATGTTCATTGTAACTCAAAAGAGAGAACTCAGCTATGAGCAAGAGCATAACCAAATTATTCAGGTGTGCCTTGTTCGGTCACTTAACAAACCAAATTTGATGGCGCAGTGGTCATATTTTATATACAACTTCAGTCAAATTTATTTCAAAATATTACTTTAAATTTGCATAAGCATTGGTGAAAGCAAACCAAATTAAATAGACACCCTATTTCCTCAGAACAAAGAATAATTCACTAGGTTACTTTTATTTGAAACTCTACATAAATTAGTTTGATAGATCATAAGCTTTAAGGCTGTATATGAAGAAAAATCCTTGGTTGCAAATTCATTAACCACTTTGATGTATAACTTCAGATATATGTGATGTTCCATTAGATCATAAGTTTGATAGATCAAATTCACAATATTACAGCATATTTACAAAAAAGATGAATTGCTAAAGTGCACAGATGGTTGAAAACAATAAGTGAGTCCTTTGTTTGATTTTGAACCAACATAGATAGTCCTGCATAGATACAAAATCACTAATGTGGCATATAGCTTAACAAGATATATAACATACGTCATTACTGAGACTTTTCATCTGCTATTGATATGCATGGCAGATGCAACTAGAGGCTAGAGTAGTCTATGTGCCTATGAAAATTTCTTAAGCTCGAGCATATTTTGTATTTAACCAAATTTTACTCAGTCACATCTGATTCATCTATTCTGAACTAAATTTCTAAATCGGCTACTAATTGATGAGTAAAACATTTGCATCCATATATATATATACAATAATCCATCTTTAAAATATAGCAAAAAGCATGAAGATTACCTTCAATGATCCCAACAAACCACTGCATTCAGTATCCTGTGCAATGACATTAAGCTTCATGCCATTAAGAATATTAGGATTTCCATTTATATCTTCAACCGCGAGCTTAATCGCTTGCCCAGGCACCCTCCCAATAGTTGAATTGAACTTGAACAGAGCTCCCAAATTCACAGCAGTTGGTTAACAATGCGATAGTGTCATTTTCGCCTTCAGTTTATGCTATGATGAAGCACAAAGCCAGCAGCCTAATTGAAGCTGGACTCGTTATGGATTTATATGTACAAATCGACAGGGGTCCTATATTTTCCAAAACATGAATTAAGAATGGTATGTAAAGCAGCAGCAAATTCAGTTTATGAAGTTAGAATCTGTGGTAGATGGAACAATTAACAAAGGGAAAATGGCATGTGAAGAAATACTAAAACCCATTTAAAAAGTTCCATAAACGAACAACTATAATCAGAGACAATGGGATAGTTTATCATCTTTTTACCTAGTTTACTATAGAAATTTCTGAGAATATTGATGATCAGATAGTTGATGCTAGGCCTTAAAACTGACTTGGTAATTTTGAAAACACCTAATTCATATTTGTAGCTAGTCCTGGGTTTTATACAAACGATTTCCTCTTACCGAAAAATGGAAAGTAATAGTTGGGAAACCATTAATAAACAGCAGTACCCAACATATAATATCACAAGTAAAAATCTACCAATGCTTAAAAAAATGATGATAATCAAGACAGTAGAAGATTTGAAAATAAGCTTCTAATCATAAAACCATACAATCTGGATTAAAGAAACTAGCTAGCCACATCAAAGAATAAAATCATAGTTTCATTTCAACAATCTAAAATGAAATACATGGTTTCATTTCAACCCTAAACTCTGCTATTTCCAGAAGATTCAAAAAAAGACAAAAGCAACCAAGAATCACAAAATGGATGCTTCAAAATCACGTACTCATACTAGTAATGGTTTATTCGTACCACAAATAAAGAATCGGATATCAAAATCAAGAATGAAGAAATCAAACAATACCTTCTACTATGGTTTCGAAACTTTAGGGTTGCTCGACAGGTTAAATCGACGGCGGAGACGACGGAGATGGCTTCGACGATAAAGGCGGCAGTGCATGCATGCTACGGTGAAGGTCGATGTTGAGCGACGTTTGGAATAGTTTGATTTTTAATAAATTTGGGTTAGGGATATGTGGGAGAAAGAGGGATTTAATTTCCCTGTGTTTGGATAGAATTATTCACGAGGCGGCAAGTTTTTGTTTTCCCCGCGTTCACGCAGACCAGCAACGTTTTAGCATTTATGCGGACGACCACTTCTACTTCTAGCTGCGTTTTAGAATTGTTTTTCCTTTTTTTTAAATAATCCACCCAAATAGCTGCAGCATTTTTATTGAAACGCTCCGCGTTCGTGATGCGAAAAATATATTTTCTTGTAGTGACGTGCTCTTTCTACGATGAACTACTTCGTTAGGCTCTTTATCCAGATTCTCTTTGGGCTACTCCAAACGCACCTTACCATTTTATTAGACCCCACGTCTAATCTTTTATTATTCTTTTAGTTTACTTTTCTTATTCTATTGGCTACTTATTTACCCTAATCAGCATGTCCAACCCCACCCACGTGTGAGACCATCAGTCCTAGACCTGAAAGGGAATGCTGCCGGTATGGGCCATTGCTATTTTTTTGCTTATTAACTTAATCCAAGATCTAAGTTTGATAAAATAAGGCTCTTCTATTTCTTTCTTTTTAATTATAACCTACATGTTACAATTATACTTGCAATTTTCACTTTTATATTCTTTTCTTTCTTTTATAATCTACATGTTATAAATGTAATTGCAAGTGTCTCTTTTCTATTTTAGTATGTCTTCTTTTATTATGATACTAAATTTTCTTTAGTTCTCTTATATTATATAACAGTCTTTACTTGGGACTACGTCCAACTGTCATAAGTTACTTATCATAAAAACTGCTTTACTTTTTACTCTATTATTTGCGCAATAAATGTAGATCTAATCACATTTTCTGTTTATTGTTTCTAGTCTTGTCAAATAATTAACTTGATTATTTCTTCTTCTTTAATTTCTTTAATGTTTCACGTTATTCTCTTTTATTCCGGGAAGTAGTTCTATTCTATTTGGTTGGTTACAAAAACTGTGCTAAATATCCATTTCCATATTTTAATACTAAATAATACTATAAACAATAACTCGTAACTGCAAGATATTTCTTTTATTGTTTCTTTAATTGTTGAGTAATGCAAAATATAGTAATGTCTCTATTTTGCACTAATTCCATTGTTCTTGCTTTTATTCTTGCAATTACTTTTATCGTTATTCTTACAATATTAAACTATGGAAATGTATTCCCTTTTCTAAACCAACCAACTGATCTATCACTAACTTCCAAATCAAGTTATTAGATTTTCCCCTTTTTAATTCGTTTCTCCCGTTTTAACATAATTTACTGTAAATTTCTCACTTTTAGGCTTATGTCTTTCCCTACAACTTCTAAGCCTAATATTACTTATATTTAATTGGATTTCTTTTCTTTTTTTCCATATAAATAACATTTAAATAAAAGTACACTTCTCTTACAAAATTTACAGTTTTAGCATAACTAGCTAGTAGAACCAATTACTGAAATTAGTCCAAATGCTGAATTAAATATTTAACGGGAATTTAACGATATTATATATCATAAACTTAAAAGAGATATAATTTAAATCCACTCACCTGTCATCCTTAGCTTTAATCCATGGCCTTCCTGGATCCACTTCTAAGGCGTCTAATATTTTTATTAAAAAGATATTCTCCCTAGAAATATTTTCTATTTAGGGTTCAGCCTCAAACAATGAACCCAATTGGGAGAAAATCTGATTGTGAGAAAATAGCTAGACCTAGGGTTCTATTTATAGTGAATCTTAGGGATCTTAGGCCATCGGATTTTAAGATTGAATATGGTGCACCACGTCATAGGCATGCTGCGAATCGTTGGATCTAGAAAACAACGCTCGAGATTGCGCGAAAATCAAATTATAAAACTTAGGCATGTCCCTGGACGATTTCTCGTCCAGGGCAAAACGCGGGTCGACCCTGGGGTCCTACTCTTTTTTTCGTTTAATTGTTTATATATTTATATAATTCTAAATTCTTATTATTCTCGTAAGTTCTTCATATTAACTCGGATTTTGACAAGTTATATATGGAAATTGATCAGAAAATCACCACGAACACAATGGTATAATTTTTGAGGCCATATTCTAACAATTCCAAAAATGCTTATTTTCACTGTTCATCGTTATTAGATTATTTAATTATCTAAAAATGCGGGATGTTACAATAAACCTTAAACCTCAGTTTCACCTCAAACAGATCCCATATCTTCCTGCTCTCTATCCTGTTGAAAAATCATCCCTATCTCATAATTCAAAAATCATTATCACTCACACCGTTTAAATCTAGCCATTGAGATCAACTAGAAAGTTGTTAGATTTAGTCTGTGGTATTTGTTAAAAATAATAGGGTGTCGTTTCATCAAATAGAGTGTGGGATATTGGCCGATTACGGTAACTGGTCGAGTTGTCATTTTTTTGATGAACACGAATGGACGAACGGAGGGTAAAATCATGTTCATCTCTGCATTTTATGATTTTTGAGGCTAGTCGCGTGATTTTAGGGGTTGGGTTTTTGAAGTACTGGTTGGATAATCGAATTCCGGTCCTAAATTAATTTTTGGAAAACCGATGGCCGAGGGGAAGAGTGGCTGCACTAGGAGGAAGGTCGAGGCAAAGAGGGGACGTGGGTGTGATCGCAGAGGTTCTGATGGTCTATAGTTGCCAGTCAAGGTTAAGTTAGGGTTTTAGGGATGTTTGCCATTGGGTTCGGGTTTTCAACTGCAGGTGGTGGAGGAGAGCATCGAGTGTGATGTGGGTTGGCGCGTGGGTGCAGCAGTGAGTGGTGGAGTCATTAGTGGTGTGGTGATAGTTAGATATGGTCGTGTTGGCGGTGAGGAGGCATGTTCGTGCTCGAAGTATATTTCCTGGAGCGAATTTGTTTTCGATGTAACATGATTGGAAATTGATTATAGTAATGGGAGGGGATATTTATGGGTGCAATAAGTCGAGCATGGCGAGGCGAATTTGTGGGTGGCCTTGGATTGATGGTGTGTGGTCAGAGCGGTGTGTGCACGGGCACAGCGTGCACGTTGTATTTGGTTCAAGCATTCAATTTTGGGTAGAGGTAATTTATTTGAATTAGAGGAAGTAGAGGTACTGTAGAGGATGGATGGGTTGGAGGAAAGTAGTTTTAGCCTTGGGACTGCTTAGGCTTGGGTGTGAATAGTTTTAAATTTGTTTGTTTAAGTTAATACAGATTAAGTTGTCAACTTTTAAATCCATAACCCACTCATTCTAAATACATTTGACCCTCGGATTTTTTCGTTAAACTCTTATTGACGAATAGAGCACTTTGTTATAAATAGTTGGTAGTTTTGTTGAAGTATAATTTAAGGATTAAATAATACTGACTGGACATAATTACGTTTATTTGGATAATAACAAAGTTAATTAATATTACTTCATTAATGATATCTGTTTAGCAGAATAAAACACCGTTCTGCTGTATTTAAATTGAGTAGATTATTTGGACATCTATTTAGCAGAATAAATCCTCGTTCGGCTATTGTATTAATTTGGACATTTAATTGTATGCTAGGTAATTAATATTAGAAAAGTAAGGTGTTAGCTATTGATGGCTAATTATGGATTTTATTTATATATATGTTGGCTTATGTAAATACTAGTAATATGACTTGGAAAGTTAAATTGAATTAAATGGTAGTTTGTTTAAGTATCATTGTGGTTACTAAGCCTCTTTCCGAATTTGAAAAGCTATGGACTTAAATTAACTTCCATTTTATAATAATTCAAGGTTAAGTGTTTATATAATTATAAAAGATATTTAATTATATTATTGATGTTGTTTAAAGATATTTAATTATATTATCAATGATGTTTAAAATATTTAATTATTCTATTAATGATGCTTAAGATATTTATTATTTTTATTAATGATGTTTTAAGTTAATTATTTCATTAGTGATGTTTAAAGTTAATAAACTGTATTAAAAAAGGGATTTTACTTACTAAAAAGGATTTATTTTAAGGAGATTTTCAATTGATATTTTGTAAAGGAGTTTTATAGGTGATGTTTTGAAAGAGAGATTTATAAATGGTATTGTATAAAATAAAAGAGAGATTTATAAATGGTAATTTATAAATAAATAATTGGATTTATATGTGATATTTTAATAAGAATAAATATTTGTGTTAAATATATAAGACTTATAAAAGTGAGTTTTGGATTTATTAGAAAATCTTATAAAGTATTTTTAAATAAAGAGTTTTATTATTAGAAAATAGTTTTATAAATAGAAAGGACTTTATAAATAAATTTTAAAGATTTATAAAAGAAGTTTTATAAATTAATTTGGAGATTTATAATAGGATTTGTAAATAAGAAATGGGCTTATTAGAAGGGAATTTTATAAAAGGAATGAGATTTGATTTTGATAAATAATCCTTCTTAATTATGGTGGTTTGGAAAACATTCTTTTCATACTTAACATTTAAGGATAGTGGTTTGGTTTATAGTAATCGGTGTTTTAAACGACATTTGTTTAACCTATTTAATATGATTTTGGAAGAAATAAGAAATCTTTCTTAATGTCTTATAAATATACTTATACTGATGAGATAAGTATATGAATATTTTTCTAAGTATTAAATGGAGTATAAGGAGTTTGTGAAAATTTCTTTTGGTGAAGGTATTTGAATCAAATAATTGAAAGAGATTTTAATTAATGAAAGATTAATTAATAGGGGCTTAATGGATCCCACATGGAATTTAATCTATTTTAGTGTTTTGTTATTTGATAGTTAAATAACCGACTATCAAATCTTGGTCGAAATATAACTCTGGAAATATCGAGGAGAAACATGAGAGTTATACGGCATAGTCATCTTCGATGATGTTGTACTATGCGTATAAATCTCTTTTTTGTTCTCTTAGGACAAATGATAAGGAAATTCGTCCACTTAAATGGTTAGGAGGTGATCTCTGCTCTTATGTATTATCTGATTATTTCCAAAAGAACCAGAGTTGATTTTACCGGAACTATCGATTTGATTTTGGAGCGGTCGGTAAGCGGTGGAATGTACTTATATGAGATGACTCAGAACCATAACCACTCCAAAACCATATGTGTGTTCTACGCTTTGGAAGAGGTTCGAGACCGCTTTAGGATGATGTAATCAAGCTATTTGAAGTGCAAGTGCTATTTGCTACTAATCCTGAGGGTGGTTCCAAAATGGATGTAGTAGAAGTAGCGCCTTCAGTTTGTTCATATCCTGAACAACTTGTATGGATGAATGTTGGCATTGCATTATTGCCTGGAAGGCAGTGTTAGCATTCCATCTGGAGATTGCTAGGGGAAAAGGGTTAAGGCAAAACCTCACAAGCCACACAATCCGATAATGACAAAACATGGGATATGAAGTAGTGCTATGTGGTTCGCTACCATTAGGAGCGTCTTTCCTCGATCTGTATTTGATATTTATGGATTTAGTATTTGTGCGCACGGGATGTGTGGGGCCGGGTGCAAATGTTTTACAGCCTTGGTGCCCGGGGGATGATGTTATATGGTATGCCATGTAAAAGGGGCAGGCGGCTCTGTGTTGGCAGGGGCGCAAGTGTGTTGAATATGCGAGTATATGATTTTTGTTTGATGATAATAAACATATATATATATATTCATTTAAATGTATTTGTTAATGTACTATTTTATTTTCACAGATTAAATAAATATTTGCTGAATAAAATAAATAACACAGAATTTAAAGTCAAACAGATATTTTATTCAAACAAATATTTATTACAATTGTGAATAGTACAAATTCAAGCTCTCACTATATATATACAATTATCAATTACAATACAAATTTGACTACATCACAATTCTCATCTACAAATGCACCTCACTACATTTCACTCACACTCGTATTTATCTTCAACTTTATTCCAGATTGAATCCAGCATCTGAGTAATCTGCAAAAATACACACTGACGTAGTAAAATTGAAAAAGAAATATTTTTGCAGTATATAATAAAATGTAATTTTGAAAATAATATTTGCCTCAGTTATTTGGGTTGTTCGTCATCATTTAATTTTGAATTCATCATAAACGAACAACTTGTGACATGCACAGTGTATCACTGTACATGCTACAAGGCCGTGCACACCGATATACACTTGATAATGTTACAGGGACAGGTGAGCACAAGGTCAAACCAAAATTAAAAGCCGGGTTCAACTCAAGTTAAGTCATGACACGAACACAAGGTCAAACCCGAGCTGCAAGCTGGATTCAACTCAGGTGCAATACAACACTGTCAAATACAAGTGACTCGACAAACAAGAACACAAACTCAGACCAAATCACTTCAATTGCAACAATAACAGGTACAAAAGTTTCAAACATGCAGTGACAACAAAAGTATAGCCACAACAGTTCAAAACTACTCCAGACGGAGATGTACAAGATGAAAGCACATATATACATACATGAATGCATATATATATACATGGAGCAATGCAACAGTGACATGCACAGGTATGCAACATGTACATCAAGCCAGAGAAGGTTGCGCAAAGGTCACTGGCATATATGGTATGGATGAAAAGAGTTCATATGCACTGGCCCGAGGTAACAACACAATGCAAACCAGAAATGAGTACAGCTCAATGCAAAACACAAGTCAGTGAAACAGCATAAAACAGCCTGGCATGCAAATACAACAAGTAGTCAAGCATCATCAAAGACCAGACCCAAAAGATCTGATTCAATACCAAAGTAAAATAGAACATGTGTATATATACACAAGCCTGACAACATGATTATCAAAGTGCAGATACAATGAAGTACAGTGCATAGAATATATAAGTGCATCGAACCACACAGCAGCTTGAATGAGCAAGTGCACCAAACCAGACTCAACAAGTTTACATGACTATAAAATACCACATGTTTCTACAACTACCAGAGACCATCACACTTGTATACATATATACAAGCAACTGAAGTGCAGCCACAAATGCAACATGACTCGAAGTACAGTGGAAAGAACTGAATGCAAATAACTGGGTTTAAGTCAATATGCAATCAAGATGACAATGTAGCTTCAAATGAAAACATATGCACCAGTGAAACACAGCCGTTTATACTAGACCCACATATATATATGGACACAATGCAACAGTCAGTGGTGAAGCAACTTCAACCTGAACCAGATTACATCTCAAAAGATATACAACACTGGTGGCAAGTTCGAACAAAGCCAAAGCCGAGATAAGCAAGCAATACAAATTCAAGTATACATATATACATATATATGTATAAACATACATATCTATATCACATGAAACAGTGGCAGCATAAGGATGTAACACAGCTAGTTCGAACAAAGATTTCAAACTAATTCAAGGTCAAAGTTTTAAATTGAGAAATGCAACGTCAAAGTCAATAAATAATATGATGAAAACAAATAAACCAAGTCAAAGACTACTGCAGATCAAAAAGCCAGAAATTCACACAGCAGAATGAAAATGACCAAAATCGAATACGAACAAATACCAAAGTCAAGAAGGTCTTACAAGTTTCAAATCAAAGTCAGAGGCGTGGTGACCAGAAAAAGATCGAACAGCTCAAAATCGAAGTCGTGGCAATCGAGGAAATCAACTAATGCCGTGGGAATAAAGCAACGAAATTATACGAATTGGAACAAGTCAGAAATCATCATCAACATCCATACGAAAGTCAATGGCCAAGATAAATCAATTGACGAATTCAAGAAAATGTATACGAACGTAAATAAAGGGATTCGAACCCTATATAAACATATAACATCATTGGCAGAGAAATTATTTGAGTTCAAGTAACAACAAAGCAGAATCAATAACTCGAATCATAGATTGAGTTCAAGCAAGCAATCAAGTAAAGTAGAAAAGCATAAATTACATACCATATTTTCGAATCGAACTCAATCAATAGAAGCAGCCGAAAGCATATCAAGAGACGATCAATCGACAGAGCAAAGAAATGAAAATCACATATTCGATCGATCTAATTAAAGTCGGCTTCTTCGAATTTCACAAGCCCTAATTTTCATCTGAGAGGAACGAACGAGAAGCAGCCATAATCACAAAGATATCAGGCCGAAGAAATATAAAGAAGAAAGGGATTTTCTTTTATCACTCTAATTGTATTGGGCCGGTCTCTTGTCTTTTTTATATTGGGCTATAAATTATTTAAGGGAGAATTAATTTAAAGGACAAAAATTTGTATATTTTTAGCCTCAAGGACACGACCTCAATATTTTAACCAGAAGGACAAACATTCTCCTAAAAATTATTCATAAGGACAAACATTCTTTCAAAATTATTCATAAGGACAAACATTTTTTCAAAACTGCTACCGAACTAAAAACTGATACCTAAAAACTGCTACCAATAATTACAAACTGATACCTAAAACTTAAAAACTGATACCTAAAGAAAGTTGTCCTTCAGGCTAAAATACTGAAGGTCTGTCCTTGAGGCAAAAATGCTGAGAAATTTTGTCCTTGAAAATAATTTCCTGATTATTTAATTAGGGTTTTTAGTTTTAAATTTTGTTTTTAAATTTAATTTCTCTTTTAAACATTGTAATTTCTAGTCGTGTGACTAGGGGACAAACTACGTGGCGTAGTTTGAGAATTCGCAACTCAGTGGCTGAGTTGTGGCAGGGTTTTGAGCGTAGAGTTAGGATTAGTCGATAGCGGGTGTCGCGGGTTTACGTGTATAAGCGTCTGACTATCTAATTTTTAGTAGAAACCTTGGGGGCAGCACGTAGGTAGGGTTTTGTCGAAGCTGGGTAAATCTGTGTGTTCTATTTTCTGTTTTTATTCTACTATTATCTATGCTGCTATTATTCTGTGATCTATGTTGAAATTATTTTATATAAACTTCCTCAATAATTTTTATAATTGATAGTATCACCCTATTCACTCCCCCTCTAGGGTGAAATCGATCCTACAAGTGGTATCAGAGCTAGGAACAAAAGCCATTTTTGTTTTAAAAAAATCTGATTTTTCAAAAACCAATTTTTGTTTTAAAAATTTAAAATGGCTTCTTTTAATTCTGCTTTTGCTGAGGGTCAGTCCATAGTTAGACCACCAATGTTCAATGGTGAATATGCTTACTGGAAAATAGGATGGAAATTTTTTTGAAAACCATTAACGCTTGGGATATTGTTGAGAGAGGATGTAAAGCACCAACTATAATTGTAAATAATCAGGAAATAAATAAACTGAAGGACCAATGGACAGAGCTAGAAAATAAATTACAAAATGCTAACGCTAAAGCTATGAATTCTATTATCTGTTCATTAGATCAATTTGAATTTAATCGTGTCTCACATTGTTCAACTGCGTAGGAAATATGGCACACACTCGAAGTAACTCACGAAGGAACGTCTCAAGTCAAAGAATCTCGACTTGCCATGCTAAGCAGGGAATATGAGAACTTCACAATGGCGAAGGAAGAAAATGTCAAAGAAATGTACGGACGACTTTCCAATATCGTATACAAATCAAAGGCTCTTGGAAAATCATACACAGAATTGGAGATAGTCCGAAAAATCCTCAGAATCCTTCCACAAAGTTTTGAAGCCAAAGTGACTGCCATTCAAGAATCAAAAGATTTGAAACAAATGAAAGTTGAAGAACTCATCGGAAACCTCACCACTTACGAGCTAGAGATGAAATTCAAGGAAGAGCGTGAAGGAGGAGACACTCGAAAGAAATCAATAGCTCTTAAAGGGACAACTAAAAGTGAAGATGATGATGATGATGATGATGATGGTGAAGCAGAACTAATACTACTAATAAAGAGATTCAAAAAGTGGAACCACAAATACGGAAATCCAGCTCCAAATCAACAAATGAAAAGCAGAATAATCAAAGCACTAGACAACCCAGAAGAACGGAAGATCATCTGTCACAAGGGCAACAAATCCGGACACATCAAGCCCAATTGTCCTCAGAATCGACACAGCCAAGAAAAGAAATCAAAAAGGAAAAGTTTTGCAGCCACGTGGAATACAAGTGATGAAAATGATAAAAGCACTAGCAGTGAGAGTGAAAATGCAGATCTGTGCCTTCGAGGTGACATAATTGATAGCGATGATGATGATGAGCCAAGCGAGATATCAAAACTTACTCACTCAGAATTACTTATATATTTCCATGAAGTAAATGGCTGTTTTGAACGACTTAGGGAAAGATACACTAAACTTGAATCACAAAGAGATACTTTGATAGATTTAGATAAACAACTTGATCAATTAGTTAAAAACTATCAAAGTAGAAGCCATAAGTGTGAAAAGTGTCCAACATTCGAAGAAGAGATTAAAAAATCAAAAATTAAAATTAAATCGCTTGAAAATGATATTCTGATTTTTAAAGAGAGTGAAAATACTAGGAGAGAGAATTCTATTAAAAGGCGCACACAATTATTGAATGAAAATGAATCTCTCAAAACACAAGTCCAACAACTGTCAACGACTTTAGGAAAATTTTCCAAAAGCGAAAGATCGTTGAATATGCTAATAGGAAAACAAACTGTTAATATGGATAGACAAGGACTTGGTTATACTCACTCTGAATATGTTAGAAACGAAATTAATCAAGTCAAATCCGAGTGCACTATTTGTAGAAAAATTGGACACAATCAAAATAATTGTTGGTATAGACTCAAACATGTGAAAACTATTCCAATTTGGGTTCCAAAAGGCACAAATATAAAATCCCTTAAAGTTAAACAAATCTGGGTGCCAAAAGGAACAGTAATAAATAGTTTTGGGTCTCCACAAACTTATTTTTCAAAATCTATTGCCACTAACAACCATGGACCTATAAAAACAAATAGGTCACAAAAATCTTTTATCGTGTAGATGTGGTGGCTGGCTAAGGAACAACAACAGTGATATCTGGATTCTGGCTGTTCCAGACACACAACGGGAGACTAATCACAGTTCCTTAGCCTAGTACGAAGGTGGTAGAATCACAATGGACAACAACGAAAAATTTATCGTAAAGGTAAAACAGGTAATGGTATATTTATTTTAAATGATTATATTAAATGTGATAATCTGCACCATAATCTGAATTAAATCAGCCAGCAATGTGATAATGAAATGAATATTGATAATGATTCTGATTTTTTTTAAAATTGTTGGCCAATTATATTCATATGCCAAGAACACTACATCTTTGAACTAATTCATATAAATTTGTTTGGTCAAATGATGGTGTTTTGTTGATTGCTAATTACTCATGCTACAAGTGGATATATTTGTTTATCTTATCTGACACTATGTTCACTACTTGTTTATTTCCACAGTTTCAATTCAAATTCAAAAGAAAATCATTCAAAAGCTGTTAAATGATTTTAAGATATTTTGTTGAACACATCACGGTTTGGTCTATAACATTCAACTAATGATAATCCCGAGTGAAGGAAAAATTCAGATGCAAATTACATTGGTAATCTAGTTGATAGAAAAATTACTAGTGGAACGTGATTTATGACATTCAGTAGCTGCATCATTTTTCAAAGAAAATATCTGCATATTTTTCACTTGAAATAATTTTTCAAATAGCAGACATTTTTCTAAAACCCCTTCTAGAAAATCATTTTTGTTGACCTTGTTTCATATTAGTTATTTTAGAAAATTTGATTTTATAATTTGATTTTAAATGACTGCATTAACTAATCTGACTCCCTACTAATTATCGAAAAGGTAAATAGTGATTGAAAAAGTGATGAGTGTTGATATTAATCATATATTATAACTCGAGACAGTATATTTAGTAAATTTCTTTAGAAATTTAAACAAGAGTTATAAAAACTTTTTTTTGGAAAAAATTCCATGACCATTTCTATTTCTATCATATTTCTATCGACCATCACTCATCAAAATCCAATATAGTATGTCAATATGTGGTATTTTAAACGGGAATCATTCGTTTTTCATTTTATTATATTTTTCACAAATAAAAACATCCAAAGTATTCACTCTCATTTAAAAGTCCTTACGGTTATGCATGGGTGAATTACTTGGATTTTTGATTATGTGCTTCCATGCTCATTTAAAAGTCCTCACGGTTATGCATGTATGGAACGCATATCAAAATTGATTAGTTAAATAGACAAGTTGATTTTAATCCCATTTAAAAGTCCTCACAGTTATGCGTGGTTAGAAGATACTTGAATTCATTTATTTTTTAAAATTTTGGAATACTACTAATCTCATTTAAAAGTCCTAACGGTTATGCATGGTTAGTAGATATTCAAATTCCTGATATAAATATACCACAAATAGACACAACTATATGGTTTTATATGATGACATTATCCATATCATTCTAAATTGGAATATGCGTCAAATAGTATTTATGATTGTTGTTTGATTTTTTATTGAAATTTAATATTTATACTCAATTGAGTATTAATGTTGTATTAATGTCTATCACTTTATCTCTGTTTTTCTAACACTATTACTCTTTTGCTGATAACAAAAGGGGGAGAGATAAGTTAAGATTTTGTAAATAAAGGTCAATTATTTTCTATTTGCATCTAGACTCATTTGAACATTTTTATTTACATGCATATATGAAGGGGGGGCTTTGTGTAGAGAAGTAGCATTCAAATAAAGGGAGCAAATTGAATGATCAAATACATTTAATAAATTCAAAATCTTAAATATATGTTTGTTATCATCAAAAGGGGGAGATTGTTGAATATGCGAGTATATGATTTTTGTTTGATGATAACAAACTTATATATATATTCATTTAAATGTATTTGTTAATGTATTATTTTATTTTCACAGATTAAATAAATATTTGCTGAATAAAATAAATAACACAGAATTTAAAGTCAAACAGATATTTTATTCAAACAAATATTTATTACAATTGTGAATAGTACAAATTCAAGCTCTCACTATATATATACAATTTTCAATTACAATACAAATTTGACTACATCACAATTCTCATCTACAAATGCACCTCACTACATTTCACTCACACTCGTATTTATCTTCAACTTTATTCCAAATTGAATCCAGCATCTGAGTAATCTACAAAAATACACACTGACGCAGTAAAATTGAAAAAGAAATATTTTTGCAGTATAAAATAAAATGTAATTTTGAAAATAATATTTGCCTCAGTTATTTAGGTTGTTCGTCATCATTTAATTTTGAATTCATCATAAACGAACATCTTGTGACATGCACAGTGTATCACTGTACATGCCACAAGGCCGTGCACACTGATATACACTTGATAATGTTACAGGGACAGGTAAGCACAAGGTCAAACCCAAATTAAAAGCCGGGTTCAACTCAAGTTAAGTCATGACACGAACACAAGGTCAAACCCGAGCAGCAAGCTGGATTCAAGTCAGGTGCAATACAACACTGTCAAATACAAGTGACTCGACAAACAAGAACACAGACTCAGACCAAATCACTTCAATTGCAATAATAACAGGTACAACAGTTTCAAACATGTAGTGACAACAAAAGTATAGCCACAACAGTTTAAAACTACTCCAAACGGAGATGTACAAGATGAAAGCACATATATACATACATGAATGCATATATATACATGGAGCAATGCAACAGTGACATGCAAAGGTATGCAATATGTACATCAAGCCAGAGAAGGCTGCGCAAAGGTCACTGACATATATGGTATGGATGAAAAGAGTTCATATGCACTGGCCCGAGGTAACAACACAATGCAAACCAGAAATGAGTACAGCTCAATGCAAAACACAAGTCAGTGAAACAGCATAAAACAGCCTGGCATGCAAATACAACAAGTAGTCAAGCATCATCAAAGACCATACCCAAAAGATCTGATTCAATACCAAAGTAAAATAGAACATGTGTATATATACACAAGCCTGACAACATGATTATCAAAGTGCATACACAATGAAGTACAGTGCATAGAATATATAAGTGCATCGAACCACACAGTAGCTTGAATGAGCAAGTGCACCAAACCAGACTCAACAAGTTTACATGACAGTAAAATACCACATGTTTCTACAACTACCAGAGACCATCACACGTGTATACATATATACAAGCAACTGAAGTGCAGCCACAAATGCAACATGACTCGAAGTACAGTGGACAGAAGTGAATGCAAACAACTGTTTTTAAGTCAATATGCAATCAAGATGACAATGTAGCTTCAAATGAAAACATATGCACCAGTGAAACACAGCTGTTTAAACTAGACCCAACTATATATGGACACAATGCAACAGTCAATGGTGAAGCAACTTCAACCTGAACCAGATTACATCTCAAAAGATATACAACACTGGTGGCAAGTTCAAACAAAGCCAAAGCCGAGATAAGCAAGCAATACAAATTCAAGTATACATATAAACATATATATGTATACACATACATATCTATATCACATGAAACAGTGGCAGCATAAGGATGTAACACAGCTAGTTCGAACAAAGATTTCAAACTGATTCAAGGTCAAAGTTTCAAATTGAGAAATGCAATGTCAAAGTCAATAAATAATATGATGAAAACAAATAAACCAAGTCAAAGACTACTACAGATCAAAAAGCCAAAAATTCACACAGCATAATCAAAATGACCAAAATCGAATACGAACAAATACCGAAGTCAAGAAGGTCTTACAAGTTTCAAATCAAAGTCAGAGACGTGGTGACCAAAAAAAGATCGAACAGCTCAAAATCGAAGCCGTGGCAATCAAGGAAATCAACTAATGCCGTGGGAATAAAGCAATGAAATTATACGAATTGGAACAAGTCAGAAATCATCATCAACATCCATACGAAAGTCAATGGCCGAGATAAATCAATTGACGAATTCAAGCAAATGTATACGAACGAAAATAAAGGGATTCGAAACCTATATAAACATCTAACATCATCAGCAGAGAAATTATTCGAGTTCATGTAACAACAGAGCAGAATCAATAACTCGAATCATGGATTGAGTTCAAGCAAGCAATCAAGTAAAGTAGAAAAGCATAAATTACATACCATATTTTCGAATCGAACTCAATCAATAGAAGCAGCCGAAAGCATATCAAGAGACAATCAATCGACAGAGCAAAGAAATGAAAATCACATATTCGATCGATCTAATTAAAGTCGGCTTCTTCGAATTTCACAAGCCCTAATTTTCATCAGAGAAGAACGAACGAGAAGCAGATATAATCGCAAAGACATCAGGCCAAAGAAATATAAAGAAGAAAGGGATTTTCTTTTATAACTCTAACTGTATTGGGCCGGTCTCTTGTTTTTTTTTATGTTGGGCTATAAATTATTTAATTAGGGTTTTTAGTTTTAAATTTTGTTTTTAAATTTAATTTCTCTTTTAAACATTGTAATTTCTAGTCGTGTGACTAGGGGACAAACTACGTGGCGTAGTTTGAGAATTCGCAACTCAGTGGCTGAGTTGTGGCAGGGGTTTGAGCGTAGAGTTAGGATTATCGATAGCGGGTGTCGCGAGTTTACGTGTGTAAGCGTCTGACTATCTAATTTCTAGTAGAAACCTTGGGGGCAGCACGTAGGCAGAGTTTTGCCGAAGCTGGGTAAATCTGTGTGTTCTATTTTCTGTTTTTATTCTGCTATTATCTATGCTGCTATTATTTTGTGATCTGTGTTGAAATTATTTTATATAAACTTCCGCAATAATTTTTATAATTGATAGTATCACCCTATTCACCCCTCCCCTCTAGGGTGAAATCGATCCTACAAAGTGTTCTTATTGTCCTTAGTAAATTTTGTCTAGATGTGTACTATAATGGGCGATACCTGATGTGCTCATTAATGTGCATATTTTACTTCCATATTTAATCTAATTAATTAAATAAATGAGCAAATAAGGTGTTTTAACATGTTTAAACCAAAATTCAAATTATTTTCGAATCGTCATTTATTCATCTTCATATAGGGGCAAAATGGTCATTTTTGTGCATATATTAATTTGAGAATATTTATTTGGACATTTTAATTTTTATTTGTGGAGAAATTGGATGGAAATTACAAGAGGCTTCATGTATTCATGCATGCAAAGGAATGGAAACAAAGGAATGAAGATGGAAATAATTCAACTCATGCATCATGGAGGACCCCACCTACCCACTTACCTTAATCTATATTTAGGAGCTAATGCACATGCTAATGAAGATTAAAGTTACATGCACATGTAATGGTGGATTATGCTTATGCTAATGATAACTTGGAGACCATACTTCCTCAAGGGTATTTTGGGTAGTCCCCGAAAATATGGATTAGGGTTTCAAACATGTATAAATACCCCTTATGTTTCATGTAATGAGCTCTTAGCCTCCTCTTTAATTAGTTTAGTTTTAGGCTCAAAAATAACAAAAAACCTCTCTTTTACTTTTCATGGCTACTTAGCCATTTTCTTCTTATGCAATTTTCTTATATGAAATTTTAATTCATGCTATTTTATTTCATGTTCTTTTCTTTTATATCAGTAGCTTAGATTAATTATTGCAGGTAGTTTAGCTCTCTTTTTATTTTAATTAGCTTGCATTTCTTCTTGTTTTTTGTTTCATGTTGAACTCTACATTTGTTGAAATGATAACAAATATGAGAAGCTAAACCCCTTCAATTTAGGGGTAATGAAGCTCTCTTAATCATGTAGATTCAACATATTTGTTAATATATGATCTCTTTTTGTGCTTAATGGAAATGGTTGATATGGTTAAACTTTGTTGTTTTAGATTTGAATTTGATAGCCTATGTTGTTGACACCAAATAGGCTATGTTTAAACAAACATAAACATAAATTACCCTTCATCTACATATGATTGTGGTAATGAAGTGGATTTTAAAACCAAAATTTGATGGTCTATATTACTAATCAATAGTAAATAGATCATGCTTAGAATAGATTTTATTTTCAAGTTCATTAACATTTTCATGAGAGTCGACAAGTGGTTTAGTGGGTATGTGTGACGACCCGCAAATCTGTATCCTCTGAACTAACAATGAACCACACATGTCGACCCAAAGCGAACAGAATTGCAAATTATCATGAGAAAGAAAAGAGAGGATGAGAAGAAAGAGAGAAGAAGGATGAAGAAAAAAGAAGAAGAAGAGAGAGAAGTAGAACTAAAACAATACAGAATCTCATATCGCAGCGGAATAACATATAATATAGATCAATAACCTTCACAAAGAGAAACTATAATATACATAAATCAATATTAGAGTATACAATAAGTAATCATCAACTTGGATAGTTATAATAATCTGTCCTCATAAATGCTGATAATTTACAACAACAACAATGCAAAGCAGCGGAAAAATAAACAGATACGTGTATACAACATGAAGATCTCCAGCTCGCCTACTAAAGCTCCAAAAGCACCAAATTTGAATCTGTAAACATACTCGGTCTGACCCGAGCATTGAAAGGGAAGAATGTCCGGATCAGTCTGGTAAACCAGCGTGAGAAAACACATCTCAACTAAATTTATAAAGTTATCAAAAATTTTCCTTTATCAAAACAAAAGGTATCTCGTAAGACCACGTCCACACATATACACAGACGGGTTTTTCCCTTACGAAAACCAAAACTTTTTCATATCAAATCATGTGGTATTATAATAGTGTCTATTATACAAATAATAATCAACATAGCTGAAATATTTACCATTATTAAATTCCAGCAATACTAGACTTTACAAACAAAATGGCAGGCACGCAGTGGATTTTTGATTTCCATACAAATGACTAAGTGAAGGGACTACCTTTCCGAAACAAATCTTAGTACACCTCTAGAGGGATGTACCTAGGGTCGAGATACTCGGCGCCTAAACCAACACAATACTGGCCTACCCCTTCTTGGATAGTACCGAATATGTCATCACTCCAGTCGTTATTGACCTAAATCTGTGGCCACAGGCATACATCAACAATAATCTGATACACGACATCATAGCGTGTAAAGATACATCTAGAAGAGTGATGACATCTCCTAATTGGAGCGACCCACTTAGCCTTGCTGCTTCTATTCCTGTTTCAGTCATTTTCCGCGTAGTGATGCCAAAAGAGGTATCGATTACCTTTCACATATCACATCATCATCATCTTTGAATGTCACATTGCCATTCCCGTTTACTACTAATTACCTTCCACAAAAATACAACCCTTGAGCTCGTATGTCTTAAGGAGGGTGTTAAGCTAAAAGAAGTTGCCTTCTTCGCCACCACATGATGTACGTATGTAAAAACCAATGTACGTAATCTTAGAAATGCAATATCAGACACTCATCCATACAAGTTGTCCAGGAATAGGACAAACCGAAGGTACTCTCCTACCACATCCTATAGGATTAGTAGCGATAGCCCTTGCAATGGATATTTCATAATGAGGAGACTACTGCTACTATATGTATATTGGGATTTTAACTCCAAATGATCAACAAGCAGTCTTTCACTATAAAAATCCTAAATATCAATATCATCGACCAACCTCCACAATCGTCGCATATATGTTGGTCCGAAGTGGTTTTCAGGTAAATCTGATTCCAGTCTCTTCGCACCAACAACGCAAAAGCGTTTCTCAACCTCACACAGAAACCAAGTCTCATAGACCTATCATGTCTCCAACTTTCAACTTGCTATCCTTCGGCCAAGAAGGAAGCTCGGTAGATTAGAGTAATCACTCCGCACTACACGAATCAACATTCTCAACACAAACGATAATCAAGCCTACACAGTCAGTTACGTACTAAGTTTACAACTAATTAGTTTCTACATCAAGTTGAGAAACTAAAATGGCCAAATTTGATAGTCGGTTATTTAACTGTCAAAGTAACAAACAAAATTTAGCACAAAAATAGTCACTGTGCCTGATTTTATTGATCGTTTATAAATCAAATCACTTTCCAATTATTCACTTCAAAATATCTTTAAAAAAGATAATATTCAAAACCATTTAACTTATTGGATATTTGGAAAACAATTTCATATACTTATTTTAATAATAAGTAAATTTACAAATCATTTCATTTCAAGACTTAGAATATATTTCATATACCTAATTCAATGATTAAGTATATATGCAAATCTTTAAGGAAAATATTCTTCAAAACACATGTTATTTGGGTCAAAACGAATGTTGCGTAAAACACCATTACGACAACCCAAAAATACTAGTATAGGGATTCAACTAATTATATTTAATATTTTTTTCGAAAATCATTTACTATAACAAAAATGTTACAGTCCATGCATTCCTTACTTTTCACGAAAACATCTATTTCAACAATAAATGTTGAAATCTATGTTTTCGATATTCAACACAATTTAACTTTCCTTTCCAAACCATTTAAACTCCATTTTTCAATATTACTTTCAAAACATTCAATTTAAGGATTATTCACTTTAAAAACATGAATATGATTCTTTTACAAAAATCCATAGTTAGCTTATCAAAGTAAATCATTTCACATTTATAAAACAAGGTTTATAATTCTATTTATATTTTACAAAACTTCCATTTATAAAATTCCTTTATTATGAATTTGCATTTATATCTCATTTACATGTCAAAATCTCATTATAAGTTTGTTTACTTATAAATTTTTTATTTACAAATTCATTCTTTTTATAACTTCATTACTTCATAAATCTTATTTACTTGTAAGATTTCATTTATAACTACAGTTTTAACACTTATAGAAACCCGTTTATCATTCCATTACTTTTATTTGTAAAATATCAATTTTATAAATCTTATATACATGAACCATTTATGATAAGTTCAAAATTCTCAATTTAACTTATTTTACAAAATAGTTAACTTCATATTTCAAAAAACCATATTTGAGTATATTTCACAAAACAATAATTTTTATAACATAAAAATTATAACTTTTTATTTATTTAAAATAAATTCATTTCTATAATAATTCAAAAATTATTAAGACATATATTTTCAAAATCACTTCTAAAATCCTTTTAAAGTCAAAATCTTCATTTTAATATTTTAAAATTCCAAAAATATGGCCCAACGCTACAAAAGTACTAAATAAGGGGATTCACATCAATAACATCAATCATGCCATCCATCACATCAAACATCACATAATACAACATATATAACAACATGTGTAAATAAATATCAACCATAGTGAGGAATCTTGTTGGATCCCTCCAACCTGTCACCTGCAACAAATATAAAAATGATAAAAATATGTACAATGTCTACTTCAAGGTAGACGTGCATACAATGGGTCATCCGCTCATACATGGGAACGTATAGGGTCTCATCTGCTCCAATAGGCAGAAATATATCCAACTACTAACTACTATAACATAACATCCAAACATCCAATATATATACATATACATACATACATACATACATACATACATACATACATATATATATATAACATCCAACAATCATCAAAACATCATAATAAAAATATTCCCACTTATATAAAAATATAAGCGGGTCAGAAAGAGTGAGTTTTACTCACTTTGGTTGCAGTCGTCGTTGCAGCGTTTATTTCGATTAAAATTAAATGAGCGTTTAATTTTAACCAAAACTTTCAATAGCTCCAAATCCATCCAAACCTACTCTGAAACGTAGTGCTCGTCGACACAAACCCAACGCCGCTTGTTTCGTGCGAAACGGACCTCGTACGAAGAAGTTATCAATTTTTAAACATTTGATAATTAATAATATAATTAACTAAAATAATTTAAATTAAAAAAACTTAACCCTTCACCTCTTAACTTCTGTTCCCTCCCAGGCATCCTTCATGCACTCGAACCCATATACGCATGCGTACATCCTATCGCCGCTCCTCCCATGGTCAACTAGACGACGATCCAAACCTCTCAATGCGTGCGCCTACGCGAGCTCACCCATGACCAGAGACCGGTCAAACTTGATGCCTTCCTTACCTCGAAGAATGCGCACGAACAGTAGACAAACGCGGCCGAATTCTGGCCATCACGTCG
Organism: Allium fistulosum; assembly: GCA_030737815.1. Taxonomy (NCBI): domain Eukaryota; kingdom Viridiplantae; phylum Streptophyta; class Magnoliopsida; order Asparagales; family Amaryllidaceae; genus Allium; species Allium fistulosum. Next base: position 697,802,627 of record CM060904.1, read on the forward strand.
TACTATTTCAGATTGTGACCGTTGGATTTGAAGATCTTGAGGTGCTCTACAACTTTCATTTAGGAAGTTTTTTCTAATTGCTGATGGATTGATCAGAAATAGAGAGGGTAGAATTGAAGTTTCGGGCCATTCATTTTGAGTGTGGTGGCGGTTGCAATAAGGGTTAGGGTTTTGGGAAGATTGTGGGGTGTTGGGTCCTTTTATACAAAATATCTCAAAACACTATTCACCCAAATATTTTCCGAACTCCAAACGAAGCATGTCGCTTGGCGTTCATAATGTTTTACCCATATTCCGAACACAATGGAATATATATCGGAGGCCAATTCCATAAATACAGAAGATAGGTTTTCGAAATCGAATTATTTTAATTAAAATATTTTAATTAATTTATGTGCGTTTCAAGCTCGTATGGTCAAAAGGTAAGTCCAATCAACACGAAATTTGAAATCCTATAATAAATCACTATTACAAATCCAATGAAACTGGTTTCGTCGAAATTCGAGACCGTTTCAAAAATGACTATTTTTACACGTTAAATTAAATTATAAAATTTCCAATTTCTATTAAATCGCTTTTAAATCAAATTTAAAAGATTACAAACATCATTCTAATTCAAATAGAATTTAAATCGACTTTTTAAATCATTTTCACTTATATTAAATTCAACATTCAATTATTCCCACAATTTCAAATATTAAATTAAACAATTTGGTTATCTAATAAATCACTATATTCGAAATATGAGTTATTTAACTTACGAAATTAAATTCTTAATATTTAAAATCAATTAAATATTCCAAATTTGAACGACTGAAAAACTGGGTCGTTATAGTATGTTAAAGTTTGATGGTTTATGTTGGGCTAATTAATAGTACAAATATGCCATATTTATGATAAACATATCAACTAAATTCACTAATGACCAAAAGAGAGATCATAATTTCATTTTTGTTGATTTATGTGATCATAAGAAGGAAATTACCTCTAAATTGCCTTCTACTCTCATATTTTTATCCACTATTATTTTTTGTCAGTTTATTTACATTTTTAGCTAATCTCAACTTCAAATCTTGGTTTAATTGATTGAGTAGAAATTTTAAAATCAATACAATTCCCTGCGGATCGACCCGTACTCGCCACATACTAACATTATACGCCGTACGCTTGCGGTTAATTTTTAACTTAAATTTTATCGATAATTTTCTAACTCATAGAAAAATCGTCGTTAAACAAGTTTTTAGCACCGTTGCCGGGGAATTGATTTGATTTTAATTTCTACTCCTCGAATTATTTTTGTTTGATTTTATTGTGTGTTAATTTTGTGTGTGCATTGCATTTAAAAAAAAATACACAATTTCATTTGAAGAAGAAGAAAAATTATTCCATTCCACATTTGCATTTACATATTTTTACAAATTTTTTTCATACAAACCATCATTAACACAGTTCAATCATCTCTTCCCTGTCAGACCAGCCACAGTGCAACTTCACCAACCAGTGCACAGTCCTTCCTCCTTGCAACAGTGCCATTAACTCCTTGCATGTGCACAGTCCAAACCCCCGCCAACCACTGCATTCATTCATTTCCACATACAACTGCTCTGGCCATACCCACATATAACTGACCATTCAGTGAACATGCCCAATACATACAAACTTCACTTCACTACCATATCACTCCCCACTGTCAAACTCTCCAAATATCCTCTACTACATTCAATATAATCTAATTGCTACCACTATAATCTGATTGCTGCCATTAACATTCATCTACATACACACTGACCAAACACTGTCACCTTCATCTACTTGCACACCTACTTATACAACATCCATCCTTTCCTTTACTTCTGCCCACCACTGCCCCTCCCTACTTCACTTCCTCCACTACTCCATACAATCTGCACCCTACACTTCTTGCAACATCCACCAACAACTACTTCAGCAAGCATTCAGCCACTGCTGCCCACCCTCTGTTGTCAACTATCAACTACTGTCCTCAATCGACCCTCTCCTATCAACTACTTCCAGCACACCAGACAACACTTCCATTAACCACAACTTCAGCAACGCTGAAATCATCTACCTAAAACTAACACTGCAAAACTCCAACTGCAACAGTGTTATTACCATTACCCTATGCACATTTCTTCCTACCAACCCACTGCCATCACCAATTATATCACCATTCTTCCTACTACTGTTGTTTCATATCACCAGACCCTGTCACAATTACTAGACAGCAATTCAAACCTCACTGATCACCACAGCAACTACCACCAGAAACCACCCTCTCCATTGCATATCGACTGAACTTCACCATCCACCACTGCATCTTGCAGCAACGCAGCCTTTGGCCACAATACAACAATCACTACAATCCACTTTAATCCATCAATGGTCTTCTACCCCATCTGCCTGCATACATACATTTCAAACAACTTCACTTCTGCATACATACAGTGTTGCCACCCACACTGTAACTTCTGCCTACATCACCACAGATTACTGCCTCTAATTCATTAATACATCACCACCTGAATACCCCCCTCTCACTGCCTTACTATCTTTTCACTGCTTCATCCATAGCCCACTTCATCAACATACATATATACCACCACTCCCCCATCTTCCTGTCAACAACATACTGCTATCCACTATCCATCATCCATCATCTATCACTTCCAACATTCCTCAAACTAAACTAATTCCCAATCATCGAAACAAATTAACCACTACAACCGAAACACAAAAAAAACCTCACCTCTGCAATGGACTCGAACTTGAACAATTCCTCTATCTCCCAAATCTGAACAACCACAAATCCATCTACAATCGACGAAACAAATCGTGACCGAGCTACTTCCATTCACTACTCCACCTTTTTCTTTCTGATTTTGATTGTGATTTTGGGAATTTGGTTTTTGGATTTAATGTCGAAATTTTATTCATGGAATATATGTGCGGAAATTTGGTTAGCAGTATTCATGAATTCATGAAATTGGTCGTGATTAGTCGGGTGCGAATTGATTTCTCTGGTAAAATTTGTGAAGTAAGTGATTTTGGGTTGGGCCGTGGAAAGTAATTTGAATTTGAGAATTTTGTTTTTGTAGTTCTTTTACAGGTGTGTTGTAATTGTTTTTTGGTTTAATTCTCTCTTCACTAAAAAAATTCCAAAAAAAACAAAACAAAAATATATGCTTTATTTATGATGACTTTGTGAATTGGTTTTAGATTCACTTGTATTTAGTTTTTTACATATATAAAAAAACAAATAAGTTTCTTTCTTTTGTTTAGTTTTGTTTCTTTCTTTCATTTGTTTTGATTTTTCCTTTGTTTTAGTTTTTCCTTTGATATATAAAAAAACTTGTATATATCTTGTTTTTAGTTTCAGGTTGCCAAAGCAGGTAAGGAGAAGAACTGCTGCTTAAATAATTGCTTTGCTTGCTAAAAAAAATTGCCGCTTTAAAACAATTTGCTAATAATTGTGCACACTCTGGTATCGTGCTCTCATCCCTTGTTTTTATTTGCTTTGCATTGTTGGTTGCTTTCATTTTATAAAACAAATTTCAAAAACAAAAACAAAAAATCCATTCGTGGTTACATTGTTAAAATCACGTTTATTTTCAGTTTTGCATTTCATCTTAGAACTTGACTAATAATAACTGTTAGACATCTTAAGGGTGTCACAAGCTCATCTAGGGCATAATTGTATATTGACAAGTTTTCCTCTTTCAACAATTTAATTTCTGGGTGTCTAGGCTACGGTAGAGCAATAATCAGTTATATAAAAATTACGGTGATTCATAAATATTATACTGATTGTTTCTCTAAAGGTACTTAAACCTTCGGCTGCATTGCTACGGTGATTCATGGTGCACCGATAACTCCTACTCGTTACCTGGCTAAGAACTATCTTGTTGAATTAAGACAAAGTGTGATTATACAATTTTGGGTTAGGAGCTGCTTAGGATAGAAAATTTGTAATTAAGTCCTTGCATTCATTTAGTTGCATTAGTTCATGCATGTTTAAAATAAAAAAGTTCAAAATTCAAAACTTAAAATTTTTTGTAAATATTCCTTAACTTAGTTTTTAAATTCTTTCCTTTGAAATTTTTTTTCAATCAAAAAAAAATCCAAAAAAAATATATTTAAGCTAGTTTTTTCTTTAGAAAAGCAAAACTCCAAAATAATAATAAAAATAATAATTTCAAAAACCAATTTCTCTTTTTAAAAGTAAATTCTCCTTGGTAAATACTTTTCCTTTAAAAAAACATTTCGAAAATGTCTGAATTTCCTTACCGGAATTTAACAATAGTTGTGAAAATCAATATGATCTATATAATTCCATACAAAATTCTTACGGATATTTCAATAACAACTATTGTTTAAACAATTTGGATTTTGTAGAACAAAGCTTTCAAAATGATGACCAACCCTTAAATCTTGAAAAGAGTATTGAAACAATTTCGTCTTTACTTGAACTCTCTACACAAAATGATCAAAGGATAAATGATTTGTGTAATTCATATTTGTGCAATAACTCAAGTCAATGATTTCAAAATAATCGAAGCATGAATTCACTTCAAAATTCAAATGATTTTGATTATAACCCATGCCAACTCAATTTCAAACTCCAAAATGAATTTCAAAATCAAAACGAAAATGGAAACAATTGTTTATATAATTTTAGCAATGGGAGTAGTTTCAATTATGGTGCAATGGAGAATTTTTGTTCTCAACACGTTCAAATCATAAATTCTCAAATTAATAATTATAAATTTGTCTTTGTTGAGCAAATGTATGAAATTCACAAAGATCACACAGATTTATTGTTTGAAACATATATGAAACAACATGAGAAACAAAATCAAATCCCAACGTGTGACAAGTTAAATAATAATCTACCTTTTACCAAAATTGACGATTTTCAAATAACAACTTTTGAAATTGCAAACGAAAATCTTAATAAAGTTGTTGAAATGCAGTAATTGAGTTGGATTTCAATTCTTTTAAGAGTGTGGAACCAAATTTAAATTTCGATCTTCCTTTTTCCGATTTTGAAAAATTGAATACAACAACTTTGGATTTTGAACATGATATATGCAATGAAGTTGTAAATAACTCAACAAAGGAAGACGAATTCAGTGAATTCAAAATTTTCAGACTTTTCGAAGATGAGTTGTTGAATTCCGAAGGGGAAGATTTAAATCACCATTTTGATTTTGAAATCAATAATTTTGAAGAAGTTTTCAATGATAAGTTTGAATTTCAATTTGGTGAAAATAAACTTGAACTTCAACCAATTGTTCTATCATCCCCAAAAGTCATCGAAAATAAAACAACTCACACGATTTTTAATAAAACGACATTCGTTTTTTCAAATCAACATTCAACTTCAAAAAAAATTTATGGTTTGGTTTTCTACGCTTAAGCTATGTCTCGCATACTTGACAAGACATATGAATTGGTCTTTGGAAGATCGTTTCATTTACTCTTTGATGATATACTTTTTGATGTCGTGTAAATAATAATCTTTTCATTTTTATGTAAATATAGGTCATACTTTTATTTTATTTTTCTCCTTTCATTTGGGTTGACTATGGGGACACAGTCAAAATCAAGTGTGAAGGGAGTCTCATCTTGATTTTTTTATTTTTTATAACTATTTTTTTGTTTTCTTTCCAAAACTAAAAAATAATCAAAACAACAAAAAAATCCCCAAAATAAATTTCTTTTTAGAATTTTGATTTATTTTTGAATAAACACTATAGGATAAGTATAGGATTTTGGTTGTTAAATTGAAATTTTTGAAAATTTATTTGTCTTAACAAAAATAAAAATAAAGTTTGATTATAAGTAACGATGGTTTGACTAGTATATAGGAAAGTTCATGGGTGTTAATTATGAAGTATATCCTAATTGAAATCTTTGTTTAAAAAAAGTGGTGGATTTAAATAAAAGAATATAACATTTTTTATCCTCTAAGTCAAATGGTGCTAAGATGATTTTGCAAAACTCTCTCTACAAAAAAAACAAAAAATATATTAAAAAAACAAACAAAAGAATTTTTTTTTTGCATATATGCATATATTTTTAACACCTAGAGTCATGTGTTCACACGCAAGTGTGTACGCTCGCCATGCTCTATACCTTTCTCACATAAGCCTGAAAGGTAGTGCATGATCGGTATATCTGGCCTCAGTTTAACTGAGTTAGGTGTATGTATATAAAAATTCTTTTATTAATAATGCCTATAGTTGATAGGTGTACACACTTGTGTGCTCACTCTCCACGCTCTGTATTCCCCTTACGTAAGCCCAAAAGGCAGTGCAGGTAATATATCTGGCTTCAGTTTATCTGAGTTAAGCATATGAAAATATTGTTAATATCAATAAAATTTTCAAATAAAGAGAGAGTGAGCAATTGAAATCCAAGCACTATTTTCACTTATTTGACTTGACTTGTTATTCCAAAGAAATGAAAATACCACTTTGAAAAACTTTGATAATCAACGAAGGATCCATTTCATAGTCACACTATGTTATCAACCGAAACAACTAGCCAAACTAGAGTCTATTTGTGATGATAACTTAATTTTTGTTGGAAATTTTGATGAGTAAAATGACTTAAAATTCTTGATAATGACCAAAACTTATATTTAACTTGTTTGTGTCAATTTAAAAGTAAATTCTTCATTTGTAAATATTTTCAAAAACTTGCATTCATCTCTTTGTAAATAAATCTTGCATTTAAGAATTTTTCATATTGCATTTGCATTTTGTGGGTATTATCCGCTGAAAACCCTCACGAGACAACACTCGTCCTACAAGGGACACCTAGAGGTTTAATGGCTTGTTGCATACACTCAATGCAATTGTTCTCCCTACGAAAATGGATTTATCTTAGTTTTCTTTATTCGAGGACGAATAAAAAGATAAGTGTGGGGGTATTTGATGTGCACATAAATTTTCATATTTTTATTCATATTTAATCTAATTTAATTAAATAAATGAGCATATAGGGTGTTTTAACATGTTTAAACCAAAATTCAAATTATTTTCAAATTGTCATTTATTCATCTTCAAATAGGGGCAAAATGGTTATTTTTGTGCATATATTAATTTAAGAATATTTATTTGCACATTTTATTTTTTATTTGTAGGAAAGTTGGATGGAAATTACAGGAGACTTCATGTATTCATGCATGTACAAGGATGGAAACAAAGGAATGAAGATGGAAATAATTCAAATCATGCATCATGGAGGACCCCACCTACCCACTTACCTTAATCTACAATTAGGAGCTAATGTACATGCTAATGAAGATTAAAGTTATATGTACTTGTAATGGTGGATTATGCTTATGCTAATGACAACTTGGAGGCCACATTTCCTCAAGGGTATTTTGGGTACTCCCTAAAAATATGTATTAAGGTTTCAAACATGTATAAATACCCTTTATGTTTCATGTAATGAGCTCTTAGCCTCCTCTTTAGTTAATTTAGTTTTAGGCTAAAAAATAAACAAAAAACTCTCTTTTCTTTTTCATGGCTACTTAGCCATTTTCTTCTTATGCAATTTTCTTATATGAAATTTTAATTCATGCTATTTTATTTCATGTTCTTTTCTTTTATGTTAGTAGCTTAGATTAATTATTGCAAGTAGTTTAGCTCTCTTTTTATTTTAATTAGCTTGCATTTTCCTCTTGTTTTTTGTTTCATGTTGAACTCTACATTTGTCGAAATGATAACAAATATGAGAAGCTAAACTCCTTCAATTTAGGGGTAATGAAACTCGCTTAATCATGTAGATTCAACATATTTGTTAATCTTTGATCTCTTTTTGTGCTTAATGGAAATGTTTGACGTAGTTAAACTTTGTTGTTTTAGCTTTGACTTTGATAGCCTATATTGTTGACACCAAATAGGCTATGCTTAAACAAACATAAACACAAATTACCTCTTCAAATACATATGATTATGGTAATGAAGTGAATTTTAAAATCAAAATTTGATGGTTTATATTACTAATCAATAGTAAATAGATCTTGCTTAGAATAGATTTTATTTTCAAGTTCATTAACATTTTCATGAGAGTTAACAAGTGGTTTAGTGGGTATGTTAAAGTTTGATTGTTTATGTTGGGCTAATTAATAGCACAAATAGGCCATACTTATGATAAACATATCAACTAAATTCACTAATGACCAAAAGAGAGATCATAATTTCATTTTTTTTATTTATGTGATCATGAGAAGGAAATTGCCTCTAAATTGCGTTCTACTCTCATAATTTTATCCACTTTTATTTTTTGTTAGTTTATTTACATTTTTTGCTAATCACAACTTCAAATCTTGGTTTAATTTGATTGAGTAGAAATTTTAAAATCAATACAATTCCCTATGGATTGACCCGTACTCACCACGTACTAACATTGTACGCCGTGCGCTTGCGGTTAATTTTAAATTTAAATTTTATCGGCGATTTTCTAACTCTTAGAAAAACCATCGTTAAACAAGTTTTTGGCGCCATTGCCATGGAATTGATTTGATTTTAATTTCTATTCTTTGAATTATTTTTGTTTGATTTTATTGTGTGTTAATTTTGTCTAGAGGTGTACTATGACGGGTGGTACCCCAGTAGCTCAGTCATTGATGGAAATCCTATCTCCAATACATGCCTTTACAGACTTAGTTATGCCCAACTGTTGGAATGTGAGATGCAATCATTTCAGGTATTTTATATATTTATTTTCAACCTCTAGACGTTATTATAATATCACAAGATTTCCTATAAAATTGTTTGGTTATCGTAAGGTAAAAACTCGTTCGTGTTTATGTGCGGCGTGGTCTTACGAGATACCTTTATTTTGAAACATTTTATATTATATTAAAAAATCTATTTGATTGTGTTTCTCACGCTAGTTTTACCAGACTGATCCGAGCGTTATTTTTCTTATAATGTCCGAACATTATTTTCCAGATTTAGCTGGACACTTTGGAGCTTCAAGAGACAAGGTGGATCCTCCAAGACGTATTGACGTATTTTATCTTCTAATGTCTATTCTTGTCTATATTTATCAATAATTGTAAGGATAGGCTGTTATAACTGTCCAGGCTGATGATAGATTAGTTTTTCTCTAATGATACTGTTGAATATGCTAGTATATGATTTATATGATTTTTGTTATATGATAATAAACATATATATATATATATATATTCAGTTAAATGTATTTGATAATGTACTATTTTATTTTTTACATAATTAAATAAATATTTGCTAAATAAAATAAATAACACAGAATTTAAATTCAAACGGATATTTTATTCAAACAAATATTTATTATAATTTTGAATAGTACAAATTTGAGCTCTCACTATATATACACAATCTTTGATTATAATACAATTTTGATTACATCACAATTTATCACTTTACATTTGCACCTCACTACATATCACCCGTTCACTCATAATTGTTCTTCAACACTATTCCAGTCTGAATCCAACATCTAAGCAATCTGCAAAAATACACACTAATGTAGTAAAATTGAAAAGAAAATATTTTGTAGTGTAAAATAAAATGTATTTTGAAAATATTATTTGCCTCAATTATTTGGGTTGTTCGTCATCATTTAAATTTGAATTCATCATACACGAACAGCTTGTGACATGCACAGTGCATCACTGTACATGCCACAAGGCCGTGCACACCGATATACGCTAGATAAATTGCAGGGACAGGTGAGCACAAGGTCAAACCCAAATCAAAAGCCGGGTTCAACTCAAGTGCAAATAAAAATAAAGTCATGACATGAGCACAAGACATCAATATACAGAGAATCAAGCTATAGACTTCAAGTACAATGCAACAATACCAAAGTAAAGCCACCAATAGAATCTGACTTGAAGCAATGCAATAGTGACATGCAAAGACAAATGTACACGGTGAAGACATGAATACAAACTCAAGACTATAATTACAAAGAGCAACCACATACCAGAACTGGTAACAAGTCGAGGTAGTAGACAGTGCAAAGTGGTGAATGCAATACAACATACCAAATGAAACAAAGTACAGACTTGAAGTAACAAGAAGGATAACCTCAACTCAAATTCAGACCACATGAAGTATGAAAACCATGAACCAGTACAATATGAACTAGCTTGTAACAACATGGAATCAAAGTGCAGACCATACATATATACAGAGCTGACATGACACAATGAATACATGAACATGTACACAATGACAACCAGGCAACTATACAGCATGCACTTATGTACATATGACAACATAGCAGTTTCAAATCGAGTCAATGCATCAGGAATTTCAAATTGAACAAGACAATGCCGAAGTCAAACATTATCAGCTAATTCACAAAGCCGTGGTAACCAAGGCAAAGCTCAACCAAGTCAATGATTCAACTGGTCAGAGCAACTCAAAGCCATATGCAATGACCAAAGGTAGTAAACAGAGACGCCGAAGTCACAGCATAAAGTTCGAACCAAAAATTAGGTCGTAGGGGATTTCAAACCAGAATCAAATTCAAAATACCAAAGAACCAAAACCGTGGTAGCCAAGAAATCAAACACAAGTCAAAATCGAAGCCGTGGGAATCAAGTAACATAAAAATATACGAAGTGACAAAGTCAGAAATCATCAACATCCAAGCAACATCGAATGGCCGAGATAAATCAATTGACGAATTCAAACAAATGTATACGAATGAAGAAATAGGAATTTGAATCCTATATAAACGATTAACATCATCGGCTACGAAATCATCGAGTTCAAGCAAGCTAAACAGTAAATCAAAAGTAACAAATTACATACCAATTCATAGTCAAACTCGATCAAATTGAAGGAGCCATGTTCGAATCGAAGAAACAGTCGATTGCCGAAGCAAATCAGAGGAATAGCAATTGTAATCGACAAATAATCAGTCGGCTTCATAATTTTTTCACAAGCCCTAGTTTTCGCACAGAGGAATGCACAAGCAAGAAGCCATTTTCACAAACAAAGAAGAAAGCAGGCCGACATAACATAATAGAAAGAAAAGGAGGGATTCTTTTACATTTGGGCCGACTTTAAATTATCATTGGGCTTCTATTTTTAAAATTAGGGTGTTTATTTTTAAACTGTTTTTAAGTTTGTATTTTTCATTTAAACCACTGTAAATTCTAGTCATGTGACTAGGGGACGAACTACGGTGGTGTAGTTCGAGAATTCGCAACTCATTGGCTGAGTTGTGGCAGGGTTTTGAGCGTAGAGTTAGGTTAGTCGGTAGCGGGTGTCGCGAGTTTACGTGTGTAAGCGTCTAACTACTTAATTTCTAGTAGAAACCTTGGGGGCAACATGTAGGTACGGTTTTGTCGAAGCTGGGTAAATTTGTGTGTTCTATTTTCTGCATTTACTATTCTGCTATTATCTGTGTTGCTATTATTCTGCTGTTGTTGGGTGTGTTTCGACCGTTCTAACACCACCAACCAACTTCCTTCCTATGCATAGCCGAGCCAGCCTCCACCGATCCAAGCTCCAACCAACCACTGCCGAACCAGCCTCCACCGATCCAAGCTCCAACCAACCACTGCCGAACCACTCACCACCGGACCAAGCCACGCCCTCACCACCGAATCAACCTTCACCGAATCAGCCACACCGAACCAATTCCCTCTTCGCTCATCACCAGACCAAAGCCCCACCGGACCAAGTGCTACCGGACCAAGACTACAACCCAACCATCACCGGACCAAGGCATACCGGACCAACTCTGCCAGGCCAGATTGCATCAGCCCAGGTCCACCAGCAGCTATATACATCCAAGACCCCTACCCCCAGCCTCACTCTATAAATAGAGGGGCAGGGGTACAACAATGGGGGACAAGTTTGAAGAGCTCAAGCATAGAGAGAACTTTCAAACAACTTTTAGATACTTGTATCAAAGCTTTGTACTTGTAATCTGAACAAGAAAAGAGAAATAATATATAAAGTGGACGTAGGCACATTCTGGCTGAACCACTATAAATTTGCGTGTCTTTTACAGTTTAGTCCATGCTTCTCGTATATTTGCATAAATCACCCAAATCACAAAGAACAACATAAAATCAATTAAATCATACGACCTTGAGGTGTTTGTCCATTTTTGTGCAAACATTTTTGGTGCTTTCACTGAGATCTAGAAGCTCGAAGCTTCAGCTTCTTCCACTTAACCTTCTTCCTAACAACATCGTTCATCGCTTGGAAAACATGCCTCCCAAGCAGAAGAAAGATGTTAACAAAGGAAAAAACATCGCAACCAGTAGTCTTCCAGATCCAGTGGTCACAGATCAAGTAAATCGTCCTCCTCCAGCAGCAGTACCAAATGAAGGTCAGGCGAATCCGACCACTCCTGCCGCAGAACAGCCTGCAGCAATTACTAGGGCATCTCTAGACAGGGTTGTGGCTGAAGTAACTAACCGCTTCACATCCCAGCAGGAAGTCTTGGTGGACCATCTCATGTCACGCTTAAGGGATGCTGAAGAGTCCAACCGCAACACTGAATCATGGGGTGAGTCCCAGTCTGGAGGATCTCAGAGACAACAAAGATCTTCCTTCTTCGAAGGAGCTAACGGCAGAACCAACCATGGTAGGAGCCGAGATCGAGCACAGCTCGAAGTTAGGCCTGAGGAAACGCTTGGAACCGAACCCAACGGGGGAGGTACCGGGCGGAGGTCAACTGTAGCTGAGCCGGTCGTACTGCCTAACCACAGAAACACCAATGAACGGGGCCGAGCTAGAATCCAGCTCGAAGTTGGACCCGAGGAAGTGCTTAGATCTGAACCCAGCAGGGGAAGATCAAGGCAAGGGCCAACTGTAGCTGACCCTAGCATGCTCCCAAAAGACCAAAGGCAGCCACTGGAAAATATCAGGAATGATAGACGATACCATCCCTACAGGTCATCTGGACGGAATCAATCCCACAGAACAGAACCAAACTCATTTCTATCTGCTCCAAATTCTGATGAAAGGATGGCACGCTTGTTCAGAGAGTGCGTCCAATGGGATCAAAGAGATCGAGGGATAGGCGCTAGGGTAACCAGCCCTTTTGCCCGCAATATCGAAATTGCTATCACCCCCCGAGAATGGAAAATGCCAACAATGGAACCTTACAAAGGAACCTCCGACCCCGTTGTACACTTACAGAGATACACACAGCATATGCTCATGAGTGGAGCAATAGAGGGAGTACTGTGCAAATGCTTTCCACTATTCTTAGCAGATCTAGCTACCTCCTGGTTCTGTCATTTACCCCAGGGATCCATCAGCTCGTGGGAAATGTTGAAAGAAAAGTTTATCAGTCAGTTCCGCATTCATGTGGAACAACCCAAGGACGCTTATTCCTTATCCAGTATCAAACAGAAACCTAGAGAGAAACTGCAGCAATACCTAACCCGATTCAATGCCGCAGCGGCCGCAGTCCAAGATGCCGATGAAAATCTTATCCTAATGGCCCTCTATAGTGGTGTGCATCCGGATACTAAATTTGCTAGAAGGTTGACAAAAGAAAAACCAGCTACTTTACCCGATTTCTTCCATGAAGCCGGGAAATATATGAGGCTTGAAGATGCTGCCACTGAGGGGCAGTCAGGGCAACAAAATAAGGCAGCTCACGACAACACGCCCGCTGTAGTGAAGGACATTCGAAGAAATGATTCTAGAGAAAACGCTGGGGGCAAGAAGGGAGAAAAGCGCCTATATCGGCGAGGACCAAGATTCGACACTTACACTCCTTTGAATGAAACCGTCGAAAACATCTTCCTTGCCACCCAAGGCGAAGTTAGATACAAACGCCCACCGTACAAGAAGGAATCAGATAACGCATAGAAGTCTGGAAAGTTCTACCGCTTCCACGAATCTCATGGGCATGATACCAATGAATGCCATCATCTCCGGGACTTGATTGAAGAACACATTAGAAGGAAGAAACTGGAACGCTATGTAAAAGGTCAGGACAGGACTCCAGCTCCTGCCAATGAGAACCCAAGGCTGCCCTCACCAGAGATAGGCAGAGGAAACCGCAACACTAGCGGCTCCAGTCAAGAGAAGATAGTGGTCCATACCATCTCAGGAGGACCGCACATCGCAGACAGAAGCTGGGCAGAGATGGAAAGATATGGAAAGTCGCTTAGAAACGATGAAGACTGTGTTAATTCTGTAATAGAAGAACGCCACTCGAAGCGGAAAGAGAGTGATGACATCACATTCAGTAGGCGTGACCTAGAGGGAAGATAGTACCCTCACATGGATTCCATGGTTATCTCTGCCCGGCTCGGTCCAGCCGAAGTTTTCCGAATTCTAGTAGACACTGGAAGCTCAGTAAATATCTTATTCAAGCATGCATTCGACAAAATGAAACTATCAATAAAGGACGTTTCTCCCTGCAATAAACCACTACACGGTTTCACTGGAGATGCGAAGATGCCCCTCGGGCAACTGGACCTCTTTGTTGAAATTGGAAGTCATCCCCGCTCCGTTGTGCGGAAACAGACATTTGTGCTGATAGAAAACCACTCGGCCTACAACGCTTTCTTAGGAAGACCAGCCTTGTCTGACTTCCAAATTGTCCTGGCCCCATGGTGCCTAAAGATGAAATTTCCAACGGATAATGGAGTAGGGGAAGTAGAGGGAGACCAGGACGTTGATCGAGACTGCTATGTAACTGAAATTCGCAACAACCACAGGAAGGATAAAGGGAAGAGTGTAGAGGTTGCCCTCTGCACAAAAAGTTTGGAAGCATAGCAACTAAAGAAAGCCCCTCCTCTTCGATATACCAGCGACCCTTTCAATGAATTAGACCCCAGGGACAAAGAGGAGGAGGCCACCGCCGAGCCTGCAGAGGCTATGGAATTTATATCTATAGACGAGCATGACTCGAGTAGACTATTGAAAATCGGGTCCCAACTAAAAGCTGAGTTGAAGGAGCAACTCATTGACTTTCTCCGCCACAACTTGGATGTATTCGCATGGTCACATGCTGACATGACCGGGATCTCCCCTGACATAGCATGCCACGTACTAAACATTGATCCTACCAAGGCGCCCGTAAAACAAAGAAAGAGGAGTATGGGGGCAGAACGATCAGCCGCCCTCGATGAAGAAGTAAAGAATCTACTTGCCAATGACTTCATACGAGAAGCCATCTACCCAGAGTGGATCGCCAACCCGGTGCTGGTAAAGAAGGCTAACGGGAAGTGGCGAACATGCATTGACTTCTCCAACTTAAATGACGCCTGCCCGAAGGATTGCTTACCACTTCCCCGAATCGATCAACTTGTAGATAGCACAGCCGGGCACGAACTCTTATCCTTTATGGACGCATACTCAGGATATAACCAAATTCCTATGCATGCCCCCGATCAAGACCACACTAGTTTCATCACTGACCGGGGTTTGTACTGCTACAAAGTAATGCCTTTCGGACTTAAAAACGCAGGAGCCACCTACCAGCGCCTCGTCAACAAAATGTTTGCAGGGCTAATAGGACAAACTATGGAAGTGTATGTGGATGACATGCTGGTAAAGTCAAGGAAAGCCGACGATCACGTAAGCCACCTGGGCGAGATGTTTCAAGTACTTCGCCAGTATGGAATGAAACTTAATCCTCTAAAATGCTCCTTCGGAGTATCATCAGGAAAGTTCTTGGGATTCATCGTCCATGCCAGAGGGATTGAAGCAAACCCTGAATAAGTCTGAGCTCTAAAAGATATCAAAATACCTTCCACTCGAAAGGAAATGCAAAGCCTGAATGGGAAAGTGGCCGCCCTAAGCCGATTCATCTCCAAAGCAACGGACAAGTGCGTCCCCTTCTTCGAAGCTCTAAAGAAAGACAAAGGAAAGTTCGAATGGACTGACGAATGCTTAGCCGCTTTCCTTAACTTAATCGAACACCTCCAGAAACCGCCGGTACTCTCGACTCCAAGCGAAGGAGAAGAGTTATACCTCTACCTTGCTGTGTCATCTCACGCCCTAAGCGCTGCTTTGGTAAGAGAAGACAACCGCACGCAGCGGCCAGTATACTTTGTAAGTAAGAGGTTTACGGGGGCAGAAGTCAGATATCCTAAACTTGAGAAGCTAGCATACTGTTTACAAATCACATCACGGAAACTGTGTCACTACTTCCAGTCTCATTCCATCAAAGTTCTGACCGATCATCCACTGAGGCAGGTACTCCATCGTCCCGACACTTCTAGGCGACTACTTAAATGGTGCATTGAACTAAGTCAGTATGATATCACCTATCACCCTCGCACTGCCATCAAGGGACAAGCCATGGCCGATTTCATTGCATAATTCACTACCAACGAAGGTAAGGAGCAATCGGAAATAGCAGAAGACATCGAGTGGAATCTCTTTGTGGATGGTGCGTCAAACGAACAAGGCTCGGGGGCAGGTGTGGTAATAATCACTCCCAGGGGAAATAAGCTGCACTATGCTATAAGGTTGGAGTTCGCTGCCACCAACAACGATGCAGAGTATGAAGCAGTGATAGCTGGATTAGAACTTGCCTTTGAAATCGGAGCCAATTCTTTGTGTCTTCATAGCGATTCTCAACTTATTGTTAATCAAATACTAGGAGAATTCCAGGCTCGAGAAGAACGACTCATAGCATATTTAAAGAAGACCAAGTTACTTCTCAATCGATTAGACCACTACTTAGTCAAACACATCCCTCGGGAAGAGAACCAAGAGGCCGACGAATTGGCGAAGCAAGCTAGTATGAGAGACGGCGCTATTTCCGGAGCAGTAGCCATCTCAAAGCAATTGACCCCAAGTTTTAAGCAAGTGAATCTGATAGCTGCAACCGAAGAAGCAACTTGGATGACTCCCATCCGAGACTACTTACAAAGTGGCACACTGCCCAACGGGCGTAATGAAGTCAAGAAAATCTTGAGGAAAGCTTCCCGCTACACAATACAAGAAGACACCCTCTATCGGCGTGGATTATCTAACCCCTTATTAAGGTGTGTCGCTGGAAGGGAAGCCAAGGAAATCTTATCCAACATTCATCAAGGAAGCTGCGGAGATCACACCGGAGGGCAAACTTTAGCAAAAAAGATACTCCGATATGGATATTTCTGGCCCACCTTAAGCAAGGACGCCTTAGATTTCGTCAGAAAATGTGACAGATGCCAGAAGTTCGCTAAGATTCTGCGGCTACCAACAACTGAGATTACTCAAATGACCAGCCCGTGGCCCTTTGCAGTATGGGGAATTGACTTAATCGGCGAACTACCAATGGGCCGAGGCGGGGCCAAATATGCTATAGTAGCAGTCGACTATTTCACCAAATGGGTGGAAGCAGAACCCCTGAATAAAGTATCTTCAGCAAAAGTTATTAACTTCTTGATCAAAAATGTTCTGTGTAGGTACGGAGTCCCATTCAAAATCATATTAGACAATGGACTTCAGTTTGACAGCGAGGAATTCGCCAACTGGTGCCAAGAGCACGGGATTCACAAAAGCTTTTCATCCGTAGCGTATCCCCAGGCAAACGGACAAGTCGAAGCCGTCAACAAAATTCTGAAAACTCTAATAAAAAAGAAACTCAAAAAGTCAAAGGGCGCTTGGGTGGATGAACTCCCTACGGCACTGTGGGCCTATCGCACATCCTTTAGAACATCAACAGGGCATACTCCTTTCTCTTTGGCATATGGATCAGAGGCTATGCTCCCAGTTGAAACCATCGTGCCTTCCCACCGTAAGATCCACTATAACCCAGAAGAGAACGAAGAACTCCTTCACATGTCTTTGGATCTAATTGAGGAGAGAAGAAATGATGCAGTCCTCAAAGCAGCAGCCCACAAGCAAAAAGTGGCAGCACAATACAACTCCAAAGTCAAGCATCGTACCTTACAAGAAGGGGATCTTGTCCTCAAGCGAATCTTCCCTCGCCCCGGAGCACTGGATCCAATCTGGGATGGACCATATGTAGTTCATAAAGATCTCCACAACGGAGCTTATATTTTGTCAACAGTGGACGGAGAGGTGTTCCAGAGGGCATGGAACATCCAACACCTCCGTCGATACTTTTTTTTAACTTGTACTGCCCATATGAAGTGAATTAACAAAGAGAATCAGTGGACGTAGGCATTTTCGTGCCGAACCACTTTAAAAAACCTTGTCTCTTTTTTAACTTGTTCCTTTATGTCTTGGCTGCTTGTTAACTTTATCCTTTTCTGTTGAACGAAATCCTGTGCATATAGCATTTCCATTCAAGGCACTCTACAGCGCAACTTCACCTGGATAAGACCTAACAAGTACTATGCGAATCTATGCCCTCGCCAATGAGACACTTTCGCTTCGGCATCCCTCTGCTACGGGTTAACTCATTGCTCGCGACGGCCCTTAAAGCCAACTGTAATGAGCCGATTATAAGCCACCGAGAAGGCCGACTATAGCCAAGGCAGCTCATTATGGCGTTCGGCTCGCCGACAACTGTGAACCGACTATAAGCCCCAACATAAGGTGTGGCCAGCCAGGGGCAGTTCACGGTTGACGATCGGCACCCACGCTAGCCGGCCACAGTAAATCGAATAATACCCACGATTACGGGCCATAATGGCCCGGGTAGTTACTGTGCGCGATCTCGGCTCTGATGTGTCTTAAGTGCGGCTGTGGTAAAAAAGAATTAACTCCCCGCGGAGGCATAAGATGGGTGACAAATGTC
This sequence comes from Allium fistulosum, assembly GCA_030737815.1. NCBI lineage: Eukaryota > Viridiplantae > Streptophyta > Magnoliopsida > Asparagales > Amaryllidaceae > Allium > Allium fistulosum. The sequence goes on from CM060904.1 coordinate 697,821,344, forward strand.
TTCAAGACCCACAGCTAGGGAAAGTGACTACAAAGCCCATTTGCCATGAACTTAAGCACATCGAAGGCCTTCCGTGATTGGAAGTTTTACTATTTCACATATTTTAATTTTATTTAAGAAGTTTTTCTCCTATCCTCTGTAACAATCCCTGAAGTACAGGACATAGAACAAGAGACATTCGCTAATGGAAGCGGATACTCACAGCAAGATACTGGACCGCATTCCATACTCGGTCACACAAGACATTCAAAGCTGCCATCTACAAGCAAAATATAAAGGGCGGTATCTCCTTCTTTCATGTGTAAACACGTGACTATGATTTATTCACACCTCACACTAACATTGCAAGTCATAAAATTATGTTTTAAACAAGAATTTGACGTCAAACACAATTTAATTACAAGAATATGCATAGCTATATTTCTCATATAACATGTCAAAATAGCAAAAATATTCAGAAGACGACAGGATCAGCTTAAGTTAAAGAATTGCATGTCGAGAATAGTGTTGTTTATTACAAGTAGCATAATTACAACCTAAGTGTTACGCTACTATTTTGAGACTAACATATACAACAATGACAAGACTACAGAAAGATATCCAGGTCTGATCAAGGAACCGGCTGCGTCGGAGTCTTATCCTTGTCCTGTTGCCCACCTGTCCGGTCAGAGAAAGAATTCATTAGTGATAAGAAACCAAGTTAACGGAAAGACTAGAAAGGAAGACTTACCAGCATCTGCTCCTTGATCATCTTGATCACCATCTTCTGCTTGCACACCTTCCTCCTCAGCTGCAAGCAACCGCATGCCCTCCTTCACCGCCACCTTCTCCTCCTTGGTAAACTGGGCGGTAACCACGTCCATCCTGAAGGCCACACCGCCCTCCTTATCCGCCTCAGCCTTGGCCTCCTCCAGAGCCCTGAGATAGATCCTAGCCATAACCCGGGGGTAATCATCCATCTAGGACAAGTTACCCTGCCTCCAAGTACGGAAGTACATATCCTGGAGCATCCCCTCCATCATCCCCTCGTTCTCTTCAAACTCCCTCATTCGGACCTCAGAAGCCCGCAGCTTTGCAATAACAGCATCCCTCTTCGATCGATACCATAAATGGTCAGCCTGAAGGGACCTCCTCATCGCCTCCATCTCCTCCTTCGACTTGGCCTGAGCAAGCTCCGCGGCCTCGAGTCTCCCCGATAGTTCCTCTACCCGCTCGAGGTCCGCTTGCCGAACCTCATCCACCATGGCAATGGCCGTGTCAATCCGCTCCTTACAGACGGCCTCCATCCTCCGCAGCTCCGCCCTACTGGCCACTTCGATAGTCTTCCTCAATTGTCTGGATGCGACCTCATGCTGGGAGATTTGGATGGCTTGGTCGGCGAGTTGTTTAGCCTGGTCGGAAACCATCAACCGTAGCCGAATGTTGGCGCTTCTTATCTCTTCCCCAGCCTTGACCAATCGAGCATAGTGCCCCATCAATTTCCTGGTCTCCTCAGCGACCCGGTCAATATTTGCCTTAGCCTCGTCCCCCAGAGTTACGACCCGGGTAGTAAGCAGATCAAGGTCCAGAGACTTACGGGTCGTTTGGTTTATTTTGTATTTTATGTTTTGAGTTTTCAACATTAATTACAAAATATGAGAAGAATGAAGGGAGGTTGGAAGGGATGAACGGAAGATTGGAGGGGACCACGAAGTGGATGGAGGAACGACGAAAGGATGAATCGTTGCTCGTGCTTCCGTTTTTCTCAAAACACGAAAAATGAAAAATAGTTGTTTTCTATTTTGTGTGTTAAATTCGTTTTCTAAAATGAGCATTTTTCATAATATACATGCGTTGTTCATATTTTTGTATAGATGAAAACTCAAAACTAAAAACGGTAAACCAAACATAGCCTTAGCTTCGTCAAGCACCCATACCATAGGATTACGAGGAAGGAGATGCTCACCAGTAACCTCATCGAAGGAGATGTCGAGGTGTCGTTCGGCACTTATACTCCTCGTTCTCGTTCGGTGATTCAAGCAAGTGTTCATCCGGTAATTCAAATATAAAAGTTCATTCGGTACTCGAAATCTTCGAGTCCATTCGGTAATTTAGGTATATAAGATCGTTCGGCAGAAGAAAATTCACCTGGTTCGGCAGTCAAGTTGATTCGGCAGTTGATTGGTTCGGCTATTTCAAGCAGTCAAATTTGGTTCGGTATTCAGATGATTCGGCTGTCTCGAATGGTAAAGGATGAACAGAGACACGGAGCCCATACTTATAGGCAAACATGGACGACCAAACCAGCTGGCTCGGCACACAAGATCGGATGAGGATGTCCAAGCTAAAAACAAAGCACGACATATGCATGCACATGCCCTGCTTTGGCGGGCAAGTGTTGGGTGTGTTTCGACCGGTCTAACACCACCAAACCAACTTCCTTCCTATGCATAGCCGAGCCAGCCTCCACCGATCCAAGCTCCAACCAACCACTGCCGAACCACTCACCATCGGACCAAGCCACGCCCTCACCACCGAATCAACCTTCACCGAATCAGCCACACCGAACCAATTCCCTCTTCGCTCATCACCAGACCAAAGCCCCACCGGACCAAGTGCTACCGGACCAAGACTACAACCCAACCATCACCGGACCAAGTGCTACCGGACCAAGGCATACCGGACCAACTCTGCCAGGCCAGATTGCATCAGCCCAGGCCCACCAGTAGCTATATACATCCAAGACCCCTGCCCCCAGCCTCACTCTATAAATAGAGGGGCAAGGGTACAACAATGGGGGACAAGTTTGAAGAGCTCAAGCATAGAGAGAACTTTCAAACAACTTTCAGATACTTGTATCAAAGCTTTGTACTTGTAATCTGAACAAGAAAAGAGAAATAATATATAAAGTGGACGTAGGCACATTCTGGCTGAACCACTATAAATCTGCGTGTCTTTTACAGTTTAGTCCCTGCTTCTCGTATATTTGCATAAATCACCCAAATCACAAAGAACAACATAAAATCAATTAAATCATACGACCTTGAGGTGTTTGTCCATTTTTTGTGCAAACAGCTGTGATTTGTGTTGAAATTATTTTATATATATGAACTTCCATAATAAATTTTTATAATTAGTAGTATCACCTTATTCACCCCCTCTCTAGGGTGAAATCGATCTTATAAGTGGTATCAGAGCTAGGAATAAAAGCCGTTTTTGTTTAAAAATTTTGATTTTTCAAAGACCAATTTTTTCTTTACAAATTTGAATTTTTAAAATGGCTTCTTTTAATACTACTTTTGCTGAGGATCGGTCCAGTATAATTCCTCCTATATTTGATGGAACAGACTTTTTAAATTGGAAATTAAAAATGAAATTTTTTCTAAAATCCAATTGATGCTTGGAATATTGTTGAAACTGGTTATAAGACATCAAAAATTATGATAGATAATCAAGAAATAGAAAAACCTATGAATCAATGGACAAATTCCGAAATTAAACTGCTGATAGAAAAAAATCAAGGCTATGAATGTTATTATCTGTTCTTTAGACCAAATTGAATATAATTGTGTTTCACATGGTTTAACTGCGCAAGAAATCTGGTACACACCTGAAGCAGTTCATGAAGGAACCTCCCAATCTCATCATGAAGGATTTAGTAATCAGTGTTTCACAGGGGAAACAAATGATAGTGAAAGTGAAGAACCAAACGAAGTGTGTTGGCAGGCTAAGGAACGACAAGAATGGTATCTAGATTCCGGTTGCTCCAGGCACATGACAGGCGACAAATCAAAGTTTCTTAGCCTAGAAAAACACAAAGGAGGAAGAGTCACTATGGTCAACAACGAGAAATGCAAGATTATTGGGAAAGGTAAAATAGGTAATGGCAAGTTTACCTTAAACGATGTATTATATGTTGAAAACCTACACCATAATCTGATCTCAATTAGTCATTTATGTGACAAAGGAATGAATGTTGTTTTTGATTCTGACTTGTGCAAAATTGTTGACCAATCATCAATAGAAATCTTATTTTTAGGTAAGAGGAAAGGTAATATATACTCTCTATCTTTTGATGATCTCACTCTTTCAAAATGTTTGGTAGCTAAGGATGTAGAAGTAAATTTATGGCATAGACAATTAGGGCATGCTAGCATGAATCTGTTAAACCAATTGAAAAGAAAAGATCTGGTAAGAGGTTTGCCATCATGTGATTTTGAAACGGAAATTTTATGTAAAGCATGTACCATGGGAAAACTTAAAAAACATCATTTCATGCCAAGAACAATGTAAGCACTTCTAGAGTTCTTGAACTAGTTTATATGGATTTGTTTGGACCTAACAATATTGCAAGTCTAGGTGGTAAGAAATATTGTTTCGTATTGGTTGATGATTACTCTAAGTAAACGTGGATATACTTCTTAGCTAAAAAATCAGAAAATTTTTCTTACTTCATCAAATTCACAAAATTAGTTCAAAATGAAAAAGGAGTTTCTATTATTTCACTAAGAAGTGATCATGGAGGAGAATTTGAAAATTATGAATTTGAAATTTTTTGTGATGAAAATGGATTTAGATATGAATTCTCTGCCCCACGTACTCCACAACAAAATGGAGTAGCCGAAAGAAAAAATTGAACCTTATAAGAGTTGGCTAGATCTATGATAAACGAGTATGAACTACCTTTGTCTTTTTGGGCAGAGGCAGTAAATACAGCATGTTATGTAATGAATAGAGTCATGATTAGGCTAATTCTTAAGAAAACACCGTATGAACTATGGTTCGGCAAAAAGCCAAACATTGCATATTTCAAGGTTTTTGGTTGTCCGTGTTTCATTCTTTATACAGGTGATCAACTGAGAAAATTTGAGGCAAAAGCTGACGAAGGGATGTTCATGGGATACTCATCCAGAAGCAAAGCCTATAGAGTATACAACAAAAGGACAAGAACAATCATGGAGTCAATCAATGTGAAATTTAATTAAGGAATTGATGATCAAAACAAGGAAACAATAAAAAGCAATGTAGAAGAGGAGAAAGAAAACGATGAAAATGAAAAACCAAAAGAAGCCACAACCATAAAAGAAGTCCAAAGAAATCTGGATCCAGAGAAATTGAAATTCAAAGCAGAACATCTGTAACAGCCCGCAAATCCGTACCCCTTTGAGTCGACAATAATCTCCATCAGATTAACTCAAAGTGGACGGAAATACAAACCATTAGGGTTAAAGAAGAAAGAGGTAGAAGAAGAAAATAGAAAACAACATCAGAATCTCACAATCGCAGTGGAACAATATATAATAGATAACAATTGACCTTTATACAAAAATAACTATAACTGTTTATACATTACATCATCAGAGTACAACACAGAATAATAGCACAGTGCTGGACAGTTATAATAACTTGTCCTCACAAAGCTGACTATACAGCTTATGATACACAGCGGAATATACATCAAGTACGTGTGATACGTCTTGCCATCTAGCTCCTCTACCGAGCTCCACAGCATCTTATCCTGTATCTGTTATACTCGGTCTGACCCGAGCATTATAATAAAATAACACCCGAGTTAGTCTGGAAAACCAGCATGAGAAAACACACTCAATTGAATTATTAAAGTTTTCAAAATCCTTTGAAATCAAAGGTATCTCGTAAGACCACGCCACAAATAAACATGTCGGGTTTTTACCTTACGATAACCAAAACTTTTTTATCAAATTCGTCTAATATTATAATAGTGTCTATAGAAAGTAAAATAGAATATAGCTGAAATGCTTGCATCTCACGTTCCAGCATTGTTGGGCACAACCAAAACCGTACGGGCACTTATTGGAGAATGGATTCCATAAAATGGTAGGGCTACTGGGGTACCGCCCATCACAGTACCTAGCCTAGATCAGAGTACCGAGGACCACTCCCGATCCCCTGCAACACAAGACCAGAGCTACCCCTTACTGGATAGTCTGAATAAACATGTCGGGTTTTTACCTTACAATAACCAAAACTTTTTTATCAAATTCGTCTAATATTATAATAGTGTCTATAGAAAGTAAAATAGAATATAGCTGAAATGCTTGCATCTCACGTTCCAGCATTGTTGGGCACAACCAAAACCGTACGGGCACTTATTGGAGAATGGATTCCATAAAATGGTAGGGCTACTGGGGTACCGCCCATCACAGTACCTAGCCTAGATCAGAGTACCGAGGACCACTCCCGATCCCCTGCAACACAAGACCAGAGCTACCCCTTACTGGATAGTCTGAATAAGATCACCCCGCGGTTGGAATCAGCAACCGCCACACAACCGAGATCAAAAAAGGGACTCTAGACAGGGATGACCTTACCCTAATTGGGTGGTACCCACTTAGCCTTGCTGCACCTCCCCTATTTTAGACATTCCCGGTTGATGAGGCTTGAGGCTAAACGTCACCATTTAGGAACGAATTTCACTTAGAATGCTCATCGTCCTCCAATGACGATGTTCTGATAGCATTCGTCCATACAAGTTGCCCTGGGTCTGGACAAACCGAATCACCGTCTTCATCATCTTCACGGTATTCATTCGCTACGTTCAAACCTGATCGAAGTGGTTTTCGGATAATTAAATCTGATCCCAGTCTTTTCGAAACGATCAACGCATTGGCCAATATTGATAGTCGGTTATTTAACTATCAAATTAAATAATCATTCAACCAATCATTTTATTTCCCCTGAAAAACACCAAGTCTAATTAAATTTAGATTTCTAAATAAATTAAATCAATTTATCCAAAAAAATACACTTAAAACATTTAAAATAAAACTACTTAAAACACTTTATTTAAAATACTAGCCATGAAATTCTATAATAATTTCCCAAGTAAAACTTTAGCCAAAAAATACCTTTAAAATAAAGCTATTTTATAAAATATAAATATTTAATAATTTTCCTTTAATTATATTACCACTTTAATCTTTAAAAACAATTAACTACTATACTTAACTTAATAAATATTTACTTTTAAAATTTTAAAACAATTAAATAATAATTTCCTAAAAACATTCTTTTAAAACACTTTAAAACCCTTTAACTTATACTCAGAAATCTTCCTTTGAAAATACAATTAGCTTTTTAGGAAATTACACTTTCCATTCCAACATAACCGTCTAATCATTTATAAATCCTTCTCGATTTATTCCATTTTAATTTACGTCCCAAACCCGGAAAATTTTCCTTTCCACAGTTTTAAAACTGCTATTTTATTTTCAAAACGAATTACCATTTCCTCTTAAATTCCCACCGTGAATTTATAAATCTCAAATATCCACTGATACTTATTTCACTTTATTTACAAACCCAGTTTATAAATCCATAGCCTCATTTTCCTTTATAACCACCGTTTCAAAACACTTAATCGATTTCAAATCGATTTTCTGAATTAATTCCATTTGAATTTTTATTCCTTGTTTTACCCAAATTCATTCCTATATCCATTAATTCCATATTCACTCCTTTATTACGATTTAAAAATCTTATTTAAATCTGGAACATCAATTCCACACTTTATTTCAAAATTCTCCCTTTTATTTCTCTCAAAACATTTAAATCTTGAATTTAAAAATAAATCCTTTTATCCTTAAACAATCCCGCTTAAGTCCTCAAAACTCCTTTATTTCCATTTATTCAAAATCTCTATTTCCCATTCCCACGGGATTTATTAAATAGGATTTCAGAATCAACCATTTATTTTTTTCAAATTCACCCTTTTTATTCACTCACTTCACTATAAATATTTTACTTAAAACTTTCTTTTTATTTTCCTTTAAAAATCCAATCTTTATATTTTTGATATCTTAAAATACCAAAATACATTCAACCCAACCATAGCATTTAATATTTTCAGTTTACACTATAATCTATCATAGATTATCAAATAAATCATATCATAGAATATGAAAATAAATTTCAATACTTTTGAGGAATCCAGTTGGATCCCTCCAACCTGTTTCCCTGCATCCACATATGTTAGCACAATATAAAAATACCAATCCCACTTCGAGGGGGATATCGCGGTATAAAGGGCCATCCGCTATTATGCGGGCGCATAGGGTCTCATCCGCTATATAATGCGAGAATATCAATCACTCCAATATATATATACTACTATATATATAATATCACATCCAGACTGATAATAAATTATCAATTAAATCAATTAACCAATAATTTAAATTTTTACTATTAAAATTTACCAGCAATCCAATTTGAGTGAGATTAACTCACCTTTGACTCAAATTTGCAATCCATTCCAAACTGGCTTGTTTTCTTCACGATTTCAGACCTTGTATAAACATCATATGGTTTATTATCATTTGAACTAATCGAATAATCAATTTCCATTTAATAAATTTAATTAACTAATAATTGTATTTAAACTAATTTTTCCCTATAATAAATAAATTTTAAGTTACAAAAATAATTAAATAAGTTAATCTCCATAATACATTATTTAAAAATAAGCAAGCAGGTTTAATATGTGTATATATATTTTTATATAGATAATTTATATTCATATATATTTTCTTTTCATTTTCTTTTGAAACTACATATATACACTTATAAGATAATCAATATAGATTTAAAAATCTGTTTTATATAAATCCTTCAACATTTTTAAAATCCCTATCTTTTTCCAAAAATCATATTTATATATATTTACTATCTACCTACATATATATATATATATTTAAATATGTATGTATATTTGTATTTATTTCTATATGCTTCTCTGTATATATATATACATATATATATATTTCCCCGACTAAAAAGTTTTCTGTTTTTAAACCTTATATATTTCAATTTCTATCATCTATATATATCTTATTAAATTTAAAAAGAGAAATAGCTACCTCACTGCCTGCTCGAGAACCACCCCCGACGACAACCGCGACTCCATGCGCCATCAATCCCAAAGTCGCGACCTCCTCCTTCGATTCGACACCCTCTGCCGAAGCTATAGACCAACCCATGATCCCCCAATGACATCTCTGACACTCCAAAGTCCTACCCAGAAATCACTACCATCGAGCCTTATCGGCCCCGAAGGAACCACCACCTCACTGCGAACTCGACATACCCACGAGAAGCAAAATCCCAAATCTCGACCGAAATCGATTTCGACTCCATTTCTCTTAATTTCATTCCGAATGAAATCAATTTCGTTCTTTTCTATCTATTTCTCTGAAACGCTCTGGGTCGATTTGAAATGAAAAAGAAGTGGAAGGAGGGAACGCATTTCGATTTAAAGAGAGGGAATAACATACACGACCTTTATTTTTCGTTCAGCCATTCTTTTTTTTTGAAAAGAAAATCTGTTGCGTGCTGTAGTTTTTTTTTGAAAAGCTCGGCTACCCTATTTTAAAAGGAGGAAGAGACGAATTTGAAAAGAAGTTGGCGTGCTTGAACCAATATGCTACGGGGCCACTGAAATGAGGGGGAAAAAGTCTAATGTGATAAGTTTTGACCAGTCAACATATTTATTATATTTAAATTCAAATCAACTCGAATACGCAACTTAAAATATCGACCTCCTATCGAGGCATGTCGCTAGGCATTTATAATGTTATACCCCTATTCTAAACGCAATGGAAAAGGTTTCGTGTCCTAATTCGATCGTATGGAGAAGATAGCTTTTTGGACTCAGTTATTATATTGCATTTCGATATAGATTTTAGCACGTTTATATACCATACGGCTACACGATAACTCCAAACGTTATGAAATTTGAAATCCGATAATAATACACTATTACGGATCCAATGGAACTAGTTTCGTCGAATTCCGAGACTACGCCCCGGAAGGCTATTTTTAAATGTCAATTTAAACGATATATTTTTAAAACTGAACAAATCACCCTTTAATTCAATTTTAACACTTTTATTATCTTCAGTATTGTGATGACCCTGAAATCGGCCTTCGAAAATCGGCACCCGTACTTCACTTGTACTCAAATGCCGTAGATTCAAAAGCCGAATCTGGTTCACCGGAGCTTATAACACCATTAAGTATAACAACACAGCAGAAGAAAGAAAACAATGATATCATATACAACTCCAATGAATACAATATCCAGAATGATATACAACAATGATATCAATATGATACAACAATATCAGAGATATGATACAAGAAATAGCAGCGGAAAGAAATAGATAACACCAGCAGCGGATGGAATGTCTCCAATAGAATGCTCCAAGATAAGCAACGTCAGTCCATGAACTCCAAGAACTGAACTAGCTCCAGATAATCTACTAAACCTGAATATCTGAAAAACCCAACTCTAGACTGCCCATGTGGAAAATTGTGGGTACCCAGAGTTTAAGAAGGGAACAATAAACTCCGGATCAGTCATGGGACTGGTGTGAGCAAACAAAAACAGTTTATCTTTAAAACAAAAGAATTTTAAACATTGAAACCCGCAATGCTTTTGGAAAATGAAACTACCATAAGACCTCCCACCACACACACAATGCAATCGCAGACTTGGAGGAGATTTCTTCTTATGATAGTCAAACATGCTTACTACGCAAAAGAAAACTCTTTTGATATTATTACTAGTGCATAGTGTGAAAATCCTTTCGAAAATACAATATAAATCTTAGCCAGCATACAACCATTATTGTATGCCTACTATAGCTACTGTGTTCAATAGCAGGTTACCGCCACATTCCATAGCAGGTAATACAACTAAAACCGTACTGGGTTCGTATTGTTTCTTTGGATTTCCAACAAATGGTCAGGCTAAGGAACTTCCTTACACCGAAATAGAAACGCCTCTGGAAAGACGCCCCGAGAACCTAACCGGATCTCTGCAAACACAAGGCTGACGCTACCTCACGCTGTACAGCTGAAACTAGGTAACTAACACACTGACGCTACCTCACGCTGTACAGCTGTAACTAGGTAACTAACACAAGAGTCATGTCATCCCCCGGTCGTTACCGACCTTTATTCCGAGATCCCGATCACAAAGCAACAACCACAAAGTATGATAACTGTGCAGCATCAACATAGGTAAAATATCTGGGCTCCATACCAAGATATCACCTTTTATCCAGAAGGAAATGACATACCCTAGGGGCGCTACCCCTACAAACCTTTGCCGCAACATTCCTGTTTCGACCATTACCGGGTTGTGAGGCTCGACGAAGTCTCGTCCACAAAGCAACGCTTTTTCACAAAGCCATGCTTTTTCACAAAGCAACGCTTTGATCAACAAACGATCAACAGCACTTCGTATGCCACATTAACAAATTGGGAATGTATCACTAGTAACCATCAACTACATAACCTCTAAGCTCGTACGTCTCAGAGAAGGGTGTTAAGCTAAGAAAATAAATTCTCCGCCACCAACAGAAATGTATTTGATAGAAACCAGCTTTACATCTCAAAGTGTAACGTCAGACACATATCCATACAAGTCTGTTCCGGGTTCGAACAGAACATAAGGCACTTCCAAAGAAGCCCTTGCAATCCGGGTATTCACAATCCCGATCGGATTTCCCATCACTTAGGGAATCTCTATACCGTAGCTACGCAGTGCAGAGATAATCGATAGGTCATCCTATCGCTCTCGCAAATACCCGGTCTTCACCACCGGTCTTCAAATGCTATCCATATCGTCGTATCACTATTCGGAATGGGATATATGACACAAAGGCCTTTTCCCGGCTAAACCGAATAACGAGCGCAATTAAAAATCATATGGATACTGGGGTCTCAGTTAAATCACAGCTTAAAGCCCAAAACTTTTCATTCGAATGGTTAAAACAAATTACCATTTCCACTCTTTTAAATAAAAAGATTCATTTCAAAAACCTTCAATGGTTTAAACAAATTTCCACACTTTTAATCTTTTAAACAAAAAGATTCAATTCACAAAGTTTACCCCGTTCACAAAGATCCATTCATGGATTTCAAAACAATTTCCATTTCAATTGAATTAACTCGTTAAATCTTTAAGTCAAGATTTAACTTATAGCTTTCAAAACTAGTTTCCAAAGATTCATTCATAGCCTTTCAAAACAATTCTATTTCAAGTTGGATTAACTCATCCGGTCTTTGAAATCAAAGACTCATTTCATAGTTTTCAAAACATTTCAATTCTATTTCAAACTTGAAACCGTTCAACACAAATTGGAAGTTCATTACTTATGTGAAAGCTTTTACTATTTGAAAACAAATAGTTTCGTTTCATAAAAATCCAGTTATATTTACACGAGTTAAAACCCTTGAATTAAATTCAAATTCCCAAATCAATACCTTAAAATGGTTTAACCCAAATATAACTTGTACATCATTTTTAATCCCTAGTTTCAAATCATAGAATTCAATTTCAAACTTGAATTCAAATTTAAATCAAATTATTTAAATTTCAAGATATCTAAAATATCTTTAAAACTTCTTTCAAAAGCTTTTCATATTAAACCCCAAATTTCCAATTTCAAAATCAATTGAAATTAAAATTTCAATTTCAAAAACATTAAATTTAAATCATCTGTGACTTAACCGATTTCCACGTGAAATCCATATTTGTGTATGGTGTAGTCCACGGGTTTCACACAATAGTGCAACATCATTAATCATTACAGATTTAAGCATAGTAATATCGATAAGCGGTATAACCCATAACGCTTATCTTCATTCACAGATTCATAGATAAAGTAAATTTATCAGTCACAAAGATTCATCATTACAATTCGATATGGGTTTCGGATGACCAACTGGAATCCGACTCCCTGTCGCATCGAAATTCAAGTGCCGTTTTACGGGCCAAGGGTTTCATATTCACATAGTAATATAACACGGATAATCAATTACATTCATCCCAGATAAATAAATTACAGATCACAACACAAATCAGGATGTATCACAAAGCATCACATATCAGGCATACCAAACAATTCAACTATTCAGTATAATCCAAACATCCATAAGTAAGGTCAATTTATTTATCTGATTTAATTAAATCAGATTAGTCACTAATCTTGGTTAATTACAAATTATTTTAATTAATTAACCTTTAATTAATTTCACAAATTAATTGTCCTTAACCAAAAGCAGTAATTAATCTTAATTACTTCATTAATCAAACAACTGTAATTAATTACATTAATTCTTAATTAATTACACAAAGTAATTATCTTTTAAATCAATTACATTAATAAATTAACCATCAATTAATCACATTTACGAATTATTCTTTAAGTAATTAAGTAAGTAACCTTAAATTAATTACCTTAATTAATTACTCTTTCATTATCTCATTAATTATCAAAACCTTAATTAGATTAAGATAAAAATAATTTCCTTTATTAGATACCAAATCACATATTTGGTTTAAAACATTTAATTAGGACAGTGTTTTAAAACTTGATTAAGTTTTAATTCAAAAACTGTTTTCACACTTAACTTCAAAACCCGAGCCAAATTACAAAATTCCCGAGTAAAACTTCGAGTCACTCACGACCCTACCCACTTCGAGTCAAACCCTGTAAAACTCGAACAAAACCACGTGAAAACCCTTTCTTCCCCAAAACGTCATTATTCCCAGATACACGAAACTACTCATGCACGTGCACAGTCACACTGGCCACCTCCGACCATCACCACGATCATCTCCACATCGTCGACAACCCATACAAGCTTCGCAACCACCCAGTTCGATGAATCTCACCTGAAAATTGAATTTGATAATTCGAGCAATACGAACGACCACCTGAACCAAACCTTATCCAAAAACCCACCGCATATCATCGCCTCCGACCACTGGTGAACTCGCCGCCGCGTCCAAAGCTTTGCCACTCAACCACGTCTCGTTTCCACCCGGTCTGGTCCACCTCGATGCGCCGATGACGACAAGAAAGCATCGTCAATCACCACGACCAAAACATACTCTCAAACCCTAAATTCATCTCGTACCATCAATCTAATCAACTAAAAAAATATCTGAATATTTTTCCAACAATCACCAACACTCAAGCTACCTTCAACGAAAAACTCGAAGCTCATCATTTCCTCGATCATCAAAATTTGCTACTATTTTAATTTCCGTTCAACTCAAAAATTCTCGACAACTACTTGCCTAAAAATCTCGAGACCTTTATCAAAAATCATTATTTCATGATACAAACTTGATTATGTAATCAGATTTTAAAGTTAAGATGTTCGAATTTTCTAATATATAATGATCTTACTGTAAATTATTTATTTTTACAGATTTTACTCAATATTTTTACCTGAATTTATTTTTAGAAATAACTTTACCTTATTGTAAACATTTTCCTTTTTGATAATCATAATTTGAAAAAGGTTGAAACAAGAGATTTTGATTTTTTCTTGAATTTGGTTTTTAAACCTGTGACTTGAGACAGAGCAACCATTCATAGGTACAGACACATACATATATCTTCATATATGTATAGATATATATATATATATGTATGTATGTATGTATGTATGTGAGCAGATTTCATATCATGTTTCTAAAGATAATCACATTCAATATATATTTCAACTGATTTAAGATTTAAGCCAGAGGTTTGCTCACCATTGTTTCCAGAGATAAACAGAGTTTTCTAATGAACAGGCTTTTGAAAATACAAGTTGAAGTTCTTTTCTTTTGATCCAAGCTTCTAACTTCCAGTTGAAATCTTCTTGTTTGTATTGATTTTGTTTTGTTTGTTTTAATTGAAGTGTTGTTTGAGTTTTAAGTGATGTTTTCTCCAGTTGCTACTCAGATTTGAAGGAACGAAAATGAATTGAAGAGTTTGATATAAGAAACTGAGTTTACAGGGTGATTACCTTTTGCTTGTACAATAGGGTATATATTTTTGTACAAAGATGAGCAGGGATATTTTATTGGAATGGTGGCTGATATATTATGTATTGTGTGCTAGAGATAATGGCATTAAATGCCTTGGTACCATCATGTTTACAATACTATTTTTTTATTTTTGTATGTACAATATACATTTTCCATTTCGGCTGGAGATATATGGCATTGATTGCCTTTGTACAAATTTGCTTTAATTCTTATGTTATACATTGCATTAGAAATTTTCCTTGTTTATTTGTTGACTAGCCTGTTTTCTTGGTGGCTGATATGATATCAGTGAGTACAAATGTTTCTATTTCAGTTTACATGAATCAAGATGAAATCAGTTAATATATTTTGTTTTCAAGTCTACATACTTATATTTTTCTTTCTTCTTTTGGTGGCTGGTATAGTTGTGTTTGTATGCTAAAGATATTGCATTAACTACTTTGTACCATACTTTAACTCGGCTGTACATATATGAATATATTTTGATGTCTTCCTTTACCAGCTTTATTCATGTGTATATTATTATCTCAAGTGTTCATACTTATGTGTATAACTTGAATGTATATGGTTCTTGTTCCCCTTTCTTTTTGCCTTATGCCTTGTATATGTATACTTCCTATTTTACAAAGCTATATAATTTATCTTATATATATATATATTAATTTCTATTTCCAAATCAAATATGTACTTCTAACTTAAATTATATTTTCAACATTAATACTTATCTTGTATTTCTCCATATATTTTTATAAACTCAAAATATTATTAAACCATTTACTTGAGATTTTAAACTCAAATCACATATATACAATTTCTAAATCTAAAAATGATCCAATATATTTTTATTTGATTTCGGGGAAACTCGAATCACTTTAATCGATTAATTTTACAAATTGTCTCAAAAAATTCAATTAATTATCAATTTAAATGTAATTAAAATTCGGGGTCGTTACAAGTATTGTCAATATAAGTTTTATAAGCCTTTAAATTGTTTTTAACAAGCTTAGAATTTCAGATTCCATAATTTACCTAATTTCCAATAATTTAATTAAATAATTAAATTATCAAATAAATTGTGATATTTGAAATTCAAGTCAAAATTAACCTTTTAAATATTTAAAATCATTTAAATATTCTAATTTCAAAAATCCAATTTTCCGGGTCATTACATTCCTCCCCCTAAAAGAATTTCGTCCCCGAAATTACTAGTTAAGAAGAATGGTCCAATACCCGTTAACTATTTTCCCAAAGCCAAACAGTTTTTAACAATTCCCCAAAATAATCTTTTTATAAATACACATTATCACCCTTACTAAATTTCCAAACTCATCCATTTGTTCCAAATAATATTATTCCCTCAATAATTCAAATTATAGTTTAAACCAAATTTTAAATTATCACAATTTTCTTAATATTTTTCTAACTCTCTAAATTTTCGAAAAATTTCGACAGCGTCTCTTTTGCGCGGCTAGATCGAAACAACTACAAAATGCCTCTATGGGCCCAAATTTCAAAGAAAACAAAAACCAAGTAGCTAGATCAGAAAATCATCAAATTTCATATGACAATTTAAACACATACCTTTTTGTCGGGCAATTCAAATTTATCTTTTGAAATCAAAACATCAATTTATCTTTGTTTTTAAATACACGCACCTCACTTAGCAATAATATCCAATCACAGAGTTAAAAATCATTTTATTCATTTCTTTACAAAATTTTCAATATTTACTTTACTTAAGCCCACACGATGTACATATATCATCTGTACTCAATATCAAATCCGATCGCTCACTCGATCACACAATTTCGCTTCCGAACTAGTATCGTTCACCCGACTCCCTAGTGCGGACTCAGACCTGGTTTCTTGATCAGAAACCGTCATTCTCCTTGCATAGCCATTTACTATGATAGAGAATTTCCAGAATCAATCAAAAATCCATATCCAGTATTCGCCATCGAAAATTGAGTGAAAAATCCCAACTCGGATCTATATATCTATCTCAAAATTCTATGCTCGAGTCTGGATCAAATTGCTATGCGAATAAAATAATATACGTACATCCTACGTATTTATCTCACTTGATTGTTAGCTATATCAATTTTCTTTTATTCACATTTATTTTGATTTCTATTCACTTATCCATCCTTATCATTTCACAC
Source organism: Allium fistulosum (assembly GCA_030737815.1). Lineage (NCBI taxonomy): Eukaryota > Viridiplantae > Streptophyta > Magnoliopsida > Asparagales > Amaryllidaceae > Allium > Allium fistulosum. Next base: position 697,838,357 of record CM060904.1, read on the forward strand.
CCCCTTTTATTAAATCTTCATTCATATACTAACTTAGTATATCTTCCCAATACCAATTTTACTTAAGAATTTCTCCCTCAATTTTCTTAAGTTTATTACAAATATTTTATACAATCCCTTATATTTATTTTCAATTCACCACTTAAGCTTTTATATCTTTTTTTTCATTTAACTTAAATTTTCAGTTCCATGTGTTTTCATTTTGCCTTCCAATTACTAATTCATTTTCAAATAAAATGAAATATCAACTTCTTTTACCAGCCACCTCTCAAACCACATTTAAATTAACCAATTTCCTTAATTAGTTCCCTTAACTCGTTTATTTATATCACAATCAATTTTTATTTCCAAACCTTTCATTTTATTTTAGCCCATTCGAACTAATTTTCTAATTTCCCTTTACTTACAAGATTTAAATTAAATATCGTTCCAATACTCAGTTTCAATTCCATTTACTTACAATTTAAATTAGTTTGTTCATTCCCACATTTATTTCCAACTTATCGACATTTCATTCACTACTCTCTTCCAATTCACTTCATCAAATTGGCTTACTTTTCTAACTTATTTCGTTCTCACCCTTATTTTAATTTAACTCTTCTTCAAGTTGAATTTTATTCTAACAAATTTCAAATTTTATAAGTTATCAAACCCATTTATATTTCCATAATTTTTTTAAATTAAACTCCCAGAGTTTAAACAATTTTCTCAACATTTCAAAATCACCTTTGAAATCAACTATATCCACAATCCCTTGGTAAATTATCCCTTTGAATTTTAAAACCAAACACAACTTTTCAAATACCAACTCAAAACATTCAGGTAGCAATTCCTCTCTTGGAAACTTGAAAATAAACACCGATGATGTCGCGATCATCATCGGAACTATTTTCCAACGACCGAAGTGAGTTCAGTGCTTTTACTCTTTAAAAACCATTTCAAATATTTTTAATTCCAAACCCCACCAGATTTCATATCAAATTCAAAAATATTTTTGAATAATATCACTATTATTCCTCCAAAGCCCTTTGAAAATCATTTTCAAACCCAATGGAAATTAAACTTTCCCAAACTTTCGACTTTCAAATCCTTTCAATCTATATTCAAATATTACTTTGGAATTTTATCCTATTTCAATTATAAATCACATTTATAATTCACATTTACAAACTCCATTCTGTTATATGAATTTATTTCTTAACCTTTTTTGGCTATAACATTAATTTCTTATTTTAATTTCTACACAACAATGATAATAGTTTAATATTATCATTCCCTAACAACCAAGCAACCATATATAACTATAATAATTTCTGAAAATTATTACTTTTATATATAAAAATTATTTCATTTACCCTATTTTAAAACAATACTATGTCAAATTATTTTATTCAAGTGTTTAGAGTTCCCTATCAATAACGTTAATTACTCGTATTGACCAGAATCCATAAACCACTCAACAAACCAATCAACACAATATAAAACAATTTTATATTCACAAACAAATACGCGCTCATATCTATTAATACACTCAAACTCATTCTAGGGCATTACTGACCCTATCTCTAATGAGTAATCCCAATCAGAGCCAAGGTTCTCGCTTAACCTCCTGCTCTGATACCACTATAACAGCCCGCAAATCCGTACCCCTTTGAGTCGAAAATATTCTCCATCAGATCAACTCAAAGTGGATGAAAATACAAACCATTAGGGTTAAAGAAGAAAGAGGTAGGAGAAGAAAATAGAAAACAACATCAGAATCTCACAATCGCGGTGGAACAATATATAATAGATAACAATTGACCTTTATACAAAAAGAACTATAACTGTTTATACATTACAACATCATAGTACAACACATAATAATAGCACAGTGCTGGACAGTTATAACAACTTGTCCTCACAAAGCTGACTATACAGCTTATGATACACAGCGGAATATACATCAAGTACGTGTGATACGTCTTGCCGTCCAGCTCGTCTCCTGAGCTCTACAACATCCTATCCTGTATCTGTAATACTCGGTCTGACCCGAGCATTATAATAAAATAACACCCGAGTCAGTTTGGAAAACCAATGTGAGAAAACACACTCAATTGAATTATTAAAGTTTTCAAAACCCTTTGAAATCAAAGGTATCTCGTAAGACCACGCCACAAATAAATATGTCGGGTTTTTACCTTACGATAACCAACACATTTTTATCAGATTCGTTTGATATTATAATAGTGTCTATAGAAAGTAAAATAGAATATAGCTGAAATGCTTGCATCTCACGTCCCAGCATAGTTGGGCACAATCAAAACCGTACGGGCACTTATTGGAGAATGGATTCCATACAATGGCAGGGCTACTTGGGTACCACCCGTCACAGTACCTGGCCTAGATCAGAGTACCGAGGACCACTCCCAATCCCCTGCAACACAAGACCGGAGCAACCCCTTACTGGATAGTCCGAATAAGATCACTCCGCGGTTGGGATCAGCAACCGCCACACAACCGAGATAAAAAAGGGACTCTAGACAGGGATGACCTTACCTTAATTGGGTACTACACTCTTAGCCTTGCTGCACCTTCCCTGTTTTAGCCATTCCCCGTTGATGAGGCTTGAGGCTAAACGTTACCATTTAGGAACGAATTTCACTTAGAATGCTCATCGTACACCAATGACGATGTTCTAATAGCATTCGTCCATTCAAGTTGCCCTGGGTATGGACAAACCGAATCACCATCTTCATCATCTTCACGGTATTCATTCGCTACGTTCAAACCGGATTGAAGTGGTTTTCGAATAATTAAATCTGATCCTAGTCTCTTCGAAACGATCAGTGCATTGGCCAATATTGATAGTCAGTTATTTAACTATCAAATTAAACAATCATTCAACCAATCATTTTATTTCCCCTGAAAAACACCAAGTCTTATTAAATTTAGATTTTTAAATAAATTAAATCACTTTATCCAAAAAAATACACTTAAAACATTTAAAATAAAACTACTTAAAACACTTTATTTAAAATACTAGTCATGAAATTATATAATAATTTCCCAAGTAAAACTTTAGCCAAAAACTACATTTAAAATAAAGCTATTTTATAAAATATAAATATTTAATAATTTTCCTTTAATCATATTACCACTTTAATCTTTAAAAACAATTAACTACTATACTTAACTTAATAAATATTTACTTTTAAAATTTTAAAACAATTAAATAATAATTTCCTAAAAACAATCTTTTAAAACACTTTAAAACCCTTTAACTTATACTCAGAAATCTTCCTTTGAAAATACACTTAGCTTTTCAGGAAATTACACTTTCCATTCCAACAAAACCGTCTAATCATTTATAAATCCTTCTCGATTTATTCCAGTTTAATTTACGTCCCAAACCCGTAAATTTTTCCTTTCCACACTTTTAAAAATAAAACTACTCTTTTATTTTCAAAATGAATTACCATCTCCTCATAAATTTCCACCGTGAATTTATAAATCTCAAATATCCACTGATATTTATTTCACTTTATTTATAAACCCAGTTTATAAATCAATAGCCTCATTTTCCTTTATAACCACCGTTTCAAAACACTTAATCGATTTCAAATCGATTTTCTCAATTAATTCCATTTGAATTTTTATTCCTTGTTTTACCCAAATTCATTCCTAAATCCATTAATTCCATATTCACTCCTTTATTACGATTTAAAAATCTTATTTAAATTTGGAACATCAATTCCACACTTTATTTCAAAATTCTCCTTTTTATCTCTCCCAAACCATTTAAATCCTAAATTTAAAAATAAATCCTTTTATCCTTAAACAATCTCGCTTAAGTCCTCAAAATTCCTTTATTTCCATTTATTCAAAATCCCTATTTCCCATTCCCCCGGGATTTATTAAATAGGATTTCAAAATCAACCATTTATTTTTTTCAAATTCACCCTTTTTATTCACTCACTTCACTATAAATATTTTACTTAAAACTTTCTTTTTATTTTCCTTTAAAAATCCAATCTTTATATTTTTGATATCTTAAAATACCAAAATATATTCAGTCCAACCATAGCATTCAATATTATCAATTTACACTATAATCTATCACAGATTATCAAATAAATCATATCACAGAATATGAAAATAATTTCAAAACTTTTGAGGAATCCAGTTGGATCCCTCCAACCTATTTCCCTGCATCCACATATGTTAGCACAATATAAAAATACCAATCCCACTTCGAGGGGGTATCGCGGTATAAAGGGTCATCCGCTATTATGCGGGCGCATAGGATCTCATCCACTATATATTGCGGGAATATCAATCACTCCAATATATATACTATTATATATACTATCACATCCAGACTGATAATAAATTATAAATTAAACCAATCAACCAATAATTTAAATTTTTACTATTTAAATTTACCAGCAATCCAATTTGAGTGAGATTAACTCACCTTTGACTCAAATTTGCAACCCATTCCAAACTAGCTTGTTTCTCCACGATTTTAGACCTTGTATAAACATCATACGGTTTATTATCATCTGAAAAAATTGAATGATCAATTTCCATTTAATAAATTTAATTAACTAATAATTGTATTTAAACTAATTTTTCCCTATAATAAATAAATTTTAAGTTACAAAAATAATTAAGTTAATCTCCATAATACATTATTTAAAAATAAACAAGCAGGTTTAATATGTGTATATATATTTTTATATAGATAATTTATATTCATATATATTTTCTTTTCATTTTCTTTTGAAACTACATATATACACTTATAAGATAATCTATATAGATTTAAAAATCTGATTTTATATAAATCCTTCAACATTTTTAAAATCCCTATCTTTTTCCAAAAATCATATTTATATATATTTACTATCTACCTACATATATATATATATAAATTGAAATATGTATGTATATTTGTATTTATTTCTATATGCTTCTCTGTATATATATATATATATATATATATCCCTGACTACAAAGTTTTCTGTTTTTAAACCTTATATATTTCAATTTCTATCATATATATATCTTATTAAATTTAAAAAGAGAAAATAGCTACCTCACTGCCTACTCGAGAACCACCCCCGACGACAACCGCGACTCTAGGCGCCATCAATCCCAAAGTCGTGACCTCCTCCTTCGATTCGACACCCTCTGCTGAAGCTATAAACCAACCCACGATCCCTAATGACATCTCTGGCACTCCAAAGTCCCACCCAGTAATCACTGCCGTCGAGCCTCATCGGCCTCGAAGGAACCACCACCTCACTGCCAACTCGACATACTCACGAGAAGCAAAATCCCAAATCTCGACCGAAATCGATTTCGACTCCATTTCTCTTAATTTCATTCCGAACGAAATCAATTTTGTTCATTTCTATCTATTTCTCTGAAATGCTCTGGGTCGATTTGAAATGAAAAAGAAGTGGAAGGAGGGAACGCATTTCGATTTAAAGAGAGGGAATAACATACACGACCCTTATTTTTCGTTCGGCGATTCTTTTTTTTTGAAAAGAAAATCTGTTGCGTGCTGTAGTTTTTTTTTGAAAAGCTCGGCTCCCTATTTTAAAAAGAGGAAGACACGACTTTGGAAAGAAGTTGGCGTGCTAGAACCAATATGCTACAGTGCCACTGAAATGAGGGGGGAAAAGTTTGATGTGATAAATTTTGACCAGTCAACATATTTATTATATTTAAATTCAAATCGTCTCGAATACGCAACTTAAAATCTTGACCTCCTATCGAGACGTGCCGCTAGGCATTTATAATGTTATACCCCTATTCCAAACGCAATGGAAAAGGTTTCGAGTCCTAATTCGATCGTATGGAGAAGATAGATTTTTGGACCTAGTTATTATATTAAATTTCGATAAAGATTTTAGCGCATTTATATACCGTATGGCTACACGATAACTCCAAACATTACTAAATTTGAAATTCGATAATAATACACTATTACGGATCCAATGGAACTGGTTTCGTCGAATTCTGAGACTGTGTCCCAGAAGGCTATTTTTAAATGTCAATTTAAACAATATATTTTTAAAACTGAACAAATCACCCTTTAATTCAATTTTAACACTTTTATTATATTCAGTATTATCAATATAAATTTTATAAGCCTTTAAATTATTTTTAACAAGCTTAGAATTTCAGATTCCATAATTTACCTAATTTCCAATAATTTAATTAAATAATTAAATTATCAAATAAATAGTGATATTTGAAATTCAAGTCAAAATTAACCTTTTAAATATTTAAAATCAATTAAATATTCCAATTTCAAATATCCAATTTTCCGAGTCGTTACATCATCCTCCAGAGTTGGTAATAGGAAATCCTATTGCAGGTATTCAAACTCGTTCTTCCTTTAGAAATTTGTGTGATTTGTGTCTATACAGTGGATTTATCTCAAAAATTGAACCCAAAGACGTAGATATTGCTCTTAATGATGAAAATTGGTTTATGGCTATGCAAGAAGAGCTAAATCAATTTGAGCGAAATGATGTTTGGACTCTAGCACCTAGACCTAATGATTATCCAATTGTAGGAACAAAATGGATTTCTAAAAACAAATATGATGAATCTGGAAATTTGATTAGGAATAAAGCTAGGTTAGTTGCTAAAGGCTATAATCAAATTGAAGGAATTGACTTTGATGAAACATTTTCACCAGTAGCAAGACTAGAGTCCATTAGGATATTGTTAGCTTTTGCTTGCTATAAAGGATTTAAACTAAGGCAAATGGATATTAAAAGTGCTTTTCTTAATGGAATTTTGAAAGAAGATGTATTTTTGAACAACCAAAAGGTTTTGAAAGTCATGAATACCATAATCATGTATATAAACTTAAGAAAGCATTATATGGATTAAAACAAGCTCCTAGAGCTTGATATGAATGTCTTAGCACTTATCTCCTTGAAAATGGGTTCAAAAAGGGTTGTGTAGACACCACACTGTTCCTATTACATGAAATGACGATCTTTTGATTGTTCAAATACATGTTGATGATATTATTTATGGTGCCACTAACCACGTGTTGTATGAGAAATTTGAAAAAGTTATGCAGGAAAAGTTTGAAATGAGTTTGGTTAGAGAGTTAAAATTCTTTTTAGGATTTCAAATCAAACAAAGCGATAAAGGTACATTCATCTCTCAAACAAAATATTTTAGGAAACTGGTCAACAAATTTGGATTGAAAGATACTAAACCTGCAAAAAACCTCATGAGCACAACAATTAAACTCGACAAGGATGAAAAAGGTAAGGCGGTTGATCAAAAGCAATATCGAGGTATGATTGGATCACTTCTTTATCTTACCGCTTCTAGACCTGATATCATGTTTTCTGTCTGCTTATGTGCATGATTTCAATCTAATCCAAATGAATCTCATTTAAAAGCTATTAAAAGAATTATAATATATTTGTTGCACACCCCACGTTTTGGTCTTTGGTATCCAACTAATGATAACTTTGAATTAAAAGGATATTCAGATGCAGATCATGTTGGAAGTTTAGTTGATAGAGAAAGTACAAGTGGCACGTGTTTTATGTTAGGACATTCATTAGTTGCATGGTCAAGCAGAAAACATAATTGTATTGCACTATCCACCACAGAGGCAGAGTATATTGCTCTAAGTGGTTGCTTTGCTCAAATTTTATGGATGATACAAACTTTGTAAGACTATGGTCTAAATTTTAAACGTGTACCACTAATGTGTGATAGTAAAAGTGCAATTGACCTCACAAATAATCCTGTACATCATTCACGGACAAAACATATAGATGTTAGACATCATTTTATTAGAGATCATATTTCCAAAGAAAATATATGCATAAATTTCATTTCAACCGATTCTCAACTGGCAGACATTTTTATAAAACCCCTTTCAGAAAATAGTTTTTTTGTTGACCTTATTTCAGATTAGTCATTTTGGAAAATTTGATTTTATAATTATTTTTGGATTTGATTTTAAATGACTACATTAACTAATCTGACTGCTGATTATCGAAAAGATAAATAGTGATTGAAAAAGTGATGAGTGTTGATATTAATTATATATTATAACTTGAGACAGTATAATTAGTAAATTTCTTTAGAAATTTAAACAAGAGTTATAAAAACTTTTGTTGGTAAAAATTCCATGACCATCTCTAATTCTATGACGACTGCCCATGACCCCTGCACTGAACCTAGAGATAGTGCGCTGTAAAGTGTGCCAGGCAGCCATGGACGATTGCCAGGGTAAATTAAAAATAGCAGAATCTACCGTATAACTCACATCGCATGGATAAAATACAATAGAACATATATATAGTGAAGCTTCATAGAATAGAATGTCATCATATAAAATTTCATAATAGTTGAATACAAACATCTGAACAGTCAATACATCCAGCCTCACTACATAACTCTCAGAGAATATACAAGCAGCAGAACATCTAGTACATATAGTAAGAAGGTAATATTCAAGCCTCCAGCTCGTCTTCGACATCAGCATCGTGGAAAGAAAGAACAACACCTGTCACCTGCTACCTAGTCTGTCCGTCCCAAAATGGACGAACAGCCCAAGGCAATAAGAATTAAAACATAAAGCCTTGAGTCAGACAACAGTCTTAATGAGCGGTAAATTAACTAACAACATACCAAAAGAGCACAAAGGAAAAGGAATAGGAGTACAACCTTCCCACTCCTCCTCTTTCTACAGTGATAGCCCCCAGACACACACTAAGCAGAGCAAACATAGCAAAGCATACAATTTAAAGTAAAGCAATTATCACTCGAGTCAAGGGCGATGTTTTCCAAGCACAAACCCCCAAGGCCTAAACCAAGATCAGATAAGCACCCAGAAAACACTGCTCTTGAGACCGAATGACGATACAACCAAACATCCATGACTCTGGCTATCACTGTTATCATTGCTTCGATATCATCGTTAATTGAATGACCGGCTCATTCTTTCATCCGTCCGTCAAGGGCAAATGGAAACCCCGGTTCTAGACATAACTCCGCACGTCATCGTGACCCGTGCCTAGGACTATCGAATCTGCCCAGAGTACTTGTGTAACAACCCTGTATTTTACAATTAATTTTAATTTGATTTTTCCAAATTTAAGAGCTTTATTTATGAAAAGAATAAATGTTGTTATTGTAAATATAAAAAACTTTGATTTTGTATGTGGATTTGAATTCCAAATATGACTAAATTTAATATTTCCAGAAAATGTGAATTTTGGTCAAATAGTCAAACTTCGACTTTTAACTTGAAAATTTAAAAGTTTGAAATTTATGAATTTTATCTTTTATTATAAAAATAGATTTAATAACTTGAATACTGCTTTTCGTTTCGTTGCAAACGGATTTAAATTGCAAAAGTTATACTATTTTCAATATTGTGTGTATATTGGGTTATTCAGCAATATTCTTTATTTTAAAATTATATAAATGACATTTTTATTTGATATATTTTATTCTAATTTGTACATTTATGTTATATAAAATATATTTTGGCTTTTAAATATTTTTAAAGTAAGGTAGGAATTTTTCCAGAGTTAGTAGTATTTTTCTTGCAAATTTCCATGCCCTGTTTGTAAATTTTAAACATTTTTCTTTAATCCTTTTCTATTTTCTCCAATTTAATTATCTATTTTATTTTGAAAATGATAAATAAATTATTTTAATTCAAATTTTCACTTCATAATATTTTTATAATGAAGTGTATAGTTTTTCAAGACTGACAGTGATTTATTTATAATTTTTGAACACTGTTTGGTATTTTTAAGTAATTTTCTTCATCTTTTTATATTTTTCCAAAATTTATTATTTGTTTTCTCATATTTATAATTGATTTCGGTTTGTAAATTATTTTTCTGAATATTTTTGTTTATATAAAGATTAAAAAGAAAAGAAATATGAAAGGTTGTAAAACACTTTGAAACTTAAGCCCTTTTTTGTCCAAACCCTTCATTTTCTTTAACTCCTCAAATTTTGCCCTAGCCATCTAAAACCCTAGTGTAGCCGCCACTTTTTGTTTCTCATCTTTTCACGTGAAAACAAATCAGCTCCTCATTTCTCATGGCTTCATCCAAAAATAGGTAATGGCCTCTCCTTCTTTTTCTTCTTTTCTCTTCATTTTCAATGATTTTTGCCATGTTTCTCTTGCTTTGCTTGGCCTAACACCTCCACCATCTCCTCCACCGACCACCACCACTTCCTTCCCCACACAATCCACGACCAAACCCCCTCCTCCTCTGACCATGACAGGCCATGCACTCCTTTTGACTAAAAACCACACAAAACCTTGCACAAATCCCTTAAAACAATGCATAGCCACCACTAGTTGCAACATACCTTCGCCCACCACCTTGGACACCACCTCTACCCGCCACCACCACCTTGCTACCACCACTACACATCACCATCTCCTCTGTCCAGACCTGTAGCAAGTCATGGCCAAGCCTAGGACCTTGTAGACCGAGCCAAAGATGAACCAAAACTCCACCATATTGCATAAAACTCTTCACATGCCTATGTTGTAACTTCCCCATCATCTCTAGCTTGTAGCCGTGCATCCCTTGGTCCAAACCAGACCCAAACCATGTCCAAACCTGAACCAAAACATTCCCTAGGCCATGCAAAAGGATAGAGAAAGCAAGGCAAAAGATTTGACATTCAAATCTCTTTTCGTTTAAAAGTTATTCCATTTCAAGTGCGTTGAAATTGTGTTTGTTTTGATGTATGTTTTGGGTTGTAATACAAGAGTTGTAGCTTTGGATCTTGCTCTCCACTCAAGTCCATAGTCTTGTCATCGTGCTTTTGTTCCATTATGTCATTGGTTTTGATATCTCCAGCACAAACAGGTGAGTTATTCTCACCAGACAATATGTACCTATATAACTAGTAAATTGACACCCTGCGAATCTGTAGAAATATATTATCATGTTATACTTGACTATGTTATGATCATATGATGTTTATACACCTGTTATATCATATGTTACGGTTATTTAATGTTATTCTGTTATTTATATCTGTTCTCACCATTGCAAGTTCCCTGTAGATTAGAATCACTATGGGTTGAAATGATACATACCCGAACGGACTTTAGAATAGGGAAAAATCGTTATGGGCTGAAATGATAGGCCTGAATGATTTTTATTTAAATTATTTTAACTTGGGATTGCGGGTTTGAAATGATAGAACCCGGATTTTTCTTTTTTAACTGCGGATTGAAATGATACATATCCGTATCACTTGACCTAGGTTAGAAAATTATATACAGGCCCGTGGTTATTTTATAAAGTGTTTTGAATATTTTTAAGTATTTTAAAAATATAAATTTATGAAATTTGATTTAAACAGATTTTGAAATATTTTGAATTAAAGAAATTATGATTTTTCTATGTGTTAAAAATGTAATTAATGAATGGTTTAACTGGATTTTTGAAATATAACTTAAGTGGGAAATTTGGAATTTTGGTTAAAAATGATATTTAAGTTATATAAATAAAATGGATATTAAATTTTATTTGGAAATGGTAAATATGATAATTTGATTAAATTTGAATTTAAGTGATTATTAAGTATTATTGATTGTTCTATGAATTTAAGTGGTTAAATAAATGAATGTTTAAAAGTGATCTTTTAAAATATAACTTGACTAGGAAATGTGAAATTTGGTTTTAATTAAAGGTTTAAGTTAATTAAATAAAATTGGAAATTTTGTTAAATTGTGAAATGGTAATTTAAATTTGAAGTGTTAAGTCTATTTGTTGAAATGTGAAGAATTGGAACTTTTACACTTAAACTTATTAAGTAAATTGTTGAAAATTGGATTTAATTATAAGAAATTTATTGTGAAAGAAATATGTAAAGTTTTACCTACTGAAAGAAACATGTAAAGTCTTAATTAATGAAAGAAACATGTAAGTCTTAATTTGTGTAATATTGATTTAAAATAATAAATGCCCCTTTTGTAATAAAACGTAAATTAAAACGTACATTCGATAATGTAAGTTTAATTAGTGTAATATTGATTAAATGATAAATGCTCTTTACTGTAATAGAAATGTAAGTTAAAAAGTACATTTAATATGTAAGTTTTATTTAATGTAAATGACATATTTTAATGACTAAAATAATAAAGTTTCTTTATTGTAATGATAATGTAAGTTAATAAGGTACTCTTAACTTAACATAAGAATTTCAGCATTAAATTGGATATTACAGTAACAAAGTTTATTTAACTATAAGGCTATGATAAAATGACCATGTTAAAAATTTGTAAGTATATAAATACTTTGATTATATAAAATGTTAAATTGGAAAGTATTACATTCCAAAAATGCTATGATTACTTAAGGTTACATTACCAAAATGCTATGATAATTTAAAGGAAGATTTCAAGTTTAATAAATTAAAGGAAATATTCAGTGATTTTGAAATTTGGGTTTTATTGAAATGATATATTATTGAATTGGTTTTGAAATGGAAATGATATATTTTTGAATTGGTTTTGAATAGATATGTTTTGGGTTTGAAAGTATGTATTAGTTTGAAATAAATGATATGATTTTGAAATGGTTTAAAGGATGTATTTTGATTTGAAACATAAACTATTTTTAAAAGTTATAACCACAGGTTATAATAACGATTGGTTGGCAAAGAGACCGGGATCGGATATGGACATACTCTCTGTCGATACCGAAAACCACTTTGACAACCGTGTACGCGGTGGAGATTCCAGAATGAAGTAGGATGGTGGCGACGTTCTTAAGGTATGTTACGTGGACCCAACTCCCGTGAGTTGGCATAAGGTGGCTAAAACAGGAGCGATCTCGGACCAGTGAGGTAGCACCTCTTCTCGGACACATTTCTTCGATATTATACTCTTACTTGTGATTTGACTAGATGGCCATCCTCCGATTTGGGAATGTTGTTCGAGGTGGAACGGTAGTGGCTGCTATGCGTATCCATCAGTCCGTGTGCGTAATTGGTATATCTACCCTGGCATTGCCTAGTTGTGCCGTGTCACCTACCATATCGAGCTTTACTACGATTATGATTTTAAGATCCGACCGCGTTAAGGTTCTCCATCCCCTTAACGCTATTTTCTATATGATTATACTTTACTTATTAGACATTATTATAATAGCGAATATTACTACATAGTAGATATTTTAACGGATCCTTAGAGGATGGGCGGTCCTAAGCATCTTCTAAGTTACTTGTACCTTTATTACAGTTCACTTGAGTTGGTTTACATTATATAAGTATATATTGTCCTGACTCGAGTATTTTGTGTTTTGCTTTACGCTCGGGTCAGCCTGAGTATTCACAGATTTGGATTTCCACCTTCTGGAGATTTGAATCGCTGGAGATTATTTGCTAGTCTTGTTCTATCAACTTCGGTTCCGTTGTTCTATTCAGCCTGTACTTGGTTATTGTATTGAGACTTCTGCTGTACTTTATTTCTTATGTTGTATCTTATGTAACTCTGATATATTTTCATAGTAGCTTCATGAACTACTATTTCTTTTACTTCCGCTGCATTATTTTACTCTGTGTCTGTGATCTGTGATTGTATTTATTTACTGTATATTCTGAGATTTGCCAAATTTTAATTACAACGCGGTATTTTGAGCAATTCAACTCCGGCATGAGTGTCTACCTATACACTTATAATGGATGCGAATGGTTGAAAATATTGGGTCGTTACAGTTGGTATCAGAGCTTTGGCTTTGAGGCAAAACTCAGCATATGGAGTAGATTTATTTACAGAATCACTTTCGTTCGAGTTTGAATCTTTTCCTCTTGATTCGAATTTCCTTTGAATTTTGGAACGTTCCCTGCGGTTCCAAAAAATTCATTCTTGTCCCTCACTATTCAACTTCTTTTGATTTTGGAGTATCACATAACTCCACTTCGAATGATCTTTATAGTGAATTGGCGATCTCGCCAATATTCTAATCTTCTTGTAAAGGGGTGAAAATCCTTTACAGTCAGCATCGATTCACCAGAGATTTTATCAATCCTTGGTTTATATGCTAATATCTTTTATTATTCCAAACTCTATCTCTTGAGATCGAACGTAGATTTATCCCAGAAAAATCCACATCGATCTTATTCTTTAAGTCACGGTTGACCCAGTTAAGGTTGTCCGCGATTTACCTAAGCTTACCCATCTCTCTACTCTGTTTAACCATCTTGTCTTTTGTTTCTAAACTATCTCCAAACATTTTGAATTGTACTTGTAAATCTATGTTTTGTTTTATATATGGTGTTGTTTGAGTTGTTGATGTTGATTTGGATTTCCAATCGATTCGTCTGATCAACGCTTTCGATAGGATTTCTAAAACACTTTAACAGAACAAACTGACACGATATTATTTTAAATTTGGTTAATGAAATAAAATTTTGATATATAAGTAAATTTATGGAACTTAATAAATTAATTTAAATTGATAATTTGAAATGATAATACTTGATTTATCATTTATTGTTCTACAAATGAATTTATAAATAGTTGTTTATAAATTGATTTGGGAACTGAAATGAATTTGAATCAAGAATTTGAGAATTCAAGTTTCCGATGGATTTCAAACCTTGTGTTTAAAATTTTTAAAAGGATATAATTTAAAGTATTTTTGAATAAAAATTTTGTCTCTAAAGGATTTTAAAGTTTAAAAATTAAGTGCTCTTCTCTTTGTCGCTGGAAAATAATTTCGGTGATGACTGCAGCATCATCGACGTTCATTTTCGAGTTTTGAACTGAAGAGACCGTTCTGTAGTCTTACTACAGCTTTGTTTTGAAAGATTTAATTTATTTGAATTTCTAAATATGATTTGATTTATAATATATATAGATATATGATTTAAATTGATTTGACATATTATGTACATATATTTATTTATCTCTAACTGGTTTGAAGGAAACCGGAAAATTAATTCTTAAATTTCATCTTAAAGAATAATTTCAGTTATAAAAAGAAAAATTAAATTTTTTGAATAAATGATTCAAACTTGAGATAATTGAATTGGAAAGTTTTATTTGTATAATACAATTGCATTCAAATATAACTTACCTTAAAAAATTTTTAGAAGTTAACAATGTAATTGGATAATATACAATATAAAAAGGATTTTTTAAATAAAATTTGAGTGGTTATAATAAATTTTATACACCTAAATTTTAGTTATAAAAGATTTACAGAGGTAAATAGTGAAAAAGGAATTTAAAGAGATTTTATTTAAATAACTTGATAATCAAATTTGATTTAATATGGAACCTTAAGTCTAACCTAGGAATTTTAATAATGGTTATTTCCTGAAATGAATATGTTGTATAATAAATAATGTATCTTTGAATAGATAAAATAAAATACATTGGAATTGGACATTTTGTAATAAAGTTTATTTAACTTGAATTCATAGTTTAATTGATGTCTAAATGAATAAATGTGTAAAGAAATTTGATTGTTATATTTTCTATGATAAATATTTTATTTATGAAATTGATATGTCTTGAAAAATGGATAATTATGATAGTTATAATGTATTTTAAGATCACTAAATTTGCTAATTGAGAATTTGGTTTTCAAATGGAAATTTTAAGTGTAACTTATTGAAGGAATATCTATTTATGAAATGGGCATTTTAAATAAAGTGTTAGGTTATTTGTTAAATGAAGAGCTAAGTAAAATAGTGAGCTTTTGACTTAATAAACGAAGTATAGTTTAATTTGGATATTCCATTCATAAAAGTTTGTTTTAATAAGTCATAAGTTAAATGATATCCAAATGAATATTCTAGAATAAAACTGATTTGAAATATTAATATATCTACTGTAGCATTTTATAAGTGCTGCTGTTTTGAAAATACAATGTTTTGGAAGTTTTATAATTGAATGAACTTAGAAATGTTACAACTTTAAAATGAATATTATTTGACCTTGAATTAAAATGGTTTAAATAAAGATTATTTTAAAAGGTGTTATGATTTTCTAAGTATTATGTTTTTTTTTTAGAATTACATTTCCAAAGTGTTATGATTTTAGTAGTATGATTTCCAAATGATAAACATATCTAATTTGTTATGATTTCAAAGCGTTATTGTTTCACATTTATTATCTTATTTTTTTTTTCAAACTATCTTTTGGTTGTCCTTATATCTCTTATCTTGTTACAGAATGGGAAGGCTATTGCTTATACCAGTCTGTTTAGACATCTTTTTATAATCTTTGAAATCTTTGTTACCCATCTGGATCTAAACACTGTTTTTCCATTCATAGACCGTCGGTCAAGTGAAAGGGGTGATTCAGACTCTAGAGGATCTTTTTCGTGTTTGTGTTCTTGATTTGATCACCTCCAACTTGTTAAACTTGCCTATAACAATAGTTATCAGGTGTAATTCCAATATTCTTATCATCTTGTCTTAATTCTATTCATTCTATCTTTTTTAGGTGCTTTCCCATACCTCGTTCCTTTTCGGGGACGAAAAGTTTTGAGTAGGGGAGAGTGTAACAACCCTGTATTTTACAATTAATTTTAATTTGATTTTTCCAAATTTAAGAGCTTTATTTATGAAAAGAATAAATGTTTTTATTGTAAATATAAAAAAACTTTGATTTTGTATGTGGATTTGAATTCCAAATATGACTAAATTTAATATTTCCAGAAAATGTGAATTTTGGTCAAATAGTCAAACTTCGACTTTTAACTTGAAAATTTAAAAGTTTGAAATTTATGAATTTTATCTTTTATTATAAAAATAGATTTAATAACTTGAATACTGCTTTTCGTTTCGTTGCAAACGGATTTAAATTGCAAAAGTTATACTATTTTCAATATTGTGTGTATATTGGGTTATTCAGCAATATTCTTTATTTTAAAATTATATAAATGACATTTTTATTTGATATATTTTATTCTAATTTGTACATTTATGTTATATAAAATATATTTTGGCTTTTAAATATTTTTAAAGTAAGGTAGGAATTTTTCCAGAGTTAGTAGTATTTTTCTTGCAAATTTCCATGCCCTGTTTGTAAATTTTAAACATTTTTCTTTAATCCTTTTCTATTTTCTCCAATTTAATTATCTATTTTATTTTGAAAATGATAAATAAATTATTTTAATTCAAATTTTCACTTCATAATATTTTTATAATGAAGTGTATAGTTTTTCAAGACTGACAGTGATTTATTTATAATTTTTGAACACTGTTTGGTATTTTTAAGTAATTTTCTTCATCTTTTTATATTTTTCCAAAATTTATTATTTGTTTTCTCATATTTATAATTGATTTCGGTTTGTAAATTATTTTTCTGAATATTTTTGTTTATATAAAGATTAAAAAGAAAAGAAATATGAAAGGTTGTAAAACACTTTGAAACTTAAGCCCTTTTTTGTCCAAACCCTTCATTTTCTTTAACTCCTCAAATTTTGCCCTAGCCATCTAAAACCCTAGTGTAGCCGCCACTTTTTGTTTCTCATCTTTTCACGTGAAAACAAATCAGCTCCTCATTTCTCATGGCTTCATCCAAAAATAGGTAATGGCCTCTCCTTCTTTTTCTTCTTTTCTCTTCATTTTCAATGATTTTTGCCATGTTTCTCTTGCTTTGCTTGGCCTAACACCTCCACCATCTCCTCCACCGACCACCACCACTTCCTTCCCCACACCATCCACGACCAAACCCCCTCCTCCTCTGACCATGACAGGCCATGCACTCCTTTTGACTAAAAACCACACAAAACCTTGCACAAATCCCTTAAAACAATGCATAGCCACCACTAGTTGCAACATACCTTCGCCCACCACCTTGGACACCACCTCTACCCGCCACCACCACCTTGCTACCACCACTACACATCACCATCTCCTCTGTCCAGACCTGTAGCAAGTCATGGCCAAGCCTAGGACCTTGTAGACCGAGCCAAAGATGAACCAAAACTCCACCATATTGCATAAAACTCTTCACATGCCTATGTTGTAACTTCCCCATCATCTCTAGCTTGTAGCCGTGCATCCCTTGGTCCAAACCAGACCCAAACCATGTCCAAACCTGAACCAAAACATTCCCTAGGCCATGCAAAAGGATAGAGAAAGCAAGGCAAAAGATTTGACATTCAAATCTCTTTTCGTTTAAAAGTTATTCAATTTCAAGTGCGTTGAAATTGTGTTTGTTTTGATGTATGTTTTGGGTTGTAATACAAGAGTTGTAGCTTTGGATCTTGCTCTCCACTCAAGTCCATAGTCTTGTCATCGTGCTTTTGTTCCATTATGTCATTGGTTTTGATATCTCCAGCACAAACAGGTGAGTTATTCTCACCAGACAATATGTACCTATATAACTAGTAAATTGACACCCTGCGAATCTGTAGAAATATATTATCATGTTATACTTGACTATGTTATGATCATATGATGTTTATACACCTGTTATATCATATGTTACGGTTATTTAATGTTATTCTGTTATTTATATCTGTTCTCACCATTGCAAGTTCCCTGTAGATTAGAATCACTATGGGTTGAAATGATACATACCCGAACGGACTTTAGAATAGGGAAAAATCGTTATGGGCTGAAATGATAGGCCTGAATGATTTTTATTTAAATTATTTTAACTTGGGATTGCGGGTTTGAAATGATAGAACCCGGATTTTTCTTTTTTAACTGCGGATTGAAATGATACATATCCGTATCACTTGACCTAGGTTAGAAAATTATATACAGGCCCGTGGTTATTTTATAAAGTGTTTTGAATATTTTTAAGTATTTTAAAAATATAAATTTATGAAATTTGATTTAAACAGATTTTGAAATATTTTGAATTAAAGAAATTATGATTTTTCTATGTGTTAAAAATGTAATTAATGAATGGTTTAACTGGATTTTTGAAATATAACTTAAGTGGGAAATTTGGAATTTTGGTTAAAAATGATATTTAAGTTATATAAATAAAATGGATATTAAATTTTATTTGGAAATGGTAAATATGATAATTTGATTAAATTTGAATTTAAGTGATTATTAAGTATTATTGATTGTTCTATGAATTTAAGTGGTTAAATAAATGAATGTTTAAAAGTGATCTTTTAAAATATAACTTGACTAGGAAATGTGAAATTTGGTTTTAATTAAAGGTTTAAGTTAATTAAATAAAATTGGAAATTTTGTTAAATTGTGAAATGGTAATTTAAATTTGAAGTGTTAAGTCTATTTGTTGAAATGTGAAGAATTGGAACTTTTACACTTAAACTTATTAAGTAAATTGTTGAAAATTGGATTTAATTATAAGAAATTTATTGTGAAAGAAATATGTAAAGTTTTACCTACTGAAAGAAACATGTAAAGTCTTAATTAATGAAAGAAACATGTAAGTCTTAATTTGTGTAATATTGATTTAAAATAATAAATGCCCCTTTTGTAATAAAACGTAAATTAAAACGTACATTCGATAATGTAAGTTTAATTAGTGTAATATTGATTAAATGATAAATGCTCTTTACTGTAATAGAAATGTAAGTTAAAAAGTACATTTAATATGTAAGTTTTATTTAATGTAAATGACATATTTTAATGACTAAAATAATAAAGTTTCTTTATTGTAATGATAATGTAAGTTAATAAGGTACTCTTAACTTAACATAAGAATTTCAGCATTAAATTGGATATTACAGTAACAAAGTTTATTTAACTATAAGGCTATGATAAAATGACCATGTTAAAAATTTGTAAGTATATAAATACTTTGATTATATAAAATGTTAAATTGGAAAGTATTACATTCCAAAAATGCTATGATTACTTAAGGTTACATTACCAAAATGCTATGATAATTTAAAGGAAGATTTCAAGTTTAATAAATTAAAGGAAATATTCAGTGATTTTGAAATTTGGGTTTTATTGAAATGATATATTATTGAATTGGTTTTGAAATGGAAATGATATATTTTTGAATTGGTTTTGAATAGATATGTTTTGGGTTTGAAAGTATGTATTAGTTTGAAATAAATGATATGATTTTGAAATGGTTTAAAGGATGTATTTTGATTTGAAACATAAACTATTTTTAAAAGTTATAACCACAGGTTATAATAACGATTGGTTGGCAAAGAGACCGGGATCGGATATGGACATACTCTCTGTCGATACCGAAAACCACTTTGACAACCGTGTACGCGGTGGAGATTCCAGAATGAAGTAGGATGGTGGCGACGTTCTTAAGGTATGTTACGTGGACCCAACTCCCGTGAGTTGGCATAAGGTGGCTAAAACAGGAGCGATCTCGGACCAGTGAGGTAGCACCTCTTCTCGGACACATTTCTTCGATATTATACTCTTACTTGTGATTTGACTAGATGGCCATCCTCCGATTTGGGAATGTTGTTCGAGGTGGAACGGTAGTGGCTGCTATGCGTATCCATCAGTCCGTGTGCGTAATTGGTATATCTACCCTGGCATTGCCTAGTTGTGCCGTGTCACCTACCATATCGAGCTTTACTACGATTATGATTTTAAGATCCGACCGCGTTAAGGTTCTCCATCCCCTTAACGCTATTTTCTATATGATTATACTTTACTTATTAGACATTATTATAATAGCGAATATTACTACATAGTAGATATTTTAACGGATCCTTAGAGGATGGGCGGTCCCAAGCATCTTCTAAGTTACTTGTACCTTTATTACAGTTCACTTGAGTTGGTTTACATTATATAAGTATATATTGTCCTGACTCGAGTGTTTTGTGTTTTGCTTTACGCTCGGGTCAGCCTGAGTATTCACAGATTTGGATTTCCACCTTCTGGAGATTTGAATCGCTGGAGATTATTTGCTAGTCTTGTTCTATCAACTTCGGTTCCGTTGTTCTATTCAGCCTGTACTTGGTTATTGTATTGAGACTTCTGCTGTACTTTATTTCTTATGTTGTATCTTATGTAACTCTGATATATTTTCATAGTAGATTCATGAACTACTATTTCTTTTACTTCCGCTGCATTATTTTACTCTGTGTCTGTGATCTGTGATTGTATTTATTTACTGTATATTCTGAGATTTGCCAAATTTTAATTACAACGCGGTATTTTGAGCAATTCAACTCCGGCATGAGTGTCTACCTATACACTTATAATGGATGCGAATGGTTGAAAATATTGGGTCGTTACAACTTGACTACCAATCAGTAGCCTTCAGGGACTATCGAATCTGCCCAACGTACTCTTGCTTTGAGCATGCTAGAACCTTCAACAACGATGAGATCTCAGCCTTCTAGTCATCCTCCTCGACGACTATTTCCATACTAGCTCAAGCGCCTCTCAAGCAAACCATTATCCTCAAACTCGAACCATATCACCGAGTTATCAACATGCTTGGATTGATCCCGTCTGGATTTATCCAAGACTATCTCATATCATGCTTCGCTTCATCACATCATCGCAAAGCCTCATCTCAACATCATCATCCAATCTATCCATATCAGCTTCCACATCCACTACATATGCCACAAGCAGCTTTCCCAATCCAAGAGCCTTCCTCTTAGCTTTTGAATAATCTTCGGTCTAAATCAAATCATCAATCATCTAATTCATAGCAATCAATCAAGTCAAACATTAATCCAAGTAAACAATCATTCAAATATGATCTAAATAGACAATTATAACAACAATGACAATTTCGTAATTAAAGAGTCAAAAGTCTAACAAGCATGAAAACATGAGCAATGTCTCTATAATCTTGATGAATGAACTTGCATAAGTTAACATGTAGTAAAATGGATATCAAATCATCATGGACAATGGATCTATATGGATCTACACATATGATTAGGAAAATGCATGGAAATCTCTATTTTAACACCAAATCAAGCCAACGATCCGATATACTCCTTTGGATCCGTGTGAGAGATAATCACCACTCACCAAATCACCTAAACACCTTAAAAGCAACACAGTTCAGATCTGGACAGCGAAGGATCTAACTCGATCTATCACCAATCCGCTTCAAACGATGAAATCTCTCTTCGATGGATGAAGATCTTCAATCTAAGCTCTTGAATCTTCAATTTGATCTTCGATTTGGATGGATGGAAGCACAAGATTAAAGTGGATAAAAGAAGTGAAGAAGTGTAGAAGTCGATCTTTCAAAATGGCAGCACTTCGTCGCTTCGAAATCCGGATCCCAAAAATGAAGAAAAACTCCTATATTTATAGGCTGAAATAACCCTAGGTCGTCCACTTTTAGGTCGTCCACGACCTAAAGAGATCCTGCGACCTACGACCTATCGAAACTCCACATCCTAGGATCTAACGACCTAAGCCCATGCGCACTCACGACCTACCAGACCCACCTGTCTACGACTTACGACTTAACTTGAATGCGCGACTTAACAGGGTCTCCGACCTAACGCAGGCGCGACCTAACTCATGCGCAACTTAACACATGCCGAGTTAACACTTTCGACCTACGACTTAACAACTACGCGACTTACGACCTAACACACCTGCGACATAATACATATGCGACCTAACTAACTTATGTCGTCTACGACCTAACTCAACACAGAAACTTACGACTTAACTCCTTAAGTCGTCTACGACCTAACTACTCTAACTTGCTAACCACTAGGTCGCTTACCACTAGGTCGCAAACTTCCTGCTGCTTCATTCCTTAGGTCGCTATCTCCTATAGGTCGCTACTCACTAGCTTTCTTAGGTCGCTGAAATCTCCTAGGTCGCTCACTCGACCTAACCTATTCCACGACCTAAACCACTACCCGACCTAACTTATCATACGACCTACTCCCAAGTCGTCTATGACTTAACCTCTTTAGGTCGCTCACTGCTACCCCAGCTTCCTTAGGTCATCGCCGACCTACCCCTTAGGTCGTTAACTCGCCAAATCTCTTAAGTCGCCAACTTTCCTTAAGTCGCTCCAAACCTTCATACGACCTAGGACTTAAGACTCTAGACGACTTACCAACAATGCGACCAAATGTCAACTGTTTTACGATGTTTCGATCCGTAAAATACGGGTCGTTACATTCTCTCCCCCTTAGGAATTTCGCCCCCGAAATTCCAAACAAACAAGAGCAATCAAAGACTATTCTGCATGCCTACCATCCATAGCAATCAACAAACCATGCATCCAATTCTAGCTTAGCATGCAGAATTCTAAAACTTAGAACAAGTTACAATGTCGTTAGATGACACGACACCTTAGGGCCATACCTTGAAGAGTTCAGGATGAGCTGCTTTCATCCTCTCTTCCACCTCCCATGTACAGTCGTTATCATCATCACTCCATTGTATCTTGAGCAACTTAACTATCTTCCTCCTAAGCTGTTTCGTATCGGTTTCCACAACACGAAGCGGCTTACGAGGTCTTCTATCGACTGGATCAACTTCGAAATCTTCACAGCTATCAGCAGAAACCACTGTATTCGAGTCGTGCACGAACTTCCGTAGATACGATACATGAAAAACATTGTGCACACCCGACATCTTCTCTGGTAACTCCAATCTGTAGGCGAGCTTTCCAATTCGCTCGATGATCGGGAAGGGTCCAACAAATCTCGGAGTCAATTTTCCTTTCTTCCCGAATCGAATAACATTCTTCAGTGGAGAAATCTTCACAAAAACCATATCACCTACGTCGAATTCCAAATCCTTACGACACTTATCGACATATCTCTTCTGACGGTCTTGGGCTGCCTTCATTCGTTGTCGAATGATCTCTATGCAATCCGAAGTCTGTCGAATCATCTCTTGGCCAAGTATCAGCTTTTCTCCAGTCTCTAACCAACATGTCGGAGAGTTACACGGTCTTCCATATAATGCCTCATACAGTGCCATACCAATGCTTGACTGGTAACTGTTGTTATATGAAAATTCCACCAAATGAAGGTGATCTTCCCATGATCCTCCGAAATCTAAAACACAAGCTCTGAGGAGATCTTCCAAAACTCGGTTGACTCTCTCGGTCTGACCATCTGTTTGAGGGTGATAAGCTGTACTCAAACACAACTCGGTTCCCAAAACTTCCTGGAAGCTCTTTCAAAATCCACTAGTGAACAACGGGTCTCGATCGCTCACTATACTCTTCGGAATACCATGGAATCGAACTATCCACTTAACATACAACTCTGCCAACTTTGATGCAGTCCTAGTCGATCGAACAGGAATGAATCTTGCACTCTTAGTCAGACGATCTACGATGACCCAAATCCCTTCATTTCCCGTTCTTGTTCTAGGTAGACCATCAATAAAATCCATCGATATTTGCTCCCACTTCCATGTAGGAACTTCTAATGGTTGAAGCAATCCACTTGGCTTCTTCTGTTCGGCTTTTACCAACTGGCAGTTCATACACATGGAAATAAAATTTCCAACATCCTTCTTCATACCTTCCCAGTAATAGGTTCTCTTCATATCCCGATACATCTTATTTCCACCTGGATGAATTGTCAGCTTCGAGTGATGACTTTCCTTCAGAACTTCATCTCTCAATTCATCTATATCGGGAACAACTAGTCGTCCTTGCTTCCGAAGCCAACCCTCTCGATCGACCTCGAAACCTTTATCCTTTTCTGGGTCTAATCCAGATTCCAAATCACGGATGATCTTGACAAGCTTATCGTCTCGCTTTTGGCTCTCGCCAATTCTTTCCACAAGAGTAGGTCTTATCGATAAGTTTGCCAACATCTCAGATTCCAATCCACATCTGGGCCTGAAGTCAAATCCAGCTAAATACTCGAGATTCTTCCATTCTGAAAACATGGCTCCCAATCCTGCATGTCTTCGACTTAACGCATCTGCCACTGCGTTACCCTTTCCCGGAGTATAAGCTATACCAAAATCATATGACGCTAAAAACTCTAGCCATCGTTGCTGCCGAAGATTCAAATCCTTTTGGGAGAAAAGATACTTCAATGATTTATGATCTGTAAACAACTCGAATCGAACTCCCAATAGATAATGTCTCCACATCTTCAGAGCAAATACAATCGCTGCTAACTCCAAGTCATGAGTCGGATAATTCCTCTCATGTGGCTTCAGTTGTCGACTTGCATACGCAACAACTTTCCTCCTCTGCATCAGCACTGCTCCAAGTCCAGTACCACATGCGTCGGTGTAAACCACCATCTCATCATTCCCACTTGGAATAGTCAAAACAGGAGCACTTGTCAATCGCTCTTTCAGGATTCCGAAAGCTTGCTCACACTTAGCATCCCATCTGAACGCTTGGTTCTTCTTCGTCAATCCTGTTAACGGTGCAGCTATCTTGGAGAAGTCTTTGATAAATCGACGATAATATCCTGCTAATCCAAGAAAACTTCTCACATCCGATGCATTCTTAGGTCTAACCCAATCCTGGATTGCTGCCACCTTAGCGGGATCAACCGCTATTCCATTTCCAGAGATAACATGACCTAAGAACCTCACTTCACTCTTCCAGAAGTGACACTTCGAAAACTTAGCCTTCAGCTGATGTTTCCGTAAGATTTCCAAAATAATACGCAAGTGCGTCTTGTGCTCTTCTTCAGTTCTGGAATAAATCAAAATATCATCCACGAACACTAGCACGAACTTGTTCAACTGATCTCTGAACACTCTATTCATAAGATCCACAAAATATGCTGGCGCATTAGTCAATCCAAACGGCATTACCAGCCACTCAAAGAAACCGGATGGTGTCCTAAAAGCAGTCTTCGGCACACTATCCTTAGCCACTCTCAACTGGTGAAATCCTGTTGCCAAATCCATCTGAGAAAACACCTTAGCTTCATGAAGCTGATCAAACAAGTCATCTATTCTCGGTAATGGATACTTGTTCTTCTTAGTCACTTTATTCAGCTCACGATAATCCACACACAACCTCAACGACCCATCCGCTTTGGTTGCGAACACAACTGGTGCACCCCATTCAGACACACTACGCCGAATGAATCCTTTATGTAAAAGGTCATCAACCTGCACCTTCAACTCTTGCTGTTCCCTAGGCGCCATTCGCCTAAGAGGCATCACAACAGGTCTGGCTCCTTCAACTAGATCTATATGAAACTCGATCTCTCTATGCGGCGGTAACCCTTTGACCTCGTCAAAGACATCCTCAAATCCATTAGGATTGGCACAGATGACAGTCCATCCTGTGGAACAACCAGCGAATACATGAAGCTCATGAAGACGCCTTCTTCATGCTTACATCGTATCATAATCTTTCGCCCCTCCACATTCTCGACTGTCACCTCCAACCTTTCACAATCAACCTTTGCCGCATACTTCCTAAGCCAGTCCATACCCAAAATAATTCCGAACCCCGCAAAGTTCAGAACAAAACAATCACAAACAAAAGAGCAACCATGACTCGACACAATCAGACCACGGCATAACATACACAAACAAGACGAACCCCCAACTGGATTAGTCACAACCAATGGCCTATCAACAATATCCGGTTCCAAACCTAACCAGCCTACAAGTTCATTACAAACAAACGAATACGACGCCCCAATATCAAACAACACTCTGACTGGAACACCACATAGGAAAAGAGTACCTTGAACTACCACACTCTTTCCTTTCTCTTCAGCGGTAGGAGATTTCGAAGATGATGGAACAGCTCCCAAAGCATAAGCTTGCACAATCTGCTTGTCCTTCCTCGGTTCTGGACAATTCCTCTTAACATGCCCCAGCTTGTCACAATTGTGACACTTCACCGGCACCTTTGGATTCTTGCAATTCCTAGAGAAATGGCCCTTCTGCTGACAATTGTAGCAGGTCACTTCGCCCTTCAACTTCTTCTGCCATCCTTACCCTTTTGCTGTTGCTGCTTCCTCTTCTTGTTTCCACCCTGCTGTGGTCTAGACTCTTCCTTGCTCACAGCAACAACAGATCCCTCTTTAGGAAATAGATTCTCGTGCTTGAGAGCTTTCTCCACAAGCTTCTCAAATGGATCGTCCAAATGATCCACCAACTGCCTCCCAAGATAACTGTCCAAGCCTGTCACAAACTTCTCATTCTTCTGATATGCAGATTCAATATACGACCGGGCATACTTGGACAAAGCTTCAAACTCAGAAACATACTCAAGAACTGGTCTTCCACCTTGCTTGAGCTCCACAAACTTCTTGAACAGAACTGACTTCTGAGCTGTAGAAATGAACTTAGCTTCAAATCTGACTTGGAATTGCTCCCAAGTAATCTCTTCCTCCGGAGTATCAATGGTGATAGAGTTCCACCAATCAGAAGCTCTCCCTTGAAGCTGTCTAGATGCTAACTTCCTCTTAGTTGCATCCTCAATTCCCAAATCACCAAAGATCCTTCTACAAGCATCTATCCACCTCTGGACCTCAATGGTTGATTATGTTCCAAAGAAAACCTTTCCTCCAAGAGCAGTATAGTCCTTACACAACTTAGCAAAATCCACCGGTTTTGGAGTTTGGACTTGAATTCCAACATCAACTGCTGTTCCCGAAACCGGTATCCTTCTCATGATCGAAGTCATTATAGCTTCGAACATAGCTGCATAATCAGCAGTCCCCTCAGCAGCACGGCCTTCCCTAGCAGCTAGTCTCCCTCTTCGACTCATTCTCGATATCTATAAAAGGAATGATCAGAACATCTTGAGAAACAACTGCATAAAGGACTCACTTACTTCTAAGCTACTATATTATATATAGTAATCATCCATCAAAATACAATTACGTCTCTCATACGTAGTTACATCAGCGAGCGTTGGGTAAAATCGATTAACCAAGGCTCTGATACCAAATGTGACGACCGCCCATGACCCCTGCATTGAACCTAGAGATAGTGCGCTGTAAAGTGTTCCAGGCATCCATGGACGATTGCCAGGGTAAATTAAAAATAGCAGAATCTACCGTATAACTCACAGCGCATGGATAAAATACAATAGAACATATATATAGTGAAGCTTCACAGAATAGAATGTCATCATATAAAATTTCATAATAGTTGAATACAAACATCTGAACAGTCAATACATCCAGCCTCACTACATAACTCTCAGAGAATATACAAGCAGCAGAACATCTAGTACATATAGTAAGAAGGTAATATGCAAGCCTCCAGCTCATCTTCGAGATCAGCATCGTGGAAAGCAAGAACAGCACCTGTCACCTGCTACCTAGTCTGCCCGTCCCAAAATGGACGAACAGCCCAAGGCAATAAGAATTAAAACATAAAGCCTTGAGTCAGACAACAGTCTTAGTGAGCGGTAAATTAACTAACAACATACCAAAAGAGCACAAAGGAAAAGGAATAGGAATACAACCCTCCCACTCCACCTCTTTCTATAGTGATAGCCCCCAGACACACACTAAGCAGAGCAAACATAGCAAATCATACAATTTAAAGTAAAGCAATTATCACTCGAGTCAAGGGCGATGTTTTCCAAGCACAAACCCCCAAGGCCTAAACCAAGATCAGATAAGCACCCAGAAAACACTGCTCTTGAGACTGAATGACGATACAACCAAACATCCATGACTCTGGCTATCACTGTTATCATTGCTTCGATATCATCGTTAATTGAATGACCGACTCATTCTTTCATCCGTCCGTCAAGGGCTAATGGAAACCTCGGTTCTAGACATAACCCCGCACGTCATCGTGACCCGTGCCTAGGACTATCGAATCTGCCCAGAGTACTTGACTACCAATCAGTAGCCTTCAGGGACTATCGAATCTGCCCAACGTACTCTTGCTTTGAGCATGCTAGAACCTTCAACAACGATGAGATCTCAGCCTTCTAGTCATCCTCCTCGACGACTATTTCCATTCTAGCTCAAGCGCCTCTCGAGCAAACCATTATCCTCAAACTCGAACCATATCACCGAGTTATCAACATGCTTGGATTGATCCCGTCTGGATTTATCCAAGACTATCTCATATCATGCTTCGCTTCATCACATCCTCGCAAAGCCTCATCTCAACATCATCATCCAATCTATCCATATCAGCTTCCACATCCACTACATATGCCACAAGCAGCTTTCCCAATCCAAGAGCCTTCCTCTTAGCTTTTGAATCATCTTCGGTCTAAATCAAATCATCAATCATCTAATTCATAGCAATCAATCAAGTCAAACATTAATCCAAGTAAACAATCATTCAAATATGATCTAAATAGACAATTATAACAACAATGGCAATTTCGTAATTAAAGAGTCAAAAGTCTAACAAGCATGAAAACATGAGCAATGTCTCTATAATCTTGATGAATGAACTTGCATAAGTTAACATGTAGTAAAATGGATATCAAATCATCATGGACAATGGATCTACACATATGATTAGGAAAATGCATGGAAATCTCTATTTTAACACCAAATCAAGCCAACGATCCGATATACTCCTTTGGATCCGTGTGAGAGATAATCACCACTCACCAAATCACCTAAACACCTTAAAAGAAACACACTTCAGATATGGACAGTGAAGGATCTAACTCGATCTATCACCAATCCGCTTCAAACGATGAAATCTCTCTTCGATGGATGAAGATCTTCAATCTAAGCTCTTGAATCTTCAATTTGATCTTCGATTTGGATGGAAGGAAGCACAAGATTAAAGTGGATAAAAGAAGTGAAGAAGTGTAGAAGTCGATCTTTCAAAATGGCAGCACTTCGTCGCTTCGAAATCCGGATCCCAAAAATGAAGAAAAACTCCCATATTTATAGGCTGAAATAACCCTAGGTCGTCCACTTTTAGGTCGTCCACGACCTAAAGAGATCCTGCGACCTATCGAAACTCCACATCCTACGATCTAACGACCTAAGCCCATGCGCACTCACGACCTTCCAGACCCACCTGTCTACGACTTACGACTTAACTTAAATGCACGACTTAACAGGGTCTCCGACCTAACGTAGGCGTGACCTAACTCATGCGCGACTTAACACATGCCAAGTTAACACTTTCGACCTACGACTTAACAACTACACGACTTACGACCTAACACACCTGCGACATAATACATATGCGACCTAACTAACTTATGTCGTCTACGACCTAACTCAACACAGAAACTTACGACTTAACTCCTTAAGTCGTCTACGACCTAACTACTCTAACTTGCTAACCACTAGGTCGCTTACCACTAGGTCGCAAACTTCCTGCTGCTTCATTCCTTAGGTCGCTATCTCCTATAGGTCGCTACTCACTAGCTTTCTTAGGTCGCTGAAATCTCCTAGGTTTCTCACTCGACCTAACCTATTCCACGACATAAACCACTACCCGACCTATCTCCTATACGACCTAACTTATCATATGACCTACTCCCAAGTCGTCTACGACTTAACCTCTTTAGGTCGCTCACTGCTACCCCAGCTTCCTTAGGTCGTCGCCGACCTACCCCTTAGGTCGTTAATTCGCCAAATCTCTTAAATCGCCAACTTTCCTTAAGTCGCTCCAAACCTTCATACGACCTAGGACTTAAGACTCTAGACGACTTACCAACAATGCGACCAAATGTCAACTGTTTTACGATGTTTCGATCCGTTAAATACGGGTCGTTACAAATTCTATCATATTTCTATCGACCATCACTTATCAAAATCCAGTATAGTATGTCAATATGTGGTATTTTAAATGGGAAATTATTCGTTTTTCATTTCATTATAATTTTAACAAATAAAAACATCCAAAGTATTCACTCTCATTTAAAAGTCCTCACGGTTATGCATGGGTGAATTACTTGGAATTTTTGATTATGTGTTTTCATGCTCATTTAAAAGTCCTCACGGTTATGCATGTATGGAACGCATATCAAAATTGATTGATTAAATAGACAAGTTGATTCTAATCCCATTTAAAAGTCCACACGGTTATGCGTGGTTAGAAGATACTTGAATTCATTTTTTAATAAAAATTTGGAATACTACTAATCTCATTTAAAAGCCCTAACGGTTATGCATGGTTAGTAGATATTCAAATTCCCGATAAAAATATACCACAAATAGGCACAACTATATGGTTTTATATGATGACATCATCCCTATCATTCTAAAGTGGAATATGCATCAAACAGAGTATTTATGATTTTTGTTTGATTTCTTATTGAAATTTAATATTTATACTCGATTGAGTAATAATGTTGTATTAATGTCTATCACTTTATCTCTATTTTTCTAACACTATCACTCTTTTGCTGATAACAAAAGGGGGAGAGAAAAGTTAAGATTTTGGAAAATAAAGGTCAACTATTTTATTTTCTGTTTGCATCTAGACTCATTTGCATTTTTTTTTATTTTCATGCATATATGAAGGGAGAGTTTTGGTGTAGAGAGGGAGCATTCAAATAGGGGGAGAAAATTGAATGATCAAATATATCTAATAAATTCAAAATCTTAAATATATGTTTGTTATCATCAAAAGGGGGAGATTGTTGAATATGCTAGTATATGATTTATATGATTTTTGTTTGATGATAATAAACATATATATATATATATAT
The DNA here is from genome assembly GCA_030737815.1 of Allium fistulosum. Classification (NCBI taxonomy): domain Eukaryota; kingdom Viridiplantae; phylum Streptophyta; class Magnoliopsida; order Asparagales; family Amaryllidaceae; genus Allium; species Allium fistulosum. Next base: position 697,869,858 of record CM060904.1, read on the forward strand.
ATTAAGTTAAATGTATTTGATAATGTACTATTTTATTTTTCACATAATTAAATAAATATTTGCTGAATAAAATAAATAACACAAAATTTAAATTCAAACGAATATTTTATTCAAACAAATATTTATTACAATTTTGAATATTACAAATTTGAGCTCTCGTTATATATACACAATCTTTGATTACAATACAATTTTGATTACATCACAATTTATCACTTTACATTTGCACCTCACTACATATCACTCGTTCACTCATAATTGTTCTTCAACACTATTCCAGTCTGCATCTAGCATCTGAACAATCTGCAAAAATACACACTAACGCAGTAAAATTGAAAAGAAAATATTTTTGCAGTGTAAAATAAAATATATTTTGAAAATATTATTTGCCTCAGTTATTTGGGTTGTTCGTCATCATTTAAATTTGAATTCATCATACATGAACAGCTTGTGACATACACAGTGCACCATTGTACATGCCACAAGGCCGTGCATACCGATATACACTTGATAAAATTGCAGGGATAGGTGAGCACAAGGTCAAACCCAAATCAAAAGCCGGGTTCAACTCAAGTGCAAATAAAAATAAAGTCACGACATGAGCACAAGACATCAATATAAGAGAATCAAGCTACAAACTTCAAGTACAATGCAACAATATCAAAGTGAAGCCACCAATAGAATCTGACTTGAAGCAATGCAACAGTGACATGCACAGACAAATGTACACAGTGAAGACATGAATACAAACTCAAGACTACAATTACAAAGAGCAACCACATACCAGAACTGGTAACAAGTCGAGGCAGTAGACAGTGCAAAGTGGTGATTGCAAATACAACATACCAAATGAAACAAAGTACAGACTTGAAGTAACAAGAAGGATCAACTCAACTCAAATTCAGACCACATGAAGTCTGAAAACAATGAACCAGTACAATGTGAACTAGCTTGAAACAACATGGAATCAAAGTGCAAACCATACATATATACAGAGCTGACATGACACAGTGAATACATGAACATGTACACAATGACAACCAGACAACTATACAACATGCACTTATGTATATACGACAACATAGTAGTTTCAAATCGATTCAATGCATCAGGAATTTCAAATTGAACAAGACAGTGCCGAAGTCAAACATTATCAGCTAATTCACAAAGCCGTGGTAACCAAGGCAAAGCTCAACCAAGTCAATGATTCAACTGGTTAGAGCAACTCAAAGCCATATGCAATGACCAGAGGCAGTAAACAAAGAAGCCGAAATCAGAGCATAAAGTTCGAACCAAAAATTAGGTTGTAGGGGATTTCAAACCTGAATCAAATTCAAAATACCAAAGAACCAAAACCGTGGTGGCCAAGAAATCAAACACAAGTCAAAATCGAAGCCGTGGGAATCAAGTAAAATAAAAATATACGAAGTGACAAAGTCAGAGAAATCATCAACATCCAAGCAACATCTAATGGCCGAGATAAATCAATTGACGAATTCAAACAAATGTATACGAACGAAGAAATAGGAATTCGAATCCTATATAAACGATTAACATCATCGGCTACGAAATCATCGAGTTCAAGCAAGCTAAACAGTAAATCAAAAGTAACAAATTACATACCAATTCATAGTCGAACTCGATCAAATTGAAGGAGCCGTGTTTGAATCGAAGCAACAGTCGATTGTCGAAGCAAATCAGAGGAATAGCAATTATAATCGACAAACAATCAGTCGACTTCATCAATTTTTCACAAGCCCTAGTTTTCGCATAGAGGAACGAACGAGCAAGAAGCCATTTTCACAAACAAAGAAGAAAGTAGGCCGACATAACATAATAGAAAGAAAACGGGGGATTCTTTTACATTTGGGCCAGCTTTAAATTATCATTGGGCTTGTATTTTTAAAATTAGGGTGTTTATTTTTAAACTGTTTTTAAGTTTGTATTTTCATTTAAACCATTGTAAATTCTAGTCGTGTGACTAGGGGACGAACTACGGTGGTGTAGTTCGAGAATTCGCAACTCAGTGGCTGAGTTGTAGCAGGGTTTTGAGTGTAGAGTTAGGTTAGTCGGTAGCGGGTGTCGTGAGTTTACATGTGTAAGCATCTGACTACTTAATTTCTAGTAGAAACCTTGGGGGCAGCACGTAGGCAGGGTTTTGCCGAAGCTGGGTAAATCTGTATGTTATATTTTCTACATTTACTATTCTGCTATTATTTGTGCTGCTATTATTCTGCTGTGATCTGTGTTGAAATTATTTTATATATATAAACTTCCACAATAATTTTTTATAATTAATAGTATCACCTTATTCACCCCCCCAGGGTGAAATCGATCCTACAAATACTATGTATATTAAAGTTCATTTTTCTTTTATAAAGATCAGTAGTATATTATATACTACTCGTTACGTTGTGAGATTCAGTTCTGTCTTTCAAACAATTGGATGTTCGGCGCATAAATAACGTAGATGTATTAATGTCGATTTCTAGGGATCGAAAAGGCGGATTGTTACATTTTGAGTATAAAGGATGCCTCTTCCAAATCCCTCATCAAGAATTAAATAACAAATCTTTAACTAAGTATAACATGGGTAAGTCATTACTAATCAATACTATGTTATTTACATACTGTATTAGAAATGTCTTAGTAACATCCATTTTCTTTCTTACATACACATGCTTTCTCTGAATATTGACTAAAAACAAACTAATTGATTTCTCCGTCAAAACACGTACTTAACTTTTAGATACTTGTTTATGATCGTATCTTAAAATGTCTACAGGCTTTGTTATCACTCCTACTAACTTCAAGACACTCCGGCTACTTAGTGCGAATGATCTCCTTTAAATTACTATTTAGATCTTATGTTTCAACATGAATTTACCAAAAATCATAGTCAACTCGTACGATAATTTACGAGTGGAATCTGAATGTATTTAAGAACATTGCCTTGCGAATCTACTCTGCCAATTTCAACATTCGAAATCAAGAGGTCATTTCCACTCAAACTTGCCTTATAAATTTTCAACTGCATCAATCTTTTACTTAAAGACTCACTTGTGGCCAATGGAAAATATCCTTTCTGGTACAATATCCAAAATCAAATTTTGTCAATGTACTTGGAATCCATTTTGAATTAAAAAGCATTATGCAACATGGTACAGTATATACTCTCCATGGCTTGTTGACAACCAAGGAGATTATTATTACTAACAATCTATTTTTTGGTTATCAATAAGAAGCCCATAGTTTCCCTTTAATGTGCGAGAATCCCTATTAGACATTCTAATGTGCCATGTCATTTTAGGCTTGATTAGATTTGTATCATCTATGTAATTAGTTTCTACATTAGAATCTCAGATCACATCCAAGTCCATGCATGACCACTAATTTATCTAGAAAGGAATTCCATCAAAAAGAAGGCATTGTGTCTTGAAACTGTTGGATCTGGGCCAACACACAACAAGTTAAATGGATACACTAAAAAAATCATTTTGGATCTTGTTGGGCTTATGAAGTTTAGATTGGTTTAGACCGATCTAAATTAATTTTAAATAAAATCATCATTTTATTTAATTTGTAAATAAAGTTTTATTTTGATATAATATTTATATCATATAACATGTACATCGTACCATATACTCATGTATGTGAACGTGCATGTGCAACATATAAAGTGTGCATGGTTTAACATGCATGTATTAAGTGATTGAGATTTACACTACAATGGACATGTTAGCCCCATATGTGTTGTCTAATATATATATATATATATATAGACACACACATACATATATATATACATATACATATATATACATATACATATATACATATACATACATATATATATGTATATATGCACATATATGTATGTATGTATCAATGTAATATATAAAATTATAGTCATGTTTATATACATTATAATGTAAAGAAATATTATTATATATATATATATTTATATGTAAGGATAATGTAATATATACTCATGTATATGAACATGCGCATGCAACATATAAAGTGTGCATGGTTTAACATGCATGTATTTAAGTGTTTGAGACATACACTACAATGGACATGTTAGCCCCATATGTGTTGTCTAATGTGTGTGTGTGTACATACATACATATATCTACACATATATGTATGTATGTATTAATGTAATATATAAAATTATAGTCATGTTTATATACATTATAATGTAAAGAAATATTATATATATATATGTAAGGATACATATGCACAAAGTAATATTTCAAAATAAAAATAGGTCTTTAAAACTCAAATTCAAATTACAAATTTCAAAATTTCAAACTACATCTAGAATAAAATACCTTTTAATTTCAAATTTCAAATTACATTTTATATATACATACGAAAAAATGTTCCATTTTTAACGCAATATTTATATATATTAAAATAATATTAAAAATTATTTTAATATAACTAAATATGTAAATAAGTAATATATACATATATATGTTTTGGCCAAAACATTTTGATGAATTCAATTTTTTTTTAAATTTAAATCTGCATAATTTAGTAATTGGATTTTTATAAAAGAAAATATCAAATTACCATAAGAAAACTATACAAATGTTTTTTAATAACTTTTGTAACAAATGTATAAATTTTATGTAATCAAATATAAATGTATAAGTATTTATTTATTTATAAATATTGGAATTATCTTAATGTAATATATTTTAAAAATAAAATTATATATATATTTAAATTTTAATATATATATATATATGCACAAATTTTTCTTACTTTTGAATTGTTATTAAGTGTATAATTCAATATAAAATTTACTTATATCATATACATATGTTTGTATAATACAAAATCAACTTTGTTTTGAAATTTTTTTAACTCATTTTTAATTTGAGTTTTTTTAATTTCTTTGGCCATGAGCATGCATATATATATATATATATTCACATCCTATGTTGATAGCCCATATATATAAAGATTCGTGGTATACATCTAATCTAATCACATATAATAATGAATAAAGATAAATAATTATATAAACACACATATATATCTATGTATGTGTGTGTGTGTTAAGAAATTTACCTTGACTATAACCCAACAGTAAGACCTTGAATGCTGAATCTAATTGACTTCTTTTGGATCTGTATCTAATTCCTTCCAAAAAGTGATATCCGAATGAAAGATCTATGCATCTTTTCACTATTTTATTTAAATTTGAATTTTTTAAGCTTGAAATAATGTAGGAGGGCTAGGGGAGTCTTCAACCAAAAATGATTGAGGGAAAAGCCAAATGAGGGAGTCCAAAATGATGGGCTAGAGTAGTTAAATAAAAGAGGGAAATCAAGGAGCAAATTGTGGATCCAGATCCACTATTCTCTCTGCCAATTCAAACTCACTAAAATCTAAAATATACACTCTTTTACCACTCTTATGGCAAGTTATACTTGCCCCTATATTGGCCTCCATTTTGTTTCAAACTCGATCAGATAAAAGACATTTAAATCAAATTTAAACGTACATGGATATCATATATCGATACGTGTGTAGACAACTTTTATATATGCATTATTTTCAATACTGATCAACACAAATCAAATAAAATTTTATAACTAATATTTCATAAATATTAATTAATTTAATTAATTTATAACAATTATAATTTAATCAAATTTGTTGGTAGTTGGAGTATTCAACATTTCAGTTGTATGACTCTTAGGTGTAATTCTCTATCACATCCATTCGATCAGTTTGATGAGAACCGATCGAGCCAGTCCCTTTGTGAATAGCTCTACTACGTTGTTTTAATTATCTGCTCCATCAATCAACTCTCTCTGATACTGATGAATTTCCTTTATCATATGGAACTATTCAGAATATATTTCTTGAATTCTAATGAGCTCTTATCATTATATTGTATCTTATAAAAATAATGTAGTATTCTCAATACTTGAAATCACCCCTAGCTCAGTTACAAATTTTTTCATTTATATTTATGAATTGCTTTTATTGCAGTGCTATTGAAGGCGATGTACTTAGCCTTTTCATTGAATCGTTCATAACTTTTTGTTTGGAACATTTCCAACATAAAGCTCTTTAATTAAGGTTTGAACATGAATTTAATATTAACAATGACTATTATACTCAGTATCACTTATGAAGTTCGAGTCTGAATACTTCTTCATAAGAAGCTCGTTGTTTCTTCGAAGAATTCTACAACATTTCATAAATACTCAAGAATACTTTAAACTATCATTTAGTAATCTTAAATTGGATTTGATATTTTCTTATTGTATCAAATACATTAGATAAATATGATATTGTACACAATACATTATGTATGATAATTCCTATTTCCAATACATAAGGAATCCATCTTACATGATCCATATTAAACATTTTAATATGGTGTATGCGTATGTCATTTGTGATATTCCAAACATCCTTTATATTTATTATAAAGGATGTAATTTACAAATCCAATATCAAGAATTAAACAACCAAACTAGAATTAGTTTTAACATAGGGACAATTTAGCTAAGGTCCTTATTAAGTTTCAAAATACACAAAACAACCTTGTCAAAAAAAGTATGTAAATTAGGTCTCTGTTTTTTGAAAATCATCAAAAACATAAGAAAAACAAAAAAACTTCCAAATTTAAAAACTTATTTCAATTTATATTTATCTTCGTATTTATGTCAGAAAAATAAAAGTAAAGTGGATGGAAAATGAAAAAAAACAAAAACAGTAAGCTTTGGGAAAACTTGCAGAAATTTATGCAATTATTCAAAATATTGCTGATATACAAGCAATTATAGTCAATAATTGCATGCTTTTATGCAATTATTTGATGTATATTTCAAAATTTATTTCAAATTATATTCAACATCATAATTATTGCCCAAAAAGCAAGAAAAACTTGATGGAAAAAAAACAAAACAAAACAAACCACTTCTAGTGGAAAATTGCATACATGTGTGCAATTTTATAGAATAATTCCACAAACATTTCTGCAGGTTTTTTATGTCTGCAAATATTGGCTTATTGAGTGAATATTTGGAGATATGTCTGCAATTATTACGTGAATATTTGCTTATATGTCTGCAATATTTCTTAATAAGTGCAAACTTTTCTGCACTTATTCTGTTTTTTATCCAGTAGCCTAGTTTTAAAATTTAAAATTTTATGATTTTTTTAGACAGTGGAACAAAAAAATACGAAACAAATTCGCTACAGTAAAATAATTATAGGGATCCGCTTTACATATGCGATTTGCATAGGGATGCTGATTGAATTAACTTTGATTTTAGGGATGTGTGCCTAATATTCACTTTAACATAAGTACATCATTAACAATCAGTTGTATGTTGTTTACTTATAGTTTAGAAATATCTATGTGCCTTTTAATGTTCTTTCTTGTAGACAACCGCTTCCTCTATGTTTTGACTGAAAATCAAACTATTTGATATTTCTACCAAAACACTTGTTCAACTTTGATGTCTGTCGAACAATACTTCCATGTATGTTCTTGGACCATATCTGAAATCTCATAAACTCAATATCGCTCTCACTGACTTCGAAACACTTTGGTAGTTATATGCAAACTGTTTATTCTAAATCATTATTTAGAATATTCTATTACAACACATATGTACCAAAAAGCAAAATCATATTAGGTGATAATTTTGTGAATAAAATCCAAATTAACCTGAGTACGTTGAATGATGAATCCGTTACACTAATTTCAACAATTGAAATTTATGATGTAGTTATTATCAATGTTGCTCACTATATTCCAATTGCATTAGTCTTTCTTTTGAGGGAACATTTGCGGCCGATGGATCATATCCCTTTGGGTACAATTATCAAAATCATATTTTGGTAATGTAGTTGGAATCCTTTCGAATATGTGCATCATACCATATGGCAAAGTAAATACTCTTAGTAGTTTAATTGACAACTGAGGATTATCTATTCTTGACATTTATAAGTAATTCATAGTTTCTCTTTAATGTGCGAGAATACTTATTAGGTACATTCTAAAATCTTTCCAACATACTCGCCTATTCGATCAAATCAAATCATTTTATTTTATTTTGCATGTTATTTTATTTACATCTGTTTTATATTTTGTGAACTTATCGTGGACATACTACATGTGTATCAAATACACAAGTTCATGTTTATGATAGTTCATCGACGAATTTAATGAAGTATGTGGATACATTTTGGTTTATTAGACATATGATTACATACATTTATATGTATCAAGCCTAAGAGTTCATCAACCCTTATGTCGTTCCCACTAATTGGGTGTTGTACCCTTAGTTATTTGAGATATAATTCACTAGTACCATATGATTTATAATCATATAATCAAAAAATTATATCCCAAAGTTATGGCTTTGTGTATAATCCGAAATAGTTGCAAATAATTTTAGATACTTTTGTCTTTTCTAATGCATCACTTTTGTTATGAAAACAAATACCACTATTATTGTTTTATTTTATAACGAATATTCATAATATTCATATTGAAATAAAACTATGTCTATGTTTTAGTCAACATTGAAAAACGGTTATTATTTCGTAAATAATGTTTGGTATGTTTTACGAAAATAATTTTAATAACTTGAAGCGATCGATAAGTGCTATATTGCATGCTCCCACTATTTCCATCATTACTATAATAGCATATGAGATTCAGAATTCCATTCAACTACTTAATGTAGGCTATTTATTACGTCTACTGTAATCGGTTTATAGTTGAGAGTTTCCAGATTAAATATCTTGAACTCAAAGAAATAAATCTCATAGAAAACAATTTTCTATATGAAAATACATTTTGGAATAGAAATCATATTTCTTATTTCAATGTTAAGTATCTATTATTATTTTACAATCCTCGTTTCCAATATTTCTTTATGAAGCAGAAGTGACCATTCACTCACTTCATCCCGACTGTGTCTAAGGTTACAACCACTCCTATACATTTGATTTCCTTTCTAAATGGTCGAACCATTCAAAGGAAACCCTTACTACAATATCGTTACAAACACTTTACAAAAATGCATTTGATCATCTTCAACTTTTAAGAATATCAAATAATTTGCACTGTAGGTAAATTGATCAAACCGACATTTCAGTTATCGAATTCTTATACTTAGCTTATAGCTTTTGTCTAGTATTACATTTAACATAAAGATCCTTATTGTAATCAACCATATTGAATACATGATCTCACATTATATTTTACTTGATTATTCCGAATGAACCAATTTCATCGAGGTTTTGTGTATTATGGGTTATGACCGTTCACTATATAAAATTTATATATTATTTGGTATGGATCAAATATTCATACTGTTGTATTTCTTTTAGAGTTTGAAACTCGGTGAAGTCAATATGTAGTCTCGGGCAAATAATCATGTAAATGACCAAGTTACTAACGTATTTAGTAGTTGTATAACAAGGCACTTGCATGGGTCTTAAATTAACAACATGTAAACAATTATTAGTAAGTATATTTTATATTTCTATTTGTCAATCTTAATTCATTTCATTTGTATATTTTAATTGATGACATTTTATTAATTTTAATAATATTAATTGCACAAATTTATCAATGTAGATTATTTTAACTTTATATACTTACAAAGGTTAAATGTTACCATTTCATTTTTCTAATAAGGCTCCTATTAGACTTTGATGTTTCTCAAAACCCTAAGACGAAACATAGAAATCTTTTGACTTATCTAGTGGTTGTTAGGACTTATATGCCTTGGGATTTTGACCTTGAGGAAAGCTCAACAAATCATAGACACAAATACGATGGATATATCATTATCGGTTGTATCACATCCAACTCCAAGCCTTGCAGTCTTTGTCCTAATCTCAACTTTACCTTGAGGAGCGTTCAACAAATAAAGAGAGATTATTCACTTATATAATAGTCTTAAATAAAACCTTATATTAATTTTATTAATTAAATCTTAACTAATGAATTGATTAACATTTTTATTTATTTTATTCATTTTAAACGTTTTAAATTGAATGTGTACATCACAACATTTACAGTTATATATTTATACACATATATCTTTATATGTGTGTGTCTACTTTGTTATTTATTAATTAACTTTTAATTAGTATATTTAGTTAAACAAATTTAAATAATTTATTAATTTCAAAAATTCTTATATATGTAGGCATGTTAATGGGTGGGTTTCAGTCCGGGTATCTTAAAACCTAGAACCGAGTCCAGTTACAATAATCAAAACCCGAGCCCAAGCCGAACCCATTAGGTATGTCAAAACCAATACCTGAGCCCGAACCCATCGGGCTTTTCAAGTCTACCGGGTAATACCCGTATATATAACCCAAAATATTTATGTTAAAACCATACACTAAAATTGCATTTTTTATAAAACTTATAGGCAAATAATTGTTAACATACAAATTGGATGGTGACGTATCTAAGTTTACAATAATATTATGCAAAAAATCTATATATAAACAAACAAAACGGTGAGAAAAATGACATATATACTCATTTAGAAACTACGAAAAACAAATAATCTGGTTGGACCCAAACCAAATCGGGTTTTGGCTAAACATACTGACCCTAATAGTAACCTGGTCGGGCCCGGGTCGGGCCTGGGTAGTTGGAGTCAAAACCCATACCCACATTTTTTGGGCGAGTTCATGGCAGGTTCGGACCAGGTTTGGGCAAAAACTCATACCATTGACATGCCTATATATATATATGTGTGTGGATATGTATATATATAGACACACACACTTACATCATCTTAAACAATTCAAGATAATGTAACATATATCATTATATTATATATATATAACTAATTTATTGACCTTATTAATATTTTTTTAAAAGTCAAAATATGTTTATTATATTTTCAATGTACTTTTGAAAACTATATAATAAACTTTAGAATATATTTCTTATTTTAAATTTAACTTCTAAATTTAAAATCTTATTTTAATTTCAAATAATTTTGAAAATTAGCTCAAGGCCAAAACTCAAATTAGCCCTTTCATATTAGGGATAACCTTTTGGGCTCACTTTAACTTTCGGGCTAGGCCGACAGTTAGGTAAGGCATGGGACTTGATTACCCAATCCTAGCCTACACATTACTTTTCTAGACACCCTACTAAACTGGTAAACTTAATTAGTTTGCCCTAAAACTACTGATGTGCACGTAAAAGTGTATGTTTATAGTCACATATTTAATCTTATTTTAATTAAATAATGATCATATTAAGATATTTTTACATGTTTTTACCAAAATCCAAATATCATCAAATCATCATTCATTCATCTTCATTTTGGGGCAAAATGGTAATTTTATGCATGTATTAATTTTGGAAATATTAATTTGCACATTTTATCTTTATTTGTAGAAATTTGGATGGAAATATGAAGAAACCTTCATGGAAATATGCATGCACAAGAGAAGAAGGCAAATGAAGATGGAAATAAATGAATTCATGTAATCATGGAGGACCCCACCTTCCCACTTACCATGATCTACAATTAGAAGCTAATGCACATGTTAGTAGAGACTAAAAGCACTTGCACATTTAATGGAGGATTAATTCATGTTAATGATAACTTGGTGGCCACACTTTATAAAGGGCATTTTGGGTAGTCCCCTAAAATATGATTAGGGTTTTAGGCATGTATAAATATCCTTTATGTTTCATATAAAGAGCTCTTACCATCTTCTCTTTAGTTTAGTTATAGCCACAAATGTAAACATAAACTTTCTTTTTAATGGCTTCTTAGCCTTTTACTCTTATGTAATTTTATTTATGCAATTCAATTTCATGCTCTTTTAATTATTGTTCTTTACTTTATGCAATTAGTGTAGTTTTATTTCATGCAAGCAGATTAGATTTTTTACATGCAATTTAGTTAGCTCTCTTTTTTTGTTTATGTTTATATTGAAATCACTTTGTGTTATAATGAATTCAAATATGAGAAACTAAGCCCCTTCAATTTAGGGGTGATGAAGCTCTCATGAATCACACAAAGTTAACATAGTGATTTCATTTTATCTCTTTTTGTGCTTATTGGAAATTTTTGATGTGGTAAAATTTTGTTGTTTTAACTTTGAATTTGATAGCCTATGTTGTTGACACCAAATAGGCTATACTTAAACACACATAAACACAAATTACCACTTCATCTACATATGATTTTGGTAATGAAGTGGATTTAGAATCAAAATTTGATGGTCTATGTTACTAATTAATAGTAAATATATCATGCTTAGAATATATTTTATTTTTAATTTCATTACCATTTTCATGAGAGTTGACAAGTGGTTTGGATGGTGTGTTAAAGTTTTATGGTTTATGTTGGGCTAATTAATAGCACAAATAGACCATACTTAGAATAAACACATCAACTAAATTCACAAATGACTAAAAAGAGAGATCATAATTTCATTCTGTTGATTTGTGTGATCATGAGAAGACATTTGCCTCTAAATTGCCTTCTACTCTCATATTGTTATTCACTTTGTTTTAGTTAGTTTTTACATTTTTTTAGTTAAAAGTACCTTCAACTCTAGGTTAATTGAGTGAGTAGAACTTAAAATTAATTCAATTCCCTACGGATCGACCCGTACTAAAATTGTACGCCATGCGCTTGCGGTTATTTTTATTACATTTTTTCGGTGATTTCTAACTGATAGAAAATTATTCGTCAAACAACTGCTGACTTAGACAACACACGCTATTGGGTTCTGATACCATTATTGGATCCAGGCAAGCACACAGTGGTTTAACTGGGTAAATTCCAAAAAAAAATCATTTTGGATCTTACCGAGCCTATGAAGTCTACATTGATTTAGATCTATCTAAAATAATCTTAAATAAAATCATCATTTTATTTAATTTGTAAATTAAGTTTTATTTTGATATAATATTTGTATCATATAATATGTACATGTGTATCATATGCACACGTATGTGAACGTGCATCTACAACAAATATAGTGTGCATGGTCTAACATGTTTGTATTTAAGTGCTAGGATTTGCATTACAACGGACATGTTAGCCTCTATATACATATGTGATGTCTACTACACAGACAGATATGTACACACACACACATATATATATTAATGTAATATATAGAATTATATTCATGTTTAGATATATATACATATATTATAATGTAAAGAAATATTATACTATATATTTATTTATTTATATATAAGTACATATATGTAGACAGTAATATTTCAAAATAAATAAAAGCATTTAAAATTCAAATTGAAATTCCAAATTTTAAAACTAGATCTAGAATAAAATATATTTTAATTTAAAATTTAAAACTATATATATACACGTATAATATATATATATATATTAAATGCAATATGTAACGACCCACTATTTTGGACCATTCAAATCGACAATAAATCCACACATGTCAGACTTGAATAATACAAAATAATAGATTGTAAATAAATTCGGAGCAAAAAAAACCAATCACAGAATCACAGATACAGAATATCAGAATAACTCGCAGCGGAAATAAAATACCATAGTAGTTCATGAAGCTACTACAACAAAGTCTCAAAACAAGTACATAATATCAATCCGAAAAGTAAATACAATAGAGATCCCAAATATATATAGATGTCCACTAATATAATAAGCTGAATAGAACAACTGAAACTGGAATAGATAGATAACTAGATAAGGAGATAATCTCCAACAATTCCCAGCTCCAGAAGGTGAAATCCAAAGCTGAAATAATCAGGCTGACCCGAGCATAAATAAAACACAAACACTCGAGTCAGGACATACATACTTACACAATCTAAACCAACTCAAGTGAACTGTAATATAAATGCACAAACAACTCAAAGAATGCTTGGGATCGCCCATTCTTTAAGGAACCATTAAACTATTTACTATGTAGTAATATTCGCTATTATAATAATGTCTAATAGTAAAATAAACTTACTTTTAAATAGCGTTAAGGAGTTAACCATATCCCCCTTAACACATAATAGTCCCAGTAGTCTATCCAGTATCAGCGCACCTCCAAATCGGGAGGCTACCCTAAATACTCCATAGGCTACGGCACAAAACCAAACTCGTAGTAAAGCTCGCTAGGGTAGGTGACACGGCACAACGAGGCAATGCCAGGGTAGATATACCAATTACACATCCGGACTGGTGGTAATGCATAGCAGCCACTACCGCCCACCTCGAGCCACACTCCCAAAAATCAAAGGGGTACCCCAATCAATCACAAAGTAATAGAATGGTATCAAAGAAGTGTGTCCGATCAGAGGAGCTACCTCATTGGCTCATCGATTGCTCCTGTTTTAGCCACCTTATGCCAACTCACGGGAGTCGGGTCCACGTATATACCTTAATAGAATCGTCGCCACCATCCTACTTCATTTTGGAATCTCCACCATGTACATAGTTGTTAAAGTGGTTTTCGGTATCGACAGAGAGTATGTCCATATCTGATCCCGGTCTCTTTAACAACCAACCATTATTATAACCCGTAGTTATAAATTTAAAAAGGTTTATACTTTAAAACCAAAATATCACTTCTATTTCAAAAACCACATTTTCAAAACCAAATCAAACAATATCATTTTTACTTCAAAAACCAAATACAATATCATCTCTATTTCCAAATAAATATATATATTCATTTGAGCCAACTAAATATGAAGTCATTATACTTTCAAATCAAATATTCAATTTCCAGAATTATAGCATTTTCTGAGTTCATTCATTTAATTACAAAATTTCAAACCATTGTATTTTCAGAACAACATCACTTATAAAGTGTTACGGTAGATATAGTAGTATTTCAAAACATTGTCAAATTTCAGAAACAGCAGCACTTACAAAGTGCTACAAAAGGTATTTAGTTATTTCAAAACAGCTTAGTTTCAGAAACAGCAGCACTTACCAAGTGCTGTAATGGATATTAGTTATTTCAAAAACAGTTTACTTTCAGCAACAACAGCATTTACCAAGTGCTATAGTAGCTTATTTATTATTTCAGAACTTAGTTTAATTCAGCAACAACAGCACTTACAAAGTGCTGCAGCAGCTTTATTATTTTAGAATTTATTATAAATTTCAGAAACATAAAAACTTCACATTTAGCCAATTTATCTTATAAAAATCATATTTCACTCTTCAAAATATGTTCACTTGGATACCATATAACTTATGATTTATTAAAATACATTTTTATAAATAAATATTCAATTTAGACTCTAATTCATTTATTAACTCAAAAATACATTATTACTTAACTTTTTCACAAAACAAAAAAAATGACTTAATACTTATTTTAAAACCCATTTCATAAATTAAACCAAGTTTCCATTTATTTACTTGACTTAAAATTTTCATTTTTTAACCCAATTTCAAATTTCCAAGTTTAATCATATTTTGAAATACAATTTTCCATTTATTTACTTATACATTTTAACTTATAGAAAAATCACTATAAAATTTATGTAAATCATTTAAATCCAATTTAAGTTAAAATGTCATAATTTTAATATTTCAACAATACTTAATACTTTCAAAATAATATTTAAAATAACCACGGATCTGTATAATATTTTCTAACCTAGGTCAAGTGATACGGATAATATATCATTTCAATCCGTAATTTAAAAAGAAAAATCCGGGTTCTATCATTTCAAACCTGCAATCCCAAGTAAATCAAATACAATGAAAATCACTCGAGCCTATCATTTCATCCCATAATGATTTTTCCTTATTCTAAAGTCTGTCCAGGTATGTATCATTTCAACCCATAGTGATTCTATTCTACAGGGAACTTGCAGTGTGAGATATAGAAAATAAATAACAGTATAGCATATAATATCATAACAGATGATGTAACAGGTATCTAAACAGGTTAAACATCATATAATCATATCACAGGCATATATGAACATAGCATATCAATTATTACACATTCACATGTCATCGTTTCACAGTTATATAAGTACGGATGTCGAGAGTGATAAACTCACCTTTTAAAGCTGGAGTTAATAATTCAAAACACACGAATAGACTTCGGAAAGCACGACACAACACGACTTAGATTCGAGTGGAGGGAGAACCAAGATTTAGATCTTGTAACAACCATAATATATAACATACATAAGAATATAATTCACATCATATTATAAATCAAAACAATGAATAAAACATGAATCAAAGTGAAGCAAAATTGGATTGAATCATCAAGTGGGCTCGGCCACATCACCCATAGGCTCAACCATCATCATACATGGTTCGACCATGATCAAAACTGAAGTGTTAGGCTCGGCCAAGGGCAGGAAAAGAAGGCAAAGCAAGTAAAGGCATTAGGCAAGGGGTGTTGAGGTTTGGGCTCGGCCTATGGCTAGACTTTGGGTCAAATCTGGCCAGGTCAGAGGGCACGGCCTAGAGCAAGGCAAGGAGGAGGAGTAGGTGGTGGAGATAGGTGTGGCCGAGGCAAACAAAGAGGGTTTTGGTGATGTAGAGGCTCGTTAGGGTTTCAAGTAACATTTGGTGATAGGTTTTTGGATCTAGGGATTAACGGCAACAAGGAGATGGTGGTGATGTGATGGAGGCCGATCTAAGGTGGTGGATGATAAGGTTTGTGGTTGGCAATAGAAGATTTTGGTGATGGCCGAGCTTTGCTAGGGAGAAACAAACAAAAGAAAACAAAAAAAGAAGATAGAAAGAAGGGGAAATGAGAAAGAACTTACTGTAAAATCCTTCAATCAGAAGAGCAAATGAGGAAGGGAATGTTTGGGAAATATTTGTACATGAATTGATAATCAATTGAGGAGTTTTTCACGGCTCATCAATAGAAGGAACGACTATGGTAAGAAATAAAGAGGCTAGGCAATTAAAAGCAAGAAATTAAAATAATGAAACGTATGTCCCTTTGATTTTTTCTAAGCCATAAATAAAAAGATATAAACAAGTAACAATCCAGTAAATAAAAATGAATGTCTAGACAAATTAAAATAGAAAGATAACATAGAGATGGACATAGGAAAACTATAAAATAAAATACAGAAATTAATTACGTGTAAAACGCTGTATTTTATCCAATTTAAAAAGTATAACTCAGAAATTAACGAAACGAAAAGCAGAACGGATATCAGAATTATATCCAGCTTCAAATAAAAAGATTAAAATTCAAAATTTTCAAATGGAAGTCAAAGTTTGACCAAAATTGACCAAAATATAATATTTTTAGAAAATGTTTATTTTATTGTATTTGGAAAATAAATTGCAAACAAAATCCAAATTTACATTGGAAAAAAAATTCCAAAAATTCAAATTTAAGTGAATAAAATCAAATCTTCTAATTAAAATAAATTAAAAATATTTACAAAATTTTGGGTTGTTACACTCTCCCCCACTCAAATCTTTTCGTCCTCGAAAAGGAACGAAATAAGGAAAACAAAGAAAGATAAGATAGAAAAAACAAATAGTACCTGAAACAAACAATTCCGGATTCGAAGCACGAATGCTCTCCTCCGTCTCCCAGGTACAATCCCGATCATCGGTACTCCACTTTACTTTGACCAAGTTGACAGATTTTCTTCTCAGCTGCTTCGTACCTCTATCGACAATACAAAGTGGCTTCCTCTCGATAGTCAGATTAGGCTGAATATCCAAACTCTCGAGAGTAGAAGGCTGGACAATAAGGGATGGATCATGAAGATACCGACGAAGATGCGAAACATGGAATACATTATGCACTCCAGAAAACTTCTCAGGCAAATCCAGACGATAAGCTAAAGAACCAACCCTCTCCAAGATGTGGAAAGGACCAATAAACCTAGGAGCAAGCTTCCCACTACGACCAAAACGAATCACATTCCTTAAGGGAGAGACCTTAAGGAAAACCAAATCACCAACAGCAAACTCCAAACTCCTCCTATGCCTATCAGCGTACTTCTTCTGCCTATCCTGAGCACACCTCATCTTCCTCTTAATCTCCTCAACTCTCACATAAGCTTCCAAAATCACATTAGGACCAAGAACCAAACGATTACTGGATTCAATCCAGCAAGATGGAGATCTGCAAGGTCGTCCGTAAAGAGCAGCAAACAGAGACATTTCAATACTAGCCTGAATTCAAAAGATGAAATAAACTAAATAAAAGATTAAGACAATATTCAAATAAAAGATTGAGATTATACCCAATAACTATTGTTATATGTGAATTCGACAAGATGGAGATGATCTTCCCAAGATCCTCCAAAATCAAGTACACAAGCACGAAGAAGATCCTCTAGAATCTGATTCACTCTTTCCGTTTGACCGTCCGTCTGTGGATGGTAAGCAGTGCTCAGATTCAGATGAGTACCCAAAGATTCCTGGAAAGCTTTCCAAAACTGACTAGTAAAGATAGGATCATGATCACAAACAATACTGAGGGGAACACCATGGAGACGAACAATCTCCCTCATATAGATCGTAGACAAGCTAGAAGCAGAACGGGTAGATTTGACCGGAATGTAATGAGCGGACTTGGTCAGTCTATCCACAATAACCCAGATACTCTCATTACCCCTCCTAGACCTTGGTAATCCATCAATGAAATCCATAGAAACTTGTTCCCACTTCCAATTGGGAAACTCAAGGGGCTGCAACAAACCAGGGGTCTTTTGATGATCAGCCTTGACTTGCTGACAAGTCGCACACCTACTAACAAAGATAGAGATATCCCGCTTCATACCCTTCCACCAATACAACCTCATGATATCTTGATACATCTTCGTCACACCTGGATGAATAGAAAGTCTGGATCGATGATTTTCCCAAAGTAACTCCTGTCTCAATCCATCAACATTCGAGACACAAATCCGATTATTAATCCTCAAAATACCTCTATCATCGATCTGAGCTCTACTACCATCAAGACTACTACCACCAACCCTACTACGAACACTCTCCTTCACAAGCCTAAGCATCTGATCCTCATCCTGCTTAGCAATGATACGATCTAAAAGAGGTGAAGAAACAACAAGCTGACACAATATCGCCTTCTTCCGACTCAAAGCATCGACCACAACATTAGCTTTCCCAAGGGTATAGTTGATGTCGAGGTCATAAGAAGCAAGGAACTCCAACCACCAAACTTGTCTCTGATTCAAATCCTTCTTGGTGAAAATATACCTCAAAGACTGATGATCCGTAAAAAGTTCAAACTTAGTTCCCAAAAGATGATGCCTCCAAAGCTTTAAAGCAAAAACCACGGCAAGAAATTCCAAATCATGAGCAGCATAATTGGCTTCATGGGTCTTCAACTGACGATTGGCATAAGCAATGACCTTCCCATCCTGCATCAGAACAGCTCCCAAACCTTCTCGACTTGCATCAGTGTATACCGTTAATCTCTCATTTCCATTTGGAATGGTAAGAACTGGTGCGGAAGTAAGCTTGCACTTTAACTCATTGAATGCAGCTTTACACTCATCACTCCAAATAAACTTAGCATTCTTACGAGTCAAAGTAGTGAGAGGTGCAGCAATCCAAGCAAAATTCTCGATGAATCTTTGATAATAACCGGCAAGGCCCAGAAAACTGCGAATATCAAAAGGAGTCCTAGGAGTTTCCCAATCCTGTAACATAATAGGGAGAAATAAGGACCACAAAAGATAGAATCAATTAGCAAAGAGAGAAGAGAGAAAGGCTTACATTGATCGCAGCGATCTTGACTGGATCAACAGAAACTCCATTACCAGAAACAATATGCCCGAGGAATCAGACTTCATCCTTCCAGAAATGGCATTTAGAAAATTTAGCCTTCAACTGATGATTTCTAAGAGTCTCCAAAACAGATTTCAAATGTGACTCATGCTCTTCCTTGGACTTAGGGAAGACAAGGATATCATCAACAAAGACTTGAACAAATTTGTTAAGCACGTCACGAAAAACACGATTCATCAAATCAACAAAAAAAGAAGGAGCATTAGTCAAACCAAAAGGCATGACTAACCATTCATAAAGACCATTCTCAGTATGGAAAGAAGTCTTGGGAATACTTTCCTTAGCAACTCTGAGCTGGTGAAAACCTATGGCAAGATCAAGCTGAGAGAAAATAGTGGCACCATAAAGCTGATCAAACATATCATTGATGTGAGGCATTGGATAACTATTTTTCATAGTGAGCTTGTTCAGCTCCCTATAATCAACACACATCCTCAAAGATCCATCGGACTTAGTGACGAAAACCACCGCTGCTCCCCATTCAGAGTGGCTAGGTCTGATCAGACCCTTGGAGAACAAGTCCTCAATTTGATTCCTCAACTCAACCTTCTCACGGGGTGCCATTCTTCTAGGGGGAAGAACTACAGGTCGAGCTCCAGGAATAAGGTCAATACGAAAGTCGATTTCCCGCTTAGGAGGTAAAGCAGTGACTTCACCAAATACATCGGGATAGAGTCTGACCACACGGGTCGAATGAAGATCACCAAGGGAAGAGTCCAGAGAATAAATAAAGCTGCCAGCAAAATCCCGAGGCATGCGGCACTGAATAATCAAGGGATCACCCTTATCACCAACGAGGAAAACAGTTCTGGTTTTACAACAGATAACGGCTTCATGCCTCTTCAGCCAATCACCTCCAAGCAATAAATCAAAAGCATCGAAACCCAGAACATAGAAATCACCAGAAAAACGATAACCAGCATAGAAGAGTTTCACATGCTTACAAATCCTATTAAGGTTCGCGGGGCCACCAATAGGATTTTTAACACACAAAAATTCAGCAGCATACACAGGAGAAAGAAGATGCTCAAACTTATCACAAAGATCCACAGAAATAAAACTATGCGAAGCTCCAGTATCAAATAAAACACGAACAAGATGATTAAATAAAGAAAAGGTGCCTTGGAGAGTACCTTGTCACTAGGAGCAGGAGCAGATGCAGGTGGAGCAGGAGAAGAAGCAGAGGTAACAGCAAAAATACCAGACGGCTTGCCCTTCTGATACAAAGGACAATCATTCTTGAAATGACCAGGCTGCAGATAGATATAACAGAGGTTGTTCCTGGTATTCTGAGGTGGAGGAACAACAGCACCAACTGAAGTAGGGCAACTATCTGCATAGTGTCCCTTCTAATCACACTTGAAACATGTGATGGTAGATAGGTCGACAGGCTGCCTCTGAGAAGGAGAAGATGAAGATCCTAAACCTGGATTCTTGAGCCATTTCTTCTTCCGCTGAAGGAAATTAGGCTTTCTCTTCCTAGAGTTAGCAGAGGAAGACTGAGGTGAAGGAGCACTGGCAACAGCAGGACCCTTGGAAGTAGGGTTCTCATAACGGATAGCCATATCCATAAGCTCGGTGAAAGTGCCATGAACATGAGAAATGAGACGATCATAATACTCAGGACGAGTACCAGCTATGAACTTCTCATTCTTCTTAAGTTGGGTGTCAATGAGGCTAGGACCGAACTTGGAAAGTTCATTGAACTTCCGCTCATACTCAGAAAAAGACATGCTACCCTGCTTGAGATCCATAAACTCACGATAAAGCTGAGATTTCCCGGCTTCGGGCATCCATTTTGCCACAAAAGCCTCCCTGGAAAGATGATAGATAAGCTTAAGATTGATTTCAAAGAGAAAACACCGAACAGAACACAAGACAACACAAGAAGATACCTAAACTGATCCCAAGAAATATCTGCCTCCACAGTCTGAGCTGTGACAGACTCCCACCAATCCTGAGCTGCCTCCTGAAGCTGCCAAGCTGCTAACTGACGCTTCTGCACATCAGTAATCTCCAAACCAGTAAAAAATCCCCTCAAGACTCCTCAACCACTGCTGAGCCTCTATGATGCTCTCAGATCCAGTAAACTTGGTACCACCAACCTGAGTGAATTCCTTGCAAAGAGTAGTGAACCTGATGGGTGCAACAGGCTCGGGAACTGGGGCAATACCACGACCCCTACCTTTGGCATTACTACGATTCATCCTGAAAAATCAAGAATGAATTTTAGGACAAAGGTAAAATAGAAGACAAAGATAAGATTCCACTAGAATTGGAAATCCTAATCCAAGAATTCAAATAAACAAGGTGGATTCGAAAGGAATGAAGTTAAGAAAATGGGAATTTAAATCAAGAAAATTTTATATCCAAAATAATCTTTAAAATCCTTTAAAATCATTTGAAAAACATTTTATACTTAAAAATACGTTCTCCCACAAATAAATGATTGTAAGATTGATTTCACTCATTCTAGGGTATTTCTACCATATCTCTAATGAGTTTTTGCTCCATAGGCAAAGGTTTGCCTAAAACCAAAGCTCTGATACCAAATGTAATGACCCACTATTTTGGACCATTCAAATCGACAATAAATCCACACATGTCAGATTTGAATAATACAAAACAATAGATTGTAAATAAATTCGGAGCAAATAAAACCAATTACAGAATCACAGACACAGAATATCAGAAAAACTCGCAGCGGAAATAAAATGCCATAGTAGTTCATGAAGCTACTACAACAAAGTCTCAAAACAAATACATAATATCAGTCCGAAAAGTAAATACAATGGAGATCCCAAATATATATATGTCCACTAATACAATAAGCTGAATAGAACAACTGAAACTGGAATAGATAGATAACTAGATAAGCAGATAATCTCCAGCAATTACCAGCTACAGAAGGTGAAATCCAAAGCTGAAATACTCAGGCTGACCCGAGCGTAAATAAAACACAAACACTCGAGTCAGGACATACATACTTACACAATGTAAACCAACTCAATTGAACTGTAATATAAATGCACAAACAACTTAAAGAATGCTTGGGATTGCCCATTCTTTAAGGATCTGTTAAACTATTTACTATGTAGTAATATTCGCTATTATAATAATGTCTAATAGTAAAATAAACTTACTTTTAAATAGCGTTAAGGAGTTAACCATATCCCCCTTAACACATAATAGTCCCAGTAGTCTATCCAGTATCAGCGCACCTCCAAATCGGGAGGCTACCCTAAATACTCCACAGGCTACGGCACAAAACCAAACTCGTAGTAAAGCTCGCTAGGGTAGGTGACACGGCACAACGAGGCAATGTCAGGGTAGATATACCAATTACACATCCGGACTGGTGGTAACGCATAGCAGCCACTACCGCCCACCTCGAGCCACACTCCCAAAAATCAAAGGGGTACCCCAATCAATCACAAAGTAATAGAATGGTATCGAAGAAGTGTGTCCGATCAGAGGAGCTACCTCATTGGCCTGCCGATCGCTCCTGTTTAAGCCACCTTATGCCAACTCACGGGAATAGGGTCCACGTATATACCTCAATAGAATCGTCGCCACCATCCTACTTCATTCTGGAATCTCCACCGCGTACAAAGTTGTTAAAGTGGTTTTCGGTATCGACAGAGAGTATGTCCATATCCGATCCCGGTCTATTTAACAACCAACCATTATTATAACCGTGGTTATAAATTTGAAAAGGTTTATACTTTAAAACCAAAATATCACTTCTATTTCAAAAACCACCTTTTCAAAACCAAATCAAACAATATCGTTTTTACTTCAAAAACCAAAT
This sequence comes from Allium fistulosum, assembly GCA_030737815.1. Lineage (NCBI taxonomy): Eukaryota > Viridiplantae > Streptophyta > Magnoliopsida > Asparagales > Amaryllidaceae > Allium > Allium fistulosum. Next base: position 697,893,483 of record CM060904.1, read on the forward strand.
ACAATATCATCTCTATTTCCAAATAAATATATATATATTCATTTAAGCTATTTAAATATGAAGTCATTATAATTTCAAATCAAATATTCAATTTCCAGAATTATAGCATTTTCTGAGTTCATTCAATTAATTACAAAATTTCAAACCATTTTATTTTCAGAACAGCAGCACTTATAAAGTGTTACGGTAGATATAGTATTATTTCAAAACATTGTCAAATTTCAGAAACAGCAGCACTTACAAAGTGCTACAGTAGGTATTTAGTTATTTCAAAACAGCTTAGTTTCAGAAATAGCAGCACTTACCAAGTGCTGTAATGGATATTAGTTATTTCAAAAATAGTTTACTTTCAGCAACAACAGCATTTACCAAGTGCTACAGTAGCTTATTTATTATTTCAGAACTTAGTTTAATTCAGCAACAACAACACTTACAAAGTGCTGCAGCAGCTTTATTATTTCAGAATTTATTATAAATTTCAGAAACATAAAAACTTCACATTTAGCCAATTTATCTTATAAAAATCATATTTCACTCTTCAAAATATGTTCACTTGGATACCATATAACTTATGATTTATTAAAATACATTTTTATAAATAAATATTCAATTTAAACTCTAATTCATTTATCAAGTCAAAAATACATTATTACTTAACTTTTTCACAAAACAAAAAACTTAATACTTATTTTAAAACCCATTTCATAAATTAAACCAAGTTTCCATTTATTTACTTGACTTAAAATTTTCATATTTTTTTAACAAATTTCAATTTCCAAGTTTAGTCATATTTTGAAATACATTTTTCTATTTATTTACTTATACATTTTAACTTACAGAAAAATCACTATAAAATTTATGTAAATCATTTAAATCCAATTTAAGTTAAAATGTCATAATTTTAATATTTCTACAATACTTAATACTTTCAAAATAATATTTAAAATAACCACGGGTCTGTATAATATTTTCTAACCTAGGTCAAGTGATACAGATAATATATCATTTCAATCTGTTACCTGAAGGTTTGACCAGGAAACTAGACACTCAGCACTTACATACCATTCGGCATTAAGAGTCGTTCGATATTGTATATCGTTCGACATTCTAGATTGTTCGGCATGGCAAAGCGTTCGGCATACATGGATCGTTCGGCATGGCAGAGCATTCGGCATACATGGATCGTTCAGCATGGCAGAGCGTTCGGCATACATGGATCGTTCGGCATGGCAGAGCGTTCGGCGTACATGGATCGTTCGACATGGCAGAGCGTTCGGCGTACATGGATCGTTTGGCATGGCAGAGTCATTCGGCACTCCATACTGCTCGGCATCCACACCTCATTCGACATACGGAGTTTTTCAGCATCTAGAGATGTTTGACATCAGTCTGTTCGGCATCAGTCTGTCCGACATCAATGGTACGGCATCAGTCTGTTCGGCATCAATGGTTCGGCATCAGTCTGTTCGGCATCAATGGTTCGGCATCAGTCTGTCCGGCAACAGTCTGTCCGGCATCAATGGTTCGGCACATAGAACACACTCTTTCTGGGCTGAGGTATTCGGCTGCCAGGCCCACCAGGGAAGTCCAACCCATCTTTGTCTATAAATAGAGAGGCAGGGTCACAGTGAATAGGACCTTTTTTCGAGAACACTGGGGAGACTCTGCCGCTTTCAAGATTCATTCTCTTTACTTAGCAACTGTATTCGAGTAGTTGGTGAACGGATTGTATCTGTAATCAGTTATCAAGTAAAGCAATAAAAGATTAACCTCAAAGTGGACGTAGGCAGTTACGCCGAACCACTATAAATCTGGTGTTCTCGTCTTTGCATTCAATTTAGCATATTGTTATCTGTTTAAATTTACTTTCTTCGTTTATCTCTCTACACAAACTTTCTCAACGAGGTTAGTGACCAATTTTGGTGCTAACACTTTGGTGCTTTCAGTGAGAATCGAATTCTCAGACCTCAAGGATCTGCTTTGAAGCTACTGGATTGAATAAATCCCCTGAAGAAGATCCGAGTCATTCATAGGACGTCCGTTGATTCTACTCAGAGTTCATACCAATAACTCTACAATGGCAAGACCACGTACCAGATCAGCCTCTCATAATGCGGACTCCCATGAGACTGCAAGCGTACAACAAGCAAGGCCTAGCAATCAGCCAGCAAATCTAGGTGCAGGGACTACTGCCCAGGACCATATGCCAGTTGTCACTAGAATAGAGTTCAACGACTTGATGAGAGAGCTCAGGGAAAGTAGGAGACAACTCGGAGAGCAGATGCAAGCTAACGCCAACCTCATGGCACAGCTCACTCAACAACATCATCAGAATGCTAGGGGCAGTCCAGCTCCTTATTCTTCATCTGACAGCTTGACTTCGTCCGATGAACCTCCCAGGCATAGACGCCGCAAGGCTGAAACTACGCAGGCAAGTGCTGCTGTCCGAACAACTGGGGACCATTTACACCTCGGAGACCGTGACCAAGCAGGAACTGGAAACTTAGGAGCTGGAGTGCAGGTGGAAGCTGGACACCCGGCCCACCAAGATGCCGATGATGTCAAACCTCAAGATGCACGTTTGGAAGATCGCCAGCAGAGGAGGCATCAGCCTGATCAATCCCATAGGACAGACTCCAACCTTCCATCTTCCATACAAACCCCAGATCTGACAGCTATGATCATACAGTTGATGAAAGAGAATCAAGGCTTGTCGAACGATGATTGGGGGGTATCCAGGAGTCATACTCCGTTCATAGACACTGTCCTATGGGCTGAGTACCCTAGGAAGTTTAGCATGCCAACTATCCAGGCTTATGAAGGAAAGACTGATCCCAGGCAGCATGTGATGAGGTACGAATGGATGAAGGATTCAGCTAGAGCGAATGATGCAACCAAGTGCATGTGCTTCCCAATAACTCTATCTGGGATCGCTACCATGTGGTTCACACGACTCCCTCCACGGTCCGTATCCAGTTTCGAGGAGTTGGCAAAGAAATTTATAGAACAATTCAGAATACACACTACTCATTCCAAGGACGTGATGTCATTATCGAGTGTAATCCAAGCTCCTGGGGAGTCATTGAAGGAGTATTTACAGAGATTCCATGTTGCGGCTACTGAAGTCAGTAAGCCCAATGATCATGCAATTCTTATGGCTGTGATGCAAGGTGTGGATCCGGACTCAGAGTTTGGAGATTGGTTGGCAGGAAAACCTCCAACTACGCTAGAGCGTTTTTCTCAAAGGCACATCAGTTCATAAGAAGGGAGGAAGCCAGGTGGATAAGGCGAGATAAGGCACCGGGGCCTGTTCAGGAGTCCGTAAAAAGCAATATTACTGTGAAGCAGTCCGGAGACAACTCGGGGAAAGTTCAGGTCAATGTCTAGAACAAGCCTGGGCAATCTAAGGAATCCGGAGGAAGAAATTAAGGGAAGAAGAGAGAAGCGGGGAAATGGAAACCGAGAATTCCAACCTACAATGAGTACACCCCACTGAATGCATCCCTTGAGAACATTTACCTATCAACATGTAATACCTTTCAATACAGAAAGCCACGCCCAAAGGAGTCAACCGAGGAGCAAAAGCGGACTGGGAAGTACTGCCGCTTCCATGAAACTTATGGGCACAATACTGAAGAGTGTAGACACCTACAAGATGCTATAGAAAAGTTGATTAGACAGAAAAAGTTACAGGAGTTTGTGAAGAATCCACAAGAAGGTGGACAGGGGACGTCCAATTCCGGTCGTGCACCAACTCCACGTCATCCCGAGGAGCCTGCTCGGACCATGGGCAGACTAGTCATAAACACGATCATCGGTGGACCTCACCCTGCGGATAAGAACTGGAAAGAGATGGAGCGGTATGCTTATTCCCTGAGGCATGCAGACTTCGAGTGTTGTTCCAACGTAGAGGATGGGACCCCTGCTAAACAGCTGCGCATGATGACAGACGATATAGTATTCAGGAGCAGAGATGCTGACCAAGTGAAGGTTCCTACCATTGACCCGATGGTCATATCTGCGATAATTGGGCCGGCTTATGTGAAAAGAATTTTGAATGATTGTGGAAGTTCTGTCAATATCATATTCAAGAAGGCTTATGATCAGATGAAGATGGAGACGAAGGATTTGAAGCCATCTAAAGCTCGTATACATGGCTTTAATGGCGCAGCAACCGATGCAGTGGGATATGTTGAGTTGCCAGTTGAACTGGGACAAGGTGAGCGTAGGAGAGTGCGAATCCTACCTTTCGTAGTCTTAGATGTGGATTCTCCGTACAATGCGATTTTGGGCCGACCGACCCTGGCTGAGTTTAGGGCAGCATTAGCCCCGTGGTGTTTGACTTTAAAGTTTCCGACTGATAAAGGAGTAGGTGTTGTTCAAGGCGACCAGGCAACCGGTCGTGCATGTTATGTGGCTGAGCTTCGAGATGCCCATCGGAGGGAGAAAGGAAAGGTTGTGGACGATCTCGTCCGCATCCAGCATACTGACAATTGACAAGTAATGCCCGAGCCCTAGCTCGGGCATGATTCTCGGATCTTCAGAGACATAGATCCGAGAGACGACGATGAGGAACCCAGGGAGGAGAAGGCAACACCGGCTAAACTGACGATTGACATTTCAGTCAGTCGAGACGATCCATCGCGAGTACTGAAGATTGGATCACAACTCAACCCCGCAATGACTGAAGACCTTAGTGATTTCCTCTGAGCGAATCTCGAAGTTTTCGCTTGGACACATTCTGACATGTGTGGGATTTCTCCCGCTATTACGAGTCATATGTTGAACATAAACCCGAAGTACGTCCCAATTAAGAAAAAGAGGAGAGGAATGGACCCGGAGAGGTCCGCTGCTCTCAGAGAGGAGGTGGACAAACTCAAAGCCAATGGGTTCGTCCGCGACGCCCTCTACCCGGAATGGGTATCAAACCCCGTGCTGGTGAAAAAGGCGAACGGGAAATGGAGAACTTGTGTGGATTATTCCGATTTAAACAAAGCATGCCCCAAGGACAGTTTCCCATTACCTTGAATTGACCAGTTAGTCGACTCCACTGCAGGACACGAGTTGTTGTTATTCATGGATGCGTACTCGGGATACAATCAGATCCCGATGCACATTCCGGACCAGGAACACACCAGTTTCGTCACAGACGTTGGGCTATATTGCTATGTAGTAATGCCTTTTGGGTTGAAAAACGCGGGAGCGACCTATCAGCATTTGGTGAACCGAATGTTCAAAGACCAGATTGGTAGAACGATGGAAGTCTATGTGGATGACATGCTCGTGAAGTCATGACAGTCAAACGACCACATTCAAGACTTAGCAGAGATGTTCGGTATACTCAGATATTATGGGATGAAGATCAACCCTCTGAAGTGTTCCTTCAGCATTGCGTCGGGGAAGTTTTTGGGATTCATTGTTAATGCCAGGGGAATTGAAGCTAACCCGGAAAAGATTCAAGCTATTCGAGATGTGCAAGTGCCCAGAACTATAAAACAGGTACAAAGCTTGAATGGAAAGGTTGCTGCGCTGAGTCGATTTATATCCAGAGCCACATACACGTGCATTCCCTTCTTTGATATAATAAAGAAAGGAAAGAGGAATTTCGAATGGACATCCAATTGTGAGGAAGCGTTATGAGATCTGGTGAGGCATTTGGAGAGTCCTCCAGTGCTGTCGAAACCAGTAGACCACGAGATGTACGTATACTTGGCCGTATCCTCGCATGCTATAAGTGCGGCTTTGGTCCGCGAAGAGGACCGAGTTCAAAAGCCGGTGTATTACGTTAGTAAACGTTTAACGGGGGCAGAGAGGAATTATCCTAAAATTGGGAAATTAGCCTATTGCTTGGTGATTGCATCACGCAAGCTGCGTCCATACTTTCAAGCGCACTCAGTCAGTATTTATACCGATCAGCCCTTGCGACAGGTACTCCAACGACCAAAAACTTCTGGAAGGATGTTAAAATGGAATATCGAATTGATTCAGTTTGATATTACCTACCTGCCGCGAAGAGCCATACAAGGGCAAGCATTAGCAGATTTCATCGCAGAGTTTATTGTACCAGACGAACCAGATGGTCACAATGTCATTCCCCCCGTTCAATGGAAATTGTACACCGATGGGGCGTCAAACGACCGTTGCTCCGGGGCTGGTGTAGTCCTGGTGACTCCAGAAAATCGATCAATTTGTTATGCTTTGAAGCTCAATTTCCCGGCTACGAATAATGAAGCAGAATATGAAGCATTGATTGCTGGCTTAAAGCTCGTTGGAGAACTCGGGGTAAAATCAGTTGAAATCTTTTGTGACTCGCAGCTGGTGGTGTACCAAGTGCGAGGAGACTACCAAGAAAGGGGACAAAAGCTTGCTCCATACCTTGCTCTGGTTCAGGAACTATTGGCGAACTTCGAACATTATGACATTTTGCATGTCCCGTGTGAACAGAACAAGGAAGCCGACTCGTTGGCCAAATTCGCAAGCACTGGCGATGCGCAGCAAATGGGATTAGTTTCCGTCGAAACCTTGCACGCTCCAAGCATAGATGTGATGGAAGTCGATTTTGCGTTGGAAACAGAAATCGAGGAGGAGTCATGGATGACCCCATTCAAACAATACCTGCTAAACGGGACTTTGCCCGAAAGAAGAAGCGAAAGACGACAGGTCATTCGCAAAGCCCCGCGATATGTGATGCAGGGAGGAGTAATGTATCGGAGAGGATTCTCGGTCCCTTTACTACGGTGCATTGCCCGTGACGAGACAAAGCGGGTCTTGGAGGAGGTTCACGAAGGAGAATGTGGTGACCACACTAGGGGGCAGACGTAAGCAAAAAAGATCCTCCGCTACGGATACTATTGGCTGACTGTGAATCAGGATGCTGCAGACTATGTATGAAAGTGTGACAAGTGTCAAAGATACGGGAAAATCTCGAGAGCTCCACCGACGGAACTCACGCAAATGGTTAGTCCATGGCCGTTTGTAATCTGGGGAATCGACATAATCGGTTCCTTGCCTATATCCAAAGGAGGTGCAAAATACGCCATAGTTGCGGTCGACTACTTCACGAAATGGGCCGAGGCAGAGCCTCTGGCCACAATCACATCCAAGAAGGTCATTAATTTCGTTGTACGAAACATTATATGCCGCTTTGGCCTCCCGCGAACCATCATTACGGACAACGGAAATCAGTTTGAAAGTAGAGAATTCAAAGATTTATGTTTAAAGTACGACATTGAGAAAAAGTCCACCGTCGTTACTCATCCGAAGGCTAACGGACAAGTCGAGGCCATGAACAAAATAATCAAGTCTATATTGAAGAATCGTTTGGAAAAGGATTGAGGCAAGTGGGTAGATGAACTCCCTACAGCGCTATGGGCTTATAGAACTACTCACAAGTCCGCGACTGGCCACACTCCATTCGCATTGGCATACGGCTCGGAAGCTGTTATACCCGTGGAGCTTGAAGTTCCATCGCATCGAGTGACTTATTATGATTCTAAGACGAATCAGGATCTGTTGTTGGAATCACTGGACTGCATCGATGAAAAACGTGAAGAAGCTGAATTAAGGGCGACAGCATATAGGCACCGAGTCAAGTGATATTACAACGACAAAGTCCGCCCAAGAATCTTTGATGTGGGTGATCTCGTTTTGAAACGGGTTTTCCCGGTACCATCACGTATGAATCCCAACTGGGAAGGTCCGTATGTCGTTGAACGGAAGCTTGGAGAGGGAACTTTCAAGCTAGCGACCGTTGATGGCGTGACACTCCCCCGAGCGTGGAACATTGAACATTTGCGACGTTATTATATTTAGCATGTTTCTTTTCTGTTTTAGGTGCAATTGTTTCCCGTATGTTTATATTCCATTGATTCTTAGTTTCCTTTTTAGCATGTAATCGGAAGATTTAGTTTGTTTTCATTAATAAAGGCTTGAAGCCATCCTTTCTATGAATTATTGATGATTCTGAACCTTATAGTCCGGTGACAAACAATTGAAGTTGCATTATTCTACCTGACGTACGAACTCGCATAAACGACTTGAATCTCCGAGTCCCCTGAATGCGGACCGGAGTACTCTAAGTCCCCGGAGCGCGGACTATAGTATAAACGACTTGAATCTCCGAGTCCCCTGAATGCGGACCGGAGTACTCTAAGTCCCCGGAGCGCGGACTAGAGTATAAACGACTTGAATCTCCGAGTCCCCTGAATGCGGACCGGAGTACTCTAAGTTCCTGGAGCGTGGACTAGAGTATAAACGGCTTGAATCTCCGAGTCCCCTGAATGCGGACCGGAGTACTCTAAGCCCCCAGAGCGCGGACTAGAGTATAAACGACTTGAATCTCCGAGTCCCCTGAATGCGGACCGGAGTACTCTAAGCCCCCGGAGCGCGGACTAGAGTATAAACGACTTGAATCTCCGAGTCCCCCGAATGCAGACCGGAGTACTCTAAGCCCTCGGAGCGCGGACTAGAGTATAAACGACTTGAATCTCAGAGTCCCCTAAATGCGGACCGGAGTACTCTAAGCCCTTGGAGCGCGGACTAGAGTATAAACGACTTGAATCTCCGAGTCCCCTGAATGCGGACCGGAGTACTCTAAGTCCCCGGAGCGTGGACTAGAGTATAAACGACTAGAATCTCCGAGTCCCCTGAATGCGGACCAGAATACTCTAAGCCCCCGGAGCGTGGATTAGAAAATATTCTACGTACCAAGAATGTGAAACAAGAAATGTACAATTCCAAAGAATGTCCGAATAATGTAAGAATGGATTGGGAATTTATGTAACTCATAAGAACTTGAGTTTCGACCACGGTTATACAGAAAGCTAAAAAGCAAAATCGCTCAAATGACAAAGAAACTGAATTTTATTCAATAATCCAAAATGGGGTTATACAACCACTCCTCCAAAACTTGGAGTCAAAAATCTGTCTACATAAACTACGAAAACGAAAAAGTAAAAGTAGTTACATGACCTAAGCAAAACCTCGTTGAACGAGTATAGTGGCTACTTCTTCGGCTTCTTTAGTTTCTTGTCCTCCTTTGCTTTCTCGGATGACTCCTCTCCCTCACGCTTCCGCTTGGACTTTTTGCTTGGCAAAGAAGCAGAGTCAGGAGTGGGAGGAGGAACATCCAGTGGTTTGGATTTGCCAGGAAGAATGACTTTCAGAGGCCTGTTCAGCGGGTCAGTAAGTTCTAGTACTTAAGACTCGACCTTGATCTCAACTTTCTTCTTCTTCTCTTCCGCGAGTCGCTCCTTCACACTCACCTTCGAAGTGTGTTCTTAGGCGCCCGTGATTTCGATTTCATAACTCCCTTCAACGGGAGATGAAGTGTCAGACTTATCATCATCTAGCGCCCTGATCACTTGAGCATCAGGACCGGGAGTTACTCCCGTGTGAGTAGCATCGCTTGTTTTCCCCGTCTCCTCCTTGGCGTCATTGCTCCTCGGAGTCGGTTCAGGATCAGGGCGGCCTGCATAAAAACATAAAGAACGAACATTAGAACCAATAACCGCTCGCAGAAAGCGACATTCTTTGAACTTCTAGAAGAAGAGTTTTATACCGGTTTCTTGCTGGCTTTCAGTTGTGCGCGGAGTTTCACCCTCTGGAATGGGAGATAACACGTGAATGCCGAGACCGGGGTCTTCCGGATCATAGTCGGCGTGCTGCTCAAATGGGTCAAGTGCTGGCCGATCGGTCGATTGAGTAGAAGGAGGAGCTGCAGCCTCGGTTCCAGATGGATCAGCTTTGTCATCTTTCTCTTTTGATGGAGGAGAGCCTTTACCAAAGAGAGCCATAGCTGCAGACAAGTCCGATGGCTCATTCCCCCTGAGAAACTCTTTCACTAAAGCCTCCTCGTCGACCTCCTCGGTGCCCGACTCCACCTGTCTAATCTTTATTAATGTTTCCCAAGCCTCGGCCAAAGATTCAAGGTAGCCCTCGCCTATGAAAGTCAAGTCCCAGTGCATGAGGACACGGGCATTGTATTCGGCTATCAGTGGGTCGAACATACACTTGATCTCTTCTCTACCGGCCTCTACAGCCGCTTCAAGGCGGGAATCGATCTCCGCGGAAGCTATTCTCTTGCCCTCCTCGCAGGATTCATCCTTCATTGTCCCAACCTTAGAAAGCTCATCGTCAAGCTTTGCCTTTAGGAGACGCGTATCTACGATCTCGTTACAGTACCGTTGAGACTCCTCTTGAGCCGTTATCTTCTCTTCCCTCTCCTTAGAGAGTAGCTCCTTCAACTCTTTAACCTGCAGGGCAAGTGCATCCTTTTCTTTTTGAATAGAATCTTTTTCTAAAGCTAGGGCCCCACTGCGTTGGACTGCGACGTCAAGTTCTTTCTTATGAGTCGTCTCTAGACGAGCGACGACCTCCGTAGTTTCCTTAGCACTCTGTTCTGCAGCTTCAAGTTTGGACTTGTACGAAGCGAGCTCTTCGTCCTGGTTTTTGATGATGTCTTTATCAAAGATAGCTTCGAGCTTCAAGCGGTCGATTTCTTGTTGACGCTCAACGGATACTTCCGATACTTTTTCGACTAAATGAACAAACGCGTCATGTTGAACATAGACGTCGTTGTTGCAAGCGGTGGCACTCTGCTTGACATGACCCGGAATGTGATGAATAGCTGGGAGGAACTTTAGACCATCAAAGCAGATTTTGGGAAATTTAGCTTTAAGATCGACCAGCTTCTCCGATATTGTTGGGTCTGCCGCAGGAACAGAGGGAGGAGGTTTTGAAAGTTCAGTTCTCTTACGATGTTCCCGAGATTGTCGTGTGCTTGATGAACCGAAATGTTGATCTCGGGAAACATCGGGTTGAGACCCCTTCTACGAAGATTTTTCCTTGTCTGGTTCTGTTTGAGGAGGAAGATCGCGAGAGTATGAAGACTGGGAATGTGATTTCTTTCGATAAGACGACTCTCGAGGACGGTTGACTCGATCTCCGTAGTCGTCCCTGTCCCGGCGTTTACCGGGGCCCGAATCCTGGCCAGAATTGTGAAAGATGGAAGAGCCGTGGAGACGATCAAATCCGTGGGAGCATCCCATGTCACCTGCATCGAATGAGAATAACGACAAGTAAGAAAAGATCAGGGTGACTGTTAAGATTGAAGTGCAAAGTGAAGTGCGCGTGTCCGTGAGTGTCCTAGTGTTTCCCCCCGATGGACCAGTTTCTTTACTAATTGGAGTTTTATCTCCCTGGACTTGAGCTTGAACTCCCGTACTGCCTCTAGCGGGCGAATGAAGCTTGAGGGCCTCTGGATCGTCGAAACCATAGTTGAGTAAATCATCAGGAATGGTAAGGTTCGACAGGCCCTTTAGAGAACTTTCTAAGTGCTCCAAGGAAGTTTCTTTTTCCGTTGGCATAAGGGTAAATTTAGAAGTTTCGCCCACAGTTTTCTTCCTCAGCTTGCATGTCATTTTCTTCTCTCTCTTCGAAGGGGAAGACGATGTTTCTATGTCATGAACTTCAACCGTCGGTCCCCGAGAAGGACTAATATTCTCGCCCTGTACTTCGGGCGTCTTAGTCTCCTTAATTTCCCCCTCTTCTAGTGCATCAGGAGCATTGCGCGCTGAAGACTCAGCTTGTTTTTTCCCTTTACCAGAGCCAGGCCTGGGAATGGTGACGCCTTGAGGAAGGCTTATCCGACGGCCTTCTGCCAACAGTCCGAGCCTTGTAAGTGACTCATTTGAAATGATATTTCTAATGTCCCGTTCTTCGGCAGGGAGGGCTCGAATGGCTTCGACAGCATCAGAATATCCGCGGCCGTCAGGACGTGGGCTAATACCTGAAAAGATGGGTAAGGTTTAGAAAAGGTACGGCTTCGACTAAACATGAGTAACAGTCCAAGAAAAAGGCTTACTTCCTTTAACCCATCTACTCGCGAAGCCGGGAGGACAACGCACATAAAACCATTTCTGTTTATACAAGGCGAACTTGGTCCACGCCCCAGTTAAGATTTGACATTTGTTATGCGGCTCGAGAAACATGAACGATGGGCTATCCTTCCGCTTCTTAATGCAATATATGTATCTGATATCGCCCGGGGCTGGAAGCCTAGAGAAGACATTCATGAAAAGGATGCAAGTACCGTAGAGGAATGCATGGCCGTTCGGGTGCAGTTGCGATGTGGCAATGTCGATATATTACAGCACATCCGGATGTAAAAAGTTGAACAGTGGCACACTGCCAACCCAGCAAATGAATTTGTTACAAGCTGTGTATCCGGATGGGGGCAAGTGTGGACGATCATGCCCCGATGGAACTAGCACGTCATCAAAGGGGATTCCGTGGACAGAGCATATCCAACGGAGTGTACTTTCATTGATCTTTGATGCATGTGAATCGACAAGGTTGTCCAAGAGAATTGCTGCCTCCAGAGCATCGGGAGCTAAGTCATGTGCATGGGAAGTTGATGGGTTTGAAGTGTCTGTGACTTCTCGTCGGGAGGACGGCCCAGGCCTCTCTTAAATCGTGGCAGAGCTAGATTTCCTAGACATCGCTGATAAAGATTGAATCTAGCAAAGTACCTTTTCGAACTATACTTAAAAAATAATTGACGTTAGACTTGACAATACGAATATTCCCCCCGTGTAGTGTGTGAACTAGTGCGATCATTCAGGTGTAAACGTTGAGAAATTATAAGTCACAGAATTGATGGTATGAAGTTGAGCTTTGAACTGTCGTCTTTGAAGACCGTCATTACTGACCGTCTCCGAAAGCCAGCATTGCAATGTTTTCAATCTTGAACTCGGACATTGGCACAGCGTGTTAAAAGCTTTAATCTGTTTTTATTGGTTTAAGTTCAGGCTTGTGATTATTGAAACTAGGAAGTTATCAGTCCAGATTAGTTCGATACGCTAGTATGCTTAGGTCCTTGTCCTTGTATTTGTTATATGATTAGGCAAGGTGAATAGGAGTTCGGCCAAAATTCTGTTCGGCTTAAGTTCTGTTCGTCTTAAATTTTGTTCGGCTTAAGTTCTTTTCGTCTTAAATTCTGTTCGGCTTAAATTCTGGTCGGCCTGAATTCTGTTCGGCTTAAGTTCTGTTCGTCTTAAATTTTGTTCGGCTTAAGTTCTGTTCGTCTTAAATTCTGTTCGGCTTAAGTTTGTTCGGCCTAAATTCTATTCGGCCATCGTTCTGATCGGCCAGAATTCTGTTCGACCTCCCTTCTGTTCGGCTTGAAAACGAGTACACGCGACAAATCATGCCGAGCCGATTCGCTCGGCCTTCTGCCCTTGACATCACTTCCCTTCTTTTCCTCCATCTCTCCCGACCAGCATGACCAAGTCTTTCGGCAAACCGTGTCAAACCATGGTCATGCCGATCCACTTCACTAAGCCTTGCCTCCGATTCCGTGCACACTTATACCCACACGGCTTTAAAGATCGTAATCTACAGAGAGTTTACGGGTTCGAGTTTTATGTTAAGCTTCCTAATTCGAGAAAACGATCGAGAGTTTCTTACCGAAGGAAACGATAGGAGCTTGGGGATCTGTGGACTTAAGATTGACAGAGTGTTCGAGCTTAACTTGAAGAGAGTTTGTTGGATTTGAAATAAGAAGGAAAGATCATAGGAGGTGAATAAAATTTAAGGGAGGTAAGTTATGTTTCTTGGAGGGTCGCGGAGGTAAAAAGGTGAAAAAGAGAAGAAGAAGAATGCCAGCTTTTATAGGAGAGGAGAGGAAGTCGAAGAGACTATAACCGGTAGAACCGGTCAAAATGACATTGTTCGACATCGGCTATGCCGTTCGGCATCCAGGGTGCTTGGCTTGAAGCAAAGCATGGTGGATTCATGACTCAAAGCGCATCACGTTTAACCACATGATGCACTTTGGGGGGCAAGTGTTACTTGAAGGTTTGACCAGGCAACTAGACACTCGGCACTTACATACCGTTCGACATTAAGAGTCGTTCGATATTGTATATCGTTCGACATTCTAGAGTGTTCGGCATGGCAAAGCGTTCGGCATACATGGATCGTTCGGCATGGCAGAGCGTTCAGCATACATGGATCGTTCGGCATGGCAGAGCGTTCGGCGTACATGGATCGTTCGGCATGGTAGAGCGTTCGGCGTACATGGATCGTTCGGCATGGCAGAGTGTTCGGCGTAGATCGTTCGGCATGGCAGAGCGTTCGGCGTACATGGATCATTCGGCATGGCAGAGTCATTCGGCGCTCCATACTGCTCGGCATCCACACCTCATTCGACATACGGAGTTGTTCAGCATCTAGAGATGTTTAACATCAGTCTGTTCGGCATCAATGGTTCGACATCAGTCTGTCCGGCATCAATGGTTCGGTATCAGTCTGTCCGGCATCAATGGTTCAGCATCAGTCTGTCCGGCATCAATGGTTCGGCATCAGTCTGTCCGGCATCAATGGTTCAGCATCAGTCTGTCCGGCATCAATCTGTTTGGCATCAGTTTGTTCGGCATCAATGGTTCAGCATACAGAACTCACTCTTTCTAGGCTGAGGTATTCGACTGCCAGGCCTACCAGGGAAGTCCAACCCATCTTTGTCTATAAATAGAGAGGCAGGGGTAGAGTGAAAAGGACCTTTTTTCGAGAACACTAGGGAGACTCTGCCGCTTTCAAGATTCATTCTCTTTACTTAGCAACTGTATTCGAGTAGTTGGTGAACGAATTGTATCTGTAATCAGTTATCAAGTAAAGCAATAAAAGATTAACCTCAAAGTGGACGTAGGCAGTTACGCCGAACCACTATAAATATGGTGTTCTCGTCTTTGCATTCAATTTAGCATATTGTTATCTATTTAAATTTACTTTCTTCATTTATCTCTCTACACAAACTTTCTCAACGAGGTTAGTGACCAATTTTGGTGCTAACACAATCCGTAATTTAAAAAGAAAAATCCGGGTTCTATCATTTCAAACCCGCAATCCCAAGTAAATCAAATACAATGAAAATCAATCGAGCCTGTCATTTCAGCCCATAATGATTTTTCCTTATTCTAAAGTCCGTTCGGGTATGTATCATTTCAACCCATAGTGATTCTATTCTACAGGGAACTTGCAATGTGAGATACAGAAAATAAATAACAGTATAGCATATAATATCATAACAGATGATGTAACAGGTATATAAACAGGTTAAACATCATATAATCAGATCACATGCATATATGAACATAGCATATCAATTATTATACATTCACTTGTCATCGTTTCACAGTTATATAAGTACGGATGTCGAGAGTGATAAACTCACCTTTTAAAGCTAGAGTTAACAATTCAAAACACACGAATAGACTTCGGAAAGCACGACACAGCACGGCTTAGATTCGAGTGGAGGGACAGCCAAGATTTAGATCTTGTAACAACCAAAATATATAACATACATAAGAATATAATTCACATCATATTATAAATCAAAACAATGAATAAAACATGAATCAAAGTGAAGCAAAATTGGATTGAATCATTAAGTGGGTTCGGCCACAACATCCATAGGCTCAACCATCATCATATATGGTTCGACCATGATCAAAACTGAAGTGTTAGGCTCGGCCAAGGGCAGAAAAAGAAGGAAAAGCAAGTAGAAGCATTAGGCAAGGGGTGTTGAGGTGTGGGCTCAGCCTATTGCTATACTTTGGGTCAGATCTAGTCAGGTCAGAGGGCACGGCCTAGAGCAAGGCAAGGAGGAGGATTAGGTGGTGGAGATAGGTGTGGCCGAGGCAAACAAAGAGGGTTTTGGTGATGTAGAGGCTCGTTAGGGTTTCAAGTAACATTTGATGATAGGTTTTTGGATCTAGGAATTCACGGCAACAAGGAGATGGTGGTGATGTGATGGAGGCCGATCTAAGGTGGTGGATGATAAGGTTTGTGGTCGGAAATAGAAGATTTTGGTGAAGGCCGAGCTTTGCTAGGGAGAAACAAACAAAAGAAAACAATAAAAAGAAGATAGAAAGAAGGGGAAATGAGAAAGAACTTACTATAAAATCCTTCAATCAGAAGAGTCAAATGAGGAAGGGAATGTTTGGGAAATATTTGTACGTGAATTGATAATCAATTGAGGAGTTTTTCACGGCTCATCAATAGAAGGAACGGTTATGGTAAGAAATAAAGAGGCTAGGCAATTAAAAGCAAGAAATTAAAACAATTAAACGTATTTCCCTTTGATTTTTTCTAAGCCATAAATAAAAAGATATAAACAAGTCACAATCCAGTAAATAAAAATGAATGTCTAGACAAAATAAAATAGAAAGATAACATAGAGATGGACATAGGAAAAATATAAAATAAAATACAGAAATTAATTACGTGTAAAACGCTGTATTTTATCCAATTTAAAATGTATAACTCAGAAATTAACGAAACGAAAAGCAGAACGGATATCAGAATTATATCCAACTTCAAATAAAAAGATTAAAATTCAAAATTTTCAAATGGAAGTCAAAGTTTGACCAAAGTTGACCAAACTATAAGATTTTCAGAAAATGTTTATTTTATTGTATTTGGAAAATAAATTGCAAACAAAATCCAAATTTACATTGGAAAAAAAAATTCCAAAAATTCAAATTTAAGTGAATAAAATCAAAGCTTCTAAATAAATAAATTTAAAAAATTTTACAAAATTTTGGGTTGTTACACAATATATATATATATATTAAAAAATATTTATAATATACAATGATGTTATATAACTAATATGTAAATAAATAATATATATATATATATATGTTTTGGCCAAACATTTTGACAATTTCAAAAAAATTCAAAATTAAATCATCATGGATTTAATAGCTAATTCTAAAAAAATCAATTTTTTATATAGAAATTATAAAAAAAATCAATGTTTTTAACATAACTTTTATAACATAAGTATAAATTTTATATAACTAAAATATATACTTGCATACATGTATATGTATATATATAAATATTGGAATTATCTTGACGTAATATATTTGAAAAATAAATATATATATATATATATACACACACACACACACATATTCAAATTTTAATAATATATATGTATATGCATAAATTTTTTTACTTTCAAATTATTATTGAGTGTATAATTCAACATATAATTTACATATATCATATACATATGTTTGTATAATACAAAATCAACTTTTGTTTTGAAAACTTTATAAATCATTTTTAATTCAAAAACTAATTTTTCTTTTGTTTCTCTAGCCATGAGCATACACACACACCCCAACATATAAAAAAATTATAATCACAATACATACATACTTACATAAATATATATATATATATATGTGTGTGTGTGTGTGTGTGTGTGTATTCACATCATATGTTGGCAGCACACACACACACACACACATATATATATATATGAAGATTTATGATATACATCTAATCTAATCATACATAAATATGAATAATGACAAATAATTGTATATATGTGTGTGTGCGTGTATGTATGTAAATTAGAATGTTACCTTGACTATAGCCTAGTAGTAAAACCTTGAATGTTGATTCTGATTGACCCATTTAGGATCTATATCCAATATCTTCTAGAAAGGACTTCCCAAATGAAAGATCTATGCACCTTTACACTATTTTATTTAAATTTGTTATTTTGAAGTTTGAAATAATAAAGGAGGACTAGGGGGTTTTCGGCCAGAAACGACTAAGGGAGAAGCAAAAGGAGATAGTCCAAATGAGGGGATAGAGGAGTTTAAATATGAGAGAAAGTAAGAAGCAAATTATGGATCTGAATCCACTACGCTCTGCCTATTCAAACTCACTAATATGTAAAATATCCCTTCTTTCCCAACACTTATGGTCGGCCATACTTGCCCATATATGGGCCTCTATTTTGCTTCAAGCCGGACCAGATAAAACACATTTAAATCAAATTTAAATGTACATCGATATCGTATGTCGATATGTGTGTATACAACTTTTATATACGAAGTATTTTCAATACTGATCAATACAAATCAAGTAAAATTTTATAAAATATATTCAGAAATATTAATTAATATTATTAAATTTATAACAATTATAATTTAATTAAATCAACTGGTAGTTGGTGTATTCAACATTTTGGTTTTGTGACTCAAAGATGTAAATTCGGTTAGCGATTAATATCAAACAATTTGAATATTAGTATTCACACGTCGCATTAGTAATTTGTAACGACCCGCTAATTCATCACTTTGATAAATTGAATTTATTTTTAATTAAAGATAATAATAGAGATAATATCGTTTCAAGTAATGATAAGTAATAGTAAACTAATTTTGAATAAATATTTACAAGAATATTTTCCTCAAATTTATTTCAATAAAATAACATTGAATTTAAATCATTGATTTATTTAAATTAAATTGAAATTTGATTTAATAATTATTTTAAATTATCCAAATAATTATTTTAAATGATGATAATTCATTTTGAATAGTTATAAAGTGATAATAAATCAATTATAATAATTTTATAAGGGAATATATTTGATTTTGAAACATAAGGAAAAATCAATATCGCTTTATCGATATAATAGCAATTTTTGTAAATAATTTTTAATATAAAATTTTATGATTTTATAATTCAAATGTAATCATTTTAATTGGTTTGAAATGATAGGAAATTTATTTTTTAATCTTGTTCACAAATATGTGTACGTTAAAGTATAAGTGAAAATGTGACCGATAATCGATTCGCCAGATTTCAACGGTTTAACGAACAAAATTTATTCGAAGACATTCGAAGTTTTAAAACCCTACATATACAAACATATATATGTTACATACATATGATAACATACATATAAACATACATATATAAAAATAATTACGTATAAGAAATATAATATAAAATAAATAACGTATTTTAATAATTTCTTACTCTTTAAGCATAAAGAAGTCAACATATGTATGCATGAGAGGATGGAAGTGATGTGCACATGGGGGAGGGGCCTTGTCCATACATGGCGAAGGGAGGAAGTGTGTTGGAGAAGCCTAGAAATAGTGACAAAAGTGATGTGTTCAGATCTTCCTTTTTCCTATAAATACCCTACCATTTTCTCTTCCTTTTCATTCGTTTTTCTTCTTCATAATTTTCATGGCTTCCATTCTAAAACAAAATAATGTCCAAATTTATTTTAAAAGAAATAAAATCATAATATATAGTTAAATATAGTTAAACACCTCAAAACAAGCTCGAATCTCCATCTCTCCACCTCCTAAACCCAAGACACCACCATTCACCACCCTAAGCCATGAGCTCCACCTCTTTACCACCATAGGCTATGAGCATAATGGCTTGGCCGAGCCATTTCAAGGATCCAAGCTCAATTTCATGGAGTTTTATTTTGAGATAGGGGAGCTATAGCCGATTTAAAACTAGTTCGAAGGGGAAATGAAGGTGAGAACTCCTATAACTATTATACTATATGTTGGATGATGATATGATGTTGCAAATGGATGTTTAATATGCTTTGATCATCAAGTTTGGTTGTTTTCATATGAATATGGAATATATATGCAAGTCACGACTATACACGTCGATAAACACAAAAGGAAATCACTTTCCTTGAATTAATGAATTGGTGTATATGGAATTATTAAATCTCTTATAAATGGTTTAAAATGTATTTGAAATGTTTTGTAAACATTTAGAGGTGTTTTGGTGAAGTTTGGAAAGAAATAGAAAATTTGGTCAAAAATAAGTGCGTCGTGTAACAGTAGTTCGCGATTTCTCGCTGTTAAAGTCAAACAAATGTAAAAGTTGGAATATAGCTCAGAATTCTTCGAGATAAGAATTTTCCAAACTATTATATCCATAGTTTTCCAATGAATAAATAAAATCGAGACTCCGATAAGTAGATTTTGAAATATGAGTAAAACAAGTTTTGGAAAAATCCCGAATTTGCAGTTCGGAATCCAAAACGGGTTTTCTTTGAAAATGATGTTTAAATGTTTAAAAATGTGGAATAAATCTTATAAATCCTTTAAAATGTTTTAAAAGTGATTTGAGTAATAAAAGTGAATTTTCAAAGAATAAAAAGTCGTTTTGATCAATATAGCTTAAAAGGCACTTTTATATAACTTTTAAAATATAGTTTTAAACTTATCGATTCTTATCCAAATCTTTTGAAAATGTTTTCAAATGGATAATTAAGAGTTTTCTTAATAATTTAGAGGATTTCTAGCTTATTAAAGAAAGATCAAATAAATGAATTAAAGAGAAAGCTTTTATAAATAGTGGTCTAATCTTGGCTCTAAAAACCAACGAGTAGAGTGGATTGTTCTATTCGCGAGATCCGGATGTGAAGTGCTTAAACTAAGGATATGTTCAGGAGCAACCAATGCCCTGGCTCACCTAGCCTCTTTCCAAGGAGAGGGATAGATAAGGTCGAAATGTCGGAAACGAGTTAAGTATAAAAGATTTAAATTTTCCAAAATTAAATACAACTTGGATTTTATAGAGATGATCTTCTTCTACTCGGTGTTAAAGCACAAAGAGGGAACTCATACTATTTGTGGAATTTAAAAGGTGATTTCACCGTTATTTCACCAATAGTATTTGTTGAATACGGGGATTGATATTGAGTAGAATTAGATGATTTCTATAGATTCTGCTCACTTAATATTTACTGGTTTTAGATCAACACCCTAGATGAAATGGTTTCAACTAAATCAAAAGTATAAGGTTTGAATTAAGAAATCTTTGTTAAGATTTAAATAAAATGATTTGGAATTAATTTAAATCCCTATACTTAAAATTTATTGGTTTGGATTTATAGTAAACGATGTCTTGAATAACATTGTTTTTGATCCGTGTTAAAAGTTATGACTTGGAAATATTTGTTAAGATTTAAATAAATGATTTGGAATGTTTTCCTAAGAAAAGATGAAATGATTTGGAATTTAAAAAGTGTTCTAAGTAATCAAAGATTTGATAAGAGAGGTTTGATAGTTCCGTATATACCGGAAAGAATGTTTTAGAAATATATATCTCCAAAAGAGATTTTGATAAAAAGAACTTAATTAATTAAAGAATGATTCCCTATTCACAAAACCTTTTTTTCGATGATTGGATCGAAGAAACCGGGGTCGGATCTGGGGTAATTCCTATCCGAAAACCACTTCGAACCAATGTATGCATTCGAAAAATGAAGACTTGATAAAGAAAATTAAGGATGAAGAACATGGATTTTCGAGATGAAAGGACAGCTTGTTGATGATTCTGGTTAGCTCCCAAATACTAAAGTAGTGGTGGTCCCTTCATTTCTAAAACTCTTTGTGTTGCAAGGACCTTTTGCTACTAATCCTAGGATTAAATCCCGACAGGATGTGGTAGGAGAGTGCCTTCGGTTTCGTTCAGTCCCAATATGAACTTGTATGGACGAATGTTTGACATTGCATTCTTGAGATTTCATTGTTGACATTTATAAACGTACATCTATTTGGTGGAGGAGAATGCAACTTCTCTCAGCTTAACACCCTTCTTTGAGATGTATGAGCTCGAAGGTTGTATGTTTGTGGAAGTCAATATTGATCGATGGAATGGTAGTGTGGCATTCAAAGGAAGATGATGTGCTATTTGAAAGGTAATCGTTACCTCAAGCCTCACACCCGGAAATGACTAAAATAGGGTAGATGCGGCAAGGCTATGTGGCTCGCAACCATTAAGGTATGATCATCCGTTTCTAAATATATTTCTTCCCGCTATGACGTTTAGGATGTAAATTAATGAGGATGTATGCTACGAGGATCCTCGGATAGGTTTGTAACGACCGAGGTGATGACATATTCGGTACTATCTAGGAAGAGGTAGGCCGGTCTTGTGTTGGTCGAGGACCATCTATTGGGCCTCGGTACATTCCTCTAGAGATGTACTGCCAGAATGTAGTCCCTTCACCTGGTCATTTGTACGGAAACCCATTCTCCAATAAGAGCATGTACGATTTTAGATGTAGAAAGTGTTCTATTACAAGGTGGTATGATGGAATTTAATAATGTAACAATTTTGGCCCAGATTAATAAATTTACTTGAAATTTTTTTCAAAGATATGTCAGTAATAATAACATCAAGTATTTTACGTTGAATGTTTTGGTTATCATAAGGTAAAAACCCGTTCCGTGTTGATGTGCGGCGTGGTCTTACGAGATACCCTTTTGTTTTCAAAATGCGCATTTTGAGTTCTTACACCAGTCCCATGACGGACCCGGAGTTTATTTTTCTTTTCCTTAAACTTTGGGTGCCCTAATCTTCCCGGGCAGCCTAGTAGTCAAGTTTAGCTTAGAAGAAGCTGGATGGAGCCTGAAGCAGGGAGTTAGAAGATTTGCGATAGTATTCCGCATTGTATGGATAGGAATTTATAACTGTCCATGTTTAACTCTGATAAATATAATTTAATTTCCACTGTAAAGATTATTTGTAGGAATAATGTATGTGAGATTCTGTTTTGTCTTATTTTTATTTTTTACCCTTGAGGATCCGCTTCTTCGGCGCTTGGATTTGCGGCACATGAATATCGAGGATGTATTAGTGTCGATTTCTAGGAGTCGAAGAAAGGGGTTGTCACATCGTGGTATCAGAGCTTAGGTTGAGTAAATACCTGAGCCTGATAGGGGTAAAAGACTCATCAGAGATAGGGTTAGTAATACCCTAGGATGAGTAGCTCATTAGAGATAGGGTTAGTAACACCCTAGAATGAGTTTGAGTATATATATAAGCGTGTATTTGTTAATAAAATATACAAATGAATTCTGTTTTATATGAAATCATTTTACCCAAAATAATATATATGTATTTGAAAAGAAAAGAATATTTTGGTAAAATTTTCAAAGAGTTTTCAAAATAATAAAACTTATTATACAAAGGATTTTTAAAGCCAACTTTAGAAATGAACCCCGAACCATTTTTCTGAGTATTAACCATAATTCTCTACCTTTGAATACGCTAGCAATTACCTACTTCTTGTGTCTAAACGAATAATTGTTTTCTTATAAAACCATATAAGAGAAGTTATGAAAAAGGGGAATCCTCTAGGGCAAATTGGAGCGAAAATGATAACCTTATAGTTCTCTCTAGCGATGAAAAGGAACAACCAATACATCTACCTAGCAATGGTGGATCTCCGATTAGAGAAAACTATGCCTCGTATACATGTAGGGATGAAGATAGGTACCCAATTGCCGGAATGCTATACCAACCCCAGCTCCAGAAATTATTATAATCTCCAGCGACGACGAACCCAGGCAGCCTCAGAGGGAAATTGGGTAGCTAATCCCGCTAGTTCCATCTTGGAACCCATAGATGAGGATGATCCAATGGGAGAGAAATCAGAACTAGTAGAAGAGGAGGTAGAACCATTGGAGGAGGAATCTGAGCCAATGGAAGACCCGAACACTATCATATTGGGCGAGTGCAGCAATGTGTTATGGAATATGGACGAGTAGAATGCTATATGGCAGGGTGCATCGTCTAGTTCATACATAAACTGGGATGCAATAGGAAGCAACTGTAACGACCCGTATTTTTACGGATCGAATGATTGAAACCGGTGTTATTTGGACAATAGTGTTGTAGCTTGAATCGAGTAGAAGATAAGTCATCACAAAGTCCAGGCGAAAATTTTGACTAAGTCTTAGGTCATAGACGACCTAAGGAGTTAGGTCGCAGCATTTGTGGCGACCTAAGAAGACTGACCGAGTTAAGAAGAGTAGGCGACCTAAGGATTGGAGCGACCTATAGGAGTTGGCGAGTTAAGGAATGAAGCGACTTAAGGATAGGCAGACTTACGTAAGTTACCGACCTAGGGGAGTTAACGACCTAGTAGTTAGCAAGTTAGAGTAGTTAGGTCGTAAATCTGTTAGGTCGTAAGTCGCGACTGTTGTTAAGTCGTTAGGTCGCATGTGTGTTAAGTTGGCCATAGTTAAGTCGTAAGTCGTGTCCTTAGGTAAGTCGCGCATCTCTTAAAGTCGCGTATAAGTTAGGTTGCAAATACGTTAAGTCACGCAGGTGTTAAGTCGTGAGTCGTAAACCGTTAGGTCGGCAACAGTTAAGTCGCGCGCTTGTGTTGCGTTGAGCCATAGGTCGCTGGGTATATTAAGTCGTAGGTCGCTGGGTATATTAAGTCGTAGGTCGTTGGGTATGTTAAGTCGTAGGACTGAGAGGCTTAAGTCGCAACCCTGTTAAGTCACGTGGGTGTTAGGTCGGAGATGTTGCTAGGTCGTAGGTCGTGGATGACTTAGGGAAGGCGGATGAGTTAAGGGGTTTTCAGCCTATAAATAGGAGGGTTTTTCTCACTTTTTGGGATCCGGATTTTGAAGCGACGAAGTGCTGCCATTTTGAGAGCTCGACTTCTACACTTCTTCACTTCTTTTCTCCACTCTAATCTAGTGATTCCTTCCATCCAAATCGAAGATCAAATTGAAGATCCAAGAGCTTAGATTGAAGATTTTCATCCATCGAAGAGAGATTTCATCGTTTGAAGCGGATTTGTGATAGATCGAGTTAGATCCTTCGCTGTCCAGATCTGAAGTGGGCTTTTTTTAAGGTGTTTAGGTGATTTGGTGAGTGGTGATTATCTCTCACACGGATCCAAAGGAGTATATCGGATCGTTGGCTTGATTTGGTGTTAAAGTAGAGATTTCCATGCATTTTCCTAATCATATGTGTAGATCCATATAGATCCATTGCTCATGATGATTTGACATCCATTTTACTACATGTTAACCTATGCAAGTTCATTCATCAAGATTATAGAGACATTGCTCATGTTTTCATGCTTGTTAGACTTTCGACTCTTTAATTACGAAATTGCCATTGTTGTTATAATTGTCTATTTAGATCATATTTGAATGCTTGTTTTACTTGGATTAATGTTTGACTTGATTGATTGCTATGAATTAGATGATTGATGATTTGATTTAGACCGAAGATAATTCAAAAGCTAAGAGAAAGACTCTTGAATTGGGAAAGCTGCTCGTGGCATATGTAGCGGATGATGAAGCTCTTATGCATAGATTTGATGATGATGTGGAGATGAGGCTTTGCGAGGATGTGATGAAGCGAAGCATGATATGAGATAGTCTTGGTCTAATCCAGACGGGATCATTCCAAGCAGATTGATAACTCGGTGAAATGTTCGAGTTGAGGATAATGGTTTGCTCGAGATGCGCTTGAGCTAGTATGGAAATAGTCATCGAGGAGGATGACTAGAAGGCTGAGATCTCATCGTTGTTGAAGGTTCTAGCATGCTCAAAGCAAGAGTACGTTGGGCAGATTCGATAGTCCCTGAAGGCTACTGATTGGTAGTCAAGTACTCTGGGCAGATTCGATAGTCCTAGGCACGGGTAACGACGACGTGCGGGAGTAATGTCTAGAACCAGGGTTTCCATTAGCCCTTGACGGACGGCTGAAAGAATGTGCCGGTCATTCAATTAACGATGATATCGAAGCAATGATAACAGTGATAGCCAGAGTCATGGATGTTTGGTTGTATCGTCATTCGGTCTCAAGAGCGGTATTTTCTGGGTGCTTATCTGATCTTGGTTTAGGCCTTGGGGGTTTGTACTTGGAAAATATCGCCCTTGACTCGAGTGATAATTGCTTTACTTTAAATTATATGCTCTGCTATGTTTGCTTCTGCTAAGTATGTGTCTGGGGGCTATCACTGTAGAAAGAGGTGGAGTGGAAGGGTTGTATTCCTATTCCTTTTCCTTTATGCTCTTTTGGTATGTTGTTAGTTAATTTACTGCTCACTAAGACTGTTGTTTGACTCAAGGCTTTATGTTTAACTCTTATTGCCTTGGGCTGTTCGTCCATTTTGGGACGGGCAGACTAGGTAGCAGGTGACAGGTGCTATTCTTGCTTTCCACGATGTTGATGTCGAAGACGAGCTGGAGGCTTGCATATTATCTTCTTATTATATGTACTTTGTATAATTCTCTGAGTGATATGTAGTGAGGCTTGATGTATTGACTATTCAGATGTTTGTATTCAACTATTATGAAGTTTTATATGATGATATTCTATTCTGTAAAGCTTCACTATATATATTCTATTGTATTTTGTCCATGCGCTGTGAGTAATACGATAGATTCTGCTGTTTTAATTTACCCTGACAATCGTCCATGGTCGCCTGGCACACTTTGCAGCGCACTTTCTCTAGGTTCAGTGCAGGGGTCATGGGCGATCGTCACATTTGGTATCAGAGCTTTGGTTAATCGATTTTACCCAACGCTCGCTGACGTAACTACGTATGAGAGACGTAATTGTATTTTGATGGATGATTACTATATATAATATAGTAGATTAGAAGAGTTTGAGTCTTTTAAGCAGTTGTTTCTCATGATGTTCTGACCATTCCTTTTTATAGATATTGAGAATGAGTCGAAGAGGGAGACCAGCTGCTAGGGAAGGCCGTGCTACTGAGGGGGCTGCTGATTACGCTGCTATGTTCGAAGCAATGATGACTTCGATCATGAGAAGGATGCCAGCTCCGGCCCATCGGTGGATGTTGGAGTTCAAGTTCAAACTCCAAAACCGGTGGACTTTGCTAAGTTGTGTAAGGATTATACTGCTCTTGGAGGAAAGGTTTTCTTGGGAACAGAATCAACCATTGAAGTCCAGAGGTGGATAGATGCTTGTAGAAGGATTTTTGGTGATTTGGGAATTGAGGATGCAACTAAGAGGAAGTTAGCATCAAGACGGCTTCAAGGGAGAGCTTCTGATTGGTGGAACTCTATCACCATTGATACTTCGGAGGAAGAGATTACTTGGGAGCAATTCCAAGTCAGATTTGAAGCTAAGTTCATTTCTACAGCTCAGAAGTCTGTTTTGTTCAAAAAGTTTGTGGAGCTCAAGCAAGGTGGAAGACCAGTTCTTGAGTATGTCTCTGAGTTCGAAGCTTTGTCCAAGTATGCCCGGTCGTATATTGAATCTGCCTACAAGAAGAACGAGAAGTTTGTGACAGGCTTGGACAGTTATCTTGGGAGACAGTTGGTAGATCATCTGGACGATCCATTTGAGAAGCTTGTGGAGAAAGCTCTCAGGCATGAGAAACTGTTTCCTAAGGAAGGATCTGTTGTTGCTGTGACCAGGGAAGAGTCTAAACCACAGCAGGGTGGAAACAAGAAGAGGAAGCAGCAACAGCAGAAGGGTAAGGATGGCCAGAAGAAGCCGAAGAGCGAAGTGACCTGCTATAATTGTCAGCAGAAGGGCCATTTCTCTAGGGATTGTAAGAATCAGAAGGTATCGATGAAGTGTCACAACTGTGACAAGCCGGGGCATGTCAGGAAGAATTGTCCAGAACCGTGAAGGGACAAGCAGATTGTGCAGGCTTATGCTTTGGGAGCTGTTCCATCATCTTCGAAAGCTCCTACCGCTAAAGAGAAAGGAACGAGTGTGGTGGTTCAAGGTACTCTTTCCATATGTGGTGTTCCAGTTAGAGTGTTGTTTGATACCGGGGCGTCGCATTCGTTTGTTTGTAATGAACTTGTAGGCCGGTTAGGTTTGGAACCAGATATTGTTGATAGGCCATTGGTTGTGACTAATCCAGTTGGGGGTTCGTCTTGTTTGTGTATGTTATGCCGTGGTCTGATTGTATCGAGTCATGATTGCTCTTTTGTTTGTGATTTTTTTGTTCTGAACTTTGCGGGGTTCGGAATTATTTTGGGTATGGACTGGCTCAGGAAGTATGCGGCAAAGGTTGATTGTGAAAGGTTGGAGGTGACAGTCGGGAATGTGGAGGGGCGAAAGATTGTGATACGATGTAAGCATGAAGAAGGCGTCTTCATGAGCTTCATGTATTCGCTGGTTGTTCCACGGGATGGACTGTCATCTGTGCCAATCGCTACTGGATTTGAGGATGTCTTTGACGAGGTCAAAGGGTTACCGCCGCATAGAGAGATCGAGTTTCGTATATATCTAGTTGAAGGAGCCAGACCTGTTGTGATGCCTCTTAGGCGGATGGCGCCTAGGGAATAGCAAGAGTTGAAGGTGCAGGTTGATGACCTTTTACAGAAAGGATTCATTCGGCGTAGTGTGTCCGAATGGGGTGCACCAGTTGTATTCGCAACCAAAGCGGATGGGTCGTTGAGGTTGTGTGTGGATTATCGTGAGTTGAATAAAGTGACTAAGAAGAACAAGTATCCATTTCCGAGAATAGATGACTTGTTTGATCAGCTTCACGAAGCTAAGGTGTTTTCTCAGATGGATTTGGCAACGGGATTTCACCAGTTGAGAGTGGCTAAGGATAGTGTGCCGAAGACTGCTTTTAGGACACCATCCGGTTTCTTTGAGTGGTTGGTAATGCCGTTTGGATTGACTAATGCGCCAGCATATTTTGTGGATCTTATGAATAGAGTGTTCAAAGATCAGTTGAGCAAGTTCGTGCTAGTGTTCGTGGATGATATTCTGATTTATTCCAGAACTGAAGAAGAGCACAAGACACACTTGCGTATTGTTTTGGAAATCTTGCGGAAACATAAGCTGAAGGCTAAGTTTTCGAAGTGTCACTTCTGGAAGAGTGAAGTGAGGTTCTTAGGCCATGTTATATCTGGAAATGGAATAGCGGTTGATCCCGCCAAGGTGGCAGCAATCCAGGATTGGGGTAGACCTAAGAATGCATCTGATGTGAGAAGTTTTCTTGGATTAGCAGGATATTATCGACGGTTTATCAAAGACTTCTCCAAGGTGGCTGCACCATTAACAGGATTGACGAAGAAGAACCAGGTGTTCAGATGGGAAGATAAGTGTGAGCAAGCTTTCAGAATCCTGAAAGAGCGACTGACGAGTGCTCCTGTTTTGACTATTCCAAGTGGGAATGATGAGATGGTGGTTTACACCGACGCATGTGGTACTGGACTTGGAGCAGTGCTGATGCAAAGGGATAAAGTTGTTGCGTATGCAAGTCGACAACTGAAGCCGCATGAAAGGAATTATCCGACTCATGATTTGGAGTTAGCGGCGATTGTTTTTGCTCTGAAGATGTGGAGACATTATCTATTGGGGGTTCGATTCGAGTTGTTTATGGATCATAAGTCGTTGAAGTATCTTTTCTCCCAAAAGGATTTGAATCTTCGGCAGCA
The DNA here is from genome assembly GCA_030737815.1 of Allium fistulosum. Taxonomy (NCBI): domain Eukaryota; kingdom Viridiplantae; phylum Streptophyta; class Magnoliopsida; order Asparagales; family Amaryllidaceae; genus Allium; species Allium fistulosum. The sequence goes on from CM060904.1 coordinate 697,922,531, forward strand.
ACGTTGGCTAGATTTTTTAGCATCATATGATTTTGGTATAGCTTATACTCCAGGAAAGGGTAACGCAGTGGCAGATGCGTTAAGTCGAAGACATGCAGGGTTGGGAGCCATGTTTTCAGAATGGAAGATTCTCGAGTATTTAGCTGGATTTGACTTCAGGCCTAGATGTGAATTGGAACCTGAGATGTTGGCAAACTTATCGATAAGACCGACTCTTGTGGAAAGGATTGGCGAGAGCCAAAAGCGAGACGATAAGCTTGTCAAGATTATCCATGATTTGGAATCTGGATTGGACCCAGAAAAGGATAAAGGATTCGAGGTCGATCGAGAGGGTTGGCTTCGGAAGCAAGGACGACTAGTTGTTCCCGATATCGATGAATTGAGGAATGAAGTTCTGAGGGAAAGTCATCACTCGAAGTTGACAATTCATCCAGGTGGAAATAAGATGTATCGGGATATGAAGAGAACCTATTACTGGGAAGGTATGAAGAAGGATGTTGGAAATTTTATTTCCAAATGTATGAACTGCCAGTTGGTAAAAGCCGAACAGAAGAAGCCAAGTGGATTGCTTCAGCCACTAGAAGTTCCTACATGGAAGTGGGAGCAAATATCGATGGGTTTTATTGATGGACTACTTAGAACAAGAACGGGAAATGAAGGGATTTGGGTCATTGTAGATCGTCTGACTAAAAGTGCAAGATTCATTCCTGTTCGATCGACTAGGACTGCATCAAAGTTGGCAGAGTTGTATGTTAAGTGGATAGTTCGATTCCATGGTATTCCGAAGAGTATAGTGAGCGATCGAGACCCATTGTTCACTAGTGGATTTTGGAAGAGCTTCCAGGAAGTTTTGGGGACCGAGTTGTGTTTGAGTACAGCTTATCACCCTCAAACAGATTGTCAGACCGAGAGAGTCAACCGAGTTTTGGAAGATCTCCTCAGAGCTTGTGTTTTGGATTTCGATGGATCATGGGAAGATCACCTTCATTTGGTGGAATTTTCATATAACAACAGTTACCAGTCAAGCATTGGTATGGCACCGTATGAGGCATTGTATGTAAGACCGTGTAACTCTCCGACATGTTGGTTAGAGACCGGAGAAAAGTTGATATTTGGGCCAGAAATGATTCGACAGACTTCGAATTGCATAGAGATCATTCGGCGACAAATGAAGGCAGCCCAAGACCGACAGAAAAGTTATGCCGATAAGCGTCGTAAGGATTTGGAATTCGACGTAGGTGATATGGTCTTTGTGAAGATTTCTCCACTGAAGAATGTTATTCGATTCGGGAAGAAAGGAAAATTGACTTCGAGATTTGTTGGACCATTCCCGATCATCGAGCGAATTGGAAAGCTCGCCTACAGATTGGAGTTACCAGAGAAGATGTCGGGTGTGCACAATGTTTTTCATATATCGTATCGACGGAAGTATGTGCACGACTCGAATACAGTAGTTTCTACTGATAGCTGTGAAGATTTCGAGATTGATCCAGGCGATAAGAGACCTCGTAAGCCGCTTCGTGTTGTGGAAACTGACACGAAACAGCTTAGGAGGAAGGTAGTTAAGTTGCTCAAGATACAATGGAGTGATGATGATAACGACTGTACATGGGAGGAGGAAGAGAGGATGAAGGCAGCTCATCCTGAACTCTTCGAGGTATGGCCCTAAGGTGTCGTGTCATCCAACGAAATTGTAACTTGTTCTAGTTTTAGAATTCTGCATGCTAAGCTAGAATTGGATGCGTGGTTTGTTGATTGCTATGGATGGTAGGCATGCGGAATAGTCTTTGATTGCTCTGTTGTTTGGAATTTCGGGGACGAAATTCCTAAGGGGGAGAGAATGTAACGACCCGTATTTTTACGGATCGAATGATTGAAACCGGTGTTATTTGGACGATAGTGTTGTAGCTTGAATCGAGTAGAAGATAAGTCATCACGAAGTCCAGGCGAAAATTTTGACTAAGTCTTAGGTCATTGACAACCTAAGGAGTTAGGTCGCAGCATTTTTGGCGACCTAAGAAGACTGACCGAGTTAAGAAGAGTAGGCGACCTAAGGATTGGAGCGACCTATAGGAGTTGGCGAGTTAAGGAATGAAGCGACTTAAGGATATGCAGACTTAAGTAAGTTACCGACCTAGGGGAGTTAATGACCTAGTAGTTAGCAAGTTAGAGTAGTTAGGTCGTAAATCTGTTAGGTCGTAAGTCACGACTGTTGTTAAGTCGTTAGGTCGCATGTGTGTTAAGTTGGCCATAGTTCATAAGTCGTGTCCCTAGGTAAGTCGCGCATCTGTTAAAGTCGCGTATAAGTTAGGTCGCGAATACGTTAAGTCGTGCATGTGTTAAGTCGTGAGTCGTAAACCGTTAGGTCGGCAACAGTTAAGTCGCGCGCTTGTGTTGCGTTGAGCCATAGGTCGCTGGGTATATTAAGTCGTATGTCGCTGGGTATATTAAGTCGTAGGTCGCTGGGTATGTTAAGTCATAGGACTGAGAGGCTTAAGTCGCAGCCCTATTAAATCGTGTGGGTGTTAGGTCGGAGATGTTGCTAGGTTGTAGGTCGTGGACGACTTAGGGAAGGCGGATGAGTTAAGGGGTTTTCAGCCTATAAATAGGAGGGTTTTTCTCACTTTTTGGGATCCGGATTTCGAAGCGACGAAGTGCTGCCATTTTGAGAGCTCGACTTCTACACTTCTTCACTTCTTTTCTCCACTCTAATCTAGTGATTCCTTCCATCCAAATCGAAGATCAAATTGAAGATCCAAGAGCTTAGATTGAAGATTTTCATCCATCGAAGAGAGATTTCATCGTTTGAAGCGGATTTGTGATAGATCGAGTTAGATCCTTCACTGTCCAGATCTGAAGTGGGCTTCTTTTAAGGTGTTTAGGTGATTTGGTGAGTGGTGATTATCTCTCACACGGATCCAAAGGAGTATATCGGATCGTTGGCTTGATTTGGTGTTAAAGTAGAGATTTCCATGCATTTTCCTAATCATATGTGTAGATCCATATAGATCCATTGCTCATGATGATTTGACATCCATTTTACTACATGTTAACCTATGCAAGTTCATTCATCAAGATTATAGAGACATTGCTCATGTTTTCATGCTTGTTAGACTTTCGACTCTTTAATTACGAAATTGCCATTGTTGTTATAATTGTCTAATTAGATCATATTTGAATGCTTGTTTTACTTGGATTAATGTTTGACTTGATTGATTGCTATGAATTAGATGATTGATGATTTGATTTAGACCGAAGATAATTCAAAAGCTAAGAGAAAGGCTCTTGAATTGGGAAAGCTGCTCGTGGCATATGTAGCGGATGATGAAGCTCTTATGCATAGATTTGATGATGATGTGGAGATGAGGCTTTGCGAGGATGTGATGAAGCAAAGCATGATATGAGATAGTCTTGGTCTAATCCAGACGGGATCATTCCAAGCAGATTGATAACTCGGTGAAATGTTCGAGTTGAGGATAATGGTTTGCTCGAGATGCGCTTGAGCTAGTATGGAAATAGTCGTCGAGGAGGATGACTAGAAGGCTGAGATCTCATCGTTGTTGAAGGTTCTAGCATGCTCAAAGCAAGAGTACGTTGGGCAGATTCGATAGTCCCTGAAGGCTACTGATTGGTAGTCAAGTACTCTGGGCAGATTCGATAGTCCTAGGCACGGGTCACGACGACGTGCGGGAGTAATGTCTAGAACCAGGGTTTCCATTAGCCCTTGACGGACGGCTGAAAGAATGTGCCGGTCATTCAATTAACGATGATATCGAAGCAATGATAACAGTGATAGCCAGAGTCATGATGTTTGGTTGTATCGTCATTCGGTCTCAAGAGCGGTATTTTCTGGGTGCTTATCTAATCTTGGTTTAGGCCTTGGGGGTTTGTACTTGGAAAATATCGCCCTTGACTCGAGTGATAATTGCTTTACTTTAAATTATATGCTCTGCTATGTTTGCTTCTGCTTAGTATGTGTCTGGGGGCTATCACTATAGAAAGAGGTGGAGTGGGAGGGTTGTATTCCTATTCCTTTTCCTTTATGCTCTTTTGGTATGTTGTTAGTTAATTTACTGCTCACTAAGACTGTTGTCTGACTCAAGGCTTTATGTTTAACTCTTATTGCCTTGGGCTGTTCGTCCATTTTGGGACGGGCAGACTAGGTAGCAGGTGAAAGGTGCTGTTCTTGCTTTCCACGATGCTGATGTCGAAGACGAGCTGGAGGCTTGCATATTATCTTCTTATTATATGTACTGGATGTTCCGCTGCTTTGTATAATTCTCTGAGTGATATGTAGTGAGGCTTGATGTATTGACTATTCAGATGTTTGTATTCAACTATTATGAAGTTTTATATGATGATATTCTATTCTGTAAAGCTTCACTATATATATTCTATTGTATTTTGTCCATGCGCTGTGAGTAATACGATAGATTCTGCTGTTTTAATTTACCCTGACAATCGTCCATGGTCGTCTGGCACACTTTGCAGCGCACTTTCTCTAGGTTCAGTGCAGGGGTCATGGGCGGTCGTCACAGCAACAGTGAGGAGATGGAAGAAAAAGAAGACGAAGGAGTCGGTGAATTTGAAAATCCATGGGCAGAAATTGTGCAAGGATTAGAGGAATTGGAAGAGGGACGAATCATACCAGGAGTACCAGTAGGCTTGGGACAAGTCCTATGGGATCAGCCATGGTTACCCCAGAAAATTGAAGAAGCACAAAAGGAGGATGGCAACGAGGCCGATGATGAGTTGGATAGTGAAGAAGCGGGAGAAGGGGAGGTAATTATTGATTTGGGATGTTGGAGTCCACCTTTGTCTTCGAACTCAGAAAAGTAGGAATAGAATCTGGGAAGTATGTATGAGTAGTGTGTTTTGTTTTGATGTAGTATTTTGAGTTGTAATGGTTTAGTGAGGAAAGGGGGATCTTTTTTTTGGACCCTAGTGTTGGAAGGATTAAATGATGTAAGAATGTAAAGATTTATAAAATGATGGTTGTCCCAACTTTTTACTAGTACCAATCTTTAATAAATAGTTAAAGTTGAATGGTTTTTGGGTTTGTTGTAAACGATGTTTTAGAAACATTTGTTTTTAATCCCTTGAATAAAACGTTGGAAGAAATTTTATGAATATATTTAGATCTATAATAAAGGGATTTTAAAAGATAATAACAAGTATTAGAGTTTTTATAAAAAGATGGAAGATATTATAAAGAGAAGTTCATTTTAACAATGTTTTGGTAGTAATTAATTTAATCACTTTGATCATATTTTAAAGTAAGTAAAAAGTGTTAAGTAAATTATGAATATACTTAAAGCAATTGAATAAGTATTTGAATATTTTTATATATTGAAACTGTAAAGGTAAAGAGAATATATATATATATATATAAACGAAGTTTAATTAATAAAGGAGTGCTAATTGATAAAGTAAGTTTTAATGAAATAAAGAATGTTTTCACATTTAATATTGGGAGTTTATAATGATTTATTAATTTAATGAATTATTGTGGAAATAAGTTTTCCAGAAACCACTAAGATATGTTTAGAAATGTAATATAGTAAAAGGATATTTGTCTTTTAAAAAAGAAATGTGTTTTTAAGTATAAATATTTGGAAATAAAAATGTAAAATGGTTATGTATAAAGAAGTATCTTTATGAAAGTTTTATGAAATGTTTTCATAAATTTTTTTTTTGAAAGGTTAATAAACACATACGAAATATGTGGATTGTTTTGTCGCAGGATTTAATCTATGATTCGAGTGCAGAACTTTAACATGTCTTGACACTTATCCGAAAAAGAATTTATCACTTGATTCTTGACGATGAACATTGATAAGGGTTATGGTTAGATGCTTGAGTTTTCTATCATAGTTGAGAGCTATGCAAGGAGAACTAAAGTTCGTATCAGGAAGCATGGTCAGAGTCCGCACTAAAGGATCAAGGGATCAATAATAGATCGAAAGTAAAGTTGTGGATTTGAATAGGAGATCGAATCAGATATTGTGTACAGATGATCTATATACATCATATGGATGTAAGTAAAAAAATAAATATTTTGGGAAAACCTTTAGGTTTTGTTTAGGTAATTACGGGGACGAAATTCTTTTAAGGGGAGAAGTCTGTAACGACCCGCCAATTTATCACTTTGATAAATTGAATTTATTTTTAATTAAAGATAATAATACAGATAATATCCTTTCAATTAATGATAAGTAATAGTAAACTAATTTTGAATAAATATTTACAAGAATATTTTCCTTAAATTTATTTCAAAAAAATAACGTTGAATTTAAATCATTGATTTATTTAAATTAAATTGAAAATTAATGATTTTAAATTATCCAAATAATTATTTTAAATGATGATAATTCATTTTGAATAGTTATAAAGTGATAATAAATTAATTATAATAGTTTTATAAGGATATATATTTGATTTGAAAATATAAGGAAAAATCAATATTGCTTTATCGGTATAATAGCAATTTTTGTAAATAATTTTTAATATAAAATTTTATGATTTTATAATTCAAATGTAATCATTTTAGTTGGGTTAAAATGATAGGAAATTTATTTTTAAATTTTGTTTACAAATATGTGTACGTTAAAGTATAAGTGAAAATGTGACCGATAATTGGTTCGCTGGATTTCAACGGTTTAATGAACAAAAGTTATTCGAAGACGTTCGAAATGTTAAAACCCTACATATACATACATATGATAACATACATATATAAAAATAATTTTTTTGAGAAAAATGTGTGATCCTCTAGAATAGGGGAGAGCACACATGTAAATATGTATATATCACAGAAGATAAGGTGCTGCCAACATGCCTAGCAAGTAGCTAATCAAAGTACAAATAACAAAGAAAATGACTCAGGCACCCCTAGAATGAGCTCCGGCAAGGCCACCGTCCATTACACCCAAATATTGAGCTCCGACAAGGCCACTGTCAGGTATTGAGGTGTTAGAAGTACCTAAAAAACTATGGAACATCTCAGAGCCAATGATACTAGAAGCCAGCTCCAACTGAGAAGGAAACGCCACGCTGTAGACTAGGAAGAAAGGAAACGCGAAAGGTCTGGAATGGAAATCCCCACTTTGTAGACTCGGTATAGCTAGAGGGAGCGCCTCGCTGCAGTGAATCCTCTAGAAAAAAGAATGTCACGGTGAAGATGTAGAAGAACTGAGAAGAACTCCTCCCTACAAACAGCAATCCTGCCATCAGCAATCCTGTGAACCTACAAAAAGAATCTAACACCATTGCTGGCCCAAACCTATATCTGAAAAGGAACTAAATAAAATAATAAGAATAATACACATATATGTATATAAATATTATTTATATACATATATATGTATTAATGAAATAAAAGTAAAGATACAATAGCTAAGCAAATAGGACAAAATCAAATAAAATTAAAAATTAAAAAGAATCCATGATGAAAAGAAATTAAAGTTTTATAAACTAAATCAAAAAACAAACTAAAACAAATTAAACACATCCTTATGGTCCTTTGATCAAAAGGATATCATTATAAATAGTGAAATCATCATTTAAGTCTGAAAAAATGTTAATATTACAATTATTAATGACAAAAATATTATTTTTATGTTTAAATAACTTGATATTATTACTTACCATATTAAGATACTCTTTAAAATGATTATTTTTAGCTAGTTTGTATTTAGGATTTGAGATCCAATTAAAACAAAATGAAGAAATATAAAAATCAATTTATTAAAATGATTATTATTATTAAAAATTCTCTGATTTCTCTCAAACCAAGTATACCAACAAATTACAATGAATATAGTGTCAAGTAAAAATCTATTTTTCATTTTAAATTTAAATCTAAAATTATTCCAAGTAATTGCAATTAGAAATTTTAGTTGTAAGACTAAAGTTAAAGATTTTGGGAGTATAATCAGAATGTAATAAGTATCCATGCAATCAAAGTATATGTGTTTAATATCTTCAAAATGCAGATTACAAAAATAACATTTATTATCAATTTGCATATTTTTTCTTTTTAAAAATTCTTTAGTATGAAGTTTTCCATGCATAATTAACCACATATGAATTTTAGATTCAAGAGGAGCATTTGTTTTCCAAATAAATTTAAACGAGTTATAGGTTACACCTGAGAAGTTAAGAAATCTATAAAAAGAATTAGAAGTATATTTCTTACTCTTATCCCATTCCCAACTAAAATTATCCTTTTCATTATCAATATTATATAAATTCAATCTAGCATAAAGCAAAGAAAGTTGCCTAAGAGTATTACCTACTAAAATTCCAAGGGGGGTTATTATTAGGACAGAAAACATCTAGAATTAAAGTTACAAATTTCATAAAGCTCATTAAATCTTATCCTAAGAGGGATAACTGAAATCAAACCATCATAATGCCAAAAAGAAGTACTATTTCCTGAATGAACTATTGTATTAGTACCTAGATTAAAAATTTCATGACATTTTAAGATTGATTTCCAAAAATTAGACAATTTACAGTTAACTGTATGAGTAATTTTATGTAGATTATTACTACCATTATAGTAATATTTAGTAATGATTTCTTTTCAAATAGGATTATCATTACTATCCTTAAATTTCCATAACCATTTACCTAACAAAGACAAATTCATGTTATGCAAATTAATGACTCCTAAACCACCTTCCTTTTTGGATTTACAAAACATTTCCCAATTAACTAAATATTTAATATTACTATTAGAGTTTTCCCCACTCCATAAGAAATCCCTTCTAATTTTATCAATTTTGTTAATCACCCAATCTGGAAAAATATGTAAAGACATCCAATAGATTGGGAGAGCTGATAAAACAGAGTTTATAAGAACTAATCTACCCACTCTCGATAAAAATCTCCCATTCCAATTAGAAATCTTATTTTTAATTTTATCAATGATAATAAACCAATCATCATGCTTAAGTTTAGTTAGTCTAATCAAGAAACCAAGATAATCAAAAGGAAAATTCATAGTTTACAATTAAGCGTATTAGCAACTAAATTTTCAACCTTATCAAAATCATTTAAAACTAAAATCGAACTTTTATCAAAATTTATTTTTAAACCGGATAGAAGTTCAAAACTATATAAAATAAATTTCAGGGTAATTACATGATTAGGCAAATGAGAGGTAAATAGCAAGGTATCATCCGCAAATTGAAGGATAGAAAGACCATTGCGCGAGATTTCGCTACCAACACTCCCTAAAGCACCATTATCAATAACTTTTTTAATTGTCCTAGCGAAAACATATGTGGCTAAGTTAAACAAAAGAGGCGATAAAGGATCGCCTTGCCATAAACCTCATTTAGATTGAATTTTATTACCTAAAATACCATTAACCCTAATACTAGAGTAGCCAGTTTTAAGTAAAGACATTATCCAGCTAATCCATTTATGACTGAAACCTCTAGCATGTAACATATCAACTAGAAAATCCTAATCCACTGAATCAAAAGCTTTCGCAAAGTCCAGTTTTAAAATCGTGTAAGTAATATTATTCTTACAACAGTGATTAATGTATTCTTGAACAACAGCCACACCATCTATGATATTTTTCCCCTTGATGAAAGCAGTTTGTGAATAGTCAATTAGATCATTCATTCTTTTACTAAGTCTATTAGCTAAAACTTTTGAAATAATTTTAACGGAACAATTAATTAAGGAAATAGGTCTAAAATATTTTAGATTATTATCTCTTATTTTTTTGTGCAATAAAATAACATTTGCAAAATTAAATCTACCTAATTACAATTTTCCATTATAGAATTCATTAAACATGTTAATTAAATCGAATTTTAAAACATCCCAAAAAACTTTGTAGAAGAAAATAGGGAACCCATCCAGACCCGGGGATTTATCACCAGGCATGTCATTTATAGCTTTCAAAATTTCCTCTTCAGTAAAAGGATTATCAAACTTCGAAAGGTCAATGTTATAATCAGAAAGATAAAGATCATTCCATCTAGCATTAATTCTATGCTTATTTTTATTACTGAAAATATCTCTATAATAGTTAGTAAAAGCCTTATTAAGATCTCTTTGATCTACCAATTCCTCATTATTTACAAAAATAGAATTAATCGTATTACTACGTTTTCTACCATTAGCCATATTATGAAAAAGTTTGGTATTGTTATCACCTTCATTAATCTATTGAATTCTAGATTTGTGTTGCCACATAACCTCCTCTTTTTCTAAAATTGAATTTAGCTCTTCTTTTAGATTAGCCAGAACGTTACGCTCACTTAGATTTAGTTGTCTAGTTTCTTCTATCTTGTTAATGTTAAGCATTTCAGAAAGGATATTTTCTTTATTAATTTTAATATTAGCAAAAACGTTCTTACTCCAATTTTTAAGAAAGTTCCTAAGACCCCTAAGTCTTAAAACAAATTTTTTTGCAGAATTATCCATATTTCTAATATTATAAAAGTTCATTGAAATCCATTTATTTCTTATTAAATTCGAAAAATTGGATTCTAATAACCACATTTTTTCGAATTTAAAAGATCTATTAATGACTCTATGTTGATCACATGTAAGAATGATAGGACAATGATCAGAGTAAGTGTAAGGCAAACCAGAAACTCTACAAATAGGAAATTTATCCTCAATTTCATCCCTAACAAAAAACCTATCGAGAAGGGCCATAGAAGGGGATTCCCTAGTATTACTCCATGTAAAAACTCTATTAGAAAGAGGAATTTCAGTCAAATTAGAATTAATAATAAATTTGTCAAATTCCTCCATAGCAAGGAAATCACCTTCCGTGGTGACCACTCTCCTAAAAAATGCGTAACATTGAAATCACCCCTTAAAATCCAAGAACCAGGAGCTAAAGATCTAAATTCTAGACATTCATTCCAAAGAATTCGAAGACCAATTTTTGAGTTTGGTCCAAAAACATTAGAAATATTTAAAATAGAATTATAACTAAGGTTAATGAGAATAATGTGCAGTGAGTGTTGCTTCGAAATACATTGGAGCAATTTAAATGAGTTATCACGCCACCCAATGAGAAAACCCCCAGAAGCGCTAACAGAAGGTAAATAAGCACATTTCCTAAAATGATAACACCTAATCTTCTATAAAACTGAATATCAAGACATTCAATTTTAGTTTCCTGTAAAAGCACGATGTCAATAGAATAGTCTTTAAAGAAAGCTCTTATTTTATCTGTGACGACCCGTAAATTTTGATATTTGAAATTGGAATATTTAATTGATTTTAAATATTCAAATGTGAATTTTTAACGTGAATTTCAAATATCACTATTTATTTGACAATTTAATTTTTTAATTTAAATTACTAGAAATTGGGTAAAATGCCAAATCGGGAATTTTAAGCTTGTTAAAAATAATTTGAAGGCTGGGAAAATTTACATTGATAATACTGAAGGTGATAGAACTTTTTAAATTGAATTCGGAAGTGTTTTGTTCAGTTTTAAAAATATATCGTTTAAATTGACATTTAAAAATAGCCTTCCAAGGCACAGTCTCGGAATTCGACGAAACTAGTTCCATTGGATCCGTAATATGATATTATTTTCGGATTTCAAATTTCGGAGTGTTTGGAGGTATCGTGTGGTCTCACGGAATATAAACGCATTGAAATCTATATTGAAAATTCAATATAATAATTGGGTTAAAAAGCTATCTTCTCCATACAATCGAGTTAGGACTCGAAACCTTTCCCATTGTGTTCGGAATAGGGGTTTAACATTATAAACGCCTAGCGGCACGCCTCAATAGGATGTCAAAATATTGAGTTTGGATTTCGAGACGTTTAAATTTAAATAATATTATATATATTGTTTGACTGGTCAAACATCTTCACTCCAGAACTTTCTCACATCACCTCAAATCACTGTGCGCTCCCTTCTCAAGCACGCTTTTCTCTTTTTTTATATGAAAGCCGAAAACTAAAGAATTAAAAAAAACCCTTCTTCATTTACAAATTGAAAATCGGAGAAACAATAAAATTAGTGGCCAACCACACATCTTCTGTCCTCCCAAATTCTTAAATCAAATTTATTCCCTCAATTAAAAATCATAAATTCGTTGCTTCGAGTTTGTACAGGCGAGAGTTTTAGTCCCTTATGAGTTTTGTAGCGTGCGATAATGTTTTGGTAAATCGATTGCTTGGACGAGAATATGGTGAAACTAGGGTTTCATTTTCATAGTCAGGGAGGGCGAATTAGGCGAAGGTGAAGGCGCGGTTGCGTTTCTGGTTTCGAAGCATGCACTGCTCACCTAATTTCTACAAGGCCGATCACCTATCATGGAATGGGACTTTGCACTGTCGCATGTGAGGCCGGTGGGTCGATTCGAGGTGAGGCATCGGGCTAGGAGTTGTGGTGATGGCTGAAGAGTTTGTGCGATGAGGAATTCGAGTAGGGTTTCTCGAAGACAGGTCAGGCGATGGCCATGGACGTGGTCAGGCGATCGAAGATGGGTTTTCGTTCGGGAGATGGTCGTGGTTGTTTTCCGGTGAGTGTTTAGCAGTAGTCGATTTCTTGGTAGCCTTTATTTTATTTTATTTTGTGGTTGATTAAACTGTTTTAGTTGCAAACTAAAACGACAAAATATATTAGGCTAAGTTTTTATTTAAAACCGGTTAATTAAAATTCATTATTTCAGTCTAAAGGTATATATATGTATATTTACAGTAAAGAGAAATACAATCTATACAGAAAGATTTTTGAATATATATATAGGAATTTTAAAATACATACTAGTTTAAATTAAAATTGTTAAATGGGAATTTAATTGTTTGATTTATTTCGAATATTGATAAACTGTATAAATATTTATACAAGGTTTAAAACTATGGAGAAACAAGTCGAGATTTGGATTGGAATTGCAAACATCAAAGGTGAGTTAATCTCACTCATTTGGAATGCCCTTTTAAATTTAAATAGTTAAATTTAAATCATTGGTTGTTGTTTGAGTTGATAATTTATTATCAGTATTGGATGGGATATATTATATATAGTAGTATATATATATTGGAGTGATTGATTCCCACATTATATAGCGGATGAGACCCTATGCACCGCATAATAGCGGATGATATTATATAAACCCATATACCGCGATATTCCACCTCGAAGTGGAATTGGTATTGTGCTAACATCTGTGGATGTAGGGAAACAGGTTGGAGGGATCCAACTGGATTCCTCAAAATTATTTAGATTGTTTAATATCCTGTGTTATGAATATTTGATATCCTGTGATGAATTATACTGATAATTGGAATATTGAATGCTATGGTTTGCTTGAATATTTCGGTACCCTAAGTTAATAAATATATAGAATTGGATTTTTGAAAAGCAAATAAAGGAGTGAATTTTTAAGTAAATAATTATAGAGAATTTAAATAAATTAAAGAATGAATTGGGAAGGGATAAAAGTGATTTTTAAAATTCTGTTAAATAAATTCCGAGTATGGGAAAGGGAATTTTAAATAAATAGAGAAATATTAAATTTTAAAACTTAAGTGATATTATATCAAGAAATAAAGAATTTATTTTTAAATTCAAGGTTTGAATTTATTTAAAAGGATAAAGAAGGAATTTGGGAAATCTGATATTGTTATTTTCAGTTAAAAATATTTTAATCATAATGAAGAAGTAAAATCTGAAGTTAACGGATTTGAAATAAATGGAGTAAGTAAGGAAATTTATTTCAAAGTGAAGTAAATTGGAAATCAATTTAAATTGATTTAAGTGTTTGGAATTGGAATTTTAAAGAGAAGTGAGATTTTGAAATTCATAAACTCGGTTTATAAAGTGAAATGGATATCAGTGGATATTTGAAAGTATAAATTTCACGGTGGGAATTTATAGAGGAATGGGAATTTGATTTAAAAATAAATAGTGATTTATTTTTAAAGGTATGGAAATGGGAAGTGCATTTCCCTGGAAAGCCGAGTATATTTTAAAGGAGACTTTTTATGTATAAGTTAAAGGCTTTAAAAATTTGTTATAAAGAAATGTTTTAGAAAATGTATTATTAAATGTTTAAAGTATATTTTATAATAAAGTGTTTTTTTGTTATTTTGTTATTTTGTTTAAAATCCAAAGTACGTTTTCAAAGCAAATTTTAAAATATAAGTTAAAAGTTTTAATGTTGTTTTAAAAAACATGTTTTAGAAAAATTATTATTAAATGTTTAGATTTTAAAGTAGTATTTCTAAAATTTTATTATAGTAGTAATTATTTAAAGGTGCCTTGAAATTTTGTTTAAATGGATAAAAATTTAGTTTTATATTTCATAAAGTAGCTTCATTTCAAATATTCTTAAAGTATATATATTTGAATAAGTATTAAAGTAGTTTTAACTTAAATGTCTTAAGGATATTTTATAATAAAGAGTTTAAATTATTTTAAAATCTAAAGCTTTTGTGCTTGGTGTTCCAGTGGAAATAAATATTTGGGAATTTATTCCATGAGAGAAGACGGCTTGAAACTGTTTTCAAAGGATTGAAAAGTGGAAATATATCTTGCGAAGATATTTTGAGATTAATAAATAACTTGGGAAATTATTTATGTTTTTTGGATGTTTTGTGGATGTTAATTGATAGTTAAATAACCGACTATCAATATTGGCCAATGCGCTGATCGTTTCGAAGAGACCGAGATCGGGATTTATTTCTCGAAAACCACTTCGACCCGGTTTGTACGTTTTGTGGGGAAACGAGTTTGAATCGAAGATGGTACAGTGAAGTGCAAGGGCTAGTCGCTACTAATCCTGAGGGTGATTCCAAAATGGATGTAGTACGAATAGTGCCTTCGGTTCTGTTCGAACCCGGGACGGACTTGTATGGATGAATGCTTTCAGAACATCGTCAGGCAGACGATGAGCATTCTAAGTGAAACGTTCTAAAAAGGTAACGCTTAGCCTCAACCCTTATCAACCGGGAATGACTGAAAATCAGGGGTTATGCAACAAGGCTATGTGGGCCGCACCCATTAGGGTGAGGTCATCCCTGTCTAGATGTCCCTTTTATTTTGGCTTAGTGGTGTGGTTGCTGATCCCAACCGTGGGGTGATCTTACTCAGAATTATCCAGTAAGGGGTAGTTCCGGTCTTGTGTTGCAGGGGATCGAGCGTGGTCCTCGGTACGCTGATCTAGACCAGGTACTGTGACAGGTGGTACCCCAGTGCCTAGTCATTAGTTGGAAATCCATTCTCCCTTCGTGCCTTTTACGGATTTTGTTTGTATAACCCACTTTGTGGCTAGTATGCTGGAATTTAATCATGTAACAATTTCAGCTATTTGAATAAGTATTTGTATATAGACACTATTATAATATCAGACGGATTTGATAAAAAGCGTTTTGGCTATCGTAAGGTAAAAACCCGACATGTTTATTTGTGGCGTGGTCTTACGAGATGCTTTTGATTTCAAAGGATTTTGAAACTTTAATAATCAATTTGAGTGTGGTTTTCTCACGCTGGTATTCTAGACTGACTCGGGTGTTATTTAACTATAATGCTCGGGTCAGACCGAGTATTATAGATTACAGGAAAGGATGTTGTGGAGCTCAGGAAGCGAGCTGGATGGCGATATGTACTTCCGTACTTATTTTAAATATTCTGCTGTGTTAGATTAGCTGTGTATTCAGTTTTGTGAGGATAGGTTATGATTTATGTCCAGTTGTGTGTTATTGATTGTGTGTACTCTGATGATGTAATGTATAAACAGATTTGCTTTTGTGTAAAATCAGTTATTAACTATTATATATTATTCCACTGCGATTGTGAGATTCTGATGTTGTTTTTATTTTCTTCTTCTACCTCTTTCTTCTTTAACCCTAATGGTTCGTATTTTCATTCACTTCGAGTCGATATGTTGGAAAATAGTGTCGATTCAAGGGGTACGGATTTGCGGGTTATCACAGTGGTATTAGAGCTTAGGTTGGCGATAACCTTGGCTCTGGTGGGGATTACTCATTGAAATAGAGTCCATAGTACTCTAAAATGAGTTTGAGTGTATTAATGGATATGAGCGCGTATTTGTTAGTGAGTACAAAATTTGTTGTTTCTAAACTTTTAAACAAGGTAAACCGACATAGTATTGTTTTAAAATAGGGTAAATGAAATAATTTTTCCCAAATTGATTTTGTATATAAGGAAATAATTTTTGTAAATTATTATAATATCTGGTTGCTTGGTTGTTAGGAAGTGATAATATTAAATTATTATCGTTTAAGAGTAAAATTGAATAAGAAATCGAATTATAACCAAAGTTAAGGGAATAAATTCAGATAATAAAATGAAATTTGTAAATGTGAACTATAAATATAGTTTATAATTGGAAATGAAATAAAAATTCCAGAGTAATATTTGAATATGAATTGAAAGGGATTTGGAATTTGAAATTTTGGAAATTAAATTCCTTTGAGTTTGAAAATGAATTTCAAAGATTTTGAAGGAAAAAATGGTGATATTATTTGGAAAATATTTTTGAATAGGATTTGAAATTTGGTGATATTTAGAATTTAAAAATATTTGAAATATTTTTGAAAGAAGTAAAAGCACTAAACTCTTTCGGTCACTGGAAAATAACTTCGGTGATGACTGCAGCATCATCGTTGTTCATTTTCGAGTTTTCAGAAGAGAAATTGCTGCCAAATTATTTTAAATTGGAATGGTTTAGAAATTTTTTGAAGATTTTAGGAAAATATTTTGTTAACGACGAAACGATTTCAAATTGAATTGGAATAAATAATCTTCGATGACTGATAAAGAAATAGAAGTCCATTAAATTAAATACTCTAGGCTAAATAATCTCGAGTTAAAATCTAAAAATGGAAGGAGTAAGCCAAAATAAAATTTATTTGGTATTTTGGAAAGTGAAATAGGAATCTAAACTCGGATTATAAATTATATTGAACTCAAGTAAAATAATGAAGTGATATTGAAGATATAAATCAAATATTGAATTGGAAGTGGGAGTAAACTAATTTGGAATAAATTAGAAATTGAATATGTTGGTGAGATATGGAAATGGAATTTGAATTGGTTAAATGAAAGTTGAATTGTGAATTAGTAATGGAGTTGGAAATGAACTCGAGTTATAAATAAAATTCAACTTGGATTGTTGGTGAATTGAATATAGTTGGAAATGTTGTTGAATAAAATAGAGTTGGATTGAAATAGTGATGGTTTAACTTATAAATAAAACTCAAGTGAGTAGAAATAGATTGAAATGGCCTTGTAAATTAATATTGGATGAAAGCTCGACTTAAGTAAATTGTGAAATGGTTGTTATCAAGATTTTATAAAATGATTCTAAATAAAACTTGTTGGGTTAATGAAATGGAATGCAAGTTGAATGCCAATTTGAAGTGACAAATGTTTGGGTTGTAAATAAATTGTAGCATGAGTATTTGATGAAATCAATATGGAATGTTCTAAGTTTAATAAATTGATTTTGAAATCAATTGAATTAAATATGAGTTTGTTTTGCTTAAAAATGAATTGAATGTAAGCATGTGAGTTGTTAACCATTCTGATTAAGTAAAACGATGGGTGATTGGTTGTAAGCAATTAAAATTAATGTTAGTACATTGAAATTTCTTATGAAAAGTGTTAGTGTGCATTGCTTTTAGTATTCATGGGTTGTAGTTGTTTTAAAGAGTGAAATGATAATGAATTTCATATATTTAGTACTTACATGTTTTAATTGAGTAAGTATAGGTTTTTGGAAGCTGTTTGGCTGGATTGGGTCATGCAAAATGCTAAAATAATAATCCGCTTGCTTAAAAATGCTAAATAAGGTACGCCTACGCAATAAAAATAGGAAATATGAACTGTTTTTGTTTTTCCGACCGTGTGGGTCGATGTATATATATTTATATCTTTTGTCAAATTGCAAAAGCTCCTCCGTACAAAGGAGACTCTGCCAAAATTTTCCGAAATTTTGGGAGATAGAAATTTTTTTGGAATTTTTGAAAATTTTCAGTAACGACAAATCATTTCAAATTTGAGTTTGAGATAAGGTAAATTGAATTCAAATGGAATTGTGAAGGCAAAGTGAATAGAAATTGATATAAACTTTAGTAGTGAAAATAAATATAAGAAATATTTATATTGGACTTAAGAAATGAATGGTGAAGTTCTTAAGTAAATTGGTATTGGGAATATACTAAGTAATTTTGGAATGGAGAAATATACTAAGCGAATAATTGAATGAAGATTAAAACTGGAAGTTGTGACAAGGGAAAAGTGTGAATAAGTGAATAAGTGAATAACAATCGAAATGAAGGTGAATAAAAAGGAAATTGATATAGATGATAATCAATTGGAATTGATACGTAGGATGTACATATATTATTTTATTCGCATAGTGATTTGATCCGGATTCGAGCACAGAATTTCGGGGTAATTATACCGATCCGAGTTAGGATTTTTCACTCGATTTTCGACGGCGAACCCTGGATATGGATTTTGATTGATTCTGGATATTCTCTATCATAGTTTGTGGCTATGCAAGGAGAATGATGGTTTCTGATCAAGAAACCAGATCTGAGTCCGCACTAGGAAGTCGGGTGGAAGATACTAGTTCGGAAGTGAAATTGTGTGATCGAGTGAGCGATCGAATTTGATATTGTATACGGATGATATATGTACATCGTACGGACTTGAATGAAATAGATATTGGAAATTTTGTAAAGAAATGTATAAAATGATTTTGAATGCTGTGATTGGATATTATTGCTAAGTGAGGTACAGGTGTTTTAAAGGAAAGGAAAGTGGCGTTTTTAATTTCAGAAGATAAATTTGAATTGCCCGACAAAAGGTATGTTTTTAAATTGGCATATAAAATTTGATGATTTTCTGATCTAGCCACTTAGCCTTTTGTTTTCTTTTGAATTTGGGGGCCCGTAGAGGCATTTTGTAGTTGTATCGAGCTAGCCGCGCAAAGGAGACGTTGGCAAAAAATTTCAGAAATTTGAGGAGTTAGAAAAATTTTGAGAAGGTTTTGATAATTCAAAATTTGGTTTCAAATTTAAATTTGAATTGATAAGTAAGTAATATTATTTGGAACTTATGGATTAGTTTGGGAAGTTAGTAGAATTGATAGTGTGTCTTTAATAAAAATATGGTTTAGGAAATTGTTAAGAACTGTTGGTTTTGGAAGTAATGAACGGGTTATGGATCATTCTTCTTAACTAGCAATTTCAAGGACGAAATTCTTTTAAGGAGGGAGGAATGTGACGACCCATAAATTTTGATATTTGAAATTGGAATATTTAATTGATTTTAAATATTCAAATGTGAATTTTTAACGTGAATTTCAAATATCACTATTTATTTGACAATTTAATTATTTAATTTAAATTACTGGAAATTGGGTAAAATGCCAAATCGGGAATTTTAAGCTTGTTAAAAATAATTTGAAGGCTGGGAAAATTTACATTGATAATACTGAAGGTGGTATAACTTTTTAAATTGAATTCGGAAGTGTTTTGTTCAGTTTTAAAAATATATCGTTTAAATTGACATTTAAAAATAGCCTTTCGGGGCTCAGTCTCGGAATTCGACGAAACTAGTTCCATTAGATCCGAAATATGATATTATTATCGGATTTCAAATTTTGGAGTGTTTGGAGGTATCGTGTGGTCTCATGGAATATAAACGCGTTGAAATCTATATTGAAAATTCAATATACTAATTGGGTTAAAAAGCTATCTTCTCCATACGATCGAGTTAGGACTCGAAACCTTTCCCATTGTGTTCGGAATAGGGGTTTAACATTATAAACGCCTAGCGGCACGCCTCGATAGGATGTCTAAATTTTGAGTTGCAATTTCAAGACGTTTAAATTTAAATAAAATTATATATATTGTTTGACTGGTCAAACATCTTCACTCCAGAACTTTCTCACATCTCCTCAAATCACTGTGCGCTCCCTTCTCAAGCATGCTTCCCTCTTTTTTTTATATGACAGCCGAAAACTAAAGAACGAATAAATTAAAAAAAACCCCTTCTTCATTTACAAATTGAAAATCAGAGAAACAATAAAATTAATGGCCGACCACACATCTTCTTTCCTCCCAAATTCTTAAATCAAATTTTTTCCCTCAATTAAAAATCATAAATTCGTTGCTTCGAGTTTGTACAGGCGAGATTTTTAGTCCCTTATGAGTTTTGTAGCGTGCGATAATGTTTTGGCAAATCGATGGCTCGGACAAGAATATGGTGAAACTAGGGTTTCATTTTCATAGTCAGAGAGGGCGAATTAGGCGAAGGTGAAGGCGCGGTTGCGTTTCTGGTTTCGAAGCATGCACTGCTCACTTAATTTCTACAAGGCCGATCACCTATCATGGAATGGACTTTGCACTGTCGCGTGTGAGGCCGGTGGGTCGATCCGAGGTGAGGAATCGGGCTAGGAGTTGTGGTGATGGCTGAAGAGTTTGTGCAATGAGGAGTTCGAGAAGGGTTTCTCGAAGACAGGTCAGGCGATGGCCGTGGACGTGGTCAGGCGATCGAAGATGGGTTTTCGTTCGGGAGATGGTCGTGGTTGTTTTCCGGTGAGTGTTTAGCAGCAGTCGATTTCTTGGTAGCCTTTATTTTATTTTATTTTGTGGTTGATTAAACTGTTTTAGTTGCAAACTAAAACGACAAAATATATTAGGCTAAGTTTTTATTTAAAACCGGTTAATTAAAATTCATTATTTCAGTCTAAAGGTATATATATGTATATCTACAGTAAAGAGAAATACAATCTATACAGAAAGATTTTTGAATATATATATATATATAGGAATTTTAAAATACATACTAGTTTAAATTAAAATTGTTAAATGGAAATTTAATTGTTCGATTTATTTTGAATATTGATAAACTGTATAAATATTTATACAAGGTTTAAAACTATGGAGAAACAAGTCGAGATTTGGATTGGAATTGCAAACATCAAAGGTGAGTTAATCTCACTCATTTGGAATGCCCTTTTAAATTTAAATAGTTAAATTTAAATCATTGGTTGATGTTTGAGTTGATAATTTATTATCAGTATTGGATGGGATATATTATATATAGTAGTATATATATATTGGAGTGATTGATTCCCGCATTATATAGCGGATGAGACCCTATGCGCCGCATAATAGCGGATGATATTATATAAACCCATATACCGCGATATTCCACCTCGAAGTGGAATTGGTATTGTGCTAACATCTGTGGATGCAGGGAAACAGGTTGGAGGGATCCAAATGGATTCCTCAAAATTATTTAGATTGTTTAATATTCTGTGTTATGAATATTTGATATCCTGTGATGAATTATACTGATAATTGGAATATTGAATGCTATGGTTTGCTTGAATATTTCGGTACCCTAAGTTACCAAATATATAGAATTGGATTTTTGAAAAGAAAATAAAGGAGTGAATTTTTAAGTAAATAATTATAGAGAATTTAAATAAATTAAAGAATGAATTGGGAAGGGATAAAAGTGATTTTTAAAATTATGTTAAATAAATTCCGAGTATGGGAAAGGGAATTTTAAATAAATAGAGAAATATTAAATTTTAAAACTTAAGTGATATTATATCAAGAAATAAAGAATTTATTTTTAAATTCAAGGTTTGAATTTATTTAAAAGGATAAAAAGGAATTTGGGAAATCTGAAATTGGTATTTTCAGTTAAAAATATTTTAATCATAATGAAGATGTAAAATCTGAAGTTAACGGATTTGAAATAAATGGAGTAAGTAAGGAAATTTATTTCAAAGTGAAGTAAATTGGAAATCAATTGTAAATTGATTTAAGTGTTTGGAATTGGAATTTTAAAGAGAAGTGAGATTTTGAAATTCATAAACTCGGTTTATAAAGTGAAATGGATATCAGTGGATATTTGAAAGTATAAATTTCACGGTGGGAATTTATAGAGGAATGGGAATTTGATTTAAAAATAAATAGTGATTTATTTTTAAAGGTATGGAAATGGGAAGTGCATTTCCCTGGAAAGCCGAGTATATTTTAAAGGAGACTTTTTATGTATAAGTTAAAGGCTTTAAAAATTTGTTATAAAGAAATGTTTTAGAAAATGTATTATTAAATGTTTAAAGTATATTTTATAATAAAGTGTTTTTTTGTTATTTTGTTTAAAATCCAAAGTACAATTTCAAAGCAAATTTTAAAATATAAGTTAAAAGTTTTAATGTTGTTTTAAAAAGCATGTTTTAGAAAAATTATTATTAAATTTTTAGATTTTAAAGTAGTATTTCTAAAATTTTATTATAGTAGTAATTATTTAAAGGTGCCTTGAAATTTTGTTTAAAGGGATAAAAATTTAGTTTTATATTTCATAAAGTAGCTTCATTTCAAACATTCTTAAAGTATATATATTTGAATAAGTATTAAAGTAGTTTTAACTTAAATGTCTTAAGGGATATTTTATAATAAAGAGTTTAAATTATTTTAAAATCTAAAGCTTTTGTGCTTGGTGTTCCAGTGGAAATAAATATTTGGGAATTTATTCCATGAGAGAAGACGATTTGAAACTGTTTTCAAAGGGTTGAAAAGTGGAAATATATCTTGCGAAGATATTTTGCGATTAATAAATAACTTGGGAAATTATTTATGTTTGTTGGATGTTTTGTGGATGTTAATTGATAGTTAAATAACCGACTATCAATATTGGCCAATGCACTGATCGTTTCGAAGAGACCGGGATCGTGATTTATTTCTCGAAAACCACTTCGATCTGGTTTGTACGTTTCGTGGGGAAACGAGTTTGAATCGAAGATGGTACAGTGAAGTGGAAGGGCTAGTCGCTACTAATCCTGAGGGT
Source organism: Allium fistulosum (assembly GCA_030737815.1). Taxonomy (NCBI): domain Eukaryota; kingdom Viridiplantae; phylum Streptophyta; class Magnoliopsida; order Asparagales; family Amaryllidaceae; genus Allium; species Allium fistulosum. The sequence goes on from CM060904.1 coordinate 697,945,377, forward strand.
GATTCCAAAATGGATGTAGTAGTAATAGTGCCTTCGGTTCGGTTCGAACCCGGGACGGACTTGTATGGATGAATGCTTTCAGAACATCATCAGGCGGACGATGAGCATTCTAAGTGAAACGTTCTAAAAAGGTAACGCTTAGCCTCAAGCCTCATCAATCGGGAATGACTGAAAATCAAGGGTTATGCAGCAAGACTATGTGGGTCGCACCCATTAGGGTGAGGTCATCCCTGTCTAGATGTCCCTTTTATTTCGGCTTAGTGGTGCGGTTGCTGATCCCAACCGTGGGGTGATCTTACTCGGAATTATGCAGTAAGGGGTAGTTCCGGTCTTGTGTTGCAGGGGATTGGGCATGGTCCTTGGTACGCTGATCTAGACTAGGTACTGTGACAGGTGATACCCCAGTGCCTAGTCATTAGTTGGAAATCCATTCTTCCTACGTGCCTTTAACGGATTTTGTTTGTATAACCCAGTTTGTGGCTAGTATGCTAGAATTTAATCATGTAACAATTTCAGCTATTTGAATAAGTATTTGTATATAGACACTATTATAATATCAGACGGATTTGATAAAAAGTGTTTTGGCTATCGTAAGGTAAAAACCCGACATGTTTATTTGTCGCGTGGTCTTACGAGATGCTTTTGATTTCAAAGGATTTTGAAACTTTAATAATAAATTTGAGTGTGGTTTTCTCATGCTGGTATTCCAAACTGACTCGGGTGTTATTTAACTATAATGCTCAGGTCAGACCGAGTATTATAGATTACAAGAAAGGATGCTGTGGAGCTCAGGAAGCGAGCTGGATGGCGATACGTACTTCCATACTTGTTTTAAATATTCCGCTGTGTTGATTAGCTGTGTATTCAGTTTTGTGAGGATAGGTTATGATTTCTGTCCAGTTGTGTGTTGTTGATTGTGTGTACTCTGATGATGTAATGTATAAACAGATTTGCTTTTGTGTAAAGATCAGTTATTAACTATTATATATTATTCCGCTGCGATTGTGAGATTCTGGTGTTGTTTCTATTTTCTTCTTCTACCTCTTTCTTCTTTAACCCTAATGGTTCGTATTTTCGTTCACTTCGAGTCGATATGTTGGAAAATAGTGTCGATTCAAGGGGTATGGATTTTCGGGTTATCACATTATCACACTTATTTAAATCTTGTAAACCTCTGATATTCCAACTAATAATCCTCATACCAAGAGATCTTGCCCTATTAAATTCCCTACTTCTAATATAACGCTAAATCTACCTCAACATCAGAAAAAACTAAAGCAGTATCTCTAGCTAATTGATAGAACTCAGAAGAAGACAAACTACCTAAAGCAAATGATGAATATAAACTACCGAAATCAGAAAACATACCTGAGCCTAAATTCGTAGCACCACTCGTGGCTCTCGAATTAGGATACTCACACATAGACTGAGACTGACTACATCGGATCCTGGCACTGCGTCATACAGAACAACTAACATCCACAGATCTCCTACGCCTACCTCTCCTTGATGATGAGGCACAGGATGCAGATTTGTTGTCGATATCACTACATAGCACATTTGTTATGAGACAAGAATGCTGCAACTTTGAATTTTCCATATCTCCACTAACATTTCTAACAATAACATTGCTTTTTGAACCACTCGTATCATGATCAACAATAACTTTCTCCTCTGATCCACTCACATTTCCAACATTAAAAAACTTATTCAAAAAGTCACTCGCCTCTGAATGTCTTCCCAAAATAGCAGAACCCATAAAACTAACATCAACCGAATCACCATTCGCAACATGATCAACAATTACTTTCCCCTTTGATCCGCTCACATTACTAGTATTAACCAAACAAACATAACATGCATGCGATGAGGGCTTCCCATCAACTCCTGGGGATCTATTTATCAATCGATCTACCTTTTAAATGTTTTCTAAACATTTAGAAGATTTTTGGTGAAGCTAGGAAATAAATAGAAATTTTGGTCAAAAATAAGCGCGTCGCGTAACGGTAGTTCGCAATTTCGCGCTATTAAAGTCAAACAAATGTAAAAGTTGGAATATAGCTCGAAATTATTCGAGATAAGAATTTTCCAAACTATTATATCCATAGTTTTCTAACAAATAAAGAAAATCGAGATTCCGATAAGTAGATTTTGAAATATGAGTAAAACAAGTTTTGGAAATATCTTGATTTTGTAGTTCGGAATCCAAAATGGGATTTCTTTGAAAATGATGTTTTAAATTGTGGAATAAATCTTATAAATTTTTTAAAATGTTTTAAAAGTGATTTGAGTAATAAAAGTGAATTTTTAGATATAAAAAGTCGTTTTGATTAATATAGCTTAAAAGGCACTTTCCGTGCACTTTTTCGCAGCATTTTTCTATAACTTTTGAAATATAGTTTTAAACTTATCGATTCTTATCCAAATCTCCTGTAAATGTTTTCAAATGGATAATTAAGAGTTTTCATAATAATTTAGAGGATTTCTAGCTTATTGAAGAAAGATCAAATAAATGAATTAAAGAGAAAGCTATTATAAATAGTGGTTTAATCTTGGCTCTAAAACCCGACGAGTAGACTTGGTTTTTCTATTCGTGAGATCCGGATGTAAGGTGCTTAAACTAAGGAGATGTTCAGGAGCAACCAGTACCCTAGCTCACCTGGCCTCTTTCCTGGATGAGGGATAGATAAGGTCAAAATGTCGGAAACGAGTTAAGTATAAAAGATTTAAATTTTCCGAAATTAAATACAACTTGGATTTTATAGAGATGATCTTCTTGTACTCGGTGTTAAAACCTGAAGAGGGTACTCGTACAATTCGTGGAATTTAAAAGGTGATTTCACCGTTATTTCGCCCATAGTATTTGTTGAATACAGGGATTGATATTGAGTAGAATTAGATGATTTCTATAGATTCTGCTCACTTAATATTTACTGGTTTTAGATCAACACCCTAGATAAAATGGTTTCAACTAAATCAAAAGTATAAGGTTTGAATTAAGAAATCTTTGTTATGATTTAAATAAAATGATTTGGAATTAATTTAAATCCCTGTACTTAAAATTTATTGGTTTGGATTTATAGTAAACGATGTCTTGAATAACATTGTTTTTGATCCGTGTTAAAAGTTATGATTTGGAAATCTTTGTTAAGATTTAAATAAATGATTTGGAATGTTTTCCTAAGAAAGGATGAAATGATTTGGAATTTAAAAAGTGTTTTAAGTAATCAAAGATTTGATAAGAGAGGTTTGATAGTTTCATATATACCAAAAAGAATGTTTTAGAAATATATATCTCCAAAAGAGATTTTGAAAAAAAAACTTAATCAATTAAAGAATGATTCCCTATTCACAAAACCTTTTTTTCGATGATTGGATCGAAGGAACCAGGGTCAGATCTGGGGTAATTCCTATCCGAAAACCACTTCGAACCAATGTATGCATTCGGAAAATGAAGACTTGATAAAGAAAATTAAGGATGAAGAATAGGGATTTTCGGGATGAAAGGACTGCTTGTTGATAATTCTGGTTAGCTCCCAAATACTAAAGTAGCAGTGGTCCCTTCATTTCTAAAACTCTTTGGGTTACAAGGACTTTTCGTTACTAATCCTAGGGTTAAATCCCGACAGGATGTGGTAGGAGACTGCCTTCGGTTTCATTCAGTACCAGAATGAACTAGTATGGACGGATGTCTCACGTTGCATTCTTGAGATTTCATTGTTGACTTTTATAAACGTACATCTGTTTGGTGGCGGAGAAGGCAACTTCTCTTAGCTTAACACCCTTCTCTAAGACGTATGATCACGGAGGTTGTATGTTTGTGGAAATCATGGTAGTGTGGCATTCAAAGGAAGATGATGTGCAATGTGAAACGTAATCGTTACCTCAAGCCTCACACCCGGAAATGACCGAAACAGGGTAGATGCGGGAAGGCTATGTGTTTCACTACCATTAGGGTATGATTATCCCTTTCTAAATATATTTCTTCCCGCTATGACGTTTGCGATGTAAATTAACGTGGATGTATGCTACGAGGATCCTCGGATAGGTTGGTAACGACCGAGGTGAGGACATATTCAGAACTATCTAGGAAGCGGTAGGCCGGTCTTGTGTTGGTAGAGGACCATCTGTTGGGCCTCGGTACATTTCTAGAGATGTACTACCGGAAGGTAGTCCCTTCACTGGTCATTTGTATGGAAACCCATTTTCCAATAAGAGCCTGTACGATTTTAGATGTAGAAAGCTTTGTATTACAAGGTGGTACGCTAGAATTTAATAATGTAACAATTTTGGCTAAGATTAATAAATTTACTTCCGAATGTTTTCAAAGATATGTCATTAAAAATAATATCAAGTATTTGACGTAGAATGTTTTGGTTAGCATAAGGTAGAAACCAATTCCGTGTTTGTGCGCGGCGTGGTCTTATGAGATACCCTTTTGTTTTCAAAATGCGTATTTTGAGTTCTCATAATAGTCCCATGAATGACCTGGAGTTTATTTTCCTTTTCCTTAACTCTGGGTGCCCTAATTTTCTCGAGCAGCCTAGTAGTCAGGTTTAGCTTAAAAGAAGCTGGATGGAGCCCGATGTAGGGAGTTAGAAGATTTACTGAAGATCTATTGTCTATTTCTTCCACACTCTTGTACGATAGTATTTCGCATTATAAGGACGAGAATTTATAACTATCCCTGTTTAACTCTGATAAATGTAATTTAATTTCCACTGTAAAGATTATTTGTAGAAATAATGTATGTGAGATTCTATTCTGTCTTATTTTTCTTTCTTACCCTTGAGAATCCGCTTCTCCGGCGCTTGGATTTGCGGTACATGAATACCGAGGATGTATTAGTGTTAATTTTTGGGAGTCGAAGAAACGGGTCGTCACATAAGTGGTGTGACTATGACGATCCGCCTTTTCGACCCTCGAAGATCGACACTAATACATCCTCGGTATTCACATGTGGTAAATTCAAGTGCAGAAGAGGTAGATAATTGGGGGGTAAAAGAAAATAAAGATAGAAGAAAGAAAAAAAATAGATTCTCATATCGCATTTAACAACTTGTAATTATGTATATATAGTACACATAATCACTCTCAAAATGAGATATCAGAGTCATAGCAAGTACTAACCTAGCTAGGGACAGTTATAACTGCCTATCCCTATAAGTGCTGATAGATACTTATACATAATACAGCGGAAATAGAAATAGATGACTATCCACAAATGACCCTTCAGCTTCATGCTCCATGCTCCTTCCAAATGCTCCAAGTTATCTAACTACTTGGCTGCCCGAAAAAATAAGGCACCCAGAGTTTAAGAGGAAAAGAAGGGATTGGTGTGAGGAAACTCAAAAGAATGGATACTTTGAAAACAAAGGGTATCTCATAAGACCATGCCACACATAAACATAGACGGGTTTTTACCTTATGATAACCAAAACGTTTGCTATGTAAAAATCATGGATATTATTTTTAATGACATCCTTTGAAAACTCTTTCAAATAAATATATAATCTTAGCTGAAATTGTTACATTTATTAAATTTTAGCATAATAGGTTTACAACTAAAATCATAAAGGTATGTATTGGAGAATGGATTCCATACAATGACAAGGTGAGGGAGTACCTTCTGACAGTACATCTCTAGAAGAATGTACCGTGGCTCCAACCTCTATCAAAACAGAACCGGGTTACCTTTACCATAGATAGTACTGAATACGCCATCACCCCGATCGTTCCAGACCTTTACTGGGATTCTAAAGCATATACAACATACCCGAAATATAGCGGGTAATCTACTAAGGTGATGACTATATCCTAATCAGAGCGACCCACTTAGCCCTGCTGCATCAACCATGTTTTTGCCATTCCCGATGTGCGAGGCTTAAGGTAACGTTTTACCATTCATAGAACAAATCCCACTTTGAATGCCACATTTCCATTTCTATCAACACACTATTGATTTCCATAAAAGTACAGCCATTGAGCTCATACGTCTCAGAGAGAGGTGTTAAGTGTAAGAGGGGTTACCTCCTACACAATTAAGGAGATGTACTTTTGTAAAAATCACTGTAGGTGGTCTTAGAAATGCAATGTCAAACACTCGTCCATACAAGTTATCCAGGCATGGGACAAACTGAAGGCACTCTCCTACTACATCATGTTTTGGGAATCACCCCTAGGATTAGTAACGAGAAGTCCTTGCATCGAAGATTTTCTAAATTATGTACTACTACTACCATATGTATATAATATGGAAATCGAGGTGCTAGTGGCAAGTAGCCTTTGATTATGAAGATCTTCGTCATCAAAATCATTGCCTTTATCATGTTTTCACTTTCGAACGTATATTGATTCAATGTGGTTTTCCGATAGGAATCACCCAAATCCGATCCCGGTCTCTCCGAATCAATTATCGGTAAAACATCTTTTAGGGATATATCAATTCTTTTTCGGTATATACAAGATTATTAAACCTCTCTTTAACTTTGAAAAACACCAAATTATTTCTCATAAATCATGTCGGAAAACATTTTTGGGTAAAAAAGGATTCATGGAAATTATACTAATTTTACTCAATATTAATTTATGCATTCAACAAGTACTATTCGTCGAATAACGGTGAGATCACTTTTTAAATTCACACGAATATTACGAGTTCCCTCCTCGAAATTTACCTCTAAGTATAAGAAGATTATTTCTATACAACCCAAGTTAAGGAATTAGTTATGGAAAGTAAATCTTTTATACTTGTCTCGTTTCCGACATTTCGACCTTATTTATTCCTCGCCCAGGAAGAGGCCAGGTGATCCAGGGCACTGGTTTCTTCTGAACATCTCCTTAGTTTAAGCATCCCACATCCGAATCTCACGAATAGAAGAATCAGGTCTACTCATCAGCTTTTAGAGCCAAGATTTAATAATTTATTTATAACAGCTTTACTTTTTATCATTTACTTAAAATCTTTTTATATAATTATAAAACTTCCAAATTTTCTTTAAAACGCTTATTTATTTATTTGAAAATGTTTATAAAAGATTTAGGAAAAAACAGTTAAGTTAAAACTATAATTTGTATAAGTTATATAAACTATTATGAAAAGTGTTGCAAATAGTGTTTTCAAAGCTTATTTGATCAAAACAACTTTTCTTTCATTTTAAATTCCACTTTTACAACTCAAATCCTTTCTAAAACATTTTAGTATATTTATAGAATTTATTCCATATTTTTAAAGATTTAAAGATATCATTTCAAAGAAATTTCCTTTTTGGATTCCGAACCGCCAAACGGCGACTATTTTGAAAACTTGTTTTACTCATATTTTAAAATCTACTAAATGAAATCTCAACCCTTTTCTTTTGTTTGAAAACTCTGATTATAAGAGTTCGTTGAAACTCTTATTCCAAAGAATTCTGATTCCATCGTATAAATGGATTTAAACTATTATGGCATGAACTCGTGAACTGTTGTTACGCGACACACTTATTTTTGACTCCAATATCAATTCTTTTCATAACTTCACCAAATTGAGTTTTAGTGATTATAAACCAATTTAATGAGGTTTAATCATCTCGTAACACTTTTATAATTCATTTCAGAAAGTGATTTCCATTGTGTAATTTTGACGTGTATTATACGTGAATTGTTTACACATCCAAACAACCATATTTTCACAACCCAAACTTCACGATCGAAACATAAGAAACAATCATTCCAAACATATTATATCACCATCCATATCATAATATAAATATAGTTTTCTCATGTTCATTGGATATTAGACTTATGAAAAAAGACTATAGCTCCGCTACGATCAGAACAAGGCTTATGGAATCAACTACTATACCCTTAGATGGGCTCATACTGGACTTGTAGATGGTGGAGGGTTTGGCCTTGGTGGTTGTGGGGTGTGGCCGTGAGTAAAGAAGGAGGAGCAGAGGAGTTTTGAGCTTGTTTTGATGTGAAATGATAATATATATATATATATAAATTTAAATTCTTATCCACTATTTTTCACCATAAATTTCCTAAAACAAGAGGCCATTGAAAAGTTTGAAAGTGTGGAGGAAGAAGATGAATAATGGTGTTTAAAATGTGAAAGAGTGGATGAGGATTTATAGAAAAATTTTGAAAATAAATATCCAAATGTGCATGGACCAAATGACCTTGCCCACACCCTCCCCATCACCTCCCTAGCACACGGCTACCCAGCCTCCGCCATGTGTGTGAGTTGATGTGTGTAAGGAGTTGACATTTGATGGCAAGTTTGCTTTTTGACTTTGTAAATTTCATGATATTTTGATTTTTACTTTATGTAAATATAAATGTAAATGGTAAATACATATATATGTTATATGTATGTATATGTGTACATGTGACATGTAAGTTCATGTATATGTATGTGCAAAGAGAATAACAACATTGCACCGACTTTGAACAACTTCTGTTCGTTAATCCGTTGAAAATCGGGAAGCCAATTCCCGACCACATTTTCACTTATTAATTAAATTACATATAAATGTAAATAAAATTTGAAAATTAATTTCTTATCATTATTAATGAATTAAAATGGTCGTAATTGGAATTATAAAATCATATGAATTAATATTAAACAATTTTTTTACAGAAAGTGCTATCATATCGATAAAGCGATATCAATTTTCCTTATAATTTCATGTCGAATATATATATCATTATAAAACTATTAAAAATAATTTATTATCACTTCATAACTAATTAAAATGAATTATTATCATTTAAATGCAATTATTTTAATAATTATAATAATTACTAAATGATAAAATCTTAATTTAAATTCATAAGTCAATTATTAAATATGAGGCCACTATTGATGATGTCATAAATGCATTTTATTTCGAAAAATAAAATAATTTTTTTATTTCATATTATTGTTTAAATGGATAAATAAGTGTATGTATCTAGCTCTATGCGCGATTTCTGATAATTATAGAGCTGTTTATTGATAAAACGATTTTCGACCATTTTATCGATATTCCTTCAAAATTTATATTTTTATAAATATTTATTCAAAATAAGATTACCATTATTATTGTTCAAAACATCATAATCTATGTTTTAAAAAGCTTATATTTGAATATTTAAAAATAAATATAATTTATTAACTTGATAAATTTGTGGGTCGTTATAGTCAAATTATGGAAAAATTTATCGCTTGCATAGTTTCAGTAAAATCTAATTTTACTTATTTTTAGCAGTCCCCGATAGTGACAATTATGTACACCAATTCTATTCCTCATCACTTTGGACTAGTGGAATTTGATAATGGTCATAATTCCAATATCATCCATATTCAACTCTATAGTCCAAACACAAAGTCTTTGGTTCAATAATAACAATTATTATTTACCAAAATGCTCTATCCAGATACTTGGACTTTGAGTTGACTTGAGTTAATTGTGATACTAACCCCATATAACCAAGGAGACGAATCTTCTCTTGAATAGTACTTCACTTCCAATACTTACACTCGACCGAACTATAGTAATTCGATGGACACCGTGCCATGATTTGACTATAATCGAAGTGGAGCTTTCATATTGAAGCTCTACAGTATTCTCAAGGTTAAAGAACTAGTACATTAGTCACATCGATATTTTTTGTTTAACCTTAATTATATTAACCAATAGAAAACTATCGAGTGAGTCATTCCATAGTTATCCAAAAACTATAAGTGCGTAACCCTTTGGGGATATTTTTTGTTTGACCTTAGTTATATTAGGACTTATAGAATTTGATAATGGTCAAGGTTCCAATATCGTTCACATTCAACTTTATAGTCCAAACACAAAGCTCTTGGTTCAACAATAACAATTGTTATTAACCAAATTGCTCTGGCCAGAGATTTGACTTTGAGTTGACCATGATACTAACCTCATATAACCGAGGAGTCAAATTCTCTATTAAATAGTGTTTCACTTCCAGTGCTTCCACTCGACCAAACTAAGTTATTCGATGGACGTCATGCCATGATTTAACTATAATCAGAGCAAAGTTTCACATTAAAGATTGATGGTATTCTCAAGTCAAGATAATTGTGTAATATTGTCACATCGATATTTTCTGTTTGACCTTAGTTATATTAACCAACAGAGAACAGTCGAGTGGTTGATTCCACAGCTATCCAATAATTATCAGTACGTAACTACTTGGTGCCCCCAACAGCCATGAGTAATACACTGCCCAACATTTAGAGAGCGATACGTAATCTTGTCTCAATGGATGTATTGAAATCTAGTCTCAATACATCTTGACTATGAATATTTAAAAAGGATGTGTTTATTAAATTATGATAAATTGCTTATGATTACAACACATCATGATTACTATCTAACATACCATTTATGGATTTTCTATTAAATGTACTTAAATTAATATAACACGTTATATTAAGTATATAATTGAAAGAAAAACATGTTTTATTTTGAATGAGATTTTATTATAGAGTTAATAATTTACAATAAAATATAGAATTGCCGCTAGGGCATACCCCTATGTCTACCAGAGACAACAATTTGTTTCTCGGTGTGATGGAATAGGAATTCAAAACATTTTATGAACTGCCTATAGATTTACATAAAATAAATTTGATTTCGATTTCACAAAGCTTACATTCGTAATGTACATCGGACAACCACGTATCTTAAACTATTTAAGATGTGGATTCTTCCAATTTATATCTCGTATGGAAATGTAATCTCGTATTTGGTTGAAACAAGATTCAACATTATCAATCATTATTAATCATTATCAATCATACTTTATCCAATGAAGTATGTACTCCTTATCGATAGCATAGGGAGGAGTAACCTTGAGAGTGAATTGTATTGTTTCAAGTACTTATGAAACTCTTATCCATGGTACTCGTATATTAAATTAAATCAAATTGTTATAATTCCTTTACATGAATATGTTTTCCACTTTTGTTTCATATTCTATGAATTTATCAAAGATATACGCATGTTTGTATCTTAGTAAATTAATTAGTAAATTTAACAATGTAAATGGATTCACTTTTAGTATCATTATACTTTGGACTACATACATTTATATTTATCGTTTTGAAGAGTTTGTTAAATCTTTTGTTGTTCCCATTGAATGAGTGTTATGTTGATAATCATTTGAGATATAATTCACAAATATCAAATGATTCACAATCATATGATTAAAGAATAATTTCTCAAAAACATGACTTAGTCCATGATTCAAAAAATGATTATTAAATATTTTAAATGCTTTTATATTTTCTATAGCTAATGCATCACTTTTGTTATAAAGACATATACCATCATCGACGTACCAAAAACAGATTTATTTTATAATGAATATTTATATTGAAATAAATTTCCATCTATTTTTTGTCACAGCTGAAAATAGATTATTTCATAAATAATACTAAGCATACACAAAAGTAATGTTTCCAAACTTGATGCACCTACTAGCAAGTGTCACATAGTATGCTCCCACTATATATGCTGAAATAACAGAAACGTTTGAAATATGAAACTCCATTCAATCACTTGTTATGTGCTATTTATTTATTCTAGTGTGACCAATATACATTTGAGAGTTTTGGATCAAATATCTCGAACTCAAGAAATGGATCTATAGAGAACAATTTTCTATAAGACAAATACATTCGGAAGAGAAATCATATTCCTTGTTCCTTATTAAGCATCTACTAATATTTTATGCAATTCCTTTTCCAATGTCTCTTAATAAAGCAGAGACGGCTATTTACTCTCTTCATCCCAACTGTACCTACATTACAACCACTCTCAAACTTTGGCTTACTCTTTTAATAGTCGAACTGTTTAGTAGAGAAACTCTTTACAACATGACTACAACAGATTTCTTTACAAAAATGCATTCAGTCATCCTTAACACGTTAAAGAAATTGAATAAGTTGCACTTAAGTAAACAGATTATAACGTGGATGCCTAACTATATTTAACATCTAAAATTAGTGAAAAAACATCGTCATTCTACACATGCACACTAATCTCAAACATTAAAAACAACGAATTATTGGTTATATAATTCAAAATTCCAAGCTATTAAAATCAAAGGGAAAAACCTCATAGCGGAACTAAACAACATCCATAAATAATGTACAAGACCCAATACAATAAAATATCTTTATTTCCATATACATTATGCATTATCAAATTTATCAACAATATAACAGCAATACAAAAGAGATATTTTAAGTGAACAACCTGTGAACTTGGCATGTAACTTGAGCTCTTTTTCTTTCCTTAGCTTTCACATACAAACTTTACAAATAGATATATACGAAAAGGAAAACATGATCAACTATGATTGGACTGCGGCTAGCCCTATACACCTCGACCATAAGGGAACCACGAGATATTGCATAGGAAAAGGCTTCCTACGTACAATTTCGGGATGAAGCCCACTTAGTTCTACTCCCTACTCTTCTCTTGATTCAAATATTTGTTAGAACATAACTTTGCACAACCATAGCAACCATTAATTAATGCAAGCAAAAACACCACTTCTACGAAGCGACTAATATCAATCATCACAAATATGGGGTAGTAATAATAATGATAACACATAGCCATTAAACATCACACAAGTTTGACAACACTCGATGTCGAACCCAAACATCAAATAAATCAACAACAACAAATTCCATCAAACGTGTACTAATCACCGATACTGGTAACACAAACATCCATTCACTGAACATGTACTAATCCACTATACTAGTAACAAAAACATAATCGTCAAATGTGTATGAACCACACTATATTATTAACAAACATCAACTCATCAAATATGCACTAACCTATAATATTAGTAACACAAACATCAACTCATCATATGTGTACTAATCACACTATTTTTCTGAAAGGAAAGCCGGTTTTTGGAGTTGTTTTTTCACTTTTTATAATAAAAAAATGCAAATTTAAGGCAGGATGCCTCGGCAGCTACAACAATACATAACACTTACATACTTGCCTCAGGAGCTAATCACACTATATTAATAACTCAAACATCAGTCCATTAACACAATAAAACCATAATTAACTATACACTACTTAGTAATAATGGAAAAAAATATTGCATAATTATTCCTAATGTGATTCCATTTTACGCAATAGCCATATATGTTTCAAATTAATTAACATATATGAGCCATAATAATTCAAATTAATTTATTTACACTTATAATTTCCACTTAAGTGTATAATCGTTTAATTATTATTTATTTTTAAAACAAATTTATTTATTCTACCCTAAAACAATAATAAATTCACAAAATGATATAATACTTTGAAAGTCTTTTATTTCCAAAATATTACTTCAAATATCTCAAGCGTTGTTATTTAATGAAAAAGGATAATTTACCTTAATTACTTTTTTTGAGAGAAATGTGTGATGCTCTACGCATAGAGGAGAGCACACATGAGGATATATATATAACATGAACAAAAGGAGCTGCCAACATGCCTGGCAGGTAGCAAGGGAAAAATACATATAGCTAAACTCAGGTACTTCTAAGATGAATTCCGGCAAGGCCACCACCCATCGCACCTCAATATCGAGCTCCGGCATGGCCACCGCCCGATATTAAGATGTTAGAAGTACCAAAAAAGGCTAAATAAAAAACTCCAAATGTCTGAATCAGAAGAAGTGAATAATCATCTTCCCTGGAGAGGATCTGGTGAAAAGAGAGATCTCTCTGAAAGCTCTGAATAAGAAGAAGGAGAGCCAAAATGAAGAATAGAACATCCTGAAAAAGTACTCCATGATGAAGATAGCAGAATCCTATATCTAAGGGGATTCTGCAAGAAGTCCTGGATAAAGAAACTCTACTCTTATGACCTCTCTACAATCTGGAATCCAGCAATCTGACGACAAGAGGAACCTGCGAAATGAATCTGATATCCTATCTCCAAAAACTTGTATCAAAATGAACGCGCCTCTGAAGAGAAGAAACTAATCTCTAATGAGCGAAGATCCATGAAGAAGAAACTCCAATAGGTAGACCAAAATGAAGAACTCCACTCTGAAGTCCTGCAAACTAGACAAGAGAAAAACCAGCAACCTACCCAAACCAAACCTGTAACAAAACTAGGAAACCAAGTTAAAATGAATCACATATATGTATATAAATAGAATTTTTATACATATATGTGAGAATAAAAACCAAAGAGAAAATTAACGTGAGGATAAACAAGAACCAAAAACAAACAATTCTAAAAAGTAAAGGAAAAAAGAACCAACATGAAAAGGAAAACAACTAGAAAACAAGGACTAAAAAAGAATTAAAAACAAAAATAAAAACAATATAAGAAACTACTCTAAGGGCCTATTATAGAAAGAGAATTATAATGCATCATGTGAACATTATTTAAATTAGAATTGGAATTAAAATAAGAGTTATTAGCGACAAAATTATTAATGTTAAGATTGAAAATGTTAATATTATTTCTAACCTTGTTAAGATATTCCTTAAAGCAAATGTTTTTGGCTAACTTATATTTGGGATTAGATATCCAATTTAAGCAGAAAGTAGAAATTAAAATTATCAAATTATAATAGTGCTTATTTTTATTATTAAAATCCTTTGATTTCTTTCAAACTAAATGTACCAACAAGTAATAGTGAATAAAGTATCAAGCAAGTATCTAAAATCCTTATTAAACTTAAGTCTAAAAGAATTCCAATAGAAAAAACAATCAGAAACTCTAAAACTAATATTAAACTCAAAAATATTAAGGGTCTTAATAAGAATAAAATGAGTATCCATGCATTCGTAATAAATATGATTAATATCTTCAGAGTGTATGTTGCAAAAATAACATTTATTATCAATGTTAATATTTTTCTTTTTAAAAAATTCAATAGTGTTTAATTTACCATGAATGATTAGCCACATATGGATCTTAGATTTTGGAGGAGCATTTGACTTCCAAATAAATTTAAAACAATTAACAGAAACACCCGAAAAGTTAATAAATTTGTAAAAGGAATTAGAAGAATATTTCTTACTCTTATCCCACTCCCAACTAATATAATCATTATCGTTATCAATATTATAAAGATTTAGCTTAGCATAAAGCAAATAAAGCTGTCTAAGAGTAGAGCCTACTAAAATACTATTAAAGTTGAAAATCCAAGGAGGGTCACTTTCAGAGTTAAAAACATCAGAAATAAACGCAGATTTAAAGTTACAAATATCATATAAATCTTTGAATTCATTCTTTAGAGGAGTAGCGGAGATCCAACTATCATGCCAAAAAGATGTATTATTGCCAGAATGAACAATAATATTAACACCTAAGTTGAAAATATCACTACATTTGGATTTCCAAAAATAAGATAGTTTACTATAAATCGAAGGACTAATTTGATAGAGATTATAACTACCATTGTAGTAATATTTAGATATAGTCTCCTTCCAAATGGCATTATCACTAGTATCTCTGAATTTCGATAACCATTTACCAAGAAGAGACAGGTTCATATTATGTAAATTAATGACTCCTAAACCACCCTCTTTTTTATTAATTAATTTTTGATCCTCCATTAGAGAGATCAAGGGAATTTGAGGATTAGGGATAAAAATTTAATATGAACTTTTCCTTCTAGGGTTTCATATTATCGTATATATAAGCAATAAGGCGGGTTTAGTTATATGCAACTGTATGAACATAAAGTGACTACGTACCCAATCTCAACCTAACGCTTATATTTTGCAAACCGTAACTACAAATCTATGAAAACCATATACTACACTGATCGGCTCAAAATGACCTATGCAGACGTCATAAAAACCATACCCAAATCACCCTTTGGATTAGAAACAATATTTGAATAGTCGCAGAAGCCGCAATAGGTCGACCCGGCATGGCCGGGTGGGATTCCGGGCCCTACTCCTCCCTCTGGCCCACAACCTAGGAAGGGGTCGCCGGTCGTTTTTTCAGTTGGGGTGATTGCAATCCGGGACGGTTACAGTCCCCAGAAGCGCGCAGAAGCCCCAATATGTCATCCCAGGACGGTCGGGTGGAAGTCTGGGCTCCCCTCCTCCCCTTGACCCACCAACCCAAGAGGGTCAATCGCAATTTGAGATCGTCTGGATGGCCGAAAGGTTGATCGAACCCGGAATTCCTGCACAAAAACATCGGCCATTACGGTCCCCGGAAGCGCGCAGAAGCCGCAATAGGTCATCCTGAGATAGCCGGGTGGGAGTCTAGCCCCCCTCCTCCCCCTGACCCACGCACCCAGGAGGGGTGATCGCGATCTGGGACCGTCTGGGCGCTCGAGAGGTGGATTGAACCCGAAATTCCTGCATAAAAACATAGCCATTACGGTCCCCGGAAGCGCGCAGAAGCCGTAATAGGTCGTCTCAGGACAGCCGGGTGGGAGTCTGGGCCCCCTCCCCCCTGACCGCCAACCCAAGAGGGGATCATCGATTGTTTTTCCAACTAGGGCGATCGAGATCCCGAACCGTCGGGGCTCCAGAAAGGTGGATCGAACTGGAATTCCTGCATAAAAACATCGGCCATTACGGTCCCCGGAAGCGCGCAGAAGCCGCAATAGGTCATCCCGAGATGGTCGGGTGGGAGTCTGGGCCCCTTTCCTCCCCCTGACCCATCCAACCAGGAGGGGCGATCGCGATCTAAGATCGTCTGGGCGCCCGAAAGGTGGATAGAACCCGGAATTCCTGCACAAAAAACATCGGCCATTACGGTCCCCGGAAGCACGCAGAAGCCGCAATAGGTCGGCCGGGCACGGGCGGGTGCTAGTCCAGGCCCCCTCCCCACCGACCCACCCACCCAGGTGGGGGTCGTCGATCGTTTTTCCAGTTAAGGCAATCGCGATCCGGGACCGTCTGGGCACCCGAAAGGTGGATCAAACCAGGAATTCCTGCATAAAAACATCGGCCATTACAGTCCCAGGAAGAGCGTAGAAGCCGCAATAGGTCGTCTTCAGACGGCCGAGTGGGAGTCCGGGCCCCCCTCCTCCACCTGACCCACCCAACCAAGAGAGGCGATCGCATTCCAAGACCGTTTGGGCACCTGAAAGGTGGATCGAACCCAGAATTCTTGCATAAAAACATCGGCCGTTACGGTCCCCGGAAGTGCGCAGAAGCCGCAATTGGTCATCCTGGGAAAGCCGAGTAGGAGATCGGGCTCCCCTCCTCCCTAACCTACTCACCCAGGAGGGGCGATAGCGATCCGGGACCGTCTGGGCGCCCAAAAGGTGGATCGAACCCAGAATTCCTACATAAAAACATCGGCCATTATGATCCCCGAAAGTGCGCTGAAGCTACAATAGTTCATCCCGGGACGGTCGGGTGGGAGTCAAGGCCGGAAAGGTGGATCAAACCCGGAATTTCTGCACAAAAACATCGGCCATTATAGTCCCCGGAAGCGCGCAAAAGCCGCAATAGGTCATCCCGGGACGGTCAGGTGGGAGTTCGGGCCTCCTTCCTCCCTTAACCCACCCACCCAGGAGAGGCGAACGCGATCCGGGACCGTCTAGGCGCCCGAAAGGTGGATCCAACCCGAAATTCCTCCACAATACATCGGCCATTACAGTCCCCGGAAGCACGTAGAAGCCGCAATAGGTCGTCCTGGGAAGGCAAGGTGGGAGTCCAGGGCCCCCTCCTCCCCCTAACTCATCCACCTAGGAGGGGGGTTGCCGATCGTTTTTCCTGTTGGGGCGATCGCGATCCGTGACCGTCTGGGTGCCCGTAAGTTGGATCGAACCCGGAATTCCTGCAAAGAAACATCGGCCATTACGGTCCCTGGAAGCACGCAGAAGCCATAATAGGTCATCCCGGGACGGCCGGGTGGGAGTCCGGGCCCCCCTCCTTCCCCAGACCCACCCACCCAGGTGGGGCGATCGCGATCCAGGACCGTCTAGGCACACGACAGGTGGATCGAACTCGGAATTCCTACACAAAAACATAAGCCATTACGGTCCCCAGAAGCACGTAGAAGCCACAATATGTCATCCCGGGGCGGCCGGTTCTTAGTCCGGGCCCCCCTTCTCCCCCTGACATACCCACCCAGAAGGGACGATCACGATCCGGGACCGTCTGGGCGCCCAAAAGGTGGTTCGATCCTGGAATTCCTGCACAAAAACATCGGCCATTACGGTCCTCGAAAGCGCGCAGAAGCCGCAATAGGTCGTCCCGGGATGGCCGGGTAGGAGTCCGGGCCCCCCCACCTCCCCCTGACACAACCACCCAAGACGAGCGATCGCGATCCGAGGCCGTCTGGGCGCCTGAAAGGTGGATCGAACCCGAAATTCCTGCATAAAAACATCGGCCATTACGGTCCCCGGAAGCACGCAGAAGCAGCAGTAGGTCGTCCCGGGATGGCCGGGTGGAAGTCTGGGCCCTCCTCCTCCCCCTCACCCACCCACCCAAGGGGGGCCGCCGATTGTTTTTCCTGTTGGGGCGATCGCGATCCGGATCCGTCTGGACGCCCGAAAGGTGGATCGAACTTGGAATTCCTGTAAAAAAAACATCGGCCATTACTGTCCCCGGAAGCACGCGGAAGCAGCAATAGGTCGACCCGGGACGGCCGGGTGGGAGTCCGGGCCCGATAGGTAGATCGAACCCGGAATTCCTGCACAAAAACATCGTCCATTACGGTCCCCGAAAGCGTGCAAAAGCCACAATAGGTCGTACCGGGACAGCCGGGTGGGAGTCTGGGCCCTCTACTCCCCCTGACCCACCCCCCCAAGGGGGGTCGCCGATCGTTTTTCCAGTTGGGGCGGTCGTGATCCAAGACCGTCTGGGCGCCCGAAAGGTGGATCGAACCAGGAATTCCTGCATAAAAACATCGGCCATTACAGTCCCCGGAAGCGCACAAAACCCGCAATAGGTCGTCCCGGGCTCGGTGGTAGTCCGGGCCCCGCTCCTCCCCCTAACTTATCCACCTAGGAAGGGGTCGCCGATCATTCTTCCTGTTGGGGTGATCGCGATTCGTGACCGTCTGGGCACCCGAAAGTTGGATCGAACCTGGAATTCCTGCACAAAAACATCGGCCATTACAGTCCCCGAAAGCACGTGGAAGCCGCAATAGGTCGACCCTGGACGGCCGGGTGGGAGTCCGGGCCCCTCTACTCCCCCTGGCCCACCCACCCAGGAGGGGCGATCGCCATCCGACACCATCTCGGCGCCCGAAAGGTGGATCAAACCCGAAATTCTTGCACAAAAACATCGGCCATTTTGGTCCCCGGAAGCGCGTAGAAGCCGCAATAGGTCGTCATGGGACGGCCGGGTGGGAGTCCGGGCCCCCCTCCTCCCCCTGACCCACCCAACTAGGAGGGGCGATCGCGATCCGGGACCGTCTGGGCACCCGAAAGGTAGATCGAATCCGTAATTCCTGCACAAAAACATCGACCATTACGGTCCCCGGAAGCGTGCAAAAGCCGCAATAGGTCGTCCCGGGACGGCCGGGTGGGAATACGGGCCCGCTTCCTCCCTTTGACCCACTCACCCAGGATGGGCGATCGCGATCCTGGACCGTCTTGGTGCTCGAAAGGTGGACCGAACTCGTAATTCCTGCACAAAAATATCGGCCATTACGATCCTCGGAAGCGTGCAGAAGCCGCAATAGGTCATCCCGGGATGGCCGGGTGGGAGTCCGGGCTCTCCTCCTCCCCTTGACACACCCACCCAAGGGGGGTCGCTGATCGTTTTCCCAATTGGGGCGATCTGGGAACGTCTAGGCGCCCGAAAGGTGGATCGAACCCGGAATTCCTACACAAAAACATCGGTCATTACGGTCCCCGAAAGTGTGCAGAAGCTGTAGTAGGTCGTCCCGGGACAACCCGGTGGGAGTCCAGGCCCGCCTCATCCCCCTGACCCACCCACCCAGGAGGGTCGATCGCGATCCGGGACCGTCTGGGTGCCAGAACTATGGATCGAACCCAAAATTCTAGAACAAAAACATCGACCATTACGGTCCCCAGAACCACGCAGATGCCACAATAGGTCATCCCAGGACAGCCGGGTGGGAGTCCGGGCCCCCTTCCTCCCCAAGACCCACCCATTCCTCCCCCTGACCCACCCACCCAGGAGGGGCGATCGCGATTCGGGACCGTTTGGATGCCCGAAAGGTAGATCGAACCTGCAATTCCTGCACAAAAACATCAGCCTTTACGGTCCCCTAAAGCATGCAAAAGCCACAATATGTCATCCCAGGCGGCCGAGTGGGAGTCCGAGCCCCCCTCCTCCCCTGACCCACCCACCCAGAAGGGGCGATCGTGGTCCGAGACCGTCTGGGCACCCGAAATGTGGATCGAACCCAGAATTTCTGCACAAAAACATCGGCAATTACGATCCCTCGAAACGCGCAGAAGCCAGAATAAGTCATCTCGAGACAACCGGGTGTGAGTCTGGGCCCGAAAGGTGGATCAAACCCGATATTCCTGCATAAAAACATCGACCATTACGGTCCTCGGAAGCGTGCAGAACCCGCAATAGGTCATCCCGGGACGGCCGAGTGGGAGTCCAGGCCTCCCCCGCACCCTACCACCTAGGAGGTTCGATCATGATCCAAGACTGTCTGGGCGCTCGAAAGGTGTATCAAACCCAGAATTCCTACACAAAAACATCAGACATTACGGTCCCTGGAAGCGTGTAGAAGTCGCAATACATCGTCCCGGGATGGCCGGGTGGGAGTCTGGGCCCCCCTCCTCCCCCTAACCCACGCACCCAAGAGGGTGTCGACGATCGTTTTTTCCAGTTGGGGTGATCGCGATCGGGGACCATTTGGGTGCCCAAAAGGTGGATCGAACCTGGAATTCCTACACAAAAGCATCGGCCATTACGGTCCCCGGAAGCAAGCAGAAGCCGCAATAGGTCATCTCGGGATGGCCGGGTGGCAGTTCGGCCCCTCTCCTCTACCTGACCCACCCACCCAGGAGGGGCGATCGCGATTCGGGACCGTCTGGGCGCCCGAAAGATGGATTGAACCTGGAATTCCTACACATAAACATTGGCCATTACGGTCTCCGGAAGCGTGCAGAAGCCGCAATAGGTCATCCCAGGACAGCCGAGTGGGAGTCCAGGCCCCCCTCCTCCCCATGACCCATTCACCCGGGGGTGGGTCGAACCCGGAATTCCTGCATAAAAATATCGGCCAATACGGTCCCCGGAAGCACATAGAAGCCGCAATAGGTCGTCCTGAGAAGGCCGGGTGGGAGTCTGGGTCCCCTCCTCCCCCTGACCCATTCACCCGGGGGATGGGTCGAACCCGGAATTCCTGCACAAAAATATCGGCCATTACGGTCCCTGGAAGCGTGTAGATGCCGCAATAGGTCATCCCGGACGGCCGGGTGGGAGTCCGGGTCCCCCTCCTTTCCCTGACCCACCCACCCAGGAGCGACGATAGCGATCCGGGACCATCTGGGCACCCGAAAGATGGATCGAACCCGGAATTCCTGCACAAAAACATCGGTCATTACGGTTCCTGGAAGCGGGCAGAAGCCGCAATAGGTCGTCCCGGGACGACCGGTTGGATGTCCGGGCCTCCCCCTGACCCACCTACCTAGGAGGGTCGATCGCGATCCGAGACCTTCTGGTTGCCCAAAAGTTGGATCGAAGCCATAATTTCTGGACAAAAAACATCAGCCATTACGGTCCTCGGAAGCACGCAGAAGCCACAATAGGTCGTCCTAGGACGGTCGGGTGGGAGACCGGGCCCCCCTCCTCCCCCAGACCCACCCACCCAAGAGAGGTGATCGCGATCCGGGATGGTCTGGGTGCTCGAAAGGTGGATTGAACCTGGAATTCCTGCATAAAAACATCAGCCATTACGGTCCCCGGAAGCGCGTAGAAGCCGCAATAGGTCGTCCCAGGACAGTCGGGTGGGAGTCCGGGCCCCCGTCCCCCCCTAACCCATTCACCCAGGGTGTGGGTCGAACTCAGAATTCCTGCATAATAACATCGGCCATTATGTTCCCCGAAAGCATGCAGAAGCCGCAATAGGTCGTCTCGGGATGGCCGGGTGGGAGTCCGGGCCCCCCTTCTTCCCTTGACCCACCCACCTAGGAGCGGCGATGGCGATCCGGGACCGTCTGGGCGCCCGAATGGTGGATCGAACACGGAAGTCCTGCATAAAAACATCGCCATTACGGTCCATGGAAGCGGGCAGAAGCTGCAATAGGTCGTCCCGGGACGGTCGAGTGGGAATCCGGGCCTCCTCCTCCCCTGACCCATTCACCCTGGGGGTGGGTCAAACTCGGAATTCCTGCACTAAAGCATTGGCCATTACGGTCCTCGAAAGCGCGCAGAAGCCGCAATACGTCGTCCCGGTATGGCCGGGTGGGAGTCCGCCCCCCCCCCCCCTCCTCCCCTTGACCCACCCACCCAGGAGTGGTGATCACGATCCGGGACCGTTTGGGCGCCCGAAAGGTGGATCGAACCCGGAATTCCTACACAAAAACATTAGCCATTATGGTCCCTAGAAGCGCGCAGAAACCGCAATAGGTCGTCCTGGGACGGCAGGGTGGGAGTCCGGGCCCCCTCCTCCCCCTTACCCACCCACCTAGGAGGGGCGATCCTAATCCAAGACCGTCTGGGCTCCCGAAAGGTGGATCAAATCCGAAATTCCTACATATAAACATCGGCCATTACGGTCCCCGGAAGCGCGTAGAAGACGTGATAGGTCATCCTGAGACAACCGGGTGGGAGTACGGGCTCCCTTCCTCCCCCTGACCCACCCACCCAGAACGGCCGGGTGGGAGTCCGAGACCCCCTCCTCCTCCTGACCCACCCACCCAAGAGGGGCGATCGCGATCCGGGACCGTCTGGGCGCCCAAAAGGTGGATCGAACCCGGAATTCCTGCAGAAATACATCGGCCATTACGGTCCACGAAAGCGCACAGAATTCGCAATAGGTCGTCCCGGGATGGCCAGGTGGGAATCCGGGCCCCACTCCTCCTCCTAACCCACCCACCCAGGAGGAGCGATCACGATCCAAGACCATCTAGGCGCCCGAAAGGTGGATCGAACTTGGAATTCCTGTACAAAAACATCGGCCATTGCGGTCCCCGGAAGCGCGCAGAAGCCACAATAGGTCGTCCCGGGACTACCAGGTAGGAGTCCGGTATTTAGTTCTTAAGTTTCTATAAATTATGGATTTCAATTATTGTAAGGAAATGAAATCTTAACTATTTTAATAGTTGGAAACTTCTAAAATGAGAAATAAGAAATTAGAAGCTAAATGTTTAATGAAACTTAAAGAAAATTAGAGATTTGTCACTTGAAAATTTAAGGATAATGAAAAATTAAGAAGATGTAAACTATTGAACATTTTTGTTAACTAAATGAATAAGATAAATTTGTATACATTCAATTACATTCTAAAAACAAATATAAAACTTACTAGAAACATTTAAAAAGTTGTAATGTTAGTATGAATATGTAATAGAATTTTATACAAGTAAAACTTAAGTAATGGATTTATGTCTACAAATAAGAATTATGATGTACAAGAAATGTTTTAAACATAACCTAATAATTTGAAATGCTAGTAATTAAATTAAATAGTAAAAAGTGGATATTGTTTAAGTAAATGATTATAAACTCAAGAAAATGATCGAAATGATTCATTGATGAATATTAATATTAAAATCGAAATCAAGGTTATAAGTAAATAATAAATGTGAATTAATTGCAATGAAATGTATGTAATACTTTAATAATGGATTCATTGATGATTTTAAATATTGAATGGAAAATTTTATGCAAGTAAATGAATGAATGAGAAATGAATTAAATAAAAGGTAAATAATGTGAAAAGAAAACAATCGAATAAACTTAAATAATATTTAAAATTCATTGTTGTTTAGCTTATGGGATGTTTAGGGAATGATACGTTAAATTGTTTAAGGTTGTATGAATAATCTATTAAGAAATTACCTGAGAGCTGTTGAGCGTAAGGTACACTTGGTAGTTTATTTATCACTCTTGGATGATGAAAAGTTTCTGAACCTGAACAAACCATTAGTTTTGGTTGCTATAGATGTATGATGGATTCTTTTGTTTCATATAATAGTTGTGTTGCTTTTGTTTGCATATGGTTATTACATATGTTGTGTTGCTTGTGCCATTAATTGAAAAAACTAATACATAATCTTTTACATAATTTTAACTCTTTTGGATTATATAAGTGAAATACAGGTTTATGGAAGCAATAGCAGTTGCTTTTGCTTTCATAAAAATAAAGATTGTTTGCCCGACAAATAGGTACGTCTTCGGATTATAGTTTCTGAAACGATATTTTATTATTTTTCCCACGGTTGGGATGTTTTATTATTGAAATATGATATTTATATTGTAACTATTGATATTATAATTTTTCTGGACCTATCCGCGCAATGGAGACTCTGCCGAAATTTTCCGTAAATTTAAGACCTAGAAATTTTTTTGAAAAAGTTGAGTTATTTTCAAATTTCTATTAAACTTGAATATGTAAGTTAATTGTTTATAAATTGATATACTTTAACTCAATTTTCACAAAAAATTTGTTGAGCTTAAATATGGAAATTAATTGTTTATAAATTGACTATTTGAAATAAAATATATCAAACCTCTTGATTCTTTCTTGTTCCTTTTCGGGGTGAAAAGTTTTGAGTGGGGGAGATTGTAACGATCCGTATTTTTTATAATTAAAAATATTAAATTTAATAAGATTTTTTGGAATTTAATATTATGAGAAAATAAAATTTATGGTTTATTAATGAAAAAAATCATTAAAATATGATTTAATAAGAATGATTGAATTAAATTGGCAACTGTTTAATGCAATTTCAATTAATGATAATAATGAAAGTAAATAAGGATTAAAATCAATGTTGTATTAGTAGAGAAATTATATGTTATTTAATCTAATTGGTTCTAATATAGAATATGAAATCTGATATTGGTAAGTAATTTATAATCCTTGTCTGTAACCAATAAATTAATAGGTTTGAATTAATAAGTTGAAACAATTGATTTATTATCACCTTGATATTTAATCTGTTTTGAAATTTATTTGGAAATCATTGTGAAATTAATGAAATTAAATATTACAGTTAATATGAATTAAGATGATAACTGTAGAATATGAATGTAATAAAATGTAAAGTAGTGTTAAATGAATTCATAAGGTATTGGATGATTGAATAATAAGAGTGTAAATCGAAATAAAAGAAATTAATTGAAATTAATTGAATGTTGAAATTTATGCAACATTTAAATATTGGATTTTTACATGGAAAACTTAAATTGTAAAAGATTATTAAATTTCTATGTAATCAAGAATGATGAAAATTGTTAACTTTTAAATTTGAGTTTAAAAGTAATTAAATTGATTTTAAAATAATAATTTATTTAATTAACATGTAAAATTAGTCTTTTTGGGCACTGTCTCGATTTCAAAGAAACCAGTTTCATCGGATCCGTAACAGTGAATTATTATAGGATTTCAAGTTTCATAGCGATCAGACTTATCGTTTTATCGTGCGAGCTCGAAACGTGCAGAAACTAATTAAAGGAATTCAATTAAAATAATTTGATTTTGAAAGCTAACTTCTGTATATAATGGAATTAGGGTTTGAAACTAGTTCCATTGAGTTTAAAAATATCGAAAGCCTATATTTTGATATATGGGATGACCTATTTTCGTTTTGGGAACGAAACGGGCTTTTCGGGTCGTTGTTATCGTTTCGACCCAAATCGATCTGTCCATCCATTCTTATCCAACTCTGTCTATATAAATAGATTTTTCTTGAAACCTTAGCAGTCAATTTCTATACGTACTTGTATTCTCATCTACTCCTTCCTTCCCAATGTCATATGTATCAAAGCCCTAAATTCCCAATTCCAAATTCAACTCCAAAATTCAAACTCCGCAAACCCTATCGAATTATATACTGTCGGAAAGCTCTCGATGAACGTAATCTACATCTAAAATTCATTTTCGATTGGAGGTTCGGTTTGGCCAGAAATCAGTGAAGGGGTCTCGGTCGTCCATTTAGGGTTTCGCGATCAATGGTGGATCTTCATCCGATCGATGATCGACGGGCACTGGAGTGTAGAGGGCGTTGAGGCGAGTCGATCTATGGGTTTGTTCATGTTGGTGGCATTGATTTTCGCGGTGATCTGCGTTTGAACGTGGACGGCGGCGGAGCGCCTGGTGACGGCGTAGGTGCTCGCGCTGGTATGGGGAGATGTGGCCGGAGACGTGGAGGAGGATGGCGTTGTCAGATCTGGTCGAAGGTGGCTTGGTTTCAGGCGGTGGCAACGTGAAGAACGGTGTCAACGTGATGGTCGATGTTGATGTAGGGTTAGAGGATGTTGGTATTTACGCAATTGCCCCTTATTTTATTTTAATTTAAATTTTCAATTTTCAATCTTCTAACATCAATAACTTTTGCATACGAACTCGGATTTGGACGTGATTTATTCTGTTTGAATCGTATCGAAATTCCGAACAACGTGTAACTAGTTTGGTTGAATTCTGAGACTATTCAAATTTGGGCGTTCTTTTGGATTTTAATTCGACCAAAAATCAAAGGTGACCGTTCAAACCACTCACAAAATACTAAAATATTTTGATGTTTATTAAATTGAAATCATGAAGTAATTTAAATTTATTGATTGTTATTTGATGGTTTAAAATTGACATTTATATTGAATTGCATCGATGGTGTAATTTAATTTGATAGTTAAATTGAAATTGACATTTAAATTGAAATTGGAATTTAATTTGCTAGTTAAACACCCAAGAATTTATAACTAGTAACATGTTATGATATGTGACTGTTTTGGATGTTGCTTGTGATGGATGCTTAATGATTGATATGTTTGATGTTTGGATGTTTGTTTATGCTGATCTATTCCTATTATTCACCCTAGATATTTTATGCTAATTTATTCCTGTTATTCACCCTAGATGTTACGGGCATCAAATAAATCTGAAATTAAATAAATTAAGAAATAGGTTGAAATGATATATACCTATGACACCTGATTTGGATTGAAATGATATATATCCATCCCTGAAATTAAAATTAACTGATCACTTGGCCACAGGATAGAAAATTATATACAGACACCGTTGGTCAATTTTAAATTATTTTCTAAAATTGTAAAGTATGTTTTGATTTAATAAATTTAATTTTAAAATTTAATTTGAAGATTTTATTTAAAATTTATATTTTAGTTAATATAAGTTTTAAAAATCTAAATTTTAAGATTTTAACTTATAATTTTATTTAGTTTCAAAATATATAATTTAAATAATGTAATATAATAAAAACATTTTAAAATTTAATTTAATAAAATATTCAATATAGTTTTAAAAGATTTATTTAAAAATTTAATTTAAGATAATAAGTGTAGACTTTTATAATAACTTTAATAGATAAAAAGATTTGTAAAAGATTTTAGTATTTTGTAAAAGGTTTTATAAGGAATTTATAAAAGTTTTTATAAGAGATTTTATAATGGATTTTATAAAAAGATTTTTATAAAAGATTTTTATAAAGGATTTTTATAATGGTTTTATAAAGGAGTTTATAAGGGTTTTAAAGGATTTTATAAAGGGTTTTATAAAAGAACTTGTATAAAGGGATTTGGAAGCGTTTTAAAGGAATTTGCATAGAGGTTTATGAAAAGGGGAAGAGTTGTAAACTATTTGGAATTTATAAATAGCTTTATAAATGGTTCTAAAGCATATAAATAGTTTATAAATACTTTAGAAGAGATTTATAAATTATTTCGAAATTTATTAAAAGAAATCTTCCTCGGTGTTTATGAATATATTTATACTTTTGGAATAAGTATATGGATATCTTGATATGAAGGTATAAACTATTTTCTGGATTTATTATTAAAAATGTTTTATAAAATGACCACGGTGTGAAATAAGCGGTTGGTTGTTAAAGAGACCGGGGATCGAATATTGTCATACTCTCTGCAAATTCCAAAACCGCTTTAACAACTACACGTGGTGGATAATCCAGAACGAAGTAGGATGGTTTGGCGAACGCTATTGGTATGAGGTAAGAACGTAGCCCTGACCTTCGGGTCAGCTTGATATGACTAAAACAGGAGCCATAACCAGGCCAAGTGAGGTTGCTCCTCCTATCGAACAAGCTTGTTCCATACCATATCTGTTACTTTGTGATTGATTGGTGGCCACCCTCGATTTGGTTATGGGAGTGTTGTTTCAAGGTGGGCGGTAACTGCAGCTATGTGTTACCACCAGCCTGGTTCTTGAAAATGGTAGAATCCTACCCTGGGCATTGCATCGCGTGCCTTGTCATATGCCTTATTGAGCCCACTACGATTTTGGTTTGTGTCGTACCTATGGAGTGCTCCCTGATAATCCACTAGTTTACGGTGGAGTTTACAGTACTGTTTAAACTACGATGCCTATAAAATGTGTTAAGAGAGATATGGGTAACGTCTTAACGCTATTTTCAATATTATACTTTACTGGTAGACACTACATATATAGCGTATATTACTACATATAAATAGTTTAACGGATCCTTAGGAGATGGAAAATCCTGTAACATCTCTTAAGTTATTGCACTCACGTTATACACTGGATAGGAGATGTAAAATCTTGTAAACATCTCTAAAGCTATTACACTCATATTAATTTGTTGTTCATTTAACTTACATGAGAATATTTTAGTTCTGACTCGTGTGTTTTGTCTTTTCATTACTCTCGGGTCAGCCTGAGCATTTCAGTGTTGAAGTCTTTATTTCTGTAGAACGAAGACGGAGTTTGGTATATTATATTATTAGTAATTTTCCGATGCATCATTATTGGTATGTCATTATTTGTACTCTGATTGTTGTAAAAAAATTGTAATCAAATGTATATTATAAAACAGCTTTATGAACTGTTTATTTGATTATTATATTTTGTCATTCCGCTGCAAGATTCTGTGTTTTGTTTTTCCTTCTATTCTCTTATTTTCTTATTCACCCCATTGACAATCCTCCCTTTTGAATGGTTTGAGTTAGACATGTGTGATTTATTGTTGATTTAAACCATACAAAAAGGTGGGTCGTCACATAACACATTAAATTTATGGAAAATTTCACCAGCATCTCCTTTGCGCGGTTCGATCGAAAAAAATTACAATATACAAATAATGACAAATATACATCTCATCTTCGAGGATGAGGCATCCCATAGGGAAAAATATAAAAATATGATATGTATCTGAGATGTGTACCTTTTCTTATATTAGCAAGCACATACAATCAATATATTATGCGAAAGTGAGCTCCAAATGTGAAGCATACACCATCCGCACCCACTAATCATTCAACAACCAATGAGAACATGTATAGGGAAAGTAATATCAATATATAACATGTACTAATACAATATCTATATGCAAATGTAGCAAGAGAAACCATCAAACAAATAATATCCATCCAATTAATCCATAAACATATCAATTTGCATTTTCCAATGTCAACATTTAATTTATTAAAGCCCGTACGATGTACATATACCATCCGTAAGCAAAATAAACAAGATCGCTCGCTCGACCACACAATTTCACTTCCAAACTAATACCGTTCACCCGACCACTCTAGTGCAGACTCAGATCTGGTTCCTTGATTAGAAACCGCCATTATCCTTGCATAGCCATATACTATGATAGAGAATCCCAAAATCAATCAAAAATCCATATCCAGTGTTCACCATCGAGAATCGAGTGAAAAATTATAACTCGGATCGGTGTAAATCACCTCGAAATCGTATATTCGAATTTGGATCAAACAGTCATGCAAATAAAATAATATACGTACAACTTACGTATTTATTTCCATTGGTTTCTTAACTATACCAAATTCTTTTTATTCATTATTCACATTTCTTTATTCACATTCATTTATTTACTTTCATTTATTACTTAGTATATTTCTTTCAATACTAATATCACTTAAGAACCATTTCATCAAATTTTACTTAAGTTTATTATAAACATTTTATACAACCACTTATGTTTATTGTCACTTCATAACTTAAGTTCATATTCATTTCTATCAAACAACATTCCAAAACATATTCAATCCATTTTACAACTTAAGTTGAATTTCATTTTATAACTCAAGTTCATATCCATTTCATTAATTCATTACAAATCTAATTCAATCTCATTTAACTCATTTCATTAATTCACTTCAATTACCTTTACTTGAGTCAAATTTCTTTTCAAATTCATTTTATTTAACTTAAGTTAAATTTAATTTCATAGTTCAATTTCAAATTTACTTTTCTTACCATTTATATTAAACAAATTTAAATTTTTTGTTTTAACTTGCTAATTCTCAAAATTTATAAGTTATAAAACTTGTTTTCTCATATTTTCACAAAACACTTAAATGGAAATTTTCAGAGTTTAAACACCCTGTTCTTATTTCAAATTATTTTGAAACAATACTATAAATAATTTCTTTGTATTTCAAATCACACTTTTGAATTTTAAAATCAAAACTAGTTTTACCAAAACAAAACTCCAATGGTAGCAATCCATCACTTAGAAACACGAAAATGAATAATGATGGTGCTGGAGTCATCACCGGAATTATTTCCCAACGACTGAAGTGAGCTCAGTGCTTTCTATCAATTTCAAAAATCCTATTTGAAAATACTTCTAATCAAACACTTCCAAAATAATACTATTATTATTTCTTCCAAAACATTGAAAAAACAATTTTCAAAATCATCGAGATTTAAATTTCCAATTTCTTGTTTTAAATCCATTTTTTTAATTTACAAATCATATTTTTTCCTTATATATAATTTCACTTCGGTTATATAAAACATTTCTTAATTTTTTATCTTTGTTTACGTTATAATAATAACAATTTTTATTAGAACACAAAAAACAAACAACAAATGATAATAATCAAATATCATCATTCGCTAACAACAATTCACACCATATACAAATATAATAATCTCTAAAACAATTATTCTTTTATATATAAAACATAATTTAGGTAAAATTATTTCATTTACTGATTCTCAAAACAATACTATGTCAGTTTGCCTTGTTTAAGTGTTTAGAAACCCCTATCGATATCGTGGCGTCCCAAGTACCGACCAGAATTCATAAGCCACTCAATAGATAAATTAACACAATATAAAACAATTTTATAATTACTAACGAATACGCTCTCATATATATAATACACTCAAACTCATTCTATGGTGCTACTGACCCTATCTATAATGAGTACCCCACCAAAGCTTAGGTGTTCGTAAACCTAAGTTCTGATACCAGCTGTAACGACCTGCAAGTTCGCACAATTCAACCTGATAATAAATCACACTTGTCTAACCCAAATTGAATGGAAAGATGAATAGTTATGGGAAAGAAAGAAGAAAGAAGAGAAGAGAAGAATAAGAGAAAACAAAACTAAAACAACATAGAATCTCACAATCGTAGTGGAACAACATATACAATAATATCAATGATCTTTACAAAAGAGAAATTGAAATATACATACATCAATCAGAGTACAACAACAAATCACTAATCATCATCCTGGACAGTTATAAAAACCTATCCTCACAAATGCTGATAATTTCAACAACAATTCAGTGGAAAATAAACATATACGTGAATACCACCTGAAGACCCCCAGATCGTCTGCTGAAGCTCCAAAGCATCCAAATCTAAATCTGTAAATATACTCGGGCTGACCCAAGCATTGAAAGGAAAGAACGCCCGGATCAATCTGGTAAACTAGCGTGAGAAAACACATCTCAATTAAGTTTTAAAGTTATCAAAAACTTTCTTTTTCATAACAAAGGTATCTCGTAAGACCACGCCGCACATAAACATGGACAGGTTTTTTAATTTACGATAACCAAAATAATTCATATCAAATTCTGTTATATTATACTAGTGTCTAGTATACAAATAATATTAATTATAGCCGAAATTGTTACATTGTTAAATTCCAGCTTACTAGCTACAAAAGTAGGTTCTACAAACAAAATGGCAGACACGTATTGAAGAATGGATTTCCATAAAATGGAAGGTAAGAGACTACCTTCTGTACAGAACATCTCTAGAGGGATGTACTGAGGATACACAAATAATCCTCCGCATCTGGTAGGACTGGTTTATCCCTTTTTAGCACTCAGACATGGCCTGGATAGAAACCGAATAAGTCAACATCTCGATCGTAACCGACCTATCCGGAATCCCATAGCATACACCACATACTCAACATATTGAGAGTAATCTAGAAAGGTGATGATCATACCCTAATGGTTGCAAACCACATAGCCTTATGGCGTACCCTGTATAAGCCATTACTGGGTGATGAGGCTTAAGGTAACTGTTAGCATCAAAATTGGTCACTAACACCCTTGAATAGAGTTATGTAGAGAGATTAATGAAGAAAGTAAATTAAAACAGAGAAATAACGCAATTGAGTACAAAAAGAACAACAGAAATGAGAACAACAGATTTATAGTGGTTTGGCGTAACTGCCTATGTCCAATTTGAATAGAATCCTTATTACTTTTCCAATCACTTGAATACAGATACAATCCGTAAACAAACCACTTGAATACAAGTTTGAATCCAGAAGAGGAGAGTATAAAAAATGGCAGAGTTTACCTCGAGTTCTTGGAAAAAGGTCCCTTCAACTGACCCCTACCCCTCTATTTATAGACGAAGATAGGTTGGTTCCTCTGTCCAGGCCCATGACCGAGATAGTTTGGCCGACAACTGATAGGTTAGGGTGACGAACCCAGGCAGGCCGACCCATAACCACCGATCCTCTTATGCCAATCCTGGATTCCCTGGATGCCGACTCGGAGCAGATCTCAATCGTGCTCGAAGCAAACTGGCCTTTACCCCGAAGTAAGTCGTCCTTATGTTCACGTTGAACCCTTTTTCTAACATGGAATCCCTCGAACGTCGACTCCGGGTAGCCCCCCTGTACATTCGAAGTACGCTAAACCACGACCCGAAGTCACTTATGCTCCTACTCGCGTCGATCCATTCCTACAAATTTTGATATCAAACTAGGGTAGCCGAACCACCCTGACCGACTACTAAGGCCGAGCCACTCTGTCCTAACCATCAGTGCCAAATCAACATGGCCGACCCACACTTGCTAAACCATTAAGGCCGACCTACAGGTGTTGAACCTCATCCGACCGACCCACCTTGGCTTCCCTACCATGACCGAACGATACTTGTTGAACTACTTTGACTTATCTTCCCTGACTGAACGATACATGCCAACCCATCTAAACCGATCCACGCATTATCTTCCTTCCTTGACCGAGCCACCCATACCGAGCCATATATGCCGAACTACATCTAGCGACCCTTCCACTTAAATATACCGAGCCGCAAAAACATGCCGAACCACATATGTAGGCTGAGCCACTCACATACCAACCTAATTGAGTTATACCGAACCCCTATACCTCCATATCTCTTTTGGTTAGATGCCCGTCTAGGCTTAACCATAGCCTCTGCAACTATCACTCTATAGCCGGGCCAAGTAGCTGGGTAACATTTGCCCCCCAAAGTGCGTTGTGTGAACCAACATGACGTGCTTTGAATCTACGATCAATTCCTGCTTTCCGAGGCTAGGCCGTCCCGAATGGTAACTGACTGTCGCTTTTCATTGGAATTTGATGAAGCTTCGTGTTGTCTGATCGTATCAGTTCAGTTTTAAAGAAATCCTTAAAATATTGTTTTCACTTCTCAAAAGATAAAGATTTGCAACCTTTCGAAGGTTGAATCGCAGTGGGTTTTCTAAACTCACGCTTCTCCACCTATCCGATAGTATTTGTCTTCTTTCCACATTATCATCCTTAATCATCATTATATATGTGTATACATTCTTATGTTTACATATTTTATTTTATCATTACTGTATTTCTTTTTACTATTCATTTGCTTTTTTTTACAAAAGGTGGATCGGCATACGAAGGCTGACCCACACGGTCGGTTCCCCTGGCAACGGTCGGCATGTTCACTTGCCAATCCAGTGATGTGTGGTGACCGGGTCTATAGGAAAACACTCGTTCATCTCCCCTCCACCATATATAAAGCCACGCCTTTGTTCATTTCCTCCCACTTCTCACTTTATTTCTTATCTTCTGCAACATTGCTTCAAACTCAAACTCCTTCCCTCTACCGAATAGCTCTCCCACCTCGTTTTATCATCTTCCAATGTGCTGCCCTATCCTCCTCAACTTCAAGCCTCAAGAATCACTCGCCTCAACCTCAAATTGACACATAGGCGAGATTCCATGAATTAACTTAAATTCCTAGGCCATGCCTTCTTGAACTAGATTAGGACCGTAAGTGCATACAGCCCTATGCAATGAATGGAAGATGAGAGAAACATGGTGAGTGAGGGGACAGGCGTGGACAATGGAGCGTTTCTAACGCGGGATTGCACCAGGTTGAGAGGATTTAGCATAGGTGTTGATAGGAATGGAGAACGGTGGTGTATAGGAGAAGAGAGTTCGTGTTTTGTGAGAGAGAGGAGGTCAGCACTTTGAATGGAAGTGGGTTAGTAGATTGTCCAAGGAGGTCTGGGTCGATATGATTCTATCAGTAGAGTAGATCGGTAAGAGCCTGGAAGAAGAGTGGGTTGGCATAGATTTAGTGAGTCTGGTTCGGTATAAGCTGAGTGTTTCCAGTTCGGCATAGGTTGAGTAAGCGAGTGGGTCGGTATTTCATAGGTGAGTGGTTCGGTTACCTTTGATCTAGAGAGGCAATCGGTAGCCCACAGGAGATTCGGTCGGTAATCTAGTTTTTAAAGGACGATCTGTGTGAATAGTTTATTGTTTGGATGGGCATGGAGTGTTGGGGTCGGCATTGGAAGTCAGGACCATTTAATCTTGAACGACATACATTC
Source organism: Allium fistulosum (assembly GCA_030737815.1). NCBI lineage: Eukaryota > Viridiplantae > Streptophyta > Magnoliopsida > Asparagales > Amaryllidaceae > Allium > Allium fistulosum. The sequence goes on from CM060904.1 coordinate 697,980,343, forward strand.
GGATCATACTTCCCATACTTAAGCATAAGACAGCAGATAATGACAAGAACCAAAGCACATGAACCCATGGACTTAATTTGGACTAACAATTCTATAGTTCAAGTTATTCTAAACACGAATCTAACTCAACAAAGGAAAATAACGACCTTCAATATATGATGCCAATGTCTGATCCCAAGACCCCTAGCTACTACCGAACATAGGGCAAGCTGTCGGAGATGGTCAGCGATGATGGTCTTCAAAGATGATAGGTTAAAGATCAATCACGCTTCATCGGTCTTTAGATCTTTAATTCTTTTATACTCATGCTTGAATGGTTGCATTAGTCCACACACCACACGAGGGGAATATCTTGTTGTTATATCTGATATCTATTATCTTTCAAGTATAGTTTAAACAGGTATCTATTCACACCAATCGCTCCTTGGAGATGTCCAAACAATCAAGCTTCGTACTGTTTCTGACAAGCCCGAGCCAAGTTCTCGGCAGGAGGCAGTGGGGACTCTGAACCCATCGTCAACCTCCACACCTGGCATCCCAGATCCACCTATCGCGGTTATGGGCCTGGCTCCTGATGCTGTAGATGGGGCCGTCATTCTGGATGACCCCATCGACTTTCAAGCCTCAAAGATCGGTGAACCTTCTCTTCGTCGATTATGTTCTATCCACGAAATCCACTTCGAAGACGTTCTGGTTCCGTCGGTACAAGATTGGCCTCACTTGCCCCCGGTCGGATATACTGCGTGTAACAAATTTATGTGCTGGGCTGGAAGTGTGCCACCTTTCAATTCATTCATCCATGAAGTGTTGTAGTATATTGGGATTGCTCCAGCACAGCTACACCCTAATAGCCATGCATTTATTCATGGTACATGCGTTCTTTTCATGAGCATCTTATTCAGACCCCCAACTCCCGAGGATATCCGTTATATTTACCGCTTCAAGAGACGTACTGACAGTCCATCTTACATATTCCTTGAGCCACACCCCAAATGTCAAGTCTTGATGGGTGCATGGAGCAAATTTTCTCAGTATAAACAGGAGTGGTTCTACGTACGCTGTCCTCTCGGTTTCGCGAGAAGATGGATAGAAGGGAGTAAGTCTCATTTTTATCCCAATCTTTGTCTTAAGGCTCAAAGTGCATCTTTTCTAAACTTCTTTAAACTGTTATAGATATCCGTCCACGACCCGAAGGCACCGGGTATTCTGAGGCCGTCGAGGCCATCCGAGCTACTCCTGTGGGAGATCGGGACTTTAAGTATGTAATTACCAACGAACTGCTCTCGAAGTTCGGATTACTGGAAGAGGGCCGCCGGACTAGCCATCCAATTGGAGCCAATATAGCAAGAACGACTGCGGAAACGGGCAAAGAACAAGCTGGACCTTCGGTGCCCCCTGCCGAAGGGGCCCTTGATACTACCGAGGAAGGCAAGATTAAAGAAACTGAGGTGCCAGCGGCGATTGAAGAGAATGTAAATTCCGGCAAAGCGCCAGTCGCTGATGTACCCGGCAACGACGAACCACCGCCTCCTTCGAAAAAGAAAAAGAGTCTAGCCTACAAGCTGAAAAAGAAAAAAGTTGGCGGAACTTCAAAGGTTACGATAACTCCGATCGAAAAGAAGTTGTCCTCCCAAAACTTAGAAGGCTCCTTAAAGGGCCTATCTGACTTGACCATTCCTGACGATATACTGAATTATGGTTTCAATAACCCTGAGGCTATGGGATTTAATTCGCCCGTGAGAAGCGATGAAGGCGCTCAGACTCATCGTCAGGAAGAGGAAACTCCAATGAGTAAATCGAAAAACACTAGTCCGTCAGGGGGATGCACTAGGACACACACAAACACTTACACTCTGCCATGCACTCGAATTCCACTCATTGTGTGATTCCTACTAACTCGTCCTTATTTGGCTTTATGTGTAGGTGATATGGGGCATACACATGGCATTGACCGCCTCCGCAGATCCTCCATCTTCTACCATTCCAGTCGAGACTCGCGATCAGGCAAACGGCGAGACAGGGACGACAACGGCGATAGAGATTATCGTCCCAGAGAGTCATCGTCTTCCAGAAAAAGAACCTATAGCCATTCTTCATATCCAAACGATCCTCCCCCTCATTCGGAGCTTAGTATGGAGAAGTCTGCTCAGAAGGGATCCCAGTCCGAGGTTCCCCGCGACCAACATTCTGGCTCTTCGATTACTAAGCAATCTCGTGAGCCTTATAATAAATCTGTGACTCTGATTAAGCAGACTCCTCCAGTCTCCGCTCACGATCCATCGACGGCGGAAAAATTAGCTGAGCTTAAGGCTGCATTCCTGAAAATATGTTTCGATGGACTGAAATTCCACCCCGCAATCCATATTATCCCTGTACATGTCAAACAGAGCGCCATTGCCTGCAATAACGATGTATATTTTCAGCATGATGCGTTCGTACACTTGGTGGTGAAAGTTTCGGAGGTCTCTATTGAACGCCAACACGAGATTGATCGCCTCAAAATCGAAGCTATTCATGACAAAGACATCATTAAGGGCCAGGATGAAGAGCCATCCTCATACAAATCTTAGCTTGACTGCCCAGAAAAATGCTAAGGATACAGCCGAGGCAGTTAGTCGCTTGGAGGCTACTCACAAGAAAGAACTTAATGAGGCAGTCCAACGCAGTGGCGCTCTGGCTTTGTAGAAAGACTCTATCCAAAAAGAAAAGGACATTCTCACTCGACGGGTCAAAGAACTAGAGGAATTGCTCTTTAAAGAGAGAGAAGAGAAGATTGTAGCGCGGGAAGAGTCACAAAGATACTGTGACGAAATCGTCGAAACACGGCTTCGAAAGACAAAACTTGACGAAGAGCTATCCAAGGTTGAAGCACTAAAAGAAGCAGCTCGTGAAGAGGGCAAGAAGATAGCGCTCACAAAGGCCAACTCTCAACTTGAGGTAGGTTCCAAGGCCGGCAGAGAAGAAATCAAATGTTTATTCGACCCGCTCATTCCCGAGTTTAATGCAAGAGTCCTCATGCATCGTGACTTGTCTTTCTTGGGCGAGAATTATCTTGAGTCACTTGCTGAAGCGTGGGATACTTTGATTAGAATTAAAAAAGTGGAGCTGGGTGTCGAAGAGATTGATGAAGAGGCTCTGGTAAGGGAAGTGCTTCGAGGCAACGAACCCTCAAATCTATCTATGGTGAAAGCCCTCTTCGGGGGAGACTCCTCTGCATCAGAGGACAAAGAGGATGCCACTGACCCAGCGGGCTCCGAGCCCTAGATTCCTCCCCTCGCTGACTTGACCAAAACTCCACCACTTAATCCCTTCGAGCGACATGTTGGTTACGATCTGGAGAAGCCTGGACTTGGCATCCACATTATATCCCCAATTCTGGAGGGTGATACTCCCAAGACAACTGAGAGCCAAATGGAAGCTAGTACGTGACCCCTCCTCTTAAAGTTCATAGAGTCGTTTCTTTTGGCGAATAACTATCATATCTTAACATTCACTTTTCATGAATTCATGCAGGTCATTCTAATCCTAAACCGACTCCAAGGAGCAATGTCGCCACGGAGCGGGAAGAAAAAGAGACCGAAGTACTTCACACTGGCGACACCCTTGGTCCTGATGCTCAAGTAATAGGGGCGCTTGAGGAAGATAAGCTCGAAGATCCTTCACCCGTAAAGGGACACGATGATGTCGAAATCACAGGCGCTTTCGAGCATACTTCCCAGCTTAACATGAAGGAGCAAATCGAGGAGGAGGAGAAAAAGAAAACCGAAGTTAAGATAGAATCTCAGGTAGTGGAACTCGACGATCCCCTAAATAGACCCTTGAAGGTCATTCTCCCTGGTGAGACCACACCATTGGAAGTTCCGCCTCCTTCCTCGGATACCACGTCGCTTGGAAGCAAGGGGTCTAGGAGAAAATGCTCAGCTGAGGAGACTTTGGAGAAGTCGAAGAAGGAAAGAAAGCCTAAAAAGTAGCTGTCATCTGGTCATGTTTCGCTTAGCTTAAATAAGCCAAGATCATGTAGGTGTTCCCTTTTTCTCCCCTTTTTTTTATAGTCATCGTAGATAGACCTTGGCTCCGGACTTCGGAGAAGTTGTAATGAAACTTCTTTTTTGATTAGTAAATAAAATTTTACTTCTTTGTATTTCCAAACTCTCATTGATTAGCTTATAATTTGATCTGCAATTTAAATTCAGAGTCTTGTGGGTCATGTAAATTCCAGTCCGGTTTCACAGGACTCGGATATTTTTGAAGTATTATGCCCTAGACCACTGTAACAACCCGCATATCTATCGATTTTATATTTAAATATTTTAGCGTTAGTCAGATGTTAGTCCGAAAAGCTACTTTTTGCATACGGTCAAATTAGGACTCGAGACCACTTCCATTGAGTTCAAAATGACGTTTGCGATCTTTTTGAGTGTAAACTTCGATATGTTTGGAGATAGTGAAATTTTCATCACTTTTTGGCTTAGGACTTTGGTTTGGGGCTGAACACACACTAACTCAGCCCAACCTCCTCTTCTCTTCATCACTTCATGAAATAACATTCAAGCTTCATCAAAAATGGTGGTGGGAAGTGGAAATTAAAACTCCAAACTTAAATTCTATTGCAAATCCGAGATTCAACATCAAATTCAAGTAAAAGATAGTGGATTCAAGCTTTGGATTGCTTCTCCTTGCTTTCAATCTCCATCTTCATCCATTTTAGTGAAAAGGTGAGATTTTTGATCTCACATCTTGCCTATAGATGTCATTGGGCTGTTGGGAATGATCCCCTATTGCATTTGTATGAATATCTGCATTTGGTTTGGATTGGATTGGCGAAAAACTCAAATTTTTAGTGTTTTTGGTGAATTCCAGCCTTTAGGTCGTTCTGCCCAGGTTAGGTCGTCCATGAGTTAACGCCTTAGGTCGTCCACGAGTTAACGCTTTAGGTCGTCCACGACCTAACTTCACTAGGTCGTTCCAGGCCTTAAGTCGTAGGTCGCGTGGCACTTTAGGTCGCATGGCCTTGTTCCCCTCTAGGTCGTAGGACCTTTAAACAGTGAGGTCGTAGGACCTTTAAACTGTTAGGTCGTAGGACCTTTAAACTGTTAGGTCGTAAGACCCTTTTTCCCTTAGGTCGCACCTTGTTAGGTCGCGTCTTAACTTAGCTTGTAACGACCCGTAAATTTAACCGGTTTTAATAACGTTATTAATTGAAATTTTAGAAAATTTTAAACGATAAAATTTTGAAATAAAATTTTTATATTTGGAATACGTCTAGTTAAACATAGCAACTGGTAAATTTTCGTCCGAAAATATGAAAATTTATTTCGCGCGTAAATTCACTTCAATTTAATCAGTTAAAAAGCGTTGAAAATAAAACGTTTTCAAAACCAAAATATTTTTACATAGAAAAATTCTAAACCATCTTCTGAGCAAGATGTCAGTTTGTCGTTTTTCCAAATTCGGACATCTTTGGCTCCGTCGATCTTATTTTTCAGCGTTTTTCTTGCATTTTCCGCTATTGGAAAATTCGAAATTTTAAAATTCAATCATACCACTGATATTTATATACCGTTTTGGTCGTTTCGTTGTGCTGATCTCTACGGTATATTCATTTCTATTTTTCGAACTCCGGTACACCACGAAATCAGTAAAACGATTAATGTACGGTAACCGTTTTCGAAATTTTTGTCGTCCCTGGCCCTTCATTGTCTAACAGCTGAAATCAAACAATTACTTGGTATTAATAATCTTAGAAACCAACAGCCTTTGTGCCATTAATATCCCTGAAATTCAGCTATAGGCTTTTGCTATTACCCGGGTGCAATATATCGTTCTCTGGAACGTCCCTTCACAAACCTTTCTCAATTCCTTTCATTTTTCACTCCAGCCATTCTCATCTAAAAAAAAGAAAAAATCATCGATATGTTTATTTTTTTTTTCGCCAACCGCTAGCACACCTCGTCAGCCGCACCGCAATAAAACCCGTCCTCCGTTCTCCCTCCTCCGCCTCTGCCAGCCGCCACCGAACACATCCGACCCCCCAGCTCGATACCTCCACCCAGTTTCCTTCCTTTTCACCCTGGCCGAGAGCAGCCTGCTGCCTCACCACCTAAGGCTCACGGCCTCCTTTGTTTACATGTGGTATTGAATGTAAATTTTATTATATACATGTGCCAGGTTCATAATATGAGTTAGATATATAGTTGTTGGCATATCTTTGTTCAATGTTTGATTTACATACGTATGTATGTACCTGTTTTCTCTAATGTAAATTATATGTTGATTTTGAATACTTATGTTAGTGGTAAGGTTAATATGTAAAGGTTGCAGTATGTACGTGTTTTAAAAAAAAAAATTTATAAATGTGAACCTTAAAATATACTATATTAGTAATGGTGGATTTATATGTGTATGAATTTATACTTGTTTGAAATATGCCAGAGCTTCTCTTATAAGGCAAGTTGTACTATGGTATTTTGGTTATAAATATTTGACTTCTATAAAGTATAAAGGTTCTGCACGTGGGGTTTGCTTTTGGAAAGGATGTCAGAGAAGAGTTTATGTGGCTTAAATTATAAATAGTATTAGATGTAGTGTAAAGTTGTTTTGTTTGTAAAAGGTTATATATATATTTTACGTCTGTTATATTATATTAGTTAGTCTGTAGTCAAAGTTATGATTTGGTTTTATGTTTTCTCTTTTTACTATTAGTTATATATATGTACGTTTTGTTGCATACTACTTGGATTTGAACGCTAAATATTATAATTTTTTTGTGTGTAAGTTATAACTTATAAATCTGTAATATATTATACTACTGAGTACATATGTATTTATCTATATATAACTTTGTTAGGAGTTGCGTATAAATCGAGTAGTTGAATTTATAATACTTAGGTTTCCAAGGTTGTTTAAGGCTGTTGTGAATTATATATTATTATTTTTATACAGCCTATATTATATACTTGAACATACTTTCGGCGATGCCTATATATAATATGTTGAAGGTAAAGGGTATATTGTATTAATTGCACTATTGTGACAAGATAGTATATATATACTGATATGTATAATTACATTTTGAATATAACTGTGTTTTGTTGATTTTATATATATGCTTATGGTAACTACATTTTAAAATAAATATATGTTCAGTTATACCATTGATTTTCATCGATCTAGTCTAATTTGATTTCGCCAATTTCTATATATCAGTGTGTTCGTCGAATTCGGACCATCGTGCTTTGCTTCGACATTCGTGCTTGGATTCGTAATTCAATTTCGGTGTCCGTATCAGTGTGTGTATCCGTGTCATCTTCTATTTTCTCTAGCCTCGAAAGGTGAGCACTCACTCACGATTAACGTTCTTTTATTTATTAAATTTGATTTCAATTGAAACGATAATTGAAATAGGCTGCTGTTAGTTAATTACACTGTTATATATGCTATTGCCTGTACCAGTTCACCTGTGACATCTGACACCATTATCTGTTAATTATTTATGCGATGATAATACAGTTTGGCTGATAATTGATCGATTGTTGATATTTATATTGGACGTTAAATTGTTAATGTTAAAATGATAAATAGTATGAAATTGAACTTGATATAGGATAAATAAATGTTAAATTTGATTAACGAACATTTGTATAATATGACCCCTTTAACTGTTAAATTTATTGACACGTAGGATTGTTAACTACACCTTGAACCATCAATTGTATGTTGCTTAAACTGATGATGTATGAAATTGTAAATAGATGACAAGTGAAAACCGTAATGTAATAATCTTTAATCTACATGAAATGATAGTGTGGATTCTAGAAATAATTATATTAATTCGTACAAATAACAATGCGAATTAATATGGTTATTTTGGGATTATTTGAATTGATTATTGGATTGATATTGATTGTTGTTATTGCTTGTTTATTTACTTTGACACCATCCCAGTTATCACACTGCAAGTTCCCTCTGTTATGCTTTGATTTTTAATTGAATTGGAATCGGGTTGAAATGATAAATACCCAAAATTGAACTTTGATCTAGGATAGAAAATTAAATAAACCCGATTGGTCAATAACTTGATTTTGAAATAAGATAAGGATTTTATTTGAATAAATAATATGGTTTTGAAATGAAGTTGAAATTTGAATTTAAGTGAAAGGAAATGTTAATGTTTAAATAATCTAAAACAAATTATTAAAAATGTAATTGATGAAAGAATGTTGTTTAAGTTGAGAAACTATTGAGTTAAGTTGGAAATTATAATTAAGTTTGAAATTATTAAACTTTGAAATTATTTAATAATTAAGTTTTAAATTATTTAATAATTAAATAAGATTGAATTATTTAATGATTAAATTAAATTGAATTTTGAATAAGTGAATTTTACTTCGTAATACTTGAAATTGAGTTTCTTTATTAATTAAGTTTTGGAAAATTATTTAAGGAAGTAAATAACTGAAATTGAATTTCTTTAACAAGAAATAAAATTGTGATTTATTGAAATTAATGTAAGACTTGAAATTTAAAGAATTGGATTTGATGAATTTAATTTAATTAAATTTATAAGTTGAACTTAAGAAATTGATTTAATGATTTGGAAAGTTAAAAAGGAATTGTTTTGAATGATAAATTTACTTAACGAATATTGAATGAAATCGATTAATGAATTTAAATTGATTTGAATGTTCAATTAAATTTGTTTAAATGATTTCGGAATGAAACTTATATACGAACTTGAATCAATATTTGAATTGTTTTAAATAGAAATTGAAATTGAATTATAAGATTTTGAACGGAAAATTGGAAGTTTTGAAACGAAAATTTGGAAATTGTTTTAGAAAGACAAATGAAATGTTGATTTACGAATTCTATTTGAAATTGAAATTGATTTGGTTTTTGAAATATATAAACGACCAATCGGTGTAATAATTACGAAAGTTATTAAAGAGATCGGGATCGGTAATGGATATACTCTCTATCTGAACCGAAACCACTTTAATAACTATACGCGGAGTGTTGATCCAGAACGAAGTGGATGGTTTTGGTGAACGCGTTGACTGAAGAAAGAGAACGATTTTGGATGACCCTTGACATGACTAAAACAGGAGCCGCGCCGGGCCATTGAGGATCGCCATCTCTAGCGGACACACTTCTTCGATACCATATCTATTACTTTTGTGATTCGATTTGGGTGCACCCCTCGATTATGGGAGTGTTGTTTCGCGGTGTTGGGGTAGTAGCTGCTATGCCCAACATCAGTCCGGATCAGGCAACTACTAGTATCCTAGTTGGTATCGCCTCATGTACCTTGTCATACTGATTATCCTATTCGCGACCACTACGATTTTGATTTGTACCTTGAGTATATGGATTGCCCTCTGGTGACTTCCGGTTTTGGGGAAACTACGGTCTTGTATATGCTTTTGGGAATAAAAATGTGTTAAGGGTGGAATGGGCCATGACTTAACGCTATTTTGATATCTTCTTATATTACTGATAGACATTATCTACTTATCGTACACTACTACATAGTAGATAGTTTGACGGATCCTTAAAGGATGGTTATTCCAAACATCCTTTTAGTTACTTGTATTTCAATTGCTATTTCACTTGAGTTGGATTTATTAATATAAGAATGTTAATCCTGACTCGAGTGTTTTGTATTTTGCTTTACGCTCGGGTCAGACTGAGTGGTTCAGCTTTCGAGACTCACCTTTGAAGTTGGAGCTTTGCTTGAAGATCCAGCCTTCTATTCTGCTTCAGTATTCGATGATTCCAGTGATGTACTCTGATTTGTATCTGATGTACCGTATTACTCTTCTGTTGTAAACTCTGATGTATTTTATATATTCATATAGTAGCTTCATGAACTACTATCTCTTTTATTTCCGCTGCATTTATTACTCTGTGTCTATGATCTGTGATTATATCTATTTACTGTATATGTTCAGTTTTGCCAAATTTAAATTAACAACGCGGTATTTTGAGCAATTCAACTCCGGCATGAGTGTCTACCTATACACTTATAATGGATGCGAATGGTCCAAAATATCGGGTCGTTACAGTTGGTATCAGAGCTTTGGTAGCTCTAGGCAAAACTTAACATATAGGGTAAATGTATTTACAGAATCACTCTCATTCGAGTTCAATCCCTTCCTTTGACTCAATTTCTTTGAAATTTTGGAACGTTCCCCTCGGTTCCGAAATTCATTCGTGTCCTTCACTACTCGCCTTCTTTCAATTCTGGAGCACCTCGAAACTCCATTTCGAATGATATCTATAATAGATCGGCGGTCTCGCCGATCTTCGAATGATTCGTAAAGGAGCAAAACTCCTTTATAATAGGCATCGATTTACCGGAGATTTCTGTATCCTTGGTTTACGATGCTATCTATTCCATGCTATACCTGAATTCTATCTCTTGAGATCCAGTATTGATTTACCTCGGAATTCAGCATCGATCTTATTCTTGAAATTTCGGACGACCTGGTTAAGGTTGCCCGTGAATTAAATAAACTCATCCATCTCCTGATTGTGGTAATCGAATTATCTTATCTTCTGTTTCCAACTTATTTTCGAATCAAAATTCTCTTTGATTTGAGTCCATCAAATTTGAATCTCTATCTCTTCTTTGAAATCTATTCTTGAATCGTCGAGCAAAGAAATGTATTTGTAAACTAATATTTAAAATGTTTTAAATATATTGTGTTGTTTGAGTTGTTGATGTTGATTTGGGTTTCCGATCGATTCGTCTGATCAACGCTATCGATAGGATTTCCAAAACACTTGAGCAGAGCAAACTGACACAATATCGTTTTCAAATTTGATAAATAATATAAAAGTTTTGTATGATTATATTATTTATAAGTTTTCTGAAATGAAATTATCAATGAATTTGTCGTCTGGAAATAAGAATATTTGATTTTCATTTATGGTTTTGTAAACCATTGACTATTGCATAATATAAATAAATGAATTTATAAACTTGGTTATAAATTGATTGGAATTTGAAATGAATCTAATTCAGAAATTTGAGAATTTATTAGTTCCGATGATTTCGAACTTTGGTCTTAAAATTTTAATGTATATTTTATTGAAAATATTTTCGAATGGCAATCGTTTCCAAAGAATTTTTTTATATATATAAAAAAATCAGTGCTCTTCTCTTTGTCGCTGGAAAATAATTTCGGTGATGGCGGCCGCATCATCGGCATTCATTTTCGAGTTTCGAAGTGGAGAAACCATTCTGTAGCTTTGCTACGGTTTTGTTTTGAGAAAAAAAAAATATATTTTGATTTGAATTTCTTCAGTATAATTTTATTTATATATATAAGTATCTTATTTTAAAATTTAATTTGATTTGATATAAATATATTATATATATCTCTAAATTGTTTAAAGTTAATCGGAAATCTAATTCTTAAATTTTGTTAAAGGATGATTTTAATTATAAATAAAACCAAAATTTGGAATAAATAAACTTGAATAATTGAATTTGAAAAATTTTATTTGTATATTGTTCAAATGCATTCTAATACAACTTACCTAAATCGTTCAGAAGTTGAATATGTAATTGGATAATATATAAGATAAATTAAATTTATAAATAAAAATTTGAGTGTTTATAATAAATGTTATACACTAAATTTTGATTATAAAGATGTTAATAGAGTTAGATAGGATAATAAGTAAACTCAGTTAATAATGAAATAAAATTTGTTTTGAAAGAATTAATAAATTGAAATTTTATCAACATATGCAAATACCTTGAATTTAAAAAGAAATTAATAGATGTAAATTAATTTAAATCGAAACTTTTATGGTTTGAATTAATTTATATGGGTTAAATATATGTAATAAGAGATATTAAGTGGAACAAATCTAATAATAATTTGGAATAAAGAAGAATTAGATTTGTTGAAGAAAATATGATTATAATAAAAGGCTATTCAAAATTTATGGTTTTAGAAATTGTAAATTGAAGAGAATTGGATAATAAGATAATTAATTTAGAAATAGTTGAGATTGATTTTAGTGAAATCAAATGGATTGAATCAATTATTGAATATCAATTAATTTAAATTTGAAATTTATATGGTTTAAATTTATTGTTATTTTGTATTTCAAATCTGTTTTCTTTCTGGTTGTTTCTATTCTCCTACCTCGTTCCTTTTCGGGGACGAAAAGTTTTGAGTGGGGGAGAATGTAACGACCCGTAAATTTAACCGGTTTTAATAACGTTATTAATTGAAATTTTAGAAAATTTTAAACGATAAAATTTTGAAATAAAAATTTTATACTTGGAATACGTCTAGTTAAACATAGCAACTGGTAAATTTTCGTCCGAAAATATGAAAATTTATTTCGCGCGTAAATTCACTTCAATTTAATCAGTTAAAAAGCGTTGAAAATAAAACGTTTTCAAAACCAAAATATTTTTACATAGAAAAATTCTAAACCATCTTCTGAGCAAGATGTCAGTTTGTCGTTTTTCCAAATTCGGACATCTTTGGCTCCGTCGATCTTATTTTTCAGCGTTTTTCTTGCATTTTCCGCTATTGGAAAATTCGAAATTTTAAAATTCAATCATACCACTGATATTTATATACCGTTTTGGTCGTTTCGTTGTGCTGATCTCTACGGTATATTCATTTCTATTTTTCGAACTCCGGTACACCACGAAATCAGTAAAACGATTAATGTACGGTAACCGTTTTCGAAATTTTTGTCGTCCCTGGCCCTTCATTGTCTAACAGCTGAAATCAAACAATTACTTGGTATTAATAATCTTAGAAACCAACAGCCTTTGTGCCATTAATATCCCTGAAATTCAGCTATAGGCTTTTGCTATTACCCGGGTGCAATATATCGTTCTCTGGAACGTCCCTTCACAAACCTTTCTCAATTCCTTTCATTTTTCACTCCAGCCATTCTCATCTAAAAAAAAGAAAAAATCATCGATATGTTTATTTTTTTTTCGCCAACCGCTAGCACACCTCGTCAGCCGCACCGCAATAAAACCCGTCCTCCGTTCTCCCTCCTCCGCCTCTGCCAGCCGCCACCGAACGCATCCGACCCCCCAGCTCGATACCTCCACCCAGTTTCCTTCCTTTTCACCCTGGTCGAGAGCAGCCTGCTGCCTCACCACCTAAGGCTCACGGCCTCCTTTGTTTACATGTGGTATTGAATGTAAATTTTATTATATACATGTGTCAGGTTCATAATATGAGTTAGATATATAGTTGTTGGCATATCTTTGTTCAATGTTTGATTTACATACGTATGTATGTACCTGTTTTCTCTAATGTAAATTATATGTTGATTTTGAATACTTATGTTAGTGGTAAGGTTAATATGTAAAGGTTGCAGTATGTACGTGTTTTAAAAAAAATTTTTTATAAATGTGAACCTTAAAATATACTATATTAGTAATGGTGGATTTATATGTGTATGAATTTATACTTGTTTGAAATATGCCAGAGCTTCTCTTATAAGGCAAGTTGTACTATGGTATTTTGGTTATAAATATTTGACTTCTATAAAGTATAAAGGTTCTGCACGTGGGGTTTGCTTTTGGAAAGGATGTCAGAGAAGAGTTTATGTGGCTTAAATTATAAATAGTATTAGATGTAGTGTAAAGTTGTTTTGTTTGTAAAAGGTTATATATATATTTTACGTCTGTTATATTATATTAGTTAGTCTGTAGTCAAAGTTATGATTTGGTTTTATGTTTTCTCTTTTTACTATTAGTTATATATATGTACGTTTTGTTGCATACTACTTGGATTTGAACGCTAAATATTATAATTTTTTTGTGTGTAAGTTATAACTTATAAATCTGTAATATATTATACTACTGAGTACATATGTATTTATCTATATATAACTTTGTTAGGAGTTGCGTATAAATCGAGTAGTTGAATTTATAATACTTAGGTTTCCAAGGTTGTTTAAGGCTGTTGTGAATTATATATTATTATTTTTATACAGCCTATATTATATACTTGAACATACTTTCGGCGATGCCTATATATAATATGTTGAAGGTAAAGGGTATATTGTATTAATTGCACTATTGTGACAAGATAGTATATATATACTGATATGTATAATTACATTTTGAATATAACTGTGTTTTGTTGATTTTATATATATGCTTATGGTAACTACATTTTAAAATAAATATATGTTCAGTTATACCATTGATTTTCATCGATCTAGTCTAATTTGATTTCGCCAATTTCTATATATCAGTGTGTTCGTCGAATTCGGACCATCGTGCTTTGCTTCGACATTCGTGCTTGGATTCGTAATTCAATTTCGGTGTCCGTATCAGTGTGTGTATCCGTGTCATCTTCTATTTTCTCTAGCCTCGAAAGGTGAGCACTCACTCACGATTAACGTTCTTTTATTTATTAAATTTGATTTCAATTGAAACGATAATTGAAATAGGCTGCTGTTAGTTAATTACACTATTATATATGCTATTGCCTGTACCAGTTCACCTGTGACATCTGACACCATTATCTGTTAATTATTTATGCGATGATAATACAGTTTGGCTGATAATTGATCGATTGTTGATATTTATATTGGACGTTAAATTGTTAATGTTAAAATGATAAATAGTATGAAATTGAACTTGATATAGGATAAATAAATGTTAAATTTGATTAACGAACATTTGTATAATATGACCCCTTTAACTGTTAAATTTATTGACACGTAGGATTGTTAACTACACCTTGAACCATCAATTGTATGTTGCTTAAACTGATGATGTATGAAATTGTAAATAGATGACAAGTGAAAACCGTAATGTAATAATCTTTAATCTACATGAAATGATAGTGTGGATTCTAGAAATAATTATATTAATTCGTACAAATAACAATGCGAATTAATATGGTTATTTCGGGATTATTTGAATTGATTATTGGATTGATATTGATTGTTGTTATTGCTTGTTTATTTACTTTGACACCATCCCAGTTATCACACTGCAAGTTCCCTCTGTTATGCTTTGATTTTTAATTGAATTGGAATCGGGTTGAAATGATAAATACCCAAAATTGAACTTTGATCTAGGATAGAAAATTAAATAAACCCGATTGGTCAATAACTTGATTTTGAAATAAGATAAGGATTTTATTTGAATAAATAATATGGTTTTGAAATGAAGTTGAAATTTGAATTTAAGTGAAAGGAAATGTTAATGTTTAAATAATCTGAAACAAATTATTAAAAATGTAATTGATGAAAGAATGTTGTTTAAGTTGAGAAACTATTGAGTTAAGTTGGAAATTATAATTAAGTTTGAAATTATTAAACTTTGAAATTATTTAATAATTAAGTTTTAAATTATTTAATAATTAAATAAGATTGAATTATTTAATGATTAAATTAAATTGAATTTTGAATAAGTGAATTTTACTTCGTAATACTTGAAATTGAGTTTCTTTATTAATTAAGTTTTGGAAAATTATTTAAGGAAGTAAATAACTGAAATTGAATTTCTTTAACAAGAAATAAAATTGTGATTTATTGAAATTAATGTAAGACTTGAAATTTAAAGAATTGGATTTGATGAATTTAATTTAATTAAATTTATAAGTTGAACTTAAGAAATTGATTTAATGATTTGGAAAGTTAAAAAGGAATTGTTTTGAATGATAAATTTACTTAACGAATATTGAATGAAATCGATTAATGAATTTAAATTGATTTGAATGTTCAATTAAATTTGTTTAAATGATTTCGGAATGAAACTTATATACGAACTTGAATCAATATTTGAATTGTTTTAAATAGAAATTGAAATTGAATTATAAGATTTTGAACGGAAAATTGGAAGTTTTGAAACGAAAATTTGGAAATTGTTTTAGAAAGACAAATGAAATGTTGATTTACGAATTCTATTTGAAATTGAAATTGATTTGGTTTTTGAAATATATAAACGACCAATCGGTGTAATAATTACGAAAGTTATTAAAGAGACCGGGATCGGTAATGGATATACTCTCTATCTGAACCGAAACCACTTTAATAACTATACGCGGAGTGTTGATCCAGAACGAAGTGGATGGTTTTGGTGAACGCGTTGACTGAAGAAAGAGAACGATTTTGGATGACCCTTGACATGACTAAAACAGGAGCCGCGCCGGGCCATTGAGGATCGCCATCTCTAGCGGACACACTTCTTCGATACCATATCTATTACTTTTGTGATTCGATTTGGGTGCACCCCTCGATTATGGGAGTGTTGTTTCGCGGTGTTGGGGTAGTAGCTGCTATGCCCAACATCAGTCCGGATCAGGCAACTACTAGTATCCTAGTTGGTATCGCCTCATGTACCTTGTCATACTGATTATCCTATTCGCGACCACTACGATTTTGATTTGTACCTTGAGTATATGGATTGCCCTCTGGTGACTTCCGGTTTTGGGGAAACTACGGTCTTGTATATGCTTTTGGGAATAAAAATGTGTTAAGGGTGGAATGGGCCATGACTTAACGCTATTTTGATATCTTCTTATATTACTGATAGACATTATCTACTTATCGTACACTACTACATAGTAGATAGTTTGACGGATCCTTAAAGGATGGTTATTCCAAACATCCTTTTAGTTACTTGTATTTCAATTGCTATTTCACTTGAGTTGGATTTATTAATATAAGAATGTTAATCCTGACTCGAGTGTTTTGTATTTTGCTTTACGCTCGGGTCAGACTGAGTGGTTCAGCTTTCGAGACTCACCTTTGAAGTTGGAGCTTTGCTTGAAGATCCAGCCTTCTATTCTGCTTCAGTATTCGATGATTCCAGTGATGTACTCTGATTTGTATCTGATGTACCGTATTACTCTTCTGTTGTAAACTCTGATGTATTTTATATATTCATATAGTAGCTTCATGAACTACTATCTCTTTTATTTCCGCTGCATTTATTACTCTGTGTCTGTGATCTGTGATTATATCTATTTACTGTATATGTTCAGTTTTGCCAAATTTAAATTAACAACGCGGTATTTTGAGCAATTCAACTCCGGCATGAGTGTCTACCTATACACTTATAATGGATGCGAATGGTCCAAAATATCGGGTCGTTACATAGCTCGTCTACCACTTTAGGTCGTTTGTACCTTAGGTCATTCGCTATTTTAGGTCGCGTACCCAGTTAGGTCGTTCGCCTATTTTAGGTCGCGAACCCAGTTAGGTCACGCATTTTCTTTAGGTCGCTCGACCTCTGCACCTTAGGTCGCTTGGACCTTAGGTCGCAGCTTCTATAGGACACTAGTCCTTCTGGGTTGATAAGTCGCTCGACTCTGTTAAGTCGTAGGTCGTTGGACCTTAAGTCGCTCGCCTCCCTTAACTCCAGTTAGGTCGCTCGGCCATTGTGTTAGGTCGCGTGAACCCTTAGGTCGTATGACCTACTTTTCCTTAGGTCGCTGGACCAGCTTGCCTTCACTAGGTCGAACACCGTAGCAGGGGCGTTGCCCCCGCACCCCCACCTAAGGGGTTGCCACCCCCCTGGACCCCCCTCCGTAGGCGATCTTATCTGAAAAACATTCAACAGAAATTCCTACTTTGATGGTTTTGGGATTGATTTCTTTGGACTTTACTCACGTCTTCGAACGTGAATTTATGTGATTCGATTTGTTTCAACAATCGTTTTGTGACTTGTCACTTTAAAGATATGAAGGTTTCAATACTAGTAGTAAATATCAAAACTCTTTCATCAAAGCGATTTCAACTCTATTTTATTACAAAGCTCTTTTTCCTAAACCGTTTTCCAACCTATTAGTATATACAAGCCTTTACTTCACTCGGATGAGAAATCGAATTAAATGACTTAGTAAAACGAGTGGTATGAAACGCTTGCGTTAACTTCGTCGGTTAGCTCTTGGACTTGTTCGATTGAACCCTATTGTGACAATTTTCTAGTGAAGATCTACAGTTTGTTCGTAAATATTTAAGTTAAGCAAGTGGTTATGGGACATGAAGCTAAACTCATATATTTACTAGCTTGGTGTGATTGACACTTCCTTATGATCATGACGATCATTCTTGTGATTTAGACTAGCGATTGAGCGATGTCTCTTTGTCTGCGAGGGAGACTAGACCCCACTTGGGTGATGTTTCTACTCACATATATGGGGATGCACCCTATGGTCTTTGGGCCGTTCGTGTGTCAAAGGCCTTCGGGCCATCCGTGTGTTCAGAAAATTAAATGGATAGCTTCCATGAGATAGCTTCTCGTCTGTGTGCTCGGACTTCCCCCTTTTAGTGATTTCTGGATTTCGTGTGTTGATTTCTGGGATTTTTTCTGGATTTCGTGTGTTGATTTCTGGATTTAGAGCTTCACCAACTTTTGTGGTTTTAATTGATATGATATCAGTTTTTGTGTATTGGTGAATTTGTGTGTCATTACCTGCTTATGGGTTTGGATCTTTGAGAAGATCCTTGTGAAATTGATTAACCTCTTGTTGATTATCATTTACGCACTTATAGTAGTACGACGTTATGGTTATTACATGTTCATGTCATGTCGTTTACTTTATACCATATCATCTAATATTTATAGCTAGACTGATCCGTTTATTATTTTCTTATAAATAATACTCGGGTCAGACCGAGATGTTACAGGTGCTTCTGCTTGACTTCTTCCCAGGATTAGCTACTCTGACTTTTGGCTAACTATTTAGATTAGTAGTTTTGTTGTATACACCTGAGATATAGACTCATAGATGTATTCTTTTGGTATAGCACGTGTTGCTATTCTTTTGTATTATTGTGGATCTTTTTGACCACAACTCTGATGTACACTTTCATGTGTTAGTTATATATTCATATCTTTTTCCGCCTTTGTGATATGGATGTCTGTGACTGATTTGTGTTATGCTTATTTCTATGTTTGTTTCCGAAGATTATTTATAGCCACCGTGTGATAAGCAATTACATGGATGGTCGTTCCTCAACAGCCTTATTCTCCGCCCTAGTTGACAACACTACTCCATAGTGTTCTTGGCTAGCGTGGGTATAGAGGTAGGGCTTCACAACCGCACTCTTGGGACTCAACGTACTCTAGTCCGCGCTCTGGGGACTTAGAGATTTTTGAATCGTTTATACTCTAGTCCACACTCTGGGGACTCAGAGTACTCTAGTCCGCGCTCTGGGGACTTAGAGGTTTCCGAATCGTTTATACTCTAGCCCTCACTCCGGGGACTCAGAGTACTCTAGTCCACATTCTGGGGACTTAGATATTTTTGAATCGTTTATACTCTAGTCCGTACTTTGGGGACTCAGAGTACTCTAGTCCACACTCCAGGGACTTAGAGATTTTTGAATCGTTTATACTCTAGTCCGCACTCCGGGGAATCAGAGTACTCTAGTTCGCACTCCGGGGGCTTAGATATTTTTGAATCGTTTATACTCTAGTCCGCACTCCGGGGACTCAGAGTACTCTAGTCCACACTCTAGGGACTTGGAGATTTTTGAATCGTTTATACTCTAGTCCGCACTCCAGGGACTCAGATTACTCTAGTCCACATTCTAGGGACTTAGAGATTTTTGAATCGTTTATACTCTAGTCCTCACTCCGGGGACTCAGAGTACTCTAGTCCATACTCTGGGGACTTAGAGATTTTTGAATCGTTTATACTCTAGTCTGCATTCCATGGACTTAGAGTACTCTAGTCTACATTCTGGGGACTTAGAGATTTTTGAATCGTTTATACTCTAGTCTGCACTCCAAGGACTCAGAGTACTCTAGTCCACACTCCGGGAACTTAGAGATTTTTGAATCGTTTATACTCTAGTCCGCACTTTGGGGACTCAGAGTACTCTAGTCCACACTACGGGGACTTAGAGATTTTTGAATCGTTTATACTCTAGTCCGCACTCCGGGGGAATCAGAGTACTCTAGTTTGCACTCTGGGGGCTTAGAGATTTTTGAATCGTTTATACTCTAGTCTGCACTCCGGGGACTCAGAGTACTCTACTCGACACTCTAGGGACTTGGAGAGTTTTGAATCGTTTATACTCTAGTCTGCACTCTGAGGACTCAGATTACTCTAGTCCACATTCTAGGGACTTAGAGAATTTTGAATCGTTTATACTCTAGTCCACACTCCGGGGACTCAGAGTACTCTAGCCCACACTCTGGGGACTTAAAGATTTTTGAATCGTTTATACTCTATTCCGCATTCTGGGGACTTAGAGTACTCTAGTCCACATTCTGGGAACTTAGAGATTTTTGAATCGTTTATACTCTAGTCTGCACTCCGGGGACTCAGAGTACTCTATTCCACACTTTGGGGACTTAGAGATTTTTGAATCATTTATACTCTAGTCCGCACTCCGGGAACTCAGAGTACTCTAGTCCGCACTCTAGGAACTCAGTGATTTTTGAATCGTTATACTCTAGTGCGCAATCCGAGGACTCAGAGTACTCTAGTCCACATTCTGGGGACCTAGAGATTATTGAATCGTTTATACTCTAGTCCGCACTCTGGGGACTCAGAGTACTCTAGTCCATACCCTGGGGACTTAGAGATTTTTGAATCGTTTATACTCTAGTCCGCACTCCGGGGACTCAGAGTACTCTAGTCCGCATTCTGGGGACTTTGAGATTTTTGAATCGTTTATACTCTATTCCACACTCCGGGGACTCAAAGTACTCTAGTCCACACTCTGGGGACTTAGAGATTTTTGAATCGTTTATACTGTCCGCACTCCGGGGACTCAGAGTACTCAAGTCCACACTCTAGGGACTTAAGAGATTTTTGAATCGTTTAATGATCGACTTTTAACTTTGTGTGTGCGCTCATACGCCAGATAGATTAATGCAATTTTACTTTGCCATGGAGTTATAACACACGGAACATCAATAGTTCATAGAAAAACATCTTCAAGCCTTTATTAATTATAAAAAATAGGGACAAACTGAATTGTCTTATTACATGTCGGAAACATAGAACAATAAAAGAAACACATACTGGAAACAATCGCTACTAAAATGCAAAAAAATAGATTAAGTATAATAACGGCGCAAATGTTCGTTATTCCATGCTCTGGGGAGTGTCACGCCATCAACAGTCGCTAGCCTGAAGGTTCTTTCTCCAAGCCTCCGTTCGATGTCGTAGGGACCTTCCCACGTGGGATTCATATGTGATGGGACCGGAAAAACTCGCTTCAAAACTAGGTCGCCCACATTGAAAGTTCGCGGTCGTACTTTATCATTATAATATCGGGCGACTCAGTACCAATATGCAGCCGCCCTTAGATCAGCTTCTTCACGTTTCTCGTTGACAAAGTCCAACGACTCTAGTAAAAGATCTCGATTAGTTCTAGGATTATAATGAGTTACCCGGTGAGATGGAACTTCAAGTTCCACGGGTATAACAGCTTCAGTTCCGTATGCCAAGGCGAAAGGAGTGTGGCTAGTCGTGGACTTGTGGGTGGTTCTGTAGGCCTA
Organism: Allium fistulosum; assembly: GCA_030737815.1. NCBI lineage: Eukaryota > Viridiplantae > Streptophyta > Magnoliopsida > Asparagales > Amaryllidaceae > Allium > Allium fistulosum. The sequence continues at coordinate 698,001,818 of CM060904.1, forward strand.
GAGTGTTATTGGAAACTCATCCACCCACTTGCCTCTAGCCTTCTCCAAACATTTTTTCAAGATGGACTTGATTATCTTATTTACGGCTTCAACTTGCCCATTTGCTTTAGGGTGAGCGACTGCTGCAAACCTTTTCTCAATGCAGTATTTTTGGCAGAACTCTTTGAATTCTCTACTCTCAAATTGAGTTCCGTTATCAGTAATGATAGTCCGTGGGAGACCGAAGCGGTAGATAATGTTTCGCACAACAAAGTTAACGACCTTTTTGGTGGTGATCGTAGCTAGTGGCTCTGCTTTTGCCCACTAGGTGAAGTAATCGACCGCGACGATTGCGTATTTCTCACCACATTTGGAGATTGGCAAGGAGCCGATGATATAGATTCCCCATATTGCAAATGGTCATGGACTAACCATTTACGTGAGTTTCGTCGGCAGTGCTCTCGGGATCTTTGCATACTTTTAACATTTGTCACATCTCCTTACATAGTTCGCGGCGTCCCGATTCATAGTCGGCCAATAGTATCAATAGCGGAGTATCTTTTTGGCTAGTGTCTGCCTCTCAGTATGGTCGCTACATTCTCCTTCATGGACTTCTCTTAAAACCCGCTTTATCTCATCGTGGGTGATACACCTAAGCAAAGGAATGGAGAACCCTTCTGATACATCATTCTATCCTGCACTATATACCGTGAGGCCTTGCGAACGACTTGTTGTCTCTCGTTCTTTCCTTCGGGCAAGGTTCCGTGCAGCAAGTATTCTTTGAACGGGGTCATCCATGACTCCCTTTCAGTTTCCTTATCTGACACAAAATCTACCTCCATCTCATTTATACTCGGGGCGTGTAAAGTTTCAACGGGAATCAAGCCCATTTGCTGCGCATCGCCAGTGCTCGCAAATTTTGCCAAGGAATCGGCTTCCCAGTTTTGTTCACGCGGAATGTGCGAAATATCGTAGTATTCGAGGTCCGCCAACAATTCTTGAACCCGAGCGAGGTATGGGGCAAGCCTTTGCCCCTTTGCTTGATAGTCTTCCCGTACTTGGTACACCACCAACTGTGAGTCACAAAAGATTTCCACCGATTTAACTCCGAGTTCTTTAGTAAGCTTCAGTCCAGCGATCAATGCTTCATACTCGGCTTCGTTGTTCATAGCGGGAAAATTAAGTTTCAAAGCGTAACAAATCGATCGGTTCTTAGGAGTTACAAGGATAATACCAGCCCCGGAACAATGGTTGTTGGATGCCCCATCGGTATATAGCTTCCATCGAACAGTAGGAATCACATCACTTCCACTTGGCTCGTCTAATATGGTGAACTCTGCAATGAAATCTGCTAACGCTTGCCTCTGAATAGCCCTCCGTGGTAGGTAGGTGATGTCGAACTGACTCAGTTCAATGTTTCATTTGAGTAGCCTTCCAGAAGTCTCCAGTCGTTGGAGCACCTGCCGCAAAGGTTGATCGGTATAAATACTAATCGGATGTGCCTGGAAATACGGGCTGACCTTGCGTGATGCGATCACCAAATAGTAAGCCAGCTTCTCAATCTTAGGATAATTTCTCTCTGCCCACGTTAAATGCTTACTAACATAGTACACTGGCTTTTGGATTCGGTCCTCTTCACGAACCAAAGCTGCACTGATGGCATGCTGGGATACGGCCAAGTAAACATACAATTCCTCGTGGTCTACGGGCTTTGACAGAACCGGGGTCCTCTCCAAGTGTCTCACTAGAGCTAGGAACGCATCCTCACAGTTCGGAGTCCATTCAAAATTTATTTTCCCTTTCCTTATCACATCAAAGAAATGAATACACTTGTTGGTTGCTCTGGATATAAATCGACTCAACGCCACGACTTTCCCATTCAGGGTTTGGACTTGTTTTATAGTTATGGGTGCCTGTATGTCTCGAATATCTTGAATCTTTTCTGGGTTGGCTTCGATTCCCCGTGCGTTGACAATGAAACCCAAAAACTTCCCCGACGCAACGCCATAGGAACATTTTAGTGGATTGATTTTCATTCCGTAAAACCTGAGGATATCAAACATTTCTGCTAAGTCTCGAATGTGGTCATTTGACTGTCGTGACTTCATGGGCATATCATCCACATTGACTTCCATTGTTCTACCAATCTGGTCCTTAAATATTCGATTCACCAAACACTGATAAGTTGCCCCTACGTTCCCCAACCCGAAAGGCATCACTACATAACAGTACAGTCCAACGTCCGTGACAAAACTGGTATATTCCTCCGGAATGTGCATCGGGATCTGATTGTATCCTGAATACGCATCCATAAATGACAACAATTCATGCCCTGTTGTCGAGTCGACCAGCTGATCAATTCTAGGCAATGGAAAACTATCCTTGAGGCACGCCTTGTTCAGGTCCGAGTAATCAACACAGGTCCTCCACTTCTTGTTTTCCTTCCTCACCAGCACGGGATTAGATATCCATTCAGGATAGAGGGCGTCGCAGATGAACCCATTGGTTTTGAGTTTATCCACCTCCTCTTTAAGAGCAGAGGACCTCTCCGGGTCCATGCCTCTCCTCTTTTGTTTCACTGGCACATACTTTGGGTCAACGTTCAACATATGACTTGCGATCGGGGGAGAAATCCCACACATATCAAAATGGGTCCAAGCGAAAACATCTAGATTTTCTTGGAGGAAATTAGTAAGATCCTCAACCATCGAGGGGTTGAGCTGTGATCCAATCTTAAGCACCCGCGACGGGTCATCATGGCTGACTGGTATGTCAATCGTCAGTTCAGCCGGTGCCACCTTGGCCTCCTTAGGTTCTTCTTCATCATCTCTTAGGTCTATGTCTCTATAGATCCGACTGTATTTCCCAAGCCAAGGCTCAGGCACTACTTGTCAATTTTCAGCAACATGGATGCGGACAGGGTTGTCCACACCTTTTCCTTTCTCTCTTCACTGGGCTTCTCTTAGCTTAGCCACATAACAAGCACGACCAGTCGCTTGATTGCCATGTAATACACCAACTCCTCAGTTCGTTGGAAATTTCAAGGTCAAACACCACGGGGCAAAAGCTGCCCAAAACTGTGCCAGGGCCGGTCGGCCTAAAAAAACATTATACGGGGAATCAACATCCAAAACAATGAATGGTAGGATTTGTACCCTCCTGCGTTCACCTTCTCCTAGTTCAACTGGCAATTCAACAAAACCCATTGCATTAGTAGCTGCAACATTAATGCCATGAATGCGGGCTTTAGACGGTTTCAGATCCTTCGCCTGCATCTTCATTTGGTCATATGCCTTTTTGAAGATAATATTAACAGAACTCCCACAATCAATTAGTATCCTTCTCACAAGCCCTGGTCCAATCGTAGCTGAGATAACCATCGGGTCAATGGTAGGTGCCTCCACTTGATCGGCATCCCTGCTCCTGAACACTATATCATCAGTCATCATCCGCTGCTGCTTCGCTGGAGTCCCGTCTTCTGTGTTCGAGCAGCATTCGAAACTTACATGCTTCAGAGAACTAGCATAGTGTTCCATTTCTTTCCAACTCTTGTCTGCTGGATGAGGTCCACCGATTATCGTGTTTATGACCAGCCTTCCTCCGGTCTGAGTGGGCTCCTCAGGTCGATGTGAAGCTTGCTCGTGATTTGGGTCGGATGTCCCATGTCCGCCTTCCTGCAGATTCTTAAAAAACTGCTGTAACTTCTTATGGCGAATCAGTTTTTCTATAGCATCATGGAGGTGTCTGCACTCTTCAGTATTGTGCCCGTAGGTCTCGTGAAACCGACAATACTTTCTAGTCTACTTTTGTTCCTTAGTGGATTCCTTTGGGCGTGGCTTTCAGTATTGGAATGTATTATAAGTTGATAGATAAATATTCTCCAAAGATGTATTCAGAGGTGTATATTCGCTATATGTTAGGATTCTCGATTTCCACTTTCCTGCTTCCCTCTTTCATCCGGAATTTCCTCCTCCGGATCCTTTAGACTGCACTGTCTTATTTTGAACATTGACTTGGACCTTTCCCGAGTTTTCGCCAGATTGCTTTACCGCGATGTTGCTTTGTACTGCTTCCTTACTGGGCCCTGGCGCACTGCTCTGTCTTGACCACCTTGCCTCTTCTCTTCTCATGAATTGGTTCACCTTTGAATAAAAGCGTTCCAGGGTAGTCGGTGGTTTTCCTGCCAGCCAGTCACCAAACTCTGAGTCCCGATCTACTCCTCGCATCACGGCCATAAGGATAGCATGGTCATTCGTATTGCTAACTTCGGTAGCAGCAACGTGGAATCTTTGCAAATAATCCTTCAACGACTCTCCCGGAGCCTGGATCACACTGGACAACGACATCACGTCCTTTGGGCGAGTGGCATGGATCCTAAACTGCTCCACGAACTTCGCCGCTAACTCATCAAACATGGAGATCGATTGCAGGGGAAGTCTGGTGAACCACATGGTAGCGATTCCGGATAGGGTTATTGGGAAGCATCTACATTTGGTCGCATCATTTGCCCTAGCCGAGTCCATCATCCACTCGTATCTCATTATGTGCTGTCGAGGATCGGTCTTCCTTTCATAAGCTGGAATAGTAGGCATGCTGAATTTCCGGGGGTATTCGGCTTGTAGGATGGTAACTATAAATGGAGTATGGCTCCTAGATATGCCCAATCATCGTTGGTTAAGCCCCGATTCTCCCTCATTAGTTGCCTGACCATAGCTGATAAATCCGGAGTCTGGATGGGAGGTGGCAAGTTGGTATCCATCCTGCGCGATCGTTCCAGCTGGTGCCTCCTCGGTAGGCGATTATCTAAGTGCGCATCCCGAGGACCCGCTTCACTACGACCCCAACGAGGTGGTGGACCAGCTCCCAAGCATGCTCCAGATCCTATGTTTCCCACTCCAGGTTGGGAGCGACTCCCCAGGTGCAGATGAGGGGTCACGGTTCCAGGTAGGGAATCTGGACCATTTCTGTTGGTTTGCTCTAGGCGAGTTGTCACCAATTGCTCTGTTGCACCAGTTTGTGTCGTTTCGATCCTACGGCGTCTACGCCTAGGGTGTTCATCCGACGAAGCTGAGCTGTCGGATGATGAGTAGGGTCATCAGGTTGGCGTTCGTTTGAATCTGCTCGTTAAGCTATCTCCTACTTTCCACGAGCTCCCTCATCAGCTCATTGAACTCCACCCTGGTGACAGCTTCTGGTTGGTTTGGGATAGTGGCGGGTTCTGCACCTGCATTAGCTTGTTGATTGATGGGTCCCACTTGTTGGACGCTGGCAGTCTCATTAGCATCCACATTGTGGGAGGCAGATCTGGTACGTGGTCTTGCCATCTTAGAGTTATTCGTAGGAACTCTGAATAGAATCTATGAACTCTTGAGAATGAACTCGGATCTCCTTCGGGGGATTTCCTCAATCCAGTAGCAACAAAGTAGATCCTAACAGTCTGAGAATGCACAGTTCTCAGTGAAAGCACCAAAATGTTAGCACCAAAATTGGTCACTAACACCCTTGAATAGAGTTATGTAGAGAGATTAATGAAGAAAGTAAATTAAATCAGAGAAATAACGCAATTGAGTACAAAAGGAACAACAAAAATGAGAACAACAGATTTATAGTGGTTCGGCGTAACTGCCTACGTCCACTTTGAATAGAATCTTTATTACTTTTCCAATCACTTGAATATAGATACAATCCGTAAACAAACTACTTGAATACAAGTTTGAATCCAAAAGAGGAGAGTATAAAAAATGGCAGAGTTTCCCTCGAGTTCTCGAAAAAAGGTCCCTTCAACTGGACCCTTGCCCCTCTATTTATAGACGAAGATAGGCTGGTTCCTTTTTCCAGGCCCATGACCGAGATAGCTTGGCCCACGGCTGATAGGTTAGGGTGACCGACCCAGGCAGGCCGACCCACAACCACCGATCCACTTATGCCGATCCTGGATTCCTTGGATGTCAACTCGGAGCAGATCTCAATCATGCTCGAAGCAACCTAGCCTTTACCTTGGAGTAAGTCGTCCTTATGTTCATGCTGAACCCTTTTTTCTAACTTGGAATCCCTCGAACGTCGACTCGGGGCAGCCCCCTATATATTCTAAGTACGCTAGACCACGACCCAAAGTCAAATATGCTCCTGCTCACATCGATCCATTCCTTCCAATCATGATATCAAACCAAGGTAGCCAAACCACCCTGACCGAACTACCCAGGCCGAGCCACTCTGTCCTAACCATCAGTGCCAAATCAACACGGCCGACCCACACTTGCTAAACCATTAAGGCCAACCCACAGGTGTTGAACCTCATCCGACAAACCCACCTTGGCTTCCCTACCATGACCGAATGATACTTGCTGAACTACTTTGACTTATCTTCCCTGACCGAACGATACATGCCGACCCATCTAAACCGATCAACGCATTATCTTTCTTCCTTGACCGAGCTGCCCATGCCGACCCATATATGTCGAACCACGTCTATCGACCATTCCACTTAAATATACCGAGCCGCTAAAACATGCCGAACCACATATGTAGGCTGAACTACTCACATACCGACCTAATCGAGTTATACGGAACCCCTATACCTCCATATCTCTTTTGGTTAGAAGCCCGTCTAGGCTTAACCATAGCCTCTTCAACTATCACTTTGTAGCCGGGCCAAGTAGCCGGGTAACAGTAACGTTTACCTTTCACATAGCACATTCCACTTTGAATGCCACATTGCCATTTCCAACAATACACTAATTGATTTTCATAAAAGTATAACCTCTGAGCTCGTACGTCTCAGAGAAAGGTGTTAAGTGTAAGAGAGTTACTTCCTACACCACCAAATAGACGTATGTTTGTAAAAACCAATGTACGTGGCTCTTAGAAATGTAGTGTCAGACATTCGTCCATACAAGTTGTCCAGGAACAGGACAAACTGAAGGAACTCTCCTATCACATCCTGTCGGGAATCAACCCTAGGATTAGTAGCGAGCAGTCCTTGCATCGAAGATTTTCATAATAGAGCACTATTGCCACCATAAGTATATGATATGGTAATTTCCCCAAGGGTCTAGTGGCAAGCAGTCCTACATCATAAAGATCTCCGTCTTCGACAATCATTGTCTTCAACCTGCACTTTCGAACGCATATGTTGGTCCACTCGAATAAATCTGATCCCGGTCTCTCCGGACCAACAACGATAAAAAGGCCGAATTTGATAGTCGGTTATTTAACTATCAAAGCAACAAATAAAATCTAGCACATAAGCAGTCACTAGGCCCATTTAATTAATCCTTCATTAATTAAATCAATTTCCAAATATTTACTTTAAATTATCTTTAAAAAGATATATTCTCAAAACCATTTTAATCTTTCGATATTGGAAAAACATTTCCATATACTTATTTCAACGGTATAAGTATATTCACAAACCATTTCGTTTTCAACACATAGAAAATATCTTCATATACTTAAATTTGTAATAAGTATATTTATAAATCTTTTAATTTTCAAAACATAGAAATATCTTAATATACTTAAATCCGTAATAAGTATATTTATGAATTATTTAATTTTCAATACTTAGAAAATATCTTGATATACTTAAATCCGTAATAAGTATATTTATAAATCATTTAAGGAAAGCTTCATATTTTCCAAAACACGCTTTACTGGATCAAAACGAATGTTCCGTAAAACATTGTTATGACAACCTAAAATAATAGTATAGGGATTCAAGTATTTATATTTATATAAATCCCGTATACTATATCAAACATTTCCTTTCAGAAATCACTGACGATAACAACAGTGTCATAGTCCATGTCTTTTAAAAACATTTAATTCAATTTGAAATCATCACTTTTGAAACATTACTTTTAAAGGTTATCACTTTAAAAACCATTAAACTCCATATTAAATTTCAACAAAATCATCTCTATACTTATAAAACTATGTTCATAAATTTCCTTTCTATTTTATAAAACTTCTTTTTATAAAATCTCTTTATTTATAAAATTTCATTTATATATATATATTCATTTCTAAATCCCATTTATTATAAACAATCCATTTATAAATCCTTTTCTTTATAAATCTAATTTATTTATTAAATCCATTTACAAAATATCTGTTACAAATCCATTTTATAAATATTTATAAACTCTGTTTATAAATCTATTTCTTTATTTATAAAATATCATGTTTATAAATTCTTTTATATAAACCATAATCTCTATTTAAAGCGTTTCTCAAAACTATAATTTTATAACGGCAAAATCATACATTTTCATTCATTTAAAATAAATTCATTCCTTTTTATAATTTAAAAATTATTAAAACATATATACTTCAAAAATCACTTTGAAATCCCTTTTAAATCAAGATCATTATTTTATAGTATTTTAAAATACTAAAAATAAGGCTCGGTGCTACTAAAGAACTAAATAAGCAAAATCATATCCATATCATCATATATGGCGTCCAACAAATCATATATCACAATATATGTGAAAATTATAATCAACAGTGTGAGGAATCATGTTGGATCCCTCCAACCTATCCCCCTACATCACGTACGGTATATAATTATAAAATATAAATCAACCGCTTTGAGGCGGGATCATATACAAAGGGTCATCCGCTCATACACGGGAATGTAATAGGGTCTCATCCGCTCCAAGGAGGAATATATTCAACCCAACTAATAAAATAGTAAATCAGCCAAACAGTCAACAATAAAATTATCCACACTTATATAAAAATATAAGTGGGCCAGAGAGGTGAGTTAACTCACTTTGATTCCAGTTTTCGTCAAAGCATTTATTTCTGAATTAAAATTGAATAGGCATTCAAATTTAACCCAATTTTCTACTAGCTCCAAATCTATCCAATACAATTTCACAACGTAGTATTTGCTGATATGATCACAATGCAACTTGTCGCGTTCAATTTGGACCTCGTGATATGAATTAATGAATGTACGGGATTACTTAAATTATAAATAACTTAAATAAAAAAGTTAAACCTTTAATTACTTTCCCTTCTTCCTTCTCGTTCGTAAATGAAACCCATGCCTCAAAACTCAACCACGTTTCTTCGATTGCCGCCACTGCCGATGATCGCCATTCACCATCGCTCCTTCACACTAGCACGTGCCGACCTCGTGCTCCCCCAAGCCACCAACCACGTCGCCTAAATCCACTCTGCCACCGCTAATTTTAACCTCAAAACCACCGCCTTCGAACACCCATAGCCGTCGACGTGGTGCTCCTATGATGATTATATCAGTTGATCTTGCTCATGATGTTGTGCTCGATGTTTTTCTAGTTGGTGTCAAAGGCCAATATGGCCTGTGGTGGCGCCGATTGGTCACGGCTATTGGATGTGGAGCTAGGGGAAATGGCGGTTGAGGGTTTGTTAGATTAGCATTTACAAAAGAGAATTCTCCAAGTCCTTTTATAGGAAATTTTGCGGCACTATTCATGTTGAAATATTTCGAATTCCAATCGAGGCATGCCGCCTGGCATTCTATATGTAATATCCATATTTTGAACACAATGGAACTAGTATCGAGACCCAATTCCATCATATACAGAAGTTAGCTTTTAAAATCTAATTATATTAATTTAAATTCCTTTATTTAATTTCTATACCTTTCGAACTTGCATGACAAAATGATACGTCTGGTCACCATGAAATTCAACGGCATATAACAATTCACTATTGCAGATCCAATGAAACTGGTTTCGTCGACTGTGCTCGGGAAGGCTATTTTCGCACATTAATCAAAATGGTTATTATTAAAACTAGTTTTATTAGTTTTAAATTCAAATTCAAAAGTTTATTATCTTCATTCTTATTCAAATAGAATTTAAATCATCTTTTGAAATCATTTTTGTTCATATTAAATTCATAATTTAATAATTTAAACAATTCCAATTATTCAAATAACCCTTATATTTGAAACTCAAGTTATTTAACTTATAAATTAACTTTTCAATATCTAAAATCAATTAAATATTCCAAATTCGAATGGCTGAAATACTGGATCATTACAATGGGTGCTGTGATGATAGAACAAAATAAATTTCGAAAAAGAACAGAAAACAAAACTTAGAGTTTAAATTCTTTTATTTAGTACATAGTTTAAAATTCTATCGATCATTCAGTCAATAGTACACCTTGAACCTTTAGTTTTACCTCAAAGAGATCCTATATCTCTAACTTAATGGTAGGGTTCTATAGTACACCATTAAGATTATTTATTTTCTATGGAGAGAATGGTTTTCTCTATCTACGAATAGAGACATCTAGGTCGATTTATAGTAGTGCATAGCAATGCTTATGGGTTATCTAAATATCTTACCCATATCTACCATTCAAGGTATCGCCCATTATAAGTTGGAACTTATCTAACTTAATTAGTTAAGCCCATTTAATCAATTCATATAGACATATATTTCGGCCTGGTTTATTTTAAAACAACTTTAAAATTTTGGCTACCAAAATAATATATATACACGTATTATTTATTATATTTGACCCAAAAGTAATTGAATAAATATATAACAATTATACATCTTATTAATAATTTTATGCCCTTTAATAATAATAAATTAATTAATAATATGGTCGTTATATTAATTTCTTCATACTAATAGTTTATTGCTTTTATAAGTTATTTCAATAATTTATTTTTGGTTAAAAATTGAGAGTAGCAGTTGTGTGACTCCCAGATGTGAACTGAGCCATCAGTAATATTTAAACAAGTAAAATATTATTTAAACACAATAGTTCGACATGAGTTCAGTTGCTTACAGATTATTTAGGTGAAATCCAATTTCTTATCTATTAAAGCGACACCCTTAAGCAATAATATATTATGCATAGTTTCTCTTCATCATCATTATACCACGTAGATATCAAGAGCTCGATCAATGGTTGAAATTTTATTAATATCTATAATTAATTACAAAGTCCGACACTAAAGTCCATGGTTCAATCAATAATAATTATTGATTAACCGATTTCCTTTGGTCAAAAACTTTGACTACCAATTATGGTGATACTGACCTTCTATTCAAAGGAGATGAATCCTCTCTTGAATAGTGTTTCCCTTCAAGTGGTTTAACTTATACCCTACTGTAACCATAACACATTAATGATGTCATGTGATTGACCATAATCAAAGTATACTTTAAACGGTTAAGATTCACAGTATTCTCAGGTCAATAAACTATTGACATCGTCACGTGAGATCTTCTATTTGACTTTTAACCTATAGAATGCTCTCGGTGAGTCGTTATATTATTGTTCCAAACAACTGCATGCACTAACCCCTTGGTGCCCCAAGGGACATGAGGAACTCAACTTCCATCATATAGAGAATGCTATATACACTAGTCACAATAGATATATCGATATCTCATTCTCGATACATCTTGAATTAGAACATTTAAGGATAAGTATTTATTTTATTTGATTCAATACTTAAGGATACGAGCACATTAATAACTGTAAAGGTACTTTCCGTAAGCATTTTCTACTTGTATATATTTGATGTTTGCATTACTTTTTACATCCTAATATACAATAGAAATAAAAACAAAACTTACTTTATTTTGAGTAAAATTTACTATAAGAGTCAAGTCACTTTTTCTGATTATCTTTGCATGACTTCACCTAACTTTAGAAACTCTTCCTACTACAATCAAAGTTTGGGTTTGATTCCTCAGGCTTTGGTAGAGAAGATCAAATCTTTGGCTAGGGTTTTATACAAACAATGAGTGAAAAAAATCAATATTCTCAAATTAGTAGATTTAGATTAATCCAACAATCAATTTAATCATGAAGATGCATATATTTCATCAATTTCAACTTCTATATATATAAACACATACAACTTATATAAATCAAACAGCATGTTAAATTCTCACATAAAACATACTAATATAATTAAACAAGTGAAAGAGGGCAGTTAACTCACCTTGTTTTGATCTTAGCTTGAAATTAACTTTGAAATCTAAGGGAACTTTAATCATAGCTTTTTGATGAAGAGATGAAGTTATAGTACTATTTTAAGTTTCTAAAAGGGAAAATATGATGAAGTTCAGGTATTTATAGGCTTGGAGTTTAGAATGCTTAGAGGGTATGCTCGAGGATATGTTAAAATGTAATGGTTTTTACTTAACTAGGATGATAAGCTTAAAATTGTTGGTTCAACGAAAATGAAGTAAAGAAGAAATTTTATTTCCCTTATAAATAATATAATACCCATAATCACCTTTAAATCTAACCACCTTTAAATCAACATTTTACCTCTATTTTAAAATATACTCATGGCGATTTCCCAAACTATAATTTCATTTTTATAACGATTTTTTTATATTAAAATATCATCTTTTGGCATCAAACAATTTTAAAATAATTTTTTGTTCTTCAAAATAATTTCTAATTTTACAAATATTATTTTTTTTTTCAAAATAAATTTTCGGACAACTTTCAGATCTTTAAAACGCAATTCAAATTTCAAATTTTGGATTTTAAATCAATATTCTCCTAATAAATGTAAAATTTCAATTTATTGAATTACATCTTTAAACAGGGATGTTACCGACTCCCATCTTTAAAGAAATTGCATCCTCATAATTTATAGGAGAGTGCTATAACTTATTTTACTATGTTGTTCAACAAAACAATATAACCGCACACCAATTAATTAATCAATATGCAGCATCCACAACTCGATAAAATTAATCAAATACATACTCAACAAGTTTAAACTACTCGGGGTGTGTGTGTTGTATTTGTTCTTCGGTCTCTCATGTACAATCTCCAGGGTTACTTGACCATTAAACATTAACTAAAAGAACACTCTTGTTTTCCAGCTACTTCACCTTCCTACCTTGGCTCTATAATAATATCCAAGTCATAAATGCACCTTGGTGTTTATGCAATTATACCAATTGCTGCATAAATAGACTACATAAACCTTTTACGATTCATTTCACTTGAACTATTACAACATGAGTACTTCTGGTGAGTTGATCAATTATCACTCAATTATTCTCATTTACATTATGGTACTTCAAGAAATAGAATTAATCCGCCGACCTTCTAATGCTATTCTTTCGTTAATTGGCACTTAACATATCGTCTCACATATTTGTCAAGGTCTCATTTCATCTCTTCCAATCATATATTTTCATTATCTCTTTATACATCTTTATTCAAATTGGATACATAGAAAATACAAATGGATGAAACTCATCAAGAATCTCTTTCTTCAAACTGGCTATATTTGGAATGCCTTCATTCCACCTCATCATTTACTAATTTGGTTTACTGAAACTGGCTCATCACTCTGACTAATTTAGATTTGATCGAGCAAGCTTGATCGAGCAATGCCTTACACTCTAGTCAAGATCATCCAACTTAATTCTTAATTTCTTCACCTCTTTAATACTAATTTGGTTAAGAAATCTAATGAATGGTTGAATACCTGGAATTTAATCAAAACTAAATTCCATTACTTTCTAAATGGTAGACATACTACTGATTCAATAATGCTAAAAAGTCTCTAGCTACCAAATTTATATAATCTTATTTTCTCAGCATTTCATACCTTATAGAGAATAACTTGGACAGGTATTTTATACTTTAAATGCGACCAGTAATCCATTTTATGTAATTAGAATACTAAAAAGTAATCATCTGCTCAAAACAGAGGAATCAAGTTCGACGAAACTCAAACTAGTCCATTCTAAGAATAATGCCTTTTACATAAAATATTATTATAATGAAGTATCTTGTTCTAGCATTTAGAAATCCTTATCGACATACTGGCCTGGCATATCAGCCGGAATTCATAACCATACAGTGGATAAGTTAACACAATCAAATTCACAATATTAGTCTTTCCTCGTAAAATAAATTTACTTAACCCCTTATGGTTTAACTCCAGAAAACCATTGGCTTCTACTTTATTCAGATAAATAGGTTCAATACCTTTGAGTGATAATTTCAACTCAATCAACCTTATTCTAGGCTAGTCATACATAAAAGTAAAACTAACGAATAAAAAACCACACACCCAATAAATTAAACAACTATTCTTGCTCAGCAAAAAGCAAGCTATTTGCTTTTGCTGCACTACTCCGATCACTACAGGATCCTTCTAGTCAAATTTATGTTATCACATTTATCTTTGTGATATATTTCTATTATGAAATTTAGATTATGGTATTATATAGTTTCCCTAATCAAATCATCACCAATTTATTTTAAAACCACTCAAGCAAAAATATTCTATCATTAATCCAACAATTTAGAATATCGCAAAATTTCATCCTCGAAGAAGCGTACCTTCCAAGACTGATACTTGCTTCCTTTTATCCTATACAGAACTGGGTTCTTTAATTGTGAACATCTTGCCTGAGGTTTGTTTCTTGGGTTTTCTTTACCGTCTTGCCATATAGCTCATTTCGTCACAATTATAACATTTCTGTTTCGTAGTTCTGCATTCATTAGCAAAGTGACCCTTCTTTCCACATGCATAACATTCAACCTGAGATTTATCAAACTTCTTTCTCTGTTCAAGTTGTTTCGATTGAACTAGTTTCTTCGGCTCGGTCTGCCTTGGTTGAAAAAGCTTCTTGTTCTTCTTAAACTTTTGGTTTTTCTTTTGAAAGAACGATCTCTTCTGTTGGACTTCTTGAGTAGACTGTCCTTCGGAGCCTAGGTCGCGTTCTTGGACTTTACCATATCTTAATGCCATATTAATAAGTTCCTCAACCGAACATCTTATTTGAGTAAGAAATTTGTTTCTCAACTTCACATTCATTCCAAGAATAAACTTTTCATTTTTTCCAATGATGAATTGATCAACGCTTGTCCATATTTTGAAAGAGCATTAAATTGATTTACATAGTCAGATACCGATGAATTCCTTTGGATTAGATCTATAAATTTCGAAACCAAAGCTGCCTCTTTGGCTTAGGAAGAATATAGGCTTTAAATAGATCTTTAAACCCTTGCTAAGTTATTTCTTCTTCTGGTGTTGTTGTTGTAATGGCATTGTACCAGTCAAAAGTACTAGATTGTAAATGTCAAGATGCAAGACTCCTTTTCTCTTAGTCCATTAAACCTAAATCATCAAAAATTCTTCTACAAGTTCTTAACCAAGAGCGCACACCCATAACTCCTTTATATTCCAAAAATGGTATTCCTTCTAGATTTGTATAGTCATTACAGAGCCTTGTGAATTCCGTTCTAGGATTCGGATTCAGTGCGCTAGCAGCACCCATGTCTTGAACATGCCTCACAACTTCCATCCATCAATCCATTATTAATAGGACACCAAGATTTCCTTACCCGCTTCTTTGACCATTAGGTGGTCCAGAAGATACACCTACTCTATCTCTGCTAAGTCCAACCATTTTTAATAAACAACATTTATCACTTATTAGATAAATGCTGATTAATATTTTATTTTTGTAAAAATTTCACTAACAAATATGTACACAATTTATATCCTGGTGTTCATCCATTAGAACACTATTCCTAACTCTTATATTACATGCACGAGTTATTCCCAATTCTACCTATGTTACACGGATTGGGAAACAAACTATGTCCAACTCTTTTGTGGTCTAATATATTTTGATTCCTGATTTACACAACTCCATCTCAACCTGGGCCCTGATACCATAATGTGACACCTCGACTCTAGTGACCAAAAATATCATAGGGAGTTCACCGCCTGATAGATCAGATCAAAGGGCTCGGAAGGAGCGATCTCTTGTATACACTACTTTGGGTCAACATGGATACGTTTCAATACCTAAATACATCAGAGATAATGCGTATCACACCTCGACATGGAGTAATGTACACGAGTTCCAGAACTGAGTAAATCAGATATCAGGACCATATATAAATAATGGCATAGGTGTCAATATCGATATAAGAATCAAACCGATAATGTATACATATCAAAATGTGTCTAGTATATGGATTACTCAAAATACATCACTCGAAACTCGGTAGACTATGTACAATCCAAAAACTACCCACTTCTAATGTCTATATAATAACTTTTCCAACAACCGATCATATAACACGTCCTTGGCTTCCAGAATTATCTCAACTCCATCATCCATCTGAATGAAACGCAGTGTTGTGGATCTTGACATCCGGGCAATGGTTGCTAAACTTAAATATAGTAGTACTCCAAACATAATATACCTTATGAATAACATTCCCTACGGACTGCTCAACCAATAAGGCCGACTGACCTCTATATATAATCATCCTAAAGTCACAACACATCAGTCTGAATCGAGGTGTTGTCATATACATAAAAAACCTTGAATCTTGCTAAAAACTAACTGTGAGTATAACAGTGCAATAATAATACAATATAAGTGTGGTGTCAAGTATATATGTGACATATCGGCCAAACAAGGTGTCACCCACCACATACAAAACCCCCCTAGTTCATTCAAATAAAAAACGATGTAAATACTCAAGTGTCATTGTACAATTCAAAGTGACCCATGGTTGCAACTCTTATCGAGTGGGATATCACATCCCATCCCCATTATAAGTTGCAATCAATTTTAAACTCAAGTACACCATTTTCAGATAATATGGCCTTTCTCATCCATATATCTAAACAATTAACAAATGCATTATTTTCCCAAATCGCGTTATTAAAAACATATATTTTACGAGGTCGATATATGTTATTTTAACAAATTCGAGTTATACCTCAAACTCTCTTTCATGAGTTCCCAGTAGGAATACTTGTTGGTAACCCCTTCTGGATTCACCTTTACTAAACTGATTGCCTTGACAAGCCCGTGCGGTCTTTTCCACCTGCTATTATCGATCAGTTGTGAGTGCACTTCACATGATCCCTTAGTTGCATTGCCTCATTGGCTTCTGAAGACGTGTACTTTTTATGTGCTATAGTCACTTGCTCAGTTCCATCTTGAGGCACTAGCTCTCATTACATTACGCCTCTGATTTTTCATAGTTTATCATTAAAATATCCATGAAATAGATCATTGGACTCTATGACAAGGGATAAAGTCATCACGATTTGGGTTGTGGACCTCGAATCAATACGTTAGGTTGGGTTCTAGCAATATAGTAGTCAGTATCGCATACCGTTCTTGGCAAGTGCTAAATTTACTACTTTAAAAAACATTTGATTTCCAAAATGAAATGCGGTATATACCATTTTAGCAAATAAATGTATTGTATATGCATTTCATTTTATCAAATAACAATGCATCATAATTCGGCAATTCAAACACGACAAACAATCAAATTCACATCATATTGCAGCATGGGATATAACAAACTTGCATATTCATATCTTGGATAAGCTCAACTTAATCATGCATCATAACTTGAGGTTTAATATATTCCTCATTTGCAATCATCCATTCATTTTAACATATCGAGCATCCATAGCATTCATCAACCATGACACAAATCACACTATAAAATGTTTATTTCAAAAAGTCATGTAATATGCTATTTATTTCCCCAAAGCCTTAAGTTTTAAAACTGTATACTTCATATATTCACAAAATATTTCCAAATTTCTCAAATTAATTTTCACCAATATACGTATATTTAAACCATTCGTTTCTTAGAATTTAAATTCAAATTCAAACTATTTTTGTCATTATTAAAATAAACCAACTTTATTTCATAAAAGCTTTTCTAACTTCAAAGCCCATAAAACTATTCATATCATAAATTCATCTTTAATATTCATCATATAGGATTTCAAATTCATACTTAATTTAAATCCTATTATTTTCAATTTTGAAAAAATTCAAATCCAAATTTCACTAATTTAAAAATAATTCGAATCCATTTAATAAAAACTTTTCTAATTATAAAACACATCAAAATTCTTTCTAAATAATTTAATATTTTAATCCCCTTCCTCTTTACATATTTAAATTCGAATCCACCAAATAACTTGAATAAAATTCAAATTTTATATTTTAAAACATTATATACGCATCAAACTTATTTTTAAAATTTTAAATTTTAAAATTTTAAAGTTTAAAATATTTATATTTAAAACTAAAAAACTTGCCTTTGTTCTTGGAGCTTATTACTTCAGGATTACAGAGCCGGTCAGCCGATCATATGCACGGCTGTCGACCAGTGATGATGATCCTAGAACAGTTAGCTCCAGGAAAACACTAGTCGATCGCTAGATTTAGTCACTTTTTTTTTACTATCTTTGCTTGACTTCAACTGATTTCATACACTCTTCCTACTGCAAATAAAGTTTGGGTATAATTCATCATGTTTTAGCAGTGAAGATCAAAAATTTTGCTAGGGTTTTATATAAACAGTGAATGAACAAAGTCAATATTCTCAAATAAGTAGTTTTAGATTAATCCAGCAATCAATTTAATCATGAAGATGCATATATTTTAGCAATTTCAACTTCTGTATAAACACATACAACTTATATAAATCAAACAGCATGTTAAATTCTCATATAAAGCATACCAATATAATTAAACAAGTGGAAGATGGTAGCTAACTCAACTTGTTTTGATCTTAGCTTGAAATTAACTTTGGAATCTGAGGCAACTTTAAACCCTGGTTTGTTGCTGAAGGGATGAAGTTACGGTATCGTTTTAAGTTTCTAAAGAGGAAAATATGATAAAGCTTTTGGTAATTATAGGCATAGGTTAGGAAGCTTAGGGGGTAAGCTAGAGAATAGATTAAAACGTAATGATTTTTACTTAACTAGGATGATAGATTCAAAATTGATGGTCCAAAGAAAATGAAAGTAAAGGAGTAATTTTCTTTCCCTTATAAAAAACTGTAATACCCTTAACTGCCATTAAATCTAACCGCCTTTAAATCAACATTTTACCTTCATTTCAAATCGACTCAAGGTGTTTTCCTAAATCATTATTTCATATTTATAACGATTTTTCTCTTATTAAATATCGCCTTTCGGCTTCAAATAGTTTTAAAATAATTGTTTTATTCTTCAAAATAATTCCAAACTTTCACAAATATAATTTTTTTCCGGAATAAATTTTCAAAAAACATTTAGATCTTTAAAATGCAGTTCAAATTTTAAATTTGGGATTTTAAATTAATATTGTTCACATAAATCCAAATTTCAATTTAATGAATCTAATTCAATAAAATATATTAATTAATTTTTCATAAACAGGGATGTTACAGTTCAACCCCTTCTTCTTCTTTGATTCAGACTCCTATGTCTTCCTCCTTATTTTTCCAACATCATTTTACCTACCAAGCCATCTTCTTCTCAGTTGAATGGCCACTTCTCATTTGACATTGAATTAAGCAACTTCAAGATTCAATCTCAACAATTAAGCTAAGATAATTTATGGAAATCATCATTTGATCTTCAGCAAGTTATATGCATTCACACTCATTCAATAAACACACAATAATCGACATGGTAATCAAAACACACCAACAACCATCTTACCATCATCATGTCAACTTAGTGTAATACATATAACATCATTTGCTATAATTCAACAATGGTTTTATTGTAATTCTTCTATAGTTTATTAGCTTGTTTATTAACAATTATAGGGAATTATTGGTGATAATGTCATCTAACACTCCTGTTCTTCAATTCAATATGATTTCTAAGACGTGCAAACCAATTTCTAGACACATCAAACATCATTTAGTTCTCTACAACTCATACCATGGTTTATAAGAATTCTTCTACTAGCTCACCGAGTCATGTATGCATCAGCCTATGGTTCATTAATAACAATTTCTACTTATATTTTTATTCATGTTATGGAGACCACTACAAATCAATTCAAGTTATATCCTAAACATAGTGAACATTGTTAATTCACTAGATCATCACATGGTTTACTAACTCATTCACTTATCATTATTATGTAATATTTAACTCTTTAGGATTCATTTTATAGTTACTAACTGCTTAACATATCTTGTCATGGGTTCACTACTAAACAAATGTATTAACACCATAATGGTTAAGACCAAAATGATTCCAAAAATACCTTAAACTTTCTCCAAACTTGATTTTTTAACTATACATATACAAGTAAGAAAGCATAGAGGTAACCATAAGTAAGAAGTCATTCCCACTTACACAATCAAGCATTTGAATCCTAAATTAGCAAGCAAATCGCTTCCTAAAGTTGCACCCTAATTCGATCTAATATCAAATCTTCACTAATTCGCTTAAAACAAAATGGGTTTGTTTCTTTTCTTCTAAATAGAATTTAAGTGATTTTATTTTTATCTTAGGAGTTTTATTGGAAAGGTTGTAAGGAGTTTAGGGCTTGTAGTTTTAACAAATAGAAGGAAGAAGATGAAGATGAAAAATGAGACTGAAACATAATGAAGAGGAGCGATGGCTGCACTTATTTGTATTATTGTGGTAATAGGCTCTGGGCCCAAATGAAAGCTACCTAATTTTCCATAAATCTCACTTTCTTTAATATCTACTACTCCATAACATTGAGCAACAAAGTACCATGTATTTTTCTTCATCTAAATGATGTTTCAGATAAAATGGAAAAGGTTTCAAATCAAAATTCATATACCTTAAAAAATTAGCGTTTTAAATCATCTGTTTAAATCAACACTATAATTTTTTAAATCAATTATTTGAATTCCTAGGCATTAAAATACGGGATACTACATGATGTTTGTAGGTTACTTAAACCAAACTTGACTAACATAAGTGTTTTGTCTTTGAGACTTCTTTGGATATTCTTGTGTGAGGGTATAACATGGACAGTAGGTTTAGATGGATGCATAATGATAGTTTTTGGGCATGTGGAGTTACATGAGGAGGTTGTAACGACCAGTATTTTATATATTAGAGGATCAAAAAATATTTTTATTTTATTCAAATGAGATCATAGGACTCTAAAATTTTGGAAAGTGACTCTTAGGGATATTTTCCATATCTACGATTTTTACCGAAATTCTGTATGACCAATTTGACAATGAAAATCTTGTTTGGACTATAACGTTTGATAGGGGCTGAGTTAGGGTCTCAAACCACTTTCATTACCTCAGGATGAAGATTTCTCATTACATAGAATGGTCACAATAGAAAAATGGACTTACCGTTTGAAAGTTATAATTGTTTTAAGTTTAGGCTGCTACTGGCCTACATTAGTGGGTAATGAACTAAGCCCATGCTTAGGCCCACTAATCCACCTCGAAAATTATGCAAAGCATAAACGAGAGGCTATAGGAACTGATCTAAATCATTTCCATCTTCCCAAAATAGCTCTAAACCTCCATTAACCCTAATTTCATCAAAAAAACCTACTTTTTTTACTAACATTAGCCAAATCATCAATTAGAGAGGTGATTAGCATATAGAAGCTTCAGATTATCGATTTAGCTGATTTGCAATTCTATTCCTTGTTGTCCACTTCAAGTCTAAGAGGATAAATTGGTATTTTAGGTATTAGGTGAGTGGTTCTTGACCTCTCACTCTACTATGCATGTTTATATAGTTAAAAATGAGGCTTTTAACATGATTTTCACCCTAAAGTGTTCTCTAACCTTAATCACATTTTCCTAAATGTTTATGGTTAAATTATAAATATTTTAAAATGTATTTAAATGATTTTGCAACTCCTTTTGTTCATGCTCATATGCTAGCGTAAAATTTTGATTTTGATTACGATTTGCTTAATTATTTTGTTCTTATGTATTGCATGTATGAATGAATGTATATGTGTGATATTCCATTACTGTATGTTGTGCTTTGATGTGGATGGTTAGTATTTTAGGTAGTTAGGAAAGAGGTAGTCAAATTGGCAAATTGAAGGCAAAGATAGTTGGAATTGGATGAAACTTGAATGGGAGGCTCTAGAGGATGAGAGGAGCCAAGGATTCAATTCACACCAAGTTTGGAGCTAAGTATAGAAGTTAGTATTTAGAGTTTGTCTCAGTATCGAGAGGTCGTGTGCAGTAAGAATCGTATCGGTGAGTGGTGATTCATCAGGTCGGGGACTATGAGAGATGAGTGAAGGCCAAGTGCAAGAATTTAGCTGTGTATTGGACTTGGTACGTAGAGCTTTGGAGGGCATGGAAGCAAGAGCTTTTGCAGTTGATGTCGAGAGTTTTGGGAGAAGTGGTCAGGGTCCAAGCACTTAGGAGATGAAAACTTGGAAGAGAGGGAGAAGACTTAACCAAATTGGTTAAGTACACCTCTTAGTACCGAGAGGACCTGTTGGTACTAGAGGTCCATTTTGATGCTATCGGGGTGAAACATCCAAGAGGGATTGGAGGCTCTACAGGTCTTGTTGAAGGTGTTTCTTTGTTCTCTTAGGGTTTGATGGCGATGTAGTAACATGTTGATAGCTTTGAAACTTTGGTGATGGAAATTTGATGGTAAATGGAGTTAGGTTTCGATGATGGTTGCTCGATATGAAAATGAGTCATGAGAATGTTTGTCCATAAAGGATGGGTTCAAGGAAGGGTAACTCGTCGGTGGAACATGAGAATGGTTCTATCGTGGAATGAAGGAATGTGGATTGGTTACTCGAGAATAATGGAAACTAGATGGAGCAAGGAAACAGCTCGGATATGTGTGCTAAGGGATCGTTGATACTTGATGTGTTTTCTGATGTACTCGAAAGCAGAGGTATTATAAGGATGCCCATGGGTGCTTTGTTTGGTTATCACGGGTTGGTTGTTTAGATCCATATACCCCAGACTAGTGGATTTGGGTTTAGTATCAACTTTGGGCTAAAGACGATTACACCGAAAATCGGGATTTCCATTAGTCCCTGGCATGGGAAAGCCATATGAGTTATCATATATCTAAAGCACATTGAGTGATGGTGAGGATCATTTGACAGAAGTTATGGTTGCTTTGGTTGTTTTCTTCCATAATCTACCAATTTAGGGATGTCACCTAAGATAAGTATTGGGATAAGGATACCTGGACACACGTCATCATACTTAGTTTGCAGTATGCCTTTATGATATTCGTAGAGTAGCATATTATGTTTATTATGTGCTAACTCTTTGGTTGTGATAGGTCAGGTATGGTTCGTATACCCTTATTCCTTACTATATCGACTTGTATAGTATTTTGAGATTCATTTACAGCTCACACCAGACTATTGTCTGACTCGAAGTTTTATGCTTTATTTCTTATTATCTCGGGTACCCTTAATTGAGTAGATAGATTACAGATTTAGGTGCGACGCAGTAGCTGTGCAGAGGACGAGCTGGATGGAGCTATCATTTATTATATATGGATTTTTATGCTTACTCTGTTGTGCAACTCTTTGGAGCCTTAACTGTGCTTGTATATTACTATTATTATGTGACGGTTGTTTAAGTTTATTTCCATTTGTATAAACTCTATTACTTAATGTATAACTTTGTGAATCTATACTTTGACATTTAGATCACTTAGTTATTACTGTCTCTACTATTTTATATTTGTGATGTATATTATATTTTATTCCATGCGCTATAAGATATTCAATAGGATTTGCAATGTTTTATCTTATTTTCAACCCTTGATAATCGTCGTACATCAGTCGAGCACGTCAGTAGTGCACTATATAGTTATATTGGGTTCCGGTGGTGTAGGGTGGTCATCACATTTGGTATTAGAGCTTAGATTACACAATTAAACTAAGTTGATACCATGGTCCAGTAGAGATAGGGGAGGATTTATCACCCTAGACTGGATTAAGAGTACATATGTAAACAAAAGAGTGAGTACTTGTTATATACTTTGGTTTTCAAAACTATATAGCAGTATATATAGTATTTAAGTTGCATGCCACACGAGTACCATCGATATAGTTTTCTTTTTAAGAGACTGATCATTCTCTTTATAGATTAAGAATGATCCGGCAAACAAAAAACACTATGAGGAACTCCATCTTCGGAGTTGAGGAAGAAGCGGGTTTGGGGCTGCTAACCCTAACTTGTAAGCTATATTCAATGCGATGATGGCGAACATGCTGCAAAATACCCATTCTGCTACTCAAAATATTGATGTTAGTGGTGGTTCTCAAGTGCAGGCGTCGAGGGCTGACTTTGCCAAGCTATGGAAAGATTACTCCACTTTGAGAGGAAAACCATTTCTTGGAATAGAGTGGGCCATCGAGGGCAGACCTGGGAGTGTATCTTTGGTGACATGGAAGTAGATAATGTCATAAAAAGGAAGCTAGCCTCTAGACAGCTTTAAGGGCGGACCATGAACTGGTGGAATGCTATTACTATTGCTATACTCAAGGATCGATTCACTTAAGACCAGTTTAGGGCTAGGTTCAAGGATTCCAGCTCCTCAGAAGTCGATGTTTTTCAAGAGATATGCTGATTTAAAGCAGGGAGAAATGTCTGTCTCTAAGCATATTGCTGAGTTTGACACTTTATCGAAGTATAGAATGTCTTTCATTAACACTCCATTAAGGAAGAATGAAAATTTATTTATGGGTTTGGATGACTATATAGGGGAGAAATTGGTGACTCATATCGATAAGCCATTCAAGAGACTTGTCGAGAAAGCTCTTCGCTAGAAGAGTTTATACCCCCAGTCCAAATCAGCTGTTGTTGCTAAGGAAGAGCCAAACCACAGCAAGGCGGTGGAGCCAAGAAAAAGTGGAATGGAAAGAGAAATCAATTTTAAGGGAAGAATACCCAGAAGAAAGTTAAATGGGAACCTATTTGTTTTGGTTATGGAGGCAACGGTCATCTGATTAGAGACTGCAAAGTTGATGGGAAGAAGAAATGTTACAACTGTGGCAAGTCCAGACATATGTAGAAAAGCTGGCTGAACCAGCACATCATAAGCAAGTTGTGAAGGCATATGCTTTAGACGCTGTTCCGACTTCGTCGAGTGCTCCCTCGGCGAAAGATAAGGGGAAAAGCGTTGTTATTCAAGGTATGCTTTCCATTAATTACGTTCCAATTTGTGTTTTATTCGATACCAAGGCTTCACATTCCTTCATATCTAGTGACCTAGTATATAAATTAGGATTGAAAGCTGAAACATTTATTTGACCTTTGATTGTGACGAACTCTATTAGAGGCTCCACTAGCATGTGTATGGTTTGTCATGGTTTGGTCTTATCAAGTCATGGATGCTCTTTTGTTTGCGATTGCTTTTTTTTAATTTCATTGGGTTTGAGACTATCTTGGGGATGGACTTGCTAAGAAAGTATGTAGCGGTAGTGGATTGCGAGAAGCTATTGTTGACGATTGGGGCTGTGGAAGGATGGATGGTAGTGATTGGTTTCCTACTGGAGAATGGGGTTATGGTTAGCTTTCTATATTCTCTCGAGGTTCCATGGGATGGGTTGACATATATGCCTATCGTTAGAGAGTATCCAGATGTGTTTGAGGAGTGACTGGATTACCGCCTCCTAGGAGATTGAGTTTCATAAGACTTAGCAAAGGAGGCCAGACCGATAGTTATGCCTTTGAGGCATATGGCATCCAGAGAGTAAAAGGAGTTGGAGGTGCAAGTAAATGACCTGCTAAAGAGAGGGTTCATTTTTAGCAGTATCTAAGTGGGGGCACACCTGTAGTATTCTGCACTAAGGAGGATGGCTCTCAGAGGTTGTGTGTAGGTTATCGGGAGCTGAACAAGGTGATGAAGAAGAACAAGTATCATCTCCCATGTATAGATGACTTATTTGATCGGCTCCATGGTCCGAAGGTGTTCTCCCAATTAGATTTGACAATAAGATTTCACCAATTGAGAGTAGCAAAAGAGAGTGAATCGATCATCGTGTTTCATATGCCGTTTGGATTCTATGAGTGGTTGGTTATGTCGTTTGGGCTAAATAACCAATGCTTGGGCATAATTTGTTGATCTCATCAACCGCGTCTTCAGGGATCAGCTAAAATAGTTCTAACTTGTGTTCATGTTTAATATTCTATTCTATTCTAGGAGAGAGGAGAGACATAAGATGCGCTAGAGGATTGTACTTGAGGTGTTGAGGAGGCCCAAGTTAAAAGCAAACTTTTCGAAGTGTCACTTCTGGAGGAGGAAAGTGAGATTCTTGGGTCATGTCATCTCTAAGCAGGGCATCGCAGTAGATCCTACCAAGGTGGCAGCAGTTTAGGATTGGTGCTCACCCAAGAATGCTATGGATGTGATGAATTCCAAGGATTGGCTGGATATTATAGACGTTTTATCAAGGACTTCTCGAAGATAGTAGCACTGTTGACCAATTTGATGAAGAAGAATCAGACTTTTGTTTGGGATGTAAAGTGTGAGCATTTGTTTATAAGTCCGAAGGAGACGTTGACGAGTGCACCAGTATTGACCATTCCGAGAAGGAATGAGGAGCTGAAGGTATACATAGACACCTGTGGTACTGGATTAGGTGTGGTATTGATGTAGAAGGGGAAAGTTTTTTCCTACAATAGCGACAGTTAAAGCCACACGAGAGGAAGTATCCAACTCATGATATGGAGTTGGCGGTGATAGTGTTTGCTTTGAAAATTTGTATGTACTACTAATTAGGAGAAAGGTTTGACCTATTCACGAACCACAAATCTTTTTAGTACCTTTTCTCCCAAAAAGATCTTAACCTTCGTCAGCAACGATGGTTGGAATTCTTGGCCTTCTCCGACTTTGGCATTTGATATACGTCCGGTAAGGGAACTTCAGTCGTTGAGGCATTGAGTAGACGACATGCCAATTTGGAATCGATGTTCATGGAGTGGAAGAAATCGGAGTATATAGCTGGTTATGACTTCAGACCTTATTGCGAGTTAGAACCAGAGATGTTGGAAAGTTCAACGATTAGACCATCATTAATTAAGCGGATCGGTACTAGTCAGAGGTGAGATGCTAGACTAGCAGAGATCATAGAGAAAACAAAAGGAGTAGAGTCCGAAGATATGAGGCAGTATAGACTCGACCGAGAAGGTTGGCTTCATAAGAATGAGAGATTGTTTTTCCTTGGCGTTGATGGATTATAAGACAAGGAGCTACGAGAGTGCCACCATTCTAGGTTGACCATACATCCTGATGATTTAAGATGTATCGTGATATGAAGCAGACCTATTATTGGGAGGGGATGAAGAAGAATGTTGGGACATTCATCTAGAAGTATATGAACTGCCAATTGGTGAAGGTAGAACGGAAAAAGACAAGTGGAATACTGTAGTCAATTTAAGCTCATGAGTGGAAGGGGGAGTAAGAGGCGATGGTCTTTATTGATGGACTGCCAAGGACTCGAGTAGGGTATGACAGCATATGGGTCAGAGTCGATCGATTGACCAAAACCGCTTGATTTATACCCATCAAGTCAAGTAGAACGACAGCCAAACTAGCCGAGTTGTATATGAAATAGGTTGTACAATTTCATGGTATGCCAAAGATCATTATGAGTGATCGAGACCCATTGTTCACTAATGGGTTTTGGAAGAGCTTACAGGAGGTGTTGGGGACCAAGCTGCATCTCAGTACAGGTTATTGCCTACAAATTGATGTATAGATCGAGAGAGCGAACCGTATATTGGAGGTTCTCTTGAGAGCTTGCATACTTGATTTTGGAGGCTCATGGGAAGATCACTTGCATTTGGTGAAGTTCGCATACAACAATAGCTATCAGTTTAGTATCGGTATAGCACCATATGAAGCATTGTATGGCCGACCGTGTAATGCTCCTTCGTGCTGGTGGGAAGAGTGTGGATATGATTAGAGATACCTCATAGAAGATAGGGATCATTCGACAACGAAAGAAAGCCGCTCAGGATAGACATAAGAGGTATGCTGATAGATGACATAGAGATTTGGAGTTTTCTACCAACGATATGGTGTTTGTCAGGATTTATCCTTTGAAGAATGTATGGGAACCTAGCATATAGGGTCGACTTACCTCAGAAGATGGCAGGTGTGCACAGCATCTTCCATGTTTCTCATTTGCGGAAGTTTGTGCATGCCCCAGGCATGACGATTGCATCAGATCAACTTGATGATATTGAGATTGAACCAGAAGCTTTGAAAACTTGTAGGCCAGTTCGTATTGTCGGACACGATATGAAACAACTTAGGAGGAAGATGGTGGAGATAATGAAGGTTCAATGGGACGAAAGTGAAGGCGATTGCATGTGAGAAACCAAGGAGAGCATGAGGGCCACATATCCGGAGCTCTTTGTATGGTAAGCCCTACTGATTATCATATTTACTTTCACCTTTAATATCATATATGATAGTTTAGTATTTTGCATGCTAGGATAGGCTTACCTACACTATTGGTTGCATGGCTGCTTGTTTGATACGTATGATGGTTGCATATAATTGTTAGGCATGTAGGGTAACTATGTTTGACTTATTTAGGAATTTCAAGGTTGAAATTCCTAAAGGGGGGAGATTGTAACGACCCGTGCTTTACGTATCGGAGAATCGTAAAATATTTTATTTTATTCATATGAGGTCATTTGACTCTAAAATTATGGAAAGTGAATATTAAAGACATTTTCTACATCTATGATTTTTTTCCCGAAATTATATGTAAACATCTTGACCTTAAAAGTGTAGTTTAGCCTATAACATTTGATAAGAGCCAACTTAGGGTTCAAACCACTACCATTGCTTCAGGATGACGGTTTCCCATTTCAAAAGGTGGTCATAGTAGAAAAACGGAATTACTGTTTGAAAGTTATAACTATTTGAAGTTTTGGCTGCTGTTGGTCTGCATTAGTGGGTAATTAATTATGCCCAAGCTTAAGTCCACTAACCCACCTCGAAAATTGTGCTAAAAGGAGGCTGTAGGAACTAATTTAAGTCATTTCCATCTTCCTCAAAATAGATCTAAACCTTCATTAACCCTACTTTCATCAAGAAGCCTACCTTTTTATTTCTTATCTTAGCCAAATCATCAATTAAAGAGGTGATTAGCATATAGAAGCTTGAGATTATCATTTTGGCTGATTTGCATTTCTCTTCTTTATTGTCCACTTCAGATCTAAGGGGAGAAATTGGTATTTTAGGTATTTGGTGAGTAGTTCTTAATGCATGTTTATATAGTTAAAATGATGTTTTAAACATGATTTTGACCCTAAAGCATGGTCTAAC
Source organism: Allium fistulosum (assembly GCA_030737815.1). Taxonomy (NCBI): domain Eukaryota; kingdom Viridiplantae; phylum Streptophyta; class Magnoliopsida; order Asparagales; family Amaryllidaceae; genus Allium; species Allium fistulosum. Next base: position 698,030,883 of record CM060904.1, read on the forward strand.
CTTAATCACATTTTCCTAAATGTTTATAGCTGAACTTAAAAGGTTTTAAAGTGAATTTTAAATGGTTTAGCAACTCCTTTGTTTATAATCATATGCTAGTATAAAAGTTGGATTTTGATTAGGATTTTCTTGATTATCTTGTTCTTATGTATTGCATATATGAATGGATGTATATGTCCATGATTGTATGTTTTGCTTTGATGTGGTTTGCTAGTACTTTTAGGTGTTAGGAAAGAGGTAGTCATATTGGCAAATTGAAGGAAAAGATGGTCGGAATTGGATGAAACTTAGAAGGGAGGCTCTAGAGGATGAGAGGAGCCCAGGATTCAATTTGCATCGAGTTTGGAGCTAAGTATAGAAGTTGGTATCGAGAGGTTGTCTCGGTACAGAGAGATCGTGTGCAGTGAGAATCATGTCTGTGAGTGTGGTTCTTTAAGCTGGGGACTAAGAGAGATAAGTGAAGGCCAAGTGCATGCAGGAATTTAGCTAAGTATTAGATTTGGCATCGAGAGCTTTGGAGGGCATGGAAACAAGAGCTTTTGGACTTAGCACCAAAAGGTTTGAAGTTGATGCCGAGAGCTTTGGGAGAAGTGGTCGAAGTCCAAGCACTTAGGAGATGGAAACTTAGAAGAGAGGGAAGAAGACTTAACTAAAATTGGTCAAGTACACCTCGCAATACCGAGATTACCTGTCGGTCTGAGAGGTCCATTTTGATGTTATCGGGGTGGAACCTCCAGGAGGGGGAGTGGAAGCTCTATAGGTTGTGCTAAAGGTGTTTATTTGTTTGCTTGGGGTTTGATGGCAATGTAGTAGCACGATGATAATGTAATATCCCGGAAATTTTAACAATATCAATTTAATAATCTGTTGAATAATTAAATTGATATGGATAATCTTTGATAATAAGATTTGAATTTAATTTAATAATCTAATTAAATAAGTATAAAATATGTTAATTTCAAATAATAAGTATAATGTATTATTTTTAATATGTATGAATTTTAATACTAAAAGGAATTGTTATTTTAATTTGAATAAATAGTGTATGTAAATATATATAACTTAACTTTTAAATTGAATCTTAGGATTTAATTTTATTTAAATTTGAATTTAAAGTTTTGAAGTTCAAAAGAATAAATATTTAAATTGTTGAATTTTATAATATTTGTATAAACTTTTATTTATAAATGTAATTAGCTTTTGTTTCTCTTTAATATATATAGATAAGTATTTTAATAAATAAGAAAAGACTTTTATATACTTTTAAACTAAATAAAAATAAGATAAATTACTTATAAGACATGTGTCTTTATCTAATGCCTTGTTTTAACATGTGTTAAGTAATGAATTAATCTATAGGACAAGTGTCCTTATTTATTTTCATTTTCTTTTATTTTTAAAATCTAAAATATACATGTATGTAAACATTTGCATTTCTTCATTTCCCATTCTTTTCTAATCTTCATTTTTTTCAAAGCCAAGAGAACTCAAAATCTTCTTCTCTAAATACAAATCTGAAACAAATCAGATCAATACCTTTCTCAAACAATTCTCTAAACAAATCTGAGATTAAAATCAGTAATCAAATGCTTCAAACCAAATCAAAGAAACCAGTCTGCAATTTTCTAATTCAAGGGAAATCAAATCCCTGTAACCAAGTTGCAATCTGAGATCAAAACCCTGATGCATTCTTTTCAAATCTGCATCATCTTCAAAAAAAAAAGCCTGTCTTCATTTTCAATTTGGAAACAACTCAAAGCCAGCCTGCAATTCTTTTCAACATCAAAGTCTGTCTGCCTTCATTTTTCTTCAACCTGGAAACATGCATGTAGTTTAAATCAGTAAAGCTTCAACAACTAAAGTTAAAAATCAAATTCAAGAAGCATTCAAGTTAAAGTCTTCAAGAGATAAAAACTGCCTCTGTTTCATCTTTTAAAAAGGTGAGTAACTTTTTAATTTAAAAAGCTTAAGTATAATAATAATCTTGTTGCATGTTCATATCTGTAAATCTGTATGGTTGTGTGTAAAGTTTTAAGTGCATTTCTATAATACATGAATGTGTGACTTGTATTGACATATGATGCTGGCTCCTGACAGTACTTAGTTTTTTAATATGGATTTTGTTAAAAACATCCATTTCCCTCTTATTACAGTCTCTGATAATATTTATACTTCAAACTAAACTTGATTGTTGGGTCATAAAGTAAAGTTTAAAACATTTTATATAGGTTAAATAAATTTTTGTATTGCCTGGAAATTAAATAACAGAGCATAAATTAATATAAGAGGAAAATTCAAACTTCAAAAATTCATGAATTCAGTAACATCAGTGAAACCCTTGAACCAAAATATGAATTTTTGAACTAAATTCACGATTTTAGTAATGGGGGTTAAGGGCAGTTTATGTTTGAACTGGAAATGGAAACTGGGGAAGTTCTGATGATCTATAGGTTTGTATGGGTTGTAATTTCTTCTGGAGGTAGATGGGTGATCAGAGAAGCTAAGAAAACTATCAGATTGAGGTGCATTTCATTTTGGAAGAAGAGATTGTGATTTGCATTTTTAAACCCTAGTTTTACTATGGCTAGAAGAAGTGATCATTTCGACAAATGTAATTGATCGAGTGACTTGGGGTTTTGGGTTTTGGAAGAGGATGGGTTGTCGAAGACGTCGCTGGAGTTTCAAAGGTGATGGTGGCCGGAGATGGGAGGAATCGCCGTTGACAGGTTGGGGATGTGTATGCTGTCTGCAGTTCCAGGTTTTGATTTTAAACTCGAATTCAAATTCGAGTTGAATTCTGAAGGATCTGATGTTTGAAGGGAGTTGTGGGGTTGCTGGCCGATGGGAGATGACCATTAAATGATGGCCAGTGATGGCCGGAGTTGATGTATGGGTGTACAGAGAGGTGGTGTGCATGTTGGTGATGATTATTGGGTTACAAGGTTTTGGATCTCGTGATTGGCTCGGGAAATTTGGGTTTCTGCTCGAAGCTGATTTGTTTTGACTCGAAGTAAAAATAGAGAGGATCGAGTGTTTGTATTGTTTCAGGTTTTTCAAAACAGAAACAGAAACCTGTTTACAGTTTTTAAAATTAAAGGTAGAAGTAATAAGTTTAAATGTAAACTAAAATCTGAACTGAGTTTAAAACCTAAATTTAAATATGAATTCAATTAGTTTAAATTATGGTTTTTGAAATAGTATGAATTTTTAAAAGGAAGATGTAAAATGTAAATAAAGCTTTCAAGGATTTAAGTTTAAATCTGTAATAAAGGTTCAAGCTGTATTTCAGCTTGAAATTTAAAAGAAATTTTTAAATTGAATTTGTATTTAAAATAACCTGGAATGTTAAGTGTGTTTTTAAATTGATTTGAATTTAAATTGAATTGTAATTTAAATTCTTTTAAAACTTATTTTATAAAGTAGATGTTTCTTTTAACATATTAGATAAAAGCTTTGAATTGTTTTAAAATCTTGTTTAAGATAAATTTGCATCTTAAGTTTAAAATGAAGTTCAATGGAATTTGAAGTAAATTTAAAAACAAAATTTTTTTTAATAATTAATTAAATAAGGAATGTTTATCTTAAAGATAAATAAAATCTTAATGATTTGTGTTCGGTTATTATTTAATTAATAATGTGGATTAATTAAGGTTAATTAATCTGTAATTAGAAATTGTTAATTAAATTTTAATTAACGATTAATTTTTATTAATCAAGTGATTAAGGATTAATTAATTTGCAGTTAACACTTAATTAGTTAATAATTAGAGATTAATTAATTGGTAATTAAATATTAATTAGTTTGTAATTAAAAATAATTAATATAAGTTAATTTCTTAATTAAGTAATTAAGAATAGTTAATGAAGGTCATTAGCTTAAGACTATTTAACAATTAATTAATGTGATTAATTTTAATAATTAATTAGATTAATTAATTAATAATAATCATTTTGAAATTGTTTAAGTTTTATTACTTAATGGAAGTAATTAATAAATTAATTACTTAATGTAATTAATTTGGTTAATGTGATTGGTTTAGATTAATTAATTTAGTTTAATTAATTTAAACACTTGATGATTTGATGAATAATTACTTAATGTAATTAATGGAATTGTAATTACTTAGGGAAGTAATTAGTTGATAATTACTGAATGTAATTAAAGATGTTTAATGATGGTAGTAATTTAGATTAAATTACTTTGTAATTAATCAAGGGATTAATTAAGAAATTAATTAAGGAGTAATTAATTTAGTTAATGAAAGTAATTAAGGGTAATTAATTACTGATTGAAGATTAATCAAGGGTGATTAATAAATGTTGTTTAATTAAAGATTAATTACTTAATGTAATTAATTTAATTGAGTAATTAATAATTAAGTTGTAATTAAGGATCATTAATATAATTAATGATGTAATTAAGAATTGATTAATTAAGCAATAATTAATAAATGAAGTGATTAATCAATGTAATTAATTAAGGATTAATGTAATTAATTATAGTTGATTAACTTAATTAATTTTAGTTAATTAATTAATGATGTAATTAAAGGTTAATTACTATAAGTGGTTAAGGATAATTAATTTGAGAAATTAATTGAAATAAATTACTTGGATGTAATTAAAAGATAATTAATAAAGATGATTAATTGAAAAAGGTAATTAAAGGATAATTAATTAATTAATTTGTAATTAATTAATGTTTAAGTAAGAAGGATTTATAAAATAAAGTAATTAATTTAATTCACTTTAAATTAATTAAAAGATGATATAAATCATTACTTATGAATGGGTGTTAGTATTGAATACTTGGCATTGATTGATATCTCTGATGAGATATATGCTGTATGATATGGATGTTAGTTGAATTGTATGGATTATCTGATAATGTTGATTATCTGTTGTAAATTATCTTTCTTTGTGTATAAAGATAATGAATTAAATTGTTTTAACCTTTAAAACAACTTGGCCTTAAAAGATACGCTTTGGATTTCGATGAGACCGGGATCGGGTTTCCGTATACCGGATTTCCAGGTCTGGAGACCCGAATACCACATCGATCCAAATTAACGATAGGTCGTGAATCAAGTGAAGATGAAGATTCAGAGTGCAAGGGTTATTGTCGTTAACTCTGAGGGTGATTCCAAAACGAGTGTAACGAGATAATGCCTTCGGTTTCGTTCGAACCCGGAACGAACTTGTATGGATTGAATGCTTTCAGCACATCGTCAGGTGGACGATGAGCATTCTAAGTGATGTGTTTTTTTTTAAAGGTAATCGTGACCTCAAGCCTCACAAACCGGGAATGGCTAAAACAGGGGAGGTGCAGCAAGGTTAGTGGGTAGCACCCAAGTAGGACAAGGTTACCTCTGTCTAGATGTCCCTTTCTATTTTCGACTTAGTGGTGCGGTTGCTGATCCCAACCGTGAGGTATCTTGTGCGGGAATTATCCAGTAAGGGATGTTCCGACCTTGTGTTGCAGGGGATTGGGAGTGATCCTCGGTACGGTGATCTAGGCCACGTACTGTGACGGGCGGTACCCCAGTAGCCCTGCCATTGTATGGAATCCAAAATCCAATAAGTGCCAACGGACTTGATTGTATAACCCACTTTGTGGCTAGTATGCTGGAATTTAATAATGTAACAATTTCAGCTATTTCATATTTATTTGAAAACCCTAGACCCTATTATAATACAATCGAATTTCCTATCAAATGTTTTGGTTAGCGTAAGGTAAAAACTTACCCATGTTTATGTGTGGGAAGTCTTACGTGATACCTTTTCTTTCAAAAGGTTTTGAAGTTAAGCAAGTTTAACCTATTACTCACACCAGACCCATGTCTGACCCAAGTGTTTATTTCTGTTTTATAAACTCTTGGGTACTCAAATTTTTACGAGTAGCCAAGGGATTCAGGTTTAGCTTTGACGAATTGTGGAGGAGCAATGGAGCAGGAGGCTTCAGCGTTGTAGATATATATAGTAGTTCCGCTGTGTCTGTATCTCTGTAGTGTATTGAGTTGTAATGTCTAGACAGATGTTTATAACTGTCTAGTAAGTGATGTATATGCTGTGTAACTCTGTAAAGTGTTGTATACTATGTAATAGTTTATGTTATTAATATAATTTATTCGTTCCGCTGTGAGATCGTTGTTGTTGTTTCTTTCTTTCTTCTCTTCTTTTCTCTTTTCTACCCCTTTCTTTCTTATTAGCGATGTGACTTTCTATGGAGAGAAAGTCGTGGTCGTTACAGTGGTATCAGAGCATAGGTTGAGCGAATACCTAAGCTATTGGTTAAGTGAATATCAGAACACTAGGTTGAGTGAATACCTAGGTTCGGAAGGATTGTTCATTAGAGATAGGATCTGTAGCAACCTGTTTGAGTCTGAGTATATATATATACGAGAGCGCGTATTTGTTAGTTATATAAAATGGTTTTATATTGTGTTAATTGATCGGTTGGGTGGTATATGGATTCTGGTCAATACGAGTAGCTAACGTTATTGATAGGGATCTCTAAACGCTTGGACCAGGCCAACAGACACAATATTGTTTTAAAAAGGTAGATGAAATAATTTTACCCAGATATAATTTCTATATAAAAAAAATGTATCATTTTAAATATATATATTTATGTATTTCTACCTATTTATTGGGTTACCTGTTCGGGTTTTCCAATATAAGTTATAAAGGTAGATAAGGTGGTAGTGTGTGTAACACAATTACCAATAGTTGGAGTTTGAATGTTTGAGGTTGGAAGTATATATCGAGACTGTAAACCCAATACCGTCTCGAGTAAGCTTTGCTGTGGTGAAGGATTTCATCGATCTCCGAAGGAAACTGTAATGGTTCGGAGTTTATCTCTGAAGTTTGGATGAGTAGAGTTGGATCTGTCGATGAGGCAGAAGTGAGTGATGGTACCTTGATACCTCAGGTAATAGTAGCTGTATGATGAGATGCAGTGACTATGGATATTCCCGAAGATGTTTTCTTTGGAACAAGATTAAGGAAGTGTGAATGTTTCGGTGTTGTGGCTGAGTTCAGCATGGTGTTTCTGCTTTGGTTTGGAGTTCGAGTTTCTCGAAGAGCTTTGGATAGGAGCATCAGTGTCAGCAGTGCTACTCGGAGTGTTCTGTGATGGCAAGAAGTTTTCTAGCTGAGCAGTTTTTCTGGAAGTGAAGTTCAGAAGCAGCAGAGTGGATCCATTTCTTCGATAAATTGGATAAATAAGTGTAAGCTGTTCTGATTGGTAAAGAGGAACAGTCTATTTGGAATTAGGTTGGGTTGATCGCAAAAGTGACTTGCGATTGTCTGAGTGTTCTCTTGGGTTGTCAGAATTTCTCTGGGTGTCTTCAGAGAAGTCAGAAGTTTGTCCGCATCTGAAGGTTGAGTTTTCTTATCGACTGGATTCCAGGAGTGATACCGATGGTTCAGTCTTGTGGAAGGATATTTTCCTAGAGATGGAGTTGGCGAAGCAACTCAAGTTTTGCTGGAGTATCTGAGTTTTATTTATGGATCAGTGAACCTTATTTCTGGAATGAGTTGTCCAGTCTGTGCTTGTGTCCTACCTCATATCAGAGTTGAGCAGCGAAAGCAGTTTGGAGTGTATCTCTGGATAGGAGAAGTAAGTTTGGAATCTACGGATAATTGTGAAGTAGAGTTATGTTTGGATCTAGTCTGTGTTCTGATTTGAATAAGTATTTGGACTTCTGAATTGAATTATCAGTTTGGATAACTGGAATTCATTGTGTTTTACGTATCTCTGAGGGAATACGTATTTGATCTATCTTTGGTTGTAGAATCAGCAGTTCTGGAAGTTGGGTAGTTGAGTCAGACTCGTCTGTAATCTGATATTCTGTTTAGTTCTGTAGATCTAGATGTGTAGGAGATCTATAGCTTAGTAGTTTAGATTGTTTGTAGAGCGAATATCCCGGTATATATATATATACTTGGGGAAACTCGAGGAATTTTATCTAGAATTTAGTCTAGATAGTTAGAATTGTTTGATTGGTTGCTATGGTTGCTAGCATATGGATGATAGTATATGCTTGTGTTTTAAATTAAAATCTTTAATAAGATTATTAAATTACCTTTGTGTAAATTTCGGGGACGAAATTATTTTAAGGGGGGAGGAATGTAATATCCTGGAAATTTTAACAATATCAATTTAATAATCTGTTGAATAATTAAATTGATATGGATAATCTTTGATAATAAGATTTGAATTTAATTTAATAATCTAATTAAATAAGTATAAAATATGTTAATTTCAAATAATAAGTATAATGTATTATTTTTAATATGTATGAATTTTAATACTAAAAGGAATTGTTATTTTAATTTGAATAAATAGTGTATGTAAATATATATAACTTAACTTTTAAGTTGAATCTTAGGATTTAATTTTATTTAAATTTGAATTTAAAGTTTTGAAGTTCAAAAGAATAAATATTTAAATTGTTGAATTTTATAATATTTGTATAAACTTTTATTTATAAATGTAATTAGCTTTTGTTTCTCTTTAATATATATAGATAAGTATTTTAATAAATAAGAAAAGACTTTTATATACTTTTAAACTAAATAAAAATAAGATAAATTACTTATAAGACATGTGTCTTTATCTAATGCCTTGTTTTAACATGTGTTAAGTAATGAATTAATCTATAGGACAAGTGTCCTTATTTATTTTCATTTTCTTTTATTTTTAAAATCTAAAATATACATGTATGTAAACATTTGCATTTCTTCATTTCCCATTCTTTTCTAATCTTCATTTTTTTCAAAGCCAAGAGAACTCAAAATCTTCTTCTCTAAATACAAATCTGAAACAAATCAGATCAATACCTTTCTCAAACAATTCTCTAAACAAATCTGAGATTAAAATCAGTAATCAAATGCTTCAAACCAAATCAAAGAAACCAGTCTGCAATTTTCTAATTCAAGGGAAATCAAATCCCTGTAACCAAGTTGCAATCTGAGATCAAAACCCTGATGCATTCTTTTCAAATCTGCATCATCTTCAAAAAAAAAAGCCTGTCTTCATTTTCAATTTGGAAACAACTCAAAGCCAGCCTGCAATTCTTTTCAACATCAAAGTCTGTCTGCCTTCATTTTTCTTCAACCTGGAAACATGCATGTAGTTTAAATCAGTAAAGCTTCAACAACTAAAGTTAAAAATCAAATTCAAGAAGCATTCAAGTTAAAGTCTTCAAGAGATAAAAACTGCCTTTGTTTCATCTTTTAAAAAGGTGAGTAACTTTTAAATTTAAAAAGCTTAAGTATAATAATAATCTTGTTGCATGTTCATATCTGTAAATCTGTATGGTTGTGTGTAAAGTTTTAAGTGCATTTCTGTAATACATGAATGTGTGACTTGTATTGACATATGATGCTGGCTCCTGACAGTACTTAGTTTTGTAATATGGATTTTGTTAAAAACATCCATTTCCCTCTTATTACAGTCTCTGATAATATTTATACTTCAAACTAAACTTGATTGTTGGGTCATAAAGTAAAGTTTAAAACATTTTATATAGGTTAAATAAATTTTTGTATTGCCTGGAAATTAAATAACAGAGCATAAATTAATATAAGAGGAAAATTCAAACTTCAAAAATTCATGAATTCAGTAACATCAGTGAAACCCTTGAACCAAAATATGAATTTTTGAACTAAATTCACGATTTTAGTAATGGGGATTAAGGGCAGTTTATGTTTGAACTGGAAATGGAAACTGGGGAAGTTCTGATGATCTATAGGTTTGTATGGGTTGTAATTTCTTCTGGAGGTAGATGGGTGATCAGAGAAGCTAAGAAAACTATCAGATTGAGGTGCATTTCATTTTGGAAGAAGAGATTGTGATTTGCATTTTTAAACCCTAGTTTTACTATGGCTAGAAGAAGTGATCATTTCGACAAATGTAATTGATCGAGTGACTTGGGGTTTTGGGTTTTGGAAGAGGATGGGTTGTCGAAGACGTCGCTGGAGTTTCAAAGGTGATGGTGGCCGGAGATGGGAGGAATCGCTGTTGACAGGTTGGGGATGTGTATGCTGTCTGCAGTTCCAGGTTTTGATTTTAAACTCGAATTCAAATTCGAGTTGAATTCTGAAGGATCTGATGTTTGAAGGGAGTTGTGGGGTTGCTGGCCGATGGGAGATGACCATTGATGATGGCCAGTGATGGCCGGAGTTGATGTATGGGTGTACAGAGAGGTGGTGTGCATGTTGGTGATGATTATTGGGTTACAAGGTTTTGGATCTCGTGATTGGCTCGGGAAATTTGGGTTTCTGCTCGAAGCTGATTTGTTTTGACTCGAAGTAAAAATAGAGAGGATCGAGTGTTTGTATTGTTTCAGGTTTTTCAAAACAGAAACAGAATCCTGTTTACAGTTTTTAAAATTAAAGGTAGAAGTAATAAGTTTAAATGTAAACTAAAATCTGAACTGAGTTTAAAACCTAAATTTAAATATGAATTCAATTAGTTTAAATTATGGTTTTTGAAATAGTATGAATTTTTAAAAGGAAGATGTAAAATGTAAATAAAGCTTTCAAGGATTTAAGTTTAAATCTGTAATAAAGGTTCAAGCTGTATTTCAGCTTGAAATTTAAAAGAAATTTTTAAATTGAATTTGTATTTAAAATAACCTGGAATGTTAAGTGTGTTTTTAAATTGATTTGAATTTAAATTGAATTGTAATTTAAATTCTTTTAAAACTTATTTTATAAAGTAGATGTTTCTTTTAACATATTAGATAAAAGCTTTGAATTGTTTTAAAATCTTGTTTAAGATAAATTTGCATCTTAAGTTTAAAATGAAGTTCAATGGAATTTGAAGTAAATTTAAAAACAAAATTTTTTTTAATAATTAATTAAATAAGGAATGTTTATCTTAAAGATAAATAAAATCTTAATGATTTGTGTTCGGTTATTATTTAATTAATAATGTGGATTAATTAAGGTTAATTAATCTGTAATTAGAAATTGTTAATTAAATTTTAATTAACGATTAATTTTTATTAATCAAGTGATTAAGGATTAATTAATTTGCAGTTAACACTTAATTAGTTAATAATTAGAGATTAATTAATTGGTAATTAAATATTAATTAGTTTGTAATTAAAAATAATTAATATAAGTTAATTTCTTAATTAAGTAATTAAGAATAGTTAATGAAGGTCATTAGCTTAAGACTATTTAACAATTAATTAATGTGATTAATTTTAATAATTAATTAGATTAATTAATTAATAATAATCATTTTGAAATTGTTTAAGTTTTATTACTTAATGGAAGTAATTAATAAATTAATTACTTAATGTAATTAATTTGGTTAATGTGATTGGTTTAGATTAATTAATTTAGTTTAATTAATTTAAACACTTGATGATTTGATGAATAATTACTTAATGTAATTAATGGAATTGTAATTACTTAGGGAAGTAATTAGTTGATAATTACTGAATGTAATTAAAGATGTTTAATGATGGTAGTAATTTAGATTAAATTACTTTGTAATTAATCAAGGGATTAATTAAGAAATTAATTAAGGAGTAATTAATTTAGTTAATGAAAGTAATTAAGGGTAATTAATTACTGATTGAAGATTAATCAAGGGTGATTAATAAATGTTGTTTAATTAAAGATTAATTACTTAATGTAATTAATTTAATTGAGTAATTAATAATTAAGTTGTAATTAAGGATCATTAATATAATTAATGATGTAATTAAGAATTGATTAATTAAGCAATAATTAATAAATGAAGTGATTAATCAATGTAATTAATTAAGGATTAATGTAATTAATTATAGTTGATTAACTTAATTAATTTTAGTTAATTAATTAATGATGTAATTAAAGGTTAATTACTATAAGTGGTTAAGGATAATTAATTTGAGAAATTAATTGAAATAAATTACTTGGATGTAATTAAAAGATAATTAATAAAGATGATTAATTGAAAAAGGTAATTAAAGGATAATTAATTAATTAATTTGTAATTAATTAATGTTTAAGTAAGAAGGATTTATAAAATAAAGTAATTAATTTAATTCACTTTAAATTAATTAAAAGATGATATAAATCATTACTTATGAATGGGTGTTAGTATTGAATACTTGGCATTGATTGATATCTCTGATGAGATATATGCTGTATGATATGGATGTTAGTTGAATTGTATGGATTATCTGATAATGTTGATTATCTGTTGTAAATTATCTTTCTTTGTGTATAAAGATAATGAATTAAATTGTTTTAACCTTTAAAACAACTTGGCCTTAAAAGATACGCTTTGGATTTCGATGAGACCGGGATCGGGTTTCCGTATACCGGATTTCCAGGTCTGGAGACCCGAATACCACATCGATCCAAATTAACGATAGGTCGTGAATCAAGTGAAGATGAAGATTCAGAGTGCAAGGGTTATTGTCGTTAACTCTGAGGGTGATTCCAAAACGAGTGTAACGAGATAATGCCTTCGGTTTCGTTCGAACCCGGAACGAACTTGTATGGATTGAATGCTTTCAGCACATCGTCAGGTGGACGATGAGCATTCTAAGTGATGTGTTTTTTTTTAAAGGTAATCGTGACCTCAAGCCTCACAAACCGGGAATGGCTAAAACAGGGGAGGTGCAGCAAGGTTAGTGGGTAGCACCCAAGTAGGACAAGGTTACCTCTGTCTAGATGTCCCTTTCTATTTTCGACTTAGTGGTGCGGTTGCTGATCCCAACCGTGAGGTATCTTGTGCGGGAATTATCCAGTAAGGGATGTTCCGACCTTGTGTTGCAGGGGATTGGGAGTGATCCTCGGTACGGTGATCTAGGCCACGTACTGTGACGGGCGGTACCCCAGTAGCCCTGCCATTGTATGGAATCCAAAATCCAATAAGTGCCAACGGACTTGATTGTATAACCCACTTTGTGGCTAGTATGCTGGAATTTAATAATGTAACAATTTCAGCTATTTCATATTTATTTGAAAACCCTAGACCCTATTATAATACAATCGAATTTCCTATCAAATGTTTTGGTTAGCGTAAGGTAAAAACTTACCCATGTTTATATGTGGGAAGTCTTACGTGATACCTTTTCTTTCAAAAGGTTTTGAAGTTAAGCAAGTTTAACCTGTTACTCACACCAGACCCATGTCTGACCCAAGTGTTTATTTCTGTTTTATAAACTCTTGGGTACTCAAATTTTTACGAGTAGCCAAGGGATTCAGGTTTAGCTTTGACGAATTGTGGAGGAGCAATGGAGCAGGAGGCTTCAGCGTTGTAGATATATATAGTAGTTCCGCTGTGTCTGTATCTCTGTAGTGTATTGAGTTGTAATGTCTAGACAGATGTTTATAACTGTCTAGTAAGTGATGTATATGCTGTGTAACTCTGTAAAGTGTTGTATACTATGTAATAGTTTATGTTATTAATATAATTTATTCGTTCCGCTGTGAGATCGTTGTTGTTGTTTCTTTCTTTCTTCTCTTCTTTTCTCTTTTCTACCCCTTTCTTTCTTATTAGCGATGCGACTTTCTATGGAGAGAAAGTCGTGGTCGTTACAGATAGCTTCAGAACTTTGGCGATGGCAACTTGATGGTAAATGGAGTTAGTTCTGATGATGGCGGCTCAATGTGGAAAGGAGTCATGAGAATGTTTGTCAACGAAGGGCGGTATCTAGGAAGGGTGACCCATGGGTAAAATGTGAGAATGGTTATATCGTGGAATGGAGGAATGTAGAATGGTTCCTTGAGAATAATGGAAACTAGATGTAGCAAGGAAAAGGCTCGGTTATGCATGCTAAGGGATCGTTGATACTCGATGTTATCTGATGTACTCGAAAGCAGAGGTATTGTGGGGATGCCCATGGGTACTTTATTTGGTTACCTCGGGTCGGTTGTTTGGATCCATATACCCTAGACTGGTGGATTTAGGTCTAGTATCGGCTTCGGGCTAAAGACGACTACACTGAAAATCGGGATTTCCATTAGTCCCAGGCATGCGAAAGGCCATAGGAGTTATCATATATCTAGAGCACATTGAGTGATAGTGAGGATTGTTTGATGGATGCTATGGTTGCTTTGGTTGTATTCTTCCGTAGTCTATCACTCTAGGGCTATCATCGGAGATAGGTATTGGGAATAGGGATACTTGGACACCCATCATCATACTTAGTTTGTCATGTGCCTTTATGATATTCATAGAGTAGCATATAATGTTACTCTTTGGTTGCAGGGATAATTCAAATATGGTTCGTATACCTTTGTCCCTTACTATATCGACTTGTATAATATTTTGAGATTCATTTACCACTCACACCAGACTGTTGTCTGACTTAAGGTTTTATATTTTGCCTCTTATTATCTTGGGTACTCTTAAATGAGTAGACTAGATGGCAGGTCTAGGTGCGACGCAGTAGCTGTGCATAGGATGAGATGGATGGAGCTATCTTATATTATATATGGATTTCTATGCTTACTCCACTGTGCAAAATTGTTGAGCTTTGATAGTGCTTGCTTATTACTATTATTACGAGGCAGTTGTTTAAGTTTATTTCCGTTTGTATAAACTATATTACTTGATGTATAACTTTCTAAATCTGTACTTTAATATTTGGATCACATAGTTATTACCGTCTCTCATATTTTATATCGATAATGTATATTATATTTTATTCCATGTGCTATGAGATATACAATAGGTTCTGTGATGTTTTATCTCATTTTCAACCATTAATGATCATCCTACATCGGTTGGGCACGTCAACATTGCACTATATAGTTCTATTGGGTGCCGGTGGTGGAGGGCGGTCGTCATAGCGGTTTTAATACATAGTTTACATGGATGATCTAAGTATGCCATGATATTGTAATAAATTAATGAAAACATATTTTATGCTAGTTGCTTAGCACGTTATCCTAAAACTATGTTGCTTTATTTTTTTACAAGGAGATTATTTTACTTGATATTAGGTAATATATATGTTTTACTTGGCGTCATGATGCATTTATATTTACAAATGCAACTGTGAAATTTTGGGGTATTTGAACGGTGTTGTAGGTTTATTTGTTGTGGTTTCTAGATAGTCTTTTAGTGATGTTGAAGAAGGAAAAAATAATTTTCGACAATAAGTGTGCCATCCATCCTATTGGAAATCCGATATGTAGCTCTCGTGTGAAGCACGCTGATGTTAAGTGTTTTTTCTTATTATTAAGGGGAAGTGTAATGACCCACCTTTTCGACCCTTGAAAGTTGGCACTTAATACATCCATGGTATTCAAATGTCAAGCATCCAAGTGCCGAAGAGGAAGATTGTTGAGGTAAAAAGAAAAACAAATAGAAAAATAAAAAGAAAAAGAATAAGGGGAAACATAATCTTACAGCAGAACGATAACATATAATATAACAAAGACAGTAAAAGCTATCGCTCTAAGATACATGGTATATTAGAGTTAAAAACAAACCTCATCTGTTTGGATAGTTATAACTTACTAACCTTACAATTTCTTATAGGTATACATAATAATACAGTGGAAATTAAAAATACCACAGTAGGTGAACATCCAGCTCTACTTCATGAGCTCCATGTCCTACTAACGACAACTTGGAAAAACTCGGTCCGACCCAAGCATTATAATAAAATAATACCCATACCAGTCTGGAAAACCGGCATAAGAAAACCCAAGAAACATGATGAACATATAATAATCGTACGAGACCACGCATGTAACAACTCGCTTTTTCGTACAATTCAAGCTGACAATAAACCACACATGTCCACCCAAATCGAATGGAAATACGGATAGTTAAGGGAAAGAAAGAAGAAAGAAGAGGAGAAGAGAAGAAAAGAAGAAAGAAATTAAAACAACACAAAATCTCACAACCGCAGCAGAACAATATATAATATAATATCAATAATCTTTACAAAAGGGAAACTATTATATATGTACATCAACCAAAGTACAACGATAAATCACGATCATCAGATTGGACAGTTATAACAACCTATCCTCACAATTGCTGATAATTTCAACAACAAAGCAGCGGAAAATAAACATATACGTTAATACGACTTGAAGATCTTCAACTTGTCTCCTGAGCTCCCATGCATCCAAAGCAATCTGTAAATATGCTCGGTCTGACCCGAGTATTATAATAAAATAACACCCGAGTCAGTCTGGAAAACCAGCGTGAGAAAACAAACCCAACTGAACTTTTAAAGTTATAGAAACCTTTCAAAAATCAAAGGTATCTCATAAGACCACGTCGCACATAAACACGGACAGGTTTATACCGTACGATAACCAAACATTTCATATGAAATCCTCTTATATTATAATAATGTCTAATATACAAATACTTATTAATCATAGCCGAAATTGTTACATTAATTAAATTTCAGCATACTAGGTTCTACTACCAAAACCAAAGGCTCGTATTGAAGAATGCATTCCAACTATGAAAGGGTAAGGTTCTACCCACCGAATCCGTACACCTCTAGATCAAGTGTACGGGAAGCTACAACACGTTGCACCTCTGCTACTCAGGACCGGCATTACCCCCTTCTCGAGTAACACCGAATATGATCAACCCTTGGTTGAAATCAACAACCACACAATGGGATCCCGAAGCATGCATGAATATCGCTGTAGATTTGGGATGATCATACCCTGCTTGGGTGCAACCCACTTAGCCCTGCCGCATATCCCTGCTTTATTCACTTCCCGGGTGTGAGGCTTGAAAAGGCCACACTCTTACCATTTCCTCCAAGCAACCCATCTTGGAATGCTAATATTGCCCCCTGGGCAACTAATGCAATACCAACATTCATCCATACAAGTTCGTTCTGGGACTAAACGAAACGCTTGAGAACTCCGTCTCCATTTCCATAATCTTCAAGATGTCTTTACTTCGAACGCTTGAGTTGGATCGAAGTGGTTTTCGGATAACATATCTGATTTGGGCCTCTTCGAAACAACATTCGACAGTTTCTGGTAAACTCAACCCCGGTTCTTTAGGAAATAAACAGTCAAAGATAAGATTGGAGATCACCTCCTAACGGTTAGTGGACGGATTTCCTTATCATTTATTCTAGAAGAATGAAATGAGATTTACACGCATCGTACAACATCATTGGAGATAATTGTGCCACATATCTCACATGTTCTCCCAGATATTTCCAAAGTTACATCTGGGTCCAAATTCGATAGTCGGTTATTTAACCATCGAATAAACAAACGTTCATTAGGGATTTAATTCCATAGGGAAAACACACATTGGCTAAGCACCAAGCAACACTAAGCCTTCTTAATTAATCTTTTCATTAATTAAAGTCATCTCGTAAATGCTTGTACCAAAATACTTTTACAAAGATATATTCATGACCCTTTCATTTTCAATACATAGAAAATATCCATATACTTATCTCAACGGTATAAGTATATTTACCAAACACTAAGGAAGATCTCTTTTTATAAAATTCTAAAATCATTTATAAACTCCATTATAAACTTCTAAAACCCTTTATAAACCATTTACAGATTATTTCCCAAGTCATTTATAAACCCTTTATAAAACCATGCAATTATTTGTAAACTCTTTTTATAAATCTATAAACTCATTTTTAAAATTTGTTTATAAATATCCATCTATTTGTGAACCTCTTTACCTTGTAAATAATCTTCATTTAAATCTTCAAACCATTTTCTAAGCTCCACTTATAGAAATCCAAGTCTGTTTACAAAACTCTATTTATGAATCTCGAAAACATCATAAATAAGTCCTAATCACTTTCTTTAAAACGTTATTATATAGTAGTGATTATTAATGATAAACAACATAAATAAATAATAATAATAATTAACTTTTAACATCTTAAAATTAATACTTAATAATTCAAAACATTATGAATAAATCAATCATTAATTTTTTACCATCAACATAAATATAATAATAAATTACCAAAATATTATTAACAATCGTTATTATTAATTTCAAACCATATTAATAATTTAAATAATTAATTCTTCAAAATATTTAAATATTAATAAACAACTTAAACAATATTAATATTAGTAACCAACTTTTGGAACATAATATATTTCCTTGATAAAAATCCATATCTAAATCTTCAACCCAATTATTCTCATATTTATAAAACTATACTTTAAGAATATCTTTCCATATTATAAAACCTTCTTTCATAAAACCCATTTATTAAAAGATAATAGTTTCCTTTAATTTATAAGCCACGTTTATAAATTCATACTTTTATCAACAAAATACGGTTTTGCAAATCTTCACTTCATTTGTAAATTATTACATAAAACTATTTCATAAAAACTATTAAATTATAATATCCAAAAATCTTACCTTCGATTATAAAATAAATTACTCCTTTAAATAATTCAGGACTAATTATTTAAAACATATATAATTTTCAAAATCGCTTGGAAATCCCCTTTTTAAATTTATCACTATTTTATGGTATCTTAAAATACCAAAATACAAGGCCCAATGCTACTAAAGCACTAATAAGCAAAATCATGTCCATGTTATCCAATATAACATCCAACGTATCATATATCATAATATATATGAAAAAGAAAACCAACGGTGTGAGGAATCTTGTTGGATCCCTCCAACCTGTCCCCATGCATCACATACAGTATGTAATCATAAGATATAAATCAACCACTTCGAGGCGGGATTCGTATACAAAGGGTCATCCGCTCTTACATGGGAACGTAATAGGATCTCATCCGCTCCAAGGGTGGGATTATAAATTTAATCCAACTAATAATAATTAGTAAATTATCTAAACAGTCAATAACTATCAAAAATAAATATCCAACATTCAATAGATAATTTTTATTGACTATATAAATTTTCCGATTAACCAAAAATGTGAGATTAATTCACTTTGATTTTAATAGTCACCAGAGTGTTCCATTTTGAATTAAAATTGAACGGCGTTCAATTTTAACCCAAAATTCCAACTTGCTCTAAATCCATCCTATCAAACTCCATAGCATAGCTTCCGTCGATATGATCGTAACGTGACTCATTACGTTCAATTTGGACCTCATACGAGTTAAATATGGATTAACGAACTTTTAATATAATTAAAATTAACTTAACTTCATCTCAAAGGTTGGAAATGGCGAAGGATATGAAAAGGTGACAGCGACTTCCCTCTCTCCTTTCGTCTGAGCGCTTTCCTTCCTTCCCCTTTTCTTCATCATTTGCCTCTTCTCTCCGCCTCGCATCATCGCCTCGTCTCTCTCTTATGCCTAAGAAGAAGCGGTCTTTGACCATCTCTTCCTTGCCATATCCGGTGTGTGATGGTTCCCACACACGCTCTGGCGTTATACTTTATTCCTCCACGCCATTGATCAGTGCTTATGTGCCTTCGTCTCTGCCTGAGCCAGTGCCTCCTCCAGTACCTGTTGTAACAATCCTCAACTGAACGAAATTGCTAATGTTCTTGTTGCTGTGACAACTTCTACTATCGTGCTTGAAAAAGTTGATACGTGTAACATAGCTCTACAAATCGCGAATGGTTCTGCCATGAATGTCGAGTAGAGGTAATCCCTTTGCTAGTCTGTTGAATGATATGAATTCTCCACAAATTGCCGCAACTCATCTGCCTGCCTGTACTTTGGATGTTGGTGAGCACTCCTTAACTCCGCTTTTAGCTAATGTTGGTAATTCCTCTTGGACGCGGTCTGATGTTGGTTTGAATGTTGGACCTAAATCTGGCGATATCGAAAATGAGCAAAACGAAATTGTAATTAGGTCTTTGGTTGTTGCCGTAGATGGCAGTGATGTTCGAGCAACTATAGTTGAGGCAGTAGTGACCAAAAATTATGACAGTGGAACGTTGCGTGGATACACACCAGGTGCTTGTGGAAATGACGAACCCAACATCCCATTAACTAGTCCTCCACCTTGTGGTCCATCACCCGTTATAAATCATGTTGCCCCTGTGGAACCTTCTCCTCCTTTGCAGCACCTCTGTGGTCGTCATTGTTCTCCAAATTACCAAAAAATGCAGGTGTGCATACTTCTCGTTGCTTTGAAAATGTTGAGATTGACGGTGTTATGATTCCTCCTATGGAAGTGATTAATGCCGGTGTAGGTTTTTTGAAAGATTTTTTGGTGGGATTTTTCCTCGACTCCAATCCTTCCTATCATCTTGTAAAGGCTCGATGCAATCAGGTTTGGAAGCCAAGAGGGGGGTTGAGTGTTCATTTTGATAATGAAATGTTCTATTTTAAATTCTCACATAGTGATGAAAGACAGCGTATTTTTGAAGCTGACCCAATTCTCATAGATGGGAAACCATTCATTATTACAACCTGGAGTCCGTCTGTTGATAGGGCTCGTGATCAGGTTTTATCTTTTCCTATCTGGGCCCACTTTTCTCACATTCCATCTGTTCTTCAGCCTCTTATCGGGATTGATTGGCTAGTAGGTCTCGTTGGTAAGGTGATATGTTATGATGCTAACACTATGGCCAGAAAGAGATTAGTTTATGCCAAAGCTCTGATCAAAATAACTCCAGCCAAATCTTTACCTTCGTTGATAAAAGTCAAACTAGATGAGGGCCTTTTTGTTGTGGTCAGAGTTCGCTATAGTTGGAAACCTGAGATTTGTACGGCCTGTTAGTTTTTTGGGCATCTTGCGGATGTGTGTTCTAGCCCGGCCTCTGCTGGCTTTGTTCCCCTTGCTGATCAGATTCCTCTTCCTTGTCCTCCTATCCGAAAATGGGTTCCGAAGGTTGCACCTCCCACTACTGTCTCATCTTCTTTTGACGCTCCAGTTTGTGTAGCTCCCATTGTTGATGCTCCTATCGTTACTCCCTCTGCTAGTTTGTCTCCTGTGGCCTTGGTTGAAGTTGCTTATGTTACTCCATCTGATTCTATTATTTGGAATTTTGAGGAACGATCCTGGATTCATGCTTCTTCTGATATGAGGTACTCGCCTGAGACTGACACTTTTTATGCCTTTATTAGTGATATTGAGGGTGAGAGTCGTTATCTTATATACCATATTGAGGGTGAGGGTCTTTCCCTTACTAGGGTTGGTGAGATTGGTGAGGTGAACAAAAGTCACTTATATGAAGTCGGTTGGGATACGAAATCTATTTACTCTCCTGTTTCTAAAGGATATGATCCACATATTGCTACTCTCTTCTCTGGTTACTCTCATGTTAGTGGTCCAGCAACGAATGATGGTCGTGGTTGTTCCTCCTCTTCTATGGGAGATGAGTCATGTTGTATTAGTAGTTTAGGCACCTTTGTCTAGCTCATGTGCTTTATGTTTATTTGTGGGTTAGGCTCCTTTTTTCCCATTTAGTTGTTCTATGCATGTGCAGAACACCTGTTTTCCTCTATTTTTATACAATGGCACGGCCCACTATAAAGTCACGTAGCTTTGCTTAAATTAACATAACTTAAATTAACTTAAAAGAAATTAAAACTTTAACCTTATCCTTTCTTCCCTCTTCAGGCGCATTGTTCCAGGCCGCCTTCGTTCTTTTTTTTTTAAACAATCATCGAACGCTCTCCCAGCCACCACCGCGCGCGCCGCGGGCATCACTGCCGCCTGCCCTCGCCTCCACGCCAGCGCCTGTGCCACGCACGCACACATGAAATCGCATGAAATCGAACCCAAAACTACAACGAACGCGAGAAAATTGCCATCGCCTCGGTCAACGATTCGCTGATCCCACCGTTGAATAATCTCGTAACGTCACTCTTCACGTTCTCCTAGTTATGGCCGAAGGCTGAAAGTGACCGTGGCGGCTCCAATCGATATGGGCATTGGATGGATGGAGCTAAATTTGAAAGTTTAGAGCTTGGCTTCTCTGGTGAATGCGGGTTTTAAAAGGAAATAGGTATGGGCTAGGTAAGCATGAGTATGGGCTAATGATATGGCAGCGTGGTAGATATCATTTATTTATATTTTATATTCAAAAATATCTAATCGACGCACTCGAAAACTTCAAACTCCAAACGAGGCGTGCCGCCTGACGTTCTATATGTTATACCCCTATTTCGAACACAATGGGACCAGTCTCGAGACCTAATTTGATCATATGCAGAAGATAGCTTTTTCAAACCCAATTATTATATAATTTCCTAAAATAAATTTCTACGCGTTTCGATCTTCACACCCAAACGATACGTCCAATCACCATGAAATTCGACAGCATATAATAATTCACTATTGCGGATCTAATGAAACTGGTTTCGTAGAAACCTGAGATAGCGCCCCAGAAGGCTATTTTTACACGTTAATTAAAATGAGTAAATTTCCAAAATTAGTTTAATCATCTTTAAATCCAAATTTAATGTTTACTATCTTTCTTCTTATTCAAATAGAATTTAAATCAACTTTAGAAATCATTTTCATTCATATTAAATCCAAGATTCAATTTTTTAACAATTCGAAATATTAATTTTAAAATTTTAATTACCCAATAAATCGCTATATTTGAAGTTCAAGTTATTTAACTTATAAAATTAATTTTTCAATATTTAAAATCAATTAAATATTCCAAATTTAAATGATTGAAATTCGAGGTCATTACACTCACACCCCTTAAAAAGAATCTCGTCCTGAAATTGCCAAGTAAGAAAAATGTCACAAACCCATTAACTTTTTTAAAAACAATTAGTTGAAATGGGTTACCAAATTCTTCTAAGTCATTTATCATCTTATTAAAACTTTTCTAAGTCTTTCAAATCAATTCCTAGTTACTAACTAATACCATTCAAAGTTATAAAACCAATATCCAAATTTTAGTTATCAAAAATTTTCCAAAATTCTCAAAAAAATTCTAACGCCCTAAATTTTCGGAAAATTTCGACAATGTCTCCTTTGCGCGGCTCGATCGTAAAAATTTACAATATATATAATCACAAATATGCATCTCATCTTCGAGGATGAGGCATCCCGTAGGGAAAATTATAAAAGTACGATATGTAATCCGAGATGTGCTTTTATTATATTAGCAAGCATATACAATCAATATAATGTGAAAGCGAGCTCCAAATGCGGATCATACGTCATCCGCACCTACTAATAACTCAACAAACAATAAGAACAAGTATATGAAAAGTAATAACAATATATAACATATACTAATACTATAACTATATGCAAATGAAACCATGCAACAAGGGAAAAACCAACAAATAATATCCCACAAATTTATTTATAACCATATCAATTTACACTTTCCAATGTCAACATTAAATTTATTAAAGCCAGTACGATGTACGTATACCATCCATATGCAAAACCATACTTGATCGCTCTCTCGATCACACAATTTCACTTCTGAACTAGTATCGTTCACACGACCACTCTAGTGCGGACTCAGATTTGGTTCCTTGATTAGAAACCGTCATTCTCCTTGCATAGCCATATGCTATGATAGAGAATATCAAAATCAATTAAAATCCATATCCAGGGTTCGCCGTCAAGAATCGAGTGAAAAATCTTTACTCGGATCAGTGTAAATCACCTTGAAATCATATATTCGAATCTGGGTCAAACAGCTATGCGAATAAAATGATATATGTACAACTTACGTATTTATTTCAATTGGTTTTTTTAACTATACCAAATTCTTTTTATTCACATTCATTTCATTCTCATTCATTTTATTTACTTTCAATTGATTTGCATCCAATTAGTTAGCATTTATTTTATTCTCATTTACTTTACTTACATTCCCCTTAAATTCAATTTAAGGCTAACAACAATTCATTTGCATACTAACTCGTTTATGGACTATTTCCATAAAACAATTACTTAAGTTCACATTCAATTCTTTAACATTCACTTATTAATCTTCATTTTAAATTTAATTTATGTTTAACAACATTCAATTCCATACTCAATTCATTTATGAATCATTTTCACAAAATTTTACTTGAGTTTATTATAAACATTTTATACAAAACTTCTCATGTTTATTTCACTTTATAACTTAAGTTCAATTTGTTTCTATCAAACAACGTTCTAAACCATATTCAATTCATTATACAACTCAATTTGAATTGCATTTTATAATTTAAGTTCACCTCATTTCAAAAGTCAAATTCTAATTTATTTAACTCGTTTCATTCCACTTTACTTAACTAGAGTTAAATTTCATTTCAAAATTTATTTTATTTAACTTAGGTTAGATTTCATTTTATAATTCAAATTTAGATTTTCTTTTCTTAACACTTATATTCAACAAACTTTAAATTTGTTTTTAACTTACTAATTCTCAAAATCTATAAGTTATAAAACTTATTTCTTATATATACCATCTTCAAAGTTCAAAAACTTATTATCTTATGTTTCTTGAAACATTTAGATAGAAATATTCAGGATTTTAAACACCTGATTTTATTTCAAATCATTTTGAAATCATATATATACATAACTCCTTAATATATCCAATTACACTTCTAGAATCTAAAACAAATTTGATTTATCAAAACAAAACTTCAACGGTAGCAATTCCACACTTAGAAACTTGAAAATGAACGCCGATGATGTTGCAGTCATCACCAGAATTTTTTTCCAGTGACTGAAGTGGGTTCAGTGTTTTCTATTCCCTTTAAATTCCATTTTAAAATATTTATAACCAAAATATTTTCAAAATGATACTATTATTATTTTTCCAAACCTTTAAAAAACAATTTCCAAATCAATGGGTTTTAAATTCTCAAACTTATTGTTTTAAACCCATTTTCATTAACAAATCATATTTATAAATATACATAGGCAATTCCATTTCCTTTCCATTTATAAATCACGTTCATAAATCATATTTATAAAATATCACTTCTTATGTAATTCATTTCACAAACGTTGATTATTTTAATCATAATCAATTCTCTATAATTCATACTTATAAATTTATTTTCTTATATAACTCAAGTTACAGATGTTTATCTTTATTTAGATTATAACAACGACAACTTTTATTAGAACAAAAACAAATGATAATAATCAAATATTATCATTCGCTAACAACCAAACACTCCATATATAGCTATAATAATTTCTAAAAATTATTCCTTTATATATAAAATATAATTTAGGTAAAATTATTTCATTTACCTAGTTTTCAAAACAATACTATGTCGGTTTGCCTTGTTTAAGCATTTAGAAACACCTATCGATATCGTGGCGTTCCACGTATCGACCATAATTCATAAGCCACTCAACAGATAAATTAACATAGTATAAAACAGTTTTATAATCTTTAACAAATACGCGCTCATATATATACACTCAAACTCATCATAAGGTCGCGCTTACCTTATCTCAAATGAGTAAATTGCCACCAAAGCCTAGGTGTTCGCTCAACCAAAGCTCCGATACCACGTGTAACAACCCGCTTTTCCATACAATTCAAGCAGACAATAAACGACACATGTCCAATCCAAATCGAACGAAAAGACGGATAGTTAAGGGAAAGAAAGAAGAAAGAAGAGAAGAAAAGAAGAAAGAAATTAAAACAACACGGAATCTCACAATCGTAGCGGAACAATATATAATACAATATCAATGATCTTTACAAAAGAGAAACTGTCATATACATACATCAACCAGAGTACAACAATAAATCATAATCATTAGCTTGGATAGTTATAACAACCTATCCTCACAATTGCTGATAATTTCAACAACAAAGCAGGGGAAAATAAACATATACGTAAATATGACTTGAAGATCTCCAACTCGTCTCCTGAGCTCCCATGCATTCAAAGCAATCTGTAAATATGTTAGGCCTGACCCAAGCATTATAATAAAATACCACCTGATTAAGTCTAGAAAACCAGCTTGAGAGAACACACCCAACCGAACTTTTAAAGTTATAAAAACCTTTCGAAAATCAAAGGTATCTCGTAAGACCACGCCGCACATAAACACAAACGGGTTTTTACCTTACGATAACCAAAACATTTCATATGAAATCCTCTTACATTATAATAATTTCTAATATAAAATACTTATTAATCGTAGCCGAAATTGTTACATTAATTAAATTTCAGCATACTAGGTTCTACAACCAAAACCGAAGGCTCACATTGGAGAATGGATTCCAACTATGAAAGGGTAAGGGTCTACCCACCGAATCCGTACACCTCTAGATCAAGTGTATGGGAGGCTACAACATGTTACAACTCTGCTACTCAGGACCGGTACTACCCCCTTCTCGAGTAGAATATGATCACCCCTTGGTTGCAATCAATAACCACACAATGAGATCCCGAAGCATACATGAATATTGCTATAGATTTGGGATGATCACACCCTACTTGGGTGCGACCCACTTAGCCCTGCCGCATATCCCTGCTTTATTCATTTCTCAGGAGTGAGGCTCAAAGTGTCCACTCTCTTACCATTTCCTCCTAGCAAACCATCTTGGAATGCTAATATTTCCCTTCGGGCAACCAATGGAATACCAGCATTCATCCATATAAGTTCGTTCTGGGACTGAATGAAACACTTGAGAACTCCGTCTCCAATTCCATCATCTTCAAGATGTCTTTACTTCTAATGCTTGAGTTGGATCGAAGTGGTTTTCGGATAACATATCCGACCGCGGTCTCTTAGAAACAAAATTCTACAGTTTTCGGTAAACTCAACCCCGGTTCTTTAGGAAATTAACAATCAAAGTTAAGATCGGAGATCACCTCCTAACCGCTAGTGGACGGATTTCCTTATCATTTGTCCTAGAAGAATGAAACGAGATTTACATGCACAGTACAACATCATCGGAGATGAATACGCCACATAACTCACGTGTTCTCCTAGATATTTCCAAAGTTACATTTGGGTCCAAATTCGATAGTCGGTTATTTAACCATTGAGTAAACAAACATTCAATCGGGGATTTAATTCCATAGGGAAAACCTACATTGTCTAAGCATTAAGCAACACTAAACCTTCTTACTTAATCTTTTCATTAATTAAAGTCATCTCGTAAATGCTTGTATCAAAATACTTTTACAAAGATATATTCATGACCCTTATATTTTCAATTCTTAGAAAATATCCATATACTTAACTCAACGGTATAAGTATATTTACCAAACACTAAGGAAGATCTCCTTTTTATAAAATTCTACAATCAATTATAAACTCCATTATAAATTTCTAAAACCCTTTATAAACTATTTATAAATTATCTCCCAAGTCATTTATAAACCCTTTATAAAACCATGCAATTATTTATAAACTCTTTTTATAAACCTATAAACTCATTTCTAAAATTCGTTTATAAATATCCATCTATTTATGAACCTCTTTACCTTGTAAATAATCTTCCTTTAAATCTTCAAATCATTTTATAAGCTCCTCTTATTAAAATCCAAGTCCGTTTACAAAACTCTATTTATAAATCTCGAATTCATCATAACAAGTCCTAATCACTTTCTTTAAAACACTATTATATAGTAGTGATTATTAATGATAAGCATCATAAATAAATAATAATTGTTAACTTTTAACATCTTAAAAATAATAATTAATAATTCAAAACATTATGAATAAAACAATCGTTAATTTTTACCATCAACATAAATAATAATAAATTACCAAAATATTATTAACAATCGTTATTATTAATTTCAAAGCATATTAACAATTTAAATAATTAACCCTTCAAAATATTTAAATATTAATAAATAACTTTAAACAATATTAATATGAGTAACCAACTTTTGGAACATAATATATTTCCTTGATAAAAATCCATACTTAAATCTTCAACCCAATTATTCTCATATTTATAAAATTGTACTTTAAGAATCTATTTCCATTTTATAAAACCTTCTTTCATAAAACCCATTTATTTATGAACTCTATTACCTTTATAAATCTCACTTATTCATAAATCTCATTTAAAACATCAATCACCATCCGCTTTAACGTTACTTCCATATGGATAAATTCCTTTGATTAATCCCTTTCTATTTATAAAATATCGATTAACATTCCAATTTACCCTCGCCTTCAATTTCCAAAATAGAGTCAACTATTTCTAAAATATCATTCTTTATCTTACAATGAATCCACTGTTGGATTTATTTCTCCAATTTATTAAACGATAATAGTTTCCTTTAATTTATATGCCCCGTTTATAAATTCATACTTTTATCAACAAAATACGATTTTACAAATCTTCACTTCAGCTGTAAATTATTACTTTTATAAATTATCCCATTTACAAGTTTCACATTTATGAATAAATTATAATATATGTACATATATACATATATATATCACTTATACAAAGATGATTAATAAATATTATATCAAAATATTTTGTTTACTTTTAAAACCATATCCCTTCATTATAAAAGACTGACATATTCTCCAAGATTTTAAAAATCTTTATTCACAGTTCAAAATCTCTTTATAAAATATTTCCTAAAACTATTAAATTATAGTATCCAAAAATCTTGCCTTTGAATTTAAAATAAATCACTCCTTCAAATAATTCAAGACTAATTATTTAAAACATATATAATTTTCAAAATAGCTTGGAAATCCCCTTTTTAAATTTATCACTATTTTATGGTATCTTAAAATACCAAAATACAAGGCCCAATGCTACTAAAGCACTAATAAGAAAAACTATGTTCAAGTCATCCAATATAATATCCAAGGTATCATATATCACAATATATATGAAAAATAAAATCAACGGTGTGAGGAATCCTATTGGATCCCTCCAACCTGTCCCCCTACATCACATATACAGTATATAATCATAAAAATATAAATCAACAGCTTCGAGGTGGGATACGTATACATAGGGTCATTCGCTCTTACACGGGAACGTAATAGGGTCTCATCTACTCCAGAGGCGGGAATATGTATTCAATCCAACTAATAATAATTAGTAAATTATCCAAACAGTCAATAACTATCAAAAATAAATGTCCAAACATCCAATAGATAATTTTTATTGACTATATAAATTTTTTGATTAAACAAAAAGGGGAGATTAGCTCACTTTGATTTAATAGTCGCCAAACCATTCCGTTTTGAATTAAAATTGAACGAGCATTCAATTTTAACCCAAAATTCCAACTAGCTCTGAATCCATCCAATCCAACTCAATAGCGTAGCCTTCGTCGATACGATCGTAACGCGACTCGTCGCGTTCGATTTGGACCTTGTACGAGTTAAATATGGATTAACGAACTTTTAATATAATTAAATTAACTAAAAAAATTAAAACTTCAACCTTATCCTTTCTTCCCTCTTCACATGCATTGTTCTAGGCCGCCTTAGATCTTTTTTTTTAAATAATCGCCGATCGCTCGACCAGCAACCACCACGTGCACCGCGCACGTCACCACCGCCTGCCCTCGCCTCCACGCCAACGACTATGCCACGCGTGCGTGTACGGAATCGCCTGAAATCGAACCAAAACTGTAGCGAATGCAAGCAAAATGATGTCGCCTCGTTCGACGATTCGCTGATCCCACCATTGAATAAGCTCGTATCATCACTCTCCACATTTTCCTAGTTATAGTCGAAGGCTGAAAGTAGCCGTGGTGGCTCCGATTGATATAGGGCATTGGATGGATGGAGCTAAATTTGAGAAATTAGAGCCTGGCTTCTCTGGTGAACACGGTTTTTAAAAGGAAATAGGTATGGGCTAGGTAAGCCTGACTATGGGCTAAAGATATGGTATCATTGTGGATATAATTTACTTATATTTTATATTTAAAAATATCCACTCGACGCACTCGAAAATTTCAAACTCCAAACGAGGCATGCCGTTTGGCGTTCTGTAAAAACCCTGTATTTTTCAAATATTTTTAAATTGATTTTTCCAGATTCAAAAGCTTTATTTATGAAAAAGAATAAATTTTGTTATTTTAAGTATAAACTTTGATTTTGATGTGGATTAGAATTCCAAATATGACTAAATTTAATATTTCCAGAAAATGTGAATTTTGGTCAAATAGTCAAACTTTGACTTTTAAATTTAAATTTTAAATATTTGAAATTATAAATTTTATCTTTTATTATGACAATAGATTTAATAACTTGAATACTGCTTTTCGTTTCGTTGGAAACGGAGTTAAAATGTAAAAGTTATGTACATTTCAATTTTTAGTATAATTTGTTTTATTGTGCAATTTTGCCTATTTTAAATTTTATAAATCATATTTTTCTTTCTTATATTTTATTTAATATGTGTCAATATGTTAATTTATGTATATTTTTATCTCTAAATATTTCAAAAATAATAATAGAATTTTTCCAAAATTTACTATGATGATCTCCTATTTTTAAAGGTTGTTTTCCTATTTTCTTCATTAAAAATTAAATGTAAATTTAATTTTAAATATTTATTTTGTTAATATATTTTTATTTTATGTTATTATTTATGTTTAAAAATATATTACAAGCTCATATGAATTTTCTAAAGTTTATACCATTTATTTTCAATTTTTCTAGCCTAGTTGACAAATTTTGCTATTTTCTTGATTTAATTATTTATAATTAATATTTATTTATTTATATATTTTTTTATTTGTTACATTTTCGAATTTTAACTGAAATTATATGTATTTCCAGATATTTAAACTTATTAAAAAGAAATAGAGGAATTTTGAAAAGTTTTAAACTCTTGAAACTCCTAAGGCTTTCCATCTTCCGACCTTTCATTTTCCCAACTCTTCTCTTAATTGTTTTGGGCATGTAATCTACTCATTTCAGCTGCATTTTTTTTCACTTTCACGAAATTCATTTCTCCTCCTCTCACAAAAAAATCACGGCTATTCTCCTTGTGAATCTTAGGTAAAAAAATTCTATCTTCTTCTTGTCTTTTTATGATTTTCTACTTGAATTTGCACATGCTCTCCACCTTCATAGCTGTATTCCCCTTCCTCCAAGCTGTGGCTGACCACCACCACCACTTTTCTCTGACCATCACACAGCCTAACACCTCTCCTCCTCAGGCCAAGCCAAGCCATGATGAAGATCATCACAAAAATCCATCTAAACTAGCACTAGCCATCACCTATGCACTCAAGCTGACCTAGTTTTGGTACCATCACCTTCCACCACCCATGGCCGCCACCAACACCACCTCCACCACCTCCAGCACCACCTGGACCCTCTGCCACGTCATCACCTTGGACCCCACTCCTCTGGCCGTGCCCCATGAGCCTTGGCCAAGCCTTGAATTGCCTTGAATTCATGTTAAAGTGACATTGTTTTGCCTTGTTGTGTTGTTTCATGCATACTCGCCTTTTGCTATCCTCTAAACATGTTTAGCCGACCCTTAGGCAACCAAAACCTGATCCAAATCTTGCCTTAGACCTGTAGTACACCATATGGCTGAACCTGAAGGTTGTTGGAAGCAAGTGCAAAGCAATTCTACTTTGATTCGTGCAGTTGATTCTATATTATTCTATCGTATTGTGCATTTGAAAACTTATATTGTTTGTATTGTTTTGGCTTATGTATTCGAGGAAGTTAACCTTGTCTCTCCCACACTCACCATCATCATGGCTGAGAAAATGAACCCCTTGTTCGAGCTTTTGAATGGTTAAAGCACAGTCAAGTAATCTATTCCGTTGTTGCTTCTTATCTTCATTGTTTTAACATTGTTTGCGTTGAATATTTATGTGTATATTGTCTTGTTTGGTTATTCTTTACAAGATAAATATCAAGGCTCTCCATTCATTCAAATCAAAAGTCATGCTATATCGTGCTTGTTGTGCTTTCTTGAATCTATTCTGTGTGTTTTGATCGCTAATCTCCAGCTTTAACAGGTGAGTTATTCTCACCAGACAATATGTACCTATATAACTAGTAAATTGACACCCTGTGAATCTGTAGAAATATATTATCATGTTATACTTGACTATGTTATGATCATATGATGTTTATACACCTGTTATATCATCCGTTACTGTTATATAATGTATTCTGTTCATTTATATCTGTTTATCACACTGCAAGTTCCCTGTAGACTAGAATCACTATGGGTTGAAATGATACATACCCGAACGGACTTTAGAATAGGGAAAAATCATTATAGGCTGAAATGATAGGCCTGAATGGTTTTTATTTAACTTATTTTAACTTGGGATTGCGGGTTTGAAATGATAGAACCCGGATTTTTCTTTTTAAACTGCGGATTGAAATGATACATATCTGTATCACTTGACCTAGGTTAGAAAACTATATACAGGCCCGTGGTTATTTTATAAAGTGTTTTGGATATTTTTAAGTATTTTAAAAATATAAATTTATGAAATTTGATTTAAATAGATTTTGAAATGTTTTAAAAATAAAGAAATTATGATTTTTCTACGAGTTAAAAATGTAATTAATGAATGGTTAAATTGGATTATTGAAATATAACTTAAGTTTGGAATTTGGAATTTTGGTTAAAAATGATATTTAAGTTATATGAATAAAAATGAAAATTTAATTATATTTGGAAAATGGTAAATATGATAATTTGATTAAATTTGAATTTAAGCGATTTATTAAAGTATTATTGATTTTTCTATGAGTTTAAGTGGTTAAATAAATGAATGTTTAAAAGTGATCTTTTAAAATATAACTTGACTTGGAAATGTGAAATTTGGTTTTAATTAAAGGTTTAAGTTAATTAAATAAAATTGGAAATTTAGCTAAATTTGTGAAATGGTAATTTAAATTTGAAGTGTTAAGTTATTTGTTGAAATGTGAAGAATTGGAAACTTTTACACTTAAATTTATTAAGTAAATTGTTGAAAATTGGATTTAATTATAAGAAATTTATTGTGAAAAAGATATATGTTAAATGATATGTAAATGAACATTTTAAATGTTAAAATATGATTTTTAAAATGTTTATGTGTTTTAAATTGAAGTTATTTAGTTGTTGGAAATACACTAAAATCTGGAATTAACTTTTAATAGCATTCAGAAATGCTATAGTTTCTGAAATAAACTAAAATTGTATAAAAAAAAGCTATTACAGCATTTCTGAAATGCTGTAGTTGCTGTAATTGAACTTATAGACTAATATTGAACTCAGGTCTATTATAGCATTCTCTGGAAATGCTATAGTAGTCTACAGTCTTTGCTGAAATCAAATAAAACCTTTGTTTTGAAATCTGAGTTACCGCAGCACTTCTGAAATGCTGTCTTTTCTGTTTTGAACTATAATTTAACTAAAAACTGAGTTTTAACAGCAGTTTTAAATGCTGTCTTTGCTGAATAAAAATGTTTTCAAGTATAACTTATAACAGCCTTTTCTAAATGCTGCGAAAGGCTGAAATTTTAATAATTATGGTTTTTGACTTAGTAAACGAACTCAGAATGGTTTGAAACTTTGGAAATTGAATACTTGATTTGAAAATATAATAATTACACTTTTAAAAAGTTTAAATGAATTATTTTGATTGGAATATAAACTATTTAAAGGTGATTTGAAATGATAGTAAATGAACGATATCTTTGAATTTAAAAGATATTTAAAGTTGAATATTTGGATTTGAACTGATAGGATATTTTATTATATTAAAATGATTTGAAATGAAGTTTTGTAAGGATATGATATTTTATTATATTAGAATGATTTGAAATGAAGTTTTGGAAAGATATTATATTTTGATATATTGAAATGATTTGAAATGAAGTTTTGAAATGATATAATATTTTAAATATATGGAAATGGTTTGGAATTGATTTAATCTTTATTTTGATAAATATATGGTTTTGAAATGATATTTTATTTTGAAGTAAAGTATTGTTTTAAAAGTTATAACCACGGGTTATAATAACGATTGGTTGTTAAAGAGACCGGGATCAGATATGGACATACTCTCTGTCGATACTGAAAACCACTTTGACAACTGTGTATGCGGTGGAGTTTCCAGAATGAAGTAGGATGGTGGCGACGATCCTAAGGTATATACGTGGACCCAACTCCCGTGAGTTGGCATAAGGTGGCTAAAACAGGAGCGATTGACGGACCAAGGAGGTAGCACCTCTGATCGGACACACTTCTTCGATACCATTCTATTACTTGTGATTGATTTGGTGGCCACCCTTGATTTGGGAGTGTTGTTCGAGGTGGGCGGTAGTGGCTGCTATGCGTCACCACTAGTCCGGATGCGTAATTGGTATATCTACCCTGGCATTGCCTAGTTGTGCCGTGTCACCTACCATATCGAGCTTTACTACTATTTTGATTTAAAGTTCCGACCGCGTTAAGGTTCACCATCCCCTTAACGCTATTTTCTATATGATTATACTTTACTAATTAGACACTACTGTATATAGCGTATATTACTACATAGTAAATAGTTTAACGGATCCTTAAAGAATGGGCGATCCCAAGTATTCTTTAAGTTACTTGTACCTTTATTACAGTTCACTTGAGTTGGTTTACATTATATAAGTATATATTGTCCTGACTCGAGTGTTTTGTGTTTTGCTTTACGCTCGGGTCAGCCTGAGTTATTCACAGATTTGGATTTCGACACTCTTGGAGATTTGAATCGCTGTAGATGATCTGCTTGTCTTGTCCTATCTATTTCAGTTCGGTTGTTCTACTCAGCTTGTACTTGGTTATTATATTGAGACTTTTGTTGTATTCTATTTCTTCTGTTGTATCTTGTTTAACTCTGGTATATTTATATAGTAGCTTCATGAACTACTATTTCTTTTACTTCCGCTGCATTATTTTACTCTATGTCTGTGATCTGTGATTATATTTATTTACGGTATATTCTGAGATTTGCCAAATTTTATTTACAACGCGGTATTTTGAGCAATTCAAGTCTGACATGTGCGGATGCGAATGGTTGAAAATATCGGGTCGTTACACGTTCTATATGTTATACCCATATTTCGAACACAATGGGACCAGTCTTGAGACCTAATTCGATCATATGCAGAAGATAGCTTTTTCAAACCCAACTATTATATAATTTCTTGAAATAAATTTCTACGCGTTTCGATCTTGCACGCCCAAACTATATGTCCAATTGCCACGAAATTTGATAGCATATAGTAATTCACTAATATGGATCCAATGAAAGTGGTTTTGTCGAAACCCGAGACAGTGCCCCCAAAAGGCTATTTTTACACGTTAATTAAAACGAGTAAATTTCCAAAATTAGTTTAATCATCTTTAAATCCAAATTAAAAGTTTACTATCTTCCTTCTTATTCAAATAGAATTTAAATCAACTTTAGAAATCGTTTCATTCATATTAAACTCCAGATTTAATTTTTTAACAATTCCAAATATTAATTTTAACAATTTAATTACTCAATAAATCGCTATATTTAAAATTTAAGTTATTTGACTTATAAATTAACTTTTCAATATTTAAAATCAATTAAATATTCCAAATTTAAACAAATGAAATTCTTGGTCGTTACATCTCCACGCATATACAATCGAATCCAATCTAGAGTAGATGTAAAGATACCCTAATAGGAGCAACCCCACATAACTTGACATCCATTTTAAAGGTTTTCGGCAAAGGATATCAAAATCGATATTTGATGAATCAACTGTCGGAAATAAACTTGTACTACTCCAGGGAAATAATGAAGTCATACAAGTTAGGGCAGTGTAGTTCCTATTTTGACTCGACAACATCCATAAGTTTAAGAGTAGCAAGAGTTCCTTCAACGTTTATTGTTAAATGTAAGACTAAATATTTTCAATAAACGAATCAAACTTTTTAAACATTTGACCCACATTTGTGCATGATTGTCACATTACAAATATTTGTAAAAAACTTTAAATACATTCTTTAAAATTTTCTTTTAAGGAGCTAATTATATTTCTAAGTGTATTAAAAAGAAAGGTCAAAAACAGATGTCATTAAAACATTGTTCACTATAAACCCCAAAACCAATTATACTTAACTTTATTTTTAAAAATAATCTTTCTAAAGGTCCTTTCATTTATAAAATATCATTTATAAATCAACTTATTATTAACTTTGAAACAAATCTCCTCCAAAGATTCAAGAATTTTAACACTTATTAAGTCAAGTAACAAGTTTTCTTAATAACTTAACGAAATCATTTATTATAACAAAAGTGTTATAATCCATGACGTCTTTTCCACTTTTCGAAATTATTTATCATAACAAAAACATTATAACCCATGACTTCTTTCTTCATTTTCGGAAAACATTTATTACAACAATGGTGTTGTAATCCATGCTACCTTTTCACTTTCAATAAACTCAAAAATACTTGAAATATAGTTCAAAACATCCATTTCAAATATTACTTAAAAAGAAAATCTTAAGTTTAATATATATTAAAACTAAAAACCATTTCCTTTCCTTATTTTCAAAATAAAACCTTCTTCTTTTAAATATTTATATAAATTTCAAACCACCTTTGAACACTTAGATGTATGTTAGAAAAGTTCTCTAAAAGGATCGAAGAAGAAAAATCAAGTTTAAAACCATTTTATAAAAGTTGGAAATAGTGTTGATAAACTGCCGCTAAAAAGAGTATGGAAAATTTCATTAAAGCGGTTCTTTTCAAAATGGAATTTTCTTCACATATTTTCGAACTATGAATACTATATTTTATTTTTAGAACATACTATGAGCCGAGTATGCATTCACAAAAACTTAAAGACTTTTGAAGTCAACTAAACTTATTTGAAAGTTGTTTTAAAACTTGACTTTCAAACTGCAGAAACACGACCAAAATTTTTCTAATTTTTTAAACACTTTGGAGTTAGGTGTTATAAATTTTTCCGATCCATCATAACTTGGTTCAAACAACATGTTAAAAATGCAAAAGCACGACCAAATATTTAATGACACAAACATAAGGACAAGATTTAAAGAGATGGGATTTCAAAGTGCAATAGCTAAATTTCAAAGTGCGAGAGGGCGACTATTCAACAATTCAATATTTTTGTTACTTAACATATCAAATAACAACCAAAATGCATATAAAAGTAAATTAATAATGGCGACAAACCCCTTAGGGACTATCTTCAAAGTCCTCAATAAATCACATATATGAATGTTTCTTCGATGTGTTTCATAGCGACCTATTCTCTATGAACACACTTCGACTTCCTCTTACTTTTGTTCCCTGCAAAACAATCATTACTTTTGTCTTCCACTTTCAAGCGAGAACCAAATCCAAACATATGTGAGTGTAAACAATATAATCAACATTTTATGTTTATATAATTTGTCAATTTTTTAAACTAATTTATAGTGAGTTTAGCTCTCCTTAAAGTACGCTACAACCAAACCAAAGCAACACAATCTATCCTCGACCTAGCACACCACAAGACAACATCCTCTTGCTCAACTTCAACTCAAAAATCCAGGGAAAACCCTAAAATGCCCATGCAAGTAGGCTAAATGGAGGCTTTAGACTTAAAAGCTTGCTATTTTGGAATGTTAATGATGTTTGCAATATTATTCTAGGTTTGTTTTATAATTTGGAGGAGAAATGAGTGTGTTTTGACAAGGTTTTAGTTGAGAAAGCTAGAAGGAAGAAGGTGAAGACATGGGAGAAAAAAGAGAGTAGAAAAGAAAAATGAAGTAAAGTGAAAAAGTGAAAGGAAGGGTTAGTTTGATTGAAATGGAAAATGGTAAATTACCAACATATCTGTTTCTACTACCCTCCATTATAATTTAGACAACACACCACTTCCAACATCAAGGCATCACTTATTTCTTAATTTGTGGGCTTTGCCTTAGATTTTTTGCTTTCATTCTTTTTAAATTATAAAATAAAAGTCAAACTTAACTTTATTAACTTAAGTAGTCTTTTAAACTTTGTTTTAACAAAACTATTCCATTAGTAAAAGCATATGTTCTTTCTTATTTTGTGGGCTTTGCCTTAGATTTTTTGCTTTCATTCTTTTTAAATTATAAAAGAAAAGTCAAACTTAACTTTATTAACTTAAGTAATCTTTTAAACTTTGTTTTTAACTAAACTATTCCATTAGTAAAAGCATATTTTAATGTATATATGTGTACATAAGTAAACTAGTATACACAACTTGTTCCAACAACTTTTGATCGATGAAACGTCGAAAATCCGAAAAATGATTTTCGGTCACAATTTCTGTTTTTCTCCGAACTACTTATTACGTAAACAAATTTACAAAATGAGTTTATCATCCTTGTTTATTAATTAAAAGGTTTTTAATAATGTTATTAAATCCATTTGATTAATATTAAATTCACTATTCAATTATTTATATTTAAACGTAAAGTGTTCACATTTTTCGGGATGTTACATTCTCCCCACTTTAAAAGAATTTCATCACCGAAATTTATCATAGAGTGGAAAGTGTAATATCCCTAATTAAAAATCTAATTACTTACTTGGATTTTATTAATCTGATTAGTCATATTTTTCATTATAGAAAATCCATATTAAAAGCTGCAATAAAATTGCAAAAAATATTCTGAAATAATATACTATGCATCTCATCTTCTTAAAAGATAAAGTTAGAACTAAATGCCTGAATTTTTATATTCCAAATATATTTTCAAATTCCTCCAAAGAGAAATATATCAAAACCAAAATTAATCATGACAAAGAGGGAGCTCCTCCTATCGAAGCATGGTATAACTCTAGATCAAAGAACATGGAGCATCCAATGGTATTCCAGTTCCTTCTAAAACAACAACTAGAGTAAACAAATATACCTGGTGAATCTTCCACATCAGAAAACGCACAATCACGCAACCTTAGTCATAACGAAAATATTTGAAAAAAATCACTTCACAAATACTTTTTCAAATGTCTTGAAATAATAATACTTCACCAAAGTTTTCAAAATAATAACATTATTATTTCTTTCACAAATTCTTTCAAAATCACTTTTCAAAAGCACCGGGATTTAAGTCCTAATAAACAATGATTTAAAAATTCTTTGTTTATAATTTCATGCTTTATAAACCATGGTGTATAAAATCACAGTATCAATCAAATCAAATTCCATAAAGGAATATCCTAACACTTAACATTATTTAAAACGTTAAATTACCAACAAACAATATTTAGAATTTTTCTTAGGTTCATAACTTTCTCGATTGATATAGATGATTTCCTAACTGTACCATTACGCTCATCAACCTTTGGTTATTGCTTAGAAGATTGTCCAAGCTCCCTCAAACAAAATTGAAAGTGACTTCTAAACTTCCCTAAGTTATACAACAAAGCATAGTATGCAAATACACTTAAGCCTGTAAGATATATATATATATAAATCATCTGCATGCAATATTTGATCCGACCACTTGCTCAGATACATAATATTTACTTCCGAACTAGTATCTCTCACTCGACCTCCCTAGTGCGGACTCTGATCCGGTTCCTTGATTAGAAACCTCTATTCTCCTTACATAGCCATATACTATGATAGAAAACCTCAGTACCTTATCAAGAATCCGAATTAAGTATTCGATGTCAAGAATCAAGTGAGAAATCCTTTATCGGACTAGTGTGAATCATCCCGAAATTATGTATTCGAATTATCAAGAACCATGCGAATAAAATGATCTATGTACACCTTACGTACTTAATCTTATTAGTTTCTTAACTACACCGGTCTTCTCTAAATTATTTTCATTTTCATTTATAGTATTTCATTCAATACTAAAATTATTTATGAACTACTTCATAAATTTTCATTTAAGTTTATTGACATTTTATAACGACGCATCTTTATAAAACAGTAGATTAAAAACTTTCTCTACCCTTATTTACTTATATAATACTCTTCTACATCCTAAGAGTATATATGCAAAATGTCAATTTTATTTATTCATTTATTTTTTAAATTCAAATGGAGGCCTAAACATAATATGGGTCTTAAAACTAAGTCAACCTTTCAACCTCTTTACCTTAGAGTGTTCTAAGGAATGATGTTTACGGGTTGGTCCAATAACATCAAATACTTTATACAACTTAGATGTTTAAACAAAAACTATGGTTTTAATAAAACAATGTTTATTAAAACCTTCCTATTCAATTTAACCCATTTTAAACTTGATTTAAATTATCCCTTTTCTATCCAAGAGTTAAAAAATTCATTTGTCAAAACATTCTTTTATCAAAATACCTCTTATTTTAAATCAATTTCCTTTAAGGATACTTAAGAACTAAATACCCAGTTTTTATTTCAAAAACCTTTTTGAAATCATGCTACATATATTTCTATATATAAAATAACTTTAACAATTTATTCACTAACACTTGATTTGGGTTCGCTTAGATTCAAACTCATTTCAATCGCACAATGATAAAGAGAATAATTTACTAAGTGCACTACAACATTTTCCTAAGCAAACATTTGATCGTCACTTAGAAGATTATTCAGATTACCACAAAACTGATCAAGATGTTTTCCTTGAACTATCCAAAGAAAATGTATCTTTCTTAAAGATTCTCTTTGAAACATTTAGACTTATAAATGCTTTCAAGTAATACCATTATTAATTTTCTCAATAATCTTTTTGAAATCATTTCAAGCAATACCGAGATTTTAATTCTTAAAAACTCTTTTTACTTATAAAACACACTTTATCAATCATTTTATATACCATACCCATATAAAATGCACCTTTAAATCATCTTATATTATAATAACTTCCCTTTATTATAATAAACTTTTCAAAAGTATTTATCCTTTAAATGTCTTATCTTTCCATTTAGATTATACTAAACAATTTTACTAAAAGATGACTTTTAACTTAAATTTTCACCGAACACCTTATAGTCAAACTGTTAAACTTAATTCACAAGGGGCTTGTTTTAATGTACTCATAATTATCCAAACAATAAATGACCATAAACTGGTCGAACATAAATTAACAATCAACAAACAATACTCAATGCTCCTAAACTATCAGAGCATGACAAATTAAACAATAATGATAATAAAGATATTATCATTAATAAACAAACACACCTTGAATAAGTATATAATTTGAAAACTGTTCCTTTATATATATAAAGTATATAATTCTAGGTAAAATATTTCATTTACCAATTTTCAAAAATTAATATTGTGTCCATTTTCCTTGTTCAAATGTTTTGAAATCCATATCGACACCTAGCGTCCTATGTCTCGACTAGAATTCAAAATTCAAATTTAACAGACCAATTGACATGATACGTTTTTATAGTAATAAAAAATACGCTTTCGTATATATAGTACTCTCAACTTCTAAGGTGTCACTTACCCTATCTCAAACGAGTTTACCCCACCAAAGCCAAGGTTCTAGCTTAACCTTAAGCTCTGATACCATTCTGTAACGACCTGACTTTTCAACCCTTGAAAGTCGGCACTTAATACATCCATGGTATTCAAATGCCAAGCATCCAAGTGCCGGAGGGGCAGATTTTTAGGGTAAAAAGAAAAATAAAATGAATAGGAGAAACAAAATCTCACAGCGGAATGATAACATATAATATAACAAAGATAGTTAAAAATTGTCGCTCTAAGATAGAAGGTATATCAAAGTTAAAAACAAACCTCATCAGCCTTGACAATTATAACTTCCTGACATTATAATTTTTGTTGGGTATACATAATAATACATTGAAAAATAAAAATACTACGGCAGATGAACATCCATCTCTACTCCATGAGCTCCATGTCCCACTAACGAAAATCTAGAAAAACTTGGTCGGATCCGAGTATTATAATAAAATATCACCCGATCAGTCTCGAAAACCAGCGTGAGAAAACTCAAGAAATATGGAGAACATATAATAATTCTGTGAGCCCACGCCATTAAACATGGAACAAGTTTTACCTTACAAAAACAACGTCCGTAGATGAAAGAATGAAAACAAGTCGTAACGAAATCAGACTTGAAAGAATAAACACAAATAATTAAACATCGCAAAGAGCTTCAGGCACTTCTTGATGCAATTAAAAAAATGATTCAAAGATTTGAATCAAATAAGGAAAGGGAAATTTTCCAACAATGCCTAGGAGGGTGTGTCCCCCTTACCGAAAGTATACCTCTAGAAAATATACTTGAGAGGGTCATTTACTCTATGACTCTCTCGAAAAATATACAACCTGGACCCCGCCAACCTTACCGAGTATCTGAGTATTTCACATCTCTATGCACATATAACCAAATCCAATCTAAAGTAGATGTGAAGATACCCTAATGGGAGCAAACCCACATAGCTTGATGTCCACACGCTTTCTGGTTTTAGTTATTTCTAGCAAAGGATATCAAAATCAATAGTCGATGAATCAACTATCGAAAACAAACTAGTACAACCCCAGGGAAAACAATGAAGCTGGACAAGTTAGGGCAGTGTTGCTTCCTATCTTGACTCGATAGCATCCTTAACATTAAGAATGGCAAGAGTTCCTTCAACGTTTATATTTATGTGTGAGACTAAATATTTTCAATAAATGATCAAACTTTTTAAACATTTGACTCACATTTGTGCTTGATTGTCACATCAAAAATATTTGTAAAAAACTTTAAAATCGCACTTTAAAATATTCTTTTAAGAAGCTAATTATATTTCTAAGTGTATTAAAAAGAAGGGTCAAAAGTAGATGTCATTAACACATTGTTCACTATAAACCCCTAAACCAATTAAACTTAGCTTTATTTTTAAAAACATTCTTTCTAAAGATCCTTTCATTTATAAAATATCATTTATAAATCAACTTATTATTATCTTTATAACAAAACTCCTCCAAAGATTTAAGAATATCAACACTTATTAAGTCAACTAACAAGTTTTCTTAATAACTTAACGAAATCATTTATTATAACAAAAGTGTTATGAAGTCTTTTCTACTTTCTAAAATCATTTATCATAACAAAAACGTTATAATCTATGACTTCTTTCTCCATTTTCAGAAAACATTTATTACAACAACACTGTTGTAATCCATGCTTCCTTTTGACTTTCAATAAACTCAAAAATAATTGAAATATAGTTTAAAATATCCATTTCAAATATTACTTAAAAAGAAAATCTCAAGTTTAATATATATTAAAACTCAAAACAATTTCCTTTCCCTGTTTCAAAATAAATACTTCTTCTTTTAAATATTTACATAAATTCTAAACCACCTTTAAAACACTTAAATATATGTTAGAAAAGTTCACTAAAAGGATTGAAGAAGAAAATTCAAGTTTAAAACCATTTTATAAAAATTGGAAATAGTGCCGCAAAACTGTCGCTAAAAAGAGTGTGGAAAAATCCTTTAAATCGGTTCTTTTCAAAATGGAATTTTCTTCACATTTTTTCATTGTATGAATACATATTTTATTTTTTGAACAACATACTATGAGTCTAGTATGAATTCATAGAAAGTTAGAGACTTTTGAAGTCAACAAAACTCATTTGAAAGTTGTTTCAAAGCATGACTTTTAAACTGCAAGACCGCAACCAAATCTTTTCTAATTTTTTAAACACTTTGGAGTTAGGTGTTATAATTTTTTCCAGCCAATCAAAACTTGGTTCAAACAGTATTTTAAAAAGGCAAAAGCATGACCAAATATTTGATGACGTAAATACTAGCATAAGATTTAAAGAGATGGGGTTCCAAAATGCAATAGCGCGATTTCAAAATGCGAAAGCGTGACTTCCACTATTCAATATTTTTGTTACTTTAATATTTCAAACAAAAACCAAATATGCATATAAAAGTAAATTAATAATAGCAAGAAATCTCTTAGGGTCTCTCTACAAAGTCCCATGTAAATCACATATGTGTATGTTTCTTTGAAGTGTTTCGTAGCGACATATTCGATGGAACGCACTTCAACTACCTCTTGCTTTCGTTACCTGCAAAATAATGGTTACTTATGTCTTTCGCTTTCAAGCTAGAATCAAACCCAAACATGCAAACATATGCGAGTATAAACAATATAATCAACATTTTATGTCTTACACAATTTATGAATTTTTAAACTAATTTAAAGTGATTTTAGGTCACCTTAAAGAAAGCTACGACCAAACCAAAGAAACACAATCCTTCCTCGACCTAGCAGCACCCCCAAGACACCACCCTCTTGCTTGACTTCAACTCAAAAAGCTCGGGAAAACCCTATATTGCTCACGCAAATAGGCTAAATGGAGGTTATGTAGTTCAAAGCTAGCTACTTTGAATGGTAATGATGTTTACAATATTATTCTAGGT
The DNA here is from genome assembly GCA_030737815.1 of Allium fistulosum. NCBI lineage: Eukaryota > Viridiplantae > Streptophyta > Magnoliopsida > Asparagales > Amaryllidaceae > Allium > Allium fistulosum. The sequence continues at coordinate 698,075,074 of CM060904.1, forward strand.
TTGTTTTATAATTTAAAGGAGAAATGAGTGTGTTTTGACAAGGATTTAGTTAAGAAAGAAAGAAGGAAGAAGGTGAAGGCATGAGAGCAAAAAGAGAATGGAAAAGGAAAATGAAGTAAAGTGAAAAAGTGGAAGGAAGTGTTAGTTTTGTTGAAATGGAAAATGGTAAATTATCAACATAACCTTTTATATTACCCTCCATTATAATTTAGACAACATAGCACTACCAACATCATTTCATCACTTCTTTCTTATTTTGTGTGTTTTGCCTTAGATTTTATGCTTTTATTCTTTTTAATTTATAAAAGAAAAGTCAAACTTAACTTTATTAACTTAAGTAATCTTTTGAACTTTGATTTTAACTAAACTATTCCATTAGTAAGAGCATTTTTTAATGGTATATATGTGTACATATGTACACTAGTGTGCACAACTTGTTCCAATAACTTTTGATGAATGAAACGTCGAAAATCCAAAAGACGATTTTCGATCACATTTTCGGTTTTTCTCCGAACTACTTATTTATGTAAACACATTTACAAAATATGTTTACATCCTTATTTATTAATTAAAAGGTGTTTAATGATGTTATTAAATACATTTAATTAATATTAAATTCGCTATTCAATTATTTAAGTAATCCTTATATTTAAATATAAAGTGTTCACATTTTTTGGGATGTTACATGGAGCGTAGTAAGATCAAGTTGTCAAAGGTGCACAGCAAAGAAAACCCATCAGATGCGATGACGAAGTAGTTTTTGGTGCTCAAATTTGATTAGTTTAGTCCTAACTAATTAGCGCCATAGTGTGCTGACCCAACAACTTCCAATTGATTATTGCAAGAGCTATGAATATTGAATCAATGTAGAATGTTAATTTTTTACAGTTAAAATATATGCAAAATTGTATTCAAATTAAAGATGAGATCAAAAACTTCACGATAGATACGGATCGTAAAACGGAGCTTGGATTCAAAAGTACAAGAGTTTGTAGTTAAACAAAACTCAAAGAAACAAGTTGAGTGTTTTATGCACATAGTAACATAATCGATCGACCTTTGAGCCATCTAATTAATGCCCCCAATAGATTAAAAAAACTTGTCAATGAGCCCCTCCTGATCAACCTGTTAAGACTTTGTTTGAGTCAATAAGCCTCTCCTTATCAACCCGTTATGACTTGGTTTGAGGTGTGAGATCCTCTTTCGGAGGATGAATTTAGTTTGGCTTTATATTTTGGAGAGTGAAATTCTTAAGGCTTTCTAATCCTATGATTGCTATTATTTTGAAGCTATTTATACATCCAAACATCCTCTCATTCTTCGATACGAAAGTTCATAGAAAATTCCTAATCCATTGCTCAACTAAAATTAGAGGTTTTAATCAAAATTTAGTTCTCTTGTTTAGATTTTAATTCCCTCCTAAACTTAAATCTATTTGCTCCACATTTGTAAGGTTTGATCTTTAATTTACTGATTGTGTGTAATCTCTCTTGTACTTAAACATAAAGGAATAACAAAAGTAACTAAGTCCATGTAGATGTATGCCAATTTGGTCTAACCACGTTAAATCTATATTTTTCATTTTATTTGTTTTTATATAGTAATTGAATATTTTAAGCCTCTTTGTTGACATGAAATTGGTGTTTCATCTGTATGCTAGATTTTGGGTGTTTCCATGAAAGTAATATTACTTTAACTAGACATTGTGTTCTCGTAGTAACTTTGTCGACATATTTTCAGGTTATTTTTCGATGCATACATATTAGTGGGGTTTAGGAACATGATGCATATGACATCGGCATCAATGAATCCCTCCAAGTCAAAAAGCTTTTGAAATAACCAGCACTCGAGCCTATTTCTTCAAGTCCTTTATAGTCGAGCTGCTGGGTCTCGCCACCTTGCAACGCTTAAAGATGCATCTCTCAAGATACTCAATCGTTGAGTCCTTACTAAGCAACATCTCTAAAGATGCTACTAGATGTGCCATTTGAATACGTTTTCATGAGAAAAAAGCTCATTCCTCGTAAACCAGATCAAAATGGATTGAAAATCATTAAACTTAAGACTTATGCCGCTAATATACCACAAAATACCACCCTGAATGAAGACAAACTTCTATAAATGGTAAAATGCTTCAATAGAAAAAGGATTAATAATGTATTTTTTAATACTAATAATAAAATGAATTTCCCCAACAAAGACTTTAATGGCCTCCATTGACCATTCGACTTTTCAGCCATCCATTCAAATACTCTACCACAAATCAGCACTTCCATCAACTCTGATGAGTTTAGCAGGAACCCTCTTAGCATATCTGATGAAGGGTTTGTAATATCCCGGAAATTTATGGACAATATCAATTTAATAATCTGTTTAAATAATTAAATTGATTTGTTAATCTTTGATAATAAAAATTTAAATTGGTTAATAATCTAATTATATAAATATTTAATTAGTGAAATTTATCTTTTAAAAGCTAATAAAATGTTTTCCTATTTATAATGTATATATATAGTTATATATATTGTGAATAAATAAGTTTGGATTTAATGAATAAAATCTTGTTTTTAAATTCTAATATTCATTTTTATAATTTGGAAATTATATATGAAAATTTAAAATATCATTTAAAAATTTAACATTAATGCATTTAATTAAGATAAATAAGATAAGTAATTTATATTTTCTTTTATAATGATTTAAAATTGGTAAATGAGTTATTTTCAAATAATAGTAATAAATGTATAAATATAGATAGATTTTAAAAGACAATATTATTATTTTAAAATTAAAATATGTTGATATAAATTAGTTTTAAAAATTGGATTTTCAAATATAAATAGAATTTGAATTTGAATTTATTTTGAATTCAAATGAATAAACATATTTAAATTATGTAAGTAAGCTTTCATTTTTATATGTAATGTTTTATTTCATTTTCTTTAAAAAAGGAATGCACATATACATTTACATATGAAAGTAATTCATATATATATATAAGCATTTAATAAATAAAGAAAGAGTTGTATTTACTTTTATATTAAATAAAAATAAGAAAATATGTATATAACAAGTGTTAATATCTTAAGTAACTAATGAGACAAATGTAAACAATTAATCTACTCAATTTGACAAATGTTATGTTTTTAGACAAGTGTCCTTTTAATTTTTGATTTTTATTTTTAAATAAATCATTTATACTTATATAAGCATGTTTTCTTCAAAATCTACTCTTTCTAATGTTCATTTTTTCAAAGTTAAGAAAAAGAAATCTTTCAGCTGAACCAAATTTGAAAAACAAATCAGTAACAAACTCTCCAAAAATCCAATTCAAAAGACCTGAAACCCTTCCTTAATCAAAGCCTGAAATCCTCTGTAAAATTATTTTCAGATGCAAAAGCAAATCATTTCCCTATAATCTCATTTTCAAAAGCAAACCTGTAACCCATTTTCCAAATCAAAGCCCTGTAGCCTGCATTTTTCTTTAATCTGGAATGAATTCAAAAGCTTGCATCATTTTCAAAAGATCATCAAGCCTGCAATTCCTTTTCAACATCTCAACAAGATAATGACATGCATGCAAGTTTCTAAAGTTAATAATTCAAGTTTTAAAAAGATTCAAAAGCCTGCATATTTTCTGTAATCTGGAAGCAAGATCTAAGGGAAAATCAAAAGCAAGTAAACCTGATCTAAAGCAATGTCTCAACAAACAAATAGCATGCATGCAAGTTTTTAAATCAAAACAAAGATGCAACAATTCAAGTTTTAAAGTCAGTAGCCTTTCCAACTCAAGTTTAAAAGCTTTTCAAAGAGGCTCTGTTCTTCTTCAAAACTGTGAGTAACACTTTTAAAAACTTAAATATGGTTATAAGTTTTACTGCATATGATGAATGTTTGAAGTAAATGATGTTTGCATATAAGAATAGATGTTGATATATGTGAAATGGCTGAATATATATATATATATATTTCCTCTGTTCTCTGTTATTTATCAAGTGAGTAACCCAACATAAATTCAATTAAGCAAATCTTTATTTTATGATCATCATGCCTGAGTTTGAAGTTGATTAGTATGTGATTATCTTTAAATATGTGTGTGTTTTGAAATCCTTTGTATATACTTGTGTGATGTTGTAGTGCAGGCTGTCACCATTATTTCCTGTTTGAAATTTTAATATGTCTTGTTTTTAAATAATCATTCCTCCCAATCTCTTTGATGTTTGAACTTAAGTTTCAAACGAAAATTGTTTGTTATAGTTTATACTAAAGATTGAAATTTTATTTAGGCTATAACAACAAATTAATATCTCTGGAACTTAAGAAACTGAAGAGCTCTTTAAATAAGTTTTAACATAAAATTCTTAATTCATAGATTCAGGATTACAAATCGAATTCTTAGATAAAATCATGTTTTTTAAAAGCAAAATCATAAATTTTAGAATTAAAATCAGAGAGCAGTTTGGGTTAGTCTGATTTGAGCATTTCGAGTTGTCTTGGTCGATTTAAAGGGTCGGAGGAATCGAACTTTCTCCTGGAGGTGGTGGAGTGACCGGTGTCGATGGGAAAAATATCTGGTGGCAGTGAATATCAGTGTGGAGGTAGAAATTTTGATTTGAAATCTGGTGACCTAGTTTTTGTCGAGAGTCATTGTTGTGTTCGTTCGGCCTCCCTAGTGGATCGAGTGTGGTAAGACTCTGGGAATTGGAAGTGGAGGAGTTGATGATGGTGTGACTGGAAGCGCTCGCGTTCAGATGATCGGAGACGAGAGTGTGGGGCGATCTTGTCGCGTTCGCCTGGTTCCAGTTTCGACTGTAAGAGTCGATTTTCGTTCGTGCTTTGTGATGTCAATTTGAGAGTGGGAATCGAGTCTGGAGACGATTGCCGATGCGTGGAGCAAGTCGCCGGAGGTGGCGATGCCGCCGATGCTACGTGCACGTGCACGTGCACGTTTTGAGTTGTTGGGTTTGGCTGTGGAATTTCGTCTTTGGGAAAGAAGAAGAAACTCGGGTCGTTGCTCGTGTTTTAGCGTGCGTGACTCGAAGGAGCTGGGTACGAGAGAGTTAATGAATGTCTCGAGTGGTGGTCGAGTTGCCTAAGGGTTAGACTCGGGTAAGTAAGTGTGTTGTCTGAGTTTTTAAAAGGGAAAGGCTATACCAGTTTTAAAGCAAGAAAACCCAGTTTTTAAAGTAGGTAAATAATTTGTTTCCAAAGGGAAATTATTTAAACAAGTTAAAGTTGTATTTAAAGTAGTCTAGTTTTTAAAAATTAATGTTTAAATTGTTTTGCTTTGAAGAGAATTATATATTTTCAATTTAAATATTGACTTGCAAACATGTTTCAAATGAAAGTAAAATGATATGATTAAGTATATAATAAAGATGAATAAATTATCTTTTAATTATTTAAGTTGAAATCAATTAAGGGTAATTGATTAGTAAAATTTATTAAGAGTTAATCACTTAATAAACATTAATTGGTGTAATTAATTAATGTTAAGAATTTAAGGGTAATTACTGAAGGTAATTTAATTAAGAACAATTAATTAATGAAAGTAATTAGAGATTTATTAATTAATTAAAGACTAATTAATGCAAGTAATTAGTAGTTGATTAATAGAAGAATTTGAGGGTAATAACTTAAATGAAATTGATTTGAAGCAATTAATGGGAGTAATTAAGGAATTTATTACTTGATAAAATTAATTGAGTTTAATTTGATTTATTTAAGTTAATTAATTTAGTTTAATTAATTTAAATTAATCATCGGATAATTTGATAAGTATAATTACTTAAATGTAATGAATGAAATGTAATTACTTAATAAAGTAATTAATGGTAATTACTATATGTAATTAATCGAAGATGATTTAATAATAGAAATAATTTGGATTAAATTACTTTGTATAATTAATCAAGGGATTAATTGAGATAATTAATTAAGGAATAATTAATTTATTAAATGAAGTAATTAAGGGTAGTTAATTACTTAATGGGATTAATCAAGATTGATTAATAATACTGTTTAAGTAAAGATTAATTACTTAATGTAATTAATCTAAATAATGTAATTAATTTAAATATAATTAAGGATCATTAATTAATATAATTAATGATGTAATTAAGGATTGATTAATTAAGATTAATTAATAAATAATAAGTGATTAAAGAAATTAATTAATTGTAATTAATTAAGGATTAATGTAATTAAGTACAGTTAATTAATAATTAAAGATTAATTACTGAATGGGTTAAGATAATTAATTTGTGAAATTAATTAAGGATAAATTACTTAAAGTAATTAAAAGATTATTAATCAGAAATGATTAATTAAGATGATACTTAAAGTATGATTAATTAATTGGTTTAATTAATAATTAAGTAAGCAGGATTTATAGAATGAAGTAATTAGTTTAATTCACTTTAAATTAATTAGATGATATAAATCATTTCTTAAGGATGGATGAATGAGATTGAATGTATTTCATTGTTTGATATCTCTGATGAGATATGATTGATATATGATATGGATGTTTGGTTGAATTATAATGATAATGTGAATTATCTGTTTGGGATGATAATGTAGATTATCTATTGAATTATCTATCTTTGTGTATAAAGATAATGAATTGAATTGTTTTAACCTTTAAAACAACTTGGCCCTTAAAAGATACGTTTTGGATTTCGATGAGACCGGGATCGGGTTTCCGTATACCGGAATTCCAGGTCTGGAGACCCGAATACCACATCGATCCAAATTAACGATAGGTCGTGAATCTCAAGTGAAGATGAAGATTCAGAGTGCAAGGGTTATTGTCGTTAACTCTGAGGGTGATTCCAAAACGAGTGTAACGAGATAATGCCTTCGGTTTCGTTCGAACCCGGAACGAACTTGTATGGATTGAATGCTTTCAGCACATCGTCAGGCGGACGATGAGCATTCTAAGTGATATGTTCTGATTAAAGGTAATCGTAACCTCAAGCCTCATCAATCGGGAATGGCTAAAACAGGGGAGGTGCAGCAAGGCTTTGTGGGTAGCACCCATTGAGAGCAAGATAGATCCCTGTCTAGAGGTCCCTTTTCTTTTTATTCGGCTTAGTGTGTGGTTGGTCGCGCCAACTACGGGGTTATCTTGTTCGGAATTATCCAGTAAGGGATGGTTCCGGCTTTGTGTTGCAGGGGAGCGGGCGTACTCCTCGGTACGGTGATCTAGGCCACGTACTGTGACGGGCGGTACCCCAGTAGCCCTGCCATTGTATGGAATCCAAACTCCAATAAGTGCCGTACGTATTAGATGTGCCCAACTATGTTGGAATGTGAGATGTAAGCATTTCAGCTATTTCTATATTTTACTTGAAAACCCTAGACCCTATTATAATAAAATCAGATTTCCTATCAAATGTTTTGGTTAGCGTAAGGTAAAAACTTACCCATGTTTATTTGTGGGGAGTCTTACGTGATACCTTTTCTTTCTAAAGGTTTTGAAGTTAAGCAAGTTTAACCTGTTACTCACACCAGACCCATGTCTGACCCAAGTGTTTATTTCTGTTTTATAAACTCTTGGGTACTCAAATTTTTACGAGTAGCCAAGGGATTCAGGTTTAGCTTTGACGAATATTCTGGAGGAGCAATGGAGCAGGAGGCTTCGGCGTTCGTAGATATAGTATTCCGCTGTGTTGATATCTGTGATAGTGTCTTGTCTTGTATTTGAGTTGTAATGTCTAGACAGATGTTTATAACTGTCTAGTAAGTGATGTATATGTTGTGTAACTCTGTAAATTGTTGTATACTATGTAATAGTTTATGTTATTAATATAATTTATTCGTTCCGCTGTGAGATCGTTGTTGTTGTTTCTTTCTTTCTTCTCTTCTTTTCTATTTTCTACCCCTTTCTTTCTTCATAATGATGCGACTTTCTGTGGAGAGAAAGTCGTGGTCGTTACAGGGTTTACCCCTTTGATTTATAAGAGGACTATGAATCTTCAAAAGAGCCAATTTGTCAATAACCCTAGTACTGTTCCATGGAAATCTAACATGTTTGGTGCTTCTTCATCGAGAATTCCTTCTTTGGCTAATAAGGAAGTCAGGAACATATCTAGTTCTTCCTCAGATGTCTCGAAGTCGCAAAGAACAACTCAACTACCTCCACAAGTCACGACAACGTATCTTATTTATCAACCTTCATCAGTTCCTTTTCTTTCATGGTCAGATATTATTAAGGGTAACAAGCTTCCATTATTTGTTCTCCTTAAATTCTACCCCCATTAAAGTGAAGCAAATGATGTATGCCAAAACGAAGAACTCGGTAGTGAGTGTGGCTTGTAAACAATAGGAAAATTGCATTGTTTTTTATGTTGTTGGTTCTCATCCGTACTACCCATACTTTAGAGATTATATCATGCATGTTTAGAAGTCGAGTGATGATTTTCATATATATACTCTAAAAAGAATGGGTTTTATGTTATTAAATTTGATAAGAAGGAGGATTGTGATTGCATCCTTGACAGGCCCGGTTTCAGGGCTAGGCTGGCCAGGCGGCCGCCTAGGGCAACCCCCCGGGTGGCGGCAACAAGGTGGGGAGAAAAATGTTAAACTGATGTCAAGTTATAAATAAACCGCTGTATTACTTAGCAAAGAAGTGTTCATAGATCAGATGGTGGTGCACATGCCTGTCCATGGCGAGGTCCTCTGTTCGATTCCTGGGCTGGCTGTTATTTCTCTCACTCCTTTGCCTTCGATTTCTTGACTAGTTGATATTTTACAATTTTTCCTTAAACTTTTATGTTGCCTAAGGCAACCCAATTGGTTAAGCTGGCCCTGATCCTTGAGAGTGGGCCCTACTTCTACGATTAGAATTTGGTTACGATGAAGAGTGGATACCGAGATTAAGATTCAATAAAGAATTCTTATAGTATGTTCCTAATGAGTAAAATTTCTTAGTATACATCTTAAATTTTAGACTGAGGAAGTGATTAGCTAAATCGCTTCATTGATTGGTTGTCCTATTTATATGGATAAGTACATGGAGGGATTGATTAAAATAGTGTATGCATGTGTTCTCATTGAAATCAGCTGTTCGTTAAATTTTTATAAACAAGTTGCGATACTTGATGAAAATAACATCATAATGTAGGATGTAGAGTATGAGTGGTACCCACTAAAGTGTTCAAAACGATTTAACTTTAGGCATGTTGAGAAGTACTGCCCATTCGAACAAGTTTGGATTCTAAAAGAGAGAAGTTCAATTGATGCAACTCCAACATGAATATAGATAAGAGGGCTCATTTAAAAAATTAGGGTTAACATATACACGATATGATGGCAACAATAACTGCAAACAATGATCATATTGGTAATTATTCTCATGCAAGACAGTTAAGTTCTAAACAAGACGGGTCTGATACTAATTGTTCAAAACAAATGGAAATTGAATGCAACATCATTATCAACCAAATAATGGGGATCAGTACAATACAAACATTGATCTATAATACAATTCAATAAATGAAAATTCTCCAATAGTTAATAATACAAGTTCTGACAATTCTCAACAAGTCAATATTCCTTCAAGTACTACAAATCAGAATCGGAATAATGGATATAAAAGTGAACATAGTGTCCAAAATTTAAACAAAAATGCTCAAAGCTAAATTTCCATAGAAACCGATCAAATTCATGTTCCATCCAACCCCGACATTGCTAATATGGACTGGCTAATATGGAACATTAGAGGTGTTAATGCCTCTAGTAAACAAGTTAACCTTCTTCAATTGTTAAAATCTTATAAATTTTCCTTTATTGACCTTTTAGAGAATGAATTGTCAATTAAAAACATTTTTGAACTTGCTAAGAAAATAAATCTACAATGGATGTTTAATCTGATAATGACTTCTGTCGAAAAGGAAAAATTTAACTTCTATGAGACCCAGACGTATGGTACGTAAATATTGTACTCAAGCACTACCAATATATAACTTGTCATATGATCAACGGGGGGGGTCATAGGATGCGTTCACAACTATTTTTTCCCCTTTGACGTTGGCGTCATGATGGACGCGTCTAACGCATTATAGGTGGACCCCACTAATATTCCTTGTTTGGGCGAATAAAACAAAAGCAATAGTTAGCATCTGACGCTAACTATTAATTACCCCAAGTGGTTCATTTATCCCATTTATAATCGCCCACTTCTCTTCTCCACTTCGCTGCATCTCCATTGCATCTCCTCCTCATCATCATCTTCTTCAACTTCATTTCAATGGTCGAACCTATTAGTATAGGTTATCTGTTAGATTCTTATGTCGAAGATTTAGGTGATATACAAGCTATTATGAGAATTAGAGCGCTATAAAAAGCACTAATCAATAAAATTCACACTTCCGTATATAAGATAATTCACTGGATTAACGATATACTCTACGGTCGTGCAAAACATTATCAACGAAACTTCCAAAAGAAAAGACTTTGTTTTCTCGCATTATGTGAGCGGTTGGAAGGATATGATTTGAAGGTAATGGATTATATTTGCATTAGGGAAATGCTATCCATCTTTCTGTATACAATTGCTTTGGTAGTTCCTACATGGTAGGTTGCTAAAAGATTTCAATGGTTGAATAGCATGGTTTGTGTTTATTTTCATGAAGTTTTGAAATTTGTTCTATAACATCTCAAGGTATTATAAAACAAGCAGACCCTGACTTTAATAGCATCTTAGAACAAATTATGACACCAACCTTATATTATCTATTTTAAAAAAATTGTACTGGGGCTACTGATGGTACATATGTAGTTGCACATTAAAACTATTGTTTATGTCAAAAATTATGCTGATGATACAAAGAAATCGTAGGAGTATGTTAAAACCCAATGCTCTATCATTAAACACCCTTGGATAATTTTCAAAGTTTTAATTCTATCCTTTATAACCATTAGAGAGTTGATGGGCAATGTTTCTACTAGTGTTGAGCTCGATTTTTTTGGAATGTGTGCACTTCACTGATACAACCTAATTTTTTGGTAATTTCTTTACTTAGAATGAGGTTATGATTTTTCAATTCATAGTAAGATAGATAGATTATTCCTTAATAGTACTGGAATGCAAAAATTTCATTCTATTCAAGTGCATTTTGGCAATTATGCTTTAATTGATCATGCCCCATCATATTTAGACTTGATGGAACCGGCAAGTGGAAGTAGGTTAAATTAGTGAATTTCAACTAAATTTTCATTTTTTTTTTGAACTGGTACTTTATATACAACAAATCATGGGGACAACATATCCCATGTCAAATAAACGTTCGAAAGCAAGTTTCGAACTTGTGACATCCTGCACCAAAGCCGAATCAATTAACCACTTGGACAAAGGTGCTTGTCTAAATTTTTTTTTTTTTCCATGTTAAATTTTCATTTTTATCTAAGTTGAGTCTATGAAGCATAAATGGATTTTAGATCCAATTTAAAATATTTTCAAATAAAATATTTATTTGGTTAAAAGGTATATGTGTGGGTAATTTTTTGTATATTAAGTTTTAGTTTACAAATGTATCAAATATACGTGTTTGTGTAAAGTGCACGTGTTATAGATAAGAAGTGTACATAGTTAATGACCATATGTAAGTGTTGAGATTTACACCGCAACTGACCCATTCTCCTTTACATATGAGTTTTTTGTCTAGGGTTTTGAATTAAAATACATATATAATAAAAGATGTATAATTGTATGTAAACATATATATCGAAATTATGTTTGGTAATTTTATATGATTTGAAATCTAAAATTAACAGTAATGAATTTATTTTTAATTAAGAAAAAGTAAGAGATTAAAAATTTCATTATTACAAAAAGTCGATCTTATGAATTTGAATTAAGGCAACATATATATGTTTCTAAATATATAGATGTAACAACCCGAATTCCAGTGGGTCCGGATTTTTCGCAAAAATGCTCAAATCCAAGCCCATTGAAGCCCGAGTTGGGTATCTGGTATCCTGCAAATAGGCAAAGATAAATATATCAGAGCTCAAATAAATATCTCACAGCGGAACTGACTAAAATATAATAGTAATTAAATACTCACCAAGATAATAACACTTTCTAAACAAGTGTCTCAAAGCTGGAAAGTCTCTGCCATCTACCTAACTTGTAGGATGTTATGAGGAGGGGGTCGGAACTAAAGTTCTGGAGAATGGACAAATTATACACTTCTAAGCTTAATTCTACATATACCATTCTATTTCCATTTTCAGTTATATTAGGTTTATTAGGTTTATAATACTCTCGCCTCTGTGCGTGAATCGTATCCATCTACTCCCTAGTAGTTTAAAACCTAATAACTAATATATATATATATGTAGCTATATGCCCAATGACCGCATCGGTCCTAGGTACTACTCTTAGTACCTTCCGTATCCTCCTCGAAAAGGACTCCATCATCTCGCAACTAGAGCGTATTGTAACTACATCTGTAAAGGACAGCTTCATGAGGCCTACAATACAGATGTTCTGTCATCTACTATGAAAATGTAAATCTGCGTCCGCACTAACCTATACTAGTGCTTGGACATCCACAATGTACCACCCAGTGCGTACCTTGAGGACTTTACGTAATCGTTCTATCTACTCTCTGAATCCCGCTAACAAGGTCTACCTTGTACGGAACTCGATCGGGGATTTTCTATATCTATAAAGGATAGCTTAGTTAGGCTTACAATATAGATATTCTATTTGGTCTGTCTCTTTTCTCATCGTGGCTATGGCCCTACGCAGCCACTCCTTAACTAATCGAAAGACCTCTAAAGAGCTAAGTGGTTGTGCCCTACTGCAAACAATCTAAACATTCAATTGGTTGCGCCCCTCATCCAATGTCTCGATAGTGAAAGAATTATTGGCCTGTTGGTTTAACTCTAGTCTTTCCTGAACTCGCTCTTGATTGATGATGGCTTGATCTCCGCATGCGACTATCCTTTTGGGTCTTGCCCACTAAAACCTACTCACAAGTTAGAGTACGGTGTCATATGAATATCCTACTCCATTCATCAACCTTTTGACTGCCTACAAAGGTCTGCTTCATTAGGCCTGCAATGCAAAAGCAGTCAAGGCATACTCTCTTGATGGAACACCTACAGACCTACCTCCGGGGGTGCAGCTTCGTTAGGCCTACCCCAGAGGGTCATCCTATAGTACCCTCACGTCCCGTTGAAGTCTTGTACTTCCTTCTAGCCTAAACTAACTAAGTTGGATGTGCTCTTTCTGTGCTAAAAATCTGTGATGAACTGCTTCATTAGGCTCTTCATCCTTTGGGCTGCTCCAAACGCATCTTACTATTTTATTAGACCCTACGTCTAATCTTTTATAACGCGTTTAGTTTACTTTTCTTATTCTGTTAGCTACTTATTTACTCTAATCAGCAAGCCCAGCCCCACCTATGTGTGAGATCATCAGTCCTAGACCTGAAAGGGAATGCTGCCGGTATGGGCCACTTCTATTATTTTGCTTATTAACTTAATCCAAGATCTAAGTTGATAAAATAAGCCTCTTATATTTCTTTCCTTTTAATTATAACCTATGTGTTACAATTATACTTGCAATTGTTACTTTTATATTCTTTTATAATCTACATGTTATAAATGTAATTGCAAATGTCTCTTTTTTATTCTAGTCTGTCTTCTTTTATTATGATATTGAATTCTCTTATATTATATGACAATCTTAGCTTGGGACTAGGTCCAACTGTAACAAATTTACTTATCATAATAATTGCTTTGCTTTTATTCTACTATCTTCATAGTAAATGCAGATCTAGGCACATTTCTGTTTATTGTTTCTAGTCTTGTCAAATAATTAACTTGATTTCTTCTTCTTCTTTAATTTCTTTAACTCTTCACTTTATTCTCTTTTATTCTACGAAGTAGTTCTATTCTATTTGGTTGGTTACAAAAACAGTGCTAAAAATCCAATTCCATATTTTAATATTGTTATAAACAATAATCCGTAACTGCAAGATATTTCTTTTATTGTTTCTTTAATTTTTGGGTAGTGCCAAATACAGTAATATCTCTATTTTGCGCTAATTCCCTTTTTCTAGCTTTTATTCTTGCAATTACGTTTATCGTTATTCTTACTATATTAAACTATGGAAATGTATTTTCTTTTCTAAACCAACCAACTAATCTATCACTAACTTCCAAATCAAGTTATTAAATTTTAATTCGTTTTTCCCGTTTTAGCACAATTCACTGTAAATTTCTTACTTTTAGGCTTATGCCTTTCTCTATAACTGAAATGACCCTCCTATTTCCACCCTAATTTCATAAGGATTTTTTTTTACTTAGAGATGATATATAGATATATCATCCATTACAAATATGTTTTCCAAGGTCATTTTCTTTTTTCCAATAAACAAAATATATCCAGGATCAAAATAACTTACCAATATAAATATATCAGTGTATATCTAATAACATACACATACATATGAAGATGTATGTGTTCTTCTTGTTTAAGTTCAGAGTATATACTTTATTTTTTCTTTGTACAAGAACATTCTGTTTGATTTAGATTTTTAGCAATTCAGATTTAATTATTGTATCTTGATTTTTGGCCATAAAATCCACTGGAAACATGTACTTTAGTCTGCCATTATAATTAATAAATGATCAAGTAATAATCAGTAGTAAACAAGCTTTTAATATAGATGGTTGTGTTAAAGTCTGGATAGTATCAAATTCAGTATAAAAGAAAGTGGATCCTAAGTGAACACAAGCAACATCTAGGCGTAATGGAAACGCGCCTAACTTATACATGAAAGGTCACGAGTTCGAGTGCTATGCTGGTCGGTTCAAACACAATTTTTGGTTTTTCTTTTTATTTTTCTCCTGTATGGTTAGAAATCTGATACCTACCTATATTTGTACATATATATATTTAATTTTTGCCTATAACCTAACATACAAAACAATTCTTCTTACATAACTATTTTTAAAACCCATTCCTACAACTGTTTTAAGAATTTATATTTATATTTTTGCCCAATTATCAACATGTACACAGGTATACATGTACATGTCAATATCTTTGCTCAGTTTCCAGAAAACTGGGTGAAACAATTGCTAAGTGTACTAAGCTTTGAAATGCATCTGTATTTTCAAGATACAGTCTATCATGATCAACCAATACTTCATTTAGTTGAGGCTGGTTAACTCATGAGTCCTGTATATGCTACACACTAGTTCAAAACAATGGAGATACCTTTCATTGCATTCTGTCTGAAGCTTTTAGAAAAACATTTTACTTTTCTTAATTCAATTCAGAAATGAATTCAGATTTATTTACAAAGCATTTCAGTAAAGAGAAAATAAAATCCTTTTATGTTTACTTCTTGCTAAATCCAGATTTAGTTCTAAAACTCAGTGCTCTGTTATGTCTCAAGATTAGCTAATACATATATAAATTATGCAATACAGTAGCTCACATAATTGTATATTTCTTGCCAGATGTGCATATTTCTCTTGTTTATGTTTCAGACCCTACTTCAAAAACAAATCAAACCTTAACACACAACAATTTCAACAGACCAACAAATTTAATCTGACACTTTACAGAACATAAGGGCAACATGATCACTAACCATAAAATATTCAATACATGACTGGAAATCTTAGAAACATAAAAATTTTCCTGAATACATGCAGATATAATCAATTTAAGCTCTTATTGAAACTAGCTAGCATGTTCATTCACTCCTCCATAACAGCCATTACTTCATTTTTACTTAGTGCCTGGGTTACCTGAAAGAGCATGAGTGGCTGCCTCATTTTAAAATGAGGCACCCCAGATGCCATGAGCAAACAAGGGTCAGATCTATGATCTGGTATGAGTAACATCAATTCATTCATGATATTAAGCAATAGAGAATATAAGGGTACTAACTTGTTATTTAAGCAAATTTCTGCAATCAATTACTTTAACATAGTATAATTAAGTTGATTCAGGTATGATATATTCATTTATCATTCTTTCACTTGCATACATAATCATGCAAACATAATTATCTATTTGCAACAATTTCATTCACTGGAATCATCTTGGTTCCATACCATTCAACCTAAGAAATATCCATATTCCTATTTCTTCATTTACAGGTTGTAATATTCAATTTAAATCCCTGCCTCATCTGCTATTAAAGAATCACTGGGACACATTGCAATGAACTAATTCACATCATTGCACAAAGATCTCAGGGCTTAAACAAACCATGTGCCAACTTGCATACTTCAAATATGACAAGCATTCCAGCAGTCTTCTTGGCCTTCCCTTCCCTAGTTTATTTACTAGTGTATTGTCTTAAATCCTATCATCAAATGTGCTAAGTGAACATGTCACTTCAAACATGGAAACATCCATAAATTTTTCCTAGCATAATTTTCCCCAGAAATAAGCAGACAGTTATTTCCTAAATGGGGTCAATATGTCTTGATCTTAGTAAAATATAGGAACATTTTCAACTGTAAAAAGAGACATGGCATGTTATATTGATCTACAAGCCTTTATGATTGATTCAGATTCAAGATCTGGTTCAATCATAATTTTAGCTTGTGGGTTTCTTTTTTTTTATTTGATTAAGGGCTCAGCACTTAGAAAATTTCTATTGCACCCTTAACATTTTTCTTTTCAAGCCTCAGCACTTATACCAAGTATAATGCAGCTCTAATTATTTTCATAAAGTTTCCATGCCATAGATCTATAACAGCTGAGAGTATTCTCTATATAATTTTTAAGATCCTAGACTTCAACATTTTATGAGTATAAACAAAATAGTATGATACACATCCAAAGACAAATGTCTCAACCAAATCAAAAGATCATCAAAATCATCCATATTAAATCATATCAGATTTAAAATAAGACATCCAAAAAAGCATTGATGAAATCATATACTTCAAAATCAGAATGTATATATATATATATGGCAATAGAAAGTGGCTGCCTCATCTCAGGTCTTAATGCCATGAACTCAGTGAGATTACTCACCTAAATGTTTCTTCTTATTAATCTAGAAAATTCTTGTTTGAGTGTTTTCTCCTTCCTTCCAATATTTTTTTTTCTTCTTTTCTTATTTTTGTGCAGCCCGGGGTAAAGACAATTCTACTGTCTATTTATATACATTTTTCCTCTAGGGTTTTGTTGAAACAGAATTCCATTTCTGTCCTGGCTAGCATCATGCATTTTTCATTCATAATACCCCGGCCATATTAACCAATTTAAAGGCTGCATTTTCTTTCTTTTACTTTACAGAAAATGGCCACTCACCTAGTCATGTTAAAAGTGTGACTATCCTATTTTATATTTTAATTATTTCTGAAAATCCCCTTTGCTATTTTTGCCTATACAAGCATGTTAACTTGTATCACATTTCATGTCATTTTAATGTTATGGTTTCACTTGCTTATATATATATACTTTTCAGTATATAAAAAAAATGTATATTTGTATACATATCTTATCTAGGCTTATTTTTAATTCCTCTTTTAAATTCAGAAACATATGCACCTATATGTATACAAGTTTACAAATCCTTTTAACATATACATATGTATAATTTTCTTTTCTGGGTTTTAATTAAAATCTGTTTACTGATCTAAAGTAAAACTTACTTTTCTTATTTTCTAAGATGATCCATATAATTCCAGAAATCAAATATCCATGTTGCAAAATCATGTTTGTATTGTTTTTTTTTTAATTCTTGTTTTAAAATCCAAGAATTCTGGAGTTCTCCCTTGTGCCATTTCAGTGTGCACGTGCACACATATACTTGCACACTATTTACTCCAGAAATTTCACCATATTTAAATCTAAATATTTCAAAAATGAAATCATTTTACAAAAATGATTTTTCACAAAATTTTTGGGGTATTACATTCACCCCTCCTTTTAGGAATTGTGTCCTCACAATTTTTCTAACATTTACAGTAAGCATCTTTTTCTTTTCTGAAAACTTATCAAACATATGCATAAGCAAACAAATTCAACCATATCAACCATGCATAACAAAATTTTCCAGAAAAAAAAAATTACCTTTTAATTTGCAAAAAGCTTAGGATAATCCATTCTAATCTTATCCTCTAGCTCCCATGTGCAGTCATTAGGATCATTACTCCACTGGATCTTAACTAGTTTCAAGGTTTTGCTCCTTAATTTCTTTTCTTCCTTGGCTATAATCCCCACTGGTTCTTTTTCATAAACCAAGTCAGGATTTATTTGAATTTTGGTAGGCTCTTCCAAAATGTCTTCTTTATCATGTACCCATTTTCTAAGTTGGGACACATGAAAAACATTATGCATTGCTTTCATTTCCTCTGGTAGTTCTAATTTGTAAGCCAATGAACCAATTCTTTCCAGAATTTTATAGGGTCCAACATACCTTGGTGTAAGCTTACCTTGCTTGCCAAATCTCATGACTTTCTTCATAGGTGAAATCTTGATGAAAACAAAGTCTCCCACTTCATATTCCACTTTCTTTCTCTTCCTATCTGCAAATTTCTTTTGCCTATCTTGAGCTGCTGCTATTCTTTTTCTTATTAACCCAATTTTCTCTGTAGTTTCTTTAACATATTCAGGTCCAAGAACAGCCCTTTCTCCAGTCTCTACCCAGCATATAGGTGATAAACATGGCTTGCCATATAAGGCTTCAAATGGTGCCATCCCTATGGTGCTTTGGTAACTGTTATTGTATGTGAATTCAGCTAGATGGAGGTGGTCTTCCCAGTTGCCTCCAAAGTCCAGTGTACATGCTCTTAACAAATCCTCTAAGACTTTGTTCACCACCTCAGTTTGACCATCTGATTGTGGATGGTAGGCAGTGCTTAAGCACAATTCACTCCCCATAGCCTCTTGAAAACTTTTCCAAAACCTTGAGGTGAAGATGGTATCCCTATCACTCACAATGGTTTTGGGTATGCCATGCAACCTTACTACCTCTTTCATGAATATTTGAGCCAATTTTGGAGCATTTCTTTCTGTTTTAACTGGGATAAAATGTGCTACCTTAGTTAGCCTATCCACTATTACCCATATACTTGTGTTTCCCTTCTTAGATCTAGGCAGACCATCTATGAAATCCATAGATATGTCCTCCCACTTCCACTGTGGTATACTAAGGGGTTGCAATAGTCCTGATGGCCTTTGTGTCTCTGCCTTGACTTGTTGGCAAGTCATGCACCTTGCAACATATCTGGCCACATCTGACTTCATCCCCTTCCACCAAAGATTTCTTTTCAAATTTTGATACATCTTGGTGCTACCTGGGTGTATGGAGTACTTACTCCTATGGTACTCATTTAATATTTCCTCTTTCAATTCTATATTTTCTGGAACACATATTCTATTTTTATTCCTCAAATATCCATTTTTATCAACTTGATAATTTATTACTTTCTCCCCTTTTGATATGAGCATTTTCTTTTCCACCATGTTTAGGTCTTGTTCCTGCATTTTCCCAATCTTAAGAAGTAAATCTGATTGCAGAGATATCATACTTAATTTCCCTTTACCTTCACCTTCTTCAATGGGCATCATTTGTTCCTCACTGTTTTCCTCAATTTCCAAATCAGTAAGTATAGACAAATCCCTAAACTCTTCCATCATCAACATGGCTACTTTGGCATGTTGTCTACTCAAGGCATCTGCAACTTTATTTGCCTTGCCTGGTGTATACAGTATATCTAGATCATAGGCAGCTAGGAACTCTACCCATCTATGTTGCCTCATGTTCAAATCTTTTTGTGAGAATAAATATTTCAGTGCCTTATGATCAGTGTACAAAATGAATTTGGCACCTAACAAATAATGTCTCCAAAGTTTCAAAGCATACACAACTGCTGCTAATTCAAGATCATGGGTTGCATACCTGGTTTCATGTGGCTTTAATTGCCTAGATGCATAGGCTACCACCTGGTCTTGCTGCATCAACACAGCCCCTAACCCAGAGCCACTTGCATCAGTGTACACAACCAAATTTTCATTTCCTTCTGGCACTCTCAATACTGGTGCATTAATCAGGGCTTCTTTTATTTTGATAAAAGCTTGCTCACATTTTTCTGTCCATACAAAGGCTTGGTTCTTTCTAGTTAAATTGGTAAGTGGTGATGATATTTTTGAGAAATCTTTTATGAATCTCCTATAATATCCTGCCATCCCCATAAATGATCTAATCTCACTGATGGTGCTAGGCCTTTTCCATGCTTGGATTGCCACTACCTTGTTAGGGTTTACTGATATTCCTTTGGCAGAGATAACATGCCCAAGAAAATGCACTTCTTCTTTCCAAAATGCACATTTTGAAAATTTTGCCTTTAAATCATTTTCCCTTAGCCTTGACAAAACTAAATGCAAATGATTTTTATGCTCTTCCACTGTCTTGGAATAAATCAAAATGTCATCAATAAAAATCAGTACAAACTTGTCTAAATAATCTCTAAATATTCTATTCATCAAATCAACAAAATATGAAGGAGCATTTGTCAAACCAAATGGCATAACCAAAAATTCATATAAGCCATATCTTGTGTTAAATGCAGTATACTTAACACTTGAGTCTTCAACCTTCATTTGATGGAATCCTGATGCTAAGTCTAATCTAGAAAATATTTTAGCTTCACTGAGTTGGTCAAAGAGATCATCTATTCTAGGCAATGGGTATTTATTCTTGATGGTTACTTTATTTAGTTCCCTGTAATCTATGCACATTCTCAAGGTACCATCATGTTTTCTTACAAACACTACTGGAGAACCCCAGCAGGAATTGCTTGGCCTTATAAATCCCTTGCCTTCTAATTCTTCCAACTGATTTTTCAATTCTTTCAGTTCACTTGGCCCCATTCTATAAGGTTTCTTGATTATTGGACTTGCTCCTGGAATGAGATTAATTTGGAACTCAACTGGTCTGTGGTGTGGAACACCCTTAACTTCCCCAAACACATCCAAGTATTCATTAACTATGGGAATTTCTTCAATGGTTAGTTCACTCAGATCTTTTTCTAAGTCAACTAAATGATACAATTTCCCTTCCTTAGCTATTTCACATAGAACTGTGATTCTCTGGCCTCTAGAATTTTGCAATGATATGGTGGATGAGTCTAAATTAATTATGGCTTTAAATTGCCTTAACCAATCTACCCCCAATATAACTCCTATATTTTGGTAATTTAAAACATATAAATTGGAAATAAAAATATTTCCTCCTATGTTTAACTCCACATCCACACAATTCATGTTCAAAACACTAGAACTCCCTAGGGGACTTTGTACAAGCAATGGGGTTTCAACCAATATGCAGTTTAATTTTAACACTTTAACTAATTCATAGGAAATCAAAGAGTGTGTTGCTCCAGTATCATATACTACTGGTATGGGTATGGCACAAATGAGTAATGTACCTTCCACTTGGCCATGATTTTCAGCATCAATTTTCACTGCAGATTTGCCTTTTCCTTCCAAAGTTGCCAATTTCCCTTGCTGTTTACTCTCAGGACAGTTCCTCTTCATATGCCCCTCTTTCCCACATAGGTAGCATTTGAAGGCTCCTCCTTTTAACTCTGGGCACCTTGGTTTGATGTGTCCTTCTTTTCCACAATGATGGCAAACCAATTTCTTCTTAGTATCACTGGCTTTTGTGTCTTTACTCTTCCTGTTGTCTGCCTCCTCCTTCTTTTTATCATAAGGGTGATATCTCCCCTTATCCTTCTTGTTGTTGCTCTTAAAATTCCTATATTTCTCTCTTTCTTTGTCATGTTGTTCCAGTTTCAAAGCCAGATCAATTACTTGATCAAATGTTCTATCTGCATATGGTAGCATAGCTCTGCTAAGTCCTGGGTTCAGTCCTTTTATATACCTATCATTTTTGGATGCTTCATCTGCCACTAGCATTGCTCCATAGTTGGATAGCCCCTCAAACTTTTGAGTGTATTCAGTGACATTCAAAGTTCCCTGCCTAAGTTTGATAAATTCTTCAAGCAAAATGGTCTTGGCTGATGCTGGTACAAATCTTGCCTCCAACATCTCCTTGAACTGATTCCAAGTGATTTCATTTTCATTTCTTCCAGCTATGATCACCTCCCACCAGCTTAAAGCTACCCCTTTCAGTTGTCTAGAAGCTACTTGCCTCTTCCTTTGGTCATCCAACTGCATGTCATTGAAAATCCTATCAAGTGTTCTCAACCATGCTTGAATTTCCATCACACTCTCAGTTCCTTCAAAACTCTTGCCTCCCAAATTGGAATAAGTCTTCAGTAGTTTTGAAAGCTCTTCATGTGGGTTCTCAGGCCTATGCCCAATTCCATCTCTTAAAACCCTCACAAATTCTTGCATATCAAGCATTTGAGGTGCACTGGGTCCTGCATTGTGATGAGATCCTCTTCCTACCATGGTCTGCTAACTAAATTCTGGGTAAATGGTATTAGTATATTATGAGTACCTCTATAATTTCTAATTTCTTATCTAAATTATTTCATCCAAAACAAACAGACATAATACATTTCTATAATACTTAACAATCAATGCAACCAAGTGCTCTGATACCAACTGAAATGACCCTCCTATTTCCACCCTAATTTCATAAGGATTTTTTTTTACTTAGAGATGATATATAGATATATCATCCATTACAAATATGTTTTCCAAGGTCATTTTCTTTTTTCCAATAAACAAAATATATCCAGGATCAAAATAACTTACCAATATAAATATATCAGTGTATATCTAATAACATACACATACATATGAAGATGTATGTGTTCTTCTTGTTTAAGTTCAGAGTATATACTTTATTTTTTCTTTGTACAAGAACATTCTGTTTGATTTAGATTTTTAGCAATTCAGATTTAATTATTGTATCTTGATTTTTGGCCATAAAATCCACTGGAAACATGTACTTTAGTCTGCCATTATAATTAATAAATGATCAAGTAATAATCAGTAGTAAACAAGCTTTTAATATAGATGGTTGTGTTAAAGTCTGGATAGTATCAAATTCAGTATAAAAGAAAGTGGATCCTAAGTGAACACAAGCAACATCTAGGCGTAATGGAAACGCGCCTAACTTATACATGAAAGGTCACGAGTTCGAGTGCTATGCTGGTCGGTTCAAACACAATTTTTGGTTTTTCTTTTTATTTTTCTCCTGTATGGTTAGAAATCTGATACCTACCTATATTTGTACATATATATATTTAATTTTTGCCTATAACCTAACATACAAAACAATTCTTCTTACATAACTATTTTTAAAACCCATTCCTACAACTGTTTTAGGAATTTATATTTATATTTTTGCCCAATTATCAACATGTACACAGGTATACATGTACATGTCAATATCTTTGCTCAGTTTCCAGAAAACTGGGTGAAACAATTGCTAAGTGTACTAAGCTTTGAAATGCATCTGTATTTTCAAGATACAGTCTATCATGATCAACCAATACTTCATTTAGTTGAGGCTGGTTAACCCATGAGTCCTGTATATGCTACACACTAGTTCAAAACAATGGAGATACCTTTCATTGCATTCTGTCTGAAGCTTTTAGAAAAACATTTTACTTTTCTTAATTCAATTCAGAAATGAATTCAGATTTATTTACAAAGCATTTCAGTAAAGAGAAAATAAAATCCTTTTATGTTTACTTCTTGCTAAATCCAGATTTAGTTCTAAAACTCAGTGCTCTGTTATGTCTCAAGATTAGCTAATACATATATAAATTATGCAATACAGTAGCTCACATAATTGTATATTTCTTGCCAGATTTTTATAGCTGATACTTGTGCATATTTCTCTTGTTTATGTTTCAGACCCTACTTCAAAAACAAATCAAACCTTAACACACAACAATTTCAACAGACCAACAAATTTAATCTGACACTTTACAGAACATAAGGGCAACATGATCACTAACCATAAAATATTCAATACATGACTGGAAATCTTAGAAACATAAAAATTTTCCTGAATACATGCAGATATAATCAATTTAAGCTCTTATTGAAACTAGCTAGCATGTTCATTCACTCCTCCATAACAGCCATTACTTCATTTTTACTTAGTGCCTGGGTTACCTGAAAGAGCATGAGTGGCTGCCTCATTTTAAAATGAGGCACCCCAGATGCCATGAGCAAACAAGGGTCAGATCTATGATCTGGTATGAGTAACATCAATTCATTCATGATATTAAGCAATAGAGAATATAAGGGTACTAACTTGTTATTTAAGCAAATTTCTGCAATCAATTACTTTAACATAGTATAATTAAGTTGATTCAGGTATGATATATTCATTTATCATTCTTTCACTTGCATACATAATCATGCAAACATAATTATCTATTTGCAACAATTTCATTCACTGGAATCATCTTGGTTTCATACCATTCAACCTAAGAAATATCCATATTCATATTTCTTCATTTACAGGTTGTAATATTCAATTTAAATCCCTGCCTCATCTGCTATTAAGGAATCACTGGGACACATTGCAATGAACTAATTCACATCATTGCACAAAGATCTCAGTGCTTAAACAAACCATGTGCCAACTTGCATACTTCAAATATGACAAGCATTCCAGCAGTCTTCTTGGCCTTCCCTTCCCTAGTTTATTTACTAGTGTATTGTCTTAAATCCTATCATCAAATGTGCTAAGTGAACATGTCACTTCAAACATGGAAACATCCATAAATTTTTCCTAGCATAATTTTCCCCAGAAATAAGCAGACAGTTATTTCCTAAATGGGGTCAATATGTCTTGATCTTAGTAAAATATAGGAACATTTTCAACTGTAAAAAGAGACATGGCATGTTATATTGATCTACAAGCCTTTATGATTGATTCAGATTCAAGATCTGGTTCAATCATAATTTTAGCTTGTGGGTTTCTTTTTTTTTGATTTGATTAAGGGCTCAGCACTTAGAAAATTTCTATTGCACCCTTAACATTTTTCTTTTCAAGCCTCAGCACTTATACCAAGTATAATGCAGCTCCAATTATTTTCATAAAGTTTCCATGCCATAGATCTATAACAGCTGAGAGTATTCTCTATATAATTTTTAAGATCCTAGACTTCAACATTTTATGAGTATAAACAAAATAGTATGATACACATCCAAAGACAAATGTCTCAACCAAATCAAAAGATCATCAAAATCATCCATATTAAATCATATCAGATTTAAAATAAGACATCCAAAAAAGCATTGATGAAATCATATACTTCAAAATCAGAATGTATATATATATATGGCAATAGAAAGTGGCTGCCTCATCTTAGGTCTTAATGCCATGAACTCAGTGAGATTACTCACCTAAATGTTTCTTCTTATTAATCTAGAAAATTCTTGTTTGAGTGTTTTCTCCTTCCTTCCAATATTTTTTTTTTCTTCTTTTCTTATTTTTGTGCAGCCCGGGGTAAAGACAATTCTACTGTCTATTTATATACATTTTTCCTCTAGGGTTTTGTTGAAACAGAATTCCATTTCTGTCCTGGCTAGCATCATGCATTTTTCATTCATAATACCCCGGCCATATTAACCAATTTAAAGGCTGCATTTTCTTTCTTTTACTTTACAGAAAATGGCCACTCACCTAGTCATGTTAAAAGTGTGACTATCCTATTTTATATTTTAATTATTTCTGAAAATCCCCTTTGCTATTTTTGCCTATACAAGCATGTTAACTTGTATCACATTTCATGTCATTTTAATGTTATGTTTTCACTTGCTTATATATATATATATACTTTTCAGTATATAAAAAAAATGTATATTTGTATACATATCTTATCTAGGCTTATTTTTAATTCCTCTTTTAAATTCAGAAACATATGCACCTATATGTATACAAGTTTACAAATCCTTTTAACATATACATATGTATAATTTTCTTTTCTGGGTTTTAATTAAAATCTGTTTACTGATCTAAAGTAAAACTTACTTTTCTTATTTTCTAAGATGATCCATATAATTCCAGAAATCAAATATCCATGTTGCAAAATCATGTTTGTATTGTTTTTTTTTTTTAATTCTTGTTTTAAAATCCAAGAATTCTGGAGTTCTCCCTTGTGCCATTTCAGTGTGCACGTGCACACATATACTTGCACACTATTTACTCCAGAAATTTCACCATATTTAAATCTAAATATTTCAAAAATTAAATCATTTTACAAAAATGATTTTTCACAAAATTTTTGGGGTATTACAATAACTGATAAGACTATTATTCATATTTAATTGGATTCCTTTCTTTCTTTTCCCATATAAATAATAATTAAATATAAGTTCTCTTATAAAATTTACAGCAACATAACTAATTGACAGAACTAATTACTAAAATAAATGCTGAATTAAAATATTTAACGGGAATCTAACGATAATATATCATAAACGTAAAAGATATATAATTTAAATCCACTCACCTGACATCCTTAGCTTTGCTCCATGGCCTTCCCGGATCCCCTTCTAAGGCGTCTAATATTTTTGTTTAAGAAGATCTTCTCCCTAGAAATATTTTCTATTTAGGGTCCAGCCTCGGGCAATGAACCTAATAGGGAGAAAATCTGATTGTGAGAAAATAGCTAGACCTAGGGTCCTATTTATAGGGGAGTTTGGGGATCTCAGACCATCGAATTTTAGGATTAAATCTGGTGCAACCACGTCATAGGCTTGCTACGAATCGTTGGATCCAGAAAACAACGCTCGAGATTGCACGAAAATCAAATTATTAAACGTTAAATTTTAACCGTTGCCTATTCATTCTAATTAATTTCCATCAATTGCAAATTTAACTCCCTTTATAACACATGTTTATTTTGAAAT
Organism: Allium fistulosum; assembly: GCA_030737815.1. Lineage (NCBI taxonomy): Eukaryota > Viridiplantae > Streptophyta > Magnoliopsida > Asparagales > Amaryllidaceae > Allium > Allium fistulosum. The sequence goes on from CM060904.1 coordinate 698,101,925, forward strand.
TCAAACGTTGCTAATTAATGTAAATTAATTTCCTTTAATTGCTGATTTGATTAACATTGCCTACTAATGTTAATTAATTACCTCTAATTATTGATGTCAATTAATTTCCTTCATGACGCGCGTCTATTTTGAAATTCAAACGCGCGTTATTTCTAGAATTTATACGCGCATATATTTACAAACGAATATATTTACGCACATCTACACGTATAATAATAATTATTATTATTTTTATTCTGATTTCTTATCTTCTCGTAACTTCTTCATATTAACTCGGATTTTGACAAGTTATATATGGAAATTGATCAGAAAATCGCCACGAACACAATGGTATAAGTTTCGAGGCCATATTCTGACAATTCCAAGAATGCTTATTTTTACTGTCCATCGTTATTTGATTATTTAATTATTTAAAAATGCGGGGTGTTACTAGATATAGCAAGTAATGTTTCAGATTTAAAACAACTTATATGTATATGTAAACAATGTAGTTTATAATATACTTATATATATGTTTGAACAATTTAAATCAAACTTTTAATTTGGAAAGGAAACAAAAATATAGATTTTTTCAAAAAACTTTAAACTTAGAAAGGAAACAAAAGTTTTGGATTTTACACAAAAGTCCACACAAGAATTCTATACTAAAAAACATTTATTCTTATGAAAAAAATACCCAAAATAATTATAATAAAAACATCAACCATATAACATAAAAAATTGAATTTCAAGAAAATTTAAATAATTACCATATATAGTTGATTTACATTTGGGTATAAAATTATAAAATAGTTTAAATCAAAAAAAAAATTAAACAAAGTTTTCAAAATAAAAGAGAAGGGAATTGGACAACTTAGGCACATGTAATTCATGATAAGAACATTCATATCTAAATAATACTTAAAACAACAATAAATTATTCAAATGATCTAAATTATGTGAATTATAACGAACATATGGTGAATGGAGATAAAAATAGAAGTGGATTTGAATCAATTTAACATAATAAACATACTTTTAATTTAGATGGACAAGAGGGGATTTGAATTACATGTTGCAAGATGAACAATTAAAAGACAAGATGAATGTAATGACTTAGATTTTCGGATACTTTATATTTAAATATCTGAGTTATTTAACATTTGAGTCTTGGATAACATGTGATTAAATTGATTTAATAACCTTGTTAACCCCCTTTTGAATTATAACTATTGATGGTCTTGTTTCAGAAAAGCGTTTACAAAGATATATAGTTTAATTAAATACCATAAAATGATTGAAAATCGTTTATCGGTGAATAGCTTTTTTCAATGGAAGATTCTCAAACTTTTTATGCTTGTGTAATGGCCCCACCGCTATACCCATATTATTAAAGAACATTACAAATGTTGTCTAATAACATGGAGAATACGACTGGTTAAGGGTGATCGAATGTAAATATATCTTTGGACTAATACTGACATGTCTTTATTACCTTTTGAGGATCTGAACTGAAAATTTTGACATGTACAGTGTTAATATAAAGTAATAATCACACCGATTAAAAATATTCAGAATAGTATATAATATAAAAATAACAGAATCGGAGTCACAGTTCACAGCGGAATAATATACATCATATACATAATAGGATGTGAGTCTACAAAAATATCGGTACTAGACCCACAAAAATATATATAGACATCATATCCAAATTATTGTATTAGGTACAAATTGACTGCAAGATAATATATGTAATTGGTCGTCCTAGATATCTATATAAACAACTATGAAGTAAACTAAAAAGTCAAAAATAGTCTACTCCAGGCTAGCACAAAAATCCAGAGGTCAAACAAGTCACTGTACCTATAGAGTATCAGTCTGGCCCGAGTATTATAAAAATAAACGAGTCAGATTATATCTAATTGAAAGGTGAGATGATACTGATATCATAAATGTATGACTTAACCATAATAAGCCATACTAAAATATGCCTAAACAAATGATCATAATAAGGCATATTAAATAAAATCACCATTTCAAAATTTCATTTATGGCTTAACAACAAATTAAGTCATCCCAAAATATTCCTAAAACCAAATAATCAAAATGAGGCATATCAAACCAAATCAAATACTGATATCATACATATACGACTTAATAATAAAATAAGTCATCTCCAATTATGCCTAAAACTAAATAAACTTAAAAAGGCATATTAATCCAAAATCACCATTTCACGGATCCATGTCAAGTCTCAAATGGACTATCATCAAAAATATGGTGATAACAAATCAAAATTCTCCAAAGCCCAAAAGATGCTAAATATCTATCCCAAAATCTCTAAAGAAATCATCACTAATGAAATAATAACACAACGACACGAAGCGTAACGACACGAAGTAGACCTCGCCATATAGTATCGTGGTCTAAGGACAGAAAGTAAACCAAATATACGAATAGTCTAATGAAACGAAGTAGACAAACTATGTGAATTTACATAATGACACAAAGTAGGTAACATTGTCTACTATTTAAACATCTAAAATGTATCGACTCTCAGGTCAATGAAAAGTGAGTCATCGTCTCTTCGGTATCTATCGGCCTGAAATCCAAAGACCCTAAGATAATACAACTCTAAGTGTTAATTACCGTCTCTCAAGTAATCACAAGAATTTAACTAACTATCCCATATCAGATAGTAAATTCAAGTATTTACTAAATGCTAGTAAATTTCACTTAAACTCTATTTAACAAATTATAATAATAAATGAAAGACTTGTACAAAATGTCCCATACCAATCTGACAATTCAATCGTTTATTAAAATTCTTTGTTTCATAGAAAAGCACGAATCTCAATAAAATCCCAAATTCATACTTAATAAAATAAAAGAGTTTTAAATTATTTATATATATATACATAAATATATAATTTCCCAAAATCACTTTTAAATCCATAAACTCACTTTAAAGAAGAGTTACTTATTTACAAAAGCTTTTGAACTCTTCCAAAATCATTTAAACCTATTTTATAACAAAATCACTTGAAATTAAATCATTTCTTTCGTAACCGCTTTTATAAAATATTACTATATTTTTTATCTTTCGCCTCTAAAACCTTTCTAAAATTCTATACTTAAAATAGTAAATTTAAAAAGGTTTTATAAATAATTATAACTCGTTTTTAAAAGTTTTGAATAAGAAATAAGTTAAGAATATAATATAATTTAACTATATATTCTGTAAATAAAATTTCAATAAGGATCAAATTGAATAAAATCTCATTTCGGAATTCTTTTAAAATATTCAAATAAAAAATTCATCGAAAATTCAATATCTAGAGCCAACATCGCACTAAAAATATAATTCCATAATATGGAATTATTTAGCGACCCAAGTTGCTTTCTGACAACTTCGATCACATAAACAATATATGTACTTCTATATTAGTTAGAAGAATTTAATTTGCAAACGAACAAAACTCCATTTGCAAACTAGCCTCTTTCAGTCCACAAACAATCCATATAACACCAAACATAATAAATATAATTTGTATCGTTCGAAGAATTAGATAAATCACAACATGCAACCATATTTCAATCAATTCATCCATTCACCATCAATATTCATCGAAATCCAATCACTGATGAGCATACGATAAACAATTTATAATGTAGAGATATGTGTGTGAGTTAAATAGATTAACTCACCTTAATCGTTTGCTCCTACAGCCCTAGTCGTTGCCTACGCCTACACTACCAGCAGTACAACTTCATCCAACATCCAATTCCCAAACATCTGCTGCCCAAAATCCTAGCTTCCTACCACCGAGCTCTTCCATCTGCCTCGATCACCGTATGCACTAACATATACCAAGCGTCGCATGCCCTTGCCGCTGCCAGCGTTGAGGTTTGTCTCTACATCGTCTGCCATGACATAGGAACCGGTTGCCAATCCATGCCTTTTCCCCAGTCTGACGTCGACACATGAAGCTCTGCAACTCCATTCCTTAGCTGCTGTCATCGCGGTCGCACCACCAGCCGTCGCTCTCCCCTCTCCAACGATCATCGATCGTTGCTCATCAATTTTTAGGGCTACGGCATAGCATTTGCGTTTGATGGATTGGAGGGCGTGGGCTGTTAATATGAGAGATGGATTTAGTTTTGTTAACGGTTAGAGTTTTAATTTGGGCTTGGGCTGGGCTTGAAATTAATTCAACCAAATTTTATTTCCTTGCTCATTTTGTTTTCCTTCTATTTTAAATAATTATTTAATAAATATATTCCAGTCTAATTAAAACTGTTGAAACAGATTTACGCCTCATTTTTGTGAATTATATTCCGATAACTGGATAATTTTATTTAATTTAGTACTTAATTATTTCTATTTGATTATCCCTCATATGATTATGAAATAGATTCAATTAATTTTACAACTATTTCGACGATATGAAAATTATTCACATTTCTAATAGTTATCATTTATATCTTGTGATAATCCAAAAATTCACAATTGTCATTAACTTTTAACGACTTTTGGGTTTACAAAATGCAAATAAGATGCTAAATTGAAATTTAAATGCTTGTCCATATTATTCCTAAACGGTTATGTTATCCATAAAATGTTCTCAAAAATAAAATATGAAAGAAGGAGCAAGAAAATTGATGAAGATTAGAAGACGTTAGGATGGTACATCATAAGAAAGAGTCTTCGACAAATAGGTGGAAGCGTCAACATCACCTTTCGAAGGAGACAAGAGGATGCTTCGCCTTCATCATTTCTACTAGATGAGTATTCAAACAATTCAACCCTTTCAAAAGCATGTATAGCCTTTCGAAACGGTTATGGCCATTGTTACTCCAAAAAAAATCCACCTTTCGACTGAATCGAAAGGTCCTTTAACAAAGACCAAGGAAAAGGAGTTCAGATCAAACCTTTCAAAGGAGTTGAAAGGCTCCATCTCACAGTTCAGACCAAACCTTTCGAAGGAGTCGAAGGGATGTAGTTGTTAGCACCAAAATTCACCATCAAAACCAGGTTTTAATGAAGAGTAGAGTTCGCTGAAAGACCTTCTGAAAGAGCCGAAGGGATACTTCTGAAAAAGTCAAGGAGGCTTCCGCAGTCAAGGTTCTGCATGGGATGATTCCACCCATAAAAGACTTTCCGTTGAGGATAAATACCTTCGCCTTTGGTTCCGCATAGGAGGGTTCCGCAAAAGAGAACTCAATGCCAACGAAAGACGTTCCACAAGTATTGCATTCATGAAAGAACCTTCTGTAAGTGATGGTTCCGCATTGAAGGCCTTTCGCAAGAGACATCAGCGTTATGTACAAATATTACCTTTCGTAAATCCAACTTGCCACCTCATTCAAAAGAACCTTTCGATTAGATCGAAAGGATCCTTCCCCAATAGAAGATCAGATCACTGGATGCAAGGCAACGCCAGTCAAGCACTTTATAAGCGCCGCTTACCTTTAGAAAGATCCTTTCGACGGAGTCGAAAGGTTCCCTTTCGCTTCTAATAAGCTTTCTTTCAAAACTAAACAAGCAATGGATCGAAGCTATGAGTGCCACATTCTTACCTTTCGATGAAGACAATAGCATCCAGATATGTTCAAAGAGCTATAAGCCAACCTTCCGACAAAGCCGAAAGGTCACCCTTTCACACAAGGTCAGAAAGATGCAAGCGAAACCTACCTTCTGATATGGTCGGCATGACCCCCGTAGAAGGTGCCAACCCGCACCTATAAATAAGACCCAAGGGGTCCATTTTTGAGATCCGAATTTCAATTTTCGAAATTACTACTATTCTGAGAACTTGTAACCCTAATTTTTAATAGATTTGGGGCTTTTTTCCAACAAGTGTTACTATGTATTACTTCAAATCATAATAAAGAATTACATGTTTGAGATTTATGTTTTCACGTCTTTTATACACTTTATGTTGATATAATCAAATACCGATCTTCTTTTTACATTTCTTTGGTTCGAAAGGCTCAAGATAACCTTTCTAATGGATCTAGTTTTCCTTAGAAACCCTTTCTTATAGGGTATCCCCTTAAGATCTGATCTACGGAATTACCTTTCGTCAAGGATTTCACTTAAGACCTGATCTATGGAATCGAAACCATCTAAAGCCTTCTGAAGAGACCAAAACCAAATCTCCCCTTAAAAAATTTCCACAAGTTTATGACTCCTATTCTTCTGACCTTCCATTAAGGTCGAAATACCCTATCGTCCTAAGAATACTCTACTGGCTCTAACCTTTCGGCGAGGTCGAAAACTTGGATCTTCATAAAGCTTATACAGCAGATTCAAAACCTTACACTGCCATTGAAGTTCTACTAGTTTTTATTAAGTCTTTTGGCACGGTCATAATTTGCAACCTTTAATCAAGGATCTGCCTAATCTACGTTCTCCAAACCCTTTCAGTGGGATTAACATCTAAAACGTATCTAGGTTGGTTTTACAAGGAAAGTACTTGGACCTTTCGAAAGGAACGGCACCCCTTTCGCATATGCCTTTCAACAGAATCTTACTTTATCCTCCTTCCGCTAGGATCTTGATCTACTAATTTCCCTTCTCACCTTTCGATAAGGCCTAAATTTATGGAATTAAAATTCTCCACTCCTAGTATTAAGAGTCCTCAAGTCTCACAAGGAATCTGTTTGAGATCATTTCACATCAAGTCCTTCAACAAGGATTCTTTGGGGTGTTAACCAAAATTTTTGTTAATAGAAATATATCTACCAGTAAGACTAAGTTTGAAGGCAATTCCGAAGGGATTCACATCCACTATTCACAGAAAGGATTTTCATCTTCCTAAGCACTATTTTATGGTGTTGACAAGAAATCTTGTTAACAGGTTCCAAAATCTAAATTAAATTCTCAAAATTAATTTCTATGTATATTATTTTAATGTCGACCAGGGTTGTTACATCTTGTCTAATTAACCATTATAGTGGTAATTAGCAACTAAAAATATTTTTTGTAAGAAGCTTCTAAAAGTTAACTAGTTAAGCGTGAAAACAAAGAGATATTTTCAAGTGGATAATGAGGTGTAAAGTAGAAACCTGTATAAGGCATGGGTGGGGACTCTTTTGGCCAGAAATGGGAGGGGTAAAGGAGGGCTTAGGCATGTGTTAACACTCCATAATTCACAAAAGCTTCAAATGTAATAAAAGAATAAAAATGATGAAACTGGATTAGCACTAATCCATTTTGTTCTTCACTAATCTTTCTCTAATTAGTTCAAATCTCTTCCAAACTTCCCCAAACTTTCACCAACACCATAGAACAACTTAGGAAGTATGGATATAAAGTCAAAAGTGGAAGAAGTGAAGAGGGTGAGGGGTTTTCCTTTTGGGCCGTGAGCATTAATATTGAGGGGGAGGCATGGCTTGGCTTGGTTAAGCTAATGGTAGTCTTTAGGCTTTTGGTTGATAGTAGAAGTGGATCTTTATTCTTGAGTGTTTAAGCTTGTTGTAGGATTAGCTTTGGGTGAGTTATCTCACTATCTTATAAGTATATATTGTGTGTGTGTAGCTGTGTGCAAATATAAAGTTAAAGTGACATTAACTAATTAAAGTTATAAACTTTGGACCCTCTTTATTTTGAAAGCAAATGACAACTTTATATTATATACATCACTCCTATTACCTTCTACAATATGTGGTGTAGCCTTGACTTGATGCTTAAATGGTTATTTGAATTGTGTGCTGAATTGAAGTATGTTTGAAAGTGTTTGAAGTGAGAATAGTCGCTATAAGTGCACTTCGATAATCTTTAACTTTAACTTATGTAAATGGAGGATTTATGAACTTAACTTGGTATAATTTGTTTTAGTTGTTCTCTACACTTATTTTGGTGTATGAAACGGTAAAGAAATGGTTTGGTAAGTAATAGAAATTATGAAATGAAATTGTGAAAGTTAGAAGTGAAAAGGTCGCTATGAATGCACTTTGAAAATGCCTTGTGTACAGCGATTTTTGAAGTCAATTTTGAAAGACATCCTAGGAACTCTTTGCATTTTTAATAAGTACCATAAGCATACTTATTGCATGAAAAAAATCAAAGTTTAAAAGCTTTTGTAACTGGTCAAACAAAATGGTTAAAATTTGGCGTAAAAAGGTCGTTAAACGAACAAAATAGTAAATACCTTGTTTTCGAGAATTTTAATAAATAAATTGGATAATAATCTTAGGTGTTTCTTTCCATGGTTACCCTAAGTATAGTACATATTGCAAAAATTTCAAGTCTAAAATCATTTGTTTATGTGGTGAAAACTGGCCATAAAGATCAAGCATTTTCATGTTGATTCTCTATGCAGAACTTTAGATAGCATTTATAAAGGATGTGCTCGACCTACTATAGCGTTTCTGGGCTGTTGCATTATTTTATTTTAAATGCGACGTTTTGACTATTTTTTTCATGATTTAAATGGTATATAAATTATTTTCTTTGTGGAACGTTTTTATGGAAGTTCTAATAAAATGTATTCGAGTATGAAAAAAAGATTAGAAGTTTAAATATAGTTTTAATAATTATTTATGAATTTTGAAGGTAAAGTGTTGTAAAATATGAGACATGCTTTTTATTTATTTTCATCAAATTATAATTTAGCTATTTTCAACTAATATTTTTTGTAGATATTTAAAACTTATTTATAAGTATTTTTAAAGTGTGTGTGTGTGTTTAGAAAAAGTAAGTTAAGTATTTTATAAGGAATAAAGGAAACTTTGAATTATAACACTTATGTTATAATAAATGGTTTTGGGTTTGTTATGACAATATGTTAAAAACATTTGTCTTAACCCTTATTGATTATACTTATGATTGTAAATAGATCTTTGAAAAGAATGTTCTAAAGGTAGGCATAAGTGAAATGGTTTTGGTTTTGTAGTGACAATGTTTAAGAAACATTAGTCTTAAACCTTTTGAAATAGATTTGTGAATGTAATTAGACCTTTAAATAGATATTTTAAAGGTAATAAAAAGTATGGAATTTTTTAAGAAAGATGGAAAAAGTAATGGTTTAAAGTAAGAAATCTTGTTAATGATTTGTGAATATACTTACACCATTTTTGATAAGTATATAAAGACTTTCTAAGTATTGAAAAGAGTACAAATAAATAGTGAAAAAGTGAATACATGTATATATCTTTTATAAAGGTATTTTTAAATATATATACAAATAGAAAAAGGAGGTTTTAATTAATAAAAGGATTAGTTATTTAAAAAGGAGATTAGAAGTCGCTTATATGACTAGACCGTGCTTTGTGCTCTTGCACGTGTATGGAAAGTATTTAGTCATGTACTTAGTACAAAAAGCAATGAAGTAGGCTTGTCTATTCGTGAGAGTTAAGAATGAAGTGTCTAGGCAAGGCTTTGATGCAACCAGTGTTCTAACTTACCTAGCTTCACTCTTGACCGTGGGATAGTGTATGTTTAAAAGTTCGAAAATGTGATAAGTATACAAGACTTGGTTTCCATATATGATCATTTATTTGGAACTTGATAGTCGATTAGTCGACTATTGAACTTGACTAATTTACTTAGGAAGTATCTAAAAATTTTATAGTTTCATGTGATTTGAGAACCTTTGGGAGGAGCATTGGTATGAAAAATATTTCTAACTCTAAGAACTTATATATACGAGATCCCTCGGAGAGGACTCCTCTTTACATATTGTTTGCTTACTTCTAAAAGAATTGGAATTGAGTTTATCGAAAATTCACCGAATTAGTTTTGAAGAAATTGGGATCGGTAAGTGTTTTACTTACCAAATACAACTTCAAAATTAGTATATTGGTTCTATGTTTTGAAAGCAGTTGTAAAGCAAAATGATATAGAGTTGAACTGTATATCCTAAGTTTATGTCCAAGTGAGAGGTCGGCATTAGCATTCGTCGAACGACTTATGCTAGGATCCTTGTAGAGATCTATTGACTTGTTAAGATTCTAGGATCCTTGTAGAGATCCATGGATTGTTCGAGATGCTGGGATCCTTATGGAGATCCGTATTCTGTTTGAGTGAAGAAGACTCATGTGAAAGATGCCGAACGTAGCCTCAACGTCGGAAATAACCAAAAACGAAGTACGCCTCATAGCCTTTGGGGTTTAGCTAACCAATAGGGTATATCAACTCCATATCTAGAGTATGCTTATGGATGTTGCACGTGGGAGTTAATGATATTCGGGATCACATTTTAGATGTAGACCAGCTATATTTACCTTAATGATATATTTTATTTAGATATATACAATGCTTGAAATGTAGTTTTTGACCCTTGTCAGGAAGCTGACCTAAATTGATCTGGGGATGGCTCCAACAAAAAATCCATATGTGAATGTACCTTAGCGGTTTTGATTGTACCCTCAATATTGTTATGGTGTGATTAATGTAAGCATCACAGCTATTTGATATGATTTATATTCTACACCCTAGACATTATGTATATATCAACATTTGTGAGAACTAGTTGCTATAACTGTCCAGGCTGATGATAGTATTTAGAATTGTAACTATGAAATGTTGTGTATCTTAGAGTGGCGGTTTTATACTGTCTTTTGATATTACATGTTATCATTCTGCTGTGAGATTCTGATATTGTGTTCCTACTTTCTTGTTCTGTTTCATTTTCCTTTTGTTTTACCCTAACAATCTTCTTTTTGGCACTTGGATGTTGAGCATAAGAATACCATAGATGTATTTGTGTCAACATTTGAGGGTCAAAAAGACGAAGCATTACATCTATTATCAAACTAAAGGTTAAGCGAGAACCATGGCGTTGGTTAGGTATGACTTATTAAGAGATAGGGTAATGGAATGCCTTAGCATGAGTTGAGTGAATTATACATATGAGAGCATATTTGTAATTGTTATAAGCTTATACCTAAAAGGCACTTACAACTGAGAAAATTAAAGATCTTATATAAGGTAACTCATATAAGTATGAAATATTAAAATGTAGTTTAATTAATGTAGGGATTAGAGATGTTTATCTATTATCCCTCGTTGATTAGTTTATCCATGCTTGACCAGTTTTTGAGCATTGTTATCCTTTGTAGAATGATTTAACATGCTTGACCAGTTTATGAGCATTTTTATTATTTGTAGACTTATTAATTTAATATTGCTCAACCAGTTTATGAGCATTATAATCATTTGTTGATTGATTAGTCATGCTCGGCCGGTTTCTGAGCAGTGACTATTATTTATTGATTGTTGATTTGTGCCCGACTAGTTTATGAGCAGTTTTACCTTTTTACTATATGGGTTGGGTAGACAGTATTTGTAGATACATTGAAATGAACGCCTTGTGAATTAAGTTTCATAGTTTGACTAAAAGGCTATGGTGGCAATGTTGAGTTAACAGTTTAATTTAGTAAAAGATGTTTATTTTAATCTAAAGGGAAGATAGGATATTTTGTGAATACATCTTTGTGAAAAAAATTATATAAGAAAGTCATTTTATATAAGTATGGTTTATAAAATATAAAGGATTTAAATGGAGAATTTGAGAACTTAAATCCCAGTCCCTTTGAAAATGTTTTTCGGCATTTTGGAAAAATAATAATAGTTTTAATTGAAGTTAAATATTTAGGAAATTGGCTTTAGAAATTGAAATATGGTACTTAGTAATATTTACGAAGTATGTGATACCGCTTTGAAAATGATTTTTGTTAAGTCCCAAAAGGTAGGATTTGGGTGTACTGAACTCACTTCTGTTGCTTGAAAATAATTCTAGTGATGACTGCAGCATCATCGGCGTTCATTTTCGAGTTTCAAAGTAGAGGATGCTACAGAGTTGTTTTGGTAAAACTGATTTTGATTTAATCCCATAAGTATGATTTGATATACAAAAGCTATATGTACATATTATTATTTCAATTGAATTGAAATAAAACCCGATTTTTAGTTCTAAAGTTTTCCTTAAAAAAGTTGAGATAAAATATAGAGTAGTTTAATAAAGATTTTGAAATAAGCTTTCTATATGGAAAAGATTAGTAGGTATGCTATGTTGGGTGCCCAAGTGGTAGTGGCATAATCCAAATAATTAAGAAAACCTTTTCTGTTTTTCCTTGTATCAAAAGTGTGTTTAATAAATAAGTGAAACTTTGGTAAGTTATTTTATGGACGCATGTATCCTATGCAGTGGTACAATATGATATGTGCATCATGTTATGATATGTTGTTTTGTGGTTTTCATTTGTTAAAATAAAATGGGATTTTTGGCAATTTTTTACAATCGAAAACTTCTGAATCGTTGTAGAACATGAAGCTAAGTGTTTTGTGTAAATATAAAAGTTGATTTTTTGGTAACTATTGAATTAAGAATGTAGTAAAGTTAAACAAATTTTAAATGGTTAAACATACTTGTTAAGTAAAACAAATTTGATGTTCTGTATATATACTCTTAGGATGTAGTAGAGTATTATACGAGTAATAAAGTAAAGTTAGTTTTTATGAAATGTTTTATAAATGAAGTTATAACATGTTGATAAAAGTTATGTTTTTATGAAATGATTCATAAATGGTTCTAGTATTAATAAGACATACTATTTGTGTAAAAGAACATGACAAAAAGAAATTGGTGCAGTTAAGAAACCAATGGAATGAATACATAAGTTGTACATAGATCATTTTATTTGCATGACCGTTGTTGATCTATGATTCGAGTACATGGTTTCGAAGTGGTTTACACTGGTCTGAACAAGAAATTTTCAGTGGATTCTTGACGGCGAACACTTGATATGGGTTCTTGGTATAATTCCAAGGTTTTCTATCATAGTATATGGATATGTAAGGAAGATAGAGGTTTCTAATCAAGGAACCTGATCGAAGTCCACACTGGAGAAGTCAAGTGATATATACTAGTTTAGAAGTGAAATTTATGTGATCAAGCAAGTGATCGGATTTGATATTGCGTACGGATCATCCATGCACATCGTACGGGCTTTAGTATATGAATACTGTGTTTTGTTGGATTATGGAGAGTTTAGGTGATGACTCTTTGATTTGTTCTAAGGTAGCATGAATAATCGTCTAAGTAATAACTTGAGGTTGTTGAGCGTAAGGTATGCTTAGTAGGTTGTTTATCATCCTTGTACAATAAGAAAGTTTTTGAACCTAGACAATCCATGAGCTTTGATTGCTAGTAATTTGGAATACTATTAAGTATTACTTTGTGATTGTTTCCTTTTGTTGCTTGTGTTGGAATTTTGAGGACGAAATGTTTTAAGTGAGGGAGAAAGTAACGACCCAGAATTTCGACTACATCGTATTTAAATATCTGAGTTATTTAAATATTTGAATCTTGGATTACATGTAATTAAATTGATTTAATAACCTTGTTAACCCCATTTTAATTAATAACTAATGATGGTAAACTTTTTTTAGAAAAGTGTTTACAAAAATATATAGTTTGATGAAATACTGATAAAATGACCGAAAATCGTTTTAGCAATAAGCAGCATTTTCTCATCAGAAGTTGTTTAAACCTTTTGTGCTGGTCTAACTAATTGTTATAGAGGTGATTATCAATTAAAAATATTTTGTGTAAGAAGCTTCCAAAAGTTAATTGGTTAAGTGTGAAAGCAAAGAGATATTTTCAAGTGGATAATGAGGTGTAAAGTAGAAACATGTGCAAAGCATGAGAGGGGACTCTTTTGGCCAAAAATTGGAGGGGTACAGAAGGGCTTAGGCATGTGTTAACATTTCATAATTTCCAAAAGCTTCAAATGTAATAAAAGAACAAAACTAGTGGAAGTGGATTAGCACTAATCCACTTTTTTCTTCACCAATCATCCTCTAATTAGTTCAAATCTCTTCCAAAATTCAACAAACTTTCAACAACATCTTAGAACACCTTAGGAAGCATGGATCTAAAGTCAAAAGTGGAAGAAGTAAAGAGGATGGGGGTTTTCCTTTTGGGACGTAGCATTGATATTAAGAGGGAGGCATGGCTTAGCTTGGTTGAGCTAAAGGTGGTGTCTTTAGGCTTTTCGGTGATGGTAGGAAGTGGTTCATTGTTCTTGAGTTTTTGAGCTTGTTGTAGGCTTGGATTTGGGTGATTTATCCCACTATCTTGTAAGTATATTGTGTGTGTATAAATATGTGTGCAAATATAAAGTTAAAGTGACATTAACTAATTAAAGTTATAAAGTTTGGACTCTCTTGCATTTAAAAGAAAATAACAACTTTACATTGTATAACATCACTCCTATCACATTCATGTAGCGTGGCCCTGACTTGATGTTTAAATGGTTGTTTGGATTGTGTGTTAAATTGAAGTATGTTTGAAAGTGTTTGAAGCAAGAATAGTCGCTATAAGTGCACTTCAATATCCCTTAACTTTAACTTGTGTAAATAGAGGATTTATGAACTTAACTTGGTATAATTTGTTTTGGTTGCTCTCTACATATATTTTGGTGTATGAGATGGCAAAGAAATGGTTTGGAAAGTTATAGAAATTGTGAAACGAAATTGTGAAATTTAGAAGCGAAAAGATTACTATGGATGTATATTAAAAATGTCTTGTGTTCGGCGATTTTTGAAGTTAAATTTGAAAGATATCCTAGGGGCTCTTTGCATTTTTAATAAGTACTATAAGTGTACTTATTACTAGAAAAAAATAAAATTTTAAAAGGTTTTGTAACTGGTCAAACAAAATGGTTAAAATTTGGAGTAAAAAGGTCGTTAAATGAACACTTTAGTAAATACCTTATTTTCAGGAATTTTTATAAATAAACTGAAAATATTCCTAAGGGTTTCTTTCTATGATTTTTAAGTGCCCTAAGTGTAGTACTTACTATAAAAATTTTAAGTCTAAATCATTTGTTTAAATGGTGAAAACTTGCAATAAAGGTCAAGCATTTTCATGTTGATTCCCTACCCAGAACTTTAGATAGCATTTATAAATGTTGTGCTCGACCCACTACTGCATTTCTGGGTTCTTGCGTTATTTTTTTAAATGCGATATTTTGACTATTTTTTCGCAATTTAAATGGTTTATAAAATTTTTACTTGTGGAACCTTTTTATGGAAGTTCTAATAAAATGTATTCGAGTATGAAAAAAAGATTAGAAGTTTAAATATAGTTTTAATAATTATTTTTGAATTTTGAAGGGCTGTAAAATTAAGACATGCTTTTTATTTATTTCCATCAAATTATAATTTAATTTTTTCCAAGTGATATTTTACGTAGATATTTAAAATCTATTTACAACTATTTTTAAAGTATTTATATATAAGTTTGGAAAAAAATAGGTTAAGTATTTTACTAAGGAACAAAAGAAGTTTTGGATTATAACACTTAAGTTATAATAAATGGTTTTGGGTTTGTTGTGACAATATGTTAATAGCATTCGTCTTAACACTTATTGATTATACTTATGAATGTAAATAGATCTTTGAAAAGAATATTTTAATGATAAGCATATGAAATGGTTTTGGGTTGTAGTGACAATGTTTAAGTAACATTAGTCTTAAACCTTTTGAAATAAATTCGTGAATGTAATTAAATATTTTAAACGGATATTTTAAAAGTAATAACAAGTACAGAATCTTTTGAAAAAGATGGAAAAAGTAAAGGTTTAAAGTAAGAAATCTTATTAATGATTTGTGAATGTACTTACACCATTTTGGATAAGTATATGAATACTTTCTGAGTATTGAAAAGAGTACAAATGGATAGTTAAAAGTGAATACATGTATATGTCTTTTATAAAGAAATTGTAAATATATGTACAAGTTGAAAAAGGAGGTTTTAATTTATAAAAGGATTCATTAATTAAAAAAAGGATTAGAAGTCACTTATGTGACTTAATTGTTCTTTGTGTGACTTGATTGTGCTAGTGTTTACTCATTTATGGAAATTAGTTAATCATGTACTTAGCACTAAAAGCCAATGAAGTAGGCTTGTCTGTCTGTGAGAGTTAAGAATGAAATGTCTAGGCAGGGCTTTGATGCAACCAATGTTCTAACTTACTTGGCTTCACTTTTGACCGAGGGATAGATAAAGTTGAAAAGTTCGGAAACGTGATAAGTATATGATAATTGGTTTCCATACGCAATCATCTATTTTGAACTTGATAGTCGGTTAGTCTACTATCGAACTTGAATAATTAACTTGGGAAGTATCGATAAGGCTTCACGGTTTCATACGATTTGAGAACGCCTGGGAGGAGCATTGGTATAAAATGTAGAAAAAAATTGTACGTGCTAATATAGTACACATGGATCGTGTAATATGATGTATAACACAAATATATGACTAATCACAGATAATAGAAAATTCAGTAAAATAGAAAAATCACACCAGAGATTTTTATACTGGTTCGGAGCACCGTCCTACGTCCAGTCCCAGACTTCTATCTGGATTTTCACTACCAACTACCTCGCTTCACCCGGAGGAACAGGTTTACAACACCCGAGCAGATGAACGGGATTTCACGCCTCTAATACACTGAGGACTTCAACACTTGCCTCTTACACACTGAGGACTTCAACAAAGATGAATATAATTGTTTGTTGACGGTATGTGTTCTTACTAACACAATTTTGTAACTTGTAGTACAAACTTCCTATAATCTTATCCTCAAATAGAATATTTTTATATATGAAGATTTGGAAGTGGATATCGTATTGAATCAAAAGAATGTTAAATAAATTCTAGGATTCAAAACGATATATGATAGAATATGAGCAATTCGAGCGCTAGAGAGTTCAAGATAGAGATCAATAGAATAGAGATTAGAATAATAGAATTGGTCAATTGGAATAATGATTTCATGATGTTTATATAAGAAATAAACAGTTGTAACCCTTTGTGAAAAGGTACAAACAAAGGTCATGATCATTGGTGAAGAGAAAGAGAAGCAACCGTTGAAGAAAAGGAAGTGTCTATACGAAAGGTTGCTTTCTGTTTGAAAACGGTCGACAGGTCAAAATGAACCAGTAGACAGGAATTTGAATATATATACGTTATGTACACTTGTGCACGTTATCTGTGCATTCTGGGCAGAAACGGTCGACCGCCTGGTTTTAACCGGTCGACCGGTTTAGCTCAGATTGCACAGTTAATGTGCACTCATACATACATATATATATATATATATATATATTCAAAGATTGAAGGTATGAGATTATTTGAGGATAGATTTTAACATAAATAACACTACTAACATACCAAATAATCAACCTCTAACGTATGGAGCTCTTTGTGTCTCTTTAAAATAATGAATAACTTCTTTTTGTCGATCATGGCTTATCCCTTTGTCAGAAATCAAAACCCTATAAAAATCTTGACTCAACATTCTCCCCCTTTTTGATTGATGACAACATAGTTATGAATCTCCCCCTGTATATGATCTCCCCCTGAGATTGTGCCTGTAAATCTATATTTTCCTGCATATATACTGTTAGCACAATTTTCTCCCCCTTTGTCATCGACGAAAAGGAGTTGTTTAATAGAGGATGTAAATGATATAAGCCAGACTATAAGCAACATAAAACTACTACCATAGATCAAGAGTTAAGATTCACACAATATGATAATACACTGTCCAATATCCACTTTCCTCTTTTCTTAAGTGGGACCTGCAAAAAATAAAATTAAGTCCATGGTACCCACTTTTTATGGGGTCCTAAGAGTTAGGTCTTAGGAGTCCAAACCCATACGGGTCCGGTATCCCCTTTATATATATAATTAGTATTAAGATGCACAGTATTCATGAAATTCTGAATATATTTGTTCCTAATCAAATTGTTATTTGTTTTAGGAACCCATATTTTGATAGTCTTGACATTTTTCTTCTGAAATTTCACAACTGGTTTTGGTTTGGAATATAATAAACTAAGATTTTTCTTAGCTTCAGTCTTTTGTACTTTCTTCTTCCTTTCATTACCAAGATGTTTCTTGGTTTCTTGTTTCTTATATCCCAAACCTTGTTTATTTGAAACAGATTGTTAACTTTCAATGATTTTTATCAAATTTTCTCGACCTTTGTTAAAGTTAGAAACATTTTGAGTAACGTCATCTAACTTAGTTTGTAAACTAGCCTTTTCTAGGTCTAGGATTTTGACTTTTGCCTTAAGCTCATGACTTTTAGTAGTGAGAGCATCATTTTTCTCTTTTTGAGTTTCAATTTCTTGACTCAAAAGAGATAATTGAGAGTCAGCATTAGATGATGATTCTTGAAGTTTTTCAAGTTCTTCTTCTAATATTTTCTTCTCGTCTTTTAACATATCTCGTTCAAATTTTGCTCTACTCAAATCTGCTTTGGCTTGTTTTAACTATCGTTTTATGTCTTTATATTTGACTATCAATTCAGCATTAATATCAAGTACTTCATCAAATGTAGGAATTTGTACCTCATCTTCTGTTGCCATGAAACAGACATTTGCTTGTTCATCTTCCGTATCACTATCACTTTCTGATGAGTCTGTATCATCCCATGTTACCGAGAATGCTCGTTTCTTTGATTTGTCCTTCTTATATTTTAATTTGTCATTTTCTAACTTCTTCTTTTGCTCCGGACAATCCTTGTGCATGTGCCCCTTTTTGTGACAGTTGAAGCATTCTATAGCGGATGATGTTGGTTTATTTGATCCAGATTTCTTTCTGTTATAACGACTGGCTTTTCGATGTTTTAGGAATTTTTTGAAACCTTTTGCAATGAATGCCAGATCTTCATCTTCAGACTCTGATTCATTTTCATCTTTTTCAGCATGGAATGCCACGTTTTTCTTTTCTTCATTTTGTTCCTTTCTAGTCTGCAAGTTAGCTTCATAGGACATTAGATTTCCTATCAATTCATTTGGCTTCATAACGGAAAGGTCATTAGCTTCTTCAATTGCTAATACTTTTCCTTCCCATTCACTAGTCAGAGAATGTAGGACTGTTGAAACAACATCAAAATCGGAATACTTTTGTCCTAAGCCAATAAGTGCATGGTGGATAGTTTGAAACCGTGAATACATATCAATGATTGTCTCATTCGGTTTCATTTTGAAATTTTGAAACTGACTTTTCAGCATGGCTATTTTGGCTTGTTTAACCTTGTTAGTACCTTCATGAGTGGTTTTCAGCGTTTGCCAAATTTGATATGCAGTAGTGCAGATACTAACACGGTTATATTCATTTTGGTCTAATGCACAAAACAACATATTTATTGCTTTTGCATTTACGGCTGCTGCCGTTTTCTCAGCCGCTGTCCATTCTGAATAATCAGTTGTTGGATTCACTATTTCTTTTTGAGTAGCATTCCAGGCATCATAACTATTTGATTGCATAAAGAATGAAATAGGTGTTGCCCAATAGCTATAGTTAAGACCATTGAAAAATGGAGGTCTTTGTGTCGATTGACCTTCCGTGTAAGTGGTGTTTTGAGTGCTAGTACTTGCGTTATTTGCCATATTACAAGAATATATCAAATAACTGTGTTACGGTTATATGATGACCGTGCTCTGATACCAAATGAAAAAAATTATACGTGCTAATATAGTACACACGGATCGTGTAATATGATGTATAACACAAATATATGACTAATCACAGATAATAGAAAATTCAGTAAAATAGAAAAATCACACCAGAGATTTTTATACTGGTTCGGAGCACCGTCCTACGTCCAGTCCCAGACTTCTATCTGGATTTTCACTACCAACTACCTCGCTTCACCCGGAGGAACAGGTTTACAACACCCGAGCAGATGAAAGGGATTTCACGCCTCTAATACACTGAGGACTTCAACACTTGCCTCTTACAACACTGAGGACTTCAGCAAAGATGAATATAATTATTTGTTGATGGTATGTGTTCTTGCTAACACAATTTTGTAACTTGTAGTACAAACTTCCTATAATCTTATCCTCAAATAGAATATTTGTATATATGAAGATTTGGAAGTGGATATCGTATTGAATCAAAAGAATGTTAAATAAATTCTAGGATTCAAAACGATATATGATAGAATATGAGCAATTCGAGCGCTTGAGAGTTCAAGATAGAGATCAATAGAATAGAGATTAGAATAATAGAATTGGTCAATTGGAATAATGATTTCATGATGTTTATATAAGAAATAAACAGTTGTAACCCTTTGTGAAAAGGTACAAACAAAGGTCATGATCATTGGTGAAGAGAAAGAGAAGCAACCGTTGAAGAAAAGGAAGTGTCTATACGAAAGGTTGCTTTCTGTTTGAAAACGGTCGACAGGTCAAAATGAACCAGTAGACAGGAATTTGAATATATATACGTTATGTACACTTGTGCACGTTATCTGTGCATTCTGGGCAGAAACGGTCGACCGCCTGGTTTTAACCGGTCGACCGGTTTAGCTCAGATTGCATAGTCAATGTGCACTCATACATATATATATATATATATATATATTCAAAGATTGAAGGTATGAGATTATTTGAGGATAGATTTTAACATAAATAACACTACTAACATACCAAATAATCAACCTCTAACGTATGGAGCTCTTTGTGTCTCTTTAAAACAATGAATAACTTCTTTTTGTCGATCACGGCTTATCCCTTTGTCAGAAATCAAAACTCTATAAAAATCTTGACTCAACAAATGTCTCTAGCTTTAAGAACTTATGTATACGAGATCCTTCGGAGAGGAATTTTCTTTATATATTGTTCGTTTACTTCTGAAAGAACTGGAATTGAGTTTACCGAAAATTCATTGTATTAGATTTGATGAGACCAGGATCGGTAAGTGTTTTACATATCAAATACCCCTTCAAAATTAGTATACGAGTTATAAGTTTTGGAAGTAGTTGTGAAATGGAATGCTATAGAGCTTAACTGTCTATCCTAAGGTTAAGTCCAAGGAAGAGGTCAACCTTAGCGTCATACGACTTGTGCTAGGATCCTTGAAGAGATTCATGGACTGTTCAAGATGTTGGGATCCTTGTAGAGATTCGTGAACTCTTCAAGATGCTGGAATCCTTGTGGAGATCCGTGTTCTATTTTAGTGGTAAAGACTTGTATAAGAGATGCTGAGTGTAGCCTCGCCATCGGAAATGACAGAAAACAGAGTAGGCCTCATAGCCATCGGGGTTTAGCAAACCCATAGGGTATATCAACTCCATATCTAAAGTATGCTTATGGATGTTGCGCGCAGGGAGTTGATGATATTTGGGATCACATTTTAGACATGGACCAGCTATGTTTACCTTAATGGTATATTTTATCTAGAGATATACGACGCTTGAAAGGTAGTTTCTGACCCTTGTTAGGAGGCTAGCCTTAGTTGTTCTAGGGATGTCTCCAATGGAAAATCCATATGCGAACTAACCTTAGCGGTTTTGATTCTACACTTAATATTGTTGTGGTGTGATCAATGTAAACATCACAACTATTTGATTTGATTTATGTTTTACACCCTAGACGTTATGTATTTATCGACATTTGTGAGGACATGTTGTTGTAACTATCCAGGTTGATGATAGTATTTAGAATTGTAACTCCGAAATGTTGTGTATTTTAGAGTGACATTTTTGTACTATCTTTTGATTTTACATATTATCGGTCCGCTATGAGATTCTGATATTGTGTTCCTTCTTTCTTGTTTTGTTTCTTTTTCTTTTTATTTTACCATAAAATCTGTCTTTCCGACACTTGGATGTTCGGCACAAGAATACCGTGAATGTATTAGTGTCGAAATTTGGGGGTCAAAAAGGCGGAGTGTTACGATGAATTATATAGAATCCAAGCATATGAATAAGAGATATACATAAACAAATTAAATTAGAGAAGCACCTTAGGATTTGCCAAAAGTCACACCTTAAACGATGCTCCTAGATTCAGTTGAATTGATCTCTAGATCTTGTAGGAATTAAGGGATAAGAACCACCTTTTATTTTTTGTTTTTATTGTATTTTGATTTTGAAAGTTTTTGGCCCTAGACCACCATGAATTTTCGAACAAGGATGAATCGAGGAAGTGAGAAAAACAACCGAATGAATTTTTTTTAAGTAAGTAATAAAGGAGAATCAATTCCAGAGATTTTTCCTCTTCATTTCATTAATTTCTTGGCTTTGCAAATCCAATTTGTGACATTTCCTTACCCCCCCCCTTGGTCGACGATAGAAAGAGAAATATGGGGCTTAAAACTTTCCAAACCCATTTAGTATTTACTCCTTTTAAATCCAATTTAAATTTTTTACCAATATCGTATACCAATACGCGTATGCATAACTTTTTATATGTATGATTTTATTAAATACTAATGGTATTCAAACATCAAATAAAAAGTTAATAATTAATATCTCATAAATATTAATTATTTTAATTAATTTACAACGATTATAAATTAATTAAATCATGTGGTTTATTTAGAGTATTCATCATTTTGGTTGTGCGACTTCAACGATCAATATCAAGCAGTTCGCATATTAATGTTCATACATCACTTTAGCTAGTGGTGTGACATTTTTTCTGAATTTATCGCTTATACATCTTTTTTGGTAAAATCCAGTTTTGCTAATTATAAGTGATATTGATGGTAAATATTGTTTACACCAATTCTCTTCGTCCACACTCCAGCACATTAGGATTTATGGAATTTGGTTTTGGTCAAAATTTCAACATCACCCACATTTAACTTGAATGGTCCAAAGT
This sequence comes from Allium fistulosum, assembly GCA_030737815.1. Taxonomy (NCBI): domain Eukaryota; kingdom Viridiplantae; phylum Streptophyta; class Magnoliopsida; order Asparagales; family Amaryllidaceae; genus Allium; species Allium fistulosum. Next base: position 698,124,546 of record CM060904.1, read on the forward strand.
AAAGTCCTTTGGTTCAATAGTAACAATTATTATTAACCAAACTGCTCTGGCCAGAAACTTAGATTTTTAGTTGACTACAGTTCATCATGATACTGACCCAAGAAGACGAATTATCTATTGAATAGTTTCTCTCTTCTAATATTTCAACTCAGACTGAACTACAGTCGTTCAGCAAACGTCATGTCATGATTTAACTATAATCAAAGTAGAGTATCCACGTTGAAGTTAAACAGTATTCTCAAGTCGAGAGAACTATGCAATATCATGACTTTAAGATTCCTTGTTTGACTTAGTTATATTAACCAACAGAAAACTTTTGAGTTGGTCATTTCATATTTATCCAATAACTATCAATATGTAAACCTTTAGTGCCCCCGGTAGCCATTAGTAATACACTATCCAATATTTGGAGAGCGTTACATATTCTACTCTCAATGGATGTATCGATATCTTTTCTTGAAATATCTTGACTATGAATATTTACAATAATATGTTATTTTAATGTGATAAATTTCTCATGATTACAACACTTTGTAATTACTACCACATGACATACCATTTAAGGATTTTCTATTTAATATGCTTAAATTAAGTAATAATTAATTAATATATCACAATATGACAAGTATATAATAGAAAGGCAAACACTATTTATTTCAAACGAGATTTTATTACGGAATTATTAATTTACAACAAATTACCACTACAACAAAATATGTTATTAATAACGCCATTTAATAACGCATTATTCTAAAGCGTTATTGTTTAAGCTCTTGGCTCCAAAATTTTCGTCTGCCCTCCAAATAACCATTTAACCGGTTTCTTTTCCCTCCCAAAATAACACTAAAAATTTTCATCTCCAACGAAATAACCCTAATCGAAACTATTTGCTCCATCTCCAGTCTTCACAGCCGTTCTCCTCCACTCCAATAGTTCGCTCTTCAGTAGGCAATTCGACGGCATCTGGAACCAGAGGCGGAGGCACATACAACCTGGGGAGGTTCCATGACCCTGCCAGAAATTATTAAATTATAATGCATTTCGTGGAAATAAACCCTAGCTCAAAAAGACTGTCGAAATCGCTTTAACCCTCCAGCTTCATCGTCACGTCCAATCGTCTCAAAATTCCAGCGAAGTTTGTCGCCTCTATCTCTGTGGATGCCTCCATCTATCTAAGCAACAAAATGGGTAATTTAATTTTTTGGTTAAATTAGGTAGTTTGATATATTGTTTGATGAGTTTGGGCTGTTTGTTTCATTTGTTTAAAGCTTGACGGAATAGGCTTTGTTTCACTTTAATAGAATTAGTTTGTTGTTTCAAATTGTTGTATGGATTTGAGGTGATTTAGTTTTCTGTAGCATTATTGAATACAAAATAATTAAATTTTGAGTTTGTTAAAGTTTTAAGTTTGAGTTTTAATTTTTGATTTTTCAGAACATGTTTGAAACTGTCTGCTTTACGTAAGTTGTTCAATTGTAGTACTAAAATCCAGTGCAGATCCCGTATTAAAGTTTTTTTAAACTATGAAAAATAGCATTGAGAAATAAAGTAACGCTGGCTAAGTTCCAATTTCTCATCTTTAAATCAAAGTGCAAAGCTTTGACCACTAAAGCTATGTTAAATCACTGTTTGTAAAGTGATGAATAATGACGAAATCTGAGGATAATAAGTGGATATATGTTTCAGGGATGGGAGAAATCATTCTTATCTTTAATTCCTATCAAGATAAATGATCGAAAAATATGGTGAGCTTTAATTCCTATCAAGTTAGTGGGTACAGCAATGATCAATAATTTCCTCATAGATTTATTTCTTATCTTTTTATAATAACACACTTTTATAAATTGATATGAAAGAAATAACTCAGATAAGAGCATTTAGACTTTTAATTACTCAATACTGGATTGTGATGTTTTTCCTTTTTTGGTTAGCAGGGATGAGCATACAGTGATATCCAAGCTTATGCATTTATACACTTGCAAGGTTAGGAATGTTTGTTAGACAGCAGAAACATACTTACACTGTCGGATTGTTGGAATATGTAATTCGGTATCAAGTTTTTAATGTAAGAATTAAATCTCGTTTCTGCACATTCCTCCTTGTTGCCTGTGTCATTGGAAATAATTTCATAAGCATTGAATGTAGTTTATTATCGGGTAGCAAGCTACGGAGGCGCAGAGTTTACCTACCATTGAGTGTACATTTGCATTGAAATAATGCATTTTCCTCCAGTTGATATATGTTCACAACGTTAACAGTCATGAATATATTTTAGTTTTAAATATACTCAAGTCCCTTTTTTCTTCAACTTCGGTTAATTGGTGTCAACATGATTCAATGTCAAGACTTTTAGATAGACAAATCTAAAAATATACCACTATTCATAGTGGCATGGCATCACCTGAAGTATTTATTTATTTTTCCTTGGCAAAATGAATTATGGCAAACTATTTTAGGCTTATGTTTTCTGCATTATATGCCTAGTTGTTTTGGCAAATTCTGGCTTGTAAATGCAAATTTTGTTTTAACCGTATACTATTCAGGCTTCTAAATTAAAATTTTGATTTCCTTCATTACTGGAGCTTGGCCTGCCAATTCAAATAAGATACCTATTTTTCCTATAGCTACTGTGTCTGAATAGCCATTATTTTAAACACCATTAAATAATAGCTCTATATTGCCAAAAATAAACAGTAGACATGGTATACGTGTATAAAATAATGTCTTTCTTAATAAAAATTTGAACATCGAACTAGACAAGTGATTTTTTTTTTGCTTGAATTGAAAAAACAATGCAGATAAAATATCAATTTAGACATAAGTTGTCGCTATACTATTGAATCAGTCACTGCCTTTCAAGGAACAAAAGCTACACTGTGACTTGATCAATGTTTGTTACAATATCCTTCTAGTCTCTTACATTTTGAATAATGAGGTTGGATTCAACTACCATGCACATACATAAGAAGTTGTGACCCCAGCAACATTTAAACCCATCACATGTAATTTCTTTTCTTATTTTTAGTTTGCCACCTTTTTCCTACACCCTCATAACTATGCTGTGATGAAAATTTCTTTATTTTTTATCCCATGTAATCATCTACATATGAAAATTGGTTTCTTGTCAGTCTCATTGCTAGCATAGGAGTAGTCATTTCTGATTGGTAATTGATAGTAGTTGACATTGAGCATGCATGAACTATGTTAGGAAGAAACAAATTTTTAATCAGTTCCCTCCTGAAGAAATACTTGTGGAAATTTTGCAAACAAAATACTATTTTTCATCTCAATGACATTTACTTCCAACAATAGAACAATATTTATGAGGTTAGAAGTCATCAATTTGTAGGACCCAAGTAAATATGAAATTAGTTTCAGGGCTCTATTTTTGAAATTACTTCTACCGTAGGACTATTTACATTTTTCTCCAAGTTCTAGTACATACTTTTGAAAGAAACACCAGTAGTACAAGCATAAATACGTACATATGATATACATGTATTTCTACTATAAAATCGAAACTTGAAGTTCGATTAACTACTAGTTTCTAAGACTAAAACCAAATGCTACTAGTGCTTGCATGGTGGTAGAAGCACTTAATTGTTTTGTGATTGTTAATTTCATCATTATTGTGGAAAAAATGATAGCAAAGAAAGATGCAGCATTAACAATTAAGTCACAAACGCAAGCCAAATACAGCAAAAGCATAACTCGTAAACATGCTACAGTTTCTTCATTTGTCTCAAATTAGTTTATAGCATGCCATGTCTAATTCATCATTGCAATACTAGCAACAAATTAATGTAGTTGAGAGTGTGAATTTAATTTACAATATAATGGAAGAAACCAACCAACCACCCTAATTTGTGGGGAGATTAAAAGCCAGCAAAAAAGCAGCCAGTTGCATGATTTAGATTCATAAAACTAGAGCAAGGGCTTCACCCTCTACTTTTATTGCAGAGTAATTTTTTCCTATCAGTTCTACTAAACTATAAGAGGATGTAGAGAAAATATCCTTGGGATGAACCCAAATCCCTAGAACTATACAACTATTACACATTTTGCCTAACATTTAGCGGTCCCTTCTATACCAGCTCTTAAATTTGTGAATGGCCCAACTGAGTTAAATATAGAAAAAATAGAACAAGTCCCAATTATATAAATGCATGAACACCCTTATCATTCACACTCCATCACTAATATACTACGACATGTCTATGTCTCTGCTATCTTTTGCTTTTACTGTTCTTTTGGCAATTGGTAGCTTGTGCAGTATATCAGAAGCAGCTAGCAGAATTTGGTTCGAACATAATGGGACTTACTGGTCCAATCAATGTAGTAAGACAAATTGCACGCGAATACCGTGTCTACTTCAGGAAAGTTGATGAAGAGGACCATGATTATCTGATCGAATCTTCAAACAGCATGTGAGTCCTTATTTTCAAAGGTTGAAAACTTGTATTTTTTTTTTGTTTTTTGTTTTTTTTTGTATGTGTTAACTATGACCTGTATATAGAGGTATCTCTTAGATCCAAATACAGAGGTAGTCAAGAGATAAGTGGTTAAATATGATGCATCTCATATGGTAAATGAGATTGTTAAGGAGGTGAAAAAGGCTTCTAAAGGACCTGCAGGTAAGCTAAATACTGAATTTACCTTGAGTTTTTTGTATACTTGCTTTGTTTTGGTATTTGTTAAATTATAACTATCTCCCTGGGTATGTAGTTTAGTAGGAATTAATCATTCAATGAACTTGGAGATGCCTTAACAATGTTTTCTTTATGTCATCAGCATTTTCCTAATTAGATTGACAACATTTTACCTATGCACTGTGGGGAGTTTTTGCTTTTCTATAGTTGATGGTTTCTTAATATATTTTTTGGTCTCCGGTCATATAAGATTCTCTGTAGATATAGAAAGTAATATGCTGCATACCCATTTTCTTACATGAATTCCATGGAGTATGAAAATATTATAAGAAGACATTATCCAGAAGACAAGGGCCTGATCATTGATGTTGAACCCATTGGCATCTCTCCTATAATTATGAACAAGTGATGTAACATTAGTACGGTGCTGTCAATTTGTGCAATTTTTCTCAAGATTCAGAGAAATTTCACTCTCAAATTCATGTAGAATTTCACTACTCTATTTACTTAAAAACTCATACTTGAATATCATAACTTGCAACTGTTGTAATTTAACCTGCCCCAGTACTTCTGACTTTGCTGCTGGCAAAGAAACAGTACTCTTTAAAAGAGATTTGAATGATTGAACTATCTAACTATTAAGGTATGTGGTGCAGATCAATTCAAGGCAATCAATGATGAAGGAATGCCAATGTATCAAAGGCCATTGAGTTTAGAGGTGCACGCGCTAAGCTCAATTTTGGGTTTCCAGATCAGCAAGTGGAGCTCAATTTCGGGTTTCCTGATCAGCAAGTGGCGGACCGTAGTAATAATAAGGAGAAGAAGTGTGAAGAGGAGAAGAAGGAGGTGGAGTTGGGAGGGCTGTGGGACGATTTGCAGGATTTGATGGACTTTGACGGCGGCACTCTTACTGCCTGGGACTAGTTTCACCGTTGGAATCTCTGCTTTTTTTTACGGTCGAGTTTCTGTCTAAAATGTACAGTTCACCATGAATTTTCTTGTTCTTTTAATGCAGTTTTGATGAATTTCGGTATGTGCAGTAGTTTGTAATGTGTTATCATGAATATACGTTACATTTGCTGATTATTATATTTTTTTCGTTCATACATTGTTCAAATCGTTATCTATTTAAAGAAGATTCATTTTGACTGTTATTATTAAAATGTAATAGTGGGGTGCATCAAATATATAGTAAAATAAATCATAGCTCCTAAAAAGCGTTATAACTATATGACATAAGTGCTATAAAAAGATAATGCAATGTATGAGGTTACTGCCAAAGGATAGCGGCAAATAGGCGTTATAAGTCATGCTCTTTTATAGCGGCTTCTTTATGCTATGAAATCATGCTCTTTTATAGCGGTTTTTTTTGTGTTATAAATGTGAAATTCTTTTTTATAACATGTCCATATACAGCGTTTATCAAACCGCTATAGTTGTGTTTAATAGCGGCTATATGCCGCTATAAAAGACTATTTTTCTTATAGTGTACAAAATTGCACTTAGGTAATACCCCTAACTCTATCAGGACTTAATTCTAACTTAGCCTAAAAGAAAATTATTCCATTTAGATTTAGCAATGTGTGGGTCTATATGCATGGTTATAATGAAATTGTTGCACTTACTTGATCTACACAATTTCATGTAAATCCCCTATTAATATATTGCAGAAAATCAAAGCAACCAGACATGCAATCAAGTTATTGTACATATCAAATCTAATGTTTATGCTAGCATAAAGGAAAACTAAAAAGAATTTATGGCCAGCCAATCCTCCATCCAAATAATGAAAACAGTATTACAAATCAGAGAGAAAATTTAAACCTTTTATTAGAAATGGCTAGATAACAGGCAATATTTTGCTTGCAAATCAACAAGTTCAAATGGCTTATTAGTGGAGACAAATGCTCTCACTTCTTTCATTCTACCATGAAGGCACATAAAACTAAAGTAAAATAATGCTTTGCTGGAGAATCATGGTAATGTGGTGTTAAGTGCAGACCAAGCTGCTACATAATCTATTTCATTTTATTGTAATTTTTTGTAAATGGTCCAAATATTAATAATGATTTTCAACATATTATTTGGAAACGAATATTAACTAATGATGCTCAAAATATTTATTGCACTCATTTAACATGGAGGAGCTCGGAACTGCTGTTTTCCAAATTAATGGAACCATCAGCCCTAGTCCTGATAGGCTTAATTCATTACTTTACAAAAATCATCAGGACCTTATTTAGCAGGACCTTCTTGAGGCAATGATTGGAATTCAAAGATCAAAAAAATTCATTTCAAAAATAAATCACACTTTCATATGTCTAATTCCTAAGACATCTTCTCCTACATGCATTATGAATTATAGGCCTATTTCCCTTAGTAATGTATTATATAAAAATTCCAGTCTGTTATGTAATAGGATGAAGGCACTGATGAATGGGATGATATCTTATAATCAAAGTTCTTTATTCCACGCAGACAAATTTCTGAGAATGTGTTAATTGTTCATGAGATGGTGAGAGGCTTTGGCAGGAAATCTCCATCTAATATGTGCTTGAGAGTTGATTCACATAAAGCCTATGACATAGTGAACATGTGGTTTATTCTTTACATAACGAAGTGCATGAGATTCCCACTAGAGGTGAATCTTATAAAATTGTGCATTGATTCTCCATCTTTCCCCACTCTTGTAGACGGTGTGCCTAATGGTTTCTTCTCTAGCAACATGGGGTTGAGGAAGGGGATTCTTTATCCTCTAATTTATTTGCATCACAATGGAATGTCTTACTATCTTATTTGATTTGGATTTTACAAAAGGGGACATTCAACATATATTTTACTTTTATCCTATCATTACTCATTTAATATATGAACATGACATATTAGTAATGCTACTTATGGAAATGTAGAGTGTACTTCAAAATCATGAATGTTGTTAAAAATTACATTGATTTAACAATGAGTGAGCACAAGTCAACTTTTTTTTGGCAAGGGGATGAGAATTAAAGATATCATCTGTTGGCTACTAAAGGTGAAAGCTGGAGAACTTCCTATCACGTATCTGAGAGTACCTCTTTCTTCTTCTAAGTTAATGGTTAGGGACTTTGGTTTTCTTAATGACAAAATAAATAAAGAATGCGGTAAGTGGAATAACATATTTCTCCATATGGCTGGGAGAGCTAAATTAAACAAAGCTGTTATCCAACCTATGATTTCATTTTGGTTTCAACTTGGACAATGTCCAACAAGTGATATAAATAAAACTAATTCTACTTGTGCAGACTTCTTATGGTATGAAAAGGTACATTATATGAACCGATCATGCATTACTAAACTAAATTGGAAGGGGGGCTTGGTATAAGGAAGGTTGAAGACATGCTTCAGGCTTCAACTATTAAACTTTTATGGAACTTCCTTATTGAAGACTCTTTATGAGCCATAAGGCTAGAAAGAAGATATTGTTATAACAAAAAAAATTTGATTGTACAAGATGACAATAATGCTTCATACTCAATGTTGTAGTATATGTTAATTAAGATTTGAAGTTTATCTCCAGTAGCCTACCAAAGAGACTAAGAGTAGGGACATTTGAAAAAAAGATGATTGCATGTTTCATTCCCTTGGTTGCACAGTTTACATTTTCGATTAATAACTATATTCTATTTTCTTATCCTCTCCAATGTAATTAATTTATTATCTTTACCTAGTAAAGTGCATATCGACATCTTGGATGAACAAGTAGTATTCCAAATATGCTTACTCCATTTTGGTTCATTATGTTTCTTCCTGGCAAAATTCCATGTAGAAAAGAATGAAAATGACCATTATTTTGAAGTTTCTAGACCCAAAAATCCTCATCCCGGTTTTGATTAATTGGGATGTTATTTATTTACTAAATTATATGAGGAGGCGAATCAGAGTTGTCTACTCTCCATTGTCCATTGGAAATCAGAGAGGAGACATTCCTATTGGGGCCTTCAATGATTGAGATAGATTGCCACCCTCAACAAGTCTTTCAGTGAGAGGCCATTGACCCAAGAGTCGAACTATAAACTTGTGCTATCACCATTTGCTATATTCTTTTCCATGATACCACCTATTCGTGATTGTGTTTGAGTAACAATTTCCATGTATACGAAGAGTTATTATCTGTATGAGTTTTCCAAAAGTTTTTATTTTTACAGTATCTATTATTCATCAATTGTACCCATAGACGGTCATTTTGCAGAAATCTCCATGTAAGTTTTACAAATACTTCCTAAATAACAACGACTTTAATTTTTCTTATTTCTACCCCCTTCCTCTTATTTTGGTTTGCACATGTTGTTCCAACTTATATTGTGATGTTTATTTTTCCAAACAAAGCTGGAACAAATTGGGTTCAATTTAATAATGACAGAGTGTAACGACTAATATTTTGACAATCGATATTTAAACAATTGATTTAAATATTTAATCGTTAATAAAATGAAACCCCAAAAATGTGATCTTTCGCATATGGCTGAATCAGGACTTGAGACAACTTTCATTAAGTTTGGATTGACGTTTCGAATTAAAACGAGTATAAGAATCTCTATATTTGAAGATCGGATGATCCGATGGCTGAAATGATCTCGAAATATGCGAAATTAGCATTTTGAGGTGCGGTCTCAGATGGTGACGAGATTTGAACCGTATGATCTGAAAAAATGAGGTGATGTATGCAGACGAGTTTCATGACAATCGGACGCGTTGTGTGATCATATGGATTCAAAACGTACGAGCATTTATTTGAGAGAATAAATAAACCGAATATAATAATATTATATATATATATATCCCAAAATTTGGATCTCCCTCCATTTTTTTCAAATCCATTTAATGTCCATTGCCTGGGAAAGAAAATCCATGGCCACCTCTTAAATCATCTTCAAAAATTAATATCTCCAATTCCGCTTAACGATAAATTGCGAGATCGAATGCATTGAGATTGTATGGATGAGAGTTTCATGATGATCGTGGTGGAATTTTGATTTACCATCGTTGGTCGAGATCAACCTCCTTGCCATGAAACTAGGGTTTGAGATTGTTGGATCTCGGGGCGACGACAGGCGGATCGGCGATTGACGTTGGAATCTCCACAATGACGCGCACCTTCACGTCAGATCCGATTGCTCTATGCAAAATGCATCATAAAGCCTGGCAAACATGTGGCATTAGGTCGACTTCACCAAGGCCTGGTCAAGTTCGTGCATTTTGGTACTAGGTCGTAGAGAGCGCGAAGAGAGGCAATTTGGCGAAGACGGACAGGGATTTCGTTGATTATCGAGTGAGAAATCGATGGAGCAAGAGAAGGAAATGTGCACGGCCATGTTTCTTGTGCACGTACAGGCTATGGTGGAAGAAGGATTAGGGGTTTAATCAAGGTAGTTAAGGATTTAATTAATTAATTAATTAACTAGTTACTCTCAATTCTTATATCGATCATATCTTTTGCATATGAGGTCCGTCTTGGATGTGGTTTCTTGCGTTGAACTCGCTATGGCGAGATCTACATTTTTGCACTAGTTTGGATAGATTTTATAAAGGTGAGTAATATTGTCACTCACCATACTATGATTGGTTGTATAGTATTAGATTGATGCTCGGGAATGATTTTTGGTTTTAAAATGTGATTTTCCTATACTTATATAGCTGCTAGATTTTAAAAAAGAAAATAAAATTGTTTTAAAATGATTTATAAATAATATCACATATTTTCCATCGGCGTGCCATAGTTAGGGAATTATTAGATTTGAGCTATTATTGATATGATTTCTCACAATGGTTGATATGGACGGATTATACATGTTGTATGGATGTTGCTTTGGATGTACATATGGTTATTGGATGTATATTTGGTTGTTTGGCTTATTTGGCTGTTTTGGTTGAAAATGCTAATTAGCGGTGATTGGATTTTAGGTAGTATCTTGTACATTAGGGTTTCGTACACATGAAAACGTAATGAATGAGATAAGTTGTAGAGGAGGGTTAGGATACGTGCCGATGGATCCAGATTTCAAGATGGATGCCGAACGTTTGTACTTACCCGTTCGATTTGTACTTACCTATTCGGTTAAGTATAAGACCAAGGTGGTTGGTATTGGCCATTGCAAAGTGGTCAATGTCCATCACTATTGTTGATTGGGGATTTGGCCGATCTTTGGCCCATGTGTTGATAAGATTTCATGGTGCACGACTTGGGGGTTTATTCGTGCGATCGACTTAGAGTTTTGATGTTGTTACTCTATGGGTGAGAGATATAGATAGCGAGGCGATGGTGTGACGCTTCAACATGAGAGTTGACACTTCGGATGTTGGCTCATGTTCGGAGTAGGTTCCAAGGTAGATAGTTTAAGACTCTGTAGATTGTGCTGGAGGTGTTGGCTCGTTCACATCACGGGGGATGGCGATGTACAGCATGATGGATTTGTATCTTCGGTTTGTGGCTCATGGGGGTAGCAGGTGTCGAAGTTAGCCACTTTGTATCTTCAGCTTGTGACTCGAGTAGGGAGTAGGTACTAAGGAGGCTCGTGGTGGGAGTTGAGGAGTGGAGGAACGTAGGGGTTGTTCCTTGTAGATAGAGGAAATTGGATTGAGCTAGTAGGGCTCGAATCTGGATTGAGTGAGTAGGGCTCGGATGGATGTGCATGTGTTGAGGGATCATTGATGACTCAGAGGTTTTCTATTGTACTCGAAGCAGGAGTATTGTATAGTGGAGACGCCCATGGATTGGTAGCGAAGATTCGTATACCCTAGACCCATGGAGGCTGGGTCTAGTGTCCAGCTTTGGGCTACGAGACACATATCCAGCTTTGGGCTGTGAGATACGAGAGTATGATAGAGAACTAAGATTACCACTAGTCCCTGGCATAATGGTATAGCCATATGAGTTATTGTAACGACCCGATTTTTCGACGCCCGAAAGTCGACATCAATACGCCCACTATATCAAATGCTGAATCATCGAATGCCGGAAAACCGATTCATTAGGGTTAAAGAAGAAGAAGATAGAAGAAGAAACAGAAACAATATCAGAATCTCACATTCGAAGCGGAACAACATATAATAGATAAATGAATAATCTTTAAAACAAAGAACTATATCAGTTCATACAATACATCATCAGAGTTTACAACAACAACACACAAACTGGCAGTTATAATAATCTGCCCTCATAACAGAATACACAGCGGAAAATACATAATATAAGTGATACGTCTCTCCATCCAGCTTGCCTCTTGAGCTCCACATCAATCCATTCAGAATTCAGCTGATAACCTGACTCTAGACTGCCCGTGTGGAAAATTATGGGCACCCAGAGTTTAGAAAGGGAACAATAAACTCCGAGTCAGTCATGGGACTGGTGTGAGATCTTAAAACAGTTATTTGCACAAAGGAATAAAAAGAAATCCGCTATGCTTTTGGGAAATGAAACTACCATAAGTAAATGGCAGGTTATACAACTAAAACCGTACAGGGCGCGTATTGTATCTTTGGATTTCCCACAAATGATCAGGCTAAGGAACTTCCTACACCACATGGGTACGCCTCTGAAGGGACGCTCCGAGAACCTAACCGGGTCTCTACCAACACAAGGCCGAGTTATCTCACGCTTCTTGTGCAATAAAGTTGTAACTAGATAACTCCACACACGAGTATGTCATCCCGGTCGTTACCGACCTTTATCCGAGGATCCTCAACACCAACAACCACAAAGTAATAAATTTGCAGCAACCACACAAGTTAAGTATCTAGGCTCCATACCATGATACCACCTTTTTTCAGAAGGAAATGGACATAACCTGAGGGAGCTACCCCCAAACAACCTTGCTGCATCCTTCCTGTTTCGACCATTTCGGGTTGTGAGGTCCGACGAAGTCTCATCCACAAAGCTACGCTTTTCACAAAAGCCATGCTTCGATCAACAAATGATCAGCAACACTTAACATGCCACATTACCAAATTGGGAATATATCACTAGTAATAATCAACTACATAACCTCTGAGCTCATACGTCTCAGAGAAGGGTGTTAAGCTAAGAGAATAAATTCTCCGCCACCAACAGAAATGTATTTGATAGAAACCAGCTTTACATCTCAAAGTGTAACGTCAAACATACATCCATACAAGTCCGTTTCGGGTTCGAACGGAACCGAAGGCACTTCAAAGAAGCCCTTGCAATCCGGATATTCACTAATCACGTCCGGACTCCCCGTCACAAAGGGTGATAAAAATCTCTATACCGGAGAAAATCGGTGCAGAGACATTCGACAAGTAATCCTTTCGTTTTCAAAAATACTCAGTCTTCAACACCATCTTCAAATGCAATCCCATTTCGCCGTATCATTATTCGGAATGGGTTTTATGACATAAAGTCCTCTCCTGGCTTAACCGAATAATGAGCGTTTATTTTTAAAAACACATGGATACACAAGTCACAAAGATTCACTATTAAGATTCGATGTGGGTTTCGGATAACCATCAGGAATCCGACTCCCTGTCGCATCAAAATTCAAATGTCGTTTAAAGGCCAATATTGATAGTCGGTTATTTAACTATCAATCACTATTCACAACAATCACCAGATTTTAAATAATTTTTCCCTAATTATTTATTTTCAAAATATCTTCGCAAGATATATTTTAACACTCCAACACTTTGAAAACCAATTTCAAATCACTTTTCTTTTGCGTAATAAATTTCCAAATGTTTATTTACTTCCACTGAAAATTTGCCGAGTCTGAATACTTCAAAATGATTTAAATCACTTATCCAAAAATATATGTACTTGGATACATTAAAAATAAAAACTATTTTTAAACACTTTATTTAAAACATTAGTTATGAAATTTAATATCAATATCTCATATAAAAACTCAAGTACAAATAATTTTAAAAATGAAATTATTAGATAGTGTATAATTATTTAAATATCCATTTTCTAAATCAAATCTCAATTTGATCTTTAAAATAATCACTTCTATAATTAACCAAATAAATCTTTACTTTAAAGATTTGAAAACAACTTAAGAAAATAATTTCTCCAAAATATCATTTTTAAAACCATCCTTAAAACTTTCAATTTATATTTATTAGCTACTTTGAAAACATACTCGGCTTTCCAGTGAAAATACACTTTCCATTTCAAAATGATCCATTTAAATCAATTAATAAATCTTTCTTGATTTATTTCAATTTACATTTCAAATTCGTAATTTCTTTCCACACCTTTTAAAATAAACCAATATTTATTTATTTTTAAAACAAATAACCCATTCCTTTATAAATTTCCATTGTGAATTTACATTTCCAAATATCCATTGATATACAATTTTCAAATCGATTTCCAAATATTCACTTTCAAACACCAAATCAAATTCAAATTTGATTTCCAAATTCATTTCATACACAAAATCAAATTAAAAATTGATTTCCAAAAATTTATTACCTTTTCAAATAAATCTTTACTTTAATTTTCAAAAATCCAATTATATTTATTTCTGGTATCCTACGATACAAAAATATATTTGGCTAAACTATAGCCTTCAATAAATTTCAATCACTAATATAATCATTCATAGATTATCAATTAATCACATCACAACATGTGAAATAAATTCAACAATTTGAGGAATCTAGTTGGATCCCTCCAACCTGTTTCCCTGCATCCACAGATGTTAGCACAACAATTAAATACCAATTCCACTTCGAGGTGGAATATCGCGGTATATGGGATTATATAATATCATCTGCTATTATGCGGCGCATAGGGCCTCCTCCGCTATATAATGCGGGAAATCAATCACTCCAAATATATATATATATACACTACTATCATATATACTATCATCCAACAGATAAATTATTAAATTCATCCAAGCACATCCAAACAATCAATCAATAACTGAAATTTCAATTATTTTAATTTGAGTGAGAAGATCTCACATTTGCTTTTGTTTTTGGCAATCCATTTCCCTCACGACTTGTTTTCTTCACAGTATTAGACCTTGTATAAACATTTAGATGATTTTATTAATATTCGAATCAATCGAATAATTAATTTCCATTTAATAAATTTAATTAACCAAGGATTTAATTTTATCGAATGATTGATTTTAATCAAATATTTAAATTTTAAACAAATTCTTTTTAAAATGAGAACATGCATGAGGATATATATACATTTATTAAGTTAAAAACAAAATTATTTTATTCTTTTCTTTGAAAATAATCTATATAGGTTTTAAAAATCTATTTTCTCAAACTTTATTTATATAAAATATCTTCTATTTCCATAAATAATCACAGTAATTTACTTTACTGTGTATATACAAATATTTAAATTTATTTTCAAATTTAAATTGAATGAAACAAATTGTAAATACCTTACTGTAAATTATTAGCATGAACATTACTTTTGAACGAGGCCATAAATTTTTATTTTGAATGAGCTCGACTTTGATTTACGTTTGAAGATGGGAAGCGCGGACATTTTTTCGCTTTTGATCTGTAGATTAAGATTTTCGATTTTTAAACGAGGCTTCGGCCATTATTTTTACTTCTGAGAATTTTGTTTCCGATAAAAAAGGAAAGAAACGATTTTATATTTTTTATATTTTCTTTTTAACAAACGAACGCGTGTAATAACATTTGCCAAGTGTTCGAATTTTCCTCAACGTGTCAATTTGCCCCAAATATGTGAATATAATTAAATTTAAATTTAAATTCAAATTGCTTCGACAAACGCAACTCAAAATCTCGATCTCCAATCAAAGCGTGCTGCTAGGCGTTTATAATATTAAACCCCTATTTCGAACGCAATGGAATAGGTTTCGAGTCCAAATTCGATCTTATGGAGAAGATAGCTTTTTGAACCAGTTATAAAATTAAACTTCGATATAATTTTCAACGCGTTTTCTTATCGTACGGCCACACGACAACTCCAAATGCTATGGAAATTGAAATCCGATAATAATACAATATTACAGATCTAAAGGAACTGGTTTCGTCGAATTCCGAGACTGTGCCTTGGAAGGCTATTTTTAAATATCGATTTAAACGATAAAATTTCAAACTAAATAAATAGCTTTCGAATTCAATTTTAAAAGTTCTTTTACCTTCAGTATTATCAATATGAATTTTCTAAGCCTTTAAAATATTTTTAACAGGCATAAAACTGAAGATTCAATATTTTTCCCAGTTTCAATAATCAAATCCAAAAATTAAATTTTCCAAATCAACAGTGACATTTGAAATTCATATTAAAATTAACTATTAAATATTTAAAATCAATTAAATATTCTAATTTCAAATGTCCAAAATTCAGGGTCGTCACATTCTTCCCTCCTTAAAAGAATTTCGTCTCGAAATTACTAGTTTAGAAGAATGATCCATAACCCGTTTATTAATTTCCCATAATCAAATAGTTTTATCAACTTTCCAAAACAAATCTTTTTATTAAAGACACATTAGCCCTCTTATTAACTTCCCAAATTCAACCATAAGTTTCAAACAATATTATTTTCTCAACAATTTAAATTTAAATTCAAATTTTAAACTATCCAAATTTCTCAAAACTTTTCTAACTCTCTAAATTTTCAAAAAATTTCGCCAACGTCTCCTTTGCGCGGCTAGCTCGGTATGACTACAAAATGTCCATACGGATCCCCAGATTTCAAAAGAAAACAAAATTCCAAGTGGCTAGATCAGAAAAGGATCAAATTTCATATTGAAATTTAAATACATACCTTTTGTCGAGCAATTAAATTTTATCTTCGAAATCAAAAATCCAATTCCCTCTTCCTTTATAACCCCTGTATATTTTACTTAACAATAATGTCCAATTACAACATTCAAAAATCTTTTTTCACATTTATATTTTGATTTCTATCCACTTATTCACAATCACCATTTTACAACTTCCCGTTTAATCTTCATTCACTTATTAACTTAGAATATTTCCTCAATTCCAAATTTTACTTAAGAATTTCACCATTTATTTCTTAAGTTCAATGTAAATATTTACATACTTCTTATATTTATTTTCACTTCACTACCAAAGTTATAAATTCATTTCCATTCAACTTTGCATTTTCAATTCCATTTGAATTCAATTTACAATTTCAATTCTATTTGAATTCTGTTTATCTTAAAATTCTGAATACTGAATTTTTTTATCAACTATCTTTCATTCATATCTAATCCATATCATTATTTTAAATTAGTTTCATTTACTAATGAAAGTCTATATGAGTGGATCGTATAAGATATATGCAAGTATAAACAGCTAACTATATAATATAACTTGATAAACGATAGTAGCAAAGTAAATGAAAATAATCACACCGGTATTTTATACTGGTTCAGACCTCCCGTCCTACGTCCAGTCCCGAAGCTCCTCTTCGGAATTTCCTTTCAACTAATCCTCACTTGACCCGGAGGAACATGTTTACAATTGCAGAGTTTCTTTGTCAAGAATGTGTTCTATAACACGGATGTTGACTATTGAGTACAAATGCTTCCAATATATATATCTATCTAGAGAATATCTGAATGAGGAGTTTTGTATATATGGAAGAGTTAAATACAGGTAGTTGATTGCTTATAAATCAGGAATAAATCAGAGTACAAGAGATAAGAGCGTAAGTGAGTAAGGTGAAATCTTCTCTTGAATTCCTGATGCTATTTATAGTGATGAAGAGTCTCTATGTGTAGTTGCCTTCATTAACAATCGTTG
Organism: Allium fistulosum; assembly: GCA_030737815.1. NCBI lineage: Eukaryota > Viridiplantae > Streptophyta > Magnoliopsida > Asparagales > Amaryllidaceae > Allium > Allium fistulosum. Next base: position 698,141,952 of record CM060904.1, read on the forward strand.
TATAGTTGCTCCTGTTGGCGATGAAGAGTTGCAGTGAAGAGGAGTGGATGTGTCTCTTCGGATGTGACAGTTGGAGTTTGAAATTACACAGTCGAGCCCATTTTCAAACGTCTGGAAAGTGACCTCAGACGTCTGACCTTCATATGTTTTTTTGTGTCTGGTAGCATTTCAGACGTCTGAGTTTATAATCCAGACATCTGGTCTTTTCTTCTGTTTTATGTCTGGATGTATGGCAGACGTCTGAGTTCAGAATCAGATGTCTGGTTTCTTCTGAGTTTGTGAACCAGAGAACTTAACCAGACGTCTGGCCTGTGCACTCAGACGTCTGGATTGGTGCATGTTGCTTTTTTTATGTCTGTATCACTTCTTATCCGATTCTCTCGACTTGTAGCCTCTTGATACTTCTTTTGAGTCTTGTTCTTGTCTTTTTGGTGATGTTTCTATATCAACTTCCTGTATATGTATATTTGTTTTCCATTGCATAGTTGTGATCATCGAAACCAAGGAATTAATTTCCTAACAATCTCCCCCTTTTTGATGATGACAACTATTCAATGTACTTATATATATATTTTAAATCTCCCCCTGAATATGTGCTTAGTTTTGTTGTTAAGATTATATATATTTCTCCTCCTTTGACATTATCAAAAAGAATATATAAAAGTTCAAGCCAAAAAGAAATTTTCATTAATAATAATAAGGAGTTACATCCATAGATATGAACAGAAACGAAAATAAAAACCTAAATTCTAGAGTTCCTTAGGAGAAGCTTGTTTTGGATCATCTTCCTTTGGTTTGTCAGAAGTGCCTGGCTTAGAAGGAGATGTCAAAGCTTTGTTGGAAGGATCATCGTCAAATAATTTAGAGTGTTTTGTAGGAGGAGAGGGTACATGAGTAGGCCAATCCTCAGAAGGTGGTGAAGGACCACGAACTCGCTATAGAACCTCTTTTAGAACTGATAGGACAGTGGAGAGAGAGTCTTCGACTATGGCTAGTCGTGTAGCAAATGAAGTTTCAAAATTTTCGATTCGCCTAGCCAAGTACTTTTGATTTTGAGATAATATATGTTGATTTCTGAGTGTAAGATTTCGAATACTTTCATTAGGATCCAATTCTAGTCGAGTCTCTATAACGTCTTCTTGTCCTGGATAGTCAAATGGAGCGGGAGGAGGAGGAGTGATTTCTCTATGTTGTTCTGGCTCTTGAGATGGATTAATGTTTTGTTGAGGAGGAGGCTCAACTCTTCGAGAGTGGCGATTGTGTGTCCAATCTTCAAAAGACATATATTCTGGTGGAATTTCAGGTAAGTGCATCAAAGAGAAGAATTTGGTGGAGGCATACTTCGTTGAAATTTCTTCAAAAGTGGATAAATAAGATGGAATATTATGTGCACGAAGTAGCCTCATAATGTAGGTAGAGTAGATGATTGATGGCCTCGATCGATTCCAAAATTGTTTTAGTTCATCGAATATGAATTTTGCCCAATTAATTCGAGTCCCGCTAAAGAGAGCATAAAGTGCTTTGTGCTCCAATTCTGTTATTTGCTCGTGACTCCACATTCGCGGAATAATTGTATTGATTATCATCCTTGTTAGGAGCCGAGCTTTCGGACGCAAATATTTTGAGGCAAATTTTGGCATTTCATCCTCCCATATTTGATGTGTAATACTATTCCAAGGCTTAAATCGCATATCCGGAATGTTGTGTAGGTCTTCGCCGGTGTCGGAGCATCCCAAAGTTCTTCCTATTATTCCCGGAGTTAACCTAATCGTGTTTCCATAAATGCTCGACCATAACCAATTATCTTTGTCCTCTGTATTCCATACTGAAGTGCTATCTAGATTGGCGTAGAATAAGAAGATAGCTAGTTGTTCTATTTGAGTATCATTGGATTGAAATGAAATTAGGGTATCTACACCAGCACTTTCACACAATTCATCCAAATCGTACATAGGAAATTTTAAGAGATTATAAAAGGTCCTGTGTGAATTTTCTTCTTTTTAATTTCTTCATACCTCTTTATAGAATGAGGAGCTTTATTCATCCAACGTTCTATTTGCTCATCGGAACACACTTGAGGGTTTGAAGACGTCGCAGTTTGATCTTGTTTTCGTTTTGGAGCTTTGATGTTCTTTGTACGAGGAGGCATTCTGATATCGACGTGATTTAAGGCGGAATTTGAAGTTTAATTGCAAATCGGCAGAGAGGAAATTTAATTTGAATTTGAAAAGTATAAAAAATGACGTTCTTTTGGGGTTATAATAAAGGTCGGTTGAATTCCAAACGTCTGAAGCTGAAAGCAGACGTCTGGTTTGCCCTAAAGATTATACAGAACACTCAAACAGACGTCTGTTTGTTATGAGTTAGATGTCTGATTTGATATATTGAAAATTGTAGAGGCAGAGAGATTAATCAGACATTTGGATTTGTACATAGACGTCTGTTTTGGTTTAATTGTGAAACAGATAATTAAGTCAGACGTCTGGAAATTAGTTTAGACGTCTGAATTATTCTGAATGTTCTTTTGAAGAAGGCAGAGCTTCATTTCAGACGTCTGATATATGCACAGTGCTTAAAGTTGTGACATATATCAGTGAATCAGACGTCTGAAGACAATAGTCGGACGTCTGAAAGGAGCAATTTTGCTAAAAATAGTATAAAATTGATGGTTATATTTATTTATCAAATGTACATATACATATACAATATAATAACATATACAAATATACACTAATTAAATTTATTTTTATTTATTAGGCGACGGAGTTTTAGGATTTCCTGAGTCGTTATCCTTCCATGGTTTAAGTGGAGACCATATATTCCTACGTTCGTGGGTCCGTGGGGAGCCAGAATATCGTCTTGGGGAAGGATCTGAAGGAGTGCGATACGAAGAAGATGGATCTAATGAACTACAAGGTTTTGGTAGTGGTTCATGTACATCTTTCTTTCGTGATGAGCAAAACTTCATCGCCACTTGTTCTAGAAAACTTAGTCTTTGTGCCGTAACCTTCTGTTCGAAATAAAGTTCTCGTTGAAGATCCATCTGTTGTTTTTGGTAATGATGAATTTCATCAATTTTCTCCTTTGTATTAGGAGAGATAAACAAGGATCTTTTAGTTTTCTTATTCTCTGGAGTAAAATCCGTATGATACGAGGACCACCTATTTGTCGGTTCTTGCTTTGGTGTAGGTGTCGAAAGGCGTTGTGGTGTGTCTACAGCGCTGTCTGTTGACGGTGTGGAGACGGAGATAGATATATAGGAACTCCCAGAAGACATTGTTTTAAATTTGAAGAATTTGATACTTTGTATATATTTGTGATATAACCATGTGTATTTATATATGATGAAAAAAGGTTATTTATAGAAAAACTAATTTTCTAAAATTTTAATGGTTTTAGAAATTCAGTAATTTGTGGTAATGAAGAGGTGAACTAAATTTAGATTTTAATTCAATTTTAGTTAAGGTCTTGAAGTGAACAAATTCCTAAACTTCGTCTGAGTTTTATGAAAGTTTGTTCGTTTAATGGTTTTGTAAATATGTCGGCTACTTGATTTTCGGTACTTACGTATTCTAAAGATATAGTTCCTTTTTCAACATTGTCTCGTAAAAAATGATGTCGTATATCTATATGTTTGGTTCGTGAGTGATTAACAGGATTTTTTGACAAATTTATAGCGCTTGTGTTATCACAATATATTGGAGATTTATTGATAATTTTACCAAAGTCCATTAGTGTTTGTTGCATGTATATTACTTACGCACATGCTAGAGCTGCGGAGATGTATTCAGCTTCACAAGTAGATAACGAAACACAATTTTGCTTTTTACTAAACCACGAAACTAAAGACTGTCCGATAAAATGACATGTTCCACTGGTACTCTTACGGTCTATTCTACAACCACCAAAATCCGCATCGCTATATGAGACAAGTTCAAACGGTGATCCTTTAGGATAAAACAAACCATAATCTTTAGTACTAGATAAATAACGTAAAATGCGCTTAACAGATCGTAGATGAGACTCTTTTGGTTTAGCTTGAAATCGAGCACAAAGACATACACTCATCATAATATCTGGTCGACTAGCCGTTAAATATAGTAAAGAACCAATCATGCTTCGATATAACTTTTCATCAAAATCTTTTCCATTTTCATCTTTTTCTAAGTGAATAGTGGTACTCATTGGTGTTGGTTTACTTGAAGTTTTATCCATTTGAAATCGATGTAATAAATCGTTACAATATTTTTCTTGGTGAATAAAAATTCCATTTTCTAGTTGTTTTATTTGTAATCCTAAGAAGAAATTTAATTCGCCCATGTGTGACATTTCAAATTCATTTGTCATAATATTTGAAAAATCGTTACATAGCCTTTCGTTGGTTGAACCAAAGATGATATCATCAACATAAATTTGTACAACTAAAATGTCGTTATTTTCTCTTTTAATAAATAAAGTTGTATCTATTTTACCTATATGAAAACCAGATGTTATTAGATGGTTTTTAAGACGTTCGTACCATGCACGAGGTGCTTGTTTTAATCCATATAGTGCTTTATGTAATTTAAAAACATGATCGGGATATTTTTCATGACCAAAAAGTGGTGGTTGTTCGACGTATACATTTTCTTTAATAAAACCATTCAAAAAAGCACTTTTGACATCCATTTGAAATAGTTTAAAATTGTTATGAGTTGCAAAGGAAAGTAAAGTACGAATGGCTTCTAATCTTGCTACCGGTGCAAAAGTTTCATCGTAATCTATGCCTTCTTCTTGATTGTAGCCCTAAGCAACTAGTCGTGCTTTATTTCTAACAATATTTCCATTTTCGTCCGCCTTGTTTTTAAATACCCATTTTGTTCCTATTACTGATTGATCTTCAGGTCTTGGTACTAATTCTCATACGTTATTACGTTCAAATTGATGTAGTTCTTCTTGCATAGCTATTATCCAAAAATTATCATTTGAGGCTTCTTTATAATTCTTTGGTTCAAAGTTTGATACAAACGCTATATGGCTTATTTGATTTAGTTGATTTCTAGTAACCCTTGAATTAAGATCTCCAATTATATTATCTATTGGATGATTCTTAAGAATCCTAGGAGATGATAAAATAGCGTTATTTTGTATACTGGCTTCATTATTACTAGAATTTGTTGAATTTGTTAGTGGAATAATTTCTTCTTCATCATTAGTTTGTTGTTTGAAAGGATTTTCGTCGAATGAGACATGTAAACTCTCTTCTATAGTATTATTCTTTTTATTAAAAATTCTATATGCCTTGCTACGATCTGAATACCCAACAAAGATACCTTCATCGGCTTTTGGATCAAATTTTCCAATTTATCTTTTGTATTTAATATAAAACATTTTGAGCCAAAAGTTTTAAAGTATGATACTTTAGGTTTTTTACCAAAAATTATTTCAAAACAAGTTTGTTTAGTCATTGGGCGAATAGTTACTCGATTCAATACATAACAAGATGTAGCAATAGCTTCGGCCCAAAAGTGTTTTGGTAATCCGCTACTATTTAATAATGTTCGAGTGCATTCTTGTAATGTACGATTTTTTCTTTCTACGACGCCATTTTGTTGGGGTGTACGAGGAAAAGAAAAATTATGAGTTATTCCTTTTTTATTGCAAAAATTTGAAAAAAGATCATTTTCGAATTCTCCTCCATGATCACTTCTAATATTTTTAATTTTCAAATTCATTTGAGTTTTAATTCGTTTTGCAAATATTTTAAACATACCAAAAGTATCGCTTTTATGTTTTAGAAATAAAGTCCATGTATATCTTGAAAAATCATCGACTATTACGAAAACATATTTGTTATGATTAATAGATCTTATTTGTGTTGGACCAAATAAATCTAAATGTAATAATTCTAATGGTTGTTTTGTAGAAATATTATTTTTAGATTTAAACGAGCTTTTCTTTAGTTTACCAATTTGACAATCGTCGCATAAATTTTCTACTTTGTAACTTATTTTAGGTAACCCTCTTACTAATTCATGTTTAGCTAACTTATTAATATTCTTAAAATTAATATGACAAAATCGTTTATGCCATAACCATGGATCATCATGTTTGGCAGTTAAGCATAAGTTTGAATTTTTATTAATATTCATGTTTAATACATAAATATTTTTGTTTCTAAAACCTTCAAAAATGAGTTGTTTGTTATTATCTAAAATATTACATCTATCTTTTTCAAAATTTATTTGAAAACCTTTATCACATAATTGACTAATGCTTAACAAGTTGTGTTTTAAATTTTCTACTAGTAAAACATTTGTAATAATAGGAGAGTTAGATATACCAGAGTTGATGACTTCTCCAATGCCTATGACAAATCCCTTTGAATTGTCTCCAAATGTTACCGTTCCACCATCGATGTATGTTATATTTGATAACATTTTTGAATTTCCGATCATATGTTTGGAGCAACCGCTATCTAGTATCCATTTCTCCTTATTTTTTATTTTGGGTACCTGCAAGATAAAAAATGTTTTAATTGGTACCCATATATTTGATTAGGGTCCTAATTGTTAGAGGAAGGTAGCCACAACCAAGATGGTTTGGTACCTTTATAAATATAGTTTTTATTATAGACTACATTTTCTAAGTAATTACTGATATGCTTTTGTCTAATCAAATTATTATTTGTTTTAGGAACCCAAATTTTCATATTTTTGGTATTCAATTTTTGTTTAGATAAACTTCTAGCTTCTATATAATTAATATTTTTAGCATTATTTCCCTTTTGTTTAGAACATTTTTTAAATCCTATTCCATTTCTATTACCTGATGGTTTTGATGTTTTGATAAGATTTTCCAAATCTTGTTTTCCTTTGTTGAATTTTGATACATTATTGGTAATTTTATCTAATTTTTCTTTTAATTCTCTAATTTCTATTTTCAATAATTCAATACTATTTTTAAAATCAACATTTTCTTTTAGCAATTTTTCTTTTTCTAGGGTAATGTTCTCACTTTTTATCACATTATTTCTTAATTTTTCTTGAGATATTTCAAGTTCTTCTTCTAAAATAGATTTTTCATCTTTCAACATTTCTACTTCAAGTTCTAATCTATTTATTTTTACTATATATTCTTTGTTCAATTTTTTAATTTGTCTAAATTTATCATCTAATTCCATGCTAAGTTCAAATAATTCTTCATAGCTAAGTTCCGGACATACCTCATCTTTTTGTGCCATAAAACATACATTAGCTTGTTCTCCGTCACTATCGCTATCACTTTCTGAAGATGAAGAATCGGAGTCATCCCATGTTACTTTGAAAGCTTTCTTCTTTTTGAGTTTTTCAAATTTGCTCTTCTTTTTATCATTGTTAAGTTTTGGGCAATCCTTTTTCATGTGTCTGTATTGATCACATTCATAACACTTAATTTGAGATAGATTTGTTGAGTTGGTCTTTCCTTCTTTTTGAAACTTGGTCATCTTTCTAAATTTCTTGAATCTATTATAGTTTTTGGCAATAAATACTATCTCATCTTCATCTAAATCTGAGTCATCATTCTTTATTGATGGAAATGCTATATTCTTCTTCTCCGAATTTAATTCTTTACGTGCCTGCAAATTAGCTTCATAGGACATCAAATTTCCTATCAACTCTTCAACTTTGAGAGTAGAAAGATCGTTAGCTTCTTCAATAGCTAATACCTTTCTTTCCAAATCAGGTGTTAAAGAGTTGAGTATTCGAGAAACTAAATCAAAATCAGTAAACTTAACTCCTAATGCCATCAGATCATGTTGAATAGTTTGAAATCTAGAATACATGTCTACTATAGTTTCATTTTGTTTCATTTTAAATGATGAAAATTGGTTTTGTAAAATTGAAATTTTAGTTTGTTTGACCTTTGTTGTACCTTCATGTGTAATTTGTAAGGTACGCCAAATATCAAATGCAGTTGTACATAACATGACACGTGAAAATTCATTTTTGTCTAGTGAGCAAAACAAAACATTCATAGCTTTAGCATTATTTGATGGTAAGGTCTTTTGTGCATCGGTCCATGTGTTCATAGCAGTAGTTGGAGCTTCATATTTATCTTGAGTGGCTGACCAAATTTCTAAACCATTAGCTTCCATAAAAATTCTCATACATGTTGACCAATATGAATAATTAGAACCATTAAAAAGTGGGGGTCGTGCAGTGGATTGTCCTTCTTGAAAAATACTTGCCATGTTAGAATGATTAAAAAACGTGTTACTGTTCTTTTAAACAAACCTTGCTTTGATACCAATTGAAAGTCTATATGAGTGGTTCGTATAAGATATATGCAAGTATAAACAGCTAACTATATAATATAACTTGATAAACGATAGTAGCAAAGTAAATGAAAATAATCACAACGGTATTTTATACTGGTTCGGACCTCCCGTCCTACGTCCAGTCCCGAAGCTCCTCTTCGGAATTTCCTTTCAACTAATCCTCACTTGACCCGGAGGAACAGGTTTACAATTGCAGAGTTTCTTTGTCAAGAATGTGTTCTATAACATGGATGTTGACTATTGAGTACAAATGCTTCCAATATATATATCTATCTAGAGAATATCTGAATGAGAAGTTCTGTATATATAGAAGAGTTAAATACAGGTAGTTGATTGCTTATAAATCAGGAATAAATCAGAGTACAAGAGATAAGAGCATAAGTGAGTAAGGTGAAATCTTCTCTTGAATTCTTGATGCTATTTATAGTGATGAAGAGTCTCTATGTGTAGTTGCCTTCATTAACAATCGTTGTATAGTTGCTCCTGTTGGTGATGAAGAGTTGCAGTGAAGAGGAGTGGATGTGTCTCTTCGGATGTGACAGTTGGAGTTTGAAATTACACAGTCGAGCCCATTTTCAGACGTCTGGAAAGTGACCTCAGACGTCTGACCTTCATATGTTTTTTTGTGTCTGGTAGCATTTCAGACGTCTGAGTTTATAATCCAGACGTCTGGTCTTTTCTTCTGTTTTATGTCTGGATGTATGGCAGACGTTTGAGTTCATAATCAGACGTCTGGTTTCTTCTGAGTTTGTGAACCAGAGAACTTAACCAGACGTCTGGTCTGTGCACTCAGACGTCTGGATTAGTGCATGTTGCTTTTCTTGTGTATGTATCACTTCTTATCCGATTCTCTCGACTTGTAGCCTCTTGATACTTCTTTTGAGTCTTGTTCTTGTCTTTTTGGTGATGTTTCTATATCAACTTCCTGTATATGAATATTTGTTTTCCATTGCATAGTTGTGATCATCGAAACCAAGGAATTAATTTCCTAACAACTAATTCATTACAAATTCCAATGAATTCAAATTCCCAGAACTTTTGTTCTTTTAGTCTAACCCGAACTAATTTTACAACTTAATTTTATTTTACACAATTAAGTTGGATTTCAATATTCAGTTTCAATTCCAGTTCTATTCATTTGTTCATTCCCATATTTATTTTCAACTTCAATAAGTTTCCCAAATTTAATCGCATTTGCTAATTTCTTTTGATTCACCTCAATTAATTAGCTTACCTTCCCACTTATTTGGGTTTCATACTTACTTTTGTTTATCCCTTTTCAAGTTAAATCTTATTCCAATTAATTTCAAATTTTTATAAGTTATCAAACTTATTTATATTTCGCAATATTTTTAAATTCCAAATCCCACCAGATTTTTAAATCCAATTCAAAAATATTTCACAAATAATATCACCATTATTTCTCCAAAACTTTTGAAAACTATTTTCAAACCCAAAGGAATTTAACTAAATTTTCAAACTTCAAAACCTTCAACTTTTTTTATTCAAATATTTCTTTGGAAGTTCAAGTTATAAATCCCATTTATAATTCATATTCAAATTTCATTCTATTCACTTTTCATATAACAATGATAATAATTTAATATTATCGCTTCCTAACAACCAAGCAATCATATATAACTATAATAATTTATGGATGGTTTGCCTAGTTTAAGAGTTTGGAAACCCCTATCAATATAGTTGGCCAAACTGAACCGACCAGAATCTATAAACAGTCAACCGATAAGTCAACACAATACAAAACAATTTTTATATTCACTAAAAAATTCGCGCTCATATCTATTATTACACTCACACACATTCTAGAGTACTACTGACTCTATCTCTAATGAGTAATCCCCACCAGAGCCAAGGTTGTCGCTTAACCAATTGCTTTGATACCACTTTGTAACGACCCGATTTTTCGACGCCCGAAAGTCGACATCAATACGCCCACTATATCAAATGTTGAACCATCGAATGCCGAAAAACCGAATCATTAGGGTTAAAGAAGAAGAAGATAGAAGAAGAAATAGAAACAATATCAGAATCTCACATTCACAGCGGAACAACATATAATAGATAAATGAATAATCTTTAAAACAAAGAACTATATCAGTTCATACAATACATCATCAGAGTATACAACAACAACACACAAACTAGCAGTTATAATAATATGCCCTCATAACAGAATATACAATGGATAATACATAATATAAGTGATACGTATCGCCATCCAGCTCGCCTCTTGAGCTCCACATCAATCCATTTAGAATTCTGCTGATAACCTGACTCTAGAATGCCCGTGTGGAAAATTATGGGCACCCAGAGTTTAGAAAGGGAACAATAAACTCTGAGTCAGTCATGGGACTGGTTTGAGATCTTAAAACAGTTATTTGCACAAAGGAATAAAAATAAATCTGCTATGCTTTTGGGAAATGAAACTACCATAAGTAAATGGCAGGTTATACAACGAAAACCATACAGGGCGCGTATTGTATCTTTGGATTTCCAACAAATGATCAGGCTAAGGAACTTCCTACACCACATGGGTACGCCTCTGAAGGGACGCCCCGAGAGCCTAACCGGATCTCTACCAACACAAGGCCGAGTTATCTCACGCTTCTGGTGCAATGAAGCTGTAACTAGATAACTCCACACACGAGTATGTCATCCCGGTCGTTACCGACCTTTATCCAAGGATCCTCAACACCAACACAAAGTAATAAATTTGCAGCAACCACATAAGTTAAGTATCTGGGCTCTATACAATGATACCACCTTTTTTCAGAAGGAAATGGACATACCCTGAGGGCGATAACCCCAAACAACCTTGCTGCATCCTTCCTGTTTCGACCATTTCGGGTTGTGAGGTCCGACAAAGTCTCATCCACAAAGTTACGCATTTCACAAAAGCCATGCTTCGATCAACAAATGATCAGCAACACTTAACATGCCACATTACCAAATTGGGAATATATCACTAGTAACAATCAACTACATAACCTCTGAGCTCATACGTCTCAGAGAAGGGTGTTAAGCTAAGAGAATAAATTCTCCGCCACCAACAGAAATGTACTTGATAGAAACCAGCTTTACATCTCAAAGTGTAATGTCAGACATACATCCATACAAGTCCATTCCGGGTTCGAACGGAACCGAAGGCACTTCAAAAAAGCCCTTGCAATCCGGATATTCACTAATCACGTCCGGACTCCCCATCACAAAGGGTGATAAAAATCTCTATACCGGAGCAAATCGGTGCAGAGACATTACACAAGTAATCCTTTCGTTTTCGAAAATACTCAGTCTTCAACACCATCTTCAAATGCAATCCCATTTCGTCGTATCATTATTCGGAATGGGTTTTATGACATAAAGTCCTCTCCCGGCTTAACCGAATAATAAGCGTTTATTTTTAAAAACACATGGATACACAAGTCACAAAGATTCACTATTAAGATTCGATGTGGGTTTTGGATAACCATCTAGAATCCAACTCCCTGTCACATCGAAATTCAAATGCCGTTTAAAGGCCAATATTGATAGTCGGTTATTTAACTATCAATCACTATTCACAACAATCACCATATTTTAAATAATTTTTCCCCAATTATTTATTTTCAAAATATCTTCGCAAGATATATTTTAACACTCCAACACTTTGAAAACCAATTTCAAATCACTTTTCTTTTGCGGAATAAATTTCCAAATGTTTATTTACTTCCACTGAAAATTTTCCGAGTTCGAATACTTCAGAATGATTTAAATCACTTATCCAAAAATATATGTACATGGATACATTAAAAATAAAAACTAATTTTAAACACTTTATTTAAAACATTAGTTATGAAATTTAATATCAATATCTCATATAAAAACTAAAGTCCAAATAATTTTAAAAAATGAAATTATTAGATAGAGTATAATTATTTAAATATCCATTTTCTAAATCAAATCTCAATTTGATCTTTAAAATAATCACTTCTATAATTAACCAAATAAATCTTTACTTTAAAGATTTAAAAACAACTTAAGGAAATAATTTCTCCAAAGTATCCTTTTTAAAACCATCCTTAAAACTTTCAATTTATATTTATCAGCTACTTTGAAAACATACTCGGCTTTCCAGTGAAAATACACTTTCCATTTCAAAATGATCCATTTAAATCAATAAATAAATCTTTCTTGATTTATTTCAATTTACATTTCAAATTCGTAATTTCTTTCCACACCTTTTAAAATAAACCAATATTTTTTTTAAACAAATAACCCATTCCTTTATAAATTTCCATTATGAATTTATATTTCCAAATATCCATTGATATACAATTTTCAAATCGATTTCCAAATATTTACTTTCAAACACCAAATCAAATTCAGATTTGATTTCCAAATTCATTTCAAACACCAAATCAAATTACAAATTGATTTCCAAAAATTTATTACCTTTTAAAATAAATCTTTACTTTAATTTTCAAAAATCCAATTATATTTATTTCTGGTATCCTACGATACCAAAAATATATTTGGCTAAACTATAGCCTTCAATAAATTTCAAGCACTAATATAATCATTCACAGATTATCAATTAATCACATCACAACATGTGAAATAAATTCAACTATTTGAGGAATCCAGTTGGATCCCTCCAACCTGTTTCCCTGCATCCATAGATGTTAGCACAACAATTAAATACCAATTCCACTTCGAGGTGGAATATCACGGTATATGGGATTATATAATATCATCTGCTATTATGCGGCGCATAGGGCCTCCTCCGCTATATAATGCGGGAAATCAATCGCTCCAAATATATATATATATATATATATATACACTACTATCATATATACTATCATCCAACAGATAAATTATTAAATTCATCCAAGCACATCCAAACAATCAATCAATAACTGAAATTTCAATTATTTTAATTTGAGTGAGAAGATCTCACCTTTACTTTTGTTTTTGGCAATCCATTTCCCTCACGACTTGTTTTCTTCACAGTATTAGACCTTGTATAAACATTTAGATGATTTTATTAATATTCGAATCAATCGAATAATTAATTTCCATTTAATAAATTTAATTAACCAAGGATTTAATTTTATCGAATGATTGATTTTAATCAAATATTTAAATTTTAAACCAATTCTTTTTAAAATAAGAACATGCATGAGGATATATATACATTTATTAAGTTAAAAACAAAATTATTTTATTCTTTTCTTCGAAAATAATCTATATAGGTTTTAAAAATCTATTTTCTCAAACTTTATTTATATAAAATATCTTATGTTTCCATAAATAATCATAGTAATTTACTTTACTCTGTATATACAAATATTTAAATTTATTTTCAAATTTAAATTGAATGAAACAAATTGTAAATACCTTACTATAAATTATTAGCATGAACATTACATTTACTTATTTAAATTGAATAAGGATGATATCTCACTGGCCAATATCGATCCTCTCTGGCACGCCTTCACTGCTCGCTCGAGATCGAGCCACTTCCATGATTCGCCCTTTTACACGCATGCGCGCGGTTACCTGACAATAACACCAGCATTCGCGAACCACCACGTATCGCCGACTTCACCCTGCCGCCACCACCGGTCGCGAATCCCACCGCCGAGCCCAGCATCGACTTCGACTTCTACCGACTCAGCTCTTCACTTGCATCGCCCACGCGACCGTCGCGACACCCCACACTCTTCGATTGAGATTGCGGCCGCCCTCCCCCCTCCTAATTTTCGTTCTTGAAATCGAACGAGGCCTTAAATTTTTATTTTCAACGAGCTCGACTTTGATTTGCATTTGAAGAGGGGAAGCGCGTACATTTTTTTGCTTTCAATCTGTAGATTAAGATTTTCGATTTTAAACAAGGCTTCGGCCATTATTTTTACTTCTGAGAATTTTGTTTCCGATAAAAAAGGGAAGAAACGATTTTATATTTTCTTTTTAACAAACGAACGCATGTAATAACATTTGCCAAGTGTTCGAATTTTCCTCAACGTGTCAATTTTCCCCAAATATGTGAATATAATTAAATTTAAATTTAAATTCAAATTGCTTCGACAAACGCAACTCAAAATCTCGATCTCCAATTGAAGCATGCCGCTAGGCGTTTATAATGTTAAACCCCTATTTCGAACGCAATGGAAAAGGTTTCGAGTCCAAATTCGATTGTATGGAGAAGATAGCTTTTTGAACCAGTTATTAAATTAAATTTCAATATAATTTTCAACGCATTTGCTTATCGTACGGCCACATGACAACTCCAAATGCTATGGAAATTGAAATCCGATAATAATACAATATTACGGATCCAACGGAACTGGTTTCGTCGAATTCCGAGACTGTGCCTCGAAAAGCTATTTTTGAATATCGATTTAAATGATAAAATTTCAAACTAAATAAATCGCTTTCAAATTCAATTTTAAAAGTTCTATTACCTTCAGTATTATCAATAAGAATTTTCTAAGCCTTTAAAATATTTTTAATGGGCATAATACTGAAGTTTCAATAATTTTCCCAGTTTCAATAATCAAATCCAAAAATTAAATTTGCCAAATCAACAGTGATATTTGAAATTCATATTAAATTTAACTATAAAATATTTAAAATCAATTAAATATTCTAATTTCAAATGTCCAAAATTCAGGGTCGTCACAGTTATCATATATCTAGAGCACACTGGGTGATAGTTAATATTGTTTGGTGGATGTTGTGTTTGTTATAGTTGCTTCACTAGCCACCTGTCACCCTTGGGATGTCACACGAGGTAGGTATTGTGGAAGGGATACTTAGACACCCCGACTTGACTTAGTGTGGAGTAGGTATTATGGATGGAGATACCTAGACACCTGGACATATTACTTAGTATGGAGCAGGTATTATAGATGAAGATACCTAGGCGCCCTGACAGATATTGAGTATGATGTACCCTTTTTATGATGTTATGGAGTAGCACATTATCTATGTTATGTGTTGAATCTTTAGTTATAGGGACATGTCGGGTATGATTTGAATATTCTATGTTCCGTATACTATGGCAACTTTTATAGTATTTTGAGATTGTTTATCGCTCATACCAGACTGTTGTTTGGCCGAGGTTTTATATTTTGCTCCTTATTATCTCGGGTACTCTAAATGAGTAGATTTTATAATAGGTGTAGATAACATATGGAGTTCTGTAGATGGACTAGCAGGAGGTGACTTTTACTTATACTTATGTATGTGAGTTTGTTATTGTATTTCCACTATGGAGCCTCGACAGTGTTGACTTATTATTATATGATACAGTGTATCAGTTGAGTTTATTTTCCAGTTGTATAAACTTTATTAATGCAGTGTATGACTTTGTGGATCTTAAATGTTGATGATTAGTTCACATTGTTATTACTGGCTCTACTATTTTATACCTGTGTTGATTATTATATTTACTCTGATGCGTTGTGAGATTTGATGGGCTATGTGGTTATTTGATGTTTCCTTTTACTTCTTTTCCATTCTCTTCTCTTCTATTTTCTTCATCTTTACTTCTTTTCTTTCCTTTGACAGTCGTTCTGCACCGTAGGTGTTGAGCGGTCGTTACATTTGGTATCAAAGCTCTGGTTACATGATTAAACTTAGTTGATACCGCGATCTAGTAGAGATAGGATAGAAGGTATCACCTTAGACTGGATCTAGAGTGTGTGTGTGTCTATACGAGAGAGTTCGTATTTGTTGTATATTTTGGTTTTCGAAACTGTATAGTAATATGCATAGTATATGAGTTGGGTTGCACACATGAGCACTATTGTGTTGAGACTTGGTTTTGATTTATGACACGAACTATCACTACAACATACAGATTTGACGACTGCTACGACAAAAAGAAACAAGGAGACGAGACTTTAAAAAACCGGTGCATCGACTATGGTATTTTGTTTTTGAGTCTTAGGTCAATATTGTTAAAATCTCTCCTCGATTACATCTACATTAGCTTATATATATATATTAATCATAGTATTTATCAAATATTTTATATATATACATAAGCATAAAGTTATAGAATTCATTATATATATGTAATTGTGCAAACTTCACAAAAACAACCAGGTCAGTCGACTGACCACCTAAGACAGTCGACTGACACTGGAATTTTTATGCAGCATGCACAGTTACATATGTATACGAATTTAAATTTAAATATTATTTTGAATATCCAGTCGACTGACTCAGAGGCTCAGTTGACTGAATTTCTATAACAGCCATTTTTCGAAAAGACACGACTTTTGTGAAGAGTTGCGAACTTCTAACGAAAAGATTCGGGCACAACACTTCGATCGAAACTCTTCACCAACAGTCACTACTTTTTAATCTTTATAAATATAAACTCCAACTTGATTTCAAATTACCGAATGATAATCTAATTCTCTTATCTTTGATCTTCTATCTATTTGCAATACACTTTCAAATATTCTGCATTAAAGCAATACTAGACCTTTCTATTCTTTATATACTTCAAATATATATATTTATACTCAAGGAGAAGATTATAGGAAGGGTGTACTACAAGTGACAAATTCATGTTATTAAGAACACACAAAGTTAAAAGTATTTTTGTATTTGTTGAAGTCCTGTTCTGTTGCTCAGGCGTGTGAAGTCCTCTTCGGCTGCTGAGGCGAAATCCTGTTCTGCTGCTCAGGTCCTTGTTCGGCTGCTCAACGGTTGTATATACCTGTTCCTCCAGGTTAAGTGAGGGTTATTAGTGAAATTCCAGAAGGAGTCTGGGACTGGACGTAGGACGGTGCTCCGAACCAGTATAATAATCTCTAGTGTCATTTTTACTATACTGCTTTTATATTCCGCACTATTTACCGTATAGTTATTATCACTACACTCTGTATTATCATATATCCATATTACACGATCCATAGCACACTTTCATTTGGTATCAGAGCAAGGTCATCATATAACCGTAACACAGTTATCTGATAATCTAATAATATGGACACTAACACTAGCACTAGCACTAGCTTCTTTGAAGGAAAATCCACTGCACGTCCACCACTATTTAATGGCTTGAATTATAACTATTGGGCAACACGAATGAGAATATATATGCAAGCAAGTGGTTTTGATTCATGGAATATAACTCAGTCAGAATATACTATTCCTACTACAAAGTATTCTACTTGGTCAAATACACAAAAACTAGATGCCACAACAAATGCAAAAGCCATGAATATGTTGTTTTGTGCCTTAGATAAAAATGAGTTTAACCGTGTTAGCATGTGCAATACTGCATATGAAATATGGCGTACACTCAAAATTACTCACGAAGGAACTAACAAGGTCAAACAAAGCAAAATATCCATGCTCAAAACTCAGTTTCAAAACTTTAGGATGAAAGAAAATGAATCTATAAATGATATGTATTCAAGATTTCAGGATATCTACCATTCATTAGTAGGACTAGGAGAAAAATACTCAGACTTTGATATTGTTTCCAAAATCCTTAACTCTTTAACGGAAGAATGGGAAAGAAAAGTTCTCGCTATTGAAGAAGCGAACGATATTTCCAAAATAACTCCGAAAGAGTTAATAGGAAATCTAATGTCCTATGAAGTGAATTTGCAGGTAAACGAGTTCAGGCTTAAGATAAAAAGAATATAGCATTCCATGCAGAACAAGAAGAATCAGATTCAGACAAAGATGATCTAGCCTTTATTGCCAAAAATTTCAAGAAATTCTTGAAATATAGAAAAGGAAACAGACATAATGGCAAGAGAAGCTCAAACAGCAATAAACCACCGCCTTCATCAGTATTGGAGTGCTTTAACTGTCACAAAAAAGGGCATATACAGAAGGATTGTTCGGATCAAAAGAAAGAATATCGCAATAAAAGGAAGGACAAGTTCAGAAGGAAAGCTTTCTCAGTTACATGGGATGATTCAAACTCATCTTCCTCATCAGAAAACGAGAGTAACAGCGATAATGAACAAGCCAATGTATGCTTTATGGCCAAAGATAATGAGGCTAGTAATTTAATTTCGATGATATGATAGAAATAAATTCTGAATTATTAGATACTTTAAAAAGTCTCAAAAGAAAATATAAAGAGGCTGTAGAAAATCAGAACAAGGCAGAATTCGAAAGAGATATGCTTAAAGATGAGAAGAAAATATTGGAAGATGAACTTGAGAAAACTCAAGAATCACTTTCAAATGTTAATTCTCAACTTATATTATTGAGTCAAGAAATTGAAACTCAAAAAGAAAAGAATGATGGTCTTGTTTCTGAAAACCATGTTTTAAAAACTAATATTAAAATGGTTGAACTAGAAAATTCAAGTCGAAAGACCAAACTAGGAGGAATCACTAAAAACGTTTCAAATTTTAATAAAGGAAGAGAAAATTTATCTAGACTTATTGAGAATTCACAACCTGTTAACAATAAAAATGGTTTAGGATATAAGAAGAAAGTCAAGAATTCACAATCTAATAATTTAAACAAAGTTAACTATGATAAAACACCCACATCTTCAAAAAGACTAGTTTCTAAAACTATAAATATATGGGTACCTAAAACTAATAACAAGTTAATAAGGAAAAAGAATATTAGTTCATTTATAGAAGATGTTCATAATAATGAAAATTATATTTATAAAGGTTCAACCACACCCAAATGGGTATGGTTTCCTAAAAATTAAGAAATTATAAGAACCTTGGGTATCACATGCTTTAAATATTCATTATTTTCTGATACCTTACATTATAAGTAGTAGTTATTTTGTTCTATATTGTTAACACTTATGTGGAATATAATATTTGGTATCATATAAACTCTCCTTTTCGTCGATGACAAAAGGGGAGAAAGATATTGCTTTAACACTATTTGCAGGAATAAATAATGCAAGCACAGATTAAGGGGTAAGCATAGGATGGAGTAAGCTATTATTTTATTTTATAAAAACATTAGTCTTTATTTCGTATGGCTTTTATTAAATAGCCATTCTATCTATATTTTTTTCAAAGACTCTTGTTTATGGAAGTTTAATATATAAATGGTTGTTTCTTTCATCATATCTATGACATTATGGCTTCAAACTTTTATATTCATTATTCCTTTTTGTCGATGACAAAGGGGGAGAAATATTATTACTAACATTGAGAATGTAGGATATAGAGTGTCAAAGATTCAGGGGGAGTAATTATTTATGTTATTATATATATACAGTCGAAATCTATATCTATTTACAGGTTGTCATCAATCAAAAAGGGGGAGAATGTTGAGACTTGGTTTTGATTCATGACATGAAGCTATCACTACGACATACAGATTTGACGACTGCTATGACAAAAAGAAACAAGGAGACGAGACTTTAAAAAACCGACGCATCGACTATGGTATTTTGTTTTTGAGTCTTAGGTCAATATTGTTAAAATCTCTCCTCGATTACATCTACATTAGATTATATATATATATATATATATATATATATTAATCATAGTATTTATCAAATATTTTATATATATACATAAGCATAAAGTTATAGAATTCATATATCTATGTAATTGTGCAAACTGCACAAAAACAACCAGATCAGTCGACTGACCACCTGAGACAGTCGACTGACACTAGAATTTTTGTGCAGCATGCACAGTTACATATGTATACGAATTTAAATTTAAATATTATTTTGAATATTCAGTCGACTGACTCAAAGGCTCAGTTGACTGAATTTCTATAACAGCCATTTTTCAAAAAGACACGACTTTTGTGAAGAGTTGCGAACTTCTAACGAAAAGATTCGGGCACAACACTTCGATCGAAACTCTTCACCAACAGTCGCTAATTTTTAATCTTTATAAATATAAACTCCAACTTGATTTCAAATTACTGAATCATAATCTAATTCTCTTATCTTTGCTCTTCTATCTATTTGCAATACACTTTCAAATATTCTACATTAAAGCAATACTAGACCTTTCTATTCTTCATATACTTCAAATATATATTTATACTCGAGGAGAAGATTATAGGAAGGGTGTACTACAAGTGACAAATTCGTGTTATTAATAACACACAAAGTCAAAAGTATTTTTGTATTTGTTGAAGTCCTGTTCTGCTGCTCAGGCGTGTGAAGTCCTCTTCGGCTGTTGAGGCGAAATCATGTTCTGTTGCTCAGGTCCTTGTTCGGCTGCTCAAGGGTTGTATATACCTGTTCCTCCGGGTTAAGTGAGGGTTATTAGTGAAATTCCAGAAGGAGTCTGGGACTGGACGTAGGACGGTGCTCCGAACCAGTATAAAAATCTCTGGTGTCATTTTTACTATACTGCTTTTATATTCCGCACTATTTACCGTATAGTTATTATTACTACACTCTGTATTATCATATATCCATATTACACGATCCATAGCACACTTTCATATTGATGTAGTTTTCTTTATGAGAGACTGATCATCCTTATATTGTATAATAGGAATGATCTGGCATGTGAGGAAAATTGCTATTGACTCTACCTTTAGAGTTGAGGATTGGGCTGGGTCGGGGCCAGTACCCTTGATTGATGGGATATGTTCGTAGAGATGGTGCGAATCACTTTCTGGAATAGCCAACTTGTTCTGGATGGTTACGGTGCTCAAGTGCAAATGGTTAGAGTCGACTTTGCCAAGCTAGATACAGACCACGAGAGTCTAGGAGGTAGACCATTCCTTGGAACGGAGTCGGCTATGGAAGTCAAGTTTGGATGGTTACTTGCAAGAGAATCTTCGATGACTTGGAGTTAGATGATGTCATAAGGTAGAAGTTAGCTTATAGATAACTCCAAGGATGAACAATGAACTAGTGGAGTGTCTTTGTAACTTCGATTCCCAAGGAATGATTTGCTTGGGATTAGTTCATAGTTCGGTTCGAAGAAAATTTATCTCAACCTTTCCAAAGTCGGTGATGGTTAGAGAGTTCATCGATTTGAAGTACCGTGATATGTCTATGTTGGATATGTGGCCCAATTCGATGTGCTATCGAAGTACGGTCTATTCCAATTGATACTCCATATAGAAAGGATGAAAATTTTAACATTGGGTTGAGTGATCATCTTAGGAAGCGATTGGGCTTCGAGAAGATGATCGGGAAGGATTTATGAGGGGAGAGCCTGTACCTTATGTAGTAGGGTTGTCCTGAACTAGCCGAGTAGGGATAGACCAGGGAAGCATGTGTATTGATTGCCGTTCCGATTTCGTTGAGTGTTCAATTGACGAAAGAGAAGGGAAATGACATCATCGTTTGAGATATGCTTTCAACTTATTGTGTTTCCATACATGTTTTATTTGACATCGAGGTTTTTCACTCCTTTATATCTAGAGTTGATGGCTATATTGGGGCTGAGACTCAAGATAATTACTGACCCTTGATTGTGACAGACCTAGTTAGGGGCTCAGCCAGCCTATACGTGGTTTGTCGAGAACTTGTCTTATTGAGTCATGGACGTTTGTTGTTTGTTTGCTATTGATTTGTTTTGGGGTTTAGTTGGGTTGGTATTATGGTTTGGGAATGGACTGGCTAAAGGGGATACATAATAGTGGTGGACTGAGAGAGGCGGTTGGTTACGATTAGGGTTGTGAAGGAGAAAATGGCAGTGATTGGCTACCTATAAAGGATGGGGATGATTAGCATTCTATATTCGCTTGATATTCCATATGATGAGTTGTCATCTGTGCCTGTGGCTAGAGAGTGTCTGAACATATTCGATGAGGTGAAAGGATTACCACCATATGGGGATGGAGTTCCGTATCGATCTGGTCAGAGGAGGTAGACCGATAGTTATTCCTTTAAGGCATATAATGCCTAAAGAGCTTAGGGAACTAAAGGTCCGAGCAAATGACCTATTGAGGTGATGGTTCATTTATAGGAGTATATTTGGGTAGGATGCACCTATAGTGTTCGTCAGTAGGGTGGATGGCCCTTTGGAGTTGCTTATTGGTTGTCGTGAGCTGGATGAGATGACGAACAAGTTTCTACTCCCTTTTGTTGTATTGTTTGATAAACTCTATAGCACGAGAATGTTCTCTTAGTTGGACCATGCGATGTGGTTGAACCAACTGAGAGTATTTTAAGGGAGTGTGCCGAGTATAGTGTTTTGTACACTACCTTGATTTTTGGATTGGTTATGTCGTTCGGGCTAACCAATGTGTCGGCATACCTTGTTGATTTCATGGACCATGTTTTAAGAGGTCACTTGAGTGAGTGGTTCTTGTGTTCTTCATCTACTCATGGATAAAGGAAGAGCAGAAGGAACGATTGGTGATTGTGACGTAGGTATCGAGAAGACACCGATTGATGATGAGATTTTGGTAGTATCACTTCTAATGGAGGGGAGTGAGATGCTTGGGTCACATTGTTTCCGAGTAGGACATCGTTGTAGATTTCATGGTTACAGTAGTACAGAATTTGAATAGACCCAAGGTAGTAGCACTGTTAACCAATTTGGTGGGAGTGGATCATACTTTTATTTAAGACGCGAGATGCAGATACGCGTTAGTGAGTCTGGCCGAGAGGTTGACGAGTGCACTGATATTACTTATTCCGAGTGGGAATGTGGTCACGATAGAGTTCGCTTTGAGGACTTGGAGGCACTGTCTATTAGGAGAGAGGTTCAATTATCCAGTGATTCCACATCATTGGGGTATCTCTCTCCGAGAAGGATCTGGACCTTCGCTAGTAGCGATGGTTAGAGTTTTTAGCCTCCTATAGATTTGACATTTCATGTACGATTAAAAGGAAAATGTAGTTGTTGATGCTTCGAGTGGAAGACATACCAGTTTGGGAGCAATATTCCTAGAGTGGGCATTGCTCGAGCTTATCAATGGTTATGACTTCGGAACTTGATAACTATGGCCAAAGATGATGGCTAGTTTGACCATTAGACCTACTTAGATTTACCGGATTGGTACTACTCAAAGGCGTTTGGGTAGACCGGTGGAGATCGTAGCTAAATTAGAAGAGTGTGTAGTGTCTGTAGAGGTGATGCAATGTGGACCCGACCGAGACTGTTGGTTCCATAGAGATGAGAGATTGTTTGTTCTTGAGTGGTGGGAACATATATTTTTACACTGCATCGATGGATTTCCAATGACTGGGGATGGCGTAATAGCATTTGAGCCACAGTTGATTAGCTGGCGAATAATGCTAGATTTGTATTCCTTAAGTCTAGTACAATGGAATTTGTATTTGTTGAGTAATACATGAGATGAATAGTGTGATTCCATTGTATGCTAAGTGCATTGTAAGTAGCCGAGACCCGTTATTCGATAGTGGGTTTTGGGTAACTTATAAGAGGCGTTTGGGAATTTAGCACCAAATTGATTATATGATACTGAAATTGAACTGAGATCTTAGAGACCTCGTAGGCCTATTCAGACCGATAGATGTGATATGAATCAGGTTAAGAGGAGGGCAGTGGAGTAGTAGAGGTTCAATGAAGTGAAAGTGAAGGCGATAGGATATGGTAGATCGTGAAGAGTATGAGGACCATTTGTTCGGAGCTCTTCAGACGATGGGATTTTATTTTTATCATCAACTTTCATATTGGATGATTTATACTAGATAGCTAAGTATTCCACATGCTAGGATAGGCATGAATATTACTTTTTGGATGATAGGTCTCATGTATGCATGTTTGATTGGTTTGTTAGCATTTGAGATGCTAGCCTATTTTTGTATGATTGTTAGGCATGCGGGATAGTTATGGTTTGTTATAGCATACTTATTTGAGACAATTGTTATATATGATTTAGTATATTTAAAGATATGAGTTGTATACATATCTTTGTTGTATTGGGATTTTTCCCGGACCAGCCGTACCTAGGAAGTTCTACCGATTTTTTCCAGAATCCGAGAGGATTTAGAGGCCTATGGGTTAGGAGACATTCTCTTTGTTTTGTGATTTCGAGGAAGAAATCTTTTCAAGGAGGGGAGAATATAACAACTCGTATTTTAACGATCAGATATTTAATTAATTGATTTAAATATTTAATAGTTAATTAAATAAAGGCCCAAAAATGTGATTTTTTGCATACGACCGAATCAGAACTCGAGTCCACTTCCATTAAGTTTGGATTGACGTTGCAAATTAAAATTAGTATAAGGATCGCTATATTTGGAGATCGGATGATCCGATAGCCGAAATGACCTTGAAATATGCGAAATTAGCATTCTAGGATTCAGTCTCAGGGCGATGAGATTTGTACCGTTGGATCCAAAAAATGAGGTGATGTATGCATATGAGTTTCAAAGTGATTGGATGCGTCGTGTGATCGTATGAACTCGAAACGTGCATCCATTTATTTGAAAGAATAAATAAATGGAATATAATAGTATTATATATATCCCAAAATTTGGATCACCCTTCATTTATCTCAAATCCATTTACTGTTTATTGACTAGGAAAGAAAATCGATGGCCACCTCTTAAATCATCTTCAAAAATTAATATCTCCAAATCCACGTACTGATAAATTAAGAGATCAGATTCTTTGAGATCGAATGGACGAGTGCATCGTGATGACCATGGTGGAATTTTGATTTATCATCGTTGGTCGAGATCGACCTACTTGCTATGAAACTTGGGTTTGAGATTGTAGAATCTTAGAGGGATGATAGGCATATCGGGGATTGCCATTGGAATCTCCTCCACGACGTGCATTATCACCTAGATTTTGGTCAGATCTGACTACTCTATGCAAAACGCGTCGTGAAGCATGGTAATCGCATGGCATAAGGTCGACTTTAGCAAGGCTTGATCGAGTTCGTGCATTTTGGTACTGTAACGACCCGAATTTTGGGCATTTGAAATAGGAATATTTAAATCGATTTTAAATATTTAAAAGGTTAATTTTTAACTTGAATTTCAAATACAACTATTTATTGGACAATTTAATTATTTAATTTAATAACTGGAGGTTGGGTAAAATATTAAATCTTGAGTTTTAAGCTTGTTAAAAATAATTTAAAGGCTTAGAAAATTTACATTGATAGTACTGAAGGTAATAGAACTTTTAAATTTGAATTTAAAACTGACTTGTTCAGTTTCAAAAATATATCGTTTAAATTGATATTTAAAAATAGCCTTCCGTGGCATAGTCTCGGAATTTGACGAAACCAGTTCCATTGGATCCGTAATAGTGCATTATTATCGGATTTCAAATTTCTTAACGTTTGGAGTTATCGTTCGGCCGTACGGGTTAGAAACGCACAGAAATTCATATCGAAAATTCAATATAATAATTGGGTCCAAAAAGCTATCTTCTCCTTACGATCGAATTAGGACCCGAAACCTTCTCCATTGCGTTCGAAATAAGGGTATAACATTATAAACGACTAGCAGCACGCCTCAATAGGAGGTCAAAATTTTAAGTTGCATTTATCAAGACAATTTAAATTTGAATTAATATATCTATATATTTATACACTAGCCAACATTCAGCTGTATTTCCTTCATATCAGAACTTTTTGTCTCCTCTTCAATCACTGTAGCAAATTGACTTAGGCATGCTAACATCTCATCTTGTCCCCTTCATTCCCGTTTTATAAACTCTCGTTCTCAAAAACATTTCAAAATAAAAAAATAAAAAAAAACCATGGCCGAACGAATACTCCCTCCCTCATTTCTAAATCCAAGATCGAATCAGTAAAAAAAAATTATAAGCAATGGCTTGAAAATTTTAATGGCCGAGCAATTCAAATAAATAAAAATCAAAGCCGAACCCCCTCCTCTTTCAAAATCGAAGCCTAGTCCAGATAAAAGAGGCGCGACATGTTCAAAGATCTCGAAACCAGAGGGAAAAAATAAGAATGCGATCGCGTTCGATTTATCAGTCGAGGGTTTGGGTATCGCGATGTTGAGCCGCAGGCACACGCGCGTCTGGGGTGGCGACTGCGAGCGCGACTGGGTGGTCTGATTGGAATTCGTGGTGATGAGGGCTCGTCGATTTAGGGTTGTAGTTATTGGGTGGGCTTTGATGTTGTTGTGCCCAAACTTGTGCTTGCCTCGTGGAGGCGAAGTAGCGGTGGGTTGAAGTTTCTCACTTGGGAGGGGTGCTGGCATTCGCATGCTCGAGATTCTAGAGCGGCAGTAGCTAGGGTTGGAGAGGAAGTTGCGAACTCTGCCTGAGCAGCGTGGAGGTATATCAGTCTTGTTTCAATTTGATTTAATTCAATTGATATACAGATCAGAAAGGGGGGATTTTAAAAATTAGATTTTTACAAATACATATTTACATATATTTAAGAAGAAAAGTTTTTAACAGTAAAGAAAATTACTGTTTTGTTATTATAGAGGAAAAAAATATTTATATAAAAATAAATAAATAATATATGTACATACATATCTTAACTTGCTATTTATTTTTAAAATAATATATTAGGGTGATTAACATGTTTAATTAACTTATTTAAATATTTGTTACCAAAATTATTTAAAGGAAAATTTGTTGAATTAAGTTATTAGGTAATTAAATTTATAAATGGTAATTGATTATTCGATTAGTAATAAATGTTAATAAATCATATAATGTTTATACAAGGTCTAAAATCATGAAAAGACAAGCCGGTTTGGAATTGGGGTGCAAATAAAAATCAAAGGTGAGTTAATCTCACTCAAATTGGATTACTAGTTAATTTAATTAGTTAAAATTAAATTATTGGATCGATTGCTTGAATTGATAATTTATTACCAGTCTAGATGTGATATATTATATATAGTAGTATATATATTGGAGTGATTGATATTCCCGCATTATATAGCGGATGAGACCCTATGTGCTCCGCATAATAGCGGATGGCCCTTTATACTGCGATATCCCCCTCGAAGTGGGATTGGTATTTTATATTGTGCAAACATCTCTGGATGCAGGGAAACAGGTTAGAGAGACCGACTGGATTCCTCAAAAACATTGAAATTTATTTTCATAGTCTGTGATATGATTTATTTATTATCTGTGATAGATTATATTGGAAATTTGAAATATTGAATGCTATGAGTTTTGTTGAGTATATTTCGGTATTTGAAGATATTAAAAATATAAAGATTTGATTTTGGAAGAGAAATAAAAGAGAGAATTTTAAGCCAAATAAATATAGTGAATTTGGGTAAATTTAAAATAATGAATTTGGAAAGAAATAAAAGTTTGATTTAAAATCCAAATAAATAAATTCCGAATATGGAAAAAATTAGAGATTTGGAATAAATGGGAATAAAGGAGTTTTGAGGACTTAAGCGATATTTTTAAAGAATTAAAGAATTTATTTTAAATTCATGATTTAAAATGTTGGGAAGAAATAAAAAGGAGAATTTTGAAGTAAAGTATGAAAATTGGTATTTCAGAATTAAATAGGGTTTTAAATCATAATTAAGAAGTAAATCTGGAATTAATGGATTTTGGAATTGATTTGGATAATTCGAGAATAAATTTTAAAGGGAATTTAATTCAGAGAATTGATTTTAAAAATCGGTTAAGTGTTTTGTGACAGCGATTTAAGAAAATGAGATTATGAAATTTATAAACGGGGTTTATAAATAAAGTGAAATATTTATCAGTGGATAATCTTAAAGCATAAATTCACGGTGGGAATTTATAAGGAAAGGGTGATTTGTTTAAAAATAAATAGTGGTTTGTTTTTAAAAGTGTGGAAAGAAAATTTACGGGATTGGGACGTAAATTAATCTGGAAATAAATCGAGAAGGATTTATAAATGGTTGGATGAGTTATATTGGTGTAGGAAGTGTATTTCCGGAAAAAGCTAAAGTATATTTTCAAAGGAAGATTTTTAAGTATACGTTAGAAGTTTTAAAAGTGTTTTAAAAAGAATGTTTTAGAAAATTTATTATTTAGTTGTTTTTAAATTTGTTAAAGTAAATAGTAATTAAGTAAATTATAGTAGTCAATTATTTTTAAATGTTAAATTAGTATTATGATTTTTAAAAAGGATAATTATTAAATATTTATATTTTTTTAAATAACTTTTTTTTAAAAGTGGTTTTGGTTTAAGTTTTACTTGGGGAAATTTATTTTAAAATTTCATAAACATTATTTTGAATAAAGTGATTTAAGTAGTTCATGTTAAATGTTTTAAGTGAATATTTTGGATGGAGCGATTTAAATTATTTATAAATCTAAAGTATTAAGACCTGGTGCTTTTCAAGGAAAATAAAACAATTGGTTGGATGATTGTTTAATTTGATAGTTAGATAACAGACTATCAATATTTCCCAATGCGTTGATCGTTTCGAAGAGACCGGGATCAGAATTAATTATCTGAAAACCACTTCGATCTGGTTTTGAACGTAGCGAATGAATACCGTGAAGATGATGAAGACGGTGATTTAGTTTGTCTAGACCCAAGGCAACTTGTATGGATGAATGCTATCAGACCATCGTTATTAGAGGACGATGAGCATTCTAAGTGAATGTGTGCTAAAATGGTAACGCATAGCCTCAAGCCTCATCAACCGGGAATGGCTAAAACAGGGGAGCTGCAGCAAGGCTAAGTGGGTAGCACCCAATTAGGGTAAGGTCATCCCTGTCTAGATGTCCCTTTTTATTCGGCTTAGTGGGCGGTTGCTGATCCCAACCGCGGGGTGATCTTATTCGGACTATCCAGTAAGGGGTAGCTCCGGTCTTGTGTTGCAGGGGGTCGGGAGTGATCCTCGGTACTCTGATCTAGGCCATATACTGTGACGGGCGGTACCCCAGTAGCCCTGCCATTGTATGGAATCCAATCTCCAATAAGCGTCGTATGGTTTTGATTGTGCCCAACTATTGGTGGAACGTGTGATGTAAGCATTTCAGCTAGATTCTATTTTACTTTCTATAGACACTATTATAATATCAGACGGTTTTAATAAAATGTTTTGGTTATCGTAAGGTAAAAACCCGACATGTTTATTTGTGGCGTGGTCTTATGAGATACCTTTGATTTCAAAGGATTTTGAAAACTTTAATAATTCAATTGAGTGTGTTTTCTCACGCTGGTTTTCTAGACTGACTCGGGAAACCGAGTATTACAGATACAGGATAGGATGCTGTGGAGCTCAATAGATGAGCTGGATGACGAAGCGTATTTCCGTAGATTTGTATATTCCGCTGTGTAAGGACAAGTTACTAAACTGTCCAGATTTGATGTGATGATTGTGTACTCTGATGATTGTAAGTATTAAATAGTTGCAGATTCTTTTGTATAAAAATATGTTGTTATATATTATATTTTGTTCCGCTGCGATTGTGAGATTCTGATGTTATTTTTTTATCTTCTTCTTCTACCTCTTTCTGCTTTAACCCTAATGACCTGGTATTTCTAGCACTTGAATATTCGGCATTCGATACAATGGGTGTATTGGAGTCAATTTTCGAGGTCGAAAATCCCTCGGGTTGTTATAGTGGCATCAGAGCAGAAGGTTAAGCGAGAACCTTGGCTCTGGTGGGGATTACTCATTAGAGATAGGGTCAGTAGTGCCCTAGAATGAGTTTGAGTGTATTAATAGATATGAGCGCGTATT
Source organism: Allium fistulosum (assembly GCA_030737815.1). Taxonomy (NCBI): domain Eukaryota; kingdom Viridiplantae; phylum Streptophyta; class Magnoliopsida; order Asparagales; family Amaryllidaceae; genus Allium; species Allium fistulosum. Next base: position 698,171,807 of record CM060904.1, read on the forward strand.
TGTTAGTGAATATAAAATTGTTTTATATTGTGTTGATTGGTTTGTTGAGTGGCTTATGGATTCTGGTCAATACGAGTAATTAACGTTATTGATAGGGATCTCTAAACACTTGTACAGAACAATTCGACACGGTATTGTTTTAAATAGGGTGAATGAAATAATTTTTCCCAAATTATTTTTATATATTAAAGAAATAATTTTCGTAAATTATTATAGCTATATATGGTTGCTTGGTTGTTAGGAAATGATGATATTAAATTATTATCAATGTTGAAGTGGAAAATTTAATAAGGAATTTAAATTAAAATCAAAGGTTATGGAAATAAACTCATATGATATAATGGAATTTGAAATGTGAATTATAAATGGGATTTATAACTTGAAATAGAGTAAAATCCCAGAGTAATATTTGAACATAGATTGAAAGGATTTGGAATTCAAAAATTTGGGAGATTTAATTCTCTTTGAGTTTGAAAATGATTTTCAAAGGTTTTGGAGGAATAATAGTGATATTATTCGGAAATATTTTTGAATTGGATATGAAAATCTGGTGAGATTTGGAATTTAAAAATACTTGAAATGTTTTAAAAAAAATAAAAGCACTAAATTCACTTCGGTCGCTGAAAATAATTTCGGTGATGACTGCAGCATCATCGATATTCATTTTCAAGTTTCCAAGGGAGGGATTGCTACCTGGATGTTTTGGATTGGTGTTTGTTTGCAAAAATTGGGTTGATTCTGAAATGCAATAGAATAATTTGACTTTGGGTGTATATGACTTCAAAAATGATTTTGAATGTTTAAGAAAATTGTTTAAACTCTGGGAGTTTAATTTAAAATGTTAATGGAATATAAATAAGTTTGGGAACTTATAAAATTTGAAATTCGTTAGAATAAAATTTAACTTAAGAAGAGTTAAATTAAAGTAAGTGTGAAAACGAGATAAGTTTGAAAGTAAGCCAATTAAATGAAGTAAATTAAAGGAGATTAGTAAATGGGATGTAAATAAGTGGGAAAAACTTATAGAAGTCTAAAATTTGAATTAAATTGGAATGTAGCTGAATCCAGTAAAATAAAAGTGAGCTTTGAGGAAATGATTATTGAAAATAAGTTTATTAAGAGTGTAAACAAATGTATAGAGGAACAAAAGAATTTACATTTGTAAGTAAATAAAATTGAAGCTGAATATTGGAATTTAATTTGAATTGTGTTAAGTAAAGTGAAATTGTAGAATTTGTTCGAAGGAACTAAAAGAAGTAAAAGTTTGGAAATAAACCTTTATTTGAGATTTGAAATTAAATTTGGAAATGAAGTGATTAATTAAATTTGTAAGTTGCACAGATTTGAAATTGAATTTGATTGGAAATGAATTAGTGGATGGAACTAATTACAATAACTTGGAAAGTAAAGATGGGTTGAGATGTGGTTAATAAAAATTCAATATTCAGAATTTGAAGATAAATTGAATTCAAAATGGAATTGAAAATTTAAGTTAAATGAAGTGCATATAAAGCTTAAGTGGTAGAGTGAAAATAAATATAAGAAGTATATAAAATATTTGTATGGAACTTAAAAAAATGGATGGTGAAATTCTTAAGTAAAATTGGAATTGAGAAATATACTAAGTTAGTATATGAATGAGGAGTAAATAAAGGCGTGTGAAATGATAAGTGTTGATAAGTGAATAGAAATCAAAATAAATGTGAATAAAAATAGAATTGATACAACTAATAATCAATTGAGATAAATACGTAGGATGTACGTGTATTATTTTATTCGCATAACAATTTGATCCAGATTTGAGCACAGAATTTCGAGATAGTTATATCGATCCGAGTTGGGATTTTTCACTCGATTTTCGACGGCGAACCCTGGATATGGATTTTTGATTGATTCTGGAAATTCTCTATCATAGTATATGGCTATGCAAGGAGAATGATGGTTTCTTATCAAGAAACCAGATCTGAGTCCGCACTAGAGAGTCGGGAGGACGATACTAGTTCGGAAGTGAAATTGTGTGATCGAGTGAGCGATCGGATTTGTTATTGCGTACGGATGGTATAGGTACATCGTACGGGCCTAAGTGAAGAAAATGCTGAAAGTTTTGTAAAGAAATGAATAAAATGATTTTGAATACTGGGATTAGATATTATTGCTGAGTAAGGTACAGAAAAGCAAAGGATAAATTGATGTTTTTGATTTCAGAAGATAAAATTTGAATTGCCCGACAAAAAGGTATGTATTTAAATTGGCATATGAAATTTGATGATTTTCTGATCTAGCCACTTGCCTTTTGTTTTCATTTGAAATTTGAGGCCCGTAGAGGCATTTTGTAGTTGTTCCGAGCTAGCCGTGCAAAGGAGACGCTGGCGAAATTTTTCGAAAATTTAAGGAGTTAGAAAAAATTTGAAATCGAAACTTTGGTTTTAAACTATAATTTGAATTACTGAGGGGATAATATTATTTGAATAAGTTGGATGAGTTTGGAAAGTTAGTAAGAGGGAAAGTGTGTCTTTAATAAAAAGATTGTGTTTTTGGGAGTTGTTAAAACTGTTTGGTTTTGGGAAAATAATTAGCGGGTTGTGGACCATTCTTCTTAACTAGTAATTTCGGGGATAAAATTCTTTTAAGGGGGGAGGAATGTAACGACCCGGGATTTTGAGCATTTGAAATAGGAATATTTAAATCAATTTTAAATATTTAAAAAGTTAATTTTAAACTTGAATTTCAAATACAACTATTTATTGGACAATTTAATTATTTAATTTAATAACTGGAGGTTGGGTAAAATATTAAATCTTGAGTTTTAAGCTTGTTAAAAATAATTTAAAGGCTTAGAAAATTTACATTGATAGTACTGAAGGTAATAGAACTTTTAAATATGAATTTAAAAGTGATTTGTTCAGCTTCAAAAATATATCGTTTAAATTGATATTTAAAAATAGCCTTCCGAGGCATAGTCTCGGAATTTGACGAAACCAGTTCCATTGTATCCGTAATAGTGCATTATTATCGGATTTCAAATTTCTTAACGTTTGGAGTTATCGTTCGGCCGTACGGGTTAGAAACGCACAGAAATTCATATCGAAAATTCAATATAATAATTGGGTCCAAAAAGCTATCTTCTCCTTACGATCGAATTAGGACCCGAAACCTTCTCCATTGCGTTCAAAATAGGGGTATAACATTATAAATGCCTAGCGGCACGCCTCGATCGGAGATCAAAAATTTTAAGTTGCATTTAACGAGACAATTTAAATTTGAATTAATATATCTATATATTTATACACTAGCCAACATTCAGCTGTATTTCCTTCACATCGGAACTTTTTGTCTCCTCTTCAATCACGGTAGCAAATTGACTCAGGAACGCTAACATCTCATCTTATCCCCTTCATTCCCGTTTTATAAACTCTCGTTCTCAAAAACATTTCAAAATCAAAAAAAAACCATGGCCGAGCGAATCCTCCCTCCCTCATTTCTAAATCCAAGATCGAATCGGTAAAAAAAATATAAGCAGTGGCTTGAAAATTTTAATGGCCGAGCAATTCAAATAAATAAAAATCAAAATCGAACCCCCTCTTCTTTCAAAATCGAAGCCTAGTCCAGATAAAAGAGGCACGACCGGTTCAAAGAACTCGAAACCAGAGGAAAAAAATAAGAATGCGATCGCGTTCGATTTATCAGTCGAGGGTTTGGGTATCGCGATGTCGAGCCGCGGGCACGCGCACGTCTGGGGGTGGCGACTGCGAACGCGACTGGGTGGTCTGATTGGAATTTGTGGTGATGAGGGCTCATCGATTTAGGGTTGTAGTTATTGGGTGGTCTTCGACGTTGTTGTGCCCAAACTTGTGCTTGCCTCGTGGAGGCGAAGTAGCAGTGGGTTGAAGTTTTCGCACTTGGGAGGGGTGCTGGCATTCGCGTGCTCGAGATTCTGGAGCGGCAGTAGCTAGGGTTGGGGAGGAAGGTTGCGAACTGTGCCTGAGCAGCGTGGAGGTATATCAGTCTTGTGTCAATTTGATTTAATTCAACTGATATATATTATATATACAGATTAGAATGAGGGGATTTTAAAAATCAGATTTTTACAAATACAAATATACATATATTTAAGAAGAAAAGTTTTTAACAGTAAAGAAAAATTAATGTTTTGTTATTATAGAGGAAAAAAATATTTATATAAAAATAAATAAATAAATAAATAATATATATATGCATACATATCTTAACTTGCTAGTTATTTTTAAAATAATATATTAGGGTGATTAACATGTTTAATTAACTTATTTAATCATTTGTTACCCAAATTATTTAAAGGAAAATTTGTTGAATTAAGTTATTAGGTAATTAAATTAATAAATGGTAATTGATTATTCGATTAGTTAAAAATGTTAATAAATCATATAATGTTTATACAAGGTCTAAAATCATGAAGAGACAAGCCAATTTGGAATTAGGGTGCAAACAAAAATCAAAGGTGAGTTAATCTCACTCAAATTGGATTACTAGTTAATTTAATTGGTTAAAATAATTATTGGATCGATTGCTTGAATTGATAATTTATTATCAGTCTAGATGTGATATATTATATATAGTAGTGTGTGTATATATATATATATTGGAGTGATTGATATTCTCACATTATATAGCGGATGAGACCCTATGCGCCCCGCATAATAGCGGATGGCCCTTTATACCGCGATATCCCTCTCGAAGTGGGATTGGTATTTTATATTGTGCTAACATCCGTGGATGCAGGGAAACAGGTTGTAGGGATCCGACCGGATTCCTCAAAAACATTGAAATTTATTTTCATAATCTGTGATATGATTTATTTATTATTTGTGATAGATTATATTGGAAATTCGAAATATTGAATGTTATGGGTTTTGCTGAGTATATTTCGGTATTTGAAGATATCATAAATATAAAGATTTGATTTTGGAAGAGAAATAAAAGAGAGAATTTTGAGTCAAATAAATATAGTGAATTTTGGTAAATTTAAAATAATGAATTTGGAAAGAAATAAAAGTTTGATCTAAAATACAAATAAACAAATTACAGATATGGAGAAAATTAGAGATTTGGAATAAATGAGAATAAAGGAGTTTTGAGGACTTAAGCGATATTTTTAAAGAATTAAAGAATTTATTTTAAATTCAAGATTTAAAATGTTGGGAAGAAATAAAAAGGAGAATTTTGAAGTAAAGTATGAAAATTGGTATTTCAGAATTAAATAGGGTTTTAAATCATAATTAAGAAGTGAATCTGGAATTAATGGATTTTGGGATTGATTTGGATAAATCGAGAATAAATTTTAAAGGGAATTTAATTCAGAGAATTGATTTTAAAAATCGGTTAAGTGTTTTGTGATAGCGATTTAAGAAAATGAGATTATGAAATTTATAAACGGGGTTTATAAACAAAGTGAAATATTTATCAGTGGATAATCTTAAAGTATAAATTCACGGTGGGAATTTATATGGAAAGGGTGATTTGTTTAAAAATAAATAGTGGTTTATTTTTAAAAGTGTGGAAAGAAAATTTATGGGATTGGGACGTAAATTAATCTGGAAATAAATCGAGAAGAATTTATAAATGGTTGGACGGGTTATATTGGTATGGGAAGTGTATTTCCGGAAAAAGCTAAAGTATATTTTCAAAGGAAGATTTTTAAGTATACGTTAGAAGTTTTAAAAATGTTTTAAAAAGAATGTTTTAGAAAATTTATTATTTAGTTGTTTTTAAATTTGTTAAATTAAATAGTAATTAAGTAAATTATAGTAGTCAATTATTTTTAAATGTTAAATTAGTATTATGAATTTTTAAAAGGATAATTATTAAATATTTATATTTTTTAAAATAACTTTTGTTTTTAAAAGTGGTTTTGGTTTAAGTTTTACTTGGGGAAATTTATTATAAAATTTCATAAACATTATTTTGAATAAAGTGATTTAAGTAGTTCATGTTAAATGTTTTAAGTGAATATTTTGGATGGAGCGATTTAAATTATTTATAAATCTAAAGTATTAAGACCTGGTGCTTTTCAAGGAAAATAAAACAATTGGTTGGATGATTGTTTAATTTGATAGTTAAATAACCGACTGTCAATATTGCCCAATGCGTTGAACGTTTCGAAGAGACCGGGATCGGATTTAATTATCCGAAAACCACTTCGATCCGGTTTTGAACGTAGCGAATGAATACCGTGAAGATGATGAAGACGGTGATTCGGTTTGTCTAGACCCAAGGCAACTTGTATGGATGAATGCTATCAGACCATCATCATTGGAGGACGATGAGCATTCTAAGTGAGTGTGTGCTAAAAAGGTAACACATAGCCTCAAGCCTCATCAACCGGGAATGGCTAAAACAGGGGAGGTGCAGCATGGCTAAGTGGGTATCACCCAATTAGGGTAAGGTCATCCCTATCTAGATGTCCCTTTTTATTCGGCTTAGTGGGCGGTTGCTGATCCCAACCGCGGGGTGATCTTATTCGGACTATCTAGTAAGGGGTAGCTTTGGTCTTGTGTTGCAGGGGGTCGGGAGTGATCCTTGGTACTCGGATCTAGGCCAGGTACTGTGACTGGCGGTACCCCAGTAGCCCTGCCATTATATGGAATCCAATCTCCAATAAGCACCGTACGGTTTTGATTGTGCCCAACTATTGGTGGAACGTGAGATGCAAGCATTTCAGCTAGATTCTATTTTACTTTCTATAGACACTATTATAATATCAGACGGTTTTAATAAAAATGTTTTGGTTATCGTAAGGTAAAAACCCGGCATGTTTATTTGTGGCGTGGTCTTACGAGATACCTTTGATTTCAAAGGATTTTGAAAACTTTAATAATTCAATTGATTGTGTTTTCTCACGCTGGTTTTCCAGACTGACTCGGGTGTTATTTTATTATAATGCTCGGGTCAGACCGAGTATTACAGATACAGGATAGGATGCTGTGGAGCTCAGGAGACGAGCTGGATGACGAAGCGTATTTCCGTAGATTTGTATATTCCGTTGTGTAAGGACAAGTTACTAAACTGTCCAGATTTGATGTGATGATTGTGTACTCTGATGATTGTAAGTTTTAAACAGTTACAAATTCTTTTGTATAAAAATCTGTTGTTATATATTATATTTTGTTCCGCTGCGATTGTGAGATACTGATGTTGTTTTTTTCTATCTTCTTCTTCTACCTCTTTCTGCTTTAACCCTAATGACCTGGTATTTCCGGCACTTGAATATTCGACATTCGATACAGTGGGCGTATTGATGTCGATTTTCGAGGTCGAAAATCCCTCGGTTTGTTAGAGGTACTATCGTAGAGAGTGCGTAGAGAGGTGATTTGACAAAGACGAATTGGGATTTCGTTAATTGTCGAGTGAGAAATCGATGGAGAAAGAGAAGGAAATGTTCATAGCCATGTTTCTTGTGTACGTACAGGCTATTGTGGAAGAAGGATTAGAGGCTTAAGCAAGGTAATTAAGGATTTAATTAATTAATTAATTAACAAATTAATCTCGATTATTATACGGATTATATCTTTTGCATACGAGGTCCGTTTTTGATGCATTTTCGTGCGTTGCACTCGTGATGGCGAGATTTATATTTTGGCACTGGTTTGGACAGGTTTTATGGAGATGAGTGATATTGTCTTTCACTACACTATGATTGGTTGTATAGTATTAGATTGATGCTCAGGAATGCTTTTTGGTTTTAAAATATAATTTTCCTATACTTATATAGCTGCTAGATTTTTAGAAAAGTAAATAAAATTATTTTAAAATGATTTATAAAGAATATAACATATTTTACATCGACGTGTCATAGTTAGAAAATTATTAGATTTTAGCTATTATTGATATGATTTCCCACATTGGTTGATATGAATGGATTATACATGTTGTATGGATATTGTTTTGGATGTATATATGGTTATTTGATGTATGTTTGGTTGTTTGGCTTATTTGGCTGTTTTGGTTGAAAACGCTGATTAACGATGATCGGATTTTAGGTAGCATCTTGTACGTTGGTGTTTCATACATGCGAAAACCTAATAAACGAGATAAGCTGTGGAGGACGGTTAGGATACATGCCGATAGTTCTAGATTTCAGGATGGATGCCGGATGTTTCCATTTGGTTTGTACTTACCCGTTCGGTTAAGTACAAGACCGAGGTGGTTGGTATTGACCATTGTAGAGTGGTCAATGTCCATCACCATTTTTGATTGGCGATTTGGTAGATCTTTGGCTTAGGCATTGATGAGATTTCGTGGTGCGTGATTTGGTGGTTTATTCATGCGACCGACTAGAGTCTTGATGTTGTTACTATATGGGCGAAAATTTTAGATGGTAACGCGATGGTGTGACGCTTCGACATGAGAATTGGTACTTCAGATGTTGGCTCATGTTGGGAGTAGATTCTGAGGTTGATAGTTCAAGACTCTGTAGATTGTGTTGGAGGTGTTGGCTCGTTCGCGTCACGGGGGATAGCAATGTACCACATGATGGATTTGTACCTTTGGTTTGTCGCTCATGGGGGTAGCAGGTTTTGAAGATTAGACACTCCGTATCTTCGATTGTGACTTGAATAGGGAGTAGGTATCGAAGAGGTTCATGGTGGGAGTCGTGAAGTGGAGGAACATGGGGGTTGTTCCTCGTAGATAGTGGAAATTGGATTGAGCTAGTAGGGCTCGAATTCGGATTGAGTGAGTAGGGCTCGGATGGATGTGCATGTGCTAAGGGATCGTTGATGACTCGAAGAGTTTTCTGTTGTACTCGAAGCACGGGTTTGGTATAGTAAGGACACCCATGGATTGGTAGCGAGGATCCGTATACCCTGGACCCGTGGGGGTTAGGTCTAGTGTCCAGCTTTAGGCTGCGAGATATAGGAGTATGATAGAAAATCGGGATTACCACTAGTCCCTGGTATAAAGGTGGAGCCATACGATTTATCATATATCTAGAGCACACTGGGTGACTGTTAGTATTGTTTAATGGATGTTATGTTTGTTATGGTTGCTTCATTAGCCACCTGTCACCCTAAGGATGTCATATGAGGTAGGTATTATTGTAGGGATACCTAGACATCTCGACTTGACTTAGTGTGGAGTAGGTACTGTGGATGGAGATACCTAGACACTTGGACAAATTACTTAGTATGGAGCAGGTATTATAGATGGAGATACTTAGGCACCACGACGGATACTGAGTATGGTGTACCCTTTTTATGATGTTGTAAAGTAGCGTATTATCTATGTTATGTGCTGACACTTTGGTTGTAGGGATAAGTCGGGTATAATTTGTGTACCCTCTGTTCCGTATACTGTATCAACTTTTATAGTATTTTGAGATTGTTTATCACTCACACCAGACTATTGTCTGACCCGAGGTTTTATGCTTTGCTCCTTATTGTCTCGGGTTAAATGAGTAGATTTGAGAGCATGTGTGGATGACATATGGAGTTCTATAGATGGACTAGCAGGAGGTGATGTTTACTCATACTTACATATGAGTTTGTTATTGTATTTCCGCTATGTGAAACTGTGGAACTTTGACAGTGTTGACTTACTATTATATGAGACAGTTTATCAGTTGAGTTTATTTTCCAGTTGTATAAACTCTATTATCGTGTTGTATAACTTTATGGATCTTATATTCTGATGATTAGTTCACATTGTTATTACTGCCTCTACTGTTTTATACCTATGTTGATTATTATATTCACTCTGATCCGATGTGAGATTTCGACAGGCTATGTGGTTATTTGATGTTTTCCTTTTCTTCTTTTCCATTCTCTTCTATTTTCTTCATCTTTACTTCTTTACTTTCCTTTGACAACCGTTCTACACCGTCGGTGTAGCGGTTGTTACATAGAGGCTGGTGACTGATAGAATTGAATCCAAAACATGATTAATAGATAGACGCTATTTTAATTAATTAAATTCTACTAGCAACATTTAGCATCCTATTTTTCCAATTATTAATCTTTTTGTTTATTTTATCTAACAACACTCTAAAATCGCTAGATTTTAGTTTTGTGTAAGATATGAGAATCCCTAAGTATGTGATAGGGAGATTTCCTAGTTGGACCTTAAGGATAGTTTTGATATGATCATTATTTTTTGTTCCTTTACGAAAAAATAGTGTTAATTTTTGCTCATTCGTCTGTAAGCCCACAAACTCCTTTATGTTTACTAGAATTTTAGCAATGCTTTTTAAATTTGTAGTACTTGATTTAGTGAAGACTAAAATATCATTGGCATAAAGTAAATGTGTGAGATATGGTTCAGTAGAAATAACAGGGGTTATTTTGCCTTCATGGAAGTCCATGTCAAGTTAAATTTGAGAAATACTCCATTGCAATTGCAAAGAGATAAGGGAACAATTGATCTCCTTGTCTAACTCCCCTATTACTAGTGAAATAGCCTGTTGGGCCTCCATCTATTAAAATTGAGAAAGCCGTAGTGGAGATGCATTCATATATCATATTTGCAAATTCTAAAGGAGATCGCACAAAAAGAAGAATATGAAATATGAATTCTCTACTAACTTTGCAATAGATTTACGTAGGTCCGCTTTCAAATAAAGATTATTAGAGGTCTTTCTATTGAAACCTCTCGCCATTTCATAAGCAAGAAGCAAATTTCTATATTGATCTACCAGGAATGAAAGCATTTTGGTTTATTGAGATTAAATTATCTAAGTATTGTTTCATCCTGTTGCATATCAGATTGGCCAAAATTTTATATAAAACATTGCATAAAGAGATTGGCCTGTAATCTAAAAGAGTCCATGGGTATATAGTTTTTGGGATCAACTATTCTTATGAAGAATGAATGGAATCTTAGTGATCTTTGTATTCCCCCTCAGACCAGTAGTAGGATTTCTAATATTACTGTTGATTCAAGCAAAATAAGGATTACTATGTGTGGCTTCACGATCAAAAGCGGATCTTCTCTTATAATTCTGCTTGGGAGAATCTTAGAGCTAAACACAGTTCATATGAGTGGTGTAAAGTCACATGGAGTAAACTATGTGTGCTCAAAATGTCCAATTGTACCATGCTTGCTAGACTCAACAAGCTCAACACTAAGATAAGAATGATCAAGTGGAACAACACAAGATACAACATATATTCTATTTGGGAAACATGATGAAACTTTTAAGCATCTTTTTTGCAACTGTCAATATGTGATTCAAATATAGGATAAGATTAGTACTTCGCTACAAATGTGAAACCCTAATATTTACAGCTTATAGGGGATACTTGATTAGTTCAGTAGTTTCAAGTTTATTAATTCTCTACATAAAAATTTATGTGCTATGGCAGTTTACCACTATTTAGCATATTTGGTCAAAGAGGAACGATTGTATATTTCACGGAATTCATCTACCTTACCATGTTTGATTTATGATTATCACTCAAGACTGCTTATCAATAATTAAAACAAGGCCAGTTCTATTCACACTTCTCTTTTCTCCATTCACACCCCCACTTAGTTAAAAATAACCCTCACACCCCACTTTTTCCCTTTCATCCCCCGGTTCATTCCAAAAATGCCCTCATATTTCTTAATCACTTTCAGCAATGACGTGGTTTGTTCACAAACCATGCTCAATTCGAACTAGGTTATTATACAAACCTCGCTCAACATAAACTATATTATTATACGAACCTCGCTCGGTCCAAACTAGGTTATTACACGAACCTCGCTTGGACTAAGCGAGGTTTTTACAAAAAAATCACTTCATTGGAGCTTAGGTACATAATTATTTCATTTAAATGTGGTATGTTGTTTTTTGAAGACAGGAGTAATTTTGGAAAACCTGAAAATTAATAAAGTAGCAGGATTTGAAAGGAGGAAAGTGGGGTTTGAATAGAGTCAGCCTCAAAACAATAAATGCATATAAAGATAAAGCAAGGAAATTGTCATATATCTTCCAAATCTTTAATTGTGGTTAGGATTTGGTTGTTAGCTTTCCATTGCAACTAAAGATTAGGGTGTATTATGAGCTTCCAGCGTTGGATGAGTTGGAGAGTAAATCGGCTATGGCTGAAGCTTCTTCTTCATTTAATTTGGGCATGTGCTTTTTCCAATGATGGATCATGTGGTTCGGGTTGAATTTGTTCCCAAATTTGGGTTTTGTCATTGTATTGGGCTATTTGTGTTGGGCCTTATTCCTTATCTAGTCTATTTGTCTTGTAGATGTTGTTATTTGCTCGATGTTTAGAGAATTCGTAAAAGTGATTTTGAGTATGTTGATATTATTGTTACTCGTCCACATGTTTGAGCTCTAGCATTGTATCATGTAACTTTATTTTTTGTAAATAAAGTACCATTTTAAAAAATGAATTGCCTTAAAGTAAATACACGTGGTCTTAGATCGAATAATTATAAGAGAGCAATTATGGATACTCCTTCTCCATGCATAATCGCATCACACCCGATTAATATTTTCACCCCTCAACTCATTTATTTCAATCCTAAGATGTGATAACATTTTGCACATTAGTCAGATTTAAGAATCACTTTCATTATTAAATCATGAACTTAATAAACTTTTAAGTGACATCAACTGTTGACATCTAAAAGTAAGTTTCTAAAAACCATAATTTTTATATAGGGTACATGAAGCTAATGCTATAACGATTTAGCAACATAAATGCGGTTATAATTTTAGTTTTTACTACATATGAAATTGATTTTTAAATGCATATTTGTTATCTTTTAACATACTTGAATGGATTTTGATTAATTATTTGCTATATGCAATTATGTTTGGATTTGAATATTTAACGACATTTAGGCATGCAACCATAATTTTAACTACTCATTACATACGAAGTTAACTTTTAGGCGTTTATTTGTTACCTTTTAGTCTACATGAATGGATTTTAACTAATTATCATAGTGAAGCAACTACAGTTGCAATTGAATAATTTAACCAGATTTATACAAAGCAGCAATAATCTTAACTGCCTTTTACATATGAGATTGATTTTTAAGTGCAAATTTATTATCTTTCAACCTACATTAATGAATTTTGATTAATTATTTGAATGATGCATTCATTGTTGCATTTGAACAATTAAACTAGACTTGTATAATGCAGTAATAATTTTAACTACATATTACATATGAAATTAATCTTTAAAGTACATATTTGTTATCTTTCAACCTACTTGAATGAATTCAGATTGATTATTTAAAAGAATTTATTTTTAAACATTATGTTTGAAATTATGTTTTAGTTTTGAAATATATTATTGAATTAAGTGGTAGATAACATGTGTCATTGTTTATAAGCTATTTATCCACCATCCTCGATTTAATTAGATTCATTTAAGTTAATTAATTGGAATTTAAGTTGTATAAAGTTTTAGTTGCATTGATCAAATACAATTAAAGTTTTCACTGTTTGCAAGTTGAAATGATATATTTATCTAAGGCATTTACAACTGATTTGAATGATACAAGCATAGCTGCATTTTCTACATTATTGTGAAGTTCAATCATGACTTAAATTAGTGATGCAATTAGAGAGATGCACTTTAAACCATCATTATGATGTGGTTTAAACTACACATGTGATATGTAGTTTTAACTACATCTAAGTGATGCAATTTAAAATCTAGTAATTTTCCATGTTTATAAAGCCTTTCAAGGCAATTTGAAGACATCTAAAGATAAATTTGAGAAATGCAATTTGAATTGTATGTTTGTATGATGATAACAAATTATCGATACGTTATTTATGTGTAAAAATTTCAAATTTTCACAAAGATTAAACTTCAAAAATTAGAAGCTTACATTTTGAAAACACATATCATTAAAAAGAACATAAAGATTGTTATTCAATAATGAAAATGATTAGTATGTTTGAATACTTGAATTAAGATAAGGTGTAATACATTAATATGGGTGTGAGAATAATAGTTGACCATGAAAGAAAATTGTAATAAAATATCTAATTTACATAATTTAGTGCAGACACTTTATGTATTAAAATTATTAATATGTACTTCACGTCCAAATCCCTTACTTGAAGTGACCTATCCTAATGACATATGGGGCGGTAGAAAGAATAAAGGGTATTTGGACATTATGTCCTCATTAATAATTTTTAACGCACAGAAAAACCTTCCTCGTAATTTTATATAAATCAGGTCTCCAAAGTCTTTCTCTCTCAACCACCTATTATTCTCGCGTCCATATTAATACTTCACATCTTATTTTAATTTCAACATTTAAAATACAATAGGTTTTTGTAGAAATATCATATCAATAGACATTTATCACCATTAGACCGCAAATTTTTTATCTTTTAAATAAAATGTGTTATGCATATCTAAATATCTAGTCGTTGATTATTTTTTTTTGAAAAATTATAACTTTTTCATGTTAATAACATATTTATAACTGCATCATTCAAATACAACTATAATTGCATCATTCAAATCAATGGGTTCAAAAATAATAAATATGCGGTTTAAAGTCGATTTCATATTTGGTGGGCAGTTAAAATTAAAACTACATTTTCTTATGTGAAAATAAGGGACGCGTCCCTAAAATCAAACTTAATGCTCAAAACATCCTCGTCATAAAAAAGATATAAAGTACATCGCAATTTTCAAATACTACAATTTTCTTCCCTACAATGTCCCTCTTCTCCATTACAGTAATATTAATTCTTCATATATGGATGTTATTCTCACATCCATAATTAAAATTTGCACCCCATTAATTATCAATCATTAAAACGCAATAACTTCTTGTAGAAACGACGGATTAACAAACCGTTTTCACCATTAAATCACAAATTTTATTATTTTTCTAACGAGTGACATTGTGCATATGTAAAAATAATGGTAGGACAAACAAGTCATTGTGCATATGGTATGATTGCAGACAATTCAGCAATTATATGCAATAATCGCAGAAATGTCTGCAATTATATGTTGTAGATATTTCTGCAACTATATGCAATAATTGCAGATATGTCTGCAACTATATACAATAGTTGCAGACATGTCAGCAATTATCTTTAATAATAGTTGTAATAGCTTTGGTGTCACACTTTTTTGGTATCAATGTGAACTACCAAAAACGCCCCTCTATATATTATCAAATATCTTTAATAATAGTTGTAATAGCTTTGGTGTCACTTTTTTGGTATCAATGTGAACTACCAAAAACGCCCTACTATATATTATCAAATATCGCTTAAAAATAGGATCTAATACTAAACTTCTTTTACAAATTCAAACGCTCCTAAAAGTAGGATCTAACAATTAAATAAGCTTTATAAATTCAACACATTTCTAAAAATAGGATCTAAAATTAAACTTCATTTACAAATTCAAAAGACTTTTTTTACAAATATACAAATCTTAATATCACTTGAAAATAAAAATAAAAAATCATTTTTTGACTGATTTAACATATACGATTTATAACGAAAACAATTCACGCACGAAGCGTGTGCCATAACACTCGTACCATATAATTGTAAAAATGTCTGCAATTATATACAATAGTTGCAATTGTAATTATACCATATAATTGCATGTCTGCAATTATATGCAATAGTTGCAGACATTTCTGCAACTATATGCAATAATTGCAGATCTGAAGAAAAATCGAAGATGTTTAAAATTTGCAGAATTGCCTGCAAATATATGGAATAAAAGCACTTTTACTGCAAATATGATTTTTCAGTATCAACATTGGATCTCATTTTAAAGATCATAAATTATTTGATTTTTTGGTGGAAACGGTATGTTGATCCGATGTTTCTACAGAAAGTTATACGAGTTTGAAATGTTAAAAACATAAAGGGTATTTGAGTCTTTGTGCGCGCGTAAATTTGAAAACAGGGACCAGAAACTTATTAAAAAACGCAGGAATGTTTTATGTATTTTCAAACCTTAGAAGGAATGTATGCCAAACGCACCCTTTTCTTAATGCGGATGCATCAAGATTGAATAAAATTATCAAAAGCAATCAAAATTACTACTTCATCATTACATGAATGTAGTAGAAATATTGAAAGCAACCAAAATTGCATAATTCCAAATATACAATTAAATAATAACTGCATTCGCTTAATGCAATTAAACTAAAACTGTATTAAGTTTCAATAAATCATCAAATACAATAAAAATTATTACTACATTACATGAATGCAGATAAAATATTCACATGCAACCATGTATAATTCAAAAAATGCAGTTAAGTTATAACTGCATTTTCTTAGTGCAATTAAATTATTACTACGTTAAAATTGAATAAAATTATCAAATGTAGCCAAATTATCACTACATCACATAAATTTAGTTAAAATCTTCATATACAGTTAAATTAATTTAAAACATGTTAAATTATAATCGCATTTTCTTAATGCAATTAATTTATGACTACATTAAGTTTGAATAAGATGATCAAGTGTAGCCAAAATTATTGTCACATCACATAAACGTAGTTAAAAACTCCAACTGTAGTCAAATTAATTCAAAAATACTGTTAACTTATAACTACATTTTCATAACGCAGTCAAATTATAATTTTTTGCAGGCAAAATAAAATATTATTATTTTGCACATGCAAGCCAAATTATAGTGGTCGTACTATTTTTACAAATTATTACAGGTATGAGAAAGAAGGCCCACAGCAGCCTTTGCCGGTTTTTCAAGTGGTCCATCAATTGAATTAATAAAATTGATACAGGTGTGAGGGTATGTACCTCAACAACTACATAATCACAACGCAAGGTGCCTTATAAGTATACTATGCACAAGGCAGATAAGACATCTCACATGCTAAGATGCACAGGGCAAACACTCACATGTTCCCTAACCAGAATCAGTTATAGAACAATGACGAAAAGTGCATTAGCCACATTTCCATATCAGACTCCAATAACAATACTTCAATGTCAAAAGTAGCAGATCATAACAAGCATTCCAGGTTACAATAGAAAAAACCCGAGCAAGCAACCTAGGCACAAACACATAAGAGCAGACTTTAATTCCAAAACAGGGACCAATTGCAAGAGAAGATACACATTGCCATTGAAGAGATACGATTCCAACTATGTGAATTACTCCAAATCCAAAAGACGATAGGAAGCGTAGCAACCAAGCATTAACATGGGTACAACAAACCAGAACACTTACGGTGATGAAGGAAAAACAAATACCACAACCAAAAGAGAGCGCAGAGAGAGAATAGATCCAAATAAATCAGACAGAGGGAAAACCAACAAACTGATCCCAAGACAACTGTAGAATCAACCGGTCGTAGCTTAAATCTCTATAATACTAGTACAACCGCACAACGTTGGAAAAACCGACCGTTTGGTTAATCAGTTGAAAGTGATAATACTATAAAAAAAACCTATAGTTTACAAGTGAACAACGAGAGCGCTCATTTATTGAAATTAATAATTCTACTGTTCGTGCATGACCAGTACACATCTAAATATCATTTTACAGTCCGTGCATTTTAAAATCTGATTTTAAATGCTTGGTATATAAACGTCCCACGTGGATTTGGATTCTCCATTACATTTATCTTTACCACAATTATTTTGGTATTTCACTGCATGAGGTTTATTTAAATGAAAATCCTTCTCAGCTTTGCATGGTACGTATTTGATCTCGAACATTTATTTTGCTGGCATGTTGGATTAAATTTGACTTTTATTTATTTTACTGACGTGGTTGGGACATTACTTTTATAATCCATGCACATTTCACCATACATTATCTTCGTAGAATTTACTGAACCTTTTAAAGGCATGTATCAATGTGTCTACTTTGATTATAAACCAAAAGCGAATGAACTAATTCTACAGCCATGAAAAATTTAACATACAGGAGGAAAGTTAAATTGTTTGTCTAGTGCCAAAACCGAAATTGCACACTAAAATGATCTAGAAAGTCGATGTTAATTGTACAAAATGAATCAAAAAATCAATGTCAACAACACCCAAAGTAGACCACTGAATAGAAAGTACATACAGGCAAACATATTTACAGAAGAAAACATATTCATATTTAAGCCTCATACTTTTACTTAAAACACGGTCAATGAACGTGAATATACTACATTAATCCTTGTTAAATTCATGCATGGAAGCCAGAACCGGTAATCACATAAGAAATGACTTGATAATCAAATAGGAGAGCTGAGAGCGCTAGGAATGCAAATCCCAAGGCAACCAATATGTAAGCTTGTATGCAGAATGAGTTTTCCTGTGTGCATGTATCTCCTTTGGTCAAATTGTGGGTTTCATATGCTCCTGATGCCATGGCTGACAATAGCATGTACTTGAATATCAAATCTTAACACCCTAGAAGTTGTTACTTAGGCAACATTACCAGGTTGAATATTACAGACTTCGGATTTGAAGATTAAACACAAGTGTCGTCATGTTTTTTGATTTAATATGCCTTATTTACAATAACTTAATTCTTCTTTAAAAAAAAATTAAAAAAACCTTGCAAGGAATGGTTTCAATAGAGAATGTGACCATAAAGCATATATCAAGCCACGAAGAACTGCAAGGCATTATAACGAGAGGATCCGAAAGGCGTCATATTGGGGGTACTCATATGAATGAAGAAAGTTCAAGATCTCACCTTATTTTCTCAATAATAATTGAAAGCACCAATCTCCAAACACAAGCACTTGCAAAAGGAAAGGTACTGTATAGTTCGGCTATTGTATTTTGTGTCGCTCGCAACTTTTAGGCTGCTTGCATTTGCATTCACATTTTTGAAAGTAAAAAAGTTAGAGACATGCATTTTTTGTGTGTTTTGTACATTTTGTGTAATTTACTGTTAGTATCGACTCTATTCTCATATCATAAATCATATGGTGGTTTAATACATTAGCAACACATCATCTAGGTGCTATCTATCCCATTGTCTAACTGAAAGAAAAATGTTTTTCAACACACACTCGCACATCATATGAAATCAAACCGAGGTTATATTAAGGTTGAGTAATTCATTTTTTCCAACCTAATCTTCTGTTATACTGAAAGTTCCAAATATCACATGTGAACTTTTTACAGCTTAGTTTCGTCGATCTTGCTGGTTCAGAAAGAATAAAAAAATCAAGTTCTGTTGGAAAGCAACTTAAAGAAGCACAAAGCATAAATAAATCACTTACAATTGAAATTCACTCGGCTAATTTCTAGAATCGAGATTCCTTAATCAATCTCAATGTGCGAAATTGGAGTTTGATAGAACTGCGGAAATTAAGGAGAAAAAAGTGGTAGGAGAAGTACCTTTCAGGTTCCCCATCACTTACAATTCAAATTCACTCAGCTAATTTCTAGATTCGAGATTCATTAATCAATCTCAACGTGCGCAATTGGGGTTTGATAGAACCGCACAAATTAAGGAGAAGAAAGTGGGAGGAGAAGTAAACGGGAAAAGATATTTCTTTAGAACAAACGAGAGAAATAGGGAGGAATATTTTGGCTTCAGAGTATTTTATTTTGGCTAGTAGAAGTAGGCAAACCTCCCTAACGGTCGGTTTGATTAATGGTGTAAGGACTCAATCAAACTGGTCGGTAAAGATGTTTGTCTACTGTAGACTTGCAAAATCAAATTATGTGAAGCAAAAAAATAAAAATAAAACATGTCTTTAATACGTCTTCTTAAATCTCTATAATATTATTTAATTTTTTTTCTTCACTAATGTCTTCTTAAATTTCTTAAACTTTTTTTTTCAATATTGTTCTCTGCATTAGTATGTTCTTTAATTTCTCCAATTCTATTTTTTATAACATATTATCGTTTTATGTTTAAATAAAATTAATGATCATATTAATTTTTTAATTATATAATCGAAAGGTCTGTTTTCCAACAAATTAAATTATACAAATCATAGAGAACAGTATAAACAAATAGCAACCGAAGTTAAAGTAGTGTTTGGTTTGAAAACGAATTTTATGTTTTCGATTTTCAATATGTATCTCAAATATGAGAAGAATGGAGGAACGACGGAGGGGATGAAAGAAAGACGGATGGTAGGAAGAAGGGGACAGAGGAACGACGGAAGAATGGATTGTTTCACGTGCTTGTGTTATTTTTCAAAATGCGGAATAAAAAACAGTTTTTTATTTTTTATGTTAACTTCGTTTTCTAAATTCGTCGTTTTCGATAATATAAACGCGTGCATGTTTGTATGGACGAACACCCAAAACTAAAAATAACAAATCAAACACCATCTAATATTTCAAGAAATAAAATACAGTGTCCTTGTCCTTGTGGAATCTCAAGTCAACGTTCTCAATTTTCATAGGATCTTTTTTCATTTTTGTAACATTCCCCCTTCTGACCGCCTCCAGTCGGTAATTAAACCAACTAAAAACGTTTAAAAAGACGAATTGTTATTTAGTTTATAAGGTTTAAACAGAATCAGCCACAGAAACACAGATAATAACAATCAATTAAAACAAATGAGAATTTATTTCATTACTATAAATCTTTTTAGAATACATCAGAGTTAATACAATTTTAATACTGATACAGCGGAATATCTTAAAATACAATTTTCTCGAAATAAATGATTCTTTACTCTCTCTCTAACTTCGCTGCTCGAAAATCTTCAAGCTGTAGAAATACTCGGTCTGACCCGAGTATTATATTCAAAAGAAAATAATACACAGGTCAGTCTAATTCAAACCAGTTTATTAGTTCATATAGGCAGTAATAATTTAAATAGACGACAGTCATAATAATTCCCGTCTATCCAACTCTTTTAACAAAGAAATCGGATAACGAAAATTTAACACTAAACAGTGTTAAACAATAAATCAGCAGATTTAAAGTTTAACAGAGATAAATAAACAATTTATCAAATCTACTAATCAATTTAAAATTTACAATGAGTGGCTGCAGTATATGCTAACGTGCACGGCCTCGCCACAAACAGATGTGTGGATGCAGTACACGCTAACGTGCACTGCCTCGCCAACTCGAGTGCACAAGGTCGAATCAAACATTTCAGTTCAAACAAGTATAACAGTGTACATCACAATGTCAGGAACACTGTGCAATGAAGCTACAGGAATATACCAAGCAACCAGACCAGACACCAACAGTGCAATGCAGACTAGTCTACAAAGAGACCACAATGGCAACTGAATCAAGAAAATTACAAAAGCTACAGGACAGCAGCAATGCAACAAGTTCCAGTATAACATGATCAGAGACTAGAGGGAAATTCAAAGCTAAATGCAACAACATGAAACTGCAGCACCAAAGTGCAAAGTCCAACATGTTCAAGTTCATCAGACCAAGCTTCAACTTATCTACAACAAATGCAATTGCAAGTGGATCGTATTCAAGTTACAAAATATCAATCCTGTCTCTGTCCAGACTAAAAAAAATGTAAGCAAACTTTAACCTTTAATTTGTTTGATAATCTATTGAGTAAGGATGTTGCATGAGTATCTTTGAACTAGAAATTATTGAACCCTGTGAATGTGCATGTTTGTTTACAGAAACCTTTCAATAAAATTTTATTTCAATAAAATTTTGAACTTCAATTTACGTTTAAATAAACATATAGTGTTTGTAACTCAAGCCTAACAGTGATTTGTTATGTAAATTTCTAAATTTAACTTGGAAACAGAGAAGTATCAAGCAGATTCAATATGCACAGTTCAATTACAACATGTATACAATGTACATGCAAGACATCAAACCTATCAGAAATTCACCTGCACTAATTTTTATTTAAACTTTTCTAATTAAAATTTTACTCACAACAAAAAAAAATAAAAAGATTCAGGGTTTCAAACTCAAACATGTCAGGCCACCAATTTTTCCAGATTTTTGAAAACTTACATGTACATCCTGAAGCTAACAAAACTGAAATGCATCAAAAGCAAAAATGTACAAGTACCAGACTCCAAGTACAAACAACAAATCCAACAACAACCACTGCAAAGGCATAAAGGTGCATGCTAACAGAATCAATGGAATGCAAGGGAGATGCATATGAAATGCAGAGTGATATATGCAGCATGAACAAATGAACATCAATGCAACAAGAACACTCATGCAGACATGAATACAACAAACAAAGATCAAAGGCATAGCAACTGCCACAAGACCACAATGCAGTGTACATGAGTACAACTACTGGAGTCAAGTCAGAAAAATTCATGAATGCAAACAACCAACTACATGCAGGTGAACAGAAGACAAATACACAATCAACATGAATGGGCAACCCAACATCTAGTACATATATGCTCCAGCATAAATGCAGACTACAATGCAAACTAAAACAACCAGGAATGCAAGTTGAAGTATAAACAGGGATGACTCTGGTTGAAGTCATATACAGCAAGTATTGGTAACTAATATCAGTCAAGTCAATCTACCCAAGTGCAACTACAAGGCCACAGTAATTAGACTATATGAAGTGAAGAACAACCACTGCAATGGCATATGAGGTGCAGACTAACAGAGTAAACATTTTCAATGGGATCAAGATGCAAGTATCAGCATAGATGCTATATGAATGCATAGACAATGACTTCAATCTCAAGTGAACAGGAATCAATTTCAAGTTCAACTACTGCGGTGGCGAATTTGGATTCACAGAAAAACCCCATAATGTCAACATTCAATGGCTAGATGAAGTAACAAAGAAGGAACAGAAAAGCACATATGTTTATCAGTTGAAAAGTTCATGGAACTATATTTTTGAAATTTCAAAAATCGAAACTAGGAAACTTTATGCCGTGACAATCAAGGCAAAATCAAACTGCACAAATACAAAATTGTGGATAACAAGCTATCAAAAATATCAGAGATAGGAAAGTGCAAATTTAATTAAATCACCAAAAACATCAACACCGAAACAAATCGAATGGCTGAGACGAAGCCCAATGAAAATCAAAGAAAAATCAAGACCGAAACAGAGATGACAAAGAAGATCGAATAGTTCAAAATCAACATCGAAACCAAGTATTGAATTTAGATGTGAGGGTCACTCACCTTAGCTATCGGAGCGCAGATCGAAGCAAAGATGAACGGAGACGAAGCCCTAGTTGAAGACGAGCGATATCGAAGGATCGAACGAACGCCGAGGCCCTTTCCAGCGACGCCAATACGAAGGTCTCGAAGCCCCAATTCAAAGCGACAAAGAATCAAAGAGCCAAAGCCCTAATTTTCCAGATCGAACGAGACGAGATCAAAGCCGCCATTTTTTTCTTCTCGTCTGTTTTAGGTTTAGGGTTTGTGAATGAAATGAGAAAGGGATCGGGTATAGGGTTTTAAACGAAATGAATGGGCCGAGATAAAATTTTAAAGCCCAAAACCCTTTAACAATTTTTTCTTTTCTTCTTTTTTTCCAAAAGAATTTTAACCGATTCAAAAATTCTAACAACAATTTTTTATTAAACGAATTCCAATCCGAATCGAAACTCCTATAAGCAAATAGCTAGCAGAGAAATCGTTTAACGATGATATCTAATCGATGCAAAAATCCGGTTATTACAGAAATTCAAATTGAATCCGAATAGATTTTCTACGCGTTTATACGTCGTGTATTCGCAAAACAATTTTGATAAATACGAAAATTGAAATCCGGTAATAATTCAATATTACGGATCCAATGAAACTTGTTTCGTCAAATTCCGAGACTGTGCCTCGGAAGGTTATTTTTAAATTCGATTTCAAACGATACAATTTCAAAATTGAACAAATCGCTTTTAAAATCAATTCTGAAGCTTCTATTATCTCCAGTATTATCAATATGAATTTTCTAAGCCTTTAAATTATTTTTAACCGGCTTAAAATCGAAGATTCAAATTTATTCAACTTTCAATAGATTAAATTCAAAAATTAAATCGCCAATTCATTCTGATAATTTGAAATTCAAGTCAAATCATCATTCAAATATTTAAAATTAATTAAATATTTTCAATTCAAATTGTTCAAAATTCAGGGTCGTTACAAACTCCCCTCCTTAAAAACTTTTCGTCCACGAAAAGGAAAGGTTGTTAAAATTTCATCGATATTTATACTCTACTCAATTTTTCTAAGCTTGAAACTCAATACAAATAAATGAATATAAGATTCATTCCATTTGTTTAATCTCACTAGTTCTGTTTATCTTCTCTTTTATTCAATGATTTCTACAATCATTGATTTCTAAAATCAAAACGCAAAAGTCTTTTATCAACATTTTCGATTTACAACTCAGATTCGAACTTTAAAATTCGTCATGTTAGAGATTTGCATAATATATATCTTCCAAAGCTGTGGACTTTCAAAACATTTCAAAGATCATCTTCCTTAGTTCATTAAGTTGGAATTTTGAAATTTTACTTTCAAATCATTGATTTGCTATTTACAGTTTGAAAATACTTGCTAACTCGAAATTTAACAAGTCCATCTTCGTTCTCACAGACATTAGACATACGCTGGCCAGACGCAGGTCTAAAAATCTCCAAGTACTAAACATACTTGCTTCAATTCCCAGTGAAAATACTTTTAAAAATTCTTTTAAAAATGGATATGGAAAGCACGTTCCCCCATGGATCACAGTTTACCCGACGGTTACGCTACTATCTCAGTAGAATCGCTTGTAACCGTAGATTTCACATCTCTCTTGAATTTCGCCATGGTTGTTGCCATAGATCGCGGTCCACACGGCGGTTACGCTACTATCCCAGTAGAATCGCTTGTAACCGTAGGCATCTCGCCCCTCGAATTTCGCTTGGCGCTTAGATTGCAGTTTACTCGGCGGTTGCGCCATTATCCCAATGGAATCGCTTGTAACTGTAGGCATCTCGCCCCTCAAATTACGCTAACATACATCATACTCAACATGATCCCATCACGAGGGATTCTAGTCCAAATGGACATTCCAACTTATGGAAAATTCTACGTAGCTACGAATTTCAAATGGACACTCATCACGAGTTCCAATACCTTCTCCAATAATAAATGGAAGGTACTTTTCCATATCCTCAGTTTGGAAAACATAATATCATATATATGTAGTACTACATTTCACATTTCGTACATATCATATCCATGTAAGCTTACATAAGATTTCCATAACAATGTCTTTCTAAACTGACGGTTTTCAAATTTACCGCATTCATATATATATATATAAGTTCTAAAAACTTACATATTCCATATTCATAACAAAATAGAGGATTTCAAAATTTTCCTCTAAGTCGATTTGGAAATTTAAGGTTATCTCAAACCTAATTCATATTCACAATTCCATTTATTATCGACTTTCACATTCGATTTGGATTTCACGCTTACATCGTCAATTCTCAACACAGAATTGATGTCTATCGATATATAACCTCTGAGCTCGTACGTCTCAGAGAAGGGTGTTAAGCTAAGAGAATAAATCCTCCGCCACCAACAGATATATATTTAATAGAGATCAATTGCTATGTCATCAATTCACAATGTTAGACATACAATCCAAATCATCATCTGAAATTCAAAGCTCAACTTATATTGTCTTTGACGTCGAAGTTAAACTCAATTTTAACTTAACGATTCAATCTTTTTGAAAAATTCCAAATTGAACTAATTGTTCAAATTCTCATTTAACTTTTCAACTTCGACTTCGAAAATGAATTTCAAATCATTTATTCCTTACGGAATATATTCACAACATTTCATATTTGGAAAAACATTTCCATACTTATTTAAAAATAAGTAATTCACAAATCCATTTATTTTCAACATTTGAAAATATTCGATATACTTTAATCAAAATTAAGTATATATTTCATCTTTAAGGAAATCATTCTCTTTCACATATTTATTTGAGTCAAAACGAATGTTACGTAAAACATCGTTACGACAACTCAAAATCACTAGTATAGGGATTCGAAATTTAGATAGATATATAAATCCCAATACTACACAAAACATTTCCTTTCGGAAATCATTTACTATAACAACAGTGTTATAGTCCACCATTTCCTTATATTCGAAAACGTCTATTTCAACAATGAATGTTGAAATCTATGGTTTCGATATTCAATGCCTTTTAAAACATCTTTTTAAAACAATTAACTTCGTTTTAAAATATCACTTTCCCAAAACATGTCCATTTTATTCAATAATATATTCACTGTCCAAAATCGTGAATATACTTCTTTTTAACAAACTATAAGAATTTACTTATCAAAATAAGTCAGTTTCGGATTCATAAACAACGTTTATAAATTCCATTGCTATTCATAAAGACTTCAATTTATAAAAATTGCTTTATTAACCCATTCCTTTATAACTCAATTTTATATCAGAATTTTAATTTATAAGTGAATTACTTATAAATTCTTTTACTTCGCAACTTCGATTCATTTTATAACTTCACAATCTTAATTCTGTAATTTCCATTCACTTATGAAATCCATTAAATATTTCACTTTTAACACTTATACAATTCCAATATTTTATTAACACTTTTCAAATCTTCAATTTAAGCCGTTTATAATAATTCAAAATTTCCAATTTAAACTATTATATAAATTTATCACTTTTCCATCTCCCAAAATAATCAACTAGTTCTTTAGTAAATCATTCATCGACTTGGTTTCCAATTTTTTTTTAATCACATTTGATTCATTCACATTGGATTTTACTAACATTCATTCATATTCAATTAGTTCACATTCACTAATTTACATTCAAGTTAGTTTGCTTTCAATTCAAATCAAATTTGATTCTCTTTAAATCTACTTATCTTTCAATTTGAATTCAATTACATAGCTTTCAATTTCCATTAATTCAATTTCATTTATACTTAATGGATGTCCATACAATCAACTAGCAAAACCAAATTTATTTACTTTGCTTACATTCGATTTGGTTCAACACATTTAATTTCAATTGGTATATATTCTAATTCAGATTAAATTCTTATACTCACCATATTCACAACTTCTTAACTTAAGTTTTATTCAACTCTTAACAACAACATTCCTAATCCATGTTTATTTACTAATTCACTTTTACAATTAAAGTTGAATTTTCTTTATATAGCTCAAATTCATATTCATTACTTCACTTTATTAATTCATTTTTGATATCAAATTCAACCTTATTCAACATTACTTAAGCCATGTTCCATTTTTATCTTCACTTGCATTTATTTTCACCATACAACTTAAGTTCGCCCCAAATTTATTTGAAATTCTATTTTATTTAACTTTTCTAAAGTCAAATTCATATCACATTTCAAAATTCAGATTTTGTTTCATTTAACAAAACTATTTAACCATTTAAAAACTGGTTTTACTTAAATTTTCTCATTTTATAAGTTATACAACTTATAATTTAAACTTTCCAATTCATATCATATAATCACTTATCTTTTAAGTTTAACTTTCCATCTCAACAATTTATCAAATCAAATTCAATTTATTTAACTTTCCTTTAGTTAAATTTCAAATCCATTATTTATTAATACTAATCCAATTCAATTTAACTTTTCTTAAGTTAAAAATCTTTATTTTCAAAAACAATTTTATACTTCTTTGGATTTGAAAAACGTTCTCTTTTTAAAGTGTTTCTAGTAACTATTCATATTAAACATCATAAACTAAGCTTTGTGTAAACCAAAGCTCTGATACCACCTTGTAACATTCCCCCTTCTGACCGCCTCCAGTCGGTAATTAAACCAACTAAAAACGTTCAAAAAGACGAATTGTTATTTAGTTTATAAGGTTTAAACAGAATCAGCCACAGAAACACAGATAATAACAATCAATTAAAACAAATGAGAATTTATTTCATTACTATAAATCTTTTTAGAATACATCAGAGTTAATACAATTTTAATACTGATACAGCGGAATATCTTAAAATACAATTTTCTCAAAATAAATGATTCTTTACTCTCTCTCTAACTTCGCTGCTCGAAAATCTTCAAGCTGTAGAAATACTCGGTCTGACCCGAGTATTATATTCAAAAGAAAATAATACACAGGTCAGTCTAATTCAAACCAGTTTATTAGCGCATATAGGCAGTAATAATTTAAATAAACGACAGTCATAATAATTCCCGTCTATCTAACTCTTTTAACAAAGAAA
This sequence comes from Allium fistulosum, assembly GCA_030737815.1. Taxonomy (NCBI): domain Eukaryota; kingdom Viridiplantae; phylum Streptophyta; class Magnoliopsida; order Asparagales; family Amaryllidaceae; genus Allium; species Allium fistulosum. The sequence continues at coordinate 698,199,922 of CM060904.1, forward strand.
TCGGATAACGAAAATTTAACACTAAACAGTGTTAAACAATAAATCAGCAGATTTAAATCATCAACAGAAATAAATAAACAATTTATCAAATCGACTAATCAATTTAAAATTTACAATGAGTGGCTGCAGTATATGCTAACGTGCACGGCCTCGCCACAAACAGATGTGTGGCTGCAGTACACGCTAACGTGCACTGCCTCGCCAACTCGAGTGCACAAGGTCGAATCAAACATTTCAGTTCAAACAAGTATAACAGTGTACATCACAATGTCAGGAACACTGTGCAATGAAGCTACAGGAATATACCAAGCAACCAGACCAGACACCAACAGTGCAATGCAGACTAGTCTACAAAGAGACCACAATGGCAACTGAATCAAGAAAATTACAAAAGCTACAGGACAGTAGCAATGCAACAAGTTCCAGTATAACATGATCAGAGACTAGAGGGAAATTCAAAGCTAAATGCAACAACATGAAACTGCAGCACCAAAGTGCAAAGTCCAACATGTTCAAGTTCATCAGACCAAGCTTCAACTTATCTACAACAAATGCAATTGCAAGTGGATCGTATTCAAGTTACAAAATATCAATCCTGTCTCTGTCCAGACTAAAAAAAATGTAAGCAAACTTTAACCTTTAATTTGTTTGATAATCTATTGAGTAAGGATGTTGCATGAGTATCTTTGAACTAGAAATTATTGAACCCTGTGAATGTGCATGTTTGTTTACAGAAACCTTTCAATAAAATTTTATTTCAATAAAATTTTGAACTTCAATTTACGTTTAAATAAACATATAGTGTTTGTAACTCAAGCCTAACAGTGATTTGTTATGTAAATTTCTAAATTTAACTTGGAAACAGAGAAGTATCAAGCAGATTCAATATGCACAGTTCAATTACAACATGTATACAATGTACAATGTACATGCAAGACATCAAACCTATCAGAAATTCACCTGCACTAATTTTTATTTAAACTTTTCTAATTAAAATTTTACTCACAACAAAAAAAATAAAAAGATTCAGGGTTTCAAACTCAAACATGTCAGGCCACCAATTTTTCCAGATTTTTGAAAACTTACATGTACATCCTGAAGCTAACAAAACTGAAATGCATCAAAAGCAAAAATGTACAAGTACCAAACTCCAAGTACAAACAACAAATCCAACAACAACCACTACAAAGGCATAAAGGTGCATGCTAACAGAATCAATGGAATGCAAGGGAGATGCATATGAAATGCAGAGTGATATATGCAGCATGAACAAATGAACATCAATGCAACAAGAACACTCATGCAGACATGAATACAACAAACAAAGATCAAAGGCATAGCAACTGCCACAAGATCACAATGCAGTGTACATGAGTACAACTACTGGAGTCAAGTCAGAAAAATTCATGAATGCAAACAACCAACTACATGCAGGTGAACAGAAGACAAATACACAATCAACATGAATGGGCAACCCAACATCCAGTACATATATGCTCCAGCATAAATGCAGACTACAATGCAAACTAAAACAACCAGGAATGCAAGTTGAAGTATAAACAGGGATGACTCTGGTTGAAGTCATATACAGCAAGTATTGGTAACTAATATCAGTCAAGTCAATCTACCCAAGTGCAACTACAAGGCCACAGTAATTAGACTATATGAAGTGAAGAACAACCACTGCAATGGCATATGAGGTGCAGACTAACAGAGTAAACATTTTCAATGGGATCAAGATGCAAGTATCAGCATAGATGCTATATGAATGCATAGACAATGACTTCAATCTCAAGTGAACAGGAATCAATTTCAAGTTCAACTACTGCGGTGGCGAATTTGGATTCACAGAAAAACCCCATTGTGACGCCCCACCTCTATACCCACGCTAACCAAGAACACTACGATGTAGTGCTGTCAATTAGCACGGAGAATAAGGCTGTTGAGGAGCGACCATCCGTGTAACTTCTTTGTGCGAGCACCGATATGTCAGATAGAATAGAATGCATATCTTTTAAGGAGGAAATCCGACATACCGATACAAACACAAAGCTATCACACGGTGGCTATATATAATCTTCGGAAACAAATATAGAAATAAACGTAACATAAATCAGTCACAGACAATTCATATCACAGAGGCGGAAATAGATATGAATATAACACATGGAAGTGTACATCAGAGTAGTGGTCAAATAAGATCCACAATAACACAAAATAAAAGATACAAGTGCAAGACAACAGAATATGTATACATCAAGGAGTCTCAATCTCAAATGTATACGACAAAAACTACTAAACTAGAGTAGTTAGCCAAAAAGTTGGATGATGGCTCCAGATAGGAAGTCATGAGGAAGCACCTGTAAAATCTCAGTCTAACCCGAGTATTATTTAAGAAGAAAATAATAAACGGATCAGTCTAGCTATAATTATCAGATAAAATGAGATAGAATATGAGATATGATAATAGAACGTATGATAACAAAAAGGTGTCATACTATAAAAAGTATACATTAGAAATCCCACAAAAGTCATACAATATCTCAATAATCTCAAAACAGAGAAAAGAATGTCATATTCTTAATTTAATTCACCAAGCCATAATAAAATGACATACTCATCAATGTCAATGGTAAAAGCTGGTGAAACATAAAATTCCAGAAATCAATAATTAGAAATCCAGAAATCACAAGAAAGAGGATGGCCAATCCTATAAAAATGAGCCAGAGCTCCTCCTGACTGGGTATAGTCCCCCATTGCGGACTTTGAGCCGAAGCTCCTCCTGATTGAGCCGAAGCTCCTCCTGACTGGGTATAGTCCCCCATTGCGGACTTTGAGCCAAAGCTCCTCCTGACTGGGTATAGTCCCCCATTGCGGACTTTGAGCCGAAGCTCCTCCTGATTGAGCCGAAGCTCCTCCTGACTGGGTATAGTCTCCCATTGCGGACTTTGAGCCGAAGCTCCTCCTGATTGAGCCGAAGCTCCTCCTGACTGGGTATAGTCCCCCATTGCGGACTTTGAGCCGAAGCTCCTCCTGATTGAGCCGAAGCTCAATAAAATGAAGTACAGTCCTTCACATGGACAAAGAGACATCGCTCAATCGCTAGTCTAAATCACAAGAATGATCATCATGACCATAATGAAGTGTCGATTACATTAAGCTAGTAAATATAAGAGTTTAGCTTCATGTCCCATAACCACTTGCTTAACTCAAATATTTACGAACAAATTGTAGATCTGCACTAGAAAATTGTCACAAGAGATTCAATCGAACAAGTCCATAAATTAACCGACGAAGTAAACGCAAGCGTTTCATACCACTTGTTTTGCTAAGCCGTTTAATTATATTTTCTCATACGAATGAGGTAAAGGTTTGTATATACTAGTAGATTGGAAAACAGTTTTATAAACGAGTTTGATATTGAAAATAGAGTTGAAATCCTTTTGATGAAAGAGTTTTGATATTTACTACTAGTATTGAAACCTTTCTATTTTTAAAGTGACAAGTCATAGAAGTGATTGTAGAAACAATCAATTATAAAAGTTCACGTTCGAAGACGTGAATAAAATCCAAAGAAATCAATTCCCAAAACCATCAAAGTAAGAAGTTCGGTTGAATGGTTTTCGGATAAGATTGCCTACGCAGAGTTATACGGGGTTCGACCTGCCCGGTCAGGTCGCGGGGGTCCAGGGGGCAGCGCCCCGTCAAAACGGTACGACTTAGTGAAGACAAGCGACCTAAGTTTAAAAAGGTGGGCGACTTAACAAAGTGGCCGATAATAAATGATAACAACAAAAAGGGAATCAACCCGATTTGATTAGAGTGGGATATTCAAGCTAAAAAAACAACTAGGCAAAACACAGCAGATTCAGACGTCTGAGATCAAGAATTCAGACGTCTGAATCTGGAAAATAAACTATTTTCCAGAACAGAATTCAGACGTCTGAATCCTAGATTTCAGACGTCTGAAATAGGCACTTTTTAGCCTATTCCTTTTCTGGTTCAAAACGAACCAATTAAGACGTCTGAAATTTTGATTCAGACGTCTGAATGCTGGGAGAAGAAAATTCCCAGTATTCCATTCAGACGTCTGAACCATACGTTCAGACGGCTGAAACTGTTATTCAGGGCATTCCCTGAACCTAGGCCAAAAAATGGCCAAACGACATCGATAACGATCGGTCGAGCCACAACGACTCAGGAATTGCACAAGGATAAGTGTTAGGAATTCATACCTAACAATCGAAGATAATTATTGACTTAGATGTGAGATAAAAATCTCACCTTTTCACAAAATCAATGAAGAAGAAGCTATAGAGCAATGGCAAGAACAATCTCTTCAATTCCAACCCAACAAGCTTGAAACTAAGCTTAAAAGAGAAACATTTTCAAAATTAGGTTTAGGAAATTTCTGAAATTGAATGGAGAAGGAGTTGGAGAAGATGAAGGGGAGGCTTACCAATGGGTTCTCTTTGAATTTGGAGCAAGAACAAGAATTTGCAAGAGGAACTAGGGCATGGAGTTTTAGTTTCCAATCTCTCCCACCATTTTTGCTTTGAAACTGAAAAGAGGAGGAAGTGAGGATGAATGGGGAGGGATGGTTCAGTTTGGAGGTTAAGTTGGCAAAGGGGCTGAACCCAAAACCAAACCCAAAGTGCAAATGGTCAAATTTTTGACTAGCTCCAAGCATATCAAAGTTTATACTCAAAAAGGTCGCAAACGGCATTTTGGACTCAATGGAGGTGGTCTCGAGTACCAATTCGACTGTTTGCAAAAAGTAGCTTTTTCGGACCAAAATCCGACGAACGACGAAATATTTAAATAAAATATTTAAATATGAAATCGATAAATATGCGGGTTGTTACACCCATAATGTCAACATTCAATGGCTAGATGAAGTAACAAAGAAGGAACAGAAAAGCACATATGTTTATCAGTTGAAAAGTTCACGGAACTATATTTTTGAAATTTCAAAAATCGAAACTAGGAAACTTTATGCCGTGACAATCAAGGAAAAATCAAACTGCACAAATACAAAATTGTGGATAACAAGCTATCAAAAATATCAGAGATAGGAAAGTGAAAATTTAATTAAATCACCAAAAACATCAACACCGAAACAAATCGAATGGCTGAGACGAAGCCCAATGAAAATCAAAGAAAAATCAAGACCGAAACAGAGATGACAAAGAAGATCGAATAGTTCAAAATCAACATCGAAACCAAGTATTGAATTTAGATGTGAGGGTCACTCACCTTAGCTATCGGAGCGCAGATCGAAGCAAAGATGAACGAAGACGAAGCCCTAGTTGAAGACGAGCGATATCGAAGGATCGAACGAACGCCGAGGCCCTTTCCAGCGACGCCAATACGAAGGTCTCGAAGCCCCAATTCAAAGCGACAAAGAATCAAAGAGCCAAAGCCCTAATTTTCCAGATCGAACGAGACGAGATCAAAGCCGCCATTTTTTTCTTCTCGTCTGTTTTAGGTTTAGGGTTTGTGAATGAAATGAGAAAGGGATCGGGTATAGGGTTTTAAATGAAATGAATGGGCCGAGATAAAATTTTAAAGCCCAAAACCCTTTAACAATTTTTTCTTTTCTTCTTTTTTTCCAAAAGAATTTTAAACGATTCAAAAATTCTAACAACAATTTTTTATTAAACGAATTCCAATCCGAATCGAAACTCCTATAAGCAAATAGCTAGCAGAGAAATCGTTTAACGATGATATCTAATCGATGCAAAAATCCTGGTTATTACAGAAATTCAAATTGAATCCGAATAGATTTTCTACGCGTTTATACGTCGTGTATTCGCAAAACAATTTTGATAAATACGAAAATTGAAATCCGGTAATAATTCAATATTACGGATCCAATGAAACTTGTTTCGTCAAATTCCGAGACTGTGCCTCGGAAGGTTATTTTTAAATTCGATTTCAAACGATACAATTTCAAAATTGAACAAATCGCTTTTAAAATCAATTCTGAAGCTTCTATTATCTCCAGTATTATCAATATGAATTTTCTAAGCCTTTAAATTATTTTTAACCGGCTTAAAATCGAAGATTCAAATTTATTCAACTTTCAATAGATTAAATTCAAAAATTAAATCGCCAATTCATTCTGATAATTTGAAATTCAAGTCAAATCATCATTCAAATATTTAAAATTAATTAAATATTTTCAATTCAAATTGTTCAAAATTCAGGGTCGTTACAATTTTGGTCCACTTTTGTAAAGTAATTACACAAATAGCCCAGTTTAAAAACTAATATCAAATATAGCCCTGTTTTGGCCAGCTCAGCGTTCAACTGGCCAAATGCACTGGCGACATTTTAAATGTCGCCAATGTAATTTATTTTAAGAAAGAAACACTGACGACATTTCAGAAGTTGCTAGTGTTTTTTTTTAAATTTTTTTTTAGTTGGCTCCTTTTGAAAAGGTGCCAGCTAAACTGAAAGAAAAAAAATACACCGGCCACAATTGAAATGTCGTCATTACACTCTGACAAACTCAGCGTTAGCTGCCTAAAACAGAGCTATATTTGATGGGGGGAATTAATTTAAAGGACAAAAATTTGTATATTTTTAGCCTCAAGGACACGACCTCAATATTTTACCCACAAGGACAAACATTCTCCTAAAAAATTATTCATAAGGATAAACATTTTTTCAAAATTATTCATAATGACAAACATTTTTTCAAAACTGCTACCGAACTAAAAACTGATATCTAAAAACTGCTACCGAAAACTACAAACTGATACCTAAAAATTAAAAACTGATACCCAAAAAAAGTTGTCATTCAGGCTAAAATACTGAAGGTCTGTGCTTGAGGCTAAAATGTTGAGAAATTTTGTCCTTGACAATAATTTCCTGTATTTGATATTAGTTTTAAAACGAGGTCATTTGCGTAATAAGTTTCAAAAATGGGGCCAAAATGCAAAGAGTCAATCATTCAACGGCTAATCGACAATTGTATCATAACATTTGTCAACAATCCGACGCGTTGGTAGATACTGAAATCGCCGAAAGAAAAGAGAGAGAAAAAACAAAAGAAGCAATTTGCCAATTGTATTCTTCGTTTGTTCAACTTTCTACCTTTGTCTTTGTTCCCTGTTAATGGATCCTGAAGCAGGTATTTACGAATCGTTAGAAATTGTTTTTCTACCTTTGTCTTTGTTCTCGGTTATGTTCAAATTATAATTCTCGGGACGCTATCTTACCTGCAGTGACTGAATTCCTTGGACAAGTTCCATTGCTTCAAAGGCTTCCTGCTTCTTCTCACAGAAGAATCGCCGAGCTAGTTAAGATTAGGCGTTACGGTTAGATTCATAATTTTTGTGCTTTATTAGTTTGTAATTACTTATTGTTGTTTCATTTGTTGTTAACTGAGTGTGAAATTAGTTGATTTTTGGAAATTGCAAAACAGTTCGGTAGTGTCTGTTGGCAATAATATTTAGGATAACTTATTGTTGATAACTATTTAAATGTGTTTTTCGAATTAAGTGTTCGGATATAATGAAATCGTGACACGATTTTTAGCTGTAAATACCCAGTGTTTTGTGTTTCTATTCCACATTCGACATTGTTTAAACTACAAATCTAATATCAAATCAATGTATTAGAATAGGACAAATTCTAGGCCTCTGAAAACAAACAAGCATGTTTTTCAATATTCAACAATTTACACTTGCACATTCTGAAAATATGCAGGAACAAAATTTTAATTTGTACTTGCTCAAATTCAAAGTGCGCAAGTACATTTTTTTTTGAAATTTTTTGTACATGTGCATTTTCAAAATCTGCATGTACAAAAGTGTTATATAGTGAAGATGTCTATTTTCATAATAAGTTTCGAACGAGGCATACACTTAAAATTTCTCCATTAGAATATTTGAAGAATAAAACAAGCAAATGATGCGCCATGTATAAGAATGATTTTGCTCATATTTAACTTTAAGAAGGTTTTGTGTGCTATACCTATAAAATTCAGGATCGAACCAAAATTGGTAGAAATGTTGTTACATGGCACAAGATCGTCGACCCAAAACCGTGGTTAATTTGAATAATCATAACATGTTCAAAATAATATTTCAAATCCATAGTTAAAATAAATGTTGATAATGAGTCATTAAATATGTTAGAAGTTTTAGAGTGACTTTTTTTAACATGATGTTTATATTGTAGATTGAACATTCCCAGAGTATCATTTTGATATCAAAAACTGTAGTACTAAAAACCGTAGGATGTAGAATGAGGTGTAGCGGATTTTTACCTCTCTTTATGTATGTGTGTATATGCATGTTGGAGTTGGTGATATGATATTTCCAAGCCGAAGGAGTCGCGTGGAGGCACGAAGAAACAGAGTGGAGAATGAACAAAGTTGCGAGAGAGAAATGGAAGCATGTAGCTTCAGTTAAAAGCCACCAGTCGACTGGAACTGTCTCCAGTCGACTATTGGAACCACCAATCAACTGAATTTTGCATTGTTTCAGACCCGAGGAGAGCATGGCTTTTGCTGTCGATCGGAAATTTATTCAGTCGACTAGATCCCCAAATTATGGAGAAGTTGGGCCTCAAACCACTAGGGGCAATTTCATCATTTTTAAGGAGTTTTGGAGTTTTAACCTTAGATTTCTGCGTATCTTTGATCCGATGACCAGGATTACATCGGGCTATTATAAATAAACTTGTTTAGGATTTATTGTAAAATAGTGGAGAAGGGTTATTGTATTAGGATGTTGGGGATTGAGATTTTTCTCAATTTTAAGCCTTTTCTTTATAATCTTTTGGAGAAATTAATAAAGTTTGTTTGGAAGAAATTATCCATATTTTTTTTTCTATACTTCCCATCTCTTCTCAAATCTAACTGTGTAGGGATCATTGGGATATATATGTATCAATGTATGTGTATATGTATATATATCCATGTTAGCTATATTTATAGCATTGTTTTAAAAAACCTATCTCGATACTCGCCTCAAGGGGCGTCTCGAGGAAATGAGAGATAAAACGCATCGAGTCTTTCCCTAAAAGGTTTTTAACCTCTAAGGCTTACGCCTCAACAACTTGAGGCATATGAAGCGTACAAAGTATACACCGCGCTCGCCTCAAACTGCTGAAGCAACACGACTCAAGAATTTTTGTACCCCTAATTGTAAACTATTAACCCAAAAAATGGGCCAACACCCAGAAATTAGATGAAAGCACGAGTTCCGATTAAATAAAAGCAAGAGAAGTAAAAGAAGACACAATTTTATAGTGGTTTGGCATAATTTCCGACCTACGTCCACTTCTATCTTTTTATTAGTTGTTCTCTTTTTGGATTACAACTAGTATTCTTAGATCTGATCACAATCTAGTGGATCTCAGATTTACAATAATGTTTCTAGAGTGTTTGAAAGTCACTAATACTAAGAATTTGCCGATGTAAGTCTTAGAACAACAAATAGTTGTTTCCTAGGTGACTCAAATGGAGGAGAGATTAGAGGTGAAGAAGTAGTAGAGTCTCCGCGGTTAGAGAATCCAGATTCTGTTTTGGTTGCTCTATGGTTTGTATTTACAGGGGTAACAGTCGTATTGGACCAGAAGGAGAGTTGGAGCCAAGTACTGAAGTCGGCCCAGAGGAGTGGGTGAAGTCGCGAACTCGTCTGGGTTAATACCACATGTCGGGACCTCTGAAGTCGATGCCGACATATGTAGTTAAACCAAAACGGGTTTATTCTTTTTGCATGCTTTATCCTACTTGATTTCAAGGTGTCTCATGCTGTTTCCATCGACTGTTGGTCATCCAAAACAAGTTGTCATCTACTTCTCTCCAAAACAGCCTAGTATTGGCTTTTTTTGCTTAAGAGGTCGATGGTGACTTTTTTCCTTAGCTTTGAATGACTTGTAATTTTTACAGCACTCTTATGGAGGTGTCCCAAGAAGTCGCAACCTCTATGGAGTTAATATGAGAAGTCGGTACCTACATGAGAGGTTGGTACCGACATATCTTCTTAGTGAATTTTGACTTCAAATTTCTTGAGCTCAATACTTTAGTGATTTTAGGTGTGCTTCGAAGTTTTTAAGTTGTTTTGTCCTCGTTTGAATCTTCTAAGTTCAGTTGAAATTTGCTTTGCTAAAATGTGAGTTAACACATGCCCCTCCCCTCCAAAAGCATGCCTTTTGAATGTAAGGTGTGCTTTGCTCAAGAACAAGTTCCAAAAATCAGTCTTCGATTGTTGAGCTTTCCGGCTACTTCAATTTTGGTAAATCGTGCAGTTTATTCGGATTCTCGTCAATCATGAGTTGTTCCAAACCTGTTACAGCTTAAGACTTTAGACTCCGCTTAAGTGTAATTTATACATCACAATCATTCCGATTTCATTCGGATTTATTACATCGCATATCTCATATTACATCACATATCCAAAATCGTTCCATGTTCATTCGGGATTTATCAGTTTTATTCTAATTACAAGTTGTTCAAATCCATTTATTAAATCTGTTTCCGTTATAGGGTTTGATCTCTCTGGACCATCTTTCATTTAATTTAATGCGCGATCTCTCCGGATTGTTTATCGTTTAAGTTAAGAGAACGATCTCTTCGGATCGTTTAGTGTTTCAATCTTAGGTTTCGATCTCTTTGGATCCTTGCTAAGCCCGTTCGCTCTCTAGCAAAGAGACTCAACGACCAAGCAAACTCATCCGCTCACTCTCCGGTGATGGGACCTACTTCTTGCACTCCGACCCGCCTCTCCTGGCAGCAACTCTATAACAACCAAAGAAAAGCCTATCCTTTTCACTCTTTGGTGACGTGGCTCTTCTTGCACTCCAGCCTATCTCTGGATGGTAGCTCTAAGGCGATCCAAATCCGTACAAGCTCATTCGTTTGCTCTCCGGCAAGGGGATTTGCTCTATGCACTCCGACCCTGCCTTTCTGGATGGAAGCTTTAAGACGATCCAAATTAGTCATCACTCTTCTATGGAATTTTAAAATTCAAATATCTAAATCAAAGCAAATAAGCAGAAATCCTAATTATTCATCTTAGACATATGATTCAGAGCGTGACTAGGGACTAATCTAGGTTTTGTGCACGTCTGAGTGATCGAGGGTTATTATTATCCTAAGAAATCACCCCTGACATCCGAATTAGAGCGTGACTAGGGAACAATCTAGGTTTTGTGCGCGTCTAAGTGGTCTGAGGTTATTATTGTCCTAAATAGTCATTTCAGGCATCCAACTTAGAGCGTGCCTAGGGACCGTCCGGGATCTCGTACACATGTAAACGACCTGAGGTTATATTGCATCATTTATTCAAAGTCAGGGTAAAGGAATTGAACCTGACCTCAATTCATCCCTATCATGGGGTTGTCATCCAATGAAAGTTTTTGATCCATAACTTCATTTTGCCCTCGCTCCAATGGTGAGCTTTTGATTCCAACTCTTGTTGTCATGTATTTGTATTTCGATTTGTCACTCTGGCTTCAAGATCGCTTGTTCCAGGCATTAAAGCTCATCCTAGATCCAAATCGATCGTGCCTCCGAGTTGTGAAGGCATTGTTTCAATTTTCTTTTCTCTATCTTCAGATGTTCCCACATTAGCTCATTGTCCTTGGTTTTAAATTTCAGCAACTTTAGTTATTCGTTATTGTCCCATCCTTTGGAAGAACCCTTTTAGCATCTCCTGCTGCCTAGCCATGAACCCTTCTAGCATCTCCTGCTGCATAGCCATTATCTTATCCTGCATTTCCTTCATCATCCTCTCCATCTCTTCTCTATCACGCAGTTAGACTGATGAAAATTTGAGGACATCCCTTGGCTGCCCTCAGGCTCTAGTTGACTTGCTCCATTTTAGATCTAGTATTAGGCCTCTTCATCTTCTTCAAATCCTAGATTCTAGTTTTAAGTTTTCGGATCTAGCTTTGTTCTCTGTGAAAGCACCAAAATGTTAATCTAAAAAATGTATCAACATCCAGAAATTAGATGAAAGCACCAGTTCAGATTAAATAAAAGCAAGAGAAGTAAAAAAAGACATAATTTTTATAATGGTTTGGTGTAATCTTCGGTTTACGTTCACTTCAATCTTTTTATTAGTTGTTCTCTCTTTGGATTACGGCTAGTATTTTTAGATCTGATCATAATCTAATGGATATCAGATTTACAATAATATTTCTAGAGTGTTTGAAAGTCACTGGTATTAATAATTTGCTGATCTAAGTCCTAGAATAGCAAATAGTTGTTTCATAGGTGACTCAAATGGAGAAGAGATTAGAGGTGAAGAAGTAGCGGAGTCTCCGCGGTTAGAGAAGCCAGATCTCATGTTGGTTGCTCTATGATTTGTATTTATTGGGGTAACAGTCGTATTGAGCCAGAGGGAGAGTTGGAGCTAAGTCCTAAGTCGGCCCAAAAGAGTGGGTGAAGTCGCGAACCCATCTGGGTTAACACCGCATGTCGGTACCGACCTCTGAAGTCGGAGCCGACATCTGTGGTTAAACCCAAATCGGTTGATTCCTTTTACATGCTTCATCCTACTTGATTTTAAGGTGTCTCATGTTGTTTCCATCAATCGTTGGTCATCCAACACAAGTCGTCATCTACTTCTCTCCAAAACAGCCAAGTATCGGCCTTTTTGCCTAAGAGGTCGGTGATGACTTTTTTCTTTAGCTCGGAATGATTTGTAATTTTTACAGCACTCTTATAATTTCATATGAAAGTGTCCTAAGAAGTCGCAACCCCTATGAAGTTAATATGAGAAGTCGGTACATACATGAGAGGTCGGTACTGACATTTCTCCTTCGTGAATTTGACTTCAAATTTCTTGAACTCAATTCTTCGGTGATTTTAGTGTGCCATCAAGTTTTCAAGTTGTTTTGTTCTCGTTTGAATCTTCTAAGTCCAGTTGAAATCTGCTTTGTTAAAAGCGGGTTAACATAAATATTGACACTAAAACAGAATGTATCAAACTTCAATCATATAATGTAAAACAAAAAGAAAGAAATGGAAGTTAGTGTTTTTTACTTTTCAATTTCAATATCGACATGGTTAAGTAAGATTGTTTAAAAAAAGGTCGAGAGATACGTAATGATTTTTCTCATTGCTATTAAAGAAAATTTCTGAATAGATATCACCGGATCTCCGAATAAATTTTGCAGATCGATTTGAATTGGTAAAAGAAAAATTAAATAAAATAATAGCTTACATTATTCTCTACTGCTTGTAATTAATATCGATTCTACTAGAATCGATCAAAGTTCATTTTCAAAATCTAGAAAAAAAATTGAAGACAAATAGAAGAGGAAGAAAAAAATACATACCATTGTGGAGCTGAAAAGTGAATACGAAGTATTCAAAAGATTGAATTATAGTGTGCGCGCGCGTTATCAAGTATTTAATTTTTTTATAGTTTTATGAATGAATAATAAAGAATGATTAGGATTGAACTCTTTAAAGTTAAGTGTTTATATTGTTATATATTTATAATTTTTGATTAACTGTTAGCTCTTATGTATTAATCAAAAATTAATAATAACGAACAATAACAACTTACAAGGTTTTCAAAATGGGATTTAAATCGTAAATCGTAAATTTTAAACTTTAAACCGAAACGGGATTCAAATCATAAATCGTGGATACGAAAGATCCATATTTTATGGTACGTATACACTTTGAAATTGATTTTGAAGTTAAAATTTCTAGAACCTAACTTAAAATTTAATTTTCTCTCTTATTACATTTTTATTTTGTTTTGAAAACATTAAAACTGAAATTGTGAATCAAGTTAAGTATATTAAACATGTTAGTATAAGTTTGAATATATTTTTTAATTACAGTTTTAACTAAGTTTGAATTGGAATATAAATCGAATCGTAAAGGAAAATATCCGATCTGAATTGGGATTCAAATCGTAAGATTTTAAGATTTTTGACAACAAATGACTTCCGCCTCAATGTTTAGCCAAAAAACTTACGTCACATTTTGAGGCTTACGCCTCACCTTGTGAGCAAAATAACGTCTTATGTACTCTTTTCGCGTTTTAAAACTTTGATTTGTAATACAACAACAACCGTTTAGATATTCTGAGTAGAACAATTTCAAATGCAACAAAATTTTTGAAGACATGTTCTCCCAATACTTGACGTCATTTCAATGAATAAATGACTTATTTAAATAATCTCAACCGTTAAAACTAATGTTTTAACAATTAATCAAGAATTATAATCGAGAAGGGTTTAAATATTTCAAGACAATCACGGGTATAATGTATAATGACATATTCATAATATTGATTAGATATCTTCGAAGTTTTGGAGCATTGGGATTGCATAGCTCAAAACATGAAATGGTATTAAAAACAGGGGTGCTGTGGTTCCTTCTTGACATGCACTTATACAGACGCGTGTGTAGGTATGTATGTGTGTATATGCATGTATGTATACACACATACATTAGATATACCACTGCATGTGTCTGTGCTATGCACATGTGTATAACGAATAGTGACTTTTTTCTGTCTGATAATAAACATTAATGTGCTACTAAGGATAGATATACAAAGGTCAAGCCACTGTAAAAAAGAGTTTTGGACAGTAATCCTGTTTGCAACTATGATAGTCAGCAAATTAATTTTTACCCATTTTTTTGTTACTCTATATATTTTACGAGTTTTCTCAAGTCGTTGTGAACTGCAAAGATGGAAATGCCAATAAATATGTATGTTTGTCAAGGGACATTAATCAACTTCCAACTAAAACTCCAGGGGCGGATTCACAATGCATGTTCAAAAAACATTAATTTTCATTGTGGCTTTAAAATGATATATCAAAGTGACTAAAGATCAAATTTCAGATGATCTCTTAGGCACCTTTATTTCTTTCCAACTCTAGGAATTAAGGGACATAAAATACAATAAACATAAACTAACATATTAACATAAGACACATAAAATAACCTAGGAAATGAGTTACTACTTTTGGTTTTGCCGCCTATATAGTTTATATGCTGATTTTGGATCAGCTAAAGGAGGAATCCTAGTTCATGTACATTATGCTAGCCTCTGGTAATTACCTCATTTGTCAAGCGCGCACATGCACATTCCTTGAAATATATTGAAGCATGGTCGAAATAAAACTCTAATACAGAGAATATCAAAACAAAAACTAATCATTTATTGACAAAAATAAAATCTTACTTTCTGTAAATGGTCTTATTGTCATTATGGCATAGATATCCAGTGATCATAAGTTAAATTCATATATTACAGGGAGAAAACGTTGAGAAAACGTTATTAGTATTAAAGAGAAAAACATACTAACAAACTAAGTAAGGTCAAATTGTTAGACATATATTGTATTTATCAATATGATATATGTACACCCAAGTCGTCTATAATTTCATGGTCAAACTGTAGAGTGTAAAAATTTGATATATTTTGCATGGTACAAGGTACTGCCTGGTACACCAAAGTTCGGTACCCATCAGCAATGTTTTGGTACTAGTCAACAAAGCCAGTTCCGGACTGTTCGAAATTTGTTTTTCTCCAAAAACCGAATCTAATAATCTCTGATTCTTACCATTTGAATGAGTAGGTAAAAAAAAAAAAGTGAAGAAATAAATTTGAAGATCGAACACCTAGAATTTGTTTTGTTAGGAGTTAAAATTTGAAGATCAATAAACATTGTGGATTCGTAATGCTAAGGTAAGAAAGGGGGTTGGTTGTTTTTACTTGCGTGGTTAAAAGACAATTAGAAATTGTATATGTTTGAAAGCACACATGTTACTATGAATTTGTGTGATGGCATATTAAAACACCTAACCGCGTTTTATTTAAATTATTACCGCACCCAATGGTCCAGGGTTGCACTGCTATCCCCAGTGAATATACCCTGGAAGTTTAATAAATGTAATTTATTATGTAAAAAAAAATGCATGTGCCATTTGCACTACAGAATGAGGGGAATATTGGAAGATGGTTAAATGGGAGTTCTTACTACATAGTAGAGCCAAAATATCAATCATGTTTTCGATAGCCATATCAAAATATACATTATATTAGAGTTATGCTGATTTGTATAATTGAAATGCCCTTTCATCAACTTCGATAGCTACACTAACCATATGATTAGCAACAGCTTTCTTATTATTTTATGGAACATTTCAAATGAATCAGTTGAAACTATCTTTGCGTTTTTCTACAAACATTACAAACAATCAGAAGAACTTCCAGTCCAACAATAAATACTTAGTAGAAAGCTTAGATGCTAATAAACTAATCAGTCATTCCTAGAACATTAAACATTCGACCATAAGTAAACATGCTTACTGTAGCATCTATTTAAAAATAAGCATATAAAATAGAAATTTAACTGTACTCACATACTAAATTGGCAACCAAACAACATGTCATCAGTTAGCATACCTCATTATCAAGATTTTCACATAACTCAACATTAGCAAGATCAGATGTAGGACTTATTTCTACTCCAAGAAAAGCTAGGTACATGAGTTTATGGCTTCTCTGTGATGTCATTACTTATTAACATCAATGTACTTTATTATAATAAAGCACTCCAGCTTGGCAGTAGAAGAAAAAAAAGCAATTAGAAACAGTGAAAATTCATCACTACATCAGTTAGCATGCCATCAGACATAAATCTAATCAGATAATGTTAGGTTCCATCAGTATATTACCACTACAGTTTGTCCTTCCTGAAATGAAAGATCATTCTTTTCCATTTGAATTATGGATAAAAAGGTAGGTAATATCGAAATGAACAATCTATGAACAAATAAACAGTGTTAGAAAAGATAATACCTTCAGTTATCAGAATGATGTCCTCTCTCTTTCCAAACTCATACTCGTCGAAGCTCTCTCACATCCAAAACCCATTGTCCACTGCTTCTTGTTCATTAATCAGTTATTGGAGCTTGTCCTGAAATTTAATCGTGTGGGATTTGATGTATAATTAATCGAAGATAATTATGATTGATGAGGAATAAGTAGAAGTTAATTGATGAATTTGTGAGATAGAATTATCTTTTTTAACCGCAGTAGAAGAATCGTTCAGGAATGCAGAAGGAAAAAAAGAAAAAAGAGAGGAGTTGTTTGTTCGTGGGGAAATGGGCACATAATTTTTGATAGCATGATGAGTTGGTGGGTTCGGGAAAAAAAATTAAACTGTACAGTATCCCTTTTCAACTAAAACTTGTACGGGGGTATTCATGGAAGTTCAGAAAAAGCTTCACTTTGATTAAGTTGACCAAAATTTTGCTTTATAATATAAGATGTGTGCGTGTAAAAATCCTTTTTCAACTAAAACTTGTATGGGGTATTCATGGAAGTTCAGAAAAAGCTTCGCTTTGATTAAGTTGACCAAGATTTTGCTTTACAATATATAAGAGTGTGTGTGTAAAACATTCACCATTGTTTAATCCCCTAAAACTATCCCGTAGTTTTCTTGATCTATATGCCAATATGATTTTTTGTAGATATGTTTTTATCACATAGATCATTTTCTCAATTTGTTGACGATTCGCAATAAATATTTCTAATGATTCACAATAACTTTTGATTTTGAGAGGGCTAGAAGTCTTGGAAAGATCTAAAGTTTGTGAAGTTGATCTACATGATAATAGCATCACACCTACAAAAAAATTAGCCAAACCCTGAATATAAATGGGGGAATTTTGAGTGAAATTAAATGATGAGGGATCTTTTGATCCTTCCTCTCTATTTATCTCTCATTCTACACAAGCACACACACACACATCAATCCATGTGTGTGTTGTCTAAAGTAGGGTACTAGGGTTTGCTTCTTCAAGTCAAAATAAAAGCTAATCCAAGTACCCTAAAGTACAGTATTTCTTGTAATCTTCAAATCACTATTGTAATGGAGATTGCAAGTTTCACAAAAGTATGCCATGATGCAGTACAAACTTTACAGTGTTCTATGTGGATTTATTGCTTGACAGAACCAGGTGAATATGTTGTTCGTGAAGGGGAAATTGGAGAAGGGTTATACTTTATTTGGGAGGGAGAGGTATGAATGCTGACCTTTGGTGATTTTAGTTATGTTTAAAAAAAGCAAAGAGCATTTTTAATATAGTCTTTATGATGTTATATTTTCTTGCTAAAAAGTTTATCTTCAAAGAAAGCTGTAGCGAAACATGATAGCTTACTTTGAAGAAGATAGTGTATTGTTAGCCTCTGTACTTATGCTTCCGATGTTTGGTTGTTCTTAGAGAGGCATTGGAATTTATAAAAACTGAAGTAAATTACGATGAACTGTATACACTAGCAGTAACATATATTTACACATTTGATTTTGAAATTTCAATACTTCAACAGAAAAGATGGATGATAATTTGAATAATTTGCATAGTTTATCCTATCTTGGCCGATCACATATTCTTTCCACCATAAATACTTATTTGATATGTAATCACTAGTACTTGATTTTCATGGATGTTCTTTCAGAAACATAAACAGATGGCAAGTGTTATGTATATCTTAGCATAGAAAAGTCATCTACTGCTATATAAGTTGTTGAGATTGATGCAGATTTGAGCATATAATCACATTCTCACTTAATAATTTAAAACCTCAAATCAAACATTAGTATTTAATTATCTAATATTATAATTCAAACCTAATACATGACAGGCTGAAGTTTCTGGATCCATGAATATCGAGCAAGAAGACCTTCGTTTGAAGCAATATGACTATTTTGGTGGTATGCACCTTTTCATTTAACCTGAATGCCAAAAAAATTCAAGATGCATTGATTTTTCTGTTTGATTTAATCTTTATATAGTCAAGTTTGTTGTTCTTAGGCACTGATGATTCTGCACACCAAGTAAATGTAATTGCATTGTCAAAGGTATTGTTGTGCATGCTTAATATATAAAATTCGTGATCAAATAAAAATGCGTGACGTTTCAAGTTAACCTGTATACAATGAGTTGTTATTTGTTGTTTTATATGATTTGCAGCTCACATGCTTAGTCCTTGAGCATGAGCATAAAAACTTGTTACAGCCTAAGTCAATATGGAATGCCGAAGGAACACCTGAAGACTTCTCATTAGTAGAGCAGATATTGCACTTAGAGTCATTAGATGTAAGTTATCTAGCAAACAAATGACAAGTAAGATATTGCCTTCCAGGTTAGAAAGTAGTTATTTTGTAAATCAAGTAGTGGTAGTTAAATTACGATGAGCACCACGAAGTATTTAGATTCAGTTTCACTTTTATTCTTAGATGAATATACTTAATTGTAATTCGTAATTTTTTTGTACATTTAAACCGTATACATTTCTGAAATTTTTTATTTTCTGAATGATTGAAGGTTGATTTATTCCGTGGGGTTACATTGCCAGATGCTCCAACGTTTGCACAAGTTTTTGGAGGGCAATTGATTGGGCAGGTATGGTACTAACTGTACTATAAATGCAGTCTCGTTCTGTATATTACTATTCCCACTCATTTTTCATTTTCAAAAATATTTGAAAAGATGAGTGGGTACACAAAACATTACATAAATACAGTCTCGTCTCGTTATTAACCGTGAGTATAGTATCATATATATTATATAAATTTCGTTTACCTATTCACTTACTATTCATTTACTTGACATAATTTGTAGAAACGCAAAACATGATCATCATCATCTCTAGCTCACTACATTTCTTAAGAACACTATTGACACAGAAGAAAATATTTTATATTAAGCACTAAAATTGAACTGTCATGATCATAAGTGTAGGCATACAATATATTTGAATTGTAGTTGCCCCTTATCTAATGTACAGGTGTACATTCATACAAAGTAATGTTATATTTTATTAGATGATTTTGTGTCATATACAATTTCTAGCATTCACCCACTTGACTAAAATTACCATTAGCCCGAAATTTTGCAATAGTACTTTATGACCAATCAAATGACTGCACTTACCAGACATAAGTACATTTATGCTTCAAAATATCTTTACATGATCATTTCAAACTTTTCCCTTAAAAGGTTTATCATTGATAACTCTATTTCAACATCCTTTCTCTTCATATTATTGATTTTACAAATAACATTTGATATATCATCAAATGTCTACTATCATATGGTAATATCCTCAACCTATCCAAAGCACTTTATGTCTATATATGTTCACTGAGAATAATCTGTTGTTTTACTTGTAATGATGTTACACCTGTGTGTATCATATCATTTTCGTTGTAAATTTCATTATAAAGCCGGAATCAATTTCACTTCTTAAATTGCCAACCAAAATAAATGGTGAAATACTTTACACGAGTATAAATTTTCTTTTTCGTGTCAATCTAAATCATTTGAAGATCAACTAGAACTACATATTTGATGACATTATTGTTTACTGTTCGCATGCAATGTTTTTACTTGTCTTAACAAGTTAACCTATAAAGCCAGAATAAGCAACTCAACTCTATTGCACAAATAATCTGTTGCGATAACATAGAGCATTTATTTTTATTAATAACTACTTTAGCCATCTTGTTGGCATAGTTTCTAAATAGCATAAATCCATTAATAAAACTTAATTTAGAACCAACAATTTTTTTTATTGTTAGAAATCTCCCTACCTGTGGGTATAGGAGACTGCTCCTACCAAAAGTCTGAATTATTCTTAGCACAATCATTTGACATATAATATTTACTGTGGGGTAGAGTAAATGTAATGTGCAGTAAATTGGAATAATACATGTTTACATTAATCATAAATAGATGATACAAATTATCGTTTAAGTTATGAAATATTATGACTATTCTATAACTTGAATTATAATTACATCCGAGATGTAATAAGTTCATCAGTATCCGATATCATGCTCACTATTTACATCGTGAATTCTACCTATTCCGAATAGTAGAAGTATACATTTATATGTGCATGATATTATTTTCAACAATGTTGAATTACATATCAAAGTGTCAACAAGATGTGTAATAACTAATAACATTATTTCTTGAAGCAGTCGCTACAAAGTTGACCTTCAAGTGTAATACAAGTCAAATCAATATGTGCGTAGAAACTTTATAACATGGTCCACTTAAATGATAAAGAAAAGCAAATTTCATACATAGTAGAGCCAACTTTATGTACTTCAAGATTAATGTACGTTCTCAAAACATGCTACTCTGGCACTCTTCATATGAATAAAATATTACAACATCGAGTATGCTAATCTCTTATATCATGGAGAAAGCATTGAAATGCCTTGGTTGCATTAACATTTTAGTCCTATCAAAAAAGGGTATCATCTCTGTAATTAAGAGTAGATCAATTCCGTTGTGAATAAGTTATTATTTTTTTAAAGAAAGAAAACATGCATATGCTTTGAACTTTAAAGCCTTTCTTTACTTCATGGACTCTTTGCTTGATAGCATATGATAGATAAATATTATAGACAAGAGCATTCATATGTTTCATCTTTCTCTTAATGTTAAGTTTTGACTTCAACTTCATACATTCATAGGTTTCCCAACGATCTCACATTGCTTTTGTTTTCAACTTCGAAGACTTTATACTTTGTAGTATGCTATGATAAGGTAGGCTGACATGGCGTAACAAAACAAAATTTTCATAGTATTATGCTTTGCTGCTCATGCTAGCCAACACCGGCGCTAATTTACTAAACAAATATAATCACTAATTAAGAAGAAAGTACACCGATTGTTCGTGTTCATAATTGATTGTTGTATCCATCAAAATTCGAATGTGGATGTTATAGTTTATACACTCAAAACAGTCCTAACTTTTATGTAACCATGTATGGATTTATAAGAAACAATTTCACGACGTAAACAATATTTTACCCATGTGTTTTCTACTTGTCCATCCCAATATATGCTTGGAAAGCAAACAATCAAAGTGCATTGAAAGTTTAATCCTGTTTTTTTTATTGCGTGGTCCTTGTGTAAACTAATATAATTTTATTGTATTCAGTGGGAATAGATTCAATATCAAATGAATTTGTTTATTATCTTAACTAAATGAACATATATGCTAGACAGCTCCATAATTCATATGCCACTAAATGTTTACTTCATCATGCATAAACAAAACTAATTCTTATCAAACAAATGGATATAAACCACTCTGATACCACTTGCGCAAAAATAATAAACTTTTTCAAATCTTTGTAATATGATAAACAAACAAAATAAACTCATGTTCGTACTAACCATGATCCCAATATCATATTTACAAATGTTTTACCTTTGCACTTACCATTTACTTGACATGATTTGTAGAAACGCAAAACATGATTATTACCGTTTCATGCATTTCTTTTCTTGAAAGAAACATACAACTTTTCTTAAAGACATTCTTGATGGAGAAGAGAACACTTTATACTAGGTGCTAAAATTTTGTTTTCATGATCAAAAGAGTAGGCAATGGACTCCACTATAATAACTCCAACCATCATGGAGTTATTGTAACTACTTCCACCTTATTCATATGAATTTGTATTTATCGTTCCTCCTTGTCATGTGTATAACATGTACGAGTGTAGATTCATACAAAATAATGTTATACGTTATAAGGTAATTTGGCATCATGTGTAATTTCTAACAATCCACACCTCTTTTCTCCTGGATGGAAATTCATGTTTGATGAATCTGGGAATAAAAACTATGCCCAATCTTTTCTTAATCAGTTTAATCCAGATATCCAGATATTCTGATCTCCTACGAAGTAAAACGCCATAGCAATAAACACTCAATAATTCCAAATATGCACACATATTGGGCTAACAGAACATAAAATGGCTATTGCAAACCAAATTGATCTAGAATATTATGTTCATAATCGGATAACCCGTAAGCCATTAATCATATAATAATCGCACAGTTATTCTAACACTCTACTTGCCCTCTAGGCATTAGCAGCCGCTTGCAAGACCGTGGATTGCCTCAAAATGGTGCATAGTTTGCATGCTTCTTTTATTATTGCTGGAAGTTTTTGTAAGAATAATTTTACTCTAATTTATCAATATCAACGTTAGGTTTATACTGTTCAAGTTTGCTCAGAATAAGGCTGATTATATACTGCAATCTGTACATTGAAGAATTACCGTGCTTTATTTCCATCTTCAGCTCCAATTATATATCAAGTTTACCACTTGCGTGATGGTAAAAGCTTTGCTACCAGGCGAGTTGATGCAAAACAAAATGGTGCCGTCATATTCAGTCTTATTGTCTCATTTCAGGTTCTTAGTTCTGACTTAGTTAAATTTAATTTCCATAACTTTTGATGGTCCTACTTTAACATTAACAACCGTGGAATAATATATTATATTGCTAGTATAATAAACTGGAAGTTGTTGTCCTTATCATTTGACAACTCAAAGTGATATATATATTTACCTTCTCTATTTGAATGCACACCAAATTTATTATGAGCTGAAGTTTATACTTGTTAAAAATGTAACGTGACTTGTATGCTTATTGTTGAGTTTCGATGGTCGGATCAAGCTCCTCCATCTCTTGCATGTGGCGTACACATATTAGTGTAACAAAATGAATCTCTAATATTACGTGCCTACCAACGCATATTTATACACCACATTTCCAATTTATTTAGCGATGTGTGTCTATTCCAATTCCAAACCTTTGTTCCGATTTGCAATATGTGAGACAACCCAAAACTTATCCACTTATTGAAATTAAAAACATAAAAAAGAGATGGATCATCATATGGATTATCTTTATTTATTCACATTATGTTATACTGTGTCTCAGAAGGAAGAGGCAGGGTTTGAGCATCAAGAAGTATCACCACCTCATGTGCCGGCTCCGGAGACAGTATGTACATTATCTATTTTTTTTATTTGTGGACAAATTATCAACTTAGACCTCTTTCTAAAACTATTAGCAAAAGTAGGCCACATTCTAAACCATTTTCTAGTATATATAGATTACCTTTTAATAACTTAGTCATCTGGCAGATTTTTATAGAAGGGGAAGGATTTTTACTGTCAAATTTATTTGTCAAAATTTTAATCAAATCAATAGCCGTAGGATCGAAGCAATTGCACGGTCAAAATATTATAGGGAAACACATAGGAGGAATCCAGGGGTCAAAGTCATAACTTAATTTTAATTGTTAGATTTAATTTGACTAAGACTTTGAGTAAAAAAGTAAGTTTAAAGATCATTTCCCTTTATATATAAAATATTATTTGGGTACAATCGTCAATTCTGCCGATACAAAGTTATATGAGCTCAATTGCCAACTGTTTCATACAGAATTAGATATGCACAATTGCCAATTGTTTCAGTGCATGTTTTTGTAGGCGCAACCACAAGTTGCACCGGTACAATAATTTTTATGTTGAAATACAGCCAAATGGTTAAGTTATCAAAAACCAGCTATACTTGCAAAGAGTTTAAAATGTGGCTTATTGTTGCTAATTACTATTAAAATAGGTCTAAATTGAAAATGTGTCATTTATTTTTCATATTGTACATAGAAGAGAAATAAATTGATGCAGGCCTAAGACACTAAATTTTTTGTGCAGCTCCCGACTATGGAAGAGTTACGAGAAAAACGCCTGACTGATCCTCGCCTCCCAGCGTATTTATTCAGAATTTGATTTCATACCATTGTTATAACTTCCTATTCAACATATTCTATTTAAATATACCAATCTTGGTTTCAGAACAGTCATAATTAGTTTGAGTTATCAGGTCTTATCGTAACACGGTCGCCAAGAAAAGATTTGTTCCATATCCAATTGAGATAAGATTTTGTGAGATCAGCCCTTCAAGTCCACCTCCACCACGGTTAGATCCATTCTGTTACTATTTTTTCTGAAAGTGAATGGCTATTCTTTTGTCACTTTTAATCCGTCTTCCAATGATTATAACATCTTACAATTTGAATCCCATCTCAACAGACTTATCTGATTACAATTTTGTTCTCGTTTTCCAATTCAATACCTATTTGAAATCACAATTAAGAAAAATCATCCAATCCATTCTGTAATAAAAAATTTCAAGATGCTTCTTTGGATATTCAAGGGAGAAAGATAAGCTTTAGGTTTAGATTTAGAAGCTCATGCATCAAAATTCTATTTTGAGAGTATGAACGTTACTATGGAAATAAATAATTGATGTTTTCTTGTATTCAAATTAGGTCCGTTGGCGAATACTTTTAGATACAGAAATGTCATATCCGCATCTGAAATCATTTTCGAATATCGGCGTCCGCAGATAAGGACGGATATCAGATAATTATTTTATCCGCCGTCGATCGATAAATTAAGAAACACAAGTAGAAAATTTTGATTTAACATAACTACTTTTCAATCCTATTGATTATAAAAGTATGCAAAATCAACAATATGATGATAATAAATAATTTTGAGCAGTTAATATGCATTGAATGCATATAATATAAACTAATAAAGCAACAAATACATATCTTTCTTTGTACTAAAATACACATTAAATTAAATATCAATTTTGACAAAAACCGGACAATTTTCGGATGCGGATACCTCCGCATCTGCATCCATATCCGCTTTTTTGGGTATCGGATATTTATTCGCTTTGTGTGTGTGTTATGTACAAAATTCTAATATACTATGCATATACATTAAAATATGAATCATTTGCTGCATCTACATTACTTATAATCCAGTTTTGATTTAAAATTTGAACTTCACGTTATAGCATTTGAATTTCATTTGAAAACATTGGTTTTTCCCATTTTTCACTATTTGTTCTGATATGTACATTTCCAGCACGAACTATTGGTTTAAAGCTAGAGGAAAACTTTCAGATGACCCTGCTTTACATAGGTAAACGAACCCTTCATCACTCCTTATTCTTCTTTTGCTGTTCTAGCGCACTAGTTAAATACAACACTACCACCAGATTATAGATATGCTTTCCCATATGCCATATAATGTGGATTGTAATATGATTTGATAAGATATGCACTAGTTTGGTAGATTGATGCCTGTATTACCTGAAACACACAGACTAAAGATTTGTGCTTGACAATTATTTGCCGAATTTAATGTTGAGATATCAAAATTAGCATGATCAATGGAGCTGCATATATTGTCTTTCTTAGGGATGGCAGTGGGGGCGGGTATAGGGTCCAAACCAGTGAACCCACCTCTATTTTGACCCGTCAAGAGCTGCCCTCATTGGGTCATTTGGGCGGGTAGATCCACGACCTGCTTATGAAAGCCACGGGTATCGGATCGGGTTAGGGCTTGACAAACTTATTCCAACCCGATCCGTTTTCTTGAGAGCTCATATTGTCAATTAAGTATGATTTGTTGATCTATTTAAACAAAGTTTCTATATTGAAAATATCGTAATGTATTATTCAACAAATTCTACTATTTTGAAATAGTAAGTTGCATTATTGTTAATTGTACAACAAAACATGCACATTGTTTGAGTTGTATTTGAGCATTTCATTTTTTTTCTTTCCTCGTTCCGTTCTCATTATTATCTAGGACAAATTTCAAAATTAGGCCCCCAAAAAAAATCATATTTCAAAATTAGGCCTCATTTCAAACTTATTACAAAATAGGTCTCGTTTTGTTTACTTCATCATTTTATATATGCGCAATCCAATATGCGCAAGTATAAAAAAAAAATTCAAAAATTATACTTACGTGTTCCAAAAATGCGCAAACACAAATTTTTGATTCTTTATAAAATAACACTTGCGCAATCCAAATTTGCGCAAGTATAATTTTTTTAAGCAAAAATACACTTGCGCAATCCATATTTGCACAAAACAAGACCTATTTTTGTAATAAGTTTCGATTTAGGTCTAAAGTTGAAATACATTTTTTGTTGGGGCTTAATTTGGAAATTTGTCCTATTATCTATAATAAGTAATTTTTTATTATCTATCTTTTTTACACATGAAAATAGAATACAACTAACTTTTGAGAAAACACGTAAAGATGCATCGGGTGTTGGGACGGGTCGGGTTACCTGTACGGAACGGGTTGGGGCGAATATCTTGACCTACACCGGGTCTATGGGGAGGGGTTTAACAATCCCGGTTCGGGTATGGGGCAAGAAAAACCCGCCCCAAACTGCCCCTGCCCCATTGCGACTCTTTCTCGCCATTCTTCTTATATTAGCTGATGTAACTACATGGTCTATAATTAAATAATCTAGCAATATGAATATGCATTACAATATAGGAGTCCAGTAGAATTTAGGATTCATTTATTTCACTGGAATTTAATGCAAAACTAGTTATAACTATAAGATACTGTTATTCTTCACTGCATGAATCAGTGGAAATTTTATCTAAAGCAGTAAGAAAATCCACCACTCCCAACATTTCTAAACTGTTGGGCGTCAAAATTTCTGCTTCAATGTATTTTATTGTGGCATTATGGTTTTAATAATCATCATAATGTGTATTTCAGATGTGTTATCGCTTACGCCTCAGATCTTATATTTGGTGGAGTCAGTTTAGATCCACATCGCAAAAAAGGCCAGAAGGTTTTCAATCTCAGTCTCGATCACTCGTACGTTGCAAATAGTTGCCTATTTCCATCCTTTGTGTATTTACATCTGACATTATGCTACTCTTCGATGTTTGTCTTATGACTATATCTTATATTAGAAGACCTGCAATATGCTATGTCTTGTTTCTTGAAAACTGAAATTTCATGTAATTTATTTTTTGATTTCTGATTGCCAGGATGTGGTTCCACAGGCCTGTCAGAGCCGATGATTGGATATTATATGTGGTAAGTTCATAAATTAAGTTAAATTTGCGTCCAAGTTGGTTTGTTTGTGAATAATCATGTGTTATCTTATTCTATAGATAGAGAGCCCTTCCGCTTATGGAGGTCGGGGATTCAACATTGGTCGCATGTTTAATCTTAAAGGAGAGGTAACTGTTTTCCAGTATTTTATTTTAATTTACTGCCAAAAACAAGAATCTTAGGGCATGTTTGGATAGCTTTCTAAAGATAGGGTTGGCCATTTTTTATACATTCTTGAAATTTCATAACAAAATCAAATATAATTTAACTTATTAACTCCATTATACAACTTTCTCAGTGAACCTCCACTGTTTTATGATTTTCCTTTCAGTCAAACCTCTCCGAATTTAATATTTGGTGGATCATCCATCGTTTTTCTTTTCAGCTTCGATAGGGCGTTGCTGAATTTGTTTTGAAGGAGAGCAAACCAGTAAATCGTTTAATTTTGATTTCATTTATCATGTCCCTCCCACAACCAATTTTATTTTAGGATGATTCCCCCTAAAATCATATACCCTCTTATCCAAAACTAGAATCCCTTTAACATCTTCAAAGGTTATTTTCATGTTTTTGGAAATTGGTAATCAATAAATCAATTTTATGTGAAGATATATACAATTTCAATGTTATTTTTTGACAAAATTTTAACAAATCACTTTTTCAACTTATGGTTGCTGAATCAATGCAAAAGAACTTTTGATTTATAGTTAAATATACTCTTTTAGTCATGTTTTTTGATGCTGCACAGCTTGTGGTGTCTCTAACTCAAGAGGCTCTAATAAGGAAGCTGAAGCCAAGGACTGACATTGGCAATTCTAAACTTTAAGATAAGGGATTATTTTATTTGGATATTATGCATGGATAGAAGAATCAAATTCAACTGTTTTAGCTACAAGACTGAGTGTTTTACAGCTGATATCCACAGTTAATAACAAGAAGTTTAGGAGTTTATGTTCAAATAATTGAAGAAGGTGATGAGCATTGATGTAACTGCTATACTTCTGTTGTATGATGAAAAGATACCACATGTTTGGATAATATTGATGTTTTTTCTCTGTAAAGGTCTCTTTGGAAGTTTATATATTAAAGGAAATGATAATGAAAGTTTATATTTATATTAGAGAGAAAGCCAGGAACATTTGGACATTTTTGATGTTAAGTTCTCCTAAACGTCACGAGTCTAGCACATTTTTGATGGTAAGTTTTCCTAAACTTCACGAATCTAGCACATTTTTGATGTTAAGATTTCAGATTTTGACAGTTTGCATAATACTGAAAGTTGGTAAAAAAAAAAATTAAATTAAATTTTGTATAGCAGTTGTTACAACACTCTCGGCCTCAATCCAGCCCATAAATAGTGGCTGTTCATGGGCTTCTTTGAAGTCTGGTTACTGTCTAGGTGAACCTAAAATTGAAAATTATATATTGTTAAATTAGTGTTTCTCTTTATATATGTTTGTTATTTCTTTTTCTGTCGCGTATGCTAAATATTTAAGTATAAACTTATAGCTGATTTTAAAAGTTACAAATGGTGCTAAATAAAGGGACTATTGATCCTAACTTTTGTGTCAATTTTCTCAACCAAGCTTTAAGTATGACTTTATTTTTGCATAACTGAAATCGTACTAGCATTATAAATCTTAATAGATCAATGCGTGTCAGATTTTCCTTTATTCGCATTCGAAAATTACAACAGCACTCATACCTTTCTATAATATTAAATTACTTGCATTGTTCTTCATTTTTCTCTCCTCTTTTCAAACAAAATTTCAAAATTAGAATCCAACATAATAAATTCAGCTCTATTTAAATGAGTGGATTTTCATATATTTTAGGTTGTCATCCTTTTTTTTTTAATTACCCAGAAAATCAAGGTTCAATTGCAAACTCTGGAAAATTACGTGTCTACCAAACACATACTCTGGTTACTTTTTTAGAGTTGTTGGTTTCGGAGTTCGAGCTTGTGACCTCTCGTCTCGTAGTCCGAATCATCAGTCAACTCCACTAACTTTGATGGCAGTTTATGTCATCCTTGCTTTAAGAAAACTATCAATATTTATTTCAAAAATCATTATCTTAATTTGGTTGATTTGAAGAAAGAAAAAAAAATAAAATCTTTATTAATAGTTGGAATGGAGCACTAACTTTTTGGTTCGATCGCGAACTAAACAAAATATCTCTTATAGACAATTTAAATATTAAATTGTCCTTCCAATGACCGAGTCCTCCTATTCCATTCGAAATTGAATACTAGAGTAAATATTCCATACCTATTACCAGGTCCTCATAGTTTATCCGAAAATACGTTTAAATATTAGAATAAATATTGCACAGATAGCTCTTTAAATAAACATGCATGCGTGCACTGCACATCTTCCGTATTAACATACATGGTATTGTCTTTGAAATTTGCATTGCAGTTTTGATTAATATATTATAACCATTTAATCTGTTTATTCCTTACATATTTTCTTATCAATTTGCTGAATATGTCTATTCTTCTTGGATATTACAAAATCAACATGCATGATTTGTACTAATAAAAACATATTATATATGGATGATAATAATTTTTTTGTTTTAATGGTGAAAACGAAATTGAAATTTACTAAAAAATATCACGTTTTTAATATTACAAATTAACTTCTCATTATAACATACAGTTACCTGAATGTACGGTATAAATTATAGGGATCAAATTTATAATTTTGAATTCGAAGGGGGAAAACTTACGTTAATTTTGAAAAGTAGGAACGTGTCTTTCATTTTCACATTTTTTTTTTTCCATTTCTGGTCTAACATGGGAGTGATTGTTGGAAATACATTGGATGATTGAATAACAATCATGAATTAGAGAACAGGTATAGGCATCTGTCGCTCCCAAACGATAAATGGTAGCAATATTCAAAGAAAAACTATGAATACAAGATTTTTTCGCGCATGCAATGTGAATTAAGAAAAAACCTTAGCTGTAAGCACGTGCATTCAAAAATTCCCTTGTATATAGTAATATAAAATTATTACATTCCAATTTTTAGCTGTTCTAAACTGAAAATATATAGAAATAAGTATGAATTTACTAGAGAGAAAGTCAAACTTAAGGCCTTATTTTTGTACTAATTTTTTCAGTAGAAAACACAAACTGAATTTTATTGACGGGATTTGAACTCCTGATCTTTCATTTGCATAGTAGGACATTTTTGAAAATTAAACGTTGGGCCAAAATATTGCAACTCTATTCTAATATATTTTTCTGTTGAATGTTCTAGTTACTTATTAAATACACTAATAAGGGGCATTATTAAAGCAATATTTTAGAAGGAAAAGTAAAATAATAAGGATCAAGGGAAAAAAAAAAGTATGTTACATTAGTAAAAAGGTTATTTAAAATATAATTGTTACTAAATATTATGTTTAAAACATTTTAGTCACGCGCCTTTGTACTAAATGTTTTATCTTGCATGTGAGGAGGGTATGTTATTTATATTAGTTTTTTTTCCATGCATCCGCGGAGAGCACACCATTGAGACTTGGCTAATCATCTATGTTCATCTAAAAAAATCCATATGTATTTAAACGTGAGTTGCTTTAAAGAAACTGTATTCTCATTTGAGTTTAATTGTAGTTCAACATTTACTCATATTATCTTTGTGAGCTTCTATTTTTGATAAATTTTTTCATAGAAAATAATGAAATTATAAAAATTGAAAATTTTGAAGTTGTCTAAATTATTTTTTGCAAACTAATTATTTCGACAAAAAATGAAATTTCATTTCAAAAAAAATCATTTTTCCATTAAAAAGAGGTTTTTATAAAATACTTAATTTAACAGAAATAGTTGAATTTTTATAATAATAAATTTTTAAGATTTACTTATCTATTCCAAATCTGTGAACTTTAAATGAAGAGAATAATAATTTTTATTCTTGTATCTCTATATGTTTAGAGAATAACTATTGTCAAAAAGTAGAATAAATCATTATTTTATATTTAAAATTTTAGCTTCATACACGTTGTTTGAACTAATTATTTTTATTTACACATGCAAATCACGCGTTATTCTAAAAGTTTTGTCTATGTTATGAAAATGATATGTTGTTTATACTCATAAAATTGTTGCACGCGTGGTGTGCATGCTATTGGACTCGTAGTAATAATAATAACAACAATATTATCTTTTTTTATTCTATTCTATTTCAGGCTTTTAGTGCAATCAATAAATTATACTTCTTAATGTTTGTTTTTGTTTTTGTATAACTTATGATTTTAATTTAATGGATCCAATAAACAGTTGTTAATATTGTAACAAAGAAAAATGGCAAATTTACTTTAAAATTAATTTTGAAAATACAGGTAATTAAGTAATTTTCCATGTTTGAACAGAATTACCATTTTACTTCTTTTTTTCCAGAGAAATTTACCTCTCAATGATGATTATATATATCGTAGAATATGCTATATGTTATGATTAATTCAAAATTGAATTTAGTCTCCCCGCTCTTAAAACTTGCTAGATAACATGAATGAAAAGCTAGTATAGACATGATATGCCTATAACAAGAATCAAATAATTTGGTATGTCTAATCTTTTAGCACATTCAATGCACTAGTATAGACATGTTATGCCTATAACTGTCGAGTTCCTTCCATATCAAATTAGGAATACGGTAAGCTTAACTAGTATTATTAATAGAACCAAAATGCATGGCATGTCCGTTGGACGTATGCAAAGAAAAATGTGCATTAACTTCTTTTTAGTGAAATATTGTTTAAACAAACGCACACAAAAGCAAAAATATTCAATAGGCCGTGCTTTTTGGACAAAAGAAATAAAATGTAATATTTACCTCAAACTTATTTGAGAATTTCAGACCGAGTACGATAAGAATTGCATATTGAAATCCATATGGGCATGTAAAGTTATCATGACGAAGATTGGATTTTGATTGGAAGTGAGAGAACAAAACATTGTTTAGGGAAGTAGTGCAATCAGGTTATCAGAACGTGTAAGACGTGTGAGAAGGGAATGACAAAAAGGATCTTAGCTTTTGAGGTGAGTTACCATTGATTTTGGGTTGTCACTAATATTTTTTAGAATAAATATGTTTGGCTTCATCTCAACAAAAGGAAAAATGGGGAAGGTTATGAAGATATGGTAGAGTGGAACAACGAATGGCAAAAATGCCCTTCTATTCTTTTAATTGCGTCTAAACTGTGGAAATGTTGTTTTGGTAATTCCAAAAGCTTCTTTTGAGGGTTCTTCTATTATGTGTAGATAACTATATCTTAAATGATAAATAATGTTGTGTTCATAGTTTTAAAAATTTATGAACAATTAGAATGTGTAAAATGTTTATTTCTTCTTTTGTTAAAAATGCAAAATACTTCTAACAAATATATATCATGTTTAACGGAACACCGCTCTCAGATCCTCATGATTTGTTCAAACAGATCGAACATTATTTGAAGGAGCGTTGCTTCCGCATCTCCATTTATTTCACCTCTAAACATCTTTGTATTGATACATTATGTTTGTCTCTTGATTTATGTGTATATACTTAATATATGTATGTATGTACATACATACATACATACATACATACATACATACATATATATATATACACACATACATACATACATACATACATACATATATGTATTTGTGTGTGTGGGGAGCGTTCAACTGCACCCCAAACAGTGCAGCACCCCTACAACCCTCTAATATCCACTCCAAGTTTCCATTTCTCTCTCTTCCTACTAACTCTCTTTCCACTCAAACCATTATTTAAATAGAAACTTGTGGCTGAAAATATGGGGAATTGGGATGCTGTAAAATAGAGGTGCCATAGACCGCTCCCATATATATATATATATATATATATATATAAATATATATATAGCTTTTATTGGAACACTACTCCTAGGTTCTCATGATTTTTCTGATCGGGTCGAACATCATTTGAAGAGGGTGTTTCTTGTACATTGTAACAACCCGCCCTTTCGGACACACCGACTCAATGTCTAAAAGCGATATTCAAACTTGCGTCATACCGAGAAGGACAGATCATTAAGTTAAGATAGTTTGTATGGTATAGATATAAGCATAAATTTTAAACATCTACACTTTCAGATCTTATAGCAGAAAGAACATAACATAAATAACTGAAATAAACCAAATATATCTTCTTAAAAAAATAGTGGTCAAATACAGGAAACAAACTAGGGAAAGTTCCTGATAAACCACTAAAAAGATGAATAAATATCCGTCTGACTAGTAAAATAAGATACAGGTAGAATGACTGTTAGTAAAGCAACTCCAGCGCATATGGTCATCTTCTCCACATATCTTACTCTAGTCATACTAGCCTACAGCCATGCCATCCTATAAAGTAGGTATAAAGAGGGAAAGATAGAGGAGGTCGAACATAGTCTTGTGTAAGAAATATCATTGATGGTATGGTGTTAATAGGCAGATAAATTATCATTTATAATCTACACAATCTATTGGGTTTACCTGACACTACACCAGAAAGGCGAATTAGGCACTGCTTAGGGCCGTATCTAATGTCATTAGGCACGGTCGTAAGCCGTATCAAAAGAAAGCGTGTTTTTTAGTTAGATACGGCCATGAGCCGTATCTAATTCTCCAATTCGATACAGTCATGGGCCGTATCTAATTGGAGAATTAGGCACGGCCATGGGCCATATCTAATTGGAGAATTAGATACGGCCCATGGCCGTATCTACTTCGTATTCTAAGCACATGAATTAGATACGGCTTTTGACCGTATCTAATTGATGTAATAGATACAGCAATAAGCCGTATCTAATTCACAACAGCATAGATGCAGTATTATACAATAGAAGCAGTATTTAAAGCAGTAATAGATACGGCAATAGTTGGATTACAATAGAAGCAGTATTATACAAAATATGGTCAATATTATACAATAGCAGTATTATACAAAATAACTGGAAAATATGTTGCTGATATATGTTGCTGTTAAAGATATCCATATCATCGAACATTACAAGTAACATATGAATTCCATGTAAAAAACAAATATTAATCTAAATAGCACTTTCTCAGCAAAAATAAATATAATATGAACTTCCACGTTGCATACACAAGAAAACTGGAACTCTGCAAGATTTTGAAGTATTTTAGATTTTGTTTCGCCTCCTTCAATCTCATATGCATCCAGATCACCAAGCTTACCCCCAGACTCGGACTCTTTCAACTATCTGTAAAAAGGCATCCAAAATGAGCCCTGGTTTTTTTAATATTACTGAATCAGTAATATAAGTTTAAACTAACAAAATACAAGGTATCAACACCTCAGGTGATAGTATTGTTGACATTGCTGGAAAGACTTCGACAATAGAGTGGAACCTATTGCTTAGTAAATGCAACATGAAGTTCTTTAACCTTTGAGCATGTAACTGCTTTTCATTAACAACTTAAGCAAATGAGTAGAAGTAATAAAACTAAGTGTTAATTATTTGTTTCAGATTTTTCACTTTAGGAATGAATATCATTAAAATAGGTAAACCATGGTGAGAGATGCTGTCTTGCTCGTGTTGTCTAGTTCAAAGATGTTGTCTTGTTGGTCTGTTGGCTGCTGGATGCAGTTGATGTGGAGACATGGTTGGATAGAAATGTGGATTGGTTTGGTTCAAATTTTCGTTATGATGTATAAATTTTCAATCAGTAACAGTTCAAATTTCCGGCTTCTTTGGACAACGGCATATGGATGAAGCACCCTTTATGTACCGTAATACTCTGAAAATGGTAATCGCAATCTACTCAATTTCTATACAACACTATATATTTTATTATTTCATCACTGTTAAAATGATAATATACTTCCAGTTTAATAAAAATGTGCCACCTTTTCCTACACTCTACCCTCTAAACTGTATAATTCATTCATTACAACTGACGTGTTAACTGATATTAAATTACGCAGTAGTTTTATTCCGCTCATCATCATCTTCAGCTGCTCTCTTACATATATACAGCGAACAAATTTACCGTCGACATATTTGATATTTTAACTGGAACCATGTACATAAAATGTTGGTAATTTAGCTATAAAGTGAACAACTGTACGTATATTACTTCGACTCATTTTGGTTCACAAATGGTAACTGCCTCGGACAGACATCCAAATAAACTGGTGCAGGTCATATCACTCATCTACACCAATTTAAAACTTAATTAATTTAACATTATGTATGTAAAACTTAATTAATTTAACATTATGTATGTTGTGCCAGTAATTGTCAGTTTCATGTAGTTATTTAACACCGGTCCACTTTTCAAACCCACTTTCTAAAATAACTAAACTCGCTTCATGGAAATTTAATCGTTCGTACACATGGAAATTTAACCGTTCTTGTTGGCTGTAATTGATGGTTTGGTTCGTGAGTGTGGCTACTGCTGAGGACATGTAAAATATACACAATGTTTTATTGTGAATAAAATTATTTTTTTTCCACAAGGATCGTGATGTCGTTCTATGGGATCGCGGGTTTATTCATTAGTTCCTATTTGTGGTACACAATATCGTGGAACGCTGCCTACACGCGAATTAGCTTCCGAGGTCGAGCAGTCTCAATTTGAAAAAGGATTTTCGAATGAATGCTGGGCCACCTCGAATGGCGTGAGCCGCATGCGGGGACGGAGGCGTGCAAAGGTTTCCTCGGGCCAGATGGAGATTGGCCCTCGAGTGCAAAGGCATAAGGGAGCTTGACTGCAAGACCCACCCGTCGAGCAGGGACGAAAGTCGGCCTTAGTGATCCGACGGTGCCGAGTGGAAGGGTCATCGCTCAACGGATAAATTTAAGATCTAGTTACGATTGGAAATGCACTTTTGTTTTACAGGCCAGGGCCATAAAGGCCTTTATGAAATCCTAATTATATTACTTCATCTCCTCAGGAAGGAGTGCCAAACCA
Organism: Allium fistulosum; assembly: GCA_030737815.1. Taxonomy (NCBI): domain Eukaryota; kingdom Viridiplantae; phylum Streptophyta; class Magnoliopsida; order Asparagales; family Amaryllidaceae; genus Allium; species Allium fistulosum. Next base: position 698,236,661 of record CM060904.1, read on the forward strand.
TTTGACTATTGACTCATTCCAACGGACTCGAACCGCTGACATCCGCCACAGGACCAAACAGGATCATCCAGTTCCTATAGAACCTATCACTAAAATACCCCTAGAACCGAATTTTGACTAATTTGACTAAATAGTCTATATTTTTTTCTTTTAGAAATCATTTTTATTTGAATTTTTTATTTCAATGCAAAGAATGATATTATTCTATTTATTTATTAAATATATTATTAATATTAATTTGCAAGATTTCGTGATCTGCTGCCGAACCTGTTCCAATTCCATCTGAACCGGGGTTCGCAGTGGTGGAGGAACCAGATCGGAGACCAAATCTATCGAGAATATCAGAATTTGATAGATATGATCTCACCTGGGCTTGCTTTCTATCACGCTTACTTTAAAGTTCGTATGAACTATATATATATTTAATATAAACTATTTAATATAAACTATATATTATATATTCTAGTTCATAATTATCCAAAAGAACGCTCTTCCGTGCTTCCAAACATGCTGAACTCCAAAAATTCTTGTACATTAAAAAAAAAGAATCGATTCGGTGAAAGATGGGATCAGTAAATGGAAAATAAACCCCTACCGATGCATTTTGACATCCCACAGCTTCGGCAGATCGCTTAGCCCCATTCATCTTCAAATTTTTTCTTTGGCCCAATTATCGATTAAAAAAAAAATTCTACTTCCGGGATCGTCGAAAGAAGAATTATTCCTTCCCTGCGATGTGGTGGTAATATCCCAAGTCCGAAGCCAACCATTAATAGTAATGGAAATTTATTTCATTTTCATTCCAATTTTATATTGAATTTTTGATGTATACGTTCCAACTCCAATCCAACAAAACAAAGAGTATACTAATAAAGTGCATTAGCAGTCTTCCTCCATATAAATAGTATTGCAATAAACAAAAATTTCTATACTTGTAATTTTTCAGATATCAGTGAAGGTCAATCCTCCTCCTTGTTAATGTTATGCTTTGCATTTGCAAGTTCATAGTTTATTTGTCACAAGTATGTTTGTATTACCCTGAAAAGGCTTAAAACTAGTTACACTTGTTGAAGCATCATTTGCAATTTTATTTGTTTGGTAAATAACAAATTTTGGCTATAGATAAATTTAATTTCTGATATAATTACAGTATTTGTCGGTTAATATTTTATATTACCTTACCTAGTTTGATAATTCGAGCGATGTCTCGTACTCACTGAGAAAACATGTCCAAACGTTTATCTATTACATAGCAGTGCGAGTAGAAAAATAATACCCTATTAATCTAAATTTTAATTTGCTCGGGTATTAGATTTTAGGAGAGAAATATTTGAATTTACAGATTTAGGACACTCATTATTTTTGCTGGAAATTATGTGCTATGGAGGTAAAAGTTGCACAGATGAGCTCTGGGAAGTTATGTTCATTGCACAACATTCTAGTTTTGTTTGCAAAACTGACTCAGAAATGTAATGTATTTACCGTTTCTATAAAACCACCAAATTTCAATTTCAAGTCAATGGATAAGCCAGTTTTCCCAAAACCAAAAAAAAGCATAAAAAAGAAATAAGACAGTCAAAATAAAGTACTCTGCGCATACCTCATGGTTTAACAAACGAGAAATAGAAACTACAGAACAGTGCATATAATCAAAAAACAATACCGTAAAAAGGAATGGCATGTTAAAAATAAATAATTTTTGGATGGCATATAATCAAAAACCAGATAAATAATTTTTGGATGAGCTCACATACCTGCTAAAGATATCGAATCATAATCTTCGGATGGCACACATACCCACCCACTCCAACATCAACAAAGGTCTCTGCAAATTGATGATTTATTTTGTTGGTTCTCATCTGGTAGCAGTATATTGTCCAAAACCAATTTTTCATGTGTGGATGGTACAGATTTCCCATGGATTTTGGACAATGTTGAATCTCGACATACAGTACCTATTGCAATAAAATTTATTGTCTAGATCTATCCAACAAAATAACTGCATCGAAAACAAGTAAGAATAAAAAGCAACTAATAAATACCTGTTGCTATTATGTCTAGATCAGAGTTGAGGATTTCACATTTTTTATTGTTCACCACATTGGTCGTATCCTGGGATTGAGAAACAACGAATTTAGAAGCATTGAGTTGTGTGTTGCGTTCTCCTTGTTCTATGTTTCCCACCATGTTGATCAGAAGCTCCATTTGCCCAGACAAATTTCCTACTGTACTCTCCAAACTTCCCACCGTACCCTCCAAACTTCCCATCCTCATTTTCAACTCATCATTGTCTCCACAAACATGTTTCAATCGTTTATGTGCAATAGCAGAAGCCTTAATATTAGTCTTTGGTATGATGGTCCCAACACCGCGGCTCCTACCCCTTATATCCTTTTCCATCACTTATGATACGATATCTTCATCCACTGTCAATTTTTCTTCATCACTATCGGTGATCTTTTCTTCAATTTTGCAATTTGATCCTGAGATTGCATAATACTTATATATGAATAATGAAAATATATGTATGTATACATGTTTTGAAAACTTAAGTTCCAAAACTGTTGCTGGCCATCTGAGGTGATTGATATAAAATATACCTAGCTGCCAGGAAATTAGTTTACAGGCACACAGTCAATTGCCCACCTAGTCTGCTAGCCCTTCCACACATATATACCTGAAATTGAACTTGTTTCTAATAATTGAAACTGGCGGTTGGTCAAAAGGTTGATCTTAGTCCAAATCTGAAATTGCTTTAACATATTCGATGCCAGATTTCATTTTGTTGCATTGAAGATTTATATCTTGAATAAGACCCACTAAATCTGAAATTATTTGTGGTTTCGTTGCACATAATTTTGGGTAAATCCCAAATATACAATAAAATAAATGCTAAAACGTACGAGACTTCATAAGCTAAGGAAAGCCAAAATCTCGTTTCTTTTAAATAATCCATGTTCTGCAGTCAATGGAAGAGAAAACTTTAAAAGTTGCAACAGACTTCAAACATGTTTATTCCTTATATATATACCTGAAATTGTACTTGTGTAAAGATGGTACACACAGAACTGAAATTTTAACTTACGAAGTACGAAGAATTGGCATCTGATATGCTACCATCTTTTTTCATGTGTGTCTTCTCCCATACATGACGACAGTTGATATTTGCAGATGGATTTGCAATGATCTGCAATATATAAAATATGTTAGCTGTGATTTTTACCATTTTTGAAAAAAATGAATATAACTTACCATTTCGTGTTCTATTCTAGCATGACTTTTACGGCCTGCATGGTGAGCATAACTGAGCAATGATCTATATTTTTTTGGCTAACTCCCTTCTTCCGCTTGCTTCAGGCGTTGCTTCATTTTTTATGAACTCGTTCCAATCTTCTTGAGCAATTGTAGGTGGATAATTTTTCATTCGTTCTTCGTCATTGTCGAAAGTGTCATAAAAACTTGCTCTCAAGTTTTTTTTTGTCTCCTAAAAGACTCGGACATTCTTTTTAAAAAAAATTCCTTTGAAAGCGGTTCGAGCACATACATTTTCTGCAAAAAGTAAAATACATAAACAAGTTAATCAATTCTATCAGACTTAAAACGGGTTTCAGAAACCGACTGTAACAGGTAGTGCATATACATTGCAAAATAGAGTGACTGACCATAAATATTTTTTAAATATCGTCAGAAATGAATCAAAGTAAAAACTTACCACCAATTGGTTCCAAACATCATCCTTATATGTACCGGGTACTTTGTTCCAACTTATGTATGATATCGGCACATGAGCTCTTACTAGTTTATCCAGCATAGTGGCGATTTTTCCAGCGTTTTCTAAGACTGGAATACCAAATAAGTTTTGATCAACTATTTGTTCTTCTGAACATGATGAATGTGATGATGCTGGATTTTGTGACATAGTTTCCTGCACACGGTTAAATAACCATTATTGATTTGTAATTGTATCACAGATTATGCTACACCAGACTTTCTTTTCATCCTGCCCATCTTATAATGACTATCGCCCGGGCATCCTACGCCTATTGTTTCAGCAGCTCAAGACGTTACTTCTTCTGTTACATACTTTCTTTAGAGCATATATAAATTCTTTCTGATGCTACATTGAGGTCAATGTAAATTATGATCCATCACTCTTTCCCTGGTTTAATATATATACTTGGCCTCATGGTAATTCTGATTTCTGCTATGTAAAGTGATACTTTCCTCTGTTAGTTGCGTGATTTTTGTCAACCTTTGACTGATACATTTCATTATACATGCAATTACCGTTTATTCTAAAAAAAAATTGAATCGAAAATTATGGAAGCTATGTACAAGATTACATTGGTACAAGATTCCCAAGGTCTATAGTTCAAATGAAATGTTCACGTTCGACTACTGTGTCAAATGACTTCTGTACTGATCAGAGGTAGTTCATATCATGTACGAGAACCATCCATTGAAACAAAATATAGCAGCCAAACCTGTGATGGCTTAACCACGATTATTGTTACTATGTAGTTTACACTTCAAAGCATGGGATAAAAGAGAATTGCCTTTTTTAATCTATAATCTTATAAGTACTAGGTGTAACTCTGGTTACATGCAAATAAGAATGGGATAAAAGAGAATTGCCTTTTTTAATCTATAATCTCAATTGAATCGTCACATTAACAGCATATTCATTCATGTTTCTACTTCTCCTATGTATTTACTTTTGTACTGGTAGTGGCCATAGAATGGGCATGGGATTAGCTCCTTGCACTTGCATAAAGATTTAAGTAGTATTTGTGTATTGTTTCTTTTGATGTCATTATCTGTTTCTGGTCCCATTATCTGTTTAATAGCAAGGTATCTAAATATCGTGAACTTTCAGTTTTAGTGTCATTATTTAATATGGCATGCTTAAACAAATTCTTTATTCGATACATTTTTCTGTTTTTTTCTATATATTTTTCTATAAATCCATCTTGTACATTTAACCACCTTAGTTTGATAGTTGCTATATCAATATGCATGCTCAACCTGGTACCGTGAAACCAGATGCCTGGAGCTTTAGCACAGTGATTCAAGGGTTTTGCATTAGTAAAAAGGTCGATGAAGGGTTTAGGGTATTCAAACGGATGGAGGAGCATGGGTGCAGCTCAGACATTATTACATAGAACACGGTAGTAGATGGATTATGTATGGTTGGGAAAGTCTGGTGTAGCAAAAGATTTAATGGGCAGGACGAAAAGAAAGGGCAATAACAAAAGTAAAAAAGCAATAACAACAGAATAACTACTTGGATTTCAAATTTGACTACAATCAACTAATGAAAATGGTTTAAATTTGTAATTTCGATTCCACGTTTAGTTTTAAAAATAAATCCCCTTTTATCTACAAGTCTATAAAAAACATACTATCATGAAACTTTTCAATATAACAGAAACCAACAACAATATAGACATTTTAAGAAACCTTCTCTTTATGTGAATTTTTGTTTGGTTCAATGATATCTCACACTCCTACTACCCCAAGGACTAGAAATTCAAACGAGAAATGAAGCATTTAACAATTCATCAGTTAACAAATGGTTTTGGTAAGGTCTTCTAATTTTTCATTATCTTCAAAAGCTGATTGATAGACAGTAGGAAACTCAATGTCATCCACATTTGTAGTCAACCGTTTTGGTGTATGCAAAACCACAGACCAACCGTTATTTTTTAAATCCGTTGAGTAGAACACTTGACTCGCTTCTGATACAAGAATAAATGGCTCATCATTCACGCTATCTTTTCTCTTCAATTTTCCCTAAATTAACCATGATCAAGTTTGAAACAGGATCTATTTTGCAACCATTGATCTTATCCTCGACCTTTACCCAATCACAATAAAAAACTATTTGTTTGAAGTCAGTGTAATCCAACTCAAGTATCTGCTGAATGACTCCGTAATACGTTGTTTCTGCTTCCTTATAATTTTTATCTTTACCACTCGCTCTAAATTTTGTAATTGCTTTCATGCATACACCGCTATCTTGTGTTACCATACGATATTCGTACATTTTCGTGGAAAATAAAAAACCATTCACTTGGTACTTAGTATAACTAAGCACCGTGAACTTCGGCCCATGCACTAGCCGCCAGAGAGTTGGATCAACATCGATGCACTTCAACAACTACATAAAATACAATAAGTAAAACAAAACATGGTCACGAAGGTGTATTGCCAACTTATAAACACGTGAAATACTTAAAATGCTGTAATACCTCGTTGCGTAACCATATAGTAAAACTTTGAACGACTTCGACAGTTGTACCTCTGCCTTGTGATTGAAATCTAGTACTTTTCGCATAGGAGTTATACCTCCTACGGAAAACACATATCAAAACGAATACATAAATTGAATTAAAATATGGAAATTCAAAACAAAGGTGTGAACTTACTTCTTCCATTCATCCAATCCATCATACTTATTAAGGACCCATCTACGCACTTGTTCAAACTGCACTTGGGTTAACGTTATATCTTTACCATTATCTAAAGGTATCTCACCAGCAAACTCATCGTCCTCGTCTAAAAATGCTTCGCGGGTATGTTTATGATTGCCATCACCTCCGTTTGGCATATATTCCATGCAGTAAAGGCTAGCTTCTTGTACGATATATCCTTCTGCAATACAACCTTCAATGTATCTTTTGTTGCGCACGTATCCTTTATATGTTTTCATCAACCTGTGAATGTGATCAATTATATATTGTACATAATAGTTATTTCTATCGAATAATAATGTACATAACTGAAATTAGTTATTTCCCGTTCAAAGGGATACGTCCATCTATATCTGACAGGACCACAAATTAATGCTTCATCGGCTAAATGAACCATAAGATGGATACTGATATCAAAAAATGCAGGTGGAAAATGTTTTTCAAAAACACACATTGCTTCTACCAAACTAGCCTTTACTTTTATAATGTGTTCCCTATTGATCATCTTTGATCACAAAATGTTAAAGAATAGACTAATCAGATGAATAGCATTTCGCAGATCCTTATGTTATGGATAAGAATGTTGAAGCAATACCGGAAGCAAATGTTGCATTATGACATGGTAATCATGTGACTTCATATTTCTTAGTTCGGGAGGATTGATGCTCACATTGTTGTGGAAGTTTGAAGAGAATTTGTTGGGCACTTTCAGGTTTTTCAAAACGGTGCAAAACCGTATCTTTCTTCTTTTCTCAAAGTGAAAGTTGCCTTTGGTATGATTATTTTATTTGTTTCAGGATCTTCCATCACCTACAACTTTTGTTTTATACCCATGATTTTCAAATCCTTGCGTGCATTGATGACATCTTTTGACTAATCTTTATGGTCCATAATGGTGCTGATGAGATGCTCTGTGACATTTTTCTCCGTATGCATAACATCAATATTATGGCGAATCATATTTTCTTTCCAATATGGTAAATCAAAAAAGATAGACCTCCTGTACCATGCAGAAACATTGTCAACTTCTTCATTAATTGACTTTTTCCGTTTTTGACTAATTTCTTCTTTGTCTTTACCAAATTTCATTTTGATATTCGCTACTTTCTTTTCAACTTCAAAACCAGTCAATGTCCGTTTAGGACGATGAAGTTCTTGTTCGTTGTTGAAATTTGTCTTGTTGTGACGACCGCCCATGAACCCCGCACTGAACCTAGAGATAGTGCGCTGTAAAGTGTGCCAGGCAGCCATGGACGATTGTCAGGGTAAATTAAAATAGCAGAATCTATCGTATAACTCACAGCGCATGGACAAAATACAATAGAATATATATATAGTGAAGCTTCACAGAATAGGATGTCATCATATAAAACTTCATAATAGTTGAATACAACATCTGAATAGTCAATACATCAAGCCTCACTACATATCACTCAGAGAATTATACAAGCAGCGGAACATCCAGTACATATAGTAAGAAAATAATATGCAAGCCTCCAGCTCGTCTTCGTCATCAGCATCGTCGGAAGCAAGAACAGCACCTGTCACCTACTACCTAGTGTAACGACCCATAAATTTCAACTGTTTTAATAATGTAATTAGTTAAAATTTTGTGAAATTTTAAACGATAAAATTTTGAAATAAAAATTTAATATTTGGAATACGTCTAGTTAAACATAGCAGCTGGTAAATTTTCGTCCGAAAATATGAAAGTTTATTTCGCGCGTGAATTCACTTCAATTTAATCAGTTAAAAAGCGATGAAAATAAAATGTTTCCGAAACCTAAATATTTTTACATAGAAAAATTCTAAATCATCTTCTGAGTAAGATGTCAGTTTGTCGCTTTTCCAAATTCGGACATCTTTGGCTCCGTCGATCTTATTTTTCAGCGTTTTCTTGCATTTTCCACTTTTAGAAATTTTGAATTTTTATAATTAAATCGTACCACTGATATCCGTATATCATTGGGATCGTTTCGTTGTGCTGATCTCTACAGTATATTCAATTATCAATTTTGAAGTCCGATACGTGAAGAAACCGGATACGGTTAGCTGTACCGGTATCTGTTTGATCCTTCTATTATTCTGCATCCTTTCAATTAATCTAACGTGAGTTAATGAAAAGTCATTTGAATTTATATTGCCTTCAAGTGGTGAACGTGCCCAACCTTCACTTTCAAATTCCATGACCATTTGAATGCTCAAATTCAACGGTCATCCACTTTTGTGATTATTGATAGCCTTGAATTCATGCGTTTCTCTTTCCTACCGTTAAATTTTTATTTTCCTTTTCAAGAAACCACACTATCTCTTCTGTTCCATTATTCTCTGTCATTTACATTATATTCCACTACAACTCCATTTTCTTCCATTCACACTTCTGCCTTCATTTTATTTTTCCCTGTAGCCTCATTTTTCCAAACGTTTCTTCATCTCCCCTCCTCTCTCACTCTCTCTCCTTCCATCCCATACTCCCGAGCCTTGACCATTGATGCCACAAAAGCCACCGCTTCCATCTCCCCTATCTCCGTCCGCCCTTACACCGCCTCTAACCAACGCCACATCACCAATCCCACGTCCACCGCCTGAACCGAGCCTGCACGCCATCACGCAACTCCCTCACCATTCACACGCAAAAGTTCGTCCTCAGCCTCCTTGCCGTAACCTGACTCGGCCTCACCCTCCCACTCTCTTCCGGGAGCATCTCTCCACTGCGGCCACGACTCACGTTCTCCAGCCCACCACCCCACAGCAATAGACTCACACGTACTTCCATTTCCACTCGCCTCCACCTCGGCAACCGCCCATGAAATCCCATCAACAACCAACAACCCGAACACCTACCACGTCCTCCACGAGATCCACCCGAGCCAGCCCATCACCTTCTTCCACGACCAAGCAAGTGCCTCCGCAAGTCTCGGTGCCTACAGCCGTGTTGAAGCCTTCCGCAGCCTTGCTCCCCTCGACCTGCACCCAATCCGCCAAGCCTCTGCCTTCACTTCCAATACTCACACCATCTCTAGACAATGGCCACACGTGAGAAGCAACCGAGCGCAGCCTTCTTTTCCATTCCCTCTGCCGAGACATTCACTCCAAACCATCGAGCCTGGCAAAGTTGATCGCTTGTCTAAAAAAAAAATTGCAGTAAGGTAATATAGATTATAGTATGTTAGTTGAGTGTGTGTGTATATTTGTATATATATTTTACATCTATGTTTATACAAATGGTTTTGTAAACTTTATATTTTAGCTTACCTACTTTCTGTTCAAACTTTAGTAAGATCTGTCTTTGTCCTAAGCTTTAAGGTTTACGTATTATCCTACTTTCGTTTTAATCATTGAATTTGAACTTTTAAAACAAGGTATGTGTAAAAATAAATAAGCATTTTATTTAAAAGAGGGCACATGTATAATATGATTAGGATAGTATAATCTAAGCATATATAAGTAGTAGGTGTTTGGTTATACAATTTTGTTTACAGTGATATGTTATATGGTTTATACAAGTTGTGTATAGGATTTTCATAACTTGCCCGTTGAATTAAATACAATATAAGTTATTATATATATATATTTAAGTATATTTTGTTTTAGATTGAGTCTGCACCTATCCTTTTACAAGCATTGAAGTTTGCATAGATTTGCTTATATATATAATCGGTGGTTTGTCAGTGTCTGTTTAAGAAAGTCTTGGTATACTTGTTCTGTACGTATAGTTCATATTAATATACAATGGGCAGTCATTCACGTAAGTCTTATATATTTAGATTTTCATAGGATTTATGTATGAGAAAAAAAAATTTGATATATATATTATATAAATGAAGTTATATCGATTTAAAATAAAGGTTAATTTTAAATTATAATCAATACGTGATCTTATACATATGTGTATATAGTAGTATGTATAATTTTGTTTCCACAAATATAAAGGATTTATGTTTGATAAGTGTTTCAAATAAACTAAAATAAATTAAATTAAGTTCACTTATACCATTTTTTTATTTATCGATCTAGTTCTGATTCGATTTCGTCGACTCTTATCTCTCAGCCTTTCCACCAAATTTGTGCCAATCTAGCTTTGCTTTGGAATTCATAGCTTGTCGTGTTATCTACTCTCTCTAGCCTCGAAAGGTGAGCACTCACTCACGATTAACGTTCTTTTATTTATTAAATTTGATTTCGATTGAAACGACAATTGAAATATGCTGCTGTTAGTTAATTACACTGTTATATATGATATTGCCTATATCAGTTCACCTGTGACATTTGACACCATTATCTGTTAATTATTTATGCGATGATAATACAGTTTGGCTGATAATTGATTGATTGTTGATGTTTATATTGGACGTTAAATTGTTAGTGTTAAATGATAAAAAAGTATGCAAAATTGAAATGGATATAAGATAGTTAACGATTTTAAAACTGATTTATATGTTAAATTTGATTAGTGAATATGACCCCTTTTAATTGTTAAAATTAATTGACATATAGAATTGTGATAATTACACTTTGAACCATCGACGTATATTGGATTAATTGTTGTAGTGTAAAATTTGAAATTGAACGACAAGTGAAAAACCGTAATGTAATAATCTTTAATCTACATGAAATGATAGTGTAGATTCTAGAAATAATTATATTAATTCGTACAAATAACAATGCGAATTAATACGGTTATTTCGGGATTATTTGAATTGATTATTGGATTGATATTGATTGTTGTTATTGCTTGTTTATTTACTTTGACACTATCCCAGTTATCACACTGCAAGTTCCCTTTGTTATGCTATGATTTTGAATTGAATTGGAATCGGGTTGAAATGATAAATACCCAAATTAAACTTTGACTTTGGATAGAGAATTAAATAAAAACCCAATTGGTCAATAATTTGATTTAAAAATAAAACGAAGATTTTACTTGAATAAATAAATGATCTTGAAACGAAGTTGGAAATTGAATTTTAATAAAATTTAAATGTGAATATTTAATAATCTAAAACAAAATTGATAAAAGAATGTTGTTTAATTTGAGAAATAAGTATAATTAAGGTTGAAATGATTTAATAATTAAGTTTGAAATTATTAAACTTTGAATTATTTATTAATTAAATAAGATTGAATTATTTAATAATTAAATAAGATTGAATTATTTAATGATTAAATTAAATTGAATTTTTGAATAAGTGAATTTTACTTCGTAATAATTGAAATTGAGATTTCTTTATTAATTAAATTTTGGAAATTATTTAAAGTAAGTAAATAAATAATTGAAATTGAATTTTCTTTAACAAGAAATGAAATGTGATATTTTGGAATTAATGTAAGACTTGAAATGTAAAGAATTTGATTTGATGAATTTAATTTAATTAAATTTGTAAGTTTTGATATAATGAAGTTGAATTTAAATAATGGATTTAATGAATTGGAAATTTAATGGAAATTGTTTTGAATGGCATAGTAACTTAACGAATATTGAATGAAATCGCTAAATGATTTTAAATCGATTTGAATGTTAAATAAGATTTGATTTAAATGTTTTCGAAATGAAACTTGTATTCGAATTTAAATTGATATTTGAATTATTTAAATAAAGATTGAAATTGAATTATAAGATTTTGAAATTGTGAATTTGGAAGTTTTGAAACGTAAATATTGGGAATTGAGTTAGAAAGACAAATGAAATGTTGGTTTACGAATTGAAATTGAAATTGAAATTGATTTGGTTCGACCAATCGGTGTAATAATTACGGAAGTTATTAAAGAGATCGGAATTCGGTTATGGATATACTCTCTATCTAAACCAAAAACCACTTTAATAACTATACGCGGAGTGATGATCCAGAATGAAGTGGTTGAAATGATGTACGTGATGACTGAAGAAAGAGAACGATAATGGATAGCCTTGACACTTGTGTCAAATTGGAAATGACTAAAACAGGAGCTGTGCCGGGCCAATGGAGGATTAGCTACCTCAAGTGGACACACTTCTTCGAACTACTTATACTTGTTGTCGATTGGTGCACCCTTGATTTTGGGAGTGTTGTTTCACGGTGTTGCGGGCGCTGCGGCGTTGCTTTCTCACCAGTCCGGATAAGGCGAACGGTAGTATCACTACCTTGGGTATTGCCTCATGTGCCTTGTCATACTTGTATTCCATTTATACGCGACCACTACGATTTTGATTTGTACCTTTAGTATATGGATTGCCCTCTGGTGACTTCCGGTTTTGGGGAAACTACGTTCTTGTATATGCTTTTGGGAATAAAAATGTGTTAAGGGTGGAATGGGCCATGACTTAACGCTATTTTGATATCTCTTTATATTACTGATAGACATTATCTACTTAGCGTACATTACTACCTAGTAGATAGTTTAACGGATCCTTAAAGGATGGTTATTCCAAACATCCTTTGAGTTACTTGTATTTCAATTGCTATTTCACTTGAGTTGGATTTATTAATATAAGAATGTTAATCCTGACTCGAGTGTTTTGTATTTTGCTTTACGCTCGGGTCAGACTGAGTAGTTCAGCTTTCGAGACTCACCTTTGGAGTTGGAGCTTCGCTTGGAGATCCAGCAATCTATCCAGCTTTCAGATATTCGATGATTCCAGTGTTGTATTCTGATTTGTATCTGATGTATCGTGTTACTCTTCCGTTGTATCCGTTGTAAACTCTGATGTATTGTATATATTCATATAGTAGCTTCATGAACTACTATCTCTTTTATTTCCGCTGCACTTATTACTCTGTGTCTGTGATCTGTGGTTATTTATTTACTGTATATGCTCAGTTTTGCCAAATTTAAATTAACAACGCGGTATTTTGAGCAATTTAACTCCGGCATGAGTGTCTTCCTATACACTTATAATGGATGCGAATGGTCCAAAATGGCGGGTCGTTACAGTTGGTATTAGAGCTTTGGTAGCTCTAGGCAAAACTTAACATATAGGGTAAATATATTTACAGAATCACTCTCATTCGAGTTTCAATCTCTTCCTTTGGCTCAAATTTCTTTGAATTTTGGAACGTTCCCTACGGTTCCAAAATTTCATTCGTGTCCCTCACTATTCGTCTTCTTTCAATTCTGGAGCATCACATAACTCCACTTCGAATGATCTTTATAATAAGTTGGCAATCTCGCCAATCTCAAATTTATTTGTAAAGGAGTGAAACTCCTGCACAGTCGCGTCGATTTACTGGAGATTTCTGTATCCTCGGTTTACGATGCTATCTATCTCCTGCTATACCTGAATTCTATCTCTTGAGATCGAGTGTTGGTTTACCTCGGAATCCAGCATCGATTTTATTCTTGAAGTCACGGTTGACCCGGTTGAGGTTGCCCGCGACCTATATAAAATTTATCCATCGCCTTATTTTGTTATTTAATTATCTCGTCTTTGTTTCAAACCTATCTTCGAATCAAATTTCTCTTTGATTTAAGTCCATCAAATTTGAATCCCTATCCTTATTTTGAAAATCCATTCCTGTATCGTCGAGCAAAGAAATGTATTTCTAAATTTATATTAAAAATGTTGTTTCAAATTTGGTAAACAAAATAGTTTTGTATGATTATATTATATATAAATATAAGTTTTCTGAAATTAAATTGTTAATGAATTTGTTGTTAGAAATAATAATATTTGATTTTCAATTATTGTTTTGTAAACAATTGACTATTGCAATACAAATAAATGAATTTATAAACTTGGTTATAAATTGATTGGAATTTGAAATGAATTTAATTCAGAAATTTGAGAATTTATTTTCTGGTGATTTTGAACTTTGTTTTTAAAATTTTAAAGTATATTATTGGAAGTATTTTCGAATAGAAATCGTTTCCAAAGAATTTTTAAAATGTTGACATCAGTGCTCTTCTTTTTGCCACTGGAAAATAATTTCGGTGATGGCGGCCGCATCATCGACATTCTTTTTCGAGTTTCGAAGTGGAGATACTATTCTGTAGCTTTGCTACGGTTTTGTTTTGAAAAATATTTTGATTTGAATTTCTTCAGTATATTTTGATTTACATATATATAGGTATCCTATTTCAAAATTTAATTTGATTTGATAAATGTATTATATATATCTCTAAATTATTTAAAGTTAATTGGAAATCTAATTCTTAAATTTTGTTAAAAGATGATTTTAATTATAAATAAAACCAAGATTTGTTATAAATATTTAAACTTGAATAATTGAATTTGGAAAATTTTATTTGTATATTGTTCAACTGCATTCTAATACAACTTACCTAAATCATTCAGAAGTTAAATATGTAATTGGATAATATATAAGATAAATTGAATTTATAAATAAAATTTGAGTGTTTATAACAAATGTTATACACTAAATTTTGATTATAAAGATGTTAATAGAGTTAGATAGGATAATAAGTAAAACTCAGTTAATAGATTAATAAATTGTTTTGAAAGAATTAATAAATTGAAATTTGATCAACTTATGAAAATACTTTGAATTTGAAAGCAATTAGTAAATATAAATTAATTTAAATCGAAACTTTTATGGTTTAAATAAATCTATATGGGTTAAACATATGTGATTAGATATATTAAGCAGAACAAATTTAACAGTAATTTGGAATAAAGAAGAATTTAAAATTGTTGAAAAAAATATGATTATAATAAAAGACTATTCAAATTTATGGTTTTAGAAATTGTAAATTTAAGATAATTGGATAATAAGATAATGAATTTAGAAATAGTTGAGATTGATTTTAGTGAAACCAAATGGATTAAATCAATTATTGAATATCAATTAATTTAAATTTGAATTTATAGGGTTTAAATTAATTGTTATTTTGTATTTCAAATTTGTTTTTCTTTCTGGTTGTTTCTATTCTCCTATCTCGTTCCTTTTCGGGGACGAAAAGTTTTGAGTGGGGGAGAGTGTAACGACCCGTAAATTTCAACTGTTTTAATAACGTAATTAGTTAAAATTTTGTGAAATTTTAAACGATAAAATTTTGAAATAAAAATTTAATATTTGGAATACGTCTAGTTAAACATAGCAACTGGTAAATTTTCGTCCGAAAATATGAAAGTTTATTTTGCGCGTGAATTCACTTCAATTTAATCAGTTAAAAAGCGATGAAAATAAAATGTTTCCGAAACCTAAATATTTTTACATAGAAAAATTCTAAATCATCTTCTGAGCAAGATGTCAGTTTGTCGCTTTTCCAAATTCGGACATCTTTGGCCCCGTCGATCTTATTTTTCAGCGTTTTCTTGCATTTTCCACTTTTAGAAATTTCGAATTTTTATAATTAAATCGTACCACTGATATCCGTATATCGTTGGGATCGTTTCATTGTGCTGATCTCTACAGTATATTCAATTATCAATTTTGAAGTCCGATACGTGAAGAAACCGGATACGGTTAGCTGTACCGGTATCTGTTTGATCCTTCTATTATTCTGCATCCTTTCAATTAATCTAACGTGAGTTAATGAAAAGTCATTTGAATTTATATTGCCTTCAAGTGGTGAACGTGCCCAACCTTCACTTTCAAATTCCATGACCATTTGAATGCTCAAATTCAACGGTCATCCACTTTTGTGATTATTGATAGCCTTGAATTCATGCGTTTCTCTTTCCTACCGTTAAATTTTTATTTTCCTTTTCAAGAAACCACACTATCTCTTCTGTTCCATTATTCTCTGTCATTTACATTATATTCCACTACAACTCCATTTTCTTCCATTCACACTTCTGCCTTCATTTTATTTTTCCCTGTAGCCTCATTTTTCCAAACGTTTCTTCATCTCCCCTCCTCTCTCACTCTCTCTCCTTCCATCCCATACTCCCGAGCCTTGACCATTGATGCCACAAAAGCCACCGCTTCCATCTCCCCTATCTCCGTCCACCCTTACACCGCCTCTAACCAACGCCACATCACCGATCCCACGTCCACCGCCTGAACCGAGCCTGCACGCCATCACGCAACTCCCCTCACCATTCACACGCAAAAGTTCGTCCTCAGCCTCCTTGCCGTAACCTGACTCGGCCTCACCCTCCCACTCTCTTCCGGGAGCATCTCTCCACTGCGGCCACGACTCACGTTCTCCAGCCCACCACCCCACAGCAATAGCCTCACACGTACTTCCATTTCCACTCGCCTCCACCTCGGCAACCGCCCATGAAATCCCATCAACAACCAACAACCCGAACACCTACCACGTCCTCCACGAGATCCACCCGAGCCAGCCCATCACCTTCTTCCACGACCAAGCAAGTGCCTTCGCAAGTCTCGGTGCCTACAGCCGTGTTGAAGCCTTCCGCAGCCTTGCTCCCCTCGACCTGCACCCAATCCGCCAAGCCTCTGCCTTCACTTCCAATACTCACACCATCTCCAGACAATGGCCACACGTGAGAAGCAACCGAGCGCAGCCTTCTTTTCCATTCCCTCTGCCGAGACATTCACTCCAAACCATCGAGCCTGGCAAAGTTGATCGCTTGTCTAAAAAAAAAATTGCAGTAAGGTAATATAGATTATAGTATGTTAGTTGAGTGTGTGTGTATATTTGTATATATATTTTACATCTATGTTTATACAAATGGTTTTGTAAACTTTATATTTTAGCTTACCTACTTTCTGTTCAAACTTTAGTAAGATTTGTCTTTGTCCTAAGCTTTAAGGTTTACGTATTATCCTACTTTCATTTTAATCATTGAATTTGAACTTTGAAAACAAGGTATGTGTAAAAATAAATAAGCATTTTATTTAAAAGAGGGCACATGTATAATATGATTAGGATAGTATAATCTAAGCATATATAAGTAGTAGGTGTTTGGTTATACAATTTTGTTTACAGTGATATGTTATATGGTTTATACAAGTTGTGTATAGGATTTTCATAACTTGCCCGTTGAATTAAATACAGTATAAGTTATTATATATATATATTTAAGTATATTTTGTTTTAGATTGAGTCTGCACCTATCCTTTTACAAGCATTGAAGTTTGCATAGATTTGCTTATATATATGATCGGTGGTTTGTCAGTGTCTATTTAAGAAAGTCTTGGTATACTTTTTCTGTACGTATAGTTCATATTAATATACAATGGGCAGTCATTCACGTAAGTCTTATATATTTAGATTTTCATAGGATTTATGTATGAGAAAAAAAAATTGATATATATATTATATAAATGAAGTTATATCGATTTAAAATAAAGGTTAATTTTAAATTATAATCAATACGTGATCTTATACATATGTGTATATAGTAGTATGTATAATTTTGTTTCCACAAATATAAAGGATTTATGTTTGATAAGTGTTTCAAATAAACTAAAATAAATTAAATTAAGTTCACTTATACCATTTTTTTATTTATCGATCTAGTTCTGATTCGATTTCGTCGACTCTTATCTCTCAGCCTTTCCACCAAATTTGTGCCAATCTAGCTTTGCTTTGGAATTCATAGCTTGTCGTGTTATCTACTCTCTCTAGCCTCGAAAGGTGAGCACTCACTCACGATTAACGTTCTTTTATTTATTAAATTTGATTTCGATTGAAACGACAATTGAAATATGCTGCTGTTAGTTAATTACACTGTTATATATGATATTGCCTATATCAGTTCACCTGTGACATTTGACACCATTATCTGTTAATTATTTATGCGATGATAATACAGTTTGGCTGATAATTGATTGATTGTTGATGTTTATATTGGACGTTAAATTGTTAGTGTTAAATGATAAAAAAGTATGCAAAATTGAAATGGATATAAGATAGTTAACGATTTTAAAACTGATTTATATGTTAAATTTGATTAGTGAATATGACCCCTTTTAATTGTTAAAATTAATTGACATATAGAATTGTGATAATTACACTTTGAACCATCGACGTATATTGGATTAATTGTTGTAGTGTAAAATTTGAAATTGAACGACAAGTGAAAAACCGTAATGTAATAATCTTTAATCTACATGAAATGATAGTGTAGATTCTAGAAATAATTATATTAATTCGTACAAATAACAATGCGAATTAATACGGTTATTTCGGGATTATTTGAATTGATTATTGGATTGATATTGATTGTTGTTATTGCTTGTTTATTTACTTTGACACTATCCCAGTTATCACACTGCAAGTTCCCTTTGTTATGCTATGATTTTGAATTGAATTGGAATCGGGTTGAAATAATAAATACCCAAATTAAACTTTGACTTTGGATAGAGAATTAAATAAAAACCCAATTGGTCAATAATTTGATTTAAAAATAAAACGAAGATTTTACTTGAATAAATAAATGATCTTGAAACGAAGTTGGAAATTGAATTTTAATAAAATTTAAATGTGAATATTTAATAATCTGAAACAAAATTGATAAAAGAATGTTGTTTAATTTGAGAAATAAGTATAATTAAGTTTGAAATGATTTAATAATTAAGTTTGAAATTATTAAACTTTGAATTATTTATTAATTAAATAAGATTGAATTATTTAATAATTAAATAAGATTGAATTATTTAATGATTAAATTAAATTGAATTTTTGAATAAGTGAATTTTACTTCGTAATAATTGAAATTGAGATTTCTTTATTAATTAAGTTTTGGAAATTATTTAAAGTAAGTAAATAAATAATTGAAATTGAATTTTCTTTAACAAGAAATGAAATGTGATATTTTGGAATTAATGTAAGACTTGAAATGTAAAGAATTTGATTTGATGAATTTAATTTAATTAAATTTGTAAGTTTTGATATAATGAAGTTGAATTTAAATAATGGATTTAATGAATTGGAAATTTAATGGAAATTGTTTTGAATGGCATAGTAACTTAACGAATATTGAATGAAATCGATAAATGATTTTAAATTGATTTGAATGTTAAATAAGATTTGATTTAAATGTTTTCGAAATGAAACTTGTATTCGAATTTAAATTGATATTTGAATTGTTTAAATAAAGATTGAAATTGAATTATAAGATTCTGAAATTGTGAATTTGGAAGTTTTGAAACGTAAATATTGGGAATTGAGTTAGAAAGACAAATGAAATGTTGGTTTACGAATTGAAATTGAAATTGAAATTGATTTGGTTCGACCAATCGGTGTAATAATTACGGAAGTTATTAAAGAGACCAGAATTCGGTTATGGATATACTCTCTATCTAAACCGAAAACCACTTTAATAACTATACGCGGAGTGATGATCCAGAATGAAGTGGTTGAAATGATGTACGTGATGACTGAAGAAAGAGAACGATAATGGATAGCCTTGACACTTGTGTCAAATTGGAAATGACTAAAACAGGAGCTGTGCCGGGCCAATGGAGGATTAGCTACCTCAAGTGGACACACTTCTTCGAACTACTTATACTTGTTGTCGATTGGTGCACCCTTGATTTTGGGAGTGTTGTTTCACGGTGTTGCGGGCGCTGCGGCTTTGCGTTCTCACCAGTCCGGATCAGGCGAACGGTAGTATCACTACCTTGGGTATTGCCTCATGTGCCTTGTCATACTTGTATTCCATTTATACGCGACCACTACGATTTTGATTTGTACCTTTAGTATATGGATTGCCCTCTGGTGACTTCCGGTTTTGGGGAAACTACGGTCTTGTATATGCTTTTGGGAATAAAAATATGTTAAGGGTGGAATGGGCCATGACTTAACGCTATTTTGATATCTCTTTATATTACTGATAGACATTATCTACTTAGCGTACATTACTACTTAGTAGATAGTTTAACGGATCCTTAAAGGATGGTTATTCCAAACATCCTTTGAGTTACTTGTATTTCAATTGCTATTTCACTTGAGTTGGATTTATTAATATAAGAATGTTAATCCTGACTCGAGTGTTTTGTATTTTGCTTTACGCTCGGGTCAGACTGAGTAGTTCAGCTTTCGAGACTCACCTTTGGAGTTGGAGCTTCGCTTGGAGATCCAGCAATCTATCCAGCTTTCAGATATTCGATGATTCCAATGTTGTATTCTGATTTGTATCTGATGTATCGTGTTACTCTTCCGTTGTATCTGTTGTAAACTCTGATGTATTGTATATATTCATATAGTAGCTTCATGAACTACTATCTCTTTTATTTCCGCTGCACTTATTACTCTGTGTCTGTGATCTGTGGTTATTTATTTACTGTATATGCTCAGTTTTGCCAAATTTAAATTAACAATGCGGTATTTTGAGCAATTCAACTCCGGCATGAGTGTCTTCCTATACACTTATAATGGATGCGAATGGTCCAAAATGACGGGTCGTTACACCTAGTCTGCCCGTCCCAAAATGGACGAACAGCCCAAGGCAATAAGAGTTGAAAACATAAAGCCTTGAGTCAGACAACAGTCTTAGTGAGCGGTAAATTAACTAACAACATACCAAAAGAGCATAAAGGAAAAAGGAATAGGAATCCAACCCTCCCACTCCACCTCTTTCTAAAGTGATAGCCCCCAGACACACACTATGCAGAAGCAAACATAGCAAAGCAACCATTTAAAGTAAAGAAATTGTCACTCGAGTCAAGGGCGATGTTTTCCAAGTACAAACCCCCAAGGCCTAAACCAAGATCAGATAAGCACCCAGAAAACACTGCTCTTGAGACCGAATGACGATACAACCAAACATCCATGACTCTGGCTATCACTGTTATCATTTCCTCGATGCCACCGTTAATTGAATGACCGGCACATTCTTTCAGCCGTCCGTCAAGGGCTAATGGAAACCCCGGTTCTAGACATAACTCCGCACGTCGTCGAAACCTGTGCCTAGGACTATCGAATCTGCCCAGAGTACTTGACTACCAATCAGTAGTCTTTAGGGACTATCGAATCTGCCCAGCGTACTCTTGCTTTGAGCATGCTAGAACCTTCAACAACGATGAAATCTCAGCCTTCTAGTCATCCTCCTCGACGACTATTTCCATACTAGCTCAAGCGCCTCTCGAGCAAATCATTATCCTCAAACTCGAACCATTTCACCGAGTTATCAACATGCTTGGAATGATCCCGTCTGGATTAGACCAAGACTATCTCATATCATGCCTCGCTTCATCACATCCTAGCAAAGCCTCATCTTAACATCATCATCATCAAATCTATCCATATGAGCTTCATCATCCGCTACATATGCCACGAGCAGCTTTCCCAATTCAAGAGCCTTTCCCTTAGCTTTTGAATCATCTTCGACCATCTTGTCTAAATCAAATCATCAATCAACTAATTCATAACAATCAATAAAGTCAATCATTAATCCAAGTAATCAAACATTCAAACATGATCTAATAAACAATTATAACAATAATGGCAATCTTGTAAATAAAGGGTCGAAATCTAACAAGTATGAAAACATGAGCAATATCTCTACAACTTGATGAATGAACTTGCATAGGTTAATCATGTAGTAAAATGGATGTCAAATCATCATGAACAATGGATCTATACTTAAGTTTACGGAAATGCATGGAAATCACTACTTTAATACAAAATCAAGCCAACAATCCGATATACTCCTTTGGATCCGTGTGAGAGACAATCACCACTCACCAAATCACTAAACACCCCAAAAGCAACACACTTCAGATCTGGACAATGAAGGATCTAACTCGATCTATCACAAATCCGCTTCAAACGATGAAATCTCTTTTCGATGGATGTAGATCTTCAATCTAAGCTCTTGGATCTTCGATTTGATCTCCGATTTGGATGGAAGGAATCACAAGATTAGAGTGGAGAAAAGAAGTGAAGAAGTGTAGAACTCGAGCTCTCAAAATGGCAGCACTTCGTCGCTTCAAAATCCGGATCCCAAAAATGAAGAAGAACCCTCCTATTTATAGGCTGATTTCACCTTAGGTCGTTCGCTCTTAGGTCGTTCACGACCTAACAATTCCAGCCTCTACGCGACCTAGCGAAAACTCCAACCTACGACCTAACAGATGCGCGCTTCTACGACCTAACGACCTAACACATGCGCACGACTTACAGATTCGCCCTTACGTGGCCTAACTAAGTCGCGACCTAACACACATGCGCTTCCACGCGACCTACCCATCCTCACGACCTAGCGACTTAACACATAAGCGCATCCACACAACCTACGACCTAACCCAGATGCAGCTTAGCTCTTACGCGACCTAACACACACACGACCTAACTGAACACAGAAGCTCACGACCTAACTATCTTAGGTCGCTTACGACCTAACTACGCTAACTCGCTAACCCCTATACCGCTAACCACTAGGTCGCTAACCACTAGGTCGCTAACCACTAGGTCGCCAAATCCTATAGGTCGCTAACTGCCATAGGTCGCTGCCTTTCCTTAAGTCGCTCAAACCTTAGGTTGCTAACTCTTAGGTCGCTCTAATCTCCTAGGTCGCTCACTCGACCTAACCTACCCCACGACCTAAGCCACCACACGACTTATCTCCTATACGACCTATCCTTAAAATCCTTAGGTCGCCAACTTCCTTAGGTCGCTCCACTTTCTTAGGTCGTCTACTCCGACCTAACTACTCTAAGACCTAGGACTTAGACTATGGATGACTTATCAACAATGCGACCAAATGATAACTGTTTTACGATGTTTCGATCCATAAAAATACGGGTCGTTACACTTGTCGTATCGAAACTTGTGTTCTTTAGGAAGAAACATTCGATGTCCCATGTAACACACCTTCTTACTTTTAGGAAGATGATAAGAACAAGTGTTTTCCCCATAAATCGGACATGCAAAATAACCGTGAGTTGTACATCCCGATAAAGTCCCAAGAGCAGGGTGATCATGGATTGCCCACAACACCCTAGCTCTCATTGTGAATTCGGATTTATTTAATGAATCATATGTAACGACTCCTTCCCATAACTGCTTTAACTCGTCTATCAACGGTTGTAAATAAACATTAATATCCTTCCCTGGTTGTTTTGGCCCAGAAATCAACAGTGTTAACATTGAAAACTCTCGTTTCATGCACATAGACGGAGGAAGATTATATGGTACTACAATTACTGGCCAACAACTGTAAGGGTTAGATAGAGAAGCATGTGGACAAAAACCATCTGTTGCTATTCCAAGTGTGACATTTCGTGGCTCGACAGTAAATGTTTGGTCAAAATAATCCACGGCTTTCCATTGAGAAGTGTCACATGGATGACGCATTACGGTTGGATCAGACTTGGCACGACCATGCCAGGTCATCGCATCTGCTATCCATGGTACAGTATACAATCTCTTCAATCTAGAAATTAAAGGAAAATGTCTTAATGTCTTTCGAGGTACTTTGATGCCTTTTCTTTCTTCGTTGAATGATGTCATATATCTTGGTTCGTTGTAATTTGTACACGAAACTCTATTCGCATCATCTTTCCAGTGTAATATGCAATCATTGATGCATGCATCATAAGTTTTGTAATTCATCCCAACTTGCTTAATTAACTTCTTCACGTCGGAGTACTTTGTCGGCAGCGTGTTACCTTCGGGAAGTAACTCCTTTATTAGTTCGAGGAGTGCAGTCACATCATTATTTGAAAAGCCGTATTGGGTCTTCAAGCTATTCAGTTTCACAATGGCATACAGCTTCGTCAACCCTTTTGAACATGAAGGATACAATGGCTCTTTTGCGCTACCAAAAAGTGATTTATACTTCTTACTTTCATTGGCCTGCCAATTGCCATCAACCGTAGACGGCTCTCCAACATTAGCATCATTGACTAGATCTTCCATCATAATATGTTCAGACTCGTCGGTACTTGTGGCATGACTAACTGGTTGTTGTTTTTCCTTCTCTTCCCTTTTTCCCCATGAAAATACCATACAGTATATGATTGGATAAAACCCCATCTAAGCAAATGAAAATGAGTGTCATCTAATTTGATCGTCTTCATATTTTTGCACCGAGTGCAAGGGCATAAATACACTCCTTTCTTACCACCATTTTCATCAACAAAACTAATAAACTTCTTCACCCCGTCTATATAGTATGTAGATCTTTGATCAGATTCATTTATCCACTTTTTGTCTATACTGAAAGACATATTGCCCTCCTATATCATATATATTAGAACATTAGACGTAAATATAATATATTTGCGATGCAATCAACTTATAAGAAGCTGGTATGTAGGTCCTGCCGCAGCATATAAGAGTACTATGAAATGGTATATGACCTACTCTAGACTAGCATCCTAGTCTCTCTCTGCCCCTCCTCTGGGACCACATCTACAGGTCGTGCACCTCATTGGTATAGTGGATTCCGTGCACCAACGGTAGCCCTAAGTCGGACATACCAAAACTATATATAAACACTTTAAACTGCATATCAATAAATATGTATATAATATTCCATGCATCTCCTAGTAGACCTTAATCGGACATACTAGAACTATATTTATACATATAAACATGTATAAATCACATACTATATGCAATACACAGACATGTAAACATGTAAGCAATATCATCTTTACAAAATACCATAAATTAAATCATTAGTTTCACATTACATATATATATATATATATATATATATATATGAGAGTCACGTTACATTTTTATCCATGTCCTTAAAATTATTACAAATAAAACTGCAAATCTATATTTAAAGTATATTTTCTTTTGTACACACAAAACTGTTGTGATTTGTACACAGACATGTGCACATATTACCTTTTTGCTACATACGAATTTGTGAAAAAGGCATCTTTCTTACAAATATATTCATATCCAGGTAGGTACGTTGACTTTATGTAGCAATAAATTTTCTAAATTTCAAATGAAAGAATTGATAGTGGAAGAAATAATAATAGTCCTTCTAAACCTGAGCAATTACGCAAACACCAATGCTTATGTGCTAGTTTGTAGATACATAATTGCACAGATCTTAAATAAGTGTAGACCAAAAAAAACACATGAATAGAGCTAGGTGATGTAGAGAAAATCAATTCTCAAAAGCAACAACTAATGTGTTAGCTTAAATTTATTTAAACAACGGGGTCTTGAATAAAGGTTAGTATCAAATACAATTGTACCAAACTATTATTTCCTGATTACTCTCATTGGTTCTCAATGCAATTTTTCTTTGTCTTCGTAACATCCTTGATCAATTAAGGCATCTCAAAGAACGTTCACAACTATGCTCTATTACGCATAAATGTTCATCATATAAAAATGGAAAGTAATAACAACAGGATTGCAACATATTTATTGCTAATATCACTGCAGCCCCTAACTTTCCGTTATTGTCTAGTATTGCATGACCGCAAAACTACTCAACAAAAGGGAAAAGCTTTTGAATACAAAAGTTGGCATTTGGCTAATGGATATGAAGATCAGGTACTACCAGTTTTATTATAAATGTATGTGGCATTGAAATTCAGAAATTCATAATCAAACTAAGAAGGATAAAACATATCTAAAAAACCAGAACAAGTTAAGAGCAAAGGATGCAAACACTTTATCAGCTTTGGAATCAGAATATAATGATAAGCTATTGGCTGCAGACAACAATCCAGATAATGTACTACTATATGAAGATTAATTACATGCAAGCAATGCTCTTAAAAAGACAATGCATGGAAAATATGTAGAAGCAGTTCAAAAGTCTAAGATTTCATGGCTTATATAGGGAGACTCAAGCTCAAAAAATCTCTACGCTAAAATGTCAATGAGGAAGTATAAAAATAATATCAAGCTTTGTATAATGACAAAGGTGAGCTGGTCTATAATGCATAACAGATACAATCCCAGGCTATCACCCACTACACTCACCTATTTAATGGAGAACAACCAAAAAATCAAACTTTTGAAGGCATACAATGTAGAATAGTAGTTAATGAACTGGGCAATCATTAGTTACTACAACCAATTTCAGATAAAGAAGTACATCAAGCAATCTTTTCAGTTAAAGATGAAAAATCACCATGGCCTGATGGTCTCTCTTCTTAATTAATCGTACAATCAAAAATTTGTATACAGCACCCCACTTCTGTCTAAAACAAATTAAAGCCATTTTGGGACTAAATGCTTTAATTTCGACAGCACTTCACTTCTTTCTCTTCTACGCATAACTTTGCATCCAAGGGGTAATGACAATCAAATACTTGTTCTGAAAGAGTGTATTTAATTTCAACTAGGATTTAATACGGTAGTAACCACTCTTTATCTCAATAGGTGGAATTCCTAGTCTGGAACATAAGGGGATTAAACTACCCAGCAAAACAGTTTAACTTGTTGCAAATATTAAGTACTAAACGATATTCTTTGATTGGTCTTAATGAGAATAAGCCATCTACATAAAATATACAAAACCTAGTTGCCAAATTAGACAGGAAATGGAAGCACACTCATAACGACAACATAGATTAGAAAGGTAGAATCCTTATTCCATGGAATTCCACTATCTGGTCTATTATCATATTGCATTCTGACAGACAATACATTTTTTGTATTCTACATAATGCCGTAGGGCTTAGCATAATATGTGCTATGATTTATGATTAAAATTTAGTAGAATAGAGAGGGATTACGACAGCACATCAGTTAAACAAATTAATTTACCTTGGATTTTAATTACTGATTTAAAATATTTAGTCCAGTCAAAACAGAAATGGCATTCAGAATTCAATAAGAGATATTGATTTCATGAACTGCATCACAAATTCTAATCTATTTGAACATGAATTCATAGGCAATTAGTTCACTTAAAGAGGCGGAAATAATTTCTGTATCCATAGCAAGATTGATAGAGTATTCGTGAACAATCTTTGGGAGAACAAATTTCATGAATTTGGAATTCATTTTGGGGAACACTCCTTAAGCGATCATACCCCTATTCTTGTTAAATTCAATACCCGATCCCCTTGTAATGCCAGAGTTCCCTTCAGGTTCAACAATTCTTGGTGTGCGAATGCAAATTACAAAAATGTAGTGGGACAAGCATTAAATATCAACGTACAAGGCAATTCTTTATTCATTCTTATTAATAAACTAAAGGAAGTTAAGCATGCTCTAAAAGCATGGCAGAAGGCTATAGAAAACTATCAACAAATTAGCGGAAAAATCAGTTAAGAAGCAAATCTGCTTTACAATCAAATGGTTCATAATCCTTCTGACACTGAAATAGCAACGTGATATGGGCAAAAAACAGAACATCTTACAAATATTATAAGCAAATTAGCGGTGGGAAACACCCAAAGAATGAAACTCAACTAGCTAACTCAAGGAGATAAAACATCAAAATTCTTTCACAACAAGATGACACTTCCTAAAACAAGTAATAGGATTAAATACACAAAAATTATTCACAGAACAACTAGGATTAAATAAATAAATGTTCAAATACGTGAAAATCAACTTACAAAGAAAACCTCAATCGTCAGCTACTCAGCTCCGAACTCGAGAAAATTAGGGATTTGGAGATTTTGGATGTTAACGGACGTGAATTTGGGGGAAAGAGAACGACATTTATGTTTCGGAGGGAGAACGAAAAAAAAACGAGGGAAGGAATGAATTTGGGGGAGACCGTGCTTTGCAGGGTGTATGATTTTATAGCCAAAATAGGCACGAATTTGATACGGCTCAAAGCCGTATCAAATTTGATACGGCTAGAAACCGTATCTAAACGTTTAGATACAGTTTTTAGCCGTATCAAATTTGATATGGCTTTGAGCCGTATCAAATAAGGCGGATAGGTGTGTGGCTAAAACAGCTTTGTGGTGTAGTGTGAACATGTATACCTATGGTTAACAAGTTAGTCAACTTATAAAATAGGATATAGTAGCCTATGATATACTGACGATTTGGTAACCGCCCACATGGATTTTGCCAGAAGGACAAACATCCATGAACTAGGTAAATCTAATGATATATTCTGTATACAATCCTGATAATAAACTGCTTATATAATCACACTAGCGTAACACATCTAGTATATATTCTCAATGGTAAACCGTCTATAAACTATAGTACCGTAACATATCGACTATACAATCTTGACGGTAAAACGTCCTACACTAGCTATTGTTCAACTGATAGCATACATGGATCGAACAACAAATCAATTCCTATTGGTACATCGATCGATATAATGTAAATCCTGCTATATGTATATCTTCAATCTCCCAACGATCCACACATTGAATGTGCCATTCGTGATGTTAATTATAACGACATGAGGCATAATGCAACATAAAAGCATACCTAAGCCGACTGCCATGTTATACAATGTCAGAATGTTACGTGGAACCCCAGTATGTCGCATGGGATAGGGGACAACTAACCCCGAACACAATGTAAAGCCTGAAATGGGTTTAGGTTCAGTATGTACTTATTATAGGTGGTTGGTCAATGGTTCAACATCAAGCATTCAACTTTTCACCTACATTTTATATATATTAACAATGTATCAATCGACGGATTAAATGTCATCAGTCGACCGTTTGGTCGAGTGATGGCATATTTCAATCTACTGTTCACCCCTTGATTTACACCAGTTTTCCTCGGGTTTACATAAGGTTTGCCTTGGGTTTTCTTTAAGTCAACCAGTCGACTAATGGTACACGATCATTCGACCATTTGAATGATGTTGGGTTTTTCAACATTTTAGCTTGTTATTTTGTCCAATTTTCGCCCTCTCATCGTTCTACCTCCTTTCTAGACTTCAAGCACAAGTTATAACTCATTATTAGTTCATTTAAACAATTATTCATATTTATTAACATGTGTTATATGCCCAAATGAATATTGATTCATTTATACAATCATAACTCGCTTTTTGATGTAATTTATCGATACAACCGTATAAACTATACTAGGATCAATATATCTATAAATTTCCTTTTATTCATCAATATCGGGTACCTATTTACTGCATAGAATTAGATAAACATAGTTTAAGGTGAATTTTACATCCACTTTACCTTCCCCCTATCCAGAACAGAAATTCAAAACCCCTTCCCACCTCTTTATTGATATCCTAAAATTGGACGCCTAATTGGGCCAATAAACCTCAAAACCAATTAATAATTAATTTCACTAAAATGACATTTAGTTGTGTATCGATATCGTATATCAATACGCACATATGTAACTTTTTTATACGCACCCAATTAATTACCGACGGTACCTTGAAAATTACTAATAGCATCCAAAACATCAAATATACAAATAATTAATACTCCATAAATATCAATTAATTTATAACATTTTATAATCTGATTAAATTGTGTGGTGTTTCGGAGAATTCACTAATTCGGTTGTATGACTCGCAGGTGTAAATTCAGCTAGCGATTAATATCGCACAATTGGAATATTAATGTTCACACGTCATCTTATGTAACATCCACTATCTTGAGTCCCAAAGCTAAGCGCTATAGATGCTGTAGTCATCCATAGTGTTAACTTCCGGTGATAAAATACGATAATGTTGATGGTATTCATAATATCAAAAGCACATGAATATGAAATAAAATCATCATAGGTTTCAAAACAACTTTTCTGATTACATTTCAAATCAATATTTCATATTCAGTTAAATAATCCCAAACGAATCCCGGGTTTTGATTAAATATAATTATTATAAATTATGCTAGGAGCGACATGTGAAGATGCCCCTTGGATGTTCAGAGTACTAAATAGACATATCTGTCGTAAATACATCACAGCAGAAATAAAACTAAAAAGCTCCTACATAGCTAACTTTGCCTCCTGCACATCTTCGGAAGCTTATTCGTTCAACCTACTAAACCTGAAAAACCTTAACTCTCAATCTACTCAAATTAAATTTTGAGCACCCGAGAGTTTAAGGGGAAAACATAAACTTCGAGTCAGACATAAAGCGTAGTGTGAATAATATTACTACATCTTGGTTTACTGATATTAAGTGAGACCACGCCGCTTAGCGAAATGGATTTCCCCTTACTAATATCCCTTTAAAAAGCATATCTGTAGCGACCCGGGATTTTCAACCCTCGAAAATCGACATCAATACGTTCACTGTATAGCATGCCGAATATTCAAGTGCCGAAAATACCGATTGCTAGGGGTGAAGAAGAAAAAAAGGATAGAAGAAAATAGAAAATAATAACATAGAATCTCACAATCGCAGCGGAACAATATATAATAGATAATAACATATCTTTATACAAGAAGAACAATAACTGTTATTATACATACCATCATTAGAGTACAACAATCAACATATCAAATCTGGACAGTTATAATAACTAGTCCTCACAAGTGCTGAATATACAACCTACACAAACAACGGAATATAATCAACTATGTGGAATACGCCTGAGAATCCTCCAACACATCTCCTGTGCTCCATAGCATCCTAACCTGAATCTGTAATACTCAGTCTGACTCGAGCATTATAATAAAATAACACCCGAGTCAGTTTGGAAAACCAGCGTGAGAAAACACACTCAATTTGAATTTAATTATTTTCAAAAATCCTTTTGGAAACAAAGGTATCTCGTAAGACCACGCCACACATAAATACGATGGGTTTTTACCTTACAATAACCAAACCTTTTATATCTAAATCATCTAACATTATAATAGTGTCTATAGAAAATAAACTATAAAATAGCTAAAATGCTTGCATCTCACATTTCAGCATATTTGGTATACAATTAAAACTGTACAGCGGTTATTGGAGAATGGATTCCATAAAATGACTGGGCACTGGGCTACCGCCCATCATAGTGCACCTCTAGAAAAATGTACTGAGATCGAACTTATTGATCCCTGCCAACACAGGGTCGGCCTACCCCTTACTAGATAGTACCGAATATGTTATCACCCCAGGTGTTCCCACCCAATCGAGCGCTCTCTTTTCCATGCACAACCATATCCATAATTATAATATATCCGAGGGTATCTAGAAAAGTGATAACATACCCTACTTGGGTGCGACTCACTTAGCCCTACTGCATCTTCCCAGTTTTCAGTCATTTCAGATTAATGAGGCTTGAGGCTACGTATTACCTTAGATTTAGCATTCATATACTTAGAATGCTAACACCGCCTTCCAGTCAACAATGCAATGATAGCATTCATCCATACAATTGTTCTGCGTCTGAACAAACCGAATCTCCAAAATCACTCTTTACTATCTTCATGATATCACAATTCATAACACTCAAATTGGATTGAAGTGATTTTCGGATAATTAAATCTGATCCCGGTCTCTTCGAAACGATCAACGAATTTGGCCAGATTTGATAGTCGGTTATTTAACTATCAAATTACATACATAAGTAGTCACTATGCCCATATTATAAATCTTTCAAACATTTATTTCAAAATATCTTACAAAGATATATATTCAAATCTCTTCAATATTATGATATTTGAAAACAAATTTCGAATATTTATATCCACAACATATTTTCAAACCATATCAACAGTTAGAAATATTTTTGAATTCACTTATAACACTTAGAAAATTATTTCTATACCATTCATTTCACACTTAAAATATTTCCAAAATCCTCTTTCCAATACTTAGAAAAATATTTATAAACATATTCTCCAAAATCATTTTAATATCAAACTTAGGAAATATTTCATAACTTATCTCATAAATCTTCGAAATTATTAATAAATTCCTTTTTACAATTTCCAAAAACCAATTATACTTATTTATAATCCCAACTAACAATTTATAATTCATTTTACGAATTCAGATTCATTTCCGAAGTTCCCGTATCTAAAACATTTTGGAAATTTCTTAAGTTTCCAGAATTCCATTATAAAATTTCTCTTACAAAACCACTTCCATTAAATAACTTGGTTTACAAATCTCGAGAGTATTTATAAACACATCCCAATCACTTGCCTTTAAATTCCATATATAAAATAATAAGTATTTTTAAAGAATAATAGTTTATTTCAAAACACGTTTAAGTAATCATGAAAAATATCCAAAACACATTTAAACAAACAACGATACCAGTTTCCAATTCTTTTATAAATAATACTAATCGATTTACCAAGCTTATTATAAAATTATAATTCATTCAACTAATATCAAATATTTGAATAACCAACTTTTCGAAATATTTCCAATACTAATACTGTTTCGAACTACATAGTTTAATAAATAAAATTCCGTTTCTAAAAACCAAACTTAACTTCTCGATAAAAATCTATTTTTAAAATCCAATGTAACCATTTTAGCATTTATAATCTCTCTCGATTTATCACAAATCGATTTACATTTCCAAATTCATAACTATTTCCAAATTCAAAAATAGAATCCACTATTTCTTTCTAAACCGATTTCTATATCTCATTATAAATCCTCACCGCGAATTTATATTTCCAATCTATCAAATGAAAATCATTTCACTTTATTTATAGACATCGTTTATAAATTTTATAAACTCATTTCTAGTCTATAACAGATTTATATTGACAACTCCATTTATAAATCGATTTCTATTTTAAATCCCATTTACAAATCTATTTCCCAATAAATCCCAATTATTTCTCAAATTCGTTTAAAATTCCAATTTCAACTTCATATTGTAATTTAAAAAATATTATTAAAATCCCTTGTTTCAATTTCCTTGTATATATATAAATTTCAAAAACATATTTGTTTTTTAAAACTACTTACGAAGTAGTTAGGTATATTTCCAAATCAAATCTTTTATTTATCCAAACCATTCCTTATTCAATATTCCAATTTCCATATAAATATTTTTATTTCCAAAAATCACCTTTGAATTCCTATTTAAGATCCAAAAATATTATTTAGAGTATTTTATATACCAAAATTAGAGTCAGTGCTACTATAGCATCCAATATATCAAATCACACAACAATCCATAACAGATTACTCAATCACATCATATATCACTATATATGAAACAATCAATATATTTTGAGGAATCCAATTGGATCCCTTCAACCTGTTTCTTTGCATCCACAGATGTTATATAACATAAAATACCAATCCCGCTTCGAGGCGGGATATCGCGGTAATATAGGGTCATCCGCTATTATGCGGGGCACATAATGTCTCATCTGCTCCAATCAGCGGGAAATATACCCAACTACTAATATATATACTAGTATAAATAATATAACATCCAACTGATAAATTATTATCAATCCATCCAATCAACCAATAAATAATTTTTAATATTTTAAATTAAAAGCAGTAATCCAAATGAGTGAGATTTACTCACCTTGATTTTAGTTTCCATTTTGCGTTTTGGTTTCGACTAAGTTAGGACAACGTTCGAATTTAGCTGAAAATTTCGCAAGCTCTAATTTTAGACAATCCAATTCCATGTCGAAGATTGCATCAATACGAATCCAATGCAACTTGTTTCGTTTGATTTGGACCTCGTATGACAACGTTACATGATTTATAAAATTACGTGAATTAAAATATAATTAATTTGATTTAATTACTAATTTATAAACTAAATAAACCTTAATATATCTAGCCTAGCCCGCTACTGTTCCACCTTCTCCCCCTCTCCTCTTCACTCTTCCATATCCCAAATGCACGGCCACAAACGTGCACATGCACGAACCTCCAAGCCACCAACGATCAATTCGACAACACCAACATGACCGCCTCGTCATTCTCGTCCCAGCCACAACCTCGACTTCCCTCCGATCAATCGAAACGAAAAGGGACACCACCATCGACCCCTGCAGCACCAAAAATAGCTACCCCCAAACGGCGATCGGACCACCCACGAAAATCACCATCGCCCCTCTCCGCTACTCCGAACTCAGATATGATCTCGAATCCTCCCATCGATCATCACAGCGATCGATTTCGTAAGCCCTAGTTCGATTGGAAAGGTGTCGAACTCGACACAGTGAAGTCACAACCCATGAAACAAATATGGGTTTGAAGATCTCAACGCAATGAATCCAAAAATCTTTGTTTCGTTATCTAAAGTTGCGTATGGGATTTGAATTTGAGATTTAATAAAAAAATTCTTTTCATTGATTGCCACATTTAAATATGAAGGTGGGAAAGCGAAAGTCAGCGTAGGGTGGCTGAACGTAGGGTGGGGGGTGGCTGATAAGATGTGTTTGGGTATGTAAAGTCAAATGAATAAAAATATATATTATTTAAATGCAAAATATCTAGATATTAAAATTCCGAACCCCGATCAAGGCGTGCCGCCTGGCGTTTCTAATGTTATACCTCTATTCCGAACGCAATGGAACAAGTCTCGAGCCCTCACTCGATCGTATGAAGAAGATAGCTTTTTGAACCCAATTATCATATTAAATTTCGATATTAATTTCAACGCGTTTCTATCCTATACGACCAAACGATGCATCTGATCACTACGAAATTTGATGGCGTAATATAATTCATTATTACGGTCCCAATGACACTAGTTTCTTCGAAATCCAAGACTTTGCTCCGAAAGGCTATTTTTATATGTTAATTAAAACGAGATATTTTTAAAATCGAGTAAATCACTTATAAATCCAATTTAAGAATTTTATTATCTTCTTTCTTATTAATAGAAATTAAATAAGCCTTTAAATCATTTTTATCCAAATAAAATCCAAGATTTAAATTATTTAAATGATTTTCAATTATTAAATTCAAAAATTAAATTATCCAATAAATCGTTATATTTGCAATTCAAGTTATTAAATCTATATAATTAACTTTCAAATATTAAAAATCAATTAAATATTCCAATTTCAAATAAATAAAATTCTGGGTCGTTACATTCTTCCCCCCTTAAAAGAATTTCGTCCTCGAAATTGCCAAGGTAGGAAAAAATGCCCAACCCATTACTTTTTAAAACCAATTAGTTCAAATAACTTCCCAAATCCATTTAAGCCTTTAACTTCCCAAAATCAATTTGTCGAAACCTTATTATTACTTTTAATGAATTTCCGAATTCATCCATAGATTCCAAATAATATTATCCCTCAATCATTTCAGGTTATAACTCAAAAATCAATTTTTAGTTATCAAAAATTTCCTTCAAAATTTCTAACTTATTAAATTTTCAAAAAATTTCGCCAGCGTCTCCTTTGCACGGCTAGATCAGAACACTACAAATCGCCATTACGGGCCCAAATCAGCAAAAGAAAACAAAAGTCAAATAGCTCAACCATAAATCCATCAAATCAAACAACAATTTAAACATGTACCTTTTTGTTGGGCAACCCAGTTTTACTTATGAAACCAAAGGCATCAAATTAGCTCTTACTTTTGAATACCTGCATCTTATTTACCAATGATATCCAATCATATAATTCAAAATTATTTTATTTGTATCTTTCCAATTCTCAATATTTGTTTTACTTAAGCCCGTATGATGTACATATATCATCCGTATGCAATATCAAATCTGATCTCTCACTCGATCATACAATTTTACTTCCGAACTAGTATCTTTCACACGACCACTCTAGTGCGGACTCGGATCCGGTTCCTTGATTAGAAATCGTCATTGTCCTTGCATAGCCATATACCATGATAAAGAATCCTAGAATCAACCAAAAATCCATATCCAGTGTTCGCCGTCGAGAATCGAGTGAAAATCCTAACTCGGATCGATATAAATTATCTTGAAATCCTTTGCTCGAATCTAGATCAAACCGTCATGCAAATAATATATGTATAACTTACATATTTATTTTGATTGATTCTTAGCTATAGAAAATTCCTTTTATTTACCATCATCCCGTTCTCATTAATTTTATCCACATTCAATTGATCTACATTCAATTATCAACATTCACTTATTTACAATCACTATTCACATTGCTTAATTCACATTCCCTTATTTATTCACATTCACTTCTTTACATAGTATATTTCTTAATACTATTATCACTTAAACATCTTTTATACAAAAGTTCTTATGTTTATTACCACTCCACAACTTAAGTCCAATTCCATCTTAAACAAATCAAATTTTATTTAGCTCAATTCCATTGTTCAATTTCAATATTTCAACTATATCCAATTAACTAATTAATTCAATTAGCTCCATCATTAATTTATTTCAAACCTAAATCAAATTTATTTCAAATCTCCATCAATTCCATTTCCAAAAATTATTTTATTTTGCCTAAACCAAGCTAAATTTTCTTCCCATAATCCACTTTATTTAACTTAACTTAAGTTAAGATTCATTTTAATTTTTTCGATTTCAAATTTCTACTTTTCTGCATTCACATTCAACAATTCAACATTGCTTTATCTTGCTAATTTTCAAAATTTATAAGTTATCAAACTTATTTTCTCCTATTTTCAGTAAAACATTTGAATGAAAATCTCAGAGTTTGAACACCTTGTTCTAAAGTATTTAGAATCATTTTGAAATCATACACACACACACACACATAAAACCCCTTAGTATATAAATCATTCTTTTGGATTTTAAAAATAAAAAAAATCTCAAAGTTTGAACACCTTATTCTAAAGTATTTCAAATCATTTTTGAAATCATATATATATATATATATATACACATAAAACCCCTTGGTATATTAAATCATTCTTTTGGATTTTAAAAATCAAAACTAGTTTTTCCAAAACAAAACTCTAATGGTAGCAATTCCTCTCTTGGAAACTCGAAAATGAACGTCGATGATGCTGTATTCATCACCGAAATTATTTTCTAGCGACCGAAGTGAGTTCGGTGCCATTTGTCTCTTTAAAATTCCTTTTAAAAACATTTCCATCCAAAAATATTTCCCAAATAATACTACTATTATTTCCCAAAACTTTGAAAACAATTTCTAAAACCAACGGGAATTAAATTCCTAAATTCCCAGCTTTTAAATCCTTTTTATAAATCATATTTATAATATACTTCTGAAATTTCCTTTTTATTTATAATCACCTTTATAAACCAAAATTCCATTTTGTTATATGGAATTAGTTCTTAACTTTTAATCTTATTTTCATTATAATATCAACCTCTTTAATCGATCACAAACAACAAATGATAATAGTATAACATTATCATTTCTTAACAACCAAGCACACCATATATATCCTAATAATTTATGAAAAACTATTTCTTTATATATAAAATAATCAGGGTAAAATTATTCAATTTACCCAATTTCAAAACAATACCATGTCGAGTTGCTCTAGTTCAAGTGTTTAGAGATCCCTATCAATGACGTTAATTACTCATACTGACCAGAATTCATAAGCCACTCAACTGACAAATCAACATAATATAAAACAGTTTTTATATCACTAACAAATACGCGCTCATATATATATATATATACATACATTCAAACTCATTCTAGGGTGCTACTGGCCATATCTCTAATGAGTTAGCCCACCAAAGCTAATGTTCTCGCTTAACCTTCAGCTCTGATACCAAGTGTAGCGACCCAGGATTTTCGACCCTTGAAAATCGACATCAATACGTTCATGTATAGCATGCCGAATATTCAGTGCCGAAATTACCGATTGCTAGGGGTGAAGAAGAAAAAAGAAATAGAAAAAAATAGAAAAAAATAACATAGAATCTCACAATCGCAATGGAACAATATATAATAGATAATAACATATCTTTATACAAGAAGAACAATAATTGTTATTATACATACCATCATTAGAGTACAACAATCAAAAAATCAAATCTGGACGGTTATAATAACTAGTCCTCACAAGTGCTGAATATACAGCCTACACACACAGTGGAATATAATCAAGTACGTGGAATACGCCTAAGAATCCTCCAGCACGTCTCTTGTGCTCCATAGCATCCTAACTTGAATCTGTAATACTCGGTCTGACCCGAGCATTATAATAAAATAACACCCGAGTCAGTCTGGAAAACCAGCGTGAGAAAACACACTCAATTTGAATTTAATTATTTTCCAGAATCCTTTCGAAAAAAAGGTATCTCGTAAGACCACGCCACACATAAATACGATGGGTTTTTACCTTACGATAACCAAACCATTTATATCAAAATCATCTGATATTATAATAGTGTCTATAGAAAATAAACTATAAAATAGCTGAAATGCTTGCATCTTACATTTTAGCATATTTGGTATACAAATAAAACCGTACAACGCTTATCGGAGAATGGATTCCATACAATGATAGGGCACTGGGGTACCGCCCATCACAGTACACCTCTAGAAAAAATGTACCGAGATCGAACCTATTGATCCTTGTCAACACAGGACCGGTCTATCCCTTACTTGATAGTACCGAATATGTTATCGCCTCGGGTGTTCCCACCCTATCGAGCGCTCTCTTTTCCATGCACAACCATATCCATAATTATAATATATCTACGGGTATCTAGGAAAGTGATAACATACCCTATTTGGGTGCGACCCACTTAGCCCTGCTGCATCTTCCTTGTTTTCAGTCATTCCCGATTGATGAGGCTTGAGGCTGCGTATTTCCTTATATTTAGCATTCATATACTTGGAATGCTAACACTGCCTACCAGGCAATAATGCAATGATAACATTCATCCATATAAGTTGTTCTGGGTCTGAACAAACCGAATCTCCAAAATCACAGTCTTTACTATATTCACGATATCACAATTCGTAACGCTCATATCAGATCGAAGTGGTTTTCGGATAATTAAATCCGATCCTGGTCTCTTCGAAACGATCAACAAATTTGGCTAGATTTGATAGTCGGTTATTTAACTATCAAATTACACACATAAGCAGTCACTAGGCCCATATTATAAATCTTTCAAACATTTATTTCAAAATATCTTACAAAGATATATATTCAAATCTCTTCAATATTATGATATTTGAAAACAAATTTCGAATACTTATATCCACAACATATTTTCAAACCATATCAACACTTAGAAATATTTCCAAATTCACTTATAACACTTAGAAAAATATTTCTATACCATTCATTTTACACTTAAAATATTTCCAAAATCCTCTTTCCAATACTTAGGAAAATATTTATAAACATATTCTCCAAAATCATTTTAATATCAAACTTAGGAAATATTTCATAACTTATTTCATAAATCTTCGGAATTATTAATAAATTCCTTTTTACAATTTCCAAAAACCAATTATACTTATTTATAATCCCAACTAACAATTTATAATTCCTTTTATGAATTCAGATTCATTTCCGAAGTTCCCGTATCTAAACATTTTGGAAATTTCTTAAGTTTCTAGAATTCCATTATAAAATTTCACTTACATAACCACTTCCATTAAATAACTTGGTTTACAAATCTCAAGAGTATTTATAAACACATCCCAATCACTTGCCTTTAAATTCCATATATAAAATAATAAGTATTTTTAAAGAATAATAGTTTATTTCAAAACACGTTTAAGTAATCATTAAAAATATCCAAAACACTTTTAAACAAACAACGATACCAATTTTCAATACTTTTATAAATAATTCTAATCAATTTACCAAGCTTATTATAAAAATTATAATTCATTCAACTAATATCAAATATTTGAATAACTAACTTTTTGAAATATTTCCAATACTAAAACAGTTTCAAACTACCTAGTTTAATAAATAAAATTCCTTTTTTAAAAACAAAACTTAACTTATCGATAAAAATCTATTTTTAAAATCCAATATAACCATTTTAGCATTTATAAATCTCTCTTTATTTATCACAAATTGATTTACATTTCCAATTTCATAACTATTTCCAATTTCAAAAATAGAATCCACTATTTCTTTCTAAATCGATTTCTATATCTCATAATAAATTCTCACTGCGAATTTATATTTCTAATATATCAAATGAAAATCATTTCACTTTATTTGTAAACATCGTTTATAAATTTTATAAACTCATTTCCAGTCTATAACAGATTTATATCAATAGCTCCATTTATAAATCGGTTTCTATTTTAAATCCCATTTACAAATCTATTTCCCAATAAATCCCAATTGTTTCTCAAATTCGTTTAGAATTCCGATTTAAACTTCTTGTTGTAATTTAAGACACATTATTAAAATCCCTTGTTTCAAATTCTTTGTATATATATAAATTTCAAAAATATATTTGTTTTTGAAAACTCCTTACGAAATAGTTAAGTATATTTTCAAATCAAATCTTTTATTTAATCCAAACCATTCCTTATTTAATATTCCAATTTCCATATAAATATTTTAATTTCCAAAAACATCTTTGAATTCCTATTTAAGATCCAAAAATATTATTTATAGTATTTTAAATACCAAAGTTAGGGCCAGTGCTACTATAACATCCAATATATCAAATCACACAACAATCCATAACCTATTATTCAATCACATCCTATATCACTATATATGAAACAATCAATATATTTTGAGGAATCTAGTTGGATCCCTCCAACCTGTTCCCTGCATCCACAGATGTTATATAGCATAAAATACCAATCCCACTTCGAGGTGGGATATCGCGGTAATATAGGGTCATCCGCTATTATGCGGGGCACATAGTATCTAATTTGCTCCAATCGGAGAGAAATATACCCAACTAGTAATATATATACTACTATAAATAATATAACATCCAACTGATAAATTATTATCAATCCATCCAATCAACCAATAAATAATT
This sequence comes from Allium fistulosum, assembly GCA_030737815.1. Taxonomy (NCBI): domain Eukaryota; kingdom Viridiplantae; phylum Streptophyta; class Magnoliopsida; order Asparagales; family Amaryllidaceae; genus Allium; species Allium fistulosum. The sequence continues at coordinate 698,277,690 of CM060904.1, forward strand.
TTTAATATTTTAAATTAAAACCAGTAATCCAAATGAGTGAGATTTACTCACCTTGATTTTAGTTTCCGTTCTGCGTTCTGGTTTCGACTAAATTTGGACAGCGTTCAAATTTAGCTGAAAATTCCACAAGCTCTAATTTCAGACAATCCAATTCCATGTTGAAGATTGCATTAATATGAATCCAATGCAACGTGTTTCGTTTGATTTGGACCTCGTATGACAACGTTACACGATTTAAAAAATTACATGAATTAAAATATAATTAACTTGATTTAATTACTAATTTATAAACTAAATAAACCTTAACATATCCAGCCCGGCCCGCTACTTTTCCACCTTCTCCCCCTCTCCTCTTCACTCTTCCAGGTCCCAAATGCATGGCCACGAACGTGCACGTGGACAAACCTCCAAGCCACCAACGATCAATTCGACAACACCAACATGACTGTCACATACCGAAATTTTCGACTTTCGAAAATTCAACATCGATACTCACTTAATCGACTGTCGAGCAATCGAGTGCCGGAAACTCCAATAGTGAGGGTTTAAGAAAAGAAGAAAAAGGCAGAAGAAGGAGAAGATAGAAGAAGAAGAGAAGAAGAACAACAAAACAACAACAGATACAGGACAGAGACAATATCAGAATCTCACATATCGCAGCGGAACAATATATAATAGATAAATGAATAATCTATAAAACAAAGAATTTTATCAGTTTATACATACATCAGTCATCAGAGTCAATATACAACAATGGACAGTTATATAACTTGTCCTCATACAGAATACACAGCGGAATAAATAAATAATTACAGATATACGTCTCGCCATCCAGCTTTCTTCCAAAGCTCCAGAATATCCAGAATATCCTGATAATATAACTCTAGGCTGCCCGTGTGGAAATTGGTGGGCACCCAGAGTTTAGAAGGGAACAATAAACTCCGAGTCAGTCATGGTGACTAGTGTGAGATCTTAAAACAGTTATTCTTTAAATTAAACAACAGAAATATTTTTAAAGTCAATTCGCAATGCTTTTGGAAAATGAAACTACCATAAGACCTCCCACCACACACACAATGCAAACGCAGACTTGGAGGAGATTTCTTCTTATGATAGTCAAAGATGCTTACTACGCAAAATCAAATTCTTTTTGATATTATTATTAGTGCATAGTGTAGAAAACATTTCGAAAGTATAATATTAATCTTAGCCAACATACGACCAGTATCGTATGCCTACTATAGCTACCATCTAAACAGTGGTGACCACCGTACGTAAATGGCAGGTTCTACAACTAATACCGTACAAAGTTCGTATTGGAGTTTGGATTTCCAACAAATGGTCAGGCTAAGGAACTTCCTATCCACGATGGGTACGTCCCTGGAATAGACGACCCGAGAACCTAACCGGATCTCTGCCAACACAAGGCTGGGTTACCTCTGCAAAAATAGGTAACTACTGACACGCGTATGCCATCCCCCGATCGTCACCGATCTTCCCGAGGATCCCCGATTCGCAACAAACCACATAGATAATAATAATGCAGTAACCACAGAGGTTAAGTATCTGGGCTCCATACCATGATACCACCTTTATCCAGAAGGAACGACATACACTAAGGGGCGCTACTCCCTAGAACCTTGCCGCATTCGTCCTGTTTCGACCATTTCCGGGGTGTGAGGCTCGACGAAGTCTCGTCCACAAAGCTACGCTTTCTACAAAAAGCCCTGCTTCGGGTCAAACAAAATGATCAACCTATGATCACAAAGATATAAGATCAAACAAATGATCATATCACAAATGATCAAACACTGATCATTTCACAGCAACACTCAGTATGCCACGTTACCAAATTGGGATATATCGCTGATAAATTTCAACTACATAACCTCTGAGCTCGTACGTCTCAGAGAAGGGTGTTAAGCTAAGAGAATAAATTCTCCGCCACCAACAGAAATGTATTTGAAAGAAATCAGCTCAATATCTCAAATTGTAACGTCAGACACACAATCCATAAAAGTCTGTTCCGGGAGCGAACAGAACCGAAGGCACTTCTCACGAAGCCCTTGCAATTCCGGATAATTTTCAATCACGTCAGGATTTCCCGTCACTAAGGGTGATAAAAACCTCTAAACCGGAGATCAGCCGATGTAGAGTAACTCGACGGTAATCCTTCCGTTTTCAAAAATATCCGGTCTTCAACACCGGTCTTCAAATGCAATTCATAACGACGTATCACATATTCGGAATGGGTTATACGACCCCATGGTCCTTTCCCGGCTAACCCGAATAGTGAGCGTTTATTCAATAATAAGTGTGGCATTCAAATTCATTCAATTCACAACAAATACCTATCTAAAGGTAATTATTGATAGTCGGTTATTTAACTATCAATAAAGATGCGCAACATCATCAGATTCCAAATAATTTTCCCAAATTATTTTATCTTCAAAAATATCTTTACTAGATATAAAATTTCCACACTTCAAAAATAAATCAATATTTATTTTTCTAAACAGTTTCCCTTTCCTTTATAAATTCCATAGTGAATTTATATTTCAAAAATATCTCCTGATATACGATTTTCAAACCGTTCCAATATTCAATTTCAATTTATCTTTAAGAAGATAAAATCTCAAAACGTTTCATTTCATTTTGGAAAATTATTTCCATACTTATTCAAAAATAAGTATTTCGCAAATCTATTTATTTTCAACATTTGAAAATATTCGATATACTTAAATCAAATTAAGTATATATTCATTCTTTAAGGAAATCATTTATTATAACAACATTTATTTGAGTCAAAACGAATGTTACGTAAAACATCGTTACGACGACTCAAAATCACTAGTATAGGGATTCGAAATTAAAATAGATATATAAATCCCAATACTATATAAAACATTTCCTTTCGGGAATCATTTACTATAACAACAGTGTTATAGTCCACCATTTCCTTATTTTTCGAAAACGTCTATTTCAACAATAAATGTTGAAATCTATGATTTCGATATTTAACACGTTTTAGAACATCTTTTAAAACAATTAACTTCATTTATAATATCGCTTCTCCAAACCTAACCATTTTTACTTAAAAATATATTCACTGTCCAAAATCGTGAATATACTTCATTTAACCCAATTCCAATCATTTCTACACATTTTCATTTAAATAGAAATTCGCTATCCAAAATCGCGAATATATCTACTTTGATAATATTTTATATTTAATTTATCAAATTCCATCGCTTTCGAATTTATAAACACGGTTATAAATTCTATTTCTATTTTAATAACACTTCGACTTATAAATCTTCTTTTTATCAACTTCCATATTCAACTCATCAAAATAAGTGATTTCGGATTTATAAACAACTTTTATAAATCTCAATTCTATTTATAAAAACTTCATATCAAATCAATTTCAATATTGATTTCTAAATTTATTTTCAACTTTAAATAAAATTTCCATGCTGATTTCTCAAAGATTCATTTCCAGGTATCAAATCAATTACAAATTGATTTCAAATTTTATTTATCACTACTAAAATAAATTCCTTATTTTTCTTTCAAATTATTCAATATCCTGTTTTTAAATGGATTTTTCAAATTGAAATCATTTTACATGGATTTCCCAAATCAGTTCAATTTACCGATTAAATTTCTAATTTGATTTCGAACTTATCTCCTTTTAAATAAATTCCTTTTAAAGAAAATAAATTTCAATTGTTTCTTTCAATCTATTTAAAAATCCAAATTTTAAATTAAATTCTTCAATTTATAATCACTATTTTACGAAATCCATTTATTTAACATTTTCACTTTATTCTGGAATTTATTCAATACGATTATGAAAATTTACTTTTTATACTTTAAAATTCCTTTCTTCAAAATTTCTTCAATTTCAAAAATTGATTCACTTAGAAATTTTCTACTTGAATTTCAAAAATTCAATTTCGTTTATCTTTGGAATCCAATGATATCAAACATCCGTTCAGCTAAATTTTAGCTTTCAAACAATTTCCAGATATCAATTCACTAATCATCAATAATCATTCACAGATTATCACATCACAGTAGAAATAAATTCAATCAATGTGAGGGGTCCAGTTGGATCCCTCCAACCTGTTTTCCTACATCCAAAGACGTTAGCACAATACCAATTCCGCTCCAGTACGGAATTATCGCGGTATATGGGTTTTATAAAAATCCGCTTACTAACGGCGCAATAGGGTCTCATCCGCTATACGAGGCGGGAAATCATCAATCCAATATATACATATGCCAATATGTATATATTGCTATATATAGATATATATCCTACTATATCTAATATCACATCCAAGCAGTCAATCAATCAGTCAATAACTGTAAAAGAAAATCCCCTTTCATTTTTTTTTGAGTGAGAAGATCTCACCTTAGCTTTTAATTTGCCATCCCATTTTCCATCCAGTTTGTTTTCTTGATTTAGACCTTGTATCAAACAGTTTTATACAGTATATTAATATTCGAATAATTTGACTAATTAAATTTCAATTGATAATTCAATTTACCCATAATTTATTTTTATTGTAAATAAATACCTTTAAAGTTTTGCCAAATCTCTTTTAACAAATATTTCCTAGTTACCAAAAATTTCATAAGTTAAATAAATTGATTTCCATTTTATAAACTTAATTTAAATTCTTTAAACCCATTCCCCATTAATAAATTTATTTAACTAAAATTTAATTTAAACAATTTCCCTTTTTTTTAACAATCTAAAAATAATAATTAAATGGATTAATTAATAAACTTATCATCTTAATAAATTATTAATATTAATATTATTATTATTAAATAAACTAGTAAACAAAAATAGATATAGGTATATATATATTGAATTTTAAAAAGATAGAACTGAAAAAAAAAAAATCCTTCTGTAAATTAAAATCTCATCCAAATATAATTCATGTCTCCCTCTAATATGCATGAATGTTAATTATATTGTCTATTTCAAATCTAAATACATTTAAATTAATTTAAACAAAACTGATACCTTACAGGAAAGAAAAACCCGGCCTCTCTGTCGCACCACGAACCAAGGTCATCATCGCGACCTTCACTTAGCTCGAGTTCGACATCTCCACGTTTTCATGACTGCGCTAGCGTTCCAATTCGATCGCGTCGACCCTCCTCCATTATCGAAGCTGATAAACCCTCAAAACAAGCACCACCGACCTTCCCAATCGACCCCACCGACGTCGCCTTCCCAAACCCTAGTCGCACAGCATCACTGCCGCCATGCCCAAAGACCTTGTCTTCAACTTCGACTCCCCCTCCTCTTCCTCACGCGGTTCGATTCACGCGACTACCCCAGCCAAAGCGAGCCTCCACGAGATCGCGATCGGATTCCACGATCGATTTCGCCCCCTTTTTTATTCAAGAGGAGTTTCGATTTCCCTTTTTTTTTTCTTTTTAGAGATGCCCGGCTTCATCATTTCGAACGAATAAGTATTGGGTTTGCTTGGCCATTTTTATTTCTTTGAACGAGATGTTGAAGTTTTGATTTAGACGAGAATTTTTTCTTCTTAACAGGGAATGAGGGTATGGGTTGCACGATCTCTGGCGAGAATTTAGGCATGATTCTAGGGACGCAGTCGTTTTTAATTTTAAATTTAAATTTTTAACTTAGTTTGTTTCAATACAACTTTCAACGCGTTTACGTGTCGTATTCGCACATAACAACTCCGAACGATACGAAATTTGAAATCCGGTAATAATACAATATTCCGGACCCAATGGAACTGGTTTCGTCGAATTCCGAGACTGTGCCCCGGAACGCTATTTTTAAATGTCGATTCAAACGATATAAATTTCAAACTGAACAAAGCAGTTTTAAATTCGATTCTGAAGCTTCTATTATCTTCAGTATTATCAATACGAATTTTAAGAGCTTTCGAAATATTTTTCTTCAACTTAAAATTGAAGATATGAATTTTTATTCGACTATCAATAGATTAAATTTTTAATTTAGTCGTCAAATTCAAAGTTATATCGGGAATTCAAATTAAATCATCGTTCAAATATTTAAAATTAATTAAATATTCTTAATTTAATTTGTTCAAAATTCAGGGTCGTTACAGACTTCCCCCCTTAAAAGAATTTCGTCCTCGAAATTACAAGTTAGGAAAAAAATGGTCCTTAACTCGTCTACTATTTTTCACAATCTAATAGTTTTATCAAGTTTTCAAAACAAATCTTTCTACTAAAGATTCGTTATCATTCAACTAAATTTCTAAACCTTCTATAGTTTTCAAACATCATTGTTTACTTCAAAATTCAAATTTAAATTCAAATTCAAATTTAAACTTTCAAATTTTCTCAAAAAAATTTCTAACACCCGAAATTTTCGAAAAATTTCGCCAGCGTCTCCTTTGCGCGGCTAATACGGTACGACTACAAAACGTCCCTACGGACTCTCAGATTTCAAAAAGAAAAAGAAAAAGCCAAGCGGCTAGAGAAATAAGTCATCAAAAACTCATATTGGAATTCAAATACGTACCTTTTTCGAGCAATTCGAATTATCTGTGAAATAAATTTTCCAATCCCTTTATACACCTGTATATCCTACTAGCCATTATATCTAGTTACAGCATTCAAATCATTTTGCAAATTCGATTACAAATTTTCAATATAAACTACTTATATCATCTTTAGTTCACTATTGAAGTTATATCCATTATCTTCAATTTTACATTTCAAATTTATTTGAATTCAATTTCACATTTCAATTTCTCATTTGAGTTCAATTCACAATTCCAATCTAATTTGGATTCAATTTACTTTCAATTCTGAAATATTGAATTTTATCAATTATCTGTCATTTACAACTGCACCATCTTAAATTAGTTCCAATTACTAATTCATTCGTCTTCAATTTGAATTCCATTCCAATCAGATTTCAAATATTCTATAAGTTAACAACTTATTTACATCTTGATTTATACAATCATTTATACATTCACATTCACAATTCCATTTTATTAAGGAATTTTATTTTCATTTATAAATTCATTTTCAATTTATATTCACCATTTTATTCATATATGAATTTATTTCCTTATACTTTCAATTCACATTCATAGATTTCATTTGTTAATGAACTTTAATTCCAATCACATTTACATATTTTACATTAACAATTTCTATTTGTATAAGTTATCAATTCAATCATATTCCATAAATATTCTTATAAAGTATTCCAGAGTCTTTTCAACCTTTCAAAACCATTTTGAAAACAATTCAAATTCCATTTGAATTTCCAAACAAAAACCCAAATTTTCCAAACAATTTTTTTATTTAAAACAATTTGGCAGCAATTCCTCTTTTGGAAACCCGAAAATGAACACCAATGATGCCGCGGTCATCATCGAAGTTATTTTCCAGCGACCGAAAAGAGTTTAGAGCTTTTCATTCTCTCCAAAATATTTTTCAAAACCTTTGAAATCCATTTTCAAATCGAAAAGATTTAAACTTTCCAAATCACCAAAATTTTCAAATTCTTTTCAAAACATTTCCAAAAACTTCTCTGGAATTCCGTTTCAAATTACAAATCACATTTATAATTTATATTCTCAAATTTCATTTATATGTGAATTCATTTCTTAACTTTGGAGATACGGTTTGAATTTCTTATTCAATTTCATATAGTGATAACATTTCAATATTGTCACTTTCCTAACAACCATGCAACCATATACTGTAATAATTCATAGAGAATCATTTCTTTTATATACGAAAATAGTTTTGGGTGAAATTATTTCATTTACCCTATTTAAAACAATACTGTGCCGAATTGTTCTATTCGAGTGTTTAGAAACCCCTTCGATACAGTTTTGCAAGACTGTGCCGACGAAGGTTCATATACCACTCAATAAACCAATCATCACAATACAAAACAATTTTATATTCACCAACAAATACGCGCTCATATCTATTATTACACTCAAACTCATTCTAGAGTACTACTGACTCTATCTCTAATGAGTAACACCCAACAGAGCAGGGTTGTCGCTTAACCATATGCTCTGATACCACTTTGTCACATACCGAAATTTTCGACTTTCGAAAATTCAACATCGATACTCACTTAATCGACTGTCGAGCAATCGAGTGCCGGAAACTCCAATAGTGAGGGTTTAAGAAAAGAAGAAAAAGGCAGAAGAAGGAGAAGATAGAAGAAGAAGAGAAGAAGAACAACAAAACAACAACAGATACAGGACAGAGACAATATCAGAATCTCACATATCGCAGCGGAACAATATATAATAGATAAATGAATAATCTATAAAACAAAGAATTTTATCAGTTTATACATACATCAGTCATCAGAGTCAATATACAACAATGGACAGTTATATAACTTGTCCTCATACAGAATACACAGCGGAATAAATAAATAATTACAGATATACGTCTCGCCATCCAGCTTTCTTCCAAAGCTCCAGAATATCCAGAATATCCTGATAATATAACTCTAGGCTGCCCGTGTGGAAATTGGTGGGCACCCAGAGTTTAGAAGGGAACAATAAACTCCGAGTCAGTCATGGTGACTGGTGTGAGATCGTAAAACAGTTATTCTTTAAATTAAACAACAGAAATATTTTTAAAGTCAATTCGCAATGCTTTTGGAAAATGAAACTACCATAAGACCTCCCACCACACACACAATGCAAACGCAGACTTGGAGGAGATTTCTTCTTATGATAGTCAAAGATGCTTACTACGCAAAATCAAATTCTTTTTGATATTATTATTAGTGCATAGTGTAGAAAACATTTCGAAAGTATAATATTAATCTTAGCCAACATACGACCAGTATCGTATGCCTACTATAGCTACCATCTAAACAGTGGTGACCACCGTACGTAAATGGCAGGTTCTACAACTAATACCGTACAAAGTTCGTATTAGAGTTTGGATTTCCAACAAATGGTCAGGCTAAGGAACTTCCTATCCACGATGGGTACGTCCCTGGAATAGACGACCCGAGAACCTAACCGGATCTCTGCCAACACAAGGCTGGGTTACCTCTGCAAAAATAGGTAACTACTGACACGCGTATGCCATCCCCCGATCGTCACCGATCTTCCCGAGGATCCCCGATTCGCAACAAACCACATAGATAATAATAATGCAGTAACCACAGAGGTTAAGTATCTGGGCTCCATACCATGATACCACCTTTATCCAGAAGGAACGACATACACTAAGGGGCGCTACTCCCTAGAACCTTGCCGCATTCGTCCTGTTTCGACCATTTCCAGGTGTGAGGCTCGACGAAGTCTCGTCCACAAAGCTACGCTTTCTACAAAAAGCCCTGCTTCGGGTCAAACAAAATGATCAACCTATGATCACAAAGATATAAGATCAAACAAATGATCATATCACAAATGATCAAACACTGATCATTTCACAGCAACACTCAGTATGCCACGTTACCAAATTGGGATATATCGCTGATAAATTTCAACTACATAACCTCTGAGCTCGTACGTCTCAGAGAAGGGTGTTAAGCTAAGAGAATAAATTCTCCGCCACCAACAGAAATGTATTTGAAAGAAATCAGCTCAATATCTCAAATTGTAACGTCAGACACACAATCCATAAAAGTCTGTTCCGGGATCGAACAGAACCGAAGGCACTTCTCACGAAGCCCTTGCAATTCCGGATAATTTTCAATCACGTCAGGATTTCCCGTCACTAAGGGTGATAAAAACCTCTAAACCGGAGATCAGCCGATGTAGAGTAACTCGACGGTAATCCTTCCGTTTTCAAAAATATCCGGTCTTCAACACCGGTCTTCAAATGCATTTCATAACGACGTATCACATATTCGGAATGGGTTATACGACCCCATGGTCCTTTCCCGGCTAACCCGAATAGTGAGCGTTTATTCAATAATAAGTGTGGCATTCAAATTCATTCAATTCACAACAAATACCTATCTAAAGGTAATTATTGATAGTCGGTTATTTAACTATCAATAAAGATGCGCAACATCATCAGATTCCAAATAATTTTCCCAAATTATTTTATCTTCAAAAATATCTTTACTAGATATAAAATTTCCACACTTCAAAAATAAATCAATATTTATTTTTCTAAACAGTTTCCCTTTCCTTTATAAATTCCATAGTGAATTTATATTTCAAAAATATCTCCTGATATACGATTTTCAAACCGTTCCAATATTCAATTTCAATTTATCTTTAAGAAGATAAAATCTCAAAACGTTTCATTTCATTTTGGAAAAGTATTTCCATACTTATTCAAAAATAAGTATTTCGCAAATCTATTTATTTTCAACATTTGAAAATATTCGATATACTTAAATCAAATTAAGTATATATTCATTCTTTAAGGAAATCATTTATTATAACAACATTTATTTGAGTCAAAACGAATGTTACGTAAAACATCGTTACGACGACTCAAAATCACTAGTATAGGGATTCGAAATTAAAATAGATATATAAATCCCAATACTATATAAAACATTTCCTTTCGGGAATCATTTACTATAACAACAGTGTTATAGTCCACCATTTCCTTATTTTTCGAAAACGTCTATTTCAACAATAAATGTTGAAATCTATGATTTCGATATTTAACACGTTTTAGAACATCTTTTAAAACAATTAACTTCATTTATAATATCGCTTCTCCAAACCTAACCATTTTTACTTAAAAATATATTCACTGTCCAAAATCGTGAATATACTTCATTTAACCCAATTCCAATCATTTCTACACATTTTCATTTAAATAGAAATTCGCTATCCAAAATCGCGAATATATCTACTTTGATAATCTTTTATATTTAATTTATCAAATTCCATCGCTTTCGAATTTATAAACACGGTTATAAATTCTATTTCTATTTTAATAACACTTCGACTTATAAATCTTCTTTTTATCAACTTCCATATTCAACTCATCAAAATAAGTGATTTCGGATTTATAAACAACTTTTATAAATCTCAATTCTATTTATAAAAACTTCATATCAAATCAATTTCAATATTGATTTCTAAATTTATTTTCAACTTTAAATAAAATTTCCATGCTGATTTCTCAAAGATTCATTTCCAGGTATCAAATCAATTACAAATTGATTTCAAATTTTATTTATCACTACTAAAATAAATTCCTTATTTTTCTTTCAAATTATTCAATATCCTGTTTTTAAATGGATTTTTCAAATTGAAATCATTTTACATGGATTTCCCAAATCAGTTCAATTTACCGATTAAATTTCTAATTTGATTTCCAACTTATCTCCTTTTAAATAAATTCCTTTTAAAGAAAATAAATTTCAATTGTTTCTTTCAATCTATTTAAAAATCCAAATTTTAAATTAAATTCTTCAATTTATAATCACTATTTTACGAAATCCATTTATTTAACATTTTCACTTTATTCTGGAATTTATTCAATACGATTATGAAAATTTACTTTTTATACTTTAAAATTCCTTTCTTCAAAATTTCTTCAATTTCAAAAATTGATTCACTTAGAAATTTTCTACTTGAATTTCAAAAATTCAATTTCGTTTATCTTTGGAATCCAATGATATCAAACATCCGTTCAGCTAAATTTTAGCTTTCAAACAATTTCCAGATATCAATTCACTAATCATCAATAATCATTCACAGATTATCACATCACAGTAGAAATAAATTCAATCAATGTGAGGGGTCCAGTTGGATCCCTCCAACCTGTTTTCCTGCATCCAAAGACGTTAGCACAATACCAATTCCGCTCCAGTACGGAATTATCGCGGTATATGGGTTTTATAAAAATCCGCTTACTAACGGCGCAATAGGGTCTCATCCGCTATACGAGGCGGGAAATCATCAATCCAATATATACATATGCCAATATGTATATATTGCTATATATAGATATATATCCTACTATATCTAATATCACATCCAAGCAGTCAATCAATCAGTCAATAACTGTAAAAGAAAATCCACTTTCATTTTTTTTTGAGTGAGAAGATCTCACCTTAGCTTTTAATTTGCCATCCCATTTTCCATCCAGTTTGTTTTCTCGATTTAGACCTTGTATCAAACAGTTTTATACAGTATATTAATATTCGAATAATTTGACTAATTAAATTTCAATTGATAATTCAATTTACCCATAATTTATTTTTATTGTAAATAAATACCTTTAAAGTTTTGCAAAATCTCTTTTAACAAATATTTCCTAGTTACCAAAAATTTCATAAGTTAAATAAATTGATTTCCATTTTATAAACTTAATTTAAATTCTTTAAACCCATTCCCCATTAATAAATTTATTTAACTAAAATTTAATTTAAACAATTTCCCTTTTTTTAACAATCTAAAAATAATAATTAAATGGATTAATTAATAAACTTATCATCTTAATAAATTATTAATATTAATATTATTATTATTAAATAAACTAGTAAACAAAAATAGATATAGGTATATATATATTGAATTTTAAAAAGATAGAACTGAAAAAAAAAATATCCTTCTGTAAATTAAAATCTCATCCAAATATAATTCATGTCTCCCTCTAATATGCATGAATGTTAATTATATTGTCTATTTCAAATCTAAATACATTTAAATTAATTTAAACAAAACTGATACCTTACAGGAAAGAAAAACCCGGCCTCTCTGTCGCACCACGAACCAAGGTCATCATCGCGACCTTCACTTAGCTCGAGTTCGACATCTCCACGTTTTCATGACTGCGCTAGCGTTCCAATTCGATCGCGTCGACCCTCCTCCATTATCGAAGCTGATAAACCCTCAAAACAAGCACCACCGGTCTTCCCAATCGACCCCACCGACGTCGCCTTCCCAAACCCTAGTCGCACATCATCACTGCCGCCATGCCCAAAGACCTTGTCTTCAACTTCGACTCCCCCTCCTCTTCCTCACGCGGTTCGATTCACGCGACTACCCCAGCCAAAGCGAGCCTCCACGAGATCGCGATCGGATTCCACGATCGATTTCGCCCCCTTTTTTATTCAAGAGGAGTTTCGATTTCCCTTTTTTTTTCTTTTTAGAGATGCCCGGCTTCATCATTTCGAACGAATAAGTATTGGGTTTGCTTGGCCATTTTTATTTCTTTGAACGAGATGTTGAAGTTTTGATTTAGACGAGAATTTTTTCTTATTAACAGGGAATGAGGGTATGGGTTGCACGATCTCTGGCGAGAATTTAGGCATGATTTTAGGGACGCAGTCGTTTTTAATTTTAAATTTAAATTTTTAACTTAGTTTGTTTCAATACAACTTTCAACGCGTTTACGTGTCGTATTCGCACATAACAACTCCGAACGATACAAAATTTGAAATCCGGTAATAATACAATATTCCGGACCCAATGGAACTGGTTTCGTCGAATTCCGAGACTGTGCCCCGGAACGCTATTTTTAAATGTCGATTCAAACGATATAAATTTCAAACTGAACAAAGCAGTTTTAAATTCGATTCTGAAGCTTCTATTATCTTCAGTATTATCAATACGAATTTTAAGAGCTTTCGAAATATTTTTCTTCAACTTAAAATTGAAGATATGAATTTTTATTCGACTATCAATAGATTAAATTTTTAATTTAGTCGTCAAATTCAAAGTTATATCGGGAATTCAAATTAAATCATCGTTCAAATATTTAAAATTAATTAAATATTCTTAATTTAATTTGTTCAAAATTCAGGGTCGTTACAATGACCGCCTCGTTGTTCTCGTCCCAGCCACCACCTCGATTTCCCCTTCGGTTAATCAAAACGAAAACAGACACTACCATCGACCTCTGTAGCGCCAAAAATTGCTACCCTCAAACGTCGATCGCACCCACGAAAATCACCATCGCATTTCTCCACTACTCCGAACTCAGATATGCTCTCGAATCCTCGCATCAATCATCACAGCAATCGATTTCGTAAGCCCTAGTTTGACTGGAAAGGTGTCGAACTCGACACAGTGAAGTTGCAACCCACGAAACAAATATGGATTTGAAGATCTCAACGCAATGAATCCAAAAATCTTTGTTTCGTGATCTAAGTTGCGTATGGGATTTTATTTTGAGATATAATAATTTTTTTTCTTTTCATTGATTGCCGCGTTTGAATATGAAGGTGAGAAGGCGAATGTCAGTGTAGGGTGGCTAAACGCAGGGTATGGGGGTGGCTGATAAGATGTGTTAGGGTATGTAAAGTCAAATGAATAAAAATATATATTATTTAAATGCAAATTATCTTGATATTAAAATTCCGTACCCCGATCAAGGCGTGCCGCCTGGCATTTCTAAAGTTATACCCCTATTTCGAACGCAATGGAACAAGTCTCGAGCCCTAACTCGATCATATGGAGAAGTTAGCTTTTTGAACCCAATTATCATATTAAATTTCGACATTAATTTCAACACGTTTCCATCCCGTACGACCAAACGATGCATCTGATCGCTACGAAATTTGACGGCGTAATATAATTCATTATTACGGTCCCAATGACACCGGTTTCATCAAAATCTGAGACTGTGTCCCAGAAGGCTATTTGTATATGTTAATTAAAATGAGATATTTTTAAAATCGAGTAAATCACTTGTAAATCCAATTTAAGAATTTTATTATCTTCCTTCTTATTAATAGAAATTAAATAAGCCTTTAAATCATTTTTATCCAAATAAGATCCAAAATTTAAATTATTTAAACGATTTTCAATTATTAAATTCAACAATTAAATTATCCAATAAATTGTTATTTTGAAATTCAAGTTATTAAATCTATAAAATTAACTTTCAAATATTAAAAATCAATTAAATATTCCAATTTCAAATAACTAAAATTCTGGGTCGTTACAATATCCTTTGCAAATCAGAATCCTGCAATTAAACTGATTATAACAATAATAACAAGTACATTTATAGTAGCTGTGGCGCCTATGTCACACTCTTGTGTTGTATTTTCTTATTTTTAGTAGTTAAGGTGTTCTACCTTACTGATGTACTTAAATGTTTTATTACGTTCGTAATAAAAAGTGGACGGTCCACTATAAAACCGGCTGGCCTTGCCAAAAAAAATTAGAAAATCAATGGACCATCTGTCCATACTATAGTTTTACTTGGCTAATTATTAACCATTGGCTGACTCGGGCCTACCAGACATGCTCAATAATCTAACTTCTATTAGGCATAATACTAGGCTGATTGCCCTTAACCTTCTTTTCTAGGATCAACTGAACCTAATGGTTTTACGGGCTTACAATAACCTATCTTTACTATGTATATTCCCTTCTATGTGTAACCTCAATTTAGTCCCACCCATGACAAGCCCTACACACTGGAATTTTGGATTTATTTAGCTAGGGGCTAATAGCTAAAGTATAGGGTGCGCGCGACCCTACACCAGTCCCATCCGGTCTTCTAATATTTAAGTCATAACTTAGGGTTAACTACCCTGTTCAAATTTCATTTCCTGCCATATACTTAGGGTTAACTACCCTATTCAAATTTCATTTCTTGCCATATACTTAGGGTTAACTACCCTATTAAAACTTCATTTCCTTGTAATTAATCTTTACAAATGATTTACTCCTGAAACCATACTTTTATAAAACAAGGAAATCATATACTTTGCTTTACTCCAAACACTTATGCCATGATATTTATACTTTACATAAAATAGTGTTGATGAAACCTTGTCAATGGGATTATCTATCCCTTCTAAGTAAGTTAAAAACTCTTTTTAATTTAAAGATTTTAGTCCATAAAGCCAAGCAATACCTTCGAAACCTCTGTTTAAACCTTAAATAATACCTTTTGAAATCATAGAGAATAACCCTTTCTAAAACTTTACTAAAATCTTGGACATCCTATTTTAAAACCAATTAAACTTGCCTTTCGAAAGCATTGGAAACCATCCATTAAAAAACTAAAAACAAACCTTTCTAAAACATTTGAAATCCTTCACTTAAAACATACCTTCCGAAAGCATTTGGTTCAAGTAAAAGTTTGAGGAAGCATGGCTTCAAAACCATGTAAAATCGTCCCTTTTGAAACTTTTGGATTTAACCTTTAATATAACAAAGGGTCGTAAAGAACTAGGGCGAAAGCATTGCTTTTGAAAGCATTGGTCCTAAGTAAAAGAAAGAGGATGGTTTCGAAACCAACCCTTTCAAAAGCTTTGAGAAGCGGCTTCAAAGTATAAGGCGAAAGCACCCTTTTGAAACCATTGTTTAAAAGTTATAAAGAAAAGCGGCCTTAACTAGGTCGAAAGGTAGGATGCGGCAAAGCTATCCTTTCGAAAGCTTGTTTTAAAACAAAAGGTGGAAACCCATTCAAAAGCCATTTTTATATAAACAAAAGCAAGTTGGTTAAGTCGAAAGCTAACTCCAACCCCTTCGGAAGCATCATTTGTAAACAAAATTGTTTAAAGTTCATAAGAGCAACTTCTACCCCTTCGAAATCTTTGTTTCAACACTATACCTTTTGCCTTTCTCCAATTCACTACGTATCAACTGTTTGATACCATGTGCATTGGTTTCGACTTGGTCATGGGTAAAGGTATGGCGTCAAAAGCTTGCCGATGGAAGTAGCGGAGGAGTAAATTTTATCAAAACTGTTTTATAGCCTTTTAAAGTAATTGCTTTTCAACTAACATGCCTTATTTGTCAAGACACAATTGGTTGCCCATTTCATTTCAAAATTTTCTTTTCCAAAAGTGCTGCCGAATTCAGAAATTAACAATTAATACATTTAACAAGAAGCCATTCTCTTTGATAAAACATATAAAATATTTAAGTCCCATACCTTAAATAATTTTATATCTATAGTAAAATACTTAGGAAAATTCCCAAAAAATTTCCATAATTCGCTTTTAATATGTTTTCTAACATATTTAAATTTCAGACCCAAAAGCAATGTATAATTGCCGTTATTAATTTAAACCCAATATTAGCTATTTTCCTTCATAGAAAATTCATAATCAATGCACAATTGCTTAGAAAATTATGAAACTTGAAACCCGTTTCATAAATAATGTTTTCGACCATATATCGAAAATGCAAGTCATTTGGATGTCATTTAATAGGTTTTTTAAATTAAAACTTATCATAAAATCTATATAAAGCAACATAAATCATCAATAAACATATATATCCATTTGAACAATCATATCATGGCATATTACTTGCAAAATAAATTCGAATCTTAACGAGAAACCGAAATACATAAAAATGAGATGTAAATCTATTATTCACCTTAGCTTGGGGTTAAGGAGGTTGAGATTTGCTCTTTGATTGATTTGCTTAAGCTTCCTACTTGAATCCTTGCTTATCTTCCTTTTGATTTCCCTTAATGGTAGTCGACCAAGATTTTAAATGTTTTATTTTTGTTTGCGATTGTTTAAAATGAATAAGGAATGAAAGTAAGAAGGGTTTAGGGTATAAGAACATAGTTTATTCCTATTTTGCCCTTGGAATATTCTTCCTACTTCATTTTAATTCTCTTTGGCATATAGATTAATTAAGGCACAACTACCTTATGATTATACAAACCTCAATCCCTTAACCATCCACATTATTTCATTTAATTTATCTAATTAAATGTCCTAAACAATGTCAGTCAAAATTAAGGTCATTACAGCTTAGCTAATAGCATAACAGTTTGGTCGAATTTATTTCTTATAGATCTTCATGGGTGAAATCCAATTTTGCATTTTAAGCAGTACCCTTTAGTAATGATTGTTTACACTAATTCTCTTCGTCAACACTACATCATATTAGGACTTATAGAATTTGGTTTTTGTCAAAATTCCAACACAATCCTATTCAACTTGGTTAGTCCAGAAAAAATCCTTGGTTCAATAACGATATTTATTATTAACTATACTACTCTGGCCGAAGATTTTGACTTTGAGTTGATTACAATTGACCATGATACTAATCTCGTACAACGAAGGAGACAAATTCTCTCTTGAATAGTGTTTCACTTTCAATGCTTCAACCCAGACATAACTATAGTCATTCAATGTCTGCCATGCCATGATTTAACTATAATCAAAGTGGAGTATCCACATTGAAGTTTAATGGTATTCTCAAGTCGAGAGAATTGTGTAATATCGTCACTCCGAGATTCCCTATTTGACCTAATTGTTATTAACTAACATGAAACTCTCGGATGAGTCATTTCATTGTTATCCAGTAACTATTAGTATGTAACCCCTTGGTACCCCAGTAGTGACGAGTAATACACCGCCCAACATTTAGAGAGTGTTACGTACTCTGGTGTTAGTAAATGTATCGAAATCCTATTTCGAAACATCTTGACTAGGAATATTTGAAATAATATGTTATTTTATATTATGATAATTTTCTCATGATTATAACTACTTGTAATTATTATCACATGACATATCATTTAAGAATCTTCTTTTTAATATACTTTGAATTAATTACTTAATTAATTATATCATAATATAACATAGTTTATAATAGAAATCAAATACCTTTATTGCAAGCATGATATGTTTTAAAGTCAGATCTATGTAACAAATTACATAATTTCCCTTATGGATACCCCTAACTCTCTTAATCTCCCACTTGCACTTGAGGCAATTATGGAATCTTAATCCCACCATTTCAATCAATTTTCTCAAAACTGATTGAGTTAGTCCCTTGGTGAATGTGTATGCTATATTATGTTAAGTATCTACTTTGTAGATCAACTTTCTCCAATGTTGATAAACTACCATTATCATTTGGAACTTTACAAAGTATGTTTATCGGCTTTTAGTGAGCTCTAGGTTCTTTCTTGATTTGCATCGCAACATTATTATCGCATAACAATGTTATGAGATTCTCAACGTATGAAATCACTCCTATCTTACTTATAAATTTGTGTATTATATATATATATATATATATATATATATAATTTTCTATGGCGCTATTCAATGCAGTGTACTTAGTATTTTGGTTTGAATCAGCCACATCCTTTCATTTGCAACATTTTCAACTTAAAGCTCATTAGATAAGGTTTAACATGAATTTAGGATTGACATACTATACTCGTTATTACTTATGAAGCTTGAGTCTGAATACTCCTTCATAAGGAGCTTTAGTATTTCGTTAAATACTCGAGAATAATTTTAACACTATTTTAGTAATATCAATTTGATTTGATGCTTTCTCCATGCATCAAATACATAAGCGAAATGTGATATTATAGACAATACCACATGTACAATAATTTGTATTGCCAATGCATAAGGAATCCATCTTACATGCTCCATACTAAACATTTTGATATGGTGTTTTGTGATCGTCTGAGACATTCCCAACATTCTTTTACATTGATTAGATAAGATGTTCTTTCAAATCCTATAATGAGAATTAAACAACAAACTAAGACACGAGTACATCATTAACAATCACATGTTTCCTCTGAATTTTGACTGAAAATCAATCCTTTTGATTTCTTTCCAAAATACTTGCTCAACTCTGATGCTTGTCGAACGATATTTTGTATCAATTCTTGAATCCTATCTGAAAACTAAAAAACTCAATATCACTCCCACTGACATAGAGACATTTTGGTAGTTATATGCAAATAAAGTATTCCAAATCATTATTTAGAATTTCTGTTTCAACATATATGTACCAAACCTCAGAATCATTTTGGGTGATAATTTTGCAAGTAAATCCGAATTAACTTTAGCACATTAAATGAAAAATTTGTTACATTAATTTCAACCATTGAATTTAACGATGTTATTCTTATTAATGTTGCGTGCTATGTTCTAACTGCATTGGTCTTCCTCTCAAAGACATAATTGAATCCAGTGGATCATATAACTTTGGGGACAACTATCAAAATCATATTTTTATAGTATGCTTGGAATTCATTTTGGATTTGCGCATCGTACCATATGGCAGAGTCAATAATCTTTATGGCTTATTGAAAACTAAGGAAGTTCATTTGTTGACATTGATACGAAACTTATAGGTTTTCTTCAATATGTGAGAGTTCTTATTAGAGATTCTAACGAGTCGTGTCTATTTTGGCTTGGTTGATTTCATTTCATCTTATGTAATCAGTTTTATCTTTGGATCGTATCCAAATCTATTTTACTACCAATAATTTCTAAACGTAATTATTCATCATAAAGTTTGAGTTTTTTTGAAACAACAAATATTTCTCGGTATGACGAAATATGCATTCAGAAACATTTTGTGAACTTCCTTTCTACATGTATCAAACTGATTTAATTTTAAGTATACGGAACACTTGTTCGTTACATAAATTATTCAACCAACGTCGGTTGTTCCTAAACTCCTTTTGGGTGGTCTACACAAGATCCCTTACAAATGAATATTACATGCAGCCTCTCGACTCACATAACCTGTCAACTCCTTGATCTAGGATATGTAGGGGTATCTTCTCAACTCTTATCTCGTATGATCTCATAAACTATGTTGTAGATGAAATTAATTTTAACCTTATGTACTTACTCTTAAGTACATGACCTTATAGAAAGAAGTTAACTCTACTTCATTCATCATCAATTGTACTTCCTCCAACAAAGTATGATTACTCCTTATCGATACATCACTATGTATCATAAGAAGAAGCGAATTTTGAGATTGAATCTTATTCATTTTTAGGTACTTTTAGAACCTTTTCCAATACACTCACATATTTGATTAAATCGAATTCTTTATTTCATTTGCATGTTATATTTTTTACTTCCATTTTATATTTAATTAACTTATCATAAATACATTACTTGTGTATCAAATACACATATTCATTTTATGATAATTCATTTGTGAATTTAATGAAGTAAGTGGATATGTTTTGATATCATTAGACTTTGAACTACATATAACTACTTGTATCAATCTGAAGAGTTCATTAACTCTTTTGTTGCTCCCACAATAAGGGTGCTTTGTCCTTAATCATTTGAGATATAAATCATCAGTACCATACAATTCATAATCATATGGTTATTAATCATTTCTCAAAGATATGGCTTAGTCTGCAATTCCAAAATAATTGTTAAAATTTCAGATACTTTTGTACTTTCTATAACTAATGCATCATTACTACTATTATAAAACATGTACCATTAGTATAGTAGATTTATTTTATAATTAACATTCATAATATTTATAATAAATAAAACCAAATCTATTTTAAGTCAATACCGAAAACAGTTATTATTTCATAAATAATATCTGATATATTAACGAAAACAATTTTTCGTATGTTGATGCATATAGTAATAAGTGTTATATGGTATGCTCCTACTATTTCCACCATTACAATAAAAGTATATGAAATATGATGCTCCATTCAATCAATTATTATGTGATTTTATTTCATACAATGTAACTATTTTACAGTCAAAAATTCCTAATCACATATCTTGAACTCAAAGAAATAACTCTCATAGAAAACAATTTTTTGTAAGAAAAATACAATTGAAATAGAAATCACACTTTTCATTCCATATTAAGTATATACTAGTATTTTATACGATTCTCGTTTCCAATGTCTCTTTAAGAAGCAGAGGTAACCATTCACCCTCTTCATCCCAACCGTATCTGTCTTACATCTACTCTCAAATTTTCGCTTTTATTTTCGAATGATTGAACCATTCAAAAGGAAACCCTTACTACAAGGCCATACCGAACTTGTTACGAAAATATGTTCAGCCATCCTTAACATTTAAAGATATCAAATAAGTTACATAAACCTATCAAATTTACATTTTAGTGATTGAGTTCCTAGGTACATCTTGTAACTCTTGGTTTAGTATTACATCTAAAACAACACGATCCTTGTTGTATCAATCATATTGAAAATACGAACTTGCCTTGTGGTTTACTTAATTATTTTGAATGAACTAATTTCATCGAGGTTTCCTATATTACGTATCATGACTGTCCACCATATACCTTTACATATGGTCAAATATGGATCAAATATCCATATTTTTATACCATTTTAGAGTTTAAAAGTCATATAACATAGTACACAGTGTCAAGCAAAGTGACCAAGTTATGAACATATTAGTAGCTATACAATTTTGCTCTTGCACGGGCCTTGATTGACAACATGTTAAAAGATTTATTGGTAAGTATATTTTATATTTCTATGTTAATCTTAATTCAGTTCATTTGTATATTTTAACCGATAAACATTTTACCAGTTGTATTAGTTGCACAAATTTATCGAAGTAGATTGTTTCAATTTTATATAGCATGTGCTCTTACAATATTAGAGATATTAAATTTATTTATTTCATTTGTAGAATAAGGCTCCCACTGGATTTTTATATTCCTTAAAAACCTAGAAAAATTAGAAATCTTCCAATTCCTCCAATGAGTGCTTGTACTCGCTTACTTTGGAATTCTGACCTTGAGTTTGCTCAACAAATCATAGACCCGCAAGTGAATGATAACCCATTTTGGTTGTATCATATATAACTCCTAACTATGGACATTTTTCTAATTTCAGTCTTAGCCTTGAGTTTGCTCAATATCTCGAGAGAGATTATTAACTCGTACCTTCCATTTCATGGCGACCTAAGTATAATGCAAGTACCTTGAGTTTGGTCAACAAATACATGCATGTATCATACCTCGTCTAGTCAATATATTGATAATACTACACATAAAATCCCTAGCTTAGGTTTGCTCAACAACTAAAATGTATGCAAGAAATATATTAATATATAATTGGTAGATGACAACTTTATATGTTAGAGATTCATTCTTTAATATACTTATATTGAGCGATATCAATTTAAAGAATGATGTATTTCTTATGAAACACCCTCGTGATTTAAGTGGCAGACATATCTAAAATTACGGTATACGTATTTTACATATGTACTTATTCCAAAAATCTTTTTTGGATTTATTTTAGTTCCACTTACCTTGCTGTATATATATATAGTTATATAAGTTTAATTTGTTTATAACTATTATAATTTAATTAACTTATGTAATGTACACACATATATATCTTATTAATTAAACCATATTCAATTAAATCATATTAAATTAATTTTAATTTTATTAATTAAATTATATTTAATTAATTTAATTTATAAAAAATTTCTGAAATTTAATATTGTTCATCTTAAACTATTGAAGATAAACAATTAGCTATAACATTTATAGTTTATATATATACAATCAATACATGAATACATTTTAAGCAATTAAATTTTAATTAATTTTATTTAATAAATTAATTAAAATAAATTTTTTATTTAAATATTTAAATTAATTTGAAAATTTAATATAATTCATTTTAAACAAATTTAAGATAAATTTATAACTATAATAATTATAGTTATATATATAAATAAAATAATTAATTTCGAATTTAATTTTTTTTAATTAATTTGATTAACTATAAATTTTAATTAATTTCAAAATTTAAGATAAATTTATAACTATAACAATTATAGTTATATATATTAGTATAATTAATTAACCTTCTAATTAATTATTTTATTTTGTTTAATTAATAAAATTAATTAAATATATATATTTATATATTTAAATTCGAAATTAATTGTTTTATTTTTTTAAACATTTTTGAAAATTTTAAATTTATTTTATGACCTTTACGAAATTTATTTTTATATTTCAAATTTAATGTTTAAATTTAAATTGTATTTTCAAATCTTAATTTGAAAATTAGCCCAAGACTCAAATAGCTCTAGACCAAGCTTTTGGACTTACTCCTCCTATTGAGCCACACCTGTGGCCGAGGAGGGGAGAATACTTGATTATTCACTCCAAATCCTAAACACTACTTAAACACCCATCAAATAAGTAGGCTTAGTTAGTTGGCCCTAAATGTTGACCGATTATACCGCATAGACCATTCGCTCTCTAATACCATTGTTGAACTGGCCCTATTTGTAGTTAGGCCTGTCAATGGGCAGGGTTCGGTCCGGGTATTATAAAACCCGGACCCGAGTCCAATTACAATAATTTAAACCCGAGCCTGGCCCGAACCCGCAGGGTATTTCAACCCAATATCCGAGCCCGGCCCGTCGGGCTTTTTAAGCCCGCTGGGTAATAACTATATACCTAACTCAGAATATTTATGTTAAAACCATATTTTAAAGCTGCAACTTTGGTAAAATTTGTATACAAACAATGTTAACATATAAATTGGACGGTGATGTAGTCAAGCTCATAACAAAAGTATGCAAAAACATCTACATTTAAACAAACAAAATGGTAAAAATAAATAACATACGCACTCATGTTTTGATACGACGAAAAACTAATAGTCGGGTCAGGCCAACAGGGCCGGGTTTTGATAAAACCGTACCCGACCCGGATCGGGCCTGAGTCGGGCTTGGGTAGTAAAAGGCAAAACCCGTACCCGCATAAATAGGGCGGGTTCAGGCCGGGCCCGGGCCTAAGCCCGTACCATTGACATGCCTATCTGTAGTGGGTGAAATAAGCGAATTTCAAAAGGATTTCCCTAATCGGATCTTAGTATGCCTATGAAGTCTAATGGTTGTACTAGATCAAATCTAGTTAGTTTAAATAAAACCATATTTTATTTAATTTTTTGATTTAACTAATTAATGTATGTTAATTAATTTAACATTTATATATTTTGAGTATATCAATATATACTCATGTGTGTATATAAGTGTAACGTGCAACATAGAGACGTGTACATGTTTAATGATTACATAAGTAGATATTGGGATATATATCCACTATGTAAACATTGGCCATTTATATATGTGTGTTAATTGTCTTAAAACATTGTTTAATATATTATACAATATATAAATATAAATTTTAGAATTATTTATATATAATAAAATAGAAAATATCTAATTTAATTTACTACATCGATAAATTATAAATTCAAATTTCATAATTAAAATATCTTATTTAAACTTAGTAAAACATTTTAGAATTAAAAACTAGATCTTAAAAATATCAGTTAATATATGCTTAATTAAATTTAAATATGTATTGATGTAAAATAATTATTGTAGCCGAAAAGAATATTATATATATATATATGTTATTTATTTATTTATTTATTTAAAATACACAACATTGTTTTAATATGTATAAACAGTATATATATATATCTGTGTGTGTGTGTGTTTATTATAAACTAAATATTTTAAAATTATATATATATATATAACATTATTTGGCCAGTAAGATTGTTTTTAATTCCAAAGCTAATTTACTAAATGTGTATATGTGTGTATATATTATAATTAAAGATATACATTGTATTAATTAATAATTGATATGTTTATATAATTTAATATAGTAGAAATAAATTTCGGTCAGAAAAGTATTATTTATTTAAAACCCAAAATTTATTTTTTAAATAATTAGTTATATATATATATCTATAAATATGATTTTAAATGAATTTTTGGTTTTAAATTAATAAATAATCATTTGCATTATCAAAAAGTATTTATAATTTTACTGTTTATATAAATTTTTTGATTTCAAACTTTGTATCAAATAAACTGTTTTAAGTAAAATTATTGTTTAATTAGTTCTAATGCATTTATAATCAAAGGAGAAATTAACACATATATAAAATCATTTTATAGATGATCAAATAGCATATATATGTAACGACCCGCGTTTTCGACCGTTCAAGTCGACAAAACAGACACACATGCCGACTCAAACAATCCAAAATACAGATAGTTATTGGGGTTAAATAAGAAAATAAAAGAAAGAACAGAAACAAACTCAGAATCTCGCAGCGGAAGGGACAAGATATAATAATAAAATAACAGTTCATGAAGCTGTTAAATAAATAAGTTTGATTATTATTATACATCATAAATCAGAGTTACACACATATCAGAGATAATACAACAATGCAGCGGAAAAATAATACAGTAGTAGAATACAAATGATGTAATACCAAACTCCGTCTTCGTCCTCCAAAATAGATCTTCAACCTTATCTGAAATGCTCAGGCTGACCCGAGCGTAATGAAAAGACAAAACACTCGAGTCAGGACTAAAATATCTCATGTAAGTTAAATCGAATAAGTAAATATGAGTGTGACGGCGTCAGAGATGTTTATGGGTTTTAGACACCTCCTATCCAGTATTTAACGTGCGTGCATTAACTTAAGAGATGTTCGGGATCCATCTCCTAAGGATCCATTAAACTATCTACTATGTAATAGAATACGCTATATACAATAATGTCTATCATAAAGTAAAATATCAAACTAGCGTTAAGTCATGGCTCATTCCACCCTTAACACATTTTTATTCCCAAGAGCATATACAAGACCGTAGTTTCCCCAAAACCGGAAGTCACCAGAGGGCAATCCATATACTAAAGGTACAAACCAAAACGTAGTGGTCGCGAATAGGATAATCAGTATGACAAGGTACATGAGGCGATACCAACTAGGATACTAGTAGTTGCGTGATCCGGACTGATGTTGGGCATAGCAGCTACTACCCCAACACCGCGAAACAACACTCCCATAATCGAGGGGTGCACCCAAATCGAATCACAACAGTAATAGATATGGTAACGAAGAAGTGTGTCCGCTAGAGGTGGCGAACCTCAATGGCCCGGCGCGGCTTTTGTTTTAGTCATGTCAGGGGTCATCCAATATCGTTCTCTTTCTTCAGTCAACGCGTTCACCAAACCATCCACTTCATTCTGGATCAACACTCCGCGTATATTAGTTATTAAAGTGGTTTTCGGTATCGACAGAGAGTATGTCCATATCCAATCCCGGTCTCTTTAATAACTACGTATTTATTACACCGATGGTCATTTACATTTCAAACCGATTCAAAATAGATATCAAAATATCATATTCGCTTCAAAATCAAATCCATTTCAAATATCATCATATCTATTCAAGATGTAAGATTCCGTTTCAAAAATCATTTTTCGCCTCAATATCTCATTTCGATTTCAAATCATTTCGAATTTCAATTTAGGTTGCAACTTCATTTAACCCAATTCGTATTTAAATTCAAGATTTAAATTTAAACATTTCACTTTAAATAAATCCATTTCCAAAATCGTATCACTTTCCAAAGTTATACCGCTTTCGAAATCATAAGTCTTTTAAAATCAAAACACTTTGGAAATCAAAACACTTTATATAAAATATAGCTTCCTCAAATTTCACAAATCGATTCACATAAACTCGAATTCCAAAATTAAAATTTAATCAAATTTCAAACCATCAATTTCAACTCGATTTAGCTTCTCAATAAACCATTTCAAATTATCGATTTCAAATACATATTTGAACCACAAAATAAACAATTTCACTTCCGATATATTTCGAAACTTTAGATATTTCACATTTCAAAATAGTTCATATATTTATATAAAAATATAAGATTCGCTTTAAAACCATTTCGTATTCAAATTAGAATATACTTCAAATTAAACATCCGTATTAAGTAGTTTACTTAATTTCTAGAACAATTCCAATTCAATAAACTTAGATTAATATTCGGATTTCAAGAATTCATTTAAGTATTACATTCCAAATCAGTTTCAGTTCAAATCCTATTCAAATCAATTTTATCATCAAATTTAATTCAATAGTTTCAATTTTGTCCAATTCACAAATTTCTTTGAATTTCAATTAAATTCCAAATTAATTAAATCTCAATTTCAAATTAATTTTCAATTCCAAACTCAAACTTGAAATATCATTTCATATAAATTTTCTTAGAAATATTCAGAGTTCGATTAAAAGTCCAATCTTTTAAAACAAATCAACTTTCGAAAATTTACGCCGTAATTCAAATGTTTTTACTTAAAATCTAAACTTCAAATAATTAAACAAATTCATTTACCAAGTTTAAATTCCAACATCACGAGCTTCAATTCAAAATAATTCAATTTCCATAAATTGGATTTTATTCTTAAAATCAATTCATTTAAATAATTTCAAAACAACTTTTAAAATCATTTAATTTAACCAACCCGGTGTCCGTATATAATTTTCTAACCTATGGCCAAGTGGATAATTATTTCAATTTTAATTTCAAGGATGGATATATATATCATTTCAATCCAAATAGATGTCATAGGTATATCATTTCAACCTATTCCTTAATTTATTCGAAATGATTCAGTTTACAGTTTTATATGCAATAAACAATATACATGATGATAGCATGATATATCAAAATAAATAAACGACCAATATCGACCAATAGTATCCATCACAACCAATCAACCATAAAGCCAATAACATTCACAAACAATTTTATAATTATCAATATCGAGTAATATACTGCCAATTTAAATTTAAATTTATTTTAACGGTCAATTTAAATTCTATCAATTAATTCATATATCAATACAGATGATAATTAAACCTACCAAACAACAGCAAATAAATTTCATATCACTTCAGAATATAAATTTAACTAACAAAATTTATTTTAGTCAATTGTGAGTGTATAAACACTCACCTTTGATTTATCGACGATTTAAAATCCAAATAAAGGTCCAAATTTGAACAGTCTCGGAATCCAACCAAACTAGCTCCATGTTGTCCGAAATTCTGATACGAATGCAATGGAGAAAACCGCGCGTCGATCCGAGCTGGTATGCAAAAGTTAAGACGATTTATGCGATTGAAAACAATTAAAAAAAATAAACAGAAAAGAACACATTTTACCTCTGCTACGTCATCACCCTCTCTCACTCAACATCTCCAAGCACGCACGCACTGCCGAGACCCACTTCACGCCATTCATCCTCATCCACGCGCGAGACAAACTACGACCGGACGTTGATCAGGGGATGTCATCGCGTGCGCCTCTCCTTGCTCCACCTCCGCGCCAAGTTTCGCCTCCCCATTCGCCATCGTTTGCACGCAAACCAAGAAAATACGCACGACATTCAAAGCCAGATTTGGACCAATCCATGACGAATTAGCACGAATCAACCGTATGGATTTGAAGAGCTCGTCGAGATCTACAACTTTGCTTTTGGAATTTTTCGATTTCGTTGAACGGATTGAGAGATAAAGAGGAAAGAAGTTCGAGCAATTTCAGCCATGGAATAGGTGGCGGCCATGGTTTGAAATTAGGGTTTCTAAAATGAAATAATGATAAAACTGTCTTGGTTTGCGCGTGTATTTATAAAGTTAGGTCCAAAATCGTCCGAACTCCAATCGAGACGTGCCGCCAGGCATTTATAAGGTTTTACCCATATTCCGAACGCAATGGAACTAGTCCCAAGGCCCAATTCAATCGTATGTGGAAAATAGCTTTTGAAGTCGCTTATTTTAATTAAATTCGACATTAAATTTCTATGCGTTTCAAGCTCGCACGGCCAAACGACAAGTCCGATTGCTACGAAAATTGAAACCTTACAATAATTTACTGTTACGGATCCGATGAAACTGGTTTCGTCGAAATCCGAGACAGTTGTAAAAATGGCTATTTCTACTGTTTAATTACAATATAAAATTCACAATTTTAAATTATTGACCTTTAAATCAAATTTCAATTGTTCACAAATTTCATTTTTAATTTCACAATAATTAACAATCTTTTACAATGCAGTTTTCCATTATAAATCCAGTATAAAAGATTACATTAGATTCAGCGTTCAATTATATTATAATTCAAATTCAAGTTATTTAATTCCAATTGAATTCTTTTATTTCGATTTACACTTTCATTATTGAATCAACCATTTACTTATACATTATTATCAATAGTTTATAATTCATTTACTTTCATTTTCTTCAGCGATCTTCTTATTTAAATTCACAGTAATATTAAATTACATTCATTTACGTTGATTTCAATATTATAACTTCAATATTAAATTTAACATTTTATTTATTTCGTTGTTTACAATCAAATTCAATTCATTTCAATTACTTGTTACACTCAAATTTAAATCTTTACTTACGTTCAATTATAAGTTAACATCCTTATCAAATTACAGTTTCAGTTATTATCTGATTTCAATCAACTGTAATATTAAGTTACATTTATTTATATTAGTTTCAATAACATAAACTTCCACTATTAAATCTACCATTTTATTTATTCTTTGTTTACAATCATAACCAATTTGGTTTACAATCAAATTCAATTCATTATTTACATTCAATACAAGTTAACATCCATATTTAATTTACAAATAAGTTATTTCATAATTCAGTTTTGTATTTTAACTTGTAATTCACATTTAACAACACAAAATTTTATTTCCTTCGGATTTTTATCCAAAATTTTTATTTTAATTCGTATTTTTAAAGTGTTAAAAATACGGGTCATTACAATATATATTGTATATGTAATATAAAATTAGAATTATACCTTGAAGATGTAGCCTTTGATTGCACCTTGATTAGATCTCCTAGATTTGAAGGAATCGATCACTTGATAATGCTACGTCAATTGCACCACTGTTTTTATTTTATTTTAATGTTGTTTATGCTAGATGTATTTGGCTATGGGGTGAGTGGGTAGGAACTCAAGGCAAGGATGGAGGGAGTAAGAGAAAAATGAAAAAGGAGGCTTGGTTGGTTTACATAGAGAGAAAGGGATACAAATTTTTTTTACCTTTTACTCCTTTTTCTTTTACAAAATTATTAAATCGAGATCTAGAATTCAATACCCCATCTCATCTCTTTATTTTCGAGCTAAAATTAGACACCAAGTGAGCCAGTAAATCTTAAACTCATTTCATAATTAATTTCATTTAAATGTGTATCGATATCATATATCGATACACACACACACACATCTTTTATATATGCACCTAAGTAATTATTAGTGGCATCTAAAAACTTACCGATAACACCTAGAACATCAAACATATAATAAGTAATATTTCATAAATATGAGTTAATTTATAACATTTTATAAACTAATTGAATCATGTGATATTTCATAGAATCTACTAATATGGTTGTGCGAATCACAGGTGTAAATTCAGTCAGCGATTAATATTAATTTGAGCATTAATATTCACACGTCTTCTTAGCTAGTGTTGTAACATTTTGATCAAATTTATTGCTTATAGATCTTCATTGGTGAAATCCAATTTTACATTTTAAGCGGTACCCTTTAGTAACGATTATTTACACCAATTCTCTACGTCAACACTATATCATGTTAAGACTTATGGAACTTGGTTTTGGTAAAAATTCCTTTGGTAAAAGTTCCAATATCATCCATATTAAACTCATTGGTCCATAGATTTAAGTCCTTGGTTCAATAATTACATTTATTATTAACCGTACTGCTCTAGCCAAAGATTTTGACTTTGAGTTTGCTACAGTTGACCGTGATACTAACCTACAACCGAGGAGATGAATTCTCTATTAAATAGTATTTCACTTTCAATACTTCAACTCAGACCCAACTATATTTTCTCAATGGTCATCAAGCCATGATTTGACTATAATCAAAGTAGAGTACCTACATTGAAGTTCCACAGTATTCTCAAGTTGAGAGAATTGTGCACCTAGTTATTATTAACTAAAAAGAAACTCTCGGATGAGTCATTCCATAATTATCCAATAATTATCAGTAATTAATCTCATGGTGGCTCCATCAATAATGAGTAATACACTATCTAACATTTTAAGAGCGTTACATACTCTGGTCTCGATGGATGTATGATATCCTTTCTCGAAACATCTTGACTAGGAATATTTAACATAATATGTTATTTTATATTATGATAATCTTCTTATGATTACAACTTCATGTAATTATGATCACATAAAATATCATTTAAGGATTTTCTATTTAATATACTTTAAATTAATTACATAATTAATTATATCACAATATAACAAAGTATATAATAGAAATCAATTATCTTTATGTGAACCAGTTTGGTTATAGAGTTAGATATATGTGAAAAATTACATATTTACCTGTAGGGCATACCCCTCGCTTTCTCACCTTCTATGTATATACTTATTAAATTCAATTGCTAAAATTACAAGGTTACAAAGGATATACACACATATGTACATACATGTAGTCACCATTGCACCTTCATTTTTAACCTTTTTGTAGCCTTTAATATTAACTATTAGATTTCTCATGATTTTCTCTTTACTATTTTATTAATATTTCTTTTCTTACATCACCACCTAATCCATCCACTAATTTTGTGAAATACGAGTGGATATTAGGGCTACAAGAAGGGTTAAAAATAAATAATTTAACAACCTTTCATTTTGATATCCAAGATCGACATCTAATACCATCCACTAGTATTAGTGTATTGATGCCTAAGCATCTGAATGCAAGATCGTTAGGGTAAAAGTGAACTAACAGAACTCATAACAATAAGACTATAATCACATCGTATCAACAAAATAAAATTACTCAAGAATAGATAGTACATATGACCATTCCCAAAATAGAGTTCTTAAAGTTCCAACATTAACAACATGTGTACTACCCTCAACTATGGACAGTTATAACAACCCATCTTCAAAATGTGATTCATATGCATCTACTAATGCATCATAAATAATAAATAGTAGATACATCCAAAGCATCATGCTTATGAGTTCGACGTATATTCGATGTGAGAAACCCAAGTAATATAGCCATCCATATCACAGACATTATGAGACCACTTCTCTAATGCATGGAATGGGTTTTTCCCCTTACATGTATCAACCCACTTAATATTAAGTAAAAAAAGGACCATCCATAAGTATGTTTGTTTCATAATTATATAATAGAACTGTAATGTTCTCATACATATAATTATACATTGATGACACCATGCCGCTAAATCATGGAATGGGTTCTTTCCTTCACAAGTACCAAACCACTTAAAATTAAGTAAATAATGATCATCCATAGGTGTTTAATTTTCATTATATATATATAACAAAATTATAGTACTCTCATACATATCACCGTATATTTTAGGTAATATTACTCGATAGTTATCTACCTTTTATAATATATTTGTGTGTGTAATTCCAACATGACGAGGTTGACTATCCCCTATCTCGAGACAATATATGTCCCTAAAATAGATATACATAAGGTCTCTTGAACCCACATATCTATAAACTAAATGTACCGGGTATATCTTTAGACAAAATATGCCCAAATGGTAGCGATCTACATAGTCGATTCTATCCCTTTTCAAGTCATCTTTAATCATTTCTGATTTTCCTTTCGATGCATTCATTTACATCCAAACCCACTCTTGTACCCTTGAACTCATCATGAACACTCAATATATCAAGCTCATGCACTTCATTATGGGTCTTTAAGGACATCATTATTCTACTTAACTCGTTGTTAGTTTTGAAGTGGTAATGGTTAAGTAATACTTCGATAGATTCCAATCATTTTGAAAATATCACTCAGTGTAATTCTGATTAACTCAATCCCATTTCTTTTATGAGGAAGCGAACAATATTTATAGTAGAGCATCACCGAGATGATTCCACAAACATTTCCCTGAAGAGAAAGGTGTTTTATACGAATGGTAAAGCCTCACGGAGAAGCTTCTAAACCATATGAAATCGCCTCTCTTTATATCCTTCCTAATTCAAAAGTCATCCAACAATCGAAAGTCAACCACTAATAAGTCAATCTCAGCACCTTAAAATTATGATCTCATAACACAACATGGTTTCATAAGTTAATGAGATTGTGTCAAATACAAGAAATGTAACAAAATCAAGCAAATGTTACCATTAAATGTTATATTTTACTTAGCATAACAACCTTAACTAATATAGATATAATGAGGATATTTTCCATTTAACTATAATATATTCATTCCTTTTTCAAAATACTATAAATCAACTCCTAATGATCTATGGAAATTGCATAATGTCTTTAAGTCCCAAAGTTATCTTCATTAGAACTAGTTAACGAAACAAAAAGCGATAAAAGTGTTATAACTCATTAAAATGCAAGAATATAAAACATTTTCGATAAATTTACTCTAAAATAATGGAATAATTGGTAGTTTTACAGGATGCATAAGCTATAAATAAGAACGATCGAAAGTTTAGAGAAACTTTCGATAGAAAACTGCTTTGATATATTCAACAAAGACATTTTCCAACCTGTCAAATCGATTTGATGCCTTTTAAGTTATCATTATCAATAACGTCGAAAATCTATTACTCAAGGTCGAGCATATGTATCACCCAAGTATAATACCATGAATGTTGCAATGTTAAGAACTATAGGTTGATTCAAGGAAAAATCAATCATGTAAGATTTATGAATGTTGAATTTGATTTCAAGGCAAAGGATGGGTTCAATTAACAGATTTGATACTTATGTGGGAATTGAGAAAGATATGAGAAATTAGGGTTATGGAGATGGGAAGTGTTGTATGCATTTGCGCATATAATATTCCTAATAGACATTAACAAAGTCCAATGGATTATGCATTTTAGCCCAAAAATCTAGCTGATAAAAGCCTATGGACATGTGCTCCCACACCCCTCGCACAACGTACTTCAAAATAAATATGTTAGGTTCCATTAACCATCCATATAATCATTGTATTTCAATAAAATATCAATAACTCATCATTTACAACATCTACAGTAGTCTCACATAATTGTTAGCTCCTCACTTAATTCTTTTAACCACCCACCCTTATCAACTAGTCGTTCTCTTCATAGATCATAATAAACATTCATTATTTAGCCATTAATAGCTATAATTATCCTAGTTATATTTACTTAATTGATAGCTTTTCATCTACCATCTCCTTGGTAATAAATGTCATGATAAATGTCATTTTCTCCATAATAAATATCATTTCCTTCACGATACATACCATTGTAGATCACATGCAATACTCGTAAATTCCATTCAAACCCTAAATAAATGCATGTATAAAGACTCATGAATCCCTTAATTAACATCCATTAAAAGATCATAAATCAGCCATAACATCTCATTTAAGCTCAACCATTAAAGCATTAGTTACATAATGAACAACTCACAATCAATAAAAGATCCAACAACTCATCGCAACTATCCACCTCAATATCACATTGGCATGACAATGTTCATAAGTTTTAGCTATAAATATACCTTCTCTTAGAAAATATACAACTTTGTATACAACATTGTATTCTTTATGAGAGCTATCAAAATTACAAACTCCTTAACTGGATATGGGTTCAACAAGAACCAAACTATTATAAATCATGTGTTTGTTTACTATTCTTATATTTCATATTTCTAATACTACTCATACATAGGAAATCTTGGATTGCACCCTACGATTTGAGGTCTTCACATATCCACTATAATTCTGAGGTTGATGGAAAACATCATCAATGTTTTGGTGCTAGAAGGAGGACCCTTTTCCATGCCTTTCATTAACATCCATCTTCATGCTTATTACCACTGTTGCCATAGTTGGGTCTTCCATTAGCAATCAACTCAAAGATGATACTTTTGAATTTATTCATCTAGAAAATACAAAATCTCAACTGGTAATAAGTAAGCTTATTTCATTATAGAGGCAAAAAAGGGTACGACTTCTTAAGTTTTAGCCATTTTTTCACACATTTGGTATCTTAACATAATATTCTATGACTGTTGAGAACGGTTGTAATGTTTATAACATTTGGTTTTAGAATAGTGTATTCATCTTAAATATCAATTCATTTACCCATAAGTTTGCTAAAGCTAAAATGACTGTACATCTTTAATCGCTCTCTATATTTTTCATCACTTTATTCAGTAAAATGTCAAAGTTTGGGTATGTTATTGACTGGAATTCAGTTCGGCTACTTGCTTAAAATTGTTTTTCAGACCAAAGGTATAGTCACCTTATGAAATTGTCTATTATCTTTGTGGCAATAATATGAGTTTTGTAAAGATAGAAAATGTCATCTTACTCTCACAATGTTTCACAATAATTGTGGAATGCTTTAATCAATATGCATAATTAAAATATTATATGTGATTAGTTGATACTTGATTTGTTTTAACTAAAATTTTCAAAAAAAATTAGGCAAAAAATGATGTTTCCAATACTTATTTTATGCATTTTCCCCTATGATTTTAATTATCGCAAATTACTTATGGTTAAGTGAAACAACATTATGAAGATTATACAATTAAAATATATCATTGCATTAAATATTTTGGTTCATTACTTTCCATAATTTATAATAACATTTTCTAAAAAAGTTGTGATTCCAATATATACCAAATTTTAATATTTTAAACAATGTTGGATTGATTTGTTGGAGACTTTTTAAATAGAAACAGACATTATATGAAAAAGTTAAATTTATACATCGTTATTGTGCCAATAAATTTTAAAACTACAATAAATGAATGCTAGTCAACCTTAATAATTAGTTGCTTGATTGTCAAAGACCATTAGCTCAACAGGTTAATGGTAAGACGCTTTAGACAAAGGTTCTAGAGGTTATGAGTTCTGTTAACTCAAAAATTGGATCAACACTTGGAAATCAGATGAAAGCATCAGTTTGATTAAAAATGAAAGTAAAAGCAGTAAAATCCTAAAGATAGCAGAAAAGCAAAGAACACATATGAAAATTTTATAATGGTTTGGCAATCTTTGGCTTACGTCCACTTTATAGTTTGTTATTCGTTGTCTTCTCTCCGGATTACAATAAATTATATCAGATCTAGCTACAATCTAGTGGATCCTAGATTTAAAATGAGGATTAAGAGTGTTTGTGAGTCACTAGTACCAATAATTTGTTGATCTAAGTCCTAGAACAACAAATAGTTGTTTCCTAGGTGACTTTAATAGATGAGAGATTAGAGCTGAAAAAATGGAAGAGTCTCCGCGGTCAGAGAATCCCAATCTCGTTTTGCTTGCCCTATGGTTTATATTTATAGGAGAAACAGTTGTGTTGAGCCATAAATCCACCTGGGCCAGAGTACAAATATCGGTCCGAAGTAGTGTGCAAAGTTATAGGATCTCCCGAGTTAACCTCACATGTCGGTACCTATATGTCACATGTTGGTACCAACCTCTCCATGTAGTTCAAATGACTCTGAATCTTCTTGCATCCTTCTTCTTACTTCATTCCAAGCTGTCTCATGTTGTTTCCATCGATTGTTGGTCATCTAAAACAAGTCGTCATCTATTTCTCTCCAAAACAGTCTGGTATCAGTCTTTTTTCCTAAGAGGTCGGTAGTGACTTTTTTCTTTGCTCAAAATGATTTGTACCTTTTACAACACTCTTCTAATTCCATATGGAGGTGTCCCAAGAAGTCACAACATCTATCGAGTTAACTACACATGTCGGTACCTACTTGTCACATGTCAATACCTACATGTGTGCTTAATGTATTTTTCATCCAAATTTCTTGAGTAATCTTAGAATAGGTAGACAATGACTCCTGTAAAATTTGAATACTACCAAGCCAAAAAATGTCTTCACTGAAATGTCACATGTCGGTACCGACATGCGTGGTTAATGTATTTTTGGTTGAATGTTCTCTAAGATGTTTCTATTCCCTATCTAAGAGTAATTGCCAAGTTTCAAGTTGTTTCACCTTTGTTTGAATCTTCTAAGTCCTGTTGAAATCTTCTTTGGTAAAAAATGGATTAACACTTGTCCCCTGAAGTACGCCTTTCAAATGTAAGGTGTGCTTTGCTCAAGAACAAATTCCAGTAATTCGTCTTTGATAGTCAAGCACTCCGGCTACTTCAATCTTAGTGAATCGCCCTGTTCCTTTGGATACTCTTGTCAATTACGAGCAAGCCAAACCTGTTATAGCCTAAGACTTTAAACTTTGCCTAAGTTTAGTTCATACATCACAATCATTCTGATCTCATTTGGAGTTTTTACATCACATATCAAAATTGTCCCATGTTCATATGAGATTTATCAGTTATACTCTAATTACAAGGCGTTCAAATCATTTTATCAAATATGTATTCATTCTAGGGTTCGGTCTCTCTGGATTATTTTGTATTCAATCTGAGGTTTCGATCTCTCCGGATCATCTAGTGTTTAAGTTAAGGAAACGAACTCTCGGATCATTTAATCTTTAAGTTAAGGGACGATCTCTCTTGATCATTTAGTGTTTAGCTTAGGGGAATGATCTCTCTGGATAGTTTGGCATTCTATTTAAGGTTTGACCTCTCCGGGTCGTTTATCGTCCAATCTAGCGTTTCGATCTTTCTGGATCCTTGTTGAGTTTGCTTGCTTTTCATCAAAGTAACTCAACGACCAAGTAAGCCCATGCGCTCACTTTTTGGTGAGGGGACTTACTTCTTGCACTGCAGTCTCATCTCTCCGGTCGGGACTTAAAGTGATCAATATCGTACAAGTCCATCCGCTCGCTCTCTAACAAGGGGACTTGCACCCTATACTTTGGTCTCGTCTCTTTGATCAGGACTTAAAGCGATCATTATCGTACAAGTCAATCTGCTCGCTCTCTGGCAAGGGGACTTGCACCTCGCACACTGGTCTCGTCTCTCTGGTCAGGACTCTAAGGCGACAAAATTAGTCATCCCTCCCTGATAGAATTTCAAAATTCAAATATCCAAATCAAAGCAAACAAGAAGAAATCTTAATTGTCCATCCCAGACATCCGACTTGGAGCGTGCCTAGGGACCAATCTAGGTTCCGTACATGTATAAGCAGTTTGGGGTTATTATTATCCTATGCATTCATCCCAGACATCTAACTTAGAGCGTGACTAGGGACCAATCGAGGTTTTGTGGTCTAGGGTTATTATCGTCCTAATTATCCCAGGCAAGAAAAAGCAGAGTGCGAGAGTCGAACCTAACCCTCGATCCTCCCAATCATGGGTTTCCAAGTCTTAGACCAGATACTTGGTTGTATCTGGAAGTGTGTGCTACATATGGTGGTTGCTCTGTCCTCACCATCATAGTTTGGTTCTCCACGTAACGTTGCAGCTGATTACTCCACACTAAATCTTCTATCAAGTCGTGAAGGTGTTTGCACTCATTTTCTTCATATCCATTTAGCTCATGCAAGATGCGGTACTTTTTGGATCTTCTCTCTCGATCAGTTGGTTCTCGCCTAGCTGGCTTTTGATAGAGGATGTACCCCAGTTTCCAGATAGATCCTCTCCAGAGTCTCTATCAACTCAGTGTAAGAAGAGAACTTTGGTCCTCTCCTTAGCCATTTTGATTCTTCGCCATCATCATTGGCTTTTCGTTTCCCTCCTCCATCTAACAGAAGTCTCAGACCACCAACTACATTATGCCCTTATTCCCATGGGGGGATCTCGGCATGTACTATAGCACATACTCCATGGGTCCTTGATCATTCGTATTTAGATTCATGTTCCTAGCTCCAACATTATCAATTCCCTGCATTTCGGCAACTATTCCGACATTGACCCCAAGTATCGATTGTTTTATTCATGAGGAAATTGTTCCAACTTGCTCTGCTCCAACTCCAGATGCTCCTGCATTATTTCCTAACACTTGGTTCTGAATTTCTACAGCTCTAGCAATTCCTTGATATCCCATCCTTTTGAAGAACCCTTCTAGCATCTCCTGCTACCTAGCCATGAATCCTTATAGCATCTCTTGCTGCCTAGCCATTATCTCATCTTGCATTTCCATCATGATCCTCTTCATCTCTTCTCTGGTCACGTAATTAGATTGATGAGAATTTGAGGACACCTCTTGGCTACCCTCGGGCTTTGGTTGAATAGCCCTAGTTTTAGATCTAGTATTAGACCTCTTCATCTTCTTCAAATCTCAGATTCAAGCTTCAAGTCTTCAGATCCTGTTTAAGGTTCTCAGTGAAAGCACCAAAATGTTAACCCAAAAAATTGGATTAATACGTGAAAATTAGATAAAAGTACTAGTTTGATTAAAAATGAAAGTGAAAGTAGTAGAAATCTCAGATCAAGCAAGTAAAGGTAGCAGAAAAGTAAAGAACACACAAGAAATTTTTATAGTTATTTGGCAATCCTTGGCTTACGCCCACTTTATAGTTTGTTATTCATCGTCTTCTCTTCGAATTACAATGAATTATGTCAGATCGAGCCATAATCTAGTGGATCCCAGATTTATAATGAGGATTAAGAGTGTTTATGAGTCACTAGTACTAAGAATTTGCAAATCTAAGTTTGTTACACCAAAAAATGGTATAATACTTTAGATGCCGACCTTGATAAATTGGCCCTTGATTTAAATATTTATAGTGATATGGTCAAATACGAATTGACCAGTATTGCCCTAAATGGTGTATCAAGAACCATCTCATCGCATGAGACTATTCTTATGATAGAATCATTGATGGATGGTCACATTAGGCCCTCGAGGAAAGTTATATGAAAGTCTATTTGTTATTATTGAATCATTATACTATAAGACCTCTATGGTCATTAGCATCATTAGGCTTGAAGTCCTCCAAGGTCCTTAGAAATTTTATGCATATACGCCCATTTAGGGTTTTAGATGAGATAGTCTAGAAAGGCCCATGTCATATCATATGTTCAATAGAGATATAGAAGATAAGTGACGTGTTTGGGCTATAGTCCATTACGAACGATAATGGGAATATAATTATGCACGATACAGTCCTTATGTTCGAAGTCTATGGTTCATATAAATAGTCATATAGGAGTTCGTTATAGTTCAAGGCTTCTTGACTATGTTCATGTCAAGTTTGATCATGATGAGTCCATATATATGCAAGTCCATAACAGCAATATCCAAAAAAGGTCATAGTTGAAGTCAATATGCGAATTCAAGTCCTTGTTCATATAATTCAAAATGATTACAATCAAGTAAGATTTGTCCCAAATTCAATATAGGGTTACAAGGCTTTAATTTAAGAAAAGAGGGAGAGAAATGAAAATTCATCCCTAAAATGGCACCCCTAGGGTTATATTTATAGAGGTTAAGATGCATGACTTCGGCGCGGTCTAGCATTGGTGTCAGCGAATTGGTCGGTAGTAGCTTTGGCAATAGTGTCGGTACGGGCCTTGGCGACTTTGATGCTGCTATGTACAAAATCTTCACTTCATTTCTTTAATGGAAGAGTACGACAACAACAAACTATGGTGTTAGCGATGTCTACCATGAGAGCCGAAGTCCTTTAAGGATGGATGAGGATACCATCTTAAGTCGACATGAGTGTGAAGCAATGATATTTATAAGGTAGCATTGTTGACTTTGTGGATATGGATAGTGTCCAACATCAATACCGCTTCACATAAACAAGCGACGTCCTCCAAATACTGATAAAACATGCCGACGAAGTGTTGTGTTGGGTATTAGCAAAGAGTGGCATAACTTTGTATCCCTTTGATGTCGTTGGAGAGCTATACTTTCAAAGTACTTGTGAAGTGTGGTACCGCTATAGTGTAACTTTAATATCTTTCATGGTTGACGACGAGCTTGTTTTAGTTGCAAATAGCGAGTAGAAGTGATGATGAAGCTTAGCATCAAAGAAGTGCAGCAAGGGTCACTTGGACACTCATCGATGCTCCTTTCTCCTTAGTTACATGCGACGGTATACACACTGCTCCATTGATGAAGTGCAAACTCTTATTCTTTCAATGCCATGTCTACGATGTTAATCATTTGAGGCCAAAAGTGGTATGTTGATCTCATGTCTTTGAAGATGAGGATGGTTGTTGAGGTGGTCAGAGAACAATTCTCTCTTATGGAAGGTGATGCTATTATTCTATCTTATACCGTATACCTTCGAAGTCAATATTGGTGATAGCACCCTTATTGGTAAAATGCGATGATGGTGGACCACGAAGTGATGAAGCATGGTGTGGGTGAGGGTTGACGCTGAAGAGATACGTCACCTATATTTATATGAAGTGTGACGAGATATGTCACTGAAGAGATATGTTGTCGAAGTGATGAGGTGCGATGAGATATGTCACCAAACTGATATGACGTCAAAGTGATAAGGTGCGACACTATTGATCTTCGACATAAGACCTAATTGCACCATTTCCTATATGACATTATAACCCATTACATTATTTTGGATATTAAAATTATATGGATAACAATTGGCCCCCTCCCTCTTATAAGAAAGAAACTTTTTACTCTTTAGGGTAAAACCAAGAATTAATTTGTATAACCCAATTTTTAATGAGATTCTCTTGCTGATCTTGTTTTGCTATAAAACATGAAGTGAATGACACTTTTTATTAGCAATTATCCTTCTGTATTTGATTGAATTATTAATCCGCATCTTTTGCCTATATTATTTGTGCAAGTTTAAGTTTATGATTTTATAATAAGAGCTAATTAAAGATAAGTTTTCAAACAGAAACCAAGAAAATTATCCAGTGATATTATAAGTAGAGGCGTTAGATCAAAAATTTATCCGATAATAAAATTTCCTTCCGACGATGAGAGGAGACTTGAAATCCATATTGAACCATCTTGAAATTGACGTTTAATAATAATAGAAGACCAAAACTCTTTATCCAATATCGATAGAAGACCAGAATTATATATTTGATAATGACAGAAGGCCAGGAATCCAATTTTGGTGATAATAGAAGTCCAAAAATCCATATTTGGAAATAATAGAGGAAGGCCAAAAATCCAAATTTGGCAATAATAATAGATGTCCAGAAATCCATATCTGAAATAATAGAAGAAGATCAGAAATCTAAATTTGACAATAATAATAGAAGTTCAGAAATCCATCTCTGAAAATAACAGAAGAAGACTAGAAATCCAAATTTGGCAATAACAATAGAA
This sequence comes from Allium fistulosum, assembly GCA_030737815.1. NCBI lineage: Eukaryota > Viridiplantae > Streptophyta > Magnoliopsida > Asparagales > Amaryllidaceae > Allium > Allium fistulosum. The sequence continues at coordinate 698,320,466 of CM060904.1, forward strand.
ATCCAAAAATCTATATCTGGAAATAATAGAAGAAGACCAGAAATCCAAATCTGGCACTAATAGTAGAAGGTCCAAAAATCCATATCTAGGAATAATAGAAGAAGACCGGAAATCCAAGTTAGCAATAATAATAGAAGTCCAGAAATCCATCTCGAGAAATAATAGAAGAAGACCAGAAATCCAAATCTGGCAATAATAATAGAAGTCCAGAAAACCATATCTAGAAATAATAGAAGAAGACCAGAAATTCAAATCTGGTAATAATGATAGAATTCTAGAAATTCATCTCTAGAAATAATATAAGAAGACTAGAAATCCAAATTTGGCAATGATAATAGAAGCCCATAAATCCATCTCTTGAAATAGAAGAAGAGCATAAACTCTTGTCCGATGGCTAAAAATTGCATTTATTAGAAGCATAAATAACTCATATTCGATGGATTTTCCTCTAGTAGACTCTGTTTGACTTGAGGCGCTACTTGGCTCAAATTTTGATAGATTTTAAGCACTACTTAGCTCTGATTTTGATTGAATTAGAGCACTACTTGGCTCTGACTTTGATTGATCTTCCTCTTGAATATTTCAGTGCTTTAGTGGGGCCTTTGATAATTGACACTAATGGCTTACTCCGTTCTTTCTTTAGAAGGTGCTTTAGTGAGGCTTTGATGACGACGCTAAAGGCTTTTCCCTTCTTCCTTTAGGAGGTACTTCAGTAAGGCCTTGATGATGGCACTAAAGGATTTTTGGTGCTTTAGTGAGGCCTTTGATGACAACACTAAAGGCTTACTTCAACCTCCCTCTAAGAGGCGCTTCAACCAGGCCACATACGGATGGGTTGAAGGCTTTCCCGATGCTTTAGTGAGGCCTTTGATGACAACACTAAAGGCTTACTCCAACCTCCCTTTTGGAGGTGCTTCAGTGAGGCCTTTGATGATGGTACCGAAGACTTAGGGTCTTTGATGGCCAGGGACCTCTTACGGTCATGAGCCTTTGATGGCTGGGGCCTTTGATGGCTAGGGACCTCTTGTGGTCATGAGATTTTGATGGCTGGGACCATTAATGGCCAGGTACCTCTTGCGGTAATGAACCTTTGATGGCTTTAGGAGATTCATACTCCTTTCAATGATTGAACCAATAAACCTTATTTTATTCGTCCATTGTCGATAAGTATGGCCGCAAATGTTCAGCATTCCATGTTCTTGCTATGATGTTTCCATCCGATCGGCAAAGTTTATGGTCCTATGCAGGATCACCTTATATACGATTAAGGGTCCTTCCCAATTTGGTCCTAATGGTCTGTCTTCTGGATTCTTAGTCATAACTCTTTGAAGCACTGGATCTCCGTTTTGAAATGATTTTCCTTTAACTCTAGAGAGTTATAATATTTGGATATTCTTTGTCGATACTCAGTCGTTCGTATGCCTACCTCATCTCTTAACTCATCGATTAAGTTCAGGGATTCTCTTTTGAGTTCCTGATTTGGGCCGAATGCGTATGTAATCCTTCGATGAGAAGGTACTTCAACCTCGATTAAGAGCACGGCTTCACAACCATAGGCCAACGAGTATGGATTATGCCATGTCAAAGTTTTGGTGGAAGTTCTATATGCCCATAGAATGAGAAGTAGTTCCTCTATCCAATTTTCTTTTGCTTTGTCCAACCGCTTCTTTATAATGTTCTCTAGGTTTTATTTGCTACTTTAATTGCTCCATTTGCTTTGGGATAAGCTACGGATGAAAATCTTTTGATGATTCCATTCTTGTTACAGAATCGGGTGAATTCTTGACATTCGAATTGGGTTCTATTATCGAATATTATCTGGTACAAAATCTTGAACTCGTAATAATAATTTTGATTACGAATTTGAGGACCTTTTCTGATGTGATATTCGGAGGTGGTTCAGCTTCCACCCACTTCGTGAAATAATCAATGGCTACTATTTAGCCCCTCCCTTGGATATAGGAAGTGGTCCTATTAGATTGATTCCTCATACATCAAAGGGTCATGGACTTAGATAGAAGTCAATTCACTTGATGGTAGGCATGGGATTTTAGAGAACTTCTGACACTTTTCTCACCTTCTTACGTAATCAATTGTTTGACTTGTCATTTAGGGCCAATAGAAGCCTTGCCTCATAACTTTCTTAGCCAGTTTTATACCATTGGAATGGTCCCCACAGAACCCATCATGGGCTTCTTTTAATAGTTTTGCCTTTATTTCTAGATTAACACATCTTAAGTAAGGGAGCGAATTTCCTTTTTGTAAAGTATTCCATTTTCCTTGACAAAAGTCGGGGCTTGGCGCTTTATTTTCCTTGCCTCCTTTTTATTTATTTACAGTCTTTCCTTTGTTATATACCGAACAATAGGAGTTATACAATTGTTCTCATATTGATCATTTGTTTCCATATAAGGGAGTTCCTCTTGAAGAATTTCAGTTTTGACTTCCTTTTCTTTGTTGTGTGTTGAACCTTGAGACCTGGTTAACACTAAAGCCACATTTTTCGGATTGGGGTTTTTCTCCTCTATACTAATATTCACTTGGTAGCCTACCGGCATAATTCGAGCTTCTGGCGTCTCTCGTGCGCTAGCCAACTTAGCTAAAGAATCAGCTTGAGAGTTCTTGCCTTAGGCACTTGGTGTATTGAGAAATCCTAGAATTGAGTCAGCATCATCAATATCTTCTTGACATATAATGTCAATTTAGTATCTTTCGTTTGATGTTTCTGATTTAACTGGTTCATCATCAATTATGAATCATTGAAAATTTTGATTATAGGGATTTTCAAATTGAAAGGCTAGGGTAAGTCCTGCTATCATGGATTCATATTCTTCCACATTGTTGGTGGCCGAAAATCATAACTTCATTGCATAGTGCAAACTATATCCATCAAGAGTTATGACAACATATCCGGCTTTGACTCCTTGTTTGTTTGAAGCCCCATCTACGAACAGTTGCCACTTAGGTTTGAGGTCCTTTTCTTTTTCTGATTGCTCTGTAATGAATCTGATACACTCATTAATAAAATCGGCTAGCGCTTGTCCCTTGATTGAAAATCGGGACATGAATTCGATATCATATTTGCTAAGTTAAATTTCCCACTTAAACCAATCATCCTGAAGTTTTCGGTTTACTAAAAACTTGTTTGAGAAGGAAATTAGTTAAGACTTTGATTGGATGTGCTTGAAAGTAAGCCCTCAACTTTCTTGCCTTGAGCATTAAGCAGTATGCTAATTTCTCTATAACTGGATATCTGGAAGCTGAATTCCTTTTTCTTCTTTTATCAATACCGAGTTAACGGCATGTTCAGAAATCGCCATATAGACATAAAGATTTTCTCAATCTATAGGGCTAGAAAGAATTGATAGTTTTTCCAAATGATCTTTCAGTTCTTTAAAAGCCTTTTGACATTTCTTATTCCGTTTGATGCCTTTCTCCTTGTTGATCCCATTGAATAAAGGAATGCATATGTCGGTAGCCTTGCTGCCACTTTTCCATTCAAGTTCATTACATCTTTGCTTGTCATTGGTTCTGCCATTCCTCTAATGGCTTGGATTTGGTCATGGTTTGCTTTAATTCCCCTAGCACTCACAATATATCCCAAGAATTTTCCGAACTGAATTCCGAAAGGACATTTTTTGTGGGTTAAGCTTCATTTAGTACTTTCGCAACACATTGAACATTTCTTCTAGGTCTTTCATCTGACTGTTTTTCTCCTAGGACTTGACTAATATGTTATCTACATATACTTCCATGTTCTGGCCGATTTGCTCCCTGAACATATTATTCACTAGGCTTTGATATGTTGCTCCTAGATTTTTCAATCCAAGGGCATCACCTTGTAGCAAAACGTTCCCCAATCTATTGTAAAGATGGTATTTTTTTCATCTGGTTCTAACATTGGAATGATTGTAGCCTGAATACGCGTCCATGAAAGATAGGAGTTGGTATCCGCTTGTCACCTCGACTGGCTAATCTTTCCTCGAAAGTGGATATCAATCTTTTGGACATGCTTTGTTCAAATCCGCGTAATCAACATACGTTCTCCACTTCCCATTGTACTTCTTGACTAGCATCGGATTAGTTAGCCATTTCAGGTAGAAAACTTCTCTGATAAATCCATTCTCAAACAGTCTCTTGACCTCCACTTTTAAAGCATTGGACCAGAATTTATCAAACTGTCTCTTATTTTGCCAAACTGGTGTGACATTTGGGTTTATGTTCAAGGATGACACATGACAGTGGGATCGATTCCGACCATATCTGAGTGAGCCCAAGCAAATACATCTTTGCTAGATTGAAGAAATTGGATCGGCTCTCCCTTGATTTGACCGTCTAACTCTTTCTCGATCTTAACTGTCCTAGTTTTATCAGTCAAATCTAAGCATACCTCTTCAAGATCCTCTGTTGGTTTCATCCTCTCCTACTCGTTTCTGCAATCTAGTTCGATGTAGATTTCTTCATCTTCTAGTTCGTCTTCTATCAAGTTTGCTTCATCATTTTCCTTTTCTTTCTGGAGAAGTCAAATTTCCTCAACACATGTTTAGCTGTCATATTAGGCATTGTGTTTGCTTTGGGTTATGAATTTGAAGAAACATCATTCAAAGACTTTTTGTATCAATTCTAATAAATTCATTTTTTTCGAATCATAACAAGAAAGGGTGTCTTGCTTATATTGCTCAACAGTTGCAAAATCATCTCTTGAGCATTGAACTTCCCTCCTCTTATTGTTCCCTATCCCTTTTTGGTCAGAAATTTCACCATCAATTACTTTAGCAAAACAAAAGCATCAACTTCATCTAGAGCGGGTCTTCCGAAGAAAGCATTATAATAGGAAGGCCGGTCCATGACGACGAAGAGGGTTTCAAAAGTTCGAGAACATGGTGGCACTCCAATTTGCACGAGAAGCTTTACATGTCCTACTGGAGTTAATCCTTTGTTGTTGAACCCAAAGATAGGTTCGAAGCTTGGTTCAAGTTTATCTTTTGGAAGTCTTATCTGGTCAAATGCATGCTTGAAGATTTCTTTGACCTCACTCCAGATGTCTACTAAGATTTTGGAGACCACAGAAAGTCTAATTTATGAAGTGATCATCAGTGGATCATTATGAGGATGGTGAATCCCCCTTGATTCTTGTGTAGTGACAGTCAAAGTATGCGTTTGGATTTGAAATCTTGGGTTCTTGTGTGGTGGTTCTTCTTGGATAAAGAAATTTCTTCCTTTGCTTCCTTAACATATCGCTCCATGCTTCTTTGCTATTCCCAGTCAAGTATGTGCCTCCGTGGATCACATCAATTCGATTTAGAGGTGGAATGAAGTCGGGATGAATATCATATTGTACCATATTTGCAATGTTGCTAGGTAGCCTTTGGTTGTCATTTTCAAAATGGATGGCCTTCTGACCATCTTTTATGAATTCCCTTAGTTGTCCGGAGCAGATCATAAGCTAGATTATGCCTGCAAGTACTCAGCAGTCATCCATTTTATGCCCGTTCGATTTGTGATAAGTACATTAATCTCCTCCTCTCCTCGGCTCGAGATCGGTTATGGCTTTGTAAGAGATAGGGCACTCATCTTTTTCTTTCATTGTGGCATACATATAAGATAGTGGCTTGTTCAAAGCAACATGGTTAGCATTCGAATCTCCTTCCCATCTTGGCTTCTTATGGTTGCGGTTATTGTTAATCTTTCCTATCTCCTTCTTGCCGTGGGCCTTCTTTCTAGCATGATACATTTTATCCATGTGAATGAACTTATCAGCTTGGAAATGGAAATCTTGTAAGTCTTTGCACCCATGGATGTAGAGGTCCCTCCATAATGGGGTTTGTTCGATCAGCCCATAATGAACCACTACCAGCTTATCTCTATCAGTCATATTCTTTGCCTTCAGGGCTTTCATATTGAACCTCCTAAGATAGTCACCTAACAACTCTCCTAATCTCTGTTCGATATTAGCGCCATGGTGTAGTCAATAGAAGGATCCTTGCAGATACAGAATTGCACTGAGAATTTTGTAAGAAAACTACTTCCAAGAATAGATGGTTCTCTCTCGGTATTGCAGATACCATTTGGCTACTGCTCCTTGAAATATGGTTGGAAAAAACCTACAACGCACTACTCCAGATGCATTATATAGATCCATCTAGCCTTCAGAAGCTAATAAATGATCATTTGGACCGGTTGTGCCATTATATCTAATAGATGGGATCTCAATGTGAGAAGGAATCTTTGCAGCTATGATTTCATCCTTAAAAGGAGCCTCTCGAGGGTGTAATTGAATCTATTATCGAGGGTCCTCTTCCCCTTGAGGTTGAGCATGTCTTTCACCATTTTCTTTGCCAAGTCTCTTCAGTAAGATTCATTACTATGGTAGTTGCTTCTTTCAGGCTTGTATCCTTCAAAAGTTGAGCTTCCAGACTACTCTTTAAATTTTTATTCTATCCTTCCTTGGTAGGTTGCTTTAACTTGTTGGTCACCTCCTATCTTTTGTTAAGATAAGTTTGCTTTTTCTTTTATGTCTAAGTAATAAAGCATTCAAGTTCCTCCTTGGAGATTCTGCTTCATCTCCTCCTGTGAGCCTAGTAGTGTTAGAAGATTTTTGAGCAAGTAACGCTCTAAAGCCTTTTCATCTCTAGAATTGTTGTTCTAAGCCTTTAATCTTGGCCTCATTGCTGGTTGGTTATGTCGGCACTAATGGTAGTCTGACCTTTGCGCTTCCCAAGTTGAAGTTGGGAGCTATGTTCTCTTCTAAGGTCGTTGCTTGGATGACCTCTTCATTTAGAGTATTAAGTCTTAATCTCATTTTCTTGAAATAAAAACTTTCTTGATTAGTTTAAAGAGAGAGTTAAATAAGATAGAGGTTCGGACCCTCCTTCTAACACCAAAAATGTTAGAGCAAAAAATGGTATAACACTTTAAACGCCGATCGTGATAAATTAGCCCTTGATTTGAATATTTACAGTGACATGGTCAAATATGAATTGACCAGTATTGCCCTAAATGGTGTATCAAGAACAAACTCATCGCTTGAGATTATTCTTATGATAGAATCGTTGATGGATGGATTACATTAGGCCCTTGAGGAAAGTTATATGAAAGTCCATTTGTTATTCTTGAATCATTATACTCTAAGTCCTCTAAGGTCATTAGCATCATTATGCTCGAAGTCCTTTAAGGTCCTTAGAATTGTTATGCATATACGTCCATTTAGGCTTTTAGATGAGATAATCCAGAAAGGCCCATGTCAAATCATATGTTCGATAGAGATATAGAAGATAAGTGACGTGTTCGGGCTATAGTCCATTATGCACGATAATGGGCATATAGTTATGCATGATACAGTCCTTATATTCAAAGTCCAAGGTTCATATAAATATGCATACATGAGTTCATTATAGTTCAAGGCTTCTCGACTATGTTCATGTCGAGTTTGATCATTATGAGTCCATATATATGCAAGTCCATAACAATAATATCCAATAAAGGTCATAGTCGAAGTCAATATGTGAATTCAAGTCCTTGTTCATAAAATTTGAATATGATTACAATCAAGTAAGATTTGTCCCTAATTCGATTTAGGGTTACAAGGCTTTGATTTAAGAAAAGGGAAATGAAAACCCTCCCTAAAATAGCGCCCCTAGGGTCATATTTATAAAGTTTGAGATGCATGATTTCGGCGCGCTCCATCATTGGTCTCAATAAAAGGGTCGGTAGTAGCTTTGGCGATAGTGTTGGCAAGGGCATTGGCGACTTTGATGCTGCTATGTACTAGGTCTCCGCTTCATTTCTTTAATGGAAGAGTATGACAACAACAAACTATAGTGTTGGCGGCTTCTACCGTGAGAGTCGAAGTCCTTTAAGGATGGATCAAGATACCATCTTGAGTCGACATGAGTGTGAAGCAATGATAATTATAAGGAAGCATTGCCGACTTCGTGGATATGGATAATGTCCAACATCAATACCACTTCACACAGACATGCAATGTCCTCCAAATGCTAAAAAAACATGCCGACGAAGTGCTGTGTTGGGTATTAACAAAGAGCGGCATAACTTTGTATCCCTTTGATGTCGTCGAAGAGCTATACTTTCAAAGTGCTTGTGAAGTGCGGTACCGCTATAGTGTAACTTTAATATCTTTCATGGTTGACGACGAGCTTGTTTTAGATGCAAATAGCGAGTAGCAGTGATGATGAAACTTAGCATCAAAGAAGTGCACTAAAGGTCACTTCGACATTCATCGATGCTTGATCGTGTTCAACACTCCTTTCTCCTTAGTTACATGCGATGGTATACACACTCTTTCATTGATGAAGCGCAAACTCATATTTTTCGATGCTGTGTCTTCGAAGTTGATCATTTGAGGTCAAATGTGGTACTTGATCCCATGTCTTCTGTGATGACCCTAAAATCGGCCTTCGAAAATCGGCACCCGTACTTCACTTGTACTCAATATGCCGCAGATTCAAACGCCGAATCTGGTTCACCGGAGCTTATAACACAGTAAGTATAACAACACAGCGGAAGAAAGAAAACAATGATATCATATACAACTCCAATGAATACAATATCCAGAATGATATACAACAACGATACAACTGAACATCAACACTATCAGAGATACAAGAAATAGCAGCGGAAAGATAATGTCTTCAATGCCAAACTCCAAATAATCCATCTCTAATCCAGAACTAGCTCGAACAACCATCAAGTTGCTATAAGCAAACAAGATAACTCCAGAATGAAGCTAATGTGATCGCCAAGATCCAAAAGCTTCAAAGATATCGAATCTACTCCTGCTATCTGACTATCTGAAAAACCCAACTCTGAACTGCCCGTGTGGAAAATTGTGGACACCCAGAGTTTAGGAAAGGAACAATAAACTCCAGGTCAGTCATGGGACTGGTGTGAGCAACAAGAACAGTTTATCTTTAAACAACAACAAAAGAATTTTAAACATTGAAATCTGCAATGCTTTTGGAAAATGAAACTACCATAAGACCTCCCGCCACACACACAATGCAAACGCAGAATTGGAGGAGATTTCTTCTTATGATAGTCAAACATGCTTACTACGCAAAATCATTGGATTATTATTATTATTAGTGCATAGTGCAAAAAAACATTTCGAAAGTATAATATTAATCTTAGCCAGCATAGACATTTCGAACTATGCCTACTATAGCTACCATCTAAACAGTGGTGACCACCATAAGTAAATGGCAGGTTCTACAACTAAAACCGTACAGGGTTCGTATTGGAAATTGGATTTCCAACAAATGGTCAGGCTAAGGAACTTCCTACTGCCACATGGGATCGCCTCTGGCGGGACGTCCCGAGAACCTACCCGGCTCTCTGCCAACACAAGGCCGGGTTACCTTTGTAACTAGGTAACTACTTCTCGAGTATGCCATCCCCCGGTCCTTTGGGACCTTTATCCGAGCGCTCGATAACCAACATCACATAGTAATAAATTTAGTGTTTCCACATGAGTAAGTATCTAGGCTCCATACCATGATACCACCCTTTTCCAGAAGGAAATGACATACCCTAAAGGGCGCGACCCTCATAACCTTGCCGCATCATTCCTGTTTCGACCATTTCCGGTCTATGAGGCTCGATGAAGTCTTGTCCACAAAGCTATGCTTTTTCACAAAGCCATGCTTTGATCATAAATGATCAATGAATAATCATCACACAGCAACACTCAACATGCTACATTACCAAATTGGGAGTATATCGCTGATAACCTTCAACTACATAACCTCTCAGCTCGTATATCTCAGAGAAGGGTGTTAAGCTAAGAGAATAAATTCTCCGCCACCAAACAGAAATGTATTTGAAAGAAATCTGCTTTATATCTCAAAGTGTAATGTCAGACATGTATCCATACAAGTCTGTTCCGGGTTCGAACAGAACCGAAGGCACTTCCGAAGAAGCTCTTGCAATCCGGGTATTCACAATCCCGATTGGATTTCCCATCACTTAGGAAATCTCTATACCGGCGCGACTCAGTGCAGAGACAATCGATAGGTCATCCTATCGTTCTCGCAAATACCCGGTCTTCACCACCGGTCTTCAAATGCCATCCATATACGACGTATCATTATTCAGAATGGGTTATGTGACACAAAGGTTTCTCCCGGCTAAACCGAATAATGAGCACGATATTAAAAACATATGGATATTGGGATTTCAATTAAGTCACAACTTATTACCCAAAACTTTGCTTTCAAATGGTTTAAACAAATTACCATTTACAATCTTTTAAAACAAAAAGATTCATTTTAACAACCTTCAACGGTTTAAACAATTTCCACACTCTAATCTTTTAAACAAAAGATTCCTTCATAGATTTTCCAAATTAATTTCCATTTCAATTGGATTAACTCATTAAATCTTTAAAACAAAGATTTAACTTATAGCTTTCAAAATCATTACCAAAGATTTATTCGTAATTTGGAAAACCATCTTCAATTCAAATTTGAAATTCCTTTAATTCAAATTGGAAATCCATTTCTTATATAAGAGCTTTTACCAGTTGAAAACAATTAGTTTTTCAAATCATTGAATTCAATTTCAAGTATTGAATTCAAATTTAAACCAAATTATTAAGATACCAAGTTTTATTTAAGTTATTTAGAATAAATTTTACATTCAAAACTCATTTACAAAGCTCTTAATTTCAATTTCCAAAACCATTTAGATTCAAGAATTCAATCTTTAAAATCATCAAAAATCTGCGACTTAACTGATTTCCACGTGAAATCCATATTTGTGTGTGTATGGTGTAGTCCAGGGGTTTCACACAGTAGTGCAACATCATTCAATCATCACAGATCAGAATACAGAAATATAGTTGTTAAGCGGTATAACTATAATGCTTATCTTTTATACACAGATCACAGATCATAGATATAAATAATTTACAGATAATAAATTACATTCATCCCAGATAACTAACTACAGTACAGATCACACACAAATCAGAATATATATCACACAGCATCACAGATCAGAATATTAAACAATTCAATTATTCAGTCAAGTCCAAACATTCACAAATGAATTTATTAATCAACTGATTAATTTAAATCAGATGTTTTAATGATTAATCTGGGTTAATTATCATAAGTTAATCACCAATTATCCGAAATAAGTTTCCTTTCCATCATTGATTAGTTAATCTTTAAATTATTAACTAATCATCCTTAATTAATTGAATCAATTAACTTTTAGTTATTTAATAAATCTTAATTAATCACATTCATTAATTAATCCTTTAATTGCTAACAAATAATTGTACTCAAGTCACTAATCATCATTCAATTAATTATGCTAGATAATTAATTCTTTAATTAATTTTATTAAGTAATTTTACTTGAGTAATTTCATAATGATTACCTCTAATTAATTAATATAATTAATTATTGAAATTAATCACATTAATCTCAAGTTAATGATCTTCATTTACTATTAACAAACCTTTAATTACTTCTTCTAAGTAATTAATCTTAGATTTATCATTTTTTTTATTACAAGTTAATTAATCTTTAATTACCTATTAATTAACCTCTAATTATTAAATTATCACTAACAATACAAATTAACTTAACTTTTAAGTTAACAAATTAAAACACATTTGATTAATTCCTTAATTATTAATTTATTAAATTATTTATTCACTCCTTAATTATCTGATTAATTAATTAAATCTTAAATCATTTAAACTAAATTAACTTTAGGATAAATCATTTATTCCATTAATTTCTTAATTTCCATTATCATCTAGATTTAATATCTTATCTTGATTTACACTTAATTATATTACTAAATTAAAATAAAATAATTTTAACTTAACAAATTTAAGTTAACCAGTTACATAACTTCTTAAATCAAATGTTTAAAGAATACATTTACAAATGAATTTATATTTTAAGAAAAGTCTTAAATTAAATTTATTTAAATTTCAGAACTTTGATTTTAAAACTGGTTTTAGAGCCTACTTCGGGTCCTACCCGAATCTTACTCGAAACCTGCTTCGGGTTTTCCCAAAAACAACCCATATGCCATTATTTTTCAAACATCAATTTTTTATTTTTTTTAAGTGTTAAAAACTTGACCCGACATGAACCTAAAAACACACGAGCTCGAACTCGTGCTATAACCCCGTTTACCCGAGTACAGACTCGAGTTCGACTTCGTCTTCTTTCCCAAACCCAAAATCCGAATCCGATACACAGTCACACTCGTGCACGTGTACAGGAGATCGCCAACGATTTGACCCCTCCTTCTACCGTCGACAAGTCATCGACCATCCCCACTTTTGATTCCGACCATCCAATCACTAGCACCAACCTCAAATAAAAATCGAGGTTCACAGGCGAACCTGGAACCAACCAATGCCAAAAAAAATCTCTCGAACTCGCGTCTCCGATCACTGGAACTGTTGCAACCCCGGCCACTCCATCTCCGATCATCCACAAACCTATCCCCCTTGGTCCCATCGAACTCGATACACCAGAGCGTTCGTGATGTTAACATTCTCGATCGACTTAAAAAGTAGGGCTACAAACTTCGAAGGTCAACCACCATTGCCACAATCCTCTGATCAACCATCACCTATTTTTCCTGGCCTCTCCGATCACTCATCTACCTCCTGAAAGAACCACAGCCACTCCGATCAACTGTATTGCCAGAGGCAACCCAAAATCCCCAAATTGATCAAACCAGTAATGTATATCCAATACAACTAAAAAATGATATTTTAGTTTTAAAAATTCTAATTTTGATTTAGTAATTAGTTTATGATCCTGAATCATTGATTTACCAAGTTTGAATATTTGATAAATACTTAAGCACTACTGTTCTTAAGGTTTTTCCAGAGCAAACTAGTTCATTTTTTAGCTTAAATAAAAGTTTAACACTTCCTTTGTAATCAAACAGTTAGATCTTATTTTGATCCTAAGTCCTAGAAATCAATGGATCAAGAGAAAATGATTTTGAATTTAAACCTGGGTTTGAAATTTATAAACAGAGTATTTTCCAGATAAACAAACATGTGGATATCATATATACTCAGAATTGCATAAGTATGTATACAAATAAACATACACATTCCAGACATTATTCAAGCAACATATATAAATATACTCAAGCAATTTTAAAAAGAAGTTACTCACTTTGATTCCCGGAAAGAAGAAGAACAGAGTTTCCAAAATTTTGAAACAGGCTTTAAGAAAATGCAAGCTGAAGCTTCCCTGATCTCTGATTTGTATTGATTTGTCTGATGTTTTTAATTGAAGTTTGTTTAAGTTTAAAAATGACATTTACTTCAGTTTTTTTCAGTTTTGTTTGAAGGGAACGAAAATGAAATGAAGAGGAGGTATAAAAGAAAGTAAGTTACAGGTTGATATAATTTTTTATGTACTGGAAATATTTTGTTTATACTTTGGCCAGAAATATTTCCCTTTGTATATTTGACTATGCAGATGTTTTTGGTGGCTGAAGTGATAAAACTTTGGCTTGCATTAATTATGTTGTACAATACAAAGTAATATCTTTGTACAATAGTCAGTAACATTTCTTTGCTTTGGGGCTGAAGTGATTTATGCATTAATTTTCTTGTACCATGTAAATTTTATTTACTTCGGCTGTACAATATGAGATGAGATAGTGGTGGCTTCTTATGTAAGCTTTTATACATGTATTTTTGTATTTCTTTTGTTTTGTTTTTAACTTGTCTTTATAATTTCATATGCATTTGGTTTTGTTTTGTCTTTTCCTTTTATTATTTGAATGTGTATTTTGAATCCTTTGTCTTTTGTATTTTATTTGTTTGTACCATCCTTTCATATATATTCTTTTGTTTTATGCCTTGTAATATAGGTAATTTCTATTTTTAATTAGTTGTTAAAGTTTAGCAAATGTATTTACTTGATATTTTTATATCTTATATATTTTCATTTTTAAACCATTTATTTACAATTTAAATTCAAGTCAAATATATATCTATATATATAAAATTTCAAACTTACTCATATATACCCATATATATATATTCACAGATATACATATATATACAATATTTTAAATTTAAATGATTTATACAAAATTTATTTGAACTCGGGGAAACTCACAATCAATTTATCGGTTAATTCCACAATTTTTATTCAAAAATCCAATTAATTATCAATTTAAATTCATATAAAATTCGGGGTCGTTACATCTTCGAAGATGAGGATGGTCGTTGAGGTGGTCAGAGAACAGTTCTCTCATGGAGGATGACTCTATTCTTCTATCTTATACCGTACGCCTTCGAAATTAATTTTGGTGATAACACCCTTGTTGGTAAAATGCGATGATGGTGGACCACGAAGTGATGAAACATGGTATGGTTGAGGGTCGACGTGGAAGAGACATGTCACTAATCTTTATATAAAGTGCAGTGAGATATATCATTGAAGAGATACGTTATCGAAGAGATACGTTATCGAAGAGATGATATGCAGTAAAATATGTCACCGAAGTGATATGACGCTGAACTGATGAGGTGCGACACTGTTGATGTTTGAAATAGAACCTAATTGCACCATTTCCTTTATGATGTTATGACCAATTGCATTATTTTCGATTTTGAAATTGTATGGATAACAAATTCCTAGAATAGAAAATAGTTGTTTCCTAGGCGACTTTAACGGAGGAGAGATTAGAGGTGAAGAAATGGTAAAGTCCTATGGTTAGAGAATTTTGATCCTGTTTTGCTTGCTTTATGGTTTGTATTTATAAGGGAAACAGTCTTGTTGGATCATAAATTCAACTGGGGTTGAGTTCAAATATCGGCCCGAAGTAGTGTGCAAAGTTGCAGGATCTCCTTGGTTAACCTCACTTGTCGGTACCTATATGTCGCATATCAATACCAACCTCTCCATGTAGTTCAAATGACTCTGAATCTTCTTGCATCCTTTTTCTTGCTTCATTTTAAGGTATCCCATAATAATTCCATCGATCGTTGGTCATCCAAAACAAGTATTCATCTATTTCTCTCCAAAATAGCCTAGTATCAGCCTTTTACCTAAGAGGTCGGTAGCGACTTTTTCCTTAGCTTGAAATGACTTGTACCTTTTACAGCACTCTTCTAATTCTATATGGAGGTGTTCCAAGAAGTCGCAACATCTACGGAATTAACTACACATGTCTATGCCTACACATCACTTGTCGGTACCTACATGTGTGGCTAATGTATTTTTCATCCAAAGTTCTTGAGCGCTCTTAGAATTGGTAGACAATGACTCCTGCAAAATTTGAGTGGGAAATACTTAGCCAAAAAATGTCTTCGTCAACATGTCACATGTTGGTACCGATATGTGTGGTTAATGTATTTTTGGTTTAACTTTCTCTGAGATGTTTATTTGCCTTACCTAAGAGTGCTTGCCATAATCAAGCTATTTCACCTTCATTTGAATCTTCTAAGTCCTATTGAAATCTGCTTTGCTAAAGCGGGTTAACAGGTTCGAACTCTTGAGACGTAAAAAGGGCGCTCTTCTTGAATAAATTATCACTCTTGTTATCAAAAAATAATTGGATGTTTGATTGGCATTTTCCATTCTATTTCAATCCTATTTGTTATTTTGGTGCTAAAAAGTTTCATGAAATAAAGTTATGTTATTAGAAATTTTTTATTTGGACATAAGTAACAAATCTTTAAATTACTACTTTTAAAAAAATGAATGAGAAGTGGAACATAAATATCTCCATGTACATTTCTTTTGTAATACTTATCATAAAAGCAATATGAATATCATGATGTAATAACTTACCAATTAATGCAGTCATTTTTGTTTTTAATTCACACATTTAATACCATCAAAGAAATTGCATAATGGTTCTCATAGCCACAAACGACTATGTTGATAAACATTTTAGTCAAATGCAATTCAAAAAATGATAGGATACCAAAAGGTTGGCATAAGGGCTAGCACTCTAACATATCATATGATACTATGCCCGAAAGATCAAAATAAAGTTTAACAATTTATGGTGTAAAACTAACTTCGTGTATTGATCTTAGAAATATAATCCAATTCAAATGTATGTTCATATGCATAAACCATAGAGATAGCAAAATAAAATCAATGCTATTTAAATGAGTTAGCATTTTAACATCAACAATTAATAAACTAATATATATTAAATGTTGCAAGTTCATTAAAGGACATTACATTTCCAAATACAAAACGGTATAACTTAATCAAGAGTTTAGTGCATAAGTTAATGAATGGTGATTGTTTACCCACATAATGCATGTATTATCTTTGACCATTAAATTTTCTATAATACTCCCAATAATGGAAATTTACTTAAAGTTAGTCACTAATAATTTATTTTCTTTTTGATTCACATTCTACCATAAAAGGACATAAGTACTTCTATTGTATAAAAATAAAAATAAAAATAATTTTAACTCTTAATAATAATTCAATAATAATGATTACTATCATAAAACTTAATGTTCAAATTAAAAAACTTCCTAATCTAATTAATGGAGGAACAATAAAAATTAATAGTAATGGGTCCACTTGGTTTTCACATTTCAACCACACACTAACACCCTAAAAGAGAGTGCTAAACATAATTTCTACACTTATAAGGCATTTAAAAAGGCATAGAATTCAGTATCTAAATTGGTCATAAGTAACTATCATTAATCAAATTTAGTTGCAAATACACTTGCATGCTTTCATCTAGCACCACATTATTTAAATTGCTCAACCACACACGAAAGGACAATATTTAGCAAAATAAACTTTGGATCTGCAAATGATGCAAAACTTAGCTCTTTCGTCACTTGAGGGCATATATACATGCACAGGTTATGTGTTTATAATTGTTTTACATAATACTAAGGCATTAAATTATCCATATATTGCTTGTTCTCACGAAGTGATTACAACTACTTACTATTAAGTTTCATAAAAAAACTACATATCATCGATTATTTAAAATTTTGAATACATTTATGTGCATCTACCCAGTAGTGGAATACGAGACTCACTTCCAAAAAAATAATTATCTAAATTAAACATTTTGATGCTTGTAAATATTAGAGCATTAAATTTAGTATAAAATTACATACAAAATCAATTTTGTATTTAGTTATCATTAATACTCATTCATCCGTATTAGTACTCATCAAATAATAATTAATGGGAAAAATCTAAATCAAGATAGCACTAATTATAATTGACCATAGTTCAACTCGAACTAATGCTAATTAAATTAATGAATGGTTAATTAGTATTTATTTTGATTGTAATAAATTTGTTTCTTTAAAATTTAAATCACGTCCATTGTAATGTTAAAGTAAGCATGTAAATCAAATGAAATTGTTGGCCATCATTTAATAATATGTGCCCTCTTTTATTTCCAAAATTATAGCATTTAAAATTTAGAATTTCATTTATTCCTACAAAACATTCATATGTAATCATCATTATGACTAATCTTATGTGATATCAACTAACACTGCATTACGTAGATTACTGCTAACATTAATTCAATCGTATTCAACAAAGGGAAATTTGGTAAAACATCCTTTTAAGTTTCAAAATACACAACCATCCCTACTCAAAAACAAGTTTTAAAAAACACAACTGTTTCTAGGTTTAGCCAAAATGCAAATATTTTCACTTTTAAAAAGTGCAAATATTTAGAATTTTATGAATTGCAATTATTTGAAGTTCGAAATGCAAATATTTACAGTAAAAAATGCAAATATTTGCGGTGGAAATTACAAATATTTGTAGTAAAAATGCAAATATTTGTACTTTTTCAAAATTAAAAATGAATTGGTCATCGAAACATGCAATTAATTTCATATTTAATTTAAAAAGGTGAATTTTTTTTTGAAAATAACTTTAGGGTTGTAATTTAAAACTTGTTTTGGGGTGAGATTTTTGTGTATCAAACCTGAAAATAAGAAGCTGATCCAAATTTTCTGCTAAAAAAACCCACCTTATTCATCCAAGAAATAGGTTTCTCAACCACTTGGGGATATATACATATGCATTGCCTCGCAAACATCTCTACTCCCTAGTTAAAAGGTAAATAATAAACATATTCATACTTTAAAGTATCATATTTGTAAACAAATTTGATAGGCTTTATAATGTACTTATACATCGTTTGTTTGTATAATTTAAAAATAGTTAAGCTTATAATACATATTTCCACCTAAACCTTCAATTTAAAATTGGCATATTTAACACCTCTTCTTTAAATCAACTAATAAATATAAACATACATTTTCTCATTGTTATCCAGCCTTTTTACTAGGCAGTATTCAGACAGGCTGGACGAGTCGAACTTCGAAGTTATCAAGGAAAGGCGTCCGAAGACATGACTGCGAAGCCCAAAAACTAAACACATCCAAGATCATAAGGCAAATACCAAACCAACCCAAGGCCGAAGCAAGATCCCACCAAAGTGGTGGGTCGGTACCGACCCAGGGTATTGAGTCGGTACCGATCCAAGAATGCTTATTGTGACGACCCGAAATTCCACGCCCGGAAAATCGCATCATCGATAAGAAAGAAAGGGGTGAGAAATAGAAAAAGATAGAGAAGAAGAAGAAACAACCACAGAATCTCAACAGCGGAACGAATAAAATATAATATATCACATAATAGATTACATAATATCATATACATCAGAGTTACACAGATAATACAACACATACTAGACAGTTATAAACACCTGTCTAGTTAATACAACTCGATACATCTCAAAACAACACAGAAATATAACACAGCGGAAATACAGATAAACACTAACACAGCGGAACCAATATATATCTACACGCTGAAGCCTCCTGCTCCATTGCTCCTCCACAATTCGTCAAAGCTAACCTGAATCCCTTGGCTACCCGTAAAAATTTGGGTACCCGAGAGTTTATGAAAAACAGAAATAAACTTCGGGTCAGACATGGGTCTGGTATGAGTAAACGGTTAAAGTTTCTTAACTTTCAAAAAAACCTTTGAAAACAAAAGGTATCACGTAAGACTTCCCACACATAAACATGGAAAAGTTTTTACCTTACGCTAACCAAACATTTGATAGGAAATCCAGTTATATTATAATAGTGTCTAGGGTTTTCAAGTAAATAGAAAATAGCCGAAATTGTTACATGATTAAATTCCAGCATACTAGGTTTACAATCAAATCCGAGGGCGCTTATTGGATTTTGGATTCCATACAATGGCAGGGCTACCGGGGTACCGCCCGTCACAGTACGTGGCCTAGATCACCGTACCGAGAACCCACCCTAAGTTCCCTGCAACACAAAGCCGGAACCATTCCTTACTGAACAGTTCCAAATAAGATAACCCCGCGGTTGTAGCTAGCAACCGCCACACAGCCGAAATGAAAAAGGGACTCTAGACAGGGGTATATCTTACTCTCAAGTGGGTGCTACCCACGAAGCCTTGCTGCACCTCCCCTGTTTTAGCCATTCCCGGTTGATGAGGCTTGAGGCTACGATTACCTTTAGAGAACACATCTCTTAGAATGCTCATCGCCCGCCTGACGATGTTCTGAAAGCATTCGATCCATATAAGTTCGTTCCGGGTTCGAACGAAACCGAAGGCATTATCTCGTTACACTCATTTTGGAATCACCCTCAGAGTTAACGACAATAACCCTTGCAATTTGAACCACCATCTCGAATCTATAAGTACTATCTCCGTCAAACTCATTACGGAATCACCCACAGAGTTATACTGACGAATAGTTCTTATACCTCGAGTCTTCACTTGCTCCATTTGGATTTCACGACCTAACGTTATTTTGGATCGATGTGGTATTCGGGTCTCCAGACCTAGAATCCCGGTATACGAAAACCCGATCCCGGTCTCATCGAAATCCAAACCGTGTCTTTTAAGGCCAAGTTGTTTTAAAGTTAAAACAATTTAAATTCAATTATCTATATACACACAGATAGATAAATAACAATATCACAATGGATAATAACATCATCATCATAAACAGCTAATCCATATTATCTACTCAAACAGATAATCAATATCATCATACTGAACCAAACATCCATAACACAATAGGTATATATCTGAGATCACAATCAATCATGGAAATCAATATCATCCATCATATATAAACAAAGATTAATAATCACCTCATTTATAATTAATTTAAAATGAATTAAATTAATTACAAATCTCTAATTAATTTAAAGTAAATTAAATTAATTACCCCATCAATATTAATCTTGCTTACATAACCATTAGTTAATTACAAGTTAATTAATTAATCATTTCCTACTTTTCCATCTTAATTAATCATCTTGATTAACTGACATTTAATTACGTTCAAGTAATTATTCTTTAATTAATTTATCAAATTAATTATCTATAACCAAATACAGTAATTAATCTTTAATTACTTCATTAATTAATTAACTATAATTAATTACATTAATGCTTAATTAATTACATTAATTAATTACTCAAATCACTTATTATTGATTAATTAATCTTAATTAGTCAACCTTTAATTTTATCATTAATCATATTAATTAATGATCCCTAATACATTTTAATTAACTATTCTATTTAAATCAATTATATTGAGTTATTAATCTTTACTTAACCATAATTATTAATCATCCTTGATTAACCCCATTCAGTAATTAACTACCTTTAATTTCTTCACTTAATAAATTAATTACTCCTTAATTAATTTTCTAAATTAATCCCTTGATTAATTTTACAAAGTAATTTAATCCAAATTACTATCATACTCAAATCATCTCCAACCAATTACATACCGTAATTATCATTAATTACTTCATTAAGTAATTTCACTTCATTAATTACTTTTAAGTAATTATACTTATCAAATCATCCTATGATTAATTTGAATTAATTAAACTTAATTAATTAACTTAAACAAATCATATTTAACTCAATTAATTACATTAATTAATTAATTCCTTAATTACTTTCATTAAGTAATTACACTTAATCATTTTCACAAATGTTTATCTTTAATTAATTTATCTAATTAATTATTTAAAATTAATCACATAAATATATCAATTATTTAATAGTCTTAAGTTAATGACCTTCATTAACTATTAATTTCAATTCTTAATTTCTTTTCTAAAAAAAATTAAACTAAATTAATCAATATTAATTTCAATTTAATTTTTCCTTAACCACCTATATTAATTAACCACTAATTATCTAATTAATTCAAGTTTTTAAATGTAACTTAATTAACTTTTAATTACATGATTAATTAACATTTAACCATTAATTTAAAGTCTAACCTTAACAAATAAATGATCTTTAACTCCAAATTTATCATTCCTTAATTAATTTACTTAAATTAATCCCTTTTAAATAAATTATTAATTTAATGAATTCAAATCAAAAAATTCAAACTTAAGGATTTTAAACTAAATTCCTTTTTAAATTTCAAATCATTAAAGTATACTTAACCTTTAAACTTATTTCATCATTTAAAGTTATAAACTTTAGTCCATTTTTCAAAACCTAAGATTCAAATCTCAAATTTAATTTAGATTTAAAAATTCTAATTAAACTTGGTTTTAAATTCATTTCAGATTTTTATATTAAATTCAAAAGGATCTGAAACTGCCAGGCTATACTTTACAAAGCCTGGAACAACTTTTATTCTACTCAAAACGAACTGCTTCGAGCCATTCTTTCCCTACCCCGAGCAATCACTAGAAAAACTCGAGTGCAACCCAAATCTCTTCGAGCCAAACTCGCTCGACTTCGAGCATCTCACGCAATAACTCGAGTATTACTCGAGACGACCTTCCCTGCCAACCCAGTTTCACAAAATGAGGAAGTGCACCGTGCACGTGCACGGTGGCGCTGTCCCCTCCGATCATTGGTGATGACCTTCACCAACCCAACAACATCGCTACACACAAAATCGATCACAAAAACGACCCTCCATACTCAAAGTCGAATTCGAGATATCACTACAACCTGGAAACACTCGCTAGCTCCAACTCCACAACCTGTCATCGATTCATACTCGACGCTCCGACCACCTGAGAGCCATCACTTCCGGCCATGGCCTCGTCATCTACCCGGCTTCCATCACCCCGAAACTCACTACGCTCGATCCATCTTAGGCGAAGAACGAGACGAAAATGTTAGACCTCACCAAACTAGGTTTAAAAACTTTAAACCTTTGCCGCCGCCACCACCGCTGTCTATTCACCACCGCGCCAATTTTCCCAGCTACCCTGTTCGCTCCTCCATCTCCGAGCAAAAACTCGACCCCTCCAGTCGATTAGATCACCCACGGCAACTCAAAAACCCCAAACCAGTCGTACTCGAACTGCTCTCAATTCCCAACCTTAAAAATGTTGATTCCACTCTCTAAAATTCATGTTTTGGGTGGAGTTTCAGATTTCTTGCCTGAAACAATTGAACTAAGATGTTGAGTTTTTATCAAAACTTGAGTTTGCTCTGTTCTGCTCGACTTTCCAGAGCAATTAAATCTTAATTCATTTAAATACAATTTTAAGCTTTAATTCATGATTAAACAAACCAAATTTATTTGAATCCTAGGTCCTAATAGTGATTGGTACAAGAGATAATGGATTTTTACCAAAATCTTAGCTTTTAAAACTATAAACAAGCGAGACAAATACAACAGCAAGCATTTATCCATATAATCATATAAACACAATAAATTCAATCATGTACATCCACACAACACATACTTTCATTTTCAGAAATCTACATGCAACCAGATATTCCTACTTAAGCTTTTAAATTAGATGTTACTCACCTTATAGATTCACAAAGAAACTTGCACATACAAATTCAAGTAAAGCAAACATTAACACTGAATTCACAAGCTACTTAAACTTTTAGTTTAAAAGTTTACTCACCAGGCTATTAAAACAGAGAACTTGATTTTTGTTTGAAAGCAGGAAGCTTGAAAACTGGCATTTGAAACTTGCATATTTTTTTGTTGTTGATTCCAGAAAATTTGATTAGCTTGAAACTTGAACATGAATTTGATCTGGAAATCTTGAAACTGAAATGTTTGGCCTTCTAGTTATTTTCAGGTTTGTATATTTTTTTTTCCATTCTTTCTTTCCTTAGGTTTGTATTTGTTTAAACTTATAGAACTGGAGTTTCTCAGCCTTTTGTATACGAAATGGAATGAGGCAATTGATAAATAAAACAAGTATGCTCACTTGTTTATTGTCCAAGTACCCAAAAATTCAGGGATTTTTCTAAAAAGAAACTAAAATGAAGCCTTTTCGTGTACTTGCAGTGATGGCATTCAATGCCTTGCTCTTATTAAAGTCTACAACAGCCCATATTTTATTATCCTTGTATGTACAACCTACATATGTTTACATTTGTTTACTTAGCTTAGCATGCTTCCTCTATTCATTCGTATATACAGAGATGAGTTTCTTGCCTGCAATGTATACTTTGTTATAGATTATTATATTTACTTGCCTTATATATCTTCTTATACTTAGGTGATTTTCAAGCTTGCAACATATATTGCCATAGTGTACATAATATCTTACTTAAGTTTTACTATAAAATTGATATGGTTATAGTTATGTTAGCTTGTATAATTATTGCTATCTCTAACATAAGTGTGTTTATATTTTATTTTAAAAACTCAAACTATCAAATAATTAATTACCTATTATTATTTTATTTATACTAAATTTAAATATTTATAAGGTATATTTTGTTATCTAAAATTATTGTAAATATGAGAGATTTATATAATTTGTAAAAGCATAACTTCTTTTTTACAGTATATATAACAATTTTTATCTATAATAAAACCTACCTGTATAGACATCATATTATAAATAAAGCTAATTATTACATTAAAATGATTCATAAAAGAATTTATCACTTAATTACTAATTTTTATCAAGCTATACTCTAAAAAGAACACAAACCTTTTATTTAATTTAAATCCAAGCTAAAACCATTTAAACAATTTTAAATTAAATCTTGAGTATATTTTAAAGCCATATGATTATTTATTAAATATTGAATTTAAATCAAATTTACAACAAACATTGACTATTTACAATATATATACAAATATATATATAAATAATAGAAAACAATTTATTAGCCTTTAAAAAGATAATTTATCAGTTAAATATTCATTTAAAAGAAAATTATTAATTCAATTCATATCTTATTATCAATTATCATCAAATCAATTTAATATTTAATATAGATTATTAAATTGATATTGTTCGAAATTCCGGGATATCACACTCATCCTAGGGGCCCATCTTCTGCCTACGTACCCTACTTGATGCCAAATGCCTATACCAAGTGTTGTTTTGTTGATCCAATGCAATTCTCTATCGATCTCCATAAACTCTTGAATCAATAACTTTGTTCTTCCATGGATCCATCATTTGGGCTCAGAAACGAGCTAACATTGGTGCAAACAACTATGAAATCACGAAGCTAACCACAAGACAAGCCAAAGTGAAGAGTTCAAGATAAATAGATAGACCATCTTTCGGGTCGGTACCGACCCAAGTCCTTGGAGTCTTACTGACTCGTATAAGTTGATGAGATGACATCCTACTTTATTGGAGAAACAGTTTAAGGCATGGAAAACGAGGTGGAGATCTTTTGGGCAAGATTTTAGGGTCCCGACCTCTATGAATAGGAAGGTAGGGCTCATTTTTTTAGGATCTTTTGGTTCTTGCACTCCTTTCTTTAATTTCTTGTAATCTCTGTTGGAATTGTACCGATCCATAAGAACTTTTGCCTCCAAGTCAAAATATAAGCAATAAAATCATTAAGTAGACGTAGGCCAAGTTTAGCCGAACCACTATAAACTGTTATGTGCTCCTTTCTTACCCTTTTTCATTTATTTTCTTCACTTTTTATTCTCTACTCAATCATTTGGGTGTTTGTGCCACTTTTGGTTCAAATATTTCAGTGCTTTCACTAAGAGGCCACTTGAACTCATTGATTTAAGTCTTGGGAAGATTCAAAATGACAAGACAATCAACTAGGAGGACTGCTGTTGTAGGAAACCAATAAGGGCGCGGCCAAGAGGCGTCCTCAGGAGCCAACCCCCCTTCCATTTACATAACTAGGGATGAGATGGCAACCATAATGAATGGATTGTAAGATAGGATGATTGCTCGCTAGGAAGAGATGATGAGAATTTCTTCAAGAGAATGAAACAGATGGGAACAATCAGAGTTGCTACAAATTAGAATCAAAGACCAGAAGCCGGATCACAGGTAGTTAGAGGTGAAGTAGAACGACCTGGAACAAACCCTGAGCCAAACATACGGGTCGATACGACCCACAAGCACAGATCGGTATCGATCCACAAAGACTCGGGGGCATGGATCATGTTGGTCTAGAAAAAAACAATGTGCATCCTGGAGATGATGGAAGAGCGTATGAATGCGAATCCAAATGCAGAAGTACAACCAGAGTAGTATGTATCAGAATTCCCTCATAGAATTGGGGGGGGGGGTAGGCTGAGAATGTTAACTTGGGAATTCCTTCAAATGACGATGACAAACTTGATAAGATGATGAGACAAACTATGAGGGGTGGACTACCAAACCGGAGCTTGGAGGATCTGAACAAGAGTCCATACACTCCAAATATTTGGTACACTAGGAATCCACCTGATTTCAAGTTAGCTACGTTTGAAACATATGATAGGAAGATGGATCCAATGGTTCATTTGATGAGATACATCTAGCATATGGAGGTGCTGGGTGCTTCTGAAGAGGCCATGGGATGGTGCTTCCCTTTATATTTGATAGAATTGGTGAAGTTATGGTTTAGACAACTGGATAATGGTTCCATTAGTACAGGGGCCGAGTTGGTGAACAGATTCATGAAGCAGTTCTGGGTCCATATCTCACAACCCACGAATGTAATGACGTTAGCAAGCATGAAGCAGAGGGCTGGAAAGACACTTAGGAGTTTCTTGACAAGGTTTAATGCGACGGCTGCTGCAGTCGATAAGCCAGACCCTTTATGGTTTTGATGGCCACGGTTTCAGGAATAGCCGCTAAGATGAATTTCAAGGTTGCTTTGGAATGGGATCCTCCGATGGATCTCATAGAATTTTATCATGAAGTCGAGAGATACCTACATCAGGAGGATGTTGATGTTGATTAAGAAGAAATCAATGTTGTGGATGGTGGAGGACCACCGGGAGAAGGATCCAGCAAAGGCAAAGGCAAAGGAAAATGAAAAGGAAAGATCAACGATGGCTTTGAAGGATCAAAGCAACAAAGTAGGGAACGAAAATTCTCTTCTTACACGGATCTGAATAAAACACCAGAGTGGATTTATCTGGATACCAATGGACATATCCCCCATCAAAAGCCGGTAAAGAGAGAGCCCATAGACAAAGAAAGGATGTAACGAACCAAATTTTCGACCCTCGAAAATCCGGTTCGTTACATTTGGTATCAGAGCTAAAGTTTAAGCGAGAACCTTGGCCTTGGTTGTGTATACTCATTTGAGATGGGGTAAGTGAGACCCCAGAAGGAGCCTAAGTGTATTATAAATATGAGTGCATATTTGTTAGTGGGTAAAAATGTTTTATATTGTGTTGTTGATTTGTTGAGTGGCTTAAGAATTCTGGTCGATGCGTTTGGACAAGGTTATCGATAGGGATTTCCTAAACACTTGAACAAGTCCAATTGACATAATATTGTTTTAAAACTGGTAAATGAAATAATTTTACCTAGAATATATTTTATATATAAAGGAATGATTTTCAAAAGTCTATATAGTTATCGATGAGATGTAGGGTTAAAATTTGATTTCGATTAGAATGTGTTTAGTTAAAAGAAAATCTTTAAATGACCTTATAAAAATGAAAAGGATTGTGAGAATATTAAACCTCGGTGGCTTTGATAAAGATTTAAATGATTTTGGAAAAGTTGTAGTAACTTTACTTAAAGAGATTTTAAGATATAAATATTTTAAAATGGATTTCATAGTAAAGTTTTCTTTGGACAGTTCGGGAAGGAGTTTCGATCTGTTTTGTGATAACCGAAATAATATTCTAAGTGACAATCGAATGTTTGCTTAGGCAGATATGATAGTGCACTTAGTAAATTATCCTCTTTGTCTTTGTACAATCGAAACAAGTTCGAATCCGAATGAATCCAAAGCTAGTGGATGATTTTAATAAAGAACTATTTATCTATAAATAGTATTGTTTCAAAAGAGAATTTGTGAAGAAATAAATATTTTTATGATTAACTAGTTCGAGTGTCTTAGAAATGACTAAAGATGGGTAAGAGATTTGTTCGGATGGTAAACACTTCTCTTGAGTATTTCCCTACTTAGTAAAATGGATATATAATACTATTTGGTAGCACTCGGTTCCTTGATATCATTTTAGAGTTACTCAGGCTATATATTATGTTTTCAAAAAGGTTAAATATAAAGTATTGTTTCGAAAGGTTTTTGAAATAAAACCTGGATAATGTGTTCTCAAATATCTTAAAAGAATAGAGTTTTCAAAATAAAAGATGTCTTGATTAAAAGCGGGTTAATAAATAAAATTTTGAATTTATTGAACATCCTAGGTCAAGTAAAACCAATTTGAAATTGTATATTTTCTTTGGATATAGAAGAGTATCATACTAAAATGAATTTGAGTTATAGAATATTGATAAACTTAAGTAATGTTCTTAAGTAAAATGGTGATTCTTAAAAAGGGTAATTATAATCTTGGGAAGAAGGAACCAATGGGATTAGAATGTAGATTGTACGTAGATCATTTCTCCTTTTTTCATAGTTCTCGATCCAAGATTCGAGTACATGATTCGAGGTGCTTCACACCATTCCGAATAGATAATTATCGTCCGATATTTGACGGTGAGCGTTGATGAGGGTTCTTATATGGAACCAAAGGTTGTCTATCATAGTTTATGGCTATTCAAGGAGAATAGAGGTTTATAATTAAGAAGCCAGATCAAAGTCTGCACTAGGAAGTCGAGTAAGCGATACTAGTTTAAAAATAAAGTTATGTATTCGAGTGAGTGATCGAATCAGATTTTACATAGGAATAATCTATGTACATCATACAGATTGATGAATAGTGTTAAGTATTTCTGAGAATAGGGTTATGGTATAATTTTGGGGACGAAATTCTTTTAAGGAGCAAAGAATGTAACGACCCGCAAATTTATCACTTGGATAAATTATATTTATTTTTAAAATATTTTGATATGGGTTTAAAAGTAAGAACTAATCATGTTTCAAGTGGTAAATAGTAATAGTTATTTTGTTTGGGAAAAATATTTGTGAACAAATTACCTAGGTAAAATATTGATAATTTATAAATATCGTCCTAGGAAAAATATAGATAAAACAGTAGCAAATTGTTTTATCAATAAAAATGTTTTTAAACAATAAGGATTGTGCATGGATCTGGATTCATACACTAATATATGTATTTAAACAAGATTATGAAATAAAATAATTTATTTTTTGAAAATAAAATGTATTTACGACATCGACCGTTGATATCATCGGTTTTATATATTTCTTCGGGAATTCGAGTTAAGTGTAAATATAAATAAATGGGTTTTTATTTACAAATAAACCTATTTTAATCATTTAATAATGATGGTAAAATCGTTTTATTTTTTTTTTACCAAAATTGATAATACGTAGAAAAATAGAAAGTGTGACCGAAAAACGTTTTCCGGAATTTCGACTTTCCGACACCGGGAAGTTGTCGGGAACGTTGTTTGCCATTATGCATTGTATATACACATATATAGTAGATAACTAAGCATATAATAATACACTAATAGTATATTATCTTATGTTAATTATGCTTAGGAAGTGATGTGACAAGTCATGGTTTCAAAAATAATAACTTATATATATAAGTATATATAATTATCTCTTATCATATCTTAGCCTTGTCATCATTAGCCATCATGACCTAGAGGATGTGACTAGAGAAGGGGGGATGTGACATATGAGGGGGAGGGAGGTGGTGATGTGACTTGTCAAAATAATGACATGTTAGGATATTTTAATCTAAGGTTAGTTTGGTAATTTCCTAATTTCTTTTGTCTATAAGTACACATCCACTTCACCATATTTTCATTTGCTTTTCCATTTCCGTTTCCCTAAAGCTTTCTTCATGTTTCATAGCTTCTTATGTTAGTTTAAGTTTTTTTAAAAATCAAAAGATTTAAATTGTTTTAAAGATGCAAACTTGTTTTTAAACTCTTTCTTCTCCATTTTTCCTCTAATTTATTCGGCCATAACATTCTCTATTTTACATCAAACCAAGATTTTCTTTTTTTCAAATCTTATAAAGCTACAACTTTCGTTTTTACCACTTTTTCTAATTTCAAGCTTAGCTTTGTCAAAATATCATTTCTTTGCAGTGTACTTTTAAACTGAGAAATTCAGGTCCGAAAATAGCTCTCCTTCTTTTGACCATATCTACCTCAAATAAATCCAATTTGAGTGATTCTTTTTTTAAAATTGTAGAGAAATTTTTTTCTAAAACTTTTATTTTGATCGCTTTTCAAAATCTGAGAGTAATATGTCCAAAAATCAAGTGAAAGATGACATATTTTTAGGGTGATTTTTGGCGCATCTAAGGCATTTCAGGTTTCAAAGATTTTCGGTGAGTGAAACTACTTTGTTTTGGAAAATTTTTTGACTTTATTATGATCTGTTATTATGGTGATAATATTATGGGAAAATTGAATGGTTATTAGTTGATCGATGATGATTTGATGGATGTTATGTTTGGTATTGAATTTGAGATTTGAATGTGATGTTGTCGAGTTAGTAAGCATATAACCTTATGTTTATATATATGTGTTTCATTGTGATGTTAAAAGTATGGTAGTATGGATGTATGGTTGTGATCTAAGAACCGAAGTATGTTGAGTTGAAATAAAGTTAACAACTTTGTGTGTTGCGACGGACGTGTGATCCGATTCGAAATCAAAAACTATGTTTTCTTGTTTTAAAGTTTGGTAATTGTTTCAAAGTTTCTATCTTTGTTTCTGAGTCTCAAAAACTTTAAAAGTTATGTTTCTAAACATGAAATAAGAAATAATAAGCAAGTGTTTTCTCTTAAAGTATGTTTAAGCAAACTGCGCTCATAGTGATAGTCGTTACGGACGTAGTTCGACAAAATTATCGATTTTCGTTTTAAAACGTTTTCTTTTGAAATGGTTTTGCAAAAGTTTTCCAAACTTAATTAGTAACCTAAAAAGAGATTAAGTTTAGATTATTTAATAATTTATTCAATTAATAAAATAATTAAAGGTAATTAGTTATTAAGTAAGTGATTAGGGTTAAGTAACACTTAAGGAAGGTTAATGACTAATTATTGATTAATAAGGTTTTAATAAGTGATTAATGAAGATAAGAAGTAATTAAATGGTCAATTATTATTTAATTAAGTTAATTTGTTGATTAATTATTATTTAATTAAGTGATTATTAAATTAATTTTTAATTAATTAGGGTTTAACTAATAATGAATTGTTTAAACCTTAAATAAGATGCATTAAAAAGTTAATTAGAACTTAACTAATCATTAAGTTAATTAAAGTTTAATTATGAATTAATCTTGATTTAACTAAGATATAATTAGGGTTTAAGCTAATTGAATATACTTTAATCTTTTCAAAGCTAATTTTAAACTTAATCGGTTATGTTTTAAATCAATTTTCTTTTTAAGATTAATTGATTTTAAATCAAACGATCTCTCGTCTGGACCATTAAGGAGCCAAATGAATTAAGGTAGTGATTATAAAACGTTGACACATTTTATGGGAAGTAAGTTGACTTGTATTTAGCACAAAGGTTGAATATCAGTAACGTGATAAACACAAGGAAGTTAATTTCAATAAGCGGGTCATGATAACTTAAGCATATGGAATGTACTTCTATATGTAAAACTTTTACACCCGATAATGGATGTATCTATATTTGTATCTTGGACATCTACCTATGATTGATTGTATGTTATGTATGAATCCCTTACATATCTTATGTTAGGCAATACCCATGATATAACTTGGATAAGTAAACCCAAATTTAATGATCCATTGTAGTCATTAAGCCTCTGTTTGGTTTTGGAAGTTATATTTCATTTTCTTTTAAAATGATTTTCAAGATTATTCTATTTTGAACAAGATATTTGAAGAATGATTTGATAATTGTTCTGAATATTATATAAAGAAGTTTATGAATAACCTTGGGATATTCTTAAAAGGAGTTTTAGAAATAGTTTTGAATGTTTATAAAAAGATTTTATAAATGGATTTGGATGTCTATAAAGGGAAGTTTAATACAAGGTTTGAATAATTATAAAGAGTTTCATAAATGAGTATGGAAGTTGATAAATGTTTTGTAAACGAGTTTGGGTTAAAGCAAAAAGGATTTCATGGATAAAGGATTTTATAAAAGAATTTATTGAAAATAATTACAATAGGAAATTGAGGTTTGGGTTTCTCGAGGTTAACCTTTAAAAAAAATGATGGTATTGAACATCCATTCCACACTTAACACCGAAGAAACAGTGCTTAGAGTTATCATCCTCTCTAATTTAAATAATATAGTTAAACCCGTTTAAGAGATTTGGAAATGAGAAATCTTATAAATGTTTTGTGAATATACTTATGTAAAAAAGATAAGTATATGAATGTTGATAAATGTTTGGGAAAGGAGATTTATAAATGAAAATGATTTTGAGGCTTAATGATTGCTTTGGGTAACTAAATCTCTAGATTTTATTGTTATTACTTGATAGTTAAATAATCGACTATCAAATTTAGTGTAACGACCCGCAAATTTTAATAGTTTTAAAATTTTGTGAAATTTTATCAATTGAATTTGAAAATAAAAATTTATTATTTGGAATACGTCTATTTTAGTATAGCAACTGGTAAATTTTCATCTGATAATATTGAAGTTAATTTTTGTGAAATTTTATTTCAATTTAAATCGGTTAACAACAGTTGAATTTAAAAGTGTTTCGAAACGTAAATATGTCAACATGTGAAAATTTATTTAGAGCACTCTGAATCTGACTGCGAAATTCGTTTGGTGAAATTCGGACGTTTCTAGCTCCATTTGGATTTTTTTCGTACGGAATAGCAACGTATATCGGTACCGATTATCGACTTTTGATAGGATGATCGTACCACTGATATCTGTATACCGTTTTGATTGTCTCATCGTGCTGATCTCTGCAGTATATTTGTTTCTGTATTTTGAGGTCCGATACACGACGGAAATGTTGATAACAACCCGTTGTAACGGTACCCTTTTTAACTTTTCGCTTTCCTTCGGTTTCAAAGTTTGAAACATGTTGCCCAAACAATATTAATTTGCTTTTATGTGTCAGCTGAATCAAAGCAATGTGACCGTTGCTATTTTATTGCTTTTATATGCTTTGGATGTGATTGTTCATTGGTTCTTACTGTTATATATCTTCCTTCATATTTTTTTTTCTAGCTTTGCCTTCTTCAGATCCAATCTCCCTGTCCCATTCTTCATGTAGTGAACCCTTCCCACAGATCTTTTCCCCTCCTCTTTTCCCCTCTCTCTCCTTGCTCAACATTTCCACCTCGTTCACCTTCCATACTCGGCCTGTTCATGCCTCCACCCACGCAATACCCAAGCACTGACTTCGACAGCCTTGTCCTCCCCATGCCATAGAAGCTATGCCCTCAACAACCGATCCAACAACCTGACCCCCAACCCATCACCACAACACCCGTCTCCCCTGTTCTTTGCCGATCCTCCACCTCTTACATCCACTCCCTTGGCCATCCTAACCCGAGCATCCCGGCTTCTTACAACCCGATTGCCATCTCTACCTCGCGCCGGATCCAACCACAACCGCACCTGAACTCCCTGACGCGACTCCGCCTAGACAACCCTTCGCTCTTGTGAATTTCCCCTGCTGTCAACGACCCCATGCTCCTCTCTTGCCTTCCCGACCTCCCATGGCAGCCGTAGCATATTCCCTCTTTTTTATATGAAATTTATATTCTATATATGCATATATATTATATATTATATCAGATTTTGGTGTATATATATGTGTTGTAGTATTTTCGGTATATATATCTATTTATATATAATAGCCGAGAGTTTGATTTGTTTACAAAGTTATATAAGATGTAAATTTGTATACATATGTTGCCGTATATAGGTTATATGGATTTCGTTATATACATGTATATATAGAGTACTTTATAATATGTTCTGGTTTCCTGTTAGCTATACATTTACTGTATATTAGCTTTGACATATCATTATTAACATTGTGTTTTCATATATAGGTTAGCATTGTAGATATATCTTGAGTAACATATATTTAAGATATATAATTAAGTATATATATATATAAAAGTCCTGTTAATATCCTGAAATATGTTTTGTTTTAACAGAGTTAAAGTATAGTTTTATTATGTTAAAGTAACATATATTATATTAAGTTTTATATATATACGTTTGTTTGCATAGCTTTTATATATCATCATATATGTTTATAGTATAAAGGTTGCGTGATTCTCCTTTTTTTTATGTCAAATCGTTTCAGATTTTTATATTATAAACTGCAAATTTTAGTTTATATACAGTATATGAGTTATATTATAAGTTTGTTTTGTTTTGTTGCTCTTGTTATATTCAGCTTTCTTGTTTTATATATATATATTCTTTTCCTACAGTTCAACAGCTTTGAATGAATACATAAATATAAGTGGATCCAGATCCTTATTATATATATGTTTTAAAATTTAATATTGATTTTGTATTAAACATTGGGTTTAAAAATATAATGTGTTTGTAAAGTATATATATTGGATCTATATAATAGTTATATATATATATATATATGAATATCCTGTGGTTTAAGTTTATATCTAGACAAGTATACCATTTTGTTGTTCTGTATATATATATTCCTATAAACTCTAAGTCTATACAAGTTATTAATATCTATTCATATTCATTTTAAGTATGTATATATCTTCTATTATAACATATATATTCTCGAGCATTTAGTCTGCATATGTATGTTATTTATATATGTTAATCTATTTTGTTACTGTTGTAAGCATATATATTAATATACTGTTGGTGGTTGCTTATGTATTAGTATATATATTTATGTATACAGGTTGCACTGTAATTTTATCATGTGTTGTGTTTCAGGTTGTTGACGTTAATTTTATATTATTTCAAAGTTGATATCATTTGTGAAACAATAATGTAAGTCCTATATATATAAGCATATTAAACAGTTAGTTATATAATAATTTAATATACACAGTATTATTTCCAAGGTTGAGATGTTGCTGGTATTTCGTGTAGCTCATATATAGGTTCATATATATATATTAGACTGTATACCTGTTAGATCTTATAAAGTATATTATATATGATAATTCATCTCCTATCTGATCTGCTTTAGTTAGTATACATTATATTAAGTCTGGTCTGCATATTTGCTTGGATATGTAGAGTTGCATATGTTCAGTTATAGTGTACATGTATTTGTCTACATGTATTGTTTTCTTAAAGTTAGAAATGACATATATATATATATATATATATATATATATATATATTTAAGTGTATATTTCAAAAATTGATTTTTGGAAGATAGGTAGATAATATAAATCTGTTTCAATTTATACCAAACTGATTCGATTATTTTCATTTATTTCGATTTCTCAGCTTGTCTATTGAATTTCTGCCCATCGGGCTTTTCTTCGAAATTCGTGCCAATCTTGCTTTACTTTGGAATTCGTGCTTGGGTTCGTAATTCATTTCATCGTCAAATATCTCTAGCCTCGAAAGGTGAGCAATCACTCATGATTTACGTTCTTATATTTATTAAATTTGATTTCAATTGAAACGATAATTGAAATATGCTGCTGTTAGTTATTTAAATTGTTATATATGCTATTATCTGTAACTGTTCACCTGTGAGATATGACACCATATCCTGTTGTTTATGTATTATATTGTTATTGATGATATATGCCTATTATATTATTATCATATCTGTTATCACTCTACAAGTTCCCTGTTAGTATAGAATTCACTATGGGTTGAAATGATACATACCCGAACGGACTTTAGAATAGGAGAAAATCGTTATGGTTTGAAATGATAGACCCAAGCGATTTTCATTTGAATTGAAATTGGGATTATGGGTTGAAATGATATCTACCCGTATATATTTAAATTTCGGATTGAAATGATAAATATCCGTATCACTTAACCATATGACAGATATATATATATATATAGACACCGTTGGTCCATATATATAAATATTTTGAAAATAAATCCTATGGATTTGGAAAGAAATATATGGTTTGATGAATGTTGATTCTTAAATAATTATATATAAATGGTAATGATGTATATAGATTTAATAATAATATTTAATTTAATTAAGATTGAGTTAATACATATAATATGGTTAAGTATTTAAATTTCTATTTCAAAATAGATTTTGGTAATAATTTGAATAAGTTAAGGTTGGGAAGATAATTTTATTTAACTAAACCGATTTGAAACTTATTGAAATTGAGATTTAAGATATGATTTATAACTTGGGTTTGATTCAAGTAATTTAATGAATATTTCTTGTTTAAACAAATTTAAGGAAATATTTAGAAAAAAATGTAATTTAAGGCTAGTTAAATGATATTGAATTTATTAAGTAAATATTCCTTGATTTAATAATAATGAAGTTAAATCAAGAGTTATATGAAACTGTTAAGTGTAGCTTTGAAAATGTTGAATATTAAAGCTTTGAAATATATTGAAAATTTAAATGGTCTATTTAGAACTGAATTGAATTGATGAATTGAGCTTTGAATAAATTTGAATTTGGAATTTGAGTTGATTTGAATCGATTTGTGAGACTTGAGGAAATTATAAATACTTTACTTTATAAATTATTTAACCTATATTCACTATTTTGGAAAATAGATATATTTGAAATGAAATGATATTTGGGTTTGAAGTATAAATTAAATTGAAATGACCACGGTGTTATAGTGTATATTTCTACTTTGTAGATAGTTCCATGGATCCTTAGAGGATGGTTATCCCAAACATCCTTTGAGTTACTTGTATTTCAGTTGATATTTCACTTGAGTTGGATTTATTGATATAAGAATGTTAATCCTGACTCGAGTGTTTTGTGTTTTGCTTTACGCTCGGGTCAGACCGAGTAATACAGCATTTGAGACTCACATTTGGAGTTTGGAGCTTCCTTTGGAGATCCAACTATCGCCTCAGCTTTCAGCTCTTCTAGTTGATTTGTTCAGAGAAGTCATATGTTGTACTGAAGACTTCACTGCATTTGAGATATTCTGTTGTATTTTATTTCTAACTCTGATGTTTATATAGTAGCTTCATGAACTACTATTTTATCTATTCCGCTGCGTATTATTGTATTACTCTGTGTTTGTGATTCTATGGTTGATTTATTTACTGTATATGCTGAGTTTTGCCAAATTTTAAATTAACAATCTGATATTTTGAACTATTCAAGTCAGACATGTGTGGATTATTGTCGATTTGAATGGTCCAAAATAGTGGGTCGTTACATTTGGCCTAATTTGACTTAAGAAGTATGAATGTAAGTTCGAGTTCCCATATAAGGACTCGAATGCTTACTTCCAAAAGAACCGGGAATGAGTCAACCAGAAATTATCGGTTGTTGATACAGAGAGACCGAGATCGGATCTATATCCGAAAACCACTCCGAACCAACATGTGTGTTCGAGTGGAAGGCATCTTAAAGACGATAGAAGACTGAGCTCTTTGAAGTGCAAGGGCTACTACTACTAATCCTGAGGGTGATTCCAAAATGGATGTAGTAGAGTTAGTGCCTTCGGTTTCATTCAAACCCATAATGAACTTATATGGATGAACGTTGGCATTGCATTAGCGCTTGGAGGCAAGTGTTAGCATTCCAAAATGGATTGCTATTCAGAAAGGTAAAACGTAGCTTCAAGCCTCATCAATCGGGAATGACTAAAACATGGTATATGCAACGGGGCTATGTGGATCGCACCCATTAGGATATATCATCACCCTTCTAGATATATACACAATCATCAATGAATTCTTGTACGTGGAAGTGCTCGGTTAAAGGTTGCAAAGCAACCAGGGTGATGATATATTCGGTACTATCCAGCAAGTGATAGGCCGGTCCTGTTTTGGTAGGGGTAGTTAGGTACGACCTCGTTATATTTTTCTAGAGGTATACTGTGGCGGGCGGTACCCTAGTAGCCCAATCATTAGTTGGAATCCATTCTCCAATACGTGCCTTACATTTTCGATTGTAGAGCCTAGTATGTTGGAATGTGAAATGCAAGCATTTCAACTATTTTATCTATTTACTTTAAATCTAGACATTATGATAATATCACTGGATTTTGATATAAATGTTTTGGTTATCGTAAGGTAAAAACCCATCCTTTTTTATGTGCATTGTGGTCTTATGAGATACCCTTTGTTTGAAAAGTTTTCAAATATAAAAATCAGTTTGGTTGTTACTTGTTATCGAGTTTTACTCACGATGGTTTACCAGACTGACCCGGGCGTTATTCCATGTAATGCTTAGGTTAGACCGAGCATGTTTTCCTACGTTTAGCTGGATACTTTGGAGTTGGAGAGGAGCTGGATGGTCAAGACGTATTCACATATATTTTTACTTCTGCTGTATTATAGAGTCTGTATGTTTGTCAATGTGAGGACAGGTTTCTATAACTATCCAAAAATTTAGGATAAGTCTAATGTACTCT
The DNA here is from genome assembly GCA_030737815.1 of Allium fistulosum. Lineage (NCBI taxonomy): Eukaryota > Viridiplantae > Streptophyta > Magnoliopsida > Asparagales > Amaryllidaceae > Allium > Allium fistulosum. Next base: position 698,358,365 of record CM060904.1, read on the forward strand.
GATGTTGTATATATGAATAAAGATGTTTCATTTTTGTAAAGATCATTGTTGTATTATATATTATTCGTTGCGTTGTGAAATTCTGTGTTTAGTTTTCTTCTATCTTCTACCTTCTTCTTTCACCCTAACAAACTAGTATTTCAGGCACTTGAATGCTCGGCATGTGATACAGTGGACGTATTAGTGTCAATTTTCGAGGGTCGAAAATCCGGTTCGTTACAAAGGACGTCCGGAAAACATTGCCTATTCCATGAGTGGGATTGGCATAACATGAGTGCTTATAAGAATTTGCACGATCTGATCGTAGAGCAGGTTAGAAATGACCAACTACAGCAATATGTAAGAAGTCGAACTACTGTGGTGGAACAAGAGTAGCCATCAACTACAGCGAATGGAAATGTCCCTGAATCAAGGTCAATAATAGCCATCTCTTGATCGGGATGGTAGGGAATCGGGTTTGGTTCTTGCACTCTATTTCTGCTTTTCAATAACAAATGCAATACTGCAGTTTAGCGACTTACTAGTGTATGGGATCTCGATCAGTCCTAAGGCATGCTCTTAGCTGGATGCTAGACTGTAGTGCCCAACGTGGCAGTTATCTTGATGTTAGACTTTATATTGTTTTTGATATTTGAATTTGATTATTAAATTTCACATTGAATTTGATGACTGATATTGTTCGCTTTAAGTCCCGTCCGGAAAGACGGGATCAGAGTGCAAGAAGTAAGTCCCCCCATCGGAGAGTGGGCAGGTGGGCTTGCTTGTCGTTGAGTCCTCTCGCCAGAGAGTGAGCGGATCAGGCTCAGTAAGGGTCCAAAGTGACCATAGGCTTGATTATCGGCTCCGAACGGCCATGGATTTTATTAATGGTCCACGGAGACCATGGTTTTGATTATCGATCCCGAATAGCCATGGATTTGATTAATGGTCCGGAAAGATCGTGGATTTGATTATTGGCCCTGGATGGCCAAGAATTTTATTAATGATCTAGAGACCGCACATTAAATTAAACATTAAACAATCTAGGAAGATCGCACATTAAAATAAATATAAAACAATCCGGAAAGATCGTGCATTAAACTGAATATAAAATGATATGGAGAGATCAAGCTTTAGAATAGATACATATTTGATAAAAGGATTTGAACACCTTGTAATTAGAATACAACCTACAAATCTCGAATGAACACAGGGTGATTTTGATATGTGATGTAGTAACTTCGAATAAAAATGGAATGTTGATGATTTATAGACTACACTTAGGCAGAGTCTAGAGTTTTGGCTGTAACAGGTTTGGAGCAACCCATGATTGACAAAAGAATCCAAAAGAACAAGATGATTCGCAGCGGCTTGATCGACTGATAACTAGGAAGTTCAACTACTCATGTTCCACCGACTTCAACATTTGTTATTGACCAAAGCACACCTTCCATTCAGAAGACATACTTTAGGGAGCAAGTGTTATCCAACATTTTGACCATGCATTATTTGGATAGACTGGATGAGTCGAAATTCAAAGTTATCAAGGCAAGACGCTAGGAAAGACGACTGTGAAGCCCAAAAACCAAACACATCCAAGATTGCTAGGCAAATACTAAACCAACCCAAGACCAGAGAAGCAAGATCCCACCAAAGTAGTGGGTCGGTATCGACCCAACACCCTGAGTCGGTACCGATCCAAGAATGCTCCTCCTAGTCCGTCTTCTGCCTACGTGCGCTACTTGATATCAAAAGCCTATCCAAGGGTTGTTTTGTTGATCCAATGCAATTCTTTATCGATCTCCACAAATTCTTGAATCAGCAACTCTGTTCTTTCGTGGATCCATCATTTGGGCTAAGAAACAAGCTAACATTGGTGCAATCAACTATAGAATCATGTAGCTAACCACAAGATGAGCCAAAGCAAAGATTTCAAGATGACCAGATTGGCAATCTTTTGGGTCGGTACCGACCAAGCCCTTGGAGTCGTACCGACCCATATAAGTTAATGAGGTAGCATCCTACTTTGGTGGAGAAATCGTCTAAGGCATGGAAAACGAGGTAGAGATCTGCTGGACGAGATTTTAGGCTCCCAAACTGTATAAATAGGAAGGCAATGCTCATTTTTAGGACATTTTGGTTCTTTCACTCCTTTCTCTAATTTCTTGTAATCTCTGTCGAAGTTGTACCGACCCATAAGAACTTCTGCCTCCAAGTCAGAATATAAGAAATAAAATCATCAAGTGGACGTAGGCCAAGCTTAGCCGAACCACTATAAACTGTTATGTGCTCCCTTTCTTGCCATTTTTCATTTATTTTATTTATTTTTCATTCTCCATTTAATCATTTGGGTGTTTGTGCTATTTTTGGTTCAAACACTCATATATCCTTTATTCTTCAAAAATCATTATCACTGCATGAAATTAAAATCCTTTCTCCGGTATCAGTTAGTTACTTAAGAAATGTTACTTAAGAAATAAACCAATTACAATACCACAACATCACACACACACACATATATACACACACAAACACACCCCTTCACATATGTAACCAATATAGTAGTATACCCTGCAAAGTGCACTGCTAAAATCGAAGATATTTAAGGTAATTAATAAGTGCCTCTAGTAATATGAATAAGGATGAACATGTATTTTAGTGTCTTGAACAATATATAAGTCACATAAGATTTTTCCATTAACTAATAAGACATTCAAATATAATCCTATTGTGTATCAAAATAAATTAATGATATAAAAATTAAGTATAATATTCATCTCAATATAAGATTAAAAATTATATTTATTATATGAAAATCTTAGAGTTGCAAGCACACAACTCAATTTTTAATTCAAAATTAACTTGATGTATTAGATGGCCTAAACCAGTATAATAATCCTATGGTTTCTAAAGAAGAATCATGCAAAATCGTAGGGTTGTAATAATATGACTTGACTGTTCAACCAAAATCAAAGTAATCTACTCAAAACAGAGTAGACCTATGTCAATGCATACAATTAAAGGAAAAATTAGGCTTCCAAAAACGACAGCCAGTGACCAAAGTGCCTAAGCCAAAATTCAAAAAACCGATCATATAAACGACAAACTAAACCGAGATTAATATATGTTGCACCCCATTACATCCTTAAGCCCTACCCAACTCCCCATGAGAACTATAATCTAACTCCCCCTCGTCGCTTATAATTTAACTCTTTAATGCGACATATAATCTAACTCTCTATATGGAGTACAATCTAACTACCTAGTGTTGGGTATAATCTAACTCGTATACATGGAGTACAATTCAATTCCATAGTGCAGAGTATAATCTAACTCCCACCCATGGAGTATAATCTAACTTCCAAATGGGAGTATAATATAACTCTCCTTTGCAGAGTATAATCTAACTCTCTCTTGCAGAGTATAATCTACTCTCTATGTAGAGTAAAATCTAATTTCCCATCACAAAGTATAATCTAGCTCCCTAACATCGAGTATAATTTAGAGTTAAAGATGCACCCTAGGGGCAATTAAATAATTTAATTATATAAGTTAACTCTTATAGAGAATCTTGTTTGAAATAGAGTAATCTTTTAGTTTAATTTTATATCGTATATATTGTTGTATTGAGATATAAATAATCTTATAAATACAAGTAGAAATTCCTTAGGAAAAGTAGTTAATCGATTGTAGTTATGAATGTGTTTGAAACCAATTGAATTGTATAAAATAAATATTTGTCATTAAATGTTCCTAGTTAAGATGTATCGACAGCGGGATAGTGATATGTCCGTTGAGACTTGTGTACATGACATTCTCCAGATGATGGACGGTGAATTACTCATGACCATATGTGTAATTATTTAGAAAATTATAGAACAACTCACTAGAGTCAACATGTTAAATGTTCAATAAAAGATCTCACATGACGATGTGCAATAGTGTAACAACCCTGGCCGAGATTACCTAAAATTAATATTTAAAATATAATTTATGTTTATCTTAATTAATTTTAAGATGAATTTGGGGAATTTTAATTGTTAATTTTCAACTTTGAAATAGATTTGGGATTAATTAAATTGGATATTTCATAAAAATATTCTGTTGTGTAACTTGAATCTTATATTTGGTAATATAAGATTAATCTTGGAGGAAAATAAGAATTTAGTAAGATATATGGAAAATAATTTTATAATTAAGATAAAAATAAAGATATTTCATTCACTTATTTATTCGAGTGAAAATTAGTGATAGACATTTTCCCTTTGAAACCATTGCAACAAAAATGCAACAAATTTAATAGAATTGTTAATATTGATATTTATTGTTAAAAATGAGATTTTTTGGCAACTAATACTTTATTTTATCAAAATAATTAAAAAAAACTTTTATTTGCAAAAGTTTTATTTAATATTTTTCAAAACACCTATATATCGATAAAGAACAGTAACTTTTGCTATTTTGGTGTTTGTCAACTTTTGAGGAATCAATATATGCTATATATATAACATAGTTTAAAAGTGTGAAATAAGTGTTTTGTGAATGATAGAGTTTTATTCAACCATTTATCTATAAGAAAGGATTTGTAGTTAAATAATTTCCATTTCAAAATTATTCCAACAAAGTATTATGAATTTAATTAAAAAGAGCAATTTTGGGATTTATTGTAAAATGAGATTATACAATTATTAAACCATTTTTATTAATAACATGAGAACAACTTTTGATTTCAAAAGTTGTATTGAGTTTATAGAATATCTCGATATTTATGGTATTGGAAATTTGACATGTTGATTATTTTATTATAATTTTTGAAATCAATTTATAACTCATAAAAAATTGTTTAAGTGTAATTTGAGGTTTTCTATAAGGAGAAAATAAAAGAAAATAATAACCTATCTTCTTATTGGGTACATGGAGCATCCAAGGCCCATGTAGTAGGGATTAGTAAGGAGGAATGAACAAATAAATTCATTTTTCTCACTTCAGTTCTAAAACACTAAAAACCTGAAAGCTGTATCTCCTAAATTCAAAACCCTAGAAATTAAATTATCCCCAAATTCAAGCTGAAATCAAAAGGAAATTAATTAATAAGTGAAGAAATCAAAGCAAGGTAATCTCCTTCATCTCCTAATATCTCTATTGGAGTTTTAATCTCAGTTCCTCATCTTGGTTGTAATCTCGCTTTTGTAATTTCTGAAATTAAACTATCTAGTTGTCATGAGAAGCTAGCCTAGGAGAATCCAGGTCTTTTGCTTCCAATTCAAGTTCAAATTCGGTGAGTTAATCTCACACTTCTAGCTCATAGATGAATGCTTATCGCTATTGTTGTTATGGATGAATTTGCTATTGAATTGACCTCAAATTTTTTTTGATTTTCTTATCATATGAAACTTGATTTTCTATTCGATGAAAACCCACTTCATATGATCACGAATTTCTTACCATTGTAGTTGTTTTTATGCCCGCATGTTAGCTAATTCAGTGTATTTGAGGTCAAGGCGAAAATCAGCGAAGAAACCACAGCCAACAATCGGAGCACCACCGGAGGCACTTGGGGCACATCCCAAGCGTGCCAACCAGTGCACCGGCATGATGACCAGTGGACCTGGGCTGAGACTCAAGTCTCTCCATTTCGGGCTCCGTTTGTTCCCATTTGCTCCTCCGTTCGCCCGTTTGACCGCTTAAGCCTAATTGCTTGATTTTGGTGCTGATTTCAATGCTATTTATAAATTTTGATATATAAATTTGAGAAGTCATTTTACCATAGAAATGCTCTATGATTCATGGAGTTATACATAACTTTTCGATGCACGTTTTCAAATTGAATTTATAAAAGGCTGATTTCTAAATCAAACCGTTTTATGGAAATCATTTTAAGTATAAATCTAATTTCTATATAAAGAATTTTAGAAATATATATATACATATATATTATTTATTTATTCTTATTAACAATGGTTTTAAAGATGATTTGGAGTAATGGTTTAAAAGGTGTACTTATATATATATATATATATATATATATATATTTCCGCTATAAACAATATTGTATAAAAATGATTTTAAAGTGAAATATTTTATAAAATTACAGGACATCAATCGAATGGGGAATTGATTTAAATGGTTAAATAAAATGAATGGTATGGAATGCTCGCGTTTGCTTTACTGGTTAATTCTTGGACTTACTCGATTGAACTATTGATACACACAAGTGGAGTTTACTATCGTATAGTAAACGTTTGAGTAAACCCGTATGGTATGGGACACATTGTTGTTATCTATTCAGTTGCAATATGAAAGTACATAACACTTATATCGATGAGTTTATGACTCGCTTTTGGAGTTTATAGGACTTGTTCCTATCTTGGAGTTTATAAGACTTGTTTCTATCATGGAATTTATAGGTCTCGCACCTATCTTGGAGTTTATAGGTCTCATAACTATCTTGGAGTTCTATAGGCTCTCGCCTATCATAGAGTTGTTATGGGAATTATATCCGCCTTGGAGTTTATAGACTCATACATCTATCTTGGAGTGACTTGCATGTAGGTGAATTTATTCACTAATCTTGAAGTTTTGGCGCCTTTCTCTTTTTATGTGATTTTTTGGATTTCTGTTATGATTTTTAGATTCGATGTTATTTGTGTTATCACCAAATGCTTTTGGGGGTTTTGCTTTTAGAAGCTATTTTGGGTTTTGATATTTGGTGATTACACACTTGAAGTTTATTAAAGCATTCTTGTTGTTAGCCAATTCTTGGCTTTGTGTTCATATTTGAGATCTATATCATTACATCCATTGTTTATCTTACTTAACCCATTCATTATAGTCTAGACCGACCCGTTTAATATATTATAATACTCGAGTCAGACCGAGATATTTCATGTGCTCCAGTTTGATAGTTCTAGAGAGGTTGTCACTCCAGTTTGTTAGGAACTAAGATGTTGGTTTTGATGACAACAACCTTTTTAACTTATCTTATTATAAATATATACTAACACTATTGTCTAGATAGATATGTATATGTAGGAACTATGCAGGATATATATATGTAGGTATTGATTACTGAAGACTAATCAGTATAAAGACTCAAGACTCAAGATTCAAAATGGAGATATCAAAATTGAAGACTCTAGAGTATCAAGATCAAGATTTCAAGATAAGTGTCTAGTTTTTGTTAAAACTTCATAATAGCACAGAAATCTTCATTCCAAATTTCATTTGGGATGAAACCCATTTCTATCTTCTTAGTGGCTTACAAACCCACGACAAGTTGCTTACAGACCTACGAAAAGTGGCTTACAAACCCACGAACATCCTGGTTTTGTACAAGTTCTTGAGTCCTGATGCGATGAGATATTCTGCAGGAAGAAGCTTGCAAAACTACTTCAAAATGGTTTTTCAAAATGAGTTTCAAAAACTGCTTTTTAAAATGTTTTAGCCTTAAAAATTATCTTTTCAAATGATTTTCAAAAAGATTTTTTAGCCTTAAAATATTCTTTGTTTTTGTTTTTAAATAAACTCTTGTTTTAAACTTCGTTTGTTTTTAAAACTATCTTCTGATTTTTAAATATTCTTTTATAATATATATATATACTTAAGATTTAAAATCAAATTTATATATACATTCTAAAAATATATTTTTCAACTCTTCTTTATTTTAAATCATAGGAAAATTAGTTTATTTTACTCCAGAATCATTTCATCTTGTTTTCCTTTCAATACCATTTTCAAAACAAATTTTACATTGTTTTTAACTAAGGGATGTCGACATCATAGGATACCCCATGTCAAAATGGTGGCCGTTAAATTCAAAAATTTCAATTTTCAAAAGAAGTGTCTATTCGTTTAAATCTCTTCATGAATGGTTATGACCGTTACTGGTCTATAAATAGCCTTCACAAACGAATTTTTTAACTAACTATTTTCTTATTTTCTTCACTCCTTCTTCTCCACAAATCCACATTCTAAAATTTTCATATTTTTAAGATGGTGCCGAAATTCTGCCGAATTTTCAAGTGAATCAAATTAGAATCTCATTCTTGTTTGATTCTCTGCCCTCTCTCAAAGACCAAAGTGCTATTCAGAGTTATAGGATCAATTTGTAATCAAACGTTTATCGAGTCTCTCTATAAGGTGTGGTTGTGCCTGGAAATCAATTGGGTGATCTTATATCCCGTAAATCAAGAGAGTTTGCCCCGGACTCGAAGATAGGAGGGTACCTCAAGGCCTTTAGAAATTGAGGGTTGTAATCTCGACATTGGTATAATAAAAATCTGTACGAGGTGTTTGCCTTGGTACAGGACTGGACGTAGGGTAACTCCGAACCAGTATAAATCCGGTGTGTTCTTTCCTTTTACTGCTTTTTATTTACTTTCTGTATCTATGTTTGATTCTGTGATTGTTCTGTGATTAAGTTCTGCATTTGTTTATATCATAATTTTTAAATTAGTTCATATAAGTCTTAGAATCCATTAAACACTATTAACCCCCCCTCTAGTGTTAAATTAGCCTTAAGATCCTTAATCCGCACTCCCTTACAATTGGTATCAGAGCGAGGTTTTCATAGTTTTCATAATCTGAAACTTGAAAATTATTTTAATGGCTACCAACACTGGTAATGTCAACTTTGGCACTAGTTCTATTAACACTAACACTAGTTCATTAGTAGAAGGTCAGTCTACTGTCAGACCACCATTTTTCAATGGCAGTAATTATGCATATTGGGCTTGTAGAATGAAAATTTATTTATAATCAGTAGGATTAGACACTTAGAATATCACACAAACTGAGTATGTTGAACCAACTACCGATTTTTCCCAGTGGACTACTGAGCAAAAGGGTGTTGCATAAAATAACTCAAAGGCCATGAATATATTATTTTGTTCACTATATAGGAATGAGTTTAATAGAGTGTCTATTTGTAAGTCTGCATTTGAAATCTGGAAAACTATGCAAGTTACTCGTGAAGTAACAAGCAAAGTTAAACAGACTAAAATTTCCATATTAACTAATCAGTTTCAATTGTTTAAAATGCATGCAAGCGAGTCCATTTTCGACATGTATTGTTGATTTCAAGATATTGTTCATTCACTAATTGCACTGGGAAAAAGCTTTTCGGAGGAAGACCAAGTCAGAAAAATTCTAAATTCACTCACTCCAGAATGGGATCAAAAGACACTTGCAATCGAATAAGCAAATGATATCAGTTTAATGATAATAGAAGAATTGATTGGGAATTTGATGTCTTATGAAGTTCAACTGCAAGGAAGAAGAGAAAACAAGGTTACAGAAAAGAAGTCATTAGCATTCCATGCAACAATTAAAGATTCGGAACCAGACAGTGATGAGGAGATTGCTTTCATGATAAGAAACTTCCGGAAATTCCTAAAATATAAAAAAATGAATAATTACAAAAGAAATGATCAAAGAAATTCTAGAAATAATACGGAGAACGTCAACAATGATAGATGCTACAATTGTAATAAAGTCGGACATCATAGGAAAGATTGTCTGTATCCAGATAAACAGTTGTTCCCTTCAAACAATGATTCGTCAAGGAAAATAAAGAAAGCATACATAACAACTCTTGATGACTCAGACTCATCATCTAGTAACGATGAACAGAAGACGGATAATTCAAATATGTGTTTCACTGCTATTCATGAATCAGACGATAATGGGAGTATGGATCTAAAAATAGGTACGCATTTACATTATTTTTATTTTTTCTTATTTGAATGGATTCTTGTTTTCTTGCTTGATTTTTTAAATTCCTTGAATTTTAAATTCAAATTTAACCCTTGAAATTTGAATTTTAAATTCAAAATTAATATTATTTTAATAATATTTTAAATATTAAATAATTAATATTTAAGTATTATTATATTTAATGTTATCATAGGAATTATATAAGTAGAATATATGATATAATATATACATTTATAGAAATTAGGAATAAACACTTGTCCTTTGATTCAATAGCTACATGTCGACATACCTGGATACCCCATGTCGACATGCCCCTTAGAAATTTGATTTCAAAATTTGAATTCAAACTTTTGAATTTCCCTCCACCTTTTCACCAACTTCAATGCTCTGGAAAGATGCCTCTTGACCAGAGAACATGTCTATAAAATCTCTATTTAATTCACTTTCCTTATCATCACTTTTCACTTTTATTTCAAATTTCAAATTTATCTTCATTATCTTCAACTCCTCTCAAACTTCTTCAATGGCCTCTTCAAGCACTCCTAACACCATTAGACTTCCAAAAGCTATCAAAATCATTCTCTTTAATGACCTGGAAGCTATCAAAGCTTACATCAACTATGTAAACTTTGGTAAAATTCATACAGGGAAATTTGCTATTTTTGAAGATTTTCCTTCTTATGAAATTGAAATTTTTTTTCAACAATGTTCTATTCTTAGTGTAGTAGATAACAAACAAAATGATTTTGTATGTTATCCAAATCTTGTTAAGATGTTTTGTGTGAATTTAAATCGTGGTTTTTATGATGGGCAAGATGGACAAATTTGGAGTAGTGTTAAAGGAACACAAATAGTTTTGGATTGTGAAATTTTAGGAAATTGTAATACCCCAAAATTTTGTGAAAAATCATTTTTGTAAAATGATTTAATTTTGAAATATTTAGATTTAAATATGGTGAAATTTCTGGAATAAATAGTGTGCAAGTATATGTGTGCACGTGCACACTGAAATGGCACAAGAAAGAACTCCAGATTTCTTGGATTTAAAACAAGAATTAAAGAGCAATACAAACATGATTTTGCAACATGGTTATTTGATTTCTGAGATTTTATGGGTCATCTTAGAAAATAAGAAAAGTAAGTTTTACTTTAGATCAGTAAACAAATTTATTTAAAACCCAGAAAAGAAAATAATATATATATATTTGTAAACTTGTATACATATAGGTGCATATGTTTCTGAATTTAAAAGAGGAATTAAAATAAGCCTAGATAAGATATGTATACAAATATACATTTTTAAATACTGAAAAGTACATATATATATTAGCAAGTGAAACCATAACATTAAAATGACATGAAATGTGATACAAGTCAATATGCTTGTGTAGGCAAAAATAGCAAAGGAGATTTTCAGAAATAATTAAAATAAATAGAATAGTCACACTTTTGACATGACTAAGTGAGTGGCCATTTTCTGAAAAAGTAAAAGAAAGAAAATGCAGCCTTTAAATTGGTTAATATGGCCGGGGTAATATGAATGAAAAATGCATGATGCTAAGCCAGGACAGAAATGGAATTCTGTTTCAATAAAACCCTAGAGGAAAATTGCTTATAAATAGGCAGTTTAGCCAGTAGAATTATTTTACCCCGAGCTGCATAAAAATAAGAAAAGAAGAAGAAAATATTGAAAGGAAGGATAAAACACTCAAACAAGAATTTTCTGGATTAATAAGAAGAAACATTTAGGTGAGTAATCTCACTGAGTTCATGGCATTAAGACCTGAGTTGAGGCAGCCACTTTTTATATTGCCATTTATGTATTTCTGGTTTTGATGTATATGATTTCATCAATGCTTTTTGAATGTTTTATTTTAAATCTGATATGATTTAATATGGATGATTTTGATGATCTTTGATTGGTTGAGACATTTGTCTTTGGATGAGTATCATACTGTTTTATTTATACTCATAAATGTTAAAGTTTAGGATCTTAAAAATTATATAGAGAATACTCTCAACTGTTATAGATCTATGGCATGGAAACCTTATAAAAATGATTGGAGCTGCATTATACTTGGTATAAGTGCTGAGGCTTGAAAAGAAAAATGTTAAGGGTGCAATAGAAATTTTCTAAGTGCTGAGCCCTTAATCAAAAAAAAAAACCCACAAGCTAAAATTATGATTGAACCAGATCTTGAATCTGAATCAATCATAAAGGCTTGCAGATCAGTATAACATGCCATGCCTCTTTTACAGTTGAAAATGTTCTTATATTTACTAAGATCAAGACATATTGACCCCATTTAGGAAATGACTGTCTGATTATTTCTGAGGGGAAATTATGCTAGAAGAAATTATGGATGTTTCCATGTTTGCAGTGTCATGTTCACTTAGCATATTTGATGTTAGGATTTAAGACAATACACTAGTAAATAAACTAGGGAAGGGAAGGCCAAGATGACTGCTGGAATGCTTGTCATATTTGAAGTATGCAAGTTGGCACATGGTTTGTTTAAGCCCTGAGATCTTTGTGCAATGATGTGAATTAGTTCATTGCAATGTGTCCCAGTGATTCCTTAATAGCAGATGAGGTAGGGATTTAAATTGAATATTACAACCTGTAAATGAAGAAATAGGAATATGGATATTTCTTAGGTTGAATGGTATGGAACCAAGATGATTCCAGTGAATGAAATTGTTGCCAGTAGATAATTATGTTTGTATGATTATGTGTGCAAGTGAAGGAATGATAGATGAATATATCATACCTGAATCAACTTAATTATACTATGTTAGAGTAATTGATAGCAGAAACTTGCTTAAATAACAAGTCAGTACCCTTACATTCTCTATTGCTTAATATCATGAATGAATTGATGTTACTCATACCAGATCATAGATCTGACCCTTGTTTGCTCATGGCATCTGGGGTGTCTCATTTTAAAATGAGGCAGCCACTTATGTTCTTTCAGGTAACCCAGGCACTAAGTAAAAATGAAGTTATGGCTTTTATGGAGGAGTGAATGAACATGCTAGCTAGTTTCAATAAGAGCTTAAATTGATTATATCTGCATGTATTCAGGAAAAATATTATGTTTCTAAGATTTCCAGTCATGTATTGAATATTTTATGGTTAGTGATCAAGTTGCCCTTATGATCTGTAAAGTGTCAGATTAAAATTTGTTGTTCTGTTGAAATGGTTGTGTGTTAAGGTTTGATTTGTTTTTGAGGTGGTGTCTGAAATATAAACAAGAGAAATATGCTCAAGTAGGTTCATATAAATAAAAATCTGGAAGAAATATACAATTATGTGATAGCATAATTCATATATGTATTAGCTAATCTTGTGACATAACAGAGCACTGAGTTTTAGAACTAAAATCTGGATTTAGCAAGAAGTAAACTTAAAGGATTTTATTTTCTTTTTACTGAAATGCTTTGTAAATAAATCTGAATTCATTTCTGAATTGAATTAGGAAAAGTAAAATGTTTTTCTAAAAGCTTCAGATAGAATGAAATGAAAGGTATCTCCATTGCTTTGAACTAATGTGGTAGATACAGGATCCATGAGTTAACCAGCTCTAAATGAATGAAGTATTGGTTGATCATGATAGATTGTATTCTGAGAATAAAAGTGCATTTCAAAGCTTAGTACCTTTAGTAATTGTTTCACCCAGTTTTCTGGAAAATAAGCAGAGATATTGACATGTACATGTATATCTGTGTACATGTTGATATTTGAGCAAAAATATAATTATAATTCCTAGAACAGCTATAGGAATGGGATTCAAAAATAGTAAAGTAAGAAGAATTGTTTTGTATGTTAGGTTATAGGCAAACATTAAAAATATATGTACAAAGGTAGGTAGATATCAGATTACAAACCATACAGGAAAAAAAAAAAAGAAAAACAAAAATTATGTTTGAACTGACCTGCATAGTACTCGAACCAGTGACCTCTTGTGTATAAGTTAGGCGCGTTTCCATTACGCCTAGATGTTGCTTGTGTTCACTTAGGATCCACTTTCTTTTATACTGAATTTGATATTATCCAGACTTTAACATAATCATCTATATTAAAAGCTTGTTTACCACTGATTATTACTTGATCATTTCTAAATTATAATGACAGTCTAAAATACATGTTTCCAGTGGATTTTAGGTCCAAAAATCAGGGTGCAATAATTAATCTGAAGTGCTAAAAATCTAAATCAAACAGGATGTTCTTGTACAAAAAAAAAAGATAAAGTATATACTCTGAATTTAAACAAGAAGAACACATACATCTTCATATGTATGTGTATGTTATTAGATATACACTGATATATTTATATTGGTAAGTTATTTTGATCCTGGATATATTTTGTTTATTGGAAAAAGAAAATGACCTTGGAAAAGTTATTTGCAATGAATGATATATCTATATATCATCTCTTAGCAAAAAAAAAAATCCTTATGAAATTAGGGTGGAAATAGGAGGGTCATTTCAGTTGGTATCAGAGCACTTGGTTGCATTGATTGTTAAGTATTATAGAAATGTATTATGTCTGTTTGTTTTGGATGAAATAATTTAGATAAGAAATTAGAAATTATAGAAGCACTCATAATATACTAATACCATTTACCCAGAATTTAGTTAGCAGAACATGGTAGGAAGAGGATCTCATCGCAATGCAGGAACCAGTGCACCTCAAATGCTTGATATGCAAGAATTTGTGAGGGTTTTAAGAGATGGAATTGGGCATAGGCCTGAGAACCCACATGAAGAGCTTTCAAAACTACTGAAGACTTATTCCAATTTGGGAGGCAAGAGTTTTGAAGGAACAGAGAGTGTGATGGAAATTCAAGCATGGTTGAGAACACTTGATAGGATTTTCAATGACATGCAGTTGGATGACCAAAGAAAGAGGCAAGTAGCTTCTAGACAACTGAAAGGGGTAGCTTTAAGCTGGTGGGAGGTGATCATAGCTGGAAGGAATGAAAATGAAATCACTTGGGATCAGTTCAAGGAGATGTTGGAGGCAAGATTTGTACCAGCATCAGCCAAGACCATTTTGCTTGAAGAATTTATCAAACTTAGGCAGGGAACTTTGAATGTCACTGAATACACTCAAAAGTTTGAGGGGCTATCTAATTATGGAGCAATGCTAGTGGCAGATGAAGCATCCAAGAATGATAGGTATATAAAAGGGCTGAACCCAGGACTTAGCAGAGCTATGCTACCATATGCAGATAGAACATTTGATCAAGTAATTGATCTGGCTTTGAAACTGGAACAACATGACAAAGAAAGAGAGAAATATAGGAATTTTAAGAGCAACAACAAGAAGGATAAGGGAAGATATCACCCTTATGATAAAAAGAAGGAGGAGGCAGACAACAGGAAGAGTAAAGATACTAAAGCCAATGATACTAAGAAGAAATTGGTTTGCCATCATTGTGGAAAAGAAGGACACATCAAACCAAGGTGCCCAGAGTTAAAAGGAGGAGCCTTCAAATTCTACCTATGTGGGAAAGAGGGGCATATGAAGAGGAACTGTCCTGAGAATAAACAGCAAGGGAAATTGGCAACTTTGGAAGGAAAAGGCAAATCTGCAGTGAAAATTGATGCTGAAAATCATGGCCAAGTGGAAGGTACATTACTCATTTGTGCCATACCCATACCAGTAGTATATGATACTGGAGCAACACACTCTTTGATTTCCTATGAATTAGTTAAAGTGTTAAAATTAAACTGCAAATTGGTTGAAACCCCATTGCTTGTACAAAGTCCCCTAGGGAGTTCTAGTGTTTTGAACATGAATTGTGTGGATGTGGAGTTAAACATAGGAGGAAATATTTTTATTTCCAATTTATATGTTTTAAATTACCCAAATATAGGAGTTATATTGGGGGTAGATTGGTTAAGGCAATTTAAAGCCATAATTAATTTAGACTCATCCACCATATCATTGCAAGATTCTAGAGGCCAGAGAATCACAGTTCTATGTGAAATAGCTAAGGAAGGGAAATTGTATCATTTAGTTGACTTAGAAAAAGATCTGAGTGAACTAACCATTGAAGAAATTCCCATAGTTAATGAATACTTGGATGTGTTTGGGGAAGTTAAGGGTGTTCCACACCACAGACCAGTTGAGTTCCAAATTAATCTCATTCCAGGAGCAAGTCCAATAATCAAGAAACCTTATAGAATGGGGCCAAGTGAACTGAAAGAATTGAAAAATCAGTTGGAAGAATTAGAAGGCAAGGGATTTATAAGGCCAAGCAATTCTTGCTGGGGTTCTCCAGTAGTGTTTGTAAGAAAACATGATGGTACCTTGAGAATGTGCATAGATTACAGAGAACTAAATAAAGTGACCATCAAGAATAAATACCCATTGCCTAGAATAGATGATCTCTTTGACCAACTCAGTGAAGCTAAAATATTTTCTAGGCTAGACTTAGCATCAGGATTCCATCAAATGAAGGTTGAAGACTCAAGTGTTAAGTATACTGCATTTAACACAAGATATGGCTTATATGAATTTTTGGTCATGCCATTTGGTTTGACAAATGCTCCTTCATATTTTGTTGATTTGATGAATAGAATATTTAGAGATTATCTAGACAAGTTTGTACTGATTTTTATTGATGACATTTTGATTTATTCTAAGACAGTGGAAGAGCATAAAAATCATTTGCATTTAGTTTTGTCAAGACTAAGGGAAAATGATTTAAAGGCAAAATTTTCAAAATGTGCATTTTGGAAAGAAGAAGTGCATTTCCTTGGGCATGTCATCTCTGCCAAAGGAATATCAGTAAACCCTAACAAAGTAGTGGCAATCCAAGCATGGAAAAGGCCTAGCACCATCAGTGAGATTAGATCATTTATGGGGATGGCAGGATATTATAGGAGATTCATAAAAGATTTCTCAAAAATATCATCACCACTTACCAATTTAACTAGAAAGAACCAAGCCTTTGTATGGACAGAAAAATGTGAGCAAGCTTTTATCAAAATAAAAGAAGCCCTGATTGATGCACCAGTATTGAGAGTGCCAGAAGGAAATGAAAATTTGGTTGTGTACACTGATGCAAGTGGCTCTGGGTTAGGGGCTGTGTTGATGCAGCAAGACCAGGTGGTAGCCTATGCATCTAGGCAATTAAAGCCACATGAAACCAGGTATGCAACCCATGATCTTGAACTAGCAGCAGTTGTGTATGCTTTGAAACTTTGGAGACATTATTTGTTAGGTGCCAAATTCATTTTGTACACTGATCATAAGGCACTGAAATATTTATTCTCACAAAAAGATTTGAACATGAGGCAACATAGATGGGTAGAGTTCCTAGCTGCCTATGACCTAGATATACTGTATACACCAGGCAAGGCAAATAAAGTTGCAGATGCCTTGAGTAGACAACATGCCAAGGTAGCCATGTTGATGATGGAAGAGTTTAGGGATTTGTCTATACTTACTGATTTGGAAATTGAGGAAAACAGTGAGGAACAAATGATGCCTATTGAAGAAGGTAAAGGTAAAGGAAAATTAAGTATGATATCTCTGCAATCAGATTTACTTCTTAAGATTGGACAAATGCAGGAACAAGACTTAAACATGATGGAAAAGAAAATGCTCATATCAAAAGGGGAGGAAGTAATAAATTATCAAATTGATAAAAATGGTTATTTAAGGAATAAAAATAGGATATGTGTTCCAGAAAATATAGAATTGAAAGAGGAAATATTAAATGGGTACCATAGGAGTAAGTACTCCATACACCCAGGTAGCACCAAGATGTATCAAAATTTGAAAAGAAATCTTTGGTGGAAGGGGATGAAGTCAGATGTGGCCAGATATGTTGCAAGGTGCATGACTTGCCAACAAGTCAAGGCAGAGACACAAAGGCCATCAGGATTATTGCAACCCCTTAGTATACCACAGTGGAAGTGGGAGGATATATCTATGGATTTCATAGATGGTCTTCCTAGATCTAAGAAGGGAAACACAAGTATATGGGTAATAGTGGATAGGCTAACTAAGGTAGCACATTTTATCCCAGTTAAAACAGAAAGAAATGCTCCAAAAATTGGCTCAAATATTCATGAAAGAGGTAGTAAGGTTGCATGGCATACCCAAAACCATTGTGAGTGATAGGGATACCATCTTCACCTCAAGATTTTGGAAAAGTTTTCAAGAGGCTATGGGGAGTGAATTGTGCTTAAGCACTGCCTACCATCCACAATCAGATGGTCAAACTGAGGTGGTGAACAAAGTCTTAGAGGATTTGTTGAGAGCATGTACACTGGACTTTGGAGGCAACTGGGAAGACCACCTCCATCTAGCTGAATTCACCTACAATAACAGTTACCAAAGCACCATAGGGATGGCACCATTTGAAGCCTTATATGGCAAGCCATGTTTATCACCTATATGCTGGGTAGAGGCTGGAGAAAGGGCTATTCTTGGACCTGAATATGTTAAAGAAACCACAGAGAAAATTGGGTTAATAAGAAAAAGAATAGCAGCAGCTCAAGATAGGCAAAAGAAATTTGCAGATAGGAAGAGAAAGCAAGTGGAATATGAAGTGGGAGACTTTGTTTTCATCAAGATTTCACCTATGAAGAAAGTCATGAGATTTGGCAAGCAAGGTAAGCTTACACCAAGGTATGTTGGACCCTATAAAATTCTGGAAAGAATTGGTTCATTGGCTTACAAATTAGAACTACCAGAGGAGATGAAAGCAATGCATAATGTTTTTCATGTGTCCCAACTTAGAAAATGGGTACATGATAAGGAAGACATTTTGGAAAAGCCTACCAAAATTCAAATAAATCCTGACTTGGTTTATGAAAAAAAACCAGTGGGGATTATAGCCAAGGAAGAAAAGAAATTAAGGAGCAAAACCTTGAAACTAGTTAAGATCCAGTGGAGTAGTGATCCTAATGACTGCACATGGGAGTTAGAGGATAAGATTAGAATGGATTATCCTAAGCTTTTTGCAAATTAAAAGGTAATTTTTTTTTTCTTCTGAAAAAATTATTTGTTATGCATGGTTGATATGGTTGAATTTGTTTGCTTATGCATATATTTGATAAGTTTTCAGAAAAGAAAAATGATGCTTACTAAATGTTAGAAAAATTGTGAGGACACAATTCCTAAAAGGAGGGGTGAATGTAATACCCCAAAATTTTGTGAAAAATCATTTTTGTAAAATGATTTAATTTTGAAATATTTAGATTTAAATATGGTGAAATTTCTAGAATAAATAGTGTGCAAGTATATGTGTGCACGTGCACACTGAAATGGCACAAGAAAGAACTCCAGATTTCTTGGATTTAAAACAAGAATTAAAGAGCAATACAAACATGATTTTGCAACATGGTTATTTGATTTCTGAGATTTTATGGGTCATCTTAGAAAATAAGAAAAGTAAGTTTTACTTTAGATCAGTAAACAAATTTATTTAAAACCCAGAAAAGAAAATAATATATATATATTTGTAAACTTGTATACATATAGGTGCATATGTTTCTGGATTTAAAAGAGGAATTAAAATAAGCCTAGATAAGATATGTATACAAATATACATTTTTAAATACTGAAAAGTACATATATATATTAGCAAGTGAAACCATAACATTAAAATGACATGAAATGTGATACAAGTCAATATGCTTGTGTAGGCAAAAATAGCAAAGGAGATTTTCAGAAATAATTAAAATAAATAGAATAGTCACACTTTTGACATGACTAAGTGAGTGGCCATTTTCTGAAAAAGTAAAAGAAAGAAAATGCAGCCTTTAAATTGGTTAATATGGCCGGGGTAATATGAATGAAAAATGCATGATGCTAAGCCAGGACAGAAATGGAATTCTGTTTCAATAAAACCCTAGAGGAAAATTGCTTATAAATAGGCAGTTTAGCCAGTAGAATTATTTTACCCCGAGCTGCATAAAAATAAGAAAAGAAGAAGAAAATATTGAAAGGAAGGAGAAAACACTCAAACAAGAATTTTCTGGATTAATAAGAAGAAACATTTAGGTGAGTAATCTCACTGAGTTCATGGCATTAAGACCTGAGTTGAGGCAGCCACTTTTTATATTGCCATTTATGTATTTCTGGTTTTGATGTATATGATTTCATCAATGCTTTTTGAATGTTTTATTTTAAATCTGATATGATTTAATATGGATGATTTTGATGATCTTTGATTGGTTGAGACATTTGTCTTTGGATGAGTATCATACTGTTTTATTTATACTCATAAATGTTAAAGTTTAGGATCTTAAAAATTATATAGAGAATACTCTCAACTGTTATAGATCTATGGCATGGAAACCTTATAAAAATGATTGGAGCTGCATTATACTTGGTATAAGTGCTGAGGCTTGAAAAGAAAAATGTTAAGGGTGCAATAGAAATTTTCTAAGTGCTGAGCCCTTAATCAAAAAAAAAAAAAACCCACAAGCTAAAATTATGATTGAACCAGATCTTGAATCTGAATCAATCATAAAGGCTTGCAGATCAGTATAACATGCCATGCCTCTTTTACAGTTGAAAATGTTCTTATATTTACTAAGATCAAGACATATTGACCCCATTTAGGAAATGACTGTCTGATTATTTCTGAGGGGAAATTATGCTAGAAGAAATTATGGATGTTTCCATGTTTGCAGTGTCATGTTCACTTAGCATATTTGATGTTAGGATTTAAGACAATACACTAGTAAATAAACTAGGGAAGGGAAGGCCAAGATGACTGCTGGAATGCTTGTCATATTTGAAGTATGCAAGTTGGCACATGGTTTGTTTAAGCCCTGAGATCTTTGTGCAATGATGTGAATTAGTTCATTGCAATGTGTCCCAGTGATTCCTTAATAGCAGATGAGGCAGGGATTTAAATTGAATATTACAACCTGTAAATGAAGAAATAGGAATATGGATATTTCTTAGGTTGAATGGTATGGAACCAAGATGATTCCAGTGAATGAAATTGTTGCCAGTAGATAATTATGTTTGTATGATTATGTGTGCAAGTGAAGGAATGATAGATGAATATATCATACCTGAATCAACTTAATTATACTATGTTAGAGTAATTGATAGCAGAAACTTGCTTAAATAACAAGTCAGTACCCTTACATTCTCTATTGCTTAATATCATGAATGAATTGATGTTACTCATACCAGATCATAGATCTGACCCTTGTTTGCTCATGGCATCTGGGGTGTCTCATTTTAAAATGAGGCAGCCACTTATGTTCTTTCAGGTAACCCAGGCACTAAGTAAAAATGAAGTTATGGCTTTTATGGAGGAGTGAATGAACATGCTAGCTAGTTTCAATAAGAGCTTAAATTGATTATATCTGCATGTATTCAGGAAAAATATTATGTTTCTAAGATTTCCAGTCATGTATTGAATATTTTATGGTTAGTGATCAAGTTGCCCTTATGATCTGTAAAGTGTCAGATTAAAATTTGTTGTTCTGTTGAAATGGTTGTGTGTTAAGGTTTGATTTGTTTTTGAGGTGGTGTCTGAAATATAAACAAGAGAAATATGCTCAAGTAGGTTCATATAAATAAAAATCTGGAAGAAATATACAATTATGTGATAGCATAATTCATATATGTATTAGCTAATCTTGTGACATAACAGAGCACTGAGTTTTAGAACTAAAATCTGGATTTAGCAAGAAGTAAACTTAAAGGATTTTATTTTCTTTTTACTGAAATGCTTTGTAAATAAATCTGAATTCATTTCTGAATTGAATTAGGAAAAGTAAAATGTTTTTCTAAAAGCTTCAGATAGAATGAAATGAAAGGTATCTCCATTGCTTTGAACTAATGTGGTAGATACAGGATCCATGAGTTAACCAGCTCCAAATGAATGAAGTATTGGTTGATCATGATAGATTGTATTCTGAGAATAAAAGTGCATTTCAAAGCTTAGTACCTTTAGTAATTGTTTCACCCAGTTTTCTGGAAAATAAGCAGAGATATTGACATGTACATGTATATCTGTGTACATGTTGATATTTGAGCAAAAATATAATTATAATTCCTAGAACAGCTATAGGAATGGGATTCAAAAATAGTAAAGTAAGAAGAATTGTTTTGTATGTTAGGTTATAGGCAAACATTAAAAATATATGTACAAAGGTAGGTAGATATCAGATTACAAACCATACAGGAAAAAAAAAAGAAGAAAAACAAAAATTGTGTTTGAACCGACCTGCATAGTACTCGAACCAGTGACCTCTTGTGTATAAGTTAGGCGCGTTTCCATTACGCCTAGATGTTTCTTGTGTTCACTTAGGATCCACTTTCTTTTATACTGAATTTGATATTATCCAGACTTTAACATAATCATCTATATTAAAAGCTTGTTTACCACTGATTATTACTTGATCATTTCTAAATTATAATGACAGTCTAAAATACATGTTTCCAGTGGATTTTAGGTCCAAAAATCAGGGTGCAATAATTAATCTGAAGTGCTAAAAATCTAAATCAAACAGGATGTTCTTGTACAAAAAAAAAAGATAAAGTATATACTCTGAATTTAAACAAGAAGAACACATACATCTTCATATGTATGTGTATGTTATTAGATATACACTGATATATTTATATTGGTAAGTTATTTTGATCCTGGATATATTTTGTTTATTGGAAAAAGAAAATGACCTTGGAAAAGTTATTTGCAATGAATGATATATCTATATATCATCTCTTAGCAAAAAAAAAATCCTTATGAAATTAGGGTGGAAATAGGAGGGTCATTTCAGAAATATTTTGGGATGCAAGTATACCGGAATGAATCTCTCGGAATTTCAAATAAATGAAAATGATCGAGAGACATTTCATCACATCTTTGAAGGGGATGACAATTTTGAATTCAAAAATCATTATTTTCGTCCAAAAGCAAGAATTGTTAACCTTCTTATTCAACACACTCTTAAACCAAGGTCGGGAAACTACAACAACCCGACTTTGAAAGTTTGCAAAGCTCTTTTTGCAATTTTTGGAAATTATGATATCAATTGGGCTCAAGTTATTTTGGATGAGCTAAGGCCCAAGAATTTTACTATGGGTGAAAACACATTATATAATTTAATTTATCTCACTCGAAATTTTAATTACTTTGGAGTTGATTTCAAAAGGGAAGAATTTATAACTAGAAAAGTGTTCAACCATGGAAACATTTCCCTTATGCAAATTACATTAGTGTTTCAACCATATGAAACACTTATGGAAAAGGAAGAAAGGCTTGGTCACGAAGAGATGGAAGAAATGGAGGAAGAAGAAGAAGAAGAGGAAGAGGAAGAGGAAGGAATGGAAATCGAAGAGGAGGAAGAGGAAGATCAAGAAACTTCCTTAGATAGTATTGAATATCCTACTAATCCCGCAAATCCATCCAATAAGACTATTCTCAATAATCAAAGAATTATAGTGGAAAATCAAAAGACACTCAAAAGATCAATGAGTAAAAAAATGGATAAGATTTCCACTAAAATCAACAAGTTCATCGGGAAAGTTAGTAGAAAGCTTGGACTATCATCTTCTTTATCTTCATCAAATTAGTTTTAGTTCATGTTATCTTGTTTGCTTCAAGTTCTATCCATGTATTTTTCTTTATTTTAGTTAATATTATATTATTTTATGTAATGTTGATTATAATCATTAATGAAATCTTTTATTTCCTGTTATTCAACTTCACTTGTCTCTGTAATTGCTTTTTTTATATTATACAAATTTTAGTTGCATAGATTTGTTCATAATATTCAAAACAAAGAAAATTGTCACTTTAGGCAGAGGCATGTCGACATCCCCCATCCCCCCATGTCGACATGCAACGGGCAGAAAGTAGTTACACTTTCAAATTTTAATTTCATGTAACTAACTTGTATCTATTCATTTTAAACGACTTTCTACCCCTATTTATACCTGTTTCTTCCAAAATAAATTATCAAACTTCATTTCTAATCACTCCCTTTCATATTTCTTCCTATTTCTTGAATTATGGCTTCTCCGATTAAGAATCTAAGTGATAATCTTGAGGAAACTCTCACTTCCTTCAAGAATATCCTGACATTCATACTTTGTAATCAGCGCCACTTAGAATTGAGTCAAATACAGATGATCAAGGAGCAAGAGAGACATTTCGACGCCCTTCGTTGGATGATCTCAGCCCTTAACAAAGACGATATCAAAGGAAATCCACTAGTCACTCTCGACAAAGATAAAGAAGAATGGGATGCCTTCAAAGTAGACACTATCTTTGGAGAAGATGGATGGGTGGAAGTACCAAGGAATGTCTAGTCATTCTGTATGCTATTTGTTTGATTTGATTGGTGTGTTTTAAACTTGATTAACTTAACTTATTTAAAACATTTGGTGTGGTTTGTATATATGATTGGATTGAATAATTACTGTAAATATGATTGGATGATGATTGATTTACTTCTGGATTACAGTTATGATCACACTCATGATCACATTTCACATTTATGATCACATTTCATACTTATGATCACACTTAGCACTTATTACACTTATATATGGATTACTCTATTGTATTATATATCAAGTTTAGGGAATTTATTAGTTTTTGTTGATGAAAAAGGGGGAGAAGTTATAAAATAGTAGTTGGCTTGGAGTAAGGGGGAGTCATGGAGTAAGGGGGAGTTATGATAGGAGTTATGGTATGGTAAGTATATTTTATAAATACAGGTTGTCATCATCAAAAAGGGGAGATTGTTAGGAACTGAGATGTCGGTTTTGATGACAACAACCTTTTTAACTTATCTTATTATAAAATATATACTAACACTATTGTCTAGATAGATATGTATATGCAGGAACTATGCAGGATATATATATATATATATATATATATATATGCAGGTATTGATTACTGAAGACTGATCAATATAAAGACTCAAGACTCAAGATTCACAATGGAGATATCAAGATTGAAGACTCTAGAGTATCAAGATCAAGATTTCAAGACAAGTGTCTAGTTTTTGTTAAAACTGTTGAATATGCGAGTATATGATTTTTGTTTGATGATAATATATATTCATTTAAATGTATTTGTTAATGTACTATTTTATTTTTCACAAATATTTATTACAATTTTGAATAGTACAAATTTGAGCTCTCACTATATATATATATACAAATTTCAATTACATTACAATTTCATTCACATCACAAATTTTCATTTACAAATGTCCTCACTACATATCGCTCATTCACTCATATTTATCTTCAACTCCATTCCAGATTGAATCCAGCATTTGAGCAATCTGCAAAAATATACACTGATGCAGTAAAATTAAAAATAAAATATTTTTGCAGTGTAAAATAAAATGTAATTTTGAAAATATTATTTTCCTCAGTTATTTGGGTTGTTCGTCATCATTTAATTTTGAATTCATCATACACGAACAGCTTGTGACATGCATAGTGTATCACTGTACATGCCACAAGGCCGTGCACACCGATATACACTTTATAAAATTATAGGGACAGGTGAGCACAAGGTCAAACCCAAATTAAAAGCCGGGTTCAACTCAAGTGAAATAAATATTAAGTCACGATATTAGCACAAGGTCAAACTCGAGCTATTAGCTGGATTCAACACAAGTGCAGACCAAATTCAAATGCCAACGGACCACCACAGACCACATACAAGTCAAAGAAACAAAACTACATCAGTGAAAGAGACCATCTCAACATCAATGTAACATATTCAATGAGCTGGCCAGAAAACCAAAATGTTCAACCCAGACTGGTCAGAGAAACCAAAGTGCAAAGTGGTGAATGCAAATACAAGTACACAAGGGTCTGGCAAATGGAGCAGTATGCAAGTGAGGTTACAAACCAATACAGCTCAAGTGAAGCCTCAACACTCATGGAACAATATAGCATAATCAGGAGTACAACAGTGCAGATCGCACAGTCAAGTTCAACATGCATTCAAGTACAAAAGGAAGTGCAAAAGGTTCAGATACAAGGAAATGGGTATGAAACTCGAAGTCTGAAAACATGAAACCAGATTCCATAAGCACACACCTATATATAGACATAACTGTATGTATGTACATGTTGAAACAATGTTAACCAGAATAATAAATCAAACCAGACTCAAGCAAATGTACACTGTAAAACAACAATGAAGTCAATAATGAACCAGTGTGATAACAGATGCGCAAATATACATAGGCAATGCAAATATAAACGGTGACATGATGAAGCAGTGCAAACAAATGTACAAAGGCAGAACCAGGTACACACACATATATGTAACAGTTCAAGTCATCACAGCAACAAGTGAGAAAACTGCAGTGGAACTCAAAGATAAATTCGAGTTAGTATATCAGAGATGTGTGGATACAAGAAACCACTGAACAATGGAATTCAACTAGAGTTAATATCAAACCGCAGTGCAAATTCAACAATACATGCATACACACATACAAATGTATGTATGCACATATATGAAGACGCACAGAAATAATCAAGCAGTGAATTTCAAAAAATGGCCGAAGTCAAAATGGAATCAAATCCAATGCCAGAGAATTCAAAGCAGCAGTTTCAAACCAAAATCAAAACCGTGGTCATGCCAAAGTCAACATAATTTCAAAACCGTGGTCAGATAATATCGAACAAGTCAGAGTCACAGTAGAAATCACCATAGCCAAAGTCACCAGCAAAATCAACGCCGTGATGACCAAGGCAAAAAGAATGAACCAAGTCAGAAATCAAACAAGCCGTGGTGGTCACGCGAGAAATCAAGCTGTGAGAAACAAGCAAACAAAATACACAAATTTGAACAAGTCAGTGATCAATCACAACATTCGATCAAAATCAAACGGCCGAGCAAATTATCAAACGAACGAAAATCAAGGGGTTCGAACCCTATATAAACCCTAAACATCATCGGCAAAATATTTATTCGAGTTCGAGCAAAACAGATACCAAAAATCAAATCAACAACTCGAATCTGATCGAGTTCAAGCAAGCTCAACAATAAAGCAGAAAAGCATAAATTACATACCAGATTGTTCGAATCGAACTCGATCAAAGAAGCAGCCGAAGCTAAGCAACGAACGAACGATCAATAGAGCTACGCGAGAATATCATTTGTTTGATCAACTATTGTCGGCAGCTTCTAATCAGAAGCCCTAATTTTCGAGCAAAGGAAAGGAGGCCGAAGCCATTTCAAAAAATAGAAACGAAGCCCTAATTCTCTTTTCGCCAGAATATTCGAGAGGCCATTATTACGGCACTAAACAAGAAACAAGGGACGACCGAATAATAAGAGATACGGGCCAAACAAAACTCAAGGGAAGAAAATAATATTGGGCCGGCTTACTTTGGGCTACTCAATTCTTAAAAAGGGCTTTGAATATTATTTTTATATTGTATTTCTTGTTTAAAAATGTTGTATTTACTAGTCGTGTGACTAGGGGACAAACTACGTGGCGTAGTTTGAGAATTCGCAATTCAGTGGCTGAGTTGTGGCAGGGTTTTGAGCGTAGAGTTAATGTTAGTCGATAGCGGGTGTCGTGAGTTTACGTGTGTAAGCGTCTGACTACTTAATTTCTAGTAGAAACCTTGGGGGCAGCACGTAGGCAGGGTTTTGCCGAAGTTGGGTAAATCTGCGTGTTCTATTTTCCGCATTTACTATTCTGCTATTATCTGTGCTGCTATTATTCTGTTATATCTGTGTTGAAATTATTTTATATAAACTTCCGCGATAATTTTTATAA
Organism: Allium fistulosum; assembly: GCA_030737815.1. Classification (NCBI taxonomy): domain Eukaryota; kingdom Viridiplantae; phylum Streptophyta; class Magnoliopsida; order Asparagales; family Amaryllidaceae; genus Allium; species Allium fistulosum. Next base: position 698,385,825 of record CM060904.1, read on the forward strand.
TTAATAGTATCACCCTATTCACCTCCTCTAGGGTGAAATCGATCCTACAAAAACTTCATAATAGCACGGAAACCTTCATTCCAAATTTCATTTGGGATGGAACCCATTTCTATCTTCTTAGTGGCTTACAAACCCAAGACAAGTAGCTTACAAACCCACGAACATCCTAGTTTTGTACAAGTTCTCGAGTCCTGATGTGATGAGATATTCTACAGGAAGAAGCTTGCAAAACTACTTCAAAATGGTTTTTCAAAATGATTTTCAAAAACTACTTTTCAAAATGTTTTAGCCTTAAAAATTATCTTTTCAAATGATTTTCAAAAAGATGTTTTAGCCTTAAAATATTCTTTGTTTTTGTTTTTAAATTAACTCTTGTTTTAAACTTCGTTTGGTTTTAAAACTATCTTCTGATTTTTAAATATTCTTTTATAATATATATATATGCTTGAGATTTAAAATCAAATTTATATATACATTCTAAAAATATATTTTTCTACTCCTCTTTATTTTAAATCATAGGAAAATTAGTTTATTTTACTCTAAAATCATTTCATCTTGTTTTCCTTTCAATACCATTTTCAAAAAAAATTTTACATTGTTTTTAAATAAGGGATATCGACATCATGGGATACCCCATGTCGACATGGTGGCCGTTAAATTCAAAAGTTTCAATTTTCAAAAGAAGTGTATATTCATTTAAATCTCTTCACGAATGGTTATGACTGTTACTGGTCTATAAATAGCCTTCACAAACGAATTTTTTAACTAACTATTTTCTTCACTCCTTCTCCACAAATCCATATTCTAAAATTTTCATATTTTTAAGATCGTGCTGAAATTCTGCCGAATTCTCAAGTGAATCAAATTAGAATCTCATTCTTGTTTGATTCTCTGCTCTCTCTCGAAGATCAAAGTGCTATTCAGAGTTATAGGATCAATTTGTAATCAAAAGTTTATCGAGTCTCTCTATAAGGTGTGGTTGTGCTTGGAAACCAATTGGGTGATTTTGTGTCCCGTAAATCAAGAGAGTTTGCCCCAGACTCGAAGACAGGAGGGTACCTCAAGGCCTTTAGAAATTGAGGATTGTAATATCGATATTGGTATAATAAAAATCTGTATGTGGTGTTTGCCTTGGTACAGGCTGGATGTAGGGTAACTCCGAAGCAGTATAAAATCCGGTCTGTTCTTTCCTTTTACTGCTTTTTATTTACTTTCTGCATCTATGTTAGATTCTGTGATTGTTCTGCGATTAAGTTCTGCATTTGTTTATATCATAATTTTTAAATTAGTTCATATAAGTCTTAGAATCCATTAAACACTATTCACCCCCCTCTAGTGTTAAATTAGCCTTAAGATCCTTAATCTGCACTCCCTTACACAGTTATCTAGTTATCATCATCTTATCTTCATCTCGTATATATGTGCATATTCATGTAGTGTTGTATCTTGTATTGAGCTTAGACTCTTTTGTGTACATATTCATTTTAGGAGATATAGTATAGATGTATCGTTTTGACACAGTCTTGTATTTGATATTATGTATCTATTTAATTTGATCAGCTTGTATCTATTTGTATTCCACTGTGTATGTTCTGTGATCTATGATTCCGTGATTTGTATTTATCATATATTGTTTTGGATTATTATTATAACCACCATAGTTTTGTTTTAAGCCTGGATTGCATATGTTGATTCCACTTGAAAAAAAATACAACACCCAAATCGACATATTAATGTTCGCTTAAAGAAAAATTCACAGATGGTCGCTCCTAGCTAGCCCTATTCTCTGCACTAGCTAACATTATTACTCAGCAATACCTTAGGTTAGTGTGGGTCTTGAGGTGGAGCGTCACAGCTTATCAGAGCCGAGTTCAGAACAAAATATGATATAATGGACACAAATCTTGGCCTAGTTGAGTCTTAGAGAGTCTATTACGGATTCTTGGGATAGATAGTAGGAATCACTCTCTTTAGAATAAGAAGTGTCTTTTGGGATTCTAAGGGCGTTTTCTTTTGTTCCCACTCTTGGATGTTCCTATTATCGAATCATGTGATCCTAAGTAATCTTCAATCTAACCCTATCCATTCTGGAAGTGTAGTTGGCTGGCGGCCGACTCACTTGTTTTAGTATTAGGCAATGTAGCAAGCCCAGTTGAGATGTAGTACTTTATTCGCCCAGCAAACCATGAAGTTTTTTGTCGATCTTTTTATGATCAGAGTCATGCAGCGGAAGCAGACAGATGTTTCCGCTGAGCACATTATCTAGTAGATTTGTGATTGATTTGATTGGTTGATTAGATGTTTGTTTGCACAGGATTCCTAGTGATAATTCTAATTCAATTAGGAAATATTCCTCAATAGTTAGAATCCTATTTAAAGGTTAATAATCAAATCTTGCAGTATCTTCGTATTGGAAATCACCGCAAGAGAAATTGAACTTCTTGGGTATAAAATAATCAAGGATTAAATCTTGTAATTATAAACAATAAATTAATCAATTGGAAATGGAGATAAGTTTTGGTATTTGATTACCAATTAAAAAATAAATAAATAAATAATAATAAATGATTTATTATTTACCCAAAACAAAGAATTGATTAAGAATTGTTTTAATGAAATCATCGCCTAATTAGGAAATACCATCCTATGAAGTTTTCTATAAGATGTTTAATGATGATGACTATAAGCTTGTTGTTATATGTATAAACTAGGGTACATAAAGATATGAGTATTCTTCATTTTAAAAGAGGATTTTTGAATTTTATATTTATTTATGGGTGTTAAATTGTTCGTTAGATGCTTTAAGGATTTTGGTCGGGATGTCTAGCCAACATGCTCTATAAGGATCCCTAAACATTCAAACGAGACAATTAGACATGTACTTTTATTAAAGTAAGTGTTTTGGAAAATCATATTTTTGGAAATCCGTTAACTCAAGAAGAAATAAAAATATTCTGGAAAAACTAATGTGGTTTAAAATAAAATGGTATTTGAAAATGCATACAAAGGTATGTATATAATTATATATTAAGGTTTTGGAAATATAAAAGCATCCTATATTATTATTATTAAAAAGAACATAAATGGCAACAAAAATAAATTATATGAGTAATAATTTAATAATGGGCTTAGCTGCTTAATCTTAAAGATCAGTGAAAACAATGACAAGGCGATGTTGATTTTTATAATCAATATTACAGCTAATTGTGACGACCCGGCTTCCTACGCTCAGGAAGACGTATCGTTTTTAAGAAAAGAAAGGGGTGAGAAAGTAGAAAAGATAGAGAAGAAGAAGAAACAACCACAGAATCTCAACAGCGGAACGAATAAAATATAATATATCACATAAGAGATTACATAATATCATATACATCAGAGTTATACAGATAATACAACACATACTAGACAGTTATAAACACCTGTCTAGTTAATACAACTCATAAATCACAGAGATACAACACAGCGGAAATACAGATAAACACTAACACAGCGGAACCAATATATATATCTATACGCTGAAGCCTCCTGCTCCATTGCTCCTCCATAGTTCGTCAAAGCTAACCTGAATCCCTTGGCTACCCGTAAAAATTTGGGTACCCGAGAGTTTATGAAAAACAGAAATAAACTTCGGGTCAGACATGGGTCTGGTATGAGTAAACGGTTAAAGTTGCTTAACTTTAAAAATTCTTTGAAAACAAAAGGTATCACGTAAGACATCCCACACATAAACATGGAAATGTTTTTACCTTACGCTAACCAAAACTTTGATAGGAAATTCAGTGATATTATAATAGTGTCTAAGGTTTTCAAGTAAAATACAGAAATAGCTGAAATGCTTACATCTCACATTTCAACATAGTTGGGCACAATCAAAACGTACGGCGCTTATTGGAGATTGGATTCCATACAATGGCTGGGCTACTGGGGTACCGCCCGTCACAGTACGTGGCCTAGATCACCGTACCGAGGAGTACGCCCGCTCCCCTGCATCACAAGGCCGGAACATCCCTTACTGGATAATTCCCGGATAAGATACCCCACGGTTGTCATGATCAACCGCACACAAAGCTGAAAAATAAGGGACATCTAGACAGGGGTAATCTCGTCCTACTTGGGTGCTACCCACTAACCTTGCTGCACCTCCCCTGTTTTAGCCATTCCCGGTTGATGAGGCTTGAGGTCACGATTACCTTTAGAGAACATATCTCTTAGAATGCTCATCGTCCACCTGACGATGTTCTGAAAGCATTCGATCCATACAAGTTCGTTCCGGGTTCGAACGAAACCGAAGGCATTATCTCGTTACACTCGTATTGGAATCACCCTCAGAGTTAACGACAATAACCCTTGCATTCTGAATCACCATCTCGAACCTATAAGTACTATCTTCGTCAAACTCATTACGGAATCACCCACAGAGTTATACTGACGTATAGTTCTTATACCTCGAGTCTTCACTTGCTCCATTTGAATATCACGACCTAACGTTATTTTGGATCGATGTGGTATTCGGGTCTCCAGACCTGGAATCCCGGTATACGGAAACCCGATCCCGGTCTCATCGAAATCCAAACCGTGTCTTTTAAGGCCAAGTTGTTTTAAAGTTAAAACAATTTAATTCAATTATCTATATACACACAGATAGATAAATCACAATATAACAATGGATAATCACCTCATCATCATAAACGGATAATCCATATGATCAACTCAAACAGATAATCAATATCATCATACTGAACCAAACATCCATAACACAATAGGTATATATCTGAGATCACAATCAATCATGGAAATCAATATCATCCATCATATATAAACAAAGATTAATAATCACCTCATTTATAATTAATTTAAAATGAATTAAATTAATTACAAATCTCTAATTAATTTAAAGTAAATTAAATTAATTACCCCATCAATATTAATCTTGCTTACATAACCATTAATTAATTACAAGTTAATTAATTAATCATTTCCTACTTTTCCATCTTAATTAACCCTTTTAGATTAATTATCTCAAATTATATTTAAGTAATTATCCTCTAATTATTTTACAAATTAATTACTTCATACCAATTATAGAAAGTAACCTTTTGAATTACTAAAATTAATTCCATTTCTTCTTAATTAATTACTCTAATGAATTGCTTCATTTATTAATTATTCCCAAATAAATCCATTTTAACTTGCATCATTAATTACAATAATTAATGATCTCTAATTACATTTATTTCATTTAGTAATTTATCTCCAATTAAACAAAATGTTAATCTCCTTGATTAACTCCATTCAGTAATTAACTACCCTTAATTACTTCAATTAATAATTTAATTACTCCATAATTAATTATTCTCTAATTAATCCCTTGATTAATTTATACAAAGTAATTATACTCAAATTACTTTCATTATTACATCATCACAATTAATTACTTCCTTAAGTAATTATACTTATCACATCAACAAATGGTTATTTAAATTAATTAAACTTAATTAATTAACTTAAACAATTCATATTAAACTTGATTTATTAAAATGAGAAATTAATTTCTTAATTACTTCCCTAAGTAAATTATACTTATATAATTCACCATTTGTTATCTTAAATTAATAAACCTAATAAATTATCAAATGATCATATTAATCCATTATTTTATAATACTAGTTAATAGCCTTCATTAATCATTAACACTTCTTAAATTTACTTAAAGTAATTAAATTAAGATTTATTATCTATTTACAATTACATTTCATCTTTAATAACTCATTAATAAATCCTTAATTATTTAATTAATTAAGTATTCAATATCACTTAATTAATTCTTGCTTACTTTATTAATTAATAATCATAGATTAAAATTCAACTCTTATTTAATTAATGATTCTTAATTATCCATTTATTTATCCTAAATTAATTATCTTAAACCTTAATTAACTAATTTAACTTTTAATTACTAAATTTATTACTTCAATCATCAATTAATTAAATTAGTTAATTATTCACTTACTTAATAATTTCAATTCCTTAAATTTCATTTATTTAAGAGATAAAACATTTCTTATTAATGATCCATTTCTCATCTCAAATTTTAGATTCAAACTAAATACAAAATTTAACTTAGCAAAATTTAACACACTTTAAAATCTACTTTAAACATTTTTAAAGTTGTTAAACATTTTATTTTTATAAAACTTATTTATTTAAAAACGAGGAGTCAAATGTAAATTTGAATCCATCTTTAATTTTTTTTTTTTAAAAACTTTGTTAAAACCCAGCTTTACATTTAAAACTTAAAAATACTTACAGGCCTTCAAAACTAGTAACAGCTTAACAAACCCGAGCCTACCTCATTATTCTTCGAGTCGAACATCAGAAAACTTCGGCCATTCCCTTCATTAACTCGAGAAAACTCAAGTAACTACAACCCAACATCCCACCAGAAACACATACACACCGTGCACGTGCACCGCTCCGGCACCCACCTCCGGTCAATACTGACACGTCGAGCAAGTCGACTACCACCAGCACACCAAATCTCCGATCCCAGAAACACCACCATCAGCCTCGAATCAAAATCGACTTCACCAACCAAAAAGCCTGGAAACTGAAGCCACCTCAACACCCAAACCTGACAACGTGCCGTGCCCCCAGCTCCGACCACCTGAAGGTCAATCCCTCCGGCTACGACTTCGACTATGCGTCGACTACCAATGCCCAAAAACTCGACGAACTCGATCAGCTCTCCAGGCCGCGGCGATCGTTTTTCCTAACTCAGTATAACTAGGGTTAAAAACTTCGAATCCTAACCACTGACGCCACCATGGCCGTGGCCATCTACCACCATTTTTCCACTCATCCCCATAGGCTTCTCTACCACCTCACACAAACCCGACCACCCTCGACCACGTGATCATCGGAAATGCTCGAAAACATGATTTCTAGACCAACTCAAATAACCCATTCAATACTACACTAAAAATTATGAACTTGGTCTCAAAAATCCTATCTTTTGTATACAATTTCAGATATATAATTATATCAACTGATTACAATATTTGGTTTTTAACATCTTTCCAGTTTCCTATGATTTCTTTGCTTACAGAAAATGTTTACTGTCCATAATTATGGTAATTATTTTTAAAGCTTTGTTAAGTTTAAAACAACCAACTTTGTTTTAAATACCTAAGTCTAAAGAAATCTGAGTGAGGAGAGATTTAAATTAAAGCTAAGTTTTAAATCTCCAATGTTTAAAACAGGGATGATCACAACAGTTTATCAAAGCATACTCATATGTTTCCAGAACCCTTAAAGCAATCATACAAACCCACTTTCATACATACATCACATATAACTTCTACCATAGGTCATATGCATCTAAACTGAAGGCATCTCAAGTTAACAGTTAAAGTCAGGGGCTTGAACTAAAATCTGAGGTGTTAAAGCTACAGATATGCACACATACATAAGTTCACTAGTATTGCACATACACATACATATAAACAAACATAATCACAGAAATTCATAGATTACTTAAGTTTTGTTTTAAAAAGTTTACTCACCAGGCATAAAACAGGGAGCTTATTCTTTTGTTTTGAAAAGGAAAAAGCTTGAAACTGGAAACTTGAAAACTTGTATATCTTTGTTGTTTTGATCTTTAAACTTTGAACTGGCTTTAAGACTTGAACCTGAACTGATCTGAAATCTTGTTATGGTGGAGATGCTTCCATTTTAATTCGAAACTGAAGTGCTTTGGCTTCCATTTGATTTCAGGTGTCAGGTTATATTTGTTTAAGCTTTTTAAAACTGGAATTTCTAAGTCTTTTGGTATACGAAATAAGATGAGGTAGGTTGAACAATAACAAGTATACCATATTGTTTAAGTACAAATTTCAGAGATATTTCCATTTTCTTTGGTGACTGAAAACCATTCTGGACAGGCTTTGTTGTGCTAAGGTGGAAAACATTAAATGCTATGTACTTTCTTGTATACAAGCTTCTCCTACAATCCACTTTCGTATGTACTTACAACCTTACCCATGTTTATATTTGTTTAATTTTAAACTTAGCATACTTACCCTATCTTCATTCGTATGTACTGAAATGATTTCTGCCTGCACCTGTACATTGCCAAAGTGTACAAAATAATTTACTTGCCTTATCTATCATCTTATACTTAGGTGATTTTAATGCCTGCAAGAATATTTTGCCATAGAGTAAAACTTTCTTGCCTGCACATAAGTTTTTAGTTTGTAATTGTTATAGTTATAGTTATAGTTAGCTTGTTATTTATTTCTAGTTTCTAACATAAGTGTATTATATTTTTGCTTTGTTTGTTTGTAAGATGCTTGTATTCTTTTACTTGCCTGCAAGTATATTTAACTTAAGTTTTACTTTGCTATTTGCTTTGCATTTGTTTACTTGCTTTGCTTCTAAACTTACCTGCATATCCTATTTATTTATTACTCTTTTATTTTACAGTTTATACTATTAAATACTACATTTATTTACTTATTTATTATTTTTCATACATTTGATTTATACTTAAATTTTACTATAAAAAATTGATATGGTTATGGTTATGTTAGCTTGTTAATTTATCTCTATCTCCTAGCATAAATGTATTTATTTTTAATTTCTAACATAAAGGTATTTACATTTTAAAAGATAAACAATCAATATATAATTCCCCATTATCACTTTATTTTATAATTACTTTAAATATTTACAAGGTATACTTTATCATCTATAATCTATAATTATTACATTTATTTTAGAGATTTACATAAATTTTAAAACCATAACTTCTTTTTAAAACATATATAACAATTTTCATTTAAAATAAAAATCTACTTATATAGACATCACATTATAAATAAAGCTCATTTATTTAATTTAAATCTAAGCTAAAACCATTTAGACAAATTTTAACTTAAATCTTGAGTATATTCTAAAGCCAAATAGTTATTTATTAAATATTGAATTTAAATCAAATTTAAAACAGACATTGACTATACAAATATATGTATATAAATAGAAAACAATTTATTAGCTTTAAAAGATAATTTATCAGTTAAATATCCATTTAAAAGAAAATTATTAAATCAATTCATATCTTATTAACAAAGATATACCAAATCAATTTAATATTTAATATAGATTATTAAATTGATATTGTTCAAAATTCCGGGATATCACATTCCTCCCCTCTTAAAAGAATTTCGTCCCCGAAATTTAAAACAAAGGTAATTTAATAATCTCATTAATGATTTAATTTTAAAAACACAAACATATATCATCAATATCTGCTAACAACCATAGCAATCAATCATCCAATCAACAAATCTAACTATCTAGACAAAATACTGGATAGAATTTTCTCGATTTTCCCCGAGTATAAATACCGGGTTACTCGCTCTATAGAATCCAAACAATCAATACTACTAAGCTACACACAACTAGATCTACAAACAAGATAGGATATCAGACTATAAACAAGTCTGACTCAACATCCAAAACTCCCTGAACAGCTGGTTCTACAACCAGAGATAACTCATACACGTACTTCCTCAGAGACACGTGTAAACAACGAATCTCAGTTATCCAAACTGAAAATTCACTCCTGAAGATCAAACACTTATCCAAAATCAAATCTCCGATTCCGAAATCCAAAGTCCTTCGGACGATCCTGGGACTCCTACATCCTTACTGATCAGCTTATCCTTCGCTGATGCCCTCCCGAAACATCCTGAACCAAAACAATCAACAAAATGATCTTTCCAAGATCAACCACAACTCAGAACTCCACTCTATTCCAGAATCAAAAGACGGATCTCACTTCTCTTATCCAAAAGAGATAAAACAGATGCTCTCTAAACTGCTTCCGCTGCACAACTCTGATCCGAGCAGATGAAAATGCTGATGACGAACACAAGCACAAACTTCCACTGATACCAACTGTGACGGACCTAGGCTTTGCAACCGTCGGTCAGTAGCCACAACTGGTAAGCTTCTCAACCATTCCGAAAATATGGTTCAATAGATCCATAAAGAGAAAATTCAAAAGTTCCTCCAAAACCCGAGCTGCTTCACTAAACTTTCTCCAAAAACCATCCTACTACTAAGCTGAACCATCGGTATCACTCCTAGAAATCCAGTCGATACCAAACTCAAACTCCCTGATGCTAACAAAATTCTGACTTCCTGAAGACATCCAGAAAAATTCCTAACACACAAGAGAACACTCAGACTATCGCAAGTCACTTTTGCGATCAACCCAGCCTAATTCCAAAGAAAACTGTTCTCTCTTTACCAAACAGAACAGCTGATGCTAAACCAACCAACCCATCAAAGAAACGGAACCACTCTGTTGCTCCTGAATTCACTGCTAAGCTAAAAAGCTTCTTGCCAATACACAGAATACTCCGAGCTGCACTGCTGACACCAATGCCAAGGAATTCCAAATCCAAAGCTCTTCGAGAAACTCGAACCTCAAACTAAACAGAAACACTCTGTCGCATCACCGAAGCAGACACACTTCTTTAAAACTTGTTCCAAAGAAACATCTTCGGAAACATCCATAATCACTGTGTCTCATCACACAGCTACTAATCCCTGAGATATCAAGATATCATCACTAGCTTCTGTCCAACTGACAGATCCAAACTCTACTCAAAGATGGACTCCGAACCTTTACAGGTTTCCTTCAGAGATAGATAAAATCCTTACATCAACAAAGCTCACTCGAGACGGTATTAGATCTACAGTCCCGACAGATACACTTCTAACCATTGGTAGTCGTGTTACACACCACTACCATATCTACCGTTATAACTTATATTGGAAAACCCGAACAGGTAACCCAACAGATAGGTAGAAATAGATATATATATATAGATAAAAATTACAAGTACGCTCTCTCAGGATAGACACCACTCCAGAGCCTAGGTATTCACTCAACCTATTGCTCTGATACCACCTGTGACGACCCGGCTTCCTACGCTCAGGAAGACGTATCGTTTTTAAGAAAAGAAAGGGGTGAGAAAGTAGAAAAGATAGAGAAGAAGAAGAAACAACCACAGAATCTCAACAGCGGAACGAATAAAATATAATATATCACATAAGAGATTACATAATATCATATACATCAGAGTTATACAGATAATACAACACATACTAGACAGTTATAAACACCTGTCTAGTTAATACAACTCATAAATCACAGAGATACAACACAGCGGAAATACAGATAAACACTAACACAGCGGAACCAATATATATATCTATACGCTGAAGCCTCCTGCTCCATTGCTCCTCCATAGTTCGTCAAAGCTAACCTGAATCCCTTGGCTACCCGTAAAAATTTGGGTACCCGAGAGTTTATGAAAAACAGAAATAAACTTCGGGTCAGACATGGGTCTGGTATGAGTAAACGGTTAAAGTTGCTTAACTTTAAAAATTCTTTGAAAACAAAAGGTATCACGTAAGACATCCCACACATAAACATGGAAATGTTTTTACCTTACGCTAACCAAAACTTTGATAGGAAATTCAGTGATATTATAATAGTGTCTAAGGTTTTCAAGTAAAATACAGAAATAGCTGAAATGCTTACATCTCACATTTCAACATAGTTGGGCACAATCAAAACGTACGGCGCTTATTGGAGATTGGATTCCATACAATGGCTGGGCTACTGGGGTACCACCCGTCACAGTACGTGGCCTAGATCACCGTACCGAGGAGTACGCCCGCTCCCCTGCATCACAAGGCCGGAACATCCCTTACTGGATAATTCCCGGATAAGATACCCCACGGTTGTCATGATCAACCGCACACAAAGCTGAAAAATAAGGGACATCTAGACAGGGGTAATCTCGTCCTACTTGGGTGCTACCCACTAACCTTGCTGCACCTCCCCTGTTTTAGCCATTCCCGGTTGATGAGGCTTGAGGTCACGATTACCTTTAGAGAACATATCTCTTAGAATGCTCATCGTCCACCTGACGATGTTCTGAAAGCATTCGATCCATACAAGTTCGTTCCGGGTTCGAACGAAACCGAAGGCATTATCTCGTTACACTCGTATTGGAATCACCCTCAGAGTTAACGACAATAACCCTTGCATTCTGAATCACCATCTCGAACCTATAAGTACTATCTTCGTCAAACTCATTACGGAATCACCCACAGAGTTATACTGACGTATAGTTCTTATACCTCGAGTCTTCACTTGCTCCATTTGAATATCACGACCTAACGTTATTTTGGATCGATGTGGTATTCGGGTCTCCAGACCTGGAATCCCGGTATACGGAAACCCGATCCCGGTCTCATCGAAATCCAAACCGTGTCTTTTAAGGCCAAGTTGTTTTAAAGTTAAAACAATTTAATTCAATTATCTATATACACACAGATAGATAAATCACAATATAACAATGGATAATCACCTCATCATCATAAACGGATAATCCATATGATCAACTCAAACAGATAATCAATATCATCATACTGAACCAAACATCCATAACACAATAGGTATATATCTGAGATCACAATCAATCATGGAAATCAATATCATCCATCATATATAAACAAAGATTAATAATCACCTCATTTATAATTAATTTAAAATGAATTAAATTAATTACAAATCTCTAATTAATTTAAAGTAAATTAAATTAATTACCCCATCAATATTAATCTTGCTTACATAACCATTAATTAATTACAAGTTAATTAATTAATCATTTCCTACTTTTCCATCTTAATTAACCCTTTTAGATTAATTATCTCAAATTATATTTAAGTAATTATCCTCTAATTATTTTACAAATTAATTACTTCATACCAATTATAGAAAGTAACCTTTTGAATTACTAAAATTAATTCCATTTCTTCTTAATTAATTACTCTAATGAATTGCTTCATTTATTAATTATTCCCAAATAAATCCATTTTAACTTGCATCATTAATTACAATAATTAATGATCTCTAATTACATTTATTTCATTTAGTAATTTATCTCCAATTAAACAAAATGTTAATCTCCTTGATTAACTCCATTCAGTAATTAACTACCCTTAATTACTTCAATTAATAATTTAATTACTCCATAATTAATTATTCTCTAATTAATCCCTTGATTAATTTATACAAAGTAATTATACTCAAATTACTTTCATTATTACATCATCACAATTAATTACTTCCTTAAGTAATTATACTTATCACATCAACAAATGGTTATTTAAATTAATTAAACTTAATTAATTAACTTAAACAATTCATATTAAACTTGATTTATTAAAATGAGAAATTAATTTCTTAATTACTTCCCTAAGTAAATTATACTTATATAATTCACCATTTGTTATCTTAAATTAATAAACCTAATAAATTATCAAATGATCATATTAATCCATTATTTTATAATACTAGTTAATAGCCTTCATTAATCATTAACACTTCTTAAATTTACTTAAAGTAATTAAATTAAGATTTATTATCTATTTACAATTATATTTCATCTTTAATAACTCATTAATAAATCCTTAATTATTTAATTAATTAAGTATTCAATATCACTTAATTAATTCTTGCTTACTTTATTAATTAATAATCATAGATTAAAATTCAACTCTTATTTAATTAATGATTCTTAATTATCCATTTATTTATCCTAAATTAATTATCTTAAACCTTAATTAACTAATTTAACTTTTAATTACTAAATTTATTACTTCAATCATCAATTAATTAAATTAGTTAATTATTCACTTACTTAATAATTTCAATTCCTTAAATTTCATTTATTTAAGAGATAAAACATTTCTTATTAATGATCCATTTCTCATCTCAAATTTTAGATTCAAACTAAATACAAAATTTAACTTAGCAAAATTTAACACACTTTAAAATCTACTTTAAACATTTTTAAAGTTGTTAAACATTTTATTTTTATAAAACTTATTTATTTAAAAACGAGGAGTCAAATGTAAATTTGAATCCATCTTTAATTTTTTTTTTAAAAACTTTGTTAAAACCCAGCTTTACATTTAAAACTTAAAAATACTTACAGGCCTTCAAAACTAGTAACAGCTTAACAAACCCGAGCCTACCTCATTATTCTTCGAGTCGAACATCAGAAAACTTCGGCCATTCCCTTCATTAACTCGAGAAAACTCAAGTAACTACAACCCAACATCCCACCAGAAACACATACACACCGTGCACGTGCACCGCTCCGGCACCCACCTCCGGTCAATACTGACACGTCGAGCAAGTCGACTACCACCAGCACACCAAATCTCCGATCCCAGAAACACCACCATCAGCCTCGAATCAAAATCGACTTCACCAACCAAAAAGCCTGGAAACTGAAGCCACCTCAACACCCAAACCTGACAACGTGCCGTGCCCCCAGCTCCGACCACCTGAAGGTCAATCCCTCCGGCTACGACTTCGACTATGCGTCGACTACCAATTCCCAAAAACTCGACGAACTCGATCAGCTCTCCAGGCCGCGGCGATCGTTTTTCCTAACTCAGTATAACTAGGGTTAAAAACTTCGAATCCTAACCACTGACGCCACCATGGCCGTGGCCATCTACCACCATTTTTCCACTCATCCCCATAGGCTTCTCTACCACCTCACACAAACCCGACCACCCTCGACCACGTGATCATCGGAAATGCTCGAAAACATGATTTCCAGACCAACTCAAATAACCCATTCAATACTACACTAAAAATTATGAACTTGGTCTCAAAAATCCTATCTTTTGTATACAATTTCAGATATATAATTATATCAACTGATTACAATATTTGGTTTTTAACATCTTTCCAGTTTCCTATGATTTCTTTGCTTACAGAAAATGTTTACTGTCCATAATTATGGTAATTATTTTTAAAGCTTTGTTAAGTTTAAAACAACCAACTTTGTTTTAAATACCTAAGTCTAAAGAAATCTGAGTGAGGAGAGATTTAAATTAAAGCTAAGTTTTAAATCTCCAATGTTTAAAACAGGGATGATCACAACAGTTTATCAAAGCATACTCATATGTTTCCAGAACCCTTAAAGCAATCATACAAACCCACTTTCATACATACATCACATATAACTTCTACCATAGGTCATATGCATCTAAACTGAAGGCATCTCAAGTTAACAGTTAAAGTCAGGGGCTTGAACTAAAATCTGAGGTGTTAAAGCTACAGATATGCACACATACATAAGTTCACTAGTATTGCACATACACATACATATAAACAAACATAATCACAGAAATTCATAGATTACTTAAGTTTTGTTTTAAAAAGTTTACTCACCAGGCATAAAACAGGGAGCTTATTCTTTTGTTTTGAAAAGGAAAAAGCTTGAAACTGGAAACTTGAAAACTTGTATATCTTTGTTGTTTTGATCTTTAAACTTTGAACTGGCTTTAAGACTTGAACCTGAACTGATCTGAAATCTTGTTATGGTGGAGATGCTTCCATTTTAATTCGAAACTGAAGTGCTTTGGCTTCCATTTGATTTCAGGTGTCAGGTTATATTTGTTTAAGCTTTTTAAAACTGGAATTTCTAAGTCTTTTGGTATACGAAATAAGATGAGGTAGGTTGAACAATAACAAGTATACCATATTGTTTAAGTACAAATTTCAGAGATATTTCCATTTTCTTTGGTGACTGAAAACCATTCTGGACAGGCTTTGTTGTGCTAAGGTGGAAAACATTAAATGCTATGTACTTTCTTGTATACAAGCTTCTCCTACAATCCACTTTCGTATGTACTTACAACCTTACCCATGTTTATATTTGTTTAATTTTAAACTTAGCATACTTACCCTATCTTCATTCGTATGTACTGAAATGATTTCTGCCTGCACCTGTACATTGCCAAAGTGTACAAAATAATTTACTTGCCTTATCTATCATCTTATACTTAGGTGATTTTAATGCCTGCAAGAATATTTTGCCATAGAGTAAAACTTTCTTGCCTGCACATAAGTTTTTAGTTTGTAATTGTTATAGTTATAGTTATAGTTAGCTTGTTATTTATTTCT
Source organism: Allium fistulosum (assembly GCA_030737815.1). NCBI lineage: Eukaryota > Viridiplantae > Streptophyta > Magnoliopsida > Asparagales > Amaryllidaceae > Allium > Allium fistulosum. The sequence goes on from CM060904.1 coordinate 698,401,894, forward strand.
AGTTTCTAACATAAGTGTATTATATTTTTGCTTTGTTTATTTGTAAGATGCTTGTATTCTTTTACTTGCCTGCAAGTATATTTAACTTAAGTTTTACTTTGCTATTTGCTTTGCATTTGTTACTTGCTTTGCTTCTAAACTTACCTGCATATCCTATTTATTTATTACTCTTTTATTTTACAATTTATACTATTAAATACTACATTTATTTACTTATTTATTATTTTTCATACATTTGATTTATACTTAAATTTTACTATAAAAAATTGATATGGTTATGGTTATGTTAGCTTGTTAATTTATCTCTATCTCCTAGCATAAATGTATTTATTTTTAATTTCTAACTTAAAGGTATTTACATTTTAAAAGATAAACAATCAATATATAATTCCCCATTATCACTTTATTTTATAATTACTTTAAATATTTACAAGGTATACTTTATCATCTATAATCTATAATTATTATATTTATTTTAGAGATTTACATAAATTTTAAAACCATAACTTCTTTTTAAAACATATATAACAATTTTCATTTAAAATAAAAATCTACTTATATAGACATCACATTATAAATAAAGCTCATTTATTTAATTTAAATCTAAGCTAAAACCATTTAGACAAATTTTAACTTAAATCTTGAGTATATTCTAAAGCCAAATAGTTATTTATTAAATATTGAATTTAAATCAAATTTAAAACAGACATTGACTATACAAATATATGTATATAAATAGAAAACAATTTATTAGCTTTAAAAGATAATTTATCAGTTAAATATCCATTTAAAAGAAAATTATTAAATCAATTCATATCTTATTAACAAAGATATACCAAATCAATTTAATATTTAATATAGATTATTAAATTGATATTGTTCAAAATTCCGGGATATCACACTAATGGTCAAGGCGCTTTGTTATGAATAAATAATGACGTAACATTATGTGTTAATTATGACATTTAGGAATAGTTTTGAGATTTGCTCTGAAAATTAAATTTGACACAATGCTTTAGATAGACTATGAAAAACCATTCTAATCTAAGTGAATATATATAAATATAGATCCTTAAATAGCCAAATCGGTGTAAAAGAAAGGGCCAAGCTACAAGCCTGAATGTTATTCTTACCTTCCACATGCACGAGCCAGTATATTAATTGGGTTTGTTGGGTTGATTCCAATGAAAGAGATGCTCTAGAGAGTAAATATTACTTGGAGTTCCCTATAGTAGTTTTCTCTCCCGAACAATTTCAATAACAAAGCTAAATAAAAGCATGATTCTGTTATTTAAATCAATTGGGGGTAAAATTTGAATATTAGAATGGGGCAAAACTTCTAAGCTTAGAAATAAGCTTAAGTTAAATGATGTATAAGAGAGATGCTATCTTTAATTGTATTTGAAATAACAGTTTGTAGAAATAACTTTATGAATTAATTCATCTTTTGGGTACTAATCCTGATATTAAAAGAAGTTTTTGGTAATGCTTTGTGGAACATATGTTATATACAGTGACTCACTATTCAAACTTGTTATTAAGAAAAATAGCTATTTAAACTTAACTAGTTTAGAGTTTCAAAGTATCATGAAAATTTTAATGATGACTTTATAGATTAATTTATCACTTAGATATTAATTAAAATATTAGGAGAAAATTTGATACACTCCTAAAAGGTTAGCATATTGATCTATGATATATATATATATATATATATATTGTATATACGTGTACATATATAGATTCAACATTAAATTAGGTAGTGTCTAAGGTTTTAAACTTGCAGTAAGAAAAGGAGGTGAATTGAACATACACCCACTACTTTATTAATTAGAGCAGTGCACCTTGATATTTATCTCAAATGAGAGGTAATTTCAGAAAATATTAATTAATAAACTAGAACTTCATTATTTCTTTGAAAATAATTCAAAAAGGGAATTAAATATTTAGCAAAGAAAAATAATTGGGATTTTTTGGTAAAAAGTAAACTTCATTTCGAAATGAAATTTGTAAGACTATAAAGGAAATTTAATTAAGTAATGTGAATATTTAAGAATGAGTTATATAACTTGAGCCTTTCAAAAAATTTATTTGATATTGAAATCAGTATGAGGTTAATTTGAAAAGAAAATAATTTGTAATTGGGATTTGTATGAATTTTGAAAATTTAAAACTGGAAAGGATTTTGGTGTGTTACGAATCTAGAAACCATATCAAGGAAAATCCTAGAACTAATCCACGACTCTTAAATATTATTAATTAAGGTAGTATCTTAGAACATTAAGAATGTTAAGTATTTTAAATAGAGAAAATACTTTTAGTAAACCGAGATGTGAAATCTAAGTTCAAAACTAATTCAGAAATTTACAACTAAAAACCGCTTTTAGGTTATGACATTTGTTTGATCGAATGAGGTTGAAATTTGTAAAATTTTAATCCTTTAAACAAGTTATACGACTAATCTACAGTGAGATCTAAGAATGAGATAATTAAGAAATTTTTGTAAGTAAAAGATTATAGAAATTTTGAGAACTCAAACAGTCATTTGAGTTTATTTCAAATAAGTGATAAACAAAATTGTATTTCATGGGAAAAATTAAATATAAAGCTTTTAAGAGGTTTGTATGTAGGTAACATCTTGGATATCTCCCGCATGCTTGTATTTTTTACTATGGTAGAAGGTAGGAGAATCATATTGATCTTGATTGAATTTTTCTTAGTGTTGATAGTTTCCAACTCAGGATCGGTATGATCCCTTCCAAGACTTCATTTAGGAGGCCTTATCGATCACTCTCTTGTTAGTTTGAGTCCGAAAAAGAAACGGACCTTAAGTCCAGACTCTATTTGTGAATCTTTTAGAAAGGAAATCTTTGTTAAGAATTGAATCTTTATTCGTGGTCTCCTTAATGGATGACTGGTATTTCAGTCAATTTGGAGTAATAGCTCTTTTATATATAGGACCCTACCTAACCATTGAGCGTAGCGGCCCTATTACTTACCGAGTTTCTTTACCAGTCTAGTTCTTTGGCATTCATGGTGCCCTTCATGTGTTTTAGCCTTGGAAACACTTTATAAATTCTGATTCTATTCGTAGGCATAGAATCTTTGTTGCACTTGAGATCACAGAAAAACTAACTAATGAAAAAAGCTCTATTCGTTTCGTTGCCTTGGAGGTTGAATGCCTTCAAGATATAGTCGTTTCGCTTATCTATGTCAAGTACCCGATAATCCTAAGAACTGTTCTTATAGAGCTAGAAAGTTCATCGAGAGAACACATCCTTTGTATTTCTTGAGTTCATTTGTAATGAGTCTCTTGTTTTGAGTTATCCTTCGTTCATAGTTTAACTTCCTTTGAGAAGATACGTCCTTTGTAATTTGTTATAGACTTTTCCCTTAAGGAAACTGTGAGGACGCAATTTTTATATGGGGGGAGTCTATAACAACCCTGGTCGAGATTACTTGAAATTAAAATTTAAAATATGATTTAAAATTATCTTAATTAATTTTAAGATGAATTTCGGGAATTTTAATTGTTAATTTTCAAATTTGAAATAGATTTGGGATTAATTAAATTGGATATTTCATAAAAATATTCTGTTGTGTAACTTGAATCTTATATTTGTTAATATAAGATTAATCGTGGGGAAAAATAAGAATTTAGTAAGATATATGGAAGATAACTTTATAATTAAGGTAAGAATAAAGATATTTTACTCACTCATTTATTTGAGTGAAAATTTGTGATAGACATTTACCGTTGAAACCGCTGCAACAAAAATGTTTTAAATTTAACAAAAATGTTAATTATTGATATTTATTGTTAAAAATGAGATTTTTTTTGGAAATTAATACTTTATTTTATCAAAATAATAATAAAAACTTTTATTTGCAAAAGTTTTATTTAATATTTTTCAAAACACCTGTATATCGTTAAAGAACAATAACTTTTTTATTTTGGTGTTTATCAACTTTTGAGGAATCACTATATGCTATATATAACATAGTTTAAAAGTGTGAAATAAGTGTTTTATGAATGATAATGTTTTATTCATCCATTTATCTATAAGAAAGGAATTGTAGTTAAGTACTTTCCATTTCAAAATTATTCCAACAAAGTATTATGAATTTAATTAAAAAGTGCAACTTTGGGATTTATTGTAAAATGAGATTTTACAATTACTAAACCATTTTTATTAATAACATGAGAACAACTTTTGATTTCAAAAGTTGTATCGAGTTTATAGAATATGTCAATGTTCATAGGAATGGAAATTTGACATGTTGATTGTTTTATTATAATTTTTGAAATCAATTTATAATACGTAAAACGTTGTTTAAGTGTAATTTGGGGTTTTCCACATGGAGAAAACAAAAGAAAATAATAACCTATCTTCTTATTGGGTACATGGAGCATCCAAGGCCCATGTAGTAGGGATTAGTAAGGAGGAATGAACAAGTACATTCATTTTTCTCACTTCAGTTCTAAAACACTAAAAACCTGAAACCTCTATCTCTTAAATTCAAAACCCTAGAAATCAAATTATCCCCAAATGCAAGCTGAAATCAAAGGGCAATTAATTAATAAGTGAAGAAATCAAAGTAAGGTAATCTCCTTCATCATAATCTCTCTATTAGAGTTTTAATCTTAGTTTCTCATCTTGGTTGTAATCTTGCTTTTGCAATTTTTGAAATTAACCTAGGCAGTTGTCAAGAGAAGCTAGCCTAGGAGAATCCGAGTCTTTTGCTACCAATTCAAGTTCAAATTCGGTGAGTTAATCTCATACTTCTAGCCCATAGATGAATGCTAACCGCTGTTGTTGTTATGGATGAATTTGGTGTTGAATTGACCTCATTTTGTGTTGATTTTCTTGTCATATGAAATTTGATTTTCTGTTTGATGAAAACCAACTTCATATGATCATGAATTGCATACCGTTGTAGTTGTTTTTGTGCTCGCATGTTAGCTAATTCAGTGTATTTGAGGTCAAGGCGAAAATCAACGAAGAAACCACCACTAGAAATCAGAGCACCACTAGAGATACCTGGGGCTCAGCCCAGGCGTGCCAACCGGTGCATCGGTCATAACCTGGGTTGAGATCCAGATTCTGTTTGTTCCCGTTTGCTCTTCCGTTCGCCCGTTTGATCGCTTGAACCCAATTGCTTGATTTTGGTGCTAATTTCTATGTCGATTTCAATGCTATTTATGAATTTTGATTTATGAATTTTAGAATTCATTTTGAATTTATTTTACCATAGAAATGCCGTATGGGTTCATGGAGTTATACACAACTTTTCGAAGCACGTTTTCAACTTTTATTTATGAAAGACTAATTTCTAAATCAAACCATTTTATGCAAATATTTTAAAGTATAAATCTAACTTCTATATAAAGAATTATATATATATATATGTATATTCTTTATTTATTCTCATCAACAATGGTTTTAAAGATGATTTGGAGCAATGGTTTAAAAAGTGTACTTTTATATAAATATATATTTCCGTTATTAACAATATTGTGTAAAAATGATTTTAAAGTGAAATATTTTATAAAATTGCATGACATCGATCGAATGAGTAATTGATTTAAATGGTTAAATAAAACGAGTGGTATGGAACATTCAAATTTGTTTTACCGATTAATTCCCAAACTTATTCGACCGAACTCACAAGTGGAGTTTACTATCGTATAGTAAATGTTTGAGTAAACATGTGCGGTATGGGACACATGGTCATTACCTATTCGGTTACTATATGAAAGTACATAACACTTATATCGACGAGTTTATGACTCGCCCTAGGAGTTTATAGGACTTGTTCCAATCTTGGAGTTTATAGGTCTCACACCCATCTTGGAGTTTGTAGGTCTCGCATCTATCTTGGAGTTTATAGGTTTCGTACCTATCTTGGAGTTCTATAGGCTCTCGCTTTTCTTGGAGTTGTTATGGGAATTACCTATCTTGGAGTTTATAGACTCATACATCTATCTTGGAGTTACATGCATGTGGAATTTATTCACCAATCTTGGAGTTTTGGAGCCTTGCCCCCTTTTATGTGATTTTCTAGATTTCTGTTATGATTTCTAGATACGATGCTATATGTGTTATCACTAAATGATTTTAGGGTTTTTCTTTTAGAAATTATTTTGGTTTGGAATTTGGTGATTACACACTTGGATTTTATTGAAGCATTCTTGTTGTTAGCTAATTCTTGGCTTTGTGTTCATATTTGAGATCTATATCATTACATCCATTGTTGATCTTGCTTAACCTATTCATTATAGTCTAGACCGACCTATTTATTATTTTATAATACTCAGGTCAGACCAAGATATTTTAGGTACTCTAGTTTGATAATTCTAGAGAAGATGTCACTCCAGTTATCTAGTTATCATTCGTCTTATCTTCATCTCATATATGTGTACATATTCATGTAGTGTTGTATCTTGTATTGAGCCTAGAGTCTTTTGTGTACATATTCGTTACAAGAGATATAGTACAAATATATTAGATCGATCGTTTTAACAGTAGCCTTGTATTTGATATTATGTACCTATTCGATTTGATCAGCTTGTATCTATTTGTATTCCGTTGTGTATATTCTGTGATCGATGATTTGTATTTATCATATATTATTCTAGATTATTATTATAGCCATCGTAGTTTTGTTTTGAGCCTGGATTGCATACGTTGATTCCACTTGAATAAAATATACAACACAAAAATTGACGTATCAATGTTCGCTTAAAGCAAAATTCATGGATGGTCGCTCCTAACCAGCCCTATTCTCTGCACTACTAAACAGTATTACTCAGTATACCCTTTGTTAGTATGGGTCTCAGGGTGGGGCATCACAAATAGTCTTTTGACATGAGAATATATTGAATCTTAAGTGCATAAACTATAGTTTGATCATGGTCAATCACACGATAATGTGGATCCATAGTTGGGTATAAGTTGAACCACTTAAAGTGAACACTATTAAGAGAAGACCGTCTTCTTTGTGTGGAAGGTTAATATCACTGTAACTAGTAGTCAATGTATAGTCAAAGTCTTTAGCTAAAGCAAAATCAGTTAATCAATAATTGTTTTTTGACTGAACCATAGACTTTAATACTGGACTTCCCAATAAAATACTAATATGAACATATTATTTGACTATTGACCGAACTCTTGATATGTAAGTGATATAGTGATGTCAAAAAGAAAATGTGCATAATATATTGTTGTTTAAGGGTATCGCTTTAAAAGATAAGAACTTGAATTTTACCTAGATAATCTGTAAGTGACTAAAATCTTATCTAATAATATGCTTCAGCAAAGTCCGTACAGGCTTTGATATTTATATTGGTTATATATTACTAAGGGTTGAGTTTACATCTGAGAGTCCCATAATCGCAACTCTTAGTTTCCGACCAAAAATAATTTATTGAAATAATTTAAAAAGTTATGTGTAACGACCCCGGATTTTAATAAAATTTAAATTGATAATTAACTGAATTTTTAAAAACAATTTGTAAAATTAATTGTAAAGCGATGCGAGTTTCCCCGACTGTCTTAGAATCTATATTAAGTCATATGAATTTAAACGATTTGTATAAATGTGATTTGGATTTAAAATTCAAGTAAATGGGTTTTAAAATAAATATATAGAGAAATACAATATAATTTGTATTAAAGTAAAATAAATAATTTAAGTAGAAATATAATTATAACAATATATTAATGAACTTTGTAAAACAAATATAACTACATATATACAAACAAATTGCAAAAGTCAATACAAAGTAACAAAACAAACAAAACAAAAATAAAAACAACTTTATGTATGTAACCAGACAAGAAGTATTTTAAAAACAAGAACAAAGTAATACCTTCGAGTGCATGCAAGTTGAAAATCTGGGAACAAAGCATAAAACTAGGCAAGCAAAAGATATAATATATTCAAGTATAAGTAAATTATGTTATGTACATAAAGTAAAAGCCAACAAGTACATATAACATCTTCAGCCGAAATCTTGTTAATCAAACAAAAACAAAAAAAATATCTCTAGTACACTATACAATATCATTTCAGCCCCAATATTCTTATCTCAGCCTCCAAAAACAGGGAACAAAATCTGCATATGTCAAATAGATAATGGAAGCTATCTCAGTCTGGTACAAAATAAAACACTGTTTCGAATATAAAATATGCACCCTGTACAATTCCTTGCTTTATATCCCTGTCTTCTTTCTTTTCCTATATATCTTCATATCTGTTCGAGCTGAGCAAATACAAGTAAACTTCTTTTAAAAAACCTAAGGAAAACATCCTACAACACCAAGCAATTCAACAAGTCAGAGATCAAGAGGAGTTTCTGTTAGCAAATTCAAGTTGTTTTCAAAAGCCTGTTGCTAAGCAAATTTAGATTTCTCTGTTCTTCTTGTTCTATGCTTTATTAAAGATTCAGGTGAGTAACATTTAACTTAAAAAAAGTTTAAGTATTTGAGTAAACAAAAGCTTTTAAACTAAAATCTTGAATTGTTTAATGTATGGGTTAATCTGCGAGTATATTTTGTCTTAAAACTTGAAAGTGTGAATCTGCTGAACCCTTATCTATGAGTAAACATACTGCTTTAAATATTTAAAAGACATATTTGTGTATTTAATCTATGAACAAATCATGCTTTGCTATGTATGTTTTAAAAGACAACTCTACATATCTTTGGGGTACCTGTTTTCCAATCTCTGGTTACAGAGCAAACAAAAATAGAAAAAATCATATGTCTCCATACAAATGATTTTTTTTTACTGAGGATGTTAAACAAAATGAGTTTGCTTAAACTTAAGTTATGATCTCGAAAATTGTTTAAACTCGAAAATAAAGAACCTGACTCTAGAAAACTCAATTACAGTAACAACAGATTTCATGATGAATTCAAGAATTTTAATTGAATTATTTGATTATATAGCTTGAATTCTTATTGCAAGTTACGATTTTTAAAACAAAGATGAAGATTTTTAGCTGAATATGTACAGAGCAGTGTGTATTTGAACAAAAAATTGTATTTTTATGAATTCCTGGTGATCCAAACGATGGTGGGTCTCGAGTTCATTGTCAGGGATAGATTAGAGGTGCGAGATTACAAGAAAAATACTAGCATAATTTATAAATTCGTAAATCTTTGATTCGAGGTCACATTAGGGTTTTAGTTCCAATTTTGAACGTGTTCAGTAAAGAGAGGATTGCGCTATCTTGACTTGATCGAGCTTCTCGCGGTTCTGGGAGGTGGTAGGGAAGAGTATGGCCATGACGAGGACGGAGTTTCATCGCCTCCATGGGTCGGGGTTGGTCGAACGTGCGTTTTCTGGAGAGTATTCGAGCTTTTGGTTCGAGCTGCAGGTGAATTTTCGATTTCGACTTTTATTCGAAAAACTGGGTTTCGATTTCAAGTTGTGGGTCAAATCGTGGTTTGTTGGTGGTGTCGTAGGAGGTAGGATCATCGTTGACGATCTGTGCACGTACACGTGCACTCACGTGTATGTCTGGATTGCTGTGTTTGGAGAAGAAGGATGGTATCGGGTATAGCTCGAGAAAATGCAGGGGCGACTCGAAGCAGATAGAAATTTAGTTGGCACGGGGAATAGCTCGGGTAAAACTGGGATTTACTCGGGTTTGACTCGAGATTTTCTGAGTTCAGAAATGAAACAATTTTAAGTTTTATACAAGTCAAGTTTTAAATTTAAAATTTGTTTAACAACCTAAAATATGTAAGTGGGTTGAATTATAAGAATGCAAATTCAAATTTGAAATGTAAGTTTCAAAGCCAAGTTTAATCAAGTGCTTTGATATGAATTAAAATAAATATTTGAATAAATGATTTAGATTCATTTAAAATTAGAAAGTAATTAAAGGTTTAAATCATTAATTAAAGTAAAAAAATTTGAGAAGAATTTATTTATTAAAGGTTAATAAATAAATGAAAGTGATTAAGAAATTGAATTAATAAGGATTAATCACTAATTGAAATTAATGTTAGATATTTTGATTTATTTAAAGTCAATTAATTATGTAACTGGTTTAAAAGGCTGATTTAATTGATAGGATAAATCAAGAATAATTTAATTGATTAAGGTGATTGATAAATTTATTTGTAATCGATTTGTAATAAATTAATCTGAATTTTATAATTAATTCATAAGTAATTAATTTACTTGGAAATAAATTGGATTAATCAGGATTTAACGATTAATTGATTCTGCTTATAAATAACTATTGAATACTTGACCTTACTTATGAATGATTATATTATATGAGATACCTTGAATTGATTGTCCTATCTGATTTGTGATGCTTTGTGATACATCCTGATTTATGTTGTGATTTGAAATTCCTATTTCTGTGATATATATTACTTTGTGAATATGAAACCTTTGACCCGTAACGACACTTGAATTTCGATGCGACAGGGAGTCGGATTTCGGTTGGTTATCCGAAACCCACATCGAATTATAATTATGAATCTTTGTGACTGATAAATTTATTTTATCTATGAATCTGTGAATGAAGATAAGCGTTATCGATTATACCGCTTATCGATATATCTATGATAATTGATGTTGCACTATTGTGTGTAAAACCCTTAGACCACACTCATACACACACAAATATGGATTTCACGTGGAAATCGGTTAAGTCACAGATAATTCAAATTGATATTTTTGAAATTGAAAATTTAATTTCAATTGATTTTGAAATTAGAAATTTGGGTTTAAATGTGAAAAGCTTTTGAAATGGAATTTCAAAGATAAAAGTTATTTTGAATAACTTAATCGAATTTTGAAAATCTAAATAATTGATTTAAACTAAAATTCAAGATTTGAAATTGAATTCTATGATTTGAAACTAGGGATTAAAGATGTTATACCCATTATAGAAGGGTTAAACTATTTTAAAAGAATTGATTTGGAATGTGAATATAATTCAAGGGCTTTAACTCGTGCAAATAAAATTGGATTTTTCTGAAACGAAAACTATTTGTTTTCAAATAATAACAGCTTTCATATAAGAAGTGAACTTCTAATTTGTGTTGAAAGGTTTCAAATTTAAAATGATGTTTTATTTAACCCATTCGAAATGAAATTGTTTTGAAAGCTATGAGTTAAATCTTTGATTTAAAGATTTAACGAATTAATTAAATTCGTAATGGAAATTGTTTTGGAAAATCTGTGAATGAATCTTTGTGAAAACTGAGTGAACTTTGTGAATTTAATCTTTTATTTAAAAGATTAAAATGGTAATGTGTTTAAACCATTTGAAGGAAAGTTTTGGGTAATAAGTTGTGACTTAATTGAAATCCCAATATCCATATGTTTTTAAAGATTGCGCTCGTTATTCGGTTTAGCCGGGAGAGGACCTTTGTGTCATATAACCCATTCCGAATACTGGTACGTCGTATATGGATCGCATTTGAAGACCGGTGGTGAAGACCGGATATTTTCGAAAACGAAAGGACAACTCGTCGAATGTCTCTGCATCGACTGGCCCCGATATAGAGATTTTATCATCCTTTGTGATGGGAAGTCCGGACGTGATTGGAAACTATCCGGAATTGCAAGGGCTTCGTGAGAAGTGCCTTCGGTTCTGTTCGAACCCGGAACAGACTTGTATGGTTACATGTCTGACATTACACTTTGAGATGTAAAGCCGATTTCTTTCAAATACATTTCTGTTTGGTGGCGGAGAATTTATTCTCTTAGCTTAACACCCTTCTCTGAGACGTACGAGCTCAGAGGTTATGTAGTTGAAGGTTATCAGCGATATATTCCCAATTTGGTAATGTGGCATGCTGAGTGTTGTTGTGTGATGATCAGTGTTTGATCATTTGTGATATGATCATTTGTTTGATCTTATATCTTTGTGATCATAGGTTGATCATCTGTTGACCCAAAGCGTGGCTTTTTGAAAAAGCATAGCTTTGTGGACGAGACTTCGTCAGTGCCTCACAACCCGGAAATGGTCGAAACAGGAATGTTGCGGCAAGGTTATGAGGGTCGCGCCCTTTAGGGTATGTCATTTCCTTCTGGAAAAGGGTGGTGTCATGGTATGGAGCCCAGATACTTACTCATGTGGATACACTTTATTATGTGTGATGTTGGTTATCGAGGCCTCGGATAAAGGTCCCAAAGGACCGGGGGGTGGCATATTTTCGTGAGTTACCTGTTACAGGGGTAACCCGGCCTTGTTGGCAGAGAGCAGTTTGTCTCTCGGGACGTCCCGCCAGAGGCGATCCCATGCGGCGGAAGGAAGTTCCTTAGCCTGACCATTTGTTGGAAATCCATTTCTCCAATACGAACCTTGTACGGTTTTAGTTGTAGAACCTACCATCTAATATGGTAGCTATAGTAGGCATAGTATAATGGTACCTATGCTGGCTAAGATTAATATTATACTTTCGAAATGTTTTCTGCACTATGCACTAATAATAATATCAAGATGATTTTACGTAGTAAGCATCTTTGACTATCATAAGAAGAAATCTCCTCCAATTCTGCGTTTGCATTGTGTGTGTGGCGGGAGGTCTTATGGTAGTTTCATTTTCCAAAAGCATTGCGGATTTCAATGTTTAAAACCTTTTGTGTTTGTTTAAAGATAAACTGTTTTTGTTGCTCACACCAGTCCCATGACTGATCCGGAGTTTATTGTTCCTTTCCTAAACTCTGGGTGCCCACTATTTTCCACACGGGCAGTCTAGAGTTGGGTTTCTTTTCAGATATTCAGGTTTAGTAGATTATTTGGAGCTAGTTCATTCATCGGAGTTGCTTATCTTGGAGTTGTGGATTCATTCTTGTCCGAAGATCAATTTGGAGTTATCATTTTATTGTTATCATTTTCTTTTCCGCTGCTATTTGTTGTATCATATCTCTGATGTATATTGATATCTGTTGTATCATACTGTATCAGATTTTGTATCTGTCATTGTATATCAATGTATTATTCTTTTCTTCCGCTGTGTTACTTACTTAATTGTGTTATAGCTCCGGCGAATCGGATTTGAACGTTCGAATCTGCGGCATTCTAGTACAATGTGAAGTACGGATGTTGATTTTCGAGCGGGCAAAACCCGATACGTTACATGTGGTATCAGAGCTAAGGTTGAACTTTAGCTCAGGAGTATAACACATTAAGTAGCTCATTAGAGATAGAGTGAAGTAAACTCTAGAATGAGTAATCCTTAAGATACCTGTCCGTATGCCTTAGTAAATTCTCTTACTATCCACCAATAGTGAGTATGAGTGCAAGAAGAGGATGAGATAGGGGACAGGGAAATACGAATATAATTGGTCAATACTCTGTAACAACCAGGAAACAAATTTTCTCTATCAATCTCTTTTGTTCAACATCTTTTCTCAATTCTTCGATTATTTCTGGTCAATCCAGAAAGGAGATTCGATATATTAATATGGGACATAAACTCCAACTGAGCCAAAATTGTTTGTTTGGATGAATTGTTTGCTTTGATTGCTATGGTTGATAGGTATACTTTAGCTTCTAAACTGAAAATTTTGAAATTGCATCCATATATCTATCTATTCTTTGGGTCCGGATATATTCTACGAATGGTTAGTTATCACTTCAAACTAACCGATGCCACTATATATTTCGTAGATCTGGATAACCCGAGTATTTTGTGGAGTGTTAAATAGATTCGTTCGTGTATCTGTTCTTGATATTCTGATTTGGTGAACCAAATGCAGAATAGATGTTCAGTTTGATTAAATGAAACATTCTTCATCTGTCTTTGTTTCGTGCCTACGAATTTCGAGGACGAAATTCTTTTAAGGGAGGAAGTCTGTAACGACCCCGGATTTTAATAAAATTTAAATTGATAATTAACTGAATTTTTAAAAATAATTTGTAAAATTAATTGTAAAGCGATGCGAGTTTCCCCGACTGTCTTAGAATCTATATTAAGTCATATGAATTTAAACGATTTGTATAAATGTGATTTGGATTTAAAATTCAAGTAAATAGGTTTTAAAATAAATATATAGAGAAATACAATATAATTTGTATTAAAGTAAAATAAATAATTTAAGTAGAAATATAATTATAACAATATATTAATGAACTTTGTAAAACAAATATAACTACATATATACAAACAAATTGCAAAAGTCAATACAAAGTAACAAAACAAACAAAACAAAAATAAAAACAACTTTATGTATGTAACCAGACAAGAAGTATTTTAAAAACAAGAACAAAGTAATACCTTCGAGTGCATGCAAGTTGAAAATCTGGGAAACAAAGCATAAAACTAGGCAAGCAAAAGATATAATATATTCAAGTATAAGTAAATTATGTTATGTACATAAAGTAAAAGCCAACAAGTACATATAACATCTTCAGCCGAAATCTTGTTAATCAAACAAAAACAAAAAAAAATATCTCTAGTACACTATACAATATCATTTCAGCCCCAATATTCTTATCTCAGCCTCCAAAAACAGGGAACAAAATCTGCATATGTCAAATAGATAATGGAAGCTATCTCAGTCTGGTACAAAATAAAACACTGTTTCGAATATAAAATATGCACCCTGTACAATTCCTTGCTTTATATCCCTGTCTTCTTTCTTTTCCTATATATCTTCATATCTGTTCGAGCTGAGCAAATACAAGTAAACTTCTTTTAAAAAACCTAAGGAAAACATCCTACAACACCAAGCAATTCAACAAGTCAGAGATCAAGAGGAGTTTCTGTTAGCAAATTCAAGTTGTTTTCAAAAGCCTGTTGCTAAGCAAATTTAGATTTCTCTGTTCTTCTTGTTCTCTGCTTTATTAAAGATTCAGGTGAGTAACATTTAACTTAAAAAAAGTTTAAGTATTTGAGTAAACAAAAGCTTTTAAACTAAAATCTTGAATTGTTTAATGTATGGGTTAATCTGCGAGTATATTTTGTCTTAAAACTTGAAAGTGTGAATCTGCTGAACCCTTATCTATGAGTAAACATACTGCTTTAAATATTTAAAAGACATATTTGTGTATTTAATCTATGAACAAATCATGCTTTGCTATGTATGTTTTAAAAGACAACTCTACAAATCTTTGGGGTACCTGTTTTCCAATCTCTGGTTACAGAGCAAACAAAAATAGAAAAATTCATATGTCTCCATACAAATGATTTTTTTTACTGAGGATGTTAAACAAAATGAGTTTGCTTAAACTTAAGTTATGATCTCGAAAATTGTTTAAACTCGAAAATAAAGAACCTGACTCTAGAAAACTCAGTTACAGTAACAACAGATTTCATGATGAATTCAAGAATTTTAATTGAATTATTTGATTATATAGCTTGAATTCTTATTGCAAGTTACGATTTTTAAAACAAAGATGAAGATTTTTAGCTGAATATGTACAGAGCAGTGTGTATTTGAACAAAAAATTGTATTTTTATGAATTCCTGGTGATCCAAACGATGGTGGGTCTCGAGTTCATTGTCAGGGATAGATTAGAGGTGCGAGATTACAAGAAAAATACTAGCATAATTTATAAATTCGTAAATCTTTGATTCGAGGTCACATTAGGGTTTTAGTTCCAATTTTGAACGTGTTCAGTAAAGAGAGGATTGCGCTATCTTGACTTGATCGAGCTTCTCGCGGTTCTGGGAGGTGGTAGGGAAGAGTATGGCCATGACGAGGACGGCGTTTCATCGCCTCCATGGGTCGGGGTTGGTCGAACGTGCGTTTTCTGGAGAGTATTCGAGCTTTTGGTTCGAGCTGCAGGTGAATTTTCGATTTCGACTTTTATTCGAAAAACTGGGTTTCGATTTCAAGTTGTGGGTCAAATCGTGGTTTGTTGGTGGTGTCGTAGGAGGTAGGATCGTCGTTGACGATCTGTGCACGTACACGTGCACTCGCGTGTATGTCTGGATTGCTGTGTTTGGAGAAGAAGGATGGTATCGGGTATAGCTCGAGAAAATGCAAGGGCGACTCGAAGCAGATAGAAATTTAGTTGGCACGGGGAATAGCTCGGGTAAAACTGGGATTTACTCGGGTTTGACTCGAGATTTTCTGAGTTCAGAAATGAAACAGTTTTAAGTTTTATACAAGTCAAGTTTTAAATTTAAAATTTGTTTAACAACCTAAAATATGTAAGTGGGTTGAATTTTAAGAATGCAAATTCAAATTTGAAATGTAAGTTTCAAAGCCAAGTTTAATCAAGTGCTTTGATATGAATTAAAATAAATATTTGAATAAATGATTTAGATTCATTTAAAATTAGAAAGTAATTAAAGGTTTAAATCATTAATTAAAGTAAAAAAAAATTTGAGAAGAATTTATTTATTAAAGGTTAATAAATAAATGAAAGTGATTAAGAAATTGAATTAATAAGGATTAATCACTAATTGAAATTAATGTTAGATATTTTGATTTATTTAAAGTCAATTAATTATGTAACTGGTTTAAAAGGCTGATTTAATTGATAGGATAAATCAAGAATAATTTAATTGATTAAGGTGATTGATAAATTTATTTGTAATCGATTTGTAATAAATTAATCTGAATTTTATAATTAATTCATAAGTAATTAATTTACTTGGAAATAAATTGGATTAATCAGGATTTAACGATTAATTGATTCTGCTTATAAATAACTATTGAATACTTGACCTTACTTATGAATGATTATATTATATGAGATGCCTTGAATTGATTGTCCTATCTGATTTGTGATGCTTTGTGATACATCCTGATTTATGTTGTGATTTGAAATTCCTAATTCTGTGATATATATTACTTTGTGAATATGAAACCTTTGACCCGTAATGACACTTGAATTTCGATGCGACAGGGAGTCGGATTTCGGTTGGTTATCCGAAACCCACATCGAATTATAATTATGAATCTTTGTGACTGATAAATTTATTTTATCTATGAATCTGTGAATGAAGATAAGCATTATCGATTATACCGCTTATCGATATATCTATGATAATTGATGTTGCACTATTGTGTGTAAAACCCTTAGACCACACTCATACACACACAAATATGGATTTCACGTGGAAATCGGTTAAGTCACAGATAATTCAAATTGATATTTTTGAAATTGAAATTTTAATTTCAATTGATTTTGAAATTAGAAATTTGGGTTTAAATGTGAAAAGCTTTTGAAATGGAATTTCAAAGATAAAAGTTATTTTGAATAACTTAATCGAATTTTGAAAATCTAAATAATTGAATTAAACTAAAATTCAAGATTTGAAATTGAATTCTATGATTTGAAACTAGGGATTAAAGATGTTATACCCATTATAGAAGGGTTAAACTATTTTAAAAGAATTGATTTGGAATGTGAATATAATTCAAGGGCTTTAACTCGTGCAAATAAAATTGGATTTTTCTGAAACGAAAACTATTTGTTTTCAAATAATAACAGCTTTCATATAAGAAGTGAACTTCTAATTTGTGTTGAAAGGTTTCAAATTTAAAATGATGTTTTGTTTAACCCATTCGAAATGAAATTGTTTTGAACGCTATGAGTTAAATCTTTGATTTAAAGATTTAACGAATTAATTAAATTCGTAATGGAAATTGTTTTGGAAAATCTGTGAATGAATCTTTTTGAAAACTGAGTGAACTTTGTGAATTTAATCTTTTATTTAAAGATTAAAATGGTAATGTGTTTAAACCATTTGAAGGAAAGTTTTGGGTAATAAGTTGTGACTTAATTGAAATCCCAATATCCATATGTTTTTAAAGATTGCGCTCGTTATTCGGTTTAGCCGGGAGAGGACCTTTGTGTCATATAACCCATTCCGAATACTGGTACGTCGTATATGGATCGCATTTGAAGACCGGTGGTGAAGACCGGATATTTTCGAAAACGAAAGGACAACTCGTCGAATGTCTCTGCATCGACTGGCCCCGATATAGAGATTTTATCATCCTTTGTGATGGGAAGTCCGGACGTGATTGGAAACTATCCGGAATTGCAAGGGCTTCGTGAGAAGTGCCTTCGGTTCTATTCGAACCCGGAACAGACTTGTATGGTTACATGTCTGACATTACACTTTGAGATGTAAAGCCGATTTCTTTCAAATACATTTCTGTTTGGTGGCGGAGAATTTATTTTCTTAGCTTAACACCCTTCTCTGAGACGTACGAGCTCAGAGGTTATGTAGTTGAAGGTTATCAGCGATATATTCCCAATTTGGTAATGTGGCATGCTGAGTGTTGCTGTGTGATGATCAGTGTTTGATCATTTGTGATATGATCATTTGTTTGATCTTATATCTTTGTGATCATAGGTTGATCATCTGTTGACCCAAAGCATGGCTTTTTGAAAAAGCGTAGCTTTGTGGACGAGACTTCGTCAGTGCCTCACAACCCGGAAATGGTCAAAACAGGAATGTTGCGGCAAGGTTATGAGGGTCGCGCCCTTTAGGGTATGTCATTTCCTTCTGGAAAAGGGTGGTGTCATGGTATGGAGCCCAGATACTTACTCATGTGGATACACTTTATTATGTGTGATGTTGGTTATCGAGGCCTCGGATAAAGGTCCCAAAGGACCGGGGGGTGGCATATTCGTGAGTTACCTGTTACAGGGGTAACCCGGCCTTGTTGGCAGAGAGCAGTTTGTCTCTCGGGACGTCCCGCCAGAGGCGATCCCATGCGGCGGAAGGAAGTTCCTTAGCCTGACCATTTGTTGGAAATCCATTTCTCCAATACGAATCTTGTACGGTTTTAGTTGTAGAACCTACCATCTAATATGTTAGCTATAGTAGGCATAGTATAATGGTACCTATGCTGGCTAAGATTAATATTATACTTTCGAAATGTTTTCTGCACTATGCACTAATAATAATATCAAGATGATTTTACGTAGTAAGCATCTTTGACTATCATAAGAAGAAATCTCCTCCAATTCTGCGTTTGCATTGTGTGTGTGGCGGGAGGTCTTATGGTAGTTTCATTTTCCAAAAGCATTGCGGATTTCAATGTTTAAAACCTTTTGTGTTTGTTTAAAGATAAACTGTTTTTGTTGCTCACACCAGTCCCATGACTGATCCGGAGTTTATTGTTCCTTTCCTAAACTCTGGGTGCCCACTATTTTCCACACGGGCAGTCTAGAGTTGGGTTTCTTTTCAGATATTCAGGTTTAGTAGATTATCTGGAGCTAGTTCATTCATTGGAGTTGCTTATCTTGGAGTTGTGGATTCATTCTTGTCCGAAGATCAATTTGGAGTTATCATTTTATTGTTATCATTTTCTTTTCCGCTGCTATTTGTTGTATCATATCTCTGATGTATATTGATATCTGTTGTATCATACTGTATCAGATTTTGTATCTGTCATTGTATATCAATGTATTATTCTTTTCTTCCGCTGTGTTACTTACTTAATTGTGTTATAGCTCCGGCGAATCGGATTTGAACGTTCGAATCTGCGGCATTCTAGTACAATGTGAAGTACGGATGTTGATTTTCGAGCGGGCAAAACCCGATACGTTACATTATGAATTACTATTATGTAGAAATCAATTTGATGGTTATATTACTGAATTTATTATTATTATTAATTATTATTAGAGGGCCTAAATTAATTAATTAAATATATAATTATTATATATTAATTTAGTTATTTTTTAGGCCGATATTATAATTTAAATATAATACACACACATGCGTATTATTTTGGTAGTTGAAAATTTTAAAATTATTTTAAAAATAGGCATGCTAAAATATGCGTGGGTATAAATTAACTAAATGAGTTTAATTAGTTAAGCGAGATAGGATCTTATGGATTATATATTGAATACTGGATCTAGTTAAGATCCTATAACATATTAGTGCTTCTATAAATATACTTATATGTCTCATTCTACATATACAAAATTTTATCCAATCTCTCCAAAATTAATTACATCCTAATGGTCAACTTTGCAACTCCACCACTGACTTAGAAAAACGTTCTCTACAAGGAAAATATGATGGTTCAAGGTGTATTCGACCAATAGAATTACCATAAAAAATTTCAAATTGATTTTGATTGATTTTTTTTTAAATTGGTTTAAATAAATTTGATCAGTGACCACTAGCTCAAGTGATAAGTGGCATGGCACTATAGCTTGTCTCAGTGGTCATGGTTTCGAACCATGTAACATCAAAATGAGTATTCTGCTTGAAAGTATTGCTTTTATTATTAAAAAAACTGTTTCAATAAATTTTATTTTAAAATTTTGTAAAAAAGAGGTTTTTTCACTATTGTATATCATGTATATCGCATATCCGCCTATGCACTACCCTTCACAGCATTATGACATTTCTATTTTATAATATTTTAAAGTCAAATTCATTTAAAAAAATTGAAAACAATTTTGATCAATTTGAATTATTTTGTTGATCCTGCCAGTTCAATACACCTTGAACCATTAGCTTTGCCTTGAAGAGAACGTTTCTCTAGCTCAATGGTGGAGTTACAAAGTCCACCACTAAGATGTAACTTATTTTTGGAGGGATAAAACAAAATTCTGTATTTGTAGAATAAGGCATCTAGGTATATTTATAGCACACTAATGAGCTATGAAAAATATCTTACACAGATACACTATTCAAGGTATGACCCATTATAAGTGAGATATTTTAGAACTGGGCCAGCCACAGCGTAAGTAATGGCTGAATTTCAAAAACATTTACCATTTTGGATCGTTATTGGGTCTATGAAGTCTAATTTATTTAGAAATTTTTTATTTGTTTTAAATAAAATCTTTATTTAATTAAATTTATAATATGATATTGTATTATTTAATTTATGTTATAATATATATATGTATATACATGTGTCATGTACACATATATGTGTGTGTGCATGTGTAATATATCAATTCGTGCAAGGTATAACGTGTCCATGTATAGATGTTTGGATTTACCATGCAACGGACACGTTGGCTCATCTAATGTACAAATATATTGTCCAAATGTATGTTTATCCACTTATATATAAATACATATATAATGTTACAAATATATATATATATATATATATATAAACCATATTTTCATCTAAATAATTATAAATAAATAAAACATATGTGTGCGCGCATGAAATATTAACATAATATATATTTATGAATATATTTAAATCATTTATAAAAGATATATATTAAAAATAATTATTATTATTTTTGTAAAGTAGAAAAAAGTAAATATATATATAATTTTTTAAATATATATATTAAATACTAATATATAAAGGTATAATAATATAACATAATTATAAATCAATACTTATAAAGTACATAAAAATATTTTTAATAAAAATGTATTCTCCTAGTCGGGCGCACGACTTAGTATTGGTTTTTTTTAAGTTTAAAATTATGTTTTATTAATTAACAGTATGGATAATTTAAAATATTAATAAAATTATTCTCAAAACTCAATTTTGAAATTTAAAATTTCTTTTTATTTTTTAGTAAGGCTAGCCGGCTTTGAAGTGAGTCGTCCACTTTTATTAAAAACATCTAAGAATAGGTGTTTGGCACATACGCCTGAACAGATAAAAAAACACAAAAAACATAAGTGTTGGGAAAAATATCTAAACTACTATGCTAGGTACCCTCCTTGGAGGAGGAACCACCGTCATCATGAATAGAAATAGGCTCCAAGATATGAATAAAATCTAAAAATAGAGCAGCCGAGTTAGACACGAAATCTATAGAATCACATGAATAGAAGTATTTCTTGTCCCAAGTAGCAACCACCAAAACAATACTATTGTCGACACCATCTTCACCTAAGGTTGAATGATCAAGTCGGTTTCCAACTACATGGTAAATTAACCGAAGATTCTCACCATCACCATCTACATACATATGGTAATAATCACACGATGGAGAATATCTCGTTTCCGATTTCACACGAGTCCAAGCTTTCTCAAAGGAATTCCACACAATCACATTTCCAGAAGTAGGAATCACTGCAGGTTCAACCATAGCATGAGTATTAGAAATATCAGCTAAGGGCTCAAAGGAAGGAATAGTAACAATAGTTGAAGATGGAAAAGATGAGCGAGAAGGTGAAGAATCAGTAGCAACAACAACAGAGGGAGACAGCTTAGGAACCCACTTCCTCATGGGAGGACGAGGGAAGGGGATCTTAATCAGAACAGAATGCTCATGCATATAATCAGTAGCAATGTGACCAAAAAGGTGGCATATAGTACAGATATCAGGTTTCCAACTGTAACTAACATCTACAAAAACATCCCTTCCCTCAGCAATACGAACTTTAAGCCTCAAACTCAAAGGTTTATCTGGGGTTATTTCAATCAAAGCTTTAGCATACGCTAGCATTTTCCTAGTCACGGTATTAGCATCAAAGCATATGAGCTTGCCAACAAAGCTAGCTAACTAATTTATTCCAATTATGGGTTGCAAAATAGAAGAGATATGAGTGAAGTGGGCCCACATAGGAATAGACAAAACCTGTTCCCTAGTACTATCTACCGTCAGACTTCAAGGAGTTATGAAGAAAGGCTTACCAGCAATAATTGATGGTTTTGCTTCCAGTGCCAGCAATGTATCCCCTTTACTAGAGAATTTGAAATAATACATAGCATCAACATAATGAACTTGAAGGCCTCCTCTAAGTTCCCAAACATTTCGACATTGATCTTTAACATCACCGTAAGAAGGGTTGGCATCCAAAAAGAAACCGGTCAGGTAATCTGACCAAAAATCAATTCTCGCTTGCATCACCTCAACCGAAGGCACCACATAACCATCGATTTCAACAATATCAAATGACCAACGTGTGTAATTAGCTGCATTCCTAGGCAAAGAAGTGAACAACGACGTCCACTTATTTGTAACAGCAGGGGAAGCATCCTGCTTGAGAATTGGGGATACTGGTATATTAATTTTGTAACGAGTAATAACTTTAACAGGATTTGAACGCACTGAGCACAGGGGAGTAGTAGGTTTCAAAGGAGCATTTACACGAACAACAGGAGTGCATAAGTCAACATATGCTGGAACTGCCTCAACTTGATTTTCAACACCAACCACGTTTGATTTAAAACCATTCGCACATTCAACAACATCGCCCATACAAGCCCCCTTAGCACAATGATCACAAACAACATTAGAAAGACATGAATCAACAGCACAAGGCCCGGTATTACACCAAACCCCATCTCATCCATGAATAGCAGCAGCGAGCAGGGGGGATATATGTGATGCAAAGATACACATATTTTCTCACAGCCCAGTTAACGAAGCAGTAGAAATATTGAAGTTAAGCAGGGAATCAGCAATTTCACTTAGAGGGTTTCCAGATACAGAATTGCCTCCATGACCGATAAAGGATGATCTCAGGGCATGGCAGGGCGGAGACGATAGCAAAGGAGGGAACTTGTCAGTGGTCACAACAAAAGTTTCATGAGCAACGTCATTGAACACTAGAGCCGAACGAGTTGGAGAAAGCTCCTTAGGGATAGGCACAAGTTTTTTGCGAGGCATGGGTTGAATGTGTATTTGATTTGATTTGAACTAAATTAATGGAACGAGACAGGGATCGACCAAAAATAGAGGTGTTTGGAGGCTCAAAAGTTTACAGAGGACAGTTTAGAGACAAATTAGGATCTGGATCCTGCTTTGTCTCTTACCAAGTCTCTTCCACCCTACCCATCCAAATCAAACCCATCTAACCCATACATAGCCGCCCCTTTCTAGCTCTGTTATGGCTGAACCAATCAACCCCTCATATCGACTTCAAACCTATTTAAATGCCTAACAAAATATTTTACATATAAATCCAATTTAAATGCTTATCGATATCGTATATTGATTAATATATTTATAACTTTAATAAATATATTTAACAATGTTTGTTCATTAAATCAAAATCAAATTTTATAAGTAATATTTCATGAATGTTAATTAATTTATAGCAATTACAAATTAATTAAATTGTTTTGGTTAAAGAAGTATTCATCATTTCGAGTATATGACTCATTAGGTGTAAATTTGGTCAATGATTAATATCGCACATCACTTAGCTAGTGGTATGATATTTTGGTCAAATTTATCACTTACACGGTTTCGGTAAAATCCAATTTTACATTGTTAAGTGTTACTCGGTTATGACTTTTATTTACACCAATTCTCTTCGTCCAAACTATATCACTTTGGACTTATGGAATTTGGTAGTGGCCAAAATTTAAATAACTTCCATATTTAACTCTATAGTCCAAACATAAAGTCATTGATTTAATAATAACTATTAGTATGTAACCTCTTGGCACCCCATTAGTCATGAGCAATATGCTGCCTAATTTTGGAGAATGTTACGTACTCTATTAACAATGGATATATCGATATGCAGTCTTGATGCATCTTGACTAGGAACATTTAAAATGATGTGTTTATTATAATGTGATACAATACTCATGATTACAACTATTTGTAATTACTATCACAAACACACCATTTATGGATTTTCTGTTAAATATATTTTAATTAAATATTTATTTGTTTATAACACATTATAAAATATATACAATAGAAAGAAAAACACCTTTATTACGAACGATAATTGATTACAAAGTTAATTAATTTACTATAAATTGCAGAATTGCTCCTCGGGCATACCCCTAACTCTAACAAGATTTTATCTCACTTAATTAATTAAGCCTATTTAATTAATTCTTACCTATTATTTTGGTCCACTCAATTTTAATAAAATTTAAAATTTTCGACTACAAAAAATAATATATTTATTATTTATTATATTTAAATTATTATATTGGCCTAAAAAATAATGAAATAAATCTATCAATTATATATTTTATTAATTAATTTTAATCCCTCTAATAATAACTAAAAAACTAAAAATAATAATAAATTAAGTAAAATAACCACTATATTAATTTCTCAATAATAATTTATAACTTTAAATTTTTTCAATACACTATTTTTGGTTGAAAACTGAAAGTTTCAGTTATGTAACTCTCATGTGTGAACTTAGCCCTCGATAATATTTAACTAATTTAAGTATTAAAATTTGTATGGACTTTGCCGAAGAATGGTAGTAGACACGAGTTTAGTTGCTTATCTATATGTCTAATGATAGACAACTTGAAAATTTGGGCGATCTCTAGGTCTGACACTCATTTTCATAAGCAAGTATTAGCTTGGGGTCCGCATCGTCAATAGGTTGTTGTTTGGGTTCGCATGTAATAGCTGACCTTATGCACTCGTAAGTTAACACTATTTTAATTACTCTTAGCCAGTCGGTATATTTTAGTTCAGTAAGCTTGTCATTTCCAGAGAACAGTTTTAGAGTTGTCATTTTGTACAAGTTTAAGTGGTAAATTATTAGGACAAATCATAGTAGATGTTCTTATAATATTAGTAAGGTCAAATTTTATGTTTCGTTTTACTAATAAGCTCCCATTAGTTTTTTATGTTTGGCCAAACCTTAAGTCGAAAAATAGAAGACTTTCAACTTCACTAGTAGTGTTAGGACCCTTTCATCTTAGAATTCTGACCTTGAGTTTGCTTAACAAGTCATAGCTCTATGGACGATAGATAACTCTTTATCGGTTGTATCGTATACAACTACTAACCCCTTGGTATGTTATCCTAATTTCACTTTGACCTTGAGTTTGCTCAAAAAATAGAAATAATATTATTCACTCGTACCTACCATATCGCGACAACATGAGTATAGTATATGTACCTTGAGTTTGCTCAACAAATACATATAGTTATCTTACCTCGTCTATTCAATATATTAATAATACTATACATAACATCACTACTTAAATTTGCTCAACAACTAAGGACTATGCAACTAATTTATTAATATATATAAATGATAGATGACAAAATTATATTGAAGATTCATAATCTTTGATATATTACATTGAGTGATATTGAATTATGGGTAATTCATACGAATTACTCTCATGATTCAAGTGTCAGACATATCGGCAATCACGGTATACGTACATTTACATATGTATTTATTCCTTAAGTCTAGTCAGGGTTTCTTAATGTTCCGCCTTTAATTTATACATTCATATTATATAAGTTTTATTATTATATAAATTTTATATTTCATATTACTTATATAATAGTCTTATGTATAATATTATACTAATTAAATCTTATTTAATTAATTTTAATTAATTAACATTTTAATTGATTTTATATTATCTTATTATAACATTTATATTGAATATTTCTTATACATTATAACCTTCATAGTATAACACATATATCATATACACGTGTATATTATTTAATTAATTAACCATTTAATTAATTTATTTAATTAAAAAAAATTAATTTAATTATATTAATTTCAAAATTCATTTCTTATACATACATGTATACTTATGTTATTTTAAACATCTTAAAACAACATAACATATATCTATGTATACATTTGTTAATTAATTAACTAATTTAATTGATTTATTTTTTTAATATTATTAATAAATTTAAAAAAATTGAAATTAATTCATATTATTTTGAAAAATATTACTATATTATAATTTTTGTAGTATGTATATATTTTATTTTAAATTTAACTATTAAATTTAAAATCTTATATTTTAATTTTCAAACAATTTTGAAAATTAGCCCGAGACCCAATTCAAATTGGGTCTTTTTTATTAGGTACAACCTTTGGATTCACATATCTATTCAAGCCAGGCTGGAAGCTAAGTAAGGCAAAGTACTTGATTATCCAAATCCAATCCTATGTACTACATTTATAGACATCCTACTATCTGGGCTATGAGCTTAATAGTTAACCCTAACATGATTAATTTAGACTGCATAGACTATTGGGCTCCTATACCATTGTTGGAACTAAGCCATCCCACAGTGGAAGTAATGGGTGAATTTTTTTTTACCATTTTGGATCGTTATTGGGCCTATGAAGTTTAATTTATTCAGAACATTTCTAAATTTCTGTAAATACAAACTATACTTTATTTAAATTTATAAAATGATATTGTATTTTTTTATTTATGTTATAATACACACAAACATATTTATATATCTGTGTGTGTATCATATACACATATATATATGTGTGTGCATATGTAACATATCAACTAGTGCAAATCATAACATACCCATGTATAGGTGCTGGAATTTACATCACAACGGACACATTAGCTCATTTAATATACATATATATTATCCAAATGTTTGTTTGTATACTTTTATTATATATATAAAATGTTAAAAATACATACATATATATATAAACTATATTTTTATTTTAATAATCTTAATTAAATAAATAAATATATATGTATATATATTTATTTATAAATATGTGTATTAAATATTTACATTATATATATAACTGTATGAATATATTTCAGTGTAAATTAGGTCCTTATTAAGGTTCAAAATACACGAAAAGTCCTTCACTAAATTTCAGTGTAAATTAGGTCCCTGTTTTTTTTTCACGATTATTGCAGAGCATGATGCAACTTTTCATAAAAGTTGCTGACATTTCCGCAACTTTTCTGTACACTGTGAACATAGTGTATGAAAATTGCTGAAATATCAGCACTTGTTTATAAAAGTTGCTGACATTTCGGCAACATTTATGTACACTGTGAACACAGTGTATGAAAGTTGCTGAAATATCAGCACTTATTTATAAAAGTTGCTGACATTTCAGCAATAATTTTTCTTTGTTTCTAGAAAATAGGGACCGAATTTACAATGAAACTTTGACAGGGAAAGTTGCTGAAATATCGGCACTTATTTATAAAAGTTGCTGACATTTCAGCAATAATTTTTCTTTGTTTCTAGAAAATAGGGACCGGATTTACAATGAAACTTTGATGTGGACCCGCTTTACAATATGAAAGAATGATAGGGATGCCTCCCAAATTTTCACTATATTTAAATCATTTACAAAATATATATATTAAAAATAAAAATAAAAATTGCTATAAAGCTTAAAAGGGTATATACGTATAAATTTTTTAATATATATTTATATATTAAATACTTATTTATAAATATATAATAATATAATATAAGTAGATTAATACATATAAAATACAAAAAAATATTTTTAATAAAAATGTATTTACCTAGTCATGTGAATAGCTCAGAATTGATTTTTTTAATTATGTTTTGTTAATTATCCATATGGATAATTTTAAAATATTAATAAAATTATTTTAGAAACTTAAATTTTAAATTTTCAGTAAAATTCTAAATGATATTTTGTATTTTGAATATTTATTACATAATTCTATAATTTAAAAAAACTAATTTTAATTCTCGGCTTTTACTTAAAATATTTTTAAATTAAAGAAATGTTTTTTGTTTTTCTATCGATGATGTGTTTTGTGTTAATCTAATTTTATAAAGTATACAACATAATTTATATAATACATATGTGTGTATATATATTAATGTAATTAATTTATGTAATTAATTGATTTAATTAATATTTAAATTATAAATATATATATAATATTTTATTACTGCCAAAAATATTATATCCATAATTCTTTATGTATAAAATTATATAGCCATAGTTACTTAAAGTATGATGTTATATTTAAATTATATACTATATATATATTAAATTAAAAAAATGTTTTTTTGATACAGGGTCGTATCGTTTAGGGCATATACATAATAATTGATTTTTAAAATATATAGGTATATTCAAACATACAACCAATCTAATTGTGATAGTATATTTGTATATCGGAATCGTCAAATAACTAGTAGTATAACATATATATATATAGACACACATTATATGTAAACATAATAATTATAAATTGATTAGTAATATACCTTATAACCAAAGCTTGGAAATACACCTTGAAATAATGAGATATGCTTCTTAAACTAATTTCCAATCTGGTAGATTGCTAGTCTCTAAATCGATGACTACTGGCTATCAAATAGAAGTGTATTTAATTTGATTTGAACTAGAATTAACGGAAGAGAATTTAGAGATAAAAGTAGGATTTAGATCCTCCTTTATCTCTTACCAATTCTCTTCTATCCTAGCCATCCAAATCAAACCCCTCTAACCCATACATAGCCGCCCCTTTCTGGCTCCATTATGGCTGAAGCAATCAGCCCCCTATATGGGGTTCAAACCTATTTAAAGCCCGAATAAAATAATTTGCATTTAAACCCAATTTAAATGCTTATCGAGATCGTATATCGATTGATATATTTATAACTTTTATAATATATTTGCAAATATTTGTTCATCAAATCAAAATTAAAATTAAATTTATAATTAATACTTCATAAATATTAGTTAATTTAATTAACTTTAACAATTACAAATTAATTAAATCATTTTGGTTAAAGGAGTATTCATCGTTTCAGTTGTGTGACTTGTTAGGTGTAAATTTGGTTAGCAATTAATATCAAACTATTCGAATATCAACGTTCACAAGTCATTAGCAGGTGGTATGACATTTTGGCCAAATTTATTACTTAATTGGTTTCGGTGAAATCCAATTTTACTTTTTTAAGTGTTGTCCCGTTATGACTTTTATTTACACCAACTCTTCGTCAAATTTATGACTTTTAAGCGTCTCCTTTGCGCGGCTAGCTCGGTACTACTACAAAATGGCTCTACGGCCTCCCAATCTCAAAAAGAAAACAAAAAGCCAAGTGGCTGGATCAAAACCCAATCAAATTTCATACAGAAATTCAAATACATACCTTTTGTCGGGCCATTAAATTTTATCTTCTAAAATCAAAAATCCCAATTATCCATTGCTTTTATACACCTGTATATTCTTCTAAGCAATAATATTCAATCACAATCCCAAAGTCATTATACTTTTCTTTCCAAATTTTCAACATTTGTTTTACTTAAGCCCGTACGATGCACATATATCATCCGTACGCAATATCACATTCGATCGCTCAATCGATCACACAATTTCACTTCCGAACTAGTATCATCCACCCGACTTCCTAGTGCGGACTCAGATCTGGTTTCTTGATCAGAAACCGTCATTCTCCTTGCATAGCCACAAACTATGATAGAGAATATCCAGAATCAATCAACAATCCATATCCAGGTTCGCCGTTGAAAATCGAGTGAAAAATTCCAACTCGGATCGATATATCTATCTTGAAATTCTGTGTTCGACACCTGGACCAAATAGCTATGCGAATAAAATAATATACGTACATCTTACGTATAAATTCCAATTGATTACCAATTACATCAATTCTCTTTTATTCACATTCCTTTTTGATTGTTATCCCCTTATTCACAACTATCCCATTTCACAACTTCAGTTTTAGTCTTCATTCAACTATTCACTTAGTATATTTATTTTATTTTTCCATTCCAAAATTACTAAGTATATTTCCAATACCAATTTTTCTTAAGAATTTCATTCTTCAATTCTTAAGTTCAATATAAATTTTTCTTATATTTATTTACTACTTCACCATCGAAGTGTATATATTCAAATTGAACTCCCATTTCATATGAATTCCAACTTACTTCAATTTACTACTTCATTTCCAATTTTCCCCTTAAATTCAACTCATCTCCAACTTCCAAAAATTGAATTTTATTTAGCTAGAAAACAATCCAAGTTAATTCATTCAATAACTATTTCTCAACTTATTTAAACCACTCCTCTGTTTGAGTTCAGTTTCCATTCAACATTTACTTAAGTCAATAACTTAAGTTTATTTTCCATTTAACCAACCCTTTAAATTTTATTTCCATCTTTCATTTGATTCTTATTTAATCAAATTTCATCCATTTATTTATTTAATATAATTGGTTCATTCACTCAATCATCATGAATTTTATTTTCCATACTCAATTCATCTGGAATTATTTTATTAATAACCAGGTCATATCCAATTTATTTTCATTTATTTGGGTTTCATTCGCAATTCAAACCATCACTATTTTAATCCAATTTCATTAACTCACAATTCAATTTCATTAACTAATTTATTATCAAATTAGTTCCTCCGCTGGTTAAAATTAAATACTTGCTTTTTAATTCAAAATATCACTTCACTTAATTTTCTGAAGTTAAATTTATTTTATAATTCAAGTTTGGATTTATTTAAAAATTAAGATTACTCATCTTAGTCGTTTCCATTTGATAATTACAATTTCAAATTATAACTCTTAATGGTTCAAAGAAATGAATTCCCATTTATGACTTACAATTTCATTTCTATTCATAAGTTTTAACTTACTTACTTAAGATCTGGGACTATTCATTTAAGTCCATTTTCATCTTTATAATCAAATTTCAAATTATTACACTTAAGAACTTAAGAATATGAATTTCTTTACACAATTATAAGCATTTTACATTACCTTTATATCCAATTCAATTCGACTTCAACTTATTTACATTTAATTCAATTCCAATTCTCGATTTTTATTTAACTTATCTTAAGTTAAATTCAAATATATTTTATTCACCTTCATATACTCGAATTAAATTTTAATTCTAGGATACAATTTTATACAAGTTTTACAATTCATTCACCTTCAAGTTCTCTAACTCTTTTATCTACCAACTTATATTACTCATTGAGTTATTTCCATCTCATAATTATAATCCCAGAATTAAACTTTGATTCCCTTCTTATTTCAATCAACTTCATTCTATACTTTATAGTGTTGATTCATTTAAATTTCCACATTTATATTTTTTAAATAGAATTCCCAGAATTCAATTGTCCGGTTTTATTTCAAAACCATTTTGAATCCATAAATACACATCTGGTATATCACATCAAGTCCCAATTTCCAAAACAATCTGCTTTTACCAAACAATTTTCCCTTTGAATTTCAAAACTACCCAGTTCACAATCATTTCCAATTTAAAACAGTTTGGTAGCAATTTCTCTTTGGAAACTCGAAAATAGACATCGATGATGCTGCAGTCATCACCGAAATTATTTTCCAGCGACCGAAAGAGAATTTAATGCTTTTATCACTTTGAAACATTTCAAACATTTTTAATTCCCAAATCCCACCAGATTTCAATTCAATTTCAAAAATATTCATGAAATAATATCACCATTATTTCCCCAAAACCTTTAAACTATTCTTAAATCCAAAGGAATTTAAACCTTTCCCAAAACTTCAAATTCAAAGTCCATTCAATTCTATATCCAAACATTACTCTGGAATTCTATCACATTTTATTTCAAGTTATAAGTCACATTTACAATTTACATTTACAAATTTCATTTGTTTATGAATTTATCTCATTTGATTATAAATCACATTTGTAATTCACATTTGTATATAAAGGTTATCTCAATTTATAAATTTCATTTATAGTCTATATTTCAAATTCCATTTTGTTATATAAATTTATTCTTCAACTTAGGTTATAAATTTTCAATTTCTACTCAATAATGAGACTAACTCATTATGGTCATTTTCTAACAACCAAGCATCCAAATATATAACTATAATAAATTTCAAATAATTATTTCTTTTATATACAAAATAATTTGGGCAAAATTATTTCATCCACCCTATTTAAAACAATACTGTGTCGAACTATTCTATTCAAGTGTTTAGAAACCCCTTCGATACAGTTGTCCAGGCTGTGCCGACGAAGGTTCATATGCCACTCAATAAACCAACCAACACAATATAAAACCATTTTATATTCACTAACAAATACGCGCTCATATCTATTAGTACTCTCAAAATTCCCACCAGAGCCAAGGTTGTCGCCAGCCTAAGCTCTGATACCACCTGTAATGACCCGACTTTCCAGACCCGGAAAATCGAACCATTTTAGTTAAGAAGAAGAGGTAGAAGAAGAAAAATAGAAAACAAAATCAGAATCTAACCATCGCAGCGGAATAAAATATAATATATATTAACAGATCTTTACACAAATCAAAACTATATCAGTTTTATATAATATAGCATCAGAGTATACACCAAAGAACACATAACATACAACTGGACAATAACCATATCATGTCCTCAATACAACAGAGTACAACAATTAACACGGCGGAATATATATATATAAACAAGTACGGGAGATACGTCTCGCCATCCAGCTCATCTCCTGAGCTCCACAGCATCATATCCTGTAACCTATAATACTCGGTCTGACCCGAGCATCATATAAAACAATACCCGAGTCAGTCTGGAATACCAGCGTGAGAAAATCACACTCAATTGATTATTAAAGTTTCAAAAATCCTTTGAAAATAAAAGCATCTCGTAAGACCACGCCACAAATAAACATGTCGGGTTTTTACCTTACGATAGGTAAAACACTTTATATCAAAATCCTCTGATATTATAATAGTGTCTACAGAAAGTAAAATATAATCTAGCTGAAATGCTTGCATCTCACATTTCAACAATAGTTGGGCACAATCAAAACCGTACAGGCACGTAGGGAGAATGGATTTCCAACGAATGACTAGGCACTGGGGTACCTCCTGTCACAGTACGTGGCCTAGATCACAGTACCGAGGAGTACGCCCGCTCCCCTGCAACACAAGGCCGGAATCATCCCTTACTGGATAATTCCAAATAAAATCACCCCACTGTTGGGATCAGCAACCGCACCACTAAGCCGAAATAAAAGGGACATCTAGACAGGGATGACCTTACTCTCAAGTGGGGGCTACCCACGAAGCCTTGCTGCATAACCCCTGATTTTCAGTCATTCCCGGTTGATGAGGCTCGAGGCTAAACGATACCTTATAGCACATATCCCTTAGAATGCCCATCGTCCACCTGACGATGTCACGAAAGCATTCGTCCATACAAGTCCGTCCCGGGTTCGAACGGAACCGAAGGCACTATTCCTACCACATCCATTTTGGAAATATCCTCAGGATTAGTAGCGACTAGCCCTTGCACTTCACTGCTCCATCTTCGACTCTGAACACGTTTTCGCGAAATGTACAAACCGGATCGAAGTGGTATTCGAGTCTCCAGACCTAGAATCCCGGTATACGGAAACTCGATCCCGGTCTCTTCGAAACGATCAACGCATTTGGCCAATATTGATAGTCGGTTATTTAACTATCAATTAACATCCACAAGCAACCATCACACAATAAATAATTTCCCACATTATTTATTTGCCCAAATATCTTTCCAAGATATATTTCCAATTTCCAAAGCTCATTTGAAAACAATTTCAAACAGTTTCCGCTTAAGGAATACATTTCCCAAATAATTATTTCCACTGAATCACCAAGTACAAAATACTTTTAATTTTAAAATAATTTTAAAACACTTTATTTAAATATACTTTATAACATTGAAATTTTAAAACTACTTTAATAACTTACCAAAATATATACTTAAGGAATATTTAAAATGAAACCACTTTATAAATATAAGCTGACTTCCTCTTTAAAACATAATACCAAATTACTTTTATATAATTACTACAATAATAGATTTTGAAAATACTTACTTTGAAAATTAACATTTAGGAAAACAATTTCCTAAAACATGCCTTTTAAAAACACAATTAGAACTTTTAACTTATATTTAAATATTGCTTTGAAAACGTACTTGGCTATCCAGAGAAATACACTTCTCTTCACATCCTTTAAAAATACATCACACTTATTTTTAAACCAATTCATATCCCTTTCTAAATTCCCACCTTGAATTTATATTTCCAAATATCCCCTGATATTTTATTTTACTTTATAAACCCAGTTTATAAATTCCAAAATCTCTCTTCTCTTTTAAATTCCAATTTTAAACAACTAAATCAATTTCCAAATTGATTTCCCAATTTACTCTACTTACTTTGAAATAAATTTCCTTTGCTACTTCATTTATTCGAAAATACATTAACCTTTAGATTTTTATTCCTTATTACGAGTTAAACCCCTTTTTACCAATATCAATTACAGATTTCCAAAACTCCTTATTTATTCTTTAATTAACTTTAATCCTTAATTTCAAAAATAACTTCTTTTATTCTTCAAATAATATCACTTAAGTATAAAATTTATTATCCCTTGTAGATTCAAAATCCCC
Organism: Allium fistulosum; assembly: GCA_030737815.1. Lineage (NCBI taxonomy): Eukaryota > Viridiplantae > Streptophyta > Magnoliopsida > Asparagales > Amaryllidaceae > Allium > Allium fistulosum. The sequence continues at coordinate 698,436,948 of CM060904.1, forward strand.
TTATTTCATATTTGTTAAAATTCCAAATCACCTTATTTTTATTTCAATTCGTTATAAATTTTATCCCAATTTCTCGAATTATTTTACTTAAACTTTTATTCCTTTATTTCTTTTCAAAAATCCAATTCCATAGATTTTATAATTTATTATACTGGACGACCCAAATCAACCACATCATCCAATATAAAATCATCACATGATATCAAATATTCAGAACACAGAATATTAAATAATCTAATAATTTTGAGGAATCCAGTTGGATCCCCCCAACCTGTTTCCCTGCATCCACAGACGTTAGCACAATATAAAATACCAATTCCACTTCAAGGTGGAATATCGCAGTATATGGGTTTTATATAAAATATCATCCGCTATTATGCGGCGCATAGGGTCTCATCCGCTATATAATGCAGGAATATCTACAACTCCAATATATACATATGCCAATATGTATATATTGCTATATACTACTATATATATAGCACATCAATCAATGCAATCATCCAATCAATTATTTAAATTTAACCATTTAAATTTAAATTAAAAATTCAGCTGAGTGAGATTAACTCACCTTTGGTTTTTAATTTTAGTCTGATCCAACTGGCCATTACCTTCTCGATTTTAGACCTTAGCACGAAACATTACAAGATTTATTAATATGCGAACTAATCGAACAATATATTTTAAATTTGATGAATTTAGTTAACCAATAATTTAATTAACTAATAATTCGTTTTGAACTAATCTTTCCTAACCCAAAATTATAAATTTATTAACAAGATGGGTTTATATACATATCCTAATTACCATTATTAATATATTCAAAGTTGAACAGTATGTGTATTTATTTATTTATCAGTAAAAACAAACTGTTTAAATCTAGTTTTATAAAATTCTTCTACATTCAAGATTCTTATAAATATACTAAATAAAATTAGCATTTGATAGTGAAACAATATACTTTGCTTTCCTGTATATATATAACTGATTAAATCTTAAAACTAAAACTGTCCAGACTTTGCTATAATTATTATTACTGTAAAAGTAAACAACCAAATTTTAGAAACTAAATTAAATAAATTATCAAAGCAATACCTAGCTGCCAAAACTTAACCCCGCGATGCCAGACCCACGAAATCGCACTGTCGCCCATAACCTCGAACCACCAAAATCACCACAAAACCCAATACCATCGATCCACCCAAATCCCCTCGCGTACAGTGAAGCCGCGCTCCATCGCGACACTCCCCTAACAACCACGACAATAAACCTTAGCCGAATACTGTTGCTGGACTACCAGTCGAGCCCTAGAACAAGTGCAGGGGAGCAGCATCCCCTTCGAACCCACTGCGCCTAGCTCCCCTAATCGCGATTTCAAATCGCGCCTCAAAAGGGCGAAACACACTTCCTTTTCGAACGAACGAGAAACCAACATCACTCGCCTCTCTCCCCTTTCGTGAATTTCGAATTAGATTTGAGGGAAGGAGGGGAAATCGACCACGAATTTGTTTGAACGGAAGAAAAGGAACGAAATTTGAAATCTGGTTTCCGAGTTGATTTTCGTTCGTTACCCCTATTTATTTTTATTTCGAACGAGGCGGCTCTGATTTGAGAAATTGAGTTCGACCATTATTCTTACTTTAAAGACGTGCGCGGAAGCTTCACGAGTACGCGTTGGGAAAAATATCTCTGACTATTGTACTATAAATTTAAAATTATATTATAACACTTCAAACCGTCTCGTTGCATAACGCGAAATCCCGAACCCCAAACCAGACATTCCGACAGACGTTTATAGGGTTTTACCCGCATTCCGAACACGATGGAACGCGTTTCGGAGGCTAATTTGATCGTATACGCGAGTTACTGAAGAAAACGATCAATTTCGAATTAAATCGATTCAAACAATTCGAAGCGTTTTGAGCTGCCAGGGTCAAACGACAACTCTGATTGCTATGAGGATTGAAATCTGATAATAACTAACTATTACGGATCCAATAGAACTGGTTTCGTCGAAATCCGAGACTGTGCCTCGGAAGGCTATTTTTTTTTTAAAATATCGATTCAAACGATATAATTTCAAAACTGAACAAAACAGTTTGAAATTACATTCTGAAGCTTCTATTATCTTCGGTATTATCATTACGAATTTTACGAGCTTTCAAAATATTTTTAATTAGGTTAGAATGCCAGATTTACTATTTTATCCAACTTCAAATAAATTTAATTTAATTATTAAATTACTCAATAAACAGCGATATTTGAAATTTAAGTTTATAATTAACCTCTGAATATTTAAAATTAATTAAATATTCCAATTTCAAATGCTCAAAAATTCCGGGTCGTCACATTCCTTCCCCCTTAAAAGAATTTCGTCCCCGAAATTACTAGTTAGGAAGAATGATTCAATCCCCGTTAACTATTTTCCAAATCAAACAGTTTTAACAATACCCAAACAATCTTCTATTAATGATACTCTAATCATCTTTTAACTTCCCAAACTTATTCATAAATTCAACCCATACCACCTACTTATCCATTCAAATTTAAATTTGAATTCAATTTTGAATTATCAAAATTTTCCAAAATTTTTCTAACTCCCTAAATTTCCGAAAAATTTCGCCAGCGTCTCCTTTGCGCGGCTAGCTCGGTACTACTACAAAATGGCTCTACGGCCTCCCAATCTCAAAAAGAAAACAAAAAACCAAGTGGCTGGATCAAAACCCAACCAAATTTCATACAGAAATTCAAATACATACCTTTTGTCGGGCCATTAAATTTTATCTTCTAAAATCAAAAATCCCAATTATCCATTGCTTTTATACACCTGTATATTCTTCTAAGCAATAATATTCAATCACAATCCCAAAGTCATTATACTTTTCTTTCCAAATTTTCAACATTTGTTTTACTTAAGCCCGTACGATGCACATATATCATCCGTACGCAATATCACATTCGATCGCTCAATCGATCACACAATTTCACTTCCGAACTAGTATCGTCCACCCGACTTCCTAGTGCGGACTCAGATCTGGTTTCTTGATCAGAAACCGTCATTCTCCTTGCATAGCCACAAACTATGATAGAGAATATCCAGAATCAATCAACAATCCATATCCAGGTTCGCCGTTGAAAATCGAGTGAAAAATTCCAACTCGGATCGATATATCTATCTTGAAATTCTGTGTTCGACACCTGGACCAAATAGCTATGCGAATAAAATAATATACGTACATCTTACGTATAAATTCCAATTGATTACCAATTACATCAATTCTCTTTTATTCACATTCCTTTTTGATTGTTATCCCCTTATTCACAACTATCCCATTTCACAACTTCAGTTTTAGTCTTCATTCAACTATTCACTTAGTATATTTATTTTATTTTTCCATTCCAAAATTACTAAGTATATTTCCAATACCAATTTTTCTTAAGAATTTCATTCTTCAATTCTTAAGTTCAATATAAATTTTTCTTATATTTATTTACTACTTCACCATCGAAGTGTATATATTCAAATTGAACTCCCATTTCATATGAATTCCAACTTACTTCAATTTACTACTTCATTTCCAATTTTTCCCTTAAATTCAACTCATCTCCAACTTCCAAAAATTGAATTTTATTTAGCTAGAAAACAATCCAAGTTAATTCATTCAATAACTATTTCTCAACTTATTTAAACCACTCCTCTGTTTGAGTTCAGTTTCCATTCAACATTTACTTAAGTCAATAACTTAAGTTTATTTTCCATTTAACCAACCCTTTAAATTTTATTTCCATCTTTCATTTGATTCTTATTTAATCAAATTTCATCCATTTATTTATTTAATATAATTGGTTCATTCACTCAATCATCATGAATTTTATTTTCCATACTCAATTCATCTGGAATTATTTTATTAATAACCAGGTCATATCCAATTTATTTTCATTTATTTGGGTTTCATTCGCAATTCAAACCATCACTATTTTAATCCAATTTCATTAACTCACAATTCAATTTCATTAACTAATTTATTATCAAATTAGTTCCTCCGCTGGTTAAAATTAAATACTTGCTTTTTAATTCAAAATATCACTTCACTTAATTTTCTGAAGTTAAATTTATTTTATAATTCAAGTTTGGATTTATTTAAAAATTAAGATTACTCATCTTAGTCGTTTCCATTTGATAATTACAATTTCAAATTATAACTCTTAATGGTTCAAAGAAATGAATTCCCATTTATGACTTACAATTTCATTTCTATTCATAAGTTTTAACTTACTTACTTAAGATCTGGGACTATTCATTTAAGTCCATTTTCATCTTTATAATCAAATTTCAAATTATTACACTTAAGAACTTAAGAATATGAATTTCTTTACACAATTATAAGCATTTTACATTACCTTTATATCCAATTCAATTCGACTTCAACTTATTTACATTTAATTCAATTCCAATTCTCGATTTTTATTTAACTTATCTTAAGTTAAATTCAAATATATTTTATTCACCTTCATATACTCGAATTAAATTTTAATTCTAGGATACAATTTTATACAAGTTTTACAATTCATTCACCTTCAAGTTCTCTAACTCTTTTATCTACCAACTTATATTACTCATTGAGTTATTTCCATCTCATAATTATAATCCCAGAATTAAACTTTGATTCCCTTCTTATTTCAATCAACTTCATTCTATACTTTATAGTGTTGATTCATTTAAATTTCCACATTTATATTTTTTAAATAGAATTCCCAGAATTCAATTGTCCGGTTTTATTTCAAAACCATTTTGAATCCATAAATACACATCTGGTATATCACATCAAGTCCCAATTTCCAAAACAATCTGCTTTTACCAAACAATTTTCCCTTTGAATTTCAAAACTACCCAGTTCACAATCATTTCCAATTTAAAACAGTTTGGTAGCAATTTCTCTTTGGAAACTCGAAAATAGACATCGATGATGCTGCAGTCATCACCGAAATTATTTTCTAGCGACCGAAAGAGAATTTAATGCTTTTATCACTTTGAAACATTTCAAACATTTTTAATTCCCAAATCCCACCATATTTCAATTCAATTTCAAAAATATTCATGAAATAATATCACCATTATTTCCCCAAAACCTTTAAACTATTCTTAAATCCAAAGGAATTTAAACCTTTCCCAAAACTTCAAATTCAAAGTCCATTCAATTCTATATCCAAACATTACTCTGGAATTCTATCACATTTTATTTCAAGTTATAAGTCACATTTACAATTTACATTTACAAATTTCATTTGTTTATGAATTTATCTCATTTGATTATAAATCACATTTGTAATTCACATTTGTATATAAAGGTTATCTCAATTTATAAATTTCATTTATAGTCTATATTTCAAATTCCATTTTGTTATATAAATTTATTCTTCAACTTAGGTTATAAATTTTCAATTTCTACTCAATAATGAGACTAACTCATTATGGTCATTTTCTAACAACCAAGCATCCAAATATATAACTATAATAAATTTCAAATAATTATTTCTTTTATATACAAAATAATTTGGGCAAAATTATTTCATCCACCCTATTTAAAACAATACTGTGTCGAACTATTCTATTCAAGTGTTTAGAAACCCCTTCGATACAGTTGTCCAGGCTGTGCCGACGAAGGTTCATATGCCACTCAATAAACCAACCAACACAATATAAAACCATTTTATATTCACTAACAAATACGCGCTCATATCTATTAGTACTCTCAAAATTCCCACCAGAGCCAAGGTTGTCGCCAGCCTAAGCTCTGATACCACCTGTAACGACCCGACTTTCCAGACCCGGAAAATCGAACCATTTTAGTTAAGAAGAAGAGGTAGAAGAAGAAAAATAGAAAACAAAATCAGAATCTAACCATCGCAGCGGAATAAAATATAATATATATTAACAGATCTTTACACAAATCAAAACTATATCAGTTTTATATAATATAGCATCAGAGTATACACCAAAGAACACATAACATACAACTGGACAATAACCATATCATGTCCTCAATACAACAGAGTACAACAATCAACACAGCGGAATATATATATATAAACAAGTACGGGAGATACGTCTCGCCATCCAGCTCATCTCCTGAGCTCCACAGCATCATATCCTGTAACCTATAATACTCGGTCTGACCCGAGCATCATATAAAACAATACCCGAGTCAGTCTGGAATACCAGCGTGAGAAAATCACACTCAATTGATTATTAAAGTTTCAAAAATCCTTTGAAAATAAAATCATCTCGTAAGACCACGCCACAAATAAACATGTCGGGTTTTTACCTTACGATAGCTAAAACACTTTATATCAAAATCCTCTGATATTATAATAGTGTCTACAGAAAGTAAAATATAATCTAGCTGAAATGCTTGCATCTCACATTTCAACAATAGTTGGGCACAATCAAAACCGTACAGGCACGTAGGGAGAATGGATTTCCAACGAATGACTAGGCACTGGGGTACCACCTGTCACAGTACGTGGCCTAGATCACAGTACCGAGGAGTACGCCCGCTCCCCTGCAACACAAGGCCGGAATCATCCCTTACTGGATAATTCCAAATAAAATCACCCCACTGTTGGGATCAGCAACCGCACCACTAAGCCGAAATAAAAGGGACATCTAGACAGGGATGACCTTACTCTCAAGTGGGGGCTACCCACGAAGCCTTGCTGCATAACCCCTGATTTTCAGTCATTCCCGGTTGATGAGGCTCGAGGCTAAACGATACCTTATAGCACATATCCCTTAGAATGCCCATCGTCCACCTGACGATGTCACGAAAGCATTCGTCCATACAAGTCCGTCCCGGGTTCGAACGGAACCGAAGGCACTATTCCTACCACATCCATTTTGGAAATATCCTCAGGATTAGTAGCGACTAGCCCTTGCACTTCACTGCTCCATCTTCGACTCTGAACACGTTTTCGCGAAACGTACAAACCGGATCGAAGTGGTATTCGAGTCTCCAGACCTAGAATCCCGGTATACGGAAACTCGATCCCGGTCTCTTCGAAACGATCAACGCATTTGGCCAATATTGATAGTCGGTTATTTAACTATCAATTAACATCCACAAGCAACCATCACACAATAAATAATTTCCCACATTATTTATTTGCCCAAATATCTTTCCAAGATATATTTCCAATTTCCAAAGCTCATTTGAAAACAATTTCAAACAGTTTCCGCTTAAGGAATACATTTCCCAAATAATTATTTCCACTGAATCACCAAGTACAAAATACTTTTAATTTTAAAATAATTTTAAAACACTTTATTTAAATATACTTTATAACATTGAAATTTTAAAACTACTTTAATAACTTACCAAAATATATACTTAAGGAATATTTAAAATGAAACCACTTTATAAATATAAGCTGACTTCCTCTTTAAAACATAATACCAAATTACTTTTATATAATTACTACAATAATAGATTTTGAAAATACTTACTTTGAAAATTAACATTTAGGAAAACAATTTCCTAAAACATGCCTTTTAAAAACACAATTAGAACTTTTAACTTATATTTAAATATTGCTTTGAAAACGTACTTGGCTATCCAGAGAAATACACTTCTCTTCACATCCTTTAAAAATACATCACACTTATTTTTAAACCAATTCATATCCCTTTCTAAATTCCCACCTTGAATTTATATTTCCAAATATCCCCTGATATTTTATTTTACTTTATAAACCCAGTTTATAAATTCCAAAATCTCTCTTCTCTTTTAAATTCCAATTTTAAACAACTAAATCAATTTCCAAATTGATTTCCCAATTTACTCTACTTACTTTGAAATAAATTTCCTTTGCTACTTCATTTATTCGAAAATACAATAACCTTTAGATTTTTATTCCTTATTACGAGTTAAACCCCTTTTTACCAATATCAATTACAGATTTCCAAAACTCCTTATTTATTCTTTAATTAACTTTAATCCTTAATTTCAAAAATAACTTCTTTTATTCTTCATATAATATCACTTAAGTATAAAATTTATTATCCCTTGTAGATTCAAAATCCCCTTATTTCATATTTGTTAAAATTCCAAATCACCTTATTTTTATTTCAATTCGTTATAAATTTTATCCCAATTTCTCGAATTATTTTACTTAAACTTTTATTCCTTTATTTCTTTTCAAAAATCCAATTCCATAGATTTTATAATTTATTATACTGGACGACCCAAATCAACCACATCATCCAATATAAAATCATCACATGATATCAAATATTCAGAACACAGAATATTAAATAATCTAATAATTTTGAGGAATCCAGTTGGATCCCCCCAACCTGTTTCCCTGCATCCACAGACGTTAGCACAATATAAAATACCAATTCCACTTCAAGGTGGAATATCGCGGTATATGGGTTTTATATAAAATATCATCCGCTATTATGCGGCGCATAGGGTCTCATCCGCTATATAATGCAGGAATATCTACAACTCCAATATATACATATGCCAATATGTATATATTGCTATATACTACTATATATATAGCACATCAATCAATGCAATCATCCAATCAATTATTTAAATTTAACCATTTAAATTTAAATTAAAAATTCAGCTGAGTGAGATTAACTCACCTTTGGTTTTTAATTTCACTCTGATCCAACTGGCCATTACCTTCTCGATTTTAGACCTTAGCACGAAACATTACAAGATTTATTAATATGCGAACTAATCGAACAATATATTTTAAATTTGATGAATTTAGTTAACCAATAATTTAATTAACTAATAATTCGTTTTGAACTAATCTTTCCTAACCCAAAATTATAAATTTATTAACAAGATGGGTTTATATACATATCCTAATTACCATTATTAATAAATTCAAAGTTGAACAGTATGTGTATTTATTTATTTATCAGTAAAAACAAACTGTTTAAATCTAGTTTTATAAAATTCTTCTACATTCAAGATTCTTATAAATATACTAAATAAAATTAGCATTTGATAGTGAAACAATATACTTTGCTTTCCTGTATATATATATAACTGATTAAATCTTAAAACTAAAACTGTCCAGACTTTGCTATAATTATTATTACTGTAAAAGTAAACAACCAAATTTTAGAAACTAAATTAAATAAATTATCAAAGCAATACCTAGCTGCCAAAACTTAACCCCGCGATGCCAGACCCACGAAATCGCACTGTCGCCCATAACCTCGAACCACCAAAATCACCACAAAACCCAATACCATCGATCCACCCAAATCCCCTCGCGTACAGTGAAGTCGCGCTCCATCGCGACACTCCCCTAACAACCACGACAATAAACCTTAGCCGAATACTGTTGCTGGACTACCAGTCGAGCCCTAGAACAAGTGCAGGGGAGCAGCATCCCCTTCGAACCCACTGCGCCTAGCTCCCCTAATCGCGATTTCAAATCGCGCCTCAAAAGGGCGAAACACACTTCCTTTTCGAACGAACGAGAAACCACCATCACTCGCCTCTCTCCCCTTTCGTGAATTTCGAATTAGATTTGAGGGAAGGAGGGGAAATCGACCACGAATTTGTTTGAACGGAAGAAAAGGAATGAAATTTGAAATCTGGTTTCCGAGTTGATTTTCGTTCGTTACCCCTATTTATTTTTATTTCGAACGAGGCGGCTCTGATTTGAGAAATTAAGTTCGGCCATTATTCTTACTTTAAAGACGTGCGCGGAAGCTTCACGAGTACGCGTTGGGAAAAATATCTCTGACTATTGTACTATAAATTTAAAATTATATTATAACACTTCAAACCGTCTCGTTGCATAACGCGAAATCCCGAACCCCAAACCAGACATTCCGACAGACGTTTACAAGGTTTTACCCGCATTCCGAACACGATGGAACGCGTTTCGGAGGCTAATTTGATCGTATACGCGAGTTACTGAAGAAAACGATCAATTTCGAATTAAATCGATTCAAACAATTCGAAGCGTTTTGAGCTGCCAGGGTCAAACGACAACTCTGATTGCTATGAGGATTGAAATCTGATAATAACTAACTATTACGGATCCAATAGAACTGGTTTCGTCGAAATCCGAGACTGTGCCTCGGAAGGCTATTTTTTTTTTTAAATATCGATTCAAACGATATAATTTCAAAACTGAACAAAACAGTTTGAAATTACATTCTGAAGCTTCTATTATCTTCGGTATTATCATTACGAATTTTACGAGCTTTCAAAATATTTTTAATTAGGTTAGAATGCCAGATTTACTATTTTATCCAACTTCAAATAAATTTAATTTAATTATTAAATTACTCAATAAACAGCGATATTTGAAATTTAAGTTTATAATTAACCTTTGAATATTTAAAATTAATTAAATATTCCAATTTCAAATGCTCAAAAATTCCGGGTCGTCACACATCAATATCTAGTCCCAGTGCATCTTGACTAGGAACATTTAAAATGATGTGTTTATTATAATATGATACAATACTCATGATTACAACTATTGTAATTAACTATCACAAAAACACCATTTATGGATTCTCTGTTAAATATATTTTAATTACATATTTAATTCTTTATAACACATTACAACAAATATATAACAGAAAAAACAACTTTATTATGAACGAGAATTGATTACAGAGTTAATTAATTTATAATAAATTACAGAATTTCCCCTAGTGCATACCCTTAACTCTATTAAGATTTTACCTAACTTAATTAAGTAAGCCCATTTTATTAATTCACGCCCACATATATTTTGGTCCGCTTAATTTTAAAACAATTTTAAAAATTTTGGTTATCAAAATATTATAGTTATTACTTATTATATTTAAATTATTATATTGGCCTAAAACATAATGAAATAAATATATAACAATTATATATTTAATAATTAATTTTAAGCCCTCTTACGATAATTAAAAATAATAATAAATTAACTAAAATAACCACTATATTGATTTCTCAATAATAATAATTTTTAATTTTCTTCAATACATTATTTTCGGTTGAAAATTGAAAGTTTCAGTTATGTGACTCTCATATGTGAACTTAGCCCTTTGTATTATTTAACCAATTTGAGCGTTAAAAGCTGTATAGACTTTGCCAAAGCATGGTAGTAGATACGAGTTTAGTTGCTTATAGATTATCTAAGTGATCCAATTTCTTATCTTCTAAAGCGATGCCCTTAAGCAACAATATATTGTACACATTTTCACTTCATCGTTACTAAAACACTTCGGCCAATGGTTAAAACTATAATAATTTATATATTTAATTGTGAAGTCCAATAGTAAAATCCATGGTTCAATCCGATAACAATTATCGATTGATCAATTTCCTTTAACCAAAGACGTTGACTTTACGTTAACTACCAATTATGATGGTACCAACATTATATTCGAAGGAGGTGAATCCTCTCTAGAATAGGTTTCACTTTAGTTGGTTAACTTATACCCAACTATGGTCATAGCACGATCCACATTGTCATGTGATTTAGCATAATCAAAGTATAGTTTAGAATGTTAAGATTCATAGTATTCTCAAATCAAAAGACTACTACATATCTTCATGTGAGATCTTTTATTTGGCTTTTAACCTATATAGAAGACTCCTGATGAGCTGTTCTATAGTTATTCAAAACAACTACATGCAAGTGACCCATAGGTGCTCCCAATGGTCATGAGTATCCATAATATGAAGGTAGTTTTGTACACTAGTCTCAACATATATATCTGATAGAGTTAGAGGTATGCCCTAGGGACAATTATGTAATTTGTTGCATATATCTAATTCGATAATCAATCTTATTCAAAATAAAAGATGTGTTCTTTCTATTATATATTTTATATAATGTGTTATATTAATTATTTTAAGTAAAAGTATATTTAATATAAAATCCATAAATGATATATTACGATAGTAGTTACAAAGTGTTATAACCATGAGTAATTTATCACAATGGAATTAAACATATCATTTTTAAATATTCTTAGTCAAGACGTATTTAAATTGGATATCGGTGCTCCTATTGAGACTAGAGTATGTAAATCTCTCCAGATGTTGGATAGTGTATTGTTCATGATTGTTGATGCACCAAGGATTTACGTACTAGTAGTTATTGGATATCTACGGAATGACTCACTCGATAGTTTTCTATTGGTTAATATAACTAAGGTCAAATAGAAAATATCGATGTGGCAATTTCATACAGTTCTCTTAACTTAAGAATATTATTGATCTTCAATGTGGAAGCTCCACTTTGATTATAATTAAACCTGGAATGACCTCCATCAAACGCCTATAGTTGGATCGAATGGAAGCATTGGAAGAGAAACACTATTCAAGAGAGGATTCGTCTCATCAGTTATATGAGGTTGGTATCACAGTCAACTCAAAGTCAAAGTCTTTGGCTAGAGCATTTCGGTCAACAATAATTGTTATTATTAAACCAAGGACTTTGTGTTTGGACTATAAAGTTGAATATGGACAATATTGTAATTTGACCATTACCAAATTCCATAAGTTCAAAGTGATAGAGTTTTGATGTGGAGAATTAGTGTAAAGAAATATCACAATGGGTAATGCTTAAAAAAGTAAAATTGAATTTTACCAAAACCAAGTAAGCGATATATTTGACCAAAATGTCACACCACCTACTAAGTGATGTATGAACGTTAATATTCAAATTATTCGATATTAACACCGACCAGAATTACACCTAATGGGTCACACAACTGAAACGTTGAATACTCCTTTGACCAAACGATTTAATTAATTTATAATTATTATAAATTAATATTTATGAAATATTAATTACAAATTTTTATTTGATCTATTAAACAATATTATTAGATATGTTTATAATAGTTATAAATATATTAATCGATATACGATATCGATATGCATTTAAATTGGATTTAAATGCAGTATAATTTGTTCGGCCTTTAAATAGGTTTGAAGCCTATATAGGGGCTTGTGAATTCGGCCATGATGGACCATGATGGGATGCAGCCATATGATGGCAAGAAGTGTTTGGTTTTGATGGATAAGAGAAAGATAATGGGTAAGAGAGAAAACAGGATCTAGATCCAAACTTATCTCTCTATTCTCTCCTCTATATACGCATCACTCTTTCACCACTTTTGAGAGCCTCCATTTACATTTATTTCTAGCCGAAAATAAACTCTAGCTCCTCCTCCTTTTCTGAAACTCAAATCGAGTAAAAAAAATTGCTATTCAATAGCTGGTGGTCATCGGTTTAGGAGCTAGCACCTTACTAGATTGGAAACTAGTTCAAGGAGTTGAGCTCATCGTTTCAAGGTGTACTAATAGGCTTTGGAAATAAGGTAATTTTCTGATCCAATAATGTATATTAATGTGTAGATAATATATCATATATATTTTTTATTAGTTAATTCTAATATATCGATATATCGTCACATTCAGAATGGTTGTATAATTATATACTTATATAATTAAAAAAAATATGACATAAACATGTCTTTAATGCTCATGCCAAAGAATTAAAAAAATTGACTTTTTAATTTAAATTAATTTAACATGCATTTAAAATTTATATAAGCTTCATAATTTAAATATTAAATCTTACATTGCATAAAATATGGTTTTAAAATATTATAAGTAATTTTATACTATATTTTTTTATATAATAAAAAAAATTATTTATTATTTAAACATTGTTTAAATCATTTAATTCTATAAATAAATAATACTAACACATATATATATATATATGATAAAATATGTTTTTAAAATTTATAAAATTGAATTTACGCCTAATAACACTTTCGGCAGATAAAAATTTATACAATTTAAATAACAGCCAAAATTAATAATTGATTTTAAATTATAATATATATAATATTAAAATATCTTCGAGATATTTACTGAAATATTTAATTTTGAAATTATCCTTTAAATATATTTATATTAATTTTCATATGGAAATATAAATATATATATATATATATTTAAAATTAAAAATCAACTTTTGTTATGAGCAATATAATAGGTGTATATATATAGTTATTTCATATATTTTATATTTATATTTTTCCTTTAAGTGTATATATATATATATATTATATTTTACATATATATACTTATTTATTTTTAAAAAATTGGATTTTGATTTTGAATTTTCAGAAAATTAAACAAATAAATTTTCAATATAATTTTTAATGATTTTAAATATGCATATACATAATTATATATACATATGCATATACAAATAAATCTCAACACTCTATCACCCTACAACTCAAATTGAGAGAATTCAAGAAAACTACTGCGTCGAATAAGAGTTGTACCCAGGTTATTTCAATGATTCTCTACTTTGGAATTGAAAATAAACATGGATTCTGCCGATCGCCACCAAACCCTAACCCTAGCAGCTTGGGTTTGAGGGGGGCAATGGAAGATATGAAGAGAATGGCTGGTCTACCTTCCACTCGATGCGTCTATTTTACTTATCAAATATGGGCTGTTATTGGGCTTTGCTGGACCCAAATGTTATCACCAATTATTTTACTTGTACAAGAGAATGTATAAATACAGAGTGTATCACTGTGTCATTTTTTGAGATCATTCAATACAATCAAAACATTCATTTTCTTCTTTCTAGCAACTGTTCTATCAAATATCATTATTACAAATTCTATCTTGGTATCAGAGCTACCAAAGGCTTAACAGCCAAATTGCTGAATTAATCAAACCCATCAGAAAAGAATCATCATTTGAGTGATCTCCTCTCATTGGAAGGCAGTGCTTCATCATCTGAGAGGGTTGATTCAGTTAAGAAAATCAAGTGCCACGCCTCAGTTCAAAGAACCGGCTGCACCAGATATTTCTCACCAAATCTTAAAGAAAATCAATCAAGAAAATCTAAGAAAACTGCCAAAGAAATCAAGAATCACCACAAAACTGAAGAAAGTGCCTTCCAGCAAGACTTATCAGATTAAAAAGAGGGAGGAAAAGAAAGAAGTTCATCATTTAAGTCTTGCGGTTGCATCAAACCTGGTTGTGAGCAATTCTTGCTTTTATTTCTTGAATTCTGTCTCTGATTGATTATCTTTATCTGCCTTGTTTAGTATTACTTTGTTTGTGCATAATCTGAAATCATCATGGCTGATGATACAAACACTGCTACATCTGCCAATGTGAGCAACAATCATCAATCCAGTGCTACAGCTGAAAAGCTTGTTAACACTGTAGTTAGCCCTCAAAGCAATCTGGTCATTGTACACTTGAGTGAAGATAATTACCTTCTCTGGAAACTGCAAATTGAGACTGCAGTCCAAGGATATGGACTTGAAGGTCATATTCTTGGAACCATTCCAATTCCTCCCAAATGTATCACTGTTGAAGAAAACAAATTGTCAACAATGAAGATTACATAAAGTATCAAAGACAGGATAGGCTTATCTGTTCTTAGCTATTATCATCAATAAACACAAATTTACTGTCTCATGTTATTGGATGTAAGAGAACAAATGATATATGGACAACCATTGATAAAGTGTTCAATACACAATCTGCTGCCAAGGTGATGTATCACAAGAAACAACTGCACAGTATGAGGAAAGATAACAATACTATGAGAGAGTATCTTTTCAAAGTAAAAACAACTTGTGATCTCTTGGAGGCTGCAAATCACAAGGTATCAGATTCTGAGCAAATCCTAACTATCCTAAATGGGTTAAGCGATGATTATGAATCAGTAGTTGATGTCATTGCATCTCAAAAGGACTTTCCATCTATTGATGATGTTTACTCTATATTACTTGCTCATGAGGCCAGAATTGACAACAAGAAACCACAAGATTCTGATTTCACCATCAATTATACTACTCATTCCAAGAACAAAAGTCAAAGCAATAACAAGTCAGACCAAAATACACAAAGAGGAGGATACTCTAACAGATCTAGAGGAAGGGGCAAATGGAACAATACCAATAGACCTAGATGCCAGATTTGTGAAAAAATTGGTCATACTGCGGTCGAATGCTACTTCAGATACTTAAATCAAAACAGTGGTCAAAGGAACAACAACCCTAGTGCTAATATGGCTCAAGTCAATTCAGAAACACAAATAAATTGTGATAAAAATCATAATTCTAATGAAACAGCAAAGCCAGAAAACATTCAGGATGATTGCTGGTACCCAGACTCTGGTGCAACAAATCACATTACAAATAATCTTGATAACTTGAATCTTGGCAACAGGATGTATAGAGGTAAACAGTCAATTTGCATGGGGAATGGTAAGTGTATCAAGATTACTCATATTGGTAATGCTTATATTAAAGGGAAGAAACAACTGTTCCTACATAATCTGTTAAGGGTACTAAAAATAAAGAAAATTTTTATTAGTGTATCCCAGTTTCCAATGATAACAAAGTTTATTTTGAATTTTATCCTAAATATTGTTTAGTTAGAGACATACTAACTAAAGATATTTTGTTACAGGGTGATGCTGAAAAAGGACTGTATAAATTCAAAACAGTCAACAATAATTTGCGCTTAGATAATCAGAAGTCTTGTAATTTGTGTGAGAAGCAAGACTCCAAAAGTGTATTTGATGTATGGCACTACAAACTTGGTCACCCAAGTGTGAAAGTTGTAAAGCAAGTTCTTAATGAAAATAGAATATCTTTTGATAATATCTCACTACCCTATGTCTGTACATATTGCCAAATAGGCAAGAGTCATAAGTTGACATCTAATGATTCTTCAACAGTTTACTCAAAGCCATTAGATTTAATTGCCATAGATTTATGGGGACCAGCACCTATATACTCGAATTTTGGATATAAGTATTATATTTCTTTTGTTGATGCATACACTAGATATACATGGATTTACTTTTTAAAAATAAGTCTGAATCCTACAATGCTGTTATAAATTTTATAGTCATGGCTGAAAAACAAACTGGTGATCAGGTTAAGGTAATTCAATCAGATGGGGGGGCTGAATACAAAGATCTTAGTAATTATTTTAAAGGGAAAGGTATAGTGCACAGAACTACATGCCCACACACTTCTGAACAGAATGGGTTAGTATAAAGAAAGCATAGACACATAGTTGAGACTGGACTTACTTTATTAGCTCATGCATCATTACCACTAAAGTTTTGGCCCGAGGCTTTTAATACTGCTGTATATCTTATCAACAGATTTCCAACAAAGGTAATCAGTGGAATAAGTCCAATAGAAAAACTATATGGGGTAAAACCTGACTATCATAGTTTAAAAACCTTTAGATGTCTATGTTTTCCTTATTTAAGACCCTATAATAATAATAAACTAAACTTTAGATCTAATCCTTGCACCTTTCTTGGATATGCCATTAATCAGAAAGGTTACAAGTGTATAGATGAAAATGGAAGAATTTTTATTAGCAGGCATGTTGTATTTAATGAGAACATCTTTCCTTACAATAATTCAGAAATAAAAACTACAAGTAAAGTCTATAATCCAAGACTTTCAATACCTGACTTACCAATCTATTCTGAAAATGAGACTCAGGATGAAGAAGTGAGGTCTACTAGAGATCACTGCACTCAATCTATTGTATCTGATCAACAAAGCCCTGAGTGGATAGGTGATCCTAGTCATGCCAGTCACTCTCCTGCTCAAACAGAAAGTGAAAGAGATCAGATAGAAGAAACTGTTCATCAAAGCAATACTAGAAGTATGTTAAATCAAGTGAATGAAGAGAACTCACCTCATACTGAAACTCACACAAAGCCCAGTCATCCCATGATCACTAGGGCTAAAAGTGGCATCTTTAAGCCAAAGATATACAGTGCAAGCATAACTCCATGTGAGCCAGAATCATATTATCAAGCTGCAAAAGACAAAAACTGGGCAGCAACTATGGATGAAGAGTATAAGGCACTCATAAAAAATAATACATAAAATCTTGTATGTCCTCCAGATGACAAAAACATAATTGGATGCAAATGGACATACAAGATAAAGAGGAATCCTGATGGCACAATTAACAGATACAAGGCAAGGTTTGTTGCCAAAGGATACACACAGCAATATGGATGTGACTTTAATGAGACCTTTTCTCCAGTATTCAAACCAGCCACCATAAGACTTATTCTTACTATTGCTCTACACAAAGGGTGGTGTATGAGGTAATTAGATGTCAATAATGCTTTTCTGAATGGTATTTTACAGGAAGATGTATACATGGAGAAACCACCAGGATAAATCAAGCAAGCAAATTATGTATGCAAATTGAATAAAGCTATATATGGACTTAGACAAGCCCCAAGGGTCTGGTTTGACAGACTGAAAGCAACATTATCAGATATGAAATATCAGTCTGCCAAATCAGATAGCTCATTATTTGTTAAAATTAGTGATTCATTAACTATTTACATACTTATATATGTTGATGACTTGATTATTATAGGAAACTGCAAGGATGAAATCAACAATGTCATCAACTACTTGAACAAAGAGTTTTCAATTAATGATCTTGGTGATATTAACTATTTCCTGGGAATAGAAGTGGTGAGAAAGGGAGATTCAGAAATAATGCTATGTCAGAAAAAATATATTCTGGAACTGCTTACTAAAACAAAAATGGATGGTGCAAATCCACAACCAACTCCCATGATCAGTAATCATCAATTATCTAAAAACAGGGGAGAAGTCATACCAATATTAAACAATGCAGAAGTGTTATAGGAGCATTATAATATGCTGCTATAACACGACCTGATATTACTTATAGTGTTAACAAAGTATCTCAATTTATGCAGAATCCTCTGGATGAACACTGGAAAGTAGTAAAAAGAATACTCAGATATCTTAAAGGAACTATGGACTATGGCTTATCATTCAAGGCATGCAACAACTTAAACATAACTGGATTTTCAGATGCAGATTGGGCCACAGACCCAGATGGCAGGAAATCAGTCAGTGGGTACTGCATATACATTGGAAATAACTTAATATCTTGGTGCTCAAAGAAGCAAACTACAATATCCAGATCTAGCACAGATGCAAAATACATAAGCATAGCTAATGCTACAACAGAGGTAATGTGGTTACAATCTATACTGAAGGAATTAAAGATAAAGAGTGAAGCAAAACCAGTGCTTTGGTGTGATAATCAGAGTGCAGTATTTATGACTACCAATCCAATACTACACTCCAGAACTAAACACATCAAAATCGACATATTTTTCGTTCGTGAGCAAGTTCAAAAAGGATATCTACATGTCAACCACGTACCTGCCACTTACCAGAGGCAGACACGCTTACTAAAGCACTAACTGCAAAGAACTTTGTCAAATTAAGGGCTGACCTTCGAGTGAAGCATGTCGAAGACAAACCTCTCAACAAGCAGTCAGATCTGAGTAAGTCTGCAAAGATCCATGAGATCTGAGTTGAGATTAGTCACTTTCTACTAAATATATACTGGCGCTCAAACACTTGACTCAAATCTCAACACTCTATCACCCTGCAACTCAAATTGAGAGAATTCAAGAAAACTACTGCGTCGAATAAGAGTTGTACCCATGTTATTTCAATGATTCTCTACTTTGGAATTGAAAATAGACATGGATTCTGCCGATCGCCACCAAACCCTAACCCTAGCAGCTTGGGTTTGAGGGGGGCAATTGAAGATATGAAGAGAATGGCCGGTCTACCTTCCACTCGATGCGTCTATTTTACTTATCAAATATGGGCTGTTATTGGGCTTTGCTGGACCCAAATGTTATCACCAATTATTTTACTTGTACAAGAGAATGTATAAATACAGAGTGTGTCACTGTATCATTTTTTGAGATCATTCAATACAATCAAACATTCATTTTCTTCTTTCTAGCAACTGTTCTATCAAATATCATTGTTACAAGTTTTATCTAACAACTTCAATGTACTCTATTTATGTTTCAATAACTTAGTATATGTATCGTTTTCTTTATTGCTTTTCCAAATGATTCATTACATCATATTTTAATAGGCTGCTAGCTCCATCTATACTCAGACGGATGATAAATAATACTTCGATGAATATGTAATGTAAATATAAATATTAGTTTGTGTAACTGTGTTAATATTTTTATAGTTTTCTTTTACCGTTTTTCAATGTTTTGAGAGACTTATGTTGAAGGGATTGCTTAAATTTTTTGACTTATCTAATTGCCAAAGGAAAAATATTATGCAGAATGAAATCTTCAGCTCTAATGGGCATAAGTTCTTTATTAATTAAGAAAAATATGTTCTCTTTTAGTATTTTTTATTGGCATTACAAACTGATATTTATATATGGATAATTACATAAGATCATTTATCAATCATAGTGATTTCTAGCAGCAAAAATCTTGACTATCTTGCATTTGACGGATAAATTACAAGGAAATAGAGATACATTAACTAAGGATGCTCACTTAATGCTTTGAAATATTGAGTACTCACTTAATGGTGAGTATGCACAATTAAAGAGTGAGATTTTGAATATGCTTCGTTATACTCACTTATTAAACCAATGTTAACACCAAGAATAGTAGATTAATAATTAGCTAAGCTTGATAAACAAAGCATAACGTTATGATTAGAAATCCTATCTAACACCAGATTGCATTAAAAATAATGCATTTGTCCAACTAAATATTTTGGTTTTTAGCAGTAATAATAAATCATTGTGTCATATATATTCCAAATACCTTTTTTAATTACGCTGCTATTGATTTATTTTGTCCTAACAACAAAGTGATTCTCATTTATTGGGTACATATACTAGCAAGCCAAAATTGAAAGCTTTCCAAATACTCTTCTCCTCGAAGAACATAGTGAGTATGAATTCTATTTATATGTTTCTGAAAGTCAGCACTATATATTGGGATCTTAGAAATTCAACCTTGCATCAAAAAAGAAAAAAAATCTAGAATTATTCTTATCCATATTTAAAGCTATTGAATCAACTTATCAATTGATATGTTACGACGTAAAGAGTGCCGTCTTTGCATTCATTTTCCAAAACCATTTTCATACATTAGAAATTTATATCCATGGACAACGTACAAATACCAGGTATTCTTTTTCTCCAATAATGGTCAATAAATCTGAAAATGTAAACAGAAATATTTCGTATACCTAAACTATATTAGTGTTGATAATGATAAAAGAATGAAATTAAAGACATCAGATTTTTTACTTTTTCTGGATATAGATGTAGATGAATTTTGGATTTATCCATTGACATGCTTAAATTTACTACCTTTTTTGTCCAATTATATACCCTTACTCATTTCTTATCTTTTCTTAGGTCAACTTTGAGTCCAGTTATGCATGTTCAGGTTATCAAGAAAATATTCAGGATTACAATCAAAGTTTTTGTGCTAGGAGAAGGTCTGGAAGTGTTGGACAGCTAAAAGTTTTTGTGCTAAGTAAATTGATGGTCCAAAGGGAATATCTGCTGTAAAACGAATATAATAAACATGGGAAATATGGTGAAGTGTTGGGATCAAACATAGTTGAAAGCTGTATATGGTGGTTGGGGAGAAAAACATGTTTTTCGTATTAAAAGGAAATGTGTCGATATATTTATATCATTTTCCTTCGCACTTCAAACAAGTGCAATCATCACTAATGGTAATTTCATATTCATTTAGTTTAAAGATTTGTATTTTAAGGCTATTATTCGTTATTAGTTGAGGGAGTAACCAATATGGAATTAAAGTTCCTCGGACAAAGATTGGAATCTAATTATTCATGAAATCAAAGTATTTTAATCCATTTAGGATTTTTTGTAATGTTTCCCGAGGCTAATCCGCTTACTATAAGTTTGAGTGATTATTCATATTGTTGATGAAACCCGTTTGTCTGGAAACGTTTGTTTTTATTTTTATTTTGTTTGATGGAATTATTCATTTGTGCTGCTAAAGGTATCTTGGAATGTTCTTCCTATTACTAAACAAATTTCAGTATGCAAATTCTATTTTACATGTTGCCCAGTCCACCTCCTTTATTTCAAGAATAGTAGTTCAGGGATATTGCACCTTTTGTCTGTTTTTTTCCTCAATCCTGTGATTTATGCATCGTTTAATATTTCATGGAACTCTCTTATAAGACTGTATCTTAAAACTCTAATTCTTCAATAAGATGAATGTTGATGAACAAAACGTACTACCATAATCAAAAGAAGTAATTGATTAATTTTTGTTTTTACTTTTGTGGTTCATTCAGGAAAGTTTAAATCTCCCAAAAGGGGTACCGATGGGGTTCAAGCCCGAAACAAGGAGGAGAAAAAACGATTACTACAACTGTACTTAGTTCTTGTTGGTTACTTACAAGCTACTACTATCGACGTCAATCTTGAAAAAGCATAGAGAAAAATTATTACGTCAATTTAAGTCCTACAAAATTTTATATCGATATTACAGTAAACGATAATTCGAATCTATACACTAGCATCATGTAGTTTTATTCTTTAACAAGTATTGAGCGTTCGTGAGGAATGTAGTATCCAGGGAGGTGGGATCTTTATGAAAAAATAAATTCCTTATATATTAATATGCTCATTTAAACAAGCACTATTGTCACAGTGGTTAAGTGATTCGAATTTGGTGCAAGAGGTCACAAATTCGAAACTTGCATAGCGTGATTTGAACATTTATTTATACATGATTTGTGGTTTGTTGTCCCATTGACATGTTGTATCTAAGTACCATTTTCAAAAAAAAATGCTGATTTATTACTTTTTAAGACAGAGATGATGCAAGTATTTAAAGTTTCGAACTACTAAAAACGGTAATTTTATTATTTATTACATTTCTCTACATATTGATGTAGTAGTTGATTTGTCTCTTTACCCATTTAATTATTTCCTAAAATAACTTAGTCTCACTTATGTTTTGATAAATGGTTGATTTGTGCATGTATGCACATAGAAAATGCAATAATACGTGTAAATCAAGTCATTTCGTAAGATTAAAAAAATCTAACCAACGATGTTTTATAATACTAATTCCTCCTGCGCATGTGCATCGCATGTGTCGAAGTACACATTATAATATAATAAAAAAAATTAAGATGTTTGAAAATAAATATAAATTAATTTTGAAATTTATTAATAAGATTAATAAAATATATTAATTAAATAAGTCAATAAATAAATAAATAAATGTATTATGTGTTATGATATATGTTATGTTGTTTTAAAATATTAAACTAACATAAGTATACATGCATGTATATAAATGAATTTCAAAATTAATATAAATTTAATTAAAGTTGTTTAATTAAATAAATTAATTAAATTGTTAATCAATAAAATAATATACACTTATATATGATATATGTGTTATACTATAATAGTTATCATATATAAGAAATATTTGATATCTTTAATAATAGTTGCAATACCTTTGGTGTCACACTTTTTTTGTGTCAACGTAAACTACCAAAAATGCCCCTCTGCAGATATTATCAAAATCTTATCATCACTTAAAATTAGGATCTAACAAATAAACTTAATTAACTAATTCAAAAACAACCCTCTAAAAATATTACCAAATCAAATCATAATATCATTTAAAAATAGGATCTAAGAAATAATTTATTTTTTACAAATTCAAAATGCCCCACTATAAAAGTTACCAAATCAAATCTTAATATCACTTATAAATAAGATCTAACAAATAAACTTTTTTCACAAATTCAAAATGCCCATTTATAAATATTACCAAATCAAGTCATATCACTTAAAAATAAGATATAATAAATAATTTTCTTTTAGAAATTCATTTTTCATTAATTAGTAATAGAAATAAAAATTGAAACAAACAAAAAAAATAAAACCTCACAACTTAGAAATAAAAATTAAAACTAACTACACTTAATTACAACACAAAAATATGATTGAATAGGTACAATTTATAGAAAAACAATTCACGCGCGAAGCGCGTACCGTAACGCCACTCTATTTTAATATCACTCAATATAAGGATCTAACTTTTTTTTACAAATTCCAAAATTTCCTCTACAAATATTATTAGATCTTGATATCACTTAAACATAAGATCTAACAAATAAACATTTACAAATATTATTAAATCTTAGTGTCACAAAGACATAGGATATAACAATTAAACTTCCTTTATGAATTCAAAACTTCTGTCTACAAATATTAATAAATCTTAATATTATTTAAAAATAAGATCCAACAAATAAACCTTTTTTTACAAATTAATACGAATAAAAATTCAAACTAATGAAAAAAATTAGATGTTGCAACAAAGAAATAAAATTCAAACTAACTGCATATGCCTTCAAAGCGAATATATAACTTAATTTTTGTGCAAATCATTTCTCTTGAATATGTTAAACATATTCAATTTATAGAAAATTAACTCACACGCAAAGTGCATGCCATCGTCACGCGCGAAGCGCGTGCCGTAGCGCTCCTATTAATAGTTGGCTTGGAAGCGCAATCTTCTGGTCCGACCGCGAACTTCCCAAAATATCCTTCACTCATATATAATTCAAGTATTATCTATATCATTCCCTTTACCATCGCTTAAAACAAAAAATAATTATATTATTTCTAACCTATTATTTCTACGCTGGACTGGAACAATTCAAACCAAGTTAAAACTTGAATATTTCAATGAATATATTTCTAGGTTTGTTGTTCACTAAAATGAGAATAGGTCAAATACGCACATCTAGATAATAAAAGTTTTTTTTTAGATAATTCAACACATCTTTAATGATAGTTATAATATCTTTGATGTCACATTTTTTTGGTATCACGATAAACTACAAAAAATGCTCATTTATCTTAATATCATTTGGATCAACTTCTTTTTTATAAATTCAAAAATCCCCTCTATAAATATTACCAAATCTTAATATCTCTTAAATATAGGATCTAATAAATAAACCTCCATAAATATTACTAAATCTTAGTATTGCTTAAATATAGTATGCAACAAATAAATTTTCTTTACAAATTCAAAACTTCTCTTTACAAATATTACCAAATCTTAATACCGCTTAAGATAAGATCTAACAAATTAACTTATTTTGCAATTTAATCGAAACAAAAATTCAAACTACCACCAATGTAGATGTTGCAATTAAAATAGAATCAGAAGAACAAAATTTCAAACTAACAACAAATAAACTTTCTGAATATATTAAACATATTCACTTTATAGAAAAACAATTCACGCGTAAAGCGCAATTTTTTGGTCCGACCGCGGAGTTCCAAAAATACCCTTATATGTATTTCTATATTAATAGTTATAATATATTTATCATCGCACTCTTTTGGTGTCAGTATGAAATACCAAAAATATCTCGCTACAAATATTATTATTAAGATTTAGCATCACTTAAAAATATGATCTAACAATTAAGCTTTGTCTACAAATTCAAATTTCTTCTACAAATATTTACCAAGTCTTAATATTACTTAAAAATGAGATCTAACAAATAAATTACTTTACAAGTTTGTTTTTATATTATTAATAATATAAATAAAAATTTAAACTAAAAAAAATAGAATTGCAACTTAGAAATAAAAATTCAAATTAACTATGTATGATTTAACACCAAAATATAGCTAAATATTTGTGGAAATCATTTCCTTTTGAACGTTTTAAACAAATACAATTTGTAGAAAAATAATTCAGATGTCTTCATCACGCGGGAAGCACGTGCCGTAACGCTCGTTTAATATAAATGTTATATTAAGATAATATAAAATTAATTAACATGTTAATTAATTAAATTAATTAAATAAGACTTAGTTAATATAATATTTTACATACGACTATTTTATAAGTAATATGAAATATAAAATTTGTATAATAATAAAACTTATATAATTTAAATATATAAAATAAAGGTGGAACATTAAGAAATCTTAAATAGACTTAAGGAATAAATATATATGTAAATGTATGTGTACTGTGATTTTCGATGTGTTCAACACTTGAATCACGAGGGTACTTCATAAGAAATACATTATTCCATATGTCGATATCACTTAATATAATATATTGAAGATTATGAATATTTAATTTAATGTTGTCCTCTACCATATATATTAATAAATTACTTGCATACTCTTTAGTTGTTGAGCAAACTCATACTAGGGATGTTATCTGTAGTATTATTAATATATTGTGTAACGAAAGGGATTTTCGACCCTCGAAAATCGATAGTAATACATCCACTGTATTGCATGTCGAGCATCCAAGTGCCAGAAAAACCGACTATTGGGGGGAAAAAGAAAATAAAGACAGAATAGAATCTCACACAAATGGAATAACATATATTATTAATCACAAAATATTTTACATCGGAAATTTTACATTCATATATCCGAGTCTAACCTATATTCAGCCTGGACAGTTATAAATCTATGTCATTACAATTGCTGAAAAAGAACAAAATAAATACAACGGAAAATCGAATATGTTCATACGTTGATGAAGATCTCCAGCTCTACTCTGGAAACTCCAAGCGTTCTCAACTAAACCTAAAACTACTCAAATCTGACCCGAGTATTAAAAATATGCGTATTAGGCTTGATAAACCAGCATGAGTCACGATTTATAAATATATATGATGATGCCATAGATCGACTTTGTTGTCAAAGAAAACCCTTTTGAAAAAGAAGAGTATCTCATAAGACCACGCCGCATATAAACATGGACGAGTTTTTACCTTATGATAACCAAAATACTTAATACTTAAAGCGTTTGATATTATTTCTAATAACATTGCTTTGAAAATCCTTTCCAAGTAAATATATATAAACATAGCCGAAATTATTACCATTATTAAGTTCCAGCAAGGGGTAGCTGAATTTTTGCAAGACATTATAGCTATTTTGGGAATACAACCAAAACCGTAAAGCTTGTATTGGAATTGGATTTCCAACAAGATAGGGAACTAGTGGCCTTTTCCTTCTTTGCGGATTTTCCATGTACAGCAATCATAGTACCTGGTGGCTTTTCGTACAGGGACTCATACACCACTGTACATCTCATATTGCTACACTACTATGTATTCGGTGGCTTTTCGTACAAGGACTCATGCACCACTATACCATAAAATATCATGGGTCCAGACACTATTGGCCTCTAGGAAATAGATGCAATTCTCTTTCCGTATCCGCAATAACCAATAAACTGAAATATATGTCATGCAAGCCACATAATTACCCGTATCATTACCGGGATGTGAGGCTTGAGAGTTTACACTCATACTTTCCTCACAACCACGCTTTTCTTTTCATAAAGCCATGATTTTCCTTTCTCATAATAGGTTCCACTTTGAATGCCACATTGCCATTTCTGACAACACACTATTGATTTCCACAAATGTACAACCTTTGAGCTCGTACATCTCAGAGAAGGGTGTTAAGCATAAGAGAGTTATCTTTACACCACCAAATAGATATATGTTTGTAGAGACCAATGTACGTGGTTTTAGAAATGCAATGTTAGACACTCATCCATACAAGTTGTCCAGGAACAGGACAAACCGAAGGTACTCTCCTATTACATCTTGTTGGGAATCACCCCTAGGATTAGTAGCGAGTAGTCCTTGCATCAAAGCTTTTCATAACAGAGCACTACTGCCACCATATATATATAATATGAAATCGCGGGGCTAGTGGCAAGCGTCCCTTCATCATGAAGATCTTCGTCTTCAAAATCATTGTCTTCAGTATGTCTTCACTTCTGAACGTATACATTGGTTCGAAGTGGTTTTCAGATAAGAATCACCCAAATCCGACTCCGGTTTTTTTGAATCAATCATTGATAAAAAGATGTCAGGTATATAGGTGATTATCATTCATCATCCAATTAATTTAACTTTTCGTTTATTTAAAATATCTTTTAGAGATATATTCTTTTGCTATTCCATTTATCTTCTCAAAAGTTTATGGAATCATTAAGCCTCATTAATCAAATCCTCTGGTTAATTAAACCTTTTTAATCTTGGAAAAATTTCCAAACCATATCACCTTTTACTTTGGAGAAACATTTCCAAATTATTTATTCAAATCTTAACAAAGATTTCTTGATTTCAAATCATAACTTTTAGACGGGTCTAAAATAATGTTATATAATACATCGTTTACTATAAACCCAAACCAATTAGTATTGAGCAGAAAGGGATCCATAGAAATTATACTAATTCAACTCGATATAAATTTCCGTATTCAACTTTTACTATCCATCGAATAATGGTGAAGTCAATTTTTAAATTCACATGGATAGTACGGGTTCCCTCCTCGGAATTTAATATCAAATATAAGAAGATTATTTCTTTACAATCCAAGTTGTATGAAATTAAATTTGTAAATTTGAATCTTTTATGCTTGTCTCGTTTTCGACATTTCAACCTTATCTATTCCTCGTCTAGGAAAGAGGCCAGGTGAGAAAGGGCACTAGTTGCTCCTGAACATCTTCTTAGTTTAAGCATCTCATATCTGAATCTCATGAATAGAAAAATCCAGTCTACTCATCGACTTTAGAGCCAAGATTAAATCACTTATTTATAACAACTTTTCTTCTAATCATTTATTTTATCTCTTTTAAAATAATTATGAAACCTCCAAATCATCTTTAAAATACTTAATTATTTATTTAAAAACATTTATAAAAGATTTGGGAAAGAGTACTTAAGTTTAAAGTCATATTTTAAAAGTTATTAAAAAGTGCCGCAAAAAGTGCTCCGAATAGTGATGTAAAAGCTTATTTGATCAAAACGATTTTTCGATCGTTTAGAAATTCATTTTTATAACTCAAATATATTATAAAACATTTTAAAATATTTACAGAATTTATTCCATATTTTAAAGAATTAAAAATATCCATTTTAAAGAATTTTACTTTTTGGTTTCCGAACTACCAAATCACAACTATTTTGGAAACTTGTTTTGCTCATATTTCAAAATCTACTTAATGAAATCTCGATCCTTTTCTTTTGTATGAAAAATATCATTATAAGAGTTTGGAAAATTCTTATTCCAAAGAATTCCGATCCCGATTCCATTCTATAAATGGATTTAAACTTTTACGGCGCGAAATCGCGAACTGCCATCACGCGATGCACCTATTTTGACTCTCATTGCATATCTTGTCAAAACTTTTCCAAATTGAGTTTTAATGTTTAAAAAACATTTATAAACAATTTTAAACCATTTCAACTAATATTTTCCATATTAAATCTCATATTCACTTTTAAACTATTTCATAATATTATATTATTATAATACTTATTTTCAACCCTTTATTTCAAAACTTTTAAGAGGCTAAATAAATTCCATACACATATTTATATGGATTCATTTTCCATTAATTAACCATGGTTAATCACTTAACCATTTCTTATTATGATTTCTCATAATTTATCTCAACTAAGTTATCAACCATGTAACCAATCATATAATCATCCATTTAATCAACTAAGTTATCGACTAATTTCCAACCAAACATATTAATTTATTAATTAAACATGCATCATCATTTAAGTTTTAAATAATTAAAACTAAATTAGTGTATTCATGATTTATATCCACTCCACCAAAGCCTCGTAGCTTTCTAAAATCGAATCGATGGTATTTCGGTGGCACTTCCTCCTCTTTTCATTCACTCTGGAACTCCCGAACTTGTTCCCTTTCTTCCTAAAGGGCTCGGTCTTAGCTTAGAAGGGTGGATTCTCTTAGCTTTAATGAGGATGGAGTGTAGCCGTAGGTATAGAAGGTGGAGAGGAGGTGTTTGTCTTGGTTTTGGAGGTGGATTGACATGGTATATACATGTGTATATATTTTAATTTATTTTGGAATATTTTGCCATAGCTTCGCTACATTTTTTCTATGAACCAAAATCCATTAATGAACTTCACGAAGAGGAAGAAGAAGAAGAGAATTGTGTGAATGAATGTGTGAATGTAGGTGGGTATTTATAGGAATTTCAAGGCTTAATCCTTAAGCAAAGTGGAAAATATTTCCCAACATCAGCATGCACCCCTTCCCATCACCTCTAGCCATGACTTCCCCCTCCCATCCATCACTTCATCACCCCCTCCATGTGCCTCCATATGTGTGTAAGGTGAGGTGATGTTTGCATTTGACTTTGGTAAAATATCTTAGATATTTTGTAAATAATATCATGATATTATTCTTATATGTATTCATATTTGTATGTATGTGTATTTATATGTATATGTATATGTATACATGTGACATGTATGTGCATGTGTCTGTAAGTGCACAAGAGAAATAATAAAGTTGCAACAACTTTGAACAACTTTCGTTCGTTAAACCGTTGAAAATCGGAAAACCGATTCCCGATCACATTTTCACTTATAAATTAAATTACATATAAATGTAAAAAAATCTAATTTCTTTTCATTTTTAACTAATTAAAATGATCGCATTTGATTTGTAAAATGATATAAATTAATATTAAACAATTGTTTACAAAAAGTGCTATTATATCGATAAAGCGACATCAATTTTCCTTTATATTTTCAAATCAATTATATATCTTATAAAACTATTATAAATAATTTATTATCATTATATAACTAATTAAAGTGAATTATTATCATTTTAAAAAAAATATTTGAATAATTAAATAACTATTAAATCATTAAAATCTCCATTTAAATTCATTAATTAATTATTAAATATGACGACATTATTGATGATGTCATAAATACATTTTATTTTCCAAAAATAAAATAGATAATTTTATTTCATATTCTTACTTAAATGGATAAATAAGTGCATGTATCCAGTCCCGTGCGCGACTTCTGTTGATTATAAAGTTGTTTATCGATAACACGATATTCAGCCATTTTATCGATATTTTCCCAAAGTATATATTTTTTGTAAATACTTATTCAAAATAAGTTTACCATTCTTATTTATCGTTCAAAACATCATAATTTATGTTAAAAAACCTTATATTTTTGAATATTTTAAAATAAATATAATTTATCAAAGTGATCAATTTACGGGTCGTTGCATATTGAATAGACAAATTAAGATAATTATATGTATTTTTTGAGCAAACTCAAAGTACATATACCATACTTAGGCCATCGCGATATGGTAGGTACGAGTGAATAATTTTGTTTTGATATGTTGAGCAAACTCAACGTCAAAGTGAAATTAGGATAATGTACCAAGGGTTAGGAGTTGTATACGATACAACCGATAAGGAGTTATTCATTGTCCGTAGAGCTACGACTTGTTGAGAAAACTTAGGATTAGAATTCTATGAAGGATGAGTCCTAACACTACTAGTGAAGTCAAAAGACTTTTATGTTTAGACTTAGGGTTTTGTGAAACATAAAGGACTAATGGGAGCCTTATCAAAAAAATAAAATGATAACATTTAACCTTTCTAATATTGTAAGAACATACGCTATATAATGTTATAATAATTTATATTGATAAATTTGTACATTTAATATGATTCGTAAAACGCTTATCAATTGTAATATACAAATTTAAATGAATTGAAGATTGACAAATAAAAATATAATATATATATATACACACACTTACTATTAAATGCTTATTGCATGTTAAAGTTTCAACACCAATGCAAGCGCTTGATTTTACAACTACCAAATATGTTCATGATTTGGTTACATACGTGTTTATTTGTTTGAGACTATGTATTGCATTCTATGAGTTTCAAACTCGAAAGCAATATTAGACTATAGATATTTAATCCATATACAATTGCATATAAATGTTATATGGTGAATGGTCACAGTTCGTATTATATGTTATTTTGATGAAATTAGTTTATCCAAAATAAGCAAATAAAGCATAGTGCGAGATCAAGTATTCAATTTGATTGATTACAATTAAGATCATATTGGGTTAAATGTAATACAAGACAAAGACTACAATATAGATCTAAGAACTTGATCACTGAAATGTCAGTTTGATCAGTTGACATAAGGTGCATCATATTTGATGTCCTTAAATTTTAAGGATGATCAAGTGTATTTTTTAAAGAGTTCGTTGTGATATTTTAGTATGTAATTTCTTTTGAATGGTTTGACCATTTAGAAAAGAAAACAAATATACAAGAGTAGCTATGATTTAAGGTACAACTAGGATGAAGAGAGTGAATAGTCACTGCTGCTTCATAAAGAATCATCAGAAACGAGAATTGTAATACTAATAATTGATACGTAACATGGAATAAGAAATATAATTCCTATTCTCAAATGTATTTTCATATAGAAAATTATTTTCTATGAGATTTATTTCTTTGAGTTCAAGATATTTGATCAAAGAATTCTCCACTATAAACTAGTTGCAGTATATGAAATAAATAATTTATATTAAGTGAATGATGAACTTCCGAATTCAATATGTTATTATAGTAATAGCGGAAATAGTGGGAGATTTCCATGTAACATTTATTGATTGCATCAAGTTACAAAAATTGTTTCGTAAATGTACCACACATTATTTATGAAATAATATTTGTTCTTCGATGATGACTAAAGAATAGACATAATTTTATTTGTATGAGAATATTATGAATATTTGTTGTGAAATAAAACTGTAGTATAGCTATTTGATGCACTGGGAAAATACAGAAGTATCTAAAATTATTCACAATTATTTTGGAATTATAGACTAAGCCATAATTTTGATAAATAATTTTTATATGATTATGAATCATATAATGCTAGTTAATTATATCTCAAACAATTAAGAGCTATGTGCCCATTTAGTGGCCGTGTCATAAGAGTTGATGAACTCTTCGGATTGATACATATAGATATATGCAATCGTAAGTCTATTGATACCAAAACGGTTCCATGTACTTTGCCATATTCATCGATGACTTATCATAGACATGGACATATGTATTTGATATGCATGTATAAGTTTATGATAAGCTCATAGAATATAAAACAGATATAAATAAAATAACATGTGATAGAAATGATTTGATTTGATCGAATGAGTGAGTATATTAGAAAGAATTCTATATGAACCTAATATGAATAAATATTCAGCACCAAAGGTAATTCCTCTCTATAATACAAAATGATGTATGGATAAGGAGTAATTTAACTTTGTTGGACAAAACACGATTAGTGATGAGTGATGTTAAATTCTTTTTATAAGGTATGTACTTAAGGGTGGTAAACAATGTTAAAATTATTATCATCCAATGAATAGTTTACAAAACTATACGAGATAAAGTTTTACAAGAAACCGCTACATATCCTAGACCAAGGAGTTGGCAAGTTGTGCGAGTCGAAAGACTACACATAATAATTGTACGTAAGGGATCATTTATGAATTGTCCCAAGAGAATTTGGGAACGATTAGTAGTTAAATGGCTAATTTATGTTGTGAATATAAATATATTGCGAACTAATGCAAAAGCAGTTTTATCAATTTATAAAATGCTTATAAATGTCTATTCCATTGCACTAAGAAACAACTGTTGTTCCAAGAAATACCAACTTCATAGCGAAGGAATTTCTTTAAGAAATTATCGGTATAAAATGAATTTGGATATGATCCAATGATAAAACCTTTTACTAGGAATGAAATGAAACTGACCGAACCTAAATAAGCACAAATACATTAGAGCGTCAAACAGGTATTCTTGTACATTAAAGAGAGCCTATGAGTTTCTTGTCAATGTCAAGAATAAATAATCATCGATTGTTTAATTAGCCATTAAGATTATTGACTCTATGATATCGTACGACGCGCAAAGCCAAAATAGATTCCAATTACATTATAAAAATATGATTTTGATTATTGTATCGAAAGGGATATAATTCAATGGCTGCAAATGTGTCTTTCAGAGAAAGACAAATGTAGTTGGAATTCAGTGAGCTACACTGATAAGAATAATACCATTAATTTCAATTATTGAAATTAACGTACCAGATTCACCATTCGATGTTCTCCAATTAATTTGGATTTTACTCACAAAATTGTCGTTTGGTAGGACTTTATGTTTTGGTATGTATGTGTTGAAACAAAAAAAATATAAATAATGATTTAGAGTAAACTATTTACACATAATAAACCAAGTATCTTGAAGTCAGTGGGAGCGATATTGAGTTTGTGAGTTTTTGGATATGATCCAAAGAAAAGATACGAAAGTATCGTTCGATAAGCATCAAAATTGAACAAATGTTTTGATAGAAATATCAAATAAGTTGATTGTCAATCAAAATGAGAAGGAAGCATGTGCTCATAAGAAAGAAACTTAAAAGGTACATAAATATTTCTAAATCATAAGTAAACAACACATTGTTGATTGTTAACGATGTACTTGTGTTAAAATCAGCTTTAGTTGTTTTAATACTCGACATTAGATTTGCAAATGATGTCTTTCATAAATAGTATAAAGGATGTTGGGAATGTCCCAGATGATATGCAGAAACACCTTATTAAAATGTTTAATAAGAAAAATGTGAAATGGATTCTTTATGCATTAGCAACAGGAATTAGCATACATGTTATGTAGTCTACGATGTCGTGATTTTTTTAATGTATCTGATACATGAAGAAAATATCAAATCCAAATTAAAGATCACTAAATGGTAGTTTGGAGTGTTCTCGCGTATTTACGAATATTATAGAATTGTTTCAGAAGAAACAAACTCCCAATGAGTAATCAACTCAAACTTCATAAGTGATATTGAATATGGCATGTTAATATCAAATTCAAATTCAAAACTTGGTTAGTAAGCGTTAATTTGGAAATGTTTCAAATAGAAGTATGGCTGATTTAATATAAAGGCTAAGTATGTCGCCTTAAATAGCGTCATGGTAAAAGCAATGTATATATAACAAATGCACA
This sequence comes from Allium fistulosum, assembly GCA_030737815.1. Taxonomy (NCBI): domain Eukaryota; kingdom Viridiplantae; phylum Streptophyta; class Magnoliopsida; order Asparagales; family Amaryllidaceae; genus Allium; species Allium fistulosum. The sequence continues at coordinate 698,471,862 of CM060904.1, forward strand.
AAGTCATAACTGATTTGAGGATGATTTCAAATGTTGAGAATCTCATAAAATTGTCATATGATAACAATGTCACGGTATAATTTGTAACAGAGCTTAGAGCTCACATGAAGTCGAGGGACATACTCTGAATTGTTCTACATGATAAAATAGTTTACCAACGGCGGAGCGAGTTGATTGACAGAGTAGATAATTTAAACATAATAGCATACACGTTCACTATGGGACTAACCCGATTGGTTTTGAGGAAACCAATTGAAGAAATTGGATTAAGATTCCATAATTGATCTCAAGTGCAAGTGGGGGGATTAATAGAGTTAGGGGTATGTCTTAAGGGCAATTATTGTAATTTGTTACATATATCTAACTCGATAACCAATCTTGTTCAAAATAAAAGGTGTTTTTTCCATTATATACTTGATAATTAATTGATTTAATTAAAAGTATATTTAATAGAAAATCCATAAATAGTATGTTTTGTGATAGCAGTTGCAAAGTGTTGTAACCATGGGTATTTATCATAATGTTAAATAAACCATTTTAAAATTTTCTAACCAGGATGTATTGAGACTGGATATCGATGCCTCTATTGAGGCTAGTGTAATGACCCAGAATTTCGGTCATTAAATTTGGAATATTTAATTGAGTTTAAATATTAAAAAGAAATTTTATAAATTTAAGAACTTGGATGTCGAAATATAACGATTTTTTTTATAATTAAATTGTTGAATTTAATATTGGAATTGTTTAAATAACCGAATCTTGAATTAAATATGAATGAAAATGATTTCAAAAGTTGATTTGAATTCTATTTGAACAAGAAGGAAAATATTGAACTTTTAAATTTGGATTTAAAGGCGATTTAAATAATTTTGGAAATTAGTCATTTAAATTAACGTATAAAAGTAGCCTTCTAAGGCACTGTCTCGGAATTGGGCGAAACCAGCTTCATTGGATCCGTAATAGTGAATTATAGTACACCGTCAAATTCCATGGCGATCAAACGAATTGTTTGGTCGTGTGAGATCGAAACGAGTGGAAATTTGTAACGCCCCACCTCTATACCCACGCTAACCAAGAACACTACGATGTAGTGCTGTCAATTAGCACGGAGAATAAGGCTGTTGAGGAGCGACCATCCATGTAACTTCTTTGCGCGAGCACCGATATGTCAGATAGAATATAAAAATCCAACATACCGATACAAACACAAAGCTATCACACGGTGGCGATATATAATCTTCGGAAACAAATATAGAAATAAACATAACACAAATCAGTCACAGACAATTCATATCACAAAGGCGGAATAAGATATGAATATTACACCTAAAAGTGTACATCAGAGTAGTGGTCAAATAAGATCCACAATAACACAAAAGAATAGATACAAGTGCAAGACAATAGAATACGTATACATCAAGGAGTCTCATCACAAATTCATACAACAAAAACCTACTAAACTAGAGTAGTTAGCCAAAAGTCAGAAGATGGCTCCAGATAAGAAGTCATGATGAAGCACCTGTAAAAACTCAGTCTGACCCGAGTATTATTTAAGAAGAAAATAATAAACGGATCAGTCTAGCTATAATTATCAGATAAAATGAGATAGAATATGAGATATGATAATAGAACGTATGATAACAAAAAGGTGTCATACTATGAAAAGTATACATTAGAAATCCCACAAAAGTCATACAATATCTCAATAATCTCAAAACAGAGAAAAGAATGTCATATTCTTAATTTAATTCACCAAGCCACAATAAAATGACATACTCATCAATGTCAATGGTAAAAGCTGGTGAAACATAAATTTCCAGAAATCAATAATTAGAAATCCAGAAATCACAAGAAAAGGATGGCCAATCCCAAACAGAAGCATGAATGCCGGTACATTGACGCAGTGCAAACGGTACGTCCAATGAACCAGAAAGCCAAGACATCGATGTAGTACAAACGGTACATCAGATGAATCAAACATTGACGCAGTGCAAACGGTACGTCCAATGAATCGGAAAGACAGAGACATCGATGTAGTACAAACGGTACATCAGATGAATCGAACATTGACGCAGTGCAAACGGTACGTCCAATGAATTGAACAATGACGCAGTGCAAACGGTACGTCCAATGAATCAGAAAGACAATACAATTCAGAACATTGACGTAGTGCAAACGGTACGTCCAATGAATCAGAAAGCCAAGACATCGATGTAGTACAAACGGTACATCAGATGAATCAAACATTGACGCAGTGCAAACGGTACGTCCAATGAATCAGAAAGACAAAGACATCGATGTAGTACAAACGGTACATCAGATGAATCGAAACACATTAAAAGTACTTGGGTTGCCAGCCCACAAAGAAATGAGACGAAGCTCAATAAAATGAAGTACAGTCCTTCATATGGACAAAGAGACATCGCACAATTGCTAGTCTAAATCATAAAATGATCATCATGATCATTGAGAAGTGTCAATCACACCAAGCTAGTAAATATATGAGTTTAGCTTCATGTCCCATAACCACTTGCTTAACTTAAATATTTACGAACAAGCTGTAAATCTTCACTAGGAAATTGTCACGAAAAGGGTTCAATCGAACAAGTCCAAGAGCTAACCGACGAAGTGAACGCAAGCGTTTCATACCACTTGTTTTACTAAGTCGTTTAAGTCGATTTCTCATTCGAGTGAAGTAAAGGCTTGTATATACTAGTAGATTGAAAATCGGTTTGAGAAAACGAACTTTAGATATTTAAAATAGTGTTGAAATCGCTTTGATGAAAGAGTTTTGATATTTACTATTAGTATTGAAACCTTCATATATCTTTAAAGTGACAAGTCATAAAACGATTGTAGAACAAATCAATTCACGTTCGAAGACGTGAGTAGAGTCCAAAGAAGTCAGTCCCAAAACCATCAAAGTAGAAATTCTGACAAATGTTTTTCAGATGAGATTGCCTACGCAGAGTAATACGGGGTTCGACCTAGTGAAGGCAAGCGGTCTCGAGAAGCCAAACCGGTCAAATGACCAAGTACTAACTCGCGAACGACCTAGGGGAAAAATAGGTCAAACGACCAAGTACTAACTCGCGAACGACTTACGACTTAAGGGATAAGGTCATACGACCTAAGTGGAGAATGCCACGCGACTTAGCAGAAGAACAGGTCGAACGACCTAGGGGAAAAACAGGTCAAACGACCAAGTACTAACTCGCGAGCGACCTAAGGTCTGCGACCTAAATGCGAGCGACCTATCGAAGTGCGCGACCTAACAGTGAGGCGCGACCTAAGGTGATTCGCGACCTAAGGGTACGCGACCTAACATGGTTCGCGACCTAAGACTCGCGACTTAAAGTTTGCCTGGGGAGTTATAGGTCGGCAACGACCTACGACTTAACAAAAGTCGAGCGACTTAAGAGGCATGGGAACCAGCGACCTAAAACTGGCGACCTAAGGATACGCGACCTAAAGGCTTGCGACCTAAAGGCACGCGACCTAGAGGTGAACGACCTAACGAGGTCCAGGGGAAGCGACCTAAAATGCTTCGACTTAAAGGTGCACGACTTAAGGTCTTACGACCTAACAACTTGGCTAGGCACGCGACCTAACGACTTAACTGGGCATGCGACCTAACGAATTAGCAAGGCACGCGACCTAACGACTTAAGCTTTGAACGACTCAAGGAGTTAACTCGCGAACGACCTAACACTTAGCTCCTGAACGACTTATGCCTTTTTCCTGGAGATTATCGGTAGGCAACGACCTACGACTTAAGGGCGAATACGACCTACGACTTAAGGACGCGCGACCTAACTCCGAACGAGCTAAAAATGGCCAGAACGACCTAAGTCCTTAACTCGTGAGCGACCTATCACTTAACTCGTGAGCGACCTAACTCCGAGCGAGCTAAAAATGGCCAGAACGACCTAAGTCCTTAACTCGTGAGCGACCTAACACTTAACTCGTGAGCGACCTAACTCCGAGCGAGCTAAAAATGGCCAGAACGACCTATAGCCCAGATTTTGCCAAAAATGCTGAAAAATTGGGTTTCTCGCCAATTCAATCCAAACCAAAAGCGAATATGCATGCTAAAGCGATGGGGAATCATTCCCAACAACCCAATGACAATATAGGCAAGATGTGAGATTAAAAATCTCACCTTTTCACGGAATTTGATGAAGATGAAGCTCGGGGGCAAAGCAAAGATCAACCACAAGCTTGAATCAATGTCTTCACTTTGAATTTGGAGTTAGATGTTGAATTTGCTAAAGAATTTGAGCTTGGAATTTTAATTTCCTACTCCCTCCACCATTGTTGCTAAAGCTTCAAAGTTGATGAAGTGATGAAGAGAAGGAAGGGGTTGGGCTGAGGTAGAAGAGGTGCAGCCCAAACCAAAAGCTCAACACAAAAAGTGACGAAAATTTCACTATCTCCAAACATATCGAAGTTTACACTCAAAAAGATCGCAAACGTCATTTTGAACTCAATGGGGGTGGTCTCGAGTCCTAATTTGACCGTATGCAAAAAGTAGCTTTTCGGTCTAACATCCGACTAACAATAAAATATTTAAATATAAAATCGATAAATATGTGGGTTGTTACAAAATTAATTAAAGGAATTTATATAATAATTGGGTTTGAAAAGCTATCTTCTGCATATGATCGAATTAGGTTCTCGAAACTAGTTTCATTGTGTTCGAAATAGGTGTATAACATATAGAATGCCAGGCGGCATGCCTCATTTGGAGTTCGAGATTTTTCAAATGCATATTATCGGATTTTGTTAAATTAAATAATTTGACTTTAAGCCACCACCATGACTCGCTGTTCATGCCATACCCAACGTACAAGCCCATACCCATCATCAATTTATATTACCTCACATTTTCCCCCTCCTTTCTCTCTTCATTTTCAAAAAAACTGCAGATTAAAGAAAAAAAGGAGGGGTTACTTATACCAAAAAAAATGCAAAATCAAATTCGATACCCCCACTAAAAATTCAGAATTCAAGCTCCTCTATACTCGTAGTTTCGGGAACTTCGTTCGAGTATAACTCTTAATGTGTGCGATGGTGGAGGTGTCGATCGATTTTAGAGCAGCCGAAGCTAGGGCCAGTGGGTTTTGACGATAGTTCGCGGCCGCATGGCGCACATGCGTGGGGGCCGTGGCGAGGCAGAGCAGAGAGGCAGTGACGGCGGTGGTCGGCGAGTGATGTAAGTGGGTGGAACGATCAACGTTTGTTAAAAAAAGAAAAGAAAAGAAGCGGTCACTTGGTAATGCGCGTGAACGAGATGAGGAAGAAAGATTTAACTTTTTTTAAATGTTTTTAATTTAAGTTAATTATAGTTTAATTGATTAAAATGTTCGTTAACCCATATCAAACTCTTACGAGGTCCGATCGAACGCGGCAAGTCACGTTGCGATCGTATCGACGAAGGTTATGCTATGGAATTGGATTGGATGGATTCAGAGCTAGTTGGAATTTTGGATTAAAATTGGACGTTCATTCAATTTTAATTCAAAATGGAATGTTTGGATGACTATTAAAATCAATGTGAGTTAATATCACCTTTTTGGTTAGCCAGAAAATTTATATAGTCAGTAAAAATTATTTATTGGATGCGTAGGTACTTTATTATTGATTATTATTGACTGTTTGGATGAATTACTAGTTATATTGTTGGTTTGGATATATTCCCGCCCATTGGAGCGGATGAGACCCTATTACATTCCCGGTTAAGAGCGGATGACCCTTTATATACATTCCCGCCTCGAAGCGGTTGGTTTATATTTCTATGAGTATATACTGTGTGTGATACAGGGGGACAGGTTGGAAGGATCCAACGGGATTCCTCACACAATTGATTTATTTTCATATATAAGAGAAAGGAGTATGGTGGTGGGTATGGACAAGGTAGCTTAGGTATGGTGTGTGAACAGTAGGGTATGGCATGAGGCTGAATATAAATATATTTATATTATTTTTATTTTAAATTATTCAACAAAACATAGTCGAAAATTTCGAACTCCAAACGAGGCATGCCGCCTGGCGTTTTATATGTTATACCCCTATTTCGAACGCATAGGAACTTGTCCCGAGGTCTAATTCGATCGTATCCAGAAGATAGGTTTTTAGACCCAGTTATTATATTAAATTTCCGATATTAATTTCAACGCGTTTCGATTTCCCACGACCAAACGGTTCGTCCGATCGCCACGAAATTCGACGGTATAATATAATTCACTATTATGGATCCAATGATACTGGTTTCGTCGAAATCCGAGACTGTGCCTAGGAATGACTATTTCACAGATTTAAATATCGTTTTTATATTTAATTATCGATATTTATCCGATCTATTCATATTTGTAAATAAATTTACAAATTGAATTCACCAATATTATTTATTAATTAAAAGGAGTTAAATAAAATTATTAAATCCATTTAATTAACATTTAGATCATAATTCAAATGTTTAATTATTCCTTATATTTGAATTATAAGTTATTAAATTCCAAAATTCAATTCTTTTAAATATTTAAAATAAATTAAACATTTCAAATCTAATGACTAAAATTTTGGGTTGTTACATTCTCCCACCTTAAATGAATTTCGTCCTCGAAATTCCTAAGGAAGAAAATGTTCCCAAACCCTTAAGTTTAAATTATTAATTAAAAGGAGTTATTAAACTTATTTTCAAAACAATTAGCTAGAATACATTCCCAAGTTTCCAAGTCTTTTAAATTCATTCACCTATACTAACTAATTCTCTTTTATTCATTTATTCCAATATATAACTCAAAAAATAAAAAATTTAATTATTGAAAATTTTCCAAAATTCTTAAAATATTTTTAACTCCTAAATTTTTGAAAAATTTCGTCAACGTCTCCTTTGCGCGGCTCGATCGGTACAACTACAAATCGCCTCTATGGGCTCCAAACCAATCAAAGAAAATGAAAGCTAAGTGGCCTTCCATATTTGGGGTATAATATCATCAACCAATTTAAATTTTCTGAATTTATTACGTACCTTTTTGCATTTGATTTATATTTTGGCAGGTAATTTATTATCTCTATGCAAATGCAGGTGCACAAGAATCAAATGGCTCTCTTGCATATCTGTACTTACATAATCTAAAAGAAATCAGACTAACAAAAGCAATGTGATGTAACTCTACATGCAAAAACTAGTTTGATATAAATTTACATGCAATCAACAATCCATATCTCAATCATATGCGACAAAACACAGAGAATATTCCATAATAGATGGTATGCATCCAATTATTTCAAATGACAAATTTAGATCTAAATACGCGAGTTTTTCAATCCAAAATTTTATTTTCAAATTTCTGAGATGAGAAAAATCAAAGATCAAAATCAAAATGATAAGGAGGGGGATTCCACCTAATAAAGTATGGTGAAACTCTAGAATCAAAACAACATGAAGCGTCCAGTGGTGTTTCGGTTCCTGCAAAAACATCAACTAGAGTGAATAAGTATCATTCCTTTCCCAAAATCTTCAAAAATCACCTTTTTTAAAATCACCGGGATTTAGGTCCTAATAACAACAACTCAAATTCCTTTGTAGATAAACTTAAACATTATAGACAATGGTATATGAAATCACACAACCAATCACTTCAATTCAATCAAATCAAATCAATCGAATTCCGTGAAGGAATAAACTAACACTAACAGTCAAACAAATTCCATAAGGGAAAACTTATCACTTAACATTGTTTTAAAATGTCAAATGACTAACAAACAAATCTTAACTTAGGTTCAAAACTTTCTTGATTGTCCAAAATATAGATAATTATCTAAGCGTACCGTTTGCTCATTAGCCTTTGGTTATTGCTTAGAATATTATCCAAACTCACTCGGACAAAATGGGAAGTTATATTCTATATTTTATTAGTTTCTTAATTATATTAAAAGTTTTCTAATTCACTTATATTTTCACTTAGTATTTTATTCAGTTCTAAAATTATTTATGAATTATTTCATAAATTCTCACCCAAGTTTAAAAATATTTTATAAAGTCTTTTCTTTATAAAACATTTAATAATAACTTATTTCCACATTACTTACTTGTATAATACTCTTCTACATTCTAAGAGTACATACAAAATTTATTTTAACTTTTTCAAATATCGAGACCAATTCAAATTATGGTTTCTTAAAACCGAGTCAACCTATTACCCTTTTTAACTAGAGTGTTAAAACGAATAATATTTATAGGTTGACCCAATCAACAAATAGTTTTACACTACTTAGATTTTTTAAACAACCATATGGTTTTAATAAAAACAATGTTTATCAAAACTTTTTTATTTAATTTAACCCAATTTACTTGTGTTAAATTATCCCATAACTTTTCTAGGGGAAAAATCCTATTTATCAAAACAATCTCTTATTACTAATACTTTTGTTTTGGAAAACAATTCCCATTTAAGGGAATTTAAAAATTAGATACCTGGTTTTAATTTCAAAACTCAACTTTGAAATCATATTGCATATATTGTTATATATAATAACTTCAAACAATTTATTTATTAAAACTCACTTTGGGTTTATTCGGATTTGAACTCATCTCGATCGCACAATAATAAAAAGAATAATTTACTAAGTACTCCACAACATTTGCTTAAGCGAACATCCGATCATCACTTAGAAGATTATTCAGGTTACCTCAAAACTAATCAAAATGATTTCCTCCTAATTATTATAAAGAAAATGCATTCTCTTTTTAAATTTTACTTCCTAAAATATTTTCACTTTCAATTATTTTCAAAAGTACTGCTATTTCATTTCTCAAAAACCATTTTGAAATTATTTTCAAAAATGAAGGGATTTAAAATTCAAAATACTTTTTAAACGCATTTTACAAACTAAATTTATACAAAATTTCCTTTATACAAAAATCATTCATATTATAACGATTCTTCTTTATTATAATCAAATTTTCTCAAATGTTTATTATCCAAATGTTTTACCTTACCATTTAGACTATATTTACAACTTTTTATTAAAGTTCAATCCTTAACTCACTATTATTAAATGGCGAGTTTTTAACTTAATCATATTCTTCGAACACCTTATAGTCAAATCGCGAATATTAATTCACAAAGGATTTGTTTTAAATCAAAACTATAAATGCTCCTAACTAAACCGAGCACAATTTAACAACTAACAAGCAACAGTTAATGCTTCTTATTTAAATTAAGCATAACCGAACAAACAATAGTGATAATAAATAAATATTATCGCATTTAAACCAATACATTTTATAACTATATAAGGTTTTTGAAAATTATTCCTTTTTATATTTAAAATATAATCCTAGGCAAAAATATTTAATTTTCCAAAAATTTCAAAAATTTCAATACCATGTCTGTTTGCCTTGGTTAAGTATTTAGAAACTCCTATCGAAACCGTGGCGTCCCACGTCTTGACTAGAATTCATAAAAACTCAATAGACCAATTAACATAATATGTTTTTATAACATTAACAAATATGCTCTCATATATATAATACTTTCAAACTCATTCTAGGGTGTCGCTTACCCTATCTCTAATGAGCTAAACCCTACCAAAGCCAAGGTTCTCACTTAACCTTCAGCTCTGATATCATATATAACGACCCGCCATTTTGACCATCGAAAGTCGACACCAAACACTACCACTATGTTCCAATGTCGCGCATCCAATCGTCAAAAGGACATATTGTTAGGGTAAATAAAAAGAAAAGAGTAGAGAATAGAGAAAAATAGAATCTCACAGCGGAATCAACAACATATAATATAACAAGGACAGTAAAAACTGTCACTCCAAACATACAGAGTATATCAGAGTTAAACACAAACCTTATCAGCTGGACAGTTATTAAATCCTGACCTTACAAATGCCGATAGGTATACTATATAATACAGCGGAAAATTAAAACACTACGATGGGTGAATCTCCAACTCCCCTCCAAGATCTCCATATCACCAAAGCCAACCTGGAAAAATACTCGATCTGACCCGAGCATTATAATAAATAACACTCGGATCAGTCTGGAAATACCAGCTTGAGATAACTCGAATAATGGAGATCATATAAAGTTCTATGAGACCATGCCGCTAACACGGAATGGGTTTTCACCTCACAAGAATAACATCCATACAGGCAAGAGCAGAAATAAATATCAAGAACAAACCCAAATATGAATGAGCATAAATAATATTAAACCAGACTTGAAAGAATGGAAATAAACCGAGTAAAATCCAAACTGGACATAATGGATAGAACAAGGAAAACAATCCAACTTGATAGAATGGACTAAATAAAGTAACTATCCAAACTTGATAGAATGGATAGAATAAGGTAACAGTCCAACTTTGAAAGAATGGACTAAATCAATATTTAAATGTCGTGATGAGGAGTTGGCTCTACTCGTGGAAATTTAAAGCTAAAACAGATTCATTGTTTTCAAATCAAATAAGGAAAGGAAATTTTCCAACAAATGACAAGGAAGGTGCACCCTCTTGAAGTATACCTCTAGTAATATACTCCTGAGAAGCTCATTTACTCTGTAACACTTCTCGGAAACCTCTAAGCCGGACCCCACCATACCTTACCGATAATTCGAATATTTCCACATCTAAGTGCTCAACCGAAACCAAACTAGATGAGATGTGAAAATACCCTTTTGATGGGAGCAACCCCACATAGCTTGGCCCCCACTCGCGCTTTTGGTTTAGTCATTTCCGGCAAAGGATAACAAAGCTCGATCGGGCAACAAATCGTTTTTAAGGTGATGGTACACCATGAAGAAAGCTGAAACTGATAATCAATAGATCTACTATCGGCAATAATTAAAATGATCATATATGAAAATTAAATTTCATATATTTACCATACTCATTGATTCCAAACAAGTCCTATTTCTCGATTGAAAATGAAGCCGGGCAAGTTGATGTAGTGTTACCTCTAAGCATCACCTTAACGACATTTTTAACCTTCGAGATAAAAACGAGTCCAAGCTCAACGTTTAGCGTTAAATGCATGACTAGATCCTTTCCATATAAGCGATATCGATTACAGATCTATTGTTCTATAACCGAAATCAAACTTTAACTTTTAAAAGAACCGAACTTGTGGCTGATTTCCATATTTCCACATTGGTAAAAACACTTTTAGAATTAATTCCTGATTGTTGAAACATTAAGAGAATAATCTTTCCAAGTGCGCGACACCGAAGGCCTAAACCAACATCAGACCGAGCACCCAGAAGATTATCCAATTTAACATCCCAATGATCGAGTTCCGATTCCTTTTTATAACTTTAAAACAATATTAATTATCCCGAAAGATAATTAATCGCATTTAAAATCTCTTTTAAATAAATAAATCCATTATCCTTAATAATATAGATAATTATTTCCAAACACTTATATATAACATTGGTAAATAAAATTTAAAACCTTTGTTAAATTAGTTTATTAACCTTAAATTAGTTTATTAAAGAAATTTTATTATATCAGTTAATTTAGTTTAATTCACTTTTATTTAAATCAACTGATTAACTTTAAATATCATTAATTACAATGATTAATTAAATTCAAATAATCATTAGTTAAAATGAATAGGTCATATCAAACATCATTTATTAAAATGATAAGTAATTCTAAATCCCATTAACTAAAACAATTAATTAAATTTAAAATAATCATAAATTAATTAGATTAATTAAATTCAAACTTCATTAGCTAAAACGATTAATTAAAACATCATTTGTTAAAACGATTTATTTAATAATAAAACATCATTAATTCAAATGATTTAACTAAATTCCAAATATCTTTAGTTAAAATAATTAATTAAATTCAAAACAATCATTAATTAAAATGATTAAATAAATTCAAATATCATGATTTAAAATGATTTATTACTTTTAAATATCATTAACTAAAATGATTATTAATTTCAATTATCATTAATTGAAATAATTAATTAAGTCCAATAAATTAATTAAACTCCCTTATTGTTAACTAAAATAATTAATTTAACTCAAATAATCATTAGTTAAAATGATTACTTAAGTATAAAACATCATTAGCAAAAATGATTAATTAATATAAAGATAAACCAATTTTGTTATCATCATTTATTAAATTGGTTAATTAATCTCAAAATCGTTAGTTAAAATGATTAATAAATCTAAATTATCATTAATCAAAATGATTAATGAATTTTCAATATTCTTTTTATCGGAAACACAAGCTCAAGTTCATATGACATGGTTTTGGGAATGAAATTGAATAAACGACGGGATAGCGAAAATTGCTATAATGACATTTAAATTATTAAATGGAATATCAGAAATTAATTTCAATTATCCATCAATAACAAAATATGGATGTAAATAAATAATTTATAGGTGAGAAACCACTTTGGGTCTCTCTATAGATTTTTCCTGCAAAACAATGGTTATGGATAATATATAGATAATCATATGAGTTTATAACGATCAAATTAATATATTACCCATTTTCCAAACAGAAATTCAAACAAGCAATCAAGCAATTTAATTAACATTCAAACAAATCAATAAACGTTTATAACATCATTAATATGATATAATAAAATTTAATATGAGTTAAACTCACATTGATTTTCGTTTTCACAGAGACGTTCTGATTTTGGACTAAACCGAACGGTCGTTCGATTTTAGCCTAAATTTTTAGTTGCTCTAAATCCGACTAAACCAACTCCATTGCGAAGATCTCGACAATACGAGTCTAATGCAAAAAACGACGTTCGAATCCGACCTCGTATGAAGGAGTTATACAAATTTCAAGTTATTAATAAATTTAAATTTAAATCAAAACAACTTATTTTAATTTACAACTTTGTCCCTGCCTATCTTCTTCCCCAATTTAAACGTGCACAACATATCCATTGTCATTGCCATGCACGATCATCCACTAACATGGAGCTACGGTGCTCCGTTGGTCGAACCGATTCCGCCGTTGAGCTTCTCGACTCGATCGACATCGCCACGGCGCCCAAAAACCCCGAACAAAAACGCGACCTGCTCCATGTTGCTGTCGCTGCACCAAGTTGTGATCCACCTCCTAGCACCCCACGTTCCCAAACTCTGACCACTGATGCTATGCACCACCCCAAATCCAAAACAAAGCTCCGTTTCGACTAACGCCTAGCCAATCTCACGAATACCCAAGCCCTAGTTCCTCATCCATGTTCGGCCACTGCTTGAAACACGATCAAACAATGCCAAAGTATGCACAGATGAAGCTCTCATTAAAACTAGATTTTTAAGACTTGTTTCACGATTTTTTTAGTTGAGCAGAAATTTAGTTTTGGATTTTTAAACTTTGAATCCAAAGAGGGAAAGCTAACTTTATTGAACAGACAATGTTTATATAAGAGAAAGGAGTATGGTGGCTAGTATGGACAAGGTAGCTTGGGTATAGGGTGTGAAAAGTAGGATATGGCATGGGGTATGGCAAGCATAAGGCTGAATATAAATATGTTTATATTATTTTAGTTTTAAATTATTCGACAAAATATACCCCGAAAATTTCAAACTCCAAACGAGACGTGCCGCCTGGTATTCTTTATGTTATACCCCTATTCCGAACGGAATGGAACTTGTCCCGATGTCTAATTCGATCGTATGCAAAAGATAGGTTTTTAGACCCAGTTATTATATTAAATTTCCGATATTAATTTCAATGCATTTCGATCTCCCACGACCAAACAGTTCGTCTGATCGCCACGAAATTCGACGGCGCAATATAATTCACAATTATGGATCCAATGAAACTGGTTTCATCGAAATCCGAGAGTGTGCCCCAGAATGACTATTTCACATATTTAAATATCGTCTTTATATTTAATTATCGATATTTATCCGATCTATTCATATTTGTAAATAAATTTACAAATTGAATTCACCAATATTATTTATTAATTAAAAAGAGTTAAATAAAATTATTAAATCCATTTAATTAACATTTAGTTCACAATTCAAATATTCAATTATTCCCTATATTTGAATTATAAGTTATTAAATTCTAAAATTCAATTATTTAAAATATTTATAATAAATTAAACATTTAAAATAAAATGACTAAAATTTTGGGTCGTTACAAGCTCCATGTGTATTTTATTGGTACATGTTTTTTGCCTCTCTTATGCAGTCCTTGTCCTTCTATGTAATAAATATATCCATATTTTTCAATTGCACTTCTCATTCTTTACCACTGGCATAAACATTATCTGAATATAAGTGCATAGGTAATTCTCTACAACCCTTGCTACTAACTCAAATAGTGTCAACAGGTACCATGCTAATTAACTTGAGCATAAGTATGCTCCCACGAAACTGTAACTCTATGAAATCCTCAATGCACAACATACTGCCCTAACTCATCCAGTGATATACCTAATCACCTTAACATCTAAATACTAAGTGAGACAACTCGAATGGGGATGGTGTCACCTTCCATGGTACTTCCTACTTAGCTCTTTGCTATTTCTCCACTTTACCCAAACATATCCAAACTTGATGATTTCTTAAATTGTTGAAAATAACATAACTTCTTTTCCAATTCGATTCAACTTAAATCATTTCATTTTATTTCTGAATGGTTTCTTTAGTCCTTTAAAAATCATAGTATCTAGTTATCATGTTTAGAATCTATAGGGTTCCATCTTAAGTTCTACTAGTGCAAGTTTGGTATATCTTTCGATTCAACCTTAACAATAAAAGTCCCAAAATTAATTGAAGTCCTAACTTGGAATCACTCTAGCATTCATATTAATCACCTAAGTAGTACTTTGTTCGCGCATGACTATTATGAACACAAATGTGTATTCTGATCTAGCCTTCCATGAATTTCCTTAAGTAAATAGTCTTCTTCCAATCCGTGGGATGATTGAGAAGAATTCTTTTTATGCCTTCCTTGAATTAACTATTCTTTGCAAAAAAAATTCTATAATCTTATTTAGGGTACTTTTTGTGGTTTGAACTTCCAAAACTTTTACCATTTCTTAATGTCTTTCCATAGATAAGACATTTTTACCAAACATGATCTCTTATCACTTTATTCCAATTATTTCATGGTTGAGATAACTCAATATGGAATAATGCCTCGCCATATTAATCCAATAATATGAGGACCAATACTTTGGTTTACACTTAGGGGTTTTTGTATTTTAATGTATTAGAACTACATCTCTCCAAAAGGAAAGATTGATAGTGTAAATTCCTATGTCCTACACCAAAGGAGTTTGTGTTACATTTGGAATTACAAGAAATTATCGTTTTCCTAGTTATTGAAATAGACAGTACAAAATATGGTAAATATCCCTATTTCATATATCACTTTCTTTTTGGGTGTATTCCTTGTCATTTCAAACGATACATTTTTATTTATAAATCTAAACTTGATAATCCATAGGAATTTACATTGCAACCCTCTACGTTCCAATGAATTATAATACTACTTAAAGCCCATTTCCAATTTATCACTACTTCTAGTTATGTCTACTACCCACACCTATTATCCAACAAAATCTAGGATCACCTAAATTCCAACGATTTACCATGATGACTTAATTTACATTTTACTTGCACACATCCTTCAAATCTACAAATCTGGAACTATCACATAATCTTTAAATTCAGGGACTACTACTTTCCAACATTTTCTAGATTCAAATATATGCAAATTTCTGACGATTCAATTTCAAGGTTTACCTAGGCATACTTGGAACACATCTACAATGATAGAATCCAATAAGTAACACCACTCGTAGGCTACTATGGAAATCAATTTCCACTATCCACTGCATAATGCTACTATAGAGACTTCTCTTCTACTAATACGACATCCCACTCATGCCAACCTGGTCCGCTTGTAGCCCCAGTGAAACGACACAATACCTGCACAGCTCATAGCCTACAGGTATCCTATCCTTATCTATATGGTACCAATACTTGGACCGCCCCTTTGTCACTTAATACTATATAAGAATTGAGTAAGCCCTACTTGGCCCGTATTACACTTCAAACCGAATGACCTCTTGCATTAGTAGCATCCTTTGATAAAATAAAATATCTTATTTTACTCTTATTTGGAAATATGTTTTATCCAAATCATACTTTCCAAACTTCCTTACGCAAAGATTTTATGATTCAAATCATTGTTCGGTATAAAGATACAAGGTGGTGCTCACCCTTTACCACTATAGGAAGTTTGACCTAGTACTCTGTCCTTCTAGTTCAACCACTGATTAAAAGGGTCACTAAATTTCCATGTTACTTTTTATCTCTATCCCAACCCTTTCAAGGCTTCCAAATTCATTCTTTCCTAGTGGGCTGTTTAATCCTACTTATCCAACTTTGATCTATTTCTTTCTTTTTAAGTTTAACCGATAGTCATACTATTTTCACTTTACCATTTTACATCAAAACCTTTGATTTTAACTTTAGTTTCTCGAAACTAGTAAGCTTTAAAACTATAAAACTCTCTTTTCATTTTTAAAAAGCATTTCCTTCTTACTAAGATCGTGTTATTCTTCTTAAATTAAATTATCAAAAATGGTCAACTTAACTTAGTAAAAATGTACATGAAAATACACCTTTCTAAAATCTTCTTTTATAAATAAGAATTTTTCACAAAAGCGTATTTTATATTATATAGTTTCTTTTCAAATAAAATGTAGTATTTTAACTTCTTATTATTTTATGGATATACCAGAAACATTTTCGGATACATAATTATTTCTTATTTACAAAAGGAATTCAAAACTTAGGCCTTACATACTCTTCAATTTTTATTTTTATTTTCAAAAGTTCTATTGTAAAAAAGCAAAGTGCACATTGAGGTAAGTATAACAATGTTCCCAAAAACAAAACAAAACTTCAAAACAGTTATTTGAAAAAATACTTTTTATCAAATCCTCTACTTTTACTTTTCAAACAATTTCCATAAAATTTGTCTACTTAGTTTATCTAAAATCATAACCCACTTTCTCTTCTATTAAAATATCAGATATCTGTAGTTTTTTTACTTTTAAAAACATTTTTTTAATCACTTAAATCAATTTAGACAATAGCAATCTAATTACCTAAGCCCACTTATACCTAACCATGCTTAAGTGCATAAGGTTTCTGTCCTTCCTTTCAAAGTTGGTTAACACAATTTTCTTTTCCAATACAGCATCCAACTTCATCATGGAAATATTCCGACTATACTTGTAAATAAATACGAGTCCTTGCGACTACTACTAATGTGAGAATATGGTTTCTACTTTAATCAAGAAATCTGCCTTTAATTTGTAAAGTTACCCTTCATGCTATCAATATGTAATGACCCACCTTTTTTACCTTAAAAATCCACACTAATACATCCATGGTATTCACATACCAAATATCCAAGTGCCGAAAAGACAGATTGTTGGGGTGAAAGAAAGAAAATAAAGAATAGAATCTTATATCATGATGAGAAAATATATAATATATACAAGATCTTTACAAAAAGAAAATCATCTTATATATATATAACACAAATCAGAGCACACTAACCTATTTCAGCCTGGACAGTTATAACAACCTATCCTTACAATTGCTGATGAATACAAATAGAAATCAGGAACAACAAAACATTGAAAAATATAAGATACGTGAATACGTCTTGGAGAATCCGGCTCGTCTTTTGAAGCTCCAAAGTATCCAGCTAAATCTGGAAAATATGCTTGGGCTGACCCAAGCATTATAGAAAAACAACGTCCGGGTCAATTTGGTAAGACCAGCGTGATAAACTCGATCACAAGGATTTTATATATTATAAATTGTAAAATCCTTTAAAATCAAAGGTATCTTGTAAGACCACGCCGCACATAAACACATACGAGTTTTTACCTTATGATAACCAAAACATTTATATTAGAAAATCCACTAATATTATAATAATGTCTAAGGGTGAAAATAATAATAATTAAGTAGTGGTGGTGCTCATGAGTGTACATAACAACAATACTAGGTATATAATCAAAAAATGATAAGACACATTCGCTAATTGTGTAGGATTCCATGGAGGTGCCCTCGGTACTTCGAGAAACGGTCCTCATGTACAACGATCAAATATATCCTTCCGAAGCAGCACACATCCCTAGTGATGTACCATAGGAAAAACATAGCTGGCCTCGCTAAGACCGAGTGCATCACCCCATGCATGCATAATAACTGTAGGTAACGTCTAGGTGGAGCCGACTGCACCCTATTGGTTTGCCAACCCTACTGGCCATGCCTCCTATCTCTGGTTTTAGTCATTACCACTGATATGGCTACGTCCAACATTCCAGCTCATGCACCGCCATCAATACAGATCATGGAATCCCACATGGATTCTAATACCCCAATGGGTCTCAGAATCACGTATAGGTTCTCATATCTCAAATAGATCTTGGAATCACACATGGATTCCCATACCCTAACGGGTCTCGGAACCACACATGGATTCCAACATCTCAATATATCAAGATACTCCTTCATAAAACCATATATGGTTTTTGGAGTGGTTACGGTATGAGTTATCTCCTACGAGTACACTCCCTCGCTTATCGGGCGCCCCAAAAACCAATCGTCGAGTTTTGGAATGCTCGGTACCAGTTCTTTAGGAAATAATATGAAAATACATAAGAGCGGGTGTAACGACCCGTATTTTTACGGATCGACAAGTTTGTCAAAATCTGGAATTTTAGTGTTGTTGAGACATTTCAGATGTTTAGGCAGAATTTTTCTAAGTGTTAGGTCGTGGTTGGCGACCTAAGAAGGTGGGGTGACCTAGGAGTTAGGTTGCATGTTAGCTTAGGTCGTGAGGGAAGTTATGTCGTAGGCGACCTAAGGGATGGGTTGGTCGTATGCTGGCTTAGGTCGTGGGGAAGGCTAGGTCGAGTGAGCGACCTAAGAGAGTTAGCGTCTTATAGGATTTGGCAACCTGAGATTAGTTAGCGACCTAAGGGGATAGGTCGGCAGCGACCTAAGGAACTAGTGATAATAGTTAGCGACCTAGTATGGTGGAGCGACCTAAGAGTTAGGTCGTGAGCTCCGTTTTTGGTTAGGTCGCTAGGTCAGTAGTCAGTTAGGTCATATTCTGGCTAAGTGTTAGGTCGCATCCCAGTTGTTCGCGACTTACGTTAGGTCGCGAGGAAAACTTATGTGTTAGGTCGCAAGAGGGCTTAAGTCTATAGGTCGCGGCATTGTTAGGTCGCGTGGGTTGCTAAGTTGTTAGGTCGAAGCCTATGTTTTAAGCCGCGAGCGACCTGGGATATAGCTGTTAAGTCGTAACCCAGTTATTTGGTAGGTCGCATGGAAGCGCATCTGTTAGGTCGCTTGGGTGCGCTGATGAGCTATGTCGTATCCCTTTAAGTCAAAGGTTGTAACCTTGTTAGGTCGTTGAAGCGCCTGGGGAATAAGTCGTTAGGTTGTTAGGCGCTAAGTGTTAAGTCGTAGAGGCTTTAGGTCGGAGGGGTTTTAGGTCATAGGTCGCAGACGACCTAATTCCGAGCTAGCGACTTAGAGTGATTTCTGCTATAAATAGAGGGGGTTGTTCTCACTTTTTGGGATCCGGATTTCGAAGCGACGAAGTGCTGCCATTTTGAGAGCTCGACTTCTACACTTCTTCATTTCTTTTCTCCACTCTAATCTAGTGCTTCCTTTCATCCAAATCGAAAATCAAGATTGAAGATTCAAGAGCTTAGATTGAAGATCTTCATCTTTTCAAGAGAGATTTCTCCGTTTGAAGCGGATTGGTGATAAATCAAGCTCGATCCTTCGCTGTCCAGATCTGAAGCGTGTAGATTTGTGGTTGTTTAGGTGATTTGGTGAGTGGTGATTATCTCTCACACGGATCCAAAAGAGTAGATAGGATTGTTGGTTCAATTTGGTGTTAAAATAGTGATTTCCATGCATTTTCTTCATCCTAAGTGTAGATCAATGTAGATCCATTATTCATGATGATGTTACATCCATTTTATCATATGTTAACCTATGCAAGTTCATTCATCAAGTTTGTAGAGATATAATTCATGTTTTCATGCTTATTGGACTTTCAACTCATTAATTACGAAAATGCCATTATTGTTATAATTGTCTACTTAGACCATATTTGAATGCTTGATTGCTTGGATTGATGTTTGATTTGATTGATTGTTATGAACTAGATGATTGATGATTAGATTTAGATCAAAGATGATTCAAAAGCTAAGGGAAAGGCTCTTGAATTGGGAAAGCTGCTCGTGGCATATGTAGCGGGATGATGAAGCTCTTATGCATAGATTTGATGATGTGATGTTAAGATGAGGCTTTGCGAGGATGTAATGAAGCGAGGCAATCATGTGATGAAGACTTGGTCTAATCCAGACGGGATCATTCCAAGCATGTTGATAACTCGGTGATATGATTCGAGTTGAGGATAATGAATGGATATGAGAATAGTCGTCGAGGAGGATGACTAGAAGGCTTGGATAGCATCGTTGTTGAAGGTTCTAGCATGCTCTAAGCAAGAGTACGTTTGGGCAGATTCGATAGTCCCAACGGCCAACCGTTGATGGTCGAGTACTCTGGGAAGATTCGATAGTCCTAGGCACGGGCTGCGATGACGTGCGGGAGTTATGTCTAGAACCGGGGTTTCCATTAGCCCTTGACGGACGGCTGAAAGAATGTGCCGGTCATTCAATTAACGGTGATATCGAAGCAATGATAACAGTGATAGCCAGAGTCATGGATGTTTGGTTGTTTCGTCATTCGGACTCAAGAGCGGTATTTTCTGGGTGCTTATCTGATTTAGGCCTTGGTACTTGGAAAACATCGCCCTTGACTCGAATGATTATTACTTTACTTTAAATTGTATGCTCTGCTATGTTGCTTCTGCTTAGTGTGTGTCTAGGGGCTATCACTGTAGAAAGAGGTGGAGTGGGAGGATTGTATTCCTATTCCTTTTCCTTTATGCTCTTTTGGTATGTTGTTAGTTAATTTACTGCTCACTAAGACTGTTGTCTGACTCAAGGC
This sequence comes from Allium fistulosum, assembly GCA_030737815.1. Taxonomy (NCBI): domain Eukaryota; kingdom Viridiplantae; phylum Streptophyta; class Magnoliopsida; order Asparagales; family Amaryllidaceae; genus Allium; species Allium fistulosum. The sequence continues at coordinate 698,492,956 of CM060904.1, forward strand.
TTTATGTTTTAATTCTTATTGCCTTGGGCTGTTTGTCCATTTTTGGGACGGGCAGACTAGGTAGCAGGTGACAGGTGCTGTCCTCTTTTCACGATGCTGATATCGAAGACGAGCTGGTGGGTTGCATATTATCTTCTTATTATATGTACTGGATGTTCCGCTGTTTTGTATTCTCTGAGTGTTATGTAGTGAGGCTTGATGTATTGGCTATTTGGGTGCTTGTATTCAACTATTATGGAGTTTTATATGATGTCATTTTGTTCTGTAAAGCTTCACTATACATATGTTCTATTGTATTTTGTCCATGCGCTGTGAGTAATACGATAGATTCTGTTGTTTTATTTTATCCTGACAATCGTCCATGGTCGCCTGGCACACTTTACAACGCACTATCTCTAGATTCGGTGCAGGGGTCATGGGCGGTCATCACATTTGGTATCAGAGCATTGGTTAATCGACTTTACCCAACGCTCGCTGTCGTAACTACGTATGAGAGACGTAATTGTATTTTGATGGATGAATACTATATATAATATAGTAGTTTAGTTGAGTTTGAGTCCTTTATGCAGTTGTTTCTCTAGATGTTCTGATCATTCCTTTTTGTAGATATTGAGAATGAGTCGAAGAGGGAGACCAGCTGCTAGGGAAGGCCGTGCTGCTGAGGGGACTGCTGATTATGCAGCCATGTTCGAAGCTATGATGACTTCGATCATGAGAAGGATACCAGTTCCGGGGGCAGCAGTAGATGTTGGAGTTCAAGTCCAAACTCCGAAACCAGTGGATTTTGCTAAGTTGTGCAAGGATTATACTGCTCTTGGAGGAAAGGTTTTCTTGGGAACAGAATCAACTATTGAGGTCCAGAGGTGGATAGATGCTTGTAGAAGGATCTTTGGTGATTTGGGAATTGATGATGCAACTAAGAGGAAGTTGGCATCAAGGCAGCTTCAAGGGAGAGCCTCTGATTGGTGGAACTCTATTACCATCACTACTCCGGAAGAAGAGATTACTTGGGAGCAATTCCAAGTCAGATTTGAAGCTAAGTTCATTTCCACAGCTCAGAAGTCTGTTCTGTTCAAGAAGTTTGTAGAGCTCAAGCAGGGTGGAAGATCTGTTCTTGAGTATGTTTCTGAGTTCGAAGCTTTGTCCAAGTATGCCCGGTCATATATTGAATCTGCTTACCAGACGAATGAGAAGTTTGTGACAGGCTTGGACAGTTATCTGGGGAGACAGTTAGTGGATCATTTGGACGATTCATTTGAGAAGCTTGTGGAGAAAGCTCTTAGGCATGAGAGTCTGTTTCCTAAGGAAGGACCTGTTGTTGCTGTTACCAGGGGAGAGTCTAAACCACAGCAGGGTGGAAACCAGAAGAGGAAGCAGTAGCAGCAGAAGGGTAAGGATGGCCAGAAGAAGCCGAAAGGCGAGGTGATTTGCTACAACTGTCAGCAGAAAGGCCATCTCTCCAGGGATTGCAAGAATCCGAAAGCGCCGGCGAAGTGCCACAACTGTGACAAGCCGGGGCATTTCAGGAAGAATTGTCCAGAACCGAGGAGGGACAAGCAGATTGTGCATGCTTATGCTTTGGGAGCTGTTCCGTCGTCTTCGAAAGCTCCTACTGCTGAAGAGAAAGGAAAGAGTGTGGTTGTTCAAGGTACTCTTTTCCTATGTGGTGTTCCAGTTAGAGTTCTGTTTGATACTGGAGCGTCGCATTCGTTTGTTTGTAGTGAACTCGTAGGCCGGTTAGGTTTGGAACCGGATGTTGTTGATAGGCCATTGGTTGTGACTAATCCAGTTGGGGGTTCGTCTTGTTTGTGTATGTTATGCCGTGGTCTAGTTGTGTCGAGTCATGGTTGCTCTTTTGTTTGTGATTGCTTTGTTCTGAACTTTGCGGGGTTCGGAATTATTTTGGGTATGGACTGGCTTAGGAAGTATGCGGCAAAGGTTGATTGCGAGAGGTTGGAAGTGACAGTCGAGAATGTGGAGGGGCGAAAGGTTGTGATACGATGTAACCATGAAGAAGGCGTCTTCATGAGCTTCATGTATTCGCTAGTTGTTCCACGGGATGGACTGTCATCAGTGCCGATCGCTAATGGATTCGAGGATGTCTTTGACGAAGTCAAAGGGTTGCCGCCGCATAGAGAGATCGAGTTTCGGATAGATCTAGTTGAAGGAGCCAGACCTGTTGTGATGCCTCTTAGGCGGATGGCGCCTAGGGAACAGCAGGAGTTGAGGGTGCAAGTTGATGATCTTTTGCAGAAAGGATTCATTCGGCGTAGTGTGTCCGAGTGGGGTGCACTAGTTGTGTTTGCAACCAAGGCAGATGGGTCGTTGAGATTGTGTGTGGATTATCGTGAGCTGAATAAGGTGACTAAGAAGAACAAGTATCCATTGCCAAGGATAGATGACTTGTTCGATTAGCTTCACGAAGCTAAGGTGTTTTCTTAGATGGATTTGGCAACGGGATTTCACCAGTTGAGAGTAGCTAAGGATAGTGTGCCGAATACTGCTTTCAGAACACCATCTGGTTTCTTTGAGTGGCTGGTAATGCCGTTTGGATTGACTAACGCGCCAGCATATTTTGTGGATCTTATGAATAGAGTGTTCAGAGATCAGTTGAACAAGTTTGTGCTAGTGTTCGTGGATGATATTCTGATCTATTCCAGAACGGAAGAAGAGTACAAGACGCACTTGCGTATTGTTTTGGAGATCTTACGGAAACATCAGCTGAGGGCTAAGTTTTCGAAGTGTCACTTCTGGAAGAGTGAAGTTAGGTTCTTAGGCCATGTTATTTCTGGAAATGGAATAGCGGTTGATCCCGCTAAGGTGGCAGCAATCCAGGATTGGGTTAAACCTAAGAATGCATCTGATGTGAGAAGTTTTCTTGGATTAGCAGGATATTATCGACGGTTTATCAAAGACTTCTCCAAGGTAGCTGCACCGTTAACAGGATTGACGAAGAAGAACCAAGTGTTCAGTTGGGATGCTAAGTGTGAGCAAGCTTTTGGAATCCTGAAAGAGAGATTGACGAGTGCTCCTGTGTTGACTATTCCTAGTGGGAATGATGAGATGGTGGTTTACACCGATGCATGTGGTACTGGACTTGGAGCAGTGCTGATGCAGAGGGATAAAGTTGTTGCGTATGCCAGTCGACAACTGAAGCCGCATGAAAGGAATTACCCAACTCATGATTTGGAGTTAGCGGCGATAGTATTTGCTCTGAAGATGTGGAGACATTATCTATTGGGAGTTCGATTCGAGTTGTTTACGAATCACAAGTCATTGAAGTATCTTTTCTCCCAAAAGGATTTGAATCTTCGGCAGCAACGTTGGCTAGAGTTCTTGGCATCATATGATTTTGGTATAGCTTATACTCCGGGAAAAGGTAACGCAGTGGCAGATGCGTTAAGTCGAAGACATGCAGGATTGGGAGCCATGTTTTCAGAATGGAAGAGTCTCGAGTATTTAGCCGGATTTGACTTCAGGCCTAGATGTGAATTGGAACCTGAGATGTTGGCAAACTTATCGATAAGACCTTCTCTTGTGGAAAGGTTTGGCGAGAGCCAAAAGCGAGATGATAAGCTCGTCAAGATTATCCGTGAATTGAAATCTGGATTGGATCCAGAAAAGGATAAAGGATTCGAGGTCAATCGAGAGGGGTGGCTTCGGAAGCAAGGACGACTAGTTGCTCCCGATATAGATGAATTGAGGAGTGAAGTTCTGAGGGAAAGTCATCACTCGAAGCTGACAATTCATCCAGGTGGAAATAAGATGTATCGGGATATGAAGAGAACCTACTACTGGGAAGGTATGAAGAAGGATGTTGGAAATTTTATTTCCAAGTGTATGAACTACCAGTTGGTAAAGGCTGAACAGAAGAAGCCAAGTGGATTGCTTCAGCCATTAGAAGTTCCTACATGGAAGTGGGAGCAGATATCGATGGATTTTATTGATGGACTACCTAGAACAAGAACGAGAAATGAAGGGATTTGGGTCATTGTAGATCGTCTGACCAAGAGTGCAAGATTCATTCATGTTCGATCGACTAGGACTGCATCAAAGTTGGCTGAGTTGTATGTTAAGTGGATAGTTCGATTCCATGGTATTCCGAAGAGTATAGTGAGCGATCGAGACCCATTGTTCACTAGTGGATTTTGGAAGAGCTTCCAGGAAGTTTTGGGAACCGAGTTGTGTTTGAGTACAGCTTATCACCCTCAAACAGATGGTCAGACCGAGAGAGTCAACCGAGTTTTGGAAGATCTTCTTAGAGCATGTGTTTTGGACTTCGGAGGATCATGGGAAGATCACCTTCATTTGGTGGAGTTTGCATACAACAACAGTTACCAGTCAAGTATTGGTATGGCACCGTATGAGGCATTATACGGAAGACCGTGTAACTCTCCAACATGTTGGATAGAGACAGGAGAGAAGCTGATGCTTGGGCCAGAGATGATTCGCCAGACTTCAGATTGTATAGAGATCATTCGGCAACGAATGAAGGCAGCCCAAGACCGTCAGAAGAGTTATGCCGATAAGCGTCGTAAGGATTTGGAATTCGACGTAGGAGATATGGTTTTTGTGAAGATTTCTCCACTAAAGAATGTTATTCGATTCGGGAAGAAAGGAAAACTGACTCCGAGATTTGTTGGACCATTCCCGATCATCGAGCGAATTGGAAAGCTCGCATACAGATTGGAGTTACCGGAGAAGATGTCGAGTGTGCACAATGTTTTTCACGTATCATATCTACGGAAGTATGTGCACGACTCGAGTACGGTGGTTTCTGCTGATAGCTGTGAAGATTTCGAAGTTGATCCAGTCGCTAGAAGACCTCGTAAGCCGCTCCGTGTTGTTGAAACTGACACGAAACAGCTTAGGAGGAAGGTAGTTAAGTTGCTCAAGATACAATGGAGTGATGATGATAACGACTGTACGTGGGAGGTGGAAGAGAGGATGAAAGCAGCTCATCCTGAACTCTTCAAGGTATGGCCCTAAGGTGTCGTGTCATCTCACGATATTGTGACTTGTTCTAGTGTTAGAATTCTGTACGCTAAGCTAGAATTGGATGCATGGTTTGTTGATTGTTATGGATGGTAGGCGTACAGAATAGTCTTTGATTGCTTTGGTTGTTTGGAATTTCGGGGGCGAAATTCCTAAGGGGGAGAGAATGTAACGACCCGTATTTTTACGGATCGACAAGTTTGTCAAAATCTGGAATTTTAGTGTTGTTGAGCCATTTCAGATGTTTAGGCAGAATTTTTCTAAGTGTTAGGTCGTGGTTGGCGACCTAAGAAGGTGGGGTGACCTTGGAGTTAGGTTGCATGTTAGCTTAGGTCGTGAGGGAAGTTATGTCGTAGGCGACCTAAGGGATGGGTTGGTCGTATGCTGGCTTAGGTCGTGGGGAAGGCTAGGTCGAGTGAGCGACCTAAGAGAGTTAGCGTCTTATAGGATTTGGCAACCTGAGATTAGTTAGCGACCTAAGGGGATAGGTCGGCAGCGACCTAAGGAACTAGTGATAATAGTTAGCGACCTAGTATGGTGGAGCGACCTATAGGTTAGCGACCTAAGAGTTAGGTCGTGAGCTCCGTTTTTGGTTAGGTCGCTAGGTCAGTAGTCAGTTAGGTCATATTCTGGCTAAGTGTTAGGTCGCATCCCAGTTGTTCGCGACTTACGTTAGGTCGCGAGGAAAACTTATGTGTTAGGTCGCAAGAGGGCTTAAGTCTTAAGTCGCGGCATTGTTAGGTCGCGTGGGTTGCTAAGTTGTTAGGTCGAAGCCTATGTTTTAAGCCGCGAGCGACCTGGGAGACAGCTGTTAAGTCGTAACCCAGTTATTTGGTAGGTCGCATGGAAGCGCATCTGTTAGGTCGCTTGGGTGCGCTGATGAGCTATGTCGTATCCCTTTAAGTCAAAGGTTGTAACCTTGTTAGGTCGTTGAAGCGCCTGGGGAATAAGTCGTTAGGTTGTTAGGCGCTAAGTGTTAAGTCGTAGAGGCTTTAGGTCGGAGGGGTTTTAGGTCGTAGGTCGCAGACGACCTAATTCCGAGCTAGCGACTTAGAGTGATTTCTGCTATAAATAGAGGGGGTTGTTCTCACTTTTTGGGATCCGGATTTCGAAGCGACGAAGTGCTGCCATTTTGAGAGCTCGACTTCTACACTTCTTCATTTCTTTTCTCCACTCTAATCTAGTGCTTCCTTTCATCCAAATCGAAAATCAAGATTGAAGATTCAAGAGCTTAGATTGAAGATCTTCATCTTTTCAAGAGAGATTTCTCCGTTTGAAGCGGATTGGTGATAGATCAAGCTCGATCCTTCGCTGTCCAGATCTGAAGCGTGTAGATTTGTGGTTGTTTAGGTGATTTGGTGAGTGGTGATTATCTCTCACACGGATCCAAAAGAGTAGATAGGATTGTTGGTTCAATTTGGTGTTAAAATAGTGATTTCCATGCATTTTCTTCATCCTAAGTGTAGATCCATGTAGATCCATTATTCATGATGATGTTACATCCATTTTATCATATGTTAACCTATGCAAGTTCATTCATCAAGTTTGTAGAGATATAATTCATGTTTTCATGCTTATTGGACTTTCAACTCATTAATTACGAAAATGCCATTATTGTTATAATTGTCTACTTAGACCATATTTGAATGCTTGATTGCTTGGATTGATGTTTGATTTGATTGATTGTTATGAACTAGATGATTGATGATTAGATTTAGATCAAAGATGATTCAAAAGCTAAGGGAAAGGCTCTTGAATTGGGAAAGCTGCTCGTGGCATATGTAGCGGGATGATGAAGCTCTTATGCATAGATTTGATGATGTGATGTTAAGATGAGGCTTTGCGAGAATGTAATGAAGCGAGGCAATCATGTGATGAAGACTTGGTCTAATCCAGACGGGATCATTCCAAGCATGTTGATAACTCGGTGATATGATTCGAGTTGAGGATAATGAATGGATATGAGAATAGTCGTCGAGGAGGATGACTAGGAGGCTTGGATAGCATCGTTGTTGAAGGTTCTAGCATGCTCTAAGCAAGAGTACGTTTGGGCAGATTCGATAGTCCCAACGGCCAAGCGTTGATGGTCGAGTACTCTGGGCAGATTCGATAGTCCTAGGCACGGGCTGCGACGACATGTGGGAGTTATGTCTAGAACCGGGGTTTCCATTAGCCCTTGACGGACGGCTGAAAGAATGTGCCGGTCATTCAATTAACGGTGATATCGAAGCAATGATAACAGTGATAGCCAGAGTCATGGATGTTTGGTTGTATCGTCATTCGGACTCAAGAGCGGTATTTTCTGGGTGCTTATCTGATTTAGGCCTTGGTACTTGGAAAACATCGCCCTTGACTCGAATGATTATTACTTTACTTTAAATTGTATGCTCTGCTATGTTGCTTCTGCTTAGTGTGTGTCTGGGGGCTATCACTGTAGAAAGAGGTGGAGTGGGAGGATTGTATTCCTATTCCTTTTCCTTTATGCTCTTTTGGTATGTTGTTAGTTAATTTACTGCTCACTAAGACTGTTGTCTGACTCATGGCTTTATGTTTTAATTCTTATTGCCTTGGGCTGTTCGTCCATTTTTGGGACGGGCAGACTAGGTATCAGGTGACAGGTGCTGTCCTCTTTTCACGATGCTGATATCGAAGACGAGCTGGAGGGTTGCATATTATCTTCTTATTATATGTACTGGATGTTCCGCTGTTTTGTATTCTCTGAGTGTTATGTAGTGAGGCTTGATGTATTGGCTATTTGGGTGCTTGTATTCAACTATTATGGAGTTTTATATGATGTCATTTTGTTCTGTAAAGCTTCACTATACATATGTTCTATTGTATTTTGTCCATGCGCTGTGAGTAATACGATAGATTCTGTTGTTTTATTTTATCCTGACAATCGTCCATGGTCGCCTGACACACTTTACAGCGCACTATCTCTAGATTCGGTGCAGGGGTCATGGGCGGTCGTCACAGCGGGGATCACCCCCTGATCGTTTAAGTGGACTGATCTTCTCATCATTTGTGCTAGAAGAACAAAACGAGTCTATATGTACAGTAAAGCACCACCGACGGTAAGTGTACCATATAATCCCTGTGTTTCACCTAGATATTTCCAGAGTTAAAATCCTTCGGTATTAAGTTGGGAATATTTCCGTACCACCAAAATTAAGAATGATTGCATATTTAAGCCAAGATTTGATAGCGGTTTTTTAACTATCAAATAAACAACCAATCAAAACAGATATTACATTTTCCACGGAAGCCACCAAGCCTCTTAAATTATCTTTCATTAATTTAAAATTATATTTCAAATATTTATAAAAATATTCATATACTTATCTCTTTAGAATTAGTACATTCCTTTCAAAACTTGGAAATCTTTCCATATACTTACACAATGTTATAAGCATATTCACAAGTCCTTTTGAAAACTCCTTATTTCAAGATCATATTAAAATGATCAAACCCGAAAGTCGGTAAAACTGAGATATTAATAACCCAAGACGATATTTCCTTTTTATAAATCTCTTTTATTTTATGAATTTCTCCTTTATAAATCTTCGATTCTCTTTATACTTTCTTTTATAAATATTCTAGTTTATTTATAAAACCCTATTTATAAATCTTCAAAATAATTTATAAAACTCCTTTTATAAATCATTAAGATCATTTATAAAATTCCTTTATAAAACTCTAGGACTTTAAAAACAACTTCTTTCCAATTTCCAAAAGCCCTTCCAAATTTATAAGTTCCTTTGAATAAAACTTTTTTAAAACCTTTCCATTTAAAATGATTCCTTTTAAATAAACAGTTTATTATTTTTAAACGTCTTTTTATAAAACACTTTATTATAAAACAAATCTTAAATAATTAATTAATTATCTTTAAACCATATTTAAAACATCATTAAGTAACTTCGAATAATATTTAAAATATACTTAAATAACTTTAAAACAACATTCATATATTAATAAATTAACCTTTTAAACAATATTACCATCATAATAAATTAACTTTAAACGATATTATTTTAATAATAAAAATAAACTTTTAAAATATTAATAATATAACAAATAACTATAAAATAATCAACTTGAAAATATAAAATAATTAACTTTAAATAATTAATTTAAATAAACAATTAAAATATAATTAAAACATTTTAAAATAATAATTAAATAACTTTAAAATAATGATTAAATATTCTAAAATAACTTTAAGAAATAACTTTTAAGAATCATATTAATAAAATAATTAACTTAAGTCATTATTAAAAATAATTATTAATTATCTTTAAAGCATTATTGATAAATAGTTATTACCTTTTGAATCTTATTACTAAATAATAATTATCTTTAAAACCTTATAATAGTTTGTAATTATTCTTAAAATAACTTTCAAATCAATAATTAACTTTTCAACTTTGAAAGAGGCTTAACGATCACAATGGTACTTAAACAAGCTACCATATCAATTAATTTAACTTTCCAAGTTAATAACTAATATTTACAAAATCAGCGATTATATAAATAAATTCAACACTTAACCGTCATTGGTTAACATATCGCTTATTCAAAGTAGCATACCAATTAACGACATATGATTAGATGTCCAAATCTATAAAATAGCAGAACGGGGATTTATTCTGCCAATTAAATGACAAATTAATTTAATTAGCGGAACGATGTTTACTCTACTAAACAGGTGCCCAAGTTTACCCTATCCAATTTTCTTTTAACAGTTCATTGTTTATTTGGCCAAATAGATAACACCCATAAGGTATAATTAATTAAAAAACGTAATTACCCCAATTAACGTAATTATAATTAGGCATTATTAATTTATCATTAAATTATACTACTCCAAACTAACAACAAATTATATCATAGCATAGTGCTCATCAATATGAGTCTAACGCAAGGATCCGTGGGTTAAACGGATTTCATATGGGTAAGTTATGGAATTTTAAAGTTAACTAACTTTAATTTATAAATTTAAAAACAAACAAATAATTCCTCACCAATATTTCCTTCGGCCTAAGAAGCCCACGCGAAATACCTAATGCTACAGTGATTCTCCTACCCCATCTCATCTTCCCCAATTCGAATGAACCCTGTAGCCGCATTTACACGCATGCACGTGCATGTGCACACACGACTCCGACCTCCAACCATCGATCTAACTTCACCTAAAACTCCCCTCGCTTGCTCATTACTTTAGCGCCCCTACCTTGGCCTCTGATCCCCTACATCAAGATCCGACCACCATAGCTGATGTGACGCCCCACCTCTATACCCACGCTAGCCAAGGACACTACGGGGTAATGCCGTCAACTAGCACGGAGAATAAGGCTGTTGAGGAGCGACCATCCGTGTAATTGCTTTGTGCGAGTACCGATATGCCAGATAAAAATAAAAAATTTCATCTCAAGAGGAAATCCGACATATGGATACAAACTCAAAGCTACTACACAGTGGCTATATGGACTTCGGAAACAAATATAGAAATAAACATAACACAAATCAGTCATAGACAATTCATATCACAAAGGTGGAAATAGATATGAATATAACACATGAAAGTGTACATCAGAGTAGTGGTCAAATAAGATCCATAATAACACAAAAGAATAGATACAAGTGCAAGACAATAGAATATGTATACATCAAGGAGTCTAATCTCAAATGTATACAACAAAAACTACTAAACTAGAGTAGTTAGCCAAAAGTCAGATGATGGTTCCAGATAGGAAGTCATGAGGAAGCACCTGTAAAATCTCAGTCTGACCCGAGTATTATTTAAGAAGAAAATAATAAACGGATCAGTCTAACTATAATTATCAGATAAAATGAGATATAAGAAGAGATATGACAAAAACGTATGATAACCATAAAGCCATACTATGATAAGTATCTAATCGAAAATCAATCCAGAGATTAATCAATATCACAAGAATCTTCTCAAAGATTAAAAAGAATGTCATATTCTAAATTTAATTCACCAAGCCACAATAAATGACATACATATCAATGCCCATCGTAAATGCTGGTGAAACATAAATTCCAGAAATCAATATCACAAGAATCTTCTCAAAGATTAAAAAGAATGTCATATTCTTAATTTAATTCACCAAGCCACAATAAATGACATACATATCAATGCCCATCGTAAATGTTGGTGAAACATAAATTCCAGAAATCAATATCCAGAAATCAAATAATCCGAAGCAACGACGTCGTACAGCGTAACGTCCGATGATCCAGAGACAAAATAAATAGGAACAACGACGTCGTACAGCGTAACGTCCGATGAACCAAAGCACAATAAAAAAAAGAACAACGATGTCGTACAGCGTAACATCCGATGAACCAACACATAGGAAAATGGAACAACGATGTCGTACAGCGTAACGTCCGATGAACCAAAGCACAATAAAAAAGGAACAACGATGTCGTACAGCGTAACATCCGATGAACCAACACATAGGAAAATGGAACAACGACGTCGTACAGCGTAACGTCCGATGAACCAAAGCACAATAAAAAAAGAACAACGATGTCGTACAGCGTAACATCCGATGAACCAAAGCACAATAAAAAGGAACAACGACGTCGTACAGCGTAACGTCTGATGAACCAACACATAGTAAAATGGAACAACGACGTCGTACAGCGTAACGTCCGATGAACCAAATCACGATAAAACGGAACAACGACGTCGTACAGCGTAACGTCCGATGGACCGAATCAAAGAGACATCGCACATTGCTAGTCTAAACCATAAAATGATCGTCATCGATCATCAAAAAGTGTCGATTACACTAAGCTAGTAAATATAAGAGTTTAGCTTCATGTCCCATAACCACTTGCTTAACTCAAATATTTACGAACAGATTGTAGATCTGCACTAGAAAATTGTCACAAGAGTTTCAATCGAACAAGTCCATAAATTAACCGACGAAGTAAACGCAAGCGTTTCATACCACTTGTTTTGCTAAGCCGTTTAATTAGATTTTCTCATACGAATGAGGTAAAGGTTCGTATATACTAATAGATTGGAAAATGGTTTTAAGGAACGAGCTTTGATATTGAAAATAGAGTTGAAATCGTTTTGATGAAGAGTTTTGATATTTAATACTAGTATAGAAAACCTTTATATTTTGAAGTGACAAATCCTAGAAGTGATTGTAGAAACAATCAATCATAAAAATTCACATTCGAAGACGTGAATAAAATCCAAAGGAATCGATATCAAATCCATCAAAGTAGAAATTCCGATGAATGTTTTTCAGATAAGATCCCCTACGAAGGGGGGTCCAGGGGGCAGCGCCCCGTCAAAACGGTACGACCTTTTGAAGACAAGTTACAAAATGATTGTAGAAACAATCAATCATCAAAATTCACATTCAAAGACGTGAATCAAATCCAATTAAACCGATAAAGAATTAATCAAAATGGATATTCAAAAATCCCGAAAAAGGAGTCATCAAAGTTGGCAATAAATGATAACAACAAGTAGGGAAGTAATACGAATCGATTAAATTTGGAAACCACGCAAAACTGGCGGAATAGGCAAAATAGCAGCAGGTCGGTCGGCCTGCTACAGGGCTCGGTCGACCGGACCCTGTTCTGGAAAATTCTCGGGAAGCAGGTCGGTCGACTGAGCTCTGCAGTCGGTCGACCAAACCCAAACAGAGAAGTGCTTAGCACTTTTGGAAGCAGGTCGGTCGACTAACTACAGAGCTCGGTCGACCGGACCTGTTTCCAGCACTGCCCAACTTATCAAGTTCATTGGCCAAATCTCGACCAAATTGCATTTTCGCGAGCAACGACACTAAGGATTTAAGCCTAACGACAACCCGGCCTTATAAGCTCTTCAATGCATCACAAAAATCATGATCAAAGATCAAAGTTTGGATTTTTAAAGAATTGAACTCAAAACACTAAAAATTGGAATATTCACCAAATCAATCCAAACCAAGTGCAATTGCACAAGAATAAGTGTTAGGAATTCATACCTAACAATCGAAGATAAATATAGTTTAAGATGTGAGATAAAAATCTCACCTTTTTACAAAAACAAAGAAGAAGGAGCTTGAAAGCAAAGGGAGAATCAACCACTCTTCAACACAACCCAAATGAGCTTGAATCTATGCTCAAAAGAGAAACATTTCCTAAATTAGGTTTAGGGAATTTTCTGAAATTGAAAGGAGAACGGGTTGGAGAAGATGAAGAGGAGACTTACCAATAGCTTCTCTTTGAATTTGGAGCAAGAACTTGAATTTGCAATGGAACTAGGGCTTAGGAATTTCCTAATTCTTTTTCTCTTCCCCCATTTTTGATGAAGCTTGAGACTTAGGAAATGAAAGTGAAGTAATGAAGAGGAGAGGGGGTGGAGTAAAGATATAACCAGATTTGGGCAAGTGGGCTGAACTCAACCCAAAGTCCAAAGTGAAAAAGTAGCAAAATTCTACTAACTCCAAACATATCGAAGCTTATACTCAAAAAGGTCGCAAACGGCATTTTGAACTCAATGGAAGTGGTCTCGAGTCCTAATTCGACTGTTTGCAAAAAGTAGCCTTTTCGGACTTCAATCCGATTAACGATTCTATATTTAAATAAAATATTTAAATATCAAATCGTAAAATATGCGGGTTGTTACAACTGAGCTCCAAAATTGCATATAGGAACCCGATTTCCCTCCATGACACGAATATCAAACGACCATCGGACTCCACCATTCTTGGCCACAAGGTTCCATTTTCCAAGCTAAATCCAACGCCACTCTTTATTTCTCCCCTTGATGCCCTCATCTCCAATGAACCTTAACCATTCCGATCATCGTTGATGACCATCACAAAACACCGTCGAAACTTCACCAAAAATAGTACTCCTCCATATGATTCCAACGACGCTAATGCCGCCTTCCAATTCGGAGTGGATCAAGTGTAGTCAATTTTTGAGCTGAATGAACAAATTTTCCTTGTTGTTTTATTGCAATTTCTCGGTCATCGCTCGACGTAATTCCGAGTGATCAATTTATAAAAATACTAGACAAGGAAATGAACAATTCTTCAGTTGATCGCATAACCTAAAACTCAACGGATTGGGATGTGGTGATTTTAGAAGTTTTGAAGTGGAGTTGATTTCTTGGTTTATCATGATACAGAGAAGATAAAAGGGAAAGAAGTCACCACATAGAAGTGAGAAAGATTTATACAGGTAGGCATAACTTGGAAGGGTACAGACATGGTAGACAAAGTAGGAAAAATGTAGGGGAACAAGGGATGAAGTAGACAAAGATACGGTTGAGTCAGGCATGAAGTAGACATGGTAAGGGAATAAAGGCAGCAAGGTAGACAAACATGTTGTTGTGCACAGTGCATGTATATGTAAAGATATGGTTTGATCTTTTTTTTTGGTATTCGGGTTTCTGCTACACAACACTTTGTTCACATACAAGACAAGAATGGCAAAAATAAAAATATGATCATGCACAGAAATGCGACGTGATCACTAACCAACAATAAAACACACCGGTTATCAAAATCTGTTAAAATTCAAAAATGTCAACGTTCGTCGTAAAATACATCAAACAGAAGTTCAATTATTTTCCAAATATAAAATTTATGGCAAAATCCTATAAATTAAATTAAAAATATGTCATCAAAAATTGGACAATTATTTAAAACATAAATTTTATTATAAAAACCCCAAATTGAACATTTAAAACTAATTAAACATTTCAAAAATCAAAGTGATAAAATTCCAGATCATTACACTCTCCCCCTTAAAAAGAATTTCGTCCCCGAAATTTCACCGAATGAACACCCAATATTATTCATAAGTTTGCATGATGTTCATAGATCATTGATATACAAAATCTGATTTGACCACTCGCTCGAATACCTAACTTTACTTCTAACTAGCATCGCTCACCCGATTTACTAGTGGGGACCCTAATCAAACTTCTTAATTAGAAACATCTACTCTCCTTACATAGCCATATACTATGATAGAAACCCTTGGTTTCATATCAAGAATCCTTACCCAGTGTTCGACGTCAAAATCATGTGGTAGATCCTTATTCGGAACGATATGAAACACCTCAAGCCACGTACTTGAACCTTGGATCGAGAACAAGAAAGGAAAATGATCTACGTATAACCTATGTACTTATATTTTTGGTTCTCAAAAATACCAATTCTATTTCTGCTAAAAAATTTTATGAAAACATTTCATAAAAATTCCAACTTAGGTTCAAACATGTTTGGTTCTCACGAAACCCTTTCACAAAATCATTTTACTTTATCAACTTCTATAATATTCTCCTATATCCTAACAGTATATATAAAACATCTAACTTTTTTTAACTTCCTAGATGTCAAAATCAAAAGACACGAATTAATAAAACAAAGTTCGTTAAACCTTCTTAAAAATTTGACCCGATTAAAACTTCAGTAATTAACTCATTTTAAATCAAGGTACCCTTATATTTTAGATTCTTAAGAGTCAAATGCTTGGATATTTTTTCCCAAAACTTTTGAAATGGAACTATATATGTTTTAATCTATAATAAATATATATATATAGACCGAGTAACCCCAAAATGAAACCAAGGCACTGGGTACTACCAAACAGTATTGTATATTCCCTTACCAAGAAGGGCAATACTTAAGAGAAGCATTTACCATTCGGACACATCTCATGCCCATTTTTAGTTATTTCCGAGCCACTCGAACTAACTAATTTAAAAAAACTTTTATTCTTTCCAAATCCCTTTTTCAAATAGTATCATATATATATATATATTTCCAGCTAAAAAATCTCAACAAAATATCTAATTCCAATTTGCTTTGGATTCGTTCGGATTCGAAATCGTCCCGACCATACAATGATAAAGAGAATAATTCATTTAGTGCGCTATACCGTTCGCTCAGGCAAACATTTGATCGTCACTTAGAAGATTATTCCAAACATCACAAAACAATTGGGACTCGTTTCCCCGAACCAAACCAAAGAAAACACATCATTCTATAAAATTTTCTTTTCAAGGTATTTATACTTAAAACTACTTTTAAATAACTGTTTCTGCTATTTCCCAAAATCATTTGAAATAATAAGGCACAAATTTACTTAAAAATAAATCCCTTTTTGAATTATTTCTATTCATAAAATACCTCGAAATAATACTATTATTATTTCCGTCAAACCTAGAAAACCAATTCCAAAAATATCAGGATTTAAATTCTCAAATTCCTTTTATTTGTAAAACACATTTTTATAAATCAATTTATAAAATCACTCCTTTTAAAGGAAATTATTTCAAAAATATTTATTTTGAAAATATTCTAGCTTCAATTTTAACAAAACAACATTTATTAAAACCTAATTTTTATAAAATCAACTATGTATAAAATCATTCCTAAAATTTTCTTAAAATAAACAACTTTTATCGAAATCAAATTTTAACCTAGCATTGACAACGAATGCCTTATAGTCAAATTGTGAAACTTAATTCACAAGGTATTTATTTCAATGTTCCCAAATTTCCTATTTACCCCAACCGAGGTTCAAAAAGGAAGATTCCAGATAAATCAACAAACAATAGTCAATGCTTAGAACTGCGCGAGCAGGACTAATCAAATCCTAGATGATAATGATGGAATATTATCGTCCTAACAAACAAGCACAACCCAGAATAACTATATTAATTTTTTGAAAAATTATTCTTTCAAGTATATAAAATATATTCCTAGGTAAAATTATTTCGTTTACCAATTTTTAAAATAATATTGCGGTGGTTTGGCCTTGTTCAAGTGTTTAGGAATCCCTATAGATAACGTGGCTAGACGCATCGACCGAAATTCATAAACCACTCAACAAATCAAACAACGTAATATAAAACATTTTTACGAAAATACAAATACGCTCTCTTATATATATACTCTCAAACTCATTCAAGTTATTACTAATCTCATCTCTAATTAATTACTCATTCTAGACATTACTAACCCTATCTATAATGAGTTTACCCCACTAAGGCCTAGGTGTTCACTCAACCTAAGCTCTGATACCATGTGTAGCGACCCGCCTTTTCAACCCTTAAAAATCGACACTAATATATCCACGGTATTCACGTGCCGAATATCCAAGTACCGGAAAGATATATTGTTGGGGTGAAAGAAAAGAAAGAACAGAATCTCACATCATGATGAGATAAATATATAATATACATAAGATCTTTACAAAAAGAAAATCATCTTATATATACATACATAACACAAATTAGAGCACACTAACCTATTTCAGCCTAGACAGTTATAACAACCTGTCCTTGTAATTGCTGATGAATACATACAGAAATCAAGAACAACAAAAAAGTGGAAAATATAAGATATGTTAACACGTCTTGGAGAATCCAGCTCATCTTCTGAAAGCTCTAAAGTATCCAGCTAAATCTAAAAAATATGCTTGGACTGACCTGTGCATTATAGGAAAACAACACTCGGGTCAGTTTGGTAAAACCAGCATGAGAAACTCAAATCACAAGGAATTTTATTTATTATAAGTTGTAAAATCCTTTAAAATCAAACGTATCTCGTAAGACCATGTCGCGCATAAACACGGACGGGTTTTTACCTTACGATAACCAAAACATTTACGTTAGAAAATCCAGTGATATTATAATAATGTCTAAGGGTGAAAATAATAATAATCAAGTAGCTATGATGCTCGTGAGTGTACATCACAACAATACTAGGTATATAATCAAAAACCGATAAGGTGCGTTCGCTAATTATGTAGGATTCCATGGAGGTGCCCTCAGTACTTCGAGAAATGATCCTACTGCAAAAGGATCAGAGATATCCTTCCGAAGCAGCATACATTCCCTAGTGATGTACCATAGGAAAAACATAGCTGGCCTTGCAAAGACCGAGTGCATCGTCCCATGCATGCACAACAGCTCTAGGTAACGTCTAGGTGGAACCGCTTGCACCCTATGGGTTTGCCAACCCTACTGGCCATGCCTCATATCTATGGTTTTATTCATTAGCGCTGATGAGGCTACGTCCGGCGTTATAGCTCATGCACCGACATCAAAACGGATCATGGAATCCCACGTGGATTCCAATACCACAATGGATCTCGAAATCACAGGATTCCCATACCCTAATGGGTCTTGGAATCACACATGGATTCCCATACCCTAATGGGCTCGGAACCACAAATGGATTCCAACATCTCAATATATCATGAGACTCCTCCATAGAACCGTATATGGTTTTTGGAGTGGTTACGGTATGAGTCATCTCTTACGACTACACTCCCCCGCTTATTGGGCGCCCCAAAAACCAATCGTCGATTTTCGGAATGCTCAATACCGGTTCTTTAGGAAATAGTCAGATAAGAGCGGGGATCACTCCCTAACCATTTAAGTGGACGGATCTCCTCATCATTTGTCCTAGAAGAACAAAATGGGATTATATGTACAGTATCACACCACCGACGATAACTGTACCATATAATCCCCGTGTTTCCCCTAGATATTTCCAGAGTTAAAATCCTTCAGTGTTAAGTAGGGAATATTTCCATCCACCAAAATTATGAAGGATTACATATTTAGACCAAGATTTAATAGTCAGTTATTTAACAATAAAATAAACAACCAATCAAAACAGAGATTACATTTCCTATGGAAACCACCAAGTCTCTTAAATTAATCTTTCATTAATTTAAAATCATATTTCAAATATTTATTATTCATATACTCATCCCTTCGGGATAAGTATATTCAAAAACCATTCCTTTCAAAACTTGGAAATCTTTCATATACTTTCACAATGTTATAAGCATATTAACAAATCTTGTTATAAGCATATTCACAAATCCTTTTTTAAACTCTTATTTCAAAATCATATTAAAATGATCAAACCCAAATGTCAGTAAAACTGAGATGTTAATAACTCAAGACGCTATTTCCTTTTTATAAATCTCTTTTATTTTATGAATATTTCCTTTATGAATCTCTAATTCTCTTTATACTTTCCTTTATAAATCTTCTAGTTTATTTATAAAACTCTATTTATAAATCTCCAAAATCATTTATAAACCTCCTTTTATAAATCTTTAAGATCATTTATAAATTTCCTTTATAAACCTCTAAGACTTTAAAAACAACTTCTTTCCAATTTCCAAAATCCCTTCCAAATTTATAAGTTCCTTTAAATAAAACTTTAATTGAATAAAAACTTTTGTTTAAACCTTTCCATTTAAAATGATTTCTTTTAACTAAATAGTTTATTATTTTTAGACACCTTTTTTTAAAACACTTAAATAAATAATTAATTATCTTTAAACCATATTTAAAACATTATTAGGTAACTTTAAACAATATTTAAAAATACTTAAATAACATTAAAACAACATTAACATATTAATAAATTAACTTTTTAAACAATATTAACATAATAATAAATTAACTTTAAACGATATTATTTTAATAATAAAAATATACTTTTAAAATATTAATAATATAACAAATAACTATAAAATAATCAACTTTAAAATATAAAATAATTAACTTTAAATAATTAATTTAAATAATCAATATAAATAATTAATTTTAAATAAATAATTAAAATATAATTAAAACATTTTAAAAAAATAATTAAATAACTTTAAAATAATGATTAAATATTCTTAAATTACTTAAAGAAATAAATTTTAAGAATCATATTAATAAAATAATTAACTTAAATCATTATTAAAAATAATTATTAATTATCTTTAAAACATTATTGATAAATAGTTATTACCTTTTAAATCTTATTACTAAATAATGATTATCTTTAAAACCTTATAATGGATAATAATTATTCTTAAAATAACTTTCAAATCAATAATTAACTTTTCAACTTTGAAAGAGGCTTAATGATCACAATGGTACTTAAACAAGTTACCATATCATTCAATTTAACTGTCCAAGTTAATAATAGATATTTACATAATCAATGACTATATAAATAAATTCAACACTTGACCGTCATTCGTTAACATATCGCTTATTCAAATTGGCATACCGATTAACGACATATGATTAGATGTTCAAATCTATAAAATAGCAGAACAGAGATTTATTCTACCAATTAAATGACCAATTAATTTAATTAGTGGAACGGTGCTTTACTCCGCTAAACAGGTGCCCAAATTTACCCTATCCAATTTACTTTTAACAGTTTGGTGTTTATTTGGTCAAATACATAACACCTGTTATACCACCTTTTGACCAGGAGGTATATCATAAAAGTTTGCTAAATGGCTTCTGTGATCATCAAGGCAGGAAGCCCGGGGAGACGGTTATCAGGCTCGGAAATCGATGATATTGGGAACTATGGACAATAGTTGGGGGGATTCAGACCAGGCCCCAATCAAGGTGCAATCAATATAAAGTGACAAGGTAGCTCCCGTGAGGTCATATTTCAAATTTCAAGTCAATCGGAGCTCGTATGCTCGATTTATGGGAAAAGGAAGAATTTACATGGATCGATCGGGAAGGTTCCATAAAACAACATAAATCAAGGATGATCAATCAATAACTCAAGATCCACAACTCCATTACCCATGAAACATTGGGAACATCAATATATTGAAGAAATAAGTCCCCAAAATTGATCCTATGTCAAAACTCAAAAATATCATAAAAACTTACCGATCATTCCATAACAATCGTATAAAATCAGACGGAACGATCCATAGTTTCACGGAAAATGCGATACCTCATAAACGGTATGCCAGAATTGCATGAAATTTGAAGAGCAACTAGCTTACATCATGAGGAACTTACATAATCGATCGCAGCTCAAAATTCACAAATATTATAAAAACATACCGATCGTTCCATAATGATCATACAAAATCAGCCAGAACGATCCATAGTTTCACGAAAAATGCGATATCTCACAAACGATAGGCCAAAATTGCACGAAATTTGGAGATCAAGTGGCTTACATCATGGGAAATCTACTTGATTAATTGCAGATCAATTGGATGAAGCATGTAACAATCGTACTTGATTTACTATGACTCAACTCGACTCCATGGAAATGCGATATTTCACAAACGGTACGTCAGAATTGCACGAAATTTGGAGAGCAGATAGCTTACATCAAGGAGCACCCTCATGATCGATCGCAGCTCCATTGGAGCTCATATGAACGATCAGCCCCAATTGTTCCAATGGTGCGTGATCGATCCAAAAAATGGTGGACTGGGTCATATGGACCCGGAGGTTCTTCTGGTGAAATTTCAGCCCGATCCATGCACGTCTTTACCTATAAATACAGTGGACTTGACTCATTACAAGGGACTTTTTCGGCTGGCTCTCCTTCATCACTTCTTATCTCTTCCTCCATTAATTTTATAAGGCAAAAAAACAACTGTACTTGTAATCTTACATTACAAGTAAAAAATTATTGGAGTGGACGTAGGCCGAAGTTTGCCGAACCACTATAAAACTTGCATGTTCATTTACTTTTTTACAATCTATTTTGTGATCTGTGAATCTATATTTCTCTGTTTGGATCTAAATATTGGACATTGGAGCTTTCACTTATAATAGGGTGTTTGTGACCATTTTTGGCGCCAACAACACTCATAAGGTATAATTAATTAAACTACGTAATTACCCAATTAACATAATTATAATCAGGCAGTATTAATTTATTATTAAATTATAGTACTCCTAAACTAATAACAGATTATATGATACCATAGTGCTTGTCAATATGAGTCTAACGCAGGGATCTGCAGGTTAAATGGATTTCACATGGGTGAGTTATTAAATTTTAAAGTTAACTAACTTTAATTTATAAATTTAAAAACAAACAAACAATTCCTCACCAACATTTCCTTCGGCCTAAGAAGCCCGCCTGAAATACCTAATACTACAGCGATTCTCCTTCCCCGTCTCATCTTCCCCAATTCGAATGAACTCCTGTAGCCGCCGTTTGCACGCGTGCATGTGCACGCACGACTCCAACCTCCAACCATCGATCGAAATTCACCTACACACTCCCCTCGCCTTGCTCATCACTTTAGCGCCTCCCGGCCTTCGATCCCCTGCATCAAGATCCGACCACCATAGCTGAGCTCCAAAATCATGTATAGGAACCTGATTTCCCTCCATGACGTGACTATCAAACGACCACTGGATTTCCCTCCATGACGTGAATATCCAACGACCACTGGATTCCCCCATTCTTGGCCACAAGTTTCCATTTTCCAAGCTAAACCCGATGCCACTCTCCGTTTCTCCCCTCGACGCCCCCGTCCCCGATGAACCTTAACCCTAATTCCAACCATCGTTGATGACCATCAAAAAACTCCATCGAAACTTCACCAAAATTAGTACTCTTTTGTACGATTCCAATGACGTTAATGCTACCTTCAAATTCGAAGTGGATCAAGAGTAATCAAGTTTGAACTGAATGAACAAATTTTCCTTCTTGTTGTTTATTGCAATTTCTCGGTCGTCGCTCGATGAAATTCCGAGTGATCAATTTATAAAAATACTAGACAAGGAAATGAACAACTTCTCAGTTGATCACATAACCTAAAACTTAACGGATTGGGATGTGGTGATTTTAGAAGTTTTGAAGTGGAGTTGATTTATTGGTTTAACATGATACAAAGAAGATAAAAGGGAAAGAAGTCACCAAGTAGAATTGAGGAACATTTATACAGGTGGGCATAACTTGGAAGGGTACAAACATGGCAAACAAAGCAAGAAAAATGTAGGGGAACAAGGGATGAAGTAGACAAAGATACGGCTGAGTCAGGCATGAAGTAGACAGGGTAAGGAAATAAAGGCAGCAAGGTAGACAAACATGTTGTTGTGCACTGTGCACGTATATGTGAAGATATGGTTTGATCTTTTTTTGTGTTCGAGTGTCCGCTACACAACACTGCGTTCGCGTACAAGACACGAATGTAAGAGATGAAAATATGATCGCACGTCGAAATGCGATGCGATTACTAACCAACAATAAAACACACCGGTTATCAAATTCTGTTAAATTCAAAAATACCAACGTTTGCCGTAAAATACATCAAACGGAAGTTCAATTATTTTCCAAATATAAAATTTATGGAAAAATCCTATAAACTAAATTAAAAATATGTATCAAAAATCGGACAATTATTTGAAACGTAGATTTTATTATAAAAATCCCAAATTGAACATTTTAATTTAATATTCCAAAACTCAAAGTGATAAAATTCCGGATCGTTACACAATATAAGATTCCAATTATATGGGTCTTATGGTACTACTCCGTTCATCCTTAAATTCATAATTTACTTGCTACTGCTAGTTGGTATATAAACCCCCTACTGGCCTTTCTTTATGGGTAAACTCCAATAAATGTGGAAAGTTTATTTTTCACTTCAACTGTTATAACCTTAACACCTATTCTAACTCACAACTGTTTGCTTCTATAAAGGACAAACTAACAGTTACCTTATGAATCAAAATACATAGGCTTTTGTGTATTAATACATATATCAGAAAATTATAATTTCACTCGCTTAGTCGAGCTAGGCTCATCATGTCTCCTTGCTTTAGATACCGATAGAACCATATAGGGATGTTCACGTTCGGAGTCTTAGCTGCTTTCTAGAGGCCTTCCTCTAAAATTTATGCTCATTCTCACTATCTTGTAATTGGGAATTAATTTCAACTTTCCAAAATATAGTATTTGGTGAGAATACTGGATATCATTCTTCTTATTATACTTATATATATATATATAAAACCTTTGAAACCTATTATCTATATATATATATATATATACCTTTCAAAAACCAATTTTGGAAAACCTTTCTAGGAAATTCTCTTTTTAAAAAAAATTCAAGTACGTTCTCTCAATATGCAGCTAAATCCTAGGAGATCTTAAACCTAAGCTCTGATACCAAATGTAACAACCCGCACTTCCCGACACACTTATCCAAAGCCTAGTGCGACTTTCAAACTCGCGTTATGTAAAGAAATAGGAGTTGTTGGGTTTTTAAAACATTATAGAGCATAATTGTAAGGGTAAATTCTAAGACATTCTATACTTTCAGATCTAACAGCGGAAGGAATTAAAATACGAGTACTGAAAAATAGACATTTTAGTAAAACAGTCTTCAAAATACTTAATTTCCATATACATTGTTTTTAGAATATAATATATGTTTTATAGACTTTTAATACAGTAAGCAACTACATAATGGACAACAAAGAATATGAGAACTCAACGTAAAGCCCCTTTCTCCACGTACTATACCCAATTAACTGCTAACATGTCATCCTGTGGTGGAGAAAAATAAAGAGAAGGGGGTGGGCTAGACAAAAGTCTGGTGGATGAGTACAAGTTTAATATGTGATGATCATATGCAGTTACTTCAATACTACTCTAGATATTATAGGGTGTGATACAAGTGTCCTTGAATTCCTAAAGTCTATTATCTAAAGGTTCTTGTCTAATACATTCCTACACTATAATTTGTATAGGCTAATACAATGGATCAAACTAAGAATGGAATCTCATGTCTAACAATCAACCACCGCTCCTAGAGCTACTCAATGTAAATAATGCCGCTAGGCTATTAAACAAGTAAACACCGCCACAACGCACTAAACGTGGAAATACCGCGACTAAACATGGAATCTCATGTCCGTTGCGATGTAAATCCCAACAGTTATACACGGGCATGTTAAACCTTGCATGACACATGCATACACACACATACGTACATATGTACACACACACACACACACACACATATATATATGTGTGTGTGTGTGTGTGTGATACATGTATGTATATAATATAATATTAATCATATAACACAAAACTATATTTTAAGTATAAATAAAATAATGATTTTATTTAAAAGAAATGTAGAAATGTTGCAAAATAAATTAGACTTCATGGGCCCAATAAAGATCCAAAATGGTAAGAAAATTGAAATTCACTTATTACATCCGCTGTGGGCTGGTCCAGTTCCAACAATATCGATATCACGTTCTCGATACAGCTTGACTAGGAACATTTGAGGATAAATATTTATTTTATTCGATTCAACACTCATGGTTACGAATAAATTCGTAACTGTAATTGATTAAATACTTTTCTAAGGATTTTCTACTTGTATATATTTATTGTATTTATAACGTTATTTGTATCTCAATATTACAATATATACAAAAAAAATAAAACGAAAATTTTAGTTTATTTTGAACAAGATTTACTATAAGCTTTAAGTTATATAATCAAATTACGTAATTTCCCATAGTGAACACCCTTAACTTTATCAGAGATGACAAAGTACGCCCTAAAGCATGCATTGGAGCGGACTTGGATGGCAAATGTTGTACGCATTTTACGCATATAATTTTTCTCAACAGACTCTATCAGAGTCCAATAGTTCATGTGGATCTAGCTGATAAAAGACTATGGACATATGCGCCCATACCCCTTGCATGACATGCTTTAAGATTAATGTGTTTTGTTCCACGAATCGTTCTCATAATCGTTGCATTCCTCAAAAAAACAATACTCGTCATTTACAACATCTTCAGTGGCCTCACATAACTGTTAACTCCTCAATTAATTCCTCTAACCACCCACCCTTATCTTTTATTTATTCTTATTTAATTTTCTTTTTATCAACCATAATAAACATTCATTATTTAGCCTTTATCAGTCCATAATTATCCTAATTATATTCATTTAATTGACATATTTTTCATTTATCATTTCCTATAAAATGTCATTTTCTCCGTAATAGATATCATTTCCTTCATCGTATATACCATTATAGTTCGTTTATTAATGCTCATGGCTCATGCTACTCATAAATTCCTTTTAAATACTCAATAGATTTACATATAAAGACTTATCAATATCTCAATTAACTTTCATCTAAAAGCTCATAAGTCAACCATAACATCTTATTTAAACTCAAAACCTTAGTTACAAGATGAATGGCTCATAATCAATGAGCTCCAATAGCTCATCTCAACCATCCACCTCAACATCATATCGGCCTGGCGACATCAATAGTTTTCGGCTATAAATATATCTTTTATTACAAATGAGATAAGGACTTCACTTACAAAATATATTACTTCGTATACAATTTTTTATTCTTCATGAGATCAATTTAAACAACAATCCCCTTTAACTAGATGTAGGTTCAACAAGAACCAAACCGCTATAAATTTTGTGTCTCTTTACTATTTATATATTTTATATTTCTAAAACTACTCACACACAACAAACCTTGGATTGCACCCACAATTTGAGATCCTCGCAAATCCACCATAACTCTGAGGTTGACGAAAAATATCGTCAACAATAAATTCTTCGAGTTTAGGAATAGAGTAGAAGAAGAAAAAAATTTCAACTAAGAAAGCATGCTCGTTGTTTATATGTATAGATGAGAAGGTGAAGAGTCACGGTTGAAAATATATTTCCTACCAAAAATAACAACATACTTCCAACTACTCTAACTGGTACAATATCCAAATTAAATTGCATTTTCTAAAGTGTAGTGACAAACAAAGAAAGAGTCAAGCAAGAGAGTATGCTCACCATTTAACCTGGAATACTTCAAATTTGTATAGAAAATTTTGAACTTTAAAATTAATTAGTAGCATTTATACCAACAAAGAAATAGCTTTTGACGATTCAACGAAGGAAGGCGACCCTTCGGAAATGCGCAACAATTGGTCGATTGAAATTTTAGCTATTTATGGCCGATCATGATATTCAACGTCTGTTTTAATCATATAAAAATGAACTTTAAGGGAATGTTGTAGGTTAAATTTCTCTCGAACAAGTCATTCGAAGTGAAATAATGTTCGAAGGAGAGTTCACTTATTAGCCTAAGGTTAAAGACAAAATCACAAACTTGCACAAAGCATGAAGTTAAGAAAAATCAAGGGCAAACACTAACGATCGTTATTAACATGATTGTAAAACAACAATGGTCGTTGAGATTGTCATTTTTAATCATTAGTATCCTATTTCTGATCGTGAGTATTTTATGCTAACTAAGTCCAACCCATGATCCCACTTCTTCACCACGACCAAGTATCATTTCCTCTGAGAAATACGGGATGGATAACCCATTTTTAGTACTATAAATAGACAAACATATGCGCAGCAAAGGAATCAAACTTTATTGCAAATGCATTCAAATAGAAAAGTCGACCATAAGTTGATTAGAACTATATCGATTCACCAAGTTTCGACCGAAACCTAGTAGTGTGATTCATTTTTTATCGAGTATTATTTTTCATTGATTAAAACATATATATTCGTATTTGTACTCTACTCAAATATATGAATATACGAGAAACATAGTGGATGTTGATATAGTTAACAACCAAACCATTATAAATATGTGATTTTCATTATTTTCCATTGAAACAATTAGATTTTGTCTTTCTACATTATCATTATGTTGGTATTACATATTTTCCACGAAGATTATATCGAAATCCTCTTATAAAAATAGATATAGTTACATTCCAGAACCAGAGTTCTTAAATTCCTCTTGAATGTTTATATGCCAAATATAGTGTAAACAAGACCATTACATTTATCGTTATTAATTACGATTTACCTATGTAATAATAAAATGTGTGCATAACGATAAATGTAAGCTAAGTAGTTAATATCGGATAATATCTCTGATATATTGTATATCGACTTAAAGCGATAAGCTTTTGGTAAAATATTGCTTTAAATATCGTTTAGCGAATTGTCGATATATCGACGATATTACATAGATATTTGCTATATATAGATGAAAGTATTTAAATATCAAAATCAAGTAGAAAAGTACATGAATATCTCATCTCATGTTATGGTAAAAATACACATTGTAAATGCAAATTCTTCATGTGGATATATCTTCAAACATTTTAACAAATATTTGTAGTGTCAAAAAGTGGAGATTTACATCTTTTATCATCACCATAATTTGTATAATTTGCTGATAAACTACTGATATTATCCCTTAATCTCCTCAATAATTTAAAATATCGCATATCACTCCTTAACAGATATCTTACCTATACCGATATTAATTACTTAGAATGTAAAGGTGTCA
The DNA here is from genome assembly GCA_030737815.1 of Allium fistulosum. NCBI lineage: Eukaryota > Viridiplantae > Streptophyta > Magnoliopsida > Asparagales > Amaryllidaceae > Allium > Allium fistulosum. The sequence continues at coordinate 698,521,120 of CM060904.1, forward strand.
TTTTTAATTTATAAATGAAATCAACACAAAAACGCAAGGATGGACGTTTAGTTGGTTTTATTTAAAGAATGTTAAACCGAACTAGAAAGGCGAAAATCAAACCAGAAGGATATTTTTTGTTGGTTTGGTTGGTTTTTCGGTTTAACCGAATCAAAAAATATTACATACTTTACAATTAAAATGTTCAATTTACTTAAAAAGAAAACATAAGGTAATAATTAAAGAGTATTTCTTTAACGTTTTATGGGTGTTTTATGGGTAACATGAGGGCGAATGCATGTATGTGTGCATGCGTATATATATTTAAATTAAATCAAAAAATCACTAGAACATCACTGATTTTGACAAAGCATTAAAAATTTGGTTAATTCGATTTAAACAATAACCAAATAAAATTATGTTTCATATTGAAATCCAACTTCAACCAAGCAAAGTCGACCAAAATGAATTGGTTTGGTCAATTCATTCGGTAAAAATCAAAATAACATCCAATTCTAGTAATCAGTACCCCATCACAGAGCTAAAATTACCAATCTATGTACCATACTTACAGAAATTCAATGGAAAGCCAACCCAGCAAAAAGGAAAGAACAAGTCACAAATTTACAGGTGATTAAACAGAAACTTAATAGCATGCATGTGAACAAAATTCAGGAAATCACAGTAAACAAAACAATAATGTCAACAGCTGATGAAGAAGCCACAACAAATAAATGAAATAAATATGACTCTGGACTTCGGTCCAATAAAGGGAAAATAAAATTCTTTTGAGAATCATATTAAATTTTGTTCCACTTATAAAGTTGCACATCCCCATGGTCATATATTAAACAAATCGATCTCATCTACAATTTGATTCCCAAAATCACAAACTTTCAACATTCTTGCTGTATAATCTTTTTGTTTTTACAATTCAGATTTCTTCAATATGCAAGAAAACATAAAATTCAATGGTTTATAAATAGAACCAGCGCATTGCATTCTTTCTTTCTGTCAATCATAAAGCCCTTCTTCCTGCCATATATCTACCAAGAAGTCAACCATTTCCTGCAATTTATTTATTTTTGAGATTATAAAGTAATGGATTATAAATTGGTCTGAGAAGTTTAAACTAAGCGTTATTTAATGAATTATATCAAAGGAAACTTACTGATAATGGGATTGGTTGCACGAATGGTTGATTGTTCGAAAGCAAATCCTCATATGTTGTGCACCAACTGTAAAAAAAATACCCGAAAATTTAAATAAAGGGAACCTTTGTAAAACATCCTCAAGTCCCAAAACGCATAGTCAACCCTTCCCAAAAATAGGTTTCAAAAACATACATTTTTAATTTAAGTCAAATTGCTATTTGCAGCTTCTAAAGCTATAAATGTTTGCAGCGTTCAATGTATACTGCACATATTTGCAGTGAAAACTAAAAATATTTGCACTTCCGTAGTAAAATTCAATTTTTTTTAAATTTTGTTCATGTTAACCTTCGGTTAAGTGCAGATTTGATGTTCGTAGAAAAAAAAAATTATTGAAAATAACATTGAAGGGTAATTTAAAACCAGTTTTTAGAAGGGACGCAAGTGTATAAAGTTTGGGGCGGATCTTTTTGTCCACTTACATAAATTTATTTTTGGTACAAGGTTTTTTACGTTGAGCATCTATTTCAAATGATTTAGCTTTTAAAAAGGACATAATGCATTCTAAGCGAAATGACAAAATTTGACATGGATGCGTAAAAGCTAACAACTTTTTTAAAATATATATATTTTTTGACTTAATTTAGAAGCTTATTTTTGACATTAGATTTGACTAATGTTAATTAAAATTTTACTTATTTTAAACATGTGTCTTGTTATATTCACTTTTTGAATTGGTTTTTTCTTCTAAAAAATGTCTTTTAACAAAAGAAAAAAACAATTTTGCTTTTAATTGGTAAATGGACCCTAAAGATGAAAATAGCACTGATCACAAAAGGCAATAGAACTGTATGCAAGAACCGAGCTAGTGTGAATGATATACTGTGCCTGTTAAGACCCTGTGACTGCCTGAATATACATAATATCCAAGTATGTTTTTCCCTTCATTTGTATATGCCATCATCAAATGAAAATATAGAGATAATGCCATTCATGTTTATGGTTTGAATATTTTCACTTTCTAAAGTAATGGAGATATATCATCACATCATGTTTCTAGTTTAAGCATGAATGCACTTCATTCGCCGATAATGTATGTAGGTATGTATGTATTGCTAAAGTTAATAATTGTATACAAATCAGGGTAGGAACGCATTGTTTTCCTTAATTTAACTTCAAGCTCGATTTTGTAAAATAAAAAAAAAGATAAATAGTTTAGAAATAAACATTCCTTTCTAACCTACTATAAATTATTCCCCTAGACATAAATTCAACTAATAAATTGTAGATATGAAAGCAAAAGTTGTTTGACACTTTAAGTTAACCCTAACCACAATGCAAATTGTAATATTTTTGACTGAGAAAACCGTAAACCAGTTTGATATACATTTATAGCATGATGACAAATATGTAGCTCCCATGCCATGTCCTTAGCTATTTATTTAAATGCTGATTTTGTTTTGTTCTTTCTACAAAGGGTATGAGATGCATAATGTAACAGCAAATTTGATGAGATGTATGGTAAACAACCAAGACAATAATTGTTTACCTTATTACCGGTTCTTTTGTTGGTCTATGAGTTCTTTGAGACTGATCCCCAACCCATTCTCGCCTTCTTTCATGCCAAGCAATAGCCGCTTTGACAGAAATACGCAGATAGTCAATGAATAGAACTACAAAGCCTTTATATTTTTATGTACCTCAGCCAAAATTAGTGTATTTTCAAATTTCTCGCCCGAAAAAGTAAAATAAAACATGTTTCGAGGAAATATCTCTAAATATTATGTGTTAATCAAAATAGGACTTTTCATTCATTTTACTCTACACTCTCACCCGATACTGTAACAAAACCGGGTTTGCTTGGTATTCTAAATGTACAGTTCAAGTAATTATTCCATCTTTCACAACGTAATTTTTTTCCATATATTTTTATAAACGATCAACAATTAAAATAAAAAAAACGATGTTAAAACGACCAAATGATCGATAGTATTTTCATTATGGGAGCAGCTACTGGGACGCAAAATCTAACACAAAATTTGACACAACATATCTTAACTGTTGGATCTCGATGTGTTTACATAAAGGGTTGTATTCAAGCAGGATCCAATGGTTCAGATACATTGTGTCATCAATTGTGTGACCAAATTATGTTCCAATAGAATATCCCTCTCATTCTCCGAGTTACATGTTTTCTAATTTTGTTAGAAAGTCATGTTTCGGGCATAATCCAGTTTACCTTGAAATAAAAAATAACAGAAATGATTGAGCAAGTCTTTGCTGACTGAAATATGAGAATTAAATGATATTTTAGAGATAAATTGTACTGGGAGAGAAATTTAATAAAATGCTGATTTTGGAGGTGGAATATGAAAAATGAAAACACCCTTTAGACAACAATGTTGCATAAAGTAAATAGATGGTCTTCATAAAAGAAATAGCTTTTATACCATGATTGACAAATGGTACAGCAGTCACACTTTCATCATTAGACTTATTTTCATCGATTTGAGTAGGTGGGCCTGAAGATAAGTGAGTATCGAGTGAGTGAGAAATGCTAACGTTGTTATCCATTGTTTCGGGGCTTGTAGACCATTGCCTTCTTTTACGTGATGTTTGACCAATGCTCCTCCTTTGAGGGGCTTTTGACTTTCTATCAGATATGAGATTGGATTTTGCTAAACCTCCAACACAACCACTGCTCTGTACAAAGATTAAAGACAATGATTCCCCACATATAACTAGACAAGATAGAGTAACCACACTCCAAGGTAACAAACTCAATTTTAGCATATGTTTTTCCATGCTTTAGTTGAAGGCATCAAAATTGTAATTGATGATAAAAGCTTATATGAACCGTGATTCTGGCAATTGCGAATCAAAATCTCGAAACATCAAATAAAAATAGATGATATTCATTTCCATAATAACAGATTTGATATAATAATCATATATTACTTTACAACTGACACCCTTAATATCTGTAAATATCTATGAACTTGTTCAAATGTATTAAGTTTATTTGTAAAACAATCTTAATTATTTATTTTTAACTTCTATCTATTAATTTAATTGCAAAAGGACAAGTTACTTTATGCCTAGGAGTACAACAAATTTTCTTATTGAGATGTTAAATATATTATTAGATTTCCTAACATCCCATTCTTGATGCCTTGGTGTGTGGATGTCCTGATAATTGCTATTGCACTATCCCTTGTTAAGTCATGTATTCACATTTCAGGCCCATTAAGTCATTTCACTTACATTTACATCCCATCAAAATTCTCAGATGGAGTGTGATACTAAAGACGAATTACTTGGAATAAATCGAAAATTCAAGGGGAATAAATACGAATAGGCTACATAAGGGGACATGCAAAAACCAACTACTGATATCATATTTTGAAAGAGGATGATAATAATAATAATAAATGTTCATCAAGAAATTGTCGTGTACCCCATAAAAACCAAGAGATATATCTTCAAAAGGATGATCCTTTAAACATGCGAAATGAAAAGTAAACAAAAGCAAGGTTTGTATGTCACGGTTTCCAGTAAGCGTTGCAAGTAGCTTTCCTCCTCCTGTTCATCAGAGCATGAGTAAGATAGCATTACTTGAAAACTGGTAGCAGACATTTTTATCTTAAGGAAATGCTCCAACAACGGTCCTTATTTTTAGAACCATTTTGATCAATCAATTCCATATACATTGATCTACGTCTTTTGTTTAGTGCATGGATCAAAAACATGTTCCTCAATCTTGATTTGCATATGCAACCAAGAGTGGCTAATTTGACAGTTTATTTCAAGTGTAAGACAAAGAATATAGCTTGACTTTGATCCATACACTATTTTAAAAATATAGATAATGAAAGAAACTGATCGTGCAATTACGGAAGTATTCATGTTAGATTATGTGAAAACACTATTCGCATTGCAACACTCCTCTTTTGCAGAAGCAAATTAATCAACGAACAATATGAACAAAAAGACAGTTGGGGCGTGTTGAAGGGGAAAAAATCTGAATATCAAGCATTGCATTTTAAATAAAACAAACTGAGTTGTAAATAAACTGTGGAACATAAAATTCTGCTAATTAAATTCGCTGACACAAATAGCATCATAAGAAAATAAAATCACCATAGTTACAAAATAATACAACCAAAAACAAAAGGATCGCACTTTTACCGACCACAACATTCTGTCATTTTCAAACTAAGATAATCAGTATATATATGCCTACTATAGACTAACATTTGAAGCTATCATATAATTACAAGGTAATAGGAAGAAGCTATGTCCTCTTATTTGATCTTAACTCAAAGTCTAATAGAATTAAAGCTGACTAGCTGGCGTATAATCATCAGAGTGGCACAGTTTGATCCTATGTATACATGATCTTAGTGTAACTATATGTTCAAACATAATGAAAATGACTTCAACCCCTAAAGATAACCATAATTGAATTCCTCAATGAAATCGATAGAATGTGTCACTCTGATGCAAGATACCTATACAAAATGTGTTCCCTACGCATTGATTATCATATTTGAGCATTGTCAACGTCATTGCATTTTATCTAAATAAATATTGTAAATTCTAGCAAGTGAGTGTTTTTAGCGGAAATTGCATATGTTTATTCCCACAAATTTAAGTAGGAATCCAGCATACTCACGAGATGCATCAAATTTCACAACATGCATCACATTTTTGAATAAAATTAACACAAAGCAATTCATTGATCATATATTAAAATGCACATATACAGCAAATATATCCTACAATTTATATACTAGCAACATTAAACATATCTTGCAACAGGTCCAACACATACAAACTACAATTGGCATGCTCACTTCAATAAGTTGGCCTGAAGGAATTAAAATAAAGAACTATTCTTCTAATCGGTTAAACTTACAAAATACGATATTCACTTAAAGATAAAAGTGTGGAGAAATGTCTGGAAAATGAGGGAAAATTTTACTTTTGTCTACAATACCTACAAAGGCACATTAATAATCGCATGGATTTGTATCTACCAACACCAGACCCAGGTGTATTTTACAGCTAATGTGAACTTTACATCTGTCATTAATTTATTATTCATAATTCAGGCTTACAATAAGACATGTTCCAATTTTCATCCAAATTTGATATCATAGTCATCATTATTGCCTTTTTCCAAAATGATTGGGATTGGCATTCAAATATAATATGGTGTTAACATTACAAATCAATGCTGGCTATTCCAATTGCCTTAGTTCCAGATAATGTTCCAATAATTGCAACTTTCCTCATGAGATATAACTGTACCTATATCAATTATGAAGTTTTTTCATGAGATAAACATATATCTTTTAATAGCATTTTTGTTTAACTAATGATAGAAACGTTCCAATAATAACTTGCAAGAATCACTATATCCTAAGTAAAACCAGGGAGTAGCAATACAATCCCCCACCTTGTTGCACACATCCAACTCTTTTAACATTCATAAATCTAACTGCAAATAATCCAATCAAGTTTAACCATCATTTTAGGGTAAAAATACAGAAAAACACACCAATTTCACAGAAAATAAAATAATAAAACTACAGATCAATATAACAAAACATCTACGCAAAAAACCCAATGCACCCTAATAATACAACAAAGACGCTCATCTCAACGCTAACTTGATCCAAATCATTACTGTTTCAAGTACAAAAACTAATTACAGTTTTTTTTCACAGCTTCCTTTACCAATTTTCAACCTACCCTTCATAATAACCTAAATCGCTTCAAGTTCAACGCCAGGTAAATTAAAGAAAACAAAAATCCCATTTACAAAATAAAAATTAGTTGGAAAATTAAGAAACTGAAAATTTGAGTCGTACCTTCCGTCGGCGTTGGCTATGGACTTGCTTGCGAAGAACAAGAGATCTATCGAGCTTCACGATTCAGAAATTTTGACTGATGTGCGGGTCCGCTTTTTAGATAGGGTGAAATTGGGTGGATATCAAAAACGTGCTTTTAATTGTTCTCCACGAGTTTTTGGATATATTGAAAACAAGCGGAGATCCTCAGCCGTTGATTTGTCTGGAAACATTGATCGGCGACCCGACCCATTAACAGAACAATGCTGAATAGGACACGGCATTTTGTTGGACTGGGCCAAGGACGGTAGATTTGGAGTACTCAACAGTGAAATAACGTGTTTTATTTTGGAAGTAGAAGGACTGCTTGAGGCCCAAGGCCATGTTTCAAGTGGAGGCCCTCCAAACAATTTTTTCTTCTAGAAAAAAAAAAAAACAAAACAAAACAAAATGTTGCACAAAAATACGACGAAAGCAGGACTCAAACCTGTATTTGCTCATTAGTCCTAACCACATCTATCTTGATCGCCTTAGATCAAGTTGGACTCCTATTATCCACTGTCTTCCTTTGTGCATTGGGCAACGGACAATTATGGGCAAAATTTAAAAAAAAAATCTTCAATTTAATCAAATTACATGATCGTATTATGGATCGACGTAAATAAACCATTATATCAAATCATATTTAATATGTTGAGAAAGTGTTGTTATATGGGGTGACATTTTAAAATTATTTTTTTATTTAAAAGTAAGATTTAGGTAATTGTGAAAATGTACATAAATAGATATCAAATACCCATAGTAATATAGAGCGTTGACTTCACGTTGTTTTCGGGAAGCTGAAGGAACTCTATTTGCTCCTTTCACTCGAGTGACTCCTGTGGTTGGACTGGAGACAATTTGATTCATGTTCGCCTATGAAAAACAAACCAACAAAGCGTGGCGAGCAAATTCTCAAATGGATCATTGAAAGCATATTAATTGGGGTCTCACTATATTAATTGGGACTTGCGGGGAAAATAAACATGGAGATCACTCTAGATACAATATTATTGTACGTAAATGACACGATCGAACGGGTGTATGACATGGTGAATGCATAAGCATATGACGTATAATTATACACACTCTCATTATGTGTCCAAATAAAATGTATAAATATATATATGTGTGCGCGCGCGTGCATATGTTTATTGGGATTTGTAACTATATACATGTGGTTTTCATATAAACATACATACTCATATTATGTTCAAAACACTGTATTATTAAACAATTCAAACTTGTGTAATTTATGTAATATATAATTTAATCAAGTTAAAAATGGCATATTAGTTTATATAAATGCAACTGTTTTATATTCTAGTTCTAATTCTAAAATATATAGTTGGATTTGATTGACTATGACCATGTAAAATATAATATCTTAGTTACCTATTATAACTAATCGCCTAAAATAGGATAACTAATTAGATTTGACTAAATATGATCATATATATATATATGATTCATATTAAATTTGAATATAAGAAGAATTTATATTAGCATTCGGTTTTATCTGATATTGTATTAATATAGTATTCAGTGTCATTTTGACTAAATTTTAAAATTTAGGTCATTTAGACTAAAATCGGGCTTAGGTTTTTCCAGTAAACTAATTCCGTCTAAAATAAATACCATGAACATGTTTATATGTATACTTAACATGCACTATATACTGCGCATTTATATAAAATAACATATTAAAGATCGAAGTTATAAGCATATATATGCACACACTTTAATTTATAAAATCAACAAATCACATGTTTTTTGTACACATAAATTTCTGAATATATATATATATATATATATTCAAATAAAATTCGAATATAAGAATTTTATATACATAAATTTCCAAAACTCATTTTTTTATGCAAATTGAAACCCAACTAATAGATGTACAATATTATTATAAATATCAATATGTGTTTACAATATGAATTAGTTTTAGAAGTAAATTAAAATTGTAAAATGTTGTTTTTTATTAAGGCCAAATTCATACATGAACAACATGAATAATTTAATTAAGAGATGATGTATATCAGTTTGAGATCAAAATGACTTACCAAAATTCTACCCGAAGTTAATACCATATGATGATTCAGCTTTCCTTTTTGAATACCATCTTCTTCCTCGAAGTGAAGTTGTTGCTTACCTTCTAGACTAGCAAATGTAATGGAGAAGGCTAAGGTTTTAAGTTTTAGAAATTTATTTCTAGTTATGAGGTTTATGGGAGGCCTCTTATGTAACGATACGAATTTTCGCGTTCGAAAATCGACATCCATACTTTACATCGTACTCGAATGCCATAGATTCGACCGTTCAAATCCGAGTCGCCGGAGCTTATAACACAATTAAGTAAACAACACAGCGGAAGAAAAAGAATAATACATTGATATACAATATTTGATACAATATCTGATACAACAGAGTGATACAATGAATATCAATATACATCAGAGATATGATACAAGAAATAGCAGCGGAAAAGAAAACGATAACATCAGCAGCGGATAATCTCCATCTTCAAAGCGCCAATCCAGAAATAGCTTGAACTCTCAATAACGATGCACAGAGATAAGCAAGTGCAGTCCATATCCAAAGACTGACTAGCTCCAGATAATCTACTAATCTGGAAAACCCAACTCTAGACTACCCGTGTAGAAAAATTTTGAGCATCCAGAGTTTAGGAAAGAAACAATAAACTCCGGATCAGTCATGGGAGTGGTGTGAGCAACAAAAACAGTTTATCTTCAAAACAAATAGCAGAGAATTTTTAAATCAATTCGCAATGCATTTAGAAAATGAAACTACCATAAGGCCTCCCACCACACACACAATGCAAACGCAGACTTGGAGGAGATTTCTTCTTATGTTAGTCAAAGATGCTTATTACGCAAAACAAATAATTTGATTTGATATTATTATTAGTGCATAGTGGAAAACATTTCGAAAGTAGAATATAAATCTTAGCCACCATAGGTACCATTATATTATGCCTGCTATAGCTGCCTCCTGAGGAGACAGGTTATACAATTGAAATTGTAAAGGCTCGTATTGTTTCTTTGGATTTTTCCAACAAATGGTCAGGCTAAGGAACTTCTTATTCCACGAAAGAAACGCCTCTGGCGGGACGCTCCGAGAGACAAACTGCTCTCTGCCAAACAAGGCCGGCTACCCCCCTTCCCGGGGAATATACAAAACCTCAGATATGCCACCCCCGGTCCTTTGGGACCTTTATCCGAGCGCTCGATATCCAACATCACACATAATAAATAAAGTGTGTTCACATGAGTAAGTATCTGGGCTCCATACCATGTTACTACCCTTTTCCAAAAGGAATGGTCATACCCTAGGGAAGCTACCCCTGAAACCTTGCCGTACAATTCCTGTTTCGACCATTACCGGTTTGTGAGGTTCGACGAAGTCTCGTCCACAAAGCTACGCTTTGTCACAAAGCCGTGCTTTGGGTCAACAGATGATCAAAGTAATGATCACAAAGATAAATGATCAAACAAATGATCATATCACAAATGATCAAACAATGATCATCACACAGCAACACTCAGCATGTCACATTACCAAATTGGGAATATATCGCTGATAAATTTCAACTACATAACCTCTGAGCTCATACGTCTCAGAGAAGGGTGTTAAGCTAAGAGAATAAATTCTCCGCCACCAAACAGAAATGTATTTGAAAGAAATCAGCTTTATATCTCAAAGTGTAATGTCAGACATGTAACCATACAAGTCTGTTCCGGGTTCGAACAAAACCGAAGGCACTTCTTACGAAGCCCTTGCAATTCCGGGTATTCACAATCCCGATCGGATTTCCCATCACTTAGGAGATCTCTATACCGGCACGACTCAGTGCAGAGACAATCGACGAGTTATCCTTTCGTTCTCGTGAATATCCGGTCTTCACCACCGGTCTTCAAATGCTATCCATATATGACGTATCACATATTCAGAATGGGTTATACGACCCAAAGGTCCTTTCCCGGCTAACCCGAATAGTGAGCGAAATATTTAAAAATATATGGATATTGGGATTTCAATTAAGTCACAATTTAAACCCGAACTTTCTTTTCAAATGGTTCAACAAATTACCATTTTAATCTTTTAAATAAAAGATTTAATTCACAAAGTTCACTCAGTTTTCACAAAGATTCATTCACAGATTTTCCCAAAACAATTTCCATTTCAATTTTAACTCGTTAAATCTTTAAAACAAAGATTCAACTCATAGCTTTCAAAACAATTTCATTTCGAATGGTTTAAACAAATCATCATTTTAAATCTGTTAAAAATAAACAGATTCAATTCATAGCTTTCAAAAATAATTCATTGATAACTTGGAAAACCATTTTTCAATTTAATTTTGAAATTCCTTTAATTAAACTGGAATTTCATTTCTTATCTGAAAGCTTTTATTCTTTTAAAACAACTAGTTTTTATTTTGGAAATCTGATTCATCTATACGAGTTAAAGTTCTTGGGTTAAATCCAAATTCTCAAAATTATACTTTTAAAATAGTTTAACCCTTATATAACGGGTATAACATCTTTAATCCCTAGTTTCACATCATAGAGTTCAATTTCAAATATTGAATTCAAATTTAAATCAAATTATTTAAATTTTCAAAACTCGATTAAGTTATTCAAAATAACTTTTATCTTTGAAATTCTATTTCAAAAGCTTTTCATTTTAAACCCCAAATTTCCAATTTTCAAAATCAATTGAAATTAAAATTTCCATTTCAAAAACATCAAATTTAAATTATCTGTGACTTAACCGATTTCCACGTGAAATCCATATTTGTGTGTGTAGGTGTAGTCCAGGGGTTTTACACAGTAGTGCAATATCATTCAATCATCACAGATCAGAATACAGAAATATAGTTGATAAGCGGTATAACTATAACGCTTATCGTTTATACACATATCACAGATATATAAAGGTCACAGATAATAAATTACAGGTCACAACACAAATCAGGACATATCACAAAGCATCACATATCAGGGATGTTAATAATTCAACATCCAATAAAATCCAAACATCCATAAGTAGGATCAATTTAATTATCTGATAAATTTAAATTAGATTAAATTTCTATAAATAATTTTCTGGTCATGGTAGATTAAAAATTAATTAATCACAAAATATTTAATAAATGATTCCTTTATTAATCATTAATTTACCCTCAACTAGTTATTCTTAATTACAAATTAATTTAACCTTAATTAATTTAACTCAAATCTTAATTTCTTGATTAAATAAATAAATCAATTATTCACTTGAACTAATTTAATGAGTGCATATCATTTTATCTTCACTAATTCAAATTTAAAACATTTTCTAACAAATGTTTTAATTATCATCATAAAGCAAATTTAAACAATTTAAATATTAAAATTTCTTTGATTTCAAATCTAGGATTCAAATTATCTTAAATTCAGATTTTAACTTAAAAACTTATCTACAATTTAAAAACTTTATTTTTAAATTCAAACTATTTAAACATTTAAGGTTGTTAAAAACAATTCAAATTCTAAAACTTTATTTTCTTTTTAAACTCAGATTCAAACTATCTTTAATTCAGATTTAAATTTAGATTTAAACTTGGTTTAACTTTGCTTAATAATTTAAATTCAGTTTTTTTTATAAAAAGTTTAGAGACAAATCAGGTTATTGAAACCTACTACCCAGACATACCCGAGCTACATCACTCCTACTTCGAGTCCTCCCCCTCAAAATCTCGAGTAAAGCTTCGAGTTCCCACCTTCATCAATTTCTTCGAGTCAAACACTCATTTTCTCGAGCACGTCCCCGAGACCCATCCTTCTCCCCCAAATTCAATCATACCAGATATCTGTGCACACGCGTGCACATGCATCCAAGCTCCGACCATCGATGATCCATGACGTGACCACCCTCAGATCGACAACCACCCACCCAAACGATTTGATCACTCGGCTTCGTCCAATCGCCAGTGATTCGAAATCGAACACCTCAAAGCAACAAGCATTCGAAACTAGATTGACCCAAACACCTACCGCCGACGATCAAGGCGACTGGAATCCTCATCCTTCAGACCTCAACCTCATTATCGACCCTCGCAACCATCCTTTCACTCGCAATGAACAAGTTCAAGTGACTAATGCACAAAAGACATAACAATGAACTCAAGTCAGTGCGCAACAAATCAGAGGCTAATGTACACATGAATGCAACGGTGAAGTGAAGTGGATAGTACGACCCTGCCTCAAGCAACAACAAATATACATGTACATGAAGGATATACATGTACATGAAGGCAACTGACGCAATTGAAATGTAAACTAACTCAACATGATATAGATTAACGTTAGAAATCAAGTGATAAGAAATCAAGTGCACAACACTATCAAATGAAAACTCAATTTTCACCCATTTAAATTCGAAGCACGGCCATAATATTCAGAACTTCAGAGAAACACTAACATGTAAAACAGTGAAACAACAATGTACAGGCCAGTGAAGATTCCAGTCAAGACCGAAATCATCAGAAAAATGGATATCGACCAAATCGAAGTGACCGAAGTCAACTAAATAAATCAACATCGTCAAATAAGTTCAACTGTAACCGTTTTCTTTTTAATTTCAACGAAATTGTCAAAATAGTTCAATACCAAAACACTGACAATGGCCGGAGCCACAAAAATTCATAACCACAAAACGAAATCGAACGCGAGGCATAGCAAAAATACGAACAAGCTAATGTCACATAAGAGATTCACATAGCAACATAAATTTCCAACATCGAACAAAACCAGCTGCCGAGGTAAACAAGTGACAAGAAATCAAACCACAGCAAACTCAAATTCAAAATCATCACCGATTAAGCCCGATTAAATGCAAGGCAAAATTCTAAGTTAAATTAGATGTGAGTGAACTAAAATCACTCACCTTAGCCAAAAGCTGTCGTGAGAGAAGCGAAGCGAAGGAGACGTCGATCGACAAGGCTCTTCGATCGAGCTTCAGCAATTGTCTTCTGCGATTCGTCTAAAGCCCTAGTTGACGAAGAAAGAGGAACGAACGCTCACGAAAATGAAAGCCGCCATTTATTTTTTCTTGTTCGTATGTTTTAGGGTTAGGCTTCGAATGAAATGAAAAGAGAAGGGGGACCGGGTCGAACAAAATAAGAAAGGGGACGGCATCCACTTAGATAACACAGTACAACACCTATGGGCCAACATTCAAAGCCCAGAATATTTTCTTAACCAAATGTTTAAGAGAATTCAAACTTGATTCAAAACTCAAATTAACAATTAACAACTACTTAAATCGTCGTTTGACGAGAACTAATTGTTATAAAATTCTGGGTCGTTACATCAGATCCTTCGTTTTACGCCAGCGATGAGTTTACGGGACCAAGTGACATCAACAATGCAGCTCTGCCGCCATCATTGCATCCTCTGGTGACGCCAACAGTGACGAAGGCGAGACAGAAAGCTCCATCCTGGAAAAGTATAGGCACGGATGATATTATAAACATGCTGCATGGATCTGATCCTATTAGGGTTGAGCTGAATCGATTGGAAAATGAAGTTCGAGGTGAGAAATGTTTTTGATCTAAGTTCAAAATTTTGAATTTAGTGTTTAATTCTGTTACTTAAGCTGACATTTAGTGTTTTTATTTTCTTTGTAAGATAAGGTAGAGAGTTGAGAGAGGCCCAAGCAGAAATTAAAGCACTGAGATTGAGCGAGCGAGCGAGAGAGAAAGCATGTGAAGAGGTATGTGCTCATATCTATTGAGTAGTTACTGATATTAGTTTGATGTGTAATAGTTGTTTATGTATTAATCTAACTTTTTAATAATATTTATCCCTTAATATTAACATCAATTGATAGTTGTTATGAATATAATGTCTCTACATTATTACCTAAAACTATGGCAGGGAAAATGACACCAACCAAATATGATTAACTATACTAAGAGTTCAAGACTAACAAATGTCAAACTTGACATTTTAATAGCTTAAAAACACATAAACTATCACTGTGTATGTTCTCTTTTAAGAAATAAAGATATATTTAATGTATTGAAAGCACATAAACCATAAACTATCACTACAATCATTTTATTCGATGTTCCTTGAAGATCTACCGTTTTCTTCGATGTTTCTTGAAGATCTAGAACAATCTGTTGAAAGTGGATGTGCTTCAAGTCACTCTCATTATCTTATGTTAATGGAATAAATTCAGATAAATTTATAAGTGTTTAGGTATTTTTCTTCTTCTGTCTCATTACAAAGTTCGTTTTTAACTCTACATATATATCAAAACTGTTTTTGTTCCTATCAATAAGAGATGTGCTTCTTCATGTTTCATTCTTTCAAATCTCTTGAACTTCTATACATTTCAACCTATCAAGTGTTAATCTGTATAAGCTCTGAGTATGATGTGCATTAATATTGCTTCATAAGTACATTTGGAAGTGGTTGACAGATTATTATTTAAAAAGCACGCTGTTTTTTGTAAGTATTTTCTGTTTTATGCTTTATTTGATTTCTATAGTTTTGTTTCCAATACAAACTTTATTGATATTTAACTATTTTTGGATTTGATTGTTTAAGCTATATGTATTTCAAACTTTAGAGTTTGAACATATACAAGAAACCCAAAATTCTCTATTTTTATTCCTTCGGTTTATATGCACACATACTAAAAGAAATAGTCATTATTTGCAGGTTTATGTTACGATCAGCAAATATGGTCATGTTTGTTGCTACTGTTGTGCTTGCTTTTGGCAAATTTGCTAGATGTGTTACCTAGATAGCGTAATTTTTTTAGAAACTAATATATCTTATAGTGACAGCATAAAATAATTGGCATCATTGGATAGTGGTTGTAGGCTTCAAATAATACATGTGCTCCAGTAATGGTTATAGGCTCCAAAAAAATGCTTGCAGGCTTCAAATAATAGGTGGTAGACAGGTAGCTTCAGCGCATGCTGAATGTTCTGGAGTTCAATTAACAGGCGCGTGTTCAAACTGATGGGAGAAGCATGGTCTAGGGTGCATGAACCTGTTGAAGATGAGATAGCCAAGGAGAGTTGGAGAATGAAGCTAGCACGCTGTGCGAAGTTGAAGTTCAATGGACAATATGTATAAGTCCGGACTGAAGATTGGAGCAAATGGCCGACGAGACATGTGCTGTGTGTGATGTACATGCCCGACCAGACTGCACGGATAGGTGCTGAATTGAACGGGCCGCCGAACAGCTGCATGGGATAGGTTCTATTATATATACATTTGATTAGTTTGTTTCTTCTTCCTTCACTTTTTTCCAATTTGGTTTGTGATTGTACGAACTATGTATTGATTTTCTTCTCCTGTAAAAATCTATCTTTATCTTTGTACATGTAACTTTCCTGCTATCTACACCTAATTTGTTATAAGCCTATGATTTAATGCATTTGTTTTTCATTACAAAATAGTGTGTTTGGCAGTACAATGTATCACTTTATAGTAGGGGAGGCAATTAGACCCGATCCGGCGGGTCTCGGTTCTAGGCGGGTTGGGTTTTGTCGAGTTTAAACTATACATTTCAAAAACTTATATCCGACCCGATCCGAGCTTCGATTTGGGTCGGGTTGGTTTCCGGTCCAATTGAGTAAAATAACTAAAAATGCATATATTTCAATGTTTTTTGGTCAGGACTTTCTGGTCGGATCTGTTCGGATTGGGTGTAATCGGGTCTTTATTGTATTTTTCATCATCCAGGTCCGACCCAACACCCATCGGGTTTGGATCTTTTCGGATCCGTTCATTTTGGTTTTGCGGTTCTCAGTTTTAATTGTCAGCCCTACTTTTACTTTATAGCATGTTCAACTTACTGCGCATCATTACCTTGAATTTTTCAAAGTTTGCTGCTATATGGAATTTTTTTGGATTATCAAAAAGTGGTGTTAAAGCAACTATTACCCATAAATTATTGTGTTGCTAAAAAAGTATTACAACAAATTGCCTTGGAAACAATAAACTAATTAGAATTACATTACAAACTCAATTAAGTTATTCATATACTTACTTTATTACCATTTATTAAGCATTATACCATTTATCAAGCATTGTTCACATCTGTGCAGTTAAAGCGCTCGGCGGATTCAAAGCGGTGGAGGTGCAAAAAGTCATAGCGGGGATACAGCGAGGATATAGCGGGATATAGTGGATGGCTCTAAAATAGCATATAAAACTCGTACTTAATGTTTTTTCAAATATATAAATGGTAATTAAATGAAAAAATATCATTCAATTGAATTATAATTAATACATAAATAATTTTAAATAAAAACATGTGCGAATATACTTTAAATAAACATAAAACTGTTATATAACATAATTGAATTTAGTAGAATATTAGAGTATTTTCATTTCTAAAAATATATTAAAAATTAAATCAAATAAACTAGTTTCATAATTTTTATAATGTATAAATGCAATTTTTCCATTCATTTTATTAAAGAAGATATAGCGGGAATAACGGGATATAGCGAAAATAGCGGGGCTTAAAGCGGAAAGGATATATTTTGGGGCTATATGGAAAAATCGTAGCGGTAGAAATCCGCTATGAGATATAGCGGGGTTATAGCGGGGTAATAGCGGGGCATTAACTGCACAGGTTCACATACTGACATAATATAACAAATATGAAAATATTGCAATATTTAGAAAAAAATTGAACTAAATTGAAAACCAAAATCATCTTGATCATATTTCAACATAATTTAATATGTCGTCAAAATTTTCAATATAGAGAGTACACAATTTACATGCAACCATGAACTTAGCTAACTAGAATTCATGTTTTCCACTTCATGTGCCATATTTTTACACTAAACGTTATACTTCATAATGCAAACACTCCATTTATAAGGGATTTTTAATATAACAATAAGTGGGTAAAACTTGGATATAACACTGTTTTCCCATTTCAATGTTTTGTTCTAGATTTTTAAGTAGTACTTATAAATTACACCATTAAGTTAATTATATTTTAAACATATGAATTCTTTTTTCAAGGTTTACTACTCACATAAAATTGTGGTTACATAATACTATCCCTTATACAACGTTTTTAACTCCGTCATCTACATATTACCGATGTCGGTCTCAATAAAAAGAGAAGAGGAAACGATTGGTACAACTGGACTTCAGTTGTTATAGATTTTTTATAAACTACTGCCGTTTATATCTACCTTGAAAGAAACAGAGAGAACAAAAATTACATCAATTTAGGTCTTATAAATATTCACGATGATATTAGAAAAATTCGACAAACTGTTAGTGTTTTATTATTTTCTAAATAACTTAGTCTTATTAATGTTTCGACAAACGGTTGATTTATGAATGTATATCATAAAAATATACAAAATTTCGTATACTTCAAATTCGTATTGTCTAATCCAAAAAAGCTTACAAACGGTGGTTTTTAATACCACTTACACCTGCGCACGTGCATCGCACGTGCTGAAGTACTTGTATACTATAATGCAAAACCCTGATCAAATCGGTCAAACTGAAGTCTTTTTAGCAGTCCCCATTTTACCCCACATTCTGCCCAAAATCAAACATGTGTGCACAAGGGCACTTCTGCCTTTTTCCAACCTCCCACGTTGCCCCATCATCTTTTCCGTAACCCTTCTCTGCTTTCCACTTTCCCTTCCTACCACATTCAGTTCGACCTAACCCCACAAAAAATGCCATGCTCCCTCCATTTCTTTCATTTCTCCAATTTCGCAGACCGACTATTCTTCTCCTAAAGTTTAAACAATGAATTTGGAAAAAGGAAAAATCAGTAGACAGAAATAAATCCCATGAAGCGATCCACTTTCTAAAAGTAAAAAGATTCGGCTCCTCTTTTGGCAAACGTCGATAGCCAGATTTCAACCATGGTACTCTATGAAACCCTATTTTTAGTTTTGTTTACCAGTTCACCCTTTTATACTTTCAACTATGATGTTCATAATAAATTTGTTCCATTGAATCCCAAATATTTGGTTACTCAACGATGAAGTTTTTTTCTAAAACTATTGGTTTTTCATTATCTCTATATCTAACTGTTTTACGTTTAAAATAAAAATTACTGACGATTGCTTGATTTCTCCCGTCGTCCTTTTTCGTGTAAAAGTTTCTCAATAATCAGATTTTCCGTTAGATGTCAATATTATGAAATTTCCTATGGAAGATAATAATTATCCAGACATAGTTTGGACTTTTCAATTTATGATATGGATCTATGCTACATGGATTGACTATTTTTTACAGTTACTTTTGGTTGACTATATTGTTGATTTTGTTTGTTTCGGGAGCTTCTACCGATGAAAAGAGGGTCAATTTGTTCTGGCATTTGTGTCTAGACATTCGACATACTGGAATTTCATTCCAACTCAAATCCAAGTATTCACTTTCTTTCAATGGTTTTACCATACTGTGTCTGAAAATATTTAGTAGTGAATAAAAAAAATATTTTCGTCATTCATGAACCACTGAAGCATTCAACTTTTAAGAAATTTGAATATTGAGCAACACCCATTTTGTTTTATGCGATCAACATACTTTCACAAATATTAAGTAGTTAAAAGTCCTAATGATAGAAGGGGCTGTGATTGACGTTCTACCTACCGGATATCAAAAAAGCTGACATTATTCTTCTTGCTTGGATTCCTTTTCCTATTCCATCATATTGGAGTGCACTTAAACTATAAGTACATATTCTCGGTTTTCAGAAAAATCTAAAGAGAAGAAAATAGTTACAAAGATGTTTGTTGACAGGTCTCCTCATCTGCTTCTTCCATTAAAGTCAAAGTTGAAAAGGGAAGGTATGTCATTTTGTCAGCAAAATTAAATTGGTATTGTTTGAACTAACATCAGGTAATGTTATATTGGATCACTTGCTATTATCCAAATCTATTACTAAAATTAACCTTGAAATAAAAAGTATAATGAAGCTTGATTCATAAATTTTCTCACTTCTTACAGTACATTGTTTACAGTACATTCTTTATAAATAAGATCTACTAGAAACTTAGATGGCATGGGGTGTCATGGAACCCAAAATTTGAATGATTGACACTAAATAGAAATTTATGTTATGCAGGGTATTATTACTGATAATAAGAGCAAGTTAAAGGAATTGATTACTGAAATTGCTCAGCATTCTCATGTACAAATACCATAGCTGCCGCATTGCAGCAGTTTTTGCTTCAGTAGAGGTATTTTTCCTCCAAATATAATTTGATAAATTGTGAGATGTAGTTTTCTTCATCACACCTGCATTTCTCTTTTTTTGGGCATTGCATGTAACCGTAAGCATATAAATTGTGTTAGAAATATATCAACAACGTATGATCTCAACTTAAAATACGGATGAGCATATTAACAGTATGCATATTTTATTAATGGAATGAATGGTAGTTCAGATCAAACAACTATTTACTCACCTTCCTATTAATTCTAATGATAATAACTTTTTGAAGACTTATGACATATATTATTTGTTAATTAGTGATGACAAACTAAGACCAAAAACTTGACTAATAATTATCACTTAGAACAAACAAACAAACATGCCCATCATCCATAATTTTTTATTGATTATATCTTACAGTAGAAATATATTTTCATATAACTTATCCCACTATGACTTTTTAATTAATTAAATAATATTCAACAGTGGAGTAGTAACAATTCTATAATATGCGCTCTTACAACTAACTAATCAATTTCGCGCTGGCCTAAATTAAGCTGTCCATTTTAACAGCAGATTGATGACATATTTCGCTTCACTTAGTTGTAATTTGTTTGACAGTAATATTGTTGGAGGTCCATGCAAATAACATACATTTGAAGGTCCATGCAAATCAAAATTGCATTTTCGGGTAATATATTCAAACTTCTTACAAAATTTTGTTAGGAAACATAAGATGAAAATATAATAACATACATTTGATTTGTAGCTCGCTAGAACACTAATTGCATATAATGGCGTGTCGACGAATTCTGATCTTCACTAGATCCCATTACATGGTTTGAATGGTCCTTTAATTGATGGTGGTGGAACCATTTATGGACAAGGTTAGGCATGGTGGGACTGTAAGAAAAAAGGAGAAAGTTTGTCAATTTTTGATTTATGTGTATATATAATTGCTTTTATTTGTATGATTATATCTATCATATACTATAAATGTAGGGATGTGATATTGCTCCAAATGTAAGTGTTGGCCTTTTTTTAATTTATTACTTCACTATTAAACAGGTTGGAACTAATTATTATTTCTATTATATAGTCATTGAATATAATGAATTGCCAAAACGTTGTTGTAAACAACATAAATTCCGTAGACAGAGCTACTTAGCACTTGACTATTCACAAATGTTCTAGCGTTAGTCTGAGCATTCTGCCCATAACAACTCCTGGAGACTCCAAACTCTGATGGAATCTTGATTTTAGATTCTCAGAATGTTCAAGCTACTCATTCTTTTATTGCAACAGGAATTTATCATTTCTTTGAGTTCAATTGTTTGGAGAAGAAGATATGATGCTTGAGGATGAGTTGTAAAGAAATTTCATTTTGAAAATGATAATACATAATATACACACACACAAACACACACACACCCAACAGTGAAAGCACAATGGACGGTACTTGCATTCGATGGTTGTACTATAGTCTATAGACAGCATGCAGAGTGGTCTTGAAAATCTGAAATTACACACATAGCACAATGATAGACTGTACCAACACTGAAATCATAATGGACAGTACTACAAAGCATTGATGGTCTAATTTTTCTTCTTTTATAAGGAAAACTGGCAAAAAAAAATTTCTTTTTTGCTAGCATCATTAATAATTTGTTGGGAAAATTGCCTAATATTTGTTCTCAATTAAATAAGAATTTGAATAATAATAAATATATTTTCCCATTGAGCTGTCAAGATGACTAATTATGGTTTACATGTAGATTTTTATGAGTTATATTGAATAAAACATTAAAAACCGAGTATTTTTTTAACAATGTACATTAATTTGAATTCAATGCTCATGTTAAAACCTATAATCCAACTGCTAAAATTATTAGCTTCCTTAACCAACTGAAAACCAAACCTGGGTAATTATATTTTTTTTACTGATTAATTGATATAAGCTTAACTTATTATTTTGTGGTCTATTTCCAATTTATACTCTGTATTATTTATCTACATTGGATGGTGCAAGGAGATATGAATGGAGAGCTTTAGGGAGAGAGAAACTTTACCTATTGTGTGACAAAACTTGCTTCCTGCATGCAGCTGTTTTTGTGTAATATGAGTACATTTTAATATTGTTACCACCATGCCTTATCTTTTTTTCTTCTAAATATGTACAATCTTTGTTTGATAATCTTTTTAGGTCCTACCACGTGTATATTATTTTCCTCCAGTTGAGAATATGTTGGTTGATTTTTTACTATTAATATGTAGTGATTGATTAAAAAACTACTTTTTTAAAGCCAAATGAATTGGTTTTGACTTTTAAAAAGTCAAAAAGTAGAAGTATGTCCAAGAAAATACACACATATCATATTTTAGATTTTATTCTAAAGTAAAAATTAGTAACTTACAGACTCATCCTACATGATGAACAATTGTTGACCCATTATCGTGCATTTGTTATGTATTCTAATCTGATAACATGTTTGTATTATTATGTCCATAGTGATTAAAGTATATATTGTCACAACTGGAAACATATGATGTACGAGTGGAATACCGTTGCAAATTTTGGAAATGACAAAAAAACGCGTGGCACATTAATTGATGAAGGTGGCCGTTATGGGGGGAGTACCGAAGTTGTTGTTGGTATGTAGAGGACAATTTTTCTTAAACTTTCATATTGAAAGAGAGTGTTGGTTTATTTGGCCCAACATGTATGGTATTTATATGAAATCAAATTATTTCATGTTTATTCTTTACATTTGATGTGAAATTACATTTTATTGTACTATTAACTATCTCTGTATCTATGCATTTAATGTTATGTGGTGAATCTATATTTTGCTTTGTTGTCAAACCATATACATATGTATGAATCAAATGTAGCATTTAATGTGTGTGTGTGTGTGTGTATATATATATATATATTGCATTTGCGTGTTCTGCTTGTGCAATATAGCATCCCTGCTCTGTTATGTATTTTTGTGTTTCAGTCAAGTTATCTTCCCCTCTGATTTGTCCATGCCTGCTTTGGTTTTAGTCGAAGTAATGGCTGCCTCTACCATTCATTTCACCCTCATTTTGTTTTGTTCTGGCACATTGCCTTATGGAAATTTAGGCCTTTAGCAGTATTTTTTCAACTCATCGGGAATAAAAGAACAGTAGCTCATTCATCGTTTCACCATATTCTTTCATGTCCCTATCAATTATAAACAGCAGCCACTTTACAATATAGACTTGGACATTTTCTTCTTTTATAAGCCTTAAATAAGAGTTTGAGTGTTTATATGACAGTATATGTGTTAGCTTTTAGTGTGAGTGTATACTGTTTATATATGAGTGAAAGTGAGTATCCTCTACACTCACATATATGTGTTAGCTTTTAGTAGGATTTTTTTTAGTGTAATACTTGTGTATGTGTCTATATATCCTTGTTTTTATCTTTTGCTCCTACTTTATATTTTACAGTGTTTTTGCATGTTGCTAAGTGAAGTAAGCAGACATTTAGTACTTTATATAAAGTTAGTTTCCAATCTAAGTAAACTATCAAATTAAGTAAATATATTTTTATAAATATAAGTGTGTAGTGTGTGTTTATGGTCAAGTGTGTTATGTTGTGTATTTCAAGCAAGTGTACATATGTGTTTTTGTGAGCGCTGCGTAGTGTGTGTTTGCAAAAGATGTATGCATGTGTGCAAAGTTTTGAAGTGCGTGAGTATAATTGTGTGTAATGCATGTGTGTTGTTGTGGGGATGTAGCCAGGGTGCTGTAGTAAGCGTTTCAACATGAGTACACTTGAATGGATTCACCTGCATATCACTATTTTATGATCAACTATATATTAGACTCGCTTTATCTCAATAGGAACAAGTTAGCAGTGTATATTCTTGGCCTCATTTTAAGGATTTTTTTTGGATTAGGCCTGGTTTCGAAAGTAATTATTGTATTTAGCCCTGTTTCGAAACTAATATCGGATATAGCCTTGTTTTGGCCAGCTCAGCTCCGAGCTGGCCAAAACATACTGGCGACTTTTCAAAAGTCGCCAGTATTTTTTTTTGCCAAAACGAGGGCGACTTTTGGAAAGTTGCCCGCTTTTTTTTTTAAATATGGGCGACTTCTGGGAAGTCGTCAGTGGGCGACTTCCCAAAAGTCGCCCATTCGGGGCTCTGCAACATAACCAGAGCCCCCCACTCCCTTCCTTCCTCATTCTCATCTCTTCCACTTCTCTACCAAAAAACCCCAAACCCTACATTTCGAAATTTTTGCCCAAACCCAATTAAATTTCGTTTATTTTTCAACAATAGTAGTAGATTTCGAAGATCTACTTCAAGCGTAGGAAAACGTCATACGGTCGAATCCAATCAAGGTATGCAGTAGAAACCCTAAGTTCTGAATTTAGTTTGCAAACTTAATTTTTTTTTTGCTTGATGTAGAATGGCTCCTAGTTTTATTCCAACTATATGCTATTTTGATGGTGAATTGGTTATTGATGATTTAATGTGTGCGAAATATCTTGGTGGATCTTACAAACCGGCTAAAGTTCGAAGAGGATCTACTTTTGAGCAGTTGAAAGAGTCGGTATATAAAGCAACAAAGATAAAACCAGAAGAGTACGAGATTGAAATAGTTTGCAATTGGCCAACAGATTCCGGATCCAAAGCAATCAAAATTGTTGACGACGAGGATGTTGAATTAATGTTTGCTGCCTCGACCAAATCTATTGAGTTGTTTGTTGAGAAAAAAAGGAGATCGGTTGCAGAACAAACAACACCGGCACCTGTAACAAATTTCGGCGTTGAAGAATATTCTAGAATGGTGGGGAACATGAGTACTGAGCAGGGAATTCCGTCACCTAGTTTTAGCAATCCGACTCAGCACATATCGCAATACGGGCAACAACAAATGTATTATGGGTTTCATCCATTCATGAGTTTGCAGCCAAATGTCCAATTTACCTATCCACATTTAACGCAGGACAGCTTTCCACGAATGAGTCAGAGGTATTGTTTAGCCGTGATTACATAGAGATATGTTGTATTGAATTTATATTAATATTATATCTAATTTGTATTCCCGTCCAGTTTTACTCCAGTTCAGAATTGCACTCAAAGAAGTGCTAGAGCATCGAGTAGTCGTACAAATGAACGAATGCAGCCAACTCGGCCCGAATTTTACCATTTAAGCCAAAAGTAAGTTAAATATTGCAATATGTTGCAAAATCATTGGTTTGTAGCAATAAACTAAAATTGATGTATTAATTTACTGCAGCTGCGCAGCAAACAACATTACTACACAGTCATACGTCCAACCACCGAATGAACCAGCAGGTCAAACTATGTGCAATGATGATATGGATGTAGAAGATGAAGAAGATGTACAAGCTGTAGATGTTCCTGCACTTGATAGTATATCTGTTGTGTTAATACCAGAGGTTGATACGGCCTGGGTGGAAAATATGCAAGTAAACAATGATCCACTGGACTATGATTTTGGAGGTGCAGAAGTAGATTGTGTGGACAACGATGAACCGGAAATGGAGATCCCGATGGATGATGATTTGTGCAGTGCACAAATTATAGCTAAGTCAATTGTAGCAAATGTAAACTTCAACAGCGAATTATTTCTATCATGCAGCGTACAAACTGGTTTCAAAGTTGGCATGGTGTTTGAGAGTAAAGCTAAATTTCTGCAACAACTATCAGAATGGTCAATCTTACATGCGGTGTCCTTTAAGCCAATAAGGTCGAACAAAGAAAAATACACCGCCATTTGCAACGTCGATGACAGTTGTCCTTGGAGAATACATGCTATTGACTCAAAAAAGACACAGGCTGGATGGTGGGTTATTAAAAAATATCCTAGTGATCATACATGTGTTAACCCTACAGTGAACTCAAATCATAGGCAAGCTACATCATCGTTTATGGTGTCGAAGATCATGCCTTTCATGAAATCTGATTTGAACATTACAGCCGGGACGGTGCAAGTTCTAATGGAGGAACAATTATTTATAAAAATTAGCTATCTGAAAGCATGGAGAGCATTGAGCAAGGCAATTGAACGAATTTACGGCGATTGGGCAGAGTCATATGCCAACCTTCGACAATACTTTGGTGAAATATGCAAAACAAATCCTGGAAGTGTAGGACATGTGACAACTGATGAGTATGGAGTTTTTGATCGTGCATTTTGGTCATTTGGGCCTTGTATTGAGGGATTTGTCCATTGTCGACCTTTGCTTTGCATAGATGGTACACATCTATATGGAAAATACAAAGGCACCTTACTTGTTGCAACAGCCGTTGATGCAAATGATCAGCTATTTCCCTTGGCATTCGCCATCGTTGAGTCCGAATCCAGTGATAGTTGGGGTTGGTTTTTTGCATGCATGCAAAGGTTCATTCATAGCGTGAACAATCGTCGTATTACTTTCATTTCTGATAGAATGAAAGGAATACCTACAGCGTTGCAGAGCAAATGGCTAGCTGCACATAAACATAGATACTATGCCAGACATTTGAAAGCTAACTTTCAAGCAGCGGGTTTCAAAGACAAACGATTGACCGGTTTATTCTACGCTGTTGCATGTGCCTCTGAGGAGATTGAGTATATAAAGATTCGTGAGGAAATTAAAACCACCAGTGTAAGAGCACACAACTAGATAGAGAGAAGTTTGGGTGGAAAGGAAGAAAATTGGGCTTTATGTAAGGATGATGGTGGTCGTTTTCATGTTATGACGACTAATGCGTCAGAAAGTTTTAATGGTGTACTTAGGGGTGCTAGATCTTTGCCTATTAGAGCACTTGTTGCACGTACCTTCTATCGATCCGTTGATTACTTTTGCCAAAGAAGAGAGTTGGCTAAGAATTCCACACTTCGTGTCACGCCAAAATGGGAAGCAAAAATAGCGAAGAGAGCAAGCGAAGCTAGACGTTGTCGGATTGTCCGTTTCAGTCAAATTGAATGGCAAGTGATTCATTACTTCGGAGATGAATTCAAAGTTATAACCGATGGTAGCACTTGTTCATGTACATGCAACATCCCATTACTGCAGCATCTCCCATGCGCTCATGTGATGGCTGCTTGTTCGTCGGTGGCCAATGGTGCGAACAAAGCTCATCATGATTTTGCATCACATTGGTACTCTGTTCAGAATTACCTAGCGGCATACTCTGGAGAATTTCATCCCGTACGAGATAAAAGGTTTTGGTCACCACACGAAGGTCAAATGGTACTTCCACCTCCTGCAAGGCGAGCTCCAGGAAGGCCTAAGTCAACTAGAATTAAAGGCGTTATGGACGAGATGCAGCCTCCAAGGCCTAATAGATGCAGTAAATGTGGTATGCACGGTCACAAAAGGAGTCGTTGTGATTCAGTTATGTAGTTTTCGTATGCGTGTTATTATTGCTTTGATGTTTGTAAGCCGTATGTTGTTAATGTAAGAACAGTTTGTGTTTTTATTTCATGTGCTATGTTCGAGATGTAAGCTAGTGTTTCGTAAACCTTTACAATACTCGTTCAACGATACATAATACAATTACATATAAATGAAAGCTACCGATACAAATTCAACGATACAATTACATTTGTGTTTACTTCTCCTCCCACAATGTACGAGGACTCAACTTATCGAATGGTACACCCTTATTCAATAGTGCGTTGCGATATTGTAGGTTCAACTTCTCCAAACAGGCGTTTTCCGCTTGCATCTCAAGGGCGTATGCAACTCCCCTCGGACACATTTCTGGATCTTTCCATTTAAAAAAGTTACAACATTCAACATGATTTGGGCGTATCTTATTATCGTCGTACGATTCACAACGGTAAAAGCGACGGCCCGCATTCCTTTCATTCCGACACACAACCACTTTGCATTCATCTCCGCAATAACAAAGTACCGGAGGCGGTGTCCGGCTTGTACTAGCATTGTTAGTGTTACGACGAGCAAGCACATCCATTAATCTTCCATGAAGTGTTTGATGTTTTGATTCACCGCTATCCATGGCCAATGTCGATGTACCGCCAACCCTAGAGGGGGGCAAGTTTTCAACCTGTGTTTCGGGGACGAAATCAACTGCAACATTTACTTTATTAACCGGCGTAGAGCCTCGTTGTTGTTCAAATTCGTCATACATTTTCATCATCGTCTCGTCGTCTATCTCCCAATTATCCATTCTTGAAAATATCAAAGTTGGAGTTATAGTAAATCGCAAAAGATTAAACAAAATTAATAGAGCTTATGAATCTTACCTTCTTTTGGTGTTTATAAATCTCAAAAAGATATTCTTTTGCCATCGGAAATATTGAATTTGTGGAAGAGAGAAGTGGGTTAGGTTTTAGGTTCTATAGTTGCAATTTGGTAAAGTAAGTTATGAGGAAGGTTAAAGGGCTGGGTTTCTGTTTTGAAACCCTGCAATTTTGGGGCGCCTTTTGAAAAGTCGCCCCAGAACTGCAGGGTTTCAAAACAGAAACCATGTACCACCAATTGCATTAATTCAACAACGCCTAATTCAACATTTCAATCATCCAATAATTGAACAAATTACAACATCCAATAATTCAACATTTCATTCAAACTCAATCATCCACAAGTCAAATTACTACATCCACCAATTCAACAATTTAATTCAAACAATTAACATCCTACAATGCAACAAAACAAATCCGGACAATGCATATCAATAAATTATACCATCCTCAGTTCTTCAACCTACGAAGTTCTTGTGGAGTTTGTTTTGGTTTTCTCATAGACAGTGGAATTTCATCCGGCGAATCCTCCTCTTCACTTGCTTGTGTAGGATCTATAGGCTGTGAAGGACCGGGAGCAATTTCAACTTGTGTTTCTTGAGATGAAGATGCTCCTTTTCGATGTCTACGTCGCTGATACGTACGAGTAGTGGGAGGCGGAGGAGGAGGCGGTTCGATGAGCAACTGTGCTGGCGGAGGAGGAGGCGGTGGAGGCGGTCTTGGTCTTGTTATCTTGTTTCTTCCCAAAATAGTTTCCAAGATGCGTTTTACACTAAAGCATTTCCCCTACGACCTTTGAGGAACCTCTTGTGCAAGCTCGTCCACAATTTCTATCGCACGGTAAATGCCGTCCGCCTGCCATGACATAAAATTCAAGATAAGGGATAAATTTCAAATATTGAAATAAAGACTGTATGCACTACGTACCACATTCCTTTCGAGAGGTGCTCTCGGAGTGTAAGGGTATGCAACAACAGGAGGCGCTGTAGGTGGATCGATGGCACAAAGAACATATCGACGCGTGATGTTCCAGTACCAAGACAGATATTCTTCTTCGGACAATGTGAACTCGCGTTCCTGTTGCGTGTGCACGTAGCGCGCGATCCACGTCTCAATTGCCATAGCAAACTCCCCAGCTTCAATATCGATCCTGTAATGCGGTGGTTGTTCCGGTAAATGCTGGGCCATACCAAACTGCCTCATCACTCGGTCAGGCAGATGATAGGCGACATCATTAAAGCAAATAAGAGGCACCCGAGCAGTCCACAGTTGAATGGAAATGGTACATAAGTTTGGCAGATGTCCAAGCATATCGTCGTACGGTGTCCAAGTCACAGACTGATAGTCTGGCACATCGAGCTCATTACGGTAGAAGGCTACATGACGCCTCGATGATGAAACGGTGCTTTTAGGTCCTACCCACCTGTACAAAAATTAAATTGTGACTTCTCAATTCCAAACACGTATACTTAGTATACTACATAATTAATTATACCTAGCACCGTATGGCAATGATAAATCAACCGCCGTCCTCCTCATCGTTATTCTACCCACGGGTAGATAAGTCCAACACCAAAGCTGCAAATAAAAGATGACACATGGTTGCGGTTGGATAAAAGAATATGGAATAACGGTCGCCGAAAGTAAATAATGGACATACCTGTACTAGACTCACACAACCACCTATGCTTTCGCTCTCTTGCAAAGCAAGCCTCGTCAACTCGTAGTAAGTATATGCTAGAACTGCACTGCCCCACGAATATTGGCGACAAACATCAAAGTTTACTAAAAATGGAAGCCATCTAAGCCATATCCGTGTCTTAGAATGATCGCATATCAACCTCGAGCATATAATATGCAATATAATGGCCCTGGCTCGTTGCTCAATCTGAATCTCCGTGGCGTCTGCTGGAATGTCGTCCACAAATTGTTCCCTAAACCATAATGTCCGTATCATTTCGTTTCCCCACCACTCCTCAGCTGGAGGAGTTAAACCCAGGAGCTCTTGGCATAAAGTAAGATAATCAGCTGGATCGGGGTTGGTCAACGGAGCACCGTCTATGGGTATGCCAAGTAAGCACGCAACATCACCCAACGTGATAGTCATCTCCCCGGCTCGTAGGTGAAATGTCGATGTCTCCGGCCTCCATCTATCCACCAAAGCGGTGATAAGATGATGATCTAACTGGATGTGCCCCACCCTAAAAACCAGTCCAAATCCAGCTTGGTCTATCAACTGTATAACGCCTGGATGAGCAGATGTTACTCTATTCATTTTAGACGAATGATCTATGGTTTTGTCTGCAGTATTGCCCTGTCAATATATCACAAAAAAATTATCAACATGTTACATACATTACCTTCAGATATATGTACATTTTGGATACTAAGATTTTTACCGCGACAAATTCCGGATTATTCGTTCGATGCCGTTGTTGCAAATACAGGACAGATCCATCAATTGGTCCAAGTAACATCTCCGAGTAATCTACACATATACAAAATAACACTATTCTCAAAATTATTTTTCAACATAACACTACAAATTTACGGATTGTTTTTCAACATTTTACCAATGATTTCAACCATACATAGATACCACAACCATCAATGATTGCTAACAATCATTAAAAACCATAATTTGCAAATTCCTTCAAAACCCTAAATTGAAAACATTTTGATTTTCCCATACCTTGAGGCACATCCCGAGTTGAAGAGCTTGCCATCTTGTATTTTGTTGAAAAATAAACGAAATTTAATTGGGTTTGGGCAAAAATTTCGAAATGTAGGGTTTGGGGTTTTTTGGTAGAGAAGTGGAAGAGATGAGAATGAGGAAGGAAGGAAGTGGGGGGCTCTGGTTATGTTGCAGAGCCCCGAATCGGCGACTTTTGGGAAGTCGCCCACTGGCGACTTCCCAGAAGTCGCCCATATTTTAAAAAAAAAGCGGGCGACTTTTGGGAAATCGCCAGTGGGCGACTTCCCAAAAGTCGCCCTCGTTTTGGCAAAAAAAAATACTGGCGACTTTTGAAAAGTCGCCAGTATGTTTTGGCCAACTCGGAGCTGAGCTGGCCAAAACAAGGCTATATCCGATATTAGTTTCGAAACAGGGCTAAATACGATAATTACTTTCGAAACCAGGCCTAATCCAAAAAAATCCTCATTTTAATTATTGCATGTGCCTGTCATTATTTATTGCGCGCGCGCGTGTCTCTCTCTCGCTCTATATATATATATATAGCCATATTTGAACCAAAATTTCAATCTAGACTTGGATAATTTTATTTATATTTTTCAAATATTCATATATTTTTGGGCCGCTACTCTCTAGTTTCCAACTATGTGCTTTTGTCATTTGCTTTGCAAACACATTTGTTGTTTTATACCTCTTTACATTTGCTTTTTCTTTGATATGATGATTTTTGGTTTGTCTTACATGTATTTCCCTTGCTTCTATAAAATAGTTTGTACAAGTATTTGATATACATATATATATATATACACACACACTACAAAACATGCTTGGTTTAGCGACGGAAGGTAGCGACCGCTAGTGACGGCTAAAAAAAGCGACCGTCGCTAAACGCGGGATATACTGCCAGGCCGAGAGCAAAAAAATCACTTTCCCCTCACTTTCCCCCAACCTCCTACCCAAATTTCCACTCCCCCGCATCCAACCACCTTCTGCCGACGCCAGCCGCCTCCAGAAGCCGTCGTCGTCCTCCGTTTGCTGCTGCGTTTCCTCCATCTTCTTTGATTTCTCAATTTCTAGGTATAATCTTTAAACCTTAATTTCTAAAAATAATTTGATTATGGGTTTGAATATGTTAGAATAATTGATATTAGATGATAGTAATAGTTTGTCAGTTGATTTTGGGATAAAATTAAAACCCTTATTTAGAAAATTAGTTGATTATGGATTTGAAATTGATGATTAATATGCATTAGTTGATGAAAATGATATGTTAGTTGATTTAGGGCAAAGTTAATAAGTGGTTTGATTATTTAATTTGTAAATAAAAATTAGGGTTGATTTAAAACTCAAAAATTAGTGTGTAATCGTTGATTAATATGTTTATTGATAAGTGTACAATGTTTGACAAGTGTGTGTTAATTATAAGTTTTAGTGGTTAGTATAAAATAGTAAGTTAAAATTTTAGTTTACAAAATATTTAAGTTAACATTTTAAATTGTTAACTGAATTTTGAAATAAGTTTTAAATTTTCAAGTTTGTTAAATAAAATGTTTAAATAGTTGAATGGATTATTAAATTTTGAAAGGAGCATAACAACAAAAAATATTCTAGTGAAATGGATTTTGTAAAAAATTAAGCAATGAATATAACAACAACAAATAATTCTACTGAAATCGATTTTGTAATAAAATTAAGAAATGAATATAACAACAACAAATATTATTCTAAAATTGATTTGATAAACTGTTAAGAAATTAATATAACAAGAACAAATATTGTACTAAAATCGATTTTGTAAAGAAATTTAGAAATGAATATAACGACAACAAATATTCCGCTAAATTTGATTTTGTAAAAAAAAATAAGAAATGAATATAAGAATAGTTGAATGAATTATAAAATATGTTTTAAAATTTCAGATTTAGTTAATAAATATTTAAATAGTTAAATAAATTATAAAATAGTTTTTGTAGTTGTTAAAATAGTAATTGTAAAATGTGTTTTATTTTTTAATCCCTTAGAGAGTTTTTGGCCCCATTTGACAAGTGTTGTATATGATCGTTATATGGATATTCGTTTTTTAACAGAACGGACATCTATATTCATCTGATACAATATTTGTCGGATTTGTCCCTGTATTGGACAAGTTACAAACATAATAAAGTAATTACATTCTATAAATCATTTCATTTTAAACGGTTTACAAAATTTCGACAGCACTTCCTTCTCGTTCCCTGTGTACACGGATTTGTGTACGATACAGGGAACGGAAGGGAAGTGCTATCGAAATTTTATTGAATCGTTTAATCTGAAACGATTTATAAAATGCAATTACTTTATTATGTTTGTAATGGAAAGTAGGATGACCGACCATCAAAGTAAAAACCAATAAACTAAAAATAAAAAATAAAATGAAGTGCCTATTTGAATTTTCTACGATGGTGAAGTGTTTACAGTGATGAAGTGTTGAAAATTATTCTTACAGTTGCATTGTTTACTTGAACTTTCTAACATATATTTTCAAATCAGGAAAAATGTTCGATTATTTCCTCGACCGTAGTTGTAACGACCCGAAATTTTTGTCGTCTTAAGTTTGAATATTAATTTTTAATATTCAGTAATACAGTATTTTAATCAAAATAAATTCCCGTTAAATGATAATTAATAATAATATATAGCTTTTAAACCAAGATAATATTTTAAATTTCCAGATTTTATTTATAAAATAGAAAATTGATTTGAATTTCTTATATATGTATGTATAACAACAGAATTTATCTTTATAAATTGAAAAGAAACCCATAGCAGATAAAAAGGAAAAGACAAGAATATGTTATAAATAGAAATGATATGACTTATGGAAAATACAATGTATTATAAATAAAAAGAGTTTAAAATTGGATTTTCTTATATACATACATACATATTTTCTTATATGCAGAACGCTGTAATGTCATGATCCAACACAAAGAATCGATGTTTATTTACAACTATTGATCGAAGAGTTGAAAACACTGTGGAATGAAGGAGTTAAAACATACGATATTTCGAGGAATTTTTTTTTCATATGTTCGCTTCTTTATTATGGACTATTAGTGATTTTCCTACATATGGGATGCTCCCTGGTTGGAGTACGGCCGGTCGTCTAGACTGCCCTTATTGCATGGAAGAAACACGAGCATTTTCTTTAGGGTATGAGAAGAAAGTTTCTTGGTTTTATTTTCATCGGTGTTTTTGCCATCCCAATCATACTTTTAGAAGAGATAGAAAAAACCTTATAGCTAACAGGGAAGATAATATGCAATCACCAAAGATTTGGTCAAGCGAAAAATTATATGAAATTGTAAAGGACTATCCAAAGATACATGA
Organism: Allium fistulosum; assembly: GCA_030737815.1. Lineage (NCBI taxonomy): Eukaryota > Viridiplantae > Streptophyta > Magnoliopsida > Asparagales > Amaryllidaceae > Allium > Allium fistulosum. The sequence continues at coordinate 698,555,700 of CM060904.1, forward strand.
ATCTGGAGTACAAATTGAAATTCCAAGAAAATCAGACATTCATAATTGGTGCAAACAAAGTACATTTTGGGAGTTATCATATTGGAAAGATCTCTTACTCTGACATAATATTGACGTGATGCACAACGAAAAAAATGTGTTTGATAACGTGTTTAATACAATTTTGAATGTAATGGTAAACATGCTTATTCGTAATGACAATGTTTCATATTCCTTTATTTCACGGTTCATAAACTTTAAATTGAATATTTATCGTGTCAAACTATTGTTCGTAATCGCATGAGAGAAATGAAGCAGAGCAGGCACGAGTAGCGCAGTCCACCGGATGGGCAGAGTTAACGTTTGAGGAGTCAAACCGTACTTGGGATGCTATTATTGATCCGCCTTCGCGAAATAGGCGGTACAGTTACGGAAATCAGAAGGTAAACTTCTTTATTTACTAACATATAAATTTACACATGCAAATGAATATAAACTTAAGTGAACAAATTATAAATTGAATAAGGAACATGAATAATTGAAATAAATAAATTGCAACCAATGTGTAACATTTAATTATAAATATTTGCCGCTTAATTAATCAACATTTTTGTTCATACTGTTTATAACTAGATATCAACTATTTTACATGCGATAATGTCCCAGAGGGCTTATAGTAGATTTCAAGCCGAGGAGGGGATAGCTCAACTGAAAAAACAGCTGAAGGAGATCAATGATTGGAGGAAGAGCGCATTGGCGCACCAGCTAGACGAGCATATTGCAGCATACTTGGCACAATATGGGACAATGCCTGGAGAGGATAGATCGGGAGATGACGATGAGTAGGTATGCTTGTTTTTCTATTGGATTTTCATCATCTTGGTTTGTAGTTATGTGACATTTGTGTATTTATTTGATACTTGATCATTGGTTTTGGTGTTTGATCGATTTGGAATGTGACATTTGGATGTTTTGATTGCTAGATAGTATTTGTATGTATGATTAATTGTTTGATGGATTTGGAATGTTTTGTTTGATTAGGTGATGAAATGTTTATGTAAATTTATATATTGCGTTATATATATGATTATTTGTGATATATGTGAGATTATATGATGGATGAAGTGGTATTAGTTGTGAAATTGAATGCATATGTGTTGGAAAGAGATATGAAATTGGTTGCGTGGGTGGATGGATCGAAGAGCAGAATTAGATTTGAAAATGGTTCCAGATTAGCGCGGTTGGCGACGGCTAGCGACGGCCAATTAGCCCAAGTTAGTGACGGCTGGCGACGACCATTTGGTTCCAAGTTAGCGACTGCTAGCGTCGACTTGAGGCGGCACCCTGGTGTTAACTACTTTACCACGTGTTCAGCATGGCGTCGCCAACTGTCGCTATATTGGTGACGGAGCCGTCGCTTTACTGTGTGGCGGCGGGTTATTTAGCGATGACTTTTATCGACGGCCGACGATGCTTTTTTGCCGTTGCTAAAGCTGGCTTATTTTGTAGTGATATATATATATATATATGAACATAAACACAAACATTTATGTGTTTATGTGGATACGTATATACTCTACCGCGTCAGGGAGTAGTGCATTTGTTTATATTATTGTGTTACCTATTTTCATGTATTCTAGTTGCTACTGTTCTTGAAAACTTAACCCATTTATTAGTATGTTGTTTTATAAAATTGATTATACATAGCTACAATTCACTTGCTATATTATATAATGTTCAGATTGTTATATCCATTTCATTTCTTGTGAGTACGGGTATTTCTATTGATACGGGTAAGTTTAATAATTTATAATTAAAATATAAATATACTACATTAGAAATAATCCAAGTTTTTGTAAATATATTCATATGATTATGAATTAGTTAAATTAACTTGAATATTTTATTATTATTTCTGATTGATATTTAATAGGTTATTTGTATACTAAATTGTTTTGGATAGCATAAAATTACTTAACAATAACATTTGATTCTATAAAATTATGAAATAACTTTTATATGTAATCTTTAAATTTATTAGCTATTTTAGGAATTTAAATTTATTTTTTTATGTTATTAGTAAATATTTAACGATCGATTAATTCTATATATAAGAATAAGAAATTAGCTAATTATTGTAAATATTAAATTATAATGAGCTTAAATAATTGTTTAAGTTATTCTAGAATATGAATTTATTACCTCTCTCTTTTAATATTCATTTTGTTACGTAAAATTATATATATATTGCAAATGATTTATTATTAAGTATTGTCTTTTTTTGAAGCTTAAGTAGGGTTAGGTGGTCCCCTGCCACTTTATTCAAAAACATAGAGAGTTAGAGAGATACAAACAAGAGAAAAAAAGGAAAAAAACATACAAAAAACCCAGGAAACATAAACAGCAGAAGGAAAAAGAAGACTAACAAGATGTAACGTTGATCTCAAACATCAGGATTGAGAGCACAGTTAAATCTCAGGTAGGAGACAGAGCAATGAATATCATTTACCATAGTGTGGAAAAGTTGCTCAATAGAAGAAGATTTACTATCAAACACCCTAAGATTTCTCTCACGCCAGATACAATTAATAGTCTTGCGTAGAATAAGAAGAAGCATGCGATCTTTGTAAGTTTTCCTTCGAGTGTTCATGAAGATCCAATGCCACTCAGTAGTAAAAGAGCTTATACCAGAAACATAGCCATACACAACATGGATACGTACCCAAAGCTTCTGAATAAAAACACATTCAAAGAAGAGATGCTCTCTGGTCTCAAGGTGAGAACTGCAGAAATTGCAATTACCATCAATACTGAGGCCATGTGCAATCAGTTTATGTTTGGTAAGGCAAGCATCATGAATAACCTTCCACATGAGTAAGCTGTCCTTATGACTCCCAATTCGATTCCAAATGCGCTTGTGCCATGGGTCCTTAAGAGGATGTAAGTTGTTGACGAGGTACTTGTATACCATAGAAATGGTACGAGGCATAAGAGAGCCCCCAGGCAACATCAGGTTCAAAAGTTCTATGTTGATTAGCTGTTACAAGAGACCAAATTGTCCCGATTTCCCGATCACTACAGTAAGGAAGAATGATAGTGTAACGACCCAGAATTTTGGACCATTCGTATCCATTATAAGTGTATAGGTAGACACTCATGTCGGAGTTGAATTGCTCAAAATACCGCGTTGTTAATTTAAATTTTGGCAAAACTGAACATATACAGTAAATAAATAATCACAGATCACAGACACAGAGTAATAAGTGCAGCGGAAATAAAAGAGATAGTAGTTCATGAAGCTACTATATGAATATATAAAATACATCAGAGTTTACAACAGAAGAGTCATACGATACATCAGAGTTAAACCAGATACAACGGAAGAGTAATATGGTACATCAGATACAAATCAGAATACATCACTGGAATCATTGAATATCTGAAAGCTGGATAGATAGCTGGATCTCCAAGCGAAACTCCAACTCCAAAGGTGAGTCTCGAAAGCTGAACTACTCAGTCTGACCCGAGTGTAAAGCAAAAAACACAAGACACTCGAGTCAGGATTAACATTCTTATATTAATAAATCCAACTCAAGTGAAATAGCAATTGAAATACAAGTAACTCAAAGGATGTTTGGAATAACCATCCTTTAAGGATCCGTTAAACTATCTACTATGTAGTAGTGTACGATAAGTAGATAATGTCTATCAGTAATAATAAGATATCAAAATAGCGTTAAGTCATGGCCCATTCCACCCTTAACACATTTTTATTCCCAAAAGCATATACAAGACCGTAGTTTCCCCAAAACCGGAAGTCGCCAGAGGGCAATCCATATACTAAAGGTACAAATCAAAATCGTAGTGGTCGCGCATAAATGGAATACAAGTATGACAAGGCACATGAGGCAATACCCAAGGTAGTGATACTACCGTTCGCCTGATCCAGACTGGTGAGAACGCAACGCCGCAGCGTCCGCAACACCGTGAAACAACACTCCCAAAATCAAGGGTGCACCAATCGACAACAAGTATAAGTAGTTCGAAGAAGTGTGTCCACTTGAGGTAGCTAATCCTCCATTGGCCCGGCACAACTCCTGTTTTAGTCATTTCCAATTTGACACAAGTGTCAAGGCTATCCATCATCGTTCTCTTTCTACAGTCATCACGAACATCATTCCAACCACTTCATTCTGGATCATCACTCCGCGTATAGTTATTAAAGTGGTTTTCGGTTTAGATAGAGAGTATATCCATAATCGAATTCCGGTCTCTTTAATAACTTCCGTAATTATTACATCGATTGGTCGTTTATATATTTCAAAAACCAAATCAAATTCAATTTCAATTTCAAATTCGTAAACCAACATTTCATTTGTCTTTCAAAACCAATTTCCAATAATTCACGTTTCAAAACATCCAAATTATCCTTTCAAGATCTTATAATTCAATCTCAATTTCCTTTAAAACAATTCAAGTATTGATTCAAGTTCGTATATAGGTTCCATTCCAAAATCATTTAAATTAATTTAATTTAACATTTAAATCAATTTAAATTCATTTATCGATTTCATTCAATATTCATTAAGTAAATTTTCCATTCAAAACGATTTCTATTAGACTTCCAATTCATTAAATCCATTATTTAAATTCAACTTCATTTTATCAAAACTTACAAATTGAATTAAATTAAATTCATCAAATCAAATTCTTTAAATTTCAAGTCTTACATTATTTCCATAAATCGCATTTTATTTCTTGTTAAAGAAATTCCATTTCACTTATTTACTTCCTTAAATAATTTCCCAAAAACTTAATTAATAAAGAAACTCAATTTCAATTATTTACGAAGTAAAAATTTACTTATTCAAAAGTTCAATTTTACTTATTAATGAATTCAATTCAATTTAATCATTAAATAATTCAATCTTATTTAATTATTAAATAATTCAAAACTTAATTATTAAATAATTTCAAAGTTTAATAATTCCAAACTTAATTATAATTTCAAACTTGATTATTAAATCATTTCAAAGTTTAATAATTTCAAACTTAATTATAATTTCAAACTTGATTATTAAATCATTTCAAAGTTTAATAATTTCAAACTTAATTATAATTTCAAAATTTATTTATTATATCATTTCAAAGTTTAATAATTTCAAACTTAATTATAATTTCAAACTTTATTCAATCATTTCTCAAATTAAATAACATTGTTTCATCAATTACATTGTTAATATTTTGTTTCAGATTATTATATAATAACAATTTTCTTTTATTAAAATTCACATTTCAACTTCATTTGAAAACCATATTATTTATTCAAATAAAATCTTTGTTTTATTTTTAAATCAAATTATTGACCAATCGGGTTTTATTTAATTTCCTATCCTATGTCAAAGTTCAATTTTGGGTATTTATCATTTCAACCCGATTCCAATTCAATTCAAAAATCAAAACATAACAAAGGGAACTTGCAGTGTGATAACTGGGATGGTGTCAAAGTAAATAAACAAGCAATAACAACAATCAATATCAATCCAATAATCAATTCAAATAATCCCGAAATAACCGTATTAATTCGCATTGTTATTTGTGCGAATTAATATAATTATTTCTAGAATCTACACTATCATTTCATGTAGATTAAAGATTGCTACATTACGGTTTTCACTTGTCATCTATTTACAATTTCATACATCATCAATTTAACAACATACATTCAGTGGTTCAAAGTGTAATTAAACAAATCCTACGTGTTAATAAAGTTAACAGTTAAAGGGGTCATATTATACAAATGTCAGTTAATCAAATTTAACATTTGACTATCCTATATCAAGTTCAATCGCATACTATTTATCATTTTAACATTAACAATTTAACGTCCAATGTAAACATCAACAATCAATCAATTATCAATCAAACAGGATTATCATTTCATAAATAACAGATAGTGGTGTCAGATGTCACAGGTGAACTGGTACAGGTAATAACAGTGTAAATATCTAACAGCAGCATATTTCAATTGTCGTTTCAATTGAAATCAAATTTAATAAATAAAAGAACGTTAATCGTGAGTGAGTGCTCACCTTTCGAGGCTAGAGAGATTACAGAAGATGATACGGGTACGCACACTGATACGGATACTGAAATTGAATTTCGCATCCAAGCAAAGCAAAATCGGCACGAATTTCAACGATCAAAGCTGATTGGCCCGAATTGATGACACAGATTAGATCAGAACTGGAACGATGAGTATAAACGGTATAAGCGAGCTTATATAACCATCTATAACTATATATACATATGAAATTCATATATTTAAATTCAGACACAATAAATTTAATATGCATGCGTTACAAACATATATATTAAAATCAAACTTACTTTAAAAAAGAAAACCCAATTTAAAACAATATACATAATGTTTAAATTAAATAGTTAATCCTAAAGCATATTATACCAAAATTTACGGTGACAACCAACATTACTAGCAGACTATGATTTTATACAAGTGCATATATAAAAAAAATGTACGCATATTAAGATAAATATAATATAGCTGGTCTATAGCACACACAAACTTACATATTATACAACTAACCCATATTACATACGTCATATGTATATTAATACATATACACACTAGAGGACGAACAAAATATAGATAGTTGCATACAAAATATATAGGCTGTAAAAAAAAATCTACACAACACACGATAAGCAAACTCTTATAACTACATACATGTGAACTGACCTTCCTGACATGTAAATTATACAAGTAAGATCTATACGCACCTACCTATTAAAATAGCATATCATACTACTTTAATATTTACATGTAATTTAAAACTCATTTCTCTCTGTATATAACAAAAGTTGTATATTTGTGGGCAAAAGGCTCCAAGTTCTTTGAAATAATGGAAATGACGCAAGTATTTTGAAGGCAGTTTAATCAGGGCTATTAGAAGACTAGAGGAAATTTTTGCAGCAGCTAATTTTAGCAGCAAAGTCTATAGGCGAAACTCAACTGGAATCAAAATTTGAAGAAGCAGTTTCAAAAATAAAAGGGATATTGTATTCGCTGCATCATTGTATTTGTAATTTGATGCATTTACTTATCAATGAAATTCAGCCAAGTTTTGTACTTTAGGTCTTCAGGTGAATAGCCTTCAAAGATGCTATTAACTAATTGTAATCATATTTTTCGTTTGCTATTTGTAACAAACAATAAAAGGTAGTCATATTTTCAGTAATTTAGTCATTAAACTGTTATGTTACAATTTTGCTGTTTAAATTTTTACAAGAATATGAATATGGATTGAGTTATATTAGTAAAAAAAATGTAATCAACAGTATATTACCAATCTATTAACAAGAGGCGCGGTTGCAAGGAATGGTGAAGCGGAGTAAGTGCACGGGCGGTGAAGAGGTTGTAGTGGAGGCTCTGTTTGCATGAGCTCGAGTGGGCAAACAGGCAGTGGTGGTCGGAGTCTGGACAGGCGCGGTCGTTGATTGCGTTCGAAGTTGTGGAGGTTCCATGCAGAGGCCAGCTGAACGTGGAGCTCGGGATGGAAGAAGCCAGGCAAAGTCAAGGCTCGGCCTCGATGGAATTGAAGAGGTATGGTTCAGGTTCGGGTTTGGCGGGAAGATGCGGGTTCTAAGTGTTAGTCTATAGGATAATGGTTTTGATGACAACAACTATATAAGTGTTATAAAATATATATGTGCAGGAAATCTATATGCAGGTATCAACAAAAGAAGACTGTACAGTAAAGAAGACAAAGATCAAGAGTTCAAGATTGAAGACTCATGAGATTCAAGATATTCAAGAGTTCAAGACAAATAATATAGTTAGGTTAGATATTTGTTAAAACTCCTTGAAAGCACTATCATTCTTTTTTATCCAATTTACTCGTGGAATGGAATCCACTTCGTTCTTGTTAAAGGGATGGAACCCTAGTGAGATGGAACTCACGAAATATCTAGTGGAACGGATAGTAGCCCTATTTTGTTATCCACTAATTTTGATTCAAAATGATTTTCAAAATTATCTCTTGTTTCATAAAATGATTTTCAAATATTCCTTTTCAAAAGAAAAACCTTCGTTCGCATTTCCAAAAATGTTTTAGCCTCAAAATCATATTTATCATTTTGTTATATTTTGATTTCAAAATTGTCCTTGATATTTTAGCCTCAAAATCTATTTTAATATTATATTTACTTTAGTTTATTTACCTTGATTTTAAATATATATTAGTATATATACATATATATATATTCATAAGTATTTCTACTTCTAAATACCTTCTACAAATACATAGAGTCCATTTGAATAAAGTTGCATATGTTTTAAATCATCATTTTCAAAGAAAAGCAAATCATCATTTTTACTAGACCATGTCGACATCATAGTTACTCGTCATGTCGACATGCTTCCCGTTATAGCAAAGGTTGTTTTCAAAAGAAGTGTCTATTCGTTTAAATCTCTTTGAATGGACACATCCATTCATTCTCTATAAATAGAGACTGTTATGGACGTTTTCCAGTAACTACTTTCTTTATTTTCTCTCCTCTTTATTCTCTTATCTTATTTTCTAATCATCCTATCCATATTCTGCCAAAATCTTAAGTGAATCAAACCAGAATATCTCTAGTTTGATTCTCTGCCACTCTCTTCAAAGAATCTCAGTGCTTATTAGAGTTATAGATACATTTGTACTCAAAGAAACTTGTTTAGGGTTATAAAGGTGTGATCGTGTCCTTGGAAATCGATCGGGTGAACTTGTGTCCTGTGAATCAAGTGGTTCTACCCAGAGACCTGAGAATCTGGAGGGTGTACCTCGTTGCCTTGGAATTGAGGGATTGTAATCTAGATTATTATTGAATAGAAAGCCGTACGAGTTGTGCGGGACTGGATGTAGGGTAACACCGAACCAGTATAAAATTCCTGGTGTGTTCTTTCCTTTACTTGCTTTTTATTTATATTTGCATCTGTTTGTGATTCTGTGATTTGATCTGTGATTGTGTATTTGCATTAAGTTAATTAAATCAATTTAAATCAAAGAAGTTTTAAAGAAATTCTTAAAACACTATTCACCCCCCTCTAGTGTTAAATAGCCTTAAGATCATCTTCCGCGTCCCTGTCATTTGGTATCAGAGCAAGTTTTTCAAAGTATTCATAACCTGATTTTTGAAAAGTAACAATGGCTACCAACACTGGTATTTCTAGTTCATTTGTAGAGGGTCAGTCCACTGCCAGACCACCACTTTTCAATGGCAGTAACTATGCATATTGGGCATGTAGAATGAAGATATATTTACAATCTATTAGTTTAGAAACATGGAATATGACACAAACTGAATACACTGAGCCCACAACTGATTTTTCTCAATGGACGACCGTTCAAAGAGAAGTGGCTCAAAACAATTCAAAAGCCATGAATATTTTATTTTGTTCACTAGATAGAAATGAATTTAATAGGGTATCTGTTTGTAAAACTGCATATGAAATCTGGAAAACTCTGCAAGTTACTCATGAAGGAACAAGCAAAGTTAAACAGACCAAAATTTCTATTCTTACTAATCAATTTCAATTATTTAAGATGTTGCCTAGTGAATCTATTCCAGATATGTATAGTCGTTTTCAGGATATTGTTCATTCACTAGTATCTTTGGGAAAAGCAATCTCCGAAGAAGATCAAGTCAGGAAAATTCTGAATTCACTCACTCCAGAATGGGATCTGAAGACACTGGCGATTGAAGAAGCAAATAACATCAGTACCTTAAAGATTGATGAATTAATTGGAAATCTGATGTCATATGAAGTTCAAATTCAGGAAAGAAGGGAGAATAAGTCATCAGAAAAAAAGTCCATTGCCTTTAATGCACTAACTGGTGAATCAGACTCTAGTGATGATGATGAAGAAATAGCTTTCATGACAAGAAACTTTCGAAAATTCTTGAAGTATAGAAAAATGAATAATCACAAGAGAAAAAGTTTTGGAAATAACACTGAATCACTCAACAACATCAAATGCTTCAATTGCAATGAGTTTGGTCATTATCAAAGAGACTGTCCACATCAAGAAAAGCAAACTCCTCAATCAAACAAAGAATATTCAAAGAAAAGAAAGAAAGCATTTGCAGCAACACTGGATGATTCAGATACGTCCTCAAGTGATGATGAACAGAAAACAGAATTGGCAAATATGTGTTTTATGACAACTCAGAATTCAGATAATCAGGATGATATGGAACTCAAACAAGGTACACGTTTACTATTTTAATTGGTTGAAAATTGGTTGCTTAGAATAGTTTATTAATTAAGTATATAATTGATTTTATTAACTTAAAATTTTTCAAATATCTTTTAAAAATTTATAAAATATTATTTTTATATATTTTCTGTATAATATATTTTCAAAATATATTCAGACAATAGTCATAATATATATAAGTATATATATATATATATAAATCTTGTACATGCTTGAAATCATTTTTGCAAAATCTGATGTGCATGTCGACATGGCACTTATTGGTAATGTCGACATACCTGTAGCAAATCAGATTTCTAAATTTGAATTCAAAATTCAAATTTCCCTCCACCTTTTCACTAACTCCTATGTTCTGAATAGTTATGACTCTTTGACCAGAGAATCCACCTATTCAACCTCTTTATATCTATCTTCTATCAACACTTATCTCCATCTTCAATTCAAATTCAAAACAACTTTTATCTTCAAACACTCTTATCTCTTCAAAAATGGCATCCACTAGCAACGTAGCCGGAATGAGGCTGTCAAAAGCCACCAAAGATCATCTCTACAATAATAGAGATGCCATACTTGCATACATTAATTATGCAACTTATGGAAAAGTTCATTCGGGTAGTTTTGCTATTTTTAATGACTTCGCTTCTTATGAAATTGATGCTCTCTTTCAAAACAATGGTATTCTAAGCTTGGTTGACAATAACCAAAATGATTTTGTTTGCTATCCAAACCTTGTCAAAATGTTTTATGCAAATTTAAATCGTGGTTTTTATAATGGAAGGGATGATGAAGTGTGGAGTAGTGTCAAGGGGACACAAATTGTTTTGGATACCGATGTTTTAGGAACCATACTTGAGTGTAAAAGTACCGGTTCCAATCTTTCTTCTTTTGAAATCAAGGAAACCGATCGTGAAACTTTTCACAATATTTTTGAGGAAGAAATGGATTTCAAAAACAAATTTTTTCGACCAAAAGCTCGTATTGTTAATCTTCTCCTTCAACGCACTATTACTCCGAGATCGGGAAATTACAATAACCCGACTCAAAAAGTGTGTAAGGCTCTTTTTGCAATTTTTGGAAATTATGATATTAATTGGGCACAAGTTATCTTGGATGAACTTCGTCACAAAAACTTGGATTCGGGAGAGAATGCATTATATCATGGAATATACCTCACTAGAATTTTTAATTACTTTGGAGTGGATATGAGAGGTGAAGAATTCTTTCCAAGAAAGGTTTTTAATCATTCCAATATTTCACTTATGAAAATTCCGCACGTGTTTCAACCATACGAAACACTAACGGAAAAAGAAGCACGATTGGGGTATGAGGAAATGCAAGAAGATGAGGAGGAAGAAGAAGAAGAGGAAGAGGAGGAAGAAGAAGGTGAAGAAGAAGAAGGTGAGGAAGAAGAAGAGGAAGAAAGTGAAGAAACTTCCTTAGAGAGTATTGATTTTCCCACACGACCATCAAACAAGATTCTCCTTCACAATCAACGAGTAATTGTAAAAAATCAAAAAGCTCTCAAACACTCCGTAAACAAAAAATTGGACAAAATGTCCAATACTATGAACAAGTTCTTCTCCAAAGTCAACAAGAAGCTTAATATCTCATCATCTCCATCCTCATCTACTAGTTTCTAGAGTTTACTTTTTGTATATCAATGAAATTTGGTATATTGAAAGTTGTATCTTTATGTTTTCTCTATGAGATTCATGTACTTCTCTGTTCTAGTATGAAATGAAGCTTATTCTCTGTTTATCTTACTGTCACTCTTATTTATATCAAGTAATATATATATAAATCATATGTATATACACTGAAAATTCAAAAATAAGATGTGCAAAATCTGCTATGTATGTCGACATACTGTATAGAGGTCATGTCGACATATACTGGTAATATTCTGAATGGACATTTCAATTTGAAATTCAAAATAACTCCTTATGTCTATTCATTTCAAACGACTTTCCTGTCTATTTAAGTCCTATTTTCTTCCAGAAAACTTCTCATAACTTCTCTCTACTCTTATCTACTTATTTTCTTCTTACTTATCGTCAAAATGGCGTCATCCTCTTCAAATCTAAGTGATAATCTTGAAGAGACTCTCAAATCCTTCAAAGACATTCTTACTTTTATTCTACGAAATCAGAGGCACTTAGAACTGAGTCAAATGCAGATGATAAAGGAACAAGAAAGGCATTTCGATGCACTACGATGGATGATCTCCGCTCTCAACAAAGAGGATCTCCAAGTAAATCCACCGAAGACATTGCTCCAGGACGATGAAGATTGGGAAGTAATCAAAGCGGATCCCATCTTTGGAAAAGAGGGATGGGTTGAAGTTCCACGTAACATTTAACTTGTTTGATTTGGTTTAAAAATTGATTTGATTTGAAATACTTGATTTGGTTTTAAACATGGTTGATTTATGATAACTTACTATATTGATTATGTAATAAGACATAAATAGGTGTGCTTATGTTTGATTGATTTGTCTACTTATTGTATGCATTTTCTTTTCATTTAACAGTTATGTATATAGTAATATGAATAAAATAATCTATGGTTACACGTATTATTCTCATTCTTATATTACTCATATATATCATTCTGAGTATACAATATTTAGCATTGTTATATCTAGTTTCAGTATTATTAATGATAACACTATCATTAATATCATAGATTTAGGGGGAGTTAATGTCATTTTTTTTGTTGATGACAAAGGGGGAGAAGTATAAAATAGGTTAGTTAGGCATAGATTAAGGGGGAGTTATTAGATTTAGGGGGAGTTATAAGGAGAATATAAATATTTTATAAACAAAGGTTGTCATCATCAAAAAGGGGGAGAATGTTAGTCTATAGGATAATGGTTTTGATGACAACAACTATAGAAGTGTTATAAAATATATATGTGCAGGAAATCTATATGCAGGTATCAACAAAAGAAGACTGTACAGTAAAGAAGACAAAGATCAAGAGTTCAAGATTGAAGACTCATGAGATTCAAGATATTCAAGAGTTCAAGATTGAAGACTCATGAGATTCAAGATATTCAAGAGTTCAAGACAAATAATATAGTTAGGTTAGATATTTGTTAAAACTCCTTGAAAGCACTATCATTCTTTTTTATCCAATTTACTCGTGGAATGGAATCCACTTCGTTCTTGTTAAAGGGATGGAACCCTAGTGAGATGGAACTCACGAAATATCTAGTGGAACGGATAGTAGCCCTATTTTGTTATCCACTAATTTTGATTCAAAATGATTTTCAAAATTATCTCTTGTTTCATAAAATGATTTTCAAATATTCCTTTTCAAAAGAAAAACCTTCGTTCGCATTTCCAAAAATGTTTTAGCCTCAAAATCATATTTATCATTTTGTTATATTTTGATTTCAAAATTGTCCTTGATATTTTAGCCTCAAAATCTATTTTAATATTATATTTACTTTAGTTTATTTACCTCGATTTTAAATATATTTTAGTATATATACATATATATATTCATAAGTATTTCTACTTCTAAATACCTTCTACAAATACATAGAGTCCATTTGAATAAAGTTGCATATGTTTTAAATCATCATTTTCAAAGAAAAGCAAATCATCATTTTTACTAGACCATGTCGACATCATAGTTACTCGTCATGTCGACATGCTTCCCGTTATAGCAAAGGTTGTTTTCAAAAGAAGTGTCTATTCGTTTAAATCTCTTTGAATGGACACATCCATTCATTCTCTATAAATAGAGACTGTTATGGACGTTTTCCAGTAACTATTTTCTTTATTTTCTCTCCTCTTTATTCTCTTATCTTATTTTCTAATCATCCTATCCATATTCTGCCGAAATCTTAAGTGAATCAAACCAGAATATCTCTAGTTTGATTCTCTGCCACTCTCTTCAAAGAATCTCAGTGCTTATCAGAGTTATAGATACATTTGTACTCAAAGAAACTTGTTTAGGGTTATAAAGGTGTGATCGTGTCCTTGGAAATCGATCGGGTGAACTTGTGTCCTGTGAATCAAGTGGTTCTACCCAGAGACCTGAGAATCTGGAGGGTGTACCTCGTTGCCTTGGAATTGAGGGATTGTAATCTAGATTATTATTGAATAGAAAGCCGTACGAGTTGTGCGGGACTGATGTAGGGTAACACCGAACCAGTATAAAATTCCTGGTGTGTTCTTTCCTTTACTTGCTTTTTATTTATATTTGCATCTGTTTGTGATTCTGTGATTTGATCTGTGATTGTGTATTTGCATTAAGTTAATTAAATCAATTTAAATCAAAGAAGTTTTAAAGAAATTCTTAAAACACTATTCACCCCCCCTCTAGTGTTAAATAGCCTTAAGATCATCTTCCGCGTCCCTGTCACTAAGGTGGCCATGCGGTGCTGTGTTGGAAGGTGGAGGAAGAGAGGGGATGCACAAGGTGTTTGGCTAAAAGTGGTCATGGCGACAGGTTGCCGGAGCTGGAGATGCGGTGGCATGTGGTTTCAGGTCAGTGGACCGTGAGGGTTGCTGGGTGGAGCTAGTCGAGTGGAAGCTTGTGGAAAAGGAGGCAGACACAATGGAGATACTGACGTTCATATGGAGAATGATGTAGGTGAGGAGAAAAATGAGCATGAGGGTGGTTAACGGTCGGCAGAGGGGAGAAGGAAGTGGGGTGTTAGTGGATCTGCAGTTGCTTTGGAGACTAGTTGATGTAAATAAAAGAGAGGCCAAAATGTATCAAAATAAAGAAGGGGAAAGGCTTCAGAGAAAAACTATATAAAAGTAATAGCTGTCACTTTAAATAAATACCTCCTATGTATTCCACATGAAACAGTTCAATGTTCACAAATAGTCAGAGCAGAAATGCATCGGGAACAACTATCAACCAAATGCGAATAGTCACGGTCAATAATTAAATTTGGAAATATTAAAAGCCGTGCTCATTTATTTTTCAGCCGTTGCACAAGTGAATGGACATCGAAAACTCAAAGGACCAAAACGGATACCGATACGGCTAGCCGTTTCACGTTTCCGTTGTGTACCGGATTTCAAAACACATAAATAAATATACCATACAGATTAACACGACGAGACGGTCAAAACGGTATAAAGATATCAGCGGTATGATTGAATTATAAAATTCAAATTTTCTAATAGCGGGAAATGCGAGAAAAACAATGAAAAATAAGATCGACGGAGCCAAAGATGTCCTAATTTGGAAAAACGACAAACTAACATCTTGCTCAGAAGATGGTTTAGAATTTTTCTATGTAAAAATATTTAGGTTTCGGAAACATTTTATTTTCATTGCTTTTTAACTGATTAAATTGAAGTGAATTTACGCGCGAAATAAACTTTCATATTTTCGGACGAAAATTTACCAGTCACTATGTTTAACTAGACGTATTCCAAATATTAAATTTTTATTTCAAAATTTTATCGTTTAAAGTTTCACAAAATTTCAACTAATTACGTTATTAAAATAGTTGAAATTTACGGGTCGTTACAGATAGTTCCATTGTGTAAATAATTTTTTGCAAGTGCATTGTTAGGGATGCTAGTGCTAGCTTTCTGGTTGTATGTTTGTAGATGGTTAAGGATGATACCATTCTTCACCCAAGGAGTGTGCCAGAATTTATGTTTGCTGAGAGGAGTGACTTTAAAAGTGACCATGGACAGTAAGTCATTTCTGAGTTTGAGAAGAGTTGTAAGGGTCCAACTAGAGGAGCAGTTGATGTCCATGGTCTAAAAGTTACTACCTTTGATCTGATAATTCAACATCCAGGATGCCCACAGTAAGTGATCAGGTATTAAAAGGTTATTAAAATGCTTGGAGGGAGCAGCTTTGTTCCAAAGTAATAGGTTGAGAATTCCCAAACCACCAGCAGATCTAGGCCTGTTTATTTTGTGGTAACTGTAGGGAATATGTTTTCTTGAAAAATAATCTCCATGCCACAAGAAGTGATTGAAAGCCTTGTTTAACATGGACAAGAACTTCTTTGGGAGAATGAAAGTTCTGGAGATGTAAGACACCATGGCAACAACAATAGAATTTATTACAGTAAGGCGACAACTTGAGAGAGGAGTTGAGTAGGCCATTTATTCAGTTTGCAAGTGATGGACTCAAAAAGTGGCAAGCAATGATAGTTAAGTATTATTTTGTTTATTTTATATATCTATCTTTAATAATAGTTGTAATAGCTTTGGTGTCGCACTTTTTTGTTATCAACGTGAACTACCAAAAATGCCCCCATATATATTATCAAATCTAATCACTTAAAATTAGGATCTAATATTAAACTTCTTTTACAAATTCAAATGCCCATAAAAGTAGGATCTAACAATTAAACATGCTTTACGAATTCAAAACGCTTTTAAAAATAGTATCTAAAATTAAACTTTCTTTACAAATTCAAAACACTTCTTTACAAATATACAAATCTTAATATCACATGAAAATAAAAAGCATGTTTTTATTAATTTAAACATATAAAATTTATATGGAAAACGATTCATGCGCAAAGCGCGTGCAGTAACACTCGTTTGAATAATCTATTTTATCTTATATTATTATTCCGATATTTCTTTCTTGTTTATGGAATAATAATTATATAATTGATTCACCATTGAGTTGGATTTGTTTGGTATTTTATTATGATACGGTGATGACATCCTTGTTGTGATTTTATTGTATTTATTCTGTGTAATGAGAAATCTGAATAAACGGTTTAATGATACCGTCTGGTATGAGACTTTTGGTATCACTTTGCCAGTTATTCTTTGAACTCGTTATATAGAATAAAGAAGGGCGAGTGTGATGTGTAACGGTCAGGATTTTCGATCCTCGAAAATCGACACTAATACATCCTCGGTATTCACGTGCCACAAATTCAAGTGCTGGAAAAACCGATTGTTATAGGGGAAGAAAGAAGAAATAAGAAGAGAAACACTACACCAAAACAGGCAAATCCTAACATTTATAAGTGTTATAAATAATTTCAGTAACACTTTTTAAGTGTTACTAATGGACTGTGAGGAATGAAGCGGCCAAATTTGTGACACTTATAAGTGTTACGAACATACGTATTACTAACACTTATAAGTGTTGGTATAGAAATATGCGGTGATGCTTATAAGTGTTGGTACAGAAATATGCGGTAATGCTTATAAGTGTTGGTACAGAAATATCCGGTGACGCTTATAAGTGTTGGTATAGAAATATACGGTAACGCTTATAAGTGTTGGAAAATGATTATTTAGTAACAATTAATGTTTAATTCTTAAAACAAATGAATATAATATCTCATAAATGATGATGTCCATATCATATATAATTCATCATATCAATTCAATATGAAGTCTAAAATGCTTCCATATCTCAAATGCAACAATATCATATTTAGACAATACTATAATATGAGCTACAAACTTTCTAATTTCAAAATACCACAATATCATATCCAAATTTCAAAATACCACAATATCATATCCAAATTTCAAAATACCACAATATCATATCCAAATTACAATAGAATTTTAGATACTGCGAAGACGAAACACAGGCCATATCACAAAGCCCCCATCTGAAAATTCACAAAGCTTGTGGTGCCCATTTTGAGGACCATCGTAAATTGGTGCTTCCGGTTCTAAAACTTCTGTTATCCAAACAACTTTCTCAATATTTGGAACTATCTCTCTGAAATGACACATAGTTTGTGTTCCATTATAACCTTTTGCTACATCCTTCTTCGTATCCTATGATAGTAGCATTACAAATTGTTTACCTCTTGTAGATGATCCAACATCATTTGACGGAATACTAGCAACTCCAATATTCGAAGGAGATTTATTCAAGTTAGAAGCGGTTTCAGTCATAGGCATCACATTACCACCATTAAGATTTTGTTGTAACCCCGGTACCATAGTTAAGAAAGATGAAGCAAATGATTTAAGAGCCTCATTGATTTGGCTCGACACTTGATTTGCCACTTGATTTGCAACTTGATTTGCCACTTGGTTTTGTAATTCCGATGACCATTGACGAAAATCTTCCTTTTTATTTTTATCAGCAATTGCTTTTGAAGCTTGCATCAACTTTACTTATTTTGTAGAGGAAGTGGAGCTAATTGCACGACAATAGTTTTTCTTTCTATCGGACCCAAAAACTTTAGAGATGGGATCGTTGTCAAGGTCGTATGTGTTTGCTTCCTCGTTACCGCTACATTCCAACTTCTGTTTTTCTTGCTCTTCCTCCACAAGCGCCTGCATTCAATGTTCAAAGGGCAGTTTTCGATAAACCCAAAAGTAATATATCATTTTGAGTTACCAAAAACACTGTTACCACAAATCAAGTAGTTAAACATGATTCCAAGCAATAGATTGATGGGTTAGAATGTTGCACTCATGTGGCATTTCAAGATCTAATATTAGTGAACAACATTGGTTGCAAGGGGCATGCTAAAAATATAAGTTGAAAGGCACAGTTAAGGTGAAGTGATTCAACAGTTTATATCCAAAAATAACCAAACAATTCAAAGCAATGTCAGAAAATGCTAGGAGAATGCACGGTGTATACTAAAAAAATGGGTATATATAATTTTATAAAGCAATATTTGACCAACACATTGAATGATAAAAAGAGGATCTAAAATTCTAAGGTGAAATCGCCTTTAAAATAAACAGTAAAGCATACCTTGTTTATCAGTTAAAATATGGTCTATCCCGCATAATGACAAATCAAATAATATCTACATAGGCCACCCTGACTCTATCCCTTTTTTATTTATTTTCTTGCTAAAATATCACCAACTTGCACAGAAAGTCTGATAGCAGAACACTTTGCACTCATTTATATGGAATATAACTCGTTTGTATGATGACCTTAGTATCAACTATCAACCCATAATTCACTAATAGGTAAAAAAATTCCATGAATACCAAATTGAAAACAGTGTCCTTCTGAAAGCAATTCTTTTTTAATATAAACAGATTTAAATCAAGGACAGTGTTATTTTTTAATATTTTCAGATACTATAATAAGTTGAGGTGAGTAATTAGTTGACAACTCTAGTTACCTGGTTACATGGGTAGCAGATAATTAATGGATAAATGCCTCAGATTGACCAAAATTGCACGCAATTTGACTGGTAGTGATAGGATATCTTGATATTGTTAAGATAAAAGATAATTCTAGCATTTGCATTAATTTACACTGATTTCAAAATATATCATAAAACAGAATACCTGAAATTTGTAACACAGACTGAGTGAAATCCCACATCTAAAGTAGTTCGACATGCTATAGGAACAACATCAGAGACATGTATCAATGTAAGCATACGATACATATAGATTTTCATTCCCTGATGGTTTCAGTAAGTAACTAATAGATTTTGCAACTTAGTATATAGTTTACCGTGCAGATGTCTAAAACCTGACATTAAAAATGTTCGTAGAAGACATCCAAAAACTTCATGGAGGAAGAATGAATATTTTAAATAATTTCAAGATATGGAACTATAACCCAAAAGGGCGTCCAATGCTTAGTCAAATAAGATTTGAGAAAATGAAAACTGAAAAGTCTTTATTGCTATTTTCCAGATAATAATCTCATAATACAAAATGCAGTCTTGCTTTCTTATTTATACAGGAATGCAAAGGAAAAGAGGGAATGGGTCAAAACAAAGTCCAGCCCAAATAGAAAAAGAAAACAGATAAGGAGAGGCGGTCCGCATCATATAGAACCGAAGTCTTGATATCCCCCTTCAAATAGAACTAGGGTTTCTCAGCAGCCTTCATTTCATTCTCTTCATTGCTCTCCTCGTCCCCATTAACGATACATAAGAAATCTCTGAATCTAGCAAAGTTTTTGTTGGATAGAGCCTTGGTCAGAACGTCTGCCTTTTGAAATAGTGATGGTACATGGTTGACTTGAAGCTTTCCAGCTTCGGTTCTTTCGCGAACAAAGTGAAGGTCCACTTCCATGTGTTTGGTCCTCAAGTGTTGCACTGGATTCATCGAGAGGGATATAGTGCTCATATTATCGCACCAGACTGTGGGAATTTTAGCTGATTGAAGCCCTAATTCAGAAATTAGGCTTTCCATTCACATTATCTCAGCCGTGACACTGGCTAAGGCCCTGTACTCCGCTTCCGTACTTGATCTAGAGATTGTGGGTTGCTTTTTGGTACACCAAGATACAGGATTGGATCCAAGATAGATGCAGTGCCCTGTGGTGGACTTGCGATCGTCTAGATCACTCGCCCAGTCAGCATCACTGTAAGCCTGTATCGTAATCTCTTTGCTTGATTTCAATAGCAACCCGAAATTAATTGTACCCCTTAAATATCTCAATATACGTTTAACTGCTTTCCAGTGAGTGTCTAAGGGTCTTTGCATATGTTGACAAACTCTGTTTACACTATAGCAGATTTCTGGTCGTGTGATAGTAACG
Organism: Allium fistulosum; assembly: GCA_030737815.1. Lineage (NCBI taxonomy): Eukaryota > Viridiplantae > Streptophyta > Magnoliopsida > Asparagales > Amaryllidaceae > Allium > Allium fistulosum. Next base: position 698,576,408 of record CM060904.1, read on the forward strand.
TATTGTAGTGCACCGACGATACTTCTATATTGCTTGATGTTATTTATAGCCTCACCTATATGTTTGGATGGATGTAAATTACTTGTCATAGGGGTGGCAAGTGGTTTTTCCTTATCCATGTTAGCCCTGATTAGGATTTCAGATATGTATTGCTTTTGAGATAAGAATAAGCTTGAATCAGATTTTCTCTGCACATGTATCCCCAGGAATTGATTGATTTCTCCCAGGTCTTTAATCGCAAAATGTTTATCTAGGAGAATGACCACTTGATTTATCTCTTCCATGTTATCACCACTAATAAGAATATCATCTACATAAACTAATATGTAGATGATATTTTGACCTCTCTTTCTGGTATATAGTGAGTTGTCTGACTTGGTTGCATCAAAAACCATATTGCCTAGAGTAACTTTTAGTTTCTCATACCATGCCCTTGAGGCCTGCTTTAGACCATAGATAGCCTTGTGTAATTTGCATACATGTGTACTGTGAGTTGCAGAACAGTATCCCATTGGCTGTTGCATGTACACATCTTCCTGAAGCTCACCATTTAAAAAAGCATTATGTACATCTAGCTGCTTGATTCTCCAATGCTTGTGCAATGCAACTGTCATGATTATACTTATAGTAGCTGGTTTGATAACTGGTGAGAATGTTTCCTTAAAATCAAAACCAAATTGTTGTGTGTTCCCCTTTGCAACTAATCTGGCCTTGTATTTAGCTATACTGCCATTAGTGTTTCTCTTGATTTTGTATGTCCATTTGCTTCCCACAATGTTTTTATGCTTTGGGGGTGTGACCAAACTCCATGTTTTGTTTTTAATTAAAGCATTATACTCTTCATCCATAGCCCTTCTCCATTCTTCATCTTTTACAGCTTGATCATAATTAGTTGGTTCAACCTTATTGAGTACAGCTGCATATACCTTAGGCTTAAAGATCCCACTTTTAGACCTAGTAACCATAGGATGTTCAGCCCTTGGTTGTGTTTGAACCATGTTTTTACTGTGACTGTCAGTGTTTTCAGTCGTTGAATCCCCATTATGATCATCAGTTGTTTTTGTTGTTGAGTAGTCATTTTCATCATGTTCATCCCCTGTCTGCTGTTCCTGGTTGATGTGAGTGCTATGATGAATGTTGTTTGAATCTGATTTGTCTGAACCGTGACCAACTTTTGTGCTAGTGATAGATGTTTCTCCTGGTTGATGATCATTGCCACCATCTTGAATGTCACTTGCCAATTCAGTTAGTTCTGGAATTGTTGGTACATATACAACTTTTCTACTTGTTGGTTGTTTTCCTTTACACTTTCTGCAAATGGAAAAACATTTTCATTAAAGACAACATGCCTTGAAATATATATTCTGCCATTTTTATCTAAGCATTTGTACCCCTTTTGATTATATGCATAACCTAAAAAGGTACAAGCACTTGATCTCAAGCTTAATTTATGCTTGTTATATGGCCTGAGATAAGGGAAGCACAAACAGCCAAACATTTTCATGTGATTATAATCAGGCTAAACTTTATGCAATCTCTCATATGGGGATTGTTTATTTAGTAATCTCGTGGGTACCCTATTTATGAGATACACTACAGTGGCAAATGCCTCTTTCCAGTATCTCATAGGTAGTGACCCCTGAGATAACAGAGTTAATCCTGTTTCAACTATGTGTCTGTGTTTCCTTTCGACCAAGCCATTCTGTTCTAATGTGTGTGGACAGGTGGTCATATGTATTATCCCTTTACTGTCAAGAAATGCTTTTAAGGGCTTGAACTCACCACCACCATCAGTTTCCAAAACTTTAATTTTACTGCCATATTGATTTTCAGCATAAATGATGAAATGTTTAATTGCATTATATGTATCTGACTTGTTCTTGAGAAAATATATCCATGTGAATCTAGTACAAGCATCAACAAGTGAGAGATAGTACCTGTCTCCTTGTGTTGATGATAGGGGGGCTGGACCCCAAAGATCTGCAGCCACCAAATTCAGTGGCTCATGATATACTGTTTCTGATTTACTAAAGCCAACTTGTGACTTTTTCCTTTTTGACAATGTGAACATATAAAGGGAACAGAGAAATTACTAAAAGCAATTTTACTTTCATTAAGAATTTGTTTTACAACATCAATCTTAGGGTGACCAAGTTTACAATGCCACAAATTAAGAGTATTATCCCCTTTTTCAACATTGAAACTAACTATGTTAGAATAAGTTGCCCTATTAGTAGGTTTTCTTGTGCCCATGTTGCTGAACTTGTAAAGACCTTTGTCCAATTCACCCTGTAGTAATATATTTTTATTCAGTAAGTCCCTAACAAGGCAGAATTTTGGGTGAAACTCAAAGTATACACTGTTGTCCTTGGCAAATTGAGAAACACTTATTAAGTTCTTTTTAATCCTAGGCACTCTCAATAAGTTATTCAGGTAGAGAGTCCTACTACCATTAACACTGCCAGTTCCAACATGTGATATTTTTATGGATTCACCATCACCCATAAGAACAGAATGCGTACCTTTGTATTTCTTGTTTCCTAAATTGAGATTCTGAAGATTGTTAGTGATATGGTTGGTTGCACCTGAATCTGGGAACTAGTCATCTATGTTTGTATCATCATTTCTTTCTGCATCTTCATTTGTATCATCTGAGTTGGTTCTATTTTGCTGGTTCACTTGGGACATGTTTGCATTGTGTGTCTTTTGACTTGATTGTCCTTGCTGTCCCGGATTGTATTCAGAGTTGAATCTGAAATAACATTTATTGGCCATGTGCCCTATTTTTTCACAAATTTGACACTTTACTCTGTTATAATTGTTGGACCTTCCTCTTCCTCTGCCTCTTTGAGACTGACCTCCTCGTTGAACTGGATGGCCAGGGTTATTAGAGCTGTTGGGTGTTTTTGATTGATTCTTGCTTCTTGTATTTGCTGCAAAGTTAATGTTGATATCACCTTGTATTGACTTCCTTTGCTCAATTCTTCCTTCATGAGCGAGTAGGGCAGCATGAACATACTGCAGATTTGGTAGCACAGGTTGTGTGGCAATAAATGTAACAAGTGACTCATATTCATCATCCAAACCGCTAGTGAGAGTGAGAATCTGATCACTTTCTGTAACCTTATGTCCCACAGCACTAAGTCTGTCACACAAGTTCTTGATCTTGGTGATGTATTCTCTCATGGGCATGTCCCCTTTTCTAGCATTTTGAAGTTCTCTTTTGTAATGCATAATTCGAGCAGATGACTGAAAACTAAAGATCTGGTTTATAGTGGACCAGATCTCATATGACGTATTGCACCCAACAATTTGAGACAAAAGATTGGCACTTATAGATGATATTAGCCATGATGCAAGTAAGTTGTCCTGCTTCTGGGGTTGAACATAATCTGGGTTACTGATAGAATTTCTTTCTTTGTCTAAAATTATTGCAGGAGGTACAGCTTTTGTCCCTTGCATGAATTCCTGAAGGCCATAACCTTTTAGTGCTGTCTCAACTTGATATTTCCACAAGATGAAGTTGTCTTCATCGAGAGGGATGGTGATAACATGACTCTTTGGCTTAACTAGTGCAGGGATGCACCAGGTGCCATTGTCTTGATCTTTCGAGGTGATAGATGCAGATTCTTCACCACTATCTGCCATTTTTGGTCAGATTCTTGGATCTGAAGAACTTTGTCGAAGTAGAAATGATCGGAAAAAGGAAAGAAACAGAGTTTCTTGGAGTGGTAGACAACAGTTTGCTGCCAAGAAACTGATAGGAATCAAGAAAATGGTGGGTGTGTATTATATCAATGAAATTGATATAATGCACATGCACAACGGGTCGAAAGAAAGTCTGAACCTTAGAGAAAATGGAAAAAACGTATGTTGTTACCGGTTGGAGATGATGAGTAATCTCTGATCCAAACCTTGGCAGCAACAGCGTTGATGAGGGCAGAGGCTCTTGATCAAGAACAGGGCAAAAACTCCAATGATGATATCTTTTCTGAGGAGCCACACGAAACTCCCTTTCAATCTTCGAAAGATAGTGAAGGGGATGTAATGGTGGATAAAATGCCTTTCGGCTTTCTGCTCTGATACCAAAATAAGATTTGAGAAAATGAAAACTGAAAAGTCTTTCTTGCTATTTTCCAGATAATAATCTCATAATACAAAATGCAGTCTTGCTTTCTTATTTATACAGGAATGCAAAGGAAAAGAGGGAATGGGTCAAAACAAAGCCCAGCTCAAATAGAAAAAGAAAAAGATAAGGAGAAGCGGTCCGCATCATATAGAACCGAAGTCTTGATAATCATCTATTCAGAAATTCAGATATACCATACACACAATACTAAATTGTACATAATCTCGTAGTTTGCTTGTTAATTACTATGTTGAGTCTGCATTTCTAATATTATTGAATATAATAAATCTTTTGCATATGAAACATCTATTTGTAATCAGATACGTACATAGATGCCCATACAAATAGAAAACATATCCATAGTATATTAAATAGTCAATTATGGGGTTTCATTTTTCACAATAGAATTGGACTATAAAGTTAATGCATGCCCACATAGTGCAGCAACTATCATAAGTGGCATGTCAGACTGAACTCATCAAACTTGACCTGTAAAAAGGCATTGAACAAATGGGGCTCCTATTCCTCCATTGATTTTGATATGCTTGAAGGCATTTGTGGCAATGATACGATATATATAGTATTGAAAAATATGCATAAGAGTTAGAGAGGAGGAAGAGAGGCTTGAAGAACAAAAGAATTCATGTAGAAAGAAGTTTTGCAAACGCAACATGCATTTTCATTTCATATTCTAGATTTAAATACAAGTTCATGTAACAAACTAGGACACATGGTCCGATACAAGATTGTTTTCATCCTCAGCCATGTAATAATTGCTATTAAAAGAAACGGAAAAAGTAGAGTTGGTTATATTGAACTGTGCCATGTGCTCTTTCATAGTCTTCTAGAATATGAAGTTATATCCACTAGCGGATAGAATCCAATGCATTTATCTTAGCATTAGGAATTTGAAGAGAATAGAACTGTAGGCCTTAGTCTTGGCAGTGAATGAGTGGCCTGATCTAGTTTTGCCAAATCAAGTCAAAAGCCAAAAACAGTAAAAGGAGCAAAGTGAGCCCCTTTAATGCCTTCGAAACCAAGAGAACCACTTATTTAATTAATATGTTATTAATGTCTTTGGAATATTACTGACACTGCAAATAATTATTCTATCACATGGTTGTTGAGTGAAGATTAGCATTTGTAATCAACATGAATTCAGAAAGTAATGTTTCAAAGTATGTAGTTTCTAACCTAGTTATTTAGGCATGAGAAATTTCAATGGAAGCTGTTTTAATCACTATGCTATATCACATTCAATTAACTAAAAAAAAGGTAAATGCTAGCAAAATCCTTGAGACATGCAGCAACACTGCATAATACCATGACAGTTTCTGTGCATAAGTCATAATCACTCACTATTCCAACTAAAATAACTAGATTAGAATACAATTCCTTCTCCAACTAATAAAGTTTTTGTTGTATGATGTGCTACTTTTAATAACTTGGCATCTAGTCAAGTATGAGACGATTGTATTTATTTTTTCTATGTTTTGTCACGAGCTTTAGAACTTAACTGACTGTTCATCAAGTCTTGCCAAGCAGGAGTGACTTTAGTTTCAATGAAATGACAAGAAAATGCCAAACTGGTGGTTATAGGCAGATGCTCCCGGCTTTGGAAACTAAACATTTCAATGAAATGACAAGAAAATTAACATGACTTAAGTAATGTTGTCTATTATGCTGGTTGTTGCAGAGGTAAGTGATGGTATGAAGGAGTGAAGAGTAATTCATACTAAAGTAAAAATACTTACATAGGCTTTTGCCGCAGATGGAAGAGCTTGTCCAGATTTCTTATTTATATGTCCCGCCTTCCAAACCATTATCCGCGTAACTTTCTCTTTTGGATTTTCCTTGACCTGCAAGAACAAATATTTTTAAACTAATTAACTATTCATTATTAATATTTACAAGAAATATTTTTTATACTATTTCTTACCATTTCGTCGTAAACTCTACGGTTTCTCAACTGTTTCTATTGAGATTTTTTTAGAGTTTTTACACTTCTTACAGGGACACACACATAACTAGGTATCTTGTGGTGAGTGTTGCTTTACAAAGTTGATGAAGTTCTGAACACCTTGCTTATATTCATCCTCATTTCTACGTGGATTTTTAATCCACCCTTTTGACGTTTGTTCTATCATAACTGAAATAATATATAATATTACGTTAGTGCCATATAGATTTGCAAAGAAAAATGATATATAATATTACGTTAGATAATCTAATAACATATTGGTTTATACATAAATGATTTTAAATATCATTCATATACAGATTATCATTTATATAAAAAAATTATTAGAATAAAGTTGCTGATGGATTGAGTTTAAGTAAATTACTGCACAGTTAAAATTAGAAAAAAAAACATACACAATTAGAAAAAAAAACATACACAATTAGAAAAAAAACATCACATAATTATTATTTTAGTTTCCTACCTACTCCAACTTTGAATGGCTCTTTTAACAGATTAAGACTGAGTACTTGATATTGCACGTTTATCTTTTGTCATGGTCATCTTCTACAGACAAGAGGTTCTAGTATTTATAACTCCTTCCATCAGGAAATCATACAAATACCGTATGCACTTTTTTGAAATTTTAATTTTAATTTGGTACATGTCTGATTATCTTTATATGACACAAGTACCATATATCAAAGGATACCTGTATGCACTAGGTAATACTAATATTTGTTGATAATTTAGAATCACTAAAAATTCTAACAAACCAGACATGGATAGTTGGATAATTTTTGTTGGATACTGTTATCCGATTTTACTACAAAATTAGAGAATTTTTAATGTCCCCAACTACATATGCCCTTGCCCTATATGATAACAATTATATGATTGATTGATTAATTGTCTAATTAAATGGAATGAACGGTGTTAATTACAAGGGGACAATGAACGCACAAGATTTGGGGACAAATAATCTCATTTGACAGTTCATCTTCTATATGAATAAGATATGTTATTTGAGCATGTTTCCAAGAGTTTACAAGCGAAGCTTGATAGGTATACATGTAAAATCTCATAAAAGTTGTAAACCTCATTGGAACAATTTTTTGAAGAGTTTACAATCAGCAACCTCAGAATAAATTATTAACAATATCCATGTAAAATCTCATAAAAGTCGCAAACCTCATTCAAACAATTTTTTGAAGAGTTTACAATCAGCAACCTCAGAATAAATTATTAACAATATCCTATATAAATATAAAGAGATAATTATTCATATTGATCAATTGTTTTTGTGAACAACTATGCAGTTCTAAGTAACAAAGGCTTAAGAAAGCTGCTATATTTGGTTCCCGGATAAAAAAATCCAAATTTATTTACATACTCCTTTCATTTTTAAATCTGCATTCTTACAGGAAGTTGGCAACTACACGATCAGAAGATTCTTACGCGCACGTGATCAAGACATAGAGAAAGCATCCACGATGTTCTTGAAATATTTAAAATGGAGGAAGCAGGAAATTCCAAACGGTTTCATATCAGAGGATGAGATTAAAAATCAAATTGCCCAAAAGAAGATGTTCATGCAAGGATTCGATAAGAAGGGTCATCCTATAGGACTTCTTCTTGGTTCTAAGCATAACTGCACCACACAAGATGAATTCAAACGTAAATAAATTCTTAAATGTTGCTAATATTATTTACAAATCCACCTAATTTTTGTTGTTTATATGTTTACAGGTTTTGTTGTGTATGTCTTGGAAAAATTATGTTCCAGGTAACTCAACCTGTATAATATTTGCTTACTTGTTTTAATTTAAACAGTCATCAATCAGAACGAAACTACCATCTGACCTCTACAAACTCCACACTGCCTCCAACCAACAAAAGGTGCACTGAAGTGTGCATAAACGAGGAGGGTGAACATTTATAGAGGCGTTAGAAATGTCAAAATAGCAAAAACAAAGTCAAAACCAAATGCAACATTGTTCAGAACAATACACCAAAGCTTTCTTCAACTAAGACCAAGCTAAACTATTTCCATAGACAAAGCCAAAGACCAAAATCGAGCCAAAGACCAAAGCTTTCTTCAAAGAACAACAAGATAATTCAAAATCAAAATCGAACCTAAGTCGACGTACCTGGAGATGACGCGCGGGATGGATGGGGAACCAATTAGTAGGATGTAGAGATGAAGCGGTTGGGAAATCGTTAGTAGAATGGAAATCGTTAGCTGGAGAAGAAAAGGAGGATGCGCGCGATTGGGAAAGCGGGAACCCTAATTAAATTAAAAATTAGGCGGCCGATATTGGAGATGAAGAGGGAAAGCGTTAGAAAGATGATACGTATACAAGATTAATAAGCGTCCAATTTTTAGTGAGTTATTTACAAATTTACCAACTTTTGTAACACTTTATTGTGTTGTAAATTATAACTGATGTGTTGGAAAGTTTATAAAAAACATTATTTATATTTCCCAACACTTTTTTAGGTATCCTGACACTTTTTTATTGTCAGTAGGCTGTAACATTTATAAGTGTTGGAAATTAATAAATGGAAAATGTTGCAAAATCACTATTTTGGTGTAATGAAAAGAAGAAGAAGAAAGAGAAACTAAAAAAAACACAGAATCTCACAGTCGCAGCGGAATAACATAATATAATATTAATGAGCTTTACAAAAGAGAAACTGTAATCTTTAATATACATACATGAATCAGAGTACAACAACAAATCATCAGCCTGGACATTTATAATAACATGTCCTCACAAATGTTGATAATTTAAACAACAATGCAACAGAAAATAAACATATACATGGAATACAACCCGAAGACCTTTAGCTCGTCTACTGAAGCTCCAAAGCATCCAAATCCGAATATGTAAATATGCTCGGTCTGACCCGAGCATTGAAAAGGAAGAATGCCCGAATAAATCTAGTAAACCAGCGTGAGAAAACACATCACAACTTTATTTTAAAGTTATAACAACTTTTCTTTATCAAAACAAAAGTATCTCGTAAGACCACGCCGCACATAAACATGGATGGGTTTTTACCTTACGATAACCAAAGACATTTCATATTAAATCATCTGATATTATACTAGTGTATAGTATACAACTAATAATTAATCATAGTTGAAATTGTTACCATTATTAAATTCCATAATACGTTTGGTTCTACAAACAAAATGGTAGGCACGTATTGGAAAATGGATTCCATGCAATGGCAGCTAAGGGACTACGTTTCGTACATTACTTCTCTAGAGGAATGTACCGAGGATACACAAACAATCCTTCGCATTTGGCAAGATCTGTTTATCCGTATTTGGTACTCATACATGGCCTGGATAGAAACCGAATATATCATCACCCGGTCATTACCGACCTATCCGAGATGTCTCATAACATACACCACATAGTCTAGAAAGGTGATGATCATACCCTTATGGTAGTGAACCACATAGCCTTGTGGCGTACCTTGTTTAAGCCATTACCTGGTGATGAGGCTTAAGGCAACATTTTCCTTTCACATAGCACATTCCACTTTGAATATCACACTGCCATTCCTTCGATCACTATTGACTTTAACGAACATATAACCTCTGAGCTTGTATGTCTCAAAGAAGGGTGTTAAGCCAAGAGAAGTTGCCTTCTCCACCACCAAATAGATGTACGTTTGTAAAAGTCAACATTATGATTTCATAAATGCAATGTCAGACATTCATCCATACAAGTTGTCCAGGAACAGGACAAACTGAAGGCACTCTCCTACCACATCCTATCGGGAACTACTCCTAGGATTAGTAGCGAGAAGTCCTTGCATATAGTAGATTTTCATAACGAAGCACTACTGCCACCATACATGGTAAATTTCACCCCGAGGGACTAGTGGCAAGTAGCCCTGCATCATGAAGATCTCCCTCTTCAAAATCATCATCATAAACCTACACTTTCAAATACATAAATTAGTCAGAAGTGGTTCTCGGATAAATCCAACCTTGGTCTCTCCGGACCAACAACGATAAAGAGGTCCTTGACCTCATACGGAAACCAAGTCTCGTAGACTTATCATGTTTCCAACTCTCAACTTGCCATCCTTCGGCCAAGAAGGAAACCCGGTAGATTGGAGTACCATAGACACTCCGCACTACTCGAATCAACATTCTTAATCCAAACAACAATTAAGCCTACTCAGTCGGCTTCATGCTAAGTGCACGACTAATCAGTTTCCATATCAAGTTAAGGAACAAAAATGGCCAAATTTGATAGTCGGTTATTTAGCTATCAAAGCAACAAATAATATCTAGCACATAAGCAGTCACTAGGTCCATTTAATTAATTTTTTATTAATTAAATCAATTTCCAAATATTTTCTTCAAATTATCTTTAAAAAGATATATCCTTAAAACCATTTCAATCTTTCGATATTGGAAAACATTTCCATATGCTTATATCAACGGTATAAGTATATTTAATAACACTACCATTTTGGAGACACACCAAATAGATTTCTATAACCGTACAAATCCAGAGTTCATACACCTACAGACGAGTGTTAAGTATAAGAAGCAGTGCTCTTATACCATCAAGCCTTTAGTACGATCATAAGAACCAATTCGTGTATTTCACAATGGAAGGTCAAAACATAATTTATTAGGTCAAAATGAATGTTGCTTAAAACATCGTTACGACAACCAAAAACACTAGTATAGGGATTCGACTTAATTATATATATATATATATATAAATCCATATACTATATAAAACATTTCCTTTCGGAAATCATTTACTATAACAGCAGTGTTATTGTCCATGCCTTCCATACTTCCTCGAAAACGTCTATTTCAACAATAAATGTTGCAATATATGTTTCCAATACTTATCATATTTTAAATCATTTTTCAAACTATTAAATTCCATTTGGAATTATTACTTCCCAAAACATTACTTTAAAAAGATAAATTACTTTTTAAAGCCATTAACTTCATCGAAAAACATTACTTTCAAAACTTTCCTTTAAAGATTATTTAACTCTTATAAACTTGAATATATTTCCTTTATATAAAAATCCATATTTAAATCTCAAAATAAATCATTTCCATATTTATAAAACTATGTTTATAAATCTCCTTTCGATTTTATAAAACTTCTATTTTATAAAATCTCTTTATTTATAAAATTCTATTTATAAATTATCCTTTCTTAAAAACTCATTTTACTATCAAAATCCATTTATAAATCCATTTCTTTATAAATCAAATTTATTTATAAAATCCATTTACCAAATAAATTTCAAATCCATTTATAAAATATTTATTAATTCCAATTATAAATCTATTTCGTTATTTGTAAAATCTCACTTTTATAAATCCTTTTTATAAACTATTCAAAAATCCATATTTAAAGATATTTCTCAAAACTATACTTTTATAACATCCAAAAATCATACTTTTTATTTGTTTAAAAATAAATTCATTACTTTTAATAATTTAAAAATTATTAAAACATATATATTTTCAAAATCACTTTGAAAATAATTTTAATTCAAGATCACTATTTTATAGTATTTCATAATCTTAAAAATATGGCCTAGTGCTACCATAGCACTAAATAAGCAAAAACATATCCATGTCATCAGATATGGCATCCAACACATCATATATCAAAATATATGAAAAGTAAAATCAATAATGTGAGGAGATCCCTCCAACCTATCCCCCGCATCACATACATCATATAATCAAATAATAGTAAAAAATAATCCGCTTCAAGGTAGGATTTGTATACAAAAGGGTCATCCGCTCTTACACGGGAACGTAGTAGAGTCTCATCTACTCCAATATGTGGAAATATATCCAGACCAACTAATAAATATAGTATATCATCCGAAAAAGCAATAATCAGCATAGATAAAATTGTTCCCACTTACATAGAAATATAAGCAGGCCAGAGAGGTGAGTTAACTCACAAAAATTCTAGAAATCACTAAAGCACTCAAGTTTGGATTAAAATTGAACAGTCGTTCAATTTAACCTAAAATTTCTACTAGCTCTGAATCCATCCAATACAACTCCATAGCATAGTACTCGCTGATACGAGCACAACGCAACTTGTCGCGCTTGATTTGGACCTCGTATGAACAAGTTATGACTAAATTAACATATGAGATTATTAAATTTATACTTAACTTAAATTAATTAACAATGGAATATATATTTGACTTTATACTTAACTTTATACCTTCTTCCTTCATTCCCTCATGCACGCGAGCATTTCCAGGCCATGAAACTTATTTTTTTTTTCAAATCGATCGCGCTACCCACGACTCGCCGCCGTCGTCCACGCTGTTCACGCCGCCCTCCCCTCTGCTCTGCCTAGCCGCACCAGCAGCCACCATGCATGCACGCTACATGAACATGAAATCCAAAAACGCTACTGTGAATGGATGCCTCTAACCGCCGCCTCGGTTCATCGATCGACGATCCAACTGATAGATAGCTCCGTATAGTCGAGCTCTACCTTTTGTTAGTTGAAGTCATTGGCTAATTCGGCATATAGTGGCTCCGATGAACTATGGCCGTTGGAAGGTTTATGTTTAATGGTGGCTAAAAATTAGATTTAGGGTTTTAGCAAATGAAGGAAAGTTGATGTCCTTATATAGAAAATTTTCGCAGCACTACTCATCCATGAAAATTTTGAACTCCAAATGAAGTGTGTAGCCTGGCGTTCTATATATTATACCCCTATTCCGAACACAATGGAATATATATTTGAAGCCAATTCCATCATATACAGAAGTTAACTTTTCAAATCAAATTATATTAATTAAAATTCCTTTAATTAATTTCTATGTGTTTCGAACTCGCTCGATCAAACGATACGTCCGATCGCCACAAAATTCGACAGTGTATAATAATTCACTATTATGGATCCAATGTAACTGGTTTCGTCGAAATTTGAGACAGAGCCCCAAAAGTATATTTTTACATGTTAATTAAAACGAGTAATTTCCAAAATTAGTTAAATCACTTTTAAATCCAATTTAAAAGTTTACTATCCTCCTACTTATTCAAGTAGATTTTAAAATCAACTTTTGAAATCATTTTCATTCACATTAAATTCAGGATTCGATTATTTAAACAATTTCATATATTCAAATTAACAATTTAATTATCAAATAAATTGCTATATTTGAAATATAAGTTATTTTACTTATGAAATTAACTTTTCAATATTTAAAATCAATTAAATATTCCAAATTCGAATGACTGAAATTCTAGGTCGTTACATGATGTATGAGCACTGAATAAATGGACTAATAACACACGTGGTATGGGATGACGTTGTGTTATTTATTCAGTTATTCTTTGCTCATGGATGACACTCATACGGGGGTAAGTAGTGCGTAGGTGACTGGCTGGGGTGAGCACGTATGGAGGTTACTTGTTAGCCACATAGCTTATGTACATTATATGTCTGTTTACCTTTGTCTAACTGCCTTTATGTTTCAGAAGTGAACCAAATTGGCCAGTATCCACCCTAGCGGCCTGATTGTGGGGTCGCGCCCTAGATCCACGACACCATTGATGTTATGAAATTTGATGCGCATCACATGGTAGGTAGTTGGTTTCCCCTTGTGTCGCATATGCCAACAATCAGTTACCATAGGGGCACATGTCGGTAGTCATGACCGAAGAGGCAACGCGTTGTCGAGCCTATGGTGGATCATTGCCACAATACCGAGAGGGGAGAGGTAATGGTAACTGATGACTATAGGAGTCGTATCATATGGACCACGTGTGGCTCCTGGAGCAAGTAGACGTGCTGTCAGTCTCCCGTCTGGTTTCAGTATATGTGGATGTATGTGTATGTCTGTGGGTAGTAGATAGACATATATTATGTATGGATGAGATTATACCTGAGACTGTATCCAGAGCATGATCAACCCCGTATCCTTCTCAGGTAGACGGCCTATTCTTTATAGGTAGACAACCTACTTCTTATTGATTATATTTGTATATTGTTATGAGTTGGCTTAATTCTTTTTTATTGATTTTATTGATTTGATAATGGTATTTTATAATATGAGAATGAGAAAGATAGTGGGTATTGTTTTATTACTGCCCGACTTCACTTGAGGATGTCTCATTAATGATTATTTCTGGATTTCATAGTGTTTCCAAGATGTGGATGATTCACCCGTTCGATGTTCTATATGAATTTTGATTTGATATGTTTTAAATAGGTGATGACATCATTATATAGATTTGAGATGTTTGGATGATTTAATGCCTTGAGGATTATTCTATATGTATATATATACTTTGATATGTCATATGATGTATTGAGTATCTTTACTAGCGATATCATATTGTTCCTAGTTTATACAATATCACCTTCTTATGATCCTTGATTAGACATAGTCTTACCCATGTATTATGTTATAATGCTTGGGTCAGTCCGAGACATTTCAGGTACAGGGACAGAGACCCGTTAGAGTTGTGGGCATAGAGGAGGCTAGGTTGTAGCACTATAGTTTACTATCTGTGTATTTTATAATTTCATGTATGTTTATTCATGTAATGTATGTAAGATATTCTTTGTATATTATTGAATTATATATTATCGTTGTGTTTGGCTCTGTGTTCTCTGTGATGTATTGTATATTGTGCAGTCCTGGAGGCACACGTGTCTATTGTTTTATACCGATACTGTGTACGTAAATGTTAGTTATATACTTGATGTTTTTAATACATACCAGTGTTAGTCCAAGGGAATATTCACGTATGTACCCCATATAGCCTCATTCTCTGTATTATCTAACAGTATTAATTTGTAATACTCTTGGATAGTATGGGTATAGAGGTGGGATGTTAAACGAAGCCACCTGTTCTCGACCATCATCAAGTCGCGACCCCCAATCCCTATCCAAGCTCCACCAAACTTCACCATAAGGTGCTCCTCCATGCCACAAACCTAATGTAATCGATGCCATCCCCTTACTCATCCCCAAACACGAGCAAACCCAAACCCTAATTCACCTAGCTCACGTCAACTACCACCAAACTCGACTGCAACCACTCAAACCCATAGATCTCATCCATACGAACCCAAAGATTCTAACTTTATATTTTTTTCATTGAATAGACTATTAGATTTTGATTTTTGAAGATGACTTGATTTTTCTTTTACTATAAAAAAGAAAAAAGAAAAAGGAGGGAAAGTTAAAGAGTAAAAATGAAATGAAGAAAATTCTTTGTGTTAAATTGTCTATGTGTTTGGTTTAGTTTATATTGCAATTTCTGGCATCTCACTACATAGAATTTTGTTCGTGTACGAACTGAGAATGACCAAACAAAAATATGATTGCATACAAAATGCGACATGATCCCAAAATAATAATAAAATACGCTGGTTATCTTATTCTGTAAGATTTCAAAACTACCAACGTTTGCCATAAAATACGCCAAACGAAGATTTAAATATTTTTCAAATTAAAAATTATGGAAAAATCCGATAAATTGAATTAAAAATACTATAATAAAATCGAGTCATTTTCTTAACGATTAATTTTCTTAAAATTTCTTAAATTTGAATCAAATCTGCATAATTATATAAATTAAATATTCCCATTCGAAGCGTTAAAAATGGCCGTGTCATGCTCACCCCCTTAAAAGAATTTTGCCCCTGAAATTCCCAAAGGAAGAAAGGTGTCTTTGAACCCTTAGCTCTAAATCTTCTCACTCTTAGGCTTACAAACTCAATTAATAAAAATGGATTATTTAGACTTTATAAAATCTTTTAAGTTACGAAAAAATTTGGTAGCACCTCCTTTGCATGGCTTGATCGAAAAAACAACAACTCGCCACAACTGGCCCAAATCATCAAAATGAAATAAAAGCCCAAAAGTGGCCTCACATATCTAGGGCATAAAACCATCAACAACAATATATAATTATCATATATCTTATAGAGTGTCTGTGTCACATAGCCAACACACCCGTTAAGTAATAAATGTGTACCTATTTATCGAGCAAACCAAACTTTGCTCATGGAACCAAAAGCAGCAAGCTAGCCTTTGCTTCCATGAACTTGTATATCACTTACAAATGATATCAAACCATATAACTTGCACTTGTAATGTCAAATGTATACAATTTCATTAAAGCCCGTACGATGTACATATATCATCCATATGCAATATCAAATCCGATCACTCGCTCGATCACATAATTTCACTTTCGAACTAGTATCGCTCACTCGACCACTTTAGTATGGACTACGATCAGGTTCCTTGATTAGAAACCTCCATTCTCCATGCATAGCCATATACTATGATAGAGAACTTCAGAATCATATCAAAAATCTATATCAAGTGTTTACCGTCAAGAATCAAGTGAAAAATCCAATCTCAGATCGGTGTAAATCACCTTGAAATAGTGTACTTGAATCTGGATCAAGAACTGTCCTACGCATAAAATAATCTACATACAACTTATGTATTTAACGCATTGGTTTCTTAATTATACCAATTTCCTTTTATTTTAATTCACATTCGTTTTCTCAAAGATCACTTCTTATTTACTACTGGAATTCATTTATGAACCATTTCATAAAACTTTTCTTAAGTGAATAAACATCTTATTGTTTGAACCAAAAATGGCATGAACACGCAGAAGTTAAAGTAGAGAATAAAAAGTGAAGTAAATTAAATGAAAACGAGTAGGAAAGAACATACAACAACTTATAATGGTTCGGCAAATCAAGAACTACGTCCACTTAATGATTTTATTGCTTATATTCTGACTTGAGGGCAGAAGTTCTTATTGGTCGATACTACTCAAAGACTTGATTACAAGAAAATAGAGTAAAGAGAGTCGGAGCCAAAAGATCCTTAAAAATGAGCCCTATCCTCTATTTAAAGAGGTAGGAGCCTAAAATCGCACAAAATATCTCCATCTTGTTTTCCACGCCATAGACTGCTTCTCCGTTAAAATATGGTGCCACATCATCACTTTGTAGGGGTCGATACGACTCCAAGGGTATGGGTCGGTACCAAACCCTAAGATGACCAATCTGGTCATCTTAAATTCTTCGCTTCGGCTCCTCTTTTGGTTAGATTCATGATTCCATGGTTGTTTGCACCAATATTAGCTTGTTTCCGAATCCAAATGATGGAGTCATGGAAGAATGAAGTTGCCGATTCAAGAGTTTGTGGAGATGGATAGAGAATTGTATTGGATTAACAAAACAACACTCAAAGTAGGCTTTTGGCATCATGTAGAGCATGTAGGAAAGATGGATGATCATGTAGGTGAAAATATAGGTCGGTATGTGGGGTCGGTTCCGACCCATCACTTAGATGGGTTCTTGGTCATTTTGCTTTGGGTTGGCTTTGTACTTGCCCTATGACTCTTTTTTGTTTGTTTCTAAGTTCTGGGGTTATCTCTCCGAGCTTGATGCCTTGATAACTCCGAGTTCGGCTCATCCAATCTGTCATAATACTGCCTGGTCAAAAGGCTGGATAACACTTACTCCCCAAAGTACATCTCATTTCAAACATGATGTACTTTGAATTGAGACAAGTCGGAATTGCTGCGAAGGACTCCACTCTGTGTTTTGAATGGTCGTTATCCTAGCTGTAAATCGTTTTTGTGAAAAGTTATATCCATTATCATTCGTTGCAACGCTTTCCCTGCATCTTGGATTATAAATCTGGAATGCATTCTCGTGATCTGTTATTCCAAACTCTGCAATTTTAAACTGGTTCCTTTCATGGATTTGCCAGGTTCGAACCTGATTACCTTTGACTCTAGTCGTCGGGTTAGACATGTACACATATACACTTTCACATGCACATTCTCCAACAAGTATTCGGCATACACCTATATTTACATACACACACACATATATATACATATATACATATATTAAAAAGAACAAGACTTGGTACCGACCCTTTTTCTTTGATCGGTACCGACCATAGACTTGAGATATTTTCCTAATTCTTTTGCCTATGGATACAGATTTCAGGGGTATAAATCCCAATGAACTTCACTTCATTCCCTCACTTTATCTTTGTTGACTTGAAACTCAAGTACTACCATTAAAGATCTTGACTTTCCAATTGAACCTTGCCCTCATCTAAGCCTAGGACCACCACCACACGTCACTCGAACTCAGCACCGTTCACCTTGCCGGTGCCAAACTCCAACCGCCGATCCAAGATTCAATTCCTTTAAACCCGATCCCATACTCTCGAGCCCTAAGTCATTCATAACTAGGTAGGTGGTGAAGGACTTAGAGGAGGATGGATGGTCTTGGACGATCTTGGACCGGATGATGTTGACGCTAACGGCGGTGATTTAGGATTGGAGAAATTGGAGGAGGAGGAAACCTTCCCTTGGAGTTAGCTTGGTACAGCTCCAACACTTGGGGAAACTCACGAACCCCAAATTCACAAATGCCTTGGTGTTGATTTTTCCTTCTTGGTTCCATAGCATTTTCAAAGCATTGCCGATGATGTGAAGCTCGTTGGGACGGTCAACGATGACGGTCACTTCACAACACCGCACACACCGCACTAGGGATTCACTTTATCACATGTAGGTACAGCTTGTAATTAATCTAATATTGATTCGCTATCGAGTTTTTATAGAAATGAATCAAAGATGTTCCAAACGTCTTGCCGCTCAAGCCACAGGTACATCCACTTCCAGATATGTTGAATTCGATGCCGAATTAGGTTCAATTACAACTCCATATGCAAAAAAACTCCGGCAGAGCATGCACAAACGACTCCGGTAGAACATGCACAACAACAAAAAATACATAAATAGAACATCAAGTTTTGGAGAACCCAATAGAGCCGATAGGTATGCTAGAAGTAGATCCTACACTCGACATCCTCGAGGATGCCGTAATTTTGAATGATCCTGTTGATTTTGTTGCCACCAAAATCGATGAAGGACCTCTTCGGAGAATATGAAATAAACACAGAATCTCGTTCGATGTCATCCTAGTTTCGTCTCACGATCAAAGTGCTCACAAACCCCTAAAGGGTTACTTTGCCTACGATAGATACATGTGTTTGGTGGGCTATGTCCCACCGTTCAATCGTTCGTTTGTCGAGTTCTGAATTTAATGAGGCTGGCTCCTACATAGTTGCAACCAAATAGATAGGCCTTTCTTCTTGGCACATATATGGTTTTCACTAAACACTTACACCGAGCGCCTAGAGATGAGGAGATTTGATATATATACAGCTTTAAGAGCAAAAAAGAAAGTCCGTCCTTAATTTACCTAGAACCGATCAGGGGTTGTAGAGTAGTCTCCGGCACATGAAACAAGTTGATATATTTCAAAAACAAGTGGTTCAATGTCTATTGTCAACCTAGTTTCACACGAAGATGTCTATCCGGACGTAAGTTCCATTCTATATGCATTAGACGAATTTGTTTAATAGATTGCAAACTTAACTCATACCTTGTTTTACTATCAGATATTCCAACAAGACCTAGTAGCGTGGAACTTTCAGATACCGTTAATGCTCTTGGCCATTTTGGTAGAGGATCGAGATTTCAAAACCCTTTTGTCGGACGAGAACTTTCATGCCCATGATTTTTTGGAAGTAGGACGCAGTACTGGTATAGTCCCAATGGTTGCCAGTTATGATGACGACCCTAACGATGATGGTCACATCTTGCCCAAAGGAGGCAATATCGATCCAGATGTGCCCTCAGTCCCAAGTCCCGGGGTTGGAGTTGAAGAAACTGCTGAACAAATACACGACCACACCAAGGAAGGCAAGATAGTAGGTGAAAGGGGTGAAGCTGTCCAAGGTAACACTGATGTGGGCCATGAGCCTCAGACTGAGAAATTTAAAAATAGTCAACAACCTGCTCCGAGGAAGAGGCTAGTAGTGAAGATTTCTAAGGCGCAGACTTCTACGCAGCCTTTGTCAGTCACAACTGTAGAGAAGACGCCTTCTATTCCATCAGCAGTCACATTTATTAGATTAGGGCCAATTTGTACCGAGTTTGGCCTTTTGATGTCAGCAACATTAGTCTTGAGGGCATCAACTCCCTTATTCGCTTCAATAAAGGTACCATCTCTACCAGTGTGGGAGAGATCACTCCTATGAGCAAAGCTCCGGCTCATGGTCCATCAACGAGACACTAGGACACTTACATATATGTACACTTCACACCATTACATAGCACTTGACTTTCCTCCTTGCTCGTAGGATCTAACTTCTCCTCATTTTATTTACAGGATCCATGGAAAAAAGAAAATATACAGTTTAATCTGTGGAGGATAATAGAACTCGACCGCGGAAATGCTATCTAAGTGCTTACCATCAAGGCAGCGGCCGGGACGTAGACTCCAGCAACCGATCTGATCGTGATAGAGGTAGTCATGATAGAGATGACCGGGACAGAGATAGCCATAGCAGAGATTATCCATCACGTGACTCCGACTCCAGGTATCGCCCTAAGTCCAGGTCTCCTCCTCCAAGGGACTTGGATAAGCATTCGGATCATCGCGATAACATCCTAACAAGTGGCACATCTCATGCTCCACCTCCAGCTTCTGTTCATACTCAGCAGTTGACCTCAGCCCATCGTAGTCGATTTTCTGACCGTGGGCCCCAAAAGAGTGGTTCTAAGACTTCTCATCACAGACCTGGTAAAGAAACCGCTGAAGCTTCGACCGTCTCTAGGAGCAACAACTTGCAGCTATCACTTGAATGGATGAACTGAAGGAGCAATTTCCAAATATCCGCTTTGATGGGCTTAAGTTTATGCCCAACTTGAAAAGAATTCCATTTGACGTCCAAGAGATGACCATTGCTTGTGTGACTGATGTTCGTGATCAATACAATTTGTCTTGAGTAGCGGAAAAAATATCCAAGATCTCGAAGGAAAGGCAGCGCAAAATTGAAAACTCTTTGAGGCCGACAACAAAAGGATCATTGCTCATCTTGATGTTGAGGTTGAAAAACTAAGAAAATCTCAAGCCGAAGCTGAGAGAAAGGCCAAGGGTGCCATCAAGGCACACGAAGATGAGAGGACTAAGCATCGTGAGGTGATGGAGAAAGCATTCCATCGGAACCATGATCTGGTGTTAGAGAGAGATGTCGCGAATAGAAGCGCGGCTGAATTGAAGACCAAGCTTGATCGTGAAATGAAGGAAAAGGAGGAGGCACTCTAACAAGCTTAGAATTACTAGGATGAGCTGCTCAATGCTAAAGAAGAGAGGGACAAGTTGGTCAAACGTGCTAAGGACATAGACGCACTTGTCAAGAGGGAAGTTGAGGTTGCAGAGCAGCAGATGATGGAGAGGTTTGAATCAGGGCTCATCAAATACAGTGCCAATGTTCTCAAATTTCGCAACCTGGAATGGCTGAGTGATGATTATCCTAGGGTTATAGGCCTGGCTTGGGAATGGATTGTCTTGAAGGAGAAAGCATTATTGAAAGGTGGTGAGGTGGACCTTGCTCAGCTGGAAAAGGAGGTATTGATAGACGACGATCCCAACGTGTTGAGAAAGGGTGAGCTTATTCTTCTTTCGGAGTGAGCTGCCACTGTATAGAAAGACTTGGACGAAGGCTCATGATCGACGCTACACGATATCACTGCTAGCCGAACACCTGGGTCCCAAGCTGCTCCGGATTCATCCTTTAATCTTGGATATGATCTAGAGAATCTCTACATGCATAAGCATACTATCCTTTCTCCCATCCCGGAGGGAAATTCTAGTGGCACTTCGGCCCACATAGAACCCCAAACATAAGAAGGTACCTCGCAGACTTCCCTTGTATTTCAGAGGGTTGATGTGTCACCGATCGACATCTCTAATCTTTTTTTATATCTCTCAAGTTTCAGGTCAGCCCCAAATCGCCCCTCTTCCTCATAAGGACTCTCAGCTGGGACAACAAGCGTCTACAATGGATTCAGTAACCGTTATAACTTTAGCAACAATTCCAACCATCCCGATTGAAGAAACTCTTGGCCTTGATGAGAAAATATTAATGTTTTTCTTTATAAGGGGACTGGTGGAACTCAGGCTACTCAGACTGATGATGATGTTGTGATAACTTGTGTGTCTGAGCCTATGTCGGGTCCTACCATAAGCAACCTTGAGCGGAAACTTGGCCTCGCCAAAGAGGTCAAGTCAGAGAAGACTGAGAAACAAATCCTCCTTGCTACAAAGCTTAAGCTAGAGAAGTTAGAGGTCATCCCTTCTCCTTTATCCATTGCCTTGCCCAGGCAGACTATATTTGTTCTGGTCCATATTCCTCTACCTGGTAGTGCTCAAAGCACACCTGTGGGATCTTTGCAAAGTACTCTAGCTTCCCTTCCTCCACTTGGGAGTGCTCAAATCGTGCCTGCTAGATCATCATAGAGCGCTCCATCCAAAAGCAAAGGAAGCGGTGGAAAGAAAAGAAAGTAACCAGAAGGATCCAATGCACTATCTTATGCAGAGAAGAATGAGAGGAAAGAGAGAAAGAAGAGGATCAAGAAATAATCATCCGCCTTCTTTGTGTTTTTCAGTTGTATAACAACACTTAGGCTCTTTTTGATCGTTCACCTTTTGTTTTCTTGGCTAGTATTTATACGGATTCGACCTTCACTTTTGCTTTTTGTTTAGGCGTAAATAAAACTTGTACTTAGTTTTCCAAGTTCCATTTTGAACGTTAATAACAAGAACTTTTTGCATAGTCAAATATTTATGTGAATTCACCTAAATTGCCTTGGAAATGTACTTTCCATGCAATGTACTTGTGATCCATTCGTTTTAGTGATTATTATTGGACTAAATCCTTAGCCCGTTATGTAATTTACCGACCTTTCATCGTTCTCGTGAACGTAAGGTAATTGTTGAAGTGCCAGACTCTTGGCACTAGTTGAGGTTTACCACTTAGAACAACGACCCGAATATCCTTTCTCAGGATAACAGTATCCGATTGCGTCGAACTTCGGGCGCTAATTTAAATTTACTACTTAAGATTGTCATTCGTACATCCTCACCTAAAATGTTTATTTCCAATAGCACCTAACTCCGGACATCAATTCAAAGTTCATAGGTAAGATCCCTTCTTACGCCAGGTATAGACCTTTTGTTTTTCCTACTTCAGGCAAAAATGTTGAGGATTGGATGATCTTATCACATCCATTCTAGCTTATACTCATGCCTCCAATCCGATGACAAGAGTTGAGTGAGTGAACGGTCATATCACATTCGTTCTGATTTATACTCCTGCCCCCACATCAAGGGCAAGAGTTGGTGAATGAAGGGTCATGTAATGTTCATTTTAGGTTTATACCACTGCCCCTACATCAAGGGCGAGAGTTAGTGTACGGACTGTCATGCCACATCTGGTTTGAGTTTATACACCCACCCCCAAACCCGAGGATAAGAGTTGGCTGATGGACGTCGAGTCACGTCCATTTAGTTTATACTCCTGCCCCCAGTCCGAGGGCAAGAGTTGGCTGGTACCTATCTTTGGATATCGAGAATAACTTCAATTGTTAGATCACGAACTGTAGAAGTTTTGGTTGGCACCTATATCCAGGTACTTGCACACCTGCAATATTCATATGCAGATTCATTCGAGTCGGTCAAGTCACAACTCTTAAGCAATGTAAGGACAAAATCACGAACTTAAAAGGACATTTTATTCCATGAAAGATGGGAAATGATAGGTTATGTCTTATTACATCGCTTTTTATCAATTTATTTCTAAGTGAAATAGTGTCGTAGGTGCTCGCTATTCCACACCCTCGAAAGTGAAATCTCATCAACCATCGCAAGCCTGAAAGTTCTATCTCAAAGCTTGCTCTATTGCATACGGACCCTCCTAAGTCTGGCCCAAGTTTCCAGGGCCTGATAAGATTCATTTGAGAACTAGGTTGCCAATTTCGAAGGTCCGACTTCTGACCTTAGTGTTGTAATGTCGGGCGACTTGGTGTCAGTCTGCAGCTGCTCTTAAGTCATCTTCATCACGCTTCTCATCGATCATATCAAAAGACTCCAATAGGAGTTGTTCATTAGTCTATTGATTATAGTGAGTCATTCGATGAGAAGGTACTTCCAGTTTAACCGGAATCATAGCATCCGATCCGTAGGCTAGGGCGAATGCAGAGTGGCCAGTCGCTGACTTCTGGGTTGTTCGCTACACCCATAATACTAATGGAAGTTCATCAAACCATTTGCCCTTGGCCTTTTCTAATCGCTTTTTAAGAATAGACTAGATAATTGTTCACAGCTTTAACCTGTCCATTCACATGAGGGTGTGCCACTGCAGCAAATCTTTTCCCTATGCGATGTTAGTGGCAGAAATCTTTGAATTCGGTACTATCAAATTGGGTCCAGTTATCGGTAACGATTGCCTATGGAACTCCAAAATGACAGATAATATTTCGGACTACAAAGTTGATTGCTTTCTTCATGGTAATTGTGGCTAATGGCTCTTCCCAACCCACTTGGTGAAGTAATCAACCACGACGATGGCGTATTTCGTGCCACCTTTAGATATCGGCAACACATCGATAATATTAACTCCCCAGGCTGCAAACAGCCAAGGACTAACCATTTGAGTAATCTCGGTCGGTGGGGCTCTTGGAAATTTAGCAAATCTTTGGCACTTGTCACACTTTTCGGCGTAATCAACTGCGTCTCGGTTGATACTTGCGCAGAAGGATCTTCTTCGCTAGGATTTTCCCCTCGGTGTGGTCACCACAGGCCTCTTCATGAACTTCTTTTAGGACTCCCTTAGCCTCGTCGTGAGTGACACACCGAAGCATGGGGACAGAGAAACCCTTCTTGTAAAGAACCCTTCTTGCATGATGTATCTCGAAGCTTGTCGAAGGAGCTTTCATCGTTCACTTCTTCTCTATAGAAGGAATCCTCTTTGCAAATAATCCTTTATTGGAGTTTTCCATGACCCCCTTTCGGGTTTAGTCTCCAGGTCCAATCGACATCTATTTGGTCGATGCTCGAAGAAAAAAGTACTTCCATTGGAACCAAACCCATGAGTTGCGCATCTCCGGAACTAGCCAACTTAGCCAGTGAGTCGACCTTCTCATTCTCCTCTCCAGGAATATGGTTGATCGTATAATGTCCAATGTCGCTAAGTAGCTTAAGGACTCGGTTTACATAAGGAGCCAGTCTCGCTCCTTTTTCCTGAAACTCTTTCCGAACTTGGCAAACCACCAGTTGGGAGTCGTAGAAAATGTGTAATTTATGCCTAGCTCTTTAGTAATCTTGAACCCTGCAATGCCTCATATTTAGCTTCATTATTTGTGCTGGAAAGTCGAGTTTCAAGGCGTAACAAATCGGGTGTTCCTCAAAAGTGACAAGTACAACTCCAGCACCGGAGCACCGTTCATTAGATGCACCATTCGTGTACATCTTCCACCTAGTATCTTTCTTACCACTGCTCTCCGGAGGATCATCTCGTGCAGTGAATTCATCTATGAAATCTGCCCAAGCTTGACCCTGTATTGCTCTCCAAGGGTGATAGGTTATGTCGTATTGGCTTAATTTAATGTTCCATTTCAACAGCTTTCCAGAAGTCTCAGGTCGCTGCAAGACTTGTCGCAAAGGCTTGTCAATGAGAACTTTGATTAGATGAGCCTGAAAGTAAGGACGGAGCTTTCTCAAAGCGATCAACAGGCAGTATGCAAGCTTCTCCAGCCTCGGGTAATTTATTTCTTCTCCCGTCAATCGCTTAGTGATATAACAGACCAGTCGCTTGATACAGGATTCCTCGCATATGAGCGTGACAGTCAAAGCATGCATCAACATTGGAACCTCATATATAAATAGGTCTTCTTCATCCAATAGCTTTGAGAGGATGGGAGTCTCTCCAAGTGATCCATCAGAGCTTGGAATGTGTCTTTACATTTGTGATTCAACTTGAAATTCCTTTTTCCTTTCTTAATGACGTCAAAGTGAGGAATGCATTTGTCCGTGGTTCTGGAGATGAACCGACTTAAGACAATGACCTTTCCATTCAAGCTTTGGACCTCCTTGATCGCCTTAAGGTCCTCAATCTTTCTCAATGCCTCGATCTTTTCAGTATTGGCTTCAATCCCAAGGGAGTTCACAATGAAGTCCAAGAATTTCCCTAACACAAAGCTAAAAGGGCATTTAAAGGGATTGAGCTTCATCTCGTATTTTCGAAGGACACCAAACATCTTTGCCAGATTATCAACATGGTTCGTAGAATGCTGCAACTTCAAAAGCATGTTATCCACGTAGACTTCCATCGAACATCCAATTTGATCTTTGAATATCCGATTTACGAGTCTCTGGTAAGTTACTCCTGCATTCTTTAATCCAAAGGGAATGACCAAATAGCAATACAGTCCGAGGTCAGTCATGAAGCTAGCGTGCTCTCGATTCGGGACATGCATCGGGATATGGTTGTATCTAGAATACGCATCCATGAACGAAAGTAGCTTATGTCCAGCTGTCGAATCCACCAACTGATCGATCCTTGGGAGCGGGAAGCTGTTGTTCGGGCACGCCTTATTCAAATCAGAATAGTTTATGACGTCATCCACTTCCTGTTCGCTTTCCTCACCAAGACAGGATTAGGTACCCATTCCGGGTATAAGGCGTCGTGGATGAAGCCACTATCCTTCAGCTTATCCACCTCTTCATTGAGTGTAGTGGTCTCTCTGGACCCAGGCTGTGGCATTTCTGTTTCACAGGAATGCATTTGGGATTTATGTTTAATACATGGCTCGCTATCCCGGGCGAGATCCCATACATGTCCGAGTGTGTCTAGGCAAACACATCTAAGTTTGTCCGGAGAAAACCAACCAACTCCTTCATCGCTCTTGCGTTGAGCTGTGATCCGACCTTCAGCAGCCGATTGGATCATCCTGGCAAACCGGAACAACCACCGTCAACTTGGCTGAAGCTGCTCTTCCACCTTCTGGCTCTTTATGCCAGTCCATGTCCTCAGGGAACCAGCGAGGCTGCCCGAGCCAAGGTTCAGGCTGTAGTTTCTATGCATCCAAAGCCTTGATGCAGAGGGTCCCCTCCACATTTTTTCCTTTCGCCTTACTTCCTTTAGCTCGGTGACGTAGCATTCACGACCAGTCACCTGATCTCCTTGGATAATCCTTATGCCATTCTCTATAGGAAACTTCATAGTCAAATACCAAGGTGTTATAGCCGCTCTGAACTCAGCCAAGGCCGGTCGGCCCAGAAATGCATTGTAACCGAGTAAGTATCCAACAACAAAAAGGCACGACCCACACTCGCTTGTAGTCGCCCTTGCTAAGTACCACCGATAATTCTACATATCTAATCAGCTCAGTATCCATCCCATTGAACCCCTTTATTCCAGATTTACAAGGTTTCAAATCCTTTTTCTCCAATATCATTTGATCATAAGCTTTCTTAAACAAGATACTGACTGAACTCCTACAGTCAACCAGCACCTTCCGAACAACAGCAAGACCAATCATGGCTGTGATCACGAGTGGGTCAATCATTAGAGCTTTCACTCCATCAGCATCTCTATTCTAGAAAAAAATATCATCAGTTATCGTTCTGCATTGTTTTGCACGAGTTCCATCTTCAACAGGGAAACAACTTTCACTCTCAACATGCTTTATTGCACCAACATATCTGTCCATCTCAGCTAGACTCTTATTGGCTGGGTATAGCCCACCGATAATTGTATTAGTCACCAACTGTTTTTCTAGCCACCTAAATGTACTAGCACTAGGCTCAACCTGCCTCTGTTGGGAAGACAACCTATGGGCATTAGAGTTTCCTTGCCTACCATCCTACGGAGCTTTCACATATTGCTGTAACTTTTACTTGCGAATCAACTCCTCAATCATATCTCGCAAGTGTCTGCCCTTGTTGATATATGACCGTGAGTTTAATGGAATTTGCAAAAATTGCCTGACTTCCTCTCCTTCTAAGTTGACTCTCTTGGATCTGGATTTTTGTACTACTCGGTGTTTTGAGTTGTCACATAGATATTCTTTGTTGAATTGTTCGGTTTGGTATAGGTGTCGTACTTAAGAGTCCTAATACGATTCATGTTATTTGGCTTAGCCTCATCATCATTCCGTTTCTGGTTATTGTTCTGATTAACAACATTCACATCCATATTCCGGAAACTCCCTCTAGATTGCTTTATAGCAACGTTTCTTTGTATCATTTCATTTGAATTCCCAGCACCAGTCCTCTGTAGATGTTTGCACGCTTCCTCCAAGCATAAGTACTCATTGGCCTTTATGTAGAAAGCATCCATTGTTGATGGAGGTTTCCTTTCCAACCAATCTCCAAAATATGAATCAAGATGAATCCCCGTAATCAACGCCATCAACACTATGTCATCCTTGGGATCCGTAACTTTAGTCACGGTTGTGTGGAACTGATTTAAGAACTTCAGCGACTCTCTATCAGCTTAGAAGAGGTTTGACAAAGACATGACATGTTTTGGATGTGGAGTATGTAAATGGAATTGTTCCATAAACTTCCTTGACAACTCAACGAAAGACGATATATACCTCAGTGGAGGTTCAATGAACTACATTGTAGCCACTCCTAGGAAAATTGGAAAACAATGGCATTCACGGCATCGAAAGATCTAGTGGAATCCATATGCCACTTATATCTTATCAAATGTTACCTAGGATCTGTCGTTCCTCCTCACAATGGCATAGTTGGCATTGCAAACCTTTGAGGATACCTCTCGGGTAGGATGTTTTCAGTAAATGGATGTTGACTAAGAGAGGTACCCCATTCATCATTTCTTCAGAAGCGATTTTCACTTATAAGTCTCTTGACCATATCTTCTAAGTACTCCGGGTCTACAGTTTCAACTAAATGCGGTAATCGGGTTCTGCCACGAGTGTTCGACCCGACGAACGCTCTCGGGGAGATTCTCGATACCTAGGCTCTCCAGATTCTGAGAAATCCATTCATTGAGCAGTCCCCCTATTTGATTTCAGTGAGTTGTATCATCATCAGCAACATGATTCTCCATATTCTGATCGTCAGCGGCACCTCATGAAGTCAAGTACATGCCGCCTTCCAAATGGCGAGCTCTATGCCCACTATTGGATGGGTCGATACCAACCGGTGCCCTTGGGTCGGTACCGATCCCTAAATTTGTGCCTGGAGCTCGTCCTCTTCCTTGGTAAGATGTTCCAATAGTGTTTTGATTCCTTTTATGCTTCCTGTCCCTCCGTCTCTACTCGGATGATAAGGAACTTTTTGGCTTTGAACTGGAATCTCCTCTAATCCTCCTATGGCTATACTTAGTTTATTCAGTAGTCCAAACTCTGTTGCATCGTTTGATTCATCTCATTTTTACTAGACTAGAACCTATTCTCCAACTGCTTCATCATCCTATCCATCTCCATTCTAGTCACGACTTCAATTGGAGTCTGGATCTCAGGTTGAGTTGGTTGGACAGCTTCATCACCATGTTGAGGATTTTGATTCTCAGCTTCAGTAATAGCTCTAGAATTAGTATAATGGTCTCTTCTTGGTGGGGCCATTGCAAATAGCTTCTCTTAGATTATTTAAAATCTGAATAGTAAAAAATAAGGTAGGAAAGTTGGATCTATCTCTTGGAATTAAGAAATCCAAGAGTAGATGATGAATCTAAATAGCCTGAGAATATGGTTTCTGAGTGAAAGCACCAAAAGGTTTGAACCAAAAATGGCACAAACACCCAAAAGTTAAAGTAGAGAATAAAAAGTAAAGCAAATCAAATGAAAATGAGTAAGAAAGAACACATAATAATTTATAGTGGTTCGAAAAATCAATGCTTACGTCCAATTATGATTTTATTACTTATAATCTGACTTGAGGGCAGAAGTTCTTATGGGTCGGTACAACTTCAATGGAGATTAAAAGAAAATAGAGTAAGAAGAGTCAGAGCCAAAAGATCCTAAAAAATGAGCTCTACCCTCCTATTTATAGAGGTGGGAGCCTAAATCTTGCAAAAATATCTCCATCTCATTTTCCATGCCACAGACTACTTCTCCATGAAAATAGTGTGCCGCATCATCACTTTGTATGGGTTGGTATAACTCCAAGGGTATGGGTCTGTACCGACCCCTAAGATGGCCAATCTAGTTGTCTTGAATTCTTCACTTTGGCTCATCTTATAGTTAGCTTCATGATTCCATAGTTGTTTGCACCAATATTAGCTTGTTTCTGAGTCCAAATGATGGAGTCGTGTAAGAAAGGAGTTGCTAATTCAAGAGTTCGTGGAGATAGATAGAAAATTATATTGGATCAACAAAACAACACTCGAAGTAGGCTTTTGGCATCACGTAGCTGAAGATATGGGGCGGTATGTAGGGTCGGTACCAACCCATCACTTAGATGGGTTATTGGTCCTTTTGCTTTGGGTTGGCTTTATACTCGCCCTGTGACTCTGTTTGTGTTTGGTTTCTAGATTCGGCGGTTATCTCTCCAGGCTTGCTACCTTGATAACTCCAAGTTCGACTCATCCAATCTGTTCGAATGCTGCCTGGTCAAAAGGCTGGATAACACTTATAAAACACAACTTATGTTTATCAACACTTTTTAAAACTTAAGTTCATGTTTACATAATATTCTTTTACATCCTAAGAGTATACATACAATATCAGATTTGATTTAGTTAACCAAGATGTTCCATAGATTTAAAACTTGTTTTAATTTACTATCTTCTCAAATTTATAAGTTATAAAAACTTTTTTTCTTATATTTTCTCAAAAACACTTTGCTTCAATTTCTCAACTAATTCAGAAGTTTTCGACTGTCCAAAATCGCTGAAAATTCCATTTGATATCAATAAATGAAAATGACCAAACAACATATCATAATGAGATGTACAAACAAACTACCCTATTGCATAGGATACAGGAATTCGTATAACAACTTAGCAGAGAACTTAAGAATTTAAACACCGGGTTTTATTTCAAATGATTTTGAAATGGTAATAATATAATATACATATCTTCTTTTGTATAACAAAGCATACCTTCGGAGTTTAAAACAAAATTTGTTTTACCAAAACAACTCTATAGCAAATTACTATGGTAGTTGTCTATCATTTAGAAACTCAAAAATGAATGTCGATGATGCTGCAGTCATCACCAGAATTATTTCCAGTGATAGAAGTGAGTACACTATTTTCTATCTCTCTTAAAATTCATTTAAAATATTTATTATCCAAAAATACTTTCAGATAACACAACTCTAATTTCTCAAAAATTTGAAAACAATTTCCAAAACTCCGGAATTTTAGTTCTTAAATTCTCAGCTTAAATCTTTTTTATTTATAAACCATATTTATATAATTTCACTTTCTTATATATAATCATTTCACAAATATATATATCTTTGTTTAAATTATAATAAACAAATTCTATTAAAATTACATTTTAACCCAACATCATTAGCGAACACCTTATAGTCAAACCGTGAAACTTAATTCACGAGGTGTTCATATTTAATTCGAGTCAAACAAATAAATGCTCATAAATTGGCCGAGCCTAACTAATCGAACAATAAACGATAATAACTGAATACTATAATTTCCTGACAAAGAAGCACATCATAAATAACCATATCAGTTTCAGAAAATTATTCTTTTATATATAAAATATAATCATAGGTAAAATTATTTCATTTACCCATTTTCAAAACAATAATGTGTCAGTTTGCCCTGTTCAAATGTTTAGAAACCCTATCGATACAATTGTACCTTCTATATCGACCAAAATTCATAAGCCACTCAACTGATAAATCAACATGATATAAACCATTTTTGTAGCACTAGTGTAACGACTCACTATTTCGAACCATTCGCATCCACACATGTCGGATTTGAATTGCTCAAAACAACAGATTGTTAATTTATATTTGACAAAACTCAGTATATACAGTAAATAAATCAATCACAGAATCATAGACACAGAGTATGACAACAATAAGCAGCGGAATAGATAAATAGTAATTTATGAAGCTACTATAAACATCAGAGTCTGAAACAAAATACAACAGAATCTCAAATACAAATGAATCTCTAATACATAAGCAACCGACGAGTCTGAACATAAATGACTGGAATAACGGAAATAACTGAAAGCTGGATAGATAGATCTTCAAACAAAGCTCCAATCTCCATAGGTGAGTCTCAAATGCTGTGACACTCAGTTTGACCCGAGCATAAAGCAAAACACAAAACACTCGAGTCAAGATAACATTCTTATATCAGTAAATTCAACTCAAGTGAAATGACAACTGAAATAAAAAATAACTAAAAGGATAGTTGGGATTTCCATCCTCTAAGGATCAGTGGAACTACCTACTATGTAGTAATATGCGCTATTATAATATGTCTATAGTAAAGTAAACTATTAAAATAGCGTTAAGGCGTTACCCATATCCCTCTTAACACAATTTATATAATGTCGTAGTCTATACAGATACTGTAAACTCCACTCGCAAGTGGGCTATCAGGGAGCACTCCATAGGTACGACACAAAATAAACTCGTAGAAGGCGCGATATGGCATGTGACAAGGCATGCGAGGCAATTCCAGGGTAGATATACCATTTCCGGATCCGGACTGGTGGAAACACATAGCAGCTACTACCGCCCACCTCATGATACACTCCTAAATTAAAGGTGCACCCAATCAAATCACAAAAGCAATATAGTGGTATCGAAGGAATGTGCCCGATCGGAGGAATGACCTCACTTGGCCTGACGTGGCTCCCGTTTTAGCCACATCAAGCTGACTCATGGGAGTCAGAGCCGCGCTAAAACCTGATATAGAATCGTCGCCAAACCATCCTACTTCATTCTTGAATCTCCACCACGTACACAGTTGTTAAAGTGGTTTTCGGTATTTCCAGAGAGTGACAATATCCGATCCCAGTCTCTTTAACAACCAAACGCTTATTTCACACCATGGTCATTTCTTTTCAAATAGTTCAAAATATATTATTCATTTAAAACCATATCAGTTCGATATCATTATTCACTTTAAATGATATTCATTTCCAAAATCATAACACTTTCAAAATTATAACACTTTCAAAATCATAGCACTTTTGAGATCATAACACTTTGGAAATCATAACACTTTGGAAATCATAACACTTTCGACTTAAATAATTTAGATATTGAAAATAGCATATATATATATATATTAAAATAGTTATAAATTAAAATAGTTTATATATTAAAATAATTATATATATAAAAATAGTTTATCCTCCAATTTCACAAATCAATTCAAATCAGCTTAAATTCCAAGGTTCAATTTAAATCAATTCCGGTTTAACCATTTCAAATTTAAAGTTCAAAGATTCAAGTTTATATATTCAAACATTTACAATATAAATTTCATTTATATTTCAACATTTAACTTTAATTTACTTCGAATGGGAAAATATTCACTTAATCATTTTATAACAATTTGTTTGAATCCCAATTTATAAATTTAAATCAATATTAAATATTCAATCTCAATTTTATTTAAAGTTGAGAATATTCATTTAATCACCTTTTATCAAATCAAGTTATAAATCATATCTCTCAAAACCTCAAAAATCAATAAGTTTAAATCAATTCTCATTTAAATTCACTTTTAACCAATTTACATTCCAAGCCAACATTAATTTATCTTCCCAACCTTTATTATTAAATTTATAAAATCTATTTTTAAAATATTAATATAAGTTTATATAAATACTGAAACATATTATAAACCAATTAAATTAAATTTTATTAAATTGAATCTTATTATTAAATTTATTTTATATTAAATCCTATTTTATATATTTTAAAATAATAAAGTATAAGA
Organism: Allium fistulosum; assembly: GCA_030737815.1. NCBI lineage: Eukaryota > Viridiplantae > Streptophyta > Magnoliopsida > Asparagales > Amaryllidaceae > Allium > Allium fistulosum. Next base: position 698,610,364 of record CM060904.1, read on the forward strand.
AAACCTTAAAAATTATATTTCAAAACTAACTTATAAATTTAAAATTTCCAAAACATATAATTTTATAAAATCTAAATTTTACAAAATAAAATATCTTTATATTATATCAATATTTAACAAAATTTTTCCTTCCAAAACTTTGGAAATCATTTTAAAATATAGACCAACGGTGTCCGTATATAATTTTCTATCCTATGGTCAAGTGATACAGATATTTATCATTTCAATTCGAAATTTAAATATTTACGGGTATATATCATTTCAACCCACAATCCCAAAACTTCAAAATCAATGAAAATCGCTTGGATTTATCATTTCAACCCATAACGATTTTCCCTTAATCTACAATATCGTTCGAGTATGTATTATTTCAACCCATTGGGATTTCTAATTAACAAGGAACTTGCAGAGTGAGAACAAATATGATAATAATATAACATATCAACAACTGGCATATATCATCAGTAACAAATTAAATAAAATATACACAACAGGATATGGTGTCATATATCATAGGTGAACAATTGCAGATAATGGCATATCATATTTAACAATTAAATAACTAGCAATTCAAATTTAACAGCATATTTCAATTATCGTTTCAAGTGGAATCAAATTTACTAAATATAAGAATGTTAATCATGAGTGATTGCTCACCTTTCGAGGCTATAAAGATTTGACAATGAAATGAGCTACGAATCCAAGCATAAATCCCAAAGCAAAACACGATGAATACAAATTTGATGAGCAAAGTTGATAGCTAGAAATTGTTGAAGACAAGTCAAAACAAGCTTGATATAGATGGGAACGAAATTTTTTCTAAAATCAATATTAAATCCCAACACGCAAAAAATTAATATATATATATATATATACAAATATATATTTTCAAATCGTTATTCCTTAAAATACATATAAAAAATTAAGAATAGACTTTTATACGCCAATATTAAATTCTAAATCACAAATTAATGTAAAATCTTTATATATACATTTTCAAACTCATAGTTTCTTAAACCACACATTAAAATTAAAATAAAACTTTAAACTTGAACTTATGCTGCAACCAAAACAATGTATACTTATATATGTGACTAATATATAAACTACAACCAAAACAATGTATACTTATATATATAACCAATATGTAAACTCATACTGGAAACAAAAATATATGCAAATCATATTTAAAAACAAATATATATTAACAGTATCAAATGTCACTGTGCACCGCACTTTATATATAAACCGACGTAAACTGTATATATGAATAATATATATATATATATATATACATATATTACTAACATATATTAGATATAATGGACATATATACTGGTGTAAACTTTATATATAACTAACAAATTGTATTATACCGTAAACAACAAATTACATACAACTTTTGTGAACTCATGCATATATATATATAACCAACAGATTATATACTACTTATATAACTTATACATTATAACCACTTATATAAAACTTATGTACACAGATCTTATACCATATAAATAACTACATATATAATCAATATATACATATACTGACATAACATATCATACTTAAAACAATATATTTTATTTAAACATTACCCATGTATAAACAAAAGAGCAGGTTTCTTCAATTAAACAAATGCAGGCTATATATGAATATATATATGTGATCAATTATATTTAAAATATCGAGTGTAAATTATAATATATACATGGGTAATATATATATGTAAAAATCTGGTAAATATAAATATAATAGAACCTTAGTGGACACAAGAAGCTGGATTCGAACCGGTGACAAGTCGAGCGAAAGGTCAAGGCGGGTCTGGGTTGTCTGAGCTTCTGAGCTCAGCTGTGGCGTTGTAACAACCCGCATATTTATCGATTTGATATTTAAATATTTTATCGTTAACCGGATTTTGGTCCAAAAAGCTACTTTTTGCAAACGGTCAAATTAGGACTCGAGACCACCTCCATTGAGTTCAAAATGACATTTGCGATCTTTTTAAGTATAAACTTTGATATGTTTGGAGTTAGTGGAATTTTCGCCACTTTCTCCACTTATGGCTTTGGTTTGGGCTGAACCACTTACTAACTCAGCCCAACCCCCTCCTTCTCTTCATACTTCATTTCTAATTGCTTAAACTTTGAAGCTTCATCAAAAATGGAGGAGGGAAAGGAAAATTAAAACTCCAAGCTCAAATTCAAATTGCAATCCATCATTCAACTCCAAGTTCAAGAGGAAGACATTGGATTCGAGCTTCTTGTGTTGAGACTGAAGAGGGATTGATTCTTGTTTGCTTTAGGCTTCATCTTCATTGATTTTTGGTGCAAAGGTGAGATTTTTATCTCACATTCTTGCCTATAACTGTCATTGGATTGTTGGGAATGATTCCCTATCACTTGTGCATGTGTATTTGCATATGTTTTGGATTGAAAGTGGTGGAAATCCCAATTTTTAGTGTGCTTTAGCAAAATTCCTGGGCTTAAGTCGTTCTGTCTTGTTAGCTCGTTCGCGTGGAAACGTCTCGGCCTGCAGATTGCTCGTTCTGGGCTTAGGTCGCTCGCCTGCATTTAGCTCGTTTCCCCTAGGTCGTAGGTCGCTAGGCTATAGGTCGCTAGGTCGTAGGTCGCTTGACCTTAGGTTGCTCGGCCTAGTCTCCTTTTGGTCGACCTGCAGTTAGGTCGTTCGAGTATGTTAAGTCGCTCGTCCTCTAGCTCGTTATTCCTTAGGTCGCTCGGCAACCTAAAATATCGCTAGGTCGCTTGCCTAGTTCGTTAACACACTAGTTCGCGATCGATTAGGTCGCACTGTCTTCCTAAGTTAGGTCATTTGTACTTTAGGTCGCTTGACCATTGAAGCATCTCGAGACCAGTTAGGTAGCACGCCTAGCTCTCTTCTTTTAGGTCGCTCGACCTTACCTACTCATTAGGTCGCACCTCGTTAGGTCGCGCCTTTCCTGAGCTCGGCCATAAGTTAGGTCGCTTGCCCCTGTTGCTTTGCTCGACCGAGTTAGGTCGTTCACCCCATAAGTCGCAACCCACTAGGTCGTTTGACCTGTTTCCTCTCTTAGGTCGCTTGACCTTATTTCCTTTAGGTCGCTTGACCTTATTTTCTTTAGGTCGAGAATCTTTAAGTCGCTCGACCCCATCACTGCTTAGGTCGTTAGACCTTATTTCCTATAGGTCACCGCCCTATTGCCTTGCTAAGTCGCTCGGCATGATATCCTTAGATCGTTTGACCTATTTTACTTTAAGTCGCTATCTCTTTAGGTCGTTGCACTTTAGCTCGGCCATGATTAGGTCGCGTGGGTATTTCTGCTTTGATGGTTTTGGAAGTAATTTCCTTGGGTTTTATTCACGTCTGCGAATGTGAATTTTAGTGGATTGATTTGTTTCTTCAATCAATTTTGTGATTTGTCGCTTTAAAAATATAAAGGTTTCAATACTAATAGTAAATACCAAAACTCTTTCATCAAAACGATTTCAACTCTATTTCATTACAAAGCTCTTTTCCTAAACCGTTTTCCAATCTATTAGTATATACAAGCCTTTACCTCACTCAGATGAGAACTCTAATTAAACGGCTTAGTAAAACAAGTGGTATGAAACGCTTGCGTTTACTTCGTCGGTTAATTCTTGGACTTGTTCGATTGAACCTCTTGTGACAATTTTCTACTGAAGATCTACAGTTTGTTCGTAAATATTTAAGTTAAGCAAGTGGTTATGGGACATGAAGCTAAACTCATATATTTACTAGCTTAGTGTGATTGACACTTCTTGATGATCAATGACGATCATTTTCGTGATTTAGACTAGCAATGTGCGATGTCTTTTTGATTCGGTTCATCGGACGTTACGCTGTACGACGTCGTTGTTCCGTATTATCGTGATTTGGTTCATCGGACGTTACGCTGTACGACGTCGTTGTTCCATTTCACTATGTGTTGGTTCATCGGATGTTACGCTGTACGACATCGTTATTCCTTTTTATCGTGTGTTGGATCATCGGACGTTACGCTGTACGACGTCGTTGTCCCATTTTCACTATGTGTTGGTTCATCGGATGTTACGCTGTACGACATCGTTGTTCCTTTTTTTTATTATGCTTTGGTTCATCGGACGTTACGCTGTACGACGTCGTTGTTTCTATTTGTTGTGTCTCTGGATCATCGGACGTTACGCTGTACGACGTCGTTGCTCCGAATTATGTGATTTCTGGATTTCGTGTGTTGATTTCTGGAATTTGTGCTTCACCAATTTTCGTGATTTTCATTGATAAGTTTTATCAATTTTTGTGCATTGGTGAATTCGTGTGTCATTGACTTGTTATGAATACAAGTTTAGGGTATGATACCCCATTTTATCTTTGAGAAGATTCTTGTGATATTGATTAATCTCTTTTTGATCTTCAATTACATACTTATAGTAGTATGCCATTATGGTTATTACATGTCTATGCCATATCTTTTATTCTATATCATGTCATCTGATATTTATAGCTAGACTGATCCGTTTATTATTTTCTTATAAATAATACTCGGGTCAGACCGAGATGTTACAGGTGCTTCTGCTTGACTTCTCTTCTGGGATTACTCTGACTTTTGGCTAACTGCTTAGATTAGTAGTTTTTTGTTGTATACATTTGAGATATAGACTCCGTGATGTATACTTATGCTTTTGTGTAGCTTGTAGCTATCCTTTTGTATTATCGTGGATCTTTCAGACCACTACTCTAATGTACACTTTCATGTGTTATATATATTCATATCTTTTTCCGCCTTTGTGATATGGATGTCTGTGACTGATTTATGTTATGTTTACTTCTATGTTTGTTTCCGAAGAATCATATATAGCCACCGTGTGATAGCTTTGAGTTTGTATCGGTATGTCGGATTTCCTCCTTATATGAAATGCATGTTATACTATCTGACATGTCGGTGCTCTCACAAAGAAATTACACGGATGGTCGCTCCTCAATAGCCTTATTCTCCGTGCTAGTTGACAGCATTACTCCGTAGTGTTCTTGGCTAGCGTGGGTATAGAGGTGGGGCGTCACAGGCGTGGTCAATCAGAGCAGGTTAGGTCAGGAAGTGGTTCGGATGGAGGAACCTTGGCAGTTTCGGTCGAGCAAGGTGTGGCCGAAGGCTAAGCGAGGTCGGAGGGTGATGAGGCTTTGGCCCTGGGACAGAGGCGTTGTGTGAAAGACGTGGCAGCGTTGGTTTTCAGGGCGGCCAGGGAGCGAGGTGGTTAATGGTGGTTGCGGGGCTGTCTGGAGGATGGGGAGTGTAGTGGCGAGTGGGTGGTTCTCGGCTAGCTGCTGTGGGCGGTGGTCTGCTGTGGGCGGTGGTCATGGCGGTTCGTGTGAGAGGATGGAGCACGGGAGGGTGGAGCTGCAGGATGATGGCGGTCGCTGCCGATCTCGTGGAGGCCGATGGTTGCTATCAAGGATAGGCGGCTGGTGAGGCGAGAAACTACGGTGAAGTGGTCGGGCTCGGGTCTGAGGCGGTTATCACGCTTGGGGTTGCGTGGTAGGTAGACGTGGAGTATGGCGGAAACTGGCTCGAGCAGGGATTGATAACAAACAAATGCAACTTAATCTCTCTCTATATATATAAGTATATATATTTTACCCATAATGAAAAAAAGTAGGTAGGCTTTCTCAAATATTTTCTCAAGGACCAGACAAAAGGAGGAGATTGTGAATAGGAACGGGTACGAGCAGCTAAATGAAGAGGAATAGGTTAAGGTGAGGCTGAATAGGAAGGGTCAGAGGAGGAGCAAGTTAAAATAGATCTCACTTTATAAATATAAATGTGTATATTATTATTTTTCTTTCTCAACAATGAACATAGAATGAACAGAGATTATAATTTGAAGCTAGGGAACAGTAAAGGTCATAGGTTAAATTATAATAACAATAGTGCCAAGTGAATAAATGAACAGTTGGAGATGAATAGGCTTGACTGAAATAAATTTTTATTTATGTTACACGATGCCAACAATTAATTTGTAGGATTATAAATTGGGCTAATGGCCATTCATTTCATGAAAAGACACATAACACCAAAAGGTTCCAAATGCGAAACCGATAAGGCGAATCGTTATGTAGATTTCGTCACGTACCGGACATCGAAATTGACAAATGAATATACTATGGAGATCAGCACGACGAGATGAACAGAATGGTATACATATATCAGCGATATGACTATCCTATCAAAACTCGATTTTCCGCTGTCGAAAATGCTGTTAAAACGCCAAAAATAAGATAAATGGAGCTAAAACAGTCCAAATTCGGCGAAATGAAATATGACGACTCACTCGGAAAATGATTTACATATTTATTGTATAAAAATATTCAGGTTTCGAAATCATTTTATTTTCATCTAATTAACTGATTTTAAATTGAAATTGAAAATTACTGTAACGACCCGATATTTTCAACCATTCGCATCCGCACATGTCGGACTTGAATTGCTCAAAATACCGCGTTGTAAATAAAAATTTGGCAAATCTCAGAATATACAGTAAATAAATCAGTCACAGAATCACAGACACAGAGTAATACAAGAATACGCAGCGGAATAGATAAAATAGTAGTTCATGAAGCTACTATATATAAACATCAGAGTTAGAAATAAAATACAACTGAATATCTCAAATGCAGTGAAGTCTCCAGTACAACAGATGACTTCTTTGAACAAATCAACTAGAAGAGCTGAAAGCTGAGGCGATAGTTGGATCTCCAAAGGAAGCTCCAAACTCCAAGGGTGAGTCTCAAATGCTGTATCACTCGGTCTGACCCGAGCGTAAAGTAAAACACAAGACACTCGAGTCAGGATTAACATTCTTATATAAATAAATCCAACCCAACTGAAATATCAACTGAAATACAAATAACTTAAAGGATGTTGGGATAACCATCCTCTAAGGGTCCATAGAACTATCTACAAGGTAGAAATATAGTCAAGTGCTACGGATATTTATCATTTCAATCCGTACACTAAATATATACGGGTGGATATCATTTCAACCCGTAATCCCAAACTTAATTAAATGAAAATCGCTTGGGTCTATCATTTCAACCCATAACGAAATTCTCCTATTCTAAAGTCCGTTCGGGTATGTATCATTTCAACCCATAGTGATTTCTATACTAATAGGGAACTTGCAGAGTGATAACAGATATGAAAATAATAACAACAGGCATATATCATTAAAAATAAATATAAAGAATAGGATATGGTGTCATATCCCATAAGTGAACAGTTATAGATAATAGCATATATAACAATTTAAATAACTACAGCCTCATATTTCAATTGTTGTTTCAATTGAAATCAAATTTAATAAATACAAGAATGTTAATCGTGAGTGATTGCTCACCTTTCGAGGCTAAACAGATTTGACAAGGAAACGAGCTACGAATTCCAAGCGACGCTAGATGGATACGATTCGATGGAGAAAACGGCCACGACGGACAAAGCTGATAACAGGAATCGACGGAATCAAATTAGAACCGGGTTTGATGAAGAAAATTGGTATAAGAGAATTTGAAAACAATATCCATTTAAAGCACATATACATATATAAATCAAAATAAATATATTATTTTCTTATTAGATTAATATTTCTTTTTAAGACCAATATCAAAACGAAATATGTATGTAAGAAAAATCATTGTTTTGTATTAAAAATCAAATGTAATAAAATTTGAAATAAATATTGTAACTTTCATATTGAAATGTACATAAACGCATGCAAGTTTAAAGAAAACAATGTTGAGACCCATTTTCAACATAACTTATATTAACTGCGATAAAGAAAGCTATAAACACTAGTTATTCAATATATATATATATATATACAGTCCAAGTAAAAATCAATGTACAAATGCAAACATCACTTGACAGCTATATTACCCCATGCAGTAACATATAACTATGGATATAAAACCTCTCTCTTTTTTTCTAACATATAAAAACATACTATATAAAATAAAACTTAAAAATATGTATATAAAAAAAAAATTCATAAAACTGACCTATACTATATATACATATGAAATTTATATTCTAAGTTTGAACACCGCAAATTAAATTTACAAGCGTTTCAAACATATAAATAAATAAATAAATCAAGCTTACATTTATTAAAAATCAAACATAAACTTAAAATAATATATATTTGTTTGAATTAAATAGTTAATCCCAAAACATACTATATAAAATTATTTGAAAACCAAGTTCTCATCTATATATAAAAAAAGTATATACATATTATATGTGAACTTACAAAACAGCAATACGTGAACTTGCCAAACATATAACTATTTATGTTTTAAAACCAAAAGTGAAGCACTACTGTAAACAAAAATCCATAAAATCGACATATTATTTTATATAACTATAGACCTTGCAAAACCAATTATATATATAAATATATAGCTTAGTTAGCATTACTAAATGCATAAACCAAAACTGATGAAAATAGAAAGTATGAATTAATGATGGCCTCGCCTATTTATGTTAAACTATCCCAGTTTATACATCAAAATTTTGCCTTCCTTTACATAAATTTAAACATTATCTTTTAAATGTAAATACTTAGACCCAAAATGTATAGCCAACAATCAAATGCTCCTAGGACCGGGACTGTAAAATATAAAGAAAGTGACAAAATAGTTTAAACATACTTCTCTAAATACCATGTGACCTTAATATAAAGAGATCCTTTTTAAATATATATATATATATATATATATATGTGTGTGTGTGTGTGTGTGTGTGTGTGTGTAAATTATAAACTTTTATGTTACATTGGAAATCAAAACATGTAAAAAAAAATAGAGAAAAACACGTTGTGCTTAAAATAAAGGAAAAGCAATATAAACAATAAGAAAACAAAAGAAAAGGATGAAAAAGAAGAAGAAAAAGAAAAGAAATAAGAAGAAAAAAATTAGTGCAGCCATTTACCTACAGAAGAAGCTTCACACGCAAGAGAGGAGATGAAGGTCTATTGATATGGAGTAGGGTATGTACGAGTGATTTGTATTTATAAGAGAAGCCCCACATTGATAAAGTGGAAAGAAATTTTGTTTAAAGTGGCAAGAAATAAAGATAGTAATGGCTAAATTTTAGCTGAGAATAATTTATGCTTTGAACGTATGCCATAATTTAAGCAAAAGACACTGATTTCAATTATATTAATAGCCAGGAATAGGAACGTTCCAAACGTGAATTGGGAAAATTATTTGCTTAAAATTGAGGAATGTTAAAAGGAATAGACAGATAGACCAGAGGTAACGTATCAATTTGAAAATAAACCGAGATGATGGAAAAGTAACAGCTATACGTTTTAAAGAAATAAATTTTTGTTTGTTTGGAGAGCACGTAATGAGTTTGGAAATGAAGGATATTAAAATGGAAAAAGGAATGGACAGAGAAATTCAAGCAAAGATAAACGTACAGAAATAAATATAGAGTAGTGGAAATTTAAAAGTTAGAAAGCTTAAATCAAGGAAATATCAAATGCAACCGGCTAAAATAGGGGAAAGGTGATATAAACAAAATGTAAAAGCAACGGTGATCCTTAAATTTAGCTGAATTATTAAGGCAAATAAATATGGAGCATTGGTTAGTAACGCAAGAAATTTGGGAAATAACAAAGGAAAGGACCGGTCAAATAAATGAATGTAACGTGCAACGAATATAAAGTTTATATAAATTTGAACCGATGGAAATGAAAGAAGCAAAAATCAACGCATTGAAGTGATGGAATGGAAGGATACGTTATAAAGGCAAAATGAACCGTTTAGAGGAAAAAAAATGATGTCAAATAAACAGTTGTGCCTTGAATTTTCCAAAATAAATTATTAGAGCAATTGATGGTTTGATTGGACAGTGTGTTTCAAAACTTCAAAGGAATGAGTAATGTATTTGAAAATACTAATATAACCTATATATACAAACCTACTAGAACTCACACAAAAATTAATGGACCCTATACACAAACTAAACTTTCTGTGTATATATGTATATTAAGACCAAATTTTTCTTTGAATCAAAAATCCATACTTGCTTTCAAAACTAAATTTCAAAACCACCATTTGATGTATAAACAGAACATAATATTTTTCCTTTTTTTTTTCTTTTTATTAACAATAAATCAAACATTATTTAATAATTACACATAACTCAACATATCCATTAGTTACCAATTTTAGTTCATTTGTTAGAGGTTAACTTATTTGAATTACAACAATACAATTAAATTATTGTTTCCACTTAAATTTTATTCAATATATCAATATTTACAATCAACAATTATTATTAAATTCTTTTTTTTAAATGCACGTGCTGATTTGATTTTTAACAGCTAAGATATGAAATAAAAGAGTGCGTACAATAGGTGCAATAATTAAAACGAACGTACGCCCAAATTAATTGACCAGTAACGTAATCTAAATTTATATGTTTTCTTATTTATTGACTACTTATATTTAATTATACGTAGTCCAAACATTAATTTTTTTTTCTTTATTTCAAAATATTATTATTTAAAATTTCTCTAAAATTCAATTAAATACATTATTAAAAACCGTTTAAAATTTATGGGTTGTTACATTCTCCCCCACTCAAAACTTTTCGTCCCTGAAAAGGAAGGAGGTAGGAGAATAGCAACAAACAGAAAGAAAAGATAGATTGAAGTACAAGATAAACTATTAATTTAAAACTATACAAATTTTACTTGAAATATTCATTTAAACTTCATTTGAAATTTAATTTTCTTTAATACTTTAATACTTTTCAAAACTCCTTTGAAAACAATTATTTACATTATTACTTATATTTACAAAGAAGCTATTGAAAATTTTAAATCCGAAATTAAAAAAAAAACTTTTTTATTTATCTCAAGATACTTCCAACATTATAATAAATTAATAATCATTCTCTTTAAATATGTTATAATTAATTAATAACTTCTGAAACACTAAAATTTTTCCATTATACCATGTAGTATATAAATAAACAATATTTTAAAGGATATATTCAAAAGAAGGAAAGAAGATAGATTCAGAAAAGAGAATATAGGTGAATAAATAAAGCAGGGCAGATAAGGTAGATTCAAAAGAATAGTATCGGGCATGAATAATTAATTCAAACCATAAGAATTTCAATTTCAAATATTAATACAAAATTTCTTTGTTGGAAATACTATTATAATAAAATACCTTTATAAAAATATATTATTTATAACTCGATGTTTCAACAAGTTTATCCTTGTTCCTGTAGACTCTGGTAGTGCGTTGATCAGGCGCAAAACTAGAATTCTCCAGGTACTTAGTAGACCTGTTTCAACACCCAGTGAAAATACTGGAAAACTTTTAAAAATAGATATGGAAAGTATAATCCAAATAAAAAAAAAACCTTTGTCTAACCATGGTTCGCAGATACACAATGGTTACGCCTGGATCCCCCAGGAAACAATCCATATCCGTAAGCTTTCTCAGCCCTGCGAGTTACGCCATTATGACTAGTAGAGTGCAGGATACACAATGGTTACGCCTGGATCCCCCAAGAAACAATCCGTACCCCTAGGCAAGACTCAGCCAAGTAGTTGCGCTACTATTCGCGACCTACACAAATTGTAGGATACACAATGGTTACGCCTGGATCCCCCAGGAAACAATCCTTACCCCTAGGCAAGACTCAGCCAGGCAGTTGCGCTACACGATCGTGAGAGAAAAAAAAGAAACCATGGGTTACGCCACGGTGGGAACACTCGAGTATCACATCTGGAAAACCAAAATCAAAGAGAATAATATCGATAGAATGAATCCACGATGTGGCCACAAAGCGGATATCAAGCAGAAGGCACTTTCCATATCTTTACTTCGAAAATACATATCATATAGTACCTTTCAAATCACTTTCAAATATCATACTTATATAAAGTCCATATATATAGGATTCCTTTTTTCCAAATCGAATACTTTCCAAATAAATAGTATATCAAATCATACTTGTATAGAAAAAAAAATTCTCTTTCCAAATTGAGTACCTTTCAAATCAACTTCATACTTATACAAATCCATTTTATATAAGTTCGACCACTCCCAAATCAAGAACTTAATAATATAAGGTTCTCAATTTCAAATCATTTCAATATCAATTCAGTTTCAAAGTTTCTGAAACAATAGGTTTAGAAAATAGTCCAGATTTCCAAATCAACAACAATTATGTCAAACAAATTCATTTCCAAAATCACCATATAAGTACTGGTTTTAATTCCAATCAAATTTCAAAACTAAATATTTTTCTCAGAATCAATTATACTCAAAATGGTTTCTAGATTTATAATTTACCCTTTAAAACCATTAAACTATTTATTTCTATCAGAAATATCCAATTTACCTTTCTGAAAACCATTATTTAAAATTAATTTTTTTTCCAAAACATTTTAAAACTAAATTCCATATTAGTATAATTAAAAATAGTCATATTTACTTACATAACAAAAGGTTCCAAACTTACTTAAGTCATACTCTTCACATTTTAAACCTACAAAACTAAACTTATATGCTTTATCAAATATTTTATACTTTTCGAAATTTCTTAGTTTAAAACTTTTAAACTTTGATTTGGAAGTGCTCGAACCTTCAAAATAGTCGATGAAATCAAAATTCAAATCCAAGAGTTGGAAATCAATTTTTTATAAATAGAGTTATTATAAGTCAAATCGAAAACTCGAGGACTGAAAACCGGTCTCACTTTAAATTTTTTCAAATATATACATATATCTTTCGAAAATATCAAATTATACTTTAGAATTTGAAATCAAAACGGTTTTACAAAATCACTCGCATAGCGAAGCTATTAAAGTGGCCTCTCCCCCACTCTGAAGCTCGAAAATCAATGTCGATGATGCGTGCACTCATCACCGAAATTATTTTCCAGCGACATAAGTGAGTTCTGGACTTCTATTTTCTTGAAAACTTCTTTGAAATTACTTCAAAATTATTGGAATTCATTTGAACTCATTTGAAACATTTCTTATTCGGAAAAATACCTTTAAATCGTATTATTTATACATATTTTCCAAAATCTTAAAACCAATTTCAAAATACCGGAATTCAATTCTCGAATTTCAAATTTAACACTTCAGTTATAAATCATTTTTATATAAATCAATTACTTATAATTTTTCAGAATTTCAAATCCTTTCAAAACCTTTTTATATAGAATAACATTTCTTATTTGTTTTATATATAGGTATATAATCCTTATCGAAAACATTTTTACTTTTATATATAGAATAAAATCATAGTTATCAAAATTATAATTTCAGTATAAACAATTTCAAAAATACAACATACCCGATTTTCTAAGGATGATTTCCAAACAAAGATAGAAATACAAATTAGAGGGACTCTAATCAAATAGAATTCTGATTCGAAGATAGGCGCGATCGACGATTAGAGAATTAAATTACAGAAATAGAAGATAGATGTACTTATATAAATCACGGGCGACCTTAACCAGGTCAACCGTGACTTCAGGAATATGATCGATGCGGAATTCTAAGGCAAATCGACATTCGATCGCTAGAGATAGAATTTGGAATAACAGGTATAGTAGCATCTAAACCGAGGGATACATAAATCTTTGGTGAATCGATGCCAATTGTAAAGGAGTTTCACCCCCTTTACAAATAATTCAGTGGAGTTATGGGATACTCCAGAATCAAACGAATATAAATAGAAAGAGACAAGAATTAATTTCGGAACCGAGGGACATTCCAAAATTCAAAGGAAATCGAGTCAGACAGGAAGAGATTCAACTCGAACGAAAGTGATTCTATAAATAAATTTACTATATATGCTAAGTTTTGCCTAGAGCCAAAGCTCTGATACCAACTGTAACGACCCGATATTTTCAACCATTCGCATCCACACATGTCGGACTTGAATTGCTCAAAATACCGCGTTGTAAATAAAAATTTGGCAAATCTCAGAATATACAGTAAATAAATCAGTCACAAAATCACAGACACAGAGTAATACAATAATACGCAGCGGAATAGATAAAATAGTAGTTCATGAAGCTACTATATATAAACATCAGAGTTAGAAATAAAATACAACAGAATATCTCAAATGCAGTGAAGTCTCCAGTACAACAGATGACTTCTCTGAACAAATCAACTAGAAGAGCTGAAAGCTGAGGCAATAGTTGGATCTCCAAAGGAAGCTCCAAACTCCAAGAGTGAGTCTCAAATGCTGTATCACTCGGTCTGACCCGAGCGTAAAGTAAAACACAAGACACTCGAGTCAAGATTAACATTCTTATATAAATAAATCCAACCCAACTGAAATATCAACTGAAATACAAATAACTTAAAGGATGTTGGGATAACCATCCTCTAAGGGTCCATAGAACTATCTACAAGGTAGAAATATAGTCAAGTGCTACGGATATTTATCATTTCAATCCGTACACTAAATATATACGGGTGGATATCATTTCAACCCGTAATCCCAAACTTAATTAAATGAAAATCGCTTGGGTCTATCATTTCAACCCATAACGAAATTCTCCTATTCTAAAGTCCGTTCGGGTATGTATCATTTCAACCCATAGTGATTTCTATACTAACAGGGAACTTGCAGAGTGATAACAGATATGAAAATAATAACAACATGCATATATCATTAAAAATAAATATAAAGAATAGGATATGGTGTCATATCCCATAAGTGAACAGTTATAGATAATAGCATATATAGCAATTTAAATAACTACAGCCTCATATTTCAATTGTTGTTTCAATTGAAATCAAATTTAATAAATACAAGAACGTTAATCGTGAGTGATTGCTCACCTTTCGAGGCTAAACAGATTTGACAAGGAAACGAGCTAAGAATTCCAAGCGACGCTAGATGGATACGATTCGATGGAGAAAACGGCCACGACAAACAAAGCTGATAACAGGAATCGACGGAATCAAATTAGAACCGGGTTTGATGAAGAAAATTGGTATAAGAGAATTTGAAAACAATATCCATTTAAAGCATATATACATATATAAATCAAAATAAAGATATTATTTTCTTATTAGATTAATATTTCTTTTTAAGACCAATATCAAAACAAAATACGTATGTAAGAAAAATCATTGTTTGTATTAAAAATCAAATGTAATAAAATTTGAAATAAATATTGTAACTTTCATATTGAAATGTACATAAACACATGCAAGTTTAAAGAAAACAATGTTGAGACCCATTTTCAACATAACTTATATTAACTGCGACAAAGAAAGCTATAAACACTTGTTATTCAATATATATATACAGTCCAAGTAAAAATCAATGTACAAATGCAGACATCACTTGACAGCTATATTACCCCATGCAGTAACATATAACTATGGATATAAAACCTCTCTCTTTTTTTCTAACATATAAAACCATACTATATAAAATAAAACTTAAAAATATGTATATAAAAAAAAATCATAAAACTGACCTATATTATATATACATATGAAATTTATATTCTAAGTTTGAACACCACAAATTAAATTTACAAGCGTTTCAAACATATAAATAAATAAATAAATCAAGCTTACATTTATTAAAAATCAAACATAAACTTAAAATAATATATATTTGTTTGAATTAAATAGTTAATCCCAAAACATACTATATAAAAATATTTGAAAACCAAGTTCTCATCTATATAAAAAAAAAGTATATACATATTATATGTGAACTTACAAAATAGCAATACGTGAACTTGCCAAACATATAACTATTTATGTTTTAAAACCAAAAGTGAAGCACTACTGTAAACAAAAATCCATAAAATCGACATATTATTTTATATAACTATAGACCTTGCAAAACCAATTATATATATATATATAGCTTAGTTAGCATTACTACATGCATAAACCAAAACTGATGAAAATAGAAAGTATGAATTAATGATGGCCTCGCCTATTTATGTTAAACTATCCCAGTTTATACATCAAAATTTTGCCTTCCTTTACATAAATTTAAACATTATCTTTTAAATGTAAATACTTAGACCCAAAATGTATAGCCAACAATCAAATTCTCCTAGGACCGGGACTGTAAAATATAAAGAAAGTGACAAAATAGTTTAAACATACTTCTCCAAATACCATGTGACCTTAATATAAAGAGATCCTTTTTAAATATATATATATATATATATATGTGTAAATTATAAACTTTTATGTTACATTGGAAATCAAAACATGTAAAAAAATATAGAGAAAAACATGTTGTGCTTAAAATAAAGGAAAAGCAATATAAACAATAAGAAAACAAAAGAAAAGGATGAAAAAGAAGAAGAATAAGAAAAGAAATAAGAAGAAAAAAATTAGTGCAGCCATTTACCTACAGAAGAAGCTTCACACGCAAGAGAGGAGATGAAGGTCTATTGATATGGAGTAGGGTATGTACGAGTGATTTGTATTTATAAGAGAAGCCCCACATTGATAAAGTGGAAAGAAATTTTGTTTAAAGTGGCAAGAAATAAAGTTAGTAATGGCTAAATTTTAGCTGAGAATAATTTATGCTTTGAACGTATGCCATAATTTAAGCAAAAGACACTGATTTCAATTATATTAATAGCCAGGAATAGGAACGTTCCAAACGTGAATTGGGAAAATTATTTGCTTAAAATTGAGGAATGCTAAAAGGAATAGACAGATAGACCAGAGGTAACGTATCAATTTGAAAATAAACTGAGATGATGGAAAGTAACAGCTATACGTTTTAAAGAAATAAATTTTTGTTTGTTTGGAGAGCACGTAATGAGTTTGGAAATGAAGGATATTAAAATGGAAAAAGGAATGGATAGAGAAATTCAAGCAAAGATAAACGTACAGAAATAAATATAGAGTAGTGGAAATTTAAAAGTTAGAAAGCTTAAATCAAGGAAATATCAAATGCAACCGGCTAAAATAGGGGAAGGTGATATAAACAAAATGTAAAAGCAACGGTGATCCTTAAATTTAGCTGAATTATTAAGGCAAATAAATATGGAGCATTGGTTAGTAACGCAAGAAATTCGGGAAATAACAAAGGAAAGGACCGGTCAAATAAATGAATGTAACGTGCAACGAATATAAAGTTTATATAAATTTGAACCGATGGAAATGAAAGAAGCAAAAATCAATGCATTGAAGTGATGGAATGGAAGGATACGTTATAAAGGCAAAATGAACCGTTTGGAGGAAAAAAAAATGATGTCAAATAAACAGTTGTGCCTTGAATTTCCCAAAATAAATTATTAGAGCAATTGATGGTTTGACAGTGTGTTTCAAAACTTCAAAGGAATGAGTAATATATTTGAAAATACTAATATAACCTATATATACATACCTACTAGAACTCACACAAAAATTAATGGACCCTATACCCAAACTAAACTTTCTGTGTATATATGTATATTAAAACCAAATTTTTCTTTGAATCAAAAATCCATACTTGCTTTCAAAACTAAATTTCAAAACCACCATTTGATGTATAAACAGAACATAATATTTTTCCTTTTTTCTTTCTTTTTATTAACAATAAATCAAACATTATTTAATAATTACACATAACTCAACATATCCATTAGTTACCAATTTTAGTTCATTTGTTAGAGGTTAACTTATTTGAATTACAACAATACAATTAAATTATTGTTTCCACTTAAAATTTATTCAATATATCAATATTTACAATCAACAATTATTATTAAATTCTTTTTTTTAAATGCATGTGCTGATTTGATTTTTAACAGCTAAGATATGAAATAAAAGAGTGCGTACAATAGGTGCATTAATTAAAACGAACGTACGCCCAAATTAATTGACCAGTAACGTAATCTAAATTTATATGTTTTCTTATTTATTGACTACTTATATTTAATTATACGTAATCCAAACATTAAATTTTTTTTCTTTATTTCAAAATATTATTATTTAAAATTTCTCTAAAATTCAATTAAATACGTTATTAAAAACCGTTTAAAATTTATGGGTTGTTACAATTACAAAATAGAATTTTCTTTCATATTTTCCAATGAAAATTTACTATTTGCTATGTCTAAATAGACGTATTTCAAATATCTAATTTTCTAAATTTAATTGTTTAATTTCAAGCAAAATTTCAGTTAATTACGTTATAAAAACCATTAAAATTTACAGGTTGTTACAACTAGCAAATACACAGTCTTATATATACACTCGAACTCATTCTAGGGTATTACTAACCCTATCTCTAATGAGTTTAACCCATCAAAGCCTAGGTGTTTGCTCAACCAAAGCTTTGATACCTCTTATTATGACCTGCCTTTTCTAGCTTTAAAAGTCAACACTAATACATCAATGATATTCACGTGTCAAGCATCCAAGTGCTGGAATGGAAGATCGTTGGGGAAAAGGAAAGAAAAGACAGAATGAAATTTCACATCATGATGAATAATATATAACATACAATAGATCAGTACAAAGAAAACTGTAATATAAATACATCAATTAGAGTAAACTAACTGATCATTAGTCTGAACAGTTATAACAACCTATCATCACAAATGCTGATAAGTATAAAAAACTAATGCAGCGGAAATAAAATATACGTGAATATGACTCGAAGGCATCCAGCTCATCTCCTGAAGATCCAAAGCATCCAAATTAAATCTGGAAAACATACTCGGACTGACCCGAGCATTATAAGAAAATAACACCTGGATCAGTTTGGTAAACCAGCGTGAGAAACACACTTCAAATGGATTTTTAGTCATAAAAGCTTTTAGAAACAAAGGTGTAATGACCCGCCTTTTTGACACTCAAAAGTCTACACTAATACATCCACGGTATTCACATGCTGAGCATCTGAAGAGTACACTAATCATTAACCATCAGCCTAGATAGTTATAATAACCTGTTCGCATAATTACTGATAAATAAACAACCAATACAGCGGAAATACAATAGAATATACATGAATATGACTTGGAAGCATAAGGGACTACCTTCCGAACAGTACACCTCTAGATAAAATGTACCCGGGGTCAGACCGTGAACTTGGTCCACCCCTGCCAACACTGAACCGGCCTACTCCTGAACTTGGATAGTACCGAATATGTCATCACCTCGGTTGCTTTCCAACCTTAATCGGGAGCCCTCATGCATAACCAAATCCATAATATGATGATCTAGAAAGGTGATGACACACCCTGATGGAAGCGGCCCACATAGCCCTACTACATCTACCCCGTTTTAGCCATTTTCAGGGTGTGAGGCTTGAGGCTACGATTACCTTTTATATAGCAACTCCACTTGGAATGCTAACACAGCCTTCTAGGTAGAATTGCAATGCTAGCATTCATCCATACAAGTTCATTCTGGGTCTGAATGAAACTGAAGGCACTACTTCTACCACATCCATTTTGGAATGACCCTCAGGATTAGTAGCAAGTAGCCCTTCCACTTCAAAAATCTTCATCCTCAATCAACTTCAAGATGTTCCAATTCGAGTGCTTATACCGGTTCGAAATGGTTTTCAGATAATATATCTGATCCCGTTCTCTTCGAACCGACAACGATAATTTAAAATTGGCCAAGGTTGATAGTCGGTTATTTAACTATCAAATAAACAAACAAGCATCAATCAAATCGGGGATTTATTTCCATAGGGAAACCAACATTGGTTAAGCATATAAGCGACCACTAACCTCTTAAATAAATCCTTTCATGAATTAAAATCGCTTTGTAAGTACTTATATCAAAATATTTTCACAAAGATATGTTCACAAACCCTTCATGCTCCTTTCAATACTTAGATAAAATATCCATATACTTATCTCAACATATAAGTATATTCATAAAAACCCTACACTTTCATTACTTAGAAAATGTATTTGTACAACTCTAAAATCATTTATAGAACTCCATTTATAAATCTCCAAACAATTTATAAAACTCTTTCTATTAACTTCTAAAACCATTAATAAAACTCTTTTTATAAACTTCTAAAACCGTTTATAAAGCTCATTTATAAATCCATAAAACTATTTATAAAACTTCTTTTATAAATCTATAAATCCATTTATAAAACTTTATTCTTTTATAAAAGTCTTTTATGAAGATCCTTTATAAAAATTCTTTATAAAACCCTTTTGAAAATTCTTATAAACTCAAACCTTATTTTCTTTTATAAACTCTTTAATAAATCTCTTTTATTAGATGAGATTCCTTTTATTAATCAATTTTTATTTATAAATAAAATAAATCAGATAAACTAATTTACTTTAAACATCCTAAATAGATAATAAATAAACTTTTTGACATCATTAATAAAATAGATTATTAACTCCAAAACATTATTAAAAATATAATTATTATTAATTCCAAAACATTATTAATAAATAATAATTATTAGTTTCAAACAATATTACCTATTTTAATAAATAACTTTTAACAATATTAAAATATTAATAAATAACTTTAAAACAATATTAAATATAAATAAACCACTTTTTTTAAACAACGGTTAAACAACCTTAAACATTATCATATAATAATAATTTTACCATAAAAGAGTACTTCCCAAAATACTCTAAACATTTCTATAAATATTAGAAAAGATAAATAAAAATGTTAAAGTAAAATAGAGAAGTTTTGAAACCCAAAATTTTATATAAATTATTCCAGAAAGCCCAAATTCAGCTTTAAAAATCATTCCCGGATCAAAACAATTTTTCAAGCCCAACGGCAATTAATAATATTTTCAAAATACCAAATTTAGGCAAATAGCCACCAACGCACATAACCAATGTTGTTATTGATTTTTATCAATTCAGGGAATAAGTATTTGAATACATAACAATGTCAGAACCAATAGGCCAACAAACATGTTTGATATTCAAAAATTCATACAACAGGAATATTATGAAAATAATACAACAATTAAAGGAATCCTATTGGATCCCTCTATGAATTTCCTGTACATCAGTTAATTCCCTGTAATTGATTATATATATATATATATATATATATATATATATTAACTGCTTTAAAAGTAACAATTCATCAAAATCAAACAATCAACCAAATAAAGCATCCAATAAATAATCAACAATTTTTATCTACTATAAAACATTACTGGTTAACCAAAAGGGTAAGTTAAACTCACCAAAAATTCCAGTTATCACTTTCGAGTTTTGGTTTCGACTAAGATCGAACAACATTCGATTTTAACTGAAATTTCTACAAGCTCCGATCTAAGCAAATCTAATTCCATAACGTAGATAACGTCAATATGAACCTAACGCGACTGATCTCGTTCGATCTGGACCTTGTATGAAATAGATATTTAGTTTACCAGATTTTAGATAATTAAATACCATTTATTCACTAATCACATCATTAGGTTAGTTAATTACCCTACTCAATTTACTTAAACGTAATGGTGTTTATTTGGCCAAATAAATATCACGATTAAGGTATATAAATTTAACGACGTTATTAATTAAAATAACGTAATTAAATCTTAGTCTATTTCAACTTGTCACAAATTCATACATGGCCAAAGCTATCGACAAGCTACACTAAAACTTTGTACTTGTCCATATGAGTACAACCCAAAAATCTGCACGTTAATCGGACTTCATATGAGCAAGTTAATAATTTCCTAAGCTAGCACATATTTTATATAAATAATTAACATATATATATATATACACACAGACACAAATAAATTCCTCACCAAATTTTTTTCAAAGCCCAAGGCCCATTTAGCTAAAGCTCTGACCCGCATGCCCCCTTCCTTCTTCTTCTCCCTTCTTTTCATTTCAAATATCAAGTAAACCAAATTTGTGCATGGCCGTGCACCTTGCACAGCCATCCTCACTTCGAATCGACAATCCAACAATGCTATCACTTCCCCCTACTCGAGCTCTACAAGATTGCACCACCACATTAGCCTCCAGCCCCACCGATCGAAATGCGACACCCCAGGCCCAAGTCTCGATAACAAGAATGTCGCTTTTCCCTCTGGTTGATCGCACCGATTGCCAAAACGATGACTACGTCTCGACAATAACCTAACCCTAGTTAGGAACCCACACGCCCATGAAAATGTCTAACCCCAAATCATAGGTCGTACACCACAAACTAGATATGGAACGAAAGCTCTCGGCTATACGAGTTCAAAGGAGTTTGTTTTAGAATTTTTCATTGAGAGGATTTCTAGAACTTGATTTTTAAAGATTAAAGTTTTCTATGTTTCTTGATTCGAGAATGGTGAAGGGAACAAGCAGTACATAGAGAAGAAGAAAAGGAAGTAGCAGTGTTTCCTTGTTTGCTAATAGGGAAACGAAGATAGAAAAGATGGAGGTAGACGAAAATAAAGAAGTGTGCAGCTTTGATTTTTAATTTATAATAAGTGGACATTTTCTTGTTTACAACTATACATATGAATAGGATGGTACAAGAAGAAAAGAAAGAAAGGTGTGCAGGTTGTACTAAATGTTGGGGCAAGTCATATTTAATTTCAATATTTCTAATGCCTTGCCGCCCAGATCTTTGTTCATGCACGGACCTCGAATCAACAAAACAAAAATACCGTCGCGCTCAAAACAGCGACGCGACCCCAAAACAATAATAGTATACACCGGTTATTGAATTCTGAAAAATCACAAAACAATGTCGTTTTCCAATAAATCGTCAAACGATAATTTAAATATTTTCGAAATTAAAAATTATGGAAAAATCAAATAAATTAAACTAAAAATACTTCAATAAAATTTGAGTCGTAAAAAGAAAAATAATTTTTTTGATTATTTATCTGAATCATTTATTTCTGTAAATATATTTAATAAATGAATTCACTGTTATTTTTTTATTAAATTAAAAGGAGTTGAACAAGTCCATTTAATCCATAGAATTAATATTCAATTTAAAATCCTAATATTTAAATCATCTTTCAAATAATAAGTCTATGATTCCAATATTTAAATCACTATTCAAATCTTTATTCACACTTCAAAGATTTTTAAACAATCCCATAATTTAATTCAAGTTTTAAAGCTTTTAAACCAATATTTTAATAATTAAACATTCAAAATTAAATGACTAAAATCCTAGATTGTTACACACACCCTCCCCCCCTAAAAGAATTTCGTCCTTGAAATTTCCAAGGTAAGGAAAATGCCTCCAAACCATTAACTTTCCAAATCAATTAGTTGGAATAGGTTAATAAATTTTTCTAAGTCCTAAAATTGCGGAAAATTTTGGCAGCGTCTCCTTTGCGCGAGTCTATCAGTAAAACTACAAATTGCCACCACGGGCTCAAACCAACAAAAGAAAACCAAAGCCAAGCGGCCTCCCATATCTGGGGTATAAAATCATCAACCAAACAACAATATGAATGCGTACCTATTTGTCAGGCAGACAAACTCAACTTATGAAACCGAAAGCATCAACTAGCCTTTGCTTCCATGAACCTGTATCTTAGTTGCACATAATATCCAAATGTATGATCCATAGCTATAATATTGCATTTCCAAATGTTAAACATATAATTATAATAAAGTCCGTAAGATGCACATATATCATCGATACGCAATATCAAATCCGATCACTGGCTCGATCACACAAATTTCACTTCCGAACTAGTATCGCTCACTCGACTTCTCTAGTGAGGACTTCAATCCGGTTCCTTAATTAAAAACCGTCATTCTCCTTACATAGCCGTCAACTATGATAGAAAAATTTAGAATAAACTCAAAAATCCATATCTAGTGTTCGCCATCGAGAATCGAGTGAAAAATCCTTGTTCAGATCGGTGTAAATAACTTTGAAATCGTGTACTCGAATCTGGATCAAAATCAATTATGCAAATAATATGATCTGCGTACAACTTGCGTATTTATTTCATTGGTTCCTAAATTATACCAATTCTTTTTATTCGAATTCAATTTTAAAAATACACTTGATTTCCAATAATATTTCCTTTAATAGTAAAATTCATTTACAACCATATTATAAATTTAACTTTACTTAAGTTAAATTTCATCTCACAGCTCAATTTTCAACTTTACTTTTCTTAACCATACCAATTATTTAATTCACATTTATTATTTCTTAGTATATTCCCTTTAACATTAAAATTATTTCATAAAACAGTTAAGTTCACGACCATCTTATAACACCACTTGTATAATTCAATCACTTTAAAATTCAAGTTTATACACATTTCAAAAGCCACAATTCCATCTTAAAGCTCCTCCATACTTAAGTTTATTGTAAACATTATATAAAGCACACTTATGTTTATTATCTATTTTAACTTAAGTTCATATTTTTAATTAATACTATAATTTATTTTCTAAGTCATTCCATAACATACTGCTTTAAGCCTACAAACACTTTATAAAGACTTATCTCGTTAATAAAACATTTCCCAAGATTATTATTACTTTCAAAAAATCAATATTTTACTTAAGAAATATTACTTAAGTCTATTAACATTATATAACTCAAGTTTATAATTGCAAAATACTCTTCTATTCCCTAAGATTATATATACAATAATAGATTTGTTTTACTTAACATGAATGTTTAACACATTTAAAACTTGTTTTTATATTTCTACCTCTTTAAATTTATAAGTTACAAAAACTTATTTTCTTAAATTTCTCATAACGCTTAGCTTCCGATTTCTATATCAATTTGGAAGTCACGACTGTCCAAAATCGTCGGAAATTCCATTTCATTTTAATAAATGAAAATTACCAATCAATATATCGAAATGAGATACACAAACCAAACTATTATAACGGATATGATACATAAATTTACAATATCACTTAACTGAAAATTTAAGAATTTAAACATCCGGTTTTATTTTAAATTATTTGAAATCATATGCATATATCCTTTATATATATCAAATCATTCTTTGGGAATTTTAAACAAATTTGTTTTACCCAAAACAACTCAATAACCAATTTCTATTTCGATAGCAATTCCTCACTTTAGAAACTCAAAAATGAACATAGATGATGCTGTAGTCATCACCGAAATTATTTTCCAGTGACCGAAGTGATTTCAGTTCTTTTTAACTCTTCCAAATCCTTTTACAACATTTCTATTAATCAATACTTTCAAAAGAATACCACTATTATTTTTCCCAACAATTTGAAATCAATTTCCAAACACCGGCTTCGAGTTCTAAATTTCTCCGTTTAAATCCATTTTTATTTATTAACAATATTTTAAGAAAATTTCTATTCCAAAACACTCCTTAATAATACTATTATTATTCCTCATAACACTTTGAAAAGCAATTTCAAGTCTCTAGGATTTAAGTACTCAAATTCTCAGTTTTAAATCCTTATTAATAAACTATATTTATAAATCCTACTTATATAATTTCATTTCTTATATAAGATCATTTTCACCATGGTTTATCTTATTAAGATTATTATAATGAACATCTTAATAAAAATTCAATTTTAACTTCTAACCCAAATAATTCATCGAACGCCTTATAGTCAAACTGTGAAACTGTATTCACAAGGTGTTCTTATTTAATTTAACCAAACAAAAATGCCCATAAACTACCTGAGCATAATTAACCAACAATGGTCAATGCTCTTAAATTGGACGAGCATAAATAACCAAGCAATAAATGGTAATAATCAAATATTATCATTCTCTAACAACCAAACACGTCATATATCTATATTAATTTCTAAAAATTATTATTTTATTTATATAAAATATAGTATAGGCAAAATTATTTCCTTTACCCGATTTTAAAACAAAACTATATCATTTTGCCTTGTTCAAGTGTTTAGAAACCCCTATCGATATAGTTGTTCCTTCTGTATCAACTAGAATTCATAACCACCCAACCGATAAATCAACACAATATAAAACATTTTTATATCACTAACAAATACATGCTCATATACATACATCAAATCAGAGTGCATTAATCACTAATCATCAGCCTAGACAGTTATAATAATCTGTCCTCACAATTGCTGATAAATAAATAACCAATGTAGTGGAAATAAAATAAAATATACGTGAATACGACTTGGAAGCATCCAACTCGCCACCTGAAGCTCCAAGTATCCAAACTGAATTTGTAAATATGCTCGGTCTAACCCGAGCATTATAAGAAAAATAACGTCCGGATCAATCTGGTAAACTAGCATGAGAAACACACCTCAATTAAATTTTAATATTATAAAAATATTTGGAAAATAAAATTATCTCATAAGACCACACCGCACATAAACACGGACAGGTTTTTACCTTACGATAACCAAAACATTTCTATAGAAAACCCAGTGATATAATCATAATGTCTAGGATACAAATACATATTAATCATACACGAAATTATCACATTATTAAATTCCAGCATAGTAGGTTTACAATCAACTTTGCATGGCACTTATTGGGAATGGATTCCAACAATGGCAAGGTAAGGGACTACCTTCCGTACAGTACACCTCTAGATAAAATGTACCTGGGGTCAGACCTTGAACTTGGTCCATCCCCGCCAATACAAAACCTGCCAACTCCTAAACTTGGACAGTACCGAATATGTCATCACCTCGGTTGCTTTCCAACCTTAATCGAGAGCCCTCATGCACAGCCAAATCCATAATATGATGATCTAGAAGGGTGATGTCACACCCTAATAGGAGCGACCAACATAACTCTACTGTATCTACCCTATTTTAGCCATTTTCGAGGTGTGAGGCTTGAGGCTATAATTACCTTTTATACAACAATTCCACTTGGAATGCTAACATTACCCTCCAAGAAGAATTGCAATGCTAGTATTCATCTCGTTCTGGGTATGAACGAAACCGAAGGCACTACTTCTACTACATACATTTTGGAATCACCCTCGGGATTAGTAGAAAGTAGTCCTTGCACTTCAAAATCTCCATCTTCAATCATCTTCAAGATGTTCCAATTCGAACGCTAATGCCGATTCAAAGTGGTTTTTGGATAATATATCTGATCCCAGTCTCTCCGAACCGAGAACGATAATTTAAACTGGCCAAGTTTCATAGTCGGTTATTTAACTATCAAATAAACAAACAAGCATCAATCAAATCGAGGATTTATTTACATAAGGAAACCAACATTTGTTAAGCATATAAGCAGCCACTAACCTCTTAAATAAATCCTTTCATGAATTAAAACCGCTTTGTAAATACTTGTATCAAAATACTTTCACAAAGATATATTCACAAACCCTCCATTCTCCTTTCAATACTTGGATAAACATCCATATACTTATTTCAACATATAAATATATTCATAAAAACCCTACACTTTCATTAGATAGAAAATGTATTTATACAACTCTAAAATTATTTATAGAACTCCTTTTATAAATCTCCAAAGAATTTATAAAACTCTTTCTATTAACTTCTAAAACCATTGATAAACTCTTTTTATAAACGTCTAAAACCATTTATAAAGCTCTTTTATAAATCCTTAAACCTATTATAAAACTTCTTTATAAATCTATAAACCCATTTATAAAACTTTATTCCTTTATAAAAGTCTTTTATGAAGATCCTTTATATAAATTCTTTGTAAAACCCTTTTGAAAATTCTTAGAAACTCAAACCCCATTTTCTTTTATAAACTCTTTAATAAATCTCTTTTATTAAATGAGGTTCCTTTTATAAATTAATTTATTATTTATAAATAAAATAAATTAGATAAATTAATTTACTTTAAACATTCTAAATAGATAATAAATAAACTTTTCGACATCATTGATAAAATAGATTATTAACTCTAAAACATTATTAAAAATATAATTATTATTAATTCCAAAACATTATTAATAAATAATAATTATTAGTTTCAAACAATATTACCTATTTTAATAAATAACTTTTAACAATATTAAAATATTAATAAATAACTTTAAAATAATATTAAATATAAATAAACCACTTTTAAAAACACTTTTAAACAACGGTTAAATAAACTTAAACATTATCAAATAATTATAATTTTACCATAAAAGAGTGCTCCCCAAAATACTCTAAACATTTCTATAAATATTAGAAAAGACAAATAAAAAGGTTAAAGTAAAATAGAGAAGTTTTGAAACCCAAAATTTTATATAAATTATTCCAGAAAGCCCAAAATTCAGCTTTAAAATCATTCCCGGATCAAAACAAATTTTCAAGCCCAACGGCAATTAATAATATTTTCAAAATACTAAATTTAGGCCGATAGCCACCAACGCACTTAACTAATGCTGTTATTGATTTTTATCTTTACAAGGAATAAGTTTCTGAACACTTAAATGTCATAACCAATAGGCCAACAATCAGGTTTTATATTCAAAAATTCATATAACAAGAATATTATTGAAAATACAACAATGGCATGGAATCCCGTTGGATCCCTCTACAAATTTCCTATACATCAGTTAAGTCCCTGCAATTGATTTTATATATTAACTGCTTTAAAAGCAATAATTCATCAAAATCAAATAATCAACCAAATAAAGCATCCAACAAACAATCAACAATCTTTATCTACTATAAAACATTTCTGGTTAACCAAAAGGGCGAGCTAAACTCACCAAAAATTCCAGTTATCACTTCCGCGTTCTGGTTCCGAATAAGATCGAACAACGTTCGATTTTAGCTGAATTTTTTACAAGCTCCGAACTAAGCCAGTGCAATTCCAAACGTAGATAATGTCGATACGAGCCTAACACGACTGACCACGTTCGATTTGGACCTTGTATGAAATGGATATTTAGTTTACAAGATTTTCAGATAAAATACCATTTATTCACTAATCACATCATTAGATTAGGTAATTACCCTACTCAATTTACTTTAAATAACAGTGTTTATTTGGCCAAATAAATATTACGATTAAGGTATATAAATTTAACGACGTTATTAATTAAAATAACGTAATTAAATCTTCGTCCTTTTTAACATGTCATAAATTCATACATGGCCAAAGCTATTGACAAACTACACTAAAAATTTGTACTTGTCCATACGGGTACAACGCAAAAATCTGCATATTAGCCGGACTTCATATGAGCAAGTTAAGAATTTCCTAAGCTAGCACATATTTGATATAAATAATTAACACACACACACACACACACATATATATATATATATGTATGTATATGTGTATATATATATATATATATATATATATAAATTCCTCGCCAAAAATTTATCATAGCCCAAGGCCCATCTAGCTACAACTTTGACCCACATGCCCCCTTCCTTCTTCTTCTCCCCTATGTTCATTTCAAATATCAAATAACCCAAATTTGTGCACAGCTTTGAACAACAATGCGACCCCAAAATAATAATAGTATACAGCGGTTATTGAATTCTAAAAAATCACAAAACACTGCCATTTTCCGATAAATCGTCAAATGATAATTTAAATATTTTCAAAATTAAAAATTATGGAAAAATCAAATAAATTAAATTAAAAATACGTGAATAAAAATCGAGTCATAAAAAGAAAAATAAAATTTTTGATTATTTATTTGAATCATTTATTTCTACAAATATATTTAATAAATGAATTCACTGTTATTTTTTTATTAATTTAAAAGGAGTTAAACAAGTCCATTTAATCCATAGAATTAATATTCAATTTAAAATCCTACTATTTAAATCATCTATCAAATAATAAATCTACGATTCCAATATTTAAATCACTATTCAAATCTTTATTCACACTTCAAAGATTTTTAAACAATCCCATAATTTAATCAAGTTTTAAAGTTGTTAAACCAATATTCTAGTAATTAAAATTAATTAAATATTCAAAATTAAATGACCAAAATCCAGGGTTGTTACAAAAGTTATCTCATAAGACCATGTTACACATAAACACGAAATGGATTTTACCTTACGATGACCAAACCATTTTATTAGAAAATCCATTGATATTATAATTATGTCCAGGGTTTAAAATAAATATATAGCATAGGTGGAACGCTTGCATCCCACATTTCAGCATAGTTGGGCACAACTAAGTGCGTAAGGTACTTATTGGAGAATGATTTCATAGAATGACAAGGCTAGTGGGGTATCATCTGCCACAATACACCTCTAAAAAATTGTACCGAGGGCCTCACATGGACCCCCTGCAAACCATGACCGGCTTACCTCTTACTGGATAATATCGAATATGTCATCACCCCGGTTGCTTTGCAACCTTTTCTTGAGAGCTCTCATGCACATACCAGATCCATAAATAGTGATCTAGAAGGGTGATGCCCATACCCTAATGGGTGCGCCCCATATAGCCTTGAAGCATATCCCCTGTTTTAGTCATTCTCGGTTGTGAGCCTCGAGGCTACGCTTTACCTTTTTAGCAAATCCCACTTGGAATTCTAACACTGCCCCAAAGGCAACAATGCAATGCCAACATTCATTCATACAAGTTGTTCAAGATTTGAATATACCGAAGGCACTACTTCTACTACATTCGTTTTGGAATCAACCTTAGGATTAATAGCAAGTAGCCATTACACTTCAAAGAACTCCATCTTCAAGATGTCTCAATTCGAACGCTTATGCTGATTCGAAGTGATTTTCGAATAATATATCTGATCTTCGTCTCTCCGAACCGACAACAGTAGTTTTAAAAACCGATCAAGATTTGATAGTCGGTTATTTAACTATCAAATATACAAACAATCAAATCAGAGATTCAATTCCATGGAAACCAACACTAGTTAAGCACGTAAGCCACCATAAAGCCTCTTTAATTAATCATTTCAACAATTAAGTTCTCCTTTCAAATATTTGTATTAAAATACCTTTACAAAGATATATTCACAAACCCTCTCTACTAATTTCAATACTTGGAAAATATTCATATACTTATTTAAACTGTATAAGTCTTCTCATAGAATATTTCACTTCCAATACATAGAAAACCATTTCATTTACTTATATCAACAGTATAACTATATTCATAAAACAATACACTTCCGATACTTAGGAAATGTACCTATATACTTATCTCAACGGTATAAGTATATTCACAAACCTTAAGAAAAATTTCATTTTCAAAATAATACTTGTTTGGGTTAAAACATATGTAACTTAAACATTGATAAAAATTAACTCAAACCACTTTTGGTGTAAGTAAATGGATCGCATAGTAATTAAACCAAATATATTGACCACCTGTAAAGACCCCGAAATTTAATTTTATTTAAATTGATAACTAAATAAAATTTTGAATTAAATTTGTGAAAATAATCAATGCGGTGATGCGAGTTTCCCCTGTATTTAAGTATATTTTGTATAAATCATTTAAATTTAATAATATTGTAAATATTGTACATATATGTGAATATATATGTATATATGATATATGAGTAAATTTGAAATTCTATATATAAGTATATATATATTATTTTGGATTTAAAATTGTAAATAAATGGTTTGATAATAAATACTAAAGTAAAATAAATAATTGAGTTTATAAAGAAATACAAAATAGTTAGTGGTAAAGTAAAATAAATATTTAAGTTAAAATGGAAGTAAAACTATAAAGTAATGACAAAAGAAATATAAGTATGGTACAAAGTAGTCAATGCAATATCTTTAGCATGCAAATACAAGTATACAAAATAAAGTAACACATATATAAAATTTAACAACATATTGGAATAGAGTTTTATTTACATTGTAAAGGAATAAACAAACAAAAATAAAATAAAAATTAAAATAGCAAGTATGTTTGCTGTGTAAAAGAAAACAAATGAAAGCTGCCAGCCGAAGTCAAGTATGGCTAAAGCAAAACAAAAATATCTTCACAAAAACAAATGTAGGTACATACAAAATAAACAAAGACAAAATAAAATATGTAAACCATCCCTAGTAACATCATTCCAGCCGAAGTCAAAATGAAATAAACAAAGCATATGCACCATACCTCTAATATATCACCAGCCACCATAACATAGCATCTCCAGCCATGCTTATTGTACAAAGAAAACCATACTATCACCTGTACATTCAATTTATATGTACATCCCCTTTTGTTTCATTCTCGTTCAACAATTTAACAAAGTTAAGAAGAAACCCTGGAAAAACATTCCAGTTTTAATAACTTCTACCTTTTCAAGCAAGACAAGGTTTCTGGAATCAAAACAACAAAGGCATACACATTTTCAAATCGAGTTTCAGTTTTGCAAAATTTTCTCAAATTTGTTCAAAGTGTTAAAGCAACTCTGTTCTTTCCCTGTTCTTCTTTTCAAGGTGAGCAAACTATCTTCTTTGATCTCAACCCTGTTTATATTTTTGATTGTGTGCCTGATATTGAAACCATGGTATAAAGTATGATATATGGAAGAGAATATATCTGTAAGTATATATATGTATATATATGTGTGAATTGAGGTATGCATGCCTGTGTTTATGCATGAACAACTCTCTGTTGTTCTACAGGTTTAAAGCTACTAAAACAAAATTTAACTGCTCCTTATACAATCAATATTAGGGTAAGATCATTAAAGATGAAATGATGGTATGAATGTGAAGTTATTTTTAAAAATAATTCCAAGTAGAAATATTTAGAAAATATTTTCAAAACAGGATATTACAGTGGCAACTCTGGTACATGATAAATTCGAACATCGTGATTTTTGATTTCACCTAGGTAATCAAAATTCTCTTTGAAAATCATGAATTTTAAGAATAAAATCAAGATTTTTAGTTTGTTAAATTGTGGGAAATCGTGAGTTGAACGGAAATTGTGTCTTGGGCAAACACTGGTGATCCGCGAAGGTATGACGGCCGCGCTTGATGCTGGAGGTGGAGTGGAGAGTGGAGATCATCGGAAAAATGCTAGTAGAATTTATCAAACACTGTTATAGCGTATTGACATTGATCTAGGGTTCGATGTCAGTTTTTCAACGAGGAGAGGCGTGAGGCAAATCCGTGGTCATCAATGGATCGAGTTGGACCGGACAATAGGGTGAAGGTTCGTGGGGAAGTGGCTAAGCTTTAGTCAAGCTCGCGTGATTTCCGATGGTCAGGAGGACGTTGGCGAGGTGGTTTTCTGATGGAAGTTGGTTCCAGTTTTTGAGCTAGGAAGCTCGATTTAATTCTCACGTTCGAATCGATACTCAGGTGATTGGGAACGATGGAGGAAGCCAGCGGTGATTTGTTGGCAATGACAAGGGTGGTCGGAGGCGACCGGAATTGCTGTGCACGTGCACGCGTGAAATTAGTGCATCTGGGTTGAGAAGGAATTGGGGAAGACGAAGAATAGGAAAGAAGCTCGGGTTTCAACTCGGGAAAACGAATAAATGACTCGAAGTAAAGTGGGAACGCGAGATTTCTCGAAGTCACGCTCGAGTGAAATAAGGAAAGTCTCGGGTTTTATGTTTCCAGATTTGAACTTTAACAAAATTTAGTTAAGTAAATTTCTAAAATTATTCCTTTTAATAAACGATAATGTTATTGTTCGTTTATAAGTTTATTGTTAAGTCAAAGATGATTTAAATTTATAAGGTAATTAAAGAGTGATTTATTTAATTTATAAATAAATAATTTAGATGTATTTATAAAAATAGAAATGATTTAAAGATTTAAATGAATTAATCCAAGAAAAATTTCTTAAGAAAACAATTAAGGAAATATTAGTAGTTAATAAGGATGATTAACTAGGGATTTTTAAGTAATTAAAATATTGTGATAAACCTTGATAATTAAATTTATTTATTTAAGATAATCAATTGAAATTGTTAATTACTTAATGAAAATAAATTAAGGGGTTAATTAAATCATGTAAATGGTTTAAAGGATAACTTGATTAATATGATTAATTAAGAAAAATTTAATTAATTAAAGTGTCTGATAAATTAATCTATATGAAATGATTTATAAATTGATAAATCAAGATTTGATAATTAATTCATAAGTAATTAATTTACTTGGAAATAAATTGAATTTATCAGGATTAAACGATTAATTGATTCTGCTTATAAATAACTATTGAATATTTGACTTTACTTATGAATGTTTGGATTCTATTGGATGATTGAATTGTTGATATCCCTGATATATGATGCTTTGTGATACATCCTGATTTATGTTGTGATCTGAGATTTTCCGTTTCTGTGATATATTACTATGTGAATATGAAACCCTTTGCCCGTAAAAAGGCATTTGAATTTCGATGCGACAGGGAGTCGGATTCCAGTTGGTTATCCGAAACCCACATCGAATTGTAATAGTGAATCTTTGTGACTGATAAATTTATTTTATCTATGAATCTGTGAATGAAGATAAGCGTTATCGATTGTACCGCTTATCGATATATCTGTGATGATTGATGTTGCACTATTGTGTGTGAAACCCCTAGACCACACTTTTACACACATAAATATGGATTTCACGTGGAAATCGGTTAAGTCACAGATAATTTAAATTTGATGTTTTTGAAATTGAGATTTTAATTTCAATTGATTTTGAAATTAGAAATTCGGGTTTAAAGTGAAAAGCTTTTGAAAATAGAATTTCAAAGATAAAAGTTATTTTGAATAACTTAACCGAGTTTTTGAAAATTTAAATAATTAGATTTAAATTTGAATCCAAGTTTGAAATTAAATCTATGATTTGAAAACTAGGGATAAAAGATGATATAAATGTGTTTGTATGAATTAAACCATTTTAAAGTATTAATTTGGGAATTTGAATTTAAACCAAGGATTTCAACTCGTACGGATGAATCAGATTTTCTGAAATGAAACTGTTTGTTTTCAAATGATAAAAGCTTTCAGATAAGCAATGAAATTCCAGTTTAATTAAAGGAATTTCAAGTGAATTGAAAAACGGTTTTCCAAGTTATGAATGAATTGTTTTGAAAGCTATAAATTAAATCTGTTTATTTTTAACAGATTTAAAATGATGATTTGTTAAACCATTCGAAATGAAATTGTTTTGAAAGCTATGAGTTAAATCTTTGATTTAAAGATTTAACGAATTAATCAAATTGAAAGGGAAATTGATTTGGAAAATCTGTGAATGAATCTTTGTGAAATTAAGTGATCTTTATGAATTGAATCTTTTTGTTTAAAAGATTTAAAATGGTAATTTGTTAAACCATTTGAAAAGAGAAGTTTGGGTTTAAGTTGTGACTTAATTGAAATCCCAATATCCGTATGTTTTTAAATATTTCGCTCACTATTCGGGTTAACCGGGAAAGGACCTTTGGGTTGTATAACTCATTCCGAATAGTGATACGTCGTATATGGATAGCATTTGAAGACCGGTGTTGAAGACCGGATATTTTTCGAAAATGAAAGGACAACCTGTCGAATGTCTCTGCACTGAGTCGCGCCGGTATAGAGATTTATATCACTCTTTTGTGACGGGAAGTCCGGACGTGATTGAAAGTTATCCGGAATTGCAAGGGCTTCGTGAGAAGTGCCTTCGGTTCTATTCGATCCCGGAACAGACTTGTATGGATACATGTCTGACATTACACTTTGAGATATAAAGCCGATTTCTTTCAAATACATATCTGTTGGTGGCGGAGAATTTATTCTCTTAGCTTAACACCCTTCTCTGAGACGTACGAGCTCAGAGGTTATGTAGTTGAAATTTATCAGCGATATATCCCAATTTGGTAATGTGACATGCTGAGTGTTGCTGTATGATGATCAGTGTTTGATCATTTGTGATATGATCATTTGTTTGATCTTATATCTTTGTGATCATAGGTTGATCATTTGTTTGACCCGAAGCATGGCTTTGTAGAAAGCGTAGCTTTGTGGACGAGACTTCGTCGGACCTCACACCCCGGAAATGGTCAAAACAGGAAGGATGCGGCAAGGTTCTAGGGAGTAGCGCCCCTTAGTGTATGTCATTCCTTCTGGATAAAGGTGGTATCATGGTATGGAGCCCAGATACTTAACCTCTGTGGTTGCTGCAAATTTATTACTTTGTGGTTTGTTGGAAATCGGGGATCCTCGGGAAGATCGGTGACGATCGGGGGATGGCATACGCGTGTCAGTAGTTACCTATTTTTGCAGAGGTAACCCGGCCTTGTGTTGGCAGAGATCCGGTTAGGTTCTCGGGTCGTCTATTCCAGGGATGTACCCATCGTGGAAAAGGAAGTTCCTTAGCCTGATCATTTGTTGGAAATCCATCTTCCAATACGAACTTTGTACGGTATTAGTTGTAGAACCTACCATCTAATATGGTAGCTATAGTAGGCATAGTATAATGGTACCTATGCTGGCTAAGATTGATATTATACTTTCGAAATGTTTTCCACTATGCACTAATAATAATATCAAAAAGGATTTGATTTTTGCGTAGTAAGCATCTTTGACTAACATAAGAAGAAATCTCCTCTAATTCTGCGTTTGCATTGTGTGTGTGGTGGGAGGTCTTATGGTAGTTTCATTTTCTAAAAGCATTGCGAATTGACTTTAAAATTCTCTACTATTTGTTTTTAAAAAGATAAACTGTTTTGTTGCTCACACCAGTCCCATGACTGATCCGGAGTTTATTGTTTATTTCCTAAACTCTGGATGCTCAAATTTTTTCTACACGGGCAGTCTAGAGTTGGGTTTTTCAGATATTCAGGTTTAGTAGATTATCTGGAGCTAGTTCAGTCTTTGGATCGGACTGCACTTGCTTATCTTCGTGCATCGTTATTGGGAGTTCGAGCTATTTCTGGATTGGTGCTTTGAAGATGGAGATTATCCGCTGCTGATGTTATCGTTTTTCTTTTCCGCTGCTATTTGTTGTATCATGTCTCTGATGTATATTGATATTCATTGTATCACTCTGTTGTATCAGATATTGTATATCAATGTATTATTCATTTATTCCGCTGTGTTATTTACTTAAC
This sequence comes from Allium fistulosum, assembly GCA_030737815.1. Lineage (NCBI taxonomy): Eukaryota > Viridiplantae > Streptophyta > Magnoliopsida > Asparagales > Amaryllidaceae > Allium > Allium fistulosum. The sequence continues at coordinate 698,647,323 of CM060904.1, forward strand.
TGTGTTATAAGCTCCGGCGAATCGGATTTGAACGGTCGAATCTATGACATTCGAGTACGATGTAAAGTATGGATGTCGATTTTTGAACGCGAAAATCCGGATCGTTACATTTGGTATCAGAGCTATGGTTGAACTTTAGCTCAGGAGTGTAACACGTTAAGTAGCTCATTAGAGATAGAGTGAAGTAAACTCTAGAATGAGTAATCCTTAAGATATCCGTCTGAACGTCTCAGTAAATTCTCTTGCTATCCACTGATAGTAAGTATGAGTGCAAGAAGAAGACGAGATAGGGGACAAGGGAATACGACTATAAATGGTCAATACCCTGCAACAGTGGAAACAAACTTTCCTATCAATCTTCTTTGACTCGTTTCCAAATACTTTTGACTGCTTCGTACCAGCTACAAGACGAAGTTGTAGAAAGTCGTTACTTCATATTTCATCGGTTTCTTATCAGCTTTTTGGATTTAAACCTTAATGAATTTGAAATTGGAAATTTGAAATTGAGATAAATCGATTAATAGAATATAAAGTTAAATTGAATTAAATTAATAAAACGATATTATTTGAAACCAAATTTTGAAATTCTATTCTAATTTCTTTTGAATACCAAAGTCCGAAGAGGGACAAATTGGTATGTATTCTGAGATATTCCGACTAGAGTTTGGAATTCATATCTTAAGTTTGAGGAATTATAGGAGATCAAATCTGTCTATCTCTTTGCTATTTCGTGCCTGCGAATTTCGAGGACGAAATTCTTTTAAGGGGGGAAGTTTGTAACGACCCCGAAATTTATTTTTATTTAAATTGATAACTAAATAAATTTTTGAATTAAATTTGTGAAAATAATCAATGCGGTGATGCGAGTTTCCCCTGTATTTAAGTATATTTTGTATAAATCATTTAAATTTAATAATATTGTAAATATTGTACATATATGTGAATATATATGTATATATGATATATGAGTAAATTTGAAATTCTATATATAAGTATATATATATTATTTTGGATTTAAAATTGTAAATAAATGGTTTGATAATAAATACTAAAGTAAAATAAATAATTGAGTTTATAAAGAAATACAAAATAGTTAGTGGTAAAGTAAAATAAATATTTAAGTTAAAATGGAAGTAAAACTATAAAGTAATGACAAAAGAAATATAAGTATGGTACAAAGTAGTCAATGCAATATCTTTAGCATGCAAATACAAGTATACAAAATAAAGTAACACATATATAAAATTTAACAACATATTGGAATAGAGTTTTATTTACATTGTAAAGGAATAAACAAACAAAAATAAAATAAAAATTAAAATAGCAAGTATGTTTGCTGTGTAAAAGAAAACAAATGAAAGCTGCCAGCCGAAGTCAAGTATGGCTAAAGCAAAACAAAAATATCTTCACAAAAACAAATGTAGGTACATACAAAATAAACAAAGACAAAATAAAATATGTAAACCATCCCTAGTAACATCATTCCAGCCGAAGTCAAAATGAAATAAACAAAGCATATGCACCATACCTCTAATATATCACCAGCCACCATAACATAGCATCTCCAGCCATGCTTATTGTACAAAGAAAACCATACTATCACCTGTACATTCAATTTATATGTACATCCCCTTTTGTTTCATTCTCGTTCAACAATTTAACAAAGTTAAGAAGAAAACCTGGAAAAACATTCCAGTTTTAATAACTTCTACCTTTTCAAGCAAGACAAGGTTTCTGGAATCAAAACAACAAAGGCATACACATTTTCAAATCGAGTTTCAGTTTTGCAAAATTTTCTCAAATCTGTTCAAAGTGTTAAAGCAACTCTGTTCTTTCCCTGTTCTTCTTTTCAAGGTGAGCAAACTATCTTCTTTGATCTCAACCCTGTTTATATTTTTGATTGTGTGCCTGATATTGAAACCATGGTATAAAGTATGATATATGGAAGAGAATATATCTGTAAATATATATATGTATATATATGTGTGAATTGAGGTATGCATGCCTGTGTTTATGCATGAACAACTCTCTGTTGTTCTACAGGTTTAAAGCTACTAAAACAAAATTTAACTGCTCCTTATACAATCAATATTAGGGTAAGATCATTAAAGATGAAATGATGGTATGAATGTGAAGTTATTTTTAAAAATAATTCCAAGTAGAAATATTTAGAAAATATTTTCAAAACAGGATATTACAGTGGCAACTCTGGTACATGATAAATTCGAACATCGTGATTTTTGATTTCACCTAGGTAATCAAAATTCTCTTTGAAAATCATGAATTTTAAGAATAAAATCAAGATTTTTAGTTTGTTAAATTGTGGGAAATCGTGAGTTGAACGGAAATTGTGTCTTGGGCAAACACTGGTGATCCGCGAAGGTATGACGGCCGCGCTTGATGCTGGAGGTGGAGTGGAGAGTGGAGATCATCGGAAAAATGCTAGTAGAATTTATCAAACACTGTTATAGCGTATTGACATTGATCTAGGGTTCGATGTCAGTTTTTCAACGAGGGGAGGCGTGAGGCAAATCCGTGGTCATCAATGGATCGAGTTGGACCGGACAATAGGGTGAAGGTTCGTGGGGAAGTGGCTAAGCTTTAGTCAAGCTCGCGTGATTTCCGATGGTCAGGAGGACGTTGGCGAGGTGGTTTTCTGATGGAAGTTGGTTCCAGTTTTTGAGCTAGGAAGCTCGATTTAATTCTCGCGTTCGAATCGATACTCAGGTGATTGGGAACGATGGAGGAGGTCAGCGGTGATTTGTTGGCAATGACAAGGGTGGTCGGAGGCGACCGGAATCGCTGTGCACGTGCACGCGTGAAATTAGTGCATCTAGGTTGAGAAGGAATTGGGGAAGACGAAGAATAGGAAAGAAGCTCGTGTTTCAACTCGGGAAAACGAATAAATGACTCGAAGTAAAGTGGGAACGCGAGATTTCTCGAAGTCACGCTCGAGTGAAATAAGGAAAGTCTCGGGTTTTATGTTTCCAGATTTGAACTTTAACAAAATTTAGTTAAGTAAATTTCTAAAATTATTCCTTTTAATAAACGATAATGTTATTGTTCGTTTATAAGTTTATTGTTAAGTCAAAGATGATTTAAATTTATAAGTTAATTAAAGAGTGATTTATTTAATTTATAAATAAATAATTTAGATGTATTTATAAAAATAGAAATGATTTAAAGATTTAAATGAATTAATCCAAGGAAAATTTCTTAAGAAAACAATTAAGGAAATATTAGTAGTTAATAAGGATGATTAACTAGGGATTTTTAAGTAATTAAAATATTGCGATAAACCTTGATAATTAAATTTATTTATTTAAGATAATCAATTGAAATTGTTAATTACTTAATGAAAATAAATTAAGGGGTTAATTAAATCATGTAAATGGTTTAAAGGATAACTTGATTAATATGATTAATTAAGAAAAATTTAATTAATTAAAGTGTCTGATAAATTAATCTATATGAAATGATTTATAAATTGATAAATCAAGATTTGATAATTAATTCATAAGTAATTAATTTACTTGGAAATAAATTGAATTTATCAGGATTAAACGATTAATTGATTCTGCTTATAAATAACTATTGAATATTTGACTTTACTTATGAATGTTTGGATTCTATTGGATGATTGAATTGTTGATATCCCTGATATATGATGCTTTGTGATACATCCTGATTTATGTTGTGATCTGAGATTTTCCGTTTCTGTGATATATTACTATGTGAATATGAAACCCTTTGCCCGTAAAAAGGCATTTGAATTTCGATGCGACAGGGAGTCGGATTCCAGTTGGTTATCCGAAACCCACATCGAATTGTAATAGTGAATCTTTGTGACTGATAAATTTATTTTATCTATGAATCTGTGAATGAAGATAAGCGTTATCGATTGTACCGCTTATCGATATATCTGTGATGATTGATGTTGCACTATTGTGTGTGAAACCCCTAGACCACACTTTTACACACACAAATATGGATTTCACGTGGAAATCGGTTAAGTCACAGATAATTTAAATTTGATGTTTTTGAAATTGAGATTTTAATTTCAATTGATTTTGAAATTAGAAATTCGGGTTTAAAGTGAAAAGCTTTTGAAAATAGAATTTCAAAGATAAAAGTTATTTTGAATAACTTAACCGAGTTTTTGAAAATTTAAATAATTAGATTTAAATTTGAATCCAAGTTTGAAATTAAATCTATGATTTGAAAACTAGGGATAAAAGATGATATAAATGTGTTTGTATGAATTAAACCATTTTAAAGTATTAATTTGGGAATTTGAATTTAAACCAAGGATTTCAACTCGTACGGATGAATCAGATTTTCTGAAATGAAACTGTTTGTTTTCAAATGATAAAAGCTTTCAGATAAGCAATGAAATTCCAGTTTAATTAAAGGAATTTCAAGTGAATTGAAAAACGGTTTTCCAAGTTATGAATGAATTGTTTTGAAAGCTATAAATTAAATCTGTTTATTTTTAACAGATTTAAAATGATGATTTGTTAAACCATTCGAAATGAAATTGTTTTGAAAGCTATGAGTTAAATCTTTGATTTAAAGATTTAACGAATTAATCAAATTGAAAGGGAAATTGATTTGGAAAATCTGTGAATGAATCTTTGTGAAATTAAGTGAACTTTATGAATTGAATCTTTTTGTTTAAAAGATTTAAAATGGTAATTTGTTAAACCATTTGAAAAGAGAAGTTTGGGTTTAAGTTGTGACTTAATTGAAATCCCAATATCCGTATGTTTTTAAATATTTCGCTCACTATTCGGGTTAACCGGGAAAGGACCTTTGGGTTGTATAACTCATTCCGAATAGTGATACGTCGTATATGGATAGCATTTGAAGACCGGTGTTGAAGACCGGATATTTTTCGAAAATGAAAGGACAACCTGTCGAATGTCTCTGCACTGAGTCGCGCCGGTATAGAGATTTATATCACTCTTTTGTGACGGGAAGTCCGGACGTGATTGAAAGTTATCCGGAATTGCAAGGGCTTCGTGAGAAGTGCCTTCGGTTCTGTTCGATCCCGGAACAGACTTGTATGGATACATGTCTGACATTACACTTTGAGATATAAAGCCGATTTCTTTCAAATACATATCTGTTGGTGGCGGAGAATTTATTCTCTTAGCTTAACACCCTTCTCTGAGACGTACGAGCTCAGAGGTTATGTAGTTGAAATTTATCAGCGATATATCCCAATTTGGTAATGTGACATGCTGAGTGTTGCTGTATGATGATCAGTGTTTGATCATTTGTGATATGATCATTTGTTTGATCTTATATCTTTGTGATCATAGGTTGATCATTTGTTTGACCCGAAGCATGGCTTTGTAGAAAGCGTAGCTTTGTGGACGAGACTTCGTCGGACCTCACACCCCGGAAATGGTCAAAACAGGAAGGATGCGGCAAGGTTCTAGGGAGTAGCGCCCCTTAGTGTATGTCATTCCTTCTGGATAAAGGTGGTATCATGGTATGGAGCCCAGATACTTAACCTCTGTGGTTGCTGCAAATTTATTACTTTGTGGTTTGTTGGAAATCGGGGATCCTCGGGAAGATCGGTGACGATCGGGGGATGGCATACGCGTGTCAGTAGTTACCTATTTTTGCAGAGGTAACCCGGCCTTGTGTTGGCAGAGATCCGGTTAGGTTCTTGGGTCGTCTATTCCAGGGACGTACCCATCGTGGAAAAGGAAGTTCCTTAGCCTGATCATTTGTTGGAAATCCATCTTCCAATACGAACTTTGTACGGTATTAGTTGTAGAACCTGCCATCTAATATGGTAGCTATAGTAGGCATAGTATAATGGTACCTATGCTGGCTAAGATTGATATTATACTTTCGAAATGTTTTCCACTATGCACTAATAATAATATCAAAAAGGATTTGATTTTTGCGTAGTAAGCATCTTTGACTAACATAAGAAGAAATCTCCTCCAATTCTGCGTTTGCATTGTGTGTGTGGTGGGAGGTCTTATGGTAGTTTCATTTTCTAAAAGCATTGCGAATTGACTTTAAAATTCTCTACTATTTGTTTTTAAAAAGATAAACTGTTTTGTTGCTCACACCAGTCCCATGACTGATCCGGAGTTTATTGTTTATTTCCTAAACTCTGGATGCTCAAAATTTTTCTACACGAGCAGTCTAGAGTTGGGTTTTTCAGATATTCAGGTTTAGTAGATTATCTGGAGCTAGTTCAGTCTTTGGATCGGACTGCACTTGCTTATCTTCGTGCATCGTTATTGGGAGTTCGAGCTATTTCTGGATTGGTGCTTTGAAGATGGAGATTATCCGCTGCTGATGTTATCGTTTTTCTTTTCCGCTGCTATTTGTTGTATCATGTCTCTGATGTATATTGATATTCATTGTATCACTCTGTTGTATCAGATATTGTATATCAATGTATTATTCATTTATTCCGCTGTGTTATTTACTTAACTGTGTTATAAGCTCCGGCGAATCGGATTTGAACGGTCGAATCTATGACATTCGAGTACGATGTAAAGTATGGATGTCGATTTTCGAACGCGAAAATCCGGATCGTTACACCACCAGTTCCTGATTTCAAACAGTACTATCCCATGATTAACAATGAAATCAGGCAAGTTAGAAAACTATTCTTACCTCGACATACATTTTTAATTATCAAGACAGAGATGAGTTTCCATACCTCAGAATTTGGTGTTAAGTATGAAAATAATACTTTCTGTACCGCCATAATTTAAAATGACTATTATAGAAATAAAATCTTTTTCCTTTATAAACTCATTTATAAATCTCTTTTATAAAATTCCTTTATGAAACTCCTTAAATTTATAAAACTCTTTTATTAATCTCCAAATATAATTATAAAACTTTTTATATAAATCTGAAAGTTGGTATCTTATATACTTACCACCAAAACTTCAATTTCAAAATAGGTCTAAATACTTTCTAGAAAATGATCATTCCAAATATCGCTATAAATTCACAAATGTGATTTATTTCCAATTTTGTTAAAATGAAATATTTTTTCCTTCATATAAAAACACCATTTAAAAATCTATTCTTTTATTTATAAAATATCATTTATAAATCTATCCTTTTTATACAATATTTTATATAAACATTTCACAAATATTTATTCTAAACTATTTCTATCTTCTTTTTAAAGTAGAATCACTTTAAATAAAAGATAAACCCCTTTATTTTCTTTTAAAACAAACATTCATTATTATAATAACTTTTCTATAAAAATAAATACCTTTCAAAATAATTTTGAAACATTTACATATCTACATATATTAGAAAAGAATAATAAAAAAGTTGAACTAAAATAGAGGAGTTCAAACCCACTTTAAATAAAATATCACAGAAATTCCAAAAGAAGCTAGATTTAAAATCATTTGTCCAACTCAAAACTATTTCCAAATCAAAACATTAATTAATAGTATTTCAGAATACTATAACTAGGCTAATAGCTACCATAGCACTTAACCAATGCTATTACTGCCTTTATCATTAAAAAGGTTCAACTTTTAACATATATCAATATAATATCCAATATTGCCAAACCATTAAAGTTTTAGCATTCAACAATTTATAAATCGGGTGTACAAATAGAATTAAAATCAACAGGTATATAACTGAAATTTAAAACTATAACGGTGAGAAACCTGGATTTCTCTAATAAATTCCTGTTCGCTTGTCAAACTGGAAATTCAACTAAACCAACCAATAAATCATTTAAGCATAAAATAATAATTTTTATCTACTATATAACATATAGTAATAATTCATTGGTGAGATAACTCATCGAAATTCCAACGAGCGCTTAAGCGGTCTGGTTTGATCTAAAATTAAACGGCGTTTGATTTTAGCTCAAAATTCCATTTGCTTCAAATTCAACAAAACCAATTCTAGCGCGTAGATAATGCTCCTTGAGCGCAACGTAAAAGACCGTGTCTTGATTGGACCTGTATGAAATAGATATTCATTTTATAAGTTATTGAATTAATTAAAAAATTAAATTACTTAATCACTTTCAATTAAATAAATTACTCCACATAATCCCTCTTCCACATCTCCTTAATCATTCTTGTACATGTTGAGATGCACATCCAAACCTACGTGTGTGCATGCCTTAGCCGAAGCTCCAGTCGATGGATTGACGAACGGACTTCGCCAGCACTTCCCCCTTCGCCTCCTCTCCGCAATGCACACCCAAACTCCAAGCAAATCAATTCGCGACCCGAAGCCACCTGCTCTCGACCATCACCAGGTCGCGACCCCCAATCGCTAGCTAAGCTCTCCCAAACTTCACCATAAGGTGCTCCTCCATGCCATAAACCCAATGAACGCCATCCCCTAACTCCTCCCTGAATGCGGGCAAACCCAATCCCTAGTTCACCAAGCTTACATCAATTACCACCAAACTCGACCGCAACCACTCAAACTTACATATATTTATAGATCTCATCCATACGAACCCAAAGGTTCCCACTTCATATTTTCTCGTTGAATAAATTGTTAGATTTTGATTTTTGAAGATTAAAACTTGATTTTGCTTTTACTATAAAAAGAAAAAAAAGAAAAAGAGGAGGGAAAGTTAAAGAGTAAAAATGATATGAAGAAAAGTCTTTGTGTTGAACTGTCCAAGTGTCTGGTTTAGCTTTATTGCAATTTCCGGTATCTCGCTACCTAGAATTCCATTTGCATACGAACCACGAACGACAAAACAAAAATACGATCACACACAAAAATACAATACGATTCCAAAATAATAATAAAATATGCTGGTTATCTTATTCTGTAAAATTTCAAAAATACCAACGTTTGCCGTAATATATGTCAAACGAAAATTTAAACATTTTCCAAATTTAAAATTAGGGAAAAATCCTATAAATTAAATATACTACAATGAAAATCAAGTTGTTTTCTTAATGATTAATTTTATTATAATTTAATAAATTTGAATCAAATCCCCGGGTCCTGATGGGTTCCCTATTTTCTTTTATAATTTTTTTTGAATGTTTCAAAATTCGATTTAATCAGCATGTTTAATGAATTCTATAATGGAAAATTGGAATTAGGAAGATTTAATTTTGCAAATGTTATTTTATTCCACAAAAATATTCGTGCTAATAATTTAAAAGATTTTAGACCTATTTCCTTAATTAATTATTCCATTAAAATTATATCAAATAGCTAATAGACTTAGTAAAAGAATGAATGATCTAATTGACTATTCACAATCTACTTTCATTAAGTGGAGAAATATCACTGATGGAGTGTCTGTTGTTTAAGAATACATTAATCACCGTTGTAAGAATAATATTACTTGTGCGATTTTAAAACTGGACTTTGCGAAAGCTTTTGATTCGGCGGATTGGGATTTTCTAGTTGATATGTTACATGCTAGAGGTTTCAGTCATAGATGGATTAGTTGGATCATGACTTTACTTAAAACTGGCAACTTTAGTATAATGGTTAATGGTATTTTAGGTAATAAAATTCCATCTAAAAGAGGTTTAAGGCAAGGTGATATTTTATCGCCTCTTTTGTTTAACTTAGCCGTAGATGTTTTCGCCAAGATAATTAAAAAAAGCAGTTGATAATGGATCTTTAGGGAGTGTTGGCAGTGAAATCTCGCGAAATGGTATATCTATCCTTCAATTTACGAATGATACCGTGTATTTACCTCTCATTTGCCAAATCATGTTATTACCCTTAAATTTATTTTATATAGTTTTGAACTTCTACCTGGTTAAGAAATAAATTTTGATAAAAGTTCGGTTTTAGTTTTAAATGATTCTAATAAGGTTGAAAATTTAGTTGCTAATACACTTAATTGTAAAACTATGAATTTTCCATTTGATTATCTTGGTTTTTTGATTAGACCAACTAAACTTAAACATGATAATTGGTTTATTATCATTGATAAAATTACAAATATGATTTCTAATTGGAATGGGAGATTTCTATCGAGAGCGGGTAGATTATTTCTTATAAACTCTATTTTATCAGCTCTCCCAATCTATTGGATCCCTATGCATCTTTTTCCAGAATGGGTGATTGACAAAATTGATAAAATTAGAAGGGACTTCTTATGGAGTGGGGAAAACTCTAATAGTAGTATTAAATGTTTTGTAAATTGGGAAATTGTATTGTGGTGACCCTCACTCTATAACACATAGATTTTTTATTTTTTTACATTCAAGAGGAATTCACCACTAAACCTCATTACTTTTATATTTGAATATTTATATAATTTCCAAATATTTTTCCCAAGACCCTGGTTTTACCAATATAATCATATCAGTGTACAAACAAATTAAGTCAATTATATATTTGATGATATACAATTGTTTCTTTATTATTATTTTTTTCATCAGAGGGAATTTAAATCAAATAGAAATCAAAATACCATACAAGCTATTGACATAGCCACTTATTTCTTTTCTAAGTCTTGTTCTACTGCCAGAGGTACATTTTGGCAAATTATAACACTTATATATATATATATATTTATTTGACTTATATATATTTATCTGCCTAAATAATTCTATTAACACTAAAATAGCATTTACTTGATCTCATGATAGTTATCAAGTATTTGCATGAAATTACTTACAAATTATGCTTGCAGGCATGGATATTGGATCTAATTTCCATTTATCATTTCAGGTTGAATGGATGAAGACTTTTAGCATTTTTAAGTTTAATATGGTGTAGACTTACATTCTTGGTGATTTATTGGATCTACTTGGTGTTATTTAAGGGCTGCTTGGTGTTTTCTTTGATTTGTCCCAGAAGCACTTACACTTCATTAATTGAAATGAAGTGGTTCCAGGCTCCAAGGGTTTGACTCATGGCCATCTAGGCCGGCCATAGTCCCTCTTTTACCACTTGCAAACCCATATCCCTTATATTAACAAACTTCTACAAAGTCCTACTCCTAATCCCAAGCATGTTTATGCCTAGTTTAAGTTTTCTGGAAATGCATTCTTATATGTATTCAATCAATTATTCAAAGTTCAGTATCTTTCAGGTCTACTGCTCTCATAGTTCTATTTGAAATTTAAATACTCAATTACATACAAATTTCCAGAATTCATGCACATGCCAGTATCACTTACCTGCCAAGCACAAATTCATTTCACTTGAATATCCTACTAAAATTTTGAGAGTTCATTTCAAAAACCAACCCTCTTAGCTGTTTAATTTCCTTAAGACAAAATATAAGCAATAAAAATCAGAGATCAAATATATATACACATATCATATGTATATGATATGTCTATCTCCTTATTTTTCTCCAAATCAGACATTCATAAAAGAAATTGGTAGTAACCAAACATCATCAATGATCACTCACAACAGGTTTTACTTAAGTACATGTTTTCAACCCAAATACTTAGTAATCTCCTTACAAGAAACTTCAGTTACAACATAAAATTTGACTAATAAATTCATTACAAAGCAACTACAGATTTTTAAAACTGGTTTCTTTTATTTATACTAGCAGCTAATTGCCATCTTCATTCATCAAGCCAACTTCATCTTCCTACAAGCAAATCACTGAGCTGCCCCAATTTTAATGAGACACCCAGATGATTGCAAGGGCAACCAAAAGGGTCAGTTTTCACTGGTATGAGCATTTATCAATTTTGTATACATATTCATAATTTTTTTTTGATAATCTTGCAGTGCCTTCCTAGTTTAATAGATTTTTATACTTAGCATGTTTTGGTTCATACAAAGTGATACAAACACATTCATCTATTTAAACAATACACAGCAAACATGTTAAAATAAACATATGTACAATTCTTAATTCATTCTCCCCAAATCTAGATAAGTAAACTCAGGTTTTATACTCCAAATTTTCACCCAGCAACTAACCAGAACATCACATTAATCCTGATTAATTTAACTCCCTGTCTAGATATTCATAACCCAAATTTATAAATCCCATTCCTTATTTATTTTATGGTCTACATCTCCTTGTCAAATGAACACTATGTATGCATTGTGAAGGAAACTCCCAGGTTGTTTAAATTATTCCAACACACAAAGGCCTCAGGGTGCAGTTGCACCATGCATATACTTGCTCCCACCTGAAGTAAGCAGATCATTGACTAACTCCCAAGTGACCAATTTAGTTTTTCTTTCATTCATATTTCAGAAAGATATAACTGCTTGTATATTTTCTGGTTCAACCCCATGTTCCCCTATTTAATCTATATCCATGTTTAATGATGATAAGATAGAACAAGAATGCTCAAAACATGTTAACTCTAAAAGCCCACTTACAGATTAATGCTCCAATCAAAAAAATGCACAAACAAACATCCATATCACCCATAACAAATCATTTCAGAGATTTAAATGACTCATAATATTTTAGGCTCACTACACCAGAAAAGCGATTTTGCCACGGCTCAGAGCCGTGGCTAAACAGTTTAGCCACGGTTCTGAGCCGTGGCAAAATCTGCAGTGGCAAATATTTTGCCACGGCTCAGGGCCGTGGCAAATTTATATTTTGCCACGGTCCAAAACCGTGGCAAAATGAACTTTTGCCACGGCTCTGGACCGTGGCAAAATATAAATTTGCCACGGCCCTGAGCCGTGGCAAAATGAACTTTTGCCACGGTTTTGGACCGTGGCAAATTTATATTTTGCCATGGCCCAAATTCCTTCCTAAATGCAGTTTCATGATACACGAACATTCTACATGCAGTTTCGAAATATATATAGTACATGGAATAAATAACGTAAATACAAAACCAGCAATAGATGACAAACCCAATTTATAACACAACTACTACAAGTGCTTGATTACAAACTTACAACTTTAAGTTCATAATACAACTTCATAGTGAAACCATCAGTTCATAGAAAAACAAGCAAACATCTATTGTTCATGTAAACACTAAACATTAACAAAGAAATGATTTCTGAATTCGTCAAGCATATACTTCATCATAGTATAACGACTGCAGTTCTTAGTGAAGCAATGACAACTCCAAACTAACTGTAGAATCTAATATAAAAGTGAAGGCAACATATTAAACTCAATAGCCCACGTGCATACGCAAAGTAAAGATATTTCAGATGCTTCTCTTCCTAAGCAAAATCCCTAGCTGCAAAATAAACAGAAAATATGCAGAAAGTCAACAATGGAAAATAAACAGAAATTATGTAAGTGTACGTAAACATATTTCAAAGCAAAAGTGAAGAAGGGTAAATCTTTTTAGTTCTCTTTTCTTTAGGGACAATTAAATTGTACTAGTACTTATTAGTAAATAAAAAAGACATTGCATCACAGCTCTAATTAGCAAGGGTTTTAGTAAATAAACAAGCAGTATACATACCTAGTTAAAATTGCCAAAGTATAATAATACATACATACCTGTTTATGGGTCTATAAATATCGAATATTAGTCTTTGGATGACACACATAACCACCAATTCCAACTTCACCAAAGGTCGTAGCAAGAGGATGATTTTGTTTGCATGTTTTCTCTTCTGGTAGCAGTATATTGTCCACAACTAACTTCTCATGTGTTGGAGGTAATGATTTTTCGTGTATAATGGATGCTGTCGAATCCTTACAAACGGTGGCTTTTGCAATGACCTCAAGGTCAATGTTCAGGATTTCGCATTTTTGATTGGCTAAACCAGATGAATTCAATGAATTTGCCAAGTCAATATTCAGCGTTCTTCCAACACTTCCACGTGGTGTACCGCTTCCTCCTTCATTTGAAGATATGTCCGGTAAATGACTTCCTTGACCTGCATATTGTCCCTTCAACAAGTCAACCAATGACTTCAATGTACCTTCCATATTATCCATTCTAGCTTTCAAGTCTTCTGTGCCTCCTTGAGCCTTTTTGAGTTGTTTACGTGCAATAGTACAAGCCTTAAATTGAGTTCTTGATATTTTAGCTCCAATACTACGAGTCCGACCTCTTTTATCCTTGCCAAACACTTGTGATAGAATATCTTCATCCAATGGCAAGTCTTCTTCATCACTACTGATGATTGATTCCTTTGCTTTTGCAATTTTATCCTAAAATATGGTAATACTTAAGATGTTATTTACTACCAAGACTTTATGGAATAGCTGAATTATTCTCTGTTTAACTTACGAAGTACGTAGAAGCCGAATCTGATATGGTACCGTCTTTTTTGGTGTGAGTCTTCTCCCATACTTGACGCCGTGTGATTTCTTTTGTCGGATTTGCATCGGCCTACAACAACAAAAGAGTTCTAAAGTTGAATACCAACCAAAAGCAAATTGTTCTTGTCAAATTAAAAAATATATAGACATGATCAATAATACATGAACAACATTCACTGCATTTCTAACCCACTCCTCCGCTGCCTTTAACATTCAGTGCATCTTCATACAAAGCAAAAACAGTGCATCACCACTCCCAAATCCCTTACTGATCACTACCAAAAACAACTTGCACACTACCAAAAAGTGTGCACTGCAATACCTCACCTCCACAGCAACACAGTTCATCCTCTTATTTCTTACAACTGCATCAAACAGTGTCGATGAACCACCAAGACAAACACTCAATTGCCACAAGCTACCGTGCAACCATCAAGCAACAAACATCAAACCCATTGCATAAAACTGTTGAACAATCTCTCTGTTCATCACCACACAAGTTCATATCAACATATTGCCAAAAACAGTTCCACTCCATCCACTTCTACAAACTGTCCTCCATCCACAAACAACCCTCAATTGCCTACATACAAATTTCTGCACATCATTCTCGGTACAACAACCCCATAACACTTCTGCTACTGTTTGGCAACACCACCATCTCCTCTTCCTACAAATTGCAATCCACCTCTGTCAACCACTACAACTACATCACTACTTGACCATACTTTCACATAACATGTCAATTGCTGCCTTCAACATACCTCTGTGCATCACATCTCAGTGCAACAGCACACTCTTCCAACATCACCCAGCAACCCAGCGCACACCGTAAGTCCATGCTGTGCCAGTAGAACCCCTGTTTGAAACCAAAAATGCTTTTCGAATAGGCCACCGTTTTAACAGGTAACAATGCAATGCATCTAAGACGCAGAGTGCACAGAATCATTTGAGACAGTGATTCCGAAGTTTCCAGATAATCATTTAACACAAGTGCTCAGTCCTGACCTCAAGCCAACCTCCTGACACATGGTGCACAATGTGCACGAAGACACTAATACAATCCATATTCATCTACAAACTACCAAACCAGCCCATAAACTATGAAAACCATTAAAAGAGGCTGCGAAAGAAACTCTGCACTATCCACATGTTAATAGCACCCACTGATGCAATCTTTCCTTCTATTGACCTCTGCTTGCTAACATAAACAGAGGAAATATAAATTGAACCTAGAAACTAAGCTCCTGTGTCTAATATATCACCGAGTTCCATAATCTACTATCCACTAATGGTCAGCATATTCATCATGTTCATATCACATATCATAAGCCACCAAAACTCATACAAATTACTGTTCCATTTACATAAATTTAAGTCAACCAGTCATCTTGTCACTAAATACTCCAATTACTCCCATTAACTTTTGAAGACAGTTTATTTTCCCCTAATGCAAGTAACGAAGACATTCCCATCTAACCAAAGAGAGTTTGAGAGCAAAACAAAACATAGGATTACTACTTAACATTCATACATTAACATTATCAGGACAAGTCAGTTTCAATCAACCTACGATATCACATAACAATATAGCAATAATGCACAAAACATTAACTTTAAGACATACACCACTAACATAAGGTTAATAGGGGCTAGCTATGTTAGATCTGAAACGAGGACAGAGGCAAAAGAGTAGAGAATGAAGGAGGCCGGCGGTATCATTGTGTGGTGCAGGTCATGTGCAGGTCAGTGAGGTTGTTGTATTGTCTGTTGTTGATGGATTTTGGCTTATGGATTTGAGGTGCAGCAGTTTAAGTTGATAGAAATATGAAATGTTGAACTATGGTTTTGGTTATTCCAGTTAACAGTGTTTGAAGAAGTGCACAGTTGTAGTTAAGGGGTAATGGGGGATGTAGTTAAGAGGTGTGTGCACAGGTATGTAAATATTTTGGTATACTAACAGATCTCTAATATTTACAAAATGAAAAAAAACATACCATTTCGTGTTCTACTACAGCGTGACTTGTACGTCCAGTATGATGACAGTAGTTGTACAGCGATCTGTTTTTTTGCCTATCTCTCTTCTTTCTCTTGCACCGGGTTTTGCTTCATTTTTCACAAACTCGGTCCAATCTTCTTGGGCGATTGTTAGTGGACAATTTTTCAGCCTATCTTCGTCATTATCATGTTTGTCATAATAGTTTGTCCTCAATTCGCTCTTGTGTTTCCTAAATGACTCGGCCATTTTTTTTTAAAAACAAGTCTTTTGAATCCGACTCTATATCATAAGATGTCTGTAAAATTAAGAGTTGTTTACGTAAGAAAAGAAATTATGTGGCAATACAGACATATATATATATATAACATACATGCATACAAGTATATATATATATATATAAACTGAAAGTGGTACAAATCAGTTTTTGCTTACCAGCAATTCATTCCAAACGTCAATCTTGTATTTTTCAGGTACTTTATCCCAACTTTCATATGAGATCGGTACATGAATTCGTACCAATTTACCGACTCGACTGCTTACTTTTCCAGCATTTTTTGAAATAGGAGCACCTAATGCATTTATCTCAACTTTTTCGGGTTGTGTAGAGGATGACTGTGTAATTGAATGGGTTGACGCTTCCGCAGGTTCTGACATTGCTACTATCTTCTTGGTTGCAATCCAAACGACCAAGACCACCTGCAACAAACAATAAAAATAGATTAATAACAAAAATATGCTTGACTTGTATTAAAATTGGAAAACAATTAATTCATGCATTGTATTAAGTCAGGTTCGCCTAACATAGGATATTAATTCATGCATTGTATTAAGTCAGGTTCGCCTAACATAGGATATTAATGCATTGCATTGTATTAAGTCAGGTTCGCCTAACATAGGATATTAATGCATTGCATTGTATTAAGTCAGGTTCGCCTAAAATATGGGAGCAAGATGGATGACTTGTATTAAAATTGGAAAACAATTAATTCATGCATTTTTAATATCAAACTACCAGATAATACATGCAAAAAAACTATCAGTGTCAGGTGAAAATTTCATTATTTGTTCAAAGATAAAGGTCCTACTTGACTGATACATAGGATAAGTGGATAGCTATTTATATTCCTAATTGATACACAACCACATTCATGTATACATTTGCATATAAGCTTCTTTTTTTTAAATCCATTTAAGATTTTTTGTTATCATCTAAGTTTTAAATCTAAATAATCTTTGTCAGCTACCTTCATAAAATATGCATGAAAATGAGCAATTCAATAACTTAATTAGGCCATGATTAGCCAAATACAAAATATTTATTGAGTAATTAAAGATGTTTGAGCTGAACAACATAAATTGAAAAAACACAGACAACATACCATCATTATCATCTTTAGAAGGGCTTGATTCCTATAAATTGGAAAGCTCGATCCCGTGAAGAAGTAAAAATAATTCTCACTATTTCCTTACAGAACTGAATACAAAAATGAGAAAAAAGAGCAACCTATATATTGTGTTTGCTATAGGCGGGCAAAATGACTCAAAATATCAAGTGCGAATGCCATGATATTATAGAGAACCAAGGCTTCAAATGTAAATTGTAACTGAACTATATTAGAGGATGCAACATATATGTTGCAGAGGATGCAGCATAAATATCAGATTAGGTGCATAAAACGAAAATGAAACATAAGCAAACATAAATAGTGAAGAAATTCTAAATTCAATCACACTTGAAATTCAACTCATTTCAAGTAAGAAATACATCTTATATTAACATATGCATTTGGTAAGGTTTTCTAATTTTTTATTGTCTTCAAAAGCTGATTGATAGAAAATAGGAAACTCGGTGTCATCCACAGTTGTAGTCAACCGTTTTGGTGTATGCAAAACCACAAACCATCCGCTATTTTTTAAATCTTTTGAGTAAAACACTTGATTCGCTTCCGATGCAAGAATAAATGGCTCATCATTCACTCTATCTTTGGTCTTTAATTTCTCTAAGTTAACAGTAATCAAGTTTGAAACGGGATCTATCTTACAACCATTGATCTTATCTTCGACCTTTACCCAATCACAATAAAAAACCGTTTGTTTGAAGTCAATATAATCCAACTCAATTATCTGCTGAATAACTCCATAATACATTGTTTTCGCTTCCTTGTAATTCTTATCCTTCCCGCTCGCTCTAAATTTTGTAATTGCTCTCATACAAACGCCACTATCTTGTGTTACCATCCGTTCTTCATAATTTTTTGGAGAAAATATGAATCCATTCACTAGGTATTTCGTATAACTACGCGCCTTGAACTTCGGCCCGTTCACCAACCGCCAAAGAGTTGAATCAACTTCATTTGTCTTGACCAACTAAAAAAACATAATAAGTAAAAAAAATGATCGTGATGGTGTATGATCCACTTAAATACACATGAATACCTAAGAAGATGTAATACCTCATCACGTAACCATAGAGTGAAACTTTGACAAGTTTCCACGAATGCAACCCTACTTCGAGATTTAGATTTAGTACTTTTCATATAGATATTATACCTCCTGCGATAGACATTTCAATACGTATATGAGTTAATTTATTTTACAGTAATGAGAATTTAGGATAAATTAGTGAACTTACTTCTCCCATTCATCCAATCCATCGTACTTATTAAGGACCCATCTACGAACTTGTTCAAACTGCACTTGGGTCAAAGTTATATCTTTACCATTGTCTAGAGGCATCTCACCAGCAAACTCATCATCCTCGTCTAAAAACGCTTCACGGGTATGTTTATGAGTGCCATCACCTCCTCTTGGCATATACTCCATGCAGTAATAACTAGCTTCTTGTACAATATATCCTTCTGCAATACATCCTTCAATATATCTTTTATTGCGCACATATCCTTTATATGTTTTCATCAACCTATGTAGGTAATTAATTGAAATAACTGGTAGCTATTTAAATCGAATGATGAAGAATAAAACAAAAATTAGTAATTTACCGTTCAAAAGGATACATCCATCTATATCTAACAGGGCCACAAATCAATGCTTCATCAGCTAGATGAACCATAAGGTGGATGCTGATATCAAAAAATGCGGGTGGAAAATGTTTTTCTATCACACACATTGCTTCTACCAAACTAGCCTTTGCTTTTAAAAGATGTTCTCTATTGATTACCTTTGAGCACAAAATGTTAAAGAATAGACTTATACGGTGTATAGCATTACGCAGATCCTTATGTTGTGGATAAGAATGTTGAAGCAATACTGGAAGTAATTGTTGCATTATGACATGATAATCATGTGACTTCATATTTGTTAGCTCGGGAGGATTGATGCTCACATTGTTGTGGAAGTTAGAAGAGAATTTGCTAGGTACTTTAAGGTTTTTCAAAATGGTGCAAAATCGAACCTTTTCTTCTTTGCTCAAAGTGAAAGTTGCTTCTGGTATAGTTATTTTATTTGTTTCATGATCTTCCCTCACCCACAATTTTTGTTTTATACCCATGGTTTTCAAATCTTTCCGTGCATTGATGCCATCCTTTGACTTGTCTTTATGACCCATAATTGTATTGATGAGATGCTCAGTGACATTCTTCTCTGTATGCATAACATCAACATTATGTCGGACCAAATTTGCTTTCCAATATGGCAAATCAAAGAGAATAGACCTCCTATACCATGCAGGAACATTGATAAGGTCTTCATAATCGGTTTTCTTTTTTCGTTTTCGACCGATTTCTTGTTTGTTTTTACCAACTTTCATCTTGATATTAACTACCTTTTCTTCAACTTGATAACCATTCAATGGCCATGGAGGACGACGATATTCTTGTTCATTATTGAAGTTTGCCTTATCGTCTCGAAACTTGTGTTGGGAAGGAAGAAATCTTCGATGTCCCATGTAACACATCTTCTTACTGTTAGGAAGATAATAAGAACAAGTATCTTCCCCACAAATAGGACATGCAAAATAGCCGTGAGTTGTGCACCCCGATAAAGTACCAAGCGCAGGATGATCATGAATTGCCCACAACATCCTAGCTCTCATTGTGAACTCGGAATTATTAAATGAGTCAAATGCATTGACTCCTTCCCATAACTGCTTCAACTCGTCTATCAACGGTTGTAAATAAACATCGATATCCTTCCCTGGTTGTTTTGGCCCGGAAATCAACAATGTCAACATTGAGAACTCTCTTTTCATACACATTGATGGAGGAAGATTATATGGTACTATAATTACTGGCCAACAACTATAACGACTGGCTAGAGACGCATGTGGATTGAAACCATCAGTTGCTATTCCAAGTGTGATATTTCGTGGGTCAGTAGCAAATGTTTTATCAAAAGAATCTACAGCTCGCCATTGAGAAGTGTCACGTGGATGACGCATCACATTTGAATCGGACTTGGCACGAGCATGCCAAGTCATAGCATCTGCTATCCATGGTATGGTATACAGTCTCCTCAATCTAGAAATCAAAGAGAAATGTCTCAGCGTCTTTTGAGGTACTTTGGTAGCTCTTTTCTCTTCGTTGAATGTTGTCTTGTATCTTGGTTCGTTGCAAATTGTACAAGAAACTCTGTTTGCGTCATCTTTCCAATATAACATGCAGTCATTAATGCATGCATCATAAGTCTTGTAATTTATCCCAACTTGTTTAATCATCTTCTTCATGTCAGGGTACTTTGTCGGTAGTGTGTTACCTTCAGGGAGTAACTCCTTTAAAAATTCGAGGAGTGCAGTCACACCATTGTCGGAAAAGCCGTATTGAGTTTTCAAGCTATTCAGTTTCACAATGGCATACAATGTTGTTATACCTTTAGAACATGAAGGATACAATGGCTCTTTTGCACTATCAAAAAGTGATTTGCACTTCTTTCTTTGATTGGTCGACCGATCAACATCAACCATAGACGGTTCTCCAATATTATCGGGCAACAGACTGTTAGGTTGAAAATGATGAAATCTATCAGCATCATTGACCAAGTCTTCCATCCTAGGATGTTCAGCCTCATTAGTACTTACGGCTTGACTAATAGATTGTTTTTGCTTCTCTGTCGATTCTTCTCCATGAAAATGCCAAACGGTATATGACTGGACAATTCCCCATCTGAGTAAATGATAATGAATGTCATCTGCTTTAATCTTCATTTTCATATTTTTGCACTGTGTGCAAGGACAAGAATAGATTTCCTTATCACCACCATTTTCCACAACGAATTCAATAAACTTCTGCACTCCTTCTATATATCGTGTGGTTCTTCGATCGGATTCTTTCATCCATTGTTTGTCTATACTAAACGACATATTGCCCTGCTATATCATACATGATATACAACATTATGAGTGTAAACAATATCATTTCTTATTTTATAGTACGAAATAAAAAAACAAAATAATCATCGGTGCTTAACGATTACTGATCATCATAGATTAAAAAACGCTAAATTTAGTAAAAATCGGTCGCCAAATGTTATTATGTTAAAAAACCAATCGTCTAAGATTTTTCTTTCTTTAGATCATAAACAATAAGATGGAGCCCAGCTGATTAAGTATATAGTACAATGATAAACAAGTTTAACTGTATAAGTGGATCACCAACCATACATAGAAAAAGGTACATATAGTGGAGTCGCATGCAGCTGATTAAGTATATAGTACAATGATAAATAAGTTTAACTGTATAATTGGATCACCAACCATACATAGAAAAAGGTACATAATGGAGTCTCATGCAGCTGATTAAGTATAGAGTGCAATGATAAACAAGTTTAACTGTATAAGTGGACCACCAATCATACATAGGTACACAGTGGAGTCGCATGCCTAGAACAGTATCCCTATTGTATGAAAAAGAAAAACCAAAATGTTTCCGGAGGGAGTCGCATGCCTAGTACAATATCCCTTGTATGAAAAAGAAGAACCAAAATGTTTCTGCAGGCCTTCTTTGCACAATGCTGTTAATAGCCTATCCCTCCATCTTTATGAAATGATAGCATAACACCAGATATACAGTTTTAAAAAATATTTTGATAAGCTAAGGTTGAAGGTTCATATTTTGCTGGAACTAATCATCGGTGCCTTGTTTCTAATATACTATTTTCTTCAGGTCTATATCACAACTAGCCACTTTCAAATATTAGATTATCATCTAAGTAATTCCCTGATACTATTCTGCTTTCACGTTTAAGTTGCTTTCTAATAGCAAGGCTGCAACATAATGCTTTCATATTGAAATTCCATACTTAAATCACATGGCACCAGATAATTCGAATAAATATCCAAATCTATTTCAAGAAGGTATGAAGATTGTCATGCATATCAAAGTATATATACAAATTATATCACAACCTACTATTATGCACATACACATCACCAACGATACAACTTTATAAGTTGTTTTATTTACTTGGACATATTTAGAACATAAAGGGAAGCATCCACCTCACCAAAACAAACTTTACTTATTTTTTTCTTTTTTGAGAAGAACTAACAAAAATAAATTGTTTATTAACTAAAATATGGTCAACAAATATGTAAATTAGTTGAACTAATCAGCATATCAAAATTCAGAATAAAACCAGATTTTGGACTTACCACCAAAGCAAAACGTGACTCCTTTAGCTATTCTCATCCATGACTTCTTAAAGTTTCTAACTAAAATTAATTAAATGAAGTTAGATCCCTAATAATACTGAAATTGAGTAAATTAGCATTAGCTGAACCAATCATTTTATCATATTTAAGAACAAAACTAGAAATTGATTAGTTCGAAGATAACTTATTTACTACATAAATAAATTCAGAAATCACCCACTCCATTCATTTGCAAACTTCTCCTCATGATCCACTCTCACATATAAATGACCACTCAATCACCAATTCCATTCCCAAATTCCTCCTCACCGTAATCCCCTCACCTTTCTAAAAGCTGCAGCCTGCATCATCAACTCATCTCACCCAAATCACCTATCTGCTGTACAACCAGTCAAACACCAATCCCGAAGTACAACTAGCATTACCTTACAACTCCTGCTGGTGTACAACAAAACCTGCAACCATAGAACAACCATGACTCGTTGCCAATCACCCTCACCCAACCGCAACCACAATCCACGGCCGAACCACCAAAAAATAACCACTTCAATCCCAAAAAACCAATACGATCATCTAATCTCATTCGCCTCAATCTCGAACAAACTGAACCAAAAACCCACGCATAGACCGCACTTCCTCTTCTAAATCCCTTCCACCTACACCATAATTTCGAACAAACACCAACCGCGAACCTTATCTTTAGTTTTTTTTAGTTTCGATTTTTGATTTTTTTTGGAATTATGATTTCCGATATTTGATTTTCATAAAAATACCATGACTTGCTACCGCTATGCTAATCGCCTTCATCGACTTCGCAACCACAATCGCCTGAACTAAATTGCATCCATCGCCGAGAACTCCCCAAATCGCAACCGTAATTCCAAAGACGCTATTTAATTTGAGTTTGGAATCGAAATAGAGAGCGACAAATTTCGTTTGGAATTTGATTAGAAAATATGTACGATGTTGTATAGATACCGATTCAGAATACCCAGTATTGTATTGAAATCGTAAAAAGCAAAAGAATGATTACTAGCATCCAAAGAAAAAAGAGAAAGGCCACCAACCAAACCAAAAACAAATGCGAACTTGTGCTCTAATTGCAAGAATAGCCACAACAAAAAAATGAACGCTGATAATAAAAATAAAAGATCATCAAATCTTGATTAAAAATAAAGATAAAATACCTTGGGAGCTGGATTGAGGTCGACCGATAGGAAAATCTTGGGACCGATGACAAGTCAGCCGATTCAGGAGCGACGCTAGGGCATAGGAAGTAAAAGGAAATTATGGAGCGGGATTTGTGAACTTCAGAGGGAAGACGATTAGGGCACGCGTGGCCGTTATTTTAACAAAGGGAGCGTATTTGAGATGTATCCTGTACGCAAGAGAGGGGTGAAAAAAATGGACCAATTTTACAATGGCTTAAAGCCCTTGCAGAATTGCCACGGTCCATGATACATGTATATTTTGTTTTACCACGGTTCAAAACCGTGGTAAAATTGCCACGGCTCATGACCGTGGCAAAATTTCCGCATGAGGTGTGGCAAAATTAGCAGTCTGGTGTAGTGGCTGCCTGCAATAGGACTTAATGCCATTGCATACAAAGGATAAATACTCACCTAATGTTTTCCTTTCACTGCCTTAATCCTTTGAACAGCAAATCCCCCAAAGCCTCAAGCTAGTGTTTCTCCTAGTTTATTTTATTTTTGTTTTGATCCCGAGAGAATGATGGATTTGGTTATGTGCAGTTATTTATAAATCCATTCTAGGGTTTAAGAAAATGGGTAATTCCCCTGATACCCTTAGATGTTCATGTACATATCATATTCCTGTGTGGTCATAAATTGGAAATGCACACATTAGGTTACTTTAATTAGTTATTTTGGGGATCATGCATTTTTAAACACTCAATACTATTTTCATGACTCTTTTCTACTCATGCCATATGCATGTGACCCTCGGTTTATTATTTCTTTTTATAAGTTTAAGGAATCTGAAAATCTCCTTTGTATTTTCTACCTATCTATTATCTCCATTAAATCATGCATACTATCATATCTTATTATGTAATGTAAAAATCATTCACCCATATTATTTGCTTGAAATAAATATAAGATATGGAAATTTTTATTTGATTCTGTATGTATATATATATATTTCTGCCTCTTTGTCAAATCAGTAACTCCTTCTATATTTAAATAAAAATCACATATATTATGCTAATTATTTTTAGCACAATTATAAGACATGTAAACCTTTTTATTAAACTTCATCTTATTCTATCTTTAAATAAAACAGAAAACACTCCATATATATATATTAATGTATGTATTTATATAATTCTTTGGACACAGAGCTATATTTATTTTGAGTTCCAATTTTTCTTTTAATCACCTTAATCCCTTGCATTTTATCAAACAGAAGCTCCCATGCAAACTTTATTTATTGCCAAATTTTTTTTTCTGTTTTAATGCATTATATATATTTTATAATTTCAGAATTTCTTAATATAAATGTATATTTTTCATTTTATTTTTATTTTATTTTAGGGTCATTACATACCCTCCCCCTTAAAGGAATTATGTCCCCATAATTTTTCTCCAAATAAAAAAAACACTAATCTATAGCCTGTTTTAACTCCATAACCCCATACTCACAGTTTATGAAAGCAAACAATATATAAGAATATTTTAGAAAAATCATCATAAGCTGCTTAAACATACCTCTCCATCAGTAAACAAATTGGGGTATTTAGCCCTCATTTTATCTTCAACCTCCCATGTACAATCATTAGTGTCCAAGCTCCATTGAATTTTTACCAGTTTGATCACCTTGTTCCTCAACTTTTTCTCTTCCTTGGCAACTATCCCTACTGGTTCATTTGTATAAACCAAATTCTTTTGGACTTGAATTTGAGAAGGTGACTCCAGAATTGCTCCTTCATCATGCACCCATTTTCTCAATTGAGAAACATGAAATACTAGATGCACACCACTCAACTCCTCAGGTAACTTAAGTCTGTAGGCCATAGCACCAATTCTTTGCATAATTTCATATGGTCCTACAAATCTTGGTGATAGCTTGCCAGATTTCCCAAACCTGAACACCTTCTTCATTGTTGATACCTTCAGAAAAACATGCTCTCCTACTTCAAACTCCATTAGCTTTCTCTTTCTATCTGCATAAGACTTCTGTCTTGATTGTGCTGCCTTCATTCTATGCCTAACTAATTCAATCATGTTGGAAGTTTCTTTAACATGATCTGGCCCCAATATTACACCCTCTCCTGCTTCCAACCAACAGGCAGGAGACATGCAGGGTCTCCCATACAAGGCTTCAAAGGGAGCCATTCCTATTGTTGATTGATAGCTATTGTTGTAAGTGAATTCTGCCAAGTGAATATGATCCTCCCAATTACCCCCAAAATCAAGCACACATGCTCTAAGTAAATCTTCCAATATTTTATTCACTATCTCTGTTTGCCCATCACTTTGAGGATGGTAGGCAGTGCTTAAACAAAGTTGTGTTCCCATTACTTCTTGGAAGCTTTCCCAAAATCTTGAGGTGAACAAAGTGTCTCTATCACTTACAATAGTCTTGGGTATACCATGTAGCCTCACCACTTCCTTAATAAATAATTGTGCAAGCCTATGTGCATTTCTATCTGACCTGACAGGGACAAAGTGAGCTGATTTGGTTAGTCTATCGACAATTACCCATATACTATCATTGCCTTTCTTAGTTCTAGGCAAACCATCCACAAAATCCATGGAAATACTTTCCCATTTCCACTGAGGTACCTCCAAAGGTTGCAACATGCCAAAAGGCTTTTGGTGGTCTGCTTTAATTTGTTGACATGTGAAACACTTTGCCACATATCTTGCCACTGCTTGCTTCATTCCTGGCCACCAGTAGCTTCTTTTTAAATCATGATACATTTTAGTACCACCAGGGTGTATGGTGTACTTGGTCTTGTGATGCTCATTCATGATTTCTTCCTTCAACTCTGCAAGGTCTGGTACACAAAGCTTATCATTTTTCCTCAAATAACCCTTGGAATCTATTTTAAAATTTTCCAACTCAAGGTTGCTAAGTAACATTTCCTTCTTTTCCTTCAAATTTTTATCTTGGTCTTGCATGCCACCAATTTTCTCCACCAGATTAGACTTCACTGTGATTATTCCCAATGTACCATACTCCACCATATCACCATGTTCTTTAAAATTCACTTCATCCTTGCTGTATATATCTGCCTCCCCAAGCACTGCAAGGTTTTTAAATTCATCAATCATCAAACTGGCTAATCTAACATGATTTCTGCTCAAAGCATCTGCCACTCTATTAGCTTTTCCAGGAGTGTACAAAATATCTAAATCATATGCAGCTAGAAACTCCAACCACCTTGCTTGCCTCATATTTAAATCTTTTTGAGAAAATAAATATTTCAATGCTTGATGATCTGTGAATAATTCAAATTTTGCCCCAAGCAAATAATGCCTCCATAGTTTTAGTGCAAACACTATTGCAGGTAATTCTAGATCATGAGTTGCATATTTGGTTTCATTGGGTTTAAGCTGTCTTGATGCATATGCCACCACCTTGCCATGTTGCATAAGCACTGCACCTAACCCAGACCCACTAGCATCAGTGTACACAACCATTCCTTCATTTGCTTCTGGGATTTGTAGGACAGGAGCTTCCACCAATGCTTGTTTCAATTTCTTAAAAGCTTGTTCACACTGCTCAGTCCACACATATGGTTGATTCTTCTTGGTTAGTTTGGTCATTGGTGTTGCTATTCTTGAAAAATCCTTGATGAACCTCCTATAGTACCCTGCCAAACCTAAGAATGACCTCACCTCAGTCACTGTCTTGGGTCTACTCCATGTTTGTGTAACGCCCCACTCTGAGACCCACTGTAACAAAGAGTATTACGGGAGTAATACTGTCTATTAAAGCGGAGAATAGAGTATAGTGGAAGCGACCATTTGTAATCAAGCTATAACTATCTACTGAATACGTCGAAAGGGTGGTATCTATTTTTTTTCAAGTGGTTCGACATATTCAATAAATACTTATAACGAAATTACAAATGGCTAAAGATCTATCAGAATAAGCATAGTAATAAAATGATAAAACATCACAGAACAGAATCACATAACAGATATAAAATCCCAGAACAATACATCGTCAATACAGATCCAAATATCATAAGTGGGTACAAAGCCACTGCTCACACATGTGAGTCAAAAATATGTACATATCAAAGTCTGAATAATAAGAGAGTAGCGGAATAGTGGACAAATAAAAGCGCTATCTATCAGCATAGCAGATAATGTCCAAGCGGAAGCACAGAAGCTAAGTCCAGAGACCTAACCTGAAACAACTCGGTCTGACCCGAGCGAAAACACTCGGGTCAGGCTAGCTAAACAATCAGTAATAACTGAGATATATAATAATGCGGTACATAAGTAAAATAGTACTTATCCAAAGAGAAGTATATTATGAACCACATGAATATAATGACGATCCCTAATCATCAATAAACAATAAAAATCTCCAAAGAGAAATCAACACCAAAGTGTAGAATAAATAAAATCGCCTCATATCATCGGCGTAGCCAAAGCTATAAAAAGATGCCCATAGGCAATAACCCCAAGAGTGACCAGAGTCTGTAATCAATTCCTAAGCAAAGATCGATGCTCCAAAGAGCAATAGGGATATACTGAAAAGTCAATGAAATCAAACACTGAAAAGCAGTGCCCAGAGACATTGTGAATCCACAAGGTAATCGCACTTACATCGTATGGTTCCATAGAACCAACACCGGATGGCGGTACTCGAATGGATATGAAAATCATTAGATAATACAAGTTTTGCACGTGCACCGACCAGAGTCGTTGTTGCCAAGTACTGTAGAGTTGTGATCGATCACTCGCACAGATGCGGAACGCGCGAGACGGCAAGATCCTTCCCAGAAGGATAAAGGCCCAGAGGCGCATGCCGAAAAATAAACTACTCCATAGAGCAGGTGTCCAGAGACGGTTGCCCAGAGGCATGGTGACCCAGAGGTCCAGTACTGGCCGCCCAGAGGCAAATGTGTCACTAACTTCTTGGAGAGGAACCCCTAAAGTGTTAACAATGAGTCCCATACCCCACGTTCGCACTAAACGGTTTCCTAACCAATAGTAAGCTCACACTCCAAACAATAAAAAGTCTACCTCATATCATCGGTAAACTAGACCCAAAGGTCAAAACGATCAATCGAATAGGTCGGGGATTAACCGGAAAGAAAATACACACGGTTTCCATAGGCCGGATATTTCCTAACCATTTAAGCACCTTTTCACTTCGCTCGACGTGCTAAAAGTGTGTGTGAGATTTTTATTATAGAAAATAATGGTGTAAAACGGATTTATAATTGATTTTCGAAATCACTTTTAAAACGGTCTTTTGAAAGGTCTCATATTATGGAGTAATTAATTTAATAATTAAAATAATATTATATAATAATTTTCAAAAGCCATTTTGGAGTGAAAAATCCTTTTAAAACCTTTTTATAAAGCCCGTGTACGAAATCCTGAGGCAAATCTCAAAGAAATCGACGAAAACCAGAAAATCATCAAAAATATTCTAAGTGTTTGTAACCATTCAAAAACAGCTGTGAACTCAAGTTCGATAATTTATTTGGACCAGCAAACTGTGTCCAAATGTCATGAAAATTTGCAGGCATGTAGTCCAACATCCCTACTTTAAGATGCAAAAAGAATTTCTGGATTCCGAGTTGAGACGAAATGGCAGCGACGTCTCAAAGTTGGACCCAGAACAAGATTCACACTGTTTACCAACAGCGACCAGAGTTCAACTTCGACACGAAATTCGAAGTACCAAACGAATGCCGATGATGCCCAAATTTTACAGAGATGGAGTTCGAAACTCCACCTTTCCAACGAGATCAAAAACGTCAAATTCCGACTTCGGATGCGATCGTGGCGGCATCGCGAAGTGGAGATAAAAAGTCTAAAAACAGGATTGAATTTTTTTTTCTTTTTCGGGCTGCACCGCATGGTGCAGCCCTGGTCCAGCCCAGCCCGCCTGGGCTGGGATTCAAGTCCCAGCCCACGCGGCTGGGAAGAATGTCCCAGCCCGCCTGGGCTGGGATTGAATTCCCAGCCCGCCTGGGCTGGGAATATTGTCCCAGCCCGCCTGGGCTGGGATTGATGTCCCAGCCCACGCGGGCTGGGAATAATGTCCCAGCCCGCCTGGGCTGGGATTGAATTCCCAGCCCACGCGGGCTGGGAATATTGTCCCAGCCCGCCTGGGCTGGGATTGATGTCCCAGCCCACGCGGGGCTGGGGTATCTCCAGCCCGCCTGGGCTGGGGTGTCAAGCCTCAGCCCATGCGGGCTGGGTTGCGTGCGCGCTAGCCCAACTGGGCTGGCCTTGCTTCTGGCTAGCCCAACTGGGCTAGCCTGCTGTGCATGGGAGCATGGGTGCAACCCAGACCTGATATTGGGCTCCCAGAACTCTGTTTCAGCCAGGTTGAATTCCAGCCAGCTGATTTTGATGTTTTTAGTGATTTAGGAGTGTTTTTTTCAAGTTTTGGCATCAAAATTTCACCACAATTAACTAGCAATAATCACTAATAGATATAACTAGCAATAATCACTAATTATTAGTAATTACCTTAATGAAGCAATATCACAAACACCTTATGTGCAACCCCAAAATGAAAGCAAAGATGATCAAAGAGCTTGAGTCAATGAAAATGAACAAAAACAATGATTACTAATTTATTTCAGAAATCAAAGAATGAATTAGAGGTGGGTTTTGTGATTGCTATTACCTCTTTTAGTAGTTTGGATTAACTCTCTTTGATTTGGTGTTGATTGGAGTCTTGCTTAGGAGGCCATGACTAGGTTTTGGAGCTTTCTAATTAGGTTTTAGTGGTTATGAAATGAAGTGTTGGCTGAAATGGAAGAGTAAAAGATACTTTATAGGCTAATGGTTAGGGTTATTGGATCTAATACCCATTAGGACTTTGTATTATTCATGTGCATACATATATAGGCAATTTTCTCTAAGTACACTCTACATACAAATTACTAAATACATTTCAAACCATAGAAAATTATGAAAATATGTTAACAATTACTTTTAGCCATTTCATAAAATCCTATATCAACAATATTTTACATTTTAACCCCTAATTTTTCCAAAACACCGTTTATAGTTAATATTAGCCAAAATCACTATTTTGCAAATAAATTGCAAATTAATTTCCCAAATCAAATATTGCACTATTTTACACATATAAAATTTTGCAATAATATAAATTACAAATTTCCCTAAATAAATTTCCTTGAAATGCTCCATTTTACACTTAAGCCCAAAAATATTAATTTATTCAAAATGACTAAATTTTGAACAAATTAGCCACATTAAAAATTCATTAATAGCTCCAATTAAATTAAAATCCCAACTTTAATTTATTATTTGGTAACCGCAATCACGGGTTGTTACAGTTTGAACTGCAATGACCTTGCTTGGATCTACACTTACTCCCTGCTGTGACACTATGTGTTCTAAGAATTTCACTTCATGTTGCCAAAATGTACACTTTGAATACTTGGCTTTTAATTCATGTTCTCTAAGTCTGGATAATACTAAATGTAGGTGCATTGCATGATCATTTTCTGTCTTTGAATAAATTAATATGTCATCTATAAATACCAAGACAAACTTATCCAAAAAGTCTCTAAAAATTCTATTCATCAAGTCTACAAAATAGGAGGGAGCATTGGTCAAACCAAATGGCATTACTAGAAATTCATAAAGGCCATACCTTGTGTTGAAGGCTGTGTACTCAATGCTTTCCTCTGCAACTTTCATTTGGTGAAATCCAGAGGCTAAGTCTAGCCTTGAAAATATTTTAGCTTCATGCAATTGGTCAAATAGATCATCTATTCTAGGCAGTGGGTACTTATTCTTGATGGTCACCTTATTTAAATCCCTGTAATCCACACACATCCTCATTGTTCCATCATGCTTCTTAACAAAAAGCACTGGGGAACCCCAACTGGAACTACTTGATCTTATGAATCCTTTCTCTTCTAATTCTTCTAGTTGATGTTTTAATTCTACCAACTCTTTTGGACCCAT
The DNA here is from genome assembly GCA_030737815.1 of Allium fistulosum. Taxonomy (NCBI): domain Eukaryota; kingdom Viridiplantae; phylum Streptophyta; class Magnoliopsida; order Asparagales; family Amaryllidaceae; genus Allium; species Allium fistulosum. The sequence goes on from CM060904.1 coordinate 698,679,278, forward strand.
TCTATAAGGCTTCTTAATGATTGGATTTGTTCCTGGCATTAATTTTATTTTAAATTCAACTGGTCTATTTTGAGGAATTCCCTTCACTTCTCCAAACACATCTATATATCCATTGACTACTGGGATTTCCTCTATTTTTAATTCCTTTTGAACTTCATTAATACTCCAGATTTTATTAAAACATGTATTCTTTGCTATTTCACTTAAGATGGTAATTCTTTTGCCTTCATTTGTCTCACAAGAAATAGTAAGATTTTCTAAATTTAAAATTTCTTTATTTCTCATTAACCAATCTACCCCCAAAATAATCCCAATACCAGGATAATTTAAGGTATATAAGTCTGAATTAAATTCATAACCCCCTATAATTAATTTCAGACCCATACACTTCATCCCTAACATACAATGACTCCCTATGGGACTGTGTACAATTAAGGGCTGATCAATAGAAACACATGCAAGTGCTAATTTCTTTGTAATTTCCAGAGATATTAGTGAATGTGAGGCACCAGTGTCATATATTACTGATATTGGTTGGGTATGAATAAAAATTATACCTTCAAGTTGCCCAACATTCCCAGTGTTACCTGCTGCCAAAGCTCCTACCCTTGCTGTTCCCCTATTGGTTTCTGGGCAATCCTTCTTGAGATGACCCATCTTTCCACAATTATAGCAGCCTCCTCTAGGTATTTTAGGGTCAGGGCATTGGTTACTATAATGTCCAGCTTTTCCACAATTAAAACAATGAGTGAATTTCTTGCTTTCAGGTGCTATTGCTCCTTCCCCTTTCTTAACTCCTTTACTTGCATTTCTCTTGTCATAAGGTTGCACTTTGTTCTGACCACCCTTCTTCTTATTGAGCTTTATATTCCTGAATTTCTCCCTTGCAGTGTCATGTTGCTCAAATGAGAGTGTTAGATCAATTACCTGATCAAAGGTTTTGTCCTTGTATGGCAACATTGCCCTTGACAGACTAGGGTTCAAGCCTTGAATGTACCTTGCATTCTTTGCTTCTGCATTCCCTATTAACACCATTCCATACTTGGATAATGCTTCAAACTTCTGAGTGTATTCATTCACACTCATGCTTCCTTGCCTTAATCTAATAAAGTCTTCTAGTAGTGTGGCCTTGGCAGATGCTGGGACAAATCTGGCCTCAAGCATGTCCTTGAAATTATTCCAAGTGATAGTATCCTCTTGTCTTCCTGCTGTCACAACTTCCCACCAATCCAGTGCAACCCCCTTCAATTTCCTTGAAGCTATCTGTCTCTTCCTTTGGTCATTGATTTGCATATCTGTGAAGACCCTCTCCATAGTTCTTATCCAAGTTTGAACACCTATAGCTCCTTCAGTACCTTCAAAATCCTTTCCTCCCAAAGTGGTACATGTCTTAAGCAGTTTGGAGAGTTCCTCATGAGGATTGTCTTGCCTTGGTGCCATTCCATCCCTTAAAGCTCTCACAAAATCCTCCATGCTCATCACAGGTGGCTCACGTGATGATCCTGCACCTGTGTGATGCCTTGGTCCTACCATAATGCTATAAATATGATTTTTATGTTAGTTTATTTACCCCTATCAAATTTTGGTGTCTTTACTTGGTTCATTTTTATTTCTGTGCACACTGTGCATGTATCACATGTACATACATATATATTTTTTGACATAAAACAAAAGCATTCAACACCAATAATTCAAACAATGCATTCAAACATCCATATGCATATAACAACATTTACTATGTTATTTAAAACATAGCTCTGATACCAACTGTGGTGACCCTCACTCTATAACACATAGATTTTTTTTTTACATTCAAGAGGAATTCACCACTAAACCTCATTACTTTTATATTTGAATATTTATATAATTTCCAAATATTTTTCCCAAGACCCTGGTTTTACCAATATAATCATATCAGTGTACAAACAAATTAAGTCAATTATATATTTGATGATATACAATTGTTTCTTTATTATTATTTTTTCATCAGAGGGAATTTAAATCAAATAGAAATCAAAATACCATACAAGCTATTGACATAGCCACTTATTTCTTTTCTAAGTCTTGTTCTTCTGCCAGAGGTACATTTTGGAAAATTATAACACTTATATATATATTTATTTGACTTATATATATTTATCTGCCTAAATAATTCTATTAACACTAAAATAGCATTTACTTGATCTCATGATAGTTATCAAGTATTTGCATGAAATTACTTACAAATTATGCTTGCAGGCATGGATATTGGATCTAATTTCCATTTATCATTTCAGGTTGAATGGATGAAGACTTTTAGCATTTTTAAGTTTAATATGGTGCAGACTTACATTCTTGGTGATTTATTGGATCTACTTGGTGTTATTTAAGGGCTGCTTGGTGTTTTCTTTGATTTTTCCTAGAAGCACTTACACTTCATTAATTGAAATGAAGTGGTTCCAGGCTCCAAGGGTTTGACTCATGGCCATCTAGGCCGGCCATAGTCCCTCTTTTACCACTTGCAAACCCATATCCCTTATATTAACAAACTTCTACAAAGTCCTACTCCTAATCCCAAGCATGTTTATGCCTAGTTTAAGTTTTCTGGAAATGCATTCTTATATGTATTCAATCAATTATTCAAAGTTCAGTATCTTTCAGGTCTACTGCTCTTATAGTTCTATTTGAATTTTAAATACTCAATTACATACAAATTTCCAGAATTCATGCACATGCCAGTATCACTTACCTGCCATGCACAAATTCATTTCACTTGAATATCCTACTAAAATTTTGAGAGTTCATTTCAAAAACCAACCCCCTTAGCTGTTTAATTTCCTTAAGACAAAATATAAGCAATAAAAATCAGAGATCAAATATATATACACATATCATATGTATATGATATGTCTATCTCCTTATTTTTCTCCAAATCAGACATTCATAAAAGAAATTGGTAGTTAACCAAACATCATCAATGATCACTCACAACAGGTTTTACTTAAGTTCATGTTTTCAACCCAAATACTTAGTAATCTCCTTACAAAAAACTTCAGTTACAACATAAAATTTGACTAATAAATTCATTACAAAGCAACTACAGATTTTTAAAACTGGTTTCTTTTATTTATACTAGCAACTAATTGCCATCTTCATTCATCAAGCCAACTTCATCTTCCTACAAGCAAATCACTGAGCTGCCCCAATTTTAATGAGACACCCAGATGATTGCAAGGGCAACCAAAAGGGTCAGTTTTCACTGGTATAAGCATTTATCAATTTTGTATACATATTCATAATTTTTTTTTTGATAATCTTGCAGTGCCTTCCTAGTTTAACAGATTTTTATACTTAGCATGTTTTGGTTCATACAAAGTGATACAAACACATTCATCTATTTAAACAATACACAGCAAACATGTTAAAATAAACATATGTACAATTCTTAATTCATTCTCCCCAAATCTAGATAAGTAAACTCAGGTTTTATACTCCAAATTTTCACCCAGCAACTAACCAGAACATCACATTAATCCTGATTAATTTAACTCCTTGTCTAGATATTCATAACCCAAATTTATAAATCCCATTCCTTATTTATTTTATGGTCTACATCTCCTTGTCAAATGAACACTATGTATGCATTGTGAAGGAAACTCCCAGGTTGTTTAAATTATTCCAACACACAAAGGCCTCAGGGTGCAGTTGCACCATGCATATACTTGCTCCCACCTGAAGTAAGCAGATCATTGACTAACTCCCAAGTGACCAATTTAGTTTTTCTTTCATTCATATTTCAGAAAGATATAACTGCTTGTATATTTTCTGGTTCAACCCCATGTTCCCCTATTTAATCTATATCCATGTTTAATGATGATAAGATAGAACAAGAATGCTCAAAACATGTTAACTCTAAAAGCCCACTTATAGATTAATGCTCCAATCAAAAAAATGCACAAACAAACATCCATATCACCCATAACAAATCATTTCAGAGATTTAAATGACTCATAATATTTTAGGCTGCCTGCAATAGGACTTAATGCCATTGCATACAAAGGATAAATACTCACCTAATGTTTTCCTTTCACTGCCTTAATCCTTTGAACAGCAAATCCCCCAAAGCCTCAAGCTAGTGTTTCTCCTAGTTTATTTTATTTTTGTTTTGATCCCGAGAGAATGATGGATTTGGTTATGTGTAGTTATTTATAAATCCATTCTAGGGTTTAAGAAAATGGGTAATTCCCCTGATACCCTTAGATGTTCATGTACATATCATATTCCTGTGTGGTCATAAATTGGAAATGCACACATTAGGTTACTTTAATTAGTTATTTCGGGGATCATGCATTTTTAAACACTCAATACTATTTTCATGACTCTTTTCTACTCATGCCATATGCATGTGACCCTTGGTTTATTATTTCTTTTTATAAGTTTAAGGAATTTGAAAATCTCCTTTGTATTTTCTACCTATCTATTATCTCCATTCAATCATGCATACTATCATATCTTATTATGTAATGTAAAAATCATTCACCCATATTATTTGCTTGAAATAAATATAAGATATGGAAATTTTTATTTGATTTTGTATGTATATATATATATTTCTGCCTCTTTGTCAAATCAGTAACTCCTTATATATTTAAATAAAAATCACATATATTATGCTAATTATTTTTAGCACAATTATAAGACATGTAAACCTTTTTATTAAACTTCATCTTATTCTATCTTTAAATAAAACAGAAAACACTCCATATATATATATTAATGTATGTATTTATATAATTCTTTGGACATAGAGCTATATTTATTTTGAGTTCCAATTTTTCTTTTAATCACCTTAATCCCTTGCATTTTATCAAACAGAAGCTCCCATGCAAACTTTATTTATTGCCAATTTTTTTTTCTGTTTTAATGCATTATATATATTTTATAATTTCAGAATTTCTTAATATAAATGTATATTTTTCATTTTATTTTTATTTTATTTTAGGGTCATTACATGTATGTAAATCCAAAAAAGAAGGTGGTTTAGGATTCATTAATTTGCGTAACATGAATCTGCATTTGTTAGCGAATTGGTTATGGAAATTTAAGGATATTATTGATAATTCTACATGGAAAGAAATCATTTCTAAATATTACTATAATGGTAGTAATAATCTACATGAAATTACTCCTACAGTTATTTGTAAATTGTCTAATTTTTGGAATCTATCTTAAAATGTTAAGAGATTCAATCTAGGTACTAATATAATAGTTCATTCAGGTAATAGTACTTCATTTTGGCATGACCGTTGGATTTCTGTTATCCCTCTTAGGATAGAATTTAAAGAACTCTACGAAAATTGTAACTTTAAGAATGATTTAATTATAGATTTTTTTTCTCTCGAAAATGACCCCCCTTGGAATTTTAGTAGGCACTACTCTTAGTCAACTTCCTTTGCTTTATCCTAGATTGAATATATATAATATTGATAATGATAAAGATAATATTAGTTGGGAATGAGATAAGAGTAAGAAATATACTTCTAATTCTTTTTATAGATTTCTTAACTTCTCTGGTGTAGCTAATAACTCTTTTAAATTTGTTTGGAAAACCAATGCTCATCCTAAATCTAAAATTCATATGTGGTTAATCTTGCATGGAAAACTAAATACTATAGAATTTTTAAAAAGAAAAAATATGCAAATTGATAGTAAATGTTTTTTTTTGTAATCTGCATTTTGAAGATATTAAACATGTATACTATGATTACATAGATACTTATTACATTCTGAATAATACTCTCTAGAAATATTTAACTTTAATCTTGCATATATAATTTCTGATTATGATTACTATTGGAATAATTTTAGATTTAAGTTTAAAATGGAAAATAGACCTTTATTGACACTTTATTTATTATAATTTGGTTGTATATTTGGTTTGAGAGAAATCAGAGAATTTTTATTAATAATAAAAGTCATTTTAATAAATTGATTTTTATAATTTCTTCATTTTGTTTTAATTGGATCTCAAATCCTAAATATAAATTAGCTAAAAATAATTATTATAAAGAATATCTTAATAAGGTTAATAATAATATTAAGTTATTCAAGCAGAAAAACAATATTTTTGACATTAATAATTGTAGTATTAACATTTTTTCCAAACTTAAATGATGATTTCAATGTTTATAATAATATGCTTTTAGTTAAAGGACCATAAGGATAAGTTTTAATTTGTTTTAGTTTTGGTTTGTTTTAGTTTTAGTTTATAGATCTTTAATTTCTTTTGATCATGGATTTTTTAGTCTTTTTATTTTTTCTGTCCTAATGTCTTAGCTTTTATATCTTTACTTTTATTTCATTAATACATATATGTATATAAATTTCATTTATATACATATATGTCTATTATTCTTATTATTTTCTTTAGTTTTTTTTCAAATACAGGTTTGGACCAGAAATGGCGTTAGATTCTTTTTGCAGGTTCACAGGATTGCTTAGGGCAGGTTGCTGTTTGCAGGGAGGAGTTCTTCTCAATTCTTCTACATCTTCATTGTAGTGTTCTACTTTCTGAATGATTCATTTTTCAACGACGTGCTTCCTCTAGTTCTACCGAGTCTTCACAATGACGGTTTCCATACCAGATCATTCGCATTTCCTTTTCTTTTGAGTCGGCAACATGGCGTTTCCTTCATAGATAGAGCAAGCTTCTAGTATCATTGGCTCTGAGAGGCTTCATAGTTTTTTAGGTACTTCTAACACTTCAATACTGGGCGATGGCCTTGTCGGAGCTCGGTATTGGGGACTTATGGGCGGTGGCCTTGCTGGAGCTCATTCTAGGGGTACCTAAGTTATTTTCTTTGTTATTTGTACTTCGATTAGCTACCTGCCAGGCATGTTGGCAGCACCTTGTTTTATGTGATATATACATATTTACATGTGTGCTCTCCTCTATTTAGAGGATAACACATTTTTCTCAAAAATGTTTTTTGAATCAAATCTAAATATTTAAATAAATTAAAATTCTCATTCGAAATGTTAAAAATTTTGGGTCGTTACATTGGTTTTATATGACAATTATTTAACCAAACTGATCTGGCTAGAGACTGTCTTTTAGTTGACATTAGTTGACCATGATACTAACCACATATAGCCAAGGAGAAGAAATCCTCTCTTGAATACTGTTTAACTTCCAATGCTTCCACTCGACCCTACTATAGTCGTTCTTGGACGCTATGCCACGATTTAACTATAATCAAAGTAGAGCATCCACATTGAAGATCAACTGTAATGACATAGATTTTCCGTAATTTGATTTTGAATATTTAAATGGTTTTAAATATTGGATTTGGAATATAAATTGATTTTTGAATATGAAGATTTTGGTAGAAATTATAGAATGAATTTAAATTTCAAATATAGTGATTTATCGTAATATGAAAATGGTGAATAATTGAAATTTGAGTAGAATATGAATCGAAATGATTTCTAATGTGAATGTAAATTCTATTTGAATTTTAGTTGAGTTAGTAAGTTTATAAAACTGAAATTTTAAGTAATTTCGCCAATTTTTGAAATTGTCGATTTAATCGACGTGTTAAAATAGCGATCCGGGGCACAGTCTCAGAATTCGATGTAACTAGTTCCATTAGATCCGTAATAGTGTATTCTTATCAGATTTCAAATTTCATAGCGTTTAGAGTTACCATTTGGTCGTACGGGATAGAAACGCGTTGAAATTAATATCGAAAATTTAATATTTTAATCGGGTTCAAAATGCTATCTTCTCCATACGATCGAATTGGGACCGAGACTTATTCCATTGCGTTCAGAATAGGGGTATAACATTAGTAATGCCAAGCGACACGCCTCAATAGAGGTTCGGGATTTCGAGTTATGCAAAACGAGATATTTTGAATATAATATTATACAAATTTAAAAGTGGAAATTAGCCACAAGGGCCTCTTCAGCAAGTAGAATTAGTTTTTAGGATACACAACTGAAATAATTACTTTCAAGGACAAAACGCAAAATAATTAGTTTCTAGGGCCTAAAAACCTATGAAATTATGTCCTTGAAAGTAATTGGACTGCTGACTTTGTCCTTGAAAGTAATTATTCTGCTGACATTGGCCTTGAAAGTAATTTTTGAATGCGTGTCCTAGAAAATAATTGGACTGCAAAGTTTGTCCTTCTGGTGAAATGCCCCAATTTAAAAAGTCAAACCCTCGTAGCCACCCTAACCCTTTAAAACGCCACCCTACCACCTGCATAGTTGCTCTTCTCCACATTTAAAATCGCGAAATCCCCTATTTCTTCTTCTTTTGAAAATAATGAAATCAATTCGAAAAAAAGAAAAACGAAGAAAAATAATAATGTGTGGCGCTCAGGGAAAGGCGAGGGCGAGGCGATGGGAGCGCGTGTGAAGCGCCGTTGGGGGAAAGGATTGATAGCGTTCTAGGGTTTTGGAATCGTGCGCGTTTTGCTTGATAGGGTCGCGACTTACTCTGGGCGTGGGGATGTGGCGGGCGCTGGAGGGTGGGGTCGCGGCTGCTGGAGGCCACATCGCGACTAGGTTTTGTGGCAGCGATCGTATGTATATAAAAAAGAAGAAGAAGAAAACTGGAGGAAGCCACGACGTCCAGGTCGTTTGCGAGTCTGGGCAGAAGAAGCAGGATGGGGGATTAAGGTATATAACATGAATAATTAATTTAATTACTGCAATTAAGGAATTAATTATAATATTTAATTCGCGATTGTTTAAAATAGTATAACTCTATCATACGAAGTCGGAATTGAATGAATCAAGTCGCGTTGGATTCGTAGCTCGGAAATGTACAATATGGAATCGGTTGAAATCGATCGATTTTAGCTGGAATAAATTTGTTATTGGAACGATTAGCAAAATAAAAATCAAGGTGAGTAAATCTCACTCAATTTGGTTGACTAGTTTAATTTATAGCAATTAAAAATTAATTATTAAATGATTGGTTGAATTGATATATTATTATCAATTGAATATTATTATATATATAGATATATTAGTAGTTAGGTATATTTCCCGCCGTTGGAGCGGATGAGACACTATGTGCCCCGCATAATAGCGGATGACCCTATATTATCGCGATATCCTGCCTCGAAGCAGGATTTGTATTTTATGTTTTATAACATCTGTGGATGCACGAAAATAGATTGGAGGGATCCAAGTGGATTCCTCAAAAATATATTGATTGGTTTCATATATAGTGATATATAATGTGATTGAATAATCTGTTATGGATTGTTGTGTGATTTGACTTATTGGAAGCTATAGTAGCACTGGCCCAAATTTGGTATTTTAAATACCATAAATAATATTTTTGAATTTTAAAAAGAAATTCAAAGGTGATTTTTGGAATTAAAAATATTTATATGAAAATTGGAATATTGAATACGAAATGGGTTTGGATTAAATAAAATATTTGATTTGGAATTCACTTAACTATTTTGTAAAGTGGTTCAAATAAATATTTCTGAAGTTAATTTATACAAGGAATTTGGAACAACAGATTTTAATAATATGTCGTAAATTATAAATGGAAGTTGAAATCGAGTTTTGAATAGAGTTGGAATTTTAATTGGATTTATTGAGAAATAGATATCCAAATGGAATTTTAAATAGAAATCGATTTATAAATGGATTTTAGTAATATAAATTAGTTATAAACTAGAAATGAGTTTATAAAGTTATAAACCATGTTTATAAATAAAGTGGAATGATTATCATTTGATAAATTGGGAATATAAATTTACAGTGTGGATTTAAAATGAAATATGGAAATCGGGTTAGAAAGAAATAGTGGATTCTATGTTGGAATTTGGAAATAGTTGTGAAATTGGAAATGTAAATTTATTTGTGATAAATCAAGAGAGGTTTATAATTATAAAATCGACTATGTTGAATTTTAAAAATATTTTTTTTCAAGAAGTAAGTTTTGTTTTTAGAAAAGGATTTTTATAAACTATGTTGTTTACAAACTATTATTAAATTAAAATATTTCGAAAAGTTAGTTATTTAAATATTTAAATTTGTTGAAATGAATTCTATGTTTTATAAGCAAGCTTTGTAAACCGATTAGTATTATTTATAAATGAATTGGAAATTAATTATCGTTGTTTATTTAAAGGGGGTTTTGATATTTTAAATAATTATTTAAATGTGTTTGAAAATTTATTATTATTCTTTAAAATACTTATTTTATAAATATAGAGTTCTGGAAATTTGTTGAAGTTATTTATAAGTACTCTCGAGATTTGTAAATTAGGTTATATTTAAGGAATGAGATTTTATAAGAGGAATCTTATAATGGAATTCTGAAGACTTAAGAATATTTCCAAAATGTTAGATTTGGGAACTTCGAAAATGAATCTGAATTCATAAAAGAAGTTATAAACTGTTGTTAAGATTATAAATAAGTATAGTCGATTTTTGGAGATTGTAAATGGAATTAATAAAATTCTGAAGAATTATGAGATAAGTGATGAAAATATTTCAAAGTATGGATATTAGAAATGGTTTGGAAAAATAGACTTATAATATTTTCCTAAGTATTGAAAGGAGGATTTTGGAAATATTTAAGAGTGAAATGATTGGTATAGAAATATTTTTCTAAGTGTTATAAATTGAATTCAGAAATATTTCTAAGTGTTGATATGGTTTGAAATTATTCCGTTAAGGATATAAGTATTTGAAATTGTTTTCAAACATTGGAATACTGAAAGAGATTTGAATATATATCTGTGTGAAGATATTTGAAATGAATGTTTTGAAAGATTTAATAAAATATGGGGCTAGTGACTATTTATGTGTGCAATTTGATAGTTAAATAACCAACTATCAAATCTGGCCAAAATTCGTTAATCGTTTCGAAGATATCGGGATCAGATTTAATTATACGAAAACCACTTCGATCCGATTTGTGCGTTACAAATTGTGATATCACGAAGATAATGGAGATGGTGATCTTGAAGGATATTCAGTTTGTTCAGACCCAGAACAACTTGTATGGATGAATGCTATCATTGCATAGTTGCCTGGAAGCTAGTGTTAGCATTCCAAGTATGAATGCTATTCTTAAGGTAATACGTAGCCTCAAGCCTCATCTACCTGAAATGACTAAAATAGGGTAGGTGCAGCAAGGCTATATGAGTCGCTCCCATTAGGGTATGATCATCACTCATCTAGAGTGGACATCTATCATCACTTTCATTTGTATGTGTTTCGGGCCCATTGGGTGTGATTATATTCGATACTATCCATTAAGGGGTAGGCCGGTCTTGTGTTGGCCGGGATTGATAGGTTCGATCTTGATACATTCTTCTAGAGGTGTACTATGGCGGGTGGCACCCTAGTAGCCCTGTCATTGTATGGAATCTAATATCCACTACGAGCCTGTACGGTTTTAGTTGCATCCCAAATATTATTGAAACTTGAGATGCAAGCATTTTAGCTATTTTATAGTTTATCTTCTATAGACACTATTATGAAATCAAATGATTTGATATAAAAATGATTTAATTATCGTAAGGTAAAAACCTGTTGTATTTATGTGTGGTGTGGTTTTATGAGATACCTTTGTTTTTCAAAGAATTTTTATTATAGTAATAATTCAAATTGAGTGTGTTTTCTCACCCTGGTTTTCCAGACTGACTCGGGTGTTATTTTATTATAATGCTCGGGTCAGACCGAGTATTACAGATTCAGGTTAGGATGCTATGGAGCTCAGGAGACGAGCTAGAGGAGTCTCAGGCGTATCCCACGTACTTGATTATATTCCGCTGTGTGTATGCTGTATATTCAACACTTGTGAGGACAAGTTATTATAACTGTCTAGATTGTCTGTTGACTGTTGTACTATGATGATTGTATCTATATTACAGTTACAGTTTCTTCATATAAGATCTGTTATTATATATTATATTTTATTCCGCTATGATTGTGAGATTCTGTATTGTTGTTTCTGTTTTCTTCTTCTATCCTCTTCTTTCTCTTAGTTATTTGTCTTTTCATACAATTTGTGTTGGACGAGTGTGATTTAATGTCAGCTCAAAGGGTACGGTTCGGCGGGTTGCCACAGTTGCTATCATAGCACGAGGTTAAGCGAGAACCTTGGCTTTGCTGGGGATTACTCATTAGAGATAGGGTAAGTAGTACTCTAGAATGAGTTTGAGTGTATTATATATATGAGTGCTTATTTGTTAGTGGATATAAAATGTTTTATATTGTGTTGACTTATCGGTCGAGTGTTTATGAACTCTGGTCGGTACGGGAAGTACAACTGTATCGATAGGGGTTTCTAAACTCTTAAACAGGGTGAACCGACATAGTATTGTTTTAAAAGTGGGTAATGAAATAATTTTACCCAAATTATATTTTGATATAAGGGAATAATTTTTCAGAAATTATTATAGTAAATTTGGATTGTTTGGTTGATATTATTATAATCAAAACAAGATTATAATAATTAAAATGGTTTATATAACCAAAGGGAATTTCAAAGGTGAAATTTATGAATGTGATTACAACTAAAATTAGATTGAAACCAGAATTTGGAAATTTAAAATCCCAGAAACTTTGAGAAACGTTTTAAATGGATTTCAACTAAGTATTTGAGAATTTTGAAATCTCGGAAGTTTTGGAAATGTTTTCCAAAGTGGTTGAAAAGAATAATGGAGTATTATTTTGGAGATATTTTTTAATAGAAAATGTTTTAAATGGATTTTGGAAGTAAGCATTGAACTCACTTCAGTCGTTGGAAAATAATTCTGGTGGTGACGGCCGCATCATCAGTCTTCATTTTTGAGTTTCTAAGTGACGGATTGCTACCGTAGTGATTGGCTAAGATTGTTTTGCTCCAAGCCTGTTTTGTACACTAGTTTTGTTCAAATCCCAAATGGAGTTGACTTGGATAAAACCAAGTTTGTTTTGGGAATTCTAAAAATATGGTTTGATATACTAAGGGGTTATATATATTTATGATTTCAAAATGATTTGAAATGAAACCAGGTGTTTGAATTTTGAAATTTCTCAACTATATGCTTTATGAAACCAGAAGAAAATAAGTTTTGAACTTATAATTGTGAAAATGGTATAGAAGAAAGGAAAATGTGGAGCATTGAAGTTTGAAATTGAAATTTAACTTGAGTAAGTTAAATGAATAAAATGAATTGAATTTTAACATAAGATAAGTTAAATAAAGTTGAATTAGATTGGAAATGATATCAAAATTGAAGTGAATATAATTTTGAATAGTAAAGTGGTTATATAACTATAAGTTATAATTATTGAATGGAATGAACTCCAGCATGGAATTTATGAAATTATGAATAATAAGTTGTATAACTTATAAACCTGAGGAAATGGAAAGTGGAATCCAAGTTAGGATGGTTATATATTTGGTTTGAAGGAAATTAAAATCTGAATTTGAATTCTAAGAATGAAGTTAACTCATGTCGAGTTAAATGAGATGATTTTTGAATTGAAACTTAACTTAAGTTAAGTAAAATGGAAGTAATCTAATTAGATAAATTAATTTGTGGATTGGATATTGAAATATAAATTGGTTTTTGAAAAATGGGGCTTGAGTTATAAATAAATTCAACTTAAGTGATAAGAATGTAAATTCAACCTAAGTGTGAACAAATTGAATATGGTTTAAAGGATTGATTGATAAAATTTGGATTTTAAGTAATTGCTTGATTTAAATCAAGTAGGAATTTAAGTTATAAGCTGAATATGAACTTAAGAAATGGTATGAATGTTGATAATAAACCTTAAGTGATAATTTTAAGGAATGGTTTATTATTGAATTAACATGGAATGAAATGTCGTTCAATATAAAATGGATTGTTTGTAATTTATTTGAAATTGGATAAATGGAAATTGACTTATATGTAAGCGAATTAAATATATTTTGGAATGTTGTCGAATAAATGAAAATGGATTAAAATGGTGATGACTTAAGTTATAAATGAATTTAATTTAAGTGTAAATTGAATATGGGTGGGAATATTATTGATAAGAATAAAATTCAACTTAAGTAACTAATTTATGAGATGATTCATAAATAAATTGGCATGGATTGGTTTGTTGTTGAATATAAAATTGAGAAAACAAGATTTTGTGAATAAATTGAATGCGGATTAATAAAAGTTGAAAATTTTATTTGGAATCAATTTAAAATAGCTATAAACTGGAATGGTTATTTTATTAAATGAATATCACCGAATACCATGGATTGAACTATCATTCGACATAAATGGAAGAATTTTTTTTGTGAATTAATGGGAAGTGAATAAATTGATTTAGAATCAATTTAGAATGGATATGAATATATTATGTGTAAATATTAACTGGATGCAAGTAAAATTTGGTTGTGAATCATTCGAATTGAATGAAATGGTATATAAATCGATTGGTAGTAACTAAATTAATGTTGGAACCTATAATTGCTTTAAAATACATGTAGAACATGTTGGTTTATGAAACTATTGTGTTTAACTAGGGAAATGATTAAAATGTTACTAAATTTCATATTTTTGGAACTTACGTGTTTAAATTGAGTAAGTACAGGTACAAGAAGACCATTTGGCTATATTTTGATTGCGCGATGGCATACAAATTGAGCGAGCTCACTTAATAATGCTAAAATAAGGTACGCTTACAAATTTAGCGTGAAAAATAAAAATATTGATATATATATATTGCGTTTTCTAGCCATGAGAGCCGATGTATATCTTATTATCATATTTGTCATATTGCAAAAGGCTCTCCGTACAAGGGAGACTCTGCCAATTTTTTTTGAAAATTTAGGATGTTAGAAAATTTTGTTAGCCAATAATTTGATTTCGAATTGTAATTGAAATAAGAGATTTTGGTTTAGAACTGGGAACTAATTGTTTGAATTGAACTAAAGGAATTAGGAAAGTGAAATAGCAAGTTAACTTAGTGGATTTTTGAAAAGTAATGGGTTTGGATCATTCGTCCTACCTTAGCAATTTCGAGGACGAAATTTGTAACGACTCGGATTTGTAGCCATCTGTTATAAGAACAATTAATTAATTTTTAAATATTGAAATATTATTTTTTATAAGTCGAATAAATAAATTTTTTGATATTGAGAATATTTGAATCTATAGATTTTGAAAGCTATATAAATTTTAAAATGCTAATTTCTGAATATGATAATATATATATATATATATATTTCACTATTTCGAATTTATGATAAAATATCTATACGTATATATACAAAGGTTCATGATGCAAATTTAAAAGTTATGATGACAAATATATATAAGTATGTATATATGTTTATATAAATAGTAAGTATGTAAATATGTAAATAGGTATATGGTAAAAATATGTATTTGTAAATGTATATATCTATGTGCATATATATACATAGACAAGCTTCATGATGGCAAGCATATGGTCAAGCACACAAAACATTCAATCAAGCCTACACATAAATAAAAATCAAGTCAAGCACATAAAATATCAAATCATCCCATAATATCAAATCACCCACATAAAATCAAATCCGCCACCAAAGAAATAAAAGAAAATGAAATATATGGAGTGAAGAACCTATAGCAGCCACCCTATAGGTATGTTTCAGCCCTCCTAGATTGTACTGTGATACTTGCATTATCTTCTATATATGGTCAACTTAATCACTTATTGAAGAAAAAAAAAGAAAAAAACAAACAACAGATCTGCAATTAAAACAAAATCAGGTTAAGTGTTCAAAGCTTGGAGGGAAAGATTTAAATAAAGCAGCAGTGTTCATCATCTTTTTAAAAACTGTTAAAACATCTCAAATTTTATTAACTTGTTATATATATAGTGTTAGCGCCAAAATTGGTCACTAACACCCAAATCCAGATGAATGCACCAACCAACGACCATAGATCACAGATAGAATGTATTTAGAGAGTAATAATGTGAAGAACAGTAAAAATTAAAAAGAAAACAGTAAGAAAAGAAGATTTATAGTGGTTCGGCTGACTCCGGCCTACGTCCACTCTAGAAATTTCCTCTTTATTGATGTTAGAACCAATTACGGTTACAAAATGGTAGAGTAGCCTTAGCCTTAGAAAATAGAAAGCAAGAGAGCCGAAAAGAAGATCCCACCAATCTAGAGACCCACATGCTGTATTTATAGGAAAATCCAGGTATTTGGGCCACCTGGGTGACCCAGGGCCCATTAAATCCATAGCCAATCCAGAATCCATAGTTGCGACCAGTTCCATATCATAATGTTGCCGACCCACGAAAACCACCAAGGCGACTCGAAGCACAGCCACCTTTGACTCGAAGCAGAGCATCCCTGGACTCGAAGTAGCTAAATGCCAAACCATGAAAACACCGACCCACGAAGTCACGAAACCGACCCAAAGCATGTAGCCAAAAGACTCGAAGCAACCCAAAAGCCTCAATTGATTGACCCACAAAACAAGGCCGACCCACCTTGGTTCTGACCGAACCACACCACCAACTCGAAGTAAGGAGCCTGGAGACTCGAATCACCGAACCACCTTCAAACGCCGATCCACCTTCCATCATACCGACCCACATCCTAGGAGCCGAACCATAAAGAATCGAAGCAAGGAGCTAGAGGACACCGAGCGACACCCCAAGCAACCATGCCGATCCACCTGATACTCCACCGAGCTACCCGAGTGATGACCCGAAGTAACATGCCTCAGGATGCGAAGTTGCCGAGCGACAACCAAGGCCGAACCACCATTTAGCTAAGCCGAACCACTTCCTACGCCGAACCACCAACACGGCCGAGCCACCTATGCCGAACCACTTCCTACGCCGAACCACCAACACGGCCGAGCCACCTATGCCGAACCACTTTCCTTGCCTATCGAACGACCTCGACTCAGAGTATTCCTCCAAATGACTAAAAGCTCAACTCCATACGACTTGAAGCGAGTCCAGGGGGAGTCGAGACTCGTCGAAACCTAAGCTGCAAGTATTCAATAGCCTTCATCCATCGACTATGCTAAATTCCGGCTGCATAATCATGATTACCATCCATGATTGATTGTCTATCCATCCAATTGACTAAAACCCATCGTATTCTAGTCTCGACAACCGAGCAACCGGTTTAGTTAAATCCGCCTATCTACGACCTTGCCAAAAGGCGGGTTAACATTTGCCCCCCAAAACATGCCTTGCTTTGGAAGGTGTGTTTTGAATTGCCTTAGATCCGTTAATCGAATCCATGATCTCTCTGGATCACTGACAAAATCCATGACTGTTCTGGGTCAATATCCAATTCCTAATTCATTTTGTATCCATTAACCGAATTCACGATCTCTTCGGATCATTTTATCCAAGCTCGGGACCTCTTCGGGTCCTATTATCCATAACTGGGACCTCACCGAGTCCATACCCAGATCTAGGACCTCTCTAGGTCCTGTAACTCAAATTCGGGTTATTTTATCCTACTCCGGCCTCGACTCTCCAATCAAGGACTTAATCCGTGGGGTATCCTTCTCTAGCCTCGATCCCTAGTCGAGGACTTTATATTCTCCGGCCTTGACTCTCCGGTCGAGGACTTTCATATTCCCCGATCTCGACTCTCCGGTCAAGGACTTTACATTCTCCAGCCTCGACTCTCCGGTCAAGGACCTTTATATTTTCCGGCCTTGACTCTCTGGTCGAGGACTTTACATTCTCCGGCCCTGACTCTCCGATCGAGGACTTTACATTCTCCGGCCTCGACTCTCTGGTAGAGGACTTTTATATTCTCCAGCCTCGACTCTTTGGTTGAGGACTTTTATATTCTCCGACCTTGACTCTCCGATCGAGGACTTTATATTTTGTTCGACTCCATTCCATCGCTTTTCGGCGAAGGGACTCATACCTTGCGATTACTGACCCGTCTCTCCGGTCGTGACCGTAATCGTGTAACCGATATTATTTATTAATCCAAATCCAATTATTGCAGAATCCAATTAACAAAATAAAAGTCCATACAATAAAGAAAATCAAATGTCCGTAGTACCAAGAAAGGAACTAGAGTTCACAGAAAATAGAAAAACCAAAATTTCATAAACCTGAGTATCACGGTATATCATCATCTCAGAGCATGCCTAGAGACCATCCTCGATCCCATACATGTTTAAGTGACTTAGCCACCTTACTTTGGGGTTTACTACTTATTCAAAGCCATATATCCATTCAGCTAATAATAAGGCGACGATGCCTAGATCTAGTGCCAGCTTCGTCTGATTGGGCAGTGGCTGCTCCTGTTCCACTACTATAGCTCGATTCCTTATGTACTATTGTAAATGACCATTCCTTATATGTTCCTCAATGATATCCATCAAATGCCTGCAGTCATTTGTGTTATGCCCATCCAGCTCATGGAATAGGTAATGCTTTCCCGATGCCCGTTCGTGTTCGAAGGGTTCCCTCTTTCCTGGCCTCCGATACTGGAGGCGTCCTCGAGTATCTAAGTAAATTCTTTCCAGAGTCTCATTCAAATCCATATAAGAAGAGAATTTTGATTCCCTCCATTACCTTTTCGATGTGTTACCGTTATCATTCATTTTCCTTTTTCCTTTATCATCTTTGTCTGGAACTTCCCTGGGTGGACCTCCACCCATTACTGCATAAGCAACAGCCTTTCTCCCTTCTCTCTCAGCCTACGCATCTTCTTGCCTCAGGAACCTATTCGCCTCATGGTAGAACTCCCCGAGATCCCTCGGTGGCCCGTTCCAATGATATCTTGAAATCCGAATTATCTGCAATCCCTGAAACTGCCGCCATCAAAACCATCGATGGATCGGGTCGATCCACCAAAGCCACCGCCGCATTGAATCTGGTTAAGAAATCCTTGAGCGACTCTCCCTTCCATTGTTTCATCGATGTTAAAGTCATCACGTTCTTGGGTCTGACTATGTGGACCCGAAACTGTCTCATAAACCTTTCAATCAGCTTCGTCCATGTGCCGATAGAGCCACTCTCTAGCTGTCTGAACCATAATGATGCAATATCCATCAAATACAAAGGAAAGCATAGTGCCATGACCTCCTCCGATGCCCCGAGCACTTCCATATGCCTCATGTACCTCGTCAAGTGAACAATGGGATCCGTTCTCCCGTCATACATCTCCAGTGTTGGTAGTTTGAAATCAGACTTTCTAGCTTGCCTGATCGTAGGAGCAAAAGGACTCCTATTTACATCCTCCAAGTCTCTATTCACCAGTCCTCCCCTCATAGCCCGTCTGATTACATCCGCTAACCTATCATTGCCATCAAGTAACGTCCTCTCTGCGTTGTCTCCAACCTGCCCCCCGACTCCACGAGGTAATTCTGGAACCTGCCGTTCTGGATGAGCATCCACTTCCCTATTAACGCAAAATTTCCTAGCATCGCCTGGTATCCTTACTAGAATGGAGCCTACATGATTCGGGGGCTTGCCCCCTAGTTCAGGGGCCATTCCCGATGGTCCAACTCCATCCTATATTCCGGTCGCTTCATGCCCTTGGTCTTGATTCCGGACTGCCTCCGCTTATGTCGCTCTAACATCATGATCCTCATTTCCGGCATAACCTGCTACTCCATTCCTTTGGTTTTGCACTCCAACTTGTCCAACCTGTTAGACTAGGTTCTGTATCATTTCCTCCTGTCTCTTCAGCATTGTTTCCATCTCATCTCTGGTGATGAAAATCGAGGCCTGATTCGCTCCTGAGGAAGCCTCCTGACTCCCTTCATTCTGACTCCTTTCAGTCCTTTATCTTCTTGTCGATTGCCTTGCCATAACTTCCCAAGAATCCGAGTTCCCGAGCCTTTAAATCCAAAGACCAAGCTTTAGAATCCCTGAGTACTAGCGTTCTCAGTGAAAGCACCAAAATGTTAGCGCCAAATTGGTCACTAACACCCAAATCTAGATGAAAGCACCAACCAACGACCACAGATCACAGATAGAATGTATGTAGAGAGTAATAATGTAAAGAATAGTAAAAATTAAAAAGAAAGCAGTAAGAACATAAGATTTATAGTGGTTCAGATGACTCCGGCCTACGTCCACTCCAGAAATTTCCTCTTTATTGGTATTAGAATCAATTACAGTTACAAAATGGTAGAGTAGCCTTAGCCTTAGAAAATAGAAAGCAAGAGAGCCGAAAAGAAGATCCCACCAATCTGGAGACCCACATGTTGTATTTATAGGCAAATCCAGGTAGTTGGGCCTCCTGGGTGACCCAGGGCCCATTAAATCAATAGCCGATCCAGAATCCGTAGTTGCGACCAGTTCCATATCCAAATGTTGCCGACCCACGAAAACCACCAAGGCGACTCGAAGCACAGCCACCTTTGACTCGAAGCAGAGCATCCCTGGACTCGAAGTAGCTAAATGCCAAACCATGAAAACACCGACCCACGAAGTCACGAAACCGACCCAAAGCATGTAGCCAAAAGACTCGAAGCAACCCAAAAGCCTCAAGTGATTGACCCACAAAACAAGGCCGACCCACCTTGGTTCTGACCGAACCACACCACCAACTCGAAGTAAGGAGCCTGGAGACTCGAATCACCGAACCACCTTCAAACGCCGATCCACCTTCCATCATACCGACCCACATCCTTGGAGCTGAACCATAAAGACTCAAAGCAAGGAGCTAGAGGACACCGAGCGACACCCCAAGCAACCATGCCGATCCACCTGATACTCCACCGAGCTACCCGAGTGATGACCCGAAGTAACATGCCTCAGGATGTGAAGTTTCCGAGCGACAACCAAGGCCGAACCACCATTTAGCTAAGCCGAACCACTTCCTACGCCGAACCACCAACACGGCCGAGTCACCTATGCCGAACCACTTCCTACGCCGAACCACCAACACGGCCGAGCCACCTATGCCGAACCACTTCCTACGCCGAACACCAACACGACCGAGCCACCTATGCCGAACCACTTTCCATGCCCATCAAACAACCTCGACTCGAAGTATTCCTACAAATGACTTGAAGCTCAACTCCATATGACTTGAAGCGAGTCCAGGGCGAGTCCAGACTCCTCGAAACCTAAGCTGCAAGTATTCAGTAGCCTTCGCCCATCGACTATGCTGAATCCCGGCTGCATAATCATGATTACCATCCATGATTGATTGTCTATCCATCCAATTGACTAAAACCCGTCGTATTCCAGTCTCTACAACCGAGCACCGGTTTAGTTAAATCCACCTGTCTACGGCCTTGCTAAAAGGCGGGTTAACATATAGATATACCTGTATATTTGTGATTCGAATGACTCCTTTATTTATGTCAAGTGTACATGTGTTGATATGTATAGGTGCCTTGTATATGTGTATTAGACTTGGTAGTTCACCCTATAACTCAACATTGCACTTCTTTAACCTCCCTTGTTCAGTTGTTTGGGTAAAACAATTAAGACTTTGAAACTTTGAAAATCGTAATCTCCTCATCTACTCAGTTTTAAATCATGATTTCAAAACCAAAGTGATTTGTTTTTTAGTGTAGTACATTTTAAAATTTATTTCATCAAATTTCATCAAGCACGGAGGAAGGAAACCCCATTTTACAGTGAGTGGTCAACTATGGCCAAAAATTCAAATATCATAATTTAAGGAATGAATCATATAATCGTGATTGTGGTTGAAAAATATGATTTTTACGATTGGTTTGAAGATTTTTAGGGCTATGTGGAGGGAGGATTGTAGAGATGAACAGAATTGGGTATTTTGCCAAATTCTGGCGACACGATTGATTTCAAGGCATGGGGTTTGGCGTGGAGGTGAGTTGGTCGGTGCAGCATTCATGAAAAATAATACGATGATTTTTAAACGTGTGAGCAGGCCAGACGAGGTGGATTTAGGGTTTTAGGTGTTTTATTTTGGGTCTCGGTTCATGGAGAAATGCGTCAATCGGAGGAAGAGATATGCGTGCGCATGAGGGGGGAAAGGTAGTGGTGGCGTTGGCCTAGCTCTGGGGAAAGTTGGTGGTGAACGATGGATTGGGGTGACGTGACGAGGTGGATGAATGGCACGGCTTCATTTCTAGTTTTTGGGTTAAGGGTACGCATTTCGAACTCAAGCGTATAATCACGTTCCAGGTGGGCATTCGAGATGTGGGAGTCGTAGGGGAATTGCGAGGATGGTCGGCGGCGAGGTTGATCGATTAGAGGTAGTGTGTATGTGCACGTTTCGTGCACAGGCTCATGCACGTTTTCCTGAAGTCCAATATAAAAGAGAAGAGTAAGAACTAGGGGGAAGAGGAAGAAAGGTGTATTAGGCCGATAGATTTATATTGGGCTTGGGTCCAAAGGGATATGAAGGAAAGTATTTATATTTTAAAATGTTTAAATTATATATATTTAGTAAATTTTTGAAATGCTATAATTCGTCCATAAGAAACCCGATTGACTCGCGACTTTTTGCGATGGGTTCATATCGCCGTGTACTTCATTGTCATGAAGCCCATTGTCAGATTTGACCCAGTAATAATTTATGGTATTTTAAAATGGATAGCTTATAAATATGCGATTTAAATGAATTTAGTCATTTAACTTTTATATGGTCTATCTATCGACATTAATTTGCCAAACAAAAATATTAGTGAATTAAATTGGAGTAAGTAAGATGATTAGACGTCTAGTTAGCGGAATAAAACACCGTTCTGCTAATTACATTTAATTGGACTCCTATTGGCAGAATGAATCACCGTTCAGCCGTTATTACTAGATGAGTGTGTTTTTAGACATTGATTTTCAGAAATAAACCCTGTTCTGCTATCACATGTCTATGGACTATAACATCCTGATATTTTTGACCATTCGCATCCGCACATGTCGGACTTGAATTACTCAAAATGTCAGATTGTTAATTTTGAATTTGGAAAAACTCAGCATATACAGTAAATAAATCAATCACAGAATCACAGACACAGAGTAATACAATAATACGTAGCAGAATAAATAAATAGTAGTTCATGAAGCTACTATATAAACAAAAGAGTTAGAAATAAAATACAACATAATATCTCAAATGCAGTGAAGTCTCCAATATAACAGATGACCTCTCTGAACAAATCAACTAGAAAAGTTGAAAGCTTAGTCGATAGTTGGATCTCCAAATGAAGCTCCAAACTCCAAAGGTGAGTCTCAAATGCTGTGTGACGACCCGGAATTTTTGAGCATTTGAAATTGGGATATTTAATTAATTTTAAATATTCAGAGATTAATTATAAACTTAAATTTCAAATATCGCTATTTATTGAGTAATTTAATAATTAAATTAAATTTATTTGAAGTGGATAAAATAGTAAATCTGGCATTCTAAGCTAATTAAAAATATTTTGAAAGCTCGTAAAATTCATAATGATAATACTGGAGATAATAGAAGCTTCAGAATGTAATTTCAAATTGTTTTGTTCAGTTTTGAAATTATATTGTTTGAATCGATTTAATTCGAAATTGATCGTTTTCTTCAGTAACTCGCGTATACGATCAAATTAGCCTCTGAAACGCATTCCATCGTGTTCGGAATGCGGGTAAAACCCTGTAAACGTCTGTTGGAATGTCTGGTTTGGGGTTCGGGATTTCGCATTATGCAACGAGATGGTTTGAAGTGTTATAATATAATTTAAAATTTGTAGTACAATAGTCAGAGATATATTTCCCAACGCGTACTCGTGAAGCTTCCCAGCCGATATGTTATCTCGTTCTCGTCCCCTCTTCAGTTATTCATAGCAGATCGAACGAAGCAAAGCCAGAGAAAAAAAAAGAAAATCAGTTCGATCTCTAAAATAAATGAAGGCCGATGTTCTTCCTATCCTCCCTTCCTCTCAAATTAAAACCAGATTTCATTTTTTTCATCTTCTTCAAAAGGGCAGAACGAAAATCATAGCCTCCCTTCCCTTTTCCTCCATCTAATTTTAAACAGAACGAATTCAAATTCGTTTACAAATCAAATCAACGCCTTCATAATAATCATCGCTACACTCGGCTATTCCATCAGCCATCGTCAACTCATCCTTGCCTCCTACGCGATATTTCTACTGCTAATTCGAAGTCCTGCTACAGTCTTCATTCCTTCCTTCTTCCTTCGTCCAATTCGAAAGAAAATAATATAAAGAGGGACAAACGGAAGCAAATCGAAATAGGGTGTCGAGTGTTGATCATCTCGAACCCTTTCAAGTCGCGATATTTGTTGGAGGGCGTCACGAGTAGGGTTTCGATTGGGTCTTGGGCCGATCTGGGTTCGCGTGTGTGGAGGCGTTTAGGGGGGATGTCGTGACTTTGATGGGGTTTCGATCGTCAAGTAGCCGCGAACTGGAGCTAGGGCACGAAGCGGAGAGACTCGCGATGGTCGCGATTTGTCTGGCGATGTGGGGAGGCTGGGAAGTGGGCGTTGAGTGAGCGTATGAATGTGAGGTCGACGAAATCGGCGAAGCAGTTTGATGAGGGTCGCGACTTGGTTCGGCGAGACAGCTACATCGATGACAGAGGTTCAGGCCTGGGTTCGAGTTGTAAGAGAGGTATGCAGTTCCTTTATCCATCTTGTCCAATTCGAATTTGATAATACGTGAATACATTTATAGTAAAGGCAGTTTTTAAATACAGAAAAGAAAATAAGATAATTTATTAAAAGGATTTAGTTTAAAATCAATTTATCAGTTTAAACCAAATGATTTGTTTAAAGTAAATTGTTAGTTAAATAAATGAAATTAATTGTCTAATTATCAAAATATTAATAAATTTTATAATGTTATACAAGGTCCAAAACCGTGAAAGAAATAGCTGGTTTGGTCGGATTGCAAAATCAAAGGTGAGTTAATCTCACTCAGTTAAATTTAAATTTAAATGGTTAAATTTAAATAATTTATTGGATGGTTGATTTGATTTGATGTGATATATATAGTAGTATATAGCCATATATACATATTGGCATATGTATATATTGGAGTTGTTGATATTCCCGCATTATATAGCGGATGAGACCCTATGCGCCGCATAATAGCGGATGATATTTTATAAAACCCATATACCGCGATATTCCACTTCGAAGTGGAATTGGTATTGTGCTAACATCTGTGGATGCAGGGAAACAGGTTGGAGGGATCCAACTGGATTCCTCAAAATATTTAATTTTGTTAAATATTCTGTGATATGATTTTTGATATCCTGTGATGAATTATATGGATAATTGGATGCTATGGTTTGGTTGGATCGATTTGGATGTGCTGAATTATCAAAATCTCTAGAATGGAATTTTTGAAAAGAAATAAAAGAGTAAAATTTAGTTAAGTAATTCTAGTGAATTCGAATAAATTAAATATGGAAAAGAAGAATTTTAAATAAACAGAGAATATTGAATTTAAAGAAAACTTATGTGATGTTATTTAAAGGGATAAATAATTTATTTTAATTCAATGTTTAAATGTAATTAAAAAGAAAGAAGGAAATTTGGAAATCAGAAACTTGTGTTTCGGTTTAAAGATTTTAAATCATAATGAGAAATAAAATCTGGAAGTTAATGAATTTGAAAATAAATGGATTAAGTAAAGAAATTTGTTTCAAAGTAAAATAAATTGGGAAATCAATTATAAATTGATTTAAATACTTTGGGATTTGAAATTTAAAGAGAAATGAGATTTTGAAGATATAAACTGGGTTTATAAAGTGAAATGGAATATCAGTGGATATTAGAAAATATAAATTCAATGTGGGAATTTATAAAAGGATATGGATTTGGTTTAAAAATAAATGTTGATTTATTTTTAAAAGATGGAAATGAGAAAGTGTATTTCTCTGGATAGCCAAGTACGTTTTCAAAGCAAATTTTAATATAAGTTAAAAGTTCTAATTTGTTTAAAAAGGCATGTTTTAGGAAATTGATTATTTCTAAAGGTTAATTTCCAAAGTAAGTATTTTCAAAAATCTTTATTTGTAGTAATTATATAAAAGTGATTTGCTATTATGTTTTAAAAAGAGGAAATTTAGTTTATATTATAAAGTGGTTTAATTTAAAGTATATATTTTTAATAAAGTATTAAAGTAGTTTAATTTCAATGTTATAAGATATATTTAAAATAAAGTGTTTTTAAATTATTTTAAAATTAAAAGTATTTTGTACTTGGTGATTCAGTGGAAATAAATATTTGGAAATGTTTTCCGTAAGCGGAAACTGTTTGAAATTGTTTTCAAATGAGCTTTGAAAATTTGGAAATATATCTTGGAAAGATATTTGGGCAAATAAATAATGTGGGAAATTATTTATTGTGTGATGGTTGCTTGTGGATGTTAATTGATAGTTAAATAACCGACTATCAATATTGGCCAAATGCGTTGATCGTTTCGAAGAGACCGGGATCGAGTTTTCGTATACCGGGATTCTAGGTCTGGAGACTCGAATACCACTTCGATCCGGTTTGTATGTTTCGTGTAACGTGTTCGGAGTCGAAGATGGAGCTGTGAAGTGCAAGGGCTAGTCGCTACTAATCCTGAGGATATTTCCAAAATGGATGTAGTAGGAATAGTGCCTTCGGTTCCGTTCGGACCCGGGACGGACTTGTATGGACGAATGCTTTCGTGACATCGTCAGGTGGACGATGGGCATTCTAAGGGATATGTGCTATAAAGGTATCGTTTAGCCTCGAGCCTCATCAACCGGGAATGACTGAAAATCAGGTGTTATGCAGCAAGGCTTCGTGGGTAGCCCCTACTTGAGAGTAAGGTCATCCCTGTCTAGATGTCCCTTTATTTCGGCTTAGTGGTGCGGTTGCTGATCCCAACCGTGGGGTGATTTTATTTGGAATTATCCAGTAAGGGATGATTCCAGCCTTGTGTTGCAGGGGAGCGGGCGTACTCCTCGGTACTGTGATCTAGGCCACGTACTGTGACAGGTGGTACCCCAGTGCCTAGTCATTCGTTGGAAATCCATTCTCCCTACGTGCCTTGTACGAGTTTTGTTTGTATTACCCACGTTGTGGCTAGTATGCCGGAATTTAATAGATGTAACAATGTCGGCTATTTTAATAAGTATTTGTAAATAGACACTATTATAATATCAAAGGATTTTATTAAAAAGTGTTTTAGCTATCGTAAGGTAAAAACCCGACATGTTTATTTATGGCGTGGTCTTACGAGATGCTTTTGTTTTCAAAGGATTTTGAAACTTTAATAATCAATTTGAGTGTGATTTTCTCACGCTGGTTTTCCAGACTGACTCGGGTATTGTTTTACATGATGCTCGGGTCAGACCGAGATAAACAGGTTCAGGATATGATGCTGTGGAGCTCAAGAGACGAGCTGGATGACGATACGTACTCCCGTATTTGCTATTATTTTTCTGCTGTGTATTCAGTTGTATGTTATGGATGTTGATGTACTCTGATGATGTATTCTGATGATGAATTGTATAACCAAATATAGTTTTTGATTTGTGTAAAGATCTGTTGATATATATATTATATTTTATTCCGCTGCGATGGTTAGATTCTGATGTTGTTTTCTATTTTTCTTCTTCTACCTCTTCTTCTTAACTAAAATGGTTCGATTTTCCGGGTCGGGAAAGTCGGGTCGTTACATTTGGTATCAGAGCTTAGGCTGGCGATAACCTTGGCTCTGGTGGGAATTTTGAGAGTATTAATAGATATGAGCGCGTATTTGTTAGTGAATATAAAATGGTTTTATATTGTGTTGGTTGATTTATTGAGTGGCATATGAACCTTCGTCGGCACAGTCTGGACAACTGTATCGAAGGGGTTTCTAAACACTTGAATAGAACAGTTCGACACAGTATTGTTTTAAATGGGTGAATGAAATAATTTTGCCCAAATTATTTTTATATATAAAAGGATAACTTTTGTAAATTAGATATTTGGTTGCTTGGTTGTTAGAAAGCGATGATATTAGATTATTATCATCATTGTGTAAAAATTGAATCAGAAATTGGAAAAGTATAACCAAAGGTGAAAGAATAAATTTATATAACAGATGGAATTTGAAATATAGACTATAAATGAAATTTATAAATTGAGATAACCTTTATATACAAATGTGAATTACAAATGTGATTTATAATCAAATGAGATAAATTCATAAACAAATGAAATTTGTAAATGTAAATTGTAAATGTGACTTATAACTTGAAATAAAATGTGATAGAATTCCAGAGTAATGTTTGGATATAAAATTGAATGGATTTTGAATTTGAAGGTTTTGGGAAAGGTTTAAATTCCTTTGGATTTAAGAATAGTTTTTAAAGGTTTTGGGGAAATAATGGTGATATTATTTCATGAATATTTTTGAAATTGAATTGAAATCTGTTGGGATTTAAAAATGTTTGAAATGTTTTAAAGTGATAAAAGCATTAAATTCTCTTTCGGTCGCTGGAAAATAATTTCGGTGATGACTGCAGCATCATCGATGTCTATTTTCGAGTTTCCAAAGAGAAATTGCTACCAAACTGTTTTAAATTGGAAATGATTGTGAACTGGGTAGTTTTGAAATTCAAAGGGAAAATTGTTTGGTAAAAGCAGATTGTTTTGGAAATTGGGATTTGATGTGATATACCAGATGTGTATGAGTTATTTATGGATTCAAAATAGTTTTGAAATAAAACCGGGCAATTGAATTCTGGGAATTCTATTTAAAATTTAAATGTGGGAATTTAAATGAATCAACAACATAAAGTATAGAATGAAGTTGATTGAAATAAGAAGGGAATGAAAGTTTAATTCTGGGATTATAATTATGAGATGATAATAACTCAGTGAGTAATATAAGTTGGTAGATAAAAGAGTTAGAGAACTTGAAGGTGAATGAATTGTAAAACTTGTATAAAATTTGTATCCTAGAATTAAATTTTAATTTGAGTATATGAAGGTGAATAAAATATATTTGAATTTAACTTAAAGATAAGTTAAATAAAAATTGAGAATTTGAAATTGAATTAAATGTAAATAAGTTGAAGTCGAATTGAATTGGATATAAAGGTAATGTAAAATGCTTATAATTGTGTAAAGAAATTCATATTCTTAAGTTCTTAAGTGTAATAATTTGAAATTTTAGTGTAAAGATGAAAATGGACTTAAATGAATAGTCCCAGATCTTAAGTAAGTAAGTTAAAACTTATGAATAGAAATGAAATTGTAAGTCATAAATGGGAATTCATTTCTTTGAACCATTAAGAGTTATAATTTGAAATTGTAATTATCAAATGGGAACGACTAAGATGAGCAATCTTAATTTTTAAATAAATCCAAACTTGAATTATAAAATAAATTGAACTTAAGATAATTAAGTGAAGTAATATTTGGAATTAAAAAGCAAGTATTTAATTTTAACCAGCGGAGGAACTAATTAGATAATAAATTAGTTAATGAATTGAATCGTGAGTTAATGAAATTGGATTAACATAGTGATGGTTTGGATTGCGAATGAAATCCAAATAAGTGAAAATAAATTGGAAATGACCTGGTTATTAATAAAATAATTCCAGATGAATTGAGTATGGAAAATAAAATTCATAATGATTGAGTGAATGAACCAATTATATTAAATAAATAAATGGATGGAATTTGATTAAATAAGAATCAAATGAAAGATGGAAATAAAACTTTAAAGGGTTGGTTAAATGGAAAATAAACTTAAGTTATTGACTTAAATGTTGAATGGAAACTGAACTCAAACAGAGGAGTGGTTTAAATAAGTTGAGAAATAGTTATTGAATGAATTAACTTGGATTGTTTTCGAGCTAAATAAAATTCGATTTTTGGAAGTTGGAGATGAATTGAATTTAAGAAAATTATTAGAAATGGAAATCTGAATGAAAATGTGGAATAAGTATTTATATTTGAAATGAAGTAGTAAATTGAAGTAAGTTGAAATTCATATGAAATGGGAGTTCAATTTGAATATATACACTTCAGTGGTGAAGTAGTAAATAAATATAAGAAAATTTATATGAACTAAAGAATTGAAGAATGAAATTCTTAAGAAAACTTGTATTGGAGGTATACTTAGTAATTTTGGAAAAAAAATATATACTAAGTGAATAGTTGAATGAAGATTAAAATTGAAGTTGTGAAATGTGATAGTTGTGAATAAAGGGATAACAATCAAAAAGAAATGTGAATAAAGGAGAATTAATATAACTGATAATCAATTGGAATTTATACGTAAGATGTACGTATATTATTTTATTCGCATAGCTATTTGGTCCAGATGTCGAACACAGAATTTCGAGATAGTTTTATCGATCCGAATCAGGATTTTTCACTCGATTTTCAACGGCGAGCCTGGATATGGATTGTTGATTGATTCTGGAAATTCTCTATCATAGTTTGTGTAGGAAGTCGGGTGGACGATACTAGTTCGGAAGTGAAATTGTGTGATCGAGTGAGCGATCGAATGTGATATTGCGTACGGATGATATATGTGCATCGTACGGGCTTAAGTAAAGCAAATATTGGAAATTTGTAAAGGAAAGTATAAAATGACTTTGGAATTGTGATTGAATATTATTGCTTAGTAGGATATACAGGTGTATAAAAGCAATGGATAAATTGGGATTTTTTGATTTTAGAAGATAAAATTTAATGGCCGGAAAAAGGTATGTATTTGAATTTCTGTATGAAATTTGATTGGGTTTTTGATCCAGCCACTTGGCTTTTTGTTTTCTTTTTGAGATTGGGAGGCCGTAGAGCCATTTTGTAGTTGTACCGAGCTAGCCGCGCAAAGGAGACGCTGGCGAAATTTTTTGGAAATTTAAGGAGTTAGAAAATTTTGAGAAATTTTGATAAGTTAAAATTTGAATTCAAATTTAAAATTTGAATTGTTAAGTAAGTGATATGGTTTGGGGCTTATGAATAAGTTTGGGAAGTTAAAAGATGATTAGAGTATCATTAATAAAAGATTGTTGGGTATTGTTAAAACCGTTTGAATTTGGGAAATAGTTAACGGGGATTGAATCATTCTTCCTAACTAGTAATTTCGGGGACGAAATTCTTTTAAGGGGGGAGGAATGTGACGACCCGGAATTTTTGAGCATTTGAAATTGGGATATTTAATTAATTTTAAATATTCAGAGATTAATTATAAACTTAAATTTCAAATATCGCTGTTTATTGAGTAATTTAATAATTAAATTAAATTTATTTGAAGTGGATAAAATAGTAAATCTGGCATTCTAAGCTAATTAAAAATATTTTGTGTTGTATATGATTTCGACCGAACCAACCACATCCGGATCCAGGCCAACTCCATACTTCACCGGACCAAACCAAGACCGATCCAATTCGACACCGGACCAGGCTACGCTACCGGACGAAGCTCAACCGGACCAGGCTGCGCTCCCACTACCGGACGAAGCTCAACCGGACCAACTCCATACTTCACCGGACCAAACCAAGACCGATCCAATTCGACACCGGACCAGGCTGCGCTCCCACTACCGGACGAAGCTCAACCGGACCAACTCCTCTCCACCGATCCAAGTCTCAACCGAACCAAACCACCTCATGACCGAACCAAGAGGATGCCGAACCAGACTGCCAGGCCAGATCACTTCAGCCCAGGCCCACCAGCAGCTGTATATATCCAAGACCCCTGCCCCCAACCTCACTCTATAAATAGAGAGGCAGGGGTACAACAATGGGGGACAAGTTTGAGAGCTCAAGCACGGAAGGAACTTTCAAACAACTTTCTTTTACTTGTACCAAAGCTTTGTACTTGTAATCATAAGAAGAGAAGAGAAATAACATATAAAGTGGACGTAGGCACATTCTGGCTGAACCACTATAAATCTGAGTGTCTTTTTTATAGTTTAGCCCCTGCTTTTCATATATTTGCATAAATCTCCAAAAATCACTAAGAACAACCTAAGATCTACTAAATCATACAACTTTGAGGTGTTTGTCCATTTTTTGTGCAAACATTTTTGGTGCTTTCACTGAGAAAATAGAAACTCGAAGCTTCAGCTTCATCTACTTAACGAGTTTTCCCAACAGCATCGTCCGCCACTTGGAAAACATGCCTCCCAAACAGAGAAAAGATGTTAACAAAGGAAAAAACATCGCATCCAGTAGCCTTCCTGATCCAGCTATCGCGAATCAAGTAAATCGTCCTCCTCCAGCAACGGTAACAAATGAAGGACAGGCTAACCCAACCACTCCTGCCACAGAACAGCCTGCAGCAATTACTAGGGCAGATTTGGACAGAGTTGTTGTTGAAGTAACTAACCGCTTCACGTCCCAGCAGGAAGCCTTGGTGGACGATCTCATGTCACGCTTGAGGGACGCTGAAGAATCCAACCGCAACACTGAATCATGGGGCAAGTCCCAGTCTGGAGGATCTCAGAGACAGCAAAGATCTTCCTTCTTCGAAGGAGCTAACGGCAGAAGTAGCCGTGGTAGGAGCCGAGACCGAGCCCAGCCCGAAGTTAGGCCTGAGGAAACGTTTGGTACAGAACCCAACAGGGAAGGTACCGGGCGAAGGTCAACTGCAGCTGAGCCTGTCATGCTGCCTAACCACAGAAACACCGGTGAACGGGGCCGAGCTAGAGTTCAGCCCGAAGTTGGACCCGAGGAAGTGCTTAGATCAGAACCCAACAGGGGAAGATCAAGGCAAGGGCCAACTGTAGCTGACCCAAGCATGCTCCCAGAAGATCAAAGGCAGCCACTGGAAAATATGAGGAATGATAGACGATACCATCCCTACAGGTTGTCTGGACGGAATCAACCCCATAGAACAGAACCAAACTCATTTCTGTCTGCTCCAAATTCTGATGAAAGGATGGCGCGCTTATTCAGAGAGTGTGTCCAACGGGAGCAAAGTGATCGAGGGATAGGCGCTAGGGTAACCAGCCCTTTCGCCCGCAATATCGAAGTTGCTATCACCCCCCGAGAATGGAAGATGCCAACAATGGAACCCTACAAAGGAACCTCCGATCCCGTTGTACACTTACAGAGATACACACAGCATATGCTCATGAGTGGAGCAACAGAGGGAGTACTGTGCAAATGCTTTCCGCTCTTCTTAGCAGATCTTGCTACCTCCTGGTTCTGTCATCTACCCCAAGAATCCATTAGCTCATGGGAAATGTTGAAAGAAAAATTTATCAGTCAGTTCCGCATTCATGTGGAGCAACCTAAGGACGCTTATTCCTTATCCAGCGTCAAGCAGAAACCTAGAGAAAAGCTGCAGCAATACCTAACCAGATTCAACGCCGCAGCAGCCGCAGTTCAAGAAGCCGATGAGAAGCTTATCCTGATGGCCCTCTGCAGTGGGGTGCATCCGGACACTAAATTTGCTAGAAGATTGACAAAAGAAAAACCAGCTTCTTTACCCGATTTCTTCCATGAAGCCGGGAAATACATGAGGCTTGAGGATGCTGCCATTGAGGGGCAGTCAGGACAGCAAAGTAAGACGACCCATGGCAACGCCCCTGCTGTGGCGAGGGACGCTCGAAGAAATGATTCCAGAGACAATGCTGGGGGCAAGAAAGTAGAAAAACGCCTATATCGGCCAGGACCAAGATTCGACTCTTACACCCCTTTGAACGAGACCGTCGAAAATATCTTCCTTGCCACCCAAGGCGAAGTTAGATACAAACGCCCACCATACAAGAAGGAATCAGATAGCGCACAGAAATCTGGAAAATTCTGCCGCTTCCACGAATCCCACGGACATGATACCAACGAATGCCATCATCTCCGAGATCTGATTGAAGAACACATCAGAAGAAAGAAACTGGAACGCTATGTAAAAAGTCAAGACAGGACTCCAGCTCCTGCCAATGAAAACCCAAGGCTACCCTCACCAGGGACCGGCAGAGGCGACCGCAACGCTAGCAGCTCTAGTCAAGAGAAGATAGTGGTCCATACCATCTCAGGAGGTCCGCACATCGCAGACAGAAGTTGGAAAGAGATGGAAAGATATGGGAAGTCGCTTAGAGACAATAGAGACTGTGTCAATACGGTTATAGAAGAGCGCCACCCAAAGCGGAAAGAAAGTGATGACATCACATTCAGTAAACGCGACCTAGAAGGAAGACAGTACCCTCACATGGATCCCATGGTTATCTCTGCCCGACTCGGTCCCGCCGAAGTTTACCGAATCCTGGTAGACACTGGAAGCTCTGTAAATATCCTGTTCAAACACGCATTCGACAAAATGAGGCTATCAATGAAGGATGTATCTCCCTGCGATAAACCGCTACACGGTTTCACTGGAGATGCGAAAATGCCCATCGGGCAGCTGGACCTCTTCGTTGAAATTGGAAGCCATCCCCGCTCCGTTGTAAGGAAACAGACGTTTGTGCTGATAGAAAACCACTCGGCCTACAACGCCTTCCTAGGAAGACCAGCCCTATCTGACTTCCAGATTGTCCTAGCCCCGTGGTGCCTGAAAATGAAATTTCCAACAGACAATGGGGTAGGGGAAGTGGAAGGAGACCAAGATATTGCACGAGACTGCTATGTAACCGAACTTCGCAACAACCACAGGAGAGATAAAGGGAAAGGTGTAGAGATTGCCCTCTGCACAAAAAGCCTTGAAGCATAGCAACTAAAGAAAGCCCCTCCTCTGCGATACACCAACGACCCTTTCAATGAATTAGACCCTAGGGACAAAGAGGAGGAGGCCACCGCCGAGCCTGCAGAGGCTATGGAGTTTATATCTGTAGACAAGCACGACTCAAGTAGGCTACTGAAAATTGGGTCGCAGCTGAAAACTGAATTGAAGAAACAACTCATTGATTTTCTCCGCCACAACTTGGATGTGTTCGCTTGGTCACACGCTGACATGACCGGAATCTCCCCTAACATAGCATGCCACGTATTAAAAATTGATCCTACCAAGGCGCCTGTAAAACAAAAAAAGAGAAGTATGGGGGCAGAGCGATCAGCAGCCCTCGATGAAGAAGTAAAGAATCTACTCGCCAATGACTTCATACGAGAAGCTATTTACCCAGAATGGATCGCCAACCCGGTACTAGTAAAGAAGGCTAATGGGAAGTGGCGGACCTGCATTGACTTCTCCAACCTAAACGACGCCTGCCCAAAGGATTGCTTCCCGCTTCCCAGAATCGATCAACTTGTAGACAGCACAGCCGGGCACGAACTCCTGTCTTTTATGGATGCATACTCAGGATATAACCAAATTCCTATGCATGCTCCCGACCAAGACCACACTAGTTTCATCACCGATCGGGGTTTATACTGCTACAAAGTGATGCCCTTCAGACTTAAAAATGCAGGAGCCACCTACCAGCGCCTCGTCAACAAGATGTTTGCAGGGCTAATAGGACGAACAATGGAAGTATATGTAGACGACATGCTGGTAAAATCACGGAAAGCCAAAGATCACGTAAGCCACCTAGGCGAAATGTTCCAGGTACTTCGACAGTATGGAATGAAGTTGAATCCACTAAAGTGCTCCTTCGGAGTGTCATCGGGAAAATTCTTAGGATTCATCGTCCATGCCGGAGGGATAGAAGCAAACCCTGAACAAGTCCGAGCATTAAGGGACATCAAGATACCTTCCACCCGAAAGGAAATGCAAAGCCTAAATGGAAAAGTGGCTGCCCTAAGCCGATTCATCTCCAAAGCAACGGACAAGTGCGTCCCCTTTTTCGAAGCTCTAAAGAAAGATAAAGGAAGTTTCGAATGGACGGACGAATGCTTAACCGCTTTCCTTAACCTAATCTAACACCTCCAGAAACCACCAGTACTCTCGACCCCAAGCGAAGGCGAAGAATTATACCTATACCTTGCTGTGTCATCTCACGCTCTAAGCGCTGCCTTGGTAAGGGAAGACAACCGCACGCAACGACCAATTTACTTCGTCAGTAAAAGGTTTGCTGGGGCAGAAGTCAGATATCCTAAGCTTGAAAAGTTAGCATACTGCCTACTAATCACTTCACGAAAGCTACGTCACTACTTCCAATCCCATTCCATCAAAGTTCTGACCGATCAACCACTGAGGCAGGTACTCCATCGTCCCGACACTTCCGGGCGACTACTTAAATGGTGTATTGAGCTGAGTCAATATGATATCACCTATCACCCTCGCACCGCCATCAAGGGACAAGCCATGGCTGATTTCATTGCAGAATTCACTACCAACAAGGATAAGGAGCAACTGGAAATAACAGAAGATATCAAGTGGAATCTCTTTGTGGACGGTGCATCTAACGAACAAGGCTCGGGGGCAGGTGTGGTAATAATCACTCCCAGGGGAAATAAACTGCACTATGCTATAAGGTTGGAGTTCGCTGCCACCAACAACGATGCAGAATATGAAGCAGTAATAGCCGGATTGGAAATTGCTATCGAGATCGGAGCCAATTCTTTGTGTCTTCACAGCGATTCTCAGCTTATTGTTAATCAAATACTAGGGGAATTCCAAGCTCGAGAAGAGCGACTCATAGCATATCTAAAAAAGACCAAGTTACTTCTCAGCCGATTGGACCACTACCTAGTCAAACACGTCCCTCGGGAAGAGAACCAAGAGGCCGACGAATTGGCAAAGCAAGCAAGTATGAGAGACGTCGCCATCTTCGGAGCAGTAACTGTCTCAAAGCAAACGATCCCAAGTTTTGAGCAAGTAAATCTGATAGCTGCAACCGAAGAGGCAACTTGGATGACTCCCATCCGAGACTACCTACAGAATGGCACACTACCCGACGGGCGTAACGAAGTCAAGAAAATCTTGAGGAAAGCGTCCCGCTACACAATACAAGGAGACATCCTCTATCGGCGCGGGTTCTCTAACCCATTGTTAAGGTGTGTCGCCGGAAGGGGAGCCAAGGAAATCTTATCCAACATTCATCAAGGAAGCTGCGGAGATCACACCGGAGGGCAAACGTTAGCAAAAAAGATACTCCGATACGGATATTTCTGGCCCACCTTAAGCAAGGACGCCTTAGATTTCGTCAAGAAGTGTGACAGATGCCAAAAATTTGCTAAGATCCCTCGGCTACCAACAACCGAGATTACTCAGATGACCAGTCCTTGGCCCTTTGCAGTATGGGGAATTGACTTAATCGGTGAACTGCCAATGGGTCGAGGCGGCGCCAAATATGCTATAGTAGCAGTCGACTATTTCACCAAATGGGTGGAAGCAGAACCTCTAAATAAAGTATCTTCAGCAAAAGTTATCAACTTCTTAATCAAAAATGTTCTGTGCAGGTACGGAGTCCCACTAAAAATCATATCAGACAATGGACTTCAGTTTGACAGCGAGGAATTCGCCAACTGGTGCCAAGAACACGGAATTCACAAAAGCTTCTCATCCGTAGCATATCCCCAAGAAACGGACAAGTCGAAGCAGTCAACAAAATTCTGAAAACTCTGATCAAAAAGAAGCTCGAAAAGTCAAAGGGCGCTTGGGTGGATGAACTCCCTACGGCACTATGGGCCTACCGCACATCTTTCAGAACATCAACAGGGCACACTCCTTTCTCTTTGGCATACGGATCGGAGGCTATGCTCCCAGTTGAAACCATTGTGCCTTCCCACCGTAGGATCCACTATAACCCAGAAGAGAACGAAGAGCTCCTCAACATGTCTTTGGATCTGGTCGAGGAGAGAAGGAATGATGCAGTCCTAAAAACAGCAGCCCACAAGCAAAAGGTGGCAGCACAATACAACTCCAAAGTCAAGCATCGTACCTTACGAGAAGGGGATCTTGTCCTCAAGCGAATCTTCCCTCGCCCCGGGGCACTAGATCCAATCTGGGATGGACCATATGTAATTCATAAAGATCTCCACAACGGAGCCTATATTTTGTCAACAGTGGACGGAGAGGTGTTCCAGAGGGCATGGAACATCCAACACCTCCGTCGATACTTTTCTTAACTTGTATTGCCCATATGAAGTGAATTAACAAAGAGAATCAGTGGACGTAGGCATTTTTTCGTGCCGAACCACTTTAAAAAAGCCTTGTCTCTTTTTTAACTTGTTCCTTTGTATCTTAGCTGCTTGTTAACTTTATCCTTTTCTGTTGAACGAAATCCCGAGCATGTAGCATTTCTATTCAAAGCACTCCACAATGCAACTTCACGTGGACAAGACCCAACAGGTACTATGCGAATCTATGCCCTCGTCAATGAGACACTTTTGCTCCAGCATCCCTCTGCTGCGGGTTAACTCATTGCTCGCGACGGCCCTTAAAGCCAACTGTAATGAGCCGATTATAAGCCACCGAGAAGGCCGACTATAGCCGAGGCAGCTCATTACGGCGTTAGGCTCGCCGGCAACTGTGAACCGATTATAAGCCCCAACATAAGGTGTGGCCAGCCAGGGGCAGTTCACAG
Source organism: Allium fistulosum (assembly GCA_030737815.1). NCBI lineage: Eukaryota > Viridiplantae > Streptophyta > Magnoliopsida > Asparagales > Amaryllidaceae > Allium > Allium fistulosum. Next base: position 698,717,598 of record CM060904.1, read on the forward strand.
TTGACGATCGGCACCCACGCTAGCCGGCCACAGTAAGTCGAATAATACCCATGAGTACGGGCCATAATGGCCCGGGTAGTTACTGTGCGCGATCTCGGCTCCGGTGTGTCTTAAGTGCGGCTGTGGTAAAAAAGAATTAACTCCCCGCGGAGGCGTAAGATGGGTGACAAATGTCTCCAAGACCCACAGCTAGGGAAAGTGACTACAAAACCCGTTTGCCACGAACTTAAGCACATCGAAGGCCTTCCGTGACTGGAAGTTTTACTATTTCACATATTTCAATTTTACTTAAAAAACTTTCCTCCTATCCTCTATAACAAACCATAAAGTACAGGATGCAGGGTAAGAGATACCCGCCAATGGATGCAGAGATTCACAATCAGATGGCAGGGCATTCAACTACTTTCCATGCTTGGTCATACAAGATATTCGAAACTGCCATTTACAAACAGAACATGAAAGGCGGTATTTTCTTCCTTTGTGTACAAATGCATGACTATAATTTAATTTTTTCACACCACACGCTAACATTGCAAGTCGTGAGATTATGATTTAAAACCAGAATCTGACATCAAACACAATTTAATTACAAGAATATACATAGCTACATTTCTCGTACGATATGTCGAAATAGCAACAAATATTTAAGAAACGACAAAATCAACTTAAGCTAGAAAATTACACGTCAAGAATAATGTTATTACAAGTAGCAAGAATTACAACTTAGAAGTTACTCTACTGTCTTAAGACTAACAGATACAACAATGCCAAGCCTACAAAAAGAATTTTCCAGGTCCAATCAGGGAGCCGGTTGCGTCGATGTCTTGTCCTTGCTCTTTTGCCCGCCTGTCCGGTCATAAGAAGGATTCATTAGTGATGAGTAACCAAGTTAACGGAAAGACTAGAAAGGAAGACTTACCAGTACCCGCTTCTTGACCGTCCTGGTCGTCATCCTCAACCTGCACACCTGCCTCTTCAGCAGCAAGCAGCCGCATACCCTCCTTTACCGCCACTTTCTCCTCCTTGGTGAACTGGGCAGTGACCACATCCATACTGAAGACCGTACCACCCTCTTTATCTGCGTCAGCCTGAGCCTCCTCCAACGCCCGAAGATAAATCTTGGCCATGACCCTGGGGTAATCATCCATCCAAGAGAGATTGCCCTGCTTCCAAGTCCGGAAATACATGTCCTGGAGCATGTCATCCATCATTCCCTCATTCTCCTCAAACTCCCTCATCCGGGCATCGGAAGCCGACAACCTTTCGACGGCAACATCTCTCTCCAGTCTGTATCTCGAGCAATCAGCCTGAAGGGACCTCCGCATCACCTCCATCTCTTCCCTCAACTTAGCTTGAGCAAGCTCTGCAGCCTCAAGTTTCTCGGACAACTCCTCCACCTGCTCGAGATCCGCTCTCCGAACCTCATCCACCGTGGCAATAGCCATGTCAATCCGCTCTTTGCAAGCAGCTTCCATTTTCCGCAATTCAGCCCGACTGGCCTCTTCCATGGTTTTCCTTAGTCGCCCAATAGCAGCCTCATGCTGAGAAATCTGGATAGCCTGATCCGCAAGCTGCTTAGCCTGATCCGAAACCACCAATCGAAGTCGGATATTAGCACTCCCAATCTCCTCTCCGGCCTTAACTAGCCGAGCATGATGCCCCATCAGCTTCTTGGTCTCCTCGGCCACCCGATCAATATTAGCTTTGGCCTCGTCTCCCATAGTGACTATACGAGTAGTGAGTAGATCGAGATCTAAAGACTTGGCTTCATCAAGTACCCGTACCATGGGGTTACGGGGGAGGAGGTGTTCGCCAGTGACTTCGTCAAAAGTAATATCATGAGAACCTGGATCCAGATCAGGATGACCCGCAAATGGATTACGGGCTAAGTCGGGACGGTCGATATGAATAACAGAAGGATTTCCGGACGGGTGCGGAGAGGGTACAAACTCGCTACCCTCCTCAGTAATATCATGGATAGGCTGAGCCGGAGGCTGAGGACCGGGCAAAGTTTCGGATAAAAGATGACTCCTCTTCCTCTGCTGAATACCCTCTTCGATAACCCCAAGAAGAGGACGGTATCCGACTACATCCCCGGAGCGTTGGATTGAGGGCTTCGGCTTAGCAGAAATTTTGGAAAGTTTATATTGCTCAAGCCTGTGTCGAAGGTCTGAAGCTTTGGACGTCTTGCCTGCTCCTGATATAAAGAACAAATGTCACAATCTTACATCACTATACGATTCGAGAAACGCGGTAAATTACAAGTTAAAAAAGGGGAAAAGAAACACAGCTGTGATTGTACAAACCCTGGGGAGGAGTGGGATACTGCAATAAGTCCTGGATTTCATTCCAGGACGGGAGCGGGTCATAAAATATTCCTAAGTCCCTATCATTAGTGAAGCATGCAGGGGTCAAGAGTTCACCTTGAGTCGTCAGAGCCACCTTGGCCGGAATGGTCGGAAAAGACTCACTTGCACCAGTCCCGGCTTTGTCCGCCTTCCCGGTCTTCTCTACCAAAGCCGGATCATCATCCAACCCCTCAAAAGCTTGGCGGAGAGCATCATCCGTCCACTCTTGCATTTCGCCTACTTGCCCAGAAGACAGAGCCCTGGAACCATCACCACCCTGTCCATCGCCGCCATCATCACCAAGACGCTCAACGTCACTTCCGCCCTCCGCCTCACCTCTTTCTTCCTCCGCATCTATCTCCCCCTGAGTAAGTGGACAATTGCTAGGAGAAGGACCGTCCGACCTCTTAAGTTTCTTACCTCCGACGGCTGGAGGTTTCGTGAACGGTTTTCTCTTTCCACCCTCTGCCGCAACGCCTCCCTTAGCCTGAGCAGCCGCCCTCTCTTCCGCCGTTTCCCTCAACTTAACTACAGACTGCTGCGGAAGGATCAAGTTATATTCCAGAAGAATCGCATTTCTAATCAAGAAGGCAGATGATCTGTATTTCCCAAGAATGGCTTCTATCTCCGCCGCCGTCTGAACCAGGCGGTCAGTCTCCACAACCGGAAAGCCACCTGTCGCTAGCAAAAATGAGAAAGTATGAGAAGAAGCGTCGCAATCGGAATAGAAATTATAAGTAAAAGCATCAACTTACATCCAGAGGTAAAGCGCCGGATGGAGACGGAGTCGTCCCTAACAAAGAACCACTCTTTCTTGAACATGCTGAATTTAGAGTACAGGTCCAAGACCGGCTTGAAGGTCACAGCAGACTCCAAGCTAACATATGGGGACCCCTTCTTATAGCCCCTTAAATTATACAAGTACCGGATCTCCCGGTTGGAGGGGGCGCGACCATACTTCCTCCGAAAAATAACGAAAAGGCTCACCAGTATGGCATAAGAGTTGGGCTGAAGCTGGAATGGGGCCACCTTCAGGTACGTGAGGAAGCTGACTATCCAAGCATTGAGAGGCGGGATAGCACCACACATGCAATGGTACCTACTATAAGCAAAGTATCCTTCGGGAGGACTGTATGGCATGACTCCTGGGCCCGGCAGCAGCATGAGGGCTCTATCGATCCCAAAGGAACGAGATATAACATCGAGTTGCTCCTCTTTGAGAGAGCTAGGAAAGCAGTCAGGCGGGGAATCCAGCAGCTCCTGGGGACCATATCCATCCACTAATGACCTCGGGGCGGGCCCATGACGCTCCGATCCTGATTGAGCTGGGGGCACGGCCGAGGACTCTCCTTCACCCCCGGATCTCCTCTTATCTGATCGAGTTTCCACTTTGCGAGACATTTATCTGCAAACACGGGAAAGTATATCGTTAGAATATACGAACAATGTAATTTGGAGTTTCACTTAAAAAGTTCGAAGTATGAAACGCATGTTCACTCAGTACAACAATTCATGCAGCACTTCAATAATCTCATTCGGTATTAAACGTTCATGTGTCATTCGGTATCAGAGGATTAAATTCATTCGGCAAAAAGGAATAATACCTGATTCGGCTAAAAACTCGGTCCGGCTAAAACACTTGGTTGATTCGGCTAAAAATCTAATTCGGCTAAGGACTTGGTTCGGCTAAACTCTCACTTGATTCGGCTAAGGACTTGGTTCGGCTAAACTCTCACTTGAATCGGCTAAGGACTTGGTTCGGCTAAACTCTCACTTGATTCGGCTAGAGGCTCGATTCGGCAGATAGAAAAAAACGGAGGTCCTAGTCCCCTACTTATAAGCGAAAGCAGAATACCGGATCAGATGATTCGGTAGTGGGAACCGGATGAAGATGGTAAAATGGGATTGTCGAAAAACAAAGCAGGACATGCACACGCACACGCCCTACTTTGGGGGGCAAGTGTTGTATATGATTTCGACCGAACCAACCACATCCGGATCCAGGCCAACTCCATACTTCACCGGACCAAACCAAGACCGATCCAATTCGACACCGGACCAGGCTACGCTACCGGACGAAGCTCAACCGGACCAGGCTGCGCTCCCACTACCAGACGAAGCTCAACCGGACCAACTCCATACTTCACCGGACCAAACCAAGACCAATCCAATTCGACACCGGACCAGGCTGCGCTCCCACTACCGGACGAAGCTCAACCGGACCAACTCCTCTCCACCGATCCAAGTCTCAACCGAACCAAACCACCTCATGACCGAACCAAGAGGATGCCGAACCAGACTGCCAGGCCAGATCACTTCAGCCCAGGCCCACCAGCAGCTGTATATATCCAAGACCCCTGCCCCCAACCTCACTCTATAAATAGAGAGGCAGGGGTACAACAATGGGGGACAAGTTTGAGAGCTCAAGCACGGAAGGAACTTTCAAACAACTTTCTTTTACTTGTACCAAAGCTTTGTACTTGTAATCATAAGAAGAGAAGAGAAATAACATATAAAGTGGACGTAGGCACATTCTGGCTGAACCACTATAAATCTGAGTGTCTTTTTTACAGTTTAGCCCCTGCTTTTCATATATTTGCATAAATCTCCAAAAATCACTAAGAACAACCTAAGATCTACTAAATCATACAACTTTGAGGTGTTTGTCCATTTTTTGTGCAAACATTTTGAAAGCTCGTAAAATTCGTAATGATAATACTGGAGATAATAGAAGCTTCGGAATGTAATTTCAAACTGTTTTTTTCAGTTTTGAAATTATATTGTTTGAATCGATTTAATTCGAAATTGATCGTTTTCTTCAGTAACTCGCGTATACGATCAAATTAGCCTCTGAAACGCGTTCCATCGTGTTCGGAATGCGGGTAAAACCCTGTAAACGTCTGTTGGAATGTTTGGTTTGGGGTTCAGGATTTCGCATTATGCAACGAGACGGTTTGAAGTGTTATAATATAATTTAAAATTTATAGTACAATAGTCAGAGATATTTTTCCCAACGCGTACTCGTGAAGCTTCCCAGCCAATATGTTATCTCGTTCTCGTCCCCTCTTCAGTTATTCATAGCAGATCGAACGAAGCAAAGCCAGAGAAAAAAAAAGAAAATCAGTTCGATCTCTAAAATAAATGAAGGCCGATGTTCTTCCTATCCTCCCTTCCTCTTAAATTAAAACCAGATTTCGTTTTTTTCATCTTCTTCAAAAGGGCAGAACGAAAATCATAGCCTCCCTTCCCTTTTCCTCCATCTAATTTTAAACAGAACGAATTCAAATTCGTTTACAAATCAAATCAACGCCTTCATAATAATCATCGCTACACTCGGCTATTCCATCAGCCATCGTCAACTCATCCTTACCTCCTACGCGATATTTCTACTGCTAATTCGAAGTCCTGCTACAGTCTTCATTCCTTCCTTCTTCCTTCGTCCAATTCGAAAGAAAATAATATAAAGAGGGACAAACGGAAGCAAATCGAAATAGGGTGTCGAGTGTGGATCATCTCGAACCCTTTCAAGTCGCGATATTTGTTGGAGGGCGTCACGAGTAGGGTTTCGATTGGGTCTTGGGCCGATCTGGGTTCGCGTGTGTGGAGGCGTTTAGGGGGGATGTCGTGACTTTGATGGGGTTTCGATCGTCAGGTAGCCGCGAACTGGAGCTAGGGCACGAAGCGGAGAGACTCGCGATGGTCGCGATTTGTCTGGCGATGTGGGGAGGCTGCGAAGTGGGCGTTGAGCGAGCGTATGAATGTGAGGTCGACGAAATCGGCGAAGCAGTTTGATGAGGGTCGCGACTTGGTTCGGCGAGACATCTACATCGATGATAGAGGTTCAGGCCTGGGTTCGAGTTGTAAGAGAGGTATGCAGTTCCTTTTATCCATCTTGTCCAATTCGAATTTGATAATACGTGAATACATTTATAGTAAAGGCAGTTTTTAAATACAGAAAAGAAAATAAGATAATTTATTAAAAGGATTTAGTTTAAAATCAATTTATCAGTTTAAACCAAATGATTTGTTTAAAGTAAATTGTTAGTTAAATAAATGAAATTAATTGTCTAATTATCAAAATATTAATAAATTTTATAATGTTATACAAGGTCCAAAACCGTGAAAGAAATAGCTGGTTTGGTCGGATTGCAAAATCAAAGGTGAGTTAATCTCACTCAGTTAAATTTAAATTTAAATGGTTAAATTTAAATAATTTATTGGATGGTTGATTTGATTTGATGTGATATATATAGTAGTATATAGCCATATATACATATTGGCATATGTATATATTGGAGTTGTTGATATTCACGCATTATATAGCGGATGAGACCCTATGCGCCGCATAATAGCGGATGATATTTTATAAAACCCATATACCGCGATATTCCACTTCGAAGTGGAATTGGTATTGTGCTAACATCTGTGGATGCAGGGAAACAGGTTGGAGGGATCCAACTGGATTCCTCAAAATATTTAATTTTGTTAAATATTCTGTGATATGATTTTTGATATCCTGTGATGAATTATATGGATAATTGGATGCTATGGTTTGGTTGGATCGATTTGGATGTGCTGAATTATCAAAATCTCTAGAATGGAATTTTTGAAAAGAAATAAAAGAGTAAAATTTAGTTAAGTAATTCTAGTGAATTCGAATAAATTAAATATGGAAAAGAAGAATTTTAAATAAACAGAGAATATTGAATTTAAAGAAAACTTATGTGATGTTATTTAAAGGGATAAATAATTTATTTTAATTCAATGTTTAAATGTAATTAAAAAGAAAGAAGGAAATTTGGAAATCAGAAACTTGTGTTTCGGTTTAAAGATTTTAAATCATAATGAGAAATAAAATCTGGAAGTTAATGAATTTGAAAATAAATGGATTAAGTAAAGAAATTTGTTTCAAAGTAAAATAAATTGGGAAATCAATTATAAATTGATTTAAATACTTTGGGATTTGAAATTTAAAGAGAAATGAGATTTTGAAGATATAAACTGGGTTTATAAAGTGAAATGGAATATCAGTGGATATTAGAAAATATAAATTCAATGTGGGAATTTATAAAAGGATATGGATTTGGTTTAAAAATAAATGTTGATTTATTTTTAAAAGATGGAAATGAGAAAGTGTATTTCTCTGGATAGCCAAGTATGTTTTCAAAGCAAATTTTAATATAAGTTAAAAGTTCTAATTTGTTTAAAAAGGCATGTTTTAGGAAATTGATTATTTCTAAAGGTTAATTTCCAAAGTAAGTATTTTCAAAAATCTTTATTTGTAGTAATTAAATAAAGGTGATTTGCTATTATGTTTTAAAAAGAGGAAATTTAGTTTATATTATAAAGTGGTTTATTTTAAAGTATATATTTTTAATAAAGTATTAAAGTAGTTTAATTTCAATGTTATAAGATATATTTAAAATAAAGTGTTTTTAAATTATTTTAAAATTAAAAGTATTTTGTACTTGGTGATTCAGTGGAAATAAATATTTGGAAATGTTTTCCGTAAGCGGAAACTGTTTGAAATTGTTTTCAAATGAGCTTTGAAAATTTGGAAATATATCTTGGAAAGATATTTGGGCAAATAAATAATGTGGGAAATTATTTATTGTGTGATGGTTGCTTGTGGATGTTAATTGATAGTTAAATAACCGACTATCAATATTGGCCAAATGCGTTGATCGTTTCGAAGAGACCGGGATCGAGTTTCCGTATACCGGGATTCTAGGTCTGGAGACTCGAATACCACTTCGATCCGGTTTGTACGTTTCGTGTAACGTGTTCGGAGTCGAAGATGGAGCTGTGAAGTGCAAGGGCTAGTCGCTACTAATCCTGAGGATATTTCCAAAATGGATGTAGTAGGAATAGTGCCTTCGGTTCCGTTCGGACCCGGGACGGACTTGTATGGACGAATGCTTTCGTGACATCGTCAGGTGGACGATGGGCATTCTAAGGGATATGTGCTATAAAGGTATCATTTAGCCTCGAGCCTCATCAACCGGGAATGACTGAAAATCAGGGGTTATGCAGCAAGGCTTCGTGGGTAGCCCCCACTTGAGAGTAAGGTCATCCCTGTCTAGATGTCCCTTTATTTCGGCTTAGTGGTGCGGTTGCTGATCCCAACCGTGGGGTGATTTTATTTGGAATTATCCAGTAAGGGATGATTCCGGCCTTGTGTTGCAGGGGAGCGGGCGTACTCCTCGGTACTGTGATCTAGGCCACGTACTGTGACAGGTGGTACCCCAGTGCCTAGTCATTCGTTGGAAATCCATTCTCCCTACGTGCCTTGTACGAGTTTTGTTTGTATTACCCACGTTGTGGCTAGTATGCCGGAATTTAATAGATGTAACAATTTCGGCTATTTTAATAAGTATTTGTGTGATATCCCGGGTTTTTGGGCAATTTAAATTTAATAATCTGTATTAATAATTTAACTGGATTGATAATTTTCTTTATAATTTTAATTTAATTTGGTAATTTAATCTTTTAAAGATCAATAAATATTTAATCTGGCTATATTTAATTTGGTAATACTTGATATTTTCTAATAATTTAAAATTGATAAGATTTGTTTGATAAAGCTAATAAAATATTATTCTATTTATAATATATATATTTTATATATATTGTGGATAGAGAGATCTTTTGTTTTAATTAAAAGATGAATTTTTCAAATTATAATATATATGTATGTATATATTGTGATCTAAAGCTTTGTTTTAAAATTAATATTTTTCCAAAAGTTACTTTAAGATTTATTCAATTGTTTTCAAAATATAAGATAATTGTTTATTTTAAATATGATAGTTTAAATAAAGTTTTATTTTGTATTCTTTAAAGTGTTTAAAATTTAATAAAGGTTTTAATTTGTTTCTTTTAATAAGTATAAGACTAAAATGGTTTATAAATTTATATATTAAGATTTAAAATAAACTTTCTTTTAAAAAATTATCTCTTAAACAATAAAAATAATTATTTTGGAGTTAAAGATATATGTATAAGAATTTATTTGAACTAGGATTTGTTTTATAATATTTTTCTCTAAAAGTAATTATATATATACATATATACTAAGATAATGTTATTAATTAATTAAAGTAAGTATGAAAGGTAAGATATTAACATTTAAATTAAATAATTTTTTTTTTATTTACTTAGGACATGTGTTAATATCTTAACACATGGTAATAACATTTGTAAGAAAACTAAATATGCCTTAACATTTGTATATGCATGCAATAATACAAGTGGCATACTTAATTTCTTTTGAAATTTAATTATAAGTAAATATAGAATAAGAGATGATCTTCATTTTCTTCTTCAGTTCAAAATCGTTCAAAACATACTTTCTCAATTCTTTTTCTCCTCTTTTCTGAAACTAAAAACAAAATCAAAACAGAAACAAAAATCAAATCTGCAAACAAATAAAAGATCAAGCAACTAACTCACCAACTAGATTTCAGCTTCAACCTGCATTTTCAAAAATGAGATCAACTTGCAATTTCAAATCAACCTGCAATTGAAATGAAGATCAACAGCAGCTTCAACCTTTAAAACATCATATTGTAAGCATGCAAAGGATTTTCAATCAAAAGCAAATCAAAGGCAACTTAAAATAACCCAGATTTCAAGTACCTGGGATGAATTTAAACTTCTCTGCTCTGCATACAAAATAAGGTGAGTAAATTATTTTAAAAACAGTTTGCTATGGATTTTTACTACCATGCATGAGTTGATATTGATTTGTATTATAGTTCTTTAGTTTGAATTTATATGAATCAGTATGTATATGTTGGGTGAACTTGTCTGTTTATATATATATATGCTAATGTGTTCTCTGTTGATCTGCTGTGAATGCTCTGCTAAAAGAAAAAAATTCAATACTAACAAATCAAATCCATATTAGGCTTAAGTATGTAAATGAAAATTATTTGTAATTGTATGATGAAGATTACAAAATAGTTCCAGGATTTTTAAATACCACAAATCATGTTTAAAATAAAATTAACAGTGAAACCCAAAGTTATGTTAAAAATCAACAATCTTAATTTTTGATTTGGATTACATAAATGAATTCGTGATTGCAAATCACGAATTTTAATATACTTTTCATGATTTTCAGATTGTTAAACAATGGGAATTTTTGAGTTGTTCGTTTTGGGTATTTTTGGTGATAACTGATGATCGGCGACGTTGGGGTGCTTGATATTTGGGCTGGAGATGGTCTGAGGGATGGGGGTCTCAGGAAAAATACTGGTAGTATTTATGGTTGGTCGAGGCGGTGGGATTTTGGCGAAGTAGGGTTTCCGGTCAGTTTTGTTGGCTGATGGGTTTGTGAGTTTGCGTTGCCATGGAGATGACTGGGTGCGATCGCGATGAGGGGAAATGTTCGCTGGAGATCAAGGCGATGTTTCGGTGAGGTTGAAGGGGCTTCTCGAGGTCGGAGGCGATGAGGAGGAGCGGTTTTCAATCGATGTATGGTTCCAGTAGTCGAGATTTTAACTCGATTTTGGGTTCTGGCGTAATCAATGGAGCTGGGTGGTCGGAGTGTTCGAGGGGATCACTGGCGACTGGTAGGCGATGGCAAAGTCGATCGGAGGAGGCTGGAAGCATTGTGCACGTGCACGTGCACGATTGATTACGTTCGCGTGTATCTGATGGGTTCGTTGGAGAAGAAGAAAGCGACTCGGAGTGGATCTCGTGTGGGTTGCGTTACGACTCGAAGCAGATGCGTGAGGAAAGACTCGGGTTTTTAGTGGGTTTACTCGGGTTTTCTTTTGTTTAGACTCGGGTTGTTTTATTCCAGTAACCAGGTTTGAAATTTTAAAGCAAACCATATTTTTAGTTTTAAAATTTAAAATAGGGACAAGTTTTTAAGTATTAAACAAGTTTTAAATAAATAATTTTTCAATTTGATTAAACATGTTTGAAAATGGCTTTCAAAGATTTAAGTATATTAAAATTTAAATGTTTGAATTGTTTTGTTAAAATAAATTTATTTCAAAAAAATTGATTTCTAAATTTGCTTTTAATGAAGTAAATGATTTGAGTAAATATTTAATATAAATGTAAAGTTTATTCTTAATTAGTTAAGTAGAGATTAATTAAGAACAATTAATTAATAAATAAATTTGAGCTTAATTACTATTTGTAATTAATAATAAATTACTTAATAAAGTAATTAGTGGATAGTAAATGAATTAATTAGAGATTAAGAGATGATCAATTAGTTAATTAATTAATGAAATAAATTTTAGATTAATTAATTAGCCTAATTAATTTAAGATAATCAATTTATAATTAAGTGAGTAAATTTCTTAATGAAGTAATTAATGGATAATTACTTAAAGTGATTAGGAGGAGTAAATTACTCATGGGAGCAATTAGCTGAGGTGATTAATGGGTAATCACTTAATATTATTAGTTAAGGAATTAATTAAGTTAATTGTTTGAAGTTAATTAATTATGGAATAATTAATTAATTAAAGGATTAAGAATTATTTAATGATGAGATTAATTACTTGTTAGGGTAATTTGTTAAGAGAGATCATTTAATGAAGTAATTACAAGATAATTACTTATGTAAGTAATTAAGGGTTAATTACTTAATTATTTTAGTTAATTAATTAATGTGATTAATTAAATGTGTTTAATTTAAGATTAATTACTAAGTGTAATTGATTAAAAAGTAATTAATTAATAAAGTAATTAATTAAGGATTATTTGTTAATTTAAATTGATTAATAATTACTTAATGAAGTAATTAAAGATTAATTAATTAGATTAATTAATCAAGGTTAATATAATTAATTAAGATTAATTAAGATAAGTAATTACAAATTGTTAATTACTGTTTTAAGACTAATTAATGGATGAAGTGGTTGATTAAAATTAATTATTTAATTAATTAAAAGGTTAATTAATAAATAAGGATTATTTAATTAATGAATTAATCAAGGTTGATTAATAAAAGTAATTAATTTAAGTATGATTAATTAATTGTAATTAATTGAAGATTAATAAAATTAATTATAGTTAATTGATTAATGAAGGTTAATTAATTATTGTAATTAATGATAGTAATTAAATGTTAATTACTGAATATGGTTAAGGATAATTACTTGAATGTAATTAAAGTATAATTAATCAAGGAAGATTAATTAAGGAAGATCATTAAGATGTTTAATTAATTAATTTGTAATTAATTAATGATAATAAGCAGGATTAAGATAATCCAAGTAATTAAAAGATAGTAATTAATTTAATTAAAGGTTAATTAAATTGATTTGGAGTTAATCAATTTTGCTTATGGATGATTGATTGATATTGGGTGATTGATTGATACTGGATGATTTGGATATGATATCTATGATATGTGATATGCTGCTTTGTGAGATAAATGTTGATATGAATTATCTATTGTGATAATGTGATTTATCTATCTATTTATATCATCTTGAATAAGTTTAAATGTTTAAACCTTTAAACAACTTGGCCCTTAAAAGATACGTTTTGGATTTCGATGAGACCGGGATCGGGTTTCCGTATACCGGAATTCCAGGTCTGGAGACCCGAATACCACATCGATCCAAATTTACGATAGGTCGTGAATCTCAAGTGAAGATGAAGATTCAGAGTGCAAGGGTTATTGTCGTTAACTCTGAGGGTGATTCCAAAACGAGTGTAACGAGATAATGCCTTCGGTTTCGTTCGAACCCGGAACGAACTTGTATGGATTGAATGCTTTCAGCACATCGTCAGGCGGACGATGAGCATTCTAAGTGATATGTTCTGATTAAAGGTAATCGTAACCTCAAGCCTCATCAACCGGGAATGGCTAAAACAGGGGAGGTGCAGCAAGGCTTCGTGGGTAGCACCCACTGAGAGCAAGATAGATCCCTGTCTAGAGGTCCCTTTTCTTTTATTCGGCTTAGTGTGTGTGGTTGGTCGCGCCAACTACGGGATTGTCTTGTTCGGAATTATCCAGTAAGGGATGGTTCCGGCTTTGTGTTGCAGGGGAGCGGGCGTACTCCTTGGTACGGTGATCTAGGCCACGTACTGTGACGGGCGGTACCCCAGTAGCCCTGCCATTGTATGGAATCCAAACTCCAATAAGTGCCGTACGTATTAGTTGTGCCCAACTATGTTGGAATGTGAGATGTAAGCATTTCAGCTATTTCTGTATTTTACTTGAAAACCCTAGACCCTATTATAATACAATCAGATTTCCTATCAAACGTTTTAGTTAGCGTAAGGTAAAAACTTACCCATGTTTATTTGTGGGGAGTCTTACGTGATACTTTTGTTTTCAAAAGTTCTCAAAGTTAAGCAATCTAACCGTTTACTCACACCAGACCCATGTCTGACCCAAGTGTTTATTTTTTGTTTTATTAAACTCTTGGGTACTCAATATTGTATTGAGTAGTCGAGGGATTCAGGTTAGCTTTGACGAATTCTGGAGGAGATTTGGAGCAGGAGGCTTCACCGTGTAGATATATGATGATTCCGCTGTGTATATGTTGTGTCTGTATCTGTGATACTTGAGTTGTATGAATTAGACAGATGTTTATAACTGTCTAATATGTGTTGTATAAGTTGTGTAACTCTGATGTATATGATACTATGTAATATTTTATATGATATATTATATTTCATTCGTTCCGCTGTGAGTTTCTGATGTTGTTGTTCTTTCTTCTTTTCTTTCTTTTCTTCTTCTATCCCTTTCTTTCTTAATTCACGATACGTCTTTCTGGGCATAGAAAGTCGGGTCGTGACAGTTGGTATCAGAGCGAGGGTTGAGTGAATACCTAGGTTCTGAAGTGGTGTCTATCTTGAGAGCGCGTAATTGTTAGTTATATAAAAATGGTTTTATATTGTGTTAATTGATCGGTTGAGTGGTATATGGATTCTGGTCAATACGAGTAGCTAACGTTATTGATAGGGATCTCTAAACACTTGAACCAGGCCAACGGACACAATATTGTTTTAAAGAGGTAGATGAAATAATTTTACCCAGAAATAATTTCTATATAAAAAAAATATCATTTTAAATATATATATTTATGTATTTCTACCTATTTATTGGGTTACCTGTTCGGGTTTTCCAATATAAGTTATAAAGGTAGATAAGGTGGTAGTGTGTGTAACACAATTACCAATAGTTGGAGTTTGAATGTTTGAGGTTGGAAGTATATATCGAGACTGTAAACCCAATATCGTCTCGAGTAAGTTGGCAGTATGGAGTAAGGATGTCTCGGATCTCTGAAGAAAATCCTTTTCAAGATTCGGAGTCCATTATTGGAATGTAAGATTGGTTGAGCTCGGGTGAGCAGATTTTCTAGAGTTGAATCTATCAGTTGTACAGAAGTAAGTGATGGTAGCTTGGCGACTTCAGGAAGGAGCAGTTGTGTGATAAGACGCAGTATCTATGGATGTTCCCGAAGGAGATTTTCTTTTGGAACAAGATTAAGAAGGTATTGGAGGAACAGTTGATGTATACCACAGGAAAGACTCGACTGTATAGGAATTCTCTGATATCAAGTAAGAGAGTTTTGTCTATTTTGAAGTATGGGACTAAGGTCGATTAGTTGTTCTTCGGACATGGTCTCATTGTTCCCTTAAGAAGAGTAAGTTATTGGCGATTGGTTTGGAGCCCGAGTTTCTTTTGGATGTCTGCCATCTCGGAGATTCGTTGAGAGGTTTGTTGATGGTTTTAGTTTTGAGAAGCCATTGGATTAGAAGTTCTTGGTTAGCTGTGATAGCAGTGCAGCTCGGAGTGTTCGGTGTGCTGTCGAGATAGAGTTTGGAAGCAGCAGTGTGGTTCGTTTCTTCGATGGTTCCGGAATCTTTGTGGTTCTTCTATCAGCAGTCCGGGAAGATGGTGAATGTTTTCTTGAAGGGTTAACCTTGTTTGGAAAAGTTTAAGGCTATTTTAATTGGTAAAGAGAGAACAGTATCTTTAGAATCCGAACTAGGTAGGATCGCAAAAGTGAATTGCGATTATTTTGAGAGTTCATCTTGAGTAATCTTTTGTATGAAATTGAGACATCTCAAGAGAAAATAAAAGTTATCGAAGAGGTCAAAGGTTGCCCGTAGGTAAAGATTTAGTTTATATCGATTTGTTCCTAGAGAAGGATTGGTAAAGCATCTTAGAATTTTATAGAGTATCTGTGTTTTCTCTTCTGCTTCTAGTTTCGAGTTTCCTCTAGCCAAGGATAGCTGAAGACAGTACCCTTGACCGAGGACTCGTCTATTCTTTGAGAAGTTGGTTATGTCTTTAAGATAACCAATGTTTCCGCTTGTTTGTGGATCTAGTTTGTGCTCGAGTTCATCGACATTCTCATCTACTTCAGAACAAGAGTTGTGCAGCGGAAGCAAAGGTAGTAGCTGTGCGAGAAAGGAAGTAACCTCAGATTTCTACAAAAAGTTTATGTGAATTTCTAAGTGTATAGAATTTTCTGGAATCTGGGAGAAGGAAGTTTAGTCTTCTATTTCTTGTGGAGAAGAGTTTGTGGATTTCAGCAGAATTGAAGATCATTTTGTGCTTGGTTCATATTTGTTTCGAGAAGCATCAGCGAAGGTTGAGCTGATCGAGAAGAGATGAGGTAGCTCGGAATCGTCTGATGAGTTAGGCAGATATGAGACGGAGTTTGGAATTCGGAGTTGGAAATTGGAAGTTGTTTAAGTTTTTCTCCGATTAATAGAGCTATCAGATTTGGTAAGTTTGGAAAGCTAGCTCCGAAGTATTTTGGATTTTCCTGTGTTCTCGAGAAGAGTAGTTCTTTGATTTACAGGATTGAATAAGATAGCTGGAATTCATTGTATTTCACGTATCTCTGAGGGAGTACGTGTATGATTCATCCCTGGTTGTAGGATCTGCGGTTCAGATAGATTTAGTAGTTGAGCTAGACTTCAGAATGGTCTGATATTTTGTTCAGATTAGTGGATCTAGAGAGGAGAGGAGCTCTGGATCATAGTGGTATTGTTAATTTAGATTCTGTAGAGCGAGTATTCCGGTGATTTATACTTGGGAAACTCTAGATAGTATTAATAAGTCTATCCTGATTTGTATCAGAATAGTTAGTTAGGTTTGATTGTTTGATTGGTTGCTATGGTTGTTAGTTATTAGATGTTAGGTATGATTTGCTAATTGAAATTAAAAATCTTTGCTGGGTTATTAAATTAACTTTGCTTTTAATTTCGAGGACGAAATTATTTTAAGGGGGAAGGAATGTGATATCCCGGGTTTTTGGGCAATTTAAATTTAATAATCTGTATTAATAATTTAACTGGATTGATAATTTTCTTTATAATTTTAATTTAATTTGGTAATTTAATCTTTTAAAGATCAATAAATATTTAATCTGGCTATATTTAATTTGGTAATACTTGATATTTTCTAATAATTTAAAATTGATAAGATTTGTTTGATAAAGCTAATAAAATATTATTCTATTTATAATATATATATTTTATATATATTGTGGATAGAGAGATCTTTTGTTTTAATTAAAAGATGAATTTTTCAAATTATAATATATATGTATGTATATATTGTGATCTAAAGCTTTGTTTTAAAATTAATATTTTTCCAAAAGTTACTTTAAGATTTATTCAATTGTTTTCAAAATATAAGATAATTGTTTATTTTAAATATGATAGTTTAAATAAAGTTTTATTTTGTATTCTTTAAAGTGTTTAAAATTTAATAAAGGTTTTAATTTGTTTCTTTTAATAAGTATAAGACTAAAATGGTTTATAAATTTATATATTAAGATTTAAAATAAACTTTCTTTTAAAAAATTATCTCTTAAACAATAAAAATAATTATTTTGGAGTTAAAGATATATGTATAAGAATTTATTTGAACTAGGATTTGTTTTATAATATTTTTCTCTAAAAGTAATTATATATATACATATATACTAAGATAATGTTATTAATTAATTAAAGTAAGTATGAAAGGTAAGATATTAACATTTAAATTAAATAATTTTTTTTTATTTACTTAGGACATGTGTTAATATCTTAACACATGGTAATAACATTTGTAAGAAAACTAAATATGCCTTAACATTTGTATATGCATGCAATAATACAAGTGGCATACTTAATTTCTTTTGAAATTTAATTATAAGTAAATATAGAATAAGAGATGATCTTCATTTTCTTCTTCAGTTCAAAATCGTTCAAAACATACTTTCTCAATTCTTTTTCTCCTCTTTTCTGAAACTAAAAACAAAATCAAAACAGAAACAAAAATCAAATCTGCAAACAAATAAAAGATCAAGCAACTAACTCACCAACTAGATTTCAGCTTCAACCTGCATTTTCAAAAATGAGATCAACTTGCAATTTCAAATCAACCTGCAATTGAAATGAAGATCAACAGCAGCTTCAACCTTTAAAACATCATATTGTAAGCATGCAAAGGATTTTCAATCAAAAGCAAATCAAAGGCAACTTAAAATAACCCAGATTTCAAGTACCTGGGATGAATTTAAACTTCTCTGCTCTGCATACAAAATAAGGTGAGTAAATTATTTTAAAAACAGTTTGCTATGGATTTTTACTACCATGCATGAGTTGATATTGATTTGTATTATAGTTCTTTAGTTTGAATTTATATGAATCAGTATGTATATGTTGGGTGAACTTGTCTGTTTATATATATATATGCTAATGTGTTCTCTGTTGATCTGCTGTGAATGCTCTGCTAAAAGAAAAAAATTCAATACTAACAAATCAAATCCATATTAGGCTTAAGTATGTAAATGAAAATTATTTGTAATTGTATGATGAAGATTACAAAATAGTTCCAGGATTTTTAAATACCACAAATCATGTTTAAAATAAAATTAACAGTGAAACCCAAAGTTATGTTAAAAATCAACAATCTTAATTTTTGATTTGGATTACATAAATGAATTCGTGATTGCAAATCACGAATTTTAATATACTTTTCATGATTTTCAGATTGTTAAACAATGGGAATTTTTGAGTTGTTCGTTTTGGGTATTTTTGGTGATAACTGATGATCGGCGACGTTGGGGTGCTTGATATTTGGGCTGGAGATGGTCTGAGGGATGGGGGTCTCAGGAAAAATACTGGTAGTATTTATCGTTGGTCGAGGCGGTGGGATTTTGGCGAAGTAGGGTTTCCGGTCAGTTTTGTTGGCTGATGGGTTTGTGAGTTTGCGTTGCCATGGAGATGACTGGGTGCGATCGCGATGAGGGGAAATGTTCGCTGGAGATCAAGGCGATGTTTCGGTGAGGTTGGAGGGGCTTCTCGAGGTCGGAGGCGATGAGGAGGAGCGGTTTTCAATCGATGTATGGTTCCAGTAGTCGAGATTTTAACTCGATTTTGGGTTCTGGCGTAATCAATGGAGCTGGGTGGTCGGAGTGTTCGAGGGGATCACTGGCGACTGGTAGGCGATGGCGAAGTCGATCGGAGGAGGCTGGAAGCATTGTGCACGTGCACGTGCACGATTGATTACGTTCGCGTGTATCTGATGGGTTCGTTGGAGAAGAAGAAAGCGACTCGGAGTGGATCTCGTGTGGGTTGCGTTACGACTCGAAGCAGATGCGTGAGGAAAGACTCGGGTTTTTAGTGGGTTTACTCGGGTTTTCTTTTGTTTAGACTCGGGTTGTTTTATTCCAGTAACCAGGTTTGAAATTTTAAAGCAAACCATATTTTTAGTTTTAAAATTTAAAATAGGGACAAGTTTTTAAGTATTAAACAAGTTTTAAATAAATAATTTTTCAATTTGATTAAACATGTTTGAAAATGGCTTTCAAAGATTTAAGTATATTAAAATTTAAATGTTTGAATTGTTTTGTTAAAATAAATTTATTTCAAAAAAATTGATTTCTAAATTTGCTTTTAATGAAGTAAATGATTTGAGTAAATATTTAATATAAATGTAAAGTTTATTCTTAATTAGTTAAGTAGAGATTAATTAAGAACAATTAATTAATAAATAAATTTGAGCTTAATTACTATTTGTAATTAATAATAAATTACTTAATAAAGTAATTAGTGGATAGTAAATGAATTAATTAGAGATTAAGAGATGATCAATTAGTTAATTAATTAATGAAATAAATTTTAGATTAATTAATTAGCCTAATTAATTTAAGATAATCAATTTATAATTAAGTGAGTAAATTTCTTAATGAAGTAATTAATGGATAATTACTTAAAGTGATTAGGAGGAGTAAATTACTCATGGGAGCAATTAGCTGAGGTGATTAATGGGTAATCACTTAATATTATTAGTTAAGGAATTAATTAAGTTAATTGTTTGAAGTTAATTAATTATGGAATAATTAATTAATTAAAGGATTAAGAATTATTTAATGATGAGATTAATTACTTGTTAGGGTAATTTGTTAAGAGAGATCATTTAATGAAGTAATTACAAGATAATTACTTATGTAAGTAATTAAGGGTTAATTACTTAATTATTTTAGTTAATTAATTAATGTGATTAATTAAATGTGTTTAATTTAAGATTAATTACTAAGTGTAATTGATTAAAAAGTAATTAATTAATAAAGTAATTAATTAAGGATTATTTGTTAATTTAAATTGATTAATAATTACTTAATGAAGTAATTAAAGATTAATTAATTAGATTAATTAATCAAGGTTAATATAATTAATTAAGATTAATTAAGATAAGTAATTACAAATTGTTAATTACTGTTTTAAGACTAATTAATGGATGAAGTGGTTGATTAAAATTAATTATTTAATTAATTAAAAGGTTAATTAATAAATAAGGATTATTTAATTAATGAATTAATCAAGGTTGATTAATAAAAGTAATTAATTTAAGTATGATTAATTAATTGTAATTAATTGAAGATTAATAAAATTAATTATAGTTAATTGATTAATGAAGGTTAATTAATTATTGTAATTAATGATAGTAATTAAATGTTAATTACTGAATATGGTTAAGGATAATTACTTGAATGTAATTAAAGTATAATTAATCAAGGAAGATTAATTAAGGAAGATCATTAAGATGTTTAATTAATTAATTTGTAATTAATTAATGATAATAAGCAGGATTAAGATAATCCAAGTAATTAAAAGATAGTAATTAATTTAATTAAAGGTTAATTAAATTGATTTGGAGTTAATCAATTTTGCTTATGGATGATTGATTGATATTGGGTGATTGATTGATACTGGATGATTTGGATATGATATCTATGATATGTGATATGCTGCTTTGTGAGATAAATGTTGATATGAATTATCTATTGTGATAATGTGATTTATCTATCTATTTATATCATCCTGAATAAGTTTAAATGTTTAAACCTTTAAACAACTTGGCCCTTAAAAGATACGTTTTGGATTTCGATGAGACCGGGATCGGGTTTCCGTATACCGGAATTCCAGGTCTGGAGACCCGAATACCACATCGATCCAAATTTACGATAGGTCGTGAATCTCAAGTGAAGATGAAGATTCAGAGTGCAAGGGTTATTGTCGTTAACTCTGAGGGTGATTCCAAAACGAGTGTAACGAGATAATGCCTTCGGTTTCGTTCGAACCCGGAACGAACTTGTATGGATTGAATGCTTTCAGCACATCGTCAGGCGGACGATGAGCATTCTAAGTGATATGTTCTGATTAAAGGTAATCGTAACCTCAAGCCTCATCAACCGGGAATGGCTAAAACAGGGGAGGTGCAGCAAGGCTTCGTGGGTAGCACCCACTGAGAGCAAGATATATCCCTGTCTAGAGGTCCCTTTTCTTTTATTCGGCTTAGTGTGTGTGGTTGGTCGCGCCAACTACGGGATTGTCTTGTTCGGAATTATCCAGTAAGGGATGGTTCCGGCTTTGTGTTGCAGGGGAGCGGGCGTACTCCTCGGTACGGTGATCTAGGCCACGTACTGTGACGGGCGGTACCCCAGTAGCCCTGCCATTGTATGGAATCCAAACTCCAATAAGTGCCGTACGTATTAGTTGTGCCCAACTATGTTGGAATGTGAGATGTAAGCATTTCAGCTATTTCTGTATTTTACTTGAAAACCCTAGACCCTATTATAATACAATCAGATTTCCTATCAAACGTTTTAGTTAGCGTAAGGTAAAAACTTACCCATGTTTATTTGTGGGGAGTCTTACGTGATACTTTTGTTTTCAAAAGTTCTCAAAGTTAAGCAATCTAACCGTTTACTCACACCAGACCCATGTCTGACCCAAGTGTTTATTTTCTGTTTTATTAAACTCTTGGGTACTCAATATTGTATTGAGTAGTCGAGGGATTCAGGTTAGCTTTGATGAATTCTGGAGGAGATTTGGAGCAGGAGGCTTCACCGTGTAGATATATGATGATTCCGCTGTGTATATGTTGTGTCTGTATCTGTGATACTTGAGTTGTATGAATTAGACAGATGTTTATAACTGTCTAATATGTGTTGTATAAGTTGTGTAACTCTGATGTATATGATACTATGTAATATTTTATATGATATATTATATTTCATTCGTTCCGCTGTGAGTTTCTGATGTTGTTGTTCTTTCTTCTTTTCTTTCTTTTCTTCTTCTATCCCTTTCTTTCTTAATTCACGATACGTCTTTCTGGGCATAGAAAGTCGGGTCGTGACAATTTGTAAATAGACACTATTATAATATCAGAGGATTTTATTAAAAAGTGTTTTAGCTATCGTAAGGTAAAAACCCGACATGTTTATTTGTGGCGTGGTCTTACGAGATGCTTTTGTTTTCAAAGGATTTTGAAACTTTAATAATCAATTTGAGTGTGATTTTCTCACGCTGGTTTTCCAGACTGACTCAGGTATTGTTTTACATGATGCTCGGGTCAGACCGAGATAAACAGGTTCAGGATATGATGCTGTGGAGCTCAAGAGACGAGCTGGATGACGATACGTACTCCCGTATTTGCTATTATTTTTCTGCTGTGTATTCAGTTGTATGTTATGGATGTTGATGTACTCTGATGATGTATTCTGATGATGAATTGTATAACCAAATATAGTTTTTGATTTGTGTAAAGATCTGTTGATATATATATTATATTTTATTCCGCTGCGATGGTTAGATTCTGATGTTGTTTTCTATTTTTCTTCTTCTACCTCTTCTTCTTAACTAAAATGGTTCGATTTTCCGGGTCGGGAAAGTCGGGTTGTTACATGCTGTATCACTCGGTCTGACCCGAGCATAAAGCAAAACACAAAACACTCGAGTCAGGATGTATATCAATAAATCCAACTTCGAGTGATATATCAATTGAAATACAAGTAACTCAGAGGATGTTTGGGATAACCATCCTCTAAGGATCCATGAAACTATCTACAATGTAGAAATACACATTATAACACCGTGGTCATCTCAATTTAATTTATACTTCAAAACCCAAATATCAAATCATTTCATTTCAAATATATCTATTTTCCAAAATAGTATATATAGGTTAAATAATTTATAAAGTAAAGTATTTATAATTTCCTCAAGTCTCACAAATCGATTCAAATCAACTCAAATTCCAAATTCAAATTTATTCAAAGCTCAATTCATCAATTCAATTCAGTTCTCAATAGACCATTTAAATTTTCAATATATTTCAAAGCTTTAATATTCAACATTTCAATGTTAAATTTAACAATTTCATATAGCTCTTTATTTAACTTCATTATTATTTAATCAGGGAATATTTACTTAATAAATTCAATATCATTTAACTAGACTTAAATTACATTTTTACTAAATATTTCCTTAAATTTATTTAAACAAGAAATATTCATTAAATTACTTAAATCAAACCCAAGTTATAAGTCATATCTTAAATCTCAATTTCAATAAGTTTCAAATCGGTTTAACTAAATAAAATTCTTTATTGAATACAATATCAACTAAACTCAAATTATCTTCCCAACCTTAATTATTCAAATTATTACCAAAATCTATTTTGAAATATAAATTTAATACTTAAACCTATTATATGTATTAAATCCATTAAATTAAATATTATTATTAAATCTATATATATCATTACGATTTAAATATAATAATTTAAGAATCAACATTTATTAAAACCATATATTTCTTTCCAAAACCATAGAATTTATTTTCAAAATATTTATATATGGACCAACGGTGTCTGTATATAATTTCCTATCTATGATCAAGTGATACAGATATTTATCATTTCAATCCGTAAATTTAAATACATACGGATAGATATCATTTCAACCCGCAATCCCAAATTAAATTTAAATGAAAATCGCTTGGGTTTATCATTTCAACCCATAATGAAATTCTCCTATTCTAAAGTCCGTTCGAGTATGTATCATTTCAACCCATAATGAATTCTATACTAACAGGGAACTTGCAGAGTGATAATAGATATGGTAATAATATAACTGGCATATACCATTAACAATAATAATATAAACAACAGGATATGGTGTCATATCCTATAGGTGAACAGTTACAGACGATAGCATATATAACAATTTAAGTAACTACACCAGCATATTTCAATTGTCGTTTCAATTGAAATCAAATTTAATAAGTATAAGACGTTAATCGTGAGTGATTGCTCACCTTTCGAGGCTAGAGATGGATGAGAATAAGATTGAGTTTCGAAATCCAAGCACGAATCCAAAACAAACAAGGTTGGCACGAATTCGACGAAGAAGCTGATAAACAGAATTGACAAAATCGAATCAGAATTAGATCGATGAAGATAATTGATGTAAGCGAACTTATTTATACACACACACACACACACACACACACATATATATATATATCATATTCTACATTCAAACACAATTTAATATATATATATATATATTTCAAAAGTCATTGTTTAAATTAAAACCATATTAAAAATAAATTTTCATTTTGTATCCCTTTAAAATCAATATGCATTAAAGTCCATGGTTTACAAATGTTTCAAACAATATTAAACAAAATACATATATATATATATTATATTTAAAACAAATTAAGACCTATATTTAACAAACATATTATAAATGTATGTACACACTTGAAATTACAACACAAACCTTTTATACCTATATATCAAATTTCAATTGTGAACATAACCATACATATATTATGCAGATCTATAAATCATATAAAAATCAGTATTACTGCAGAAAACTTTTGGATGTATGCAACTACCCAAGTATATGTATGCAACTTCCTTTTGATATGCAGACCTCGTAGATGCCATATAGGATGTAAATACTGTAGCATGTATAACTAAAATATTTATAGTATATTTATACACTTATACGGTTTTATATATATAACAAAGTATATACTCTTTAAATCAAAATTTCAAAGTATATATAAAAATATAGACCAGGTAATAATATATATAACCTGAAAATACACACTGTACTATATATATACAACTATCATATATTTATAACATATATAATCAACAGTATAATAATAATATATGTAAACCAATATAACTCAACAGCCCATAAACTTGCATACAACAAACATGCTACATATCACTCAATAACTTAAATACATAATACATATTATAATTAACTTGTCTTACTATACATATCATATAATAACAAATATATATATAAAAACGTATCATAAAATAAAGCCGTAAACTGTAGATTATATACCGTATATTTATATAAAATATATAGTACCTCAAAGCACCACCAGAGGAACATGGCAAAGGCAAGAAGAGGACGACAGTGGCTGAGCTTCAACCGAAGGGAAAATGTGGCGATGACGGAGAGATGAGGTATCGGCCGAACTCGGGGATGATGCGGAGGCGAGTTTCAGGTGGCCGTGAAGGTGCGGGCAGAGGGAGGAAGGCCGAGGCTGCTCCATGCTTGGGTTTGTGATCTCGGCAGGTGAGGCAGCTGCTAACTAAGGTGGAGGGTTGGTGGATCTGGTCGTAATGGAGAGTGGGGCGGAGAGGTAGGCCGACCGAGCAGTGAAGAAGATCGGAGAGGCAAAGGGTGGTGCAGCAAAAGGTGAGATCGGCTGTGTATATATGCTTTTGCATATACTTAGTAAAGGGGGATGGTTCGCATGGTTTTTGGTTGTCAGGAGAGAGAGAGGAATTGAAATGGGAGAAGAAGAACAAAATCTCCAATATATGAAACTTATTTGCCTGGTATTGATATATATTTATTTCAAAAGCACCAAGAGAAAGAAAATGGAGTGAACGGCTATGATAATCAATGGCTAGGAATAATGAGAGGGCAAGGGAAAGAACGTTCCAGTAAATATATTGAAGTGATGGGGATGTAACAGCTGCCATTGATTGAGAAGCCATTAAAGCAATTTATTATATTGCTTGGAATTGATGCTTCAATTTGAAAAGGCAAAGGAAAACTAACGGTCACAATTCACGGTACCGATATGATGCACTGTTTTATTGTTTCCGTCGCGAATCTGACCTCAAAACACAAAAATGAATATACCGTGGTGATCAGCACGATCATCCGATCAAAAGTCGATAATCGATACCAAAATGCTGCTATTCCGTACGGAAAAAATCCAAACGGAGTTAGAAACGTCCGAATTTCGCGAAACGAATTTTTGCAGTCTGATTCAGAGTGTTCTAAATTAATTTTCTCATGTTGACATATTTAAGTTTCCAAAAACTTTTAAATTCAACTATTATTAACTGATTTAAATTGAAATAAAATTTCACAAGAAAATAAACTTCAATATTATCAGATGAAAATTTGCCAGTTGCTTTGTTTAAATAGACGTATGCCAAATAATAAATTTTTATTTTCAAATTTTATTGTTTAAAAATTTCACAAAATTTCAATTAATTATCTTATTAAAACCATCAAAATTTTCGGGTCGTTACACTCTTCCCACTCAAAACTTTTCGTCCCCGAAAAGGAAGGAGGTAGGAGAATAGGAACAACCGGAAAGCAAAAATTGATTGAAAGACAAGGATAAACAATTAATTAAAACTATATAAATTATACTGGAAATATTCATTTGAAAAATTCAGTTGCAATTCAATTATCTTTTATACTTTAATACTTTTCAAAACCCATTTGTAAAATTTCTTTCTTCCTTTATAGATACCATTTATATGTTTAAATGACACCTTTATAATTATATGAAAAACTATTTGAAAACAATTATTTATATCATTACTTATATTTACAACGAAGCTATTGAAAACATTAAATCCATAATTCATAAATTTTATACATTTTATCTCAAGATACCTTTCAAATATTATTAATAAATCAATAATCATTTACTTAAATATGTTTTATTTAATAAATAACTTCTAAAATGTTTATAACACTAAAATTTCCTATTAAACCATGTAGTATATAAATAAACAATATTTAAAAAGGATATTGTCAACAAGGAAAAGAAGGAGGATTTGGAAAAACAGAATATATGTGAATAAATAAAGCTGAGCAGATAAGGTAGATTCAAGAGAATAGTATCGGGCATGAATAGTTAATTCAAACCATAAGAATTTCAATTTCGAATATTAATACAAAATTTCTTTGTTGAAGAATACTATTATACCGAAACAAATTTTCCTTTAGAAAATACTTTTATAACTCGATGTTTCAACAAGTTTATCCTCGTTCTTGCAGACTCTGGCTATGCGTTGATCAGGCGCAAAGCTAGAATTCTCCAGGTACTTAGTAGACTTGTTTCAACACCCAGTGAAAATACTGGAAAAACTTTTAAAAACAGATATGGAAAGTACAATCCAATCAAAACAACAAAACCTTTGTCTAACCATGGATCGCAGATAGACAATGGTTACGCCTGGATCCCCCAGGAAACAATCCATATGCCTAAGCTTTCTCAGCCCTGCGAATTACGCCATGATGACTAGTAGACCGCAGGATACACAATGGTTACGCCTGGATCCCCCAGGAAACAATCCGTACCCCTAGGCCATCTCAGCCAGGCGTATTTCACTACTAATGCGACCTACATAGATCATAGGATACACAATGATTACGCCTGGATCCCCTAGGAAACAATCCGTACCCCTAGGCCATCCAGCCAGGTGAATTACGCTATGCAGTCACGCTCGTAAGACCATGGGTAACGCCATGGAATTTGATGGAAACTCGAGTATCATATCCGGAAAACCAAAAATCAGAGAAATATCGATAGAATGAATCCACAATGTGGCCACAAAGCGGATATCAAGCATAAGGCACTTTCCATATCCTTACTTCGAAAATATGTATCATATAGTACCTTTTCAAATCACTTTCCAATATCGTACTTATATAAAGTCCATTATATATAAGATTTTATTTTCAAATCAAATACCTTTCCAAAATCAAAAGTATATCAAATCACACTTATATAGACTTCTATTATATCACTTTTCAAATTGAGTACCTTTTCAAATCAATAGTTTTCGAATCAGTTTCATACTTATACAAACCCATTTTATATAAGTTCGATAACTCCCAAATCAAGTATTTAAAATAAGGTTCTCAATTCAATTCGTTTCAATATCAATACAATTTTCAAAATCATATACGCTTTCACCAAATTATTCTTCCAAATCAAATATCTTCGGTTCCAAAGTTTCCAAAATAATAAATTTAGAAAATAAATCCAAATTTCCAAATCAATATAATTTAAGTCAACCAATTCATTTCCAAAATCAATGGTTTACAAAATCATCTTATATTTACATAAGGTCCATCTTATATCAAAATCAAAATCAAAATTTCAAAAATAAATTTCGCAACATGAAGAGCCATATGGGATTGAACATCTTTGCTTTATAAAAGGTTTTGAATTTAGAATAGTTTTGTATATAAAAATAGTTTGTAAGATAGTTTTTGTAAATAAAATAGTTTGTAAAATAGTTTTGTAATTAAAATAGAATAAAATAGTTTGTTTAAGAAAAATAAAAGGTAAATAGTTTGGAAAGAAAAAAAATGGTTTAAAATTGATAGTAGATTTGCATACAAGAAAATAAATTCCAAATTAAATTACAAAGATATCCAACCCAATAACTTCCCATTTCAGCCTCAAGTATATCAATGATATTAGAATATAAGATGTACATATGTCATCATTTCATAACATTACATTCGATCGCTCGCTCGATCACACAAGTTCGCTTTCAAACTAGTATTGTCCATTCGACTTCCCTAATGTAGACTTCTATATGGTTTCTCGACTAGAAGCCATCAGTCTCCTTGCATAGCCATATACTATGATAGAGAATTCTTGAATCAAGTCCAAAATCCATATCAAATATTCGCCATCAAGAATCAAATGAAAATCCTAACACGAAATGGTGTAATTCACCTCGAACTTGTGTACTCAAACCTGTATCAAATTAATCATGCGAATAAAACAACATACGTACAACTTATGTATCTATTCGAACTTGCTAAATATATAGTTTCATAAAGATGTTACTAAGTTAAAACATTTAAACTAAATTTTTTTTTTCAAAATATTTTGAAGACCAAAATTTTTTTCCCCAAAACATTTCAAATCTAAATTTCATATTAGAAAAATTTAAATAGACTTATTCATTTACTTAACAAAATAGTTTCACTTATTTAAATCATATTACTACATACTTTAAACATACATACCAAACTTATATACTTTATACTTTTCAAAATTACTTAGCTTTGAAAAGTTAACCTTGATTTGGAAGTGCTCGAACCTTCAAAATAGTCGAAGAAATCATATTTCAATCCAAGAGTTGGAAATCACCAACAAATCAGTAAATCAATTCCAAAAGATAGGGTTATATCAAATCAAATCCAAAACTCAAGGACTGAACAACGGCTCATTTCAAGTTGTTCATATATGTATACATATGTCTTTCGAATATCAAATCATACTTCGAAATTTGAAATCAAAATTGGTTTCATAAAATCACTCACATAGCAAAGCTACTAAAGTGGCCTCTCCCCCCACTCTGAAACTCGAAAATCAATGTCGATGATGCGTGCACTCATCACCGAAATTATTTACCAGCGACATAAGTGAGTTCTGGACTTCCATTTTCTTGAAAATTTCTTCAAAATCATTGGAACTCATTTGAAGTCTTTTGAAACATTTCTTATTCGAAAAATACCTTCAAATCGTATTATTATATATTTTCAAAATCTTAAAACCAATTTAAAAATACCGGAGTTCAATCTCTCAAATTTCAAATTCAAAACCTTTTAGTTATTAATCATTTTATATAAATCAATTCCTTATAAAATTTTCAAAATTTCAAATCCTTTCAAAAATTCAAATCCTCATTTAAAAAAAAAGTATATAATCTTTATCGAAAACATTTCACTTTTATATATAAGATATAATCATACTTATCAAAATAATAATTTCGATATATAAACAATTTCTAAAATACAAACAAGCCCGATTTTTCAAAAGATGATTCAATAATGGATTTCAAACAAAGATAGAGATTCAAATTAGAGGAACTCTTAATCAAATAGAATTATGATTCGAAGATAAGCTCGAACGAAGATGAGATAATTAAATTTCAAAATAGAAGATGGATATACTCATATAAATCGCAAGCGACCTTAACCGGGTCAACCGTGATTTTACAACAAGATCGGTATAGAATTCTGAGGCAAATCGACATTTGATCGCTAGAGGTAGAATTCATCATAATAAGAGATAGCAGCATCTAAACCGAGGGATATATAAATCTCCGGTGAATCAATGCCAATTGTAAAGGAGTTTCACCCCTTTACAAATCATTCAAAGATTGGCGGGATCGCCTATTCTTGTAGAGATCATTCGAAGTGGAGTTATAGGGTACTCCAAAATCAAGAAACACGAATAGGGAGAGAAGATAATGGATTTTGGAACCGCAGGGAATGTTCCAAAGTCCAAAGGAAAAACCAAATCAAAGAGGAAGAAATTCAAGCTCGAACGAAGGTGATTCTGCAAATAAATTTACTATATATGCTAAGTTTGCCTAGAGCCAAAGCTCTGATACCAACTGTAACATCCTGATATTTTCGACCATTCGCATCCGCACATGTCGGACTTGAATTGCTCAAAATGTCAGATTGTTAATTTTAAATTTGGCAAAACTCAGCATATACAGTAAATAAATCAATCACAGAATCACAGACACAGAGTAATACAATAATACGCAGCGGAATAAATAAATAGTAGTTCATGAAGCTACTATATAAACATAAGAGTTAGAAATAAAATACAACAAAATATCTCAAATGCAGTGAAGTCTCCAGTACAACAGATGACCTCTTTGAACAAATCAACTAGAAAAGCTGAAAGCTGAGTCAATAGTTGGATCTCCAAATGAAGCTCCAAACTCCAAAGGTGAGTCTCAAATGCTGTATCACTCGGTCTGACCCGAGTGTAAAGCAAAACACAAAACACTCAAGTCAGGATTAGCATTCTTATATCAATAAATCCAACTTCGAATGAAATATCTATTGAAATACAAGTAACTCAGAGGATGTTTGGGATAACCATCCTTTAAGGATCCGTGAAACTATCCACAATGTAGAAATACACATTATAACACCATGGTCATCTCAATTTAATTTATACTTCAAAACCCAAATATCATTTCATTTCAAATATATCTATTTTCCAAAATAGTATATATAGGTTAAATAATTTATAAAGTAAAGTATTTATAATTTCCTCAAGTCTCATAAATCGATTCAAATCAACTCAAATTCCAAATTCAAATTTATTCAAAGCTCAATTCATCAATTCAATTCAGTTCTCAATAGACCATTTAAATTTCAATATATTTCAAAGCTTTAATATTCAACATTTCAAAGTTAAATTTAACAGTTTCATATAGCTCTTGATTTAACTTCATTATTATTTAATCGGGGAATATTCACTTAATAAATTCAATATCATTTAACTAGCCTTAAATTACATTTTTACTAAATATTTCCTTAAATTTATTTAAACAAGAAATATTCATTAAATTACTTAAATCAAACCCAAGTTATAAGTCATATTTTAAATCTCAATTTCGGTAAGTTTCAAATCGGTTTAACTAAATAAAATTCTTTATTGAATACAATTTTAACTAAACTCAAATTATCTTCCCAACCTTAACTTATTCAAATTATTACCAAAATCTATTTTGAAATATAAATTTAATACTTAAACATAATATATGTATTAAATCCATTAAATTAAATATTATTATTAAATCTATATATATCATTACCATTTATATATAATAATTTAAGAATCAACATTTATTAAAACCATATATTTCTTTCCAAAACCATAGAATTTATTTTCAAAATATTTATATATGGACCAACGGTGTCTGTATATAATTTCCTATCTATGGTCAAGTGATACGGATATTTATCATTTCAATCCATAAATTTAAATACATACGGGTAGATATCATTTCGACCCGCAATCCCAAATTCAATTCAAATGATAATCGCTTGGGTTTATCATTTCTACCCATAACGAAATTCTCCTATTCTAAAGTCCGTTCGGGTATGTATCATTTCAACCCATAATGAATTCTATACTAACAGGAAACTTGCAGAGTGATAACAGATATGGTAATAATATAAAAGGCATATTTCATTAACAATAATAATATAAACAATAGGATATGGTGTCATATCCTACAGGTGAACAGTTATAGACGATAGCATATATAACAATTTAAGTAACCACAGCAGCATATTTCAATTGTGTCATATCCTACAGGTGAACAGTTACAG
Source organism: Allium fistulosum (assembly GCA_030737815.1). NCBI lineage: Eukaryota > Viridiplantae > Streptophyta > Magnoliopsida > Asparagales > Amaryllidaceae > Allium > Allium fistulosum. Next base: position 698,749,675 of record CM060904.1, read on the forward strand.
ACGATAGCATATATAACAATTTAAGTAACTACACCAGCATATTTCAATTGTCGTTTCAATTGAAATCAAATTTAATAAATATAAGACGTTAATCGTGAGTGATTGCTCACCTTTCGAGGCTAGAGATGGATGAGAATAAGATTGAGTTTCGAAATCCAAGCACAAATCCAAAACAAACAAGGTTGGCACGAATTCGACGAAGAAGCTGATAAATAGAATTGACAAAATCGAATCAGAACTAGATCGATGAAGATAATTGATGTAAGCAAACTTATATATATATATCATATTCTACATTCAAACATAATTTAATATATATATATATATATATTTCAAAAGTCATTGTTTAAATTAAAACCATATTAAAAATAAATTTTCATATTGTATCCCTTTAAAATCAATATGCATTAAAGTCCATGGTTTACAAATGTTTCAAACAATATTGAACAAAATACCTATATATATATTATAAAACAAATTAAGACCTATAGTTAACAAACATATTATAAATGTATATACACACTTGAAATTACAACACAAACCTTTTATACCTATATATCAAATTTCAATTGTGAACATAACCATACATATATTATGCAGATCTATAAATCATATAAAAATCAGTATTACTGCAGAAAACTTTTGGATGTATGCAACTATCCAAATATATGTATGCAACTTCTTTCTGATATGCAAACCTCGTAGATGCCATATAGGATGTAAATACTGTAGCATGTATAACTAAAATATTTATAGTATATTTATACACTTATACGGTTTTATATATATAACAAAGTATATACTCTTTAAATCAAATTTTCAAAGTATATATAAAAATATAGACCATGTAATAATGTATATAACCTGAAAATACACACTGTACTATATATATACAACTATCATATATTTATAACATATATAATCAACAGTATAATAATAATATATGTAAACCAATATAACTCAATAACCCATAAACTTGCATACAACAAACATGCTACATATCACTCAATAACTTAAATACATAATACATATTATAATTAACTTGTCTTACTATACATATCATATAATAACAAATATATATATAAAAACGTATCATAAAATAAAGCCATAAACTGTAGATTATATACCATATATTTATATAAAATATGTAGTACCTCAAAGCACCACCAGAGGAACACGGCAAAGGCAAGAAGAGGACGATAGTGGATGAGCTTCAACCGAAGGGGAAACGTAGCGATGATGGAGAGATGACATCTCGGCCGAACTCGGGGATGATGCAGAGGTGAGTTTCAGGTGGCCGTGAAGGTGCGGGCAGAGGGAAAAAGGCCGAGGCTGTTCCATGCATGGGTTTGTGATCACGGCAGGTGAGGCGGCTGCTAACTAAGGAGGAGGGTCGGTGGATCTGGTCGCAATGGAGAGCGGGGTGGAGAGGTAGGCCGACCGTGCAGTGAAGAAGATCGGAGAGGAAAAGGGTGGTGCGGCAAAAGATGAGATCGGCTGTGTATATTTGCTTTCGCATATACTTAGTAAAGGGGGATGGTTCGCATGGTTTTTGGTTGTCAGGAGAGAGAGAGGAAGTGAAATGGGAGAGGACGAACAAAATCTCCAATATATGAAACTTATCTGCCTGGTATTGATATATATTTATTTCAAAAGCACCTAGAGAAAGAAAATGGAGTGAATGGCTATGATAATCAACGGCTAGGAATAGTGAGAGGGGAGGGGAAAGAATGTTCCAGTAAATATATTGAAGTGATGGAGATGTAACAGCTGCCATTGATTGAGAATCCATTAAAGCAATTTATTATATTGCTTGGAATTGACGGTTCAATTTGAAAAGGCAAAGGAAAACTAACGGTCACAATTTACGGTACCGATATGACGCACTGTTTTATTGTTTCCGTCGCGAATCTGACCTCAAAATATAGAAATGAATATACTGTGGTGATCAGCATGATGAGACAATCAAAATGGTATACAGACATCAGTGGTACGATCATCCGATCAAAAGTCGATAATCGGTACCAAAATGCTGTTATTTCGTATGGAAAAAATCCAAACGGAGCTAGAAACGTCCGAATTTCACGAAACGAATTTCGCAGTCTGATTCAGAGTGTTCTAAATAAATTTTCTCATGTTGACATATTTTGGTTTCCGAAAACTTTTAAATTCAACTGTTATTAACTGATTTAAATTGAAATAAAATTTCATAAGAAAATAAACTTCAATATTATCAGATGAAAATTTGCCAATTGCTATGTTTAAATAGACGTATGCCAAATAATAAATTTTTATTTTCAAATTTTACTGTTTAAATATTTCACAAAATTTCAATTAATTATCTTATTAAAACCATCAAAATTTTCGGGTCGTTACATGGACCCCTAATTATTATTCAGTTGATTATATTGGGAAATGTGATAGGTTGGTTCTATGAATATCTGAATCTGTTATTCTGGATTGTTTATTGAATAAATGGTGACTTGATTAAGTAACATTGGAATTACTGAGCTTCTTTTCTAATTTGGAAGTTGATTTTTGAACCAAAGTTATTTTAAGAATGATTATTATTTATTAATGATATTTTAAAGATAATTAATAATTATTTGATAATGAATTAAATTTAATTATTTTATGATTCTTAAAATTTATGTCAAAGTATTAATTATTATTAAAGTTATTTAATTATTTTAATTGTTTAAAAGTATATTTTAATTATTAATTAAAGTTATTTTATAATGATTTGATTTAAAATTTAATTATTATTTAAGAATTAATCAGTATTAAAATATTCTTATTTCAAAGATAATTTGTTCAAATGTTAATATTGTTTTTATAGATAATATATTACATAGTAAACTTTTATTAAAGGGTATTTTCCTAAATTAAACTTGGAAATTATTATAGAAACTTTATAAGTATTATTTTGAGATAATTACTGAAATAAAAGATTTTGGGAAGTAATGGTATATTTTCATAGCGTAATTCGAGGGCAGAGATTGCCTACAGTTTGGGATGTTTTCGCTAGGATAGCGACGTAACCATTATGCAAATTGCGATCTATGATTGATTGCATGGCGGAAATCGGGAGGCAGAGATTGCCTAAGTTAAGTTTGGTTTCTCTGGGATAGAGACATAACCATTGAGCTGCGATCCATGGTCGATACCGAATGGTGCTTTCCGTATTTATCTTTAAAGGTTTCATGTATATTTTTTGGAAGATATGATTTGTGAATATACTTATTCTGGTGAGATAAGTATATGACCGTTTTTGATAAAGAGATTTAATTTGTTAAAATTAAATTAAATGAGCCTTAGTGATTTCAGTGGGAAATGAAATCTTTGTTTGAATGTTTGTTTATTTGATAGTTAAATAACCGACTTTCAAACCTTGGCCCAAATATGTAATCCTTTTTAATTTTGGTGGTATGGAATTTATTCCCCACTTAACACCGAAATATGGTACGATTACCATCGGGTTGCTATATTGTACGATTACCATCGGGTTGCTATATTGTACGTATAAACTTGTGGATCTTCTAGGACAAATGATAAGGAGATCCGTCCACTTAAACGGTTAGGGGGTTATCCCCGATCTTATGTATTGTCTAATTATTTCCTAAAGAATCGGCCTTGAGCATTCCAAAAATCAACGAATGGTTTTGTGAGCACCCAGGAAATGGAGGGTGTACTCATAAGAGATGACTCAGAACCCATGACCTACTCCGAAACCATATACGGTTAAATGGTGGAGATGCGTTATATTTGAGATGTTGAAATCCATAAGTGGTTCCATGACTTGTTGGAGTGTGGGAATCTGTGTGAGATTCCAAGATCTACTGAGATGTGGAATTCAGGTGCGATTCCGTGACCATTTAAGGTGTGGAAGTCCATGTAGGATTCCATAATTATTTTGGAGACGGTGCATGAGCTGGAATGCCAAACGTGGCCTCATCAGCGGAAATGACTAAAACCAGAGATAAGATGCATAGCCCAGGGGCCTAGCTAACCCATGAGGGTGTAGTCGTCTCTCTTTCTAGCAAGTCCCTATCATTTATTTTATGCATGCTGGGAGCGATGCACTTGGCCTAGGTGGCCAGTTATGTATTTCCCGCTTTTCTTGATCCACTTCTAAGGTCCTCCAAATCTAACATCCTAAATCTTTGCTCCATAACCTCCAACCTAGCTCGTGCCTCCTCGAAATCCTCTGTGCCAAAAATTGTTCTACCTCCTAGACTAGCAAAGTTCTTGCATATCTTAATAAAATTGGCTGCTGTAGATGGATTAAAGGGACCTCCACCTACCGGTGCTGTATTGGGTGCTTCCCTTGTGCCTCTGGTATCGTAGCTCTACGGAACCAGTCGGCCATATTATGCAAAGAAAAGAAAACTTAGGCTCGAAAGAATCGAAAGAAGGTTGAACTGGACTTTTGAGGGGATTTTTATAAAAACTCTTTTATACTTGAAAAACTACTTCTATAATAAAAGTTTCTTTCTGAAAAATACTTCTAATTTGAAGATATGCTACTTAAAAATAGGTTTCTTTTGGAAAAATACTTTATCTTTAAAATAAATTTTTAGGAATTCTATAACCTTAGGCTCTGATACCAAGTGAAACACCCCACACCCCTTAGTATACCTAAAAGGATACCAAGTGAAACACCCCACACCCCTTAGTATACCTAAAAGGATACACTAAAAGGTGTGGTGCATTTTAGGTATAACTAAAACTAGCAGAGACTAAGATTCACAAGCCAAAAACTAAATAATAATAATGATAACACAGCGGAAACAATTATAGTATTTTGCTAAAAATCAAACTCCATAATATAAGATGATAAGAATAAGTCACCAAATACATCATATGTCAAAATACCAATACAAGTCTCGTGAAATCAAAAACCATAGTCTCAAATAAATCAGAGTACAACATTCCCCAAGAAGTGCCAGTTACAACAAAGGAAACTAAAAACTGGAAATAAAGAAAAGGAATACATGATAGAATCTATGCCAAAGAAGTCTCCACGAATCTGCAGTCTACCGTCCTTGTCCCTGATTGCCTAGGGGGAGAAAATGAGAAAATAGAGGAGTGGGTCAGACTAAAAGTCTGGTGAATGATAGTAATCACTAGTATTTTTAAGCAAAGTAAAGGTAATAGGCTTTACAACAGTTCTAGTATTAAAAAGGAAACAAAGGAAATAGAAGGAAAGATAAAGCTGGAAATAAGTACGAATTAATTATTGCTAAATTAATATGATATGTTAACTTTGATTTTTTGCACTTGTCTTGATAGTTGTTTTGATTAGGCTGAAATCCTAATTCTACCCTTTGATCGACCTGCTACTCTATATTACCTATTGTGGACTAGACACTATATAACTCCCTACACAGAAGGAAACGGTTTCTATGAAAGATACACATAGCACCTACTGTGGACTAGATGATATATAGTTCCCTACACAGAAGGCAATGGTGCCTACGAAAGGCACACATACTAAGCGCTTGGAACTCATAACGATTACCGAGCATCCGAATGGAAGTCGCATGCGTAACCGCCAACATGCTCATGTTACCTTTTGTTCCACCTATTGGGTCTTCTTATTACCTCAAGCTCCAGCATAAGCGTGCCCCTCATCCCACTTCAGGCTAATGTGAAACCACCCTGTCCATAGAAAATAGGGGAATGTTGTTGGTACTGGCCCATAATCCAAACAATATCTAGTTGCGCCCCTTGTCCAAATCCCCGTGATTTGAACTTCTATTTATTGACCAATTACTACCATTATTAGCATAAACATGCCCTCATCTCACTTCAGGCTAATGTGAGACCACCATTTTGTCTAATAGGGAATGCTAGTCCTACTTTAATTCTTTACTTATTAACTTAGATAAATTATTTAAATAAGCCTTTATTATTATTCTAACTATCTATGCTTATTAATTTATACTAAGTCTTAAAATAAGCCTCATTCTGTTATGTTTCTTATTATAACCTACGTTATAATTATGCTTATTACTTAACCCAAGGTCTAAGTGTGAAAATTAGCTTTTTTCATCTTTTACTCTTTTTAGTTATAATTCTAAGTTATAACTAGGCCAATTTCTTTAACTTAGTCCAATTCAAATATTTACATCACAATTTTAGTCCAATTCCATTTTTATTATAGTCTTTACAATTTACATCTTACCTTCCATTATTTCAGTATTCTTTTAATTTAATCCAAATTCACGTTTAATCTATTATAATCCATTTGCGAAGAAAAAGCAGAAATAGAAGAAAATTGAAAATAAAAGAAAATCCAAAGTGTAGGAGAAGATGTAAATAAAGCATAAATGACAGTAAATAATTAAAAATACTATAAATAACTGTAATTAAACGGAAAAGCTATAATTAACAGAAATTAACTATGAATAACTAAAAAGAATAGCTAAAAAGAAATAGACTGAAAATAAATCTAAAACTGAAAATAACTGATAAAAAGGTATTTCCAAAATTATAGAAAAACTACAACTATTGGAAAATCTATTATTTTAAATTGCTTAAAAAAATCTAAATAATTACAATCACTCACCTGTGGTCCTAAGCTCTTCCCTTTAGGTCTTCCCGATACACTTAGGGTTGTTAAATATTTTAATCTAAAATGATTTTCTCCTTGGAAATTATTCCATTTAGGATCCTTCCTGTTTGATGTGTGTTTAGTGTTTGATGATAACAAACTATATATATCGTATTTTAGATGTGTTTACAGATTATACACATACAGGAATAACAGAAATTTTATCAACACGGAATTTGAATTCAAACTGAAATTTTATTCAAACAATCTTTTTATTACAAATTTTGAATAGTACAAATTCTGACTCTCACTATAACTGTACAATTTCTGAATACATCACAATTCTATTTTACAGTAACAACCTCACTACATCACTCAATCACTCACCTGCATTGTCCAGCTTCAGTGTTTGTCTTGTCACCTGTGGTACCTGTATAATTGAAAATCTACAGCAGTAATCTGAACAGAAACGAATTTAATTTGCAAAAATATAAAATTTGTTTTAAAGCTGTCTCAGATATATGGTTTAAACATCATCATCTTTGATTGTGTAGTATCTGTGCATATCAGTATTTATATCAGGGACAGGGAATTACGAGTGGCTGCAGTACACACGTATGCACGTGTGCAGTGCCTCGCCAACTCGAGTGCACAAGGTCAAATCAAAGTTAGATTCAACACAAGTGCAAATAGTCTCGATCAAAATCAAGCCATGTACACTGGATTCAAAAGGCACAACTAACACATCAAAACAAGCATATACAGAACTACAAGTGATGCAGCATAATAAACAGTCGCGAATGACCAATGTCAGATGATCAGAGAAGATTACAGAAGTCGAAGAATAAAAATGCAGACGTAAGTCAATAAATCAATGCTACAGAGATGAACAAATGGAAGTGTCGAAGTCATAACAATATTCAATGCCGAAATCGTATTTTTGAAAAGGTCAAAAATTTGAAAATCAGGAAAGTTTCAATACCGTGAAATTCAAGTAAAATCGCACGTTCAAAATCGAAGCCGTGAATCAGAAGAAATTCCCAAATATATCGGAGCTTAAAACAGGAAAGTTTCAACAACGTGAATATCACGTAAACCAAATCAGGCTCCTATATAAAGAGACCGCAAATCATCATCGACGAAGTGTGGTGAAAATCAGAGAAAACCCAATCATCACCGACAATAAAGCAAAAGTATAACTAGAACGGAATGAAGCAAACATACCAATTCAATTCCAGATTCACCACAAAGAAAACCACAAGCCAAAGCTACAGAGATCGAAGGCCTGAATTCGAGCAACCAAGTCGTCATCGACGAATAGAACAAGCTAAAGCTGAAGCCATAGCCAAGCAGATCAAATTCTCAAGTTCGCCAAAGGCAAAGCCCTAATTTAGTCGAGCCATTGTTGAAGAAGCCGAGGCTCCAATTCATACGTGAAATCGAAGAAGAGCAAGTCCTAATTTTCAGAACAAAGAGCCAAAGTACAAATCACAGAGGAACAAACTAACTGGAAGGGATCGCAAGCAGTAGAACGACCAATAATCGATCAGCGATCAAGAGAATAGCCGAAAACCCTAATCGCCATTATTTTTCTGAAAAGGGACCGGGCCGAAATAATTTTACAAAGGAGATTAAAGATAAAAGGAATCGGGCCAGAGATATTGTTGATCAAAGAAATAAAACATGGGCCGACATTTGGATAAAAGGGGCCTGTCTATTTTATTGTTTAATTAGGGGTTAATTTTAAAATAGGGTTTTAAAGTTTTATTTAAATTTGGGCCAGGTTTTAATTGCTTTATTTTGGGCCAAATTTAATAAGGGCAAAAGTATTTTAAAATTGACAATTTATATTTTGCCCTGGGGTTCAAACTGTATTTTGTATTTTCAGTTTATATTTTTCAAGGTCCAGTTAGAGTCAATCACCACCTAGGGTTTAGGTGTTGTCAGATTGTCTAGTTAGAATTAGTTCAGTGAGCAGGGAGGCTGCGAGTTTGCAAAGCTCTATAGGCGGGAGCAGAGTTTGCGAGTAAACGAAACTCTATAGGCGGAGCAGGGTGTGCGAGTCTGTAGGAGTGTTTGTGAGCGGGAGCGAGTGTCTGCGAGTCTGTCGGAGTGTTTGTAAGCGGGAGACTGTTTAATTCTAATAGAAATCTGGGAATGCAGCAGTAGGCAGGGGTTGCCGAAGCTGGGTAAATTTGTGTGTGATTTACTTTACTGCATATTTATTTATCTGCTGATTGCTTCCGCGTTTTATTTGAGAAAATTTGCGATAACCCTATTCACCCCCCCTCTAGGGTTAATCTAGATCCTACAAGTGGTATCAGAGCGAGATAAATTTTTTTTTAACTCTAGAGTCATGAATTTATCAAATAATGCTTTTTCTGAGGGGCAATCTATTGTTAGGCCACCAATGTTTAATGGGAGTGACTATGCGTATTGGAAGGTAAGGATGGGTATTTATCTTAGTTCTGTAGATTACGATGTTTGGGATATTATTGAATCTAGCTATAAAACTCCCACTATAACTGTTGGTGATACTGAGATTCCTAAACCTAAGGAGAGGTGGGATGCTAACGATAAGAAATTGAAAACCACAAATGCTAAAGCCATGAATGCTTTAATCTGTGCTCTTGATAAAACTGAATTTAATAGAATTTCTCATTGTAAAACAGCACAGGAAATTTGGCATACTTTGGAGGTGACACACGAAGTTTCGAGTGATAGCTCAGAGGAGGCCAACTTGTGTCTTATGGGAAAATCAGACTCAGAAGCAAGCTCAGAGGAATCTAGTGAGGTCTGTTGGCAGGCTAAGGAACAACAAGAATGGTTTCTAGATTCAGGTTGTTCTAGACATATGACAGATGATAAATCGAAGTTCCTTAGCCTAGAAAATTTTAAAGGAGGAAATGTGATCATGGGAGACAATAGCAAGTGTAAGATTATTGGTAAAGGTGAAGTAGGTAACGGTACGTTTTCTTTGATTAATGTTTTATACGTTGATAATCTGCGTCACAATCTCATTTCTATTAGCCAACTATGTGACAAAGGTATGAATGTGGTTTTTGATAGTGATACTTGAAAAATCATTGATAAATCTTCTAATAACATTGTTTTTACGGGCAAAAGAAAAGGAAATATTTACTCACTTTCATTTGATAATTTAAATATTTCTAGATGTCTGGTAGCCACTGACGAAGAGACATCTTTATGGCATAGGAGACTTGGACATGCTAGCATGAGCCTCTTAGAAAAACTTGAAACAAAAGAATTAGTCAGAGGGTTACCACATCAGAAATTTAAAAAAAATAAAGTGTGTAAAGCATGTTCCTTAGGTAAACTCAGTCGATCATCATTTCGCCCTAAAAACATTGTTAGCACATCAAGGGTCCTTGAATTAATTCACATGGATTTATTTGGACCAAATGAAATTGCAAGCTTAAATGGAAAACGTTATTGTTACGTATTGGTTGATGATTATTCTAGATTTACATGGGTTTATTTTTTAGCCAAAAAATCTGAATCTTTTGATTATTTTTCAAAGTTTGCAAAACTTGTTCAAAATGAAAAAGGAGTTTCAATTAAAGCTTTGAGAAGTGATCATGGAGGCGAATTTGAAAATTTGGAATTTGAAAACTTTTGTGAAGAAAATGGTTTAAAACATGAATTTTCTGCTCCACGAACACCTCAACAAAATGGGGTGGTTGAAAGAAAAAATCGTACATTACAAGAATTGGCTAGATCCATGTTAAGTGAGTATAAACTACCTTTAACCTTTTGGGCAGAGGCAGTGAATACTTCGTGTTATGTAATGAATAGAGTGATGATTAGACCAATACTTGACAAAACATCTTATGAATTGTGGCATGGAAGGAAACCTAACATTTCTTATTTTCGTGTGTTTGGATGTCCTTGTTTTATTCTTAACACAGGTGATCAACTTGGAAAATTTGAATCAAAGGCTGATGAGGGAATTTTTATGGGTTATTCAACAAGGAGCAAGGCTTACAGGATATACAACAAACGAACAAAGACAATTGTTGAATCAATCAATGTGAAATTCAATGAATCTGATCTGGAAAGGACGACTGAAAAGGCGACTGACGATGCAGTAGATCAAGAAGACATTGAAGAAGGAACATCTAGTGAGAAAACTGAAAATAGGACAATTGATGCTGATAGACTAAAGTTCAAATCCAATCATCCTCCTGAATTGGTTATAGGTGATCCTACGGAAGGTATACGTACTCGCTCTTCATTTGATAAAAATTTGTGTGCATTCTGTTGTCACAGTGGTTTTATTTCTGAAATTGAACCAAATTCTATTGAAATGGTTCTTAACGATGAAAGTTGGATTTTAGCAATGCAAGATGAACTTAATCAATTTGAGAGAAATAAAGTTTGGAAATTAGTTCCTAGACCTAATGATTATCCAGTTGTTGGAACTAAATGGGTGTTTAAAAATAAACTTGATGAATCCGGAAATGTAATTAGAAACAAAGCTAGGTTGGTAGCAAAAGGTTATAACCAGATAGAAGGCATATATTTTGATGAAACATTTGCTCCAGTTGCTAGGTTAGAAGCCATTAGGATTTTGCTGAGTTTTGCATGTTATAAAGGTTTTAAACTTAAACAAATGGATGTAAAAAGTGCCTTTCTAAATGGTGATTTGAAAGAAGAAGTTTTTGTTGAACAACCCCCTGGTTTTGAAAATCACGATTTTCCAAATCATGTGTATAAGCTAGAAAAAGCATTATATGGTCTTAAGCAAGCTCCTAGAGCTTGGTATGACTGTCTTTGTACATATCTTTTGGAAAATGGCTTTAAAAAGGGAAGTGCTGACACGCCACTATTTCTATTACATAAAGAAAGTGATTTTTTGATTGTTCAGATTTATGTGGATGATATCATTTATGGTGCTACTAATGAACTTTTGTGTGAGAAATTTGAACAAGTCATGCAGGCTAAATTCGAAATGAGCTTGGTTGGAGAATTGAAATATTTTCTTGGATTTCAAATCAAGCAAAGCAGTGACGGTATTTTTATTTCACAATCCAAGTATGTATTGGAACTATTGAAATTTTTTGGAGTTGAGAACTCCAAACCAATGAAAACTCCTATGAGCCCATCAACAAAGTTGGATAAAGACGAGAAAGGAGTTGCTGTTGATTAGAAGAAATATCGAGGGATAATCGGTTCACTTCTCTATCTTACTGCTTCTAGACCTGATATTATGTTTTCTGTGTGTTTGTGTGCACGTTTTCAATCTAACCCTAAAGAATCTCATTTGAAAGCCACTAAACGAATTTTAAGATATCTTTCACACACACACAAATTTGGACTATGGAATCCTTCTTGTGAAAATTTTGATTTAGTTGGTTTTTCTGATGCTGATTATGCGGGTTCATTGGTTGACAGGAAAAGCACTAGTGGGACATGTTTTATGCTAGGACATTCATTAGTTTCATGGTCTAGTCGAAAACAAAATTGTGTTGCATTATCCACCACTGAAGCAGAATATATTGCTTTAGGAAGTTGTTGTGCTCAAATTTTATGGATGATGCAAACTCTTTCTGACTTTGGCTTAGTTTATAAACTAGTTCCATTGAAATGTGATAGTAAAAGTGCAATAGACTTGTCTAATAATCCTGTTCATCATTCACGCATAAAACACATTGATGTGAGACACCACTTTCTTAGAGATCACATTGCTAGGGAAGACATTTGCATTGAATTCATTTCAACTGAGGAACAACTTGCAGATATTTTCACAAAACCCCTCCCCGAAGACAGATTTTCTAGATTACGTTTGGATTTGGGGATTATGGAAATTGACTAATCATTTTTTAATTTTTGGTTGAAATATTCTTGAATATTTATTTTCAACTTCATTTTCTAGAATTCAAACCTATTTTGGATATCATTCAAAGATTGATTCGAATATGGTATTCAGTAGTGGAAATACGTTTGGTTTATGAAATTTCATAATATGATTAATTTGGTAACTTATTCCACGACCATTTCTAATTCTACCATCTTTTCTATCATTCATAATGGTTTTGAAAAATGAGAAGAGTAAATTGCTTTTTAAATTAAAAAGGAAAAATCAAAGAAAATTTTAAAACATTCCTTATGCATCCATTCTCATTTAAAAGTCCTTATGGTTATGCATGGATGGATCATTAGAGGTTATCATCACTCCATTCTCATTTAAAAGTCCTTATGGTTATGCATGGATGGAGCTTGATAACTAATGAGTAACTGGTAATCCCATTTAAAAGTCCTTATGGTTATGCATGGTTAGTAAGTGCTTATTATTTTTTTTGCTTAAATGTCAAATCTTTTTAAAATTAGAATAGAATAAAACATCTCTCTTCTCATTGTAAAAACCAAATCATCGATTCATTTTCTAAAATGTGGAAATTGTTATCTTGTTATGATATATTATGGTTTTTCCCTGTTTTTTCCATTTGTTTCCCCTACTATTTCATTATTTTTTGTCAGTCTTTTGATGATAACAAAAGGGGGAGAAGGAAGAGATTTTGATAAGAAAATAAGTATTTCTGGAATATTTATTTACCAAATTTGTTAAATGTTGTTAGTTATTTTCTACAGCTCTTTTATTCGTCTGTAATTTCCAAAATCTTCTAAATAGGGAGTGGTCTCAGTTGTAGGGGGAGCACACATGTAGGGGGAGCTAAATATCTCATGTTTAAACACATCTACTGGAATTTCAAAATCTTTAATATATGTTTGTCATCATCAAAAGGGGGAGATTGTTTGATGTGTGTTTAGTGTTTGATGATAACAAACTATATATATCGTATTTTTGATGTGTTTACAGATTATACACATACAGGAATAACAGAAATTTTATCAACACAGAATTTGAATTCAAACTGAAATTTTATTCAAACAATCTTTTTATTACAAATTTTGAATAGTAAAAATTCTGACTCTCACTATAACTGTACAATTTCTGAATACATCACAATTCGATTTTACAGTAACAACCTCACTACATCACTCAATCACTCACCTGCATTGTCCAGCTTCAGTGTTTGTCTTGTCACCTGTGGTACCTATATAATTGAAAATCTACAGCAGTAATCTGAATAGAAACGAATTTAATTTGCAAAAATATAAAATTTGTTTTAAAGCTGTCTCAGATATATGGGTTAAACATCATCATCTTTGATTGTGTAGTATCTGTGCATATCAGTATTTATATCAGGGACAGGGAATTACGAGTGGCTGCAGTACACACGTATGCACGTGTGCAGTGCCTCGCCAACTCGAGTGCACAAGGTCAAATCAAAGTTAGATTCAACACAAGTGCAAATAGTCTCGATCAAAATCAAGCCATGTACACTGGATTCAAAAGGCACAACTAACACATCAAAACAAGCATATACAGAACTACAAGTGATACAGCATAATAAACAGTCGCGAATGACCAATGTCAGATGATCAGAGAAGACTACAGAAGTCGAAGAATAAAAATGCAGACGTAAGTCAATAAATCAATGCTACAGAGATGAACAAATGGAAGTGTCAAAGTCATAACAATATTCACTGCCGAAATCGTATTTTTGAAAAGGTCAAAGATTTGAAAATCAGGAAAGTTTCAATACCGTGAAATTCAAGTAAAATCGCACGTTCAAAATCGAAGCCGTGAATCAGAAGAAATTCCCAAATATATCGGAGCTTAAAACAGGAAATTTTCAACAACGTGAATATCACGTAAACCAAATCAGACTCCTATATAAAGAGACCGCAAATCATCATCGACGAAGTGTGGTGAAAATCAGAGAAAACCCAATCATCACCGACAATAAAGCAAAAGTATAAACAGAACGGAATCAAGCAAACATACCAATTCAATTCCAGATTCACCACAAAGAAAACCACAAGCCAAAGCTACAGAGATCGAAGGCCTGAATTCGAGCAACCAAGTCGTCATCGACGAATAGAACAAGCTAAAGCCGAAGCCATAGCCAAGCAGATCAAATTCTCAAGTTCGCCAAAGTCAAAGCCCTAATTTAGTCGAGCCATTGTTGAAGAAGCCGAGGCTCCAATTCATACGTGAAATCGAAGAAGAGCAAGTCCTAATTTTCAGAACAAAGAGCCAAAGTACAAATCACAGAGGAACAAACTAACTGGAAGGGATTGCAAGCAGTAGAACGACCAATAGTCGATCAGCGATCAAGAGAATAGCCGAAAACCCTAATCGCCATTATTTTTCTCAAAAAGGATCGGGCCGAAATAATTTTACAAAGGAGATTAAAAATAAAAGGAATCGGGCCAGAGATATTGTTGATCAAAGAAATAAAACATGGGCCGACATTTGGATAAAAGGGGCCGGTCTATTTTATTGTTTAATTAGGGGTTAATTTTAAAATAGGGTTTTAAAGTTTTATTTAAATTTGGGCTAGGTTTTAATTGCTTTATTTTGGGCCAAATTTAATAAGGGCAAAAGTATTTTAAAATTGACAATTTATATTTTGCCCTGGGGTTCAAACTGTATTTTGTATTTTCAGTTTATATTTTTCAAGGTCCAGTTAGAGTCAATCACCACCTAGGGTTTAGGTGTTGTCAGATTGTCTAGTTAGAATTAGTTCAGTGAGCAGGGAGGCTGCGAGTTTGCAAAACTCTATAGGCGGGAGCAGAGTTTGCGAGTAAACGAAACTCTATAGGCGGAGCAGGGTGTGCGAGTCTGTAGGAGTGTTTGTGAGCGGGAGCGAGTGTCTGCGAGTCTGTCGGAGTGTTTGTAAGCGGGAGACTGTTTAATTCTAATAGAAATCTGGGAATGCAGCAGTAGGCAGGGGTTGCCGAAGCTGGGTAAATTTGTGTGTGATTTACTTTACTGCATATTTATTTATCTACTGATTGCTTCCGCGTTTAATTTGAGAAAATTTGCGATAACCCTATTCACCCCCCTCTAGGGTTAATCTAGATCCTACACTTCCTAAAAAGGTGAACCCAATTGGAGAAAATCTTAGAGTGAGAAAAAGTGCTAGGCCTAGGGTTTTATTTATAGTGGTAGAAGTGGATCTCAGACCGTTAGATTTGAGGATAGAATAGGATGCAACCACGTCATAGGCTGAATAGGAGCCATCAGATGGAAGCACGAAGGGACCAGATTGAACAAAAGAATGAAATTGACGTGTTAAAATCGCACAACACGTAGGAAAAATTCCTTTGCCTCACAAACGTAGGCGGGTTGACCTACAGGTCGACCGCCCATAGTGCCAGGTCGACCGGCCGGTCGACCTAGGTCTTGGGATGGTCGACCTCCCTACATACATACATACATACATACATACATACATACATACATACATACATACATATATGTATTTCGTTTATCTTGTTAATTTTGTATCTTGTTCATATAAGCTCGGATTCTAACGTTCTATATATGGAAATTGACCAGAAAATTACCGCGGACACAATAGTTCAACTCCCGCAACTCAATTCTGATAATTTCACAAAGTTATTTTATCATTTCATTTATTCGTTAATTAATTATTATAGCTTAAATTTTGGGTTGTTACATATTATCAGTTTAAATGGTTCGAAAAAGTGGGTCGTTACAAAATTCTTTTAAGTGGAAGGAATGTAACGACCTGGATTTTCCGTCATTTGATTTGGAATATTTAAATGGTTTTAAATATTGGATTTGGAATATAAATTGATTTTTGAATATGAAGATTTTGGTTGAAATTATGGAATGAATTTAAATTTTAAATATAGCGATTTATCGTAATACGGAAATTCGCTAAATTTTGAAATCGTCGATTTAATCGACGCGTTAAAATAGCAATCCGGGCCACAGCCTTGGAATTTGACGAAACTAGTTCCATTGGATCCATAATAGTGTATTATTATCGAATTTCAAATTTCAAATTTCGTAGCGTTTAGAGTTACTGTTTGGTCGTATGGGATAGAAACGCGCTGAAATTAATATAGGAAAATTAATATTTTAATCGGGTTCAAAATGCTATCTTCTCCATACGATCGAACTAGACTCGAGACTTGTTCCATTACGTTCGGAATATGGGTATAACATTAGGACAGCCAAGCAGCATGCCTCAATAAGGGTTCGGGATTTCGAGTTATGAAAAACAAGATATTTTGAATATAATATTATAAAATTTTAAAAAGTCAAACCCTCATAGCCACCCTAACCCTATAACACGCCACCCTACCGCCTGCATAGCCGCCCTTCTCCACGTTTAAAATCGTGAAATCCCCTCTTTCTTCTTCTTTTGAAAATAATGAAATCAATTCGAGAAAAAAGAAAAACGAAGAAAGAAAAAAAATGTGTGCGGTGCTCAAGGAACGACGAGGCGATGGGAGCACGTGTGAGGCGCTACTAGGGGAAAGGGTTGACAGCGTTCAAGGTTTTTGGAATCGTGCACGTTTTGCTTGATAGGGTCGTGACTTACTTTGGACGTGTGGCTGCGATGGGCGTTGGAGGCCGGATTCGCGGCTGCTGGAGGCGACGACGCGGCTAGGTTTTGTGGCAGCAGTCGTATGTATATAAAAAAAATTAGAGGAAGTTGCGATGTCCAGGTCGTTTGCGAGTTTGGGTGGAAGAAGCAGGATAGGGGATTAAGGTATATAACGTGAGTAATTAATTTAATTACCACAATTAAGGAATTAATTATAATATTTAATTCACGATTGTTTAAAATAGTATAACTCTGTCATACGAGGTCGGAATTGAATGAATCGAGTTGCGTTGGATTCGTAGCTGTGAAATATACAATATGGAATCGCGATGTTAGCTGGAATAAATTTCGAATTGGAACGATTAGCAAAATAAAAATCTAGGTGAGTAAATTTCACTCAATTTGGTTGACAGGTTTAATTTATAGCAATTAAAAATTAATTATTGGATGATTGATTGAATTAATATATTATTATCAGTTGAATATTATTATATATATAGTAGTATATATTAGTAATTGGGTATATTCTCCGCCGTTGGAGCGGATGAGACACTATACGCCCCGCATAATAGCGGATGACCCTATATTACCGTGATATCCTGCCTCGAAGCAGGATTGATACTTCATGTTATATAACTATTGTGGATACAGGGAAATAGGTTGGAGGGATCCAACTGGATTCCTCAAAAATATATTGATTTGTTTCATATATAGTGATATATGATGTGATTGAATAATCTGTTATGGATTGTTGTGTGATTTGACTTATTAAATGCTATAGTAGCACTGGCCCAAATTTTGGTATTTTAAATACCATAAATAATATTTTTTAATTTTAAAAAGAAATTCAAAGGTGATTTTTGGAAATAAAAATATTTATATGGAAATTGGAGTATTGAATAAGAAATGGGTTTGGATTGAATAAAAGATTTGATTTGGAATTCACTTAACTATTTTGTAAAGTGGTTCAGATAAATATTTCTAAAGTTAATTTTGTAACGACCCGTATTTTTACGGATCGACAAATTCGTCAAAATCTGGAATTTTTGCATTTTTAAGTCATTTCAGATTTTTGAGGAAATTTGTCTAAGTGCTAGGTCGGCAGGGCGAGTTAACGACCTAAAGAACTGACCGACCTAAGGAAACTATTGGGAGCGACCTAAGAGTTTCGGTGAGCTAAGTGCTAGGTCGGCAGGGCGAGTTAGCGACCTAGTGGTTACTGGGTGTGTGGTTAGGTCGGCAACGACTTAGAGTGTATAGAAGTTAGGTCGTAGTAACCGAGTTAAGGGATAGGTCGTTATGTGTTAGGTCGTCTGGTAGCTTGGGTGGTAAGGTCGTAGGCGACCTAAGGAGTTAACAAGTTGGCGACCTAAGGAGTTAACAAGTTGGCGACCTAAGGAGTTAACAAGTTGGCGACCTAAGGAGTTAACAAGTTGGCGACCTAAGGAGTTAACAAGTTGGCGACCTAAGGAGTTAACAAGTTGGCGACCTAAGGAGTTAACAAGTTGGCGACCTTAGGAGTTAGGCTATGTGTTAGGTCGTAACACTATTAGGTCGCGTAGGTTGCTAAGTTGTTAGGTCGCGTAGATCTATCTGTTAGGTCATATATTGTGTTAGGTCGCGTAGAAGTCTAAGTTGTTAGGTCGCAACCCAACTTAGTCATTGGTCGAAGGAAAGCGCATTGCTTTAGGTCGTCAGGTGTTAGGTCGCTGAGGAGTTAAGTCGTACATCTGTTAGGTCGGAGAGGCTTAGGTCGGAGAGGCTTAGGTCGGAGAGGCTTAGGTCGGAAGCGACTTAGGGAGATAGCCAGATTTCGACTTAAGGACAGATTTCAGCTATAAATAGGAGGGGTTGTTCTCACTTTTTGGGATCCGGATTTTTGAAGCGACGAAGTGCTGCCATTTTGAGAGCTCGACTTCTACACTTCTTCACTTCTTTTCTCCACTCTAATCTAGTGCTTTCCATCCATCCAAATCGAAGATCAAGATTGAAGATTCAAGAGCTTAGATTGAAGATCTTCATCTTTTCAAGAGAGATTTCTTCGTTTGAAGTGAGATCTTGTCGGATCTAGCTTAGTTCTTCGCTGTCCAGATCTGAAGTTGTTATCTTTTGGATTGTTTAGGTGATTTGGTGAGTGGTGATTATCTCTCACACGGATCCAAAGGAGTATATCGGATTGTTGGCCCGATTTGGTGTTAAAATAGTGATTTCCATGCATTTTCTTCATCCTATGTGTAGATCCATATAGATCCATTGTTCATGATGATGTTACATCCATTTTATCATATGTTAACTTATGCAAGTTCATTCATCAAGTTTGTAGAGATATAATCCATGTTTTCATGCTTATTGGACTTTCAACTCTTTAATTACGAAAATGCCATTATTGTTATAATTGTCTACTTAGATCATATTTGAATGGTTGATTGTTTGGATTGATGTTTGATTTGATTGATTGTTATGAACTAGATGATTGATGATTAGATTTAGACCGAAGACGATTCAAAAGCTAAGGGAAAGGCTCTTGAATTGGGAAAGCTGCTCGTGGCATATGTAGCGGGATGATGAAGCTCTTATGCATAGATTTGATGATGTGATGATGAGATGAGGCTTTGCGAGGATGTAATGAAGCGAGGCAATCATGTGATGAAGACTTGGTCTAATCCAGACGGGATAATTCCAAGCATGTTGATAACTCGGTGATATGATTCGAGTTGAGGATAATGAATGGATATGAGAATAGTCGTCGAGGAGGATGACTAGGAGGCTTGGATAGCATCGTTGTTGAAGGTTCTAGCATGCTCTAAGCAAGAGTACGTTTGGGCAGATTCGAAAGTCCCAACGGCCAACTGTTGATGGTCGAGTACTCTGGGCAGATTCGATAGTCCTAGGCACGGGCTGCGACGACGTGCGGGAGTTATGTCTAGAACCGGGGTTTCCATTAGCCCTTGACGGACGGCTGAAAGAATGTGCCGGTCATTCAATTAACGGTGATATCGAAGCAATGATAACAGTGATAGCCAGAGTCATGGATGTTTGGTTGTATCGTCATTCGGACTCAAGAGCGGTATTTTCTGGGTGCTTATCTGATTTAGGCCTTGGTACTTGGAAAACATCGCCCTTGACTCGAGTGATAGTAGTTTTACTTTAAATTGTATGCTCTGCTATGTTTGCTTCTGCTTAGTGTGTGTCTGGGGGCTATCACTGTAGAATGAGGTTGGAGTGGGAGGGTTGTATTCCTATTCTTTTTCCTTTATGCTCTTTTGGTATGTTGTTAGTTAATTTACTGCTCACTAAGACTGTTGTCTGACTCAAGGCTTTATGTTTTAATTCTTATTGCCTTGGGCTGTTCGTCCATTTTGGGACGGGCAGACTAGGTAGCAGGTGACAGGTGCTGTTCTCTTCTCACGATGCTGATATCGAAGACAAGCTGGAGGGTTGCATATTATCTTCTTATTATATGTACTGGATATTCCGCTGTTTTGTATTCTCTGAGAGATATGTAGTGAGGCTGGATGTATTGACTATATGAATGCTTGTATTCAACTATTATGGAGTTTTATAAGATGTCATTTTGTTCTGTAAAGCTTCACTATACATATGTTCTATTGTATTTTGTCCATGCGATGTGAGTAATACGATAGATTCTGTTGTTTTAATCTTACCTTGACAATCGTCCATGGTCACCTGGCACACTTTACAGCGCACTATCTCTAGATTCGGTGCAGGGGTCATGGGCGGTCGTCACATTTGGTATCAGAGCATTGGTTAATCGATTTTACCCAACGCTCGCTGAAGTAACTACGTATGAGAGACGTAATTGTATTTTGATGGATGATTACTATATATAATATAGTAGCTTGGTAGAGTTTGAGTCCTTTGTGCAGTTGTTTCTCTAGATGTTCTAATCATTCCTTTTTATAGATATTGAGAATGAGTCGAAGAGGGAGACCAGCTGCTAGGGGAGGCCGTGCTACTGAAGAGACTGCTGATTATGCAGCCATGTTCGAAGCTATGATGACTTCGATCATGAGAAGGATACCAGTTCCGGGGGCAGCAGTAGATGTTGGAGTTCAAGTCCAAGCTCCGAAACCAGTGGATTTTGCTAAGTTGTGCAAGGATTATACTGCTCTTGGAGGGAAGGTTTTCTTGGGAATAGAATCAACTATTGAAGTCCAGAGATGGATGGATGCTTGTAGAAGGATCTTTGGTGATTTGGGAATTGATGATGCAACTAAGAGGAAGTTGGCATCAAGGCAGCTTCAAGGGAGAGCTTCTGATTGGTGGAACTCTATTACCATCAATACTGCGGAGGAAGAGATTACTTGGGAGCAATTCCAAGCTAGGTTTGAAGCTAAGTTCATTTCTACAGCTCAGAAGTCTGTTCTGTTCAAGAAGTTTGTAGAGCTCAAGCAGGGTGGAAGATCTGTTCTTGAGTATGTCTCTGAGTTCGAAGCTTTGTCCAAGTATGCCCTGTCATATATTGAGTCTGCTTACCAGAAGAATGAGAAGTTCGTGACCGGCTTGGATAGTTATCTTGGGAGACAGTTGGTGGATCATTTGGACGATTCATTTGAGAAGCTTGTGGAGAAAGCTCTTAGGCATGAGAGTCTGTTTCCTAAGGAAGGGTCTGTTGTTGCTGTGACCAAGGGAGAATCTAAACCACAGCAGGGTGGAAACCAGAAGAGGAAGCAGCAGCAGCAGAAGGGTAAGGATGGCCAGAAGAAGCCGAAAGGCGAGGTGACTTGCTACAACTGTCAGCAGAAGGGCCATTTCTCAAAGGATTGTAAGAATCCGAAGGCACCGATGAAGTGTCACAACTGTGACAAGCCGGGGCATTTCAGGAAGAATTGTCCAGAACCAAGGAAGGACAGGCAGATTGTGCAAGCCTATGCTTTAGGAGCTGTTCCGTCGTCTTCGAAAGCTCCTACTGCTGAAGAGAAAGGAAAGAGTGTGGTTGTTCAAGGTACTCTTTTCCTATGTGGTGTTCCAGTTAGAGTTTTGTTTGATACTGGAGCGTCACATTCGTTTGTTTGTAATGAACTAGTGGGCCGGTTAGATTTGAAGCCGGATATTGTTGATAGGCCATTGGTTGTGACTAATCCAGTTGGGGGTTCGTCTTGTTTGTGTATGTTATGCCGTGGTCTAGTTGTATCGAGTCATGGTTGCTCTTTTGTTTGTGATTGTTTTGTTCTGAACTTTGCGGGGTTCGGAATTATTTTGGGTATGGACTGGCTTAGGAAGTATGCGGCTAAGGTTGATTGTGAGAGGCTGGAGGTGACAGTCGAGAATGTGGAAGGGCGAAAGATTGTGATACGATGTAAGCATGAGGAAGGCGTCTTCATGAGCTTCTTGTATTCGCTAGTTGTTCCACGGGATGGACTGTCTTTAGTGCCTATCGCAAATAGATTCGAGGATGTCTTTGACGAAGTCAAAGGGTTGCCGCCGCATAGAGAGATCGAGTTTCGTATAGATCTAGTTGAAGGAGCCAGACCTGTTGTGATGCCTCTTAGGCGGATGGCGCCTAGGGAACAGCAGGAGTTGAGGGTGCAAGTTGATGATCTTTTGCAGAAAGGATTCATTCGGCGTAGTGTGTCCGAGTGGGGTGCACCAGTTGTGTTTGCAACCAAGGCAGATGGGTTGTTGAGACTGTGCGTCGATTATCGTGAGCTGAATAAGGTGACTAAGAAGAACAAGTATCCATTGCCGAGAATAGATGACTTGTTTGATCAGCTTCACGAAGCTAAGGTGTTTTCTCAGATGGATTTGGCAACGGGATTTCACCAGTTGAGAGTAGCTAAGGATAGTGTGCCGAAGACTGCTTTTAGGACACCATCCGGTTTCTTTGAGTGGCTGGTAATGCCGTTTGGATTGACTAACGCGCCAGCATATTTTGTGGATCTTATGAATAGAGTGTTCAGAGATCAGTTGAACAAGTTCGTACTTGTGTTCGTGGATGATATTCTGATTTATTCCAGAACTGAAGAAGAGCACAAGACGCACTTGCATATTGTTTTGGAGATCTTGCGAAAACATCAGCTGAAGGCTAAGTTTTCGAAGTGTCACTTCTGGAAGAGTGAAGTGAGGTTCTTAGGCCATGTGATTTCTGGAAGTGGAATAGCGGTTGATCCCGCTAAGGTGGCAGCAATCCAGGATTGGGTTAGACCTAAGAATGCATCTGATGTGAGAAGTTTTCTTGGATTAGCAGGATATTATCGACGGTTTATCAAAGACTTCTCCAAGGTAGCTGCACCGTTAACAGGATTAACGAAGAAGAACCAAGTGTTCAGTTGGGATGCTAAGTGTGAGCAAGCTTTCGAAATCCTGAAAGAGCGACTGACGAGTGCTCCTGTTTTAACTATTCCAAGTGGGAATGATGAGATGGTGGTTTACACCGACGCATGTGGTACTGGACTTGGAGCAGTGTTGATGCAGAAAGATAAAGTTGTTGCGTATGCCAGTCGACAACTAAAGCCGCATGAAAGGAATTACCCGACTCATGATTTGGAGTTAGCGGCGATTGTATTTGCTCTGAAGATGTGGAGGCATTATTTGTTGGGAGTTAGATTCGAGTTGTTTACGGATCACAAGTCGTTGAAGTATCTTTTCTCCCAAAAGGATTTGAATCTTCGGCAGCAACGTTGGCTAGAGTTTTTGGCATCATATGATTTTGGTATAGCTTATACTCCGGGAAAAGGTAACGCAGTGGCAGATGCGTTAAGTCGAAGACATGCAGGATTGGGAGCCATGTTTTCTGAATGGAAGAGTCTCGAGTATTTAGCTGGATTTGACTTCAGGCCTAGATGCGAATTGGAACCTGAGGTGTTGGCAAACTTATCAATAAGACCCACTCTTGTGGAAAGGATTGGTGAGAGCCAAAAGCGAGATGATAAGCTTGTCAAGATTATCCGGGAATTGGAATCTGGGTTGGATCCAGAAAAGGATAAAGGATTCGAGGTCGATCGAGAGGGTTGGCTTCGGAAGCAAGGACGACTAGTTGTTCCCGATATAGATGAATTGAGGAGTGAAGTTCTGAAGGAAAGTCATCACTCGAAGTTGACAAT
Source organism: Allium fistulosum (assembly GCA_030737815.1). NCBI lineage: Eukaryota > Viridiplantae > Streptophyta > Magnoliopsida > Asparagales > Amaryllidaceae > Allium > Allium fistulosum. The sequence continues at coordinate 698,773,749 of CM060904.1, forward strand.
TCATCCAGGAGGAAACAAGATGTATCGGGATATGAAGAGAACCTACTACTGGGAAGGCATGAAGAAGGATGTTGGAAATTTTATTTCCAAATGCATGAACTGCCAGTTGGTAAAGGCTGAACAGAAGAAGCCAAGCGGATTGCTTCAGCCATTAGAAGTTCCTACATGGAAGTGGGAACAAGTGTCGATGGACTTTATCGATGGATTGCCTAGAACCAGAACGGGAAATGAAGGGATCTGGGTCATTGTGGATCGTCTGACTAAGAGTGCACGATTCATTCCTGTTCGATCGACTAGGACTGCATCAAAGTTGGCTGAGTTGTATGTTAAGTGGATAGTTCGATTCCATGGTATTCCGAAGAGTATAGTGAGCGATCGAGACCCATTGTTCACTAGTGGATTTTGGAAGAGCTTCCAGGAAGTCTTGGGAACCGAGTTGTGCTTGAGTACAGCTTATCATCCCCAAACAGATGGTCAGACCGAGAGAGTTAACCGAGTTTTGGAAGATCTCCTCAGAGCTTGTGTTTTGGATTTCGAAGGATCATGGGAAGATCACCTTCATTTGGTGGAGTTTGCGTACAACAACAGTTACCAGTCAAGCATTTGTATGGCACCGTATGAAGCGTTGTATGGAAGACCGTGTAACTCTCCGACATGTTGGTTGGAAACTGGAGAAAAGCTGTTGCTTGGGCCAGAGATGATTCGTCAAACTTCAGATTGTATAGAGATCATTCGGCAACGAATGAAGGCAGCCCAAGATCGTCAGAAGAGTTATGCTGATAAACGTCGTAAGGATTTGGAGTTCGACGTAGGTGAAATGGTTTTTGCGAAGATTTCTCCACTGAAGAATGTTATCCGATTCGGGAAGAAAGGAAAATTGACTCCGAGATTTGTTGGACCATTCCCGATCATCGAGCGAATTGGAAAGCTCGCCTACAGATTGGAGTTACCGGAGAAAATGTCGGGTGTGCACAATGTTTTTCATGTATCATATCTACAGAAGTATGTGCACGACTCGAGTACCGTAGTTTCTGCTGATAGCTGTGAAGATTTCGAGGTTGATCCAGTCGATAGAAGACCTCGTAAGCCGCTTCGTGTTGTTGAAACTGACACGAAACAGCTTAGGAGGAAGGTGGTTAAGTTGCTCAAGATACAATGGAGTGATGATGATAACGACTGTACGTGGGAGGTGGAAGAGAGGATGAAGGCAGCTCATCCTGAACTCTTCAAGGTATGGCCCTAAGGTGTCGTATCATCTAACAACATTGTAACTTGTTCTAAGTCTTAGAATTCTGTACGCTAAGCTAGAATTGGATGCATGGTTTGTTAATTGTTATGGATGGTAGGCGTACAGAATAGTTTTGATTGCTTGGAATTTCGGGGGCGAAATTCCTAAGGGGGAGAGAATGTAACGACCCGTATTTTTACGGATCGACAAATTCGTCAAAATCTGGAATTTTTGCATTTTTAAGTCATTTCAGATTTTTGAGGAAATTTGTCTAAGTGCTAGGTCGGCAGGGCGAGTTAACGACCTAAAGAACTGACCGACCTAAGGAAACTATTGGGAGCGACCTAAGAGTTTCGGTGAGCTAAGTGCTAGGTCGGCAGGGCGAGTTAGCGACCTAGTGGTTACTGGGTGTGTGGTTAGGTCGGCAACGACTTAGAGTGTATAGAAGTTAGGTCGTAGTAACCGAGTTAAGGGATAGGTCGTTATGTGTTAGGTCATCTGGTAGCTTGGGTGGTAAGGTCGTAGGCGACCTAAGGAGTTAACAAGTTGGCGACCTAAGGAGTTAACAAGTTGGCGACCTAAGGAGTTAACAAGTTGGCGACCTAAGGAGTTAACAAGTTGGCGACCTAAGGAGTTAACAAGTTGGCGACCTAAGGAGTTAACAAGTTGGCGACCTAAGGAGTTAACAAGTTGGCGACCTTAGGAGTTAGGCTATGTGTTAGGTCGTAACACTATTAGGTCGCGTAGGTTGCTAAGTTGTTAGGTCGCGTAGATCTATCTGTTAGGTCGTATATTGTGTTAGGTCGCGTAGAAGTCTAAGTTGTTAGGTCGCAACCCAACTTAGTCATTGGTCGAAGGAAAGCGCATTGCTTTAGGTCGTCAGGTGTTAGGTCGCTGAGGAGTTAAGTCGTACATCTGTTAGGTCGGAGAGGCTTAGGTCGGAGAGGCTTAGGTCGGAGAGGCTTAGGTCGGAAGCGACTTAGGGAGATAGCCAGATTTCGACTTAAGGACAGATTTCAGCTATAAATAGGAGGGGTTGTTCTCACTTTTTGGGATCCGGATTTTTGAAGCGACGAAGTGCTGCCATTTTGAGAGCTCGACTTCTACACTTCTTCACTTCTTTTCTCCACTCTAATCTAGTGCTTTCCATCCATCCAAATCGAAGATCAAGATTGAAGATTCAAGAGCTTAGATTGAAGATCTTCATCTTTTCAAGAGAGATTTCTTCGTTTGAAGTGAGATCTTGTCGGATCTAGCTTAGTTCTTCGCTGTCCAGATCTGAAGTTGTTATCTTTTGGATTGTTTAGGTGATTTGGTGAGTGGTGATTATCTCTCACACGGATCCAAAGGAGTATATCGGATTGTTGGCCCGATTTGGTGTTAAAATAGTGATTTCCATGCATTTTCTTCATCCTATGTGTAGATCCATATAGATCCATTGTTCATGATGATGTTACATCCATTTTATCATATGTTAACTTATGCAAGTTCATTCATCAAGTTTGTAGAGATATAATCCATGTTTTCATGCTTATTGGACTTTCAACTCTTTAATTACGAAAATGCCATTATTGTTATAATTGTCTACTTAGATCATATTTGAATGGTTGATTGTTTGGATTGATGTTTGATTTGATTGATTGTTATGAACTAGATGATTGATGATTAGATTTAGACCGAAGACGATTCAAAAGCTAAGGGAAAGGCTCTTGAATTGGGAAAGCTGCTCGTGGCATATGTAGCGGGATGATGAAGCTCTTATGCATAGATTTGATGATGTGATGATGAGATGAGGCTTTGCGAGGATGTAATGAAGCGAGGCAATCATGTGATGAAGACTTGGTCTAATCCAGACGGGATAATTCCAAGCATGTTGATAACTCGGTGATATGATTCGAGTTGAGGATAATGAATGGATATGAGAATAGTCGTCGAGGAGGATGACTAGGAGGCTTGGATAGCATCGTTGTTGAAGGTTCTAGCATGCTCTAAGCAAGAGTACGTTTGGGCAGATTCGAAAGTCCCAACGGCCAACTGTTGATGGTCGAGTACTCTGGGCAGATTCGATAGTCCTAGGCACGGGCTGCGACGACGTGCGGGAGTTATGTCTAGAACCGGGGTTTCCATTAGCCCTTGACGGACGGCTGAAAGAATGTGCCGGTCATTCAATTAACGGTGATATCGAAGCAATGATAACAGTGATAGCCAGAGTCATGGATGTTTGGTTGTATCGTCATTCGGACTCAAGAGCGGTATTTTCTGGGTGCTTATCTGATTTAGGCCTTGGTACTTGGAAAACATCGCCCTTGACTCGAGTGATAGTAGTTTTACTTTAAATTGTATGCTCTGCTATGTTTGCTTCTGCTTAGTGTGTGTCTGGGGGCTATCACTGTAGAATGAGGTTGGAGTGGGAGGGTTGTATTCCTATTCTTTTTCCTTTATGCTCTTTTGGTATGTTGTTAGTTAATTTACTGCTCACTAAGACTGTTGTCTGACTCAAGGCTTTATGTTTTAATTCTTATTGCCTTGGGCTGTTCGTCCATTTTGGGACGGGCAGACTAGGTAGCAGGTGACAGGTGCTGTTCTCTTCTCACGATGCTGATATCGAAGACGAGCTGGAGGGTTGCATATTATCTTCTTATTATATGTACTGGATATTCCGCTGTTTTGTATTCTCTGAGAGATATGTAGTGAGGCTGGATGTATTGACTATATGAATGCTTGTATTCAACTATTATGGAGTTTTATAAGATGTCATTTTGTTCTGTAAAGCTTCACTATACATATGTTCTATTGTATTTTGTCCATGCGCTGTGAGTAATACGATAGATTCTGTTGTTTTAATCTTACCTTGACAATCGTCCATGGTCGCCTGGCACACTTTACAGCGCACTATCTCTAGATTCGGTGCAGGGGTCATGGGCGGTCGTCACAAATTTATACAAGGAATTTCGAACAACAGATTTTAATAATATGTCGTAAATTATAAATGGAAGTTGAAATCGAGTTTTTAATAAATTTGGAATTTTAATTGGATTTATTGAGAAATAAATATCCAAATGGAATTTTAAATAGAAATCGATTTATAAATGGATTTTAGTAATATAAATTGGTTATAAACTGGGAATGAGTTTATAAAGTTATAAACAATGTTTATAAATAAAGTGGAATGATTATCATTTGATAATTTAGGAATATAAATTCACAGTGTGGATTTAAAATGAAATATGGAAATCAGTTTAGAAAGAAATAGTGGATTCTATGTTGGAATTTGGAAATAGTTGTGAAATTGGAAATGTAAATTTATTTATGACAAATTGAGAGAGATTTATAAGTATAAAATCGGCTATGTTGAATTTTAAAAATAGTTTTTTTCAAGAAATAAGTTTTGTTTTCAGAAAAGGATTTTTATTTATTGAACTATGTAGTTTAAAAACTATTATTAGATTAAAATATTTTGAAAAGTTAGTTATTCAAACATTTAAATTTGTTGAAATGAATTCTAAGTTTTATAGGCAAGCATTGTAAACCGATTAGTATTATTTATAAATGAATTGGAAATTAATTATCGTTGTTTATTAAAGGGGTTTTGATATTTTAAATAATTACTTAAATGTGTTTGAAAATTTATTATTATTCTTTGAAGTACTTATTTTATAAATATAGAGTTTTGGAAATTAGTTGAAGTTATTAAGAAGTACTCTTGAGATTTGTAAATCGGGTTTTATTTAAGGAATGAGATTTTATAAGAGGAATCTTGTAATGGAATTCTAGAGACTTAAGAAAATTCCCAAAATGTTAGATACGGGAACTTCGAAAATGAATCTGAATTCATAAAAGAAGATATAAGATGTTAGTTGAGATTATAAATAACTATAACCTAATTTTTGAAATTGTAAACGGAATTAATAAAATTCTGAAGATTTATGAGATAGGTGATGAAAATGTTTCGAAGCATGGATATTAGAAATGGTTTGGAAAAATAGACTTATAATATTTTCCTAAGTATTGAAAGGAAGATTTTGGAAATATTTAAGAGTGAAATGATTGCTATTCTAAGTGTTATAAATTGAATTCGGAAATATTTCTAAGTGTTGATATGATTTGAAAATATTTCGGTAAGGATATAAGTATTTGAAATTGTTTTCAAACGTTGGAATACTGAAAGAGATTTGAATATATATCTAGGTAAAGATATTTGAAATGAATATTTTGAAAGATTTAATAAAATATGGGCCTAGTGACTGTTTATGCATGTAATTTGATAGTTAAATAACCGACTATAAAAAATAGCCAAAATTCGTTAATCGTTTCGAGGAGACCGGGATTAGATTTAATTATCCGAAAACCACTTCTATCCGATTTGTGGGTTATGATTGTGATATCTCAAAGATAATGGAGATGGTGATCTTGAAGGAGATTCAGTTTGTTCAAACTCGGAACAACTTGTATGGATGAATGTTATCATTGCATAGTTGCTTGGAAGCCAGTGTTAGCATTCCAAGTATGAATGCTATTCTTAAGGTAATACGTAGCCTCAAGCCTCATCAACCGGAAATGACTAAAACATGGAAGGTGTAGCAAGGCTATGTGGGTCGCTCCCATTAGGGTATTATATCACTCATCTAGAGTGGACATCTATCATCACTTTCATTTATATGCGTTTCGGGCCCATTGGTGATGATCATATTCGGTACTATCCAGTAAGGGATTGGCCGGTCTTGTGTTGGCAAGGATCAATAGGTTCGATCTCGGTACATTTTTCTATAGGTGTACTGTGACGTCCCACCTCTATACTCACACTAGCCAAGAACACTACGGGGTAATGCCATCGACTAGCATGAAGAATAAGGCTATTGAGGAGCGACCATCTGTGTAATTGCTTTGTGCGAGTACCGATATGTCAAATAGTAGGTCATGCATTTCATTTCAAGAGGAAATCTGACATATCAAATACAAACTCAAAGCTACTATGCAGTGGCTATGTGGCCTTCGGAAACAAATATAAAATAAGCATAACATAAATCAGTCATAGATATTCATATCACTAAGGCGAAAACAGATATGAATATAACACATAAAAGTGTACATCAAAGTAGTGGTCATACAAGATCCACTACATCACAAAAGAATAGGTACAAGTGCTAGACAAAAGAATATGTATACATCAAGGAGTCTCTATCTCGAATGTATAAAAACAAAAACTACTAAGCTAAAGTAGTTAGCCAAAAGTCCGAAGATAGTCCTTACTAAGAAGTCAAGTGGAAGCACCTGAAACACCTCGGTCTGACCCGAGTATTATTTAAGCAGAAAAATAATAAACGGATTAGTCTAGCTATAATTATCATGTAAGATGAGATAGGATAAGAGAAATGACAAATATATATGATAACAACAAAAATCATACAATACCTCAAATCTCCTCAAATATCCAAAAAGAATGTCATGTTCTTTAGCTTATTCACCAAATCAAAAATATTGATAGAGCTTATCAATGCAAATCACAATAATTGGTGAAACATAAATTCTAGAAATCAATAATTAGAAATCCAGAAACATAAAAAAGGGTGGGGTGGCCTATCTTAAACGGGATCATGAAAACTCACCAACACGTGTATCACAAACGGGACGCTATCCCATGGGTCGCTAACCCATAGAGTCGGTGCAACGACGTAGTACAACAGTACGCCCGAGGAACCTAAAACTCAAATAAGCCGGAACAACGACATAGTACAACGGTATGCCCGATGAACCGAACTCCATAAAACCCATAGGTCGCTAGCCTATAAAAGATGAGACGAAGCTCAACAGAATGGGGTACAATCCCCCACGCGGACAATGAAACATCGCATATCGCTAGTCTAAACCTCAAAATGATCATCATAGATCAATAAGTGTAAATTACATCAAGCTGGTAAATAGATGAGTTTAGCTTCATGTCCCATAACCACTGGCTTAACTTAAATATTTACGAACAAATTGTAGATTTCCACTCGAAAACTGTCACAAGATTTCAATCGAACCAGTCTAAGAATTAACCGATGAAGTAAATGCAAGCGTTTCATACCACCTGTTTTGCTAAGTGGTTTAATTGGATTTCTCGTACGAATGAGGTAAAGGTTTGTCTATACTAATAGATTGGAAAACGGTTTTAAAAATGAGCTTTGTATTTAAAATTAGTGTTGAAATTGTTTTTGTGAAAGAGTTTGAGTATTTACTACTAGTATAGAAACCTTTGTATTTTAAAGTGACCAATCATAGAAACGATTGTAAAATATCTATCACCAAAAATTCACATTAGACGACGTGAATTAAAACCATAAAAATCGATATCAAATCCATCAAATGGATATTCCCAAAAATCCAGAAAAGAAGTCATCAAAGTCGATAATAAATGACAACAACCAACCGGATCAACAAAAATCGATTAAAATGGAAATTTGCATAAAAACAGGCAAATTGGTTGATTTTAACAGCGTCAGACGTCCGATGGTTCTCCCAGACGTCTGAGCTGAAGGTCTGGAATTTTTCCAGATCACTCAGATGTCTGAGCCATAGGTCTGGAATGTTTATTCCTTTGCCTCAGACGTTTGAGTGTTTTACCAGACGTCTGAGCTGAAGCTCAGGGCAAAATTTGCCTAGGCCAAAGATGGCCAAATCAACTCGGATGCGATAGAATGAGCGATGGTGGCTAGGGATTTATGCCAAATGACAACCCAGCCCTATAGGCTCTTCAATACACTCCAAACAACATGTCCAAACATCCATAGTAGGATTTTCATATATTTTGACTTCAAAATACCAAAATCAAAAAATTCACCAAATCAATTCAATTCAAAAGCAATTGGACATAAAATAGATGTTAGGAATTCATACCTAACAACAATGAAAGCTATAGACATAGATGTGAGTTCAAGAACCCACCTTTAAATTCAAAAACAAGGAATGAGAAGCTCTAAAAACAAAGCAAGATCAATCTCTCTTCAACTTCACTTCGAGAACCTTCAATCTATGATCAAATGCAAAGTTTTTTCTAATTTAGGTTATAGGAAAAAAATCAAGAATCGAAGAGGAATTAAGATGCAGAAGATGAAGAGCATGCTTACCTAAGCTTCTCCTTGATTTTGGAACTTGAATTTTAATTTCCTAAGAAAACTAGGGCTTAGCAATTTTGATTTCCCCTCTTTTCCTCCATTATTCCTTTTGCTTAAGAGTGTTAGGAAATTATGAAAGGAATGAATGAAGAGGAGTGGAGTGGGATGTATTTGGTAGAAGGTTTGGGTTTTCTTATTGGGTTAGTGGGCTAGAACACAACCCAAAGCCCAAACAAAATACCAAAATCCTAATCAACTCCAAACATATCGATGTTTATACTCAAAAAAGTTGTAAATGTCGTTTTGAACTCAATGGAAGTGGTCTCGAATCCTGATTCGACTATTTACAAAAAGTCACATTTCGGACTTTAAATTCAACAAACGATGCTATATTTAAATAAAACATTTAAATATATATTCGTAAAATATGCGGGTTGTTACAGACTCCCCTCCTTAAAGAAATTGCGTCCTTGCAATACTTAAGAAGAAAATAAGGAGTAACAACCACACTAAGGTATAACAACACAAAAGAAAATTTTGAAGCGAGAAGTTCACCTTATAGAGCACGAGAGAGTAAGTCCGGATGTATTCGCTCGATGAATTCTCTGGATTCCCAAGAACAATCTTTAGGATTTGCAGACCATTGAACTTTCACAAGCGGAACATCTATATTACGAAGACGTTTAACCTCCGTAGCAATGATACGAATAGGATGTTGCTCATAAGTCAAATTAGGTGAAACATCAATTTCTTCAATGACACCGGGCTCAAGAATAGAATCGGAATCTCTAAGGCATTTCCGTAGTTGAGAAACATGAAATATGTCATGAATAGCAGAAAATTGAGCCGGTAATGAAAGGCGATAAGCCACGGAACCAATGCGTTCGGTGATGGGAAATGGACCAGTATATCGAGGTGCTAATTTTCCCGATCGACTAAAACGCACACTACCCTTCATAGGTGAAACACGAATGAATACCAAATCTCCCATAGAAAATTCCAAATTCCTTCTTCAGTTATCGGCATAGGATTTTTTTCTACTTCGAGCTTCTTTCATCCTATGACGAATAAGGTCAATCTTTTATGTGGCATCACGAATAAAATCTGGACCTAAAACTAGCTTTTCACTAGCTTCAAGCCAACATGAAGGAGATCGGCATGGCCTTCTGTAGAGTGTCTCGAAAGGTGCCTTACCAATACTAGATTGGAAGCTATTATTAAAGAAAACTCAACAAGAGAAATATGATCTTCCCAACTTCCACCAAAATCAAGAACATAAGCACGAAGGAGATCTTCAAGGGTTTGATTCACATGCTCTGTTTATCCATCGGACTTAGGATGATAAGCGGTGCTAAAATTAAGCTTCGTTCCCAAAGCTTTTTGAAGACCCTTCCAAAATCCACTAGTAAGTAATGGATCATGATCTCTAACAATAGAAGTAGGAACTCCATGCAATTTAACATTTTCTTTAACATAGTGTTTGGCCAAAAGAGGTACGGTCCGATTGGACCGAACGGGAATAAAATGGGTGGATTTTGTAAGTCTATCTGTAATCACCCATAGACTGTCATGACCCGAACGAGAACGGGGAAGACCGTCAATAAAGTCCATGGAAATTTGATCCCACTTCCAAACGGGAATGTCTAAAGGTTGCAATAACCCACCAGGCCTTTGATGCTCGACCTTAACGAGTTGGCAAGTCATGCAACGCTTAATAAAGTTAGCAATATCAGATTTCATTCCATCCCAATAATAAAGTCGTTTCATGTTCGCGTACATTTTACTACTACCGGGATGAATGGTAAATTTAGAACGATGAGAATCTTCAAAAATGTCTTTACGAAGATCACTAATATTTGGCACAATAAGTCTACCAAATTTTTGAATGCCTCCACAAGCATCGATTTCAAAGTCTTTCAGACCACCAATATCATTTTTATCCCTACAACTTTGGCTTAGATGAGCCAACTCGGGATCATGCTTTTGGGCTTCAAGGATGCGGTCTAAAAGAGAAGGATGAGCCTCAAGGCTACATAAAATAAGAGATGAACATGAATCGAATTCACGATCTCGAATCTCACAAGTGGACAAAGTCTCGAGATCATTCCATTCGGATATCATCATGGAAACAACCGCTTGTCGCTTACGACTAAGGGCATCGACAATACGATTTTCCTTTCTGGGAGTATAGAGAATATCAAGATCATAAGATGCAAGGAATTCGAGCCAACGTTGTTGACGCAAATTAAGTTCCTTTTAAGAGAAAAAATACTTCAAAGATTTATGATCAGTGTAGAGAACAAATTTCTCTCCCAAAAGATAATGATGCCAAATTCTTAGGGCGAAAACAATGGTCGCGAGCTCTAAATCAAGAGTGGCATATCTAGTCTTGGCAGACTTTAATTGCCTAGAAGCATAAGCGATAACACATTCCTTTTGCATGAGAATGGCTCCCAAACCAACACGACTAGCATCGGTATAAACAATAAAGTCTTGGTTCCCTTTAGGAATCACAAGAATAGGAGCATCGGAAAGGAGTTCTTTTAATTTCTGAAAAGAAGCTTCACATTTGTCTGACCAAATGAACTTAACTCCCTTCTTTGTCAAACTAGTAAGAGGTACGGAAATTTTAGAGAAGTATTTTATGAACCGACGGTAATATCCCGCCAATCCAAGAAAGCTACGAATTTCCATCACACTCTCTGGTCTCTTCCAATTTTGAATCGCCTCAATCTTTGAAGGATCCACGGAAATTCCGGATTCAAAAATAATATGTCCTAAAAATTCACACGGGATTGCCAAAAGTGGCAGTTAGAAATTTTTGCTTTCAGTTGATTGCTCCAAAGAGTTTCCAACACAATCCGAAGATGTTTTTCATGCTCTTCCTCGGTTTTAGAATAAACAAGAATATCATCTATAAAGATGAGAAAAAATCGATCAAGGAAGTCTTTGAAAACCTGGTTCATAAGATCAACGAAATAAGCTGGAGCATTCGTTAAACCAAATGGTATAACAAGCCATTTATAAGATCCATAACGAGTACGGAACAATGTCAAAGGAATGTTATCCTCTGCAATACGAAGCTGATGAAAACTGGTTGCTAAGTATAACTGTGAAAAGACTCTAGCACCATTAAGTTAATCGAATAGATCATCGATCTGAGGCAAGGGATATTTATTCTTGACGGTGAGATCATTAAGCTTGCGGTAGTCAACGTAAAGCCTAAGTGTACCATCAGATTTCTTCACAAAGATAGCTAAAGCTCCCCATGGAGAGGAACTAGAATGAATAAACTATTTTGCTTCCAATTCGGATAATTGTTTACGCATCTCCTCATTTTCCTTATTGGACATACAATAAGGAGGACGAGTAATAGGTAGAGATCCAGGGATTAGATTAATTCTGAACTCAATTGCTCGCTTAGGTGGTAATCTTAAACATGCTCAAAGATGTCGGGAAATTCACAAATAACGTGAATGAGGGAAATGACATCTTCCTCATCATCATTATCGTCATCATGCAGATTTAGAGAATATAAGGATGCTACCGAATTGGAATCCGAATCTTTAAGAACAATAAAAATCTGCTTAACAGATTGGGGATGTCGAAGATGGATAGTCCTCTCGGGACATAGGATGTGGGCTTTATAACGATTAAGCCAATCCATTCCCAAAATCATTCTGAAACCTAAGTAACGCATAACATGCAAATCGGCACGGAAAGCATAATCACATAAAATATTCACGACATCTTTACAAAGTAAACTAAGTGTTATAGTTCCACCAACCGGATTCGCAATTCTCAGTGAAGTCATCAAGCCCATAACATTTAAAGACAAAGTATCAACAAGTTCTTTTGATATAAAAGAGTGAGATGCACCCGTATAAAAAAGAATTCGAATAGGATGATCATGAAACATAATAATGCCATCAAGGGCAGAATGAGAAATACCTTGACTAAGAGAAGTGTTACTAGGGGCTTGCACAACATTCAGCTTTCCCTCTTTCTTGCTTTGAAGTTTGGGACAGGAAGATATAAGATGACCCGAACTTTTGCAATAGCGATAATAAAGGGGTTTCAGACACCTATTTGCATAATGGTCCTTAGAACCACAATTGTAGCATTCTCCATGACTAGAGGTAGGAGTCTTTGCTACCGAAGTTGCTTGCTTTCCTTTCTTGTTGGGATTAAGGTCTTTGAACTTACTGTCGAGTTGCCTCTTCTTGTTGTTGTTAAAGTTCTTCTTGGCACCGACAATTTCAACATCACTTTCTTTATCGGCCTCTTCAAGTCGAAGAGCGATATCTACAAGCTGATCGAAAGAAACTTCTAGTTTCTGAAAGTACGCGTGGATCGACAGATATGGAAAATATATTAAACTAAGTGCGGAAGCAGTTAATAGTAGTAAAGTAAATAAGAATAAGCACACCAGGAATTTTTATACTGGTTCGAACTCCCGATCTATGTCCAGTCCCAGAATAACTTCTGGCTTTAACTAACAATACCCTCACTTAACCCAGAGGAATAGGTCTGAGCAGTAGAACAGACACCTGAGCAGCAGAACATGATTTTTGCCTCAGCAGCCGAAGAGGACTTTCCCTTGCCTGAGCAGTAGAACAGGACTTAACAGAATATAAAAGTAGTTGACTCAATGTGTTCTTGATAACACTGATTTGTCTTTAAGATTACGAACTTCCTATAATCAATTCCTCAAGTATATAAAGAGTATGTGAAGATATGAAAGGAAGAATATTGCTATGAATCAAAGTATATGAAATATAAATTAAAGATTCAAAGCAATGAAGAGTATGAATGCACTAGAATAATCACAAGAGAGAATAGAAAGAATTAGAATCACAAATTGGTGATTGTGAAGTGTGTGAGAACCCCTATAAATAGTTTTCAGAGAGATGCAACTCTTAGTGAAGAGTTTCAGCCAAGAGAGGCATTATTTCAGGAAGTGCAACTCTTCATGGAAGAAAATGTCCATTCAGAATTTTAACCGTTGAAGCCCGGTCAGTCGACTGGTCGATTCCGGTCAGTCGACTGGTCGATTCCGGTCAATCGACTGAATTTGAAAATTTAAAAATATTTTATGCACAGTCAGTCGACTGGGCATGCACAGCCAGTCGACTAGTTGTGCGTATATTGCACAGTGAACTTTGTTTTTAAAGAACCATAGAACACTAAACCTTGAGGATTAATTTTAACTTATGTCTAAGACTCAACACATATAATAATTACTTTAAGCATAAAGTTGAAGTCTTGATCCTATGATGTCTTCTTTTTGTCATGTATGAGTGCATATTCTTTTTTAGCTTCTGAACCGTTTTGTCATGAATCAAAACTGGTGATTCAACATTCTCCCCCTTTTTGATTAATGACAACCTGTATATATCTTAGATAAAGAATTTTCTCCCCCCGAAAATATGACATCTTTTTCCTGCATCAAATATGTTAGTGCACACACTTTTTCTCCCCGTTTGTCATCGACAAAAAGGAGACAGATTAAATAAAATTTAGTGTATAACACACAAATAGACACATAACAGTACACATAGATAAACAGAGTATCATAGTACATGAGATGAATAAAAAAACATAACCAACAATAATGAGACTACTTACTACAAGTCTCACAATGTTTACCAGAGTAGTTTGCAAAGATAATAATTTGAACAAAGAATAAAATTCCATCAAATCTTACCAACAAGAGATAAAAGCTTACTCATCTCGATCCCAGTCATATTCCTCTGTATGCTCCTTTCCAGGTCTTGATGTGTCATGTCCACTACCACTTGGTCCGCTAGTATCGCTTCCGGTATGTTCCTCGGGAAGTAGACCATGTGAATCTCGGTGCTGGTCGCTTACCATGTGCTACGGAAGAAGCAGTCGTGGATGAAGAACATGAAATCGCATCCTATAGTATAAAGAAGAACCCTTTGATCTTGTCTAATTTTTTATCAACTTTCTTCAAACGAGTTCCTAGTATTTGTTGATTTCTAGATAGGATTTCTATGGACTCTCGAGTACTAGCCGATGTTGCAAGACAAATTTCTTCTTCTTCTTCTTCGGGTTGGGGTGTTTTCTCCCGAATGATTGATCCACCCGATTGTCGTTGTTGGTGTTGGCGATGCCATTCTTCAAATGAGATAAATGCTGGAGGAGCTGACGGTAGTTTCATGAGACTCAATGTGCGAATGTTTATAACTCCAACGGAAGAAGTTTCAGATTTCGGTTGAGGTGCACCCACATTTAAAAGTAATCTCATTATATATTCTCTGAAGTAAATGGTTCTCATATTTCCATTGTTGAAGGAGAGAAATTCATCCAATATTCTCCGTAGCCAATTAACTTGAGTTCCTTCCCATACTGCATATAGTGCTTTGAAATTTTTCGGGTAGATAAGTTCATATGACCCGGTTCTCGGAAGAATACTTCTCATGAATGCTTTGTGAAGAATTCTTGCTTTTGGTCGAAGAAGAATAGATTTTTGTTCCGTCATATTATCACCCATGAACTTATGACTAACTCGATCTCTTTGTTGAATATTACAATCGACATTGTCTAGAGGAATACCTTGGTTAGGTGATTGAAGTATGTGCACCATCCGATCTAAGGAGAAGAAGACTTGATGCCCAAAAACTAAACTCCAAACACAATCATCCCTATTTGATGGACGTTGATGAGGAAGATTTAAATTTGCATAGAAGAGCTTCACCATGAGATGATTAATCTTGTGAGAATTGATATTCATGTCGAGAAGATATTCCAATTTGGATCTATGCAAAAGATCTTGTAATCCGTAAGCCGCAAAATCATTGTAGACCATGAATGAACCTTCAAAGATCCGTGAATTTTCCATTTTATGCCATCTTGCAATCGCGACATCGTTATATAGCCATTGTGCGATTTGGCTATCGGTAGGTCCGGCGGAGGAGGAGCTTTGCCTATGTCTCTTTGTAGGGGCCATTTGAAGAAGGATTTGGTGAAAGATTTGATTGGATTTGGAATTTAGGGTTTTTCACAAGAAGGATTTGGGTAAAAAACTGAGAATGGTAAAGTGAGAGTGGAGTAAAAAGTAATTATAAAAGGGAATCGGAAATATTTTCTTACAGCCAGTCGACTGGACGAATGTAGTCAGTCGACTGGTGCACTAAAAAAACACAAATTTTATACAGCCAGTCGACTGACTGGTTTTCCGAGAGTTTGGTTTCCCTGTAATCAGTCGACTGAGTCTGAATATCAGTCGACTGACTGGAAGAAATAAATACACAATATATTTTTTGAACTATATTTCAAGAATACACACAATTTTATTTCATGAATATATTTTAAAACAATGACAATGAGCATACTTTGTGTAAAAAATTAGAAATGAGAGTGTGAGTCTTCCGATTCTTCTCCCGGTTCAATTTTTGTATTTTCAGCAAATAGTTTTATAGGTGAACATTCTTTTTGAATTGGCGGGTTACTCGTTCCTCCATGTTCCCATGAATTCGATCCTCCATGATTCCATGAATTTGGTCCTCTACGTTCCCATGAATTCGGAGATACATGAGGGCGTTGAGGTGAGTGAATATGTGCGTTTGTGTTGATGGGGGATGAACCACATATTTTTGCAGCACATCGTTCAAGAAAACTAAGTCTCCTACCATGACTCTTTTGTTCATAATACATTTCACGCTGAAGTTCAAGTGTTTCCCTCTGATAGTGATGCAAATCATCTATCTTTTCTTTAGTAGTTGGGGATGGAAATAGTTTCTTCGCGTGCGTTTATTTTCTGGCGTATATCCCGTATGATGGCTTTGCGGTGGACATATCGGGATATAAGCAGGAGTCGGAGTTGGAAGTTCTGAAGACCCAGAACTTGGAGTTTCAAAATTAATTGAAGAATATCCAGACGAGTAATGAGAGGAAGGCTCATCTGAAGTTGATCCGGCCATGGTATAGATAAACAATGTAAAGTTGAAAACCATGTTCGATTGTTTTTGAAATTTTTTTTGAATGAATATAATTATAGAAGATTGAAACTAAAAAAAGAATAGCTGAGATTAAATATAGAATGATTGAATTTCAACCATAAGAAAATTTGAGGACAAAAATCAAGGTAATGTGGACCATTTAAAAAACAAAACAGAAATAATCTAAAGTGAGCTATGAGCTTAGACAAGAAATATCACATAGCCTACTCGCAAAGTTATATGCATACTTACCAGGAGGTTCTGAGTTCAAATCCAAGCTTATGCAGAAAATAAACTTAACTTATTTTTTGAAAAACTTATAAATTTTTAAACGAGATGATTCCAAGTTCTCGTCTCAATTTTACAGAAGTGTTTTCATTTAAAGGCTTAGTAAAAATATCGGCCAACTGGTTTTCATAAGATACGAAATCAAGATTTATTATATCTTTTTCAATACAATCACGAAGAAAATGATGACGTATGTCAATATGTTTTGTTCGTGAATGATTGATTGGATTTTTAGAAAGGTTGATAGTGCTTAGGTTATCACAAAAAATTGTTGATTTAGATAAGTTAAAACCAAAGTCTTGAAGTGTTTGCTGCATATAGATTACTTGAGCACATGCCAAAGCTGTAGATATATATTCTGCTTCACAAGTTGAGAGTGAGACGCAATTTTGTTTCTTACTAAACTAAGATACAAGAGATCGTCCAATGAAGTGACAAGTTCCGCTTGTACTTTTTCTATCCGTCCGACATCCTCCAAAATCAGCATCACTATATGAAACTAATTTGAAAGGACATTCTTTCGGATAAAATAGTCCAAAGTCCTTGGTTTTATTAAGATATCGTAATATACGTTTCACTGCTCTAATGTGTGACTCTTTTGGATCTGCTTGAAATCGTGCACACAGACAAACACTCATCATTATGTCAGGTCTACTTGCTGTTAAGTAGAGTAATGATCCAATCATGCTTCGATATAATTTTTGGTCTATACTTTGCCATTTCATCTTTTTCAAGATGTATAGTTATACTCATAGGAGTAGGTTTGGCAGAAGTATTTTCCATACCAAAGCGTTTAATTAGATTATTACAATATTTTTCTTGATTTATAAAAATTCCATTTGTAAGTTGTTTAATTTGTAAACCAAGAAAATAATTTAATTCTCCCATGTGAGACATTTCAAATTCACTAGTCATTATTTTAGAAAATTCCTGACATAACTCTTCATTAGTAGAACCAAAAATAATATCATCAACATAAATTTGAATTATTAAAATATCTTCTTTCTTTTTCTTAATAAAAAGAGTTTGATCAACCTTCCTAATTTCAAAACCAGAGTCTATTAAATAACTTTTTAGACGATCATACCAAGCACGAGGTGCTTGTTTTAATCCATATAACGCCTTTTTAAGTTTATAGACATGGTCTGAAAATTTTTCGTGAATGAATAAGGGAGGTTGTTCAACATAAACATTTTCTTTTATAAAGCCGTTTAGAAAATCACTTTTAACATCCATTTGATATAATTTAAAGTTATGAAAACACGCATAGGCCAATAATATACATATTGCTTCTAATCTAGCGACTGGAGCAAACGTTTCTTCGTAGTCAATTCCTTCTTCCTGATTATATCCTTGTGCAACTAATCTAGTTTTATTCCTAGTTATATTACCATGTTCATCAGCCTTATTTTTGAAAACCCATTTAGTACCAATAACTGATTGGTCACTAGGCCTTGGAACTAAATCCCAAACGTTATTTCTTTTGAATTGGTTTAGTTCTTCTTGCATAGCGATAATCCAATAGTCATCAGTTGAGGCTTCCTTAATATTTTTAGGTTCTATATTAGAAAGAAATGCTACGTGGCCCATTTGATTTAATTGATTTCTAGTTCTAACATTTGAATTAATTTCTCCTATGACATTTTGAACTGGATGATCTTTTAATATCCTTGGTGGAGATCTTAATTCATTATTAGGAAAATTGTTTTCATTATTGTTAGAAAAGGTAGATTCTATATTTGTGATATTTTCAGGAACATCTTCCTCATCTCTACTACTTGATATTTGTTTAAAATTTTCATCAAAAGATACATGAAGTGTTTCTTCGATGATATTAGTTCTTTTATTAAAAATTCGATAAGCTTTGCTTCGGTCTAAATATCCTATAAAGATTCCTTCATCGGATTCTGGATCGAATTTGCCAAGCTGATCTTTTGTGTTTAAAATAAAACATTTTGAACATAAAACCTTAAAATAAGAAATATTTGGTTTTCAACCATTAAAAAGTTCATAAGAAGTGTTTTTAGTTAGAGGTCTTATAGAAATACGATTTAGTACATAACATGCAGTTGCAACTGCTTCTGCCCAGAAATGTTTGGGTAATGTGCTTCCATTTAACAAGGTTCTTGCACATTCTTGTAAAGTTCTATTTTTCCGTTGTACTACTCCATTTTGTTGCGAAGTACGAGGAAAAGAAAAATTATGTTTTATTCCTTTCTTACAAAATTGTTCAAAAACGTCGTTTTCGAATTCACCTCCATGATCACTCCTAATGTTCTTTATTTTTAAGTTTTTGAAATTTTGAATTCTTTTGGAAAAGACTTTGAAATTTTCAAAAGTATCACTTTTGTTTTTCATAAAAATAGTCCAAGTATATCTAGAAAAATCATCAACAATTACAAACACATATCTATTATGATTTATGGATTGCACCTGTGTTGGTCCAAATAAATCCATATGCAATAGTTCCAGTGGTTGTGTTGTTGAAATAATCTTTTTAGATTTAAAAGATGACTTAGTTAGTTTTCCTAATTGACATGCATCACAAATATGATCTATTTTAAAGTTTATTTTAGGTAATCCTTTTACTAACTCATTTTTAGAAAGCTTAGTTAAAGTTTTGAAGTTAATGTGACAAAATCTTTTGTGCCATAACCAAGGATCATTTTCTTTGGCTAGTAGACACATATCTGAATTATGATTTATTTTCATATTCAAAAAGTAAATATTTTTGTCTCTATTTCCTTCAAAGAGTAAATTTTGATTTTGATCAAAATAGCTACACTTATTTTCAGAAAAGATAATTTTGAATCCTTTGTCACACAGTTGGCTAATACTTAAGAGATTATGTTTTAAATTCTTAACTAGTAAAACATTTGAAATAAGAGGTAAACTAGATGTACCGTTATTGCTCACATCGCCTTTGCCGATGATATATCCCTTGGAATTGTCTCCAAAAATGACAGAACCCCCATCTAAGTAGATAATGTTTGATAGCATATTTTTGTCTCCTGTCATATGTTTTGAGCAACCACTATGTAATATCCATTTTCCTCTCTTTTTAAGTGGGTCCTGCAAAATAAAAAATAATATTGGTACCCACCTTTTTATAGGGTCCTAAGAGTTAGATCTTAGGAAACCAAACCCAAGAGGGTTCGGTATTCCCTTTATAAACATAATTTATATTCTTGTGTACAGATTCAATAAAGGAGTTATATATTTCTTCCAAATTAAACTTTTGTTTGTTTTAGGAATCCATATTTTTATAGTTTTCAAATTTGTCCTTTTTGAATATTTTTTAGTGATTGTGGGTTTAAAATCAATTCTCCTTTTATTTTCTATACTAGATGGAGCTATTGACTTCTTAACATAACCTAACCCCTTTTTACTTGACACTGATTGAGAACTTTCAATAATTTTAGACAAATTTTCTCTTCATTTATTAAAGTTAGAAACATTTTTAATAATATTCTCTAACTTACTTTTTAGCACAGTATTGTCTAGTTCAAGTAATTTTACTTTTGTTTTTAACTCATGATTTTCAGAGACATGAACATCATTCTTTTCATTTTGAGTTTCAATTTCTTGACTCAATAAAGTAAGTTGAGAATTAGTATTAGAGACTGGTTCTTGAAGTTTTTCAAGTTCTTCCTCTAGTATTTTCTTCTCATCTTTAAGCATATCTCTTTCGAATTCTGCTTTGTTCTGATTTTCGCGAGCTTCTTTATATTTTCTTTTGAAACTTTTTAGTGTGTTCAAAAGTTCTGAATTAATTTCTATCAGATCATCAAAGGTAAGATCACTAACCTCATTTTCTGTGGCCATGAAGCATACATTTGCTTGTTCATTTTCATTATCACTGTCACTATATGATGATGAGGAATCTGAGTCGTCCCATGTGATAGAGAATGCTTTCTTTTTGTATTTGTCTTTTCTGCCCTTGTTGGAATAACTCTTCTTTAGTTCTGGACAATTTTTCTGGATATGTCCATTCTTGTGACAGTTGTAACATTCTAAAGCTGATGCAGATGGTTTGCTTGAGAAGTTCTTTTTATCATTGAATCTATTGTTCTTTCGATACTTTAAGAACTTCTTGAAATTCTTGGCAATGAATGCTAAATTCTCATTATCTAAATCTTAGTTCTCTTCTTCTTCAGCCCGACAAGCTATGTTCTTCTTATCTTGTGCCTGTACTCTTTTAGCCTATAAATTAACTTCATAATACATTAGATTACCTATCAACTCCTCTAGTTTTATGGTAGAGATATCATTAGCTTCTTTTATAGCTAAAACTTTTCT
Organism: Allium fistulosum; assembly: GCA_030737815.1. Lineage (NCBI taxonomy): Eukaryota > Viridiplantae > Streptophyta > Magnoliopsida > Asparagales > Amaryllidaceae > Allium > Allium fistulosum. The sequence goes on from CM060904.1 coordinate 698,794,622, forward strand.
TTCCCATTCATCCGTGAGTGAGTTGAGGAGTTTTGACACAATATCAAAATCCGTATACTTTTCTCCCAGTGCTAACAATGAGTGATATATGTCTTGGAATCTAGAGTACATATCATTTATAGACTCATCTTGTTTCATTCTTAAGTTTTGAAACTGATTTTTAAGCATTGAAATCTTACTTTGCTTAACTTTGTTTTTACCTTCATGAGTTATTTTTAGTGTCCGCCAGATTTCATAGGCAGTAGTGCACATGCTAACTCTATTAAACTCATTTTTGTCTAAAGCACAAAATAACATATTTATAGCTTTTGAATTATTTGTAGCATCTTGTTTCTATGTGTGTGACCATTGTGCATATTCAGTATTTGGTATATGATGTTCAGTCTGAGTGATATTCTAGATTTCATAACTGTTTGACTGCATAAATATTCTCATTCTAGTGGACCAATAACTGTAATTTAAACCATTAAATAGTGGCGGTCGTGTAGTGGATTGTCCTTCATTGAAACTAGTATTAGTGTTGTTTTCCATATTATCAAGGTCATCCAATAACTATGCTAGCAAATGAAAGTTTATATGGACCGTGTAATATGGATATATGATAATACAGAGTATAGTGATGATAGTAATACTGTAAATAGTGCGGAATATAAAAGAAGTATAGTAAAATTACACCAGATATTTTATACTGGTTCGGAGCACCGTCCTACGTCCAGTCCCAGACTCCCTTCTGGAATTTAACTAACAACAATATCCTCACTTAACCTGGAGGAATATGTCTATACAACCCCTAAATAGCCGAACAGGGACCTGAACAACAGAACATGATTTTGCCTCAACAGCCGAAGAGGACTTCACACGCCTAAGCAGCAGAACAGGACTTCACCAATACAAAAGAATATCTGACACTATGTGTTCTTGAAAACACTGATTTGTCTCTGATAGTAGAAATTAACTTCCTATAATCAAATCCTCAAGTGTATGATGTGTATGTGAAGATATGCAAGGAAGGTGTTGCTAAGAATCGAAAATTATGAAAGTTAATTTGGAGATTCAAAGCAATAAAATGCTTGTATGCTGTTTGAATGCGAGTATGAGAGCACAAGAAGAGTACAAGAGAGTTAGAATGATTTTCGGTGAAGTATGAGGTGTTTAGGAACATATATTTATAGTAGACAGAGGGTTGCTGCCATTGGTGAAGAGTTTTGTCCAAAAGAAGCAATCATTCCCGTTAAAAGAAGGATCGCAAACTTTCGTAGAATGGAAATGTCTTTTCAAAATATGGCAGTTGTGTTCAGGTCAGTCGACTGGTCGAAGATGGTCAGTCGACTGAATTTAAAAGTATAAACGTGTATACATATGTGCACAAGTTCAATAGGCTGTTTATAGATATTCAGTCGACTGGTCGATTTTGTTCAGTCGACTGAATTCTGTTGATAATCAAAAATCACCATAGCTCATTTTGTTAGAGCACTTGCCTTCTAAACTAGTGACCCGGGTTCGAGCCCCGCTCCATGCATTTTTTGAAAACCTGATTTTGATTAAAATATGCATGCAAGTTTATTTGAATGTGAATGATGATTCTTGAGGAAAGATTTTAACAAAGCACTAAACTAGACTCTATATACATATATGAACCATACTTTGAGTCGTTGAGTCCGGATGTTGTCGTAGTCGTAGATTCGTGAATTGTTGTGTCTTGTCAGCAATCAAAACCTATGATCCAACATTCTCCCCCATTTTGATGATGACAACTCCATTTGCTACGGACAAATCTTCGACAAGCTTTCTTGACTTATCTCTCCCCCTGAATATATTCCTGTAATTGTGCTATAGATTTCTCCCCCTGAATCTATGCTATATATTCCTGTAAATAGTTAATCTTTTCTCCCCCTTAATCTGTGCTTGCATCGTTTATTCCTGCAAATAGTGTTAGAGCAATATCTTTCTCCCCCTTTGTCATCGACAAAAAGGAGAGTTTATATGATGACATAAATTATATTCCACATAAGTGTTAACATAGAACAATATAAAACAAAATAACTACTACTTATAATATAAGGTATCAAAAAAAATTTAACATTTAATGCATGCGATACCCAAAGTTCTTATAATTTCCTAATTTTAGGAAACCATACCCATTTGGGTGTGGTTGAACCTTTAAAAATATAATTTTCATTATTAACTACCATATCAAAATAATCATCAATGTATTTTTCTCTATTTTTCCAATTAACAGGAACCCAAATGCTTAGATAATTTTTATTCATATTTCCCGTCAATGATTTTGTACATCTAGAGAAATTATAAACATTATTGGTCATAGCAGTATTTGAATTTCTATTAAAATTGGATTTAGACTTTGCTTGAAATTTAGTACTAGCACTAACATTTTTATTATACATAAAAGAATATCTAGTGCTATTTCTATGATCAGTTTTATTATATCCTAAACCACTTTTATCATGTAAAGGTCTAGAACTAGATAAAATCATGTTTAAATCGTTTTGACCTTTTTTAAATTTTGTGACTTCAGTGTTAAGTTTATCAAATTTAGCTTTAAAGTTACAATTATTATTTTCAAAAGAAATATTACTATTTTTCAAAATATCAATTTGCTTGTTTAATTCAGAATTCTCCTTTTTTAACGTACAATTCTCATTTTCGAGAAGAAAAATTCGAGATTCTGAATTATCTAAAGATGATTGTAATAAATTATTTTGTCTTTTCATATCCATAATTTCTTTTGAAAAAATTTCTTTTTTTTTCAAACATAGTATTTTGTTCATCTACAAAATCTTTAAGAGCCTCAAAATTATTTTTCAAAACACCATGTTGATTTTCTAAATCTAATTTCTCATTTTCACGTTCAACAGATTTCATCTTTTCTAAAATAATAAAATTAAGCTTTGAAATCTTATCGCTTATACTAACTAATTCATTATTATCTTTTACTGAAATTTGTAAATCAGAAAGTACCTTTTTGTAGTCCTCATTAGTGGCTTTGACAGGTATTTTTCCTAATGTATTTCGACTGGATCGTTTTCTGGCCATTATTCTATGATGTTGTGACGATCGATAGAATTCCAGGCTCGATACCAAATGAAAGTACGTGTGGATCGACATATATGGAAAATATATTAAACTAAGTGCGGAAGTAGTTAATAACAGTAAAGTAAATAAGAATAAGCACACCAGGAATTTTTATATTGGTTCAAACTCTCGTTCTACGTCCAGTCCCAGACTAACTTCTGGCTTTAACTAACAATACCCTCACTTAACCCGGAGGAATAGGTTTGAGCAGCAGAATAGGATTTTTGCCTCAACAGCCGAAGAGGACTTTCCCTTGCCTGAGCAGCAGAACAGGACTTAACAGAATATAAAAGTAGTTGACTCAATGTGTTCTTGATAACACTTATTTGTCTTTAAGATTACAAACTTCCTATAATCAATTCCTCAAGTATATAAAGAGTATGTGAAGATATAAAAGGAAGAATATTGCTATGGATCAAAGTATATGAAATATAAATTAAAGATTCAAAGCAATGAAGAGTATGAATGCACTAGAATAATCACAAGAGAGAATAGAAAGAATTAGAATCACAAATTGATGATTGTGAAGTGTGTGAGAACCCCTATAAATAGTTTTTAGAGAGATGCAACTCTTAGTGAAGAGTTTCATCCAAGAGAGGCATCATTTCACGAAGTGCAACTCTTCATGGAAGAAGATGTCCATTCAGAATTTTGACAGTTGAAGCCCGGTCAGTCGACTGGTCGATTCCGGTCAGTCGACTGAATTTGAAAATTTAAAAATATTTTATGCACAGTCAGTCGACTAGGCATGCACAGCCAGTCGACTGGCTGTGCGTATATTGCACAGTGAACTTTGTTTTTAAAGAACCATAGAACACTAAACCTTGAGGATTGATTTTAACATATGTCTAAGACTCAACACATATAATAATTACTTTAAGCATAGAGTTGAAGTCTTGATCCTTTGATGTCTTCTTTTTGTCATGTATGAGTGCATATTCTTTTTTAGCTTCTGAACCGTTTTGTCATGAATCAAAACTGGTGATTCAATAGTTTCAGAAGTAAAGGTTTTTTGAGGTTCTTATTCAAACCATGGATAAACCTTTGATTCTTCTTCAATGGGGTATTAATATACTTAATCCCATATTTAGAGAGGGATTTTAAAGATGAATCATAATCTGTCGCAGAAGATTCACCTTGAACAAGGTCAATAAAGCGTCGAGCTAAAGTTACTTTTTCAGCTTCCGGCACAAACTTTAACTCGAACCTTTCCCGGAATTGCTCCCAAGTAAGATCCGCTTCAACAATTTCCAAAATTAAAAGCTTATACCAATGTAATGATCTCTCTTGGAGCATACTAGAAGCCACTTGGACTCGATATAGATCCATAAGATTCATGCAAGAAAAGATGCGTTCGCATGGTCTAAGCCAAGCTTGGACTTCTATAACGCTTTCGGAATCCTTGAATGGCCTTCCACCTAAATTGGTGTAATCACTTCACAAGCGTGCAAACCCAGATTTAGGATGAGTAGGCTCAGGAATGGGTCCGGCAGCTTGGGCATTCTTTACAAGATCCAAAAGCTGTTGGGCAGAGATGAATACGCCATCCTGAGGAGTAGCACTAGATTGACCGGCACTAGGACAACCAGATCTAACCATTTCTCTTCTTTAAGAAAGAAAGAAAGAAGAGGAAAAAGGTTATTCTCAGAATGAATTCAAATAAACTAGATTGATAAACAAGGCATCATAAAAGGAAATAGGATAGAACATGTCCTAAGACTCGAATTAAATCCTAAGGCAGATTCCTAAGAGAGACTTAGGACAATGATCCTTGTCATAATATCCTATATTGTTCCAAAGTTTGGCTCTGATACCAAGCTGTGACGCCCCACCTCTATACTCACACTAGCCAAGAACACTATGGGGTAATTCCATCGACTAACACGAAGAATAAGGCTGTTGAGGAGCGACCATCTGTGTAATTGCTTTGTGCGAGTACCGATATGTCAGATAGTAGGTCATGCATTTCATTTCAAGAGGAAATCTGATATATCAAATACAAACTCAAAGCTACTACGTAGTGGCTATGTGGCCTTCGGAAACAAATATAAAATAAGCATAACATAAATCAGTCACAGATATTCATATCACTAAGGCGGAAACAGATATGAATATAACACATAAAATTGTACATCAAAGTAGTGGACATACAAGATCCACTACATCACAAAAGAATAGGTACAAGTGCTAGACAAAAGAATATGTATACATCAAGGAGTCTCTATCTCGAATGTATAAAAACAAAAACTACTAAGTTAAAGTAGTTAGCCAAAAGTCAAAAGATAGTCCCTGCTAAGAAGTCAAGTGGAAGCACCTGAAACACCTCGGCCTGACCCGAGTATTATTTAAGCAGAAAAATAATAAACGGATCAGTCTAGCTATAATTATCATGTAAGATGAGATAGGATAAGAGATATGCCAAATATATATGATAACAACAAAAATCATACAATACCTCAAATCTCCTCAAATATCCAAAAAGAATGTCATGTTCTTTAGCTTATTCACCAAATCAAAAATATTGATAGAGCTTATCAATGCAAATCACAAAAATTGGTAAAACACAAATTCTAGAAATCAATGATTAGAAATCCAGAAACATAAAAAAGGGGGGAGGCCTATCTTAAACGGGAGCATGAAAACTCACCAACACGTGTATCACAAACGGGACGCTATCCCATGGGTCGCTAATCCATAGAGCCGGTGCAAAGACGTAGTACAATGGTACGCCCGAGGAACCTGAAACTCAAATAAGCTGGAACAACGACGTAGTATAACGGTATGCCCGATGAACCGAACTCCATAAAACCCATAGGTCGCTAGCCTATAAAAGATGAGACGAAGCTCAACAGAACGGGGTACAATCCCCCACGCGGACAATGAGACGTCGCATATCGCTAGTCTAAACCTCAAAATGATCGTCATAGATCAATAAGTGTAAATTACATCAAGCTAGTAAATAGATGAGTTTAGCTTCATGTCCCATAACCGCTGGCTTAACTTAAATATTTACGAATAAATTGTAGATTTCCACTTGAAAATTGTCACAAGATTTCAATCGAACAAGTCTAAGAATTAACCGACAAAGTAAACGAAAGCGTTTCATACCACCTGTTTTGCTAAGTCGTTTAATTGGATTTCTCGTAAGAATGAGGTAAAGGTTTGTATATACTAATAGATTGGAAAACGGTTTTAAAAACGAGCTTTGTATTTAAAAGTAGTGTTGAAATCGTTTTTGTGAAAGAGTTTGAGTATTTACTACTAGTATAGAAACCTTTGTATTTTAAAGTGACCAATCATAGAAACAATTGTAAAAACAATCTATCACCAAAAATTCACATTCGACGACGTGAATTAAAACCATAAAAATCGATATCAAATCCATCAAATGGTATTCCCAAAAATCCAGAAAAGAAGTCATCAAAGTTGATAATAAATGGCAACAACCAACCGAATCAACGAAAATCGATTAAAACGGAAATTTGCATAAGAACCGGCAAATTGGTTGATTTTAACAGCGCCAGACGTCTGGTGGTTCTCTCAGACGTCTAAGCAGAAGGTCTAAATTTTTTCCAGATCACTCATATGTCTGAGCCGTAGGTCTATAATGTTTATTCCTTTGCCTCAGACGTCTGAGTGTTTTACCAGACGTCTGAGCTGAAGCTTAGGGCAAATTGCCTTGGCCAAAGATGGCCAAATCAACTCGGATGCGAACGAATGAGCGATGGTGGCTAGGGATTTATGCAAAACGACAACTCAGCCCTTTAGGCTCCTTAATACACTCCAAACAACATGTCCAAACATTCATAGTAGGATTTTCATAGATTTTAACTTCAAAATACCAAAATCGAAAAATTCACCAAACCAATTCAATTCAAAAGCAATTGGACATGAAATAGATGTTAGGAATTCATACCTAACAACAATGAAAGCTATAGACATAGATGTGAGTTCAAGAAATCACCTTTAAATTCAAAACAAGGAATGAGAAGCTTTAAAACAAAGCAAGATCAATCTCTCTTCAACTTCACTTCGAGAACCTTCAATCTATGACCAAATGCAAAGTTTTTTCTAAGTTAGGTTATAGGAAAAAATCAAGAATTGAAGAGAAATTGAGATGGAGAAGATGAAGAGCATGCTTACCTAAGCTTCTCCTTGATTTTGGAACTTGAATTTGAATTTCCTAAGAAAACTAGGGCTTAGGAATTTTGATTTCCCCTCTTTTCCCCTATTTTTCCTTTTGCTTGAGAGTGTTAGGAAATTATGAAAGGAATGAATGAAGAGGAGTGGAGTGGGAGGTATTTGTTAGAAGGTTTGGGTGCTCTTATTGGGTTAGTAGGCTAGAGCACAACCCAAAGCCCAAACAAAATACCAAAATCCTAATAAACTCCAAACATATCAATGTTTATACTCAAAAAAGTTGTAAACGTTGTTTTGAACTCAATGGAAGTGGTCTCGAGTTCGAATTCGGCTGTTTATAAAAAGTCACATTTCGGACTTTAAATTCAACAAATGATGCTATATTTAAATAAAACATTTAAATATATATTCGTAAAATATGCGGGTTGTTACATGTACTGTGGCGGGCGGTACCCCGGTAGCCCTGTCATTGTATGGAATCCAATATCCACTACAAGCCTGTACGATTTTAGTTGTATACCAAATATTGCTGAAATGTGAGATGCAAGCATTTCAGCTATTTTATATTTTATCTTCTATAGACACTATTATGATATCAGATGATTTGATATAAAAATGTTTTGGTTATCGTAAGGTAAAAACCCATCGTATTTATGTGTGGTGTAGTCTTACGAGATACCTTTGTTTTTCAAAGAATTTTTATAACAGTAATAATTCAAATTGAGTGTGTTTTCTCACGCTGGTTTTCCAGACTAACTCGGGTGTTATTTTATTATAATGCTCGGGTCAGACTGAGTAACATAGATTCAGGTTAGGATGCTATGGAGCTCAGGAGACGAGCTAGAGGAGTCTCAGGCGTATCCCACATACTTGGTTATATTCCGCTGTGTTTGTATGCTGTATATTCAGCACTTGTGAGGACAGGTTATTATAATTGTCCAGATTGACTGTTGACTGTTGTACTATGATGATTGTATGTATATTACAGTTAAAATTTCTTTATATAAGATCTGTTATTATATATTATATTTTATTCCACCGCGATTGTGAGATTCTGTATTGTTGTTTTTGATTTCTTCTTCTATCCTCTTCTTTCTCTTAGTTATTCGTTTTTTCGTACAATTTGTGTTGGATATGTGAGATTTAATGTCTGCTCAAAGGGTATGGATCGGCGGGTCACTACATCAACATTGTTCTCAAGTCAAGAGAACTATGTAAATTAGCCACATAGATATTTTCTATTTGACCTCAGTTATATTGACCAACAGAAACCATCGAGTTAGTTATTCCATAGTTATCCAATAACTATAAGTACGTAACCCCTTGGTGCCCCAGTAGCCATGAGTAATACACTGTCCAACATTTGGAGAACGTCACGTACTATAGTCTCAATGGATATATCGATATCCAATCTCGATACATATTGACTAGGAATATTTAAAATGGTATATTTATTTTCATTGTGATGAATTACTCATGGTTACAACACTTTGTAAATATTATCACAAAACATACAATTTATGGATTTTCTATTAAATATACTTCTAATTAAATTAATTAATTAATATATAACACATTATTTCAAGTATATAATAGAAAGAAAATGCCTTTTATTTTGAACAAGATTGGTTATCGAGTTAGACATATGCAACAAATTACCTAATTGCCCATATGACATGCCCATAACTCTATCAATCTCCCACTTGCACTTGGGGTAAATTATGGAATCTCATTCCAACTTCTCCAATCATTTTTATCAAAACCAAATGGGTCAGTCCCTCTGTTAAAGGTTATACTATTATGTTTTAATTTTCTGCTTTGTCAATCAACTTTCTTCAATGCCGATAAAATACATTTATCATGTAGAACAATTCAGAGTATGTTTCTCGACTTCTTGTGAGTTCTAAGTTATGTTATGAACCATATCATGACAGCGTTATCATATAACAATGTTATAGGATTCTCAATATTTGGAATCACCTTCAGCTCAGTTATAAATTTGTACATTTATATTTATATATACAGCTCGGTTATAAATTTATGCATTTATATTTATATACATTGCTTTAGTTGCGGCACTATTCAAGGCGATGTGGTTAGCCTTTTTCATTGAATCAGCCGTATTCATTCATTTGGAACATTTCCAACTTAAAGATTCTTAACTCGAATTTATTATTGACATATTATACTCAATATCACTTATGAAAATTCAAGTTCGAACACTCCTTCATTTGGAATTTGTTGTTTCTATGAACAATTCTCTATTATTTCATAAATATATAAGAAAACTTCAAACAATAATTTAGTGATATCAGTTTGGATTTGATATTTGCTTCATGTATTAAATATAGAAACAAATCATAATATCATAGACAATATAACATGTATGATAATTATGATTGCCAATTACATAAAAAATTCTTCTTATATGTTCCGTGTTAAACATTCTAATAAGATGTCCTTGCATATTGTTTGGGACATTCCCAATTTCTTTTATACTTAGTATAAAAGACATCATTGACAAATCCAATATCAAGTATTAAAATAAGTAAGGCTAATTTTAACATAAGTACATCGTAAAAAATCGGCAACATGTCGTTTATATATAGTTTAGAAATATCAATGTACCTTTTAACGCTCTTTCTTAAGGACATATGCTTCCTTTGTACTTTGATTGATAGTCAACCTATTTGATATTTCTATCAAAATACTTGTTCAATTTCGATGCTTTTTTGGCTGATACTTTCATATCCGTTCTTGGATCGTAAACTCACCAACCCAATATCACTCCCACTAACTTCAAGTCACCTTGATTATTATGTGCAAACAGTTTAATCTAAATCATTATTTATAATTTTTGTTTCAACATATACATACCAATACACAAAGTCATATTAGTCGATAATTTTGTAAGTAATATCTGAACCAACTCAAGTATATTGAATGGTGAATCTATTACAGTGATATCAAAAATTGAAATTAATGATGTTATTCTTATCGATGTGCTTTACTATATTCAAACTACATTTGTCCTTCTCTTAAAGACACATTTGCGGCCAATGGATCATATCCCTTTGGGTATAATTATCAGAATCATATTTTGATAGTGCACTTAGAATCTACTTTGAATTTGCTCATCGTACCATATCATAGAGTCAATATTCTTAATGGTATAATTAAACAATTAAGGATTATTTATTCTTGACATTGACAAACACTCATAGTTTTTCTTTAATGTACAAGAATGCTCATTAGACATTGTAATGTATTATGTTAATTTAGGTTTAGTCAATTTCATTTCATCCCTTGTAATTAGTTTTACCCTTGGATCATATAAAAATTCATTCTATACCAATAATTTCTTAAAGAAATTCCTTTGCTGTGAAGTTGGTTATTCTTGAAACAATAGTTGTTGCTCAATGCAACAGAATGAGCATTCATAAACATTATATGATTTACCTTATATAAAACAGATTTAATATTCGTTTACAACATTTATGTTCACAACTTAATTTAGTTATCCAATGACTATTATACCCAAACTTCTTTTGGTGTAATTCATAAAAAATCCCTCACGTACAATTATTACGTGCAGTATTTCAACTCATACAACCTCCCAACTCCTTGGCCTATGATATTTAGGAGTTTCTTATAACCCCTTGTCTCGTATGGTTTTGTAGAATGTTCTTTGGATGATATTAGGTTTATCCTTATGTACTACTCTTAAATACATGCCTTATGGAAAGAATTTATCTCAACTTCACTCATCATTAATCGTGCTTTGTCAAACAAAGTTTGGTTACCCCTTATCAATACATCATTATGTATTTTAAGGAGGAGTTACCTTTAAGATTGAATTTTTGTTCATATTAGGTACATATGGAACTCTTTCCAATATACTCCTCCATTCGATCAAATATAATCATTTCTTTTGCATGTTATATTATTTATTTCCGTTTTATATTCTATAAGCATATCATAAATTTATACATGTGTATCAAATACACATGTCCATGTCTGTGACATCTCATAGGTGAATATAACGAAGTAAGTGGAACCATTTTAGTATTAATAGACTTACGATTGTATACATTTATATGTATCAATCCAAAGAGTTCATCAACTATGATGATGCTTCCACTAAATGGATGCATAACCCTTAATTGTTTGAGACGTAATTAACTAGTATCATATGATTCATAATCATATGATAAAAATTATTTCTCAAAACTACAGCTTAGTCTATAATTCCAAGAGAATTGTAAGTAATTTTAGATATTTCTGTATTTTCTAATGCATCACTTTTGTTATGAAAACAAATACCACATTATAGTTTTATTTCGTGATGAATATTCATAATATTCACATTAAAATATAACTATGTATATTTTTCGACCAACACCGAAAATAGTCATTATTTCATAAACAATGTATAGTATGTTTTATGAAAACAATTTTCGTAACTTGATGCAATTACTAAGTACTATATGGCATGCTATCACTATTTACACCATTACTAGTAGCATACCGAATTCGGTGGTCCATCATCCACTTAATATAGATTAATTATTGGGGCATTTCACTATAAGGACAAACTTTGCAGTCCAATTAGTTTCTAGGACACACATCCATAGAAATTAATTTCAAGACCAAAGTCAGCAGGATAATTACTTTTAAGGACAAAGTCAGCAGTCTAATTACTTTCAAGAACATAATTTCATAGGTTTTTAGGCCTTAGAAACAAATTATTTTGCATTTTGTCCTTAAAAGTAATTATTTCAGTTGTGCGTCCTAGAAACTAATTGCACTAGCTAAAGAGGCCCTTGTGGCTAATTTCCACTTAATTATTTCATGTACTACAAGTTGTTTACAGTAGAGTGTTCTTTAATCAAATATCTTGAACTCAAAGAAATAATTTCTTAGAAAAACTTTCTATATGAATATGTATTTTGGAATAGAAATCAAAATTCTCATTCCAATATTAAGTATCAATTATTATTATTACAATTCTCGTTCCCGATGTTTCTTTATGAAGAAGAAGTGACTATTCACTCTCTTCATTCCAGTTGTACCTTAAATCACATCTACTCTTGTACGCTCATTTTTCTTCCTAAATTGTCGAACCATTCAAAAGAAAACCTTTACTATAATATCATAATGAACTCTATACAAAAGCGCATTCAATTATCCTTTAACATTTAAGGATATCAAATATATTACATGTTTGCACAAAAAATGGACAAACACCTCAAAGTCGTATGATTTAATTGATTTTATGTTGTTCTTAGTGATTTGGGCGATTTATGCAAATATATGAAAAGCAGGGGCTAAACTGTAAAAGACACGTAGATTTATAGTGGTTCAGCCAGAATGTGCCTACGTCCACTTTATATATTATTTCTCCTTTCTTGTTCAGATTACAAGTACAAAGCTTTGATACAAGTATCTGAAAGTTGTTTGAAAGTTCTCTCCGTGCTTGAGCTCTCCAAACTTGTCCGTTTGTTGTACCCCTACCCCTCTATTTATAGAGTGAGGTTGGGGGTAGGGGTCTTGGATGTACATAGCTGCTGGTGGGCCTGGGCCGATGCAATCTGGCCTGGCAAGGTCGGTCTGGAATGTCTTGATTCGGCAGTACTGTGGTTCGGTTTGAAGTTGGTTCGGTTTGGAGTTTTCGGCAGTGGATAGGACATGTGTTGGTTCGGTAGCGAGGTGGGAGATAGGTTGGACCGGCAAAGCTTGGTAGTGGAGTTTGGACCGACAATGCTTGGTAGTGTAGTTTGGACCGGCAATGCTTGGTAGTGGGGTTTGGACCGGCAATGCTTGGTAGTGGAGTTTGGACCGGCAATGCTTGGTGGAAAGATGGTTTGGCGGAAAATACCCTCAACATTTCACTTTACGTAAACTGATCAATAACTGACATTTCAACGGTCAAGTCCTTAGATCTATCTTGGTGTATTAGTCTAGTGTTACATTTAACATAATACGACCTTTATTGTAATCAATCAAATAAAATACTCGATCTCACATGCAGTTTATTTTTTTGCTTCGAATAAACTAATTTCATTGAAGTATCGTATGTTACGAACTATGACCGTTCACCATATAACATTTACATGCGATAGTATATGGATCAAATATCCATAGTCTTGTATTGCTTTTGAGTTTGGAACTCATAGAATGCAATACATGATCTCGACCAAATAAATGTGCAAGTGTTCGAATCACGACGTATTAAGTTGTAAAACTATGCACTTGCATAGTGATTCCACTAAATATAACATGGTGTAATATATACATGAGTAGACATTGGGATGTATATCTACTATGCATATACTAAACATATATATATTGCATTGTTAAGTTATTTTATATAAATATAATATATAATAATTTTTAAACTTTTATTACGTATTGAAATTCCAGCTTTATAAATTTCTAGTTATAAACATTAAACTTTAAGTTGTTCATATTTAACCTATGATTTAAAGTTTCCACAATATATTTTAAAAACATGCGTAATTAACTTGCCATTTTAAAAATTTCTATACAATGATGTTACATATTAAATCTTTCATATATAACTTATCTTTCAAAGTTTTCGTAATTGCTTAAAACTTCCATACATATACATTAAATCAATTTTAACAAAATGAATATTTAAATTATAGTATATACACACATGCATGTATTAAATATCTTCAAAATCTAATGTATCTTATAATAATAATATCTATTACCAATTTAAACAAAGTGTGGTAACACTACAAATTTACACACACACACACACATACATACATACATACATATATATATATATATAAAATGACTATATATACATTATAAGCTTGAAATGGAATTTATTGTATCTAGTTAATAATACAATGTATGATCATGAAAGTCATCATCCAATTTGAAATATGAAAATATGTAAATAAATATTGGCTAAATTTTTAAACAATTTTGGATCGATTTCAAATATGAAAAACATAGTATTAGGCCATAAACAAAATATATTTTTTAATTTAAATTTTTACATATTAACCTATGAAAAATATTTCCATGGCCGAAAATTATTTCATACATATGGATTGATTTTTATTTTAGACAATTGCTCTTGTAAGGTATTAAAGACCTTTAATTGACTGTTAAATTATATTATTCATATAAGATTATAACAAGGCAATTGACTATATATATAAATTGTGATAACAAACATATAACAATCTGGATGAAATATAATTAACTATGAAGAGAAGTAGCATATTCATCACATCTTGATCTATTTGGTCTCCAAGATTTCCAAAATCATTACCCAAAGATGCAACCTTCGGCATATAACCATCATGAATTAAAGTAATTTGTATATTGGAAGAATGGAGGAAAAAGGGGTGTCTATGGCAGCAATTAGTGGAGGTAGCTAGGGTTTTCACTAGCCCTTGAATGAACAAAACACTTTGTAATTATAGAGGTAAATCAGAAGATATGTGGCTTAATGCCTTCCATTTATCTCTCAATAAATCACACAGATTAAAGACCATTCATCTCCTCAAATTATGACTGGCCATGCTTGCCTTTATGGAATGAATTTGTGGCCTATAATTATTCAATTATTTGAGTATTTAAACTATTTAAAAACAAACCGATGTCATACATATCAATATTTACGCATATAATAATTATATGTACGCTCAAATAACTACTAAAAACTTCCTAAAAATTTCCAACGGCTACGATGCTTACTAAAAGCACCCTAAATACCAATAATTAGTATTTTTATAAATATTAATTAATTCGATCAGTTTATAACCAATATAAACTAATTAAATCGAGTGGTATATTAGAAACCAAAATAGATTCGCTTATGCAACTTATAGGTGTAAATTAAATCAGTGGTTAATATTTAACAATTTAAATATTAACATTGACATGTCACCTTAGCTAGTAGTGTGACAGTTTGGTCGAATTTATCGTCTTTAGATCTTTCTGGTAAAATTAAATTTTATATATCTTAAGCGGTACCAATAGTGACAATAATTAATACATGTTCTCTTTGCCAACACCATATCACATTAGGATGTACAGAATTCGGTATTGGTGAACACTCTCATATTATCCACATTCAACATGGGTAGTGTGACGCCCCACCCCGGGACCCACATTAACAAAGAGTATTACTGGGTAATACTGTCTGCTAATGCGGAGAATAGGGCTGGTTAGGAGCGACCATTTATAGTCTAGTCTTAAATATCTATTGAATACGTCGATTAGTGCTCTATATTTTTTTCCTTTCTCAAGTGGATCGACATATCCAATAAATGCTTAATACAAAACTACAGGTGGCTATAGGATCTATCAGAAAAAAATACAACAACTCAAATGCATAACACATCACAGAACAACAAACAGATATATATATATACACATATATACTGATACATCCCAATACAATACAAATAATATATAATAAGTGGTATGATGACCACAATATACACACGAGTCAAAACAATATACATATCAGAGCAGTGACAGAAAGACTGTTGATTCATGAGTTTTGATTCATGACACAAGCTTCAGAGATCATACGATGAAATACAAAGAGAATACTATACGAAAGCGACAAAAAGAGAATAAACGTATATTATGCACTACAAAGGAGACAAGACTACAATCCAGAGATTAGTATGAATATTTTATTTTATTGAGTCTTAGAATATTGTTAAAATCATTCCTCAAGTAGTCACACACACACAAAAATTGATTTATATTGATATATACGTAAATTAGTGTGTGCTGTGCAATTGACTACAGGTCGGCTGACCGACCAGAAACCTCGGTCGACCGACTCTGTGTCAAATGCACAGATATACATTTTTCTATGTACGGGTTTGAAACTCAGCTGACCGACCAGAAACCTCGGTCAACCGACCTGAACATAACGGCTAGTTTTCTGAAGAGTTGCGATTGTTCATGAAGAGGAATGTCCTTCAATCCAAGAGATACGGACACAACTTTTTGATTGAAACTCTTCATGAAAGATTGTAACTATTCTACAACTATATAAACATGTTCAATTCACTTCTACAACAACCAATTCTTGTTTATAATTCTGAAATCTATTCTCTATTCATTTCTGCAAATAAAAGCATTCATTCTTATTTAATATCACTAGAATCTTTGATTTAATTCATATACTTCGATTCTACGTGATTATCTTCCTTCTAAATCTTCACACACATATATACTCTTGAGGATTTGATTATAGAAAAGTTGTACTATCAAAAGACAATCAGTGTTATTCAGAACACATTCGTCAACAAACTATTTGTATTAAGTTGAAGTCCTCTTCGGCTGTTGAGGCGGAAAAATTCCTGTTCGGCTGCTCAGGTGTCGTATACCTATTCCTCCGGGTTAAGTGAGGGGTTTAGTTTAAATCCAGAGGGTATTCTGGGACTGGACGTAGAACGGGAAGTTCGAACCAGTATAAAAATTCCTGGTGTGCTTACTTTAATTTGTACTTTACTGTTATTACCAGTTTCCGCATTAACATACCATATTACACGATCCTTAGTACTACACGTGCACTTACATTTGGTATCAGAGCAAGGTCATCTTATAACCATCACAAAGTTATTTGATATTTATTTATCTCTAGTAATATGGCAACCACACAAATTAACGATGTTAACACTCACACTAATTCTAGTTTCACAGAAGGTCAATCGACTTCACGACCTCCACTTTTCAATGGTATAAATTACAATTATTGGTCAACTAGAATGAGAATCTATATGCAATCAAGTGGATTTGATATCTGGAATATTATACAAAGAGAATACACAATTCCTACTGGAGAATATTCGACTTAGAGTAACACACAAAAACTAGATGCTACATCAAATGCTAAGGCTATGAATATTTTATTTTGTGCATTAGATAAAAATGAATTCAATAGAGTTAGCATGTGCACCTCCGGCTATGAAATTTGGAGAACTCTTAAAGTTTCACATGAAGGAACGAACAAAGTTAAATTGAGCAAAATTTCTATGCTGAAACATCAATTTGAAAATTTTAAAATGAGGCCAAATGAATCTATAAATGACATGTACTCTAGATTTCAGGATATTTATCATGCTTTATTATCACTAGAACAAAAGTTTACTGATTTTGATGTTGTTACAAAAATCTTGAATTCTTTAACGGACGAATGGGAACGAAAAGTCCTAGCTATTGAAGAAGCAACTGATTTATCAACATTAAAACCAGAAGAGTTGATAGGTAATTTAATGTCCTATGAAGTAAATTTGCAGGCAAAACGAAATGGAGCACAAGAAAAGAAAAATGTAGCATTCCAAGCAGAAAAAGATGATTCCGACTCAGATAATGAAGATATGGCAATGATCGCTAAAAATTTCAAAAAGTTTTTGAAATTCAACAGAAACAAATTCAAGGGAAACAAAAATAATTCCAACAACAATTCCAATAGCAGCAAACCATCATCTTCAACAATGGAATGTTATGAATGTCATAAGAAAGGACACATGAAGAAAGATTGTCCAGATCGTAAAAAGAATAACTTCAAGAAGGATAAAACCAAAAGAAAGGCTTTTTCAGTCACTTAGGACGACACTGACTCATCATCCTCATCAGAGAGTGAAAGTGATAATGAACAAGCAAATGTATGCTTCATGGCTTCGTCAGACGATGTAAGTGATTTTACTTTTGAAGATTTAATTGAAATAAACTCTGAATTAGTAAATTTAACAAAACAACTTAAAAAGAAAAATAAGGAGTTGCAAAGAAAGTTAGATAGAACAGTTCTAGAAGTAGATATGTTAAAAGATGAGAAGGTAATATTGGAAGAAGAACTTGAAATTTCTCAACAACCGAATTCTAACTTATCTTCTCAAATTACGTCAATATCTGAGGAACTAAAAATTCAGAAAAATAAAAATGATGTTTTACTTTTTGAAAATAATAGTTTAATATCTAAAATTAAGGATTTGGAGTTAGAAAAATCTAGTCTTAAAATAAAATTTGATGATATTTCTAAAAATGTTTCTAATTTCAATAAAGGAAGAGAAAATCTTTCTAGTATACTAGAAAATTCTCAAACTTCTAACAATAAATCTGGACTAGGATTTAAGAAACAAAATAATTTTGCTAAAAGTAAAATTAATAATAAAATTAAGAAAGATATTAGGAAAACAGTTTATTCAAATACTAAAACTATTATGATATGGATTCCAAAAACAAATAATATATTGATAAGGAAGAAACATATCAAAAGTTTTATGGAAACTATTCATAATAACAAAAATTATGTCTATAAAGGGAATTCTGAACCCGTATGGGTTTGGCTTCCTAAGATCTAACTCTTAGGACCCTAAAAAGATTGGGTACCAACTTTTTATAAATTTTTTGCAGGTACCACATAAGAAGAGAGGAAAATGGATTTTAGATAGCGGTTGCTCAAAACACATGACTGGAAACAAAGAAATGTTGTTAAACATTATATACTCAAATGGAGGAGCAGTCACCTTTGGAGATAACTCAAAAGGATATATCATCGGCAAAGGCAATGTCAATAGCAACGGTACATCCAATTTACCTCTCATTACTGATGTTTTATTAGTTAAAAATTTAAAACATAATTTATTAAGCATTAGTCAACTATGCGATAAAGGTTTTAATATAACTTTTTCAGAAAATAAATGTAACATTTTTGATCAAAATCACAACATTATTTTCGAAGGAAATAGAGATAAAAATATTTATATCCTAAATATGAATGTTAATAATGATTCAAATTTGTGTCTAGTAGCTAAAGAAAACGATTCTTGTCTTTGGCACAAAAGATTTTGTCACATCAATTTTAATACCATCAACAAACTTGCTAAAAATAAATTAGTTAAAGGGTTACCCAATATAAAATTCGAAACTAAGATATTTTGTGATGCATGTAAATTAGGAAAATTAACAAAATCTTCTTTTAAATCAAAGAAAGTAATATCTACAGAACAACCACTTGAACTTTTACACATGGATCTTTTTGGTCCAACTCAAGTGCAATCTATTAATCATAATAGATATGTTTTTGTTATTGTAGATGATTTCTCTAGATATACTTGGATTTTCTTTTTGAAAAATAAAAGTGATACTTTTGATAATTTTAAAGTTTTTGTTAAAAGAATTCAAAATATTAAAACATTGAAAATTAAAAATATAAGAAGTGATCATAGAGGCGAATTTGAAAATGAAGTTTTTGAACAATTTTGTAACAAGAAAGGTATTAACCATAATTTCTCTTTTCCTAGAACACCACAACAAAATGGAGTTGTAGAAAGGAAAAATAGAACGTTACAAGAATGTGCAAGAACTTTACTAAATGGAACAACTTTATCGAAACATTTTTGGGTAGAAGCTGTAGCTACTGCTTGTTACGTACTAAATCGTGTTTCTATTCGACCATTAACTAAAAATACACCATATGAACTTCTAAATGGAAGAAAACCAAATATTTCATATCTAAAAGTTTTTGGTTCCAAATGTTTTATTTTAAATACTAAAGATCAACTAGGCAAATTCGATCCAAAATCCGATGAAGGTATATTCGTTGGATATTCGGAATGAAGCAAGGCTTATCGAATTTATAATAAACGAACTCAAATTATTGAAGAAAGTTTACATGTTTCTTTCAACGAAAATTTTAAAAATATAAATCCAAGTGTTACTATTGATTCTGATGATGAATCTACTCAGAATGAAAATAATAATACAAATGAAAATCTTGATATTCATGAAACTAATACAAACGTGACTTCTAATATAATAAAATCTCCACCTAAAATTTTAAGAGATCATCCTGTGCAAAATATAATTGGAGAAGTTAATACGAATGTTAAAACCAAACATCAATTAAATCAAGTTGGTCATGTTGCTTTTCTTTCTAACATAGAACCTAAGAATATAAAAGAAGCTTCAACTGATGACTACTGGATACTTGCCATGCAAGAAGAATTAAATCAATTCGAACGAAACGAAGTTTGGGAACTCGTTCCTAGACCCAGTGACCAATCAGTCATTGGTACTAAATGGGTTTTTAAATATAAAGCAGATGAACTAGGAAATATAACAAGGAATAAAGCTAGATTAGTTGCACAAGGATATAATCAAGAAGAAGGAATTGATTACGAAGAGACGTTTGCTCCAGTCGCCCGACTTGAAGCAATACGAATATTATTAGCTTATGCGTGTTTTCATAATTTTAAACTATATCAAATGGATGTTAAAAGTGCATTTTTAAATGGATTCATAAAAGAAAATGTTTTTGTTGAACAACCACCTTTGTTCAATCATGAAAAATTTCCAGATCATGTATATAAACTTAAAAAGGCGTTATATGGTCTAAAACAAGCACCACGTGCTTGGTATGATCGTCTTAAAGGTTATTTATTAGAATCTGGCTTTGAAATCGGTAAAGTAGATCAAACACTTTTTATTAAGAAAACTCATAAAGATATTTTAATAATTCAAATATATGTTGACGATATTATTTTCGGCTCGACAAATAAAAAATTATGTCAAGAATTTTCAACTATAATGACAAATGAATTTGAAATGTCTCATATGGGAGAATTATCATATTTTCTTAGACTACAAATTAAACAAATTGAAAATGGAATTTTTATTAATCAAGAAAAATATTGTTATAATTTAATCAAACGTTTTGGTCTGGAAAACACTGCTGCCAAACCAACTCCTATGAGTACAACGATTCATCTCGATAGAGATGAAGATGGCAAAAGTGTTGATCAAAAGTTATATCGTAGTATGATAGGTTCTTTACTTTATTTAACAGCGAGTCGCCCCGATATTATGATGAGTGTCTGTTTGTGTGCTCGATTTCAAGCAAATCCCAAAGAATCACATATGAGAGCAGTTAAACGCATTATTCGCTATCTAACTAAAACCAAAGATTTCGGACTATTTTATCTGAAAGAATGTCCTTTCGAATTAGTTTCCTATAGTGATGCTGATTTTGGAGGAAGTCGGACGGATCGAAAAAGTACTAGTGGAACGTGTCACTTCATTGGACGTTCCTTAGTTTCTTGGTTTAGTAAGAAACAAAACTGTGTTTCTTTATCAACATGTGAAGCAGAATATATATCTGCTGCTTTGGCATGTGCACAAGTCATATATATGCAACAGACATTACAAGATTTTAATTGTCATCTTGAAAAATCAATAATTTATTGTGATAATACCAGTGCAATAAATCTTTCTAAAAATCCGGTCAAT
The DNA here is from genome assembly GCA_030737815.1 of Allium fistulosum. Lineage (NCBI taxonomy): Eukaryota > Viridiplantae > Streptophyta > Magnoliopsida > Asparagales > Amaryllidaceae > Allium > Allium fistulosum. Next base: position 698,816,153 of record CM060904.1, read on the forward strand.
CACTCACGAACAAAACACATTGATATTCGTCATCATTTTCTTCGTGATTGTTTGGAAAAAGGATTAATAAATCTAGAATTTATCAACACTGAAAATCAAATAGCTGACATTTTTACTAAACCACTAAATGAAAATACTTTTATAAAACTAAGACGAGATTTAGGTATAATGTCGTTTAAAGACTTATGAATAAAAATATGCAAAAATATGGAAAAACAAAAATTATTTTATTTTTGACCAAGGCGGCACTCGAACTCATGACTTCTGACTTATATGTTAAATGTTGTAGTATAGCCACTTGGGCTATGGGTGTTTCTTGTTCCAGCTCTGGTTATAATTTGTACCATTAAAACTTAATTTTAGAATAAACTATTTTTGACTCTAAAGCATTATATATCATTCATTTACAAACAGTTTTTGTTTAAAAAGTTCTGTGATAAAAACTAAAATTTGTTTTTTAAACCACTATTTTTTTAGAAAATAAATGGTTATATATACGTACACATGTTTATTGAATAGAACATAAAATACAAAAATCTTCTTACAAAACAAAACTTGAGACAAAAATGTCTTCTAACGATGACGTCTACAATTCTGAAAATTCTCATCTTTCATACACATCCCCGGATGACGACTATTCTGATCGCATCCCCGAAAATGGTCCCCATCTTACTTTTCCAATGCCTAATCGTGTTTTAGAATTCTCCTCCCCAGATAATGACCCCCGACACAGGTGGAAACCATGGGAAGACTCCCATACAGGTTATACACCTGATAAAAAGAAAGGGAAAAAGGAAATGGTAGTATCTCCATCAACCAAACAAAAGATTGATGAAATTCATCACTACCAACAACAACAAATGAATATGCAACGGGAACTTTATTACGAACAAAAAGTCAAGGCAAGACGTTTAAGTTTCCATGAAAAGATTGCCATGAAATTTTGTTCATCTAAGAAGGATGATGTTGCTGAACCATGCAATGTATGAATGCTTGTTTCTTTTATTGCTATGTTTTGAATATCTATACATGCATCATATTGTTTTACAACTTGCTATTTCATAATTTCAAGTATTCTATTTCTTTTACATATTACATCTAGTAAGTATTCCTTTTTGTCAATGACAAAGGGGGAGAAATATATGAAAGCTAACATATTTCTTGCAGAAAAGTTGCTATATATTCAGGGGGAGAATTATAATATAGATAAGTTTTACTTTGTCACATAAGTATTGTCATCAATCAAAAAGGGGGAGAATGTTGATTCATGAGTTTTGATTCATGACACAAGCTTCAGAGATCATACGACGAAATACAAAGAGAATACTATACGAAAGCGACAAAAAGAGAATAAACGTATATTATGCACTACATAGGAGACAAGACTACAATCCAGAGATTAGTATGAATATTTTATTTTATTGAGTCTTAGAATATTGTTAAAATCATTCCTCAAGTAGTCACACACACAAAAATTGATTTATATTGATATATACGTAAATTAGTGTGTGCTGTGCAATTGACTACAGGTCGGCTGACCGACCAGAAACCTCGGTCGACCGACTCTGTGTCAAATGCACAGATATACATTTTTCTATGTACGGGTTTGAAACTCAGCTGACCGACCAGAAACCTCGGTCAACCGACCTGAACATAACGGCTAGTTTTCTGAAGAGTTGCGATTGTTCATGAAGAGTAATGTCCTTCAATCCAAGAGATACGGACACAACTTTTTGATTGAAACTCTTCATGAAAGATTGTAACTATTCTACTACTATATAAACATGTTCAATTCACTTCTACAACAACCAATTCTTGTTTATAATTCTGAAATCTATTCTCTATTCATTTCTGCAAATAAAAGCATTCATTCTTATTTAATATCACTAGAATCTTTGATTTAATTCATATACTTCGATTCTACGTGATTATCTTCCTTCTAAATCTTCACACACATATATACTCTTGAGGATTTGATTATAGGAAAGTTGTACTATCAAAAGACAATCAGTGTTATTCAGAACACATTCGTCAACAAACTATTTGTATTAAGTTGAAGTCCTCTTCGGCTGTTGAGGCGGAAAAATTCCTGTTCGGCTGCTCAGGTGTCGTATACCTATTCCTCCGGGTTAAGTGAGGGGTTTAGTTTAAATCCAGAGGGTATTCTGGGACTGGACGTAGAACGGGAAGTTCGAACCAGTATAAAAATTCCTAGTGTGCTTACTTTAATTTGTACTTTACTGTTATTGCTAGTTTCCGCATTAACATACCATATTACACGATCCTTAGTACTACACGTGCACTTACAAAGACCACAACAAAAAGGGCTAGCAGATAAGTCCATGAAGAAGCAGAATAGGCTAAGTCCATAAGGGTACCTAACCCGAAACACCTCGGTCTGACCCGAGTATAAAATACACGGGTCAGTCTAGCTAAACAAATCAGTTTATAAGGATAAGCGATAATATGAGCATATGGATACTGTGACAATATTCCCGAATGGGAAGGAATAATCTAAAGTGTATGATTACATCAAGTGATAATATGGTATCACTACACAAACGTATAATCTCAAAGGAGATAAAATACCCATAAAGTGCTAAAAGTAGCGAGCCTCATATCATCGGCATTCATAAAACATCAAATATGGTTTAGGGGAAAATCTAAACCTGCCATCTTGGCAAACCCAAAACATGCATAAAGGGATCCCATCTCAAACACACCATAAGGAAAATATATCTTCAAAGAGGAGAATTAATTCTCAAGTAAACGCCAAAAGCCAAATCTCATATAACGCTAGTGTAGGCAATTCAAATCTAAAAAATAGAACTCCTAAGAGTTCAAATTCCTGAAAGGTAATCGCCACAAATATATATCGAATGGTTCAAAGGACCAATTTCAGAAAATGGCGATACACTAGGAAAATCATAAACATCAATGAAATCATCTCAAAGATATAGCACGTGCTTATGGTCGAAGCCTGCCAAGTACTGCTCTCTCAAAATAAGGCGCCACGTCTCTTAGACAAACGTCCCGAAGGACAAATAAATACTACTCTTAGACAAACATCCCGAAGGAAAAATACGTCGCAATGACAAACGTCTCTTAGACAAATATCCCGAAGGACAAATGACCCAAAGGTCCAGTACTGGCAAATACGTCTCTTAGGCAAATGTGTCACAAACTCTCGGATAGGAACCCGAATGGTGTTAACGTGTGTCCCATACTACACGTGTAACGACCCAGAATTTTTGTCATTTGGAATTAAGATATTTAATTGATTTTAAATATTCAAAAGTTAATTTTATAAGTTAAATAACTTATGTTTTGAATATAATAATTTAATTGGATAATTAAATTGTTAATTTAATATTTGAAATTGTAGAAATAATTGGAATTTGAATTTAATGTGAATGAAAATGATTTTTAAAGTTGAATTAAATTCTATTTCAATTAGAATGATGTTAGAGAACTTTTGAAATTGAATCAAAAGTAAATTTGTAGAAATTGAATATTTTAATATTTAATTAACGTGTAAAAATAGTCATTTTTGAGACAGTCTCGGATTTCGACGAAACCAGTTTCATTAGATCCGTAATGTTATATTATTGTAGGATTTCAAATTTCGTGTCAATCGGATTTACGGTTTAGTCGTGGCAAGCTGAAACGCGTAGAAATTTATTTAAGTGAATTTTAAATTTAAATAATTCAATTTGAAAACCTATCTTCCAAATATGATCGAATTGGCTCCCGATATATATTTCATTGTGTTTGGAATAGGGATAAAACATTATAAACGCCAGGCGGCATGCTTCGATTGGAGTTCGAAAAATCTTCGGATGAATAGTGCGCGAATTTTTTTTATATGAGGCCCCAACATTTCAGAATTTTCACAAAACCCTAGAAACAGAGGTCACGGCCGCCACATTTACATTCAATGGCCGAAATCTAGTGTCGATCATCCTTCAAATCCTCCCAATCCATGCAGAACTAGACGAAGTCCTCAACTAGAAAATTGTAGAACTCGTCGAGACGAGTAAATCCAACGGTGATGATTTAAAACGGTGGAGTGGATCGTCGGCTATAGGCTCGTGTTCGTGCTTCCTTCACGCATGGAAATCAAGAAGAGTACAGCGCCGAGCTTCACGTGGTCAAGGGCAGTGGTGCCCTTTTTGATAGGCTTCGATACGGTGGTCGTTGATCGTCGTCAAAATGGTCGAGGAAGGAGCGGCAATTAGGGTTTGATGGCGGCTATAGGTTTAAACGTGCGTTCAAAACCTGGAGGGGAAGAAGATGGAAATCACGGCTAGATTTGCAGTTGCGAAAACGAATGGCCACGATTTGCATTTGCAAAAACGAACGATAGATTTGCAGGTGACAGGTTGGAGGGATCCAACTGGATTCCTCACCAGTATTGGTTTTATTTACAGATATTGATATATACGATGTTATCATATGATGTATGATGTTTGGATGCAGTGATTGATGTATTTAGTGCTGTTGCAACATTGGGCCTATTTTTGGTAAATTAAAAATGTTAAAGTGATGATTTCTAATTTAAAAAGGATTTCCAAGTGATTTTGAAAATATATGTTTTGTAAATTTTTGAATTGTTAAGGAAATGGATTTATTTTAAATAAATAAGAAGTTATAATTTTTATGTTATAAAAATTATGGTTTTTGTGAAATGGAATCAAAATGTGATTTTTGGAAATATGAAGTTAACTATTTTGTTAAAATAAGTTAAATTGGATTTTGATTTATTACAAATGGTTTATGTATAAGATTTATAAAATTGATATTTTATAAATAAAAATGGTGGAATTATAAAGGAGTTTTATAAGTGTTTAAAATGAAGTTATAATTGAATCTTATAAATAATTAAGATTTATAAATTTATGAAGTTATAAATGGAATAAATTTGTAAATAAGAGATTTATAAGTGAATTATCCTTTAAATTAAATGTTGCAATAATAATGAATTAGGTTAGAGAATTATATTCACGATTTTAGACAGTGAATAATCCTTTAAGTTAAATAAATGTTTTGATAAGTGATTTTTAAATGGAGCTAAACGGTTTGAAGGTGTTTTAAAATGTGTTAAGTATCGAATATATAGATTTGAACATTCATTGTTGAAATAGACGTTTTTAAGAAGTAAGGAAATGGTGGACTATAACACTGTTGTTATAGTAAATATTTTCGAAAGAAGATGTTTTGTATAGTATATGGGATTTATATATTTATCTAATTATCGAATCCCTATACTAATGATTTTGGGTTGTCGTAACGATGTTTTATGCAACATTCGTTTTGACCCAATAAATATGTTTAAGAAAATGTTTTCCTTAAAGGATAAAATATATACTTAATCGTGATTTAAGTATATGTAATATTTTCTAAGTGTTGAAAATAAATTGATTTGTGATTTACTTATTATTCAATAGGTATATGGAAATGTTTTCCAATATTGGAATATTGAAATGATTTTGAGAATATATCTTTATTAAAGATAATTTGAAGTGAATATTTGGCAAGTGTTTTAATTAATAAAAGATTAATTAAAAGGGCCTAGTGATTTCTTATGGTGCTAAATATTTGTTTGTTGCTTTGATAGTTAAATAACCGACTATCAAATTTGGCCATTTTAGTTCCTCGACTTTATGTGGGAACTATTTAGTCGTACACTTAGTATGTATCCATCTATGTAGGCTTGATTACCGTTTGTGTTGAGGATGTTGATTCGTGTAGTGCGGAGTATTACTCCAATCTATCGAGCTTCCTTCTTGGTCGAAGGATAGCAAGTTGAAAGTTGGAGATGTGATAAGTCTAAGAGACTTAGTTTCTCTGTGAGGTTGAGAAATGCTTTTGCATTGCTGGTGCGAAGAGACCGGGATCAGATTTATCTGAAAACCACTTCGGACCAACATTTATGCGACGATTGTGCAGGTTGGTTGTGATGATGTTGATATTTAGGATTTTCATAGTGGAGGACTGCTTGTTGATTGTTTGGGGTTAAAATCCCAATATACATCCAGTAGCAGTAGTCTCTTCGTTATGAAATATCCAATGCAAGGACTATTCGCTACTAATCCTAGGGATTTCTCGACAGGATGTGGTAGGAGAGTACCTTCGGTTGTCCTGTTCCTAGACAACTTGTATGGATGTTTGTCCGACATTGCATTTCTAAGATTACGTACATTGGTTTTTACAAACGTACATCAGTTGGTGGCGGAGAAGGCAACTTCTCTTATCTTAACACCCTCCCTGAGACATACGAGCTTAAGGGTTGTATTTTTGTGAAAGGCATTAGTAGTCAACGGAAATGTAACAACTCGATCTTTCGACGCTTGAAAGTCGACATTAATACGTCCACGGTATCAAATGTCGCACAATCGAATGCCGGAAAACCGTATTGTTAGGGTTGAAAAAGAAGAGGTAGAAGAGGTCAGAAGAAAAGAAGAAACAGAAACAACATCAGAATCTCACATTCGCAGTGGAACAATATATAATAGATGAATGAATAACCTTTATAACAAAAACTATATCAGTTTATACAATACATCATCAGAGTTTACAACAACAACGCACATCACTGGACAGTTATATAAACTTGTCCACACACAGAATACATAGCGGATAATACATAATATAAATGATACGTCTCGCCATCCAGCTCGCCTCCAGATCTCCACAGCAACTACTGAATTCCAGAATGACCTGATAACCTGACTCTAGGCTGCCCGTGTGGAAAATTATGGGCACCCAGAGTTTAGAAAGGGAACAATAAACTCCAGGTCAGTCATGGGACTGGTGTGAGATCTTAAAAACAGTTATTTTCATAAAGAAAATAAAAGAAATTCGCAATGCTTTTGAAAATGAAACTACCATAAGGCCTCCCACCACACACACAATGCAAACGCAGAATTGGAGGAGATTTCTCCTTATGATAGTCAAATATGCTTAATACGAGAAAACTCTTTTGATATTATTACTAGCGCATAGTGTGGAAATCCTTTCGAAAATATAATATTAATCTTAGCCAGCATAGGTATCATTATATTATGCCTGCTATAGCTGCCACCTGAGGTGATAGGTTATGAAAATTGCAATCGTAAAGGGCTCGTATTGTTTCTTTGGATTTTCCAACAAATGGTCAGGCTAAGGAACTTCCTATGCCACATGGAAACGCCTCTGGAGGGACGTCCCGAGAACTAACTAGCTCTCTGCCAACACAAGGCCGGGTTACCTCTTACTAGGTGACTACTACACGAGTATGCCACCCCCCGGTCGTTTGTGACCTTTATCCGAGGCGCCTCGATCACAAAGCAACAATCACACAGTAAATAAGATTGATGCCACCACACAGGTAAAGCATCTGGGCTCCATACCATGATACCACCTTTTTCCAGAAGGAAATGACATACCCTAAAGGGCGCGATCCTCATAACCTTGCCGCATTTTCCAGTTTTGACCATTTCCGGGGTGTGAGGTCCGAAGAGGTCTCGTCCACAAAGCTACGCTTTACACGAAAGCCATGCTTTGATCACAAATGATCAACGAATGATCATCAACACACAGCAGCACTAAGCATGCCACACTACCAAATTGGGAGTATATCACAGACAACCTTCAACTACATAACCTCTGAGCTCGTACGTCTCAGAGAAGGGTGTTAAGCTAAGAGAATAAATTCTCCACCACCAACAGATATGTATTTGAAAGAAATCTGCTTTATATCTCAAAGTGTAGCGTCAGACATACATCCATACAAGTCTGTTCCGGGTTCGAACAGAACCAAAGACATTCCATCCAAATAAAGGAAGAAGCCCTTGCAATCCATAACGTCGTATCATTATTCGGAATGGGTTATATGACACAAAGTCCTCTCCCGGCTAACCCGAATAATGAACGCTTATTTTAAAATAAGTGTTGCATTCAAATTTCAAGCAAATCACAACAAATACCCATTTAAAGGTCAATATTGATAGTTGGTTATTTAACTATCAATCGGTATTCACAACATCACCAGGTTCCAAATAATTTCCCAAATTATTTATTTTCAAAATTATATTTCTCAAGATATAATTTTCAACACTTCAACCATTGGAAACAAAATTTAAAATCACTTTTCACCTTTTAACTTTTGAAAATAAATTTCAAATCAATTTCCTTACACGGAATATATTTCCAAATATTTATTCATTCCCACTGGAAATCTACCGAGTTCAAATATTTTAAGATGATTTATATCACTATCTAAAATATATTTGGAAGACATTTTCTTCGAAATATTCCTTTTAAAAACCAACTTTAGAACCTTTAATTTATATTTTAAAAGCTACTTTGGACATATACTCGGCTTTATAGTGAGAATACACTTTCACTTCAAAATGGTCCATTTAAACCAATTAAATAATCCTTATCGATTCATTTTAAATTTACGTTCCAAATCCGTAAATTTATTTCCACACTTTAAAAATAAATCATTGTTTATTTTTAAAACAAATTTCCCTTTCCTTTATAAATTCCATTTTGAATTTACATTCCCAAATATTCACTTTCAACTCCAAATCAACTTTCAAATTGATTTCCAAATTTATTTCCAATCCCAAATTGATTTTCCAAACATTTATTTCAAACACCTAATCGATTTTAGAATGGATTTTCCAGGATTTATTTTTAAATACCAAATCAAATTCCAAATTGATTTCTGAATTTATCTTCCTTTAAAATGAATGCCTTTGTTTCTTTCGATTATTAAAATTTGTATTTCAAATATATTCCTCAACCTTCGAATAATATTACCCGAAATCCATTTATTAAAATCTTTTCACCATATTTTGGAATTAATTCGATAAGATTTCAAAAATCAACTTTTTTATACCTTTAAATTCCTTCTTTCAAATTAATTCAATTCTTTAAAAATTAATTCCCAAAATCCAATTTTTATTTATTTCTGGTATCCAACGATACCAAAAATACATTCGGCTAAATTATAGCCTTCAACAAATTCAATCATCAATATAATCATTCACAGATTATTAATAATTCATCACACAACATATGAAACAAATTCATACAACATATGAAACAAATTCATACAATTTGAGGAATCCAGTTGGATCCCTCCAACCTGTTTCCCTGCATCCACAGATGTTAGCACAACAATTAAATACCAATTCCACTTCGAGGTGGAATATCTCGGTATATGGGATTTATAAAATATCATCCGCTATTATGCGGCGCATAGGGTCTCATCCACTATATAATGCGGGAAATCAACTCCATATATATATATACTACTATATATACTGTGACGCCCCGCCTCTATACCCACGCTAACCAAGAACACTACGATGTAGTGCTGTCAATTAGCACAGAGAATAAGGCTATGGAGGAGCGACCATCCATGTAACTTCTTTGTGCGAGCACCAATATGTCAGATAGAATAGAATGCATATCATTTAAGGAGAAAATCCGACTTACCGATACAAACTCAAAGCAATCACACGGTGGTTATATATAATCTTTGGAAACAAACATAGAAATAATCATAACATAAATCAGTCATAGACATCCATATCACAAAGGCGGAAGAAGATATGAATAAATATATAACACATGAAAGTGTACATCAGAGTAGTGGTCAGAAAGATCCACTATAATACAAAAGAATAGCAACACGTGCTATACAAAAGAATAAGTACACAACATAGAATCTATATCTCAAAGGTGTACATCCAAAAACTACTAATCTATGTAGTTATTCAAAAGTCAGAATAATCCTGAAGAGAAGTCAAGCAGAAGCACCTGTAACATCTCGGTCTGACCCGAGTATTATTTATAAGAAAATAATAAACGGATCAGTCTAGCTATAAATATCAGATGATATGGTATAAAGAAAAAGGCATAACATGAACATGTAATAACCATCGTGGCATGCTACTATAAGTAGGTAATTGAAAATCAACAAGAGATAAATCAATATCACAAGAATCTTCTCAAAGATAAAATAGGGTATCATACCCTAAACTTGTATTCATAACAAGTCAATAACACATGAATTCACCAATGCACAAAAACTGATATCATATCAATGAAAATCATGAAAAATTGTGAAGCACAAAATTCCAGAAATCATCACAAGAAATCCAGAAAACACATAAAAAGGGGGAGGTCTAACACATGAATGGGAGCATGAAAACTCACCAACGCGTATAACACATGAACGAGAAGCTATCTCATGGAAGTTATCCATTAAATTTTAACACATGAACGGCTCGAAGACCATGGGGTGCTACCCCATATATGTGATGGCGAAACATCACAAAAGCGGGGTCTAGTCTCCCTCGCAGACAAAGAGACATCGCTCAATCGCTAGTCTAAATCACAAAAATGATCGTCATGATCATATAGAAGTGTCAATTACACTAAGCCAGTAAATATATGAGTTTAGCTTCATGTCCCATAACCACTAGCTTAACTTAAATATTTACGAATAAACTGTAGATCACCACTAGAAAATTGTCACAAAAAGGGTTCAATCGAACAAGTCCAAGAGCTAACCGACGAAGTGAACGCAAGCGTTTCATACCACTCGTTTTACTAAGTCGTTTAATTCGATTTCTCATCCGAGTGAAGTAAAGGCTTGTATATACTAGTAGATTAGAAAACGGTTTGAGAAAACGAGCTTTATTTTTAAAACAATGTTGAAATCGCTTTGATGAAAGAGTTATGATATTCACTACTAGTATTGAAGCCTTCACATTTTTGACATGACAAGTCACAAAACGATTGTTGAAACAAATCGCATCACAAAATTTCACATTCGAAGACGTGAGTAAAGTCCAAAGGAATCAATCCCAAAACCATCAAAGTAGAAGTAGGAAGTGCGGCCAGGCTTGCAGAGCGACGTAACCAAATGCAGGTCGAACGACCTACTTATAAAAAGGCGAGCGACCTAACTGGTAGAGTGGTCCAGCGACCTAATAGGTTGAGTGGTCCAGCGACCTAACAGGTTGAGTGGTCGAGCGACCTAACAGGTTGAGTGGTCCAGCGACCTAACAGGTTGCGACTTAATAAGGTATCAGGGTCGAGCGACTTAAAGAAGTCAAGGCCATGCGACCTAACAACATTAAGGTGCGAGCGACCTAGCGACTTAACGAAGCCACGCGATCTAGCATGGAACAGGTCAAACGACCTAACAAGGTTGAGGCCATACGACCTAAGACCTAACTGTCCAAATGACCTAAGGGGATGTGGTCGAGAGACCTAACAGAAGCAGGTCTAACGACCTAAAATCGGAGGCCAAGCGACCTAAAGCATAATAAGGTCGAGCGACCTAAAGAATTGGGTCGAGCGACCTAAGCATGGTGCAACCTAAGGGGTACGCGACCTAATGGAACGCGACCTAAGGAGTACGCGACCTAAGGACACACGACCTAGGTGTAAAAGGATCGAACGACTTAATGCCTTCATAAAGACCGAGCGACCTAATGGTACGAGACCTAAAGGCTTGCGACCTAAAGACTCGCGGCCTAAATGAGACATGGGCCAACGACCTAGCGATGTAAATGAAGCAGGGCGACCTACGACCTAAGTGCAGAGCGACCTACGACCTAAGTGCCGTGCGACCTAAGGCAAGGCCAACCTAAAAGCGAACGAGCTAAATGCACAGGGATGTCTTCTCCGAGTCAGAACGACCTAATCCCAGTAATTTTGCCAAAAACGCTACAAATCAGAGTTTTTCACCAATTCAATCCAAATCGAATGCATATGAACATGCTAAAGAGATACGGAACCATTCCCAACAATCCAATGACGATTATAGGCAAGATGTGAGATTAAAAATCTCACCTTTTCACTAAAATGTATGAAGATGGAGCTTGAAAGCAAGGAGGAGCAATCCAAAGCTTGAATCCAATATCTTCAACTTGAATTTGGAGTTGAATGTTGGGTTTGCAATAGAATTTGTGTTTGGAGTTTTAATCTCCCTTTCCCTCCTTCATTTTTGATGAAGCTTAAATGTTTAGTGAAGAGATGAAGTTATGAAGAGGGGGGTTGGGCTGAGCTTAATGAAGGTTCAGTCCATAGCAAAACCCAAAGTGGAAAAAGTGGCGAAAATTCCACTTTCTCCAAACATATCGAAGTTTACACTCAAAAAGATCGCAAATGTCATTTTGAACTCAATGGGAGTGGTCTCGAGTCTTAATTTGACCGTATGCAAAAAGTAGCTTTTCGGACCAAAATCCGATTAACGATAAAATATTTAAATACAAAATTGATAAATATGCGGGTTGTTACAGACTCCCCTCCTTAAAGAAAAATTGCATCCTCGCAATATATAAGACGAAAATAAAAAGTAACAACCATAAATGCATATTAGCACAAAAGAAATTTGAAATAAGAAGTTTACCTCAAAGGGCATGAGAAAGTAATTCCGTATGTGTTCGCTCGATGAATTCTCTAGTTTCCTAAGAGCAATCCTTAGGATTCGAGGACCATTGAACTTTAACAAGTGGAACATCTTTATTTCGAAGTCGTTTGATCTCCGAAGCAATAATTCGAACAGGCTGCTGCTCATAAGTTAAATTAGGCAAAACTTCAATCTCTTTCACAACACCGGGCTCAAGAATAGAATCGAAATCCCGAAGGCACTTCCGTAATTGAGAAATGTGAAACACGTCATGCATGGAAGAAAACTAAGCCGGTAATAAAAGGCGATAAGCCATGGAACCAATACGTTCAGTGATAGGAAATGGCCCAATATATCGAGGCGCTAACTTTCCCGATCGACTGAAGCGTACCACACCCTTCATAGGTGAAACACGAATAAATACAAGATCTCCTACAGAAAATTCTAATTTCCTTCTTCGGTTATCGGCATAGGATTTTTGTCTACTCTGGGCTTCTTTCATCCTATGTCGAATAAGATCAATCTTTTCTGTAGAATCCCGAATAAAATCTGGAACTAAAACAAGCTTCTCACCGGCCTCAAGCCAACAAGAAGGAGATCGGCATGGCCTTCCATAGAGTGCCTCGAAAGGAGCCATACCAATACTAGATTGGAAGCTGTTATTATAGGAAAATTCAACAAGTGAAATATGATCTTCCCAACTCCCACCAAAGTCAAGAACACAAGTACGAAGAAGATCTTCAAGTGTTTGATTCACACGCTCAGTTTGTCCATCGGACTGAGGGTGATAAGCAGTGCTAAAATTAAGCTTCGTTCCTAAAGCTTTTTGAAGACTCTTTCAGAATCCACTAGTAAACAATGGATCTCGATCACTAACAATGGAAGGACTCCATGTAGTTTAACAATTTCTTTGATAAAAAGTTTGGCTAGAAGAGGAACGGTTCGGTTCGACCGAACGGGAATAAAATGGGCAGATTTAGTAAGTCTATCAACAATCACCCATAAGCTATTATGACCCGAACGAGAACGGGGAAGGCCATCAATAAAATCCATGGAAATTTGATCCCACTTCCAAACTGGAATTTCCAATGGTTGCAATAACCCACCGGGCCTTTGATGTTCAGCCTTAACAAGTTGGCAAGTCATGCAACACTTAACAAAATTAGCAATATCTGATTTCATTCCCTCCCAGTAATAAAGTCGCTTCATATCTGCGTACATTTTACTGCTACCGGGATGAATGGAATATTTGGAACGATGGGAATCTTCTAGAATATCTTTACGAAGATATCCAGTATTTGGTACGATAAGTCTACCAAATTTTCGAATGCCGCCACGAAAATCAATATCAAAGTCTTTCAAACCTTCAATATCGGTTTTATCCTTAAGATTTTGGCCAAGCAAAGCCAATTCATGATCTAGTTGTTGAGCTTCAAGAATGCGGTCTAAAAGAGAAGGACGAGCCTCAAGGCTACACAAGACAAAAGATGAACATAAATCGGAGACACGATCTCGAATTTCACAAGTGGATAAAACCTCGAGATCCCTCCATTCGGATATCATCATGGAAACAACCGCTTGTTGCTTGCGACTAAGTGCATCGGCAACCTGATTTCCCTTTCCGGGAGTATAAAGGATATCAAGATCATAAGAGGCAAGGAACTTGTAACGACCCGATAATTTCAACCATTCGCATCCATTATAAGTGTATAGGTAGACACTCATGCCGAAATTGAATTGCTCAAAATACTGCGTTGTAAATAAAATTTGGCAAATCTCAGAATATACAGTAAATAAATATAATCACAAATCACAGACACAGAGTAAAATAATGCAACGGAAGTAAAAGAAATAGTAGTTCATGAAGCTACTATGTAAATATATCAGAGTTAAATAAGATACAATAGAAAAAATAAAGTACAACATAAGTCTAAATATGATAACCAAGTACAAGCTGAATAGAACAACAGAACTGAAATAGATAGGACAAGACAAGCAGATAATCTCCAGCGATTCAAATCTCCAAGAGAGCGGAAATCCAAATCTGTGAATAACTCAGGCTGACCCGAGCGTAAAGCAAAACACAAAACACTCGAGTCAGGACAATATATACTTATATAATGTAAACCAACTCAAGTGAACTGTAATAAGGTACAAGTAACTTAAAGAATGCTTGGGATCGCCCATTCTTTAAGGATCCGTTAAACTATTTACTATGTAGTAATATACGCTATATACAGTAGTGTCTAATTAGTAAAGTATAATCATATAGAAAATAACGTTAAGGGGATGGTGAACCTTAACGCGGTTGGATCTTTAAACCAAAATCGTAGTGGGCTCGATATGGTAGGTGACACGGCACACAAGGCAATGCCAGGGTAGATATACCAATTACGCATCCGGACTGGTGGTGACGCATAGCAGCCACTACCGCCCACCTCGAACAACACTCCCAAATCAAGGGTGCGCACCAAATCAATCACAAGTAATAGAATGGTATCGAAGAAGTGTGTCCGATCAGAGGTGCTACCTCCTTGGTCCATCAATCGCTCCTGTTTTAGCCACCTTATGCCAACTAACGGGAGTTGGGTCCACGTATATACCTTAGGATCGTCGCCACCATCCTACTTCATTCTGGAAACTCCACCGCGTACACAGTTGTTAAAGTGGTTTTCGGTATCGACAGAGAGTATGTCCATATCCGATCCCGGTCTCTTTAACAACCAATCGTTATTATAACCCGTAGTTATAATTTAAAAACAGTTTATACTTCAAAATAGAATATCATTTCAAATCCAAATCTTTATCAAAATAAAGATTAAATCAACTCCAAACCATTTCAATATATTTAAAATAACATATCATTTCAAAACTTCATTTCAAATCATTTCAATATATCAAAATATCATATCTTTCTAAAACTTCATTTCAAATCATTTTAATATATCAAAATATCAATCTTTCCAAAACTTCATTTCAAATCATTCTAATATATCAAAATATCAATCTTTCCAAAACTTCATTTCAAATCATTTTAATATATCAAAATATCATATCCTTTCAAACTTCATTTCAAATCATTTTAATATACCAAAATATCATTTGAGTTCAAATCTAAATATTCAACTTTAAATATCTTTTAAATTTAAAGATATAATTCATTTATTATCATTTCAAGTTACCTTTTAAATAGTTTATATTTCAATCAAAAAAATTCATTTAAACCATTTAAAAGTGTGATTATTATACTTTCAAATCAAGTATTAAAATTTCCAAAGATTCAATTCAATTCAATCATTTATTTAAATTAAATTTCCATAGATCATTTCAAATCTTATAAATTTCAAATATATATTTAATCCACAAAATAACTATTTAAATTATAAAATAAATTCTAAAGCTTTATTATCCTATATTTCATAAGTCCAATATCTTTTAAATAGATTCAAATTACAAGTAAACCAAATACTTTTCATACTAATATAAACTTCAATTATTTATTCCAAGATTTAATATCATTTCAAATTCATTTCAAAATGTCAAAATATCATTTCAAACATCATCTATTGAATTTTAAATTTAAATACCATTTAATCATATTTCAAAATAGTCGTATTTCCCAAATCAACTATTCCATTTAAATCATTTAAAGTCAATTCATTATATTTAATAATTAAATATTTAATTTCCAAAATTTAATCTTTTTCAAAGATCATTTATTCATTTAAGTTTATTAAAGCAATGAAAATTCAACTTTCGCAGCACTTAGGAAATGCTACGAAATGTTATGTTTTAAAACAGTTCATTAACAAAGGACAACATTTAAAATGATGTAATATCTTAATTTAGTTTCAATTAAAATTTTAGTTAAATTTAACAACTATAGCACTAACAAAGTGCTATAATAACCCTTAGTTCAAATTTGCTATTTGGTTCATTTAAAACAACTACAACATTTTCAAATGCTGTAATATCTTTACATTACATTTCGAAGATGTTGTCAAATCAAATTCAGAGTTTTAATTTACAATTTCACACATAATTAACTTTTAATATAAATCATTTTAACTTATAAAATCATATATTTTCACATTTAAAAACAATCATTTAAATACCTTTACTTCTATGATTTTATAATGTCAAATTTCCATACAAAAATCAAATTAAATAACAATTAAATTTTCATTTCTTTAATTAAATTCTTAACTTAACAACTAAGTTTATATTTCCAAAATATAACTTATTTCCATTTATTTTACTTAATTAAAATTTCACCTTTAAACAAATTTCACAAAAATTCAATTTAAGTTATATTTCCAAATTCAGCTTAAATATTCATTTATTTCATATTTTAATTTATACAAATCATTAACACTAAAAAAATTATTATTCTTTAATAAAATCATTAAATTCATCTTTTAAATCAAATTTGTCATATGTTATTACTTTACATAAATTCGATTTAAAAACAAAATCATAAATTCCAAAATTAGCTTATATTTCAAATTCTACTTTACCATTTACTTAATTCACTTATTTAATTTGTATAAAATCACAAATATTTAATAGAAATCCTTTTAATAAAATTTTAAATCAAAATATCATAATATTTACATTTTTAAATTAATTTAAAATTTTCAGAAAAATATATAAACCACGGGTCTGTATATAATTTTCTAGCCTAGGTCAAGTGATACGGATATGTATCATTTCAATCCGCAGTTTACAAAGAAAACCCGGGTTTTATCATTTCAAACCCGCAATCCCGAGTAATATAATAAATAAATAAAAACCGTTCAGGCCTATCATTTCCGCCCATAACGATTTTTCCTTATTCTAAAGTCCGTTCGGGTATGTATCATTTCAACCCATAGTGAACCTAATATACAGGGAACTTGCAGTGTGATAAACTGATAAAAATGAACAGTACAAAATATATAACAGTAACAGATGATATAACATGTGTATAAACAGGGATGAACATCATATAATCATAATATAACAGTTATAACAGGATGATATAATTTTACAGATTCAAATGGTGTTAGTTTACTAGTTATATAAGTACACATCGTCTGGTGAGAATTACTCACTTGTTTAAGCTGGAGATGACAACCACAAACACACAACAAAGATTTCCAGAGGCACGAAAGCACGACAACATGAATATGATTTGAGATGGGAGAGCCAAAGATTAATTTCCTTGTCACATTCAAACAAAACAAATATAGACAACATGAGTTTTCAACCCAAAATTCAATAAAACAATGTTAGAAATGAATGCATGAACCAAAGCCAAAGTGATTGCACATGCTTTCTACCATCTATGCTTCAGCTCCAGATCTGAAATGCATGGCTAAGGAGTGGGTTTGGATCTAGTTTTGGGTTGGTAAGGGTTGGCCAAACATGGATGGTGATGGGGCAAAGGTGATACAAAGAGATAGGTGCATGGATTTCAACTATAAAGGCAAACTACAAGGATTCAATGCAACATTGGACTCGGTCCAATCAAGACCAGGCATGGCCATCTCTGTAGTGGGCTGGAGAATGGTGTGGCAGAGGGTTTCAGGTCGTCCATGGGTGGTGGAGGTGGAGTTGGTGGCGACCAAGGGGTGGTTGAAGGTGATGAAGGCATAGGTGATAGGCTATTGTTGGATTTTGTCACATGGGTGCATGGCCAGTGGTTTGGAGCTATAGAGGAGGTGGTGGAGGCTGGCTCAAGTGGTGGTGGTGGCAGCCATGGTGAAGGAGTGGAGAGGAGCCTAGCATAGAAGGTGAGAAAGCAAGTGAAAACAACATAAACAAGAAGAAAACAATGGAAAAGAAGTAAAAGAATTTACCAAACTCTTGGAGATGATCGAGGCCGAACTTTTTTTTCAGAAATGAGAAGAAAAATCACGTGAAAAATGGTAGGGAGAAGTGGTCAGCTGAAGGAAATGAAGAGATATGACCAATTGAGTGAAACGTAAGGTTGAAATGTGAAAAGGTGGAAGATAAAAGGCCATAGGAAAACTAAAAGTCATAAACCTTCCAAATTACTTTTAATTTCTTTATATAAATTTAAATTACTGAAATAATAATAATCTCATTCATAATTTCGAAAATATAACAAAATATAATAGATATATAAATAATTACTAATTATATAAGGTTAAAATAAGAAAATAGCACAAAATTGCAAACTAGTCTAGAAAATTTGAAAATAAACAGAATAAATTTTGGAAAATTCATATGGACTTGTAAAAAATTTATAAATAAAGATAAGAACATAAAATAAAAATGCATTCACAAAATGAATAAATAAATTTTAAATTAAATATAATTTAATTGAAAAAAATTAGCAGAAAAATAGCAACTAGCCTTTAAAAATAGAAAGTAAATTCAATAAGCTTTTGAAAAATCTTATCATCACTTTAAAATATTTAAAAGACAAAAATATATGAAAAATAACATATAATACCAATTAGAATAAGATATGACAAATAAAATTATTATTTATATAATTTAAAATGAAGAATATTGCTAAATAATTCAATATACACACAATATTGTAAAGGGTATAACTTTCACAATTTAAATCCAATTTCAACGAAATGAAAAGCAGTATTCAAGTTATTACATCTATTTTCATAATAAAAGATAAAATTTAAGATTTTATATAATTTAAATTTGAAGTTTAAAAGTCAAAGATTGAACAGTTTGACCAGAATTTCACTTTTCAATAAAATATTCAATTTATACTAGTTTGAAACTATAATTCACTTAATAATCAACATTTATATTTTTAAAATGAAATGTTTGAAATATAAAAAGTTTAAAATAATTTAAAAATAAAAAGAAAGTCAATTTTAAATAACATACAAAATCTAGGGTTGTTACAGAACTCGAGCCAACGATGTTGATGCAAATTAAGTTCCTTTTGAGAAAATAAATATTTCAAAGACTTATGATCAGTATAAAGTATAAATTTCTCTCCCAAAAGATAGTGTCGCCAAATTCGAAGGGCGAAAACGATAGCCGCGAGTTCTAAATCATGTGTGGCATGTCTAGTCTCAGTCGGCTTCAATTGCCTAGAAGCATAAGCAATAACACGTTCTTTCTGCATAAGAATGGCACCCAAACCAACGCGAATAGCATCGGTATAGACGACAAAATCTTGATTCCCTTCGGGAATACTAAGAATGGGAGCATCAGAAAGGAGTTCTTTTAATTTCTGAAAAGAAGTTTCACATTTGTCCGACCAAATGTATTTAACACCTTTCTTTGTTAAGCCAGTAAGAGGCACGACAATCTTAGAAATGTCTTTTATAAAACGGCGGTAATAACCTGCCAATCTGAGAAAGCTACGGATTTCAGTCACGCTCTCCGGTCTCTTCCAATTTTGAATCGCTTCAATCTTTGAAGGATCCACTGATATTCCGGATTCAGAAATAATATGGCTGAGAAACTTCACACTAGATTGCCAGAAGTGGCATTTGGAAAATTTTGCTTTTAGTTGATTGCTCCTAAGAGTTTCCAATACAATTCGAAGATGCTTTTCATGTTCCTCCTCGGTTTTAGAATACACAAGAATATCATCAATAAAGATGAGAACAAACCGATGGAGGAAATCTTTGAATACTCGATTCATTAGGTCAACGAAATAAGCCGGAGCATTCGTTAAACCAAATGGCATAACTAGCCATTCATACGATCCATAACGTGTACGGAACGAAGTCAAAGGAATACTATCCTCTGCAATACGAAGCTGATGAAAACCGGTAGCCAAGTCCAATTGTGAAAAGACTCTAGCACCACTAAGTTGATCAAACAGATCATCAATCCGAGGCAAAGGATATTTATTCTTAATAGTAAGATCATTAAGCTTGCGGTAGTCAACGCAAAGCCTAAGTGTACCATCGGACTTACTTACGAAAATAGCTGAAGCTCCCCAAGGCGAGGAACTAGAGCGAATAAGTTGCTTCTTCTCTAACTCGGATAATTGTTTACGCATCTCTTCATTCTCCTTATTGGACATGCGATAAGGAGGACGGGTAATAGGTTGAGCTCCAGGTATAAGATTAATTTTGAACTCGATTGCTCGCTTAGGTGGTAGTCCTAAAACGGGCTCAAAGATGTCGGAAAATTCACGAACGACGCGAATAAGAGAAATGACATCCTCCTCGTCATCATCATCATCATCATGAGGATTTAAAGAATATAAAGATGCAACCAAAGCGGAATCCGAATCTTTAAGAACAATAGAAATCTGATTAACAGATTGCGGATGATGGAGATAAATAGTCCGCTCAGGACATAGGATATGAGCTTCATAACGAGTAAGCCAATCCATACCCAATCATTCCAAAGCCTACGTAACGCATGACATGCAAATCGGCTAGGAAAGATAAATCACACAAAATAATCTCCACGTCTTTACAAAGTAAACTAAGAGTTGCGGATCCACCAACCGGATTCGCAATTCTTAAAGAAGTCATTAAAGCAACAACACTTAAAGAAAAAGTATCGACAAGTTCCTTTGATATAAAAGAATGGGATGCACCCGTATCAAAGAGAACTCTAATAGGTTGATCATGAAATATAATAATGCCATCAAGGACAGAATGAGACATACCTTGACCGTGAGATGTGTTGCCAGGGGCTTGAGCAACGTTTAACTTTCCCTCCTTATCTTGAAGCTTAGGGCATTGGTGCATAAAATGATCTGGACTTTTACAATAGCGACAAGAGCGGGGCTTTGAACACTTGTTTGAAAAATGGCCCTTAGCACCACAGTTGAAGCATTTCTTATCACTGGGGGAAAAAGTCTTTGCAGCAGGAGTTGCTTGCTTACCCTTTTTGTTGGGATAAGGACCTTTGAACTTGTTAGGCCTTTTCTTGTTGTTGAAGTTTGGTTTGGCAGCCACCACTTCAACATCACTGTCCTTATCAGCCTCTTCAAGACGAAGAGCAATATCAATCAGTTGATCGAAAGAAACTTCTAACTTTAGAAGTAATGGCTTCTTGAGATTCTTGTTTAAGCCATGGACGAACCTCTGTTTCTTCTTCAATGGGGTGTTGATGTATTCAACCCCATATTTGGACAGTGACTCGAAGGATGCGACATAATCTGTCACAGAGGATTCACCTTGAACAAGGTCTATAAAACGTCGAGCCAATGTCACTTTCTCTGCTTCTGGTACGAATTTTAATTCGAATCGTTCCCAGAATTGCTCCCAGGTGAGACCAGCTTCATTAATTTCAGAAATGAGAAGTTCGTACCAATCCAGTGCTCTTTCTTGGAGCATACTGGTAGCCACCTGAACAAGGTGAAGATCGACAAGATTCATGCGAGAAAAGATTCTATCGCATGTTCTTAACCAAGCCTGGACTTCAATAATAGTTTCGGAACCTTTGAACGGTTACCTAAGTTGGTATAATCGTTGCACAAACGTGCAAATCCAGACTTAGGATGAGTAGGTTCCTGATTAGGACCAGCTGCTTGAGCATTCTTTACTAAATCAAGAAGCTGTTGAGTGGTCATAAAAACTCCGTCCTGGGGAGTGACAGTAGATGGTCCAGCTCTGGGACGACCTGGTCTAGACATTCTCTTCTTTAAGAAAGAGAGAAGAAGAAAAAGGTTATTCACCAAATGAATATCAAGCAATCTTGATAGGTGAAACAAGGAATCATAAAGAAAACAGGTTGAATCGGTTCGAAGACTCGAACTAAATCCTGAAACACAACTCCTAAGGTGGACTTAGGACGATGATCCTTGTTAAGTTATTCTACATTGTTCCGAAGTTTGGCTCTGATACCAAGCTGTGACACCCCACCTCTATACCCACGATAACCAAGAACACTACGATGTAGTGCTGTCAATTAGCACGGAGAATAAGGCTGTGGAGGAGCGACCATCCATGTAACTTCTTTGTGCGAGCACCGATATGTCAGATAGAATAAAATGCATATCATTTAAGGAGAAAATCCGACATACCGATACAAACTCAAAGCTATTACACGGTGGCTATATATAATCTTCGGAAACAAACATAGAAATAATCATAACATAAATCAGTCACAGACATCCATATCACAAAGGCGGAAGAAGATATGAATAAATATATAACACATGAAAGTGTACATCAGAGTAGTGGTCAGAAAGATCCACTATAATACAAAAGAATAGCAACACGTGCTATACAAAAGAATAAGTACACAACATAGAATCTATATCTCAAAG
This sequence comes from Allium fistulosum, assembly GCA_030737815.1. Lineage (NCBI taxonomy): Eukaryota > Viridiplantae > Streptophyta > Magnoliopsida > Asparagales > Amaryllidaceae > Allium > Allium fistulosum. The sequence continues at coordinate 698,838,793 of CM060904.1, forward strand.
GTGTACATCCAAAAACTACTAATCTATGTAGTTATTCAAAAGTTAGAATAATCCTGCAGAGAAGTCAAGCAGAAGCACCTGTAACATATCGGTCTGACCCGAGTATTATTTATAAGAAAATAATAAACGGATCAGTCTAGCTATAAATATCAGATGATATGGTATAAAGAAAAAGGCATAACATGAACATGTAATAACCATCGTGGCATGCTACTATAAGTAGGTAATTGAAAATCAACAAGAGATAAATCAATATCACAAGAATCTTCTCAAAGATAAAATAGGGTATCATACCCTAAACTTGTATTCATAACAAGTCAATAACACATGAATTCACCAATGCACAAAAATTGATATCATATCAATGAAAATCATGAAAATTGGTGAAGCACAAAATTCCAGAAATCATCACAAGAAATCCAGAAAACACATAAAAAAAGGGGAGGCCTAACACATGAACGGGAGCATGAAAACTCACCAATGCGTATAACACATGAACGAGAAGCTATCTCATGGAAGCTATCCATTAAATTTTAACACATGAACGACCCGATGGCCATGGGGTGCTACCCCATATATGTGATGGCGAAACATCACAAAAGCGGGGTCTAGTCTCCCTCGCAGACAAAGAGACATCGCTCAATCGCTAGTCTAAATCACAAAAATGATCATCATGATCATATAGAAGTGTCAATTACACTAAGCCAGTAAATATATGAGTTTAGCTTCATGTCCCATAACCACTAGCTTAACTTAAATATTTACGAACAAACTGTAGATTCCACTAGAAAATTGTCACAAAAAGGGTTCAACGAACAAGTCCAAGAGCTAACCGACGAAGTGAACGCAAGCGTTTCATACCACTCGTTTTACTAAGTCGTTTAATTCAATTTCTCATCCGAGTGAAGTAAAGGCTTGTATATACTAGTAGATTAGAAAACGGTTTGAGAAAACGAGCTTTATTTTTAAAACAATGTTGAAATCACTTTGATGAAAGAGTTATGATATTCACAACTAGTATTGAAGCCTTCACATTTTTGACGTGACAAGTCACAAAACGATTGTTGAAACAAATCGCATCACAAAATTTCACATTCGAAGACATGAGTAAAGTCCAAAGGAATCAATCCCAAAACCATCAAAGTAGAAGTAGGAAGTGAGGCCAGGCTTGCAGAGCGACCTAACCAAATGCAGGTCGAACGACCTACTGATAAAAAGGCGAGCGACCTAACTGGTAGAGTGGTCCAGCGACCTAACAGGTTGAGTGGTCCAATGACCTAACAGGTTGAGTGGTCCAGCGACCTAATAGGTTGCAACTTAATAAGGTATCAGGGTCGAGTGACTTAAAGAAGTCAAGGCCATGCGACCTAACAACATTAAGGTGCGAGCGACCTAGCGACTTAACGAAGCCACGCGATCTAGCATGGAACAGGTCAAACGACCTAACAAGGTTGAGGCCATACGACCTAAGACCTAACTGTCCAAACGACCTAAGGGGATGTGGTCGAGCGACCTAACAGAAGCATGTCTAACGACCTAAAATCGGAGGCCAAGCGACCTAAAGCATAATAAGGTCTAACGACCTAAAGGATTGGGTCGAGCGACCTAAGCATGGTGCGACCTAAGGGGTACGCAACCTATGGGAACGCGACCTAAGGAGTACGCGACCTAAGGACACGCGACCTGGGTGTAAAAGGGTCGAACGACTTAATGCCTTCATCAAGACCGAGCGACCTAATGGTACGCGACCTAAAGGCTTGCGACCTAAAGACTCGCGACCTAAATGAGAAATGGGGCAACGACCTAGCGAGGTAAATGAAGCAGGGCGACATACGACCTAAGTGTAGAGCGACCTACGACCTAAGTGCCGTGCGACCTAAGGCAAGGCCGACCTAAAAGCGAACGAGCTAAATGTACAGGGACGTCTTCTCCGAGTCAGAACGACCTAAGCCCAGTAATTTTGCCAAAAATGCTACAAATCGGAGTTTTTCACTAATTCAATCCAAATCGAATGCATATGAACATGCTAAAGAGATAGGGAACCATTCCCAACAATCCAATGACGATTATAGGCAAGATGTGAGATTAAAAATCTCACCTTTTCAGTAAAATGGATGAAGATGGAGCTTGAAAGCAAGGAGGAGCAATCCAAAGCTTGAATCCAATATCTTCAACTTGAATTTGGAGTTGAATGTTGGGTTTGCAATAGAATTTGTGTTTGGAGTTTTAATTTCCCTTTCCCTCCTTCATTTTTGATGAAGCTTAAATGTTTAGTGAAGAGATGAAGTTATGAAGAGGGGGGTTGGGCTGAGCTTAATGAAGGTGCAGTTCATAGCAAAACCCAAAGTGGAAAAAGTGGCGAAAATTCCACTTTCTCCAAACATATCGAAATTTACACTCAAAAAGATCGCAAACATCATTTTGAACTCAATGGGAGTGGTCTCGAGTCCTAATTTGACCGTATGCAAAAAGTAGCTTTTCGGACCAAAATCCGATTAACGATAAAATATTTAAATACAAAATCGATAAATATGCGGGTTGTTACATATACTATCACATCCAAACAGTCAATCAATAACTGCAATGCCAATTTTTTAATTTGAGTGAGAAGATCTCACCTTTGCTTTTATTTATTTTGCAATCCAATCCAATCCCGACTTGTTTTCATCACAGTTCTTGACCTTGTATAAACAATTTATACACTTTATTAGTATTCGAATAATTCGAATTACCAATTATCGTTTAATAGATTTAATTAACTAATCATTTAATTTAAAACTAAATTCCTTTAATAAATTATCTTTAGTAACTAAAATAATAGGTTAGTCACCGAAATACATTGTTTCAACATAAACCTGTAAGTTTAAAATGGGTATGTGTATATTTTATTTCTTTATTTTTTTTCTTTCCACCTTGAAAATACATATGTACTTAGAAAAATTATAGATTTCGAAAACCTTATTTTACATAAACTTTACCATTTTAAAATTCCTGTATTATATTCTCAAAATTTTTCTATATAAAATAATTTTTTCTCTGTTTCCTATAAATAACAACAGTAACTTACTTTATTATGTATATATACATATATATATATATATAAATCTAAGACATGTTTATATCTCATTGCAGAAAATTTCTTTTCTGCATATAATATATATACGTTATGAAATTCTAATTGAGAAAAAATCGTATAAATATATATACCTTACTGCCAGAAACCACGACGCGGTCGAACTTCACCCCGCCAACAGTCACCTCGCCGAAACCCTAGCTTCGATGCTACCAGCTTGTCGTAATACCCAATATGCTTGCGATGCCAACGATGCCTCAGCTACCACCAATCCCCGACCAAATCGCGAGCCTTCCCTCGTTGACAACCTTTGGCTCTGACCTTGCTGTTATTGCCTCGACGCCATACGCGACCCTTGTCTCGTCTCTCGAACACGAGCTCAAGCCACGAAGAACTCAAAACCGGTCGACAAATCCAATCTAAGCCTCGCGATCCCCAATACTCATTCGCGACCTTTCCCCTCTCTAGTCGAATGTCGTTCTCGAACGAGCTCGCCTCTTTGGGTCTCACGATTTCAATCGCCATTTTTTTCTTCTGATTTTGAATTGTTTTGAACGAGAAAGGGGATTGAAAGCTCGGCCATGATTTTGATTTGAAACGAAGAAAAGGGTTTTCGTTCATTCGTATATTTTATTCCTTTTCGATTTTCCAGCACTCGAGTACACAAATTGGTCGGCAGAGACAAGTTATAGGGTGGCTGTTGATTAAAAACTTATGTTTTTATATTCAAAAATATCTCGTTATATTATTTCAGCGCGTTTATATGTCGTACAATCACACGACAACTTCAAACACTCCAAAATTTGAAATCCGATAATAATACAATATTACGGATCCAATGGAACTGGTTTCGTCGAATTCCGAGACTGTGCCTCGGAAGGCTATTTTTAAATATCGATTTTAAACGATAAAATTCAAAACTGAACAAAACAGTTTCAAATTCAATTCTAATATTTGAATTTCAAATTAAACTAACATTCAGATATTTAAAATCAATTAAATATTCTGATTTCCAATGTCAAAAATTCAGGGTCGTTACAGGAAATGGCCGTGTGGCATTCAAAGTGATGTGATATGTGATATGTGAAAGGTAATCGTTACCTCAGGCCTCATCAAACGGAAATGACCGAAACAGGGTTAGATGCGGAAAGGCTAAGTGGGTCATTCCCAATTAGGATATGATCATCCTCTTCTAGATATATTTCTTCCCGCTATGACGTTCAGGATGTAAATTATTGTGGTTTGTATGCTATGAGGGACCTCGGAAAAGGTCGGTAACGACCGGGGGATGACATATTTGGTACTATCTAGTTATAGAGGTAGGTCGGTCCTGTGTTGGTAGAGGAACTTTGTGATGGTTTCTCGGTACATTCTTCTAGGGATGTACTGTCGAAAGGTAGTCCCGTCACCTGGTCATTTGTATGGAAATCCAAACTCCACTACAAGCTACGATTTTGTTTGTATTGGCATAATGAATAGCCCCGAAATGCTATATGGGTAACCATTTCGGCTATGATTAATATTATTTGTATATACTAGACAATAGTGTAATATAAGATGATTTGATATGAAAGGTTTTAGTTATCGTAAGGTAAAAACATGTCCGTGTTTATGTGTGGACGTGTCTTACGAGATACTTTTGTTTTGAAAGGAAAGTTTGGTAATCTAATAAATTCAATTGATTGTGTTTCTCGCGCTGGTTTACCAGACTGATCCGGGCGTTCTTTCCTTTCAATGCTCGGGTCAGACCGAGTATATTTACAGGTTCAGATTCGGTGCTTTTGGAGCTTTAGCAGGAGAGCTGGAGATCTTCATTTTCGTATACACGTATCTGTTTTGATTATCCGCTGCTTAGTTGTTGTATATTATCGGCAATTGTAAGGATATGTTATTATAACTGTCCAGACTGATGATTAGTGATTGATTGTTGAACTCTGATTGATGTATGTATATACAGTTTCTATTTTTAAAGATCATTGATATGATATGATATGTTTTCCGCTGCGATATGAGATTCTGTATTGTTCTGTTTGGTTCTCTCTTCTCTCTTTCTTCTCTTCTCTTCTCTTCTTCTCTCTTCTTTTCTTTCTCATGACTTTCTATCAGTCTGTGCTTTTTGGGTCGGACATGTGTGGGTTATTGTTGATTCAAAGGGTATGGATTTGCGGGTCATAACAACATGTTCGCATAAAACGGTTTACTAACCGCTAGTAAATTTCACACTCAAAGAAGTAAAAAGTTTACCTCATCTCATCGGTAAACTCGACTCGCAGGTCAAAATGAGCAAACGGACAAGTCGAGAATTAACCGATAAGATAAACGCACGTGTCCTATACCACGTGTTTTACCAAACCGTTTAATTCTCCTTCTCATTCGCTCGAATAGTGCAAAAACATGTATTTTATATATAAAATAATTACTTTGGAAAACAAGCTTTGAAAACCAATTCTCGAAATCAATTTGAAAACCCTATTTGAAAATCTCCCTTGTTATAGAGAATAAATAGATTTTACACTTGATAATACTTTAAAATATTATATAATAATTATTTTGAAATGCCCATAAATTTTAAAAATTATTTCAAAATCGTTTAGAAAAATCCGTGCTCGAAATCAAAGAAATTACTCAAAACCGTCATTCAAATTCCACTCAAATTTGAATTTAAAATTCATCATAACTGGGCTACCCTATTGATAGGCATTATAGCCCTCAAAACAATTCAGAGATATCACAAAAACATGAAGTAAAAGTCAAAAGTCGGACGGAAAAAGAACATAAAAATGCATAGGCAAAATAATACCCTGGTCTGAAATATTCTCTGGGTGCAAATTTCGGACATGAAACAGGTGGTCAAACGACCTCTAATTGAACTAAAAATTTGTTTGCACATAATAGAAAACTTCATCTTTCAAACATAAAAGAATCGATGTATTCCGACTGGAAATGAAAAAGTTATGTTGTCTCAAACATGGACTCAGGCCATGTTTGCAACAGTTCAAAAACAAAAATGTGCCCAGGCCTGAAAACCAATATGATCAACTTACAGGCCTGAAACAGAGGACTAAACGGCATCATATTGAGTTGGAAATTGGTATGCTCATACTAGAAAACTTTATCTTTCAAACAAAAAAAAATCAATGAATTCCGACAGGAAATGAAAATGTTACGCTATCTCAAACATGGACTCAGGCCATGTTTGCAACAGTTCAAAAAAACCAATGTACAGGTCTGAAAACCATCTCGAGTTCAACTTCCAGGCATGAAACCGAGAAACAAATTACCTCAGATTGAGTTGAAAATTGGTATGCATATAGTAGAAAAAATTATCTTTCAAACAAAAAAAGAATAAATTAATTCCAACTAGAAATGAAAATGTTACGCTGTCTCAAACTTGAACTCAGGCCATGTTTGCAGCAACTCAAAAAACAATTTCTACAGGCAAAAATCTGTGTTTAAGTTGATTTTCTACCACTGTTTTAAACATCCAAATGATAATATTTTTCAACCAAGATTTGCAGAAATGATGTTCAACATGCAAGCTACGAAATGCAAAAACCCGGTAGTATTTCGTTGCCGGAATCAAAAGACATAAGCAAGCAAAGAAGCAACCTAAACTAGAATCACAGAAAAGAAAACTATCAACAAAAAATCGATTACAAAAGCTTATTTTGTACAGATTCAAGCATTTGAGACTTTGGCTTAGCTAGATTTTGTAAGTTATTCAACTCACCTTGCTGTAGATAAGATCAAACCTTGATAACTTGAAGAAAGATTGAAGCTTTGGGAGGAAACGACTTCAAAACCTATAAAACTTCAATATATAGACATGCAATAGAAAATACATAGTAGATTAGAAAAAACCCCTTCTCAAATAAGAATTTGATGAAATATTGAGGTTTGGAGTGAGATTACCTTTTAGTTTCATATTAGATTTGATAAGAACAACAATTTATTTGGAAAAGATTTGAATTTGAAAGCTTGGTTGGAAGAAAATGGAGCTTTTCTTTTACTATATTTGTTTCAGGAAGGAAGAAGAAGAGAGGCTGAATTATGAACGTACAGGAAGTAATTTCTTCTTTTCTCACTTGGTTAAGACTATAATGGGCCTTGGACCCAAAATGAATAAAAGAAATCAATAAGTCTAAGTTTTAATTCATACTTAAACTAAAATTCATATATATATATATATACCCATATGTAACTAACAAATGTTACTTTCTTTCAAATTTTCACACAAACAGAATTGTAAACTTACACACTTATAAAATAAATCATTTTCCACCATATAAAAAGATAAATTTTATATTTTTAAAACATTTTTATTATTAAAATCCTTTATTTTACAAAATGCACTATTTACACCAAATAAATGTATAAATTCACATTTTTAACTTATAAAATTCAACAAAAAATTATTTTCTTAATTAGAAAAATATAACAAACCATTTTAAACTCAAACTATAACAAAAACACATTTTTAAACCAAATTCTACCTTTTATTTAAATAAACCACCTTTAAAAATTACATTCTTCTTTTAAAAATTATTAAAAGAAGCAAATGGACAATAATTAATATAATTATTGCATTTTCTCTAAAATAAAATCATTTTCCATTTATTATCACACTAACCAGATAAAATAAAGCGTTTAACTTTATTTTCTCATTTTAATTCCAAAATTCATTGTTTATTTCAAATAAACAGTTTAAAATCTCTAATTTTTATTTAATTCACAATATTAAATTATAATTACCATTATAATTTAATATTGACATGTAATCTACAAACCAGGGTTGTTACATGTAGTCCATAAACAATGTCCTTCGTTCAATATTAACATTTATTATCAACTATTCTATTCTGTCTTGAGATTTTGACTTTATGTTGACTATAATTGACCATGATACTAGCTTTATACAAATGAGTAGGCGTATTCTTTATTGAATAGTGCTCTACTTTTAATGCTTCAACTCAGACCCAACTATAGTCGCTCGATGAATCGTCATGCCATGATTTAACTATAATCAAAGTAGAGTGTTCACATTGAAATTCCACAGTATTCTCAAGTCGAGTGAGCAGTGTAAAATCTTTATATTTAGATTTCCAATTTGACCTAGTTATATAAAAAAACTAGAAACTCTCGGATAAGTCATTTCATAATTATCCGATAACTACGGGTACGTAACCCCTTATTGCCCCTAGCAGCCATGAGGCCATGAGTAATACATTGCCCAATATTTGGAGAACGTTATGTGCTCCGCTCTCAACTGATGTACCGACATCCTTTTCGAAACCTTTTGACCAGGAGTATTTAAAACAAAATGAAATTTTATATTGTGATTAATTACTCATGATTGCAACTATTTACAATTACAATCACTTGACATTTTATTTAATCATTTTCTTATTATATACTTTAATTGATTACTTAATTAATTGTATCATAATATGACAAAGTATATAAAAGAAAACAAACATGTTTATTACGAACAAGACTGACTATAGATTTAGTTAGATGCAATAAATTACATAATTGCCCCTAGGGCATACCACTAAATCTTTCAATCTTCCGCTTGCACTTGGGGTCAATTATGACCATTCCTCCGACCAATTTAGAATTGATTAAGCTAGTCCCTTAGTAAACGGATCTGCTATATTGTATTACTATCAACTCCATCAGCCAACATCTCCCTATCGTTGATAAACTGCTTTTATTATGTGGAACTTTCAGAGAATGTGCCAAGACACCATGTGAGTTATAGTTTCTTTTACAATCTGTATCGAGACATTGTTTTCACAAAACAAGGTCGTGGGATTCTCAACCTTTAGAATCACCCTTAGCTCAGTTATAAATTTGTGCATTATATTTATACTATTTTTATTGCAGCATTTTTTAAGGCGATGTGCTTGGCCTTCAGTTGAATTAGCAACCTCCTCTTGTTTTGTAACATTTCCAACTTATAGTTTCTTAACTGAGATTGAACATGAATTTAGGATTGACATGCTATATACGATATCATTTATAAAGTTTGGATCTGAACTCTCTTTCATATGAAGTTCATTACTCTATAAATGATTCTTTAGTATTTCATAAATACTCAAGATCCCTTATAACTACCGTCTAGCGATTTAAATTTAAATTTTAATACTCGCTCAGTATAATAATTACATAAGCGAATTATGATATAGTAGACAGTATAACACATATGATAATTCTTATTGTCAATGCATAAAGAATCCATCTCATATATTCTATATTAAACATTTTAGTATGGTGTCTATACATGTTGTTTTGGATAATACCAACATCCTTACAATTTTAAAAATATTTTAGTACCTCTTAATATTTTTTCTTATAAACTCATAGTTCGCTTGTATTTTGATTGATAATCAAACTATTTGATTTCTTGATTAAAATATTTGCTTAATTCTGATGGTTATCGAATGATACTGTTATATCGGTTTTTGGATCTTATCCAACACTTACAAACTCAGCTATCATTCCTGATGCCATGACATTTTGGGTATCATGTGCGAACACTCTATTCTAAATCACTATTCAAAATTTTTGTTTCAACAAAGATGTACTAAAATTCAAAGTGTGACGCCCCACCTCTATACCCACGCTAGCCAAGAACACTACGGTGTAGTGCTGTCAACTAGCACGGAGAATAAGGCTGTTGAGGAGCGACCATCCGTGTAATTGCTTTGTGCAAGCACCGATATGTCAAATAATAAAACATTGCATTTCATCTTTAGAGGAAACCCGACATACCGATACAAACTCAAAGCTACTACACAGTGGCTATAATAGTTTAGGACAATAGATATAAAAATAACACAGATAACATAAATGCGGAATACAAATGGAACGAAGTCTCATATATATAATAACTGATATCAGTTACAATACATTTGACACAATACAAATGATACAACTACAATTGTCGACTCAAGAAGTTATATATACAAGTACATTATCGACTAATATACATGAATACATTATCATCTTAAAACAGACACACTGACTACTACAACAAGACGAAGACCACTTCAAATGATATAAAAAGTCTTCATAGCTCTAGCAGCAACCCAAAGCTAAAAATCTACAACCTGTAAATACTCGGTCTGACCCGAGTATTAAATTCAAAAGAAAATAATACACGGGTCAGTCTAATTCAAACTCAGTTATTAATGCACGGAAGCCATAATAATCAATTATCAAATATCAAATGGACGACAGTCACAGAAATCTCGTATACCCAACTTCTCGATAAGAGAATCGGATAACGGCAGATATAACACTAAACAGTGTTAATCCGCAAAACAGTAATCCAAAGCAGTTTAAACAATTGAAATGTCAATTTAAAATCATCAATGCTAATTGGCTGCAGTACACTCTAACGTGTACTGCCTCGCCAATACAGCCTACGAATTACGCAACAGGTCGATGAATCAAGAACAAAAGAAATATCGATTAAAATCTGTCAATTCAGTGTGGCTGCAGTGCACGCACGCGTGCACCGCCTCGCCACAACAGAATATAAAGTCACCACAAGGGACAAGGGTAAAACTGCTACGAAAATGCAGCCACCACTTGTATTTAAGGGCAAGGCTGCATCAGTGAAATGAAACAGTGTATCCAGTGAAAGAGACAACAAGTGAAACAAGTTCAACATGTCGCAAAGCAAGGCACAGGGAAATAGCAAACTGAAGGCGAGAACACCAAAGATATGGCACTACAACACTCAACAGAAAAGACGCAGATCAGCCTCATTAGAAAATAAGGTCATTGGTGAAGCAAAATGACAAAATGCAAATGATACAAGGCATCAATGCATTGTATCAGATTCGTGAACAAGGCAGTGCAGCAGCATAAAGCTTCAACTAAGAGAATACGAAATATGTACACATGAACAATATGTGTCCAGGCTCAACAATTCAGAGAAGATATGCAAAGGTCGGGACAACATGGTATGTTGAAGAATAAATGAAAACTGCAACCATGATCAAGCGCAAGTGCAGTTTGTAAATGGTCAAGCTACAACGAACAACTCCAACGTGAATATACAATTCAAGTACAACAAGTCATAGATTAGGCCAGAGGCAATGCAATGAATCATACAGTTTCAAAATCCAGAAATCAGATCAGACTACATGAATACATTGGAGCAATGCAACAGTCAAGTCCAAATTCATATGAAACTGGACTTTAAAACCCAACAGGTTACAAATGAAACAGACTACAGCTAACAAGGGAAGCATGTACACAGAATCAAGAAGGCACCAAACAATAGAAATGATCAGTAGCAATAGAGGTGAACATCAGATGCTCAAGTGAATCAAGTAAACAATTCGAGTTGATAAAAATATCACAAGTGACAGTGCAACTGGACAACAAAACAGACTCAACAGATATCACAAGAGATACAAGAGAAGTTACAACATGAAGCACTGCAATTCAAATAGCAGTACAACTGGAAGTGATCAGGTGAACACAACAGTTACAAGTGTAACTACAAGGTGGACACAAGAAGGCCACAATAATCAGATTATATGAAGTGCAGTACAACCTCTACAGTGATGCAAGTTCACATATGATCAAATAGGACAGTGCAGTGATAGAAAAATTATCGACCAGACAAGAATTAACTTTAAGGTATAGGACTAAACAAGACATGAAAGTAGCCTACAAAAGTTGCTACTATTCACATAGGAATTGTCAGGGACGTATGTCTTAATGTAAAAGAAAATATAAGCAAATATATGTGACCACTTTAAGCTACATTGTTCTAAAAGTAATTTACATGTTTGTGTAGCCTGTCACTTATTTTTAGTGCATAGACTAGCTAATCTGAGACCTTATTTTGTAAAATACAACCCATTATTAAAGTTATTTCCATGCATAAGGCAAAAGCAAAGAAGGAAACTAACAAAGCTACAGAACTTTGCAAAATTACAATAATAAACTATAAATAGGTGATCACTTTTTCAAAACTGCTAAACCATATGGGCGAAATCACTAAATGCCTAGGCCTAGAGCTTGAATATGCATATGTTTAACCAAGTTCTAAACTGCATATGAATATGCATTGGCAAGGCTACTATTTCAAAAGCAAATGTGCTTGGCCATCAATTTGCACAACTGCTTAAATATAGAATAGTGGACATGAACAGGATTCCTCCTATTTGCATTTAAGTGAAGCCAGGCTAATTAAATAACAAGTACAAGGCATAGTGCCAGGCTACAATACGAAAACTGGTATAATATCAATACTAATATATATAGTCAGAACTTGAATCAATATATTGTTAAGTATGTCATGCATAACTATAAAGGAGCAGAACACGCAACCTGAAGCAAAGAAAAAAAAACAATGAAACTCAACCTTATAGACATGTAATTGGATTTCGAGATAGTAATTGTGAGAGTGAACTCACATATTTTCACAAAGTCAAAGCGACCGAGGTCGAAGTACCAAAGAATTCACCAATTAACAAAACATTATCACATAGTCCCAGCAAAGGAAAAATCAAATAGCCGAGATAAATCAACATCGAAGAAAATTGAATTTGCAGATGCACCATACTAAGAAGGAACTAGATGTGAGTAAAGAAATTTACTCACCATTTTCGAAGGCCACGAGATTGAGCAGCCGATTGTCGAAGCCCTATATCGGAGAAGACGAGACTGCCACTCTTCGAATTCACGAAAGCCCTAACTGTTGGAGGAACGAAGACGAGGACGAGGCCGCCATCACTTCTTGTTTGCTAGAAGCCCTAGCTTCGAACAGGAAATGAACGAACACGAGAATTTCTCGTGGCCGCCATTATTTTCGCTCGTTTGATTTTGGCTTAGGGTTAACGAATGGAGGAAAGGGAGGGGGTTGGGTGTTGAATACTATCACTGCTTCAAATGGGCTGAGATTAATATTTAAAACCCAAACAACACTTAACCACTTTCCAAACGAATTTCAACTTTGATTCAAATTCCAATAGTAACTAGCTAGGAAAAGAAATCGTCTAAAGACGATAGTTAATCGGTACGAAATACCGGGTTGTTACACAAAGTCTTATTAGGTAATTATTTTGCAAGTAGAATCCGAATTAACTTAAGCATATTGACTGGCGAATCTGATACAGTAATTTAAACAATTGAAATTTATAAGGTTATTCTTCATCAATGTTGCTTACTTTATTCCAACTGCATCGATCTTCTTTTTGATGGCATAACTAGGACTGATGGATCATATCACTTCAAGTACTACTATTCAATATATGTCGACAATGTACTTGGAATCTTTTTTGGATTTAAGCATCTTACCATATGGTAAAGTCTTTACTCTATATGACTTATTGACAATTGAGGAAATTATTGTTGCTAACAACTCTTTTTCTCGACATTGATAAGAAACTCATAGTTTATCTTTGATGTGCAAGAGTTCTTATCAGAGATTCTATCGAGCTATGTCCATTTTAGGTTTGGTAAATTTCATTTTATCTTGTATAATCAGTTTCTATGTTAGAGTCTTTGGATTGTATCCAATAATATATAACAATATTTCAATTTTGAGTTCACGAAACTTTTCATTACATAATTTAGTCAATTGTTGATTAGTCCCAAGTTCCTTTGGGGTGATCCACACATGGTTCCACATGAGCGAAATTTATATGCAACCTCTCGACTCACACAACCTATCAACTTCTTGATCTAGGATATGTAAGGGTTTCTCATCAACTCATATCTTATATGATTTTGTAAACTATGCTATAGATGAAATTAAATTTAACATATGTATTTAATTTTAAGTACATACCCTTCTAATAAGAAGTTAGCTCAGTTTCACTTATCATCAATCATTCTTTACAATAAAATATCCTCATTGATGCATCATTAAGTATCATAAGGAGGAAGACCTTAAGATTGAATTTTACGTGTTTTGGGTTCTCTTGGAACTCTTTCCAATATACTTATCTATTTGATCAAATCAAATTGTTTTATTTCGTTTGCATGTTATGTTTTTAACTTCCATATTATATTCTATGAACATACCACAGACGTACTACTTGTGTAACGACCCATAATTTTATCAGTTTTAAATGGAAAATTTAATTACCTTTAAATATTTAAATATAGAATTTTAAAACTTAAATAATCATGTTTTATGTGATAAATAAGAATGGTGAACTTATTTTTAGAATTAGTTAAAAAAAATAGATTTTGGAGTTTCATTGTCAAATTGACAAAAGCCGGTTTTCGATAAAATTAAATATACGTTCAATTTTTTTAAAATGATAAATAACTCTTTTTAATTATTATAAAATGATAATAATTGATTGATAAATGTTTTATATATATATATATATACTTGTTTTATAACGATAGATAAACTTCATCGCACTTCGACCAATCGACGTCGTATTTTACATTTGGATATTAATATTATTGAATATGGTTTTATAACTAAAATAAACTTTTTATTATTATTTAAAGAAGATAACAAATAAATTTTCAAGTTTTGTTTACATAAATCAATAGTTTGATTAAAAATGGAAAATGTGAGCAGAAAACGTTTTGTCAAAAAATCAATGTTTTGTTCAATATAAGTTGTGTAAATATTTTGCAACTTGAATAGTTATTATATAAACACATTAATAAAGAAATAAACACCTCACTTATATTAACTAAGGATTAATTAAGATAAGTGTTTAATTAAGTAAATAAACGTACTTAAAAAGATATTTTCACCAAATCCAACACAAGTCAAATTATATCACATCAAAACAAAAGCGATCAAACCACATCTCCACCTTAGTCCACTTTTCCAACTAGGTTCATCCCTTAGGTATTAAGTAAAGATGACATAAATTAATGATGTGATGTGAAGAAGGTAAGTGTTGAAAAAGTATGTTTCACTTAAAGGTTCAGGAAGTGCATTAGTGTCATTTGACAAAGCTTAAGGGCTAAGGGGTTAAAGACTATAAATAGCCACACATAACGCTTCCATTCTCACACAAATCACTCTCTTTTCTTCTTCTTCTTGAAATCCATGGCTTCTTCTCTTCTCTTTCTTCACTAAATTTCTTAAAACCATATCAAACCAACTTCAAAATCTACCAAACTTTTCCAAAGACCTTAGTATACCATTAGAACATGGTTTAGCATCTAAGAAGCAATGAATGATGGAGGAGGATATGGAACATGGTGAGGCCGAACACTATGAAGGTGATTGGAGGAGATGGCATGAGTTTTGGGTGATCGAAAAGCTTATGGCGAGAGCAAAGCATGGTGTAGGGTGTGGTCGAGAGCATAAAGCGAGAAGGAATGGAGTAGATGATGATTAGTTGAAGTTAACAAAAGTTTAAGTGAAGTGTTGGATTGAATGAATGTTGGTAGGAAGTAAACGATTTTGTTAATGGTGAGTACTCACACTTTACTAATTAATCTCTAAATTATTTCAAGCATGATTTGAAAGTTTAAATATATTGGATGATTAAATGTGTGATTACTTGGTTGAATATATGGATGTTAATACAGATGGTTACTTGGTTTGATAAATGATAAGAGAAATGGTTAGTAATTAACCATATTTAATTTAATGAGAATTAAATCCATATAAATATGTGTATGGAAATTATTTAACCTCTTAATGATTTTAAAATATCTAAAAAGCTGAAAATGATATCATAATAATTCCATGAAGCTGAAAAGAAACTGAAAAACAAGTCAAAACTAGGCGTGTTGTAACGACCCGGAATTTTAGCCGTCGGGTATTGGGCAATTAACTAATTTTAAATTATTGGGATACAAATTTTATTAGTCGAATAAATAAATGTAAATATATGTGTATATGATGACAACAATATATACGGATATATATATATATATTTATATGTTTATAAAAGTATTGTATGTGTAAATATGTATTTAAAACTTCACCATTTCAAACTCGAGATAAAATAATCTCTATATAAAAATGATATATATATATATATATAGAAATATAAAGATATGAACATATGTAAATATAGGAAAATACGTAATTATACGTAAGAAAGTGTATATGTATATATGTTATGTAAAATAGTGAATAGGTAAATATTTATATATTTATAAAAATATTGTATATGTGAATAAGTATATATACACATGAATGTACAAGCTTCATAATGGCAAAATCTCAAATTTTTGACCATATATGTATATGTTTAAATGTTTATAGAAGTAATGCATATAGGAATATAAATTTCTCTCTCTCTCTCTCTATATATATGTAAGCATGTGTGTATCTTAATATATATATATATATATATGTATATGTATATATGTATATATGTGTAGGTGTGTGTAAATGTGATCAAATGGATATGTATATATCTAAAGGAAGAAGGTAATTGTGCATGTATGCATATATATATATAAGTACTCATGATAAAATAGAGCAAAGGAATGCATATCCATATATATATATACATATAATTGTATATAAACAATAAGGGCACATCATCATGGCAAAAACATCAATTCAAGCACCAACATTAAATCAACTTAAGATCAAATTAAATGCATATATAATCAAGCCATGAAAGATCAAATCACTCAAGTTTTCAATTCAATCAACTTATCAAAATTTAGTCATTTTTTTAATGGAAAAAAAGAAGAGAAAGCCTTTAGATGGTGTTCAGCCTATCTATATGTACATAGCCACCCTACTCCACTATTTGCTTTCATCTTCTATATAAACATAACCAAGCTTGTTCACTTGCTCATACTCGTATAAAAAAAGAAAAAAAAAGAGAAAAGGGATAATCTGCCATTAAACTTCAAAAGACCCAGACAGTAAAGGTTTGAAGAAATAAACAAAACAGAGTGTTCATGTCTTAGAAACAGTAAGTAAACACTTACGTTTTGTTTACAGTAATTTTTGTTATATATATATATAACTGTAGATCTGATAGATCCTTAAATTAATGTCAAATATTCATGAGTTGATGTGTATATATGCCTGTTAAACATGGAAGCGCACCCTGTAACTCAAAGAAAAACAATGTGCTTCTTCTTCTTCCTCTGTTCATGTTTTATTTGATAAAACGGTTAAGTCATCTAGCTTTAGAAATCCATATCCAAATAAACAATCAGTTTTTAAACATGATTCTAAGACGAAAGTCGTTTGGTATTTAACATAGAGCATTTTAAAATTTATTTCATCGAATTTCATCAAGCATAGGAAGGATAAACAACTTAAAACAGTGAGGGATTCAAGATGGTCGAAAATTTGACCATCGAAATTTGATCAATGGGTCATGCATTTGGAATCATTGATCAAAAAGTTGATTTTTAAGACAAGTTTGAGGATTTTTAGTGAAGTAGGAAGATTGTAGCGTTGAGATGAACGGGATTGGGAAATTTTCGAAATTCTGGCCACTGACTCGATTTCCCGACTTGGAACTGGGCAGGGAGGAGGTGCAGGAAGTGGCGCGTTTGATATTGAAGATTTTTGCATCTTAACCCTATTACCCGATGTTATGAATTAGTATTATGGATTTTTCCATAATTTAGAGTTAATGATATTTTATAATTAAAATGGGTAATTAATTAATTATATTATTATTATTTGACTTAAAACTTATGTAAATTAACAAATTAGATGTTAAATAGAGTGTATAATTTTGATTAACTAAAAATAAATTGTCTTATAATTTCTTTAAATTGTAATTAATTTGGATAAATATATAAGTGGGTTCGGTTAATTAAAGTTAATAAAACTTGATTTGCAAATTGTTTAATATTGACTATTAATCGTTAAATTAGTTAACGATCTATATCTTGGCTTAACTCTTTGGATATTTATTTCAATTATTCTTGTCTATGCCATCAAGTGGTCAGACGAGTATAAATAGTTAGATTAAAATGATGATACATTTATTTGAAATGAACATCTGTAATAAATTCTCATATATAAATATAGTCACCCAAAATATAAATTGTTTTATTTAAAATAAACAGGACCTTTTAAATTTTATTGCTTGGATTCGAAGAGACCGGAATCGGATACCAGTGTTATCCAGAACCACTTCGATTTGATAATCACTACGAACCTTTATGGGTTGATTATAGAGTTTAATATGCTGGAATTGGATTAATTTCACAAATTCAACTATTTTAAATAAGAAGTTGTATTTAGAAATGGTCAAAATATCGATGGATTCTGTAAAAAAGTGGTTGGTTTAAATAAGATGATAACTCGTCGTGTTTGTACGAGTTACCTTGGTTTTCAAAAAAAATTATAACTAAAGTATTTCAAATTTAAGTGTGTTTACTCATGCTGGTTTCCAGCCTGACTCGGGTGTTACTTTATTATAATGCTTGGGTCAGACCAAGTATTACAGAATTTTAGGATAGGACGCTTTGGAGCTCAGGAGACGAGCTAGATGGCAGAGACGTACTGCACGTATTTGATGATATTCCGTTGTGTACTGTAGGCTGTATATTCAGCATTTGAGGACAAGTTATTATAACTGTTCAGTTTTATATGTTGGTAATTGTACTCTGATAACTTGTGTGTATAACAACAGCTATAGGTTTCTTTTGTATAAATGTTGTTATTGTATATTATATTTGTTCCGGTGCGATTGTGAGATTCTTTGTTGTTGTTGTTTCTATTTCTTCTTCTATCTTTTCTTCTTAAACCCTAACAACCTGGTATTTCCGACACTCGATTGCTCGGCATTCTATACAGTGAACGTATTAGTGTCGATTTTCGGGGGTCAAAAATGCCCGGTCGTGACACGTGGTATCAGAGCTGAAGGTTAAGCGAGAACCTTGGCTCTGGTGGGGATTACTCATTAGAGATAGGGTCAGTAGTACCCTAGAATGAGTTGAGTGTATTGTATATGAGGGCGTACTTGTTATTTTCTTATATAATGATTTTAAAAACGATTTTTAAATAATTTTTATATAAGATTAAATTTTGATATATAAAGAAATAAAATTTCTGAATTATTATAGTATATTAGGGTGATTAGTTGTTATTATAATCAAATAAGATTATAAGATTTAAGTGGTAATATATATATATATATATATATATATATAACCAAATAGGAATTTGATAAGAATGAATTATACAAATAAGTTAAGTTAAAAGTAGACTCAAACCAAAATTTAAAATTCCAAAAATTGCGGAAGTGTTTTTCAAAGTGTTTGAAATAAAATAAATTTACCCTGATTATATTTTAGATATATAGAAATAATTTTTCAGAAAATTATTATGGAAAATAAAGTATGTTTGGTTTCTAGAAATGATAATATTGATTATTATCATAAAATTAGTTGTTATGTCTTAATAAAGGATGTTTATTACAGAATAAACAATGATAAAACAGTGTGAAATGTTTTAAGGAAGTGAGATTTTATAAGCGTAAGTTATATATATGACTTATAAATTAAAATGGATCTAAATTGTGGGGTTTTGAATCTAAGTCCCGAATATTTTGAAATGTGTTTCAAAGTGTTTAAGGAAATAATAAATAATGTTATTTAGAATATTTTTGAATATGGAAATTTTTGTTTAAAACAAGAGTTGGTTTGAAAAATTCCGAAGAAATTTGTTTTGGATAGAATACAAGGTTGGTTTAAAATTTGAAGTGTGACTTGATATGTAAATGGGATAGATATATAAGTGATTTCAAAGTTGATTTGAAATAAATACTGGGTGTTGAATTCTAAAATCCCCCTTGAAATGAGGAGTATAACCCAAAGGAAAATAAGTTTTTGGAATGTTAAGTGGGAAGTGATATTAAATTTGGAGTGAAAATTTAAATTGAGAAGGTTAAAGGGCTTGAACGAATTGGGAATTTAACTCGGGCCAAGCTAAATAAAGTTTGAACTTATAACCTGGAGTTGGAAATTTCAAGGTGAAATTGAAATTTAACTGATGAAAGTTAAATGAATTAAATTGTAAAAGAAAAGGTATGGAATTGATAGGGGTGCAAGAGAAATTAAGATGTATAAATGAGTTCAAAAAGATTTTTGAAATAAAACGGGTTTCGAATTTTGGAAATTTGTGATGGATGCTATTGATTGATGTTTTAGATGATTTGGATGTTTGTTTATTTGATATATCTTGCTATCATCCTTTATGTTATTTACAGAGTATAAAACTGAAAATCAAATTATTTCAAATAGATTAAGAAATGGATTGAAATCATATATATCCATCCCTGAAATTAAATAGGAATAAAACTTTGATTTGAAACTATTTAAAAGATCTTAATCTTAAGAAATAAAATAGAATCTATGGAAATGGAATTATTTTTGAACTTAAATTTGAAATGTTAAAAATGAACTTGTCAACCGAAATTGTTTAAAAGAATTGGGTTTAAAATCTTAAAGTTATAATTGGGAAATCAATTAAATTCCGAAAATTGATTAGTTTAAAAAGATTTGAACTCTTACTCAAAACCTGAAATATGTCCAAGTAAAAGTAGTTTAAATAAATGCTTCAAAATTTGGGCTCGGAATTGAATTATTTTAAAGACCTGAGTTGTTAAATTAAATATTAAAGGTTAATTTGGTTTAATTGATTAAATCGATATTTTGGAATCGAACTCAAATATTATATAAATCAGAGTGGTTTAGAATTGAGAATGGAATTGGAATTAATTCAAATTGGAATTGAATTGAGTTAATTGGAATTGTAATCGAAATTGAATTAATTTGAAATAGAGATTGAATAATTTTCAATGGTAATGGAAATTGAAATTGAGTTGAATCGGAAATTGGGAATTGAATCAGTTTGATTTTGAAACTATTTCCAAACAAACTATTTTGATATAAACTGTTTAAAATCTATCTTCTTAAATTTTCAGATTATTTTGATTTTCCAAGCTATTTGCTATACAAACCATTCTTTTTAAAACTCAAACTATCTTATATTAGCTGTTTAACTATTTTAAAACTATTCAAGCTATTTTCTAAATTCATAAAGGTCAGAGTGGAAATTAATTTTATTTATGTAACAACCCTGTATTTTACAATTATTTTTAAATTGATTTCAGAATTTAAAAGCTTTATTTATGAAAAGAATAAATTTCGTTATTGTAAATATAAAAACTTTGATTTTGTATGTGGATTAGAATTCCAAATATGACTAAATTTAATATTTCCAGAAAATGTGAATTTTGGTTAAAATAGTCAAAATTTGACTTTTAAACTTAAAAATTTAAAAGTTGGGAATTATAAATTTTATCTTTTATTATGAAAATAGATGAAATAACTTGAACACTACTTTTCGTTTCGTTGAAAACGGAGTTAAAATGTAAAAGTTATGTACATTTCAATTTTTAGTATAATTTGTTTTATTGTGCAATTTTGCCTATTTTAAATTTTATAAATCATATTTTCTTTCTTATATTTTATTTTAATATATGTCAATATGTTTATTTATGTATATTTCCATCTCTAAATATTTTAAAAATGATAATAGAATTTTTCCAAAATTTACTATGATGATTTCCTATTTTTAAAGGCTGTTTTCCTATTTCCTGCTATTTTCTTCATTAGAAATTATATGTAAATTATATTTTAAATGTTTATTTTGTGAATATATTTTTATTTCATGTTATTATTTATGTTTAAAAATATATTACAAGCTCATATGAATTTTCTAAAAATTTATTCTATTCAATTCCAAATTTTCTAGACTAGTTTACTATTTTAGCTATTTTCTTAATTTAACTTTATATAATTGATAAATATTTATATAAATTATTATATTTTGATAAAATTTCGAAATTTTATCTGGGATTTTTTTTTTCAGAAATATAAAGTTATAAAAAAGGAATTAAAGATATATGAAGAGTTTGATACCTTTTGTGTGCTTAGCCCTTTGGAATTCTACCGTTTCTTTTCAATCAATACATCTTTTATTTTATTTTTGCCGTTCTTTTCCTCATTCATTTTCAGCCGACTCCCTCATCTTATTCATGAATTTTCGAAGCTCCAAAACCCTAAAAAAAATCATGGCCTCCATCTTGCAAAAAAATTTGGTAATCTCCCTCTTTTCTTTCTACTTTTTCTTACTTTTCTATGCAATTTTGCCTTGATCTCTTCACATATTTGCTTGGCCTAACCTCTACCACCTTCATCCCCATCATCACCTCCTCCATCTACTACAGCAAACACTCCCTTCCCTCTGACCAAGACAGGCCATGACCTTCCACTTGAAGCCATCACCACAAAACTCCACAAAACATTGCCTAGACCACACATATCATCACCTACCCTACATATCTTGCTTTGGCCACCCCCTTAGCCACCACCACCACTTGCTACATGACCTTTGGCTGCTGCTACTCATCACCCAAACCTCTGTCCAGACCTGTACCAGATGATGGCCGAGCCATTTGACCCATAGACCGAGCCAAAAGTTGAACCAAACTCCACTATGTTGCATAGTCTCTTGATATTCTTGTGTTGTAACTTCCTCCACATGTTCTAGCCTTTATGCCATGCATTCCTATGATCAAAACTGAGCCAAAGTCATGTCAAACCTGACCTAAATAAACCCCTAGGCCATGCAAAGCATTGTAGAAAACAAGGCAAAAGATTTGACATTCAAATCTCTTTTTATTTCAAAGTTATTTCATTTTAAAGTCGTATTGAATTTTGTTGTTTTGATTGTTTGTTTTGGGTTGGGCACAAGAGTTGTAGCTTGGATTCGCTCTCCACTGAAGTCCGTAGTCTTGTCATCGTGCTTTTGTTTCCATTGTGTCATTGGTTTTGATATCTCCAGCACAAACAGGTGAGTTATTCTCACCAGACAATATGTACCTATATAACTGATAAACCGACACCATTTGAATCTGTAATGTATATCATCATGTTAAATATGTTTATATTATTATCATATGATGTTCACACCTCCTATTACACTTATTATATCATATGTTACTGTTATATCATGCTATTTTGTTATTTATATATGTTTATCACACTGCAAGTTCCTTGTAGATTAGAATCACTATGGGTTGAAATGATACATACCCGAACGGACTTTAGAATAGGGAAAAATCATTATGGGCTGAAATGATAAGCCTGATTGGTTTTTATTTATTTTATTTAACTTGGGATTTCGGGTTTGAAATGATAGAACCCGGATTTTTCTTTTTAAACTGCGGATTGAAATGATACATATCCGTATCACTTGACCTAGGCTAGAAAACTATATACAGGCCCGTGGTTATTTTATAAAGTGTTTTTGGATAATTTTAAGTATTTTAAAAATATAAATTTAGGAAATTTGATTTAAACTGATTTTGAAATATTTTGAATTAAAGAAATTATGATTTTTCTATGTGTTAAAAATGTAATTAATAAATGGTTTAACTGGATTTTTGAAATATAAATTAAAATTAAAATTTGGAATTTTGGTTAAAAATGATATTTAAGTTATATAAATAAAATGTATATTAAATTTTATTTGGAAATGGTAAATATGATAATTTGATTAAATTTGAATTTAAGTGATTTATTAAAGTATTATTGATTTTTCTATGAATTTAAGTGGTTAAATAAATGAATGTTTAAAAGTGATCTTTTAAAATAAAATTTGACTTGGAAATGTTAAATTTGGTTTTAATTAAAGGTTTAAGTTAATTAAATGGAATTGGAAATTTATTTAAATTTGTGAAATGGTAATTAAGCTCTAAATTTGATTTGACAGCATTTTGAAATGTATGTAAAAGATATTACAGCATTTTGTAATCACTATAGTTGTTTAAATAAACTAAAGAGTTAATTTGGAATAAAGGCTATTATAGCACTTTGTAAGTGCTATAGTGGTTAAACTTAACATTTAATTTTATTTTAATTTTAATGGAAATATATTACAGCATTTAAGTGCTGTCGTTTTGTTAAATGAACTATTTTAAACTATAACTTTAGGTAGCATTTTGTAAGTGCTACGGAAACTATATTTTGTTGTTTAATAAAATTTTAATGAAAAATAATCTTTGGAAAATGATATAATTTTGGAAATTAAATGTTAAAAATGCTAAAGATAATGAAGAGACATTTAAATGGTTTTAAATGGAAGAATTTGATTTTTATGTGAGTTTAAAATGGTATTTAAATTTAATAAAAAGAATGGATTCAAATGGTATTTAAATGAAATATAAATGAATGATGTTTTGAATAATATTTTGATATTTTTAAATGTATACAAATGATTTTGAATTTATTAAATGTGGGATGTTTAAGCTTTGAAATATACTAAGGATTGAATATTGTATTTTGTGAATTAAACCTATATTTGAAATTTATAAGATTTGAAATGGTTTGTTAGTAAACTGAATGTGAGTTGAAAATGATGGTTTAAATTAAATTTAAATTAAAATTTGGAATTTGGGTTTAATTTAATAAATTTGTAAATATGTAGAATTAAAAGATGATTTCAAATATATGTTTTCAAAAATGTTGTGATTTTCAAAGTATAATGATTTCAAATGTTTTAGTTTCAAAAGAATTATAACTTTGAAAGTATAGACTATTTGAAAGGTGAATATATGTTTGAAATGGAAATGATATTGTTTTGAAATGGATATAGTTTTGAAATAAAAATGATTTTTTGTTTCGAAGTATAACTATCAAAGATATGATATTTTGATATTGAGATGATTTGAAATTGAAGTTTTGGAAGATATGATATTTTGATATATTGAAATGATTTGAAAAGAAGTTTGAAAGGATACGATATTTTGGAATATTGAAATGATTTGGAAATGATAAATCTTTATTTTGATAAAGACATGATTTTGAAATGATATTTTATTTAAAGTATAAAGTATTATTTTTAAAGTTATAACCACGGGTTATAATAACGATTGGTTGGCAAAGAGACCGGGATCGGATATCTAGCATACTCTCTGTCGATACCGAAAACCACTTTGACAACCGTGTACGCGGTGGAGTTTCCAGAATGAAGTAGGATGGTGGCGACGATCCTAAGGTATATACGTGGACCCAACTCCCGCGAGGTGGCATAAGATGACTAAAACAGGAGCGATCTCGGGCCAGTGAGGTAGCACCTCGTATCGGACACACTTCTTCGATACCATTCTATTACTTTGTGATTTTTGGTGGCCACCCTTGATTTGGGAGTGTTGTTCGAGGTGGAATGGTAGTGGCTGCTATGCGTATCCATCAGTCCGTGTGCGTAATTGGTATATCTACCCTGGCATTGTCTTGTGTGCCGTGTCACCTACCATATCAAACCCACTACGATTATGATTTTAAGATCCGACCGCGTTAAGGTTCTCCATCCCCTTAACGCTATTTTCTATATGATTATACTTTACTTATTAGACATTATTATAATAGCGAATATTACTACATAGTAGATATTTTAACGGATCCTTAGAGGATGGGCGGTCCCAAGCATCTTCTAAGTTACTTGTACCTTTATTACAGTTCACTTGAGTTGGTTTACATTATATAAGTATATATTGTCCTGACTCGAGTGTTTTGTGTTTTGCTTTACGCTCGGGTCAGCCTGAGTATTCACAGATTTGGATTTCCACCTTTTGGAGATTTGAATCGCTGGAGATTATCTACTAGTCTTGTTCTATCAACTTCGGTTCCGTTGTTCTATTCAGCTTGTACTTGGTTATAGTATTGAGACTTCTGTTGTATTTTATTTCTTCTGTTATATCTTAAGTAACTCTGATATATTTATATAGTAGCTTCATGAACTACTATTTCTTTTACTTCCGCTGCATTATTTTACTCTGTGTCTATGATCTGTGATTATATTTATTTACTGTATATTCTGAGATTTGCCAAATTTTATTTACAACGCGGTATTTTGAGCAATTCAATTCCGGCATGAGTGTCTACCTATACACTTATAATGGATGCGAATGGTTGAAAATATCGGGTCGTTACAGTTGGTATCAGAGCTTTGGCTTTGTGGCAAAACTTAGCATATGGAGTAGATTTATTTACAGAATCACTTTCGTTCGAGTTTGAATCTTTTCCTCTTGATTCGAATTTCCTTTGAATTTTTGGAACGTTCCCTGCGGTTTCAAAATTCATTCTTGTCCCTCACTATTCATCTTCTTTTGATTTTGGAGTATCACATAACTCCACTTCGAATGATCTTTATAGTGAATTGGCTGTCTCGCCAATATTCTAATTTTCTGGTAAAGGGGGAAACTCCTTTAAAAATTTGCATCGATTCACCAGAGATTTATATCTATCCTTGGTTTAGATGCTAATATCTTTTGTTATTCCAAACTCTATCTTTTAAGATCGGATGTAGATTTACCCCAGAAAAAAATCCACACTTGATCTTATTCATTAAGTCACGGTTGACCCGGTTAAGGTTGTCCGCGATTTATTTAAGCTTGTCCATCTCCCTACTCTGTTATTTAATCATCTTGTCTTTTGTTCCAACCTAACTTCCAAACATTTTGAACTGTACTTGTAAATTAATGTTTTGTTTTATATATTGTGTTGTTTGGGTTGTTGATGTTGATTTGGGTTTCCGATCGATTCGTCTGATCGACGCTATCGATAGGATTTCTAAAACACTTTGACAGAACAAACTGACACAATATTATTTTAAAATTTTGTTAATAAAATAAATTTTGATATATAAGAAAATTTTATGGAACTTAATAAATTGATTTAAATTGATAATTTGAAATGATAATATTTGATTTATCATTTATTGTTCTACAAATGAATTTATAAATAGTTGTTTATAAATTTATTTGGGAACTGAAATGAATTTAAAACAAGAAATTTAAAGAATTTAATTTCCGATGGTTTCAAACCTTGTGTTTAAAGTTTTAAAAGGATATATTATTTAAAGTATTTCCAAGTAGAAATTTGTTTCTAAAGGATTTTTAAGTTTAAAAATTTAGTGCTCTTCTCTTTGTCGCTGGAAAATAATTTCGGTGATGACTGCAGCATCATCGACGTTCATTTTCGAGTTTCGAAGTGAAGAGACTGTTCTGTAGTCTTGCTACAGCTTTGTTTTGGGGAATTTAATTAATATGAATTTCTAAAAATATGACTTGATTTATAATATATATAGATATATAAATTAAATTTGATTTGACATATTATGTACATATATTTATTTATCTCTAACTGGTTTGAAGGAAATCGGAAATTATTCTTTAAGAAAAAAAATATGTAAGAATTAATTTCAATTATAAAAAGAGAAAAATCAAAAATTTGGATAAATGATTCAAACTTGAGATAATTGAATCGGAAAGTTTTATTTGTATAACACACAATTTCATTCCAATATAACTTACCTAAATTACACAGAAGTTGAAAATGTAATTGGATAGTATACAACATAAAAGGATTTTATAAATAAAATTTGAGTGGTTACAATAAATGTTATACACTTGAATATTTAGTTATAAAAAGATTAACAGAGGTAAATAGAGAAAAAAGGAATTTAAAGAGATTTTATTTAACTAACTTAATAATCAAATTTGATTTAATATGGAACCTTAAATCTAACCTAGGAATTTAATAAAGGTTATTTCCTGAAATGAATATGTTGTATAATAAATAATGAATCTTTGAATAGATAAAATAAAATACATTTGAATTGGACTTTTGGTAATAAAGTTTATTTAACTTGAATTCATAGTTTAATTGATGTCTAAATGAATAAATGTGTAAAGAAATTTGATTATTATATTTGCTATGATAAATATTTTATTTATGAAATAGATATGTCTTGAAAAATGAATAATTATGATTTAAATAGTTAAATTGTATTTTAACATCAGTAAAATTTGATAATTGAGAATTTGGTTTTCAAATGGAATTTTAAGTGTAACTTATTAAAGGAATATCTATTTATGAAATGGGTATTTTAAATAAAGTGTTAGGTTATGTGTTAAATTAAGAGCTAACTAAAATAGTGAACTTTTAACTTAATAAATGAAGTATAGTTTGATTTGAATATTCCATTCATAAAGTTTGTTTTAATAAGTCATAAGTTAAATGATATCCAAATAAATATTTCTGGAATTGAACTGATTTGAAATATTAATATATCTACTGTAGCATTTTATAAGTACTACTATTTTGAAAATACAATGTTTTGGAAATTTTTATAATTGAATGAACTTAGAAATGTTACAACTTTAAAATGAATATTATTTGACCTTGAATTAAAATGGTTTAAATGAAGACTATTTTTAAAGGGTGTTATGATTTCCTAAGTATTATGTTTTTTTTAAAGAATAACCTGTCCAAAGTGTTATGATTTTAGTAGTGTGATTTCAAAATGATAAACATCCCTAAATTTTTATGATTTCAAAGCATTATGGTTTCAAATTTATTATCTTATTTTGTTTTTTCCAAACTATCTTTTGGTTGTCCTTATTTCTCTTATCTTGTTACAAAATGGGAAGGCTATTGCTTATACCAGTCTATTTAGAAATCTTTCTGTAATCTTTGATAATCTTTGTTACTCATCTAGATCTGAACACTATTTTTCCATTCATAGACCGTCGGTCAAGTGAAAAGTGAGATTCAGACTCTAAAGGATCTTTTTCGTGCTTATATTCTTGATTTGATCACCTCCATCTTGTTAAACTTACCTATAGCAATAGTTATCAGGTGTAATTCCAATTTTCTTATCATCTTGTCTTAATTCTATTCATTCTATCTTTTTCTGTGCTTTCCCGTACCTCGTTCCTTTTCGGGGACGAAAAGTTTTGAGTGGGGGAGAGTGTAACAACCCTGTATTTTACAATTATTTTTAAATTGATTTCCAGATTTAAAAGCTTTATTTATGAAAAGAATAAATTTTGTTATTGTAAATATAAAAACTTTGATTTTGTATGTGAATTAGAATTCCAAATATGACTAAATTTAATATTTCCAGAAAATGTGAATTTTGGTTAAAATAGTCAAACTTTGACTTTTAAACTTAAAATTTTAAAAGTTTGAAATTTTAAATTTTATCTTTTATTATAAAAATAGATGAAATAACTTGAACACTACTTTTCGTTTCGTTGAAAACGGAGTTAAAATGTAAAAGTTATGTACATTTCAATTTTTAGTATAATTTGTTTTATTGTGCAATTTTGCCTATTTTAAATTTTATAAATCATATTTTCTTTCTTATATTTTATTTTAATATGTGTCAATATGTTTATATATGTATATTTCCATCTCTAAATATTTTAAAAATGATAATAGAATTTTTCCAAAATTTACTATGATGATTTCCTATTTTTAAAGGCTGTTTTCCTATTTTCTGCTATTTTCTTCATTAGAAATTATATGTAAATTAAATTTTAAATGTTTATTTTGTGAATATATTTTTATTTCATGTTATTATTTATGTTTAAAAATATATTACAAGCTCATATGAATTTTCTAAAAATTTATTCTATTCAATTCCAAATTTTCTAGACTAGTTTACTATTTTAGCTATTTTCTTAATTTAACTTTATATAATTGATAAATATTTATATAAATTATTATATTTTGATAAAATTTCGAAATTTTATCTGGGATTTTTTTTTCCCAGAAATATAAAGTTATAAAAAAGGAATTAAAGATATATGAAGAGTTTGATACCTTTTGTGTGCTTAGACCTTTTGAATTCTACCGTTTCTTTTCAATCAATACATCTTTTATTTTATTTTTTCCATTCTTTTCCTCATTCATTTTCAGCTGACTCCCTCATCTTATTCACGAATTTTCAAAGCTCCAAAACCCTAAAAAAAATCATGGCCTCCATCTTGCAAAAAAAATTGGTAATCTCCCTCTTTTCTTTCTACTTTTTCTTACTTTTCTATGCAATTTTGCCTTGATCTCTTCGCATGTTTGCTTGGCTAGCCTCTACCACCTTCATCCCCATCATCACCTCCTCCATCTACTACAGCAAACACTCCCTTCCCTTTGACCAAGACAGGCCATGACCTTCCACTTGAAGCCATCACCACAAAACTCCACAAAACATTGCCTAGACCACACATATCATCACCTACCCTCCATATCTTGCTTTGGCCACCCCCTTAGCCACCACCACCACTTGCTACATGACCTTTGGCTGCTGCTACTCATCACCCAAACCTCTGTCCAGACCTGTACCAGATGATGGCCGAGCCATTTGACCCATAGATCGAGCCAAAAGTTGAACCAAACTCCACTATGTTGCCTAGTCTCTTGATATTCTTGTGTTGTAACTTCCTCCACATGTTCTAGCCTTAATGCCATGCATTCCTATGATCAAAAATGAGCCAAAGTCATATCAAACCTGACCTAAATAAACCCCTAGACCATGCAAAGCATTGTAGAAAACAAGGCAAAAGATTTGACATTCAAATCTCTTTTCATTTCAAAGTTATTTCATTTTAAAGTCGTATTGAATTTTGTTGTTTTGGGTTGTGCACAAGAGTTGTAGCTTGGATTCGCTCTCCACTCAAGTCCGTAGTCTTTTCATCGTGCTTTTGTTTCCATTGTGTCATTGGTTTTGATATCTCCAGCACAAACAGGCGAGTTATTCTCACCAGACAATATGTACCTATATAACTGATAAACCGACACCATTTGAATCTGTAATGTATATCATCATGTTATATATGTTTATATTATTATCATATGATGTTCACACCTGTTATTACACTTATTATATCATATGTTACTGTTATTTCATGCTATTCTGTTATTTATATATGTTTATCACACTGCAAGTTCCCTGTAGATTAGAATCACTATGGGTTGAAATGATACATACCCGAACGGACTTTAGAATAGGGAAAAATCATTATGGGCTGAAATGATAAGCCGGATTGGTTTTTATTTATTTTATTTAACTTAGGATTTCGGGTTTGAAATGATAGAACCCGGATTTTTCTTTTTAAACTGCGGATTGAAATGATACATATCCGTATCACTTGACCTAGGCTAGAAAACTATATACAGGCCCGTGGTTATTTTATAAAGTGTTTTTGGATAATTTTAAGTATTTTAAAAATATAAATTTAGGAAATTTGATTTAAACTAATTTTGAAATATTTTGAATTAAAGAAATTATGATTTTTCTATGTGTTAAAAATGTAATTAAAGAATGGTTTAACTGGATATTTGAAATATAAATTAAAATTAAAATTTGGAATTTTGGTTAAAAATGATATTTAAGTTATATAAATAAAATGGATATTAAATTTTATTTGGAAATGGTAAATATGATCATTTGATTAAATTTGAATTTAAGTGATTTATTAAAGTATTATTGATTTTTCTATGAATTTAAGTGGTTAAATAAATGAATGTTTAAAAGTGATCTTTTAAAATAAAATTTGACTTGGAAATGTGAAATTTGGTTTTAATTAAAGGTTTAAGTTAATTAAATGGAATTGGAAATTTAGTTAAATTTGTGAAATGGTAATTAAGCTCTAAATTTGATTTGACAACATTTTAAAATGTATGTAAAAGATATTACAGCATTTTGTAATCACTGTAGTTGTTTAAATAAACTAAAGATTTAATTTGGAATAAAGGCTATTATAGCACTTTGTAAGTGCTGTAGTGGTTAAACTTAACATTTAAGTTTATTTTAATTTTAATGGAAATATATTACAGCATTTAAGTGCTGTCGTTTTGTTAAATGAACTATTTTAAACTATAACTTTACGTAGCATTTTGTAAGTGCTACGGAAACTATATTTTGTTGTTTAATAAAATTTTAATGAAAAATAATCTTTGGAAAATGATATAATTTTGGAAATTAAATGTTAAAAATGCTAAAGATAATGAAGAGACATTTAAATGGTTTTAAATGGAAGAATTTGATTTTTATGTGAGTTTAAAATGGTATTTAAATTTAATAAAAAGAATGGATTCAAATGGTATTTAAATGAAATATAAATGAATGATGTTTTGAATAATATTTTGATATTTTGAAATGTATACAAATGATTTTGAATTTATGAAATGTGGGATATTTAAGCTTTGAAATATACTAAGGATTGAATATTGTATTTTGTGAATTAAACCTATATTTGAAATTGTTTGCGCCAAAAATGGTCACAAACCCCGAATGTTGTGAAAGCACCAGTGTATGAATACAAATCAGCAATATTCAAACACAAATCTCAGATCTAAACAAACAACAAACAGCAATCCAGAAATAATGAACAAAAACACGAGATTTATAGTGGTTCGGCTATCTCCGGCCTACGTCCACTCCAAAGTTTTTATCTTTTATTGATCGATGCTTGAAGATTACAATTTCCTATCGCGTAGTACAACGGATTTTATGATTATAATCTGAATCTAAGGCAGCAATGGTGATCTGGAGTAAATCTGGCAGAGTCCGGGCGCTCTTTAGCTCTCAAAATTGTCCGACCCCTTTTCTGAATGACCAGGGGCTCTATTTATAGGTGTAGGAGGCTGATATTTCGCCTAAATTGAGGGGAGACCAGTTCTGGTACGTCAGGGGACCCACATGCCCGCTTTCTGGAAATCCGGGCCCACTTTGGGATCGATTCGAAGCTATGTTTGAATCGATCAAGAAATCGTCCAATCGAGCTGAAATTTGGTGGGAACATTCTTTAACATGTGCTCAAGCTACAGTGAAAATTTCATAGCATTTGGATTTGTAGATCTCGAGTTATGATCGATTCAAGATCATGTTTCTGGTTGATAAGCTCCCCTCGAATCGATCTTACTTCGAATCGATTAGGTCGAATCGATGGTGTCGCGTGCCCAAGTGAAGACGTGGTGCGTGTTTCCCGGGTCAATCCTCCTTTTCCTCCGAGTTTACTGGGTCGAAGCCTGGGTTTCAGCTGCTTCCTCTTGGTTTCAATGGATTCGAAGCCATGCTTCTTCGAACCGATTCGAATGGATGTTCGTTCGAATCAATCAAAGAAAGTATTGATCGATTCAAAGTTGTCTCCACAGGGTAGATTCGAAGCACTACAACTGGATGGATTCGAAGGACTTCCTCCTAAGGGATACGATGTGGAGTAGCTTCATGGATTCGAAGGAACTCAATTTGATGGATACGAACCAGATGTGTGTGAGGTCTCTACCATTCTGATTGATGCGGAGGCGATGGATTCGAACGTAGCTCCTGCCGATGGATACGAAGACGTTGGTGCGAAGTCCATGGATTCAAACCGAGGCGTGATGAGAATGATCGATTCGAATTACGCCAAATCCGATGGATGCGAACCAGATGGATTCGAAATTGCCATCACCTCAACTTTGATGGATCCAAACAGCATATTTTCCCTACCTTGTATCGATCATATTTCCTTCATACAAACTCCGATTAACCTGAAACTTGAAACGTAGCATTTCCTAGTCCTCATCATCATCTCCAATCGATTTCGTCCTGATCGGAGCTCGGCCAAATTTTGACGATATCCATTGCAGCCTTGTTTCCAAGTGAACTCCAATCCTGATATCCATCCATTCTTGTCGATTTGTTTGGTATTCCGGCTTTGACCAAAATGCAGGATAACATTTGCCCCCCAAAACATGCCTTGTGATAAGAAGGCGTGTTTTGAATAGTTTCCTAATCCGATATCCAAGGTCCTTAGCCAATTCCATGCCCATCCAAACTCGAAGATTGAGTTATTAGCCCATCCTTATCCAACAACCGAATCCAAGACCTCTCCGGGTCGGTATCCAAGTCCATAACCTCTCTGGGCTCTTGCCAAGCGCAATCCACACCTGACGACCGTGGTCCAGTGTCCCTGGACGTTGAGCTAACCTCTTCGGGTTCTTGCCAAGCGCGATCCACACCTGACGACCGTGGCCCAATGTCCCTGGGCGTAAGTAATGTCGTGGCTTAAGTCCTAAGCCGAATCCTGGTCACTCCGGACCCTTGCCGAGCATAGTCCATACTCGATGACCGTGGTCCAGTGTCCCTGGACGTAAGTAATGCCATGGCTTAAGTCCTAAGCCGAATCCTGGTCGCTCCGGACCCTTGTTGAGCATAGTCCATACTCGATGACCGTGGTCCAGTGTCCCTGGACGTAAGTAATGCCATGGCTTAAGTCCTAAGCCAAATCCTGGTCGCTCCGGACCCTTGTTGAGCATAGTCCATACTCAACGACCTAAGACAATAATCAATAATAGGGGGCCTAAGTCCTAGGCCGAATCCTGGTCACTCCGAACCCTTGCCGAGCATAGTCCATACTCGACGACCTGAATGAGTCACTTTACCGCGTTCGGGCAGAACGACTCACCCCTT
Organism: Allium fistulosum; assembly: GCA_030737815.1. Classification (NCBI taxonomy): domain Eukaryota; kingdom Viridiplantae; phylum Streptophyta; class Magnoliopsida; order Asparagales; family Amaryllidaceae; genus Allium; species Allium fistulosum. The sequence continues at coordinate 698,873,118 of CM060904.1, forward strand.
GCTAGGCATAATCCATACCTGACGACTGTTTATCAAAAACCAAAAAGAATCCAATCAAGATCCAATCCAAAATCCAAATCAAATCGGAAAACCAGAAATCCATATCAAAAATTGAAACCATCATCCAAAACGGAGAACAATCATCCGAATGAATGCCAAAACCAGAAAAACAAGCAAAATCAGGAGTTCAATCCAAACTCCAAAAACCAAACCAGAAAACTAAGTATCCAATCCAAAAACAAAAGACAGATTTCGCAAACCATGGCTTTGCGGTTTATCATCACTCAGAGCATGCCTAGGGGCTATCTCCCTCCCCATACATGTGTAAATGACTCGGTTGCTCGCCAATGGTTTGTTACTTATTTCATATTATCCTGATCAATTGATGACCAATCGACCATTATTCCTGTGCCTCATATCCTCATGGTTTGAGGTAGACGGTGGTTGCTCCTGCTCCACCGCTGCATTCCGAGCCCCGACATATTGCCTCAACTGTCCATTCCTCACATGCTCCTCAATTATGTCCTTTAGGTGCCTACAGTTATTGGTATCATGCCCGTCCAAATCGTGGAAGAGACAATGCTTTCCTGATACCCTCTCCTGCTCGGATGGTTCTCTCCTAGCCGGCCTCCGGTAAGGAAGGCGATTCCGAGTTTCCATGTATATCCGCTCTAGTGTCTCGTTTAATTCTGTGTATGTGGAAAACCTTGGATCCTTCCATCGTTTCCTAGCTTTTTCAGAGTTTTCGTCCAGCTTCCTTTTTCCTTTATCTTTATCCGAGCTTCCGTCGGATGGTCCTCCACCCCCGGTCACATTCACCTCCTTTAGCTTTAAATCCATACATGCGTCTTCTTGCCGAAGAAATCTTTCAGCTTCGTGAAAGAATTCCCCGAGATCCAGTGGTGGGTCTCGTACTAAAGATACCTTAAAATCTGAGTCCTCTCTGACTCCCGACACTGCCGCCATCAAAACCATCGATGGATCCGGCCGATCCACCGAAGAAACCGCCGCATTAAATCGAGTTAAAAATGCTCTAAGCGATTCATCCGTTCTTTGCTTTACCGATGTTAACGTCATCACGTTCTTAGGTCTTTTGATATGAACCCGAAACTGTCCCAAAAACCTGTCCACCAATTCTCTCCAATTCCTGATAGATCATTCCTCCAGCTGCCTAAACCACATTGCCGCTAGGTCTATCAAGTATAAAGGGAAACATCTGGCCATCACTTCCTCCGATGCCCCCAGCACTTCCATGTGTCTAGTGTATCTCATCAAGTGATCAGTCGGGTCAGCCTTTCCATTATATACTTCCACGCTAGGTAACTTGAACTTAGGTGGATTCTGAGCCATCCTGATTTCCCGAGCGAACGGACTCCTGTTCACTCCTTCCAAGTCTCTATTGGTCGAACCTCCACGCATAGTCTTCCTAATGATTTCCATTAATCCAGCATTGCCTGTTAGGTGTTGCCCCCCATGCTCCCGAGGGAACTCCAGCACATATTCTTCATGTGGCTCATTAGCCGCAACGTTGGCTCTAGCCTGCTGAACTCCTTCCAAAGGTCCTTCTGCGTTGGATCCTACGGGCCTGCCCCCAAGCCCTTGTTGATTGCCTTCTGGTTCTGTATTCTATCCTCCATTGGGTTCCGCAACCCTAGTTCCTTGTTCCATATTTGCAGCCGCTGTAGTTGGTCCAAGGTTCTGTGTTCCTGCAGCTCTCATCTGCTCGAAGAAAGTCTGCATCATATCATGTTGACTCTTCAGCAACCTCTCATGCAATGAATTTGCCATAGCTTCCATTTGTCTCTCGTAATGTAAATCGAAGCTTGTCCTTCTCCAGCTCCGGAGGATGCCTCTTGACTTCCTCCCTGTTGGCTTCTCTCAGCTCTTTGTCTTGTTTGTCGAGTCATTGCCGAGTCAATCTGAATCCTTCAAACTTTCAAATCTAAACTTCAATCCGATGTAGCGGGTGCTAGTCCCTCTCAGTGGAAGCACCAAAGTGTTTGCGCCAAAAATGGTCACAAACCCCGAATGTTGTGAAAGCACCAGTGTATGAATACAAATCAGAAATATTCAAACACAAATCTCAGATCTAAACAAACAACAAACAGCAATCCAGAAATAATGAACAAAAACACGAGATTTATAGTGGTTCGGCTATCTCCGGCCTACGTCCACTCCAAAGTTTTTATCTTTTATTGATCGATGCTTGAAGATTACAATTTCCTATCGCGTAGTACAACGGATTTTATGATTATAATCTGAATCTAAGGCAGCAATGGTGATCTGGAGTAAATCTGGCAGAGTCCGGGCGCTCTTTAGCTCTCAAAATTGTCCGACCCCTTTTCTGAATGACCAGGGGCTCTATTTATAGGTGTAGGAGGCTGATATTTTGCCTAAATTGAGGGGAGACCAGTTCTGGTACGTCAGGGGGCCCACATGCCCGCTTTCTGGAAATCCGGGCCCACTTTGGGATCGATTCGAAGCTATGTTCGAATCGATCAAGAAATCGTCCAATCGAGATAAAATTTGGTGAGAACATTCTTTAACATGTGCTCAAGCTACAGTGAAAATTTCATTGCATTTGGACTTGTAGATCTCGAGTTATGATCGATTCAAGATCATGTTTCTGGTTGATAAGCTCCCCTCGAATCGATCTTCCTTCGAATCGATTAGGTCGAATCGATGGTGTCGCGTGCCCAAGTGAAGACGTGGTGCGTGTTTCCCGGGTCAATCCTCCTTTTCCTCCGAGTTTACTGGGTCGAAGCCTGGGTTTCAGCTGCTTCCTCTTGGTTTCAATGGATTCGAAGCCATGCTTCTTCGAACCGATTCGAATGGATGTTCGTTCGAATCAATCAAAGAAAGTATTGATCGATTCAAAGTTGTCTCCACAGGGTAGATTCGAAGCACTACAACTGGATGGATTCGAAGGACTTCCTCCTAAGGGATATGATGTGGAGTAGCTTCATGGATTCGAAGGAACTCAATTTGATGGATACGAACCAGATGTGTGTGAGGTCTCTACCATTCTGATTGACGCGGAGGCGATGGATTCGAACGTAGCTCCTGCCGATGGATACGAAGACGTTGGTGCGAAGTCCATGGATTCAAACCGAGGCGTGATGAAAATGATCGATTCGAATTACGCCAAATCCGATGGATGCGAACCAGATGGATTCGAAATTGCCATCACCTCAACTTTGATGGATCCAAACAGCATATTTTCCCTACCTTGTATTGATCATATTTCCTTCATACAAACTCTGATTAACCTGAAACTTGAAACGTAGCATCTCCTAGTCCTCATCATCATCTCCAATCGATTTCGTCCTGATTGGAGCTCAGCCAAATTTTGACGATATCCATTGCAGCCTTGTTTCCAAGTGAACTCCAATCCTGATATCCATCCTTTCTTGTCGATTTGTTTGGTATTCCGGCTTTGACCAAAATGCGGGGTAACAGAAATTTATAAGATTTGAAATGGTTTGTTAGTAAACTGAATGTGAGTTGAAAATGATGGTTTAAATTAAATTTAAATTAAAATTTGGAATTTGGGTTTAATTTGATAAATTTGTAAATATGTAGAATTAAAAGATGATTTCAAATATATGTTTTCAAAAATGTTGTGATTTTCAAAGTATAATGATTTCAAATGTTTTAGTTTCAAAAGAATTATAACTTTGAAAGTATAGACTATTTGAAAGGTGAATATATGTTTGAAATGGAAATGATATTGTTTTGAAATGGATATAGTTTTGAAATAAAAATGATTTTTTGTTTCGAAGTATAACTATCAAAGATATGATATTTTGATATTGAGATGATTTGAAATTGAAGTTTTGGAAGATATGATATTTTGATATATTGAAATGATTTGAAAAGAAGTTTAAAAGGATACGATATTTTGGAATATTGAAATGATTTGGAAATGATAAATCTTTATTTTGATAAAGACATGATTTTGAAATGATATTTTATTTAAAGTATAAAGTATTATTTTTAAAGTTATAACCACGGGTTATAATAACGATTGGTTGGCAAAGAGACCGGGATCGGATATCTGGCATACTCTCTGTCGATACCGAAAACCACTTTGACAACTGTGTACGCGGTGGAGTTTCCAGAATGAAGTAGGATGGTGGCGATGATCCTAAGGTATATACGTGGACCCAACTCCCGCGAGTTGGCATAAGGTGACTAAAACAGGAGCGATCTCGGGCCAGTGAGGTAGCACCTCGTATCGGACACACTTCTTCGATACCATTCTATTACTTTGTGATTTTTGGTGGCCACCCTTGATTTGGGAGTGTTGTTCGAGGTGGAACGGTAGTGGCTGCTATGCGTATCCATCAGTCCGTGTGCGTAATTGGTATATCTACCCTGGCATTGCCTTGTGTGCCGTGTCACCTACCATATCGAACCCACTACGATTATGATTTTAAGATCCAACCGCGTTAAGGTTCTCCATCCCCTTAACGCTATTTTCTATATGATTATACTTTACTTATTAGACATTATTATAATAGCGAATATTACTACATAGTAGATATTTTAACGGATCCTTAGAGGATGGGCGGTCCCAAGCATCTTCTAAGTTACTTGTACCTTTATTACAGTTCACTTGAGTTGGTTTACATTATATAAGTATATATTGTCCTGACTCGAGTGTTTTGTGTTTTGCTTTACGCTCGGGCAGCCTGAGTATTCATAGATTTGGATTTCCACCTTCTGGAGATTTGAATCGCTGGAGATTATCTGCTAATCTTGTTCTATCAACTTCGGTTCCATTGTTCTATTCAGCCTGTACTTGGTTATTGTATTGAGACTTCTGTTGTATTTTATTTCTTCTGTTATATCTTAAGTAACTCTGATATATTTATATAGTAGCTTCATGAACTACTATTTCTTTTACTTCTGCTGCATTATTTTACTCTGTGTCTATGATTATATTTATTTACTGTATATTCTGAGATTTGCCAAATTTTATTTACAACGCGGTATTTTGTGCAATTCAATTCCGGCATGAGTGTCTACCTATACACTTATAATGGATGCGAATGGTTGAAAATATCGGGTCGTTACAATTTAAATCATGGATTTAAATACGAATTTGGATAAATTGAAGTTGTAATCCGATTAGAAATTTGAAGCAATTCTGAATTGAAACCGAAATCAGAGTATTTAGGCAAAAATGATTTTTGAACTAAAATATTATATTTGAGTAAATATGATGACTTAAAAATGAAGATTTAATAGTTACCATAACTGAAACGTACCTTATAAAAAGGTAAGAAATGTGACAAATAACCTTAAAAAGGTAATCGAACTTGAAAATTTGATTTGGCATTAATGAGGATATAAATGTTAGTTATATATTTCAAGCTTCCCCTATTGAAATTATAACCAGAAAGAAATGAATCTTTGAAAGATATTAAAAGGTACCAAATGGAACAATATATAAGTATGCAGCGGACTCAGAAATTATTGATCTAAAAATTATTCGAGTTGAAGGGAATGATCTTATATGTGTATGAGAATGAAATGGAAATAGTTTTGGAACCCATTGATTATTATTTTTAAGAGACTTTTGGTTTTGGCAAAAAGTCAATTTTGGAAATTTGGTAAACCAAATTTGAAAACAATCAATTTTGAAGATATCGATTTTGTATAGATAAAGTTTATATATGATACATATAAAGAGTATGATTTGAAAGGTACTATATATGTATATAGTATGATATGTTTTGAGACAAAAGTAGGAAAGGCACCCCCATGAAAGACGAAACTTATAATAGGAGATCCACTTGGTGGTTCTGCCTAGGAATCCAAAGGTTGGGTTCAATGAGAATTGGGATCCCAAAGGACGTCTGGAAAAAACTCAATGAGTTCCCGATGATCATTTGTTGGGTAGCGTAATTCGAGTGGTACTGATGCCTACAGTTACATTGGGTTTTGCTGTGATGGCAACGTAACCTTTGTGTAACTACGGTCTATCGTAGTTCCATAGCGTAAGTCAGGTGGCAGTGATTGCCTACAATCTACGTTTTATTTCGCTGGGAGAGCAACGTAACATCGGTAGATTGCGATCTATGTGGTTTGGTTCCATAGCGTAATTCGAGTGGCAGCGAGTGCCTACAATCTACACTGGGTTCCACTTGGACAGTGACACAACCTTGTGTAGCCTGCGATCTATGTAGTATAGTTCTGTTTGATAGCGTAATTCATGGGGCGGTGATTGCCTATAGACTACTTACAGTTTTGTTGTGATAGCAACACAACCTTGTTGTAGCTGCGATCCATGGTTGTAAAGGGGGGGTGATACTTTCCAGAGCATTGTGGAAAAAAAGAGGTTTTCAAATATTTTCACTGGATGTTGAAAACGGGTCTACTAAGTACTTATAGATTTTCAATCCTACGCCTGATCAACGTATGACTGAATTTCTATGATAACAAGGATGGACTTGCTTGGACATCAAGTTATGAAAAATATTTTTATAAAAATAGTTTGGCAATACTATAGGATTTAAAGTGTTTTAAAATGTATAGTAAAAGAGTAAGGAGTTAAAATATTTAAAACTAATTTATTTAATAATACACATCAAAATTCAAATTTCTCGTTCCATTCTATTTCGAGGACGAAAAGTTCTAGGGGGGAGGAATTTAACGACCCGGAATTTTAGCCGTCGGGTATTGGGCAATTTACAAATTTTAAATTATTAGGATATAAATTTTATTAGTCGAGTAAATATATGTGTATATGATGACAAAAATATATATGGATAGATATATATGTTTATAAAAGTATTGTATGTGTAAATATGTATTTAAAACTTCACCATTTCAAACTCGGGATAAAATAATCTTTATATAAAACTGATATATATATATATATATAAATATGTAGAAATATAACGATGTGAACATATGTAAATATAAGAAAATACGTAAATATATGTAAGAAAGTGTATATGTGTATATGTTATGTAAAATAGTGAATAGGTAAATATTTATATATTTATAAAAATATTGTACATGTGAATAAGTATATATACACATGAATGTACAAGCTTCATAATGGCAAAATCTCAAATTTTTGACCATATATGTATATGGTTAAATGTTTATAAAGTAATGCATATAGGAATATAAATTTCTATATATATATATGTAAGCATGTGTGTATCTTAATATATATATGTGTATACATATAGGTATGTGTAAGTGTGATCAAATGGATATATATATATATATCTAAAGGAAGAAGGTAATTGTGCATGTATGCATATATATATATACATAAGTATTCATGATAAAATAGAGCAAAGGAATGCATATCCATATATATATATACATATAATTGTATATAAACATATAGGGGAACATCATCATTGTAACGACCCTGAATTTTTGATATTGGAAATCAGGATATTTAATTGATTTTAAATATCTGGAAGTTAGTTTAATTTGAAAATTCGAGATATCAGAATGAATTGGGCAATTTAATTAGTGAATTTAATTGTATGAAATTGGGTAAAATTTTGAAATTGGAATATCAATCTTGTTAAAAATATTTTCAAGGCTTGGAAAATTCATATTGATTTTACTGAAGATAATAAAAGTGTCAAAATTGAATTTGAAACTGTTTTGTTCAGTTTTGAAATTTTATCGTTTAAATCGATATTTGAAAATAGCGTTCCGGGGCATAGTCTCGGAATTCGACGAAACCTATTCCATTAGATCTGTAATATTGTATTATTATCGGATTTCAATTTTCGTAACATTTGGAGTTGTTGTGTGAGCGTACGATATATAAACGCGTTGGAATTTATATCTAAATTTAATTTAATAACTAGTTCAAAAAAAAGCACTGTAGCTAGATTTTTTTCAAGCACGCTTCCTTTGCCTTCTCGAACATACTTCCTCGTTCTTTCAAAGTCCAGATGCTTCATTCTCGTTCAAAAGAAGAAGAAAAAAAAAAGAAAAAAAACAAACGAAACATTTTCTTTCGTTCAAACAAAAATGGCGCACTTCCCTTTTCATTCAGAATCCAATTTTAAATAGCCGAAGCCTTTCGTTTATAAAAAAAAATTCATTGCCGAGCCTCTTCATAAATCAAGCTGCCATCTTCCTTCGAATCCAATTCCCTCTTCAGTTCGATAAAAAAAATTATAGAGAAGTGAACCACGATCGAATCAAAGCCGATCGGAGAGCGTCGAACTCGATTTGATGGCCAGGGCGACTCGCGTGGAGGCGAAGCTGTTTGGGGAAAATCGCAATTTCTCGAAGAAGGCTCTGGGGTTAGGCTCGACAGCGTCGCGAGGTCGAGGAGTGTTGAGGTATGTGGTTGAAGGCATGAGAGCTTGCGATGGAATTTTGGAGGCTCGCGATGATGTCGACTGCGATGTGGTGAGTATCTCTCACGTTTTTCTTTTGCGTATCTTGATTGCAGCTTAAAAAAAATTCTAGTTCAACTGTTGGCTTAGGGTTGAACAGAAAAGAAAAAAAAATATAAATTCAAGTATAAATAGATACGTATATATATTTATACAGTCATTTTTTTAATATATATATAGGTAACAGCAGGAATTTTTATATGTAAGGTTTTGGAAATTTTGAAGTATTTTGAAGTTTATAAAAATAGATTTTGGAAATCCATAATTTATTTTCAAAGTGAAATATATATTTTCAAATAACAGAAAATTATAAGACTTTGAAAAAAAGAAAAAAAATATAAGAAAAATAATTCGATAAAATTTAATCATTGGTTAATTAAATTTAGTAAAAGGAAAAGTAATTGTTCGATTATTTCGAATATTAATAAATTGTATAAATTGTTTGTACAATGTAAGGACCCGATTCTTTGACTTCCGAATATCGACATCAATACGTCCACTGTATCAACTACCGAGCAAACGAATGCCGGAAAACCGAATTCTTAGGGTTTAAAAGAAGAGTTAGAAGAAAAGATAGAAGAAAAAGAAAGAAGAACAACAACAAAAAACACAGAACAGAAACAATATCAGAATCTCACATTCGCAGCGGAACAATATATAATAGATAATCACTAGTCTTTTAAAAAAAAGAACTATATCAATTTATACATACATCAATCAGAGTCAATATACAACTCAATACAACAATGGACAGTTATATAAACTTGTCCTCATACAGAATACACAGCGGAATAATACAAAGTATAGGTGATACGTTTCGCCATCCAGCTTGCTTTCAAAGCTCCAGAATATCCAGAATATCATGATAACATAACTCTAGGCTGCCCGTGTGGAAAATAATGGGCACCCATAGTTTAGAAGGGAAACAATAAACTCCGAGTCAGTCATGGTGACTGGTGTGAGATCGTAAAACAGTTATTTTTACAAAGAAAATAAAATTTATTCGCAATGCTTTTTGAAAAATGAAACTACCATAAGACCTCCCGCCACACACATAATGCAAACGCAGAATTGGAGGAGATTTCTTCTTATGATAGTCAAAGATGCTTACTACGCAAAATCAAATCCTTTTTGATATTATTATTAGTGCATAGTGTAGAAAACATTTCGAAAGTATAATATTAATCTTAGCCAACATACGACCAGTATCGTATGCCAACTATAGCTACCATGTTCAATAGCAGGTTACCGCCACATTCCATGGCAGGTAATACAACTAAAACCGTACAAGTCACGTATTGTTTCTTTGGATTTCCAACAAATGGTCAGGCCAAGGAACTTCCCATTGCCACATAGGTACGCCTCTGGAAAGACGACCCGAGAAATAACCTAACATTACGGTTAGATCTCTGCCAACACAAGGCCGGGTTACCCCTAACTGGGTAACTACTGACACGAATATGTCATCCCCCGATCGTAACCGATCTATATCCGAGGATCCTCGATTCCAACAACCACAAAGTAATAAATTTGCAGCAACAACATAGGTTAAGTATCTGGGCTCCATACCATGATACCACCTCTATCCAGAAGGAATGACATACACTAAAGGGGCGCTACCCCCTAATAACCTTGCTGCATCCTTCCTGTTTTGACCATTTCCGGGGTGTGAGGTCCGACGAAGTCTCGTCCACAAAGCTACGCTTCTCACAAAGCCATGATTCGAGTCAACAAATGATCAAAGAAATGATCACAAAGATAATTGATCAAACAAATGATCATATCACAAATGATCAAACAATGATCATTTCACAGCAACACTCAGCATGCCACATTAGCAAATTGGGAATATATCACTAGTAACCATCAACTACATAACCTCTGAGCTCGTACGTCTCATGGAAGGGTGTTAAGCTAAGAGAATAAATTCTCCACCACCAACAGAAATGTATTTGAAAGAAACCAGTTTTATATCTCAATTTGTAACGTCAGACATACAACCATACAAGTCTGTTCCGGAATCGAACAGAACCGAAGGCACTTCTCACGAAGCCCTTGCAAATCCGGATAATTTTCTAATCACGTCCGGACTTCCCGTCACTAAGTGTGATAAAACCTCTATATCGGAGATCAGCCGATGTAGAGTAACTCGACGGTAATCCTTCCGTTTTCAAAAATATCCGGTCTTCAACACCGGTCATCAAATGCAATCCAAAACGAGGTATCACATATTCAAAATGGGTTATATGACACCAAGGTCCTTTCCCGGCTAACCCGAATAGTGAGCGCTTATTCAAAAATAAGTGTGGCATTCAATTCATCCAATTCACAACAAATACCCATTCAAGGTAATTATTGATAGTCGGTTATTTAACTATCAATAAAGATGCGCAACATCATCAAATTCCAAATAACTTTCCAAATTATTTATTTTCCAAAATATCTTTACTAGATATATAATTTCCACACTTTAAAAAAATAAATCAACGTTTATTTTTCTAAACAATTTCCCTTTCCTTTATAAATTCCATATTGAATTTATATTTCAAATATCTACTGATATACGATTTTCAATCGATTTCAAATATTCACTTTCAATTTATCTTTACAAAGATAAATTCTCAAAAACGTTTCATTTCATATTGGAAAACATTTCCATACTTATTTAATAATAATAAGTAATTCACAAAGCTTATTTATTTTCAACATTTGAAAATATTCAATATACTTAAATCAAAATTAAGTATATATTTCATTCTTTAAGGAAACCATTCTCTTTCACAAATTTTATTTGAGTCAAAACGAATGTTACGTAAAACATCGTTACGATAACTCAAAATCACTAGTATAGGGATTCGAAATTTAGATAGATATATAAATCCCAATACTATATAAAATATTTCCTTTCGGAAATCATTTACTATAACAACAGTGTTATAGTCCACCATTTCCATCTATTTCTCGAAAACGTCTATTTCAACAATGAATGTTGAAATCTATGTTTTCGATACTTAACACGTTTTAAAACATCTTTTAAAATAATTACTTCATTTTTAATGTCACTTCCCCAAAACATATCCATTTTATTTAATAATGTAACAACCCGGGATTTGCATTACCAACTAATAAATAAAAGTTAGGATTTTTATTTATTTTAATGAAGCATAAAACAATTTGGAATAACAAAATTTATGTGAAAAAGGCTATTTTAATTAAATGGGAAATATGAGATTTTAAAATGAGGATAAAATGTTATTTTTGGAAAGTTAAATATTTTAGGAGAGATTTTAAAACGGGTTTGGATAAGAAAAATGAGTTTTATAAACATACATGAACACTTAGACTAATTTTTGGAAAACATATAAATAACTCTCTTCTTATTTGGTTTCTAAACCTAGCCCAATAACCCACCCTAAACCTCCTCTATAAATTATCTCATACTCTCCAAACCTCATTTATTCCAACCCTAATCAAATTCCTAAAACCCTAAACCTAAAAATGGCCTCCATGCTTATGAAAGCTCCATCCTCTCTTATATTAGCTTAAGCTAGTTACAGTAAGGGAAGGTAATGCAAAAACCCTCTTGTAATCCATTTCTAACTCTCTTTAATTTCTGGAAATCATGTTGTAACTCTTGGTTTTATGTGTTTTGGTATTTTTCTAGCTCCTTGATCATCATCTCTTAGCTTTGGTTAGTGCCATATAGGTGTTTGTTCTTTTGCTTGAGAGGAATACTAGGTAAACCCTCTCCTAATCTATGTATAAGCATCTCTTAATTTCTGAAATTATTTTGTAATCCTCTTTTTTGTGCATTTAGATTGTGTAACTCTTTGATCTTCTTTTCATTGCTTGGAAAGAGGTAATATATGCTAGCTGAAATTATAATTAGTTTATTGTTGTTAGTAAATTAGGCATATCTCATTCATCTTAAATCGGAATTAAGATTTTCTTGATGTTCTGGAAAGCTTATTCTGTAGGCTATAACTTTTATGTTTTAAGCTTTGCCTAATTTTGTGGTTTGAATGGTCAAAATCACGTTTGTTTGTCGCTGACCTGACAACAAACTACAGGGTTGAGAAACTAAAAACCTGAAATTGATTTGGCCATAAGTTACTCGTTTCTTATCCAAATCTACTAATTTTGGATGTTCTGGAAAGCTTAGATTTAGAGCTAAACCTTTAATGTTTTGAGTTTCATGAAATTTCGAAGTTAATTTGATCAAAACTGTGCATTCTTACCACTGTCCCGAGAGCACAACGACAGTGATATAAAATTTAGATCTGAGAATTGTTTTAGTCATAGAATTTTCATCTCCGGTCGGAATTTGACGATCTTGGTCATTCCGGAAAGCTTAGAAACTAAGCTACAACTTTCATTTTATTCATTTTGCCAGAATTTGAAGTTTACTATGCCAAAACTGTAGTTTTTCATCTCTGACCAATTAGTGCATAGCTATAGGCCTTAGTCTCTTTTCTCCCGTTGTTTTCAGCGTAGAACCCCGACTTTGCGACGCCATCCCAGGCTCGTCCTTTGTCGGATTTCATCGTTTTTATTATTTAGTTTCATAATCTAAATGCCAAAAACGATGAAATCCGACAAAGGACGAGCCCGGGATGGCGTCGCAAAGTCGGGGTTCTACGCTGAAAACAACGGGAGAAAAGAGACTAAGGCCTATAGCTATGCACTAATTGGCCAGAGATGAAAAACCACAGTTTTGGCATAGTAAACTTCAAATTCTGGCAAAATGAATAAAATGAAAGTTGTAGCTTAGTTTCTAAGCTTTCCGGAATGACCAAGATCGTCAAATTCCGACCAGAGATGAAAATTCTATGACTAAAACAATTCTCAGATCTAAATTTTATATCACTGTCGTTGTGCTCTCGGGACAGTGGTAAGAATGCACAGTTTTGATCAAATTAACTTCGAAATTTCATGAAACTCAAAACATGAAAGTTTTAGCCCTAAATCTATGCTTTCCAGAACATCCAAAATTAGTAGATTTGGATAAGAAACGAGTAACTTATGGCCAAATCAATTTCAGGTTTTTAGTTTCTCAACCCTGTAGTTTGTTGTCAGGTCAGCGACAAACAAACGTGATTTCGACCATTCAAACCACAAAATTAGGCAAAGCTCAAAACATAAAAGTTATAGCCTACAGAATAAGATTTCCAGAACATCAAGAAAATCTTTATTCCGATTTAAGATGAATGAGATATGCCTAATTTACTAACAACAATAAACTAATTATAATTTCAGCTAGCATATATTACCTCTTTCCAAGCAATGAAAAGAAGATCAAAGAGTTTCACAATCTAAATGCACAAAAAAAGAGGATTACAAAATAATTTCAGAAATTAAGAGATGCTTATACATAGATTAGGAGAGGGTTTACCTAGTATTCCTCTCAAGCAAAAGAACAAACACCCATATGGCACTAACCAAAGCTAAGAGATGGTGATCAAGGAGCTAGAAAAATACCAAAAGACATAAAACCAAGAGTTACAACATGATTTCCAGAAATTAAAGAGAGTTAGAAATGGATTACAAGAGGGTTTTTGCATTACCTTCCCTTACTTTAACTAGCTTAAGCCAATATAAGAGAGGATGGAGCTTTCCTAAGCATGGAGGCCATTTTTAGGTTTAGGGTTTTAGGAATTTGATTAGGGTTGGAATGAATGAGGTTTGGAGAGTATGGGATAATTTATAGAGGAGGTTTAGGGTGGGTTATTGGGCTAGGTTTAGAAACCCAATAAGAAGAGAGTTATTTATATGTTTTCCAAAAATTAGTCTAAGTGTTCATGTATGTTTATAAAACTCATTTTTCTTATCCAAACCCGTTTTAAAATCTCTCCTAAAATATTTAACTTTCCAAAAATAACATTTTATCCTCATTTTAAAATCCCATATTTCCCATTTAATTAAAATAGCCTTTTTCACATAAATTTTGTTATTCCAAATTCTTTTATGCTTCATTAAAATAAATAAAAATCCTAACTTTTATTTATTAGTTGGTAATGCAAATCCCGGGTTGTTACAGACTACCCCCCTTAAGAAAATTGTGTCCCCGCAATTCCTTAAGATAGATGTCGTCTATAACGTAAAATCCACAAAAGAAGTGATAGAGATAAAATAGAGAATTCTCACCCGTAGAAGAAGAAGGGAGAAAGCCAGGATAAGAGCGTTCGATAGATTCTCCGGTCTCCCAAGTGCAGTCCTTAGGATTCGGTGACCATTGAATCTTCACGAGTGGAACCTCTTTGTTGCGAAGGCGTCTAACCTCCAAATCAAGCACACGAAGAGGTTGCTGCTCCAAAGATAAATCAGGTAAGATCTCTAAATCAGGCACAGCATGCGGCTCAAAGATAGAATCAGGATCGCGGACACACATGCGAAGCTGGGAAACATGGAACACGTCGTGCATTCCAGAGAAGTGAGCAGGTAGAGCCACACGATAAGCCACAGGGCTAATGCGTTCCGTAATAGGAAATGGTCCAACATAGCGAGGAGCCAACTTCCCTGTAGAGCTGAAACGCACAACCCCTTTCATGGGAGATATCCGAATAAAGATATGATCACCAATGGAGAACTCAAGAGGCTTCCTACGGCTGTCCGCGTAGGATTTCTAACGGTTCTGCGCCTCTTTCATTCTCTGACGAATAAGAATAATCTTCTCAGAAGATTCCCGAACTGAATCTGGACCAAGAAGGTGCTTCTCACCAGATTCTAACCAACAAGCAGGAGAGCGACATGGCCTTCCGTAAAGAGCCTCGAAAGGTGCCATGCCGATACTAGACTGAAAGCTGTTGTTGTAGGAGAACTCTACAAGTGGTAAGTGATCCTCCCAACTACCTCCGAAATCCAGAATACAACAGCGCAAAAGATCCTCTAAAACACGATTCACCCTCTCCGTCTGACCGTCGGTCTGAGGATGATAAGCAGTCGAGAGATTCAGCTTTGAGCCCAAAGCTGACTGTAGGCACTTCCAGAAGTGACTAGTAAAGATAGTGTCTCGATCACAGACGATAGAGCTAGAAATGCCATGGAGTCGAACGACTTCCTTCACATATAACTTGGCAAGCTGAGGAGTAGTCCGAGTGGACTTAATAGGAATGAAATGAGCTGATTTGGTCAAGCTATCAACGATGACCCAAATAGAAGTATGGTCTGACCTCGTTCGAGGCAGACCGTCAATAAAATCCATGGATATCTGATCCCATTTCCACAATGGAATCTCTAGCGGCTGAAGAAGACCGGATGGACGCAGGTGCTTAGCTTTGATCTGTTGACAAGTCGTGCAACGACTTACATAACTTGCAACATCGCTCTTCATGCCCTCCCAATAAAATAGGCGACACATGTCGGCATACATCTTACTCGACCCGGGATGTATAGTGTACTTAGTGTGATGACACTCGTCTAGAATGTCATGCCTAAGTGATAAATCAGATGGTACCAAAATAAGGTTCTTCCTGCGAAGACACCGATGAGAATCAATAGAATAATCCAACAATGTCTCATCACTGGATCCCGACGCAAGGAGATGAATGTATCGCAACAAGTCTGGATCCTGCCACTGAGCATGGGCAATGCGATCCAATAGAATAGGTCGAGCTTCCAAGCTGAATAACAAGATCTGAGAATCAGAAGACGGAGCTCGATTTCGAATATCACACATAGAAAGAGTCTCAAGAATAACCCACTCGGTAATCATCATAGAAACAACTGCCGAGTGTTTGCAACTGAGCGCATCTACAACACGATTCCCCTTGCCAGGGGTATACTAAAAATCTAAGTCATATGAGGCGAGAAACTCGAGTCATCGCTGCTGCCTCATATTGAGATCCTTCTGACTGAATGAATACTTCAGCGACTTGTGATCGGTGTAGAGAATGAAATGTTCGCCCAATAGTTAATGACGTCACGTCTTCAAGGCAAAGACGATAGCTGCTAACTCAAGATCATGAGTAGGATAGCGAACCTCATTCAGACGTAGCTGCCTAGAAGCGTAAGCAACTACCCGATCTTTCTGCATTAGCACAGCACCGAGACCGCTACCACAAGCGTCGGTGTAAACAACAAGATCCTGGTTACTCTTAGGAACTACAAGGATAGGAGCATGAGAGAGAAGTTCCTTCAGTCGCTGAAAGGAAGCTTCACACTTATCAGACCAAATAAAACGAACCCCCTTATGAGTCAGAGTCGTGAGGGGAAGTGCAACTCGAGAGAAATCCTTGATAAACCGACGGTAATAACCCGCCAGACCAAGGAAGCTGCAAATATCATGAATGTTCTCGGGCTGATTCCAATTCTGAATAGCTTCGAGCTTGGCAGGATCGACAGAAATACCCTCAGATGAAACAATATGGCCCAAGAAATTGACCTTGCTCTCCCAAAAATGGCACTTGGAGAGCTTGGCCTTAAGCTGATGCTGACGAAGAGTATCCAAGACGATCCGCAAATGATGAGCATGCTCTGCCTCGGATCTAGAATAAACAAGAATATCGTCGATGAAAACCAGAACGAATCTATCGATGTATTCCCGGAATACTCGATTCATAAGATCGACGAAGAAAGCCGGAGCGTTCGTCAAGCCGAACGGCATGACCAACCACTCAAAAGAACCATAACGAGTGCGAAATGTTGTAAGAGGAATGATGTCTTCCACAACTCGTAGCTGATGGAATCCGGTGGCAAGGTCAAGCTGAGAGAAGACCTTCGCACCGCTCAACATGTCGTAACGGGAATTAGAGTTAGACATGATTCAATGATAGATAATTAATTAAGGAATACTACGGAATATAACGGATTCCTATACATATTCCTAACTTATCTATCAATAAACGTAAGGAAGGGATTTGATTTAATTCGGATCTAATTTAAAATGTATTGTACTAAGTGTATCTGTTCTGTGTTTATTATGCTTATTCCTGAAACTAGGCTCTGATACCAAGCTGTAACGCCCCACTCTGAGACCCACTGTAACAAAGAGTATTACGGGAGTAATACTGTCTGTTAAAGTGGAGAATAGAGTATAGTGGAAGCGACCATTTGTAATCAAGCTATAACTATCTACTGAATACGTCGAAAGGATGGTATCTATATATTTTTTTCAAGTGGTTCGACATATTCGGTAAATACTTATAACGAAATTACAAATGGCTAAAGATCTATCAGGACAAAGCATAATAATAAATGATAAAACATCACAGAACAGAATCACATAACAAATATAAAATCCCAGAACAATACATCGTCAATACAGATCCAAATACTATAAGTGGGTACAAAGCCACTGCCCACACATGTGGGTCAAAATATGTACATATCAAAGTCTGAATAATAACAGAGTAGCGAAATAGTGGACAAATAAAAGCGCTATCTATCAGCATAGCAGATAATGTCCAAGCGGAAGCACAGAAGCTAAGTCCAGAGACCTAACCTGAAACAACTCGGTCTGACCCGAGCGAAAACACTCGGGTCAGGCTAGCTAAACAATCAGTAATAACTGAGATATATAATAATGCGGTACATAAATAAAACAATACTTATCCAAAGAGAAGTATATTATGAACCACATGAATATAATGATGATCCCTAATCATCAATAAACAATAAAAATCTCCAAAGAGAAATCAACACCAAAGTGTAGAATAAATAAAATCGCCTCATATCATCGGCGTAGCCAAAGCTATAAAAAGATGCCCATAGGCAATAATCCCAAGAGTGACCAGAGTCTGTAATCAATGCCCAAGCAAAGATCGATGCTCCAAAGAGCAATGGGGATATACTGAAAAGTCAATGAAATCCAACACTGAAAAGCAGTGTCCAGAGACACTGTGAATCCACACGGTAATTGCACTTACATCGTATGGTTCCATAGAACCAACACCGAATGGCGGTACTCGTATGGATATAAAAAAAATCATCAAATAATACCAATATTGCACGTGCACCGACCAGAGTCGTTGTTGCCAAGTACTGTAGAGTTGTGATCGATCACTCGCACAGATGCGGAACGCGCGAGACGACAAGATCCTTCCCAGAAGGATAAAGGCCCAGAGGCGCATGCCGAAAAAATAAACTGCTCCATAGAGAAGGTGTCCAGAGACGGTTGCCCAAAGGCGTGGTGACCCAGAGGTCCAGTACTGGCTGCCCAAAGGCTAATGTGTCACCAACTTCTTGGAGAGGAACCCGTAAAGTGTTAACAATGAGTCCCATACCCCACGTTCGCACTAAACGGTTTACTAACCAATAGCAAGCTCACACTCCAAACAATAAAAAGTCCACCTCGTATCATCGGTAAACTAGACCCAAAGGTCAAAACGATCAATCGAATAGGTCGGGGATTAACCGGAAAGGAAATACACACGGTTCCATAGGCCGGAGATTTCCTAACCGTTTAAGCACCTTTCCACTTCGCTCGACGTGCTAAAAAGTGAGTGTGAGATTTTTATTATAGAAAATAATGGTGCGAAACAGATTTATAATTGATTTTGAAATCACTTTAAAACGGCTTTTGAAAACTCTCCTATTATGGAGTAATTAATTTAATAATTAAAAGTAATATTATATAATAATTTCTAAAGCCATTTAGGAGTGAAAAATCCTTTGAAAATAATTCATAAAACCCGTGTACGAAATCTAGAGACAAATCTCAAAGAAATCAATAAAACCAGAAAATCACTGAAAATGTTCTAAGTGTTGGAAAATAGTCCAAAAATGACGCGAACCCAAGTTCGGAAAATTATTCGGACTAGCAAACTGAATCCGAATGGCATGAAAATTTGCAGGCATGTAGTCTAACATCCCTGCTCCAAGCTGCAAAAAAGAATCGGGAAATTCAGACTTGAAACGAAGAAACGGCGTCATCTCAAAGTCGGACAAAAATCATAAAACTTTACTGTGTCAAAACAGTGTAAAGGTCCCACTTCGACGACATGGTCGAAGGGTCACATGAACTCAGATCTTGATGAAAATTTTCAGGAGCATAGTAAAGTACTCCTACTTTGATATGCAACATAAATCATTCGGTTTCGACTTGAAACAAAGAAACGAAAATGTTTCAAAGTTGGTCGACGATAACTGAAAATGATCACTATTGTAAAACAGTTTCTGGGTGCTACTTCGGCAATAGAAACGAAGTATCTAATGCACCCAGATCTAAACCAAACTTTGCATGGTTAAAGATCTCGATCTCATCATTTTAACGAGACCAAAAACGATGAAATCCGACAAAGGACGAGCCCGGGATGGCGTCGCAAAGTCGGGGTTCTACGCTGAAAACAACGGGAGAAAAGAGACTAAGGCCTATAGCTATGCACTAACTGGCCAGAGATGAAAACCCACAATTTTGGCATATTAAACTTCAAATTCTGGCAAAATGAATAAAATGAAAGTTGTATCTTAGTTTCTAAGCTTTCCGGAATGACCAAGATCGTCAAATTCCGACCAGAGATGAAAATTCTATGACTAAAACAATTCTCAGATCTAAATTTTATATCACTGTCGTTGTGCTCTCGGGACAGTGGTAAGAATGCACAGTTTTGATCAAATTAACTTCGAAATTTCATGAAACTCAAAACATGAAAGTTTTAGCTCTAAATCTAAGATTTCCAGAACATCCAAAATTATTGGATTTGGATAAGAAACGAGTAACTTATGGCCAAATCAATTTCAGGTTTTTAGTTTCTCAACCCTGTAGTTTGTTGTCAGGTCAGCGACAAACAAACGTGATTTCGACCATTCAAACCACAAAATTAGGCAAAGCTCAAAACATAAAAGTTATAGCCTACAGAATAAACTTTCCAGAACATCAAGAAAATCTCAATTCCGATTTAAGATAAATGAGATATTTCTAATTTACTAACAACAATAAACTAATTATAATTTCAGCTAGCATATATTACCTCTTTCCAAGCAATGAAAAGAAGATCAAAGAGTTTCACAGTCTAAATGCACAAAAAAAAGAGGATTACAAAATAATTTCAGAAATTAAGAGATGCTTATACATAGATTAGGAGAGGGTTTACCTAGTATTCCTCTCAAAAAAAAGAACAAACACCTATATGGCACTAACCAAAGCTAAGAGATGATGATCAAGGAGCTAGAAAAATACCAAAATACATAAAACCAAGAGTTACAACATGATTTCCAGAAATTAAAGAGAGTTAGAAATGGATTACAAGAGGGTTTTTGCATTACCTTCCCTTACTTTAACTAGCTTAAGCCAATATAAGAGAGGATGGAGCTTTCCTAAGCATGGAGGCCATTTTTAGGTTTAGGGTTTTAGGAATTTGATTAGGGTTGAAATGAATGAGGTTTGGAGAGTTGAGATAATTTATAGAGGAGGTTTAGGGTGGGTGTAACATCCCGAAAATTTTCGACTTTCGAAAATTCAACATCGATACTCACTTTATCGACTGCTGAGCCATCGAATGCCGGAAACCCGAAAAGTTATGGTTTTAAGAAAGAAGAAAAAGGTAGAAGAAGAAGATAGAAGAAAAAGAAAGAAGGAGAACAACAGAACAACGGAACAACAACAGAAACAGAACAATATCAGAATCTCACATATCGCAGCGGAACAATATACAATAGATAATTACTAATCTTTTAAAACAAAGAACTATATCATTTTATTCATACATCAATCAGAGTCAATATACAACAATGGACAGTTATATAAACTTGTCCTCATACAGAATACACAGCGAAATAAATACTATCAGATACAAATACTACGTCTCGTCATCCAGCTTATCTCCAAGCTCCAGAATATCCAGAATATCCTGATAATCTAACTCTAGACTGCCCGTGTGGAAATTGGTGGGCACCCAGAGTTTAGAAGGGAAACAATAAACTCCGAGTCAGTCATGGTGACTGGTGTGAGATCGTAAAACAGTTATTTTATCTTTAAAATAAACAACAGAAGAATTTTAAAGTCAATTCGCAATGCTTTTGGAAAATGAAACTACCATAAGACCTCCCGCCACACACACAATGCAAACGCAGACTTGGAGGAGATTTCTTCTTATGATAGTCAAAGATGCTTACTACGCAAAAATCAAATTCTTTTTGATATTATTATTAGTGCATAGTGTAGAAAACATTTCGAAAGTAGAATATAAATCTTAGCCAGCATAGGTACCATTATAGTATGCTTGCTATAGCTACCATATTAAATGGCAGGTTCTACAACTAAAACCGTACAAGGCTCGTATTGTTTCTTTGGATTTCCAACAAATGGTCAGGCTAAGAAACTTCCTATCCACGATGGGTACGTCCCTGGAATAGACGACCCGAGAACCTAACCGGATCTCTGCCAACACAAGGCCGGGTTACCTCTGCAAAAATAGGTAACTACTGACACGCGTATGCCATCCCCCGATCGTCACCGATCTTCCCGAGGATCCCCGATTTCCAACAAACCACATAGAAAAAATAATGCAGTAACCACAGAGGTTAAGTATCTGGGCTCCATACCATGATACCACCTTTATCCAGAAGGAATGACATACACTAAGGGGCGCTACTCCCTAGAACCTTGCTGCATTCGTCCTGTTTCGACCATTTCCGGGGTGTGAGGCTCGATGAAGTCTCGTCCACAAAGCTACGCTTTCTCAAAAAGCCCTGCTTCGGGTCAAACAAAATGATCAACCTATGATCACAAAGATATAAGATCAAACAAATGATCATATCACAAATGATCAAACACTGATCATTTCACAGCAACACTCAGTATGCCACGTTACCAAATTGGGATATATCGCTGATAAATTTCAACTACATAACCTCTGAGCTCGTACGTCTCAGAGAAGGGTGTTAAGCTAAGAGAATAAATTCTCCTCCACCAACAGAAATGTATTTGAAAGAAATCAGCTTTATATCTCAAATTGTAACGTCAGACACACAATCCATACAAGTCTGTTCCGGGATCGAACAGAACCGAAGGCACTTCTCACGAAGCCCTTGCATTTCCGGATAATTTTCAATCACGTCAGGACTTCCCGTCACTAAGGGTGATAAAACCTCTAAATCGAAGATCAGTCGATGTAGAGTAACTCGACGGTAATCCTTCTGTTTTCAAAAATATCCGGTCTTCAACACCGGTCTTCGAATGCAATTCATAACGACGTATCACATATTCGGAATGGGTTATACGACCCCATGGTCCTTTCCCGGCTAACCCGAATAGTGAGCGATTTTTCAAAAATAAGTGTGGCATTCAAATTCATCCAATTCACAACAAATACCTATCTAAAGGTAATTATTGATAGTCGGTTATTTAACTATCAATAAAGATGCGCAACATCATCAGATTCCAAATAATTTTCCAAATTATTTAATCTTCCAAAATATCTTTACTAGATATAAAATTTCCACACTTAACCATTTGAAAACAATTTCAAATCAATTTCCACACTTCAAAAATAAATCAATATTTATTTTTAAACAACTTCGCTTTCTTTTATAAATTCCGTATCGAATTTATACTTTCGAATATCTACTGATATTCGATTTTCAAATCGTTTTCAATATTCTGTTTCAATTTATCTTTACAAGGATAAATTCTCAAAACGTTCATTTCATATTGGAAAAGCAATCCCATACTTATTTAAAAAATAAGTGTTTCACAAATCTTTTATTTTCAACATTTGAAAATATTCGATATACTTAAATCAATATTAAGTATATATTTCATTCTTTAAGGAAATCTATTTTCTATAACAACATCAATTTGAGTCAAAACGAATGTTACGTAAAACATCGTTACGACGACTCAAAAATCACTAGTATAGGGATTCGAGATTAAAATAGATATGTAAATCCCAATACTAGATAAAAACATTTCCTTTCGGAAATCATTTACTATAACAATAGTGTTATAGTCCACCATTTCCTTATATTTCTCGAAAACGTCTGTTTCAACAATAAATGTTGAAATCTATGCTTTCGATTCATAACACATTTTAAAACACCTTTAAAATGTTTAACTTCATTTTTAAAATATTACTTCTTCAAAAATGAATCCATTTTACTTAACAATATATTCACTGTCCAAAATCGTGAATAAAATTTACTTAATCCCATTTCGATCATTCCTACACATTTTTATTTCAATA
Organism: Allium fistulosum; assembly: GCA_030737815.1. Taxonomy (NCBI): domain Eukaryota; kingdom Viridiplantae; phylum Streptophyta; class Magnoliopsida; order Asparagales; family Amaryllidaceae; genus Allium; species Allium fistulosum. The sequence goes on from CM060904.1 coordinate 698,896,627, forward strand.
AAAATTCGCTATTCAAAATCGTGAATATATCTTCTTAAATAATCTTCTATATTAAATTTATCACATTCAATCTATTTTCGAATTTATAAGAACGTTTATAAATTCTATTTCTCTTTTTAATAACAACTTCGACTTATAAACCTTCTTTTATCAACTTCTATATTTAACTTATCAAAATAAGTGACTTTGGGTTTATAACAACTTTTATAAATTTTAATTCTATTTATAAAAGCTTCAATACCAAATCAATCTCAATATTGATTTCTAAATTTATTTTCAACTTTAAATAAACTTTCCATACTGATTTCTCAAAAATTCATTTCCAAATATTAAATCAATTACAGATTGATTTCTAATTTTATTTATCCCTACTAAAATAAATTCTTATTTTTCTCAAATTATTCAATATCCTGTTTTTAAATGGATTCTTTAAATTGAACTCATTTTACATTTACTTCCCAAATCATTTCAATTTACCAAGTAATTTCTAATCGGATTTCCAACTTATCTTCTTTTAAATAAATTCCTTTTTAAGGAAATAAATTTCAATCGTCTCTTTCAATCTATTTTAAAAATCCAAATTTTAAATTAAATTCTTCAATTTAAAATCACTATTTTACGAAATCCATTTATTTAACATTTTTACTTGATTCTGGAATAAATTTGATAAGATTATAAAAATTAACTTTTTATACTTTAAAATTCCTTTCTTCAAAATTTATTCAATTTCTAAAATTAAATTCACTTAGAAATTTCTATTTTGATTCCAAAAAATTCAATTTCGTTTATTTTTGGAATCTAATGATATCAAACATCCGTTCAGCTAAATTTTAGCTTTCAATCAATTTCCAGACATCAACATGATTAATAACATCAATAATCATTCACAGATTAACACATCACAGTAGAATAAAAATTCAATCAATGTGAGGGGTCCAGTTGGATCCCTCCAACCTGTTTCCCTGCATCCAAAGACGTTAGCACAATACCAATTCCGCTCCAGTACGGAATTATCGCGGTATATAGGTTTTTATAAATCCGCTTACTAACGGCGCAATAGGGTCTCATCCGCTATACGAGGCGGGAAATCAATCAATCCAATATATACATATGCCAATATGTATATACTGCTATATATATAGATATATCCTATCATATCTAATAGCACATTCAAACAAATCAATCAATAACTGCAATTCAATTATAAATCTGAGTGAGAAGATCTCACCTTTGCTTTTAATTTGCAATTCATTTCCAATCCAGTTTGTTTCTTCACAGAATTAGACCTTGTATAACAATTATATAATTTTATTAATATTCGAATCAATTGAACAATTAAATTTTTCCTTTTAATAATTTCTTAGAGGCTAAAATAATTAATTAAGTTAATCAAATAGATAAATCTCCAAAATCTGATATATACATATTTTTTTTTTCTTATTTACTTTTTTTTTTAAAATACTTTTGTCTTGCCTACATATATATATATATATATATATATTTCAAACTTAATAGTTCTTAGAAAAAAAATATGGATCTACACATATGCCACTTTGAATTATACAAAAATTTATCTTACTGTAAATCTTATGCAAACTGAATTTTTCTAAACTATGTGTATATATATATTCAAATTTACAGTATAATTTTAAACTACATTAAAAACGAGCAAGATGAAATTTGTATACAATTCTCTGTAAACAACGAAACAGCCCATTCCTTTACCAAAGGTATATATATATATCTACCTTGCTTATACATATTAAAAATCAAATTTTTATAACTTCTTCAACATTTTTTTCTGTCTGAATATAAGAATTTGTTATCTTTACTTTAAATTTAAATTTTTATCAAAACTGGGATTACCTCACTGCGCTTTATCGAACTTGAGATCACGCTTCGCCGAACATTCTTTCACATCGCCAGAGGTCGCGACTGCTGTCGCTCTCCTCCCCGCTCACGCTTCCATGCTTCCCTAAAGTCACGCATTGAATCACGACCCTGCTTGCAACCCTAGCTCGAACACGAGCTAGACCACAGATCGACCTCGCCTAGATCGAGATACGCCCAAATCCCTACGCACGCGGCCACCAACACCCACTCACCAGTCGTCCCCTTCCACGCGTACGCGTCCTACTCGATGCCACGCAGCTGCACGCGAGCCCCATCGCGATGTCGCCAAGCAACACCCCAACACGAACGAAATCGCAACTCCTGAATCCCCTTCATGCCACCGCGAGCCTGCCACCGCCATCCCGAGCGCCAAACCCCGATGAACTTCCCCAGCGCCGAAGTCGAAGTCTCGACTTCCAGATTGAATGAACTCCACGATTCGAATCGAACGGAGAAGATAGGAGGGAAGTCTGGGTTTAGTTGATTTTGAAAATTATCAGAGGAATGTGGCATTGATTTTTAATTGAACGAATTTATTTTCGTTTGTTTTCTGAAAAGAATGGAGGGAGTATAGGCTATTATAAAATGAAGGACGAGCGGCCATTAATTTTATTTCGAACGAAAGTACTTCGTTTGTTTTTCTTTAAATGAAAAGAGGTTGCAGTGCTTCTGAAAAAGCTGAGGAGAAAAAGTTACGATGGAGAAAGAAAACAGGCTGGGGGAAAGAATCTCTGCTGGGTTGACTAATTTTAAATTTTAAAATTAAATTGAATTTGATTTTATTTCAACGCGTTTACTCTCCGTATGGTTACATAACAACTCCGATAATTACGAAATTTGAAATCCGACAATAAAACAATATTACGGATCCAATGAAACTCGTTTCGTCGAATTCCGAGACTGCGCCTCGGACGGCTATTTTTAAATATCGATTGAAACGATAAAAATTTCAAACTGATCAAAACAGTTTATAATTCAATTCTGAAAGTTTCTGTTATCTTCAGTATTGTCAATACGAATTTTAAAAGCTTTCAAAATATTTTTCTTCAACTGTAAATTGAAGATTTAAATTTCTATTCAACTTTCAATCGATTAAATTTTAAAGTTTAATCGCAAATTTCAAAGTTATATCGGGGATTCAAATTAAATCATCGTTCAAATATTTAAAATTAATTAAATATTTTCAATTTAATTTGTTCAAAATTCCGGGTCGTTACAGACTTCCCCCCTTAAAAGAATTTCGTCCTCGAAATTACAAGTTAGGAAAAGTGGCCCTTAACTCGTCTACTATTTTTCACAATCTAAATAGTTTTATCAAATTCTTTCAAATCAAATCTCTCTACTAGAGATTCGTTATTAATTCAACTAACTTTTTTTTTTCAACTTCAATTATAAGTTCAAAACAACTTTGTTTAATTAACAATTCAAATTCGAGTTTAAATTCAAATTTAAACTTCCAAATTTTCTCAAAAATTTTCTAACACTCGAAATTTTCGAAAAATTTCGCCAGCATCTCCTTTGCGCGGCTAATACGGCACGACTACAAAACGTCCCTACGGACTCTCAGATTTCAAAAAGAAAAAAGAAAAAGCCAAGCGGCTAGAGAGAAATCATCAAAAACTCATATTATAATTCAAATACATACCTTCTGTCGAGCTATTCAAATTATCTGTGAAATAAATTTTCCAATCCCTTTATACACCTGTATATCCTACTAGCCATTACATCTAGTTACACATTCAAATCATTTTGCAAATTCTATTACAAAATTTTTTTTTTCAATATAAACTGCTTATACATTTACTATTGAAGTCATATCCATTATCTTCAATTTTTTCCTCATTTCAAATTTCATTTGAATTAAATTTCACATTTTAATTTCTCATTGAGTTAAATTTATCATTCAATTCTACAATTTCAATTTTCATTTGAATTCAATTTACAATTTCAATTCCTTTAATGGATTTTATCTTCAATTATCTTCTTGGAATTCTATTTCAAATTATAAATTCACTTACAATTTATACTCACAATTTACTTCCATAATTCAAATTTATTCACTTATACTTACTTTGATTTAACTTCATTCTTTAAGTTAAAATTATTCTATCAAAAATCAAATTGTATAAGTTATCAACTTGCTTATTATTCTCATCAATATTTTTATATAGCATTCCAGAGTCTTTTCAACCTTTTCAAAACCATTTTTGAAAACAATTCAAATCATCTTTGAATTTCCAAAACAAAATCCAAATTTTTCAAACAACTTCCATTTAAAACAATTTGGCAGCAATTCCTCTTTTGGAAACCCGAAAATGAACACCAACGATGCCGCGGTCATCATCGAAGTTATTTTCCAGCGACCGAAAAGAGTTTAGAGCTTTTCATCTCTTTAAAATATTTTTCAAAACCTTCGAAATTCATTTTCAAATCAAAAAGACTTTAAACTTTCCAAATCTCCAAAATTTTCAAATTCCTTTCAAAACATTTCCAAAAACTTCTCTGGAATTCCGTTTTAAATTATAAGTCACATTTAAAATTTATATTCTTTAATTTTCATTCGTATGTGAATTTTATTTCTTAACTTTGGAGTTTATAATTCCAATTTCTTATCCAATTTTTTTTTATATAACAATGATAATAATTTAATACTATCACTTCTAACATCCATGCAACCATATACTATAGTACTTCATAGAAAGTTATTTCTTTTGTATACAAAAATAATTTTGGGTAAAATTATTTCATTTACCCTATTTAAAACCAATACTGTGCCGAATTGTTCTATTCGAGTGTTTAGAGATCCCTATCAATGATCGTTAATTACTAGTATTGACCAGAATCCATATACCACTCAACAAATCAATCATCACAATATAAAACAAATTTTTTTTTTATATTCAATAACAAATACGCGCTCATATCTATTATTACACTCAACTCATTCTAGAGTACTGCTGACTCTATCTCTAATGAGTAACACCCAACAGAGCAGGGTTGTCGCTTAACCATATGCTCTGATACCACTCTGTCACATCCCGAAATTTTCGACTTTCGAAAATTCAACATCGATACTCACTTTATCGAGTGCCGAGAAATCGAGTGCCGGAAACTCCAAAAGTGAGGGTTTTAAGAAAAAGAAAAAGAAGAAAAAGAGAAGAAGAAGAGAAAGAAAGAACAACTGAACAACGGAACAGCAACAGAAACAGAACAATATCAGAATCTCACATATCGCAGCGGAACAATATACAATAGATAATTACTAATCTTTTAAAACAAAGAACTATATCATTTTATTCATACATCAATCAGAGTCAATATACAACAATGGACAGTTATATAAACTTGTCCTCATACAGAATACACAGCGAAATAAATACTATCAGATACAAATACTACGTCTCGTCATCCAGCTTATCTCCAAGCTCCAGAATATCCTGATAATCTAACTCTAGACTGCCCGTGTGGAAATTGGTGGGCACCCAGAGTTTAGAAGGGAAACAATAAACTCCGAGTCAGTCATGGTGACTGGTGTGAGATCGTAAAACAGTTATTTTATCTTTAAAATAAACAACAGAAGAATTTTAAAGTCAATTCGCAATGCTTTTGGAAAATGAAACTACCATAAGACCTCCCGCCACACACACAATGCAAACGCAGACTTGGAGGAGATTTCTTCTTATGATAGTCAAAGATGCTTACTACGCAAAAATCAAATTCTTTTTGATATTATTATTAGTGCATAGTGTAGAAAACATTTCGAAAGTAGAATATAAATCTTAGCCAGCATAGGTACCATTATAGTATGCTTGCTATAGCTACCATATTAAATGGCAGGTTCTACAACTAAAACCGTACAAGGCTCGTATTGTTTCTTTGGATTTCCAACAAATGGTCAGGCTAAGAAACTTCCTATCCACGATGGGTACGTCCCTGGAATAGACGACCCGAGAACCTAACCGGATCTCTGCCAACACAATGCCGGGTTACCTCTGCAAAAATAGGTAACTACTGACACGCGTATGCCATCCCCCGATCGTCACCGATCTTCCCGAGGATCCCCGATTTCCAACAAACCACATAGAAAAAATAATGCAGTAACCATAGAGGTTAAGTATCTGGGCTCCATACCATGATACCACCTTTATCCAGAAGGAATGACATACACTAAGGGGCGCTACTCCCTAGAACCTTGCTGCATTCGTCCTGTTTCGACCATTTCCGGGGTGTGAGGCTCGATGAAGTCTCGTCCACAAAGCTACGCTTTCTCAAAAAGCCCTGCTTCGGGTCAAACAAAATGATCAACCTATGATCACAAAGATATAAGATCAAATAAATGATCATATCACAAATGATCAAACACTGATCATTTCACAGCAACACTCAGTATGCCACGTTACCAAATTGGGATATATCGCTGATAAATTTCAACTACATAACCTCTGAGCTCGTACGTCTCAGAGAAGGGTGTTAAGCTAAGAGAATAAATTCTCCGCCACCAACAGAAATGTATTTGAAAGAAATCAGCTTTATATCTCAAATTGTAACGTCAGACACACAATCCATACAAGTCTGTTCCGGGATCGAACAGAACCGAAGGCACTTCTCACGAAGCCCTTGCATTTCCGGATAATTTTCAATCACGTCAGGACTTCCCGTCACTAAGGGTGATAAAACCTCTAAATCGAAGATCAGTCGATGTAGAGTAACTCGACGGTAATCCTTCTGTTTTCAAAAATATCCGGTCTTCAACACCGGTCTTCGAATGCAATTCATAACAACGTATCACATATTCGGAATGGGTTATACGACCCCATGGTCCTTTCCCGGCTAACCCGAATAGTGAGCGATTTTTCAAAAATAAGTGTGGCATTCAAATTCATCCAATTCACAACAAATACCTATCTAAAGGTAATTATTGATAGTCGGTTATTTAACTATCAATAAAGATGCGCAACATCATCAGATTCCAAATAATTTTCCAAATTATTTAATCTTCCAAAATATCTTTACTAGATATAAAATTTCCACACTTAACCATTTGAAAACAATTTCAAATCAATTTCCACACTTCAAAAATAAATCAATATTTATTTTTAAACAACTTCGCTTTCTTTTATAAATTCCGTATCGAATTTATACTTTCGAATATCTACTGATATTCGATTTTCAAATCGTTTTCAATATTCTGTTTCAATTTATCTTTACAAGGATAAATTCTCAAAACGTTCATTTCATATTGGAAAAGCAATCCCATACTTATTTAAAAAATAAGTGTTTCACAAATCTTTTATTTTCAACATTTGAAAATATTCGATATACTTAAATCAATATTAAGTATATATTTCATTCTTTAAGGAAATCTATTTTCTATAACAAAATCAATTTGAGTCAAAACGAATGTTACGTAAAACATCGTTACGACGACTCAAAAATCACTAGTATAGGGATTCGAGATTAAAATAGATATGTAAATCCCAATACTAGATAAAATCATTTCCTTTCGGAAATCATTTACTATAACAATAGTGTTATAGTCCACCATTTCCTTATATTTCTCGAAAACGTCTGTTTCAACAATAAATGTTGAAATCTATGCTTTCGATTCATAACACATTTTAAAACACCTTTAAAATGTTTAACTTCATTTTTAAAATATTACTTCTTCAAAAATGAATCCATTTTACTTAACAATATATTCACTGTCCAAAATCGTGAATAAAATTTACTTAATCCCATTTCGATCATTCCTACACATTTTTATTTCAATAAAAATTCGCTATTCAAAATCGTGAATATATCTTCTTAAATAATCTTCTATATTAAATTTATCACATTCAATCTATTTTCGAATTTATAAGCACGTTTATAAATTCTATTTCTCTTTTTAATAACAACTTCGACTTATAAACCTTCTTTTATCAACTTCTATATTTAACTTATCAAAATAAGTGACTTTGGGTTTATAACAACTTTTATAAATTTTAATTCTATTTATAAAAGCTTCAATACCAAATCAATCTCAATATTGATTTCTAAATTTATTTTCAACTTTAAATAAACTTTCCATACTGATTTCTCAAAAATTCATTTCCAAATATTAAATCAATTACAGATTGATTTCTAATTTTATTTATCCCTACTAAAATAAATTCTTATTTTTCTCAAATTATTCAATATCCTGTTTTTAAATGGATTCTTTAAATTGAACTCATTTTACATTTACTTCCCAAATCATTTCAATTTACCAAGTAAATTTCTAATCGGATTTCCAACTTATCTTCTTTTAAATAAATTCCTTTTTAAGGAAATAAATTTCAATCGTCTCTTTCAATCTATTTTAAAAATCCAAATTTTAAATTAAATTCTTCAATTTAAAATCACTATTTTACGAAATCCATTTATTTAACATTTTTACTTGATTCTGGAATAAATTTGATAAGATTATAAAAATTAACTTTTTATACTTTAAAATTCCTTTCTTCAAAATTTATTTAATTTCTAAAATTAAATTCACTTAGAAATTTCTATTTTGATTCCAAAAAATTCAATTTCGTTTATTTTTGGAATCTAATGATATCAAACATCCGTTCAGCTAAATTTTAGCTTTCAATCAATTTCCAGACATCAACATGATTAATAACATCAATAATCATTCACAGATTAACACATCACAGTAGAATAAAAATTCAATCAATGTGAGGGGTCCAGTTGGATCCCTCCAACCTGTTTCCCTGCATCCAAAGACGTTAGCACAATACCAATTCCGCTCCAGTACGGAATTATCGCGGTATATAGGTTTTTATAAATCCGCTTACTAACGGCGCAATAGGGTCTCATCCGCTATACGAGGCGGGAAATCAATCAATCCAATATATACATATGCCAATATGTATATACTGCTATATATATAGATATATCCTATCATATCTAATAGCACATTCAAACAAATCAATCAATAACTGCAATTCAATTATAAATCTGAGTGAGAAGATCTCACCTTTGCTTTTAATTTGCAATTCATTTCCAATCCAGTTTGTTTCTTCACAGAATTAGACCTTGTATAACAATTATATAATTTTATTAATATTCGAATCAATTGAACAATTAAATTTTTCCTTTTAATAATTTCTTAGAGGCTAAAATAATTAATTAAGTTAATCAAATAGATAAATCTCCAAAATCTGATATATACATATTTTTTTTTCTTATTTACTTTTTTTTTTAAATACTTTTGTCTTGCCTACATATATATATATATATATTTCAAACTTAATAGTTCTTAGAAAAAAAATATGGATCTACACATATGCCACTTTGAATTATACAAAAATTTATCTTACTGTAAATCTTATGCAAACTGAATTTTTCTAAACTATGTGTATATATATATATATATTCAAATTTACAGTATAATTTTAAACTACATTAAAAACGAGCAAGATGAAATTTGTATACAATTCTCTGTAAACAACGAAACAGCCCATTCCTTTACCAAAGGTATATATATATCTACCTTGCTTATACATATTAAAAATCAAATTTTTATAACTTCTTCAACATTTTTTTCTGTCTGAATATAAGAATTTGTTATCTTTACTTTAAATTTAAATTTTTATCAAAACTGGGATTACCTCACTGCGCTTTATCGAACTTGAGATCACGCTTCGCCGAACATTCTTTCACATCGCCAGAGGTCGCGACTGCTGTCGCTCTCCTCCCCGCTCACGCTTCCATGCTTCCCTAAAGTCACGCATTGAATCACGACCCTGCTTGCAACCCTAGCTCGAACACGAGCTAGACCACAGATCGACCTCGCCTAGATCGAGATACGCCCAAATCCCTACGCACGCGGCCACCAACACCCACTCACCAGTCGTCCCCTTCCACGCGTACGCGTCCTACTCGATGCCACGCAGCTGCACGCGAGCCCCATCGCGATGTCGCCAAGCAACACCCCAACACGAACGAAATCGCAACTCCTGAATCCCCTTCATGCCACCGCGAGCCTGCCACCGCCATCCCGAGCGCCAAACCCCGATGAACTTCCCCAGCGCCGAAGTCGAAGTCTCGACTTCCAGATTGAATGAACTCCACGATTCGAATCGAACGGAGAAGATAGGAGGGAAGTCTGGGTTTAGTTGATTTTGAAAATTATCAGAGGAATGTGGCATTGATTTTTAATTGAACGAATTTATTTTCGTTTGTTTTCTGAAAAGAATGGAGGGAGTATAGGCTATTATAAAATGAAGGACGAGCGGCCATTAATTTTATTTCGAACGAAAGTACTTCGTTTGTTTTTCTTTAAATGAAAAGAGGTTGCAGTGCTTCTGAAAAAGCTGAGGAGAAAAAGTTACGATGGAGAAAGAAAACAGGCTGGGGGAAAGAATCTCTGCTGGGTTGACTAATTTTAAATTTTAAAATTAAATTGAATTTGATTTTATTTCAACGCGTTTACTCTCCGTATGGTTACATAACAACTCCGATAATTACGAAATTTGAAATCCGACAATAAAACAATATTACGGATCCAATGAAACTCGTTTCGTCGAATTCCGAGACTGCGCCTCGGACGGCTATTTTTAAATATCGATTGAAACGATAAAAATTTCAAACTGATCAAAACAGTTTATAATTCAATTCTGAAAGTTTCTGTTATCTTCAGTATTGTCAATACGAATTTTAAAAGCTTTCAAAATATTTTTCTTCAACTGTAAATTGAAGATTTAAATTTCTATTCAACTTTCAATCGATTAAATTTTAAAGTTTAATCGCAAATTTCAAAGTTATATCGGGGATTCAAATTAAATCATCGTTCAAATATTTAAAATTAATTAAATATTTTCAATTTAATTTGTTCAAAATTCCGGGTCGTTACAGTGGGTTATTGGGCTAGGTTTAGAAACCCAATAAGAAGAGAGTTATTTATATGTTTTCCAAAAATTAGTCTAAGTGTTCATGTATGTTTATAAAACTCATTTTTCTTATCCAAACCCGTTTTAAAATCTCTTCTAAAATATTTAACTTTCCAAAAATAACATTTTATCCTCATTTTAAAATCCCATATTTCCCATTTAATTAAAATAGCCTTTTTCACATAAATTTTGTTATTCCAAATTCTTTTATGCTTCATTAAAATAAATAAAAATCCTAACTTTTATTTATTAGTTGGTAATGCAAATCCCGGGTTGTTACAAATAATATATTCACTGTCCAAAATCGTGAATGTACTTCGTTATCCAAATTCAACATTTCTACACATTTTTATTTAAAGGATTATCCAATGTCCAAAATCGTGGATATAATTCCTTTAATTAACTTCTATAATTCACTTATCAAAATAAGTGATTTCAGATTTATAAAACAACGTTTATAAATCACATTTATACTTTATAACTATTTCAACTTATAAAATCATTTTATTAGCAAATTCTATTTATATCCCATCTAAGTGCCAAAATCTAATTTATAAGTAAATTACTTATAAATCTTTTATTTCACAACATCTATTCATTTTATAACTTCACATTATAAATCTATTAATTTCATTCACTTATGAAATCCATTTTTTCTTCCTTTTAACACTTATAAAAACTCGTTTTATAATTCCAATATCTTAATTTATAATATCAACTTTGTACATCTTTTATATACATCGTTTTTAATAATTCAAAAATCCCAATTTAAACCATTTTTATAAATTACTTTAACTATTTATTTCAAAAATCACATTTCGGTTATATTTCACAAAAATCATAATTTTTATAACTTTAAAATTTGAACGTTTATTTATTTAAGATGAATCAATCCAAAAATTTAATAAAACGTATACTTCCAAAAATCACTTTAAAAATCTCTTTTAAAATCAACATCGTTATTTTTAAACTTCAAAAATGGATCCGATGATGCAACAGCACCAATTAGTCAATCACGACAATAAACATCATCTATCGATATGAAAATCAACAAAATATCACAATATCTGTAATCAAATAAATACTGGTGAGGAATCCAGTTGGATCCCTCCAACCTGTTTCCCTGCATCCACTGATGTTAACACAATACCAATTCCACTTCGAGGTGGAATATCGTGGTATATGGGATTTATAAAAATATCCTCCGCTATTATGCAGCGCAATAGGGTCTCATCCGCTATATAATGCGAAAAATATCAACAACTGCAATATATACATATGCCAATATATATATATATATATTGCTATATATAGATATATCCTACTATATCTAATATCACATCCAAACATCAATCAATCAATAACTGTAAAATCAACTTTTCATTCGAGTCAGAAGATCTCACCTTTGCTTTTATTTTGCAATCCCATTTTCCATTCCAGATTGTTTTCACGGTGTAGACCTTGTATAAATATTTTATACAATTTATCAATATCCGAAATAATCGAACAATTAATTTCTTTCCAATAGATTAAATAAATTAACACTTTTAATTTGAACTAAGATTTTCAGTTAAACTAATATTTTAATTTAAACTATTTTCCCGTTAGATAGATTTTTTAACATCGAATCTTTATATAATTCATCACTATCAAATTTTATCCATATAGACTAATCTTTTGTTTACTGTAATTTCTTTTAACAAAACATTTTATTTGAAATAGATTAAATTCTTTTAATTGATAATTCTCTTTTTCAACTTGTATACGTATATTCTTTTTCTGTCTTACTGTATATAAATTTTCTCAAATCCATATATATATATATATATACATATATACATACCCAAAAATTTTGAAAATAAAATTTACCTCACTATTGCAATCGAACTCGCGAATGCCCTAGTTCGTCGCGACCCAGACTGGCGAGTGTCACCGCCGAAGGTCGAGACATTCGAAATGCCTCGACTTGCCTTGCGTTCATGCCAGAACTTCGCCATCACGTCGCCCAGATCGAGTCACGATCTCCACGTCGCCACTGAATGACGAACTGAAGACGCCGTACCACGTGATTCCACTCGCCTCTATCGCGACTCTCCATCTACATCGACCCAAACGCGCGTGAACAAGTCGCGACCTTCCTCGTCGCGAATGACTCGATTCCAGATTCCCCCTTTTTCTTGAAACCTCCTGACTTCGTTCACAAAAATGGCCCCAAGCCCTAGCCCAGATCGTGATTCCAATACTTGAAGATGTCTGGCCCTCGCGCCACTATTATTTGCTTGAGTTCGAAAACGAAAAGGAGAGCGGCCATCAATTTTCGTATTGAAGAGGGGAACGAGATTTTTACTTTGATTTCGAACGAGAAGCTCGGCCATGATTTTACTTTTCTTTCTGGTTTGCGAAATGAAAATGAGGGGCACGATTTTCTTTTGAACGAGACTTCGGCCATGCTTTGCACGATCATTTCGTGATTCTCTGCGTGATTTTAGGCGCAGTTTTAGGGAAGATAACGTGCTGACATTTGACCATAAAAATTAAATTTAAATTGAATTCAATTAAAATTTCAACGCGTTTATACGTCGCACGCTCACATAACAACTCCGAAAAATACGAAATTTGAAATCCGACAATAATTCAATATTACGAACCCAATGGAACTGGTTTCGCCGAATTCCGAGACTGTGCCTCGGAACGCTATTTTTAAATATCGATTCAAACGATAAAATTTCAAAACTGATCAAATCACTTTCAAATTCAATTCTGGAGCTTCTATTATCTTCAGTATCATCAATATAAATTTTACAAGCCTTTGAAATATTTTTCTTCAGCTTAAAACTGAAGATTCAAATTTTTATCAACTTACAATAGATTTAATTTAAAATTAAATTGCCAAATTATTCTGATAATTTGAAATTCAAGTCAAACCATCATTCAAATATTTAAAATTAATTAAATATTTTCAATTTAAATTGTTTAAAATTCTGGGTCGTTACAATCTTCCCTCCTTAAAAGAATTTCGTCCCGAAATTACAAGTTAGGAAAAATGGTCCTTAACTCGTCTACTATTTTTCACCATCCAATAGTTTTATCAACTTACTAACCTAAATCTTTTTATTAGAGATTCATTATTAATTCATCTAACTCTCCAACTTCAATTATAAGTTCCAAACAACATTGTTTCCTTAACAATTCAAATTTAAATTTCAAATTCAAATTTTAAACTTTTAAAATTTTCTCAAAATTTTCCTAACACTCGAGATTTTCGAAAAATTTCGCTAGCGTCTCCTTTGCGCGGCTAACTCGGTACGACTACAAAATGTCCCTACGGACTCTCAAATTTCAAAAAGAAAAGAAAAAGCCAAGCGGCTAGAAAAGAAAATCATCAAATCTCATATTGAAATTTAAATACGTACCTTTTTCGAGCAATTCAAATTTATCTTTGAAATCAAAATTCCAATTCTATTTCCTTTAATACACCTGTATATCTACTAGCAGTAGTATCCAGTTACAATATTCAAACCATTTTGCACGTTTTATTACAAAATTTCGATACTTACTTCTTATACATTTTTACTTCACTATTGAAGTTACATCCTATTTTCATTAAATTTTACATTTCAAATTTCATTTGAATTCAATTTACAATTTCAATTTAATTTGGATTCAGTTTACTTCTGAATATTGAATTTTATCGATTACCTTTCATTCACAACTGCACTATTTTAAATTAGTTCCAATTACTAATTCATCACAAATTCTAGTTCACTTTATTCAAATTTGTTTTCAACATTCAGTTTCAATTCCAGTTTTATTCTTTTGTTCATTCCCAAAATTTATTTTCAATTCACTATTTTGGTTTATAACTACTCATATTTAAACTGGATTTCCAGTTCGAATTCAATTTACCTTTCTTTTATAATTATTGAATTTAATTCGTTTCAAACCTTATTCATTTGGTCAATATTCAATTAGCTTCACTTACTAATTTTAGTTTAATACTTCACTTCGTTTTCCACAAATCAAATTCAATTCCAGTTCTATTTACTTTCAAATTCAAAATGAATTTTAACATTCAATTTCATTTTCTTGCACTTGCAATTGCAAATTTATTTATTCATTCACAAATTCATTCATTTTCAATTTGAATCTCATTTCAATCAAATTACCGAATATTTTATAAGTCTTTGACTTATTTACATTTCGATTTATAAAATCATTTATACATTCACATTACTAATTTCATTCCATTAATGAATTTTAATTTCAATTATCTTCTTGGAATTCTATTTTCATTTATAAATCACATTTACAATTTTACATTCTCCAATTCTATTTGTATATGGATTTAATTCCTTATACTTTTCAATTCATATTTATAAATTTCATTTGTTAAATAAATTTATCTCCAAATCTTTGGTTATTATTTTATTTCTTATTCAATTTCAATATAACAATGATAATATTTCAATGTTATTACTTCCTAACAACCAAACATCCATATACTATAATAATTCATAGAAAATCATTTCTTTTCTATACAAAAATAGTTTTGGGTAGAATTATTTTGGTTACCCTCTTTTAAAACAATACTGTGTCAGTTTATCTTGTTTAAGAGTTTAGAAACCCCTATCGATTACAGTTGGCCACCCTGCACCGACCAGAATCTATAAACAATCAACCGATAAGTCAACACAATACAAAACAATTTTTATATTCACTAACAAATACGCGCTCATATCTATTATTACACTCAACTCATTCTAGAGTACTACTGACTCTATCTCTAATGAGTAACACCCAACAGAGCAGGGTTGTCGCTTAACCATATGCTCTGATACCACGTTGTAATGGTCCGAAAACAACAACCACCGGTAGGCTTTGCAACCATCCCAGTCCCACCGTGGCTTACACTGGCACCTCGCATTTACTTTTACGGCCAGCCTCTCAACTGTCACGGCCTCTGCCTAACCAACCCATCCCTCTCAGGAACATGTAGGGGTAAGAGTCTCCCGTTCGCCACCAAACCGCGAAGCGAGAACCCCTTATCATGCTGTAATATAGCAAATGCGATCCATAATGACGTATCACATATTCGGAATGGGTTATACGACCCCAAGGTCCTTTCCCGGCTAACCCGAATAGTGAGCACTTATTCAAAAATAAGTGTGGCATTCAATTCATCCAATTCACAACAAATACCCATTCAAGGTAATTATTGACAGTCGGTTATTTAACTATCAATAAAGATGCGCAACATCATCAGATTCCAAATAACTTTCCAAATTATTTATTTTCCAAAATATCTTTACTAGATATATAATTTCCACACTTTAAAAAAATAAATCAACATTTATTTTTCTAAACAATTTCCCTTTCCTTTATAAATTCCGTAGTGAATTTATATTTCAAATATCTACTGATATACGATTTTCAATCGATTTCAAATATTCACTTTCAATTTATCTTTACAAAGATAAATTCTCAAAAAAGTTTCATTTCATATTGGAAAACATTTCCATACTTATTTAATAATAATAAGTAATTCACAAAGCTTATTTATTTTCAACATTTGAAAATATTCAATATACTTAAATCAAAATTAAGTATATATTTCATTCTTTAAGGAAACCATTCTCTTTCACAAATTTTATTTGAGTCAAAACGAATGTTACGTAAAACATCGTTACGATAACTCAAAATCACTAGTATAGGGATTCGAAATTTAGATAGATATATAAATCCCAATACTATATAAAATATTTCCTTTCGGAAATCATTTACTATAACAACAGTGTTATAGTCCACCATTTCCTTCTATTTCTCGAAAATGTCTATTTCAACAATGAATGTTGAAATCTATGTTTTCGATACTTAACATGTTTTAAAACATCTTTTAAAACAATTACTTCATTTTTAATGTCACTTCCCCAAAACATATCCATTTTATTTAATAATATATTCACTGTCCAAAATCGTGAATTTACTTCGTTATCCAAATTCAACATTTCTACACATTTTTATTTAAAGGATTATCCACTGTCCAAAATCGTGGATATAATTCCTTTAATTAACTTCAATAATTCACTTATCAAAATAAGTGATTTTGGATTTATAAAACAACGTTTATAAATCACATTTATACTTTATAACTATTTCAACTTATAAAATCATTTTATTAGCAAATTCTATTTATATCCCATCTAAGTGCCAAAATCTAATTTATAAGTAAATTACTTATAAATCTTTTATTTCACAACATCTATTCATTTTATAACTTCACATTATAAATCTATTAATTTCATTCACTTATGAAATCCATTTTTTCTTCCTTTTAACACTTATAAAAACTCGTTTTATAATTCCAATATCTTAATTTATAAATATCAACTTTGTACATCTTTTATATACATCGTTTTTAATAATTCAAAAATCCCAATTTAAACCATTTTTATAAATTACTTTAACTATTTATTTCAAAAATCACCTTTCGGTTATATTTCACAAAAATCGTAATTTTTATAACTTTAAAATTTGAACGTTTATTTATTTAAGATGAATCAATCCAAAATTTTAATAAAACGTATACTTCCAAAAATACTTTAAAAATCTCTTTTAAAATCAACATCGTTATTTTTAAACTTCAAAAATGGATCCGATGATGCAACAGCACCAATTAGTCAATCACGACAATAAACATCATCTATCGATATGAAAATCAACAAATATCACAATATCTGTAATCAAATAAATACTGGTGAGGAATCCAGTAGGATCCCTCCAACCTGTTTCCCTGCATCCACAGATGTTAGCACAATACCAATTCCACTTCGAGGTGGAATATCGCGGTATATGGGATTTATAAAAATATCATCCGCTATTATGCGGCGCAATAGGGTCTCATCCGCTATATAATGCGGGAAATATCAACAACTGCAATATATACATATGCCAATTTATATATATTGCTATATATATAGATATATCCTACTATATCTAATATCACATCCAAACATCAATCAATCAATAACTGTAAAATCAACTTTTCATTCGAGTGAGAAGATCTCACCTTTGCTTTTATTTTGCAATCCCATTTTCCATTCCAGATTGTTTTCACAGTGTAGACCTTGTATAAATATTTTATACAATTTATCAATATCCGAAATAAATCGAACAATTAATTTCTTTTCAATAGATTAAATAAATTAACACTTTTAATTTGAACTAAGATTTTCAGTTAAACTAATATTTTAATTTAAACTATTTTCCCGTTAGATAGATTTTTTAACATCGAATCTTTATATAATTCATCACTATCAAATTTTATCCATATAGGCTAATCTTTTGTTTACTGTAATTTCTTTTAACAAAACATTTTCTTCGAAATAGATTAAATTCTTTTAACTGATAATTCTCTTTTTCAACTTGTATACGTATATTCTTTTTCTGTCTTATTGTATATAAATTTTCTCAAATCCATATATATATATATACATATATACATACCCAAAAATTTTGAAAATAAAATTTACCTCACTACTGCAATCGAACTCGCGAATGCCCTAGTTCGTCGCGACCCAGACTGGCGAGTGTCACCGCCGAAGGTCGAGACACTCGAAATGCCTCAACTTGCCTTGCGTTCATGCCAGAACTTCGCCATCACGTCGCCCAGATCGAGTCATGATCTCCACGTCGCCACTGAACGACGAACTGAAGACGCCGTACCACGTGATCCCACTCGCCTCTATCGCGACTCTCCATCTACATCGACCCAAACGCACGTGAACAAGTCGCGAGCTTCCTCGTCGCGAATGACTCGATTCCAGATTCCCCCTTTTTCTTGAAACCTCCTGACTTCGTTCACAAAAATGGCCCCAAGCCCTAGCCCAGATCGTGATTCCAATACTTGAAGATGTCTGGCCCTCGCGCTACTATTATTTGCTTGAGTTCGAAAACGAAAAGGAGAGCGACCATCAATTTTCGTATTGAAGAGGGGAACGAGATTTTTACTTTGATTTCGAACGAGAAGCTCGGCCATGATTTTACTTTTCTTTCTGGTTTGCGAAATGAAAATGAGGGGCACGATTTTCTTTTGAACGAGACTTCGGCCATGCTTTGCACGATCATTTCATGATTCTCTGCATGATTTTAGGCGCAGTTTTAGGGAAGATAACGTGCTGACATTTGACCAATTTAAAAATTAAATTTAAATTGAATTCAATTAAAATTTCAACGCGTTTATACGTCGCACGCTCACATAACAACTCCGAAAAATATGAAATTTGAAATCCGACAATAATTCAATATTACGAACCCAATGGAACTGGTTTCGTCGAATTCCGAGACTGTGCCTCGGAACGCTATTTTTAAATATCGATTCAAACGATAAAATTTCAAAACTGATCAAATCACTTTCAAATTCAATTCTGGAGCTTCTATTATCTTCAGTATCATCAATATAAATTTTACAAGCCTTTGAAATATTTTTCTTTAGCTTAAAACTGAAGATTCAAATTTTTATTCAACTTACAATAGATTTAATTTAAAATTAAATCGCCAAATTATTCTGATAATTTGAAATTCAAGTCAAACCATCATTCAAATATTTAAAATTAATTAAATATTTTCAATTTAAATTGTTCAAAATTCTGGGTCGTTACATACATGGTCAATATCTAAAAGAAAATAAGCGCGAATGGAAATGGACTACAAATTAACAGCAAAGGTGAGATCTTCTCACTCAAATAAAAATTTGAATTGCAGTTATTGATTGATTGCTTGATTGTGATAGTATATATAGTAGTATATAGCAATATATATATTGGAATATATATATATTGGAGTTGTTGATTTCCCGCATTATATAGCGGATGAGACCCTATGCGCCGCATAGTAGCGGATGATATTTTATAAATCCCATATACCACGATATTCCACCTTGAAGTCGAATTGGTATTATGATAACGTTTGTGGATGCAGGGAAACAAGTTGGAGGGATCCAACTGGATTCCTCAAATTATGTGAATTTGTTTCATATATTGTGATGTGATTGTTTATAATCTATGTGTGATTATATTTGTGATTGAAAATGTTGAAGGCTATAAATTTAGCCGAATGTATTTTTGGTATCGTTGGATACCATAAATAAATAAAAATTGGATTTTTGAAATTAAAGTTGGAAGTTTTAAGTGAATTCTTTTGAAAGGATTGGGTGAATTTAAAAGAAGGAATTTTAAAGCATAAAGTTGATTTTTGCAATCTTATCGAATTAATTCTAAAATATGGTGAAAAGATTTTAATAAATGGATTTCGGGTAATATTATTCGAAGGTTGAAGAATTTATTTGAAATACAAATTTTAATAATTGAAAGAAATAAAGGCATTTATTTTGAAGGAAGATAAATTCAGAAATAAATTTGGAAATTGATTTGGTGTTTAAAAATAAATCCTGGGAAATCCATTCTAAAATCGATTAGGTGTTTGAAATAAATGTTTGGAAAATCAATTTGGGATTTGAAATAAATTTGAAAATCCATTTGAAAGTTGATTTGGAGTTAAAAGTGAATATTTGAGAAATCGATTTGAAAATCGTATAAAAAGTGAATATTTGGAAATGTAAATTCAAAATGGAATTTATAAAGGAAAGGGAAATTTGTTTTAAATAAACACTGATTTATATTTTTAAGTGTGGAAATAAATTTATGGGTTTGTAACGTAAATTTGAAATAAATCGATAAGGATTTATTTAATTGGTTTAAATGGACCAATTTGAAGTGAAAGTGTATTCTTACTATAAAGCCGAGCATATTTCCAAAGTAGCTTTTAAAATATAAATTAAAGGTTCTAAAGTTGGTTTTTAAAAGAAATATTTGGAAATATATTCCGCGGAAGGAAATTGATTTGAAATTTATTTTCAAAGGTTGAAAGGTGAAAAGTGATTTGAAATTTGTTTTCAAAGTGATGAAGTGTGGAAAATATATATATCTTGTGAAGATATTTTGAAATAAATAATTTGGGAAAATTATTTAAATCTGTTGATTGTTGTGAATGTTGTTTGATAGTTAAATCACCGACTATCAATATTTGCCTTTGAAATGGCACTTGAATTTGTTTTAAAACAAGCGCTCATTATTCGGTTAAGCCGGGAGAGGACTTTGTGTCATATAACCCATTTCGAATAATGATACAACGTTATGAATTGCAATTGAAGACCGATGTGAAGACCGGGTATTTTCGAAAATGAAAGGACAACTTGTCGAATGTCTCTGCACCGAGTTGCTCCGGTATGGAGATTTATATCACTCTTCTTGTGATGGGAAGTCCGGACGTGATTTGTGAATATCCGGATTGCAAGGGCTTATTTGGAAGTGCCTTCGGTTCTGTTCGATCCCGGAACGGACCTGTATGGATGTGTGTCTGACGTTACACTTTGAGATGTAAAGCTGGTTTCTATCAAATACATTTATGTTGGTGGTGGAGAATTTATTCTCTTAGCTTAACATCCTTCTATGAGACGTACGAGCTCAGCGGTTATGTAGTTGATGGTTACTAGTGATACATTCCCAATTTGGTAATGTGGCATACGAAGTGCTGTTGATCATTTGATTGATCAAAGCATGGCTTTGTGAAAAAAAAGCGTAGCTTTGTGGACGAGACTTCATCGAGCCTCACAACCCGGTAATGGTCGAAACAGGAATGTTGCGGCAAGGTTTTTAGGGGTCGCGCCCCTAGGGTATGTCATTTCCTTCTGGATAAAAGGGTGATATCATGGTATGGAGTCCAGATATTTTACCTATGTTGATGCTGCAAATTTATTATACTTTGTGGTTGTTGCTTTGTGGTTGAGGATCCTCGGATAAAGGTCGGTAACGACCGGGGGATGGCATAGCTTGTGTGTTAGCTATCTAGTTACAGCTGTACAGCGTGAGGTAGCGTCGGCCTTGTGTTAGCAGAGATCCGGTTAGGTTCTCGGGGACGTCCTTCCAGAGGCGTTCCATTTCGGTGTAAGGAAGTTCCTTTGCCTGACCATTTGTTGGAAATCCAAAGAAACAATACGAACCTTGTATGGTTTTAGTTGTATAACCTGCTATGGAATGTGGCGGTAACCTGCTATTGAACATAGTAGCTATAGTAGGCATAAGTGCAAAATGCCTATGCTGGCTAAGATTAATATTATACTTTCGAAATGTTTTCCACACTAGACATTAATAATAATACCAACTGATCTTTCGTAGTAAGCATCTTTGACTATCATAAGGAGAAATCTTCTCCAATTCTGCCTTTGCATTGTGTGTGTGGTGGGAGGCCTTATGGTAGTTTCATTTTCCAAAAGCATTGCGAATTTGTTTTATTTTCTTTGTGAAAATAACTGTTTTACGATCTCACACCAGTCACCATGACTGACTCGGAGTTTATTGTTCCCTTTCTAAACTCTGGGTGCCCATTATTTTCCACACGGGCAGCCTAGAGTTATGTTATCAGGATATTATGGAGCTTTGGAGGCAAGCTGAATGGCAAGACGTACTCCCGTACTTGTTTATTTATTCAGCTATGTATTCTGTATGAGGACAAGTTTATATAACTGTCCATTGTTGTATTGAGTTTTATATTGACTCTCATTGTTGTATTGTATAAATTGATATAGTTCTTTGTTTAAAAGACTATTGATTATCTATTATATATTGTTCCGTTGCGAATGTGAGATTCTGATATTGTTTCTGTTTCTGTTTTTTTCTGTTCTTTCTTTTCTTCTGTCTTCTTCTACCTCTTCTTTTTAACCCTAATGGTTCAGTTTTTTGACATTCGATTGCGTGGCATTTGATACAGTGGACATATTAATGTCGACTTTCGAGCATCGAAAAATCGTATCGTTACAAGTGGTATAGAGCTTAGATTTGCGATAAACCTTGGCTTTGTTGGGGATTACTCATTAGAGATAGAGACAGTAGTACTCTAGAATGAGTGTGAGTGTAATAATAGATATGAGCGCGTATTTGTTAGTGAATATAAAATTGTTTGGTATTGTGATGATTGGTTTGTTGAGTGGTATATGGATTCTGGTCGGTATAGTCTGTACAACTCTATCGATAGGGATCTCTAAACACTCGAACAGAACAATTCGGCACGATATTGTTTTAAAATCGGGTAGATGAAATAATTTTACCCAAAACTATTTTCGTTGATAAAGGAAATAATCTTTGTAAATTATCATAGTAGTATATGGTTGCTTGGTTGTTAGGAAGTGATAATATTAAACTATTATCATTGATCATTGAATAAGAATTGCTCCAAAGTTAAGAAATAAAAATCCAAATACAAATGGGATTTGTAAATATAAATTGTAAATGTGATTTGTTATTTGAAATGGAATTTCAGAGAAATGTTTTGAAAAGAATTTGGAAATTTTGGAGATTTGGAAAATTTTAAATTCCTTTTGAGTTTGAAAATGAATTTCAAAGGTTTTAGAAAAGTGTTTTGAAGGGATGAAAGCTCTAAACTCTTTTAGGTCGCTGGAAAATAATTTCGATGATGATCGCGACATCACCGGTGTTCATTTTCGGGTTTCCAAAAGAGGAATTGCTGCCAAATTGTTTTAAATGGAAGTTGTTGAAAACTGGGTTTGATTTTGGAAATTCAAAGGATAATTTGAAACGACTCTAGAGTGTTATATAAAATATTTATGGAATATCATTAAGTTGTTAACTTGTAAAGTTTGAAGTTGTTAAAAAAAATCTAACTTAAAGAGAAGTTGGATGAAAGTAAATATGGAAGCGAAAATAAGTTTGATAAAAAGTGGATTGGAATAAAATTATTACGGTGGAAAATAAATTGTAAATGAAGGAATGAATAAATTTACAATTGCAACTGTAAGAAAATGAAATTGGGTGTTGAAATTCATTTCGAATTTGTAAGCAAATAGAACTAGAATTGGATTTGATTTGTGAAGAATAAAGCGAAGTATTGAAAAAATTAGTAAGTGAAACTAATTGATGAAAAGACCAAATAGATATGGTTTGAAAAGAATTCAATATTTATAAGAAAGGGTAAATTAAAAATTCATATGGAATTTGAAATCCAGTTTAATATAAGTGTTTGTAAACTAAAAATGGTGAATTGAAATTGAATTGTGTTTGGAAATGAATAAAAGAATAAAACTGGAATTGAAACTGAAATATTAATAACCAATTTGAATTGTGTGAAATAAAATGAAGTTGTAAAATTGGTTCGAATGAACTAAAGATAATAAAGGTGGAAGAAATAAAAAAAATTGGTTTGAGTAGAAATAAATTGGAAATGGCCTTGTTATTAACAAAATGAATTCAGAAATGAATTATTGAATGTGAATCCAAAGCTATATTGATTCAATGAACTCAAGTTAAATAAAATAGAGTTGAATTGAAATAGTGACGATTTGAGTGGTAAATAAAATTTAAGTGGATAGAGATAAAACTTGAAATAGTTTTATTATAAATAAAGTAAGTTTGGAAGTGGATTAAAATGTGAAATCATAATGGTTTTGAATGAAACTAGTTAGTTAAATAAAATGAAATGTAAGTGAATGGATTCGAATTTTAAATGCAATGAAAGTGTGTTGTGACCCATTGAAATTGAATGGAAGTGATGTGTTGTAGTTGTAAGCAATTAAAATTTGTATTGAAACTTTATAAATTGCTAATGGAATTAGTTTTGAATGTTTTACTTATGAAAACTACTAGTTTGTTATTGAAAACAAGTGAAATGTGAATAGATTTTATATATATGTCTCTTATGTGTTTAAATTGAGTAAGTACAGGTAGCAGGGGTGTCGTTTGATGGGATTTGGTTGCGCTAATAAGCTAATAAATAACTGCTTTGCTTAAAAATGCTAAAAAGGTACGCCTACGCAATAAAAATAGGAAATATGAACTGTTTTTGCTTTTCCGACCGTGTGGGTCGATGTATATATATTTATATCCCTTGTCAAATTGCAAAAGCTCCTCCGTACAAGGGAGACTCCGCCAAAATTTTCTGAAAATTTTGGGTGTTAGAAAAATTTTGAAAAAATTTTGGAAAATTTTTGTTAATGGAAAATTGATATTTCAAATTGTAATGGAACGTAGGAATTGAACTAGAAAATGAAAACCATTGTTTTGGTTGAAGTTGAAAGCTTTGGAAAAAGTGAATATCGAGTTTTCACTAAAGGAATTTTTGGTTTTTGAAGATAAAATGAATTCAAATAGAATTGAAATTGTAAATTGAATTCAAATGGGATTGAAAATGCAAAGTTGAATGGAGATGAATATATAACTTTGTTAGTGAAGTGAAAATAAATATAAGAAATACTTATATTGAACTTAAGAAATAAAGAATGAAATTCTTGAGTAAATGGGTATTGGGAATCCAATCAGTAAATTTGGATATTATTGTTCAGTAAAATATACAGGGATTGTAAAGACTAAGGAAAATGGAATTGGATTTTGATTTTGAAGGTAAATTTGAATTTGCTCGACAATAAGGTATGTATTTAAAATTTCAGTATGAAATTTGATGAGTTTCTAATTTCGCCACTTGGCATTTTGTTTTCTTTTGGAATTTGGGAGTCCATAAGGACATTTTGTAGTAGTACCGAGTTAGCCGTGCAAAGGAGACGCTGGCGAAATTTTTTGAAAATTTAGAGAGTTCGAAAATTTTTGAGAAATTTTGGAATAATTTACAATTTGAGTTTAAATTTAAATTTGAATTGTGAAGTAAAATAAAGTTGCTTGGAACTATGAAATGTTTGGAAAATTAATAAGGATGGTAGTGTCTTTAATAAACAGATTGGTTTGAAAATTTGATAAAACTATTTGGATTTGAGAAAATAGTTAACGGGGATTGGATCATTCTTCTTAACTTGTAATTTCGGGACGAAATTCTTTTAAAGGGGGAAGATTGTAACGACCCTGAATTTTTGATATTGGAAATCAGGATATTTAATTGATTTTAAATATCTGGAAGTTAGTTTAATTTGAAAATTCGAGATATCAGAATGAATTGGGCAATTTAATTAGTGAATTTAATTGTATGAAATTGGGTAAAATTTTGAAATTGGAATTTCAAGCTTGTTAAAAATATTTTTAAGGCTTGGAAAATTCATATTGATTTTACTGAAGATAATAAAAGTGTCAGAATTGAATTTGAAACTGTTTTGTTCAGTTTTGAAATTTTATCGTTTAAATCGATATTTGAAAATAGCGTTCCGGGGCACAGTCTCGGAATTCGACGAAACCAGATCCATTAGATCTGTAATATTGTATTATTATCGGATTTCATTTTCATAACATTTGGAGTTGTTGTGTGAGCGTACGATATATAAACGCGTGGGAATCTATATCAAAATTTAATTTAATAACTGGTTCAAAAAAAACCACTGTAGCTAGAGTTTTTTCAAGCACGCTTCCTTTGCCTTCTCGAACATACTTCCTCATTCTTTCAAAGTCCAGATGCTTCATTCTCGTTCAAAAGAAGTAGAAAAAAATAAGAAAAAAAACAAATGAAACATTTTCTTTCGTTCAAACAAAAATGGCCGCACTTCCCTTTTCATTTCAAAATCAAATTTCAAATGGCCGAAGCCTTTCGTTTATAAAAAAAAGAAAATTAATGCCGAGTCTCTTCATAAATCAAGCTTCCATCTTCCTTCGAATCCAATTCCCTCTTCAGTTCGATAAAAAAAATTATAGAGAAGCGAACCACGATCGAATCAAAGCCGATCGGAGAGCGTCGAACTCAATTTGATGGACATGGCGACTCGCGTGGAGGCGGAGCTGTTTGGGGAAAATTGCGATTTCTCGAAGAGGGCTCTGGGGTTAGGCTCGATAGCGTCGCGAGGTCGAGGAGTGTTGAGGTACGTGGTTGAAGGCCTGGGAGCTTGCGATGGAATTTTGGAGGCTCGCGATGATGTCGACGGCGATGTGGTGAGTATCTCTCACGTTTTTCTTTTGCGTATCTTGATTGCAGCTTCAAAAAAATTCTAGTTCAACTATTGGCTTCGGGTTGAACAAAAAAGAAAAAATAAATAAATTCAAGTATGAATAGATACGTATATATATTTATACAGTCATATTTTAATATATATATATATAGGTAACAGCAGTAATTTTTATATTTAAGGTTTTGGGAATTTTGAAGTATTTTGAAGTTTATAAAATTAGATTTTGGAAATCCATAATTTATTTTCAAAGTGAAATATATATTTTCAGATAACAGAAAATTATAAGACTTTGAAAAAAAGAAAAAAATATAAGAAAAATAATTCGATAAAATTTAATCATTGGTGAATTAAATTTAGTAAAAGGAAAAGTAATTGTTCGATTATTTCGAATATTAATAAATTGTATAAATTGTTTATACAAGGTCAATAACTAAAAGAAAATAAGCGCGAATGGAAATGGACTGCAAATTAAAAGCAAAGGTGAGATCTTCTCACTCAAATAAAAATTTGAATTGCAGTTATTGATTGATTGCCTGATTGTGATAGTATATATAGTTGTATATAGCAATATATATATATTGGAATATATATATATATATATTGGAGTTGTTGATTTCCCGCATTATATAGCGGATGAGACTTTATGCGCCGCATAATAGCGGATGATATTTTATAAATCCCATATACCGCGATATTCCACCTCGAAGTGGAATTGGTATTGTGCTAACGTCTGCGGATGCAGGGAAGCATGTTGGAGGGATCCAACTGAATTTCTCAAATTATGTGAATTTGTTTCATATATTGTGATGTGATTGTTTATAATCTATGTGTGATTATATTTGTGATTGAAATTGTTGAAGGCTATAAATTTAGCCGAATGTATTTTTGATATCGTTAGATACCAGAAATAAATAAAAATTGGATTTTTGAAATTAAAGTTGGAAATTTTAAGTGAATTCTTTTGAAAGGATTGGGTGAATTTAAAAGAAGGAATTTTAAAGCATAAAGTTGATTTTTGTAATCTTATCGAATTAATTCCAAAATATGGTGAAAAGATTTTAATAAATGGATTTCGGGTAATATTATTCGAAGGTTGAAGAATTTATTTGAAATACAAATTTTAATAATTGAAAGAAATAAAGGCATTTATTTTGAAGGAAGATAAATTCAGAAATAAATTTGGAAATTGATTTGGTGTTTAGAAATAAATCCTGGGAAATCCATTCTAAAATCGATTAGGTGTTTGAAATAAATGTTTGGAAAATCAATTTGGGATTTGAAATAAATTTGGAAATCCATTTGAAAGTTGATTTGGAGTTAAAAGTGAATATTTGAGAAATCGATTTGAAAATCGTATAAAAAGTGAATATTTGGAAATGTAAATTCAAAATGGAATTTATAAAGGAAAGGGAAATTTGTTTTAAATAAACACTGATTTATTTTTTTAAGTGTGGAAATAAATTTATGGATTTGTAACGTAAATTTGAAATAAATCGATAAGGATTTATTTAATTGGTTTAAATGGACCAATTTGAAGTGAAAGTGTATTCTTACTGTAAAGCCGAGTATATTTCCAAAGTAGCTTTTAAAATATAAATTAAAGGTTCTAAAGTTGGTTTTTAAAAGAAATATTTGGAAATATATTCCATGGAAGGAAATTGATTTGAAATTTATTTTCAAAGGTTGAAAGGTGAAAAGTGATTTGAAATTTGTTTTCAAAGTTATGAAGTGTGGAAAATATATATATCTTGTGAAGATATTTTGAAATAAATAATTTGGGAAAATTATTTAAATCTATTGATTGTTGTGAATGTTGTTTGATAGTTAAATCACCGACTATCAATATTTGCCTTTGAAATGGCACTTGAATTTGTTTTAAAACAAGCGCTCATTATTCGGTTAAGCCGGGAGAGGACTTTGTGTCATATAACCCATTCCGAATAATGATACGACGTTATGAATTGCAATTGAAGACCGGTGTGAAGACCGGGTATTTTCGAAAATGAAAGGACAACCTATCGAATGTCTTTGCACCGAGTTGCTCCGGTATGGAGATTTATATCACTCTTCTTGTGATGGGAAGTCCGGATGTGATTAGTGAATATCCGGATTGCAAGGGCTTCTTTGGAAGTGCCTTCGTTTCTGTTCGATCCCGGAACGGGCTTGTATGGATGTGTGTCTGACGTTACACTTTGAGATGTAAAGCTAGTTTCTATCAAATACATTTCTGTTGGTGGCGGAGAATTTATTCTCTTAGCTTAACACCCTTCTCTGAGACATACGAGCTCAGAGGTTATGTAGTTGATGGTTACTAGTGATACATTCCTAATTTGGTAATGTGGCATACGAAGTGTTGTTGATCATTTGATTGATCAAAGCATGGCTTTGTGAAAAAAAAGCGTAGCTTTGTGGATGTGACTTCGTCGAGCCTCACAACCCGGTAATGGTCGAAACAGGAATGTTGCGGCAAGGTTTTTAGGGGTCGCGCCCCTAGGGTATGTCATTTCCTTCTGGATAAAAGGGTGATATCATTGTATGGATCCCAGATATTTTACCTATGTTGATGCTGCAAATTTATTTTACTTTGTGGTTGAAGATCCTCGGATAAAGGTCGGTAACGACCGGGGGATGACATAGCTTGTGTGTTAGCTACCTAGTTACAGTTGTACAGCGTGAGGTAGCGTCGGCCTTGTGTTAGCAGAGATCCGGTTAGGTTCTCGGGGACGTCCTTCCAGAGGCGTTCCATTTCTGTGTAAGGAAGTTCCTTTGCCTGACCATTTGTTGGAAATCCAAAGAAACAATACGAACCTTGTACGGTTTTAGTTGTATAACCTGCTACGGAATGTGGCAGTAACATACTATTGAACATAGTAGCTATAGTAGGCATAAGTGAGAAATGCCTATGCTGGCTAAGATTAATATTATACTTTCGAAATGTTTTCCACACTAGACATTAATAATAATAACAACTGCTCTTCATAGTAAGCATCTTTGACTATCATACGGAGAAATCTCCTCCAATTCTGCGTTTGCATTGTGTGTGTGGCGGGAGGCCTTATGGTAGTTTCATTTTCCAAAAGCATTGTGAATTTGTTTTATTTTCTTTGTGAAAATAACCGTTTTACGATCTCACACCAGTCACCATGACTGACTCGGAGTTTATTGTTCCCTTTCTAAACTCTGGGTGCCCATTATTTTCCACACGGGCAGCCTAGAGTTATGTTATCAGGATATTCTGGAGCTTTGGAGGCAAGCTGGATGGCGAGACGTACTCCCGTACTTGTTTATTTATTCCGCTGTGTATTCTGTATGAGGACAAGTTTATATAACTATCCATTATTGTATTGAGTTGTATATTGACTCTCATTGTTGTATTGTTTAAATTGATATAGTTCTTTGTTCAAAAGACTAGTGATTATCTATTATATATTGTTCCGCTGCGAATGTGAGATTCTGATATTGTTTCTGTTCTTTCTTTTCTTCTGTCTTCTTCTACCTCTTCTTTTTAACCCTAATGGTTCGGTTTTCCGACATTCGTTTGCGCGGCATTTGATACAGTGGACGTATTAATGTCGACTTTCGAGCGTCAAAAAATCGTATCGTTATAATCATGGCAAAAACATCAATTCAAGCACCAACATTAAATCGACTTAGGATCAAATTAAATGCACATTTAATCAAGCCATGAAATATCAAATCACTCAAATTTTCAATTCAATCAACTTATCAAAATTTAGTCATTTTTTTAATGGAGACAAAAAAGAGAAAGCCTGTACATGATGTTCAGCCTATCTATATATACATAGCCACCATACTCCACTATTTGCTTTCATCTTATATATAAACATAACCAAGCTTGTTCACTTTTTCATACTGGTATAAAAAAAGAGATAATCTTCCATTAAACTTCAAAAGACCCAGACAGTAAAGGCTTGAAGAAATAAACAAAACAGAGTGTTTATGTCTTAAAAACAGTGAGTAAACACATACGTTTTGTTTACAGTAATTTTTGTTATATGTATATATATAACTGTAGATCTAATAGATCCTTAAATTAATGTTAAATATTCATGAGTTGACGTGTACATATGCCTGTTAAACATGAAAGATCACCCTGTAACTCAAATATATACTCAGTTTTAAATCATGATTCTAAGATGAAATCATTTGGTTTTGAACATAGAGCATTTTAAAATTTATTTCAGTGAATTTCATCAAGCGTAGAAAGGATAAACAACTTAAAACAGTGAGGGATTCAAGATGGTCGAAAATTTGACCATCGATATTTGATCAATGGGTCATGCGTTTGGAATCCTTGATCAAAAACTTGATTTTTTAGACAAGTTTGAGGATTTTTAGTGAAGTAGAAAGAGTGTAGCGTTGAGATGAACGGGATTGGGAAATTTTCGAAATTCTAGCCACCGACTCGATTTCCTGACTTGGAACTGGGCAGGGAGGAGGTGCACGAAGTGGCGCGTTCGAGAAAAATGGAACCGGAATTTTTCGTAGTGCGTGTGTGGTGGACGAGATGGTTTAAGGGTTTAATGGCGTTCGCGTTTGGTCATCGGGTTCAAGGTGTTGGCGACGTCGATGGGGAGAGAGGGACGTGCGGTATAAGGGGAAAGGAAAGAAGAGGAAGTGGCGATCGATTTGGCACGATCTAGTGGTTGGTGGTGGGGTACAGTGGCATGGAGAGGGGATTGGGTGATGTCATCTTCGACTCCAGGTTTGGGTTCGATGTCGAATGTTTGAACGAAGGGTTTTGTCAAGTGTTTCAGGTGGTAGGCGAGTTAAGGGGGTCGGCGGCGACTTGGATGGGTGGTCGGCGGCAAGTGATGACGTCTGGAGCGAGCGTGCATGTGCACACGTACGTGCATAGCTTGACTTCTGGAAAATGAGAGAGGAAGGAAGAAACTGGGAAAAGAAGGAGAAGGGGAAAGTTGGGCCGGGTATGGGCCAAAGTAAAAGAAAATGGAAAAAAAGGGAAAAGGAAAGGAAAAAAAGAAAAGGAAAAGGAAAGGAAAAAAAGAAAAAGGAAAAAGAAAAGGAAAGAAAAGAGAAAAGGAAGGAAAAAGAAAAAGGAAAGAGGAAGAAAGGAACTTATACATTTGTACGATAACTTAAAATTTTAAACTCTAAAATCTATTGACATTTTAAACCCAAATCAATATTGCAGATTTTTGCATCTTAATCCTATTACCCGATGTTATGAATTAGTATTATGGATTTTTCCGTAATTTAGGGTTAATGATATTTTATAATTAAAATATGTAATTAATTAATTTTATTATTATTATTTGACTTAAAACTTATGTAAATTAACAAATTAGATGTTAAATAGAGTGTTTAATTTTGATTAACTAAAAAAAATTGTCTTATAATTTCTTTAAATTGTAATTAATTTGGATAAATATATAAGTGGGTTTGGTTAATTAAAGTTAATAAAACCTTGATTTGCAAATTGTTTAATATTGACTATTAATCGTTAAATTAGTTAACGATCTATATCTTGGCTTAACTCTATTGGATATTTATTTCAATTATTCTTGTCTGTGTCATCAAGTGGTCAGACGAGTATAAATAGTTAGATTAAAATGATGATGCGTTTATTTGAAATGAACATCTATAATAAATTCTCATATATAAATATAGTCACCCCAAATATAAATTGTTTTATTTAAAACAAACTGGACCTTTTAAAATTTATTGCTTGGATTCGAAGAGACCGAAATCGGATACCAGTGTTATCCGGAACCACTTCGATTTGATAATCACTACGAACCTTTATGGGTTGATTGTAGAGTTTAATATGCTGGAATTGGATTAATTTCACAAATTCAACTATTTTAAATAAGAAGTTGTATTTAGAAATGGTCAAAATATCGATGGATTGTGTAAAAAAGTGGTTGGTTAAAATAAGATGATAACTCGTCGTGTTTGTACGAGTTACCTTGGTTTTCAAAAAAAATTATAACTAAAGTATTTCAAATTTAAGTGTGTTTACTCATGCTGGTTTCCAGCCTGACTCGGGTGTTACTTTATTATAATGCTTGGGTCAGACCAAGTATTACAGAATTTTAGGATAGGGCGATTAGGAGCTCAGGAGACGAGCCGGATGGTAGAGACGTACTGCACGTATTTGATGATATTCCGCTGTGTACTGTAGGTTGTATATTCAGCATTTGAGGACAAGTTATTATAACTATCCAGTTTTATATGTTGGTAATTGTACTCTGATAACTTATGTGTATAACAACAGCTATAGCTTTCTTTTGTATAAATGCTGTTATTGTATATTATATTTTGTTCCACTGCGATTGTGAAATTCTGTGTTGTTGTTGTTTCTGTTTATTCTTCTATCTTTTCTTCTTAAACCCTAACAACCTGTTATTTCCAGCACTCGATTGCTCGGTACTCTATACGGTGAACGTATTAGTGTCGATTTTCGGGGGCCTAAAATCGGCCGGTCATTACGCGTGTCGCGTAATGGTAGTTCGCGATTTCGCGCCATAGAATTCAAATAAGTAAAGAGAATGCAATATGGCTCGGAATTCTTCGAGATAAGAATTCTCCAGACTATTATATTCATAGTTTTTAAATGAAGAAAGAAAATCTAGATTTCATCTTGTAAATTTTTAAATAATTCCAAAACAAGTTCTAAGAACAATCGCGGTTTTGTAGTTTAAAACCCGAATATGATTGATTTAAAATGAATATTTTTAAATGTTTTAAAATATGAAATAAATCTTATAAATATTTTAAAATGTTTTAAAGAAAATTTGAGTTATATAAATGAATTTCCAAAAGATAGAAAAGTCGTTTTGATCAATATAACTTTTAAAACACTTTTCGCAGCTGTTTTAAATAACTTGTGAAATATGATTTTAAACTTACCATTTTTTTCATATCTTTAATAAATGGTTTTTATAAGAATAATTAAGTGTTTTAAATAATGATTTGGAAGTTTTATAAATCATTTCTAAAAATGAAAGGAGTATGCGGAAACGACTAGTACATATGTCTCGCTTGTGAGATCTAAACGGTAAAACAAGGTGTGTAACTAAGGTTAGGAATGGAGCAACCAATGCCTGAACTTACTTGGCCTCTGTTTTCCCTTTTAGATGTGGGATGGAACATATCGAAGGGAAAGCCCGGATGCTCTAAAAAAGTTCTCATTTAAGTTTTTCCAAAAGTAAGGAATTCTTAAAAGAGTTAATTAAACCAGATTTTTAATAGTATAAAGGATATTTCGGTCAAACTTTGTATTAAAGTCCTCGGAGGTAACTTGTACTATCCACGTGAATTTAAAAGGTGATTTTACCGTTATTCCATGAATAGTACAAGTTGAATACGGAAGTTAATCTGAGTATGATTAGTCAAATCTCTTACTCAATGCAAATTGGTTTGGGGTTTACAGTAAACTATGTCTTAAATAACATTGTTTTTGACCCATTAAAATATTATGATTTGAATATATGAAATATTTGATTTAGATTTAAATCAATAATCTATAAATGTTTTTCCTATGTCAAAAGTGAAACGATTTAGATTATTCCAAGATTTAGAAAAGGGTTTTAATTAACCAAAGGATTTGATAAATGAGGCTTAATGATTCCATATACTCTGAAAAAGGTAAAGAAATGATTTAATGAATATATCTCTAAGAGAAATTTGATTTAAATAAAAAGGTTAATTAATTGAATGTTGTGCGATAATCACCTATATACTTAAATGCCTTTTTGTCGATGGATGGTTCGGAGAAACCGAGGTCGGATTTGGGTAATTCCTATTTGAAAACCACTTCTAACCATTGAATACGTTCGAAAGTGAAGACGTGTTTAAGATGATGATTATTGAAAAACGGAAATCTTCAAAATGCAGCGATTGCTATCATGAGTCCCAATGGTTTACCCTATATTATATTTATATGGCAGTGGTATTTGCATTCTGAAGCCTTCGTTGTATTGAAGACCGAAGATCTTCATAGCGAAAGGACTGCATGTTGACATTCTTTGGGTCGCTCCCAATATAGAAAAATTTATTATAGTAGTGGTTCTGTCGTGTTTTGAAATCCTCGTAATGCAAGGACTACTCGCTACTGATCCTAGAGGTGATTACCAAAGATGTAGTAGGAGGAGTGCCTTCGGTTTCGTTCAATCCCAGAATGAACTTGTATGGATGAATGTCTAGCACTGCATTTCTGAGATCACAACGTTGACTTTTACAAACGTACATCTGTTTGGTGGCGGAGAAGGCAATTTCTCTTAGCTTAACACCCTTCTCTTAGATGTACGAGCTTAGAGGTTGTATGTTTATGGAAGTCAATAGTAATCGAAGGAATGGTAATGTGGCATTCTAAGTGGAAAGTGCTTTGTGGAAGAATAAAGCATGGCTTTGTAGAAATTGAGCGTAGCTTCACGAGCCTCGCATCTCGAAGATGATACGGGTAATTATGTGTTCTGTAGGACATATATTTCAGGCTATCAGTTGAATGAGTATGGAGGAGTCTAGTGGAATTTGGATCTTTAAGGCATTTATTTTAATATAGTAGCTAGCTTGTGAAAAGTGATAAGGCTACCGGATATTGGTAGTGTAGCAAGTGCAGTTCCAAGTAGCTAGCTTGAGAAAAGCGATAAGGCTTCCGTTGACTATGGTTGCTATGCGTGGATCGAAGGAAAAGGCCACGAGTTCCCTATCATGTTGGAAATCCAATCCCAATACTAGAATTACAGTTTTGTTTGTAGTCCCAAAATAGCCGTAATGCTTTGTAAACATTTCAGCTACCCCTTTTCGTATCATATATTCCATCCGGTATATTCTGTTGACCTAGTCCGGATTAATTACCATAGTCCAGGTATTAATACTTCCTTTATATATATTTATTTGAAAGTGTTTCCAAACTGACGTCATTAATAATAATATCAAAGTGATTATCTGTATAAAGTATTTTGGTTATCATAAGATAAAAATCCATCCGTGTTTATGTGTGGGCGTGGTGTAACGACCCGCCATTTTTGGACCATTCGCATCCATTATAAGTGTATAGGTAGACACTCATGCCGGAGTTGAATTGCTCAAAATACCGCGTTGTTAATTTAAATTTGGCAAAACTGAACATATACAGCAAATAGATATAATCACAGATCACAGACACAGAGTAATAAATGCAGCGGAAATAAAAGAGATAGTAGTTCATGAAGCTACTATATGAATATATAAAATACATCAGAGTTTACAACAGAAGAGTAATACGATACATCAGATACAAATCAGAATACATCACTGGAATCATCGAATATCTGAAAGCTGGATAGATAGCTGGATCTCCAAGCGAAGCTCCAACTCCAAAGGTGAGTCTCGAAAGCTGAACCACTCAGTCTGACCCGAGCGTAAAGCAAAAACACAAGACACTCGAGTCAGGATTAACATTCTTATATTAATAAATCCAACTCAAGTGAAATAGCAATTGAAATACAAGTAACTCAAAGGATGTTTGGAATAACCATCCTTAAGGATCCGTTAAACTATCTACTATGTAGTAATGTACGATAAGTAGATAATGTCTATCAGTAATATAAGAAGATATCAAAATAGCGTTAAGTCATGGCCCATTCCACCCTTAACACATTTTTATTCCCACAAGTATATACAAGACCGTAGTTTCCCCAAAACCGGAAGTCACCAGAGGGCAATCCATATACTCAAGGTACAAAACAAATTCGTAGTGGTCGCGCATAAATGGAATACAAGTATGACAAGGCACATGAGGCTATACCCAAGGTAGTGATACTACCGTTCGCCTGATCCGGGCTGGTGAGAATGCAACGCCGCAGCGCCCGCAACACCGTGAGACAACACTCCCAAAATCAAGGGTGCACCAATCGACAACAAGTATAAGTAGTTCGAAGAAGTGTGTCCACTTGAGGTATCAATCCTCCATTGGCCCGGCACAGCTCCTGTTTTAGTCATTTCCAATTTGACACAAGTGTCAAGGCTATCCATTATCGTTCTCTTTCTTCAATCATCAACGTTCGTCAAACCAACCACTTCATTCTGGATCATCACTCCGCGTATAGTTATTAAAGTGGTTTTCGGTTTAGATAGAGAGTATATCCATAACCGAATTCCGGTCTCTTTAATAACTTTCGTAATTATTACACCGATTGGTCGTTTATATATTTCAAAAACCAAATCAATTTCAATTCGTAAACCAACATTTCATTTGTCTTTCGAAATCAATTTCCAAAATTTGCGTTTCAAACTTCCAAATTACCATTTCAAAATATTATAATTCAGTTTCAATTTCCATTCTAAACAATTCAAATATTGATTCAAGTTCGTATATAAATTTCATTCCGAAATCATTTAAATTAATTTAATTTAACATTCAAATCAATTTAAATTCATTTATCGATTTCATTCAATATTCACTAAGTAAATTTCCATTCAAAACAATTTCTATTAAATTTCCAATTCATTAAATCCCTTATTTAAATTTAACTTCCTTAAATCAAAACTTACAATTTGAATTAAATTCGTCAAATTATTTCTTTCAATTACAAGTCTTACGTTAATTCCAAAATATCACATTTACATTTCTCGTTAAACAAAAGTTCAATTTCAATTATTTATTTACTTACTTTAAATAATTTTCCAAAACTTAATAAATAAAGAAATCTCAGTTCCAATTTTTCTTCGAAGTAAATTTCACTTATTCAAAAATTCAATTTAATTTAAATCATTAAATAATTCAATCTCATTTAATTATTAAATAATTCAAAACTTAATTATTAAATAATTTCAAAGGTTAATAATTTCAAACTTAATTAAAATTCCAAACTTAATTATTAAATCATTTCAAAGTTAATAATTTCAAACTTAATTCAATCATTTCTCAAATTAAACCACATTCTTTCATCAATTCCATTTTTAATATTCTGTTTCAGATTATTAAACATTAACATTTTCCTTTCATTAAAAATTCAAATTTCAACTTTATTTCAAAACCATATTATTTATTCAAATCAAATCTTCGTTTTATTTTTAAATCAAATTATTGACCAATCGGGTTTTTATTTAATTTTCTATATCTAAAGTCAAAGTTTAATTTGGGTATTTATCATTTCAACCCGATTCCAATTCAATTCAAAATCAATCATAGCAAAGGGAACTTGCAGTGTGATAACTGGGATGGTGTCAAAGTAAATAAACAACCAATAACAACAATCAATAACAATCCAATAATCAATTCAAATAATCCCGAAATAACCGTATTAATTCGCATTGTTATTTGTACGAATTAATATAATTATTTCTAGAATCTACATTATCATTTCATGTAGATTAAAGATCATTACATTACGGTTTTCACTTGTCATCTATTTACAATTTCATACATCATCAGTTTAAACAACATACAATTTCAGTGGTTCAAAATGTAATTAAACAAATCCTACGTGTCAATAAATTCAACAGTTAAAGGGGTCAATTTATACAAATGTCAGTTAATCAAATTTTAACATTTAACTATCCTATATCCAGTTCAATTTCATACTATTTATCATTTTAACATTAACAATTTAACGTCCAATATAAACATCAACCATCAATCAATTATCAGCCAAACTGTATTATCATCGCATAAACAATAAACAGATAATGGTGTCAGATGTCACAGGTGAACTGATACAGGTAATAGCATATATAACAGTGTCATTAACTAATAGCTGCATATTTCAATTGTCGTTTCATTTGAAATCAAATCTAATAAATAAAAGAACGTTAATCGTGAGTGAGTGCTCACCTTTCGAGGCTAGAGATGAACAAGAATGGAATGAGTTACGGATCCAGACACAAATTTCGAAGCCAAGCACGATGGACTCGAATTCGACGTACAAGCTGACAGATAGGAATTGACGAAATCAAATTAGAATTGGATCGATGAAGATAATTGATATATAGGTGAACTTATATAAAACTATATATATAGTCATATTCAAATATATACTAAATTTGATATATATGTCTATTTATATATTTCAAAATCATTGTTTTAAAATAAAACACACGTATTAAAATAAACATCTATATGGTATATTTTAAATAAATACATATATACTTATAAAACGCAAATTCTTCACGTATTTCATGTGTGTTCAATTTAAAATATCTATATATTTATATATATTTTCAAAATCAATTTAAACAACTTATTTAAATCCTTATCTCACGCACATGAACAGCTGTAAAGCAACACTTCAAAGTTTCAAATATATATTTTACCCACATTATATACGTTATCTTTTATATATTATAAACATTTCAAAATCAATGTAAATTATAGTACAGCCTACCCTACTTATATAAATATCCTTTTAAAATAAATTTTATATAATATATATATATACTGTACTAGCAACTAAACACTACAAACAGCATAGTTTACCCATATATCCATACTTATATAAATCAACCAGCTAGTATATAAACTTGAAATATATAACAAAGTTTTAACTAGAAATCAACCTCTCAACATACTTTATATACAATTGCTCATAACCAATATATATGCTATTTCTTTATCAATCACACAACACGTGATATAAGCCTTCGATATATATATATAAGTTAAAAACCCAGACCTTATTTTAAGAACAGAATTTGTATATTATAAAACAATATATAAACCTAGTATAATATACTAAAATATAAATGAGCTGGTTATAAACTAACAACTATGCAACCCGAAACAAAACGTAGTATGTGTACAAGTGAACAAAATTACAGGCAACTAAATGTAGGTAGATTATACATATCCACTAAAATCTCAAATGCAATTCAACATATTTCCGTAATTATATAAATCTAGAACTAACATATGTATATTAACATCCTACTGTTCTGTACAGAATTTATATATATAAACTTATGAAATGTTGTAACTTATAAAATACTTTTTTACATTCTTATAAAATCGACATAGACAATCTCTAACCTTCATATAATATATATACAGCACATACAATCTCCCTATTATAACTTATATACTAACTGCAACTCATATAACCGCTTACAACTTATATAAATAGATAACCTATATTTTAATACTAACAAAATATATACTATAATATATAAGATACACATGTATAAACGTGTACCCACGCAAGCTTTAGTATAGGTAAACTCAACTAGATCATATATATAAGCTTAACTTTAAAAAAAAATCAATATATAACAACCGTATATACCTATAACAGAACAAAGTGGAGGCTCGGAACAAGTGCATTCGGCCGAGCTGGAGGAGGAAGGAGGCGATGGAATTTGGCTGTCGATTCGAGTGGTGGTGGGCGGAGGGGCTGACGTGGCAAGGCCGAGGAGGGGCGCGGGTCTGAGGCGAGCATGCCATGGCGGCAAAGGCGAGACGGCTCCCTGCTGACTACCGTGGCCATGCTTTTCAACGGTGGAGGAGTAGACTAGGTGGGATGGCAAACGCGGAGCGGTGGCGAGGCTTACGCGGTGTAGTTGAAGGGAGATGAAGTCGACGAAGGGCGGAGGGGAGCAGGTTGCAGGCTTTGGTCGGAGGGGTGGGAATAGGGAAGGAGATGGACGTGGCAGTGGGGTTCTGGTCATGCGGCAGTCAAGTGGACGGCAAGTGGGGCGAAAGTGGAACAGGTGGTTGCTGTGACTACGGGTGGGTGAGTTGGCTACAATTTGAGGCTGACTTGGAGAAGGTCACGCGAGGGGTGGAAGAAGCTCGGAGGTGGGTGGTGTTTGGCTGGGTACGGTTGTCGAGTTGCTGTGGCATTGGAGGCGGAAGTGTTGGCTTTGGCGGCAAGAGGCTGGCGGAGGAGAGTGGTTGCGGTTCATGTGTGGCCGAGAGGGTTTGGGTGCAGGAAGGGTGGGGAGGAAAGGCTACAGTTTGAAGATGAAAGAGCAGTAGGGGAAAAGAATGTATTGTTTGGCAAATGGAGTAGAGAGTGTATTGGAACCAGTGGAATAGTAAATGTCAAATGCGTGAATTCAAGTAGTAATAAAGAAAATGGCTGTTGAGTTGTACGATGTGAAGTTGAATGGACAAAGAATTCAAAGGATTTCAGAAACCAAACGTTACACAACCGGTATTGATACGGTAGGCGTTACGGAAAATGCAACGTACAACGGAACTCCGAATTTTACAATCGAATATACCGTAGAGATCGGCACGACGAGACGATCAAAACGGTATATAGAAATCAGTGGTACGATCGTCCGATAAAAATCGATATCGGTACCAGAATACTGCTATTTTATAGAAAATAAGAACGACGGAGCCAAAGATGTCCGAATTTGGAAAAACGACAAACTGAAATCTTGCTCAGAAGATGTTTTAGAATTTTTCTATGTAAAAATATTTAGGTTTTGAAAACATTTTATTTTCATTACTTTTTAACTGATTGAATTGAAGTGAATTTACGCGCGAAATAAACTTTCATATTTTCGGACGAAAGTTTACCAGTTGCTATGTTTAATTAGATGTATTCCAAATATTAAATTTTTATTTCAAAATTTTATCGTTTAAAATTTCGTAAAATTTCAACTAATTACGTTATTAAAACCAGTTGAAATTTACGAGTCGTTACACTCTCCCCCACTCAAAACTTTTCGTCCCCGAAAAGAAACGAGGTAAGAGAATAGAAACAACCAGAAAGAAAAACAGATTTGAAATACAAAATAACAATTAATTTAAACCGTATAATTCAAATTTAAATTAATTGATATTCAAGAATTGATTTAATCCATTTGATTTCACCAAAATCAATCTCAACTATTTCTAAATTCATTATCTTATTATCCCATTTATCTTAAATTTACAATTTCTAAAACCAGAAATTTTGAATAGTCTTTTATTATAATCATATTTTCTTCAACAATTTTAGATTCTTCTTTATTCCAAATTATTGTTAAATTTATTCTACTTAATATATCCTATCACATATATTTAACCCATATAAATTAATTTAAACCATAAAAGTTTCGATTTAAATTAATTTACATCTATTAATTTCTTTTAAATTCAAGGTATTTTCATATGTTGATCAAATTTCAATTTATTAATTCTTTCAAACAATTTTATTTCATTATTAACCGAGTTTTACTTATTATCCTATCTACGCTATTAACATCTTTATAATCAAAATTTAGTGTATACCATTTATTATAAACATTCAAATTTTATTTATAAATTCAATTTATCTTATATATTATCCAATTACATATTCAACTTCTGAATGATTTAGGTAAGTTGTATTAGAATGCAGTTGAACAATATACAAATAAATTTTTCCCAATTCAATTATTCAAGTTTAAATATTTATTCCAAATTTGGTTTTATTTATAATTAAAATCATCCTTTAACCAAATTTAAGAATTAGATTTCCGATTAACTTTAAACAATTTAGAGATATATATAATATATTTATATCAAATCAAATTAAATTTTAAAAATAAGATACCTATATAAATGTAAATCAAAATATACTGAAGAAATTCAAATCAAAATATTTTCAAAACAAAACCGTAGCAAAGCTACAGAATAGTATCTCCACTTCGAAACTCGAAAATGAACGTCGATGATGCGGCCGCCATCACCGAAATTATTTTCCAGCGACAAAGAGAAAAGCACTGATTTCAACATTTTAAAATTCTTTGGAAATGATTTCTATTCGAAAATACTTTCAATAATATATACTTTAAAATTTTAAAACCAAAGTTCGAAATCACCGGAAACTAAATTCTCAAATTTCTGAATTAAATTCATTTCAAATTCCAAATCAATTTATAAACCATATTTATAAATTCATTTAGAACAATAAATGATAATCAAATATTATCATTTCAAACAACCAATTTAATTAACTTATTAAATTCCAGAAAATTTTACTTATTTTTTACAATATAATCAAACAAATTTGAAAACAATATTGTGTCAGTTTGCTCTGCTCAAGTGTTTTGGAAATCCTATCGATAGCGTTGATCAGACGAATCGATCGAAAACCCAAATCAACATCAGCAACTCAAACAACACAATATATTTTAAACATTTTAAATATTAATTTACAAATACACTTCCTCGCTCGACTATATAAGAATAGATTTCAAAGCAAAGATAGAGATTCAAATTTGATGGACTCAAATCAAAGAGAATTTTGATTCGAAAAATAAGTTGAAACAGAAGATAAGATAATTCAATTTCCACAATCGGGAGATGGATGAGTTTATTTAATTCACGGGCAACCTTAACCGGATCGTCCGTAACTTCGAGAATAAGATCGATGCTGAATTCTGAGGTAAATCAACCCTCGATCTCAAGAAATAGAATTCAGGTATAGCAGGAGATAGATAGCATCGTAAACCGAGGATATAGAAATCTCCGGTAAATCAATGCCAATTGTAAAGGAGTTTCTCCCCTTTACAAATCATTCGAAGTTTGGCGAGACCGCCAAGTTATTATAGAGATCATTCAAAATGGAGTTATGAGGTGCTCCAGAATTGAAAGAAGACGAATAGTGAGGGACACGAATGAATTTCGGAACCGAAGGAACGTTCCAAAATTTAAAGGAATTGAGCCAAAGGAAAGAGATTGAAACTCGAATGAGAGTGATTCTGTAAATACATTTACCCTATATGTTAAGTTTTGCCTAGAGCTACCAAAGCTCTGATACCAACTGTAACGACCCGCCATTTTTGGACCATTCGCATCCATTATAAGTGTATAGGTAGACACTCATGCCGGAGTTGAATTGCTCAAAATACCGCGTTGTTAATTTAAATTTGGCAAAACTGAACATATACAGCAAATAGATATAATCACAGATCACAGACACAGAGTAATAAATGCAGCGGAAATAAAAGAGATAGTAGTTCATGAAGCTACTATATGAATATATAAAATACATCAGAGTTTACAACAGAAGAGTAATACGATACATCAGATACAAATCAGAATACATCACTGGAATCATCGAATATCTGAAAGCTGGATAGATAGCTGGATCTCCAAGCGAAGCTCCAACTCCAAAGGTGAGTCTCGAAAGCTGAACCACTCAGTCTGACCCGAGCGTAAAGCAAAAACACAAGACACTCGAGTTAGGATTAACATTCTTATATTAATAAATCCAACTCAAGTGAAATAGCAATTGAAATACAAGTAACTCAAAGGATGTTTGGAATAACCATCCTTAAGGATCTGTTAAACTATCTACTATGTAGTAATGTACGATAAGTAGATAATGTCTATCAGTAATATAAGAAGATATCAAAATAGCGTTAAGTCATGGCCCATTCCACCCTTAACACATTTTTATTCCCACAAGTATATACAAGACCGTAGTTTCCCCAAAACCGGAAGTCACCAGAGGGCAATCCATATACTCAAGGTACAAAACAAATTCGTAGTGGTCGCGCATAAATGGAATACAAGTATGACAAGGCACATGAGGCTATACCCAAGGTAGTGATACTACCGTTCGCCTGATCCGGGCTGGTGAGAACGCAACGCCGCAGCGCCCGCAACACCGTGAGACAACACTCCCAAAATCAAGGGTGCACCAATCGACAACAAGTATAAGTAGTTCGAAGAAGTGTGTCCACTTGAGGTATCAATCCTCCATTGGCCCGGCACAGCTCCTGTTTTAGTCATTTCCAATTTGACACAAGTGTCAAGGCTATCCATTATCGTTCTCTTTCTTCAATCATCAACGTTCGTCAAACCAACCACTTCATTCTGGATCATCACTCCGCGTATAGTTATTAAAGTGGTTTTCGGTTTAGATAGAGAGTATATCCATAACCGAATTCCGGTCTCTTTAATAACTTTCGTAATTATTACACCGATTGGTCGTTTATATATTTCAAAAACCAAATCAATTTCAATTCGTAAACCAACATTTCATTT
This sequence comes from Allium fistulosum, assembly GCA_030737815.1. Lineage (NCBI taxonomy): Eukaryota > Viridiplantae > Streptophyta > Magnoliopsida > Asparagales > Amaryllidaceae > Allium > Allium fistulosum. The sequence goes on from CM060904.1 coordinate 698,941,313, forward strand.
TTCTTTCGAAATCAATTTCCAAAATTTGCGTTTCAAACTTCCAAATTACCATTTCAAAATATTATAATTCAGTTTCAATTTCCATTCTAAACAATTCAAATATTGATTCAAGTTCGTATATAAATTTCATTCCGAAATCATTTAAATTAATTTAATTTAACATTCAAATCAATTTAAATTCATTTATCGATTTCATTCAATATTCACTAAGTAAATTTCCATTCAAAACAATTTCTATTAAATTTCCAATTCATTAAATCCCTTATTTAAATTTAACTTCCTTAAATCAAAACTTACAATTTGAATTAAATTCGTCAAATTATTTCTTTCAATTACAAGTCTTACGTTAATTCCAAAATATCACATTTACATTTCTCGTTAAACAAAAGTTCAATTTCAATTATTTATTTACTTACTTTAAATAATTTTCCAAAACTTAATAAATAAAGAAATCTCAGTTCCAATTTTTCTTCGAAGTAAATTTCACTTATTCAAAAATTCAATTTAATTTAAATCATTAAATAATTCAATCTCATTTAATTATTAAATAATTCAAAACTTAATTATTAAATAATTTCAAAGGTTAATAATTTCAAACTTAATTAAAATTCCAAACTTAATTATTAAATCATTTCAAAGTTAATAATTTCAAACTTAATTCAATCATTTCTCAAATTAAACCACATTCTTTCATCAATTCCATTTTTAATATTCTGTTTCAGATTATTAAACATTAACATTTTCCTTTCATTAAAAATTCAAATTTCAACTTTATTTCAAAACCATATTATTTATTCAAATCAAATCTTCGTTTTATTTTTAAATCAAATTATTGACCAATCGGGTTTTTATTTAATTTTCTATATCTAAAGTCAAAGTTTAATTTGGGTATTTATCATTTCAACCCGATTCCAATTCAATTCAAAATCAATCATAGCAAAGGGAACTTGCAGTGTGATAACTGGGATGGTGTCAAAGTAAATAAACAACCAATAACAACAATCAATAACAATCCAATAATCAATTCAAATAATCCCGAAATAACCGTATTAATTCGCATTGTTATTTGTACGAATTAATATAATTATTTCTAGAATCTACATTATCATTTCATGTAGATTAAAGATCATTACATTACGGTTTTCACTTGTCATCTATTTACAATTTCATACATCATCAGTTTAAACAACATACAATTTCAGTGGTTCAAAATGTAATTAAACAAATCCTACGTGTCAATAAATTCAACAGTTAAAGGGGTCAATTTATACAAATGTCAGTTAATCAAATTTTAACATTTAACTATCCTATATCCAGTTCAATTTCATACTATTTATCATTTTAACATTAACAATTTAACGTCCAATATAAACATCAACCATCAATCAATTATCAGCCAAACTGTATTATCATCGCATAAACAATAAACAGATAATGGTGTCAGATGTCACAGGTGAACTGATACAGGTAATAGCATATATAACAGTGTCATTAACTAATAGCAGCATATTTCAATTGTCGTTTCATTTGAAATCAAATCTAATAAATAAAAGAACGTTAATCGTGAGTGAGTGCTCACCTTTCGAGGCTAGAGATGAACAAGAATGGAATGAGTTACGGATCCAGACACAAATTTCGAAGCCAAGCACGATGGACTCGAATTCGACGCACAAGCTGACAGATAGGAATTGACGAAATCAAATTAGAATTGGATCGATGAAGATAATTGATATATAGGTGAACTTATATAAAACTATATATATAGTCATATTCAAATATATACTAAATTTGATATATATGTCTATTTATATATTTCAAAATCATTGTTTTAAAATAAAACACACGTATTAAAATAAACATCTATATGGTATATTTTAAATAAATACATATATACTTATAAAACGCAAATTCTTCACGTATTTCATGTGTGTTCAATTTAAAATATCTATATATTTATATATATTTTCAAAATCAATTTAAACAACTTATTTAAATCCTTATCTCACGCACATGAACAGCTGTAAAGCAACACTTCAAAGTTTCAAATATATATTTTACCCACATTATATACGTTATCTTTTATATATTATAAACATTTCAAAATCAATGTAAATTATAGTACAGCCTACCCTACTTATATAAATATCCTTTTAAAATAAATTTTATATAATATATTGAAAGTTTGTAAGCTCTGATACCAAATGAAAGTTTGTATGCTCTGATACCAAATGAAAGTGTGTACGCTTGTGCACACTAATTACGGATCGTGTAATATGGACTAATAAATGCGGAATGTTATTTACAATTGCTATACAAGTAAATATTCAATAAACTAACTATATAGCAATTCACAGATATAGAATAGTAAATGCAGTAAACTGTAAAAATCACACCAGAGATTTTTATACTGGTTCGGACCTCCCGTCCTACGTCCAGTCCCAGACTCCTATCTGGATTTTCACAACCAACTACCTCGCTTCACCCGGAGGAACAGGTTTACAACACCCGAACAGCCGAACGGGATTTCGTGCCTCTTACAACACCGAGGACTTCAACAAAAATAAATACAATTGTCGTTGACAACTTGTGCTTCTTAACAACACTGATTTGTCACTTGTAGTACACCCTTCCTATAATCTTATCCTCAAAATATGTGAATGATGTTTGTGAAGATTGAAGGAAGTATATTACTTATAGAATCAAAAGATATGAAATGATTTCAATGATTCAATAAGCAATTGAAATGTTTGAGAGCTCAAGACAGAGATCAATAGAATAGAGATTAGAATAATAGAATTGGTTATTCTTATCTGGAATAATGATTTCATGATGTTTATATAAGAAATAAACAGTTGTAACCCTTTGTGAAAAGATACAAACAAAGGTCATGATCATTGGTGAAGAGAAAGAGAAGCAACCGTTGAAGAAAAGGAAGTGTCTGTACGAAAGGTTGCTTTCTGTTTGAAAACGGTCGACAGGTCAAAATGGACCAGTAGACAGGAATTTGAATATATATACGTTATGTACACTTGTGCACGTTATCTGTGCATTCTGGGTAGAAACGGTCGACCGCCTTGTTTTAAACCGGTCGACCGGTTTAGCCCAGGCTGCACAGTTAATGTGCACTCATACATATATACATTTATATTCAAAGATTGAAGGTATGAGATTATTTGAGGATAGATTTTAACATAAATAACACTACTAACATACCAAATAATCAACCTCTAATGTATGGAGCTCTTTGTGTCTCTTTAAAACAATGAATAACTTCTTTTTGTCGATCACGGCTTATCCCTTTGTCAGAAATCAAAACTCTATAAAAATCTTGACTCAACATTCTCCCCCTTTTTGATTGATGACAACATATATCTGAAACTCTGAATCTCCCCCTGAATATGTGATCTCCCCCTGAGATTTTGTCTGTATTCTTTATATAAATATATATATTCCTGCAGATAATTGTTAGCACTTTCTCCCCCTTTGTCATCGACAAAAAGGAGTAATAGATAATGGAATAATATAGGAATGTATCAACCAGAATATCCACTTTCCTCTTTTCTTAAGTGGGACCTGCAAAAAATAGAATTAAGTCCATGGTACCCACTTTTTATGGGGTCCTAAGAGTTAGGTCTTAGGAGTCCAAACCCATACGGGTCCGGTATCCCCTTTATATATATAATTAGTATTAAGATGTACAGTATTCATGAAATTCTGAATATATTTATTCCTAATCAAATTGTTATTTGTTTTAGGAACCCATATTTTGATAGTCTTGACATTTTTCTTCTGAAATTTCACAACTGGTTTTGGTTTGGAATATAATAAACTAAGATTTTTCTTAGCTTCAGTCTTTTGTATTTTCCTCTTCCTTTCATTACCAAGATGTTTCTTGGTTTCTTGTTTCCTATATCCCAAACCTTGTTTATTTGAAACAGATTGTGAACTTTCAATGATTTTTGTCAAATTTTCTCGACCTTTGTTAAAGTTAAAAACATTTTGAGTTATGTCATCTAACTTAGTTTGTAAGCTCGCCTTTTCTAGGTCCAGATTTTTGACTTTTGCCTTAAGCTCATGATTTTCAATAGTGAGAGCATCATTTTTCTCTTTTTGAGTTTCAATTTCTTGACTCAAAAGAGATAATTGAGAGTCAACATTAGATGATGATTCTTGAAGTTTTTCAAGTTCTTCTTCTAATATTTTCTTCTCGTCTTTTAACATATCTCGTTCAAACTCTACTCTACTCAAATCTGCTTTGGCTACTTTTAATTGACGTTTTATGTCTTTATATTTGACTATCAACTCAGAATTTATATCAAGTAATTCATCAAATGTAGGAATTTGTACCTCATCTTCTGTTGCCATAAAACAAACATTAGCTTGTTCATTTTCCTGATCACTTTCACTTTCAGATGAGGATGAGTCTGAATCATCCCATGTTACTGAGAAGGCTCGTTTCTTTGACTTGTCCTTCTTATGTTTGAATTTATCATTTTCTGACTTCTTCTTCTGTTCTGGACAATCCTTCTGCATGTGCCCCTTTTTGTGACAGTTGAAACATTCTATAGTTGATGAAGATGGTTTGCTTGATCCAGGTTTCCTTTTGTTGTAGCGACTGGCTTTTCGATATTTTAGGAATTTTTTGAATCCTTTTGCAATGAATGCCAAATCTTCATCTTCAGAATCTGATTCATTTTCATCTTTCTCAGCATGAAATGCTACATTTTTCTTCTCTTCTTTCTGTTCTTTTCTAGCCTGCAAATTTGCTTCATAGGACATTAAATTTCCTATCAATTCATCTGGCTTCATGATGGAAAGGTCATTAGCTTCTTCAATTGCTAATACTTTTCCTTCCCATTCACTTGTCAGAGAATGTAGGACTGTTGAAACAACATCAAAATCTGAATATTTTTGCCCTAATCCGATAAGTGCATGATGAATAGTTTGAAACCTTGAATACATATCATTGATTGTCTCATTCGGTTTCATTTTGAAATTTTGAAACTGACTCTTCAGCATGGCTATTTTGGCTTGTTTAACCTTGTTAGTACCTTCATGAGTGGTTTTCAGCGTTTGCCAAATTTGATATGCAGTAGTGCAGATACTAACACGGTTATATTCATTTTGGTCTAATGCACAAAACAACATATTTATTGCCTTTGCATTTACAGCTGCTGCTGTTTTCTCAGCCGTTGTCCATTCTGAATATTCAGTTGTTGGATTTACTATTTCTTTTTGAGTAGCATTCCAAGCATCATAGCTATTTGATTGCATGAAAAATGACATACGTGTAGCCCAATAGCTATAGTTGAGACCATTAAAGAATGGAGGTCTTTGTGTTGATTGACCTTCCGTGTAAGTGCTAGAGCTAGTGCTTGCGTTATTTGCCATATTACAAGAATATATCAAATAACGGTGTTACGGTTATATGATAACCTTGCTCTGATACCAAATGAAAGTTTGTAAGCTCTGATACCAAATGAAAGTTTGTATGCTCTGATACCAAATGAAAGTGTGTACGCTTGTGCACACTAATTACGGATCGTGTAATATGGACTAATAAATGCGGAATGTTATTTACAATTGCTATACAAGTAAATATTCAATAAACTAACTATATAGCAATTCACAGATATAGAATAGTAAATGCAGTAAACTGTAAAAATCACACCAGAGATTTTTATACTGGTTCGGACCTCCCGTCCTACGTCCAGTCCCAGACTCCTATCTGGATTTTCACAACCAACTACCTCGCTTCACCCGGAGGAACAGGTTTACAACACCCGAACAGCCGAACGGGATTTCGTGCCTCTTACAACACCGAGGACTTCAACAAAAATAAATACAATTGTCGTTGACAACTTGTGCTTCTTAACAACACTGATTTGTCACTTGTAGTACACCCTTCCTATAATCTTATCCTCAAAATATGTGAATGATGTTTGTGAAGATTGAAGGAAGTATATTACTTATAGAATCAAAAGATATGAAATGATTTCAATGATTCAATAAGCAATTGAAATGTTTGAGAGCTCAAGACAGAGATCAATAGAATAGAGATTAGAATAATAGAATTGGTTATTCTTATCTGGAATAATGATTTCATGATGTTTATATAAGAAATAAACAGTTGTAACCCTTTGTGAAAAGATACAAACAAAGGTCATGATCATTGGTGAAGAGAAAGAGAAGCAACCGTTGAAGAAAAGGAAGTGTCTGTACGAAAGGTTGCTTTCTGTTTGAAAACGGTCGACAGGTCAAAATGGACCAGTAGACAGGAATTTGAATATATATACGTTATGTACACTTGTGCACGTTATCTGTGCATTCTGGGTAGAAACGGTCGACCGCCTTGTTTTAAACCGGTCGACCGGTTTAGCCCAGGCTGCACAGTTAATGTGCACTCATACATATATACATTTATATTCAAAGATTGAAGGTATGAGATTATTTGAGGATAGATTTTAACATAAATAACACTACTAACATACCAAATAATCAACCTCTAATGTATGGAGCTCTTTGTGTCTCTTTAAAACAATGAATAACTTCTTTTTGTCGATCACGGCTTATCCCTTTGTCAGAAATCAAAACTCTATAAAAATCTTGACTCAACATATATATATATATATACTGTACTAGCAACTAAACACTACAAACAACATAGTTTACCCATATATCCATACTTATATAAATCAACCAGCTAGTATATAAACTTGAAATATATAACAAAGTTTTAACTAGAAATCAACCTCTCAACATACTTTATATACAATTGCTCATAACCAATATATATGCTATTTCTTTATCAATCACACAACACGTGATATAAGCCTTCGATATATATATATAAGTTAAAAACCCAGACCTTATTTTAAGAACAGAATTTGTATATTATAAAACAATATATAAACCTAGTATAATATACTAAAATATAAATGAGCCGGTTATAAACTAACAACTATGCAACCCGAAACAAAACGTAGTATGTGTACAAGTGAACAAAATTACAGGCAACTAAATGTAGGTAGATTATACATATCCACTAAAATCTCAAATGCAATTCAACATATTTCCGTAATTATATAAATCTAGAACTAACATATGTATATTAACATCCTACTGTTCTGTACAGAATTTATATATATAAACTTATGAAATGTTGTAACTTATAAAATACTTTTTTACATTCTTATAAAATCGACATAGACAATCTCTAACCTTCATATAATATATATACAGCACATACAATCTCCCTATTATAACTTATATACTAACTGCAACTCATATAACCGCTTACAACTTATATAAATAGATAACCTATATTTTAATACTAACAAAATATATACTATAATATATAAGATACACATGTATAAACGTGTACCCACGCAAGCTTTAGTATAGGTAAACTCAACTAGATCATATATATAAGCTTAACTTTAAAAAAAAAAATCAATATATAACAACCGTATATACCTATAACAGAACAAAGTGGAGGCTCGGAACAAGTGCATTCGGCCGAGCTGGAGGAGGAAGGAGGCGATGGAATTTGGCTGTCGGTTCGAGTGGTGGTGGGCGGAGGGGCTGACGTGGCAAGGCCGAGGAGGGGCGCGGGTCTGAGGCGAGCATGCCATGGCGGCAAAGGCGAGACGGCTCCCTGCTGACTACCGTGGCCATGCTTTTCAACGGTGGAGGAGTAGACTAGGTGGGATGGCAAACGCGGAGCGGTGGCGAGGCTTACGCGGTGTAGTTGAAGGGAGATGAAGTCGACGAAGGGCGGAGGGGAGCAGGTTGCAGGCTTTGGTCGGAGGGGTGGGAATAGGGAAGGAGATGGACGTGGCAGTGGGGTTCTGGTCATGCGGCAGTCAAGTGGACGGCAAGTGGGGCGAAAGTGGAACGGGTGGTTGCTGTGACTACGGGTGGGTGAGTTGGCTACAATTTGAGGCTGACTTGGAGAAGGTCACGCGAGGGGTGGAAGAAGCTCGGAGGTGGGTGGTGTTTGGCTGGGTACGGTTGTCGAGTTGCTGTGGCATTGGAGGCGGAAGTGTTGGCTTTGGCGGCAAGAGGCTGGCGGAGGAGAGTGGTTGCGGTTCATGTGTGGCCGAGAGGGTTTGGGTGCAGGAAGGGTGGGGAGGAAAGGCTACAGTTTGAAGATGAAAGAGCAGTAGGGGAAAAGAATGTATTGTTTGGCAAATGGAGTAGAGAGTGTATTGGAACCAGTGGAATAGTAAATGTCAAATGCGTGAATTCAAGTAGTAATAAAGAAAATGGCTGTTGAGTTGTACGATGTGAAGTTGAATGGACAAAGAATTCAAAGGGTTTCAGAAACCAAACGTTACACAACCGGTATTGATACGGTAGGCGTTACGGAAAATGCAACGTACAACGGAACTCCGAATTTTACAATCGAATATACCGTAGAGATCGGCACGACGAGACGATCAAAACGGTATATAGAAATCAGTGGTACGATCGTCCGATAAAAATCGATATCGGTACCAGAATACTGCTATTTTATAGAAAATAAGAACGACGGAGCCAAAGATGTCCGAATTTGGAAAAACGACAAACTGAAATCTTGCTCAGAAGATGTTTTAGAATTTTTCTATTTAAAAATATTTAGGTTTTGAAAACATTTTATTTTCATTACTTTTTAACTGATTGAATTGAAGTGAATTTACGCGCGAAATAAACTTTCATATTTTCGGACGAAAATTTACCAGTTGCTATGTTTAATTAGACGTATTCCAAATATTAAATTTTTATTTCAAAATTTTATCGTTTAAAATTTCGTAAAATTTCAACTAATTACGTTATTAAAACCAGTTGAAATTTACGGGTCGTTACACGTGGTCTTATGAAATACCCTTCTTTCAAAGGTTTTGATTGACATCAGCATGATCTATACATTAAAATTTTTGAGTATCTCACGCTGGTTATCAAGCCTGATCTGGGTGTTTTTAATACTCAGTTCAGATCCGAGTAGTTTCAGGTTTAGTTGAAGACGCTTGTAGTTTCCAGAGGAGAGCTGAAGATCTTCATCTACGTATGAACATATTCTATTATCCACTACATCTATTGCATTTGTGATTACTTTTCAGAATTTGTAAGGACAGAGGGTTTATAACTATCCAGGCTGACTCCAGTTAGACTCTGATATTGTATTCAAAATTTTCCGCTGTATAGATTATTGTTGAAATAATATATGTTATTCCATTTTTGTGAGATTATGTTCTATCTTTATTTTCTTTTCCCCTAATAATCGGGCTTTTCGGCACTTGGATTTGCAGCACATGAATACCGTGGATGTATTAGTGTCGATTTTTTAGGGTCGAAAAATCCTTTTCGTAACATTTGGTGTCAGAGCTTAGGTTGAGCGAACACCTAGGCTTTGTTGTATTAAGTCTCATCTGAGATATGGTTAGTAATACCCTAGGACGAGTGACTCATTAGAGATAGGGTTAGTAACACCCTAGAATGAGTTAAGAGTATTATATATATGAGCGCATATTTGTTATTTGATATCAAAAAAGTTTTTTGTTGATTTATCTGTTGAGTGGTTTATAAATTCTAGTCAATGCGCCTGATCACCATTATCGATAAGGATTTCTAAACACTTAAACAAGGAAAATCGACACACCATTTTAAAAGGAGTATATTTTATATATACAAAAGTATAAATATTTATGTCATATGGAAAGTTTATAAGATATTATCCCTTTGGAAAGTTCCAAGAATATGGTCTTGATCTGTTTGGTGATGGTGGGAATAATCTTCTAAGTATCGATCATATGTTGGCTTGGGCGAATGGTATCGAACGCTTGGTAAATTATTCTTCTTATCATTGTACAATCAAGGCAAGTTCAAATCTGAACAAGTATGAATCAAGTAATTTGGTTAAGTCAAGAAATTAATAATATGAAACTTCTAATAATTACTTAGTATATCATTTCAGTTAGGATGTCTTATTTTATGCCGGGTGATGAATTTTGCGCTCATCCAAAGCAAGCACGAAGAAGTGCATAAAAAGAGGTAGAAGAGAAATTAAAACTAGGATCTTATGTCGGCATCTTCTGTTACAGATGCGGTAAAGAAGGGCATTATGCAGTTCTATGTAAGGGTTGTTATATTTTGTTTCAAGTGTAAAAGAGATATGTTTAATAAAAAGGAATTTTAAGAACTCCCATCCTAATCTTTTGAAAATTTAAAAGGATTATATTTTAAGTATAAAGGAATATCTTTTGAAAGATATATATATATATATATATATATCTGTGTGTGTGTGTGTGTGTCAGTTTATGGTTAAGGGATGATAATATTCAGTTATTACCATTTGTTGATTGAATGAACATCTTGTGAATTAAGTTTCATGATTAGACTATAAGGCGTTTTATAATAATATTGGGTTAAGTTTAATGAATTTGTATAAGATAATAAAATAAGAATGTATTTTACACAAATAAAATGATTTTGAAAAATATGGATACGAAAGATATGTTATACAAATTTTGAGAAACTAAATTTTGGGTATTTAAAAAAGAATTATGAAATTTTAGAAGGATGTAAGTTAATATAAGATGATTTTATGAAAGGGATTTATAAAATGGGTTTAATAAACAAAATATTCTCTAATGAATTTTTTGAAAAGTAATTTCAAATAAGAAATTTGAAAAGTAAGAAAGTCTCAAATGGTAACTAATTTGAGTGGCTTGAAAATAACTAAAAAAGGGTTCAGATGGTAAACATTTTTCTTAAGTATTACCCTTCTTATTAAGGGGATATATGATACTATTGGTAGTACCCAGTTCCTTGGTATTATTTTGAGTTACTCGATCTATATAATTTTCCTTAAATTAAAAGGATAATTTTGAATTATTATTTGATAATATCAAGGTTGGTTAAAACGAAATATAATATAATGATAGAAGTTGGTTGTAATTTTGGAAAATAAAAGGTAAATTATCTTTTAAAATTGAAATTATTCCTTTGGGATGAAATGTTTTCCTTTAAGAAAAATATTTGGAAATAAATATTTAGAGTGATTATATATAAAGAAGCATCTAAAAAAAAGTCTTATGAAAAGTTTTCATTAAGATTTTTGAATGTTAATAAGTACATATGAGGTACGTAGATCATTTCGTCACACGATTTTGATCTAAGATTCGAGTATAGAACTTTAAGGTGTTTACACTGGTCCGAAAGAGGATTTGTCACTCGATTCTTGATGACAAACAATGAGAGTTTATGGTTTGGTACTTAAGTTTTCTATCATAGTTGAGAGGTATGTAAGGGAAACAAAGGATTTTGATCAAAGAGCCAGATCGGAGTCCGCACTAAAGGATCGGAGGATCAATACTAGTTCAAAAGTAAAGTTGTGGATTCAAATAAAAGATCGAATCAGATATCGTGAATGGATGATCTGCGTATATCATAGATAATTGAGTTTAAAGATTGTTTTGAGTAAGTATTATCAGGTTTTGGGTTTTGGCTTAATTTCGGGGACGAAATTCTTTTAAAGGGGGAAGTATGTAATGACCCATTAATTTATCACTTTTAAATGGAAAATTTAATTAACTTTAAATATTCAAAAATAGAATTTTCAAACTAAAATAATTATGTTTTATATGATAAATAAGAATGTTGAACTTTTTTTTAGAACCGGTATACAAAAATAAGAGATTATGGAGTTTCATCGTAAATTGACAAAAGTCGGTTTTCAATAAAATTGGATATACATTCAATTTTTTTAAATGATAAATAACTCTTTTTAATTGTTATAAAATGATAATAATTGATTGATAAAAATTTTATAAGTATATGTATACTTGTTTTATAAAGATAGACAAACTTCGTCGCACTTCGACTAGTCGACGTCATAATTTTACAATTGGATTTTAATATTATTAAATATGGTTTTATAACTAAAATAAACTTGTTTTAATTATTTTAAGATGATATCAAATAAATTTTCAAGTTTGGTTTACATAAATAAATAGTTTGATTAAAAACAGAGAATGTGACTAGAAAACGTTTTGTCAAAAAATCAACATTTTGTTCTATATAAGTTGTGTAAATATTTTGCAACTTGAATAGTTATTATATAAACACATTAATAAAGAAATAAACACCTCACTTATATTAACTAAGGATTAATTAAGCTAAATGTTTAATTAAGTAAAGAAAAGTACTTGAAGAAGATATTTTCACCAAATCCAACACAAGTCAAATCAAATCACGTCAAAACAAAAGCAAATCAAACCAAATCTCCACCTTAGTCCACTTTTCCAACTAGGTTCATTCCTTAAGTATGAAGTAAAGATGACATAAAGTAATGATGTGATGTGAAGATGGTAAGTGTTGAAAAAGTATGTTTCACTTAAAGGTTAAAGAAGGGCATTTGTGTCATTTGACAAAGCTTAAGGGTTAAGGGATTAAAGGCTATAAACAGCCATGCATACCACTTCCATTCTCACACAAATCACTCTCTTTTCTTCTTCTTCTTCTTCTTGAAATCCATGACTTATTATCTTCTCCTTCTTTACTAACTTTATTGAAATCATATCAAACCAACTCCAAACTCTACCTAACTTTGCCAAAGACCTTAGAATACCATTAGAACATGGTTTAGTATCTAAAAAGTCAAAGAATGATGGAGGAGGATGTGGAACATGGTGAGGCCAAACAATATGGAGGTGATTGGAGGAGATGGCATGAGTTTTGTGTAACGACCCGTAAATTTTAACTGTTTTAATCACGTAATTAGTTGAAATTTTATGAAATTTTAAACGATAAAATTTTAAAATAAAAATTTGATATTTGGAATGCGTCTAATTAATCATGGCAACTGGTAAATTTTCATTAGATAATTTGAAAGTTTATTTTCTAGTGTAATTTTATTCCAAGTTATATCAGTTAAAATGATGATAATAAAATGTTTTCCAAACCTGAATATTTTTACATAGAAAAATTCTAATTCATCTTCTGACTAAGACGTCATTTTTCGTTTTTCCAAATTCGGATTCTTTAGCTCCGTCGATCTTATTTTTTCTGCGTTTTTGCTGCATTTTCCGTAGTAGAAAATTCGAATTTTTATAATTCAATCATACCACTGATATCTGTATACCGTTTTGACCGTCTCATCGTGCTAATCTCTGTAGTATATTCGTTTGTGTGATTCGGAGTCCGGTACACGGCGAAAGCTACGAAACGGTTAGTCATGCCAGTACTCGTTTTAAACCCTTTTGTTTTCCCACGTCCCTTCGTTCTTCGTGATAAAGCTGTCAGCCACCGTATACATCAATGAGCCATTGTGATTAATATTCTTGAATTCAGTGGATGTGACTTTTGCCTTTCCACTGGTCCCAATATAATTTATGGTTCGATTCTTTTGGTTACCGGTTACTGTGTTTTTGAAAAGCACCTAGTTTTATAATAATATACATTGCATCTATTTACGTTGGAAGAGCTCCTCACCTTCCTCCTTCCTGACCTTTGTATTTCCTAACCTATTCAATCTATTCTTTCTCTTCTCCTATCATTTCTTTGCAGAGAAAAGAAATAAGAATATGATCTTACATTACCATATAAAATATAAAGTTATATACCTGTTTGAAGATAACTTTGCTCATCTCTCGTGAGCCACCTCAGCCGAAACCCATTCTTGTCTCCACCCTCTGCGGCTTCAAAGCGACCATTACCTACCCACCACATCGCCCCTCTACCTCTCCCCTTGCCTCCGCGTGAGCTCTTTCCTTCGTCCATCACTTCTTCAACTAAACACGCCGACCCATCCCGCCTTGCTTGCCACGTCATCCGACCCGTGTAGCCTCCCCCTCCACTTGAAGCCACGCCAAGATCCACCTATTTTCTCCGGCCTCCCCTCTCTCTTTTTCTCTCTGACTTGCCGTTCAACACCTGACAACCGACATCAATCCCATCCTCCCCTCTTGCGAAACGCAGCCACCACCGACCGCATCTCCACCTCCAACCACCCCGTCGCAACAACGAGTGTAGCCACTGAGGTTAATATATGCCAGGTTTATATTTATTAGTATTATATGACTTATATAATATATTATATTTTATAAGATTTATATTCTGTCAGTAAAAAATTGTTAGTTTATAAACTTTTGGCCTGTCATATAAAATTGTATAAGAAGTTGTAGTTTGCAGTTTATATATTTTTATAAAACCTGCCGTGTGTATATATATATATATTGATTTCCTTATATTTGCTTAGAGATATTACCTAGCTACAGCATATAGGTTTTGGTAGTTATATGTCTAACTTGTGTATATGTTCATAGATATATATGTTTATATAGGAAATACAATCGGTATGTTTTGTACATAAATTTGTAGAAGTTTGATATAAGTTGTTTCATGAATATAAGTCTTTTTATAAATATATGTAAGCTTTACTCTGAAATATATAATATATATAACATGTGTAATATATTTCATATCTGAGCTGTTGTATAAACATATGTTATATTATAATTTATATAGATGAGTTTGGTCTATATACAAAGTATATAAGTTATAGGATCTGCTTATGTAAGTGAGTTTATATGTATATTCTGTAGCCTGCATACATATATAGATATTGTCTGCATATTTTAGTGTACATACATTGTTTCATTTATAGGTTAGGATGCATGTTTATATACAAGGTCGGTATATGTATATATGAGTCCTGTTATACATAAACAGTATATAAACTATTGGTCAATGTCTAGTTTATGTTTACAAAGGATATAAGTTTATATTTTATATGTATGTGTAATACAGTAATATAGATGTGTACATGAATATATAATTTTATGTTGTTGTTTGGTAATATATATAATTCTAAGTGTTGATTTTAAATATGATATGTATATATTTTAAAAATATGTTTAAATCTAATAACGTGATCTTGAGATATATATATAGATTTTGATGTTGTTATATGTACGTTTAAATTTAATGTAGATTTTTAAATATATATTTATTAAGATTTTAATTAATGCGTGTTTTGATTAAATAATGATTTTTGAAATGTATACATATTTAATTTAAAAATGTGTTATATTTAGAATATGATTATATATACATATATAGATGTACAGTTATATATATATGTGTTCTCTTATACTATTTATCTTCATCGATCCAGTTTGATTTGATTTCGTCTATTCCAAGCTGTCGGATCTGTCCGTCGAACTCGTGTCAATCTTGTCTTACTTTGCTTTGGAATTCGTGCTTGGATCTGTAACTCATTTCATAGTCTATTCTCTTTATCCTCGAAAGGTGAGCAATCACTCACGATTAACGTTCTTTTATTTATCAAATTTGATTTCAATTGAAACGAAAATTGAAATATGCTGCTGTTAGTTATTTACATTTTCTATATATATGCCATTATCTATATCTGTTCACCTGTGACATCTGACACCATTATATGTTATTTATATTTCTATATATATGCCATTATCTGTATCTGTTCACCTGTGACACCCGACACCATTATTTGTTATTTATATTGATGATATATGTCTGTTATATTATTATCATATCTGTTATCACTCTGCAAGTTCCCTCTGAGTATAGAATCACTATGGGTTGAAATGATACATACCCGAACGGACTTTAGAATAGGAGAAAATCGTTATGGGTTAAAATGATAAACCCAAGCGATTTTCAATTGAATTGAATTTGGGATTACGGATTGAAATGATATATATACCCGTATATATTTAAATTGTGGATTGAAATGATAAATATCCATATCACTTGACCATAGGGTAGAAAACTATATACAAACACCGTTGGTCTACATATAAATAATTTGAAACGACTTCTATGGTTTTTAAAAGAAATATATGGTTGTAATAAATATTGATTTTAAAGAGTTATTAAAGTTGATTTATAAAGTTGATTTGAATCAATATAAAATATGTTTAAGTATTTATGTAAAATTTATATTTTCAAATATAAAGTTTATAATATTTCGAGTTGAAAGATAATTTGAAATTGATTTGGAATTTTTAATTATTTAAGAATTATACTTAAATAAGTTTGATTTGAAATCTATTAAATTTGAAATTTTAAAGATATTTTTTATAACTTGAATTTGATTAAAAGTGACTTAAAGGAATATTTCAAATTTATATAAATTTAAATGGGATGTTTTGTTTATTCAAATTTGTAAATTGAAGTTGTATTCAAATGATGTTGAAATAATTAAGTAAATATTTCAAAAACTAAATAATAGAAAAGTGAATTGATATATATATATAAAATTATCGAATTTAGTTTTGAAATGTTGAATATTTAAAGTTTTGAAATATATTGAAATTGAAATGGCTTATTTTGTGGTTCAAATATGTATTTGAAATTGATAATTTGAAATGGTCTATTTGGAAACTGAATCGAATTGAAATTGATGATTTGAGATTTGATTAAATTTGAATTTTGGAATCCGAGTTGAGTTGAATCGATTTGTGAAATTTGAGGAAACTATTTTATTATATAAAGTATTTTAAATTATATTTAAACTATTTTATATTATTTTATAAACTATTTTTAATATAAACTATTTTAAATATACTAATTAGTTTAATATAAATTGTTTTTAACTTATAACTATTTTATATAAATTATTTTATTTTGTAAACCATTTTATTTTATATACTATTATTAATATCTAAACTGTTTGAAGGAAAGTGTTATGATTCCAAAGCATTATGATTTCTAAATTTTGATTTCCAAAGAATTATGATTTCCAAAGTGTTTGATTTAGAAAGTGTTATAACTTTGAAGTACTAAGATTTGTAAATGGATATATATTTGAGATGGATATATTTGAAATGGAAATGATATCGTATTTGGTTTTGAAATGGAAGTGATATCGTATTGATATGGTTTTGAAATGGCAATGATATTTTGGTTTTGAAATATAAACTTTTTTGAAAGTATTTTGAAATGACCAATCGGTGTAATAATTACGTAGTTATTGAAGAGTCCGGGATCGGTTAGGGACATACTCTCTGTCCAAACCGAAAACCACTTTAATAACTATTATATGCGGAGTGTGATCCAGAATGAAGTGGTTGGAATGATGACGTTGCTGGATTTGAAGAAAGAGAACGATAATGGATGACCTTGACACTTGTGTCAAATTGGAAATGACTTAAACAGGAGCCGTGCCGGGCCAGTGAGGTTAGC
This sequence comes from Allium fistulosum, assembly GCA_030737815.1. Taxonomy (NCBI): domain Eukaryota; kingdom Viridiplantae; phylum Streptophyta; class Magnoliopsida; order Asparagales; family Amaryllidaceae; genus Allium; species Allium fistulosum. Next base: position 698,958,521 of record CM060904.1, read on the forward strand.
TACCTCTAGCGGACACACTTCTTCGTAAACTACTCATTACTTGTTTTTGATTGGTGAGCACCCTTGATTTGGGAGTGTTGTTTCGCGGTGTTGCGATCGTTGCGGCGATGCGTTCTCACCAGTCCAGATCAGGCAAACGGTAGTTTCACTACCTTGGGTATTGCCTCATGTGCCTTGCCATACTTGTATCCCTATGCGCGACCACTACGATTTGTTTTGTGTTATAACTATGGAGTACTCCCTGATAGCCCACTAGTTTACGGTGGAGTTTACAGTGCTGTATAGACTATGATGCTTATATAAAATGTGTTAAGGGGAATAATGGTAACGCCTTAACGCTATTTTGATACTTTATATTACTAATAGGCATTATCTACTTAGCGTACACTACTACATAGTAGATAGTTTAACGGATCCTTAGAGGATGGTTATCCCAAACATCCCTTGAGTTACTTGTATTTCAGTTGTTATTTCACTTGAGTTGGATTTATTGATATAAGAATGTTAATCCTGACTCGAGTGTTTTGTTTTTCTTTACGCTCGGGTCAGACTGAGTGTACCAGTATTCGAGACTCACCTTTGGAGTTGGAGCTTCGCTTGGAGATCCAGCTATCTATCCAGCTTTTAGATCTTCAGTTGATTCCAGTGATGTATTCTGATCTTGCATTTGACTATTGTATTCGAGACTTATGTTGTATCTTGTTTAACTCGATTATATATATATATATAGTAGCTTCATGAACTACTATTCTTTTGTTTCCGCTGCATTATTGTTATATTACTCTGTGTCTGTGATCTGTGATTATTTTATTTACTGCATATGCTGAGTTTTGCCAAATTTATTTACAATCTATTGTTTTGAATTATTCAAGTCCGACATGTGTGGATTATTGTCGATTTGAATGGTCCAAAATAGTGGGTCATTACATTTTGGGTGATGGAAAAGCTTATGACCAAGAGCAAAGCATGTGTAGGGTGTGGTCGAGAGTATAAAGCAAGGAGGAATGAAGTAGACGATGATTAGTTGATGTTAACAAAAGTTTAAGTGAAGTATCTGATTGAATGAATGTTGGTAGGAAGTGAAACAATTTGATTAATGGTGAGTACTCACAGTTTACTAATTAATCTCTAAATTATTTCAAGTATAATGATTTGAAAGTTTAAATATATTGGATGATTAAATGTGTGATTACTTGGTTGATTACTTGTTTGAATATATGGATTTTAATATGGATGATTATTTGGTTTGATAAATGATAAAAGAAATGGTTAGTAATTAACCATGGTTTATTTAATGAGAATTAAATCCATATAAATATGTGTATGGAAATTATTTAGCTTCTTAATGATTTAAAATATCTAAAACTGTTGAAAATAATATTATAATAATATAATATTACAGTATGGAATGGAATGAAATATGAGTTTGAAATATGAAAATATTGTTTAATATGAGTTTAAAATGATTTAGAAATGTTTTATAAACATTTAAAAGCATTTAATGAAGTTGAAAAGAAATTGAAAAACAAGTCAAAACTAGGCGCGTCGCGTAACGGTAGTTCACGATTTCGCGCCGTAGAATTCAAACAAGTGAAGGTAATGGAATATATCCCGAAATTCTTTGAGATAAGAATTTTCCGGGCTATTATATCCATAGTTATTAAATGAAGAAAGAAAATCAAGATTTCATCTTGTAAATTTTTAAATAAGTCCAAAACAAGTTTTCAAAAAAATCGCGGTTTTGCATTTTAAAACCTGAATTTGAAATTGATTTAAAATGAATATTTTTGAATGTTTAAAAATATGAAATAAATTTTATAAATCTTTTAAAGAAAATTTAAGTTATATAAATGAATTTCCAAAAGATAGAAAAGTCGTTTTGATCAATATAGCTTTTAAAACACTTTTCGCAGCAGTTTTAAGTAACTTGTGAAATATGATTTTAAACTTAACCTTTTTTCATATCTTTTATAAATGGTTATTAATAAAATAATTAAGTGTTTTAAATAATGATTTGGAAGTTTTATAAATCATTTCTAAAAATGAAAGGAGTATGAGGAAACGACTGGTACATTTGTCCCGCCTGTGAGATCTATACGGTAAAACAAGATGTGTAACTATGGTTAGGAATAGAGCAACCAGTACCCTGAACTTACGTGGCCTCCGTTTTCTCTTTTAGACGAGGGGTGGAATAGATCGAAGGGAAAACCTGGATGCTTTAAAAAAGATCTCATTTAAGTTTTTCCAAAAGTAAGGAATTTTCAAAAGAGATAATTAAACCAGATTTTTAATAGTATAAAGGATATTCCGGTCAAACTTTGTATTAAGGTCCAAGGAGGGAACTTGTACTATCCGCATGAATTTAAAAGGTGATTCCACTGTTATTCCATGAATAGTATAAGTTGAATATGGAAGTTAATATGGGTATGGTTAGTCTAATCTTTTACTCAATACAAATTGGTTTGGGGTTTACTGTAACTATGTCTTAAATAATATTGTTTTTGACTCATTAAATGATTTTAATATAAGAAATCTTTGATTTAGATTTAAATAAATAATTTGGAAATGTTTTTCCTTAGTAAAAAGTGAAATGATTTAGAATTATTCCAAGATTGAAAAAGGGTTTTAATTAACCAAAGGATTTGATAAATGAGGCTTAATGGTTCCATATACTCTGAAAAAGATAAAGAAATGATTTAATGAATATATCTCTAAGAGAAATTTGATTTAAATAAAAAGGTTAATTAATTGAATGTGTGATAATCACCTATATACCTAAATGCCTTTTTATCGATGGTTGGTTCGGAGAAACCGAGGTCGGATTTGGGTAATTCCTATCCAAAAACCATTTCGAACCAATGAATACTTTTGGAAGTGAAGACGTGTTGAAGATGATGATTATTAAAGACCGAAGATCTTTAGAATGTAGGGATTGCTGTCACGATTCCCAGGGGTTTACTCCATATTATATTTATGTGGTAGTGGTGTCTATATTCTGAAATCTTCATAGCGAAAGGACTACCTCTTGACATTCTCTAGGTCGCTCCCAATATAGAGATATTTATTATAGGAGTGGTCCTATCATGTTTTGAAATCTTCGTAATGCAAGGACTACTCGCTACCGATCCTAGGGTTGATTCCCAAAGATGTAGTAGGAGGAGTGCCTTCGGTTTCGTTCAGTCCCAGAATGAACTTGTACGGACGAATGTCTGACATTGCATTTCTATTATCACAACGTTGACTTTTACAAACATACATCTATTTCACAGAGAAGGCAACTTCTCTTAGCTTAACACCCTTCTCCGAGACGTATGAGCTCAAAGGTTGTATGTTCGTGGAAGTCAATAGTAATCGAAGGAATGACAATGTCTGATTCTAAGTGGAATGTGCTTTGTGGAAGGATAAAGCGTGGCTTTGTTAAAAGAAAAGCATGGCTTTGAGGAAACTGAGCGTAGCCTCACGAGCCTCACATCCCGAAAATGATAGGGGTAATTATGTGGTCCGTAGGACATATATTTCAAGCTATCGGTTGTATGAGTATGGAGGAGTCCAATGGAATTTGGATCCTCAAGGAATTTGTTTTAATATAGTAGCTAGCTTGTGAAAAGTGATAAGGCTACAAGATATTGGTAGTGTAGTGTTAGCACCAAAAATGTTCACTAACCTCGTCGAGAAAGATTGTGTAGAGATGTAAGTGATGAATATCAGTTAAACAAGGAAGACAATGCTAATTTAAATACAGAAAGTAAGAACACCAGATTTATAGTGGTTCAGCGTAATTGCCTACGTCCACTTTGAGGTTAAACTTTATTGATCTTCTTTTATGGTTGATTACAAATACAATTCGTAGATCGAATACTTGAATGCAATTGCTAAGTAGAGAAGATGAGTCTGAAAAATGGCAGAGTCTCCCCAGTGTTCTCGAAAAAGATCCTTTTCACTGTGACCCTGCCCCTCTATTTATAGACAAAGATGGGCTGGACTTCCCAGATGGGCTCGGTAGCCGAACACTCTAGCCCAAGTATAGTGGTCGCTTCATGCCGAACCAGGTAGGCCGAACACAATGATGCCGAACCACCCTTCCTATGCCGAATGGTATGTTTGATGTGTGGGAAGTGCAGAATAGTTGTCAGTCGAAGCCGAACGTGCCTCTGTCCGAAGCGCTTGACCGAACAATGCTCTCTGGACGAATGATGCATTCTGGCCGAACGATACCTTTGGCCGAACGATCCTCCTTGGCCTAACGTGCTCTCTGGCCGAACGATGCATTCTAGCCGAACGATACCTTTGGCCGAATGATCCTCCTTAGCCTAACGTGCCTTCTGGCTGAACGATGCTTTTTAGCCGAATGACCCCTTTGGCCGAACGATACTGCCATGTCGAGTAATCATATACGCCGAACGCCTTCTTATGCCGAGTACTCCTGGATGCCGAGTACTACGCCGAGTACTCCTGTTGCCGAGTTCCACTGGATGTCGAGTACTACGCCGAGTACTTCTAGATGCCGAGTTCCACTAGATGCCGAGTACTACGCCGAGTACTTCTAGATGCCGAGTACAATCTGATGCCGAGTACTATCTGATGCCGAGTACTAGTTGCTTGGTCAAATCTCCAGGAAACACTTGCCCCCCAAAGTGTATCGCGTGGCCGAACATGGTACGCTTTGAATCATGTAACCTTTTCGTCTCGTCTTAAACCCTTGACTAACCTCGAATGGAGATGCCCTTTTGTGAACTCCAGCGGTTTAGATGTGTGCCGAGCATGTTCTAAATGCCGAACTAAACATTTGTAACCGAACGATGCTTCCTTGTCGAACGATACTTCAGTGTCAGACACCATTATGCGCCGATGCCGATCGATATGACCTTGACCGGTTCCACCGGATATGGCCTTTTCGACTTCTCCCGTTTTCCCTATAAAAGCCAGCACCTATACCCTTCTTTCCTTTTTCACACTTCTAACACCTCTGCCCTATTCCTGCCGAAGCTACCAGCCAGCATACAATCAAGCCGATTCCTCCCAAGTCTTTAACTTTCCCACTAGGTACTGATCCTCTCACCTAAATGCAGCCTTCACGCTTGAACTCCTTTAATTTATGGGATAAATCGAGCCTTGGACAAAATGTGGAGTCACGCGACGAGTGGTGGTAGGAAGTGTAAATAGAGATGAGTTTTTTCCAGAAATCAATGATAGACACACTGTGGTTCGGCATAGGTATTTTATGCCGGACCAGATTGGTGGAAGTAGAAACATGGAGTAAGTAGGAGATGACTAGGGGCATCGAGCGGTCTGGTCTGGTACGACTTGCCGAACGATTCGCCCTCGTGGTTCGGTGTGGATGGAGGAAGAGACGAGGCCAATGTTGAAGACAATGTGCCGATGGTCATTTCAGCCGAACAGTCACAAACACCGTACCATACTCAGGCTAAAACACGCCGAACAAAACAAGGCCGAACGATCCCTTTAGCCGAACAATGCTTTAGCCGAACAATGGCTTTGCCGAACAAAGACTTAGCCGAACAAAGACTTAGCCGAACAATGACTTAGCCGAACAATGACTTTAGCCGGACAATGCTTTAGCCGAACAACGACCTTAGCCGGACAATGCTTTAGCTGAGCCAGGACTTTAGCCGAACAATGACTTTAGCCGAACGATGACTTTAGCCGAACCAAAATCTTAGCCGAACACTCATTAACTATATCTTCCCATATAGCAAAACAAGAAATAGGGCCCAAGCATTCTAGCGTACGTGAAGCCGACCCGGATCGCTAACTTCTTAGCTTCAGTAAACGTAAATCTGAACTTAGATTATCATACGTTTTCTGGATCTTGAATTGCAATCACCAAAAGGCAGGCTTCTGGGGACGGTCAGCGATGACGGTCTTCGAAGGAGATGTCTTGACGCTCAGTTTTATATCAACAGCTTTGCGACTTTCAAACTTTCAATGCTTTTACACGATTGCCTGCACTAGTTCACACATCACGTGGGGGGGAATATTCGTGTTGTTAATTCTAACGTTCAACGTTTTTTTAAGTATAGTTTTCTCAGGCGCTTAGCCAGATTCATTATTTATTAGGGATGTCTATGAAGTCTAGCTCCGCCACCATATTTGACAGGCCTGGGCCGTCATCAAGGCAATAAGCCGCTGATATTTCAAATCCGTCGACTTCCCCTGCCCATAACTTAGCACCCGATGCCTTGGAGGCAACAATTCTTTTAGACAACCCGATCGATTCACAAGCTTCGAAGATCAACGAAGCCGCACTTCAACAGATATGCTCCATTCACGGGATTCCTTTCGCCGATGTGTTAGTCCCTTCGCGACACGATCGTCCTCACCTGCCTCCAGTCGGATATACCACCTGCAACAAGTTCATGTGTTGGATGGGCAGCGTGCCTCCGTTTAATTTATTCCTCCGGGACGTGTTGCAGTACATCGACATTGCTCCGTCGCAGCTGCATCCGAACGGTCACGCGTTTCTATATGGGACCTATCTACTCTTTATGGCCGTCTTCTCTAGATCTCCAACCTCTGGCGACATCAGATACATTTATATGATCAAGAAACGAAAAGACAGCCCTTCCTTCATGTTCCTCGAGCCGTACCACAAATGCCAAATTTTGACAGGAGCATGCAGTAAATTCGCTCTGTACAAACAGGAATGGTTCTATGTGCGTTGCCCTCCTGGTTTTGCGAGGAGATGGGTTGAAGGCAGTAAGTCTCTTCGCTGAGTCATCATTCGCGATTAATCGGAGTCATGCTTTTTCTAACTCCTCGTTTCATCTTTTTTAGGTATCAATCCGCATCCGGAGGGCCGAGGATATTCTGAGGCCGTTGAGGCCATTAGAGCTCTTCCTGCCGAGGAACGAGACATTCGGACCATTATTTCAAACGAGTCATTGTCGAGGTTCGGCTTGCTAGCCCCTGGTCGCCGGATTAGCCTTCCGGAGGGCGTCTCTATTCCCTAGCCAGCATCCGGTAAAGGGAAAAAATAGGCCGGATCGTCATCACGCCGCACTCCCGATGCGCACGAAGAAGGCGAGCACAAAGAGGATGAAGCTCCTGAGACCCAAGGCGAGAATGTGGGTCCTGCTTGGAATCCGGCTGTCGAAGTTCACGACATTGAAACGTCATCCTCCCCTTCGAAGGGAAAGAAGAGGTTAAAATACAAAATTCGAAAGGAGAAAGTTGGTGGCACTTCAAAAGTTATGCCTATCCCGCCCGAGAAAGAGGCTTCCTCACAACACCTGTAAAGTTCCCTGAGGGGTTTGTCGAATCTTTCTATCCCCGATGATATACTTAATTACGGGTTTGACGATCCTAAAGCTCTCAAGTTCTCTTCGCCCGCTAGAGGCAATGCGGGAGTTCAACTCCCGGTCCAAGGAGACAATACTCCGATTAGTAAAGATAAAAGAACTGGTCCGTCGGGGGGAACACTAGGACACACACGCACATACGCATTACATCATACACTTCAAGTTTTATTTTATTTCCCGGATTTTTCTTAACTCGTTGTTATCTCCATTCTTTGCAGGTGACATGGAGTGCTCTCACGGACTCGATCACCTTCATGGCTCTTCCATATTTCATCATCCCGGACGGGACTCAGGTTCAGGCAGACGTAGGGACAGAGATGATTATGAAGATAGAGACAATCGTCCTCGCGATTCGTCTTACCGTAAGAAGGCATATTCCCAATCTTCATAGTCCCGTGATCCTCTTCCTCCCACTGAGCCGGATAGAGGGAAGTCTTCACAGAAGGGTTACCAACCTGATGCTCCTCAAGAACAACACTCCGGTTCATCGAGCACAAGGAAAATTCGGGAGCAACGAAAAAGAGAAGAACTTCCAAAGCCTCATCCCCTACTCCCGCGGTTAATCCAACTGTAGTGGAAAAGATGGTCGATCTTAAGGCCAAGTTTCCAAAAATTTGCTTTGATGGTCTGAAGGTCCTCCCGGCTATTCACCATATCCCTGGGCACGTGAAGCAGAGTGCCATTGCCTGTAATAACGACGTCTATGTTCAACATGACGCGTTTGTACACTTGGTTGAAAAGATCTCGGAGGTGTCCGTTGAGCGTCAATATGAGATTGATCGCCTGAAATTGGAGGCTGGCTGCGACAAGAACATCATCAAGCATCAAGACGAAGAGCTTGCTTCGTATAAGTCGAAGCTGGAAGCCGCTGAACAAAGCGCAAAAGATACTGCTGAGGCAGTTACTCGTTTAGAGATGGCTCACAAGAAGGAACTTGATGAAGCAGTCCAGCGCAGCGGTGCCCTTGCCCTAGAAAAAGATTCCGTTCAAAAAGAAAGGGACGCGCTCGCCATACAAGTCAGAGAGCTGAAAAAATTACTCTCCAAGGAGAAGGAGGACAAAGTAGCTGCTTAAGAAGAATCACAACGATATTGTGATGAAATCGTTGCTACTCGGCTCTTGAAAACGAAGCTCGATGGCGAACTCGCTGGGGTTGAAAAAATGAAGGACGAAGCCCGTGAGGAGGGCAAAAGAAAAGCTGCGGAGGAGATTGACTCTCGCCTCGAGGCGGCCGCAGAAGCCGATAGGGAAGAGGTCAAATGCATGTTTGACCCGTTGATTGCTGAGTACGGAGCCCGCGTCCTTATGCATCGTGACTTAACATTCTTGGGCGATGGCTATCTCGAATCCCTAGCTGAGGCCTGGAAAACCTTAGTAAAGATCAGGAAAATCGAGTCGGGCTCTGAAGAGGTCGATGAGGATGCCTTGGTGAAGGAGTTTCTTAGGGGGAATGAGCCAGCGGATCTATCCGCAGCTTTGGCGCTTTATAGCAAAGGCTCTCCCCTTCCAAAAGAGAAAAGTGATTAAGCTGGCCCATCTGGGGCTGAGACTACGACTCCTCATATTGCTGCTCCTCCCGCTGCTCAACCGGCCGGTCGGTCGACACTTGATCCATTCGAGCAGCATGCCGGTTATGATCCTGAAGATCCCGGGCTTGGTGCTCATGTGCTATCCCCTATCCTGGAGGGTGAAACCCCACGCGCAACCGATAGCCAACCGGAACCTGGTAGGAAACTCTTCTTCTCTAGAAGTTGAAAGATCTATCATTTTCCAGCAGTGGTTATTCGTCTTAATGTTCATTCTTTATGTTTTCATGCAGGCTGCTCTGACCCAGAGCCAACTCCGAGGAGCGATGACGCCAAGGAGGAGGCAGAGAAAACAAGTGGCGTTGTTCACGTGGGAGTAATTCCTGGTCCCGATGCTCACGTGATCGGGGCGCTAGATGATGATAGGCTTGACACTTCATCTCCTGCCGAAGGGAGTGATGAAATCGAAGTCACTGGCGCCTCTGAACATACTTTAAAGATGAGCATGAAGGACCGCATCGCCGAAGAGGAGAAGAAAAAGGTCGAGGTCAAAGTTGAACCTGAAATACTGGAACTTACCGACCCGCGGAATAGACCTTTGAAAATCATTCTCCCGGGCAGGTCCAAACCACTGGATGTTCCGTCTTCTACTCCTGACTCCATTTCTTTAGCAAGCAAGAAATCCAAGAAAAAGCGTGAAGGAGAGGAGTCGTCGGAAAAAACAAAGGAAGAAAAGAAGAAGAAACTGAAGAAATAATCGATACACTCGTTCAACGAGCTTCTTGCTTAAGTCTTGTAGTTGCTTTTATCTTTTGTAGCTTGTAGTTTGTATAGATAGGTTCTTAACTCTGAGTTTTGTAGGAGTAACTATGTAACCCCATTTTGAACTATTGAATGAAGTTTAGCTTCTTTTTTGTTTGAATGATTCTCTTGCTTTTCTTTGGTCCGCTGACTAACTGTAGTCATAACTCAAGTTTTTATGAGTTGCATTATCTCCTAGTCCACTCTCGTGTTGTTCAAACATTTCCAGACGTGGCATACTTCTTGTTCCGCATTTCCCGAGTACTTGACTGTTTTCCAAATCTGCGCTCCAGGGATTTAGAGTAAGTTGACCCGCGTTCAGTGGATTCGGAGGTTCGCATCGTTTACACTCTAGTCCACACTCTAGGAACTTAAAGTACTCCGATCCGCGTTCTGGGGATTCGGAGACTTGAAATCGTTTATACTCTAGTCTGCACTCTGGGGACTTATAGTACTCCAGTCTGCGCTCTGGGGATTCGGAGATTTGAAATCGTTTATACTCTAGTCCGCGCTCTGGGGACTTAGAGTACTCCGGTCCGCGCTCTGGGGACTCAGAGATTTGAAATCGTTTATACTCTAGCCCACGCTCTGGGGACTTAGAGTACTCCGATCCGCGCTCTGGGGATTCGGAGATTTGGGATCGTTTATACTCTGGTCCGCGCTCCGGGGACTTAGAGTACTCCGATCCGCGCTCTGGGGATTCGGAGATTTGGGATCGTTACTCTGGTCCGCGCTCCGGGGACTTAGAGTACTCCGATCCGCGCTTTGGGGTTTCGGAGATTTGAAATCGTTTATACTCTGGTCCGCACTCTGGGGACTTAGAGTACTCCGATCCGCGCTCTGGGGATTCGGAGATTTGAAATCGTTTATACTCTGGTCCGCACTCTGGGGACGTAGAGTACTCCGGTCCGCGCTCTGGGGACTCGGAGATTTGAAATCGTTTATACTCTTGTCCGCGCTCTGGGGACTTAGAGTACTCCGGTCCGCGCTTTGGGGATTCAGAGATTTGAAATCGTTTATACTCTAGTTCGCACTCTGGGGACTTAGAGTACTCCGATCCGCGCTCTGGGGATTCGGAGATTTGGAATCGTTTATACTCTGGTCCGCGCTCCGGGGACTTAGAGTACTCCGATCCGCGCTCTGGGGATTCGGAGATTTGAGGTTGTTTATACGAGTCCGTACATCGTACAGGATAATGTAGTTCGTCATCCGATTATGAGATATATAAACATTAGTGATTCGTGGAAAATACGGCTTCAAGCCTTTATTAATGAAAAACAACTAAACTGCTTGATTACATAGTTAAAAAGAAACTAAGTTACGACTGAATGAAAACATACAGGAAATAGCAGTGCCTAAAACAAGAAAGAAAATATGCTAAAGGTAATAGTGCCGCAGATGTTCACTGTTCAATGCTCGGGGGAGTGTCGTGCCATCAACGGTCGCCAGCTTGAATGTTCCCTCTCCAAGCTTCCGTTCAATGATGTACGGACCTTCCCAACTGGGATTCATACGTGATGGTATCGGGAAAACTCGTTTCAGAATGAGATCACCCACATCAAAAGTCCTTGGGTGGACTCTGCCGTCGTAGTAACGCTTGACTCGGTGTCTATGCGCCGCCGCCCTTAATTCGGCCTTTTCACGCTTTTCATCGATGCAGTCCAGCGATTCCAACAAGAGGTCCTGGTTCGTCTTGGGATCATAGTATGTCACTCGGTGTGATGGAACTTCAAGTTCCACGGGTATAACGGCTTTCGAGCCGTATGCTAAGGTGAATGGAGTGTGGCCGGTCGCGGACTTGTGGGTAGTTCTATAAGCCCATAATGCTGTCGGGAGTTCATCTACCCACTTGCCTCCGACCTTCTCCAGACGCTTCTTCAGTATTGACTTGATTATTTTATTAACGGCCTCGACTTGTCCGTTAGCTTTTGGGTGTGCAACGGTGGCGAACGTTTTCTCGATGCCATACTTTAAACAGAACTCTTTGAACTCTCTACTTTCAAATTGCGTCCCGTTGTCCGTAATGATGGTGCGAAGAAGGCCAAAGCGACATATAATGCTTCGTACAACGAAGTTAATGACCTTCTTAGAGGTGATCGTGGCCAAAGGTTCTGCCTCAGCCCATTTTGTGAAATAGTCGACTGCAACTATCGCGTATTTCGCGCCACCTTTGGATATAGGCAAAGAGCCGATTATGTCGATTCCCCAGATTGCAAATGGCCAGGGACTAACCATTTGTGTGAGTTCCGTTGATGGAGTCCTCTGGATTTTCGCATATCTTTGACACTTGTCACATTTTCTTGCGTAGTCTGCAGCGTCCCGATTTACGGTCGGCCAGTAATATCCATAGCGAAGAATCTTATTTGCTAGCGTTTGCCCCCTGGTATGGTCGCCACATTCCCCTTCGTGAACCTCTTTCAAGACCCGCTTTGTCTCGTCATGAGCGATGCACCGTAATAAGGGAACTGAGAACCCTTTTCGATACATTAATCCATCCTGCATCACGTATCGCGCGGCCTTTCGAAGGACTTGTCGTCTTTCGCTCCTTTTTTCTGGTAAAGCCCCGGTTGTCAGGTACAGTCTGAACGGGGTAATCCACGACTCCTTTTCGATTTCTGTTTCCAACACACGGTCAACATTCATCTCGTCTATGCTCGGGGCATGCAAGGCCTCAACGGGATACAATCCCATTTGCTGCGCGTCACCTGTGCTTGCAAACTTAGTCAACAAGTCGGCTTCTTTATTCTGTTCGCGCGGGTCATGCGAAATGTCATAACGCTTAAGATTCGATAGTAGTTCTTGGACCTGAACAAGGTACGGAGCCAGCTTCTGTCCCTTCGCTTGGTAATCTCCTCGCACTTGGTAAACCACCAACTGTGAGTCATAAAAGATTTCAATTGATTTGATCCCGAGTTCTCCGATGAGCTTCAAGCCAGCGATCAGTGCTTCATATTCTGCTTCGTTATTTGTAGCTGGGAAATCAAGCTTCAAAGCATAACAGATTGATCGATTTTCCGGAGTTATAAGAACTACACCCACGCCGGAGCAACGGTCATTTGATGCCCCATCAGTATATAATTTCCAATGAACGGGGGGAATGACGTCATGATTATCTGGTTCTATGGGTATGGTAAACTCAGCGATGAAATCTGCTAATGCTTGCCCTTGTATGGCCCTCCATGGCAAGTAGGCGATATCGAACTGGCTCAACTCGATGTTCCATTTTAGCAATCTTCCGGAAGTTTCTGGTCATTGGAGTACCTGCCGCAGCGGTTGATCGGTATAGACACTGATTGAGTGTGCTTGAAAATACGGGCGTAGCTTACGTGATGCAATCACCAAGCAATAGGCCAATTTCTCGATTTTAGGGTAATTTCTTTCTGCCCCCGTTAAACGCTTGCTAACATAATACACCGGCTTCTGGATTCGGTCCTCCTCGCGAACTAAAACCGCACTTATCGCATGTGGGGATACAGCCAAGTATACGTACAGTATCTCATGGTCTACTGGTTTTGACAGCACTGGTGGACTCTCCAGATGCCTCACCAGATCCCGGAATGCTTCCTCACAACTAGACGTCCATTCGAAGTTCCTCTTCCCCTTCTTTATTATATCAAAGAAAGGGATGCACTTGTCAGTTGCCCTGGATATGAATCGACTTAGCGCAACTACTTTTCCATTCAAGCTCTGTACCTGCTTTATAGTCCTGGGCACTTGCACATCTCGAATAGCTTGGATCTTTTCTGGGTTAGCTTCAATTCCCCTAGCATTGACGATGAATTCTAAAAACTTCCCCGACGCAACGCCGAAGGAACACTTCAGAGGGTTGATCTTCATCCCGTAAAACCTGAGTATGTCGAACATTTCAGCCAAGTCTCGAATGTGGTCGTTTGACTGTCGTGACTTCACGAGCATGTCATCCACATAGACTTCCATCGTCCTACCTAGCTGGTCCTTGAACATTCGATTAACCAAACGCTGATAAGTCGCTCCTGTGTTCTTCAGTCCGAAAGGCATTACTACATAGCAATATAGCCCGACATCTGTAACGAAGCTGGTGTGTTCTTGGTCCAGAATATGCATCGGGATTTGGTTGTATCCCGAGTATGCATTCATGAATGATAATAGCTCATGTCCTGCGGTGGAGTCGACCAACTGATTGATCCTTGGTAATGGGAAACTGTCCTTGGGGAACGCTTTGTTCAAATCGGAATAGTCTACGCAAGTTCTCCATTTCCCATTTTCCTTTTTCACCAGTACGGGGTTCGATACCCACTCAGGATAGAGGGCGTCGTGGACGAACCCATTGGCTTTGAGTTTGTCCACCTCCTCTCTAAGAGCAGCGGACCTCTCCGGGTCCATTCCTCTCCTCTTTTGTTTAACCGGGACGTATTTCGGGTCTATGTTCAACATATGACTCATGATGGCAGGGGAAATCCCACACATATCAGAATGCGTCCAGGCGAAAACATCAAGATTCGCCCGGAGGAAGTCACTAAGGTCTTCAGCCATCGCTGGGCCAAGCTGTGATCCGATCTTCAGTATCCACGAAGGGTCGTTTCGGCTAACTAAAATATCAACCGTTAGTTCAACCGGCGCTGCCTTTTCTTCCCTGGGTTTCTCATCGTCGTCTCTCAGATCTATGTCTCTGAAGATTCGAGAATTATGCCCAAGCCAGGGCTTGGGCACTACTTGTCAATTATCCATGTTAAGGATGCGGACGGGATTGTCCGCAACCTTTCCTTTGTCCCTTCGATGGGCCTCCCGGAGCTCAGCCACATAACAGGAACGACCAGCTGCTTGGTTGCCATGAACAATACCTACCCCTTTGTCAGTTGGGAACTTTAAAGTTAAGCACCACGGGGCTAATGTTGCCCTAAACTCAGCCAGGGCCGGTCGGCCCAAGAAAACATTATACGGGGAATCCACATCCAGAACTACGAAGGGTAGGATTCGCACCCTCCGACGTTCGCCTTGTCCTAGTTCAACTAGTAACTCAACATAGCCCACCGCATCGGTCGCTGCGCCATTAAAGCCGTGTATGCGAGCTTTGGACGGTTTCAAGTCCTTTGTTTCCATTTTCATCTGGTCATAAGCCTTCTTGAAGATGATGTTGACAGAACTTCCACAATCAATCAAAATTCTTTTCACATATGCCGGTCCGATCATTGCAGATACGACCATCGGGTCGATGGTTGGAGCCTCCACTTAGTCAGCATCTCTGTTTCTGAACACTATATCGTCTGTCATTACGTGCTGTTGCTTAGCAGGGGTCCCATCCTTCGTGTTCGAACAACATTCGAAATCTGCATGCTTCAGGGCACTAGCATACCGCTCCATCTCCTGCCAATTCTTATCCGCGGGGTGAGGCCCCCCGATGATCGTGTTTATGACTAGCCTACCCATAGTTCGGGCAGGCTCCTCGGGATGACGTGGAGCCGGTGCACGACCTGGGTAGGACGTTCCCTGTCCTCCTTCCTGTGGATCCTTCATAAATTCTTGCAACTTCTTTTGCCTAATCAACTTCTCGATAGCGTCGTGCAGGTGTCTGCACTCTTCCGTATTGTGCCCATAAGTCTCGTGAAAGCGGCAATATTTCCCGGTCCATTTCTATTCCTCGGTTGATTCTTTTGGACGTGGCTTTCTGTACTGAAAGGCATTGCAGGTTGATAGGTAAATGTTCTCAAGAGACGCATTCAGCGGGGTATACTCGTTGTAGCTTGGAATTCTCGATTTCCACTTCCCCGCTTCTCTCTTCTTCCCTTGATTTCTTCCTCCGGACTCCTTAAGCTGACCGGGCTTATTCTGGACATTGACTTGGACCTTTCCCGAGTTGTCCCCGGACTGTTTCACAGCAACGTTGCTTTTCATAGACTCTTGGATAGGTCCTGGTGTCTTATCTCGTCTTACCCATCTAGCTTCCTCTCTCCTTATGAACTGGTGTGCCTTTGAGTAGAAACGCTCTAGCGTAGTCGGAGATTTTCCTACCAACCAGTCTCCAAACTCAGAATCTGAATCCACACCTCTCATCACAGCCATTAGGATTGCATGATCGTTGGGATTACTGACTTCAGTTGCCGCAACATGGAACCTTTGTAAATATTCCTTCAATGACTCCCCGGGACTTTGGATTACACTTGACAGAGACATTACGTCCTTTGGACGAGTAGTGTGTATCCTGAACTGCTCAATAAACTTCTTTGCCAACTCCTCGAAATTGGATACAGACCGCGGAGGAAGTCGGGTAAACCACATAGTAGCGATCCCAGATAGAGTAATTGGAAAGCATCTACACTTGGTGGCATCATTTGCCCTAGCCGAATCCATCATCCATCATCCATTCGTATCTCATGACATGCTGTATGGGGTCAGTCTTTCCCTCGTACGCAGGGATAGTTGGCATACTAAACTTTATAGGGTACGCCGCCTGTAACACAACATCTGTGAACGGAGTGTGACTCATTGATACTCCCCAATCGTCATTCGACAAGCCCTGATTTTCTTTCATCAATTGCCTGACCATGGCTATCAGGTCTGGTGTCTGTATGGAAGGTGGAAGGTTAGAGTCCGTTCTACGTGACTGTCCATGTTGATGCCTCCTCTCCTGGCGATCTACCAATCGTGCGTCTTGAGGTTCAACATCAATAGCGTTTTGATGGTCTGGGCCTCCAGCCTCCATCTGTACTCCAGTTCCTAAGTTTCCAGCTCCGACTTGGTCACGGTTTCCAGCTGTTTGAACAGCAGCACCCGTCCGCGCAGCTTCAGTCTTACGGCGTCTGCGCCTGGGAGGTTCATCAGAAGAAGTTGAGCTGTCGGATGAGGAATAGGGAGCGGGATTGCCCCCAGCATTCTGTTGCTGTTGTTGAGTGAGTTGTGCCATCAGGTTGGCGTTAGCTTGCATCTGCTCTCCTAGTTGTCTCCTGCTTTCCCTGAGTTCTCTCATCAAGTCGTTGAACTCTATTCTGGTGACAACTGGAGTTTGGTCCTGGGTGGCAATTCCTACACCCGGAATCGCTGGTTGATTGCTAGGTCCTGCTTGTTGTACGCTAGCAGTTTCATGGCCATCCGCATTATGAGAAGCTGACCTGGTACGTGGTCTCGCCATTGTAGAGTTATTGGTTGGAACTCTGAGTAGAATCAACGGATGTCCTATCAATGAGTCGGATCTTCTTTGGGGGATTTGTTCAATCCAGTAGCTTCAAAGCAGATCCTTGAGGTCTGAGAATTCAGTTCTCAATGAAAGCACCAAAGTGTTAGCACCAAAAATGGTCACTAACCTCGTAGAGAAAGATTGTGTAGAGATGTAAGTGATGAATATCAGTTAAACAAAGAAGACAATGCTAATTTAAATGCAGAAAGTAAGAACACCAGATTTATAGTGGTTCAGCGTAATTGTCTACGTCCACTTTGAGGTTAAACTTTATTGATCTTCTTTTATGGTTGATTATAAATACAATTCGTAGATCGAATACTTGAATGCAATTGCTAAGTAGAGAAGATGAGTCTGAAAAATGGCAGAGTCTCCCCAGTGTTCTCGAAAAAGATCCTTTTCACTGTGACCCTGCCCCTCTATTTATAGACAAAGATGGGCTGGACTTCCCAGATGGGCTCGGTAGCCGAACACTCTAGCCCAAGTATAGTGGTTGTTGCATGCCGAACTAGGTAGACCGAACACAATGATGCCGAACCACCCTTCCTATGCCGAACGGTATGTTTGATGTGTGGGAAGTGCAGAATAGTTGTCAGTCGAAGCCGAACGTGCCTCTGTCCGAAGCGCTTGACCGAACAATGCTCTCTAGCCGAACGATGCATTCTGGCCGAACAATACCTTTGGCCAAACGATCCTCCTTGGCCTAACGTGCCTTCTGGCTGAACGATGCTTTTTAGCCGAACGACCCCTTTGGCCGAACGATACTGCCATGTTGAGTAATCATATACGCCGAACGCCTTCTAATGCCGAGTACTCCTGGATGCCGAGTACTACGCCGAGTACTTCTAGATGTCGAGTTCCACTGGATGCCGAGTACTACGCCAAGTACTTCTAGATGCCGAGTACTATCTAATGCCGAGTACTATCTGATGCCAAGTACTATCTGATGCCGAGTACTAGTTGCCTGGTCAAATCTCCAGGAAACATGTAGCAAGTCCAGTTCCAAGTAGCTAGCTTGATAAAATCGATAAGGCTTCCATGGACTATGGTTGCTATGTGTGGATCGAAAGAAAAGGCCACTAGTTCCCTATCATGTTAGAAATCCAATCCCAATACGAGCTTTACGATTTTGATTGTAGTCCCAAAATAGCCGTAATGCTTTGTAAACATTTCAGCTACTCCTTTTGGTATTATATATTCCATCCGGTATATTCTGTTGACCTAGTCCAGATATATTACCATAGTTTGGGTATTAATACTTCCTTTATACATATATATTTATTTGAAAGTTTTCCAAACTAACGTCATTAATAATAATGTCAAAGTGGTTTTCTATATATAGTATTTTGGTTATCATAAGATAAAAACCCGTCAGTGTTTATGTGTGGGCGTGGTCTTATGAAATACCCTTCTTTTCAAAGGTTTTGATTGACATCAGCATGCTCTATACATTAAAAATTTCGAGTATCTCACGCTGGTTTATCAAGCCTGATCCGGGTATTTCTAATACGCGGGTTAGATCTAAGTAGTTTCAGGTTTAGTTGAAGACGCTTGGAGTTTCCAGAGGTGAGCTGGAGATCTTCATCTGCGTATGAACGTATTCTATTATCTACTACATCTATTGCATTTGTGTTTATTTTTCAGAATTTGTAAGGACAGAGGGTTTATAACTATCCAGGTCGAATCCAGTTAGACTCTGATATTGTATTCAAATATTTCCGCTGTAAAGATTATTATTGAAATAATATATGTTATTCCATTCGTGTGAGATTATGTTCTATCTTTATTTTCTTTTCCCCTAACAATCGGGCTTTCCGGCACTTGGATTTGCAGCATGTGAATACCGAGAATGTATTAGTGTCTATTTTCGAGGGTCGAAAATCATGTTCGTCACAATTTGTTATATCAAATACATATATTCACATTGGTGATAATTCATCAGTGATTTAATGAAGCATGTTGATTTGTTTTGGTATCATTAGACCTTGGAATGCATACATAAATACATACATACATACATACATACATATATATCGCTCCAAAGAGTTCACTAACTCTTTTATTACTCCTATTAAATGGGAGCTTTGCCCTTAATCTTTTAAGGTACCATTTACGAGTACCGTATAATTCATAATCGTATGGTTAACGAATTATTCCTCAAGCTTGTGGCTTAGTCCATATTTCCTAATCATTAAAACTTTAGATACTTCTATATTTTCTATCACTAATGCATCACTAATGTTATGAAAATTATTATAGATATATTTTATAACGAATGTTCATAACAAACTAAAACTATATTTATTTATAATTAATACTGAAAAATGGTTTTTATTTTACAAATAATATTTGGTGTATATATGAAAGCTATCTTTTGAAACTTGATGCATCCATACCGAGTGTCATATGATATGCTCCTACTATTTTTGCCATTACTATAACGATGCATGAAATACGAAGCTCCATTCAACTACTTATTTTAGGCCATTTCTTTCATCCACTATAAATAACTTACGTTCGGGAATTTTGGTCAAATGTCTTAAACTTAGTGAAATAACTCTTCTATAAAACAATTTTCTAAAATAAAAATTAAATTTGGAATATAAATCCCACTTATCATTTAATATTAAGTATCTACTTAGTATTTTATACAACTCTCGTTTCCAACATCTCTTCATGAAGCAAAAGTGACCATTTGCTCTCTTCATCCCAACTGTGCATATTTTACATCCACTACCAAACATTTGCTTTCCTTTCTAAATAGTTGAACCATTCAAAAGAAAACTCTTAATACAAGACATCGGAATATTTACAAAAGTGTAGTCATACATCCTTAATATTTATGATATCGTACAATTTGCACTAAAGTAAACCGACCAAACTGACATTTCAATAATCGAATTTCTAGGTTTGTCTAGTAGTTCTTAGTCTGTGTTACTTCTAATACAATAAGATCCTCATTGTACTTAATCTTATTGAACATATAATCTTGCATTATGGTTTGCTTACTCATTTCGAGTGAAATAATTTCTTTGATATTTTGTATAAAACGAAAACCACCATTCACCGTACAACCTTTTGTATGTGCTTAAATATAGATCAAATATACATAATCTTGTATTTCTTTAGAGTTCAAAACTCATAGAGGACAATACATAGTCTTGGGCAAACAAACAGTTCAGTGACCAAGGTATGAATGTATTTATAGTTTTATAACTTGACTCTTTCAAAGATCTTGAAGCAACAACATGTCGTGTAACAACAACATGTCATGTAACAACCCGCCTTTTTCGACCGTTGGATTTAATTCCTGAGTTGACGTTAACACCTAAAAAATGAAATGGATGAGCCATTGGGATACGTTAACAGGGAACAAATATAATTCTAAATAAACACTTTCCGAATCACTTACCCGGAATATCTTTTACGATCAAAATCCAAATTCAATCATTCCTTTATGTAAACCCACCAATAGAATCTTTTTCGAATATAACTTCACACTATTACACTTTTATCATATTATGGTCAAGACAACTCAAAACGGGTAGCCATCCCATCATATAAATCCAATAAACATAACATCAAATAGTCTAAATAGCATCATACCCCAAAGCTACATCTAGGAACATGAAGAATGGGTGATGTCCTAACATTGTGAACATGGTATCATATCTATGTTACATCCAAGTAGTAAAATATTCTCTGATTTAGTAGACTCTACTTTACTTAATACAAAACCAAAACAATGTACCAGTAATTGTAACAACTCAAGTACCAACTCCTTATGATGATCGCCGCAAAATGCATATAATAAGATGACAACCTACTTACCATTCAAACCAAAATAAATAGGTATGGTGCAATGTTACCCGCAACATCGGAGCAACGACACCTATCAACAAACCAAAAGAATCATCTACCCTTACAAGAAATATTAAAAAACAAACCATCTATATATTATTCGCTTCCATCACTGATCATTACCACAATGATATAGGATGAAAGAACGGAAACACCTTCAACTCCAAAATTTAAACTATGGATCGATCACCTAGTCGGATCCCATAGAAATACAATTGGATCGCTGAGACCAAAACATAAACAATAGATTATTAGCACTTTAATTAATTTTTTAAGTACACCATAAAAGAATTTTCGATAGATTGGTCTACAATATCCAATCAATTAGAATTCCCAATATCAAATAAGTATCACATTGGACCAATCCCCTTCATATTAATCTTAGCCCATTTATTTTGCTATTTGATAAGCAACTCTTCTTCATTCTGCTTCAACACAATATTTTGGATTTGCCTTTCACTCCCTATCTACAATAATAATCTTCCTTCCACTAACTCAAAAATTCCCTAATCCAGCATCCGACTCTCTTCTGGAGTCATGTGCCTAAGTGGCATATCCATAGATCTTATGAATTTTATTTATTAAGGGAGGAAAATCAAAATAAAAATCTTTTATCTATAATGCCATATGGAATTCCTGCACTGTAGGAGAAATAACAGCACATCACCATGGGACTAACTGGTAATGAAAGCTCATGCCTAGTCATTTACTCCTCCTACAAGTCACATTCATATCCCCGTTCATTTTCATTCCATAGCGAGCCATTTAATCTACTCCAAAATCAATCCATATCCCTAGAGACTTAGTACATATGTGTCACTAAAGTACTCAACATCGTATAACCAATTTCAAATCTTGACAAATCATAAACAGATAGATAGATAGATCCTTTAGTTGGATTTAACACCGGATTTAACACCACTATAGATACATGCACTATGTGAGGTCTATAGTCTAAATTATCTATCATCACGTTCCTTACCCAAAAATCATAAATAACCTCCTATCACAATCTCCTTTCTCTTCTTTATGCAGATGGTGACATATTTGTACTTGAGGCTGCTTCTAGTGCATAACACTTCTTCCCTTATTTGCTTCCTAACCCTTCAAAGAGTTCTTAATTTAACCATTCGAAATACCTTTGTCATACTTTAAAATAATACTGACCAGAAACTCATCACAATATCAAAAATCAAAATTTCCATAATCTATCATCACTTTTCAAATTATTGATTTACAAAACATCTTGTTCTAACTTCAATAACTTAATATAAACCACTTACAAAACTTTAAATTTTAAAGAAAATATGGTTATTTTCTAAAATACTCTTACTTTATTTCAAATATCATTTCATATAATTTGTAATCGTTTTATCATATATATAAGTATACATTATTTTATTTTGTAAATAGAAAATTTCCAACACTTTCAGGTAATACATCCTACATATATGTATGAAAAATACATTTTAAAATTCACTTCTTCTGTTGACTATATTCAAATTAGAAAACGAATTCCACAACTTCAAATCATATATTAATACATACATACATACATATACATATATATATGTATGTATTTGAAACTTAATATCGTTAACCTTTCACTTTACATCCAAAAATATATGCGTCAAAATGGAAAAATCCCATTTATTATGAAACAATATTTAAATCCCATTATAGAAATCCTTCAAATACTTATATAACTTTATGTAAATACAATATTAGTTCATAAATTCTCTTATAAACAAATATTATAATTCCAACTTCGAAAACAAAATCCCTTTCCAAAGGTTTCTTAAAAATATTCATCCATTAAAAATTCTAATTTCAAAACTCAAATCTTCTAAAAATTTCATCACCACCTTATCTGTTACGTCCATTAAACCAACTCCGTAAGATTAAATATTTTCTCATAAGCATTTAGATTAAATATTTTCTCATAAGCACTTAGCTATCCCAACTCACTAAATATGGTTTCATACCAATATAAGCCCAAGAACCACTCCTCATACATTAAGTGCAGGTACCATGAGGTTCATACTAGTCTTGCTCATCACTTGAAGATATCGATGGAACCAAATAGGAATGTTCACACTGAGATATCCCTAGTATCGACTCTAGTACTAATTCCACTTTTAATTTCAACCCCACCAGTATTTATTTCTTTTATAGTTTCTATCTCCACTAGTTTAATCATGCTCGACTATCCTTAATTGGGATTTGTTAGCAACTCCCTAATAGATAGTCAGCTTACTTGGAACAAGTACATATTATTCAATTCATATAATATATATATACATATATATAAAAATTATAAAATATAAATGCACTCTATCAATAGTCCAAGTCCTTAATCTAAGGAATGTTTTTCTCTGATACCAAATGTAATAACCCTCCTTTTTCAAACCTCGGTTTTAATTCTCAAATCGAAGTTAACACCACGAAAGTTGAAAAGGATGAGCCACTTGGATATGTTAACAAGAAACAAATACAAATCTAACTATTAAATTTCTGAATCTCACAACTGAAGGAAATAAAATATAATACCAAATAACCATTATTTATTCAATAATCAAACTATGTCAACTTACATCACACTATAAGTCTATACACATCAATTCCTACCCAAGTCCAGTCAAGTCATATCTTCTATTTACAATCCCATATGTATGTCAAGGTCCTTATCACAAGCTCCATCTCGTTGTCGAGCTCTACCAGCCTAGTGATATGAAAAAAATGGAAAACCAAGTGTCGGTCGGACATAAATCTTAGTGAATGAGTCAACTTACTCTACATATACTACAAAGATAGCGCCATAATGTGACAAGTATCTAAGATGTTCTAAATGCACCTCATGCACTAGCAGGCATACCATACTTAACTGTTCGTATACATCTAATCCTACCATCTATGGTAGAGGATCATACCATCAAACTATCTCAAACTGGACTCACATTCTAGGACTATCTCCTATGCTACAAGACCACTTAACGTTCATGCCTCATAACAAATGGATTTACAACCTGGATCCCACCTTCCATGCACACAGGATCGCTTACCGTCCCCTCCTCATTAGACCCGTCTCATGCGCTACAAGAGAGAAAATTCCTTAGACCTACCTACTGGGCTATAGGTTTTGTACACGTTCATATCAATATCTAATAATTCTATTTCCACATGAACATACAAATCAACTCTATAAAATGACCAATATCAAACTATTTCTCATTGGTTCCATGGAAATGAAATCGTCTTTGAAAATAGCTCCAAACATTGTCCAAAATAAAAGGTAAAAAGCACCATTGATAATGCTTGGCCTGTGTTGGGTTTGGGTACAAATTGGATCCAACTTGCACCCATGGCTCGACCGCCATGGGACTGATCGGTTGATTGGTCTTGCCATAGGTCGACTAATTAGGTCACATCTGCTTGACCTATGAGTTGGCCTAAGCATTGTTTCATGTTGTTCTGCCTCTCCATTCTTCCTCCTGATCACACCTTTTCACTCCACATCTTCTCCAAATCGAACTGCAATTATATGATGATTATACTTTAGTTTAGAATTAGTTTAACATTAAATTTGGTTATAAATTCATTTAGAGTTGTTAAAATACACCTTCAATTTTTTACAAAATTTCACTATTGTTTCCTCAATTTTCATTTTTATTCATTCTTTAAATCAATGTAAGTCATTTTTAATAGCATATAGCTAGACCCGAACCACTATTATATATCAAACTTTGCATTATATGGAAGAAACAGAGAAAAATTCCTCACCAAAACTCTAAAACTGCTTTAAACCACTCCTTCTTTTATTGTACTATTCTATTTTCACCAAGAAATCTCCATAATTCATCCTAACTCTTTTTCCTAAACTGTAGTTCCTGTTCCCACAATCGTTTCGATGGGTGGATTAAAATTCCATTGAGAAATGAAGGAGATATCCATTTTAAATTTAGACATCCATGGTGGGAAATGGTGTACGGGAATTCCACCATTCCCTTGCTATTTGGGCTTGCTGCACCTCCAGGTCTCCATATTTCTCCTCCAATCTACTATGAGTATGAAGAAGTATCTTGGAATGCTTCATTTTTATAACGACCCAGAATTTTGAACACTTTGTATTTAAATATCTGAATTATTTAAATATTTGAACCTCAGATTAAATGTGATAAAAGTGATTTAATAACCTTGATAACCCCCTTTTAAGTAATAACTAATGATGGTAAATTTGTTTTGAAAAATGTTTACAAAAATATATAGTTCGAAGAAATATCAATAAAATGACCGAAAATCGTTTTATCGATAAATAGTTTTTTCTCAACAGGAGTGATTCAAACTTTTTATGGTTGTCTATTTAATCAATATTTTGGTAATTAGCAACTAAAAATATTTGTGTAAAAATTAAATAAAGCTTCTAGAAGGATTAAGGAAAGATATTTTGATGAATATTGTTTTAGATATTTGTTTTAAAGTGATGAGGTGTAAAGTGGCATATAGTAAAAGCATGAGAGGGGGGTCTTTATGGCCAGCCAAGGGTGGTTAAAGGATAGGCTTAGAGTCCTTTTAGTTCACTCCTTAAATTCTAAAGCTTGGAAAAAATAAATGATCTAAAATGGTAGAAAGTAATTAGCACTAATCCACTTCTATCTTCACTAATCTTTCTCTAATCAACCCAAATCTCCTTTAAACTTTAACTATAGACTGAGATCAACTTAGGAAACATGGAAAGAAAAGAAAAAGTTGCAAAATAGGAGCATAATCGGGTTCCTATTTAGGCCTTGAGCATTAAGGAGGAGGGGGAGGTGTTGCCTTACAGTTTAGTGCTAAAGCCTAGATCTTTAGGTGTTTGGAGATGATAGGAAGTGCTTTTTTGTTTTTGTGTGCTTGAGCATGTGTTTGCATGAATTTGGGTGAGTTTACTCACCATGGAAATGATTACATATTGTGCATATATGTTGTGTGTTTGAAATACAAAGTTAAAAATAAAGTTAACTAATTAAAGTTATAACTTTTGGACTTTGCTTGCTTTTGAAAGCAAACGACAACTTATATTGTATGTAGTCACTTCTACTACCCTTATAAACATGTATCAGGGCCTAGATTTTGTGTTTACATGTTTGGTGGGCTTGTGTGTTGAACTGAAGCGTATATGAAAGTGTTCGTATAGCGATAGTCGCTATACGTACACTTTAAAATCCCCTTGCTTTAAACTTGTTCAAATTGGTGATATGTTAATATATTATGATATGATATATTTTGGTAGGTCTCTACACATATTTTGGTGTATGAGACAGTAAAGAAATGGTTTGAACAGTTGTAGAACTTGTGAATTAAAGTTGTGAAAGTTAGAGGCGAAAAGGTCGTTATGGATGCACTTTGAAAATGCCTTGTGTTCGACGATTTTTAAAGTCAACCTTGAAAGACATCTTAGGGGTTTCTTTGCTATTTTAGTAAGTATACTGAAAAAATATTAAAGTTTAAAACATTTATTAACTTGTGAAACAAAGTTGCAAAAAGTTATAGCGAGAAGAAGGTCACTTGTAACACCCCGCAAAAATTAATAAGAAATAAATAAATCAGATAAATTAATTGAACAAGATAAGTCTAAAAATGGAAATTTTGCAAAAATTAGAATTTGACCATTAAAGTTATGATGTTGCGTTCGTGTCAATTTTTTGATCAATTTTCATATATAATATGATGGAAATGGAGCTCAAACAGAAAGTTATGAATGTTTGAAATTTTTAGATTTAAATAATTTAAATAGAATTCCAATTCAGATAATTAAATAACTCTTAAATTTGAAGTTTGAAAGTTAGCAGAAATTAGCTTAGGGTTAGGTAAACGTTAAAATTAATGATTACGTTAAGTTATAATTAAAGAATAAAATTAAGAAAACAACGACACAAAAATATCTTCCCAAAATAAACGTAATGGTCGAACGCTAGTGAATGACTGATAGAGCAGGATGGTCGACTATTGACTGTTTCAAAAGATTCAGAAAGTTTTTTAGGCTTTCAAGTAAGGAATTGTATATTTTTATTGCTTATTTTCTAATCCTTTTCTCCTTTAACTCCTAAATTTCTAACTCTAATCCGTATGCAATTCTCTTATTGCATATTTCTAAAAAAAGATCCGAAGGATATTATTATAGGCTTGTCAAATCCAAAAATGAGCGAAGCTAAGGACATAAAGTGAGTGGGATCTTAGTCTTTCTATTTTACTAATTGAATAGTGTGGTTTGGATTTGATATATTACTTGGGACATTTTGGTTTACGAAAACATCACGTTAAAGCCCTCAAAATTCCCCCAAAGCGTATTGTCAATTCTTAGGGTGGAATCTCAAATTTTTTATACTAAAATAATGGGAATTGTATAGATTTGTAATTTTAGTGTTTTACCTTCTATTCCACTTCTTATTCCTTTTATTTGTAGTTGATTAAGGGTTTTGATTAGGAAATGGTATGTAAGTTATGAATTCTTATTCGTAGTTTGCATCGCTTATTTCCACAATTTGAATAGAAAGTCTGTTATCTAGTTTTATGTAAAAAGAAGTTGAATAGAGCGTAAAAATAATTGAAATTGTAAGTTTCTATTATTATTGGTTTATCTCATTGTTTTAGTATAAAATAAGTAGAGTTTGAATTTTATTTGTATACAAGTTTGTTGATTGGATTTTTGAATATTGGATTTATGCTATATCGATAATATGGAAATGAGCTTGTATAATTTTGAAAGAGTTGACATTTAGACGCTAGTTTAGGGTGTAATCTCCACACTCTTAGAAATTGCTAGGCACGTACTTATATATATTCATGTAAATGATGTATAATTATAACGTATTAATTAAGTGGTTAATAGATTATTAATTGTTATTAAATCCCTTTTAGGAAAGTAATTAATTATAGAGGTAGAATAAGAAAGATTTCTTATAAGACCTAAATAATGGATTCGATGAGGTGTGTAATAATATATATATATATATAGAGTTTTATGAATTATGACTAAGTTATAGAGATGCGAGATTAGCCAAAAGCACACAGAAGTCTTCCCAGCTAATCTAGCTACCAGTAATGTAATTTTGGGGCTGATGTGGGACATCGCCTATAATAAGTGACCATGGATGACGCGAGGTTAGTCCCAAATTCTATAGGGTAAACCTGACCAACTAATCTGGCTATTAGTACCTATGAATATTCGAACTAATTGAGACGTTACCATAGGGTACGGGTCATAATACGAAGAACCCACTTCAAGGATTGAAGGTATTAAAATCTATGTGAGGGCCCGCCTCTTCTTAATGTAGGAAGCAGTAAATGGTCAAGATTATTGGTTAGGCATTGTGATGACCCATAATTTTTGGATATTTGAAATTGGAATATTTAATTAATTTTAAATATTCAGAGGTAAAATTTTAACTTGAATTTCAAATATCAATATTTATTGGATAATTAATTGTTGGATTTAATTATCGAAATTGGGTAAATTATTGAATCTGGAGTTTTAAGCCTGTTAAAAATAATTTGAAGGATTGTAGAATTTATATTGATAATACTGAAAATAATAGATGAGTTAAAATTGAATTTAACAGAGATTTGTTCAGTTTTGAAATTTATCGTTTTAAATTTGAATTTAAAAATAGCCTTCTGAGGCACAGTCTCGGATTTCGACGAAACTAGTTCATTGGATCCGTAATATTGTATTATTGCCGGATTTCAAATTTCGTATTGTTTTGAGTTGCAGTGTGATCATACGGTAGGTGAACGCATTGAAAATCTAATGGATGATAGCCGATTTGAAATTTAAATATAATATTCCAGTAGTCAAATACATCTCATCAGCTGAAATTCTGTCTCTATCAATCACGTCTCTTTTCTCTCCTGGAGCACGTAACTTTTTATTTCTAAAACCTTAGAACGAAGAAAAATTGATGGCCGAGCAAACAACTTAAAATTTAGACCGCCTTTCCACTTTTCAGCTTGAAATCCTTCATTCCAAAATTCCATTCCTTTTTCAATGTCGAAAATCAAAGCCCAGTATATAAAAAAAATGGCGGAGCAAAGGGGGAAACTCGCGTGCTCGAACACGTGAGAATATCGTGTCGCCATCATTGAACTGGGGAGGGAACTCGTGCTCAACGACGGACCGATGGAAGCTCGCAACTTGGAGAGAAGTGGTGGATGTCGATCAATGATGGGGAACGGGTCGTTTGATGCTGGGTTCATCGCGGGGCTCGTCAAAGGGCACGTAGGGTTTCGATTTGGGGGATCGGGCTCGGTGGTGGCTCACGAGGGCTTGGGTGGCTCTAGTTGTGCGATGGTTCGATCTGGGTCTCGGCAATGGAGTCGTCGGTGGTGGTCGGGGGTTGTTCGGTCCACCTCTGGTTATCGAGTGAGGTTTGATTTCTTTCGTTGGTTTGTTCTGATAATTAAATTAAAACTAGTTATGGTTATTTAATTGAATTCTTGTAAGAGAAAATTTTATATACACAGTAGGATATATATATATATATATATATATATATATGCAAATTTTAAGTTTATATATCTATACAGAAATTTATAGAAAATTTTTATAAGATTTTGAGGAAAAATTTATGAAGATTATATTGAAAGTTTGATATTTTAGATTAATAAAAGAGATATATTAACTGTTATAAAATTTATGATATTTGGGGAAAAATTGTTTTCTAATTGTATAGACAGTTATTTTGAAATAAAATCTAAGAGCAAATTCTGAGAAGAAAAAAATGCTTTGGTTAGTTAGATGGATATATAAAACAGCTGGTTTCAAATCTAGACATCTATAAATATATACATGTTTTAAATTTACTAAATTTATTTTAAGAAATATGGAGTTTTGTTTTAAAGGGATAAAAAGAAAAAAATTAAATCATTAGTTAATTAAATTTATAAAATGGATAATAAATTGTTTGATTAATTCAAAATATTAATAAATTGTATAATGATTATACAAGGTTTAAAATCACGGGAACAAGTCAGTATGGAAATGAAGTGGATTTGCAAATTTGAGGGAGACAGATGAGTTAATCTCACTCATCTGGTTTTATTTTAAATTTAAATAGTTAAATTTCAATATTTGGTGAATGATTGGTTTGATTTGATATGATGGTATATATAGTAGTATATACCAATATATATATATATATATATTGGCATATGTATATATTGGAATTGATATTCCCGCATTATATAGCGGATGAGACCTTATGCGTCGCATAATAGCAGATGATTTTTATTTAAATCCCATATACCGCGATATTCCACCTCGAAGTGGAATTGGTATTGTGCTAACATCTGTGGATGCAGGGAAAACAGGTTGGAGGTATCCAACAGGATTCCTCAAAATTATTTAGAATTGTTTGATATTCTGTGTTATGGATATTTGATATTCTGTGATGAATATTATTGTTAATTGGAAATATTGATTGCTATGAGTTGCTTGAAAATATTTCGAAGCACTGAGTTATTGGAAAATATAGAATTGGATTTTGAAAAGAAAATAATAAAATGAATTTTAAGTAAAATGATTATAGTGAATTTGAATAAATTAAGAATGAATAAAAAAAATGGAAATGAAAGTAAAATACTAATAAATAATTTCGAGTATGGAAGATAAAGGATTTGAATAAGCAGAAATTAATAAATAGTAAACTTAAGTGATATCAATTGAAGGAATAAAGAATTATTTTAAATTTCAAATTTTAAATTTATATAAAAGGATTAAGAAGTAATTTGAGGAATCTAAAATTTGAAATTTTAATTAAAGGTATTTTTAAATCATAATCTAAAATTAAAGGATTTTGGAATAAATGAAGTAAAATGGAAATCAATTTGGAAATTGATTTAAGTGTTTGAAATTGGATATTTGGAAGAATAAATTCAAAGTGGGAATTTATTAAGGAATGGGAAAATTTGTTTAAAAATAAATAGTGATTTATTTTAAAAAGAAGGTGAAGAGAAGTATATTTCCCTAGATAGCCAAGTAAGTTTTCAAAGTAAATTTTAAAATATAAGACAAAAGTTTAATGTTGGTTTAAAAAGCATATTTTAGAAAATTTATTATTTTTTTGAATGTTTAAAATTATAAAGTAAATGTTTATTTTCAAATCTATTATTGTAGAAATATATAAAAGTAACTGGGTATTATGTTTTAAAAAGGGAAATTAGTTTATATTTACAAAGGGGTTTATTTTAAATATTTTTTAAAAATATATATTTTAACTAGAGTATTAAAGTAGTTTTAATTTCAATATTATCAAGTATATTTGTAATAAAGTGTTTAAAAATTATTTTAAAAATATAAAATGGCTTTATACTTGGCGTTTCAGTGGAAGTAAATATTTGGGAATGTATTCCGTGAGAGGAAACTGTTTTGGAACTATTTTCAAAGGGGTTTTAAAATAGAAATATATCTTGCGAAGATATTTGAGGTTAATAAATAATTTGGGAAAATTATTTATTTGTTTTGATGTATGTTATGGATGTTAATTGATAGTTAAATAACCGACTATCAATATTGGCCAAATGCGCCGATCGTTTCGAAGAGGCCGGGATTGAGATTAAATTCTCGAAAACCACTTCGATCCGGTTTGTACGTTTCGTGGGGAAACGAGGTTGATATTGAAGATGGGATAGTGTTTTTGGTTCCGTTCGAACCCGGAACGGACTTGTATGGATGAATGCTTTCAGAACATCGTCAGGTGGGCGATGAGCATTCTAAGGGATATGTTCTAAAAAGGTAACGCTTAGCCTCAAGCCTCATCAACTGGGAATGAATGAATATCAGGGGATATGCAGCAAGGCTTCGTGGGTAGCACCCACTGGAGAGTAGGGTCATCCTTGCCTAGAGGTCCCTTTTATTTCGGCTTAGTGGTGCGGTTGCTGATCCCAACCGTGGGGTGATCTTATTCAGAATTGCCCATAGGTGATTCCGGCCTTGTGTTGTAGGGAGCGGGCGTACTCCTCGGTACTGTGATCTAGGCCACGTAATGTGACAGGTGGTACCCCAGTGCCTAGTCATTCGTTGGAAATCCATCCTCCCTACGAGCCTTTACGGTTTTGATTGTAGAACCCACTTTGTGGCTAGTATGTTGGAATTTAATCATGCAACAATTTCAGCTATTTTAAATAAGTATTTGTATATAGACACTATTATAATATCAGAGGATTTTATAAAAAGTGTTTTAGCTATCGTAAGGTAAAAACCCGACGTGTTTATTTGTGGCGTGGTCTTACGAGATGCTTTTATTTTCAAAAGGATTTTTGAAACTTTAATAATAAATTTGAGTGTGATTTTCTCATGCTGGTATTCCAGACTGACTCGGGTATTGTTTTATATGATGCTCGGGTGAGACCGAGATAAACAGGTTCAGGTTATAGCTGTGGAGCTCAGGCGATGAGTTGGATGACGAGACGTATCTCCCGTACTTGTTTATATATATATATATATATATATATATATATATTCCGCTGTGTATTCAGATTGTGAGGACAGGTTATGATTACTGTCCAGTTGTATGTTATTGACGCTGTTGAATTCTGATGTATACTCTGATGATGTATTATATAAACAGATACAGTTTGATTTGTGTAAAGATCTGTTAATATATATTATATTTTATTTCTCTACGATGGTTAGATTCTGATGCTGTTTTCTGTTTTCTCTTCTTCTACCTCTTCTTCTTTAACCCTAATGTTTCGATTTTCCATGTAAGAAAAATCGGGATATTACAGGCATGGTAGAGGATATCTTAGGAAAGGGCCTACTTCAATATGAAGTATTAAGTGGCTGAAGAGATTTCGTGCAATGTCAGTTTTGATAGCTACAGGTGAGGAGTCCACCTTGGGATAGGTATTAAATAATGGGGACCTACCTTAAATGAGGTTTCAGATGGTCGGGTCTGCCTAGTTCCTATCAAAAAGTATTAAGTGACTAAGGTACTATATCATACATTGATAGGATGTTATTGACGATGGATATGGGTTATTGGGTTGAAAGCATGAGGGCTATGGGCTTCTATTTGGAAAGCCCTTAGACTTATATTTGGAAAGAATTATGATGTAGACAGAATACGAATGACATGATCCTATTTAAATTATACTACCCAAGTACTATTATAGTCAAGCTCGAGATTTTTATTCACCAGACATATCTTGTTCCGACTCCCTCCTCATTACAACACAAGTTAGGAAAAGCGATGCTGAAGGCAAAGGCAAGAAGGAAACTTGTGGTAGTTTACCTATTTATGTACTTATGTTATTTTCTTTCCGATGTACCCATTAAAGAGTAATGATGTATATTTGAAAATTTTGTACTACAGATATGTGACGGTCGTTATTGGTCTCGTGTTATGGATTTGATGAAAATTGAATTTTAAATAAAATGGGTACTGTTTCTGTTATTATATTTTATCCTTCTGCTATGAGTTTTGAATGTATATATGAATTGCCCTGTATTTTTTTATACCAACCAACAGCCAGCTTTGGTGTGGACCTAAGTTTCGATGAGCCTTTTCTGGGTCGGAATTTAGGTCAGTTTCGAGGCGAATTGTTACATTTGGTATCAGAGCTTAGGTTATCCGATCAACGAATGAGTATACATATGGGTGGCGAACTTGTTATTTTTGAAAGTATTTTTCAAAATTCATACTATATGCACACTTATTTTAAACGTACGCAAAAACACCAAGAAAATCTTTACTTCAACATATACTACCATCTTAGGAAATGTAGATGGAAAAGATTGTAATTCCAAAGTTAACAAGACAATAAATGTGCAATAAATAGGGAGTTACAGGAATTTAATAAGAATATAAATGAAATAACTAAAAATATTATTAAGGTAATTATGGAGAGATAAGGAATGCATAATAGGAAAAAATTAAAATGAACAAATAATGCCTTTAAAAATTATCTGTTAGAATAATAATTATTTATTACGGACAATTAACATTTGTAGAAATAGCAAACAAATATGTTAGATAGTAACTAAATATTACAAGACAATATAATTGTCATTAGGGTAAATTACACAGCCTTAATTATACAGACAAAGGTTTTTGGGCCTAGCCCAATATATAAAAATAGATGAGAGGCAATAACTTATGTGTTGTAAACATCTGGAAGTAAGGAATGATAGGAGTAAAGCAAGATGCAGTGGATAAAGTTCATGTAAGAAGGTGTAAATTAATCACCACAAAGAGATAACAAGATTTTTAGATTAGGTAGGAAAGAAGGAAAGTTCAAACGAAAGGATGATTAAAGTTTAACACCCCATAATTTAGCGTTAGTTATTTAATTAGTTAAATAATTAGGCTCAGAAAATGGAATTTATGCAAACAATAGAATTTGACCGCAAAGCTTGCACAGTTGCGTTCGTGGCAAAATTCTGAGCAACTTTCATATTTGGAGTTTTGCGATCGGAGTCAAACGAAGAAGTTTATGGCAAAAACAAATTCGGAAAAAATAATTAAATAAGGAAGTTAACATTTTCAATTAATTAGCCGGGGCCCATAGGTCGACCCGCGTATTGGAGCGGTCGACCACTTCGTGCGTGGCGGCTATAGTAAACCAAGGCCATATACGGTCCAGATTTAATATTTTAAATTGAACGGTTCAGGTTGATTCTAGCGCCTATAAATTCAGGTCTATCCCTCCCTTCTCTTCTTATATTTTATGGAGGCAGTAGTGAAGCACTGCCATTTCTTCTTCTCAACTTTCTTTCTAAATTATAAAGATAAGATATTTGTATCTATATTCATACAAATCGGAGAAGTAGAAATCTACTAAAAATGAGAAGAGAAGAGAATCAACCATATGCATATTTGAGGTAATTTATATATATATATATATATTTGTATCTATTTCCACTCCCTATCTCAAACATCTTCTCAGATCTGTAATTCTAATGTATGTATGTATCCTTTTATACATATCTCTTGGATTAAAAAGGATATGGAGATGAATCAAATGTTTTACTTTAGATCTAGAGATTTGAATGGCTTTTAAAAAGGCAAGTGAGAAATTTTATAGATTGTTATAATTTGAAAATTATCTCATTGGTGTTTATTTGATTTTTATGCCTAATTGGATAATTGTATATGAGTTATAGACAGTGAATTTAATATGGTCTGAATAATTAAATATTGCCTGCATATTCTTGTTTGTGAATTGATTTAGCATTGTTTACAACCTGATGTGGAAATCAGTCCCAAAACCATGAATTTAGAATTTTAATTTAAATGAAATTTATTCCAAATCTAAATTAGAATGTACAATAATTTTATACATTTGGATTTTACCCTAATCTTGTTTGAATATAAGGTAGTGTTTGGTTTAAAAACGAATTTTGTGTTTTCGGTTTTTAATACGTTTGTCAAATATGAGAAGAATAGAGGGATGATGGAGGGGACAAAAGAAAGACAGATGGGAGAATGAAGGGGATAGAGGGACGACGGATGAATGGATTGTTTTATGTGTTTATGTTATTTCCCAAAACATGAAAAATTAAAAAAAAAAATTGTTTTCTATTTTGTATGTTAACTTCGTTTTGTAAATTAGCCATTTTCGACAATATACATGCATCATGTGTATTTTTCTATGGACGAAAACCAAAAACTAAAAACAACAAACCAAACACTACCTAAACTTTTCTATATTTGGAATCGTTGAAATTTAGATCTGTTTAATATTTGTAAATTAGTTTGATTATTTTCCCTTTTAGAAAAATACAATGTTTGATCTAACAAGAAACAAATGCAAATAGAAAGAGAAAATGATGTGTAAAGTATGAATTCATTGTTGTTTACACTGTCTATTTCCATAATAAAAGAAAATTATTATTCCTTGTAATCTCAAATAATGTAATCTTTCATATTTTAAAGTTAAACATTTTGTTTTGGACTAATTTATGGAAATTATAGCGGATAATTTTTTAGGTATGATTCCAACAATTTAACGTGCAAAAGAATATTCTAAAACATATTTGATAAAGGTAAATATTTGTACTTAATTTACTACGCTCATAATAATTAACTAAAAAGTTTATAATGATGCTTGCACGTAATATTCACGTTTAGGATAATTAACTAATGGGAAAAGAATTTAAAAGGTTGTAACTCCAACAAATGGTAATAAATATGGGAGTTGCAATAATCTGATAGGGTAAATGGATTAATGAGACTGACAAAAATAGAATATATATAAAAGGTAGTGACTAGAAATTAGTAATCATACATAAATGTATTAGGAAATTCCGTCAGGATTTTATGGACAAATTGACATTTATGAGCATTAAACAGAAATTTATGGGTAGATAAATATTTAAGGAAGATCTTATTGCCTTAAATAAAAAGGGATTTATTAAGCTATGTATGATGTCTAGCTAAGATAATATAAGTAAAGACTTAGTATGGTTAATTTGACTTAGTAGGTTAGTGATGCGAGGTCAGTAGAGCCACTTGACGAAGACTGTCCTTCACCTTGAGGCTACCAGCAATTGGGTGTACTTACTACTGATATGAGATATCACTAATCCTAGGACCCGTGATGACGTGAGAGATTGGTCTTGCTTTCTAAATTGGAAAGTATTAATGTCCAAATTTGGAATTAGGAGCGGTGAGGGATATATCAATAGGAGTTTGCTTCTGGTTTGAGGTCTTAAGTGGCAGAAGGGTCTGCCTCTCTCCTAAATGGAAGTATTAAGTAACCTAGTGAGATTCCAAATAAATAAATACGGATATCTCTAAAAAGGGTTTACTTCAGTGT
Source organism: Allium fistulosum (assembly GCA_030737815.1). Classification (NCBI taxonomy): domain Eukaryota; kingdom Viridiplantae; phylum Streptophyta; class Magnoliopsida; order Asparagales; family Amaryllidaceae; genus Allium; species Allium fistulosum. The sequence goes on from CM060904.1 coordinate 698,994,973, forward strand.
TGAGGTCTTAAGTTGCTGAAGGGTCCACCTCCCTACCGAAAGAAGTTACGTAATGAGATTCCATATTTATAATTAAAGAGTGATAGTGGATATCTAGAAAAGGGTTCACTTTAGGTTTCGGGTCTTAAGTGGTTGTAGGGTCCTCCTCTTTCCTATAAAAGAAGTATTAAATAGCCCAACGTGATTTCCAAGCAATGATAGCTAGATAGTACCATCGAGGAGCCCGCTTTTGGAAATAGGTCTTAAATCATGGGGTCTCCCTTAATTAAGGTCTTAAATGACCAAAGTCTGGCTATTTTCCACTTGGAAGTATTAAGTGGCTTAGGTATAGTCTCTCACATTTCTAAGGCCGTAATAACGATAGTACCATTTAGGAGCACGCCTTGGGAATAGGTCTTAAATGATGGGGTCTGCTTTAGTTAAGGTCTTAAATGACCAGAGTCTGCCTATTTTCCAATAGAAGATGTTAAGTGCTTGAGTATTGTTTATTACATGGCTATGACTTTATCAACGATAGAAGCGGTAATAGTTGGACATTAAATGTCGAAAGCCCTAAATAGTGGTTAGAGGTCTTGTAGTTAAGACACACCGACCATTGACAACATTGTTAGGAAACCACCTTGGGAATAAGTCTTAAATGACGGGGTCTACCATGATTAAGGCCTTGAATTGTAGAGTCTGCTTATTTTTCTTTTTAAAAGTATTATAGAAGCCCGCTTCATAGAAGTATTAAGTGGCAAATGGGTTTGGAAGTATTGGATGGTTAATAAGGGTTCATTAGTATTTCGTACCTTGGGAAGGGGAAAGTATGTAATCATGTGTGCAATGCAAGGTTAGATTAGAATTGCTAACCTTAATGGACATAACAATCAAATGGAAATGAATCAGTACAAATTTATGTTATGGACAATTTATATTTTTCCAGTAACCAGAACGTTGTTCTGACCCCCTCCTCATTACAACCCATAGGATAGATTTAGAGTAACAGGTCACTAGAGCTAGTTATGCTTTGTTGTTGGAGAAGTCTTCTTTCTCTTATGGTCAATGCTGATGTGACAATCTTCTATCCAAGGAATGTATTAATTCCAAGGTAGTGGTCATAGTCAGTATTCTTATCCTATTATTATTGCGTTGTGAGTTTAGATTTCTATCAATCTCTGATAATGCTCATGCTTATTTGCAGGTACTAAATCCAACGATTTGTGCTTTAATTGAATTGGGTTTCAATATTTGTTGAAATTTGGGCCCATTAAGGTATGGGTTGTTATATTTGGTATTGAGCCGGGTTAGTAGGTCAGAGGAATTAGGATAAATTGAGACGACGTACTCATACTTTCCAATCTAGTAATACTATATTCTTCCACTAGATTCTAAGAGTTTCATCTATAGAAGTAGTTGTAGTTCCACTCTGAAGGAATGGGCAAAGCAACTATGGGTTAGAAATACCTTAGAGTTACGATTTTCACGCCGACTCTGAAGTAACCCACAGATTGCTGATGATGCGTAAATATCTACCGATGAAGAGCATAAGTACGACATATGGCAGAATCCCGGAGACTGGAGGTGTTCGACTTGACGGTTGAGATTCTAGCTACCTTGTGATTTTGGATTTTGAGTTCCAGTCAGAGACATACATTTATTCTAGATGGATGGAAAATTAGAGTCTATATGTCGTAATTTCTGGAAGCAACTTGTGCTAGGGTGCATTCATTGATCATCTCTTTGATGGAAAACTTGGATTTTTATTTGAATAATTAGTGTCAATTCCTTTATCCAAAACCTATGAGAGAAATTTTATAAATTATATTTTGGAAATACCTTAGATTTTGGAAAAATGGGGTTTCGAAGGATTTCTTTTCCCAATGATTTATTTTGTAATTTTTGTTTTGGGGAAGTATTGAAATTTTAATTTTCAAAGAAACACGTATACCACTAAGTTGGTCATGTTACGAAATTCTTAGTTTATAAAAGATTAATTCTTTAGAACCTTAAATATTTATACATATCGGCAAAGGCTTGATTTTGATTTTTGGCAAGGAAATAGTTTTCCAATTTGGAAAATTTGTGTTTAAAAAGAAGGTTTTTGGAGACCCTAAAATATTTAAATATATATAAGTTTGATTTTAAAGGGAAGTTTTGGTATGAAATGGTTTCTATTATTTAGAAGCAAGTATAAAGGAGCATACATTTAGCTCAGTAATTTTTTGGTTCTCTTTAAGGTACGGACAAAATAGGAATGACATTCAATTCTACTAGGGTATGTAGTTTAAAGTGTTTTTGTACTCACCAGCTATTGGAAGAAATATTTCTGTGCGAAGTAGGCAGAAAATAGCAACTGGAATATTGTCGGGTTTTTGGAATTGTTGTTGGTCGCAGTAGCTTTGTTGCTACTACTAGGAATTGCTAGAGCATGGTTCAGGGCTAAGCGTAGGCTTTGACACCGCCACGATGATGACATGAATTTGTCGGATTGTTTCGACACTAAGAAGACGGCGCGAAATGATTATTATTAGTTAATCTGATTCTAATTGGATCTAGGTTCAATTAACGCCCAAAGCCCGTCTAACGGTTGACTACTTAGCGATAAACCTAGAGTAGTCTACCAGTTAATGAATTTTGGTACAACTTGAACCTGGAAAGGGATTATATAAGTCGCTCTCGAAATTCCCCTATTGCATTCTTTTGTTAATCCTTCCTCAACACGCTGAACCCAATCTCCATCCTCCTCTTCATCCAAATATCAAACTCTCTTTTCCATTTCTCCCCTAGGCGATGCCGTTTTTCCCTAAGAGCAGCACCCTTGCCTCACCCTCATGCTGGTTCTGCACGTTAGATCTCGCTGCACCACCACTCCAGATCTAAACCTCATTTCCTCCCTCCGACCATCTCTTAGCCCAAGACACCTTTTTGCACTGCAGGTTTTCCCTCGCACCATTATGGTCTCAACCCTCAAGAGGCCATTTGGCTGAACCAGAATGAGCAAAAGGTTTTGCCACTTTGGGCTGGAAGAGCTATTCGTCACGGTGGGATTTGCACCGATCCTCTGCTTTAAGACTTTTGAGCGAGAATGTTACTCATGTTGCATCTGCCTTTTCGATAGAGGCAATAGTTTGATTCGTTCAGAGCTGAAGGGTATCTTGATTGAGCTGACTAATGATGATCTCATTGAGATTTTGGAGGCCTCCACAAGGACGTAGAAATGGACGATTTTGAAGTGATAAACTCAAAGATTTTGTAGCAGATCTTTTCATAGGATGTCGGTGATTGGAAGATGGATAATCTACGTTCGACTCGCACCCTTTTGATTCAATTTTTTGGTTAAGGATTAGCACTCCACAGATTTACTTTCCGTATTTTAATCTATCCACTCTCGTCTTTAGGTAATATAGGTGAACCTCCGTGAAGAGGCAGTTTAGTAGAAGTTCCTTCTACCATCATTAGATCCTTTCTTAGGAAGATAGTAATTTCGAAGCCGTCAGCAACATCAGCAGTGCTAGCGGCATGAGATTAGGTGTTTAACCACCATGCTACGACCATTCAAAGGTCGCCACAATGGATCGAGCTCCATCTACGAAGCAAGGCATCTTGTAGTCTATAGGCATGCACGATATTATGAGTTTCTATTCATTTCTTGTGTTATTGTCTGGATATGCGAACCGCTCCTATATATGCATAGCAGAGAAACAATATAAAACTGTAAATCTCGTAAAGACACTTAACTAACATTAATATCAATATAAGACTGGAAGTTTAGAATAGTAGGAAATTTTAGCCAAGGACATGATAAATTTGTTTCAATATCACGGGTCATTGCTCATGTTCCATAAAAGCTAAAATTTTGGAATAATAGATGTGTTGACATGTTTAAATAAAATGTCAAATTTGTGGGTAGTTGTAGAATTTTAGAATTTGGTTTATGCGTTTAGTGCATAACCGACTTCCGACCACGTTGAAATTGTGGCTTGATCTATCAAAATTTTTGAGAAGGAAAATATTTTTAAAATTTTCCCCTTGATTTGAAATATTCCCTTTTGAAAAAAAAAGAAAGAAATTTTTTTGTGTTTTAGTTATTTTCATTTTAAATTATTTTTAGAGTTTTTGTTCAAAATTTTATTTCAAGGGAAAATGTGTGTCTAATTATTTTAGGATTTTATTTTCCAAATGATGTACAAATTTGAAAAGTGAGAAAGATTTTTGTGAAAACTTTGATTTTGAAGGCCACATGTTAGGCGTAGGAAGGCAAATATAGTTAGAATTTGCGAATTTAGCGGTGTATTAGGGTTGACAATGCTATAAATACAAGCGATAATAAGAGGAAAACGGTTTTATCCTTGGAATTTCTATTTCCATACATTGTCGACGACGCGTACATGTCTATTTTTAGACTTATTCCATTTTAGAGCTTGAAAATAAGCTCCTTATGCGTTTTGTGTGTCGAAAATTTGGAGTAAAGTCGGGGCAGTAAAGAAACTTCCACCGTACTATGGGAATAGGAAGATTATAGTGTGGTAAAAATGTTAAATTCTCCGCTTAAATTTCTTTTTCTGGCATAGGAGTAAAGTTTAGGAAGCGATTTTCGATGCATTGGATTATTGAATAGTAGAAAGTGGATCCAAAATTGATTGCTTCATACTTCTATTTGTAGGAGTATGGTGGTTTTGATTGAAAAGATTTTCCCAAAAAGCTGCATACATGTAAAACTGCCAGTATATATGTAGGTTGTTTACAACATGTTTTCAAAAATGTTTTTAGAAGAAATGCATTTATATAGGAGGATCTGATTTAGAATCATTCTGCATACATATTTTCTGTGTGGTGATACAGTAATACACTATGCACTTATGCACAATTGGTTGAAAAATTGGTTATACACTCATTGGTCGTGTAGTTTAGGATAATTTAGAGCCCAAACCTTGACTTAGTTATTGGTGAAATTTCGGGGATGAAATTCTTTTTAAGGGGGAAGAATGTAACACCCCGTAATTTGGCATTAGTTATTTAATTAGTTAGTTAATTTATTAGACTCCGAAAAAGGGATTTGTGCAAACGATGGAATTTGACCATGAAACTTTCACTATTGCGTTCGTGGCGAAATTCTAAGCAACTTTCATATTTGGAGTTTTGCGATCGGAGTCCAAATGAATAAGTTACGGACGAAAAACGAATTCAGAACGAAAATAACTAAATAAGAAAAGTTAACGTTTTTAATTAATTAGCTGGGGCTCGCAGGTCAACCTACGTATTGGAGCCATAGCTCAAGGGCGGTCAACCCCTAGGAAGGAGGCGGTCGACCACTTCGTGCATGGAAGCTCCAATAACCTAGGCCAGATACGGCCTGGATTTAATATTTTAAATCGAACGGTTCTGATTGATTCTAGCGCCCATAAATTCAGGCCTAGACTTCCCTTCTCTTTTCTTATTTTGATGGAGGCAGTAGCAAAGCTCTGCTATTTCTTCTTCTCCACTTTCTTTCTAAATTATAAAGAAAAGATATTTGTATCTGTAATCATACAAATCATAGAAGAGTAGAAATCTAATAAAAAGGAGAAGAGAATCAACCATATGCGTATTTGAGGTAATTTATATTTTTATATATATTTGTATCTATTTTCTCTTCCCATCCCAAATCTCTTCTCGGATTTGTAATTCTAATGTATGTATGTTCCTTTTTATACATATCTCTTGTATTAAAAAGGATTTAGAGATGAATCAAAGGTTCTACTTCAGATCTGGAGATTTGGATCACTTTTAAAAGATGAGTAGGAAATTTTATAGATTGTTATAATATGAAAATTATCCCATTAGTGTTTACTTGATTTTTATGCCTAATTGGATAATTGTATATGAGTTGTAGTCCACGAATTGAATATGATCTGAACAATTAAATATCGCCTACATATTCCTGTTTATGAATTGATTTAGCATTATTTACAACCTGATCTGGAAACCAGTCTCAAAAGTATGAATTTAGAATATTGATTTAAATGAAATTTATTCCAGATCTGAAATAGGTTATATAATAATATTATAAATTTGGATTATTACCCTAATCTTATCAGAATATAAAATTTTCTATATTTGGAATTGTTGGAATTTAGATCCATTTAATATTTGTAAATTAGTTTGATTTGTTTCCATTTTAGAAAAATACAGTGTTTGATCTAACAAGGAATAAATGCAGATAGAAAGAGAGAGATGTGTAAAGTATGAATTCATTGTAGTTTACACCGTCTATTTCCATAATAAAAAGTAAATGACTATTCCTTGTAATTTCAAACAATGTAATCTTTTATATTTAAAAGTTAAATCTTTTGTTTTGGACTAATTTTTGAAAATTATAGCGGATGATTTTTTTAGGTATGATTCTAACAATTTAATGTGGAAAATAATATTCTAGTGAAGATATATAACTAAAACATAACTGATAAAAGTAAATATTTGTATGTAATTTACCGCACTCATAATAATTAAATAAAAAGCTAATAACGACGCTTGCACGAAACATTCGCATTTACGATAATTAACTAAGGGAAAAGAATTTAAAAGGTTGTAACTCCAATAAATGGTAATAAATATGGGAGTTGAAATAATCTGATAGGGTATATGGATTAATAGAACTGATAAAAATAGAATAGATATAAAAGGTTACTAATTTGAAATTATTAATCATACATAAATGTCTGTTAGGATTTTATAGGCAAATTGACATTTATGAGCATTAAACGGGGATTTACGGTAGATAAATATTTAAGGTAGATCTTATTGCCTTAAATAATAAAGGAATTAGTAAGCTAAGTCCAATACCTAAGATAATATGAGTAAAGAATTAGGATGGTTAATTGGACTTAGTAGGTTAGTGATGCGAGGTCAGTAGAGTCACTTGACGAAACCGTCCTTCACCATGAGGCTACCAGCAGTCGGGTGTACTTATTACTGATGTGAGATATCACTAATCGTAGGACCCCCGATGACGTGAGAGATTGGGCATGCTTTCTTAATTGGAAAGAGGATATCACTAATCTGCATAGGGGTTCGCTTTTGGTTTGAGGTCTTAAGTGGCTGAAGGGTATGCCTCTCTCCTAAATGAAAGTATTAAGTAACCTAGTGAGATTCCAAATAAAAAAATATGGATGTTTCTAAAAAGGGTTTACTTCGATGTTGAGGTCCTGAGTGGCTGAAGGGTCCGCCTCCCTACCAAAAGAAGTAACCTAATGAGATTCCATATTTATAATTAAAGAATGATATTGGATATCTCGGGAAGGGTTCACTTTAGGTTTGGGGTCTTAAGTGGTTGTAGGGTCCTCCTCTTTCCTATAAAAGAAGTACTAAGTATGTTGGGTCGTTACAAAGTAGCCTAATGATATTTCCAAGCAATGACAGCTAGATAGTATCATTAAGGAGCACGCTTCTGGAAATAGGTCTTAAATGATGGGGTCTACCTGAATTAAGGTCATAAATGACCAGAGTCCACCTATTTTCCACTTGAAAGTATTAAGTGGCTTGGGTACACTCTCTTACATTGCTAAGGCTGTAATAATGATAGTACCATTTAGGAGCACGCATTGGGAATAGGTCTTAAATGATGGCGTCTGCCTTAGTTAAGGTCTTAAATGACCAGAGTCTGCCTATTTTCAATAAAAGTTATTAAGTGGCTTGAGTACTATTTATTACATGGCTACGATTTTATCGACGGTAGATGCTGTAATTGTTGGACATTAAATTTTTGAAGCCTTAAATAGTGGTTAGAGGTCTTGTAGCTTGGACCCACCGTCCATTGACAACATTAGGAAACCATCTTCGGAATAGGTCTTAAATGACGGGGTCTACCTTGATTAAGGTCTTGAATGGTAGAGTCTGTCTATTTCTCTTTTTAAAAGTTTATAGAAGCCCGCTTCATATTTAGAGTATTAAGTATCAAATGAGTTTGGAAGTATTGGATGGTTGACAAGGCTTCATTGGTATTTCATACCATGGGAAGGGGTAAGTATGTAATCAAGTGTGCAATACAAGGTTAGATTAGAATTTCTAACCTTAATGGACATAACAATTAAATGGAAACCAATCGGTATAAATTTATGTTATAGACAGTTTATATTTTTCCAGTTACCAGAACGTTGTTCTGACCCTCTCCTCATTACAACCCACATGATAGATTTAAAGAAATAGGTCGCTGGAGCTAGTTGTGCTTTGTTGTTATAGAAGTCTTCTTTCTCTCATGCTCGATGCTGATGTGACAATCTGCTATTCAAGAAATACCATTAATTCCAAGGTAGTGGTCATAGTCAGTATTTTTATCTTACTATTGTTTCCTCGGTGAGTTTTGATTTTTATCAATCTCCGATAATGCTCATGCTTATTTGCAGGTACCATATCCAACGTTCTATGCTTTAATGGACTTGGGTTTCGATCTTTGTCAAAATTTGGGCCCATTAAGGTATGGGTCGTTACATAAAGTCATTTTCTAAATCCAACCCCATGAAAAAAATTGGTAAATGATTTTTGGAAAATTCCTTGAAATGTTTTTGAATAAGTTTTCAAAGGGTTTGTTCGAAAGTTGTTGTTTTGAAAAAGCAAGGAAATTAATAATTTAAAATTTTGTTGAGTCAAAAATTTCTGATTAAAACGGGTTTTTGGTAAAAAGAATTTTGAAAATTTGAAATTCTAGTCTAAAATTGGTTGAGTCAAAAGTTTTTGATTTTTGGAGAAAGGGTTTCTTCATTTTTAAAATAAATGTAAAATAGAGCGTAGGTTGGACTTGATTTTTTCTTCTTCTATTTCATAAATTTGGATGTTCCATTTTTTTTTTAAATTCTTTCTAAAAGGAGGGAAATAATTGGAAATGAAACTTAATTAAATTAAAGAAGAGAAAATAGAAGGATAAAAATAACTAGGATAGGAGGAACATTTCCGTACAAGTAAAATACAAAGAATAACAGCTGAAGTAGGAGCCAATTGGTTAGGAGAAATATAAATAGAGGCAATGTTGTGAGATTTGGACAGAAATAACATTAGGAATTTATATAAAACATGATTTGTAATCTAGTTAGAAATTAATTGGATAAAAATTATACTTGTTTACTCCACTTTTCATTGTTTAAGATTATATAATTTGTTATTGAATTTAAAATGGCAACGAAAGAAAAAAATAAATTGGGATTGAGAAGAAAAGGATTGCAAATGATTATAGGAGTTTAAATAAGACTTAAATAAAGTTATAAAAAGTATTTAGTTAAGTGACAATACATTTTGAGTAATAAAGCAATAGATGTTGATGTATATTGGGATAATATAGCAACTTCGTATTAGAAATTTAGCATGCATGTGGTCTACTAAAATAATTGTCATGTAACTAGAAATATCTTTGAAGTCATGAATGTCTAATAAAGGAAAACCGATTATTTTGAAATGGTATTGAAGTTATAATCTTTATAATAGGTTTAAATGGAGTTAAAATTGGAAAATAATAATAATCATAATAATATATTCTTAAAATGGTAGTCAACGAACTTTTCATAGGTATAGGCCATAATTTCATGAGTAATAAATGCTGATTTCAAATTTAATTTAATAAGTTTATTTGTATGAAAATAGTTTATTGAAAATTATTTTGTATGTTGTAGCAAATTTTTGAGAAGGAAAATTATTTTTCTCCTTTATTGAATTAAGCAAATTTTGAATGTTTGATAATAGTTTGGTTTAATAATTGAGTTTTAAATTTTGAATGAAAAGTCCAACTTTTAAAGAATAAATCTTTATTGTAGAAATTTCTTAAAAAGGAAAAGTTGATTAGAAAAAGAACAAATTTTCATGGCTCATTTTGGGAACTACGCAGTTTTGAAAATTGGCAAAACGGGTTTCCAAGTTTATATTTTTAAAGATAAAGGTTTCGGATAAGATACTTTATAATTGTGAAATTTTAGATTTGACAATAGTGAGGACTAAACCAAAGTTTACTATGAAGTAGCTAGAGATCACTACCTAGGTAAGGCAGTGTAAATGTTTTAAGATATGAATAAAATAGAAATAGCATGCACAACCTGATCTAGAAATTTGAAATCAGTCATAGAAATTTAATTATAGAATATTGGTAAAGTTGTAAAGATAATCCACATTTATAATTGGGTTGTAAGTTAGTTGCCCTAGTTGACTTGGAATGTATATTTCTATATTCTGATTTATATAGAGCAGATTCTGTGTAAATTCCATAAATTATCCAATTCCAAAATATGTATAAAAGTGCGGCATTTGAATTAATAAGGAGTATACCAAAATGGGAAAGAGATGTGTAAGGTACGAATATTCTTTTTCGTAATATACACTGTTTATTTCGTTAAAAGGAAAGAAATAATTTCTTGAAATCTCAAACGAAGCAAAGCTCTCACTTTGGTTAATTTATGGAAAATTATAACGGTGATCCTTTTTAGAAGGATAACTTTGATAAACTAAAATGTTGAAAAGAATGTTCTAGTTTAGAAATTAATGATTAAAAATAAGAAATATATACACATACATATAGCTACACTTAACGTACAAACATAGAAGTATATAAATAGTATAATTTACGACTATATGTTATTAATTAATAATTAATAGATTAGGATTTATGGACATTAATTACAAATTTAACAGGCCATAAGTTTGTAATTGATGAAAGGAATAAAATGAGGACTGATTAGAAAATTTAATATGGCATTTATAAAGGAATTGAATCGGTAAAATGGAGAGATTTTGAAACTAGTAAAAATAAAAGGGATTAAATGATGATTTATTAGAGTTGGTCCAATTTTGATAGTAAGAATCAATTATTAAGGGTATATTTACCGAAGTAGTGAATGGACCACGTTTATTAGAAACCAAGAAGAAAAATTAAGGAAGATGGAGAGAATTGAGTGGAATGACATACTAAACTGTTCATCTTAATTTAGTAAGGAGTATTAGGGCCCCAACATCATCAATATCAGTTAATGATAAACGGAACATCCAGCAATAGTTTCTTTTAGAATTTTTGCATTATTATCGCTAGTTGTCTCCCTTATGTTATGGGAAAAGCATATGATATAGTATAAGATATGTTCTTGTTTTATCATTGGGTGGATTTATTGATGGGATTAGACCGCCAAATAAATAAATAAATATACAAAAAGGAATAGCATAAATAAGTAAATTTCATAAGAACACTTAACCAGCGATAAACTATAGGTAAGACTGGAAGTTAATGAGAAAATTAGGTTAGTAACTAGGAACAAAGGATGCTTTAATCCCAAAAAAATTAGGATTTTGGGAAAAATGAATTTTAGCTTATGGAGGGACACCATTCAAGGATGACCGTTCACCCCGGAGAGGATAAGATGAATATGGATATGAAGAGAATTTTCTATTAGATAGGGATTGATGCAGCCCAAGTCTTAGGTCGCTCACGACCTAATGACATTTTAGGTCGTTCACGACCTAGTAAGGATGATACAGGCCAAGTCTTAGGTCTCTCACGACCTAGTGAAGGTTGCTCACGACCTATGGAAGATCACTCACGAGTTAACGGAATCGTTGTTAAGGCATGTGAACGAGCTAACGAGTTAAAGGAAAAGGCGCTAGAACGACCTAACGAATTACTCATCTCTTTAGGTCGCGCCAATCTTTCGAGTACCAATTTTCACGAGTTACGACCTATGCTAGGTCGCGAAGAAGGGTTACGACCTAAGTTAGGTTGCGAGGAGAACGAACGACCTAACGAAGCTCACATTCCTTTAGGTCGCTCCGATATTACAATTGAAGACTGCCTCAAGCTGCGACCTAAGTTAGGTCGCGTGGACGAGTTACGACCTAAGTTAGGTCGCGGAAAGATTTAGGTCGCGTGAACAATCCAGAAGCTGATTTCTTAAGTTGCCGAAGGTTAAGCCGCATCCACTTTAGGTCGCTCGACTTTATGCGCGGAGAAGTTAGGTCGCTGCCTTACATTTTTAGGTCGCTCATATGTTAGGTCGTAAGTCATGATGGTTTGTAATGTGTTGTAAGTCATGTGTTGTTCTTATGTCATTGTGTTGTAAGTCGCTGGATTTTAGGTCGCATGATTTTAGGTCGTAGGTCGTTCACGACCTAAGTGTTGTCAATATTGAACCGTGTGAGTTGTACGTCTATAAATAGACATGTTGGGTCATTTGTAATAGTAAGTTGATTTGAATAAAAACTTTTGTTTGTTAGCTGTGTGCTTTCATTAAAATTGGTAGTTGAGTGTAATCTCCTATCTCCTCTTTCGGCATTCGAGTGCGCTCGAATCAACGATCGTAGAAGCCAATTCACGGTATCAAGTGCGCTTGATCAACGTCTGAAGAATTGCAGATCTTTTTTCACGGTTTTGTACGCGATCAACGTGACAAAGATAGCTAGAATTCGGTATCTTCGGATCAACGAATTTGGGCCATTCAGTATTCTTCATTCCAACGATTGCTACTTTCACAGAATATTCATTTTGTTATTCCGCTGCTGCATCATTTGGTATCAGAGCTAGACTTAGCCAATCATAGCTAAGCCGAGTCTTGGAGCCAATTTTATTCGAAGTGTTGAAGATTGGATTTACATTTTTACGAAGACTAGTGTTCATCGTGTTCATCATAAGTCGCAACAAGAGTGAAGATTTTGATCCATATCATTTTAGATCGAAAGAAGAAAGGTGTTTTAATTTTGCGTGGAAGCTTTGCGCGCCAAAGTTTGAAGTAGAGCCGAGAGTTTGAAGTTGAAGATCGTACATCATTTGGTATCATTTTGAAAGACGAAGCCGAGAATTGAAGTGTTTGTGAAGTTTCAAATCATGCCGCCGAGAATAGCTAATCGCCACCAGAATATTGAAGCTTTGTATAGAAGAGAAGAAGCTGATGAGATGGAGCAAAGAATTAATGAAAATTTTAGTGAGAAGCTTAATGAAGGGATTGGTCGATTAGAGAAGATGATGTTAGAGATGAATCAAAATCGGAGAAGGGTTTCACCTGAATCCAACCATGGGGGAAGTAGAGTCTCACCACATTCCAATCGAGAAAGAAGTGTTGATAATGATCATAGAAGTGTGAGTCGAGATTGTTATAGAAATGATGATGATCGAAGACGTGATAGGAATGTGAATGATCATGATCGAAGGAATGTAGATAGAAGGGATGTTGGTGGAAGATAGGATGGTAGTAGAGATGTTGGTGGTCAGGATCGACATCGATATACATCAGATTTTGAAGAGGAGTTTGATGGTGGTAGTGTTCATGGACGAGGACGAGGACCAGGAAGAAATCAGTCGGAGTATGGTCACAAGTGGGAGTCTGGGATGAAGACTGAAATACCTGAATTCAAGGGAGGTATGCAGGCCGAGGAATTTCTTGATTGGTTAGCTTATGTTGAGGAAATATTTGACTTCAAGGAGGTTCCGGAGGATCATAAAGTGAAGTTGGTTGCTACTAGGTTGAGGGGGAGAGCTATGGCATGGTGGCAGCAAACCAAACTTACCAGAGAGCGAATGGGGAAGTCAAGGATTGTTGCTTGGGAAAAGATGAAGAAATTGATGAAGGCTACTTTCTTACCCTACAACTGCCAATCATTAATGTATCAGAGATTACAAAACCTGAGGCAAGAGACGAAGGCTGTTACTGATTATGCAGATGAGTTCTACCAGTTGATTGCTCGAAATGACATTATGGAGACAGAATAACAATTAACCGCTAGGTTTGTGGGTGGACTTCGAACACAGATTTAGGATATGGTGAACATGTTCGACCCTAGATCTGTGGCAGAAGCACATCAAAAGGCGTTGGCTTGGGAGAAGCAAGGAAGACGTGGGGGAGGTGTGTTTCCAAGTTTTACGAGGCAGAACAAAGGAGCGGGTAGTAGTTCTAATGTTCCTAAAGCAACGAGTAAGCCTGTTGTTCATGAAGTGGCTAAGCCAAAGGTCAACACTAATTTCAAATGCTATAATTGTCAAGAAGTGGGTCACAAGAGCAGCGAATGTCCAAAACCGAAGAAGAGAACTATGATTGCTGAGGCAGAGGAAGATGAGGTAGAGGATGACTGTTCTAATTCAATACATGATGAGGAGGAAGAGAATGTGTCGGAAGATGAAGGGTATTCATTGATGATGAAGAGATCATGTCTAACACCAAAGCAAGAGGAAGAAACTAACTGGTTGAGGAGTAACATCTTTCAATCAACATGTACTATCTTGGGAAGGGTTTGCAAATTTGTCATCGATGCGGGAAGCTGTGATAATATTATCTCTACAGAAGCTGTGAAGAAATTATCATTGAAAATAGAGAAGCATCTGAAACCTTACAAGTTAGCGTGGTTGAGGAAAGGTGGGGAGGTGAAAGTTGGAAGAAGAGCTTGTGTTAATTTTTCAATTGGGAAGAAATACAAGGATGAAATTTGGTGTGATGTCGTGGACATGGATGTATGTCATCTGTTGTTGGGGAGGCCATGGCAATATGATAGGGCTGTGCAACATGATGGACGTACTAACAGTTACAGTTTTATGTTTGAAGGAACTAAAATCACTTTAATTCCTAAGAAGCGACAACAAGAAGAAAACAAGTTGGAGGAGATTGAAGAGTTGAAAACTTTGTTATCATTGAAGGAGTTTGTTAAGGTGGTAGAAGAGGAGCCTGAAGTATTCTTGTTGATTGGACGTGAGAGTCATGAAGTGGTTGAGATCCCTGAAGAAGTAAAGCCAGTGCTAGGAGAATTTGAAGATGTATTTCCTGAGGAGCTACCAACGGAGTTACCGCCGTTGAGAGACATTCAACATCAAATTGATCTTGTTCCAGGAGCTGTGTTGCCTCATAGACCACACTACAGAATGAGTCCAAAAGAACATGAGGAGTTGAGAAGGCAAGTGGAAGAATTACTTGAACAGGGGCGTGTGCAGGAAAGTTTAAGTCCTTGTGCGCTGCCAGCTTTGTTAGTACCAAAGAAGGATGGGACGTGGAGGATGTGCACTGATAGTCGGCACTGAATAAGATTACAGTGAGATACAGATTTCCGATGCCGAGACTTGATGATTTGTTGGATCAGTTAAGCGGAGCTACTATCTTTTCGAAGATTGATTTGAAAAGCGGTTATCATCAAATTCGGATCAGACCAGGGGATGAATGGAAAACAGCGTTCAAGACACGTGAGGGGTTATAGGAATGGCTGGTTATGCCATTTTGTCTTTCGAATGCACCGAGTACATTTATGCAGGTGATGAATCAGATTTTTAGACCATTCATTAGGAAGTTTGTGGTGGTGTATTTTGATGATATACTGAAATATAGTGGAAGTCCAGAAGAGCACTTGCAACATCTGAGAGAAGTGTTAATGGTACTGCGACAGGAACAATTTTATGCTGCAACGAAGAAATGCGTGTTCATGATGCATAATGTTTTATTTTTGGGGTATGTTATATCGGGAGGAGGTATACAGGTGGATCAGAATAAAGTTGAAGCAATCAAGAATTGGGCACAACCCAGGACGATTACAGAAGTTAGAAGCTTTTATGGTTTGGCGTCATTCTACCGAAGGTTTATTCCACACTTCAGTAGCGTGATGGCACCAGTTACTGATTGTATGAAAGGGAAGCAATTTTCATGGTCGGAGGAAGTAGGATTTGCTTTTGAGAGGATCAAGGAACTATTGACGACAACACCAATTCTAGTGTTGCCAGATTTTCAGCTGTTGTTTGAATTGCATACTGATGTGTCGAAGGTTGGAATTGGAGGGGTGTTAAGTCAGAAGGGACGTCCTATTTCATATTTCAGTGAGAAGTTATCAAGAACAAAAATGAGATATAATACTTACGATGTGGAATTTTATGCTATTGTGCAAGCTGTGAAACATTGGAGGCATTATTTGTTTCATAAAGAATTTGTTTTATATACTGATCATGAGGCGTTGAAGCATATGCAGGGACAGGACAAGATTGCAGCTAGGCATGCTTCGTGGATTGCATACTTACAACAATTTACATTTGTGGTGAAGCATAAATTGGGAATTACGAATAGAGTGGCAGATGCATTGAGTCGAAGGAATCATCTGTTGACTACAATGAAGGTTGAAGTAACGGGGTTTGATGTGTTACCAGAAATGTTTGTTGATGATCCTTACTTTGCGAAGTGTGTAGATAAAGTCAAGGAGGGAAAGACGGATGAGTTTGTATTGGGGGATGGTTTTCTTTTTAAGGGAAATTGATTGTGCATACCAGAGTGCAGCCTACGTATGAAGATTGTAAAGGAGTCGCATGAGGAAGGTCATGTGGGCCGAGATCTTACTTTGCAATTGATTTCTCAATCTTATTATTGGCCTTCGTTGAAACGGGAAGTTGGGAGGTTTGTGGAGAGATGTCATATTTGCCAAATTTCTAAAGGGACAGCGACAAATGCGGGATTGTATATGCCGTTACCCGTGCCAGTTAGACCGTGGGTTGATATCAGTATGGATTTCGTGTTGGGACTACCGAGAACTCAGAGGGGAAATGATTCGATATATGTTGTAGTGGACAGGTTTTCGAAGATGGCACATTTCATCGCTTGTAAGAAGACAGCTGATGTCGTCCGTGTTGCCGAGTTATTCTTTAAAGAAGTATATCGATTGCATGGGCTACCTGAATCTATTGTTTTCGATCGGGATACTAGATTTCTAAGCCACTTTTGGTTAAGTTTGTGGAGGATGGTTGGAACGAAGTTAAATTTTAGTAGTGCCTATCATCCGCAATCTGATGGGCAAACGGAGGTGGTTAACAGATCGTTGGGGAACTTATTGAGATGTCTCGTAAAAGATAACTTGAAAAGCTGGGATATGAAGTTATGTCAAGCAGAGTTTGAACATAATCATGCAGTCAATCGAAGTACTGGGTTCAGTCCATTTCAGATTGTTTATTCAAGTTTACCAAAAGGGCCGTTGGATTTGACAATAGTACCACAACCAAAGGGAACTGTTAAACGGGCTGTTGATTTTGTTAATGGATTGGCAGAATGTCATAAAATCGTTCAAGAACGATTGGAGAAAGCAAATGAAAAGTATAAACGATATGCGGATTTGAAACGAAGAAGCGTTGAATTTAATGAAGGTGATTTAGTATATGCTGTACTAACGAAGGATCGTTTTCCAATGGGAGCATACAACAAACTTAAAGCTCGAAAGATTGGTCTTGTAAAGATTATGAAACGGATCAATGAAAACGCTTATAGATTGAAGCTGCCGGAGGATGTGTACACTTCTGACGTGTTTAATGTTAAACATCTTATTCCTTACTGTGGAGACGAACCTGTTGTGGAAGAGCAAAGCGCAAATTCGAGGACGAATTTTTCCCAACCAGGGGAGGATGATGCAGCCCAAGTCTTAGGTTGCTCACGACCTAATGACATTTTAGGTTGTTCACGACCTAGTAAGGATGATACATGCCAAGTCTTAGGTCGCTCACGACCTAGTGAAGGTTGCTCACGACCTATGGAAGATCGCTCATGAGTTAACAGAATCGTTGTTAAGGCATGTGGATGAGCTAACGAGTTAAAGGAAAAGGCGTTAGAACGACCTAACGAATTACTCATCTCTTTAGGTCGCGCCAATCTTTCGAGTACCAATTTTCACGAGTTACGACCTATGCTAGGTCGCGAAGAAGGGTTACGACCTAAGTTAGGTCGCGAGGAGAACGACCTAACGAAGCTCACATTCCTTTAGGTCGCTCCGATATTACAATTGAAGACTGCCTCGAGCTGCGACCTAAGTTAGGTCGCGTGGACGAGTTACGACCTAAGTTAGGTCGCGGGAAGATTTAGGTCGTGTGAAGAATCCAAAAGCTGATTTCTTAAGTCGCTGAAGGTTAAGCCGCATCCACTTTAGGTCGCTCGACCTTATGCGCGGAGAAGTTAGGTCGCTGCCTTACATTTTTAGGTCGCTCATATGTTAGGTCGTAAGTCATGATGGTTTGTAATGTGTTGTAAGTGATGTGTTGTTCTTATGTCGTTGTGTTGTAAGTCGCTGGATTTTAGGTCGCATGATTTTAGGTCGTAGGTCGTTCACAACCTAAGTGTTGTCAATATTGAACCGTGTGAGTTGTACGTCTATAAATAGACATGTTGGGTCATTTGTAATAGTAAGTTGATTTGAATAAAAACTTTTGTTTGTTAGCTGTGTGCTTTCATTAAAATTGGTAGTTGAGTGTAATCTCCTATCTCCTCTTTCGGCATTCGAGTGCGCTCGAATCAACGAGCGTAGAAGCCAATTCACGGTATCAAGTGCGCTTGATCAACGTCTGAAGAATTGCAGATCTTCTTTCACGGTATCGTGCGCGATCAACGTGACGAAGATAGCTAGAATTCGGTATCTTCGGATCAACGAATTTGGGCCATTCAGTATTCTTCATTCCAACGATTGCTACTTTTACAGAATATTCATTTTGTTATTCCGCTGCTGCATCAGGGATGACGTATAAGGTGGCATAATGTGCCACTAAGCCTTTGATGTGCCAAAACGAAAAGGATAAAATTGATTAGACAGCGAATAAAAGCCGCACAAGATTGCTAGAAATCCTATGTAGACAAGCGAAGAAAAGAGTTAGATTTTGAAGTGGGGGATATGTTTTTTATCAAAGTTCCCCCTTTTGGAAAGGTCGTGAGATTTGGAAAGTCGGGACAGTTAACACCAAAATTTATTGGGCCTTTTCCCAATTGTAGAAAGAATATAAAGACTTGCTTACCTCATGGAGCTACCGAATAAGTTGGTAGGAGTCCACGATGTTTTTCACGTTTCGCACTTGAGGAAATACTTTCATAGCACAACAATTGTGGTAAAGCTTTATCAATTGGGGACACGGAGACGGAGCTAGTAGCACCCCGTGTCATCGTACGCAGTGTGGAGCATGTAACTAGGAAACCCTGGAACAAAAAATTAGGTTGGTTCGGGTACAATGGAGGGAAAATCTGGCTAAAAGCATGAGGACTTCTCATCCTAAGCTTTTCACAGGCAAACATTTCTCTCCAATATTCAGTTTTGGTTGCATCGTCATTGCTAGATTGGATGGTAGGATATGGTTGCTACACTTTTACTATCACTTTTTCACCTATATAGAACACTTTTTTCATATTTATGATGTTTGCATACATGCCTATATATCATGACACTTAAATTCATGCTAGGATTATGCTCACTTATAGTATGTCTGCACACATAATCATATTGCATTTTTGGGTTAACTAGATGGTTGTGTAGATAACTTGATTGTATAACATGGATGTCCATTGCACGTTACGCTGTCCACCTCTTAGAAAGATTTCGGGGATGAATTCCTTTTTAAGAAGGTGAATGTAACATCTCGTAAAAATTAATAAGAACTAAATAGATTAGATAAGTTAATGAAATAAGATAAGGCTAAAATTAGAAATTTTTGCAAAAAGTCAGAATTTGACCATGAAATTTATGTCGTTGCATTCGTGACTATTTTCTAATTTATTTCCATATATAATATGATGAAAACGGAGCTCAAATGGAAAAGTTATGAATGTTTGAAAATTTTAGATTCAAATAATTTAAATAAAATTCAAATTCAAATAATTAAATAATTCTTAAATTGAAATTTCAAAGTTAACAACAATTAGACTTGGGGGGTCAAATAAACGTTAAAACAATGACACAAAAAAATCTTCACAAAACAAACGCCACAGTCGACCGCTCCCTAGGACCGGTCGACCGCTAGCGATCGACCAGTAGGGTAGGGTAGTCGACCGTTGACTATGAAGTTGCGGCTAGGGTTTTGCAGTTTAAACGTCTGGATTTTAATTATTTTAATCAACCTAAATCTGACTATTCTGGTGCATTCCAACTACTATAAATAAGAGCCTAGCTCCCTCATTTTCATTCACAAATTATTTTGGGAGCCTAGCGAAGATCCGTTAGTTCCTCTCTTCATAAGGTTTAGAAAGTTTCTTTAAGGTTTCAAGTAAGGAATTGTATATGTTTATTGTTTGTCCTTTTCTCCTCTAACTCTTTAATTTCTGAATCTAATTCGTATGCAATTCCCTTGTTGCGTATTTCTAAAAAAAGATCTGAAGGAAATTATTATAGGTGTGTCAAATCCAAAAAGGAGCGAAGCGAAGGACCTACAATAAATGGAAAACTTAGTCTTTCTATTTTAGTAATTGAATAGTGCAGTTCAGATTTAATATATGCCTTGTAAAATTTTGGTTTACGAAAACATCACATTAAACCCTCGAAATTCCCCCAAAGCCAAATACCAATTCTTAGATTGGAATCATAGTATTTTTATATTAAAATAATGGAAACTGTGTGGATTTGTAATTTTAGTGTTTTACCTTCTATTCCACTTCTTATTCCTTTTCTTTGAAGTTGATTAAGGGTTTTGATTAGGAAATGGTATGTAAGTTACGGATTCCTATTTGTAGTTTGCACAACTTATTTCAACAGTTTGAAATAGAAAGTCCATTTTCTAATTTTATGTAAAAAGAAGTTGAATAGAGCGTAAAAATAATTGAAATTTTAATTTTCTATTATTATTGGGTTATCCCATTGTTTTAGTATAAAATAGGTTGAGTTTGAATTTTATTTATATACAAGTTCGTTGATAGGATTTTTGGATATTGGATTTATGGTATATTGATAAGATGGGAATGAGACTTGAATAATTTGAAAGAGTTGACATTTAGATGCTAGTTTAGGGAGTAATCTTGGCACACTTAGAAATTGCTAAGCATGTATTAATGTGTGTGTGTGTGTGTATTCACGTAAGTGACATATAATTATAACGTATTAATTACGTAGTTAATAAGCTATTAATTGTTATTAAATCTCCCTTAGGGAAGTAATTAGATGTAGAGGCAGAATAAGAAAATTTTCTTATAAGGCCTAAATAATGGACGGTGAGATGTGTGTGATGCGTGTGTGTGTATAGATTGTGGGTGTTATTAATTATGACTAAGTTATAGGGATGCGAGATCAATCAAAATGCACAAAATTTTTGTCCAGCTAATCTAGCTACCATAAATGTGGCTTTGGGGTTGATATGAGGCATCACCTACAATAAGTAACCTTGGATGATGCGAGGTTAGTCCCAAATTCTATAGGGTAAACCTGCCTAGCTAATCAAGCTGCCATTATGTAAAATAGTTATACTAATGTGAGACGTCATTGTAGGGTATGAGACGAAAACCAGCTTCGGGGATTGAAGGTATTAAGTGGTTGTGTGAGGGCCCGCCTCTTCTCTATGTAGGACGTAGTAAATGATCAGGATTATTGGCTAGGCATGGTAGAGGATATCTCGGAAAAGGGGTCGCTTTAATAGGAAGTATTAATTGGCTGAAGAGATTCCATGCAATGTCAGCTAGATACCTACCAGTGAGGAGTCTGCCTTGGGATAGGTATTAAATGTTGGGGATCTACCTTAAATGAGGTTTTAAACGATTGGAGTCTGCCTAGTTCCCATTAAAAGGTATTAAGTAACTTTGATACTATCCTTTACATCGATAGGACATTCTTGACAATATATATGGTTATTGGGTTGAAAGCATGAAGGCCATAGGCTTATATTTGGAAAGCTTTTTGGTTTATACATGGAAAGCCCTTAGACCTATATTTGGAAAGACTTATGATGTAGATAGAATATGAAAGATATATTCCTATTTAAATTATACAGCTCAAGTACTATTATAGTAAGGCTCGAGATTTTTATTCACCGGACATATTTTGTTCTGACTCCCTCCTCGTTATAAAACGGATCAGGAAAAGCGACGCTGAAGGCAAAGGCGAGGTGGAAACTTGTGGCAGTTTACATATTTATCTACTCATGTTATTTTCTTTCTGGTGTACTAACTATAGAGGAATGATGTATATTTAAAAATGTTGTACTACGGATATGTACTAGTCGTTATTGGTATTGTGTTATGGATATTCTAACATTTGAATTTTAAATAAAATAAGTACTGTTTCTGTTATTATATTTTATTCTTCCGTTATGAGTTCTGATTGTGTAGATAAATAGCTATGTATGTTCTTTATACCAACCAACAACCATTTTTGGAATGGGTCTAAGTTTCGATGGGCCTTTTCTAGGTCAGAATTTTGGTCCGTTTCGAGGCGGGTTGTTACATCGGTTTATGAGCACTTTGAAATGCCTTACTTTTGGGGATTTTTAATATGATTTTGGAAGGCATCTTTAGGGGTTTCTTTTCTATTTTAATAAGTATTATATATGTACTTAATCCTACAAAAAAATTAGAGTTTAAAATATTTTATAACTTGTTGAACAAAATCTCTAAAGTTTGGAGTAAAATGGTCGATATGCGAACACTTTAGTAGATAGAGTTAGGGGTATTCCCTATGGGAAATTCTATAATTTATTGTAAATAAATTAATTATGTAATCAATTCTCATTCATAATAAAGGTGTTTTTCTTTCTGTTATATATTTTTTATAATATGTTATAAATAGTTAAATGTTTAATCAAAATATATTTAACAGAAAATCCCTAAATAATGTGTTTTTGAGCAATTACAAATTGTTGTAACCATGAGTATTGTATCATAATATTATAAAACACATCATTTTAAATGTTTCTAGTCAAGATGCATCGACACTGGATATCGATGTATCCATTGAGACTAGAGTATGTAAGCTTGACAAATGTTGGGCAATGGATTACTCATGATTGTTGGGGGCACCTAGAGGTTACATACTGATGGTTGTTGGATAAGTATGGAATGACTCACTCAATAGTTTTATGATGGTTAATATAACTAAGGTCAAACATAAGATATCGACGTGACTGATTTACACAGTTCTCTCGACTTGAGAATACTATAGATCTTCAATATTAAAGCTCTACTTTGACTATAATCAAATCTTAGCATGGCGTCCATCGAGTGACTATAGTTGGATAGAGTGTAAGTTTTGGAAGTGAAGCACTACTCAAGAGAGGATTCGCCTCCTCAGTTATATGAGGTTAGCATCACAGTCAACTCAAGTCAACCCATAGTCAAAATCTCTGGCCATAGTAGTATAGTTAATAATAATTGTTAATACTTAACCAATGACTTTGTGTTTGAACTATAGAGTTGAATATGGATGATGTTGGAATTTTGACCATTACCAGATTCCATAAACCCAAAGTGATATAGTTTGGATAAAGAGGATTGGTGTAAATAAAAGTCACAACCGGGTAATGCTTAATAAAGTAAAATTTGATTTATAAACTAAGTAAGCAATAACTTTGGCCAAAATGTCACAACATCTGCTAAGTGACGTGTGAACATTAACATTCGAATAATTCGAAGCTAATCGCTGATCAAATTTACACCTGTCAAGTCACACAAACGGAATGATGAATTCTCTTTAGACCAAATGATTTACTTAGTTTAAAATTATTATAAATTAATTAAATTAATTAATATTTTTGAAATATTAATAATAAAATTTTGAATTTGAGTTGAGGAATAATTATTATTAAATATATTTATAATAGTTATAATTATATCTATCGATATGTGATATCGATAAGCAATTAAGTTGGATTTAATTAATAATATTATTTTGGCTTAAATAGGACATTAACCCATGATGATAAGTTGATAATATCAGTTGTTATGAGGGCTATTGGAGCGGCTAAAAATAGGTTAGAGGTGTTAAAAATGGATGGCTTAGTTTAGTGAGAATTGGTATGAGAAATGATCCATAACTTTCTCTCTTTCTTCCACTATTTAAAGACCTCTAACCCTAGTTGTTTAATATCTTTATACTGCCACTATCCACTTCTATTGCTAGCTGTTTTCATTCCCTAGTAGCTCAAACAAATCCAACTAAAATCAATTCAAAAGGCAGTTACTATTTGAGAGTCAAATGTCTACGGTTCAAGGATTAGCAGTCTACCGAATTGAAAAGCTTTCAAAGGAGAGAGAGTTCATCATTACTAGGTATGCTTCAGGGCATTAGTTTTAGATATATTTTCAGTATATTGTATGATTTATAATTTATGGGTAATATTTTAATATTCACATATATTATTATGATATTATTAGTTAGGTGATAATTCTTTTATGTATTGATGTTGTCACATACTAGTTTGGTAATAAATATGTTTAATTAAAAAAACAATATTTTCAAATATTGATCAGATATGCATAGCCAAATATTTTATTGATAATAATTATTACTTTATTAATTAGTATATGCATATTAATATGTCATTTGATTTTAATTATATGGTTTGTATTTAATTATATCATCATTTCATGCTAATAATTGAACATATATTTTATACATATACATTTACTTTAATTATAATTTTTGGTAGCTATAAATTATTTTTAAATAATTATGTACTATTATTTAATCAATACATTATCTAAATAATTATATAGATTAAAATATATTTCAAAAATTAGCTTTTAAATTTTATAAAATTAATTTATCATGAAATAAACACTTGGCCAAAGAAAGTGAATTTAAAAATAATATTTTTATACTTTTAAAATTTATTATAATATATGGTCGAAAATAATCAATTAATCTAAAATAAGATCAAGAAAAACTATGGAAAATTTTTCCAAACCTCAAAATATCATGCTAGGTTTTTCTAAAATTTTAATTTTAAATAATATATTTCAAAAATATTTTTATTAATATTTTATTATTTTTCGACTAATTAATTAATTTATGCATATTTTAATATAATAAAATTTTGTTATGCTATGTGTACGATCTAGAAGTGTTGAAAAATTAAAATAAATATTTTATTTATTTTTATTAATATATACAAATATACAAGTATATATATTTTTAGATATTAAAAATATGTTTATATATATAAATTATTTTGTCTTTGTAATACATACATACAAACATACATACATACATATGTTTATATATATATTATTTTAATATTTATTACAATAATACACACACATATATATAACAGGTAAATAGTCACAAGGAAGAAGTTGTAAAAAAATTTGTCTCAGGGACAACAAGTTTGCTTTTTAGTCTGAATGACACTTTTTAGTGTAAACTAAAAATGATAGATACAACTATCATTCCGTGATTTACACTAAAAAGTGTCCTTCAGTCTAAAAAACAAACTTCTTGTCCCCAAAACTAAATTTTTCTCTAACTTTTTCCTTGAACCTAAAACCCCCTATATATAATTCATATTTTACTTATATATATTTGTGTGTGTGTGTATTGATTATAATATTTATATATAAATAAAAAATTTACATACATACATATATTTGGACAACATACAATACATATCGGGTGAGCTTACATGTCTGTTGTGATGTAAATCTCAAAATCTATATACGGGTATGTTATACCTTGCACGGGTTATCATGTTACACATGCACATACATACAAATATGTATATGATACTTATGTGTACTTATACAAATCTAGAATTTAAACTAAATAAAATTATATATAATTTATAAATTAAATAAAATAAGAGATTTTATTTAAATAAAGTTTAAAAATGTTCTAAATAAATTAGACTTCATAGGCCCAACATAAATTTTATAAGGGAATTTTTTTAAAATTCACCCATAACTTTCACTGCGGGCTGGCCCAGTTCCAACAATGGTATCAAAGCCCAATAACTTATGATCTAAATTAGTCATACTGAGGTTAACTATTAAGCCTACGGCCCAAAGGTTGTCCTTAATAGAAAAGGCCCAAATTTGAATTGGGCCTCGGGCTAATTTTCAAATTTATTTGAAAATTAAATATAAAAGATTTTAAATTAAAAGTTATATCTAAAATAAAATGTACATATATTATAAAAGTTATATTATAATTAAGTGTTTCAAAATGTTTGAAAATAAATTAAATAATTTCAAAAATTTATATATTTGTTAATATGATTAGTAAATTAAATAAATTAATCAAATAAGTTAATTAATGGAAACTATATATATGTATTATATATTATGATATATGTTATGATATTTTAAAATGTTTAAGATATCATAAGTATACATGTATGTATAATAATGAATTTCGAAATTAAAAACAATTTAACTAAAATAATTAAATTAAATTAATTAATTAAAAGTTAATTAATTAAATAATATGTACATATATATGATATATGTTTTATACTATAAAGGTTATAGTATATATAATGAATATAACATATAAAGGTTATATTAATATAAAATTAATCAAAATGTTAATTAATTAAAATTAATTAATTAAACAAGCTTTAATTAATATAATGTTATACATAAGACTATTATATAAGGAATATGAAATATAAAAGTTATATAATAAATAAAAGTTATATAATATGAATGTATAAATTATAGGTGGAATATTAAGAAACCCTAATTAGACTTAAGGAATAAGTACATACATAATTGTACGTATACCATGATTTTCGATGTGTTTGACACTTGAATCACGAGAGCAATTCATAAGAATTATATTGTTCCATAAGTCGATATCATTCAATATTATATACACTGAAGATTATTATTCCTCAATATAATGTTCTCCTTTTCTATTTATATGTCAATAAATTACCTGCGTACTCCTTAGATGTTGAGCAAACTCGAGCTAGGGATGTTATGTGTAGTGTTATTAATATACTAAATAGACGAGGTAAGATAACTAAATGTATTTGTTGAGCAAACTGGAGGTACATGTACTATACTTAGGTCATCGTGATATGGTAAGTACGAGTGAATAATTTCATTTTGATTTGTTGAGCAAACTCAACGTCGAAGCGGAATTAGGATAAGGTATCAAAGGGTTAGGAGTTGTATATGATAAACTGATAAGGAGTTATCCATCGTTCGTGGAGCTATGACTTGTTAACCAAACTCAAGGTCGGAATTTTAAGACGGACGAGTCCTAACACCTACTAGTGAAGTCGAAAGACTTCTATGTTTCAACTTAGGGTTTGGCGAAACATAAAACACTGGTGGGAGCTTATTAGTAAAATGAGACATAAAGTTTAACCTTACTAATAATATAAGAACATCTACTATGAATTCTCCTAATACTCTACCATTTACACTTGTAGAAAATGACAACTATTTTCTGAAAACGACAAACTCGCCATACCTAACTGTACCGACTGGCTAAGACCAATTAAAATAGCATTGACTTACAAGCATCTTTGGACTGCTATTACATGCGAGCACAAAGAACAACCCGCCAATGATGCTGAAGTGACCCACTTTTCTTCACCTATATTTTAATGATTTTTAGTTGAGTTTTTTTTAAACAAGGGATCACTTCTTTTCTTGCCTCTTTTATTTCTTTTAATTAATTTCCCAAGATCCAGACTTTACTAATATAAAAATATCAGTATTTAAATCAAGTCATATCATTTATATTTGTGAAGATATATAAATGTTTCTTTGCCTATCAGAGTGTTAAAGTAGCAAAGAAATTTAATCACACAATATTTTCCATAATTGAGAGGTTTTGTGTCACATAGCTATTTCTACACTTTAATCTTTTTATTGACTCAAGATTGACTAATACATGATTCAAGTGTTACCACCTTAAAATGACTCAAGATTGACTAATACATTTTTCAAGTATTAGCATCTATTATTCTCTTCTTCATTTTCCAGATTATCCTATAAACCAAACTGATTAATTTGTGGATTTATAACCCATGTATTTAATCTTTGGGATTCAGGAATTCATACATGTTGTTTTAGAATGATAAAACATATTAAAACTTGGTTTGATCTATGGATCACTGGTTAGTCTAGCCCAGATTCAGGATTCAAACATAAACATGCACAAATCATGCACAAACATGCACAAGCAATTCAGGTCAAGTAAAATGCACATATCCAGGTTCCTAAAGCATGTAATGATCATGTGAGTAATAGAGTTGTAAACTAATTTAAAGGTCATACAGATTCTGATATTTAGATTGGAAATAGTGTTGAATATGATTTTAGAAAGATCTTTGCATATTTCTGGCTAAAAGCATATAAAGTGTGATGTTCTAGATTTTTAAACACTTAACAAAATTACTCTACATTCTTGTTTGAGTCTATATTGTCTATCCCTATTTCTGGCTTGCTACTTCAGTTTCATATTGAAGTCAGTTCTAGATTTTACTAATTCCAATTCCTAAATCCTTATATACTTATGATTTTCAGGTTTTATGGTATCATAATCCTACTCTTGTTCTAGACATATCATAGGATTTAGTTGCGTTTCAAATTAGCTTACACTATGGTCTTGTTTGCTTCAGGAATCTGAAGACTATGACTTCAAGCTGTTGCATGTACTTGTATCAATTACAAGACATGTACAAGCCTTACTGGTTAGCCAAGACCATGTTCAACCCATCTACTTAATACTTTGGCACATATTTATTCAAAAACAACTTTAACTTTATAATTGAAATATAACAAACATGCCAAGGAGAATATATCCACATATCAGATTATATGGCATGTTCTCCTTCATTATAATCCACTGGATTATTTCCAGAGTCTGCTACTTAAATCAACAACTCACAAGCACATATAATACTTAAGTTTTTTTTACATGTTATTTTCAAGAAAATAAAGCAAGTATCAATCCTGAAAATCCACAAGACATAAGATATTTTGCCTAGATTATTTATTACAATTAAACTTCTACTTCTCTAAAGCATTTTAAAACCAGCAAGTTCTTCAAACATCCATACAAGCAAGCTACTCAAGCATCTTTCCCTGCAGCAACACTTTGAACTGCCTCAATGAAAATGAGACACCCCAAAGATTGCAAAGGCAACAAATAGGGTCAAAAAATATATTCTGGTGTGAGTGAAATCATAGATTATAAATAACTTGTAATTACTAAATACTGTGCAGAGATTCAAATGTTTGATGCTTATTTAAATTCATACTAAAATCTGAGTATATATATATACATATATAAGCTCTTACCAACATACATGCACACAAGCATTCATTCATCAACACAATTCAGTTATATGTACATATACTCCTATGGATTAACTCCCTTAATTCCATAGATCAATTTCTCAATCGCCATTTATCATTTATTTGGTCTTAACTCTTGCCATTGAACACCATGTGTGCATTGCAAAGGGGCTCAATTCTGTTAACCCTTTACACAGAGGCCTACAAGACTTAAACAAGTCATGCACATACACATCATCCATCTAATGATGAATAGATCAAGGCACTACTCCTAGATTAGCTTTATAATCTAGAGACCATTCTCATTTTCTTTCAGGAGAATTTGATTAATTCTTGAAATGCTTTATATTCTTTTCTTCCTTTCATAAATCAAAGAGTATTAAACTCACTCAGGGATTTCAGCCAGACGTACAAAGCATTCATGCAAAACACCACATCCCATTTTAAGGTCATTTTTATTCAATCATATTTTCTAAATTTGCATATATTTATTTCCAGAAATATTCCCATTTCTTACATAAATCTGGTGAAGTCATATAGAACATTACATTTATTTTACTGTGAACATAGGGTAAGGTTTTTGAGAAAAACCCATAAAAACATATTAACTTGTGATTTGAACAAATCAGCACATATATATATATATATATATATATATATAATATTGCATTGTTCATATCATTTTTAAAACGAACTAAACATAAGCATGAATCCCCTTATTCACACTGCCTACTTCATTCTTCATTAATAACCTATTTGTCATTAAAGATATTTAACTCATCTCCATATAAAAACTGGATTATAAGTTACAGAATCCAT
Source organism: Allium fistulosum (assembly GCA_030737815.1). NCBI lineage: Eukaryota > Viridiplantae > Streptophyta > Magnoliopsida > Asparagales > Amaryllidaceae > Allium > Allium fistulosum. The sequence continues at coordinate 699,024,699 of CM060904.1, forward strand.
TTCTGTGATCAGGGTGTTTGTCTTTTCAAAGCCTTAATCAAAACAGATCAAAACATCAACCAAAGACTCAGCCAAAACACCAACCATAATCAACATTTATTTATTCAGAGAATAAAATTAAACAAAAACATGATATGGTTTTATAAAAGTAATATGGCTGCCCTTAACTTGGGTCTTAATGCCTTAAATCTCATAAGATGATTAATCACTCACCTTCCTTCTTCTTTCTTCGAGAATGCTCTAACTTGAAAACAGTGTGAGTTTGCTCTTCCTTTTATTTTCTAAAATATCTTTCTGTTTTCAAAAATAAACTGCTGCTTATCCTTTGATTTTTAAAACATTTTGCTAGGGTTTTAGTGGAGTGAAAAACCCATTTTATCCCCACACAAATAAGAGAATTCTGTATATGTGTTTATGGCTAAATATGCCATTTTCTTTTTGATTCCATTTCGGGTATTACAATTGCTTTTCTTCTTTTTCTGTGTACATGCCATTTGCATGTTTCACATACACACTATTTTCATGTGACTTATCTACATTATTTATTTTCTTAAGACAAATCTGTAATGTTCACATATATATCTTTTTATCAATTAATTCCTTGCTAATGTTTCAAACCATTTGTTTTCTCTTGATTTTAAAATGTATTTATACATATATAATACTAAACTGGTTTCATATATTTTAATCATCATAAGAGTTTATTTTATCACTCTATACTCCTCTGGCTACTTATATACAATATATATATATGAGATATGTGAATATAAAACTCATTCATACTTAGTTATTTTCTTCTCATTATTATTTACTGAAAACAACTATCCTCTTCCTTATTTATTTCACTCATTCTTGATATTTATTTTAAAACTATTTTATTCTTTGAATATTTTCCATTAACTGATCTTTATAAAATTATTTTCATCTCAATAATTTGGGTCTTCACATACTCTCCTCCTAAAAGGAATTGTGTCCCATAATTATTTTTCTCATACATTTCCATCCAAATGTATACAAAGCATAATTTCATTTCAGAAATTTCAGAAACTCATGCATTCAAAACCAATCAAACATACATAAGTAATGTATAAGTTTATCATAATTTTAGGCATACTTTTAAGCAGAAAATAGATTAGGATATTTATCCTTCATCCTATCTTCAGTCTCCCATGTACAATCATTCTCATCTAAACTCCACTGGATTTTAACCAATTTAATTATTTTATTTCTCAATTTCTTTTCTTCTCTAGCCACAATACCCACAAGTTCGTTCTTATAAACCAGATTTTCTTGAATTTCAACTTGTGTAGGAGATTCCAGAATGGTCTCCTTATCATGCACCTATTTTCTTAATTGAGATACATGAAATACATCATGTATATTACTCAATTCCTCTGGCAATTTCAACTTATAAGCCAAAGTTCCTACTCTTTGAATAATTTCATATGGCCCTATATATCTTGGTGACAATTTTCCTGCCTTGCCAAACCTCAATATTTTTCTCATTGGTGAAACTTTGAGAAATATATAATTTCCCACTTCAAATTCCACTGGCCTTCTCCTTTATCTGCATAGGCTTTTTGTCTCTCTTGTGTTGCTTTCATTCTCTTCCTTACAAGTTCAATCCTTGCAGAGGTCTCTTTCACATGTTCTGGTCCAAGCAACACTCTTTTACCTGCCTCCATCCAGCATGCAGGAGATACACAAGGCTTCCCATACAAAGCCTCAAATGGAGACATACCTACAGTGGACTGATAGTTATTGTTATAAGCAAATTCAGCTAAATAGAGATGATCTTCCCAATTGCCTCCAAAATCAAGTATACATGCTCTAAGCAAATCCTCTAAAATCTTGTTAACAATCTCAGTTTGCCCATCTGTTTGTGGGTGGTAAGCTGTGCTCAAGCTTAATTCTATCCCCATAGCCTCTTGAAAGCTACTCCAGAACCTTGAGGTAAACAAGGTATCTCTATCACTAATGATAGTCTTGGGGATTCCATGTAATCTCACTATCTCCTACACAAATAATTGAGCTAATTTGTGAGCATTTCTATTTGAATTCACTGGAATGAAGTGAGCTGTTTTTGTGAGTCTATCAACCACAACCCAAATACTATCATTGCCTCTTCTTGTTCTTGGCAAACCATCCACAAAATCCATTGAAATGCTTTCCCATTTCCAGGTAGGCACTTCCAGAGGTTGTAGTAGGCCTGAAGGTCTTTGATAATCTGCCTTGACTTGTTGACATGTTAAACACTTTGCCACATATCTTGCCACTGCCCCTTTCATTCCTAGCAACCAATAGTTTCTTTTAAGATTATGGTACATTTTTGTACCACCTGGATGTATAGTGTACTTTGTCTTGTGATGCTCATCCATAACCTCTTGCTTCAGTTCTTCTACATTGGGTATGCAGAGTTTCCCTTTCTTTCTTAAGTAGCCTCTATCATCAACTTCATAATTTTCCACTGACATGCCTTATGATATCATGTCCTTCTTTTCTTTTAAATTAGTGTCTTGATCTGCATATTTCCTATTTTATCAACCAGGGTTGATCTTAAGGAGATGAGACTTAATTTTCCATATTCAATCATGTCACTATGTACATTGTCTGATGCACCAATTTCTTCCTTCATTTCTACTTCACTAAGGACTGTTAAATCCTTGAATTCAGTCATCATTAAGCTTGCCAATCTTGCTTGATGTCTACTCAAATCATCTGCTACCTTGTTAGCTTTTCCAGGAGTATATAATATATCAAGATCATAGGCAGCTAAAAACTCTACCCACCTATGTTGTCTCATATTCAAGTCTTTTTGAGAAAACAAATACTCAAGTGATTATGGTCTGTAAACAATTCAAATTTAGTACCTAACAAGTAGTGTCTCCATAGCTTCAATGCATAAAAAATGGCAGCAAGCTCTAAATCATGAGTGGCATATCTGGTTTCATTTGGCTTGAGTTGCCTTGATGCATATGCTATGACTCTTCCATGTTGCATGAGTACTGCCCCTAACCCAGACCCACTAGCATCAGTATAAACCACTAATCCTTCATTTCCCTCTGGAACATGCAAGACTGGAGCTTCCATCAATGCCTTCTTCAATGATTCAAAAGCTTGTTCACATTTTTCTGTCCACACATATGGTTGCTCTTTTCTGGTTAGCTTGGTTAGTGGAAAGGCTATCCTTATAAAGTCTTTTAAAAACCTTCTATAGTAGCGTGCCATTCCTAAAAATGACCTCACCTCAGTCACTGATTTGGGTCTACTCCATGATTGCACTGCCATGACTTTGTTTGGGTCTACAAAAATCCCTTGTTGAGATATAATGTGTCCCAAAAATTTGACTTCATTCTGCCAAAATGTACACTTAGTAAATTTTGCTTTTAAATCATGTGCTCTTAATCTTGACAAAACCAGATGCAAGTGCTTTGCATGCTCCTCTTCTGATTTTGAATACACCAATATATCATTAATGAAAACAACTACAAATTTATCTAGAAAATCTCTGAATGTCCTATTCATTAAATCTACAAAATAGGATGGTGCATTTGTCAATCCAAAATGCATTACTAAAAATTCATATAGCCCATACCTTGTGTTGAATGCAGTGTATTTAATACTCTCCTCCTTAACCTTCATTTGATGGAATCCAGAGGCTAAGTCTAGCCTTGAAAAGATTCTTGCTCCATTTAATTGATCAAATAAATCATCAATTCTGGGGAGTGGATATTTATTCTTTATGGTAACTTTGTTTAATTCCCTGTGATCAATACACATCCTCATTGTACCATCACGTTTCTTTACAAATACCACTGGAGAACCCCAGTTTGAACTACTAGGCCTTATGAAGCCTTTCTGCTCTAATTCTTCCAATTGTTGTTTCAATTCCACTAATTCTTTAGGACCCATTCTGGTAGGCTTCTTGATGATAGGACTTGCTCCTGGGATTAATCTTATCTGAAATTCAACTTGCCTATTTTCTGGAACTCCTATAACCTCTCCAAAGACATATGGGTATTCATTTATTACTTTTATGTCTTCCAGAATTAATTCTTTTTCAGTCATGCTCCACATTTGATTAAGGTAATTTGTTTTGGCTATTTCACTCATGACTATAATATTTTTACCATTTTCTGTTTTTAAAGAAATAGTAAAATTTTCCAAGTTCAAAATTGCTTTGAATTTACTCAACCAATCTACCCCTAGAATAATTCCTATTACAGGATATTTTAACACAAACAAATCAGATTTAAACATATTTCCACCTATGTTTAATTCTACTCCCAAACATTTAATTCCTAGCATGCAAGAACTACCTAGGGGACTCTGAATAAACACAGGTTTATCTACTAAATTGCATGTGAGAGCCAATTTATTCACTATGCCTTGTGATACTAAGGAATGTGTAGCCCCAGTGTCATATATAACTGAGATTGGATAATCTTTAATTAGGAGTATACCTTCCAATTGTCCAGAATTTCCCACTGCATTTGCTTTTGCTTTGCCTTCCAATGCTCCTACCTTTGCTCCTTTCTTGAACTCTGGGTAATTCTTTTTGATATGACCTTCTTTCCCACAATTATAGCAACTGAATGGGGTTTTCTTAGCTGCTTGACACCCATTACTCATGTGTCCTTCCTTGCCACAGTTGTAGCAAATAATTTTCTTCTTAACTTCCCCACTGGTTGCTCCTTCAATCTTCTTGTCTGAATTCTTCTTGTCATAAGGATGTGCTCTATTTTTCCCCTTCTTGTTGTTGTTATTAGCTCTCATGTTCCTGAATTTCTCCCTTGCATTATCATGTTGTTCAAAAGAAAGAGTGAGATCTATGACTTGATCAAATGTTTTGTCTTTGTATGGTAGCATTTCTCTACTTAAACCAGCATTAATCCCTTGAATAAATCTTGAATTCTTTGATTCCTTATTCCCTATGAGCATGGTTCCATACTTAGACAAGCTCTCAAACTTTTGAGTGTATTCAGTCACACTCATTGATCCTTGCCTCAATCTTATGAACTCCTCAAGCAATGTTGCCTTAGCTGTTGCTGGGACAAATCTAGCCTCAAGCATATCCTTGAACTGATCCCATGTTATCTCATTTTTTGGTCTTCTTGTGATGATCACCTCCCACCAATCCAGTGCTGCTCCTTTGAGCCTTCTGGATGCTATTTGCCTCTTCCTTTGGTCATTGATTTGCATGTCTGCAAATATCCTTTCCAAAGTTCTTAGCCATGTTTGCACACCCATGACTCCTTCAGTGCCTTCAAAATCCTTGCCTCCTAAATTTGAGAATGTTTTCAGTAACTTAGATAACTCCTCATGAGGATTTTCTTTCCTCTACACTGCTCCTTCCCTAAATGCCCTCACCGAATCTTGCAAATTGACCAATGGTGTTGCATTAGAGGGTCCTGCTCCAGAGTTTGGTGGTCTTCCTACCATGATTCGCTATACAATTTACATAGCTAGTTAGTCTTGTTTTTGATTTAATTGTTTCAGTAATTTATTCCTACTGAAAATATTTTTATGTGGTTTGTTCCTTAGGATTTTATACATATAAGAAAATTAGATTTTATTATTATTATTTTTTTCTATGCTTTTGGTAACATAGCTCTGATACCAACTGAAGTAACCCACTTTTCTTCACCTATATTTTAATGATTTTTAGTTGAGTTTTTTTTTAAACAAGGGATCACTTCTTTTCTTGCCTCTTTTATTTCTTTTAATTAATTTCCCAAGATCCAGAATTTACTAATATAAAAATATCAGTATTTAAATCAAGTCATGTCATTTATATATGTGAAGATATATAAATGTTTCTTTGCCTATCAGAGTGTTAAAGTAGCAAAGAAATTTAATAACACAATATTTTCCATAATTGAGAGGTTTTGTGTCACATAGCTATTTCTACACTTTAATCTTTTTATTGACTCAAGATTGACTAATACATGATTCAAGTGTTACCACCTTAAAATGACTCAAGATTGACTAATACATTTTTCAAGTATTAGCATCTATTATTCTCTTCTTCATTTTCCAGATTATTCTATAAACCAGATTGATTAATTTGTGGATTTATAACCCATGTATTTGATCTTTGGGATTTAGGAATTCATACATATTGTTTTAGAATGATAAAACATATTAAAACTTGGTTTGATCTATGGATCATTGGTTAGTCTAGCCCAGATTCAGGATTCAAACATAAACATGCACAAATCATGCACAAACATGCACAAGCAATTCAGGTCAAGCAAAATGCACATATCCAGGTTCCTAAAGCATGTAATGATCATGTGAGTAATAGAGTTGTAAACTAATTTAAAGGTTATACAGATTCTGATATTTAGATTGGAAATAGTGTTGAATATGATTTTAGAAAGATCTTTGCAAATTTCTGGCTAAAAGCATATAAAGTGTGATGTTCTGGATTTTTAAACACTTAACAAAATTACTCTACATTCTTGTTTGAGTCTATATTGTCTATCCCTATTTCTGGCTTGCTACTTCAGTTTCATATTGAAGTCAGTTCCAGATTTTACCAATTCCAATTCCTAAATCCTTATATACTTATGATTTTCAGGTTTTATGGTATCATAATCCTACTCTTGTTCTAGACATATCATAGGATTTAGTTGCGTTTCAAATTAGCTTACACTATGGTCTTGTTTGCTTCAGGAATCTGAAGACTATGACTTCAAGCTGTTGCATGTACTTGTATCAATTACAAGACATGTACAAGCCTTACTGGTTAGCCAAGACCATGTTCAACCCATCTACTTAATACTTTGGCACATATTTATTCAAAAACAACTTTAACTTTATAATTGAAATATAACAAACATGCCAAGGAGAATATATCCACATATCAGATTATATGGCATGTTCTCCTTCATTATAATCCACTGGATTATTTCCAGAGTCTGCTACTTAAATCAACAACTCACAAGCACATATAATACTTAAGTTTTTTTTACATGTTATTTTCAAGAAAAGAAAGCAAGTATCAATCCTGAAAATACACAAGACATAAGATATTTTGCCTAGATTATTTATTACAATTAAACTTCTACTTCTCTAAAGCATTTTAAAACCAGCAAGTTCTTCAAACATCCATACAAGCAAGCTACTCAAGCATCTTTCCCTACAGCAACACTTTGAACTGCCTCAATGAAAATGAGACACCCCAAAGATTGCAAAGGCAACAAATAGGGTCAAAAAATATATTCTGGTGTGAGTGAAATCATAGATTATAAATAACTTGTAATTACTAAATACTGTGCAGAGATTCAAATGTTTGATGCTTATTTAAATTCATACTAAAATCTGAGTGTGTGTGTGTGTGTATATATATATATATATATAAGCTCTTACCAACATACATGCACACAAGCATTCATTCATCAACACAATTCAGTTATATGTACATATACTCTTATGGATTAACTCCCTTAATTCCATAGCTCAATTTCTCAATCCCCATTTATCATTTATTTGGTCTTAACTCTTGCCATTGAACACCATGTGTGCATTGCAAAGGGGCTCAATTTTGTTAACCCTTTACACATAGGCCTACAGGACTTAAACAAGTCATGCACATACCCATCATCCACCTAATGATGAATAGATCAAGGCACTACTCCTAGATTAGCTTTATAATCTAGAGACCATTCTCATTTTATTTCAGGAGAATTTGATTAATTCTTGAAATGCTTTATATTCTTTTCTTCCTTTCATAAATCAAAGAGTATTAAACTCACTCATGGATTTCAGCCAGACGTACAAAGCATTCATGCAAAACACCACATCCCATTTTAAGGGCATTTTTATTCAATCATATTTTCTAAAACTTGCATATATTTATTTCCAGAAATATTCCCATTTCTTACATAAATCTAGTGAAGTCATATAAAACATTACATTTATTTTACTGTGAACATAGGGTAAGGTTTTTGAGAAAAACCCATAAAAACATATTAACTTGTGATTTGAACAAATCAGCACATATATATATATATATATATATATATATATATAATATTGCATTGTTCATATCATTTTTAAAATGAACTAGACATAAGCATGAATCCCCTTATTCACATTGCCTACTTCATTCTTCATTAATACCCTATTTCTCAGTAAAGATATTTAACTCATCTTCATATAAAAACTGGATTATAAGTTACATAATCCATTTCTGTGATCAGGGTGTTTGTCTTTTCAAAGCCTTAATCAAAACAATCAAAATAGATCAAAACATCAACCAAAGACTCAGCCAAAACACCAACCATAATCAACATCTATTTATTCAGAGAATAAAATTAAACAAAAACATGATATGGTTTTATAAAAGTAATATAGCTACCCTTAACTTGGGTCTTAATGCCTTAAATCTCATAAGATGATTAATCACTCACCTTCCTTCTTCTTTCCCCGAGAATGCTCTAACTTGAAAACAATGTGAGTTTGGTCTTCTTTTTATTTTCTAAAATATCTTTCTGTTTTCAAAAATAAACTGCTGCTTGTCCTTTGATTTTTAAAACATTTAGCTAGGGTTTTAGTGGAGTGAAAAACCCATTTTATCCCCATACAAATAAGAGAATTTTGTATATGTGTTTATGGCTAAATATGCCATTTTCTTTTTGATTCCATTTCGGGTATTACAGTTGCTTTTCTTCATTTTCTGTGTACATGCCATTTGCATGTTTCACATACACACTATTTTCATGTGACTTATCTACATTATTTATTTTCTTAAGACAAATCTGTAATGTTTACATATATATATTTTTATCAATTAATTCCTTGCTAATGTTTCAAACCTTTTGTTTTCTCTTAATTTTAAAATGTATTTATACATATATAATACTAAACTGGTTTCATATGTTTTAATCATCATAAGAGTTTATTTTATCACTCTATACTCCTCTGGCTACTTATATACAATATATATATGAGATATGTGAATATAAAACTCATTTATACTTAGTTATTTTCTTCTCATTGACCCCAAACTACAACTTGCTTATGAAAAATGGGTCTCAGACCTTGAGATCGCCCTAGTTTTCATGTTGTCTACGTTAGATAAATTGTTGCAGAGGTAGCACAAGAATACATATGTCCATGATATATTTCTCAATGTCTTGTTTTGTGAACAGTCATGTTCTGCAAGGTACGAGCTTATAAAGAAGCTGTTCAATACCAAAATGACTAAAGAATAAAAAGTGGACGATTATGTGCTAATGATGAAGGGCTATATTAATAGGCTTTCATGGTTGGACGTACAAATAATCAGTGAACTACAAGTAGACTTGATCCTTGAATCTCTTACTTCTCAGTATGAACCGTTCATACAGAATTATAACATGAACCAATTAAATGTGGATCTCATGGAGCTCCTCAATATGTTGAGGTTGGCCAAATCTGCATCTAAGGATTAAGGTGCTATGCTTTCTATGAAGGGTAGTGCATCATTTTCGAAGAGCTTGAAGAAGCAAAAAAAAGATGGTAAGAAAAAGAGTAGTAAGAAGACTGATGACAAGGGTGAATGTCACTATTGCCATAAGAAAGGTCACTGGAAAATGAACTGTCTTGACTATTTAAAGATTATTAGGGAAAACAAGTAGAATGGTTCTAAGGCTCCATCAGGTACATTTATGATTCAAAATTATTTTGTAATCATTAAAATGTCATGGGATTTAGATATTGGATCTGGTACTCATATACATAATTCGTTACAAGGGCTTAAAACTAGCAAAGCGTGAAAAAAGGAGAGATAAGGCTCCAAGTTGCTGATGGATCTATGGTAGGTGCAACGACAGTATGTGACTATCATTTATTTTTTCCTAGTGGGTAAGCATTAGTATTAAATAATTGATATTTTGTAAAAGACTTTATTTGTGGTATTACTGCTAGTTTGAGATTGTCTGAGACTGGATATATATTTCATTGTGCAAATAATGTTATGAACATTAGTTTAGATGGACATAAAGTCTGCGAAGGTGTTCTTGAAAATGGCATTTATGTGATTAATGATAATTATGTGTGTTCTATGAATGATGTTTTGAATAATATAAATGATGGTTATTTTTGGCATTGTAGGCTAGGTCATATTAGTGAGAAATGACTACACAAATTGAAAAACAAAGTTTTTCAACCGTCAATTGATTTTGAATCATTTGACAAATGTGAGTCGTGTCTCAAAGTTAAAATGACCAAGAACCCCTTCAATGGGAGCAACGAAAGAGTTGATGAACTCTTAGGGTTAGTATATAATGATGTATGTGGCCCAATGCCTATAGCTACCAAAGATAATAGTTCTTACTTTGTTACTTTCACTAATGATTTCTCGAGACTAGGATATATGTATCTTATGAAAAACAAATCCAACATCTATAGGAAATTTTTGAAATATAAAAATGTAGTAGAAAATCAAATAGGCCGTAAGGTTAAGATCCTTTGATCAAATCGAGGAGGCGAGTATGTTTTCCAACAATACTTAAAAGATAATAGGATTATCTCTCAGGTTACTCCACCATATACTCTGCAATGCTACAGTGTGTCGGAGCAAAGAAACAAAACCATATTAGACATGATTCATTTCATAATGAGTAAGGCTAAGTTGGCTCTGTCCTATTGAGGTTATGCGCTAGAAACCGCGGTGCATATGTTGATTTTTACCCACTAAATATGTGCCTAAACCACCATAAGGGATGTGGTATTGTAAGAAAACCCAATTCAAATATTTGAAGATGTGGGTTTATTCGGCATACATTAAGAACATCGATCTGAATAAACTAGAGGAAAAATTAGTTCTGTGTAAATTTATAGGATACCCCAAAAGCACGATGGGATATATATTCTACAATACTAAGGAACAAAAGAATATTGTTTCTCGGCACACTGCCTTTTTATAAAAAGGAATTTATGTCTAAAGAAATTAATAGCGAGGTTGTAAACTTGGATGAGATCTAAGAAATTAACATGGAAACCAAAACAGTGGGAGAGTCAAGTTCATCTATAATGACCTGCCTTTTCGACCCTTAAAAATCGACAATAATACATCCACGATATTCACGTGCTGAATATCCAAGTATCGGAAAGACTGATTGTTGGGGTGAAAGAAATAGAAGACAGAATAGAATCTCATATCATGACGAGAAGATATATAATATATACAAAAAAATTTACGAAAAGAAATCATCTTTATTATACACAATATCAAAGTACATTAACCTATTTTCAGCCTGGACAATTATAAGATAAAACCAGTGTGAGAAACTCAAATCATAAGGAATTTTATTTATTATAACTTGTAAAATCATCTAAAATCAAAGGTATCTAGTAAAACCATGCCACAATAAACATGGATGGGTTTTTACCTTATGATAACCAAATAGTAGAAAATCCAGCGATATTATAATAATATCTATAGGTGAAAATAATAATAATCAAGTAGTTGTGATGCTTGGGACTGTACATTACAACAATACTAGGTATATCATCAAAAACCGTTAAGGCGCATTTGCTAACTCTATAGGATTCCACGGAGGTGCCCTTAGTACTTTAAGAACGGTCCTCCTGCACAAGGATCAGAGATATCCTCCCGAAGCAGCATACATCCCTAGTGATGTACCATAGGAAAAACATAGGTGGTCTCGCTAAGATCGAGTGTATCGCTCCATGCATGCATAACAACTGTAGGTAACTCTAGAAGGAGATGACCGCACCCTATCGGTTTGCCAACCCTAATTGATATGCCTCATATCTCTGGTTTACTCATTACCGCTGATGAGGCTACGTCCGGTGTTCTAACTCATGCACCGCTATCAAAATAGATCATGGACTCCCACATGGATTATTGTACCCCCAACGGGTCTCGAAATCACACATGGATTCCCACATCTCAAATAGATCTCGGAATCACACACAGATTCCCACACCCAACGGGTCACGGGACCACACATGGATTCCAACATCTCAATAGATCACGAAACTCCTTCATAGAACCGTTTATGGTTCTTGGAGTGGTTACGATAAGAGTCATCTCTTACGAGCACACTCCCTCGCTTACCGAACACCTCCAAAAACCAATTGTTGATTTTCCAAAATGCTCAATACTAGTTCTTTAGAAAATAATCAAACAATACATAAGAGCGGGGATCACCCCCTAACCGTTTTAGTGGACGGATCTCCTTAACATTGTTCCTTGAATAACAAAACGAGTTTATACGTACAGTATAGCACCATTGACAGTAACTGTACCATATAATTTTTGTGTTTCCCCTAGATATTTCTAGATTTAGAATCCATCAGTATTAAGTTGGGAATATTTCCTTACCATCAAAATTAAGAAGGATTATATATTTAGGCCAAAATTTGATAGTTGGTTATTTAACTATCAAATAAACAAACATTCAAATAGAGATTACATTTCCCATGGAAACCACTAAGCCTCCAAAAATTATTCTTTCATTAATTTAAAATCACCTTTCAAATATTTGTGAAAATATTCATATACTTATCTCACTGGTATAAGTATATTCATAAACCATTTCACTTTCAAAACTTGGAAACTTTTCTATATACTTATATACAATAGTATAAGTATATTCACAAAATATTTAAGAAAGATTTCTTATTTCAAAATCAGATTAAATGGATCAAAACAAATCTCATTTAAGAAAGAGATAACAATTACCCAAAACACTATTCCTTCGGTGTTAAGTATGGAAAAAAATATTCCATACCACCATAATTAAGAAGGTCATTTAGGGGAATCAAATCTCATTTCTTCTTAATGAGATTTACTCTTATAAATTCCCTTTTTATAAACCGCCTTATTTTATAAATATCTCTTTATAAATTCTCAAATCTATTTATAAAAAAATTTCTTTATAAATTTCCAAGTTCATTTATAAACTCTTTTATAAATCTCTAAAACCAATTACAAAACTCCTTTATAAATCTCTAAAACCATTTATAAAATTCCTTTATAAATCTCTAGGACTTTAAAAACAACTTCTTTTCAACTTCCAAAATCCTTCTAAATTTATAAGTTTCTTTAATAAATTCTTTTATTGAATAAAAACTCTTATTTAAACCTTTCCATTTAAAATGATTTCTTTTAAATAAACAGTTTATTATTTTCGAACACCTTTTTATAAAATAATTCATCATTTAAAACACCTTTAAATAAAACAAATTATTATCTAAAAACATCATAAATAAATAATTAATTATCTTTAAACCATATTTAAAACATCATTAAGTAACTTTAAATAATATTTAAAATATACCTAAATAACTTTAAAACAACGTTAATATATTAATAAATTAACTTTTTAAACAATATTATCATAATAGTAAATAAAATTTAAAACATTATTATTTTAATAATAAAAATAAATAAACTTTTAAAAAATATTATTATAATAATAAAAATAAACTTTTAAAATATTAATAATATAACAAATAACTTTGAAATAAAATAATCGACTTTAAAATAAAATAATTAACTTTAAATAATTATTGAATCTTAAAATCAAAATATTATAAAAACTTTTTTTTTGGCAAGGCATTATAAAATAACTTTAAATATCACTAAAGTATAAAATAACCTTAAAACATATTTAGAATATAGTTTAATAATTTAAAGAATATAAGATTAAATTAGCTTTAAAAACATTATTAATAAAATAATTATTATATAAAACACTTTACTAAAATAATAATTATATAAAACATTTATAATTATTTAAAATTGAAGTTGATTTAAATCCATAGCTTTCTAAATTCGAAAAGAGGCTTAGCGATCATAATGGTATTTAAACAAGTCAACATTAAGTTCAATTTAGCTTTCCAAGTTAATAACTGATATTTACGTAATCAATATCTATATAAATAAATTCAACACTTAACCATAATTGGTTAACACACCACTTATTCAAATTGGCATATCAATTAACGTTATATAAACAGATGTCCAAATCTATAAAGTGGAAAATGGGAACAAGGACAAACTTTGAAAAAAATTCAGGCTGAAGGACAACAGGTTTCATTTTTGGCTGAAGGACAAATTTTGAAAAAAAATTAGGCTGAAGGACAATGCTAATTATAGTTAGCATTTTGTACAGTGTAAAACTAAATATAATGCTAGTTATAACTAGCATTTTGTATAGTGTAAAAACTGAATATAATGCTAGTTATAACTAGCATTGTCCTTCAACCTAATTTTTTTGAAAAAAATAAAAGTAGGTGTCCTTTGGTTTAATTCTTTTTCAAAGTTTGACCTTCTCCCTAATTCCCTCTTCTATAAAATAGAAGAACTGGGATTTATTCTGCTAATTAAACAACCAATTAATTTAATTAGCGGAACGGTGATATATTCCGCTAAATAGGTGTCTAAATTACCCTATTCAAATTACTTTAACAGAATGGTGTTTATTTACCCAAATAGATAACACAATTAAGGTATATAAATTTAACGATGTTATTAATTAAAAATAACTTAATTAAATCTTAGTCCGTTTTAATATGTCATAATTTAATACACTACCAAATTTATCAATAGATTACACTATAACATTATACTCGTCAATACGAGTACAACTTAAAAATCTGTGGGTCAATCGGGTTTAAATCGAGCAGGATATTCAAATATAAAGTTAACGACTTTATTTTATAATAAACCAAACTTAATAAAATCTTTTCTCACCCAAAATCAAAAATGGGCCAAGCCCACAAATCAAGACTCACACCTACATGCAACAGGATCATCTTCCCTAATCGAAATCTCATGTACCCAATTCGTGAACAACCCTATGCACGTGCATATCGTCTCCAATGCCACATCGTCCCATCCAAGACCATCAACACGCTCGCCTTCACCGCCTCGACCAAATGCACCCGTCCCCTCAAACTCCAGCCTTACCAAACGAAAACCGACCGAAAACCCAAAATCCCAAAATCGCGTCCAGGCGACCCCCAACGTGAGCCAATCGCGACCCCTAAACAACCTCCGGACCCCACCAAACTCGGCTGCAAGCTGCTAAGCTTTTCCTCAAACCCAACGCCATACTCCATTCAAGTTATCACTGCCCATAACTCTGAATATCCAAAACCCTAACTCATGACCACCGCCAACGACCATCGCAAAACTCGGCCAAACTCACACTAAAAATTCTATACCTCCATGCGACTCCAACGACGCAAGCGGCGTCTTCTAATTCTTCTTTGATCGTGATAAATCAATTTTTCGAGTTTTATGCTCATATATCCTGTTTATTGATATATGGCGATAACTCTCTCAAAACTCGATGAAATTGAGTGCGGTCAATTTCTAAAAATACTATGGACTAATACAAACAACTTTGTGTTGCTCGCTAAGGCTAATTGTTGATGAATTCAGAGTAGTTGATTTTTAGAAGAGAGGGATATAGTTGGTTTTCTTGTATTTTGAGTGTTTACTGTAAACAAAATAAAGAATGCCAACCCCTATATTGTGCTTTCCTGAGTACTTATATAGCTTTGATCGTCTCAAAACTAAGGGGACAAGGAGGCAAAAGGGTTGCTATGGTGAAGTGGAACAAGAGCAGGGGAAGACAATGGTAGTAGGTACAAAAAAGGGAAAACAAAATGTTGGTTGCACCGTGGACCCAGGTATATTGATTTTTGAGTTTTGAATAGAAAAGATTGCGATACTCCGCCACACCCTATCGCTTTCGCGAATGAGCCATGAACGAATGAAAACAAAATGCTATTGCGCACAACAATGTGACATGATCACAAAACAAGAATAAAACACACTGGTTAACAAGTTCAGTTAAATTTCAAAAATTACAACGTTCGACGTAAAATACATCAAACGAAAATTTAAATATTTCACAAATGAAAAATTATGGAAAAATTCTATAAGTTAAATTAAAAATATGTCATCAAAAATCGAACAATTATTTAAAACATAGATTTTATTATAAAAACTCTGAATTGAATATTTAAAACTAATTAAATATTCCAAAAATCAAAGTGATAAAATTCTGGGTCGTTATACTCTCCCCTCTTAAAAAGAATTTTGTCCTCGAAATTTCACCACATAAACACCCTATACTACTCATAAGTCTGCATGATGTTCGTAGATTATTCATATATACGAAAATCTGATTCGATCACTACTCGAATACATAACTTCACTTCCAAACTAATATCACTCATCGATTTGCTAGTGCGGACTCCGATCAGGCTTCTTAATTATAAACTCCATTCTCCATACATAGCCATAAATTATGATTGAAAACTTTTGGTTCCACATTAAGAACCCTCACCAAGTTTTCACCGTCAAAAATCTAGTGATAGATCCTTATTTAGAACGGTGTGAAACACCTCAAATCATGTACTCGAATCTTAGATCAAAATTATATGAAAGAGAGAAATGACCTACGTTCTACTTACTCACTTATATTATAGGTTCTCACAAATACCAATTCTATTTCTACTAAAATTATTTATGAAAACACTTCATAAAACAAAACTTAAGCTTAACTTATATAATACCCTACTACATCCTTAAAGTATATACAACATTTGATTCAAACCTTTTAAATTTCAATTTATATTACAAGTAAACTCAAGATCTAAATACCCAGTTTTATTTCAAAACCATTTTGAAATGAAACTGTATATTTTTAACCATAGAATATATATAGCTCGAGTAACCCAAAAATGAAATCAAGGAATTGGGTATTACCATACAGTATTCTATATTCCCTTACCAAGAAGGGTAATACTTAAAAGAAGTGCCTACCATTCGTACACATCTCCTGCCTATTTTTAGTTATTTTCGAGCCACTCAAACTAGTTAATTTATAAACACTTTCTTTTCAAATCCCCTTTTGGAAATAATACCAAATATATATATATATATATATATTTCCAAATAAATAGTTTTAAAAAAATATCAATTACTAGCTTGCTTTAGGATTTTTTTGGATTCGAACTCATTTCGACCATACAATGACAAAGAGAATAATTTACTAAGTGCACTACAACTTTCCCCTAAGCAAACATCCGACCGTCACTTAGGAGATTATTCCGATCATCATAAAACAAATCCAGGACTCGTTCCCCCGAACCAATCCAAAGAAAACACACTTTCCTTTAAAATTGTCTTTTCCAAAAACATTTATACTTAAAAATACTTTTAACTAAACTATTACTACTATTTCCAAAATTATTTGAAATAATAATATACATTATTTCCTTTTGTAAATCAAAACATGTTTTTGGCATCAAATCAAAGTCTATTTTATCAAAACAACTTTATAGCAAATTTCAACTGTAGCATTTCCCCACTTAGAAACTCGAAAATGAACACAGATGATGTTGCGGTCATCATCGAGATTATTTTCCAGCGATCAAAGTGAGGTAAGTGCTTTATATCTCCTTGAAAATCCTTATAAAATTAGCTCCTTATATAAATCGTTTTTAAAGTATTCATCTTAGAAATATTCTTGTATTCTTTTAATAAACCTCTTTTGTTAAAACCTAATTTTATTAAATCAAATTTTATATAAAATTAATTTTTTTAAAATATTTATTTCAAGATATTCTAAATTTTTTCTTTAATAAAACAATTTTTATCAAAACCAATTTTTTACCCAACATTATCGATGAATGCCTTATAGTCAAATTGTGAAACATAATTCACAAGATATTTATTTCAATGTTCCTAAAATTCTTATCTACCCAACCTAGGTTCCATAAAGGAAGATTCTAGATAGATTAACAAACGATAATCAATGCTCAAAACTGGGCGAGCTTTTCTAATCAAATTCTAGATGATAACGATTGATTATCATTTCCTAACAAGCAAGCATAACCCAGAATAACTATAATAATTTTTGAAAAGATATCCTTTTTGTATATAAAATTTATTTTTAGATAAAATTGTTTCATTTACCAATTTAAAAACAATATTGTGTCGGTTGGCCTTGTTCAAGTGTTTAAAAATCCCTATCGATAACGTTGGCCAAAAGCATTGACCAGAATTCATAATCCACTAAACAGATCAAACAACGCAATATAAAACAATTTTATAAAAATAACAAATATGCGCTCTTATATTCATACACTCAACTCATTCTAGGATATTACTAATCTTACCTGTAATGAGTTACTCATTCAAGGACATTACTAACCTTGTCTATAATGAGTTTACCCCACCAAGGCCTAGATGTTCGCTCAACCTAAGTTCTGATACCCCATGTGTGACGACCTACCATTTTGACCCTTAAAAATTGACACTAATACATCCATGATATTCACGTGCCAAACATCAAAGTGCCGGAAACACAGATTGTTGGGGAGAAAGAAATAGAAGATATGACAAAATCTCACATCATTTCGAGAAGATATTAATGTATACAAGATTTTTACAAAAAGAAATCATCTTTATTATACACAATATTAAAGTACACTAACATATTTTCAGCCCAGACAGTAATAACAGTCTATCCTTACAATTGCTAATAAATACAGATAGAAATCAAGAACAACAAAAGAGCGGAAGAATATAAGATACGAGAATACATCTTGGAGGATCCATCTCATCCCTTGAATGGTCCTAAATATCCAGCTAAATCTGGAAAATATGCTCGAGCTAACCCGAGCATTATAGGAAAACAATGCCTACGTCTGTCTGGCAAAACCAGCGTGAGAAACTCAAATCACAAGTTATTTTATTTATTATAACTTGTAAAATCCTTTAAAATCAAAGGCATCTCGTAAGTCCATGCCACACATTAACAAGGACAGGTTTTTACCTTACGATAACCTAAACATTTATATCAGAAATCCAATGATATTATAATTATATCTATGGGTGAAAATAATAATATTCAAGTAGCTGCGATGTTCGTGACCATACATCGCAACAATATTAGGTATATAATCAAAAACCGTTAAAGCGCGTTCGCTAATTGTGTAGGATTCCACGAAGATGCCCTTGGTACTTCGAGAACGGTCCCCTTGCACAAGGATCAAAGATACCCTTTCAAAGCAGCATACATCCTTAGTGATGTACCATAGGAAAATCATAGCTGGTCTCGCTAAGACCAAGTGCATCGCTCCATGCATGCATGACAACTGTAGGTAACTTTTGGAGGAGACGACTGCACCCTATGGTTTTGCCAACCCTACTTGTTATGCCTCCTATCTTTGGTTTTATGCATTACGGCTTATGAGGCTACGTCCGGCGTTCCAGCTCACGCACCGCCATCAAAATAGATCATGCAATCCTACATGGATTCTCATACCCCCAATGGGTCTTGGAATCACACATGGATTCTCATATCTCAAATAGATCTCAAAATCACACACGGATTCCCACACTCCAACGGGTCACGAAACCACACATGGATTCCAACATCTAAATAGATCATGAAACTCCTCCACGGAACCGTTTATGGTTCTTGGAGCTGTTACGGTATGAGTGATCTCTTACAAGTACACTCCCCCGCTTAACGGACGCTCCAAAAACCAATCGTCGATTTTTTTAAATGCTCAATACAGGTTCTTTAGGAAATAATCGGACAATACATAAGTG
Organism: Allium fistulosum; assembly: GCA_030737815.1. Classification (NCBI taxonomy): domain Eukaryota; kingdom Viridiplantae; phylum Streptophyta; class Magnoliopsida; order Asparagales; family Amaryllidaceae; genus Allium; species Allium fistulosum. The sequence continues at coordinate 699,044,299 of CM060904.1, forward strand.
TGGGTATCACCCCCTAACCGTTTAAGTGGAAGGATCTCCATATCATTTGTCATAGAAGAACAAAACGAGTTTATACGTAAAGTATAACACAACTGACGGTAATTGTACCATATAATTCCCATGTTTCCTTTAGATATTTCTAGAGTTAAATTCCTTTGGTTTTAAGTAGGGAATATTTCCGTACCACCAAAATTAAGAAGGATCACATATTTAGGCCAAGATTTGATAGTCGGTTATTTAATTATCAAATAAAAAAACATTCAAATAGAAATTACATTTCCCATGGAAACCACTAAGCCTCTTAAAATTACTTTTTCATTAATTTAAATCACTTTTCAAATATTTATGAAAATATTCATATACTTATCTCACCGATATAAGTATATTCATAAACCATTTCACTTTCAAAACATCGAAACTTTTCCATATACTTATGTAATAGTACAAGTATATTTAAAAACATTTAAGAAAGATTTCTTACTTCAAAATCATATTAAATGGATCAAAACAAATCTCATTTAAAAAAGAGATAACGATTACCCAAAACACTATTCCTTTAGTGTTATATATGGAAAAGAATATTCCATACCACCATAATTAAGAAGGTCATTTAGGGGAATCAAATCTCATTTCTTCTTAACAAGATTTACTTTATAAATTCCCTTTTTATAAACCTCCTTATTTTATAAATATCTCTTTATAAATTCTCAAATCTATTTATAAAAACTTTTCTTTATAAATTTTCAAGTTCATTTATAAACTCTTTTCTAAATCTCTAAAACCAATTATAAAACTTCTTTTATAAATCTCTAAAACCATTTATAAAATTCCTTTATAAATCTCTAAGACTTTAAAAACAACTTCTTTCCAATTTCCAAAATCCCTTCCAAATTTATAAGTTCCTTTAACAAATTCTTTTATTGAATAAAAACTTTTATTTAAACCTTTCCATTTAAAATGATTTCTTTTAAGTAAATAGATTATTATATATGAATACCTTTTTTATAAAAAAATTCATCATTTAAAACACCTTTAAATAAAACAACTTATTATTTAAAAACATCTTAAATAAATAATTAATTATCTTTAAACCATATTTAAAACATTCATTAAGTAACTTTAAACAATATTTAATATATACTTAAATAACTTTAAAAGAACATTAGTATATTAATAAATTAACTTTTTAAACGATATAAACATAATAATAAATTAACTTCAAAACAATATTATTTTAATAATAAAAATAAATAAACTTTAAAACAATATTATTTCGATAATAAAAATAAAATTTTAAAATATTAATAATATAACAAATAACTTTGAAATAAAATAATCAACTTCAAAATATAATAATTAAATTTAAATAAACTTTAAATAATTATTTAATCTTAAAATCAAATTTTTATAAATTAACTTTAAATATCATTAAAGTATAAAATAACCTTAAATCATATTTATAATATAATTTAATAATTTAAAGAATATAAAATTAAGTTAACTTTAAAATGTTATTAATAAAATAATTATTATATAAAACACGTTACTAAAATAATAATTATATAAAACATTTAAAATTATTTAAAATTGAAAATGATTTAATTCCATAGCTTTCTGAATTCGAAAAGAGGCTTAGCGATCACAACGGTACTTAAAGAAGTTACCATTAAGTTCAATTTAACTTTCCATGTTAATACCTGATATTTACATAATCAAGATTTACGTAAATAAATTCAGCATTTAACCATCATTGGTTAACACATCACTTATTCAAATTAGCATATCAGTTAACGACATATAAATAGCTGTCCAAATCTATAAAATAGCAGAACGAGGATTTGTTCTGTTAATTAAATGACCAATTAATTTAATTAGAGGAACGGTGATTTATTCCACTAAATAGGTGTCCAAATTAGCCTATTCAAATTACTTTAATAGAGCGGCGTTTATTTTCCCAAATAGATAACAGAATTAAGGTATATAAATTTAACGATGTAATTAATTAAAAACAACGTAATTAAATCTCAATATGTTTTAATATGTCATAATTTTATACACTACCAAATCTATCAATAAATTACAGTATAACGTTATATTCTTCAATACGAGTACAACGCAAAAATCCGCAGGTCAAACAGATTTAAATTGTAATGACCTAGAAATTTTAGACATTTGATTTGGAAATGTTTAATTAATTTTAAATATTGAGATATTAATCTTATAAGTGAAATAGCTTTAATTTCAAATAAAAGGGGTTTATTTGAAGATATGAATGGTGATTGATTATTATTAAATACTGAATTTAAATAATTGGAATATTTAAATAATTGAATCTGGGGTTTAATGTTGATGAAAATGATTTTGAAATCTTATTTAAATTCAGAATAAATAATAATAGGATAATAAACTTTTAATTTTGAATTAAAAAGTGATTAAAACTTCTTTTAATAATAATTCGTTTTAATTAACGTGTGAAAATATCATTCTGGGGCACTTCTCGGATTTTGACGAAACCAGTGAGTGACATTGGAATTATAATAATAAATTATTGTATGTTAATGAATTTCATGGCGATCGGACGTATCGTTTTGTCATTCGAGTTTGAAACGCTTAGAAAACTAATTACATAATTAATATAATATAACTGGGTTTGAAAATTTATCTTATGTATATGATCGAATTAGGTTCAAGACTAGTTCCATTGTGTTCGAAACAGGGGTATTTAGTATAAAACGCTAGGTGGTATGACTCATTTGGAATTCAAAATTTTGAGGTGCGTTGAATGAATATTTCAAATAAATTAATACGCTACCCATACCATAGCCATACTTCTGCACTGCTCATGCCAGACCCCTCCATACGTTGGCCATACCTTTTTCTTTATTTGTATTACCTAGAACGAGAAAATCCTTTGCTCCCCTTCGTGAATTCAAACGTAAGCCATCCAATGGCTCGTGATCGCCAGAACCAATCTAGGCCTATCGGCCCTCGAGTTCAACTGCAAAGTGATCGTGGGTAGGAGCTCGACTCATTTAATGGTAGGATTGGGGCGAAGTGATGTGTGGTGGCCGCAATTCATCGATGAACGGCTAGAGAGTTTTCTCCGATTGTGGCGACTTGGGCGATCGTTTGGCGATAGAGTCTGAAGGGATGTTGTAGAGCATGACGGGCCTATCTGCGGCTGGAGTTTGGAGGTGCGAAATCGCCTATAGCGGCGGCATTTTTGGGTTGAATGGAAAAAATGTTTTGGGGTTTTGCTGGAGCTAGCGGCAACCAGTCGAGATAAGGCATGGGGGCTTGGGCTTGTCGAGGTCAAGGGGTGCTCGGGGAAGGGTCGCGCTGGTGATAGGTGGCGCGTGGCGGCGGGAAGGGGCGATCGAAGTGGGCGCCTGAAGTTCGTGCACGCGAGAGAGAGAGAAGAGGATTAGAGAGGGTGGTTTTTTAATTTAAATAAGTTCAATCAAACGCCGTCAGTCGCATTAGGATCGTATCAACGGATACTATGTAATAGAGTTGGTTTGGCGACGAATGGCGCTTGTTGAATTTTATGCTGAATTCGAACGTCGTTTAAATTCGGAAGAAATCAGAATGCCTCGCCGACAACTGGGATAGTTTGAGTTAATCTCACCTTTTTTGTTAACCAGAAATATTATAGTTGATGAAATTTGTTTGATTGGATGTTTGGATGATCTACTGTTTTATTAGGTGGTTTGATTTTATTCCCGCCCCTGGAGCAGATGACCTTTTATATATACCCGTTTAGTAGAGAATGACCCATATTATATGATTATATACTATTTGTGATGCAGGGAACATGTTGGAGGGATCCAACAGGATTTCGCACCACTATTGATTTTATTTACATATATATGTGCTGATATATATGAGTTGTGATGTAGGGGGACTGGTCGGAGGGATCCAACGGGATTCCTCGCCATTGTTGAAATGATTTCTATAATATTCCTGTTATATGATTATTAAATATCAAACCTAATTGTTGAGGATATGGGTTATGACATTGTTATATGCTCAAAAGTTAAACCCTGTAGTAATAGGAAATCAATATCGATATTAGTTAAGCATTTGGTAGTTATTGGCCTTAAATTAGTATTTTGAAATACTATAAATTGCCATTTGGGGTTGGGATTTATTTTTGAGATGGAGAATGATTTAGAATCTGAATGTGGGATTTTCGAAAATATTTTGTTTTAAAAGGATTTAATTTCTAGTTTACTCCAACTTTGTTATCTGCCTTTTCTAAGTCATTAGAAATGTCTTTAAAGTTATTTATTTATATTTAATATTGTTTTAAAGACTATTTATTTATTTAATATAATTTTAAAGTTATTTATTTATATTTAATATTTTTGTTAAAGTTATTTATCAATATTTTAATATCCTGAAAAGTTAATTATTTTAAATAAATAATATGGTTTGAAATTAATAATATTATTTATTCATAATGTTTTGGAAATTAATTATTTTTATTTATAATAGTGTTAAAGATTAATTATTATTTTTTATAGATAATGTTTTGAAATTATTAATTTGTATTTTTATGATGTTTTAAAGTTAACAATTATTATTTATTTATAATGTTTATTGGTAATAATAGTTACTATATAATAGTGTTTTGAAGTAAATGATTATTATTTATTTGTAAATGTTTTCGAGATGTATAAATAGAGTTTTATAAAAAGACTTGGGTTTTATAAGAGAAGTTTTATAATTAGTTTTATGGATTTATAAAGAGTATAAATGATTTGAGGAATGATTTAGGGACGTTTATAAATGGTTTTTAGAGATTTATGAAATAGTTTATAAATGGGTTTTAGAGATTTATAGAGGGATTTATAAATGATTTTAGAATTGTATAAAAAGAAAATCTTTCTCTGTTTTGTGAATATACTTATACCGTTGAGATAAGTAAATAAATACATTTTCTAAGTTGTGAAAGTCTTATGTTTTGTGAATATACATATACCATTAAGATAAGTATATGGATATTTTGTATTGAAATATAGGGATTTGTGGATATATCTTTGTAAAGGTATTTTATACCAATAATTTACAAAGTGATTTTAGTTAATGAAAAGATTAATTAAAGAGGTTAGCGTTTACTTATGTGCTTAACCAAATGTTGGTTTTCCCTATGGAATTAAATCCCTAATTTGGATGTGTGTTTATTTGATAGTTAAATAACCAACTATCAAATATGAACCCAAAACGTAACTTTGGAAATATCTAGAAGAAACTCGTGAATTATATGGCACAGTCATCTCTGATGATGTTGTACTGTGTGTATAAATCTCGTTTCGTTCTCCTAGGACAAATGATAAGGAAATCCATCGACTAATGGTTAGGAGGTGATCTCCGCTCTTATATCTGACTGTTTATTTCCTAAAGAACCAGGGTTGAGTTTACCGGAAATTATCGAATGTTGTTTCGAAGAGACCGAGATTGGATATGTTATCCGAAAACTACTTTGATCCAACTCAAGCGTTTCAAAGTGAAAGCATCTTGAAGTGCATGGAATCGAAGATGGAGTTTTGAGGTTCAAGGACTATTATCTATTTTCCTTAGGAGGGATTCCTTGTAATGGACTTAATGGAATTAGCGCCTTCGGTTTCATTCAGTCGTAGAACGAACTTGTATGGATGAATGCTGGCATTGCATTGTTGCCTGGAGGATAGTGTTAGCATTTCAAGTGGGAAGTGCTATATGAAAGGTAAATGTAGCCTCAACCTCATCAACCAGGAAATGACAAAAATCGAGCATGCAGTAGGGCCATGTAGGTCGCTCCCATCAAGGTATGGTCATCCCAAATCTTGATCGATTAATATCTACGCATGTATGCTTGGGGGCCCATTAAACAAGTGGTGATCAAATTCGGTACTAGTTAAGTGGTAGATCAGTCCTGTGTGGCAAGGGTACTAGATGTTCTTGTCAAACCCCGGTGCATTTTATCTAGAGATATACCATCGGAAGGTAGTTTCTTACCTTGTCATAGTATGGAATCCATTCTCCAATATAAGCTTTACGGACTTAGTTGTGCCCAACTATGCTGAAATGTGAGATGCAAGCATTTCAGCTATTTTATATATTTTTCTTTGACCCTTGAACACTATTATAATATCAATGGATTGTAAAAACTTGTCTGTGTTTATGTGCGGCGTGGTCTTACGAGATACCTTTATTTTCAAACATTTTATATCTTGAAAAAAAATCGAACTGGGTGTGTTTTCTCAAGCTGGTTTACCAGACTGACTCGGATGTTATTTTATTATAATGCTCGGGTCAGATTGAGTATATTTACAGACTGCTTTGGATACATTGGAGCTCAGGAGATGAGCTGGAGGCCTAAGACGTATCAACATATTTCTTTGTGTTCCGTTGTGTTGTCTGTTGGTTGCATTTATCAGCAATTGTAAGGGCAGGTTGTTATAACTGTCCAGGCTGAAATAGGTTAGTGTACTCTGATTGATGACTGTATGTATATTACAGTTTTTGTCTCTTTGTAAAGATCCATTTCATATCATAGATTATTCATTCCATTGTGAGATCCTGTGTTTTATTAGTTCTTTTTCTCTTCTTCTTCTCTTCTCTTCCTCTTTCTTCTTTCTTTCCCATAATTATCTGTCTTTCCATTCAATTTGGATTTGACATGTATGGTTTATTGTCAGTTCGAACTGTACGGAAAAGTGGGTCATTACATAAATCAAGCGGGATATTCAAATCTAAAGTTAATGACTTTATTTTATAGTAAACCAAATAAAATAAAAAAAATTCTTACCCAAATCGCAATTGGGCCAAACCCACAAATCAAGACCCGCACCCACATAACAGGTCATCTCCCTCAATCAAAATCTATTGTGCCCAATTCATGCACAACCTTATGCATATGCACATCATCTTTGATGCTACATCGTCACATCTAAGACCATCAACATGCTCATCTTCACCGCCTCGACCCAACGCACCCATCCCCTCGAACTCCAGCCTCACCAAACGGAAACTGACCAAAATCCCAAAATTGCATCCAAGCAACCCCCAATGCGAGCCAATTGTGACCCCTAAACAACCTCCAGACCCCAGCAAACTAAGCCGCAAGGTGCTATGCTCCTTCTCAAACCTAATGCTATACTCCATTCGAGCTATCGATGCCCCCAACTTCGACAATCCAAAACCCTAGCTCACAACCACTGCCAACGACCATCATGAAACTCAACCAAACTCACACCAAAAATTATGCACCTCCATGTGACTCCAACGACGCAAGCAACATCATCTAATTCTTCTCGGATCGGGAGAAATCAATTTTTGGAGTTTTATGCCCATATTTCCCGCTTACTGATATATGGTGATAACACTCTCAAAACTAAACGAGATCGAGTGCAGCTAATTTCTAAAAATACTATGGATCGATACGAACAACTTTTAAGTTGGTTGCTAAGACTAATTGTTGATGAATCGAGTGATGTTGATTTTTAGAAGAGAGGAATGGAGTTTGTTTTCTTGTATTTGGAGTGCTTACCTAAACAAAATAAAGAAGGCCAACCCATATCTTGTGCTTTCCCGAGTACTTATATAGCTTTGATCATCTCAAACTAAAGGGATAAGGAGGCAAAAGCGCTGCTATGGTGAAGGTAAATAACAGCAGGGGAAGAAAATAGCAGTAGGTAGGGAAAAAGGGAAAACAAAAGGTTGGCTGCATTGTGTACTTGGGTATATTGATTTTTGAGTTTTGGATAGAAAAGATTGTGGTACCCCGCCACACCCTAGCGCATCCGTGTACGAGGCGTGAAAGATAGAAAACAAAATGCTATTGCGCACAACAATGTGCCCCCAATCACAAAACAAGAATAAAACATATCGGTTAACAAGTTCTGTTAAATTTCAAAAATGCCAACGTTCAATAAAATACATTAAACGAAAATTAAAATATTCCCAATTAAAAATTATGGAAAAATTCTATAAATTAAATTAAAAATACATCATCAAAAATCGAACAATATTTGAAACAGATTTTATTATAAAAACCACAAATCAAATATTTAAAACTAATTAAATATTCGAAAAATCAAAGTGATAAAATTCCGAGTCGTTACATCACCCGTATATGAAAACACATAACCTATTAGAATGTCTAGTAGGGAATCTCATGCACCAAAGAGATACTACGGTTTTCTCGTGGATGATAAGAAAAAGGACTATATCTTAGATGATGACATTCCTCTGTCTTTCAACAAGCACTGCAGAGTAAAGACTCTACACTATGGCTTGGAGCAATGAAATTCGAAATGGATTCCATGTACGAAAATAAAGTTTGGACTTTGTCGGGTATACTCGAAAGGGATATAACCTATCGACCGCAAACTATTTTTAAGAAAAAGCTAAATGCGGATGAGGAAGTAGAGACTTATAAGGCAAGGCTAGTTGTGAAAGGATGTCGTCAAATTCAAGGTGTTGATTATGACGAAACTTTTTCATCCATAGCCATGCTTACGTCCATTCGAATTATGCTAGCAATCGCTGCATTTTATGACTATGAAATAAGACAAATGAATGTAAAGACAACTTTTATGAATGGTGATTTAGAAGAAATTGTTTATTTGTCGCAGCCCAAGAGTTTTGTGGTTAGTGTGAGTGAGGGCATGGCTTGCAAATTATTAAAGTCAATTTATGGGCTTAAACAAGCTCCAAGGAGTTAAACAAGTACTTAGATCAAGTAATCAAATAGTTTGGTTTTTATCAGAACACAAAGGAAGCGTGGGTATGTAGAAAGGAAAAAGGCAATGCTATCATATTTTTAGTACTTTATGTTGATGATCTATTATTGATTGGCAATGACACTTCGTTGTTGCAATTAGTGACAACTTGGTTTTCCAAGAACTTCTCTATGAAGGATTTGGGAGAAGCAACCTATATACTAGGTATAAAGATCTATAGATATAGATCTAAGAGGCTGTTGGGATTATCCCAATCACTGTACATAGATACCATATTAAAAAGTTTCGGTATCGAGAATTCCAGGCGTAGAAACGTTCCAACGCAATCTGGAATCGTCCTCTCTAAGAAGGACACTCCTCACACCGATGAGGAGAATGAGCGTATGAAGAGGATCCCTTGTGCTTCAGCTATAAGATTTATAATGTATGATATGTTATGTACTAGACTAAGTGTGGTATACACATTATGATGCGTAAACCGATACCAGTCTAACCGTAGAGAAAAACATTAGATGACTATAAAATGTAGTACTTAAGTATTAGAGAAATACTAAAGACTTATTCCTCACATATGGGAATGAAGACTTCCTTATGAAGAGGTATACAGATTCGAGCTTTTAAAGTATTTAGATGATAGCAAGTCAGCATCCAGCTATGTCTTTATGCATAATGGAGGAGCCGTTAGTTGTAAAAGTTCCAAACAAGAAAAAATTGCTGAGTCCACAATTGAGGTCGAATACATCGCCCTTAATGAAGTAGCAAAAGAGGCAGTTTGATGCGCAAGTTTTTGAGTAAGCTCGGAGTTATCCCTGATACTAGAATACTATAGCATTGTTCTATGATATTATTGCAGCGATACAGATCGCAAAGGAGCCCATCAAAAACAAGAAGTCTTGGAATAATCTTCGGAAGTTCCATCTAATTAGAGATTTTGTTAACAAGAAAAAGTCATGATGCAAAGGGTAGATACCAAGGACAACATAACAGATCCATTCACTAGAGGTTTGACTAGGTCGGCTCTTGAGAAACTAATTGAAGGGATGAGATTGAGATTCCATAATTGGCCCTAAGTGCAAGTGGGAGATTGATATAGTCAGGGGTATGCCCTAAGAGAATTTTTTTAATTTATTGTAAATTAACTAACTCTGTAATCAATTCTCGTTTGTAATAAAGGTGTTTTTTTCTTTCTGTTATATATTTGTTTTAATATGTTACAAATAATTAAATGTTTAATTAAAATATATTTAACAGAAAATCCCTAAATGATGTGTTTATGATAGCAATTAAAAATGGTTGTAATCATGAGTATTGTATCACAATATTATAAAACGCGTCATTTTAAATATTCCTAGTCAAGATGCATCGAGATTGGATATCATTGTATTCGTTGAGACTAGAGTATGTAACGATCTCCGGATGTTGGGCAGTGGATTACTCATGACTACTAGGGGCACCTATAGGTTACATACTGATAGTTATTGGATAAATATGGAACGACTCAGTTGATAGTTTTCTTTTGGTTAATATAACTAAGATCGAACAGGATATATCGACGTGACTGATTAACACGGTTCTCTCGACTTGAGAATACCGTCGAACTTCAATGTGAAAGTCTGCTTTGCTTATATTCAAATTATGGAACGGCGTCCCTCGAGTGCTATAGTTGGATCGAGTAGATGTATTAGAAGTGAAGCACTATTCAAAAAAGAATTTGTCTCCTCAGTTATATGAGGTTAGCATCACAGTCAACTCAAGTAAACAAAAGTCAAAATCTCTCGCCAGAGTTATATGGTTAATAATAATTGTTATTATTGAACCAAGGACTTTGTGTTTGGACTATAGAGTTGAATATGGATGATGTTGGAATTTTGACCATTACTAGACTCTATAAATCTAAAATGATATAGTTTTAACGAAGAGAATTGCTGTAAATAAATTCACAACCGAGTAACGCTTGATAAAGTGAAATCAGATTTTACCAAAATTAAATAAAAGATAAATTTGGCCGAAATGTCACACCACCTGCTAACTGACGTGTGAACATTAACAATCGAATAGTTCAACATTAATCGATGACCAAATTTACACCCGACGAGTCACACAACCGGAATGATGGATTCTCTCTAGACCAAACAGTTTAATTAGTTTATGATTGTTATAAATTAATTAAATTAACTAATATCTATGACATATTAATTATAATTTTTTTGAATATGTTCTGAGGAAAAAATATTATTAAATATATTTATAATAGTTATAAATATAGTGATTGATATTTGATATCGATAAGCAATTAAATTAAATTTATTTAATAAAATTATCTTGGCTTAAATGTGATATTAACCCGATGATAGGTTGATAATTTTGGCTATTAAGAGGGCTATAGGTTATAGAGGTTAAAAATGGATTGCTAAGATTTAGTGAGAATTGTTATGAGATATGATCCATAACTTTCTCTCCATTATCCACTATTTAAAGACCTTTAACCCTAATTGTTTAATATCTTTTTTCTACCACTATCCCCTTCTATAGTTGGGCAATTTGACCCATTAGGAGCTCAAGCAAATCCAACTCAAATCAATTCAAAAAACTATTACTATTTGATAGTCAAAGATCTACGGTTTCAAGGATTAGCATTCTGCTGAATCGAGAAGCTTTCAAAAGAGAGAGAGTTCATCATTAATAGATGTGATTTAAGGCACTAGTTTTTGGTATGTTCTCACTGTTTTATAAGGTTTAGAATTTTTGAATAATATTATAATATTCATATTATTATTATACTTTTAGTTAGGTGGTGATTCTTATATGTGTTGATGTTGTCACATACTAGGTTGGTTATATGTATGTATTCATTTAAAAAACCAATTTTTTTAACATATTGATTAGATATGCACTGCCAAATATTTTATTTAAAATAATTATTATTTTGTAATTAATATATACATATTAATATGTCAGAATTATAATTATATGGTTTGTATTTAATTATATCATCATTTCATGCTAATAGTTGAACATATACTTTATACATGTATATTTACATTAATTATAATTTTTGATAGCTATAAATTATTTTTAAATAATTATTGATTATTATTTAAAATTATTTAAATCAATACACTATCTAAATAGTTATATGAAATAAATATGCTTTGAAAATTAACTTTTAAATTTTATAAAATTATTTTATCATGAAGTAAACTCTTGGCCAGAAAAGGAGAATTTTAAAATAATTTTTTTATATTTTGAATTTTTTTATAATATATGGCCGATAATTAATTAATAAAAAATAAATTTTTACTAAGAAAAATTAGGAAAAAAATTTCAAACCTCAAAATATCATGCTAGATTTTCTAAAAATTTAAAATTTGAATAATATGTCTTAAAAATATTTTTATTAATATTTTATTGTTTTTCGACTATATAATCAAATTATATATATTTTAATATAGTAAAATTTTGTTGTGTTGTGCATACAATTTAGAAGTGTTTAAAAATTAAAAATAATTTTTATTTAATTCTATTAATATGTACAAATATATAATTATATAAATTTAGATATTATAAATATGCTTATATGTATAGATATAAAAATTATTTTGTCTTTGTAATACATACGTATATATTAGTTCATTATTAAAAAGACTTTTGTATTATGTATATATAAATTATTTTAAATTTATTACAGTAATACATATATATAACTAATATTTTACTTATATATATAAGCTATATATATACACGTATATATGTAGATTTATAATATTTATATAAGCGACAAATTTACATACATACATATATTTGGACAATGTATAATACATATCGGATGTGCTAACAAGTCTGTTGTGATGTAAACCAAACATCTGTATACGGGTATACCATATTTTGCATGGGTCGTCATGTTACACATGCACACATACACATATGTATATGATACATATGTGTACTTATATATGCCTAGAATATAAACTGAATTATATAATTTATAAGTTTAAATAAAATAAGAGATTTATTTTTAAATAAAATTTAAAAATATACTAAATAAATTAGACTTCATAGGCCCAACATAGATCCAATAAGGGAAATATTTTTAAAATTCACCAATAACCTTCGCTGCGGCCTGGCCCGGTTCCAACATTAGTAAATGGCTTGTTTTCGGGAATCATTTGTAAATCACCCACAAATAAGTGTAGTACTTATTGTAAAATTTTCAAGTCAAAAACCATTAATTTAAGTGGTTAAAACTGGCTACAAAAATCAAACATTTTCATGTTAATTCTCTCCCGAGAACTTTAGATAGAATTTATAAATGATGTCTTTGGTCTACTACAGCATTCTTGGGCATGTTGCATTATTTTGTTATAATGCGACATTTTGACTTGTTTTTCGTCATTTAAATGGTTTATAAATTATTTTCTTTGTGAAATCTTTTTATGAAAGTTCTAATAAAATGGATTTGAGCATGAAAAAAGTTTATAAGTTTAAAGGTAGTTTTAAAAATTATTTATGAATTTTTAAAGTAAAGTGTTGTAAAATATAAAACATGCTTTTGTTGGTTTTTTTCAAATTTCTAAACTAGCTATTTTTAAGTAATATTTTACATAGACATTTAAAACCTATTTATGAGTATTTTTAAAGTATATTATATATATATATATATATAAGTTTGAAAAAGTAAATGAATTAATTTATGAAAGGATAAGCAGTTTTGGTTACAACGCTTATTTTTAATGGATGGTTTTGGGAAGTTAATTAATAGTATATTACATTGTTAATAAGTATATTTAAATTTTGAAAAGAATGTTTTAAGGATGGTTATAAGTAAAATGGTTTTGGGTTTGTAGTGGCAATGTTTGAGTAACATTTGCCTTAAACCCTTTTGAAATAGATTTGTGAATGTACTTAGATTTTTCAAATGGATATTTTAAAGATAACAACAAGTATGGAATCTTTTGGGGGAAAACGGAAAAAGTAAAGGTTTAAAGAAAGAAATCTTGTTAATGATTTGTGAGTATACTTATACCATTTGAGATATTTTGAAGTATCGAAAGAGTACAAATGAATAGTGAAATAGCAGAATATATGTATATATCTTTTATAAAGGTATTTTAAATATATATACAAGTAGTGGAAAAAAGGAAGTAGTAATTGACAGATGGAGTTTTATTAGATAAATGGAGTTTTACTAATAAAAGAAGTTTCAATTAATAAAATTATTAATTAAATAAAAAGGGGATTAGAAGTCGTTTATGTGACTTAATCGTGCTTTGTGTGACCTAATCGTGCTTTGTGTGTTTACTTGTCCATGGAAAGTATTTAGTCATGTATTTAGTACTAAAAGCCGACGAAGTAGGCTTGTTCTATTTGTAAGAGTTAAGATGATGTTCAAGTAGGGTGTAGAAGCAATAGTGATCTAACCTACCAGCTTCACTCTTGGTTGAGGGATAGTATGAGTTAAGAAGGTCAGAAACGCGATAAGTATACAATACTTGGTTTCCATATGCAATCGTTCTTATTGTTATTGAATTTGACCAAAATTAACTTAGGAAACATATAGAAGAAACACGAGGGTTATATGGTAAAATTATCTTCAGTGATGCTATACTTTACGTACAAACTCGTCTTGTTCTTCTAGGACAATGATAAGGAAATCTGTCCAGATAGGGGATGATATCCACCCTTATGTATTGTTTGTTTATTTCTGAAAGAACCGGTGTTAAGTTAATCGAAAATCTATCGATTGGTTTTGGAGCATCCGGTAAGCGGGGGAGTGTGCTTATATGAGATGACTTGAAACCATAACCACATCAAAACCATATACATGATCTATATTCTGGAAGCAGCAATGATGTGAAATGTTATAGAGTTACACTGTCTATCCTAATGATAAGTCCATGAGAGAGGTTAGCGTTAACATTTCAAACGATTGTATCATGTGGGACTGTCTATCTTGAGGGTGATCCCAAGGGAGAGGACAACATTAGTATTCATCGGAGGACTTATGCTGGAATCTATATGGAGATTCGAGATATGTTTAAGATGCTCGAATCCTTGTAGGGATTCGTGATCTATTCGAGATGCTGGAATCCAAAGAGAGATTCGAGATATGTTCAAGTGATGATGACTTGTGTGATGAGATGTTGAATGTGACTTCTCCATCGGTAATGATAGAAACCGAAGTAGGGGCATAACCAAAGGGTTTAGCTAACCTAAGGGTATACCGTTATGTATCTTGTGACGCTTTCAGATATGCATGCGAGGGCGATGATACTCGGTGCCACATGATCGGATGTGGACCGATTATGTTTTTCCTATGGTATATTTATCTAGAGTATATGCTACTCGGATGGATATCTCTGACCTTTGTTAGAAGGACCGTTCTCGATGTACTGAGGGCACCTCCAACGGAAATCCATACACATATACGAACGTGCCTTAGTAGTACTGTTGTATAACTAATATTGTTGTGGTGTACACGCAACATAAATATTTTCTGATTTATATTCTACGCCCTAGACATTTTCTACTACGCTGCAATATGTACTTATTAGACGGTTGGCTTTTGAGGAGAAAACCAATATGGTGATTCAATTGGTCTCAAAAGGTGTTGTTGTATGTTACACATATTTCTTGAGTTACTCATATCATACTTTTATCTGACTCATGGTTTTATGTAACAACCCTGCTTTCTACGTCATAATAATAAATAAATTTAGTTGAAATGAAAATATTAAAATTCGATTTTTAATATTATTATTCTAAAAATAACATTTTACTTAGTTTAATATCTATTTAATAGAAGATTTTGTTTTAATAACTCGAATTAAATTAATAAATTTCTTTCAGATAATATATTGAAACTGAATAAAATGTTGTAATCAATTTTGAAGTGTAAATAATTTTTATATGATTGGAATAATTGGTAAATGAAATTAATTATGTAATAATATAATGAATAATTAAATAAAAAATAATAATAAATAAATTATCGAATTGAAAGAAATTGCACAATTATCAAGATTTTGTAAAATGAAGTGTCAATTAATTTAGATTAAATTAAAAAATATTTACAAATAAATAAACGTGCAAATTTATATCAATCTTTGATTAAAATAAAATGTAAATTACCTTTAATAAAAGAAAGCCCATTCCCAATTAAAAAGCATTAAGCCCCATTCTCTTTAACAATTAAATCATGTACCCCTCATTCCTCAAACCTGTATCTCCCACTTTGATCTAAATCCTTAATCGAGTAAAAAAAAGAGAAGAAGAAAAAAAATCGTGAGGCCAAGGAAGGCAACGTGGGTAGAGGCATGCGTGGCTGCTGATGAAGGCTAATGATGGCATGGCGCTGGAACACGCACAAAAGAGGAGGTGGGTTAGCGATCACATCGGGTCACCATGGTGATGGTAGCTACAGTGGATTTCGGGCATGGCAACGTAGCTGATAGAGGTTAGGTGGTCGACGTAGACTTCAGGTTGGCAAGGGCAGTGAAGGGAGGAGCGAGGTGGACAAACATAGGCTGCTAGCAATGCTTTTGTGATGTTATTTCAAGTATGGCGACTGGCTATATGCGAGCTTCAGGTAATTACAATTAGGTAATGGCTGGCAACGACATCGTCTAGGGCAAAGTTAATTCTACATTTGTCATTTCGGTGAGTTACTAAACTCACATCTATATCTAATTTAATGTGCATGCCTTGTTTTGATTTTGAATTATGTTGATCTTTAGTTGTGAATGGTTGAGATGATTGAATGATTTTATGCTATGGTTTTGATTGGTTTGGTGTTTGAATTGGTTGAATTTTGTGTTTGAAATATTGGATTCGATTCGACGGTTGATTAAGAAATTGCGTGAATGTTGAAAACTATCAAAATGAATTTGATTTTTGTAGCTAGATTATATGATGTATGTGCATTGTATGTGTGATCAGAGTTCGCCAAAAAGCAACTCGGGTCATCTTTATAGCTCTTTATTTGACGAATGATATTTTCGGGAATGAATTTATTCTAGAATTTACATTTTAGCTGAATTATTGTTGAATTCATTTTTAAATATTGATAGATGATTTTTTATGAATGGTTTTAAATAATTTAAAAAAAAATTCAAATATGATTATATCTACTTTTGGATTTTTTATAAAAATTACTTTTGAAAAATATTATTGAATCATATTGAATTCTTAACCCATTTCCGGTATTTGAATTCTATTTCAAGCTTTTAAAATGGTTTTGTTTATTTACTAAATCCTCTAAAATCACTATTTCAATTATATTTTAATTCTAAGAATGTTTTAAAAGAAAATTAAAATAAATTGCTCTTTTATAAAATATATGTTAAAAGAAATTATCTTATTTCAAGTGATTTTGGTTATAGAAGTTATTTAAAAATATTTGGAAGAGTTTTCCAACTTTTTAAAATAAATTACTCATTTTCCCAAATTAATTATAAGGTTTTTAAAATGTTATTAATAATAAAATTTCCTTTTATATGATCAAAAGTATAAATAAAGTGTATTATATTAGAAAACGTCTTATTTCGAGTTATTCAAGTACAAAAATCTTTACAAGTGATTTTAAAAGTGTTTTCATGCCTTTGTAAAAAAATAACTCTTCTTTAAAATGAATTTATGGATTTAAACGTGATTTTTTGAGAAATTATACAAAGACCTTTGTGTGTGTGTGTAGTATTAGTTATTTATACAAAGGTTTAAATACAAGCATTATATTATAGAAGTATATTTAAATCGAAAGGCATTACAAGCACTTTCAATATATTTTGAACCTTTTCAATAAAATATAAATATGTTTTATAAAACTATAACTAAAAATTCATTTTAATGCTTTTCCATAATGAACATATTTTCTATATAATGAGGAGTTTAAATAAATAATTTAATATTACCGATTGGTATGGGACTTTCGGTAAAACTTTATCAGTTATTTATATGACTTATTGTGTATAATATTTTGAGTGAGTGGGATTTACTACTTTGTAGTAAATATTCAAGTAAACCCATGTGGTATGGAACGCACAAGTGTTACTCGAATGATTACTATTCAGAATGTATATAACACTTTTTAGTAGTGGAGTCTACTAACTTGTAGTAAATATTCAGGTAACACCGTGTGGTATGGGACGCATAGGCGTTACTTGAACGATTACTGTTTGGAAGTATATGACCCTTTTTGTGGTGATGTTATTTCAAGCTCGTCGTTAGTGGAATTTACTAGCTTATAGTAAATATTCAAGCAACCGTAAGTGGTGTGGAACACCAGGGCGTTACTTGAGTGGTTATTATTGGAAGTAGGTGACACTTTTTGAGTTGATGTGTTTTTATGTCATCTTTGTATTGACATGCTTTCATGCTATTTTGATTGATGTACTTTCATGCCATCTTTGTGTTGACGTGCTTTCATGCCATCTTTGAATTCATGTGCTTTCATGTCGTCTTTGAATTGTTGTGCATTCATGCCGTCTTTTTATTGGCGTCCTTTTGTTTTACTCTTTATTGTAATCTTTGTGATTTGATTAAAGATGTTTAATCACCATACTTTTATGTTTGCCTATGAAGGGCATAATTTTGTTTTATGACGTGATGATTTTATTGATGATTATGCCATTTGTTTTGTTTTGTTTCTGGCATATTTCGGGTAGTGATTATATCATTTGTGATTTGCCATTTCTAGCATGACTATATTGTTTGAGATTCACATATGCTTTACTATTATGATCTCACCATTTTGAGTTAGATATAGTCCGACCCGTTTATTA
Source organism: Allium fistulosum (assembly GCA_030737815.1). NCBI lineage: Eukaryota > Viridiplantae > Streptophyta > Magnoliopsida > Asparagales > Amaryllidaceae > Allium > Allium fistulosum. The sequence continues at coordinate 699,062,804 of CM060904.1, forward strand.
TTTTTATAATACTTGGGTCAAACCGAGACATTTCAAGGTTTGAGACTCATCGACCTTAGATGTTGGGCTAGCTCTTAGGGTATACATACATATATATATATATGTATGTATGTATGTATGTATGTATGTATTTATGTATGTATTCAGTTATATCATTTTGTACCAGTCCTTTTATATATATGTTGTATGACATTTGTATGAGTTAGTGAAACTGCTGATGTGTATTCTACTGAAACTCGTCTAGTACTTGATTTATATGCACATATATATATATATATGAGTCTAGTGTTTCCACTTGTAGACACATTTTATAAATAAAGTTTTATATGTATTATATTTTTCCACTGTGATCGATGATTTAGTGTTTTATGTTAGATTATATATTATTTTATTATGAAATTAGCCAACGTATTTATTACTTTGTGCTGATACCATACACATGAGTTGTAGTTATATGAGGTAAAATACGTGTCAGTGTTAGTCCAAAGGAATATTCATGGTTGGTCGTTCCTAACCAGCCTTATTCTCTGCACTATTAGACAATATTACTATGTAATATTCTTTGGTAGTATGGTATAAAGGTGGGGCGTTATAGCTTGGTATCAGAGTAGGTTTAGAATAATATACAATATATGTGCATGACTCTTAGCCTTAGAGTGCTTAGAGTCCCTATTTCCCCTTGGGTATAGGTAGTCACCATATATTAAAGGGCTAATAGGAGTATACGATGATTACATAGATAATTGTTTGGGAATGTACTTGTTATTTTCCTATTAGACGTTATCTTAAATCTACCTCTTCTATCTATTTGTTCCATATAAAATGGAAGTATGAATGGAGGTGACGAGGTTGTAGCCAAACTAGTAGAGTCGGCATTGGTAATGTTATGTAAACCTCTGTGTGGCTTGAATAAGAAAGAAGTAGCGCGGTTAGGGAAAATGTAGAAGACCCTAGTCCGAATCTCGCATTGAATACTTCATAACCCTAAGTTGTGATAAAGTGGATTTGAATAGAAGGATCCAGTAGTGATCAGAGTGCATAGCGAAAGATGGAATATAACTTTCCGTTGAAGGCGTTTGGTTGTTTATTTGTTCGAATGGTGTATGCATGGTTGTATTAATATTTGTTGAAGGCATTTAGTTGTTTATTTGTTTGAATGGTGTATGAATAGTTGTATTAATATTTGTTTGAATGGTGTATGAATAGTTGTATTAATATTTGTTTGAATGGTGTATGCATGGTTGTATTAAGATTTGAATAGAAGGATCCAGTAGTGATTAGAGTGCATAGCGAAAGATGGAATATAACTTTCCGCTGAAGGCGTTTGGTTGTTTATTTGTTTGAATGGTGTATGCATGGTTGTATTAATATTTGTTGCTTTATTTGCGCTAGTGTAGAATGTGAGGGTCGAGTAGGAGTTATCACTCAAAATTTTATAAACCCACTTGAATTTGGACAAACTCAATTATTAATAAAAGCCAGTGCTTTCTCCAAAAAAAAGAACCATTTTGAGGATAATAAATATGTTTAAGAAACTAATGGTAATAATATATATGGTGAACAATTAAAATGCAGAATTGGAATATACATAATAAATAAAATAAAATATAATTGACTGAAGGAATGCTTGCTTTAGTGAATAATTGATTGTGGTGTGTTGAATTGCATTGTTGTTGATGGTTGATAGGGCCGTCTCGAGATAATTTGAGTCTCTAGACAAATTCGATTGGAGTAGCCCAATTAAAACATAAAAAATATGATTTAGAAAGAAGGTTTATTCTTTCTTTGCAATTTGTTGTTAACGCACAAGTACTACCCCTACGGTACCACTACATAGTATATAAAACTCACAGCAAATGACAAAAAAGAGAATTATAAGAGAATTCCTCTTTGAACTACTAGGCAAAAAGTGCATGTTACAAACTTTTTAACTTGCATTAAACTATAATCGATTATGGTGCCTCACCTCCATTAATTTTTATTGCTAATTATGTATTGGATGTTATTGGTACTATGCTAAATTTCAACTAATTTAGTCAAATTCTTTCATTTAGTTAATTTGGCATTTTTACCATCTTAGTTGGGTTAACGGATCTTATTACCTTAACATGAAACTAATTATAGTCTTTTGTTAGATGTGAGATTTCAAGAAAAAAGTCAAGGGAAGAACAAAACTTGTCAGTTTTGATTTTGAAGTATACAAATGTTGCTTGCTTTGTCTTTATTTATATCCTAGCAGAACAAAGTTTGTAACTGTAGAAGTCTCGTAGCTTCAATAATAATTATTTAGTGGTAAGTAGGTTATCATTCGAAATTTACTAAGTTGTTGTGCTATTAATTTAAGTAGTTTCTTAAATGACTAAAGTAAACATCTCTTAAGGCCCTGAACCAATAGAGGCCCTAGGCAATTGCCTACTGAGCCTAGCAATAGAGCCGACACTGATGGTAGATGAATTGATTATACATACAAATTACAACAACAAAAATTTCATACAAGCAAGTATATGATTTGATAAAAGAAGGAAATTAAATTATAAAGTTATTGAAAATATATTTTGATAGTTTACTCTAGTGTTAATTTTCCCTATGAGTGCTTTAAAACTTATGGTCGATACGTCTATTGATAGGGATTCCTAAACACTTATACGAGCCAGTACGACACAATAGTTTGGAAATGTTAAGAATACGTAGAATTGTATATGTTTTATAAAGCAATATATTATTATTTTAGAAAATGTAAATATATTATTTTGGTAAATTTAAATAATTTTGAAACAATGTTTGTAGCCATTGGGTATTAGTGTGAAGTTAAAATCAATGGTGAGGCAATGTTGATATGTTTTCCTAACCAGTCAACATTAGAGCCAATTGGCAAAATGAATTGCTAAAATTTATTGAACAACAATGATGTATATTTTAAAATAAATTAATTTCTGGATTGGCGTATGTAAACATTTATTTGTTTAAAGTATAACCCAAAAGAAATTCTTTAATAAGGTATAAATTTATATGGATGTATAATAAACTTGTTTTGAGTTGAAGATAAATTTTCTAAAAAAAGGAAAAGAAAAAAGAATATATATATATAGACACATATAAATACACAAAAAAAAATTTTATAAATAAAGATAGGTCAAGAGTGTGTGAGAGGATGTTATATATCTTTTATATTATGTAAAAATGTTTGAAATCATTTCAAAGAAGTAATTCATTGAAAAATAATGTATTTATTATTTTTAAAATAAAGGATGAGTGTATATAAAAGAAAATTAAATTATTATCAACTTTATAAGTTTAATTTGTTAAGGATAACTCGAATTTTTGCAACACTTAGTTTTCCAAAAGGAAGATTTAAAAATAAAGAAAAATCGGTTTTAGAGGAAAAAGTAAATAAAATGAAAGTGTTAAGTGGTTTTTTTTGAAATTATATATATGAGTTAGAAAGAGATATTTTATATAAGTATTGATAAAATAAATTTAAAAGGAAAGCTTTTCAAATATGAAGTAATAGATTTGGAAAAAAACATATGATTGAAATTTATAATTCTACGAATGAAAGAAGTTGAAAAAAAATAAAGTGATGAATTAAATTTCAAATTTGAAAACTTTAAAAGTAAATTATATTTTGTCAAAGGTTCCCACATGATTAGGAGCAATATTTCAAGTAGTGTTTAATTATTTGAAATATAAAAATTTGACACTCTTGAATTAGTGTGAAATATTTGATTTAAGGAAAAGAAAATAAACCAAAAAAATGATATGAGTTTAACTTCTTTTAAATAAATTTAATAATAATTAAAGAAAATTTTATATCAAAGATTTTAAGATCTTTGTGGACTATTTTTGAAAACAAATGACTTCAAAAAAAAATGTTGTTTTGATTTTGAAAAAAATAATGAAATCGTTGTACTTTAGTAAGAAATGTTCTTTAATAAGTAAGAAACATGTCTTTTGTTCTTAAATAAGAAGTGATTGTAATAAACACTAAGTAAAATTATAAGTTTTGTGACTTAAAAGAACTAAATTTAAAGTGTGTTTTTGGAAAATATTGCTTTGGATAAATAGAGGAAATTTGAGAATACATAGGAAAGTTTTATGATAAAACAATGATTTGTTTAAATCATAAATCTCTAACCTATCTGTTCTCGACGATTTTAAATCCATTAGAAAGCTGTCTTTGAAGAACAACTTCCCTTATAAATGCAATGCAAAATAGAAAGGTTTTCTAAGATTAAAAGTTGAATTATTAAGCAAGTGTATCGCTGTCCTAAAAATGTAAACCGTTCAAAACAACACTGAATTCATTCAACCATCACATTAAAATAATTTATTCTATTTTGACGATCTTGCATGTTCTGGAAAGCTGATAAGGTAAGGAACAACTTTTATTTTAACTGCATTGCAAAATTTTGACGTTTTCTAGGATAAAATCGTAAATTTCTTAAATGGGCCTACGCCTAAAGTCCAAAACCAGATTTTCATATCTTTAGAAAAAACCTCAGAATATAAGTTGTATTCATTTTTTTGCAATTCGAAAGTTGTTTTGCGTAGCTAACACTCTATGCAACAGTTCACTCTTTGACACATTATCTACCTTTGAGTTTTGACCCTTGCAATCTTTGTTTTAAATTGGCTTAAATAAGAATATTATGTTTTCTATCTATTAAATGTATGCATGCTTATCATACCTCATTATATGCTATTGATATTCAAACTTGAGTTTAGAATAGGTACTCATGAAGCATATTGGACTAAATAACGACGATAGCTCACTTTTGCTCGCATAAAAAGTAAGATAGCTCGCTTTAAAATGCTAAATAAAGGTATGTTTACTATTTAGTTAAATAACTCGGACTAGTAAATATTCAAGTAACACTGTGTGGTATAGGACGCATGGGTATTACTGTAATGATTACTATTTGAAAGTATATGACATTTTTTATGGTGACGTGCTTTCAAGCTCGTCTTTAGTGGAATTTATTGATTTATAGTAAATATTCAAGCAACCCCGAGTGGTACGGGACACCTGAGCATTACTCGAGTGTTACCTATCTGGAAGTAGGTGACACTTTTTGAGTTGCTGTGCTTTCATGCCATCTATGTGTTAACACGCTTTCAAGTCATTTGTGATGTGCTTTCATGCCATCTTTGTAACGACTCACAAATTTATCACTCTGATAAATTATATTTATTTTTAAAATTATTCAAATAAAAGGTTGATAACACAAATAATATTGTTTTGAGTGATAATAAATAATAGTAATCTTATTTTGAATAGATATATACAAAACTATTTCCTTTGGAAATATATCGATAAAATGGCCGAAAACCATTTTGTCAATAATTGGCTCTATAATAGTAAAACGTCGCATACAGAGTTGGATACATACACTTAATTTTATAATCTAGCAAGAATATGAAATAAAATCGATTATTTTATTTTAGAAAAATAAAATGTATTTATGTCACCACCAATAATGGCATCGTATTTAAATAATGATTTATGAATTTAAATTGAGATTTAATGATTTAATAATTCTTATAATTATCCAGATAATTGTTTTAAAATGATGATATTTCATTTTAAATAGTTATAAAGTGATAATAAATCATTTGTAATAATTTCATAAAGATATATATTTAATTTAAAAATATAAGAAAATTCATATCGCTCTATTGATAAAATAGCTTTTTTAGAAATAATTGTTAATATTAATTTATATGGTTTTATAAATAAAATGTGATCGTTTTAATTAGTTAAAAATGATAAGAAATTCATTTTCAAATTTTGTTTACATTTATATGTAATTTAAAATATAAGTGAAAATGTGGCCAGAAATAGGTTTCCCAATTTTCAACGATTTAACGAATAGAAGTCGTTCAAAGGTTGTTGCAACCTTATTAACATATTATGCACACATATATAACATACATTTATACACTTTAACTTACACATAAGCATGCATACATGCACACAAACATATATATGAGAAATATATAAGATATTTCTTAGTTTCTTAAGCCTGAAGCAAACTCAAAGTCAACCAAGTAGCCACAAGTACACACACACACGGACAAGCACATGGGTTCACCCATGTGAACATTACTTCGGCCGAACCTATAGGAGAGGAGAGGAGAGGAGTGTGGGTCAAGGGCAAAATGGTAATTACACCTTTATATATTTGTTCCAAAATTTCTCCTATAAATACCCATACACTCTCTCACATTTTTACACCATATTCTTATCATCTTCCCCGCCACTTTCAAGCTTTTTTCATGACTTCAATGCTTAGCAAAGTAATGGAAAAATATTTGGCAAAAGATAATTAAAAATTATATAATGTGTGTGTGTGTTAGTAAAACCACCTCAAAACTATCATAAAAGTCTTCCCCTACCTTTCTAATACCCACGAACATCCTCCTTTTTCCCCTAGGCTTAGACTACTTCCTTTAATCATGGCCGTGAGAAACCTAGGGTGGGCCAGGCCCATTCAAGGTCAAAGAGTTCGGTTCCGTGGAGTTTTAAGCAATCGTAGCGAAGCTATAGTCAATTTTAGATTAGCCCGAGGGAAAAATGAAGGTGGTAAAACTCCTAAACTATAGTAATATATACTATTAGATGATATATATGTTTGGATATGGTTGTTAATAGTGGTTGCTTAATATGGATATTGAATATTTTTGCAAGTCATGTTAATACACGTCGATAATCACAAAGGAAATCACTTTCCTTTATTGAATAAAATGGTGAATATGGAATGTTAAACCTCTTTAAAATGGTTTAAAAATGAGTTTGAAATGTTTTATATACATATGAAAGTGTTTCGGTGAAGCTTGAAAAATAATTGGAAATTGAGTCAAAAATTGGTGCATCGCATAACGGTAGTTCGCGATTTCGCGCCGTAAAAGCCAAACAAGTATATAGAATGGAATATAACTCGGAATTCTTCAAGATAAGAATTTGCCAAACTATTATATCCATAGTTTTCAAACAAAGAAAGAAAATCGAGATTTCGATAAGTAAATTTTGAAATATGAGAAAAACAAGTTTTTTGAAAAATCGCGGTTTTACAATTCGGAATCCATAAAAGGATTTCTTTAAAAATGATAATTTTTAATTGTTTAAAAATATGAAATAAATTCTAAATATCTTTTAAAATGTTTTAAAAGTGATTTGAGTTATAAAAATGAATTTTCAAATGATAGAAAAGTCGTTTTGATCAATATAGCTTAAAAAACACTTTCTGTAGCACTATTTTCGCAGCACTTTTCTATAACTTTAGAAATATAGTTTTAAACGCAAGCATTCTTTTCCAAATCTTTTGTAAATGTTTTTAAATGATTAATTAAGTATTTTAAAGGTGATTTGAAGGATTTATGGAATAATTAAATGAATGTTAAATGATTTAGAGTTGATCAAATAACTTGACCACCTTATGGGTGAAAGAGAGATAGTGTCTAGGCTTGAATTTGGAAAATCAGTTTCGTACTCTCCCTGGCTATTCGTACTGGCCCGACGGAGAGGATACTAAATTTTATTTACTTGGATCAAAATTTTCCAAAGTATAAAGGATATGATTTCTAAATATAAATAACTTGGATTTTATAGAGATGTTCTACTTGTACTTAGTGTTAAAGCCCGAAGAGGGAACTCGTACTATTCATGGAATTTAAAAGGTGATTTCGCTATTATTCCATCCATAGTACTTTTTGGATATGGGAATTGATATTGAGTAGAATTGAAATGATTTCTAGAGATTCTGCTCACTTAATATTTACTGGTTTTGGATTAATATCCTAGATAACATGGTTTTAACTCAATCAAAATTTGAGGTTTTGAATTAAGAAATCTTTATTAAGATTTAAATGAAATAATTTGGCAAAAATTTCCTAAATGAAAATTGAAATAATGTAGAATTATTCCAAGATTTAAATAAGATTTTAAATAATCAAAGAATTTGATAAATGAGGTTTAATGATTCTGTATATACCGGAAAGAATGTTTTAAAAAAAATATCTTTAGAGGATATTTTGATAAAAAGAAATTATTCAATCAAAGAATAATTCCCTATTCAGTTAACATCTTTTTATCGATGATTGGTTCGAAGGAGCGAGGTCGAATTTGGGTGATTCCTATCCGAAGACCACTTCGAATCAATTTACGTATTCGAAGTAAATACATGGAGATGATTTGGAAGATGGAATGTAGGGCTACTTGTCACTGACCCTCGGGGGAAATTTCCCATATCATATTATGTGGCAGTAGTTCTTCATTTGAGATCTTCGATGCAAGGACTTCTCGGTACTAATCCTAGGGATAATTCCTTACAGAATGTGGTAGGAGAGTGCCTTCGGTTTGTCCTGTTCCTAGACAACTTGTATGGATGAATGTCTTACATTTCATTTATAATTACATAAATTGATCTATATGAACGTATCATCTGTTTGGTGGTGAAGAAGGCAACTTCTCTTAGCATAATACCCTTTTCCTAAGATGTACGAGCTCAGGAGTTATACATTTGTAGAAATCAGTTGTGTGACCATGGAATGGAAGTGTGACATTCAAAGTGGGATGTGCTATGTGAAAGGTAATCGCTACCTTGGGCCTCATCACGCGGTAATGGCTTAAACAGGGTATGTCGTAAGGCTAAGTGGGTCACACCCATTAGGGTATGGTCATCACCTTTCTAGATAACCCTTTATATTTCGGGTATGTGGTGTATGCTATGAGACATCTCGGATAGGACGGTAATGACCAGGGTGATGTCATATTCGGTTTCCATCTAGGCCATGTATGAGTGCCGAATAGGGATAGACCGGTCCTGCCAGTTGCGGAGGATTGTTTGTGTATCCTCGATACATTCCTATAGAAATGTACTGTATAGAAGGTAGTCCCTTACTTGCCATTGTATTAAAATCCATTCTCCAATAAGTGCCTTCGGACTTAGTTGTAAACCTATTATGTCGTCAAATTTAACCTATGTAACAATTTCAGCTATTTGAGTATATTTACTTGAAAAGTGTTTTCAAAGAAAGTCATTAAAAATAATATCAAATGATTTTACATAGAAAATGTTTTGGTTATCATAAGGTAAAAACACATTCCGTGTTTATGTGTTGCGTGGTCTTATGAGATACCTTTTGTTTTCAAAATGCGTATTTTGAGTTTCTCACCAGTCTTATGACTGGCCTGGAGTTTATTTTCCTTTTCCCTTAAACTCTGGGTGCCCTAATTTTCCCGGGCAGCCTAGTGGTCAGGATTAGTTAGAAGAAATCTGGATGGAGCCTAAAGTAAGGAGTCAGAAGATTCTTCCGAAGATTGCTATCCATTTCCACCACACTCATGTACTATTGTATTCCGCATTTGTAAGGATAGATATTTATATCTGTCCATTTTTAACTTTGATAAATGTATTTAAATTTCCGCTGTAAAGATTATATGTTGAAATAATATATGTTATTCCCTTCATGTGAGATTCTATTCTGTCATTATTTTCTTTTTTACCCTTGATAATCCGCCTCCCCGACACTTGGATTTGCAGCTCGTGAGTACCGAGGATGTATTAGTGTCGATTTCCAAGAGTCGAAGAAATGGGTTCTCACATTTGGTATCAAAGCTTAGGTTGAACGAACACCTTGGCTTTGGTAGGGTAAAGTCTCATTGGAGATAGGGTTAGTAATGCCCTAGGATGAGTAACTTATTAAAGATAGGGTTAGTAACACCCTAGAATGAGTTTGAGTATATATGAGTGCGTATTTGTTAATGTTATATACAAATGATTTTGGTTTTGAAAATTTATAAATGAAATAATTTTACCTAGGACTATATTTTTGAGATATGATTAAATTTTTATAAGCGATGAAAATAAATTTAGTGAAATTTTCAAAGAATTTTTTGAAGGATAAACCATTTTTGTCATACAAAGAATTTTAAATAGTAAAAGCTATCTTTAGAAATGGACCTCGAGTCATTTTCTAAGTATTGATCGAACCTTGGATTGAGGAAAGTGATACCAAGCGACTAGTAAACCTCTCTATCTAAAAAATGAGTCATGCCTAAGTAGAAGGATATAAATAACTCAACATGAGAATAAGTTAGATTAAGAAAATTACCTATTGCATATATCTAAAGAAATGTTGTTTACATTATAGGAACCATGTGGAGGAAATTACTCCAAAGTAGAGACTTCCAAAGCAAATTGGGGCGAGAAGGACAACCTCATTATTCTCTCTAGTGACGAAGAGGAACAATCGAAATATCCACCTACCAATGATGGGTTCCCAATTGAGAAAAAGCATGCCTCACACACTTGAAGGGGTGAGAGATGGATATCCAATGGCTGGAATGCTCATACCACCCATGGCTCCAGAAATAATTATAATTTCTAGTAATGACGAACCCGCACAGGCCTCAGAAAGAGATTGTATAACGAATCCTGCTAGCTTCGCATTAGAACCTATAGAAGAGGTGGAACCCATAGAAGAAGTGTCAGAACCCATGGAAGAAGAGTCGGAACCCATGGAAGAAGAATCAGAACTGATGGAAGACCCAAATGCCATAATATCCAGCGAATGTAGCAATGTGATATGGGATTTGGATGGAGAGAATATTGTGTGGCAAGAAGAATCATCCAGTTCCTACATAAAATGGGACGAAGTGGAGAGCAACAATGAAGAAATAGCGGAAGAAGAAGAAGGAGTTGAAGAGTTCGAAAATCCTTGGTAAGTGGGTGTGCAAGGCTTCGAAGAATTGGAAGAGGGTAGGGTATTCCCAAGAATACCGGTTGGTATGGGACATATCCCATGGAACCAACCATGGCTACCCCAGGTTGAGGGAGAAATGCAACCGGAAGAAGACGTCAACAAGGCCGACAATGAGCTAGAAAGTAATAAGGAAGGAGTTGGAGAAGTTTTTATAGATCTTAGGTACTGGAGCCAGCCATCAGCATCAGATAGGAGTAAAAGAGATGTTGGGTAGGGTACATAAGGGTAGCTCTATTATATATATAGTAGTTCGGCTGGGATGTTGTTTTGATCAGTATTTTGTATAGTATCAGTGTTGGGGAGGGAGTTTTCCTTTTGACCCAAGTTTAAATTGAAATGATGAATATAAAAGTATGGAAATATATAATATGATATTTTTTTTCAACTTCGCATTTATATGAATCTTTTAATGAGAAATCTTGAGGGAAGAAGTAAGAAAAATTTAAATGAAGGATTTTTTTATGAAGAGGAAATGGTATTATGAAATAATTAAAAGGCTTGAAAGCAGAATCTTTCAATAAATAATCTAGAGAAAATCAAAGATAAGAGAAATTACAATATATATATTAAAGAAACATTAAGTTTTAACTAAAAAAGGAAGTTTATGGTAATTTATCAGTTTAATGAAATATTTTGAAAACCATTTTTTTTTCCAGAAACCATTAAGATATGTTTTAAGATGTGTTATTTATCTTTTGAAAAGAAATGTGTTTTTTTAAGTAAAAATATTTGGAAATAAAAATGTAAAATGGATATGTATAAAGTATCTTCATAAAAGTTTGAATAAAGAATGAAAATGTATGAAATGTTTTCATATGAGGTATGTGGATTATTTTGTTACAAAAATTTAATCTAAGATTCGAGTACAGAGTTTTGAGGTGTTTACACCGGTCTGAAAAAGAATTTATCACTTGATTCTTGACGATGAACATTGATGAGGATTTGTGGTTGGATACTTGAGTTTTCTATCATAGTTGAGAGCTATGCAGGGAAAAGCTAAAGTTCTGATCAGAAAGCCTGGTCAGAGTCTGCACTAGAGGATCGAGGGATCAATACTAGATCAGAAGTAAAGTTATGATTTCGAATAGAAGATTGAATCAAATATTGTGTACGGATGATTAATGTACATCGTATGGGTATAGGTTTAAAAATAAATATTTTGGGCAAACACCTTTAGGTTTTTGTTTTGAGTAATTTCAGGAAAATTTTTTTTAAGGGGGGAAGTCTGTAACAACCTGCAAATTTATCACTTTGATAAATTATATTTATTTTTAAAATTATTCAAATAAAAGGTTGATAATACAAATAATATTGTTTTGAGTGATAATAAATAATAGTAATCTTATTGTGAAAAGATATTTACAAAAATATTTCCTTCGGAAATATATCGATAAAATAGCCAAAAACTGTTTTATCAATAATCGGCTCAGTAATAGTAAAACGTTGCGAAAGAGCTGGATACATATGCTTATTTTTATAATTGAGCAAGAATATGAAATAAAATCAACTATTTTATTTTTGAAAAATAAAATGTATTTATGTCATCACCAATAATGGCATCGTATTTAAATAAAGATTTATGAATTTAAATTGAGATTTAATAATTTAATAATTCATATAATTTTTTAAATAATTCTTTTAAAATGATAATAATTCATTTTAAATAGTTATAAAGTGATAATAAATCATTTGCAATAATTTCATAAAGATATATACTTAGTTTAAAAATATAAGAAAATTCGTATCGCTTTACCGATATAATAGCGGTTTTTGTAAATAACTATTAATATTAATTTATATGGCTTTATAAATAAAATGTGATCATTTTAATTAGTTAAAAATGAAAAGAAATTCATTTTCATATTTTGTCTACATTTATATGCAATTTAAAATATTTGTGAAAATGTGACCGGAAATCGGTTCCCGATTTTCAACGATTTAACGAATAGAAGTCATTCAAAGTTTGTTGCAACCTTATTAACATATTATGCACACATATATAACATACATATATACACTTTAACTTACACTTAAACATGCATACATACACACACACACATAGATATATATATATATATATATAAGAAATATATAAGATATTTCTTAATTTCTTAAGCCTTAAGCAAACTCAAAGTCAACCAAGCACACACACATGGAAAAGCACATGGGTTCAACCATGTGAACATCACTTCGGTCGAACCTAGGGGGAGGAAAGGGGTGTGGGTCAAGGGCAAAATGGTAATTACACCTTTAGATATTTGTTCCAAAATTTCTCCTATAAATACCAATACACTTTCTCACATTCTTACAACACATTCTTATCATCTTCTCCTCCACTTTCAAGTTTTTTCATGGCTTCAATTCTTAGCAAAAGAGAACTAAAAATTATATTGTATTATATATATATGTTAGTAAAACCACCTCAAAACTATCATCAAACTCCTCCCCTACCTTTCTAATACCCACGGTCACCCTCCTTTTCCCCCTTGGCCGAGCCTTCTTCCTCTCATCATTAAAGCCGTGAGCACCCGAGGGTGGGCCAAGCCCATTCAAAGTTAAAGAGTTCGGTTTCGTGGAGTTTTAAGCCATCGTAGCGAAGCTATAGCAAATTTTAGATTAGCCCGAAGAAAAAATGAAGGTGAGAAACTCCTAAACTGTGACACCCCGCCTTTATACCCCCGCTAGACAAGAACACTACGGTGTAATGCTGTCGACTAGCACGGAGAATAAGGCTGTTGAGGAGCGACCATCCGTGTAATTTCTTCGAGCGAGCACCGATATGTCAGATAGTATAGAGGAAATCCATCATACCGATTCAAACTCAAAGCTATCACACAATGGCTATATATAATCTTTGGAAACAAACATAGAAGTAAACATAACATAAATCAGTCACAGACATCCATATACCAAAAGGCGGAAAAAGATATGAATATATATATAACACATGAAAGTGTACATCAGAGTAGTGGTCGGAAAGATCCACGATAATACAAAAGAATAGCAGCACGTGCTACACAAAAGAATAAGTACACAACATAGAGTCTATATCTCAAATGTGTACATCCAAAAACTACTAATCTAAGTAGTTAGCCAAAAGTCAGAATAATCCTGAAGAGAAGTCAAGCAGAAGCACCTGTAACATCTCGGTCTGACCCGAGTAATATTTATAAGAAAATAATAAACGGATCGGTTTAGCTATAAATATCAGATGATATGGTATAAACTAAAAGACATGGCATGAACATGTAATAACTATAATGGCATACTACTATAAGTATGTAAATGATAATCAACAAGAGATTAATCAATATCACAAGAATCTTCTCAAAGATAAAATAGGGTATCATACCCAAAACTTGTATTCATAACAAGTCAATGACACACGAATTCACCAATGCACAAAAACTGATATCATATCAATGAAAAATCATGAAAATTGGTGAAGCACAAATTCCAGAAATCATCACAAGAAATCCAGAAATCACATAAAAAAGGGGGGAGGCCTATCACAAGAACGGGAGTATGAAAACTCACCAACGCGCGTAACACATGAACGAGAAGCTATCTCATGGAAGCTATCCATTAAATTTTGACACACGAACGGCCCGAAGACCATGGGGCGCTACCCCAATATGTGATGGTGAAACATCACACAAACGGGGTTTAGTCTCCCTCGTAGACAAAGAGACATCGCTCAATCGCTAGTCTAAATCACAAAAATGATCGTCATGATCATAAAGAAGTGTCAATTACACTAAGCCAGTAAATATATGAGTTTAGCTTCATGTCCCATAACCACTAGCTTAACTTAAATATTTACGAACAAACTGTAGATCTTCACTAGAAAATTGTCACAAAAAGGTTCAATCGAACAAGTCCAAGAGCTAACGGACGAAGTGAACGCAAGTGTTTCATACCACTCGTTTTACTAAGTCGTTTAATTCGATTTCTCATCCGAGTGAAGTAAAGGCTTGTATATACTAATAGGTTGGAAAACGGTTTAGGAAAAAGAACTTTGTAATAAAATAGAGTTGAAATCGCTTTGATGGAAGAGTTTTGATATTTACTACTAGTATTGAAACCTTCGTATTTTTAAAGTGACAAATCACAAATATGATTGTAGAAACAATCTATCACAAAAATTCACATTCGAAGACGTGAACAAAATCCAAGGAAATTAGCTCAAAATGCATCAAAATGGAAGTTCTGTTGAATGTTTTTCAGATAAGATCGCCTACGGAGGGGGGTCCAGGGGGGTGGCAACCCCCTAGGTGGGGGTGTGGGGGCAACGCCCCTGCTACGGTACGACCTAAGTGAAGACAAGCGGACTACGACCTAAAGGAAAATGAGGTCTAACGACCTAAGGGTTCACGCGACCTAACACAATGGCCGAGCGACCTAACTGGAGTTAAGGGAGGCGAGCAACTTAAGGTCCAACGACCGACGACATAACAGAGTCGAGCGACCTAAAAGCACACGACCTAACTAGCAAAGGAGATTAAGGTCGGTAACGACTTACGACTTACGAAATGGAGGGTGAACGACTTAACAAGGTTCACGACCTAAAGGGGGTCAACCCAACGAGTTATAGGTCTAACGACCTATCAGTTTAAAGGTCATGCGACCCAAAAACCACGCGACCTACTTTAACAGAAGCCTAGGTCGGAGACGACCTACGAGATAAACCAGGCCGACTTAGTGGACGAGCGACCTAAGGTAAATGGTCCAACGACCTAACTCGAACGACTTAGTAGGAGCTTAGGTCGGAGACGACCTACGAGATAAACCAGGACGAGCGACTTAACGTTTGCCTAGAGATTATAGGTCGGAAACGACCTATGACTTAAGTCCAGGCGACTTTTCCCACGCGCGCGCCACGAACCCGATCGACCTAAGGGTCCAGAACGACCTAAGGCTGGAAATTCACCAAAAACGCTAAAACGTGGAGTTTTTCGCCAATCCATTCCAAACCAAATGCAAATGTGTATGTTAAAGTGATAGGGAACCATTCCCAACAGTCCAATGACAGTTATAGGCAAGATGTGAGATCAAAAATCTCACCTTTTCACTAAAATGAATGAAGATGGAGATTGAAAGCAAGTAGAAGCAATCCAAAGTTTGAATCCACTATCTTCTTCTTGAATTTGGAGTTGAATGTCGGGTTTGAAATTGAATTTGAGCTTGGAGTTTTAATTTCCCTTTCCCACCACCATTTTTGACAAAGCTTGAAGTGTTTTGACAAAGTGAGGAAGAGGGTTGGGCTGAACTAAAGAAGGTGCAGTCCAAACCAAAGTCAAAGGCGGGAAAAGTGTCGAAAATTTCACTATCTCCAAACATATCGAAGTTTACACTCAAAAAGATCGCAAATGTCATTTTGAACTCAATGGGAGTGGTCTCGGGTCCTAATTTGACGGTATGCAAAAAGTAGCTTTTCGGACTAACATCCGACTAATGATAAAATATTTAAATATAAAATCGATAAATATGCGGGTTGTTACATAAACTATAGTAATATATACTACTATATTATATATATGTTTGGATATTGTTGTTAATGATGGTTGTTTAATATACATGTTGAATATATTTGCAAGTCGCGTTAATACACGTCGATAAACACAAAGGAAATCACTTTCCTTTACTGAATAAAATGGTGAAT
This sequence comes from Allium fistulosum, assembly GCA_030737815.1. Lineage (NCBI taxonomy): Eukaryota > Viridiplantae > Streptophyta > Magnoliopsida > Asparagales > Amaryllidaceae > Allium > Allium fistulosum. The sequence continues at coordinate 699,079,230 of CM060904.1, forward strand.
ATGGAATGTTAAACCTCTTTAAAATGGTTTTAAAATGAGTTTGAAATGTTTTATAAACATATGAGAGTGTTTTGGTGAAGTTTGAAAAGTAATTGGAAATTGAGTCAAAAATAGACGCGTCACGTAACGGTAGTTCTCGATTTCGCACCGTAAAATTCAAACAAGAATTTGGAATGGAATATAGCTCGGAATTCTTCGAGATAAGAATTTTCCACACTATTATATCCATAATTTTCAAATAAAGAAAGAAAATTGAGATTCGGATAAGTAGATTTTGAAATATGAGTAAAACAAGTTTTTGGAAAAATCGTGGTTTTGCAGTTCGAAATCCGTTAAAGGATTTCTTTGAAAATGATATTTAAAATTGTTTTAAAATATGAAAGAAATTCTAAAAATCTTTTAAAATGTTTTAAAAGTGATTTGAGTTATAAAAATAAATTTTCAAATGTAGAAAAGTCATTTTGATCAATATAGCTTAAAAAGCACTTTCTGTAGCACTTTTTTCGTAGCACTTTTCTTTAACTTTAGAAATATAGCTTTCAACGTAACCATTCTTTTCCAAATCTTTTGTAAATGTTTTTAAATGATTAATTAAGTATTTTGAAGGTGATTTGAAGAATTTATGGAATGATTAATGAATGTTAAATTATTTATAGTTGATTAAATGACTTGACCGCCTTATGGGTGACAGAGAGATAGTGTCTACGCTTGAGTTTGGAAAACAAGTTTCATGCTCTCCCTGGCTATCCAGACTGGCCCGATGGAGGGGATAGTAAATCTGATTTACTCTGATCAAAATTTTCCAATGTATAAAGGATATGATTTCCAAATATAAATAACTTGGAGTTTATGGAGATGATCTTCTTATACTAAGTGTTAAAGCCCAAAGAGAGAACTCGTACTATTCGTGGAATTTAAAAGGTGATTTCGCCATTATTCTGCTGATAGTACTTGTTGAATACAGGAATTGATATTGAGTATAATTAAATGATTTCTATAGATTTTGCTCACTTAATATTTACTGGTTTTAGATTAACCTCTTAGATAACATGGTTTTAATTCAATCAAAGTTTTAGGTTTTGAATTAAGAAATCTTTGTTAAGATTTAAAAGAAATGATTTGGAAATATTTTCCTAAGTGAAAATTGAAATTATTTAGAATTATTCCAAGATTTTAAAAAGATTTTAAATAATCAAAGGATTTGATAAATGAGGTTTAATGATTCCGTATATACCAGAAAGAATGCTTTAAAAATATGTATCTTTAGAGGATATTTTGATAAAAAGAAATTATTCAATCAAAGAATGATTCCCTATTCAGTTAACATCTTTTTATCGATGATTGGTTCGAAGGAACTGGGGTCGGATTTGGGTGATTCATATCCGAAGATTACTTCGAACCAATTTACGTATTCGAAGTAAAGACATGGAGATGATTTGGAAGATGGAATGTAGGGTTGCTTGTCACTGACCCTCTGGGGAAAATTTCTCAAATCATATTATGTAGCAGTAGTTCTTTATTTGAGATCTTCGATGCAAGGACTTCTTGCTACTAATGCTAGGGGTACTTCCCAACAGGATGTGGTAGGAGAGTGCCTTCGGTTTGTCCTGTTCCTGGACAACTTATATGGACGAATGTCCGACGTTGCATTTCTAATTACATAACTGATCACTATGAACGTATCATCTATTTGGTGGCGGAGAAGGCAACTTCTCTTATCTTAACACCCTTTCTTGAGACGTACAAGCTCAGGAGTTATACGTTTGTAGAAATCAGTTGTGTTACCATAGAATGGCAGTGTGGCATTCAAAGTGGGATGTGTTATGTGAATGGTAATCACTACCTGGGGCGTCATCACCCGGTAATGGCTTAAACATGGTATGTCGTAAGGCTAAGTGGGCCCCACCTATTAAGGTATGGTCGTCACCTTTCTAGATAACCCTCTATATTTCGGGTATGTGGTGTATTCTCGGATAAGTCGATAACGACCGGGGTGATGTCATATTCGGTTTCTATACAGGCCATATATGAGTGCCAAATAGGGATAGACCGGTCTTGCCAGATGCAAAGGATTGTTTGCGTATCCTTAGTACATTCCCCTAGAGATGTACTGTATAGACGGTAGTCCCTTACCTGCCATTGTATGGAAATCCATTCTCTAATAAGTGCCTTCAGACTTAGTTGTAAACCTATTATGCCATCAAAGTTAACCAATGTAAAAATTTCGTCTACTTGAATATATTTACTTGAAAAGTGTTTTCAAAGAAGGTCATTAAAAATAATATCAAATAATTTTATGTATCAAATGTTTTGGTTATCATATGGTAAAAACCCATTCCGTGTTTATGTGCGGCGTGATCTTATGAGATACCTTTTGTTTTCAAAATGTGTATTTTGAGTTTCTCACACCGGTCCCATGACTGACCCGGAGTTTATTTTTCTTTTCTCTTAAACTCTAGGTGCCCTAATTTTCCCAGGCAGCCTAGTGGTCAGGATTAGTTAGAAGAAATCTGGATGGAGCCCGAAGCGTGGAGCTAATTGATTCTTCCGAAGACTATTATTTGTAACATCATGATATTTTCAACCATTCACATCCATATATGTCGGACTTAAATTGCTCAAAATATCAGATTGTTTATTTAAATTTGGCAAAACTCAGTATATACAGTAAATAAAATAATCACAGAATCACAGACATAGAGTAATATAATAATAATGCAGCAGAAACAAAAGAATAGTAGTTCATGAAGCTACTATATATATATAACAGAGTTAAATAAGATACAACAGAGGTCTCGAATACATAGATGTCTCAATACAATAGTCAAATACAAAATCTGAATACATCACTGGAATCAACTAAATAACTGAAAGCAGAATCGATAGATGGATCTCCAAGCGAAGCTCCAACTCCAAAGGTGAGTCTCGAATACTGGTACACTCAGTCTGACCCGAGCGTAAAGCAAAACACAAAACACTCGAGTCAGGATCAACATTCTTATATCAATAAATCCAACTCAAGTGAAATATCAACTGAAATAAAGTAACTTAAAGGATGTTTGCGATACCCATCCTCTAAGGATCCGTTAAACTATCTACTATGTAGTAATATACGCTATTATAATAATTTTTAAAGTAAAGTAAACTATTAAAGCGTTAAGGCGTTACCCATATCCCCCTTAACACATTTTATAGTGCCAATAATCTATACAGTACCGTAATACCCCATAAACTGGGGCTACCAGAGGATACTCCATAGGTACGACACAAATCAAACTCGTAGTAAAGCACGCTAGGGTAGGTGACACGGCACAACTAGGCAATGCCAGGGTAGATATACCAATTACACTTTCGGCCCGGTAGTAATGCAGAGCCGCAACTGTAACGCCCCACTCCGAGAGCCTCATTAACAAAGGGTATTATATGGATAATACCGTCTGCTAATGCGGACAATAGAGTATAATGGAAGCGACCATGTGTAGTCTTACTTTAACTATCTACTGAACACGCCGAAAAGTGGTTTTCATCATCTCATGTGGTTCGACAAGTTCAATAAATACTTAAAGCAAAACTACAATGGCTATAGGATCTATCAGAACAAAATGTAACAACTCAAATGTAATAAACATCACAGAACAGTGGATCATCATAAACACATATACTGATACATAACAGAGTATACAAAATGATACATGTCAAGTGGTATAGCAAACCATAATATACAGACGAGTTCACAAGAATACATATCAGAGTTACAACAGATAAGGACTACACAAAAAGCTAAGACAAAACGAGCTAGCGGAATAGTCCATGCGGAAGCAAAAGAGGCTAAGTCCAAAAGCACCTAACCTGAAACATCTCGGTCTGACCCGAGTATAAAATACACGGGTCAGTCTAGCTAAACAAATCAGTTAGATAAACTGATCAACAATAAACCTGCAAAATCGTACAGAGTATAACAAATATCTCTAAGGGAGATACACAATCATCTAGAAAAAGATGAACATAACAAAACAAGCCTCATATCATCGGCATCTCAACAAACAAAGGATATCATATCCCAAATCAAGCCAAAAGGCAAATAACAAATACCAATAAAGGTATACAAGTTCCACTAGATGATCGCTACATATCATGTGGCTCAAAAAGACCAACACCGAAGGGCGATGCACTAGGGAATATAAATATCAATCAAAACAACAAAAGGTTGCTCGAGCTCAGTACTGTATAAACAAGGATCCATAAGCCCGAAGGCTCCAAACCCAAATATCACCCATGCGGCTCAAAAAGACCAACATCGGAAGCGATACTATAGGGCAACAAACCCGAAGGCACAAACCCGAAGGCACATACCCGAAGGCAACAAACCTAGGGAGACTGTCCGAAGACACTATCCCAAAGGCAACAAACCGTAGTGGTGAAGGTCCGGAGGCCCAGTACTGGACACCACTAACTGGCGGAATGTGTCATAACTCTCGAAAAGGAACCCGAAAAGTGTTAACGTATGTCCCATAACCACTCGTTCGCACTAAACGGTTTACTATCCATTAGCCAATTTCACACTCAAAGCATTACAAAGTTTACCTCATGTCATCGGTAAACCAGACACAAAGGTCAAAACGATCAATCGAATAGGTCGGGGACTAATCGGAAAGGTGAACGCGTGGATTCATGGTCCGTGTTTTACCTAACCATTTAATCTCCTTTCCACTTTGTTCGAAGTGCAAAATCATGTGTGTTTAAATAGAAATTTATAAAGCGGAGAAGGGAGCTTTTAATACGATTTAGAGGGATCATTTATAAAACTCGTGAATGAAGTCAAAAGTAAGTCATCAAAGCCAAAGATGCAATAACAACCATTAAAAACCAACTTGAATCGATAAAATTTGGAAAATCAAACAAAACGAACAAAAATAGGCAAAACAGCCAAAACAGGAGCAGGTCGGTCGGCCGGCTACAAGGCTCGGTCGACCGGACACTGTCCTGGAAAAATTCTCAGGAAGCAGGTCGGTTGACCGGACTTCCTGGGTCGGTCAGCCGGAGCCTGAATTCCTGCACTCCCAAAACAGAGGCAGGGAAGTGCTCAGGTAGCAGGTCGGTCGACCGGACCCTACGTTCGGTCGGCCGGAGCCTGTTTTTCAGCACTTCTTGCCCTATCAAATGAAATGCTAATTCTTTCCAAATCAAAGCAATAGCACATGAATACTTGTTAGGAATTCATACTCAACATCAATGATAGATATACACATAGATGTGAGATAAAAATCTCACCTTTTTACCCAAAACAAAGAAGAAGAGGCTCAATTGCAAAGAGAAGATCAACCACTCACTACTTCAACTCAACAAGCTTCAATCTAAGATCAAAACAAGTATTTCCTAAGTTAGGGTTTAGGAAACTTTCTGAAATTGAAGGAGAAAGAGTTGGAGAAGATGAAGAGGAGGCTTATCAATGGCTTCTATTTGATTTTGGAGCAAGGATTCGAGTTTGCAAGGAGAAACTAGGGCTTGGAATATCTAATTCCTCTTCCTTTCCACCATTTTCAGCTTTAGCTTGAGAAAAGAAATGAAATGAAGATGGAATGAAGAGAAGGAGCTGAGTTAGGGGGGTTAAGTGGGTTTAGTTAGCTAGTGGGCTGAACCCAACCCAAAACCCAACTAGAAAAAGTAGCAGATTTCGACATACTCCAAACATGTCGAAGCTTATACTCAAAAAGATCGCAAACGGCATTTTGAACTCAATGGAAGTGGTCTCAAGTCCCAATTCGACCGTTTGCAAAAAGTAGCTTTTCGGACTATAATCCGACAAACGACGTTATATTTAAATAAAATATTTAAATATACAACCGATAAATATGTGGGTTGTTACAGCAACAATCGCCCACCTCGAGCCATACTCCCGAATCAAGGGTGCGCACCAAATCAATCACAAAGTAATAGAATGGCATACGATGGAGTGTGTCCGATAAGAGGAGCTACCTCATTAGCCCGTCAGTTGCTCCTGTTTTAGCCACCTTATGCCAACTCACGGGAGTCGGGTCCACGTATATACCTCATATAGGATCGTCGCCACCATCCTACTTCATTCTAGAATCTCCATCGCATACACAGTTGTTAAAGTGGTTTTCGGTATCGACAGAGAGTATGCCCATATCTGATCCCGGTCTCTTTAACAACCAAACGTTATTATAACACCGTGGTCATTTCAAAATAGTTTATACTTCAAAACCCAAAATATCATTTCCATTTCAAAAACATATCAATACGATATCATTTCCATTTCAAAAATATTCACTTCCAAAATCATAGTACTTTCAAAGATATAATACTTTCGAAACCAAAACAATTTGAAATAATAATACTTTGGAAATCATAATACTTTGAAATTCATAACTTTGGAAATCATAACACTTTGAAATCATAACACTTTCCTTCAATAGTTTAGATATTAATAATAGTATATAAAATGACATAGTTTATAAAATAAAATAATTTATATAAAATAGTTATAAGTTAAAACAATTTATATTAAAATAATTAGTATATTTAAAATAGTTTATATTAAAAATAGTTATATTAAAAATAGTTATATAAAAAAATTGTTCATATTAAAAATAGTTATATTAAAAATAGTTTATAAATTAATTAAAATAGTTTTAAATATAATTTAAAATACTTTATATAATAAAATAGTTTCCTCAAATTTCACAAATCGATTCGACTCAACTCGGATTCCAAAATTCAAATTTAATCCAATCTCAAATCCTCAAATTTCAATTCAATTCAGTTTCTCAATAAACCATTGCAAATTATCGATTTCAAATACATATTTGAACCATAAAATAAGCCATTTCAATTTCAATATATTTAAATCTTTAAATATTCAATAACATCTAAATACAACTTCAATTTACAAATTTAAATAAACAAAATATCCCATTTCAATTTATGTAAATTTGAAATATTCATTTAAGTCGTTTTTAATCAAATTCAAGTTATAAAACATATCTTTAAATTTTCAAATTAAATAAATTTCAAATCAAACTTATTTAAGTAAAATTCTTAAATAAATATAATTTCAAATCAATTTCAAATTTATCTTTTCAACCTGAATCATTATAAACTCTATATTTGAAAATATATATTTTAAATAAATACTTAAACATATTATATATATCAACTTTAATAAATCTTAAAAATCAATATTTATTAAAACCATATACTTCTTTTCAAAACCATAGAAATCATTTCAAAATATTTATATATAGACCAACGGTGTCTGTATATAGTTCTCTACCCTATGGTCAAGTGATATGGATATTTATCGTTTCAATCCGTAATTTAAATATATACGAGTATATATCTTTTCAACCCGCAATCCCAAATTCAATTCAATGAAAATCTCTTGGGTTTATCAGTTCAACCCATAACGATTTTCTCCCATTCTACAGATCGTTCGGGTATGTAACATTTCAACCCATAGGAAATTCTATACTAACAGGAAACTTGCAGAGTGATAACAGATATGATAATAATATAACAGGCATATATCATCAATATAAATAATAGATAATGGTGTCGGATGTCACAGGTGAACAGATACAGATAATAGCATATAGATAGCAATGTAAATAACTAGCAGCAGTATATTTCAATTGTCGTTTCAATTGAAATCAAATTTAATAAATATAAGAACATTAATCGTGAGTGATTGCTCACCTTTCGAGGCTAGATAGGTTCGACAATGAAAATAGTTAAGAATCCATGCATGAATTTCAAAGCGAAGCAAGGTTGGCATGAATTTTAACGACAAAGCTGATAACAAGGAATTGATAAGAATAAATCAAAATTTGTTTGATAAAATTTAAATGAGATGTATATTATAAAAAATATTTTCCTTAAACCAAATATTAAACTTTAAAATACATATACATTTTTAAATCAATCTTAAATTTTAAACATATATATTGAAATCAAAATCTATATATATATATATATTTCAAAATCATTATTTCTTAACCCATTAACTAATATCAAAATATTAATATATATACCATATTCAAACCTATACAGACAACACCATATATAACTAATATAGGCAGATACATATAGACTATCATTTATATATAAGATAATCAGACATAGCTATATATATACTGTTATAAAACTTAACTATTCTCTTCTCTCTCTCTATATATATATATAAACTTGATAAGTTTGCAAACTGTACATTCAAACATAAACTTGTACATGCAACTGTAATATATAATTAACAAATACATACACTATATAAACTGTAAAACAGATTTGAACAAAAATACATTTTCTAATCATATAAGTAAACTATAAAATATATATAAAAGTAACTATATATATAAATGAACTATACACTATTATATACAACAACCCTAACCTGAAACATGTATTCTCGGCTACAAGTTTTAAACACCCTTTTTTTCTCAAAATATATGTATATGTATATATATAAAACTTTAATACTAAACAAGAAAAAAACAGATTATATAGATACCATTATAAAATAAATATATACATATATCAAAACCAAATTCTAGCATAGGCACTTTGTTAAATATAGACATAACTCACCGACCACAAATATATAGCTTAGTTGTCCACATATTTTCCCAACAGAATTATATACATGCGTGTATACATGAAACTTTGAAATATATACCTGATTTAACTAAAGTACAAAATATCAATATATATAAATCTTATGATAGAAAATGTAAACTAATATATATGTAAACCTTCAACATACTTTTAAACCCAATATAGTTATAAATATATATATATATTACTGTAAACAAAACAAATGTAAACACATTTAATACATATAATATAAGGTACCATAACAGTCTTATATAAATTATATATACTCACTGACGTAAAGTAAGAGGGGTTGCAAGATAAGTTGTCGAGGAAGAGCTTTGTGTGCATGCTTGAGTGGGTGAGGTTGGAAGCAAGATCAGGAGAGAGAGAGAGGAGTTGTGAGCTGCTCGGTGTTGCTACAGAAAGATGGAGCCGAGCATAGCAGGTTATGGTGAGGAGGGAGGTGCGTTGGCTATGCGTGGCGGTCAGTGGGTACGCAGGGAAAGAAGTGGTGATCGGTCGACCGAATAAGAGGAGGAAGTTGATGGGTCTCGTTTAGCAAGCTGGGGAAAAAAGAAATGTTGCAGGTGGAAGAGTTTGGAATCAAACTTTAAGATGTAAATATTATTTCGTTAAAAATGAATAGTAGCTGAAATTTTTTGAAACCAATTAAAACCAAAAGGCATGACTATTGAAATCTGGAATACTAATAGTCAATGGTTATTAGCATTACCTGATGGACAAACGAACGGCCACAGGGTATCCAAAAGGTTTAAACGGTACCGATATAGGTAGCTGTTTTTCGCAAATTCCGCTGCTTACCGAACTTCAAAACACAGAATTGAATATACCACAGAAATCAGCACAACGAGACGATCAAAACGGTATATAGATATCAGTGGTGCAATATATATTGTAAATAGATAAGCTTTGTTCTAAATTTAATAAATAAAGGCATGTTTTCTAATTTTAATATTTTTGGTAATTTGGAAATTTGATTTAATTTAATATTAAATAAATAACCATATGATTTTAAAATACTTAAGATAAAAGTTTATCTGTTTAAAATAATTTTAGCCTAAGTTTAGATTTAAACAAGAAAGGTTGTTTTTTTCTTTTTAAATATAGTTTGTTTAAATAAGTAATTTATTAATAAAGAGATAGTTTCTTTTATAAATTATTTAAATTTAACAATGAGTTATATTTTAAGTAATATTAATAATGTAATATCTTTACAAATGAGGTTTTTATACAAATTGTTATTGTAATTAATTCCTTAAATTACTTTTATTAAGTAATTATACTTAAACATTTTCACAAATGATTATCTTTAATTAATTAATCTAATTAATTATTAAAATTATCATATTAATTAATTATTAAACAAATCTTAAGTTAAAGACCTTCATTAACTATTAACAATTCTTAATTTCTTTTCTTAAGAATTTAAACTTAGATTAACCGGGTCAATCCGTGACTTCAAGAATAAGATCGATGCAGAATCCAAAGGCAACTCGACATCTGATCGATAGAATTCGGGCATAGCAAGAGATAGCAGCATCGTAAACCGGGAGCTATGGGGTTTCACTCTTTTACAAATCATCTTATGGAGCTATGGGGTGCTCCGGAATCAAAGAAACACGAATAGGGAGAGACAATGATGGATTTTGGAACCGAGAGAGAGTTCCAAATTCAAAATAAACCGAGTCAAAGAGGAAGGAATTCAAACTCGAATGAAGGTGATTCTGTAATTAAATTTACTACATATGCTAAGTTTTTACTAAAACCAGAGCTCTGATACCACATGTAACATCCCGATATTTTCAACCATTCACATCCATACATGTCGGACTTAAATTGCTCAAAATATCATATTGTTAATTTAAATTTGGCAAAACTCAGCATATGCAGCAAATAAAATAATCACAGAATCACAAACACAGAGTAATATAATAATAATGCAGCGGAAACAAAAGAATAGTAGTTCATGAAGCTACTATATATATATAACAGAGTTAAATAAGATATAATAGAGGTCTCTAATACATAGATGTCTCAACAAAATAGTCAAATACAAAATCTAAATACATCACTGGAATCAACTAAATAACTGAAAGCAGAATCGATAGATGGATCTCCAAGCGAAGCTCCAACTTCAAAAGTGAGTCTCGAATACTGGTACACTCAGTCTAACCCGAGCGTAAAGCAAAACACAAAACACTCGAGTCAGAATTAACATTCTTATATCAATATCCAACTCAAGTGAAATATCAACTAAAATACAGTAACTTAAAGGATGTTTTGGGATACCCATCCTCTAAGGATCCGTTAAACTATCTACTACGTAGTAATATACGTTATTATAATAATGTCTAAAGTAAAGTAAACTATTAATATAGCGTTAAGGCGTTACCCATACCCCCATTAACACATTTTATAGTGCCAATAGTCTATATAGTATCATAATACCTCGTAAACTGGGGGTACCAAAGGATACTCCATAGGTACGACACAAATCAAACTCGTAGTAAAGCACGCTAGGGTAGGTGACACGGCACAACTAGGCAATGCCAGGGTAGATATACCAATTACACTTCCGGACCGGTGGTAATGCAGAGCCACAGTAATCCCCCACCTTGAGCCACACTCCTAAATCAAGGATGCGCACCAAATCAATCACAAAGTAATAGAATGGCATACGATGGAGTGTGTCCGATAAGAGGAGCTACCTCATTAGCCCGTTAATTGCTCATGTTTTAGCCATCTTATGCCAACTCACGGGAGTCGGGTCCACGTATATACCTCATATAGGATCGTCGCCACCATCCTACTTCATTTTGGAATCTCCACCGCGTACACAGTTGTTAAAGTGGTTTTCGGTATCGACAGAGAGTATGCCCATATCAGATCCCGGTCTCTTTAACAACCAAACATTACTATAATACCATGGTCATTTCAAAATAGTTTATACTTCAAAACCCAAAATATCATTTCCATTTCAAAAACATATCAATATGATATCATTTCCATTTCAAAAATATTCACTTCCAAAATCATAGTACTTTTGTAACGACCCGTATTTTTACGGATCGAAACATAGTAAAACAGTTGTCATTAGGTCGCAATGTTGATAAGTCGTCCAGAGTCTAAGTCGTTCAGAGTTAAGTCGTCCAGGGTCTAAGTCGTGGACGAGGTAAGGCTTAGGTCGTATAATAGTTAGGTCGGAGTAGACGACTTATAAGAATTGGCGACTTATAGGAATTGGCGACTTATAGGAGTTGGCGACTTATAAGAATAGACGACTTATAGGATTGGCGACTTAAGAGTTAGCGGCATAGGAAACTAAGCGGGTTAACGACTTAAGGAAGTTGGCGACCTAAGGATTTTGGGGATAGGTCGATTAGAAGATAAGTCGTATGGTAGCTCAGGTCGTGGGGTAGGTTAGGTCGGTTGGAGCGACCTATAGGAAGTTGGCGACCTAAGAATTGGAGCGACCTATAGGAATTAGCGACCTAAGGAAGTGGACGACCTATTAGTTAGCGACTTAAGAGCTAACGGTATAAGAGTTAGCGAGTTAGCGTAGTTAGGTCGTGAGCGACCTAAGTTCAGTAGTGGAGTAGTTAGGTCGTTAAACGACCTAAGGTGTTAAGTCGTATCCTAGCTAAGTTAGTTAGGTCGTGAGCCTCTGTGTTGAGTTAGGTCGTGAGCTTCTGTGTGTGTTAGGTCGCGTGTGTGTTAGGTCGTTGGATCTGTAAGTCGCGCGCATGCGTTAGGTCGTGGGTCGTAGAGTTTCGTTAGGTCGTGGATGCGCATGCGTTAGGTCGTAGGTTTTAGGTCGTGGGTTCTTAGGTCGTGGACGACCTAATAGCGAGCGGACGACCTAAGGGGATTTCTGCCTATAAATAGGCGGGTTCTTCTTCATTTTTAAGATCCGGATTTTGAAGCGATGAAGTGCTGCCATTTTGAGAGCTCGAGTTCTACACTTCTTTACTTCTTTTCTCCACTTTAATCTTGTGCTTCCTTCCATCCAAATCGAAGATCGAATTGAAGATTCAAGAGCTTAGATTGAAGATCTACATCCATCAAAGAGAGATTTCATCGTTTGAAGCGGATTTGTGATAGATCGAGTTAGATTCTTCGCTGTCCAGATCTGAAGTGGGTTGTTTTTGAGGTGTTTAGGTGATTTGGTGAGTGGTGATTATCTCTCACACGGATCCAAAGGAGTATATCGGATCGTTGGCTTGATTTTGTGTAAAGTAGTGATTTTCATGCATTTTTGTAGACCTAAGTATAGATCCATTGTTCATGATGGTTTGACATCCATTTTACTACATGTTAACCTATGCAAGTTCATTCATCAAGATTATAGAGATATTGCTCATGTTTTCATGCTTGTTAAACTTTAGACCCTTTATTTATGAAATTGCCATTATTGTTATAATTGTTCATTAGATCATATTTGAATGCTTGATTACTTGGATTAATGTTTGACTTGATTGATTGCTATGAATTAGATAATTGATGATTTGATTTAGACAAGATGGTCGAAGATGATTCAAAAGCTAAGGGAAAGGCTCTTGAATTGGGAAAGCTGCTCATGGCATATGTAGCGGATGATGAAGCTCATATGGATAGATTTGATGATGATGATGTTGAGATGAGGCTTTGCTAGGATGTGATGAAGCGACGCATGATATGAGATAGCCTTGGTCTAATCCAGACGGGATCATTCCAAGCATGTTGATAACTCGGTGAAATGGTTCGAGTTTGAGGATAATGGTTTGCTCGAGAGGCGCTTGAGCTAGTATGGAAATAGTCGTCGAGGAGGATGACTAGAAGGCTGAGATTTCATCGTTGATGAAGGTTCTAGCATGCTCAAAGCAAGAGTACGCTGGGCAGATTCGATAGTCCCTAAAGACTACTGATTGGTAGTCAAGTACTCTAGGCAGATTCGATAGTCCTAGGCACGGGTTTCGACGACATGCGAAGTTATGTCTAGAACCGGGGTTTCCATTAGCCCTTGACGGACGGATGAAAGAATGAGCCGGTCATTCAATTAACGATGATATCGAAGCAATGATAACAGTGATAGCCAGAGTCATGGATGTTTGGTTGTATCGTCATTCGGTCTCAAGAGCGGTATTTTCTGGGTGCTTATCTGATCTTGGTTTAGGCCTTGGGGGTTTGTACTTGGAAAACATTGTCCTTGACTCGAGTGATAATTACTTTACTTTAATTGTTTGCTTTGCTATGTTTGCTTCTGCTTAGTGTGTGTCTGGGGGCTATCACTGTAGAAAGAGGTGGAGTGAGAGGGTTGGATTCCTATTCCTTTTTCCTTTATGCTCTTTTGGTATGTTGTTAGTTAATTTACCGCTCACTAAGACTGTTGTCTGACTCAAGGCTTTATGTTTTAACTCTTATTGCCTTGGGCTGTTCGTCCATTTTGGGACGGGCAGACTAGGTAGCAGGTGACAGGTGCTGCTCTTGCTTCCAACGATGCTGATGACGAAGACGAGCTGGAGGCTTGCACATTATTTTCTTACTATATGTACTGGATGTTCCGCTGCTTGTATAATTCTCTGAGTGATATGTAGTGAGGCTTGATGTATTGACTATTCAGATGTTTGTATTCAACTATTATGAAGTTTGATATGATGACATTCTATTCTGTGAAGCTTCACTATATATATGTTCTATTGTATTTTGTCCATGCGCTGTGAGTTATACGATAGATTATGCTGTTTTAATTTACCCTGACAATCGTCCATGGCTGCCTGGCACACTTTACAGCGCACTATGTCTAGGTTCAGTGCGGGGGTCATGGGCGGTCGTCACATTTGGTATCAGCGCTTTGGTTAATCGATTTTACCCAACACTCGCTGACGTAACTACGTATGAGAGACGTAATTGTATTTTGATGGATGATTACTATATATAATATAGTAGCTTAGAATGATTTGAATCCCTTATGCAGTTGTTTCTCAAGGTGTATTAATCATTCCTTTTTATAGATATTGAGAATGAGTCGAAGAGGGAGACCAGCTGCTAGGGAAGGCCGTGCTGTTGAGGGGGCTGCTGATTATGTTGCTATGTTCGAAGCTATGATGACTTCGATCATGAGAAGGATGCCAGCTCCGGGGCCATCAGTAGATGTTGGATTTCAAGTCCAAACTCCAAAACCAGTGGATTTTGCTAAGCTGTGTAAAGATTATACTGCTCTTGGAGGAAAGGTTTTCTTGGGAACGGAGTCAACCATTGAAGTCCAGAGGTGGATAGATGCTTGTAGAAGGATCTTTAGTGATTTGGGAATTGAGGATGCGACTAAGAGGAAGTTAGCATCAAGACAGCTTCAAGGAAGAGCTTCTGATTGGTGGAATTCTATCACCATTGATACTCCAGAGGAAGAAATTACTTGGGAGCAATTCCAAGACAGATTTGAAGCTAAGTTCATTTCTACGGCTCAGAAGTCTATTCTGTTTAAGAAGTTTGTGGAGCTCAAGCAAGGTGGAAGACCCGTTCTTGAGTATGTTTCTGAGTTTGAAGCTTTGTCCAAGTATGCCCGGTCGTATATTAGATCTTCGTATCAGAAGAATGAGAAGTTTGTGACAGGCTTGGACAGTTATCTTGGGAGGCAGTTGGGGGATCATTTGGACGATCCATTTGAGAAGCTAGTAGAGAAAGCTCTCAGGCACGAGAATCTGTTTCCTAAGGAAAGGTCTGTTGTTGCTGTGACCAAGGAAGAATCTAAACCACAGCAGGGTGGAAACAAGAAGAGGAAGCAGCAGCAGCAAAAGGGTAAGGATGGCCAGAAGAAGCCGAAGGGCGAAGTGACCTGCTACAATTGTCAGCAGAAGGGCCATTTCTCCAGGGATTGCAAGAATCCGAAGGTGCCGGTGAAGTGCCACAACTGTGACAAGCCGGGGCATGTTAAGAGGAATTGTCCAGAACCGAGGAGGGACAAGTAGATTGTGCAAGCTTATGCTTTGGGGGCTGTTCCATCATCTTCGAAAGCTCCTACCGTTGAAGAGAAAGGAAAGAGTGTGGTGGTTCAAGGTACTCTTTCCATATGTGGTGTTCCAGTTAGAGTTCTATTTGATACTGGGGCATCGCATTCGTTTGTTTGTAATGAACTTGTAGGCCGGTTGGGTTTAGAACCGGATATTGTTGATAGACCATTGGTCGTGACTAATCCTGTTGGGGGTTCGTCTTGTTTGTGTATGTTATGCCGTGGTATGATTGTATCGAGTCATGATTGCTCTTTTGTTTGTGATTGTTTTGTTCTGAACTTTGCGGGGTTCGGAATTATTTTGGGTATGGACTGGCTTAGGAAGTATGCGGCAAAGGTTGATTGTGATAGGTTGGAGGTGACAGTCGAGAATGTGGAGGGGCGAAAGATTGTGATACGATGTAAGCATGAAGAAGGCGTATTCATGAGCTTCATGTATTCGCTGGTTGTTCCACGGGATGGACTGTCATCTGTGCCAATCGCTAATGGATTTGAGGATGTCTTTGACGAGGTCAAAGGGTTACCGCCGCATAGAAAGATCGAGTTTCGTATAGATCTAGTTGAAGGAGCCAGACCTGTTGTGATTCCTCTTAGGTGGATGGCGCCTAGGGAGCAGCAAGAGTTGAAGGTGCAGGTTGATGAACTTTTACAGAAAGGATTCATTCGGCGTAGTGTGTCCGAATGGGGTGCACCGGTTGTGTTTGCAACCAAAGCAGATGGATCGTTGAGGTTGTGTGTGGATTATCGTGAACTGAATAAGGTGACTAAGAAGAACAAGTATCCATTGCCGAGAATAGATGACTTGTTTGATCAGCTTCACGAAGCTAAGGTGTTTTCTCAGATGGATTTGGCAACGGGATTTCACCAGTTGAGAGTGGCTAAGGATAGTGTGCCGAAGACTGCTTTTCGGACACCATCCGGTTTCTTTGAGTGGCTGGTAATGCCGTTTGGATTGACCAATGCACCAGCATATTTTGTGGATCTTATGAATAGAGTGTTCAGAGATCAGTTGAACAAGTTCGTACTAGTGTTCGTGGATGATATTTTGATTTATTCCAGAACTGAAGAAGAGCACAAGACGCACTTGCGTATTGTTTTGGAAATCTTACGGAAACATCAGCTGAAGGCTAAGTTTTCGAAGTGTCACTTCTGGAAGAGTGAAGTAAGGTTCTTAGGCTATATTATCTCTGGAAATGGAGTAGCGGTTGATCCCGCTAAGGTGGCAGCAATCCAGGATTGGGTTAGACCTAAGAATGCATCTGATGTGAGGAGTTTTCTTGGATTAGCAGGATATTATCGCCAGTTTATCAAAGACTTTTCCAAGGTAGCTGCACCGTTAACAGGATTGACGAAAAAGAATCAAGTATTCAGATGGGATGCTAAGTGTGAGCAAGCTTTCGGAATCCTGAAAGAGCGACTGACAAGTGCTCCTGTTTTGACTATTCCAAGTGGAAATGATGAGATGGTGGTTTACACCGATACATTGGTACTGGACTTGGAGCAGTGCTGATGCAGAAAGGTAAAGTTGTTGCGTATGCAAGTCGACAACTGAAGCCGCATGAAAGGAATTATCCGACTCATGATTTGGAGTTAGCGGCGATTGTATTTGCTCTGAAGATGTGGAGACATTACTTATTGGGAGTTCGATTCGAGTTGTTTACGGATCATAAGTCGTTGAAGTATCTTTTCTCCCAAAAGGATTTGAATCTTCGGCAGCAACGATGGCTAGAGTTTTTGGCATCATATGATTTTGGTATAGCCTATACTCCGGGAAAGGGTAACGCAGTGGCAGATGCATTAAGTCAAAGACATGCAGGATTGGGAGCCATGTTTTCAGAATGGAAGAATCTTGAGTATTTAGCTGGATTCGACTTCAGGCCCAGATGTGAATTGGAACCCGAGATGTTGGCAAACTTATCGATAAGACCGACTCTTGTGGAAAGAATTGGCGAGAGTCAAAAGCGAGATGATAAGCTTGTCAAGATTATCCATGATTTGGAATCTGGATTGGATCCAGAAAAGGATAAAGGATTCGAGGTCGATCGAGAGGGTTGGCTTCGGAAGCAAGGACGACTAGTTGTTCCCGATGTAGATGAATTGAGGAATGAGGTGCTGAAGGAAAGTCATCACTCGAAGTTGACAATTGATCCAGGTGGAAACAAGATGTATCGGGATACGAAGAGAACCTATTACTGGGAAGGTATGAAGAAGGATGCTGGAAATTTTATTTCCAAGTGCATGAACTGCCAGTTGGTAAAAGTTGAGCAGAAGAAGCCCAGTGGATTGCTTCAGCCATTAGAAGTTCCTACATGGAAGTGGGAGCAAATATCGATGGATTTTATTGATGGACTACCTAGAACAAGAACGGGAAATGAAGGGATTTGGGTCATCGTAGATCGTCTGACTAAGAGTGCAAGATTCATTCCTGTTCGATCGACTAGGACTGCATCAAAGTTGGCTGAGTTGTATGTTAAGTGGATAGTTCGATTCCATGGTATTCCGAAGAGTATAGTGAGCGATCGAGAACCATTGTTCACTAGTGGATTTTGGAAGAGCTTCCAGGAAGTTTTGGGAACCGAGTTGTGTTTGAGTACAGCTTATCACCCCAAACAGATGGTCAGACCGAGAGAGTCAATCGAGTTTTGGAAGATCTCCTTAGAGCTTGTGTTTTGGATTTCGGAGGATCATGGGAAGATCACCTTCATTTGGTAGAATTTTCATATAATAACAGTTACCAGTCCAGCATTGGTATGGCACCGTATGAAGCATTGTATGGAAGACCGTGTAACTCTCCGACATGTTGGTTAGAGACCGGAGAAAAACTGATACTTGGGCCAGAGATGATTCGACAGATTTCGGATTGTATAGAGATCATTCGGCAACGAATGAAGGCAGCCCAAGACCGTCAGAAAAGTTATACCGATAAGCGTCGTAAGGATTTGGAATTCGACGTAGGTGATATGGTTTTTGTGAAGATTTCTCCACTGAAGAATGTTATTCGATTCGGGAAGAAAGGAAAATTGACTCCGAGATTTGTAGGACCATTCCCGATCATCGAGCGAATTGGAAAGCTCGCCTACAGATTGGAGTTACCAGAGAAGATGTCGGGTGTGCATAATGTTTTTCATGTATCGTATCTACGGAAGTATGTGCATGACTCGAATACAGTGGTTTCTGCTGATAGCTGTGAAGATTTTGAGGTTGATCCAGTCGATAAGAGATCTCGTAAGCCGCTTCGTGTTGTGGAAACCGACACGAAACAGCTTAGGAGAAAGGTATTTAGGTTGCTTAAGATACAATGGAGTGATGATGATAACGACTGTACATGGGAGGTGGAAGAGAGGATGAAGGCAGCTCATCCTGAACTCTTCAAGGTATGGCCCTAAGGTGTCGTGTCATCTAACGACATTGTAGCTTGTTCTAGTTTTAGAATTCTGCATGCTAAGCTAGAATTGGATGCATGGTTTGTTGATTGCTATGGATGGTAGGCATGCAGAATAGCCTTTGATTGCTCTGTTTGTTTGGAATTTCGGGGGCGAAATTCCTAAGGGGGAGAGAATGTAACGACCCGTATTTTTATGGATCGAAACATAGTAAAACAGTTGTCATTAGGTCGCAATGTTGATAAGTCGTCCAGAGTCTAAGTCGTTCAGAGTTAAGTCGTCCAAGGTCTAAGTCGTGGACGAGGTGAGGCTTAGGTCATATAATAGTTAGGTCGGAGTATACGACTTATAAGAATTGGCGACTTATAGGAATTGGCGACTTATAGGAGTTGGCGACTTATAAGAATAGACGACTTATAGGATTGGTGACTTAAGAGTTAGCGGCATAGGAAACTAAGCGGGTTAACGACTTAAGGAAGTTGGCGACCTAAGGATTTTGGGGATAGGTCGATTAGAAGATAAGTCGTATGGTAGCTTAGGTCGTGGGGTAGGTTAGGTCGGTTGGAGCGACCTATAGGAAGTTGGCGACCTAAGAATTGGAGCGACCTATAGGAATTAGCGACCTAAGGAAGTGGACGACCTATTAGTTAGCGACTTAAGAGCTAACGGTATAAGAGTTAGCGAGTTAGCGTAGTTAGGTCGTGAGCGACCTAAGTTCAGTAGTGGAGTAGTTAGGTCGTTAGACGACCTAAGATGTTAAGTCGTATCCTAGCTAAGTTAGTTAGGTCGTGAGCCTCTGTGTTGAGTTAGGTCATGAGCTTCTGTGTGTGTTAGGTCGCGTGTGTGTTAGGTCGTTGGATCTGTAAGTCGCGCGCATGCGTTAGGTCGTGGGTCGTAGGGTTTCATTAGGTCATGGATGCGCATGCGTTAGGTCGTAGGTTTTAGGTCGTGGGTTCTTAGGTCGTGGACGACCTAATAGCGAGCGGACGACCTAAGGGGATTTCTGCCTATAAATAGGCGGGTTCTTCTTCATTTTTGAGATCCGGATTTTGAAGCGATGAAGTGCTGCCATTTTGAGAGCTCGAGTTCTACACTTCTTCACTTCTTTTTTCCACTTTAATCTTGTGCTTCCTTCCATCCAAATCGAAGATCGAATTGAAGATTCAAGAGCTTAGATTGAAGATCTACATCCATCAAAGAGAGATTTCATCGTTTGAAGCGGTTTTGTGATAGATCGAGTTAGATTCTTCGCTGTCCAGATCTGAAGTGGGTTGTTTTTGAGGTGTTTAGATGATTTGGTGAGTGGTGATTATCTCTCACACGGATCCAAAGGAGTATATCAGATCGTTGGCTTGATTTTGTGTAAAGTAGTGATTTTCATGCATTTTTGTAGACCTAAGTATAGATCCATTGTTCATGATGGTTTGACATCCATTTTACTACATGTTAACCTATGCAAGTTCATTCATCAAGATTATAGAGATATTGCTCATGTTTTCATGCTTGTTAGACTTTAGACCCTTTATTTACGAAATTGCCATTATTGTTATAATTGTTCATTAGATCATATTTGAATGCTTGATTACTTGGATTAATGTTTGACTTGATTGATTGCTATGAATTAGATAATTGATGATTTGATTTAGACAAGATGGTCGAAGATGATTCAAAACCTAAGGGAAAGGCTCTTGAATTGGGAAAGCTGCTCGTGGCATATGTAGCGGATGATGAAGCTCATATGGATAGATTTGATGATGATGATGATGTTGAGATGAGGCTTTGCTAGGATGTGATGAAGCGAGGCATGATATGAGATAGCCTTGGTCTAATCCAGACGGGATCATTCCAAGCATGTTGATAACTCGGTGAAATGGTTCGAGTTTGAGGATAATGGTTTGCTCGAGAGGCACTTGAGCTAGTATGGAAATAGTCGTCGAGGAGGATGACTAGAAGGCTGAGATTTCATCGTTGTTGAAGGTTCTAGCATGCTCAAAGCAAGAGTACGCTGGGCAGATTCGATAGTCCCTAAAGACTACTGATTGGTAGTCAAGTACTCTAGGCAGATTCGATAGTCCTAGGCACGGGTTTCGATGACGTGCGGAGTTATGTCTAGAACCGGGGTTTCCATTAGCCCTTGACAGACGGATGAAAGAATGAGCCAGTCATTCAATTAACGATGATATCGAAGCAATGATAACAGTGATAGCCAGAGTCATGGATGTTTGGTTGTATCGTCATTCGGTCTCAAGAGCGGTATTTTCTGGGTGCTTATCTGATCTTGGTTTAGGACTTGGGGGTTTGTACTTGGAAAACATCGTCCTTGACTTGAGTGATAATTACTTTACTTTAATTGTTTGCTTTGTTATGTTTGCTTCTGATTAGTGTGTGTCTGGGGGCTATCACTGTAGAAAGAGGTGGAGTGGGAGGGTTGGATTCCTATTCCTTTTTCCTTTATGCTCTTTTGGTATGTTCTTAGTTAATTTACCGCTCACTAAGACTGTTGTCTGACTCAAGGCTTTATGTTTTAACTCTTATTGCCTTGGGCTGTTCGTCCATTTTGGGACGGGCAGACTAGGTAGCAGGTGACAGGTGCTGCTCTTGCTTCCAACGATGCTGATGACGAAGACGAGCTGGAGGCTTGCATATTATTTTCTTACTATATGTACTGGATGTTCCGCTGCTTGTATAATTCTCTGAGTGATATGTAGTGAGGCTTGATGTATTGACTATTCAGATGTTTGTATTCAACTATTATGAAGTTTGATATGATGACATTCTATTCTGTGAAGCTTCACTATATATATGTTCTATTGTATTTTGTCCATGCGCTGTGAGTTATACGATAGATTATGCTGTTTTAATTTACCCTAACAATAGTCAATGGCTGCCTGGCACACTTTACAGCGCACTATGTCTAGGTTCAGTGCGGGGGTCATGGGCGGTCGTCACAACTTTCAAAGATATAATACTTTCGAAACCAAAACAATTTGAAATAATAATACTTTGTAAATCATAATACTTTGAAATTCATAACTTTGGAAATCATAACACTTTGAAATCATAACACTTTCCTTCAACAGTTTAGATATTAATAATAGTGTATAAAATAAAATAGTTTATTAAATAAAATAATTTATATAAAATAATTATAAGTTAAAACAATTTATATTAAAATAATTAGTATATTTAAAATAGTTTATATTAAAAATAGTTATATTAAAAATAGTTTTATTAAAAATAGTTATATAAAAAAATAGTTCATATTAAAAATAGTTATTAAAAATAGTTTATATTAAAAAATAGTTTATAAATTAATATAAAATAGTTTTAAATATAATTTAAAATACTTTATATAATAAAATAGTTTCGCAAATTTCACAAATCGATTCGACTCAACTCGGATTCAAAAATTCAAATTTAATCCAATCTCAAATCCTCAAATTTCAATTCAATTCAGTTTCTCAATAAACCATTTCAAATTATCGATTTCGAATACATATTTGAACTATAAAATAAACCATTTCAATTTCAATATATTTAAATCTTTAAATATTCAATAACATCTAAATACAACTTCAATTTACAAATTTAAATAAACGAAATATCCCATTTCAATTTATGTAAATTTGAAATATTCATTTAAGTCACTTTTAATCAAATTCAAGTTATAAAACATATCTTTAAAATTCCAAATTAAATAAATTTCAAATCAACTTATTTAAGTAAAATTCTTAAATAAATATAATTTCAAATCAATTTCAAATTTATCTTTTCAACCTGAATCATTATAAACTCTATATTTGAAAATATATGTTTTAAATAAATACTTAAACATATTATATATATCAACTTTATTAAATCAACTTTAATAAATCTTAAAATTCAATATTTATTAAAACCATATACTTCTTTTCAAAACCATAGAAATAAATCATTTTCAAAATATTTATATATAGACCAACGGTGTCTCTGTATATAGTTCTCTACCCTATGGTCAAGTGATTCGGATATTTATCATTTCAATCCATAATTTTAATATATACGGGTATATATCTTTTCAACTCGCAATCCCAAATTAAATTCAATGAAAATCGCTTGGGTTTATCATTTCAACCCATAACGATTTTCTCATATTCTACAGATCATTCGAGTATGTATCATATCAACCCATAGGGAATTCTATACTAACAGGGAACTTGCAGAGTGATAACAGATATGATAATAATATAACAGGCATATATCATTAATATAAATAACATATAATGGTGTCAGATGTCACAGGTGAACAAATACAGATAATAGCATATAGATAGCAATGTAAATAACTAGCAGTAGTATATTTCAATTGTCGTTTCAATTGAAATCAAATTTAATAAATATAAGAACATTAATCGTGAGTGATTGTTCACCTTTCGAGGCTAAAGAGGTTCGACAATGAAAATGAGTTATGAATCCATGCACGAATTTCAAAGCGAAGCAAGATTGACACGAATTTTGACGACAAAGCTGATAACAAGGAAACGATAAGAATAAATCAAAATTTGCTTGATAAATTTTAAACGAGATGTATATTATAATAAAAATTTTCTTAAACCAAATATTAAATTTTAAAATACATATACATTTTTAAATCAATCTTAAATTTTAAACATATATATTGAAATCAAAATCTATATATATATTTCAAAATCATTATTTCTTAAACCATTAACTAATATCAATATATTAATATATATATACCATATTCAAACCTATACAGACAGCACCATATATAACTAATATAGGCAAATACATATTGTCACATACCGAAATTTTTGACTTTCGAAAATTCGACATCGATACTCACTTTATCGACTGCCGAGAAATCGAACGACGGAAACTCCAATAGTGATGGTTTTAGAAAGAAGAAAAAGTAGAAGAAGAAGAAAGCAGAAGGAAGAGAGTAGAAAAAGAAAAGAAGAACAACACATCAAAACAGAAACAGAAAACAATATCAGAATCTTACACATCGCAGCGGAACAATATATAATAGATAACACTAGTCTTTTAAAACAAAGAATTATATCAGTTTTTATACATACATCAATCAGAGTCAATATACAACAATGGACAGTTATATAACTTGTCCTCATACAGAATACACAGCGGAATAAATACTATCAAATACAAATTCTACGTCTCGCCATCCAGCTTGCTTCCAAAGCTCCAGAATATCCTGATAACATAACTCTAGACTGCCCGTATGGAAATTGGTGGGCACCCAGAGTTTAGAAGGGAAACAATAAACTCCGAGTCAGTCATGGTGACTGGTGTGAGATCGTAAAACAGTTATTTTTCACAAAAAAAAGTAAAACAAATTCGCAATGCTTTTGGAAAATGAAACTACCATAAGACCTCCCGCCACACACACAATGCAAACGCAGAATTGGAGGAGATTTCTTCTTATGATAGTCAAAGATGCTTACTACGCAAAATCAAATCCTTTTTGATATTATTATTAGTGCATAGTGTAGAAAACAGTTCGAAGGTATAATATTAATCTTAGCCAGCATAGACATTTCGAACTATGCCTACTATAGCTACCATCCAAACAGTGGGGCGCCACCATAAGTGAATGATAGGTTCTACAACTAAAACCGTACAAGGCTCGTATTGTTTCTTTGGATTTCCAACAAATGGTCAGGCTAAGGAACTTCCTTTTCCACGATGGGTACGTCCCTGGAATAGACGACCCGAGAACCTAACCGGATCTCTGCCAACACAAGGCCGGGTTACCTCTGCAAAAATAGGTAACTACTGACACGCGTATGTCATCCCCCGATCGTAACCGATCTTCCCGAGGATCCCCGATTCCCAACAAACCACATAGTAAAAATGCAGCAACCACATAGGTTAAGTATCTGGGCTCCATACCATGATACCACCTCTATCCAGAAGGAATGACATACACTAAGGGGCGCTACTCCCTAGAACCTTGCTGCATCCTTCCTGTTTCGACCATTTCCGGGGTGTGAGGCTCGACGAAGTCTCGTCCACAAAGGTACGCTTTCTACAAAGCCGTGCTTCGGGTCAAACAAATGATCAACCTATGATCACAAAGATATAAGATCAAACAAATGATCATATCGCAAATGATCAAACACTGATCATTTCACAGCAACACTCAGTATGCCACGTTACCAAATTGGGAGTATATCGCTGATAAATTTCAACTACATAACCTCTGAGCTCGTACGTCTCAGAGAAGGGTGTTAAGCTAAGAGAATAAATTCTCCGCCACCAACAGAAATGTATTTGAAAGAAATCAGCTTTATATCTCAAATTGTAACGTCAGACACACAATCCATACAAGTCTGTTCCGGGATCGAACAGAACCGAAGGCACTTCTCACGAAGCCCTTGCATATCCGGATAAATTTCTAATCACGTCCGGACTTCCCGTCACTAAGGGTGATAAAACCTCTAAATCGGAGATCAGCCGATGTAGAGTAACTCGACGGTAATCCTTCCGTTTTCAAAAATATCCGGTCTTCAACACCGGTCTTCGAATGCAATTCATAACGACGTATCACATATTCGGAATGGGTTATACAACCCCATGGTCCTTTCCCGGCTAACCCGAATAGTGAGCGTTTATTTAAAAACAAGTGTGGCATTCAAATTCATCCAATTCACAACAAATACCTATTCAAGGTAATTATTGATAGTCGGTTATTTAAGTATCAATAAAGATGCGCAACATCATCAGATTCCAAATAATTTTCCAAATTATTTATCTTTCAAAAATATCTTTACTAGATATTAAATTTCCACACTTCAAAAGTAAATCAACGTTTATTTTTCTAAACAGTTTCCCTTTCCTTTATAAATTCCATAGTGAATTTATATTTCAAAAATATCTACTGATATACGATTTTCAAATCGATTTCAATATTCAATTTCAATTTATCTTTACAAGGATAAATTCTCAAAACGTTTCATTTCATTTTGGAAAACATTCCCATACTTATTTAATAATAAGTAATTCACAAATCTATCTATTTTCAACACTTGGAAAATATTCGATATACTTAAATCAATATTAAGTATATAATTCATTCTTTAAGGAAATCTATTTTCTATAACAACATCAATTTGAGTCAAAACGAATGTTACGTAAAACATCGTTACGACGACTCAAAATCACTAGTATAGGGATTCGGATTTTGATAGATATATAAATCCCAATACTACATCAAAACATTTCCTTTCGGAAATCATTTACTATAACAACAGTGTTATAGTCCATCATTTCCTTATTCCTCGAAAACGTCTATTTCAACAATGAATGTTGAAATCTATGATTTCGATATTCAATATATTTGAAAACATCTTTAAAACAATTAACTTCATTTCAAATATCACTTTCCCAAAACCATCTCCATTTTACTTAAAAATATATTCACTGTCCAAAATCGTGAATATACTTCACTAACCAATTTCAATATTTTCTACACATTTATATTACAAGAATTTTCCACTATCCAAAATCGTGGATAAAATTCCCTTAATAACCTTTATATTAAATTCATCAAATTTGATTGATTTTCGAATTTATAAAACAACGTTTATAAATTCTATTTCTATTTTCTAACAACTTCAATTTAATAAATCCCCTTTATTAACAATTCGATTCATAACTCAAATCTTATACCAACAATCCATATTATAAGTTAAATACTTATAATTCCTTTATTTTACCAAAACACTTCCATTTATAAGTTCATAATTTATAAATCCCATTTATTTATAAATTCTTAAAAATTCATTTTAACGCTTATAAAAACTTGTTTTATAATACCAACATTTTAAAGTTATAAATATCAATTTTTGTACATCTTTTATATACATCGTTTTAATAATTCAAAAATTCCCATTTAAAACCATTTTATAAATTTCTTAACTATTTATTCCAAAAGAAATTATCTCTTGGTTATAATTCACAAATCTTAACTTTTATAACTTTAAAATCTTAACGTTTATAAATCAATTCGAAAATTCCATAAAACGTTTATAAATCCTTTTAAAGTAAAAGTCGTTATTTTTAACTTCAAAACTTGAATCCGATGATGCAACAGCATCAATTAGTCAATCATAACATTCAATATCATATATCAATATGATAACAGCATATACAACAAATATCTGCAAATAATAATATTTGTGAGGAATCCAGTTGGATCCCTCCAACCTGTTTCCCTGCATCCACAGACATTAGCACAATACCAATTCCACTTCGAGGTGGAATATCGCGGTATACGGGTTTTATAAAAATATCCGCTTACTAACGGCGCAATAGGGTCTCATCCGCTATACGAGGCGGGAAATCAATCAATCCAATATATACATATGCCAATATGTATATATTGCTATATATAGATATATATCCTACTATATCTAATATCACATCCAATAGCAATCATCAATCAATAACTGTTAATTCAAATTTAATTTTGAGTGAGGAGATCTCACCTTGATTTCAATTCCGTTTCAGCGTTTATTTCGAATAAAATTAAACGCGCGTTTAATTTCACTCAAAATTTTCATTGACCCCGATCGCTTCCAATCCAGTTTCATTGCGAAGAGCTCGTTAATACGGATCCAACGCCGCTTGTTTCGTAATTTTTCGACCTCGTACGAAAGAGTTATACATTTTTAAACATCGTACAATTTTAATATAAAATTTATTTACATTTTCTTTTTATTATTTTCCAACCTATTCCTGGGCCGTTGATTTCAATACCAAGCAATCCAGGCCGCGTGCCTTTCTTCTTCCCCAGGCTGTAAATCACGTTCGAGACCCATGAAGCCATCGCTAAGGTTGGGAATCGCGGCTACCCCACTGGCTTTCACTTCGATCAGAGAGTTCCACCACGAAGGTCGACGTCGTCTCCACCTCTAGCATGAATGCGGCGGAACTCGGTCATCAAATAGCACCTGTAATCGTGCACGAACGTGGGTACTTCACACCCAATTTGCCGTCAATCCATCGAGTTATCTTCGATCTCCACCGTTGAATGCCTTCGTCTCGCCAAGGTCTACGTTCTTCATGTTGAAGGTTTATCGAATCGATGAACGGATTTGAAGAATTTGAGGGAGGAAGAAAATTGCTTTCTGGCCGTAGGTTTTGAGAATGGTGGCTGAAGCTTGAGAGGATTAGGGTTTTAGTTTTCTTTTGCAAATGAAAATATGTAGGTGCTTTTATAGAAAATTTCTCAATTTACTATTCATCTGAAATTTTTCGAACTCCAAATCGAGCGTGCCGGCTGACGTTCGTAAGGTTTACCCCACGTTCCGAACACAATGGAACAGGTTTCGGAAGCTAATTCGATCGTATGTGTGAGATATGGCAATAAACGATCAATTTAAATTAAACAGATTTAAATCGATTTCGAGGCATTTTGGTTGCCCCGGACAAACGATAAATCCAAAAATTACGAAATTTGAAATCTTACAATAATATCACATTATGGATCCGATGAAACTGGTTTCGTTCAATTCTGAGACTGTTCGAAAATTGGCTATTTTTCAGTCGATAATTAAATATTAAAATATTCAATTTTCATAGATTAACTCCAAATTCAATTTTAAAAGTTCTATAACCTTTCTATAACTCCAGTATGATTAAATAAAATTTTACAAATCATTTTCAATCATTTTAAACTTGATTTACAATTATTTCTGGAATTTCAATCATTAAATTATCGATTTAATTGACCAAATTAAATCCAATATCCTTTAAATAAATTATTCGACTTATTAAATTCATTTATTAATATTAAAAATCAATTAAATATTCGAATTTTAATTATCAAAAATTCTGGGTCGTTACACATATAGACTATCATTTATATACAAGATAATCAGACATAACTATATATATATACTGTTATAAAACTTAACTATTCTCTTCTATATATATATATATATATATCTTATATATAAAGCAAATACTTGATGAAGTGAAGTCTTTTTCTAACTACCCAAAATTCCATTGCTCTGTTACGGTCAAGAAATGATCAGTGCTGCAAATAGTGGATACTTTTGTCATTTATTACCTCCACCTACCACGTTCTCATCTATGTACTCCCTCTACCCATGATGGACACCTCTGCTCATTTTCTTCTTCACGATTCATTTACTTCTCGAAACCCAAACTTTATTTTGTTGCAAATGCTATTCAACCCGAAATTAACAGCCGCTTTTATACCCAAAATCATTTCAGCCATTAAATCAGTTGCGCTCCCCCTTGAAATCCACCGTTCAATCCACTTTCAGGTATTTCGGGTGCCCTTTATTTCGGGTCGAGTAGCAAAGCTCTTATTTTTTGGGTGTAAAAAACTACCATGAAATTCATGGTTTCCTATTGAAAATTTTTGTTGATCGAATGTACTTTATGTTCTATGCAGTTCCAAAGGTTACCTTCTTATAGATCTGTTTTTATAGCATCAAACTGATTGAGATGATGGGGAAGAATATGAGATTTAATAGTTTGTCGCCATGGAAACTTCGATGATGCGATGATAGGAAACGACTATTTTGCTGCTGCTAAGACTTTTGACGATGGAATAGCGTAATCAAACATTGAGATCTAGGGTTGGAAGTTTAATTCTGTAAGCCTAAGTTTTACTGCTTACATATCTAATTATCAATAAATGTTTCGTTATTTGTATGATGATGATTTTGTATATTTGATTTACCCATGTTTTATCAAATTATGCAAATACCATTACCATGTTAGTCATGTTCATTACCGTATTATTCTAATTACCTATCTTTTTACTGCTATAGTTAAAGATAAAGGATTAGATGTTATATAAATACTTTTTAGGGGCATCAACATTCTCCTATTTATGTACTATCCCTTCCCAATCTTTATCATTATAATTGTTACAGAAAATCTTATATAGTCAACTTTGTTAGGACTAATTGCTATTTGAATGTCAAAACAATCATGAAGAGTTTCTGACAGAACGATGTTAAAACAAAGATGGTAAAAGACTCGGTGTTTTACCTTGGCTTAAACAGCTACAGTTAGTTTGTTCTCGGAGAAGAAATGGTATAGATTTAAGAAGGTACTGGCAATAACTAATTTTCTACTTAATATAAAAATGAATGCGTATGTTATCATGAGAAGTGAGAACGTATTATTTTCTGCTTATCACGGCAAGAGAAAAAAAATCAGATAAGTTACTATCCAAGTAAATACTTTGGAATCCAGAATAACAAATATTTCTCTACAATTTCTATGTAGATTAAAAGATAATAATATACCTGGAAGGCCAATCTTTGATTCGAAATGTCTACTTGGATACTTTTATTCCTCCAACTTTGTCCAATAAATATTTTAATACAGTTAAATATTTTAATATAGTTAAGATCAGTATCAAAATGGTATATCATACCACCTGCATATTTGTATCACAATACAAAACCTACAAACATGTAAAGCAAGCTTTTATCCCCAACAGATTCAATATCTTATCAAGTAAAAAGTTTCCATCTCTTTCAGATTTGTCATTAAGGAAACGAGTACTTTCTTTAAGAGAAAGAAGAAAAATATTTGGGGTTTAGACATGATAAATTTACACTACAATTTGGAAGGGAGAAATGATTTGTTCCCGTTTATCAAATGAGCTCCATGTAAAATGATTTGGAAGGGAAATTTACACAACAATTTCCGAACTACCATCACCTTTAAAGGCAGAAGCTCACATTTGACAAATAATAATATCAAAATGGTTTTGCATTCAAATTTCTTTATATATAAGGTTGATTTTTAAAATCTATTTTTTACGGACTATCCAGTGATTTTAAAAAGAATTCCGAATTGTTGATTTTTTCTGTAGATCCTAGGCTAATAAAAAAGTGATTTGTTGCATAAAATTATCGAGTTATTTATTTTAAAATGATAATTTACTTGAGTAGATATTTGGGTTGGTTTTTGTTTTTGCTACAACAATTTGTTGATGAATATGTGTTTGTATGATGAAAGTATGGGTTTTAGATGGTGAAGATTGGGTAGAAGAAAATGAATGATTACAACAGTGAAATTAAAGAGTGGGGGTTGTTAGCATTTCATTCTCAAATGGGGAAGATGCATAGTTTAATTTTTTTAAAAGGTGTCTGGATGAGCACTTTTTTATAGATCAACATTCTATTCTATTGAAGAACCTAATACTTTATTATTTAATATTGCACCTGAATCATCAATGTGATATCATACTTTGACTTTGTTTTGTTGTGCACATTCACAGTTGTGTGGATTTCTAATTTTCAATTTTTTATAACGTAAAGGGAAAAGTTATGATGGTGACACTCATAATGTATGATATTTGCTAAAGAAATAATAAATACAATTACACATCGAACACTACATACATGCAATATGAAACCTGAAATTTTGCAAGTATTTTGATATTGGTTTATTCTTTTTTAATAAGCTACTACTGTTATTGAAAATTTTATTGACCTTTGCAGAATAATATTAGGATGAAGAGGTCAAGTATCAATGTGGATAAGTGGAACTTAAAGTTGGCTTTGATGTAAGTGTTTCTTTGCTGAGTTTGAAATTAAAAATGACAAAGTTATTCCAAACTATCAGTGATAGGGTTTGATGTGTGGCTTATACATGTTGCATATATCTCTCATTTCAGTAAATAATATGACTGTAAATCTAAATATTAAACATGAATAGAACAAATTATTTACCAATTATAGCTTGCCATTTTGTTTTCTTTTCAACAAAAAATCATAATATGTCTATTTCACATAAATAGATATGTTTAACGAAGATCGTCTTCTTTTTAATTTTTGAAATTCAAGTTGCTAACTGGGTATGCATGAACACGTAATAATAATTCTCTTTGATTTATGCTAAAAATATGGCATTAAGTTACGACTCTTTAAATTTTAAATAGAGAAATATCAATCTTTTACTACCCGTTTGACCTGACCACGTTGACTGTTTTAGGTAAATTCAATAACCTTCCCAGTATTCTTATATTTTTTCCAGTTGTGATTTACCTGCTTAAGTTATATATTTTAGGTCATTTTTATTCCAAGCTAAATAATATTCATGATTTGAAGCTCATTAAAAGGTAAATGTTACGTAGTTTCGATGAATTAAGTGTAGTCATTGTTCCTTTTGTTTCGTTTGAAGTACATTCTCAACATTGTTTTATTTTCTAACTATGACTTACTTTATTTATTTATTCTATATGCTTTTCTTAGTATTCATAATTTGAAGAAAAATGTATCTATTTTTATGAACTTTAATGACATTGTATATAGTCATTGACAATCCTTTGTTTCCTCCAGGATTGCCCTTGAATATTTGATGTAGAGTAGATATCTACCAAATCAATTTATTTAACTTGCACTTTTCCAAAAGGTAAATCATATTGTATATTCCCTTGGGTAAAATCACTTTTTCTTTTCTGTGGTAGTGATTTCTGTTTATGATAAAATTGATTTGTTTGGTTAAACATATACTTTTTCATATATTTTAATAAACCTATCAATTTGCCATAAAATGGTTAATTATCTATTGGGTGATTTGTTAATTTACCATGAACTAATTTATTTGTTGCATTGTCTCTTTTTGCACCAAAAGGAAAGTCGGTCAAAGTTATGAGATCATTTTATTTCGTTCTCTCTCACTAAAACAAATCAGCTGTAATGACATGCTAAATGTTAAAAGATAACTTTTAATGTTTATAAGATTGCCAAAACAACCAAAAATTTGTTAGTCTGGTATAAATACAAAAACACTATGTGTTCGTTTGCTCTTAGTTCATTTTATTAGGACTTTCCTACATTATTGTTTTTTGTCCAATTTAAAGTTATCCTTATTGTATTATCCATTGCCAAATCAAAGGTCAAATTTTGTTTTCTGTCTGTTATAGGTAACATGTTATAATTTAATGCTCAAACAAATTATCAACACCTTTACCCAAAAATTAAATGGACATAAACTATAACCCCATCTTATTATCAGATATATGGATTATGTGTTGACTCCTTATTTCTTTGCGCAGAGAAAACTTAAATTCTTTTTTAAATGTTTTGTGACTTTATATTGCTTTCTTACATCTGTACTACAGATTATGATTATGGTGAATGGAGGAGGGGAAGAATTTGAATCTACTAGCAATGAACAAAATAAGTTGAACATATGTGAATATTTGTTGCTCGACGATCAGATTGATGACTTCAACAAATAGTTGATGTTGACAATAATCAGCTGGATTTTAGCAGAGCTTAAGCAATATTTTAGGAAAACTATGTTGCAATTGTATATTAGGGATCATAGTGCATCTATGACAATGGGATGTCATAGTCCATTATGTAAATATAAGCACCTTCTATGGTATCTTAATGTATTTGTGTATGTGCACTCCCTGTGTTATCGATACAAAGTTGAAACGTATAATATTACTGTAGTGTCTTATAATATGTTTAGTACATAATAAAGTGATATTGAAACTACGGTTTATTATCACATTGATGTACATAAATGTTTCCTTGACGTAGGGCTGAATGAATGTGAATTTTACTCGAGTACTATTACTTTATTTACCCCAGTTTGGTGATTTATATTTAGTTATGTACTTATTAATAATATACTACTTCCTAGCTATTTAAATATGTTCTATGCGATTATTGAGGTCATGTATGAATTTGGCGATAAAAAGTAGTTAGTTTGCTTCTTCTTTTTTGCGCACGTCCATCGGACGTGCCTTAGTACTTGTATATATATATATATAAACTTGATGAGTTCGCAAACTGTACATGCAAACATAAACTTGTACATGCTACTGTAATATATAATTAACAAATACATACACTATATAAATTGTAAAACAGATTTGAACAAAAATACATTTGCTAATCATATAAGTAAACTATAAAATATATATAAAAGTAATTATATATATAAATGAACTGTACACTATTATATACAACAACCCTAACCTGAAACATGTATTCTCGGCTATAAGTTTTAAACACCCTTTTTTTCTTTTTTCTCAAAATATATGTATAGGTATATATATAAAACTTTAAATACTAAACAAGAGAAAAACAATTTATATAGATACCATTATAAAATAAATATATACGTATATCAAAAGCAAATTCTAGCATACGCACTTTGTTAAATATAGACATAACTCACCGACCACAAATATACAGCTTAGTTGTCCACATATTTTCCCAACAGAATTATACACATACGTGTATACATGAAACTTTGAAATATATACCTGATTTAACTAAAGTACAAAATATCAATATATATAAATCGCATAATAGAAAATGTAAACTAATATATATATAAACCTTCAACATACTTTTAAACCCAATATAGTTATAAATATATATAGATATATTAAACAAAACAAATGCAAACACAGTTAATACATATAATATAAGGCACCATAATAGTCTTATATAAATTATATATACTCACTGACCTAAAGTAAGAGGGGTTGCAAGATAAGTTGTCGGGGAAGAGCTTTGTGTGCATGCTTGAGTGGGTGAGGTTGGAAGCAAGATCAAAAGAGAGAGAGGGGTTGTGAGCTGCTCGGCATAGCTATGAAAAGATGGAGCCGAGCATAGCAGGTTATGGTGAGGAGGGAGGTGCGTTGGCTATGCATGGCGGTCGGTGGGCACGTGGGGAAAGAGGTGGTGATCGGTCGGCCGAATAAGAGGAGGAAGTTGATGGGTCTCATGTAGCAAGCTGGGGGAAAAAGAAATGTTGCAGGTGGAAGAGTTTGGAATCAAACTTTAAGATGTAAATATTATTTCGTTCAGAATGAACAATAGCTGAAATTTTTTGAAACCAATTAAAACCAAAGGGCATGACTATTGAAATCTGGAATACTAATAGTCAATGGTTATTAGCATTACCTGATGGACAAACGAACGACCACGGGGTATCCAAAAGGTTTAAATGGTACTGATATAGGTAGCCGTTTTTCGCAGATTCCGCTGCTTACCAAACTTCAAAACATAGAATTGAATATACCACAGAGATCAGCACAATGAGACGATCAAAATGGTATACAGATATCAGTGGTGCGATCATCCTATTAAAAATCGATATTCGGTACCGAAAATGTGGCTAAAATGCCGAAAATAAGAAAAACGGAGCAATAGAAGTCCAAATTTGACGAAATGAAATATGACGTCTCACTCAGAAGATGATTTACAAATTTATTGTGTAAAAATATTCAGGTTTGGAAATTTTTTTATTATCATCAACTTTTAACTGATTTAAATAGAAATAGAATTACACAATCAAATAAACTTACATATTATCTGATGAAAATTTACCATTTGTTATGTTTAATTAGACGTATTCCAAATATTAAATTTTTATTTCAAAATTTTATTATTTAAAATTTCATAAAAATTCAATTAATTACGTTATTAAAACAGTTAAAATTTACAGGTCGTTACATTATTCATTTCCACCACACTCATTTACTATTGTATTCCGCATTTGTAAGGACATATATTTATCACTGTTCATTTTTAACTCTGATAAATGTATTTAAATTTCCGTTGTAAAGATTATATGTTGAAATAATATATGGTATTCCCTTCATATGAGATTCAGTTCTGTCTTTATTTTCATTCTTACCCTTGATAATCCTCCTCTCTGGCACTTGGATTTGCGGCACGTGAATACCGAGGATGTATTAGTGTCGATTTTCGAGAGTCGAAGAAACAGGTTCTCACAATCTTTGAGTTAACATGCTTTCATACCATCTTTGTGTTTGGCATCGTTCTGTTTTACTCTTTATTTCAACCTTTGTGATTTGATTAAAGATGTTTAATCACTATATTTTTATGTTTGCCTGTGAAGGGCATGATTTTGTTTTATGACACGATGATTTTTGTTGATGATTATGCCATTTTTTTATTTTGTTTTTGGCATATTTTTGGGTTGCGCTTATATCATTTTGGATTTTCCATTTCGCTTTGTTTGATGCTGGCATTTTGGTATAGTATGACTATATTGCTTGAGATTCACATATGATTTACTCTTATGATCTCACCCTTTTGAATTGGATATAGTCTGACCCGTTATTATTTTTATGATACTTAGGTCAGACCGATACATTACAGGTTTGGAGACTCATCGACCTTGGATATTGGGCTAGCTCTTGGGAAACATATATATTTGGTTATACCATTTTGTACTAGTCCTTTTGTATATATGTTGTATGACATTTGTATGAGTTAGTGTGTTGATGTGTATCTATTAAAACTCGTCTAGTACTTAATGTATATGTATGTATATAGTTTGAGATGTAGACACTCTTTATAAATATTGTTTCCGATATATTATATTTTTCCACTGTGATGGATGATTCTGTGTTTTATGTTACATTATATATTGTTCTGTTTTGAAATTAGCCAACATATTTATTACTTTGTGTTGATACCCTACACGTCTGTTGTAGTTATATGAGGTAAAGAAAAACGTATCAGTGTTAGCCTAAAGGAATATTCACGGATGGTCGCCCCTAACCAGCCATATTCTCCATATTACCAGACAATGTTACTATGTAATATTCTTTGTTCGTGTGGATATAGAGGTGGGGCATTACACTTATTTTTCTCTTAATCCCTTGAGTGCTCTTTTGAGTAGTTTGAGAAAGGTAGGTTTTAGTCAGATATTCTTTGGAGCTCAAGGAGACGAGATGGATGCTTCACCTACCTAGTATTCTTTTTTTTGCTTCACTACTATTATGTATGTATGTGTGTGTGTATCAACAATTGTGAGGATAGCCTATTATAACTATTTAGGATGATGATAGTACTTAGGATTGTAGATCTGAAATGCTATATATATTAGAGTGATAGTTTGTAGTATCTTTTGATATTATATGTTATCGTTCCACTGTGAGATTCTGATATCGCGTTCCTTCTTTCTTGTTCTATTTCATTTTATATTTACCTTAAAAATCTATTTTTCAGCACGTGAATACCATGGATGTATTATAGTCGACATTTTTGGG
This sequence comes from Allium fistulosum, assembly GCA_030737815.1. Lineage (NCBI taxonomy): Eukaryota > Viridiplantae > Streptophyta > Magnoliopsida > Asparagales > Amaryllidaceae > Allium > Allium fistulosum. The sequence goes on from CM060904.1 coordinate 699,116,299, forward strand.
GTCGAAAAGGCGAGTAGTTACAGTTTTGTTGTTGGTTTCACTCGATTTCGTTGAGAATTGAGTGAGATATCTCTGTTTAAATTCTTCAAAGGAAGAGGAGGAAGGAGAAAGAGATGAGAAGGTTTGAAAAAGTAATGCATGTGCAGTTATGAGCTGGTATATACAGAATGAGGGAAAAAAGCAATGGCCACTTTTAAATTTGAATTGTTGGCACCAAATTAGTTAATGGCAAATTCACTCGTATCTCCCTCATACGATATCCAAATTCGATAAGTTTGCCTGATTCTTGAATATAAAAAATGTGCCAGTCGCAATGGCGTCGACTTCATCATCAAATTTCAAAGTTGAAAAAATGACCATTTTGCCCTTTTATTATTTTAACTAATTAATTTATCACTATCAATTCAAATATTAATTATTATTATATTATTATTATTAAATTATATGTGGTATTACATGTAAAAAAATTTATTAGCAAGTATATTTTAAATTTCTTTGTCAATCCTAGTTCAGTTCACTTTTATATGTTAATTGATAAACAACTTCATCAATTTCATTAGTTTCAAAATTTTATTTAAGTAGATTATTTAAATTTGTATAACATGTGTTCTTACAGTATTAGAAAAGTTAAACGTAATTATTCATTTCTCTATTACGGCTCCCACTGGATTCTTATCTTTCTCAAACCCTAAGAGAGATAAAGAAATCTTTTGATTTCTCCAGTGAGTGTTAAGATTCAATTGCCTTAGGATTTTGGCCTTGAATTCTCTTAACAAATCATAGTGTAACAACCCAAAATTTCAATCATTCGAATTTTGAATATTTAATTGATTTTAAATATTAAAAAGTTAATTTTATAAGTTAAATAGTTTAAATTTTAAATATAAGGGTTATTTGAATATTTGGTATTGTTTAAATAATTGAATCTTAAATTTAATTCGAGCAAAAATGATTTCGAAAGATGATTTAAATTCTATTTAAATAAGAATGAAGATAGTAAACTTTTAAATTGGAATTAAAAGCTATTAATTTGGTTTTAATAATAAATCGTTTTAATTAACGTGTTAATTTATCAATCCGGAGCACTATCTCAGATTTTGACGAAACTAATGTCATTGGATCCGTAATAGTATATTATTGTAAGCCATCGAATTTCGGAGCGATCAGACTTATCATTTGGTCGCGCGAGTTCGAAACGTATAGAAATTAATTTAAGGAATTTAAATTAATATAATTTGATTTTGAAAGATAACTTCTTTATATGATAGAATTGAGTCCCAATGCTAGTTCCATTGTGTTCGGAATAGAGGTATGTCATATAGAATGCCGGTTTACATGCCTCGATTGGAGTTCGAAAATTTTCGATGTGAATAATGTTTAGATATTTATTTTTATGTAAAAAGACCTAACATGTTTTCTTTTGCTAGAACCCTAAAACTATTAGCTCAGCCACCATTAAAAGAACTCTATCCAACGGCCGACAACGATCGAAGCCACCACGGTCACTTTCAGCCTTCGACCCCAACTAGAGAAACGTAGAGCTCGATTAGATGTAGACAATCAACAGTGGATCGTCGTAGATCATTGCGTAGGGGCCAGAATTTCCCTCCGTCCATGTTTCGGGTTTGAGCCGATTTCTGGTGATTTAGGGCGGCGGAGTAGTTGTGGTCGGTGTCGATGTGTAGAGCAAAGTCTGGGCTATCTCTGGAAAAGGCACGGTGGTGTACAATAGCGCATGGTGACGTCGGCAAGGAGATGAAGTCGCGAGTGTTTGCCTGGGTCCAAGTCTAGAATGCAAACGAGAATGATGGGGATTTAGGAGCATGATTTGTAAATTAAATGGTAATTAATTTGCCTAATGAATGCAATTAATTAAGTTTATAAAATCGAATGTTTATAATTGTATAACCTTTCCATACGAGGTCGGATTTGAGCGCGGCGAGTTGCATTGCATTCGTATCAAGGAAATCTACGTGATGGAATTGAATTGGATGGATTTGAAGCTTGTAAGAATTTGGGTTAAAGTTGAACGTTTGTTCAATTTTATTTAAAATTGGAGCGCCTGGCAATTATTGAAATTTCTGTGAGTTAACTCACCTCTCTGTCCCATTTATATTTTTACATAAGTGTGGATAATTTTATTTATGTTGTTTGTTGTTTGTTTGATGATTTACTATATTTATCAGTTGGTTTGGATATATTTCCGCCACTAGAGCAGATGAGACCCATTTATGTTCCCGTGTAAGAGCGGATGACCCTTTGTATACGATCCCGCCTCAAAGCGGTTGATTTATATTTTATTATTATATATTGTATGTGATGTAGGGGGATAGGTTGTAGGGATCCAACTGGATTCCTCATACTGTGGATTTTATTCTTCATATATTTTGATATATGATGTGTTGGATGCCATATTTGATGACATAGATGATTTTTCCCTATTTAGCGCTATAGCAGTATAGAGCCATATTTTAAGTATTTGAAATACTATGAAGTGGAGATATAAATTTTTAAAAGGATTTTAAGTGACTTCGAAAATTTATATGTTGTAATAATTATTTTTGAATTACTAAAAGAAGGAATTTATTTTAAAGTAAAAGGTATGATTTTTGGACATCATAAATTAATAGTTTTATGATATATTTTAAATAGAGATTTTTGAACTTTAAAATAAATATTTTTTTAAATCTTAAAAATATGTCCATCTTTTATAATAAAGGAATATGATTTTAAAAAGAAGATAGAAATATTTTGGTACAAATATTTATTAACCGTTTTATATAAAGCGATACACACACACACACATATTAAGATTAAATTATAAATGTGGAAATTTTATAAATGTGATAAATTATAAATGTGACATTTTACAAACAAAGTGAAGATTTATAAATGGTGTTTATAAATAAAGTGAAACTTTTATCATTGAATAAATTGGGAAAAATAAATCACAACTGTGGATTTATAATATGATGTGGGATGTTGTTTTAGAAAAATAGTTGACTCTATTTTGGAAATTGAAAGTGAGGATAGATTTGGAGATGTTAAACGATATGCTATAAAATAGAAAGTGATTTATAAATACAGTTTTGTAGATATAAATGATTATTTTGAAATTTAAGCATGGAATTTTATCAAGGAAGTATATTTATGTTTTAAAAGGTATTTATTTATAATAATATGGTTTTAAAGTTGTTTATCAATATTTTAATATTTTGAAAAGTAATTATTTAAATTATTAATATGGTTTAAAATTAGTTATAATTATTTTTCAATAAAGTTTTGAAAATTAATTATTATTATTTATAATAATGGTGAAGATAAATTATTATTGTTTTATTAAGAATGTTATGAAATTATTAATTATTATATTTAAGATGTATTGAAGTAAATTATTATTTATTCATATTGTTTTACACTATATAATAGTGTTCTAAAGTAAATGATTAGAATTTATTTATTAAAGTAGTTTATAAATGGTTTTATGGATTTATAAAGGGTTTATAAATGATTTTATGAATGTTTAAAGGGAGTTTAATAAATAATTTCAAAAATTAATGAATGGGGTTATAAATGGGTTTAGAGATTTATAAAGGAATTTATAAATGGTTTTAGAATTGTGTAAAAAGGAAATCTTCCTCTGTTTTTGTAAATATACTTGTACAGTGAAGATAAGTATATGGATATTTTTCCAAGTATTGAAAATATAAGGATTTATGGGTATATAATTGGAAAGGTATTTTTATGCAAGTAATTTACGAAGTGGTTTTTGTTAATGAAAGGGTTAATTAAGAAGGCTAGTGGTTACTTGTGTGCTTAACCAATGTTGGTTTACCCTTTTGAAATAAATTCCTGATTTGGATGTTTGTTCATTAGATAGTTAAATAACCGACTATTGAATTTGGACCCAAAATGTAACTTTGGAAATTTCTAGGAGAAACACGTGAGTTATATAACAAAGTCATCTCCAATAATGTTGTACTGTGCGTACAAATCTCGTTTTCTTCTCCTAGGACAAATGATTAGGAAATCCGTCCACTAACTGTTAGGAGGTGATCTCCGCTCTTATTATTGACTGTTTATTTCCTAAAAAACCGGGTTGAGTTTACCAGAAATTATCGAATGTTGTTTTGAAGAGACCGGGATTGGATATGTTATCCGAAAACCACTTCGATCCAACTCAAGCATTGCAAAGTGAAGACACCTTAAAGATAATGGAATTGAAGATGAAGCTCTTTGAAGTGTAAGGGCTGCTTACTACTAATCCTGAGGGTGATTCCAAAATGGATGTAGTAAAAGTGGTGCCTTCGGTTTCATTCAATCCCAGAATGAACTTGATTGGATAACTGCTGGCATTGCATTATTTCTTGGAGGGCAGCATTAGAATTTTAAGTGGGAAGTGCTAAGTAAAGGTAAAACGTAGCCTCAAACCTCATTAACTGGGAAATGGCAAAAATCGGGCATGCAACAGGGCCAAGTGGGTCACTCCCATCAGGGTATAGTCATTCCAAACCTTGATCGATTACTGTCTACTTCGGGGCCCATTAAACAAGGGGTAATCATATTCGGTACTACTATTCAAGTGGTAGGCCAGTCCTGTGTGGCTATGGTACAAGATGTTCTAGTCAAACCCCGGTACATTTTATCTAGAGATGTACCATTGGAAGGTAGTTCCTTACCTTGTCATAGTATGGAATTCATTCTCCAATACATGCCTTTACGGTTTCAATTGTATACCTATTATGTTGGAATTTAATTAATGTAACAATTTCGGCGATGATTAATATGTATTTGTATCTTAGACACTATTATGATATCAGAGAATTTCATATGAAATGGTTTGGTTATCGTAAGGTAAAAACACGTCCGTGTTTATGTGCGGCGTGGTCTTATGAGATACTTTTAATTTCAAAGGGTTTTTATAACTTTAAATTCCAGTTGGGTGTGTTTTTCTCACGCTGGTTTACCAAACGGACTCGGGTGTTATTTGTTTATAGTGCTCGAGTCAGACCGAGCATATTACTGATTTAGTTTGGATGCATTTGAGCTTCTGGAGACGAGCTGGAGGCCCAGAGAAGTATTTGCGTATATGGTTATTTTTCTGTTGCATTCATTGTTGTATTTATCAGCAATTGTGAGGACAAGTTGTTTTAACTGTCCAGCCTGAAATAGGTTAGTATACTCTGATTGATGTCTGTATATACATATATTACATTTGTTTTTGTGTAAAGATTTGTTGTATATTATAGATTATTCATTTTGTTGTGAGATTTTGTATTGTTTAGTTTCCTCTTGTCTTCTTTTTTCTTTCTTTCCCCTAACTATCCACCTTTCTGTTCCAGTTGAGTGGATCATGTGTGGTTGCTTGTCCGCTTAAACTACTTGGAAAAGTGGGTCGTTACAGCGTGGTATCAGAGCTGAAGGTTAAGCGAGAACCTTGGCTTTGTTGTGTACTCGTTATAGATAGGGTCGGTAGCACTCTAGAATGAGTTTGAGTGTATATGTATATATGAGCGCGTATATTTTAGTGATATAAAAATGTCTTATATTGTGTCGATTGATATGTTGAGTGGCTTTTGGATCTTGGTCAATACGAGTAATTAACGTTATTGATAGGGGTCTCTAAACAATTGGACAGGGTATTGTTTTGAAATTAGGTAAATGAAATAATTTTACCTTGATTATATTTTATATATAAAAGAATAATTTTTCAGAAATTATTACAGTTATACATGGTATGTTGGTTGGATTTAAAATATAATGTTAATAGAAGTTGTTTAGTATAATCTAAACAAAGATAAGCAATTGTAAATGAGTTATATAAAAAGTGAAATTACATAAGTATAATTTATAAATGTTAATGATAAAGTATTGTTTTTAAATAAAAGCAAATGAAATTGTATAAGTATGATTTAAAAAAAATGAATTTAAAGTTGAGAATTTGAGAATTTAAATCCCGTAATTTTGAAAAATTAATAACAGTATATTTTAGGAAATATTTTTGATTTGAAATATTTTAAAAGAGATAGAAAGCACTGAACTCACTCCAGTCGCTGGAAAATAATTCGGGTGATGACGACCACATCATCAGTATTCATTTTTGAGTTTTTTAGTGATGGATTGCTACCACGGTGATTTGCTATGGAAGTTTTGTTTTGATAAACAAGTTTTGATTTAAAATTTCAAAAAGTATGATTTGATATACAAAGGAGTTATGTATATATACAATTTCAAAATGATTTGAAATAAAACCGGGTGTTGAAATTCTAAAATATTTCCTCTAAGTGTTTTGTGAAAACATAAGATAATAAGTTCTATTAACTTATAATTTGAAAAATGATACAGATAAGAAAAGAAAATCTGGAATTGAACTATAAAATGAAAAATAAGTTAAGTAAGTTAATGAAATGAATATGAACTTAAGTTGTAAAGTGATAATAAACAAGTTGTGTTGTATAAGATGTTTATGATAAACTTAAGTAATTGTTTTATGGAATAGTTCCCAAGTGATGTTAGTATTAAAGAATTATAGTAAGTAAATTGAAAGTAAATAAATGGAATGTAAATTAAATGAATGTAAATCAGTTGAATATGAATAATTGAATATGAATCAACTGAATGTGAATAACTGAATATAAATTAATTGAATGTGAATAAATTGAATGTGAATTAAATTATCGTGAATGGAATGAATGTGAACAAAAAGAATTTGGTATAATTAAGAAAACCAATTGAAATAAATACATAAGTTGTATGTAGATCATCTTATTTGCATAATTGTTTGATTCAGTTTCGAGTATACGATTTCGAGGTGATTTACACTGATCCGAGTTAGGATTTTTCAGTCGATTCTTGACGGCGAACATTAGATAAAGGTTTTTGATTTTATTTTGAAACTCTCTATCATAGTATATGGCGATGCAAGGAGAATGATGTTTCTAATCAAGAAACCGGATCCGAGTCCGCACTAGAGTGGTAGATTGGACAATACTAGTTTGGAAGTGCAATTGTGTGATCGAACGAGCGATCACACTTGATATTGCATACGGATGGTTTATGGATATCCTACAAACTAATTGGTTTTGAAAAGTTAATGGGTTTGGGGCATTTTTTTCTTATTTGCTAATTTTGGGGACGAAATTCTTTTAAGGGGGGAGAACGTAACGATCCAGAATTTCAGTCATTCAAAATTAAAATATTTAATTGATTTTAATTATTGAAAAGTTGATTTTATAAGTTAAATAGTTTAAATTTTAAATATAAGGGTTATTTGAATATTTGGAATTGTTTAAATAATTGAATCTTGAATTTAATACGAAAAAAATGATTTCAAAAGCTGATTTAAATTCTGTTTAAATAATAATGAAGATAGTAAACTTTTAAATTGAAATTAAAAGTGATTAATTTGGTTTTAATAATAACTCATTTTAATTAACGTATTAAATTATCGATCCAGGGCACTATCTCAGATTTTGACAAAACTAGTGCCATTGGATCCGTAATAGTATATTATTATACACCGTCGAATTTTGTGGCGATCAAACGTATAGATTTGATCGTGCAAATTTGAAACGCGTAGAAATTAATATAGGAAATTTAAATTAATATAATTTGATTTTAAAAGCTAACTTATGTATATGTTAGAATTGAGTCCCGATACTAGTTCCATTGTGTTCGGAATAGGGGTATTTCATATAGAATGCCTGTTTACACGCCTCGATTGGAGTTCGGAAATGTTTGACGTGAATAGTGTTTAGATATTTATTTTTCTATAAAAGGACCCAACATGTTTTCCTTTGTTAAAACCCTAAAACTATTGGCTCAGTCACCATTAAAAGAACTCCATCCAACGGCCAACAACAATCGAAGCCAACACAGTCACTTTCAGCCTTCGACCCCAACTAGAGAAACATAGAGCTCGACTAGATATAGGCAATCAATGATGGGATAGTCGTAGATCATCGCATAGGGGCCAGAGTTTCCCTCCGTTCATGTTTCGGGTTTGAGCCGATTCCCAGTGATTTAGGGTGGTGGAGCAGTCGTGGTCGATGTCGATGTGTAGAGCGAGGTCTGGGCTATCTCTGGATGAGGCAGGGTGGTGTACGGAGGTGCATCGCGACGTCGACAAGGAGATGAAGTCGCAAGTGTTTGCCTGGGAACAAGTCTAGAACGCGAACGAGGAAGACGGGGATTTTGGCGTGTGATTTGTAAATTAAATGGTAATTAATTTGCCTAATGAATGTAATTAATTTAGTTTATAAAATCGAATGTTTATAATTGTATAACCTTTTTGTACGAGGTCGTATTTGAGCACGATGAGTTGCATTGCGTTCGTATCAACGAAATCTACATTATGGAATTGGATTATATAGATTTGGAGCTTGTAGGAATTTTAGTTAAAATTGAAGGTGTGTTCAATTTTAATTCAAACTTGAGCGCTTGGCGATTACTGAAATTACTGTGAGTTACCTCACCTCTCTGGCCCATTTGTATTTTTACATAAGTGTAGATAATTTTATTTATATTGTTTGTTGTTGTTTGGATGATTTACTATATTTATCAGTTGGTTTGGATTTATTTCCACCCCTAGAGCGGATGATACCATACGTTCCCGTGTAAGAGGGGATGACCTTTTGCATATGATCCCACCTCGAAGCGGTTGATTGATATTTTATTATTACATACTGTATGTGATGTAGGGGGACAGGATGGAGGGATCCAACTGGATTCCTCACACTATTTATTTTATTCTTCATATATTTTGATATATGATGTGTTGGATGCCATATTTGATGACATGGATAATTTTTCCCTATTTAGCACAATAGTAGCACTAAGCTATATTTTTAGTATTTTGAAATACTATAAATGTATCATCCCGTATTTAGAGGCCAAAAGCTAAGTGCTACATATGTTGCAGTCATCTATAGTATTAACTTCTGGTGACAAAATATGGTAATGCTAATGGTATCCATAATATCAGGCACTTGAATATGAACAAAATCACAGATTTCCAAAACAACATTTTACCGATTACATTTCAAAACAAATTCATATCCAAGTTATATAATCCCATAATCGTTCCTCAAGTAAAGATCAATTATAATTACAATAATCGCCAAGAGCGACATATGACGATGCCCACTTGGTTGATCAGAGTCAATATAGTCATATCCGACTTAATATACACAGCGAGATCAAAGCAAAATAAACTGTAACTCCTAAATAGTTATCCGTCAACCACCTGCTCGTCTCCGGAAGCTTTATTCGCCAAAATGACTAAAACCTGAAAACCTCAACCCTCAGCCTACTCAAATCAATTTTTGAGCACTCGAGAGTTTAAGAGGAAAACAAAAAACTATGACTCGGACATAAAGCCTGGTATGAATAATACTGTTACATCTTGGTTTACTGATATTAAGTGAGACCACGCCGCTTAACCTAATGGGTTTCCCCTCACTAATATCCTCTTTAAAACATATATTTTGCTAATCCTTTCCTACAACCAAACTAGTTAATCAAACTGATATAATAATGATAATAATAGCTAAGTCCGTTAAGCTATACTCAGGTAACTAATGAACTATCTGTCCAAAAGTAATAAATGGACTATCTGTCTGAAAACTGGGCTGACTGCCCGCCAACTAGACTAACTGTCCGAATCAAAATGGACTATCTGTCCGAATCATTTTCTTAGAGTTAACTACCCTTCATCTTTTTTCCTTGAAAACTTTTTCAAAATGATTTAACCTTTTAAATCATACTTATGCAAGGAAAATATATTTTTAGCTTTACTCTAAGCTATTTTGCTATGTTATATATACTTTACTCAAAATAATGTTGATGAATTTTAATAAGGATTGGCTATCCTTTCAAAATAAGTTAAAACACTTTCTAACTTGAAAACACATAGGCTATACTGCCTAGTTAAACATTCAAAACCTTTGTTTAAAACCTTTAAACAACCCTTTCAAAACCCTTGAAAGTAACCCTTTCGAAACCAAGAAAACCCTTTACTTAACCTAGGCCGAAAGGCCAAATCTTTCCTTTCGAAAGCATAAAAAAACTTCCCTTTAAAAGCTTTAAAAGCTTTAAAATCCTAGACATCCTTCTTTTAAAACCTTTAAATATTGCCTTTCGAAAACATAGGAAAAACCTTTCCTTCTAGCCCTTTCGAAACCCTGAGGAACCACCCCTTCGAAACCATTCATGAAAACCCTTTCGAAAGCATTAAAGTACTAAACCTTTTCGAAAGCCTTTGGGTTCAATTTAAAACATGTGGAAACTTTTCGAAACCGTTCAAAAATTTATCCCTTCAAAACCTTTGAAAACTGTCTTGGTCGAAACCATTTGGATTATGCCTTCAAGAAGTGCAAAAGGATCAGAAACCCATTAAGCGTCTGTTTTGAAACCATTTAAAACTATCTCTTTCAAAACCATTTGGGTTTTACTTCAATCATAGAAAAAGGGTCTTTAAAACATTTTAAGTCGAAAGCATCTGTTTCGAAACCATTTCCTAAGTAAAGAAGTGATGGTGTCGAAACCATCCTTTTGAAAGCATTGGAAAAGTGGCCAAATTTTAGAAAACAAAGTAAACATCCCTTTCGAAACCTTCTGGGTCGAAAGGTAGAAAGCGGCGGTAAAAAGGTTCCGACTTAGTCGAAAGCAATCATTTAAAACAAAAGCGCAACCCAATCAAAACCATTTCTTTAAATCCATTTGACCTAGTCGAAAGCTAACCAAGTCGAAAGCCATTTAGTCGAAAGCAAGCAGGCGCATTTTCTTTCTATAAGCAAAGTAATGCCTTAACCCCTTCGGAACCCCTGGTTTCGACTCCATGCCTTCTGCCTACATCCAATTCACTACGTACCAGTTCTCTGATACCATGTGCATTGGTTTCGAATGTATCAGAAGCGAAGATAAGGAGGCGGAACCTAGTGCCGAAAGCATTAAAACAGTGAAAAACATGTAGCAAATAGTTCTTTTCACCTAACTTGCTTTACGTGTAAATTTTTGATCGGTTGCCTCTTTTCTTTACCACTAAAAGTGCTGCAATTTTCAGAACTAACTATTTAGATTATTTGTAAAAATCCCCTTCTCCTTTTATAACTATATAAAACATTTAAGTCTCATACTTTAAATAATTTGATATATCCATTAAAACACTTAGGAAAAATCTACAAAAATTCTAGAAAATCTCTTTTAATATGTTTTCCAACATATAAAAATTTCAGACCCAAATCTTTTATTATTTAACCGTAAATAATTTATAATCCAAATTAACATTTTCTTTACTAGAAAATTCATATAAATTCCACAAAAATTCTGAAAATTGAAACCTATCTCGAAAATAATATTTCTGGTCCGCATAAAAATTCGCAAGGCATTTGGATGTCATTTAATAGGGTTTTCATATCAAAACATGTCATAAAATCTATATGAACAACCATAAATCATTAATAAGTATATATAATCATTCCATCATTCAAAAACATGGCAAATCAATGCAAAATATTTCGGATTCATCTTAAAACCGAAAAAAAAATATGAGATGTAAACATTATTCACCTTAGCTTTAGAGATTAAAGAGATTAAGATGTGAATGGATTTGATTTGCTTAAGCTTCTTCCTAGCTTTTCTCTATCTTTTTCCCTTTTCTCTTGTTAATGGTGGTCGGCCTCTTGTTTAAAAATTTTGAAAATGAAAAGTGAACGTGTATAGGAGAATACACGACCAAGTTTAAGGGATATAGAAATGGCCTCTTTCCTATTTTACGCCTCATATATTTCATTTTAATTCTTTTCTTAATTCATAGGTTAAATGGCACGGCTACCCTTTAATTAAATCAAATCTCAATCCCCTAATTAACACATTATTTTATTTTATTTAGCTGACTAAATATCCTAAATAATGTTACCAAAAATATGCGGTGTTATAATAAAGTGAAGAATTAAATTTTTAAAAGGATTTTAAGTGATTTTGAAAATTTATACGTTGTAATAATTATTTTTGAATTACTAAAACAAAGAATTTATTTTAAAGTAAAAGGTATAACCTTTAGATATTATAAATTAATAGTTTTATAAAATATTTTAAATAGAGATTTTTGAACTGTAAAATAAAGATTTTTTTAAAATCTTAAAAATATGTCTGTCTTTTATAATAAAGGAATACGGTTTTAAAAAGAAGATAGAAATATTTTGGTATAAATATTTATTAACCATTTTATATAATTGATATATACACACACACACACACACACATATTAAGATTAAATTATAAATGTGGAAAATTTATAAATGCGGTAAATTATAAATGTGACATTTTACAAATAAAGTGAAGATTTGTAAAATCGCATTTTATTAATAAAAGGATAGATTTATAAACGGTGTTTATAAATAAAGGGAAACTGGATAAATTGGGAAAAGTAAGTCACAATTGTGGATTTAAAATAAGATGTGGGATATTGTTTTAGAAAAATAGTTGATTCTATTTGGGAAATTGAAAGTGAGGATAGATTTGGAGATGTTAAACGGTATGTTATAAAATAGAAAGAAATTTATAGATACAGTTTTATAAATATGGAAATGATTATGTTGGAATTTAAGTATGGATTTTTATCAGTGAAGTATATTTATGTTTTAACAGTTATTTATTTATATTAATATGGTTTTAAAGTTGTTTATCAATATTTTAATATTTTTAAAAGTTAATTATTTAAATTATTAATATTTTAAATTAATTATAATTATTTATCAATAAAGTTTGGAAATAAATTATTTTATTTATAATAATGTTGAAGATAAATTATTATTGTTTTATTAAGAATGTTTTGAAATTATTACTTATTATTTTTAAGATGTTTTGAAGTAAATTATTATTTATTTATAATTTTTATTATTAATAGTGTTTTACAGTAAATGATTAGAATTTATTTATAAATGTTTCGAGATTTATAAATAGGGTTTTATAAACAGATGTGGGTTTTATAAGAGGAATCTTATAACATGGTTTGGAAAACTTAAAGGAAAATTAGTTAAAGGGTAAAAAGAGTTTTATAAATGGTCTTAGATGTTATAAAAGAGTTTTAGAAATGGATTTATTGATTTATAAAAGTAGTTTATAAATGGTTTTATGGATTTAAAACGGGTTTATAAATTATTTTAGGAATGTATAAAGGGGAGTTTTATAAACAATTTCAGAAATTAATGAATGGGGTTATAAATGGGTTTAGAGATTTATAACGAAATTTATAAATGGTTTTACAATTGTATAGAAAGGAAATCTTCCTCCGTTTGTGAATATACTTATACCATTGAGATAATTATATGGATATTTTTCCAAGTATTGAAAATATAAGGATTTGTGGGTATATATTTGGAAAGGTATTTTTATGCAAGTAATTTACGAAGTGGTTTTTATTAATGAAAGGATTAATTAAGGAGGCTGGTGTTTACTTGTGTGCTTAACTAATATTGGTTTACCCTTTTGAAATAAATTCCTGATTTGGATGTTTGTTTATTTGATAGTTAAATAACCGACTATTGAATTTGGACCCAAAACGTAACTTTTGAAATATCTAGGAGTAACACGTGAGTTATATGGCACAGTCATCTCCGATGATGATGTACGGTGCATATAAATCTCGTTTTGTCCCCCTAGGACAAATGATAGGGAAATCCATCCACTAACGGTTAGGAGGTGATCTCCGCTCTTATCTTTGACTATTTATTTCCTAAAGAACCGGGTTGATTTTACCAAAAATATTCAAATGTTGTTTTGAAGAGACCGGGATCGGATATGTTATCCGAAAACCACTTCGATCCATCTCAAGCATTGCGAAGTGAAGATACCTTGAAGATGATGAAATTAAAGACGGTGCTCTTTGAAGTGCAAGGACTACTTGCTATTAATCCTGAGGGTGATTTCAAAGTGGATGTTGTAGAAGTGGTGTCTTCGGTTTTGTTAAGTCCCAGAACGAACTTGAATGAATGAATGCTGGCATTGCATTATTTCCTGGCGAGCAGTGTTAGCATTTCAAGTGGGAAGTGCTAAAAAAGGTAAAACGTAGCTTCAAGCCTCATCAACCGAGAAATGACAAAAATCGGGCATGTTGCAAGGCCAAATGGGTCGCTCCCATCAGGGTATGGTCATTCTAAATCTAGATCGATTACTATCTACTTATGTATGCTTCAAGGCCCATTAAACAAGGGGTGATTATATTCGGTACTACTAGTCAAGTGGTAGGATAGTCCTGTGTGGCAGGGGTATAAGATGTACTTGTCAGACCCCGGTGCATTTTATCTAGAGATGTACCAACGGAAGGTAGTTCCTTACCTTGTCAAAGTATGGGATCCATTCTCCAATACATGCCTTTATGGTTTAGTTGTATACGTATTATTCTGGAATTTAATTAATGTAATAATTTTGGCTATGATTAATAAGTATTTGTATCTTAGACACTATTGTAATATCAAAGAATTTCGTATGAAATGGTTTGGTTATCGTAAGGTAAAAAACCATCCATGTTTATGTGTGGCGTGGTCATACAAGATACTTTTGATTTCAAAGAGTATTTATAACCTTAAATTCAAGTTGGGTGTCTTTTTCTCACGCTGGTTTACCAGACTGACTCGGGTATTATTTTATTTTAATGCTCGGGTTAGACTGAGCATAATACAGATTTAGTTTGGATACTTTCGAGCTTCAGGAGACGAGCTGGAGGCCCAGAGACATATTCGCGTATATGGTTATTTCTCCGCTACATTTATTGTTGCATTTATCAGCAATTATGAGGATAGGTTGTTATAACTGTCCAACCTGAAATAGGTTAGTATACTATGATTGATGTTTGTATATACATATATTACAGTTTGTTTTTGTGTGAAGATTTGTTGTATATTATAGATTATTCATTCCGTTGTGAGGTTCTGTGTTTTTTAGTTTCTTCGTATCTTCTTTCTTCTTTCTTTTCCCTAACTATCTGCTTTTTCATTCAGGTTAAGTGGATAATGTGTGGTTGATTGTCCGCTTAAACTGTTCGAAAAAGTGGATCGTTACACATAGGCTCGCAAGCGGTAGATAACCCTTTATCGGTTGTATCATATATAACTCATAACCATGGTCTTTAACCTAGTTACAATCTCGACCTTAAGTTTGCTTGGAAAACAATTCACTTGTACCTATCATTTTGCGACAGCTTAAGTATAATGCACATACCTTGAGTTTTCTCAACAGATACATGCATCTATCTTACCTCCTCTAGGCAACATATTAACGGTACTATACATAACATCTCGGGCTTGTGTTTGCTCAAAAACTAGTGTTTGCAAGTAATTTATCAGCATACAAATGATAAAGGACGGCTTTATACATTAGAGATTCATAATCTTTAATACATACACACACATACACATTATGATAGAATGCGGATTAAGGATCTTAAGGCTAGAATTAACACTAGAGGGGGGGTGAATAGTGTTTTAAGAAATTTGTTAATCTTTTTGAGTTTATCTTAATTTGTTAACAATGTATATACTAATCAGACACAAATATGAACACAGAATCAAACACAGATGCAAATATAAAGTAAAAGCAGTAAAGGAAAGAACACACCGGATTTTATACTGGTTCGGAGTTACCCTACATCTAGTCCCGCAACACAAGTACGGATTTCCTTTCAAAAACAATTCTTACAAATACAACCCTCGATTTCAAGGCTACGAGGTACACCGCTCCAGATTCACAATCCTCTGGTAGAGATACTTGATTTCCGGGGCAACAAGTTCACCCAATTGATTTCCAAGGCTACAATCACACCTTCTCTCACTCAATTGATTACAAAAAGTCTATAACTCAGATTAGCACTTGGATCTTGTAGAGATAGTGGAGAGAATCAAAACCAGAAATTATCTAGTTAGATTCGATATTGATTTCGGCAGAGTAATGGTGTAATTTGTAAATAAGAAAGTGGAGAAGAAGAAGAGAAGTTAAATCAGAGAAAAATGTAATTAAAATTCGTTGAAAACACCCTTTATTTATAGTAGATCAATAGCCATGTCCATTGGTGAAGGGATGTGGCGAATAGACACTTCTTTTAAAAAACAATTTAATTGTCACCATGTCGACAGGGGTACATGTGACCATGTCGACATGCCCTTGTATTTTTTGGTGATTTGTTTTTCTTTGAAAATAATTTCTATATTATATTATACTTATATTTAAACTTTAAAATATACTTATATATAGTTATAATACATAAATAACTATAGAGAACAATATTAAAATATATATAATAATTTTCTATACTTTTATATTTAAATCTTAAGTATAAATATATAAAACCGCTAAATATATTAATATCAAAAATTGTAGTTTAAAAACTTAGGATAATAATTTAAAATCAAAGATATTTAAAATTAAGGATATTTAAAACTAAGGATATTTTTTAGGCTAAAATATATTGAAAAACCAGGACAGATGATTTTGGTTTTTAAACAGGAATATTTAAAATCATTTTGAAAAACAAGCCATATATTTTGAAAATCATTTTGAAATAAAAGTAAGTGGATACAAAAAGATGTTCCACTAGATTTTTCGTAGGTTCCATCCTACTTAGGGTTCCATCCCTTTAACGAGCACGAAGTGGATTCCATTCCACGAATAAAATAGATTTTAAGATGTCAGTGCCTTTCTATGAGTTTTAACAATATTCCTAACTATATAACTTATCTTGGAAACTTGAACTCGTGAAATTCTTGATACTCATGAGTCTTGAATCTTGATATCTTCGATCTTTGATCATGAATCTTTATACTGTATAGTTCTTCATTCTTTAGTACCTACAAACATATCTATATATATCTACACAATAATGTTAGTATTATATATTTTATAATCTAGTTCTAAGTAAGGTTGTTGTCATCAAAACAATCTCCTCAGGGACTAACACATTAGAGTTATATCGATTTAAGGAATGTATTTCTTATGAAGTACCCTTATGATTCAAGTGGTTGACATATCTGAAATCATGGTGTACACACTTTATATATGTAGTTATCCCAAAAATCTATTTTGGCTTATTACAGTTCAACTTAAATTTATGTTTTTACATATATAATTATATAAGTTTAATCTATTTAAAACTATTATAATTTAATTCAATTACCTAATATATACATATACATACATACATACATACATATATATATGTATATATATTTGTGTGTGTGTATCTTATTAACTAAATAAAATTTAATCAATTTTAATTTTGTTAATTCAATCATATTTCATTAATTTAATTTATATAAAATTTCTTGAATTATATATCATCCATCTTAAACTATTTAAATAAATAATAAACTATAACATTTATAGTTTTATTTATGTATACATACCAATATATGTGTATATTAATTAACTATCTATTAGTTAATTATTTATTTAATAAACCGATTTATTTAATTAAAAAATTTAATTAATTTGAATATTTTAATTTATTTACCTTAAACAAAATTTGGAATAAATATATGACTATAATTATTATAGTTACATACATAAATGTATAACGTTTTAATTAATTAACTTTTAATTTAGTTATTTCATTAGTTAAATATATTAAAATTACAAAATTAATTATTTGATTTCTAAAAAAAATTAAAATTTTACACCTGTTTTATAACTTGTATAAAATTCCTTTTATATTTTAAGCGTAACATTTAAATTTTAAATTTTCAAACATAAACATGAAAATTAGCCTTAGGCCAAAAAATCTTTAAGCTTACATTTGGGCCAACCTTTTGGACTAACTCCACATTTTGGGCCAGGCCAGTAACCCGAGAGGGGAGAATACATTTTATTCAACCCCAAGCCTGGACATTACTATTATAGACATCCATCAGATGGAAAATTTTATTAGCTGACCCATAATTCTAGCTAGTTAGACTATATAGACCATATAGGCTCTGATATTGTTGTAGGATCTCAATCCAAATTGCAGTGGGTTAAATAGGTAAATTCCAAAAAAATTCCCTATTTAAATGTTAACTAACATTAAATCTAATCTATTTATAAAAATAAAATGATATTTTATTTTAAAATATTTTTATAATTATATAATAAAATATCCATCGATTTAAATAAATATATGTTTTAAAATGTTATATATATTCATATCATAATCGAGAGAGTTAGGGGTATGCCCTAAGACAATTATGTAATTAAATATATCTAACTTTACAACCAATCTTGTTTGTAATAGAGGTGTTTAATTTTATATTTTATACTTGTTATATCATAATATATTAATTAATTAATTAATTTGAGTATGCTAATATAGAAAATCTGTAAATGATATGTTATGTGATAATAACTACAAGGAGTTGTAATCATGAGAAAAATATCACAATATAAAATAACATATTATTTTAATATTCAAGATCAAGATGTTCTGAGAAAGAATATCGATGCATCTGTTGAGACCAGCGAGCGTGATGCTCTTCAAATGTATGACAGCGTATTACTCATGGCTGCTGGGGGTACCAAGAATTTAGGTACTCGTAGTTACTAGATAAATATGGAATGACTCGTCTGAGAGTTACCTATTGGTTAATAACAACTAGGTCAAATAGGAAATCTCAGGGTCAATGTTACACGGTTTCCTTGACTTGAGAACACTGTGGAACTTCAATGTTAGTACTCCATTTTGATTATTGATGATCCATCGAACGACTATAGTTAGGTCTGAGTTAAAACGTTGGAAGTGAAGCACCATTTAATAAAGAATTTGTCTCCTCGGTAGTATGAGGTCAGTACCACAGTTAATTATAATCAACTCAAAGTAAAAATCTTTGACTAGAGTAGTACGGTTAAAAATAAATGCGGTTATTGAATAAAGGACTTTGTTTATGGACTAGCTAAGTTAAATAAAATTAATACTAGAATTTTGACAAACCAAATTCCATAAATCCTAAAGTAATATAGTGCTGACAAAGAGAATGTGTGTAAATTATTGTTACTAAATTGTACCGCTTAAGATAATATAACAACAACAACAACTAAGCCATTGTTCCCAAACAAGTTGGGGTCGACTAGAGATGGTACGCAAAACTAAATAACAATGTCAATTTAAAAGTCATAACAACAACAATAATAATAACCATGATAATAATAAAGAAATAAAGTCAAATAAATAAACAAATAATAAAAATAACTAAGTAAAATAAAAATAATGATAAAAATAAAAAAAATATATATTTAAAAAAAACATGATGATAATAATAATAATACTAATAGTAATATTGACCGAAGACCAAACACTACATCTTAGGATCCTATTCACCAGTCCTATAATCTAAAACTTATAACACTACCACTAAACCAACCCTAAGCAAAAAAACTCCTAGCTCATGGTTCTGGTATGTGGATCGCTAACTTCCACGTGCTCTTGTTCGACACTAGCTCTTCGGATATATTCCAATCCTTCAAGCTACTTTTTACTACTTCTTCCCATGTCAACTTGGTCGACCTCTACCTCTCTTTGAGCATTTGGCGCGGCCTATAATTCCAACGCGCATAGGTGCCTCGAGAGGCCTTTGTTGGAGATGTCCAAACTATCTTAAGCGGTGTAGGACTAGCTTCTCCTTAATTTGTGTTACTCTAAGTTTATCACTTATATTATCATTTCTAATTCGGTCTCTTCTTGTATGACTGCACAAGATTATATAAAATATTATTTTTCTAAAAAGGTTCGTAAGTGATGGATTTGGTCAAACTGTCACAATACTAGCTAAAATTACATGTGAATGTTAATATTTGAATTGTTTAATCTTAATTACCGACTGAATTCACACCTTCGAGTCACACAATCACATTTGTGAATTCTCCGAAAAACCACATGATTTAAGTAATTTATAAAATATTGTAAATTAATTATTTTAATTAATATTTAAGAGATATTAATTATTATTTAATTTATTTAATGTTTGGAAGTTATTTGCAGTTATTTGAATGCATATATGAAAGTTATATTTGCAGGCATCAATATAATGATATTGGTGTTACTTTAAATAGATTTAAACGAAAGATAATTGCATAAAGGGGTTTATGATAATTTTGCACCATTAGATGGCAACATTGGGACAGCCACATATTGAGAAGGGCAAGAGGTGGAGTGAGAGAAAAATTAATGCGATTAATTATGGAAATTTCAATTGAAAAAGTTTTACCCTTTCAAATAAAATAAATCCATTAATTTTATTTTCATTTTGATTCTTTCCTTCATTCAATTTTCTCTCCTCTCCTTCCAAGCCATGGCCGAAATTATCATGTTCCATTCCAAAACAAAATCAAATCCAAATCAAATGAAAACATCAAATAAAGTAAAATCTTGGTTGGTTCATCCTTCTCTTGCAAAGTTGGGTGTGGATTCATTTGGAGATCTAAGGAGAAGCCACAAACCAAGGTTTTACAAAGGGCAAGAATTTTCAAGTTTGATTTCCACTTTTTGAATCCGTTCATGATGTTTAAACCTAAACTATTTCACAGATATGTATATTCATTGCCACTTATTGAATCTATTTTATAATTCTCTTGCGTATTATCAATTGAATGCAAAATCAATCTTATGTATGTTTTATTTTGAGTATTGATATTGTTCTATTTAGATCTGAAATCATTAGTTGATTTAGTTTTGATTTGCTATAAAGCTTAATTTTGTTAGCAAACATTTAATCGATTAACTATTGATTAATTCTATTTAAACATGTAAAGTTGCTATGTAGCCCCAAACAAAACTGAAAAAAAATCACTATAGCCATGTTATTCTTGAGTATACCCATCCATTGTGAAAAAAATTCACTTTATACCTTTACCTAGTAAAAACTAATCCGTAAAAACAATCACCATATGAAAAACCATCTATGAGAAATGTTTTTAATCCATGCATCCTAGCTGTGTGGTTGTACTACATATCACGCATTTTTACCGCGTGATTTTTCACTCAATCACTCGGTCGATCTTCTGCGAACTATGTATTTTCAAATTAAAAAAATCAAAACATAAAATTCAAGTTGTACCACTTTGGATTCTATTAGATTTATATTATTATGATCATAATCCACCAATTCTAGCACAAGATTTAAGAATTACCTTAAATTATATTATTAGAATTTATTGGATAAGAGGAATAAGAGAATGAAAACAAAATGGGACGTAAAAAGATGGATGAATGAAATAAGGTCAATTTTTTAATGAGTTTTTCTTTTTAATTTTTTTGGGGCTATTAAGTACCTTGAAGTGTTTAAATAGAATTAGTCTTAATTACTTAATTAAAACAAATTTGTGTTCCAAAACTAATTTTCTTTTTTGTTGGTTTTAAGATTATGATGTTATGTAGCTTTGTTTTATTGTAATAAAATATACTTTTGTTATTACAATTTATTTCCCTTATAATAATGGACTTAATATTTAATTAAATTGAATTGTGTGTGTATTCATATGCTTCATCTTTATCATCTCAATATTGTAAACCAACATTAAGTTAAACTTTTAGTTGGTTAATTTGTTTTAAATAATATATTCAAGTTTACTACTTTGTAAAATGTCTGTTTTGAAATCAAATCTTAATTTACTATATGCACATTTATTTATATGTGTAATGTTTTAGAATTAATTATGTCTTTGGTGCAATATTTTTAATTTTTCATGCTGAATGTTTATTTTCAGATACATGATTTTAAATTTTGGATATTTTTGTTGTGGATAAACATGGAATTTATTATTTATATGGTATTGTATCCATTTCTAATTAGTATTTGTAAAGGAGAAAATCTAAAACGTTACTTTATTCTATTTCCTTTTTTGTTTTGTTTGAAGATCAAGATCTAATGTAAAATTTTAATTCCATCTTCACTTTTAGTCAAACATTCTCTTATTTTGAAATATCTAATTTTATTATACTTATATGTTATCAAAAGGGGGTTAAAGGACAAAAATTTGTATATTTTTAGCTTCAAGGACACGACCTCAATATTTTAACCATAATGAGAAACATTCTCCTAAAAATTATTCATAAGGACAAACATTCTTCCAAAATTATTCATAAGGACAAACATTCTTCCAAAACTGCTACCGAACTAAAAACTGATACCTAAAAACTACTACCGATAACTACAAACGGATACCCAAAAACTGCAATCAATAACTAAAAACTGATACCTAAAGAAAGTTGTCCTTTAGGCTAAAATACTGAAGATCTGTCCTTGAGGCTAAAACGCTGAAAAAATTTGTCCTTGACAATAATTTCCTGTTATCAAAATTTTATAATGTATATATATTAAAATATATACAAGTGGCTACAAAATATTACATATATATGTATGTATGTGTAACGACCCAGAATTTTGAACAAATTAAATTGAGAATATTTAATTAATTTTAAATATTTGAACGATGATTTAATTTGAATCCCCGATATAAGTTTGAAATTTGGCGATTAAATTATAAAATTTAATCTATTGGGTTGAATAAAAATTTGAGTCTTCAATTTTAAGCTGAAGAAAAATATTTCGAAAGCTTTTAAAATTCGTATTTATAATACTGAAAATAATAGAACTTTCAGAATTGAATTTAAAACTGTTTTGTTCAGTTTTGAATTTATATCGTTTAAATCGATATTTAAAAATAGCCGTCCGAGGCGCAGTCTCGGAATTCGACGAAACCAGTTCCATTGGGTCCGGAATATTGAATTATTGCCGGGTTTCAAATTTCGTATTTTTCAGAGTCGTTATGTGTGCACACGATAGATAAACGCATTGAAATTTAAACGGATTTGATTTAAATTTAAATTTAAAATTGGTCACATCAATTTCTATTCGTTCCTTAAAACATGCCCCGTTGTTCACGCCTAAAATCGCGATGCAGAAATCGTGCAAAGTAGTGGCCGCGTACTTCTACCCCATATCTCGTTCAAATTGAAATTCGCTCCTCTCTGTAACTTGAGATCGAAAGCAAGGAAACAAAATAAAAAAAAATGGCCGCACTTCTTTCTTCATTTCAAAGATGTCAAATTCACTAAAATGGCCGAAGCCACCAGTTCAAAGTCAAAATCCCCCTCTTCCATTAAATTCAAAATCAATACAAGACGATTCGTTCGTAATCAAAATAGCAAGGCCGAGCAAGTCGCGAATGAAGGGAGATGGGAATTCGATGCTTGAGTTCGAATCTGGGGCAGCAATGATCGGCAAGGCAGGACGAGGCGGCAGCGTATCGCGAGGCTCGCGATTCAAGGGGGGCAAGCGCACTCGCATGGGGCAGGCGATTCGCGATGGTGCGATTGGTCATGGCGACGGCGATGGCACGCGAGAGGGTCGCGATGGGGTTCTCAAAACAGGCGCGCGTACGAGTGGTGGCGTTCAATCGTGGTGGTCGCGCCTGGGGCAGTAGGCGATTAGCAGTGAGGTAATTTCGATTTTTTATTATTTAAATTAATTTACTTGACGATTTTTTTTATATGCAGAAAAAAATTAAGAAGTTATTGATTTGTAATTCGATTTAAACTTGAATATATATATATATATATATATACACACAGATTGAAAATATGAATATCTAGTTAAAACAGAAAACTTTTAGTCAGAAAAAAATAATAATATATACAGTCTAATATAAGAAATTTTATGGTTGGAAAGGGATAAAAATAAAATGAAGTTATATACTGTTAATATAATCATGTTCAAACCGAAATATTATATAGTTAAGATTTATGAGAACAGGAATTTTAACTGTTTTGAAAAATAATAATAGAATACAAAAGGAAAATTTTAGTTTTAAACTAAAATTTTAGTTAAACAATTTTATTTAAAAGAAACTGGTTTAGAATAAAATCATCGGTGAATTGAAATTACCAAATGAAAATTGTTATTCGATTTATTTCGAATATTAATAAAATTGTATAATTATTTATACAAGGTTAAAGTCAGGAAACGAAAGAAGAATTGGAATGGGATTGCAAAAATAAAGGCTAAGGTGAGATCTTTCTCACTCAAAATGAATTGCAGTTATTATTGATTTGATTGATTGCTATTGGATGTGATATTAGATATAGTAGGATATATCTATATATATATATAGCAATATATACATATTGGCATATGTATATATTGGATTGATTGATTTCCCGCCTCGTATAGCGGATGAGACCCTATTGCGCCGTTAGTAAGCGGATTATTTTTATAAAACCTATATACCGCGATATTCCACCTCGAAGTGGAATGGGTATTGTGCTAACGTCTGTGGATGCAGGGAAACAGGTTGGAGGGATCCAACTGGATTCCTCACCAGTATTTATTTATTTACAGATATTGATGTATATTCTGTTATCATATGTTGATATATGATGTTGTTGTTGTGATTGACTAATTGGTGCTGTTGCATCATCGGATTCAGTTTTGAAATTTAAAAATAACGACTTTTACTTTAAAAGGATTTTTAAAGTGATTTTTGAAAATATACGTTTTATGGAATTTTTGAATTGATTTAAAAACGTTAAAATTTTAAAGTTATAAAAGTTATAAATTTTAGTGAAATATAACCAAAGTGTCGTTTTAAAATAAAAGTCGATTTATTTATAAAATGGTTTAAGTTGGGATTTTTGAATAACCATAAACGATTTGTATAAAAAGATGTATAAAAAATTGATATTTATAAATCAAATATTGGAATTATAAAACGAGTTTTTATAAGTGTTAAAAATGAAATATTTATGGAATTCATAAGTAAATGAAATTTATAGATTTATAAATTGTGAAGTTATAAAATGGATGAAACTGTCGAATAGGAGATTTATAAGAAATTAACTTATAAATTGGATTTTTGCCTTTAAATGGAATATTGATCAAATTTGTTAATAAAAGAGATTTATTAAATCAAAGTTGTTATGAATTATGAAGATGAATTTATAAACGTTGTTTTATGAATTCGAAAATAAATCAAATTTGATAAATTAAATATAGAAAGTGATTAAGGGAATTTTATCCACGATTTTGGATAGTGGATAATTCTTGAAATAAATGTGTAGAAAATAGTGAAAGGTAATTAGTGAAGTATATTCACGATTTTGGATAGTGAATATATCGTTAAGTAAAATGGATAGTTTTGGAAAAGTGACATTGAAAATGAAGTTAATTGTTTTAAAGATGTTTTTCAAATATATTGAATATCGAAATCATAGATTTCAACATTCATTGTTGAAATAGACGTTTTCGAGGAATAAGGAAATGATGGACTACAACACTGTTGTTATAGTAAATGATTTCCGAAAGGAAATGTTTTGATGTAGTATTGGGATTTATATATCTATCAAAATCCGAATCCCTATACTAGTGATTTTGAGTTGTCGTAACGATGTTTTACGTAACATTCGTTTTGACTCAAATAAATGTTGTTATAGTAAATGATTTCCTTAAAGAATGAAATATATACTTAATATTGATTTAAGTATATCGAATATTTTCAAATGTTGAAAATAAATGATGTGTGAATTACTTATAATTAAATAAGTATGGAAATGGTTTTCCAATATGAAACGAAGGGTTTGAAATTTTATCTTTTAAAGATAAATTGAAAAGTGAATATTTGAAATTTGTTTTCAAACGGTTAAGTGTGGAAATTTTATATCTAGTAAAGATATTTTGGAAAACAAATAATTTGAAAAATTATTTGGAATCTGATGATGTTGCGCATCTTTATTGATAGTTAAATAACCGACTATCAATAATTACCTTTAGATAGGTATTTGTTGTGAATTGGATGAATTTGAATGCCACACTTATTTTTGAATAAACGCTCACTATTCGGGTTAGCCGGGAAAGGACCATGGGGTCGTATAACCCATTCCGAATATGTGATACGTCGTTATGAATTGCATTCGAAGACCGGTGTTGAAGACCGGATATTTTTGAAAACGGAAGGATTACCGTCGAGTTACTCTACATCGGCTGATCTCCGATTTAGAGGTTTTTATCACCCTTAGTGACGGGAAGTCCTGACGTGATTGAAAATTATCCGGAATTGCAAGGGCTTCGTGAGAAGTGCCTTCGGTTCTGTTCGATCCCGGAACAGACTTGTATGGATTGTGTGTCTGACGTTACAATTTGAGATATAAAGCTGATTTCTTTCAAATACATTTCTGTTGGTGGCGGAGAATTTATTCTCTTAGCTTAACACCCTTCTCTGAGACGTACGAGCTCAGAGGTTATGTAGTTGAAATTTATCAGCGATATACTCCCAATTTGGTAACGTGGCATACTGAGTGTTGCTGTGAAATGATCAGTGTTTGATCATTTGCGATATGATCATTTGTTTGATCTTATATCTTTGTGATCATAGGTTGATCATTTGTTTGACCCGAAGCATGGCTTTTTGAGAAGCGTAGCTTTGTGGACGAGACTTCGTCGAGCCTCACACCCCGGAAATGGTCAAAACAGGAAGGATGCGGCAAGGTTCTAGGGAGTAGCGCCCCTTAGTGTATGTCATTCCTTCTGGATAAAGGTGGTATCATGGTATGGAGTCCAGATACTTAACCTATGTGGTTGCTGCATTTATATTATGTGGTTTGTTGAGAATCGGGGATCCTCGGGAAGATCGGTGACGATCGGGGGATGGCATATGCGTGTCAGTAGTTACCTATTTTTGCAGAGGTAACCCGGCCTTGTGTTGGCAGAGATCCGGTTAGGTTCTCGGGTCGTCTATTCCAGGGACGTACCCATCGTGGCATAGGAAGTTCCTTAGCCTGACCATTTGTTGGAAATCCAAAGAAACAATACGTGACGTGTACGGTTTTAGTTGTATTACCTGCTATGGAATGTGGCGGTAACCTGCTATTGAACATAGTAGCTATAGTAGGCATACGATACTGGTCGTATGTTGGCTAAGATTAATATTATACTTTCGAAATGTTTTCTACACTATGCACTAATAATAATATCAAAAATGATTTGATTTTGCGTAGTAAGCATCTTTGACTATCATAAGAAGAAATCTCCTCCAATTCTGCGTTTGCATTGTGTGTGTGGCGGGAGGTCTTAAGGTAGTTTCATTTTCCAAAAGCATTTCGAATTGATCTTAAAATTATTTTGTTGTTATAAAAAAATAACCGTTTTACGATCTCACCTGTTTCTGTTGTTTTTCTTCTGTTCTTTTTCTTCTATCTTTTCTACTCTTTTCTTCTTCTTCTACCTTTTTCTTCTTCTTAAACCATCATAGTTCGTATTCCCGTTCATTTTGAGTTAATCAATGGAGATTAGTGGTTAATCAAGAGGTACGGATTTGCGGGCCTTGACATTTGGTATCAGAGCATATGGTTAAGCGACAACCCTGCTCTGTTGGGTGTTACTCATTAGAGATAGAGTCAGTAGTACTCTAGAATGAGTTGAGTGTAATAATAGATATGAGGGCGTATTTGTTATTGAATATAAAATTGTTTTGTATTGTGTTGACTTATCGGTTGATTGTTTATGGATTCTGGTCGGTGCAGTCTAGCTAACTGTAATCGATAGGGATTTCTAAACTCTAAACAAGATAAACCGACACAGTATTGTTTTAAAATAGGGTGAATGAAATAATTTTACCCAAAACTATTTTTGTATATAAAAGAAATAATTTTCTATGAATTGTTACAGTATATGGTTGCATGGATGTTAGGAAAGTGTTAGCACCAAAATTAGTCACTAACCTCGTAGAAGAAGATTGTGAAGAGATATAAGTGATGAAATCAAATTAAACAGAGAAGACAGTGCTAATTTAAATACAGAAAGTAAGAACACCAAATTTATAGTGGTTCAGCATAATTGCCTATGTCCACTTTGAGTTTAAACTTTATTGATCTTCTCTATAGTTGATTACAAATACAATTCGTGAATCAAATGCTTGAATGAAGTTGTTAAGTGGAAAAGATGAGTCTTGAAAATGGCAGAGTCTCCCCGGTGTTTTCTCTCCAAAAAAGGATCCATTTCACTGTGACCATGCCCCTCTATTTATAGGCAAAGATGGGCTGGACTTCCTAAGTGGGCTGATTGCCGAACGCTCCAGCCCGAGTACAGTGGTCGTCGTATGCCGAGCAAGGTTCGCCGAACGCTCTGCGCCGAACCATCCCTTCTATGCCGAACGGTATGTTGGTGTCGTGGGAAGTGTAGGATGGTTGTCTGTTGAGGCCGAACGCTCTGCGCCGAACCATCCCTTCTATGCCGAACGAGGTGGTTGATGTTTGGGAAGTGTAGGATGTTAGTCAGTTGAAGCCGAACGCTCTTCTTGACGCCGAGTGCCCTTACGCCGAGTACTCCTGTACGCCGAACAGTCTCGTATGCCGAGCAGTCTTGACGCCGAGCGCACTTGTCGCCGAGCACTCGTTGG
The DNA here is from genome assembly GCA_030737815.1 of Allium fistulosum. Taxonomy (NCBI): domain Eukaryota; kingdom Viridiplantae; phylum Streptophyta; class Magnoliopsida; order Asparagales; family Amaryllidaceae; genus Allium; species Allium fistulosum. The sequence continues at coordinate 699,144,706 of CM060904.1, forward strand.
ATGTTGGGTGCCTCGCCGAACACTCCTGGCTGTCAAGTGCCTCGCCGAACACCATCTCGCCGAACACCATGGGATGCCGAGTACTCCTGTATGCCGAGCAGCCTTGACGCCGAGCACTCTGGTACGCCGAACAGTCTCGATGCCGGACACTAATGGATGCCGAGTACTATGCCGAGCACACTTGTCGCCGAGCACTCATGGATGTCAGTTGCTTCGCCGAACACTCCTTGATGCCAGTCGCTCTCTGATGCCGAGCACTTATTGCCGAGTACTAGTTGCCTGGTCAAATCCCCAGGAAACACTTGCCCCCCAAAGTGTATTGCGTGGCCGAACGTGATGCGCTTTGAATCTGATACAATCTACCTCGAAGGTACCTTCTCGAGAATGCTAGCGAAGGAGGTGCAAGACGAACGAGATTTAGATGCCGAACGATACGCTCGAAGCCGAACGTACCTCGTGTGCCGAACGTCACACTGCTACGATGCCGGACCCTTCGGTGTTGACCGGTTCTACCGGGTATAGCCTCTTCAACTTCTACCTCCCTCTATATAACCAGGTCCTCACCGTCTCTCTTCCCTTTACGCCTTCTCTTCAGCCATTCCTTAGAGACTTTCAACTCTTCCCATCCTACCAGATATAAAGCCTTTATAATCCATTCTCAACTTCGATCGTCGAATTAGGTATCCTTTCTCTAACAATTGCACTACTTCCATTTTAGGTTCATCGTGGTTTGCTCGTTTTGAGTTGTCTAATTGGGGATAGCTCCTCCGTGCCGAACGATAGAAGGGTAGATGGGGTGTTGAACGGCGTAGTCTTTGTCGGGCGATCCGTCTCTGTCGTTCGGCGTGGATGGAGAAGGTGTAGGGTAGAGTTGAAATCGTGGCGGAGCACCACTTTTAGCCGAACGATGACATTAGCCGACCAATACGATTGATACGCCGAACACTGACTTTAGCCGAACAATATAATTGACATGCCGAACAATGACTTTAGCCGAACAACATAACTGACATGCCGAACGATGACTTTAGCCGAACAGTATAACTGACATGCCGAACGATGACTTTAGCCGAACAGTATAACTGACATGCCGAACACTGACTTCAACCGAACAATATAACTGACATGCCGAACGATGACTTTAGCCGAACAGTATAACTGACATGCCGAACACTGACTTCAGCCGAACAACCCTTAGGTCGAACCATTACCTTAGTCAAACAAAGCAATTGCCGGACAATTCTTGGACCGGATAATATCTTTAGCCGGTCAATACAAATACCGAACAACATTAAAAATGCCGAACAGGATAGGTGTCTAACTACACTTTAAGCTGGTCACTTTAGAAATCATATGTCTTCTGAATCTGGGACTGTAATCTCCTCAAGGCGAGCTTTCTGAGACGGTCAGCGATGACGGTCTTCGAAGGCGATGATTCGAAGCTAAATATTACATCTTTAGAACTTTAGATTCTTATTGCCTGCACACAATTGCTTGCACTAGTTCACACACCACATGGGGGGAAAAATCGTGTTGCTAATTCTAACGTTCAACGTTTTTTAAGTATAGCTCTCTCAAGCATTTAGCCAGGTTCATTATTTATTCGGGATGTCGAGAAAATCTAGTTCTGCCACCATATCTGACAGGCCTGGGTCGTCAGCAAGGCAAGGAGCCACAGATGCTTCCAACCCGTCAATCTCTCCCGCTCATAACTTGGCGCCCGATGCTCTGGAGTCAACCATCTTACTGGACAATCCGATCGATTCTCAAGCCTCGAAGATCAAAGAGGCTGCTCTGCGACGGATATGTTCCATTCACGGGATTCCCTTTGCTGACGTGTTAGTTCCTTCGAGACATGACCGCCCTCATCTGCCCCCAGTCGGGTACACAGCCTGCAACAAGTTCATGTGTTGGATGGGCAGCGTGCCTCCGTTCAATTTATTTCTCCGGGATGTGCTGCAGTATATAGACATAGCTCCGTCGCAGCTGCACCCGAACGGCCATGCGTTTCTATATGGGACTTATTTACTTTTCATGGTCGTCTTCTCCAGACCTCCAACCCCCGGCGATATCCGATACATTTATATGTTCAAGAGACGGAAAGATAGCCCTTCCTTCATGTTCCTTGAGCCATACCACAAGTGCCAGATCTTGACAGGGGCCTATAGCAAATTCGCCCTGTACAAACAGGAATGGTTCTATGTGCGCTGCCCTTCCGGTTTCGCTAGGAGATGGTTTGAAGGCAGTAAGTCTCTCTGCCGAGTTACTATTCGTATTTAACCCGAGCATGTCTTTCCTAACTTTCCGTTTCATCTTTTCAGGTATCCGCCCACGCCCGGAAGGCCGAGGATATTCTTATGATGTCGATGCGATTAGAGCTCTTCCGGCCGAGGATCGAGATATCCGAGCTATCATTTCAAATGAATCGCTGTCGGGTTCGGCTTGCTAGCTCCTGGTCGTCGGATCAGCCTTCCCGAAGGTGTTACAATTCCCAAACCTTCATCTGGTAAAGGGAAAAAACTTGCCGGACCGTCGTCGCGTCGCGCTCCCGACGCGCATGAAGAAGGCGAGCGCAAAGAGGATGATGCCCCCAAAACTCAGGGCGAGAACGTGGGTCCCGCTTGGAATCCGGCAATCGAAGTTCAGGTATTGAGATATCATCCTCCCCTTCGAAGGGAAAGAAGAAGTTGAAATACACGGTTCAAAAGGAGAAAGTTGGTGACACCTCAAAAGTTACGCCTACCCCTCCTGAGAAAGAGGCTTCTTCGCAGCATCTGGAAAGTTCCTTGAGAGGTCTATCGAACCTTTCTATTCCCGAAGACATACTTAATTACGGGTTCGATGATCCTGAAGCTCTCAAATTCTCTTCGCCCGCTAGAGGCAATGTAGGAGTTCAACTCCCGGCTCAAAGAGACAATACTCCGATTAGCAAAGATAAACGAACGGGTCCGTCGGGGGGAACACTTAGGACACACACGCACATGCGCATTCCATAATATACTTCAAGTCTTTTTAATTCGTGAATTCTCCTTAACTCGTTGTTATCTCCCTTCTTTGCAGGTGATATGGGCCGCTCACACGGACTTGATCGCCTTCAGGGGTCTTCTATATTCCATCACTCCGGACGGGATTCCGGTTCAGGCAGACGCCGGGACCGAGGTGATTATGAAGATAGGGACAATCGTCCACGCGAGTCGTCTCACCGCAAGAAAGCACACTATCAATCTTCCCAGTCCCGCGATCTTCCTCCTACAACTGAGCCGGATAAAGAGAAGTCTTTGCAGAAGGGTTATCAGTCTGATGCTGCTCGAGAACAACATTCTAGTTCATCGAGTACGAGGCAAGTTCGAGAGCCGCGTAAAAGAACGGAATTCTCTAAGCCTCCTCCTCCTACTCCTGCCGTGGACCCAACTGTTGCGGAAAAGATGGTCGACCTTAAGGCCAAGTTTTCGAAAATCTGTTTTGACGGTTTGAAATTCCTTCCGGCCATCCATCACATTCCTGGGCACGTGAAGCAAAGTGCCATTGCCTGCAACAATGACGTCTATGTTCAACATGACGCAATCGTGCACTTGGTGGAGAAGATCTCAGAAGTATCTGTCGAGCGTCAACACGAGATTGACCGTCTGAATCTGGAGGCTGACAGCGATAAGAAAATCATCAAACTCCAAAACGAAGAACTCTCCTCTTATAAGTCAAAGCTAGAAGCCGCTGAACAAGGTGCAAAAGATACTGCTGAGGCAGTTACTCGCTTAGAGGTGGCTCACAAAAAGGAGCTTGACGAAGCAGTTCAGCGTAGCGGCGCCCTTGCCCTAGAAAAAGACTCTGTCCAAAAGGAAAGGGACGCGCTCGCTACTCAAGTCAAAGAGCTGAAAGAACAACTCTCCAAGGAGAAAGAAGACAAAATAGCCGCTCAGGAAGAATCACAGCGGTATTGTGATGAGATTGTTGCTACCCGACTCCTGAAGGCAAAGCTCGACGGTGAACTTGCCGGGGTCGAGAAAATGAAGGATGAGGCCCGTGAGGAGGGCAAAAGAATGGCTGTGGAGGAGCTTGATTCTCGCCTTGAGGCGGCCGCAGAGGCCGGCAGGGAAGAGGTCAAAAGTATGTTTGACCCGTTGATCGCCGAGTACGGAGCCCGCGTCCTTATGCACCGCGACCTAACATTCTTGGGCGACGGCTACCACGAATTCCTGGCTGAGGCATGGGAAACTCTGATAAAGATCAAGAAAGTCGAGTCGGGCTCCGAAGAAATCGACGAGGATGCATTGGTGAAGGAGTTCCTGAGGGGGAATGAGCCATCGGATTTATCCACAGCATTGGCTCTTTATGGCAAAGGCTCTTCCCCTTCGAAAGAGAAGAATGACGAGGCTGGCCCGTCAGAGGCCGACGCTACTACTCCTCACATCGCCGCTCCTTATGCTGCTCAATCGGCCGGTCGGTCGACGCTTGATCCATTCGAGCAGCATGCCAGTTATGATCCCGAAGATCCCGGGCTCGGCGTTCATGTGCTGTCACCTATCCTGGAGGGTGAAACCCCGCGCGCCACCGATAGCCAACCGGATCCTGGTAGGAAATTCTTCTTTCTCTAGAAGTCGAAGAGATCCCGTCATTTTTCAGCAGTGGTTATTCGTTCTAATGCCCACTTCTTATATTTTCGTGCAGGTCGTTCTGACGCCGAGCTAACTCCGAGGAGCGATGACGCCAAGGAGGAAGCGGGGAAAACAAGCGACGTTGCTCACGTAGGGGTAACTCCCGGCCTAGACGCTCAAGTGATCGGGGCGCTTGATGATGACAAACTTGATACTTCGTCTCCTGCCGAAGGAAGCGACGAAGTTAAAATCACTGGCGCCTCTGAACATACTTCAGAGATGAGCATGAAGGACCGTCTCGCCGACGAGGAGAAGAGAAAGGTCAAAGTCAAAGTTGAATCTGAAGTCCTGGAACTCACTGACCCGCGGAACAGACCTCTGAAAATCATTCTCCCGGGCAGGTCCAAACCACTAGATGTTCCGTCTCATACTCCTGACTCCGTCTCTCTAGCAAGCAAAAAGTCCAAGAAAAAACGTGAGGGAGAGGAGTCGTCGAAAACACCAAAGGCAGACAAGAAGAAGAAGTCGAAGAAATAATCGATGCACTTGTTCAACAAGTTTCCTGACTAAGCTTTGTAATTGTTTTTATCTCCCATGATTTGTAGTTTGTATAGAGAGGTCTGAATTTTGTAGGAGTGGTCAAGTATCCCCATTTTGGACTTATTGAATAAAGTTTTAGTTTCTTTTGTGTTTGAATGCTTCTCTTGTCTTTATCTGGTTTGCTGACTAATTGTAGCCATAACTCAAGTTCTTATGAGTTGCATTATCTCCCAGTCCATTCTTGCGCTGTTCAAACATTTTTTGGACGTGGCGTACCTCTCGTCCCACATCTTTCGAGTACTTGGACTTCTTGCAGACTCTGTGTCCCGGGGACTTGGAGGCTTGAAATAGTTTATGCTCTAGTCCGCGCTCTGGGGATTCGGAGATTGGAATCGCTTATACTCTAGTCCGCGCTCGGGGAACTTAGAGTACTCCGATCCGCGCTCCGGGGATTCGGAGATTTGGAATCGTTTATACTCTAGTCCGCGCTCTGGGGACTTAGAGTACTCCGCTCCGCACTCTGGGGATTCAGAGATTGGAAATCGTTTATACTCTAGTTCGCGCTCTAGGGACTTAGAGTACTCCGATCCGCGCTCTGGGGATTCGGAGATTGGAATCGTTTATACTCTAGCCCGCGCTCTGAGGACTTAGAGTACTCCGCTCCGCACTCTGGGGATTTGGAGATTGGAAATCGTTTATACTCTAGTCCGCGCTCTGGGGACTTAGAGTACCCCGATCCGCGCTCTGGGGATTCGGAGATTGGAATCGTTTATACTCTAGTCCGCGCTCTGGGGACTTAGAGTACTCCGATCCGCGCTCTGGGGATTTGGGGATTTGGAGATTTGGAATCGTTTATACTCTAGTCCGCGCTCCGGGGACTTAAGAGTACTCCGATCCGCGCTCTGGGGATTCGGAGATTTGGATCGTTTATACTCTAGTCCGCGCTCGGGGGACTTAGAGTACTCCGATCCGCGCTCCGGGGATTCGGAGATTTGGAATCGTTTATACTCTAGTCCGCGCTCTGGGGACTTAGAGTACTCCGCTCCGCACTCTGGGGATTCGGAGATTGGAAATCGTTTACACTCTAGTCCGCGCTCTGGGGACTTAGAGTACTCCGATCCGCGCTCTGGGGATTCGGAGATTGGAATCGTTTATACTCTAGTCCGCGCTCTGGGGACTTAGAGTACTCCGCTCCGCACTCTGGGGACTCGGAGATTGGAAATCGTTTATACTCTAGTCCGCGCTCTGGGGACTTAGAGTACCCCGATCCACGCTCTGGGGATTCGGAGATTGGAATCGTTTATACTCTAGTCCGCGCTCCGGGGACTTAGAGTACTCCGATCCGCGCTCTGGGGATTCGGAGATTTGGAATCGTTTATACTCTAGTCCGCGCTCTGGGGACTTAGAGTACTCCGCTCCGCACTCTGGGGATTCAGAGATTGGAAATCATTTATACTCTAGTCCGCGCTCTGGGGACTTAGAGTACTCCGATCCGCGCTCTGGGGATTCGGAGATTTGGAATCGTTCGTACGATCCTGTATGTCGCACAGAATAATGTAATTTATCATCCAATTAAGAGATATAGAAACTTCATAGAAAATGGGGCTTCAAGCCTTTATTAATGAAAATCAACTAAATTGCTCGATTACAACTTTAAAAGGAAACTAAGTCATTATTGAATGGAAACATGCAGGAAACAATAGTGCCTATAACAAGAAAGGGAAACATGCTAAATGTAATAGTGCCGCAAATGTTCACTGTTCCATGCTCGGGGGAGTGTCGCGCCATCAACGGTCGCTAGCTTGAATGTTCCTTCTCCAAGCTTCCGTTCAATGGCGTATGGACCTTCCCAGCTGGGATTCATGCGTGATGGTACCGGGAAGACTCGTTTCAGAACGAGATCTCCCACATCAAAGATTCTTGGGCGGACTCTGCCGTCATAGTAACGCTTGACTCGATGTCTGTGCGCCGCCGCCCTTAATTCAGCTTCTTCCCGCTTATCATCGATGCAGTCCAGTGATTCCAGCAAGAGGTTTTGGTTCGTCTTGGGATCGTAGTATGTCACTCGGTGCGATGGAACTTCAAGTTCCACCGGTATAACGGCTTCAGAGCCGTATGCCAAGGCGAATGGAGTGTGGCCGGTCGCGGACTTGTGGGTAGTTCTATACGCCCATAATGCTGTCGGGAGTTCATCTACCCATTTGCCTCCAACCTTCTCCAGACGCTTCTTTAGTATGGACTTGATTATTTTGTTAACGGCCTCGACTTGTCCGTTAGCTTTTGGGTGTGCAACGGCGGCGAACTTTTTCTCGATGCCGTACTTTAAACAGAACTCTTTGAACTCTCTACTTTCGAATTGCGTTCCGTTGTCTGTAATGATGGTGCGTGGAAGGCCAAAGCGGCATATAATGTTTCGTACAACGAAGTTAATGACCTTCTTAGAGGTGATAGTGGCCAAAGGTTCTGCCTCAGCCCATTTCATGAAATAGTCGACTGCAACTATTGCGTATTTCGCACCACCTTTGGATAGAGGCAAAGAGCCGATTATGTCGATTCCCCAGATCGCAAATGGCCAAGGACCGATCATTTGTGTGAGTTCCGTTGACGGAGCCCTCGGGATTTTTTCATATCTTTGACACTTGTCGCATTTTCTTGCGTAGTCCGCGGCATCCCGGTTTACGGTGGGCCAGTAATATCCATAGCGGAGGATCTTCTTTGCTAGCGTTTGCCCCCCAGTATGGTCGCCACATTCCCCTTCGTGAACTTCCCTCAAGACTCGCTTTGTTTCATCATGAGCGATGCACCGTAACAATGGGACTGAGAATCCTTTCCGGTACATGGATCCACCCTGCATTACGTACCGCGCAGCCTTTCGAAGGACCTGTCGTCTTTCGCTTCTTTTTTCTGGTAAAGCCCCGGTTGTCAGGTACAGTTTGAATGGGGTTATCCACGAGTCCTTCTCGATCTCTGTTTCCAACACGCGATCGATTTTCATCTCGTCTACGCTCGGGGCATGCAAGACTTCAACGGGATACAATCCCATTTGTTGAGCATCGTCGGTACTTGCGAACTTAGCCAACAAGTCGGCTTCTTTGTTCTGTTCTCGTGGGATATGTGAAATGTCATAACGCTCAAGATTTGATAGTAGTTCTTGGACCTGAACGAGGTACGGAGCAAGCTTTCGTCCTTTTGCTTAGTAGTCTCCTCGTACTTGGTAAACCACTAACTGCGAGTCACAAAAGATTTCGACTGATTCGATCCCGAGTTCTTTGATGAGCTTCAAGCCAGCGATCAGTGCTTCATATTCAGCTTCGTTGTTCGTAGCCGAGAAATCGAGCTTCAGGGCATAACAGATTGATCGGTTTTCCGGAGTTATAAGAACTACGCCCGCGCCGGAACAACGGTCGTTTGATGCACCGTCAGTGTATAATTTCCATCGAATGGGGGGAATGATGTCGTGATCGTCCGGTTTGATGGGTATGGTAAATTCAGCGATGAAGTCTGCTAACGCTTGCCCTCGGATGGCTCTCCGTGGTAAGTACGCGATATCGAATTGGCTCAACTCGATGTTCCATTTTAGCAATCTTCCAGAAGTTTCCGGTCGTTGAAGTACCTGCCTCAGGGGTTGATCGGTATAAACGCCGATTGAATGCGCTTGAAAGTATGGGCGCAGCTTGCGTGATGCAATCACCAAGCAATAAGCCAATTTCTCGATTTTAGGGTAATTCTTCTCTGCCCCCGTTAAACGCTTGCTAACATAATATACCGGCTTCTGGACTCGATCCTCCTCACGAACCAAAGCTGCGCTTATCGCATGAGGGGATATAGCCAAGTAAACGTACAGCATCTCATGGTCAACTGGTTTAGATAGCATTGGTGGGCTCTCCAGATGCCTTACCAGGTTCTGGAAAGCTTCCTCGCAGCTAGACGTCCATTCAAAATTCCTCTTTCCTTTCTTTATTATGTCGAAGAACGGGATGCACTTGTCAGTTGCCTTGGATATAAATCGACTCAGCGCAGCTACTTTTCCGTTCAAGCTCTGTACCTGCTTTATAGTCCTGGGCGCTTGTACATCTCGAATGGCTTGGATCTTTTCTGGGTTGGCTTCGATTCCCCTAGCGTTGACGATGAATCCTAAAAACTTCCCTGATGCAACGCCGAAAGAACACTTCAGCGGGTTGATCTTCATTCCATAGAACCTGAGTATGTTAAACATTTCAGCTAAGTCTTGAATGTGGTCGTTTGACCGTCGTGACTTCACGAGCATGTCATCCACATAGACTTCCATGGTTTTGCCCAGCTGGTCCTTGAACATTCGATTCACCAGACGTTGGTAAGTTGCTCCAGCATTCTTTAATCCAAAGGGCATCACTACATAGCAATACAGCCCGACATTTGTAACGAAGCTGGTGTGTTCTTGGTCCGGAATATGCATTGGTATTTGGTTGTATCCTGAGTACGCATCCATGAATGACAATAATTCGTGTCCTGCTGTGGAATCGACCAACTGATCGATCCTAGGCAACGGGAAACTGTCCTTAGGGCATGCTTTGTTCAAGTCGGAATAATCTACGCAAGTCCTCCATTTCCCATTCGCCTTCTTTACTAGCACGGGGTTGGAGACCCACTCCGGGTAGAGGGCGTCGCGGACGAACCCATTTGCTTTGAGTTTGTCCACCTCCTCTCCAAGAGCGGCGGATCTCTCCGGATCCATTCCTCTCCTTTTTTGCTTGACTGGAACGTATTTCGGGTCTATGTTCAACATATGACTCGTGATGGCGGGAGAAATCCCACACATATCAGAATGCGTCCAGGCAAAAACATCAAGGTTTGCCCGGAGGAAGTCGCTAAGGTCTTCAGTCATTGCGGGGCCTAACTGTGATCCGATCTTCAGTATTCGCGAAGGGTCGTCACGGCTAACTGAGATGTCAATTGTTAATTCAGCCGGTGCCGCCTTCTCTTCCCTGGGTTTCTCATCGTCGTCTCTCAGATCTATATCTCCGTAGATCCGAGAACTATGCCCGAGCCAGGGCTCGGGCACTACTTGTCAATTATTCGTATTGAGGATGCAGACGGGATTGTCCGCAACCTTTCCTTTCTCCCTCCGGTGGGCCTCTCGGAGCTCGGCCACATAACAAGAACGACCAGCTGCTTGGTCACCGTGAACAATGCCTACTCCTTTGTCAGTCGGAAACTTCAAAGTCAAACACCACGGGGCTAGTGCCGCCCTAAATTCAGCCAGGGCCGGCCGACCCAAGAAAACATTATACGGAGAGTCCACATCCAAAACTACAAAGGGTAGAATTCGTACCATCCGACGCTCGCCTTGTCCCAGTTCAACTGGTAACTCGACATATCCTACCGCATCAGTCGCAGCGCCGTTAAAGCCGTGGATACGAGCTTTGGATGGTTTCAAGTCTTTTGTCTCTAGCTTCATCTGATCATAGGCCTTCTTGAAGATGATGTTGACTGAACTTCCACAATCAATCAAAATTCTTTTTACATATGCTGGTCCGATCGTTGCAGATATGACCATGGGATCGACGGTCGGAGCCTCTACCTGATCAGCGTCTCTGTTCCTGAACACAATATCGTCTGTCATCATGCGCTGCTGCTTAGCAGGGGCCCCGTCCTCTACGTTCGAACGGCACTCAAAATCTGCATGCTTCAAGGAGCTTGCATATCGTTCCATCTCTTGCCAGTTCTTATCTGCGGGATGAGGTCCGCCGATAATTGTATTTATGACCAGTCTTCCAACAGTCCGAGCAGGCTCCTCAGGATGACGTGGAGCTGGTGCACGACCTGGGTTGGACGTTGCCTGTCCTCCTTCCTGTGGATCCTTTACGAATTCTTGCAACTTCTTTTGTCTGATCAATTTCTCGATAGCATCATGCAGGTGTCTGCATTCTTCCGTGTTGTGTCCATAAGTTTAATGGAAGCGGCAATATTTCCCAGTCCGCTTCTGTTCTTCAGTTGATTCTTTTGGACGTGGTTTTCTGTACTGAAAAGTATTGCAGGTGGATAGGTAAATGTTCTCAAGTGGGGCGTTTAGCGGAGTGTACTCGCTGTAGCTTGGAATTCTCGACTTCCACTTTCCCGCTTCTTTCCTCTTTCCTTGACTTCTTCCTCCGGACTCTTTGGGCTGCACAGGCTTACTCTGGACATTGACTTGGACCTTTCCCGAATTGTCTCCAGATTGCTTCACAGCAATGTTGCTCTTGATTGACTCTTGGGCAGGTCCCGGTGCCTTATCTCGTCGTACCCACCTAGCTTCCTCTCTTCTTATGAACTGGTGTGCCTTGGAGTAGAAACGCTCTAGCGTAGCCGGAGGTTTTCCTGCCAGCCAGTCTCCAAATTCAGAATCCGGATCTACACCTCTCATTACAGCCATTAGGATTGCATGGTCGTTGGGATTACTGACTTCAGTTGCCGCAACGTGGAATCTTTGTAAGTACTCCTTCAGCGACTCTCCGAGATTCTGGATTACACTCGACAGAGACATCACGTCCTTCGGGCGTGTAGTGTGTATCCTGAATTGCTCAATAAACTTCTTTGCCAACTCCTCGAAATTTGATACGGATCGCGGAGGAAGTCGGGTGAACCACATAGTAGCGATCCCAGATAGAGTAATCGGAAAGCACCTACACTTGGTGGGATCATTTGCTCTGGCTGAATCCATCATCCATTCATACCTCATTACATGTTGTCTGGGGTCAGTCTTTCCTTCGTATGCAGGAATGGTTGGCATGCTAAACTTCTTGGGGTATGCCGCTTGCAGCACAACATCCGTGAACGGAGTATGACTTCTTGACACTCCCCAGTCGTCATTTGATAAGCCCTGATTTTCTTTCATCAGTTGCCTGATCATGGCTGTCAGATCGGGTGTCTGTATGGAAGCTGGGAGGTTGGAGTCAGTTCTACGCGCCTGTCCATGCTGATGCCTCCTTTCCTGGCGATCTGCCAATCGTGCGTCGTGAGGTTCAACATTGTTAGCATTTTGATGATCTGGAGCTCCATCCTCCATCTGTATTCCGGTTCGGAAGCTTCCAGTTCTAGCTTGGTCGCGGTCTCCAGCTGTTCGAACAGCAGCATCCGCCCTTGCAGCTTCAGTCTTACGGCGTCACGCCTGGGTGGTTCATCAGAAGAAGTAGAGCTGTCAGATGAGGAATAAGCAGCTGGATTGCCCCCAGCATTCTGTTGCTGCTGTTGAGTGAGTTGTGCCATCAGGTTGGCATTAGCTTGCATCTGTTCTCCCAGTTGTCTCCTGCTTTCCCTAAGTTCTCTCATCAAGTCATTGAACTCTACTCTGGTGACAACTGGAGTCTGTTCTTGAGCGGCAATCCCTGCACTCGGGATCGCAGGTTGATTGCTAGGTCCTGCTTGTTGCACGCTAGCAGTCTCTCGGGCATCCGCATTAAGAGAAGCTGACCTGGTACGTGGTCTCGCCATTGTAGAGTTATTGGTATGAACTCTGAGTAGAATCAACGGATGTCCTATCAGTAAGTCGGATCTTCTTTGGGGGATTTGTTCAATCCAGTAGCTTCAAAGCAGATCCTTGAGGTCTGAGAATTCGACTCTCGATGAAAGCACCAAAGTGTTAGCACCAAAATTGGTCACTAACCTCGTAGAAGAAGATTGTGAAGAGATATAAGTGATGAAATCAAATTAAACAGAGAAGACAGTGCTAATTTAAATACAGAAAGTAAGAACACCAAATTTATAGTGGTTCAGCGTAATTGCCTACGTCCACTTTGAGTTAAAACTTTATTGATCTTCTCTATAGTTGATTACAAATACAATTCGTGAATCAAATGCTTGAATGAAGTTGTTAAGTGTAAAAGATGAGTCTTGAAAATGGCAGAGTCTCCCCGGTGTTTTCTCTCCAAAAAAGGATCCATTTCACTGTGACCCTGCCCCTCTATTTATAGGCAAAGATGGGCTGGACTTCCTAAGTGGGCTGATTGCCGAACGCTCCAGCCCGAGTACAGTGGTCGTCGTATGCCGAGCAAGGTTCGCCGAACGCTCTGCGCCGAACCATCCCTTCTATGCCGAACGGTATGTTGGTGTCGTGGGAAGTGTAGGATGGTTGTCTGTTGAGGCCGAACGCTCTGCGCCGAACCATCCCTTCTATGCCGAACGAGGTGGTTGATGTTTGGGAAGTGTAGGATGTTAGTCAGTTGAAGCCGAACGCTCTTCTTGACGCCGAGTGCCCTTACGCCGAGTACTCCTGTACGCCGAACAGTCTCGTATGCCGAGCAGTCTTGACGCCGAGCGCACTTGTCGCCGAGCACTCGTTGGATGTTGGGTGCCTCGCCGAACACTCCTGGCTGTCAAGTGCCTCGCCGAACACCATCTCGCGAAACACCATGGGATGCCGAGTACTCCTGTATGCCGAGCAGCCTTGACGCCGAGCACTCTGGTACGCCGAACAGTCTCGATGCCGGACACTAATGGATGCCGAGTACTATGCCGAGCACACTTGTCGCCGAGCACTCATGGATGTCAGTTGCTTCGCCGAACACTCCTTGATGCCAGTCGCTCTCTGATGCCGAGCACTTATTGCCGAGTACTAGTTGCCTGGTCAAATCCCCAGGAAACAGAAAGTGATAATGTTGAAGTGTTATCATTATATTGAAATTGGATAAGAAATTGAAATCATAACTCCAAAGTTAAGAAATAAATTCATATACAAATGAAATTTAAGAATATAAATTATAAATGTGATTTGTAATTTGAAACGGAATTCCAGAGAAGTTTTTGGAAATGTTTTGAAAAGAATTTGAAAATGGATTTCAAAGGTTTCGAAAAACATTTTGGAAGGATAAAAGCTCTAAACTCTTTTAGGTCGCTGGAAAATAATTCTGATGATGATCGCGACATCACCGGTGTTCATTTTCGGGTTTCCAAAAGAGGAATTGCTGCCAAATTGTTTTTAAATGAAAGTTGTTTGAAAAAATTGGAGTTTTGTTTTGGAAATTCAAAGGATAATTTGAATTGTTTTCAAAATGGCTTTGAAATGTTGGTAAACTCTGGAATGCTATATAAAGATATTTATGAAATATTACTAAGTTGATAACTTATACCAATTGAATTTTGGTAGAATAAATTTAACTTAAAAGAATGAAGTTAAATCAAAGCAAGTATAAGTGAATCAATTAAATGAAAATGAAATTGAAAGTTGAAATTCATTTCGAATTCGTAAGTAAATGAATTGAATTGAATAATTGTAAATGAAAGATGAATTAAAATTCGTATGGAAATTGGAAATCCAGTTTAAGTGTAAGTAGATTTAATCGAAGTAGAATTAAAATAAATTGAATTGATATCAATTTGAATTAGTAATTGGAACTAATTTAAGATGGTGCAGTTGTAAATGACAGATAATTGATAAAATTCAATATTTCAGAATTGAAAGTAAATTGAATCCAAATTTAGTTGAAATGGTAAACTAAATACAAATGAATGGGAAATGTAAAATTGAATGAGAATAGATATATAACTTCAACAGTGTTGAAGTAAGAATGTATAAGCAGTTTATATTGAAAATTTTGTAATAGAATGTGCAAAATGATAGTTGAATATTGTAACTAGATATTATGGCTAGTAGGATATACAGGTGTTGTAAAGGATTTGGATTTGATTTCAAAGATAAAATTGAATTGCTCGACAAAAGGTAAGTATTTAAATTTCAATATGAGATTTGCTAATTTCTTGTCTAGCCGCTTGGCTTTTTCTTTTCTTTTTGAAATCTGAGAGTCCGTAGGGACGTTTTGTAGTCGTGCCGTATTAGCCGCGCAAAGGAGACGCTGGCGAAATTTTTCGAAAATTTCGAGTGTTAGAAATTTTTTTGAGAAATTTTGAAAGTTTAAAATTTGAGTTTGAATTTAAATTTGAATTTTGAAGTTAAACAATGTTGTTTGAAACTTATAATTGAAGTTGGAAAACGAGTTGAATTAATAACACATCTTTAGTAGGAAGATTTGTTTTGAAAATTTGATAAAACTGTTGGATTGTGAAAAATAGTAGATGAGTTAAGGACCTTTTTTCCTAACTTGTAATTTCGAGGATGAAATTCTTTTAAGGAGGGAAGTTTGTAACGACCCAGAATTTTGAACAAATTAAATTGAGAATATTTAATTAATTTTAAATATTTGAACGATGATTTAATTTGAATCCCCGATATAACTTTGAAATTTGGCGATTAAATTATAAAATTTAATCTATTGGGTTGAATAAAAATTTGAGTCTTCAATTTTAAGCTGAAGAAAAATATTTCGAAAGCTTTTAAAATTCGTATTTATAATACTGAAAATAATAGAACTTTCAGAATTGAATTTAAAACTGTTTTGTTCAGTTTTGAATTTATATCGTTTAAATCGATATTTAAAAATAGCCGTCCGAGGCGCAGTCTCGGAATTCGACGAAACCAGTTCCATTGGGTCCGGAATATTGAATTATTGCCGGGTTTCAAATTTCGTATTTTTCAGAGTCGTTATGTGTGCACACGATAGATAAACGCATTGAAATTTAAACGGATTTGATTTAAATTTAAATTTAAAATTGGTCACATCAATTTCTATTCGTTCCTTAAAACATGCCCCGTTGTTCACGCCTAAAATCGCGATGCAGAAATCGTGCAAAGTAGTGGCCGCGTACTTCTACCCCATATCTCGTTCAAATTGAAATTCGCTCCTCTCTGTAACTTGAGATCGAAAGCAAGGAAACAAAATAAAAAAAAATGGCCGCACTTCTTTCTTCATTTCAAAGATGTCAAATTCACTAAAATGGCCGAAGCCACCAGTTCAAAGTCAAAATCCCCCTCTTCCATTAAATTCAAAATCAATACAAGACGATTCGTTCGTAATCAAAATAGCAAGGCCGAGCAAGTCGCGAATGAAGGGAGATGGGAATTCGATGCTCGAGTTCGAATCTGGGGCAGCAATGATCGGCAAGGCAGGACGAGGCGGCAGCGTATCGCGAGGCTCGCGATTCAAGGGGGGCAAGCGCACTCGCATGGGGCAGGCGATTCGCGATGGCGCGATTGGTCATGGCGACGGCGATGGCACGCGAGAGGGTCGCGATGGGGTTCTCAAAACAGGCGCGCGTACGAGTGGTGGCGTTCAATCGTGGTGGTCGCGCCTGGGGCAGTAGGCGATTAGCAGTGAGGTAATTTCGATTTTTTATTATTTAAATTAATTTACTTGACGATTTTTTTTATATGCAGAAAAAAATTAAGAAGTTATTGATTTGTAATTCGATTTAAACTTGAATATATATATATATATATATACACACAGATTGAAAATATGAATATCTAGTTAAAACAGAAAACTTTTAGTCAGAAAAAAATAATAATATATACAGTCTAATATAAGAAATTTTATGGTTGGAAAGGGATAAAAATAAAATGAAGTTATATACTGTTAATATAATCATGTTCAAACCGAAATATTATATAGTTAAGATTTATGAGAACAGGAATTTTAACTGTTTTGAAAAATAATAATAGAATACAAAAGGAAAATTTTAGTTTTAAACTAAAATTTTAGTTAAACAATTTTATTTAAAAGAAACTGGTTTAGAATAAAATCATCGGTGAATTGAAATTACCAAATGAAAATTGTTATTCGATTTATTTCGAATATTAATAAAATTGTATAATTATTTATACAAGGTTAAAGTCAGGAAACGAAAGAAGAATTGGAATGGGATTGCAAAAATAAAGGCTAAGGTGAGATCTTTCTCACTCAAAATGAATTGCAGTTATTATTGATTTGATTGATTGCTATTGGATGTGATATTAGATATAGTAGGATATATCTATATATATATAGCAATATATACATATTGGCATATGTATATATTGGATTGATTGATTTCCCGCCTCGTATAGCGGATGAGACCCTATTGCGCCGTTAGTAAGCGGATTATTTTTATAAAACCTATATACCGCGATATTCCACCTCGAAGTGGAATGGGTATTGTGCTAACGTCTGTGGATGCAGGGAAACAGGTTGGAGGGATCCAACTGGATTCCTCACCAGTATTTATTTATTTACAGATATTGATGTATATTCTGTTATCATATGTTGATATATGATGTTGTTGTTGTGATTGACTAATTGGTGCTGTTGCATCATCGGATTAAGTTTTGAAATTTAAAAATAACGACTTTTACTTTAAAAGGATTTTTAAAGTGATTTTTGAAAATATACGTTTTATGGAATTTTTGAATTGATTTTAAAACGTTAAAATTTTAAAGTTATAAAAGTTATAAATTTTAGTGAAATATAACCAAAGTGTCGTTTTAAAATAAAAGTCGATTTATTTATAAAATGGTTTAAGTTGGGATTTTTGAATAACCATAAACGATTTGTATAAAAAGATGTATAAAAAATTGATATTTATAAATCAAATATTGGAATTATAAAACGAGTTTTTATAAGTGTTAAAAATGAAATATTTATGGAATTCATAAGTAAATGAAATTTATAGATTTATAAATTGTGAAGTTATAAAATGGATGAAACTGTCGAATAGGAGATTTATAAGAAATTAACTTATAAATTGGATTTTTGCCTTTAAATGGAATATTGATCAAATTTGTTAATAAAAGAGATTTATTAAATCAAAGTTGTTATGAATTATGAAGATGAATTTATAAACGTTGTTTTATGAATTCGAAAATAAATCAAATTTGATAAATTAAATATAGAAAGTGATTAAGGGAATTTTATCCACGATTTTGGATAGTGGATAATTCTTGAAATAAATGTGTAGAAAATAGTGAAAGGTAATTAGTGAAGTATATTCACGATTTTGGATAGTGAATATATCGTTAAGTAAAATGGATAGTTTTGGAAAAGTGACATTGAAAATGAAGTTAATTGTTTTAAAGATGTTTTTCAAATATATTGAATATCGAAATCATAGATTTCAACATTCATTGTTGAAATAGACGTTTTCGAGGAATAAGGAAATGATGGACTATAACACTGTTGTTATAGTAAATGATTTCCGAAAGGAAATGTTTTGATGTAGTATTGGGATTTATATATCTATCAAAATCCGAATCCCTATACTAGTGATTTTGAGTTGTCGTAACGATGTTTTACGTAACATTCGTTTTGACTCAAATAAATGTTGTTATAGTAAATGATTTCCTTAAAGAATGAAATATATACTTAATATTGATTTAAGTATATCGAATATTTTCAAATGTTGAAAATAAATGATGTGTGAATTACTTATAATTAAATAAGTATGGAAATGGTTTGCCAATATGAAACGAAGGGTTTGAAATTTTATCTTTTAAAGATAAATTGAAAAGTGAATATTTGAAATTTGTTTTCAAACGGTTAAGTGTGGAAATTTTATATCTAGTAAAGATATTTTGGAAAACAAATAATTTGAAAAATTATTTGGAATCTGATGATGTTGCGCATCTTTATTGATAGTTAAATAACCGACTATCAATAATTACCTTTAGATAGGTATTTGTTGTGAATTGGATGAATTTGAATGCCACACTTATTTTTGAATAAACGCTCACTATTCGGGTTAGCCGGGAAAGGACCATGGGGTCGTATAACCCATTCCGAATATGTGATACGTCGTTATGAATTGCATTCGAAGACCGGTGTTGAAGACCGGATATTTTTGAAAACGGAAGGATTACCGTCGAGTTACTCTACATCGGCTGATCTCCGATTTAGAGGTTTTTATCACCCTTAGTGACGGGAAGTCCTGACGTGATTGAAAATTATCCGAAATTGCAAGGGCTTCGTGAGAAGTGCCTTCGGTTCTGTTCGATCCCGGAACAGACTTGTATGGATTGTGTGTCTGGCGTTACAATTTGAGATATAAAGCTGATTTCTTTCAAATACATTTCTGTTGGTGGCGGAGAATTTATTCTCTTAGCTTAACACCCTTCTCTGAGACGTACGAGCTCAGAGGTTATGTAGTTGAAATTTATCAGCGATATACTCCCAATTTGGTAACGTGGCATACTGAGTGTTGCTGTGAAATGATCAGTGTTTGATCATTTGCGATATGATCATTTGTTTGATCTTATATCTTTGTGATCATAGGTTGATCATTTGTTTGACCCGAAGCATGGCTTTTTGAGAAGCGTAGCTTTGTGGACGAGACTTCGTCGAGCCTCACACCCCGGAAATGGTCAAAACAGGAAGGATGCGGCAAGGTTCTAGGGAGTAGCGCCCCTTAGTGTATGTCATTCCTTCTGGATAAAGGTGGTATCATGGTATGGAGCCCAGATACTTAACCTATGTGGTTGCTGCATTTATATTATGTGGTTTGTTGCGAATCGGGGATCCTCGGGAAGATCGGTGACGATCGGGGGATGGCATACGCGTGTCAGTAGTTACCTATTTTTGCAGAGGTAACCCGGCCTTGTGTTGGCAGAGATCCGGTTAGGTTCTCGGGTCGTCTATTCCAGGGACGTACCCATCGTGGCATAGGAAGTTCCTTAGCCTGACCATTTGTTGGAAATCCAAAGAAACAATACGTGACGTGTACGGTTTTAGTTGTATTACCTGCTATGGAATGTGGCGGTAACCTGCTATTGAACATAGTAGCTATAGTAGGCATACGATACTGGTCGTATGTTGGCTAAGATTAATATTATACTTTCGAAATGTTTTCTACACTATGCACTAATAATAATATCAAAAATGATTTGATTTTGCGTAGTAAGCATCTTTGACTATCATAAGAAGAAATCTCCTCCAATTCTGCGTTTGCATTGTGTGTGTGGCGGGAGGTCTTATGGTAGTTTCATTTTCCAAAAGCATTTCAAATTGATCTTAAAATTATTTTGTTGTTATAAAAAAATAACTGTTTTACGATCTCACACCAGTCACCATGACTGACTCGGAGTTTATTGTTTCCCTTCTAAACTCTGGGTGCCCACCAATTTCCACACGGGCAGCCTAGAGTTATGTTATCAGGATATTCTGGAGCTTTGGAGATAAGCTGGATGGCGAGACGTAGTATTTGTATCTGATATTATTTATTCCGCTGTGTATTCTGTATGAGGACAAGTTTATATAACTGTCCATTGTTGTATATTGACTCTGATTGATGTATGTATAAACTGATATAGTTCTTTGTTTAAAAGACTAGTGTTTGTCTATTATATATTGTTCCGCTGCGATATGTGAGATTCTGATATTATTTTCTGTTTCTGTTGTTTTTCTTCTGTTCTTTTTCTTTTATCTTTTCTACTCTTTTCTTCTTCTTCTACCTTTTTCTTCTTCTTAAACCATCATAGTTCGTATTCCCGTTCATTTTGAGTTAATCAATGGAGATTAGTGGTTAATCAAGAGGTACGGATTTGCGGGCCTTGATAGTATGTATGTATGTATGTATGTATATGTCTATATCTATAGTACTACCAATATACAAACCATATACATATATTGTAGTATATTCAAACAAAATGTATATACTTAGGCATTTATATTCTTGATATGCATGTGAATTTATCACATGTATATGTAAGTATAATATATATTTATATACAACAAATATAAATACCAACAAACACGCGCACAAACACGTGTGTGTGTGTATATAGTTATACATATTTTATATTACATTATGTTATGTTATTGTATTATTGAATGTATACATGGTACATTCAAAATTAAAACATTTAGTTAAATTAATTAATATAATTAATCAACAAATATAAAATATAGTTAAATAAAAGGGGAATTTCACCAGAAGGACAAACTTTCCAATCCAATTAATTTCTAGGACACACATTTGAAATAATTACTTTCAAGGCCAAAGTCAGCAGAATAATTACTTTCAATGACAAAGTCAGCTGTCCAATTACTTTCAAGGACATAATTTCATAGGTATTTAGGCCCTAGAAACTAATTATTTTGCGTATTGTCCTTAAAAGTAATTATTTTAGTTGTGTGTCCTAGAAATTAATTTCACTTGCTAAAGAGGCCCTTGTGGCTAATTCCCACTAAATAAAATATGATTTTATTTAATAATTAGATTGGATCTAGTGTAAACCATTAAACCTTTTAGGTCCATTATGGCTCAAATAGGGTTATTATTTTGAAATCCACCTATTTCACCCATTGTAGACCAACCAGGTTCCTTCAATGGTATCAGAGCCCAAATGTTTATGTAGTCTTGTTAGCAACTTTAGGGGAAACTAATTAAACCTACCTATTTGATGGGTGTTTAGAAAACTAGGCTTGAGGTTGAATAATCAACTATTCTTCCCTTCTTGGCTACTAGCTTCGGTTAATGGGTGGAGTAAGTCCAAAAGGTTGGCTCAATTGCAAAGAACCAAAATGATTTGGGCCTTCTCAAACTAAAACATAAAATTTTAAAGTTATTTAAGATTTAAATGTTAAGTTTAAAATATAAAGGGACATTTTATGAATGTTATAAAATAATATTAATTTTTTGAGAAATTAATTTAATATTTTTCAAAATTTTATAAATATTTAATTAATTTGATTAAATTAGGCAATTAATTAAAAGTTAATTAATTTAAATATACATATATGCAGTGATATACGTATATGTAACCGTAAAGGTTATAACTGAAAATATATCTTTATTTTTTAAGGTAAATAAAATAAAATATTTGAAATTTATTAAATTATTAAATTAAATTTTTTAATTAATTGATTTATTTGATAAATAACTAATTACATGTTAACTAACTAAATTATATATGATGATATACATGTAAATAAAACTATAAGGTTTATTCAATCACTTAAAATGTTTTGTCTCTCTCAAAATTGTTTTAAGAAATTAAACAATATAAATTTTTGAAATTTATTAAATGTTTAAATAAATAAATATATTTAATTAGCTAACACACACGCATACACACGCGCGCGCGCGCACACACACGCGTACACACATATGTATGTATGTATGTATGTATGCATATATGTGTGTGTAAACATTTAATATAAATAAAAGAAAATGACAGAACCAAGTACGGAAGAAAACAACGGCCATGTTCAATCCGAGGAAGTAGAGCAGCCAAACAATACAATACAACCCGGAGTAAATCTTATGCTGAAGCACTGAAAGGAAGACGAAATCTACAAGAAGATATGGTAACAAACCTTACATATTTTCCTTCTTTCGAGCATTACGTCTGTGTTCCCAAAGAGGTATTTACAGGTGCTGAAAATGAATGGAAGAGCACTATGGTAATTGTAATTATAGGCTTTACCATTCCTTATTATCAATTAAAATTTTATATATAAAAGGTTTGGAAATATCTGGATTTTCAATTCATAATACTAAGAAAGGGTTTTTTGCTGTAAAATTTGATAATGGAACTAAGTTTACAAACGTGCTAAATAGAAAAACCTTTTCCTATTTTGGCAAACCTTTAACCATACTTAAGTGGGAACCTAGGTTCACCTATGATGAGTTAAAGTTTGATAAACTCTATGGGTAAACATACAAGAGTTAGACGTGGAACTTTAGACAAATGAAGCAATATCATGTATAACCAGTTTTATAGGGACTTCAATTCAATTAGATAAGATTTCAGGGAATAAATGTTTAACAAAATTTGCAAAGATGCTAATAAAAATACGTGCAACTACTACAATGCCTAACACTATTCCATTCTTACTACATAATGGCACAAAAAAGGAGTTCAAAATTACTTATGACACAGCCTTAGTTAAATGTACATCATGTAATGTGTTTGGGCGTAAGGATACAATGGATATTCAACAAAATAAACTGAAATGGATGCCTAAGTCTACTCATAATACACAGCAAAACCAAAGTACAAATGTAAAAGGTGAAACTTCAAACTCTGCTGAAGATGTAACTCCAGAAAAAAATTCTGCTGAAACTTCACCTTCAAGTGCTACTGCAGAAAATGTTGGTCCACAACATGTAGAAACTGAAACTAACTTTCCACCTGAAAATGCCGATGGCAAGGTTCTGCAACAGTGAATTCAAATCAAGTCAATTTAGAAAAGCATAAACTAACTAAAGAGCAAATCTTACAAGAAAATCTGGAAATATGCAACCTGAACTACTAACAGGTATTGGAAAAAATAATCTAATTTAGATTGTAGCAGATTCTATTCATGACAAAACAGAAACTGATGAACCAACAAATGATGTAAGTAAATTCATTGATAAGAATATACAGACTACTTGATAGAAACAACAAAGCATAAAAAACCACTCAACACGAATGCTCATACTAAAAGGCCAATAAGGAGCAATTACAAGGTTAAATGAGATACTACCATGGAATGTTAGAAACATGAACATACAAACTAGAGGCATGAAAATTCTAACATTATAATAAGCCAGTGTTAGTTGGTTTCTTAGAGAATAAGTTGAATGATGATAATATAGCTCTATATAGAAATAAATTTCCAAATGGTTGGGAAGTTATTACTAATACTTCTGCTCAGTGTAGAGGTAGAATTTTAGTGCTTTAGGATACTACTATTTAGAATATAACCATATTTTCTTATTCTA
This sequence comes from Allium fistulosum, assembly GCA_030737815.1. Lineage (NCBI taxonomy): Eukaryota > Viridiplantae > Streptophyta > Magnoliopsida > Asparagales > Amaryllidaceae > Allium > Allium fistulosum. The sequence continues at coordinate 699,168,363 of CM060904.1, forward strand.
ACCAACATGTGACTATGTAATAAAAAAAATATGGGAGGTTTTTAGATGACTATAGCCATGTTTTATGGAAGTAGTATACAAACTGAAAGAGAATAATTAAGGGACCATATCATTAAAGAGGCAAATATTGCAAAGGAAGCATGGATTTTAATGGGGGACTTTAATAATGCACTATCACCTACTGATAAAGAAAGGGGATTACATATTCCTTTCAATCAGTTAAGGGCTTTTGGTAATTGTTTGCTGCAAGCAGCCTTAACTGAAATTAAAGCTATTGGTTTTAACTTCACTTCGCAAAGAAGATGGTTGGCAAATAACATAGACAAGATTCTGGTAAATAACATTTTGTTATAGAAATTTTCTTATTCTACATCACTTATTTTTCCAAATCTATCTAGTGACCATAACCCTCTTCTAATATACTTAATACAAGTAGAGCTATTATGGTAATGGTAATCTTTGCCGATATGAGAAACTGCTACGTACCGATAATATTGGTAAATCAAAAATGAATACCAATATTTTACTATTATCACTGGTAAAATGTTCGTTGGTATACCAATAAACCGGTATACCGTTGACTGATAATAATAAATTTAACAACACATAAAGCCTTCAAAATTTTATTACATAAAAATTCTAATAATGATAAAAATGTAAATATTTTGTTACTAATTCTGACTTCATTAGTGCTTATATAAACAACTTGACTTGCTTTGGTCAATGGAAAAAATCATTCTTAATTCATCGCAAATTATTTACAACAACATAAATAATAATTTTGCTAATCTTAAACTTTGATGTTAATAAATCCAAAAAGAAATATAATAATAAATGACACTGCAAGCATCTGCTTAAAATCTAATAAATCTTCAAAAGCATTCATGGTGAGGATTAATTAAAATAGTGAATAAACAAAATTGAAATGATTGGTAAATTTATCACTACTACTGATTTTGATATTTCTTTACCGCTACCTTTAACGTTAATAATGATAAATTTATCATTACCATACCGATATAGCTCGATATTGGTTACCAATTGTTTGGTAGTGGTATGGTACCCATAACAGCCCTAAATACAAGTACATAAAGATAAGGGTTTTACTTTTAGATATGATAACCTATAGCATACATATGAAGGTAACCGCTGCTATGTACAACATGGTTTATCTACTACAGCTTTTGGTTTTCCATGCTATAATTTTTTATGCAAGTTGCAGGAATGAAATTATTTACCAAATCAGTGGAACAAGCAAGGAAGGATAATACTTATCTAAAAAGAGGCTCCAGAAGAATGCGAGGCATTAATGCAAGCAGTTGATGAAGATTCCACCAATTTGCTCCTGTATGGCACAATGTTACAAGCAAGCAATAAGTTTCAAACTCAACAGAAAATCCAATTCTAGAACTATAAACAGAGATCACAGGCTATAGCAAGGTGATACTAATTCCAAATTATTCCACTAAAAAATGTCATATAGAAGAAATAAAAGCAACACTCAAGCACTGATTGATATAGAGGGAATTGTGTTTATAAACCTTCCGAAATAGAAAATGAAGCCATATCTTATTATACAAGTTAATTCAATGTGGATATTACATATGATTTTCTTGACTTTTAAAGAATAGCCAAATTAAATTTTGAAGGTCGGAAGTATTTACTACGACAAATAAATATGGATGAAGTTGAGAAGGCTGTCTTTTTGTAAGTGAAGATTAAAGTCCAGGCCCGATGAAATCAATTCTAAGTTTATGAAACTTCATTGGATGTTATTCACTAGCTACGGTTACGAGTGAAAATTAGTATTTGAATTGTTCTATGGTAATCGCTAACTGAATCCATACCTTTGAGCCACACAACCAGATTTGTGAATTCTTCGGAAAACCATACGATTTAGTTAGTTTATAAAGTGTTATAAATTAATTAAGGTAATTAATATTAAGAAATGTGCTTATTAATATTTTTGATGTTTTGAATGTTGTTAGTAATTATTTGTATGTGTGTATAAAAGTTATATATGTATGTATCGATGTATATTGCCGGTATATATTTAAACGTGTTTTTAATATAGTAAATTACTTGACATACTTTAGGAGATATTGATCTATGTAAGGCAAAGATTTGGCTAACCATATTAAGGAGAGAGGTAGGGATTGTTAGAACCTCTATTCTGCGATTTCAATGACAACAACTATACAATCACATGTACAAGATATATCTTATCATATTACAGGTATATATATTAGAAGAAGATCACGCTGCATAACAAAATATGGATCATAGACAATTGAAGAAAGATGGATCATAGTATTTAAAAGTAAGGTCATATTATTGTATTATAGTCATAGATATATATTATACAATCTCCTTGAATGATCAAAACACACAGAATTTGATATTGACAAATCTTACTAACAAACTATTCTAATTTTATAATTCACAATATGACAAACGTCCGTCACTTAGTCACAGTCGTCTATGACAATTCTCTGTTTATTAATTTTAGAAATTCACCGACGTCTGTGATATAATGACAAACGTCTATGAACTTTCTCATCCTGTAAACAGAAAATTGTAGCTATCGTTTTTGAATAGATGATTCCCTCTGTTTTGAACAAACTTCTTCCTTCTTCATCAGTTGCAATCATTAATCAAAGAGTAATCTTTCAAGAAGTCATAACTTTTCAAATACAGCTCTTTGATTCTATAAATACTTCAATCGATTGAGATTTTGATTCTACTTGTTTTACTATTCTCTAGTTTCTATATTCATATTCTCTTGTGCTACCATTGATTTAATATTCTCAATCATTTTCAACCAAAATCTATATATTTTTGTTAAATTATTTTCTACAAATCCAAGAAACTCACACTCATTATCATTCAAAGGAGATTATAGGAAGAATTTTACTAGCAGTACGTGTTGTATTGAACAGAAGATTGTCAAAAGAATACATATCTATCGGACTATTTCCTTGGGCAAAGCGAGGTTTATTGTTTAGTGAAATACGAAAGAGGAGCTTCAGGACTGGCGTAGGACGGAGGTCTGAACCAGTATAAAAACTCTGGTGCGCTCGTTTGTTATACTTTGTTATATTGCTGTACTTAGCTCATATATTGATATGCATCCACATACTAATACACAAGTCATATTAGATACGATCCACTGGACTCTCATTTGGTATTAGAGCACAGTTATTTCAATTTAAGCCTGCTATTATTTCCCTAAACTGTAACTTATACTTTAATCAAATATTTATAACATATTTATATATGGTTGAGAAACTTATTTTAACTATATATATATTTACAAATCAATTTATCTTATGTTTTGAAATTTAAAATGAAAGAATATTAAAACAAATGAACTTCTTATTTAAATCTTATTTAAACTTAAGCTTACTTATATATTTATAATAAATAAGAAATTATACTTGTTATTTAAATCTCAAATATCATTTTCAAAAGTATTAAGTCAAATTACAAATTATATAAATATTAAAGTTTGAAAACATCTTAATTAAATTCAAATCCAATACTCTTTCCATTCCAATATATACAAATATATATATTCTAAATGGAAAATATTTTAACATTAATTTTGATAATTACTATATTGAATTTTATAACATAACTCTAAATCACAATATATATACATATATACTATAATTTGAAAACATATCTTTTTATTAAATTTAAAGACTCCCTATTTACAATATATATATATATATATCAATATATATATATATACATTATAAATATAAAACATTTATATAAGTTTTAGAAAGATAAATCTTCTCAAAAAAAAATTGTTAGAAAAAATATTGCCAAATTAGTTATTATTAGCTTTTTAAAATGAATAAACTTGTCAATTTATAAAATAAAATCAACAAATCAATTTAATTATTAATAGATTATTAAATTGATATTGCCAAAATTCCGGGATATCACATTCCTCCCCCCTTAAAATAATTTCGTCCCCGAAATTTAAAAGCAAAGATAATTTAATAACCCAACAAATTTTAATTTTAAACAGCAACCATACATATCAATCATACACTATCAATCATAGCAACCATTTATTTCTAACAATCAAATCTAACTTATTCTGATACAAATTCAGACATATCACATAACTATTACATAGTATCATATACAACACTTATCAGAGTTACACAGATTACACATCATATACTAGACAGTTATAAACATCTGTCTAGTTATTACATCTCAATACAAAACAAAGATCTAAACAAGATCAACACAGCGGAAACTACTATCTATATCTACAACGCTGAAGCCTCCTGCTCCATTGCTCCTCCACAATTCGTCAAGGCTAACCTGAATCCCTTGGCTACTCGTAAAAATTTGAGTACCCAAGAGTTTATAAAACAGAAATAAACAACTTGGGTCAGACATGGGTCTGGTGTGAGTAACAGGTTAAACTTGTTTAACTTCAAAACCTTTTGAAAGAAAAGGTATCACGTAAGACTTCCCACAAATAAACATGGGTAAGTTTTTACCTTACGCTAACCAAAACATTTGATAGGAAATCCAGTTGTATTATAATAGGGTCTAGGGTTTTCAAGTAAAATACAGAAATAGCTGAAATGCTTACATCTCACATTCCAACATAGTTGGGCACAACTAATACGTACGGCACTTATTGGAGTTTGGATTCCATACAATGGCAGGGCTACCGGGGTACCGCCCGTCACAGTACGTGGCCTAGATCACCGTACCGAGGATCACTCCCAATCCCCTGCAACACAAGGCTGGAACATCCCTTACTGGATAATTCCCGCACAAGATACCTCACGGTTGGGATCAGCAACCGCACCACTAAGTCGAAAATAGAAAGGGACATCTAGACAGAGGTAATCTTGTCCTACTTGGGTGCTACCCACTAACCTTGCTGCACCTCCCCTGTTTTAGCCATTCCCGGTTTGTGAGGCTTGAGGTCACGATTACCTTTAAATAGAACACATCTATCTTAGAATGCTCATCGTCCACCTGACGATGTTCTGAAAGCATTCAATCCATACAAGTTCGTTCCGGGTTCGAACGAAACCGAAGGCATTATCTCGTTACACTCGTTTTGGAATCACCCTCAGAGTTAACGACAATAACCCTTGCACTCTGAATCTTCATCTTCACTTGATTCACGACCTATCGTTAATTTGGATCGATGTGGTATTCGGGTCTCCAGACCTGGAAATCCGGTATACGGAAACCCGATCCCGGTCTCATCGAAATCCAAAGCGTATCTTTTAAGGCCAAGTTGTTTTAAAGGTTAAAACAATTTAATTCATTATCTTTATTCACAAAGGAAGATTATCTGATAATCAACTCTTTTTAGTTAGTTTATATTTATTTTAGATGTAGATAAAAGCTTTTTCTTTATTTACTTAAATACTTCTCTATTTATAAATTACCTTTAAAAGAAAATAAAATCAATTGTATATGTATAAATAAAAGCTTATACATGTATTTTTTGAATCCAAATATTTTAAAATATCTACCTTTGATTTTCAAAACTAATTTACATTCAAATTCAAATTATATTTAAAATCCAATTTAAAGTCAATTTAAAACAACAAATTCAATTTGAAAATAACAATCTTATTTTATTAAAGTCTATTTATATTTGTATATAAAACAATATATCAACTGTAACGACCCGGAATTTTCGAACCCGAAAATTCCAGATAGTTAGAAGAAAAAGAAAGAGATAGAAGAAAGAAACAGAAAGAAGAACAGAGAACACAACATCTCACATTCGCAGCGGATTAAATATAATAACAAATAATAATATCAGTTATACAAAGAAAAACTGTATTTGTTAATTACATTTTAATACATCAGAGTTACAACATTCACAAATGTACTAGACAGTTAAAATTAACATGTCTCAGACAACTATAATATCACAGCGGAATATACTCCATACGTTCCTGCCATCTAGCTCGCCTTCTGAGCTCCAGAACGTCCTTACCTGAAATCTGTAATACTCGGTCTGACCCGAGTCTCCTGTTTGTCTTTTCCAGATAGAAGAAGTTAGTTCAGTCTACTGATGGTAGTAGAGTTGTGTTTTGGATTGGGTAGATCTTGAGAGGATCATTGGTTGAGTTATTTTTGGTCCTGTTTGTTTCAAGAAGCATCGGCGAAGGTTGAGTTGATCAGGAAGAATTTGTAGGTAGCCCGAGATCGTCTGAAGATTTTGTGGATAAGAGACGAAGGAATTTGAAATTTGAAGTTGGAGACTTCGTTGTTGTGAAGTTTTTCTCTGGTTAAAGGGAGCTATAAGATTGGGTAAGTATGGGAAGTTAGCTCCGAGTTATTTTGGATCTTTTCTGTGATCTAATTTGGATAAGTACTTTGATCTACAAGGTTGAATTGTCAGTTTGGATAACTAGAATTCAATGTATTTTACGTATCTCTGAGGGAGTACGTGTTTGATCTATCTCTGGTTTTGGAACCAGCAGTTCTGGAGGATTTGGTTGTTGAGTCAGACTCGTCTGTAGTCTGATATCTGTTTAGTTCTGTAGATCTAGATGAGTAGGAGCTCTATAGCTTAGTAGTATTGATTGTTTGGATTCTGTAGAGCGAGTATCTCGGTATATATACTTGGGGAAACTCGAGAAAATTCTATCTAGAATTTTTCTGGATAGTTTGAATTGTTTGATTGAGTGAATTGTTTGCTATGGTTGTTAGCATATGGATGATAATTTATGGTTGTGATTTAAATAGATTATTAAATTACCTTTGTTTTAAATTTCGGGGACGAAATTATTTTAAGGGGGGAGGCGATGGGGTTGGTCGGAGTTCACCAGAAAGGTTGTGCACGTGCACACGATTGGGATATCTGGTGAAGCCTGGGTTTTAACAGGGGAAGGTCTCGAGATTTTCGAGTGTTATTGCGTGAGAGGCTCGAAGTTTTTAGGCAGGCGACTCGAAGTAAATTATGGTGGGCTCGAGTGCTTTTGTGTTACCAGTTTTTATTAAAACCTGTCAGTTTAAATTAAACTAAATTTAAATTGGAGATAAGTTTAAATCTAAGTGTAATCTGGAATCTAATTTAAATCTAGATCTCAGATTACACTTAGATTTAAACTTATCTCCAATTTAAATTTAGTTTTATTAAAACCTGTCAGTTTAAATTAAACTAAATTTAAATTGGAGATAAGTTTAAATCTAAGTGTATACAGTAATACGTGATTGAAAACTTTTCAATATGGCAAGTACATTTCAAGAAGGTCAATCAACCGCTCATCCCCCACTATTTACCGGTTCTAATTATGCTTATTGGTCAACATGTATGTGAATTAAGAACCTACCATAGACATAAGCACTTGGACCGATGCACAAAAAAACACGGCAATTAATAATGTCAAAACCATGAATATTTTATTTTGTTCAATTGATAAAAATGAATTTTCACGAGTTATGCATTGCACTACTGCATATGATATATGGCGCACTTTGCAGGTTACTCGTGAAGGCACGACAAAAGTCAAGCAAACAAAAAAATTATTTTACAAAATCAATTTTCAAAATTTAAAATGAAAGCAAATGAATCTATTATTGACACATATACTAGATTTTTAACTATACAACATGATCTCATGGAACTTGGGGTCAAATTCACTGATTTTGATTTAGTTACACGAATCTTAAATTTTTTGACTGTCGAATGGGAAAGAAAGGTTTTAGCCATCGAAGAAGCAAATGATCTCTCTCAACTCAAAGTCAAAGAACTAATAGGAAATCCGATGTCATATGAAGCTAATTTGCAGGCAAGAAAGGAGCAAGAAAAGAAGAATATTGCTTTTCAAGCGAATAATGACAGTTCCAACTTAGATGAGGAAGAAATTGTATTCATAGCTAAGAACTAAAACAAATTCAAAAGGATGACAAAATTTCAAAATGGTGGCAGTTCAAACTCGTCAAATCGAACATCAATCAAATATTATGGATGTGATAAGTTTGGTCATACGAAGAAAGATTGTCTACAACTCAATATGACAAAAAGAGAAGCAATTCAAAAAATTTAAAAAGAAACGAAGAGCCTTTCAAGTAACTTGGGATGACTCCGGTTTTTCTTCCTCTGACAGTGATAGTAAAAGCAACTCAGAACAAGATAATGTCTGCTTTATGGCTAATACTGATGAGGTACGCCTTGAATTAACATATGATGAAATTTTGGAAATTAGTATAAAGTTAGATGATAAATATGGAGAATCCAAAAAACTAAACAAGGAATATATAGGAAAGATAAACAGAGCAGAGATAGAAATTGGTTTATTAAAAGATGAAGAAATAATATTAGAAGAAGAACTAGAAATGTCTCCAAAGAATGTAAAAAGTTATCTTCTCAAAATATTATTCCATTACATGATATAGAAAATAGTAGATTAGAAAATACCAAACTTGAAAAAGAAAATAAACTAGAACTTAAGGCCAGTGTAGATTCTAGCAATATTGAAATTTTTCATCTTAAAAATAAGTTAGATAAAATAACTAATAATGTATCGAACATTAATAAAGGAAAACAAAACTTATAAAATTTGATCAAAATATCAAGACCATCAGGAAATCGAAATGGATTAGGATTTAAAACTAAGCAAAAACATAGAAATTATAATACACTGTATACGAAGTTCAAGAAACCTATCTCAAAAAGTAAGATCAATATTCCTGGAACAAATAGTGTCAAAATATGGATTCCTAAATCTAATAACAATTTTATTAGACAAAAACATATAGATGAATAATTGAAAATTATTGTTTATAATAATAATTATGTCTTTAAAGATTCCAAACCTACTTGGGTATGGCTACCTTCATCCACTAACACATAGGACTCTAACAGAGAAAGTGGATACCAATTAAACTTTTATTATTTTGCAGGTACCCAAAAATAAAGTAAAATAACGAGAAATTGATACTCGATAGTGGATTTTCCGAGCATATGATAGAAAATGCACACATGTCATCAAATATAACATATGTCGATGGCGGTACTTTGACATTTGAAGATAACTCAAAAGGATTTGTCATCGCCATTGGAGACGTCGTCAACGTAGGTATATCCACTTCTCCCCTTATTACTAATGTTTTGTTAGTAGAAAATTTAAAACATAACTTATTAAGTATAAATCAATTATGTGATAAAGGATTTAAAATCAATTTCGAAAAAGATAAATGTAGTATATTTGATCAAAATAAAATTTTAATTTTTAAAGGATTAAGAAAATGAAATATTTATGTTTTAAATATAAATATTAAAAATAATACTGATTTATGCCTAACCGCCAATCATAATGACCCATGGCTTTGGCACAAACGTTTTTGTCATGTAAATTTTGAAAATGTAAATAAATTAGCAAAGAATGATTTAGTAAGAGAATTATCCAAAATAAACTATAAATTCAAAAATCTATGTGATGCTTGTCAACTTGGAAAATTAAAGAAAAGCTCTTTTAAATCTAAGAAAGAAATTACTACCAAACAACCACTTGAATTACTTCATCTAGATTTATTTAGCCCAACTCAAATAAGATCAGTAAATCATAACAAATATGTATTTGTTATCGTCGATGATTTTTCACGATACACTTGGACACTATTTTTAAAACATAAAAGTGACATGTTTAAATTTTTCGCTAAGAGAATTAAAAATTTAATGAACTTAAAAATAAAAAGTATAATTAGCGATCATGGTAGAAAATTTGAAAATGATATCTTTAAAAAAATTTGCAACAAAAAGGGAATTAGTGATATTTTTTATTTCCATGAACACTACAACAAAATGGCATAGTAGAAAGGAAAATCCGAACACTACAAGAATGTGCACGAACATTACTTAGTGGCAGTAGTTTACCAAAAAAAATTTAGACCAAAGCTGTTGCTACCGCATGTTATGTATTAAATCGTGTAACACTTCGACTTATGGCTAAGAATACATGTTACGAAATGTTTTTCGAAAAGAAACCTAAAGTATCATATTTTTGTATTTTTGATTCTAAATGCTTTATTTTGAATACTAAAGGTAATCTTGGAAAATTCAATCCAAAAGTCGATGAAGGACTTTTTATTGGATATTTGGATCATAGCAAAGCGTATAGAATTTTTAATAAACGAACTAACATTATCGAAGAAAGTCTTCATGTTTCTTTTGATGAAGATTTTCATAATATCGAAAATGATGAGACGACGAAGTCTATTATAATAATAGTATTAATAATACGTATGTAACTGAAAACAATAATAACATAAATAATAATGATATTCTTTTAAGATCACCACCTCGAATCTTAAAAGATCATCCAATTAATAATATAATTGGTGATTTAAACACAAGAGTTTCAACTAGAAAACAATTAAATCAAATAAGTCATGTTACATTTATATCTAATTTTGAACCTAAAAATTATAAAGAAACATCAAAAGATGATTTTTGGATTATTGCAATGCAAGAAGAACTTAATCAATTTGAAAGAAATGATGTATGGGAACTCGTACCAAGACCAAATAATCAATTTGTAATAGGAAGAAAACGGGTTTTTAAAAATAAAGCAAATGAAAACTGAAACATTGTTCGTAATAAAGCAAGATTAGTTGCTCAAGGATACAACCAAGAAAAAGAAATTGGTTATGAAGAAACTTTTGCTCCTGTAGCACGTCTTGAAGCTATACAAACATTACTTGCTTTTTTATGTCATCATAATTTTAAATTATTTTAAATGGATGTTAAGAGTGCATTTTTAAATGGTTTCATAAAAGAAAAGGTTTATGTTGAACAACATCCTTATTTGTTCATGAGAAATATCCAGACCATGCTTTCAAATTTAAAAAGGCATTATGCGGTTAATACAAGCACCCCTTGCTTGGTATGAGAGACGAAAAACACATTTACTAAATTCCAGTTTTCAAATTGGGAAAATTGATTCTACATTGTTTATAAAAAGAGAAGATAATAATATACTAGTTGTACAAATATACGTTGATGATATCATATTTGGATCAACTAACGAAAAACAATATACCGATTTCTCTAACATAATGAAAAATGAATTCGAAATGTCGCATATGGGAGAATTAAATTTTTTTAGGTTTACAAATAAAACAACTAGAAAATGGAATTTTTATAAATCAATAAAAATATTGTAGAGAATTATTAAAATGATTTGGAATGGATAGTACTTCGAGTAAACCAACTCCAATGAGCACGAGTTTACATTTAGATAAAGATGAAAATGAAAAAGATTTCAACCAAAAATTATACTGAAGTAAGATAGGGTCTCTGTTATACTTGACGGTAGTAGATTGAATATTTTGATGAACGTTTGTCTATATGCAAGATTTCACGCACAACCTAAGGAGTCACATCATTGACCGGTTAAAAGAATTTACGATACTTAACCAACACCAAAGATTACGGACTTTCCAACCAAAAAGGCAGCTCTTTCGAACTTGTATCATATAGCGATGCAGATTTCGGTGGTTGCAAGACAGATAGAAAAGGTACGAGCTGCACATGTCATTTCAATGGTCAATCTCTGGTTTCCTGATTTAGTGAAGAACAAAATTTTGTTTCGCACTCGACATGTGAAGCTGAGTATACATCTGCAGCCATAGCATTTGCATAAGTAATTTATATGCAACAAACACTTCAAGATTTCGGCAAAATTATAACTAACTCTCATATATATTGTGATAATACCAGTGTTATAAATTTATCCAAGAATCCAATTAATCATTCTCGTACATAACATATCGACATTCGTCGCCATTTTTAAGAGATATTGTAGAAAAAGAAATTATTTCTCTTGAATTTGTTACCACCAAGAATCAAATTGCCGGTATTTTCACCAAACCGCTATGTGAATCAACTTTTATAAAGCTACGACGATACCTTGGTATATGTTCAATTAATGAATTAATTAATTAATATATGTCACATTTATCATCATTATAAAATTTTGAACATTATTTCTCTATATAAAATTTTAACTTGAATTTCAGTCAATCTTTTAACAACAATAAAAACAAAACCGTTAACAAATTTATGGTTAAAATAGTTCTATCCATACAAGTTCTAACTATAAATAGACTATATATTCTATTTATACATGATTAAAGAAAAATAAAAAATAAAATATTATTACAAAAACTAAATATATCTTCTGATTACGACTCCGTTTATTCAACTATTGACTTTAGCTTACCTTCATCAAATAACACCTACGTATCACCAACAAAAACCACACCTCCACCAATTCGATCTGCCTCACTAAATATTATGGCATCACCTACATTTCACACCGGCTGCTCTCATGAGGAAAAGAAAGCTAAACGGGCGATTGATCTTGAATCAACATCTCTCGATACTAAAGTTGATGCAATATATCACTATCAACAAGAATGATAGGAGTTCAACGAGAAATGTGTTATGAGCAACGACATCAAGGATCTCATCTTAACTTTTTTGAAAAATGTATTCTAGCAATTTGTGGTCATTCACTAACAAAAAATTACATACATAAAAAATCTCCTCATTTAATAGAAACCCATGTAAAAAACCTGTAAAGTTACTCCAAGAACTTCATAGAAGGTGGGACCATCAAACTAAGACGGGATTAATACTCCAGCTCGCCCAAGTTGGTCTCCACTTAAGCCTTAACATGAGCAAACCAACACAAACTCTTGGGATCAACCTAAATTCAAAAATTCTTTGGCAGATGATTAATTCTATGTACATACACACAGATATATAACTAAGTAAGCCATATAATATATAATTTTTGTATGTTTAAGGATTATAATAATCGTTTATTATGATAATTCTATGAGAATATTCAATTAAAATAAAAAATACAAACAACAAACGTCAGAACCAAGTTTCGGCTGAAACAAACGGCGCTTCATATGTATTTTTTTTCCCAACTCTTCAATCATTTACCAATCTACTTCAAATCTAAAACTTCAACTCAAAAAACTCTAACTTTCCAAAACCTTAATTCATCAAAAATGGCTCCTAAAGCAAAAGTTCGGTTAACAAGAGATTAAAGAGAGGTCAATCTTCTTCTACTCAAACCCATCTTGTCACCGATGCCCATATTCAAGAAATGCTTTGAAAGAACTTACCATCGCCTTTGGTTGTCGAGAATTAATCAATTTCAATGAAAATGAGGTACAAATTGATCCATTGGCTATCTTTCCTTTTTATGCAAACTTATGCAGTAATGATATTTGGATACCTGAAAATGAAGATGGTTGGTTATGGACTAGTGTGTGCGGTCATGTTTTGAAAATTAGCGTGAACCAAATTGGTCGTTTACTATATTGTTCCTCTACTGGACTTGATTTAGAGGAAATTCCCGACCAAAGAAATCTGCCACATGATGAAGTAAAACATCAAATTTGGGAAGATAGAATGCCGCAATGGAAATCCATTTATCTATGACCAAAAGCTAGATTATTAAATCATATGATAATTAATACGATAATTCCCCAGTTAGGAAGTCATGAGAAAATACATGAAAATGACCACAAAGCCCTATATGCTTATTTGGTGGAATTCAAGTAAATTGGGCTAAATTTATTCATGACGAAATTAAAAGCTTTTGGCCTCACCATCGGCGCACAATTATATATGCTCCATACATCATGCATCTTTTACAATGTCTCGGGGTACCTTCTTATATTTCTTAGAAGAAATTCCTGTCAAAGAAAGCGGTATAAGATTTTTATCCTTAATGTATCTTCCTGAAAGACCACCTCCAATCATATCCCTGGCTCAATGGACTAATCAGCAATAATAACAAATGCATCTGGTTCCTCCTCAACAGGCTCAAGCTCCTCTTCCTCCACAACAAGCTCAATCACCTCGTCCTCTATAACAATCTGGTTCCTCTTATTATACTACCGAATATCATTCTGATTTGGAAATTTACGAAGTCGCACCGAACCGACTCAAAATGCATCCATCCATGATTTAACGCTTTGAAATCAAAATAGATCATGGTCAATCAGAAAGCTTTGGAGAAAAATCAAAAATCTTTGCACACTGAAATGGTCGATTTGGAATATTATTTTCTACAAGAATGAATAAAATGGAGAAAACTTTGAAAAATGTTGTTTCCACTTTGGGCAAAATAATGAGAAAAGTTCGTGGCAGATCATCTTCTAGATCATCCTCCTCTTCTTCACCAACACCACCTCCTTCAACACAGACTCCCGTTTATCGTCCTCATAGATCATCTTTTTATGGAGGCGGTTCTCAACAAGATCGAGGAAAGACTACAATGTTGGAAGAACCAGAGGAAGAACAAGAAGATAGCGATGATATGCCTTGGTCTGATTCTTCAGCACCACAACAAATGAATCTTTTTACATTCCAAGGATTGTTTATTCACGAAAATGAAGAATATACGCAATGGCCGAAAAACTATCATTCTACTTCGTCCACCTACCATGACTATTCTAATAATTAAGGTGATTTCTTTAACTACAATTATCATGACTATCGGTAATTGTTTCTCCAAATTTTAGTATTGTTTATTTTTGTTTCTTTGTTGTTCATTCGTACTAGTACTGATGTTGTTATTTCCCTAACTATTTCATCATAGTTTTTATGGCTTTGTTTTTAGTTCATTTCTGCTATTCTTATTTTTTTTTATAATGCCAAAGGGGGAGATAAATATGCATATACATAGGAGGAGATAATGTTCGCGGGGAGTTATCTTTTCATTACTTGTTACTAACTATTATATAGTTGTCATCATCAAAAAGGAGAAGAAGAATAAATATGCATATACATAGGGGGAGTTATCTTTTCATTACTTGTTACTAACTATTATATAGTTGTCATCATCAAAAAGGAGAAGAAGAATAAATATGCATATACATAGGGGGAGTTATCTTTTCATTACTTATTACTAACTATTGTATAGTTGTCATCATCAAAATGGAGGAAAATGTTAGAACCTCTATTTTGCGATTTCAATGACAACAACTATACAATCACATATACATGATATATCTTGTCATATTGCAGGTATATATATGAAGAAGATCACGGTGCACAACAAAATTATGGCTCACGAACAATTGAAGAAAGATGGATCATACTATTTAACTGTAAGGTCATATTATTGTACTATAGTCATAGATATATGTTGTATAATCTCTTTGAATGATCAAACCATACACAATGTCATATTGGCAAATCTTACTAACAAACTATTCTAATTTTGTAATTCATAATATGACAGACGTCTGTCAGTTAATCACAGACGTCTGTGACAATTCTCTATTTATTATTTTCAGAGATCCACAAACATCTATGATATAATGACAGATGTTTGTGAACTGTCTCGGCCTGTAAACAGAAAATTGCAAGTGTCGTTTTTAAATAGATGCTTCCATCTGTTTTAAACAAACTTCTTCCTTCTTCAACAGTTGCAATCAAACCAAAGAGTAATCTTTCAAGAAGTCATAACTTTTCAAATACAACTCTTTGATTCTATAAATACTTCAATTGACTAGGATTTTAATTCAACTTGTTTTATTATTCTCTAACTTCTATATTCATATACTCTTGCGCTATCATTGACTTAATATTCTCAATCTTTTTCAACCAAAATCTATATATTTTGGTTAAATTATTTCCTACGAATCCAAGCAACTTACACTCATTATCATTCAAAAGAGATTATAGGAAGAATTGTACTAGTAGTCAATATCCGTGTTGTATTGAACAAAAGATTGTCAAAAGAATACATCTGTATTAGCTTATTCCTTCGGGCAAAGTAAGGTTTATTGTTTAATGAAATACCGAAGGGGAGCTTCGGAACTAAACGTAGGACAGGAGGTCCGAACCAGTATAAAAGCTCTGGTGTGCTCGTTTTTTTATACTTTGCGTTTTATACTTTGGTATATTGTTGTACTTAGCTCATATATTGATATACATTCACATACTAATACATAAGTTATATTACATACGAACCACTAGACCCTCAGGGATTTGGATGAGACCCAGTGGAGAATTAATTGAAAATTAAAAGATGAAGCTTCATAGAGAGGACGAGAAAGGTTTTTATTCTCTCCTTAAAACAAAATCCTCTCATTCATTTCTTCCTTCAATTTTCTTTTTCTTCTTCCTACCTCATCATGGCCGCCTCCTC
This sequence comes from Allium fistulosum, assembly GCA_030737815.1. Lineage (NCBI taxonomy): Eukaryota > Viridiplantae > Streptophyta > Magnoliopsida > Asparagales > Amaryllidaceae > Allium > Allium fistulosum. Next base: position 699,184,556 of record CM060904.1, read on the forward strand.
CATCCTCTCATGCCCAAAAATCTTCTACCAAAAATATAATCGAACAAAATATAATCAACATAATTCATTCGATTATAGCAAGATCTAGTGATGATTCAAGGAGTCTAGGAAGCAATTCACAAATTAAGGTGATATAAAGGACTAGATCTTGTGAGGTAATTATTATTCTCTTAATTTTATTATGTCACTTACCTTAGATATATTTTTATTGCCAAACACTTCTTTACTTGATTTTTCAATTATTAAAATTCTATTTTAAAATTTTAACAAATTTTAAATTAAAAATTACTGCAATTAAATGAACAAATTATATACATGTATATAATTGATGTTTGGTTTCGGTCATTAATTTTGTAAGATTAGATTTAAATTTATTCAGATCTGATTTGAAAGAAAGTTTTGGTGTCTTATACACACACACACACACACACACATACATATATAGACACACACACATACAACATTTATATACAATATATTATGTTATGTTAAGTCTTGCAATATTTAATATTATTCAATATCTTGTATGTTTAAAAGGGGACCTTGCTTTTGCAATGCCTCGTTATTCCACTCCTCCCTTTTGGCCTAATTCCTTCGATCCCCTCTTCCTTCACCGTTTATCCCTCGTGCCTAGCTCATCCACCAAGTTTCCTCCATCTCGCACTTATGTTGAACAAACTTCTCATATGAGATCTAGACACGCATTCAATGCCTTTTCGATTTCATCCAATCTCAACTCGCCTCCTTCTGCTTATGTAGCACCCGATCATGATTTTCCACCGCTTGCAACCTCCATTGCCGCGTCTCCTTCAGACTTGTCAGTTAGACCCGAGCCTCCCTCGTTGTCGGTGAACCCGTTCAGTACTCTTCAAACTTCCTTGTATAACATTGATCCCACTTACTCTCCTTTATGGGGTGTGTCTGATTCTACTAACAACGAAGGTATGGTAACTCCTCTTTCACTTTATTGGCTGCTTGTATCATGGGAGGTCAATAGCAGTCTTCTATGATTTGTGATGATGGCGTTAATTTGGGTAAGGGAGTTGTGTTGGATAGTGAGTGTAAAGAGGGAGGGCATGCTTTTGCAGGAGGTGCAGTAGGCACACAAAGTGTTTGTGTTAATGCCAATTTTGGGATTTCGATAACTAAATCCTTCCAATCCCTCTATCGTGCAAGTTTCAGGTGCCCAATAATTTGTTATTTCCATTCAAGCTGGAGATAAGTGGTCTTCTCTTTTTATTGCATTACCCAGAAATGTGTGTGAATACATACCCTAATTTTTTTAATATAGTTGAGGTAGATGGTGATATGGTTCCTCCGATTTAAGTGGTTAAAGCTAGGGCTGCCAATGGGTCGTGTTGGGTCGGGTCAAATCGGGTTCAGATTAATTTTTAAACGGGTCGTGTCAACCCGTTTATTAAACGGGTCATATTTTTTGAACCCGAACCCGACCCGTTTATAAACCGGTTGACCCGACCCGACCCATGTAACCCATTTAACTAAACGGGTCGTGTCGAGTCGGGTTTAAGCAGGTTGACCCGTGTAACCCATATAACCTGTTTACCCAATATTTGCAAAATCAGCAATTCTTTTCAGGTGCATTTAGTAAAAGAAGAGCATACACATAGTGTAACCCATACATGAGCATTTAGGTCATCAAATATAAAAAAATAACATCATACATGAGCATATACGAGTAGAGTAACACAATTTTTGACATGATACAACATTCGAGCAAATAAATCTACCTAAATAGTTCCTCCAAATGAGAAATTTTTCAATAATCAACATGAAAATGATATTCAAATACAATATGACTACTACAATATGACAACGACATTATGGCAACAAACAATCTTGCAAGCAATTCGGCATATATGATAGAAGCTTCCCTAAATTGTTGGCACTTGTCCCATAGCCTTGTTCTGCCTGCCATAATTGTAAAAAAAGGTTGAATAATAAATAATTCTATCATTTTAAAGATAAACAATCTGCAGCTAATCATTTAACATCTGTTATGTATAAAATAATGAATGGCCAGCAGGCAATTCTAACAGTGTTCCTCCCTGTGAGCCAGAGCCATCATATGATTTTTCTGTTTATTTTTTAATCACTGCAGAGGTAATGATTGAAGGATTAAACAGGGTGAGATAGGAAAGAGTGGATGTCTGTTTCTGTAAAAGTAAACAGAGAATTTTTGCTCACAGTACTGTCAGTTTACTAGCGAGCTTCAACAATTCTATTACAATCATTATAGATTATGAGGCACTAACCTTTGTCAATATCAATCAGCAAAATCTTCTAAAGATGCAGCAAGACTAATCCCTAGCAGAGTTTAATAGTTTATATAGAAAAAGGGACCTGTACAGAAATGAACAAACTCATAAGTCATAACTCATAAGACATATTTTATACAAAGCGAGTACTCAACTAAAAGCACAGTTATAGTAAAACAAAGGCATATTATCTTATCAAACATACTATGCCATGTCATATGTGTCCATTATAGAATAATCTATAACAAAAATTATTTTAAACAGTGAAATAAATCCATACTGATCAGTTTAGTATCATAAAGCGAATCCATTCCATCAAAACTATATTAGGTAAACTGATTGAAAATAAGTGTCAAAGACATGAACAAAAGTTACTTGTTATATAAAATGCAATTATAAGAGAACCTGAGGGTATGGTTAATATAATATAACTTAGTAAATAAGGTAGCTAGGATTGCCTGGCCCTGTTGAAACATATTATCTCAATTTCACTAATTCAATATATCAGTTTTCAGATGCTCATAATAAATTTACGGCTTGGATGCAGAACTCTTGCATATATTTGCATATATTCAGGATTATTATGATGACAAATGACAATGATCCATATATGAGTGGATGCTTATCAATATGCAGTAGAAACAGCAGCGCCATAGATAAGGCTCCATGTTTAGGAATGGATTGTTGCCAAACTTCAATTCCTAAAGGCATGACGTACTACAATACAAGATTCGATGATGGGTTTAATCACAGCAGTGTTGTGGATTTTAGTCCATGTAGTTATGCATTTCTTGGTGATCAGGACTACATTTTCAATTGTTTAAGCTACAGATTAAAGTTTACAAACACAGAATTAATAGGTGTGATTTTGTGTTCATGTCTTACCGAGTAAAATATATAAATATATTTAAAAAAAATTTGAGTAAAAAAAGATCTGTGTAGAAATGAAAGTTTTGAAACAACTATAGTTTTTATCTCTATTATAGTTTTGTTTATTTTAAGTATTTTTAAACCGACTTTATGAATCGGTTTTCATTTTTGCATAATCTAATCTATGCTAATATTACTACAACTAAAAATGAAACAAATTCTATAATTATAAAATATGAAGTTTAATAAATCAAGTAATACGCACCTCTTATATTGTTATACATATGTGTCCATAATCATATATCCATTTTTTGATTGTTAGAAGAACACTCAGCGGTTTGAGAGAGTGTACCGCTGATTTCTAAATTGCTCATGTCCTCCGTTAACTCTTCAAGATTAGGTGGCAAAGTAGTAGCACCTGTCAAGTTTTAAAAAATTTAGAAAATCAAATTTTATGCAATAGAAAATACAAAATAGAGTAAGAAAGTTAACCTCCATCTCCAAATATCCAATCTCGTGTACATATGATTGCCTCAACAACTTCGGGCTTAAGTGCACTTCGGTATTGATCAAGAACTCGACCACCTACACTAAATGATGCTTCTGATGCAACCGTAGATATAGGAATGGATAGCACATCACGAGCCATAATAGACAATTCTCGAAATCTAAACTGATTAGCTTTCCAATAGTCAAGAATATCCAAATTTGTCTTCCTATCCAACTTTGGCTCATCCAAGTACAATTCCAATTGACTTTTTTGAACTGAAAAGGTAAATTCTTCACTCTCAAAATTGTCAAAGTCCTACATATATGTAAGATATAGTAAATACTAAATAGTATAAAGAGGAAAAATTGTAAAGTTTAATGCGTCGTTATATAAAGTTTACCTTCATAACATCTAAGCATTCTTTAGAAACTAAGATATCATCGGAATAAGATTGACTCTGACTACTAGAAACGGTGTCTGTTTTTTTACCATATATTTGCATGTAAATATCAAAAAGAGCAAACAAAGTTTCACGAACTTTGTTCATTTCTACAGAACCACCACCATAAAGCCTCTTATACGAAAACTCCACAAACTGAATCTTATATCTAGGATCTAGAATAACAGCAATCGAGAGAATAAGACTGTATGCCTTCCAATACTTCTCAAATTTTCCAATCATACCACATGCAATCTTACTCATAAAACTATCGTCATCAGTCCTAGCTCTTTGCAAAGTGTCTTGAACAACAAATACTTGAGGAAAATACACATTTGCAGTAGGATATTTGGAGCCAGAAAAAAGACAAGTCACATCATAAAAAACCTTCAAAAACTTACAAATTTTTTCCACTTTCACCCATTCAGATTGAGAAAGAGTGTGCTTATAGTTAGAATCACTCAATTGTAAATGGCGGAAAGCACGCTGATAATAAAGAGCACTCTCAAGCATGAGAAATGTGGAATTCCATCTAGTAGGAACATCCTGACGTAAACCTTTTTTACACTCCAAAGAAACATGAGATATGCACTCTAAAAATATTTGTTTCCTCCCTTGTGAACCTCTTACATATTTAATGCTCTCTCTAATTTTAGACACACATATATCAACTTCTTTTAGCCCATCTTGCACTATAAGATTAAGAATATGAGCACAACATCTAATGTGAAAAAAATCACCATCCATCACCAAAGACTCCCTTAACAAAAGCTGCTCCTTCAGCAAATTAACAAATACATCATTTGCACTAGCATTGTCTAAGGTAATGGAAAATATTTTTTTGTCAATGCCCCAATTAGTCGACAAGTTATAAATTTTTTCGGACAAAGCAACTCCGGTATGTGGAGGAAGCATAAAACTAAAATTTAACACTCTTTTTTGAAGTATCCAATTAGAATCGACAAAATGAGCAGTCAAACAAATATACCCATCAGTTGCTATAGAAGTCCATAAATCAGAAGTTAAACAAATTCTTCCTGGAATTGAAACTAACATGTCTTTAAGTCTCAATTTTTCCTTTTGGTACATTTTCATCACATCAGCTCTAGCGGTATTTCTAGAAATCAACTTAACTTCCACACAAACATAAGAAAATAATTGTCTAATTCCAGCATACTCAACAAATTGAAATGGCAAATCATGCATCAATATTGACATTACCAATAATTCTCTAAACTTATCCGGATCAAATTTAGAAGACCTTGTTATAATAGAGCCGTCGGTCTGACTTAGAAGCAATTGACCTAGATCATGATCAGTAGTTTTGGAACAAGTTTTAATATGACGTTTTAGGTTTCCAGTGCCATAAGTACTATCACATAAATAAATAGCACCACGTTTCATACACTTAGCTCTTTGCTTTCCATCATTTTGCAAGGGAATAATTTCAAACTTAGTCCATACCTCAGAAGTAAGCTTCCAACGTCTCTTACCAACAACTTTTGCATTTTTTATTTCTACATCGTCTAATTCCAATGCTTTCATATTAGCATCTCCAACTTGTTCACCACTCTCACTGCTTGGTGTAAAAGGGTCCGTCTCTTTTCTGCAAAATTAAAGAAAAAGAAAACCCATCACTAGTGATTCATTGACGAAGTTATAATGTACCAACATTTGAGAATCCTAATCTGGTAGCATTAGACAATAATATACAGACATACAAGCAAGGGTCTATAACTCACAACACCTCATGCAATTTCCAAAGTAAAGGACTATTTTTTTTGAAGTCAGATGCAAGCAAGGACTGATAATGTAATGACCATGTGGAGTAATGCAAATTGTAACTTTACCTATAACAATTTATAATAAACAAGTTTGCTGCTATCGAAAAGCAAAAAAAATTCGTGAAAAGTAAACTTTAACTACCACAAAAGCAATTTATGATTAGAGATAAATTTGCTGCTATCATAATATAATAGAGTGAACTCATGCTATGCACACAAATTACAACTTGCAATTAGTTATTCCTTAATGTCTATGTTTTCAAACTTGAAACTATCACTGACAACGTTGATAAGTATTGTCACGATCCTGAAATCCAGCGTTCGAAAATCAACATCAAATACCTCACTTGTATTCGACTGTCAGATATTCAAACGTTGAATTTTAGCTCAGTCCGGCTGAGCTTATAACAACATCAGATGAATATAAACAGCAGAAATAAACTGAATATCATACATCACAGATACAACATCATCATAATATCCATTACTACATCAGAGTATCATAATACATATGTCATCCATACTAGAGCACTACATATAGATACAGTAACAGAAAGATAATAACTCCACAACATAACAACAACAGAGTCTTCCAAAAAGTTCCAACATACATCTACTTGGATAAGGTCTTCAGAACTCTAAGCACTTCAAAAGATATCCAAGACAAAAGCTTCCCAAAATCTCATAGCTTCTAAACCCAAAAAGACTCCAAAATCCAACTAACACCAAAGCACGGAAAACCTGCTACTAGGCTGCCCGTGTGGAAATTATGGGCACCCAGAGTTTAGAAAGGAAACAATAAACTCCGGGTCAGTCATGGGACTGGTATGAGTAAACAAAACAGTTGTTTGGAATAAAACAGTTCAAAAGAGAAATCTGATATGCTTTTGAAAAATGAAACTACCATAAGACCTCCCGCCACACACACAATGCAATCGCAGACTTGGAGGAGATTTCTTCTTATGATAGTCAAATATGCTTAATACGAGAAAAATTCTTTGATATTATTACTAGTGCATAGTGTGAAAATCCTTTCGAAAATATAATATTAATCTTAGCCAGCATAGGTACCATTATACTATGCCTACTATAGCTGTCATGTTAAATAGCAGGTTCTACAACTAAAACCGTACTGGGTTCGTATTGGGAATTGGATTTCCAACAAATGGTCAGGCTAAGGAACTTCCTACTGCCACATGGGTACGCCTCTGGAAGGACATCCCGAGAACCTACCCGGCTCTCTGCCAACACAAGGTCGGGTTACCTCTGTCACTAGGTAACTACTACTCGAGTATGCCACCCCTCGGTCCTTTGGGACCTTTATCCGAGGGCCCTCGATCACAAAGCAACAATCACACAGTAAATGAGATTGGAGCAACCACACAGGTAAATATCTGGGCTTCGTACTATGATACCACCTTTTTCCAGAAGGAAATGACATACCCTAAAGGGTGCGACCCTCATAACCTTGCCGCATCTTCCTGTTTCGACCATTTCCGGGTCGTGAGGTCCGATGAGGTCTCGTCCACAAAGCTACGCTTTACACGAAAGTCATGCTTTGATCAACAAATGATCAACAACACACAGCAGCACTCAGCATGCCACACTACCAAATTGGGAGTATACCACTGATAACCTTCAACTACATAACCTCTGAGCTCGTACGTCTCAGAGAAGGGTGTTAAGCTAAGAGAATAAATCTCCGCCACCAAACAGAAATGTATTTGAAAGAAATCAACTTTATATCTCAAAGTGTAGTGTCAGACATACGGCCATACAAGTCTGTTCCAGGTTTGAACAGAACCGAAGGCACTTCCAAAGAATCCCTTGCATTCCGGGTATTTACAATCCTGATCGGACTTCCCATCACATATGGAGATCTCTATACCGGAGCAACTCAGTGCAGAGACATTCGATAGGTTATCCTATCGTTTTCGAAAACACCCGGTCTTCAACACCGGTCTTCAAATGCTATCCATTTACGTCGCATCACTATTCGGAATGGGTTATACGACACGAAGTCCTCTCCCGGCTTAACCGAATAGTGAGCGCTTACTTTTAAAACATGTGGATATGACAATCACAAAGATTTATATTCAGGGTTCGATGTAGGTTTCGGATAACTAACTGAAATCCGACTCCCTGTCGCATCGAAATTTAAATGCCGTTTACGGGCAAAATGGGTTTCACATAAATACATAAGCAAATCACAGTTCAGCACAAAGCAACTCGCATCACATAGTATCACAATCACAAAATAGGGGTATCAATCAGTTCAAAGCATTCAATAATAATCAATCATCTACAAGTAAGATGAATTAACCGTGTGATTTTATAATTAATTAATCACCTAATTATTTTCATAAATTATCTTTAATTAATGCTTAATTATTCTTAATTGTAAATTAATTAGTCCTTAATTGCTAATTAATAAATCTTAATCACTTTCATTAATTAAATATTAATTAATAAATCTTTAATTATAAATTAATTAACTTAAATTAATCTTTCTTTAATTAATTAAGTAATTATAAATCATTTATCTTAATTAATCAATAACCTTTACTAATCCCCTTTTTAAAAGAAAACAATTATTTTTAAAAGAATAAGTTAAAAACTTGTTTAAACTTAAATTTATTTTAAAACTTGAAATTGTTTTTAAACTACCCCGAGTCCTCCCCGAGCATCACCCGAGACTTACTCGAGTGTTTCCCGAATCAAAACACTCCCTGCTTCGAGTTTTACCAAAAATCAACTCGTATGCCATTTTTTCCAAACTTAAATTTTGTTTAAGTGTTAACTTAGTTTCATTTGAAAATACCTGGTCCAAGACTCGAGCCAGCACCCTGATTCCCCGAAGAATACTTCGAGTTCCCTTCCTTCTTCCCGAGTTCAATGGTACTTACACACTCAAATTCGTTGTGCACGTGCACAACATCTCTGACGAACTTTGATCGGTGCTGAGACCTTCGACACGTCGACGATAGCCTCTACCAGTCACCGAAGCACCCAGAAACACATGACCTCGACGAATTCGCGAACGAGCTTGCTAACCCAGACTACATCAAAAACGACAACCAGAAAACGTCTCGTCGCTCCACCTCTGGCCATCAGAGGCCACAAAAATTCAACTGAAGTTTCTTCTTGATCGTACGCCGCTATCCCCACCGGAGCGATCAACTCCGGTGGTCAGACGAAACCGCGGCAATCCAAACTTCTGCTTCGACCAAAATAAGGGTTAAAACCATAGATCATCCATATTTGGCCACCACGATGATTTATAAATTCGTCCAAAAATTTTCTGATGATCCCCAACCATCATGCTAGCTCCGACCCCGATCACGAGACCCCTCAAGCTTCCGATCACTAGGATTTGGCAATAACCCCAAATTCGTTTAACTTTGAATTTCTCGATCAATACTTCATAAAAAATCTTGATTTTACTTTCAAAAATCATTATTTTTGAAAACATTTCAAATGGTATACCTGAAAACAGAAATTACGATGTTTGAAATTTTAACATGTTTTGAATTCGCCTGTATTTTCCAATTTCCAGAAAACTTTAATTGATTTTTTTGCTTACATTTATTTTTAAAACTTGAAACATGTTAAAGAAAACAAATTTTGTTTAGATCCTAAAGTCTAATAAGGATCAGGGGAAAAATAATCGAGTTTTGTACAGGGTTTTTGGAAACCTGGAACAACAGAGGCATCTTTGCCTGTAAATCAAACATGCACAATCATCTCTGCATATACACATACACTTATTTGCATGCATGTAAATACTTTATAATTTTACTTCAAGCATGATTTCAAACAACATATTTAAATTCCAGAATTTCAAAAGTTTACTCACCTGATTTTCCAGAAAAAAACAGAGGAAAAACTTGCTTTTGAAAACTGCCAACTTGATTTCCTGGAAATCTTCTTTTCTGTTTTGATTTTTGTTTAGATACGTGAATTTGAGTTTATAAAATGATGTATAATATTTTCTTCTTTCAGGTTGCTGAGTTTTTTTTTTGAATGAACGAACTAAGATAGAGTACTTGATATATAAAAGAAATGTGCAGGCTTTAGCACCAAACTGAGACAAGATATTAGTTGTACCTTTTTAAGTTATTTGTACATTTTTTCAGAGATTTTTTTCCTTCCATATAGAGGATGATATGATTTCATTTAATGCCTATGCTTCCTTTCTTGTTTACATACTCATGCTATTTGAATTTTTGTATGTACTTTTTATTTTTATTTTTTGTTTGTAGAGATATTTTCTTTCTTGCATACATTTTTTCCTACTACCTCCTTGTTTACATATTGTTTGAATTTATGTATGTATTTATTTTATTTCACTTCATATATTTATTTCTATATTTTTTTTCTCAACTTATAAATTCAAATTAAATATATATATATATATACATACATATATAAGATGTTAAATCCAAGTGATTTAAATTCAAAAGAATTTAGAGTTTTATTCATTTAAATTCAGACATATTTTATTTATTTTTAAAACTTTTCAAATTAAATTTCCATGACCCCTAGCTGTTGAGGGAATTTGATTAAACATATATTTATTGCTGCTTCTACTGTTGAGGGAATTTGATTAGCTGTTGTGGCATTTCCTTGACCCCTAGCTCTTCCTCTTCCTCCGCTCATTCTTACTATCTGTAATTAGTAAGAAAACTGGATTTAGATCCACGGACAAAATATCTCAAGGAATATCAGCAGTTAAAAGAAATAGACTAGGAAAATTCAAGGTTTCGGTCTTTGGTTATACTCATTCTAGGGTATACTTCACCCTATCTCTAATGAGCCATCTAATGTGTTATACTCCATAGCTAAAGTTCTTACTCAACCTTCAGCTCTGATACCACATGTCATGACCCTAGAATTTAAATGAAAAGTTTTAAAAACAAATAAAATATGTGTGAATTTAAATGAATAAAACTCCAAATTCTTTTGAATTTAAATCACTTAGATTTAACATCTTATATATGTATGTATATATGTATTTAATTTGAATTTATAAGTTGAGAAAAAAAATATAGAAATAAATATATGAAGTGAAATAAAATAAAAACATACATAAATTCAAACAATATGTAAACAAGGAGGTAATAGGAAAAAATGTACGCAAGAAAGAAAATATCTCTACAAACAAAAAATAAAAAGTACATACAAAAATTCAAATAGCATGAGTATGTAAATAAGAAAGGAAGCATAGGCATTAAATGAAATCATATCAGCCTCTATATGGAAGGAAAATATCTCTGAAAAAATGTACAAATAATTTAAAAAGGTACAACTAATATCTTGTCTTAGTTTGGTGCTAAAGCCTGCACATTTCTTTTATATATCAAGTGCTCTATCTTAGTTCGTTCATTCAAAAAAAACTCAGCAACATGAAAGAAGAAAATATTATACATCATTTTATAAACTCAAATTCACGTATCTAAACAAAAATCAAAACAGAAAAGAAGATTTCCAGGAAATCAAGTTGGCAGTTTCAAAAGCAAGTTTTTCCTCTGTTTTTTTCTGGAAAATCAGGTGAGTAAACTTTTGAAATTCTGGAATTTAAATATGTTGTTTGAAATCATGCTTGAAGTAAAGTTATAAAGTATTTACATGCATGCAAATATGTGTATGTGTATATGCAAAGATGATTGTGCATGTTTGATTTACAGGCAGAGATGCCTCTATTGTTCCAGGTTTCCAAAAACCCTATACAAAACTCGATTATTTTTCCCCTGATCCTTATTAGACTTTAGGATCTAAACAAAATTTGTTTGCTTTAACATGTTTCAAGTTTTAAAAATAAATGTAAGCAAAAAAATCAATTAAAGTTTTCTGGAAATTGGAAAATGCAGGCGAATTCAAAACATGTTAAAATTTCAAACATCGTAATTTCTGGTTTCAGGTATACTATCTGAAATGTTTTCAAAAATAATGATTTTTGAAAGTAAAATCAAGATTTTTTATGAAGTATTGATCGAGAAATTCGAAGTTAAACGAATTTGGGGTTATTGCCAAATCTTGGTGATCGGAAGCGTGAGGGGTCTCGTGATCGGGGTTGGAGCTAGCATGATGGTCGGGGATCATCAGAAAATATTTGGACGAATTTATAAATCATCGTGGTGGCCAAATATGGATGATATAGGGTTTTAACCCTTATTTTGGTCGAAGCAGAAGTTTGGATTACCGCGGTTTCGTCTGACCACCGGAGTTGATCGCTCCGGTGGGGATAGCGGCGTACGATCAAGAAGTAGCTTCAGTTGAATTTTCGTGGCCTCTGATGGCCAGAGGTGGAGTGACGAGACGTTTTCTAGTGGTCGTTTTTGATGTAGTCTGGGTTAGCAAGCTCGTTTGTGAATTCGTCGAGGTCATGTGTTTCTGGGTGCTTCGGTGACTGGTAGAGGCTATCGTCGACGTGTCGATGGTCTCAGCACCGATCAAAGTTCGTCAAAGATGTTGTGCACGTGCACAACGAATTTGAGTGTGTCAGTACCATTGAACTCAGAAAGAAGGAAGGGAACTCGAAGTGTTTTTCGGGGAATCAGGGTGCTGGCTCGAGTCTTGGACTGGGTATTTTCAAATGAAACTGAGTTAACACTTAAACAAAATTTAAGTTTGGAAAAAATGACATACGGGTTGATTTTTGGTAAAACTCGAAGCAGGGAGTGTTTTGACTCGGGAAACACTCGAGTAAGTCTCGGGTGATGCTCGGGGAGGACTCGGGGTAGTTTAAAAACAGTTTCAAGTTTTAAAATAAATTTAAGTTTAAACAAGTTTTTAACTTATTCTTTTAAAAATAATTGTTTTCTTTTAAAAAGGGATTAGAAAAGGTTATTGATTAATTAAGATAAATGATTTATAATTACTTAATTAATTAAAGAAAGATTAATTTATAATTAAAGATTTATTAATTAATATTTAATTAATGAAAGTGATTAAGATTTATTAATTAGCAATTAAGGACTAATTAATTTATAATTAAGAATAATTTATCATTAATTAAAGATAATTTATGAAAATAATTAGGTGATTAATTAATTATAAAATCACACGGTTAATTCATCTTACTTGTAGATGATTGATTATTATTGAATGCTTTGAACTGATTGATACTCCTATTTTGTGATTGTGATACTATGTGATGCGAGTTGCTTTGTGCTGAACTGTGATTTGTGATTTGCTTATGTATTTATGTGAAACCCTTTTTGCCTGTAAACGGCATTTAAATTTCGATGCGATAGGGAGTCGGATTTCAGTTAGTTATCCGAAACCCACATCGAACCCTGAATATAAATCTTTGTGATTGTCATATCCACATGTTTTAAAAGTAAGCGCTCACTATTCGGTTAAGCCGGGAGAGGACTTCGTGTCGTATAACCCATTCCGAATAGTGATGCGACGTAAATGGATAGCATTTGAAGACCGGGTGTTTTCGAAAACGATAGGATAAACTATCGAATGTCTCTGCACTGAGTTGCTCCGGTATAGAGATCTCCATATGTGATGGGAAGTCCGATCAGTATTGTAAATACCCGTATTGCAAGGGCTTCTTTGGAAGTGCCTTCGGTTCTGTTTGAACCCGGAACAGACTTGTATGGCCGTATGTCTGACACTACACTTTGAGATATAAAGCTTATTTCTTTCAAATACATTTCTGTTTGGTGGCAGAGATTTATTCTCTTAGCTTAACACCCTTCTCTGAGACGTACGAGCTCAGAGGTTATGTAGTTGAAGGTTATCAGTGATATACTCCCAATTTGGTAGTGTGGCATGCTGAGTGCTGTTGTGTGTTGTTGATCATTTGTTGATCAAAGCATGGCTTTCGTGTAAAGCGTAGCTTTGTAGACGAGACCTCATCGGACCTCACGACCCGGAAATGGTCAAAACAGGATGATGCGGCAAGGTTATGAGGGTCCCACCCTTTAGGGTATGTCATTTCCTTTTGGAAAAAGATGGTATCATGGTATGGAGCCCAGATATTTACCTGTGTGGTTGCTCCAATCTCATTTACTGTGTGATTGTTGCTTTGTGATCGAGGGCCCTCGGATAAAGGTCCCAAAGGACCGGGGGGTGGCATACTCGAGTAGTAGTTACCTAGTGACAGAGGTAACCCGGCCTTGTGTTGGCAGAGAGCCGGGTAGGTTCTCGGGACGTTCCACCAGAGGCGTACCCATGTGGCAGTAGGAAGTTCCTTAGCCTGACCATTTGTTGGAAATCTAATTCTCAATACAATCCCAGTACGGTTTTAGTTGTAGAACCTACTATTTAACATGGCAGCTATAGTAGACATAGTATAATGGTACCTATGCTGGCTAAGATTAATATTATATTTTCGAAAGGATTTTCACACTATGCACTAGTAATAATATCAAAGAAATTTTCTCGTATTAAGCATATTTGACTATCATAAGAAGAAATCTCCTCCAAGTCTGCGATTGCATTGTGTGTGTGGCGGGAGGTCTTATGGTAGTTTCATTTTTCAAAAGCATATCAGATTTCTCTTTTGAACTGTTTTATTTCAAACAACTGTTTTGTTTACTCATACCAGTCCCATGACTGACCCGGAGTTTATTGTTTCCTTTCTAAACTCTGGGTGCCCATAATTTCCACATGGGCAGCCTAGTTGCAGGTATTCCGTGCTTTGGTGTTAGCTGGATTTTGGAGTCTTTTTGGGTTAAGAAGCTATCAGATTTTGGGAAGCTTTTGTCTTGGATATCTTTTGAAGTGCTTAGAGTTCTGAAGACCTTATCCAAGTAGATGTATGTTGGAACTTTTTGGAAGACTCGGTTGTTGTTATGTTGTGGAGTTATTATCTTTCTGTTACTGTATTTATATGTAGTGCTCTAGTATGGATGACATATGTATTATGATACTCTAATGTAGTAATGGATATTATGATGATGTTGTATCTGTGATGTATGATATTCAGTTTATTTCCGCTGTTTATATTCATCTGATGTTGTTATAAGCTCCGCCGACTGAAGTTTGACGTTTGAATATCTGACAGTCGAATACAAGTGAGGTATTTGATGTTTATTTTCGAACGCTGGATTTCAGGATCGTGACAAGTATGTTGCAATCAAAGTAAGCATTTCGATAGATACATAAAGAACATCAAGTAATATCTACGCATACATATTTTTCTACCACTTTTCAAGTTTGAAATGCTACTAAATTTGAGATCAGTAAAAAATAGAGTACTATTATCATGTTTACTTTCAGACAGATATCGATATGCACATACACTGAAAACCAACTCATATCTGTTCCAACTTGTAATGAAGTTTATTTCAAAAAGTTCAAAAAATTGGAATAATAACTATATCAATTGAAAATGGTTCAGCATTAACCATAGAAATCATGGAACATGGTCATCAAGATACTGTTAAAATTCACTTGCCAACCATCAAAAAACTAAGAACAACCACATACAAAATGTACTAAACATCAATCTACATCACCTAGGTATCCAAGTAAATAAAACGAAAAAGTCCATTCCCGTAATATTCATTTCAGCAAAGCTTCTCAGTATGCTAAAAGCCTGAGAAGAATTCTTCATCACCTCATTACTAATATGAAGTGCATGCATAGATTATAGAAAAACTTGATTTGGATTTACAACCACAACACTACTTATCTGGTAGTTTTACAGCCGTAAAAACCTTCATGAACCAAATTTTCGTTCCTAGTTACATCAGACAACTTGTATATCATAAACCTCATGCTTGAAAAATGAATATTAAACCTGCACTTGCTTACCTCATGCTTTATATCTTGTCTTATTATTGCGATAATCTGCATATTATAGATGTTGAGAACAGTCCTATATTGAAAATAATAATTTTGCGTATCTTTATATCTCTACTATCAATACAATAAGCTAATTAATTATATAAGATCGAGATTTGTTATTTATTTACAAAACTTACTTCCAATTTTTCCATAAATCTATAATTTTGGATAAAAATTATAAGTGTACCAAAAGTAAATTAGAAAACAATACTCACATTTTGTTAGTATTTTTTGGCTTTATTTTTTATAAATTTAAACGAGATAGCGTAAGTGACGTGCATTTACGCTCATAGCACATGTACATTTATGAGTATAAATGAAGTATTAGTGTACATTTTTAAGAAGAGGCCTGGTATTTTTACTCTAAACAGACTTTAAACAACAGTAATTGTAGTAAATTAGCATCAAATTAGGAAAAATGAATATGTTACAGGATGAGGAACTTAAGTTACTTTAAAAAAAATTCTACTGTAGTGTTGGAGACATCAAGAAAAGGATTATATGAGTATGATGACATGGTTGCAATGGGTATAGATGCTGGAAAGGAGTTGATTTCAAGAGCAGGCCCTAGTTTCTTTGATTGGTAATCTATACGCTGAATGTAGTTAGAGAGGAAAGCTTAGCTTCTGTTTGCCTACACTATTTTTTTATATATAATTTATATATATCCAAGAATTTAATTTTTTAGTTGAGGTGTAACATTCTTATTGTTGGTTAATGTAGTTTTCTTCTTCTTCTTTGTATTACATTATTTTGATGGTGAAGTTCACCTTCTGTATTTCATGTATTCTGGACAAAACGTATGTTAAAATTTTAAATCATGATAATTAGATGATTCATTTTACTCATACTTATATCAAATTATATCAAAACAAATTCGGATTTCCAAACAATATAGTGTTTGTAACATCGCAAAAGGTGGTTTTTGTTAGATCAAGGAACTTATATCAATAGATGATGGAGGCATCTGTAAATCATTGAATGACGTATCTAACAACGGTGATAGTAAAAGTAGGTCTGTGTCTAATAATGGTGATAGTTTGGAATCTTCTTCGATTTACTGTTATCAATACATGAATAATCTAATGAAAAATGTTTCAATCAGACATTTTGTTGGTGTAGGGAAATAATTAGCAATGCAAAATATTTTCGTACATTTTTATGTAAACATAATATAAGTGTAATTAATATTTCTTAGCTAGATCTCCAAGTAGAAATATAACGAATAAATTCAAATCTTTCTTCCTAATTACAAAATCCCATCACAAATTCAAATCTTTCTTCCTAAATTGAAAAATGTTTACAAGGAGTTTGCTGCTATCAAAAATACTTACATACGCCTTGGCTGATTTCTTCTACAAAACTTTCCAGGCACGAGCGATTATGGGGGGACGAAGTGGAGACGCCAGGCGTGGCTGTGCGATCGATTAGGGGGGCGATGTGGAAATGAAAAAGGAGAACGAAAGGGGAAATGAGCAAGAAAACCCTAGCCGCCTGTGAGTTGTGACTTGTGAGTCTCGTGTCGTGAGTCTCGTGACCTAGTAATGTACTGTGGAGGAAAAGGAAATTATAATTATCAGATAATGGACGAACATGAAACTACTAACGTCGGCCCAAATTGCAAAAAAAAAACAGTTTATAATAAACGGGTTTGGCGGGTCAAAATTGGGTTCACGGGTCAACCTGAAACCCACCCGTTTATTAAACGGGTTATGGCGGGTTGACCCGAAAATGACCCGCCCGTGTTATCGTGTCACCCAAACTCGCTAATTTTCGTGTCATCTTCGAGTCGTGTTTTGGGTCGTGCTGGAAATTGACAGCCCTAGTTAAAGCTGGGGTTGAATTTTGGTCAGAGTATTTAGTCGGTTTTTTCCTTGATTTTATCCCCTCCTCCCCTTCCTCATTTTAAGTTATTTCAGATCATTGTCGACAACTTTGGAAAATAAGGGGTGGACTTCAAGTTCACTTCAACAATTTGATAAGGCTAAGGAGCAAATAATTTCACTTCAAAACGGGGGAGATTGTTAATATCTCATATATTGATTTTGATGACAACAACCATATAAATATAGGTACTAATGTTTTGTCAAGTTGTATAATATATATTTCAGAATATAACACAAGTACAAAATGATTAAACTTGAAGACTGATTATTAGAAAGACCAAGAATGAAGATTTAGAGATGATAATCAAGACTAATGAGTTCAGAGACAAAAGACTTGAAGAGCTCAAGACTCTAGTGTTTATTATGAGTTATTAGAAAAAATTATTAAAGTCCATTATAGCAGATTCTGATCTTTATCACAAATTTATGATCTTTGATATTTTAACCTGAATAAATTATTTTGAATTCAAAATATATTTCTACAAATATTTTATAAAAGTTTTTATGTGTTTAAAGCATTTAAAAATTATGTTTAAAATTATTTTACAAAAATATATAAGTTTGAAAACAACTTAAAACAAAAATCATTTTTCAAAATTAACAAGGGTATGTCGACATACCCCTCCTATATATGTCTATATAGTGGTCGTTGGTTTATTTTTTAAAATTTTGAAAAGAAGTATCTTTTAGACGCACCTCTTCACGAGTGGATACATCTATTCATTCATTATAAAAAGGGGAATGTAAAATAATTTTCTAACTAATTTTCTTACGTTCTTCTTACTCCTTACTCGTTTGAAATATTTCTTGAAAACTACTTTCTATATTCTTCAAAATCTACATAGAATCATTCCATACTCTATTAGATTGATTCTCTACAAAATATCTACTATTTTGGAAGGCATTTTCTCTATAGACTCAAAGATCAAACCGTTATCAAAAAGGCTATAGGATATCTTGTATCCCTAGTACAACCGTTTGTATTTAGAAATCAATAACTCTATTCTTATTTGTTTAGGTGTGCTTGTTACCCATTCAAATCAAGCGGGTGTGCTTAGTAACCCATCTAAATCTAGTGGGTGATCTTGTTGCTCGACAAATCGAGAGATTTTGTCCCGAACTCGTGGGACAAGAAGGTATATTTTGTAGCCTTGAAATCGAGACTGTATTTTGTTTGTTTGCTACCTGGTTAAAGTAGACGATTGAAAAGAAAGCTATACAGTATTGTACGGGACTGGATATAGGATTGGTTAATCCGAACCAGTATAAAATTCCTGGTGTCATCTCTCTTACTTTACTTTTTATTATTGCTTTTATCTTTATCTGTGATTGCATTTGTGGCTGCTTGATTGTCTATATTTGTGTTGATAATCTATGATTTGATTTAAAACATGAAACAAACTTAAAAAGATTCATAAAAGTTATAAAACACTATTCACCCTCTATGGTTTTAAAATAGCCTTAACATCCGTTACACCATAACCCACATATATCTATGCATACTTAGGAATATTTAGTTAACCTAATCTACGTACGTATAAATATATTAATAACGTATTATTAATAATATATTAATTGTATCGCATAAAATAAATAGATTAGTAAATAGCATTAAACCTACTAGGAAGGAAGTTAAGGATAATTATGGAAATTAATCCATAATTAAAGGTGAAATAAGTAGTTTTCCTTTTATGGCCTTAAGTCGTGTATATATATAAGTAGTATATATATGTGGTAGTATTTTAGGAGAGCAGAATTATGACTAAGTTATAAGGATGCGAGGTCAGATAAAAGCACACAGAAGTATGCCTAACTAAACTAGCTACCGGTAGTGTAACTTTAGGACTGATGTAAGACATTGCCTATACTAAGTACCTATGGAGGACACGAGGTTAGTCCCAGTTCATTAAGGTAAGCCTGCTCAGCAAATATGGCTACCGGCACCCACGAATAGTCATATTAATGTGAGATGTCATGGTTTGGGTTACAAGTCATACGACGGATATCCCAGAAAGGACCTACTTCTGGGTTGAAGGTACTAAGTAGCTATTGTAGGGTCCCCGCCTTCTTCCTATTCAAGAAGTATTAAATGGTCGAGATTATCTTTTAGGTGCGGTAGTGGGAAATTTTTGGTAGGGGTCTACTTCGAGGTTAAGGTATTAAGTGGCTATTGTAGGGTCTGTCTCTTCCCATAAAAGAAGTATTAAGTGACCTAGTGAGATTTCTTGCAATGTCAATTAGAGAGTACCATAGAGGGCTCCACCTTGGATTTAGGTATTAAATGATGGGGATTTGCCTAGGGTATAGGTATTAACTGGTCGAATTCTACCTAATTTCCATTAAAGAGGTGTTAAGTGGCTATGGTACTTTCTCTTGCATCATTAGGGCATGATTGACGATAGTTGCGTTGCACCCTCGTTAGAGTTATAGAATTGGATTGGAAGGCCCTTTGGGCTTACAGTTGGAGGTATATTTGGTAGGACATAGTATAGGATGCATAAGACATATTGCTTATATAAATAGTACTAGCCAAATACTATTATGGTTAGACTTGAGAATTTCACTCATCAAACATTGTTGCTCTGACTCCCTCCTCATTACAACCCACAAGTTAGGGGAAAATGATGCTGATGGAGAAGACGGAGCTGGTGGTGAAGATTTGTGGCAGTTTCGTTATTTATCTGTGTTTTCGATATATTTTGACGTACCCAGTTTCAAACATGTTGATGTTATTTTAAGATATTATATTATTAAGATTTTGGGATGATATGTTATGTTTGTAAGAAATTGTTTTATAAAATGAGTATTTATTTTTGTTATTCTATTTTATCCTTTCCGCTATGAGATTCAGAAAGCATAGATAGACAGCTTTGTATATTGTTTATTGTATCAACTTTACCAACAAACGACCAGCTTTGGAATAAGCCTAAGGTTCGATGGGCTTTATTTTGATTGAAAATTAGGCCCATTTCGGAAAGAGATTTTACATATGTTATAGATATTCTTGAGTTTGAACATTTTCCTTCTTTTCTTTTTTTGTTCGAAATAATCTTTGTATATGAGCTTCCTGTACTTGTTTGGATATGAATGATCTATCGTGTACTTGATTGAATTGATCTCTTATGAATAAACTGTTGTGCACTATCTATTTATCATATATCTTCATTAAATTCTTTTGTGTAGAAATCTAGCATAAATGTACTATTTATTTCCAAATAGACAAGTTTGTTTAGAACCAACAAAAGAAAACTCCAACAAGAACTATTTGATACAATTAGTTGAAATCGGAACCATGTAAATAAGCAACACTAAACAAACACATTAAATACAACATACATTTATTAACATCAGACAGAAATTGTTGACAACACTATTTTACAATCTCTCCCTTTGATGATAACAAACGTATGTTAAGATTTACAAATAAGATGCAGGTGTGTCATATATTTGAAGATGTGAAAGATAATAGATAAGTTTTAATTAAGTTCCCTGCTATACAAATACTCCCTTACGAACATGCTCCAAAAAATTCAGAAATGAATGATTAAAGGTGCAAAGATGAATGAAACAATGAAATGAATAAAGAAAAAAAAGAATGATCGATCAAAAAAGAAAATGCATCTAGATATTATCAAGTCATATACTACCACCAAACCAAAACTTCACTCCCCCTTTTGTTTTCATTAAAAGTATGGGGTAACAACTATCAAAATGAATAAGTAAATAGAGTGCTATGAGTCAAGAGTAAAAATCAAAATTATATATACTCAATTTAACATCAAATAGAAATCATTGCAACAATTATCGATAAAAAACAAGTTCCAAAAATAAGAAATGAATGATAGTATAAAAAGTTGATAATTCTATGACATATGGTTCAATCAATAGTAAACCCATCCTACAAACCATTCTTTCATCTGAATGAAGTGTTTATGCGAGGACGGTTTTATCCCTACCTCTTTAGATAAGGGAAAAAAGCATTGCTTGATGAGTTTATATACACCGGCGCTAAAGAATTTTTCAGCATAGGCTGGATACTCATAGGTAATATAACTCTATGTCCATACCACATCCATTTTTCATGCATAGGACATTAACCGATAAATCATAGAATTTTATAAAAAAAACTTTTTATGCGATTTACTTTTTATATGGAAAGTGTACATGACTTGTCCTCAATACCCACTTTTTGCTAACCACACTGTAAACATTTGAGTTTATGTCCATCTCACCCACGTACATAGAATAGAAAATATGGATCGATAAAAGTATGATAGATAAAAAAATGATATGGGATGTGTGGTATTAAAAATAGAATGCTATTAACCCATACTTAAAATTAAATTGAAAATATACAATGTTGATATCGTATCAAGACAATAAATTTTTTTGATGGAGTTAAGGGTATTCCCTAGAGGCAATTCTGTAACATATTATTAGTTATTAACTCTGTAATAAAATCTAGTTTGAAAGCAAAGGTATTTTTTTCTATTATGCTTGATATAATGTGTTATATTAATTAGTTATTTAATTAAAAGTATATTTACTAGGAAATCCATAAATAATGTGTTTTGTAATAGTAATTACAATGTATTGTAATCATGAGAAATTTATCACAATATAATAAACACAACGTTTTAAATACTCCTCGTCAAGATGTATCAAGACTGGATATCGATACTTCCATTGAGACTAGAGTACCTAACACTCTCCAAATATAGGGCAGTGTATTAATCATGGCTGCTAGAGGCACCAAGAGATTATGTACTAATAGTTATTAGATAACTACGAAATGACTCACTCGATTGTTTTCTGTTGGTTAATATAACAAAGGTTAAAAAGAAAATATAAATGTGACAATATTACACAATTCTCTTGACTTGAGATCACCACCAAGCTTCAATGTGGAAACTCCGCTTTGATTATGGTTAAATCATGCCATAACTCCATCAAACGACCATGGTTCGGTCGAATGGAAGCATTGGAAGTGAAATACCATTCAATAGAGAATTCATCTCCTCGGTTATATGGGGTTAGTATCATGGTCAATTGAAGTAAACTAGAAGTCAAAGTCTCTAGCTAGAGCAGTTCAGTTAATAATTGTTATTATTGAATCAAGGACTTTGTGTTAGGACTATACAATTGAATGTGGACGATATTAGAATTTTGACTATTACCAAATTCCACAAAGTCCTAATGTGATATAGTTTTGCCGAAGAGAATTGGTGTAAATAATTGTCACTACTAATACTAGGTAACACTTAAAAAAGTAAAACTGGATTTTACCGAAGCTATATAAGCGATAAATTTGGCCATAATGCCACACCACTAGCTAAGGTGACGTGTGAACTTTAATATTCGAATTGTTCGACATTAATCACTGATCGAATTTACACCTAAGAAACACAATCCAAACGTTGAATACTTCTATTACCACCTGATTTAATTAATTATAAGTATTATAAATTAATTAAATTATTTAATATTTATGAAATATTAATTATAAAATTTTATTTAATTTGTGTTGAACAGTTTTAAAATAGTGCATATATAAACCACATATTGATATACGATATCGATGGACATTTAAATTAGATTTAAATGCATTTTTTATTGATTCGACTTGAAGCAATTTTGAGGCCCAAATAGGGGCATATAGTGGCCGGCCATAAGAGGTTGGAGTAGGGTTGAATAAAGATTCAAAAGGTGGGAAATAGTAGAAGGAGAATGTGGATCTGGATCCTCATTTTGCTCCTTTGAATCTCTACTATTTAAACACATCAAACTCCACTCTAAGTGCTCTTGATTTTCCTCCATCTAAACTAGATCTGGCAGGCCTCCCCCTTGCCATTGCTCTTCAATTTTCAAGCTTTTAAAACACAATTTAAATACAAATAGTAGATTGTTGGTTACTACTTTCAGTCTCGTTTTTGGAATTTTAGATGCTGATTCAAGAAATTCTAAGATTCAACATTTCAATGTGTTACAACTAGGCTTTAGTCAAGGTAAATCCTTTATCTACATTAACATTTATATATAATTTTTCATCATGTTATATATGCGCTTAGATAGTATATGAATTATTATGAATCCATATATATCTGCTCATTGTTGTAACATTAAAAAAATTCGAATTAAGTGAAATTAATTTAAAACAAAAAAATTGAATTTTAAATACAAATATAATTATATAAAATATGCAAACCTAAATGTTGTTATTTTATATTCATTATTGTTTTCAAAAATTTTAAAAATTATGTGTGTGTGTGTGTATGTATAAATCCACACATAATATATATATGTATGCATTTATCTATGTATGTATGTAAATTTATGTTTAAAATTATACCTAATTTTATATAAAGTAAATATATATTTATATTATAAAATATACATATAAATATTAAACAAATATTATACAAATGTTTTAGAATAGTTTTATTAAAGCAAAAAAATATTTTTTTATTAAAATTTTCAGGCGAAAATCTTTAATTAAAAAAACTTATTTTTTAATCGTACTTTAAAAAAATATTTTTGATTGATATTATTAAAGATGAATATTTGTAAATATATAACTATTTTTTAATCATTTTTTACATTAATATATATTTATATATATACAGTTATTATATATTTACTTTCAAAATATTAATTTGATATATATATAAATAATATGCATATGCAATATAAAAAAATTATTTTTGGAATATACAAAATGTACATACATACATGTATATATATATATATATTTAAAAATTAATATATTGATTTGAAATTGAAATCTCTTTATATTTTATTATACAGATCAAGATCTGAAATTTAAAATTTAAATTTAAAATTTAAAATCAAAGTTATTTATATTAATATTTACAGTTGTTTTATACTATAAAGTTAATTACACACACATAGACATACATACATATATATACACATACCTAAATATATACGCGCTCTGTTGTAAAAATCCTTGTAGGCCCCGCCTAGGCGTTAGGCTAGCCTTACCGCCTACGTATTTGCCTAGTCCGTCTAGATGAGACACACAGCATTATCCAAGCATATAAATAGGTTTATAGGCGTCATCTATGCACCAATTTAGGCTTGATACCTCTTATAAGCATCAAAATATTTGTTTCTAGCGATTTTGTCTCCATGGTTTCTTCCAAACCCATCAAAATCCATGATATCCCATTGTGGATCAGTTAATACCAAGCAAAATAGTAAATTTTAATCTGAAATGTATAAGTTTTGCAAAAATGCCTAACTTCGACTAATTCTCGATTAATACCCACCTGGGCGATTAATCTCTAGTCCATACTTACCGCCTAGTATCCGCCTAGCGATTTTTACAACCTTGTATATATGTATATATGTATGTATGTATATTAGATATCACATATGCATATGGAGGGGCTAATATGTCTGTTGCGGTGTAAATCTCAATACTTATATATGGGCATGTTATACCGTGCACAATGTTTTTACATGTGTACATACATATATGTATATGATACACATGTTATATTATATAATATGAATATAACATTAAAATAAAACTTTATTTACAACTTAAATAAAATATTGATTTTATTTAAAATAAATTTAGATCAGATCTAAATATATGTAGACTTCATATGGCTAATAATACCTAAAATGACAATTTTTTTAAAATTTACCCATTTAACCTACTGCATGCTGTTCTAGATTCAACAATGGTATCAGAGCCCAATAGCCTATGCGGTTTAAATTAGCAGTATTATTTCTAACTTACTAAAGTCTACCCATATAATAGGGTGTCTTGAAAAGTAGTGTCTACGATAGGTTTGGGTAATCAAGTACTCTGATCTACCTAACTACTGGCTCGGCCCAAAAAAATGAGGTAAGCCCAAAGGTTTTCCCTGATATAAAGATCCAAATTGATTTGGGTCTTGGGCTAATTTTCAAAATCTATTTCGAAATTAAAATAAAATTTTAAATTAAAAGGTTAAACTTAAAATAAATAAAAAATGATATTTCAAATTTAAAGGGTTAAATTTAGAATAAGTAATGATTTTGTAAATGTTACAAAATTATTTTGAAATTAAAATAATTATTTTTGAAAATTATTAATAATTAATAGATTTATTAATTAAAATTTAATTGATTAAATTAAATAACATATATATTGATATATGTAACATTATCTTAAAATGTTAAGGAAATATATATATATATATATTTCAAAATTAATTGTAATAAATTAAAAAAAATTTAATTAAATAAATAAATTAAATGTTAATTAATAAATGATATAATAAATACAAATATATATATATATATATATAAATGATATATGTATATAACTATAAAAGTTATAATGCACATATTCAATTTAAAATGTTGGAAATGGGTAAAATTAAATTAATTAATTAATTAATTAACTATTATTTGATTAACAAAATTAATATAAGATTATACGTAAGATTATAATATAAGTTAATTAAATTATAAAACGTTATACAAGAATTAAATTTATATAATATAAATGTATAATAAAAGTGGAACTATAAGAAACCTAAAACAGATTTAGGGAACAAATACATACGTACATTATGTATACCATGATTTTAGATATGTCTGACACTAGAATCAGGAGAGTATTCAAATGAAATACATTATTCTATAAGTCGATATCACTCAAACAAATATGTTAAGATTATGAATCTTTAATATAAAGTTGTCCTCAATCATTTATATATTAATAGATTACTTGCATACTCCTTAGTTCTTGATATTCCTTAACCTAAGGATGTCATATGTAGTACTATTAATATATTAAATAGATGAGGTAAGATATATATACATATTTGTTGATATTTCTCAAGGTACGTACATTTATACTTAGGCCTTTGCTAAATGGTGGGTACAAGTGAATTATCACTTTCGATTTGTTGATATTCCTCAAGGTTAAAATGAGATTAGGACAAGTAACCATGGGTTGGGAGTTGTATATTATTTATCGATAATGTGTTATCCATCGTTTGCGGGAGATTAATTTTTGATATTCCTCAAGATCAGAATCCCAAGGCAAAGGAGTCCTAACACCCAGTTTCAACTTTTATATGTTTCGTCTTATGGTTTTGAGAAACATAAAAGAATAGCAGGAGCTTATTAATTAGTAAAACAAAATGTTTTACCTTACTAATATTCTAAGAACATCTGTTATGTATAATTAAAATAATCTACTTCAATTGCAATTAATATAATTGATAAAATGTTTATCAATTAAAAAAATATACAAATGAACCGAATTAAGATTGACAAATAAAAATATAAAATATGCTTACTAATAAATTTTTGCATGTTGACCTATGAAAGCACCTAATTATACAACTATTAAATACGTTCATAACTTGCTCACTTATGTGTTTACTTGCCCAAGGTTGTGTATTATCTTCAATGAGTTTCAAACTCTAAAAGCAATACATGGATATGAATATTTGTTCCATTTCCAATCGCATATAAATGTTAAATGATGAACGGTCGCAACTCGTAATGCACGAAACCTCGATGAAATTAGTTCATTTGAAATAGGAAAGTAAGTCATAGTGTGAGATCGTGTATTCAATATGATTTATTACAATCATGATCATTTCGTGTTAAATGTAACACTGGGCCATGACCTATAAGATGGATCTAAGAATTTGATCACTGAAAAGTCAGTCTGATCAGTTTACATAAAATATAACTTATTTGATATCCTTAAATGTTAAGGATGACTGAATGCATTTTCACAAAGAGTTCGTATGATCGTGTAGAAAGGGTGTCCTTTGAATGGTTTGGCTATTTAGAAAGGAAACTGAATGTATGAGTGGATGTAATCTAAGACACGGTTGGGGTGAAGACAGTGAATGGTCACTTCTACTTTATAAAGAAACAATGGAAACGAGAATAATAAAATAATAATAGATACTTAATAAGGAATAAGAAATATAATACATATTCCAAATGTTTTTTCATATAGAAAATTATTTTCTATGAGATTTATTTCTTTGAATTTAAGATATTTGATCTGAAAATTCTCAACTACAAACCAGTTGCAATAAATTAGCCTATATTAAATGGTTGAATAGAACTTCGGATTTCATACACTATTATAGTAATGGCGTAAATAGTGGGAGCGTACCAAATAACACTTATTGGCTGCATCAAGTTATGAAAACTGTTTTCGTAAAACATACCAAACATTATTTGTGAAGTAATAATTATTTTTCAGCGTTGACCGAAAAATAGAAATAGTTTTATTTCAATATGAATATTATGAATATTCGTTATAAAATAAAATTGTAATAGCGATATTTGTTATGCATTTGGAAAATACAGAAGTACCAAAATTTATTTGCAATTATTTTGGAATTATGGACTAAGCCATGGTTTGGAGAAATAATTCTTTGATTGTATGATTATGAATTATATGGTACTAAAGAAATTTATCTCAAGCAATAAAGGGAAAAGCACCAATTCAATGGAAGCAGCATAAGAGTTAATGAACTCTTCGTATTTATGCATATAAATGTATGCAATCGTAAGCCAATTAATACAAAATAGTTCCACGTACTTCAATGTATTCACCGATGAGTTATTAAAGACATGAACATGTGTATTTGATGCACATTTAGTATGTCTTTGATAACCTCATAGAACATAAAACGGAAGTAAATAAAATAACATGCAATGGAAAATAAAAATGATTCGATTTGATCGAATAGATGAGTATACTAGAAAGAGTTCCGAACTTACCTAAAAATGAATAATATTCAATCTCAAAAGTCACTCCTCCTTATGATACATAATGATGCATAGATAAGGAGTAACCGAACTATGTTGAAAAAGTATGATTAATTATAAGTGAAGTTGAGTTAGCTTCTTTATGTAAGATCGTGTACTTAAGAGTAGTACATAAGGTTATAATTAATTCAATCTAAAGAATAGTTTACAAAATCATCCTATATAATGGTTTATAAGAAATCCCAACATATCCTAGGGCAAGAAGTTGGCAGGTTATGTAAGTCGAACGACTGCACGTAATAATTATACATGAGGGATCCTGTATGAATCGTCCCAAAAGAATTTTGGGAACGATAGTTATTGGATGACCAATTCAAGATTTGTACATAAATTTTGTAGACCAAAGCCAAATCAGTTTTATACATAAAACAATTCATAAAGTGTTTATGAATACCTATTCCATTGCATTAAGAAACAATTGTTGTTTCAAGAAATACCAACTTCGTAGTGAAGGAATTTCTTTTAGAAATTATTGGTATTAAAATGGATTTGGATACGATCCAAAGATGAAACTGATTACGTGGGAAGAAATGAAACTAACCTAACCTAAATGAACACAACATATTAGAGTGTCTAATAAGTATTTTCCCATAGAGAGACTATGAGTTTCTTATCAATATTGAGGATAGATAATCCTTAATTTTCAAAACCATTAAGAGTATTGACTTTTCTGTATGGTATGATGCACAAATTCGAAATAAATCCAAATACATTATCAGAATATGATACATCAGCCGCGAATGTGTCTTCAAGAGGAAAACTAATGAAGTTGGAATATAATAAGCAACGTTGATAAGAATACCATCGTAAATTTTAATTGTTGAAATTAGCGTAATGGGTTCGTCATTCAACTTGCTCAAGCTATTCAGATTTACTTACAAAATTATCGTTAGGTATGACTTGGAGTAAACTATTTGTACATAACAACCAAAGTGTCTCGAAGTCAGCGGGCATAATATTGAGTTTGTGGGTTTTTTAGATATGATCCAAGAAAGGATATGAAAGTATCATTCTATAAGCATCATAATTGAATAAGTATTTTAATAGAAATATCGAATAGTTTGATTTTTAGTCAAAATGCGGAGAAAGCATGTGTCCATAAGAAAGAACCACTAAAGGTACATAGATATTTCTAGACTTTAAGTAACCAACAAACTGCCAATTGTTAATGATGTACTTATGTTAAAATCAGTAATAGTTTAGTTGTTTAATACTCGATATTGGAATTGTAAACAATATATTTTATAATATATATAAAGAATGTTGGAAATGTACCAAACGACATGCAAAGACACCTTATTAAAATGTTTAATATGGAACATGTAAGATGGATTCCTTATGCGTTGGCAATAGGAATCATCATATATGTTGTATTGAGTACAATATCGTAATTTTCTTTTGTATTTGATGCATGAAGTAAATATCAAATCCATATTATGATCACTAAATGGTAGTTTAGAGTGTTCTTGAATATTTACGAAACACCAGAGAACTGTTTGTAAAAACAACGGACTCTTTATGGAGGAGTATTCGGACTCAAACTTCATAAGTGATATTGAGTATAATGTGTCAATATTAGATTCATATTTAAACCTTAGTTAAGGAGCTCTAGGTTGGAAATATTCCAATCAATAGGTTGTTGCCGGTTCAACAAAAAGGCTAAGTATATCTTCTTGAATACCGCCATGATAAAAGCAATGTAATGATCAGGGGTGATTCCAAGAGTTGATAATACTATAGTTATATGATAATAATGTAACGATCAAAGATCACTAGAAGTCGAGAAACATACATCGAATAGTTCCACATGGTAAAGGTAGTTTATCAACATCTGAAAGTGTTGACAGAGTAGATAATTAAAACGACATAGCAGATCCATTCATGAAGGGTCTGACTTGATCAGTTCTCATCGAATGAATCGAAGGGATAGGATAAAGAACTCATAATTGGCCTCAAGTGTAAGTGGGAGATTGATTGAGTTAGGGTTGTGCCCTAGGGACAATTTTGTAATTTATTGCAAATTATTAACTTTGTACCAAAATCTTGTTTGAAATAGAAGGTGTTTTCTTTCTATTATATACTTGATTTATTATGTCAAATTAATTATTTATCTAATTAAAAGTATATTTAACAAAAAATTCATTTATGGTGTGTTTCGTGATAGTAATCACAATGTGTTGTAATCATGAGCAATTTACCACAATATAATTAACACGTCGTTTTAATATTCCTAGTCAAGAAGTATCGATACTGGATATTAATACAACTGTTGAGACTAGAATACATAATGCTCTCCAAATGTTAAGCGGTGTATTACTCAATGTTATTAGGGGCACCATAGGATTACATACTGATAGTTATTGAATAACTATGGATTGACCATCTCAATAGTTTTATGTTGGTTAATATAACTAAGGTCAACTAGAAAATATCGATGTGACAATATTACACAATTCCCTCAACTTGAGAATACCGTCGAACTTCAATGTGGAAACTCCACTTTGATTATAGTTAAACCATGGCACGGCGTCCATCAGACGACTATAGTTGGGTCAAGAGGAAGCATAGGAAGTGAAAAACTAATCAATAGAGAATCCGCCTCCACATTTATATGGGGTTTGTATCAGAGCATACTGAAGTCAACCTAAAGTCGAAGTCTCTGGCCAGAGCAGTTTGGTTAGTAATAACTGTTATTATTGAATCAAAGACTTTGTGTTTGGACTACAAAGTTGGATGTGGCTGATAACGGAATTTTGACCACTACCAAATTTCATAAGTCCTAATATGATATAGTTTTGATGAAGAGAATTGGTTTAAATAATTGTCACTACCGGGTAACACTTAAACAAGTAAAATTGGATTTCATCGAAGCTATGTAAGCGATTGTTATCCGGGTTCTTAACCCAACAGAATCCAGCAGAATACAAAACAATACCATCACATCAGAATGGCTTAGAACTTAACCAGAAAGGCTAAGGCAAGGAGTTGACGAGGGCCAAATCACATTACTAATTCAACGACCAAATTCAACTGAACCAAGAAGCTAACGTTAGTTCAGTCCAATCAGCAGCTGAATGTAAACAGCTAGCTACTTGCCATCAAAACGTAACAACAACGATAAAAGGCTATGGCAACATATCCAATTCTAGACTCTACAAAAATCCTAATTACTTGGATCGTCAGAGATCCATGCTTCTCCTCTAACCTTCAAACCAACCAGTTGTGGAACACTACAAAAGAGGCGAGACGTTGGCCCAAAAAATGAACCAAGCCTATGGGTCGCCAGCGACCCATGGTTTTGGCTCATTTTGCAAGCCAAAGTCGCCCTAGGTCGTCTGATACCTACCTGCAAGCTGACGAAGACAGGCCTGGCCCAGAAGCTCTCCAATATCTATAAATAGCATCCTACCTGCAATATAAAGAGGACCTTCTCTGAACTGATTGCTAAAGCTCTGCTGGAAATATTCTTCACCCTTTGTCTCCCTCACAACAATCTCCAAAGGAATTCACTGTGATTTTCCAGTGGATTCCAACTCCGAGGATTCAATCTACTGAGAGATAATTAAAGTCTTGTAGTCAAAAACATCTTGTAACAGTAATCAGTCTATAAGAAAAATATAAAGTGGACGTAGGCTTCATTAACAGTTGAACCACTATAAAAATTCTTTGTCTTCTTTCTTTTACTATTCTTTTCTTATATCTGTGATCTGTCATATTGCTCTGTCAGAAAAGGCTGGTGCTTTCAAACTCAAACCAGGATGTTGATCCATTTGCTGGGTTAACATTTTGGTGCTTTCACTAAGAACCTTAAACGATATCTGAAAAATTGAAGTTTGAATCTGAGATCTAAAGAAAATAAAGAGGCCTAACACCAGATCTAAAACTAGAGCAAGTCAACCGGGACTTAGGGGCAGTCAGGAAGTGTCCTCAAATTCTCATCAACCCAGCTATGTGATTAGAGAGGAGATGGAAAGGATGATGAAAGAGATGCAGGATGGACTCTTAGCTAGACAACAGGAGATGATGGATGGATTCTTCCAGAGGATGGAGCAGCAAGGGATGGCTAGATTTGTAGGGAATAGGAATCAAACTCCAGGGAACAATGCAGGGATTACTGGATTTAGATTTTAGCAAGGTGGAGCCTTGCCCCCACGCCCAGAGCAACCGACACATGGGGGCAGTGCTAGAATCAACATGGAATCAATGCCAATGCCGGAGCAACTTTTGAATCACCAAGGACTGGTGGCACGAGAGCTGATCCGAATACTAGGATGCGGTCGACAGAAGGATAGATACCAGAACTTCCTCGAAGGAACGGAGGAATGAATGAAGCTAGAGTTACAAATCATAATATAGGTATATTGCCGAAAGAGTCTATCTCGAGATACCCCCAACGGGGCAGGGGGCAAAGTATTGCTTTAGGACAGAGACCTTCATTGGACGATGAGAAAAAAATTGCTGAATTGGTATGGAGATTCATCAAAGGAGGCCCCCCAGATCAGGGTCTGGAAGATATAAACATAAATCCATTTACTGCTAATATCCAAAACGCAAGAAATCCACCAGATTTCAAGCTTCTGACACTGGAAATGTACGACAGGAAGACAGACCCAACGATTCATATGATGCGATACATCCAACATATGGAGGTGATGGGTGCTTCTGAGGAAGTAATGGGGCAATGATTGCCCTTATATTTAACAGATTTGGCTGTAATGTGGTTCAAACAATTGGAAAATGGGTCCATAAGCACATGGACCGACTTAGTGAGCAGGTTCTTGAGATAGTTCAGGGTTCATGTCTCACAACCAAGGAATGTACTTACGCTCTTAGACGTAAAGCAAAGGCCTAGAGAACCCTTGAGAAGTTATTTAACAAGATTCAATGCGGCGGCAGCCGCGGTAAACAAACCAGACCCATCTTTTATCCTAATGGTAGCAGTATCTGGAGTCGCGAAGAGGACTGATTTCAAAGCCGCATTGAAGAGGGGCCCACCGATGGATCTTGCGGAATTCTACTACGAAGCTGAGAGAAACCTACGTCAGGAAGACGCCAAAGCCGAGGATGAAGATGTGGATGCTGAAATAAATGTCGTCGAAGGCGGTGGACCGTCCAAAGCTGGAATTGGAAAAGACAAAGGGAAGAGGAAAGCCGACGATGACATTAAAGACCCAAAATGATAGAGAAAAGAGCCAAGATTCTCTTCATACACCGACCTGACTGAAACCCCAAAGAGGATATACCTGGATACGAAGGGGCAAAACCTCTACCGAAGGCCGCCTAGGAGGGAGCCCACTGACCGAGAGAAAAGATCTGAAAAGTTTTGCGTCTTCCATGAGTTGAATAGGCATGAGACGAACGAGTGTCGATACCTTCGTGATCTGATAGAAGAACTGGTCCGGAACAACCAGTTGCTACAATATGTGAGGAACAGAACTGTGGTGGAATTGCAGGGACAACCGCCATCCATGGAAAATGCATCAAGAAATGCCCAGGGACAAGCGCCAAGACAAATTATCCCATGATCGGGGTAAACAGGAATCGAATTCGATTCCAATGCTTTGTTTTATCATTTCTTTTCCCGCACTTTTCTTTTGGTATGTAGACAATAATAATCGAAGGCCGCTTACACATGTACGGGATCCCGAACGGTTCCTAGGCATGCTTTGAGTCGGATGCCTGAGAGAACTTAGGATAATAACAATCGAAGGCCTCTTACACGTGTATGGGATCCCGAACGGTCCCTAGGCATGCTCTGAGTCGGATGCCTGAGATGAACATTTACGACTCCTGCTTGTTTAATTTTTGTTTATTTGTTTTGATTTGAATATTTGAATTTTGATAACTGATGTTGATCGCCTTAGAGTCCCACCACGGGACCAGAGTGCAAGGTGCAAGTCCCATTGCCAAAGAGCGAGTGGATGGACTTGTACGATATCGATCGCCTTAGAGTCCCACCATGGGACCGGAGTGCAAGAAGTAAGTCCCTCACCAGAGAGTGAGCGGATGAGCTTACTTAATCCCCCTTGACTTAACAAACAAATGATCCGGAAAGATCGTCCCCTTAACTAAACATTAAATGATGCGGAGAGATCACGTATGAAACTTAAGCGGTCCAGAAAGATCGGACCGTAAAACAGATTTGGTTTTGCAAAAAAGGATTTGAATGCCTTATAAATAGAACAAAATGGATAAAATCCTGGATGAACACAGGATGACTTTGATATATGACGTGATACAATGTGATTTAGATATGTGTTGTGACATGATGTGATTTTGAGAAATAATGTGATTTTGATATATGATGTATATGATTTGATTTGGATATATAATGTAAAAACTCTGAATGAAAAGCAAAAATTGATAGTGATGTAAATCCCGAATGAACGCGGGATGATTAGAGATGTGAAATGTAATTAAAGACATGTGATGTAATAACCCTGAATGAAATCGGAATGATTGTGATGTATAGATTACACTTAGGCGGAGTCTAGAGTCTTAGGCTGTAACAAGTTTGGAACGACTTGTGATTGGTAAGAGGATCCGAATGAACTGGACGATTCAACAAGACTAAAGCTGCTGGAAAGCTCAACAACCAAAGACTCGTTGCCATGACTTGTTCTAGAGAAAAGCACACCTTTCATTCAAAAGGCGTACTTTAGAGGAAATTGTTATCCGGGTTTTTAACCCAACAGTATCCAGCAGAATACAGAACAATCCCATCACATCAGAATGGCTTAGAACTTAACCAGAAAGGCTAAGGCAAGGAGTTGACGAGAGCCAAATCATATTACTAAAGCAATGACCAAATTCAACTGAACCAAGAAGCTAACATCGGTTCAGTCCAATCAGCAGCTGAATGTAAACAGCTAGCGACTTACCATCAAAACGTAACAACAATGATAAAAGGCTATGGAAACATCTCCAATTACAAACTCCAGAAAAATCCTAAGTACTTAGATCATCAGAGACCCATGCTTCTCCTTGAACCTTTAAACCAACCGGCTGTGGAACACTACAAAAGAGGCGAGACATTGGCCTGAAAAACAAACCAATTCTATAGGTCTCTAGCGACCCATGGGCTATGAGTCGCCAACGACCCACGGTTATGGCTCGTTTTGCGAGCCAAAGTCCCCTTAGGTCGTCTGATACCTACCTATGAGCCGATGAAGACAGGCCTGGCCCAGAAGCTCTCTGATCCCTATAAATAGCATCCTACCTGCAACATAATGAGGATCTTCTCCGGACTGATTGCTAAAGCTCTGCTAGAAACATTCTTCACCCTCTACCTCCTTCAAAACAATCTCTAAAGGAATTCACTGTGATTCTTCAGTGGATTCCAACTTCGAGGATTCAATCTATTGAGAGATAATCAAAGTCTGGTAGTCAAACACGTCTTGTAACAGCAATCAGTCTATAAGAAAAATATAAAGTGGACGTAGGCTTCGTTAACAGCCGAACCACTATAAAAATTCTCTGTCTTCTTTCTTTTCTTATATCTGTGATCTGTGATATTGCTCTGTTAGAACAGGGCTGGTGCTTTCAAACTCAAACCAGGGTGTTGATCCTTTTGCTGGGTTAACAGCAATAAATTTGGCCATAATGTCACACCACTAGCTAAGGTGATGTGTGAACGCTTATATTTGAATTATTCGATATTAGTCGTTGACCGAATTTACACCTAAGAGTCGCACAAGTAAAAGTTGAATACTTCTATTACCACCTGATTTAATTATTAATAGCTATTATAAATTATTTAAATTAATTAATATTTATGAGATATTAACTATAAAATTTTATTTAATTTATTTGATCACATTAAAATAGTGCATATTTAAAAGTAATACATACATATATCGATATACGATATTGATAGGAATTTAAATTAGATTTAAATGCATTTTTTATTGATCGGGATTGAAGCAATTTTGAGGCCCCAATGTAGGCATATAGTGGCCACAGTCATAAGGGGTTGGAGTGGAGTTGAATAATGATTCAAAAGGTAGGAAATAGTAAAAGGAGAATGTGGATTTGGATCCTCTTTTTGTTCCTATGAATCTCCACTATTGAAACACCTCAAACTCCGCTTTAGGAGCTCTTGATTTTTCCTCCATCTAGACTAGATCTGGCCGGCCTCCCCTTGCAATTGCTCCTTAATTTTCAAGCTTTTAAAACATAATATAAATACAAGCGGTAGATCGGTGGTTGCTTCTTTCAGTTTGGTAGCTCATTTTAGAAGTTTGGATACCGATTCAAGGAGTTCATAGATTCAATTTTCAATGTGTTACAACTAGGCTTTAGTCAAGGTAAATGTTTCATTTATATTTACATTTATATATAATTTTTCATCATGTTATATATGTGCTTAAATAGTATATAAATTATCATGAATCTACATATGTCTGTGTTGTCTCCATTGGATGATAATATATATGTATGTATATAAAATTATGTGTGTGTGTTTGTGTTTATATATATATATATATAAACATAATGCTCATAGCTACAACATTAAAAAATATATTTGAATTTAATAATATTTAAAATAAATGTAAAACCAAATAGTTTATTTTAAAATACAAACATAATTATACAAAATATGTAAATATAAATTTTGTTATTTTATATATGTGATTATTTTTGAAAATAAAAAAATATTTATATATATATTTATTTAAATGTGTGCATAATATATGTATGTATGTATATGTAAATTTATTTTTAAAATTATACCCAATTTTATATAAAGTAAATATTTATATATATACTATAAAATATACTTATAAATATTTAGAAAAAATTATGCATACGTTTTAAAATAGTTTTCATAAAAAATAATGATTTTTTATTATGATTTCCATATGGAAATCTTTAATCTAAAAAACTAGTTTATCTAATCACAAATTAAAAAAATATTTTTGATTAATGTTATTAAATTCGAGTATTTGTTAATATATATAAATACTTATTTAATCATTTTTCACATTAATACATATTTATATATACAATTGTTATATATATACATTACTTTTTAAATATTAATTTAATATATATGTGCGTGTGTAAAATATATGCATATGTAATAAAAAAGTTATTTTTGAAATATACATAACACACACACACACACACATATATATATATATATATTAATATTTTGATTTGAATTCGAAATCTCTAGATATTTTATTATGCAGTTTAGATGTGAAATTTAAAATTTAAATTTAAAATTTAGAACTTAAAGTCAAAATTATTTATATAATTATTTACAATTACTTTATCTTATAATGTCAATTATATACACACACACATATACACACACGCACATGTGTATATGATACGCTTGTTATATATTATATAATATAACTATAACATTAAAATAAAACTTTATTTGCAATTTAAATAAAATATTGATTTTATTTAAAATAAATTTAGATCAGATCTAGATAAATTTAGACTTCACAGGCCCAATAAGATCCAAAATTATAATTTTGTTTTGAATTTTAATCATTTAACCGACTGCGAGCTGGCTCAAATTCAACAAATTTATCCCCAATCCTTTATGTAATTATTACTCATACATTTGATAAACACAAAAGGTTCAAATCAGTCACAGCCACATTTCGAAAGAAAATTCTTGATGCAATCTTAAGAGTGCATTTTTCTATTTGAACCTTTATTTTTGAAAAAAAGAAACTGAAATAAACAAATTGACAAGAAGATAAAAAATCGAAATATACAAACAAATAAGGAAAAATCCTAAATATAAATTTAAAATATATATATATATATACAAACAAAATGAAAAAGTTGTTGAAACAACTTACATAACCAAAGAGAAATTGTACTAGTTTATGTCCATAGTTCCCGAATTTAGAAATAATCATGAAAATCTATCTATTGAAAGAGGTTTAGTAAAATATCAGCAAGTTGAAAATCAGTAGGACAAATTCAATGCAAATATCTTCTTTTGAGATATGATCTCGAATAAAATAATGTCTTACGTCTATATGTTTAGTACTAGAGTGGTGAACAGGATTGTTTGACAAGTCAATGACCCTTTTACTATCACATTTTAAAGGCACGCATTTGAGTATTTAGCCAAAATCAAATACAGTTTGCATCATCCATAAATTTTGAGCACAACAACTTTCTAACGCGATATATTCAACTTCATTAGTAGAAATGCAACATAATTTGTTTCCGACTTGACCATGAAACTAATGAGTGTCCTAACAAGAAACATGTTCTACTAGTGCTTTTCCTATCTACAAGACAATCAATATATTAAACATCAGAATAACCAATTAAATCAAAATTATCACATGAGGGTTACCATAAGCCAAACTTTTATGTGTGCAAAAAATATCTCAAAATTCGTTTTATGGCTTTTAAATAAGATTTTTTTTGGATTAAATTAGAAACGTGCATACAAATAGACATAAAACATAATATAGTGCCTAGAAGTAGTAAGATAAAGAAGAGAACCAATTATACCTCGATATTTCTTTTGATCAACTGCAATTCCTTTTATGTCTTTGTTAAGCTTGGTTGAAATACTCATGTGCTTTCTAAGTGGATTTGCATTTTCGAGTCTAAGTCTTTTAAACAGTTCCTTCACATACTTTGTTTGCTAGATGAAAACACCCTTATCACTTTGCTTGACTTAAAAATCTAGAAAGTACTTCAATTCTTCTACCAAGCTCATTTCAAATTTATCATACATGACTTTTTCAAATTTTCGACACAATATTTCATTAGTAGCACCGTAAATGATATCATCATCATAAATCTGTATAATTAAAAAACCATCATGCTCATGTAACAGAAACAAAGTAGTGTCAGCACTACCCCTTTTAAAATTATTTTCCAGAAAATATTTACTAAGGTAGTCATACCAAGCCTAGGAGCCTATTTGAGACCATATAATGTTTTTCCAAGTTTACACATGATTTGAAATTCATGACTTTCAAAACCAGGGAGTTGTTCTACAAAAACATTTTCCTTCAAATAACAATTTAGAAATCACTTTTGACATCCATTTGTTTAAGTTTAAAGCTTTTAAAACAAGAAAAAGCTAGCAAAATTCTAATGGCCTCTAACTTAGCAACCGAGACAAATGTTTCTTCAAAATAAATGTCTTCTATTTGATTGTATCCTTTTGCAACCAATCTAGCTTTATTTCTAATTACATTTTTGGATTCATCAAGTTTATTTTTGAACGCCCATTTTTGTTTCTCCAATTGGATAGTCATTTGGTCTAGGAACTAATTTCCAAACATTATTTCTCACAAATTGGTTAGTTCATCATGCATGACAATTGTTAAACATTCATCGCTAAGTGCTATATCAACCTTTTTTGGTTCAATTTTAGAAGTAAAACAACTATCAATATACGAGCACAAAGATTTCTATTAAAATTAACGCGTGTTTGCATACCTATCGTTGGATTACCTATAACCAATTCTGGTGGATAATTTTCTTTTAAATTGTCGATTTCAAAACTTGATCTCGAAGGCTCGATGGTGCATGTATCAACTTTGTTCTTATCTTTGAATTTCATTTACGCCATTATCTTCATCTTCACCTTTGTCCTCTTCAGCAATTGCATCAACATCCTACTCATCAAACTCCACGTTGATTAATTCCGCAACAATTTTCAACCTCTTATTGTAAACTCTATAAACTTTTCTCCTTGATGAGTTTCCCATTAAAATCCATTCATCTATCTTAGGCTCAAACTTCCCTAGTTGATCACATGTATTAAGAATGTAACATGGACAGCCAAATACTCTAAAATATACAATGTTAGGTTTCCTATTGAACGTAACTCATAAGATGTTTTATTAAGTATTGGTCTTGTAACAACCCGCACCATAATGGGCCAGAATTTTGATAAAAATTGAAACCCAAGTCTAGTAGGGTACAGATCGTTGGTTTCGATAACCTGTAATAAACATGAGCATATCAGAGACCGATTAAACTAAACTCACTTTGAAAAAGAAAATATAATATGATATAAATACTGATCGAAGCCATTACCTTAGAATCAATGGTATTCCTTGGACATCACATCGCTTTGTCGATATCGAGCATGAATAAAAAGACTTTTCCATCAACAGTTCTGTCTTGCTCCAATGACCCGCTGCTTTATCTATCATATGGGTTGTAATGAGGAGGGGATCAGAACAACATTCTGGTGATTAGAAAATTGCATTCTTTATCGATAACACAAGCTCACACCGATTGGTTTCCATTTAAATGTTATGTCTTATTATTTATGGTTAATCCGTTTAACTTTATATGCGCATACGATATGTCTACCTAACCATCTCCAAGGTATATAATATTGACATATTCCTATTGTGCATAGGCTACCCAAAACCCAACCACTTAATACTTCTTGAATAGGGAGGAGGTAGACTTAATGACCATTTAATACCTCACTCCCCGAGGTTGGCCCTTCACATCGTTAATGTTGACCTATCGGTCCTAGCTAAAGAGACCATTGACTTCTATATACGGCTTTATAATATATAATTGCCACATCTATCGCTAATAATGTCTAAGATATTACCTAAGCTACTTAATACCTTTTATTGGAATTAGGAAGACTCCGACTATTTAATACCTTATTTAAGGCAGGTCCCCATCATTTAATACATAATTCTAAGGCGGTCTCCTCACTGGTACCTATCTAGCTGACATTGCACGGAAATCTTTTCGACCACTTAATACTTTTTATTGAAGCAGATATTTCTGAGATATCCATTACTATGCCTAATCGCTAACCTTGACCATTTAATACTTCATATAAAAGAAAGAGGAAGGCCCTCAAACAACCACTTAATACCTTCAATCCCCCAAGCAGATCCTATGTTTTACGCATATTCCTTTTCCTACAGGTTCTATGGTTGGAGATGTCTCATATCAATAACAAGTGTACACAACTACTGGTAACCTCTGAGTGAAGGGCAGACTTCTGTTGTATAACTTTACAGACCTCACATCCCAACCCACTAAGTCTAATTAATTATTCTAAGCTTTATTATTGGACAAAGCCCACTAATCTCTATTTGCATATTTAAGGATTTAATTTATTCTAATGATAATTATGCTACCTTATAATGTTTAATTGCTACCTAGCATGCTTTATTTATTATCTCCATAAATGTCCCTTTTGCCCAAAATAAAATATTATTATCTTAGCGGACGTTTCTAAAGACATTTATTTACTTATTCAAACCTTATCGTTATTTCTTCCTAATCTTTTCCACGGTTAACCTACTAGTTTCATTACTCAATCCCATTCCATCCATTTATCACTTATTTAAATTATTATATCTCCCAATATATTACACACTTATTGCCTATTCATTTTTGGAGTTATAATCATTCCATCTTTATTTTTCAATTCTACAATTTATTACACCATCTATTCTAACGTTCAATTTACATTTAATGCAAAAATTAATGTATGATACGGTGTATTAATTATATTTTTGTTTTGAATGTTTTAGCATGGTTGTATATGTTTATACATTTATTATTACGTTTCCAGTTATTAATCCTTTAACTAGGATATTTCATTATATTTTTTTCTATTAGAATTATCCTTCCAAAAAGTGTTCCCGTCATACCCTTCCATAAATTAACCTAGATTAAGATATTTGCTTAGTTCAAAATTACAATGAATTATTTATTTCTTCTTTATTTAAATAGACAATGTAAACTACGAAAGAAAATCCATACTTTGCATATCTCTTTCTTCTTCTGATGTATATTCCTTATCAAATCAAACGTTGCTCTTTTTCTATGAAATTAAGACATTAAACAAATTCATACAGGTTAAACAGATAGTACTTCCAACAAATTAAAATAGAAACTCACGTTCTAAATAGAACCGGAGCAAACCTAAATTACACTAATATTTTTACGACCCATTTGTAGATCTAGAACAAATTCTACATCTTCATCCATATCCAATCTATAATAATTTGGGGATTGATTTCCAGATCTGGCGTAAACAATATTCCTATTCATTTACAAAATATGCAGACGGTGTTTTATAAACTTAATTCAAGCCTACAACTCTTTCGATCTTTATTTAGGCACAAACATCATATAAAATTCTAATGAAATAAATTCCAATGTTATAAGTAAATCACATAATTTCCCACTCACCTTTAAAAGCTTTTCAAATCTTCAGATCTAAATCTGATTCCTTGAATCAACTCCATTTTCTTTTTAATCCAAAGAAATATGTATAAAAGTGTATACACATACCATTAAAATTACAGATCTAAGAAGAGATTTAGAAAAAAAAGGGAAAATAGATTTATAATATTGGAATTTACCTTTTTATTTGCACAACGTTGATCCGCTTTTTCTCTTCTTCTATTTATTTTCTACTCTTCTCCAATTTGTATAAATACAAACTATTTTAAAGTTAGGATAAATAGTGGAAAAGAGGAAATGATAGAGCTTCGCTGCTCTCAGTGAAAGTACCAAAATGTTAACGTAAAAATCGACGCTAACACCCCGGTGTGAGGATTAGTAAAGTGAAAGCACCACCCGTTGGTACGGGAACAGAATATAAGCAGAGAAATCACAG
The DNA here is from genome assembly GCA_030737815.1 of Allium fistulosum. Taxonomy (NCBI): domain Eukaryota; kingdom Viridiplantae; phylum Streptophyta; class Magnoliopsida; order Asparagales; family Amaryllidaceae; genus Allium; species Allium fistulosum. Next base: position 699,227,543 of record CM060904.1, read on the forward strand.
AAAAGCAGTAAAAAGACAAGAGTTTTATAGTGGTTCGGCTTAAGATCTAGCCTACATCCACTTTAATCACTTTTATTGATGATTCGGTTATAATTCTTTACAATGCACTTTGATTACAACACACTTGAGACGAGTAGCTAGAACTTTGATGTATGAGAGCTCTTTGAATCCATGTCGGATGTGTTAGATCTCCTCTTCAAGTTTGTTGAAGCGTCTTTGGTGTTTTAAGTGTCGGATGAGTCGAGAAAACAACAGAGTATAGGCGTTCCAGAAGTGAGCCAAAAGTCCTTTTGAAGTTGGAGTAGGTGGGGTATTTATAGGGAGAATCTGGAGTTAGGTCGTAGGTCGTGAGCGACCTATGGATAGGTCGTAGGTCGTGGGCGACCTAGTGGGCACAGTTAACGGCTTAACAGGAGTACACTTGATCACTTGAACACACAGGTAAGTCATAGGTCGTGAGCGACCTATGGGAGAAGCGGCATAAGAAGTTGTCTTGGTTTATTTAGGTCGTGAGCGACCTAAGGGAAAATCTTTTAGGTCGCTAGGTCGCAAGACCTCTAAACTCTTTTTAGGTCGCTAGGTCGTTCCATCCTTTAGGTTATTAGGTCGCTTATACCTTTAGGTCGTTAGGTCGCTTATACCTTTAGGTCGTTAGGTCGTTGGCACTTTTAAGTCGTTAGGTCGCTGCCCTCTTCAGGTTGTTAGGTCGCTGTTCTTTAGGTCGCTAGGACCGCTTCGTCCTTAGGTCGTTAGGTCGCTGGAACTTTAGGTCGTTAACCCGCTATGATCTCCAGAACCTTTAGCTCATTAAGTCATTAGGTCGCTGGGTCTATTAGGTCGTTAGGTCGCTTAAAAGAGGAGTTAACACTTGCCCCTCGAAGTGCATGCCTATGTCATAGGTCGTGTGCTTCGACATAACTCCGCTAGGTCGTGAGCGACCTAAGAGGTTTGTTAACTCGCGTGCCCATTCGCCTTCCTCTTTTCCTCCTTTATAGTCCATTAACTCGCTTCGTCCTCTTTACCTCGCAGCTGTGACAACCTGATCTGCCATTAACGAATCTTCGAGCTTCCAAGGGCGAATTCAATCTATCCAATTGTCAATTCATCTTTACCATCATATTGCGTAAGTGAATTCGATCTTTATCCAACCATGATCACCGCCGAATTGCGAATGCCCATCCTTTGATCCTAGTACAACTCCATACGTCGCACTTTACTTTCGAGTCATGTTGCGATCGATTTTCGATCGCCATTAGCTATGTTGTTGTTGTGATTCACGAGAGTACAGCTAGGGTGTTGGACGAATTATAGATCTAAGATGATTTGAATTGGTTTTGGGTGATTTAGTGGTATGGAGAGATAACAGATTTCACTAAGAGAGTGATGGATTTCATTGAGAGAGTGATGGATTTCATTGTGTAGGTGATAATGGGTTATCGGGTTTGCGAGTTAGGCGATTTGCTGAGTGGAGGGGAGTGAACGGGAATCACACGACCTAACTTACTTGCGACCTAACTTGCTTGCGACTTAACTTGTTGGAATAACGTAAAGCTTAAAGCAGAGCGACTTAACAAATTAACGACCTAACTTCTTGCGGCATAAGTTTTAGGTCGCAGTCGAGCTATTACTTAGACAAATTTGCATTATCTTGACCTGAAGCCTTATTCCTTAATATGCATCATAACTTTGAACAGAACGACTTAATGGAACTTCGACCTATGCTAAGTCGCTTAAACTTGTTTACTTGCAAAAATATGACAGCATTTAACTTGAATCTTCAACCTGAACTGTCGAGATAACTTGCCTGAACTCGTTGCATTTCTTTAGAGATTATATTAACTTTAACGCTAATAACCTGTTAAACACAACATTTGCAGAAAAATGGGACGAATATACTCAACATCGACCGCCCACGTCGAGTGATGGATTAGATTAAAGAACTCGTTATTTTACTTAAGTAAAATAGTATGAAACTGGCTAAAGATGAAGTGATGTGAATCAGCTGATTAAATGAAGTATCAACGCAAAATTCATACAGTTATAACTGCTTATTACTAAAAATCATCTGCATTGATACCACACTTAACTTTGGTTTGATAACAAGCCTCGAAACTTCCTGAATTGATGTGCATCAATTAGTACTATTTCAAGTTTTATTTTATTTACTTGTTATTTCAGTAGCTTTGCACAACACTTCACACGCCTTTAGGAAATGTGCACCTTCATATTTGAATATCCAGTTCCTTGTGTACAATGTCTTCTCAACAAGAAGAAATAGGACAAGCTGGAGAGGTCTTTCCAATTACTAACCCGTTGAATGATCCTCCAGAAAGAACTTTGACCACTTTGAATCACAAGGTTTTCAGTCAGTTGTGCACCCAGTTCGGCATTGCTAAAGCAGACGCCCGGCTGCCCGGGATAAATGATACCGCTGATAGGCCACCTCACGGCTTCATTGCAGTTAACCGACAGATGTGCTTGAATGGAGCTATTCCTCATTTCAATGACTTTCTTCGAACGCTCCTTCTCCGATTAACCATCTCTCCTTTCCAACTACACCCCAATGGCTACGCCATCTTGATGGGGTTGTGTGTGCTATTCAGGAGGACACTTGACCGTCTTCCGAGCTTCGAAGAAGTCTGCTACTTGTGTACATTTGCAAAGAATAAAGATCATCCCTCTATTATACTTGTGAGGGGTGCACGGAACCGGAAACTGATTCTAGACTTGCCCGAGAGTGCACACGGGTTTTTAAGCCAATTTTTCTTCGTTCGCTGCCCCCCGGGGTTCTATGCCATTTGGAGAATCGGAAGTAAGATTGCTTATTTCCGCTCACTTCATTTTTTCTGAATTTCTTGGAACTCAAATTGCCAAGTACTTATCTTCAATCTTCACTTTTTGTAGCACTTCCTCCTCCGCTTAGAGATCCCAGCCATAAGCCAATCTTCGAAACATTAAGTGCCGTGGAGGCTGAGGAGAGAAGCATCAAGTTTTTGCTAAAAGACGAGTTTCTTCACCAATTCGGACTTTTACACCCTTCTCGGACCACTCAGCTTCATGATGCCCCTGGTTCTCAAGTAGAGACATCAGATGCCCCAGTTTCTGCAGAAGAAAATGCATCGAAAGATCCCGCTATAGAGGCTGCATTGGTGAAGTGTTCTACTCCCGTCGATATTGCGGGATCGTCTAGTAAATTTACGCTTTCCCCGGTGATTGAAGAAGGAGTTGAAAAAGAAAGCTCCGTTGGTGACGATATTTATGGTGAATTGAATGACCTGATGATAACTTCACAGGAGCTTTTTAAGGATGACCCCGTTACTACTAAAGTTATTTCTCCAGTAGTTGAGGCGACATCCACCCTGCAACAAGCTCCGTCAGCTCAAGAGTTGACACCGGTTGCAAAAGTCGTCACCGCTCCTAAACTAAAGAGTGGTTTGTAGCTCGACGCGCGTAGTTTGCACATCACACACACTTAGGAATTTTTGGCAATTATATGCACTTGGCTTCTTTACTTTGAAATTTTTTTAAGACTTGTCTTTTTCACTTTCAGATTCTCCGATGGGGCGAAGTAGCTCATACTATGAAAATTTCCAGCGCCATGGAAGGCGTGACACTTATGATTATAGGCGCTATCTCCCTGCCTTTAGGGAAACCGACGAAGAAAGAGCTGTTAAGAAGGCTCAAGAAAAAGAGCTCATGAAGAGCGATACGAGAGAAGGGATGAACGATATGACTCTTCTCAAAGAGGTGATGATTCCCATAAAAGAAAATCACATGATGATAAAGGGAAGAGCCATGTCATTGGAGATCCAAGCAAGCGAGTCAAGCTTAGCGACGCGTCTGCAATTTCTGAAAAACCTGCTGCTTCTATTTCTATAGACATCCCTTCTGGTTCTCCCGCCCTCGAAAAAGCTAATATTCAAACGATCATTAGCAGGCCTCGATATCAAGTTGAAAAGGGCCCGACAACTCTCCAAAGCCGGTTTCCGCACTGGTGCTTAAAGGGAGTGCGTTTTGATCTTGACTTGGTTCCCATCGACAAACAAGCCATGTTGAGGAATCTTGATGCCGTCAAGCTTGACATTGAGAGAATGTCTGGATGGCAAAAACTTGTTGACGAGCTTCAGAGAGTAAACTGTGCCAATCTTGAAGCCATGCTGACCATGGAAAATGATAAATCCGAGTAGCAGAAAGTTCTCGACCAGCACAATGCAGAAATGACGAGCATCGCCGATGATAATGAGAGACTTGAGGCTGAAGTTGAAAAACTCAAGAATGAGCTTGTTACTTCTTCTACTTCCCATACTCAAAAGGAAGAAGTACCCCAAAAACAAGTTCGCGATGCTCATGCCGCTCAACGGTATGCCGAGGCTCAACTTGAAGCTGAACAGAAGATGACAGAAATCTATCGCACCGACATTGCCCAGCTACGGGAGAAGGCAAGTTCCCAGGACTTGAAAATTATAAGGTTGCAGGCTCAATTATTAAAGACTGAAAAAGAGCGCGATGAGGCCATCGCTGGAAAAGAAGCAACTGAGCAATCGCACGAGGCGACGAAGGCCAACATTAGCTCTACTTTATTTGATTTTTATCTTCATAGTGTTTTGGAGGCGCGGAAGCCTCTCATTCTTGGGCCCGAATTATGAGATCACTTTGGCTGAAGTGTGGGAGGCCGCAATTGATATGCTTGGAGGTGCTGGCTATGCTGAAGCTGACCTTGAGGCACATTATTTTGATGATAAAACTCATGCCGCTCTTGCCAGAGGAAAGGAGCAACTCGCTAAAGTGCGAGCCGGATCGACGAAAGAGGAGCATCCAGGGAAGGAAGCACCTTTAGCTGCCCCTGTCCATACTTCGATTTCGGTCGACGTTGATATCATAGGCTCTAGTTTCCATTCTCCGCCTCCTTCTAAAGCCAAAACCGAGATTACAACTGCACAGGGCGGAAACGAAGGCGAAGAAAGCACCGAAGCACAAGCCTATGAGGTTGACATTATAAAGCCAACTCCTCCAGGTAACTTCTACGTTGAACCAGGTCAAGCGGATTACTTGTTTGCTTCAACTGAGCTTGATGAATTTCTCGCTTATTACTTAAGTCTCGATGAGCCACCATCTCCTCTCTTTACGAGGAATACTCATTTTGACTTTTCTTCTTCTGTAGCGGAAATACCAAGTGCTATGCATACTTCTCCTCCTCCAGCTGTTGTTCCTCCATCTTCTCAAGTTACTCCTCCTTCTGCTTGCCAACCGGGGTCACAGGAAGAAAAAATAGAAGCTCTTCAAGACTTGGACGATCCGGCTGCTTCGCAAGACCAGAAGGCAGAAGAACTTGAGGAGGGTGAGAAGACCCCAGAGCAACCTTATGATGATGACACAAAGCTTTCTTCATTGATTACTCCGGGAAGTGAGTCTTCTTCAAAGAAGAAAGGGAAACGCTCAGTTTCGAAGAAGAAGAAGAAGAAAAGCGCTCCTGCTGGTGAAGAAAAAGTGGAAGCAGATCCAGCTACACCTCCTTCTCCTTCTTCCCCGACCCGTCCACACCGGCTTCAGAAATTAATCATCAAGCCGGGCAAGAGCTCTAAAGGCGGCAGGAAGAAAGAGTAATGAGCTTGACTTTACGCTTCTTGTTTTGCTTTTTTGCTTTTTGCATGTATTGATCGGAGATTGTGCAGGTACCGGCCCCTGCTTTCTTTTTGAACCCTGCGCATGTATAAACAATTTTATAGTATGGAATAAAATGGATATTTTTACTTGTACAATTTCTTGTCAGTATTTATGAATGCATTTATTCCTTGTTTTTGCACAAATTTATTTATTTATTTTGTATGATACTGCAGTGAGCTCGTGGTATGATGTTTGAGCGTTGTTTTTATTAATATAGCTATATGCCCCCATACCACGGCTCATTGCAATATTCTGAAAAGACCTGTACTCTTATTTTAGAGAATAATTCTTCCGTTTTGGGGAAATATTATTCTGCTTTTAGTATAGTATGCCTTGTATTGGAGAAGTTTACTTGTTTAGTGCTTCCGAAAAAGGTTTGTGCCTCCGAAGCAGTTTTTTGCTTACGAAGAGGTCTTTGTTTGTGTGCCTCCGAAGAGGGCTTGTGCCTCCGAAGAGGGATTTTTGCTTACGAAGAGGTCATTGTTTGTGTGCCTCCGAAGAGGGCTTGTGCCTCCGAAGAGGGCTTGTGCCTCCGAAGCAGTTTCTTACTTACGAAGAGGTCATTGGTTGTGTGCCTCCGAAGATGGCTTGTGCCTCCGAAGCAGCTTTTTGCTTACGAAGAGGTCTTTGTTTGTGTGCCTCCGAAGAGGGCTTGTGCCTCCGAAGCAGTTTTTTGCCTACGAAGAGGTTCTTGTTTGTGTGCCTCCGTAGAGGGCTTGTGCCTCCGAAGCAGTTTCTTGCTTACGAAGAGGTCATTGGCCTCCGAAGAGGAGCATTTGGACTCCGAAGAGTAGCATTCGAACTCCGAAGAGTAGCATTTGGACTCCGAAGAGTAGCATTTGGACTCCGAAGAGTAGCATTTGGCCTCCGAAGAGGAGCATTTGGACTCCGAAGAATTATGCCTCTGAAGAGGGCTTGTGCCTCCGAAGAGAGCTTTTGTTTTGCCTGAAAGTTGTTTCTTACAGTTAAATGGATCACGGGGCGGATGCAAGCCTCTTAATTGGATGTTCGTGCACAAACGATCGCAATTAATTAGCAAGGGCCCGGTATCTTCCTTTGGGAAGGTGCCCCTCCAGTGGTACCATCAACCTTATTGGTTGAGAAAAACATTTCATTTTACAGCGTGCCTCGTTGGAGGGCTTTAAATTGTGCCTCCGGAGAGGGCTTCGAGTTGTTTGCCAGGAAGGTTGCATCTCACAGTTAAGTGGTTCCACGGGGCGGACGCAAGCCACCTAACTGGATGTTTGTTCGCACAAACGATCGTAATTAAGCAACAAGGGCCCGGTGCCTTCATTTTGGGAAGGTGCCCCTCCGGTGGTTCCACCAACCTTATTGGTTGAGAGACAAGATTCCTTTTTGGTTGTTTTTTGTCTGCTTGCCAATATCTTTTCATCGTCTGTTCCTCAGCGATTCCTTTGCTATCACTTTTGAATACTTTGTTTATTGAGTGATTTGTAGGAATCGCTTGGCTTCGTGATGTGTTGAATAGGTAGGCTTTGCTTTGATAGCCTACAATATTAAATCGACATTTTAGCAATATTTTTAATATATTTGCATATCGAAATGAGACAGGCATCTTATAGTATTAAAGAACATAAGATTTATAGTTCTTTATTATTGATTTGCACTGATTTCTCAGTGGTTTACAATACAAGAGTTATACATCCATCATCATTTTTCAAATTTAAGCAATGCTTTTTAAGTAAAATATGGACACAGTCATTGCTATTCCCAGGTCTCGGGATTAGACTCCTATTTCCACTGGATTCATAGTTTTGGATCCATATGCCAGACAGAATGAAAGGTGTCCAGTTGCAGTTTTGCACTTTGATTGACTTCATCTCAAAGCATAAGCATATCTCTCCAACTCGTCCCAACTTCTGCCTCCTGGGTGAGGACTCCCTGTGACAACATTAATGACAAGCCTTTCAGATTCTTGTGCTGCAGTCTTGTCATCTGAGCCGGACTGATGAGTAGGAAGTTGTTTCCCCTGAGTGGATGAGGTTGGGTCGACTCTGTTTTTCTTCACATATTGTTGCAGTTTATTCTGTTTCAGCAACTCTTCAATCACGTTCTTTAACTAGCGACATTGGTTAGTGTCATGGCCAGGTTGATTGTGAAATCGACAGAATTTCCCATTATATACTGCTCCTCTCCCCATCTCAGGTGGTTTGGGATACTCGACAACATCCTTCGTTGCGAAGAAGATATTTTCCGGTGTATCAGTTAAGGGAGTAAAATCTGAAGGTTTAAGTGGCGAGGTTTCTTCTCATTTCTCTGCTTCTTTCCTCCGTCATTTTCCCTTTTCTGGTTTCCAGATTCTCTTTTGTTAGAAGCAACATCGTTATTTTTGACTTCGGCAACAACTACTTTCGCTGGCGCAGAAAGGCTTTCTAGGCGCACGAATTCGTCGGCCTTTTTATAAAACTTCTCAAGTGAATTCAGTTCCTTCATTTTTAACCATCTTCCGAATTCACTTGAATTGTCGATGGCTCGCATCAAGTAAGTCAGGATCATACGGGGTTCTGCATTATCCACTTCGGCCAAGGCTATATTGAAACGGTTCAAGAAAGATTTGATAGATTCTCTGGGAATTTGTTCAAAGCTGGACAGTGACATCATATCCTTCGCCTTTGAAGCATACAACCTGAACTGATCTTTGAATTTTCGAGTTAAGTCGGAGAATTGATCTACGGACCGAACTGGTAGCTTTATGAACCAAAGTAGAGCCACTCCTTCTAAGTACACTGGAAAGTATCGGCATTTAATCTCATCTGATGCTCTTGCACCGGTCATATGCCAGTCGTACTTATATAGGAAATGATTAGGGTCACTTTTCCCCCTATAGGCCGAGATAGTAGGAGTACAAATTTCCTTGGAAATTCTGCTTTCAGGATCCTTTCAGTAAATGGAGTTTTGCTTGGAGCAAATCCCCAGTCGCTCTCATTTTCTTCCCTCTGCATGCTCTCTTTCATGATTCGGCGAACCATCCCCGATAGGTACTCCTCATTGTTCAGAGGCATCGCCGGGCAGACGTCAGCTATTCTTTCGGAAGTTTGCCTGGGCAAATGTTCGCGAAATGTTGGCTGCGGCCTTGAACCTTCAGCTTGGAAAGGTGGCGCTTCGGCGGTGCTAGTTGCTCTTTGAGGAATATCTTTCTCTTGGGAATTATGGGCATCTTCGGCAAATGTTGTTTCATTGTTTTCTGGTTGTCAGTTTTCCCCAAGCAGAGCGTTTAATCTATCCATCATCAAAAAGTTTTGAGCTTCAATTTGTTGGTATAATCCAGACACTACATCGTCTAATTCAGCCCTTGTGACTCCAACGGTAGGAGTTGCCTGGTTTGCTGCTGGGGAAGCGGAGGTTCCCTCATGAGCATTTCCGGATCTGGTAGATCTACTCTTTCTTCCAGGAGCCATGATTTCAGATAGACTTCTGGTCTTTAGAGAGATTCTTTTAACAAACTTTTGCGAAGCAATGGTGAAAATATTCCTGAGTTGGGTTCTCAGTGAAAGTACCAAAATGTTAACGTAAAAATCGACGCTAACACCCCGATGTGAGGATTAGTAAAGTGAAAGCACCACCCGTTGGTACGGGAACAGAATATAAGCAGAGAAATCACAGAAAAGCAGTAAAAAGACAAGAGTTTTATAGTGGTTCGGCTTAAGATCTAGCCTACATCCACTTTAATCACTTTTATTGATGATTCGGTTACAATTCTTTACAATGCACTTTGATTACAACACACTTGAGACGAGTAGCTAGAACTTTGATGTATGAGAGCTCTTTGAATCCATGTCGGATGTGTTAGATCTCCTCTTCAAGTTTGTTGAAGCGTCTTTGGTGTTTTAAGTGTCGGATGAGTCGAGAAAACAGTAGAGTATAGGCGTTCCAGAAGTGAGCCAAAAGTCCTTTTGAAGTTGGAGTAGGTGGGGTATTTATAGGGAGAATCTGGAGTTAGGTCGTAGGTCGTGAGCGACCTATGGATAGGTCATAGGTCGTGGGCGACCTAGTGGGCACAGTTAACGGCTTAACAGGAGTACACTTGATCACTTGAACACACGGGTAAGTCATAGGTCGTGAGCGACCTATGGGAGAAGCGGCATAAGAAGTTGTCTTGGTTTATTTAGGTCGTGAGCGACCTAAGGGAAAATCTTTTAGGTCGCTAGGTCGCAAGACCTCTGAACTCTTTTTAGGTCGCTGGGTCCATTAGGTCGCTAGGTCGTTCCATCCTTTAGGTTGTTAGGTCGCTTATACCTTTAGGTCGTTAGGTCGCTTATACCTTTAGGTCGTTAGGTCGTTAGGTCGTTGGCACTTTTAAGTCGTTAGGTCGCTGCCCTCTTCAGGTTGTTAGGTCGCTGTTCTTTAGGTCGCTAGGACCGCTTCGTCCTTAGGTCGTTAGGTCGCTGGAACTTTAGGTCGTTAACCCGCTATGCTCTCCAGAACCTTTAGCTCGTTAAGTCATTAGGTCGCTGGGTCTATTAGGTCGTTAGGTCGCTTAAAAGAGGAGTTAACACTCATAGTAACACTTCCGCCTCTATAAGTTTCCAGGCTAAGACAATTTGATTTATCATCCATCATATGTCTAAAATAACCTGAATCCAAATACCATTCTTGCTATTCCTTAGTCCACCAACATACTTATACATAGGGGAAAAATGACATAGAAAGCTTCATGAGTCTATTTGCATTAGTGATCAAAAAACTGGACATTCCAAAATGATTTAATTCAAGATAATTATCAACAGAGTCTTTAGAAACCCAAATTTATCTAAAAAATTTATTCCCGTTCCTATGCCAATATCTACTGGAACTATGTCCAATTTACAACAACTTAGACATTTTGGAAATACACTTATACCTTAAGCATTATCACTTATATTTTCCCTACTATGTTGTGATTTCGCAAAAGCAAGTGCTTTTCTATTGTTTGCATATAACTGATCGCTTAGCGACATATTAAGTGATTTTTCACCTCTAGAAAATTTATTAACAGTTGACTCAAGGCGTTGGACTTTGGATTTAAGTGACATGTTTTCTTCCACAAGCATGGTATATATATTAATAAAATTCTCCCTTTTCGTGTCATCATTTTTCTATAGAACAAATCTCATTTTCAAGAGTTTCAAGGTTAGTCTTACATTCTTTCAACTCAGTGTTTAAAGATGGAAAATTTTCACATTAAGGGATTTGAATTTCTTTAAAATTTTCAAGTTTGGTTTCTAACCTATCATTTATGTGAAGCAACTCAGCTTTTTTAGATTTCAACTTTTTATATTTAAGACTGAGACCATCAACTGTTCCTATTAATCCATGGCATATTAAGTGTAAATTTTGAAAAGAAAAATTCAGCGTCTCGCTTGAATTATCATCACTATCGTCCTTGGATGGATGTACCATCAAACACAAATTTGCTTCATCTTCATCACTCTTAATACAATCTTCTCCTTCTTTATCATCCTAAGTAGATACAAATGCTCTTCTTTCCTTTTTCATTCTAAACCAATGGACAATTGGTTTTGATATGACCCATCTTTCTTCATTTGTAGCAAATGATTTCTTCATCTAAATTATCTGAGTTGTTAAACGACTTTGACTTGACACCTTTACTTTTAACTGAGGATTTGAAGTTCCATTTGGGCCATTTCTTAAGAACATTCATCAACATTGCTAACTCGACAATTGAGTTATCTTCATCATCATTATCAAGAGTGCTACTAAGTACATCTAATTATTTCTATGAATCCGAGTAGTCATGATCATTCCCAACCTTCAGTTCCATCTCATAGGTCATGAGGCTTCCAATCAGCTCCTCCATGTTTTGTTTCCTCAAATCTTTGATTCTTGTATAGTTGTTGTTAACCCAAAAAATGAATTGACACCCTGGATTGAGTGCGAAAGCACTGGCCTGTATAGAGCAATAATATAGAAAATAAATGTAAAAAGAGCAGAAATAGTAAAGAGACAAGAAGATTTTTATAGTGATTCGGCTGTTAACAAAGCCTACGTCCACTTTATAAGCTTTCTTATCAACTAACTACTACTGCAAGTTGAATTCGGTTACAAGTTGATGAGATTAGAATAAGTCACAAGTGCAAGAGTTCACTGGAGAATCACAGTGAACTCCTAGATGACTATTGTGTGGGAGAAGAAGAGTGAAGAATAATCTCTGCAGAGTTTCAGTAGCCAGTCTAGAAGATCCTCTTTATGTTACAGGTAGGATTGTATTTATAGAGGTAGGAGGGAAGTTGGGCTAAGGCTGACTTGTCAGAAGCCTCTACTCAATGCTAGGAAGAAGTACAGAAAAACCCAAGGGGGCCTGAGCTAACATGATGGATAGCTAGCGATCCATGAGTGATGGATCTCTAGCGATCCATGCCCTTAAACTATTTTTGAGTCTACTCTTTTGGGTTACCTCCTGTCATCTATTTGAATGTCTTGTCCAAATATCAAGTCGTTTGGAGTTTGTTTGATCATCTGTCTTCATGGGTCATTTGGTCCAGAAGAATCATTCATAACTCTCTTAAAATTTAATGAAATCAGACGAAACTTTGCAGGCACACTCTAGAGGGTGTCTTGGACCTGCCCTAAAAAATTTAGGTGGTGGGGCACACTCTATATAGATCATTAGCGATCCATCTAGTTAGGTCACTAGCGATCCATCTAGCCTAATCCAATCACGCCCATTTTTGATGGGTGCCTTATTTTCTGTCTTCTAAGTATTCTCCCAAAATTTCAAGTCAATCCGAGTTCGTATGAGTTCTATAGGTCCATTTTAAGTTAGCTGCTTTGGTCAAAAAGCGGGTAAACATTTACCCGTCAAAGTATGCCTTTTGAATGAAAGGTGTGCTTTGCCTCAGAACAAGTTCCTATCTCCGAACTTCGATAGTTTAGCTTTCCAACTGCTTCAGTCTTGGTGAATTATCCAGTTCCTTTAGATTTTCTTACCAACCATAAGTCGTTCCAAACCTGTTACAGCCTAAGACTCTGCCTAAGTGTGATCTACACATTACAATCATTCCAATTTCATTCAGAGTTATTACATCACACATCTCTAACTATCTCGCGTCCATCTGGGATTTACATTATTATCATTTTGACTCTCATTCAGAGTTATAACATCATATATCAAAATCATATTATATATCAAAATCACATCACATCATATATCAAAATCACATCAAATATCGAAATTATCATGTGTTCATCTAGAATCTATCAATTTTATTCTATTTACAAGGCATTCAAATCCTTTTATTAATTTAAATGGGTTTGATCTCTTCGGATCGTTTAATATGTTTATTTTAATGTTTAAATTAAGGGGGATGATCTCTCCAAATCATTTGTTTGTTAAGTTAAAAGGGATTAAATAGGCACATCCGCTCACTCTCCAGTGAGGGGACTTACTTCTTGCACTATGGTCCCATCTCTTTGGTCAGGACTCTAAGGCGATCAATATCATACAAGTCCATCCAAGGAGACTTGCACCTTGCACTTCGGTCCCGTGTCGAGACTCTGAGGCGATAAATATTGTACAAGTCTATCCACTTGCTTTTCTGGCAAGAGAACTTGCACCTTGCACTCCGGTCCCGTGTCGGGACTCTAAGGCGATCAATATTAGTCATCACAATCAAAGTGGATTTTTCAAAATTCAAATATTCAAATCAAAATAAACAAGAATAAATCAAACAAGCAGGAATCAAAACAAGCAGAAATCTAAATGTTCACCTTGGAGATCCGGCTCAGAGCGTGCCTAGAGACCAATCTGGGTCTCGTACACGTGTAAGCAATCCGAGGTTATTATTACCTAAATAGTCATCTCAGGCATCCGACTCAAAGCATGTCTAGGGACTGTTCAGGATCCCGTACACGTGTAAGCGGCCCAAGGTTATTATTGTCTAAATACCAAAAGAAAAGTGTGGAAAATGAAACGAAAGAGCAAAGCATGGGAGGCGGATCTGACTCCCATCTATCCCGATCATGGAATAATTTGTCTTGGCTCAAATCCCTAGGCGTTTCTTGATGCATTTGCCGCGGATGTTGGCTGTTCTTGCAATTCTACCGCAGTTCTGTTCCTCACATATTGTGGCAGCTGGTTATTCCGAACCAGTTCTTCTATCAGATCACGAAGGTGTCGGCACTCATTCGTTTCATGCCCATTCAGCTCATGGAAGATGCAAAACTTTCCAGATCTTTTCTCTCGATCAATGGGCTCCCTCCTAGGTGGCCTCCGGTAGAAGTTCTGCCCCTAGTATCCAAGTATATCCACTTTGGGGTTTTAGTCAGGTCAGTGTATGAAGTGAATCTCAGCTCCTTCCTTTGTTGTTTCGGCTCCCTGAAGTCATCATCGGTTTTCCTTTTTCCTTTGTTTTTTCCAATTCCAGCTCCGGACCATCCCCTGTCCTCCACAACATTTATTTTAGCATCCACATCTTCATCCTCGGCTTCAACGTCTTCCTGACTCAAATATCTCTTAGCTTCATAGTAAAATTCTGCAAGATCCATCAGTGGATCCCTTTTCAATGTAGCTTTGAAATCAGTCTTACTCGCGACTCCAAATACTACTGCCATTAGGATAAACGACGGAGCTAGCCTGTCAACCGTAGCTATCGCCGCATTGAATCTTGTTAAATAACTTCTTATGGACTCTCCAAGCCTTTTTTTTGCATTTGAGAGTGTAAATAAATTCCTCGGTTGTGAGATGTAAACTTTGAACTGTCTCAAGAACTTGCTCACCAAGTCGGTCCATGTGCTTATGGACCCATTCTCCAACTGTCTAAACCACATTGTAGCTAAATTCGTTAAATATAATGGAAAGCAACGCCCCCATTACCTCCTCAGAAGCACCCAACACCTCCATATGTTGGATGTATTTCATTATATGAACCATCGGATCTGTCTTCCCGTCGTACATTTCCAGCGTCGGAATATTGAAATCTAGAGGATTTCTCGCATTCTAGATATTAGCAGTAAACGGATTCATGTTCACGCCTTCCAGACCCTGATCTGTGGGTCCTTCTCTAATGAACCTTCGTACTAATTCAACAATTCGGTTCTCACCGTGCAATGAAGATCTCCATCCTCAAGCTATATTTTACCCTCTGTTCTAGTGGAGGTATCCCAAGATATACTCATCCGGCTGCACGCCTATGTTTTGATTTAAAACTCTAGCTTCATTCATACCTGTGTTCCGTCGAGGAAGTTCTGGTACATATTCTTCCGTTGATTTCATCCTAATATTTGGATTAGCCCCATACCACCAATTTTTGGTGTTTTAATAATCACTCCGGCATTGGGATTGATTCCCATGTTGATTCTAGCGTTGTCTCCAAGTATCGATTTCTCTGGGCGTGGGGGCAAGACTCTATCTTATTCTAATCCAACTCCGGCAACTCCTACGTTGTTTCCTGGAGTTTGATTCCTATTCCCTGTAGATTTAGCCATCCGTTGCTACTCCATCTTCTAGAAGAAGCCGTCCATCATCTCCTGTTGTCTAGTTAAGATTTCATCCTGCATTTCTTTCATCATCTTTTCCATCTCCTCTCTAATCACATAGTTGGGTTGATGAGAATTTGAGGACACATCCTGGCTGCCCCCAAGCTCTGGTTGATTTGCTCCGGCTCTAGATCTGGTATTAGGCTTGCTCATCTTCTCCAAGTCTTAGATTCAAAGTTCAAGTCTTCAGATCTAGCCCCAAGTTCAGTTCTCTCGGTGAAAACACCAAAATGTTAACCCAAAAAATGGATCAACACCCTGGATTGAGTACGAAAGCACCAGCCATGTTCTTACAGAGCAATAATATAGAAAACAATGTAAAAAGAGCAGAAATAGTAAAGTGACAAGAAGATTTTTATAGTGTTTCGGCTGTTAACAAAGCCTACGTCCACTTTATAAGCTTTATTATCGACTGACTACTATTAAAAGTTGAATTCGGTTACAAATTGATCAGATTAGAATAAGTCACAAGTGCAAGGGTTCACTAGAGAATCACAGTGAGCTCCTAGATGACTATTGTATGAGAGAAGAAGAGTGAAGAATAATCTCTGCAGAGTTCCAACAGCTGGTCTAGAAGATCATCTTTGTGTTGTAGGTAGGATTGTATTTGTAGGGGTAGGAGAGCAGTTGAGCCAAGACCGACTTGTCAGAAGCCTCTACTCAGTGCTAGGAAGAAGCCCAAAAAAACTCAAGGTGGCCTGAGCTTCCCTGCCCTTAAACTATTTTTGAGTCTACCCTTTTGGGTGGCCTTCCTTTCATTTATTTGATTGCCTTGTCTAAATATTAAGTCATTTGCAGTTTGTTTGATCATCCGTCTCCATGGGTCATCTAATCCAGAAGAATAATCCATAACTCGCTCAAACTTAACAAAATAAACCGAAACTTTGCACGTATACTCTAGAGGGTGTTTGGGACCTACCCTAAAATTTTCAATGGTAGGGCTCACTCTACATGGATCGCCAGTGATCCATCTAGTTAGGTCACTAGCGATCCATCCCCATTGTTGGTGAGTGCCTTCTTTTATGTCTTCTAAGTGTTCTTCCAAAATTTCAAGTCAATCTAAATCTGTATGAGTTCTATAGGTCCATTTTAAATTTGATGCTTTGGTCAAAAAGTGGGAAAACAGTTTTTACTTTTGCCTCGAAGTTTTTCGGAAGAACTCTTAGTATTTTTCGAACTAACTATACTCTATGTACACCTTGTCTTAAGCTCTAGAATTGTATACTAATATCGAAATGCGTCCATACATCTCTTTATTGCTTTCATTCTTCAACATCACAATGTTTTCATATTTGTTACTGAGTAGCGCGAGACGTGATTCCTTGACTTGAGAAGTACATTCATGTGTGACCTCTAAAGTATGTCATATCTCATGTGTAGTCAAACAATAAGATTCAATTAAATTCAGTTTTATCAAGAGCACAAATAAAAGTGTTCATAGCTTTAGCATTCAATTAAAGTAGTTTCTTATCAGCTACGTCTCATTTGTCCTTAGGCTTAGGAAATTCAACATCACTAATTGTCATCATGGGTGGTGTGTAAAAATAAAATGACTATATCCTAACATCATAATCAGTTGAAACCAGATATATCTTCATCATAGCCTTTCAATAAGCATAATCGGTATCATTAAACATAGATGGTCTAGCTATGAACTAACCTTTAGAAAAAACATTATTTGAACTAGACATGTCTCTAGAGTAAACCTAACAATTTAGCTTCGATACCATTTGTAGGATTGAAGAATACACCATAGAGGGGGTGAATTGGGTATTTAAGAATATTATGAAGACTTAATGACTAAATATAATATAAAGGGTGGAAAAGCAAATTCAAAATACAAGCACTAAAAATAAAATAGGCAAAAACATAGTAGAGCTTAATTTTAGAAGTAAATTCAAAACACACACTCCCTTTTTACTTTCGTCTTCACGTGATGATGTACCCAATCCACACAAAAGCACTACCCAAAAAAAATGAACTACTCCTCATCCTCTTCCCAAAAGTAATAACCAGAAACAAAACTTATGTCTTCAAAAATTGTCGTCGATAATGCCCACCTCTAGTTGCCGAAATTATCGCCACCGCTGAGAATAATAAGCACAACTAGATTTGGAGCTGCTGCCTGTTTCTGAAGCTTTTGCTGCCGCCGATTCGAAGTTGTCCACTGACTCACGTTGCCTGAGCTATCGTCATCGTCTGAAGCTAAAGTCGTGAAACTTGAGGAGTCTCAGATCTGCTGTCGCTGGTGCCTGGAGACGAAGTGGTGTACTCGACCAGTATTGAACCTGAGGCCTCTGTTAAAACTGAGCCACTGTTTGTCTAAAGTTTACTGATATGCTTTGATGTGATCGTGATGCTTGAATCGTAAAATGACGTTGTGTGTTGAATCATAAATCGCCTTGAGATACCGATGTCTGATAATTTGTGACGATGAGATGAAGATGTGTTCCCTTGCTGGTTAATGGTTGTATGGCGATATTGATTTGATGATATGTTCCCTTGCTGTCTGCTTGTTGGTAAGAGTGTGAATCTGAAATTTTGATATTGTGCATTGGTCAATGGGTGATGATCTCTGTTGAAAGGCTACAATTGTGTTTGGGGTTATATGTTGTGCTTGTTGAAGATGATGCAGTGGTCGATTCTGGTTGAGGAGGGATGACAGATTCTATGACGATGTAAAGTCGTGAAGTCGGTTGAGGAGATACTGCGGTGTAAGTTGATAGTGTACCACTGTCAGCATCCTGGTTTGTGCTACCGATACCGTATTCATTTTATTATTTGTTTAACTACAGCCGGTGGGCAACCGTGGAACCAAGCAAGGTTCAACTGGTGGTTGTCCGCCGATCGTGGTGGCCATCAGCACAAACCGGAATGCTGTCGGTGACACACAAGTTGATATGGTCGAATGTTTTTTCTAAAGCAATCGGGTATTTTGAGATGATGAAACCTTCGGATTATATCGCTTGAGTTTTTTATTTGCATGAAGGCAGGCTAGGGATATGCCATAGATATTTTTGAGTTTGAAGATTTCCCTTTTTTGTTTTGTTTGAAATGATCTTTGTATATGAGCTCCATGTACCTATTTGGATGTGAATGAGCTACCATGATCTTTTGTGAATAAACTACTTTGTACTATCTGTTTATCATATATCTTCATCAAAATTCTTTTGTGTAGAACTATGGCACAAATGTACTATTTATTTCCAAATAGGTATGTTTTTTTGGAGCTAACAAAAGAAAACTCCAATATGAACTGTTTGATACATTCAGTTGAAATAAGAACTTTGTAAATACAATACTAAACAAACATTTTGAATACAATGTATGGTTATTAACATCAAATAGAAATTGTTGATTGCAACATTTTCTAATTTTGCACAGGGTTGGATTATTGAAAGACCGTTAAAGTAATATTGTAACAGTAAATAGATTATAATTCATAGAGTATAGTGTGCAAACTCTATGATAGCGTAGTCGCTAACAAAAGGATTGTCACCAAAGGTTTTTCATGAGCATGTTTCTCGAATAAGTGTACCTTTTATGTAAGGATATTTAGGTTTGGTGGGAGTTTGTAAATGACATGGTCATATGTGGGGCCATCCATATAAATATGGTTTGTTTTGCTATTGTAAACAAGCCTTACAAGTATGATTAAATAAAGAAATAAAATATTTAAGGCATAAAAATGTAACTGTCATGGAAAAATGCGTAGGTACCGAGGTGATTTTCAATTTATTGAAGGGCCAAATTGAAAACATCACACAAATTTTCTTCTTCTTCTTGTATATTAGGGGTAGAAAAATTGTTATATGGATGAAGAATTAGAGAAAAAGTGGGGTGTGAAAGGAGATAAACTAATTGTAAATAAAGTGAACTACCAAAGCAAGAAGTGATTTGGATAAGAAGTTTGAGAAAATTGTATATTTCTAATTGGATAATTTTATTAAATGAAGAACAAACTATTAACCAATCCCTTCAAAAAATAAAGAAAATTGTTCAATTGACCTTTTCATAATTATCTTTCTTCTCTCTTCTGCCATATGCTTCTAGTATATCCCACTAAAACCATTCCTTCTGTCTCTGCGTCTCAAAACCCCTAAAACCCTATTTCTCTAGTTAAAAGTAATGGTTACAAGTTAAGGTTGTGGAGAAGGACCAATCTCAATCACCATCTTAATTTGTATTGTCTCCATCTAGAACTCTACTAATACAATATAATATAGGAATATTGTTGTTGTCTGCAACTACACAAAAGTGTAACGAATCAGATAGTAACTTCGGTAATATTAACTAAACTGTTCAGAAATAGTCACAACAGAGAAATGTTTATAATTTTCACAATTAAATTGCAAAAACAGCAACAGAATAAGGTGGGTCAAATTTCAATAAATACTGATACGGTACAGAACTGTTGCAATTGAATTTGTGCGAAATTCAGAGGAGTACCTAGTCGTCCGAGTCCAGAGAATATCTGTTTCCTTGAAACAATATTGCCCCCTTATATGCACCGAAGGATTTGAGCAATTTGTCTTCCAGGATGAAACGGACCGACCCCAATATGCTGTGCGTGCAGACGGAGCGACGACGAACTGAAGGAATTATTAAACTGTGAATAGAGCTCTGGGAAGAGGAATAGAAGAAAGAAATGAATTAATTCTAAGTTCTTAATCTCGTTTTGCAGGCCCCTATACATAGGCTAGAGGAGGTGCCTATTCGGAGCGGTCGTGGCTGTTGGAAAGGTTGCGACCCTTTTTAACCGACAGACGCGTGCGCACAAGCGCAACGTTCTAATTTTGAAGTTCAAAATTAGTCGTTTCAGCACAGCAGGTCCATCTAATCACGAGACCCCAAGAGCTCCAAGGCCCAATCTTTGACATTTTAATATTAATATGAAGGCCCAAAGCCCACATGCCCAAAGCCTACATTGCCACATCTCAAGTCTTCATGTCTCCTTCTTCTTTTGTTTTGATTTAGTATATTAGGTTATAGTATATATGGTAGATTTGACACAAATATTTCGCTATGTGGGACATTGTTTCCACACAATACACACAATACCCAAAATCTCTCTCTTCCCTAACCACTTCCTCATTCATTTTTCTAACAATCCCCCACATGAATGAGTAGTTGTTCATAGTTTCACGAGACATTTATCGGATCGGTTTAAAGTAGCACATGTGCCTTGAACTTTCCTAGTGATTACCTATTTGAATTACGGGCGAATCAGTAGACTTAGAATGTCCTTGAACTGTAAGCCTTTTGTGTAATTCTAAAATAGATAGCACATGATAAATGTTTCTTATAATCCTTCGTTCTCTGTTTGTGTTCATTTTTGCCTTGAACACCTGCCTGGTCTCATAAGTGCTTAGAGAATTTGGCCTTATAATTCTCTTTGAAGCGGCGTCTTCGCACTTACGTAGGTGATTCTGTAAGGGGTATTCATAATTCCTCAAGTATATACATCATTAAAAGTATCAATACTTATCCTATTTTCCATCAAATAATGCACTGACTTTATCATAGGAATGGTTTGTGTGTAACAGTGCCGTCAAGTTTCTCTTAAACTTAGTTGTCCCTTTGAACCTAGATCTTGGGATCTCCAGTCAACTAGACGGGGTTTCCATTTTAAAAAAAACTTTTATTCTATGGGCCTTAACCCCATTCCCATCGATAAGGTTTGAACTTTCTCTCTTGGCAAGCCTTTTGTTAGTTGATCCGCTATGTTATCTTTAACCTTATGTGGTCTATAGTGATAACTCCATTAGAGAGAAGTTGTCTTATTGTTTTATGTCGACGACGAATATGCCTAGATTTACCATTGTATAGTGTACTATTAGCTCTTCCAATTGCTGATTTACTATCACAATGTATACATATTGGAGGCACAGGTTTGCTCCAATTTGGAATATCTTCCAAGAAACTTCGAAGCCAGTCTGCTTCTTCTACGGTCTTATCTAGTACAATAAACTCTGATTCCATCGTAGATCTAGTTATACAAGTCTGTTTGGATGATTTCCATGATATTGCTCCATTTCCTAATGTAACGACCCAGAATTTTTGATAATTTAAATTCGAATATTTAATTTATTTTAAATATTAATAAATGGAATTTAGAAGTCGAATGATTTATTTTTCGGATATTGGATTTAATTTGGTCAATTTAATCGATAAATTAATAATTGAAATTCCAGAGATAATTGAAAATCGAGTTTAAAATGATTGAAAATGATTTGTAAAATTTTATTTAATCATACTGGAGTTATAGAAAGGTTATAGAACTTTTAAAATTGAATTTGGAGTTAATCTATGAAAATTGAATATTTTAATATTTAATTATCGATTGAAAAATAGCCAATTTTTGAACAGTCTCAGAATTGAACGAGACCAGTTCCCTTGGATCCGTAATAGTTAGTTATTATCGGATTTCAATTTTCGTAGCAATCGAAGTTATCGTTTGACCGTGGCAACTCGAAACGCATCGATATCGTTTTAATTTTAAATCATCAAGTTAAAATAGTCATTTTTCAAACAGTGTCGGATTTCGACGAAACAAGTTTCATTGGATCCGTAATGTGATATTATTGCATGGTTTTAAATTTCGTAATTTTTGGATTTACCATTTGTCCGGTACAAATTAAAACGCCTCGAAATCGATTTAAATCGGTTTAATTTAAATTGATCGTTTATTGTCATATCTCACACATACGATCGAATTAGCTTCCGAAACCTGTTCCATTGCGTTCGGAACGCGGGTTAAACCCTAGAAACGTCAGCCGACACGCTCGATTTGGAGTTCGAAAATTCTGGATGAATAGTAATTTGTGAATTTTTCTATATAAGGACCTAGTTATTTCCATTTGCAATCAAACTAAACCCTAACCCTAATAATATTCAGCCGCCTCCCTCATTATCAATGGCCAAAAACGTGCCACCTTCTCCCTCAAATCTCGACTAATCGATCAACTATTACCGGAAATGTTTAACTAACAAATTGTGAATCTAAGTGAAGGCTTTAAATCTATACGGTCGAGATCTTGTATTTCGTGATGGATCGTCAGATTTTCCAGCTTGAAGCCAGCCGTTCGCGTGCGTTTTTCTGGTGGTAGGTGCGACCGAGTCGCACGTGACTCTAGCTGTGGGTGGAACATGTGGAGGCGAGTTGAACTGAGGTGCCTGATCGTCGTTTAGTCGAGTGTTTGGGTCGCGTGTATTAGGGTTAGGGCCGGCCATGTTGGGTTCGAACGCACGTAGCTTGGAAGTTTGGTTTCGCGTGGGAGGGAAGATGAGAATCACGGCCACGATTCCATCATTTGAAATGCACGGCTGTAAATTGATGTATGGTTTTGTTAATAAAGAAATTAGTAAAAAAATTTATATATTAATTCGTTAAACTTTAAAATATTGTATCTTTTTCATACATTATCAGAAAATGCCGAAACGAAGTGCGTTGGAATCGTATTTGCGAATACTTCGCGATGCAACTGGATTTAAGTCGTTTGGAGCTAGTTTGAATTTCGGGTAAAATTAAACGCGCGTTTAATTTTATTCGAAATAAACGCTGAAATCAGAATTAAAATCAAGGTGAGATTTTTCTCACTCAAATTGAATGTGGAATTTTTACAGTTATTGATTGATGATTGACTGTTTGGATGTGCTAGTAGATATGATAGGATATATCTATATATATAGCAATATATACATATTGGCATATGTATATATTGGATTGATTGATTCCCGCCTCGTATAGCGGATGAGACCCTATTGCGCCGTTAGTAAGCGGATTTTTATAAAAACCCATATACCGCGATATTCCACCTCGAAGTGGAATGGTATTGTGCTAACGTCTTTGGATGCAGGGAAACAGGTTGGAGGGATCCAACTGGATTCCTCAACTGTATTTATTTATTTACAGATGTTGATATATATTCTGTCATCATATGATGATATATGATGTTTGATGTTGTGATGGACTAATTGATGCGTTGCATCATCGGATTCAGTTTTGAAGTTTAAAAATAACATCTTTTACTTTAAAAAGGTTTTTAAAGTGATTTGTTGGAATAGACGTTTTATTTAATTTGTGAGTTGATTTATTTTCAAATAAATAAACGCCTAAAAATTTATAATTATAAAATGTGAAGATATGAAATTTTATAATTATAAAATGTGAAGATATGAAATTTATAGATTGATAAATTATGAAGTTATAAAATGTGAATGAAATTGTGGAATAAAAGATTTATAAGAAAATCTACTTATAAAATTGAATTTTTTTGCCCTTAGATGGAATATAAATAGAACTTGCTGATAAAATGATTTTTGAAGCTGAAATTGTTATAAAGCGTAAAAGAAATTTATAAAAATTGTTTTATAAATCTAAAATCACCCAATTTTGATAAATGAATTATGGAAGGTTATCTAAGAGAGTTTATAAAGCAAGTTGTTATAAGAGAGAAATAGAATTTATAAACATTGTTTTATAAATTCGAAATCAATTGAAATTGATAAATTAAATATAGAAGATTATTTAAAGAAGATATATTCGCGTTTTTGGATAGCGAATTTTTATTTGAAATAAATGTGTAGTAAAGTTTGAAATTTGGTTAAGTGAAGTATATTCACGATTTTGGACAGTGAATATATTTTTGAAGTAAAATGGATAGGGTTTTGGGAAAGCGATATTATAAAAATGAAGTAACTGTTTTAAAAGATGTTTTAAAACGTGTTAAGTATCAAATACATAGATTTCAACTTTTATTGTTGAAATAGACATTTTCGAGGAATTTAAGGAAATGATGGACTATAACACTGTTGTTATAGTAAATGATTCCCGAAAGGAAATGTTTTGATGTAGTATTGGGATTTACATATCTATCTTAATTTCGAATCCCTATACTAGAGATTTTGAGTCGTCGTAACGATGTTTTACGTAACATTCGTTTTGACTCAAATAAATGTGTTTTAAGAATGATTTCCTTAAAAGAGTGAAATATATACTTAATTTGATTTAAGTATATCGAATATTTTCAAACGTTGAAAATAAATGATTTGTGAAACACTTATTATTAAATAAGTGTGGAAATGTTTTTCCAATATGAAATGAACTGTTTTGAGATTTTATCTTCAAAGATAAAAATGAAATGTGGAAATTGATTTGAAATTGTTTTCAAATGATTAAGTGTGGAAATTTTATATCTAGTAAAGATATTTTTGAAGATGAAATAATTTGGAAAATTATTTGGAATCTGATGATGTTGCGCATCTTTATTGATAGTTAAATAACCGACTATCAATAATTACCTTTAGATAGGTATCTGTTGTGAATTGGATGAATTTGAATGCCACACTTATTTTTGAAATAAACGCTCACTATTCGGGTTAGCCGGGAAAGGACCATGGGGTCGTATAACCCATTCCGAATATGTGATACGTCGTTATGAATTGCATTCGAAGACCGGTGTTGAAGACCGGATATTTTTGAAAACGGAAGGATTACCGTCGAGTTACTCTACATCGGCTGATCTCCGATTTAGAGGTTTTATCACCCTTAGTGACGGGAAGTCCGGACGTGATTAGAAAATTATCCGGATATGCAAGGGCTTCGTGAGAAGTGCCTTCGATTCTGTTCGATCCCGGAACAGACTTGTATGGATTGTGTGTCTGACGTTACAATTTGAGGTATAAAGCTGATTTCTTTCAAATACATTTCTGTTGGTGGCGGAGAATTTATTCTCTTAGCTTAACACCCTTCTCTGAGACGTATGAGCTCAGAGGTTATGTAGTTGAAATTTATCAGCGATATACTCCCAATTTGGTAACGTGGCATACTGAGTGTTGCTGTGAAATGATCAGTGTTTGATCATTTGTGATATGATCATTTGTTTGATCTTATATCTTTGTGATCATAGGTTGATCATTTTTGTTTGACCCAAAGCAGGGCTTTGTAGAAAGCGTAGCTTTGTGGATGAGACTTCGTCGAGCCTCACACCCCGGAAATGGTCGAAACAGGAAGGATGCGGCAAGGTTCTAGGGAGTAGCGCCCCTTAGTGTATGTCATTCCTTCTGGATAGAGGTGGTATCATGGTATGGAGCCCAGATACTTAACCTATGTGGTTGCTGCATTATTATCTATGTGGTTTGTTGGAAATCGGGGATCCTCGGGAAGATCGGTTACGATCGGGGGATGGCATACGCGTGTCAGTAGTTACCTATTTTTGCAGAGGTAACCCGGCCTTGTGTTGTCAGAGATCCGGTTAGGTTCTCGGGTCGTCTATTCCAGGGACGTACCCATCGTGGATAGGAAGTTCCTTAGCCTGACCATTTGTTGGAAATCCAAAGAAACAATACGTGACGTGTACGGTTTTAGTTGTATTACTTGCTATGGAATGTGGCGGTAACCTGCTATTGAACATAGTAGCTATAGTAGGCATACGATACTGGTCGTATGTTGGCTAAGATTAATATTATACTTTCGAAATGATTTCTACACTATGCACTAATAATAATAATATCAAAAAGGATTTGATTTTGCGTAGTAAGCATCTTTGACTATCATAAGAAGAAATCTCCTCCAATTCTGCGTTTGCATTGTGTGTGTGGTGGGAGGTCTTATGGTAGTTTCATTTTCCAAAAGCATTGCGAATTTGTTTTATTTTCTTTGTAAAAGAATAACTGTTTTACGATCTCACACCAGTCACCATGACTGACTCGGAGTTTATTGTTCCCTTCTAAACTCTGGGTGCCCACCAATTTCCACACGGGCAGCCTAGAGTTATATTATCAGGATATTCTGGATATTCTGGAGCTTTGGAGATAAGCTGGATGGCGAGACGTAGTACTTGTATCTGATATATTTATTCCGCTGTGTATTCTGTATGAGGACAAGTTTATATAACTGTCCATTGTTGTATTGAGTTGTATATTGACTCTGATGACTGATGTATGTATAAAATGATATAGTTCTTTGTTTAAAGATTATTCATTTATCTATTATATATTGTTCCGCTGCGATATGTGGGATTCTGATATTGTTCTGTTTCTGTTCTGTGTGTTCTGTTGTTCTTCTTCCTTCTTCTTCTCTTTTCTTCTTCTTCTTCTTCTACCTTTTCTTCTATTTAAAACCCTCACTATTGGAGTTTCCGGCGCTCGATTGCTCGGCAGTCGATAAAGTGAGTATCGATGTCGAATTTTCGAAAGTCGAAAAATTTGGTACGTGACACCTAATGTGAACACATATCCATTTGTAGACTTTGTATCTTGTGATCCAGTTATCCAATTGGCATCACTGTATCCTTCCATTGTTGAAGGATAGTTTGTATAGTGTAGACCATAGTTTTGCGTATACTTTAGGTGTCCTAGAACTCTGATTATTGCTTTCCAATGATGTTTACTAGGATTGCTGGTAAATCTACTCAGCTTACTTACAGCGTATGCGATATCTGGCCTAGTGCAGTTCATAACATACATGATGCTTCCTAGTATACGAGAGTATTCAAGCTGGTAGATAACATCACCAGTGTTCTTTACCCAATTTTGGTCCATATCTACTGGTGATTTTGCAATAGTTATATTATATTTCTTGAATTTTTCAAGTATCTTACCGATGTAATGTGATTGGGATAATGCATATCCCTGTGGTGTTCCCAAAATTTTGACACCCAATATCACATCAGCCAGTCCTAGGTCTTTCGTATCGAATCTAGAGGATAACTGTGAAGACCCAAATTATTGAGATTAGAAAAATTAAAAAAAAGAAGAAGAAAACTTTCAAAAACCAAATATATATATGTAGTCTGGAAATAAATACTGAGAATGAGTTAAAAGTAATAATAGTTGAATTGAGTGAGTCTTATATTCACATGTATACATATACATATATGTATCTTGAATATAAACAGTAATAAGAAATAGAATTTCAGAGAGAAGAGGATATATAACTGAGTGTATATATATGGACATATGTCACCATATGTTGTATTTATATATATATGTATATATATATCCAGAAAGAATAAACATAAGATAAGTAAAGAAAGAACACCAGAGTAATTAAGAATATGTATACATTTATATATCCAGAGAAAACATATGGTTTGAGATATTAACTAGAGGTTAATTGATAAAGAGGATATACATGTATATAATACAGTTTAACATAAAGAAAATAAAAATAATTCTGTAAAGAGAAAATTATTTTCAACAATTAGGTAAGGAAAAAGATGATATATTCTTTGATAAATTATAATGCTTTAAAAAACAGTTTTATGTTAGTTATACATAAGTAAAATTTTGAAAGACAAGCCACATGAAAATAATGTACAAATGAAACATGCAAATTGCATGTACACAGGGAAAAGCAGTGGATAACTGCTTTTACCAGAAATAGAAACCAGGGGGAAATGGCACATTTAGCCATAACAGCACACACACAATTCTTGAGTGATGTGAGGATAAAATGGGTTTTTCCCTTCAGTAAAACCCTAGTGAAAATGATTTAAATCAAGAAAAGAAGCAGAGGTTTTTCTCTCTGAGGAAAAACAGAAACATATTAAAAGAAAAAAAAAAGAACATACACTGTTTGCAAACTTAGGCAATCTCGGGAAAAGAAGGGAAAGGTGAGTGATTAATCAATCTCATGAGGCTAAGGCATTAAGACCCAAGTTAAGGGCAGCCATTTTATTTCTTTTGTGCTTGATCAACTTGTTTTACTTTCTCTGAAATTAATGAATGCTGAGCATGGTTGGTGTATTGATAGATTTTTGGTTGATGCTTTGATATGCTTCATTTGATTGTTTGATAATAGTAATGCCATGATCTCTGGGATGGATCCAGTATCATAAACTATCAGTTTGTATTTATGCTGGTAAGATAAATACAATTTTATTATGAAGTAGGGTAAAATTGAAAGATAAGCCAGGCAGTGTGAACAAAGGAGGTTCATGCTTATGTCTAGTTTGTTTTAAATTAGAAATGAACAATGCAATAAATTATTTATGTGCTGATTTGTTCAGATCTAAGGCTAAAAATATTTTTGGGGTTTTTCTCTAAAAACCTTACCCTATGTTCACAATAGAATTAAGCATAAGAATTTTTAATGAAATTCTACTGGATTTGTTAAGAGATCATGACATTCTGGAATACAGAAGTATACAAGTGATAAAACAAATTTTGAATGAGACAACTGGAAAGAAAAATGAAATGAAAACATGATTTTCATGAATGAATGTAGGGTCAGTTGAAATCCCTGAGTAAGGTTAACTCTCTCTCTGATTTATAGAAAGGAAAGGAAGTAAAAGCAATCAAGGAGTTAATAAAATCTTTCTGAAATAAGAAATGAGACTGGTCACTAGATTATAAAACTAATCTAGGAGAAAAGCCTTGATCTATTCATCATAAGGAGTATGATGGGTATGTGCATGACTTGTTTAAGTCCTATAAGCCTTTGTGCAGGGGTTAACAAAATTGAGTCCCTTGCAATGCACACATGGTGTTCAATGGCAAAAGAGATATGACCAAATTAAATTAATAAATCAAGTTTTAATGTTGAGTTATGGAAATTAAAATGAGTTAATTCCATAAGAATGGGTGTACATGTATACTGGATTGAATGATTGAATGGATGCTTGTGTGCATGAATGTGGTAGGAGCTTAGATATAAATATTTATCCAGTTATATCATAAATTCAAATATCTCCATGTATTTTAATACCCTGCATTGCAATTTAAAAATGACAAAATATTGCATTTTGATTTCACTCATACCAGAATTATATTCTGACCCTATTTGTTGCTTTGTAACATCTGGGGTGTCTCATTTCTATGGAGGCAGCTCTAGATGTTGCTGCAGGAAAGGATGCATAGGAAACTTGTGTGCTTGGGCAATTGAAGATTGCTTGCATTTAGAATGTTTAAGGAGTCTTTGGCAGATATGTTGTAATAATTAGGCCAAGCCAAAAATATCATTATGGTTTAAGTATTATCTGGATTGATATGTATTTGTTTTTCTGAGAAGTGAACTTGTAGGAATCCTTAAGTATTATTCATACTTGCATATGTGGGTTGTTATTTTAAAAGAGTTAAATCTGCATAGTTTCTGGTGGAGAAAGATTTTGGAGATCATGTCATGTAATTTTGATATGTGCTCATGTCTCCTGTAAAAATGTTTGATGAACCTAAAAAAAAATGGTAGAGCAGAATCCATCATAGGAAGAAAAGAATAGAGTAAAAAAAATCAATGAATTCATAAAGATTGAGTTGAATCTAAACTGGCTAACCAGTAGGCTTAACCATGACTTATAATTGATATAGGTCCATGCAAGGCTGAAAGGCATAGCCTGAATCTGGTGGGGCATTTGATTTCCCCGGTGAAAACATGTATTGCTTGGAGTAATAAGCTCATTTACCTGCTTAGTAATTATAGACTCTACTGCACCTATGCTTAGCTAATTCCTGCCATTTTGATAATTAATTCAAATCTGGTAGTATTGGGTCATAATCAAAACCTTTGATAAATTATAAATGCATATGGTCTTGTTTGTATTGAGCATTTCCACCATTCAATAGAACAGTGACCACCACATTGTTCTCTTCATTAGAATATATCAAATATCTTCATCATAAGTTCACCTGGAAGTCTTGCATTTTGTCTGATTCTTTTTATTCACTTTGCCTTGAGTTTACTGTCTGCACACATGACCTTAGTCTCTGTTTAGCATGATAGTTTGAGTTAGCATTTTGAAATGACTGTATTGTTTTCCTCTGCTAGCCTCAAAAATTAGCTTGTCATTACAAACACCCACATGATTATTGCAACTAATAAATCAAAATATGGACATTCCCTCTGATATAAAAGCTGTTTGAAATTGAAATGAGTAAAACAAGCTAACCTAACAAACATGAGTTAGGTTGAACACTTTTTACTTAATATAGAACAATATGTATCAAATCACAAAAATCCCAGGATTAAAAGGTATGGCTTGTAAATTCAGGAGTCAATTAATTTGTGAGGTAGAACAAGAAAATAAGAGAACCAGTAATATTTAATCCTAAAGTTAATCGAGCTGGAGTTCTAAAAAGAAATATATATATATATGATAAATAGAAAAAGCTATGTGACACCAAATCTCTAATATGAGAATTAAGGTGGGAAAGAATTTCTTTGCTGTTTAATCACTCTGAAAAGCAAAGAACCATTTATATATCTTCATATATGTAAATGATAGAATTTATTTAAATACTGATATATTTATATTAGTAAAATTCAGGATCTTGGGGGAATTAAATTAAGAGAAGTGATCCATTGTAAAGTATATTTATGTGTATAAAAAAAAATTGTTAACAGAAAATTCTATATAAATATATGATAAGAGAAGTGGGTCACTTCAGTTGGTATCAGAGCTATGTCGTTAAAACATAGCATAAATATATTATCCAATTTTCTTGAAGGGGTAAAATATTAAAAAAAAAGTATATATACAATAATGATGGAAATAAATATCCACAGTAGAAATGAATTGCATAAAATAATTAAATTAGAAAAATGACTAACTAGCTATGCAATTGAATAGTGAATCATGGTAGGAAGACCACCAAGTCATGGAGCAGGACCCTCCAATACAACACCAATGGTCAATTTGCAAGATTTGGTGAGGGCATTTAGAGAGGGAGCAGTGCACAGGGAAGAGAATCCTCATGAGGAACTAGCCAAACTGTTGAAGACATTCTCAAATTTAGGAGGCAAGGATTTTGAAGGCACTGAGGGAGTTAGGGGAGTGCAGATATGGCTAAGAACTTTGGAAAGGATATTTGCAGATATGCAAGTTAATAACCAAAGGAAGAGGCAGATAGCTTCAAGGAGACTTAAAGGAGCAGCTTTAGATTGGTGGGAGGTGATCATCACAGGAAGGCCAGAAAATGAGATAACATGGGATCAATTCAAGGAGATGCTTGAGGCAAGGTTCGTTCCAGCAACAGCTAAGGCAACATTGCTTGAGGAATTTATAAGGCTAAGGCAGGGACCAATGAGCGTGACTGAATACACTCAAAAATTTGAGAGCTTATCCAAGTATGGAACTATGCTTATAGGAGATGAAGAATCAAAGAATTCAAGATTTATCCAAGGACTAAATGCAGGTCTGGGTAGAGCAATGTTACCATACAAGGATAAAACATTTGATCAAGTCATAGACCTTGCTCTTTCCTTTGAACAACATGACAATGCAAGGGAAAAATTTAGGAGCATGAGGGCTAACAATCAAAAGAAAGGGAAAAATAGGACACATCCCTATGACAAAAAGAATATGGATAAGCAAATGGAAGGAACAACCACTGGGGAAGCTAAGAAGAAGGTCACTTGTTATAATTGTGGCAAAGAAGGACACATGAGTAATAAGTGTCAAGCAGCCAAGAAGGCACCATTCAGCTGCTATAACTGTGGGAAGGAAGGCCATATTAAAAGGAACTGCCCAGAATTCAAAAGGGGAGCAAAGGTAGGAGCACTTGAGGGCAAAGCAAAAGCAACTGCGGTGGGAAGTTCTGGACAATTGGAAGGTATACTTCTAATTAAAGATCACCCCATCTCAGTTATATATGACACTGGAGCAACACATTCATTAATATCCCAAGACATAGTGAATAAATTGACTCTCACATGCTATTTAGTTGATAATCCCTTGTTTATTCAAAGCCCATTGGGTAGCTCTTGTTTGCTAGGATTAAAATGTCTGGGGGTAGAATTAAACATAGGAGGAAATGTGTTTAAATCTGATTTGTTTGTATTGAAATACCCTGGAATAGGAATTATTTTAGGGGTAGATTGGTTGAGCAAATTCAAAGCAATTTTGAATTTGGAAAATTTCACTATTTCTCTGAAAACAGAAAATGGTAAGAATATTATAATCATGAGTGAAATTGCTAAAATCAATTACCTTAACCAAATATATAGCATGACTGAGAAAGAATTAACACTGGAAGACATAAAAATTATAAATGAATACCCAGATGTCTTTGGTGAAGTCATAGGTGTTCCAGAAAATAGACAAGTAGAATTTCAAATAAGACTAATCCCCGGAGCTAGTCCAATCATCAAGAAACCTACTAGGATGGGTCCTAAAGAACTTGTGGAATTGAAACATCAGTTGGAAGAACTGGAGCAGAAAGGCTTCATAAGGCCTAGTAGTTCAAACTGGGGTTCTCCAGTTGTATTTGTGAAGAAGCAAGATGGTACTTTGAGAATGTGCATTGATTATAGGGAATTAAACAAAGTCACCATTAAAAACAAATACCCACTTCCTAGGATTGATGATCTATTCGATCAATTAAATGGAGCAAAGGTCTTTTCAAGGCTAGATTTAGCCTCTGGGTTTCATCAGATGAAGGTGGAAGAAGAGAGTATTAAGTATACTGCCTTCAACACAAGGTATGGATTATATGAATTTTTGGTGATGCCTTTTGGATTGACAAATGCACCATCATATTTTGTAGATTTAATGAATAGAACATTTAGAGATTTTCTAGATAAATTTGTGGTTGTCTTTATTGATGACATATTAGTGTATTCAAAATCAGAAGAAGAACATGCAAAACACTTGCATCTGGTTTTGTCTAGACTGAGGGCACATGATTTAAAAGCCAAATTCTCTAAATGTACATTTTGGCAGAAGGAAGTAAAAATTTTGGGGCACATAGTATCACAACAAGGGGTTAGTGTAGACCCAAATAAGGTGATGGCAGTGCAATCTTGGAGTAGACCCAAATCAGTAACTGAGGTGAGGTCATTTTTGGGAATGGCAGGCTATTATAGGAGATTTATAAAAGATTTTGCAAGGATAGCTATCCCATTGACCAAGTTAACTAAAAAGGAGCAACCCTATGTGTGGACAGAGAAGTGTGAACAAGCTTTCATATCACTAAAGAAGGCACTGGTAGAAGCTCCAGTTTTACAAGTGCCAGAGGGCAATGAAGAATTAGTAGTTTACACAGATGCTAGTGGATCTGGACTGGGGGTAGTGCTTATGCAACATGGTAGAGTCATAGCTTATGCATCAAGGCAACTCAAGCCAAATGAAACTAGGTATGCTACACATGACTTAGAACTAGCTGCTGTGGTGTATGCATTGAAACTATGGAGACATTATTTATTGGGTGCTAAGTTTGAATTGTTTACTGATCACAAGTCACTTAAATATTTGTTTTCCCAAAAAGACTTGAACATGAGGCAACATAGGTGGGTAGAATTTCTAGCTGCCTATGATCTTGATATATTGTATACCCCTGGAAAAGCTAATAAAGTAGCAGATGCATTAAGTAGACATCAAGCTAAATTGGCAAGCTTAATGATGGCAGAGTTCAAGGATTTGACAATTCTTAGTGAGGTGGAAGTGAAAGAAGAAACTAGTGCATCAGATAAGACACACAGTAAGATGATTGAATATGGTAAATTAAGCCTCATATCCTTAAAATCAACACTGGTTGATAAAATAGGACAAATGCAGAATCAAGATATAAATTTGAAGGAGAAAAAGAACATGATATCCCAAGGCATGACAGTGGAAAACTATGAGGTAGATGATAAAGGATACTTAAGGAAAAAGGGGAAACTCTGCATACCAAATGTAGAGGAACTAAAGCAAGAAGTTATGGATGAGCATCACAAAACAAAGTATACTATCCATCCAGGTGGTACAAAAATGTACCATGATCTCAAGAGAAATTATTGGTGGCCAGGAATGAAAGGAGCAGTAGCAAAATATGTGGCAAATTGCTTGACATGCCAACAAGTAAAGGCAGACTATCAAAGACCCTCAGGCCTATTGCAACCTTTGGAAGTGCCTACTTGGAAATGGGAGAGTATATCAATGGATTTTGTGGATGGTTTGCCAAGAACAAGGAGGGGAAATGATAGTATTTGGGTAGTGGTTGATAGACTCACAAAAACAGCACACTTCATCCCAATAAGTTCAAACAGAAATGCTCACAAGCTAGCTCAATTGTTTGTGAAGGAGATAGTAAGATTGCATGGCATCCCCAAGACTATCATTAGTGATAGAGATACTTTGTTTACTTCAAGGTTTTGGAGTAGCTTTCAAGAAGCTATGGGGACAGAATTAAGCTTAAGCACATCCTACCATCCACAAACTGATGGGCAAACTGAGATTGTTAATAAAGTTTTAGAGGATTTGTTGAGAGCATGCATACTTGATTTTGGAGGCAACTGGGAAGATCATATTTATTTAGCTGAGTTTGCTTATAATAATAGCTACCAGTCCACTATAGGAATGGCTCCATTTGAGGCTTTGTATGGGAAGCCTTGTTTATCTCCTGCATGTTGGATGGAGGCTGGTGAAAGGGTGTTGCTTGGACCAGACCATGTAAAAGAAACTTCTGCAAGAATTGAATTAGTGAGGCAAAGAATGAGAGTAGCTCAAGAGAGACAGAAAGCTTATGCAGATAAAAAGAGAAGGCCAGTAGAATTTGAGGTGGGAGACTATGTGTTTCTCAAAGTTTCACCAATGAGGAAAATATTGAGATTTGGAAAAGCAGGGAAACTGTCACCAAGGTATGTAGGACCATATGAAATTGTTCAAAGAATAGGGACTTTAGCTTATAGGTTGAAGTTACCAGAAGAATTGAGAAAAATACATGATGTATTTCATGTATCCCAATTGAGAAAATGGGTGCATGATAAAGAGTCCATTCTTGAATCTCCTACACATGTTGAAATTCAAGAAAATCTGGTTTATAAAAAGGAACCAGTGGGCATTGTGGCTAGAGAAGAAAAGAAACTGAGAAATAAAATAATTAAACTAGTTAAAATCCAATGGAGTTTGGATGGGAATGATTGCACTTGGGAGGCTGAAGAGAGGATAAAGGATAAATATCCTAAGCTGTTTTCTGCTTGAGGTATGTTTAAAAAAAAAATTTATTTATGTATATTTGATTGAGTAAGAATGAATGAGTTCCTGAAATTTCATTTAAAATAGAAATTGAGCTTTGTATACATTTAGATGGAAATGTATGAGAGAATAATTGTGGGACACAATTCCTTTTAGGAGGAGAGTATGTGAAGACCCAAATTATTGAGATTAGAATAATTAAAAAAAAGAAGAAGAAAACTTTCAAAAACCAAATATATATATGTAGTCTGGAAATAAATACTGAGAATGAGTTAAAAGTAATAATAGTTGAATTGAGTGAGTCTTATATTCACATGTATACATATACATATATGTATCTTGAATATAAACAGTAATAAGAAATAGAATTTCAGAGAGAAGAGGATATATAACTGAGTGTATATATATGGACATATGTCACCATATGTTGTATTTATATATATATGTATATATATATCCAGAAAGAATAAACATAAGATAAGTAAAGAAAGAACACCAGAGTAATTAAGAATATGTATACATTTATATATCCAGAGAAAACATATGGTTTGAGATATTAACTAGAGGTTAATTGATAAAGAGGATATACATGTATATAATACAGTTTAACATAAAGAAAATAAAAATAATTCTGTAAAGAGAAAATTATTTTCAACAATTAGGTAAGGAAAAAGATGATATATTCTTTGATAAATTATAATGCTTTAAAAACCAGTTTTATGTTAGTTATACATAAGTAAAATTTTGAAAGACAAGCCACATGAAAATAATGTACAAATGAAACATGCAAATTGCATGTACACAGGGAAAAGCAGTGGATAACTGCTTTTACCAGAAATAGAAACCAGGGGGAAATGGCACATTTAGCCATAACAGCACACACACAATTCTTGAGTGATGTGAGGATAAAATGGGTTTTTCCCTTCAGTAAAACCCTAGTGAAAATGATTTAAATCAAGAAAAGAAGCAGAGGTTTTTCTCTCTGAGGAAAAACAGAAACATATTAAAAGAAAAAAAAGAAGAAGAACATACACTGTTTGCAAACTTAGGCAATCTCGGGAAAAGAAGGGAAAGGTGAGTGATTAATCAATCTCATGAGGCTAAGGCATTAAGACCCAAGTTAAGGGCAGCCATTTTATTTCTTTTGTGCTTGATCAACTTGTTTTACTTTCTCTGAAATTAATGAATGCTGAGCATGGTTGGTGTATTGATAGATTTTTGGTTGATGCTTTGATATGCTTCATTTGATTGTTTGATAATAGTAATGCCATGATCTCTGGGATGGATCCAGTATCATAAACTATCAGTTTGTATTTATGCTGGTAAGATAAATACAATTTTATTATGAAGTAGGGTAAAATTGAAAGATAAGCCAGGCAGTGTGAACAAAGGAAGTTCATGCTTATGTCTAGTTTGTTTTAAATTAGAAATGAAAAATGCAATAAATTATTTATGTGCTGATTTGTTCAGATCTAAGGCTAAAAATATTTTTGGGGATTTTCTCTAAAAACCTTACCCTATGTTCACAATAGAATTAAGCATAAGAATTTTTAATGAAATTCTACTGGATTTGTTAAGAGATCATGACATTCTGGAATACAGAAGTATACAAGTGATAAAACAAATTTTGAATGAGACAACTGGAAAGAAAAATGAAATGAAAACATGATTTTCATGAATGAATGTAGGGTCAGTTGAAATCCCTGAGTAAGGTTAACTCTCTCTCTGATTTATAGAAAGGAAAGGAAGTAAAAGAAATCAAGGAGTTAATAAAATCTTTCTGAAATAAGAAATGAGACTGGTCACTAGATTATAAAACTAATCTAGGAGAAAAGCCTTGATCTATTCATCATAAGGAGTATGATGGGTATGTGCATGACTTGTTTAAGTCCTATAGGCCTTTGTGCAGGGGTTAACAGAATTGAGTCCCTTGCAATGCACACATGGTGTTCAATGGCAAAAGAGATATGACCAAATTAAATTAATAAATCAAGTTTTAATGTTGAGTTATGGAAATTAAAATGAGTTAATTCCATAAGAATGGGTGTACATGTATACTGGATTGAATGATTGAATGGATGCTTGTGTGCATGAATGTGGTAGGAGCTTAGATATAAATATTTATCCAGTTATATCATAAATTCAAATATCTCCAAGTATTTTAATACCCTGCACTGCAATTTAAAAATGACAAAATATTTCATTTTGATTTCACTCATACCAGAATTATATTCTGACCCTATTTGTTGCTTTGTAACATCTGGGGTGTCTCATTTCTATGGAGGCAGCTCTAGATGTTGCTGCAGGAAAGGATGCATAGGAAACTTGTGTGCTTGGGCAATTGAAGATTGCTTGCATTTAGAATGTTTAAGGAGTCTTTGGCAGATATGTTGTAATAATTAGGCCAAGCCAAAAATATCATTATGGTTTAAGTATTATCTGGATTGATATGTATTTGTTTTTCTGAGAAGTGAACTTGTAGGAATCCTTAAGTATTATTCATACTTGCATATGTGGGTTGTTATTTTAAAAGAGTTAAATCTGCATAGTTTCTGGTGGAGAAAGATTTTGGAGATCATGTCATGTAATTTTGATATGTGCTCATGTCTCCTGTAAAAATGTTTGATGAACCTAAAAAAAAATGGTAGAGCAGAATCCATCATAGGAAGAAAAGAATAGAGTAAAAAAATCAATGAATTCATAAAGATTGAGTTGAATCTAAACTGGCTAACCAGTAGGCTTAACCATGACTTATAATTGATATAGGTCCATGCAAGGCTGAAAGGCATAGCCTGAATCTGGTGGGGCATTTGATTTCCCCGGTGAAAACATGTATTGCTTGGAGTAATAAGCTCATTTACCTGCTTAGTAATTGTAGACTCTACTGCACCTATGCTTAGCTAATTCCTGCCATTTTGATACTTAATTCAAATCTGGTAGTATTGGGTCATAATCAAAACCTTTGATAAATTATAAATGCATATGGTCTTGTTTGTATTGAGCATTTCCACCATTCAATAGAACAGTGACCACCACATTGTTCTCTTCATTAGAATATATCAAATATCTTCATCATAAGTTCACCTGGAAGTCTTGCATTTTGTCTGATTCTTTTTATTCACTTTGCCTTGAGTTTACTGTCTGCACACATGACCTTAGTCTCTGTTTAGCATGATAGTTTGAGTTAGCATTTTGAAATGGCTGTATTGTTTTCCTCTACTAGCCTCAAAAATTAGCTTGTCATTACAAACACCCACATGATTATTGCAACTAATAAATCAAAATATGGACATTCCCTCTGATATAAAAGCTGTTTGAAATTGAAATGAGTAAAACAAGCTAACCTAACAAACATGAGTTAGGTTGAACACTTTTTACTTAATATAGAACAATATGTATCAAATCACAAAAATCCCAGGATTAAAAGGTATGGCTTGTAAATTCAGGAGTCAATTAATTTGTGAGGTAGAACAAGAAAATAAGAGAACCAGTAATATTTAATCCTAAAGTTAATCAAGCTGGAGTTCTAAAAAGAAATATATATATATATATATATGATAAATAGAAAAAGCTATGTGACACCAAATCTCTAATATGAGAATTAAGGTGGGAAAGAGTTTCTTTGCTGTTTAATCACTCTGAAAAGCAAAGAACCATTTATATATCTTCATATATGTAAATGATAGAATTTATTTAAATACTGATATATTTATATTAGTAAAATTCAGGATCTTGGGGGAATTAAATTAAGAGAAGTGATCCATTGTAAAGTATATTTATGTGTATAAAAAAAAATTGTTAACAGAAAATTCTATATAAATATATGATAAGAGAAGTGGGTCACTTCAATAACATATTCTTTGTAGATGTTATTATAGCCTTGTTATTGCCTAGGATTAGTATGTCATCAACATAAAAACAAATAATGACATATCCAACATGTGTGTGTTTTATGTAGACACATTTATCTGATTCATTTATTGTGAATCCATTTGATAACATAGTTTCATCAAATTTCTCATGCCATTGTTTTGGAGCTTGTTTAAGGCCATGAAGCGACTTTACTAATTTGATACTTTATTATCATTTCCAAAGCTAAGAAACCCTTCAGGTTGCTTCATATATATTTCTTCCTCTAGTTCACCATTTAAAAATGCAGTTTTTACATCCATTTGATGTATTTCTAAATCAAGTATGGATGCGATTGCAATAAGCATCCTAATTGATGTTATCCTCGTCACTGGTGAATATGTATCAAAATAGTCCAAGTCTTCCTTTTGTTTGAATCCTTGGACTACAAGACGAGCTTTGTACTTGTCTATTGAACCATCAGGTTTCAATTTCTTTTTAAATATCCATTTATTACCTAAGGTCTTGCATCCTTGAGGTAAATCAACTAACTCCCAGGTATGGTTAGCCATAATGGATTCAATCTCATTGTTAATAGTCTCTTTCCAGTAAGAGGCATCGCTGGAGGACATAGCTTGTTTGTATGTCAAAGGATCATCTTCTAACATAAAAGTGTAGAAGTCTGGTCCAAAGGTCCTAGAGGTCCTTGACCTTTTGCTCCTTCTTGGTTCCTCCACTTGTTGATCAGCACTAGTTTGCCGAAGTTTATTTTTTTCAATATTCTCAAGAGAATCAGTAAATTCATCTTCTCTTGGTCTCTTTTGAGTATCATTGTCAGTACCCTGTTTTAAAGAGAATATATGTTCGAAAAATCTTGCATTTCTCGATTCGATGATGGTATTTTCATGAATATCATCAATTTCAGATTTGTGTACAAGAAATCGATAAGTGGCACTGTTTTGTGCATATCCAATGAATACACAGTCGATTGTTTTTGTCCAATTTTGACCTTCTTTGGTTTAGGTATCTCTACTTTGGCAAGACACCCCCACACTTTTAAGTATTTGTAGGATGCCGGTCTATTTTTCCAAAGTTCGTGAGGAGACTTGGATGTTTTATTTCGTGGTATTTTATTTAAATATGGTTTGTCGAAAGAATAGCTTCTCCCCAAAAGTTATCTGGAAAGCCAGAACTGATTAATAAAACATTCATCATTTCTTTAAGAGCTCTATTTTTCCGTTCGGCTATACCATTGGATTGAGGTGAATATGGTGCTATAGTTTGGTGTATAATGTTGTGCTCAACGCAGAATTCCTCAAAAGGAAATTCATATTCTCCTCCTCTATCACTTCTTAAAGCTTTAATTTTCCTGTTGAGTTGATTCTCAACTTCTGCTTTATACTGTTTAAACATGTCGAATGCTTCATCCTTGCTTCTAAGGAGATACACATAGTAGTACCTAGTACAATCATCAATAAACGTAATGAAATACCTTTTTCCACCTCTAGTTTGACACATTTTCAAATCACATACATCAGTGTGTATAAGGTCTAGAGGTTCAGTTTCTCGTTCAACATGATGAAACGAGGTTCTTGTCAATTTTGCTTCTGCACAAATTTGACATTTATAGTTGGAGTCTATGTTACATTTTGGTATACATTCTAGATTAATCATTTTTTGCAGTGTATCAAAATTCACATGCCCTAATCTAGAATGCCATATGTTAGAAGAGTCAACAATATAAGCAGAAGATTCACTTTTATTCATATCAGTGTTTGGTACAATAGTTGTTACATTTGCTTTGAATAAACCATCACATACATATCCTCTTCTTACATACACTCCATTCTTTGATAATACAAACTTATCGACTACAAAGGTTAATTTGAAACCATGCTTGCTAAGCAAGGACCCTGATATCAAATTCTTGTGGATTTCTGGAACGTGAAGAACATCACTCAAAGTAAGCTCTTTTCCAGAAGTTAGTTTCAGCATAACTTTTCCTTTGCCTTTGACCTTTGATGCAGATGAATTGCCCATGAAAATTTGTTCATCATCAGTTGAGTTTTATAAGTTGTAAACATCCACTTATTAGCATATATGTATCGAGTGGCACCTGTGTCTACAAACCATTCCTTTGAATTACCAACAAGGTTGCATTCTGATATTACTGCACATAAATCCATATCAGAAATGCAATCTGTAACTTCAGCCGTATTTGCTTCTGATTTCTTCTTTTTGGGAGCGCGACATTCGGCTGCTTTATGCCCCTTCTTTCCATAGTTATGGCAAGAACCTTGAAATTTCTTCTTCGACTTCTGAGGCGCATTCTCATGTTTTCTCTTATTAGGTTTGTCTGACTCAACAACATTTGCTTTGGCAGCCGTATTCTGAGAGATCTTTTTCTCAGAATTTCTATTATCTTCCTCAATTCGCAGACGAACTATGAGTTCTTCCATTGTCATTTCCTTACGCTTATGCTTAAGGTAATTTTTGAAGTTAGCATCAAAACTTCATTCTTTGATAATACGAACTATGAATAAACCTAGAAAGATTCGCTAAGCATCATCCCTTCATCTTGCAGTTGACGGATGATCAGTTGTAGTTCTTGAGTCTGGTTGATCACAGTCTTTGAATCTACCATTTTAAAGTCGAGAAATTTGCCAGCGATGAATTTCTTCATGCCTGCATCTTCAGTTTTGTACTTTTTGTCCAAGGCCGTCCAGAGTTCCTTGGATGTTGCAACAGTACAATAGACATTATAGAGGCTATTATCCAGTCCACTCAGAATATAGTTTTTACACATAAAGTCTGAATTTTTCCAGACATTTGTGGCCTCCACTTTGATTTCATCGGGTTCGAGTTCGCCAACTTCAGGAGAATCTTCGGTTAGAAACTTGGTGAGGCCTAATGTTGTTAGATAAAACAACATCTTCTATCGCCAACGCTTGAAGTCCGTCCCGTTGAACTTTTCTGGCCTTTCTCCATGAGACAGTGCCATTGTCGAAAACAGAGGCACCGGCTGAGCGTTTGTCACCGTTTGTGCTGGTGCAGCGTTATTAATGTTGCTATTTTGAGACATCATCGTCTACAACAATCAATATTGTTTCAAGAATGTTGTCCACAATTACACAAAAGTGTTACGAATCTGATAGTAACTTCAATAATGTTGCTAAACTATTCTGAAATAGTCACAGCAGAGAAATGTTTATAATTTTCACAATTAAATTGAAAAAACAGCAACAGAATAAGGTGGGACAAATTTTAATAAATACTGGTACGGTACAGAACCGTACAAAACTATTGCAATTGAATTTGTATGAAATTCAGAGAAGTACCTAGTCGTCCGAGTCCAGAGAATATCTGTTTCCTTGAAACAATATTGCCCCCTTATATGCACCGAAGGATTTGAGCAATTTGTCTCCCAGGATGAAACATACCGGCCCCAATATGTTGTGCGTGCAGACAGAGCGACGACGAACTGAAGGAATTATTGAACTGTGAATAGAGCTCTGGGAAGAGGAGCAGAAGGAAGGAATTAATTAATTCTAATTTCTTAATCTCGTTTTGCGGGCCCCTATATATAGGCTGGAGGAGGTGCCTATTCGGAGCGGTCGTGACTGTTGGAAAGGTTGCGACCCTTTTTTACCAACAGACGCGCGCGCACAGGCGCAATGTTCTAATTTTGAAGTTCAAAATTAGCCGTTTCAGCGCAGCAGAACCAAATGGCAGACGGAGGCCCATCTAATCACGAGACCCCAAGATCCCCAAGGCCCAAGGCCCAATCTTTGACAATTTATATTAATATGAAGGCCCAAAGCCCACATGCCCAAAGCCTACATTGCCACATCTCAAGTCTTCATGTCTCCTTCTTCTTTTGTTTTGATTTAGTATATTAGGTTATAGTATATATGGTGGATTTGGCACAAATATTCCACTGTGTGGGGAATTGTTTCCACACAATACACACAATTCCCAAAATCTCTCTCTTCCCTAACCACTTCCTCATTCATTTTTCTAACAACTGTTATGTCCTTTTCGTTCGTGATCCCAGTATTTTTATTCTAAGTAATGAGGCTGCGATGAATGTTACGATGATTGATGTTTGAATGTTACTTTAATGTTGATTAAATGATTATTAAAGTTAATATTATTAGAGTTTATATTATAACAAGTAAGAGATACAAAAATTAATGAAAATGAAAAGGGAAAGTGTGTTTTTGGAAGAAGAGATAATTCTGAATAAAAAACTAACTATAGGATAAATATTTCTCACTTTATGCATTTTTTTCCTTTTTTTTACAACATGAAAATAGGAACAAGGATAAATATACAAAACTTCAGGTAAATATTCATCTCAAACCCATACATTTTAGGCCTAAATCCACCTCAGTAATGTGTTAACAATTGCATGCGGAGATAATAGCTGGTGTGGACAGTGTTCTAGCGGCATGGAAGGTGTCAATTGTAATAGGGACAACGATGACATGGAAGGAAGTGGTGGCGGCGAGGATTAGATCTAGGTTTAAGGTTTTTTCCGTTTTGGGGAAGGGTGAAATTTTTTTGATCGAATTAAAACAGAATTGATGAAGGTGGTGTGGTAGCGATTCAAAGTGGTAATTCGACGTCAATGATGGAGGGTGACACAATAGGGGATGTTGATAGTGGTTTTTTCCTTCTGAAGTAATAACTGAAAATGCTATACGTACCTAGCATTATTTATACTACAAATAATTAATACGACACCAGTTTTTTAAATTCTAATTATAGTTAGCATTTTTTACTATAATAAAATAGTGAAAAATTGATGAGCGAAAGTGATTTAATCAGGATCTAGTTTTTTCCTATTTGAATACCAATGCAACTTAAAATCAAACATGATATCACACAAAATAAACAATAGATAGAAGAGAGACAAAGAAGATTTAATGTGGTTCGAATTTATATCCTACGTCCACGAAAATCCAACAACCATTTATTATTTCTTCACTTTGAGAGAGAGTACAACGTGAGAAGAGTATGAATCACTCAATAAATTTCACTCAACCTAAAAAGATACAAAAATAGAGATATTATTAAGGATATTTTGGTGGAGAGCACTCTTGTTGGTTTTGTGATGAAAAGATGAACAAATGTCTTCATTTATATAGGTGCAAGGATGAAGACTGCATGAAGATACGGATGAAATCTTTCCAGATTTACTTGATTTGATTT
Source organism: Allium fistulosum (assembly GCA_030737815.1). Taxonomy (NCBI): domain Eukaryota; kingdom Viridiplantae; phylum Streptophyta; class Magnoliopsida; order Asparagales; family Amaryllidaceae; genus Allium; species Allium fistulosum. The sequence continues at coordinate 699,271,660 of CM060904.1, forward strand.
CAACACAATATAGCATACTGGTGTTTGATTCCATATATATCATTATTTGATTGATTTCTCAAATTGATTAATATATATTATGATATTAATTGATTATCTTTCTTATTTATTTCTCATATTTGATTGATTGCGGAAATCAATTAATATATTTTTCCTTTTAAATTTGGAATATATTTAAATCATCCAAATTTAACACTCCATCTTGATTTAAATATATTCATTGATCAACAAAAACTGGTTATTGGGTGTTATCTGGCATTTTGACCCGGCTATATCTGAACTGATTGGACAAGTCAGACTCGGCTGTCATCGAGGCCAGTAAGCCCAAAGCGATGATTATGAGTTCAGAAATCAAGTACAGATGATAATATGAAGCTATGATCGAACGGAATTGAGAGATATGCTATACAAAATGTTCTAAGTATGGAATATAATCTAATCTAGAAAAGGGATCGGGTATGATCCCTCTCAACCAAAGAGATCGGATTACTACAGCTAAACAAGTGCAACTCAATGGAAAACAATCGATATCTCAAAATTCAAAAGTCCAATACACAAAACTTTAGGAACAAGACGTAGGGACCCTAAGGAGTACACCCTAGGGATCACACCGCAAAAAGAGGAAGCAAGACAGATTGGCCTTCTTCCCTCAATAGAGATTGGCTAGAATCAGGCAACATCACACATTGCAGCAATGATCGATCAATAACTCAACATCTACAAGTCTAATTGACATGATACTTAGAGGCTAACATTAATACAACATGGAGAAGCTCCCATAGGGATCGCACCCTCAAAATCACCAGTCATAAGGATCGGCCCCGAGCCCTATTTCTTCGGACTAGGGCCATGTGATCCCTCTTATGGGCCCATAAGGCACTTGAGACCCTTCTGCCGAATTTTCAAAGAGATAATTCACCGTCTTCCTCAATAAATGTAGGCTTGATTGTTCATTTTTGGGATCTTTTACGCTGCTTGTTTCTTTATACTCTTTTGTAACTAAGGATTCTAATCTGATCCCTATTGTAGTCAGTTTACAAAGTGATTAATAAAGCTATTTCTTCAAAGTGAACGTAGGCAAACAACGTCGAAACTATAAACGGTCGTGTCTCTGTTATTTGCTTATTTCTTATTGATTTATTGCTATATTCTATCTATTTATATTTAATATTCTTTATTTATTCCTCCACTACAAATCCCTTAGCTATTTTTGCTAATTGTTGGGGCAAACATTTTGGTGCTTTCACCGAGAAACAAGATTTTCGGCTTCATTTGGATTCCTTTGCTGTTGTTGGATTGCATAAATCCAAGGAAGAGATCCAGTATTATCCTCAAATAGTTTGTCCATTCTATGCAGATTTGCAAAAGTCAGAGGAAAACTATCAATAATAGTTAGGAACACTAGATCTACCTCTCAAAACGTAGAAGGAAACAAGAACACCAGCATCCAGCAAGGAGGCCAGAGCAATCTACCAGTAGATGTTAATGCTTCCAATTCAGTTAATGTCCAGAATCTAGCTGATTCCATCATAAGAGCTTATTTCCAGAATCTGATGAGAGAGCTCATGGATAGTCGTCGACGGTTGAACCAGTAAATTCAAGCCAATATAGATCTAATGAATTAACTTAGGGATCAACAATGTGGGAAAACTAGGAGGGAGCCAACTCCCTATTATGCATCGAAAAGCTCAACTTCATTAGATAACCATCACAGGTGCAGATTCCACAGAACATACGGATATCACGCAGAAGCATCTGGATTAACAACAACAATACCTAGGCTGCCAGGACTGAACGGACCGAAATTAAGAAGGATTACATGTTTAGGCCAAGATTTGATAGTCGATAAATAACTATCGATAAACAAACATTTAAAACAAAGATCACATTTCCCATTGAAATCACTAAGCCTCATTAAGTTAAATTTCCATTATCTTAAAATACCTTTCGAATACTTTGGAAATCATTTCCATATACTTATCCCAATAGGATGATCATATTCGCAAAACACTATATTTCGATACTTAGAAAATATAACCTTATACTTATCTCAATGGTATATGTATATTCGGAAACCATTTCACTTTCAAATCTTAGAAACTTGAAAGCTCTTAAAACTCAATATGGAAACTACCATTCAATACTGACTATGGATCGCAGATTACTCAATGGTTACGTCGCTATCCCAGCGAATCCATGGTAAACTGTAGGCAATCCCTGCCCCTTGAATTACACCATGAATATCAACCATCTCTTTCCAAATTTATTTACCCTGTAAATATTTCCAAATCTATTTATAAAGCATTTTTTTAATCTCTAATCTATTTATAAGCATCCTTTCTAAATCCCAAATTCCATTTGTAAAACTTTTCCTTTTCAAATCTTTAAAACTCATTTATAAATATCCAGAGCCATCTATAAAACTCTTCTTCTTTTTAATCCAACTTATTAATAGACTCTTTAAGTCAATAAGGTCCTCCTGATAAACCATAAGTTATTTAAAAGAACTTTAAAAAATAAGTTATGATTTAAACATCCGTCTATTTCATCCAATTTAAATCAATTTTTAAAATAATAACTTTAAAATCTCATTAATATTATATTAAATTAATTTTTAAACACTATTATTGTAATAATAAATTAACTTCAAAGCAATATTAAGTTAATAATTAATTAATTGTAAAACATTATTAAAACAATAAGTAATTAACTTTAAACTAATATTAATATGACAATTAATTAACCTACAAATATAATTAAATAACATGAATAAATATAACTAAATAACTTTAATTAAAGATTAAACTATAGATAATCACTTTAATTAAAATATTTTTCAACAATATATAAATAACCTTAAAATAATAATCAAGTAACTTTAAGAAAGAACTTTTAAGAATCATGTTAATAAGGTAATTAACTTTAAATTATTATTTAAAACATTATTATTTACCTTTAAAACATTATTAATAAAATAGTTACTACCTTTTTAAATTTTATTACAAAATAATAATGAGTTTTAAAAACCTTAAAATATATAATAATTATTCTTAAATTACTTCAAATCGATAATTATTTTTCAAATTTTGAGAGAGGCCTAACGATCACCATGGTACTTAAACAAGCTACCATCTTATTCAATTTAACTTTCCAAGTTAATAACAGATATTTATATAACCAACGTCTATATAAATAAATTCAATACTTAACTGTCATTGGTTAATATATTACTTATCCAAAGTGGCATATCGATTAACGATATATAATTAGATGTCCAAATATATAAAATAGAAAAAATGGGATTTATTCTCCTAATTAAATGTCAAAATAATTTTTAATTACCGAAACGGTGTTTTATTCCGCTACCAGGTGTCCAATTACTATATTCAGTCCAATTTAACCCAACAATATTTTATTTGGCCAAATAAACATCCTAATTAAGGTATATAAATTTTAATCAATGTTATTATTAAAATAACGTGATTTAGATCCAGCCCGTTTAAATATGTCATACATTTTTACATGTCCAAAGCTATCAACAAGTTGCACTATAATGTTGTACTCGTCAATACGAGTACAACGCAAAATTCCGGAGGTTAATAGGATCTCAAATGAGCCAGTTATCAAGTTTCAAAGTTTATGACATTTAATAATATCAAATAATCAAAAACTTATAATATTTTTCTCACCATCAAAACTCAAACGGGCCAAAGCCCAAAGCTACACAACCTCAACTGCATGCACCTTACGCACCTTACACAGTTTCCTTCTTCCCCAAATCCTCATTTCATTTTGGAATTGCCTAGAACAAAAATAATGTGCACACTGGCTACCAAATCAACATACAAACTCCGCCAACAAGCTACTCCTTGCATGTTCAAACCTCCAGCACCCTCCCCCTCACGATCGAAGCCCACGATCCAAACCTGTTCCTCCAACCCGCGTCCAAGAAGAAAATACGCACGACATCTTTTGCCCCGAATCTCGCCAAACTTCCACCGCTCGAGCACCTCACCCCCACGAACGTAACACCAATCTTCATTCGAGCTCTCGTCACCTCAAACTCCGGTTAATTGCAACCCTAGTTCACCATCATCGACGATCACATCTCCGTGCTCCACCACCTCATCTAACGCACCTGCTTTCATTTCCATTCTCTTTTTTTCTTTTTCTTTCTGCCCGCACCATCTAATCCACTCACGTTTCGATGCACATGTGTCCCCATCCCCCTCCTTCACCATTCTTCACTGCCACCCCATCCTCTACAATCGCAGACACTGCATAACAACCCGAGCCACCCCTTCCCCATGCCTGCTACTCCCCTCCTCCATCTTCCCATGCATGAATGCATATACATCTTATATTTCAAGGCCATTCCAACATACACCTATATGCACACAGCCAAAAGATACAACAACCATGCTTTTTCCAAGTGTAAGCACACATATACGTCCATGCATACACAAATATACACACTCAAACACACGAGAAGAAAGATCAACATGGAATATCTCCTCCACGGTGCCTCTATCTCGAGTGCAACTACAACGGATAATGTAGATCTCTTTGCCCTCTACAACTTTCATGTTTACAACTTTTGCTAATTCTAAATGTGGAGAGGGTTATTGGAATTATTAAATTAAGATGAAAGTGAAAATATGGTTTGAGTGTTTTCATTTTTCCCAAAAGAATTTGTGAAAGTGGTCCACCTTTCTGAAAATGCATTTCATTTCACACGAAATGAAGAAATTGGGGCACAGTTCATGCGTCTCTTATATAACGAAATTCCAACAAACAAATTATTATGTCTACCCAAACATGTCAAAAGTTGGAAAAAAGGGCAGCAAAGATACATGTGCAAAGATTTTGTAAGATTGTATGTGTTGTGTTTAAAAGTTTAAATATTAAAAGTTTAGGGTACTTCGCTACACCATATTATATTCGCGTATGAGCCACTAATGATAAAACAAAAATATGATCGTGCACAACAATATGACATGATCATAAAACAACAATAAAATAGACAAGTTATCTTAATCTGTGAAGTTTCAAAAGTACCGATGTTTGCCACAAAAAGCGTAAAACGAAAATTTAATCATTTTCCAATTTAAAAATTATGGAAAAATCCAATAAATTAAATTAAAAATATGTCATTATAAATCAAGGCAAAATTTGAACATAGATTTTATTATAATTTAATTCAAATCTGAATATTTAAACAAATTAAACATCCAAATTTGAAGGTCCAAAAATACGGATCATTACATATGAACACATTATATCAAGTATATAATAGAAAGAAAACACATGAACAAGATTGGTCAACGAGTTAGATATATGTAACAAATTATATAATTACCACTAGGGCATACCACCTAACTCTATCACCGGCTTCATCCTAAGAAAATAGAGTTGTTGCTGAAGAATAATCCGATTCATGAGAGACTTGTCTTGATATGCATTAGATAATGCATCACATAATTCCTTTGTCGTCTTCTTTTGAGAGAATTCTCCAAGAACTTCATTTGAAAGACTCAACTGGATTGTTGTAAGAGCTTCATCTTCCATCTCTTTCAAAACATCTTCTTTAATGTTCTTCAATTTATCAAGTGCAGAAATTACCTTAAAAGTATTCTCCTTCTTCAACCCCCCTTCCGTCTTGCATCTTCTAGATTCCAAAATCTCCCTTTCCATCAAAGTGTGTAACAGTACAATTGACACCAGATCTACTAATAGACTTTCCAAAAGTAGCCATTAATACCAAACATAACAAGAACACTAGCTCTGATACAAAAATGTAGTAAAAAATTGATAAGTGGAAGCGATTTAATCAAGATCTAGTTTTTGCCTATTTGAATACCAATGCAACTCAAAATCAAATATGATACAATATAAAATAAACAATAGATAAAAGAGAGACAAAGAAGATCTAACGTGGTTTGGATTTGTATCATACATCCATGGAGACCCAACAACCCTTTTTTATTCTTCAATTCGAGAGAGAGAGAGTGCAACATGAGAAAAGTATGAATCACTCAATAAATTTCACTCACTGTAAAAAAGATACAAAAATAGGGATGTTATTGAGGATATTTTGGTGGAGAACACTCTTGTTGATTTTGTGATAAAAAGATGAACAAATGTATTCATTTATATAGGTGCAAGGATGAAGACTGCATGGAGATAAAGATGAAATCTTTCCAAATTTACTTGATTTTATTTCAATACAAATTCAACATATTGGTGTTTCTTTCCACGTATATCCTTTTTTGATTGAATCTTCAAATCAATTAATATATATACCGATATTAATTGATTACCTTTCTTATTTATTTTCCATATTTGATTGACTGTAGGAATTAATTAATATCTTTTCAGTTTTAAATTTGGAATAGATTTAAATCTTCCAAATTTAACAAAGTATTTCAGTTATTTTTCCAATGCTAATTATAACATGGAAATTTTGATCTGGAAAAATGTATAGCTATTATATATTCATATAATGCTAATTGAATTTAGCATTTTTATTTTGGTGTTGTTTTTTCTATTCATCGGTATTGTGTTTGTAAGGGTTCTAATTAGGTGGACTAGCACGATGGTGCGACAATGAGATTTGGGACCAATTTTCTTCTTATGATCTAGGAAATGATGGAGCCAGAGGTGATGACATTGAGACTGCTTGCGAGGACTTTGAAATTTTGGTAAAGAGACAATGGAGATATTAGCGACGAATTAATTATGATGCCTAAAGGTGTTGCCATTGATATAACCTTTTTTTATTACCTCCAATAACCGCAACCATTATTAATGATTATAAATTTTTTAATCTTATCTCATTTACAATCGTTAACCGCCATGTTTTTGAACTCAAAACTTATTATACATATGTTGTTTGTAAAATTAAATACTTAATCACTGGCTCCAACCTTTTCTCCAAAACTAGTTTGCTTGTTTAAAAAATAAACCATGCACACAAACTGTGACGACCCACCTTTTTTACCCCTAGGAACGACGCTTAATACCTTCTTGATATTCATGTGTCGTTACCCAAGCGTCCGAAAGATAAGTTGTCTTAGGGTAAAATAAAGAACAGAACAAGAAATAATAGATAAACCTCACATTGGAATGGTTACTTATAATATAAAATGATATAGTACAAAAAGTTACTCCTTATAAGGAGTTATCATAGTTATAAAAAAGTACTACATCTAACAGATTAATAGCTATGCATTCTGATATTTCATTAATTCGATACAAAATATACCTACATAATCATACAACAGAAATAACTAACTAGATAACTAAGGAACCTTCTGCTCGTTTGTCGTCTTCAAAGAGCTCCAAAGAAAAACCTGCTATTCTCGGACTACTTAAATATAATTGAGTACCCGAGAGTTTAGGGAAAATAAACAACTCGGGTCCGACAAAGAGTCTGGTATGAATAAAACTATGAAGCAAATGGGGTCTATTTAAACAATAACATGTGGGACCATGCCGCTAACGCGGAATGAGTTTTTTCCTACATAAGCAATAACCAAACATAACAAAAATGGAAATGGACAATAGGGAACAAACCCAAACATAGATGATGGGCATAATTAAGAAAACAATCAGACTTGAAAAAATGGAAATAGTCTGAATAAAAATCCAAGCTGGACAGAATGAATAAAACAAAACAACAATCCAACACGACAGAATGGACTAACGAGATAACAGTCCAAACTCGATAGAATGGACAAAACCAATAATTGAACACCGCAAAGAGTGGTTGACTCTTTCCGTTTTAATTAAAGAAAACAAGTTTAAAGGTTCGAATCAAATAAGAAAAATCTCCAACAATGACTGGGAGGGTGCACCCCTTGCTGAAAGTATACCTCTAGAAATATAATTGTGAGCTCCAATGGCTCTCGGGAACCTCCAAGCCGGTCCCCGCCAACTGTTATCGAGTATCCTAGTATTTCACATCTCAATGTGCAAAATAGAATCCAATCTAGAGTGGATGTAAGAATACTCTAATGGGAACAACCCCTTATAGCTTGGCCCCCACTCACTCTTTGGTTTTAGTCATTTTCGACAAAGGATATCAAAGCTCAACGAAAGCAACGCATCGTCTTAGAATGACGATAATAAAGAAGCTAAAGTAACCAATAGTTGAGAAACCAACTATCGAGGATATAAAATGATCATACATGGAAATTAAGTCTTGTATACTTATCGTCACTCATCGAATTCCAACTTGTACTAATTCTTGTTTAACAATAATACCGGACAAGGCAAGGTACAAGGTAGTGTTACCTCAAAGTCACGTCTCATGATCATTCTTAACTTTTAAAATAGCGACAAGTCTACTTCTTCGATGTTTAGTGCTAAGTATACAAATAAATTGTTCCTATATAAGTGAATCGTGTGAGAAATGCGGATTAAGGATCTTAAGGCTAGAATTAACACTAGAGGGGGTGAATAGTGTTTTAAGAAATTTGTTAATCTTTTTGAGTTTATCTTACTTTGTTAACAATGTATACACTAATCAGACACAGATATGAACACAGAATCAAACACAGATGCAAATATAAAGTAAAAGCAGTAAAGGAAAGAACACATCGGATTTTATACTGGTTCGGAGTTACCCTACATCCAGTCCCGCACAACTAAGTACGGATTTTATTTCAAACTCAATTCAACAATTACAACCCTCGGTTTCAAGGCTACGAGGTACACCCTCCAGAATCACAATCCTCTGGGCAAAGATATTGATTTCCGGGGCAACAAGTTCACCCAATTGATTTCCAGGGCTACAATCACACCTTCTCTCGCTCAATTGATTACAAGAAGTCTATAACTCATATTAGCACTTGGATCTTGTAGAGATAGTGAAGAGAATCAAAACCAGAAATTATCTAGTTAGATTCGATATTGATTTCAGCAGAGTAATGGTGTAATTTGTAAATAAGAAAGTGGAGAAGAAGAAGAGAAGTTAAATCAGAGAAAAAGTGATTAAAAATTCATTGAAACTGATCCTTATTTATAGAAAAACAACAGCCATGACCATTTATGAAGAGTTATGGCGAATAGACACTTCTTTTGAAATTTGAAATTTGAATTTTGAATCAAACTGACACCGTGTCGACATGGTACCTATAGGCATGTCGACATCCCACAACCTTTTTTGATGTTTTGAATTTCTTTGAAAATAACATTTATCTTATATAAAAACTATTTTAAACTTTATAAATATACTTGACTTTAGTTGAAATTCATAAGTAAATATAAAGAACAATATATACATAATTTAACTATAATTTTATATTTAAATCTAAGTATAAATATTTAAAATTTAAATATATTATTTGAAGATAGTTTAAAATCAGGAGTAATTTGACTTTGAAATTAAAGATGTTTTTGAAACTAAAATTATTTAAAATCAGGATAGAGAGTTTTGAATCTTTTAAAAGGAAAGTTTTGAAATCTTTTTGAAAACAAGATAATTTTGTAAAATCATTTGAATTAAAATTAGTGGATACAAAACAATGTCCCACTAGATTTTCGTAGGTTCCATCCTACTTAGGGTTCCATCCTTTTAACGGGCTCAAAGTGGATTCCATTCCATGAATAAATTGGATATTAAGATGCTAGTGCTTTTCTATGAGTTTTAACAAATATTCCTAATAAAACAAACTTAACCTTGAAATCTTGATACTCATGAGTCTTCTATCTCTATATCTTGAATCTCTATACTGTACAGTCTTCATTCTTGATACCTACATGGTTAGATCCTGCATATACATATATATCTAAACTTGTAATGTTAGTATTTATATTTTATAATCTATTCTAAGATTGTTGTCATCAAAACCATCATCTCATGGACTAACAATCTCCCCCTTTTTGATGATGACAACCTTTGTTTATAAAATATTCCTTCTATCATAATAACTCCCCCTAGAACTAACAACTCCCCCTTAATCTATGCTTAACTACCCTATTTTATATTTCTCCCCCTTTGTCATCAACTAAAACTTACTCCCCCTTATTCTTGGACTTCAGTACCTGCATTGATAAACTATACAACGGAATATATAATATATAGATTAAGAAATAATGATACTTATGAGCATAATAACTTAATTAAAGACTATATTCATTTCAGTGTATATATATATGTTTCACACACCAAACTTCAAGCCAAATAAAATCAATCCACACAAAGTATCAATTCAAACCAAATTAAATCAAACAAATTAATTCAAACAAATCAAACAAAGAAAGAAAATTAAACGTCACGAGGAACATCTACCCATCCATCTTCTCCAAATATAGGGTCTGCTTTAATTGCATCCCAATTCTCATTGTCATTGGTGAGAGAGACAGGAGGATGTGCTTCATTATCATCCTTGTGTAGAGAGGAGATCATCCATCGTATTAATTGCATCGAAATGCCTTTCTTGCTCCTTGATCATCTTCATTTGACTCAACTATAAGTGACGCTGGTTTTGTAGAATAAAAGAGAGGATATTCTTGAATGAATTGAGTATTTCTTCAAGATTTTCAAATAGATTGTGAATAGGATTGGCCATAATTGAATTAGATAAAGAAATGAAGGATATAGATAATGAGAAATAAAGTCCAGTGAAGATTTCTGGAAGAAAAAGGTATATATAGGTGTAGAAATTCGTTTGAAATGAATAGACATTTGGTAGTTATCCAAATTTCAAATTCAAAATCAATAATCACTTCTGACCAGTACATGTCGACATGGTCTTCTAGGGGATGTCGACATAGGTTAGTGAAAATTTGTGACAACTTTGATTTTGTGAATAATTGTATATATATTTATATAAGTGGAAATTGGTATGAAGGGCCTAATTATATGGCCCATTTTTTTTCCAGGACACGGGTTTGAAACTATTATTTTCGAGGACAATTATGTGCGGCGTGCGTCTTCATCTTCTCAAACAACTACGTATATTCTGAAATCTGCCGATCTTGGAAATTGGGCGCGTGCGACTTCATCTTCTCAAACAAGTACGTTTCTTCTGAAATCTACCGATCGTGAAAATTAGGCGCGTGCGTCTTCATCTTCTCAAAGAACTACGTGCCTTCTGAAATCTACCGATCTTGCAAATTAGGCGGTCGTGAAAATTAGACGTATCTTGTTCAATCAAAGCGGTCGTTTCTTGTGCAATTGAAGCGGTCGTGAGGCGTTAGTTTCTTCTCAAATCAAAATCGACTTTAATTGTGGGAAATCGTGAGGCGATTTTCTTCATTTGGTGAGTTTATTTTTTATTTGCTGTTTTTCATTCTCAATTCTTTTTTTTATGATGTTACTGTATGTTTCTTTTCACAGGAGGCTGTTTTCATCTATTGGAGGAAGGTTTTGTTTGATGTAGTTGGAATAATGGCTTCTGAATGGTATTGTTTTATTCTTACAATCACTGTGTATTTAGCTTCGTTTGTTCTTTAGTTTGCAATTAAACTCTGATTGTTTAGATGTTTAAGAATGGTGTATCAAAAATCCATTCTGGCTCTAGTAATAATTTGGCAGCCATTGAATGTGATTATGTGTTTTAAAGACCATATTGATCTTAGTGTGTGTTTGTTATGATAATTTTTTAGCTCTTCTTTTTCACCATTAAGTATATTTTTGCAGATCATCTTTTTCACCTATGATTTTTCAACAATGTAAACTTGAATAGGTACAATCACAACGAATGTTTTTCTTCCACATGTTCCACTGTTGTAATCAGGTTATCCCAAAGAGTGATAGTGATCTCTAAAAGATAAATTGTTTTATCTTTTTCAAAAAATGGTATAAAAAATGATTTAAATAGTCTTATGCTATTATTTTTTATTTAAGATCAGTTTCACATAGTTATATTTTTTTAATATTTTTTTACATTTTTTTTTGCAGGTGTGATTCATCTGTTATAGTTGTGTTTGATTTCAATAACAATTGTTTTAGTGCTCGTTTTGGATTGGATGCTTCTATTTCTTATGTTAGGAATAGGATTTGGGAGCAGTGGAATAATTTTACTCCATTATGCTTTGATATTTTTTATATTCGAGAATCAAAGACTACCTTTATTGAAACGGATAGTGATCTTCAAGCTATATTGATTTTGTCTTGGTTTAAAAAGGAAGAATTTTTGGTTTTTTTTCTACGGCTGAAGAATGATTCAATGGATAATTTTGTTGGTGAAAGTAGCAAGTCTGGTTCAGTTGTTGGTGTTGAGTCAAGTAATAATATGTTAGGTTATGATGATGATTTAGATTCTGGTTTTACTCAACAAAAGGATTTACATGAGTTGTTGAAGAAGAATTCAAATATGGAATTTTTTACTGGGGTTGGTCAACAGTTTGATTCTGCTATTGGATTCCGTAGAACGGTTAGTGCTTATTGTTTGAAGAATGGGTTTAAAGTACAATATATTAAGAATTGTAAAGAACGATTGACAGTTCGATGTGCTATAGATAGTTGTCCATTTAGGATTCATGCTTCTTGCAAACTGAAGCAATTGGACCAATTGTTTGTTAAAAACATTCAGCTGAATCATACTTGTGGTGGTGGATTTCGTTCACTTGGTAGTCCAACTATTAATAGTGATCTTGTGAAAAGTCTAATCTTCACTCAAATTCGTGATGAGCCAAAAAGAAAAACGAAGGATATCATTAAAAGTTTTAGAAGAGATTATGATGTGGAGCTGAGCTATTATTTTGCTTATAAGGGTAAGAAATTGGCTATGAATGATATTTACGGTGATGAAAAGAAATCTTACAATGATTTAGTTTGGTATTTGAAGGCATTGGAAAGAAATAACCCAAATAGTTATTCAACTATGGATGTGGATTCTGACACTAATCAATTTGAGAGAGTTTTTGTATGTTATGAGGCATGTATATTTGGATTCAGCTATTGTCGTCCTATGGTGTTTTTAGATGCTACCTTTTTGAAAGGGCGAAGTGGTATTTTGATGGCTGCCACTGCAAAAAATGGAAATCAAGGTACTAATTTTGATCTTTTTTTTTGCTGTTGTATTTATTTTGTACTGTGTGCATTAGGTTCTTGTTATAAATTTTTGTAACATAGTACTGTTTCTTTAAGTGATTGTTCTAGTGAATTTTTTTATGTTCATACTGCATTTTGGTTAAGTGATTAGTCTACTGTTATATAGTACTGATTCAGTTCATTAAAGTTTCTTTTGCGTTAGGGCTTAGCATGTAAAATTATTGCAGAAAATGAATTTATGTTACTACTACATGTTGAATAAGATAAATGCATTTATCTTTTAAGATAAAGAATTAAATAACATATTAAGCCGTACTTATATATCATAGTTACTAGTACAGTAATCTTTTAAGATAAAGAATTAAATAACAATTCATAAAATTCCTGTACAGTATGATAATATATTTTCTTAAACCTGTTATTAATATTTGGTTAACTTATGGTAGATCTGTACCATCCTTTAGTTAATATTGAAGGTGACAATTAAAAAAAGATAAAACTGATTATCTTTTGTATGTACTGTCATATGTTTAATGTACAAGTCACAAATCTGTCAACCATTTTAACCATGTCATAATATGCAAATATTTTAACATTGTCATGTTTGGTAGTGCCATTCAATAAACATCCGATAATGTGTAAACTTTTTAAGTTATGGTTCAATCAGAGTTAATAATCAATTTGTCACTTGTGCCATTCAATAAACAACCTTGTATTGTTGGTGTACTACGCAGCGACTTGATGGATTGACTCAGTTTAACTTAAAAATTGCCAAATTGAGTCATTCTATCAAGTAGTTGGGTTGTATCATCGACAATCCAAGGCTGTTGAAATTTATTAAAATCTGAAGAAAAAAAAGAAATTTTTGGTGATGAATAGTTTGCTGGTTGATGTTCATGAAGATAAAAACAGTTATTTAAGCACCTATTATTGTCAGCACCAATTATTTTTATTTGCAACCTTACTTTTTTTAATGCACTGTACTTTAGTTAATAATCCAAGTGAAAACTAAAAAAAGATAAAACAAAATATTTTTTAATGTACTGTCAGCTGTTTTATGTACAATTCATAAAATTCCTGTACAGTATGACAATATATTTTCTTAAACCTATTATTAATATTTGGTTAACTTATGGTAGATCTGTACCATCCTTTAGTTAATATTGAAGGTGACAATTAAAAAAAGATAAAACTGATTATCTTTTGTATGTACTGTCATATGTTTAATGTACAAGTCACAAATTTGGTAACAATTTTAACCATGTCATAATATGCAAACATTTTAACATTGTCATGTTTGGTAGTGCCATTCAATAAACATCCGATAATGTGTAAACTTTTTAAGTTATGGTTCAATCAGAGTTAATAATCAATTTGTCACTTGTGCCATTTAATAAACAACCTTGTATTGTTGGTGTACTACGCAGCGACTTGATGGATTGACTCAGTTTAACTTAAAAATTGCCAAATTGAGTCATTCTATCAAGTAGTTGGGTTGTATCATCGACAATCCAAGGCTGTTGAAATTTATTAAAATCTGAAGAAAAAAAAGAAATTTTTGGTGATGAATAGTTTGCTGGTTGATGTTCATGAAGATATTAGTCTACTGTTATATAGTACTGATTCAGTTCATTAAAGTTTCTTTTGCGTTAGGGCTTAGCATGTAAAATTATTGCAGAAAATGAATTTATGTTACTACTACATGTTGAATAAGATAAATGCATTTATCTTTTAAGATAAAGAATTAAATAACATATTAAGCCGTACTTATATATCATAGTTACTAGTACATGTTGAATATATTTATCATTTTTCTCATTATTTGAAATTCTTACATAACGTATAAAAATGATTTAAACAGCATATAGAAAAGATAATAGCATATATCTTTTAGAAGTTCTTTGTATTGTATGCATGAATTAAGTATTATATCTTTGCAATTTCTACTCTTCCTACATAGACTTCACATTCAAGTAGCAAAATTTAAAAAACAAAAGAAAAAAAGGTTGAATTGTCTCTAGCAAATTTATTTTTCCTTTTTTATTTGGGCAAAGGGCATATTGTTCATGTGATTTTTTACTATTAGATAATACTGTTTCAAAGATAGTGCATTATTTTCAAATGTACATTAATAAACAGTGAATTATTATTATTTTGTTTTTGTCCAGGTTTTTTCCCATTAGCAATGGCTCTTGTTCCCAAAGAAAATGAAGAGTGTTGGAGTTGGTTTTTGAATCACCTAAAGAATGCTCTTAGTTGTGATAGAATATTAACTTTTTTAAGTGATAGACACTGGGGTTTATTGTTAAGTGTTCCAAAAAATTTTCCGAATAGTCATCATTCTTATTGTTTGCATCATATGCAAAATAATATTGCTAGCATTGTGAAAAGTGGAAGGGGTGTTTGGGTAGCTCATTTACTTGAGCGTTGTGCTATAGCTTCTAATCATCATGAGTTTGAAAAAGCCATGTCCAAGTACAAAGAAATTGGAGGTGCCAAAGCTATAGAGTATTTGAATGACAAACCATATGATCATTGGGCCGATTTGTTTTTTCCGGGGAAGCGATATGGTGAAAATAAGTCCAATGTAGCCGAGAGTTTTAATTCTTGGATTTTGGATGAAAGAAGTTTGCCTGTTACTGCTTGTCTTGATGGAATTAGGGTAAAACTTATGATGCAAATGTCTAATCGTAGAGAAGAGGCATTAAAGTGGACTAGTGTGCTATGTCCGAAAATGGAAGCTCGTTTGTTAAAATTGAAGGAAGAAGGATTTGGGTGGAGTGTTTCTAAATCATCTAGGTATGTATTTATATTTATTTACATGATGTTCACAGTTTCTAAAAAATGATAAATGCATTTATCTTTTTTCAACCTGCTATGTAGCCTGTGTTATGATTTCATTTTGTTGGTGTTGCTTGTTACGTATTTTCTCTTTGTCTGCATTAAAGCTTATGTTCACAGTATGATTGTTAATTTTTTTGGTTTATTAGTCTTATTTTTCACTATTAGTTCACTGCACATGAATTGGGTCTTACATTTTGTAGGTATATTTTTGAAGTTCATTCTCCGACATCTCAAAAGGTTGATCTTAAAAATCGCATTTGCAGTTGCAATCAATGGAAAGTGACAGGTTTTCCTTGTGTGCATGCTTTGAAGTGTATTTCTTTAACCAGAAATTCTTTTTATGAATATATTGAGAATTACTTTACTGTTGAGTATTATCTAGCTTCATATTCACATTTGATCAATCCTATTCCAACTTTTGATAAGGAAGCAATTGAAGCTGAAGAATCATCTACTGTTCTTCCTCCTAAGCCTGTTCGTGGAGCTGGAAGGCCTAGGATGAATAGGATTGAAGGGGCTGATTTTCATGCTAAGCAAAATAGATGTGGAAAGTGTAAAAAACTAGGACATAACAGAAGGCGGTGTTCTTTTGAATAATTGAGTTGATTGTTTTAGTTCAATGTATTTGATTGGTTGTTCTATGAATACTTTGAGTTGAATAATTGAGTTGATTTTTTTAGTCCGAAGTATTTGATTTGTTCTTGTATGAATATTTGGTTGTTGTTTGAATAATTGCATATGTTGAATTGGTTATGATCTGATTTTGATTATTTTTGGTTGTATGAAATTATTTATGTTTAACCGTTATTTGGAATACAATGTTGTTAGTTCTTTTAAAAAAGATAAATTGATATTTCTTTTTAATTGTTGTGTATAGTCTGTTTTTAAAACACGGTCCTGAGAAGAGCTCGCACGGTGTACTCAGCTATGACCTCAGGTTTCACATTAGTAGAGTCTGATCCAGGTGTAACCATGTTAGGCTTCAACAAAGTACCTTCCATTAGGACTTTGTGCTCGTTTAGGGCCTTGTAGCATGCAGCAAGCACTATTTCAGTCACATCTGCACACCTGCCAATTTCAAGGCCATTCAATATGTTAATTAACTTTGTGGAACAAACAATATTAAGGTTCCAAATGAACAATCCAAAAACAGGAACAGGTTACTCTTTGCTAGCATTTCACGCATGAAGTTTTTCTCATTAATGAGTGTTGAGTACAGCAAAAAAAGGTAAATCATGTTCTCTCATGAGTTGATTTATTGCTAATTAACAGTAGCATTCTTGCTTTTGACCCATTGATTTTGTTTAACAAGTAAAATTAACAGACAACTACCCAGTCAATGTTATGGGATCCATCAACAAGAATCTCAGATTCGACAATGGGAACAAGCCCATTTCGAACCAAATCATCTGTAAATCCACGATTTTTACGCACAACGGTAGGAATACAAATCAAACAGAACAACTGGAGATCAGTATGACTAGTATATTGCTACCCAAAACATACTGTCAATAAAACATAAATTCGTTTATCTTTTTAACAGAGCATTAAAAACATTAGCCATTACAAATTCACTATCAATTACCATAATTTCATTATCAAATTAAAAATCAATTGTGTAAGTACTTGCTAGTTAACAATATACAAAAGCAACATAGACTGAAGTGATTATGTAGTTAATATTTCATTTTGACAGATGCATTGGTTCTAGACAGTCTTGCCTTCTTGGTTCACAATATCATAACAGTTTGACAATACATCCCATGGTACTTGGCGGACTGGAGATCGATAGCCTCTACAATCGGGGTCGTGGCATTTCTGATAGTAGCCACCTCTCTGGAAATCAACAATGTACGTAACATGATTACTTTTATGTTCTCTTCCAATTCGTTCACAATATCGACTTTTGGACATGCTATAAATTATGTAGCCATGTGCAGAAAACCAGTACCACCTTCTTATTTTACCCGAAATATTTCCATGAGAGGCAAAAGATGAAATTTTATCATCCAAAGCTGGAAAGGGAGATTTTCCTGAACAATAGGACTTGGGTATATTGCTTCCATAATCATGTAATGACTTATCTCCCTCGGTGTGGGTGCTATTATCATTGACCTCAGATTCAAAATGAAGAATTTTGCAACAGTCCAGATCCATTTTGCACTCTAATAGCTTATCAAAATCAGCATCTATTCTGCAAATAAGTGATTTGATAAACACTTGTTCCTCATTCAGATTCTTACATCCAAAGCGTCCGCTTGGCAGGAGTAAAGCATTCTTCCCTGCTTTTGATGAGAAAGGAAGACGAAAACAACGATTACGGGTATAAACTCCAGTATCAACAAAAAGAAGCTCCGTATTGTCTGATGAGCTTGAATCTTTTTTGATGTACAGTTTTTCAAACTGTGGATCACTTACTCTTAAATTTATTATGCGTGAGCATACCTCAGAGATGAATGTTCCAACATGCGAGTTGTCTTTGAAGGCAAAATTTGGGATATGAATGATCACATGTCGAGAGAACTTTTCTTCAGTAGATGAATCAAGCTCTAAAACCCAATCTTGATTTCCCTGGATTTTGTATTTGTCATTTAACAGTTTGAAGGTGATAGATATCAGAATATCTACCATTTCATCGGCATTTTTTCCAGTGTTAATCTTTTTATTGAACTCCAGATCATAATACAAGTGGCAAGGCAGTCCGACTTGAATAACCTCATAATGGTGGCGTAACTTAGGATTCATGGTTTTGTACCTTCTCCAGAACTCATCATATGTAGAAACAAGGAACCTTCTTTGTGCAGTCAAATGATCTTGGTAGCAAAAAACGTAAGTGTTTGCATGTGTTTGGACAAATCTTAAAGCTTCTTCTTGTCTAGGAAAAGTAGCCCATACTACATCTTTTTGCTGTGTAGAACAACGGAATTAGAAAACATAATAATAAATATAAAACTATAAATTATCAATAACAGATAAAAGGATTTATATTTCTTAAAAGAGCAGTAGAAACTTATTTTTAAGATCAGTTACTACAAATTCACTATCAATTACTACAAATTCACATCAAATTTTCAATATCAGTTACTACAAATTCAGTCAATTACTACAAATTCACATCAAATTTTCAATATCAGTTACTACAAATTCATCATGTAATTCATTAGTAATTTAAAATATACTCCCTAAAATCTATGATCAATGTAGTATCAGCTTTTACAAATTCATCACCAAATTCATTATCTAATTTTTAATATCACCCATTACAAATTCATCATCTCATTCATCAGTCATTACATTTTTATGGGCTGAAGAAGAGCTGCAAAACTTGTCAAGCCAGCAGTATGGTTCGTCGGATAGTATTTGTGCAGCTATCTGTGCTCTCAATGCATTAACTTGTTCAAGACTAATTTTTTCTGTAGTCTGCATTCCTTGTGCTATTTTTTCCATGAACATCATCACAAAAATTCCGCAGTCGTACCTGTATTTCTGAAGTTTAGTACTTTGAATATAATGATAAAACAGATTATCTTTTCTTTATTTTGATAATGAATTGTAATTAGTATTATGTTTATCTAAAACTAGTATGTGAGAAAATAATATTATCTAATTGGTAATATGTGTGTAGGTAGTTATTGTGTATTGTGATTTTTTATATAAAATTCTGAACTATCTTCAAAATTACCCAGTGCTTTGTTGAGCACAGTCAACATTTTTAAGCACTGAATTTTTCCTGAGAATTGTTTTGTGCCCTTCTTCTTGTAACTCTTTGTTTAGGTTGTTCACTGCTGATTTCTGCAAACACTGAAGGAAAATTAGAATAAATATAAACACATTTATCTTTTTTACTTTTTGTGTATTTTTACTTACCACATTAATGACAAATTTTGTATGTCCACTTCTGCAGGTTTTTGATCTCGTGGTCAAGTGCAGAGAGTCGTAGTGGTTCCAAGTGCATTCTCCAACAACTAGTTCTAGCAGACTCCAATGATCATTGCCATGTATTGGGAATAATATGTTGCAACATAATGGATCTAAAAGTGTTCTTTTCATAAAAGGATTGAACATTTTTTTCTTGATATTTTCCAAGCTTCCATCCGTTGCGCTTTTCTGTAAAAAAAATTGTTTTAGAAAATTTATGTTTTATAAAAAAATGTTAATTTGAGAATATAGTTCACTTACTGTCATAGTTGTGTTAACATAGATAATGCTATTGCTTTTTTCTAGTTGCTTTGTTTTTCGGAACCAAAACCAATCAATGATCTACATTTGAAAAATAATATGGATAAAGTATATAAATTATAATGAAGGAAAGTTTAGTTTGTTGTACTTACTTGACCACAAATACTTTGTTGATAGAGGAGGTCTTCTATCATCATTTTTGTTATGGTGATGAAGTTTTCATCATCACAACTAAATGCTTCATCGCTGGAAAATTGGACGGTTGTTAATAAAAGAAATTAAGTTTAGTACGTACTATGTTGTTTGCATTTGATAGTAAAACAAAATAGAAGCCTTTATGGAATTATTTATTAAAAGTTAAAGATAAATTAATTTAGCTTTTTTAGTTTTGTTTAGTTTTTGTTTATTTTTGAGCAAGTGTGTGAGTGTATAGTAGTTGATAGATGTACTGATAGGTGACCAAACTAAAACAGAACCAACACAGTACTAATAATTAATCTAACAGATTGTTGATATATGGTTTGTGTGAGTGAAAAGTAGTTTAATTACTTACTTGTTTCCTCCCAAAACTTTGAAAAAAAGTTTCACATTTTGTTGCTGTTCATCAGTTAGATGCTTCATGAGTGGACACTTTTCAACATTCTTTTGCTTCTTCTTTTTTTGTTCTTTAGAAATGACATCTTCAACAACAATTGGATTTTCTGCAGCAATTTCTTGACTATGTTGTTTGATATTTTCAAATTTTAAACAATCTTCGGTTTCTAGAATGCAATCTTGAGTTTCCATCAAATCAAAACATGGAAAGTTAGCAGAACTATTTATATGCATCATACCAACTATCTTTCTTTTATTCGTACCTTTATCAGCTTCACTTTTTTCTTTGAAATCATTTTTTTTCTCCACATTATGCTCTTCAAAATTTTCCAGCTTTTGAAGTTTCATTTCAAGATTGTGGAGTCTTTGTTCAGCCAGCTGTCTTGAATGTTGTTCCTCATTCAGTTGTTCTGCCATACTTTTCATCTCAGCAGATAAAAAGTTCACTTTCCTCTCTAACTCTTTTATGCTATTAGAGCAGTCTGTAGCATATTTGTCATATTCCAACCCAGTATATATTTTTTTTGAAAAAAGTCTTTTTCCACTTTAGTTACATTTGCAAATTTCTTTAAAATCTGCATGGAAGGTATTTGAAATTAAATTTGGACATGTAATATCTTTGAAATTCTATGAAGTTAGAAATCAGAAATTATTAAAAATATACAGGTAAAAAAATTCCAGACATTTGATAAATGGAAACAACATGCAGGCACATTCATATGGGAAGGAGAGAAGACTAGGAAAATCTATAATGCACACACAATAGTTGTTACGTATAAATATAGATATGTAATTAAATAACCTACAAACTACATAAATTTAGAACACTATTCCTATTAAATAAGACACATATAAACATATGTACTCATATAATTTTGTTTATCAACAAATATATATAGTTCATTATGTACTTAAATCAATTTCTATAAAAACATATATGCATTTATCTTTTTTAACTAGGGTTTAATTTAGTTGTATATTTTCTGTAATAAATTTAAATATGAGTAAATCAAGAAAAATGTTTAATATGTATAACTATATAACAAATATAAGTAATGCCTAAGTTGTTATAAAATCATTTACATTAACAGATAAATGTTTTTATCTTTTATAGCTTTTAAGCATGATAAAATTAATGAAGAAATTTGGAGTTGGGCAGAAACTGAATTGTACTTAAATCATTATGTATTTATGTATTTAAAAGTAGCATACCTTATCATTGTCTATTTCATCAAGGTCCAAATCTTTTAATTTTGACAAGTCCCATTTTCTCATCCTTGGGATTTTGCTTTCCAAATTTTCTTTTTCATCGATGATTTGCGTCCTTTCACAAAACCAATACTGCCAATAAGACCATGCAAATAAGCATTAACATTTAACATTTTTGTAAAAAGCATTGGTATAAATTTATTTATATTTGCTTAAAGTTTTTAAATCATACCAGTAAGACCATAGTACATCCAGGTGTGCTTCTTGGATTAGCATAGTATTTTTGTACATTTTTCATGACATTTTCACATATTGCTCTCGGCCAAGAGATTGAGTTAAATTTTTTTAAGTTTAACAGCTTTGATAAGAAGCCCCACTGCATGTAGTTCTGATTGTTAGGAAAGAAAAAAGTAATAATCAACAAGAGCAACAACAATTTGACTAAATCTTCATTCCCGTTTTCTTCCTCTATCATTTTTTTCAACCTTCTTGTGACTGTCTTCTGGCTAATTATGTCATTTTCTTCGAAATTTGTAGTCAGAAACTCTGAAAAACTCTCCATTGCTGTGGCCTTATTTGAAGTTGGTATTGGAAACAAATCCTCTCCAGATAAATTCATTCCAAATATAAGGCTAACTTCTTCAGGTGTGATTTTCAGCAGTTTGTTTCCAATTTTGAAAGCTTTTTCTTTAATACTGAAAGAAGTAATTAGTTGGTCTAAATTTGAAGCACTTTTCCGTATGTTTTGCCGTTCTATGCCATTGGTGAGAAACATATTAAAAAAGTTTTTGAATGGCGTTTTGTTGATATAACTTTTTGCTTCTGAAGATAGAATGTTTTTTTCCTTTACCGTCATCATAACTTTGTACACAGCATCTAAATTACATCTGTATGTTCCACTGTACAGATGTTTTTTCTGTCTTTTCAGCCTGTTTTGAATTTCATATTTGTCAACATCATCTGACTCATCTGTTTCAATATTTATTTCTTCAGAATCATAACTTGCTTCATTTAGTTTTTCTGAAATTGTTCCTTCGTCATCTGAGTTTGTTAGATGTTCTTTTTCAGTCATTTGTGAGATTTGCTGTGTTGGTTTAGCTTCATCCTACATTCATGAAAATAATATCATTAATTGGGATCCTAAATTTATTTCTGCATATTCATGAAGATAATATCATTTTGCTCAAGAATCATAATGCACATAAAGTATAATAAACACTTTTGTTGAGTAACTATGTAGTACTGATGGCTATTTTTTTTTCCAAAGTATAGAAAGATAATCTGTTTTATCTTTTTTAGGTGTTTAAGTAATGGTCATTTAGAAATCTGAAAACTTAAAGAGAATGAAACACAAAATAGCCATCAGAATATTATTTATAAAAAAGATAAATTCTTTTATCTTTTTTAACAAAGCATTAACAACAAATTATCCATTACAAATTAGTGATCAGTTATTAGAATTTCATCATCACAATAGCCTTGAAGTAATAACATGTACAACATGTATGAATGCAGTGCACAGTGCAGACTTATATGGTCAGAGAATCAAGCTACAACATTAACAAATAGTCAGATCCAAAAGTGAGAGTACAAAGAAGTGCACAGCATACACATAAGCAAATGCAACATGAAAACAAATCTAGATTAATGCAAATGAAGCAACCAAACCTGACTGAAGTGTTCAAATATTACATATATACATGTGTGTAACATCAAGTGAATATGCAACATCATACACATTGAAACCAGAGTCCAACGCAGACATGTCGACAAGATAAGAATGCAAGTGCAGACAAGCTACAATATGACAGACTGCATTTAAAGCAACAACTCAACTCAGTGCACATCAACCCAATACAAACTACATGAAGTATATGGAATCTAGATTCCAATTTAATATGTATATAAAAATTGAAGAGTTCAACTAAATATTATACATAACATAAGTAGGAAAACAGTTACCAATGGAGTTGAAGATAAAGGTGATCTCTGGCTGTGTTGATCGCAGAATGGGCTAGATAAAGGTCTAATATTTATGCATTGGGTTCCAGCTTCATTTATAAATATGCACGTTGTTTTCTGTATGAATAACTTTGATTTTGATGACCTGGTGTGCATTTTTACGCTGCATAAAAATTGTCATACATAATGAAATGTTAGAAAGAGTGAAGAATAATTTTTTTGTACTTGTAATTGTAATTATCAAACACAACTAGGGTTGTAATTCTAATAAGTAATTGTGTGTAGGTAGTTATTGTGTATTGTGATTTTTTATATAAAGGGGAATCATATATAGTTCATTATCTAATTAAATCGTTTTGTATAAAAACATAAATGCTTTTATCTTTTTTAAGTAGGGTGTAAATTTGTTGTATATCTTTTGTAATAACTTTTAAATCATGAAAAAATGGCAAACATGTATAACATATACTAGTCACTATTTAAGATAACTAAGGCTTAAGTTGATTTGAACCAATTATAGTAAAAGATAAATATGTTTATCTTTCGTAGCTGTTGAACATAGGAACATTACAACATAACTGTGTTTACACAATACATACAATTTTTGAAGTACTGAAGTTAAAATTATGTTAAAGCAACTCAAAGATAAACAAACATGTTAAATCCATTACATTCTTGTATTAAATCATTTAGATTAAAAGATAAACAGATTTATATTTTTAAGCTGTTGAATATGACCAGTTTTACATCACGTTAAATCATTACAAAAACAACAAACACCTTACATGCATTACAAAAACTGTTATATATAAACACAATCAATAGAACTTATTTGTTACTTGTCAAACACAAGCAAAAACAACCCATAAATAGCAAAGAAAATCAATCAGTGAATGACTACTTACTTCAGCTAACAAAAACAATCGATATATAGCAAAAAAAACAATCGATGAACAACAAACAGCAAAGATAAACAAGTATTTACTTGTTCAGCAACAAGTGAATAGAAATCACGTCTTGCAACTAGTGAATAGAAATCGCGTCTTAGTTTCTTCAGCTGAAGAAAAGTGAATCAATCGATATATAGCAAACAGTAGAAATAAACAATTACTTACTTGTTCAGCTGAGAAAAGTTAGGCGGTACGATTTCTTCAGCCAATCGATAATCCAACTGAGGCGATTTTGTTTCTAAACCCTACTTTTGTTTTTCATTTGGAGGTTTGGCGGCAGATATGGATTAGCGAGAAGTAGAGGGTTTATTTTCGACCCGTGTCCTGGAAACTAATTTTTTTGAACACGGGTCCTAGAAAATAATTAGTTGTTGGTAATAGGCCCTTATAGTGAAATTCCCCTTTATATAATATACTAACATTTATTCTAGAGATAAGATAAGATAGATAACAGAAAGGAAATTTCATTTCATTACGATAATACAAAGATTAAGCATAATGAACTACACGAACATTCGAAAAAACAAACTAAGACAAATACAATAAGATACTAAAAGATAAAACTAGTTAGAAGATGAAGATGATGAAAATAGTCCAAGTTTCTTGTTGACTTTTGAAAAGAACTTGTTCATCTTTGAAGAAATGTTATCCAACTTCTTACTAACGGATCGTTTTAAAATCCGTTGATTCTCCACAATTATCTTTTGGTTTTTGAGAAGGGTTTTGTTGGATGGATTGGAAGGATATTCGATGCTTTCTAAAGAGGTTTCACCTTCTTCTTCTTCTTCTTCTATTTCCATTTCATCCCCTTCTTCTCTTTCTTCCTCTTCCTCTTCTTCCATTTCCTCATGAGCCAAACGCTTTTCCTTTTCGATAAGGGTTTCATAAGGTTGAAAAACATATGGGATTTTCATGAGAGAAATGTTTGAGATATTAAAAACTTTTCTTGAAATAAATTCTTCTCCTTTGAAATTTACTCCAAAATAGTTGAAAATCCGAGTAAGGTAAATTCCATGATATAAAGTGTTTTCTCCCATTTCAAAATTTTTAGGACGAAGTTCATCCAAAATAACTTGCGCCCAATTGATATCATAATTTCCGAAAATAGCAAAAAGTGCTTTGCACACTTTTGAAGTAGGATTGTTAAAATTTCCCAATCTTGGGGTCAAAGTATGTTGTAAAAGAAGATTGACAATTCTTGCTTTAGGACGAAAGTTTCGGTTTTTAAATTCAAAGTTTTCATCTCCTTCAAAAATATGATGAAATGTCTCACGATCATGTTCATCGATTTGAAAACTAGAAAGGTCCATTCCCATGCTTTTGCAATTGAGAATGGTACCCAAAAGATCACAATTTAAAACAATTTGAGTGCCTTTGACACTACTCCAAATTTCTTTCTCATTTCCAATATAAAAACCACGGTTTAAATTAGCATAGAAGATTTTGACAAGATTAGGATAGCAAACAAAATCATTTTGAGAAGAGTCAATAAGACTTAAAACACCATTGTTTGCAAAAAGAGAATCAATTTCATAAGAAGAAAAATCTTGAAAAATAGCAAATTTTCTGGAATGGACTTTGGCATAATTAGCATAATTTATGTATGCTTTAATTGCCTCCGGATCATTGAATAATTGCTCTTTGTTTTTCCAGGAAATTCTCATGGTTGAGGGGTTGCTTGAAGAAGCCAT
This sequence comes from Allium fistulosum, assembly GCA_030737815.1. NCBI lineage: Eukaryota > Viridiplantae > Streptophyta > Magnoliopsida > Asparagales > Amaryllidaceae > Allium > Allium fistulosum. The sequence continues at coordinate 699,298,092 of CM060904.1, forward strand.
TAGAGTAGAGAGTAGAGAGCTTGAAGATATGAAGAGAGAGTTTGAATTTGAAAATGAAAGTGAAAAGATATGATAAAAGATAGTGAATAAATAGACTTTCAAAGGACATATTCTCTGGTCAAAAGGTATCTTTTCAGAGAAATAAATGAAGTGAAAAGGTGGAGGGAAATTCAAACATTTGAATTCAAAATTTGAAATTCAAATTCAGGTAGGCATGTCGACATCATGGTAGGGGCCATGTCGACATGTGGCTTTGAATTTTCATGACATGATTTTTCCTAAGTTATCTAATATACATATATATAAATATTATTATTAATGTCTATATTTCTAAAATATTATTGTACTTATAATATATTTCAGAATGTGTCAAAAAAAATAGAAAATAAAATTTTAAAATTCAAACAACATATCAATTCAAAATCAATCAATCAATCAATCAATCAATCAATTCAAAAACAACCAATCAATCAATTCAAGCATGCAATTTCAGCCAATGTATTGTAAACGTGTACCTTTTTCAGAGTCTGTGTCTTTGGTATCGACTAAATCGAGAATTGATGTGAAACACAGATTTGAATTATCTTTCTTCTGTTCATCGTCACTGGAGGATGAGTCAGAGTCATCTAGAGTAGCAGTGAATGCACGTTTCCGTTTCTTTGCAGAATCATTGTTTTTAGGAGTGTTTTGCTTATCTGGATGCGGACAATCTCTTTTGATATGACCTGGTTCGTCACAATTGAAGCATTTGATAAAGTTTGGTACTGTAGTCTGATTACTGGAATTCTTAAAGTTGTTTCTCTTGGAACTATTCAATTTTCTGTACTTCAGGAATTTCCGAAAATTCCTGGTCATAAATGCTATCTCTTCATCATTATCACTGTTTGAGTCTTATCCGTCGATTAATGCATTGAATTCCATTGATTTCTTTTCAGATGCTTTGCTTTCTCTTCTCTCGATAATTTGAACTTCAAACGACATTAGATTTCCAATCAATTCTTCTATCTTTAAAGTACTGATGTCATTTGCCTCTTCAATTGCAAGTGTCTTTTGATTCCATTCTGGAGTGAGAGAATTTAAAATTTTTCTGACTTGATCTTCTTCTGAAAATTCCTTTCCCAAGGATATTAAAGAATGCACAATATCTTGAAATCGACTATACATATCTGAAATAGACTCATTAGTATTCATTTTAAATAACTGAAACTGATTTGTGAGCATGGAAATTTTGGTCTGTTTAACTTTGCTTGTTCCTTCGTGAGTTACTTGCAAAGTTTTCCAGATTTCATATGCATACTTACAAACTGACACTCTATTAAATTCATTTCTTTCAAGTGAACAAAACAGAATATTCATTGCTTTAAAATTATTTTGTGCAACAGTCTTTTGCTCAGTGGTCCACTATGCAAAATTAGTTGTGGGTTCAGAATATTCAGTTTGTGTGATATTCCAAGTATCTAATCCTACAGATTGTAAATATATTTTCATCCTACATGCCCAATATGCATAGTTACTGCCATTAAAAAAGTGGTGGTCTGGCAGTAGACTGACCTTCTACAAATGAATTAGTGTTGGTGGTAATAGCAATACTAGTGTTAGTAGCCATTTTGAAATTTTTCAAAATTCAGATAATGAAACTTTTGAAAACAAGGCTCCGATACCAAATGTGAGAAATGCGGATTAAGGATCTTAAGGCTAAAATTAACACTAGAGGGGGGGTGAATAGTGTTTTAAGAAATTTGTTAATCTTTTTGAGTTTATCTTACTTTGTTAACAATGTATACACTAATCAGACACAGATATGAACACAGAATCAAACACAAATGCAAATATAAAGTAAAAGCAGTAAAGGAAAGAACACACCGGATTTTATACTGGTTCGAAGTTACCCTACATCCAGTCCCGCACAACTAAGTACGAATTTTATTTCAAACTCAATTCAACAATTACAACCCTCGGTTTCAAGGCTACGAGGTACACCCTCCAGAATCACAATCCTCTGGGTAGAGATACTTGATTTCCGGGGTAACAAGTTCACCCAATTGATTTCCAGGGCTACAATCACACCTTCTCTCGCTCAATTGATTACAAGAAGTCTATAACTCAGATTAGCACTTGGATCTTGTAGAGATAGTGAAGAGAATCAAAACCAGAAATTATCTAGTTAGATTCGATATTGATTTCGGCAGAGTAATGGTGTAATTTGTAAATAAGAAAGTGGAGAAGAAGAAGAGAAGTTAAATCAGAGAAAAAGTGATTAAAAATTCGTTAAAACTGACCCCTATTTATAGAAGAACAACAACCATGACCATTCATGAAGAGTTATGGTGAATAGACACTTCTTTTGAAATTTGAATTTTGAATCAAACTGACACCATGTCGACATGGTACCTATAGGCATGTCGACATCCCACAGCCTTTTTTGATGTTTTGAATTTCTTTGAAAATAACATTTATCTTATATAAAAACTATTTTAAACTTTATAAATATACTTGACTTTAGTTGAAATTCATAAGTAAATATAAAGAACAATATATACATAATTTAACTATAATTTTATATTTAAATCTAAGTATAAATATTTAAAAGTTAAATATATTATTTGAAGATAGTTTAAAATCAATAGTAATTTGACTTTGAAATTAAAGATGTTTTTTAGGCTAAAATTATTTAAAATCAGGATAGAGAGTTTTGAATCTTTTAAAAGGAAAGTTTTGAAATCATTTTGAAAACAAGATAATTTTGTAAAATCATTTGAATTAAAATTAGTGGATACAAAACAATGTCCCACTAGATTTTCGTAGGTTCCATCCTACTTAGGGTTCCATTCCTTTAACGGGTTCGAAGTGGATTCCATTCCACGAATAAATTGGATATTAAGGTGCTAGTGCTTTTCTAAGAGTTTTAACAAATATTCCTAATAAAACAAACTTAACCTTGAAATCTTGATACTCATGAGTCTTCTATCTCTATATCTTGAATCTCAATACTGTACAGTCTTCATTCTTGATACCTGCATGGTTAGATCCTGCATATACATATATATCTAAACTTGTAATGTTAGTATTTATATTTTATAATCTATTCTAAGGTTGTTGTCATCAAAACCATCATCTCATGGACTAACAAATCGCTTTACGAAAATTAATTCATTTCCATAAACGAATCAAACTTTTTCTTCTAAAAACCCAAAATCGTGCTTGGCCTCACATTACAAGTACTAGCTTTAAAACACTTTGTTAAAAGAGTTTACTAACTTCAAAACATCAATTTAAAAAGGATTTATTAACTTAAAACATCCTTATTACATTAATTAATTAAATTTAAACATCATCACACAATTTGATTTATAAACTTTAAATGTCTTTAAATAATAAAAAGATAAACCACTTTTAAACCTTATTAATTCAATTAATTAGTAAAATATAATTAATTAAGTAAATAAATAATTAATTATCATTATTTAAAATGAATAACAAATTCAAAACATCCTTGTTACTTTGATAATTCAATTTGAAACTTCATAAATTAAGTTGATTAATTAACTCCAATAACCTTTAATTAAAAAGGATAAATAACCTTTAAAACAAGATTAATTCAATTAATTAATAAATTTAAATATAACTAATTAAATTAAATAAACAATTAATTAATTCTCATTATCTAAAAATGATTTATTAATTATAAACATCAATAAAGGAAAGATTAATTAAAGTTAAAACAAGTTGATAAATTTTGAAAATCATTTATTAAAAGGATTCATTAATTTAAAAGCAACATTAGCAAATTGATAAATTAACTTTAATTCATCATTACTGAATGATTAATTATCATTAAACATCATTAAATAAAATGATCAACTAATTTAAACATAATTAAGCAAAATGATTATTTAATTTAAAAAATCATTAACCAAGTAATTATTAAATTTAAAACTTATCATTAACTAAGTAATTAGTAAATCTTAATCCTTATTAATTAAGTACTTAATTAATTTACTAATTAATCATTATTAAAATATTAATTATTTTTCTTTTTTCATTTTCTTTTTGAAAACATCACTAATTAAAAACTTGCTTAACTTGTAAAATAATTCCAAGCACGATAACGAAACCAAATGGTTTCGATAAAAGGTGATTTTTCAAAAGTACCGATATAACGACTATCACTATGTGGGTAGTTTGAAACAAACTTATGACATTAACCATACAACCAAACATCACATAGAAATGGTTTAAGCATAATATAAGGTAAATAATGATGATACAACATGTAATAAGTATTTACTAACAATCATATTAACTTTAACTACCAACTTTTCATATAGCTAACTACATGCTTAATAACTTTCAAACGTGAAAACTTTTCAAAGTATGAAACAAACAACCAAACCATCACTTCACATATACAAAAAGCATTTATAGGCTATTTACATGAATATTAACATAGTACAAACCTGGTTTAAGTAGGTGTAGTTTTACTCATTGAAAGCTATCCAAACCCTCACTAACTTAGGGTATGACCTAGCACTTCCATTTCTAAGCAAAAGATGGAGTCTTTTGTGAGAAATGCGGATTAAGGATCTTAAGGCTAGAATTAACACTAGAGTGGGGTGAATAGTGTTTTAAGAAATTTGTTAATCTTTTTTAGTTTATCTAACTTTATTAACAATGTATACACTAATTAGACACATATGAACACAGAATCAAACACAGATGCAAATATAAAGTAAAAGCAGTAAAGGAAAGAACACACCAGATTTTATACTGGTTCGGAGTTACCCTACATCCAGTCCCGTACAACTAAGTACGGATTTCCTTTCAAAAGCAATTCAACAATTACAACCCTCGATTTCAAGGCTACGAGGTACACCCTCCAGAATACCAATCCTCTGGGTAGAGATACTTGATTTCCGGGGCAACAAGTTCACCCAATTGATTTCCAAGGCTACAATCACACCTTTTCTCGCTTGATTGATTTCAAAGGCTACAATCACACCTTTTCTCGCTAATATATTACAAATAAGTCTATAACTCTGAATAGCACCGAGAACCTTGTAGAGATAGTGATGTAGAATCAAACTAGAAGTAATCGAGTATGATTCGATGTTGATTTCGGCAGAGTAATGGTATGATTTTGTAATAAGAAATGTGGAAGATGAAGAGGAGTGAAAATCAGAAAAATATGATTGAAAATTCGTTGAAACCGACCCCTATTTATAGAAAACCAACAGTCATGACCATTCATGAAGAGTTATGGCGAATAGACACTTCTTTTGAAATTTGAATTTGAACTTCAACTATCACTATGTCGACATACTACCTAGGGGCATGTCGACATCCCTCAGCCAAAAATGATAATTTGAATTTCTATAAAAACAATATTTATCTTATATAAAAACTTTTTAAAACTTTATAAATATACTTGAATATAATTGAAATTCATAAGTAAATATAAAGAACAATAAATACATAATTTAACTATAATTTTATATTTAAATCTAAGTATAAATATTAAAGTTAAATATATTATTTGAAAAGACATTTAAAAACAGGAGTATTTTGACTTTGAAATTAAAGATGTTTTGAGGCTAAAATTATTTAAAATCAGGATAGAGAGTTTTGAATCTTTTAAAAGGAAAGTTTTGAAATCATTTTGAAAACAAGATAATTTTGTAAAATCATTTGAATTAAAATTAGTGGATACAAAACAATGTCCCACTAGATTTTCGTAGGTTCCATCCTACTTAGGGTTCCATCCCTTTAACGGGCTCGAAGTGGATTCCATTCCACGAATAAATTGGATATTAAGATGCCAGTGCTTTTCTACGAGTTTTAACAAATATTCCTAATAAAACAGACTTAACCTAGAACTCTTGATAATCTTGATACTCATGAGTATTCTATCTCTATATCTTGAATCTCTATACTGTACAGTCTTCATTCTTGATACCTGCATGGTTAGATCCTGCAAATACATATATATCTAAACTTATAATGTTAGTATTTATATTTTATAATCTATTCTAAGGTTGTTGTCATCAAAACCATCATCTCAAGGACTAACATCTTTGACCCCTAATGCACTAGATAGGCTCGGCCTTAAAAGAAGAAGGAAGTGAAACATGTTTTGGTACGGTGGAGTGACTTTGGATAATCATCGAATTCTCAAAAATGAACCCGAAAATATGTCATTTGCCAACTGGTTTTTTGACTATTTACTCTCAGATTTTGAAATAGTGGTAAAGTGAAAAGTTTTAGAAAATATTTTCTTTATTATTTTAAAAAAAATCATTCAATTTCGATTATTTTTGAAGAAGATATGGTCAAAAGAAGAAGAACCATTTTCGGACTTGAAATTCTAGATCCAAAAACACTCTGTAAACAATTGATATTTTGACATAGCTATGTTCGAAATTTGAAGAAGTAATCAACATAAAAGATGTAGCCACTGAAATTTGAAATGGTTTGAAAAAAATAATAGCTTTATTTGGACAAGATATCAGAGAGATCTGATTGGTGGAAGAAGAAAAAAATTTAGAGAGTTGAAAGGCTATTTATAAGCAAGTGAAAATGTGAATTACCTAAACACCCATTTTCCTTTACCTTCCACATTGTTTTGCCACCTCAAAACCCTCCACCAAACATGCCATTTCAGCCTCCACCTTCTCCCCCCTCATAACTTCAAAGAAAACATGTTTAAATTTTTTGTACTCGAGTCACCGAAGGGTCAAATCATGTCTTTTAAGGCATCTTTTAGTATATACATGTATATACTTAAATATATATACCTATGTATATACCAATATATACTAACTAATTTACATTCTTAACCATTTAAATTTTGTTTCAAATATAAACAAGGCTCACAACATTTCACACAACCTTTATACGATGGAACGTCGAAAATTCGGAAAATGGTTTCCGGTCACATTTTCTGTTTTTCATCGAACTAAATATTTTTTTATAAACTAAATTTGAAAACTATTTCAACAACATTATTTATTATTTAAGGGACTTTTATTTTAATTATAAAACCTATTATTTGAAAATATTTAAAATTAATTAAATATTCGGAAATTAATGCGGTGAAATTCCAGATCGTTACACTCTTCCCTCTTGAAAGAATTTCATCCCCGAAATTTACCACAATTCTATCCCAAAAAACGAACTATCATAGAAATACCTAACACATTAATTAGTCATAACTTGTCCAACAAAAACTAGTTTGATATAAATCCATATGCAACAAAATTTAAAGAATACCCTGAAATAAAGTACTGCGCATCTAATCATATCAAAAAATAAATTTAGAACTAAATGCCCAAGCTCTTATATTCAAAAATTTATTTTCAAATTTCTTCAAAAAGAAACGTATTAAAACCAAAACCCAAAATGACTAGGAGGGGGTCCACCTTACAAAACATGTAAAACTTTAGAATCAAAACAACATGGAGCATCAAATGGTGTTCCGGTTCCTCCAAATACAACAACTAGAGTGAACAATCATTATTTCTTTCCAAAAAGTTTCAAAATTGCTTTTTTTTTCAAATTCACCGGGATTTATGTCCTTATAAACAACAATTCAAAAACCTTGGTTTATAGTTTTAACTTTATAAACTATGGTACATAAGACCACACAATCAAGCAATCAAATTCAATTAAATAAAATCAATCAAATTCAATTAAATAAAATCAATCAAATTCAATTAAATCAAATTAACCAAATTATGTAAAGGAATACAATAAAACTATCAATTATTCAGATTCTAGAAGGGAAAAATCTAACACTCAACATTATTTAAAATGTCACAAGATTAACAACAAACTCATAATTTAGGTCCAAAGCTTTCTAGATTGTCCAAAATATAGATAATTATCTAATCGTACCATTCTTTTCTCACTAGCATTTGGTTATTGCTTAGAAGGTTATCCAAACTTACTCAGAAAAAATTAAAAGTTATACTCTAAAATTATTGGTTTATTAACTACACCAATCTTTTTAAATCACTTAAATTTGCATTTAATATTTTATTCAATACCAAAATTGTTTATGAATTATTTTATAAATTTTCATCTAAGTTTAAAATATTTGATAAAGTCATTTCTTTATAAAACACCAAATAATAACTTATTCCACTTTATTTACTTGTATAATACCCTTTTAAATCCTAAGAGTATATACAAAACACAAAATTTATTTTTTCTTTTCACAATTAAGGTGAAGATCAAAATAAATTCTGGGTCTTTTAAAACTGAGTCAATCTCTCGACCTCTTTAACTTAGAGTGTTAAGATAGACAATGTTTATGGGTTGGCTCAAAATAACAAATAGTTTACACTACTTAGATTTGTAAATAATATCTATGGTTTTGATAAAACAATATTATCAAAACCTTCATATCCAATCCAACCCATTTAAATTAGTGTTAAATTACCTCATATATTATTTAAGGGTAAAATTCATTTATCAAAACAATCTCTTATCAAAATACTTTTTATTTTGGAAACCAATTCCCTTTTAGGGAACATAATATTGAATACCTGGTTTTTAGTTTCAAAACTCATCTTTGAAAGTATACCCCTTACTTTTTCTTTATATAATAACTTCAAACAATTTTTATTTGCTAAAACTCACTTTGGGTTCATTCAGATTTGTAATTTTTTTCAATCACACAATGATAAGGAGAATAATTTATTAAGTACTCCACAATGTTTGCCTAAGCAAATATCCGATCGTTACTTAGAAGATTATTCAGATTACCACAAAACTAATCAAAATGTTTTCCCTCGAATTATCCCAAAGAAAATGCATTTCATTTAAATTTCTTTTTTCAAAATATTTATACTTAGAACTATTTCCAAATAATATCACTATTACTTTTCTCAAAATCTTTTGAAATTATTTCAAACAGTTCTAGGATCTAAATTCTAGAAACTCTTTAAAATGTTCTTTCAAAGACAAATTTATAATACTAATTGTATTAAAATAAGGGTCAAAAACCAAATATCATTTTAAACCATAAACCTAGAATAATTTACACTAAGCTTTATTTTTAAACAATTCCTTTAAAAAGATTTTCTCATTTATAAACATCATTTATAAATTTAAAACAATATTAATCATCCTGGGGATGGTTTATGAAATTCTTTTTAAAACTTTATAACCACATAAATTTTCTCTAAAAAATAAATCAAATTTAAAATCTTTTATTAGATTTAAAATAACAATGATTATCCCGAAAGATAATTAATCAAATTTGTAATCTCTTGTATATATCTAAAACAATATTAGTTATTCCAAAAGATAATTAATCAAATTTACAAAAGGATTAATCATATTTTGAATATCATTAACTAAAATGATTAACTAAATTTCCAAAACTCTATTAGTTAAAACAATAAATTGAATTTAACCAATCATTAATTAAAATGGTTAATTAAGTTTCAATATCAATAATTAAATTGATCTAATTAAATTCAACTTTTATTAATCAAAAAGATTAATTAAATTCAAACATCATTAATTAAAATGGTTAATAAATTTAAAATATCATTAATCAAAATGGTTAATGAATTTTAAACATTTACTTTTGAGAAAACACAAGCTCAAGTTCAAACGCACACAAGGGTTTAGAGGATGATATTTAATAAATGACGGTATAGCGGAAATTGTTATAACAACATTTAAATAGTTTAAATAGAATATCTAATTAAATTTCAATCAATCAATCAAATAAATATAACTATCATCCAAGAAATCAAAAATAGTTTATAGCATCATAGATATGCTATAGAAAATTTGGATATGGGTTAACTCATATTTATTTAATTCTCCTTTACTATAACTAAATTTTCTCATATATTTATCCTCTAAATGTATTATCCTACTATTTAGATTATATTAAACAACTTTTTATTAAAAGTTTACTTTTAGCTTAACACCATTAAAAGATAAACTTTTAACTTAACCCTTCAAACGAACACCTTATATTCAAACTGTGAAACTGAATTCACAAGACGTTCGTTCTCAAAGTTCCCTAATTCCTCTTTATCTAACTTATACCATACCAACGAAAATTTCTTATGAACTGTTCAACAACAGTTAATGCTCAAACTGGACGAGCATAACTAATCAAATCCTAAATGATAACAATAAAATATTATCATTTCTAGATAACCAACTCAACTATACAACTATATTAATTTTGAAAATCATTCTTATATATATAATATTCCTAGGTAAAATTATTTCCTTTACCATTTTAAAACAATATTGTATTGGTAGATTTGTTCAAGTGTTTAGTACTATCTATTGATAACGCTGATCAGACGCATCGACCAGAATTCATATACCACTCAATGGATCAAACAACACAATATAAAACATTTTTATAATACTAACAAATATGCACTAAATATATATTTATACTCTTAGACTTATCCTAGAATATTACTAATCCTATCTGTGGAGAGTTTACCCCACCAGGGCTTTGGGGTTTGCTAAACCTAAGCTTTGATACCATCTGTGACAACCCACCTTTCTAACCCCTAGGAATGACGCTTAATACCTCCATGGTATTCATGTTCCATTGCCAAGCATCCGAAAGATAAGTTGTCTCAGGGTAAAATAAAGAACAAAACAAGACAGAATAGATAAACCTCACATTGGAATGGTTACATATAATATAAAATGATATAGTGCAAAAAGCTACTCCTTATAAGGAGTTATTAGAGTTATAAAAAAGTATTACATCTAACAAATTGATAGCTATACATTCTGACTTTTCATTAAATTGATACAAAATATACTTATAATCATACAGCGAAAATAAGTAACTAGATAACTAAGGAGCCTCCTGCTCGTCCGTCATCTTCAAAGAGCTCTAAAGAAAAACCTGCTATTCTCAGACTACTCAAATATAACGAGCACTCGAGAGCTTAAGGAAAATAAAAAATTCGGGTCTGACAAAATGTCTGGTATGAGTAAAACTATGAAGCAAATGGGGTGTATTTAAAGAATAACATGTGGGACTATGCCGCTAACGCGAAATGGATTTTCTCCCACATAAGCAACAACTAAACATAACAAAAATGGAAATGAACAATAGGGAACAAATCCAAACATACATGATGGGCATAATTAGTATAACATTCAAACTTAAAAGAATGGAAATAGTCTAAATAAAAATCCAAACTGGACAGAATAGATAAAACAGGACAACAGTCCAAACTCGATAGAATGAACTAAACAAGATAACAGTCCAAACTCGATAGAATAGACAAAACCAATAATTCAACACGGTGAAGAGTGGTTAACTCTTCCCGTTATAATTAAAGGAAACAGAGTCAAAGGTTCGAATTAAATAAGAAAAATCTCCAATAATGACTAGGAAGGTGCCCCCCTTACCAAAAGTATACCTCTAGAAATATACTTGAGAGCTCCGATGGCTCTCGGAAACCTCCAAGCCGGGACCCGCCAACTGTAATCGAGTATTTCACATCTCATTGCACAAAACCAAATCCAATCTAGAGTGGATGTGAGAATACCCTAATGGGAGCAACCCCATACAGCTTGGCCCCCACTCGCTCTTTGATTTTAGTCATTTCTGACAAAGGATATCTGTAACGATCGCCTTTCTTGAACCGAAAGACGAGCTATTAGGGGTAGAAGAAAAGGAAAGGTACGAAGAAACTAAACAATCACAGAATCTCACCACAAATCAGAACAACATATAATAGATAACATAGAATATTGCATAGTCATTCCCATAATAATAGTACATTAGAGTCATTATAATAAAATTTCAACTGGAAAGTTATACTACCTGCCCATCACAAAATACATAGATCATACATAAACACAGCGAAAATAAATATAATAAGCTACGGTGAAGCCACCTGCTCTAGTTTCTTCAAAATGCTTCCATAAGAAACCAAGATCACTTGGCTACTCATACAAATTTGAGTACCCAAGAGTTTTAGGAATTAAAATAAAACTCCGGGTCAGACATGGGTCTGGTGTGAGTAAACTCAAACAACTTAATTCTTATTTTATAAAACACTTTGAAATCAAAGGAATCCCGTAAGACCACGCCGCACATAATCACGGATGGGATTTTACCTTATGATAACCAAACCACTTTATATAGAAATCCAGTGATATTATTATAATGTCTAGGGTTTTCAAATAAATAGTTCACATAGCCGAAATTGTTACATTAATTAAATTCCAGCATAATAGGTATACAACTAGGACCGAATGCACTTATTAGAATAAGGATTCCATACAATGACTGGGCTACTAGGGTACCGCCCGTCACGGTGCATCTCTAGGTAAAATAACACTGAGGACCTCATAAGGTGCCATACCGATGCTTGCTTGGAAGCTATTGTTGTAGGAGAACTCAACCAAATGCAAATGATCCCATGATCCACCAAAATCCAGAATACACGCCCTTGAGAGATCTTCTAGAATCTGATTCACCCGCTCCGTCTGTCCGTCGGTTTGGGGGTGATATGTTGTGCTTATGCTTAACCTTTTCCAAGGGTTGTTTTCAACACTTCCCAAAAATGACTAGTAAATATGGGGTCTCAATCACTTACAATACTCATAGGAACTCCATGCAACCTGACTAACTCCCTCATAAAAATTCCAGCTAAGGAAGCAGCGGTCCTTGTTGGTTTCATCGGAAGAAAATGTGCGCTCTTCATTAGCTGATCCACGATAACCCATACTCCTTCATTTCTTTTCCTAGTTCTGGGTAAACCATTCCATTATATCATTTCCCATTTCCAATTGAGTATTTCCAAAGGTTGTAATAACCGGCTGTGTCTGATGATCACCTTTTATTTGTTAACAGCACGAACACCTGCTAACAAAGATAGAGATATCTCTCTTCATTCCCTTCCACCAAAACATTTGCTTCATGTCCCTATGCATCTTTGAGACACCTGGATGGATACTCAATTTTGAATGATGGCATTCTAACAAAACTTCCTGCATATGACCGTTGACATTTGATACACAGATTCATCCATTCATCCTTAAAACTCCTTTGCTATCAATCTTAAAACTTGTGCACTGCCCCTCCTCAACCTTCCTGATGATTTCCATTAAGCTCCTATCCATCTTTTGCTTGCTCGTTATCCTTTCGAAGAGAGTCGGGGTAACCTCCAAAAGAGTCAAAACAGCATTCCTTCCGCCACCACATTCGCCTTCCCTGGCATATATAGAATATCCAAGTCATATGCCACCAGAAACTCTAACCATCTCTGTTGCCTCAGGTACAGATCCTTTTGAGTAAAAAGATACTTCATGGATTTATGATCCGTGAAGAGCTCAAATATTTCACCTAATTAAAAAAAGAAAACTTATTCCTAAAATCTCTAATGATTAAAAAGAAACTAAGAGGAATAGAAGGATCCTTACCCAACAAGTAGTGTCTCCACATTTTCAATGCAAAAACAACAGCTAGCAACTCCAAGTCATGCGTAGCATAGTTCTTCTGGTGAGGCTTCAACTGTCTGCTTGCATACGCAATCACTCTACCACGCTGCATCAAAACAGCTCCTAGACCAACACCACACCATCTGTGTAAACCATGAACCCACCACTTCCATCTGAAACAGCCAAAACTGGTGCACGGGTCAATCTTTTCTTTAATTCCAGAAATGCCTCTTCACACTTTGATATCCATATAAACTTCTCCCCCTTCTTCGTCAGCTTAGTCAAATGGGAGGAAATCTTAGAGTAATCCTAAATAAACCTTCTATAGTATCAAGCCAATCCTAAGAAGCTGCGAACCTCGGTAGGAGTCCTCGGTTGCTTCCATTCCTGAACAGCCTCCACCTTCACTGGATTCACTGAGATACCTTCTCTTGTCATGATATGTCCTAAGAATCTTACCTTTGATTTCCAAAAATGGGACATAGAAAATTTCTCCTTCAAGACATGTCTCCACAATGTCTCCAACACCACTTCCAAATGATATTTATGCTCCTCCTCGGATTTGGAGTAGATAAGGATGTCATCAATGTAAAGTAACACAAACTTATTCAGGACATCTCGAAAAACACGGTTCATGAGATCTACAAAATATCCCGACGCATTGGTTAGCCCGAAAGGCATAACCAACCATCCAAAGAAACAATCAGAGCCTCTAAAAGCAGTTAAGGGTATACTATCTTCAGCAAAACCCTCAATTGATGAAATCTAGTAGCAAGATCCATCTGGGAAAATACCGTAGCTCCATGAAATTGATCAAAAAGATCATCGATGCGGGATAAGGGATATTTGTTCCTAATGATCAGCTTATTCAACTCCCTATAATCCATACACAACCTTAAAGATCCATCAGACTTTGCCGCAAATACCACAGCTGATCCCCAACTCGAACGGTTGGGTATATTCAATCCTCTACTCAACAGGTCCTAGGTTTGACTTACCAACTCCTCCCTCTTCCTTGGAGCCATCCTTCGTTTAGGTTGAACCACCGGCCTTGCACTAGGGACCAAGTCAATGCGGAACTCAATCTCATGGTGTAGAGGTAAACTTTTGACTTCTTTGAAAACATCGGGAAAATTCTTAACAATCTCAATAGACCATAAACTCTCCTGGGCTGCTTCAAGGGCATACAAGAAACAACACATATTTATACCTGGTTCCTTACATGGTACTTTAGCCATTCTTCCCAAATTGGTTACTAACGATATAGTTCTTCATTACAATCTAAGACAACTCGGTATTTCGATAACCAATCCATACCAAGAATAATGTCAAATCCTTTAAAGTTTAAGACATACGGGTCGCAAGAAAAGTGATGAGAAATATAGGAAATTGGCACATCTTCACAAATCATATTCGAATGGGTTACGCCACCTATGGGGTTAGACACACACATAGGGTTTTCTACAATACTAGGAATAAGATGAAATTTTCCTACCGATTCACAAGAGATAAAACAATGGGAGGCACCAGTATCAAATAATGCTCGAAGAAAAATACCATTAATTAGTAAGGTATCTTCAAGGACGCCCTTTCCCTTCACATCCATAGAAGTAGATGGTTCATCCTTGATGGCGTACACCTTGGGCTGTTGCACCTTCTTCATGATTGGACAGTCCTTTACCATATGCGCGGGCTGATGGCAATTAAAAAAAAGAGTCTTCTGGATCGTCGGTGAGAAAGGTCCACTTTAAACAAGATAGCTCATTAAACTTAGTCTTATATTCTACCACAGTCGGATCTCCTTGCTTCAAGTCCATAAAGTTGCAGTACATCCGGGTCCTTCCAACTGCCGGTAAGAATTGATCCTCAAAAACTTCTTTAAATCGAGCCCATAAAAACTCGTCTTCTGGAATATTTGCAGTAAGGGAGTCCCAGCAAGCTGCTGCTCCCCCTTGTAGTTGCCATGCTGCTAAAAATCTCTTCTGTTCGTCGGATAAACCAAGACCTTTGAAAATCTTTTCACAAGATCACAACCAAGCTTGCACTTCTATGATAGACTCAGTCCCCTTAAATGGTTTCCCTCCGAGGTTAGTGTAATCCTTGCATAAGGTTGCGAAATTCATTCTCGATTGTTCTGGCGCTGCCTCTTCGTTAATCCGAACTCCTCTAGGATTTGGGGTTCGACCATTTGTAGTTGTAGTGCTACCTGCTCCCTTACCTCGTCTGCCTCTGTTACGCATGTCTTACTACCTGGCATAGTAAGATAATTCTTAGAATACTTGGACGAGATAAATCTTGACAGAAGGGTACTAATCAAACCTAT
This sequence comes from Allium fistulosum, assembly GCA_030737815.1. NCBI lineage: Eukaryota > Viridiplantae > Streptophyta > Magnoliopsida > Asparagales > Amaryllidaceae > Allium > Allium fistulosum. Next base: position 699,313,864 of record CM060904.1, read on the forward strand.
CAGCCGATCTATCAATCAAGGATATATATATATATAATATATGAATGAAAATTACAAATACGCACTCTCGAAGTTGACCCTAACCCAAACCCTATGTATTCGCTCCACCTAGGCTCTGATACCATAATGTAACGACCGCCTTTCTTGAACCAAAAGACGAGCCATTAGGGGTAGAAGAAAAGGAAAGATAAGAAAAAACTAAACAATCACAGAATCTCACCACGAATTAGAACAACATATAATAGATAACATTGGATATTGCATAGTCATTCCCATAATTATAGCATATCAGAGTCATTACAATACAATTTTAACTAGACAATCATACTGCCTGCCCATCACAGAATACATAGATCATACATAAACACAGCGGAAATAAATATAATAAGCTACTATGAAGTCACCTGCTCCAGCTCCCTCAAAATGCTTTCGTAAGAAACCTGGATCACTAGGCTACTCATACAAATTTGAGTACCCAAGAGTTTTAGAAAAGAAAATAAAACTCCGGGTCAGACATGGGTCTGGTGTGAGTAAACTCAAACAACTTAATTCTTATTTTATAAAACACTTTGAAATCAAAGGCATCTCCTAAGACCACGCCACACATAAATACACACGGTTTTTACCTTACGATAACCAAAACACTTTATATAAAAATCTAGTGATATTATTATAATGTCTAGGGTTTTCAAATAAATAGTTCACATAGCTGAAATTGTTACATTAATTAAATTCCAGCATAATAGGTATACAACTAAAACCGAAGGTACTTATTGGGAAACAGATTCCATACAATGGTTGGGCTACTGGGGTACCGCCCGTCACGGTGCATCTCTAGATAAAATAACACCAAGGACCTCGCTTGGATCCCCTGTCAACACAAGACCGACCCACCCCTTGTTGGATAGTACCAAATAAGATCACCTCTCAGTTGGAATCGGCAACTGTACTGAAGCATACATGAATTGATGGTAGGGACTCTAGATAGGGATAACCTTACCCTAATGGGAGCGACCCACTTAGCCTTTCCGCATATCGCCTGTTTTAGTCATTCCCGGTTGATGAGGCCTGAGGCTACATTTACCTTCATTATAGCATTACCACTTGGAATGCTAACATTGCCTTCCATAGTTTAACACAATGTCAGCACTCATCCATACAAGTCGTTCTGGCGATGAACGAACTGAAGGAACTATTTCCACTACACTCGTTTTGGAATCAACCTCAGGGTTAGTAGCAAATAGCCCTTGCACTTCAAAGTCTTTATCTTAGACCTTGCCTTCATTGTTTCCAATTCGAACGTTTATGTCAGTTCGAAGTGGTTTTCGAATAACAACTAATATCCGAGCTCGGTCTCTTCAGACCAACATTCGATAATTTTAAATGGTCAAGTTGTTTATAGTGGACTATTCCACTATTTGGGTGAAAAGATTTACATATGAACATACGTTCCATATGCTTAGATTATCATGACCTGCTTATCGAAATTAACCCCCTTGTATTCATCACCTTCCCGAAGCGCGGTACTTGTGATAAGTACAAGTCGGCTTACTTTCAATAAAACACATCATCGTTTTATTACAACTACTTTAATTCTTTTGGCTACTTAATAGGAGGGACAAGAGATCCTTGGTTTTAAAACAGTTCACTTAAAAATACAATTGATTAAAAATAAATAACCGATGGTGTTTTAAAAGAAACCGTAAAAACAAATAAACTTTAATTAAATCATAGTTTAAACTCAATTAAACCATAATTAATCTTAATTAAATCAAAATTTAATCATCAATAATCCAAATTTTATTTATAATTAAACCCCAATTATATTAATTAATTAACATTTATTTGAGAAATTAAACCCTCATTAAGTGGATAATTAACCTTTAATTAAATAATAATTAGTTAAATGATTAAATCTAATTAAATAATTAATTAAATAAAATAAAATTAATTCCCTTTTACCTTAATTAATAATTATTTAAAACTTACTTAATTAAAAATAATTAACTTAGTTAATAATTTCTCAAACTCTAATTATTTAACCTAATTTATTAATAATTACCCAAATTAATTTAAATTAAATAAATTATTAAATATTAAAAAATTAAAATTTTGACTTACTTAATTATTTCAAAATGAGTTTTCAAAAACAATCCAAAAGAAAACACTTAAAACTTGAAATCGTGAAATTTTCCGGACTACATCCATAGCGACTATCGTTATGTGCTCAATTCGCTAGAATTGATTTCTAAGTGAAATCTTCACTTTAACTCTAGCTACTACATCTTTAAAAACAAAAACGGAAAAGTTTTGAAAACTTAAAACAAAGGTAAAAACTTGGAAAAAAACATTTTCAAAAATCCAAAGCTAAAGAAAATAGCTTTCGTTTTCAAATCGGATCTCAAGTTCTTTGCAACTTTTCAAAGTGCAAATTTCACACCATTTACATCATATACACATGGTTTTGTTCTCATACACATACTACCATAATATTATATCCAATATCACATATCTATATCCATATACATATCCAAACATACCAACATATCAACCAATCACCAAATCCAAGTTCAAACATAAACATATCATCACATGCCATAAATACGACATGATAATTCAACATAAAAATCACCATATTTTCACAACATATAATCCATCAAAATCAAGTTAAATTCTTTTCCAAAAACAAAAGTTTTACTCATCGAAAAATTTCTAAATCAAAGCAACTTTTGTCGGATCTTGAAAACGCTTTCGAAACTTGCTAAAATAAAACTTTTGGACCCTTGAACACTTGAATTGGGCTCGAGCAATTGGGCTTGGCCTAGGCCTTGTCGGGTACCGTCTTGGGATGTTTGGGCTTGGTTCCTGATGGTTTTGGGTGATGGAGTGTTGTATTTTGGAAGAGGAGATGTTGTAGGAGATGTAGAAGTGGTTTTGTGAATAAAAGAGGAGATTTTAGCCAAAAGATGTGATTTTTCTTGTTTTAGATTTTATGAAGAGGAGGCCATGGCTATGTTATCTTAAGATCTTAGGAAAATGAAATGAAGAAGGAGGTTGTAAAATGAAAAATATGAAGATAAAGGTGTATATATAGGCTTAGGATTTGATTAAAATAATAATACGTGATTTATATTAAAATATATGTATGCATGCATTGTTATACCTCCTCCCTCCATTCAAAACCGTTCATACCACCCCCTCCCTATGCTTTCCACTATTCATGTCATACTTTTGTGTCCTAGTTTTGAAAAAAGTGAGTATTTATATATATATATTCCTTTATAAAATATTTTCTTTTATCCTTATATATATACACTTAAAAGAGAGCATATACATGCACATGTACATATGTATTTATCATGTTAAAATGGTTTGTATTATGTGCATGTATGTTTAACATAGTGTTATGACCTTTAAAACAACTTTTAACCAATGAAAAATTGATATTTCGGAAAATAACTTCCGGTCACATTTTCTATTTTTCTATGAACTATATATTTTGGTAAACAAATTTTAAAATGATTTTATCATCATTAATTACTATTTATAATAGTTTTATTTATTAATAAAAATCCATTTATTAATTATTTAAAATATAATTAAATATTCATTTAAATAGCAATTAATTTCTAGGTCGTTACACTCTTCCCCCTTTAAAAGAATTTCGTTCCGAAATTAGCAATCAAGGAAATAATTTAAACTTCGCAAAAATACCAAATGTTCATATCATAAACACATACAAATACATACGCTAACATCCATAGAAAACAAACATACACTATACATACAATCTACGACTAGCTATCCTAACATCAACTCGGGATAGGCTTCTCTTATACAATCCGCCATCTTCCAAGTGCAGTCTGTAGGATCCTCGCTCCACTGAATTTTAACTAGTCGCACCACCTTGTTACACAACCTCTTTTTATCATGATCCACAACATAAGCTGGATGTCTAACAACTGTCAGGTTTGGTTCTATTTCCAATTCCTCTTGAACCGATGGCTCCATAATCAAAGATGTGTCAGGAACATATTTCCTCAAATGAGACATGTGGAACACATTATGAATGCCTGCCAATCTTTCTAGCAACTCGACCCTATAAGCAAGCGATCCGATCCTCTCAAGAATACGGAAGGGTCCAACATACCTTGGAGCTAACTTCAATCTAACAGCTCCTCTTATTGGTGGAATCTTTACGAACACCAAGTCTCCAACTATAAATTCCAAATCCCTCCGCCTCTTATCCGCATAACTCTTTTGGCAACCTTGAGCCTCCTTCGTCCTTTTCTTAATTACTACAACTTTCTCTGTAGCCTCTCGGATCATGTTTGGTCCAAGAACAAATCTATTTCCCATCTCAATCCAACATGCTGGTGACTTGCACGGTCTTCCATACAAGGCTTCATAAGGTGTCATCTCGATGCTTACATAGAAGCTATTGTTGTAGGAGAACTCAACCAAATGCAAATGATCCTCCCATGATCCACCAAAATCCAGAATACACGCCCTCAAGAGATCTTCTAGAATTTGATTCACCCACTCCGTCTGTCCGTCGGTATGGGGGTGATATGTTGTGCTTAAGCTTAATCTTTTCCAATGGTTGTTTACAACGCTTCCCAAAAATGACTAGTAATTACGGGGTCTCGATCACTTACAATACTCATAGGAACTCCACGCAACCTGACTATCTCCCTCATAAAAATTTCAGCTAAGGAAGCAGCGGTCCTTGTTGGTTTCACCGGAATAAAATGTGCGCTCTTCGTTAGCCAATCCACGATAACCCATACTCCTTCATTTCCTTTCCTAGTTCTGGGTAAACCATCGATAAAATCCATTGATATCATTTCCCATTTCCAATTGGGTATTTTCAAACGTTGTAATAATCCGGCTGTCTTCTGATGATCATCTTTTATTTATTGATAGCACAAACACCTGCTAATAAAGATAGAGATATCTCTCTTCATTCCCTTCCACCAAAACATTCGCTTCATGTCCCTATGCATCTTTGAGGCACCTGGATGGATACTCAACTTTGAATGATGGCATTTTGACAAAACTTCCTGCTTAAGACCGTTGACATTCGATGTAACAACCCTGTATTTTACAAATATTTTAAATTGATTTTTTTCTTCAGATTCAAAAGCTTTATTTATGAAAAAGAATAAATTTTGTTATTTTAAATATAAACTTTGATTTTGATGTGGATTAGAATTCCAAATATGACTAAATTTAATATTTCCAAAAAGAGTGAATTTTGGTTAAAATAGTCAAACTTTGACTTTTAAATTTAAATTTTAAATATTTGAAATTATAAATTTTATCTTTTATTATGAAAATAGATTTAATAACATGAATATTGCGTTTTGTTTCGTTGAAAACGGAGTTAAAATGTAAAAGTTATGTACATTTCAATTTTGAGTATAAACTGTTTATTTAACAATTTTGTCTATTTTAAATTGTATAAATTACTCTTTCTTTCTTATATTTTGTTTTAATATGTGTTAATATGTTTTTTTATGTATATTTTGTCTTTTTATATTTTTAAAATGATAATAGAATTTTTCCAAAATTTACTGTATTTATTTTTCATTTTTAAAGGCTGTTTTTCCTATTTTCTGCTATTTTCTTCATTAAAAATTATATGTAAATTAAATTTTAAATATTTATTTTGTGAATATATTTTTATTTTATGTTATTATTTATGTTTAAAAATATATTACAAGCTCATATGAATTTTCTAAAATTATTTCATTCAGTTTCAAATTTTCTAGTCTAGTTCACTGTTTTAGCTATTTTCCTTAATTTGACTTTATATAATTAATAAATATTATATATATTTCTATATTCTGTTAAAAATTTCGAAATTTCATCTGATAATAATATTATTTCAGTAATGTAAACTTATATAATTAATTAAAGGTAAATTGAAAGCGTTTGTGACTTTCTATTTCCAATGACTTTTGATTTTCCCACCTTTTCACATTTTAACTTACTTTTACAAATCAATTAACCATAACTACACACATACTTCAGCTGCCTACCTCCATTCTTCATTCACGTACATCATTTCTCATCTCATTTATAAAAAAAATTCGGCCATCATCCTCTTGTTCAAGTTTGGTAAAAACTTCTTTTCCTTTTCTACTTTTATTGTCTTTTTCTTATGAAATTGCACTTGATCTCCTTGGCCATAGGATCGGCCATGCTCCTCTCCAGCCCATGCCACCACCACCATCACCTGAGCACGCCACCAGCACCTCCTCCCCACTGACCATCCCCAGCCGTGCCACCCTAGGTGGTAGCTCCTTCACCAAATCCACAAAACTCCAACATTTTGACCTAGCCGAGCACAAGCTTCCACCTACTCCACTTCCACCACCCATAGCCGCCACCTACTCCACCTCCAGCACCACCTGGACCCTATGCCACGTCATCACCTTGGGCCCCACTCCTCTGGCCGTGACCATAGCAGCCTTGGCCGAGCCCTATTTGGCTTGAAACTTGTGATGTTATTAGTTGTAATACCTTGTTGTGTTGATGTTCCATCTCCATAACTTTTGCCATCAACAAACTCATGGTAGGCCGAACTTAGCAACCCAGACCTGACCCAAAATCATTGCCTTAGACCTGTACTTCACCTCTGGCCGAGCCTATGGAGAGTCGTAATCAAGTGCAAAGCATTCCAGCTTGGTTTTATAAAGTTATTTCTAGCATAGTTTATCGTAGTTTTGGTTTGAAACCTCACCATTGTTTGTATTGTTTTGTCTTATGTATCCGAGGAGTTAACCTTGTCTCTCCCACACTCATCATCATCATGGCTGAGAAAATGAACCCCTTGTTCGAGCTTTTGAATGGTTTGAGCATGGTCAAGTAATCTATTCCGTTGTTGCTTCTTATCTTCATTGTCTCAACATTGTTTGCGTTGAATATTTATGTGTATATTGTCTTGTTTGGTTATTGTTTACAAGAAAAATATCAAGGCTCTCCATTCATTCAAATCAAAAGTCATGCTATATCGTGCTTGTTGTGCTTTCTGGAATCTATTCTGTGTGTTTTGATCGCTAATCTCCAGCTTTAACAGGTGAGTTATTCTCACCAGATAATATGTACCTATATAACTGATAAACCGACACCATTTGAATCTGTAATGTATATTATCATGTTATATATGCTTATATTATTATCATATGATGTTCACACCTGTCATTACACCTGTTATATCATATGTTACTGTAGTTTTATGTTATTCTGTTTATTTATATCAGTTTATCACATTGCAAGTTCCCTGTAGACTAGAATCATTATGGGTTGAAATGATACATACCCGAACGGACTTTAGAATAAGGGAATATCGTTATGGGCTGAAATGATAGGCCTGAGCGGTTTTCAAAGTCATTCATTTAACTTGGGATTGCGGGTTTGAAATGATATAACCCGGATTTTTCTTTTTTTAAAACTGCGGGTTGAAATGATACATATCTATATCACTTGACCTAGGTTAGAAAACTATATACAGGCCCGTGGTTATTTTATAAAGTGTTTTGGATGATTTTAAGTATTTTTAAAAATATAAATTTATGAAATTTGATTTAAATAGATTTTTAAATGTTTTAAAATAAAGAAATTATGATTTTTCTATGAGTAAAAATGTAATTAATGAATGGTTAAATTGGATTATTGAAATATAACTTAAGTTTGGAATTTGGAATTTTGGTTAAAAATGATATTTAAGTTATATGAATAAAATGGAAATTTAATTATATTTGGAAAATGGTAAATTATGATAATTTGATTAAATTTGAATTTAAGTGATTTATTAAAGTATTATTGATTTTTCTATGAATTTAAGTGGTTAAATAAATGAATGTTTAAAAGTGATCTTTTAAAATATAACTTGACTTGGAAATGTGAAATTTGGTTTTAATTAAAGGTTTAAGTTAATTAAATAAAATTGGAAATTTAGTTAAATTTGTGAAATGGTAATTTAAATTTGAAGTGTTAAGTTTATTTGTTGAAATGTGAAGAATTGGAAACTTTTACACTTAAATTTATTAAGTAAATTGTTGAAAATTGGATTTAATTATAAGAAATTTATTGTGAAAAAGATATATGTTAAATGATATGTAAATGAACATTTTAAATGTTAAAATATGATTTTTTGCTGGAAATACACTAACACCTGAAATCTACTTTTAATAGCATTCAGAAATGCTATAGATTCTGTTTTGAACTAAAATTGTGTAAAAAGAGCTATTAAAGCATTTCTGAAATGCTGTAGTTGCCGTAATTGAACTTATAGGCTAATATTGAACTCAGGCCTATTATAGCATTCTCTGGAAATGCTATAATGGTCTGCAGTCTTTGATGAAACCAAATTTATCCCTTGTTTTGAAATCTGAACTACCGCAGCACTTCTGAAATGCTGTCTTTTCTGTTTTTGAACTATAATTCAACTAAAACTGAGTTTTAACAGCAGTTTTAAGTGCTGTCTTTGCTGAATTAAAAATGTTTTCAAATATAACTTATAGTAGTTATTTTTAAATGCTGTGAAATGTTGAAATTTTAATAATTAGGGTTTTTGACTTAGTAAACGAACTCAGAATGGTTTGAAACTTTGGAAATTGAATACTTGATTTGGAAGTATAATAATTACACTTTTAAAAGGGTTAAATGAATTATTTTGATTGAAATATAAACTATTTAAAGGTGATTTAAAATGATAGTGAATGAATGATATCTTTGAATTTAAAAGGTATTTAAAAGTTGAATATTTGGATTTGAACTGATATGATATTTTATTATATTAAAATGGTTTGAAATGAAGTTGGAAAGATATGATATTTTGATATATTGAAATGAATTGAAATGAAGTTTTGGAAAGATATGATATTTTAATATATTGAAATGGTTTGGAATTGATTTAATCTTCATTTTGATAAAGATTGGGTTTGGAAATGAGATTTTATTTTAAAAAGTATATATATTTTTAAAATGACCACGGTGTTATAATAACGTTGGTTGTTAAAGAGACCGGGATCGGATATGGACATACTCTCTGTCGATACCGAAAACCACTTTGACAACTGTGTAAGCGGTGGAGTTCCAGAATGAAGTAGGATGGTGGCGACGATCCTAAGGTATATACGTGGACCCAACTCCCGTGAGTTGGCATAAGGTGGTTAAAACAGGAGCGATTGACGGACCAATGAAGTAGCACCTCTGGTCGAACACACTTCTTCGATACCATTCTATTACTTGTGATTGATTTGGTGGCCACCCTTGATTTGGGAGTGTTGTTCGAGGTGGGCGGTAGTGGCTGCTATGCGTCACCACTAGTCCGGATGCGTAATTGGTATATCTACCCTGGCATTGCCTAGTTGTGCCGTGTCACCTACCATATCGAGCTTTACTACGATTTTAATTTTTAAGATCCGACCGCGTTAAGGCTCTCCATCCCCTTAACGCTATTTTCTATATGATTATACTTTACTGATTAGACACTACTGTATATAGCGTATATTACTATATAGTAAATAGTTTAACGGATCCTTAGAGGATGGGCAGTCCCAAGCATCTTCTAAGTTACTTGTACCTTTACTACAGTTCACTTGAGTTGGTTTACATTGTATAAGTATGTATGTCCTGACTCAAGTGTTTTGTGTTTTGCTTTACGCTCAGGTCAGACTGAGTGATATAGCATTAGAGACTCACCTTTGGAGCTGGAGTTTTGCTTTGAAGATCCAGATATCTATTCATCTTGTTATCCAGTTGATTCCAGTTGTATTCTGAGTTGTACCTGATTATCATACTGTTACTCCTGTTGTATCTTGGTATTCCTATTGTATCTAAATTAACTCTGATGTATTTATATAGTAGCTTCATGAACTACTATCTCTTTTATTTCCGCTGCATTATATTACTCTGTGTCTATGATCTGAGATTTTATTTACTGTATATGATGAATTTGCCAAATTTTTATTTACAATGCGATATTTTAAGCAATTCAAGTCCGACATGTGCGGATGCGAATGGTTGAAAATATCGGGTCGTTACATTCGATACACAGATTTGTCCATTCATCCTTAAAACTCCTCTGTTATCAATCTTAAAACTTATGCACTGCCCCTCCTCAACCTTCCTGATGATTTCCATTAAGCTCCTAACCATCTTTTTCTTACTCGCTATCCTTTCGAGGAGAGTCGGGGTAACCTCCAAAAGAGTCAAAATAGCATTCCTGCTCAAGGCATCCGCCACCACATTAGCTTTCCTTGGCACATACAGAATATCCAAGTCATAAGCCGCCAGAAACTCTTACCATCTCTATTGCCTCAGGTTCAGATCCTTCTGAGTAAAAAGATACTTCAAGGATTTATGATCCGTAAAGAGCTCAAATTTTTCACCTAATTAAAGAAAGAAAACTTATTCCTAAAATCTCTAAAGATTAGAAAGAAACTAAGAGGAATAGAAGGATCCTTACCCAACAAGTAGTGTCTTCACATTTTCAATGCAAAAACAACAGCTAGCAACTCCAGGTCATGCATAGCATAGTTCTTCTCGTGAGGCTTCAACTGCCTATGCATATGCAATCACTCTACCATGCTGCATCAAAAAAGCTCCTAGACCAACACCACACGCATTTATGTAAACCATGAATCCACCACTTCCATCTGGAACAGCCAAAACCGGTGCACTGGTCAATCTTTTCTTTAATTCCAGAAATGCCTCTTCACACTTTGAAGTCCATATAAAATTCCCCCCTTCTCCGTCAGCTTAGTCAAATGGGTGGAAATCTTAGAGTAATCTTGAATAAACATTCTATAGTATCTAGCCAATCCTAAGAAGCTGCGAACCTCTGTAGGAGTCCTCGGTTGCTTCCATTCCTGAACAGCTTCCACCTTCACTGGATCTACTGAGATACCTTCTCCTGTCACGATATGTCCTAAGAATCTTACCACCGATTTCCAAAAATGGCACTTAGAAAATTTCGCCTTCAGGACTTGTCTCCTCAATGTCTCCAACACCACTTCCAAATGATATTTATGCTCCTCAGATTTGGAGTAGATAAGGATGTCATCAATGTAAACTAACACAAACTTATTCAGAACATCTCGGAAAACACGATTCATGAGATCTACAAAATATCCCGACGCATTGGTTAGCTCGAAAGGCATAACCAACCATCCAAAGAAACAATCAGGGCCTCTAAAAGCAGTTAAGGGTATATTATCTTCAACAAAACCCTCAATTGATGAAATCCAATAGCTAGATCCATCTAGGAAAATACTGTAGCTCCATGAAGTTGATCAAAAAGATCATTGATGCAAGGTAAGGGATATTTTTCCTAATGGTCAGCTTATTCAACTCCCTATAATCCACGCACAACCTTAAAGATCCACCAGACTTTGCTGCAAATACCACAGCAGATCCCCAACTCGAACGACTAGGTCTAATCAATCCTCTACTCAATAGGTCCTGGGTTTGACTTACCAACTCCTCCCTCTTCCTTGGAGCCATCCTTCGTTTAGGTTGAACCACCAACCTTGCATCAAGGACCAAGTCAATGCGGAACTCAATCTCACGGTGCAGAGGTAAACTTTTAACTTCTTTGAAAACATCAGGAAAATTCTTAACAATCTCAATAGACCCTAAACTCTCCTGGGCTGCTTAAAGGGCATACAAGAAACTACACATATTAATACCGGGTTCCTTACATGGTACTTTAGCCATTCTTCCCAAATTGGTTACTAATGATATAGTTCTTTCATTACAATCTAAGACAGCTCCATATTTCGATAACCAATCCATACCAAGAATAATGTCAAATCCTATAAAGTCTAAGACATACGGGTCGTAAGAAAAGTGATGAGAAATATGGAAAATTGGCACATCTTCACAAATCATATTCAAACAGGTTACGCCACCTATAGGGTTAGACACACACATAGGGTTTCCTACAATACTAGGAATAAGATGAAATTTTCCTACTAATTCACAATAGATAAGACTATGGAGATACCAGTATGAAATAATGCTCGAAGAGAAATACCATTAATCAGTAAGGTACCTTCAAGGACGCCCTTTCCCTTCACATCCATAAAAGTAGATGATTCAACCTAGATGGCGTACACCTTGGGCTACTGCACCTTCATGATTGGACAGTCCTTTACCATATGCCTGGGCTGATGGTAATTAAAACAAAGAGTCTTCTGGACCATTGGAGGGATAGGTCCACCTTGTTGTTGCTGCTTTGGAACTTCACGATTCGGACAATACCTAGCAATATGTCCTTTCTGCTTATAAATATAACAACCACTATCCTTAGGCTTGCCTCCTTGACCTTCTCCCTGCTTCCCTTTTCCTTGCTTCTTCCAATTTGGATTGAACTTCCTCTTGTTAGAACCGTTTCCACTTGTATTTCCACTAGGCGCTAGAGGAGTAGACTTTTTCTTTTCCAAGGTCTCGTACCTCAGAGCCATATCAACTAGATCCACAAAAGTACCATTAACATAAGCAGTCATCTTCTCATGGTATTCCTTCCTCATACCCAAGACAAACATCTCATTCCTCTTCAATGGGGTGCCGATCAATTCCGGTCCAAAACAAGAAAACTCATTAAACTTAGTCTCATATTCTACCACAGTCAGATTTCCTTGCTTCATGTCCATAAAGTTGCGGTACATCCAGGTCCTTCCATCTGCCGGTAAGAATTGATCCTCAAAAAATTCTTTAAATCGAGCCCATGAAAACTCGTCTTCTAGAATATTTGCAGTAAGGGAGTCCCACCAAGCTGTTGCTCCCCCTTATAGTTGCCATGCTGTTAAAAATCTCTTCTGTTCGTCGGATAAACCAAGACCTTTGAAAATATTTTCGCAAGATTGCAACCAAGCTTGCACTTCCATGATAGACTCAGTCCCCTTAAATGGTTTCCCTTCGAGATTAGTGTAATCCTTGCATAAGGTTGCGAAATTCATTCTCGGTTTCTCTGGCGCTGCCTCTTCGTTAATCTGAACTCCTCCAGGATTTGGGGTTCGACCATTTGTAGTTATAGTGCTACTTGGTCCCCTACCTCGTTTGCCTCTGTTACTCATGTCTTACTACCTGGCATAGTAAGATAATTCTTAGAATACTTGGATGAGATAAATATTGATAGAAGAGTACTAATCAAACCTATCGGCTGATCTATCAACCGAGGATATATATATATATATGAATGAAAATTACAAATACGCACTCTCGAAGTTGACCCTAACCCAAAGCCTAAGTATTCGCTCAACCTAGACTCTGATACCACAATGTAATGACTGCCTTTCTTGAACCGAAAGACGCGCCATTAGGGGTAGAAGAAAAGGAAAGATAAGAAGAAACTAAAAAATCACAGAATCTCACCACAAATCAGAATAACATATAATAGATAACATATGATATTACATAATCATTCCCATAATAATAGTATATCAGAGTCATTACAATACAATTTCAACTGGACAATTATATCGTCTGCCCATCACAAAATACATAGATCATACATAAACACAGCGTAAATAAATATAATAAGCTACGGTGAAGCCACCTGCTCCAGCTCCTTAAAAATGCTTCCGTAAGAAACCCGGATCACTTGGCTACTCATACAAATTTGAGTACCCAAGAGTTTTAGGAAAGAAAATAGAACTCCGTGTCAGACATGGGTCTGGTGTGAGTAAACCCAAACAACTTAATTCTTATTTTATAAAACACTTTGAAATCAAAGGCATCTCGTAAGACCACACTACACATAAATACGGACGGGTTTTTACCTTACGATAACTAAAACACTGTGTATAGAAATCTAGTGATGATATTATAATGTCTAGGGTTTTCAAATAAATAGTTCACATAGCCAAAATTGTTACATTAATTAAATTCTAACACAATAAGTATACAACTACGACCGAAGGCACTTATTGGGAAATGGATTTCATACAATGACTGGGGTACCGTCCGTCACGGTGCATCTCTAGATAAAATAACACCGAGGACCTCGCCTGGATCCCTTGCCAACACAAGATTGGCCTACCTCTTGCTGTATAGTACCGAATAAGATCACCCCTCGGTTGGGATTAGCAACCGTACCGAAGCATACATGAATTGATAGTAGGGACTCTAGATAGGGATAACCTTACCCTAATGGAAGCGACCCACTTAGCCTTGTTGCATCTCCCATGTTTTAGTCATTCCAGGTTAATGAGGCCTGAGGCTACGTTTACCTTCATTATAGCATTGCCCCTTGGAATGCTAACATTGCCTTCCATAGGTTGACACAATGTCAACACTCATCCATACAAGTCGTTCAAGTGATGAACGAATCGAAGGCACTATTTCCACTACACTCGTTTTGGAATCACCCTTAGGATTAGTAGCAAATAGCCCTTGCACTTCAAAGTCTTTATCTTGGACCTTGCCTTCACTGTTTCCAATTGTTAGTTCGAAGTGGTTTTTGGATAACAACCAATATCCGATCCCGGTCTCTCCAAACCAACATTCGATAATTTTAAATGGTCAAGTTGTTTATAGTGGACTGTTCCACTGACAGGGTGAAAAGATTTACATATGAACATACGTTCCATATGCTTAGATTATCATTACCCGCTTATCGAAATTAACCCCCTTATATTCATCACCTTCCCGAAGCACGATATTTGTGATATGTACAAGTCGACTTACTTTCAATAAACGCATCATCGTTTTATTACAACTACTTTAATTCATTTGGTTACTTAATATGAGGGACGAGAGATCCTTGGTTTTAAAACAATTCACTTAAACACTGTGCAGTTAAAGCGCTCGGCAGATTCAATGCGGCGGAGGTGCAAAAAGTCATAGCGGGGATACAACGAGGATATGGCGGGATATAGCGGATGCCTCTAAAATAGCATATAATGTTTTTTTCAAATATATAAATGGTATTTAAATGAAAAACTAACATTCAATTGAATTATAATTAGTACATAAATAATTTTAAATAAAAACATGTGCGAATATACTTTAAATAAACGTAAAACTATTATATAACATAATTGAACTTAGTTGAATATTAAAGTATTTTAATTTCTAAAAATACATTAGAAATTCAATAAAATAAATTAATTTCATAATTTTTATAATGTATAAATGTCATTTTTCAATTCATTTTAAAAAAAGTTATAGCGAAAATAGCGGGAATAACGGGATATAGTGAAAATAGCGGAGCTTAAAGCGGAAAGGCTATATTTGAGGCTATATGGAAAAATCGTAGCGGTAGAAATCCGCTATGAGATATAGCGGGGTTATAGCGGGGTAATAGCGAGGCATTAGCTATACAGCTTAAACAAGACAATTGGTTAAAAATAAATAACCGATGGTGTTTTAAAAGAAACCTTAAAAACAAATAAACTTTAATTAAATCATAAGTTTAACTCAATTAAACCTTATTTAATCTTAATTAAATCCAAATTTAATCATTAATAATCCAAATTTTATTTATAATTAAACCCTAATTATACTTTAATTAATTAACATTTATTTGAGAAATTAAACCCTCATTAAGTAGATAATTAACCTTTAATTAAATAATAATTAGTTAAATAATTAACTCTAATTAAATAATTAATTAAATAAAATAAACTTTATTAAATAAAATTAATTCCCTTTTACCTTAATTAATAATTATTTAAAACTTACTTAATTAAAAATAATTAACTTAGTTAATGATTTCTCAAACTCTAATTATTTAACCTAATTACTTAATTAATTAATAATTACTCAAATTAATTTTCAAAAACAATCCAAAACAATCCAAAAGAAAACACCTAAAACTTGAAATCGTGAAATGAGTTTTCAAAAATGAGTTTTCAAAAACAATCCAAAAGAAAACACCTAAAACTTGAAATCGTGAAATTTTCTGAACTACATCCATAACGACTATCGCTATGTGCGCAGTTCGCTAGAATTGATTTTTAGGTGAAATATTCACTTTAATTATAGCTACTACATCTTTAAAAACAAAAACGGGAAAGTTTTGAAAACTTAAAACAAAGGTAAAAACTTGGAAAAAAACATTTTCAAAAATCCAAAGCTAAAAAAATAGCTTTTATTTTCAAATTGGATC
Organism: Allium fistulosum; assembly: GCA_030737815.1. Lineage (NCBI taxonomy): Eukaryota > Viridiplantae > Streptophyta > Magnoliopsida > Asparagales > Amaryllidaceae > Allium > Allium fistulosum. Next base: position 699,329,990 of record CM060904.1, read on the forward strand.
TCAAGTTCTTTGCGACTTTTCAAGGTGCAAATTTCACAACATTTACATCATATACACATGGTTTTGTTCTCATACGCATACTACCATAATATTATATCCAATATCACATATCCATATCCATATACATATCCAAACATACCAACATATCAACCAATCACCAAATCCAAGTTCAAACATAAACATATAATCACATGCCATAAATACGACATGATAATTCAACATAAAAATCGCCATATTTTCACAACATATAGTCCATCAAAATCAAGTTAATTTCTTTTCCAAAAACAAAAGTTTTACTCACCGAAAATTTTTCTGAATCGAAGCAACTTTTGCCGGATCTTGAAAACGCTTTCGAAACTTGCAAAAATAGAACTTTTGGACCCTTGAACACTTGAATTGGGCTCGAGCAATTGGGTTTGGGCTTGGCCTAGGCCTTGTTGGGTACCGTCTTGGGATGTTTGGGCTTGGCCCTGATGGTTTTGGGTGGTGGAGTGTTGTATTTTGGAAGAGGAGATGTTGTAGGAGATGTAGAAGTGGTTTTGTGAATAAAAGAGAAGATTTTAGCCCAAAGATGTGATTTTTCTTGCTTTAGATTTTATGAAGAGGAGGCCATGGCTATGTTATCTTAAGGTCTTAGGAAAATGAAATGAAGAAGGAGGTTGTAAAATGAAAAATATGAAGATAAAGTGGTATATATAGGCTTAGAATTTGATTAAAATAATAATAAGTGATTTATATTAAAATATATGTATGCATGCATTGCCATACCTCCTCCCTCCACTCAAAACCGTTCATACCACCCACTCCCCATTCTTTCCACTATTCATGTCATGCTTTTGTGTCCTTGTGTTGAAAAAGGTGAGTATTTATATATGTATATATATTTTTCCTTTATAAAATATTTTCTTTTATCCTTATATATATACATTTAAAAGAGAGTATATACATGCACATGTACATATGTATCTATCATGTTAAAATGGTTTGTATTGTGTGCATGTATGTTTAACATAGTGTTATGACCTATAAAACAACTTTTAACCAATGAAAAATCGATATTTTAGAAAATAACTTCCGGTCACATTTTCTATTTTTCTATGAACTATATATTTTGGTAAACAAATTTTGAAAACGATTTTAACATCATTAATTACTATTTATTTATTAATAAAATTCCATTTGTTAATTATTTAAAATATAATTAAATATTCATTTAAATAGTGATTAATTTCTAGGTTGTTACAATATCAAAGCTCAATGGAGCAACACATCATCTTAAAATAACGTCAATAAAGAAGCTGAAGTAACCGATAGTTGAAAAACCAACTACCAAAGATATAAAATGATCATACGTGGAAGTTATGTCTTGTATACCTATCACCACTCATCGAATTTCAACTTGTACTATTTCTTGGTTAACAATAATATCAGACAAGTCAAGGTAGTGTTACCTCAAAGTCATGTCACACGATTATTCTTAACTTTCAAAATAGCAACAAATCTATTTCTTCGACATTTAGCGCTAAGTATACAAATAAATCATTTCCATATAAGTGAATCGCTTTACGAAAATTAATTCATTTCCATAAACGAATCAAACTTTTTAAAAAAAACCCAAATTCGTATTTGGCCTCACATTATAAGTATTAGCTTTAAAATACTTTGTTAAAAGAGTTTACTAACTTCAAAACATCAATTTAAAAAGGATTTATTAACTTAAAACATCCTTATTATATTGATTAATTAACTTTAAACTTCATCGCACAATTTGATTTTTAGACTTCAAATGTCTTTAAATAATAAAAAGGATAAACCACTTTTAAACCTTGTTAATTCAACCAATTAGTAAAGTATAATTTATTAAGTTAATAAATAATTAATTATCATTATTTAAAATGATTAACAAAGTCAAAAGATCCTTGTTACTTTGATAAATTCACTTCGAAACTTCATAAATTGAGTTGATAATTAACTCCAATAACCTTTAATGGAAAAGGGAAAATCACCTTTAAAACATCATTAATTCAATTAATTAATAAATTTAAATATAATTAATTAAATTAAATTAATAATTAATTAATTCTTGTTATTTAAAAATGATTCATTAATTATAAACACCAATAAAGGAAAGATTAATTAAATTTAAAACAAGTTGATAAATTTTGAAAATCATTTATTAATTTTTTTATTAATTTAAAAGCATCATTAGCAATTTGATTAATTAACTTTAATTCATCATTATTGAATGATTAATTATCCTTAAACATCATTAAATAAAATGATTAATTAAATTTGAACATCATTAAATAAAATGATTAATTAATTTAAATAATCATTAACTAGGTAATTAGTTAAATTTAAAACACATCATTAACTAAGTAATCAGTTTACCTTAATTATTAATTAAGTAATTAATTAATTAAATAATCATTATTAAAATAATTAATTATTTTTCTTTTTTCTTTTTTTGAAAACATCACTAATCAAAAACTTGCTTAACTTGTAAAATAATTTCAAGCATGATAATGAAACCAAACGGTTTCGATAAAAGATAATTTTTCGGAAGTGCCGATATATCGACTATCGCTATACGGGCAGTTCGGCAAACAAACTTGACGCAGCGTATTAAACAAAACAATCTTCAATCGGTGAAAGTAGCAATCGATGGATTGATGAATACTGAAATGCCCGAATTCGTTGATCCGAAGATACCGAATTCTAGCTATCCCGAACTCGTTGATCGCGCACGATACCGGGTTCAAAGATCTTCAATTCTTCAAGCGTTGATCAAGCGCACTTGATTCCGCGAATCGGCTTCTGCAATCGTTGAATCGAGCGCACTCGATTAACCGAAAGAGGAGATAGGAGATTACACTCAACTACCAATTTGAATGAAAGCACAAAGCTAACAAAAGAGAATTTTATTCAAAAATCAACAACCTTTTACAAATGACTCAACTTGCCTATTTATAGGCTACAACACAAATCTAGAAAATTACATAAGTCTTAAGTCGTTTCCGACTCATCACCTACGACCTACGACTCAACATAAGTCGTACACGACTTATCAGTTTACAATGCAAATGTCACGACTTACGACTTATACAAAACGACTTAGCAAGATATACAAAATAACAACTACAACAAACAACACATTAGTACATAGCGACTTAACAATGCCGCGAGTTAACAGATGACGACCTATCAAAGCAACACAACAGCATCTTCCTGCGACTTAAGAATCAATGGTTTAGATTAACTCGGCATAAGATTCAACGGCATCCAGAGCTTCAGCGACTCAAAAACCTACGGCATTCCAGATCAACGTCTTAAGGAAATCAAAGGCAGAGATTAACTCGGCAGAAGAATCAATGGTTTCCATCTTCACGCGACTTAAGCGGGTTTGCTTTTAAACTGTGCGACTTAACTAAGTCGTAACTCGCTTCCGACTTAACTCCTTCCTTAAGTCGTAACCGACTTAACACTTCCTCGATTCGAACCACTCCTTCTCTGTCCTTCTTCGTAAGTCGTGGACGACTTATAAACTCTGAGCGACTTAAGCTTTTGTTAAGTCGCAGCGCCTTTCCTCCTGACCCGTTAGGTCGTAGACGATCCAAGACTTTCCCCTTAGGTCGTAAACTCGAGTTAACGCCTTCCCCTGGTTTCCAGTTAAGTCGTAGCTCCTGCTCATATGTCTCCTTAGGTCGTAACTCGGCATAATTAGCTCGTTCTTCATCACTAGGTCGTATTCCATTAGATCGGAGCTCGTTAAGTCGTGACTCGTTCATTACTTCTACCTTGTTAGGTCGTGAACGACCTATGCCTTTAACATTCTGCGCTGCATCATCCTCCCCAGGTTGAGAAAAATTCGACCTCGAATTTGCACCATCCTCTTCCACTATGAGTTCATCCCCGTGGTATGGTATGAGATGTTTAACATTAAACACATCTGAAGTGTACACATCCTCCGGTAACTTCAATTTATAAGCATTTTCATTAATCTGTTTCACAACTTCCACAGGACCAATTTTCCGCGCCTTCAATTTGTTATACGTTCCCACCGGAAAACGATCTTTTGTCAATATCGTGTAAACCAAATCTCCTTCATGAAATTCAACACTCCTTCGTTTCAAATCTGCAGATTGTTTATACTTCTCATTTGCTTTCTCCAATCATTCCTGAACGGTTTTATGACATTCCGCTAATCCATCAACAAAATCAGCGGCTTTCTTAATTGTCCCCTTCGAGTGTGGTATTACCGTTAAATCCAATGGTCCTTTTGGTAAGCTCGAATAAACAATCTGGAAAGGACTGAACCCAGTACTTCGATTTATGGCATGATTATGGGCAAACTCTGCCTGGCATAACTTCACATCCCAACTCCTCAAATTGTCTTGTACAAGACATCTCAGCAAATTTCCCAATGATCTGTTAACAACTTCGGTCTGTCCATCTGTTTGCGGATGATAAGCACTACTAAACTTCAGCTTCGTTCCCACCATTTTCCACAGACTCAACCAAAAGTGACTCAGAAATCGAGTATCTCTATCCGACACAATAGATTCTGGCAATCCATGAAGTCGATAGATCTCCTTGAAAAACAACTGAGCAACATGAACAGCATCCGCCGTCTTCTTACAAGCAATAAAATGTGCCATTTTCGAAATCGATCAACCACCACATAAATGGAATCGTTACCACGCTGTGTCCTCGGTAATCCCAACACGAAGTCCATACTCACATCAACCCATGGTTTAATTGGTATAGGTAACGACATATATAAACCAGCATTAGTCGCAGTTCCTTTCGAAACCTGGCAGATATGACATCGTTCCACAAACCTCTCCACTTCTTTCCTCATCGATGGCCAAAAGTAAGATTGTGAAATCAACTGTAAGGTACGGTCTCTCCCAACATGTCCTTCGTCATGTAGCTCCTTCACAATTTTCATTCTCAAACTGCAATTAGGTATGCACAATCGATTTCCCTTGAACAGAAAACCATCTACCATCACGAACTCATTCGTCTCCCCATTCTTGACTTTATCAACAAACTTCATAAAGTAAGGATCTTCCACAAATAGTTCCGGTAAAATGTCAAACCCCGTCACCTCAACCTTCATTGTTGTCAACAAATGATTCCTCCTACTCAAAGCATCAGCCACACGATTCGTCACTTCCGATTTGTGTTTCACAACAAAAGTAAACTGTTGCAGATATGCAATCCACGATGCATGTCTTGCTGAAATCTTGTCTTGCCCTTGCAAATGCTTCAAGGCCTCATGATCAGTATACAGAACAAACTCTTTCTGGAATAGATAATGTCTCCAGTGTTTAATAGCTTGCACAACAGCATAAAACTCCACATCATATGTACTGTATCGCATCTTCGCTCCTGACAACTTCTCACTGAAATATGCAATAGGACGTCCCCTCTAACTCAATACTCCTCCAATTCCAACCTTGGATGCATCAGTATGTAGTTCAAACACTAACTGAAAATCTGGTAATATTAGAATTGGTGCAGACGTCAAGAGTTCTTTGATTCGCTCAAAAGCAACCCCTGCTTCCTCCGTCCATGTAAACTGTTTACCCTTCATACAATCAGTCACAGGCGCCATCACACTACTAAAGTGTGGAATAAACCTTCGATAAAATGAAGCCAACCCGTGAAAACTACGAACTTCCGTTATCGTCTTGGGCTGTGGCCAATCTCTAATCGCTTCAACTTTACTTTGGTCAACCTGTATTCCTTCTTCCGACACAACATACCCCAGAAATAAAACGCTATGCGTCATGAACACGCATTTCTTCGTTGCAGCATAAAATTGTTCTTGTCGCAGTACCATTAGCACTTCTCTCAGATGATTCAAATGTTCCTCCGGACTTCCACTATATATCAGAATATCATCGAAGTACACCACCACAAACTTCCCAATGAATGGTCGAAAAATCTGATTCATCACCCTCATGAAAGTACTTGGTGCATTTGATAAGCCAAATGGCATAACCAACCATTCGTATAGACCCTCCCTGGTTTTAAAAGCAGTCTTCCACTCATCACCTGGTCTGATACGAATTTGATGATATCCGCTCTTCAAATCAATCTTCGAAAATATAGTAGCGCCGCTTATTTGGTCTAACAAGTCATCCAACCTTGGCATTGGAAATCTATATCTCACAGTAATCTTATTCAATGCTCGACTGTCAGTGCACATCCTCCACGTTCCATCCTTTTTGGGTACCAATAAAGCTGGTACAGCACAAGGACTTAAACTCTCCTGTACACGCCCCTGTTCAAGCAATTCCTCTACCTGCCTCCTCAACTCTTCATGTTCCTTCGGACTCATTCGATAATGTGGTCTGTGTGGCAACACAGCACCTGGAACAAGATCTATCTGATGTTGTATATCCCTCAACGGTGGCAACTCCGTTGGTAACTCCTCTGGAAATACATCGTCAAATTCTTTCAGTACTGGTTTTACTTCTTCTGGTATTTCCACCACTTCCTGATTCTCCCGTCCGATCAATAAAAATACTTCCGGCTCCTCCTCTACTTCCTTCACAAATTCCTTCAAAGATAACAAAGTTTTGAGCTCTTCAATTTCCTCCAACTTGTTTTCCTCCTGTTGTCGCTTCTTTGGAACTAGAGTAATCTTTGTGCCTTCAAACATGAAACTGTAACTGTTGGTACGCCCATCATGTTGTACGGCTCTATCATACTGTCACGGCCTTCCCAGCAACAAATGACAAACGTCCATATCTACCACATCGCACTAGATTTCATCTTTGTATTTCTTTCCAATTGAAAAATTCACACGAGCCCTTCGTCCAACCTTCACCTCCCCGCCTTTCCTCAACCAAGCTAGCTTGTATGGCTTCGGATGTTTCTCAGTCTTCAATGCCAACTTCCTCACAGCCTCTGAAGAAATTATATTATCACAGCTTCCAGCATCAATAACAAATTTGCAAACTTTCCCCAGAATAGTACATGTTGACTGAAAAATATTGCTCCTCAACCAACTACAATCCTCCTCTTGCTTTGGTGTTAAACAGGACCTCTTCATCATGAGATTATAACCTTCGTCTCCCGACACTTCTTCTTCCTCCTCATCAGGTGGTGAATTGGAACATTCAGCTTCTTCATCCTCATCCTCAACCTCTGCTATCATAGCTCTCTTCTTCGGCTTTGGACATTCGCTACTTTTGTGACCAAATTCCTGACAATTGTAACATTTGAAACCGTTGTTAACCTTTGTCTTCTCAGCCTCCTTCACTACTGGTCTACTGATAGGTTTAGAAACATTAGAACTCCCACCAACACCCTTCGCTTGATTGTTAGAATTAGTAAACACACCACTTCCTCGTCGTCCCTGTTTCTCCCAAGCCAACGCTTTCTGATGTGCTTCCGCTACAGATCTAGGATCAAACATGTTAACCATATCCTGAATCTGCATTCGCAATCCCCCAATGAATCTAGATGTCAGCTGCTCTTCCGTTTCCATAATATCATTCCTTGCAATAAGTTGATAGAATTCATCAGCATAGTCGTTAACAGACTTCGTTCCTTGTCTCAAGTTTTGCAATCTCTGATACATAAGCGACTGATAGTTATAAGGTAAGAATGTGGCTTTCATCATTTTCCTCATCTTTTCCCATGATTCAACCTTTGACTTCCCCATCCGTTCACGTGTAAGTTTGGTTTGCTGCCACCATGCCAAAGCTCTACCCCTCAACCTTGTAGCAACCAATTTCACCCTACGATGTTCTGGAACTTCCTTGAAGTCAAAAATCTCCTCTACATTAGCCATCCAATCTAGAAACTCCTCCGCTTGCATACCACCTTTGAATTCAGGAATTTCAGTCTTCATCCCCGTCTCCCACTTGTGATCATACTCAGAATAATTTCTTCCTTGTCCTCGTCCTTGTCCTCGAACACTGCCACCATCATACTCCTCTTCAAAATCAGATGTATATCGTTGTCTATCTCGTCCACCCACATCTCTACTACCTTCTCGTCTACCACCATCATCCCTTCTATCTACATTCCTCCGTTCACGATCATTCACGTTCCTCCCACGCCCTTGATCATTTTCAACACTTCTGTCTCGATTGGAATGTGGCGAGACTCTACTACCCCCATGGTTAGATTCAGGTGAAGCCCTTCTCCGATTTTGATTCATCTCCGTCATAAGCTTCTCTAACCGGCCAATTCCTTCATTAAGTTTTTCACTAAAGTTTTCATTGATTCTTTGCTCCATCTCATCAGCTTCTTCTCTTCGATACAAAGCTTCTACGTTTTGGTGGCGATTAGCTCTTCTTGGTGGCATACTTGAAATCTTCCAAACTCTTCAACACTTCAAAATTCAAACACTTTTCGGACTTTGATCCAAAATGAAACGGATCGAAAACTTCCACTTTGTTGCAAATCGCGATGAACACGATGGACAAAGTTTCGGCCTCCCACTCAAATCCGATCAAACAACTTCAATACAAAGTCGAACACTTCAACTTGATCACGACTCAACACCTCAAGCTCTCGGCTATCACTTCAACTTCAAAATGAATAGGCTCCAAGTCTCGATTTAGCTATGATTGGCTAAAACAAGCTCTGATACCAAACTGACGCAGCGTATTAAACAAAACAATCTTCAATCAGTGAAAGTAGCAATCGATGGATTGATGAATACTGAAATGCCCGAATTCGTTGATCCGAAGATACCGAATTCTAGCTATCCCGAACTCGTTGATCGCGCACGATACCGGGTTCAAAGATCTTCAATTCTTCAAGCGTTGATCAAGCGCACTTGATTCCGCGAATCGGCTTCTGCAATCGTTGAATCGAGCGCACTCGATTAACCGAAAGAGGATATAGGAGATTACACTCAACTACCAATTTGAATGAAAGCACAAAGCTAACAAAAGAGAATTTTATTCAAAAATCAACAACCTTTTACAAATGACTCAACTTGCCTATTTATAGGCTACAACACATATCTAGAAAATTACATAAGTCTTAAGTCGTTTCCGACTCATCACCTACGACCTACGACTCAACATAAGTCGTACACGACTTATCAGTTTACAATGCAAATGTCACGACTTACGACTTATACAAAACGACTTAGCAAGGTATACAAAATAACAACTACAACAAACAACACATTAGTACATAGCGACTTAACAATGCCGCGAGTTAACAGATGACGACCTATCAAAGCAACACAACAGCATCTTCCTGCGACTTAAGAATCAATGGTTTAGATTAACTCAGCATAAGATTCAACGGCATCCAGAGCTTCAGCGACTCAAAAACCTGCGGCATTCCAGATCAACGTCTTAAGGAAATCAAAATCAGAGATTAACTCGGCAGAAGAATCAACGGTTTCCATCTTCACGCGACTTAAGCGGGTTTGCTTTTAAACTGTGCGACTTAACTAAGTCGTAACTCGCTTCCGACTTAACTCCTTCCTTAAGTCGTAACCGACTTAACACTTCCTCGATTCGAACCACTCCTTCTCTGTCCTTCTTCGTAAGTCGTGGACGACTTATAAACTCTGAGCGACTTAAGCTTTTGTTAAGTCGTAGCGCCTTTCCTCCTGACCCGTTAGGTCGTAGACGATCCAAGACTTTCCCCTTAGGTCGTAAACTCGAGTTAACGCCTTCCCCTGGTTTCCAGTTAAGTCGTAGCTCCTGCTCATATGTCTCCTTAGGTCGTAACTCGGCACTGTTAGCTCGTTCTTCATCACTAGGTCGTATTCCATTAGATCGGAGCTCGTTAAGTCGTGACTCGTTCATTACTTCTACCTTGTTAGGTCGTGAACGACCTACCAACTCCTTAGGTCGTGAACGACCTATGCCTTTAACATTCTGCGCTGCATCAAAACTTATGACATTAGCCATACAACCAAACATCACATAGCAACGATTTAAGCACAATACAAGGTAAATAATGATGATACAACATGTAATAAGTATCTACTAACAATTATATTAACTTTAACTACCAACTTTTCATATAGCTAACCGCATGCTTACTAACTTTCAAATGTGTCAACTTTTCGAAGCATGAAACAAACGAACAACCAAATCATCACTTCATGCATACAACAAGCATTTATAGGCTGTTAACATGAAAATTACCATAGTATAAACTTGGTTTAAGAAGGTGTAGTTTTACTTACCGAAAGCTATCCATACCCTCGCTAAATTAGGGTATGACCTAGCACTTCCATTCCTAAGCAAAAGATGGAGTCTTAGACCCTCAATGCACTAGGTAGGCTCGGCCTTGAAAGAAGAAGGAAGTGGAACTTGTTTTGGTAAGGTGAAGTGACTTTGGATAATCATCAAATTCTCAAAAATGAACCTGAAAATAGGTCATTTTCAACTAATTTTTTGACTATTTACTCCCAGATTTTGAAATAGTGGTAAAGAGGAAAGTTTTAGAAATTTTTTTCTCTACAATTCAAAAAAAATCACCCAATTTCGATTTTTTGAAGAAGATATGGTAAAAAAAGGACCATTTTTGGACTTGAAATTCTGAATCCAAAAACACTCTGTAAACTATGCTCAAAATTTGAAGAAGTGGTCGGTAGAATAAGAGGAAAATTTAGAGAGATGAAATGTTATTTATAAGCAAGTGAAAATGTGAATTGCCTAAACACCCCCGTCCTTTACCTTCCACATTGTTTTGCCACCTCAACACCCTCCACCACACATGCCATTTCAGCCTCTACCTTGTCCCCCCTCATCATGTCAAAGAAAACATGTTTAAATATGTTTTGTACTCGAGTCGCCAAAGTGTCAAATCATGTCTTTTAAGGCATCTTTTTTTTTGAAAATGGTACTTAGATACAACATGTCACTGGGACAACAAAACACAAACCACATGTCAATATATGTTCGAATTACGCTACACAAGTTTCGAAATTGTGACCTCTCGCACCAAAGCCGAATCACTTAACTACTGGGACAATGGTGCTTGTTGCATCTTTTAGTATATACATGTATATACTTAAGTATATATACATATGTATATACAAGTATATACTAACTAATTTACATTTTTAACCATTTAAAAATGTTGTTTTAAATATAAACAAGCCTCATAACATTTCAATCAAGCTTTACACGATGAAACGTCGAAAATTCAGAAAACGGTTTCCAATCACATTTTCTGTTTTTCATCGAACTAAATATTTTTTTTGTAAACTAAATTTGAAAATTATTTCACCATCATTAGTTTTATTTTAATTATAAAACCTATTATTTGAATATTAAAATTAATTAAATATTCGGAAATTAACGTGGTGAAATTCCGGATCGTTTTTAAACTATTTTTAATTTAATTTAATTTAATTGGGTTAATGATGTACAAAAAGTTTAACTACTTTTAAAAAATAATTATATCGAGTATATAAAATTTAGATAAAAAGTTGTATGCTATGAGTTTTCATTCATTAATTGTTAAAGTTTTTTTTATACTTTAATTACTTTGAATATAACCCTTGAAAGCAAAACTTCTAGACTAGGTAAATTTCGAAAACCTTAAACTGAATTTGCTGTTAAATTGTTTAAAAACAATATTGTTCTATACGATTTTGTTGTTTTATCGACAGCCAGATAGTTCGGGTGGGCTCCGTACTTCAGTTCCGAAGAGGAAGACGATGAAGGGTTTCCGAGGTTAGCTTTGGCCCTGCCCGGCCCGCAAAGCCCAGTTTATCGTATGTTCATCGTTCTTCAGAAAGGCAGCTGAAAACGCAAATTTCCAAATTTTAATGGTGCAAAAAAAAAAAGGTCATTTTTAAGCTGATACATGAAAAGACGAAGAAACTGAGAGAGAAAAGATGGCTGTCGCTGATTTCGAAAACGGTATGTAATTTGTGATTCTCAAATCTCAACTGCATCATATGTTATGATTTGTTTCTCAAAAGTCATCATTAGGATGCGATTCGCAACTTCTTCCCATTGTGGAATGGTTAAAGACCGTTAACTCGTTTACTTCCTTTTGAATTATTGAATTTCATGATGGTTAATCTCCAAATGAAATCCCTTTTTATGTGGAATTAATATCGTATGAAACATAAAAGCGTTTTACGAAATTGCTTTCTACTTTTGCCTTTTATCATATAGATGAATTTCTAAGGTAAAGCTGTGTTTTGCACTTAAAAGATGCTTCATTTTGAAAAGCAACATTCAACAAATTGAATTTCTACCTGCTTATCACTATATAAATACATAGTATTAAAAAAATTAATTATTTAATTTGATTTAAATTTGAATTCTTAATTACTGATTTCAGAGAAAGAATTCAATATATTTAATTTCAAATCAAATGATTAACTTCCATTCATTTTTTTGTTAATTTTGGTTTGGGATTTTTTCAATAAACTATTCAAAGCTTTTGGGAAATTTATTTCTTTTTTTGCTTGTTAAAATATAGATGAAATTTTAAGGTAAATGTGTGTTTGTTTTGCACTTAATTTTTTTTTTTCAATGCTGATAGAAACATTCAACTTATTGAATTTGCTAATGCTCATTACATTGTAAAATATATTGTATATAATCCTTTTATTGTAAGCGAACACTTTATAACTTTGAATGTAAATATTTATGTTCCTGTTGTCTAACAAAATTAATTATCCCAAATCAGGATTGTTTCCAGAATGCATGCAAGTGAGTTTATGTTGCAAATAATTAAGAATCAAATTTTACGTTTCAACTGAAGTAGTGATTTGCATGCTTTTTGTTTGAGGAATCATCTAATTTTATATTTGAAGCAAATAAAACAATCCAACAAAATAAAAGATAAACCATAGAAGGGACCATAGGTCTTTCATATAGAGTTCTAAAGAACAAGGAAGATTCTACTTCGATTAAAGCAACAAAATTTTCATGATTTGTAACTACTACTTGATTGCTGGTATTAAGCTCAATGTTTACCGTTTAATTTTGCAGTACTTGTGCATATACATATACATGTGCACACACACATATAAGTAAATTTCTCATATCTAATTTTTTATTCTCTGGAAATTTCCTTGTGGACTCTTTATTATCTTGATGTATTGGACTGGGCCATTTTTTAGGTGTGATGTTCAAGTTATATAGATTTTATTCAAACAATATATCATTTCAAAGCATTCAACTCCTTCAAAAGCTATAAGTTAAAATGACATGTCTAAAGTTTGGTTAAGTGATTCGGCTTTGGTGCGAGAGGTCACAAGTTCGAAACTTGCGTAGCGTAATTCGAACGTTTATTGATATGTGATATGTTGTATATAAAGTACCATTTAAAAAAAAAGTTTTGAGATAATCTAAGGTCCACATAATTAGGGGTGAACGTTTGGCTGATTTGGTTGGTTTGAAGCTGAAAATTGTTAAATCGAAATAAAAACCAATAAAAATAAAAATCAAAACAAATCGACCGAATTAGGCTCAGTTGGTAATCTGGTTTAACCGAACTAAAAAACATTTCACATTCTATGTTTGGAATGCTCGGTGTACAATAAATTAATACATAAATATATGATCAAAATATTCTTATTTAGTATTATTACACTTAATAGTAATTTTGACACACATATGGTAAATAAAATTTATTTAGACAACTAATCTAAAAAAAATCATTAAAACATAAGTAATTTGGATAATATAATAAAAGTTCGGTCAATTTGGCTAAATCGATAATCAGATTAATTTCTTTTACGGGCCGATAACAATCCAATCTAGTTTCAGAAATAAATCAAAACAGTCGAAATAAACTAGTTAATTTGGTTGGTTTATGTGGTTATTTCACATTCATGATCTCTTATACCCATAAATAGGAATATAACTTTTCATCCAACTAATCAATAGAAAACAAAACTCTCAATCAGTTGCACTCTTGTCACATTTATGATCTATTAACTCACATCCTATAAATAACAATCAGACTTTTCACATGTCTTAATGTTATTATGTTATGTTATGTGTGTGTGTATAGAGCTAGGATCCACAACTCTCCTTATTTAGCACAATCATCCATCCCCCTGATATCAACCATATATTTATATTATATACCATGCGACAGAAGAGAAAAATGTTGATTATTTAAATATAAATATGTAGCTGATATTAAGGGGTTATGATGGTGTTAAATAAGGAGGACTGCGGATCCTTGCTCATATACACACACACATGATGTATTCAAAACAATCACCAAAATAAATTTGATTAATATGATTAATCAAACAAGTATAAAATATTTTAAATAAAATATGATTTTCTTTATACACACACTGGATCTAATGCTGGTTAATAGACTTCATAGGCCCATTGAGATCCAAATAAGATTTTTTTTAATTTAACTATTTCATCCGCTGTGTAACGGACTCGGTACCTTCGGTTGTTTTCTTTCTTCTATTTTCTTTCATTCACCGCTGCCATTTCCACTTCCTCTTTTGAAAAAAAAATCAACTTCAATTTTTTTTGAAAGATCAAATAAAATTAAAGGTTAATGTGGTTCATCCAATTTTGGACATCGATTCAAAAAAATTATAAGGAGGAATTTTCAAATCAAGTGCTACTAATTGGCAAAATCTGTAAAGTATTATCTAAATTTGATTTATATTTTGTTTGTAATATACTTATCACAGTTATACATGTATATGTATGCACTGTTTTAAATCTCGGCTATCTCGGCCGATATCTCGGTCGAGATCTCGGTTGAAGGCTTGGACGAAACGAAACATGAGATATCGGTTGATATCTCGTTTCAATTATATCGGCCGAAATTTACATATATCGGCCGATATTTGGAGCGAAACGATATTCCGAGATATCCCCGATATATTGTTTTTTTTTGAAAAAAATAGACCCATCTCAGTCTATCATAAAAAAAATGAACGAAGCCCTTTTTTTTCTGATTCAACTTTTCAAAAGATCATGTTCCTCGCAGTGTTATCAAAGCCTTCGCTTTGGCGCGCTTAGGCTCCAAAAAGCCCTAGGCTCCAAGCTGGGGTTTTTTTGACTTCTGAGGCGCCATGGATGCACGAGGCGTCGGAAAAGCCCCAAAAGCCCCAAGGCGCTGGCTTTTGAGGCGCTGTAAAAGCGCGTCTTGGGTCGCTTTGTTGGAGAATTTTTTTGGGGTCCAATATGAGCCCAAACACATAACTTCTCTTCAATTTATCCGCACCCAGTTAAATCAATCAGCTCAAAAACAAATTTGTGCCCAGCCCCAACTCAAAATCAAATCGATCAAATTAAAATACGGAACCTAGTTCGAACTTCGAGAGCCGTCCAGACTGCTCGCCGCCTCATGCTCAAGGCTCCCAAAAAAGCCCTAGGCGCAAAAAAGCCTTAGGCTCTAGCTTGACGCTTTTTTGTGCCTTAACTACCTTGGTTCCTCGTCAAAATATCGAACTTCCTCTTTTCCAAAAAAAAATCGAACTCCCTCTTTTAAAAAAAAATCGAACTCCCTCTTCTAACATCCGACAGCTCGCGGCTGCTTTCAATTTTCGACTACTCGATCTCGCTTTTGACAGTCTGCAGCTTCATCTTGGATCAATCTCTCTACTCTCTGCATGTATGTAAATTAGGGTTGTTTCTATTTTAATGAAATTCAATTTTTTAGAAAATTGAATATACAATATGATTTAAAGTAGATTTGCAAGTAGATTTAATTTGTTATTCTTACTGCATAACCTTCTGCAAGTAGATTTGCATTGCCTGAAACCTTTCGATTCCTGATATCTCTTATATGCATTTGCTTTTATTTGCATCAGTTCATGATATTGTTATTATGTTATTCTTACTGCATATATGTAATTGTATAGAATCCGCTTTTTTCAGTTAATCTGTCGCTTTTCATCTACTTATATGTAATTGCTAAAACTGATGATTTTTTGTAACTTTTGTTGAACAATTTTATATAGTTGAAGTATAATTGCATTATTTTTTTCAGTTAGAATAGTGGAGATTAGTTGCAGTAATTCAGTAAATGTTAAATAAACCGATACCATGCATTTTTTGCTATAAATTATGTGATGTGTTATACTCCGATATGGTCCCGAGATGAACTTTAGGTCCGAGATGTAAATCCGGTATTGGCGCCCGAGATGCACTCGTCTCGTCCGAGATCTCCCCCGATACGATACCGAGTCACTAAAATCGCCGAGACGAAACATGCCCGATATCTGAGATTTAAAACCTTGTATGTATGTGTGTGTATGTATGCATAAAATATGTTTTCAGACTATGTGTTTATGTTTCAAATTGCATACAATAATATTCTAAACATAGTATACATTTTTGTGATTTAATTGTTTTGATTGAATTTTAATCAATCCTAAAATATAGAGTATATTGATATCTTACTCAACTTAATGTATGTAATATTCAGTTTATAATTGCTTTTGATTGTTTTAAATAATATTTTTGGGCCAAAACTATATATATGTGTGTACAAATTTGCAAATTTATCGGATAAATTCAATTTAATATGTATGTATGCTTTGAATCAATTGAAAATTATTTTGTTTTATCATTACACACACATATATGTATAATTATCAGTACGTACTCAATCAATTTTTTTATATATTAGTTAACTATGGTCTATGATGTAGATATGAATTTAAATATATCATACTAACAGGATCAAATACTTCGGTTTAAAATTGAACTTGACATTTCAACTTAGTTCAACTGTGCTAGTTTTGTTAAATCATATTTTATATTATTGAGGTATGTATTTTAAAATAATCATCCATGTATATACACATGTACATATATGTACACATGTACATATATATGTACACATGTACATATATAGTGAATATCTACATGGTAGATATAATCTCAATATCTACACATGTATATATTGACCATGTCGTTATTTGTTGCTATATGTCATATTAAACATATTATCTTCCCACATCATCTCTTGTATAAAGATTAGGTATAATATCAATTGAAAGTTTCCAAAAGTGGAAAGTGGAACCGATTGATGATGCTACCTTTATCTCTTTCCTTTAGAATATGATGTGATTATATCTAGATTTAATATTATATTTGTTCTCATTCTTAAAAACCAAGCAATTATTCACTATATGTTTGACATGTATTTCGCACCATTTAGAAATATATGAATATATTTGATATATTCATACTTATTTAAATACCATATTAATTAACATAGATTTTAATTAAGTAAGAATAAGACAATCTTAATAAAAAATGATTTTATTAAAACAACTAGATTGGATTTGGTATTGAACATTAGACTTCAGTCTTCGTAGGCCCATTAGATTCCAAAGAGGGACATTTCTTTTTGAAATTGACTCATTTTACCCGCTGTAAAACGGACCGTGTTCCTTCACTGGAACCAAAGACTGCTTACCCTAAACACAATAAGAACACCATATCTAAAAGCATTGTTTCAATTATATACATGTTGTTATAAAAACCGCCAAGGGAAATTTGGAAGAAAGTATTTGAATGACTCAACCCATGTTGAGTACTGAACTAATATAAAAGAATCGATATCACTAGTTTACCAAAAATAAATTTGGTCAAATTCTGAAAAATAAAGATAAATCTATAGAACCTCTTAATTTTAGCTTAAAAATCCAGAGGTGGAACCCATCATGATCTTCTCTATTCCCATGTTTCAACAAAAATAGTCTCGGGTACAATACCACTGTTCTAAAATGTTAATGCATGTTTCGAAATCTTTGAAAATTGGTATTGTTCACATTTTAATTGTCAACCTACTTAGCATATAAGAATTTTCGAAGCATTACCTTTTAACGTAATTTCCCTTAGATTTTTTTTTCTTTTTCCAAGAGGTAATGCCTGAAATTTGACTTTTAATTGGTACTTATGTTTACTTTACCACTAAGCTTTCCTAGTCGATTTAATGTGAAAATCAAGAGATAAAATAATTTGAGAAACATGCATTAAAATTAGATATTGTATTGACATTATTTTATGGAAAAGTACTTTAACTTTGTAATGCATTTTCCAAATAATAGAGAACAAAATATGTCAGATAAGGTCCATGAATCCATGAAATAACTGAACAATAATGATAAGATTTATATTTGTAATTGGATTTAGGATTGATCTAAATAAGAGCATAAAATCTTATACCTGCTTAAATTTTGATGAAAACATAGATCTTATTGATACTGCACATTTATTTCATGGGATTGCATGAACCTTCTTGATTTTTGTTTTCCTTCGGTTTTCAACTGTTTTGGAAATGCATTAGAATTTTAAAATACATTTTTTTTTGAGAAAATAATCAAATGTAATTTACAGTTTGATTGTACTTTCTCAGAGTGTTTCATCTCTTAGTTTCTATATTAATACGATGCTGAGTGATATGAAACCCAAATCTAATTCAGTTTATATGTTTTTTTAATGGCAGCTTCTACTTCAAATGGTCCAAAGGAGGCAAATGATTTATGCTCAATTTGCTATCATCCATGGAAATCTGATGGATCTCATAGAGCCTGGTAGATTTTTCTTATTTGATTTCTAAACATTCAATTTTTATTTATTTTCTTGGCATTCTTTATAGATTAGTATCAGATATCATTTTCTTATTAATTTTTCCTAAAAATTGAAACAAGATTATAATTGCAGGTCTCACAGCAATACACACACACACACAACATATATATTGCATGTGTGCACGCGCGTGCGTGTGCGCGTCAAGACTATATGATATATGATGCTGATGTCATATTATCTTATCACATCAACATACATAACATACATTATGTATGTATGTATGTTGATGTGATAAGATTATATGGCATTAGCGTCATATATCATATAGTCTTTGACGCATTTTTCCGTTGTGGAGAGTGGATTCATAGTTCTCAGTTAATTATAGTATTTAGATGAAAAAAATACCGTTACATTTAAAGTTCATGATCTTGCTGTATGATTGACAAATTCTTCATTTTTTGAGATTTTGTTTGCAATAGTATATGGACTATTTTCACGATATAATACATGTACAATCGAGACTTTTGTACTCTTCTTCTATAGTCATATTTTTATTAAAAAAACATGTAATGTTTAGTTAATTGCACCTGGTGCATTATTTTTTAAACGACCATCATGTTTAGAGTTAAATTTGACCTTTCTAGTGTAAAAGTTAGCAATTACCAAAGGAAAAAAAATTGATTCATTATATTGCGTTTATACAGATTCTAAATTGGACAACAAATTTCTCTCAGTTTGTTTTGAACTTAACCTTTTATGTATAAGAAGAGCACTACTTTTCCTGCCTGTTCGTTATATTTTCTTTTAACTTTTAGCTATCATTTCCTTTTTCAGTGCATTATTTGTTGTTCGAATAAATAGTACTAGTGGTTGACTAATTATAAAGTTCACTGTGTATGTCTATATGTTTATGTGTTTGTGATGGCATATCATTTGTTTTGCTGTATAATATTTTTCGGTTTTGTAAGCTACACTATATATCTTTTGGTTTGTGTGACAAATGATAACCTCTTCAATTTAGTTGTTTGCCTTGTGGGCACGTTTATGGTAAAAGTTGCATAGAGAATTGGCTTGAGATAGGTCGACCGGTAGTAGCAGTAAGTCAAGGTGAACTGGTGTGGTATAAGAAGGTAAGTAGTGATCAAATAGGTTTTTTGTCTGGATATATGGCTTGTTATGTACAATTCAATATATTATTATTGTTATTGCTATTCTTCTTGTTATTGTTATTCGCAGTGTCCACAATGTAAGAAACTATTTGGGAAGCATAACATCACTGACCTATATGGAATAGGGATGAGCTCTGATGCGATCGGCAGAAAGGTCATCTAATTCCATAGCTTGATCCAGTAACTTTTTTAAGTATCATAGCTCTTTGCTCTAAACATTTGATTTTACAAAATATTTCTGTTTTCGAACGTTTTGAGTCCATTAATTTAATGAACCGTTCAAGTATGTGAGATGTGGTTTACTTCACGACTTGTTAACCTTAAGTACTCCAGTTATAGTTGCTTGTTCTTATTTTCCTTGCGTTTAGCTTTCTACTTGCTCTTAGTGGTGAAACTATCAGACTGAATAGTCACGGAGATCAATAGTTTAAGATATTTAACGTATGAATTTAGAATTTGAATGCCCTTTTTTCGTTTAAGGTTGAAGTTTTTCTTGTGCTTTCTAGTGGTGCACATAAACATGTTTCAATTTAATGTATGTATTATGATCATGGTTTTGAATGCAAATGAGTTTGGTGTGGACGCATATTTTTGCACCGGAATTGGTTGGCTAATGGTTATATCTTCCTTATTGGTTCATCACCATATTTTGTTGTTAAACGAAAAGAATGGTCTGAAGTTAATAATGTCTTCATCCCTCTATAAATGGTATTTAATATGCAGGATATGGCATGTGTCTTTTGATGCATAATTTATAATTATCACTGGAAATGTGCATTTGTGTGAGCATCTCTCTCTATATATATATGTGCGTGTGCGCGCGTGCATTGTGTTTTTTACGTTCATGGTTTTAAAATACATAGTGTTTAACAATCAATGTTATCATTCAGTAATTAATGATTAACAACTAAGTGAATCATATTGAGGATTAAATCTCCGAGCTTAAATCATATCAATTATTTTGGTTTGGGCGCACGTGCGCGCGCGTGCGTGCGTATTGTGTGTGTTTACGTTCATGGTTTTAAAATATATAGCGTTTAACAATCAATGCTATCATTCAGTAATTAATGATTAACAATTAAGTGAATCATATTGAGGATTAAATCTTCGAGCTTAAATCATATCAATTATTTTGGTTTGGGATATAAAATTTTCTTTAAATGGATACATGTTACTAACTGTACAAGTTCAATTTCAAAACATAGTCCACATGCAGTTCACTTTGATTATGTATGCCACGACGTCCAACTTTTTGAGCTCAATTGTCAACTCACTCAATATAAGTAAAAGATAATTGAGGTGCGTTAAAGAACACGTCTCATCAATATTTTCCTTCTACTTTTTATTTCCTACCATTCTCTTTCTTTAAACCAAGTTTTGAGACTTTTTCAGTCTTAGTCTGTATTTATGTAAATCATGTGATTTTATTTAGTTTATAGCAATGGTGTAAAAAAACTCTACTGATTTTCAACTATTTTCATATTCGACAATGACAACACCGACAATATTAGCACCAATCATGGTCAATGTTGTGTTCCACACTAGCCCTTAGAATGATATGTCATAATAATCGCGCTAAGCCAAACATGAGATTACATAATTCATAGATTACCAATTTAAAATTTTCGTTATAGTAATTGTGATTGAGATCAAGAAATAAAATTACTTTACAAAAACAAGATGAAGCTTCAAATAATAAATGAACAATTGACACATATAAAGAATACATTTGATCAATTACGGTGCCAATTTAATCATATTCAAGTTTAATACGACTCCATAAAGGAAATTTGAAATTAGCAGCTTCAAATGCTTTGGATTTTGTGAATATATATGAACCTTTTAACCACTCATAATTGTTAATCACATAAAGGTTTTTATTTGATTTAGGCCTAATGAATGGTTTATGTCAAACTACCAGTAATAGGATAAGAATGTGTACAGCTTGTCCATTTCAAACCCCACTCAAGTGGGACCCTTGTGCATGGTAGATGATGATGCATGATTATGTCACATGCCTTAAAGTTTACTTCCGTGAACAAAGAACATTTCATCATTTATTTTCATGTACCAAACAAGTCAGTCCAGCAATTAACGTTCAGCAATATATAATTAGTTATATACATTAATTATAACATGGTTACAGAAAAACAGTGAACAATCATTATTTGAAGTAAAGAAGCTAAGTACATATATCATACTAGAAGCTAAAACAAAAAGTAAACCATGGATGCTAATGATATGAACCCATATAACTGTATTATACTTGTCATTTAAGCATACTCAAAAACACTTTTTGTTTAAGGTTTATAAAGATCCATGGATATTTATTGCTTGTAATTTCATCTCTTTTTGTTGATAACCATAACCACAACCATTACAAAGAAAGAACTGATGTTGAGGTTCTTACTTTTCATTTTTCTAATATTCATATATAAGAATTAGTATTAAATCTCATCCATCTTGCTCAGTATCTTGTGTAAGATCTCGCTTTCCCACATGGAAGAAACAAAACAATTTTTTTTATTCATAGCTCATTTGATACTCGTTTTGTTAATATATACAACTATTAACCAAAATCTGATTGCGATCTTAATTCAAGATCCATATGTGTTTTTATTTTAATCGAGTCCAAATGTAATTAACCAATGCATTTATTATTTATAAGATTTTTTGGCATGTGAAATTCACGTGCATATCAAAATATTTATGTATAATGATTTGAAATTATTAAATTTTAGTTTTATATATAGTTTTAATAAGCATAAACCGAGTAATAAAAGTAAAAAGAATAGTACATTTTTTTTTTGCGCTGAGATTGAAATTTTAACTTATCTTATTTGCGTGCCAAAGTTTCCAGTTGAAAATAAATATTAATTTTTGTTTAGACCGCTATTCAAACTTCTAACATCTCTTTTGCATATAAGGAAAATTTTGAAAGTTCATGATCGGACCAAAAGTTGTGTTTGTATTCCAATTATGAGTAAAGATAAATCCTCTAATCCTATTTTATTCATTTACTTTTTGTCCGGATTATCAGCTACAAAAGACGGTATTATTTTCAATGTTCATATGAGAAGTCGATGAGTCATCACCGAATCGATGATCAAACTACCACTCCTCCAGGAAAGGAAAATTAATCATATTTTTCTAGCTCAACCACTTTCTATTCGCACAATTCAAGTATGTTACAATTTTTTTTTTGAACAAATAAATAGCAATTATTAAGAATCTTTACAAAATATCAACTTTAGACACTTAAGTTACTCAAATATAGCTCTGAGATGTATTTATGGTCCTAGATGTACACCCGAGATATATTTCTCGTCTAACACAAGATATTGTGTGTGAAATTCTTGAAAATGTATTTGATTGAAATCCATGATTTGAAATCTTGACTTGAATATCTAGATTTTTGTGTCAGATGCTCTTCAACACATGCAATAATCAACCCTAACAAATGTCATAAATATTATACACAACTTAGTTATGTTCATCGCATGGGTCAAAATAAATGCACATGCTTTTGTTTCTCAAAAAGACTTCAATATTGTTGAATAGAGGGGTTGATATTTGTTGATTAGAGTCGTAGTCGTACAATCTTACTGCTTAATTTCCTTATGTGGAAGTAAGTATTGTAAGATATAACACGATATTCCACAAGTGAAATCGTTATGATACATCATTTGTATCATTCATAAACAATTCGTTAATAACATCATTGAGATGACATCGTTGTTGTCATATTTGTCAGTACCTTTTTGTGGCTCGAATATCTTTCACGAACATCAAATCATTCATATCGCATTTATAGTATAAGAATTGAACCAAACTAGTCAATCATACATATTTCCTAGCTATCGATTCGAAAGTCCCCAAGGTTTAAAGCAATTGCACTCATGAATCGATTGCCAAAGAAATTGTCAGTATGGAGAGCAGCTGATAATGGTCCATGTATAATTGGCAATGTAATATGTGGACCACATGTTACAATTGATTAATTTGTCAATTGAGTTTCCAAAAGTTGGCGATTCAACCATTGGAGCAATTGGTAGATTCCACCATATTAATACGTACTAAATTCACTTTATTTAATTTTGGAAGCTTTTTAATCGGAAAACTATGTTTATATTTTATGAAATAAATAAACCGATAAACCAATTGCAAGTTACTGATGTTTTGTTACTTGTCGGTTTTGTGCTATTGCCGTTATGCTAATTTGCACCGTAATATGAATTGCCTTTTGAAACAACTACCACCGTAAGGTTTGAAATACTATATTTGCTTATCTTTTCATCCTAGGCATATATTTGCACTTAGGCATGCCTTTTGATAACAAAGGTCTTACATGATAGACAACGTCGTGTCTCAGTTTCTCTACTATAAAAATACGTCTAGGCTCCCGCTTAGGTCTCAGGTAGGCGCTAGGCAAGACTTGCTGTCTAGCCATCCGCCTAGGTCTGCCTAGATGAGGCTTGCCACATAATAGGTATCTAGGCATTGGTTAAGCACCAGTTAAGGCTTGATGTCTCTTATAAACATCAACATGCTAGTTTGAGGCAATATTATCTCCTTGGCTGTGGTACCCAAGTCCATTCAAACCCTTAAATTTTAATTTTGGATCACTTAGTACTAAACAAAATACTGATTTCAAAATACATAATTTTATCAAAAACGCATGACTTCGACTAATCTCCGCCTAAATTATTAATCCCTATTCCATGCTTTCCGTCTAGCATCCGCCTAATGATTGTTACAACCTTGATCAACCTACGTCGGTAGTGTATGCTTTTAGTTATTTTTATGATGATTATTTTTTATTGATATTGCAATTTCATTTTAAGCAGCATATTTTAATGTAGTAGTTGTAAACTGCCTATAACTATTTTTGTACCAAAGTTAATTTGGTACCTTTTTACCTTTTGAGTATTTTTCATATGCTGAAATTGTGTAGTGATGCAATTTTGTTAAAAGGTAAGTAAATACATGGTCATAGTTTCCAACCAAATCCAAAATTGGTGTAAGTTATATAAAATTATTTTTAATAGATACTGTTACAGAGTTATAGAACTTTCAACTGAAATTGTGTATGGTGTAAATAATGTAAACTTATTTAAATTGATTGGCAATTAATCATCATATGCCATTTTAGTTAGCCAAAGAACATACCATGCATCCTCTTTTGTCCAACCATGCATGGGATCTGTATTCATTTCAGATTTTATTGGTCTCCACGTATATCAATGTTCTGTATTGTTTCAAATGACTTTAATTTTTCTGGATATTGGTTCTATTTTTACTTCATTGATTTCAAATTTTAGTGTTTTTTTTTACCAGAAGGTTTTTTTTTATTAATTTCTATATTCAACTATATTATGTATATATTAAAACAAAGGATTTGATTCCCCATTGTTTCCTAAATTTATTTTTTTGATGAAAAAATAATGCAAATAAGCTGATAATTTTGATACCCAAAGATTTATGAGATGCTGCAAATATAAAATCAAGGCTAGTTCAATATCTATGTAACATCATCGAAATAATAGTGTCAATTTATTAGTTAGAGAATTTTGTTGCAGAGTGTTATGAATGGACCAGTTTATGATAGCAATTTTTTGAGTTTAGCTCTTGAGAGTAAGACCCGAGGTTTATTTATTCTACTGGCTAATTAGTCTAGTTATATTCAATGCGAACATTATTTTGTGTTTGTCAGACCGAAGTGCAGGATCTCTTATCCAAATTAAATTTGGAACCTTGGCTAACTGATATTTATTAAATAGTCTGTTGCTAGTGCATCTCGCATGTATAGAAATACTTTTGTGGAAATTTAATAGTGTAAGGAGGAATGGACAGGTTTTGTTTTGTGGTAAAAAAAAAAAAATCATGTTTGCAGTTAAAATTTTAATACAGCTTCTCACCATGTCAGATCCTTTTTGGTCCTCACACAGTGAGAAACTTGTACTTTGTGTGTTTTGCGGTTAGTAAATACGCGTATATATATTGTAACTAGGATATGATGTTTTTTTTTTTTTAAGAAAAACCTTAAACACTGTGATTGTAAATGATGCAACAATTAAAAGCTTGTTTGCAAACTTGGAGTGTAAATAATAGTTTGCTTTAGATTCTATTGTTGTTTCATTTTACTTATCTTTGATGTGCCATAGATTGATCTGATAAATTATTGATTAAAAATGAGTTTTGATATTATGACAGCCTTTCTTGTTTTGGCCGACAGAATGTGATTGCGAATTAAATGCTTACATGGCTATATTTTTTTGGTTATATTTCAAACTGTTGATGATCTTCTCATTGTAACAAGACGCCTTTGTTTCTTTTCAGACACTTCAGGTGATCGCTGATATCTCTTCCACAAATGCATCTAACTTTCGTGTGTGCCGTTACTGTAGAGGTATGATGACTTAGTCGTTGTTGGTGTTTCTTTCTTCTTTCCTTCTTTCTTTTTGCTGAAAATTGTTATACTGATTTCTTCCTTGTATCATATCTCATGTCTTGCTTTTTGGATTCCAAATGACTCACTATGAAAGCGGACATATGTATGTATGTTTTTTAGGCTTTTAATCACCGAATCAAATTGGATTAAATATGGGATTTCTTTTCTTCTTTTCCTTTGTAAGGATGTTTAAAAAACTAATTATCACTGTGACCATGTTTTAAAACCTAATTTCTGTATAAACTATTTCTTTGGATTTTGGATAAAAATTGCTCTAGTATGGAACGTACAAGGATATGAATACTTGACATTTTTAAAGCAGAAAACATTGTTACTGAGCATTCTATATTGCGCAAGAACAGTTTTCAAAAATGTCATTACACTTTGCGCTAAATCATCTTTCTTATACATTAAATTTGGCATTTATTGACAATATGTTTCAAAGTGTGATTATATCGGTAATTAGTTATTTAAACATCCTTATTTTTGAAAATTTACCCTTATATTTACTGCATTTATCAGTTCAACTGTTTGGCTTATTTAATATCT
This sequence comes from Allium fistulosum, assembly GCA_030737815.1. Lineage (NCBI taxonomy): Eukaryota > Viridiplantae > Streptophyta > Magnoliopsida > Asparagales > Amaryllidaceae > Allium > Allium fistulosum. The sequence goes on from CM060904.1 coordinate 699,356,656, forward strand.
AAATCTGAATTGGTACTAACCCCAAACAAAACTTGGATAAACATCGTACTTGTGTTGTTTGCACATTAAATGTGCTTTTGATTTGCAATCCGTGAGTTGTATCTTACCCTTCGGGGTTATTCTACCTTTATAGGAATGCATTTAACAATTGCAGCTCAGATATCTCTGCATTACTTTATGTGTATTAGAATAAGGATGGTGATACAGAGGCATACATTGACTTATTTTAATTCCATTTGAATATAACATTTTATTGTTTTGTTATAAATCATTGCTTATTCTGTTTTATACATTGAGCCTACGCAAATACATATTTAGCCTATAAGTACCATTTTATCTATAGATTATGTTTTCCACATTATTTTTTACACTTCAAACCTTCCCTCTTTTATGGCTGAAAGCAAGAAATGTTATAATATTATGAAAACGTGAATTTTACATCATCTTATGTTTATCTCCATATTCCAAGTATTATGTCAAAATTTAACATTCATGAATTCCTTTCGAGAGTAGCACTGTACTCTATATGTTAATTAATCAAATGATTGCCAATCACCATTTGCTTGCACATTTTTGCAGTAAATCAGTTCTTTTTTCCTATTAGACATTTCTAAGAAAAACTTGAATTTAGTTCTTCAATTCTGTTACTTTGAAGTAACATAAATACACTCTCCAAAGCAGGAAACATCTTCCTATTGACCAATGGTTAAGAAGTTGCATAATATAAACTGCACTATCATGTTCGTTATTATCTGGCCATACTAATTACATATTTCAAATCCGTCTTACATATTTTGTGCACAGTGGAGCAAGGCAAGCACACATCCACTTGTAAACTTGCCTTACTAGAGCTGAGACTCAATTTCCTTAAGAATGAAGTCGAGTTTATAATAAGGGGAGGTGCATCATTAAACGTTGATGAATGGTATGAAAGATTCAAACGAGTGCCTCGTCTTTCTGATGTAGCACTTGTTCAAAACTCTGAGAGACCTGATGCTGTAAGAGCCCAGATTGTTAGGAACCCTAGTCACCATGCTGGAGATAACGTGGTAAATTCTTGTGTTGCTATCTGCTAACTAGTGTAATTATCATCATGCTAATCCTAACTATGATAACAGAACATTCCTACACGTATAAACGAAACGTGGGTGATAAACTTACGTATGAGACCACATGTGTTATGGGGTCCTATGCAAGTCCCTCTCTGTTATGCCTACACTTGCAAACTTTTTAGTTTGTAGGATTTAACATAAAATATTGGTATTTTTGAGCAGGAGAACGACACGGTTACTGTACCCATGGGTGATGATGATAATGATGATGGCCACAACGGTAGTGATGATGGAAATGTTAATGTTAACGCTAATAATGATGGTGCTGGTGATAATGGGGGTAATGATGGAGAGGCCAATAATGATGGTGGTGACGATATTCTTGCTGATGACGACGACGACGATGATGATGGCGGCGACGATGATGGTAGTAATGGTGAGGATGATAATGATGGCGGTGATGGTATTCTTTCTTCTCATAATGATGATGGTGGTGGTGGTGGTGGTGCTATTGGAAATGGTCATGGCATTGGTGATGACGATGATGGTGGTGATGATATTCTTGCTTACAACGACGATGGTGGTGGTGGTGCTGGTAATGTTGATGAGGATGATAATGACAGTGGTGATGACATTCTTTCTTATTATAGTGATGATGATGTTAATGATGGTGAAGATGATATTCTTTCTTCTTATAATGATGATGATGGTGGTGGTGCTATTGGAAATGGTCGTGGTATTGGCGATGATGATGTTGATAATGGCAGCGATGATATTCTTGCTTACAATAATCGTCTTGGTGTTGGTATTGGCAGCGATGATATTCTTGCTTACAATAATCGTCTTGGTGTTGGTATTGGTAATGGTCGTGGTATTGGTGATGATGATGTTGATAATGGCAGCGATGATATTCTTGCTTACAACAATCGTCTTGGTGTTGGTATTGGCAGCGATGATATTCTTGCTTACAATAATCGTCTTGGTGTTGGTATTGGTAATGGTCGTGGTTTTGGTGATGATGATGTTGATAATGGCAGCGATGATATTCTTGCTTACAATAATAGTCTTGGTGTTGGTATTGGTAATGTTGATGGGGAGGGTAATGGCGTTGATGAGGATATTTTTTATTATCACAATGACGACGATGGCGACAATGATGTTGGTGGTGAAGATCTTGTTATTGATGATGCTGATGACGTTAATGATGATTATGATGGTGATCCTTTTTTTTATTATGACGACGACGACGGCGACGATGACTATGATTATGACGATGAAGATTATGTTATTGATGATGGTACTAATGACAGTGGCAGTGATGGCGATGGAGATGGTTGGGGTTACCAACAGTATAGTCCATTATATGATACAGAATACGACATGGATATTTGTTGATGGTACTACTGACAGTGGCAGTGATCCTAGTTTTTTTTACATCTCCAATTATCCCTAAAGTTGTCCACCAGACCTACTTTCTTGCTGTCATATATATATATATATATATAGTTTTTAATTATCTGACTGTCTCTTGCTGTGCTGTATATTTGAATCAATATGTTATTTTTCGTCAGGTAAGAGATTTATGTTTGTCTTGTATTTTGGTATCATTTAGTCATAAGTGGATACACTTATATGTGAAATTATGTCGGATTTTTTGTAATGTTAGTGAAAATGTGGGTTTTTGCATCTCTGTACCTTGTGTTTGTGTATTGGAGTAGGGGTGAGCAATGTTCGGATAAAACCGAAATAACGATCGAACTGGTTCATTTCGATCGGTTTTGTTTGGTTTTGAAACTAAATCGGTTTGAATTCGGTTTGTAAAATAATTTTTTTGATAACCGGTTTAACCAAATTAATCGAACTTTGATTGTATTTTCCAATTTTATGGTATTATGATACTTTAAGTAATTGATTTAGTATAAAATACCAAGTTTACCTGTTAAAAATAGGTCAAATTTTATTATAAACGTAAAAAATACTAAATAAAATCTCTTCAAACATAAATTGGTTAAATCTAAATCGTTTAAATTGGTCTTTGAGTGAATCAGTTGTTTGAATAATAATATATCTTTTTAGTTCGGTTAAATCGGTTATCGATCGAATTAATCGAAATTAATTCGGTTCGGTTCGATTTTGATTTTTTTTGGTTTCAATTCGGTTTGACATTTTTTGCCTCAAAACTGATCAAACCAACCGAACGCTCTTTTCTATTTTGGAGTTATGTTATCTATTTTTGAAATTTCAGTTTGAAGCTTTTGAGTTGTATCTTCGACTGTATCTTCTGAACTTTTATCAAACGCATAATTGCCTTGTGATATGTGTTTTCTTATCCTGACCAGTACTTCAACATCTGTGCATTGAAAAAGAACCATCTCATTTTCTTTATTATTAAAAGGGCTTCTCGTAAATGCGTGAAATTGATATTACCATAATTTTGATGTATTTAGAATTTGGATTCAAAACCTTTAGAACATCAGTATAAAATACTCATTTAGCATGCGTATTTGTGTAATTTTAAAAGCTTCAAATAGGGATATTCTTGAATAAAGAGGATTAGTTTCCCTTTCATATAAATTCTCAATCTTTCCTTTGTTTTCTCTTTTATAAAAAAATACGAAGTAAAGTGAACTTTTGTACAATTTTATGTTCGTTACAAAGACCATTAATGCGAAGTATGAAATCGTTTTTAAACTTAAAGTATTTGGTAAAATATAATTTGCCAATAGTTCATATCCATTTTTAATTTAAATAAGGAAAAAATTTAAGAAATTTCAAAATTTTACGTAAACCGGATATAATATAGGCATTAATAAAGGGATTGCAATTTTGGATAAAAAGGGTTATTTTTCAAATTTCGTAAAGTTGTTATATGGTGTACACAAAATATGTTGCCTCTCTTAAAAAAATGAAAAAACCGTAAACGCCCTTCAACGTTGGTAATCCTCCACCATTTTATGACTTTCTCTTTGATCATATCTCGCTGAAAATAGTTTTCTATCTTCATTTTTCGATGAGGTTTGCACAAAGGTAAATAGTAAGTCGCTTTATCTGCTTACATTTACAGTGCCCCCACCTCCCAACAAATTTTTTTCTTGGATGGAGTTATCCTAAAATTGGTCTGCTCCCCCTATTCAAAAATGAAGTCCCTTTAACAATGCATTATAATATATCTACAAAGTTTACTTTGATGTGAACATTTTCTTTCACCATAAGATGCATGCAGATTTGTAAAAAGTGAAAATTACCCTTACACCCTTGCTGTCAAACCTAATTCAAAGTCGTCCTTCCTCAATCAACTTTCTATCTAACCTTTTATAATTATTTTCATTAAAGAGTATAGTTGTTATTTTTCCACGGTTGAAATATGCACTAAATCTTGAATATGTCTAAGTGATTCAAAATAAAATTGATTTTCTTTCTTTTGGTTTTATTGTAAATATTCGTAGAAAAAAGTGCAAATAATATATTGGAAATATTTTATGTTCTTTTTCTACAATTTTCTATAAATGTTTTGTTGTTTGCACGAATATTTATAGAAAATAATATGACTACTTGCAAAATTTCTGCAATATTTGGAAAATGCTGGTTAGAAAGATATTTCCATTGACTTATTCGTTTTTTTTACGTTTAGTTGAAATGCACGTGAAGAGGAAAAAAATTAATATAATTGCATGGATGTTGATTACAGATGTTTTTATATGATTTTGCTAGTTTTTAAAAAAGAGAGTTTATAAGGTTCTACTAAAAGAGTGATTTTACCAATTTTGACACCTTTTAGGAGTGTTTCTTAGAAGTTCCCCGGTAAGAAATGAGATTTAGAATAACTAATTTTGTAATGTTTTACCGTTAAGGTCTACTCGTGCTCGGTATCATCTTTGAAAAAAATACCTTCTTTCGGTATATATCTTGATCATCAAAAATTGGTATTTCAATTCAAGGACTATAATAAATATCTCATATGTAGTCTTAAGTGGTAAGATCTTTGCACTGTAGTTCTAGAGGTCTTCGGTTTGAACCTTTAACACACAAAAACAAATGTTTTGCTTAAGTTGAGTATCACTTTTTTATTATACAAAAGTCTTGTAGGTGTATACTAAATTTATATACTTATGATAATTATAGATTTCAAAAAACGAACTATCTATAAATCGAAAATAATAAGCTAGGATGTAGATCTCTCCCACTCTCCTTTCTTGCCTTCCACATGTACACGCGCGCGCGCACACATATATATGGTAATTTGCCGTAATTGTATTTCCCACAACTAAATTTAACAATGCTATAATAGTAATTTTAACCTTATGGACAAAATGGTAAGTTTTTTTTACAAATGATTGAATCTTGGGACAAGACTTGCATCATTACGACTGACTCGTTTTTCTGATCACCAACATGTAAGTTTGTTCGGATCAGGATCACGACGATATAGATATGGACGTTTTTGAAGAATAGGTTTTTGAACTTTGAATGGGCTTGGCCTAACTAAAACCAGTGGATGCTTTGATACGTTTATATACACGGACCATATTCAAATTTGAATCATTTTCAGAGCGCATGCACATTTCTTCTTTGGCTACATCTATTGACTTCCCTTAAATCTCCTTTCCTACCCCGGTATTCAGTAAAAAAGAATTACGTCCTACAATTTTCTTTTCTCACCACGTATTTACCAATTTCATCCTTTCTTCATCCTTTTCTTTTTCATTTTTCTTGCATTTAACCAATTTCACCTCTCTATCTTCTAACCTTCTGTAACGACCCGTAAATTTTTAGTGGTTTAATTTAATTTAATTAATTGAATTTTTGTGAAATTTTAAATAATAAAATTTTGAATTGAAAATTTAATATTTGAAATACGTATATTTAAACATAGTAAATGGTAAATTTTCATCTGATAATATGGAAGTTTATTTTTTTGTGTAATTCTATTTTAATTTAAATCAGTTAATTTTGATGATAATAAAATAATTTTCAAACCTGAATATTTTTATATAGAAAATTTGTAAATCATCTTCTGAGTGAGACGTCATATTTCGTTTCTTCAAATTTGGACTACTATTGCTCAGTTTATCTTATTTTCGGTAAATTTATAACATTTTCAGTACCGAATATCGACTTTTGATAGTTCGGTCATATCACTGATATCTGTATACTGTTTTGATCGTCTCGTCGTGCTGATCTCAGCGGTATCTTCATTTCTGTTTTTCGAACCCTGGTATGCCGTGGAATCAGTAAAATGATTTTGTATCGGTACCGTTTAAACCTTTTGATCTACCCGTAACCATTCATCTTCCCATCGTGCAAAGCTGTAAAGCCACTAGTCATTACTATTCCCAAATGTTCATTCTTCTTCCTTTCATTTTTTTTGGGTTCTTGCCTTTATGAAAAAAAAACTATAAAACTTTCGAAATATATACGCGAGATTACATAAAATTGAATTGTTGAAGCCTTCCACCGATGTCACGGCCTCCACCGTACCCACTTCCACCTTCGCCCGAGCACAGTCTCTTCACTGCCGAACCCACTCTCCCTGTCTCCGCTTACCACCAGGTCCTCCGATCTTGCCCACATGACACCACCGAACAACCATCAACGCCCCACCTCCGCTCATTTGAATTTCCTCTGCCGAGCCCCTGCCGCCATCACCGAAGCCCAGTTCCACCATCCTTGAACTCGAATAGCCTGACCTCGCGCACCCTTCTCAAACGACCATCCACCATCCACTGCTCCGACTCCATTCGCCACCTTGCTTCGCCAACCACCTGCATGCTGTCGCCATCGATTTCCGAACGCCATTTACTCGTAGCGTTCTTTCCTTTTGAATCTATGTATTCATATTTGAACAAAGATGGGCAGTAGGTATGTTTATATATTTGTTTTCCTGAGATATAAGAAATATCGATAAAATTTTATTTGATTTTTTAAATATATATATATATATATATGTGTGTGTGTGTGTGTGTTATTTTATATATATGAGATGTAACTAAAGCTATGTATATGTTTTTATATATTATGTAGAAACTGTTATATTATAGCTTTTCCTGCCTGCTCGGTATATAGCAATTGCATTGGGATTTTTGTAATTTAGTGTTAAAGTTTATGTTGCTATATATATAGTTTATTACCTGGGTACATATAAGATGACATACTGTTTATAAGTATATAAATTTTAGGCTGTTTTGATTCTTTTGGTTTATTTTTAATTTCAGTTACGTTATATATATATATATATATATATATATATTTGTGAAAATACTTACGTTGATAGTTGAGATAGTGTATATATATAAGTATCGTGCTTTGTTATTATTTTTCTTGTGTGTGTGTACATATATAAGGTCTGCAGTTTTATATATATTAGTTACAGTTATATATATATTAGTTATATGCATGTCAGGTTAGTTATATATGTTGTTGTTTTATAAGGTTACAGTATTGTATTGGTATATATATTTATACATATTTATTCTGCCTGCATTATATAATGGAGATTACTTTATATAAATCATTTCCAAACCGTTGAGTTGATTGTATAGATTTATAATTGATTTTTTATATTTTTATGCGTGCTGCTGTTATATATGAATATATATAACTTGTTACTCACGTATGTAAACTTATGAGTTATATTAAAATGTGTTTGTTCGATATATAGGTAATGTTAACATTTTGAAATATATATATATATATAAATGATATGTTATGATGAGATTTTGAAATTTTTTATATATGGTATGTATGCTGCACCATATATATATATATATACATGGGTTTAACTGAAATGTATACTGTTTGTATTTTGCTTATCTTATATATAAAGGGAATACTTGAGTAAGTGAAGCCTTTTTCGACTTCTCAAAAATGCCCTGTGTTCACAATTGAAAATAATAATGCGCTTCATCAATTCAAGGATAGGTTCGTCTTTCAACTTATCCATGTTTTACTCCATTTCTATTCCACGTTTCCTACACGTTTTCTCTCAATCCGTTTCTTCAACTCCCAATCCCCAATTTCCTTCTCTCACTTCAGTCACTTTCTAACCCAAAAAAAAGTTCAAAATTAACTTCAAATACATTTGCGGCTGATTTTGGAGTAACTGCCTTACGACGTCTCTGGGGAAAAGTGACTGCGAATCTCGAAGTTGCCCATCAAGGTGAGTATTTCATTTTTCAGAAGAGAGACCGTATGAAGATTGAGAGGAGCCTGGCACGACAACTAATGGCGCTCGCGACCCCTTGCTGCCGTGACATGGTGGTGGCTCAGAGGTAAGGTGTGACTTAAGTGCGGTTTATTTTTTTTACTTTGTTAAAAAGTTAATATTTTTTTTGTTCAAATAATTCACAATTTAACACCTCCAGCCCTAAAATTTTACAGATCTAATTTCACCTACCGTGTCTTGCGAAGGAGAGTTGGATTTGATAAATTGGCTACACGTATGTATTGCTTTCTACAGTGGTCCTATTTTCCATTACAGTATTTATAACCTATGTGACTGAAATATTAATGTACCTTTTCCTATCATTGCTTTTAAGAATTACATTCCTAGGACATGTTGATGGAGAAAGCTTGGTCCTATGTTTGTTCACGGCGGTTGGGTTGAAGTATGGCTGTAGAAGATATTAGGTAAAGTTTCACCTTTAGCTTGAATTATTTTTGCTCCACTTACTACTGTGTTCCATTCGATTTGTAAACATTTTCTTTCTTCATTTTCCTATGTTTCGACCCAGGTAAAAAGACAGATTCAGTAATGTATTTACAAATTTGTCCAACAATATAATGGTAACGAACTTTATATAAAAAAAATATGCATAGCAACACTTGCATTACAAGCAGAAAGTAAGAAAAACAACTGCCAGTAGAGCTTATAGCTCTCCTTAAGTGCAAACCTTACTGGAGCATAAATTCATGCTAGCCACTAATTCCAAACGGTGCATTATAACTATATGTGTTATTTTAGGCACTCTTAAGACTCATTATACGAGTACTGTAACGTTATGATGACGACTAGAATTGGACTGCATTAAAAAAATTATATATGAATCACATTTTTGTTGGTTTATTTTATACCTTATTTTTCTTTTTAAATGTATATTTTTTATTCCTTTAGTTTGCTTCTGTACAATGATCTAGGATTTTAAGAAAATAAAGGCTATTTGCAAAATTTAGGAAGCAAAGAAAAAAAATTACAACAACATTTATAGACCAGGAATCTACTGTGTGGCAGCTCAGTTTCTGAACTGATTGAGTGATGCGTTATAATAAGAACTTTGCTGAAACAACTAACAACAAAACATACAGGATCACATGGGGAAGAGGAGAGACGTGGCATTAAATTTTCTATTGCATGGATTCTTAGAATATCACAAAATTTTGAATGTGAGCTTCCAGCCTTTGAAATACGTGAACATGTTTAGTACTTTAAAGAATATTAGTTTTATACATATGTATACGTAGTTTCTTTCAGAACAGTCTTCAAAATGTAAGATATTTCGAGCGTTCTTAGTCTTAGAATATACATGGTTATTATATGTTTAATTTCATATGAGTTTACAATTGCATATGTTTTCAGATGAGTATCAATTACGATAATGTAAATTAATTTGAATTGGTTTGGGAATAAAAAAACTATTTTTTTCTAATATTTATTCACGTTATTTATATAAAAAAAACATGTATTATTAAATTGGTCATCAAATCATTAAGCCTTGACAATAATACCATTGTTGAACGTTTTTATGCTTTCAGTCATCCTGATTTTTCAAACTGTCTTACTTATGGTGCTTAAATATTCAGAGCTTGGACATTTGATTACTGTACAGTGCTTAGCCCTTCATCGAATAATTGTTGTGGGAGTTCTACTAAGTGGAGATCTTGGCTTAGTATGCAAGGTATGCAATTTATCTTCAACAGTAAATTAAATTTTTGTTTAGTCAGTGTATGTAACAATGATCAAAATAAATGTCATGTTTTGTCTTCCAATATCTTCCTTTTCATTTTTACGATATTCATACCAAGGCAATAATGTCTGCTTTGTGTGAAAATAATAATATTGGTTGTTCCATTTTTATCAAACCAACTGTATAATATTCGTTAAAAATATATTTCTATCCTTGCTAGTTTTTTTCATATGAACTTACTACAGATGGAGATAGTAATTGTTTCTTTTATTGCCTAAAATTTTATGCGTACTTATATTCTAAGTTGGATACCGTTCTTCTTTCTCTTCTTTATAGGCCATTATAGTGGTTTGCACTTTAGAGCTAGCAGAAGCTCGGAAAAGAAATGCAACATATAGAGCTAGGATTAAAGGGGAAGAATCCGCTATCAAGATTCTTCCCAACGAGAAAGGTTTACATTAAAGCATTGAGGTAGGTGTTACTGAATTTTATATTTCAACTTTATCATTGCTATTACTGTTGTTTACCACCAAGTCAGTGAAACTTACCATAAATAGCACAGTAATAGGACTATTAGATGACACATAAATAGCACACGTACAGGGATTATTATTAGTTCATTAAAGAACTATCAAATTAACCCATTCTCCATTGATTATAACTGTAACCTTTACTTGCTTCTTCAATGATTTAGATGATAAAGTGTCAACGAACAATTGTACAGTTTTGATTATTGAGGAAAGCAAGAGGGATAGCATTTGTTTTAGTCCATTTCTTTACCTGATATATTTCACTTTGGACAGTGTTAGTAAAATAAATGCTAACTGAAACACTGACCTTGACTGGATCACTTCAATTTACAATTTTGTTAGTTTTTTGAAGGTTTATTACAGTTTATGTTAAAGAAATAGTCATTACTATTTGGTTTTTTAATAGTCTTTGATATATTATTGATCATTTTGACTGTAAATACAATTTTATACCTACTTATGGGTTAGTGAAATTGACAAATGTGAATCTTTGAGTATTGACCATATTTCGTCAAACACCCATATATTTGCTACAGATATACAGACATAACTATGTCAGTCAAATTTATTGAAGTAGTGGGCAATACAAGACATGTTTTACTGTTACTTGCATTTTTGGGACCATTTAATGTATATGTACTTTCTACTCAAACAATTATATTACTCTGCAGAACTTACTACAAGTGCACAAGCGCAAGATGCACGGTGCGAAAGCACATAAAAAGAGCATCTCAGGATCTTAAATCAGTCATCACAACATATGAAGGCAAGCACAACCACGAAGTCCCTGCAGCAAAGAACAACTATCATGCCAGCTCAACGCAGTCTTCCACGTAACTGATTTTGCCAGCTCACCACCCTAACGGTCCAATGGGCTTCAACCGCCCTACGTTTGGGCTCAGTCCAGCATTCAATATCAGGGCAGGCCCACCAGGTATAACTATTTTCGAATTGGACCATATGGGCCCACCAACCACCATTTTTATGCATGTCGAGGAGAATTGGCTATTTTATCCTTCTATGTTCACTCAAAACTGTTAGTTGTTTTATTAACTAAAAATATTGATTATCAGTACTGATTGTTTGGATATGAGTTTGTGACTGTTTATAATACCACTGTCACGTGCATTTCATAACAACAATACACAAATATACAAACAATGAGTTTGTGGCTGTTTATATAATACCACTATCAAGCACATTTCATACGAACAATACACAAATACACATATATACGAACATATACATACACACATATTAACTATATTTCAATATCGATTAATTCACACCTAATAGCATGAAACAAGGGGACAACAACCTACTAATCGACCTTGAAGAATTCCGCTGTCCTAAAACGTTGAGCAATTTGATTGAAGATGCACATTCAGTGTTAGAACTTTATGATAATTATTAAGTGAAATGCAGGTTGAATTATTATTAGAAGAGTACAGTCATTTGCCCTTCGAGAAGAATGGTTCTGGAAGATCTCAAGGTGGCAGTTAAGAGTATTGAGGGTCAACAACTTCTCTCTTAGTCAACAAGCATTTGCAAATGTATATATTGTAGTTGATTTGTATGTATCCTGTATGTGTCTGACATGTTTTATTCTTCAATTTTCTGTAAATTACATGTTCGAGATGGGATGTATTTCTGAAATATAGTTCATATGAAATATAAACAAATATTAGAAAACGTACTAAAACTCACTGTCATTGTTTCTGATTTCTTCAAAATTTCACATTTTAGTTGGTATAAATAATGTTAATAAGTATAAATATGTATATACACACACACACACACACGTGTATATCAGTGTAGCCAATTATCTCCATTTTATTGTTTTTCAGTCATATATTTAGCTACAGCTTATACAAAATACAAAACTGGGTTAACGAAAAGTTCCTCCTTTACTACTTCAACTCACTTTCGGTTCACATAAAAATTCCCTTAACAAACGTTTTTAACTCCGCCATCAACTTAATGCTGATGCCGGTCTCAAGCCCGGAACAAGAAGGAGAGAAAACGGTTACGACAACTACACTTATTACCTACAATTTACTATCAAATAGTTTCTTAGTGGCAATAACTCATTATGTTTCCCTATCCCCACAAAATGCAATCATATATATCTCTGATCACCTACTATATGTAACGAATACCATATTCTATTTCCATTACAAATCAAAGTTATTCTCTACGGTTTGCATGAAAATGCGTTAATAATTCGTTACACCATATGTATATTATTTTTCTTTCTAACCCACCTAATGCCATTCTTATATAACATTTCTTCCCATGTTCGATACAAATTTTCTATGTCCACGTCCATCTTCTGTAGATTCATTCTGCATGTCAATATCCAAAATATTCAACAATACGTGTACGTCACACTCATTTTGTCGCATTCAACAACTCTCATAGACATTGTTTCTTAACACCAGTTTCTTCTGCGCACGTGCATCGCACGTGCCAAACTACTCGTCTATATATAATAGGAATACCTTGAAATGAAGCTTTTGAATTTACTAAAATATCCCCCGAGGGTACGCACTATCAAATGGTTTACTAAAAACATCTATCGGCAACGATTAATCCGCTTAGAAGTTACTGAACAGTGAACATAACTAAATCAATTCATCCACGATTGTTTCATCCTTCCACGCAGAAATATTAGTTGTCCTCCACTTCTTCCATAACCGCTTAAAAACCTTTAGAATCCCCAATATTGCTAGCTTTCCCCTCTTCCTTTCCTCGCTGTCTTCAACAGCTTCTCCTTTACTTATCTCAAATCCGATTAGAACTTCAATACCCTATCCGTACGTGTATTCCAACCTTAGCACTAATATTCCAACCTTAACACCACTTTTTATTCATGATTTCCATTTTTACATTATTTTTTATGTGATCTTAAAAAGATTGATGTTGCAGGTCAAATCAGATTGGGTTGAGACAAAGAACTGGGTCATATAGGGCAGATTCATCGGATCGTGATTTCGACCAGATCCAACGCGATATTGATAGGGATGGGTTTTTCTGAACACTTGCTTATGTCTTTTGTAGCTTGGAGAAGCAAGCCATTGGAATGACGAACATGATAATGAAATCGATGATGACCATGAGGCAGATTTATTTTGGAGGTAATTATAAAATCTTATATTGATATGTTAAATGCTATTTTATAATTTATGTTATACAAATATAAATGCCATGCTCTTTCTAAGTTTACGATTTTTATGTTTACGTTTTTTTTCTTGATGTCATGCTACCTATCAGAATTTGATGTTTATGCTCTTTGTCTGTGTTCAAATTTAGGCACATAAACTGTTTGTAGAAATCGAAGAACTAATACTTCACTGACCATGTTTCATATGTTTATCATTTAGTATCCTTACCTAAAAAAATAGCAACATGTTTTTTCATAGATGAATGTTGTATTTTTTGTACCATTTGATGCCTAATTGATTGTTCTTAATATGTATTATTCACTACTGTCGGTACATCATAATACCTTCAGTTTGTAAAAGCTGCTGATGCTATAGTTGGATATACTAAAGATACTAACCTTGCTTTAGGTAAAAGCAATGAAGACATAATTTAGTTTCTTTTGATCTTCAAGCAAGGGAAGATATGAACAGTTTATGTCTTATTTCCAAACTGCTCTTGTACATTCAAGCACCACAGACCCTATGTTTATTAGGTATGTTTTTGTTGTTTATTGCTTTATCGGTAATTATTAGTTCAATTTAAAATGGTAGAATATTAAAAAGAACTGAAGATAATAATTGCTGCATTTGGGGTATTTCTACAGCTTTTGAAGTTAACTGTTGAGTTGACAATTTTATTCATAATTAAAAATTGAATATGAAAAATCTTTGGTTGATCTATTCAAAGTTAAGATTCGCAAACAAAAGTTTTTGATCACCGTGGGATCGATGTCTTATAACTATAAAATTCCAACATCATCAGCTATTTACTTTAAGCTAGATGCAGACTGCTTCATCATGCATCTATATTAGAAAGGCTTATGCTGTAGGAGGCTTGGTTACCCAACGTAATCATGTTCTTTTAATATGATTTGCAATTCATAAACAAGTTAATCAATAATCTTGGGGTATTATGTTTGGAAAGAGTGTGTTACTGATGAGTAAATTTGTAGAACTACAGTCTATCATTTATAAACAGTTATCAGCCTCCACATTCCATGGTTGCAATGATGTCTAGCACAAGATACCTGCATTGTTTGCATTGGTGAAAGGATAGTGTAGTTTGGGTCTTTCTACATGCATATCACACCTTTCTATTTACCATATGAGATTTTGCATTTGTGAAGTTTTTAACCAACATGTCTTACTGATCAATGATGAACATTTCAAAAATATTAAAGTTGTCATAGATTCATAGTTGGTACAAAACATGGACACAAGTGTTGATATTAGTAAATAAAATATGCAATTTTGTACTAAATAATTTTTTCCACAATTCAAATTTGACAAAATTTCTTATATTTATCATGTTCTAAAATCTTTTATGACAAGTATAACCGGAAAAGACGTGTTTAAAGTTTCATTTTTAGCAGGAATTCAGAACATGCAAATTTCATAGTATGTGAATTTATATTATATGTAGGCATTTAAAATCTGTACTTATCCAAATTTGAACTATACATACATACATATATATATATATATATTCAAGGTTTGTTCGTCTAAAACACACATATCTGGAACTAAAATATCTCTGTAACCTTTATGTATTCAGAGGCCGATATAGATGAACTTTGTATATATAAACTTAGTACTTTATACTTTCGAGATCATAATGCATCCAAGTAAGGTATGAGTGAGTTGTCAACTTTTTGGGATATATTTTACATTAAATAGGTAGTTGAAAGTTTCAGAAAATATAACCCATTTTGATATATATCTGCATGATGTAAACCGCAGGAGCAACAACTTTTAGAATGTTTTGGCAGTTTATACTTTATACTATATAAAAAAGACACCTTTTCTCTATCTTATAGAAATTTATCTTCCATTTTGATGTAAAGTTATGACATAATAGATTTGTATTTATTAATAAATGGATTGGTGGGCTTTGGAAGCAGCAGTTGCAAGGGATCATTAAGGTAACAAGCAACCGTAGATATTCTTTTCTAAACCCAAGTCATCCAATTCAAATCTAAATAACAAGGAGAATAGCAGATATAAAAATCGAAACAGTACATAGGTGTGAAATTTTGTCACTATCAAAATATTATATTACTACAAATACAAATAAGAAGTTAGAACAGTTCCAATCTTTTGCCTGAAGCATAGAACTTGAGACTCCACTTTATATTTTATATTCTTGACACCATTTTGTATTTTATTCCTCCACCTCCTTTCATCATGCTACCGTTTGTCTTCCTCTGTCAGCAACCCGCAGCCGCCATACCTCTACCAAGACCCACTTCAACTTGAACTACCAACCTCCCTTTCGTCTACTACACCTACCCAGAACAGACCCTCCACGGTCTAGCACCTCCAACCTATGACTGCACTGCCCTTCCCCTGCCTAACCAGATCTGCAAACCTCCTACCCGAAACCCGAAGTGCAAAATTATATGTCTTCAGTTGAGCAACATTTCACATGGTAGCACAATTTAAAACATCATCTCAGGTTGCAATATATCTTACAGCATAAAATATCTTGCAATACACACACACACACACACAAGATTTTCTCAAGAAATAAAGTTATTCCATTCAACATGCAAAATAAAGTAGTACACGGTGATATATACATAGCCAAGAAGTATGGTGCGCAGGTAATATAATGACAAAAAAGTACACAAAACATGATAAGTGGGTTGATGACCAAGCAGCAACGGTGGCAAAAAGATTATCAAAACAATATTTATAATTGAATTCTTCAAACTAACTTTTAAATCTGTCAAATATTTGGATTGCATTTCTTACAACATTCATGAAGCATATCCACAAAAAAAGAGAAATGAATTTGCTCACCCTAACTTATACTATAAGTTTACATACATAAAAATGGCAGTTTACACACTTTTATACACACACATGTGTGTGTAGCACAGCAAGTTTGAAAGCACAGACACAAAAGCAATTCTCTCATGCATACATGACCCAGCACCTACTATTTCTCATGCAAAATTCAATTATAAATATTTACACAAAGGTATACACTCACAGACAAACTGGAAGACACACACTAAGAACACAAGCAAGCAAAGGAAACCTATAGTGCAACAAAATGCAGTCAGCCAAAATAATACTCACGAAGGAAGCAACAAAGAAATAACAAACTAAACTAAAATAGTGAGCTAACGTACAGACAAATATAACACACGTTTGATGTGGTCCATTACAAACGGTACACTCAACTCAACGAAGCATATTTCTGCCGAGGGTCCATTATTTCCTCCTATAGTTTCTCATCTCTTACTCATTCATAGCACATTTTACTATTACTCACATATTATCTTTCTATATAACTAAATCATTCTGTTTTATATCTTCACTCAAATGCAATACAATTATTTTCTAAGCTAACCAAACAACTTCTTATTGAACTTTATCGAACTGCTTCATATTGTTCTGTTTATTATTAAGTTTCTTTAATCTTCATCGTCTTATGGCTGAAATACAAGGAGAGAGACAATGCGAGAGCCAATGTTCTAGACGTGAGCATGTAAGAGAGCAAACTATTTCAAATAGAAGGTCACAAACAAATGAAAACTCTCATTTGAGTCAACCGATGTCTTTTCGAGAACTATGGGATGAGTTTTTACCATATTTAATTGAAGATTATCCTTCTACGCATACCATTAACCAAAATAATATATATTTAATAAACCGATGTCTTTTCGACCTTAATAACCTCCTAAAACAATATAACAAAACTATTTTTGACTATGATATCCCTCATAGCAATCTAGATTTTTCCCACCACTATAATAGTTCAACCATTATTTTAGAAGAACAATCTATAGAGATACCACAAACCGATATAGATTCTGTAAATAACTTAAATACAGAACAAAATGATGCATTGCAAATGATCATGCATTCAGTAAAGGAAAAAATAACTCAATATATTTCATAAATGGTCCAGGTGGTACAGGAAAAACGTACCTTTATAAAGCAATTTTAGCCCATATACGAATCCAAGGCCTTATTGCTATTGCGGTTTCTACCTCTGGAATTGCTTCTCTAGCGTTGCCTGGAGGTCAAACTGCGCACTCTACATTTAAAATTCCTATCAAATTGGATTCTTCGTCAATATGTTACATTCCTAAACAATCCGATAATGCAAAACTATTACGTGTGGCCACTGTTATACTACGGGATGAAGTAACAATGGCTCATCGTTATGCACTTGAAGCCTTAGACAAAACGTTAAGGGACCTAATAGGTATAAATACACCATTTGGTGGGAAGATTATTATATTAGGTGGTGATTTTCGACAAGTACTACCAATTGTCGTAAAAGGTACTATAGCTCAAATAGTCGATTCATGTATAGTACGATCATATTTGTGGACAAGTGTACATGTAATTCATTTAACACAAAATATGCGAGCGAGAAACGATTAATCATATGCCGAATTACTTTTACGTATTGGAAATGGAACAGAACCTTCTATACAAGATGACCTTATTAAACTCCCAAATGATATTGTTATATCCAACACCAATGCAAGTTCTCTATGTCGTTTAATTGAGGAAGTCTTCCCTACACTCCACGAAAATTTAGGTGACACTGATTATATAACGAATAGAGCAATATTAACACCAAGAAATGAAACAACAGATGAGATCAATAATACAATCATACATATGTTTCTAGGAGAGGAACATGTTTATTATTCTTTTGATAGAGTTGAAGATGATACTACTAATTTATATTAGCCAGAATTTCTAAACTCGCTTGCTCTAGGTGGCTTGCCACCGCATAAACTACACTTAAAGTAGGATCCCCAATAATGTTACTTACAAATATTGACCCAAAAATTGGATTATGTGATGAAACAAGATTAATATGTCGTATCTTCCATAAAAATATCATTGATGCAGAAATTACAGTTGGTCATTATCGTGGTACAAGGGTATTTATTCCATGTATCCCCCTAAAGCCTTTTGAAAATATTAACATGCCTTTTAATTTAATTCGCAAACAATTCCTAATTAAATTATCATTTGCTTTAACGATTAATAAATCACAAGGGCAAAACATTCCTCATGTTGGAATTTATCTTCCATGGTACGTTTTTAGTTATGGTCAACTATATGCGGCATTATCCAGAGGAGTTGCACGAAACTCAACAAAGATTTTAGTACAAAATGGAAAAATTCTATGTAACAAGGGAACTCGCACTAGAAATGTAGTGTACAATGATGTTTTATTGTCATGTAATCAAAACCTAAACTAATTAGAATTAAGAGTATCTTTTCCATCAAACTTTTTTTACATAAATTATTCATTTTCAAAATCTTTTTGAGTAATGTCATTCTACATTTACCAAATGGACTTCATGATTTCATTTATATTTCATTTACTTTTCTTAACCTGTATTAATTTATGCTCAAATTCGAAACTTCGTTTACGTCAAATATATAACAACAATAATTTTAATTTTTTATGGCCATTATAGAAACATGTATTACATAAAATAACCCTTAAAAAATGTTTTTAACTCCTCAATCATCTACTAATTAGTGATGCCAGTCTCAAGCCTAGATAAAGGAGGAGAGAAAACAATTTAGGAACAAATGGTGATATTTTTCTTTGTTCACGTCAATAGACTGCAACAATATAGTCATGCAAGAATAGCAGCAAAATGACAGTATGAGTATGCAAACTGAACCGGTAAGCTGATGCAGTTGTAGGACAAGGCATGTTTTGGACAGGGGATAAGCCAAGGCAGTTGTAGGACAAGTCAAGTTTTGGATATAAGATGATCCGAGCATACAAGCCTACTCTGGATATGTAAACAAAATTTGAGCTACTTGCAACATCATGCCATGGTAAGGACTACAGATCATCCAATTGTTTATACAGTATGGCGCATGCATGCAAAACAAAATCAGCTATTATATAAAAAGTAGTGCATGAAAAATATATACAGTGAAAAAATATGCATGTTTATATGTACTATTTTACATTAAAAAGAAGTTGACTCACGGTTGTCTTTGTACACGTCCAACGGACGTGCCATACATACTGGTATATATAACCTGTCTTTTATATAGACATAAGCTATATGTAGTATTGGTTTTAAGATATAGTATGTAAAATATATATTTTTTGATTTTTAAGAATATATATGCTAGTTTTACAGTTTGTATATATGTTCTATACATTTGTTTATATATTAGTATGTATATATATTATTGATTCCAAAATCTTTTACGTATGCAAGTTTATATAGATAGATTTATATATTAGTTTTATATATAAGTAAGGATATGGCTGTGTATATATATAAGAAATTATTTCAACATATATTATGTATATATATATTTGACTTTAATATATGAGTTTAATTTAAAACAATGACTTTATATTATTTTAACATTTGTCTTAAGTTAAAATATTTTCAGTTTATATCAAAACTGATTTGATTGTTTCCATTGATTCCGATTTATCAGCTTGTTCGTCGAACTCGAGTCCATCGTGCTTTGCTTCGAAATTCGTGCTTGGATCCGTAATCCATTTCATTGTCTATTCTCTCTAGCCTCGGAAGGTGAGCAATCACTCACGATTAACATTCTTATATTTATTAAATTTGATTTCAATTGAAATGACAATTGAAATATGCTGTTGTTAGTTATTTACATTGCTATATATATGCTATTATCTGTATCTGTTCACCTGTGACATCTGACACCATTATCTGTTATTTATATTGATGATATATGCTTGTTATATTATTATCATATCTGTTATCACTTTGCAAGTTCCCGGTTAGTATAGAATCCCCTATGGGTTGAAATGATACATACCCGAACGATATTATAGAATAGGAGAAAATCGTTATGGGTTGAAATGATAAACCCAAGTGATTTTCATTGAATTGAATTTGGGATTGCAGGTTGAAAAGATATATACCCGTAGATATTTAAATTGCGGATTGAAATGATAAATATCCGTATCACTAGACCATAGGATAGAAAATTTTATACAGAAATATTTTGAAAAATAATTTCTATGGTTTTGAAAAGAAATATATGGTTTAATAAATATTGATTTCATGATATTATATATAAATGTACGTTATAAGGTTTAAATTCTTGACTTTAAAATTTTATGTTTTAAATTTTTTTAAAATTTATAAGTTAGTTTTGGAATTATATATTTTAAGAATTTACTTATAATTTTACTATTTTAAAATATGTATAAATTAGTTTTATTATAAGATAAGTGATAATAAGATTCAGTTTAATAAAGTTTGATTTAATTTATATATAATATATTTAAAATTTTATTTTCAAATTTAGAGTTTATAATAATTTTTTTTTATAAATTAAGGTTGGAAAGATAGATTTGAAATTGATTTGAAATGGTATTTAATTAATAATTCATTGAATTAAATCGATTTGAAACTTATTGAATTTTAGATGTTTAAAGGATATGATTTTATAACTTGATTTTGATTAAAAGTGATTTAAATGAATATTTCAATTTAAAATAGGATATTTAGTTTATTTAAATTTGTAATTTAAAGCTTATTTAAATGATATTGGATTGATTAAGTGAATATTTCAAAACTAAATAATAATGAAGTTAAATTTGGATATAAATGAAATTATCAAATTTAGTTTTGAAAATGTTGAATATTTAAACCTTTGAAATACATTGAAATTGAAATGGCATATTTTGTGGGTCAAATCGGTAATTGAAATCGATATAATTTGAAATGGTTTATTGAGAAACTGAATTGAGTTGAAATTGATGAATTAAGATTGAATTAAATTTGAATTTTGAAATTCGAGTTGATTTGAATCTATTTGTGAAATTTGAGGAAACTATTTTATATTTTACTTTGTAAATTATTTTAATATAAACTATTTTAATATAAATCATTTTCAATATAAATTATTTTAATATAAACTATTTTAATATACTAACTATTTTATTATAAACTATTTTAACTTATAACTATTTTATATAAACTATTTTATTTTATAAACTATTTATTTTATATACTATTATTAATATCTAAACTGTTTATTGGAAGTGTTATGGTTTTTCCAAAAGTGTTATGTTTCGAAAACGTTCTAACTTTGAAAGTGTTATGGTAATGGAAATGATATCGTATTGATTTGGTTTTTGAAATAGAAATGATATTTTGGTTTTGAAGTATAAACTATTTTGAAATGACTGCGGTGTTATAATAACGTTTGGTTGTTAAAGAGACCGGGATCGGAAGTTGTCATACTCTCTGCCAACTCCGAAAACCACTTTAACAACCGTGTACGCGGTGGAGATTCCAGAATGAAGTAGGATGGTGGCGACGATCCTATATGAGGTATATACGTGGACCCGACTCCCATGAGTTGACATAAGGTGGCTAAAACAGGAGCAATTGACGAGCCAAGTGAGGTAGCTTCTTCGATCGGACACACTCCTTCGATACCATTCTATTACTTTGTGATTGATTGGGTGCACCCGTCGGATTTTTGGGAGTGTGGCTCGAGGTGGGCGGTAGTGGCTGCTATGTGTTACCACTAGTCCGGAAGTGTAATTGGTATATCTACCCCGACATTGCCTAGTTGTGCCGTGTCACCTACCCTATCGAGACCACTACGAGTTTGTTTTGTAACATACCTATGGAGTTCCCTCTGATGACGCCCAGTACGGGGGAGATTATGGTACTGTATAGACTATGGGAATATAAAAATGTGTTAAGGAGGATATTGGTAACGCCTTAACGCTATTTTAATAGTTTACTTTACTATAGACATTATTATAATAGCGTATATTGCTACATAGTAGATAGTTCCACGGATCCTTAGAGGATGGTTATCCCAAACATCCTTTAAGTTACTTGTATTTCAGTTGATATTTCACTTGAGTTGGATTTATTGATATAAGAATGTTAATCCTGACTCGAGTGTTTTGTGTTTTTGCTTTACGCTCGGGTCAGACTGAGTGGCTCAGTGTTCGAGACTCACCTTTGGAGTTGGAGCTTCGCTTGGAGATCCATCTATCTATTCAGCTTGCAGTTATTCAGTTGATTCCAGTGATGTATTCTGATCTTGTATTTGACTATTGTATTGAGACTTCTATGTATTCGAGACTTCTGTTGTATCTTATTTTAACTCTGATATATATATAGTAGCTTCATGAACTACTATCCTTTTATTTCCGCTGCTTATTGTTATATTACTCTGTGATTCTGTGATTATTTTATTTACTGTATATGTTGAGTTTTGCCAAATATAAATTAATAATCTGATATTTTAAACAATTCAAGTCTGACATGTGCAGATGCGAATGGTTGAAAATTTCAGGTGTTACACCTTCTCTAATTCATGAATGTTAGAAAAGAGTTGCTCTAAAATAATTGAAAGTTAAATTACTAAAGGAAAATTTTTGTTCCTTCTTTTTAGGCTAGAGTTTGTAATATATTTGTTTTTCTTATAATAAGAGTGATACTTTATTCAAGCAGAACATTCATGACGATGTCCCAAGGACTCGAACCCACGATCTCTAGAATCTTTGTCTAAATCATCATACCTCTAATCACTTGTGTTAAAGATCCTTGACATTGTATATTTGTTTTTTTAAGACTGATTAAGTAATGTTTAGAGTTTGCGGAATTGAACAGAACTTTTGTTCATGTTGAATTAATTGAATGGAATAAGATATAAGCATGAAACTATTCCCTGAGAAATCATTCCCTTTACTCATTCATTCATTCATCATCTTCTTCTTCCTAGAGGAACCATTCTCTGTACTCATTCAGTCTCTCATATCTCTTTATACTCAATTAAAATTCACATAATATATCAAAACGACGAGAGAGCAACAAACTTATATTAGTTTCAGTTGAAAAAGTGCAGTTCTTAGGCACATTAAAATCTGGAGAGCAAGGGATTATGCTTCTCTTCATTGATTTGTGGATTAATTTATTATTGGTATGGGTGATTTCTCTAATTTTCCATCACTTGATCAAATCTTTGCAATATTTTGATTTCTATGGCCTTAGGGTAGTAATGGGGATTAATATGGATTATTTATTGTTATGCGTAATAATTAAAATGAATTATAGTTCAAAATAATCTAAATTGAATGGTTAAATAAATGAATTGAATTAGAACATTGATACTCTATACAAGAACCAATGATTCACCAGAAACACCCAAATTGGAATGAAATGCAGATTTTAGGGAGGTGCCAAATGATTCAACGGATGACATTGTTTCGGGATTTATCGACTGTTTGATTTTCGGACCTTTAAAAAATTTCGATTGAATTAAGATATAAAATGGCCTCATATATATATATATATAGATCTATAAGCGCTGAATTTGGCAAAACTGTCATATTACTAGCTAAAGTGACGTGTGAATGTTAATATTTGGATTGTTCTAAATTAATCGTTGGCTGAGCTCGAACCTCTAAGTCTCGCAACTGTATTTTTGACTTCTCCAAAAAACCACACGATTTAATTAATTATATTGTTAATTAATTAATATTTGAGAAATAATGATCGTTATTTAATTTATTTGATGTTTTGGAGTTTTTTGGAATTATTTGATGCAAATATAAAAGTTATATTTGCACGCTCGATATATGATATTGGTGTAATTTAAAATTGTTAAATAAGAGATTATTTTTTGAAGGGGTTTTTGGAAATTTTACACCATAAATTTGGAAAATATGGCCGACCATACATGTGAAGATAGAGGGGTTGACGGAGAGAAAAATAAGGAACTATTTGGGGAAGTATTAATTAAAAAATTGGAAAAAGTTTCATTCTCTTAGTTAAAACAAACACACTAATTTTATTTCCTTCATTCAATTCATTTCATTTTTCATTCTCCTCCTCCTCTTTCTGCCATGGCCAAATTTTCATTATCCTTCTCTAAAATAAAATCAATTCCAAAATAAACTAAAACATTAAATAAATTTGAAAACTACATGGTTCATCTATCTCTTGCAAAGACTGGGTGTAGATTTAAGGATCTAAAGTGGGATTTCCAAATCAAAGTTTAGTTATTGGTTAGATTCGAAAGGTATATTCTAATTTTAATTATTTTTTGAATGTAATATGTTTATTACAATTTTATATGTATGTATTATTGTTTCACCTTGATTTAAAATTAGTAATGCAAATTAAACAATCTGTTGAATGTTTTGGTTAATTTTTAATCTAAAAAACCAAAAAAAAATTATATATGAGTAAAATAATGTTTTAGTTATGGGTCTATGATTTAAAATTAATTATATTAATATCCTAAACATGTTATAAATTTTAATGTTTTAAATGTTTCCGTTTGAATGTTTTAAAAGATTGTTGATATCTATTTTGATTTGTTATGTGCAATTTTGGTGTTGTAATATTTTGACTATTTCATAAAGAATAAATTTTTATTTTGGGTTGAAACTTTATATACATATATGTATATATGTATATATGTATTTCATCAACTAATTTAGGTATACATATGCTTGTAAATACATCATAAATTTTAACATAATATGGACATTTTTTTGAATCAATTAGAAATTTTTATATTAATCATTATATAAATGTGTGTTTATAAACATTTAAGTATATACTTTATATTGTTAAGTCATGTTTTAGAAACATACCTAAAAGAAATAATTTATTGAACAATTTAAAGTTGAGGCAATAATATATAAATATAAATAATGAATATATACATGATAGAATAAATCTCAAATACACATGTATATATTGACCATGTCATTGATTGTTGATTTTGTCATTTTTGTCTTGTCGTATAATCTCTTGAACGTTAATTAGATATTGTGTCAATTAAATTTTCCAAAAGTGGAAAGGTATAATCAATAAACGATGTCCCATTTCATTTCTTTCCTTTTAGATCTTCATGATTACATATTGATTTGATTTCATGTTTGTTTCCATCCTTTAACGTCTAACGAGTACACTTGTGTTATGTTTCACATGTCTATCTTGAAATATGAATATATTTGATATATTCATACATTTTCAAATTTCACACTTACTTAACGTAGATTTAATTAATTATGAACAAAACAATATTAAAAAATTATGATTTCATTAAAACAACTATATAGTATCTAGTGAACTCTCATTAAACTTCATAGACCCATTGTGATCCGAATATAGAAAAAAAATATAGTTCACACAGTTTACCCACTTCAAAGCGTCCTAGTTCCTTTAAGGACCACACAATAAGCCAATGAAGTTTCTTGTTTGATATGAGTTTATGGTTTTTCATTACATCAGGCATTGCGCTGTATATATATTTATTGACTATGTGGACATGATGTTTGTTTAAAGTTATGTGCAAATGACAACAGTTTAAGTTGTTGTATTGGATAATAATGGGAATGTTGTATGTTATTTGGATGTTCCATCAATTTTATCACACTTGTTGTTTTATAACGTTATTGATGATTTTCTGTTGTTTAATTGAGATATGTGCGATTCATTATTTGTTTAGCACTGCTGGAATGAATTTATTAAATATTGGATTTGAGGTTAGAAAGGCTACAGAAATGTTCCAAATTTGCCTCAGGAGTGGTATCCCAATGGGTTCATAAGGCATCGAAAAATAAACATCTCAATTATGTCGAAAAGGTGTCGACAATTCCCCTATTTGTTGTTGTCGGAAAGGCGTCATAAATACTTGACGTCGAGATGGCGTCGGAAAATAATGGCATTAGAAAGGCGTCAACAACCCCTATTTTTTCCATGATTTTTTTATAAACGTTCAAAAAGGCAATGGAAAATTTATTTTCGACGTCTTTTAGGCATTGGTAACTAGGCCAGCACATAGCGGAGTATATGGGTAAATTTTAATTTTTTTTTATCAATTTGGATCTTTATTAAGCCTATGCAGTCTAAATATACTTAGAACTTTTCTATATTTTCTTATAAATAAAGTTTTTTTTATTTAATATTATATTTATGTGCATCACATATACATACATATGCGCGCGCACATGCAACAGGATAATTTGTACATGGTTTGACATGCTCGCGTGTAGATGTTGGGATTTACATCGCAACGGACATGTTAGCCCCTCGTGTACACAAATGGATTGTCTAAATGTATGCGTGTGTTTATATATATGTGCATAAAATTTATATATATATATATATATTGAAAAGGAAAATAAGGTTCGATAACTCCCAAATCAGGTATTTAGTAAAAATAAGGTTCTCAAATTTCAATTTGTTTCAATATTAGTTTAGTTTCAAAATCATATACAATCCCACCAAATTATTTCTTCTCAATTTAAATATCTTTAGTTTTAAAGTTTCCAACACAATAAATTTGGAAAATAAATCCAAATTTCCAAATCAATATAATTTAAGTCAACCAATTCATTTCCAAAATTAAATGTTTTCAAAATCATCTTATACTTACATAAGGTCCATCTTATATAAGGATCAAATTTTACAAAATAAATTTCGCTGTATGAAGAGCCAGATGGGATTGAATATCTTTGCTTTTATGGGTTATATATCTTTGTAATTTAAATTGGAAATTTTCTTTTAGTAAGCAAAGATATTCTAACCCGACAGCTTTCAATTTCAGCGTCAAAATATATCACCGATATTAGAATATAAGATGTACATACATCATCATTTCGCAAAATCACATTTGATCGCTCGCTCGATCACACAAGTTCGCTTTCGAACTAGTATTGTCCATTCGACTTCCCTAATGTGGATTTCGATATGGTTTCTCGACTAGAAGCCATCAGTCTCCTTGTATAGCCATATACTATGATAGAGAATTCTAGAATCAAGCCCAAAATCCATATCAAATATTCGCCATCAAGAATCGAATGAAAAATCCTAACACGAAATGGTGTAATTCACCTCGGACTTGTGTACTCAAACCTGGATCAAATTAATTATGCGAATAAAACAGCATACGTACAACTTATATATTTATTCCAACTTGTTATATATATATATAGTTTCATAAAGATCTTACTAAGTTACAACATTTAAACTAAATTTTATTCAAATATTTTGAAGACCAAATTCTTTTCAAAACATTTCAAATCTAAATTTCATATTAGAAAATTTAAAAATTGCATTATTAATTTACTTAACAAAACAGTTTCAACTTATTTAAATCATATTACTACATACTTTAACATACATACCAAACTTATATACTTTATACTTTTCAAAATTTCTTAGCTTTAAAAAGTTAACCTTGATTTGGAAGTGCTCGAACCTTCGAAATAGTTGAAGAAATCATTTTCAAATTCAAGAGTTGGAAATCAACAAAAATCAGTAAATCAATTTCAAAAGATAGGTTTCAAATCCGAAACTCAATGACTGAACACCGACTTACTTCAAATCATTTCAAATATATATATATATATATATATATATATATATACATATATCTTTCAAATATCAAATCTTACTTCAGAATTTGAAATCAAAATGGTTTCACAAAATCACTCGCATAGCAAAGCTACTGAAGTGGCCTATCCCCCACTCTGAAACTCGAAAATCAATGTCGATGATGCGTGCACTCATCACCGAAATTATTTTCCAGCGACATAAGTGAGTTCGGGACTTCTATTTTCCCAAACTTCTTTTGAAATTTCTTCGAAACTCATTCAAAATCATTTGAACATTTCTTATCCGGAAAAATACTTTCAAATCGTATTATCATATATTTTCAAAATCTTAAAACTAATTTCAAAATACCGGAGTTCAATTCTCGAATTTCAAATTTAAAATCCTTCAGTTATAAATCATTTTTAGATAGATCAAATTTCTTATATAATTTTTTTCAAAATTACAAATCCTTTCTAAACCTCAAATTATCATTTTAAAAAGGGTATATAATCTTTATCGAAAACATTTTTACTTTTATATATAGAATAAAATCATAGTTATCAAAATTATAATTTCAGTATAAACAATTTCAAAAATACAACATACCCGATTTTCAAAGGATGATTTAAGAATGGATTTCCAAACAAAGATAGAGATACAAATTAGAGGGACACTAATCAAATAGAATTCTGATTCGAAGATAGGCGCGATCGACGACTAGAGAATTAAATTATAGAAATAGAAGATAGATGTACTTATATAAATCGCGGGCGACCTTAACCGGGTCAACCGTGACTTCAGGAACAAGATCGATGCAGAATTCCAAGAAAAATCAACATTCGATCACAAGAGATAGCTGCATCTAAACCGAGTGATATATAAATCTTCGGTGAATCAATGCCAATTGTAAAGGAGTTTCACCCCTTTACAAAACATTCAAAGATCGGCGGGATCGCCTATTCTTATAGAGATCATTCGAAGTGGAGTTATGGGGTACTCCAGAATCAAAAGAATACAAATGGGAGAGACAGGAATGAATTTTGGAACCGCAAGGAATGTTCCAAAGTTCAAAGGAAAATGAGTCAAAAGGAAGAGATTCAAACTCGAACGAAAGTGATTCAGTGAATAAATTTACTATATATGCTAAGTTTTGCCTAGAACCAAAGCTCTCATACCAACTGTAACGACCCACTATTTTGGACCATTCAAATCGACAATAAATCCACACATGTCGGACTTGAATAATTCAAAACAATAGATTGTTAATTTAAATTTGGCAAAACTCATGTCACGACCCGACTTCCTATGCCCAGGAAATCGTATCGTTTTGAAGAAAAGAAAGAGGTGAGAAAGTAGAAAAGAAAAAGAAGAAGAAGAAACAACATCGGAATCTCAACAGCGGAACGAATAAAATATAATATATCACATAAATATTACATAGAATCATATACATCAGAGTACACAGATAATACAACACATACTAGACAGTTATAAACACCTGTCTAGTTAATACAACTCACACATCACAGAGATACAACACAGCGGAAATACAAAATAAACTCTAACACAGCGGAACCAATATATATCTATACGCTGAAGCCTCCTGCTCCATTGCTTCTCCAGTATTCGTCAAAGCTAACCTGAATCCCTTGGCTACCCGTAAAAATTTGGGTACCCGAGAGTTTATGAAAAACAGAAATAAACTTCGGGTCAGACATGGGTCTGGTATGAGTAACAGGGTAAAGTTGTTTAACTTTGAAAATCATTTGAAACAAAAGGTATCACGTAAGACTTCCCACACATAAACATGGAAAAGTTTTTACCTTACGCTAACCAAAACATTTGATAGGAAATCCAGTGATATTATAATAGTGTCTAGGGTTTTCAAGTAAAGCTAGAAAATAGCTGAAATGCTTACATCTCACATTTCAACATAGTTGGGCACAATCAAAACGTACGGCGCTTATTGGAGATTGGATTCCATACAATGGCTGGGCTACTGGGGTACCGCCCGTCACAGTACGTGGCCTAGATCACCGTACCGAGGAGTACGCCCGCTCCCCTGCAACACAAAGCCGGACCCGTTCCTTACTGAACAGTTCCAAACGAGAAAACCCCGGCAGTAGGACGTCAACAACTGCCCACACAACGAAATAAAAAAGGACATCTAGACAGGGGAAAATCTCGCTCTCAAGTGGGTGCTACCCACGAAGCCTTGCTGCACCTCCCCTGTTTTAGCCATTCCCGGTTGATGAGGCTTGAGGTCACGATTACCTTTAGAGAACACATCTCTTAGAATGCTCATCGCCCGCCTGACGATGTGCTGAAAGCATTCAATCCATATAAGTTCGTTCCGGGTTCGAACGAAACCGAAGGCATTATCTCGTTACACTCATTTTGGAATCACCCTCAGAGTTAACGACAATAACCCTTGCATTCTGAATCACCATCTCGAATCTATAAGTACTATCTCCGTCAAACTCATTACGGAATCACCCACAGAGTTATACTGACGAATAGTTCTTATACCTCGAGTCTTCACTTGCTCCACTTGAATTTCACGACCTAACGTTATTTTGGATCGATGTGGTTTTCGGGTCTCCAGACCTGGAATCCCGGTATACGGAAACCCGATCCCGGTCTCATCGAAATCCAAAACGTGTCTTTTAAGGCCAAGTTGTTTTAAAGTTTAAAACAATCCAATTCAATTATCTATATACACAGATAGATAAATTACAATATAACAATGGATATCATAACATCATCACAAGCATATAATCAATATCATCTCAAACAAGCATCCAAATCACAACAGATATCACTCGTCTCATATCTGAGATCACAATCAATCAATGGGATATCAATATCATTCATAAGCAATGATTTATTATTCACAACTATAATAATTTAAAATGAATTAAATTAATTACTTCTGTCCCTAATTAATTTAAAGTACATTAAATTAATTACTTATCTATAAATCCTGCTTATACAACCATTTTCTAATTACAATAAGTAATTAGTCTTAATTTAATTCCACAGATTAATTAATGTAAATCATTTATAGTAATTAACATTTAATTACTTCATTTATTAATTAAATATAATTAACTTCATTTATTCTTAATTAATTACATAAATTAATCACCTCATTATTAATTATTACTTATTTTGACAATTCATAATTATATCATTAACTATATAAATTAATGATCTCTAATTTATTTGTAAATCAAACCACTTCATTACTTTAAGTAATGTAATCTTTAAAATAAACAATTATCAATCACCCTGGATTAATAACATCAGTAATTAACTCTCCTAAATAAATTTATTATCCCATAATTAATTATCTTCATTTATTAATCCCTTGATTAATTCCAAAAGCAATTTCCCATATTATTTTATCTACACATCAACTTGTATTAATCACATCCAGTGATTATTATCTAATTACTACTCAAAGTAATTCTGCTCCATTAATTACACCGAGTAATTCCACTCATCGGATTATTAAATGATTTATAAATTTGACTAAGTTAAATAGATTCATTCATTTGATCATATCATCCAATTTAGTTCCAATAGATAATAACCCTTCAATTACTTTTGTTAAATATTCATTTAACAGTTTCAATGAATTATCCAAATTAATTCATCTAATTATTATCAATATTTATCACATTTATAAATCAATTTAAAATCCTTAGTTAATTGATTTATTAACTAAACAATTACTTGATTTCTCCCTTTAAAATTTCTTTTTAATTACAACTTAATATAAATAAGTCATTCTCTAATTAATTTATTAATTACTTCACTATTTAATTTATTTCAATAGTAGTTAATTCCTTAATAAATGACTTAATTAACATTTCCACATTTTAAATTCCAAATTCCTTTCTAAATTTAAGATTTAAAGTGATTAATGATTTAAACATTAATCTAGTGTAAATTCACTTTAAAATTTCTTTAAATAAATGTACATATCATTTATTACTTAAAATAAAATTTATATAAAGAAAAGAGCTTTTAAATTTAAATTATTATGAAAAATCAATTCTTTTAAAAATATATTTTTAACTTGCAATTTCATTTCTTCCATTCAAAAACCTTTATAAAAGAATTTCTCAATTTCGTTAATATTTGTTTTAAACAAAAATTTACTTTTTAAAAACTGTTTTAATTAAACTATATTTACTTAAACATTCAAAATAAAAGTTACTTTAAATTTCAGATTTTGGATTCAAAGAAAATTTGAAACCATCCACTACTTGATTTTTAACTACTATTTAAATCATGTTTAATTTTTGAACTAAATTTAAACCTGGAAATCAAATTCCTTTAAAAACTGGAACCCTTCTTCTGTTTCTCAACCAAACAATCCTGCTCCGAGTCTTTTCCTCATTTACTTCGAGTTTTCCTTGCGTTTACCCGAGTCTTTCCCCTAGAACAATTCTACGCAAAACACTAGACAGTTCGATCTGACGCAAACAGTACTGCGTCGAGTTCCTCGTCCCTGCTTCGAGTCCATCTCTCGAAATACTCGAGTTCTTCCCGAGTCCTAGCTGCCCACCCCAAACTGACAGTCATCCAAATGTACGTGCACGTGCACAGGCGAAACGTTCGCCTGCGACCATCGACGCCCACGCCTACATATCGTCTCCGATCATCTTCCACGATTCCAGTCACCAAAATCTCGAACGAATCCCCCAGTCGAATTCGAGACTGCCTGTCACAAGAACAGGAACGAAACCCAACACCTAGTACCCCCTCGAACTCGATTCTCCGATCACCAGAACCTATGGGCTTCCGGCCACATCTTCGCCCTTCTTCCTACCTCCGATTCCCAGATACCGGTCGAGCTCGATGCCTTGTGGCATTCAAACGAGACCAATACAAGACCACAGCAAAAACTAGGTTTATAAAATAGATTTCGTCGCCGTTTCCTCCACGACGATCTGTAGCGCCTTCGACCATTTTTCCCTGCCTCTCCGTTCACTCCTCCATCACCACAGTAAACCCCAAACGTTCCAGTGTACTAGATCGCCCAAAAATCGACGAAAACCCATTTCCGTTTTACCCAAAACTGCTCCCTAAATACTATGTTAAAAATGATGATATTTATTCTAAAAATCATGTTATAGGGTAGAGATTTAACCTGTGACCCTGAATCAACATTTTAAAATGTTTGAATTTTACCTATGATTCAAGTTTGCCTGTAGTTTTCAATTTCCAGTGATATTTAAATTTTATTTCAGCCTAAATAAACTTTTATAAACTACACTATGATAAAATGAACAAGTTTTGTTTAAACATTACACCCTATCACAATCTAAATCAAAAGATATGAGTTATTAAACTAAAAACTGAAGCTTGGAAAAACAAAACAGAGAGAACACAGATATGTATCCATGTACACATATTCAATCACTCAGGAAATCATATAAACATATCTATACCCTGATGTAAGCATGCAACCATCATACACTTGAGTAGTTTTTAACAAAAATTGTTACTCACCTTAGCTTTGCAAAAGAACAGAGACTTGATTTAGAAATCTGTCTTGAATTTGAAACTGGAAACATGCTCCCACCTTAATCATCTTGCTCTCTGTCTATATTGACTTGTTGGTGATGTTTGAATTTTTGTTTTAGTATTAAATAGA
The DNA here is from genome assembly GCA_030737815.1 of Allium fistulosum. NCBI lineage: Eukaryota > Viridiplantae > Streptophyta > Magnoliopsida > Asparagales > Amaryllidaceae > Allium > Allium fistulosum. The sequence goes on from CM060904.1 coordinate 699,390,369, forward strand.
GTTTTCATTTTGGTTTTGTTTTAGTTCGATCTGAAAATAAAAGGTGGCAAATGAAAGATTGTTTACAGGCTGAAGAATGAAGTGGTTAGATGGTTTAAAATTTCTTTTTCTTCTTTTTGTAAGTGGTCAGTGATATTTTATAAGAAATGGAGGCTGAGATGATACATGAACCAGTTCGAATTTGACTTATACCATGCTTGTATTAAATGCCATTAGTACTTGTGTCTCCCATTTTGATTATTTTATACTACCTATGTCATAGATTTTTCTTTAGCCTGAGTCTTGTTTTACAAGCCATATGCATATCACATTTTTACTTTGAGTATTTTCTTTTGCCTGCATATTTTATTTTACCTGTTGTTGATTTGCTTATTATATTTTGTTATCTTACTTTGCTTCTAAATTTGTTACCTTTAAGTTTGCCTGCATACAACATATTCGAATCATTGCTTTTCATATCTATGCAAGCTTTCTAACAAGTTATATTATATATATATATTTTTCCTCTTTGTTCATTAGACTATGCAGATTATTTGAAGGCTGGGAATCATTCTCATATGCTACACAACAAATGCTACTTGTTTGATAATGAAACGTAAATGGAATGTTGTTCTAATATGTTGTTTGATTATTTAGTGTATTTGATTTATAGTTTACAAAACTACAATGTTTGTCTCATGTATTTGTTTTAAAATTTACAAACTATAAAATTTACTTATGTATATTTTTGCTTGTTTGATTATCTAATGAGTTTGTTTTATTTTCTACAAAACTATGAAATCATGCTTATATATATCATACATTGGATTTACATTTAAATTTAATATTTATAAAGTTTATTTTATTTTAAAACTTAACTATCCAATATTATATTTATTCTACCTCAACATTTACAAGGCTTATTTTAAATTTTAAACACTTTGAAAGAAGTTATTTTAAACTTTAAACCATAGCTCTTCCAATTTTATACATATATATAACAAATCTCTATTTATTAGATATTATATTATAAATAAAACTCGTTATCAGATTAAATGATTTATAAAAGAAATTATAACTATATAAATAAATTACTTATTTTCTCGACTACATTAAAAAACAAAACCCTTGTTAAATTTAAATTTAAGTTAAAATCAAATTTTAAACAATTTAACTTATCCTGTATATATATCAAGATCAACTCACTATTTATTTAATAACTTTTAAAAAGATATATATATTAAATCAATCCAAAATTACCAAAAATATTAAAATAAGAAAATAGATCTTCATTTATTAAAATTCAAATCAGTTCTTATCTATTTACAATATATACAGATTTATATATATATTATAAACAGAAAACAATTTATTAGCTTTTAAAATATAAATTATCAGTTAAACATCTATTCAGAAGAAAATTATCAATCAAATTCGAATTTTATTAACAATTATTATCATATCAATTTAATTCCTATCGCAGATTATTAAATTGATATTGTCAAAATTTCCGGGATGTCACAGAATATACAGTAAATAAATCAATCATAGAATCACAGACACAGAGTAATACAATAATACGCAGCGGAATAGATAAAATAGTAGTTCATGAAGCTACTATATAAACATCAAAGTTAAAAATAAAGTACAACAGAATATCTCAAATGCAGTGAAGTCTTCAGTCCAAACAGATGACTTCTGTGAACGAATCAACTGGAAAGCTGGAAGCTGAATCAATAGTTGGATCTCCAAACGAAGCTCCAAACTCCAAAGGCGAGTCTCAAATGCTGTATCACTCAGTCTGACCCGAGCGTAAAGCAAAACACAAAACACTCGAGTCAGGATTAACATTCTTATACTAATAAATCCAACTCAAGTGAAATATCAACTGAAATACAAGTAACTTAAAGGATGTTGGGATAACCATCCTCTAAGGGTCCATAGAACTATATATAAGGTAGAAATATACACTATAACACCGTGGTCATTTAAAAACCAATATCATTTTCATTTCAAATATATCTATTTTCCAAAATAGTATATATATATTAAATGATTTAAAAAGTAACGTATTTATAATTTCCTCAAGTCTCGCAAATCGATTCAAATTAACTTCAAATTCCAGATTCAAATTTATTCAAAGCTCAATTCATCAATTTAATTCAGTTCTAAATATACCATTTATTTTTCAATATATTTCAAAGCTTTAATATTCAACATTTTCAAAGTTAGAATTAACAGTTTCATATAGCTCTTGATTTAACTTCATTATTATTTAATCAGGGAATATTCACTTAATAGATTCAATATCATTTACTAGCCTTAAATCACATTTTACTAAATATTTCCTTAAACTTTATTTTAAACAAGAAATATTCATTAAATTACTTATAAATCAAACCCAAGTTATAAATCATATCTTACATCTCAATTTCAATAAGTTTCTAATCAGTTTAATTAAATAAAATTCTTTATTGAATCAATTTCAACTAAATTCAAATTATCTTCCCAACCTTAACTTATTCAAATTTTTACCAAAATCTATTTTGAAATATAGATATAAGTACTTAACCATATTATATGTATTCAATCAATCTTAATTAAATTTAATATTACAATTAAATCTATATATATATATATATCATTACCATTTATAATAATTTAAAAATCAACATTTATTTAACCCCTATATTTCTTCCCAAATCCATAGAATTTATTTTCAAAATATTTATATATATGGACCAACGGTGTCTGTATATATATCTATCATATGGTTAAGTGATACGGATATTTATCATTTCAATCCGTAATTTAAATATATACGGGTAGATATCATTTCAACCCGTAATCCCAATTTCAATTCAAATGAAAATCGCTTGGGTTTATCATTTCAACCCATAACGATTTTCTCCTATTCTAAAGTCCGTTCGGGTATGTATCATTTCAACCCATAGTGAATTCTATACTAACAGGGAACTTGCAGAGTGATAACAGATAATATGAAATACAACAACATGCATATATCATAAATAACAATAAAATATAAACAACAGATATGGTGTCATATCCCACAGGTGAACAGTTACAGATAATAGCATATATAACAATTTAAATAACTACAGCAGTATATTTCAATTGTCGTTTCAATTGAAATCAAATTTAATAAATATAAGAACATTAATCGTGAGTGATTGCTCACCTTTCGAGGCTAGATAGATTTGACAAAGAAATGAGTTATGGATCCGAGCACGAATTCCAAATCAAAGCTAGATGGGTATGGACTCGACTGACAGGCTGATATATAAGAAATTGACGAAATCAAATCAGAATTGTATCGATGATGATAAACAGTATGAGTGAATTTCTATGTATATAGCTATATATAACCCTATATATAAATCATATTTTAAATTCCTAACACATATTAAATTAATTTATTTACTCGAAATCATTGCCTTTAAATCAAACACATACAAACAAACATGTTCACATAGTATTTTTTTTTCACAATGTCTCCAGCAAATATAAAACTAGTATATACATAAACTTACATCCATATAAAAATTTACTAACATATATAAACTGGTATGCCTAACCTTTGTAAACAACAGATATAATTGCCATATACACGCTAACATATATGTGGAATATATATATAGAAATTAACAGATTATATGGCCCAATATATTATCTACAAACATGTGTGGACAACTTTATAACAAAATATAGAATACTTTCTGCAAGACAATACTTATGAACTGTAAACATACTTTATTCAATTTAATATATTATAAACACCATTATATATATACTGTCATAACACACACTCACATGTATATATACATATACTCTAGCTTAAAACCCTTATATATAAACTCTTATACAACTATTAGTAGGTTCGAAAAAAAAAACTTTTTGCTAAACATATAAAATAAACTGTAAAAATATATATAAGAAATTATGCAAGTAAATAAACTTATACTTCATAAAATGAATACTTACATACATACACATAAACAGCATAGTATGAATCAAATGAATAGTTTCATATACATATACATGCTAACCTATATGCAGACTACAAAACAAAACGACAATCCAGTATATATGTATAGTACCTGCTACCCAAAGTATATTTGATACATATATTTTCTTCCATACTAAAATCTAATGCAAATACGTACTATAACAGACATATATGAACCGGCATAGATTATAAATATATAAAATAAGAAAACGTGAATTATATTATACATATAAATGGAAGAATCCACTCAAGTGTACAAATAGATAACTTGGCAGTAGACAAAATCTAGGATATATATATAGAAATAAGTTTGTAAACTATTTTTTTTTTAAACAACAGATACCATTTTTGAATACACAACACATAAACCCAATACATATATAAACTATCACACTGCAACTATATACACCTTCATATAATGATATCCTATTATATATGCTTATTAACTGTTATGGACTTATGCATAACTAATGTGTATAGCTATAGATAAAATATCATACAAAACCATATGTGAATTAACATATATGTGCAGACTCAACAATACTTTGACATATAAGAACTGATATTCATACCTATATAAACTAATATTATTAACGTATAATATATATATTAATACATGTATATACACGCAACTGAGGGATGAAAGGAGAGAAGAGGCGACTGAGCGGAAAGTGAAGTGCGAGGCCGTGCACTGAGGTGAAGGTCAGTGGTGGAAGTCTAGGCTCGCGTGAGGCTGAGAAAGGGAAGAGTGCGGAGTGCTCGGAGGTGAGGTCGGCGGGAGGTGAGGTGGCGATGGCGTTCATTGATGGGCTGGACGAGTAGGTTTTAGAGGGAGGGGACAGATTGCGGTGAAGGGGAAGGAGTGGATGGTGGAGCCTCGGTACGACTAAGGAGGAGGTGGAAGCATGTGGGTGCGGCTTGAGATTTTGGGTGGAGGAACGAAGTGGGTGATGGGCTCGGTGAGGCTGTGCTTGGTCAGGGTCGATGTGGGGACGGCAGAAGAGTGGTGATGGATCTGGGTTGCGTGGCCACGTGGAGGGAAGTCAAGAATGGAAAATGGACAGCCGTGCCATGTGAGATGAAGAAAAGTGAAAACTTTGCAAACAAAATGGAAGGAAGGAGAAGTGATAGCAAATGGGTAGAATAGAGGAACACCGTTTTATATAGATGTGTACATTTTTCTGAGAAGAGTTATAAATAGAAGTAAAGAAGAGAGAGAGCAAAACAAACGTACCATATTAAATGCGAAGTAAAGGGAATGATAAAGTAGAGCACGTGAAATCAGAAAATAATAAAGAGATGACCGCTTGAAAATTTGAATGGACACAGAATATAAAAGTTCAAAATGGTACTGGTACGATTAGCGGTTACGCAGATTTCGCTGCATACCAGATTTCAAAACGTAGAATTGAATTCACCGCAGAGATCAGCATGATGAGATGATCAAAACGGTATACAAATATTAGTGGTACGATCATCCGGTCAAAAGTCGATAATCGGTACCGAAAATGCTACAAATTTGCTGAAAATAAGATAAACGGAGCAATAACAATCCGAATTTGATGAAACGAAATATGACGTCATGCTCAGAAGGTGATTTACAAATTTTCTATGTAAAATATTCAGGTTTGGAAAATATTTTGTTACCATCAATTTTTAACTGATTGAAATTGAAATAGAATTACACAATAAAATTTACTTTCATCTTTTAAGATGAAAATTTACCATTTGCTATATTGAAATAGACGTATTCCAAATAATAATTTTTTAATTTCAAATTTTATTGTTTAAAATTTCACAAAATTTTAATTAATTATCTTATTAAAATCATCAAAAATTTTGGGTCGTTACACTCTCCCCCACTCAAAACTTTTCGTCCCCGAAAAGGAAGGAGGTAGGAGAATAGAAACAACCAGACATAAATGATAGATTAAAAGACAAGGATAAACAACTAATTTAAAACTATATAAATTTACTTGAAATATTCATTTGAAAACTTCATTTGCAATTCAGTTATCTTTAATACTTTAAAACTTTTCAAAACCCACTTGTAAAATTTCTTGTTTCCTTTATAAATACCATTTATATGTTTAAATAACAACTTTTAAATATATGAAAACTATTTGAAAACAATTATTTACATTATTACCTATTTTTATAAAGGAGCTATTCGAAAACATTAAATCCAAAATTCATAAATTTATTAGTTTTTTTTTCAAATATTATTAATAAATCAATAATCATTTACTTTAAATATGTTTTATTTAATTAATAACTTCTAAAATATTTATAACGCTAAAAAAATTTTCTATTAAATCATGTAGTATATAAATAAACAATATTTTAAAAGGATATATTCAACAAGGAAAAGAAGGAGGACTTGGAAAAACAGAATATAGGTGAATAAATAAAGCTGAGAAGATAAGATAGATTCAAAAGAGTAGTATCGAGCATGAATAATTAATTCAAACCATTAGAATTTCAATTTCAAATATTAATACAAAATTTCTTTATTGGAAATACTTTTATAATAAAATACCTTTATAACGAAACAAATTTCCTTTCGAAAATATTTTTATAACTCGATGTCTTAACAAGTTTATCCTCGTTCCTGTAGACTCTGGCAGTGCGTTGATCAGGCGCAAAGCTAGAATTCTCCAAGTACTTAGTAGACTTGTTTCAACACCCAGTAAAAATACTGGAAATTTTTTTAAAAACAGATATGGAAAGTACAATCCAAACAAAAAACAAAACAAAACCTTTGTCTAACCATGGTTCGCAGATACACAATGGTTACGCCTGGGTCCCCCAGGAAACAATCCATATCCGTAAGCTTTATCAGCCCTGCGAGTTACGCCATGATGACTAGTAGAGTGCAGGATACACAATGGTTACGCCTGGATCCCCCAGGAAACAATCCGTACCCCTAGGCAAGACTCAGCCAAGCAGTTGCGCTACTATTCGCGACCTACCCAGATTGCAGGATACACAATGGTTACGCCTGGATCCCCTAGGAAACAATCCGTACCCCTAGGCAAGACTCAGCCAGGCAGTTGCGCTATGCATCCGCGCTCGTAAGACCATGGGTAACGCCATGGAATTCGATGGAAACTCGAGTACCATATCCGGAAAACCAAAAACAGAGAGAATAATATCGATAGAATGAATCCAAGATGTGGCCACAAATCGGATATCAAGCAGAAGGCACTTTCCATATCTTTACTTCGAAAATATGTATCATATAGTACCTTTCAAATTAATTTCAAATATCATACTTATATAAAGTCCATTATATATAAGATTAAATTTTCAAATCAAATACCTTTCCAAAATCAATAGTATATCAAATCACACTTATATAGACTTCAATTATATAAGATTTCACTTTACAAATTGAGTACCTTTTCAAATCTACAGTTTTCGAATCAACCTCATACTTATACAAACCAATTTTTTTTATATAAGTTCGATAACTCCCAAATCAGGTATTTAGTAAAAATAAGGTTCTCAAATTTCAATTTGTTTCAATATTAGTTTAGTTTCAAAATCATATACAATCCCACCAAATTATTTCTTCTCAATTTAAATATCTTTAGTTTTAAAGTTTCCAACACAATAAATTTGGAAAATAAATCCAAATTTCCAAATCAATATAATTTAAGTCAACCAATTCATTTCCAAAATTAAATGTTTTCAAAATCATCTTATACTTACATAAGGTCCATCTTATATAAGGATCAAATTTTACAAAATAAATTTCGCTGTATGAAGAGCCATATGGGATTGAATATCTTTGCTTTTATGGGTTATATATCTTTGTAATTTAAATTGGAAATTTTCTTTTAGTAAGCAAAGATATTCTAACCCGACAGCTTTCAATTTCAGCGTCAAAATATATCACCGATATTAGAATATAAGATGTACATACGTCATCATTTCGCAAAATCACATTTGATCGCTCGCTCGATCACACAAGTTCGCTTTCGAACTAGTATTGTCCATTCGACTTCCCTAATGCGGATTTCGATATGGTTTCTCGACTAGAAGCCATCAGTCTCCTTGTATAGCCATATACTATGATAGAGAATTCTAGAATCAAGCCCAAAATCCATATCAAATATTCGCCATCAAGAATCGAATGAAAAATCCTAACACGAAATGGTGTAATTCACCTCGGACTTGTGTACTCAAACCTGGATCAAATTAATTATGCGAATAAAACAGCATACGTACAACTTATATATTTATTCCAACTTGTTAAATATATAGTTTCATAAAGATCTTACTAAGTTACAACATTTAAACTAAATTTTATTCAAATATTTTGAAGACCAAATTCTTTTCAAAACATTTCAAATCTAAATTTCATATTAGAAAATTTAAAAATTGCCTTATTAATTTACTTAACAAAACAGTTTCAACTTATTTAAATCATATTACTACATACTTTAACATACATACCAAACTTATATACTTTATACTTTTCAAAATTTCTTAGCTTTAAAAAGTTAACCTTGATTTGGAAGTGCTCGAACCTTCGAAATAGTTGAAGAAATCATTTTCAAATTCAAGAGTTGGAAATCAACAAAAATCAGTAAATTAATTTCAAAAGATAGGTTTCAAATCCGAAACTCAATGACTGAACACCGACTTACTTCAAATCATTTCAAATATATATATATATATATACATATATCTTTCAAATATCAAATCTTACTTCAGAATTTGAAATCAAAATGGTTTCACAAAATCACTCGCATAGCAAAGCTACTGAAGTGGCCTATCCCCCACTCTGAAACTCGAAAATCAATGTCGATGATGCGTGCACTCATCACCGAAATTATTTTCCAGTGACATAAGTGAGTTCTGGACTTCTATTTTCCCAAACTTCTTTTGAAATTTCTTCGAAACTCATTCAAAATCATTTGAACATTTCTTATCCGGAAAAAATACTTTCAAATCGTATTATCATATATTTTCAAAATCTTAAAACTAATTTCAAAATACCGGAGTTCAATTCTCGAATTTCAAATTTAAAATCCTTCAGTTATAAATCATTTTTAGATAGATCAAATTTCTTATATAATTTTTTTCAAAATTACAAATCCTTTCTAAACCTCAAATTCTCATTTTAAAAAGGGTATATAATCTTCATCGAAAACATTTTTACTTTTATATATAGAATAAAATCATAGTTATCAAAATTATAATTTCAGTATAAACAATTTCAAAAATACAACATACCCGATTTTCAAAGGATGATTTAAGAATGGATTTCCAAACAAAGATAGAGATACAAATTAGAGGGACACTAATCAAATAGAATTCTGATTCGAAGATAGGCGCGATCGACGATTAGAGAATTAAATTACAGAAATAGAAGATAGATGTACTTATATAAATCGCGGGCGACCTTAACCGGGTCAACCGTGACTTCAGGAACAAGATCGATGCAGAATTCCAAGAAAAATCAACATTCGATCACAAGAGATAGCTGCATCTAAACCGAGTGATATATAAATCTTCGGTGAATTAATGCCAATTGTAAAGGAGTTTCACCCCTTTACAAAACATTCAAAGATCGGCGGGATCGCCTATTCTTATAGAGATCATTCGAAGTGGAGTTATGGGGTACTCCAGAATCAAAAGAATACAAATGGGAGAGACAAGAATGAATTTTGGAACCGCAAGGAATGTTCCAAAGTTCAAAGGAAAATGAGTCAAAAGGAAGAGATTCAAACTCGAACGAAAGTGATTCAGTGAATAAATTTACTATATATGCTAAGTTTTGCCTAGAGCCAAAGCTCTCATACCAACTGTAATGACCCACTATTTTGGACCATTCAAATCGACAATAAATCCACACATGTCGGACTTGAATAATTCAAAACAATAGATTGTTAATTTAAATTTGGCAAAACTCAGAATATACAGTAAATAAATCAATCATAGAATCACAGACACAGAGTAATACAATAATACGCAGCGGAATAGATAAATAGTAGTTCATGAAGCTACTATATAAACATCAGAGTTAAAAATAAAGTACAACAGAATATCTCAAATGCAGTGAAGTCTTCAGTCCAAACAGATGACTTCTGTGAACGAATCAACTGGAAAGCTGGAAGCTGAATCAATAGTTGGATCTCCAAACGAAGCTCCAAACTCCAAAGGCGAGTCTCAAATGCTGTATCACTCAGTCTAACCCGAGCGTAAAGCAAAACACAAAACACTCGAGTCAGGATTAACATTCTTATACTAATAAATCCAACTCAAGTGAAATATCAACTGAAATACAAGTAACTTAAAGGATGTTGGGATAACCATCCTCTAAGGGTCCATAGAACTATATATAAGGTAGAAATATACACTATAACACCGTGGTCATTTAAAAACCAATATCATTTTCATTTCATATATACTATTTTCCAAAATAGTATATATATATTAAATGATTTAAAAAGTAACGTATTTATAATTTCCTCAACTCTCGCAAATCGATTCAAATCAACTTCAAATTCCAGATTCAAATTTATTCAAAGCTCAATTCATCAATTTAATTCAGTTCTAAATATACCATTTATTTTTCAATATATTTCAAAGCTTTAATATTCAACATTTTCAAAGTTAGATTTAACAGTTTCATATAGCTCTTGATTTAACTTCATTATTATTTAATCAGGGAATATTCACTTAATAGATTCAATATCATTTACTAGCCTTAAATCACATTTTACTAAATATTTCCTTAAACTTTATTTTAAACAAGAAATATTCATTAAATTACTTATAAATCAAACCCAAGTTATAAATCATATCTTACATCTCAATTTCAATAAGTTTCTAATTGGTTTAATTAAATAAAATTCTTTATTGAATTAATTTCAACTAAATTCAAATTATCTTCCTAACCTTAACTTATTCAAATTTTTACCAAAATCTATTTTGAAATATAGATATAAGTACTTAACCTTGTTATATGTATTCATTCAATCTTAATTAAATTTAATATTACAATTAAATCTATATATATATATACCATTACCATTTATAATAATTTAAAAATCAACATTTATTTAACCCATATATTTCTTCCCAAATCCATAGAATTTATTTTCAAATTTTTTATATATATGGACCAACGGTGTCTGTATATATATCTATCATATGGTTAAGTGATACGGATATTTATCATTTCAATCCGTAATTTAAATATATACGGGTAGATATCATTTCAACCCGTAATCCCAATTTCAATTCAAATGAAAATCGCTTGGGTTTATCATTTCAACCCATAACAATTTTCTCCTATTCTAAAGTCCATTCGGGTATGTATCATTTCAACCCATAGTGAATTCTATACTAACAGGGAACTTGCAGAGTGATAATAGATAATATGAAATACAACAACATGCATATATCATAAATAACAATAAAATATAAACAACAGATATGGTGTCATATCCCACAGGTGAACAGTTATAGATAATAGCATATATAACAATTTAAATAACTACAGCAGCATATTTCAATTGTCGTTTCAATTGAAATCAAATTTAATAAATATAAGAACGTTAATCGTGAGTGATTGCTCACCTTTCGAGGCTAGATAGATTTGACAAAGAAATGAGTTATGGATCCGAGCACGAATTCCAAATCAAAGCTAGACGGGTATGGACTCGACTGACAGGCTGATATATAAGAAATTGACGAAATCAAATCAGAATTATATCGATGATGATAAACAATATGAGTGAATTTCTGTGTATATAGCTATATATAACCCTATATATAAATCATATTTTAAATTCCTAACACATATTAAATTAATTTATTTACTCGAAATCATTGCCTTTAAATCAAACACATACAAACAAACATGTTCACATAGTATTTTTTTTTCACAATGTCTCCAGCAAATATAAAACTAGTATATACATAAACTTACATCCATATAAAAATTTACTAACATATATAAACTGGTATGCCTAACCTTTGTAAACAACAGATATAATTGCCATATACACGCTAACATATATGTGGAATATATATAGAAATTAACAGATTGTATGGCCCAATATATTATCTACAAACATGTGTGGACAACTTTATAACAAATTATAGAATACCTTCTGCAAGACAATACTTATGAACTGTAAACATACTTTATTCAATTTAATATATTATAAACACCATTATATATATACTGTCATAACACACACTCACATGTATATATACATATACTCTAGCTTAAAACCCTTATATATAAACTCTTATACAACTATTAGTAGGTTCGAAAAAAAAACTTTTTGCTAAACATATAAAATAAACTGTAAAAATATATATAAGCAATTATGAAAGTAAATAAACTTATACTTCATAAAATGAATACTTACATACATACACATAAACAGCATAGTATAAATCAAATGAATAGTTTCCTATACATATACATGCTAACCTATATGCAGACTACAAAACAAAACGACAATCCAGTATATATGTATAGTACCTGCTACCCAAAGTATATTAGATACATATATTTTCTTCCATACTAAAATCTAATGCAAATACGTACTATAACAGACATATATGAACCGGCATAGATTATAAATATATAAAATAAGAAAACGTGAATTATATTATACATATAAATGGAAGAATCCACTCAAGTGTACAAATAGATAACTTGTATAAAGTAAGCAGTAGACAAAATATAGGATATATATATAGAAATAAGTTTGTAAACTATATTTTTTTTAAACAACAGATACCATTTTTCAATACACAACACATAAACCCAATACATATATAAACTATCACACTGCAACTATATACACCTTCATATAATGATATCCTATTATATATGCTTATTAACTGTTATGGACTTATGCATAACTAATGCGTATAGCTATAGATAAAATATCATACAAAACCATATGTGAATTAACATATATGTGCAGACTCAACAATACTTTGACATATAAGAACTGATATTCATACCTATATAAACTAATATTATTAACGTATAATATATATATTAATACCTGTATATACACGCAATTGAGGGATGAAAGGAGAGAAGAGGCGGCTGAGCGGAAAGTGACGCGCGAGGCCGTGCACTGAGGTGAAGGTCAGTGGTGGAAGTCTAGGCTCGCGTGAGGCTGAGAAAGGGAAGAGTGCGGAGTGCTCAGAGGTGAGGTCAGCGGGAGGTGAGGTGGCGATGACGTTCATTGATGGGCTGGACGAGTAGGTTTTAGAGGGAGGGGACAGATTGCGGTGAAGGGGAAGGAGTGGATGGTGGAGCCTCGGTACGACTAAGGCGGAGGTGGAAGCATGTGGGTGCGGCTTGAGATTTTGGGTGGAGGAACGAATTGGGTGATGGGCTCGGTGAGGCTGTGCTTGGTCAGGGTCGATGTGGGGACGGCAGAAGAGTGGTGATGGATCTGGGTTGCGTGGCCACGTGGAGGGAAGTCAAGAATGGAAAATGGACAGCCGTGCCATGTGAGATGAAGAAAAGTGAAAACTTTGCAAACAAAATGGAAGGAAGGAGAAGTGACAGCAAATGGGTAGAATAGGGGAACACCGTTTTATATAGATGTGTACGTTTTTCTGAGAAGAGTTATAAATAGAAGTAAAGAAGAGAGAGAGCAAAACAAACGTACCATATTAAATGCGAAGTAAAGGGAATGATAAAGTAGAGCACGTGAAATCAGAAAATAATAAAGAGATGACCGCTTGAAAATTTGAATGGACACAGAATATAAAAGTTCAAAATGGTACCGGTACGATTAGCGATTACGCAGATTTCGCTGCATACCGGATTTCAAAACGTAGAATTGAATACACCGCAGAGATCAGCACGATGAGATGATCAAAACGGTATACAAATATTAGTGATACGATCATCCGGTCAAAAGTCGATAATCGGTACCGAAAATGCTACAAATTTGCTGAAAATAAGATAAACGGAGCAATAACAATCTGAATTTGATGAAACGAAATATGACGTCATGCTCAGAAGGTGATTTACAAATTTTCTATGTAAAATATTCAGGTTTGGAAAATATTTTGTTACCATCAATTTTTAACTGATTGAAATTGAAATAGAATTACACAATAAAATTTACTTTCATCTTTTCAGATGAAAATTTACCATTTGCTATATTGAAATAGACGTATTCCAAATAATAAATTTTTAATTTCAAATTTTATTGTTTAAAATTTCAATTAATTATCTTATTAAAACCATCAAAATTTTCGGGTCGTTACAAAAATTATATATATATATATGTATGTAAATATAGTTGTATAATTATTATAAAATAATAGTAGCAATTATTTACATAAGACATTAATTAAAATACACACACACACATATATGTATAAATATACGAATAAATATAATTAAATTATAAAATTATTTTAAATATTAATTTGTAAAATTATTTAGAATATTTATAATGTAAAATCCAAACTACTTTTTTTTAATACATATATGTATATTAAATTAAATTGAATACATATTACATAAAAACACGTAACTAGTTAAAATTATATATATATATATATATATAATTAATTAAAATTTTATTTTGCTGTCGTTTTCAGCCTGACAATAAATTTTTAATTTGAATTTCGATTTCTAAATAATTTATTAGTCAAAAGCTTATAATGAATTAATAAACCATATGAAATTAATAAAAAGGTTTTAAAAATTCATTTCATAACCAAAATGTATATTCAATGCTGTATAAAAAAATTCTAGAATTTTATATTATTTATAAATATACATATGCATACATTTTATTTATATAATCAATTTTGAATTAAATAATATTATTTACATATATATAATAAATATCCAAAAGAAATAATTTTTTACTATTATTTCTAGAAGCCATACTAACAAAATTAAATTTTGTAAAGTTTTAAAAAAATAGTATAATATGTAGTGTTAAACCGTATAAATTTGATTTCATATTTAAATTCATACAATATATTGTTATTTTAAATTTCAAAAATAATTTTTTAATTTTCAGGCCGAGAGCATGCATAAACAATTATGTATAATTTTTTAATACTCACACAAATGTACTTATATATACAACCATCAACATGTGACAATCCATCGATATATCAGTTTGTATATTTCTAACAAGACAATATATATAGAATAATGATCATATAAACATTAACGTATAATAATAAATAAGAAGAGTACCTTTCACCAAAGCCCAAAGTTCGCACCTTGAAAGGAAGAAGCAAACTCCTTGAATCCAATTCCAATCCTGAAGTTGCTAGCTTTTGAATTGCCTTACCACCGAAGATCGAATTGAAGTAATTTGATATGATTTTGTGCTCGGATTTTTGGGGATGTTAGAAGCCATGGTCGCCTCCTTTTTTGTTGTTGTAGAAGAGAAAAAAATCGTAGCTTAAGTGAGGAAGAGTTAACTTATATAAAGGAAAAATATGAGAGCAAAAAGTGGATATTGATCCTCTTTTTTCTCTTACCCATTATTTCCTTTATTTTTCTATCAAAAACCACTTACCATATCAATATATGGTCGACTTCACTATGGCCATCTACAGCCGGCTATCAAAGCCTCCTTCTAGCCTCAAAAAATATTCCAAGCCTGAACAATATGCGTTGCATTTAAATCTAACTTAAATGTGTATCGATATTGTATATCGATTAGTGTGTATCGATATTGTATATCGATTAGTGCTCAGTATTTAATATTGTTCAATACACACCTAATAAAAATTTATAATTATTATTTCACAAATATTAATTAATATATAAAAATCATAAATTAATTAAGTCGAGTGGTAAAATGAGTATTCAATGTTCCGATTGTGTCTCTTAGGTATAAATCTGGCTAGCAATTAATATATTGAACAATTCGAATATTGCCGTTCACATGTCAGTTGGCTGGTGATGTGATATTTGGCCAATTTATCGCTTACTTTGTTTTGATAAAATCCAATTTTACTTTGTTAAGGGTTACCTGGTAGTGATAATTATTTACACCAATTCTCTTTGCCAAAACTATATCACTTTGGACTGATGGAAGTTACTGGCTTGGAATTAAGTATGGATAACGAATTTTTCAAGAGTAATGGTCAAAAATTCAATATCGTCCATATTTAACTCCATATCCCAAACACGAAGTCTTTGGCTCAACAATAACAATTATTATTAACCAAACTGCTCTGACCAGAGAGTTTGACTTTGAGTTGACTTAAGTTGACCGTGATACTAACTTTATATAACCAGGAGACGAATTCTCTCTTGAATAGTGTCTCACTTCCAATGCTTCTACTCGACCCAACTATAGTCGCTCGATGGACGTCGGTACCACGATTTAACTATAATCAAAGAGTATTTTTATATTGAAGCTCAACAGTATTCTCAAGTCAAGGGAATTGTATAATATTATCATATCACTATTTTCTATTTGACCTTAGTTATATTAACCAATATAAAACTATCGAGTGAGTTATTCCATAGTTATCCAATAAGTATCAGTACATAACCCCTTGGTACCCCGGTAGCCATGAGTAATATGCTACCGAACATTTGGTGAGCATTGCGTACCCTAAACTCAAAAGGTGTATCGATATCCTATTTCAATACATCTTGACTATGAATATTTAAAATGATATATTTATTTTGTTGTGATAAATCACTAATGGTTACAACACATTGTAACTACTACCACAAACATACCATTTTTGAATTTTTTATTAAATATACTATTAATTTAGTTAATTAATTTATATTAATTATATAATAGAAAAAAACACCTTTTATTTCGAACAAGATTGATTATCGAGCTTGATATATGAAACAAATTACATGTTTCCCATAGGGAATACCCCTAAATCTATAAATTACCACTTGCACTTAGGACCGATTATGGAATCTCTGTTCATCCCTTCAATCAATTTAATAAGAACTGATCGAGTTAGATCATTCGTGAATGGATCTGCTATGTTTTTTAATAATCCGTCTGGTTTTTGTTGAAATTATAGTTTATTTTATGTATATTTTAGATCAATATAAGACAAGTAATTATTTTTTATTAAGTTAATAGTTTATATTATATACATGTATAATAATTGCTTAAAAATATTTGTTATGATCATATGTGTTGATTTTGCATACTTCTATAGTCATTGAGATTGAAAAAGATTGATGTTAAATAAAAAAATTATGTTTATGTTTCTTTATTTATCGGTTGTTAGTGGATAGGATAATTATCCAATATCCGTTCGTACCCACAGATGCAGATATTAATATTCGAAAATGATTTCGAATGCGAATACAGATATGACACTATCCAAACCTGAAAATATCCGTTGACATGCCTATCAGCCAACTCTCTCCTTTCTCTCTTTCCCATTCTCTCCTTTATTTTTCATTCAAAAACCACTTACCATGTCAATATATGGCCTGCCTCAGTATAGCCATCTATTGCCGGCTGCCAAAGCCTCCTGGGTCTTAAATAATATTTCAAGGCCGAACAATATTCGTTACATGTAAATTTAATTAAAATGCATATCGATATTGTATATCGATTAGTATTTACATGATTATTGTACGCACGCCATTTTATATTATTCAATACACATCAAATAAAATTCTGTAATTAATATTTCATAAAATTGAGGTGAGGAGATGAATTCTCTTTTGAATAATGTCTCACTTTCATGCTTCCACTCAATCCAATTATAATCGTCCGATGAACGTCATACCATAATTTAAGTATAATCAAAGCGGAGTTTCCATATTAAAGCTCGACAGTGTTTCCTGTTTGTATAATATTGTCACATTGATATTTTCAACCTTAGTTATACTAGTAAAACTGTCCAACAGTGGGAACCAACTGTGCAAATCGTATAATTTCAAAAAAAAATAAAAAATATTTGATGTAGTTTCATTAATTTTAGTTAAAGATATGTATATTTTTTGTCTAGCTTCACACAACTTGGTTTTGCAAGCCTGCAATAGACGAACATCCCTAACGTTCGGTTTGATTAACCAACAGAAAACCATCGAGTGAGTCATTCATAATTATCCAATAACTATCAGTACGTAACTCCTTGATGCCCTCTACAGGCATGAATAATGCATCGACCAATATTTGGAGAGTATCACGTACTGTAGTCTCAACATACGTATTGATATCCAGTTCGATACATCTTAACTAGGAACGTTTAAAATTGTATGCTTATTTTATTGTGATAAATTACTTGTGTTACAACATATTGTAACCACTATCACAAAATATTACATTTATGGAGTTTCTATTAGATATATATACTTTTAATTAAAATAATATAATATCTAATTAATATGATCAAAAGAATATACATTTTATTTCAAACAAAATTGGTTGTGGAATTAGATATATGTAATAATTACATAATCGCTCGTAATACATACCCTAACTCTATCACGTACTATTTGATAATATATATATATATATTTTTTGGAAAATGAAATGTAACAAACAATGGAAAAAGAAAGAGCTAGAAGTTAAAAGACAACATTTTTTGTTTCTATAAAAAGAGATCAAACTTTAGTAGCATAGATCATTTTATCTTTAGGTTGCATATTGGTTTTGAAAGAATTCTTTGTCCCGGATGAGAGTTACTTTCGACAGTAAGAGATGGACTAGTTTTTTATGTAGAGGAAGAAGAAAGCAAGCGCAAAAATGATAGTGACTAAGATATTAAAATGTGAACAGGTTTTTAACGACGAACATAAAGTGTCTTAAAGTTACGTTTAGAATTTTGTAAATGTTATCAGATACATGCGTATATTTAGTACAAAACGTTTTGTGATGACAAGACACGTAAAGTGTCTTAAAGTTACGTTTTCAATTCAAGAAACGTCTGTATTCATAAATGTATTAAATGCATATCAGCTTCTCGATGGTGCTTAATTCAAGTGTTTTTTTTATCGATTAAACTGGTGAAGATTACATGTATTAATATAATTTACAATTTTTAACGGTGAAATAAATGGTTGTGGCTGATTTTAAAACCTGTAAGTTATCTGTAATTCTCAGTTTTCAACTATATTTTCTTCTTCTGTTTCTGGGAAGTCATTATTACGATTTTTGCCTTGTTAAGTTCATGTAAATTGCTGAAGCTCATGATGGTTATCACCAAATTAAATCCGTTTTTACGTGGAATTAATATTTTAAAGAACATAACAATCATTTAAGAAATTACTTATCATTTTTTTTTCTATAATTATTGTTTTGCATTGAAAAGATGGTTTAGTCTAAAAAAACATTCAACATAAAGAATCTCTACATGCTTATAATATTTTTTTCTTTTTGAAAACTATGTATCATAAAAATTAATTATTTTGCTTTATTAAAATTTGAATTATTAAAATGTTTATTTCTAGGGAAAAAAGAAGTTTAAAGTATACTAAATTTTAAATCTTTTTTAGTTAGTTATGGTTTGAATCTTTAGCAATTGAAAGCTTATAGGAAATTGATTTCTTTCTTTTTACTTGCCATTTAAAAATGTTTTGGAGATTCCTGAGCACTGAATCTTTATGGTCAAATTGGATGAAGAATAAGTATCTCAAAAAAGGTAATTTTTGGAATATTTTACCTAAAGATAATCATTCAAATGCTTGGAAACAGATTTTAAAATGTAGAAATATTGGTAAACCTATTTTAGAGAGGATTTTTAAAGCAGGGAATAAAACTAATCTTTGGTTTGACCCTTGGTTTCAGCATGATTCTTTTGTAAATAGAATTGGGTGGAATAATTTAGTAATTTTTGGCAATGCTAATACAAATGTTTCCATGATTATCAAAGATAATCAATGGCAGCCTCAACTGCATCCCATTACTAACCCACATAAGAATGAAATTAGTAGTATTCACATTGATACTAATGCAGAGACTGATTACTGGGAGTGGAATGCTAGTTGCAAAGGGAAGTTCTCTTTTAAAAAAAACCTGGGAGTGGATTAGGAACAAACAGTCTACTGTTGACTGGTATCATTGCATCTGGAACAAAGCTAACAATCCCAAGATGGCAATCTTTTCATACTTTGCTATGAATAACAGATTACCAACCTGTGATAGTATTAAAAAATGAGATAAAAATGCTAAAACACTTTGTTCCTTATGCAACAGTGAGGATGAGAGTATTAATCATTTATTTTTTGAATGCAGTTATGCCTATTATATCTGGGGTCAAATTCAAACAACACCGGGAATACAGAACAATGGGCTAATGGAACTTAATCATGCAATACAACATATCAACATCAATTTCAAGGGAAAATCTCCAGAGAAAGTCTTTGCAAATATCCTTATTACTATTGCTATCTATCATATATGAAAAGAAAGGAACAACCGAAATCACAACAATACAAAACTTACTAAAGAGCAAAGGTGGTTACTGATAGAGTCGGACATCAGAATTATGCTTCGTAAATCAAAGAAAAAAGTTAAAAATCAAACCAATTATGCCCTTTTAGCCGAGCAGTGGAGTAAAGAAGCGGGCAACAAGCATATGGAATTGTAACAACCCGCATATCTATCAATTCTATATTTAAATATTTTATTTAAATATTTTATCGTTAGTCGGATGTTAGTCCGAAAAGCTACTTTTTGCATACGGTCAAATTAGGACTCGAGACCACCCCCATTGAGTTCAAAATGACGTTTGCGATCTTTTTGAGTGTAAACTTCGATATGTTTGGAGATAGTGAAATTTTCGTCACTTTTCCCGCTTGAGACTTTGGTTTGGACTGCACCTTCTTAACTCAGCCCACCCCCTCTTCTCTTCATCACTTCAAGCTTCTTCAAAAATGGTGGAGGGAAAGAGAAATTAAAACTCCCAAACACAAATTCCATTGCAAATCCGAGATTCAACATCAAATTCACGTTTAGACCATTGATTCAAGCTTGTTGGTGTTCTTGCTTTGCTCTCAAATCTCCATCTTCATCAAATTCCGTGAAAAGGTGAGATTTTTGATCTCACATCTTGCCTATATCTATCTTGGACTGTTGGGAATGGTTCCCTATCATTTTAGCATCAGCATTTGCATTTGGTTTGGATTGGATTGGTGAAAAACCCAAAATTCTAGTGTTTTTGGTAAAAAACTGCACTTAGGTCGTTCTGGCCATTTTTAGCTCGCTCGGAGTTAGGTCGCTCACGAGTTAAGGGTTAGGTCGCTCACGAGTTAAGGACATAAGTCGTTCTGGCCATTTTTAGCTCGCTAGGAGTTAGGTCGCTCACGAGTTAAGGGTTAGGTCGCTCACGAGTTAAGGACATAAGTCGTTCTGGCCATTTTTTGCTCGTTCGGAGTTAGGTCGCGTGTCCTTAAGTCGTAGGTCGTATTCGCCCTTAAGTCGTAGGTCGTTGCCGACCTATAATCTCCAGGAAAAAAAGGCATAAGTCGTTCAGGAGCTAAGTGTTAGGTCGTTCGCGAGTTAACTCCTTGAGTCGTTCAAAGCTTAAGTCGTTAGGTCGCGTGCCTTGCTAATTCGTTAGGTCGTTCACCTCTAGGTCGCGTGCCTTTAGGTCGCAAGCCTTTAGGTCGCGTATCCTTAGGTCGCCAGTTTTAGGTCGCTGGTTCCCATGCCTCTTAAGTCGCTCGACTTTTGTTAAGTCGTAGGTCGTTGCCGACCTATAACTCCTCAGGCAAACTTTAAGTCGCGAGTCTTAGGTCGCGAACCATGTTAGGTCGCGTACCCTTAGGTCGCGAATCACCTTAGGTCGCGCCTCACTGTTAGGTCGCGCACTTCGATAGGTCGCTCGCATTTAGGTCGCAGACCTTAGGTCGTTCGCGAGTTAGTACTTGGTCGTTTGACCTGTTCTTCTGCTAGCTCGCATGGCATTCTCCACTTAGGTCGTATGACTTTATCCCCTAAGTCGTAAGTCGTTCGCGAGTTTGTACTTAGTCATTTTACCTGTTCTTCAGCTAGGTTGCACGGCAGTCTTCCCTTAGGTCGTATGACCTACTTCTCCTTAGGTCGTTGGACCAGCTTGCCTTCACTAAGTCGTACCGTGACGGGGCGCTGCCCCGCACCCCGCCGTGGGCGCTGCCCCCTGGACCCCCGCGACCTGACCGGGCAGGTCGAACCCCGTATTACTCTGCGTAGGCAATCTCGTCTGAAAAACATTGATCAGAATTTCTACTTTGATGGTTTTGGGATTGACTTCTTTGGACTTTACTCACGTCTTCGAACGTGAATTGATTTGTTCTATCATCGTTTTATGACTTGTCACTTTAAAGATATATGAAGGTTTCAACACTAATAGTAAATATCAAAACTCTTTCATCAAAGCGATTTCAACACTATTTTAAGTATCAAAAGTTCGTTTTCTCAAACCGATCTTCAATCTACTAGTATATACAAGCCTTTACTTCACTCGAATGAGAAATCGACTTAAACGACTTAGTAAAACGAGTGGTATGAAACGCTCGCGTTCACTTCGTCGGTTAGCTCTTGGACTTGTTCGATTGAACCCTTTTTGTGACAATTTCCTAGTGAAGATTTACAGCTTGTTCGTAAATATTTAAGTTAAGCAAGTGGTTATGGGACATGAAGCTAAACTCATATATTTACTAGCTTGGTGTGATTGACACTTCCTTATGATCATGACGATCATTTTTGTGATTTAGACTAGCGATTGAGCGATGTCTCTTTGTCTACGTGGGAGACTATACCCCGATTATGTGATGTTTCGCCATCACATTTCCTATGGTCTTCGGGCCATTCATGTGTAAAAATTTAATGGATAGCTTCCATGAGATAACTTCTCGTCATGTGTATACGCGTAGGTGAGTTTTCATGCTCCCATTCATGTGTTAGGCCTCCCCCCTTTATGTGTTTTCTGGATTTCTGATGATGATTTCTGGAATTTTGTGCTTCACCAATTTTCATGATTTTCATTGATATGATATCAGCTTTTGTGCATTGGTGAATTTATGTGTAATTGACTTGTTATGAATACAAGTTTAGGGTATGATACCCTATTTTATCTTTGAGAAGATTCTTGTGATATTGATAAATCTTTTGTTGATTATCATTTACGTACTTATAGTAGTATGTCGCTATGGTTATTACATGTTCATGTCATGCCTTTTACTGTATACCATATCATCTGATATTTATAGTTAGACTGATCCGTTTATTATTTTCTTATAAATAATACTCGGGTCAGACCGAGATGTTACAGGTGCTTCTGCTTGACTTCTCTTCAGGATTATTCTGACTTTTGGCTAACTACTTAGATTAGTAGTTTTTGGATGTACACCTTTGAGATATAGACTCTATGTTGTGTACTTATTCTTTTGTATAGCACGTGATGCTATTCTTTTGTATTATCGTGGATTTTTCTGACCACTACTCTGATGTACACTTTCATGTGTTATATATTTATTCATATCTTCTTCCGCCTTTGTGATATGGATGTCTGTGACTGATTTATGTTATGATTATTTCTATGTTTGTTTCCGAAGATTATATATAGCCACCGTGTGATAGCTTTGTGTTTGTATCGGTATGTCGGATTTCCTCCTTAAAAGATATGCATTCTATTCTATCTGACGTATCGATGCTCGCACAAAGAAGTTACATGGATGGTTGCTCCTCCACAGCCTTATTCTCCGCGCTAATTGACAGCACTACATCGTAGTGTTCTTGGTTAGCGTGGGTATAGAGGTGGGGCGTCACAGGAATGGTACTTGCACAACCCGAATGTCATAGCAAAGGAGCTGGAACTTCACCAGAGCAATTCTGATAAAGTCGACAGCTTTCGCCTTCGCAAAGCTCAAGCTTCAAATAACTGGAAGGAATCTTCTATCGCTGGTCACAATGAGTTCAGATCTACTGAACAATTCATCGCAAAGGAGCTGGACCTTCACCAGAGCAATTTTGATAAAGGGGACAACTTTCGCCTTCGCAAAGCTCAAGCATCAAATAATTGGAAGGAAACTTCAATCATTGGACAAAACGAATTCATATCTACTGAACGATTCAGAGATCTGAACAACAGTGGAGCCATGAATGGCTTTGCAGAGAATAGAAGTTTGTCTTCGTGGGAGAGAGGGGAGAAAAGTGGTACGAAAGAGTATGGATGAAGCTCGCAAGCTTCCGCCATTCTTTCGCAAAGCTGGAGATTAGAGTTTCGTAGTGTCGGCTGTAACCTTAGTAATAAGGTTTATTAAGTATCGGGTAATAAACCGATTGTATTTTCCTTTGGGCCTTGGGCCTTTGTACCTTTTCATTCAAAAAAAAAAGAAAATTCCAATACTGATGGAAACATTCAACTCGCTAAAAAATGGTAGATAAAATTCTTACATCCATGAAATAAATGAGCACTAACTTTAAGATTTAAGTTCTTAATTAGATTTAAGGTCTAATATAAAAAAATCATAAATCTTGTGCACTCCTCAAATTTGAATAAGAACAAAATCGTTACTACACATTTATTTCATAGGTGCATAATCTTTCTATGTGTTTTTCGTTTTGATCTGTTTTGAAAATACACTAGAATTCTGAAGTACGTTTTCCTTAAAATAAAATCAATATAATTTATAACTTCAATGTATTTTTCTTAGAGTCTTTTAATTTCCATATGAATTTGAAGCTAAAAAAAGTGATGAAAATGAAACCCAATTGAAATTCTATTTTCTATACACGTTTGTTTTAATGCCAGCTTCTACTTCAAATGGTCAAAAGGAGGCAGTGATTTACAATCAATTTGCTATCATTCTGGGAGATCTAACGGATCTCATAGAATCTTGTAGATATTTAGTATTTGATGTCTAAACATTGATATTCTTGGCATTCTATGAAGAATAGTATCATATATCATTTTCTTGATAATATTCCTTAAAAATTGGAATATAATTATAAGTGTAGTTTCTATAAATATATTATCATAGAAAGATTAAAGTATTCAATCTGTAATTTAGGTCGTATTTATGCTTTTTTTTATGTAGAGATTGGATTCACTGTGGCATTCATAGTTCTCGGTTAATTATAGTATTTAGTTGAAATTTGTTGGAAGTTTTCTTTAATAGCGAATAGGTTAGATTTTAGAAGAAGATAAATGAGAGAATGGAGGGGAAAAACGATTTTTTTATAAGGAGGAAATATAACTTTATTATAAAAGTTCATACTTTTTTTCTTACATCCAAAATGAGTGAATCTACCTCTATTTATAGAAGTTCACATCTTGAATAAACGGTGGAGATCACTTAATCCAATAGTTCTTCTTAAATATCTCATAAATATTTTCAAATATATTATTCTATAAATATCTCCTAAATATTCTCAAATATATTGTTCCATAAATATCTAACATATATTTTAGTAACTAGATATTTCTTATACGGAAAAAAAAATCAAGATTTCAAGATCAAGTTTATTTTCAACATCCTTACGTATACTTGATTTTGCTACTCCAAGTGGACTCCCCAACTTGGCAAAATCTTCTTACTTGAGAGGCTTGGTGAAGATATTAGCTACTTGATTGTGTGTCTTCATGTACTCTAGTTGTACATCTTTTTTGGTGACACACTCTCTAATATAGTGATAGCGTGTATCAATATGCTTGCTTCAATCATGGACGATTGGGTTCTTGGCCAGAGTAATTGCTAATATGTTGTCCACAAAAATCTTAGTCTGCTCCTCTTATGGAAAATTCAACTCCTTTAATAGGTTTCGTAACCAAATTGCATTTCAAATACATGAAGTGGCATCTACATACTCCGCTTCGCAAGTGGAAAGAGTGACAATCAATTACTTCTTTGACATCCATGTGAAGGCTGTGTCTACCATGTAGTACACGAAGCCATTTGTGCTCTTTCAATCATCCATATGTCCACTCCAATCGCTATCGTTATATCCAACAAGCTTGTAATTATCAAAAACAGATTAGTACAAGCCAATGTTTGTTGTTCGTTTGAAATAGGGAAGAATCCTCTTTGCTGCCTTCAAATGAGTTATTGTTGGATTCTACTTGTATCGATTGACAACTCCTACTGCATATAGGATGTCGGGTCTTATGCACGTTAAGTATCATAAGCTTCCAACAAAGCTCTTAAAGAGTGTTAGGTCCACTTTTTCTCCTTCCTCGTGCCTTGACATCTTGATTCTATATTCCATTGATGTGCAGATCGGGTTAGAGTTATCCATCTTGAACTTCTTTAGTATTTCCTTAGCGTAGCCTTCTTGAGTTAGGATGCCTTCATCTTCTTGTTTTACATCAATGCCAAGGCAGTAAGACATAAGCCCAATATCGATCATCTCGAACTCCTTCGTCATTTTTTCTTAAACTCATTAAACATACTTGGATCTACTTGTGAAGATCAAGTCATCTACATACAAGCATACAATTGATGTATCACCATTTTGGATTTTATATAAAGTGCATGCTCATATGGATACTTGATGATGTTTCTCTTTTGGAAGTACTTATGAATTCAAGTATTCCAAGCTCTTGGGGCTTGTTTCATCCCATAAGTGCATTCTTTAGCTTCAAGACCCATCTTATTCTCCCTTGATTTCGTAGCCTTGTGGCTGCTTGATGTAAATTCCTTCTTTAAGAACTCCATTTAAGAAGGTAAATTTCACATCCATTTGATGTATCTTTCAGTTGTTTTGAGCTGCCAATGAAATTATTAGTGTAACAGTTTCTAGTAGAGCTATTGGAGCGAACAGCTCATCATTGTCAATACTGGCTCTTTGATTATAGCCTTTTCCACGAATCTCGCATTGTATCTTTCAACTTCTCCTTCGGCATTCTTCTTTGCTTTGTATATCCACTTCACAACGTTTGCCTTATGGCTTTGTGAAAGTAAAGCTAACTCCCTTATGTTGTTCTTCTTGATCGCCTTTATCCTTTCATCCATAACATTTCTCCAACTCTTCTTTTGCCAAGCTTCTTGGAAGTTAAC
Source organism: Allium fistulosum (assembly GCA_030737815.1). Lineage (NCBI taxonomy): Eukaryota > Viridiplantae > Streptophyta > Magnoliopsida > Asparagales > Amaryllidaceae > Allium > Allium fistulosum. Next base: position 699,417,332 of record CM060904.1, read on the forward strand.
GGGCTCACTATCTACAAATAGACGAAAAAGTGTAAGATTTTCTTGATTTTTAGTGACCTCGTATATTTCTCAAAGGCTTCTAAAGCGTGGAGCCCTTTCACTTGAGCTTTCATCTTCTTTACAATGCACTACTGGTGAAGCTGGTGGAGAAGTAGGCTCCTCTTTCGATTTTTCCATCCTTGGTTGCTGCATGTCATCTTCTTCAAAATGTGGAAAGTAGTTATAGCCTTCGTTATGTGATCTCCAACCCCATTCTCCTTCTTCATCGAACACAACATCTCAGCTAATGATTGTCTTCCCTTAATCATGATTGTAGAGCTTATAGCCTTTGGTGTTGGTCTCGTAAGCAATAAAGATGTACTTCTTACCTTTTCATCTAATTTGCTTCACTTCTCGTTCGTTACATGTACATGAGCAATGCTTCCAAACACTCTTGGATGAGAAATGTCGGGCTTCCTTCACTCCATGCTTCCTGTGGTGTTTTCCCCTACACACTTCTTGTTGGAGATTAGTTTGATAGATAAACTGCATATGCAACTGGTTTCGTCCAAAACTCCTTTGGCGGCTTCTTACTTTTGTTTAAGCACCTCGCAATCTCAAGGATTGTCCTATTCTTCCTTATCAATACTCAATTTTGTTGGTGGGGTTCTAGGCATCATTAGTTGTCATCGAATTCAATTATCTTCATAATACTTCTGGAGTTCTTTTGATGTGAATTCACCTCTAAGGTTAGATCTCATGACTTTAATCCCAAAACCACTTTCCTTCTCAACTTAGGCCATAAACTTTTTGAAGTTCTCAAATACCTCTGATTTCTTCTTTACAAAATACACCCATAGTTTTCTTGAAAAATCATCGATGAAAAGAAGAAAATAGTTACTCTTACTAAGTGAACTTGGCTTAATCGGATCGCACACATCTGTGTGTATCAGTTCCAATGGTTTTTTTTATCTCTTGAGTATGACTCCTTTGGAAAGGTCATTTTAAATTACTTTCCAAGTTGACAACCTTTACACACTTAATCTAGATGGCTGATGCAAGGTAATCCTCTTATCATTTCCTTCTTAGAGAGTAAGTCTAATCCTTTGAAATTGAAATACCCAAATCGAAGATGCCAAAGCCAAGAAGCATCTTTGTAACACATCTTAAGACATTGTGAAATATCATTTTGAATACCGAGAACAAGCATTCTATTTTTTGACATCAATACCTTTGCAATGAAGTTACTTGCACCGTCTCTTATCGAAAGGTTATTATCTTTCAATCAAATATCATAACCTTTCTGTAAGAGTTATCCTAGGCTCAAGATGTTGCTCTTCATGCTTGGCACATAGTTAACATTGGCAATGAATTGGTACTCTCTATTCTTCAATCAAATGAGAACATTTCATTTACCTTTCACCTCTACTTTGGATTCATCACCAAATGCCACACTGCCCTTCATCGATTCATCAAACTCCATGAACATGCTTCTTCTTCTGCACATGTGGTTGCTTGCACCACTATTTAGGTACCATTAATTATCCTCACCTCTTTTATTTTCCTTGTAAATCAGCAGTAAGGTACCATCTTCTTGACTTCTTTCTTCAATGTAATCGGCCTTCTCTTCAACTTTATTGTTGCTTGGAGCTCTACATTTAGAAGCATAATGTCGAAAATTTTCACAATTGTAGCATTTGACGCATAACTTGTCATACCTTAATTTTGAATTTCCTCTCTCATGACCTCTTGTTGATCTTTCTCCTCTTTGGTTGTTGTTGTCAATGTTGTTGTCATTATTGGACGTCCAGCCTCGTCCATATCCATATGCACGACCTCATCCCCATTCTTGACCACAATCTCATCTTTGTTGGCTTCGATTGCTTTCTTCCTTTTTTGAATCAATCTCTGTCTTAAGTACTTGCTCCTCGATTTCTTCCTTCTTCATTTTCTTTTCTTCATAAGCTTACAATGAACCGAGAAGTTCCTCTATTGCCATGACCTCCAAGTTTTTTATCCCTTCGATGATAGTGACAATATGTTTGAACTTTGGATTTAATGGTCTAAGAATCTTCTCCATAATTCCTACATCATCAAACTTTTCACCATTTTGTTTAAGTTATTAGTAACCATTAAAACTCTTGAGAAGTAATCAGGGACATGTTCACTTTCTTTCATATGAAAATTTCAAATTAACCTCTTAAAGTTTGAAGACGTACCTTTCTGACTTGATCGGCTCCTTTGTAAGATGTTCGAAGCTTCTCCCATACTTCTTTGGCTGACTCGGCTCCTGGAACCTTTTCAAAAGCATCTTCATCCAATCCTTGATAGATTAGATAAAGAGCCTTCTTGTCTATCTTCCTTGAGCCTCTCAAACTATCCCTTTGAGTTTGAGATAGACTACTTTCATTCTCTTGTTCGGTGTAACTGTTCTCGACTATCTCCCATAAGTCATGTGCTCCAAGAAGAGCCATCATCCTTATGCTCCAATTGTCATAGTTGATCTTGGTGAGCATTAGGACTTGGAAGGGAATGCCACTATTCACAATCTTTTTAGGAGGATCTTCAAGCTTCAATACCACTGTTGGAATTCATTAATAGTGAATAGGTTTGATTTTAGAAGAAGATAGGTGAGAGATTGAAGGAAAAAACAATTTTTTTATAAGGAGGAAATATAACTTTATTATAAAACTTCATATTTTTTTCTTACATCCAAAATGATTGAATCCACATCTATTTATAGGATTTCACATCTCAAATAAATGGTGGAGATTCACTTAATCTAATAGTTCTCCATAAATATTTTCAAATATATTATTCCATAAATATCTCCTAAATATTCTCAAATATATTATTCCATAAATATCTAACATAAATTCTGGATTCTAGATATTTCCTATACGGAAAATTCTAGATTACAAGGTCAAGTTTATTTCCAACAAAAATATCATTACATTTAAAGTTCCCGATCTTGCTAAATGGTTGACAAATTCTTTATTTTGTGAGATTTTGTTTGTAATAGTATATGGATTATTTTGACCATATACAAGTAAGATCAAGACTCTTGTACTATTCTTTTACAATCATATTCCCGTTTGAAAAACCATGTAATTGTTTTCAATTGCACTTAATGCATTATATTTTTAATGATGTAACCTTCATTTTAAATAGAATTAAATTGGACTTTTCTAGCGTAAAAGTTAACAATTATCAAGGGTATATTGCATTCATACAAATTTTAATTTGGCAAATAATTTTCTCTTACGTGTCGTTTAGATCGACTCAAATAAGTCGCTTTTTGGATTTTTAAAAGCCAAAATAAATTGGTTTTGGTTTCCAAAAAGTGAGAAAGCGACATATATAAGTCGATCCAAACGAGCCTATCCTTTTCAATATAGGAAGAGCACTACTTTACCTGCCATTTCAATATATTTAGTTTAATTTCCTAACTAATAGTTATCATTTTATTTTGAATGCATTATCTGTTGTTTGAATAAATGCTACTAGTGGTTGACTGATTATATAGTTTACCGAGTATAAGATATATTAGACCATGTCGATTACCTCTCTTGGTCCAAATAATAATGATTGACGTTGAATGGAAAATATGAATGAAGATAAATGGATACATTACTTACATGGTGTATGTCTATGTGTTTATGTTTTTGTGATGATAATTTTTTTTGTATAATATTTTTAGTTTTATATGCTACAATATATGTTTCTGGGTTTGTATGACAATTAATAAGCTCTTCCATTTTATTGTTTCCCTTATAAGCATGTTTATGTTAAAGTTGCATAAAGAATTGGCTTTAGACATGTCAAATGGGATCAGCAAGTCTACAAGCAGTAGTGTGGTATAAGCTTATAAGAAAGAATCAAATATATTTATTATATGGAAATATGGCTTATCATTTACATTTCAATTATTATTATTGTTGTTATTATTGTTGTTTTTGTTTTTGTTATTAATGCAATTATTGTTGCTATTGTTATTTGCAGTGTCCATAAGGTAACTGGCTATTTGGGAAGCATAACACCACCGACCTTTGTGGAATATGGATGAGCTCTAACAAGATCGATAAGAGGGCTATGTAATATTCCATAGCATGATCCAGTGACTTTTTAACTATCATTATTTTAGCTCTTTGCTCTAAATTTATTTTATATAATATTTTATTTTTCTAAATGGTTTGAGTCCCTTAGTTTATTGAACTATTCAAGTATGTGAGATGTGATTACCCTCATGGCATATTGATCTTATGTAATGCATTTTTAGTTGGTGCTTATTTTCCTTGCATTTAGCTAGCTACTTGTTCTTAATGGAGAAACTTTTAGATAATATTATAGTCACGTCAAAAGGCTTTTATCTTTAATGTATTTATTTAGAACTTGAATTCTCTTAGATTTTTAAGGTTGAAAGTTTTCTTGTGCTTTCTGATGTTTCACAAGAACATATTTCAGTTTATGTATGTATTATGTTTATGGATTCAAATTCAAATGTACATATTTTTGCACTAGATTTGGATAGCTAATGGATGCATCTTTCTTATTGGTTTATCACCATATTTGGTTGATAAATTAAAAGAATGGTTTGAAATTAATACTGTCATCTTCTCTCTATGCGTGGTATTTAATATAGCATATGCCATATGTCTTTTTATGTGTATGTATCTCTCTCTCTTTATATATATATATATATATATATATATATATGGGTGTATTTTGCGTTTAACTTATGCCTAAGGTTCGAAAATATAGCGTTTAACAATAAATGTTATTTCCTCACTCTTAAAACTTTTAGGTGAATCACATCATTCGTTAATTGATGATCAATAATTAAGTGAATCATACTAAGGAAGGATAACTATTCTCGAATTTAAATTATATCAATTATTTTGGTTTAGGGTAATTCCTGTGTAAAGATACGTGCTATTGTTCAATTTCAAAACATATTTCCATAAGTAGATCACTTTTTGACTTTATGCCACATCATCCAACTTATTGAGGCCCAATTTTCAACTTAGTTAATATAAAGTAAAACTAGCCGAGGTGTGTTAAACAACTTGTTTGGTTAATATATTTTTTTCTTTTTGTTTCATACACTTCTTTTCTTCAAATATGTTTTCCGGACTTCTTCAAATTTATCAGTATATGTGTAAATTTTGCATGGTTTTAAATCTCAAATTCTAGTTGTAACATCCCGAAAATTTTCGACTTTCGAAAATTCAACATCGATACTCACTTTATCGACTGTCGAGAAATCGAATGCCGGAAACCCGAAAAGTTATGGTTTTAAGAAAAAGAAAAAGTAGAAGAAGAAGAAGATAGAAGAAAAAGAGAAGAAGAACAACAAAACAACAACAGATACAGAGCAGAGACAATATCAGAATCTCACATATCGCAGCGGAACAATATATAATAGATAAATGAATAATCTTTAAACACAGAACTATATCATTTAATACATACATCAATCATCAGAGTCAATATACAACTCAATACAACAATGGACAGTTATATAAACTTGTCCTCATACAGAATACACAGCGGAATAAATACTATCAGATACAAATACTACGTCTCGCCATCCAGCTTATCTCCAAAGCTCCAGAATATCCAGAATATCCTGATAATATAACTCTAGGCTGCCCGTGTGGAAATTTGTGGGCACCCAGAGTTTAGAAGGGAACAATAAACTCCGAGTCAGTCATGGTGACTGGTGTGAGATCGTAAAACAGTTATTCTTTAAAAATAATTAGCAGAGAATTTTAAAGTCAATTCGCAATGCTTTTGGAAAATGAAACTACCATAAGACCTCCCACCACACACACAATGCAAACGCAGACTTGGAGGAGATTTCTTCTTATGATAGTCAAAGATGCTTACTACGCAAAAATCAAATTCTTTTTGATATTATTATTAGTGCATAGTGGAAAACATTTCGAAAGTACAATATAAATCTTAGCCAGCATAGGTACCATTATATTATGCCTGCTATAGCTGCCTCCTGAGGAGACAGGTTATACAATTGAAATCGTAAAGGCTCGTATTGTTTCTTTGGATTTCCAATAAATGGTCAGGCTAAGGAACTTCCTATCCACGATGGGTACGTCCCTGGAATAGACGACCCGAGAACCTAACCGGATCTCTGCCAACACAAGGCCGGGTTACCTCTGCAAAAATAGGTAACTACTGACACGCGTATGCCATCCCCCGATCGTCACCGATCTTCCCGAGGATCCCCGATTCGCAACAAACCACATAGATAATAATAATGCAGTAACCACAGAGGTTAAGTATCTGGGCTCCATACCATGATACCACCTTTATCCAGAAGGAATGACATACACTAAGGGGCGCTACTCCCTAGAACCTTGCCGCATTCGTCCTGTTTCGACCATTTCCGGGGTGTGAGGCTCGACGAAGTCTCGTCCACAAAGCTACGCTTTCTCAAAAAGCCCTGCTTCGGGTCAAACAAAAATGATCAACCTATGATCACAAAGATATAAGATCAAACAAATGATCATATCACAAATGACCAAACACTGATCATTTCACAGCAACACTCAGTATGCCACGTTACCAAATTGGGATATATCGCTGATGAATTTCAACTACATAACCTCTGAGCTCATACGTCTCAGAGAAGGGTGTTAAGCTAAGAGAATAAATTCTCCGCCACCAACAGAAATGTATTTGAAAGAAATCAGCTTTATATCTCAAATTGTAACGTCAGACACACAATCCATACAAGTCTGTTCCGGGATCGAACAGAACCGAAGGCACTTCTCACGAAGCCCTTGCATTTCCGGATAAATTTCTAATCACGTCCGGACTTCCCGTCACTAAGGGTGATAAAACCTCTAAATCGGAGATCAGCCGATGTAGAGTAACTCGACGGTAATCCTTCCGTTTTCAAAAATATCCGGTCTTCAACACCGGTCTTCAAATGCAATTCATAACGACGTATCACATATTCGGAATGGGTTATACGACCCCATGGTCCTTTCCCGGTTAACCCGAATAGTGAGCGTTTATTTAAAAATAAGTGTGGCATTCAAATTCATCCAATTCACAACAAATACCTATCTAAAGGTAATTATTGATAGTCGGTTATTTAACTATCAATAAAGATGCGCAACATCATCAGATTCCAAATAATTTTCCCAAATTATTTTATCTTCCAAAATATCTTTACTAGATATAAAATTTCTACACTTAACCATTTGAAAACAATTTCAAATCAACTTCCACATTTCAATTTATCTTTAAAAGATAAAATCTCAAAACAGTTCATTTCATATTGGAAAAGCGTTTCCATACTTATTTAATAATAAGTATTTCACAAATCTATTTATTTTCAACATTTGAAAATATTCAATATACTTAAATCAAATTAAGTATATACTCATTCTTTAAGGAAATCATTCTCTTTAAACATATTTATTTGAGTCAAAACGAATGTTACGTAAAACATCGTTACGACGACTCAAAATCACTAGTATAGGGATTCGGATTTTAATAGATATATAAATCCCAATACTACATCAAAACATTTCCTTTCGGAAATCATTTACTATAACAACAGAGTTATAGTCCATCATTTCCTTATTTTTCGAAAACGTCTATTTCAACAATAAATGTTGAAATCTATGATTTCGATAGTTCACACGTTTTAAAACATCTTTTAAAACAATTAACTTCATTTCAAATATCACTTTCCAAAACTATCCATTTTACTTAACGATATATTCACTATCCAAAATCGTGAATATACTTTACTATTTACATTTCACTATTTTCTACACGTTTATTTCAATAATAATTCGCTATCCAAAATCGCGAATATATCCCCTTTGATAATATTCTATATTTAATTTATCAAATTCAATCGATTGGTTTCCGAATTTATAAAACAACGTTTATAAATTCCATTTTCTATTTTCTATAACAACTCCGGTTTATAAATCTCATTTTATTAACTTCTAAAACTCACTTATAAGAATAAGTGATTTCGGATTTATAAAACAACGTTTATAAATCACATTTGTACTTTATAATGATTTCAACTTATAAAAATCATTTCATTTTGCAATTTCTATTTATATCCCATCTAAGTGCAAAAGTCAAATTTATAAGTAAATTTCTTATAAATCTTTTATTCTACAATATCTATTTACTTTATAACTTCACGTTATAAATCTATTAATTTCATTCACTTATGAAATCCATTTATACTTCTTTTTAACACTTATAAAAATTCGTTTTATAAGTCCAATATTTTGATTTTCAAAAATATCAATTTTATAAATCTTTCTATACAAATCGTTTATAGTTATTCAAAAATCCCAACTTAAACCATTTTATAAATAAATCGACTTTTATTTCAAAAACGACACTTCGGTTATATTTCACTAAAAATTATAACTTTTATAACTTTAAAATTTTACGTTTATAAATCGATTCAAAAATTCCATAAAACGTATATTTTCAAAAATCACTTTAATTTCTCTTTTAAAGTTAAAAGTCGTATTTTTTTACATTTCAAAACTGAATCCGATGATGCAACAACACCAATCAGTCCATCACAACAGTCAATATCATATATCAATATGATAACAGAATATATCACAATATCTGTAAATAAATAACTACTGGTGAGGAATCCAGTTGGATCCCTCCAACCTGTTTCCCTGCATCCACAGATGTTAGCACAATACCAATTCCGCTCCAGTACGGAATTATCGCGGTATATGGGTTTTTATAAATCCGCTTACTAACGGCGCAATAGGGTCTCATCCGCTATACGAGGCGGGAAATCAATCAATCCAATATATACATATGCCAATATGTATATATTGCTATATATAGATATATATCCTATCATATCTAATAGCACATTCAATAGAAATCAATCAGTCAATAAATAACTGCAATATTAAATTTTTCCTTCGAGTGAGAAAATCTCACCTTTATTTTAAATTCTGTTCCAGCGTTCATTTCGAATAAAATTAAACACGCGTTTAATTTTACCCGAAATTCAAACTAGCTCCAAACGACTCCAAATCAGTTGCATAGCGAAGTGTTCGTCAATATGATTCCAGCGCAACTGGTTTCGCATTTTTTCGATCTAGTATGCAATAGATACATTATTTCAAAGTTTATACGAATATAAATATCATTTAGTTAACATTTTAAATTAAAATTTTAAACCCACTCTTCCTGGCCGTGAATTTCAAGACAGCAGATCCTGGCCACACGAATTGTTTCTTCCCTCCCACTCACTCTCGTTCGCCCAGATAAACGCACGCACTCGAGACCCATCACTGCCGTGCTATCCAAGAACGCGCTCCCCTCCCCGGTCGATTCCAAGTTGATCGAAGACCACCATTCCACTCCCCTACGCAAGCTCCACCCACGACCAAAATGCGGTCAGACCCGGTGCCCCCCAGCGCACGCAAAACGAGGATGAACGGCGCCTCTTTGCTCGTGATTTGCCGTTGACTCCCTTCGAGTTAAATGATCATAACCGTTGAGAATGTAGAGCTCGTGATGCTCTACAACATTGTAGTTGGTGATTTCTTGTGAAAGTGGATAGATTGGAAGATTGGAGGGGAAGAATGTCGCGAGTTTCTGGCCATCGAACGAAATAGAGGCGGCCAGGGTTTTAGCTGAAACCCTAGTTTTCTCGTTTGCAAAATGAAAGGAAAGGGTGCTTTTATAGAAAATTGCCCAGTTTACTATTCATCGAATTTTTTCGAACTCCGATTCGAGCGTGCCGGCTGACGTTCGTAAGGTTTACCCCGCGTTCCGAACGCAATGGAACAGGTTTCAGAAGCTAATTCGGACATCTGTGCGAGATATGAAATTAAACGATCAATTTAAATTTAATCGATTTAAATCGATTTCAAGGCGTTTTGGTTCATACCGGACAAATGGTAAATCCAAAAATTACGAAATTTGAAATCTTACAATAATATCACATTACGGATCCGATGAAACTGGTTTCGTCGAAATCCGACACTGTTTGAAAAATGACTATTTTTAACTCGACGATTTAAAATTAAAACGATATCGATGCGTTTCGAGCTGCCACGGTCAAACAATAACTCCGATTGCTATGAAAATTGAAATCCGATAATAACTAACTATTACGGATCCAATGGAACTGGTCTCGTTCAATTCTGAGACTATCCGAAAATTGGCTATTTTTACAGTCGATAATTAAATATTAAAATATTCAATTTTCACAGATTAACTCCAAATTCAATTTTAAAAGTTCTATAACCTTTCTATAACTCCAGTATGATTAAATAAAATTTTACAAATCATTTTCAATCATATTAAACTCGATTTTTCAATTATCCCTGGAATTCCACTATTAAATTTATCGATTTAATTATCAAATAAAACCCAATATTCGAAAAATAAATCATTCGACTTCTAGATTCCATTTATTAATATTTAAAATCAATTAAATATTCGAATTTTAATTATCAAAAATTCTGGGTCGTTACAGACTTCCCCCCTTAAAAGAATTTCGTCCTTGAAATTACAAGTTAGGGAAAAAGATCCTTAACTCGTCTACTATTTTTCACAATCAATAGTTTTATCAAATTTTCAAAACAAATCTTTCTAATAAAGATTCGTTATCATTCAACTAGCTTTCTAACTTCAATTATGAGTTTTAAACAACATTATTTACTTCAAAATTCAAATTCGAGTTTAAATTCAAATTTTAAACTTTCAAATTTTCTCAAAATTTTCTAACACTCGAAATTTCCGAAAAATTTCGCCAACGTCTCCTTTGCGCGGCTAATACGGCACGACTACAAAACGTCCCTACGGACTCTCAGATTTCAAAAAGAAAAAGAAAAAGCCAAGCGGCTAGACCAGAAATCATCAAAAACTCATATTATAATTCAAATACGTACCTTTTGTCGAGCAATTCAAATTATCTGTGAAATCAAATTCAATTTCCTTTATACCTGTATATCTACTAGCCATAATATCTAGTTACATATCCAAATCATTTTGCAAATTCTATTACAAAATTTTCAATATAAACTGCTTATACATCTTTACTTCACTGTTGAAGTTACATATTCATTATCGTTCAATATTTACAGTTCACATTCATTTGAATTCAATCCCAACATTTAATTGGATTCAGTTCAATTTCTGAATATTGAATTTTATCACTTATCTGTCATTCACAACTGCATCATTTTAAATTAGTTCCAATTACTAATTTATTTCAAATTCCAATTCACTTATTCAAATTTGTTTTCAACATTCAGTTTCAATTCCAGTTTTATCTTCATTCAATTAGTTTCACTTACTAATTTTAGTTTAATCCTTCACAATCAAATTCAAATTTTAGGGAATGAACAAATATTTCTTACAAATTAAAAATGAATTTTAACATTTCAATTTTATTCTCTTGTACTTACAATTGCAATTTTATTTGTTCATTCCCTAATTCATTCGTTTTCAATTTGAATCTCATTCCAATCAGATTTCAAATATTCTATAAGTTATCAACTTATTTACATTTTGATTTATACAATCATTTATACATTCCCATTCACAATTCCATAGTCTTTTCAACCTTTTCAAAACCATTTTTGAAAACAATTCAAATTATCCTTTGAATTTTCTAAAACAAAATCCAAATTTTCCAAACAACTTCCATTTAAAACAATTTGGCAGCAATTCCTCTTTTGGAAACCCGAAAATGAACACCAACGATGTCGCGGTCATCATCGAAGTTATTTTCCAGCGACCGAAAAGAGTTTAGAGCTTTTCATTCCTTCAAAACATTTTTCAAAACCTTTAAAAATTCATTTTCAAATCAAAAAGATTTAACTTTCCAAATCACCAAAATTTTCAAATTCTTCTCAAAACCTTTCCAAAAACTTTTCTGGAATTCCGTTTTAAATTACAATTCACATTTATAATTTACATTCTCAAATTTCATTTGTATATGGATTTATTTTCTTATCTTTCAATTCACAATTATAAATTTCACTTGTTAAATGAATTTATCTTCAATCTTTGGTTATTACTTTAATTCAATTTCAATATAACAACCATGCAACCATATACTATGATAATTCATAGAAAAACCTTTATTTTCTATATAAAAATAGTTTTGGGCAAAATTATTTCATTTACCCTATTTAAAACGATACTGTGCCGAATTGTTCTATATAAGTGTTTAGAGATCCCTATCGATAGAGTTGTACGGACAATACCGACCAGAATCCATATACCACTCAACAAACCAATCATCACAATATAAAACAATTTTATATTCACTAACAAATACGCACTCGTATCTATTATTACACTCAACTCATTCTAGAGTACTGCTGACTCTATCTCTAATGAGTAACACCCAACAGAGCAGGGTTGTCGCTTAACCATATGCTCTGATACCACTTGTAACATCCCGAAAATTTTCGACTTTCGAAAATTCAACATCGATACTCACTTTATCGACTGTCGAGAAATCGAATGCCGGAAACCCGAAAAGTTATGGTTTTAAGAAAAAGAAAAAGTAGAAGAAGAAGAAGATAGAAGAAAAAGAGAAGAAGAACAACAAAACAACAACAGATACAGAGCAGAGACAATATCAGAATCTCACATATCGCAGCGGAACAATATATAATAGATAAATGAATAATCTTTAAACACAGAACTATATCATTTAATACATACATCAATCATCAGAGTCAATATACAACTCAATACAACAATGGACAGTTATATAAACTTGTCCTCATACAGAATACACAGCGGAATAAATACTATCAGATACAAATACTACGTCTCGCCATCCAGCTTATCTCCAAAGCTCCAGAATATCCTGATAATATAACTCTATGCTGCCCGTGTGGAAATTTGTGGGCACCCAGAGTTTAGAAGGGAACAATAAACTCCGAGTCAGTCATGGTGACTGGTGTGAGATCGTAAAACAGTTATTCTTTAAAAATAATTAGCAGAGAATTTTAAAGTCAATTCGCAATGCTTTTGGAAAATGAAACTACCATAAGACCTCCCACCACACACACAATGCAAACGCAGACTTGGAGGAGATTTCTTCTTATGATAGTCAAAGATGCTTACTACGCAAAAATCAAATTCTTTTTGATATTATTATTAGTGCATAGTGGAAAACATTTCGAAAGTACAATATAAATCTTAGCCAGCATAGGTACCATTATATTATGCCTGCTATAGCTGCCTCCTGAGGAGACAGGTTATACAATTGAAATCGTAAAGGCTCGTATTGTTTCTTTGGATTTCCAACAAATGGTCAGGCTAAGGAACTTCCTATCCACGATGGGTACGTCCCTGGAATAGACGACCCGAGAACCTAACCGGATCTCTGCCAACACAAGGCCGGGTTACCTCTGCAAAAATAGGTAACTACTGACACGCGTATGCCATCCCCCGATCGTCACCGATCTTCCCGAGGATCCCCGATTCGCAACAAACCACATAGATAATAATAATGCAGTAACCACAGAGGTTAAGTATCTGGGCTCCATACCATGATACCACCTTTATCCAGAAGGAATGACATACACTAAGGGGCGCTACTCCCTAGAACCTTGCCGCATTCGTCCTGTTTCGACCATTTCCGGGGTGTGAGGCTCGACGAAGTCTCGTCCACAAAGCTACGCTTTCTCAAAAAGCCCTGCTTCGGGTCAAACAAAAATGATCAACCTATGATCACAAAGATATAAGATCAAACAAATGATCATATCACAAATGACCAAACACTGATCATTTCACAGCAACACTCAGTATGCCACGTTACCAAATTGGGATATATCGCTGATGAATTTCAACTACATAACCTCTGAGCTCATACGTCTCAGAGAAGGGTGTTAAGCTAAGAGAATAAATTCTCCGCCACCAACAGAAATGTATTTGAAAGAAATCAGCTTTATATCTCAAATTGTAACGTCAGACACACAATCCATACAAGTCTGTTCCGGGATCGAACAGAACCGAAGGCACTTCTCACGAAGCCCTTGCATTTCCGGATAAATTTCTAATCACGTCCGGACTTCCCGTCACTAAGGGTGATAAAACCTCTAAATCGGAGATCAGCCGATGTAGAGTAACTCGACGGTAATCCTTCCGTTTTCAAAAATATCCGGTCTTCAACACCGGTCTTCAAATGCAATTCATAACGACGTATTACATATTCGGAATGGGTTATACGACCCCATGGTCCTTTCCCGGTTAACCCGAATAGTGAGCGTTTATTTAAAAATAAGTGTGGCATTCAAATTCATCCAATTCACAACAAATACCTATCTAAAGGTAATTATTGATAGTCGGTTATTTAACTATCAATAAAGATGCGCAACATCATCAGATTCCAAATAATTTTCCCAAATTATTTTATCTTCCAAAATATCTTTACTAGATATAAAATTTCTACACTTAACCATTTGAAAACAATTTCAAATCAACTTCCACATTTCAATTTATCTTTAAAAGATAAAATCTCAAAACAGTTCATTTCATATTGGAAAAGCGTTTCCATACTTATTTAATAATAAGTATTTCACAAATCTATTTATTTTCAACATTTGAAAATATTCAATATACTTAAATCAAATTAAGTATATACTCATTCTTTAAGGAAATCATTCTCTTTAAACATATTTATTTGAGTCAAAACGAATGTTACGTAAAACATCGTTACGACGACTCAAAATCACTAGTATAGGGATTCGGATTTTAATAGATATATAAATCCCAATACTACATCAAAACATTTCCTTTCGGAAATCATTTACTATAACAACAGAGTTATAGTCCATCATTTCCTTATTTTTCGAAAACGTCTATTTCAACAATAAATGTTGAAATCTATGATTTCGATAGTTCACACGTTTTAAAACATCTTTTAAAACAATTAACTTCATTTCAAATATCACTTTCCAAAACTATCCATTTTACTTAACGATATATTCACTATCCAAAATCGTGAATATACTTTACTATTTACATTTCACTATTTTCTACACGTTTATTTCAATAATAATTCGCTATCCAAAATCGCGAATATATCCCCTTTGATAATATTCTATATTTAATTTATCAAATTCAATCGATTGGTTTCCGAATTTATAAAACAACGTTTATAAATTCCATTTTCTATTTTCTATAACAACTCCGGTTTATAAATCTCATTTTATTAACTTCTAAAACTCACTTATAAGAATAAGTGATTTCGGATTTATAAAACAACGTTTATAAATCACATTTGTACTTTATAATGATTTCAACTTATAAAAATCATTTCATTTTGCAATTTCTATTTATATCCCATCTAAGTGCAAAAGTTAAATTTATAAGTAAATTTCTTATAAATCTTTTATTCTACAATATCTATTTACTTTATAACTTCACGTTATAAATCTATTAATTTCATTCACTTATGAAATCCATTTATACTTCTTTTTAACACTTATAAAAATTCGTTTTATAAGTCCAATATTTTGATTTTCAAAAATATCAATTTTATAAATCTTTCTATACAAATCGTTTATAGTTATTCAAAAATCCCAACTTAAACCATTTTATAAATAAATCGACTTTTATTTCAAAAACGACACTTCGGTTATATTTCACTAAAAATTATAACTTTTATAACTTTAAAATTTTACGTTTATAAATCGATTCAAAAATTCCATAAAACGTATATTTTCAAAAATCACTTTAATTTCTCTTTTAAAGTTAAAAGTCGTATTTTTTTACATTTCAAAACTGAATCCGATGATGCAACAACACCAATCAGTCCATCACAACAGTCAATATCATATATCAATATGATAACAGAATATATCACAATATCTGTAAATAAATAACTACTGGTGAGGAATCCAGTTGGATCCCTCCAACCTGTTTCCCTGCATCCACAGATGTTAGCACAATACCAATTCCGCTCTAGTACGGAATTATCGCGGTATATGGGTTTTTATAAATCCGCTTACTAACGGCGCAATAGGGTCTCATCCGCTATACGAGGCGGGAAATCAATCAATCCAATATATACATATGCCAATATGTATATATTGCTATATATAGATATATATCCTATCATATCTAATAGCACATTCAATAGAAATCAATCAGTCAATAAATAACTGCAATATTAAATTTTTCCTTCGAGTGAGAAAATCTCACCTTTATTTTAAATTCTGTTCCAGCGTTCATTTCGAATAAAATTAAACACGCGTTTAATTTTACCCGAAATTCAAACTAGCTCCAAACGACTCCAAATCAGTTGCATAGCGAAGTGTTCGTCAATATGATTCCAGCGCAACTGGTTTCGCATTTTTTCGATCTAGTATGCAATAGATACATTATTTCAAAGTTTATACGAATATAAATATCATTTAGTTAACATTTTAAATTAAAATTTTAAACCCACTCTTCCTGGCCGTGAATTTCAAGACAGCAGATCCTGGCCACACGAATTGTTTCTTCCCTCCCACTCACTCTCGTTCGCCCAGATAAACGCACGCACTCGAGACCCATCACTGCCGTGCTATCCAAGAACGCGCTCCCCTCCCCGGTCGATTCCAAGTTGATCGAAGACCACCATTCCACTCCCCTACGCAAGCTCCACCCACGACCAAAATGCGGTCAGACCCGGTGCCCCCCAGCGCACGCAAAACGAGGATGAACGGCGCCTCTTTGCTCGCGATTTGCCGTTGACTCCCTTCGAGTTAAACGATCATAACCGTTGAGAATGTAGAGCTCGTGATGCTCTACAACATTGTAGTTGGTGATTTCTTGTGAAAGTGGATAGATTGGAAGATTGGAGGGGAAGAATGTCGCGAGTTTCTGGCCATCGAATGAATTAGAGGCGGCCAGGGTTTTAGCTGAAACCCTAGTTTTCTCGTTTGCAAAATGAAAGGAAAGGGTGCTTTTATAGAAAATTGCCCAGTTTACTATTCATCGAATTTTTTCGAACTCCGATTCGAGCGTGCCGGCTGACGTTCGTAAGGTTTACCCCGCGTTCCGAACGCAATGGAACAGGTTTCAGAAGCTAATTCGGACATCTGTGCGAGATATGAAATTAAACGATCAATTTAAATTTAATCGATTTAAATCGATTTCAAGGCGTTTTGGTTCATACCGGACAAATGGTAAATCCAAAAATTACGAAATTTGAAATCTTACAATAATATCACATTACGGATCCGATGAAACTGGTTTCGTCGAAATCCGACACTGTTTGAAAAATGACTATTTTTAACTCGACGATTTAAAATTAAAACGATATCGATGCGTTTCGAGCTGCCACGGTCAAACAATAACTCCGATTGCTACGAAAATTGAAATCCGATAATAACTAACTATTACGGATCCAATGGAACTAGTCTTGTTCAATTCTGAGACTGTCCGAAAATTGGCTATTTTTACAGTCGATAATTAAATATTAAAATATTCAATTTTCACAGATTAACTCCAAATTCAATTTTAAAAGTTCTATAACCTTTCTATAACTCCAGTATGATTAAATAAAATTTTACAAATCATTTTCAATCATATTAAACTCGATTTTTCAATTATCCCTGGAATTCCACTATTAAATTTATCGATTTAATTATCAAATAAAACCCAATATTCGAAAAATAAATCATTCGACTTCTAGATTCCATTTATTAATATTTAAAATCAATTAAATATTCGAATTTTAATTATCAAAAATTCTGGGTCGTTACACTAGTCATGTGCATCTTAGGATTCTAGAGACTAGACCTTGCATTGGGCGAGATCTCTGACAACAAGAGTGCATCTCAGGCATCTATCTTGAATTTACATCTCAGATCGTAAAGTTCATTTTGGAAACATCATAGGTTATATGTTATCTCTAAAACTGATTTGCATGCACAATAATATCTATACATACTATATTAGAAATTATATTTTTTATTTGATATTCTTTTCATGATTTATACTTCAAATCGTCCAATTCCACTTCTAACTAAACTATCTCATGATCCAAAATCAAACTAAACACATAAAATTAAGAAAATTAATAAATCGAACCTATCTTACAAACTCAACAGAATTTACTCATCATTAAAGTTTTCATAATTATCAAATAAATCAAATAAACATGAAACCATAATCAAATCTCATGCTAATCGAACTTGGTCATCTCCTAAATAAATCTAGTAGTCCCCTAGTTTCAAAATCAATTAGACACTCATAATATTTATTATATTAATGTATGATAGGAAAATGACATCAAACCATTAATGAGAGGGACTCAGTGAGAAATTTACTCGTTTGTTTCTCTACATTGATATTAGATTTGAGTTTTCTTTTTTACTTTCTTTCTCTCTAAATAACACTTTATTCTGCTAAATAATCTCTTATTAAATGATGAATAAGAAGAAATACAAGGAATGTGGTATTTATGGCTTGTGAAATTTTGGCTTCAAAATTGAATTATCGAATCCCATCAATACAAAAACCAAATTCCCCTCAATATTTCTAGTGACTCTTCTTACACTGGGTTGCAGTTGGAAAAATTTATTTAAATCTCGAATTTAATTTCTATGCAATTAGTTATTTCCCAAGTTATGTGCGTCGAAGGCTATTTAGCTCGAGTCATTGCTTTTGTTGATGCCAATATTTTCCATTTCAAATTGTCACATGCATATAGCAAGATTTTTCATGTTATTTATCACCCAATTTTATTTTTCATCAAATTCAAGGTATCTTAAAAAAAACTTAATATCAATCAAGATATCATAACTTGATCTCCGTTGAGATACCAAGATTTGAATCGGTATATATATAAAATGGGGTTTTTGAAAAAATATTATGTTTCATTTTACTAAAGTTTCTCCTCGAGATTTCGCTCGAGATATCGACCAAGATGTCCAAGATTTGAAACAATTGTGTTTTAAATTGTGTATAACAATGGGGTAAAAAAATATCGAGGTTAGACTACTTTTGTTTACTTATAGTGACAACCCGGACAACATTAGGTCCAATCATGTTCATTTTATGTACCCTAGCCTTCAAAATGATATAACATATTGATCATGCAAAACCCAAACACAAAATTGAATATTTCATTGTTTACTAATTTGTAATTTTTGTTATGTTAATAAAGATAGACATCAAGAAATAATATTATTTACCTTTCGAAAATAGATTAAGCGATTTTGGCTAGATGAAGCTTTAAAACTATTTGAAGTATATGACCAGTTAACATTATAGTATGTACCGAGTATAAATAAGTTTGAAGTTAAAACCAATTGGTTGACACTGAAAAATTTAAATTTAAAATTGTTTCTTGAATGAAATGTTGTAATAAGGGTGTTGTCCAAAATGAATTATGAACATTATGATTGGAATAAAATTTTATCACCATTATAAATAGGAACTTTAGTATGAGGGTAACATTTGAAACATCATCTTAAAATGCATTGAATAAATTTATATTCATTTATGGTAAATACAAATTTATGAGACTCATGGAGCGAGTAAGAAATAATTTAGAGATCAAGATATAAAATAGTTTTTCTTTTAGACAATGTGACTATGTTCTTATCAACTATAAATAGATGCCATTATTGTATTTTTTAAAATACATGTTTAATTTTTCTATTTGTAAATAAATAAATGTATATAACATATGACTGATAAGTGAAATATCATATTCATATGTGTACCAATACTTCAGTTACCCCATGTCGAGTACCTATGACTCTTTATATGTATATATATGTGCGTGAGAGAGAGATTGTATGCTTATGTATAAGAATCTTTTAAATGAGTTAAATATAATTACTTAATCCAATCATTATTTAATAATCTCGAATGTTATATTTTAGTTTTGATTCGGGTGATCATCAACAAACTTTGTATTTATTTAAATGTTTAAATAAGAAGAAATCATTAATCATATGGCGACTAGTGGAGTGATGACGTAGCACTTTGATGCAACATCGGCGAAGATGACTTCAGAACTTTGGTACAGTGGCTCTATGGCTTATGGTGGATGTCCAGAGGCATTCTGAAGATGATGACTTAACGATGGGAGTTAGAATTGTGATCCATAAGGACAAATTCAGCGATGAGGGTTTGCGAGTATAAATTGGGACTATGTTATACTGTAGAGATAGCTAAGATGGAATAACGATTGAGTTCCGTTATGGAACCAATGCAAAGGAATCATTGATAACTCAAAGGTTTTTAGTGTGCTCTGAAGTATAGGTATGTGGGGATACCCCTTGGATTTGCGATCATGTCCAGATCGTTGCGATAGCAGATTACCCTAGACTTTTGCAATTGTTAGTCTGGTTCCTTGTATTTTAAGTGGCATGGATTCGAGCATCAAAGAAGTAAGGGTTTAATTGAGTCCCTGCTTTGCGCTTGTGTCATACGAGTTATCATATATCCAAAGCACACAAGTTATGGTGAGGGTTTTTTGATGGATGTTATGTTTACCATGGTTGTTTATCACTCCAACGTATACCTAAACACTGGATATTGTACTTCAATTGTAGTATACTTATATGGCAATGATAGTAGATTAACATATATCGATTTTTATGTGCTAACTCTTTGGATGTAGAGACGGGTCATATATGGCTCTTCATACCTTATGCCCCTATTTACTATATACGATTTTATAGTATTTTTGAAATGAAGTATCGCTCATACTAGACTATTGTCTAACCCAGGGTTTTATGCATTGCTTATTATTATCTCGGATACTCTTAAATGAATAGATTAGGGATAACATGTCTGGATAGCGCATGGAGTTATAAATGTACGACCGGGAGGCTACCCTTTTATATATCTATACTTTGTAGCGTATTATCACCTATACCGCTGTGTAGTACTATGGACCTATATTGGTACTTGTATTACTTTAAAGACAGTTGTAGAGTTTATTTTAGAGATTTGGGATGTATAAACTCTTTTGTTTTAGTTTTTGTATAATATGTGAAGCTTTTGCAGTTTAATGTTCTTATTTATGGTTTATTTGATTATATTACTATCCCACCTATTTTACATCTTTGTTATTATATTATATTTTTTCTATGCGCCGTGAGATGATCTACAGGTTCTATGTTTGGATCTTCATTACTTTATACCCTTGGCTATCATTTTACATGGATCAGATACCTCCATAGTGCATTATACCGGCGCATTGGGTATTAGTGATGTTGGGCGGTCATCATATTTGGTATTTGAGCTTAGGTTGCGCAGACGACCTAACTTGATACTTGGATTGATCAGAGATAAGGAAGGAGCTATCGCCTTAGAATGGATCGAGCCATATATAAGAGAGCATACTTGTTATATTTGGTTTTCAGAACCATATAGTAGTATATATATTATATAAGTCACATTACATTCACGGACACCACCTGATCCTTCTTGAAAGACTGGTCATTTTTACTATAGCTTGTAAGAATGAGCCAACAAGCAAGGAATGTTGCTAGGACTTCTACATTTTGCATAGAGCAAGGAGCCAGTGTCGAGGTAACTATTAACCTTGATACGTAGGCTATGTTCAATAATATGATAAAGAACATGCTACAGAACATCCAAGGAGTTGCTCTAGCTACTGAAGGTGGTGGTATGTAAGCATCGAGGGCTAACATTTTTGGATTGAACAAGGATTATTCTAATTTGGGAGGAAAACCATTTCTTGGATCGGAACCAGCCATCAAAGTGTCGGATTGGTTGGATACCTATGAATGCATCTTTGAGGATATAGAGTTGGTGGATGCGATGAAGAGGAAGCTAGCCTTTAGATAGCTTCAAGACAAGCTATGGGGTGGTGCAACACCATTAGGATTACCACTACCGAGGATGAGATTACTTGGGAGCAGTTTAAGGCAAGGTTTGAAGAGAAGTATATACCGACTGGCCAGAAGTTGGTGCTTTTTCGGAAGTTTTTTAATTTGAGATAATAGGATATGTTTGTGTCAAAGTACGTAGCCAAGTTCAATATGCTATCGAAGTACGACCTATCTTTTATCGATACTTCGCTCAAGAAGAATGAAAAGTATATTATGGGCTTTGATGACCACTTAAGAGAGAAGTTGGTGGGCCATATTGTCGAGTCCTTTGAGAAGCTGGTGGAGAAGACTCTTCGACACGAGCATCTATTTTTGAAGTCTAGTTAGGTTGTTGTTACCAAGGATGAGCCAAAGCAGCAAGTAGGTGGGGGAGGCAAGAAAAAGTGGAACAACAACAATAAGAGGAGCAGCTTCAAAACAAGGGTGGTTAGAAGAAGGGAAAGCGGGAGCCTATCTTCTATAATTATGGGAGAAGGTCCATCTTGTCGGAGAAGGTAAGGCAAAAGGTAAGAAGTGACACAATTGCAACAAGCTGGGGCATATCAAGAAGGATTGTCCAGAACCGCTGAGGAATAAGCAGGTTGTGTCTCCTTATGCTTTAAACGCTTTTCCATCTTTGCTGAGTGCTCCATCGACGAAGAAGAAGGCGAAGAGCATCGTTATGTAGTGTATGCTTTCTATTTCTAATACAACTGTACTTTTTTATTTGACATCGGGGCTTCACATTACTTCATATCTAGTGATTTAGTAGATAGATTGGGATTGAAACCCAGGAGGGTTGATCGACCTTTGATTGTTACAAACCCTATTGAAGGATCGAATAGCCTTTACATGGTTTGTCAAGACTTAGCCTTATCAAATTGTGGATGTTTTTTTATTTCTACTTGCTTTGTTTGGGTTTCGTGGGGTTCAGTATTATTTTAGGGACGAACTGGCTATAGAAGTATGAAGCAGTGGTGGTTTGTGAAAGTCCGTTGATGTTGGTAGGGATGGACGATGGGTGGAGATTAGAGTTAGGCTGCCTACCCGATGATAAGGTGAAGGTTAGTTTTCTATATTTGCTCGAGATCTTGCATGACGAGTTATCATCTATGCCTACAGCAAGGGAGTATTTGGAAATTTTTGAGGAGGTGATCGGATTATCACGCACAGAGAGATCAAGTTCCATATAGATTTAGCGAAGGATGCTAGATCGCTTGTTGTGCCATTAAGGCGTGTGGCATCGAAAGAGCAAAAAGAGTTAGAAGTGCAAATGAACAACCTATTGCGACAAGGGATCATTTGATGTAGTATATCGAAGTAGGGGGCATCTGTAGTGTTCACCACTAAGGCGGAAGTCTCTTCGAGATAGTGTGTAGATTACCATAGGCTCAATAATGTGAAGAAGAAGAACAAATATCCACTTCCATGTATTGATGAATTGTTCGATCAGCTTCATGGTGCTTGGGTGTTCTCTTAGTTGGACCTTGCGACGGGGTTTCATCAACTGAGAGTGGCAAAGGAGCGTGTGTCGATTATGGAGTTTCATATGCCGTCTGGGTTCCATGAGTGATTGGTCTGCCGTTTGGGCTAACTAATACACCGACATACTTGTTGATCTTGTGAGCCATGTTTTCAAGGATTAAGTAAATAAGTTTGTATTTGTGTTCGTGGATGATATCCTTGTTTATTCGAGGAAGGAGGAAGAACACAAGGAGCATTTGAGGATTGTGCTTGAGGTGTTGAGGAGGCACCGATTGAAGGTGAAGTTTTCGAAGTGCCAATTCTAGAGAGGGAAGTGCATTTTTTTGTTCATGTATTTTTGAGCAAGACATTGTTATAGATCTCGCTAAGTGGAAGTAGTGTAGATTTGGGATCGACCCATGACCGCTATAGACGTGAGACGTTTCCTTGGACTGGCGGGATGATATAAATGTTTTATTCCGGACTTCTCTAAGGTAGTAGTACCATTAACTAACTCGACAAAGAATAATTAGACTTTTATTTAGGATGCGAGATGCAAATTCATATTCATCAGCCTGAAGGAGAGGCTAACGAGTGCATTGGTGTTAGTCATTCTGAGTGGGAATGTGGAGATGGCAGTATATACAGATGTTGTGATATTGGAATATGTGCGATGTTGATGCAGAGGGGTAAGATTTTTGCATACGGTAGTCGACAGTTGAAACAACATGAAAAGAATTATCCGACTCATTATTTGGAGTTAGCGACGATACTATTTGCTTTGAACATATGTAGGCACTATTGTCTTGGAGAGAGGTTCGAGCTATATATAGACCATAAATTGCTGAAGTGCCTTTTCTCCAAGAAGGATCTTAACCTTTATCGACGTCGATGGCTAGAGTTCCTGGCCTCCTACAACTTTGACATTTCCTATAGGATTGGTAAGGGAAATGCAGTAGCTGATGCTTTGAGTAGGAGACATACCAGCTTGGGAGCGACATTCCTAGAGTGGAAGAAATTAGAGTGTATCATTGGCTATGATTTCAGACCTCGATGTGAGATAGAGCTAGAAGTGTTGGCTAGCTTGATGATCAGATTTAGTTTGATTGAGCGAAGCAGTGCTAGTCTAAGGCGAGATGCTAGACTAGTAGATACCATAGCGGAGATAAAAGGATGAGAGTCTGAGGAGAAAAAACAATATGGGCTCGACCGTGATGGTTGGCTTTGTAAGGATGGAAGACAATTTGTCCCTATTGTCTATGGGATGAGGGATGATGTGCTATAAGAGCGCCAACATTCAAGATTGACTATATATTCTAGTAAAAAATGTGTCATGATATAAGGCAGAAATATTATTGGGAAGGGATGAAGAAGGATATTGGAGCATTTATCTCAAACTGCATGAACAGTCAAATGGTAAAGGTAGAATAGAAGAGGTTGAGTGGTTTTCTACAACCGCTCAAGATTCCTAATCAAAAATGGGAACATGTTTTGATGGACTTAATCAATGGATTGATGAGGACTAGAAAAGGGTGCGATAGCATCTGGGTTATAGTCGATAGATTGAGAGAGTGCTAGATTTATACTCGTAAAGTATAATAGAACGACATCCAAATTAGCAGAGTTGTTTATGAAGTGGGTTATGATTCCATGGTATGCAAAAGTGCATTGTCAGCGTCCGAGACTGTTCATTCACTAGTGGGTTTTGGAAGAGCTTATAAGAGACATTGGGGATAAAGCTGCATCTCAATATAGCTATTACCCATAAACTGATGGCCAGACCAGGAGGGTGAATTGTATCTTGGAGGATCTCTTACGAGCTTGCATTCTCAATTTTGATGGCTCGCGGGATGATCATTTTCATTTAGTAGAGTTTGCATACAATAACAATTATTAGTCAAGCATCTGTATGGCACTATTTAAGGTGTTATATAGTCGAATGCGCAATGCTTGAGGTGAGAAACTGATACTTGTGCCAGATATGATTAGGGAGACTTCGGAGAAGATCGACATCACTCGGTAATGAATAAAGGCTTCTCTGGCTAGATAGAAAAAGCTATGTTGATAGGAAAGGACGTGATTTAGAGTTCTTCATCAATGTTATGGTGTTCATCAAGATCTCATTATGAAGAATGATGTTCGATTCAGTACTAAGGGGGAAGTTGGTGCCAAGATTCGTTGGTCCTTTTTTGATACTTGAGAGGATTGGGAATCTAGCTTACAGAGTCGACTTACCTCAAAAGATGATGGGCGTGCATAACGTGTTCCACATCTCTCACTTGCAAAACTTTATGCATGACTTAGGTGTGATAGTTGTACCGAATCATCTTGATTATATCGAGATTGAACTAGAAGCTTCGAGACCTTGTAGGTCTATTTGTATAGTCGATCGTGATACAAAGCAGCTTAAGTGGAAGATGGCAGAGCTGATGGAGGTTCAGTGGAGTGAGAGCGAAGGCAATTGTACTTAGGAGAGCATGAGGACTGCTTGTCCAGAGCCTTTACTTAGTGAGACTTTATGTTTATCGCATTTATTTCACTTTTGATATCATATAAGGTAGTTTAGTATCCTACATGCTAGGATAGGCACATATATCATTTCTTGTTTTTGTATGCATGTTTGATGTTTGATATGTTTGCTCGTGGTTGATAGGCATGCGAGGTAGCTATTTTGGTTTTACCTTGTTTGTGTTGGGGATTTTGAGGATGAAATTTCTAAATGGGGAACGGAACGATCGATATTTTACATATCGGAGGGTCGTAAAATATTATTTTTAAATTTTAATTGGGTTGTATGACACTATAACCCTGGAGGATGTTGAGTAGTGATATTTATTTACCCCGAAAGTTTAATCGGATGATTTTCCCCTAAAATAGGTGACAACTACAACTTTCTATATGTGCCGGATTAGGAACCGAGACCACTTCCATTGGAAAGGTGTGATGGTTTCCCTTTCCATAGAGCCATAATAGCAATTTAGACTTTCTTGCTAGGAGATATGGCTGTCTAGAGTTTGGTAGTTTTTAGAGCAGCTTAATCGGTAATTAGTAAGGTCATAGATAGACCCACTAACCTATTTCAGGTTTGGGACTATTAGAGGCTGAAATAATCTTCTTCAAATCATTATTCCCATCTTCCAAATAGATCTAAGCCTCCATTAATCCTTTTTTACCAAAAATCTTTACCTTTCTCCTCCAAATCAAGTCTAAATCATAGATTAAGGATAGATTAGAAAGGGGATCAGTTAGAGATCTTCAAAACCACATTTTCAAAGAAAAATAGGGGGTTGGTTATTCATTCCCGGATTAACCTCGATTTTCGTGCAAAACTTGGATTTTTAGGTGTTTGGTGAGCAATTTATCATCTCTCACCTTATTATATATGCCTATAGGTTTTAACATGTGTTGAACTCATTTTTAATGTAAAAATCATGTTTTGGGACTGTTTTAAAATAAAACCTGAAATAAAAATGAATTTGAAATGTTTCAAAGTGTTCTAATCATGTTAATTTGATGTATAGTTGCCTCAATGTATGTTAGGATATATTTGAGATACATTATAGGACGTTTTGCAAATATTTGTTGTATGTTTGGATGTTGATTTATGCATGTATGGTGTTTGTGTATATGCTTAAATGATTGAAAATGCTCTGTGAATTAGAGGTAGGAATTATGAAATTGGACTTCGACGGATAGACTCAAGGATGTTAATAGTTGTATCGATGCATACAAAATGAAAAGAGTCGAAGAATGGAGCATAGTGGTGAAATCGACGTGAAATTGGAATTATAGCTACTACATCATTTCTCTCTAGTGGTGTCTCAGGATGTGCTTGGGTACGGTAGGGGAATCTGCTCGGGTTTGGCTTTGAGCTGGAATTGGAAGGATTGGATAACAAATGTTGTCTAGCAGTGCTATGGTTGGGGGTCAAACAGAGAATTATTTCCTATGTTTTTTAGGTTGTGCTTTTAGGATTGGAGGTGGTTGCTTCGGTTTGGTAACCGGATAAGAAATGGGGTTTGGGATTTGGGGGTTGCTTCGGGTCAAGGGAGAGGCAGCTTTTGGTTTTTCCGGAGGGAACTTCGGGCTTGGCAAAAGAAATACTTGGACAGAGACTTGAGGCTGGAGAATTTTGGTCTTGGCGAGGCAATATTTCAAGTTTTCTTCATGACTTGTTCCAGGGGTCTTGTGAGTGATTTGGAGTGAGGTAGATAACTCTAAACAACTCAGGATGGCCTTGGATTTAATATAGTGACTAGTGAAGAAATGGATCAGCTTCGATGTAATGATAGCAACGATGACTTTTCACTTTTGTATGGTGGCTCTACAACTTATGATGAGTGTCTAAAGGCATTTCGAAGATGACAACTTAATGATGGGAGTCGTGACGGTGATCCAAAATGAAAAGTTCAACAATGAGGGCTTGTAAGTAGAATTTGCGACTATGTTTTACTGTAAAGATAGTTGGGATGGAATAACAATTGAGTTCCATTATGGTGATGCATGCAAGGGATCATTGATAACTCGGATGTTTCTAGTGTGATCGTAAAGAAGTGGTATATAGGGACGTCCACCTGGATTTGTAGTTGTAACCAGACATTTGTGATAGTATGTTACCCTGGACTTCTACGATTATGAGTCTGGTTCTTAGCCTTTCGAAGTGGCAAGGATTCGAGCACCAAAAGAAGCCACGATTTGATTGAGTCATTGGTTTGCGATTGTTCTATACAAGTTATCATATATCTAATGCACATGAGTGATGGTGAGGATTGCTTGATGGATGTAACGTTTGCCATGATTGTTTATCACTCTAGGGTGCCACAAGATGTAGGTATTTTCGACCTATACCTAGACATTGGACACTGTACATCGATTATAGTACACTTATATGGCAATGATAGTAGATTAGCATATATGGATTGTTAAGTGCTAACTCTTTGGATGCAGAGACAAGCCAGGTATGGTTCTTCGTACCATATGCCCCTATACTATATACGATTTTATAGTATTTGTGAGATGATGTATCATTCACACCAGACTGTTGTCTGACCTGAGGTTTTATATTTTGTTTCTTATTATCTCAGGTACTCTTAAATGAGTAGACTAGGGATAACAGGCTTGGATAACACATAAAGTTGTGCAGAGTACGAGCAAGAGGTTGGGCTTTCATATATCTATACTTTGGAGCTTTCTATTGCTTATTCTACTGTGCAGTAACATGGAGCTATACCAGTACTAGTATTACTTTTGATATGGTTATAGAGTTTATTTTGAAGATTTGGAATGTATAAACTCTTCTATTTTAGTTTTTTTATAAAATGTGAACTTGTTGCACTTTGATATTGTTTGCGCCAAAATTGGTCACAAACCCCGAATGTCGTGAAAGCACCAGTGTATGAATACAAATCAACACATATTCAAACACAAATCTCAAATCTAAGCAAACAGAGTATCACAATTCAGAAATAATAAACAGAAACACGAGATTTATAGTGGTTCGGCTATCTTCGGCCTACGTCCATTTCAAAGGTTTTCTTTTATTGATGTCCTTCGCTG
The DNA here is from genome assembly GCA_030737815.1 of Allium fistulosum. Classification (NCBI taxonomy): domain Eukaryota; kingdom Viridiplantae; phylum Streptophyta; class Magnoliopsida; order Asparagales; family Amaryllidaceae; genus Allium; species Allium fistulosum. Next base: position 699,446,188 of record CM060904.1, read on the forward strand.
ATTACAGTTGATTACAACGGACTATAGCCCTATTCTCCCAGTACAACGGTAGTAGTGAAGTGCAAAATAGAGTCTGGCAGAGTCTGGGCGCTTCCGAAATCAAGATCCTCTTTCCTGAATGACTTGGGGCTCTATTTATAGGTGTAGGAGGCTGATATTTCGCCCAAATTTAGGGAGACCACTTCTGGCACGTGAGTGGGCCCACATGCCCGTGTCCAGGAAATCTGGGCCCGTTCTGGGATCGATACGAAGCAATTTCGTATCGATCAAGAAATGATCCAATCGAGCTGAAATTTGGTGAGAACGTTCTTCAACATGTATGTAAGCTCCTGTGAAAAATTCATTGCATTTGGACTTGTAAATCTCAAGTTATGATCGATACGAAATCGTATTTCCGGTAGCAACGCTCTGTTCGAATCGATGAATTCGAATCGATCCCTTCGAATCGATGGTAATGCGCGTGAGCAGGTTGACGTGGCGCGCGCTCTTCGTGTCGATCCGGTTTGATTGAGTCACCCCGAGTATTTCGCCGCGTTCGCATCGATAACTCACACGTCATCTCTGGCCTGTTTGACTCAGTGGATACGAATAAGCAATCATTCATGGATTCGAACAAGGACTCCTGATGGATATGAAGCGGTCAGCGCCTGATGGATGCGAAGTCATCTGATGGATTCGAGACAAATGGGTACGAAGGACTTGCATCCCTGACCGATACGAAGACGATGGATTCAAACTCGATCGGTGTGAAGTCAATGGATACGAATGGAGATGTGATGGTGAATGCGGACTCCATCGATACGAAGCTAATGCTGCTTGATGGATACGAAAGTGTGACTTTTTTATCAACTTGCATCGATCATATCTTGAGCATATGAACTCGGATTGACTTGAAATTGGGAATGCAGGTTTCCATGGCTTTGCTTGTCATGTCTCGTCAACTACAGCCCGATCCGGACTTGGACAAAATTCATCGATATCCATGTTGAACCTGCGATGCACAATCGATATTCATGACTAGTAATTATTGATTTTTAGTTAATTTTTGGGTATCTCAGCTTTTCCAAAAGGTGGGATAACAGATATTCTTATTTGTGGTTCATTTGGTTACATTACCGTCTCCTATGTTTTACATCTACATTATTATATCATATTTTACATGTGCTCTGTAAGATATTCTAAAGGTTCTGTGTTTGGGTCTTCGTTACTCTACACCCTTAGCTATCATCTTACTTCGGTCAGGTACCTCCATAGTGCATTATACAAGTACATTGGGTACCAGTTATGTATATCACATCTGTATATAACTACAAGACCATAGAACTTTCCAACAAAAGCCAAAATGGTGCAAGTTATGTCGACCTATGTTTAAAAGATAAATTGTTACATAGTTATGGACATCTCAACCTAAACCAATATGGTCAATGTAAACTTATTTAAACGCTTCGGTAATTAATCATCATATGTCATTTTAGTATTTTAGCCAAAGAACACATCATGGATCATTCTTTTGTCCAACCATGTATGCGATTTAACTTTGTTTCATATTTTATAGTGGTCCATGTATATCAATGTTCTATATTGTTTTGTATGACTTTAATTTTTTTGGTTATTGGTTCCTTTTTTATTTCCTTGATTTTGAAATTTAATGTTTTCTTTTTCTCCAAAATGATTTTTTTATTTCTATATATTCAAATGTATTACCCACTAATCTTTTGTAGCTTAAATATTATTTCATAGTATATAGTTATGGTGAAAGAAGAATTTTAAACATGAGTTGATAAGTTTGGTACCTAATAAATTACTACATGGTGTTGTATGAACTTTTGGCAAGTATAAAATCAATGATGACACAATATCTATGTACCACAAAATAAAAACTTGTTTTCAATCTCGGAGTGTAAAAAAGAGTTCACTTTAATATGGGAACACTTTCTTCTTTTTAACACGTTAAAAAAACTTATTGTCATTGCGGTCATGTTTGAAAATCTATTATCAATACTAACCATTTCTTTGGATTGAGGAAAAAAATTTCTCAAGTATGGAATGTGCAAGAATAAAATACTTTGCATTTTTAAATTTGAAAAAAAAATCTTCCTGCGTATTCTATGTACACGAGCAATTTTCAGAAATGTTCTTATGCATTCCATATTTGTGCTTGTCATTTTCTTAGATAGTAAACTTGGTATTTATTGATAATATGTTTTATAGTGTTTTTAATGATAATTAGATATTTAAACATTCTATATTTAAAGTATACCCATAAATTTACTAAAAATATTGGTTTAACATCTTAGTTCATAATGGTACAAACCATAAGAAATCAAGAGAAGTAATTTATTTGCAAATTAAATATGCTTTTAATTTTCAATTCATGTGTGGTTTCTTACTTTTTGTGGTTTTTCTAGCTTTATATGGATGCATTTAGTGATGGCAGCTTAAATGTCTTTGCATTACACTATAAATATCAAAATAAAGAAGGTGATATATAGAGGTATATAGTAACTTATTTTAGTGCCATTGGAATGTGAAAAGTTAATGCTTTATGATACTTTTGGAAGAGGTGAAACAAAACATAAATATGAATCATTGCTTATTCTATGATATATTAAATTGGTTTATTTATTTGGATATATCTTTTAGAAATAGTTAAATTCATATACAATTTATGAGTGTTTTTCAACATAACGAGCCTTTGCATTTACATACTTAACCTATCAGTATATTATGTTTTCCATAAATTCATTACAACTTAAACCTTCCATTTTCTATGACGTAACCATGACCACAAAAAAACATGAGGTTCAATATCATTTTTGTTTTTGACTGAAAGCAGGAAATGCCAAATATTAAGAAAATCTTAATTTTACATCATTCTTTTATATTTCCATATTTTAAGCATTATGTCTAAATTTTACATATCTGTTGGTATATGGTATTTTTCACAAGCGACATTTCAATGGAATTATACTACAAAATTATCAAAGAATGAGTGCCGAACCCGAAGACGATCAACTACAAGTTGTAACTAAGGAAAGAAGGGGAAATGACTAAGTCATTGGATTATTATTGATCCACGGATGGATCGGTACTAATCCATAAAATTATCTATTTTACCTCTAGTTCTTAACGAACAGATAGAAGGTGTGTCATGACAAGAAAGAAAATAAAGAAATTTGGCTAAATCTTTTGATCGGTATTGATCCATAGATTCCCTCCATAATATCAAATATTCTTAATGATGTATGAAGAAACAAGCTTGGAAGAAATAAGAGAAGAGGAATAAAGCGTTAATGCTCAAGGAAATTGAAAGAAAACATAAAGAAACATCAAAGATTATCTATCGGAATCAATGTCGTTCATACATGTTTAGAGGTTTGAGCTAGTCTTTCTCTTATCATCTTTGATATGATCATTGAACGAGTTCTATTATGATCAAATGACCCATATGCCCCATTATAACCTAGTTCAACTATACATACAGGGCTACTTGCAATAGAAAAAGGACTTTCTCAGTCTCAGAACTTTGGTTAGTCATATCTAGGGAAAACTCTACCATTACCAACTTAGAGGTTAAATTTTGAGTTGTACTTGTAATTCCACTAGATCAAGAGTGAATTAAGCAGTAAAATGCATTGGACATGAACGTAGGCATAGTTGAACCACTATAAAATTGTTATATCTTGCTTATTTGATAATTCTTCTTCTTATGACATTCTTCGTATTATGTTTATTGTTATTTGATACAAGTATACAAACTAGAATTGTTATCACTTCAAATCAATCGTTTTGGGGTTTTAGACCAACTTTTTGGCTAGTATTTTTGGTGCTTCCATTGAGAATTTGATGATTGGGCTAAATCTCTAAGGCTACTAGGATTTAGTTAAAATATCCAAAGGATTATAAATTAGCACCTAAGAAGTATCCAAGAAAGACTACAGATTGTTCACTAGAACTAGCTACTAGAGAGGAGTGCAAGGAATGATGGTTGCTGTTAATGGAAGGATGGAGGGGACACAATGCATAATTATGAAGGAACTTGCTAGATAATTTGCAAATGATATGGGAAGTTCCTCAAGGAAATGGATCTCATGCAAGAGATCAAGATGTTAGAGGAAGATATCTAGTTAAATATGATGAAGGAAGCTCTACTGATGGGAGAAGTACAGATATAGATAGAGTTTGAGGAGATGGAAGTATTAATGAAAACATATATGGAAATCATGGAAACAAACCTAGTACAAATGCCCTAGGATCGATTGGTACCGATCAACCATGGATCTATATTGATCCAATTGGGAGAGGCGATAATAATCATTGTGTAGACGGTAGGGATTTGAGTCCCATTAATGGAAAATCTAGAAGAATAAGTGATGAAATTGTTCATAGGAGAGAAAGATATAGGAGACGCCACCACATTCAATAGCATGGACGACCAAGATGAATGGTCTTCCTAGGGCCTTTGAGACCTAGGCGTAGAGAAGCTAGAGTTGACCGCTTAGGCAGTGACCTTCATAGTCGCCTATATAACTAAGCATATGATGATGCATTCGATGAATGCCACCAAGGACGAAATGAAGAGACTAATGTTGTGATCAATGAGGCGATCTGGAGATTGCTTCCAAAGGAGAAACATGAGGTTAATTGGGAGACCATACTAGTCGGAATTCATTCACTGTGGAGATTAAAGCAATTGGATATCCAAGGAAATTCATAATTTCATTCATGCCAGTGTATAATAGATTGACAAATCTTTTGTAGCACTAATTGAAGTATGATTGACATGGGATGGTGCTGGAGTAGATGACTAGTGAAATGTAGATATTTTCCATTATTTTTGGAAGTATTTGCTATGATATTGTTTTGTTTGCTCGAGCTAGGATCCATATCAGTCTAGTGATCAATTTGAAAACTAGTTCTTGGATCAATTTAGTGTTCACTATGTGCAACCCAGAGATGTAATATTTTAAGCATGCATACACCAAATGAAAGTGGGATCATTGAAGAGCTATTTAAAGATATTTAATGCAACTATAACTGAAGTACAAAATCAAGAGGACAACCTTATCTTAATGGCTCTAATTGGAGGTGTACATAGAGACCCCATTTTGGAAAGTGACCGGCAGTGAAGAAGCCAGACACATTGAAGGATTTTTTATAAGAAAGCTAACCAATTTTTATGCTTGAATGGTGTAGAAATGAAAAACAGACCAAATGCTTGTGATTAGACAAGACTAAATAGTTCGAGGAAGAACAATGAGGCTATTATGTAGGATGTTAACAACGGAAATAATAACTGCAATGATGGAAATAAGAGGAAGAATGATAATTATATGGGCATGAAGGAAGACCCCAAAAATGCATTTGATTTGCATGGCACAATAAATATGTGGAGTCGAATGGCTCCACGAAAAATACTTATCTTTCAACCAAAGGCATAATGAGATATAGGAAGCATGCCTCAAGAGAGGCTACCGAAGAAGAGATACATTTGGGAAAGTATTATCGCTTTCATGAGATTCATGGCACAGTACAAACGAGTGTAGACATCTGAAAGATATGATCTAGGAATTGACCAAAAATAAGAATTCACAATATTATGTTAATAATTCTCATAAAGGTGGACAAAGAAACAGTCAACCTACGAGGATGTCGCCTTGGGGCAATATGGAAGGAATGATTGGAGAAGGTCCAAAATTACCCAGAGGAGGCTTGATTATAAAAACAATTTACGGAGGTCCACATCATGTGGAAAAAATATAGAATGAAATGGAACTCTGGGGGAGTTTCTTAAAACATGCCTTGCAAGAGGCATGTTATGCTATCTAAAACGACACTCTCACTTAGCAAATAAAAATTATGGATGATGGCATTGGGTTTAGAAATAGAGATGCTAATAGGGTTGAAGTGCTAATGTTCAATCCAATCATGATTGCGAAGAAGATTGGGCCAACCACTATTCGCTAAGTGACTATCAATAGCGAAAGCTTGGAAAACATCCTATTTAAGAAGGCAATTGACAAGACACACTTGGATGATGAGAAAGACATGTTTCCTTTTAAATTTAATCCACTAGGGTTTACTAGAGAGGCGACATCTCCTATTGGAAGTATTAAACCGATTGTTCAGAACCCTATCGAGTAACACGGGTGAAAAAGTTAGTGTAGCAGATGAATTCTCTGCTTACAACGCATTTTTAGTGCCGACTGATCCTTTCTAATTTCAGGACCATGTTATATCCATGGTGCTTGGTTATGTAGTTTCCTATGGTTAATAAAGTTGAGATGGTTCAAGGTTACCAAAGCACTAGCATTCATGGAACTGTGAGAGGTAAAATGTTGAAAGAAAGGAAAGCATGTAGAGAATTTTTACCACATCAAAACACAAGACGCAATAGAAATTACTGTCTAAGCTTTGGCTTATGTCCAGTAGGAACAAATACAAAGCCGTGGACCTTGGGAAAGAGCCGGACAAGGCATGTGTGGGATTGGTGGATTTGATGGATGAGATTTAAGTAGACGAAGGCGATCTAATGAAGCTTATCAATATTAGATATCAACTTATCTTAAGGATGAAAGAAGGAATATATTTGGTTTTCGAGGGAAAACCAAGATATGTTTGGATGGAGTCACTTTGACATGTGCGGGATTTTGTCTAAAGTTGCATGTTTTGCACTAAATGTCAATTTGATGTTTGTTTAGATGTTGTAAAAAAGGCATAGCATGGAATCAGTGAAATTCACTATGCTAAAGGAAGAGAAGGATAAGTTGTTGGAACATAACTTTATCGACGAAGCACTTTACTCCAAATAGGTAGCTACGTGTGTTAGTTAGGAAGGCTAATAGAAAGTGGCAGGTATCATTCATTATTCAAACCTGAATAGTGCTTGCTTGAAGGACTGTTCCCACTCCGCAGATTGACCAACTCATAGATGGAATAGTTGGGCATCAACTACTACTGTTTTGGATGCCTACTCCGACTATAATAAGATTGATGTTCACATTCCAAATCCAGAGCATACGAGTTTTATCAAAAATGTAGTTAATTGTTATAAAGTGATGCCATTTACCTTATAGATGAGAGGTGCTACTTACCAACGTTTGGTTAATAAGACATTTTTATATGTGAAGGGTGCTACTTATGTATCGTAAATGATTGATGTGCTTCAAAAGTATAGAATGAGATTGAACCCATTGAAGTGCTCCTTCAAAGTTGATTATGGGAAATTTTGGGGTTCACTGTGAAATCTAGGGGCATTAAGGCTAACCCGGAGCTGATTGAAGCATTAAGACAGGTAATAACCCCAAGGAATACGAAGGAAATATGGAGCTTAAAGGGTATGGTTGCCGCTTTGATTAGGTTCATCTCAAAGGTAATTGACAAGTGTATGTCGTTCTTTGATTCCCTCAAGAAGGAAAAAGGGAAGTTCTGACGAACAAATAAAACTGAAGCTACTTTTTAAAAATTATTTGAACATCTCCAAAAACCACCGTTCTATTAAAAAAAGTGGAAGGAGATGATTTGTGTATCTACTTAGCGGTATTAACTCATGCATTTAATAAAATATCGTGTGTGAAGAGAAGAAGGTTCAAAGGTCGGTTTATTAAATCATTAAGTGGTTTACAAGCATGGAAAAGCATTATCTACAAATGGAGAAGCTAACATACTGCTTATTTATAGCATCAAGGAAGTTAAGTCCATACATCCAAGCACAACTAATATGACTGTTGACAGATATACCTTATTAATAGCCCCTTAGATATTCATTGTTAATACCATGGATATTGATTTTGATGACAACAACTATATAAATATAGGTACTAATATTTTTCCAAGTTGTATAGAATATTTTGCAGGATATTATGTAGGTTTATAGAAGTACAAGATAATCGAGTTTGAAGAATGATTGGTAAAGAGACTAGTGATCAAGACTCAGAGATGATCAAGACAATTAAGGACTCAGGAGTTTGAAGATGAAGACATGAAGGGTTCAAGACTATATATAATAGTTAATAGATATCAGATAAAATTGTTAAAGTCCTTGAATAGGAAATTTCTTTTCTTCGTATACTCTTTAACCAAAATATTTATTTTATTTTCAAGATATATTTCTACAAATATTTTATAAAAGTTTTATACATTAAAGTTTTTAAAAAATATTTTTTAAAATTATTTTACAAAATATCATAATTTTATAACACTTTAAAAGTGTAGTTGTTTTTCTCAAAATACAAGGGTATTTCGACATGCCCTTCTTAAGTATGTCGACATATGTACCGTTGATTTTTTTTAAATTTTGAAGGCTTGTGATTTTTAGCTCTATCTTTTTACGAGTAGACATGTCCTTTTGAACACTATACAAAAGGGACCAGAATATGAATTTTCATAACTATTTTCTCTCCATTCTTCATACTATAAATTCATATTATGTATTTCTCAAAATCCACTTTCTATACTCTTCAAATCACTCAAATTCAATCTCTATTTGACTATATTCAGTCTCTATAATCTACTCATTGTTTTGTGATCAATTAAAAGATTTAAGTGCTATAAAAGGGCAATAGGATATTCTGTATCCAAGTTGCAACTACCTTTATTTAGAATCAACAACTCTCTACTACTATTTTTTGTGGGTGTGCTTCTTGCCCGCTCAAATCAAGTAGGCATGCTTGTTTCCCATTTAAATTAAGTGGGTGATTTTGTTGTTCAATTAAATCAAAAGAGTCTACCCTGAGCTCGGAAAGTCAGGAGGATGTATCTTGTTGTTTTGAAATCAAGATTGTATTCTTATTTGCTTGCTACCTGATTAAAGTTGACGTTTGAAAGAAAATCTGTACGGATACTGTACATGAATGGATGTAGGATTGGTCGAGTCATACCAGCATAAAACTTATGGTGTCATCTCTCTTACTTTTGCATATATATGTGTATATATATATATATCTATTTGTGTGTGTGATTGCTAGTTAATATTATATCTGTATTGATTATCTGTGTTTTGATTTAAATTTAAAAACTATTTAGAAAAATTATATTTAAGTTATAAAACAATATCCACCCCCTCCACTATTAAAGTAGCCTTAAGATCCATTCATACTAGTATAATTTATACTACATCATTTCCCACATTTGGTGTCAAAGCATTAAGTTTTCAAAAAACTCATTATTTGATTTTTGAAAATTATAAATGGCCAGTTACACTGGTAGCACACTTTTTAACACTTTTGTAGTAGGACAATCAACTGCTTGACTCCCACTATTTAACGGTAGTAATTATGCTTACTAGACTCATAGGATGAAAATTAATATACAATCTGACGGCTTATATATATGGAACATTATAAAAGGTGAATACATTGAACCCCAAACTGAATATTCACAATGGATCGTAGACCAAAAGACAAAACCTCACAATAACTCGAAGACCATGAATATTTTATTTCCCTCCTTGGATAAAAGTGAATTTTATTGACTTTTTATTTGTAAGACTTCTTATGAAACTTGGAGAATTTTGCAAGTCACACACTAGGGCACTAGTAAAGTAAAACAAACTAAGATTTCCATGCTTACAACCAGTTTCAACCTTTTGGAATGAAACCAAATAAGTCTATTTCTGACATGTATTCTAGATTTCAAGATATAGTTCATTCATTAGTATCGCTAGTGAAAAATTTATCGAAAGAGTATTAAGCTGGAAAAATCTATAATTCACGTTCTTCAGAATGGGACTAAAAGAAATTAGCAGTAGAGGAAGCCAATGATATTAGTACACTAAAATTGAAGAATTAGTTGGAAATCTAATGTCCTATGAAGCACAGTTGCAGGGTAGAAGGAAAGTAAGGCAATTGAAAAGAAATCAATTGAATTTAACGCAACCACCGACGATCAAGATTCATAATCATGAGGAGATTGCTCTTATGACTCAAAATTTAAGAAAATTTCTAAAATATAGAAAGACAAACAACTTTTGAAAAACTGAAAATAAAAATTCCAGAAACATAAATGTTTTCAAGTGTTATGACTGTGGTGATTCTGGCCATCTACGAAGAGGGTGTCCGCATCAGAAGAAAGCAAGGAATTTACTGTACACCTATTCATTCAAAAAGAGTAAAAGGGCTTTCAACGTGATCTTGGATGATTTTGACAACATGTGTTTCACGACGATGGAAGATTAATCAAGTCAAACAAAGGAAACAACAAAATCGGTATTTTTACATTTTATATTTTATTTTTATTTTTTTGGAAGTTATTTAATATAGGAATAAATATATAATAATAGGTGTGTGTATGTGTGTGTGTATGTATATATATAATTATATGAATATATTTCTTTACTTTTTGAACATTGAAATTTTGACATATATGTCTACATATGCTACGTAAGTATGCCAACATATCAGACAGAATTTGAAGAATTTTTCAAAGTTTAAACTTTTGAAATTCCCTCTCTTTTGCATTTAATTCAAAATTTAAAAAGACACCTTGTTACCTACCATATTCATTCAAACTCTATATATTCACTCTTTCTAACCTTGCTTTAAACACACTCTATTTCAAAAATCAGACAAATTATTCACTCTCTTTCTTCCAAAATAAACTCATAATGTTTTCTCAAATCAACCCGCTTCATCCAAACCCATTAGGCTTACCAAAAAACCCAAAAGTCAACTTTTTAATGATCAAGAGTCCACTGAAACATAATTAAGTATGCAACATATGGTAAAGTCTTTTTGGAAAGATATGCTAATTTTAATGAATTTTATTCTTATGGTTTACAAGATGCTTTGAAAAATAGTATTTTTGGTTTAACCGATTTATCGCAAAATGGTTTTGATTGCTATCCCAATTTGGTTAAGATGTTTTATGATAGTTTAAATGGAAAGTTTTACCATGGAAAAGAAGGTCAAATTTGGAGTAGTATCAAAGCTACTATTACTATTTAAGATTGTGAAATTCTTGGTCAAATTCTTGATTGTAAGGTTTGCATAAATGACCTCTTCACTTGTGAAATTGATTACGAAAATAAAGGAGTTATGCATGATTTATTTTCAAATGATGAAGAATATGGTTTTAAAAGTAAAATCTTAGGCCAAAAGCAAGATCAATGAGTCTATAAATTGAGCTTAAGTGATTGTGGATGACTTTGTTCAAAAGAAAATTTCTAGACATGGAACAAACTTTATCATATTGTGTATCTTGCTAGAATTTTCAACTACTTTGGCATTAATCGAAAAGGTTAAAGTATTTTGCCTCATAAAGTTTTTGACAAAACAAACCTCTCTAATGCACATTCCTCTTGAATTTGAATCTTATGAGTCTCTTATCAAAAAAGAAGAAAGATTAAAAGAGAAGATGACCAAGAAATTCTTTAAGAAGAAGAAAGTAATGATATGGAAATAGAAGAGGAGGAAGAAAAAGAAGAAGAGGAGAAGGCAATGGATACATCTCTTAAAAGCAATGACCGACTATCTTGTAATTCAAACAAATTGGAATTAAGAGAAGCTTCTTAATAATCAAAAGAAGCTTAAGCGTTTTTTCGTAAGAAATTCACCAGCCTCTCAAAAAAAGTTGACAAATACTTTGTGAAGATAATGAGAAAGCTTGATGGAAATTCTTCTTCTTCATCATCATCATTCTAGATCTAGTTAGCCATCTTTATGTTTTCTAGCTCTATTTATGTCATTTCCTTGTATTTTTTTAATATGTTTATGTATCTCTCTGTTTTATTATTGAAGTTGGTTAGAGACTTCATTTATGCTATCAATCATGTTCTTTTGTTCTCTAAAATCATAAACTAGAATATTATGAAATATAAAAAAATTATAAAACAATAACAAAAAATATGCCATTTACTGTATGTATGTTGACATATCCTACCTATGTATGTCGACAAACTCTGATATTTCCATATTTTGAAATTTAGAAAGATTAATTATTTTTTGGAGGGATTAGTTTTTTATCTGACTCTTCACCACTATAAAAAAAATATTTCTTCCAGGAAAACTAAAAAATCAATTAATCCTCTTATTTTGTTCCTATCTACACATCTATTTTCATAAAAACTGAATTTAAACATCATTTTTTCACAACAAAAACTAAGTGAGAATCTAGAAGAAACTCTTCAATCATTCAAGAATGCTCTTTGTTTCATTATTTGCAATCAATGACACTTGCTGTTGAGTCAGAAGCAAATGATCAAAGAACATGAATTATTTTTAATTCTCTTCGATATTTGATTTCTTGTTTCGTTAAAGAAGTTCAAAGCAATGCCTCAGAATGCTCAAACTCTAAAGAAAAGCGTGGCATGAAGATTGAGAAGTTATCAACACTAATCCAATCTTTGGATCCTAAAGATGGTCGAAGTTCCCAAGAAAATCTAGTTTTAATATTTAAGATATGTATTTATTATTTGTACATTTTTAGTTTGTGTAATTGAAAACTAATATTTTGTAATTATTTGTGCATAAGTGTATATAAGTGTAAAAATTGTGAAGTATAGTTTAAATAAATGTAATTATAAATGCGCTGTGGAGGTACCCGGCTGATTCAGGATGGTAGCCAAGGGTGGAAGGAAATAAAAATCCAAGCACAAAACCTATAAAACATCTCACAGCGAAATGACAAAATATAATATAATAGCATAGATGTAAATAGGCGAGATAGTGATATAATCAAATAAATCATAAGTAAGAACACTAGTGTGCAACCGGTTCAAATATTAAACAAAAACTGAAATATTATAGTTTACACATCCCAAATCTCAAAAAATAAACTCTATAACTATCTCTTAATGTACAAGTACGTACATAGATCCATAGTACTGCACAACGAAATATAAGCAATAGTAACCTCCAAAGTATATATGTATGTATATGTGTGTATATATATATAGAAGCATAGTCTCCTACTCTACTTCGTATAGTTCCTTGCGCTATCCGGACTTGTTATCACTAATCTACTTATTTAAGAGTACCCGAGATAATAAGATGCAAGACATAAAATCTCGGGTTAGAGAACAGTCTGGTGTAAGCTATACAACATCTCATAAATACTATAAAACTCGTATATAGTAAATATGGACATAGTGTATGAAGAACCATACCTGACATGTCCCTGCATTCAAACAATTAGCACACAAATAGTCGTGATATGATAAACTACTATCACAAGAGAATAATATGGGGTATAGAGGTATCACATTGCATCTCAAGTACACAACAAAAACATAGCATCTATCACATAGCCTCGTGTCTCTCACTCAAGTGCTTTAGATACACGATGACGCCCATAGATGCTCAACTTATTGTCGACACGGATGGCAAAGGACTGGACACACACAGATGTCCAAAATGTGGGTACACGCAAACTACCTTGTCCCAACGATGATCATCACAACCATAGAGTCATCCGTCGATCCCTTCAGTCCATGTGGGTAGCTCGACTCATGCCTATGCAGATGGCTAAAGACTGGACACATGCAAACGTCCAAACACATAAACACACATAAACTACCCTGGTTACACATAGACTACCCTGTCCTACTCACGAGCATCAAAACCTCATGTGTTACTCTACGAGCTATCATGTAGAACTCATCCTTCCAGTCCATCACCGGATGATATAGTCACTCGCCACATCCAGTCGTCGAAGTCGTCACACGTCATTGGTTGCCATCCCAATGTCATCCAGAGTTATCCTAGGGTCCTCCATCCTTACGCGGAGCCTACTCCCAAGGCCTCCAAGCAACCCCAAGTCTTGCCCTAAAGCTAATAACCTAAAAGCTTCACTCTATAACCTATTTGGCATCCCTATGTTCGGCCTGAAACCATAGTCCATCGAATAGAAACAACGCCGAACATCAATTCCAGTTCGGCATCCTACCATAGCGCCGCCAAACCATGCTTCCACCAGACAGGATTTCCTATCCAAACCCCTACTACCGAATCAACTAGCTACTAGACAGGATTTCTTATATGGTCTTCCCTTGCCAAGCCAAGCACCAACCAGACGGGAATTCCTGTCCAGTCTTTTACTGCCGAGCCAGCTTATCCAAACCAATCCTTTCCTTTCTTGAAACCAACCAGCAGACCACCCCATGTCAAACCAAGCTTCGTCGAACCAAAAACTTGTATCTCCTTTGGCACGTCAATATCCTGCTGATTCCATCGCTACAGTCAACAATTCGACCCTCATGCATTGCCTATGCAATGATACGACTCCAAACACTCTAGAGCCTATCCATCGAAGTTCAATTTCATGTTCCTACTTCTTGTTTGCTCTGATGAGCATTTTCAATCATACAAAAAAACACTATATATGCACTAAACAATATTAATACATGCAAATCACACAATCAATCATAGCAATCATTATATAAGGTGTCTATAACATAGCCTAACATATATCAAGGAAAACACATATGTAAATAACAAGTATAGAAGAAAAAAATTCATATATTCACATTTTTACTCCAAATATGGTTTTAAAACAGTAATAAAACATAATTTTAACTTCATAAATGGATCCAAAACATGTTAAAACCTATATATGCATATATAATAAGGCGAGAGATGATAAATCACTCAAAAAACCTCCAAAATCTAAGTTTTGCATGCAAGTCGAGGTAAATTCGAGAATGAACAACAAAGAAGTGAATTCTTTACTCCAAAAATATAGATTTGAATATTTCTAATGAAACCCCTTGCTAATCTACCCTCGGTATATGATCTACACTTGATTTGGAGGATAAAGGAGGAGGTTTTGAGTGTAGAAAGAGTTAATGGAAGCTTAGATCTATTTAGAAGATAGTAGAAATGATTTGGGGATGTTTGTTTCAGCCAATGTAGGTGTAAAATCCGTAATGAGTTAATAGGCCTATCACCAAACTCACCAATTACCTAATAAGCAGCTCCAAAAACTACTAATCTTCAAATTGCCATATCTTCAGCTAGAAAGTTCAAATCCTAATATGACCACTCAACGGAAAGGAAAACCATCATATCTTTCCAATGGAAGTGGTCTCGGATGCTAATTCGGCTTCTATCAAAAGTTATAGCCATTACAACTTTTCATGT
The DNA here is from genome assembly GCA_030737815.1 of Allium fistulosum. Lineage (NCBI taxonomy): Eukaryota > Viridiplantae > Streptophyta > Magnoliopsida > Asparagales > Amaryllidaceae > Allium > Allium fistulosum. The sequence goes on from CM060904.1 coordinate 699,461,262, forward strand.
GTAAAATTGTTTGGAAATTTTTTAAAGATAGGAAATGCCACTAAAAGGAATTTTCCAAAATTATAGAGTCATACGACCACATATGAATTTAAAAATAATATTTTATGATTCTCTGATACATAAAATATGGGTCTTTACAGTGGGTGTGCTTATTTCCCATTTAAATCAAGTGAATGTGCTTTTTGCCCATTTAAATCAAGTGGGTGATCTTGTTATCCGATTAAATCAAGAGAGTCTACCATGAGCTCTGAAAGTCTGGAGGCTGTATCTTGTTGCCTTAAAATTAAGATTGTATTATGGTTTGCTTGCCACCTTCTTAAAGTAGGCATTTGAAGGAAATCTGCACAAATACTATACATGACTGGATGTAGGATTGATCAATCCGAACTAGTATAAAACTCCTGGTGTTTATATTTGTGACTACCTGTTTATGTATATCAGTGTTTTGATTTAAATCTTAAAACTATTTAGAAAAGTTCTATATAAGTTATAAAACACTATTCACTCCCACGCTAGTACTAAAGTAGCCTTAAGATCCATTCACGCGAGTATAATTTATACTATACCATTTCCCACATTCATCAGATAAGTCAACAAAGTGTGCCTAGATGTTTTATATAGTGATACAATTTGAACGGTTTGAGTAAAGAAGTTAGGGATGGATCATCCTTTCTCTCCCAACCACGTTCTTATTTATCAACCTCAAATTGATAACTATGCCACCTTGGATAGGTAGCTAGGCGATCATCAAATGAATAGAAGAGAGTGCAGGTGTATTCTATAAGATAATGCAAGATGAACGGTTCAACTCTCAGGAAAATCTGACTTAAAGCGAAGGAGTTATGGATGTATCTTCCGTTTTCTCCATTTGATAGATCAACCATGATCCATCCTACCAATCCATCTCAATAATCCATGGGGATGGATCAATACTGATCTATAGGGATGGATTTACCTTAATCCATCCTACCAGACCATGTGAATGAATCGATTGGTACTTATCCATATGGATGGACTGCCACCAATCTATAGGGAGGGATCACCACTTATCCATAGGGATGAATCACCACTGAACTATAGAGGTTGAGTCAATATTTGTAATATCCCTAATTTTTTATAACATTATTCAAGATATTTAATTAAATAAATTAAATAGAATAATGTAAATTTTAAGTGATAAAGGGGTTGAGATTTGAACAAATCTAATTAAGGTCATGCTTAATAAAATAATTAAATGGGCTTAAGAATGGGTTATAAGCTGTTAATTAATCTACATAAGGGTATATTAGGTATTTACCGCACATAAACCTTAACCCCTATATATTTCTGTTCCTACCATTTTATTTCCCATTCATGTAATTTTGAAAACAAAACATAAGAAGGGGAGCTGGCCATTAACAATAGAAATTCAATTAAAAGCTAGAGATTCAAGCTTAGGGGAAATCAATCTCAATCCAATCTCCTTATCTAAATCAAGGTGAATGATAATTCCATCACTATTTTGTTTTGTAATCATATGTTTTTGGATTTAAGGGTAAATTCATTTTTATGGTGAACTGGATGATGATATGCTTGAATATTAGTTTGTTTAATTTAAACAAGATTGTTTATATACACGGTTTTAGGGAGAAACCAATTTATGTTGATGTTTAAATGCGATGGAAAAATATTATGTTATGTAAAACATGATTTTGGAGTTTGTCTTTAACTTTGATGATTTTCTAAGCTATGGAAAGATTGTTATGAATTTTCAAAGAAAATTATGGCTATTTGGGTTTATAAATTTATTTCGGAAAATATATTAAGAATTTGGGTCTGAAATTTTGATATGTTAGATAACATGATTAAAGTGAATTTTTAGAAATTTTGAGGATTTTTCCAAAGTGATTTGCTATGCAAATTAAATTATTTTAGAAGATGGACGTCTTTGCCATATTGATTTTGCTTAATGAAAGGGCTTATTCGATTAACTTAACCGTGGTTTAGATTTGAAATTAGCGACAGTTATTTTGGTAAAGAAATTGAAAGTTAAGGCAACCAATCTTCTGTTTACACATGGCAGGTTAGATAGAAAAGGGTTTGCATTAAATAGTACTAAAACAGATTTATTCAGAAAAGTTGGTTTCGCCTACTTTAGAAGTATCTTTCGACTTAGAGCTTCCGCCTTCAACCCAGTCAAAGCCTACTATGCTAAAACTAATACACAAGGTATCACAAAGATGGTACGCAGTGGATTGAAGAAAGGCGGAAGGTTAGGTGTCGAAAGCAAGGCTTCCGAAGCGGTCGATACCTTGATTTTTTTAAATAGAAGCGCATGCCTTTGTTTTATTTAAGCCTTCGAAGGAGTCGAAGCATATGTTTTTGAAAGAGGTTTTTAAAAGTTTTCGAAGGGGTTGCCATCAATTAATCCTTGCTTTCAACTGGGTTCTTTACTTATGAAATAATGCTTTTGAAAGAAGGGGTTCCGACCTAGTCGAAGCCCTGTTGCCGTTCTTTAGCCTTTCGATGGCATTAGAGTCATCAATGCTTTCAAAAGGTAGTGTTTATTATTAAAGATGTTTTAAGCTACTTCCTAAATGCTTTAGAAAGGGTCCAAGGGTTTCGAAGGTAATGGCTTCGAAAGGGGTTTCGACGTTATCCTTCAATGTTTAGTTTAAATGGTTTGAAGCTTTCGAAAGAGTGGTGCAGACACCATCATGTTTTCCCTAATATTTTTATATGATAAAGGATGGTGGCGAAATAGATGCTTTTGCTTATATTCACTTTGACCTAAATAATATTCTAAGTATAAACCTAATGGTTTCGAAAGGGGGACTTTTAATGGTTTCGAAAGGGTTACTTCCAATGGTTTCGAAAGGGTGACTTTCAATAGTTTCGAAAGGGTTACTTCCAATGGTTTCGAAAAGGGTACTTTCTATTGTTTCGAAGCTATGCTTCTAAGTGTTATTAGTAATACTTTATTACATTCGACTTTCAATGGTTTCGGAAGGGTTACTTCCAATGGTTTCGAAAGGGGTACTTTCAATGGTTTCGAAGTTATGCTTATAAGTGTTATTAAGTAATACTTTATTACATTCGAAAGGTTTTGAAAGAGATGTTTTAAAGTGTTTAAAAGGCATGTGCCTAATGTTTTGAAAAGAGATTTATATGCTTTTGAAGGGGGTTATCCAATGAAGTCGAAGACAAGGTTTTGAAAGTTTCGACAACCTTAGTTTTCAAAGCAAATAACCCAATCTCATTTTTGAAAGAGAACCATGACATAAGTAAATAAAGTGTTTTGAAAAGGAGTTTTTGAAGAAGTTTTCTGTGATTAAAACGGTTAAAGGGTTTAACCAAGTTATTATGTATGCTTCTTCATATATATATATATATATATATTCACAATGTTTTGGACCCATAACTGAACTTTAGGAAAGGGCAGAATAAGCAGCTAGGTTGACCCAGTAGTAAATATAAATTAATTTAACTCCTGAATGAGTAGAACTACATCCAGGAGGTTAGGAAGACCAGAATATAAGATGCTAAAATAATAAAGAAAGATATTGGCAGGGGCCAATAGGTTCTCAGTAAGCCCATGAAAACTGTGTATAGGAAAAGATAATGGCAGGGGCCAATAGGTTCATAGTTAGCCCATGAAAACTATGTATAAAGGAAGATGTCAGAAAGACAGGTTCATAGTAAGCCCATGAAATGTAACAACCCTGTATTTTGTAATTATTTTAAATTGAATTTCCTAATTTAAAAACTTTACTTTATATATTAAAATGGATAAATTTTGTTATTTTAAATATTAATTATGATTTGTATGTGAATTATAATCCCAAACATGAATAAATAGAGTATTTTCCAAAATAGCGAATTTTGGTCAATATGGTCAAAGTTTGACTTTTAATTTAAAATTTTAAAAGTTTAAATTTTTGAATTTTATCTTTTATTATGAAAGTAAATAAAATTTCAAGAATACTGCCTTTTGTTTCGTTGAAATCTGATTTATAATATGAAAGTTATGCCCTTTTAAATATTGTGTGTAATTTGTTGTATTTAACAAAATTGTTTATTTTAAATTATATAAATAATATTTTATTTGGTCATGTAATGTTCTAATTTAGGTTCATATGGGTAAAATAACATGTATGTATATATTTTGGTTTTCAAACATTTTAAAAGTACAATTGACAAATATTGTGTATGTATTGTGTATAATTGATTTAATTGATTTGAATTTCTAAATATGACTTGACTTATATTATATAGTTATATGATTTAAAATTGATTTGATATATTGTGTATGTATATATATATATATATTTCTAAATAGTTTGAAGTTAATCGGAAATTTAATTCTTAAATTTTATCTTAAAGGATAATTTCAATTATAAAAGGAAATCAAATTTTGAATAAATATGTTAACTTGAATAATTGAATTAGAAAGAATTTATTTGTATAATACTCAATTACATTCCAATATAACTTACCTAAATTATTAAAAGTTAAATATGTAATTGGAGAACATACAAAATAAAGAGAATTTTTATAAATAAAACTTAAGTGGTTATAATAAATGTTGTACACTTAAATTTTATTTATAAAGGATCAATAGAGGTAAATAGAAAAAGGGTTAATTGAATAATTTACAATATAATGATTATAAATAAATTGGAATAGTTACAATAAGTGAAATACACTTAATATATAGGATTAGATATATTAAGTGGAATAAATTTAAGAGTAATTTGGAATAATGAATAAAGATGAATATAATAAATGATTGTACAAATACCTAACTTTATAAGTTGTTGATTTGATGATAAGATAATGGGATTTAAAAATAATTAAGATTTATTTAACTTAGGAAATCAAATGGATGAAATCAATTATTAATGGAAGTTAAACTTTTCATGATTTCAAAATTTATTATTTTGTTTGTTTTTCCAATTTATTTTTTTTCTTTCTGGTTGTTTCTATTCTCCTACCTTCTAAGTAGGAAATCAAATTCGAATTGGTTAGCCATGGAGCTACTGTTCTCTTTCAGCTTGATCTTGCCTCTGATTTTCACCAACTCAAGGTTGCTGAGGAAAGTATTCCCGAGACTGCTTTTCGTACTGAGAATGGTTTTTCTATGAATAATTAGTCATGCCTTTTGGTTTGACTAATGCTTCTGGTCTCTTTGTTGATTTGATGAATCAGGTTTTTCGTATTGTGCTTAATAAGTTTGTTCTGGTCTTTCTTTTTTTTCTCTTTTTCCTTCATAATTTAACTTTTCTATCTCTTCTGTGGTTCTTACTTCTCCTTATTCTGAATCTGAGCACTGCTTACCATCCACAGACCGACGGTCAAACGGAAAGGGTGAATCAGATTCTCGATGACCTTTTCCATACTTATGTTCTTGATTCTGGAGGATCTTGGGAAGATCATCTCCACTAAGAGATTTGGGCAAGAAATCCCAAGAACTTGCCTGTATATTAATTGGGAGACCGCGCATTTCATTCAATTAATATACGGCCCAGTATATTAATTGGACCTCCATTTTTGCGGGTACCAAATAAGGCTTCTGCCGGTCAAAAGAATGGCTTCCCCGAATGGATCGGATCGTTTTAAGGTAAGGGGCTCGACGATATCTTAATCCTATTTCATTCTATCTTTTTATGTATCTTTCCCGTACCTCATTCCATTTCGGGGACGAAAAGTTTTGAGTGGGGGAGAGTGTAACAACCCTGTATTTTGTAATTATTTTAAATTGAATTTCCTAATTTAAAAACTTTACTTTATATATTAAAATGGATAAATTTTGTTATTTTAAATATTAATTATGATTTGTATGTGAATTATAATCCCAAACATGAATAAATAGAGTATTTTCCAAAATAGCGAATTTTGGTCAATATGGTCAAAGTTTGACTTTTAATTTAAAATTTTAAAAGTTTAAATTTTTGAATTTTATCTTTTATTATGAAAGTAAATAAAATTTCAAGAATACTGTTTTTTGTTTCGTTGAAATCTGATTTATAATGTGAAAGTTATGCCCTTTTAAATATTGTGTGTAATTTGTTGTATTTAACAAAATTGTTTATTTTAAATTATATAAATAATATTTTATTTGGTCATGTAATGTTCTAATTTAGGTTCATATGGGTAAAATAACATGTATGTATATATTTTGGTTTTTAAACATTTTAAAAGTATAATTGACATTTTCCAGTGTCAGTTGTATTTTGTCTACAATTTCTGATTTCCAGTTTCAAATTATTTAAAGAAATTCTTTATTTATTTTTCTATTTTCCTAAGACACTATTTATTTCCATTTTCATTTTATTTTGTATTTCAAAGATATATATTTAAAACATTTTAAAAGTATAGTTATAATTTTCCAAAGTTAAGTGTATTTTGTTTGCAATTTTTAAAGCTAGTTTCTATATATTAAGCTATTTCTTTATTTATCTTCATATTTTCCTAAATTATAATTATTTATTTTTCTTTTTCACTTTATTTCAGTTTGTTTTATTTTATTTACTGATTTTATTTGTTTTAAAATATTTTAAAGGGAGGTAGATATTTTTCTAAAGCTAGTGATGATTTAATTGTAATTTTTGAACCCTGTTTTGAATTTTTAAGCAATTTCTTTAATTCTTTTTCTATTTTATTAAAATTTAATTATTTATTTTCAGTTTATTTTACTTTTTTTCAGTTTTCTAATTCAATTTATGAATTTTATTTTGTTTTATTTGAATTAAAGAAAAAGGAAATATGAAAGGTTTAAAGTGCTTTAGAAACTTAAGTCTTTTCATTTCCAAAACTTTTCATTTTCCACAACTCCTCATTTATTTTGTTTTGGCCGTGTATTCTTCATTCTTGGCCGTTAATTTCATTGCTTTTCACGCAAAAAAAAGTTCCATCTTCATCTCCATTCACGGCTAGAAAAAAAATGGAAGGCAATGGCCTCTCTCCTTCCTTCTTTTCCTCTTTTCTTCTTCTTTCTTCATGTTTTTGCCTAGTTCATTCACATATTTGCTTGGCCTCACCTCTCTCCTTGCTGACCACCATCTTCTCCACCATCACCAGCCTACAACCATCCCTCTCCTCTGTCCATAACAGGCCGTGACCACCAAGAGAAGCAATCACCACAAAAGTTGCAAAAACTCCTTGAAAACATTGCCTAGCCTACCAATACTTCATCACCACCACCATATCTTGCCTTGGCCGCCACTTCTAGCTCCACCACCACCTTGATACCACCTCTGACCATACACCTACCCACTGACCAGACCTGAACTTGAATGGCCAATCCCAAACCACCCATGGCCGAGCCCAAAACATTGACCAAAACACCTCCTTTTGCCTTGCCTTTTGCACTTCCACCTTTGTAACTTCCAAGACCATTTGTATTCTTGACTTAGCCATGTATTTCAGATCCAAACCTGACCATTACTACCTGAAAACATCCAAGGCCAAACCAATAAAGCCTTAAGGCCGAGCCTATGTGAGGTTGTAGGCAAGCAAATTCGATTTAAAAGCTAGGTGATGTCTTCTGTTGATTCCAATTTCTGTATTGTTTCAATTTAAATCTTTGTATTGCATATATATATTAATATTACTTTACTTAATTGTTGCATACAAGATCATTATCAAGGCTCTCCATCCATTCAAATCTATTGTGCTTGTCGTGCCTTTGGAATCGTGCTTGTGTCTTGTTTTGGTCTCTAGCTTTGTAAAAGGTGAGTAAATCTCACTAGACATTTATACTTATGCAATTGTGAAGCGACAACAATTGAATGTGTAGAATGTTATATTAAGTTATACCTGCCTGTGATTATATATGTTATATGATGTTAACCCTGTTTAATTACCTGTCACATCATCTGTTACTGTTATTTATTGTCAACTGTTCATTTATATCAGTTTATCACACTGCAAGTTCCCTGTAGATTAGATTCACTATGGGTTGAAATGATACATACCCGAACGGACTTTAGAATAGGGAAAAATTGTTATGGGCTGAAATGATAGGCCTGAACGGTTTTTATTTAATTTATTTTGACTTGGGATTGCGGGTTTGAAATGATAGAACCCGATTTTTCTTTATAAACTGCGGATTGAAATGATACATATCCGTATCACTTGACCTAGGTTAGAAAACTATATACAGGCCCGTGGTTATTTTATAAAGTGTTTTGAATATTTTTAAATATTTTTAAAAGTGTAAAATTATGAAAATTTGATTTAAATTGGATTTTTAATGTTTAAATAAAGAAATTTGGATTTTTCTAGAAGTTAAAAATGTAATTTAAATGAATGGTAAAAGTGAATTTTTGAAATATAACTTAAGTTTGGAAATTTGGAATTTTGGTTTTAAAATGATATTTAAGTTATATAGATAAAATGGAAATTTAATTATATTTGGAAAATGGTAAATATGATAATTTGATTTGAATTTGAATTTAAATGATTTAATAAAGTATTATTGATTTCTCTATGAATTGAAATGGTTAAATAAATGAATGCTTAAAAGTGTAATCTGAAATATAACTTGACTTGGAAATGTGATATTTGGTTTTAAAATAAAGGATTAAGTAAATTAAATAAATTGGAAATTTAGTTTAATTTGTGAAATGGTAATTTAAAAATGTAAGTGTTAATAAATTGTTAAATGTAAAAATGGGAAAATTGTACACTTGAATGTGTTAAGTGAAATTATTGAAAATTTGGATTTTATTGTAAAAGTTTACTTTATAAAAATCATAAATTAAAAGAGTATTGTTAATGAACATTTTTGAATGTTAAAAATATGATTTTTATAATGTTTAAATGGTTTAAATTAAAGTTTATTATTTGCTGGAAATACACTAAATCTGGAAAATACTTTTAATAGCATTCAGAAATGCTATGGTTCTGAATTGCACTAAAATTTGAATAAAAGAGCTATTACAACATTTCTGAAATGCTGTAGTTGCTGTAGTTGAAATAAATAGACTAAAACTTGACTCAGGTCTATTACAGCAGTTTTGTAATTGCTGTAGTGGTCTGTTGTCTTTGCTGAATTTAATGAAACCCTTAAATTTGAAACCTGAGCTATTACAGCATTTCTGGAAATGCTGTTTTTGCTGTTTTAAACTAAATTTTCAACTAAACTGAGATTTAACGGCAGTTTTAAAATGCTGTCTTTGCTGAATTAAAATGTTTCCAAGTATAACTTATAACAGCTTTTTCTGAATGCTGTGAAAGGCTGAAATTTTCAATGTTTATGGTTTTTAACTTAGTAAATGAACTCAGAATAGTTTAAAACTTTGGAAACTGAATACTTGATTTGAAAGTATAATAATTACACTTTTAAATGGTTTATATGAATTATTTTGATTTAAATATAAACTATTTAAAAGGTGACTTGAAATGATAACAAATGAATGATATTTTTGAATTTAAAAGGTATTTAAAGTTAAATATTTGGATTTAAACCCAAATGATGATTTGAAATGAAGTTTTGAAATGATATGATGTTTTGATATATTAAAATGATTTGAAATGAAGTTTTGGAAAGATATGATATTTTGATATATATTAAAATGATTCGAAATGAAGTTTTTGAAAGGATATGATATTTTGATATATTAAAATGATTTTGAAATGATATGATATTCTAAATATATTGAAATGGTTTGGAATTGATTTAATCTTTAATTTGATAAAGATTTGGATTTGAAATGATATTCTATTTTGAAGTATAAAATATTATTTTAAAATTTTAACCACGGGTTATAATAACGATTGGTTGTTAAAGAGACCGGGATCGGATATGGACATACTCTCTGTCGATACCGAAAACCACTTTAACAACTGTGTACGCGGTGGAGTTTCCAAAATGAAGTAGGATGGTGGCGACGATCCTAAGTTATATACGTGGACCCAACTCCTGTGAGTTGGCATAAGGTGGCTAAAACAGGAGCGATCTCGGACCAGTGAGGTAACACCTCTTATCGGACGCACTTCTTCGATACCATTCTATTACTTTGTGATTGTTTGGGTGCACCCCTCGATTTGGGAGTGTTGTTCGAGGTGGAGCGGTAGTGGCTGCTATGCGTTTCTATCAGTCCGTGTGCGTAATTGGTATATCTACCCTGGCATTGCCTTGTGTGCCGTGTCACCTACCATATCGAGCTTTACTACAATTTGTGATTTCTCCCGTAGCCTGTGGAGTATCGAGGGTAGCCCCCATTTTGGGAGTATGCTAATACTGGATAGACTACTGGGACTATTACGTGTTAAGGGCTATATGGGTAACCCCTTGACGCTATTAAAAAGTATGTTTATTTTATATTAGATATTATTATAATAGCAAATATTACTACATAGTAGATAGTTTAACGGATCCTTAAAGAATGGGCGATCCCAAGCATTCTTTAAGTTACTTGTATCTTTATTACAGTTCACTTGAGTTGGTTTACATTGTATAAGTATGTATGTCCTGACTCGAGTGTTTTGTGTTTTGCTTTACGCTCGGGTCAGACTGAATGATACTGTAACGACCCGTAAAATTTTAACTGTTGTAATAACGTAATTAGTTGAAATTTTGTGAAATTTTAAACGATAAAATTTTGAAATACAAATTTGATATTTGGAATGCTTCTAGTTAAACATAGCAACTGGTAAATTTTCGTCCGAAAATACGAAAGTTTATTTCGCGTGTAAATTTACTTCAATTTAATCAGTTAAAAAGCGATGAAAATAAAATATTTTCGAAACCTAAATATTTTTACATAGAAAAATTCTAAATCGTCTTCTGAGCAAGACGTCATTTTTCATTTTTCCAAATTTGGATTTCTTTAGCTCCGTCGATCTTATTTTCCTACGTTTTGTTGCATTTTCCGCCAGTAGAAAATTTTGAATTTTTATAATTCAATCGTACCACTGATATCTGTATACTGGTTTGATCGTCTCGTCGTGCTGATCTCAATAGTGTATTCATTTTGTATTTGGAATCCGGTACGCTTCGAAACCGTAAAAACGGTAACCGTAACAGTCCGTCTTTTGTTTCCTGGTGACCGTATAATAGACCGCTTTAAATTTCCAGCTGTATCAGTGTGGCCATTGGCCTTTATTTATTGTTCTGCCTATTCATTTGCCTCTTACTTTTATTATTCATCTAAATTCGTGGCACCGTTTTCTATTCCCCATAACAACTTATTTTATCTAGTTCCAACATCTCTGTTTAGTTGCTCTGTACATACGGTAAACATAAATTGTATATAACATTTTAAAACCAGAAACTGTTGCTCTCTCCTATCCTTCTCACAACTCACCTTACTGATTCCCACCTGTTACATTTTTCATTTTTCTCACTAGCTTGCTCATCCCTCTTCCCCAGTCTCTCCATCCCACCGACCAACGCCGCCTCCCTTGGCCTTGCGCCTAGCCATAGCTGCCCGCAATCTCATGCTCGACCATCTCAACACCTCTCTCTTCTTTCTCTTCCCTCAGCTCATGTTATGTTTATAAGTTTGTGACCGTGAAATCCATGCAGTAGCATACCTACATCGAGACCCCATTTCACCGTCCGCCTCATCTTGCGATGACCGCCGCCTCACCACCCATCTCCACGCAATACCCCACGGCAACGAACACATCATCCTAGTCACATGCGCAGGCGACTTCACCTCAGATCCGCCGCCAAACCCATACTTGTTCTACCTCCACCCGCAGTCCACCTTTCCACACCCTATAACCGATGCTATCCCCTCCACCTTGCTTCGCTCATGCTTCCACCTTTCCCATGATCTGCCCTCTCCGCAGCCAAGGCCACAACCACCATCGCCACGCGTCTCCTCCTCATGAGCAACCGCACCCTATCTTTCCTCCCAGCTTCTCTTTTAGAACAAGGTATTTTATGTTGCATTTTAGTGAAGAAAAAATATATACACGTTAGATTATAAAGTTATAGTATAATATGTTTTATATATTTTTGCATATATATAATTTATAAATATACTACGGTTCTGTATGTGTTTTAAACAAGTGTGTTATATAAAAGCTTTAGTTCGCATTTTTTTTCTATTAGAGGCATGCTATACTGTTAGTTGTATAAGTGAGTTAGGATTTGGTTATATTTTATTTTACAGCTTTCCAGTTTTACATATATGTATGTTTAAAAGATAAAGTTACAGATTATATATATGAGAATTTTGGAACATCTATATATATCGCATTATAACTTACGTATGTCCTATATATTACTCTATATATATAAATTTGTATAGGCCGTATAATGTTATGTTACTTGCATAAATATTTATAGTTATTTCATAGCCATGGTGTCATCTGTTTCCAATTTTACAGAGTGTTTTAAATATCAACTATATATATATATAAATAATATGTTGTAGTTGGCTGTATAGCCTATATGTTATAGTTGAAGAGTTTTGAAGTTTATGGGATGTGTATATGTTAAACAATATTGATTTAGAATTAACAATGATTTTAAAATGTGTATATATTAGTGATATTGATTTCAGAGTAGATATATATATTAGTTGTATTATGTAATTTCAGTTTTAAGACTATTCAAATAATTGGAGGTGTACATTTTATAAATTTATATTGTATATAATTGATTTTGAAATGCGTTCACAAACATTTGTCTTCACTGTCCCAATTTTGATTTGATTTCGTCTATTCTTTGTTATCAGCTTTGATCATCGAATTCGTGCTTGGATTCATAACCCAATTTCAGTGTCCGTATTAGTGTGCATATCTGTGTCATCTTCTTATTTCTCTAGCCTCGAAAGGTGAGCAATCACTCACGGTTAACGTTCTTTTATTTATTAAATTTGATTTCAATTGAAATGACAAATTGAAATATGCTGCTGTTAGTTATTTACATTGTTTTATCTGTTATTACCTGAATCAGTTCACCTGTGACATCTGACACCATTATGTGCTATTTATACAATGATAATCCAGTTTAGTTGATAAATGATTGATTGTTGATGTTTATATTGGACGTTAAATTGTTAATTTTAAAGTGATAAATAATATGCAATTGAATTGATATATGATAGTTAACGATTTAAATTGGATCTATATGTTGAATTTGATTAGTTAAAAATTCGTATAATGTGACCCCTTTTAATGTTAAATTAATTGACACGTAGGATTTGGTTAATTACACCTTGAACCGTTGAATGTAGGTTGTTTAAATTGATGATGGATGAAATTGTAATAGATGACAAGTGAATAACCGTAATGTAATAATCTTTAATCTACATGAAATGATAGTGTAGATTCTAGAAATAATTATATTAATTTGCATAAACAACAAATGTAAATTAATACGATTATTTCGGGATTATTTGAATTGATTATTGGATTGATATTGGTTGTTGTTATTGTTTGTTTATTTACTTTGACACCATCCCAGTTATCACACTGCAAGTTCCCTTTGTTATGCTTTGATTTTGAATTGAATTGGAATCGGGTTGAAATGATAAATACCCAAAATAAAAACTTTGACTTAGGATAGAGAATTAAATAAAACCCGATTGGTCAATAATTTGATTTAAAAATAAAATGAAGATTTTATTTGAATATATAATATGGTTTTGAAACGAAGTTGGAAATTGAATTTTAATGAAATTTAAATGTGAATATTTAATAATCTAAAACAAAATATTAACAAAGAAATTGATGAAAGAATGTTGTTTAATTTAGGAAATGATTGAATTAAGTTTTGAAATTATTTAATAATTTAATGAGATTGAATTATTTAATAATTAAATAAAATTGAATCCTTTGATAATTAAAATTGAACTTTTAATTGGTGAAATTTAGTTCTTTATTAATTGAGCTTTGAAATTTGTAACTAAGTAAATGAATATGTGAAATTGAATTTCTTTATCAAGAAATGCAAATGTGATTTTTGAAATTAATGTAAGACTTGTAATTAAAGGGTTGATTTGACGAAGCTAATTTAATTCAATTTGAAGTTTTGATATAATGAAGTTGAACTTAAGTACTTGATTTTATGAATTGGAAATTAAATAGAAATTGTTTTGAATGATAAATTAACTTAACGAATATTGAATGAAATCGATTAATGAATTTAAATTGATTTGAATGTTAAATTAAATTAATATGATTTCGGAATGAAACTTATATACGAACTTGAATCAATATTTGAATTGTTTAAATAGAAATTGAAATTGAATTATAAGATTTTGAAATTATGAATTTGGAAGTTTTGAAACGTAAATTATGGGAATTAATTTAGAAAGACAAATGAAATGTTGGTTTACAAATTCTATTTGAAATTGAATTTGATTTGGTTTTGAAATATATTAAACGACCAATCGGTGTAATAATTACGAAGGTTATTAAAGAGACCGGAATCGGTTAAGGACATACTCACTGTCTAAACCGAAAACCACTTTAATAACTATACGTGGAGTGTGATCCAGAATGAAGTGGTTGGAATGATGTACGTGATGACTAAAGAAAGAGAACGATAATGGATAGCCTTGACACTTGTGTCAAATTGGAAATGACTAAAACAGGAGCCGTGCCGGGCCAAATGGGGGTTAGCTACCTCGAGCGAACACACTTCTTCGAAACTATTCATTACTTGTTGTCGATTGGTGCACCCTTGATTTGGAAGTGTTGTTTCGCGGTATTGCGATTGCTGCGGCGATGCGTTCTCACCAGTCCGGATCAGGCAAACGGTAGTGTCACTACCTTGGGTATTGCCTCATGTGCCTTGTCATACTTGTATTCCCATATACGCGACCTCTACGAATTTGTTTTGTATTATACCTATGGAGTACTCCTTGATATCCCACTAGTTTACGGTGGAGTTTACAGTGCTATATAGTCTATGATGCTATATAAAATGTGTTAAGGGGAATAATGGTGACGCCTTAACACTATCTTGATATTTTACTTTACTGTTAGACATTATCTATTTATCGTACACTACTACATAGTAGATAGTTTAACAGATCCTTAAAGGATGGTTATTCCAAACATCCTTTGAGTTACTTGTATTTCAGTTGCTATTTCACTTGAGTTGGATTTATGGATATAAGAATGTTAATCCTGACTCGAGTGTTTTGTGTTTTGATTTACGCTCGGGTCAGACTGAGTGTACCAGTATTCGAGACTCACCTTTGGAGTTGGAGCTTTGCTTGGAGATCCGGCTATCTATCCAGCTTTCAGATATCCAGTTGATTCCAGTGATGTATTCTGATATTGTATTTGATTATTGTATTCGAGACATCTATTGTACCTTATTTAACTATGATATGTATATAGTAGCTTCATGAACTACTATCTTTTGCTTCCACTGCATTTATTACTCTGTGTCTGTGATTTGTGATTTTTATTTACTGTATATGTTCAGTTTTGCCAAATTTAAATTAACAATTCGGTATTTTGAATTATTCAAGTCCGACATGTGCGGATGCGAATAGTCCAAAATAGCGGGTCGTTACAGATACAGCATTAGAGACTCACCTTTGGAGCTGGAGTTTTGCTTTGAAGATCCAGATATCTATTCATTTTGTTATCCAGTTGATTCTAGTTATATTCTCAGTTGTACCTGACTATCATACTGTTACTCCTGTTGTATCTTGGTATTCCTATTGTATCTTACTTAACTTTGATGTATTTATATAGTAGCTTCATGAACTACTATTTCTTTGTTTCCGCTGCACTATATTACTCTGTGTCTGTGATCTGTGATTATTTATTTACTGTATATGATGAGTTTGCCAAATTTTTATTTACAACGCGGTATTCTGAGAAATTCAAGTCCGACATGTGCGGATGCGAATGGTTGAAAATATCGGGTCGTTACATGAAAACTATGATTTGATACTGGCAGGGGCCAGTAGGTTTGTAGATAGCCCATGAAAACTATATCCGGATTAAGATATTAACAGAAGTCAATAGGTTCCTAGTCAGCCCATGAAAATTAGGGTAAGAAGTAAAGATATTGGAGTCATCAATAGGTTCCTATTCAACCCATGAAAACTAGGATAAGAGTAAAGATATTGGAGTTACCAATAGGTTCATGGTGATCCCATGAAAACTATGTAATTGGATAGGGAGTCCTTAAATATTTTACCGGTTATTAGTTTGCCCATGAAAATATTAGGTTAATAGTAGTCCTAGAAACTATAATTGCGATAGTTAGTCAAAAATGAATGGGGATGGGTAATCAAGAATTGATTCATTTGTTTTGCATATCATTTTATATCGTTTTGATTTGTTTTAACCATTGTGGATGCAGTACCACAGTATATGGTTTTATAAAGGTTTTAAGATACTAGTGAGGGGAAACCAGTTCTGCTATGTGGCGTGGTCTCGCTAGATTTCTAAATGATTTGAGATGGTAGATTAATATTCATACCAGGCTTTATGTCTGACTCAAAGTTTATGTTTTCCCCTTAAACTCTCGAGTACTCAATTGATATTGAGTAGTTTGAGAGTTGAGATTTTCAGGTACCTCTTTAGACGGATAAGCTTCCGGAGACATGCAGAAGGCATGATTGCTATTTAGAGTTCTCTTTTCTTTTGATTCCGCTGTGTTGTTTGTAATGGGAAAGCTGTTAAATCGTCTATATATACTCCGATCATCCAAGAGGGCATCTTCATTTTTTGCTCTTGGTGTATGTTGTAATAAATATATTTTCTTTGAACGTTATTTACGATTGTGGATTATGTAATGAATTGGAAATGATTTGACATAGAATGTGATCTTGTTTGAAGTTTAATTTTTTTCCATATTCATGTGTTTCTATGTATCAATGAATCTAACACCGCCGTATTTGGTCGCTAAAGATTAATAACTTGGATGACTGCAATATCCGTAGCCGTTAGTTTTGAGCCTCCAAGTAGGGGGATATTACAAGTTGGTATCAGAGCATAGGTTTATGAAACTTTAAAAGAAAAGTTAAACCTAAAAGCTTTTTCAAACACAATCCAAAGAATTAGAATTATGATCGTGGTTTGGGTTAACGCTAAGTAACGTACTTGTATTTGATATATATATATATATAAATATATATATATATAAAGTACATGTTCCCCTCTCTCTTAGACCATTCTTTTGTATCTTACTAAGGATCGTATGTAGATTTACAAGAAAGAGGATATGGAAGCAGGAAACGAAAGAGGAAATCTGGGTGGAGGAAGCACCACAAACAATGGAAATGCTCGACCTAATACCAGGAGGAAGCAAGGTCGACATGCTAATGCTAACCTAAATGTTAAAGCCAATGTGGATGTTGGAAATCTGCTAGTAGATGCGGGGATGGTGTATCAGTTATTAGCCAATCTTTTGCAAGCTGGGGTTGCTGGTAATGTTAGAGGAGCTAATCCTGTGGCTCTAGTTGGGAATAACTATGCTAAGCTAAGCTTAGACTACACCGGTCTGGGTGGAAAGCCATTTGTTGGAACGGAGGATGCTGTTGAAGTTGAGAATTGGCTATTGCATTGTGAGAGGATCTTTGATGATCTAGGCTTGGTGATGGGCAAAAAAGGAGGCTAGCCTCTAGGCAGTTGCAAGGGGCAGCGCTTCACTGGTGGAATGGTGTGACTGCCGGAGTTCTGAAGGAAGAGGTGACATGGGCTGATTTCAGAAGGAGGTTTGAGCAGAGGTTTCTATCTGAGGTTGCTAAGTTGGCATTGATGAGGAAGTTCATTGATCTAGTTCAGGGAGAGATTTCAGTAATCGAGTATGCTGCTAAGTTTGATGAGTTGTCTCGTTATGGATATGCCACTATAGACACCGACATCAGAAGGAATGAGAGGTTAATTCAAGGACTGAGACCTGAGCGTGCTAGAATGACCATGACCCATATCCATGATCCTTGTAACGTGGTGGTGGAGAGGGCCATTCGCCATGAAGAGATGCTGGTTGGTTGTGCTAGAGAGAAGCTAGTTGAATCCCAAGGTCCTCAGGGAAAGAAGAGGAAAATCTTTAAGAAGAAGGGATCCCGGAAAAGGGATGCTGCCAAGAAAGCAAAGGCTGATTTAGTGTGCTTCAAGTGTGACAAGAAGGGTCATTATGCTCATGAGTGCCGGTCAGGCAAGGGGAAGAAGGCTGCAGATAAGAAGAATGTGAAGTGCTTTAACTATGATCAAGTTGGGCATTACAAGAACCAGTGTCCAGAGCCAGTCAGGGCGGACAAAGGAAAGGTCTTTACTGTTGGATCATCAGCTAAGCCTACTGCAGCTAATAAAGGAAAGACTGTGATGGAAGGTATGTTTTTGATTCAGAGTATACCAGTTAGGATACTATTTGCTACCGGTGCATCACATTCATTTATATCACAATATTTGGTTGATGGGTTATGCTTAGAACCCACATACCCTGTTACTTCCTTAAGGGTTGTGAATCCAATAGGAGGGTATGCAACTCTGCGGATGAGATGTGATCAGTTAGAACTTGACTTGTTAGGTCATATGTTTATATGAATTCTGCATGTTTTTGATTTCATAGATTTTGGAATCCTTTTGGGTATGGATTGGTTGAGAAGGTATGAGGCCAGGATATTTTGCCAGGATGGGGAGATATCACTAAGACACCATAATAGTCATAACTGAATTATATTCTCAATAGAGAATTCTGACCAGAGTATTTGTGCTTTGTTAAGTGCAATGTAAGTGGGAGAAGATCTAAGTCAGATTCGAATAGCAAGAGAGTTTTTAGATGTCTTTGAGCTAGTCATAAGACTACCACCGAAACGAGCTGTTGAGTTTCAGATAGATCTTGTACCAGGAGCTGAACCTATGAGTAGACCACCTAGTAGTATGACACCGACCGAGATGAAGGAATTGAAGGTGCAGCTAGTGGATCTAGAAGGAAGTAATTTTATTAGACCAAGCAGTTCGTCTTGGAGAGCGGCCGCGGTATTCGTGAAGAAACCAGATGAGTTGTTGAGGATGTGTATCGACTATCGTAAGTTGAACGAAAAGACGATAAAGAATAAGTATCCTTTGCCGAGAATTGCTGATCTATTTGATCAGTTAAGTGGAGCCAGTGTGTTCCTAATTGGATTTGGCGATGGGGTTCCATCAGTGAAGAGTGGCAGAGGACAGTATTCCTTTGACAGCATTTCAGACTAGGTATGGTTCATATGAGTGGTTAGTGATGCCATTCAGGTTGACGAATGCACCTGCTTTCTTTTTGGATTTGATGAACCGAGTCTTCCGAGAGTATTTGGATAGATTCGTGTTAGTGTTTATAGATGACATTTTGGTATACTCTAAGGATGAGAGGGAGCATGAAGATCATCTTAGAGTTGTGCTTGAGACGCCGAGGCAGAATCAGCTAAAGGTGAAGTTTTCCAAGTGTCATTTTTGGAAGAAAGAGGTTAAGTTTCTTGGTCACTTGGTTTCAAAGAAAGGATTGTCCGTCAATACAAATAAGATCGAAGCTGTTAATAATTGGAAGAGACCAGAGACGGTGACCGAGATCAGAAGTTTTCTTGGACTTGCTGGCTACTACCGGAAATTCATCAAGGATTCTCGCAGATTGCAGCACCTTTGATTAAGCTTATCAGGAATGAGGTGAAGTTTGTTTGGTCCGACAAATGTGAGGAAGCATTCCTTAAGTTAAAGCATTTTTTAACCAATGCATCAGTGCTGGTAGTTCCAGATGGAAACCAAGGGCTGGTAGAATATACTGATTCATGTGGGACTGGATTGGGAGTTGTGTTGATGTAGAAGGGTAGAGTGATTGCCTACGCTTCACGACAGCTTAGACCGCATGAAGTGAGATTTCCTACTCATGATTTGGGGTTGGCTATGGTGCCTTGAATATTTGGAGGCATTATCTCTTGGTGGAGAGATTTGAGTTTTATGCCGATCATAAGTCTTTAAGATATTTATTCTCTCAAAAGAAGTTGAATATGAGACAACGGAGGTGGCTGAAGTATTTGGCTGCTTATGATTTTGGTATAGAATATACCCTAGGGAAAGGTAATAAAGTAGCGGATGCTCTTAGCAGAAGACATCAGAATGTGGTGTTGGCTATTTTGGCAAAATGGAAGGATCTAGAAGCTTTGGCCAGTTGTGGTGTGCAGTTAAGATCGACTGCTAGTTTTAGTCAGAGTACTACCATGTTATCCTATTTAGAAGTTCGACCAGTGTTGATCAAGAGAATCGCTTTTAAGTAGAAAGAGGATCCATTATTAGCTGAGAAGATCAAAAATCTTGAGGTTGGAACTGAGATCGATGATTTGAAAGGCTTTTGTCTTGACCAGAGAGGATGGTTGAGAAAGAAGAGACGATTATGTGTTCTAGATGTTAGAACTTGAGGAAAGAAGTTCTTGGGAATGTCATCAATCCAATTTTACGATTCATCCTAAAGGGACCAAGATGTATTAAGATATGAAGAGGAGCTTCTATTGGGAAGGCATGAAGAGGGATGTTGGCTTGTAGGTTAGGCAGTGTGCAAACTGTCAACAAGTGAAAGCTGAATATTTGAAACCAAGTGGGTAGCTTCAGCCTTTAGAGATTCCAGTTTGGAAATGGGATTCGATATCCATGGATTTTATTGACGGGTTGCCAAGGTCAAATAGAGGAAATGAAAGTATATGGGTCATAGTGGATAGATTGACCAAGAGTGCCCATTTCATTCCAGTCAAGTCAACTAGAACGGCACCTGTATTGGCGAAGTTGTTCATGAAAAACATAGTTAGACTACATGGAGTTCCTAGTAGCATAGTTAGTGACAAAGATGCTTTATTCACTAGCGAATTCTGGAAGAGTCTCCGGATGTGTTAGGCACTAAGATCAAGATGAGTACTGCATATAACACTTAGACGGATGGGCAGGTAAAGAGAGTCAATAAGGTACTCGAGGATTTGTTGAGAGCTTGTGTGTTGGATTTTGGTGGATTTTGGGAGGATCACCTACATTTGGTTGAGTTTTCCTATAATAGTAATTATCAAACTAGTATAGAAATGGCGCCTTTTGAAGCTTTGTATGGAAGGCCATGCAAATCACCAGTATGTTGGTCGGAGATTAGAGATAGATTGGTCTTAGGTCCAAATTTGGTTAGGGAGGCGTCAGAGAAGATTGAGTTGATCCAAGAAAGAATGAAGGAAGCTCAATCGAGACAGAAGAGTTACGTAGATAAGAGGCGTAAAGACCTAGAGTTCTCAGTTGGAGACAAGGTTTTCATTAAGGTATCGCCGATGAAGGGTGCGGTACGGTTTGGGAAGTCAGGGAAACAGGCACCAAGATATGTTGGTCTATTCTAGATTATAGAAAGGATTGGAAAGCTCTCCTATAGAGTAGAGTTGCCGAGCAGTATGGCAGATGTGCATAATGTATTTCATGTGTCTCATCTTCGCAAGTATGTGCATGATCTAGAGGCTACTATTCCTCCGACAGGGTAGGAAGATCTAGTAGTAGAGCCTAATTTGACTTTTGTTAGACAACTAGTTTGGGTTGCTGCAAGAGATGAGAAAAGATTAAGGAACAAGACAGTCAAGTTGGTGAAAGTTCAGTGGAGCGACAAACAAAAGGACTATACTTGGGAGACAGAGGACAGGATTCAACATACTTTTCCTCATCTGCTTTGAGGGTATGTCTATATTAGGTTTATATAGATATTAGCTAGTCAGGTAGACTAATATTGTCGTTTGGAGTCGTTATAGATAATTGCTATGTTTAGTATTTAATCCTTACTGAATTTCGAGGATGAAATTCTTTAGGAGGGGAGCCTGTAACACCCCTAATTTTTGATAACATTATTTAGGAGATTTAACTAGATAAATTAAATAGAATAATATAAATGTTAAGTGATAAGGGGGTTGAGATTTGAACAAATCTAATTAAGGCTGTGCTTAATAAAATAATTAAATGGGCTTAAGAATGGGTTATAAGTTAATTAATCTACATAAGGCCGGTATATTGGGTATTTTCCGCACATAACCCTTAACCCCTATATATTTTCGTTCCTACTATATTATTTCCCATTTATGTCATTTTGAAAACAAAAGATAAGAAAGGGATCTGGTCATTAACAAGAGGAATTCAATTAAAAGCTAGAGATTCAAGCTTAGGGGAAATCAATCTCAATCCAATCTCCTTATCTAAATCAAGGTGAATAATAATTCCATCTCTATTTTGTTTTGTCATCATATGTTTTCGGATTTAAGGGTAAATTTGTTTTTATGGTGAATTGGATGATGATATGCTTGAATATTAATTTGTTTAATTTAAACAAGATTGTTTAAATGGGAATACACACGGTTTTAGGGAGAAACCGATTTATGTTGATGTTTAAATGCCATGAAATTTTTTTATGTTATGTAAAACATGATTTTGGAGTTGGTTTTAACTTTGATAATTTTCCAAGCTATGGAAAGATGGTTATGAATTTTCAAAGGAAAATATGGTTATTTGGGGTTATAAATTTATTTTGGAAAATATATTAAGAATTTGGGTCTGAAATTTTGATATGTTAGATAACATGATTAAAATGAATTTCTAGAATTTTTGGGGATTTTTCCAAAGTGATTTGCTATGCAAATTAAATTATTTTAGAAGAGGGACTTCTTTGCAATATTGATTTTGCTCAATTGAAGGGCCTATTTGAATAACTTAACCATGGTTTAGATCTGAAATTAGTGGCAGTTATTTGGTAAAGAATTTGAATAGTTAAGGTAACCAATCTTCTGTTTACACGTGGTAGGTTAGTTAGAAAAGGGTTTGCTTTAAAGAGTATTAAAACAGATTTACTCAGAAAAGTTGGTTTCGCCTAATTTAGAAGTACCTTTCGACTCAGAACTTCTGCCTTCAACCCTGTCAAAACCTACTAATCCGAAACCAATATACAAGGTATCACAAAGATGGTATGAAGTGGATAGGAGAAAGGGGGAAGGTTAGGTGTTGAAAGCAAGGCTTTCGAAGGGGTCGATACCTTGATTTGTTTTAAAGAGAAGCGTCTGCCTTTGTTTTATTTAAGCCTTCGAAGGAGTTGAAGCATATGTTTTTGAAAGAGTTTTTAAAAGCTTTCTAAGGGGTTTCCATCAACTTATGTTTGCTTACGAATGAGTTCTTTACTTATGAAATAATGCTTTTGAAAGAAGGGGTTCTGACCTAGTCGAAGCTCTACTATAGTTCTTTAGCCTTTCGATGGTATTGAAGTCATCAATGCTTTCAAAAGGTAGTGTTCGTTATTAAAGATGTTATAAGCTACTTCCTAAATGCTTTTGAAAGGGTCGAAGGGTTTCGAAGGTAATGGCTTCGAAAGGGGTTTTGACGCTATCCTTCAATGTTTAGTTTAAATGGTTTGAAGCTTTTGAAAGAGATGGTGCCGATGCCATCATGTTTTCTCCAATATTTTTATATGATAAAGGATGATTTCGAAAAAGATGCTTTCACCTAGATACACTTTGACACAAATAATATTTTAAGTATAAACCCAATGGTTTCGAAAGAGGGACTTTCATTTGTTTCGGAAGGGTTACTTCCAATCGTTTCGAAAGATGGACTTTCAATGGTTTCGGAAGGGTTACTTCCAATAGTTTCGAAAGGGGTACTTTCAATGGTTTCGAAGCTATGCTTCTAAATGTTATTAAGAAATACTTACATTTGAAAGGTTTTGAAAGAGAAGTTTTAAAGTGTTTAAAATGCAGGGACCTAATGTTTTGAAAAGAGATTTATATGCTTTCGAAGGGGGCTATCCAATGAAGTCGAAGGCAAGGTTTTGAAGGTTTCGACAACCTTAGTTTTCAAAGCATATAACCCAGTCTCATTTTTGAAAGAGAATCATGGCATAATTAAATAAAGTGTTTTGAAAAGGAGTTTTTGAAGAAGTTTTCTTTGATTAAAATGGTTAAAGGGTTTAACCAAGTTATTATGTATGCCTCTTTATATATGAATATATTCACAATGTTTTGGACCCATAACTGAACTTTGGGGAAGGGCAGAATAACCAGCTAGGTTGTCCAAGTAGTGAATATAAATTAAGTTAACTCCTGAATGAGTAGAATTGCATCCAGGCGATCAGGAAGACCTGAATATAGGATGCTAAATTATAAAGAAAGATATTGGCACAGGCCAATTGGTTCTCAGTAAACCCATGAAAATTGTGTATAGGAAAAGATATTGGCAGGAGCCAATAGGTTCATGGTTAGCCCATAAAAACTATGTATAAAGGAAGATGTCAGAAAGACAAGTTCATAGTAAGCCCATGAAAACTATGATTTGATACTGGCAGGGGCCAGTAGGTTTGTAGTTAGCCCATGAAAACTATATCCGGATTAAGATATTGAAGATGTCAATAGGTTCCTAGTCAGCCCATGAAAACCAGGGTAAGAAGTAAAGATATTGAAGTCACCAATAGGTTCCTAGTCAATCCATGAAAACTAGGATAAGAGTAAAGATATTGGAGTTACCAATAGGTTCATAGTGATCCCATGAGAACTATGTAATTGGACAGGGAGTCCTTAAATATTTTATTGGTTATTAGTCAGCCCATGAAAACTATTAGGTTAATAGTAATCCTAAAAATTATAATTGTGACAGTTAGTCAAAAATGAATGAGGATGGGTAATCCAGAATTGATTCATTTGTTTTTCATATCATATTATATTGTTTTGAATTGTTTTAACCATTGTGGATGCAGGAGCACAATATATGGTTTTATAAAGGTTTTAAGATACTAATGAGGGGAAACCCGTTCCACTAAGTGGCGTGATCTCGCTAGATATATAAATGATTTAAGATTGTAGATTATTATTCATATCAGCCTTTATGTCTGACTCGAAGTTTATGTTTTCCCCTTAAACTCTCGGGTACTCAATTGATTTTGAGTAGTTTGAGATTTGTGGTGTTCAGGTACCTTTTTAGACAAATAAGCTTCCGGAGACGTTCATGAGGCATGATATCTATTTAGAATTCTATTTTCTTTTGATTCCACTGTGTTATTTGTAATGGCAAAGTTGTTAAATTGCCTATATATACTCTGATCATCCAAGGGGGCATCTTCATATGTTGCTCTTGGTGTATCTTGTAATAAATATTTTTGTTTGAACGTGATTTACGATTATGGGATTATGTAATGAATTGGAAATGATTTGACATGGAATGTGATCTTGTTTGAAGTTTAATTTTTTTTCATATTCATGTGTTTCTATGTATTAATGAATCTAACACTGCCGTATTTGGTCGCCGAAGATTAATAACTAGTGATGGTTGTAGTATCCGTAGCCCTTAGTTTTGGGCCTCCAAGTAGGGGATGTTACAATATTTTTCCTATTCTTAAGCCCACCATCTTAAAGATATATTTTTTGAATGGATTTGTGGGGATATTTTATAGCAAATTAAGGCCTAGAGGAGCTCTTGCTATGCTTATAAATACATAGGGACATCACAATAAGAATGGGTCGATTCCTCTATGCTAGACTCTACCTAATCTTCATTTCTTCTCAAGTTCTACTAAAAGCTATCCAGATCAGATCTAAAGATCATTGTACTTGTTAGTATTGTTATAGAATTTAAATAATAAAAGATTAAAGTGGACTAGGCCAGAGATTTGACAACCACTATAAAAATTATGTTATTTCTACTCTTTTTCTTCTCGATTTTGCATAATTTTTTCGTAAAATCGTTAGATATTGCTTTCCTAATGTTTTCCTACTATTATTCACCAATATTACGTCATAGATGCAGTAGAGGACCTGAGCGCAAATTTACAGCCGTATGAGAATGAACCAGATGGTCCCTATATAGTCAATTCATGAAGCATGAGGCACAGGGAAACCTTTAATTAAAGATGTGTCGAGCCCTATGGGTTTCAACTGAATCTGGATGATCATATAGCTGAGATGATATAACATTCACTTCGACGAGGAGGCCTAGACCAAAATTTGGAGGATATGGATTGAAGCCCATTCACTTAAACATCTAATACGCTAGGAACCCTCCTGATTTTAAACTACCTACATTGGAGTCATATAATGGATAAATTGATCCTACTATACATTTGATGAGTTACATCCAACACATGGGAGTATTGGGAGCTATAGATGAAGTAATGGGTCATTTCTTTCCATTATATTAAACTATTTGGCTGCCATGTGGTTTCACCAACTTGATAATGGATCCACTAGTACTAGGGGCAGAATTAGCTGAAAACTTTATGAACCAGTTTAGGATTCATATTTTTTGACCAAGGAGCATGATGTCACTATCAAATATGAAACAAACAGAGAAGAAATCATTGCAAAGTTATTTAACTAGGTCAAATGCATTAGTCGCTATTGTTCACAAATAAGATACATCGATGGTTCTTATAGAGGTTACTGTAATAGGTGATAATCAAACCAAGTTTGAGAAGTCATTGATGAGGGATTCGCCGGTAGATTTAGCAAGTTTCTATTATCAAGTTGAAAGTTATTTATGAAAGTCTATAGGATCTTATATAATGCAACTTATATACTAATGTAAAAGTATATACTAATAATTATACTAAGTAGAGTAAATTAACAGAGTATAAATAAGAGAGGTAATAAAAGCGAGCACACCAGATATTTTATACTGGTTCGGACTTCCCGTCCTACATCTAGTCCCGAAGCTCCCGTTCGATATTTCCTTTAACCAAATAACCCTCACTTCGCCCGAAGGAATAGATTAATACAAAAGTATTTCTCTTACAATATTGTGTTCCAAATAACACAGCTTTGACTAATAGTACAATTCTTCCTATGATCTCATTTGAGTTTGTGAATGTGAATACTTTGAGTTGTAGGAGGTGGTTTAACCAAAATGATATTTTGCTTACGATAGATTGAGAATATGTAAGCAAGAGATGTACAAATATGTAAATAGAGAGTATTAAGAAATTAAGAGAATAGTTAATCGTTAATCTCAATCTTTGTAGTTTATAGGATTAAAGAGATGCAGATGAGGAGTTGTTACTGTTAGATAAACTCTATTCAAATTAATGGTTGCAGCCTTTTGAGGAAGAGATGAGTTTATCCAATAAAAAAGAAGCAACTATTTAGAATATAGCAGTTCTCCATGATGCTAGCTACTTGCCCTCCAAATTTCATGCCATTTGGATGCATAGACGTTGAGATATTGATTGCTGTATGCATGAATGCACCTGAACCTTGATAGATGCCGACCCCTTTTGCTCGAGAATGCCGACCCCTCTTCAGTGAAGCCCGCCGATCCCTCTTGCTTTGGTATGTCGACCCCAATTCACTAACCCATGCCGAACCCTCCATAGAAGCCAACCCCTAACAATCCTTCTATATTGAAGCAAGCTGATCCCTCTTGCTTAGGTATGCCGGTCCCTCTTCATTAACCCATGTCGAACCATTCATAGAAACCAACCCCTACCAATCCCTCTATATTGAAGCATGTCGATCCCTTGCTTGTCCAAGCTATTGAAGTATACTGATCCCTTCCATTTGCTAAGCTATACTCCATACTTCGAACATTCTGCCTAGCATATCTTTCAATTCCATTCAACCTCGACTTCATGTAACGATCTGTACCTGATTTCTGGGCCCTACAATCGTCGCTCTGCACTCATCGGCCTTGATAATTGTGACGTCTGTTGGGTTAAATCCGCCATTGTATTGCCTTGGAAAAAGGTGGGTTAACACTTTTTCCCCAAAAACATGCCTTGCAATAGGAAGGCATGTTTTGAATTGCCATAAATCCAAAATCTGAAGTCCATAATCCATTGATTGTCATATTATCCAATCCAGAATCCAATCCATTGCCAATCCAATTCCTTGATCTCTTTGGATAATTAGCAAAATCCATGACTGTTCTGAGTTGATATCCAATTTCGAATCCATTCTAAATTCATTAACCAAATCCACGATCTCTCCGTATTGTTTTATCCAAATCCGAGACCGCTTCGAGTCCATATCCAAATCTATAGACCTCTCTGGGTCGTTAGCCTATTCCAAATCGTTGATTGCTCTGGAACCTTGCTGAGCATAATCCATACTCGATGACCTGAGTAGGTCGATCCATCATGTTCGAGCGAAGCGACTTACTCCTTGCCAGGCATAGTCCATACCCGACGACCTATTTTGTTCATCACATTATTGCGGATCTAAGTGTTTTGAGATTCATTGGTTATGGTGGTTTATCTCTATCTCAGAGCATGTCTAGAGACCGTCCTCGATGCCGTACATGTGTAAGTGACTTAGCCATTTTATTGTAGAGTTGATTATTAGTTATTTAGTTCATGCCATCCCGATCGAGAGATGATGACCTGAGTCCTTAAGCCGAGTTCGCTCCAATTTGCGACGGATGATTGCTGTTGTTGTTCCATCATTGCTACCCATTTCCATACAAAGCCATCCAAATCCATGTCCCCAGTTCCATGGGAGTAGTGCCGATCCATTTTGCTTGGCCGGGGTTGGCCCTTAGTTGCTCTTATCCATATCAAGCTAGCTAGTTTCCACTCCAAGTCTTGGATTTCAATTTCCAGCTATTCTAGCATCCATTAGTGGTCTCCAATCATCATTTCCATCCCGCCCCTCGAGTCTACGAGGGAATTATTGAATGTATCTCTAGATGAGCATCCATATTCTGATTCGCACCAAGCTCCATGGGATCGATCGTAGCTCCTCCAGCATCATGATCAACCAGACCCGGGGGCATGCCCTAGCCTTTGGGGATCGGTACCGAACCCTCTGGAGGGATTGATGCCGATCCCTCTAGGATGGCAGGGGACTGCCCCCGGCTATTCTGTTCTATTCTTTTGTCCATTATCTCTATTTCCATGCTCCCGGTTTTGATTTCGAGCAATTCCTACTGCTTTAACTCCTTGATTCTATGATCTAGCTTGTCTAATCTATTGGAATAAATTCTACATCATCTCATCCTGTCTTTTCAACATCCTCTCCTGCATAACATCCATCATTGTTTCCATTTCATCCCTAGTGATGTAGATAGATGTTTGACTAGCTCCAGCTCCTAAGGAAGCCTCTTGACTCCCTCCATGGTGGCTCCTTTTTGGTTGCACTCTCCTTGTTGATTGCCTAGCCATTACTTCCTATCTACAAGTATCTAAGCTTCAAAATCTGAGCTCCTAGCTTCCAAATCCGCTTATGCAAGTCTTCTCAGTGAAAGCACCAAAATGTTGATGTCAAAATTGACCACCAACACCCAGTTGTATGAAAGCACCAATATCCAATCCAATCATAGAAAAATGAAGAGAAATAAATGAAGAACAAAATTAAAACTATTAGAAAGAAAACAAATAGAGACACAGGTTTATAGTGGTTCGACAAACTCCATCCTTCGTCCACTCCAAAGATTTTCCTTTTATTAGTTTATACTGCTAATTACAGTTACACATCATTGAAATTCAAGAATAAAAATGGCAGAGTATAGCCAAGGTAGAAGATGAAGAGGAGTAGAATGAAGATCCCTTTTCTGAAGCCATGTCTACTGTATCTATAGGAGAAGACGTGCACAGATCGGGCTGAAATTTTGATAGAAGGTTCGGCAGACCAAAATGAGGCCACCTAAAAATTTCCAAGCACATTGGGGCCCACAATAGGGATTGGTACCAATCCCTATTTTGGTTTCCAAATAGGGTGCGATCCCTTTGGATGGTTCTCCATGATGCTAGCTACTTGCCCTCCAAATTTCATGCCATTTGGATGTGTAGACATTGAGATATTGATTGTTGTATGCATGAATGCACTTGAACCTTGATAGATGCCGTCCCCTCTTGCTCGAGAATGCCGACCCCTCCTCAGTGAAGCCTGTAGATCCCTCTTGCTTAGGTATGACGACCCCTATTTATTAACCCATGCAGAACCCTCCATAGAAGCCAACTCCTACCGATCCTTTTATATTGAAGCATGCTGATCCCTCTTGCTTTGGTATGTCGACCCCTCTTCATTAACCCATGCCGAACCCTCCATAGAAACCAACCCTTACCGATCCCTCTATATTGAAGCATGTCGATCCATTGCTTGTCAAGCTATTGAAGTATACTGATCCCTCTAGATTGAGCATGCCAATCCCTTCCATTTGCTAAGCTATACTCCATACTTCGAACATTCTGCCTTGTATATCTTTCAATTCCATTCAACCCCGACTTCATGTAATCGTCTGTACCTGATTTTTGGGCCCTACA
This sequence comes from Allium fistulosum, assembly GCA_030737815.1. NCBI lineage: Eukaryota > Viridiplantae > Streptophyta > Magnoliopsida > Asparagales > Amaryllidaceae > Allium > Allium fistulosum. Next base: position 699,491,383 of record CM060904.1, read on the forward strand.
ATCGTCACTCTGCACTCATTGGCCTTGATAATCGTGGTGTCTGTTGGGTTAAATTCGCCACTGCCTTACCAAAAGGTGGGTTAACATGTTATGATTTATTAAACATACTTGAGTCGGTCCGAATGAATCTAGATGGAGTAGTTCAAGAGATTGCTTTGTGGAAATTTCCTTTTTAGATTTAAAAGAACTTTTCTTTGATTACCAAATTGACAAGCGTCACATAGGTTTTTAACTTTGTAGTTGATTTTTGGTAATCCTCTAACTAACTCATTTTTAGCTAGTTTGTTGATATTCTTAAAATTTATGTGACAAAAACGTTTGTGCCATAACCATGGATCATCATGAAATGCGGCTAAGCATAAATTAGTGTTGTTTTTGACATTCGTATTTAAAACATTTATGTTTCGATTTCTAAATCCTTCAAAAAATAGATTTTTATTGTGGTCAAAGATATTGCATTTGTTTTTCTCGAAATCAATTTTAAATCCTTTATCACATAACTGACTTATACTTAATAAGTTATGTTTCAAATTTTCTACCAATAAAACATTAGTAATAAAAAGAGAATTAGAAATACTGATATTGATGATTCTCCAATGCCAATGACAAATCCTTTTGAATTATCTCTGAATGTCATAGTGCCAACATCGATATATGTTATATTGGTAACCTATGAGCATTTCTAGTCATATGCTTGGAGCAACCACTATTAAATATCCATTTATCTTTACTTTTTATTTTAATATTGGGTACTTTCAAAAGAAGAAAATTTAGTTGGTACACACATTCTTTGTTTAGGGTCGTACATGTTAGTGGAAGAAGATAGCCATATCCACGGGGATTTGGTACCTTTAGAAATGTAATTAATGTTATATACAACTTTCTTTAAATATTCATCAACATACTTTTGTCTAATTAGTTTAATATTTGTTTTAGGAATCCATATTTTGACTATATTTGTGTATGAATTCTTAATCTTAGTTTCTAACTTTGGGTTTTTTAATTTGGTGTATAATGTGCTATAATTCTTTGATTTTTGTTTGCTTTTAAAACCCAATCCATTTCGATTTGCAGATGGTTTAGATATTTTAATCAACTTTTCTAAATTTTGCTTTCCTTTGTTGAATTTTGTCACATTATTTGTTAATTTATCTAACTTACTTTTAAGATCACAAATTTCTATATTGCTAGAATCTAAACTTGCTTATAATGCTAGTTTTCCTTTTCAAGATTAACCTTTTCTAACTTATAATTTTCTAAATCATGTAATAAGATGTCATTTTGATATAATAATGTTGCACATTTTTTTAAGTAATTTCTAATTCTTCTTCTAAGATTGTTTTCTCATCTTTTAATAATCTAATTTCTAATTTTGCTCTAGTTAACTTTCCTATATATTCCTTATTTAATTTTTTTAATTCTCTATATTTATCATCTAATTCAATGCTAATTTCCATTATTTCATCATAAGTAAGTTCAGGACGTACCTCATCAGTGTTAGCCATAAAACACACATTCACTTGTTTCGAATCGCTTTCACTATCAATGTCAGATGAAGAAGATGAATCCAAATCGTCCCATGTTACTTGAAAAGTTCTTTTCTTTTTCTTGAATTTTTCAAACTTTCTTTTCTTTTTATCATTATTGAGCTGTAGACAATCCTTCTTCATGTAGACAAAATTTTCACACTAATAGCATTTAATCGATGTTTGATATGAGGAGTTTGGTTTGCCACCATTTTGAAATCTGGTCATCTTCTTGAACTTCTTGAATTTGCTGTAGTTTTTGGCAATGAAAACAATCTCATCTTCGTCTAAGTCCGAGTCTTTGTTACTCGCTTGGAATGCTATGTCTTTCTTTTCATGATTCTGATCCTTTCTAGCCTGCAAGTTAGCTTCATACGACATCAGATTTCTTATTAGCTCTTTGACTTTGAGTTGATAAAGATTATTAGCTTCTTCGATGACTAAAACTTTTCTTTTCCATTCATTTGTCAAAGAGTTTAAAATCCATTTGACTAAATCAAAATCTTTGAATTTGATTCTAAGTGCCATGAGATCGTGTTGAATAGTTCGAAATCTAACCTACATATCAATAATTGATTTACTTGCTTTCATTTTGAAAGATGAAAATTGATTTTGTAAAATCGAGATTTTAGTTTGCTTGACTTTAGTTGTGCCTTCATGTGTGACTTTAAAGTGCGCCATATATCATATGCAGTGGTGCAAAGCATGACACATGAAAACTCATTTTTGTCAAATGAGCAAAACAATACATTAATAACTTTGCCATTGTTAGATACCGCTGCTTTTTGTGCAACAGTCCAAGTGTTAATGTCGGTGTTAGGAGCTTCATATTTGTTTTGAGCTTCTAGCCACATTTCTAATCTATTTGCTTCCATAAAAATTCTCATACGAGTTGATCATTAAGTATAGTTAGAACCAGCAAACAGTGGAGGATGAGCAGTTGATTGACCTTCTTGAAAAGTGCTCGCCATATTAATGAATTTTCAACTACGTGTTACTATAGATTGAAATGACCTTGCTCCAATACCAAATGAAAGTCTATAGGATCTTATATAATGCAACTTATATACTAATGTGAGAGTATATAGTAATAATTATACTAAGTAGAGTAAATTAACAGAGTATAAATAAGGTAGATAATAAAAGCGAGCAAACCAGATATCTTATACTAGTTCAGACCTCCCGTCCTACGTCCAGTTCTGAAGCTTCCCTTTGGTATTTCCATTAATAAAATAACCCTCAATTTGTCTGGAGGAATAGGCTAATACAAAAATATTTCTTTGACAATCTTGTATTCCAAATAACACAGATTTCGACTAATAGTACAATTCTTCCTATGATCTCCTTTGAGTATGTGAATGTGAATACTTTGAGTTGCAGGAAATGGTTTAACCAAAATGATATTTTGGTTATGATAGATTGCGAATATGTAAGCAAGAGATGCAAAAATATGTAAATAGAGAGTATTAAGAAATTAAGAGAATAGTTAATCGTTAATCTCAATCTTTGTAGTATTTATAAGATTAAAGAGATGTAGATGAGGTGTTGTTACTATTAGATAAACTCTATTCAAGTTAATGCTTGCAACCTTTTGACGAAGAGATGAGTTTATCTAACGAAAAAGAAGCAACTATTCATAATATAGCAGTTGCCAGATGACAGACATTTGTGGGAAAACCATAGACCTCTGTGGCTTTAGGAATTAAATTCCTGAGTATTCTCACAGATGTCTGTGGCAGGCATTTTAGTATTTCAATGCTTTTTAATGTCAATTTTGTGTATATGAATTCGTGTGTGCATATATACTCAAGGAGACTTTACAGTGTTTATCTAAAACTCTTAATACACTAATATGACCTTGCTAATAATAGTATGGTCCATAAATCTCTATTTGTCTTCAAGTCCTAATATCTTTGAGCTTGACGATCTCTTGTAGTATATACCTATAATCTTGATAAAATATATAATATACGTGATTGCATAGTTGTTGTCGTTGAAACCATAAAATGGAGGTTTTAACAATTTATGCTAGGAAGATGTAGAAGCTGAAAGTGTTAAAGTTAATACAATCGAGCATAGAGAACCTAAGGTAGGTTCCAAGAAGGATAAAACAAATAGGAAAGCCGATGATGGTCTTCGAGCTTCAAAGTGCCTAAGAAGAGAATCGAAGTTTTCTTCTTAGACCGACTTAACTGAGACTTAGGTAGAATTTACCTCAAAAATAGAGGGAAGGTCCAATACCAAAAACTGCTTGGAGGGAGCCTACAAAATAGAGGAGGAAGACTAGGAAATTCTATTTTGTTCCATGAGTTGGATGGACATGAGACAAATAATGGGAGACGTTTCCAAGGTCTGATCAAGTAATAAGTCTAGAGCATCTAATTATAGCAATATATGAGGAATCCAATAGTAGTAGGACAAATTGCCATGGTGCCACAGACACAACAACTTACTATGATGGATGACCTTAGTCGTAGTGGTTAATATTGACATCATATGGTTATCCTATGATCTAATTGGACTGAAATAAGGTTTATTTTTCAATTCACTTCACTTTTTCTTTATATAAAATATAACATTCTGCTCCAAGGCCGCCTATACATGCGCATGATCTTGATCTATCCCATAGGCAGACCCTAAATGTGTGCCCGAGGGAAACATTGATTGGACTATTTATTTAGGTTTCAGTTTGATGCAATTTGATTTATATGCAATAAGGTTGTTTAATCAATCAGATGATTGATATCATTTTAGATTTGTTGGTAATGGTCTTAATAAGGTACGGCATTTGATATGTATTTGAGTATAATACCGACATGGCTATTAATTGAACTAGATTATCCCTTATATTTAACATCTAAATCGGTATATTACGGTTCCCTCGATTGGAAAGATAAGGCGATAAACTATGAAATACAAGACCCTCGCCGAAGAGTGGGTGGATGGAATGTATAGTATATCGAGTCCCATCATTGAAGAGTGAGTTGATGGACTCCTATTAAATACCGATTCCCCTCATCGAAGAGTAAGTGGATGGGCTCAGTACAGATTAAAATCTTCTTAACCAGAGGGATTAAAACTTCACTTCATGGTATGAACACCTCCATATTAGGAACGACTTGATTATGATTATTTAATGGTAGATAAGTTGTAACATCCCTAATTTTGAGTAACATTATTTAGGATATTTAATTAGACAAATTAAATAAAATAATGTATTGGGATAAGGAGAATGAGATTTGATAACTAAATAGGTCGTGCCTTAATTAATGAACTAATAAGAATGTTTAAAACTTAAACAAGAAGGTGAATTAATGTGAGGGATAAAATAGGAATAAGCCTTATTGCCTAACATAAACCCTTCTCCCCCTTTTTCCTTATTCCATTTCATTCGTACAAACCAAAGTAAAGACAAGGTTAGCCATTGCTAGGAGAAACCAAGAGAAGAAAGCTAAGGTGATGTAGCCCAGAAGGATGCCCAGAATGATGAAGGGTTAGGTCGCGTACGACCTAACAAAGCTTTTAAGTCGTTACTGGTTGATGAAGCAAAAACTGGTAAAGTGTTAGGTCGCGAACGACCTAACAAGGTCTTTAGGTCGCACCAACGAGCTAACAAGGAAGCTAGCGAGTTAGCAGTGTGTGAGGATTGGCGGGGAGCTAAAGAGTTAGGTCGCGAGCGACCTAACGTATCTTTTAGGTCGCACCAACGACCTAGGGGAGAGCTACGACCTAACAGTCTGAAGAGAAAGGAGATACGACTTAACATGTTTTTAACTCATGAACGACTTAGCGAGTTAGAAGATAGGTCGTAGGAAAAACTTAACGAGTTAACTCGTGAACGACTTAGCGAGTTAGAAGATAGGTCGCAGGAAAAACTTAACGAGTTAACTCGTGTACGACTTAACGGGTTGGGAAATAGGTCGCTGGAACGTGCTAACAAAGTGCTACGACCTAACAAAACACGACCTATGCTAGGTCGCAGGAAACAGTCACGACTTAAAATAAGTCGATGGGTGATCTGGGGAGTTAAGTCGCGAGGACTTAGGTCGCAAGGCTTAGGTCGTGAAATTTCTGATGCCGCTTTTGACTTAGGTCGCAAAGCTCTGGATATCGTTGATTCTTCTGCGAGTTAATCCCTGCCATTGATTTCCTTAACTCGCTGATCTGGAATGCCGTATGATCTTAAGTCACTGAAGATTGTAGCCGTAGATTGTTATGCCGCTTTATCAGATGCCGTTCATTTGTTAAGTCGTTGAATAATGTAATTAGGTCGTTACCGACCTAAGTGAGTCGTTTGTCTTTGAGCCTGTTTGTTTTAGGTCGTTGTGTTGTACTTTAATGTGATAAGTCGCTGTGTTGTACATAGGTCGTCTCCGACCTTAGATAGGTCGTAAGTCGTCATCTATAGGTCGTTTCCGACCTAGGAGTTGTGAATTTTTTTGCATTGCGTGAGTTGTAGCCTATAAATAGGCATGTATGGTCATTTGTAAAAGGTTGTTGAATATTGAATAAAATTCTCTTTTGTTAGCTTTGTGCTTTCAATTTAAATTGGTAGTTGAGTGTAATCTCCTATCTCCTCTTTCGGATAATCGAGTGCGCTCGATTCAATGATTGTAAAAGCCGATTCGCGGAATCAAGTGCGCTTGATCAACGCTTGAAGAATTGAAGATCTTTGAACCCGGTATCGTGCGCGATCAACGAGTTTGGGATAGCTAGAATTCGGTATCTTCGGATCAACGAATTTGGGCATTTCAGTATCTTCCAATCCACCGATTACTACATTCACCGTTTTACATCGTTTTGATTAATCCGCTGCGTCAGTTTGGTATCAGAGCTTGTTCTAGCCAATCATAGCTAGATCGAGACTTGGAGCCTAATCATTTTTGAAGAGATTTGCCGAGCTCGAAGTGAAGAGTGGAGGTTGTTTATCACGGCCGAGAGTAAGAAGAGTTCATCATTGTTCGAAGTTGTTTGATCAAATTTGAATTGGAGGCCGAAGCTTTGTCCATCGTGTTCATCGCGATTTGCTACAAAGTGGAAGTTTTCGATCCGTTTCATTTTGGATCAAAGTCCGAATTGTGTTTGAATTTTGAAGTGTTGAAGTGTTTGTGAAAATTTAAAGTATGCCGCCAAGAAGAGCTAATCGTCACCAAAACGTAGAAGCTTTGTATCGAAGAGAAGAAGCTGATGAGATGGAGCAAAGAATCAATGAAAACTTTAGTGAAAAGCTTAACAAAGGAATTGGCTAGTTAGAGAAGCTTATGACGGAGATGAATCAAAATCGGAGAAGGGTTTCACCTGAATCTAACCATGGGGGTAGTAGAGTCTCGCCACATTCCAATCGAGACAGAAGTGTGGAAAATGATCAAGGGCGTGGGAGGAACGTGAATGATCGTGAACGGAGGAATGTAGATAGAAGGGATGGTGGTAGACGAGAAGGTAGTAGAGATGTGGGTGGACGAGATCGACAACGATATACATCTGATTTTGAAGAGGAGTATGATGGTGGTAGTGTTCGAGGACAAGGAAGAAATCACTCTGAGTATGATCACAAGGAGAAAGTAAGTCAGAAGAGATTGAAGAGCTGAAAACTTTATTATCTTTGAAAGAGTTTGTTAAGGAGGTTGAGGAAGAGCCTGAAGTGTTTTTGTTGATTGGGCGAGAAAGCAGTGAAGAGGTTGAAATACCAGAAGAAGTTAAACCAGTTTTGAAAGAATTTGACGATGTATTTCCAGAGGAGTTACCAACGGAGTTGCCACCATTGAGGGATATACAACATCAGATAGATCTTGTTCCAGGTGCTGTGTTGCCACATAGACCACATTATAGAATGAGTCCGAAGGAACATGAAGAGTTGCGGAGGCAGGTAGAGGAATTGCTTGAGCAAGGGCGTGTGCAGGAAAGTCTGAGTCCTTGTGCTGTACCAGCTTTATTGGTACCCAAGAAGGATGGGACGTGGAGGATGTGCACTGACAGTCGAGCATTGAATAAGATTACTGTGAGATATAGATTTCCAATGCCGAGGTTGGATGACTTGTTAGATCAAATAAGCGGAGCTACTATATTTTCGAAGATTGATTTGAAGAGCGGATATCATCAAATTCGTATCAGACCAGGAGATGAGTGGAAGACTGCTTTTAAAACCAGGGAGGGTCTATACGAATGGTTGGTCAAGCCATTTGGTTTATCCAATGCACCGAGTACTTTTATGAGGGTGATGAATCAGATTTTTCGACCGTTCATTGGGAAATTTGTGGTGGTGTATTTTGATGATATTCTGATTTACAGTGGGAGTCCAGAGGAACATTTAAATCATCTTAGAGAAGTGCTGATGGTATTGCGACAAGAACAATTTTATGCTGCAACGAAGAAATGCGTGTTCATGACGCATAGTGTGTTATTTTTGGGGTACGTTGTTTCAGAGAAGGGTATACAGGTGGACCAAAGTAAAATCGAAGCTATCCGAGATTGGCCGCAACCCAAGACGATAACGGAAGTGCGTAGTTTTCACGGGTTGGCTTCATTCTATCGAAGGTTCATTCCACACTTTAGTAGTGTAATGGCACCTGTGACTGATTGTATGAAGGGTAAACAGTTTGCATGGACGAAGGAAGCAGGAGTTGCTTTTGAACGAATCAAGGAGTTGTTGACGACAGCACCGATCCTAGCATTACCAGATTTTCAGTTATTGTTTGAATTACATACTGATGCGTCAAAGGTTGGGATTGGAGGAGTGTTGAGTCAAAGGGGTCGTCCTATTGCCTATTACAGTGAGAAGTTGTCAGGAGCGAAGATGCGATACAGTACATATGATGTGGAGTTTTATGCTGTTGTGCAAGCTATTAAACACTGGAGACATTATCTATTTCAGAAAGAGCTTGTTCTGTATACTGATCATGAAGCATTGAAGCATTTGCAAGGGCAAGATAAGATTTCAGCGAGACATGCATCGTGGATTGCATATCTGCAACAATTTACTTTCGTTGTGAAGCACAAATCAGGAGTGATGAATCGAGTGGTTGATGCTTTAAGTAGAAGGAGCCATTTGTTGACAACGATGAAAGTTGAGGTGACTGGTTTTGAATTATTGCCGGAACAGATTGCAGAAGACTCTTATTTTAAGAAATTTGTTGAAAGGGACAATGAAGGGAAGACTGATGAGTTTATGTTGGTTGATGGTTTTCTTTTTAAAGGAAGTCGATTGTGCATACCGGAGGGTAGTCTGAGAATGAAGATTATCAAGGAGTTACACGAAGAGGGACATGTTGGGAGAGACCGTACCTTACAGTTGATTTCACAGTCCTACTTTTGGCCATCGATGAGGAAAGAAGTAGAGAGGTTTGTGGAGCGTTGTCATATTTGTCAGGTTTCGAAAGGAACTGCTACTAATGCTGGTTTATATATGCCGTTACCCGTGCCTGTAAAACCATGGGTGGATATCAGTATGGACTTTGTGTTGGGGTTGCCAAGAACGCAGCGTGGTAATGATTCCATTTATGTGGTGGTTGACAGATTTTCGAAAATGGCACATTTTATTGCTTGTAAGAAGACGGCGGATGCTGTTCATGTTGCTCAGTTGTTTTTCAAGGAGATCTATCGACTTCATGGGTTGCCAGAATCTATTGTGTCGGATAGAGATACTCGGTTTCTGAGTCATTTTTGGTTAAGTTTGTGGAAAATGGTGGGAACGAAGCTGAAGTTTAGTAGTGCTTATCACCCGCAAACAGATGGACAGGCCGAGGTTGTGAACAGATCGTTGGGAAACTTGTTGAGGTGTATTGTTCAAGATAATATGAAGAGTTGGGATGTGAAATTATGCCAGGCAGAGTTTGCCCATAATCATGCTGTGAATCGAAGTACTGGGTTCAGTCCATTCCAGATTGTCTATTCGAGCTTACCGAAAGGACCGTTAGATTTAACAGTGATGCCACACTCAAAGGGGACAATTAAGAAAGCTGCTGATTTTGTTGAAGGGCTGACGGAATGTCATAAAATCGTTCAAGAACGATTAGAGAAAGCAAATGAGAAGTATAAACAATCTGCAGATTTGAAACGACGAAATGTTGAGTTTAATGAAGGAGATATGGTTTATGCAGTGTTAACAAAAGATCGTTTTCCAGTAGGCGCTTATAACAAGTTGAAAGCCAGGAAAATTGGTCCGGTGGAAGTTGTGAAGCGAATTAATGAAAATGCTTACAAATTGAAACTACCAGATGGTTTGTATACGTCTGACGTATTCAATGTCAAACACCTCGTACCATATCACGGGAATGAATTTGTTGTGGAGGAAGCAAGTACAAATTCGAGGTCGAATTTTTCTCAACCTGGGGAGGATGATGTAGCCCAGAAGGATGCCCAGAATGATGAAGGGTTAGGTCGCGTACGACCTAACAAAGCTTTTAAGTCGTTACTGGTTGATGAAGCAAAAACTGGTAAAGTGTTAGGTCGCGAACGACCTAACAAGGTCTTTAGGTCGCACCAACGAGCTAACAAGGAAGCTAGCGAGTTAGCAGTGTGTGAGGATTGGCGGGGAGCTGAAGAGTTAGGTCGCGAGCGACCTAACGTATCTTTTAGGTCGCACCAACGACCTAGGGGAGAGCTACGACCTAACAGTCTGAAGAGAAAGGAGATACGACTTAACATGTTTTTAACTCATGAACGACTTAGCGAGTTAGAAGATAGGTCGCAGGAAAAACTTAACGAGTTAACTCGTGAACGACTTAGCGAGTTAGAAGATAGGTCGCAGGAAAAACTTAACGAGTTAACTCGTGTACGACTTAACGGGTTGGGAAATAGGTCGCTGGAACGTGCTAATAAAGTGCTACGACCTAACAAAACACGACCTATGCTAGGTCGCAGGAAATAGTCACGACTTAAGATAAGTCGTTGGGTGATCTGGGGAGTTAAGTCGTGAGGACTTAGGTCGCAAGGCTTAGGTCGTGAAATTTCTGATGCCGCTTTTGACTTAGGTCGCAAAGCTCTGGATATCGTTGATTCTTCTGCGAGTTAATCCCTGCCATTGATTTCCTTAACTCGCTGATCTGGAATGCCGTATGATCTTAAGTCGCTGAAGATTGTAGCCGTAGATTGTTATGCCGCTTTATCAGATGCCGTTCATTTGTTAAGTCGTTGAATAATGTAATTAGGTCGTTACCGACCTAAGTGAGTCGTTTGTCTTTGAGCCTGTTTGTTTTAGGTCGTTGTGTTGTACTTTAATGTGATAAGTCGCTGTGTTGTACATAGGTCGTCGCCGACCTTAGATAGGTCGTAAGTCGTCATCTATAGGTCGTTTCCGACCTAGGAGTTGTGAATTTTTTTGCACTGCGTGAGTTGTAGCCTATAAATAGGCATGTATGGTCATTTGTAAAAGTTTGTTGAATATTGAATAAAATTCTCTTTTGTTAGCTTTGTGCTTTCAATTTAAATTGGTAGTTGAGTGTAATCTCCTATCTCCTCTTTCAGATAATCGAGTGCGCTCGATTCAACGATTGTAGAAGCCGATTCGCGGAATCAAGTGCGCTTGATCAACGCTTGAAGAATTGAAGATCTTTGAACCCGGTATCGTGCGCGATCAACGAGTTCGGGATAGCTAGAATTCGGTATCTTCGGATCAACGAATTTGGGCATTTCAGTATCTTCCAATCCACCGATTACTACATTCACCGTTTTACATCGTTTTGATTAATCCGCTGCGTCATAAGGAAATCTAAGGAAAAAGCTAAGGAGGAATTTAATTAACTCAAATCTTAACTATCTTTATCAAATCAAGGTGAATAATGATTACCTATCTCAAGTATGCTTGGTTATTTTTGATTTTATGATTAAAGCCAAATCTCATGATTGTTATTATGTCATGTTGTGATTGAATGATGATTATATACTTATTGATAATTTATTTGATTTGTTTATGAACCTAATTAATAGATTTGAGTGTTAAAACCTATCATATGACACCCAAATGACTTGAAATTTTGATGTGACGTTGGTAACATTATTTTAAAAGTGTATTTTTATTTTCATAATTTTCCAAGCAAGTATGAATATTTTATGAATTTCCTAAGTGAGGAAAATGATTTATTTCAGGTATTGATTACTAAAAATAATCAAACAATGTTTTTATTCCTAAAATTTTTATATGTTAAAGAATATGTTAATTTCAATTTATTGTGATTTTTGGGGATTTTCCCAAGTGTTTATGAATTATTATGAATTTATTAGGCTAGAAAAGCTTGATAATATATTAAAATAATTGTATAAAATTATTTGTTTGCAAAATAATTTTGGGATATGTAGTCTGATTCATAGCAGTTTTCTGAAAAGGATATGATAAAGAAGGTTATTATCCAATAGCAATTTGACAAAAGATTGGAGTTGGTGAAAATATATTGCTTTTTATAGAAATAAAATAGTTTTTATATTAATTACGAGATTGTCACGGCATTATTAATCAATACACACATCCATCTATGTCGCAGCTATCAATGCCACATATTTTATACCGGCTATACTATGCCACCAGTATTGCTTCAAAGATAAAGGTATTAGGGCAGCAATGCCGCATATTGATATGTGTAACTATAAAACCCCTAGCCCGGATGGCTTTGGCCCCCTTTTCTTCAAACATTTTTGGGTAACTATCAAATCTGACAATATTGATATGTGTGCAGAATTTCAATCTAATCCATCAGTGATTGCAAAATTAAACTATGCCAACATCATTCTCATCCCCAAATCACTCGGTTCCACCACCCTTCCTTTCGCCCAATCAGTCTCCTAAACACAACCTTCAAAATCATCACTAAACTCCTTGCTAATCGACTCCAAAAGACCATTGGTTCTCTGATTGGGGTGGAACAATCAGCGTTCATGCAGGGACGAAACATCTTAGACTGTGTTGCAGCCACCCATGAGTTATCTCTTTCTATCATCACTCTTCCACACCAGGTGCCCTCCTCAAACTAGACTTCTCCAAAGCTTTCGACTCTGTTAATTGGCACTTTCTCCTTGATCTTATAAAGCACAGAGGTTTCTCAAATGCTTGGTGTAACTGGATCAAATGTATCCTAGATACTAGCTTTTCATCTATCTCTATCAATGGCTCTTTAGGGGGCCATATAAAATCAGCCAGAGGCCTTAGACAAGGCGACCCTCTATCGCCACTTCCTTTTGTTCTCATCTCTGATGTCTTCAACCGTATGGTCAAACTCGCAATCTCCAATAACCTCCTTGCTGGCATCAAACTCCCCAACTTAGAACTATCAATCTCCAACCTTCAATTCACTGACGACACCATTCTGTTGATCTCCCCAAAACCATATCACCTCCACTTTCTCAAAGTTCTTTTATACATCTTCGAACTCATCTCTGGCCTATCCATCAACTTTCACAAAAGTTCCATCCTTATGCTTGGCGACGCCCAACACTTAGGCCCCTTTTCTGCCTCTCTGCTTAACTGCAAACTTGACCAATTCCCCATCTCCTATCTTGGTGTCCCCCTTCACCCCACCAAACTTGCTCGACAAGACTAGCTCCCACTAATCTCCAAGATCGAATCTCGGTTATCATCGTGGAAAGCCAATTCCTTATCTGCTACAGGCCGCCTAGTCCTTGTCAAATCGGTCCTATCAGCCATCCCCTCATTCTGGATGTCGTTTCATGTACTGCTGGAATGGGTTATATAAAAAATGATACTAGTAGGCATTCTTTTCTCTGGAATGGAAATAAAGGGAAATGTTTAATCAACTGGAAATCAGTCTGCCTACAAAAGGAACATGGTGGTTTAGGATTAGTTAACCTCCGCTCTTTCAACATTGCTCTCTTATCCAAATGGCTTTGGCGTATCACCACTCCAGGCCACTTCATCTGGAAAGATTGGATCCTTCAGCTTCACTACCAATCCAACCCTCATCTCGTCCTCCACTCATCTCCTTTCCTTTCACCCTCTCCCTTCTGGGCAGGTGTTTTGAAATCCATTCTCCATGTCAAATCCCTATTCCATGTCACCATAGGCAATGGTTGCAATTGCATTTTCTGGCTTGACATCTGGCATGATCAATCCCCTCTCACCCGCTCTCTCGCTAATTTACTTCTCCATATCTCCCACCACTTCAAAACTGTTATTGACCTGACCTCCCTTGGCCCAAGCAGCATATGCCCCCCAGCTCTCTTTGACCTTAACACGTTGAATGACCTTATCTCAGCCTCTAATTTTCTCCTTTCCACACAACTCACTAACACATCAGACCACTATTTCTGGGCGCTAGCTCCAGAGAAAGGCTTTTCGGTTGCCTCATGCTATTCATTCCTCAACCACTCTGGTAGGTCATTTTCTTTCGCAAGACTTTGGAAATGCAGACTCTCTCCTCGCATCCTTTTTTCCAATGGTGCCTCATCCATGCTCGTATTAACACTAAAGACAGACTCAGACGCTGGAACTCCCAGCTTCACCCTCTTTGTGTCTTATGCTCTTCACATGAAGAATCCATTGCTCATCTTTTTTTTGACTGTGACTTCTCCTATCACATTTTTGCCTCGACCAGTGCCAGCATCATTGGATACATCCCGGTCATACACTCGTTCTTTGACTATTGGCAATATAACAAGCCAGATAAAAATCCCGATACCTATCTTGCTATTTATAGTTGGTACATCTGGAAAAAAAGGAATGCCTATGTTTTCAATAAACCCAAAAGCAGTATTGATAGAATTTGTAACAAAATCTCCTACTATTTTCTATAAGGATAGGCTCAACGCATAGGCGTCCCTTCACTTGGTGTCTTCCTCACAACAACAATGCTTCTTCAGACTGACAGTTCGTGATTTCAGAAGATATCTGACAGTGCTCTCACTTTACCTGGGTAGAATGCTATTTTTATTTTACTACTATCGTTGTATATACAACTGTTTGTGTTTGTTCATTTTGGGATTTACTTAATCTACGAATACTACTTTCTACAACTTTTGGCTATCGACCAGGCTTGTTGGTCACCTCCTATTATCTATAATATATATTATCTAATCGGTTGTGTAGCTATGCGCTACACTCCCGTTCCTCTAAAAAACAACAATGCCGCATATTTTATATCGGCTATAGTAATGCTGCAAGTTTTCACAAGGTTTTAAACAATGCCGCTTGTTTTCAATATCAACTCCTTGTACTATGATGCTGTACTTATCTATACCGGCATTAATATTTATAGTGGCAATAATGTTGCATATCTTCATTCCTATATAAAGAGGCGGTATTGCCACATTTTTGGCATTGATATTAAAGGGCATAATGCCACATATATATAATTTCAGCAATATTACCTTAGGCAGCAATGCCGCATATAAACCTTACTTTCGACATCAATATAAACAACAATGATGCCGCCTACTTTCTATATTGATAAAAACGATATTAACGACTTTGTGATATTCATGTCAAATGTTATCAATGTTAGCATTACCATACTTCCTAGCTTTAGGGCTTTATACTATGCAAACCAAAGACTATGCCACTTATATTCGACAACCTATATATTTATGTTATGCGACATAAATGATATTAGCCTTATGGCCTTATGCTTTATTAAATCAGATGCTTTAACATATTAGTGACATAGAGAGGTGCGACAACCCATAGCTTTTATATTAATGTCGCACTTTATTAATTCAA
The DNA here is from genome assembly GCA_030737815.1 of Allium fistulosum. Lineage (NCBI taxonomy): Eukaryota > Viridiplantae > Streptophyta > Magnoliopsida > Asparagales > Amaryllidaceae > Allium > Allium fistulosum. Next base: position 699,506,569 of record CM060904.1, read on the forward strand.
ATGGTTTTATTATATATAGCTTCATAGGATAAGGTTTTGAGGCGCAACAACCTCTGAATGGTTTCGAAGTTCATCAGAGCTATTTTATAAAAGCATATATCTTGGCATAATATTTTGGATAAAGTAAAGGGCTATATTTTCCTTGTTTTGAGTATGATTTCAAAGGTTAAATCAGTTATAAAGGTTCATGTTTTCAAGGAACTAAAAAGGGTATTTAACCTAGAATTTTACTAGCAAAATTATTGTTCTTATCACCGTTAGATAAATTATAATAGGATAAAATGGCTCAAAGATTAGAGAATAGAGAACTGGATAATAAGACTGGTGTAGGGTAGCACCCTATGCTTCAACTATTAGCCCGTAGTTGATATAAGCCCATAATTCCAATGCGTAGGGCTTTGTTAAGTGTAAAACTAAAAGTAGGTTTAAGCACAGAAAGGAATATAACATGGTACGTTATTGTTTGGCCTGTAAAACCATTAGGTTTATAGTGAGCTTAGCAAAACTATGAGATTGACAAACAGTCAGGTAAAAACTCAGACGATTATGTTTGGACGGACAGTCCAGTTTACTCCTACCTATAAGTTAGAGATTTTTTTATATCTCGTAAGCCCAAGTCAGCCATATAGGTTTGTAGTTACCTTGGAAAAACTATGAAGTAGAGGCAGACAGTCAGTTAATTGAGGTAGATTAGTTACGATTTCCCATGTAGCATGCATGCATTTGATTATCTTGTGTTTATGTAACCATTGTGATTGCAGGATCATGATTATGATAGACATATTATCAAAGGATATTAGTAAGGGAAAAACCGTTCATCTCAACGATGTGGTCTCACTAGATATCTATTATCGAGATGGCATATTATTATTCATACCAGACTTTTTGTCCGACCCAAAGTTTTTGTTTTTCCCCTTTAACTCTCGGGTGCTCAATTGAGTAGTTCAAGAGTAAGGTATCCAAGTTTTCAGTTTGACAAATAAAGCTTCCAAAGATGTGCAGGAGGCAAAGCTAGCTATATAGGACTCTATTTATGTCTGCTCTGTTATCATTTTGTTTGAATGTATGTCATGGAAAAAGTTGTATTTGTCTAGCAAAAAACTCTAATCAACCAAAGGGGCATCTTCATATGTCACTCTTGGAGTATTTTATAGTAATTATATTTTACCTGAACCTGGGCAATGTTTGGGATTATGTAACAAATATGGAAATTATTAATGAAATGTGTTTTGAAAAATTTCATATTCTTGTGCTTCTTATGTTAACGAAACTATTTACTGATCTCATTTTATCATTGGAGAATAATACTATTGATGACTGCAGCATCGGTAGCGCTTATTTTCGGGACTCAAAATGCAGGATGTTACAACTTAGTATCAGAGCAATGGTTTATGTAAAACTAAAAGAATTTTGACCTTTAAAAGAGTTTTGAAAACATAATCCAAATGAATTAAAGATTGAGATTGGTGTATGGGTAAAACTATAGTAACGTACTTGTATTGGTTATATATATATATATATCTTATCTATATTCTTCCCTCTCTCTTAGACCCTTCTTCCATATCTTAGTAAGGTTCAAATGTAGATTTAAGTAAAGTAATATATGAAGGTAGGAAACATAAGAGTGAATCTCGCTGGAGGAAGCACCACAATCAATGGAAATGTCAAGCCCGATACTTGGAGGGATCTGGGTTGACAAACAGCTGCTGATGCGAATGCTAAAACACCGCCGGTTGATATGGGAGCTATGTACTGTTTATTTGTCAATATGATGCAAGTTGGAGTCATAATTGGATTAGATGGTTGTAATGTTGGAGGAGTAAATCCTGAAGTTTTGGTTGTCAAAAACTATGTTGTGCTGAGTCGGGATTATGTAAGCCTTGGAGGATAGCCATTTATTAAAAGGGAGGATGCCATCAAAGTTGAGAATTGTTTATTGCATTGTGAAAGGATTTTTGCTGATTTATACCTATATGATGAGTAGAAGAAAAGATTAGCTTCCAGGCAATTGGAATGAGCTGCATTGTACTAGTGGAACAATGTAACTGTAGGAGTACTGGAAGAGAACTTGACTTTGGTAGAATTCAGAAGGATATTCAAGGAGAAATTCATATTTGAAATAGCCAAGTCAACTTTGCTTAGAAAGTTCACTGAATTGGAACAAGGTGATATGTTGTGATTGAGTATGCGACTAGGTTTAAGGAGCTTTCTAGATATGGATATGCAACTATGGATGCTGCGATGAAGAGAAATTAGAAGTTCATTAGAGGATTGAAACCAGAGATTGCCAGAGAAACACTACCGCATCTTAGAGACCCTTGTAATATAGTAATGGAGACGACATTGAGGAACAAAGAGATGCTTGTGCTGTTTAGTAATAACAAGATGGCATAGGCTTAGGGTGGTCAAGGTCAGAAAAGAAAGTTCTTTCAGAAAAAGAAGGTTCGGAAGGGAGGAGCTGCCAAGAAAGGAAAAGCCAATGTTGTTTGCTATAAGCGTGACAAGAAAGGGCACTTTGCCAACGAGTGTCATTTCGGGGATGGAAAGAAGGCCATTGGAAGGAAAAACATCAAGTGCTTCAATTGTGACCGGATAGGGCATTACAAGAATCAGTGCAAAGAACCAGCTAAGGTTGAGAAAAGAGAAGTATTTTCTTTCGAACCGTCTACCTGAGACCAACAACGAAGGAAAAAGGAAAGTTTGTGATGGGAGGTACACTTTTGATTCATGGTATACATGTTAGAGTATTGTTTGATACTGGTGCATCACATTATTTTATCTCTCATTGTTTAGTAGATAAACTTAGTTTAGAGTCGTCATACCTTGTTACTTCCTTAAGGGTTGCAAATCCGATAGGAGGGTATGCAACTCTTTGGATGAGATGTGACCATTTAGAGTTTGGGTTGTTAGGTCATATATTTGTGTATAGTTTGCATGTGTTTGATTTTATGGGCTTTAGAATTATATTGGTATGGATTGGTTAAGCAAATGTGATGCTAGGATATTTTGCCAAGACAGGGGATTATCAATAAGACACCCTTATAATAGAGATCGAATTATATACTCAATAGAGTGCTTGAATTTTGATGTTTGTGCTTTATTGGGTGCAATGGAGGAGGAAGACAAGTTGGATCAAGTTTTTGCCGTTAGAGAATTTGCAGATGTTTTGACCCTAATACATGACTACCACCATAACGAGCTATTGAGTTTTGAATAGATCTTGTACCTGGAGTCGAACCCGTAAGTAGATGCCTAGTAGAATGACACATACTGAGATGAAGGAGTTAAAGGTATAACTGGTGGACTTAGAAGGAAATAATTTTATTAGACTAAGTAGTTTGTCTTGAGGAGTGGTTGCGGTGTTTGTAAAGAAACCAGACGGGTCGTTGAGATTATATATCGATTATCATAAGTTGAATGAAAAGACGATAAAGAATCGATATCATTTACGAAGAATAGATAATTTATTTGAACAGTTGAGTGGAGCCAAAGTATTTTCCCAACTAGATCTGGCGATTAGGTTCCATCAACTAAGGGTGGTATAGGGCAGTATTCCATTAACGGCGTTGCGAACAAGATATGGTTCCTACGAGCGGTTAGTAATGCCATTCGGGTTGACTAATTTGCTTGCTTTCTTTGTATATTTGATGAACCAGATCTTCCGAGAGCATTTGAATGGAATCGTGTTAATATTTATATATGACATGTTGATATATTCTAATAATGAGCAAGATCATGAGACTTGCCTTAGAATAGTGCTTGAGATGTTGATGCAACATCAATTAAAAGCAAATTTTTCAAAATGTCATTTTTTAAAGAAAGAAGTGAAGTTCCTTGATCATGTAGTTTCAAAAAAAGGGTTCTCAATAGATCCATCTAAGATTGAGGCTGTTAATAATTGGAAGAGATTCATAGCGATGACCGAGATAAAGTTTCCTTGGATTAGCTGGCTATTAATGGAGATTCATCAAGGATTTCTCCTGTATAGCAGCACCGATGACTAAACTAACAAGGAAGGATGTAAACTATGTTTGGACCGATAAATGTAAGGAGGAATTCCTGAAGCTAAAACATTTATTGACTAATGCACTCGTGTTAGTTGTACCAGATGGTAATCATGATTGGTGGTGTATACAGATGCGTATGGAACATGATTAAGAGTTGTGTTTAGGGCTGTCAACGGATGTAAACGGATGCGGATATGGCTATATCCGCATCCGCATCTAAAAATTTAAACCCGCATCTGAATCCGCATCCGATATCCGCAGATATCGAAGAATTAACATTCGTATCCGCATCCGTAGATATTTTTCGGATATCCGAAAATATCCGCATCCGAAAATAAAAAGCGGATATTTCCGGATATTCGAAAATATCCGAAATATCCGCATCCGAAAATAAAAAGCGGATATTTCCGGATATTCGAAAATATTCGAAATATCCGCATTCGAAATTGAATAAGATTTTTATTATACTAATATTTTTGAACTAAAACATCATAGCTAAAACAATCACTTTCTCAAATGACAATACACACAAACTACAATACTAATCAGTTTTTCAAATGACAAAGTAGCAACACACATAATGTCAAACTAATTCATACGATATTACAACAATTCAAATGAAAAAATAGCAACATACATAATGTCAAACAAGTTCATACGCTATTACAACAATTTTAATAAACAAAAACAAACTAAAACAATAAATAATATTTGTTCCTTCTTCCATCAACCATAGCTTTTTAAATTTAATTTAGCCGTCCACTTAAAATAATAATTATTAGAAACATACCTAGTTTCAGATCGGACGGATATTTTTCGGATACGGATAAACTCATATCCGCATCCACATCTGCATCCGAAATTCTTTTCGGATATCGGATATCCGCATCCACTTTTCGGATATCAGATAATTCGTATTTTCGGATACGGATGCAGACGAATTTCGGATTTTTTGGGTATCCATTGACAACCCTAGTTGTGTTGATGCAAAGATGTAAAGTGATTGCCTACACTTCTCGACAGCTCAGACCACATGAAATTAGAAATCCGACTCAAAACTTGGAGTTGGAAACTGTAATATTTGCTTTAAAGGTATGGAGACACTATTTGTTAGGAGAAAGATTCGAGTTGTTTATAGATCACAAGTCTTTAGGCTATTTATTCTCTCGGAAGGAGTTGAATATGGGATAAAGGAGGTGGTTAAAGTTCGTAGTAGCTTATGATTTTGGTATTGAGTATACACCAGTGAAAGGAAACATGGTAGCAGATGCACTTAGCAAAAAACATTAGAATGTGGTATTAGAAATATTAGCGGAGTGAGAAGATTTAGAAGCATTGACTACTTGTACTGTGTAGTTAAGGTCAACGGCTAGTTCTAGTCAGAATACTACAATGTTATCTTATTTTGAAGTTCGACCAGTATTGATCGAGAGGATTGCTTCTAAGCAGAGAGATGATCTAGTATTAGATGAAAGGATTAGAAGATTGGAAAGTGGAACTGAGATTGAAGATTTGAAAGATTTTTATCTTGACCAAAATGGATGATTAAGGAAGAAAGGACAATTACATGTTCTAGATGTGGGAGACCTAAGGTAGAAAGTTATTAGGGAGTGTCATAGATTGAAGTTTACCATTCATTTTGGAGGATCTAAGATGTACCAGGACATGAAAAGAAGTTTCTTTTGGGAAGGTATGAATAGGGATATAGCCTTATGGGTAAAGCAATGTGTGAATTTCCAGTAAATGAAAGCCGAGCATCAGAAGCCAAGTGGTTTGCTTCAGCCCTTAGATATACCAGTGTGGAAATGGGATTCTATAGTCTATAGATTTCATTGATGGGTTGCCAAGTTCGAATAAGGGAAATGAGAGTATTTAGGTTATAGTGGATCAACTGACTAAGAGTGACATTTCATTCCTGTTAAGTCGACATGGACGACGCCTATTTTGGCCAAGTTATTTATGAAGAATATCATTAGACTACATGAGATTCCTAGTAGTATAGTCGGTAATAGAGATTCTTTATTCACTAGTGAATTTTGGAAGAGTCTACAAGAGGATTTGGGCACCAAGCTCAAGATGAGTACCGCATACCATCCAAAGATAGATGCGCAAACAGAAAGTGTTAACAAAACCTTGGAAGATTTATTAAGAGCTTGTGCATTAGATTTTGGAGGATCGTGGGAAGACCATCAACATTTAATCGAATTTTCCTATAATAATAGTTATTAGGTTGGTATAGGGATGAAACCTTTTGAAGCTTTGTATGGGAGGCCATGCAAATCACCCATATGTTGGTTAGAGAGCAGAGATTGATTAGTTCTTGGTCCAGATATGGTAAGAGAAACCGTAGAAAAGATTGAGTTAATCCAAGCTAGGATGAAGGAAGCTCAGTCGAGCCAGAAAAGTTATGTAGATAAGTGGTGTAAGGACTTAGAGTTCTTAGTTGGAGATCATGTTTTTGTAAAAGTATCACCAATGAAGGATGTAATCCAGTTTGGGAAGTTAGGAAAATTGGCGCCTTGAGACGTTGGACCATTTCCTATTACAGGAAGGGTCGAAAAACTTGTTTATCAGAAGCGTTACAGAGCAGTCCGGCAAGAATCCACAATGTTTTCCTTGTTTCTCATCTTAGGAAGTGTGTTCGAGATCCGGAGACTACTATCAGCCTGATCGCATTGGAAGACCTAGTAGTGGAACCGGACATGACTATTATTAGACAACCAGTTCGCATTGTGGCTAGGGATGAGAAGAAGCTAAAGAATAAAACTGTCAAATTAGTAAAGGTCCAGTGGAGTGATAATAAGAAAGACTGTACTTGGGAGATAGAAGATAGGATTAGAGATACTTATCCTGATTTGTTTTGATGGTGTGTTTTATGTATGTAGTTATATTTGATGTTATGTACCTTATCGTAATTTTGAGGATGAAATTCTTTAAGGAGAGGAGTCTATAACACACCTAATTTTGATTATTTCTGATATTTAATTAGATAAATCAAATATAATAATGTATTGCGATAAGGAAAATGTGATTTGATAATTAAATAGGTCGCGCCTTAATTAGTGAACTAATAAGAATGTTTAAAAGTTAAACAAGAAAAAGAATTAATGTGAGGAGCAAAATAGGAATAAGTCTTATTTCCTAACATAAATCCTTCTCTTCCATTATCCTCATTCACATTTCATTCACAAAAACTAAAGCAAAGACAAGGTTGGCCATTGCTAGGAGAAACCAAGAGAAAAAAGCTAAGGAAATTTAAGGAAAAAGCTAAACATGAATTTAATCAACTCAAATCTCAACTCGCTTTATCAAATCAGGATGAATAATGATTACCCATCTAAAGTATGCTTGGTTATTTTCAATTTTATGATTAAACCTGAATCTCATGATTTTTATTATGCCATGTTGTGAATGAATGATGATTATATGCTTATTGATAATTTATTGGAATTGTTTATGAACGTAGTTAATAGGATTGAGTGTGAAAACCTATCATATGACACCCGAATTACTTGAAATTTTGGATATGGCGTTGATAACATTATTTTAGAAGTGAGTTTTAATTTCATAATTTTCCAAGCAAGTATAGATATTTTATGAATTTCTTAAATGAGATAAATGAATTATTTTGGGTTTTAATTATAAAATAATAATTTTTTTGGTCTTGAAATTTTTATATTTTAAAGAATATGTTAATTTCAATTTATTATGATTTTTGGGGATTTTTCCCAAGCGTTTATGAATTATTATGAATTTAGTAGGCTAGAAAAGCTTAATAATTATATTAAAATAATAGTATAAAATTATTGGTTTGCAAAATAAATTTGGGAAATGCAGTCTGATTCATAGCAGTTTTTTGAAAAGGATCTGATAAAGAAGTTTATTATTCAATAGCAAATTGACAAAAGATTGGAGCTGGTGATAAGATATTGCTTTTTATAGAAATAAAACTATTTTTATATTAATTACAAGATTGCCACGAATTTATTAATCAATGCCGACGTCCATCTATGATGTAGCTAATAATGCCTCATATTTTATACTGGCTATTGTATGCCACTAGTATTGCTTTAAAGATAAAGGTATTACGACAACAATGCCGCATATTTTATATCGGCTATAGTAATGCCGTAAGTTTTCACCAATGTTTTAAACAACGTTGCTTGTTTTTAATATAAACTCCATATACTTTAATTTGATGCCGCACTTATCTGCACCAGCATTAATATTTATAGTGGCAATAATGATGTATATCTTCATTCCTTTATAATGAGGCAGTAATGCCGCATTTTGACACTGATATTAAAGGGCATAATGTCGCCTATATAATTTTAGCATTATTACGTTAGGCAGCAATACCGCATATAAACCTTTCTTTCGACATCAACAAAAATGGCAATGATGCCACCTATTTTGTATACTGACATAAACGATATTAATGACTTTATGATATTGATGTCGAAGGTCATCAATGTCGGCATTCCCATACTTTCAAGTTTTAAAGCTTTATACTATGCAAACCAAAGACTATGCCGCTTATATTCGACAACCTATATATTTATGTTATGTGACATAAACGATTTTGGATTTATGGCCTTATGCTTTATTAAATCAGATGCTTTAACATAATAGTGACATAGAGGGGTGCGATAACCCACAACGTCTATATCATTGCCATACTTTATCGATTCAAATGGTTTTAATATATATGACTTCAAAACCTAAAGTTTTGAGGTGGGACAACCTCTAAATGGTTTCGAAGTTCATCAAATTTATTTTATAAAAGCTTATATCTTGGCATAATATTTTAGATAAAGTAAAAGGCTATATTTTTCTTGTTTTGAGTATGATTTCAATAGTTAAATCAGTTATAAAGATTTGTGTTTTCAAGGAAATAAAAAAGGTATTTAGCCCAGAATTTTACTAGTAAAATTATTGTTCTTATCACCATTAGATAAATTATGATAGGATAAAATGATTGAAGGATTAGAGAATAGAGAATCAGATAATGGAACCGGTGTAGGGTAGCGCCCTATACTTCAACTGTTAGCCCGTAGTTGATATTAGTCCACAATTCCAGTGCTAGGGATTTGTTAAGGGTAAAACTAAAAGTAGGTTTATGCGTAGAAAGGAATATAACCTAGTGTTATACTAAAAATTGGTATAATACCCATGATGCCAAGTATAATGAGTTAGGACTTGATTTTCGACACTTTTGATGACACGACTAAGCATGACTTAGTTGGTGTTGACTAAATGGTGCTAAAGAATCAACACCAGACTTAGCATTCAAGGCTAAGTACAAAATGATATTATTAAGAGATGATTCCAAGATGCCCATGGGCTTTTGGAACAAGGAATTTGAAAGCCCGTATAGTCTTTTGGAATAAGATATTCAAAAGCCTATATGTTTTTTTGGAATTAGGTATTCGGAAGACCATAATACATGATCAAAGGATAGGAATAATAGACCATAAATGTGCATAGTAGTCCATTAAGCATGTTAATGCACTAGGCAGGCGGTCCTTATGTTCATAGTCCAATATCTATATGTAACAGACAAGATGAAGTCTATGCATATGAACACTTTTTTAGACCGAAGTTTATGTGATTCTAATTGTATTACAATTGCTTTGATGACTTTCATGGACATTGGTGACATTCATCATTAGTGTCGCATTAGAAGTCTGGGACGTCCTTTGATGGTCGATGAAGGGTGATATCTCCGAAGCGCGGTATTGATAATTATCCATTTTAAAGAGATGTGACATTATCAAGAAGTGACATTGATGTAGGGTAACATCGATAGACGACATTTCGTTAAATGCAATGCCCTAGAAGTATGACATTAACTAGATGCGATATACATTAACTACGATATTGGCGGGATGCATTATCAATTTCGACTTGATTGAAATGTGGCATTGTCTGTGAAGTGGCGTTGATAGCCCACGATGTCTTTACTTCATAGATGATTTATGACATGCTGCTTATTGATTAGGTGCGACGTTGATGAAGCATGGTATGAATGGAGTGCGATATTGCTAAGGGGCGACATTATTTATGAACTCTTATAGATGAAAATCGACATTGATTCTTCTCCATACTTTCAGTATTTCTTGCTGATATGACATCACAACTATGTAATTATGTCGTACATTTTCAGCATTATTTTATTGATGCGAGATGCCTCTAAATATTAAGGGTGGCATAGCTCCTTATCGTAGCCTTCGACATTGCCGCCTTTAGACATTACTTTTACCTTGTTAGTTTGTATGGCGCTTGTTGTCATATGGAAGATTCACGACATGTTGTTCTTTGGCATTATGAATTACCTTATTACTCTTCAATTTTGACAAAAATGACTTTGCTCTTATCCTTTGGAAATTCAATGGGTAACATTTGCCCCTTTCCTTGTATAAAAGAAGCTTGTTACACTTTAATGTAAAACAAAGAATCCTTTTGTATCACCAGTTCCTTATATGGTTTTCTTTTTAATTTTTTTTGCACAACATAAAACATATGTCAATTTTTATTATAGACTTAGTATTTAAATCTTTAGTGATCCCTTTCAGATTCAGTTGAGTTATAAATTCTTTAATTTGGGAAATTTCCCATGTTCGTTCGTATAAGTCGAGATTATTTTCAAATTGAATATTAATAACTTCCCGAATAAAAGCTTTGGAAATCATGTGGTGATTTTAATTTCCTAAATAATTAATTAAAAATCATTTAATAATATCATAGGAGGGAAGACAAGCAACTCATTTTGGCCATAATATAAGTATCCCGAATAGAAGTCCAAAAAAATGTTTGGCATTAATAGTAGACCAGAAAATTCTTCCAATAATAATAGAAGACCATAAAATCTTTCTGATAATAATAAATCAAAAAAACTTTCTGACAATGAAAAGAAAATACCAGAAAATCCATTTGACAATAATGGTAGAAGACTAGAAATTCCATCTGGCAAAAGAATAGAAGACTAGAAAATCCATTTGGCAATAGAAATAGAAGACCAGAAAATCCATCTAGCAATACTAAAAGACCAGAAAATCCATCTAGCGATAAGAATAGAAGACCAGACAATCCATCTGGCGGTAATTTAAATAGTAACCAGAAGTTTATCTGATAATTGGAGATTGTATCATCTTCGCTTTGAAGCATAATAGATTATGTTTGATCGATCTTCCTCTAGAAGATTGCTTTTGCTTTGGAGCACTAATGGCTCATTTTTTGATAGATCTTCCTTTAGAAGATTGTTTTGATCCATTCTTTTAGATGGAGTGTAAGTGACTCGATTGATTTCATCCGATGCATTTGGTTAGCTATCTTAAGCAGAACCAATGACTTATCTGACCTCCCTCTAGGAGACGCTTTAGTCAGGCCTTATAGCCAGTACTGAAGGCCGATTTGGTGCTTTAGCTAAGCCATTTTCAGGTGGGACCAAAAGTTTACTCCATCCTCTCACTAGGAGGTGCTTCAGTCAGGCCTTATAAGCGGCACTAAAAGGTTGGTCATTGCTTTAGCCAAGCCATTTTCAGGCGGGACCAAAGGCTTACTCCATCCTCCCTCTAGGAGATGCCTTAAACATGCCATTTTCAAGTAGGAATAAGGGCTTATTATAGATTTTCCGCTAGATGATTGTGACAGATCTTTTACTAGAAGATTGTGAGTGCTAATGGCTAATTTTTGACAGATCTTCCTCTAGAAGATTATAAAAGATCTTCCTTTTGAAGATTATAAGCGCTAATGGCTAATTTTTGAGAAATCTTTCTCTAGAAGATTGTAACATATATTCCTTTTGAAGATTGTAAGCGCTAATGGCTAATTTTTTTACAGATCTTCCTCTAGAAGATTGTAACAGGTCTTCCTTCTAAAGATTATAAGTGCCAATTGCTAATTTTTTGATAGATCTTCCTCTGAAAGATTGTAGTGATCTCAGTTTGGATCAAATCTCTTATTGCCGTCTTGAGTGATGGCTTAGTTCTTTTATATTAGGAGATTCTTACTCCTTTTTGTAATTGGTCTAGTAGATATTTTTGTTTTAAATTATTTATTTATCAATTGTAAGGAAATATGATTGCAAATGTTCGACATTCCATGTTCTCACTATTACATTGTCATTAGGTTGACATAGTCTATAGGTCCCGGGTGGGATTACTTTGTGTATGATTAAAGGTCCTTCCTAATTTGGCCCGAGTGGTCCGTCCGTTGGATTCTTAGTATTTTCCATGACATTTCAAAGCACTAAATCTCCTTTTAAAACGATCTCTCTCTTACTTTAGAGTTATAATATTTGGATATTCTTCGTTGATATTCAGCCGTCCTTACGACTGCTTTATCTCGTAACTCATTGATTAAGTCCAAGGATTCTTTCTTTAATTCTTGATTTGGATCAAATGCATACACATCCTTTGATGAGAAGGTACATCAACCTCAATCGGGAGCATGGCTTCGCATCCATATGTTAATGAATATGGGGTATGTTATGTTGTAGTTTTAGTGGAAGTTCTATATGTCCAAAGTATAAGAGGTAATTCTTCTACCAAATTTCCTTTAGCCTTGTCTAATCATTTCTTGAGAATGGTCTTAACAGTCTCATTAGCAACTTCAACGGCTCCATTAGCTTTGGAGTATGCTATGGGTGAAAAGCTCTTGATGATTCCATTTCTATTACAGAATTTTGTTAATTCTTCGCTCTCAAATTAAGTTCCATCATCAGATGTTATTTTATGTGGAATTCAAATCTGGTAATGATATTTTTTATTACAAACATGAGAACTTTCCCTGACGTGATATTTAAAAGAGGTTCTGCTTCTACCCATTTTGTGAAATAATCAACGGCCACCACTATGTATTTAGCTCCTCTTTTAGATATAGATAATGGTCCGATTAAGTCAATTCCCTATACATCGAAAGGCCATGGACTTGAGATCGAAGTCAATTCGCTAGGTGGCAAACGTGAGATCATAGAGAACTTTTGGCACTTTTCACACCTTTTCACATAATCGAGGGCATGACTAGTCATCTGAGGCCAATAGAAGCATTGTCTCATAACCTTCTTGGCTAACTTTATGCCGTTAGAATGGTTTCCATAAAACCCTTCATGGGCTTCTCTTAGCAATTTTGCTCCCAATTCCAGATCAACACATCTTAAGTAAGGGAGTGAATATCCTTTCTTATAGAGTTTTTCATTCATTATGACGAAAGTTGGAGCATGGTGTTTTATTCTTCTTGCTTCTTTTTTCTATGTTGGCAATTTCCATTTATAAAGTATTCAACAATGTGCATCATCCAATTGTTCTTATACTGGTCATTCATCTCTGGATGAGAAAATTTCTTTTAGAGGGCTTCACTTCCATTTTCTGAATCCTCTTTCGCATGCGTTAAGTCCTGGGATCTTTTCAATACCATGAATTCATTTCTTGATTCGAGTGCCTTCTTTTCTATACTGGGGTTTGGTTGGTAGCCCACCAGTACAATTTATGTTTCTAGTGCTCCTCGTAGGATAGTTAATTTAGCCAAAGAATCAACTTGAGAATTCTTCCCTCTTGGAACTTGATGTCTGGAGAAATCTTCGGGTTAACATTTTTAACACCTTTTTGACATACAGGACCAACTTGGCATCCTTTGTCTGATATGTTTTGTTCAATTGATTTAACTTTAGTTAGGAATCACTAAAAATTTCAATTCTATGTATTTTTAACTATAGGGCCAAGGTGAGTCCTTCCACAATTGATTCATATTCTACTAAATTATTAGTGGTTAGAAATCTTAACTTCATTGCATAGTGTATATGATGTCCATCGGGGGTAATAATCACATATTCTGCTCTAGCACCTTTTTCGTTTGAATCTCAATCCACAAGAAATTGCCATTTAGGCTTTAAATACTTCTCCTTTTATGATTGTTCTTTATTGAACCCCATACATTCATTAACAAAATCAACTAAGGCTTGTCCTTTGATTGCTACTCGGGGTAGTTATTCAATATCGTATTAGTTGAGTTCTACTCCCCATTTTACCAGTCTTTCTAAAGTTTCGGGTTTGCTACAAACTTGCTTGAGCAGGATATTGGTTAAGACCTTTATCGGATGTGCTTGAAAGTAGGCTCTTAGTTTCAGTGCAGTGAGCATCAAGCGATATGCTAATTTCTCTATAGCAGGATATCTAGTTTTTTCATTTTTGTGCCTTCTGCTTGTATAATATACTTGAAGTTAAGTTCCTTTTTCTTCCCTTACCAGAATAGAACTAATGACATGTTCAGAAGTCACCATATAATGGTAAAGGTTCTCCCTATCCATGGGACTGGACAAGGTTGATGGCCTCTTAAGATGAACTTTCAATTCCTTAAAAGTTTTCTAACAATCTTCCACACATTCAAAGTTTTTCTTCTTCTTAGTCACATCAAAGAATGAAATTCATTTGTTGGTGGCCTTGAAGATAAGTCTATTAAACGCTGCTACCCTCCCATTTAAGCTCATTGCACCTTTACTTTTCTTGGGTTATGCCATATCCTTGATAGCCTAAAATTGGTCGGGGTTGGCTTCGATTCCCCTAGCATTGACTATATATCCCAAGAACTTCCCAGACTGAATTCCAAAAAAACATTTCTACGAGTTAAGCCTCATCCAATATTTTTGTAATACCCCGAACATTTCCTGCTCCTTTAGATGGTTGCTTTCCTCTTGAAATTTAACTAGCATATCGCCCACGGATACCTCCATGTTTTGGGTTGTTCTCTAAACATTCTGTAAACCAATCTTTGGTATGTTATCCTAGCATTCTTCAACCCAAAAGGCATTACATTGTAATAATGCATTCCCCAATATGTTATGAAACTAATGTTTTCCTCATCTGGTTTGAACATTTGAATTTGGTTATATTCGGAACAAGCGTCCATGAAAGATAAAAGTTGGTGTTCACTTGTTACATCGACTAATTCGTCCATTCTTGGAAGAGTGGCAGTCCTTTAGGCATGCCTTATTCAAATCAGTATAATCAATATATGTCCTTTATTTCCCACTATATTTTTTGACCAGTACTGGATTGGCTAACCATTTAAGATAGAATACTTCTTTGATGAATCTGTTATCGAGCAATCTCTTAACCTCTTCTTTCAAGGCATTAGATTGAACTTTATCAAACTATCTTTTCTTCTACCGAATAGGTGTGATACTTAGGTCTATATTCGAAGCATGACACATAACGATTAGATCTATTCCAACCATATCTAAATGGGTCCAGGCGAATGCATCTTTGCTGGATCGTAGAAATTGAATTAGTTCTCCTCTAAGTTTGTTATCCGACTCTTATTCAATTTTATAGTCTTTATTGGATAACCAAGATCCAAACATATCTCCTCAAAGTCTTCTATGGGCTTCATTCTTTCCCATTCACCTCTAAAATCTAATTTAGTGATGATCTCCTCGCCTTCTACTTTGTCTACCACTAGGTTTGTTTCTTTTCTCTTCCTTTTCTTTTCAGAGAAATCGAATTTTCTTAACACATGCTTAGTTTTCTCGATAGACTTTGTTTTTGCTTTGGATGATTGGCTTGAAGAACCCTCATCTAAAGGCTTTTAAATATAATCTTTAGTTATGGTTCCCCAACCACTTTTGGTTAAGAACTTCACCATCAAGTATTTTGGTGAAACATAAACATCACCTTCATCTAGAGCTGGTCTCCCAAAGAAGGCATTATAGTAGGAAGGTTGGTCCATGATGATAAAGATAATTTCAAAGGTTCTAGAGTGTGGTGGAATTCCCAACTACACTTGAAGCTTTATCTATCCTATGGAGGTTGTTCCTTTGTTGTTGAACCTGAAGATGGGCTCAAAACTCGGCTCTAGCTTCCCCTTTGGAATTCCCATTTGATCAAAGGAATGCTTAAAGATTACAGTGATAGCACTTCGTATCGACAATAATTTTAGTAACCACGGAGAGCCCAATTGGAGCAATGATAATAAGCAGATCATTGTGGTGATGACAGACTCCTCTTAATTCATGCGGGGCGATGGTCAAGTTCTGCATCTGAATTTGGTACCTGGGATTCTTAAGCAGTGGCTCTTCTTGAATAGGGAAAACCCTGTCTCTTACTTCTCTAATGTAGTGATTTCTAGCTCCTTTACTGCTTCCAGCTAAATGTGGGCCTTCAAGCGTAACATCAATTCTTTTAAGGGGTGGAATGAAATCAGATTAAGTATCACCTTCTACTAAGTTTACAGCATTGTTTGGGAGTCATTGATTGCTTTCATTAGAACGTGCAGTTTTTTGATCATTTTTTATAAAATCTTTCAAATGTCCTGAGCAGATCATGTTCTAGATTATTTCTGATAATACCCAGCACTCGTCCATTTTTTGCCTGTTTGCTTTATGATAAGCACAATACTCTCCCCCCTTTTTGGTTTAGAATAATTCTTGGCTTTGTAGGGGATTGGAAAGTCACTGCTTTCTTTTACTATAGCAAAGATGTAGGATATTGGTTTATTTAAAGAAAGATAGTTGGACTATGAAATCTTCTCCAACCTTGGTTTCTTATTGCCAAATCTTCCCATTTCTTTCCTCGCCTAAGACTTTTTCCTGGCATGGAACATTACAATCATGCGGATGAACTTGTCAGCTTTAAAATGAAAGTCCTGGAGAACTTTGCATCCATGAAGGTAAAGCTCTCGCCAGTAAGGTAACTGCTCAATCAATCCTGAGCATACTGCCATCAATTTGTCCCTATCGGTTATATCCTCTACCTTTAGCCATTCGGCATTAAACCTCTTGAATAATCACCCAATAACTCTCCTAGTTTTTGCTTGATATTTTCTAGTACACCATAGTCAATTGTAGGGTCTTTGCAAATACATAATTGTGCTAAGAACTTATAGCGAAATTGTTTCTAGGAGTAGATAGTCCTTTCACGATAATGTCTATACCACTCAGCTACGGTGGCATGGACAGTAGTAGGGAATAGTCTACAACGCACTGCTCCAGATGCATTGTAAAGGTCCATTTGACTTTCTAATGCCATTAAATGATTATTGAGGCAGTAGTCCTATTGTATCATAAGGATAGAATTTTGATGTGAGATGGGATCTTGGTGGACATGATCTCAAATGTGAAGATAGCTTCTCGGTGGTTATTGTTAACCAGTTCATTAAGGGTTCTTTTTCCTTTAAGATTAAGCATGTCCTTTCTCATTTTCTCGGCCATATATCTTAGGTAAGCTTCATCACTGTGGTAATTATTTCTAATAGGTTTGTATCCTTTGGGGGTTGAACTTCCAAATTGCTCCTTGGACCTCTCCACCAATCTCCCTAATTGGCAATTTACCTTGACTTTACTATCCGTCAATGATCTTGGAGAAAGCTCGGTTTCTTTAGCTTGCTGGTGACTTTTTCTCTTTTATGGAGTTATAAGAGTTTGCTTTTGCTTTTAAGCAAAGAAGCATCTAGATTCCTTCTCGGAGATTCACCTTCGACCCTTTTAGAGAACTTGGAAGTTTTGGAAGATTGTTGTGCTAGGATCTTCTCCAACAAATCTTTCATCATTGCCACTTTATGCGTTAGATCTTTAATCTGAGCTTTGCTACTGGTAGGCTTTGCCGATTCTGATGGCTGCCCTGGTTCTATGCTTCTTAAGTTGAAGTTAGGAATAACATTTTCTTCTAATGTTACCATTTGTATGACTTCTTCATTTAGAGCATTAACTCGCCTTGATCTCCCCATTTTCCTGAAACAAAAGAAACTTCATGTAATTAGTTTATGGAGAGAGTTATAGAGAGATGAGGTTCGAGCCCTCCTTCTAGTGCCAAAAATATTAGACCAAAAATTGGTATAACACCCATGATGCTAATATGATAAGTCGGGACTTGATTTTCAACACTTTTGATGACACGACTAAGCATGACTTATTTGGTGCTGACCAAATGGTACTAAAGAATCAAGATCAGACTTAGCATTTAAGGCTAAGTACAAGATGCCCATGGGCTATTGGAATAACGAATTCGAAAGCCCATATAGTCTTTTGGAATAAGATATTCGAAAGCCTATATTTTTTTTGAAATTAGGTATTCAAAATAACACGATCAAAGGATAGGAAGCATAGGCCATAAATGTGCATAGTAGTCCATTAAGCACATTAATGAACTAAGCATGTGGTCTTTATGTTCATAGTCCAATGTCCATATGTAATAGGCAAGATGAAGACTATGCATATAAACACATATTTAGACCGAATTTCATGTGATTATAATTGTACCATAATTTCTTTGATAACTTTCATGGATCTTGATGACATTCATCATCGGTGTCGCAATGGAAATTTGTGGCGTCCTTTAATTGGCGATGAAGGGTGATATCTCCGAAGCACGGTGTTGATAATTATCCATTTTAAAGAGATGCAACATTATCAAGAGGCGACACTGATGCAAGGCAACATTGATAGATAAAATTCCTTTAAATGCAATGCCCTAGAAATATGACATTATATAGATGTGATATTGATTAACTACAATATTGGCAGGATGCAGTATCAATCTCGGCCTTATTAGCATGCAGAATTGTTTGTAAAGTGGTGTTGATCGTCCACGATGTCCTTACTTCATAGATGGTTTACGACATGCTTCTTACTGATAAGGTGTGGTATTGATTAAGCATGGTATGAATGGAGTGCAATATTGATGAGGGATAACATTGTTTATGAACTCTTATAGAAGAGGATCGACATTGATTCTTCTTTACACTTTTGATATTGCTTGCTGATATGGCATCATAACTGCATAATTATTTCGCACATTTTCGGCATTATTTTGTTGATGCGAGATGTCTCTAACTCTTAAGGATAGCATAGTTCCTTATCATAGCCTTCAACCTTGCAGCCTTTCGATGTTACTTTTACCAGTTAGTTTGTATGGCGCTTGTCGTCATATCGACGATTCGTGGTGTGCTGTTCTTCGGCATTATTAGTTACTTTATTACTCTTCAATTTTGAGATAAATGTGTTTGCTCTTCTCCTTTGGTAATTATATGGATAACACTTAGGTAGGTTATTGGTTTTCCTATAAAACCGTTAGGTTCAAAGTGAGCTAGCAAAATTATGAGATGGACAGATAGTGTAACAACCCTGGTTTTGGAGATTACCTATTAATATTAAATTATAATGGTAGTTATAATTTAATATTGTAAATTAAAATAAAATTGGAAATTTTATTTGTTTATTTGGAATAAACAATGAATTTTGAAAATAAAATGAGAAAAATAAAGTTTGGAACTTTATTTTAATTATTTGGGTTAATAATGATTGTAAAATGGGTTTTATTTGGAAGAAATACAATAATTGTATTAATTATTGCCAATTACTTCTTTTAATAATTTTTAAAAGAAGTATGAGATTTTTAAAGGTTGTTTATTTAAATAAAACGATGGAAATTGGTTTAAAAATAAGTTTTGGCTATAAATAATATTTTGAAATGGTTTGAAATATTTTACTAAGTGAGAAAATAAATTTTGAGGAATTTTAGAAGTTAAAAATGTAGACTTTTACATTTATCGGTGAAAATTGTGTATTATTGTGAAATAAAGTATTTTTATAATAATAATGTTTTAAACATAAAAATTAATCCTTTTTATAGTGTAAAATAATTTATTTCATGTTTATGTAAATTTACAAATTTTGTTTGGTTGAAAATTTAGAAAGAAAATGACTTTGTTTTGTAAATTAGTGTATATAAGAATGCTTTTGGTTTTATGTTAAGTATGTTTAATTTAACTTAGGCTTATTGATTAATTCTTTTAATTGGGCCCAAAGCCCACCTAACCTAAACCAGTAATTGAGAAAAAGGAGAATTATTTACTTGTACGTTCAATTTATTCTTCTCCTTCTTCTAATCTGAGAATGGAAAAATAAAGAAAACAACCCACCTCTTCTCAATTTCAAGTTTTCAAACCTCAATCCTTTCAATTCAAGCTAAGATTTTATCAATCTAGTATGAAAGTAAAAGGTAATCTCATTCCAAAAAATTGTTATTTCATCAAAATCTAAAATTTGAGAAGAGTTGTCTGTTAATTATTTTCTTCCCTCTTGCATGTGTCTGCCTTGAGTTCTAACAGGATAAGAGAAGCTCCTTCTTCCCAAAAGCAAGCAACTTTCCTCCGATTCATCAAGTTTGTTCTCTAAATGGCAAAGGTGAGTTTGTTAACTCACAATTCTAATTGAAACCTGCCTGCTAATGCAAAGATCGGGAAAAAATTAGTTTACTGTAAACGTATTCTGCTAAGTTATTACATACAGCTTATATCTTGTTTCTGTTGCTTCTTTGAGGGATGATAACTCCTTGATATCTTGATGAATCATTGCAAAACCTTTTCTAGATCATAGTTTAGATGTTGTATTACATGCGTGCCAAATTTAATAGCATTTAATCTTCATTTGCTATTTTAAAATGCTGCTGCAAAACGAATACGAAGTCTGGAAACAAGTTCTGGATAGTGCGTGAGCTAGGTCGACCTGCATGTCGATCTAGCGGTCGACCGCCTTGGCTCATAGGTCAACCGTACGGTCGACCTATAGGTCGACATGCTGGTCGACCTATAGCCATTAAATTTTGCCCTTTTGTTCCATTGTTTTGTGACATGTTTCTTGTTTGTTTTGCCCTTGATCTTGTTCGATTTTTGATGATGTTTTCATGATGTTTTTGAGCTATGATGCCTATCATTTGGCTAGCTAAATTTTGAGGATTTGAAATTCAAATCTGAATTGATTTTTAGTTGAATTTAAATTGAATTCGAGTTGAATTCGAATTATCGGTTTTGAGGTATTTTCCTTGTTTTTATTCGATTTCGAGCACGGGTTTTTCCGAACCTTTTTCAAATGATTTTTAAAATTAATGGGCATTTCAAAATAATTATTATATAATATTTTAAAGTATTTTCAAGTGTAAAATCTATTTATTCTCTATAATAAGGGAATTTTCAAAGTTGATTCCAAATACGGTTTTGGAAATTGGTTTTAAAAACTTGTTTTCTCAAGTAAATTATTTATATATATATAATACACGTTTTTGCACAATTCGAGCAAATGAGAAGGAGAATTATATGGTTTGGTAAACACGTGGTATGGGACATGTGCGTTTATCTTATTGGTTAATTCCCAACTTGTCTGTTTGATCGTTTTGACCTTCGGATCGAGTTTACCGATGAGATGAGGTAAACATTTTACTGCTTTGAGTGTGAAATTTACTAGCGGTTAGTAAACCGTTTAGTGCGAACGTGTGGTATGGGATACACGTTAACACTGTTCGGGTTCCTTTCCGAGAGTTTGTGACACATTTGTCTAAGAGACGTATTTGCCAGTACTGGACCTTCGGGTCATTTGTCCTTCGAGATGTTTGTCTAAGAGACGTTTGTCATTGCGACGTATTTGTCCTTCGAGATGTTTTCCTTCGGGATGTTTGTCTGAGAGACGTATTTATTTGTCCTTCGGGACATTTGTCTAAGAGAGTGGTGCCTTATTTTGGGAAAACAGTACTTGGCGTGCTTCGGCCATAAGCACGTGCTATATCTTTGAGATGATTTATTTGACTATTTTCCCCAGTGTATCACCCCTTTCCGTAATTGGTTCTTTGAACCATTTGATATATTTGTGGCAATTAACTTTCAGGAATTTGAACTCTTGGGAGTTCTATCTTTGAGATTTGAGTTTCCTACACTGACGTTATTTAAGATTTGCCTTTTGGCATTATTACATGAGATTTGCCTTTTGGCGTTTATTTGGGATTATATTATCCTATGTTGGAGAATTATATTTGATTGCCTTATGGCGTATTTTAAGATGATGATTTCTTTGAGATTTCTTTGAGTTTGCCGATATGGCGGATTTGGTATTTCTTCTTTTTAGGAGTTCTGTTTTCCCTAAACCACTATTAATGATTTGTGATATGCCGATGATACGAGGCTTGCTATATTTAGCGTTTTTTGGATTGTCTTATCTCTTTTGAGATTATATGTTGTGTAAGTGATACCACCTCATCACTTAGAGTAGCCATACCATACTTATACTCATGCTTAAACTCAGTATTGTTCCTTCTTGTTTAAGAAGAACATTACCCTTATCCTTATGCATCTATTATTTCTTATCCTTATAAACTGATATGTTTAGCTAGACTGACCCGTGTATTTTATACTCCGGCCAGACTGAGGTGTTTCAGGTTAGGTACCCTTATGGACTTAGCCTATTCTGCTTCCTCATGGACTTATCTGCTAGCCCTTTTCATTGCAGTCTTTTTGTCATTACTCTGATATGTATTTATTGTTTTGACTCATGTGTATATTGTGGTCGTCATACCACTTATGATGTATTATTTGTATTGTATTGGGGTGTATCAGTATATATGTATATATATCTGTTTGTTGTTCTGTGATGTGTTATGCATTTGAGTTGTTGTATTTTGTTCTAATAGATCCTATAGCCACCTATGGCTTTGTATTAAGTATTTATTGGATATGTCGATCCACTTGAATTAGAAAAAAAATATGGCATTTGTTGACGTATTTAATAGATATTTAAGACAAGGCTATAGATGGTCGCTCCTAACCAACCCTATTCTCCGCATTAGCAGTTAGTATTACCCAGTAATACTCTCTATTAATGTCGGTCTCGGGGTGGGGCATCACAGCTTGGTATCAGAGCTGAATTCAGAACAAAATAGGATAAACACAGAATAGAAGCACATATTACGATATATCCAAGTATAGTACAAATGTTACAAATCCCGTAATCATCGTGTCCTTTGAGATTCAAGTTTGGGATATGTCTAGGAATATTTTATTCCGTAGTAGTCCAAAAATAGAATTGATGACATCTTATCTTAGGAGTAATCCTAATCATGATTGTTTTATTCGAGTCCTCTTCAATACGGATGCTTGACCCTCATCCATATCGAAGGAGTTTGTTGATACTTTTGGATGTCCTTGTCTTGTTCTTTTATGAGGATTGTGAATCCTATTGAGTGGATCCGCAATATTTAGCATGATGTATGAGGATTTGGGGTTGTTGCTTATAGCTTATCTTTTCGTGCGAATTAGCACGCCATTTTCTATCTAGAGTTAGGAGTGTTTAAGATGAAGTGGCTTGCCTATTATCAAGCCACATTCCATGATTCAAAGAATCCTATATATTTGTTATCCTTATTCGGCTGATTTGTTGCTTCTTATCCTTTGAATGTTAGCAATGATTCCAAAGTCTCTGTATTCACTCTTGAGTTTGAGATGTAGATGATATATCTCGAATTCCAATCATTGTGACTCTGTTGATTTTTATGAGTCTGTTTCAGGTATGACACCCAATCGGGCAATCGAACATTGTATGGACTTCATTCCCGGTTCTTAGCCTTTCCGTCATATGTCCACTAGGGAATGAGGTGATTCATTGAATTTATTTGATATTTCCATTCTTACCCTTTTTGGGAGTTATCCTCTTTGGCTACTCAATTGTTGATATACTTTGTAAAAATTACTTCACTCGAAGTAATGATATGTTGTTAGTGTTCTTCTTCTCATTCGAGAAGATATTTTACCCTTACTTTTATAACTCATAGATTTCTTTTAATCTCTTGAGTAGTGCTAGGGTCATTCCTTAGCTTGACCCTACATCAATTTTTCATGAGCTACAAGTCGCGGAGGATATCGTTACTCTTACCGCATTCCGCACTCGTTATGAGTCTTATGAGTGGTCTGTTATGCCGTTTGGAATTGTAACGACCTGTAATTTTCGATAATTAAAAAATAGTTAATTTAATAAGGTTTTGTGATTTAATGTTGGAAGAAATAAAAATTTATGATTTAATAATAAGAATGTAACTAGAATAAAATGTAATAGTATTAATTTAAGGTAATTGATAACTACTTTAAATGTAATTCCCATTTAATTGAAATGATTAAAAAGTTATAATTGGTTATAGATTGTAGATTAATTGTAATAATATGTATTAATTGATAAATTGGATCAAAGGAGTAATTGATAATTTAAATGTGTATAAATTAATGAAATAGTATGTAGTTAATTGTAATTGATAAAAGTAGTGTTGTGGAAGTAGTTATGACATTTGTGTGTAGATAACAAACTTATAAATGTTATTAAATTAAGAAAAGATAACAATTGTCGTTTGTTACCAATTTATTTAATCTGCTGAATTAAATTTAAAATCAATTGCAATTAAATGTAATTAAACGTTACTTTAATATGAATTAAGACGATAACTGTAAAAGGTGAGTGCAATAAAATGTACAGAAATGTCAGTTTTATTCATAAGGCAACAATTGATTTAATAAGAGAGTGAAACCAAGATAAATTAATTAATTGGGATTTCAAATTTTATTTAATATGAAAATCGACAAAAATTCAATATAATTGAAATATTACAACTAATATGGTAAAAGATGATAAAAGGAGAATATTAATGTAATAAAATATAAACCAATGTTAACTATGTCTATAGTGTAATGACGGATTGAATAAAAAGATTGAAATCAAATTCAATCAATTTATTGGAATTAAATTACAATTAATTGGATTTAATTACAGTCGAAATTGAACACTGTAATTATTGTAATATTTAACACTGGATTGATATGTAAATTTGTTTTAAATTATTGTAAATGTCTAAGAAATCAAAAACGATAAAAATTGTTAGTTATTAAACTTGAAATAAAAAAAGTGATTTAATTAAATTAATATTAATTTATTTAATTAACGTGAAAATAGCCATTTTAGCCACTGTCTCGGATTTCGACGAAACTAGTTTCATCTGATCTGTAACGGTGAATTTTTGTAGGATATCAAGTTTCGTAGCAATCAGACTTGTCGTTTGATCGTACGGACTCGAAACGCGTAGAAATCAATTTAATTAAATTTAATTGAAATCAATTTGAAATAAGCTGATTTTAAAGCTAACTTCTTCATTCGATGGAATTAGGACTTGAAACCTATTCCATTGGGTTTAAAACTATCGAAACATCTATTTTGATATATGGGATGACCCACTTTCGTTTCGGAGGCAGAGTGGGCTTTTCGGGTCGTTATTGTCGCTCGTATCGATCCGATATGCGTTTATTTTCTTATCGGGCTTTGTTAATATAAATAGATCTCTCCAAACCCTAGCAGCCTTTTTTTTTCTTATTACTGTACGTATTTGTCTATTCAGTCTATCTGCTTCTTCCTTCTTCTAATGGCTAAAGATTCCAAACCCTAATTCAATTTCAAATCGAAAATCAAACTCCTCAAAAATATATCGAATTATATATCGTTGAAAAGTCCTCGATGAGTGCAATCCACTACAGTGATTAATTTTTCAATTAGATGCATCGTTTGAGCAGAAATCGAGGATGAACCTCGACCGTTGAAATTAGGTTTTCACGATCCAACGGTGGATCTTCATCCGATCGACGATCGGGAAGCACCGTTGGAAAAACAAGGTCGAGCAGGTCACGTGGTGGTGTTCGCTGGTCGTATGGTGGTCGGAGTTGGCCTCGAACGTCATTCAAAGCTTGGCGGCGGTGGACGTAAAGGAGAACGTCGCGACTGTCGTGGTGGCCATGGGGGAAGGCGGCTCTGGTCGAGGTGTATGGTCGTCATGATCGATCGTGGTGACTAGGTCAGTAGGCGGCGCGGCAGGAGCTTGAACAGTGGCGGTTGAAGGTTCTCATGCTCTTTAGGGTTCGGTGTCGTGTTCGTATGATAGGGAGAGGTAACGTAATTACGTTAATGCCCTTCCATTTATTTTATTTTAAATTTTAAAACTTCGAACTATCATAACTTGTGCATATAAACTCGGATTCATGCGCGGTTTGTTTCGTTGGGATTGTATCGCAATTTCAAACATTATGAAACCAGTTTGGACGAATTCTGAGACTGTTCAATTTTGGACCTTATTTTGGATTTCAAATCGATTTGAAATTAAAGGTGAGTGTTTTGACCCACTTACAACTTCTACATTATCTTATGTTTGTTAAATTAAATTTATGATGTAATTAGAAATTGATTGGTTGATGTTTGGTATATTTAAATTGTCGTTCCAGTTAAATACGACTTTTATTGCATTTAATCGTCATTTAATTTATTATTGAATTTAATTGTAAATTGAATACCTACTAATGATAATCATTTATGGATTAATGTTTATTGGTTGATTTGGATGATGATGCGATGTATGTTTGGTTTGCTGATATTGGATGACTGGATGTTATATTTTATATTGTTATAACACTGCAAGTTCCCTATGAGTTGAAATGATACACACCCGAACGATCATATAGAATAGGGGAAAATTGTTATGGGTTGAAATGATAAACCCATGCGATTTTCATTGAAATAAATTTGGGATTGCGGGTTGAAATGATATACACCCGTAAATTTAAATATTTGCGGATTGAAATGATAAATATCTGTATCAGTTGACCATAGGGAGAGAATTATATACGGACACCGGATTGGTTAAATTTAATGAGTTTAAATCTTTAAACTTTGAATCCAGTTAAATGATATTTGAAATAGAATTGGACTGATAGAAACTGAATTGTTTTAAGTAATTATTTAAAGGATTTAAATTGAAATTTTAAACTTGAATTTGAAGTATAAACGACATTCATCGAAATTGAGTTATTGAAATGTTGGAAACTGTAACTCTGAAAATCTATTAAAATTGGAATAGTTAAATTTGATATTTCAAGATTTGAAATTGGGTTTTGATTTGAAATATGGATATGGTCCAGATTTGTTGAAATGGAAGAAATAGTTAAATTTGATGTTAATTTCAAATTTATTAGCTCAATATAAACTGTAAATGTTCTTTTAAATTCTAATTTAAGATTTTCAACTATTAAAATAAGTTAATCTATTTTAAACCAACTTAATAAATTTAAACTATTTAATTTATTTTAATCTAATTTGACCCATTTTAAACTAATTAACCTATTTAATTCTATCTTAATCTATTTTAATTTATTTTAAACTATTTCAATATATTTTAATCCAGTTTAAATCATTTAAACATTATTAAACTATTTTAAATTTATTTTAAACTATTTAATATATTTTAATTCTATTTAATTTATTTTAAACTCATTTAATCTATTTTAAATCTAATTAATCCATAATAAACCTATTTAATCTATTTTAAAACCATTTTAACTATTTTAAATCTATTTAAAGTATTTTAATCTATTTTAAATTTATTTAATCTATTTTAAACCTATTTAACCTAAATTATATCTATTTAAAACTATGTTAAACTAATTAAACTATTTATCACTATCAAAATTATTTTCTAAATTTCAGATGGTATAGAGTGTAAATGTTTATAATTAAAGCCTTGATTTTAAAGCGAATAAGGTTTAATAATGTTATAGCATAAGTTGAGATTTGAAATGATATTTGCTGGTGAAATGACATATTTGAGTAAATATGATGATTTTGAAATGAGAATTTAACCTAATTGTGAATATAATCTCGAAAGTGATATGGTTTGAATTGAATATGATATTTTGATATCAATATGAAATGGTTTTGGAAATGTAAAAGAATCATTCGGTGTGTAATAAGCGTTTGGTTGTTAAAGAGATCGGGATTAGATATTTTCATACTCTCTGCCAATACCGAAAACCACTTTAACAACTGTGTACGTGGTGGAGATTCCAGAAATGAAGTAGGATTGTTTGGCAAACGATTCTGTGACATCCCAGAATTTTAAGCAATATCAATTTAATAATCTATATTAAATATTAAATTGATTTGATATATCTTTGTTAATAAGATATGAATTGATTTGATAATTTTCTTTTAAATGGATATTTAACTGATAAATTATCTTTTAAAGGCTAATAAATTGTTTTCTATTTATTTATATATATATTTGTATATATTGTAAATAGTCAATGTCTGTTTTAAATTTGATTTAAATTCTATATTAAATAAATAATCATTTGGCTTTAGAATATACTCAAGATTTAAGTTAAAATTTGTCTAAATGGTTTTAGCTTAGATTTAAATTAAATAAATGACTTTGTTCTTTTAGAGTATAGCTTAATAAAAAAATAAGTAATAAAGAGTGAATTCTTTTATAAATTCTTTTAATGTAATAATGTGCTTTATTTATAATGTGATGTCTATATAAGTAGATTTTTATTTTAAATGAAAATTGTTATATATGTTTTAAAAAGAAGTTATGGTTTTAAAATTTATATAAATCTCTAAAATAAATATAATAATTATAGATAATAAAATATACCTTATAAATATTTAAGGTAACT
Organism: Allium fistulosum; assembly: GCA_030737815.1. Taxonomy (NCBI): domain Eukaryota; kingdom Viridiplantae; phylum Streptophyta; class Magnoliopsida; order Asparagales; family Amaryllidaceae; genus Allium; species Allium fistulosum. The sequence goes on from CM060904.1 coordinate 699,534,870, forward strand.
ATAAAATAGAATGATAATAGATATATATTGGATAGTTTATGTTTTAAAACAAAAATAAACACACTTATGTTGGAGATAGAAATAAATATGCAAGCTAACCTAATAACAACAACCATAACAAACTTTAAACTAAAATCTTAAGAAAATTCTAGAGTGTATAATCTTTAGCAAAACATATGTGCAGGCAAGACAATGGGTTAGGCAGGATATCATTTCAATGCATACGAATAGAATAGAGTATGTATGCTTAGCATCTAAGTCAAACAAGTATAAATAAATATATGCAAGTTGTACCTAAAAGGAAAAAGAATGGGCTGGTGTAAAGTTGATAAGGAGCAAGCATTTAATGCTACATCACCTAGTACATGAAACATTTCCTTTCAGCCCCAAAGAGATAAAAATCTCTGAATTTATTCATGTACCAAAACAGTAAACAATTTGTATATTTACCAACTTGCCTCATTATATTTCGTATACAAAAGCTTTGCAACCCCAGTTTCTAAAAGTTTATACAAATACAACCTAAGTAAAAGAAGGAATGGAGGAAATACAAATGTAACCTGGAAAATCAAATTAGAAAAACAAAAGAGCCAGTTTCAAATTTAAAATGAAAGCATCTCGACTATAACAAGATTTCCAGACCAAGGCATGTTCAAGTTTTAAAGCCATTTCAAATTTTCTGGGATCAACAACAAAGATATACAAGTTTTCAAATTCCTAGTTTCAAGCTTTTCCCTGTCTTCAAACCAAAAAGAACAAGCTCGGTTAAGTGGTCAGGTGAGTAAACATTTTTCAAATTAAAACTTAAGTAGCTAATCTCCTGTTGCATATGAGTTCGGTGATGATGTTTGTTTATATGTATGAATGTGCAATGTTTGTGAATTTATGTAAGTGTGCATATCTATGGTTTAAAACATCTAATAGTCTCTGCTTTAAACTGTAACATGAGACATCCTTCAGTTTTTATGCACATGATTTACAGGTTAAGTAGATTAGTGATGTATGTATAGAAATATGTTTGTATGATTGTTTAAGACTCTGGAAACAGGGTGTATGTTTGATACTACTGTGATCATCTCTGTTAAAAGTCCCAGAGGTTTAAACTAAGTTCAAAACTTCAAATACTTCTTTCTCCAATCTTCTTTAGGCTTAAGTGGTTAAACCAAAGTGTGTTGTTTAATTTGAACTAAGCTTTTAAAAAGAAAAATAACTGCAGAAAAATTTATAAGTAGAAACATTGTCTGGAAAAAAAATGAATATACAGAGCAACTTGAAAATGTTAAAAAACAAATCTTGTAATTTGTTGATTTAAATATATATCTGGAATCGTATATAAAAGATAGGATTTTTAAAATTAAATTTACAAATTTTAATGTAAGTTTGAATGTGTTGTTTGGGTTTGTCTGGAAAGCTTGTTTCCGAGCATTTCCGGTGATCGCAAGGTCGAGGGTGGTCGGGGTTGTGTGAGGTGGTGAAGGAGCCTACGTGGTTGCTGGGAAAAATGGTCGGCGATGATCTAGATCATCGAGGAGACAGCGGCATGCTTTTGAAAATCGTAGACCTAATTTTGTCTGGGTCGAGAGTTTTGGTTGGATCGTCATCATCAGGCGATCGAGTGTGGCGTGCTCATGGGATTTGGTAGTGGGGGTATGGACGAGATCATGGCCGGAGTTGTAGATTTTCTGGCGGTGTAGTTCGACGTTGACAAGGGGTTTTGTCGACCGAGTTTCTGGGCTTCGTGAGTTCTTCAGCTCGATTTCGATACTTTGAAGTTCGCGACGATCAAGGGGGTCAAGATGGTCGGTGGGGTCAGGGGCAATTGGTGGGGCGTCGAGGTGGTGGTCGCCGTTGATCAGGTCCAACGTGCATGTGCACGGTGACAATGTGTGCATTTTTGTGTCCGGGCGTTATTGGGATGAAGATCTGGAAATTGGTCACGAGTTTTACTCGAGAAGTTCTCGTACCAGACTCGGAGCAGAGGGAAGGGGGACTCGAAGTAGGTAGTGGGGTGAGTTACTTCATTTAGCTGTAGGGTTTTGACATGGAAAGCTCGGGTTTCCTGATGGTTTTCTCGAAGCTAATAGGGGAGAGTCTCGGGTTATTATGTTGAATTACTAGTTTTAGGCCTGTAAGGTTTTAAGTTGGAATTTGGAAGCAGGCCTTTAAAACTAAATTTTAAAACCAGAGAGTAGGGTATGGATTCAAAATTTGCTTTTATTTCCTAGTTAAAATAAAAATAAGTTTTATAAAATAAAATGTTTTAACAACTTTAAATTGTTAAAGAATATTTTAAAGAGTGATTTAAATCTTGCTAAGATAAATTTGTATTTATTTGAATCTAAATTTGAAAAGGAATGCAAAAGTAAAATGGTTCAAATACACTTGTAAGTGATAATTTGATTTTAGATAAGGAAATGTTTTATTCTTAAATAAATGAAAATGTAGGAGTTGAGACTATTAAAATACATATTAACTAATTTGATTAATTAATGATGGAATTAATTAATTTAGTAATTAAAAGTTAAATTAGTTAATTAAGGTTTGAGATAATTAATCGGTAATAAATAGATATTTAAGAATCATTAATTAAATAAGAGTTGAATTTTAATCTATGGTTATTAATTAATAAAGTAAGCAAGAATTAATTAAGTGATATTGAATACTTAATTAATAAAATAATTAAGGATTTATTAATGAGTTATTAAAGATGAAATGTAATTGTAAATAGATAATAAATCTTAATTTAATTACTTTAAGTAAATTTAAGAAGTGTTAATGATTAATGAAGGCTATTAACTAGTATTATAAAATAATGGATTAATATGATCATTTGATAATTTATTAGGTTTATTAATTTAAGATAATAAATGGTGAATTATATAAGTATAATTTACTTAGGGAAGTAATTAAGAAATTAATTTCTCATTTTAGTAAATTAAGTTTAATATGAATTGTTTAAGTTAATTAATTAAGTTTAATTAATTTAAATAACCATTGGTTGATGTGATAAGTATAATTACTTAAGGAAGTAATTAATTTTGGATGATTTAAAAATGAAAGAAATTTGAGTATAATTGCTTTGTATAAATTAATCAAGGGATTAATTAGAGAATAATTAATTATGGAGTAATTAAATTATTAATTGAAGTAATTAAGGGTAGTTAATTACTGAATGGAGTTAATCAAGGTGATTAACATTTTGTTTAATTGGAGATAAATTACTAAATGAAATAAATGTAATTAGAGATCATTAATTATTGTAATTAATGATGCAAGTTAAAATGGATTTATTTGGGAATAATTAATAAATGAAGCAATTCATTAGAGTAATTAATTAAGAAGAAATGGAATTAATTTTAGTAATTTAAAAGGTTACTTTCTATAATTGGTATGAAGTAATTAATTTGTAAAATAATTAGAGGATAATTACTTAAATATAATTTGAGATAATTAATCTAAAATGGTTAATTTAGATGGAAAAGTAGGAAATGATTAATTAATTGACTTGTAATAAATTAATGGATGTGTAAGCAAGATTAATTTTTGATGAAGTAATTAATTTAATCTACTTTAAATTAATTAGAGATTTGTAATTAATTTAATTCATTTTAAATTAATTATAAATGAGGTGATTATTAATCTTTGTTTATATATGATGGATGATATTGATTTCCATGATTGATTGTGATCTCAGATATAGATCTATTGTGTTATGGATGCTTGTTTTAAATATGATAATATTGATTATCTGTTTGTGTATGATAATATGGATTATCTGTTTATGATGATGATGTTATATCTATTGTTATATTGTGATTTATCTATCTGTGAGTATATAGATAATTGAATTAAATTGTTTTAACTTTAAAACAACTTGGCCTTAAAAGACACGGTTTGGATTTCGATGAGACCGGGATCGGGTTTCCGTATACCGGAATTCCAGGTCTGGAGACCCGAATACCACATCGATCCAAATAACGTTAGGTCGTGAAATTCAAATGGAGCAAGTGAAGACTCGAGGTATAAGAACTATATGTCAGTATAACTCTGTGGGTGATTCCGTAATGAGTTTGACGGTGATAGTACTTATAGATTCGAGATGGTGATTCAGAGTGCAAGGGTTATTGTCGTTAACTCTGAGGGTGATTCCAAAACGAGTGTAACGAGATAATGCCTTCGGTTTCGTTCGAACCCGGAACGAACTTGTATGGATTGAATGCTTTCAAAACATCGTCAGGTGGACGATGAGCATTCTAAGTGATGAATTCTATAAAGGTAATCGTGACCTCAAGCCTCATCAACCGGGAATGGCTAAAACAGGGGAGGTGCAGCAAAGCTTCGTGGGTAGCACCCATTTGAGAGTAGGATATACCCCTGTCTAGAGGTTCCTTTTTATTCGGTAGTGGCAGTTGGTCTGCAGCCATCTGCGGGGTTATTCTATTTGGAACTGTTCAGTAAGGAACGGGTCCGGCTTTGTGTTGCAGGGGAGCGGGCGTACTCCTCGGTACGGTGATCTAGGCTACGTACTGTGACGGGCGGTACCCCAGTAGCCCAGCCATTGTATGGAATCTAATCTCCAATAAGCGCCGTACGATTTAGTTGTGCCCAACTATGTTGAAATGTGAGATGTAAGCATTTCAGCTATTTCTGTATTTTACTTGAAAACCCTAGACACTATTATAATATCACTGGATTTCTTATAAAATGATTTGGTTAGCGTAAGGTAAAAACTTTTCCATGTTTATGTGTGGGAAGTCTTACGTGATACCTTTGTTTCAAGGATTTTCAAAGTTAAGCAATTTTAACCGTTTACTCATACCAGACCCATGTCTGACCCGAAGTTTATTTATGTTTTTCATAAACTCTCGGGTACCCAAATTTTTACGGGTAGCCAAGGGATTCAGGTTAGCTTTGACGAATTGTGGAGGAGCAATGGAGCAGGAGGCTTCAGCGTGTAGATATATATTGGTTCCGCTGTGTTAGTGTTTATCTGTATTTCCACTGTGTTATATTTCTGTGTTGTTTTGAGATGTATCGAGTTGTATTAACTAGACAGGTGTTTATAACTGTCTAGTATGTGTTGTATTATCTGTGTAACTCTGATGTATATGATATTATGTAATCTATTATGTGATATATTATATTTTATTCGTTCCGCTGTTGAGATTATGTGGTTGTTTCTTCTTCTTCTCTATCTTTTCTACTTTCTCACCCCTTTCTTTCTTTTCGATGATGCGATTTTCCGGTAGCGAAAAGTCAGGTCGTGACAGTTGGTATCAGAGCGTTAGGTTGAGTGAATACCTAGGCTCTGGAGTGGTGTCTATCCTGAGAGAGCGTACTTGTAATTTTTATCTATATATATATATATATATATTTATTTATCTATTTCTACCTGTTTGTTGGATTACTTGTTCGGGTTTTCCAATATAAGTTATAAAGGTAGATAGTGTAGTGGTGTGTGAAACACGACTACCAATGGTTGGAATTGTATTTGTCGAGACTGTAAACCTAATACCGTCTCGAGTGAGCTTTGTTGATGTAAAGTTTTCATGGATCTCTGAAGGAAACCTGTAAAGGTTCGGAGTCCATCTTTGAGTAGAGATTGGATCTGTCGGTTGGACAGAAGCTAGAGATAATATCTTGATATCTCAGGGAGTAGTAGGTGTGTGATGAGACGCAGTGACTATGGATGTTTCCAAAGATGTTTCTTTGGAACAAGTTTTAAAGAAGTGTGTCTGCTTCGGTGATGTGGCTGAGTGCAACAGGGTGTTTCTGTTTGGTTTGAGGTTCGAGTTTCTCGAAGAGCTTTGGATTTAGAATTCCTTGGCATTGGTGTCAGCAGTGCAGCTCGGAGTATTTTGTGTATTGGCAAGAAGCTTTCTAGCTTAGCAGTGGAGTTCAGAAGCAGCAGAGTGGTTCCGTTTCTTCGATGGGTTGGCTAGTTAAGTGTGAGCTGTTCTGTTTGGTAAAGAGAGAACAGTTTTTCTTTGGATATTAGATTGGGTTGATCGCAAAAGTGACTTGCGATAGTCTGAGTGTTCTCTTGGGATGTTAGAGATTTTTCTGGATGTCTTCAGGGAGTCAGAGTTTTGTTAGCATCTGGAGATTGAGTTTGGTATCGACTTGATTCCAGGAGTGGTACTGATGGTTCCGCTTAGTAGTAGGATGGTTTTTTAAGGAAGATTTTAGTGAAGCAGCTCAGGATTTTGGAGGAACTTCTGAGTTTTATTTTTGGATCTGTTGAACCATATTTTTGGAAGGTGTTTTCCAGTCTTTGCTTGTGTTCGTCATCAGCATTTTCATCTGCTCGGATCAGAGTTGTGCAGCGGAAGCAGTTTGGAGAGCATCTGTTTTATCTCTTCCAGATGTGTGCAGTGAGATCTGTCTTTTGATTTTGGAGTAGAGTGGAGTTCTGAGTTTTGGTTGATCTTGGAAAGATCATTTTGTTGATTGTTTTGGTTCAGGATGTTTCGAGGGCATCAGCGAAGGATAAACTGATCAGTAAGGATGTAGGCGTCCCAGGATTGTCCGAAGTAATTTGAATTATCGGAGATTTGATTTTGGATAAGTGTTTGATCTGCGGGAGTGAATTGTCAGTTTGGATAACTGAGATTCGTTGTGTTTCACGTATCTCTGAGGGAGTACGTGTATGAGATATCTCTGGTTGTAGAACCAGCAGTTCAGGGAGTTTTGGATGTTGAGTCAGACTTGTCTATAGTTTGATATCCTATCTTGTTTTGTAGATCTAGTTGTGTGTAGCTTAGTAGTATTGATTGTTTGGATTCTATAGAGCGAGTAACCCGGTATTTATACTCGGGAAAACTCGAGAAAATTCTATCCAGTATTTTGTCTGGATAGTTAGATTTGTTTGATTGGATGATTGATTGCTATGGTTTTTAGTATATATTGATAATATATGCTTGTGTTTTTAAAATTAAATCTTTAATGAGATTATTAAATTACCTTTGTTTTAAATTTCGGGGACGAAATTCTTTTAAGAGGGGAGGAATGTGACATCCCGGAATTTTGAGCAATATCAATTTAATAATCTATATTAAATATTAAATTGATTTGATATATCTTTGTTAATAAGATATGAATTGATTTGATAATTTTCTTTTAAATGGATATTTAACTGATAAATTATCTTTTAAAGGCTAATAAATTGTTTTCTATTTATTTATATATATATTTGTATATATTGTAAATAGTCAATGTCTGTTTTAAATTTGATTTAAATTCTATATTAAATAAATAATCATTTGGCTTTAGAATATACTCAAGATTTAAGTTAAAATTTGTCTAAATGGTTTTATCTTAGATTTAAATTAAATAAATGACTTTGTTCTTTTAGAGTATAGCTTAATAAAAAAATAAGTAATAAAGAGTGAATTCTTTTATAAATTCTTTTAATGTAATAATGTGCTTTATTTATAATGTGATGTCTATATAAGTAGATTTTTATTTTAAATGAAAATTGTTATATATGTTTTAAAAAGAAGTTATGGTTTTAAAATTTATATAAATCTCTAAAATAAATATAATAATTATAGATAATAAAATATACCTTATAAATATTTAAGGTAACTATAAAATAGAATGATAATAGATATATATTGGATAGTTTATGTTTTAAAACAAAAATAAACACACTTATGTTGGAGATAGAAATAAATATGCAAGCTAACCTAATAACAACAACCATAACAAACTTTAAACTAAAATCTTAAGAAAATTCTAGAGTGTATAATCTTTAGCAAAACATATGTGCAGGCAAGACAATGGGTTAGGCAGGATATCATTTCAATGCATACGAATAGAATAGAGTATGTATGCTTAGCATCTAAGTCAAACAAGTATAAATAAATATATGCAAGTTGTACCTAAAAGGAAAAAGAATGGGCTGGTGTAAAGTTGATAAGGAGCAAGCATTTAATGCTACATCACCTAGTACATGAAACATTTCCTTTCAGCCCCAAAGAGATAAAAATCTCTGAATTTATTCGTGTACCAAAACAGTAAACAATTTGTATATTTACCAACTTGCCTCATTATATTTCGTATACAAAAGCTTTGCAACCCCAGTTTCTAAAAGTTTATACAAATACAACCTAAGTAAAAGAAGGAATGGAGGAAATACAAATGTAACCTGGAAAATCAAATTAGAAAAACAAAAGAGCCAGTTTCAAATTTAAAATGAAAGCATCTCGACTATAACAAGATTTCCAGACCAAGGCATGTTCAAGTTTTAAAGCCATTTCAAATTTTCTGGGATCAACAACAAAGATATACAAGTTTTCAAATTCCTAGTTTCAAGCTTTTCCCTGTCTTCAAACCAAAAAGAACAAGCTCGGTTAAGTGGTCAGGTGAGTAAACATTTTTCAAATTAAAACTTAAGTAGCTAATCTCCTGTTGCATATGAGTTCGGTGATGATGTTTGTTTATATGTATGAATGTGCAATGTTTGTGAATTTATGTAAGTGTGCATATCTATGGTTTAAAACATCTAATAGTCTCTGCTTTAAACTGTAACATGAGACATCCTTCAGTTTTTATGCACATGATTTACAGGTTAAGTAGATTAGTGATGTATGTATAGAAATATGTTTGTATGATTGTTTAAGACTCTGGAAACAGGGTGTATGTTTGATACTACTGTGATCATCTCTGTTAAAAGTCCCAGAGGTTTAAACTAAGTTCAAAACTTCAAATACTTCTTTCTCCAATCTTCTTTAGGCTTAAGTGGTTAAACCAAAGTGTGTTGTTTAATTTGAACTAAGCTTTTAAAAAGAAAAATAACTGCAGAAAAATTTATAAGTAGAAACATTGTCTGGAAAAAAAATGAATATACAGAGCAACTTGAAAATGTTAAAAATCAAATCTTGTAATTTGTTGATTTAAATATATATCTGGAATCGTATATAAAAGACAGGATTTTTAAAATTAAATTTACAAATTTTAATGTAAGTTTGAATGTGTTGTTTGGGTTTGTCTGGAAAGCTTGTTTCCGAGCATTTCCGGTGATCGCAAGGTCGAGGGTGGTCGGGGTTGTGTGAGGTGGTGAAGGAGCCTACGTGGTTGCTGGGAAAAATGGTCGGCGATGATCTAGATCATCGAGGAGACAGCGGCATGCTTTTGAAAATCGTAGACCTAATTTTGTCTGGGTCGAGAGTTTTGGTTGGATCGTCGTCATCAGGCGATCGAGTGTGGCGTGCTCATGGGATTTGGTAGTGGGGGTATGGACGAGATCATGGCCGGAGTTGTAGATTTTCTGGCGGTGTAGTTCGACGTTGACAAGGGGTTTTGTCGACCGAGTTTCTGGGCTTCGTGAGTTCTTCAGCTCGATTTCGATACTTTGAAGTTCGCGACGATCAAGGGGGTCAAGATGGTCGGTGGGGTCAGGGGCAATTGGTGGGGCGTCGAGGTGGTGGTCGCCGTTGATCAGGTCCAACGTGCATGTGCACGGTGACAATGTGTGCATTTTTGTGTCCGGGCGTTATTGGGATGAAGATCTGGAAATTGGTCACGAGTTTTACTCGAGAAGTTCTCGTACCAGACTCGGAGCAGAGGGAAGGGGGACTCGAAGTAGGTAGTGGGGTGAGTTACTTCATTTAGCTGTAGGGTTTTGACATGGAAAGCTCGGGTTTCCTGATGGTTTTCTCGAAGCTAATAGGGGAGAGTCTCGGGTTATTATGTTGAATTACTAGTTTTAGGCCTGTAAGGTTTTAAGTTGGAATTTGGAAGCAGGCCTTTAAAACTAAATTTTAAAACCAGAGAGTAGGGTATGGATTCAAAATTTGCTTTTGTTTCCTAGTTAAAATAAAAATAAGTTTTATAAAATAAAATGTTTTAACAACTTTAAATTGTTAAAGAATATTTTAAAGAGTGATTTAAATCTTGCTAAGATAAATTTGTATTTATTTGAATCTAAATTTGAAAAGGAATGCAAAAGTAAAATGGTTCAAATACACTTGTAAGTGATAATTTGATTTTAGATAAGGAAATGTTTTATTCTTAAATAAATGAAAATGTAGGAGTTGAGACTATTAAAATACATATTAACTAATTTGATTAATTAATGATGGAATTAATTAATTTAGTAATTAAAAGTTAAATTAGTTAATTAAGGTTTGAGATAATTAATCGGTAATAAATAGATATTTAAGAATCATTAATTAAATAAGAGTTGAATTTTAATCTATGGTTATTAATTAATAAAGTAAGCAAGAATTAATTAAGTGATATTGAATACTTAATTAATAAAATAATTAAGGATTTATTAATGAGTTATTAAAGATGAAATGTAATTGTAAATAGATAATAAATCTTAATTTAATTACTTTAAGTAAATTTAAGAAGTGTTAATGATTAATGAAGGCTATTAACTAGTATTATAAAATAATGGATTAATATGATCATTTGATAATTTATTAGGTTTATTAATTTAAGATAATAAATGGTGAATTATATAAGTATAATTTACTTAGGGAAGTAATTAAGAAATTAATTTCTCATTTTAGTAAATTAAGTTTAATATGAATTGTTTAAGTTAATTAATTAAGTTTAATTAATTTAAATAACCATTGGTTGATGTGATAAGTATAATTACTTAAGGAAGTAATTAATTTTGGATGATTTAAAAATGAAAGAAATTTGAGTATAATTGCTTTGTATAAATTAATCAAGGGATTAATTAGAGAATAATTAATTATGGAGTAATTAAATTATTAATTGAAGTAATTAAGGGTAGTTAATTACTGAATGGAGTTAATCAAGGTGATTAACATTTTGTTTAATTGGAGATAAATTACTAAATGAAATAAATGTAATTAGAGATCATTAATTATTGTAATTAATGATGCAAGTTAAAATGGATTTATTTGGGAATAATTAATAAATGAAGCAATTCATTAGAGTAATTAATTAAGAAGAAATGGAATTAATTTTAGTAATTTAAAAGGTTACTTTCTATAATTGGTATGAAGTAATTAATTTGTAAAATAATTAGAGGATAATTACTTAAATATAATTTGAGATAATTAATCTAAAATGGTTAATTTAGATGGAAAAGTAGGAAATGATTAATTAATTGACTTGTAATAAATTAATGGATGTGTAAGCAAGATTAATTTTTGATGAAGTAATTAATTTAATCTACTTTAAATTAATTAGAGATTTGTAATTAATTTAATTCATTTTAAATTAATTATAAATGAGGTGATTATTAATCTTTGTTTATATATGATGGATGATATTGATTTCCATGATTGATTGTGATCTCAGATATAGATCTATTGTGTTATGGATGCTTGTTTTAAATATGATAATATTGATTATCTGTTTGTGTATGATAATATGGATTATTTGTTTATGATGATGATGTTATATCTATTGTTATATTGTGATTTATCTATCTGTGAGTATATAGATAATTGAATGAAATTGTTTTAACTTTAAAACAACTTGGCCTTAAAAGACACGGTTTGGATTTCGATGAGACCGGGATCGGGTTTCCGTATACCGGAATTCCAGGTCTGGAGACCCGAATACCACATCGATCCAAATAACGTTAGGTCGTGAAATTCAAATGGAGCAAGTGAAGACTCGAGGTATAAGAACTATATGTCAGTATAACTCTGTGGGTGATTCCGTAATGAGTTTGACGGTGATAGTACTTATAGATTCGAGATGGTGATTCAGAGTGCAAGGGTTATTGTCATTAACTCTGAGGGTGATTCCAAAACGAGTGTAACGAGATAATGCCTTCGGTTTCGTTCGAACCCGGAACGAACTTGTATGGATTGAATGCTTTCAAAACATCGTCAGGTGGACGATGAGCATTCTAAGTGATGAATTCTATAAAGGTAATCGTGACCTCAAGCCTCATCAACCGGGAATGGCTAAAACAGGGGAGGTGCAGCAAAGCTTCGTGGGTAGCACCCATTTGAGAGTAGGATATACCCCTGTCTAGAGGTTCCTTTTTATTCGGTAGTGGCAGTTGGTCTGCAGCCATCTGCGGGGTTATTCTATTTGGAACTGTTCAGTAAGGAACGGGTCCGGCTTTGTGTTGCAGGGGAGCGGGCGTACTCCTCGGTACGGTGATCTAGGCCACGTATTGTGACGGGCGGTACCCCAGTAGCTCAGCCATTGTATGGAATCCAATCTCCAATAAGCGCCGTACGATTTAGTTGTGCCCAACTATGTTGAAATGTGAGATGTAAGCATTTCAGCTATTTCTGTATTTTACTTGAAAACCCTAGACACTATTATAATATCACTGGATTTCTTATAAAATGATTTGGTTAGCGTAAGGTAAAAACTTTTCCATGTTTATGTGTGGGAAGTCTTACGTGATACCTTTGTTTCAAGGATTTTCAAAGTTAAGCAATTTTAACCGTTTACTCATACCAGACCCATGTCTGACCCGAAGTTTATTTATGTTTTTCATAAACTCTCGGGTACCCAAATTTTTACGGGTAGCCAAGGGATTCAGGTTAGCTTTGACGAATTGTGGAGGAGCAATGGAGCAGGAGGCTTCAGCGTGTAGATATATATTGGTTCCGCTGTGTTAGTGTTTATCTGTATTTCCGCTGTGTTATATTTCTGTGTTGTTTTGAGATGTATCGAGTTGTATTAACTAGACAGGTGTTTATAACTGTCTAGTATGTGTTGTATTATCTGTGTAACTCTGATGTATATGATATTATGTAATCTATTATGTGATATATTATATTTTATTCGTTCCGCTGTTGAGATTCTGTGGTTGTTTCTTCTTCTTCTCTATCTTTTCTACTTTCTCACCCCTTTCTTTCTTTTCGATGATGCGATTTTCCGGTAGCGGAAAGTCGGGTCGTGACAGATTCTGTATGAGGAATTTACGTGACCCTGACTCCCGTGAGTCAAATTAGATGTGACTAAAATAGGAGCCATGCCGGGCCAAGTGAGGTCATTCCTTCGATCGGACACATTTCTTCAATACCATATTATGACTTTGTGATGATTTGGTCTCCACCCTTGATTTTGATTATGGGAGTGTGTTCCGAGGTGGGTGGTAGTAGCTGCTATGCGTTACCACCAGTCCGGATCCGCAAAACGGTAGAATCCTACTCTGGCATTGCATTGCATTGCATGCCGTGTTCACATGCCCTATCGCGCCTTCTACGAGTTTGGTTTGTGTCTTACCTATGGATTGCTCCCTGATAGCCCACCAGTTTACGGTGGAGTTTACAGTATCATTATAGACTACGGCATTATATAAAATGTGTTAAGGAGGATATGGGTAATGCCTTAATGCTATTTTAATACTTTACTTTACTGTAGACACTATTATAATAGCGTATTGTACTATGTATGTAGATAGTTTAATGGATCCTTTGGAGATGGAAATCCCGAACATCTCTTAATTTACTGCACTCACATTAGACACTGGATATGAGATGTCAAAACCCGTAAACGTCTCCGACGCCGTTACACTCATATTAATCTACTGTTGATTTAACTTACATAAGATCTTTTAGTTCTGACTCGAGTGTTTTGTCTTTTCAATTTGCTCGGGTCAGTCTGAGCTCAGTGTATCGAAGACTACTTTTGGAGGACGAAGACGAAGATTTAGTACTATTATTATTTATTTCATTTATTCCGCTGCATCATACAGTTCCGCTGCATTATTCTTTATTACTGCTGTATGTACTCTGATTCTGAAATGTAAATGTGTAATCAAATGTTATTTGTAAAACAACTTCATGAACTGTTTATTTGATTATTATATTTTGTCATTCCACAGTGAGATTCTGTGTTTGTTTTATTTCTCTCTCTTCTTTTTCTTATTTACCCCATAACAATCCGCCTTTCTGAATGGTTTGAGTCTGACGTGTATGGTTTATCGTCGATTTAAACCGTCCAAAAATGCAGGTCGCTACAGTTGGTATCAGAGCGAGGTTTAGCAATAACCTTAGCTTTGAAGGGTCTGACTGTTTAGAAATAGGGTAGTAATACCCTAGAATGAGTCGCTAAGTGTATATATATGAGAGAGCATATTTGTTAGTGTTATAAAAGGTTTTTGTATTGTGTTAATTTGTTCCGTTTTATATTTATAAATTCTGGTTGGTGCATAGGATGCTATGACATCGATAGGGATTTCTAAGCACTTAATAGGGCATGCCGACACAATATTTGTTTTGAAATATAGGTAAATGAAATAATTTTGCCTATTATATATTTTGTATATAAAATACTAGATTTTATAAATGATATAGTTGCATGTAATATGTTGTTTCTTAGGTAGAGAAATTTTATAAATATTGATTGAAAAATAGGATTTACAAATAAAGTAAATATAAATTAGAAGTTGAGAACTTAAGTTCCAGGATTTTTGAAATCTCTTTCGAAAGATTTTGGAATATAATATTAGTATCAGTTGGAAGTATTTTCTGATATATATATTTTAAGATGATTTGAAAGAAATATTTTAAAAGGAAATTTTAAAGGAAATAAGTTCTGTACTCCCCTCTCTGTCGCTGGAAAATAATTTCGGTGATGAGTGCACGCATCGACGTTCATTTTCGAGTTTCAAAGTGGAAAGACCATTGTAGTAGTTTTACTGCACATTTGTTTTGATAAATAAATCTTGATTTTAAATCCCTAAATATGATTTGTTCTGTAAAGGATATAAAAATATATATTATTTTCTAAATGGCTGAAATGAATCCAGTATTTAGTTCTTAAACTTTTTGATAATTAATTACTTTCAATTATAGCAATGAAAGCAAAGTAATGAAAAGAGAAAATGGAATATATGAGATGGGAAATTGTGATATGTAAATCAAAAGTTAATGGAAATAAGAAAATGTAACTATTGAACATTTTGTTAATTAAAATAAATATGATAACTTATGTAACTTTCTATTGTATTCTATATATATATATAACCTACCAAATTATTAAAAGTTGAAATGTTAATAAGAATATGTAATAGAATATTGTACAAGAAAAAACTCAATTAATGAATGTGTTCAATGAAATCATGTTTTAAATGAAGAATTAAAATGTATCAGAATATTATAAACTTAAGTTAAGGTTGAAACCATTTATAATTAAAGTGTATACTATTAATTGAATGATTATGACTTTAGAAAATGTGAAACGATTCAGAAATAGATTAAATGTTCGATAATATTATGTATGAAAGAAATGAATGTGGGAATAATAATAATAATAATAATAATAATAATCTATTAATGGTGAATTAAATTGTAGAGAGGCTTACGTAATAATGGATAATCTAATAATCGAAATGGATATAACTTATGTAAGTAAAGAATGTAAATTAATGAAATAAGCCTTATATGAATGAATGAGAATTAAAATTTTGTAGGTAATGAACGTGAATTAAAGAAAAATCATTGTATGAAAAAAATGAACAATAAATGATGTGAGAGAAAAGGGATTAATAGAATAAACTTAAAATGTGTGTTGAATTCTTTGTTTGTTTGGCTTATGGATTGGTTGGGAAAGGATACTTCTATTTTGTATAGAGATGTATAAATAATCTTTAAAGTTTTATCTACGACTGTTGAGTGTATGGTTTACTTCATAGTTTATTTATCGTTTTATACGATTAGAGGTTTCTAAACCCGAACAAACCAATCGTTGGTTGCTATGGATGTAAAATTGATATTCTTGACTGTATGTGATGATTGTATGATTTGTTTCTAAGTAATTGTTGTTATGTTGTGTTGATTTGTTGTTATTGATTGAAACAACATAAATATTTCTCTTTGCATAATTCTAACTTCTTTGGATTATATAAGTGAAATACAGGTTATGGAAGCAATTGCTACTGCTTTTGGTTTCATAAATTAAGCGTTGTTTGCCCGACAAATAGGCACGTTCTCGGATTACGGTTTTCTAGTGATATTATATTGTTTTCCCGTGATTTGGGATATATTTTTTTGAAATATGATATATATATGTGTGTGTTTATTATTGATATTATTATTTCTCCCAGACCTCTCCGTACAAAGGAGACTCTACCGAAATCTTTCGTGAATTTTGGACTTAGAAAATTTTGTGAAAGTAAAAATGCTTTCAAACTTTTATTAACTTGAATATGAAAGGAAATTAAGTATTTATAAATTGATATATTTTATTTAAATTATTTAATTATGTAAATTAATTGTTTATAAATTTAATATTTTGAATAAGAGATATTAATTCCATCTTTTCCCTTCTTTCCCTGATCGAGGATGAAAAGTTTTGAGTGGGGGAGAGTATAACGACCCATAATTTTCGATAATAAAAAATAGTTAATTTAATAAGGTTTTGTGATTTAATGTTGGAAGAAATAAAAATTTGTGATTTAATAATAAGAATGTAACTAGAATAAAATGTAATAGTATTAATTTAAGGTAATTGATAACTACTTTAAATGTAATTCCCATTTAATTGAAATGATTAAAAAGTTATAATTAGTTATAGATTGTAAATTAATTGTAATAATATGTATTAATTGATAAATTGGATCAAAGGAGTAATTGATAATTTAAATGTGTATAAATTAATGAAATAGTACGTAATTAATTATAATTGATAAAAGTAGTGTTGTGGAAGTAGTTATGACATTTGTGTGTAGATAACAAACTTATAAATGTTATTAATTAAGAAAAGATAACAATTGTCGTTTGTTACCAATTTATTTAATCTGCTGAATTAAATTTAAAATCAATTGCAATTAAATGTAATTAAATGTTACTTTAATATGAGTTAAGACGATAACTGTAAAAGGTGAGTGCAATAAAATGTACAGAAATGTTAATTTTATTCATAAGGCAACAATTGATTTAATAAGAGAGTGAAACCAAGATAAATTAATTAATTGGGATTTCAAATTTTATTTAACGTGAAAATCGACAAAAATTCAATATAATTGAAATATTGCAACTAATATGGTAAAAGATGATAAAAGGAGAATATTAATGTAATAAAATATAAACCAATGTATGTCTATAGAGTAATGATTGATTGAATAAAAAGATTGAAATCAAATTAAATCAATTTATTGGAATTAAATTACAATTAATTGGATTTAATTATAGTCGGAATTGAACACTGTAATTATTGTAATACTTAACACTAGATTGATATGTAAATTTGTTTTAAATTATTGTAAATGTCTAAGTAATCAAAAATGATAAAAATTGTTAGTTATTAAACTTGAAATAAAAAAAGTGATTTAATTAAATTAATATTAATTTATTTAATTAACGTGAAAATAGTCAATTTAGCCAATGTCTTGGATTTCGATGAAACTAGTTTCATCGGATCCGTAACGGTGAATTATTGTAGGATTTCAAGTTTCGTAGCGATCAGACTTGTCGTTTGATCGTACGGACTCGAAACGCGTAGAAATCAATTTAATTAAATTTAATTGAAATCAATTTGAAATAAGCTGATTTTAAAGCTAACTTCTTCATACGATGGAATTAGGACTTAAAACATGTTCCATTAGGTTTAAAACAATCGAAAACATCTATTTTGATATATGGGATGACCCACTTTCGTTTCGGAGGCAGAATGGGCTTTTCGGGTCGTTATTGTCGTTCGTATCGATCCGATATGTGTTTATTTTCTTATCGGGCTTTGTTAATATAAATAGATCTCTCCAAACCCTAGCAGCCTTTTTATTTCTTATTATTGTATGTATCTGTCTATTCAGTCTATCTGCTTCTTCCTTCTTCTAATGGCTGCAGATTCCAAACCCTAATTCAATTTCAAATTCAAATCGAAAATCAAACTCCTAAAAAATATATCGAATTATATATCGTTGGAAAGCTCTCGACGAGCGCAATCCATTGCATTGATTCGTTTTTTAATTGGATGCATCATTTGATTAGAAATTGAGGATGAACTTTGGCCGTTGAAATTAGGTTTTCATGATCCAATGGTGGATCTTCATCCGTTCGACGATCGGGAAGCACCGTTGGAAAGACAAGGTCGAGCAGGTCACGTGGTGGTGTTCGCTGGTCGTATGGTGGTCTGAGTTGGCTTCGAACGGTGTTCAAAGCTTGGCTGTGGCGGACGGAAAGGAGAACGTCGCGACTGTCGTGGTGATCATGAGGGAAGGCGGCTCTGGTCGAGGAGCATGGTCGTCATGATCGATCGTGTTAACTGGGTCAGTAGGCGGCACGGCAGGAGCTTGAACAGTGGCAGCTGAAGGTTGTCATGCTCGTTAGGGTTCGGTGTCACGTTCGTATGATAGGGAGAGGTAACGTAATTACGACAATGCCCTTCCATTTATTTTCTTTATTTTAATTAAAATTTTAAAACTTCTAACTATCATAACTTGTGTGTATAAACTCGGATTCATGCGCAGTTTGTTTCGTTGGGATCGTATCGAAATTTCGGACATTATGAAACTAGTTTGGACAATTTCCGAGGCTATTGAATTTTGGGCCTTATTTTTTATATCAAATCGATTTAAAATCAAAGGTGAGTGTTTTGACCCACTCACAATTTCTAGATTATCTTATGTTAGTTAAATTAAATTTATGATGTAATTATAAATTGATTGGTTGATTTTTGTTATATTTAAATTGTCATTCCAGTTAAATACGACTTTTATTGCATTTAATCATCATTTAATTTATTATTGAATTTAATTGTAAATTGAATACCTGCTAATGATAATAATTTATCTATTAATGTTTATTGGTTAATTTGGATGATGATGCGATGTATGTTTGATTTGCTGATATTGGATGACTAGATGTTATATTTTATATTGTTATAACACTGCAAGTTCCCTATGGGTTGAAATGATACACACCCGAACGATCATATAAAATAGGGGAAAATCGTTATGGGTTGAAATGATAAACCCAGGCGATTTTCATTAAAATAAATTTGGGATTGCGGGTTGAAATGATATACACCCATAAATTTAAATATTTGCGGATTGAAATGATAAATATCTGTATCACTTGACCATAGGGTAGAGAATTATATACGGACACCGGATTGGTTAAATTTAATGATTTTAAATCTTTAAACTTTGAATCCAGTTAAACGATATTTGAAATAGAATTTGACTGATAGAAACTGAATTGTTTTAAGTAATTATTTAAAGGATTTAAATTGAAATTTTAAAGTTGAATTTGAAGTATGAACGACATTCATCGAAATTGAAATTTTAAATTTGATATTTCAAGATATGAAATTGGATTTTGATTTGAAATCTGGATATGGTCCATATTTGTTGAAATGGAAGAAATAGTTAAATTTGATGTTAATTTCAAATTTATTAGCGCAATATAAACTGTAAATGTTCTTTTAAATTCTAATTTTAAGATTTTTAACTATTAAAATAAGTTAATCTATTTTAAACCAACTTAATAAATTTAAACTATTTAATTTATTTTAATCTAGTTTAATCCATTTTAAACTAATTAACCTATTTAATACTATCTTAATCTATTTTAATTTATTTTAAACTATTTCAATATATTTTAATCTAGTTTAATTCATTTAAACTTTATTAAACTATATTAAACTATTTTAAATTTATTTTAACTATTTAATTTATTTTAAATATTTAATCTATTTTAATTCTATTTAATTTATTTTAAATTCATTTAATCTATTTTAAATCTAATTAATCCATAATAAACCTATTTAATCTATTTTAAAACCATTTAAACTATTTTAAATCTATTTAAAGTATTTTAATCTATTTTAAATTTATCTAATCTATTTTAAACCTATTTAACCTAATTTATATCTATTTAAAACTATGTTAAGCTAATTAAACTATTTATCACTATCAAAATTATTTTCTAAATTTCAGATGGTGTAGAGTGGAAATGTTTATAATTAAAGCCTTGATTTTAAAGCGAATAAGGTTAAATAATGTTATAGCATAAGTTGGGATTTGAAATGATATTTGCTGGTGAAATGACATATTTGAGTAAATATGATGATTTTGAAATGAGAATTTAACCTAATTGTGAATATAATCTCGAAAGTGATATGGTTTGAATTGAATATGATATTTTGATATCAATATGAAATGGTTTTGGAAATGTAAAAGATCCATCCGGTGTGTAATAAGCGTTTGGTTGTTAAAGAGATCGGGATCAGATATTGTCATACTCTCTGCCAATACCAAAAATGTAACGACCCCGAATTTTAATTTATTTAAATTAATAATTAAATAAATTTTTAAATAAAAATTTCAATATTTATCGGTAAATAGATACGAGTTTCCCCGATATCCAAATATATTTGGTATAAATCACTTAAATTTAAAAATATTGTAAATATTGTATATTTATGTGTATATATGTATTCGGGCATATACGAGTGAATTTGAAAATAATATATATATATATATATATATATATTTGACTTGAATTTTAAATTTTAAATTAATGGTTTGAAAATAAAGATGCAAATTATATAGGATATAAAGTATAAATAAAAACGTTGGAAAAAATTTAATAGCATAAACTAAATCTAGAGATTCACTTATATTACCAAATTTATGTAAAAACAATTTGTATTAAATTTAGAAATAAATTAATAATAGATAATTTAAGCTAGAAATAAAAGATAACCATAAAGTAAACAAGTAAAGATAAAATTATAAATAAAATATGAAGTGAACATTGGTTTTGCACACAATAAACTAAAGTGTTTATGTATAAAAGAAACAAAACAGCCTGTACAAAAGTCAAATGGAAATAGAAAGAAAAGTGATATGTATAAACAAAATCACTTCAGCCGAGACAAACAAAGTAACAAAACAAAACAAAAGAAATGAAGATAAGGCCAATGCAAAAATATATCCAAATATAAGCAAGCTACAACCTGGAAAAGTAAGTTAATGAAACAAAGAAAAGAATAAAGAAATACAACATCACCTGTACCAGCATCATCTTCTCAGCCGAATTGCAATGTGTAAAATAAAGTAATAAGGGAGCAACAAGTACTTGGCAATTAATGCCATTACCTCTAATATGCATATCAGCCACCCTACGACGAAATCACTGCCCATTGTTGTACTAAAAAGAAGAAATATCATCTTGCATTGTACAAATAAATATAATACCCTGTACAAAAGCATATTATCGCCTGTAACTTGCTCCCATATATCAACTTCTCCCCTCATTTCTGTTCGAGCTGAGAAAATATAGAGCAAACATTATTTTGAAAACTAAAAGATAAATCTAATGAAGATGGAATGCAAAGGTTCAAATTGGAAAATCAAAATGGAAGCTTGCTTTTCTCACACTTGTTCAAATTTAAAGGCTCTGTTTATTTCTTCATGACAGGTGAGCAACTTTTTTTTTTAACCAGATTTCCTTGTTTCTTTACCTGTGAGTAACTTCACTTTGTCAACTTTCAAGTAAAATTTAGTTGTATGCCAGTGATGTTGATATGGTTTTATGTGAATCTGCTGTGTATTTCTGTTGAACTGTGAATTTTATTCTCCTGTATTTCTAGTTACAGAGCAAAATAAAGTAGAAGAAAACTAATATATCTTCATACAAAACATTATAAGCTTAGGATTTTAAACAAAATAAGTTGTTTAAACTTAAATCTTAGCCTTGAATTTTGTTTTGAAGCTTGACAGTGGAATGTGGTTCTTGTACATTTAAGTTTACAGTAAAAAGAAATTTTGATGTTAAATTTGAATATTTTAATTTGTTAATTTGATTTCATACCTTGAATAAACATACAAAAGTAAGATTTTTAAGTAAGTATTCAGGGTGCAATTCGAAAATGAATCAAAAATGCATTTTTATCAATTTCTGTTGATTCAACAAATATTAGATGTTGAAATTCGTTGTGGAGCTAGCTTGATGATTCACGAATACTGGAAAAATGCTAGAAAAATTAAATATTGCAAGAATTGATGGGTCGAAGAAGATTTAGGGTTTTACAACCAAATTTGGTTCGCAGGTTTTCTAGGGAAATGGCGTGGTCGTGGGTTGACCGGAGTAGATCGCAGGAGGGGGAAACGTTGCGTGGTGGCATGATGCGTTTTTGGTTTGGTTGGCGAACTCGCTGGTAGTCGGCAATGTCGGGTCGAGGTGTTTTGTAAAACTTGGGTTTTGTTTCAGGTTTGCTCCAACTAGCTCGATTTCGAGTTCGACTTTGCTAAGGAGTTTTGGGTGGTCGAAGTAGTTGCTGGGGTCGTAGGCGACTTGTGGAAGGGCTCGGCGACGATCGGAGAAGCTCCGATCGAATGTGCACGTGCACGAGCGTTTAACTTGTGTCAGTGGGTCTTGAATTTGGAGGAGAAGAGGAAGGACTCGGAAATTCTGTGGTTTTGGCTCGGGAAAAGGAAGGAGATGCTTCGGTTGGCTCCTGGGTTTGTGCTTGGGAAGACAGTTTGTACTGGAATAGGAAATTAGTATATAAAATTGGAGAAGAGAGGAGGTATAGGGGTGGAGCCGGGGAAATAGGCCAGGGAACTCGGGTTCGACACGGGTAAATTGGGTTTTTGCCTGAGTTCGTTTTGATGCAAGGTTTTAACAATATTACATATAAACAGGTTTTTATAAATACCAGATAAAGGTTTTGACTTAAATTTTTGACAAGTTAATCGAGAATATGATAAGTAATTTCAATGGGAAATGTAAGATCGAATGGAAATTGTAATTAAAAAATGCCATTGCTATTTATAAGTTTGTAGTTTAAAGTTAAATTAACTAATTTGATTTAATTAAAGAATAAGAGTTAACTAATTTAAATTCTAATTTAGAAATAATAATTAATTGATTACGAAAGTAATTAAGTAATTAATGAATAAATGAATGGGTAATTAAGTTTTAAATAAATAAGATGAATTGATAATAAATTAAGATTAATTCACTGATTTAAATATAACTAAGAAGTGATCAATTTGAAGTTTGGAATTAATTGATTAGTTAATTAATGATTTATTGATCCAAATAGCAGTTTGTTCGAAAGGAATAAATTTATTGAAATATAATATTAAGTTAATGAAACTTATTATAGTATACGTTGATAAAAATTAAGGGTAATCAATTTAAAGGATAATTAATTAATGTTTTGTAATTAATTAATATTAATCAGGATTAGAAATTTATTCATAAGAAATTAATCTGATTTGAATTAATTAGACAATTAAATTGACCCTACTTATGAATGTTTGGATTCTATTGAATGTGAATTGTTTGATATCCCTGATATATGATGCTTTGTGATACCTCCTGATTTATGTTGTGATCTGTAATTTACTTATCTATGATATATATATCTATGATCCGTGAATGAAGATGAGTGTTATAGTTTATATCGCTTATCAACTATATTTATGTATTCTGATCTGTGATGATTGTATGATGTTGCACTATTGTGTGTGTGAAACCCCTAGACTACACTTATACACACACAAATATGGATTTCACGTGGAAATCGGTTAAGTCACAGATAATTTAAATTTGATGTTTTTGAAATTGAAGTTTTTATTTCAATTGATTTTTGAAATGGATTTGGGTTAAAGGTTAAAGCTTTTAAAATGGAATTTCAAAGATAAAAGTTATTTCGAATAACTTGATCAAGTTTTGAAATTTAAATAATTAGATTTAAATTTGAATTCAAGTTTGAAATTAAATCTATGATTTTGAAACTAGGGATAAAAGATGATATAAATGTGTTTATATGAAGTTAAACCATTTAAAAGTAAATTTTAAGAATTTGAATTAACCTAAGAACTTTAACTCGTATGAATGAATTAGATTTCCAAATTGAAAACTGTTGTTTTTAAATGGTAAAAGCTTTCAGATAAGAAATGAAATTCCAGTTAATTAAAGGAATTTCAAGTAAATTGAAAAATGGATTTTCCAAGTTATGAATTGTTTTGAAAGCTATGAATTGAATCTGTTTATTTTTAACAGATTTAAAGTGATGATTTGTTTAAACCATTTGAAATGAAATTGTTTTGAAAGCTATCAGTTAAATCTTGATTTAAAGATTTAACGAGTTAATCAAATTGAAATGGAAATTGATTTGGAAAATCTGTGAATGAATCTTTTGTTTAAAAGATTAAAATGTGGAAAATTGTTTAAACCATTGAAGGTTGTTAAATAAATCTTTTTGTTTAAAGATTTGAAAATGGTAATTTGTTAAATCATTTGGAAAGGAAATTTAGGTTTAAGTTGTGACTTAATTGAAATCCCAATATCCATATGTTTTTAAAATATTGCGCACATTATTCGGTTTAGCCGGGAGAGGACCTTAGTGTCATATAACCCATTCCGAATAATGATACGTCGTATATGGATAGCATTTGAAGACCGGTGTTGAAGACCGGATATTTTTCGAAAATGAAAGGACAACCTGTCGAATGTCTCTGCACTGAGTCGCGCCGGTATAGAGATTTATATCACTCTTTTTGTGACGGGAAGTCCGGACGTGATTGAAAGTTATCCGGAATTGCAAGGGCTTCGTGAGAAGTGCCTTCGGTTCTGTTCGATCCCGGAACAGACTTGTATGGTTACATGTCTGACATTACACTTTGAGATATAAAGCCGATTTCTTTCAAATACATATCTGTTTGGTGGCGGAGAATTTATTCTCTTAGCTTAACACCCTTCTCTGAGACGTACGAGCTCAGAGGTTATGTAGTTGAAATTTATCAGCGATATATCCCAATTTGGTAATGTGGCATGCTGAGTGTTGCTGTGTGATGATCAGTGTTTGATCATTTGTGATATGATCATTTGTTTGATCATTTATCTTTGTGATCATAGGTTGATCATCTGTTGACCCAAAGCGTGGCTTTTTTTGAAAAAGCGTAGCTTTGTGGACGAGACTTCGTCGAGCCTCACAACCCGGTAATGGTCGAAACAGGAATGTTGCGGCAAGGTTTCAGGGGTAGCTCCCCTAGGGTATGACCATTCCTTCTGGAAAAGGGTAGTATCATGGTATGGAGCCCAGATACTTACTCATGTGGACACACTTTATTTAAGACGTGTGATGTTGGATTCGAGGCGCCTCGGTTAAAGGTCCCAAAGGACCGGGGGTGGCATATCTGAGGTTTCTTTTATCCCTTGGGAAAAGGGGTTGCCGGCCTTGTTTGGCAGAGAACGGTGTGGTTCTCGGAACGTCCCGCCAGAGGCATTTCTTTCGTGGAATAGGAAGTTCCTTAGCCTGACCATTTATTGGAAATCCAAACAAAACAATACGAACCTTGTACGGTATTAGTTGTATTACCTGCCATGGAATGTGGTGGTAACCTGCTATTGAACATGGTAGCTATAGTAGGCATAAGTGCGAAATGTCTATGCTGGCTAAGATTTATATTCTACTTTCGAAATTGTTTTCTGCACTATGCACTAGTAATAATATCAAATGATTTGATTTTGCGTAGTAAGCATCTTTGACTATCATAAGAAGAAATCTCCTCCAATTCTGCGTTTGCATTGTGTGTGTGGTGGGAGGTCTTATGGTAGTTTCATTTTCCAAAAGCATTACGAATTGACTTTAAAAATCTCTGCTATTTGTTTAAAAAGATAAACTGTTTTTGTTGCTCACACCAGTCCCATGACTGATCCGGAGTTTATTGTTTCTTTCCTAAACTCTGGGTGCTCATAATTTTCTACACGAGCAGTCTAGAGTTGGGTTTTTCAGATATTCAGATTTAGTAGATTATCTGGAGTTAGTTCAGTCTTTGGATCGGACTGCACTTGCTTATCTTTGTGCCTCGTTATTGGGAGTTCGAGCTATTTATGGATTGGCGCTTTGAAGATGGAGATTATCCGCTGCTGATGTTATCGTTTTCTTTTCCGCTGCTATTTGTTGTATCATATCTCTGATGTATATTGATATTCATTGTATCACTCTGTTGTATCAGATATTGTATATCAATGTATTATTCTTTTTATTCCGCTGTGATATTTACTTAACTGTGTTATAAGCTCCCGAGAACCAGATTCGGCATTTGAATCTACGGCATTTTGAGTACAAGGGAAGTACGGGTGCCGATTTTCGAAGGTCGACTTTTGGGTCTTGACAAGTGGTATCAGAGCTAAGGTTGAACTTTAGCTCAGGAGTATAACACGTTAAGTAGCTCATTAGTGATAGAGTGAAGTAAACTCTAGAATGAGTAATCTCTAAGATATCCGTCTGAATGTCTCAGTAAATTCTCTTACTATCCACTGATAGTAGATATGAGTGCAATAAGAGGACGAGATATGGGACATGGAATATGACTATAAATAGTCAATATCCTGCAACAGTGGAAACAATCTTTCTCTATCAATTTTCTTTGATTCGTTTCCAAATTCTTTTGATTGCTTCGTATCAGCTACAAGAAGAAGTTTCGGTGTGATGATGGCTCTACGAACCGTTGTAGGAGATTCTTACTTCGTATCTTCATCAATTTCTTATCAGCTTTTTGATTTATATCTTAATGAATTTGAAATTGAAAATTTTAAATTGAATTAAATTGACTAATAAAATATGAGGGTAAATTGAATTGAATCAATTAAAACGATATCGTTTAAAACCGAATTTGAAATTCTATTGTAATTTCTTTTGAATACCGAAGTCCGAAGAGGGACAAATTGGTATGTATTCTGAGATATTCCGACTTGAATTCGGAATCCGTATCTTGTGTTTGAGGAATTATAGGAGATCACCTTTGTCTATCTCTGTGTTATTTTCGTGCCTGCGAATTTCGAGGACGAAATTCTTTTAAGGGGAGAAGTTTGTAACGACCCCGAATTTTAATTTATTTAAATTAATAATTAAATAAATTTTTAAATAAAAATTTCAATATTTATCGGTAAATAGATACGAGTTTCCCCGATATCCAAATATATTTGGTATAAATCACTTAAATTTAAAAATATTGTAAATATTGTATATTTATGTGTATATATGTATTCGGGCATATACGAGTGAATTTGAAAATAATATATATATATATATATATATATATATATATATATATTTGACTTGAATTTTAAATTTTAAATTAATGGTTTGAAAATAAAGATGCAAATTATATAGGATATAAAGTATAAATAAAAACGTTGGATAAAATTTAATAGCATAAACTAAATCTAGAGATTCACTTATATTACCAAATTTATGTAAAAACAATTTGTATTAAATTTAGAAATAAATTAATAATAGATAATTTAAGCTAGAAATAAAAGATAACCATAAAGTAAACAAGTAAAGATAAAATTATAAATAAAATATGAAGTGAACATTGGTTTTGCACACAATAAACTAAAGTGTTTATGTATAAAAGAAACAAAACAGCCTGTACAAAAGTCAAATGGAAATAGAAAGAAAAGTGATATGTATAAACAAAATCACTTCAGCCGAGACAAACAAAGTAACAAAACAAAACAAAAGAAATGAAGATAAGGCCAACGCAAAAATATATCCAAATATAAGCAAGCTACAACCTGGAAAAGTAAGTTAATGAAACAAAGAAAAGAATAAAGAAATACAACATCACCTGTACCAGCATCATCTTCTCAGCCGAAATGCAATGTGTAAAATAAAGTAATAAGGGAACAACAAGTACTTGGCAATTAATGTCATTACCTCTAATATGCATATCAGCCACCCTACGACGAAATCACTGCCCATTGTTGTACTAAAAAGAAGAAATATCATCTTGCATTGTACAAATAAATATAATACCCTGTACAAAAGCATATTATTGCCTGTAACTTGCTCCCATATATCAACTTCTCCCCTCATTTCAGTTCGAGCTGAGAAAATATAGAGCAAACATTATTTTGAAAACTAAAAGATAAATCTAATGAAGATGGAATGCAAAGGTTCAAATTGGAAAATCAAAATGGAAGCTTGCATTTCTCACACTTGTTCAAATTTAAAGGCTCTGTTTATTTCTTCATGACAGGTGAGCAACTTTTCTTTTTTTTTTAAAACCAGATTTCCTTGTTTCTTTACCTGTGAGTAACTTCACTTTGTCAACTTTCAAGTAAAATTTAGTTGTATGCCAGTGATGTTGATATGGTTTTATGTGAATCTGCTGTGTATTTCTGTTGAACTGTGAATCGAGTATTCTGGGAATATCTCGATGAGTTCTTCTTGTGTCTTTGATTTTTGAGAATAAGTAATAAACAGTGTTTTCAAATTTTTCAAAAAAAAATTGAAGATATGTTTCTAAGAGAAATTTGATTTGTTTTTATGAAAAATAAAGAATATTTTGAGTATTATATATGAGGTATTTCTTTTCAAAGAAAATGAATTTTTGTGTTGGGTTGTCCGTTTAGTACTTTAAAAATTCTGGTCGATGCGTTTGGCCAACGTTATCGATAGGAATTTCCTAAACGCTGTGAAGAGACAGTCAAACACGGTGAATTGAGTTTTATTGAGTAAAGTTTGAAAATAATTAATATTGTGGAGTACTAATTTTTATTTTAAATGTTTAATGAAACCATTGAACCATAGTGAGTGTTGGATGAGTGGCGAGGCAGTTTTGATCATTTGATCAACTCGGCAGCCAATCGATGAGGTCATTCATTATAAATTAATGGCGAGGCAATACCCTTATATTGTTTGAAATTTGAGAAATTAATATGGTAATTTGGGTAAGTAAAGTGAATAATTCTAAATAAGAGGATGTCTAATTAGAAGAAAATATTATTTGATGCTTTGATTAGTAAAATGATGTATTTAAAGTAAAAGAATACTTTGGTTTGAAAAAGTAAAATATTAATTGAATAGTTTAGTACTAGTTATTATTGATGACTATAAAATTTGTTTTGGCACTTATTTATTTGAGTAATAGTAGAGGATAGATATAAAATTCTATCTTAAAGAGAAAATAAAGAAGTGTTAGTTTAGAACATTTAGTATAAATTTGTGAGCTAGTTTTTGTTTTAAACTAAATAGTATTAAAACTTGTGGGTTTGAAATTGCAAAATTCTTTTGAAAACAAGTTTGAATTAATTATAAACTTTAATTAGTTTTATGTTGATAATTAGATGGAAATTTAATTCTTGTGACAAGTGGAAATGTGAATTTGGATTGTTTTGATAAATGAACAATTCATGTAGTATAATCATTTTCAATTGTGAGAATAATTTTAAAACTTTATATATATCCCAAAAATTTATTTTTGTGGATAATCAATAATTTTCTCTTGATAATGAAAGAGATTAGTTACCTCTTCCAAAATGAGTTCTCAAGTTAATTGTTTTAAAGTAGATTTTGGAAAGTAATGAAAATATCTCCACTTAATAAAATGTTTTATGATGATTACATAAGTTGATCATAATTTTGTATATTTTAGCTTTTCGAGGAAAAAGAAAATCATTTAATAAATGACTTAGCAAAAAGCTTGTTTGAAAATGTAGTTTGAGCTTAAAATGGTTTGGGGAGAATTTTAAATTTTAAATTGATTTAAAAGCTAAAATTTTGTTTGGAAAAGTGTTGTACTAAAACATCGATAACTTGAGATTTATAACTCTATGTGAATTCAATATTTTTTCAAATGAAAGAGCTTTCAGTAAGCTATAAAGTTTCTTTTTACCATTTTAAAAGATTTTTCGTTTTACTAAGTCTAAAATGGGTTTGAAAGTGGATATGTAGTTCTGCCCTATTACAGAATTCTCTAAGATTAAGCTGAAAGTAAATTTAACATAACATTCAAACCTTAAATCCGATTTTGATGATCTTTATATTTCTGGAAAGCTTAGACTGAGTAAAACAACTTTCATTTTATAAAGTTTTTCAGATTTTGTTGTTTGCTAGGTCAAAAAAGGTCTTCTTTACAGCAGGTCTGAAATGAAATTGATTTATTTCCCCTAAATAGTTAAGTGTAGCACTTCTTATTTATGAACATGAACTAATATCATCTGTTTGAGTAAGTATAGGTGAATAGAGAATAGTTGGAATATATTTTGATCAAAAAGAATATATATAAGTTTGTGCAAATTCACTTTAAAATGCTAAAAAGGAAGGTATGTTTTCGGATTAATTCTAAAGTATTAAATGATGATATATATTGTGTTTTCGACCTAATGGTCGATGTATATTGTATAAATCTTTTTTGTAATTGTTTCTAACTATGATTTTATAAATCGGTTACTTACAAGAAGATAAGAATTCAACAGAGACTCAGGGTAAAATCCTTAAATTTGGAAAGTCAAGAAGGGATCCTGTTTTTGTTCTCCTCTCCTCCTTTCTATAGATGTAGATTAACAAAATAAGCTCTGATTTTTTACTTCCCACATTCTACATGTTCAATGGGAGGCTCAGGAGGAAGATCATGGCTAGATCAATATCTCAATAGTCAACTCAATACCGAGTTGCTCCTTACAACTCGGTGTCGAGTCATGGGTTCTCCGAGTTTTGAAGTACTTAGCTTTGCTTCTTCATTCTCTTGAATGTAATTCTCTCGGTCCATCTTCCTTAGTTCTATAGTATGCTTTGCCTTTAGTTCAGTTTTTAATCTCCTCGAAGTAGTTAAAAAGAGTGATATAATAAAAATGTTCAATGAATTTTATGATGGTTCGTTATAGTTAGGTAGGTTTAATTACGCAAATGTAATATTATTGCATAAGAAATTAGGTGCTAACCAATTAAAAGATTTTAAACCTATTTCATTACTAAACTGTTCTTTTAAAATCATTTCTAAGGTTTTAGATAATAGATTAAATACTAACATGAATGCATTAATAGATTATACTCAATCAACTTTTATTAAGGGTAGGAATATTAAGGATGTGGTAGCAGTAGTTCGAGAATATATTAATTAATGTTGTAAAAATAATATCCTATGTGCTTTTAAAACTTGATTTTTCTAAAGCTTTTGATTCAATTGAGTGGGTTTTTCTCAAAGATTTATTAATGGCTAGGGGTTTTAGTGCAAATGGGTAGGATGGATTATGTAATTGCTTAAAACTGGTAATTCTAGTATTTTGGTTAATGGTATACTAGGAAATAAACTTCAATCAAAACGTGGACTTAGACAAAGTAATCTATTATCACCTTTATTGTTTAATTTAGCTGCGGCTGTTTTTTCTAAAATTATCAAATTGGCTACTAGTAATAGGTTATTAGATATTATAGGAAATGATATCACTAGTAATGGTCTTTTTGTTTTAAACTGCAGATGATACTATGATCTTTATATCCCATTTGCCTAAACATATTATTACACATAAATTTATTTTACATAGTTTTGAACTTTTATCTGGTTTAAAGATTAATTTCAACAAAAGCTTAGTTCTAGTTCTAAATGACATAGATAATATAAAAAACCAAATTGCATGCACATTAAAATGTAAAACCATGAAATTTTCTACATAATATTTAGGTTTTTAATCAGACCACAAAAACTTAAACATGATGGTTGGAATACCATTATAGATAAAACTAATAAAAGATTATCCAAATGGAATGGTAAATTCCTATCGAGAGTAGGTAGGAATGTTCCTATTAACTTAGTTTTATCTGCATTACCGATTTATTAGATGTTGTTTTACCTTTTTTCCAAATGGATATGTAACAACCCGTAGTTTTAACTATTTAAATTTTTTAAATTTAATATGATTTTTGAATAAAAATGGTTAGAAATAAAATTTAATGATTTATTAATGTAATTTATTGGTTATGAACTTAGATAACAATTTTAAATAAAAAATTCAATAAGGTAAAAGATGATAACTTATATTAGAAAGTAAATTAAATGATATTGAATTGTTAGTAATTGATAACAGAAATTGAAATAATCAATGTTAAGTTAATAAAGAATCGAACAATTGTTTATTAAAAGTAACATAAGTTTATTTATATGAAATTGTATTTATGATAAGTATAAATTTCTGAAATAACAAAACATTTAGTTTGTAAGAGATGAATAACTTTTGTTGTATACAAAAATCGCAAAGATGTTGCATTATTGTAAAGTGGAAGTAGTGTTTTATTATTTGTATTCGTTTTAAGAGCAAATTTTATAAGTTAAGTAGCTTATATTTCAAATATAATTATTTATTTGAGAATTTAATTGTTATATTTAATATTTGGAAATTGTTTAAATAATTGAATCTTGAATTTAATAAGAACGAAAATGACTTCAAAAGTTGATTTAAATTCTATTTAAATTAGAATGGAGTTAGTGAACTTTTTAAATTAGATTTAAAAGTGATTAAATTGATTTTAGAAATTTCTCGTTTTAATTAACGTGTAAAATAGTCTTTTTGCGCACTGCTCAAATTTCGACGAAACCAGTTTCATCGGATCTGTAATAGTGAATTATTATAGGATTTCAAGTTTCGTAGCGATGGGACTTATCGTTTAATCGTGCGAGTATGAAACGCATAGAATTTATTTTCAAAACTTTAATTAATATAATTTGATTTTGAAAAGCTAACTTCTGTATATAATGGAATTGGCTTCCAATATATATCCCATTGCATTCAAAATTGGGGTATAACATATAGAACGCTAGGCGGCACGCTTTGTTTGGAGTTCGAAAATTTCACAGATGAATAGTGCCACAGAAATTTCCTATAAATAGCCATCAACCTTTCTTTCATTTGCAACCCTAACTCAGCCATCTCCTCTATAATTTCAATGGCCGGAAACTTCCGTTCGTTCCTCCCCAATTTCTCCTCATCCATTCATTTTTATGCCTTAGCTTCAACACATAATTTGTAGAGCTCGATCTCCTCTACGCATCCAACGGTGGGATCGACGATCGACGAAACTAGGTGACCGAGGGAAGGCTCCGTTCGAACTGTGTTGTTGGGGGGATTTTGGGTCGCATGTGGTGACCGCGGCAGAGAGCAAGCGGCGCGGCGCACTGTGGGTGGTGGCGCTGGTGAACTTTGGTCAAGCGGCGATCGTTTGAACGAATATAAAAAGCACAATGCCTCGAGCACCTGGATTATGTTCGTGCGCGTGATTATGGAAGCGAAAGGTTTAAAAAATTTATGTTAATTATTTTGTTAATTAATTTATTTATATCGAATGTAAACTAATCCGTAATTTTATCGTACGAGGTCGAATTTGAGCGAAACAAGTTGCGTTGGATTCGTATCGAAGTCGTCTACGACATGGAGTTAGATTCGAATTTGTTTGACTCTTAAGATTTTTTAGTTTCAAATAAAGATGAGTGTTTTAAAACGCTCACAAAATACTAAAATATTCTGATGTTAGTTAAATTGAAATCATAAAGTGATTTATCTTTATTGACTGTTGTTTGGTAATTTAACTGACATCTAAATTGACATATGGTTTGAACTGTTAGGAATTTGTAGTCGATAATTAAATTTTAAATTGGAATTGAATTGCTAGTTAAACACCTGATATTGATAACTAGTCAACTGTTGCGACTTATTGGCTGGTTTGGATGTTGATTGAGATTGGATGATACTGGTTGATATATTGGATGATTGGATGTATATTTATTTATAGATCCTGTTATCATCCTGTATGTTGCTGACAGTATATAAAATTGTTATTTGAATTATTTCGAATAAATTAAGAAATAGGTTGAAATGATATATACCTATGATACTTTGATTTGGATTTAAATGATATATATCCATCTTTGGAATTAAAATCGAAATAACTGATCACTTGGCCAAAGGATAGAAGATTATATATAGACACCGGATTGGTTAAATTAAATGGTTTTAAATTCATGAATTTGAATCTATTTAAATGATTTTGTTTTAAAGGAATAAAAATCGAATTTATAAATATTGAATTATTTCAAATTTGAGCTTTGAAATGTTGATTGTGAAATTTGTAGAAGAAATTGTTTTAAAGAATTAAATTTGAAATGTGAAGTTATAATCGAGAGATGACTCAAATTATGGAAATTGAATTGTTTTAAAGGTTTGAACTTCGAATTTATTTAAGTAAAAGTGATATAAATGGATATTCCAAATTTGGGCTTGGAATTGAATTATTTTAAAGATTTGTACCTTAAATTAAACATTAAAGTTTAGTTTGATTTAAGTGATTTAAGTCGGTAAATTAAAATTGGATTAGAAATTTATATAAATTGAAATGGTTTAAAGTAAGAATTGAATTGAAATTTGAACCATTAAATCGAACCGTTGAATCGAATTTGAAGTTAAAATGAAATGTTTTAAAATTGAAGTTAATTCGAATCAAAATCGAAATCGAGTTGATTTGAATTTAAATCGAAATTGAGTCGATTTAAATTGATTTGAGATCGAAGATGATTTGAATTTGAAGATTTGAAATTAAATCGGTATGATTAAAATTTGGACTTGAATCCAGATTTATTGGAAATGGAAAGAAATAGTTTTAAATTTGAAACTATTTTTACTATAAACTGTTTTAAAATTCATCTTTTTAAAATTTTAAATTATTTAAATTTCAAACCATTTTAATATATAACCCATTTTCAATACTCAAACTACTTTATTTCAAACTATTTAATTTTCCACTATTTTAATATCTAAACTATTTTAACTATTTAAAATTTTCAAACTATTTTCTAAATTCAAGCTGGTTAAGGTCAGAACTATTTATAATTAAACTGTTGATTTAAATACTAATGTGGTTAAAATGAAGTTATAACCTAAGTCAAAATTCGAAATGATTTTGAAATGAAATTGATTTCGAAGTGAATATAATGATTTTGAAGTGAAATTGATTTCGTGATGAATAAAATGATTTTTTGAAGTGAATATGACATATTGAAGTAAATATGATATTTTGAAGCGAATATGATATTTTGATATCAAGTAATGATTCATTTTTGAAATGTAAAAGAGACCGAGGCTGATTATTTGCATACTCTTTGTCAATGATGGAACCACTTTAACAACTATGTACGTGGAGAAGACTCCAGAATGAAGTGGCTGGATTTGAAGAAAGAGAACGATGATGGATAGCCCGACACTTGTGTCAATTTGAAATGACTAAAACAGGATGTCTTGACCGGGCCAATGAGGGTAGCTACCTCTAGCGGACATATGTTCTTCAATTTTCTTTTTGGACTAGGCCAATGAGGGTAGCTACCTCTAGCGGACATATTACCTTTGATGTTGGTTTCGATTGGTGCACCTTGTTTTGGGATGATCTCCCTTTGACTCGATATGGGATGGATGGGCATGGTGGGCAGTCATGGCTATGATGCATTACCACCAGCCTTACGACCCGAACTGGTAGTATCCTATCTTGGGCATTGCCTCACGTGTCTTTTCATACTTTTATTCTTATACGAGATCACTACAAGTTTGGTTTAATGTTGTCGCATCACAGCGCATCCCTATTCCCCAACGTTCTACTGAGGTGTTATATGCAAACTGTATGCCAATGCTTAAAAACGCATTAAGTGGTTTATTGTAATGCCTTAACGCTAGGAAAAATATTTATTTTATTGATTAGACATTACATATATAGCGTATTCTACTATATATTGATATTTTGACGGATCCTTAAGAGATGGAAAATCCCATGACATCTCTTAAGTTATTGCACACACGTTATACACTGGATAGAAGATGTAAAACCACATAATCATCTCTGACGCTATTACACTCTTGTTATATGTGATATTGATTTGACTCACATAAGGATATTTTAGTTCTGACTCGAGTGTATTGTTTTACTTTATGCTCGGGTCAGCCCTGAGTTTTCAGTGCCTTGAAGATCATATTATCAAGAGAACGAAGACGAAGATTTGGTATATTATATTATTAGTATTATTCCCCTGCATCATGTTATTCTGCTCCATTTTTTTATTTTGTCTCTGTTGTATGTATAACTCTGATTGATGTTGTATTAAAAGTAAAATCAAAGGTATAGTATAAACAGCTTCATGAACTGTTAATTTGATTATTATATTTTGTCATTCCATTACGAGATTCTATGTTTGTTTTCTACTTTTCTTATTTTTCTTAATTAACCCCATTGATTATCTGTGTTTCGAATGGTGTTGAGACGGACATGTGTGGTTTATTGTCAACTTAAACATCCCAAAATGCGGGTCGTCACAGTTGGTATCAGAACATTGGTTTAGCGATAACCTTAGCTTTGACGGGGATTGACTCATTGGAGATAGGGTAGTAATACCCTAGAATGAGTTTGTTTGACTCAGTGTGTGTGTTTGTGTGTGTGTAAGAGCGCGTACTTGTTAGTGTTATAAAATGTCACTACAACAAAAAGTGTCTTTTATAGCGGCATATAGCCGCTATTAATCACAACCATAACGGTTTGATAAGCGTTGTATATCGACATGTTATAAAAAACTGTTGAATATTTATAACACAAAATATGCCGCTATGGTTGAGCTTAGTTTTATAATGCAAATTCGCCGCTATGGTACGTTAATTCAATAGCTCATTATAGCCGCTATAATACAGCTAAATCTCAACGGAACTGGAAATCTTTATAACAGCATATTGCCGCTATAAAATATTTATTCAATAGCGGTCATTTCACGCTATTAAATGAACATGTTATAGTATTGATAAATTCTTTTACAGCTCATATATGCCGCTATAAAAATCGTAGATACACTTTTCAAGAGCTATGCCTATATATTACATTTTAATAATAGCAATCAAACTAAATCTTCATAAACGAATAAAGATTATAATCAACAAATATAACACAAGAGCATGCTCAGAAAGAAATGTGATATATTTTTCATTACAGTGTACAAACATTACAGAGTACAAACATTAAAACAATCCTTTCAAATATTACAGAGTACAAACATTACAGAGTTCCAACATGCAAGATCTGATCTAGTTGCGTACTAAGGACCTTGCTTCCTTGCAAATAAGCCTGCGAAGTTAACACAAAGAAACAGAAAATGTTAAAACAAGTGCATGCTCAGATAGAAATGTGATATATATTTTTCATTACAGTGTACAAACATTAAAGCAAGTGCATGAACTAGAAACTACAATTGATTATTTCTCCAGTTTACCACACGGGTCAAATAGGCTGATCGCCAAATAAACCAACTGACAAAACCTGCTGGTGCAAGCCCTTTTGTTTCCTGCATAATCATCAGCTTTTAATCTACTTATTCTTCGAAATTCACGAAATTAAATAATAAACAACCTTGCTTTGTCTGAGATCAACGAGAGCTTTATATCTCCCTACTGTTGCCATACTACCCATATATTTATACACAAATGCCTCATTCAACTCAATGTTATCACAGTTGTTGGCATAACCTCCCCCTTCTTTACCTACTCGGTTCAGTAACTCTGCCAAGTATTTTCCTTGCCTTTCTGCAACCTACTCAATGATTAAAGACAGGCGACATAAATCTATATTTAAAAGGAAGAAAAGCCACTGCAAGTCTGCAACCTAGTTATATCGAGAACAATTAAGGTAAGACGAACCTGGGCTAAAGCTGGTAGCGTATCTTTACCAGTACACTCAAGGTATCCACTGCAATCGCCAATGGAGAATACATCACATGTATCTTCTTATATTTATTTATTGGTTTTCCTTTAACCTTAAAAGACAACCAATCATCATCATAACTTAAGAACAAGTTTCATCATCATCATAATCATAATATAACTAAACTTCTTTTAATAATCTGAATTATCCTTGTACCATCAACGAGGTGAATAAGAGGAGAAACTGAAGGTGATAGAAACAGTAAAACAGGAATGAGGTGAATAGGAGGTAAAAGAAAATCTGGTAGAATTTTGTTACTCAACAAAACTGATCATATACAAATGCAATCACATCCAAAATTGTTGTTAGTCAGCACATCTTGTTGTTAGTCAGCACATCTTCATGCACATTAATCATTGCTACATTACGAGAGTTTTCCTAAATGCAACCCCCCAAAATTTATCGTACGCTCAATTATAAAAGAACTGAATTCTAAACAAAAACATACTTGAAAACTGAATTCTAAATAAAGGCATACTTAAAAACATGATCCATATTTCTCAAATAAAATTTATTATTTGTTACTTTTTGTATTGTAAATGTGAGTCAAATTTGCCAATAAATAAATTGACTTAAACATGAAATTAATAGAGAATGAGTATTCACAGATATTAATGAAAGATTAAATATACCACTTACGATTTGACGGAAGTTCTCTTTTAAAATATTCACCCCACTTACTTTTAGTTGTTTGGATTTGCATGACAAAGTTATACACATAACAAATTATCAGCATTGAAGCAAATCACTTAGAAACCTACTTCACAAAAATTAATTGGATGTCAACACAAATTCTGAACTCATTAATACATCACATGTATCTTCTTATATTATCCATATATTTAACTGGAGGATAAAATAATATTTATACTACCTTCCACCTGGTGCTTTTGGAAACTGCAGAGAGCGTACGAAAGGTGAAGGACCGACTCCAGTCGACCATACTAGAAGACCATATGGAACTTCAGTTCCATCATTAAAAATTATTTTTTCAGGTTCCACGCCTTTTACAATGCCTCGAACAAGGTGTACTCCAGACTGAAAACAATGTAAAGAGCATAACACGTTTTGACAAGTTATAAATGAAGAAAACTTGCATTGACATGAGTAGCTAGAATCAATCACCTTGGTCAATTGCTTTATTGCGTATTGTCTGAGACGAACATCGAATGATGACAATATTTTAACAGGTGTGAAGATGCTTTTACCGTTTAATTAAAACAGTCATTAAATAATACTATCTTGTAAACATATTCTAATGTGTTTTTCTCGCGTCTAGCCTTACCCTCTCTTAATAATTATGCAAACCTATTCTAAACAAAGCAGTAAAATAAACATCATCATTCAACACAGAGAAATTTTTCATGTTATGTTATAAAACAGGCTAGATAAGTTTTACCACTTCAAGTACAAATATAATACACAAAAGAACATCAGCAGTTATTCATCTGCAATTATCAATGAATCAGATTTAACCTGGATTACAAGTTGGTCAGGTCTCCAAGTTGTAGGTTTCCAACATCCATTTCAGTCGTTGTGTTTCCTCTCTGAGAATCAAGCTCTGAACGGTTTACAACAACATCCCTACTCTTAACCTCCTCTTCATCCCACTTCTTCTGGCAAAAAGCAAAGATTGGGTCAGCCAAAGATTCATTGCTCAAAAAGTCAGGCCTGACTAATATACCATACTAACGCCTGACTATAACATAAAAGCCGTATGTAATTCAGAAGTAAGATTGTTGAGTTCCTTTTCAGATTATTCTAGCTTTCCTTTGCCTCTGCCAAATCCTCGTTGTTTTCCTTCAAAACATGTTCCTTAGCCACTCGGGCTTCTTCAGCAGCCTTAAACTCCCCCACAACCTTCTAGATCTGCTCCCGAAATGTCTTGGCATCCTCCTCTTCCTTAATCTAGGTAGAAGCTAGTGCGGCATTTGCTGAAGTAAGATCAGCCTTAAATTTTGCCACCCGATATGAATGTGAGGCCTGCATGCTCCATGGTGCGCACTATTCGGAAACACTATGATAAACTTATAACTGTATTTTTATTATAGTGTTTGGATATCTTACAAAATTAGCTTGTGTAAAGATGACAAGGTTTTTAGTTTGCATCATTGCCCATACAACTAAAGTGAACTAGTGATGTAATAGATAATTAGTCTTCCGTTAACTTTGGATCCCAAAAGGGATGCATTGAATATTGAAAAAGAATATGCAATAAAATATCATGATACCTCTAAGCTCTATACCCTATTTTTTAACTTAACAAAATTGTAATGAAATATAGTAAAATATGCTGTCTTGGAAACAAAGAATTTATGGACTCCTAATTCAGATAAAAAGTCACCTTCTATGACACATATATTGCATAGTAGCACACGCACAACTACCTTTTCACCAAATAAATAAGTCTGCTCAAACCTAATTCAAATTCAAAACAAAGCATGAATGTGAAGTGGAAAGGCTACATGTGAAAACATTTATATTAGTAGCTAAGTCCCATATGCACAAACAAAACACTACTACATGTGAAAACATTTATATTAGTTATAAATTCTCGGATAGCATGAAGCATTGCGTAGTCAGTTTGACCACTATAAGAATGCGTTCACTTTAATGTCAATGGTCAGTTTAAT
The DNA here is from genome assembly GCA_030737815.1 of Allium fistulosum. NCBI lineage: Eukaryota > Viridiplantae > Streptophyta > Magnoliopsida > Asparagales > Amaryllidaceae > Allium > Allium fistulosum. The sequence goes on from CM060904.1 coordinate 699,574,931, forward strand.
CATTTAAGAGTCTATAATACATTTATTAAGAATCTAGTATTCATATGTTAAATTATTATTATCACAGTTTGATCATTACCTGGAGTTAGGATGAGCAACCCATCTGCAATACCGCTCCAGTTTCTTCTTCAGCAAGAAGGGCTGCAGGACGAGAACACAACTTCAGATGTCAACGATTTGATAAAATTGTAATTAGCACGTAACTTTGTACCATCGTTAATAAGCAAGGTTGATCACAAAGCCTAAAATACAGTTCACTGCTAAAGTCAAAAGTAACAGGTTTGACGGCTCTGATTAAAATCTGAAGGCAATCGGATGGAAGGAATTTGCCCAAATAGCCATTAATGTAGACAGAATAAAGTAATGATGAAAATGGAATTCTATGCAATTTTCCATTATGACGGAAAAAAACTACAAAATGAATTAATGTAGTCAAAATGTGTTTAACATAATTCAAACGGTTTCAGTACTGTTTACTTATACTAGACTTTGGTTTTCTTTTTTAAATTAAATAATCACTTAAGATGGAAATGTACGAAACTCACTTATTGTGCATAGAAGAAAATCTAAGTTGATTTTTATTTAATGAAGCATGAATATATGCAGAAGATACAATAGTTCCATGATAATCCAACATACACAAGTACAATTTAACATACACATGCATCTAATTCTATGAACAGTGGTCCAAAACAAAGGCTGAAATCATGTTAGCTAGCCTACAATGACACATTTGACACAATTTTGGCTAGCAAAATAACAATCAATCCAAAAATACAAAATGTTAGTACAACAAATTTGAAGAATCACTAGATTTATACGCAATTAGCACTGTGATATCATTTACTTAAACTGTTATATTGTGGAAAAAATTATGTGAAACCTTATTTTTAAAATAATCAGACTGAAATTACTTATCCCCTATTTTTAAATAGTAGGCAATATGCAATACGCAATTAGAGTGAAATTACTAAAATAATTATGTATTGCATATTTTTAAAATAATTAGACATTCAAAACTGTTATATTGTGGATAATATTAGCATTGTATTCAGAACTAGGTTCATACAACAAAAAAACAAGTTTCTAAAGGTACCCTTATTTTTAATTTCAATCTAACTTGATGAGCATTTTAATGTTGCAATCAAAGCATTTTAATTTCACTGAACATTCCTGTATACTGATATGGAGAATTTGCATTTTGTATTGTCAATAAAATAAAATTATCAATTATTATCAAATAAAAAGTAGAAAACGGATATGCAAGTTTTGGTTTACATATAAGTTAAGTTTACCTACACAGCAATCCTTCCCTAAACCATATCCATAGGATAAGTTGCAGACATAGCAATAATTCTGGCACATGCTCCAGCTCCAAATCATAATACTGGGGAAAGCTTAGCATTCTCTGCAATTATTTACCCAAATGAAAATGAGAAATTACGTATAGACCATTACCCATAAATCCCACCCCTCCATGTGGTTTTAAAGAAAGTTAATTCTAACAAACTTAAAGTTCTACTCTCTGCACTTGTGTAAATGTTTGGCTATCCACAATTTATAAGGAAAGTGTGTGGACCTCCAAGTTTATATCTATAACAATCATCTAAGGAGCTATCAAGGCTTTCTTTTCAAATTTTCCAGTTCCCAATTATCTCGACTTATGTGTAACAGTACAGATAGTAGTCAGCATGCAACATAGATAAATAATACAGCAAATAAAGCAGCAGAAGCAAACGCACACATTACACATACAACGAATAAAGCTGAGAAAATGGAAAAAGAAAATTATGATACAATAGATATTACAATAGAAATTAATTTGGCAGAGGACTGTAATACTTCAGCTAAGGAATCTAACTTGGGAAAAGATGAAACTGTGTGATTAATCATTCTAATGTACAAATTAGTGCAGGAGTAGCAGTATATGATGTACCTGAAGGAAGAGAAAGCTTATCCATCAAGAACAGAACTACCAGAAGAAGCAGAAATAAAGAGCCCTTCTTCGAATTCATGGCCAATATGAATTCAAATGAGATTGACAATCCTAATTGGATAAACATAATAAATCCGATTAAATCAAAAGCAAGGACGAATAAAAGGAGCAAAGTGAGTTCATCCCTTAGTAACTATAAAGCCAAGGGTACAAGTACATCTAATTAATTTTAATGGCATTCCTCTTCCTGAATGTCAGGGGATTAAATTCCCCAACATGAAAAATGGACATGAGGGAACATATAAACAAGTTACAACCATCTTTTGTATGGTTAACCTCTGCAATCATATCCTCTTTGGCATCATCCATCATTGCCTTACTTATCTTAAGATCTCATATAACCTTGCTTATTCATGCGGGAGCCTAAGACTTTCCCCAAGTTTGAGATTCTTCGTGTACCTCGAGAGCATGCAAGTTTAAGCTCTATATGCCCTAAACCTCAGAGATTGGCATTTATTCGAAGCCTGATCCTGTATTTTACTCGAACCTTATTTACATCTGAATTTGCACATGGTATTTGACTGCCCTATCATTCATGTGTAACTCATAATAAAATTGCCCGAAAACTTTGGTTATATGCTTGTTTGAAATCGGTATTTCATATTTGAAGACAGCTTTCTTTTTGAAAATGGACTTGTAAAGTAACCATATCCAAATAGCTCACAGCTTCAGGTCTGAAGTTAGACTAAATTTTACATTTCTAAGATTGCATATCATATTCGAAATCACCATTTTTAATTAACCGATATATATAAAATCCTTTACATGAACAACACATATTCATAAAAATTTGTGCCAAGCTTGTAATAAAATCAAAGACAACATTTTATGCTCATAACTGCGTATTCAGAGCTTCCGTATATATGAAGTATTGGGTATTTTCGAAATTAATATATAACACCATATACATACACACACATATATTCATATATATATTCGAAATTCAATCACGTTTTCAAAATCCAAACATGAACAACTTTAATGTTTCTAGAACCAATTAGAAAATTTGTACTTATAAAATCATATCACAAACATGAAATTCACTTTATGAAGCCTGATATGAACTTAACCTGTATCTGTTAATAAAATCAAACTAAATGTATGAATGAAACCTTTATATACGTAAGGGCCTACATGTGTGTAATATGCCTGCAGAGTCCCCAATTTCCAAAACTGATTGTTTATACACATAACACATATACAATAAAATCTAAAACGTATGAAATGAATATACATGATGCATATATGCAAATATATAGGAACATAAATGCCTATTATGTATTTCTGAGAACTGATACACATGGAAATCGATATGCATATTAGAAATTATCAAACACTTCTTCACAGTTTGGCACCTGAACTTTAACATACACTCAAGAACTTTGCATCTAAAATTCATTCACATTCATACTGAATATATTCTCTTGAAGCCATACATATATTGGGCTCATATACAAGCTTCATGTATACTCAAAGCTGCTACTAGTTAAATCTCATATTTTAATATTTAAAACCAATAAATAGTCTAAATCTGATTTATATTTAAATGTTAGTATGAAATTATAACCAAACGATAAAATAATAACCAAACGATAAAATAAAAATAAAACAATTAATAAACATAACCTAGAAATTTCTAACCTAGAATTTCGAGCAGATAATTTAGGGTTCTAGCTGCATCAACTTTGGAACTGCTGAAGAGCAATAAGCGGAGATCTGAGATGGCGAGCTGGATCGAAGATAAGAGATGGCGAGCGATGAGCGATTACGAGGGAGACGAAAATTACTGGCTTTGGGAGGAAGACGGGTTCTGGAAGGAAGATGAGAACTGATTAAGTGTTTTGAGAGGGAGATGAATATTTAGGGAGTGGTATTTTCATTTTGGAGCGTGTGTTCAGAAGAGAAATAAAGTAAAAAAAGTAAATAATTGAAGCTAAACGATAACGCTTTAGAATAATGTGTTATTGAGTGCCGTTATTAATGACATACTTTCTTATAGTGTGTTTTATATTATGTTTACTTATCTATTGAGTTGTTTATGAATTTTGATAGGTACATGAGGCGCCATGTTATCGATAGGGATTTCTAAACACTTAAACGAGGCAAGTCGACATAATATTGTTTTAAAATAGGGTAAATAAAATAATTTTACCTAAATCATATTATATATATAAAAAGAAATAATTTTCCATAAATAACCATATAGGTTTATGAAAATACGAATTTATTTATGGATGTTTGTTGTTAGGAGATGATAATATTTAGTTATCATCGATTATTACTTGAATTAAAATAAATACGAATACTTTGTGAATTTTCATGAAGCGTTCGATAATTAGATTGAATCTAATTACAATAAGAATTTTTTGCAATAACAAAGATGTAAATTAACAAAATGTTTTCAAAATAAGGTAATGGAATTGTATAAGTATACTTATAATATGGCTTATAAATAGAAAGGATTTAAAAGTTGAGAATTTTAGAATTTAATATCTCGCTGGTTTTCAAAAATTGTTTTCAAAGTTTTTGGAAATAATAATAATATTATTTTGGAAGTGATTTTGACTAGAATTATATTTTGAAAAGATTTTAGAAGAAATAAAAGCATTAAACTTGCTTTAGTCGCTGGGAAATAATTCTGGGGATGACTACATCATCGTTAGTATTCATTTTCAGGTTTCTGAATGAGAATTGCTACCAAAAGGAAATTATTTCTGGTTAAACAAGTTGTTTATATTTCAAAGATATAATTTGATATATAAGGTAGATAAGTATATGATATTATTTCAAAATGTTATGAAATGTAAAATTTGGTGTTTAAATTTTGAGATTTTCAGCTAAGCAAGGTCATAATACGATTATGTGGATTTTAAAGGTATTTGAACTTGTTTGGTGAAGTTTAAAAGTGTTTGAACTTGTGTATAAAAGGTTTGGAAAATAAATAAAAATAAACCGTCATGTTTTGGTAATTCATAAATTATATAATTTTCGAACTATTAAAATAGTGAATAAATAGGTTTGGAAGTTTGTTTAATAAATTTGGATAAGTAAAATAAATCTGAATTGGTATATACTCTTTTGGATATGAGAGTATTATATTACTTTGAACTTGAATCAAGGAATGTTTATTTACTTAAGTAAAAGTGGTAAGAAATAATTTAAACTTTAGGTTTAAATTATGAAATGAATGGATTTATAAAATAAATTGAATATGAAGTGAATAGATTATAATACCAAGTTTGAAAATATTAACTTAACTAATTTGAGTTTATGGATGTTTACAAGCTTAAGTAGTGGGTTACGAAATACAAATCTAACTTTAGTTTAAGTTAAAATAATGAATTTAGACTGAGAATTTGAGAATTTAAATCTCGGTGCTTTCGAAATTGTTTTTTTAAGTTTTTGAAAACAATATTAGTATTATTTAAAAATATGTACGAATGGAAGTTGTTTCAAAGGGATTTTAAAAGGAAGTAAGTCCTGTACTCCCCTCTTCTGTTGTTGGAAAATAATTTCGGTAATGATGGCCGCATCCTCGACATTCATTTTCGAGTCTCAAAGTGGAGGAGACCACTTAGTAGCTTTCCTACGCATTTGGTTCGATAAATAGATTTTGATTTAAAATTTCTAAATATGATTTGACGTATATAAAGGATATTAGTATATATATTATTATTTCAAAATGATTTGGAAAGAAACCAGGTGTTTAGTTCTTACGTTCTTTGTAAATTAATAATTTTCACTTATTAAAATGAAAAGAATTAATAAAATGATTTTATAAATGGTCCAAAATGATTTGATTTGAAATGTGCTAACAAAAAGTGAAATAATCGAAATTTGAATAACTTGAATGTAAATGAAATAGATGTGAATAAATTGGAAGCAAACCAATTGGATGTTAATAAAGAATGGATGTTAATAAGAGATGATAGTGTATAAATAAACTGTTGACATTGGATAATGTAAATTGATATAGTTTGGATCAATTAGATGAATATTATTTGGTGAATGGTTTCTTTTGTTGCAAATCATTGTTATAACTATTTTTGGCTACATGTGATTGTTATGTTGTGTATTAGTGCTTATGCTTATGGTTTGGATTAAGAATACATGTTATATAGTTCTATTAAAGTCATGCATGTTTTCTATATCTTATTATAAGTGACTAATATTCAAACTTGAGTTGAGAAAGGTACGTATGAAGACCGTTTGGATGTATATGCGATTTGACTTGCTTTTGCTCGCTTTAATATGAGCGAACTCGCTCATATTAATAACAATAAGGTACATATCTCAGACTACATACCATATTTTTATATTTTTTCCCTACGGGATGCCTCATCATTCAGATGAGATGTATATTTGTTATATATATGTGTACTGTAATTTTTTTCGATCGAGCCGCACAAAGGGGACGCTGCCAAAAATTTTCGTAAATCGGGAGTTAGAAAATTTTTTAGACTTTAAAATTTTATAACTTGTTTACAATAAGCCGATATCAGAATGGCGTAGAGGAAGCGTGGTAAAGGTCTTGCAAATAATATTTTAATGTTTTATATGTTGATTATTTCGAGTAAAATATATCAAATGTTAGATTCCTTACTTAAACCCTTTTCGGGGACGAAAAGTTTTGAGTATGGGAGATTGTAACGACTCGTATTTTAACTATTTTAAAATTTTAAGTTTAATATGATTTTTGAATAAAAATGGTTAGAAATAAAAATTTAATGATTTATTAATGTAATTTTTTGGGTATGAACTTAGATGAAAAATTTAAATAACAAATTTCAATAAGATAAAAGATGATAACTTATATTAGAAAGTAAATTAAATGATATTGAATTGTAAGTAATTGATAATAGAAAGAAATAATCAATGTTAAGTTAATAAAGAATCGAATGAATGTTTATTCAAAGTAAAAGCATAAGTTTATTTATATGAAATTGTATTTTTGATAAGTATAAATTTCAGAAACAAGAAAACATTTATTTGGTAAGAAATGGACAACCTTTGCTATATACAAGAATTGCAAAGATGTTGAATTACTGTAAAATGGAAGTAGTGTTTTACTATTTGTATTCGATTTAAAGAAAATTTTATAAGTTAAGTAACTTATATTTCAAATATAATGATTTACTTGACAATTTAATTGTTATATTTAATATTTGGAAATTGTTTAAATAATTGAATCTTGAATTTAATATGAATGAAAACGATTTCAAAAGTTGATTTAAATTCTATTTAAATTAGAATGGAGTTAGTGAACTTTTTAAATTAGATTTAAAAGTGATTAAATTGATTTTGGAAATTTCTCATTTTAATTAACGTGTAAAATAGTCTTTTTTAGCAAAGTTTCGGATTTCGACGAAACCAATTTCATCGGATCCATAATAGTGAATTATTATAGGATTTCATGTTCCGTAGCGATCGGACTTATCGTTCGGTCATGCGAGCTTGAAATGCGTAGAATTTATTTTCAGAACTTTAATTAATATAATTCGATTTTGAAAAAGCTAAATTCTTTATATGATGGAATTGGCTTCCGATATATATTCCATTATGTTCGAAATATGGGTATAATATATAGAACGCCGGGTGGCACGCTTTGTTTGGAGTTCGAAATTTTCACAGATGAATAGTGCCACGGAAATTTCCTATAAATTGCCATCAACCTTTCTTTAATTTGCAATCCAAACTCAGCCGCCTCCTTTATAATTTCAATGGCCGGAAACTTCTGTTCGTTCCTCCCCGATTTCTCCTCATCCATTCATTTTTATGCCTCGGCTTCAACACGAAAGTTGTAGAGCTTGATCTCCACTATGCATCCAACGGTGGGATCGACGATTGACGAACCTAGGTGGCTGGGGAAAGGCTTTGTTCAAACTATGTTGTGTTGGGTGGTTTGGGTCGCGTGATGGTAGCGCACGTGGTGACCGCAGCAGAGGGCGAGCGGAGCGGCGCGCTGGTTGGTGGCGGCGCTAGTGAACTTTGGTCAAGCGGCAATCATTTGAACGAATAATAAAAAAACACAAAGTCACGAGCGCTTGGAGTATGTTCGTGTGCGTGATTAAGGAAGAGAAAGGTTTAATTTTTTTATGTTAATTAATTTTATTTATATCGAATGTAAATTTATCCGTAACTTTCTCGTACGAGGTTAGATTCGAGTGAAACAAGTTGCGTTAGATTCGTATCAAAGTTGTCTACGTTATGAAGTTGGATTCGAATTTGTTTGACTCTAAAAAATTTTCAGTTTCAAATAAAGGTGAGTGTTTTAAATCGCTAACAAAATACTAAAATATTCTGATGTTAGTTAAATTGAAATCATAAAGTGATTTGTCTTTATTGACTACTGTTTGGTAATTTAACTGACCTCTAAATTGACATATGGTTTGAACTATTAGGAATTTATAATCGACGGTAAAATTTGAAATTGGAATTGAATTGCTAGTTAAACACCCGATATTGATAACTAGTCAACTGTTGTGATTTATTGGCTGGTTTGGATGTCGATTGAGATTGTATGCTATTGGTTGATATATTGGATGATTGGATGTTTATTTATTTATATATTTCATGTTATCACTCTGTATGTTGCTGACAGTATATAAAACCGTTATTTGAATTATTCAAATAAATTAAGAAATAGGTTGAAATGATATATGCCTATGACACTTTGATTTGGATTGAAATGATATATTTCCATCCTTGGAATTGAAATCGAAATAACTGATCACTTGGTCAAAGGATAGAAAATTATATACGAACACTGGATTGGTTAATTTAAATGGTTTTAAATTCTTGAATTTGAATCTATTTAAATAATTTTGTTTTAATGAAATAAAAATCAAATTTATAAAGATTGAATTATTTTCAAATTTGAGCTTTGAAATGTTGATGGTGAAATTTGTAAAAGAAATTATTTTAAAGAATTAAATTTGAAATGCGAAGTTATAATCGAGATATGACTTGAATTATGGAAATTGAATTGTTTAAATGATTTGAACTTTTACTTGAACTTCGAATTTATTTAAGTAAAAGATATATAAATGGATATTTCAAATTTGGGCTTGGAATTGAATTATTTTAAAGATTTGAACCTTAAATTGAACAATGAAGTTTAATTTGATTTAAGTGATTTAAATCGGTAAATTTAAATTAGATTTGAAATTTATATAATTTGAAATGGTTTAAAATAAGAATTGAATTGAAATTTGAACCGTTGAATCAAATCGTTGAATCGAATTTGAAGTTAAAATGAAATGTTTCGAAATTGAAGTAAATTTGAATTGAAATCGAAATTGAGTTAATTTGAATTTAAATCAAAATTGAGCCGATTTAAATTGATTTGAGATCGAAGATGATTTGAAATTAAATCAGTTTGATTAAAATTTAGACATGAATCCAGATTTACTGGAAATGGAAAGAAACAGTTTTAAATTTGAAACTATTTTCACTATAAACTATTTTACTATAAACTGTTTTAAAATTCATCTTTTTAAATTTTCAAATTATTTAAATTTTAAAACCATTTTAATATATAACCCATTTTCAATACTCAAAATATTGTATTTCAAACTATTTTAATATCTAAACTATTTTAACCATTTAAATTATTTTAACTATTTAAACTTTTCAAACTATTTTCAAAATTCAAGCTAGTTAAGATCAGAACCGTTTATATTTAAATCGTTGATTTAAATATGAATGTGGTTAAAATGAAGTTATAACCTAAGTTGAAATTCGAAATGATTTTGAAATGAAATTGATTTCGAAGTGAGTATAATAATTTTGAAGTGAAATTGATTTCTTGATGAATAAAATGATATTTTGAAGTGAATATGACATATTGAAGTAAATATGATATTTTGAAGCGAATATGATATTTTGATATCAAGTAATGATTCATTTTTGAAATGTAAAAGAACAAACCGGCATGTAAAACAACATTTGATTATTAAAGAGACTGGGGCCGATTATTGGCATACTCCCTATCAATGTTGGAACCATTTTAACAACTATGTACGTGGAGGAGACTCCAGAATGAAGTGGTTGGATTTGGTGTACGTTGCTGGATTTGAAGAAAGAGAACGATTATGGATAGCCCTGACACTTGTATCAATTTAAAATGACTAAAACAGGATGGCTTGACAGGGCCAATGAGGGTGGCTACCTCTAGCGGACATCTGTTCTTCGATTTTCTATTTGGACTCGGTCCATACTATTACTTTTGATGTTGGTTTCGATTGGTGCACCTTGATTTCGGATGATCTCCCTTTGACTCAATATGGGATGGACGGACGTAGTGGGCGGTCGTGGCTACGATGTGTTACCACCAGCCTTGCAACCCGAACTAATAGTATCCTACCTCGGGCATTGCCTCATGTGTCTTGTCATACTTTTATCCTTATACAAGACCACTACGAGTTTGGTTTAGTGTTGTCGTATCACGGCGCATCCCTATCCCCCGACGTTCTACTGGGATGTTATATGTAAATTGTACACCAATGCTTAAAAACGCGTTAAGGGAGATTACTATAATGCCTTAATGCTAGGAAAAATATTTATTTTATTGATTAGACATTACATATATAGCGTATTCTATTATATATAGATATTTTTATGGATCCTTAAGAGATGGAAAATCCCGTAACATCTCTTGAATTATTGCACGCACTTATACATTGGATAGGAGATGTAAAACCCCGAAAACATCTCTGATGCTATTACACTCTTGTTATATGTGATATTGATTTGACTCACATAAGGATATTTTAGTTGTGAATCGAGTGTATTGTTTTACTTTATACTCGGATCAGCCTTAAGTTTTCAGCGCTTTGAAGATTGTATTATTCTTGAGGACGAAGACGAAGATTTGGTATGTTATATTACAAGTATTATTGCCTTATATCATGTTGTTCTACTTCGTTGTTTTATTTTGTCTTTGTTGTATGTATAACTTCGATTGATGTTGTAAAAGTATAATCAAAGGTATAGTATAAACAGCTTTATGAACTGTTTATTTGATTATTATATTTTGTCATTCCGCTACAAGATTCTGTATTTTTCTTCTTCTTTTTTTCTTTTTCTTAAATAGCCCCATTGATTATCTGTGTTTTGGATGGTTTTGAGTTGGTCATGTGTGGTTTATTGTCGACTTAAACCTCCCGAAATGCGAGTCATCACAGAATAAGTGATAAAATTGATAAAATTAGGAAAGACTTTTTATGGAGTAGAGACAATCCAAATAGTAGCTCTAAGTGTCTTGTTAATTGGAAAATGGTTTGTAAGTCCAAAAATAAAAGAGGATTAGGAACTATAAATTTACATAACTTAAATATATCCTTATTAGGAAAATGGTTATGGAAATTTAATGATAATAATGAAATTTTGTTATGAAAAGAACTAATATCGAATCAATGGTATGGAGATACTTTTAATTTATACCACATTTCTACTAATAATACTAATAATACATCTCACTTTTGGAAATCGATAATATTAAAATATGATATTTATAATTTAGGAATTAATAATGTTGTACGTTCTGGTAATAATATTTCTTTTTGGCTTGAATGTTGGATATCAGTTATTCCACTTAAAGTGGAACTTAGATAGTTATTTGAAATATACAATTGTAAAAATGTACTAATTTCTGATATTTATAGGCCTAATTTAAAAAAATTTTGGGAATTTATTTCTAATCATTTGCTAACGGGAAATACTTTAGCATGATTTTCTTTATTGTGTGCTAAATTAGAATTATACACAACGGATAATGAAAAAGACATTAAAATGTGTCGGGATATTAGTAAGAAATATGCATCTCTTTCATTTTATAATTTCATAAATTTTTCCAGAATTAAATTGAAAATGTTAAAATACATTTGGAAATTAAGTGTTCCACCTATAGCTAAAGTGCACATGTGGTTACTTTTACATGGGAAGTCGAATACTATAGAATTTTCAAAAAAGAAAAATATAGTTAACGAGTAAAAATGTTATTTTTGTAATAATAAAATGGGAAATATTATGCACTTATACTTTGAATGCAATACAATAAGATTTATTCTTGTAAAAACACTCAATTATTCGATTTTAATATAAATTATACACATATTAATTATGAATTATATTGGAATAATCTTAGATTTTATTATAAGGGTTACAATATGTTTTTAGTTGACACTATTTACACAATTGCTTGTTGATATATTTGATTTGAAAGGAACCAACAAGTGTTTAATAGCATTAATATTGGTTTGGATAATTCAATATATGTAATTCTCTATTTAGTTTTAATTGAATTTTAAATCCTAGTTATAAATTAAATAAAAATTTAAGTTTTAAAGAGTTTCTAAAAAAAATAAAATCTTGTATTGAGTTTTTAAAGAATAAAAACATTCCAAATAATAGAAATAATAATATAAATTTAAATTTAGCTTCCTTGGATAATCCGACTTGGGTTGCATTTAGTTCTTCGCCTTTATTAGGATATTAGTCTTGAAGTTAATTTTCCGTTCATTTTCTTGTCCTATGTTTGATTTGTACTCTTTATTAGGATATTAGCCTTTACTAGGATATTACGTAATATGTTTGACTTATACTCTTTATTGTTCCTTGCACAGTGGTAATTATAATTGTTGCTTGTCCTGTGTCTTTTATATTTAGATTGGAACATTTTTATTTTGCATATATATATGTATATAAATATATAATTATATGTATTTATATACATGTATATGTATTGTGTTTACTCATTTTTGTATAGTTTCTTAGTAGAGGTATGCTTACTAGTTTGGATGGATTCGTCTGATTTTGTGAACTTGAGCGTTTTTCTCCTTTTGCGGTTTATTGTTGTATTTTTATTATGGACCTTAGCTCTCTAGGTTTGGGGCTTTTTTATTTCTATTTTTTCATATTGTACGGTCAGTATCGCTACCTGTCAGGCATGTTAATAGCTCCATTTTTAAGTGTAGAATAACATTACATGAGTGCTCTTCTTTAATCATAGAGGATCACTCATTTTCCTTAAAAAATCTCCTCGAAGTAGTTATAGTAATCGACTTTATGACTTGGTACCATGGTTAGGGGTTCAACTCGGTACCGAGTTGACATTTAAGTTGTTATTTTGAAATTTCTCCCTTCACCACTTGGTTTATTTGGAAAAATGGCTAGCTACCTTCAAGTGGCAAGAAAGGTTCTACAATAACTCTTTGGAATTTGATTGGGTTTTGGTCTCTAAAGTTAGGATTTGGGATTTCTAGTTCACTTTCCACCATTCAATGGTTATAACTCATTCGGATATAGCTTGGTTCAAAAGCAGAATAACACTTTCCCATCAGAGTATACCATATGTTAACAAGGTATGCTTTGGATCAAGACAAGCCATCGACTTCAAACTTTGATTTGGATATATTTAAATGTTTTCGTTCTCTAAACCGTTTTCACAAAGTAGTGCGTCTTCTTTGGATCGTCACATCACTTTGAACATTTATTAATTCATATCCTTCGGATGGTATAAGAGCTAAAGTATATGGTTTAAGTTTGCCATTTAGATTCCGATAAGTCTTTGATAGTCCTTTCTTTTAATTGATTAAGTAGGATTTCAATCTATAGAGTGTGCTTTCCTCCTACATTACTCATTTTCTTTTTTCCTTTCCTTTTCCTCGCTTTCATTTCCTTTCTTTTGTTTTTTTGTTTTTTTGTTTTTTTACAAGTCGATACATAGTGGAGAAGCATGACTCGATACCGACTTTGGGGGATACTTTCATGCTTTTGAAACCGCTTAAGTAATTCTCCCCTTCCATTTTATCGCTTATGCCTTAGCTTTTTCAATTGACATTGCGAATTTAAAGTCGAACCCATTACCAAGCTTTAGAATTGACTTTGACAAGTGCCGCCGACTCTCTATTACTCTGTCTCCTACCCTGATAACTATAGCCAGCACTATCTAACCTCAGTTTTGATTGGTTTTTTAACAAATTGATTTGTGTTTCATCTTGATTCATGGCTTTTTAGGTCACCGGTGGCATTACTTTCGCCATTAGGTAGGTAGCGGTTGGTTTGAGATCATTTAGGATTAGCTGTAACCATCAATTTTGCACTCATCTACAACTTGAAACTTCTTCTTCTTCAATTGAACTCGGCCATGTCATGAGCGGCTGAACTTGAGAAACTTTGAAAATTCCAAGTTCAATCAAGATTTTCTATGAATTTCCTAGGTCAAACTTGAGTCCATTTCCATATTTGTTTGCTCTAAGGCAGCTTTGGGGTTTTCAAAGTACTACTTTGGGTTTTCATGCAAATTTTAAGATCTCTAATATTTTTACGAAAAAATTTCTGATTCAAAGGTAAAGGTGAATGATTTAGTGAGTTTTGGTTGAGGGAAAAATGGTCGTTACGTTCCAACTCGATGGTTTTAGATAACAGGTCATATTACACATGCTCTGGCATTCGAATGGACCTTTTCACTATTGGTTCATATTAAATACTTCACTTGGGGTGTCCTTACAAAGAGAGTCCCATAACAACGGTTCTATTATCATAAATTGTAAAATAACGGGTAAAATCCAATACGTGGTTCCATTGTACGAGATGCTCGTTTGCTAGCACGAGCAAGCGATCTACACAGACTGTTCGCATTCGTCATGCTTTGGACACAAGATACATGCTACATACATTGAATTGTATATCATTACTCCCGAAAATGTATTAGATCCAACTAGAAAATTCATGTTGATTTCCCTTGGGTCGTATACAGTGACTACATAGGGTTTTATTTCAGCACAAAGATCAAAGTTTAATTCTACCTAACCATGCTCATCTATGAATTTTTCAACAGCTATGGATCACAGACGCTCTTCCCATATCTCAGCGATGGTTGCACGTCCGTTGTTATTAAATTTAATTTTTCCTATGATATACTCAGATTCCACTTTAACTTCTTTTACACCATCTACTTCATCGTCCTTCCATCCTCAATCACCTCATCGTCCGATAGGGCAATCTCTAGAGGTCATTCATTCGCTGTGTTTCCCCTGATGTCGATCTTGGTGATGCTATAATTCTATATTATCCTTTGGACTCCCCTGCATCTAAGTTAGATGAAGCATCCATTCGAAGAATATGTGAAAACAAGACATTATTTAAGAAATGATGTGGAAGGCATGAGTGGCTTCTAAATGACTGTAAGACATAGTTCATGATATGATTCTATGTGCACAGCACGCTTGTGGTTAAAATTTTGTTTTATGGTTCATTGTACATGATATGATGAAATTGATGATGCTATATTAGTGAAGGGGAAAACCTATTCCACTAGGTGGCCAGGTCTCACTATGTGTTATATTAGGGAATGTATTACTCATTCCAAGCTTTATGTCTAACCCATGTTTTTATTATTGTTTTCCCCATAAACACATTAGTACTCATTTAAGTAGGTTGAGTGTATGGTGTAGGCAGGTTTTCTTGAAGGCGAATAAAAGCTCCAAAGACAAAGCAGGAGGCTTAGTGGATAATAAATTTATTTTGAAACTTTACTATTTTAAAATCAAGTTATATAACTAGTTAAATGTTTGTGTCAGCATCTTCGTATGTCGAACACAACACTATTATCTATGTTTTATTGCATTTACCCCTTTATGAGCACGTTTTGGGATTATGCAGATGTAAAGATAACTCATGTAATGGAAAATTTATTTAGCTACCTTATTTACTTAATGCTATTGAAAATAATTCTAGTGAAGACTGCAACATCATCGTTATTTTCATGTCTTGAAATGGGGGATTTTACATGCGCACAAGTCTCAGATGTCAAGAACAGCGGGTGTTCGGTGTACTGTTTAAAAATCTAAAAATATAAATAAATGGAGAAAACATCACAATGGAATTAAATAATAATATATACTAGCTCATGCTCAATACAATAGGTAAAAACATCTACTTCTACCTATACATCAATCATTATTAGGTTTGAAACAATACAACAACAATACATGATAAATAAATCAAATAAGCAACATGTAGATATCTCTTGTAACTAGGTCTTTTTCCTCCCTTTCCTTTCACTTGCATGCTTTTATGAATACATGGATATATAATAAAAAAGAAAAAAGTAATAAACTATTTTTGGATTATGTCTTATCCTATACATCCTAACCCCACTCAGGGAATCCTACGGCTATTGCATAAGGAATGATTGCCTGTGTACCCTTTCGACCATGTGATTATGTTTCCTACTCATCTTCAGCATCAAATACTTGTCAGAATATAATAATGCTTAACACTAGCATCCATGAAACCAATATAAACGTAAAACATCACATTTTGTTATGCTACAACAATCAAGCATCATAAATAAGGATTAACAATAATAAACACATAGCCATCAGTATCACATTAATTCTACAATGCTTAATATCAACCTTAAACATCAAATAAATCAACAGCAACAAATACCATCATATGTGTACTAATCACCCATCATTAAAACACAACATCAGTTGCATAAATTCAAGTATAAGTCCACACAAAGTCCACAAAACACTCATATTAGTAACATAACATCAAACTTATCAAATATGTACTAACCACTCTATATTAGTGACATAAACATTAAACTCATCAAATATGTATTGTGTAACAACCCTGGTTTTGGTGATTACCTGTAATATTAAATTACAACGGTGGTTATAATTTAGTAATGGAAAATAAAATAAATTGGAGATGTAAAATTTGTTAAAATTGTTTATTTTAAATAAACGATGATCTTTGAAGAATAAATTTCGATTTAAAAATTTGTTTGGTTGGGAATTAAGTTGGATAAATTGTCAATAGTGGAAATATGCTAATTCGAGGGCTAATAAAAATGAAATAAGTAAATAATGGTGGAAAGAAATGCAAAATGTTGAAAATAAAGTTTAAAAACTTTATTTTGGCTGTTTGTGATAAAAATGGTTAATATATGGTTTTATTTTAGTAAAATGCAATAATTTTAGTAATTATTGCCAAATGTTTCTTTTATTAATTTTTAGAAGAAGTATTTGATTTAAAATGTTATATATTATATACTAAAAAGATGGAATTTGGTTTAAAAATAATTTTTGGATGAAGAAATGATGTTAAAATGGTTTGTTGTATTTAATTACACAAGAAAATAATTTTTGTGTGATTTTTGGTGCTATAAATAGTGTTTTATGTAATTATTGTGAAAATAGTGTATTTGATTAATATAAGAGTTTTTATTAATGAAAATAAATTTTAAGGCTAAATTATCTTTTATTTTGTTGTAGAATATTTTGTGAACATGGAAATATGATTTTATTGTGCTGAAATTTAGAAAATATAAGTTGTTTTGATTTAAATATAGTGTTTTATTTCATTAGTGATAATTAGAGTTAACTAAATTAATTAGTTATTGGGTCTTAGCCCATTTATTTCCTTAACTAGATAAGAGAAGAAGCTTCTCCTTCTCTCTTGTACGTACTGTATTTTTCCAATTGCCTGTAAACAAACAAAAGAAGAAAAACCACTTCTCTCTTCAAAACAAAAGGCAAAATCTCCAATTTAATTCAACTCTTTGCTGTAATAATCAAATTAAAGCTAATTTATTCAGGTAATCTATCTCAAAACCAAAGATACCTCATCAAATTCTGATTTTTAAGATATTTGATTGTCTGTAATTGAGTTTATGCTTGCATGTCTGTATAAACTTCTTTTTCAGGTTCTAGAAGCTAAAATCAAAGGCAAGCTTCCATCTTCCTTCGAATTTCCAAGGGTTTGCTCTACAATTTGCTAAGGTGGGTGCAAAACTCACAAATATCTAGTTGAAACAAGAGTTTCATAGCCAATAAGCTGCTAAAAATAGTTTACTGTAAATATATTTTATTATTTGAAATTTACAGTAAATTATGTTTTGAGATGCTTCTTTGGGTGATCTTATCTTTCAATTTTGGTCTCGAAATGCTGCCGGAATTTTTCCAGTTTGTTGTTCATATGTTGTAGATTGTTCATGCTGAAATTTTTGTGCAAATTCAGTCTGTAGATACCTCAGAAGTTGGCTTGAAATTGTGTTCGAGCGAGATGAAATTTGCCTGTAGGTCTCACAACCTACAAGTCGACCATACAAGAGCTTAGGTCGACCCTAGGGTCGACCCAAGCTTCCATAGGTCGACCTATGGGTCGACCTGGGCAAGTTATTTTGCCTAGGTCGATTCCTCTCCTCTCCAATGTGTTGCCTTGCTTCTTTTACTTCTTCCAGCAACTTATGTTGCTTGTTTTTGTGATATTTCGGGATGTTTTCGAAGGGCTTCATCTTGTCAATAGATAAGCCAATAAATTTTGTTGTTTTGAGTTTCAGGTGGACATAATTTTGTGATGAATTCTTAAGCTGATGATTGGCTATTTTCGATAATTTTCCTTGATTTCAAGCATGGGTTTTTCTAAACAATTTTGTAATGAATTTTAAAATAAAATGGCTTTTGAAATAAGTATTATATAATATTTATAAATTATTTTAAATCTATAATACATATACATTCTTTATAATAAGATAATTTCAAAGGTTTGTTTTCCAAAATGATTTTGAAAATTGTTTTAAAAACTAGTTTTCCCAAACAAATTATTTTCTATATAAAATACACGTTTTTGCACTCTTCGAGCGTACGAGAAAGAGTATTAAATGATTTAGTAAAACACATGATATGGGACATGTGCGTTTACTTTTTCAATTAATTTCGGACTTGTTCGTTTGAAGCTATTGACCTTCGGGTCATGTTTGTCGATGAGATGAGGCGATTATTGTGATTTGAATGATTTGTTTTCTATTATGGCATGGACTAGTGGTTAGTAAACTGTTAAGTGAGAACGTGTGGTATGGGATGCGCTGTTACCGCTTTTCGGGTTCCTAGCTGAGAGTTTGTGACACATTCACAATGTTATTGCCAGTACTTAGGCTGTTCGGTCACTTGTTGGATGGTTGGGTCCTATGTGTATATATTGTTGTACCGTTGGGTCTTATTGAGACTGTTGGGTCTCTTATACACTGTACTCGGCAGCCCGTTGGGCCACTTATTGGACTGTTGGGTCCTATTTTCATATAGCTGTTGGGCTAATTTTTGGACTGTTGGGTCCCATATTTTCTATTGTTGTTTTACTAGATTTCTTATCGATTGATTTCTAGAATTTTGATGTTTTAGAAATGTTTTCACCATTATTGCTTTGTTGGATTATTTATATAGCCTGAGTGTTATTGTGTTGATTATAAATGGTGATTACATTTTGAGTTTTGAACTCATATTTAGGAGATATTGTTTTGGAAAGCCATTATATTGGCTATCGATATTGCCGATGATATGAGGCGTACATTTGTAGATATATTTGATGTTATTGTTGATCATGTCTCATTTGAGAAACTCTTATGTCATATATGTTGTGTTGCTTCTTCTCTTTAGAGAAGGATTGTTATCATTTATTCTTGTATCTTACTTATCTCATACTAATCAGTTGTTTAAGCTAAACTGACCCATGTATTTTATATACTCGGGTCAGACCGAGTTGCAGGTTAGGTTATATGGGCTTTTGCTTAGCTGTTCCTTTTTGACCCTACTATCGACTCTTTATATTAGATGCATAGTTTTTGTGTAGTTTACCTTGTAGTGTGATATGCTTATGTATATTATTTTGTGGGACTTTATGTATGTATATATTATGGTTGTATCACCACATTCGACACTATGTATTGTATTTGATGTATATGAATATATATATATGACTATGTTTGTTGTTCTATGATCTGTATTATCATTTATATTGTGTTTTGTTCTAAATAGATCCTGTAACCACCATAGTTTTGTGTTAAGCATTTATTGAATATGTCGATCCACTTGTGAGAAAAATATTAAGAGCACCAAATCGATGTATTTAATAGATATTTAAGACAAAGCTATGGATGGTCGCTCATAACTAGCCCTATCCTCCGCATTAGCAGACAGTATTACTCAGTAATACTCTTTGTTAATATGGGCCTTGGGGTGGGGAGTCACAGCTTGGTATCAGAGCTGAATTCAGAACAAAATGTAATAAACACTGAACAATATACATATTATGATACATCAAGTATAATATAAGTGAAAACATCATCCCCAATGTAAGTCGTTTCTAATCGTGCCTTAACCTTTTGAGTCCTTTAGGGGTAGATAAGTGGGGATAGGTCTAGGAATGTAATTTTAAAATTCCGTAGTATTCCTTATTTAATGAATTAAATTGATGATATCTAACCCTGTGAATAATTCAATCTTATCTTATCTTTCAGCTCATGGCTGGAAGAGGAAGAGGTCGCACTTCGAGGGATGTGCCGTCTAGTAGCTCACGTCCTGAAGGTGTGTACATGTCGACCGATTAGATTTTAGAGCTTATCTAGAGCACTCAGCCTCCAGCTCCAGCTCATTCTTCCCCTCCGCACAAATCCACATTTGCGTGCATGTGCAGTGACTTCGCCCATATAGGAGTCAAGCCATTCAAAGGCTCGGAGTCAGTCTTAGAGGTTCAGACATGGCTTCGTACATGCGAGCACACTTTTACTCGCATGGATATTTCTAGTCATCATCGCGCGTTCTTGTAGTATCGAGTATGTTGCAAGAACATGCACTCGATTGGTATGAGTTGCTTGTCGTAGAGATTGATGAGTCTACCTTGGAGTGGGAGCAATTCAGAGAGAGATTCAAGCTCAAGTTTGTACCAGAATCTAAGAAAGAATTTCTAGCCCGTCGCTTCCTTGAGTTGAAGCAAGGGAAATCTTCTATTTTAGAATATGTATCTTCTTTTGAGTCCTTATCCAAATATGGGCTCGAGTTTATCAGCACTCCTTATAAGAAGAATCTTAAGTTCGTTTCTGGACTGAAGAAATATCTGAAGAAGTCACTTATACTCCAGCTTAAGTTATCGTTCAAGGAGCTTTTGGATTCGACGCTTCACCTTGAAGCCATCAAAAAAGAGAGGGATGGTAATGATGTGGACGAGGTTCGAAAGAACCTAAATAAGAAGAAGTTTCCCTTTCAGAGATCCAAATCCTTTCCCCAAAAGAAGAAGAAGAAGTCACTTGTCTCCAGCTCTCATTCTGGTGCAGCCCCATCTCCTCAAAAGTCCTGTTTTAACTGTGGTTCGTATGATCATTTTACTCGGGAGTGTCCTAAGCCTATCATTTGCTGCCATTGCAAGCAAGAAGGATATTGGTCTTCCAAGTGCCCTAACTCTTCTAAGGGTGCTCGTTCGGGAAAGCTTAATGTGGTGGAAGCTTCAGGTTGATCTTCTCAACCTAGAGGTATTTCTCCTTCTATTCTTGAAGGCTCTATACTATTTTGTGACCGTTCTATTCGAGTTCTCTTTGATATGGGTGCGTCACATTCATTCATATCGAAGGAACTTGTTGATGCCATACTTTTGGATGTTTCTTACCCATTTACTTCTTTGAGGATTGCGAATCCCATCAAGGGATCCGCAACCCTTATCATGTTATGTGAAGATGTTGAGTTATTTATTTGTGGTTTTCCTTTCCGTGCGAATCTGCACGTGATTCATTTCCTTAGATTCGATATGATATTG
This sequence comes from Allium fistulosum, assembly GCA_030737815.1. NCBI lineage: Eukaryota > Viridiplantae > Streptophyta > Magnoliopsida > Asparagales > Amaryllidaceae > Allium > Allium fistulosum. Next base: position 699,596,526 of record CM060904.1, read on the forward strand.
GGTATGGACTGGCTTGTTCAATACGAAGCCAGAATTCTTTGTTCAGAGAGTGTTTTATATCTTCGACATCACGACTTGCCTACTCAGTTATCTCTTATTCTTTGGGACATCGATCACGATTCCGAAGTTTCTTTATTTTCTCTTGAATCTCGAGACGATGATGATGTTGTTTCTTAGATTCCAATCATTCATGATTTCCCTGATATATTTGAGCCTGTTTCGGGTTTGCCACCCAAGCGGGCCATGGAGTTCCACATTGACCTCATTCCAGGTGCACAACCAGTTAGTCGTCCTCCCACGAGGATGTCAACAAAAGAAAATAGGGAACTCAAGAAGCAGCTTTTAAAACTTGAAGCAAAACAATTTATTCGATCTAGTTCTTCACCGTGGGGAGCTGCGGTGGTATTCGCAAAGAAGTCTGATGGAACTCTTAGGCTATGCATTGATTACCGCAAGCTTAATGAGTTAACCATCAAGAACCACTATCCATTACCTAGGATCGACGACATGTTCAATCTGTTGAGTGGTGCTAAGGTCTTTTATCAGCTTGACCTCGCCACGAGATTTCATCAGCTTCAAGTTGCGGAGGACAACATTCCTCTCATAGCATTCCGCACTCGATATGGTTCTTATGAGTGGCTCATCATGCCGTTCGGTTTGACGAATGCTCCAGCTTACTTCGTCAACCTTATGAATTGAGTATTCCGAGAATATCTCGATAAGTTCATCCTTGTGTTCATCGATGACATTCTTGTTTATTCTAAGTCTGAAGCTGATCATTCCTATCATCTAAGAATTGTTTTGAGTACACTTCGACAGGTGACAACATCAACTCAAAGCAAAAAATTTCTAAGTGACATTTTTGGGAAAAGCAAGTCAAGTTCTTAGGCCATGTTATATCTTCTAATGGAATTTCAATCGATCCATCTAAGATCGAAGTCATCCAAAATTGGAAAAGGCATGTGAATGTCATTGAGATTCATAGCTTCCTTGGATTAGTGGGTTATTACCGTTGGTTCAACAAAAACTTTTCCCGCATCGTGCTTCCTCTGACTAGCCTTACTAGAAAAGGCGTTCAATTTATTTGGTCTAATAAGTGTGAAGCTTCTTTTCAGAAACTGAAATAGCTTCTCACTAATGCTTCTGTCCTTGTGGTTCCCGAAGGGAACCAAAATCTTATCGTCTATACCGATGCCAGTCATTATGGCCTTGTGATGTTCTTATGCAGAGGGACCGGGTAGTTGCCTACGCTTCAAGGCAATTACGTCTGAACGAAGTTCGGTATGCTACCCATGATTTAGAGCTTGTCGCCGTCGTCTTCGCATTGAAGATATGGCGCCATTATTTATTGGGTGCACACTTTGTCATCTATACCGACCACAAGTCACTCAAGTACATGTTCACCTAGAAAGAGCTTAACATGTGACAGCAGTGTTGGCTTGAATTCCTTGCTTCTTATGACTTTGATATCCAGTATACTCCGGGCAAGGGGAATCGAGTTGTTGATGCATTGAGTCGAAACAATCAACTGTTGTTTCCATAATGCTTGCAGAATGAAAAGCTTTAGAGACTCTGTCTACTCTTGATATCCGAGATCGTGCTTCTACTTCAGACTCTCCTATTTTATTATATAGCATGGACGCTCATCCTACTCTATTAGATCAAATTGCCGAGGTCCAGCGGCAAGATTACGATATTTCTTCTCTTATTCAAAAGTGTAAGTCTGAATCCCGTGATGATGTTGAGATGAGGGATTTCAGCATCGATAGCCATGGATGTCTTTGTAAGAAGAATATATTAATCATGCCTTCTATTCCAGAGCTTAGGCAGGACATTCTAGCTGAGTGTCACCGTTCTAAGTATACTATCCATCCATGCAGCAGTAAGATGTATGCTGACATGCGCTGCTTATATTACTGGAAAGGCATGAAGCATGATGTAGCAAGTTATGTGAGTAATTGCATGACTTGTCATCTCATCAAAGTCGAACATCAGCGATCCAGTGGTCTACTTAACCTTTAGAGGTCCCATTGTGGAAGTGGGACCAAATCTCTTTGGATTTTATCGATGGCTTACCTCGTTCGAGGTCGGGCCATAGCAGCATCTGGGTTATTATGGATCGTCTTACTAAGTCCGCACATTTTATTCCTATTAAGTCAAATACGATGGCATCTCATCTTTTGAAGCTGTATATTAAGGAAATCGTGTGATTGCACGGTATTCTTAGTTCTATAGTATGTGATCGTGATCCACTCTTCATGAGTCATTTCTGGTAGTCTTCAGCAAGCTTTGGGCATAAAGCTTAATTTCAACACTGCTTTTCATCCGCAGTCTGATGGACAGACTGAACCGGTGAATCGTATTCTTGAAGATTTACTTCAAGCCTATATTCTTGATTTTGGTCGTAGCTGGGAAGATCATATTCCATTGGTTGAGTTCACATATAATAACAGCTACCAATCTTCTATCGACATGGCTCCTTTTGAAGCCTTATATGGAAGGCCATGTCGTTCTCCTTCTTGTTGACTCGAATCCGTGGAAAAGCTTATATTAGGCCCCGAATCTATTCGTGAAGCATCCGAGAAAATCATCCTTATTAGAGAAAGAATGAAAGAGAACGGAGTCACCAGAAATCCTACGCGGACAACCGAAGTAAGCCTCTTGAGTTTTCTGTTAGCGATCTGGTCTATATTCGAGCATCTCCTTTGAAATGAGTGGTACGCTTTAGTCAGACTGGGAAATTGGCACCGCGATATATAGGGCCATTTCTTGTTACAGAGCATATCGGTCCTATTGCTTATAGAATAGCACTTCCTGATCGATTTTCTAGAGTTCATGACGTATTTCACGTCTCTCAGTTGAGTAAGTGTTTACAAGATTCTGATTCTGTGATTGATACTCGTGCATTAGAGGAGCTTGAGGTCTCTCCTGATTTATCTATCAAGCAGCATCATGTTTGTGTACTTGCTTCGGAGGTTAAGCGTCTTCGATACAAGAGTGTACCACTCGTGAAAATTTAACGGTCCGGTAATCCCAACAACAGCGCTTGGGAAACCAAAGAATTTATCGAGCAATCTTACTCTGGATTTCTATCTTCTCACATCGAATGTGAAAATTTAACTCTAGCCTATCTATTTCCTTTATTTGATGAAATAAATCATGTTGAATATAGCTCTTCTCTAGAAATTGCGAGGACGCAATTTTTTATAAGGGGGAATCTGTAACAACCATGGTTTTGGTGATTACCTAAAATATTAAATTACAACGGTGGTTATAATTTAATAATGGAAAATAAAATAAATTGGAGATGTAAAATTTGTTAAAATTGTTTATTTTAAATAAACAATGAGCTTTGAAGAATAAATTTGGATTTAAAAATTTATTTGGTTGGGAATTAAGTTGGATAAATTGTCAATAGTGGAAATATGCTAATTTGAGGGCCAATAAAAATTAAATAAGTAAATAATGGTGGAAAGAAATGCAAAATGTTGAAAATAAAGTTTAAAAACTTTATTTGGGTTGTTTGTGATAAAAATGGGTAATATATGGTTTTATTTTAGTAAAATGCAATAATTTTAGTAATTATTGCCAAATGTTTCTTTTATTAATTTTTAAAAGAAGTATTTGATTTAAAATGTTATATATTATATACAAAAAAGATGGTATTTGGTTTAAAAATAATTTTTGGATGAAGAAATAACGTTAAAATGGTTTTTTGTATTTAATTACACAAGAAAATAATTTTTGTGTGATTTTTGGTGCTATAAATAGTGTATTATGTAATTATTGTGAAAATTGTGTATTTGATTAAAATAAGAGTTTTTATTAATAAAAATAAATTTTAAGGCTAAATTATCTTTTATTTTGTTGTAGAATATTTTGTGAACATGGAAATATGATTGTATGATTTTATTGTGCTGAAATTTAGAAAATATAAGTTGTTTTGATTTAAATATAGTGTTTTATTTCATTAGTGATAATTAGAGTTAACTAAATTAATTAGTTATTGGGTCTTAGCCCATTTATTTCATTAACCAGATAAGAGAAGAAGCTTCTCCTTCTCTCTTGTACGTACCGTATTTTTCCAATTGCCTATAAACAATCAAAAGAAGAAAAACCACCCTCTTCAAAACAAAAGGAAAAATCCCCAATTTAATTCAATTCTTTGCTGTAATAATAAAATTAAAGCCAATTTATTCAGGTAATCTATCTCAAAACCAAAGATACCTCATCAAATTTTGATTTTTAAGATATTTGATTGTGTGTAATTGAGTTTGTGCTTGCATGTCTGTATAAACTTCTTTTTCAGGTTCTAGAAGCTAAAATCAAAGGCAAGCTTCCATCTTCCTTTGAATTTCCAAGAGTTTGCTCTACAGTTTGCTAAGGTGAGTGCAAAACTCAGAAATCTCTAGCTAAAACAAGAGTTTTATAGCCAATAAGCTGCTAAAAATCATTTACTGTAAATATATTTTGTTGTTTTAAATTTACAGTAAATTCTATTTTGAGATGCTTCTTTGGGTGATCTTATCTTTCAATTCTGGTCTCGAAATGCTGTCGAAATTTTTCCAGTTTGTAGTTCATGTATTGTAGATTGTTCATGCTGAAATTCTTGTGCAAATTCAGTTTGTAGATACCTCAGAAGTTGGCTCGAAATTAGGTTCGAGAGAGATGAAACTTGCCTATAGGTCTCACGACCTATAGGTTGACCATACAAGAGCTTAGGTCGACCCTAAGGTCGACCCAAGCTTCCATAGGTCGACCTATGGGTCGACTTGGGCAAGTTATTTTGCCCAGGTCGATTCCTCTCCTCACCAGTCTGTTATCTTGCTTCTTTTACTTCTTCCAGCAACTTATGTTGCTTGTTTTTGTGATATTTTGGGATGTTTTCGAAAGGATTCATCTTATCAATAGATAAGTCAATAAATTTTGTTGATTCGAGTTTCGGGTGGACACATTTTTGTGATGAATTCTTAAGCCGATGATTGGCTATTTTCGATAATTTCCTTGATTTCGAGCACGGATTTTTCTAAATAATTTTAAAATGATTTTTAAAATAAAATGGCTTTTGAAATAAATATTATATATTATTTATAAATTATTTTAAAGCTATAAAAGTTATATATTCTCTATAATAAGAGAATTTCAAAGGTTTATTTTCCAAAATGATTTCGAAAATTGTTTTAAAAACTAGTTTTCCCAAACAAATTATTTTCTATATAAAATACACGTTTTGCACTCTTCGAGCGTACGAGAAAGAGAATTAAACGATTTAGTAAAACACGTGGTATGGGGCACGTGCGTTTAGTTTTTTCGATTAATTCCAGACTTGTTCGTTTGATGCTATTGACCTTCGGGTCGTGTTTGCTGATGAGATAAGGCGATTATTGTGATTTGAATGATTTGTTTGCTTGTGTGGCATTGACTAGCGGTTAGTAAACCGTTAAGTGAGAATGTGTGGTATGGGACACACTGTTACCACTTTTCGGGTTCCTAGTTGAGAGTTTGTGTAACGACCCGAGATTTTCAACTTCGAAAATTCCAGATTGTTAAAGAAAAGAAGAAGAAAGAGGTAGAAGAAAAATAGAAAACAAAACTCAGAATCTCACATTTTCGCAGCGGATCAAATATAATATCAAATAATAGCATTTATACAAATGAAATCTGTAATTGTTACTTTACATTCAATACATCAGAGTTACAACCATTTACACATATACTAGACAGTTAGAATTAACATGTCTCAGATAAACAACAGTAATATGCTCAGCGTAATACACTCCATACGTTCTTGCCATCCAGCTCGCCACTTGAGCTCCAGAACGTCCTTTCCTGAAAATCTGTAATTGAGAGTTTGTGACACATTCATGATGTTATTGCCAGTACTTAGGCTGTTGGGTCACTTATTGGACTGTTGGGTCTTATGTGTACATATAGCTGTTGGGCTAATCATGGACTGTTGGGTCCTATTGAGACTGTTAGGTCTCTTATACACTGCACTTGGCAAGCTGTTGGGCCACTTATTTGACTGTTGGGTCCTATTTTCATATAGCTGTTGGGCTAATTTTTGGACTGTTGGGTCCTATATTTTCCATTATTGTTTTTCTAGATTTCTTATTGATTGATTTCTATAATTTCGATGTTTTAGAAATGTTTTCACCATTATTTCTTTGTTGGATTATTTATATAGCCTGAGTGCTATTGTGTTGATTATAAATGGTGATTACATTTTGAGTTTTGAACTCATATTTAGGAGATATTGTTGTGGAAAGCCATTATATTGGCTATCAATATTGCCGATGATATGAGGCGTACATTTGTGGATATATTTGATGTTATTGTTGATCATGTCTCATTTGAGAAACTCTTATGTCATATATGTTGTGTTGCTTCTTCTCTTTAGAGAAGGATTATTATCATTTATCCTTGTACCTTACTTATCTCATACTAATCAGTTGTTTAAGCTAGACTGACCCATGTATTTTATATACTCGGGTCAGACCGAGTTGCAGGTTAGGTTATATGGGCTTTTTCTTAGCTATTCCTTTTTGACCCTACTATCGACTCTTTGGATTAGATGCATAGTTTTTGTGTAGTTTACCTTGTAGTGTGATATGCTTATGCATATTCTTTTGTGGGACTTGATGTATGTATATATTGTGGTTGTATCACCACATTCGACACTATGTATTGTATTTGATGTATATGTATATATTTGACAGTATTTGCTGTTCTGTGATCTGTGTTATCATTTATATTGTGTTTTGTTCTGAATAGATTCTGTAGCCACCATATTTTTGTGTTAAGCATTTATTGAATATGTCGATCCACTTGAGAAAAAAAATTAGAGCACCAAATCGATGTATTTGATAGATGTTTAATACAAAGCTATGGATGGTCGCTCCTAACCAGCCATATTCTCTGCATTAGCAGACAATATTATTCAATAATACTCTTTGTTAGTGTGGGTCCCGGGATGGGGCGTCACATATTGACTGTTTGATAATGTTCCATTTCACAGCGGTTGAAATAGGTAAATTTAAAAAAAAAATCACTACTTGAATCGTAATGGGCTTGTTAAGTCTATTGAATATCATTAGATCTAATCTATTTATTAAAATAAAATCAAATTTGAATTGAAATTATTTCAATTAATTAATTTAATTAAATGTTTATTCAAATATATCATGTATATATTCATTAATATTACAAGATAGTATAATGAAGTATAAAGTTGCATATAACTATATATGTATATATATTAGGATTTATATTTTATTGTATATACATATATATTATACATATACATGTGATATCTATATTGGCACTTATATACATATCTGTGTTTATATATTTGGAAACAAATCTGTATAATAAAATCAAATATCTTCAAAATAAGTGAATTCTTGGTGTTTAAGAAAAGTTGAGAATAAAAATATATATGTTAGATCTTGATCTAATCAAATTAGGATCAAAAGAGGAAGTGAAAAAAGTGGTATCTTTAATTGATACCACCTTCCTCTTTTGCAAACATCTAATTAATATTATATCTGATCTCTATATGTAAAATGATTCTATACTTATCCAATATCAAAATTGTCTTAGAATTAATATTTCAAATCTAAACAAATATGTAAACATGATTACCTTTAAATAATTTTCATAATTATATATTGCTGCAATAACAATATCTAATAAATTAAAATATTACACATATATATGTATTTATTATAATTTAAAGTTTATATTTCGGATATAAATATATATGATTGGACAATAAAACATTAAATATACCAGTATAAATAGCATGTACGTTCATCTAATAGTCAAAAATATTTACTTTTTATTTAATTAAAAAAAATTATGGATGGATGTGTGTTATAAGTGCAAAAGCTTTGTGGTCGCAACACTTTTATTTCAAGTATATTGATAGTAAAATTTTGTTGTTGGGTTGATAAGTGAATAGTGATGAATGCTGCAAACCGATGGCGAAATTCCATTGATGGATGTAGGCATTTTTAGAATTTCAAAAGGACACCGAGGAAACCCTATTTGTTGAATTCTCTTTATTAATAGTAGAGATTAGTTTGAAATCAAAATTGACGTAGTGTAACAACCTTGGTTTTGGTGATTACCTGTAATATTAAATTATAATGGTAGTAATAATTTAATATTGTAAATAAAATAAATTGGAGATTTAAAATTGTTTATTTTGAATAAACAGTGGGCTTAAAATGTTGAAATAAAGTTTTTGAAAACTTTATTTTAGTTGTTTGTGTTAAAAATGTGCAAAACATAGTTTTAATTTAGAGAAATGCAATAATTTTAGTAATTATTGCCAAATGTGATCTTCTATTAATTTTTAAATGAAGTATTTGTTTTAATATGTTGTATATTATAAATAAAAAGGTGAATTATTGTTTAAAAATAATATTTGGAGGTAAAAATATTATTAGTATGGTTTATTGTATTTTATTATACAAGAAAATAATTCTTATGAAATTTTTGGTGTTAAAAATAGAGTTTTATGTAATTTTTGTGAAAATTATGCATTTAATTAAATAAGGGTTTTTAATAATGAAAAAGAATTTTTTATTAGTTAAAATAACTATTTGATTGTTGTAAAATATTTTAAGAGCATAAAAATATGTTGTGTGATTTTTATAGAATTAAAATCATGTGTATATGTTATAACTTGTAAATATTGGTGTATTATTGTATTAGTGTTAATTTGATTTTATTTAATTCCTTTTTCTTATTGGGTCTTAGCCCAATTTCAGCCTAACTAAGATGAGAAACTTCTTCTTTCTCATTTCTGGCACTTACTGTATTTTCTCTTTCCTGTAACTAAAAGAAGAGAAAACCAAAAGCTTCTTCCTCTTTGAAATCTAAACCTAAATCTTCAATTTTCTTCTTTCCTTTGCTGAAAATTTATCAAATTAAAGCCCATAATTCAGGTAGTCCATCCCAAAATCAAAATTCCTTTCATCTATTTCTGATTTTGTGAGTTTGTTGTTTGTAATTGAGTTTTTGTGCTTGCATGTCTGTACAAACTTCTTTTTCAGGTTCTAGAAGCTGAAATCAAAGGCAAGTTTCCATCTTTCTTCGAATTTCCAAGGGTTTGATCTACAATTTGCTGAGGTGAGTTGTAATCTCACAAAATCTAGCTTAAACAAAGCAAAGTTGCAAGTTGAAATGCCAAAAATCATTTACTGTAAATGAATATTTTGTTGTTTTGGATTCACAGTAATATCTGTTTTGAGTAGCTTCTTTGTGTGATCTTATTTTCCAATTCCGGTCTCAAAATAATGCCGGAATTTTTTCGGTTTGTTGTCCATATGCTGTAGATTGTTCATGCAAAAATTGAAGTGCAAATCCAGTCCGGAAACACCTCAAAAATTAGCTCGAACGGCGAGGCAAAATTTGCTTGTAGGTCTCGCGACCTACAGGTCGACCAAACAAGAGCTTAGGTCGACCCTAGGGTCGACCTATAGGTCGACCTGGGCAATTTATTTTGCCGAGGTTGATTCCTCTCCTCTCAGTATGTTGCATTGCTTCTTTTACTTCTTCCAGTAACTTATGTTGCTTGTCAATAGATAAGCCAATAAATTTTGTTTTTTGAGTTTCGAATGGACACATTTTTGTGCTGAATCCGATGATTAGCTATTTTCGATGATTTTTCTTAATTTCGAGCACGGGTTTTTCTAAATAATTTTGAAATGATTTTTAAAATAAAATGACTTTTGAAATAAATTTTTATATAATATTTATAAATTATTTTAAAGCTATAAAAATTATATATTCTCTATAATAAGAGAATTTCAGAGGTTTGTTTTCCAAAACGATTTCGAAAATTGTTTTTAAAACTAGTTTTCCCAAACAAATTATTTTCTATATAAAATACACGTTTTTGCACTCTTCGAGCGTATGAGAAAGAGAATTAAATAATTTAGTAAAACACATGGTATGGGACATGTGCGTTTACTTTTTTGATTAATTTCGGACTTGTTCGTTTGAAGCTATTGACCTTCGGGTCGTGTTTGCCGATGAGATGAGGCAATTATTGTGATTTGAATGATTTGTTTTCTAGTGTGGCATAGACTAGTGGTTGGTAAACCATTAAGTGAGAACGTGTGGTATGGGATGCACTGTTACCACTTTTCGGGTTCCTAGCTGAGAGTTTGTGACACATTCACAATGTTATTGCCAGTACTTAGGCTGTTGGGTCACTTGTTGGATGGTTGGGTCCTATGTGTATATATAGCCGTTGGGCTAATCATGGACTGTTGGGTCCTATTGAGACAATTGGGTCTCTTATACACTGTATATGGCAGCCTGTTGCACTTATTGGACTGTTGGGTCATATTTTCATATAGCCGTTGGGCTAATTTTTGGACTATTGGTCCTATATTTTCCATTGTTGCTTTACTAGATTTCTTATTGATTGATTTCTAGAATTTCGATGTTTTAAATATGGTTTCCCATAGTTGCTTTGTTGGATTATTTATATAGCCTGAGTGCTATTGTGTTGATTATTAAAGGTGATTACATTTTGAGTTTTGAACTCTTAGTCAAGTTCTCTATATTGTGTGATTCACTACTTGGTGTTTTGATATTTGTAAACTCCTATTTAGGAGATATTGTTGTGGAAAGCCATTATATTGGCTATTGATATTGCCGATGATATGAGGCGTACATTTGTGGATATATTTGATATTGTTGTTGATCATGTCTCATTCAAGAAACTCTTATGTCAGAATGTTGTGTTGCTTCTTCTCTTTAGAGGAGAATTGTTATCATTTAACCTTGTACCTTACCTATCATATGCTAATCAGTTATTTAAGCTAGACTGACCTGTGTATTTTATATACTCGGGTCAGACCGAGTTGCAGGTTAGGTCATTTGGCTTTTATTTAGCTGTTTACTTTGGACCCTACTATCGACTCTTTGGATTAGATGCATAGTTTTTGTGTAGTTTACCTTATAGTGTGACTTGTTTGTGCATATTCTTTTGTGGGACTTGATGTATGTATATATTGTGGTTGTATCGCCAACCACGTATGACACTATGTATGGTATTTGATGTATATGTATATATATGACTGTGTTTGATGTTCTATGATCTGTGATTATCATATTTATTGTGTTTTGTTCTGAATAGATCCTGAAGCCGCCGTAGCTTTGTATTAAATATTTATTGAGTATGTCGATCCATTTGGTAAAGTAAAAAATTAGAGCATCAAATCGACGTACTTAATTGATGTTTAAAGTAAAGTTATGGATGGTCACTCCTAACCAACCTTATTCTCCGCATTAGCAGACAATATTACCCAGTAATACTCTTTGTTAATGTGGGTCTCGGGGTGGGGCGTCACACGTAGTCAAATGATTTAACTCAAAATTGTTTTATCATTGAATAACATAAAGAAGCATGCATATAATTTAATTATTTGAATATCAAATCCTTAATTTGAAATAAATTAAATTTGTGAAAGATGGAGTTAGGCGTATGCCCAAAGGAATTTCTGTAATTTATTGTAAATTATTAACTCCGCAATAAAATCTTGTTCGAAATAAAAGGCGTTTTTTTCTATTATACACTTGTCATAAACATTAATTATTTAATTTAAGTATATCATATCCATAGTCCTTAAATATTATGTGATGAGATAATAATTACAATGTGTTGTAATCATAAGAAATTTATCACATTAAAAATAACATATTATGTTAAATATTGCTGGTTAAGATGTTTCAAGGTAGGATACCGATGCATCCTTTGAGAATAGAGTACGTAACACTCTCCAAATTTGGACAGTGTACTACTCACGGCTTCTGGAAGTAGCAAGTGGTTACATATTGATAGTAATGGGATAACTATGTAATGACTCACTCGAGAGTTTTCTCTTGGTTAATATAACTATGATCAAACAAAGAACCTTAAAGTGACAATACTACACAGTTCTTTCCACTTGAGAATACTACTAAACCTTAATGTGATTACTCCACTTTAATTGTAGTTAATTTTCAGCATGCGTTCGTCGAATGACTATAGTTGAGCCTAAGTTGAAGCATTGGAAATGAAACACCACTCAGTAAAGAATTCGTCTCTGCAATTATATGAGGTTGGTATCACGACCAACTGTAGTTAACTCTAAGTCAAATTCGCTAGGCAGAGCAGTATGGTTGATAATAATTATTATTAATGAACCAAGGATTATGTTTGGACTAACCAAGTTGAATGTGGACGATATTGGAATTTTGACTAAAACCAATTATATAAGTCCTATAGTGATATAGTTTTGACGAAGAGAATTGGTGTTAATCGTTACTACCAGGTACCTCTAAAAATTATAAAATTGGATTTTACCAAAAAGATATGTGAGAGATAAATTTGTTAAACCATCATACCACTAGCTAAGATGATGTATGAATGTTAATATTCGAATTGTTCGATGTTAATTACTAACTAAATTTACACCTTTGAATCGCATAACCATAATAACGAATACTCCATAATATCACACGATTTAACTAATTTATAATTATTGTAAATTAATTAATATTTATGAAATATTAATTATCAAATTTTATTGTTTTTATTGAATGCTACTAGTACTTAATAAAGTGCGTATATAAAAGTTATATATGTACATATTGATATACAATATCAATAAACATTTAAATTTGATTTAAATCAATCAAGTACTAAATGGGTTTGGGAATTGTTTAAGGCTAATATAACCTCAACCAAGGCTGGTTTATAGCTCAAGGGAGTAGGTTTTAAGTGTTCAAATGGGACTTGAAATGGCAAGAAAAGAATGGGTAGGAAAAGGATTATACATCCCCACATTTTTCTCTTCTTAAATGCCTACTTAAACTCATACTTGTCATTGTTTTTGCCTCTTTCCTCTAGTCCATATCTAGCCAGAAATATTAAGGCTTCATTGCCAGTAATTCCTAAAAGCAAATAAAAACAAAATCAAACTAAAAGAATGTGATATTTGACTCTAGATCAAAGCAAAATCCAGAGGCTGATTTGGTTAGATCGCAGAGTTATTCAATCATTGAAGGTGTGAATCCAAGGCCATATAATCAGGTGATAATTTAATTCTATTTTAATTGCATATTATATCATAATAGATTGGATCTTATATATATCTTATATATAAAGCAAATACTTGGTCAAAACAATCAAAGTGAAGCCTTTTTGGCTATTCCAAAAATGACCCCATTTAGAAACCAACTACTTAATATGGGTAAGGATATAACAGACATTCATCTTTGTTTTTCGTGTTCACGATCATCATTCTCTCCTTATTTTTCTCAGTCCACTTTATTCAACTACTCCATACTCCTAGCAACTACTCCTATGTTCTCCGTTCTTTTAATTAGTCATGAGAATTAGGTAACTTTTCAAATTTAGGCAATCGATATTTAGTTAGCGTGCAGGAAGATCGACTGCCTCAGTGTTGGCCTTTCGTCAAAGCTTCCTCCAGGCAAGATACTTCTTAGGCATTATTTCTTTTTTTAATCGATAATTACGTGATCTTAGTTTCATCCATGAAGATGTTCGCGGAAATTAAGTGAGGAGATTGAATATAGTTTTATAATACGAGATTTGGAAATCGCATCTCAAGACAAGAAGCCCTAATTGAAAAGTAGAAGACAATCAATCTACATCTATCTCAAATATCAGGTGGCTTATGTACCTTTGATTTTTGTATGCATTTTTTTTTGTTATCAGTAACATCCCATGTCTTCTTTTCATTATATTTTTAGTAACTTATATTAGTTTATACCGATTTTTTAATTAGTATTAATTTTAGGATAATAGTTTCAGGTTGGAAATTTTAAAAAGTTTATGATGAAGACAAGAATAACAACATCTGTTAATGAATGCTAGCATCTAACAGATACTTTCCCTTGAATAACAGTGAGATCTTAGAGTTATCTCTCTAAGTAACTTAAACATATTCTATCTATGTGTCAATATTTTAGTGCCTGTATTTTTTCTCTATGCTACTTTTGCAGATGATTCAATCCAGCGTACTTTAACTTAGTTCCATCTATATTCAAAAGGATGATAAAGAATACTTCTATCAATGTAATGGAAATAGAAATATTTGCTTATGTTTAATGTTTTTTTATAGTTTTTTGCAATTTTTCGGTGCTTTGAGAAATCTATGTAAAATGGATTGCTTAAATTTTGTGACTTATCTAACTACCGAAGATAAGGATAATATGGTGTGGAAGAAAATTCAATGTAACAGGCATGATTTCTTTATTAATTAAGGAAACATGTTCTATTTTAGTATTATTCTATTGGCATTACAAACTGATATTTATATGCGGATAATTACTCAACTCATTCTTTGTTAATCAATTTTTTTCTAATCTACTTATCAAAACACACCATTATGAAAGTTTTTCTAGAAAGACCATAAAATAGTTTTAATCTATTCCAATCCTAATTATCATAATCTAACTCATATATTATGCTTATTATAATCTACTTACATGGGCACTATATATAACTTCTTAACTTGAAGACATGAAACATTCCCGTGTCTATGTTCGTCCACATAGAGGAGATATGTTGTACATTGAAATCATGACTTATTTTCTATTAGGGATTGCATTAATGGACCAAAACAATTTATCTATGTGAAAAGTGAAAAACACGATTTGTGTACCGTTCGACAATAACAAAAACTTATTGTGCACAAACAAAAATATACTTCTCTGTTCGTACCCACAAGCACTAGGTTTCAGAATATACTACACTTGGAGAAAACTACAACTGTAGCAGCATAGATCATTCTAAATAATATGTATGCAACATAGAAGGTACACAAAAGTACATTCTAAATGTAAAAGCTACCTAATATTCTTTCACTGTGCAAACAAGCTATTTATATATTTGTGCGTTATACATGAGCAAGCCGCCTGTTGAAAATACTTGAGAAAACAAGCTATTTATATATCATGCATGATTGGTAAACCTATTACTTACTTTGTTTTAATATGCAGGAATATATTGCTTCATATTTTGGACTAACTTAAACAAAGGCACCGTTGATGAAAGCAAGAAAAGCATTTTTATCATTAAGATTGTCATATTCATTGATTATCCTGTAAATTCTAGGAAGGTAGTTGTTTATTTACAACTTAATACCATTGTATGCATTAGGAATATCATTTTTATTGAACTAAGTCATAACATTATGTTTCATATTTTAGTCAATTTATTTAATATACTACCTTGCTGATCTATTCTGCTCCAACATGGGTGTGAATGAGTGTATAGTTAATATAAATTTAAATCAACTGTTCAGTGTGTATTGCATAAATGATTTTAAATAGTGAAGGGACAACTTGGTTGATATCTTCAATACATGTAAGTGCTTTGAAATTTGTATAGATTGTTTGCTTGCTGACTTAATGTCAAAATTCATACTATTATATATATATATTTTGTAGGTATCATGTTTCTGTAGACTATTTGAATGCAATGATGTAGATAGTAAGCTTACACCATTGGATGAAATTGGTGAGGATATTAGCTTTATCACCTAGTCAGGGAATATGCCTTTACGTTCATTAATTGAAGTACTAACTAGGAATATTCTAGCATAATCAAGAAATATTACTTAATAAGAAAGTGATTAATATTGAAATGAGTCCCAAAGAGGAAATATATTTATCCATTTAATGCTTTATTTTAAAATGAATTCATATTACTAAGATATTTTTTTGAACATGCATATTATATTACAAAGATATAGTGCTTGCTAATAAAAAATGAACAGCCTTAAACTCTCTTGACATAAAAAGCAAAAGAAAGCGTAAATTTCATTTTAGGTATGTGAATAATTTTTTGTTTGTTTTTAGTTTAGTGTTGCTTATTTATCTTCTCTTATTTCACTTTATTATTAGTTGATGGATATAAGACTTTATTTCTAATTGACATGCTAATGACTGAATTTTTCTTAGTTAGTATAATTTAGATTGATTAATACAATTTCTAAAGGCATATTATGTAGATAGCATTTTTACCCAATGTCATTTCCTTCTCTACTGATGTTATTTTCAGTAAATTTTTAGAATAGACTCCTCAGTTATGGTATTTGTTCCAAAATGACTTGATCATATTTGTACTATATTCAGGCCATAGTTCGAGCTAAGTTGCTAGGTGCAAGCAAGATTATTGGCATGGATGTGAACAGTAACAAGAAAGAAAAAGCAATGTTGTTTGGAATGATAGACTTAATAATTCTGAAAGAACATAAAAAAATAGCTATCGAGTTGATCAGGGAAATGACTGATGGTCTTGGTGTTGATTTATTTTTGAATGTTCTGGAGTATGATATGTTACTAATCAACCCTATGAGTCTACTGTCATGGTAATTAATCCAACATACAAGATTACAGTTAGATTTTGTTGTTCTAATATCTCAGCATTGTGCAATATAAGGAAGAGGTATCACTGCTGTATTCGGAGCATCGATAGAAAACTACACTGATGTTGATCGCATATTGCTTATGCTTGGAAGGACAATTAAGGCACTATGTTTGGTAGAATTAAGCTACACTCTCATTTTCCATCCATTATATTCAAATGCACTCATAAGGTATGTGAAATTATGAATTTGAATCTTTATTTTTATATGGAATAAAGGTTGGGAAACCTAACCAAGAATTTTATGAGTATTAGGAGATCGAACTGGACGTAATATTGATGCATGAAGTTGGTTCGGAGGACATAAACAAGGCATTCGATATGCTAAAAGATGCCGACTGTTTGAAAGTTGTAATCAAAGTCAGCAAAGAGTATAATATAATAAAGATAAACAGAAGTTATAACTCATACTGAATTTTATTTGTAGTTAAAAATAATACATTCATGGTATAATTGTAATTGTTGTATTCTACCTCTGCAATTGCAATTGTTTTTCAAGATATGTAGGAATTTAGTGCAAATTTTATTTTTTGAATACTCACTATCTGTGGCTCTACATATATCTGTTTTATTTTATATCTGATGTATTTTGTGTTTGGTGGTAGTTAGGAGTTTTATCTCACTAACACTGCTCTTATATATTTATTATGGCAATGAAAGTATTTTTCATTTTGTTTATATAGGTTAGCGCTCATGGTATGGTAGTAGTATCAAAATCCGTTTTTAGTACTCTGAGAGTCTGAATGCGAAGTGTTCACACAATGCATCTTCTTATATCTGAATAAAAAAATGGACATAACGCTCATTATATGTTCGTTTTTCCCTGCATTCAAGCACTGTGTCTCAATGTCCCAACACAATCCTGATTCATCACAATTAAATTCTTGCCAAGTTTCCCATCCTTTCTTCATTAGAGTCCAGTAGTTTTGTATTTGTTTTGACATGTACTCATAACATTCTTTCTCTTCTATGTCAGCTTAGCACTCGAAGTATGCAATGTCACATCAACATAAGACCTAACATGCTATCCTATGGTTATACACTATTATACGGTTGCACCAAATAGATTTATACTTTAGCAAGTACTGAAGGTTTATGAGGAAGTGGGTACCATGGGAAGTCCAATCATTATGGTTGACAAGAAAAATTCTCTATATATTAATATGGTGGTTTAGTACTTTTTAAAAGAGAGATAATGCAGGTTTTCTAAGTTCCAAATTACTGGAAGCACTAATTTAAATATTTGTTACATTTATCTAAATATTCATGTAATAGTTGATTACTTTCTTTACCTGTTTAATAATTTCCTAAAATAACTTAGTATCATTCAAGTTTTGATAAACGATTGATTTGTGCATGTACATGCAGAAAAATATGCAACATTACATGCACGTCAAAGTAATTCTGTACAATCAAAAAATCCTTACAAATAGTGTTTTTTAATAACATTTCCTCCTGTGCACGTGCATCGCACGTGCCAAAGTACTCGTATATTATAATGAATTTATATATGCCTAAGTTGTCTGATTTAAATTTGTATATTTAAATTGTTAAAAAAACACATGAAACCAACTTTATATTGTATATGTATATTTTGATCGTATTACGAAATAGGTATATTTTTCAGTTTTAAATTAATTTTAATTAGTATAATAATTTCATAATATGATTATTGTAATTATGTATATATAAAATATATATCTAATATGATAATGTAGTTGTGCATATATAAAATATATATCTAACATATTATATTATTTAAAACTATTTTATAAATATATACACTTTCGGTTTTAAAAATTATTTTCGTATAATATTAATTATATATATATTTAAAATTATATAAAATACATTAATATATTTATATATATATATCTATTAAACACAAATCCTTACAAATCGATATACATATATATATAAAACCTTTTGACCAAATTAAAAAACTAATATATATATATATATATTATTTCAATAATTATATAAATGAATATTTAATTTGTAAATTAAATATAAGTATAGATATATCTGGAATTAAAAATGATTATATATATTATATGTAATTTAATTTGAAATCTAAAATAGATATTGTATATAATAGATCTAATTTTGAGTTTTAAGTCAACATAAGATTTTAAGATATTAATTCAAAATATTTCGAATTAGTCAAAATCATTTTAAGTTAAAATAAAAAATTATTTTTCTATTTACATATATATATATATATGCACACATTTTTAAATAAACCCGTGGAAGACAAAGGCGTATATAAAGGGACAAATGTGTTCGTTGCGGTGTAAATCCCAATACCTATAAACGTAAACATTAATGATGTATACTATGTACATGTTGCACGTGCCTCTGAGAGTTTCCAGTTGCACGTGCCTTTGAGAGTTTCTAGTTGCGGTGTAAATCCCAACTATAACCATGTATACTGATATAAAGCTCATACAACTAAGGAGACAAATTCTCTATTGAATAATGCTTCAAATCAGACCTGACTATAGTCACTTGATGTATCATCATACCATGAGTTAACTATAATCAAAGAGTATTCACGTTGAAGTTCCATAGTATTCTTAATTCGAGGGAACTGTGTAACATCATTACACTGAGATTTCATGTTTGACTTATTTGTTATTAACCAATAAGAAACTCTCTAATGAGTCATTCCATAGTTATACAATAACTCTTGCCCCGAGCAGCCATGAGTAATACACTACCCAACATTTATAGAGCATTGTGTACTCTAATCTCAACGGATGTATAAATATCCTTTTAAGAGACACCTTGACCAGGAATGTTTAAAATAAAATGTTGTTTCATTTTGTGATTAATTACTCAAGATTGCAACTATTTGCAACTATAATCACATAACATTTTATTAAAGATATTTTTATTAATACACTTTTATATCATAATATAAAAAATTATATAATGAAAATCAAACACCATTATCATGAACAATATTGACTATAGAGCTGGACATGTGTAAGAAATAACATAACCACCATAGGGAATACCGCTAACCCTTTCATTAATCACACTATATTGGTAACATAAACATCTAACTCATCAATACAGAAAAACTTTAACAAATTACACAACATCTGTTTGGTAATATTGGTAAAACATCCCATAACTCTTCCAAATATAATTCCATCTTTAATAACAAAAATATATGATAATTACAAACAACAGTTAATATATAGTAAATATTAGGCTCAGGTCCTTAAAATCAAACTTAATACACGAAAACTCCTTCCCAAGAAAAGATTGTAAATTAGGTCCCTAGAATTAACTTACTGAATAATTGCATACATTTATGCAACTATTCAGTGAATAATTGCAGACATTTATGCAATTATATCCAAAAATTGCATAAATGTCTACAATTGTTCAATGAATAATTGCGAAAATTTCTGCAACTTTTTTGGGAATAATTGCGGAAATTTGGGCATTTTTTCAAAAAATTGCGAAAATATCCACATTTTTTTGGTGAATAATTGCGGAAATGTCAGCAATTTTTGGATGTAATTGCATAAATGTTTATAATTATTCACCGAATAGCTGCATAAATGTATGCGAATTTTCAGTAACTTAATTCTAGGGACCTAATTTACATACTTTTTTGGTAAGGATGTTTAATGTATTTTGAAACTTAATTGGGACTTACCCAAACTATCCCTAATATATATGTCATAACAATCCAAAATGCCTGTATACACCGTTATTGTTTCCATTTAAATATAAAATTGTCTTAATATTGTTTATTACAAAAATATGTTTATTTCTATTATCTTAAAATGGCAATATTTCTCAAAACGATACTCTTTCAAAAATCCTACATTATCAAAATATTGATTTAAATACCACAAAACATTCCTTTTCAACCAAAATTGTACTTTATCTCCAATTATTTCAAAAAACAATAATATTATTACCTTATGTCAAAAAATAATATTTTTTTTAAATCGTCTTATTATCTTCCATAACCACTTTATTTCTATTTTACTCAAAAATATTAATATCTTGCATTAAACCACAAAAATTGCTTTATTATTATTTATCCCAAAAATAGTAATAATTTAACCCAAAACACTACTAAAAAATACTTCTTTGTTATTAATATTATTCTCAAAAGATCCCTTATTACTAGTAGTTTAAATAATAGTAAAAATATCATTTTCCAATAAACTCCATTAAAAAGTCATATCATTATTTATGTAAAAATAGAATAGTCTTCCCAAAAATCATATTATTATTTATTAAATTCTACTTTATAGATAATAATAAATTCTTCAAATTCACTTTAAAATAGTTTTTTTAGTATTATTTATGAGTTTCTCCTAATATTAAAAAAAAAAAATCTTAATGACATTTTCACATTAATTTAAGTACAAACTATTGATTATGATTATCTACAAATATCGCCTAAAATTCATAAATAATCTTAATTACTTCATAGATACTCAATTTTTGTCATTCCTAGTTAGTTATCTAACTTTCCCAAATCCATGAATTATTATTACAGAACATCCATGATTCATCAATACAACAATTAACATATAAAGAACCATGGTAGAATACATATCATATGTAAACATCGCAACAATCAGCAGTGGTCTTACTTCTTGTTGGAGCAAGGTCTTGGATTTTGCATTGAGAGTGGGAATGAACGGAGAAATCCCTGGGTTCATTATCCATTTTCCAACTGCTAAGGCGAACAAAATGCAAATCATGCTTCCCATTCGCTACCCTAAGTCATTCATGGGTAAACTATCTTTTAAGAGAAGGAGAGTAACGTGCAATATGAGTCATGGATTGTCGAACTAGCTTGAGCCTAAAGGCATCATGAGAAAAGTCATGAGCAAGCACGACATGCACATCCTTGTCTTGGGCAGGGATAGCCCCAACAGTGGTTTCAAAAATAACCCTCTTTCTAGCGGCCTGCATGATATTGAAAAACTGAGAACCGTAGGCATGAAAAGGTTTTGTTCACAGTAGCTGGGACTCTTTGAATATAGTTGATTGTGTCATAGGCTTCCATTTGAGCACAATGACCATTTAAATTTTGGGCTCTTTACCTAACATTTGTGATCCCATTAACTAGGATGAGCCACATATCATCGCTCATACTTGGGATGGGGACAATAACAATTGCTCCAGTGCCACCATGAGTGTATAGCCGTTTGTGTTATCGGCCTAAGCTTCATCATTACTAGCTCACATGATGAATGTGTTATAGAGGATAATAGGTTGTTTGAAGAGAAGAAATTGATAAAATTTGAGTGCTTTAAGGTGAACACTAGGAATGGCAATGGGGCAGGTTGGGGCGGGTTTTTAGTGCCCCGTACCCGTCCCGGATTTTTGAGACCTTGCCCCAGACCCGCCCCGTAGACCCGGTGCGGGTCTGGAGTTTTACCCCGTACTCGGGACCCGTACGGTTCAGGGTAGACCCGACCCGCCCCAAGACCCGATGAGTCTCTATATATTGATTCAAAATTGTGTACCAATGTACATATATTTATTTGTTTATACTCGTTATCACCAAATAATACATGAAATACAAAAAACAATGTGTCTAAGGGAAGTTAATAAAAGTGATGTCTACAATAACAATTCAGAAAACATATACATATGTTATTGTATAATTATCAATGACGCAACTTAATACTCTAATTTTTTCTATAGATTATTGATCGGAACATTTTAATATCCATGCTAGAATCACTTATATCTAAGAAGATTAATAAATCATTATAGTAATAAAGCACTTACATGAGATGTTAGTAGTGCGGGTCGGGTTGGGGCGGGTCAGCCGAGCCCAGACCCGACCCTAGACCCGAAGCACTTAAGAACGAGTCACGGGTCTACCCGCCCTAATGACCCAATGGGGCGGGTCTAGATGGGCCAAAACAGGGGCGGGTCGACCGGGTTTGGACCCTAGACCCGCCCTATTGCCATCCCTAGTGAACACCCTCCTCCTAGCATCGAAATGTTGACTAGATTTCTTGTCAACCTCGAAGTGACCATTGATGGTGGTTAATAATGAAAATTACTCACTAAAAATGTTGTTTGGAAATTAAAATATGGAGTAAAATATGGTGCAAGTAAAGTAAATGGCATAAATGTATAGTGGTTCGATCTTGATGAGATCCATATCCACCATGCTTCTTCATTTGTTGTTTGATGTAACAACCAACATTTCTCTTATGTTTTTACGTCTTGGAGGATCGAAATAATATTATTTTTGTAACCAAATAAATTCCAAATAGGCTTTTTTTAATAATCTTGGGTTTTGATCTTTTGACTCTTTGGAAAATTATAGATGATTTTACCTTTGAAAACTAGTAATGGCGGTGATGGTTTGGCGGTTTTTGGACTTACGATTTGGAAGATTTGGTTTAAAGTTTGGCGGTTTTTGGATAACTTGTAAGGATAATTAACATAAGCCCATGGCTAGGCTATGCCCATTTTAGGATTTGTGCTAATATCGACTGACCTAGCAACCTTCAAATCATTTTCCATCTTCCTAAAGTAGATCTAAACCTCCTTGATATTCCCTTAGCTAAAACCACTCCAAATTTCTTCTAAATCAAGACAAATTCGTAGATCAAGGGTAAATTAGCAAGGAGATTAGTAAGAGACTTCCATATCAACAATTTTTGTAATACCCTGAAAATTAAAATAATATTTTGATTAAATAATAATAATAATCATATGAAAAATAATGGAATTAATGAATTAATTAAGTAATTAAAGATAAGAAGGGGCAAAATAATCATTTTTAAGACATTGGAATTTAGCGGTGAAATAAGCACCATTACGACCACCTCTTTTTTCTAATTTGCATGGTATATTTGTTTATGTCATTTGGAGCTCATTTCGCACAATATATTTGCACAGTATATGAATGTATATATGATTTATACATATAAACGTGGTTTAAAAATTAAGATTTGATTTATCGAAATTAAATACATAAATTTCAATAAGAAATATATCTTTATTTCGAATTTAAACTCTATATATGAATTTATATAATGTGTTTTAATATATGGAAGGTAAAGAAATTATAAATTAAAAATAGTAAATGAAGATAAAAATTAATAGGAAAAATAGTATGATATGTTTTGAATGTATATTACAAAGGTATGCGATCAAATGCTAATAAATCATAAGAACAAAGAGTTAAAAATAAAAATATACAATATTATAGAAAAATAAAGATCATGGAGTAACCTAGGATCTGCTTCAGACTAGTACACCGACACACCGATGGTCCATATCGATGTACTAGTCCCTGAATAATTTTGTCATGTTGAACCAAGACCCATTCCAAGCAATAACATTTAGTTTTGAAGACCCGTACCGGATTTTCTGATTGTGTTCGACCCGAGTGAATAGGTAGATGATGTACCCTAGCTTATGTGGCAATGTGTATGAGTACATGGATATCGCATGCCGTACAGGGGTAATGTTTATAAGTTATGTGACTTTGTTTTTGGTTACTAATTTGAAATATGGTGGGAATGTGAGGAAGTCATGACTCTGGATGTTGTGGGTTAGCTGCAACACTATTGTTATTGGGTATATTAGGGTTCGCGGATTGTCCAGTTTATCCATGATACGACTATACAACTTATTGTACATACGATTGTGTATTTAGTCACGTCGTTTTAAAATGAGCATAACAACATAGCTATATAAACCTTTTGAACATGAATTGTATATCGGATTGGATATAAGTTGAATATAAACTGAAATGTGTAATGATGTGGTGGTATATCATTTTTGATCATGTTATGTTATGAAATAAGTATAGTAAATGTTGGACTCGATTATATTCACTCGCCATAATTTGGATCTAACCCTCCCACCCAACTATGTTTCCCTTGTTTATGATTTGAGATAGGTTGATGGAGATAGATTTGGTTATGATGATGCTGGAGGCTCAAGTGACGAAGGCGCGTTATGTAATATAGCGCTTGTGTGTATAAATAAGACCTTGATGTATTATATGGTTTTGGATTCATACTGTGCATACCAATGATGTGTGAAAACTATGTATGGATTGTTTTAGAAATGACATAGTATTATTTGATTATTATAATTTGTATTCCTTCCGCTATGAGTTCTGACAGACAAATAGATAGTTCTATCTTATTTTTCTTTTATCAATTACCTAATGATCTATTGCTTTTGGATTTCTTGTTAAAGTTATTGTTTTATGTCGAAAAATAGAGATCCAAAAATAGATTCTTGTTACATTTGATATCAGAGCAAAACTATAGGATTAGCCATGTATAAGAGAGTGTAACTGTAATTGTATTTTATAGATAATAGAAATACATATGTATACACCCTTTTACCATTCTAGTATATTATTGGATCTTATGGGAAATTACTAATGGATCCTATTTTTCGTATACCTGAGGATGAATAACTCTACAGAGACGACTGGAATAGAGGCTATAGTTGGAGCTAAAGCCAGGTTCGACCTATTGAATATTCCCTGTGTGAACATTCTAATCTAGTTCCGTCGCATGGTGCATGCCTTGATTCAGGCTAACGAGACTCTAATTATACCTACTACTACAACTATTGAAGTTCCCCCTCGTCAACCATTTACTGTAAATTTCATCAAGTAGTGTAAGGACTTTATTAGCCTATGTGGGAAGGTTCTTAATGGAACCGGGTCTTATGTGGAGACTAAGGCATGGCTAGGCACATGTGAGGAGATTTTTACATTATTAGGATCAAGTGATGTAGAGAAGAGGCGTTTAACCACATGGCATCTGAAGCAAGAAGCTGGGGTATGGTGGCAAACTGTTACAACTGAGATGAATGAGAGAGACATCGCTTAGGATTTGTTCAAGAGGAAGATTGAGGTGAAGTTTGTTTTTGAGGTGGAGAAAAAATGTATGTTAGAGAAGTTTATCAACCTGAAGTAGGGTAAGATGATGGTTTCTGAGTATGTAAACAAGTTTAATAAATTATTAAGGTTTGGGTATAAGCTATATGATGCCTTGTTCAGAAAGGCAATGAGATTTTATTGATGGATTGAATGCACCGCTGAGGGAGATGGCATTAAACCAAGTAGCATGTGGAGCTATCTATGAGAATTTGGTCGAGGTAGCATTATTGGATACTATGAAGGGATAAGTAGCTAAGGAGCAACCTAAGAACGATACGAATAAAAATAATTTTAGGAAACCAAAAGGAAATAATCAATAAGTAGGAAAGGACAAGAAGGGAGCAAAATATTTTTAAGTGTCATAAGACCAAACATATCGCGAGCATTGCAAGGCGGATCTTCAAATGTGAAAAAATTACATTGTTCTCTTGACTTGACAATACCGTTGATCTTCAATGTGGAAGCTTCACTTTGATTATAGTTAAAATTATGGCACGATGTCTGTTAATTTTTTTTAACCAGGTAGAATGCAAAGGAAGACAGAACGTCAAGACGAAGATAGAACGACTCGAAACCTGGAGGGTAGACCCAAATGGACTAAAGAGACAAGTCATGAAAAGTTGAACCACTATGGAACTAAGTCCATATCTCGGCACTATGGTTGAATCTTAAGCAAACTCTATCATACTTTTTGTAATCTTAAGCAAACTCTATCAAATCTATGAGCAACAAAGCATAAATTGGATGTAGGCCAAAGGTTGCCAAACCACTATAAAATCTTGTGTCTCTCATTCTTATTGCTATTTATTTTCCTTTACTATTACTATTATCTACTAGATCTAGGTTTTATAGGTTTTCTACAACGTATTATTGGATGTTAATCCATTTTTGGTATTTAACATTTTGGTGCTTTTACTGAGAACATCTAAATCCATGTATATATCTACTTGCTATTTTGAATTAGAAGAGATCCAACAGTTAGATCTAGGAAACTTGTTTTGAAGATTTGTAGGCTTGCTATAGGAGGTCAATGGCACTTAGAAAACAGAGAGTTTCTTTTGGCAGATCCATAAGAGAAATAGTTGGTAGTGATGAAGCAAACCCCTAACAAACTGAAATTAACAAAATTAATAATCACCGAATGGAGGTTAATATTGGAAAACTAGCACCAGGATCGTCTACTCAACAGGAAGTTGTAACCAAATGGGAGCTTAACTAGATGGTTAAGCAACTTAATCAAAAAATAGCCAATAGCCAGAAGGCTCTCATTGATAAGATTGATGTTTTGCTAGCATTGCAGCTACTAGGAGCCCTAAGAGCTAGGTAAGAAACTGCAGTTGCTATGGAATAAGAGAATTCCTCTGTTTTGGGCCTAAATAGAAGGAACTGTAAACAAAAGTAGAAGGAGGTTGTTGGTGGTGCTGCAGGAATCCTGATAGAAGGCAACGGAAGTAGTTAAGAAAGCCTGCTGCAAATCCAAGTCTTGGAGTAAACAATCCTAAAGTAAACAACGCAATGCTTGTTTTTGACTCTGAAGATGAATGCAACTTGATGGTGATAGATTGGAACTGAACGCTGATGTAAACAGGAAAAATTCAAGAAATGAAGTTCAAACTGCTTCGGTAAAACCAACCGTGTGCCAACGGGACCATGCAGGAGTGGTTCTCCCAAAGAATGGAGAACCTAAGCTTCAGCTGGCTAACTGAGACCATTTATGGAGTCAAACGGTAGGCATAGCCCCTGACAACCAACCAGTAGACTGCCGTGTTAGCAAAGAGCACATCGCTGACATGGTCAAATAGTTAATAGAGGAGAGTAGGGGCAGAAAGAATGAAGGCTGGGGTTCCACATCAAGTCAAACTCCATTCACTGAAAACGTTCTAGGAGAAGAATATCCTAAGAAGTTCACTATACCATCACATAACGAAACGATGGACCCTAAACAACACTTGTACAAATATGAGTGGCATATAAATGGAGCTAGAGTGACGGATGTTGTTCGATGTAGATGTTTCTCCATCTTCTTGGAAAAAGTTGCTTCCACGTTGTTTACTAGACTTGCACCGAGGTCTATTTCCACTTTCGATGAATTAGAAAAAAAGTTTCTAAACCAATTTACACTCCATACTACACGACCGAAAGACATGATGTCCTTATCTAGCTTTTTCCAAGGAACTAATGAGTCACTAAAATCTTTCTTGAATCGATTTAATATTGCAATTACAGAGGTAAGCAATCCCAAGGAAGATATGATTTTCATGGCTTTGGTCCAAGCAATCCATCCGGATACATAGTTTGGTGGATGGATTAAAATGAAACAACTGACTATGATAGAAGAATTCCATTGAAAGGCGAATCAGTTCCTACGGTTGGAAGAAGCAAGTATGATCGAAGGTAAAATCGTCGATCCACAATCGAAGGAAATGGTCTAGAGTAATATCGTGGCTAAGTAGGAAGGTGAAGACTTTGGAAATGCTACCAGAAACTCTAAAAATCAAAAAAGAGGAACCGGAACTCCGACAATGGGCATAACGCGAAGGCGAAATGCCCAAGGAAATTTAGACTAGAGGATTATATGTCGTTGGACAATAGTTTGGAGAATATCTATCTTGTTATTCAGAGACCTAAGCCCTACAAAAAAACTCCCAAGAAGGAAGCTTCCGAGCAACAGAAGCAATTGGGGAAGTATCGCCACTTCCATAAGACACACAGGTATAACACTAATGAATCGTAACATCTGAAGGACGTGATTGAGAAATTGATAAGGAACAACAAGCTCTAGCAACATCAGAAAGGTCCATGATCTCAAAAGCCTCGGTATTGCTCTGACAACATCGAGAAACTCTCCATTCCTCAAAAGCCTCGATATTGCTTTGGCAACATTGGGAAACTTACTCTTCCATGAAGAGTTGCTTCTAGAACCGATGGAACTGCGTTCTTGCAAGCATCTCCTTTGATGCGCCACTAATAAGCTATGTGATGCTACTTGAACCAATGAAACTACATTTAAGTACGCAACACTCCTCTACGCCACACCGCAATCCGCGCTTCGCTTCTGGAACCAATGAAATTGCGTTTCTGTAATCAACTCTCCCATGTGCCACACTATAAGCCGCACGATGCTACTTGAATCAATGGAACCACATTCAAGTATGCAAAACTCCCACACTATAAGCTAGGTACCGCTCCTTAAACCGATGGAAGCGTGTTCTCGAAAGTGATATGCATATGCCCCACAAAACTGACAAAGTACTTCCTACTCTCTGGATAAGAAATGTTAACTTCTAAACCATTGGACCGATGGGGAAAATCGATTGCAACCTCCTAAACACCTGCATTGCCCCAGCAACACTGGGAAAGCCCTCTATCTTCTCGTTATCAATGTTAGCCTGGTAACATCTAGGACTTGTCAAAATTTTCTAAGTACCGGTGTTGCTCTGGCAACGTCCGAAAAGTCATCTATTGCAGGATTGTGGAAATTAATCCTTGCTTTCCAAGGGATTAGCACTGCCCTAGTGGTGCCATGAAGATTACAAACCACGGGATCGACATGAAAATTGATCCTTGTCATCTAAGTACTGGTGTAGCCCCAACAACGCTGGAGATTCTAAAATACCAAGCCGATTGAAAAATCAACTTATAACGGTTAGAAATTAATATCGCCCGGGGATTGGCGACATCGAAGGAAATCAGAGGACTCGAGTTGTTCATAAGTTTCTAGAGATAGAAACTGAAACACTGGTAGGATCTCAACATTGAACATGGAAAAGGTCGGTCACAGTCAAAAAGAAAAACGCTTAGGATCGAGCATCAAAATTACGAGTTTTCGGAGATAAGTGCTACCATACTAACTACATTGGGGGCGACCAGAGAGTCACTTAGAGTACTTGGTCTCTTATCAAGTATATAGATCAAGCATTCAGAGTAACCAGCCCCGTGAAGTGGGGGCACTCACACTAATACTTGGTCGAAATAGATCTAGTCACACCACATTTCTGTTACGCCGAACAGAGAATTTTGACAATCATAACGGAACTAAGTAAAGTAGAGTACTGACAAACAAGTTACACTACTCACACTACTTACATGCATGGAGTTGTTGTACATACGTAATCACATCACACTAAACATCACATCGCACAAAACAGTAGTATATAATATGAAAATTGCAAAACTGGTAATCATAATATATATGCACGCAATGGTACATAAACAAGCGTGGTACATAAAATGCAAGGAAAGTACATAAAAGAGATTACAATAGAAAAGTTAATCTTTTGTTACTAACACTTTTTATGTACATAAACAAACAACGGGGGCTATACCTACATAATATCGGCCTGTTTTAGAGTTCAAAATAAAAAATATAGACTCCACTAACACGACAACAAAATAAAAACACTCTGTATAGACTCGATTGACTCAAAAACATACAAAATCCACAAGTGCTCCACTCCACCCACACTGGATCTCATCATAACTTCTTACCGCCCGGCGGGGAGTGATCTTCTTCTGCTTGTCGCCCTTCTTCTTTCCGAAATAAGCATATCCTTCTCCGATATCAGAATTGAGCTCCTCAAACGCATCAGTGGATACATCTTCGGACTTCGGCTTACCAGCTTTGATTGTGAATGGTAGAATCCTATGCAGGGCATCCCTCGATTCCTTCTCCAACTTCACCTTCTCTTTATGCTCCCTCTTCAACCGCTCTGCCATTGACTCTTCACCAGTTGGGTCAAAGGCACTGACAATTTGAACATCCTCCCAAGACACAAAGACACCTCCAATTTCTACAATGCTGCTATTCGTTCAGAGTTGGGCCCAGGCCTAGAGATTGAGACAAGATTTGTACCTGAATCCATTGCAAAGAAAGTGGCGGAAGCGGTAAAAATGGAAGTGGCCCCCAAGCCTTGTGTCGCTAGAGGAGGAGGCTGGAGAGACAATTGACCTACAAGTTGAGAAACGTAGTTGTATAGTTTAGTAAACGACTCCGCAGTGAACTGGAACTTTTGGAGTACTAGAGAAACGAGCGAAATACCTGAACTGGGAGATTTATCATGAAATTCAATTTCACAACCCCTTCAACGGTTTCCATTTTGACGGACCGCTGGATGAATGGAGGAATATACAACTCGTGTAGGGCTTCACATGCCAAGAGAGTGTAGGTGGTTGTAGAGCCAACCCCTATGGATGCAAGAATGGTCGTTATTAGCTCTTGTGATTTGGAAGTAGATGTCTCGCCCTAAACGAAAGAACTTCGGCCGATAAGAGCCTTAGCAGCAGCCTCAATAGCAGTCTTCTCCTTCTCTTCTTTCAGAATTTCCCTGTCGACCGCTAGAAATTTCAATATGTTAGGATTAAGATAAGTGGCCATTAGTGAAAGGGAGTGCGGATTAAGGATCTTAAGGCTAATTTAACACTAGAGGAGGGTGAATAGTGTTTAATGGATTCTAAGACTTATATGGACTAAATTAAAATTATGACACAAACAAATGCAGAGCTTAATCACAGAATCAAACACAGATGCAGAAAGTAAATAAAAAGCAGTAAAAGGAAAGAACACACCGGATTTTACACTGGTTCAGAGTTACCCTACATCCAGTCCTGTACCAAGGCAGAACACCTCATACAGATTTTTATTATACAAAAGTCGAGATTACAATCCTCAATTTCTAAAGGCCTTGAGGTACCCTCCTGTCTCACGAGTCCGGGACAAACTCTCTTGATTTACGGGCCACAAGATTACCCAATTGATTTCCAGGCACAACCACACCTTATAGAGAGACTCGATAAACTTTTGATTACAAATTGATCCTATAACTCTGAATAGCACTTTGATCTTCGAGAGAGGATAGAGAACCAAACAAGAACGAGATTCTAATTTGATTCACTTGAGAATTCGGCAGAATATCGGCACGATCTTAAAAATATGAAATTTTAGAATATGGATTTGTGGAGAAGAAGGAGTGAAGAAAGTAAGAAAATAGTTAGTTAAAAATTTCATTTGTGAAGGCTATTTATAGACTAGTAACGGTCATAACCATTCGTGAAGAGATTTAAACGAATAGACGCTTCTTTTGAAAATGACCAGTAACAGTCATAACCATTCGTGAAGAGCTTGAAACGAATAGACACTTCTTTTGAAAATTGAAACTTTTGAATTTAACGGCCACCATGTCGACATGGGTTATCCCATGATGTCGACATCCCTAAATTAAAAATAATGTAAAATTTGTTTTGAAAATGGTATTGAACGAAAAACAAGATGAAATGATTCTGAAGTAAAATAAACTAATTTTCCTATGTTTTAAAATAAAGAAGATTAGAAAAATATATTTTTAGAATGTATATAATTTTTATTTTAAATCTCAAGTATATATATATATATATATTATAAAAGATCAGAAGATAGTTTTTAAAAACAAACGAAGTTTAAAACAAGAAATTATTTAAAATAAAAACAAAGAATATTTTAAGGCTGAAACATCTTTTTGAAAAGATAATTTTTAAGGCTAAAACATTTTGAAAAGCAGTTTTGAAAATCATTTTGAAAAACCATTTTGAAGTAGTTTTGCAAGCTTCTTCCTGTAGAATATCTCATCACATCAGGACTCGAGAACTTGTACAAAACTAGGATGTTCATGGGTTTGTAAGCCACTTGTCGTAGGTTTGTAAGCTACTTGTCCTGGGTTTGTAAGCCACTAAGAAGATAGAAATGGGTTCCATCCTAAATGAAACTTGGAATGAAGATTTCCGTGCTATTATGAAGTTTTAACAATAAACTAGACACTTATCTTGAAATCTTGATCTTGATACTCATGAGTCTTCAAACTTGATTTCTTCATTCTTGATCTTTATACTGTACAGTCTTCAATAATCAGTACCTGCCTTATATATACCCTGCATAATAACATTCATATATATGTATATATAGACAATAGTATTAGTATATAAGTTATAATAAAATAAGTTACAAAGGTTGTTGTCATCAAAACCACTATCTCCAGTTCCTAACAATCTCCCCCTTTTGGATGATGACAACCTTTATAAACTATACTTACCACTTCGATCATACCATAACTCTCCCTTACACCAACAACTCCCTCTTACTCCAAGCCTACTATTTTATATAACTTCTTCCCCTTTGTCATCAACAAAACAATAATCTATAAATCTTGAACTTAATAGAAAATGAGATAAACAAACATATGACATAAGAATAATAACTATGTATGAGTGAAATATAGCATCCTAAGTTAAATGGAATTCAAAATTTTATACGCCAAAGATTGTTTTTAGAAGAACATTAATTAAGATAACACTTTATATACAAATTAACAAACCAATATATAATCAAGAAAGAGAAAAACAAAAATGAAAAACACTTAACGAGGACCCTTAACTATTGGAGATTTATGGACCGAACAATTTGGATAGTGGAGACAAAAGTTTCCACGTTGTTCGACCAAGTTTTCATTAGCGTCAAAAAGGACCTCTCCAACGCAAATCACGCCATCGTCTTCGTCCATATGAAAATCCGAATTCGGTAGAGGATGTTCTTCTTCTTGATCCTCTTGTGGTTCTTCTAGAGGCTCTTCTTCTTCATAATCCATTGCTTGTGATGATTCTTCGATAACAATGGGATTGGCATGGTTATCCATAAGGAATTTTTTGTAAATTCCTAAGAATTCTGCCTTGCCTATCTTGTTCTCTATCCATTCGCAGTTGACTCACTTGAATTTCCGTCATCATTTGAAGCAAATCTTTCATCTTCTCTTGTAATTTGATGACTCGTACGTGTGTGGAACGTTGAAAAGGGCCAGAATGAGGAGAACTGGGTGAAGAAGGTTCATTACTAGAAGAGGAAGCCATTAATTTACTGTTTTAGAAGTTTATTACAGAGAATAGAACAGAGAAAAGGAGTAAAAGTCGAAATATATAAATATATAACCAAATAACTAATTTTAGAGGGAAATTTAAATTTGAAAATCTCGGCATGTATGTCGACATAGGGGGATGGGTCATGTCGACATGCCCAGTTCAATTTTTGAGAAATTTTTATTTATATAAATTATTAACTATACTTGTATTATTTATAATTTATATTTCAGTTAATGAACATATTCCTAATTCTCTTCTAAATTTAGTAAAGTTTTGTTCATTTAATGGTTTGGTTAATATATCAGCAATTTTTTTTTCAGTATTATATATTCAAGAGTTATGACTTCTTTACTTATATTATCTCTAAGAAAATGATGTCTAATATCAATATGTTTTGTTCTAGCATGATGAGTTGGATTTTTAGATAAGTTTATTACACTATTATTATCACAATAAATTGGTGATTTAGTTATAGTTAACCCAAAATCTTTTAAAGTTTGTTACATATATATAACTTGAGAACAAGCCAAAGCAGCAGATATATATTCTGCTTCAGTTGTTGACAAGGATACAGTGTTTTGCTTCTTACTTAACTTGTAAATCATGAAGCTCTGATACCAACTGTAACGATCCGCTATTTTGGACCATTCAAATCGACAATAAATCCACACATGTCTGACTTGAATAATTCAAAATCAGATTGTTAATTTAAATTTGGCAAAACTCAGCATATGCAGTAAATAAATCAATCACAGAATCACAGACACGGAGTAATACAATAATACGCAGCGGAATAGATAAAATAGTAGTTCATGAAGCTACTATATAAACATCGGAGTTAAATAAAATACAACAGAATATCTCAAATGTAATGAAGTCTCCAGTACAACAGATGACTTCTCTGAACAAAACAACTAGAAGAGCCGAAAGCTGAGGCGATAGATGGATCTCCAAACGAAGCTCCAAACTCCAAAGGTGAGTCTCGAATGCTGTATCACTCAGTCTGACCCGAGCGTAAAGCAAAACACAAAACACTCGAGTCAGGATTAACATTCTTATATAAATAAATCCAACTCAAGTGAAATATCAACTGAAATACAAGTAACTTAAAGGATGTTTGGGATAACCATCCTCTAAGGATCTTCAGAACTATCTACAAGGTGGAAATATACATTATAACACCGTGGTCATTTCAGTTTAATTTATACTTCAAAACCCAAATATCATTTCATTTCAAACATATCTATTTTCCAAAATAGTATATATATTAAATGATTTAAAAGTAAAGTATTTATAATTTCCTCAAGTCTCACAAAACGATTCAAATTAACTCAAGTTCCAAATTCAAATTTATTCAAAGCTCAATTCATCAATTCAATTCAGTTCTAAATATACCATTTAAATTTTCAATATATTTCAAAGCTTTAATATTCAACATTTTCAAAGTTAAATTTAACCGTTTCATATAGCTCTTGATTTAACTTCATTATTATTTGATCAGGGAATCATTTACTAGCCTTAAATCACATTTTTACTAAATATTTCCTTAAATTTTATTTAAACAAGACATATTCATTAAATTACTTATAAATCAAACCCCAGTTATAAATCATATCTTACATATCAATTTCAATAAGTTTCTAATTGGTTTAATTAAATAAAATCCTTTATTGAATCAAACTCAACTAAATTCAAATTATCTTCCTAACCTTAACTTATTCAAATTTTTACTAAAATCTATTTTGAAACATATTTAAATACTCAACATATTATATGTATTTAAATCAATCATTCCCATTTATATATAATAATTTAAGGCTCAACATTTATTAAAACCATATATTTCTTTTCAAACCATAGAATTCATTTTCAAAATATTTATATATATGGACCAACGGTGTCTGTATATATATTTATCACATGGCTAAGTGATACGGATATTTATCATTTCAATCCGAAATTTAAATATATACGGGTAGATACCATTTCGACCCGTAATCCCAATTTCAATTCAAATGAAAATCGCTTGGGTTTATCATTTCAACCCATAACGATTTTCTCCTATTCTAAAGTCCGTTCGGGTATGTATCATTTCAACCCATAGTGAATTCTATACTAACAGGGAACTTGCAGAGTGATA
The DNA here is from genome assembly GCA_030737815.1 of Allium fistulosum. Lineage (NCBI taxonomy): Eukaryota > Viridiplantae > Streptophyta > Magnoliopsida > Asparagales > Amaryllidaceae > Allium > Allium fistulosum. The sequence continues at coordinate 699,631,923 of CM060904.1, forward strand.
ACAGATAATATAAAATATAACAACTGGCATATATCATCAATATAAATAACATATACTGGTGTCAGATGTCATAGGTGAATATATGCAGATAATAGTAATAACAGGCATATAATACTAGATATTGGTGTCAGATGTCACAGGTGAACATATACAGATAATAGTAATAACAGGCATATAATACTAGATACTGGTGTTAGATGTCACAGGTGAACAGTTATAGATAATAGCATATATAATAATGTAAATAACTACAGCATCATATTTCAATTGCTATTTCAATATAAATCAAATTTAAATAATAAAAGAACGTTAATCGTGAGTGATTTCTCACCTTTCAAGGCTAGAGGAATTTGATACTGAAATGAGTTACGAATCCAAGCACGAATTTCAATGCAAAGCAGGATTGGCACGAATTCGACGGACAACTGATAAATAGAAATTGATGAGAACGGATCAAATTAGATCAAGATCGGTGAATGAAATTGGTATAGGTGAATATATATACATATATATAAATCAAATTCTAAATTCAAACATATCTTTGTATAACCTATGGAAGCAACCAACAACCCAAAAGTTTAAGACTGATAAAATGTAAACAGCGTATGTTATATTTAAAACAATATTGATTATAAAATTAGTATTTATAAAATCAACTTAAATCCAAAATAGTATATAGCTAACATATTTATATCCAGAACTCTATACGCATATTTCAAATATCCTGCATATACTGACATATACAGAACTCAGGTGCATGTTCACAAATAAGAATAAATAAAATATATATATTTATTATAATTACCAGATAAGATCTCATCTCTAGAACTAAGATATTGTATATAAGAGTATATATGCTACTGTCAAACACTGAATCTATAGGGGTAAACACTTCGGCCCAAATATATGTAACCAACGCATATACTCATATAACCCTTTACAATTAATATTAAATAATAAATTTTCTTAAAAAAAAACTATCTTTAGTTATAAAGTTTTATCTCTAATATAAGACACTGCAAGCAAGAACCCATTTGTACTATAACATCTACATCTTAACATATATAAAATTTGTTTTTTTTTAGAACAAGGAGAAAGCTTTAACGAAAAATATATATATATATATATAATCATAAAATCTATATTTATATAATCGAGGGCATAACATATATATAAACTGTACATATGTATGATGTAAACCATGTTTATAATATTAGGCTATGGTTATAAACAAAATTGAAATATATAATTGTACTTAAAACATAAACCAACAGTACATATATATATAATTAATATATCTCAGCCAATATATAACATACCCATACAACCCAAATGAAGCGCGGAAGACGCCAAGGCTGAGGAGCGGAGGAAGAACGGACGAACGACTGCCGGGAGGAGATGCTCGTGGCTTTCGAAGGGAAAATGGAAGGGAAGTGGTGATGTGGAGAAGCGTGTACTAGTGGGTTGCCGAGGCCAGAGGTGGCGGTGGTTATCGGGGAGGCTTCGATTCGTGTGGTGGCCGAAGTCAGGTCGTTCGGTGGAGGGCGCAGGGCGGAAGAAGGACAGCGTTGTAGTGGCGGCTAAAGGTCAGGGAAGAGAGGGTTTCGGCAATTGAAGGGACAGCGGGCTCTAGGTGGATGGGAACGTGGCTATCGTCGCGAGCTGGGTGCGTTGAGAAACTACAGTGAAGTGGTCGGGCTCGGGTCCGAGGCGGTTGTCACGCTTGGGGTTGCGTGGAAGGTGGAGGTGAAATGATGATGTTTTGGGGTTGAGGGATGATTGGCTTGCATGGAGTTCACGTCAGGGGAGGGGAGAAGAGCATGTTTCATGAAAACATATATAGCCTTGCCCATTTATAAAGGTAAGAAGATGCACAGTAACATTATACCAAACATATATTTACAAAGAAAGAGGATGGAGTGTTTAAATGGAAGAGCAAGTGTGAAAGGAAAACAAATATAAGCAGGGGAATAATTTAAAAGGACCTGTAACATGAGCAGGCAATAACTTTATATATTCCATAGTTTAATAATTCAAAAGGGAGAGAAATGAAAAGACAACCGCAGTAATATATTATTAGCAAAGAGAGGAAACGTACCCATTTTCAGGAAATAAATACAAGTTACTGTATTATAACGTTATAATAAAATTTCTTTTATAACGCAAGAACAACAAAGAAATGAAGAGAGCCAAAATAAAAGTACCGACAAATAATAAATGGAATGACCATTGATTCAGCAAAAGTTATTTGAGCAATTTATTATATTGTTTGAACTGCACGTTTTGATTTAAAAAGCAAAGGAAAGTGAAAAGCCACAAATTCGGTACCGTTACAACGGACCGTTATCATTGTTTCGGTCGCATACCGGACCTTAAAACACAGAGTTAAATATACCGCAGAGATCAGCATGACGAGACGATCAAAACAGTATACAGATATTAGTGGTACGATCATCCGATCAAAAGTCGATAATCGGTACCAGAAATGCTGCTATTCTGCCAGAATTAAGATAAACGGAGCAAAAGAAGTCCAAATTTGGAAAAACGAAAGATGACATCTGACTCAGAAGAAGATTTAGAAATTTTCTATAGAAAAATATTCAAGTTTGGAAAACATTTTATTTTCATCAATAATTAACTGACTTAAATTGAAATAGAATTTCACAAGAAAATAAACTTCAATATTATAAATTGAAAACTTTCCATTTGCCATGTTTTTAAATACGTATCCCAAATATTATATTTTTTTTCAAGATTCAATTATTTAAAATTTCACAAAAAAAAATCAGTTAAATACGTTATTAAAACAGTTAAAATTTTCGGGTCGTTACATTCTCCCCCACTCAAAACTTTTCGTCCCCGAAAAGAAAGGAGGTAGAAGAATAGCAACGACCAGAAAGAAAAATAGATTGAAAGTTAAGGTTAAACAATTAATTCAAAACTATATAAATTTTACTTGAAATATTCATTTGAAAACTTCATTTATAATTCAATTATTTTTAATACCTTAAGACCTTTCAAAAATCCATTTGTAAAATTTCTTGCTTCCTTTATAAATACCATTTATATGTTTAAATGACACCTTTAAATGTATGAAAACCATTTGAAAACAATTATTTACATTATTACTTATATTTACAAAGAAACTATTGAAAACATTTAAATCCATAATTCATAAATTTATTAATTTATCTCAAGATACTTTCAAATATTATTAATAAACAAATAATCATTTACTTTAAAAATGTTTTATTTAATTAATAACTTCTAAAATATTTATAACACTAAAAATTCCTATTAAACCATGTGGTATCTAAATAAACAATATTTAAAAAGGATGTAGTCAACAAGGAAAAGAAGGAGGATTTGGAAAAGCAGAATATAGGTGAATAAATAAAGCTGACCAGATAAGGTAGATTCAAAAGAATAGTATCGGGCACGAATAATTAATTTAGAACCATAAGAATTTCAATTTCAAATATTAATACAGAATACCTTTGTTGAAAATACCTTTATAATAAAATACCTTTATAACGAAACAAATTTTCTTTCGAAAATACTTTTATAACTCGATGTTTCAACAAGTTTATCCTTGTTCCTGTAGACTCTGGTAGTGCGTTGATCAGGCGCAAAACTAGAATTCTCCAGGTACTTAGTAGACCTGTTTCAACACCCAGTGAAAATACTGGAAAAACTTTTAAAAACAGATATGGAAAGTACAATCCAATCAAAAACGAATCAAATCATGGATCGCAGATACACAATGGTTATGCCTGGGTCCCCCAGGAAACATCCGTACCTTTTAAGCATTCACTGCCTTGCGAATTTCGCCATGCAACAAAACGGTGGACCGCAGGATACATAAAAATGGTTACGCCTGGATCCCCCAGGAAACATCCATACCCATTAAGCAATCTCTGCCTTGCGGATTACGCCACTAACACGACCATAGATCGCAGATACACAATGGTTACGCCTGGATCCCCCAGGAAACATCCGTACCTTTTAAGCAATCACTGCCTTACGAATTACGCTATGCAGTCGAGTTCGTAAGACCATGGGTAACGCCATGGAATTCGAAGGACACTCGAGTATCATATCCGGAAAACCAAAAATCAGAGAGAATAATATCGATAGAATGAATCCAAGATGTGGCCACAAATCGGATATCAAGCAGAAGGCACTTTCCATATCTTTACTTCGAAAATATGTATCATATAGTACCTTTTCAAATCACTTTCAAATATCGTACTTATATAAAATCCATTATATATAAGATTTAATTTTCAAATCAAATACTTTCCAAAATCAATAGTATATCAAATCATACTTATATAGACTTTAATTATATAAGATTTCACTTTCAAATTGAGTACCCTTTCAAACCTATAGTTTTCGAATCAATTTCATACTCATACGAATCAATTTTATATAAGTTCGACAACTCCCAAATCAAGTATTTAGTAACACAAGGTTCTCAAATTTCAATATCAGTCAAATTTCAAAATCATATACAATTTCACCAATTTATTTCTTCTCAAATTAAATATCTTTAGTTTCAAAGTTTCCAAAATAATAGGTTTAGAAAATAAATCCAAATTTCCAAATCAATATAATTTAAGTCAACCAATTCATTTCCAAAATCAAATGTTTTCAAAATCATCTTATACTTACGTAAGGTCCGTCTTATATAAGGATCAAATTTTCCAAAATAAATTTCGCTGTATGAAGAGCCATATGGGATTTGAATATCTTTGCTTTTATAGGTTATATATCTTTGTAATTTAAATTGGAAAAGTAAGCAAAGATATTCTAACCCGACAACTTTCAATTTCAGCGTCAAAATATATCACTGATATTAGAATATAAGATGTACACACGTCATCATTTCGCAAAATCACATTTGATCGCTCGCTCGATCACACAAGTTCGCTTTCAAACTAGTATTGTCCATTCGATTTCCCTAATGCGGACTTCGATATGGTTTCTCGACTAGAAGCCATCAGTCTCCTTGCATAGCCATATACTACGATAGAGAATTCTAGAATCAAGCCCAAAATCCATATCAAATATTCGCCATCAAGAATCGAATGAAAAATCCTAACACGAAATGGTGTAATTCACCTCGAACTTGTGTACTCAAACCTAGATCAAATTAATTATGCGAATAAAACAGCATACGTACAAATTATATATTTATTCCAACTTGTTAAATATATAGTTTCATAAAGATGTTACTAAATTAAAACATTTAGCTAAATTTTATTCAAAATATATTGAAGACCAAATTCTTTTCAAAACATTTCAAATCTAAATTTCATATTAGAAAAAATTAAAATTGCCCTATTCATTTACTTAACAAAACATTTTCCACTTATCTAAATCATATTACTACATACTTTAACATACATACCAAACTTATATACTATATACTTTTCAAAATTTCTTAGTTTTGAAAAGTTAACCTTGATTTGGAAGTGCTCGAACCTTCAAAATAGTTGAAGAAATCATTTTAAAATTCAAGAGTTGGAAATCAGCAACAAATCAGTAAATCAATTTTAATAGATAGGGTTATATCAAATCCAAAACTCGAGGACTGAACACCGGCTTACTTCAAGTCATTTCAAAAAAATATATATACATATATCTTTCGAATATCAAATCTTACTTCGGAATTTGACATCAAAAATGGTTTCACAAAATCACTCGCATAGCAAAGCTACTGAAGTGGCCTATCCCTCACTCTGAAACTCGAAAATCAATGTCGATGATGCGTGCACTCATCACCGAAATTATTTTCCAGCGACATAAGTGAGTTCTGGACTTCTATTTTCTCAAACTTCTTTTGAAATTTCTTTGAAATCATTCGAAACTTATTAAGATCATTTGAAACGTTTCTTATTCGGAAAATGCTTTTAAATCATATTATTATTATATATTTCAAAATCTTAAAACCAATTTCAAAATACCGGAGTTCAATTCTCGAATTTCAAATTTAAAATCCTTTAGTCATAAATCATTTTTTTTAGATGAATCAAATTTGTTATATAATTTTTCAAAATTACAAATCCTTTCGAAACCTCAAATTCTCATTTTTAAAAGGGTTTATAATCTTTATCGAAAACATTTCACTTTTATATATAGAATATAATAATTTCGATATATAAAACAATTTCTAAATACGAATAAACCCGATTTTCAAAAGGATGATTCAAAAATGGATTTCAAAACAAAGATAGATATTCAAATTAGAGGTATTCTAATCAAATTGGATTCTGATTCGAAGATAAGTTCGAACGAAAATGAGATAATGAATTACAAAACAAATAATGGATATACTTATATAAATCGCGGGCGACCTTAACCGGTCAACCGTGATTTCAAAATAAGATCAGTGCAGAATTCTGAGGCAAATCGACATTCGATCGCCGGAGATAGAATTCGACATAACACGAGATAGCAGCATCTAAACCGAGGGATATATAAATCTCCGGTGAATCGATGCCAATTGTAAAGGAGTTTCACCCCTTTACAAAACATTCAAAGATCGGCGGGATCACCTATTCTTATAAAGATCATTCGAAGTGGAGTTATGGGATACTCCAGAATCAAAAGAATACAAATAGGGAGAGACAAGATAGAATTTTGGAACCGCAAGAAACGTTCCAAAGTTCAAAGGAAATCGAGTCAAACGGGAGAGATTCAAACTCGAGCGAAAGCGGTTCTGTAAATAAATTTACTATATATGCTAAGTTTTGCCTAGAGCCAAAGCTCTGATACCAACTATAACGACCCTCTATTTTGGACCATTCAAATCGACAATAAATCCACACATGTATGACTTGAATAATTCAAAATATCAGATTGTTAATTTAAATTTGGCAAAACTCAGCATATGCAGTAAATAAATCAATCACAGAATCACAGACACAGAGTAATACAATAATACGCAGCGGAATAGATAAAATAGTAGTTCATGAAGCTACTATATAAACATCAGAGTTGAAAATGAAATACAACAGAATATCTCAAATACAATGAAGTCTCCAGTACAACAGATGACTTCTCTGAACAAATCAACTAGAAGAGCTGAAAGCTGAGGTGATAGTTGGATCTCCAAAGGAAGCTCCAAACTCCAAGGGTGAGTCTCAAATGCTGTATCACTCGGTCTGACCCGAGCGTAAAGCAAAACACAAAACACTCGAGTCAGGATTAACATTCTTATATCAATAAATCCAACTCAAGTGAAATATCAACTGAAATACAAGTAACTTAAAGGATGTTTGGGATAACCATCCTCTAAGGATCTGTAGAACTATCTACAAGGTGAGAATATACACTATGACACCGTGGCCATTTTAAATTTATTTACTTCAAAACCCAAATATCATTTCATTTCAAATATATCTATTTTCCAAAATAGTATATATATATATTAAATGATTTAAAAAGTAAAGTATTTAATTTCCTCAAGTCTAGCAAATCGATTCAAATCAACTTCAAATTCCAAATTCAAATTTATTCAAAGTTCAATTCATCAATTTAATTCATTTCTAAACAGATCATTTAAATTTTCAATATATTTCAAAGATTTAATATTCAACATTTCAAAGTTAAATTTAACGGTTTCCTATAGCTCTTGGTTCAACTTTATTATTATTTCATCAGGGAATATTCACTTAATAAATTCAATATCATTTAACTATCCTTAAATTTCATTCTTACTAAATATTTCCTTAAATTTATTTAAGCAAGAATTATTCATTAAATTATTTAAATAAAACCCAAGTTATAAATCATATCTTAAATCTCAATTTCAATAAGTTTCAAATTGGTTTAATTAAATAAATTTCTTTCCAACCTTAACTTATTCAAATTATTACCAAAATCTATTTTGAAATATAATTTTTATACTTAAACATATCATATGTATTAAATCCATCCTAATTTAAATTAAATAATTTAAGGCTCAACATTTATTAAAACCATATATTTCTTTCTGAAACCATAGAATTCATTTTCAAAATATTTATATATATGGACCAACGGTGTCTGTATATATACATCATATGGTTAAGTGATACAGATATTTATCATTTCAATCCGAAATTTAAATATATACGGGTAGATATCATTTCGACCCGTAATCCCAATTTCAATTCAATTGAAAATCGCTTGGGTTTATCATTTCAACCCATAACGATTTTCTCCTATTCTAAAGTCCATTCGGGTATGTATCATTTCAACCCATAGTGAATTCTATACTAACAGGGAACTTGCAGAGTGATAACAGATAATATAAAATATAACAACAGGCATATATCATCAATATAAATAACAGATACTGGTGTCAGATGTCATAGGTGAACATATACAGATAATAGTAATAACAGGCATATAAATACTAGATACTGGTGTCAAATGTCACAGGTGAACATATACAGATAATAGTAATAACAGGCATATAAATACTAGATACTGGTGTCAAATGTCACATGTGAACATATACAGATAATAGCATATATAACAATTTAAATAACTACAGCATCATATTTCAATTGTCGTTTCAATTGAAATCAAATTTAAATAATAAAAGAACGTTAATCGTGAGTGATTGCTCACCTTTCGAGGCTAGATAGATTTGACAAAGAATTGAGCTACGAATTCCAAAGCAACGCTAGATGGACACGATTTTGATGAAGAGAACAGGCACGACGGACAAAGCTGATAATACGAATAGACAAAGGCAAATCAAAACCGGATTGACGAAGGTAGATGGTAAAAATGAACATATATATAAATATATATACTATATACAAATCATATACAGCTTATCATTTAAAATAAATGCTTAACTTCCAAAATCTGTATACACACACATAACTATATAGATTCAATATTTTATTTAAACTTCTATTAACATAAAGTCCTATACGTATCAATTTTATTCAATTTATAATTTTTAAATTTTATATATATATTTAATTAAACCTTTTCAAAATATTAACCAGAACATTTGTATTTATGGGTACAACATAACTATATATATAAAGTTATATTAACAATTATGCAAGTTGTATAACTATGTAGACCATCAACTATATTTAAACAAAATCTGGATAAACACTAGATGTATATACGTATAAAAGCTAATGATACATCGGTACAACAAATCCCAAAATATTTTATAAATTAGCAATTTATATAAAAGGTAACACTTTATATATATAATATATACTTTAAACATATGACTGACACATGCAAAGATTTGGAAACACTAGGTTATATATAAATTCATATATGTACACCTACTGTAAACATATGTTCCATAAAATCAACAAACTCTTATAAAATAAATACATATCTCTATACTTTGTACACAAATAACAATATACAAATAGTCTGTTAAAACCGAGATTTTATAAGCAAAGGTATATCACTTACATATTCTTATCTATGTATATACTAACCTTTGGTTTATATAAAACTTGCACTACAAAACAAATATTTATATACATCTTTAACATAAATGTATCACCACTGTGATATATATATAATACAAATAGCAAAATCTCTAAAAATCAGCATGAACGCATACGTAAAACCAGGATACAGTATTAGAACTTGTACTTTTTTGGTCTGATTTACAACCAGCGTAATCAGCATCACAATATGAAATTAAATCAAATACATCATTTTTAGGGTAAAATAAACCATAATCCAAAGTATGTTTTACCTATCTTAAAATTATTTTAACAGCTTTTAAGTGAGTTTCTTTAGGTTGAGATTGGAATCTTGCACAGAGACAGACACTATGCATGATGTCAGGACGACTTGATGTTATATAAAGCAGCGAACCAATCATTCCCCTATATAATTTTTTATCAACATCTTTTGATTTATCTTCTTTGCTTAAAGCTACATTAGTTGTCATTGGAGTTGGTTTCCCACTAGAAGTGGTCTATCTAAATTTATTAATTAAATCCTTAGCATATTTTTCTTGACTAATGAAAATTCCTTTATCTAACTGTTTAATTTGAAGTCCTAAGAAGAAACTTAGTTCTCCCATATGACTCATTTCAAATTCTTTAGTCATTATATCTGAAAATTCTTTATTTATTATGTTATTAGTTGATCCAAATATTATATCATCTACATATATTTGTACTAATTGAATATCATTTTTGTTTCTTTTAATAAAAAGAGTTGTATCTATTTTACCAATTTCAAAACCATATTGTAGTAAATAAGATCTTAGTCTTTCTTACCAGGCTCTAGGAGCTTGTTTCAGACCATATAAAGCTTTCTTTAGTTTATATACATGATTTGGAAATTCATTATTTTCAAAAAGTGGAGGTTGTTCAACATAAACATCTTCTTTTACAAAACCATTTAGAAAAGAACTTTTAACATCCATTTGATATAACTTGAAATTATTGTAATTTGCGAAAGCAAGTAGAATCCTGATAGCTTCTAGTCTTGCTACGGGTGGAAAGGTTTCGTCATAATCAATTCCTTCTTCTTGACAATAACCTTGCGCGACTAAACGAGCTTTATTTCTCACGACCTCACCAAGTTCATTCATTTTATTGTTATAAACCCATTTTGTTCCAATTATACTTTTATCCTTAGGTCTAGGAACAAGTTCCCAAACATCATTTCTGGTGAACTGATTCAATTCTTCTTGCATAGCAAGAATCCATGAATCATCAGATGATGCTTCCTTTGGATTTTTAGGTTCAATAGTTGATATAAAAGCTACACTACTTATACTATTTAGTTGATTTCTTGTTTTAACTATAGATTCAATATTTCCTAGTATATTTTCTACAGGATGATCTTTTAATAGTCTAATTCTTTTATTAGGTTGAATGATTTCACAATTAGTTTCATTAGGTTCATTATTTAAAGTTACAAAATCTTCTTCATCTTCTATTTGCACAGTATCTTTAAAATTTTCATCAAAAGATACATGCATTGTTTCTTCAATAGTGTTAGTTCTTAAATTATAAACTCTAAATGCTTACTTCTATTAGAATATCGGATAAAGATACCTTTGTCGAATTTAGGTTCAAATTTATATAAATTATCTTTTGTATTAAGAATAAAACACTTACTACCAAAAACTTTAAAATAAGCTACTATGGGTTTCTTATTGTAAAGTAATTCATATGGTGTTTTATTAGTTAATGGTCTAATTAAAATCCTATTTAATATATAACAAGCTGTAGCGACTGCTTCAGCCCAAACGTTTTTAGGTAAGTTACTATCAGAATGCATTGTTCTAGCACACTCTTGAATCGTTCTTTTCTTACGTTCTACAACTCCGTGTTGTTGTGGAGTTCTTGGAAAAGAGAAATTATGAGTGATTCCTTTTTTATTACAAATATTCTCGAAATTTTCATTTTCAAATTCTCCACCGTGATCACTACGAATAGTTTTTATTTTTAAAGAAAATTGATTTTGAATTCTTTTAGCAAAATTCTTAAATAATTCAAAAGCATCACTTTTAAGTTTAAGAAAAATTGTCCACGTATATCTAGAATAATCATCTACAATTACAAAAACATATTTATTGTGATTAATTGATTGAACTTGAGATGGACTAAATAAATCTAAATGAAGTAATTCTAGAGGTTTAGAAGTAGAAATCATATCTTTTAATTTAAATGAACTTTTCTTAAGTTTTCCTAATTGGCAAGCATCACATATACTATTTACTTTAAAGTTTAACTTGGGAAAACCTCTAACTAAGTCAAGTTTTGATAACCTAGATAATAGTTTGAAATTTAAATGACCAAATCTTTTTTGCCAAATCCAAGGGTTACTTGTATTAGCCAAAAGACATAAGTTATCATTTGAAACTTTCATACTAAGGATGTAAATGTTTTTCTTCCTAATTCCTTCAAAGATAATATTTGAGTTATTATCTTCGATGTGACACTTATCTTTTCCAAATTTAATTTTAAATCCTTTATCACATAGTTGACTTATACTAAGCAGATTATGTGTTAAATTCCTAACTAGAAAAATATCATAAATAAGAGGAGTTTTAGAATTACCGACATTGTCGATGCCAATCACATATCCTTTTGAGTTGTCTCCAAAGTTGACCAATCCACCATCTTGATATATAATGTCATTGAGTATCTCGGGATTTCCAGTCATATGCCTTGAACAACCACTATCAAGTATCCATTTATCTTTATCAATTTGCACAGTTTGTCCATTGGTTATTGATTCTTCAAAAGCCATGTAACATGTCTGTTCCTGCATAACAAACCAATTCGGTAGATCACTTGATATTTCATAAAATCTATATGCAGACCTATGATACTTTGATGAAATACATAAATTCAAACTAGTTTTAACAAATTTTCCTAAAAATGCCATTTTTAACTTTTCAAGTTTCAGATTATGAAAACTATGAAAACCTATGCTCTGATACCAATTGAAAGGGAGTGCGGATTAAGGATCTTAAGACTAATTTAACCCTAGAGGGGGGGTGAATAGTGTTTAATGGATTCTAAGACTTATATGGACTAAATTAAAATTATGACACAAACAAATGCAGAACTTAATCACAGAACAATCACAAAATCAAACACAGATGCATAAAGTAAATAAAAAGCAGTAAAAGGAAAGAACACACCGGATTTTACACTGGTTCAAAGTTACCCTACATCCAGTCCTGTACCAAGGCAGAACACCTCATACAGATTTTTATTATACCAAAGTCGAGATTAACATCCTCAATTTCTAAAGGCCTTGAGGTACCCTCCTATCTCACGAGTCCGGGGCAAACTCTCTTGATTTACGGGCCACAAGATTACCCAATTGATTTCCAAGCACAACCACACCTTATAGAGAGACTCGATAACATTTTGATTACAAATTGATCCTATAACTCTGAATAGCACTTTGATCTTCGAGAGAGGATAGAGAACCAAACAAGAATGAGATTCTAATTTGATTCACTTGAGAATTCAGCAGAATTTCGGCACGATCTTAAAAATATGAAAATTTTAGAATATGGATTTGTGGAGAAGAAGAAGTGATGAAAGTAAGAAAATAATTGGTTAAAAAATTCGTTTGTGAAGGCTATTTATAGACCAGTAACGGTCATAACCATTCGTGAAGAGATTTAAACGAATAGACACTTCTTTTGAAAATGACCAGTAACGGTCATAACCATTCGTGAAGAGATTTAAACGAATAGACACTTCTTTTGAAAATTGAAACTTTTGAATTTAACGGCCACCATGTCGACATGGGTTATCCCATGATGTCGACATCCCTAAATTAAAAATAATGTAAAATTTGTTTTGAAAATGGTATTGAATGGAAAACAAGATGAAATGATTCTTGAGTAAAATAAACCAATTTTCCTATGTTTTAAAATAAAGAAGATTAGAAATATATATTTTTAGAATGTATATATAATTTTGATTTTAAATCTCAAGTGTGTGTGTGTATGTGTGTGTGTGTGTGTGTGTATATATATATATATTATAGAAAATCAGAAGATAGTTTTTAAAAACAAACGAAGTTTAAAACAAGAGTTTATTTAAAATAAAAACAAAGAATATTTTAAGGCTAAAACATCTTTTTGAAAATCATTTGAAAAGATAATTTTTAAGGCTAAAACATTTTGAAAAGCAGTTTTGAAAATCATTTTGAAAAACCATTTTGAAGTAGTTTTGCAAGCTTCTTCCTATAGAATATCTCATCACATCAGGACTCGAGAACTTGTACAAAACTAGGATGTTCGTGGGTTTGTAAGCCACTTGTCGTAGGTTTGTAAGCTACTTGTCCTGGATTTGTAAGCCACTTGTCGTAGGTTTGTAAGCTACTTGTCCTGGGTTTGTAAGCCACTTGTCGTAGGTTTGTAAGCTACTTGTCCTGGGTTTGTAAGCCACTAAGAAGATAGAAATGGGTTCCATCCTAAATGAAACTTGGAATGAAGATTTCCGTGCTGTTATGAAGTTTTAACAATAAACTAGACACTTATCTTGAAATCTTGATCTTGATACTCATGAGTCTTCAAAATTGATTTCTTCATTCTTGATCTTTATACTGTACAGTCTTCAATAATCAGTACATGCCTTATATATATCCTGCATAATAACATTCATATATATCTAGACAATAGTGTTAATATATAAGTTATAATAAAATAAGTTACAAAGGTTGTTGTCTTCAAAACCACTATCTCCAGTTCCTAACAATCTCCCCCTTTTTGATGATGACAACCTTTATAAAATATACTTACCACTTCGATCATACCACAACTCCCCATTACACCAACAACTCCCCATTACTCCAAGCCTACTATTTTATTAAACTTCTCCCCCTTTGTCATCAACAAAACAATAATCTATAAACCTTGAAATTAATAGAAAATGAGATAAACAAACATATGACATAAGAATAATAACTATGTATGAGTGAAATATAGCATCCTAAGTTAAATGGAATTCAAAATTTTATACACCAAAGATTGTTTTTAGAAGAACATTAATTAAGATAACACTTTATATACAAATTAACAAAACAATATATAATCGAGAAAGAGAAAAACAAAAACGAAAAACACTTAACGAGGAACCTTAACTATTGGTGATTTATGGACCGAACAATTTGGATAGTGGAGACAAAAGTTTCCACGTTGTTCGACCAAGTTCCCATTAGCATCAAAAAGGACCTCTCCAATGAAAATCACGCCATCGTCTTCGTCCAGATGAACATCCGGATTCGGTAGAGGATGTTCTTCTTCTTGATCCTCTTGTGGTTCTTCTAAAGGCTCTTCTTCTTCAGAATCCATTGCTTGTGATGATTCTTCGATGACAATGGGATTGGCATGGTTATCCATAAGGAATTTTTTGTAAATTCCTAAGAATTCTGCCTTGCCTATCTTGTTCTCTAGCCATTCGCAGTTGACTCACTTGAATTTCCGTCATCATTTGAAACAAATCTTTCATCTTCTCTTGTAATTTGATGAATTGTACGTGTGTGGAACGTTGAAAAGGGCCAGAATGAGGAGAAGTGGGTGAAGAAGGTTCATTATTAGAAGAGGAAGCCATTAATTTACTGTTTTAGAAGTTTATTAAAGAGAATAGAATAGAGAAAAGGAGTAAAAGTCAAAATATATAAATATATAACCAAATAACTAATTTTAGAGGGAAATTTAAATTTGAAAATCTCGTCCTGTATGTCGACATAGGGGGATGGGTCATGTCGACATGCCCAGTTCAATTTTTGAGAAATTTATATTTATATAAATTATTAACTATACTTGTATTATTTATAATTTATATTTCAGTTAATGAACATATTCCTAATTCTCTTCTAAATTTAGTAAAGTTTTGTTCATTTAAAGGTTTGGTTAATATATCTGCAATTTTTTTTCCAATATTAATATATTCAAGAGTTATGACTTCTTTACTTATATTATCTCTAAGAAAATGATGTCTAATATCAATATGTTTTGTTCTAGCATGATGAGTTGGATTTTTAGATAAGTTTATTGCACTAGTATTATCACAATAAATTGGTGCTTTAGTTATAGTTAATCCAAAATCTTTTAAAGTTTGTTGCATATATATAACTTGAGAACAAGCCAAAGCAGCAGATATATATTCTGCTTCAGTTGTTGACAAGGATACAGTGTTTTGCTTCTTACTAAACCAGGAAACCAAAGAATGTCCTAGAAAGTGACAAGTTCCACTTGTACTTTTTCGGTCTGATTTACAACCAGCGTAATCAGCATCACAATATGAAATTAAATCAAATACATCATTTTTAGGGTAAAATAAACCATAATCCAAAGTATGTTTTACATATCTTAAAATTCTTTTAACAGCTTTTAAGTGAGTTTCTTTAGGTTGAGATTGGAATCTTGCACAGAGACAGACACTATGCATGATGTCAGAACGACTTGCTGTTATATAAAGCAGCGAACCAATCATTCCCCTATATAATTTTTTAACATCTTTTGATTTATCTTCTTTACTTAAAGCTACATTAGTTGTCATTGGAGTTGGTTTCCCACTAGAAGTGGTCAATCCAAATTTATTAATTAAATCCTTAGCATATTTTTCTTGACTAAGGAAAATTCCTTTATCTAATTGTTTGATTTGAAGTCCTAAGAAGAAACTTAGTTCTCCCATATGACTCATTTCAAATTCTTTAGTCATTATATCTGAAAATTATTTATTCATTATGTTATTAGTTGATCCAAATATTATATCATCTACATATATTTGTACTAATTAAATATCATTTTTGTTTCTTTTAATAAAAAGAGTTGTATCTATTTTACCAATTTCAAAACCAGATTGTAGTAAATAAGATCTTAGTCTTTCTTACCAGGCTCTAGGAGCTTTTTTCAGACCATATAAAGCTTTCTTTAGTTTATATACATGATTTGGAAATTCATTATTATCAAAAAGTGGAGGTTGTTCAACATAAACATCTTCTTTTACAAAACCATTTAGAAAAGCACTTTTAACATCCATTTGATATAACTTGAAATTATTGTAATTTGCAAAAGCAAGTAGAATCCTGTAGCTTCTAGTCTTGCTACGGGTGCAAAGGTTTCGTCATAATCAATTCCTTCTTCTTCACAATAACCTTGCGCGACTAAACGAGCTTTATTTCTCACGACCTCACCAAGTTCATTCATTTTATTTTTATAAACCCATTTTGTATTATACTTTTATCCTCAGGTCTAGGAACAGGTTCCCAAACATCATTTCTAGTGAACTGATTCAATTCTTCTTGCATAGCAAGAATCCATGAATCATCAGATGATGCTTTCTTTGGATTTTTAGGTTCAATAATTGATATAAAAGCTACACTACTCATACTATTTAGTTGATTAGTTGATTTCTTGTTTTAACTATAGATTCAATATTTCCTAGTATATTTTCTACATGATGACTTTTAATAGTCTAATTCTTTTATTAGGTTGAATGATGTCACAATTAGTTTCATTAGGTTCATTATTTAAAGTTAAAAAATCTTCTTCATCTTCTATTTGCACAGTATCTTTAAAATTTTCATCAAAAGATACATGCATTGTTTCTTCAATAGTGTTAGTTCTTAAACTATAAACTCTAAATGCTTTACTTCTATCAGAATATCGGATAAAGATACCTTTGTCGAATTTAGGTTCAAATTTATCTAAATCATCTTTTGTATTAAGAATAAAACACTTACTACCAAAAACTTTAAAATAAGCTACTATGGGTTTCTTATTGTAAAGTAATTCATATGGCATTTTATTAGTTAATGGTCTAATTAAAATCCTATTTAATATATAACAAGCTGTAGCGACTGCTTCACCCCAAAAGTTTTAGGTAAGTTACTATCAGAAAGCATTGTTCTAGCACACTCTTGAATCGTTCTATTCTTACGTTCTACCACTATGTGTTGTTGTGGAGTTCTTGGAAAAGAGAAATTATGAGTGATTCCTTTTTTATTACAGAAATTCCCAAAATTTTCATTTTCAAATTCTCCACCGTGATCACTATGAATAGTTTTTATTTTTAAAGAATTGATTTTGAATTCTTTTAGCAAAATTCTTAAATAATTCAAAAGCATCACTTTTAAGTTTAAGAAAAATTGTCCATGTATATCTAGAATAATAATCTACAATTACAAAACATATTTATTGTGATTAATTGATTGAACTTGAGATGGACCAAATAAATCTAAATGAAGTAATTCTAGAGGTTTAGAAGTAGAAATCATATCTTTTAATTTGAATGAACTTTTCTTATGTTTTCCTAATCGGCAAGCATCACATATACTATCTACTTTATAGTTTAACTTGGGAAGACCTCTAACTAAGTCAAGTTTTGATAACCTAGATAATAGTTTGAAATTTAAATGACCAAATCTTTTATGCCAAATCCAAGGGTCACTTGTATTAGCCAAAAGACATAAGTTATCATTTGAAACTTTCATACTAAGGATGTAAATGTTTTTCTTCCTAATTCCTTCAAAGATAATATTTGAGTTATTATCTTCGATGTGACACTTACCTTTTCCAAATTTAATTTTAAATCCTTTATCACATAGTTAACTTATACTAACCAGATTATGTTTCAAATTCCTAACTAGCAAAATATCAGAAATAAAAGGAGTTTTAGAATTATCGACATTGCCGATGCCAATCACATATCCTTTTGAGTTGTCTCCAAAGTTGACCAATCCACCATCTTGATATATAATGTCATTGAGTATCTCGGGATTTCCAATCATATGCCTTGAACAGCCACTATCAAGTATCCATTTATCTTTCTCAATTTGCACAGTTTGTCCATTGGTTATTGATTCTTCAAAAGCCATGTAACATGTCTGTTCCTGCATAACAAACCAATTCGGTAGATCACTTGATATTTCATAATATATATATATGCAGACCTATGATACTTTGATGAAATGCATAAATTCAAACTAGTATTAACAAAATTTCCTAAAAATGCCATTTTTAACTTTTCAAGTTTCAGATTATGAAAACCTATGCTCTGATACCAATTGAAAGGGAGTGCGGATTAAGGATCTTAAGGCTAATTTAACACTGGAGGGGAGGTGAATAGTGTTTAATGGATTCTAAGACTTATATGGACTAAATTAAAATTATGACAGAAACAAATGCAAAACTTAATCACAAGACAATCACAGAATCAAACACAGATGCATAAAGTAAATAAAAAGCAGTAAAAGGAAAGAACACACCGGATTTTACACTGGTTCAAAGTTACCCTACATCCAGTCCTGTACCAAGGCAGAACACCTCATACAGATTTTTATTATACCAAAGTCGATATTACAATCCTCAATTTCTAAAGGCCTTCAGGTACCCACCTGTCTCACGAGTCCGGGGAAAACTCTCTTGATTTACAGGCCATAAGATTACCTAATTGATTTCCAGGCACAACCACACCTTATAGAGAGACTCGATAAACTTTTGATTACAAATTGATTATATAACTCTGAATAGCACTTTGATCTTCGAGAGAGGATAGAGAACCAAACAAGAATGAGATTCTAATTTGATTCACTTGAGAATTCGGCAGAATTTCGGCACGATCTTAAAAATATGAAAATTTTAGAATATGGATCTGTAGAGAAGAAGGAGTGAAGAAAATAAGAACATAGTTAGTTAAAAAAATTATTTGTGAAGCCTATTTATAGACCAGTAGCGGTCATGACCATTCGTGAAGAGATTTAAACGAATAGACACTTCTTTTGAAAATGACCAGTAACGGTCATAACCATTCGTGAAGAGATTTAAACGAATAGACACTTCTTTTGAAAATTGAAACTTTTGAATTTAACGGCCACCATGTCGACATGGGTTATCCCATGATGTCGACATCCCTAAATTAAAAATAATGTAAAATTTGTTTTGAAAATGGTATTGAACGGAAAACAAGATGAAATGATTCTGGAGTAAAATAAACTAATTTTCCTATGTTTTAAAATAAAGAAGATTAGAAAAAAATATTTTTAGAATGTATATGTAATTTTGATTTTAAATCTTAAGTATATATATATATATTATAAAAGATCATAAGATAGTTTTTAAAAACTAACGAAGTTTAAAACAAGAGTTTATTTAAAACAAAAACAAAGAATATTTTAAGGCTAAAACATCTTTTGGAAATTATTTGAAAAGGTAATTTTTAAGGCTAAAACATTTTGAAAAGCAGTTTTGAAAATCATTTTGAAAAACCATTTTGAAGTAGTTTTGCAAGCTTCTTCCTGCAGAATATCTCATCACATCAGGACTCGAGAACTTGTACAAAACCAGGATGTTAGTGGGTTTGTAAGCTACTTGTCGTGGGTTTGTAAGCCACTAAGAAGATAGAAATGAGTTCCATCCCAAATGAAACTCGGAATGAAGATTTCCATGCTATTATGAAGTTTTAACAATAAACTAAACACTTATCTTGAAATCTTGATCTTGATACTCATGAGTCTTCAAACTTGATTTCTTCATTCTTGATCTTTATACTGTACTGTCTTCAATAATCAGTACCTGCTTATATATATCCTGCATAATAACATTCTTATATATCTAGACAATAGTGTTAGTATATAAGTTATAATAAAATAAGTTACAAAGGTTGTTGTCATCAAAACCACTATCTCCAGTTCCTAAAAATTAGTTCCTCTTCAAAGTGCATATCCCTAGACGTGCTCCAACCCGATTAGCACTTCTTCCCAAACCAGAACAAGAGTTGGGGATAATTACCTCCAAGCTACCTCAAGCTGCCCTTGTTCATGACATTGCTAGTATAGAGGTTTAGCATGTTGGCATCCATCTGACTTATCACTTCATTATGCTCTCTCTCAAGGTCCGCAAGCTCCGATCATGTAACCAAATGGTCAATCTCGCTGCCAGCTTATCGGCAGTAACTTGTTCTTTCTCCTTGGCTGGCCTTGCATTGTCCTCATAGAGTCGAGTGAGTTTAGTAACCAGCTCGAGTTTCATTTATGAGTGGTTGATTGCTTCACAGCCACTCCCTACTTGAATAAATTCCACTGTGTGATGGAACTTAGCTCTTCGTGCATCGTGATGTTGTACATTGTATTTAATGAATCACAGCTCAAGCTCGAAGAGATGGCATTTTATTGCTGAAATAAGAAAATATGGCAAATCAGTTGCCTTATTACAAATTCTAATTTCGAAATGCAAAAGTAAATTGCTGAATAAAAAACATAATGAAATAAATAAAGCCTGTCATATGTAGTAGCGACGGAGACTCTCGCTGTTCCAGGCTCTTGGTAAAACTAGACCGTCCACGGTTGATAGTTTGAATGTGCCATCCCCAAGTCTTTGTGTAATCACGTACGGTCCTTCCCAATTTGGTTTCATGTGCGAAGGAACCGGGTAGATTCTTTTGAGGACAAGATCACCGAGTTCAAAGGTTCGGGGGCGAACTTTGGTGTTATATAACCGGGCGACCCGACTTCGGTATGCGGCCGCTCTTAAATCATCTTCTTCCCGTTTCTCGTCCAACAGATCCAAAGATTCAGCGAGTAATATAGCATTTGTTTTTGGATCGTAATAAGTTACGCGGTGAGAAAATACTTCTGTCTCAACTGGAATAACGGCCTCCGAGCCATAGGATAAGGAAAATGGGGTGTGTCCAGTTGCGGTCTTGTGAGTTGTTCGATAAGCCCATAATGCCATAGGAAGTTCATCGACCCATTTGCCCCCAGCCTTTTCCAGTCGTTTCTTTAAGATGGATTTGATAACTTTGTTAACAGCTTCGACCTGACCGTTTGCTTGTGGATGTGCGACTGCAGAGAACTTTTTATGAATATGAAATCGTTGGCAGAAATTCTTGAACTCCGAACTTTCGAATTGGGTCCCATTATCGGTGATGATGGTATGCGGGAGTCCAAATCGGCAAATGATATTGCGGACTACAAAGTTTATTACTTTCTTTGACGTAATCGTTGCGAGAGCTTCGGCCTCGGCCCATTTCGTGAAGTAGTCAACTGCGACGATGGCATACTTCGCACCACCTCTTGCCAGAGGTAAAGCGCCGATGATATCGATACCCCACATAGCGAACGGCCAGGGACTGACCATTTGAGTTATCTCGGTAGGTGGGGCTCTTGGAATTCGAGCGTGTTTCTGGCACTTGTCGCACTTTCTGGCATAATTGGCTGCATCTCGGTTCACTGTCGGCCAGTAATATCCATATCGGAGTATTTTCTTAGCAAGCGCTTGTCCACCGGTGTGATCGCCACATTCTCCCTCGTGCACATCATGTAACACTCGTTTGACTTCGTCGTGAGCGATACACCGGAGGAGTGGAACCGAATAACCTTTTCTATACATGATCCCGTCCTGAATGATGAACCGCGAAGCTTTTCGTAGAACTTGCCTTTTCTCATTTCGGTGCTCAGGCAATATCCCATTCTCAATATAATTTTGATACGGAGTCATCCATGATTCTCTGCTGGGAGAGGTTTCCAACACATCATTCGTTTTTATTTGATCGATGCTTGGGAAGGACAAAGTTTCAACCGGGACAAGTCCCATTTGCTGTGCTTCACTTGTGCTGGCCAACTTTGCCAATGAATCGGCCTTTTGATTACGATCTCGTGGTATATAGTAAATGGAATAATAATCAAACTGATCCAGTGCTTCCTGAACTCGGGCTAGATAAGCAGCTAACCTTCGATCTCTTGCTTGATATTCTCCCCGTACCTGGCACACAACCAAATGTGAATCACAATAAATTTCTATAGCGATAATTCTCAGATCTCTGGCAAGCTTTAACCCAGTCAATAGAGCTTCATATTCGGCTTCATTGTTGGTTGCGTGAAAATCAAACTTCAAAGCATAGCATATGGATCGACCTTCGGGGGTTTCTAGTACAACACCAGCGCCCGAACACCGATCGTTTGATGCACCGTCTGTATAAAGTTTCCAGACATATTCAGGAGACTCGCTGGTTTCGGGTAAGTCGTCTGGAACAGTAAATTCAGCTATGAAGTCAGCTAGGACTTGCCCTTGAATGGCTCTCTGCGGAGCATAAGTAATGTCAAATTGACTCAGTTCGATATTCCACTTGAGTAACCTTCCAGACGTCTCAGGCCGCGTGAGGACCTGTCGTAACGGCTGATCGGTATACACAGTGAGCGGATGAGCTTGGAAATAAGGACGAAGCTTTCTTGAGGCAATGACCAAGCAATAAGCCAGTTTCTCCAACCTGGGGTATTTCTTTCAGCTCCGGTCAATCGTTTACTAACATAATAGACCGGTTTCTGCACTCGATCCTCTTCTCGGACCAGAGCAGCACTGATCGCATGCTCTGATACCGCCAGATAAAGGTATAATTGTTCGTGATCAATTGGTTTCGACAAGATTGGTGGCGTAGAGAGATGCTGAACCAGCGATCGGAATGCGCCTTCACATTCCATGGTCCATTCAAAGTTTCGTTATCCTTTCCGGATTAGATCAAAGAAAGGAATGCATTTATCAGTGGATTTAGAAATGAACCTGCTTAGCGCTGCTACCTTCCCGTTGAGACTCTGGACTTGCTTTATGGTCCTTGGAGTTTTCAAATTCCTTATTGCCCAGATCTTTTCGGGGTTTGCCTCTATCCCACGAGCGTTGACGATGAAACCGAGAAACTTTCCGGATGCGACGCCAAAGTGGCACTTTAACGGGTTAAGCTTCATTCCATATTCACGTAGGATGCGGAACATTGAATCTAAATCCCTGACGTGATCTGTGGAAAATCGGGACTTAACTAACATGTCATCCACATAAACTTCCATGGTCTTCCCGATCTGATCAGCGAACATTCGATTAACCAAGCGTTGGTAAGTTGCTCCGGCATTCTTTAAACCAAAAGGCATGACTCTGTAACAGTAGAGACCCAGATCGGTCAAGAAACTGGTATGTTCTTGATCGGGTAGATGCATGGGTATTTGATTATAACCGGAATAAGCATCCATGAAGGATAACAATTCATGGCCTGCAGTCGAGTCTACGAGTTGGTCAATTCGAGGAAGTGGAAAACTATCTTTTGGACAAGCTTTGTTTAAGTCGGAGTAGTCGACACAAGTTCTCCATTTCCCATTCGGTTTTCGAACCATTACCGGATTTGACACCCACTCTGGGTATAGAGCATCTCGGATGAAACCATTTGATTGCAACTTGTCAATTTCTTCTTTAAGGGCGGCAGATCTCTCTGGATCCATACCACGCCTCTTTTGCTTGACCGGAACATGTTGCGGATCAATATTCAAGGAGTGACTTGCAATGCTCGGTGATATTCCGCACATGTCAGAGTGCATCCAGGCAAAGACATCGAGATTCGCTTGAAGAAATTCAACCAATTCCTGTTGTATCTGTTTTCCTAGTTGAGATCCAACTTTTAGTACTTTCGAGTCGTCATCCTCACTGACTGGGACGTCCACAGTCAGTTCGGCTGGAGACGCTTGATTCTCTTTGACTTCATCTTTATCTTCGTTATCTCTAGGGTCAAGATCTTTAAGGAATTGGTATTGGTGCCCGGGCCGGGGCCCGGGCGCTAGTTGTCAATTATCAGTAAAACGGACGCAGAGAGATTCCTCTACGCCCTTTCCTTTCTCCTTCTTCTGTGCTTCACGCAACTCAGCAACATAACAGGCTCTTCCTGCTGCCTGATCTCCTTGAACGATTCCTATACCATGGTCAGTTGGGAATTTTAAAGTCAAACACCACGGGGCAATGGCTGCCCTGAATTCAGCAAGGGCTGGTCGACCTAGGAATGCATTGTACGGTGAAGCGATGTCAAGAACAACGAATTGCAGCAGTCGGACTCTTCTGCGTTCTCCAATCCCCAGTTCCACTGGTAGTTCCACTATCCCAGTAGGTATTGTTGCACTCCCATTGAAGCCATGAACTCGAGATTGGCAGGGTTTCAAGTCTTTTGCTTCCATCTTCATTAAATCGTAAGCTCGTTTGAATAGAATGTTTACAGAACTCCCACTGTCAACCAGGATCCTCTTCATCCAAGCAGGACCAACTTGGGCAGATATGACCAGTGGGTCAATTGTTGGAGCTTCGATTTTGTCAGCATCTCTGCTTCTGAATATGATATCGTCAGACATCGTTTTTTGTTGCTTAGCCGGGGTTCCATCCTCACAATTACTGCAGCATTCGAAGCTCGCATGCCTGATAGAACTAGCATACGACTCCATTTCCCTCCA
Source organism: Allium fistulosum (assembly GCA_030737815.1). Taxonomy (NCBI): domain Eukaryota; kingdom Viridiplantae; phylum Streptophyta; class Magnoliopsida; order Asparagales; family Amaryllidaceae; genus Allium; species Allium fistulosum. Next base: position 699,656,655 of record CM060904.1, read on the forward strand.
GCTCCTGTCCGCTGGATGAGGACCACCACTTATGGTATTGATAACTAGCCTCCCGCCTGTACGAGCGGGTTCCTCTTGTCTATCTTGGTCTTGCGCACGGTTTGGGTTTGATGGGCCCGCACCACCAGACTGCGGTGCCCGTACAAATTGATCTAACTTTCTCTCCCTGATCAACTTTTCTATGAGATCTTGCAAATGGCGACAGTCGTTAGTATTGTGGCCATAACTATCATGAAACCTACAAAACTTTCCTGTCTGAATCTGCCTCTCCGATGACCGCTTCGGAGTGGGTTTCTTATACTGTTCAGTGTTGCAAGTTTGTAGGTACACATTTTCCAGCGATGTGTTTAATGGTGTATAACTTTCGAACATCGGAGCCCTACGCCGTGGGCCTGGATTCGGATCTCTCTTCTTATTTTGACCATTGCTACCTCTTGGCTGAGTTTGTTTGTTCTGTATGTTTAACTGAACTTTTCCGGAATTGTCACCGGACTGTTTAACTGCTACATTGCTTTGTATTCCCTCATTTCCGGGCTTCGCATCGTCTTGCTTCCTAGACTGTTTCGCGTCCTCTTGCCGTAAGAATTGAGCGGCTTTGGAGTAGAAACGGTCCAACGATGCGGGTGGCTTTCCGGCTAACCAGTTTCCAAATTCAGAATCGGGATCAATTCCCTTTGTCAAGGCCATTAAAATTGAGTTGTCGTTGGGATTACTAATTTCCACACACGCCGCATGGAATCTCTCCAAGTAACGCCTTAGTGTTTCCCCACGAGCTTGGGTAACACTGGACAGGGTGTTAACATCTTTGGGTCTAGCGACATGCATGTGAAATTGTTCAACAAATTTCTTAGCCAGTTGGTCAAATGAAGAGATAGATCTTGGAGGTAATCTTGTAAACCACATTGTTGCAATTCCTCCCAGTGAGATGGGGAAACTTCGACATTTCACTGCATCATCGGCCCTTGCGGCACTCATTGACCATTCATATTTCAATATGTGCTGGTTGGGATCAGAATTTCCTTCGTACATAGGGAGAGTTGGCATTCTGAATCGCCGAGGAGGTTCAGCGTATAGTATTTTGTCCGTGAAAGGAGTATGACTTCGAGAAATCCCCCAATCGTCGTTGGTAAGACCTTGGCTTTCACGGATCATCTGACGTATCATAGTCGAGATATCTGGCATTGCTATATTTTGAGCATGCTGAGCTAAGGTGTGGTCGGGTTCCACAGTGCGAGTTTGGACCGGGCGCTTTCGACGGTCCAAGTTTCGCCTCCTTGGCTCAGCATCTTCTGGGCCGTATGGTTCAGAAGTACGTCCCTGCTGTTGATTGCTTGAATCTGGAAGATGTCAGGTATCATCCCTTGTTTCTACCGTGGCAGCTGTGACATGATTGTCCGTAGTATATTGTGGAGTACGACCACCTCGTGCTGATGGCCCGGCTTGGAAGCTGGTTGACGGTCCTACCCTCAACTGTCCGACAGTTAGGGCGGGTTGATATCCAGCAACTTGAGCATGACTTCCGTCCAATCGGGGACGGGTAGATCTATGATGATAGTCAGATGAGGCAGAACTTTCAGTGGATGAGCGGGAAGCATCATCCCTTCTGGACCTCCTACGGCCCTGGCGGTTCAGTTAGTTTGTCAATTCAATATTAGCACGCAACTGTTCGGCCAATTGTTGCCGACTCTGAGTCAACTCTTGAAGGAACACCTGGAATTCTTGTCTAGTGACTGCCCCAGACGGATCTGAGTGGGCAGTGTTGTCTTGGTTGGATGGCTGCTGTTGAGCAGGATTCTGTCCATCCCTACCTTCTTGTCCAGCAGCTGTAGAAGTGGTTCTCGTGCTAACCATTTTGAATGATGAATCCTTTTCCTAGACTTTATGCAAATCTGAATAGAATGGAAGGATGATGAATTAGAGATCTGGATCTTCCTCTTGGATTTGTGCAATCCGGTATCGATGGTAGATCCAAGGAGCAGGAGAAAAAAGCTGGTTTTTTTCTCAGTGAAAGCACCAAAGTGTTTGTACCAAAAATGGGCACAACACTCTTCGAAAGTTTTTGAAGAGATAAAAGTGAAGAATGAAAATTAAAACTGTGGATTATCTAACAATTTAGAGTGGTTCGGCGTTTTGCCTACGTCCACTATGAAATTTGATGATTTTATTGCTCGATACTTGAAGGTTACAGTAGTTTATAATGTAATACAACTGAATTTAAGTGCTAAGTATCAATCTAAAGCAGCGGCGGTGTTCTGGAGTAGATCTGGCAGAATCTGGGCGCTCTTCAGTACTTAGAATTATCCGACCCCTTTTCTGAATGACCAGGGGCTCTATTTATAGGTGTAGGAGGCTGATATTTCGCCTAAAATGAGGGGAGACCAGTTCTGGTACGTCAAGGGGCCCATATGGCCGAAATCTGGAGGTCCGGGCCCACTTTGGGATCGATTCGACCCTTGGTTCGAATCGATCAAGAAATCATCCAATCGAGCTGAAATTTGGTGTGAGCATTCTTCATCATGTGTTTAAGCCTCTGTGAAAATTTCATGGCATTTGGACTTGTGGATCTCGAGTTATGATCGATTCAAGTTCAAGCACTTGGCTGAAATGCATCTTCGACTCGATCACTTTTGATTTGGTTCCTTCGAATCGATCACTCCGACTCCAGGTGTTGGATTCGAAAATACGCCTGTTCGAATCGAGTATGCTATGCTGTATCTACTCGATTCGAAGTTATTCTTACTGGATGGATTCGAAGACCCTCTGCCTCGTTAGGTTCGAATAGAGGGCACGCTCGATGGAGTCGAAGGTGAGCTATATCTCCTGGATTCGAAGTAAGGCTACGCCTCCTGGATTCGAAGTAAGGCTACGCCTCCTGGATTCGAAGCTCCTTCTCTTTATGGATTCGAGGTGTAGAAAGCTCCAATGGATTCGAACTTAAGGTATCGTTCGAATCGATTCGAAGCACAGCCAACTACGATCGATTCGAACCAATACTATCTCGATGGTTTCGAACCAATGCTTGGTCCCGTTGGATTCGAACGAGAGCTTCTATGCTGATGGAGTCGAAGCAAGGCTATGACCCTGTGGATTCGAAGCAATGCTAAGGAGGATGGATCCGACCCCAGGTCCTTCCTCTTTCTAACTGCGATAACTTGGGCATACGAACTAGGATTGCTCCAAAACTTGGAACGTTGGCTCACACAGCTTTTCTAGTCATGTCTTATCAATTATGGCTCAATCCGATCTTGGGTAAAATTCATCGATATCTGGGGATATCCAGCGGTTACTCGATCCCGAGGATGCATAACCCATATTCTCTTTAGTTAGTTCCTTGGTATCTCGGCCTTGCCAAAAGGCGGGATAACATTTGCCCCCCAAAGTACATCTTGTGCACACATGACGTGCTTTGTAAAGACGCAGTTTCACGTCGTCCAATTGTCACATGTTCTGTTGAAAACGGTATTCTCTATAGCATTTCATATCGACCCTCTCCTGAACCAATGTGAAATTTGAGTTGTAACCATGTCCATCAGTTGGTCTAGGAAGTTCCTTCGTATTAATCCTCTCCTAAATCAATATAGAAGGTCGAAGGACCGGCATCGTATTGGTGAACTTAGAATTCAGTAGATACGAAACACTTGTTCGTATTGTAGTGGATGGAGTCGAACAAAGGCTTCGAATCAATGGAACTCACTAGTGATGGATTCGAACCGATGTAATGATGGACCTTGATTCGTATTGATGATAATTGAGGGGTACGAAGCGATCGTTCGTATTAGTAGGCCGTGCACTGTTGTGGTTCTATTAACACCTTGATCTGTTGGAATCGAATGTTCTCTAAGTCTTTCTAACATTTGTGCTTCGAATCGAATTTTGATGGACTCGAGGGAATCGATTCGAAGCGTGGCTTAGTACTAATGCATGCGGGAGTCTGAGTCGATTCTAACGCTCTGGCTTATGGATTCGGACCCGCCGCTTCGTATTGATTCGATGTCTTCACCCGTTGAAGCCGGTCACTCATACCGGGAGGCGAATCGCCACTGAGTTGTTATAAATACCGGGGTCCTATTCACTTTTCACTTTTTCTACTTTGGCTCTGTTTCTCTGCATCTTCGAATCGATCTAGCACTCACGTGAATCGAAGCCATCTGCCCTTCTTTGAATCGCAACAATCCCTTCTAGTTTCATCTCGTATTTAGGTAGGCGATTCGACTAAATACTTTAAGCTTCGGGCTTCGATGTAATTCCCTTTGCTTACGTTCGTATCGACCTGGATGGAATCGAGTCCAGGGATGAAAAAAGAAACGACTTCCTCGCATCGATCTTGGATGGTGGTTTTCGAATCGATCTCAGATAGCCAAATTTTTTGTGGCGTTCGCATCGATCTGTGGAGGTATGTTGATCGAATCGATCATTGGTGGTGAATCGATCGTATCGATTCGAAGCGATCGATACGAGGAGTTGTGGTATACTCACCTACGATCGATTCAAAGATTATACTACCATGATCGATACGAAGCTTCGTCCATTCGACACATGATTTTTCCAGAGATCGATTCGAAGGATAAACCATCTCAGCCTGAACTGCATCGATTCGGATTGTATCGGTTCGAATCGCCTTGACTCGAGTTTGTATCGATTCGAACCTGTACCGATTTGAAGGCACACCTTTAAGATCGATTCGAAGCTGTATGGACTCGAACCTTGATTTTTACGAACGAGCTTCCATGGATACGAGAACTTCACATGATTATTGGCATGACTCCGACGAGCTTCATCTTTGCATATTCTGACTAAATTTTTGTTGTGCATATTTGACTGCCTCTCAAGCTCGTCGATGGAACTGTAACTTTGAAAAATTAACCTGAACTAATCAATCATGGATTCTGAATAATATGTTTTAAGACGGTCAGCAATGACGGTCGCTCTAATTAGCTTCATAATTTCTGAAGCTCGCATCTTGTTCTCAGTTTTGTTGAATCTGTTAAGTAACGCACATCACTCGCACTGTACGACACATTCATACACTTCTCACTGGGGAATGCACGTGCTATTTATGAACTTAATGTTGCTTTTTGATGAGTTAGCTAATATGGAATCTTCGAGCTCCCTACAACAAGAGGTACAGAGCTCGACTCCTCCGGTGCTTGAGATTCCCGATATTCCTGCTGATGCAATCGATCCAGCTCCAGATGAATTGCCAGAGGCTATATTTATTGAGGACCCGGTTGATTCGGTTCAATCCAACATCTCTGAATCCTTATTAGGACGAATATGCTTAAAGCATAACATATCTCTGGACGATGTGTTATTACCTAATGTCGATGATAGACCGCACAATCCGCCTGATGGATATATGGCTTTTTATCGCCATGCTTGCGTGGCCGGAACTCTCCCTCCTTTCAATCAATATATCAGAGGGATGCTATCATATTTAGGAATCTCTCCTTCACAACTTCATCCCAACGGGCACGCGTTGCTGAACAGTGCCTTTGTCATATTTATGGACTGTCTCTTTTGCCCGCCAAGGCCCACCGAGATCAGACACATATTTAACTTTAAGAGTAGGGGTGATAGCCCGTCTTTTACATTTCTGGAGGCAGTTAGGAATTGCCAAGTTGTAGTTGGAGCTTGGACCCGACTGAGTTATTTTAAGAACGAGTGGTTCTACGTTCGGTGCCCTCCGGGTTTCGCTAGGCGATGGTTGTCTAGACGTAAGCGCCTTAACCTGTTTTCTTGACCAATAGCTCTTTGGTGTTAAAATTGACATTTCATTTCCTTTACAGCCATTATCTCCAGACCCGACGGAGGGCGTTTCAAAGGTATCGTCCGAAGTCTTCAAGAAGTTCCAAGCGAGTTGAGACATATTGACTCAGTGCTGAACGATTATAACTTAAGAATTCTTGGTTTGATCGACATCAATCAAAGTATAGTTGTCGAGGGATTGGCAAAGCCCGCCTCCAAGAAGGAAGATAAGAAGAAACCCAAGAAGAGAAAAGCGAAGAAGTCACTCGGAATCAGAATAATCGAGGCGAGTGACGAAGAAAGAACCCATACGGATTCAGAGCCAATGGCTGACCTCTCGGGAAACTTGGAGGAGTCGGGGGGAAGACGGAAAGGCAAGGCCGTCGTTTCCTAAAAACTTAAGTCTAAGGGGTGGAAATCTGTGGATGTGTCTCCTCCCATTTCCGGAGTTATGATTTCTGAGGCCGCCCCTTCTCATTCAAGAGACATTTTCAAAGGGCTTGACGATATTCCCATCCCAGATTATATATCGATTTCTCATAATCCTGGGTTGGAGGAATTTCAAGATGTCCTAAACATGAACGAGCCCTTTCCTTTAAGTGCGGTCAACACTTCCGGTCGGTTTGGGGGTTTACACATTTACACACACTTCCACAGCACTTCATGACTTTTGCATAGTAAACATTTGCTTTATGGGATCCTAACCCGTAATTCTTTCTTATCGCAGGTGAGATGTTAGGACATGGCTCTACTCTGGATAGGCTTCGGAATATGCGCCAATCTTCTCCATTTTACGATTCCCACAGGAGAGAAACAGATAGGGATCATGGGCGAAGCTATTCAAGTCAAGAACGTTATGATAGAGACAGAGATTACTCGCGTGGCCGTTCTGGCTATGATTACTCTGACAGAGACCGGGGATACCAGTACCGACCCCGATCTCGCTCTCCTCCGCCTCCCAGGGCCCCAGTAGATCTCCTAGGGCCATCTCATCAGCAGCTGCTGCCTTCTCAATCTTCTCGGCCTGATGCTCAGCGGCCAAGAATGGAACCGATAGCAGCTGCTATAATTAAACAAGCTCCGGCTGAGTTGACAAGCGAGGGAGCTGCTAAACTCGCCCAAATGAAAAATGACTACCCTGAAATTTGCATGGATGGCTATATATTCCCTCCTAACTTTAAAAGAATTCCTCCGGGCGCTGAGACCACTGCTCATAGTTATATCCACGACTTCTACGCTCAGTATAAGGAGTGGTACAAGGCAGCCGTGAAGGCTTCTAGAGTAGCTTTTGACCGGGCGAAGATCATTGCTGAACGTGATGCTGACATTGTCAAACAGAAACGCATCATTCAGGTTCTTCAATCTGAAGTGGAGACGTCCCGGAAGTCAGAGCTTGAAACACTTCAGAAACATGAAGATGTCGTGGCCAAACTGGCGAGGATGCAGCATGAACACTGCGCCATGGTAGAAGAGATGGGCCACCGCAACACCACCATTGCAGCTGAGCGAGACTTAGCCGTTAAAGAGCTGAATGAGCTTAAGGCCAAATTCACTGAAATGGTGAAGGAGAAGGACGATGCAAACGCCACTGCTCAAGAGGCTTGCGATCAAGCAGTATCTCTCAGGACCGAACTTGCTGCGGCGGCGGTTAAGGCTAAGTCTGTGGAAGTAGAAATTCAGGAAAAGATCTTGGAGGAGAGGTCTAGGCTAGATGCTGAGTTTGACGATCTCTTAGTCACGTATAACGCTAATGTGCTGGAACACAGAAATTTAGCGTGGCTGGGAGATGACTCCATGATCTTGTACAATGCCTGGACCCAGCTGGTGAATGAGAAAAGAGCAGCGCATCCAGATGGAACACTTGACGACTTTGAACTGGAGATGCGTTTGCTCACCGAGGATGAGAGGAAGATCCTTCATGAGGCGGTGATCTCTATGGCGAAAGAAAAGCTTGGCGTTCAATCTCTAGAGACAGGCGAAGGCTCAGGGATCGCGCATCACGGGACAAGTGTTGGAGCTGCAATTCCAACATTGCCCGAAACCACTGGTGCGGTAGATCCCCAGCCTGTTCCTGCCTATAATCCTGACCAACCATTATTATCTTCTGCCGAGGATTCTGCCCACGTTTCGGTCCAGACCAAGGAAGGTATTTGAACGCTTCTCGTAGTTTAGTTGTGAAGAACCTTAAGCAACACACTTGGCTAACAATCTCCGTTTTGTCGCATTTCAGTGACTGAAGTTATTGTTTCTGCGCCTCTTGCTCTATCAGTTCCACATCAAACACAAGAGGTTGTTTTTTCTGAAGCCATCACGACTTCTACCTTGATTGGCGAGGAGGGAGATGCAAATATGTTTTCTTTCAGCGCTCAAATGATTGAGGAGCTTCTCAACGAACCCATCGATCCCTCTGCCAACCCGTCCGATGCCGTGAGTGGGGCTGCTCCGGCCGTTAGTTCATCTATGCCAGCTATTGGCACATCCGATGTGGCCCAAGTATCTCGTGAGGACGACATTATTGCTGAGATTGATGCCGAGATGGCAGCAGGGAATGCTGGTATGAATCCGCCCGGGCCTGCCCCGTTAATGGTGATTTCACCGGGCGGTACTGTAGTGATTGAAACTGCTCCTGTTCCTCCTCCTGCTACCACTCCTATGCCTCCAGCTCGACCTCCTAGAAGAATTTCCGTCGCCTCCAGTTCTGAGGAAGACGTTGACATTATATCACTGCCGGAGGGCAAGCCCGAAAAGAGTAAGCAGTCGAGGAGAAAATCGGGCAGCGGATCTGGTGGAGCTACCCCGAAGAAGAAGATAAGGAAGAAGAAAGATTGAACTCTTTCTTCAAATCTCTGTTGCGTAGGGTAGCATTTTGTTGATTTTTCTATAGCCGTGTATAGATGTGGATTCGGCTCCCATTAGCAGAATTTTTCTTAAACACTTTGTAATCAGATTCTTTTTGTTGATAGTGGAAATGAAAATTTATTCCCTTTCTGTCTTCAACTTGTTATGTGTTATGGTTCTGCCCCCAGTATTGGGGATAACTGTGGGGTTGACGTATGTTTATACCCTGTCTCGCGCTCTGGGAGTACGGAGTTGAATAATGTTTATACTCCAGCTCGTGCTCTCGGAGTCCGGAGTTTGTCGATATTTATACCCAGCTCGCGCTCTTGGAGTACTCTGGGGTTCTAGGAAAACGTTTATACTCCGCCTCGCACTCTGGGAGTACGGAGTTAAGTAAAAGTTTGTACCCAGCTCGCGCTCTCGGAGTACTCTGGGATTTAGGAAAATGTTTGTACTCCGCCTCGCACTCTGGGAGTACGGAGTTGAATGAAAGTTTATACTCCGCCTCGCGCTCTGGGAGCACGGAGTTTAGTAAAATGTTTATACTCCGTCTCGCGCTCTGGGAGTACGGAGTTAGGAAAATGTTTATACTCCGCCTCGCACTCTGGGAGTATGGAGTTAAGTTAAATGTTTATACTCCGCCTCGCCCTCTGGGAGTACGGAGTTAAGTTAAATGTTTATACTCCGCCTCGCACTCTGGGAGTATGGAGTTAAGTTAAATGTTTATACTCCGCCTCGCACTCTGGGAGTACGGAGTTAAGAAAATGTTTATGCTTCTCCTCGAACTCTGGGAGTACGGAGTTAAGTGAAGGGTTGTCGTGTATCGACCCATTTTTTGGCCTGATGTGAGGGCTTGCCCCCGAGCTCGGGTTTCATTTAGTGAGTGGTTGATTGCTTCACAGCCACTCCCTACTTGAATAAATTCCACTGTGTGATGGAACTTAGCTCTTCGTGCATCGTGATGTTGTACATTGTATTTAATGAATCACAGCTCTGGCTCGAAGAGATGGCATTTTATTGCTGAAATAAGAAAATATGGCAAATCAGTTGCCTTATTACAAATTCTAATTTCGAAATGCAAAAGTAAATTACTGAATAAAAAACATAATGAAATAAATAAAGCCTGTCATATGTAGTAGCGACGGAGACTCTCGCTGTTCCAGGCTCTTGGTAAAACTAGACCGTCCACGGTTGATAGTTTGAATGTGCCATCCCCAAGTCTTTGTGTAATCACGTACGGTCCTTCCCAATTTGGTTTCATGTGCGAAGGAACCGGGTAGATTCTTTTGAGGACAAGATCACCGAGTTCAAAGGTTCGGGGGCGAACTTTGGTGTTATATAACCGGGCGACCCGACTTCGGTATGCGGCCGCTCTTAAATCAGCTTCTTCCCGTTTCTCCTCCAACAGATCCAAAGATTCAGCGAGTAATATAGCATTTGTTTTTGGATCGTAATAAGTTACGCGGTGAGAAAATACTTCTGTCTCAACTAGAATAACGGCCTCCGAGCCATAGGATAAGGAAAATGGGGTGTGTCCAGTTGCGGTCTTGTGAGTTGTTCGATAAGCCCATAATGCCATAGGAAGTTCATCGACCCATTTGCCCCCAGCCTTTTCTAGTCGTTTCTTTAAGATGGATTTGATAACTTTGTTAACAGCTTCGACCTGACCGTTTACTTGTGGATGTGCGACTGCAGAGAACTTTTTATGAATATGAAATCGTTGGCAGAAATTCTTGAACTCCGAACTTTCGAATTGGGTCCCATTATCGGTGATGATGGTATGCGGGAGTCCAAATCGGCAAATGATATTGCGGACTACAAAGTTTATTACTTTCTTTGACGTAATCGTTGCGAGAGCTTCGGCCTCGGCCCATTTCGTGAAGTAGTCAACTGCGACGATGGCATACTTCGCACCACCTCTTGCCAGAGGTAAAGCGCCGATGATATCGATACCCCACATAGCGAACGGCCAGGGACTGACCATTTGAGTTATCTCGGTAGGTGGGGCTCTTGGAATTCGAGCGTGTTTCTAGCACTTGTCGCACTTTCTGGCATAATTGGCTGCATCTTGGTTCACTGTCGGCCAGTAATATCCATATCGGAGTATTTTCTTAGCAAGCGCTTGTCCACCGGTGTGATCGCCACATTCTCCCTCGTGCACATCATGTAACACTCGTTTGACTTCGTCATGAGCGATACACCGGAGGAGTGGAACAGAATAACCTTTTCTATACATGATCTCGTCCTGAATGATGAACCGCGAAGCTTTTCGTAGAACTTGCCTTTTCTCATTTCGGTGCTCAGGCAATATCCCATTCTCAATATAATTTTGATACGGAGTCATCCATGATTCTCTGCTGGGAGAGGTTTCCAACACATCATTCGTTTTTATTTGATCGATGCTTGGGAAGGACAAAGTTTCGACCGGGACAAGTCCCATTTGCTGTGCTTCACCTGTGCTGGCCAACTTTGCCAATGAATCGGCCTTTTGATTACGATCTCGTGGTATATAGTAAATGGCATAATAATCAAACTGATCCAGTGCTTCCTGAACTCGGGCTAGATAAGCAGCTAACCTTCGATCTCTTGCTTGATATTCTCCCCGTACCTGGCACACAACCAACTGTGAATCACAATAAATTTCTATAGCGATAATTCTCAGATCTCTGGCAAGCTTTAACCCAGTCAATAGAGCTTCATATTCGGCTTCATTGTTGGTTGCGTGAAAATCAAACTTCAAAGCATAGCATATGGATCGACCTTCAGGGGTTTCTAGTACAACACCAGCGCCCGAACACCGATCGTTTGATGCACCGTTTGTATAAAGTTTCCAGACATATTCAGGAGACTCGCTGGTTTCGGGTAAGTCGTCTGGAACAGTAAATTCAGCTATGAAGTCAGCTAGGACTTGCCCTTGAATGGCTCTCTGCGGAGCATAAGTAATGTCAAATTGACTCAGTTCGATATTCCACTTGAGTAACCTTCCAGACGTCTCAGGCCGCGTGAGGACCTGTCGTAACGGCTGATCGGTATACACAGTGAGCGGATGAGCTTGGAAATAAGGACGAAGCTTTCTTGAGGCAATGACCAAGCAATAAGCCAGTTTCTCCAACCTGGGGTATTTCTTTCAGCTCCGGTCAATCGTTTACTAACATAATAGACCGGTTTCTGCACTCGATCCTCTTCTCGGACCAGAGCAGCACTGATCGCATGCTCTGATACCGCCAGATAAAGGTATAATTGTTCGTGATCAATTGGTTTCGACAAGATCGGTGGCGTAGAGAGATGCTGAACCAGCGATCGGAATGCGCCTTCACATTCCATGGTCCATTCAAAGTTTCGTTTTCCTTTCCGGATTAGATCAAAGAAAGGAATGCATTTATCAGTGGATTTAGAAATGAACCTGCTTAGCGCTGCTACCTTCCCGTTGAGACTCTGGACTTGCTTTATGGTCCTTGGAGTTTGCAAATTCCTTATTGCCCAGATCTTTTCGGGGTTTGCCTCTATCCCACGAGCGTTGACGATGAAACCGAGAAACTTTCCGGATGCGACGCCAAAGTGGCACTTTAACGGGTTAAGCTTCATTCCATATTCACGTAGGATGCGGAACATTGAATCTAAATCCCTGACGTGATCTGTGGAAAATCGGGACTTAACTAACATGTCATCCACATAAACTTCCATGGTCTTCCCGATCTGATCAGCGAACATTCGATTAACCAAGCGTTGGTAAGTTGCTCCGGCATTCTTTAAACCAAAAGGCATGACTCTGTAACAGTAGAGTCCCAGATCGGTCACGAAACTGGTATGTTCTTGATCGGGTAGATGCATGGGTATTTGATTATAACCGGAATAAGCATCCATGAAGGATAACAATTCATGGCCTGCAGTCGAGTCTACGAGTTGGTCAATTCGAGGAAGTTGAAAACTATATTTTGGACAAGCTTTGTTTAAGTCGGAGTAGTCGACACAAGTTCTCCATTTCCCATTCGGTTTTCGAACCATTACCGGATTTGACACCCACTCTGGGCATAGAGCATCTCGGATGAAACCATTTGATTGCAACTTGTCAATTTCTTCTTTAAGGGCGGCAGATCTCTCTGGATCCATACCACGCCTCTTTTGCTTGACCGGAACATGTCGCGGATCAATATTCAAGGAGTGACTTGAAATGCTCGGTGATATTTCGCACATGTCAGAGTGCGTCCAGGCAAAGACATCGAGATTCGCTTGAAGAAATTCAACCAATTCCTGTTGTATCTGTTTTCCCAGTTGAGATCCAACTTTTAGTACTTTCGAGTCGTCATCCTCACTGATTGGGACGTCCACAGTCAGTTCGGCTGGAGACGCTTGATTCTCTTTGACTTCATCTTTATCTTCGTTATCTCTAGGGTCAAGATCTTTAAGGAATTGGTATTGGTGCCCGGGCCGGGGCCCGGGCGCTAGTTGTCAATTATCAGTAAAACGGACGCAGAGAGATTCCACTACGCCTTTTCCTTTCTCCTTCTTCTGTGCTTCACGCAACTCAGCAACATAACAGGCTCTTCCTGCTGCTTGATCTCCTTGAACGATTCCTATACCATGGTCAGTTGGGAATTTTAAAGTCAAACACCACGGGGCAATGGCTGCCCTGAATTCAGCAAGGGCTGGTCGACCCAGGAATGCATTGTACGGTGAAGCGATGTCAAGAACAACGAATTGCAGCAGTCGGACTCTTCTGCGTTCTCCAATCCCCAGTTCCACTGGTAGTTCCACTATCCCAGTAGGTATTGTTGCACTCCCATTGAAGCCATGAACTCGAGATTGGCAGGGTTTCAAGTCTTTTGCTTCCATCTTCATTAAATCGTAAGCTCGTTTGAATAGAATGTTTACAGAACTCCCACTGTCAACCAGGATCCTCTTCATCCAAGCAGGACCAACTTGGGCAGATATGACCAGTGGGTCAATTGTTGGAGCTTCGATTTTGTCAGCATCTCTGCTTCTGAATATGATATCGTCAGACATCGTTTTTTGTTGCTTAGCCGGGGTTCCATCCTCACAATTACTGCAGCATTCGAAGCTCGCATGCCTGATAGAACTAGCATACGACTCCATTTCCCTCCAGCTCCTGTCCGCTGGATGAGGACCACCACTTATGGTATTGATAACTAGCCTCCCGCCTGTACGAGCGGGTTCCTCTTGTCTATCTTGGTCTTGCGCACGGTTTGGGTTTGATGGGCCCGCACCACCAGACTGCGGTGCCCGTACAAATTGATCTAACTTTCTCTCCCTGATCAACTTTTCTATGAGATCTTGCAAATGGCGACAGTCGTTAGTATTGTGGCCATAACTCTCATGAAACCTACAAAACTTTCCTGTCTGAATCTGCCTCTCCGATGACCGCTTCGGAGCGGGTTTCTTATACTGTTCAGTGTTGCAAGTTTGTAGGTACACATTTTCCAGCGATGTGTTTAATGGTGTATAACTTTCGAACATCGGAGCCCTACGCCATGGGCTTGGATTCAGATCTCTCTTCTTATTTTGACCATTGCTACCTCTTGGCTGAGTTTGTTTGTTCTGTATGTTTAACTGAACTTTTCCGGAATTGTCACCGGACTGTTTAACTGCTACATTGCTTTGTATTCCCTCATTTCCGGGCTTCGCATCGTCCTGCTTCCTAGACTGTTTCGCGTCCTCTTACCGTAAGAATTGAGCGGCTTTGGAGTAGAAACGGTCCAACGATGCGGGTGGCTTTCCGGCTAACCAGTTTCCAAATTCAGAATCGGGATGAATTCCCTTTGTCAAGGCCATTAAAATTGAGTTGTCGTTGGGATTACTAATTTCCACACACGCCGCATGGAATCTCTCCAAGTAACGCCTTAGTGTTTCCCCACGAGCTTGGGTAACACTGGACAGGGTGTTAACATCTTTGGGTCTAGCGACATGCATGCGAAATTGTTCAACAAATTTCTTAGCCAGTTGGTCAAATGAAGAGATAGATCTTGGAGGTAATCTTGTAAACCACATTGTTGCAATTCCTCCCAGTGAGATGGGGAAACTTCGACATTTCACTGCATCATCGGCCCTTGCGGCACTCATTGACCATTCATATTTTAATATGTGCTGGTTGGGATCAGAATTTCCTTCGTACATAGGGAGAGTTAGCATTCTGAATCGCCGAGGAGGTTCAGCGTATAGTATTTCGTCCGTGAAAGGAGTATGACTTCGAGAAATCCCCCAATCGTCGTTGGTAAGACCTTGGCTTTCACGGATCATCTGACGTATCATAGTCGAGATATCTGGCATTGCTATATTTTGAGCATGCTGAGCTAAGGTGTGGTCGGGTTCCACAGTGCGAGTTTGGACCGGGCGCTGTCGACGGTCCAAGTTTCGCCTCCTTGGCTCAGCATCTTCTGGGCCGTATGGTTCAGAAGTACGTCCCTGCTGTTGATTGCTTGAATCTGGAAGATGTCGGGTATCAACCCTTGTTTCTACCGTGGCAGCTGTGACATGATTGTCCGTAGTATATTGTAGAGTACGACCACCTCGTGCTGATGGCCCGGCTTGGAAGCTGGTTGACGGTCCTACCCTCAACTGTCCGACAGTTAGGGCGGGTTGATATCCAGCAACTTGAGCATGACTTCCGTCCAATCGGGGACGGGTAGATCTATGATGATAGTCAGATGAGGCAGAACTTTCAGTGGATGAGCGGGAAACATCATCCCTTCTGGACCTCCTACGGCCCTAGCGGTTCAGTTGGTTTGTCAATTCAATATTAGCACGCAACTG
Organism: Allium fistulosum; assembly: GCA_030737815.1. Classification (NCBI taxonomy): domain Eukaryota; kingdom Viridiplantae; phylum Streptophyta; class Magnoliopsida; order Asparagales; family Amaryllidaceae; genus Allium; species Allium fistulosum. Next base: position 699,672,006 of record CM060904.1, read on the forward strand.
TTCGGCCAATTGTTGCCGACTTTGAGTCAACTCTTGAAGCAACACCTGGAATTCTTGTCTAGTGACTGCCCCAGACGGATCTGAGTGGGCAGTGTTGTCTTGGTTGGATGGCTGCTGTTGAGCAGGATTCTGTCCATCCCTACCTTCTTGTCCAGCAGCTGTAGAAGTGGTTCTCGTGCTAACCATTTTGAATGATGAATCCTTTTCCTAGACTTTATGCAAATCTGAATAGAATGGAAGGATGATGAATTAGAGATCTGGATCTTCCTCTTGGATTTGTGCAATCCGGTATCGATGGTAGATCCAAGGAGCAGGAGAAAAAAGCTGGTTTTTTTCTCAGTGAAAGCACCAAAGTGTTTGTACCAAAAATGGGCACAACACTCTTCGAAAGTTTTTGAAGAGATAAAAGTGAAGAATGAAAATTAAAACTGTGGATTATCTAACAATTTAGAGTGGTTCGGCGTTTTGCCTACGTCCACTATGAAATTTGATGATTTTATTGCTCGATACTTGAAGGTTACAGTAGTTTATAATGTAATACAACTAAATTTAAATGCTAAGTATCAATCTAAAGCAGCGGCGGTGTTCTGGAGTAGATCTGGCAGAATCTGGGCGCTCTTCAGTACTTAGAATTATCCGACCCCTTTTCTGAATGACCAGGGCCTCTATTTATAGGTGTAGGAGGCTGATATTTTGCCTAAAATGAGGGGAGACCAGTTCTGGTACGTCAAGGGGCCCACATGGCCGAAATCTGGAGGTCCGGGCCCACTTTGGGATCGATTCGACCCTTGGTTCGAATCGATCAAGAAATCATCCAATCGAGCTGAAATTTGGTGTGAGCATTCTTCATCATGTGTTTAAGCCTCTGTGAAAATTTCATGGCATTTGGACTTGTGGATCTCGAGTTATGATCGATTCAAGTTCAAGCACTTGGCTGAAATGCATCTTCGACTCGATCACTTTTGATTTGGTTCCTTCGAATCGATCACTCCGACTCCAGGTGTTGGATTCGAAAATACGCCTGTTCGAATCGAGTATGCTATGCTGTATCTACTCGATTCGAAGTTATTCTTACTGGATGGATTCGAAGACCCTCTGCCTCGTTGGGTTCGAATAGAGGGCACACTCGATGGAGTCGAAGGTGAGCTATATCTCCTGGATTCGAAGTAAGGCTACGCCTCCTGGATTCGAAGTAAGGCTACGCCTCCTGGATTCGAAGCTCCTTCTCTTTATGGATTCGAGGTGTAGAAAGCTCCAATGGATTCGAACTTAAGGTATCGTTCGAATCGATTCGAAGCACAGCCAACTACGATCGATTCGAACCAATACTATCTCGATGGTTTCGAACCAATGCTTGGTCCCGTTGGATTCGAACGAGAGCTTCTATGCTGATGGAGTCGAAGCAAGGCTATGACCCTGTGGATTCGAAGCAATGCTAAGGAGGATGGATCCGACCCCAGGTCCTTCCTCTTTCTAACTGCGATAACTTGGGCATACGAACTAGGATTGCTCCGAAACTTGGAACGTTGGCTCACACAGCTTTTCTAGTCATGTCTTATCAATTATGGCTCAATCCGGTCTTGGGTAAAATTCATCGATATCTGGGGATATCCAGCGGTTACTCGATCCCGAGGATGCATAACCCATATTCTCTTTAGTTAGTTCCTTGGTATCTCGGCCTTGCCAAAAGGCGGGATAACAATGGTATAGTCTGCGACCCATGAAATCTGAAACAAAAAGAAGAATGGAGTTAACACTTAAACTCTGAAGTTTAACTCAATGCACAAACCTATATCCATGATTTTAAAGTGGAGTGTGTAGCGTCAATGACTCCATATACTCTACTGATTGTACCAGCATGATTTCAAAGTTAGAGTTCTTTCATCCTTGCTTATGAAAGCACTTGACGATATGTTGATATCCGAGCCGATCTCGCCTATAATTTCACCAATTGAGAAATCCCAAAATTCATTCAAGTTAATGCAGACGTCTCCAAGAATATCGAAATGTGATGTATCTTCAACAGGGGTTTCAACAGCTTGGCCCCTAATTGATTGGGGAATTTTTGTAGTTAGTTATTCTTGAGGAGAACTGGAAAGCCCAGGACTCAACTCCTTGGTAGTCAGCAATTTCAGAGAAGGTAGGATGGGAATATCGGGGCTCATCTCCAGCGATTCACCATAGGATTCATCACCTTCCTTAGTGGCATGAAAGTCACTATCGTCGTCGTTATCTGAGGCCTCTTCCTCCTCCTCCATGACCATCTTTTGTTTCCCTTCTCTCCTTTGAAATGGTTCATCTTCTTCCTCTAGGATCATAGATAGTACATGCCTCATCCTTACCCCCCGAAATATCTTCTCCGAAAGATAAATCTACATTGGTTTCAAGAAATTCATCGGGTTGAACGTCACTAGATGAGTCGATGATCTTCCCCTGAATATCCTCGTTGGAGTTACGAGTAAGGGCAGAAGAATGAGTGTGCATCTTAGAGCCACTCGAAGTTAAAGGCTCTTCCGCTAAAGCGAATCTCGTAGGGAGTAATAAGCCAAACCTTTGAAGGTCCTCATTTGTCAAAAGGAACTCAACTGCGTGCTCAGAAGCTCTCACAGCCATCAAGAGTTCGAGCATTGCCTTCAATTCACGATTTCGTTACCACCTTGGGATAGCTGCAATAAAACATGTAGAAGGTTAAAGATGTGAAACATCCTAGAGTGGGGTAGGAGCCAAGAAATGTAGGCTTACTTCCTGATATCCAGAGATGATTGAAGCCCTTTGGACACTGAACGAAGAAATATTCATTTTTGAAAGCTGAGCGTTTGTTGTGAAGATCTCCTATCATCTTGCATCCCCTTTAGGCTTCCATAATTATGAAGGATGGGTAACCTCGCCTCCTCTTGAACAATAGGAGGATTGCTAGCTCATTGATTCTTGGAGACCGCCCAAGCCTGATCATGAATAGGATATATAACAAACTTAGTACCGCATAACCATTGGGATGAACTTGGAATGGTGCAAGTCCTAGTTCCTGAGGCACCACCATCAAGAATCTATTGAACAGTGGTATGGAGCACATGTACCTGTTGCATGCAGTGAAACCTTCTGGAGTACTATGTGCAAACTCGCCTCGAGTAGGTAATTGAACATCACTCTCTAGAATGTCATGCTGCATGCATATATTTCTAAGCGATCTTGCTGACAGAATTAAAGGCACTTGTTCTAGAGAATCAATTAGGATTCTTTTCGTAGTAGGCAACTGATTGATCACAAGATCGACAAGAACCAGCTGGCCATAAAATTCAGAGGAAACATGTTGACTTGAACCTGTAGGAATAGCCGGAAGAATTGGAGCAGTTAACGATTAAGCTTCTGAAGGTGTGGATGTTCCTTCCTAGATTCTTGGCGGGATGACCGACTTTGTCATTCTAGACAACAAAACTCATTGATCACAGTCAGGTACACTTTATTTCTAATAGTACCTGTGTGATCAATGCTTGGAATTCAAAGGAAGTCAGCGTGTGCCGACTAATCAGATTCGAAGTGTTGATTGAGGCAAGCGCGGTGTGTTATCTATACGGAATGAATCAAGTGTCTCGAATGCCATGGATGGACCATCCTGTGTAGATAGCTCGCTCATACTAACAAAATGATCTGCATCATCCTTTGAAATTTTCTTTCTATACTTACCCGTTATCGATTGACAATAGATAATAGATCTGTTCTCCAGAGCAATGCAGAAAGCCTTTTCTTTTCAAGATCACTGGCAATTAGAAAATGAAAAGGCATTGCGGTGCAACTCCCCTATATGTCCAAGTCCCATGTGGATCATCGTATTGGAATTTATTCGACGATCAGTGCTTAGCCAATTTCATGAAAGAAGATAGTTGATGCCGGAGAATACAAATGTCCCCGAAACCATGCGTATTCGACCTGGGCAAAGCTTAGCTTCACCACCAATCCAATACATGCTCGAACTTAACCATCCTTACCCAAATTAAAGTCCATTGAGACCTGATTATTGATATTGCAACCACTATCTCACTATCAACTCAAATCCAACCTTCTAATTCAAACAAAAGGGTAACTCGCCCTAGGGTTTTGAAATGAATCAGGTTTGAAAGTTGAAGGTCAAGAACTCAAAGGTGGTAACTTTGGTGAGTGGCGACAATCAGGCTAAAGCAGCGTCGGATTGTGGTGGCTTGGGACTTGATCGGCGGTGGCAGTAGAAGGAGCTTGACTCGGCTAAAAGATGAGAAAGCTCTAGTCGATTGGAAGCAAGTGAAGACTCTGATGGAATATGGAAAAACTAGAGCAAGTGAACAGGAAGGCTCGACTACAACAACTCAAGTAGAAAAAGTTGGAACAAAACATTTTAAGTCTATAACTCTGTACTGAGTTATAAGGATAACTTGATACCGAGTTATCCATCTTTGACTAGGTCAATTCAAAATTGGCATAGAGATCCTACCAAATTAAAGTACCACGTAATCTCTGGAATGAAGATTACATCATCAACGCAGGAATTTGGAATATAAAATTGAAATTAGAACAAATAGCTAATCAGAAATTACCCAAGTAAAAGCAACGTCTCAAGACGACATTCAAACGATCAACTAGACTTCATAGGCTAACAATTCAGAATATATCTCATTCCAGTGCACATTTTGTTACCAACAAAAGCGTACTTTGGGGGCAAATGTTAAATAGGTTTTTAACCAGGAAGAATTCAACGGACAGTAGAACGTTTGAGACAAAGATAGAACGACTCAAAACCTAGAGGGTAGACCCAATGGACTAAAGAAATAAGTCATGAAAAGTTGAACCATTATGGAGCTAAGTCCATAACTCAGCACCGAGTTATGGCCTTACGGTGCTTTATAGTTGGAAGATCCAACTTTGTACAAGCCATCCTCTAACGATTATATGCGCACCCAATCAATTCATAGAATTCAGATGACTTATCTCAAGAATCGAAGAGTCGGCTCCAGTAAACTGCAGAACAAGCCAAGTAATGAAGGAACAATGATCAAAACGAACCATCAACCTACGAAAACACAAGGGGTACTACAAAATGAAGTAAAAAAGATGATTCAAGTGAAGAAAAAATTTCCCCCTAAGGGGATAACTTGTACCAAGTTATAGGTATAACTCGGTACTGAGTTATCACTTTAACTCGTGGCCTATCTAACTTTTTCGCACTATATTAGGCGGATGTTCAGACCTCCTTAGCAGTAGGCTTCTAATTCAATATGACTACTACCCGCATAAATACAAACCATAGAGAAACCAAACCAGGTTCGGGTTTCTACCATCACTACACATAAGCTCTGTCTCTTCTTCATCTCCTTCCTCTACACAATAGTCACTAAGGATGCTACTTTAGTCAATTCTAGGACTTATAATCAGTCTAACCCCTGTGCTTGTGACTTATTCTCCCTCAAAAATTTGTAATCTCTAGCAAACTCTATCAAATCTATAAGAAACAAAGCTATAAAGTGGACGCAGTCCAAAGATTGCCGAACCACTATAAAATTCTATGTCTCTCTTTCTTATTGCTATTTATTTTCTTTTACTGTTACAATTATCTGCTTGATCTAGGTCTCACGGGTTCCATAACCTATTATTGGGTGTTGATCCATTTTTTGTGCTAACAATGTCCATCGAACGACTATAGTTAGGTCAAGTGGAAGCATTGGAAGTTAAACACTATTCAAAAGAGGATTCATCTCCTCACTTATGGGCTTAGTATCACGGTCAACTAAATTTAACTCAAAGTCAAAGTTTTTGACCAGAGCATTTTAGTTAATAATAATTTTTACTAATGAACCATGGACTTTGTGTTTGGACTACAGAGTTGAATATGAATGATATTGGAATTTTGACCATTATCAAATTTCATAAGTCTAAAGTGACATAGATTGACGAAGAGAATTTATATAAATAATTGTCACAATTGAATAATGCTTAATAGAGTAAAATTAAGTTTTACCGAAAGCAAACAAGCGATAGATTTGGTCATAATGTCACTCCACCTACTAAGTGACATGTCAAAGTTAATATTTGAATAGTCTGGTATTAATCATTGACCAAATTTACACCTATAGGTCACACAATGGAAACGATGTATACTCCATTTATCACCTGATTTAATTAATTGTAGCCATTAAATTAATTAAATATTTATGAAATATTAGTTACAAAATTTTGTATTTGATGCATTGAACAATGTTAGACAATGTATTTATATTAGTTATAAATATAATAATTGATATCGGTACACGTTTAAATTTAGATTTCAATGCAACTGGCATTGTTCGAGTTGGAATTGGCTTTAAGGCCCATATAGGGCATGCAAATTTCGACCAAAATACTTGGATAGGCCAGCCAAATGTTGGAAAAAGAGTGAAGCTTTTGAATGTTTAAAAGAGTGGAATTGGTTAGAGAGAGATAATGATAAGATCCATTTTTCTCTCCATTTGATTTCATATTTATGTGCCTTTCTCTACACCATTCTTTTTTATACTTCTTCTCTCTTCTCCCTCTGCAAATTTTGATCAGCAAACCCCATGAACTTGGAATTTGATTCAAGGAGCCATTTCATCATTTCAAAGTTAGATATCTAGGCATTGGTGAAAGGTATTCAACATGTTTACTAATTCATTTAATATCATTCTCTATTGTTGTAATATATTGTAAGTTATTAGGTTATATTACATGTTTAATGTATCCATGTTCTTTTACATATTAAATGGTTGAAAATATTCATGCATCTACATCTATGTTAATTAAAAAAATTATTCACAAATTATCATTAAACTCATGGCCTAAAATTTAAAAAAACATTTTTTTAATTATATATATATGATTTTACTAATTAATATATTATATCTTAAAGATAAAATTCATACAATAAACATTTTAAAATTTATAAAATTTTGTTTTTGTACAATATTAATTTAGCTGCAGAGATTGTTCAATTTTAATGTATTTTATATTTAATTAATGATATAACTTATATTTAACTAAAAATTGATTATGTTTATATATATATACATATATTAATATAGTTTAAAATCAATTATAAAATTTTACATAAAAATATTACATAATTTTTAGATCTCATAAACAATTTTTATATTTTAGTTAATTTAATTAATACGGTTTTAAAATTATTCAATAATTATTTAATAAAAAAATCATTTTTAAATCGAAAAAAAAATTAACTTGATTTTTTTGCCATGCCTTAAAATTAGGAATTGTTAAAAATTATATATATATATATATATATGTGTGTGTGTGTGTGTGTGTGTGCACATATGTATACAGATTTATAAATATTTAAAATTAAATATCACTGATGGAGTGGCAGTTGTTCAAGAATATATTAATTACTGTTGTAAGAATAACATAACTTGTGCGATTTTAAAACTTGATTTTGCTAAAGCTTTTGATTCAGTAGATAGCGATTTTCTTGTAGATATTTTTCATGCTAGAGGTTTTAGCCATAGATGGATCTATTGGATTTTGACTTTGCTTAGAACTAGAAACTCTAGTATTATGGTTAACGGTATCTTAGGTAATAGAATTCAATCTAAGAGAGGTTTAAGGCAAGGGGATCCCTTATCGCCTTTATTATTTAACTTAGCTGCTGATGTTTTTGCTAAAATTATTAAAAGAACAGTGGATAATGGATCTCTTGGACGTGTATGTAATGAAATTTCGCGTAATGGTTTATCGGTTCTTCAATTTGCTGATGATACCTTACTTTTTTCTTCCCATCTTCCTAGACACATCATTACCCTTAAGTTTATCCTTTATAGTTTTGAACTTTTATCTGGTTTAAGAATAAATTTTGACAAAAGTTCCGTGTTAGTTTTAAATGATTTTGATAAAGTTGAAAACTTAGTTGCTAATACTCTTAATTGCAAAACTATGAACTTTCCTTTTGACTACCTCGGTTTTGTGATTAGACCCACCAAACTCAAACATGATGACTGGATTATTATCATTGATAAAATTAAAAACAAGATTTCTAGCTGGAATGGGAGATTTCTATCTAGGCAAGGTAGACTAGTTTTAATAAATTCGGTTTTATCAGCTATTCCGATTTATTGGATGTCCATGCATTTGTTCCCGGATTGGGTTATTGATAAAATTGATAGGATTAGAAGAGATTTCTTATGGAGTGGAGAAAATTCAAATAATAATATTAAGTGTCTTGTAAATTGGGAAACCGTCTGTAAGGCCAAAAAGGAAGGTGGATTAGGTGTTATTAATTTGCGTAATATGAATTTGTCTCTGTTAGGTAAATGGCTTTGGAAGTTCAATGATATAAATGATAACGCTATTTGGAAAGAGATCATTTCTAAATATTACTATAATGGAAATAGCAATTTATATCAAATTGCTTCTCCAGCCACTCATATTATATCTAACTTTTGGAAAAACATTTTAAAATGTAATGAGATATTTAATTTAGGAATAAATATAATTGTTCACTCTGGTAATCGCACTTCGTTTTGGCATGACCGTTGGATTTTGATCATGCCTCTTAAGATAGAATTTAAGGATCTGTATGAAATTTGTAACTTTAAGTATGCTTTAATCAATGAAGTTTATTCTCCAGAAAATGATCCTCCTTGGAATTTCAGTTTTAACAGAATTTTAGTTGATTCTACTTTTAGACAACTTTCTTTGCTTTATGCCAGATTAAATCTTTATAATATTGATAATGATAATGATTTTATTAGTTGGGAATGGGATAAAAGTAAGAAATATACTTCTAATTCTTTCTACAGATTCATTAATTTTTCAGGTACCATAAATAACTCATTTAAATATATGTGGAAATCTAATGCTCCTCCCAAATCCAAAATTCACATGTGGTTAATTCTTCATGGAAAACTTAATACAATCGAATTTTTAAAAAGAAAAAATATTCAAAATGATAATAAATGTTATTTTTGTAATCTGCATCTTGAGGACATTAATCATATATACTATAATTACATGGATTCTAATTACATTCTAATCAATACTCTTAAAAATTTTAACTTTAATATAACAACTAAAATTTTGGATTGTGAATTTTACTGGAATAATTATAGATTCAAGTTCAAAAAGAATATTAGATTTTTACTAGACACTTTATTCATTATTATTAGTTGGTTTATTTGGTTTGAAAGAAATCAAAGAATTTTCAATAATAATAATTGTCATTTTAACAAATTGATTTTTACAATCTCTTCATTTTGTTTTAATTGGATCTCTAACCCCAAATATAAATTAGCCAAAAATATCCTTTTCAAAAGATATCTTAACAAGGTTAATCATAATATGAATTATTTTAAACACAACAATAATTTTTTTAACACTAATAATAGTATTATTAATATTTTCTCTAGTTTAGATGATGATTTCACTTCTAATCATAACTTACTCATGATTAAAGGTTCATAAGATTGATTAGTCTCAATATTTGTACCAGTCTCTGTTTGGTTTTGGTTTTTAAGTTTTTTTTATTTATAATGTTATTGTCCAGTTAGTCTTATTTAGGTTTTTATTTCCCTCCTTATTAATACATATATATATATTTACTATATAAATATACATATATATGTATCATTCTAATTTTTTCTTTAGTCATTTTCCAGTTACAGGTATGGGAGATAGGATATCAGATTCATTTTGCAGGTTTTCATATCTTCAGATTGCTGGACACCAGATGGTAGATAGGCCAGTAGAGCAGAGTTCTTCATTCAGGACTACTAGCAGTTTTCTCCTCAGATTTAGGTTTATGCTATCTTCATTATGGAGTACTTTTTTCAGGAGGATATATTCTTCAGTTTGGTACCCCTTTCTCTTGATCGGAGGCTTCAGAGCGGTTTCTCTTTTCAGCAGATCCACTTCAGAGCAGATGCTTATTCACCTCTCCTGATTCAGTTGGTTGGAGCTTCCTCATTAGTTTGGGACGTCATCCAGTAGTTTTTGTTTTTTCCTCTAGTTTTTTTAGGTACTTCTAACACCTTAATATCGGGTGGTGGCCATGCCGGAGCTCGATATCGGGGTGTGATGGGTGGTGGCCTTGCCGGAACTCATCTTAGGAGTACTTGAGATTTGATATATATGTATTTGGTTTTTGTTACCTGCCAGGCATGTTGGCAGCACTTTATATTCGTGTTATATATATATTCGCATGTGTGCTCTCCTCTATTCGTAGAGGATCACACATTTTTCTCAAAAAATATTTAAAATTAAATATGAAAAAAAAATTGTACACAGCTTTGCAGCATCAATTCAAATAATTTTTTTTAATTATTTTATATCAATTGTTAAATGATCTGTTATTTAACATAATTTTTTTTTTCAATTTTAAAATATTATATACAAATTATCATAATTATTATTTCTACATATTTGTGTGTCTGTGTGTGTATGATCATATTTTACATAAGCATAATTTTACATAAATATATATAATTTTGGATGCACATAAATATATATGTATGTGTATATATTCATTTAGACAGCCCATAGAATACTGAAGGGGCTAACATGTCCGTTGTAGTTTAATTCTTAGCACCTATACATGAGCATGTCAAACCATGTACATTTTATTATGTTACACATGCACGTGCACACATATATGTACATGATACACATATTAAATATAATACAAAATGATATAAAATAGAACTTTAATAAAATTAAATAAAGTAATGTTTTTATTTAATGTAAATTTTGAAAAGTTCTAAATCAATTAGACTTTATAGGCCTAATAAAGATCCAAAATGGTTAAATTTGAAATTCACTCATTTCTTCCGTTGCGGTTGGTCCAGTTCCAACAATGATATCAGAGCCCATAGCTTATGTGGTCCAAATTTGTCACATTAGTACTAACTAATAATACTTACAAACCAGTTAGTAGGATGTTTGAGAAAGGTAGTGTCTAGGTTGGATTGTTAGGTAATCAAGTACCATGTTCTACTTGGCTACCGGCCTAACCTGAATAGTTATATGAGCCAAAAGGTTTGCCCCGAAAAGGAAAAGTCCAGTTTGAATCGGGCCTTAGGCTAATTGCAAATAGTTTTAAAATTAAAATAAAATTTTAAAATTTAAAAGTTAAATTTAAAATAAGAAAATTATTATAAATGTAATAATCTAGATTTCCAAATGGTTTTGAAAATTAAAATAAAATTTTTAATTTAAAAGTTGAATTTAAAATAAAACACATATTATAAAAGTTAAAATATAATTTTTCAAATTTTTTTAATTTTTATAAATTAATTTCAAAAAGATTATTTATTAACAAGATTAATGAATTAATTGAATAAGTTACTTAATTAAATATATATACATGTATAATGTATATAATGATATATGTTTTGTTATCTTGAATTGTTTAAGACAATATGAGTATACATGTGTGTACGAAAGAATCTTTGAATTTTTTTAATTAAATAAATCAACTAAAGGTTAATTAATAAACTAAAATACATATATATATATATGTGTGTGTGTGTGTGTGTGCGCGCGCGTGCGCGTGCATGTGTGTATTACTATAAAGGTTATAATGTGCATATATTTAATATAATATATTATAATTGAATAATATAACAATTAATTAAAGTATTAATTAACTAAACAAATTATTATTATTTAATTAATATAATATTATACATAAGACTATTGTATAAGTAGATCAAATTATAAAAGATACATAATAAAACTTATATAATATAAATGTATAATAGAAGGTAGAATAGTAAGAAATCCAAAACAGACTTAAGGAATAAAATACATAAATAGTAGAGGACAACATTTATATTAAAAATTCGTAATATGAAATATATTTAACTAAGTAATATCGACTTATGGAATGTATTTTTTATGAAATACCCTCATGATTCAAGTATCAGATACATCAGAAATCACGGTATACATACTATATGTAATATTAATAAATTACTTGCATACTCTCTGGTTGTTGAGCAAACTTAAGCTAGAGATGTTCTATGTAGTATTAATAATATATTGACTAAATGAGGTAAGATAACTATATGCATTTGTTAAGAAAACTCAAGGTACATATACTATACTTAGGCCATCGTGAAGTGGTAGGTGCAAGTGAATAATCTCTTTCGATTTGTTGAGCAAACTTAAGGTTGAAATGATATTAGGACAAGTAAGTATAGGTTAGGAGTTGTATATAATATAATTGATAATGAGTTATCCATCGTTTGTGGGGCTATGACTTATTGAGGAAACTCAAGGTCATAATCCTAAGACAAATGAGTCCTAAAACCGACTAGTATAGTCGAAAGATTTCTATGTTTCGTCTTAAGATTTGGAGAAACATAAAAGACTAATGGGAGTCTTATTAGAAAAATAAAATGGTAGCATTTAGCCTTTCTAATATTGTAAGAACATATATTATAATCTGCATTGATAAATTTGTGTAATTAATATAATTGGTAAAATGTTTATCAATTAAAATATACAAACAAACTAAATTAATATTGGCAAATGGAAATATAAAATATGCTTACCAATAAATTTTTGCATATTGCCCATGCAAGTGCCTAATCATATAACCACTGAATATGTTCGTAACTTGGTCACTGACGAGTTTACTTACCCAAGACTGCATATTATCTTCAACGAGTTTCAAACTCTAAAAGCAATATAAAAATATGGATATTTGATCCATATGCGATCACATATAAATGTTATATGGTAAACAGTCACAATTCGTAATGTATGAAACCTCGATGAAATTAGTTCACAAATAAGCAAGTAAATTGTAGTGTGAGATCGTGTATTCTATATGATTGATTACAATAATGTTCTTGTTGTGTTAACTATAACACTAGACAAAAAGCTACAAGATAGATTTAATAATTTGATCACTGAAATATTAGATTGATTGGTTTAAAATGCAATTTTTTTGATGTCCTTAAAAGTTAAGGATGGCCAAACGAACTTTGGTTAAGAGTTCATTATGATATTTTAGTAAGGATTTCCATTGAATAGTTTGACTATTTAGAAAGGATTTGAGTATATAAGAGTGGAGATAACCTAAGGCACAATTGGGCTAAAGAGAGTGAATGGTGTTCCCACCAAAATTGGTCACAAACACCCAGTTGTATGAAAGTACTAATATAGAATCACAGATCACAGGTAGTATCTAATGTGGAGAATATAATATGAAGAATAAATAAATTAAAAATGAAAGCAAGTAAAAGAGACAAGATTTATAGTGGTTCGGCTAACTCCGACCTACGTCCACTCCAAAATAATCCTCTTTATTATACTGAAGTTTGATTACAGTTACAATCCAGAATCCAAGAATAAAAATGGCAGAATGTAGCCTACGTAGAAGATGAATAGAAGCAGAAAGAAGATCCTCTTTCTGAAGCCATGCCTGCTGTATTTATAAGAGAAACTTCGACTACAGGGCCTTCTCATCCATATGGGCCCAACATAACGATTGGCGTGTCCAATTCGTCCATCAATAACGATCAGCCATCTTATCTACGATCATTTTTCCTTTATCCAGTCCAAGGCCAATCGTCTTTGGAGGGTCCTTCATGTTGATCCCTCCCTTTACATGTTGCTACGCCGGTCCATCTTCTTCCAATATACTATACCGATCCATCCTCCCTGAAGCGTGCCAATCCTTCCTCCTCCACGAAGATATGCCGATCCATCATTTCCCATGAAGATATGCAAATCCTTACTGAGGTAGCCTGGAAAGTATAGCGACCCCTCTAGGGCATACCGATCCATAACACTTAGGACGTTATGCCGATCCCTAATGCCTTAGGATATTGTGTCGATCCAATTCCTTACAGTGTGTGTGATACTGATCCATATCATGAAACTCCAATATGTCGACCCCTTAGATTACTATCAGGGCCGATCCATCCACTATGAACAATGCCAATCCATGCTATGCGGATCCAAGCTTTGTCGATCTAAGCTATGCCGATCCAAGCTATGCTATCCTCCCTATGCCGATCCATACCATGCCGATCCAAGCTATGCCAATCCAAGCTATGCCGACCCATTCTATGCTGATCCATACTATGCCGATCCAAACTATGTTGATCCATACTATGTCGATCCAAACTATGCCAATCCATCCTTCTCCAAGCCAATATTCATATTTCAAGCACTCTGCATCGTTTATCTACCAACTATGTTTAATCCTGGCTTCATATTATCATTTGTAGTTGACTTCCGGACCCCACAATCATCACTCTGCACTCATCGGCCTCGATAATTATGAAGTTTGTTGGGTTAAATCCGCCTTTGTATGGCCTTGCCAAAAGGCGGGTTAACACTTTGCCCCCTAAAATATGCCTTACCGATAGGAAGGCATGTTTTTATTTTCCATAAACCCAAAATTCAAAGTTCGTAATCCATTGATTGCCATATTTTCCAATCCAGAATCCAATCCGTTGCCAATCCAATTCCTTGACCTCTCTAGATCATTAGCTAAATTCATGACTGTTTTAGTCAATATTCAATTCCAAATCCATTCCAAACCCATTCCAAACCCATTAACCAAATCCACAATCTCTCCGGATCGATCGCTATGGGTCCATATCCAAATCTGTAGACCTCTCCGGGTCGTTTTATCCAAATCCAAGACCGCTCTGGGTCCATATCCAAATCCATAGACCTTTCCGGGTCATTTTATCCAAATCCAAGACCGCTATGGGTCCATATCCAAATCCGTAGACCACTCCGGGTCATTTTATCCAAATCTGGTACCACTCCAGGTCCATTTCCAAATCCATAGACCTTCCAGGTTGTTTTATCCAAATCCGAGACCACTCCGAGTCCTTACCGAACATAATCCGTACTCGACGATCTGAGTAGGCCGATCCTGTCGCTCTCCGGCAAAGCGGCCTACCCCATGCCATGCATAGTCCATACTTGACAATATGTTGTGTGCTATTCTCTGGCCTCGACTCTCCGGTGAGCGCTTAATCCATGGGGTATCCTACTCCGGCCTCAATCCTCGGTCGAGGACTTGATCCGTGGGGTATACTACTCCGGCCTCGATCCCCAATCGAGGACTTAATCCATGGGTATCCTACTCCGGCCTCAACTCTTCGATCGAGGACTTATCCATATTCGAGTCCATCCTGTCGCTCCGACGAAGGGACTCGTAACTCGCGATTATTGCCCCGTCTCTTCGGTCGGGGCCATCACTGTGACCTGAGTTATTTATTACATTAATTCAGATTTAATCATTCCAAATTTCACTTGGTAAAATATAAAATAAAAGTTTGTACAACCGAAAAACTAAATAGCCATAGTATCAGAAAAACTAGAGTTCGTTTAAACGGAAAAAAACAAAATTTCACAGACCCGAGCACTACAGTTCATCGTCATCTCAGAGCATGCCTAGGGATCGTCCTCGATCCCATACATGTGTAAGTGACTTAGCTGTATTACTGTGGGGTTTATTACTTATTCCATGCTATAAATCCAATCAATTAATGATAAGTTGATGATAATGCCTTGATTCAATGCCATCTTCATTCGAGGTGGGCGATGGCTGCTCCTGTTCCACCGCCACAGCTCAATTCCTTATATATTGTTATAACTGACCATTCCTCACATGTTCCTCAATAATATACTTCAAAAGCCTACAGTCATTTGTATTGTGCCCATCCAACTCATGGAATAGGAAATGCTTTCCTAATGTCTGCTCGTATTCGGAGGGTTCCCTTTTCGCCGGCTTTCGATACTGAAGGCGTCCTCGAGTATCCAAATAAATCCTTTTCAAAGGTTCGGTCAAATCTGTGTAAGAAGAGAATTTTAGTTCTCTCCATTGTCTTTTTGACATACTGCTGCCATCGTTCATTTTTTGTTTGCCTTTATCATTCTTGTTTACATCTACTGACGATCCTCCACTTTGCACAGCATTCACCCCCGATTTGTTTTCTCGGGCGTCTTTCTGTGGCAGGAAACTTTCTGCTTCATGTTAAAACTCCTCTAGATCCATAGGTGGATCCCATGCTAGTGAATCCTTGAACTCTATGCCATCAACAATTCTAGATACAGCCACCATCAAACCATGGATTGATCTGAACGATCCACCGATGCCACCGCAGCATTAAACCATGTTAGAAAACTCCTTATGGACTCTCCGGTCCTCTGTTTCAGTGTTGCCAAACTCATCACATTTTTGGGTCTCGAGATGTGAACCCTAAACTGCATCATAAACCCTTCGATCAATTCCATCCATGTGCTGATAGAGCCGCTTTCCAGCTGTCTGAACCATAGTGCAACTATATTCGTCAAATACAAAGGGAAGCATCGCGCCATGACTTCCTTTGATGCCCTCGGTGCTTCCATGTGTCTAATGTATCTCGTCAGATGAATGACGAGATCTGTTTTTCCATCATACGTCTCAAAAGTTGGTAGTTTAAATTCCGGTGGATTCCCAGCTTGCTTGATCCTAGGAGCGAAGAGGCTCCTATTCACATCTTCTAGATCCCTATTTACCAATCCTCCCCTCATAGCCCGTCCGATCACTTCCGCCGGCCTGTCTTTGTCATCAAGTGGTAGTCTTCGCTTATTATGTTTGACCTGCCCCCCGAGTCCACGAGGGAATCCTGAAATCTATTCACTGGATGAGCATCCATATTTCAATCAACGCCAAACTGCACAGCACCGCCTGGTACCCTTCCTGGAATTTAGCTAACATGACTCGAGGGTATGCCCTTGAGTGCGGAATGATCGGCACTGATCATTCTATAACGATCGACTATAGTTTCGCCGACCGTTCCTGGTTGGTCAAGGGCTGCTCCCGGCGGTTCCACTCCATCCTGCATCATGTTTGCTTCGTTTCCTTGGTTCTGATTCTGGACTTCCTCAACTTTTGCTGCTCCAACTCCATGATCCATATTTCCAGTATTCCCTACTACTTTATTTCTCTTGTTGTTGGAGTAGGTTCTGCATCAGTTCCTCCTATCTCTTCAGCATCCTTTCCTACATAGCATCCATCATTGTCTCCATCTCGTATATGGTAATGAAGATCGAGGTTTGATTAGCTCCTGAGGAAACCTCTTGACTCCCCTCATGATGACTCCTATATGTTCTCTGTCTCCTTGTTTAGCCATTGCTTCCTAGATCCAAGTATCCGAGCTTCTAAATCTGAGATCCTAGCTTCCAAATCCACTGGTGCAAGTCCTTCTCAGTTAAAGCACCAAAATGTTCGCACCAAAATTGGTCACAAACACCCAATTGTATGAAAGAACCAATCTCCAATCACAGATCATAGGTAGTTTCAAATGTGGAGAATATAATATGAAGAATAAAAAAATTAGAAATGAAAGCAAGTAAAAGAGACAAGATTTACAGTGGTTCGGCTAACTCCGGCCCACGTCCACTCCAGAATAATCCTTTTTATTATACTAAAGTTTGATTACAGTTACAATCCAAAATCCAAGAATAAAAATGTTAGAGTGTAGCCTAGGTAGAAGATGAAGAGAAGCAGAAAGAAGATCCCTTTTTTGAAGTCATGCCTGCTATAACGATCAGTAATTTTCGATAATTAAATTATTGAATTTAATAAGATTTTGTAATTTAATATTGGAAGAAATAAAAATTTAAGATTTATTAATGAGAAAATAACTAGAATGAGATGTTATAATGTTAATTTAAGGCAATTGATAACTATTTTAATGTAATCTTGAGTAATCGTAATAATTGTAAAGTTATAATTAGTTATAAATTGTAAATAAGAAAATATATTAAATGTTATATTAATTGGTGAAATAATATGTAATTAATTGTAATTGGATAACATCAGTGTTGTGTAAATGGTTATAACATTTGTTGTGGATAATAAACTTATAAATGTGATTAAAGTAAGTAAAAAGTGACAATAGTTATATGTTACTTATTTATATAATCTGTTGAATTAAATTGGAAACCAATTGCAATTAAATGTTACGTTAATATAAATTAAGATGATAATTGTAGAATATTAGTGTAATAAGATATAAACCAATGCTAACTATGTCCGTAGAATAATGATTGATTGAATAAAAAGATTGAAATCAAATTAAATCAATTTATTGGAATTAAAATATAATTAATTAGATTTTTAATTGCAATTGAACTGAACACTGTAATTAGTGTAATATTTAACACTGAATTGATATGTAAATTTATTTTAAATTATTGTAAATGTCTAAGTAATCAAAAATGATAAAATTTGTTAATTATAAAATTTGAATTGAAAAAGCGATTTAATTAATTTAATATTAATTTATTTAATTAACGTGAAAATAGCCATTTTGGCCACTGTCTTGGATTTCGATGAAACCAGTTTCATCGGATCCACAATGGTGAATTATTGTTGGATTTAAAGTTTCGTAGCGATCAGACTTGTCGTTTGATCGTATGGGCTTGAAACGCGGAGAAATCAATTTAATTGAATTCAATTTAGAATAAATTGATTTTAAAAGCTAACTTCTTCATACGATGTAATTAGGACTTAAAACCTGTTCCATTGAGTTTAAAAATATCAAAAACATCTATTTTGATATATGGGATAACCTACTTTTGTTTCGGGGTCAGAACGGGCTTTTTGGGTCGCGTAGTCGTTTCGATCAATCCAATCTGGTCCATTCATTTCTAATTCAGATCTGCCTATATGTAGGTAGTTACAAACCCTAATTGTTTCTCATTTCTTATTTCTGTACGTACTATTCTACTAGTTCCTCCTTCTCAAACAATAAAATATGAAACCCTAAATCCCAATTCAATTTCAAATTTCCAAATCAGTTTCAAAATCAAACTTCTCCAAACCCTATCATATTATATACCGATTTGAAGCTCTCGATGAACGTAATTCAAACCTACAGTTTGTTTTTCAATTTGGGTCTCTATGTGTCTAGGAATGGCGATTAAATCTCAGCCGTCCGTTGGGGTTTGATCAACTGTGACGGATCGCCGATTCAAAGGTACAGTTTTGTAGAGGCCACCGAGGGGAACGCATCTGTGCTCGTTGTTTGTCGTAACAGTGGGTGGATCGGGCAATTTAATTTACCTAGGGTTTGATTTCTATGGGCGGGGACTGTGCTTTGCGCGGCCATGGGCGTTCGCACGAATCGAGGGAGTGGTCGAGAGTATCGTAGAAGTGGAGGAGGTGAGGTTGGCGGCCTCTGGCTTGGTCACGATCTTCTCAGGCGCGACACTGTGGCGATGAAGCGTGGCGGCTCCATTCGTTTGCGTCCAAAAGATAGCCTGTAGGGTTTCGAATGGAGGATCTGGAGGAAAGTACGTGTGATGACGTGGCCAGAGGTTATGGTTCATTCTTTCTATTTTATTTTATTTTATTTAAAATTTTCCAATGTTCTAATGATTATAACTTTCACGTACGAGGTCCGAATTATGCGTGGTTTGTTCTGCTATGATCATATCGAAATTCCAAACATGATAAAAACTGGTTTGGATGAATTCTAAGACTGTTGAAATTTGGGCCTTATTTTGGATTTCAAATCGATTTGAAATCAAAGGTGAGTGTTTTAATCCACTCATAATTACTAAATTATCTTATGTTAGTTAAATTGAATTTATGATATGATTTGAAATTGATTGGTTGATGTTTGGTATATTTAATTTGTCATTCCAGTTAAATTTGACCTTTATTTAATTTAATAGCCATTTAATTTAAAACTGAAGTTTATTGCCAGTTAATACCGGTCATTGATAACTGTTTGATTATTATTGTTTATTTATTGGTTTGAATGATGATTGTGATGGATGTTTGATTGTTGATATTGGATGACTGGATGTTATATTTTTATATTATTATAACATTGCAAGTTCCCTATGGGTAGAAATGATACATACCCGAACGATCTGATAGATTAGGGAGAAATCGTTATGGGTTGAAATGATAAACTCAAGCGATTTCATGGACTTGAAATAAAATTTGGGATTGCGGGTTGAAATAATATATACCCGTAAAATTTAAATATTTGGGGATTGAAGTGATAAATATCCGTATCACTTGACCATAGGGTAGAAAATTATATACGGACACCTGATTGGTTAATTAAATTATTTTAAATCCTTTAAAATTTAAATTCAGTTAAGTGATATTTTATGACTTATATAAACTAAATTATTTTTGAAGATCCAAGTTTTAAATGTGAAATTGGATTGGTTTAATGAATTGTTTAATAAGTGAAAATGGGAATTTCAAAGTTAAAATTTGAAACATAAATGGAATCATCGAAATTGAGTCATTGAAATTGTTGAATAATTAAACTTTGAAATCTATAAAATTGAAGTGCTTTAAAATTATAGTTCAAACTTAATTTTGAAATCGATGTAAATTGAATGATTTTATGGGAATTTGAATTGAAAGAAAACCTGGTTTTGTTGAAATCTGGATATGGTCCAGATTTGTTGAATGGAAGAAATGGTTTAATTCTGATATTAATTCCAAATTAATTATTTTTAATATAAATGATTTAAAGATTTATTATTTTAAAATCCTGATTTTAAGGTTTTCAAACTATTAAACTAATTTAAATCTAATTTCAACTATTTTAAACTATTTTAAATCATTTTAAACTATTTTAATTAATTTTAATCTATATTAATCTAGTTAACCTAATTTAACTTATTTTAACCTATTTTAGACTAATTCAACTTATTTAATCTACTTTAAATCTATTTAATCTTTTTTTAAATCTATTTAATCTATTTTAAATCCATTTTATCTATTTTAAATCTATTTAATCCATTTTAAATCTTTTTAAACTATCTAAATTTTATTTAAACAATTTTATCCTCTTTTAAATTATTTTTAAAGTATTTCAAACTATTTAAAATTTATTTTCCAAATATACTAAACGATTTAAACTATTTATAACTATCTAAACTATTTTCTAAATTCCAGACTGTGTAAAGTGGAAATGCATATTTAAAATCCTTGATTTGAAAGCGTAATGGTTAAATGAATATTATAACTTACGCTGTAAATTGAAATGATATTTGCTAGTAAAATGACATATTCGAGTAAATATGATGATTTTTAAATAAAAATCTAACCTATTTATGAATATGATTTCGGGAGTGATGTGGTTTGAATTGAATACGATATTTTGATATCAATTATGAAACGGTTTTGGAAATTTAAAAAAGAACCATCCGGTGTGAAATAAGCATTTGGTTGTTAAAGAGACCGAGGTCGGATATTGTCATACTCTCTGCCAATACCGAAAACCACTTTAACAACTGTGTACGTGGTGGAGATTCCAGAATGAAGTAGGATGGTTTGGCAAACGATTCTATATGAGGTATTTACGTAGCCCTGACTCCTGTAGATCAGCTTGATGTAGCTAAAACATGAGATATACTGGGCCAAGTGAGGTCGCTCCTCCTATCGGGCACATTTTTTCAATACCATACTATTACTTTGTGATTGATTTGGTGGCTACCCCTCGATTTTGATTATAGGAGTGTGTTCCGAGGTGGGCAGTAGTAGCTGCTATGCATTACCACCAGTCCAAGAGTGCAAATGGTAGAATCCTACCTTGGCATTGCCTCAAGTGCTGTGTCACATGCCTTATCGCGCATTCTACGAGTTTGTTTTGTACCATACCTATGGAGTGCCCTCTGACAGACGTCCAATTAACAGAGGAATTATGGAAGTGTATAGAATATGGGAATATATAAAATGTGTTAAGGGGGATATGGGTAACGGCTTAACGCTATTTTAATACTTTACATTACTATAGACACTATTATAATAGCGTATTGTACTATGTATGTAGATAGTTTAACGGATCCTTAGGAGATGGAGATCCCGAACATCTCTTAAGTTATTGCACTCACATTTGACACTGGATAGGAGACGTCAAACCCCGTAAACATCTCCGACGCTGTTACACTCATATTTATTTACTATTGATTTAACTTACGTAAGATCTTTTAGTTCTGACTCGAGTGTTTTGTCTTTTCAATTCGCTCAGGTCAGTCTGAGCTTTTCAGTGTATCGAAGACTACTTGTAACGACCCGATATTTTGGACCATTCGCATCCATTATAAGTGTATAGGTAGACAATCATGCCGGAATTGAATTGCTCAAAATACCACGTTGTTAATTTAAATTGGCAAAACTGAACATATACAGTAAATAAATAATCACAGATCACAGACACAGAGTAATAAATTGCAGCGGAAATAAAAGAGATAGTAGTTCATGAAGCTACTATATAAATGTATAAGATACATCAGAGTTTACAACAGAAGAGTAATACGATACATCAGAGTTAAACCAGATACAACGGAAGAGTAATATGATACATCAGATACAAATCAGAATACATCACTGGAATCATCGAATACTGAAAGCAGAATAGATGGCTGGATCTTCAAGCAAGCTCCAGCTTCAAAGGTGAGTCTCGAATACTGGTACACTCAGTCTAACCCGAGCGTAAAGCAAAAACACAAGACACTCGAGTCAGGATTAACATTCTTATATTAATAAATCCAACTCAAGTGAAATAGCAATTGAAATACAAGTAACTTAAAGGATGTTTGGAATAACCATCCTTTAAGGATCCGTTAAACTATCTACTATGTAGTAGTGCACGATAAGTAGATAGTGTCTATCATTAATATAAGATATCAAAATAGTGTTAAGTCATGGCCCATTCCACCCTTAACACATTTTTATTCCCAAAAGCATATACAAGACCGTAGTTTCCCCAAAACCGGAAGTCACCAGAGGGCAATCCATATACTAAAGGTACAAACCAAAAATCGTAGTGGTCGCGAATAGGGAATACAAGTATGACAAGGCACATGAGGCAATACCCAAGGTAGTGATACTACCGTTTGCCTGATCCGGACTGGTGAGAACGCAACGCCGCAGCGCCCGCAACACCGTGAAACAACACTCCCAAAATCAAGGGTGCACCAATCGACAACAAGTAATGAGTAGTTCGAAGAAGTGTGTCCACTTGAGGTAGCTGACCTCCATTGGCCCGGCACGGCTCCTGTTTTAGTCATTTCCAATTTGACACAAGTGTCAAGGCTATCCATTATCGTTCTCTTTCTTCAGTCAACACGTACATCATTCCAACCACTTCATTCTGGATCATCACTCCGTGTATAGTTATTAAAGTGGTTTCAGTTTAGACAGAGAGTATGTCCATAACCGATTCCGGTCTCTTTAATAACTTTCGTAATTATTTCACCGATTGGTTGTTTAATATATTTCAAACCAAATCAATTCAATTTCAATTACAATTTGTAAATCAACATTTCATTTGTCTTTCGAAACCAATTTCCAAAATTTACGTTTCAAAACTTCCAAATTCATAATTTCAAAATCTTATAATTCAATTTCAATCTTTATTTAAAATAATTCAGATATCAATTTAAATTCGTATATAAGGTTCATTCCGAAATCATTTAAATCAATTTAATTTAACATTCAAATCAGTTTAACTTCATTTATCGATTTTATTCAATATTCGTTAAGTAAATTTGCCATTCAAAACAATTTCTATTAAATTTCCAATTCATTAAATCCATTATTTAAATTCAACTTCCTTATATCAAAACTTACAAATTGAATTAAATTAAATTCATCAAATCAATTCTTTAAATTACAAGTCTTACATTTATTTCAATAAATCACATTTCATTTCTTGTTAAAGAAATTCAATTTCATTTATTTATTTACTTAAATAATTTTCCAAAACTTAATTAATAAAGAAATTCAATTTCAATTATTTACGAAGTAAAATTTACTTATTCAAAGTTCAATTTTACTCATTAAAGAATTCAATTCAATTTAATCATTAAATAATTCAAACTTGTTTAATTATTAAATAATTCAAAACTTAATTATTAAATAATTTCAAAGTTTAATAATTTCAAACTTATTTATTAAATCATTTCAAACTTAATTCAATCATTTCTTAAATTAAACAACATTCTTTCATCAATTTCATTTTTAATATTTTGTTTCAGATTTTTTTTATATTAACATTTTCCTTTCATTAAAAATTCAAATTTCAACTTCATTTCAAAACCATATTGTTTGTTCAAATAAATCTTCATTTTATTTTTAAATCAAATTATTTGACCAATCGGGTTTTATTTAATTCTCTATATCCAAGGTCAAAGTTCAATTTGGGTATTTATCATTTCAACCCGATTCCAATTCAATTCAAAAATCAAAGCATAACAAAGGGAACTTGCAATGTGATAACTGGGATGGTGTCAAAGTAAATAAACAAGCAATAACAACAACCAATATCAATCCAATAATCAATTCAAATAATCCCGAAATAATCGTATTAATTCACATTGTTATTTGTGTAAATTAATATAATTATTTCTAGAATCTACACTATCATTTCATGTAGATTAAAGATTATTCCATAAATCATTTATACGGTTTTCACTTGTCATTCAATTACAATTTTATACTACAACAATTGATCCAATATACGTCGATGGTTCAAAATGTAATTATCACTATTCTACATGTCAATTAATTTAACAATTAAAAGGGGTCACATTCAACTAATCAAATTCAACATATATGTCGATTTAAATTTCAATTATCCTACGTCAAATTTACTTGCATAATATTTATCACTTTATACATTTCAATTTTACACCCAATATAAACAACAAACAATCAATCAATTATCAATCAAACAGGATTAT
This sequence comes from Allium fistulosum, assembly GCA_030737815.1. Classification (NCBI taxonomy): domain Eukaryota; kingdom Viridiplantae; phylum Streptophyta; class Magnoliopsida; order Asparagales; family Amaryllidaceae; genus Allium; species Allium fistulosum. Next base: position 699,696,735 of record CM060904.1, read on the forward strand.
CATCGTATAATTAACAAATAATGTGTCAGATGTCACAGGTGAACTGATACAGGTAATAGCATACATATAACAGTGTAAATAACTGACAGCAGCATATTTCAATTGTCGTTTCAATTGAAATCAAATCTAATAAATAAAAGAACGTTAATCGTGAGTGAGTGCTCAACTTTGGGGCTAGAGAAGATACCGAAGATGACACGGATATGCACACAGATATGGGTATGACACGGGACACGATGAGCTAGCAATTGCTGCGAAAAATCGATATTGAGATGGTAAGTCAAAGTGGACAAAAGATCGATTGAACCAAGATATATGCATTATTATTTTCTTAAACTCAAAAATAAACTTTCAAACCCGTACACCAAAGTAAACCTTTACATACATTTAAAACCAACATTTAATTAAGGCGCATATTAAATAAAATAATCATATTATACCTTTTCAGTCATTTATTTAAAAAAAAATTATACAACACTTAATAAGGCCGAGTAGTGTACCTTTCAGATATTTATTTCAAAACAAAACTTAATTTTAATATAAAATAACATTTATACTTTGAAATCACAATATATATCAATAATATAAATGAGCAACTAGGTATAACCAGTGCACATATACACTGTATATTTATAACTAACATAAATATACTTTACTATATATGCTATAAGCAAAATGAGTACTAATATAACTAATATTTTTTTCTTCAACAAAGTACTGACACATACTTACATACAAGTTATGTTTTTTTTTTGGTACAAAAACTTAGACAACACAAATAATCAATGTTGATGTCTGCATAAACTACATGGATTCCTTTAAATATAGATCGCACAAGAACTGTAAATATATACACACTGACTCAATATATTGTATGAATAATCTGACATGATCCTAGCTCACAGCGAAGTTTTAAGAAAATTTATACAGCATAAACCTTTTCCATACGAAAGTTTCGAATCATCGAATGGTTAAATTACAAACAAAACTCAGATCTTCCGACTTCTATAATAAATCTGATCTTATAAAATAATTGAAGTTGTTGCTCTACTATACACATTAATGATCAAGCTAAGCATGGCCTTAATCTATCAATCAATGAGAAACGACCGTTAGAAAACAATAGAAAATAAATAAATTGTAATAGACGCATCACCTTGATTGTGTTGTAAATAATACGAACCTAACTACATATACAAACTGTAGCTTGAAATAAAACTTATATACTCAACCTAATATAATATAAATCTAAGGCAAAACTTATGTATAAACTAACGCATAGAGCTAATTTGTATATTAAAACACATATAAATTTTTATACTGAAACATATAATAATGTAATTACAGTAAAATCAATACTATATACACTAAATATATAACCAATATACAGTATACTCACTAGCACATATTACCGTTCTTATATACATAAATAACAGAAGTCCATTTGTTAAAGGCGGCAAAGAAAAAGTAAAATAAAATTTGAAAATAATATGATTCTTTACAAAAATATATATATATATATCTTATATCATACACATATATATATTACCTTATATGGAGAAGCACGGCAAGGGTGGTCAATCAAGTCGATGGCTGTAGTTGAAGAGAGGTGAGATGACATTGGAGATCAGCTAGGCATGGTCTCGGGTTTGAGGTGGCGCTCGACCTTGGACGTGGCGGAAGGAGCTTGCGGTTTTAGATCTCGGTGGAATGGTTGCCGAAGTGGGTTTGGATGCCAGGCTCGGTTGCGGTGAGGTGTTGTGGTCGGAGGCGCTTGGAGATGGTGACTGAAGCCATAGGGTCGGCATGGGTTTTGCTCTCGGTGGTCGTGCAGCTGGAAGGAGAAGGTGGCTGCGCGGTGGGAAGGAGATGCGAATAAGTGAAGAGGAGGGAGTGGTGGAAGGCCGAATGTGGTGAGAGGTGGACGAAGATGGTGGTGTACGGGTGAGCAGAGGAGGCTTCACGTGGAGGGTAGTGGCGAGCTACAGGGAGATTCAAAATTTTTATATATACCATATATATCATTTTTTCAGAAAAAAGACAACAGAAACAACAGAGAGAGAGAGGAGAAGAAACGTGAATGAGCTGAGTGAGAAAGGAAATGTGAATGGACAAAACAAAATTTTTATCTTTATGAAATAGCAAATAGTGTAAGCCAGCACAGACGAATAGAATTGAGTGACAACCAAAAGTCTTGCATTGAATCCAAGAATCATTAATAGCCAGTTGCTGTATGGTTGCACAGTAGATAACGAAAAGACATATGGAAATGAAAAGACTAAAAACGGATATCGATACGGTTACCGTTTTGTAGAATCCACCGTGTATCAGACTCTAAAACACACAAACGAATATACCGCGGGGATCAGCCCGACGAGACGATCAAAACGGTATACGGATATTAGCTGTACGATTGAATTATAAAATTTCGAATTTTTAAACTAGCGGAAATGCAAGAAAAAAACACTGAAAAATAAGATCAACAGAGCCAAAGATGTCCGAATTTGGAAAAACGACAAACTGACATCTTGTTCAGAAGATGGTTTAGAATTTTTCTATGTAAAAATATTTAGGTTTCAGAAATATTTTATTTTCATTGCTTTTTAACTGATTAAATTGAAGTGAATTTACGCGCGAAATAAACTTTCATATTTTCGGACGAAAATTTACCAGTTGCTATGTTTAACTAGACGTATTCCAAATATTAAATTTTTATTTCAAAATTTTATCGTTTAAAATTTCACAAAATTTCAACTAATTACGTTATTAAAACAGTTGAAATTTACGGGTCGTTGCACTCTCCCCCACTCAAAACTTTTCGTCCCCGAAAAGGAACGAGGTAGGAGAATAGAAACAACCAGAAAGAAAACAGATTTGAAATACAAAATAACAATTAATTTAAACCATATAAATTCAAATTTTAAATTAATTGATATTCAATAATTGATTTAATCCATTTGTTTTCACTTAAATCAATCTCAACTATTTCTAAATTCATTATCTTATTATCCAATTATCTTAAATTTACAATTTCTAAAGCCATAAATTTGAATAGTCTTTTATTATAGTCATATTTTTTTCAGCAATTTAAATTCTTCTTTATTCCAAATTCTGTTAAACTTATTCTACTTAATATCTCTACTCATATATTTAACCCATATAAATTAATTTAAAACATAAAAGTTTCGATTTACATTAATTTACATCTATTAATTTCTTTTAAATTCAAGGTATTTTCATATGTTGATCAAATTTCAATTTAATAATTCTTTCAAAAAATTTTTATTAATTCTTTCAAAACAATTTATTTCATTATTAACTGAGCTTTACTTATTATCCTATCTAACTCTATTGACATCTTTATAATCAAAATTTAGTGTATAACATTTATTATAAACACTCAAATTTTTATTTATAAAATTATTTTATATTGTATATTATCCAATTACATTTTAACTTCTGAATAATTTAGGTAAGTTATTTTGAAATGCAATTTAGTACTATACAAATAAAATTTTCAAATTCAATTATTTCAAGTTTAAATACTTATTCCAAATTTAGCTTTATTTATAATTAAAATCATCCTTTAACATGATTTTAAGAATTAAATTTCCGTTTTATTTCAAATCCTTTAGAGATAATTACGTATATACTATATATACTAAATCAAATTAAATTTAAAATAATATACCCATGTATATATAAATCAAATCATACTTAAGAAATTCAAATTAAAATATTTTCCAACAAAACTGTAGCAAAGCTACAGAATGGTTTCTCCACTTCAAAACTCGAAAATGAATGTCGATGATGCGGCCGCCATCACCGAAATTATTTTCCAGCGACAAAGAGAAGAGCACTGGTTCCAATATTTTAAAATTCTTTGAAAATGATTTATATTCGAAAATATTTTAAATACTATACACTTTAAAATTTAAACCCAAAGTTTGAAAACACCAAAAATTAAATTCTCACATTCTTGATTTAAATTCATTTCAAATTTCAAATCAAATTATAACCAAGCTTATAAATTTATTTATTTATATTATGCGATAGTCAATGGTTTACAAAACAATAAATGAAAATCAAATATTCTCATTTTTGACAACAAATTCATTAACAATTTAATTTCAGAAACTTATATTTATATATAATATAATCATCCATAACTATTTTGTTTACTAAATTTGAAAACAATATTGTGTCAGTTTGTTCTGTTCAAGTGTTTTAGAAATCCTATCGACAGCGTTGATCAGACGAATCGATCGGAAACCCAAATCAACATCAACAACTCAAACAACACAATAAATATTAAAACAATTTAAATATAAATTTACAAATACACTTCCTCGCTCGACGATACAAGAATAGATTTCAAAACATGTATAGCGATTCAAATTTTATGGAAATCAAATCAAAGAGAATTTTGATTCGAAAATAAGTTTGAAACAGAAGACAAGATAATTCAATTACCACAATCGGGAGATGTATGAGTTTATTTAATTTACGGGCAACCTTAACCGGGTCGTCCGTAACTTCAAGAATAAGATCAATGCTGAATTCCGAGGTAAATCAACACTCGATCTCAAGAGATGGAATTCAGGTATAGCAGGGAATAGATAGCATCGTAGACCGAGGATACAGAAATCTCCGGTAAATAGATGCCTATTATAAAGGAGTTTTGCTCCTTTACGAATCATTCGAAGGTTGGCGAGACCGCCGATCTATTGTAGATATCATTCAAAATGGAGTTATGGGTGCTCCAGAATTGAAAGAAGACGAATAGTGAAGGACATGAATGAAATTTGGAACCATAGGGAACGTTCCAAAATTCAAAGGAATCGAGTCAAAAGGAAGAGATTGAAACTCGAATGAGAGTGATTCTGTAAATACATTTACCCTATATGCTTAGTTTTGCCTAGAGCTACCAAAGCTCTGATACCAACTGTAACGACCCGATATTTTGGACCATTCGCATCCATTATAAGTGTATAGGTAGACACTCATGCCGGAATTGAATTGCTCAAAATACCGCGTTGTTAATTTAAATTGGCAAAACTGAACATATACAGTAAATAAATAATCACAGATCACAGACACAGAGTAATAAATTGCAGCAGAAATAAAAGAGATAGTAGTTCATGAAGCTACAATATAAATGTAATAATGTATAAGATGCATCAGAGTTTACAACAGAAGAGTAATACGATACATCAGAGTTAAACCAGATACAACGGAAGAGTAATATGATACATCAGATACAAATCAGAATACATCACTGGAATCATCGAATACTGAAAGCAGAATAGATGGTTGGATCTTCAAGCAAGCTCCAACTTCAAAGGTGAGTCTCGAATACTGGTACACTCAGTCTGACCCGAGCGTAAAGCAAAAACACAAGACACTCGAGTCAGGATTAACATTCTTATATTAATAAATCCAACTCAAGTGAAATAGCAATTGAAATACAAGTAACTTAAAGGATGTTTGGAATAACCATCCTTTAAGGATCCGTTAAACTATCTACTATGTAGTAGTGTACGATAAGTAGATAATGTCTATCATTAATATAAGATACCAAAATAGTGTTAAGTCATGGCCCATTCCACCCTTAACACATTTTTATTCCCAAAAGCATATACAAGACCGTAGTTTCCCCAAAACCGGAAGTCACCAGAGGGCAATCCATATACTAAAGGTACAAACCAAAAATCGTAGTGGTCGCGAATAGGGAATACAAGTATGACAAGGCACATGAGGCAATACCCAAGGTAGTGATACTACCGTTTGCCTGATCCGGACTGGTGAGAACGCAACGCCGCAGCGCCCGCAACACCGTGAAACAACACTCCCAAAATCAAGGGTGCACCAATCGACAACAAGTAATGAGTAGTTCGAAGAAGTGTGTCCACTTGAGGTAGCTGACCTCCATTGGCCCGGCACGGCTCCCGTTTTAGTCATTTCCAATTTGACACAAGTGTCAAGGCTATCCATTATCGTTCTCTTTCTTCAGTCAACACGTACATCATTCCAACCACTTCATTCTGGATCATCACTCCGCGTATAGTTATTAAAGTGGTTTCAGTTTAGACAGAGAGTATGTCCATAACCGATTCCGGTCTCTTTAATAACTTTCGTAATTATTTCACCGATTGGTCGTTTAATATATTTCAAATCAAATCAATTCAATTTCAATTACAATTTGTAAATCAACATTTCATTTGTCTTTCAAAACCAATTTCCAAAATTTACGTTTCAAAACTTCCAAATTCATAATTTCAAAATCTTATAATTCAATTTCAATCTTTATTTAAAACAATTCAGATATCAATTTAAATTCGTATATAAGGTTCATTCCGAAATCATTTAAATCAATTTAATTTAACATTCAAATCAGTTTAACTTCATTTATCGATTTTATTCAATATTCGTTAAGTAAATTTGCCATTCAAAACAATTTCTATTAAATTTCCAATTCATTAAATCCATTATTTAAATTCAACTTCCTTATATCAAAACTTACAAATTGAATTAAATTAAATTCATCAAATCAATTCTTTAAATTACAAGTCTTACATTTATTTCAATAAATCACATTTCATTTCTTGTTAAAGAAATTCAATTTCATTTATTTATTTACTTAAATAATTTTCCAAAACTTAATTAATAAAGAAACTCAATTTCAATTATTTACGAATTAAAATTCACTTATTCAAAGTTCAATTTTACTCATTAAAGAATTCAATTCAATTTAATCATTAAATAATTCAATCTTGTTTAATTATTAAATAATTCAAAACTTAATTATTAAATAATTTCAAAGTTTAATAATTTCAAACTTAATTATAATTTCAAACTTATTTATTAAATCATTTCAAACTTAATTCAATCATTTCTCAAATTAAACAACATTCTTTCATCAATTTCATTTTTAATATTTTGTTTCAGATTTTTTTATATTAACATTTTCCTTTCATTAAAAATTCAAATTTCAACTTCATTTCAAAACCATATTGTTTATTCAAATAAATCTTCATTTTATTTTTAAATCAAATTATTTGACCAATCGGGTTTTATTTAATTCTCTATATCCAAGGTCAAAGTTCAATTTGGGTATTTATCATTTCAACCCAATTCCAATTCAATTCAAAAATCAAAGCATAACAAAGGGAACTTGCAGTGTGATAACTGGGATGGTGTCAAAGTAAATAAACAAGCAATAACAACAACCAATATCAATCCAATAATCAATTCAAATAATCCCGAAATAATCGTATTAATTCACATTGTTATTTGTGTAAATTAATATAATTATTTCTAGAATCTACACTATCATTTCATGTAGATTAAAGATTATTCCACAAATCATTTATACGGTTTTTCACTTGTCATTCAATTACAATTTTATACTACAACAATTGATCCAATATACGTCGATGGTTCAAAGTGTAATTATCACTATTCTACATGTCAATTAATTTAACAATTAAAAGGGGTCACATTCAACTAATCAAATTCAACATATATGTCGATTTAAATTTCAATTATCCTACGTCAAATTTACTTGCATAATATTTATCACTTTATACATTTCAATTTTACACCCAATATAAACAACAAACAATCAATCAATTATCAATCAAACAGGATTATCATCGTATAATTAACAAATAATATGTCAGATGTCACAGGTGAACTGATACACGTAATAGCATACATATAACAGTGTAAATAACTGACAGCCGCATATTTCAATTGTCGTTTCAATTGTAATCAAATCTAATAAATAAAAGAACGTTAATCGTGAGTGAGTGCTCACCTTTGGGGCTAGAGAGGATACCGAAGATGACACGGATACGCACATAGATATGGGTACGACACGGGACACGACGAGCTAGCAATTGCTGCGAAAAATCGATATTGAGATGGTAAGTCAAAGTGGACAAAAGATCGATTGAACCAAGATATATGCATTATTATTTTCTTAAACTCAAAAATAAACTTTCAAACCCGTACACCAAAGTAAACCTTTACATACATTTAAAACCAACATTTAATTAAGGCGCATATTAAATAAAATAATCATATTATACCTTTTCAGTCATTTATTTAAAAAAAAATTATACAACACTTAATAAGGCCGAGTAGTGTACCTTTCAGATATTTATTTCACAACAAAACTTAATTTTAATATAAAATAACATTTATACTTTGAAATCACAATATATATCAATAATATAAATAAGCAACTAGGTATAACCAGTGCACATATACACTGTATATTTATAACTAACATAAATATACTTTACTATATATGCCATAAGCAAAATGAGTACTAATATAACTAATATTTTTTTTTTCAACAAAGTACTGACACATACTTACATATAAGTTATGTTTTTTTTTTGGTACAAAAACTTAGACAACACAAATAATCAATGTAGATGTCTGCATAAACTACATGGATTCCTTTAAATACAGATCGCACAAGAAATGTAAATATATACACACTGACTCAATATATTGTATGAATAATCTGACATGATCCTAGCTCACAGCGAAGTTTTAAGAAAATTTATACAGCATAAACCTTTTCCATACGAAAGTTTCGAATCATCGAATGGTTAAATTACAAACATAACTCAGATCTTCCGACTTCTATAATAAATCTGATCTTATAAAATAATTGAAGTTGTTGCTCTACTATACACATTAATGATCAAGCTAAGCGTGGCCTTAATATATCAATCAATGAGAAACGACCGTTAGAAAACAATAGAAAATAAATAAATTGTAATAGACGCATCACCTTGATTGTGTTGTAAATAATACGAACCTAACTACATATACAAACTGTAGCTTGAAATAAAACTTATATACTCAACCTAATATAATATAAATCTAAGGCAAAACTTATGTATAAACTAATGCATAGAGCTAATTTGTATATTAAAACACATATAAATTTTTATACTGAAACATATAATAATGTAATTACAGTAAAATCAATACTATATACACTAAATATATAACCAATATACAGTATACTCACTAGCACATATTACCGTTCTTATATACATAAATAACAGAAGTCCATTTGTTAAAGGCGGCAAAGAAAAAGTAAAATAAAATTTGAAAATAATATGATTCTTTACAAAAATATATATATATCTTATATCATACACATATATATATTACCTTATATGGAGAAGCACGGCAAGGGTGGTCAATCAAGTCGATGGCTGTAGTTGAAGAGAGGTGAGATGACATTGGAGATCAGCTAGGCATGGTCTCGGGTTTGAGGTGGCGCTCGACCTTGGACGTGGCGGAAGGAGCTTGCGGTTTAGATCTCGGTGGAATGGTTGCCGAAGTGGGTTTGGATGCCAGGCTCGGTTGCGGTGAGGTGTTGTGGTCGGAGGCGCTTGGAGATGGTGACCGAAGCCATAGGGTCGGCATGGGTTTTGCTCTCGGTGGTCGTGCAGCTGGAAGGAGAAGGTGGCTGCGCGGTGGGAAGGAGATGCGAATAAGTGAAGAGGAGGGAGTGGTGGAAGGCCGGATGTGGTGAGAGGTGGACGAAGATGGTGGTGTATGGGTGAGCAGAGGAGGCTTCACGTGGAGGGTAGTGGCGAGCTACAGGGAGATTCAAAATTTTTATATATACCATATATATCATTTTTCAGAAAAAAGGCAACAGAAACAACAGAGAGAGAGAGGAGAAGAAACGTGAATGAGCTGAGTGAGAAAGGAAATGTGAATGGACAAAACAAAAATTTTATCTTTATGAAATAGCAAATAGTGTAAGCCAGCATAAACGAATAGAATTGAGTGACAACCAAAAGTCTTGCATTGAATCCAAGAATCATTAATAGCCAGTTGCTGTATGGTTGCACAGTAGATAACGAAAAGACATATGGAAATGAAAAGACTAAAAACGGATATCGATACGGTTACCGTTTTGTAGAATCCACCGTGTATCAGACTCTAAAACACACAAACGAATATACCGCGGGGATCAGCCCGACGAGACGATCAAAACGGTATACGGATATTAGCTGTACGATTGAATTATAAAATTTCGAATTTTTAAACTAGCGGAAATGCAAGAAAAAAAACACTGAAAAATAAGATCAACAGAGCCAAAGATGTCCGAATTTGGAAAAATGACAAACTGACATCTTGTTCAGAAGATGGTTTAGAATTTTTCTATGTAAAAATATTTAGGTTTCAGAAATATTTTATTTTCATTGCTTTTTAACTGATTAAATTGAAGTGAATTTACGCGCGAAATAAACTTTCATATTTTCGGACGAAAATTTACCAGTTGCTATGTTTAACTAGACGTATTCCAAATATTAAATTTTTATTTCAAAATTTTATCGTTTAAAATTTCACAAAATTTCAACTAATTACGTTATTAAAACAGTTGAAATTTACGGGTCGTTACACTAATTTTTGGAGGACGAAGACGAAGATTTAGTACTATTACTATTTATTATATTCATACTACTGCATCATGTTATAACGCTGCATTGTTCTTTATTTCTGTTGTATGTAACTATGATTCTGTATTGTAAAAGTTTAATCAAATGTTATTTGTAAAACAGCTTCATGAACTGTTTATTTGATTATTATATTTTGTCATTCTACTGTGAGATTCTGTGTTTTTCTTCTTTCTTTCTCTGTTTTTCTTATTTACCCCATAACAATCCTCCCCTTTGAATGGTTTGAGTCTGACGTGTGTGGTTTATCATCGATTTAAAGCGTCCAAAAAGGTAGTTCATTACATTTGGTATCAGAGCTTTGGTTTAACGATAACCTTAGCTTTGTGGGGTCTAACTCATTAGAAATAGGGTAGTAATACCCTAGAATGAAGCCTTGAGTGTGTGTGTATGAGAGCGTATTTGTTAGTGTTATAAAAGGTTTTATATTGTGTTAATTTGTTCTATTTAGTATTTATAAATTCCGATCGGTACATAGGATGCAATGGCATAGATAGGGATTTCTAAACACTTAAGAGGGCAGAGCAACACAATATTGTTTTAAAATATAGGTAAATGAAATAACTTTGCCTACATTATATTTTGTATATAAAAGAATAATCTTTATAAATGTATATAATTTTATGTGATATGTTGGTTGTTTGTTAGGAATTGAATTTTATAAATAATGGTTGCAAAATGAGATTATAAATAAAATGAATATAAATTAGAATTTGAGAACTTAGGTTCCGGGTTTGAAATTGTTTTCAAAGGATTTTTGAATATAATATTAGTATTATTTGGAAGTATTTTCGGATAGAAATATTTCAATGGGATTTGGAAGAAATGGTTTAAGGAATGTTTTAAAGGAAATAAATTCTGTACTCCCCTCTTTGTCGCTGGGAAATAATTTTAGTGATGAGTGCACGCATCATCGACGTTCATTTTCGAGTTTCAAAGTGGGAAGATTGCGGTAGTAGTTTTACCGTACATTTGTTTGATAAAAAAACCTTAATTTTAATTTTCAAATATGATTTGATATATATAAAAGATATGATTATATATATATATTATTTTAAGTTGATTGAAATGGAACTCGGTATTTAGTTCTTAAGTTTCTGTAAATTAGAGACTTTAATTATTGTAATAAAATGAAATCTTAACTATTTTAATAATGGGAAACTTCTAAATTGTGTAATTTGAATTAGATGCTAAGTGATTAATGGAAGATATATAAGAATTGAAATTTGTAACTTGTAGATATGAAGGAAAAATAAGAAAATGTGAATAACGAACATTTTGTTAACTAAAATGAATATGATGAACTTGTGTAACATTCAGTTACATTCTAAAAGACATTTGTATAACTTACCAAATTATTAAAAATTAAAATGTTAAATAGAAATATGTGATAGAATATTATACAAGTAAACTTTAGTAATAAAGTGTTCAATGGAATTATGTCTATAAATAAGAATTCTGATGTTATAAATTGTTTTAAACTTAAGTTAATAATTTGAAATGTTACTAATTAAATGAAATGGAAAAGGTGAATACTGTAAGTAAATGATTATAAACTTAAGTGATGTCTGAAGCCAATTATAATTGAAGTAAATAGTAAAAGTGAATACTGTATATTGAAGGAATAAATGTGAAAGGAAAGGAACTAAAATTTAAGTATGAATTAATTCACAAATGGATATTTATATTTAAAAGGAAATCAAGTATATAATTTAATAATGAATGTGAAGTAAACTGAAACAAATTGTATGTAATACTTAAATACTGAATTCATTGATTGTTTTAAATAATTGAATGGAAATAACTTATGTAAGTAAATGAATGTAAGCTAATGGAAACATTGCATTGTATGAATGAAATGGGAAATGAATTTTTGTAAGTAATAAATGAAAATTAAGGAAAATAACCATTGTATGGATGAATGAAACTGATGAATAGTAAATGATATGAAAAGAAATTAATAAGAATGAACTTGAATAATACTTGTAAATCATTGTTTGTTTTGACTTATGGGATGATTGGGAAAAGATACTTCTAACTGTATAAGGATGTATAAATAATCTATTAAGTTATTATCTAAGACTGTTCAGTGCATGGTGTACTTAGAAGTTTATTTATCATTTTATATGATTAAAAGTGTCTAACCCAAATAAACCATTTGTTTTGATTGCTATGGATGGATAGTTGATTACTTTGACTGCATGTGATGATTATATGATTTGTTAGTAAGTGATTCTTGTTATGTTGTGTTGATTTCTTTGCTATTGATTGAAACAACTTAAATATTTCTCTTTTTACATAATCAATAACTTCTTTAGATTATATTAGTGAAATACAGGTTATGGGAGCAATAGCTACTGCTTTTGGTTTCATAAATAAGCGTTATTTGCCCGACAAATAGGTATGTTTTCGGATTACGGTTTTCTAGCGATATTATATTGTTTTCCCGTGGTTTGGGATATAATTATTTTAAAATATGTTATATATATTGTTATTATTGATATTATTATTTCTCCCAGACCTCTCCGTACAAAGGAGACTCTGCCGAAATTTTCCGTGAATTTTGCATTAAATTTTTTTATGAAAGTAGAAATGTTTTTCAAACTTTTATTAACTTGAATATGAAAAGATTTAATTTGTTATAAATTGATATATTTTATCTAAATTATTTAATTATGTAAATTAATTGTCTATTAATTGAATACTTTGAATTAAATATATTAGTTTCTTAATTCCTTCTTTCCCTTTTCAAAGACGAAAAGTTTTGAGTGGGGGAGAGTGTAACGACCCATAATATTCGATAATTAAATTATTGAATTTAATAAGATTTTGTAATTTAATATTGGAAGAAATAAAAATTAAGATTTATTAATGAGAAAATAACTAGAATGAGATGTAATAATGTCAATTTAAGGCAATTGATAACTATTTTAATGTAATCTTGAGTAATCGTAATAATTGTAAAGTTATAATTGGCTATAAATTGTAAATAAGAAAATATATTAAATGTTATATTAATTGGGGAAATAATATGTAATTAATTTTAATTGGGTAACATCAGTGTTGTGTAAATGGTTATAACATTTGTTGTGGATAATAAATTTATAAATGTGATTAAAGTAAGTAAAAGCTGACAATTGTTATATGTTACTTATTTATATAATCTATTGAATTAATTTGGAAATCAATTTCAACTAAATGTAATTAAATATTACGTTAATGTAAATTAAGATGATAATTGCAGAATATTAGCGTAATTGTAACCACCCGAGTTCCAGTGGTCCGAATTTTTCGCAAAAATGCTAAAAACCAAGCCCACTGAAGTCCGAGTTGGGTATCTGGTATCCTGCAAATAGGAAAAGACAAATATATCAGAGCTCGATAATTTATCTCATAGCAGGATTAACTAAAATATAATAGTAAGTAAACACTCACCCAAATAATAACACTTTCTAAGCAAGTGTCATAAAGCTGAGAAGTCTCTGCCATCTACCTAACCTGTATGATGTTATGAGGAGGGGGTCAGCACAAAAGTTCTAGTGAATGAATAAATTATACACTTTTAGGCTTAATTCTACATATATCGTTTTATTTCCATTTACTCTTATATTAGGTTCATTAGGTTACAATACTCTCGCCTATGTTCGTGAACCGTGCCCATCTACTCCATAGTAGATTAAAACCTAATAACTAATATATACATATATGTAGCTATATGCCCAATGACCATATTGGTCCTAGGTACCACCCATGGTACCTTCCGTATCCTCCTTGAAAAGGGCTCCATCGTCTTGCTCCATAGCTATATCTATAAGGGACTGCTTCGTAAGGCCTACAATACAGATACTCCATCATCTTGCTCCGCGAGCGTTCCGTAGCTACATCTGTAAAGGACTGCTTCGTAAGACCTACAATACAGATGCTCCACTACTTACTAGGGAAACATAAATCGCATCCGCACTAGTCTATGCCAGTGCTTGGACATCCATAATGTACCACCCAGTGCGTACATTGAGGACTACATAATCGTTATGTCTACTATCTGAATCCCGCCAACAAGGTCAACCTTGTACGGATTTCAGTCGGGGATTTTCTATACCTGTAAAGGACTACTTCGTTAGGCCTATAATACAGATATTCTAGCTGGTCTGTCTCTTTTCTCGTCGTGGCTATGGCCCTACGCAGCCACCCCTCAACTAAATCGAAAGACCTCTAAAGAGTTAAGTGGTTGTGCCCTACTGCAAACAATCTAACTTCCAATTGGCGGTGCCCCCCTCATCCAATATCTCGAAAGTGAAAGAATCATTGGCCTATTGGTTTAACTCTAGTCTTTCCCGAAATCGCTCTTGGTCTTGATGCTGGCCGATATCCGCATGCGACTATCCTTAAACTTACTTGCAAGTACTAGACATACGAATACCCTACTCCGAACACCAAGCCCTTCTGACTGCCTACAAAGGTATGCTTCGTTAGGCCTACAATGTAAATGCAGTCAAGGCGTACTCTCTTGATGGAACACCTACAGACCTACCTCCGGGGATGCAGCTTCGTTAGGCCTACCCAGAAAGCCATCCTAGAGTATCCTCACGTCCCGTTGAAGTCTCGTACTTCCTTCTAGCCCAAAATAACTAAGTTGGACGTGCTTCTCCTTTGCTGAAATCTGTGATGAACTGCTTTGTTAGGCACTTCATCCTTTGGGCTACTCCAAATGCATCTCACTCTTTTATTAGACTCTAAGTCTAATCCTTTAATTTGCGTTTATTTTACTTTTCTTATTCTGTTGGCTACTTATTTAACCTAATTAGCATATTCTTGCCCTCGCCTCACTTCTGGCTATTGTGAGACCACCATTGATCTAATAGAGAATGCTGTTGGTACTGCCACTTCTATTACCTTGCTTATTCAACTCAATTTAAGTCTTAAGTTTATCAAATAAGCATAATCTATTATCTCTGTTCTATTTCCTTATTAACTTAATTTAAATCTTAAATAAGCCTTTTCGTTCTTTCTACTTTAATTATAACCTATGTTATAGTTCTACTTGTAATTGTCACTTTTATCTTCTTTTATAACCTGTATATGATTACAAGTGTCTCTCTTCTATTCTATGCTGTCTTCTTTTATTATGATATAGAATTCTCTTTAATTCTCTTATATTATATAATTCACTTATCATAATAACTGCCTTATTGTATAGTCTGCGTAGTAAATGCAGATCTAGGTTCATTATCGTTTATAGATTCAAATTCTTTTCTAATAATTTACTTGATTCCTTTCATACTTTACTTTATTTTCTTCTATTCTAGGAAGTAATTCTATTTTATTTGGTTGGGTATGAAAACTATACTAAAAATCCATTTCCATATTTTGATACTAAATAACACTATAAACAATAATTCGTAACTGCAAGGTATTTCTTTTATTATTTTGGAATAGTGTAAGATACAGTGGTTTCTTTATTTTACACTAGTTCCCTTTTTCTTTCTTTTATTCTTGCAGTTACGTTTATCATTATCTTTTAAATATTAAATTATAGAAATGTATCATATTTTCTAAACCAACCAATTAATATATTACTTACTTCCAAATCAAGTTATTAGATTAATTTATTATTCCCATTTTAGCATAATTTATTGCAGAATTCCATTTTTCTAGCTTTATTCTAACTTTTATTATTTTACATCTAATCTAGTATTTTCCCATTTTAATCCATAATTGTGAATTTTCTTTTTAACTGTATTATTCACGTACAAAGAGAATAAAAAGAAACTAGCAATTAGGCTAAATTATAACTTCAAATTAGATGTAAATAACTGTAAATTTCTTACAGTTTAGCATAACTAATTAACAAAATTAATTATTGAAATACTGAATAAAGTTATTTAACAGAAATTTAACGATAATATATCGTAAACGTAAAAGATATAATTAAATCCAATCACATTGCTAACTTTTCAAATCTCCCTTTTTTTATTTCAGATCTGTCCCTAACATCTATATGCACCTCCCTTGTAATCCCTATTTAGAATTACAAACGATATTTTTATAGATCTATAATATTTGAAAGAGAAAAGGAAGAGATTTGGATTAGAAATAGCAATTAAAACTCAGATCTAGGGTTTTACCTTTGACATAGCCTTCTGATTTGAACCAATTCCTAATTCCCTAATTAATTCTATTCTCATTCTATTTAGATCTAAACTCGTGTGAATTAGATCTCAAATTTTGTTATTAAGAAAGTGTAGAAGAGATAGAAAAATGGCAGAGCTTTTGTAGGCAAGAGAAAAATAATGAGAATAAAAATGAGGCTCTGCATCTATATTTTGGTGGTTTAAATCAGTGCTAACCATTAGATATAAAACCCTAAAATCTAAAGCATACTCTCAGTCTATGGACATTAAACTAATATGTTTTCTTCTGCGTTTGTTTTTATTTCAACTTGATTCTCCAACAATCCTTTCATTAATCATTTTCCCCTTCTCTCTCGAAATCTATGGAAACATATATTTTTAAATGTGACGTTTCTATTAAATAAGATTCCTCTATTAATCACTCAATTAATAGATTTCATATATCCCTATAATTAATTTACTATCCAATTAATCCCTGCCTGCACTGTGATTTCTTACCAAATTAATATGCCAATCAACACCATATTAATTCGTCATATATATGCATATTAATTTATTTGTTTCCCATAATTATTGCATGTATATATTCTACAATTGAATTTAGAATCACAATCTTAATTATATATGTTACCATAAGTCTCCATGTTTATTAATTGACAATTGATTACTTGCATAAATTTCTCTTCCTCCATTTTATTCTCTTGCACTAACATATATGTTTCTAATCATATCAATTAGTTGTTGCAATATATGTTCCCTTTCTACTCAGTTCCTGTCAATTAATCACCTCTACTAAGTAATTGAATATTAATTTCCTTTTTAAACAAACACCCTTAATTAATCTTTCCTATTAATTGATTTTGTATAATTTCTCTCTCTAATTTATTTGTTACACAAATATATATATGTATTCCAAATAATATTAATTAGTTGCCCCATTTACAAACATTTCTTTGTTTTAAAATTTCAAACGTATATAACTTAATTAATTATTAACATATATAATTGTAATTTAACGCTGGGTGTTACAGTAATAAGATATAAACCAATGTTAAATATGTCCATAGAGTAATGATTGATTGAATAAAAAGATTGAAATCAAATTAAATTAATTTATTGGAATTAAAATATAATTAATTAGATTTTTTATGTGCAGTTGAAACTGAACACTTTAATTAGTGTAATATTTAACACTGAATTGATATGTAAATTTGTTTTAAATTATTGTAAATGTCTAAGTAATCAAAAATGATAAAATTTGTTAATTATAAAATTTGATTTGAAAAAGCGATTTAATTAATTTAATAATTAACGTGAAAATAGCCATTTTGGCCACTATCTCGGATTTCGACGAAACCAGTTTCATCGGATCCGTAACGGTGAATTGTAGGATTTCAAGTTTCATAGCGATTGGACTTGTCGTTTGATCGTACGGGCTTGAAATGCGTAGAAATCAATTTAATTGAATTCAATTTGGAATAAGCTGATTTTAAAAGCTAACTTATTCATACGATGTAATTAGGACTTGAAACCTGTTCCATTGAGTTTTAAAATATCAAAAACATCTATTTTGATATATGGGATGACCTACTTTTGTTTCGGGGTCAGAATGGGCTTTTTGGGTCGCGTAGTTGTTTCGACCAATCCAATATGGTCCATTCATTTCTAATTCAGATCTGCCTATATATAGGTTGTTATAAACCCTAATTATTTCTCATTTCTTATTTTTGTACGAACTATTCTACCAGTTCCTCCTTCTCAAACGACAGAATATGAAACCCTAAATCCCAATTCAATTTCAAATTTCCAAATCAATTTCAAAATCAAACTTCTCCAAACTCTATCATATTTTATACCGATTCAAAGCTCTCGACAAATGCAATTCAAATATGCAGTTTTTTTTTCAATTTAGGTCTCCGTGTGTCCAGGATTTGGCGATTAAATCTCGGCCGTCCATTGGGGTTTGATCAACTATGACGGATCGCTGATTCAAAGGTACAGTTTTGTAGAGGTCGCCGAGGGGAATGCATCTGTGCTCGTCGTTTGTCGTAAAAGTGGGTGGATCGGCCAATTTAATTCGCCTAGGGCTTGATTTCTATGGGCGGTGGCTGTGCTTTGCATGGCCATGGGTGTTCGCACGAATCGCGGGGGTGGTCGAGAGTCTCGTGGAAGTGGAGGAGGTGAGGTCGGCGGCCTCTGGCTTGGTCGCAATCCTCTCAGGCATGGCAATGTGGCGATGAAGCGTGGCGGCTCCGTTCGTTTGCGTGCAAAAGATAGCCTGTAGGGTTTCGAATGGAGGATCGAGAAGAAAGTACGTGCGTTGACGTGGCAAGAGGTTATGGTTCATTCTTTCTTTTTTTTATTTAATTTAAAATTTTCCAATGTTCTAATGATCATAACTTTGACGTACGAGGTCCAATTCATGCGTGGTTTGTTCTGCTACGATCGTATCGAAATTCCGGACATTAAGGAACTGGTTTGGATGAATTCTGAGATTGTTGAATTTTGTGCCTTATTTGGATTTCAAATCGATTTGAAATTAAAGGTGAGTGTTTTAACCCACTCGCAATTACTAAATTATCTTATGTTATTTAAATTGAATTTATGATGTGATTTGAAATAGATTGGTTGATGTTTGGTATATTTAATTTGTCATTCCAGTTAAATTTGACCTTTATTGAATTTAATAGCCATTTAATTTAATAGTGAAGTTAATTGCCAGTTAATACCGGTCATTGATAACTGTTTGATTATTATTGTTTATTTATTAGTTTGAATGATGATTGTGATGGATGTTTGATTGTTGATATTGGATGACTAGATGTTATATTTTTTTATTGTTATAACACCGCAAGTTTCCTGTGGGTTAAAATGATACATACCCGAACGATCTGATAGATTAGGGAGATATCGTTATGAGTTGAAATGATAGACTCGAGCGATTTCATGATTTGAAATAAAATTTGGGAATGCGGGTATACCCGTAAAATTTAAATTTTTGCGGATTGAAATGATAAATATCTGTATCACTTGACCATAGGGTAGAAAATTATATACGGACACCAGATTGGTTAAATTAAATTATTTTAAATCCTTAAAAATTTGAATTCAGTCAAGTGATATTTTGAAATAAAATTTGACTTATATAAACTGAATTATTTTTGAAGATCCAAGTTTTAAATGTGAAATTGGGATTGGTTTAATGAATTGTTTAATAAGTAAAAATGGGAATTTCAAAGTTAAAATTTGAATATAAATGGAATCATCGAAATTGAGTTATTGAAATTGTTGAATAATTAAACTTTGAAATCTATGAAATTGAAGTGCTTTAAAATCATAGTTCAAACTTAAGTTTGAAATCGATGTAAATTGAATGATTTTATGGGAATTTGACTTGAAAGAAAACCTGGTTTTGTTGAAATCTGGATATGGTCTAGATTTGTTGAAATGGAAGAAATGGTTTAATTTTGATATTAATTCCAAATAAAATATTTTAATATAAACAATTTAAAGATTTATTATTTTAAAACCCTAATTTTAAGGTTTTCAAACTATTAAACTAATTTAAATCTAATTTCAACCATTTTAAACTATTTTAAATAAATTTAAACTGTTTTAATCTATTTAACCTAATTTAACTTATTTTAACCTATTTTAAACTAATTCAACTTATTTAATCTATTTTAAATCTATTTAATCTATTTTAAATCTATTTAATCTATTTCTAAATCTATTTAATCTATTTTAAATCTATTTAATCCATTTTAAATCTATTTAAACTATCTAAATTCTATTTAAACAATTTTGATCCCCTTTTAAATTATTTTTAAAGTATTTCAAACTATTTAAAATTTATTTTCCAACTATACTAAACCATTTAAACTATTTATAACTATCTAAACTATTTTCTAAATTCCAGACTATGTAAAGTGGAAGTGCATATTTAAAATCTTTGATTTGAAAGCGTAATGGTAAAATGAATATTATAACTTACGTTGTAAATTGAAATGATATTTGCTAGTGAAATGACATATTCGAGTAAATATGATGATTTTTAAATAAGAATTTAACCTATTTATGATATGATTTCGGGAGTGATATGGTTTGAATTGAATATGATATTTTGATATCAATTATAAAATAGTTTTGGAAATTTAAAAAAGAACCATCCGGTGTGAAATAATCGTTTGATTGTTAAATAGACCGAGATCGGATATTGTCATACTCTCTGCCAATACCGAAAACCACTTTAACAACTGTGTACGTGGTGGAGATTCCAGAATAAAGTAGGGATGGTTTGGCGAACTATTCTTTATGAAGTATTTATGTAGCCCAGACTCCTGTGAGTCAGCTTGATGTGGCTAAAATAGGAGCTATACCGAGCCAAGTGCGGTCGCTCCTCCTATCGGGCACATTTCTTCGATACCATACTATTACTTTGTGATTGATTTGGTGGCCACCCCTCGATTTTGATTATGGGAGTGTGTTATGAGGTGGGAGGTAGTAGTTGTTATACATTACCACCAATCCGGGAGTGCAAATGGTAGAATTCTACCCTAGCATTGCCTCGAGTGTCGTGTCACATGCCTTATCGCGCCTTCTATGAGTTTATTTTGTATCATACCTATGGAGTGCCCTCCGATAGCCCTCCAGTTTACGGAGGAATTATGGTACTGTATAGACTATGGGAATATATAAAATGTGTTAAGGGGGATATGGGTAACTCCTTAACACTATTTTAATACTTTACACTACTGCAGACACTATTATAATAGTGTATTATAGTATGTATGTAGATAGTTTAATGGATCCTTAGGAGATGGAGATCCCGAACATCTCTTAAGTTATTGCACTCACGTTTGACACTGGATAGAAGATGTCAAACCCCGTAAACATCTCTGACGCTGTTACACTCATATTTATTTACTGTTGATTTAACTTACATAAGATCTTTTAGTTCTGACTCGAGTGTTTTGTCTTTTCAATTCGCTCAGGTCAGTCTGAGCTTTTCAGTGTATCGAAGACTACTTTTTGGAGGACGAAGACGAAGATTTAGTACTATTACTATTTATTATATTCATACTACTGCATCATGTTATTCCCCCGTATTGTTCTTTATTTCTGTTGTATGTAATTCTGATTCTGTATTGTAAAAGTTTTATCAAATGTTATTTGTAAAACAGCTTCATGAACTGTTTATTTGATTATTATATTTTGTCATTCCGCTATGAGATTCTGTGTTTGTTTTCTTTCTTTCTCTGTTTTTTCTTATTTACACCATAATAATCCGCCCTTTTGAATGGTTTGAGTCTGACGTGTGAGGTTTATCGTCGATTTAAACCGTCCAAAAAGGTGGGCCATTACACCTGTGGTATTTATAGGTGAAACTTTGGCTACAGGGATTTCTCATCCATATGCGCCCACCATAACGATCGGCGTGTCTAATTCATCCATTAATAACGATCAGCTATCTTACCTCCGATCGTTTTTCCTTCATCCAGTCCAAGGCCGATCGTCTCTGGAGGGTCCTTCATGCCAATCCCTCACTTTCCATGTTGCTACGCCGATCCATCTTCTTCCAATATACTATACCGATCCATCCTCCCTGAAGCGTGTCGATCCTTCCTCCTTCATGAAGATATGTCGATCCCTCCTTTCCAATGAAGATATTCTGATCCTTCTTGATGTAGCTTGGAAAGTATACTGACCCCTCTAGGGCAGACCGATCCATAGTACTTAGGACGTTATGCTGATCCCTAATGCCTTAGGATATTGTGCCGATCCAATTCCTTACGGTGTGTGTGATACCGATCCATATCATGAAACTCCAATATGTCGACCCCTTAGATTACTATCAGGGCGAATCCATCCACCACAAACAATGCCAATCTATGATATACCGATCAAAGCTTTGTCGATCCATGCTATGTCGATCCTCCCTATTCTGATCCATACCATGCTGATCCAAGCTTTGTCAATCCAAGCTATGCCGATCTTTCCTATGCCGATCCAAACTATGTCGATCCATACTATGCCGATCCAAAGTATGCCGATCCTTCCTTCTCTAAGCCAATATTCATATTTCAAGCACCCTGCATCATTTATCTACCAACTATGTTTAATCCTGGCTTCATGTTATTATCTATAGTTGACTTCCGGACCCTACAATCATCACTTGCACTCATCGGCCTCAATAATTGTGAAGTTTTTTGGGATAAATCCGCCTATGTACAACCTTGCCAAAAGGCGAGTTAACAAATGGTCACTTCTATTCATAAAGAAATATCAAGAACAGTAGAGAAATATTTAATACTTAAGATTGGAATGAGAAATATGATTTTATTCTGAAATGTATTTTTACATAGAAAATTGTTTTCTATTAGATTTATTTCTTTGAATTTCAGATATTTGATTTGAAAATTCTCGATAGCAAACCAGTTATAGTAAATGAAATAAATAACCTATATTAAGTGGTAGAATAGAGCTTCTTGTTTCATATTCTACTATAGTAATGGTAGAAATAGTGGGAGCATGCCATATAGCACTTATTAGACACATAAAATTATGAAAATTGTTTTCGTAAATCATAACAAACATTATTTATGAAATAATAATTGCTTTTCACTGTAGATTGAAAAATAGAAATAGTTTTATTTGAATATTGTGAATATTTGTTATAAAATAATACTATAATAGTGGTGTTTGTGATGCATTGGAAAATGCAGAAGTATCTAAATTTACTTTCAATTATTTTTAAATTATAGACTAAGTCGTAGTTTGAGAAATAATTTTTATTATATAACGACGAATTGTATGGTACTAGTAAATTATATCTTAGACAATTAAAGGAAAAGCACTATTCAGTAGGAGCATCATAAGAGTTAGTGAACTCTATGAATTGATAAGTATAGATGTATGTAATCGAAAGTGTATTAATTCCCAAATGGTTCCACATATTTTGTTGTATTTACCGATGAATTATCACAAGCATGAACATGTGTATAAGGTACATATATGGCATGTAAATGATGAGTTCATAGAATACAAAATATAAGTAAATAAAATAACACATAAAACAAAATAAAATCATTTTATTTAATCGACTAGGTGAGTATATCAGAAAGAGTTCTAAACGTGCCTAAAAGTGAATAAAGATTCATTCTCAAAAGTCACTCTGCTCTATGATACATAATGATGAATCGATAAGGAGTAATCCAACTTTGTTGAACGAAGTACAATTAATTGTGAGTGAAGTAGAGTTACCTTCTTTCTGTAAGGTCATGTACATAAGAGTGGTGCATAAAGGTTAATGTTAATTTTATTTAAAGAATGGTTTACAAAATTATATAAGATAAGAGTTTATAAGAAACCCCAAAATATCCTAGACCAAGGAGTTGGTGGATTGTTCGAGTCGAAAGACTGCACCCAATAATTGTTCATGATGGATCTAGTATGAATCGCTCGAAAAGAAGTTTGAGAATGAGTGTCGTTAAAGACCAATATATGTTATGAACTTAAGTATTGTAACCTTAAACCGAATCAGTTTTATATTTAAGGCAATTCATAAAATGTTTGTTAATACCCACTCCATTCAACTGAGAATCAATTGTTGTTTCAAGTAATATCAACTTCATAGTGAAGAAATTTCTTTTAGAAATTATTGGCAGTGAAATAGATTTAGAAAAGATCCAAGGATAAAACTAACTACAAGAGCTGAAATAAAATTACTAGACCTGAAAGAACACAACGCATTAGAATGTTTAATAGTCATTCTCACACATTAAAGAGAAATTATGATTTTTTTTAATCAATATCGAGAATAGATAATTCTCATTTGTCAATTAAGCCATTAAAAGCATTGACTCTACGATATGGTATGATGCACAAATCCAAAATGGATTCCAAGTGCGTCATCAAAATATGATTTTGATAGTTATACCCAAGGGGATACAATCCATCTGCCATGAATGTGTCTTTAAGAGTAAGACTAATGCAATTGGAACATGGTGAGTAATGTTAATGAGAATAACATCGTAAATTTCAATAGTTGAAATTCATGTCATGATTTGTCATTGAACATGGTTAAGTTATTTAAGATTTATTTACAAAATTATCACTTAGTATGACTTCGTATTTTGGTACATATGTGCTAAAATGGAAAATTCTAAATAATGATTTAGAATAGACTATTTTCACATAACAACCAAAAAGTCTCAAAGTCAGTGGAGCGATATTGAATTTGTGGGTTTTCAGATATGATCCATGAAATGATATGAAAGTATCATTCTAAAAGCATCAGAATTGCATAAATATTTTGATTGAAATATCAAATAATTTAATTTTTAGTCAAAATGCACAGGATACGTGTGTCTGTAAGAAAGAACACTAAAAGGTATATGTATATTTCTAAACTGTAAATAAACAACATACGGCTCATTGTTAATGATGTACTTATGTAAAAATCTATAATAGTTTGGTTGTTTAATACTCGATATTGGATTTGTAAATTATATCCATCAAAGGTGTTGGGAATGTCCCAAAGGATATGCAAAGGCACCGTATTAAAATGTTTAATATGGAATATGTAAGATGGATTCCTTAGGTATTGATAATAGGAATTATCATAAATGTTGAATTTCCCACAATATCATAATCTGCTTATGTATTTGATGCATGAAACAAATATCAAATCCGAATTAAGATCACTAAATGGTAGTTTAAAGTGTTCTCGTGTATAGATGAAATACTGGAGAATTGTTTATCGAAACAACGAACTCTTTATGAAAGAGTGTCCAGACTCAAACTTCATAAGTGATATTGAGTATAATATGTTGATATTAAATTCATGTTCAAACCTTAACTAAAAAACTTTATGTTGGAAACGTTTTAAACAAAGGTTGTGGCTGATTCAATGAAAGGCTAAGTACATCGCCTGGAATAGTGCATAATAAAAGCAATGTATATAAATATAAATGCACAAATTTATAACCGAGTTGGATATGATTTCAAGTATTAGGAGTACTACACCATTGTTATAAGACAACGTAGTAATAATAGGAGTTCACTAGAAGTCAAGAAACGAAATCTAAATAGTTCTACGTGATAAAAGTAGTTTATCAACATCGGAAAGAGTTGATTGATAGAATAGTTAATTAAACCAACATAGTATATCCACTCACAAAGGAACTAACTTGATCAATTCTCATCAAACTGATTGAAGGGATGAGATATAGATTCAATAATTGATCACAAGTACAAGTGGGAGATTGTTAGAGTTAGGGGTATGCCATAGAGGAAATTTGGTAATTTGTTACATATATCTAACTTGATAACCAATCTTATTCAAAATAAAAAGTGTTTTCTTTCTATTATATACTTGATATAATATGTTATATTAATTAATTAATTGAATTAAAAGTATATTTAATAGAAAAATCCATGAATGGTATGTTTTGCGATAGTAGTTACAATGCATTATAACCCTGAGTAATTTATCACAGTGAAATTAAACATATTGTTTTAACTATTTCTAGTGAAGATGTATTGAGACTGTATATCGAAACATCCATTGATACTAGCGTACGTAACAACCTCTAAATGTTGGGAAGTATATTACTTATGACTGTTGGGGGGGCACTAAGGGGTTACGTAATGGTAATTATCAGATAACTATGAAATGGCTCACTCGATTGTTTTATGTTGGTTAATATAACTAAGGTCAAATAGAAAATATCAATGTGACAAAATTACATAGTGAAAGTGTTTATGGATCGTGTGTGTATATTTAATATGCAAGTGTTATGGAATATTAACTATCAACTAGTAAAATAAAATAAGTAAAGCAAGAAAGCGATCACACTAGAGTTTTATACTGGTTCGGACCTCCCGTCCTATGTTTAGTTCCCGAAGCTCCCCTTCGGACTTTCAACTATCAAAACTACCCTCGCTTTTCCTGGAGGAATGGGCTTACAACAAAAAGACGTTCTTTGACAATAATGTGTTCTTGACAACACGGTTTTTGACTACTTAGTACAATGCTTCCTATAATCTCTTTGAGTAGTATATAACTTGAAGCTTTGATGTAAGGAAGAATAAGTATGCTTTTGAGAGATTTTTTGAAATCAGAGTAAGCACAGGAATATTAGAGAATATAGATAAGAGAGTTCAGAAAATCAAGTGAATTTTACTTCTCAAATTCATGTTAATTTATAGATGTTGAAGGGTTTCTTTGAGAAGTAACGACCTTTGGTGCATTCTATTTCAGTCCAAGAGTTCCAATGTTTGAGGAGGAAGAGATATGAACAGAGAATATGCATGCAATTCTTCGACTGAAGGAGATGACTCTTGAGATATTTTGGCCGTTACCTAGGTCAAACGTCTGGTCGTTTTAGGTCAGACGTCTGGCCTGTATTAAAAATTTTAGACAGTAAATATTGCCAGATGTTTGAATCTATGGGTCAAACGTCTGACACATGCACAGTCTGAATATTTCCCTTCTTGAGCTTGTAAAACTTTTTTAATAGTTTGTATGAGCTTATACTTGTAAAAACTACTCAAGGAGATTGTACATATCATCTATTCAAGACACCAACACAAAACACTAATATTTCTAATACAATGAGCCTCTTGTGTTTGTCTTCAAGTCTTGGTCGCGATAATGTACCTGCATATGGATGATATATATATATATATATTGCATGCTAGTGATTGTATAGTTGTTGTCATCAAAATCATAGAATAGAGGTTTTAACACATAGTTCCCTTGACTTTAGAATAACATTGATCTTCAATGTGGAAGCTCTATTTGATTATAGTAAAAATCATGGCACGGCGTTGATCGAACAACTATAGTTGGGTTGAGTTGAAACATTGGAAGTGAAACACTATCTAAGAAAGGATTTGTTTCCTCACTTATGTGCTTAGTATCACATGCAACCAAAGTCAACTCAAAGTGAAAGTCTTTGACCCGAGTATTTCGGTTAACAATAACTGTATTATTGAACCATGGACTTTGCGTTTGGACTATAGAGTTGAATATGGATGATATTAGAATTTTAACCATTACCAAATTCCATAAGTCCAAAGTGATATAGTTTTGACAAAGAGAACTTATGTAAAAAATTGTCACAATCAGGTAATGCTTAATAAAGTAAAATTGGATTTTACCAAAACTAAATAAGCGATAAATTTGGTCGTGATGTCACACCACCTGCTAAATGATGCATGAATGTTAATATTCGAATAATCTAGCATTAATCATTGAACAAATCTACACAAAAGAGTCAAACAACCGAAACAACGTATACTCCTTTTAGCTAATTTAATTAATTATAGTTGTTATTAATTAATTAATTTAATTAATATTTATGAAATATTAATTACCAAATATTGTATTTGATGTGTTGAACAATGTTAAAAAATGTATTTATTATAGTGTTATATATATATATATTAATCGATATATGATATCGGTACACGTTTAAATTTAGATTTAAATGCAACAGACATTGTCCAAGCTGTAATTGGCTTCGAGGCCCATATGGGGCATGCAAATTTCGACAAAAATAGTTTGAATAGGCCAGGCAAATGTTGGCAAAAGAGTGAGGCTTTTGAATGTTTAAAAGAGTGGAATTGGTAAGAGAGAGATAAGGATAAATCCATTTTTCTCTCCATTTGATTTCCTATTTATACGTCTCTCTCTATACCATTCTTTTTAATACTTTTTATCTATTCTCCTCTGCAAATTTTGTCCGGCAAACCCCATTTAAACCCAAACGAAATCCAAGCTCAAATCACAAAAAATTCTTCAATTCGATCGTCGGTGGTAAAGCAGTTCGAGATTCAAGGAGCAATTTCATCATTTCAAAATTAGATCTTTAAGCCATGGTGAAAGGTATTTAACATGTTTACTAATTCATTTAATATTTTTATCTATCATCGCAATATATTGTATGTTATTATATTATATTACGAATCTAATATATTAATGTTTTGTCACATATTGGATGGTTGGATATATTAATGTAGCTACATATATGTTAATTAAAAAAATGTATACATGCTAGCATTAAACTCAAGGCCTAAAATAAAAAACTATTTTTTAATTAAATAATATTATACATATATATATATATGGTTGTATTAATTAATATATTATAGCTTAAAGATAAAAATCATAAAATAAACATTTTAAATAAAATTTTGTTTTTGTATAGTATTAATTTGGTAGCAATGAATGTTCGATTTTAATATATTTTATATTTAGTTTATAATTAGTTAATGATATAACTAAAAATTGATTATGTATACTTATATATACGATATAGCTGAAAATTAATTATAAAATTTTACATAAAAATATTACATAATTTTCAGATCTCAGAAATGATTTTTATAATTTTATTTAGTTTAACTAAATCGGTTTTAAAACTATTTTATAATTTTTTAATTATAAAAATCTTTTTAGATTTGAAAAAATAAAAAAATTAATTTAATTTTGTTGCTGTGACCTTAAAGTCAGGAATTATTAAAATAACTGTTTATATACATGCATATTTATTTATTTATGTGCAAATATGTGTATATATCTATAAATATTTGAAACTAAATAAAAAAATTTGTATTAATTATTATAAATTTATTAATTATTAAAAAATTTATTATATGCACATATGCCATGATACTGAAATTAATTATAAAATTTGTGCACAAATTTGTAGCAGCAATTCGAATATTTTTTTTAATTATTTTATACTAATTATTAAATGATTTGTTATTTAATATAAATAAATAGTTGTTCAAATATATTTTAAAATATTATGTATAAATTATCATAATTATTATTTCTACATATTTATGTGTATGTGTATGATTATATTTTAAATATGCATAATTTTACATAAATATATGTATAATTTTCAATGCACATGCATATTCATCTAGATAGCTCATATAATACTAGAGGGGCTAACATGTCTGTTGTAGTGTAAATCCCAACATTTATACACGGACATGTCAAACCATGTATATTTTATTATATTGTACGTGGATGTATACGCATATGTGTATATGATACACATATTCAAATATAATACAAAACAATGTAAAGTAAAACTTTATTTATTAAATTAAGTAAAATAATAAATTTATTTAAAATAAATTTTGAAAAGTTCTAAATGAATTAGACTTCATAGTCCCGATAAAAATCCAAAATGGTAAATTTTTTTAAAAATCACCCATTTCCTCCGCTACGGGCTGGCTCAGTTCTAATAGTGACCTAGCTATGTGTTGTATGCCTGATAAGTTTGTGATTTTGAGCTACTTGTGTTCGCTTAGCCTATCAGAAGATGACCTTTCATCTATCCCTATTGTTCGAGAATTTCTCAATGTATTCAAAGAAGTTTCTTATCTTCCATCCCGATGCTAGATTGAATTTAGGATAGATCTCGAAAAAGATGCTAGGCATGTCGTGATGCTACTTAGGCATATGGCTCTGAAAAGAAAGAAAGGAAAGGATACATAGTTTTCTTATTTATTTCAAAATGGCTTTATTAGGGGAAGTACTTTAGAGTGGGGAGCACATGTAGTGTTTGCCACGAAGGCCGATGGTTTCCTAAGGTTGTGTGTCAATTATTGAGAGTTGAATAAACTAATAAGAAAGAATCGATATCCTTTACCGCGTATAAACAACTTGTTTGATCGGTTGGTTGGGACGAGGGTTTTCTCACAAATAGATTTGGCTAAAGGATTCCACCATTTGAAGGTAGCATAGAATTGTATTTCAAAAACTGCATTTCGAATGCTTAATTATTTGTTTGAGTGGGTAGTCATCCCATTTGACTTAACTAATGCTCCCATGTATTTTGTCGATTTTATGAGTATAGTTTTTTAGGAGCAGCTGAATAATTTTGTGGTGGTCTTCGTGGACGCATTCTGGTATTCTCAAAAAGAAAAAAGGAGCAAGAGAAGCACTTAGGGGAAATTTTAGTTGATCTAAGAAAGAATCGGTTGAAATCAAAATTTTCTAAGTCTGACATTTGGAAGAAGAAATTCTGATTCCATGGGCATATGGTATCGGAGGCTGGTTTAGCTATGGATCCAGGAAAGGCATAAGCCATAAGAGATTGGAAGGCACCCAGGAAAACGACCAAAGTTATGAATTTTCTTGGTTTGGCTGGATTCTATGGAAGTTCATTAAGGAATTTACAAAGATTTCAGCACCACTTACATGCCTTACTAAGAAGAATTTGGTTTTTACATGGAATGACGTTTGTGAATGTACATTTGTCAAATTGAAGGAGTTATTAACATCTGCATCAGTTCTCAATTTACCTGATGATTGCATACCTTTTACCATGTATACAGATGCTTGCGGTACCAGGTTAGGGAATGTTTTGATGTCAGAAGGAAAGGTGGTAACTTACACTAGCAGAAAGCTTAAGACTCATGAAAGGGCCCAACTATGATCTTGAGTTGGCTGCTATCATGTTTGCTTGAAGTCTTGGAGACATTACCTACTTAGAGAAATATTTGAGTTATTTATGGACCACAGGTCTTTGAAGTAATTATTCTCTCAAAAATAATTGAATCCGGGCCAATAAAGGTAAATGGAATTTTTGGCATCGTATGATTTCAGGATCTCATATACACTAGGAAAGAGTAATGTTGTGGTGGATGCTTTGAGTGGGAAGCATGCAGTGTTAAATTCGATGATGTTGGAGATAAGGCAGTTAGAGTTTATATCTAAGTTTGATTTCCGACCTCCAATGGAGTATGCACCAGGATTATTGGTAGCTTTGGAAGTCTGACCAACACAAATGGATCGCATAGGCTGAATCAAGGGTAGGATGCTGCTTTAGTGAAGATTATGGAAAAGTTGGTGAGGGATGAGAGGTCAATTCATTTGGGTTGTTATTCTAAGGATAAGAAAGGCTACTTTAAACGAGATGGTAGGTTGTGTGTACCGTAGGTAAAGGAACTGATATACGAAGTATTATATGAGTGTCACCACTCGAGGATGACCATTCATCCAGGAGGAGATAAAATGTATCAAGACATGAAAATAAATTTCTACTAGCCAGGTATGAAAAGACATGTAGCAGAGTTCGTAGCGGAATGTATGACATGTTAAAGAATTAAGGAGAAGCCGAAGAAACCAGGAGGACTTTTATTACCTTTGGAAGTACCTCAGCTGAAATGGACGAATATCTCTAAGGATTTCATCGATAGATTACCAAGGGG
The DNA here is from genome assembly GCA_030737815.1 of Allium fistulosum. NCBI lineage: Eukaryota > Viridiplantae > Streptophyta > Magnoliopsida > Asparagales > Amaryllidaceae > Allium > Allium fistulosum. The sequence goes on from CM060904.1 coordinate 699,728,605, forward strand.
TGGGAGGTGTAATGAAAGTATTTGTATAATAGTGGATCACCTTGCGAAGGGTGCACATTTCGCTCCCATAAAGAGTACAAGAACCGCAGAGACAACTTCGTTTATCAAGGAGATAGTTTGACTACATGGAGTACTGATTAGCATATTAAGTGACTGGGACCCATTTTTTACAAGTGAGTTTTGTAGGATTCTACAAAGTGCTATGGAATGGAGTTAAATTTGAGTACAGAATATCACCCACAAACAGATGGACGGATGGAGTGGGTAAACTGGGTGTTAGATGATTTACTTGTGGTATGTATTTTGGATTTTGGAGGAATATAGAAAGATCATTTATAGCCTATGTAGTTTTCTTATAATATTAGTTATCAAGAAAGTATTGGGATGACAACGTTTAAAGCTTTGTATGAACGACCTTGTAAATCACCGTCGTGATGGTGGGAGTCTATGGACAAAGCCAATCTTGGGATAAAGATGATCAGAGACACTTAAGAAAAGGTGGAGTTGATGTGGAAATTGATGAAAGCAAAACATGATAGGCAGAAATCTTATGCAGGTAGGAGAAGGGTAAACCTAGAATTCGTTGTATGTGATTTATGTTTGTCAAGGTGTCACCATTGAAGAGAGTGGTTAGGTTTGGAAATTCGAAAAAATAGCACCCCAAATTGTTGAATCTTTTCCTATGATATAGCAGATTGGAAGTCTGGCATATAGAGTGCAACTACTTGAAAAGATGGTTAGTGTTCATGATGTGTTTCATGTTTCACAATTGCTTAAGTGTGTGCATGATCCATCTACTATAATCAAACCTAGTCAATTAGTTGAAATGGAGATGGAACCTAAGGCAAGTTCATCCCATGGTCCTATATGGATTGTTGAGCATGAGTGAAACGACTGCTAAATAAGGTTCTGAGGTTGGTAAGGGTCTAATGGGGAAGTGATCTAGTAGAGAGTACATGGAAACCAGAGGAGAGGACGCGGGTTTCCCATCCACATCTCTTTACTGGTACGTTCCTTGCGCACATTTGATTTTTGGAAAAAAATTGGATGGGTGTCGATTGATTGGCTGACCTTAGGTAGAATGGGTTAGAATATATTGCCGTATATTGTTACTTGTCATTTTTTCGTTCATATAGAACATATATTCTTATCAGGGTGTTGTGCCTCATGCATGATATGTCCTATAAACTGCATTCATATAAGTGGCCAAAGTTAGAATTGCATTATTGCATTTCGAAATTTGTATATCATATTCATGCATGTTTGAATACTCTATATCATATATGTTATTGACTGTTGATTGTTTTCTTATATGAGAATATTCAGATGCATGAATGACACAAGTGACATGGGTTAATATGAAAAATTAGGAGCGACTACAATTTTTCTACCCTATGTGAATTTTGGAGATAAAATTCTTTTAAGGGGGGAGAATGTAATACCCCAAAAATTCGAATAATATTCTAATTAAATAATTAAATGAAAATAATATGAAAAATAATAGAACTAATGAATTAACTAAATAAATTAAAGATAAGGAGGGGCAAAATGGTCACTATAAATACATTAGAATTTGATGACGAAACCAATGTCATTGCGATCGTATCATTTTTATAATTCATGCAGTATATTTTTTTGTATCATTTGGAGCTCATATGAAGGAGATATAGTTAGAAACGTCATCGAATCGAACGTGCGCTACACAATGTAAGTTTGAATTGGAATTTTGGTGGATGGGCAGTTGTTTCCTTCCTTTGACTCAAAACTGAAATGCATATCCTACTTTCCTATTTCAGAAAATTAATTCATGTTTCTTTCTTCTTCTTCCCCAACTTTCTGACTAATCATAATCCCTAAAATCAAAACCAAATTAAGAAATTAAGTCCCCGAGTCGAAGAGAGAAGCAAGGACGAACGCATAGTAGTCACTAGAGGTGTAAGAACAATGAATTGAAGGGATTTTTATCTCTAGATAGTGAATGAAAGTGAGGCTAGAGGCCTGTAGGAAGAATCAGTTAGAGTTAATGAGTTTAGCTAATTTTTATGTTTACTCTCTTGATTTCATGACTTAATATGATTAAATTTAATAATTAAATGATTAAAATCAAAATTAGGCTCTATGATTTTGGGAAACTGTTCCTAACTTGATTAACGAATGATTTTTCAGTAATTAAATGAGTTAATGAAGTTATACAATATATATGACTTTATAAGCAAAACTAGGTGAAAATGAGGCATAAAGCTGGTAAAATCATAGTGAAATGACGAGTAAATCAAACTGAACTTAGCTAAATTTCAGAGGTGAAATATGATGCTTACAGAACTAAACATATCTTTTGTGCATTTTTTTAATGATTTGTATGAATTAATATAAGAATGTTACATTTTGTGCACAAACCATCCAAAAATACAAATTTATTGAATTGGGCCATTTAAATATATCAAAGTGATATGAAACTATTTTCTAAGAGTTTATACGATGATATTAGGTCTAAATGTATTTTTATGTAATTTAATTCAATTTATATGAATTTATATATATATATATATATATATATATATATATATATATTTCATATTATGTGAAAATCAACCCAAATTTGTATATTAATGATTTAATATATATATATAATCACATCAAAACATTATGAAATTGATTTCTAAAGTTAAAGTACATGTCTATATGAATTTAAAAAATTTATTTTGGATTTATAGAGATATATATTATAAAAGGTGATTTATTTAGTGAAAAGTGCATAAAACGGTGATAACACTTATATATGAATGCATATATGATTTAGACAAATAAAATATGGTTTAAAAACAAAAAATTTATTTTTAAAGATTAAATACATATATTTCAGTAAGAAATAAATTTTTATTTTGAATTAAAAAAATATACATGAATTTATATAATGTATTTATATATATATATATATATATATATATATGAAAGTTAAAGAAATTATAAATTAAAAATAGTAAAAGATGATAAAAATTCATAGGTAAACCAATATGATATGTTATGAATGTATATTACATAAGTATGAGATCTAAAGCTAAGAAATCACGAGAACAAAGGGTTAAAAATGAAAAATATAGTATTACAGAAAAATATGTATCCTAGAATAACCCAAGATCTACTTCTACTTCAGACTAGTCACCGATGGATTGGTAACGTTGCACTAGTCGTCGAGAAGTTTTGTCATATTGGACCTCGACCTATTCTAGGCGGTAACATATAGATTTAAAGGCTCATGCTGGATATTCTGAGTGTGTTCGTCTCGAGTGAAGGGGTAGATGATGTACCTTAGCCTATGGTAATGTGCGTTAGTACACGGATATCGCATGTCATAGAAGGACGATGTTTATAAGTTATGCGACTTAATTTTTGGCTATTGATTTGGGATATAGCCGGAATGTGAGGAAGTCATGACCATGGATGTTGTGGGTTGGCTGCAACATAATTGTTATTGGGTATACCGGGATTTACGGTTTGTTCGGTTTATCCATAATACGACTAAACAACTAATTGTACCTACGGGCGTGAATTTAGTCACCTCATTTTAGAACGAGTATAGCAAATATGAAACCTTGTGAACATGAATTGTATATTGGATTTGACACAAGTTGAATGTAAATTGAAATGTATAATGATATGGCAGCTTATCATTTTTTATCATTTTATATTATGAAATATGTATAGTAAATGTTAAACTCAATTATATTTACTCACTAGACTTTGTGTCTGACCCTTTTCCACTATGTTTTCCTTGTTTATAATATATGATAGTTGATGGAAACAGGTTTGTTTATGATGATGATGGAGGCTCAAGCGACAAAGGTATGTTATGTATTATAGTGCATGTGTGTGATCATATGCACGTAAATAAGGCACTACATGCATTGTATGGGTTTGGATTTGTAGTGTACATATCAATGATATGTGAAAACTATTTATGGATTTCTATGGAAATGACTTAGTGTTATTTGATTATTATATTTTGTGTTCCTTCCACTGTGAGTGCTAAAAGACAAATAGATAGTTTCTGTTTTTTCTTATATTAATTATCTAACGATCTATTGCTTTTGATTTTTTTGGTTTAAGTTATTATTACATTTTTAGAGGAGAAATATTAGATCTTTGTTGGGTTTTCTTGGATCTGCCTCATTTTGCATGTTATTCATTGATTTTTAGGTGTTTGATGCATGATTTATCATCTTGAAACCTATTATATACATTCTTATGTGTTTTGGATCCATTTTTAAAGTCAAAAAATATGTTTTGAAATTCAAAACGAAGTAAAAACGAATTTAAAATGATTTAAAGTGATTTAATCTTGTTATTTTGATGGATGCTTGCTCATATAGATGTTAGGCTATGTTAGAAATGTTTTTTGAGATGAAATTCCATGTTTTATTGTATGGTTGCATGTTTGGATGATGACTAAATGTTGTTGATGAATTGTAACAACCCTGTATTTTGTGATTATTTTAATTGTATATTTTAATTATTTTAAATTGAATTTCCTGATTTGAACACTTTATTTTATTTATTAAAATGGATAAATTTTGTTATTTTAAATATAAATTTTGATTTTGATGTGAATTAGAATTCCAAATATGACTAAATAGAATATTTTCCAGAAAAGTGAATTTTGGTCAATATGGTCAAACTTTGACTTTTATTTTAAAAAATTGAAAGTTTGAAAATTTGAATATTTTATTATGAAAGTAAATAAATTTTTAAGAATAATGCTTTTCGTTTCGTTAAAATCTGATTAATATTGTGAAAGTTATGCCTTTTTAACTATTGAGTGTAATTTGTTGTATTTAACAAAATTGTTTATTTTAAATTATATAAATAATATTTTATTTGGTCATGTAATGTTATAATTTATATTTATATGGGTAAAATAACATGTTATGTATATATTTTGGTTTTAAAAACATTTTTCAAAGTGTAATTGACATTTTCCAATGTCAGTTGTATTCTGTTTATAATTTCTAATTTCCAATTTCATTTAATTAAAGAAATTCTTTGTTTATTTTCTATTTTTTTAGACTTTATTTTATTTTCATTTACACTTCATTTTGTTCAGCATTTATTTTATTTTACTTGACTTTTATTGGTTTAGAAGTAAAGTTATAATTTTTTCTAAAACTAGTGATATTCTATTTGCAATTTTAAGTCCTATTTTGAATTTTTAAACAATTTCTATAATTCTTTTTCTATTTTCTCTAAATTTAATTATTTATTTCACTTTAGAAATGATAAATGAATTATTTATTTCAAATTTTTGCTTTAGAATATTTTTAAAATGAAGTAGATATTTTTCCAAAGCCAATGATGATTTAATTGTAATTTTTGAACCCTGTTTTGAATTTTAAGCAATTTCTTTAATTCTTTTTCCATTTTCTTTAAAATTTATTATTTATTTTTATTTTATATTACTTTGTTTCAGTTTTTAAAAGTAAATTACTGATTTTTTTTTTTTTAAATTGAATTAAAGAAAGGAAATATGAAAGGTTTTAAAAGCTTTATTAACTTAAGTCTTTTCATCTCCAATGTCCTTTCACTTGCCATAACCCCTCCTTTATGCTTTTGGCCGTGTAATCTTTTGAGTAGCCGTGTATTTTCATTATTTTTCACGCAAAAAAAGTTCTCATCTCCATTCTATTCATGGCTAGAGCAAAAACATTGGGTAATGGCTACATTTTTTTCTTCTCTTTTCTTCTCATTTTCATGCTTTTTGCCTTGTTTTCTTGGATTCTTTTGTACTTCCTCCACTTCATAGCGACGGCCACCACCCCTACACCTCTTCCCTGCCATCATCACCACCTACCCTTCAGCCTTGACTATAGCCGAGCCCACCATGATGATAAAATCCACCAAAATGCAACCTAAAGCCTTGAAAGCATGTTGTTTGACCACCCTTTGTTCACCACTCCCATTTCCACCACCACCATCACCTTAGGCCACCACCACCACCTCTGTCCAGACCTCCTCTCATCACTCCAGCCCCTGATCTGACCCACACTCCACTGGCCATCCCCAAACACCCCATGGCCGAGCCTCTTTGTTGAACCAAAACTCCTCTTTGTTGCCTAAAACCTCTTCACCTTCCTATGTTGTAACTTCCTCCACATGTTCTAGCATTTAGGCCGTGCATTCCTATGTCAATACCCGAGCCAAACATGACCAAAACCTGAGCTAATCCAACCCTTAGGCCGTGCAAAATAATATAGAAAGCAAGGCAAAAAGTTGTGTATTCATATTGTGTTTTATTCCAAAGTTCTTTCAATTCAATGTCGTATTGAATTTATAATTTTATTTTGGTTTTGTTTATGGGTTGTTCACAAGATTAATAGCTTGGTTCTCTTCTCACTAGAGTCTTTTGTTATGTCATCGTGCTTTCTGGAATTCGTTTGTGTCATTTGATTTGCTAACTCCAGCATAAAAAGGTGAGTAAATCTCACCTGACATTTATACTTATGCAAATGTGAATTGACAACAATTGAATGTGTAGTACTATTATGTTATGTTATCCCTGTCTGTGATTATTAATTATATGATGTTAAACCTATTTATTTACCTGTCATCTCATTTGTTACTAATATATGTTGTTAAACTGTTCATTTATATCTGTTTATCACACTGCAAGTTCCCTGTAGATTAGATCACTATGGGTTGAAATGATACATACCCGAACGGACTTTAGAATAGGGAAAAATCATTATGGGCTGAAATGATAGGCCTGAACGATTTTTATTTATTTCATTTAACTTGGGATTGCGGGTTTGAAATGATAAAACCCGGATTTTTCCTTTGTAAATTACAGATTGAAATGATATATTATCCGTATCATTTGACTTAGGTTAGAAAAATTTATATACAGACCCGTGATTAATATATATATTTTCTTGAAATTATAAAATATGTTAAAAATGTAAATATTATGATAATTTGATTTTTATTTTAATTTATAATGATTTTATAAAGTGTTATTGATTTTTCTATAAATTAAAAATAGTTAAATAAATAAATGTTTAAAAGTTGAAATTCGAAGTATAACTTAACTTGGAAAATGTGAAAGTGTTTTAGAATAAAAGTTAAGTTAAGAAAATAAAATCGAATTTAAATAAATTATGAAATGGTAAACTTAATTAAAATGTTAAGTAAATGAAATGTTATAAATTTTACATTTATTTTATAAGTGAATTATTAAAGATTTGATAATTGTTTGTGAAATTTTCACTTTGTAAATTCATAAATTAAGGGTTATTTAAATGATTGTTTTTAAAGTAAGAAAATATGATTTTTATAAGTTAAAATGGATTTAAATAAATTTTAATTGTTTATGAAATTGTAGTGAAAGTTTGGAATTTAAATTGACAGCATTCCTGGAATGCTATCATTTCTAAAGTTAAAGATATTATAGAATTTTGTAAATGTTGTAATTGATATAAATGAACTAAATGGCTAAAATGAACTAAGTGTTGTAGTTGCTGAATTTAACTAAAGTTTTATTTGAAATCTAAACCTATTACAGCATTTAAATGCTGTCTTTTGCTAATTGAATTGTTTTTAAACATAACTTTCCGTAGCATTTTCTAAATGCTGCAAAAGTTGAAATTTCACTGTTTTAGTAAATTTAAGTGAATAAATGAATTCTGAAATGGTAAAATTTTGAGAATTGAATATTACCTATTAAATATAATAACTTCAATTTTAAATTATTTAAATGGAATAATTTGATTTGAAATATTTTGATATTTTGAAATGGATTTGAAATGATATTTGATTTCGAAGTATAAATTACCATTTTGGAATTTTAACCACGGGATGTAATTAAATTTATGGTTTAACTGATCCATAGAGGATGGGCGATCCCAAGCATCCTTTAAGTTATTGTGCGTTATTACTACATTTCACTTGAGTTGGTTTACATTATATAAGTATGTATGTCCTGACTCGAGTGTTTTGTGATTTACTTTACGCTCGGGTCAGCTTGAGTATTTACAGCTTAGCTTTGGATTTCTTTTCTGGAGCTAGGAATCGCTGGAGATTCTGCTTGTCTAGTTATCTATTTCCTTTCAGTTTCGGTTGTTCTATTTCAGCTCTGGTATTTATAAACTTCTATGTATTTGAGATTTCTATTTTATATGTTTTTTCCAGACTAATATTATGTATTTTGTTTGAGATTTTGTTATAGTAGCTTCATGAACTACTATGGTATTTTAATTTCCACTGCGAGTTATTCTGATATTCTGTGTCTGTGATTCTGTATTAGATTTTATTTGCTCCAAATTTTATTACAATCTGTTATTTTGAATTATTCAAGTTGAATTATCCAAATTTTATTACAGTCTGATATTGGTATCAGAGCTTTGGTTTTAGGCAAACCTTAGCCTGCAGAGCAAAAACTCATTAGAGATAGGGTAGAAATACCCTAGAATGAGTGAAATCAATCTCAGAATCATTTCTTTGTGAGAGAACGTATTTTCAAAGTATAAAATGAATTTCAAATGATTTTTAAAGGATTTTTAAAGATTATTTTGATATAAAATTTTCTTGTTTTGAAAGAAAATTTTCTGGACTTTATCCCTTTCGTATCCACCTTGTTAGTAATTTCTTTGATTAGGATTTCCTTAAAATTCTGAACTTCTATCTTAGTTGGGATTTCTTCGATTAGGATTCCTTTGAATTTTGGAACGCTCCCATTTGTTCTGAAATCCATTCATGTCTCCCCTAACTGTATTCTTTTGATTTTTGGAGCATTCCATAACTCCACTTTGAATGACCTCTATAAAGATCGGTGGTTCCGCCAATTTTTGAATGATTTGTAAAACGGTGAAACTCCCTTATGATTGGCATTGATTCACTGGAGATTTCTGTATCCTCGGTTTACGATGTTTTCTATCTTCTGCTATATTTAGATTCTATCTATGGCGATCGAAGGTCGATTTGCCTTAGATTTTCGCATCGATTATATTCCTGAAGTCACGGTTGACCGGTTAAGGTCACCCACGATTTATATGAGCTTATCCATCTTCTATTGGTAATTTAATTATCTCATCTTTGTTCGAGCTTATCTTTGAATCGGAATTCTATTGATTAGAGTTCCTTTAAAAATTTGAATCTCTGTTTTGCTTTGAAATTCATCCTTAAATCATTCCTTGGAAAATTTGTGGTTGATTGTCTTTTGAAAATTTTGTATTCATCAAAGTTGTTATTTTGATAAGGATGACCATATTTTTATATAAAGGTGAAATGTTTTCGATAAGGATTATATACCTTTTTAAAATGAAAATTTGAAGTTCGAAAGGATTTGAAATTTTGAAAGTTATATAAGAAATGGTTTCATATAAAATAATTTATAACTGAAGGTTTTGAATCTGAATTTGAGTGATTGAACTCCGGCATTTTGGAACTGGTTTAAGATTTTGAAATAAATAATATGATTTGAAAGTATTTTCCGAATATGAAATGTTTCAAATGATTTTAATGAGTTTCAAATGATTTCGAAGAAATTTCAAAAGAAGTTTTCGAGAAGATAGAAGACCAGAACCCACTTATGTCGCTGGAAAATAATTTTGATATGAATGCATGCATCATCGACATTGATTTTCGAGTTTCTGAGTGGGGGAGAGGCCACTTCGGTAGCTTTGCTATGCGATTGATTTGTGAAACAATTTTGATTTCAAATTCCGAAGTGTGATGTGATATTCGAAAGATATATGTATATATATTTGAACAATTTGAAATAGGTCGGTGTTCAGTCCTTGAGTTTTGGATTTGATTCGATATAACCCTATTTTTGGAATTGATTTATTGATTTAATTGTGATTTCCAACTCTTGGATTAAAATATGATTTCTTCGACTATTTTGAAGGTTCGAGCACTTCCAAATCAAGGTTTAACTTTTCAAAGCTAAGAAATTTTGAAAAGTATAAAGTATATAAGTTTGGTATGTATGTTAAAGTATGTAGTAATATGATTTAAATAAGTTGAAACTGTTTTGTTAAGTAAACGAATAAGGCTATTTTGAATTTTCTAATATGAAATTTAGATTTGAAATGTTTTGAAAAGAATTTGGTCTTCAAAATATATTCTGAATAAAATTTAGTTAAATGTTTTAACTGGGTAACATCTTTATAAAACTGTATATTGAACAAGTTGGAATAGATACATAAGTTGTACGTATGCGGTTCTATTCGCATAATTAATTTGATCCAAGTTTGAGTACACAAGTTCGAGGTGAATTACACCATTTCGTGTTAGGATTTTTCATTTGATTCTTGATGGCGAATATTTGATGTGGATTTTGGGCTTGATTCTAGAATTCTCTATCATAGCATATGGCTATGCAAGGAGACTGATGGTTTTTAGTCAAGAAACCATATCGAAATCCGCTTTAGGGAAGTCGAATGGATAATACTAGTTCGAAAGCGAACTTGTGTGATCAAGCGAGCGATCGAATGTCATTTTGCGAAATGATGACATATGTACATATTATTGATATACTTGACGCTGAAATTGGAAGTTGTTGGGTTGGATATCTTTGTAATTTAATTGGAATTTTTCCTTTATGAAAAACTACTATCAATTTAAGACCATTTTTCAAAACTACTTTTCTTTTATTCTTCTTAAACAAACTGTTCTATTCTATTTTACATACAAACTATTTTACAAACCATTTTATTTACAAAACTATTTTACAAACTATTTTTTTATACAAAACTATTCTAAATTAAAACCTTTTAGTAAGCAAAGATGCTCAATCCCATATGGCTCTTCATGCAGCGAAATTTATTCTGAAAATTTTGATTTTGATATAAGATGGACTTTATGTAAATATAAGATGATTTTGGAAATAAATTGTTTAACTTAAATTATATTGATTTGGAAATTTAAATTTATTTTCTAAATTTATTATTTGGAAACTTTGAAACTGAAGATATTTAAATTGAGAAGAAATAATTTGGTGGAATTGTATATGATTTTGAAACTGAACTGATATTGAAACAAATTGAAATTTTAGAACCTTGTGTTACTAAATACTTGATTTGGGAGTTATCGAACTCATATAAAAAAAATTGTTTTGTATAAGTATGATGTTGATTCGAAAACTATGGATTTGAAAAGGTACTCAATTTGAACAGTGAGATCTTATATAATTGAAGTCTATATAAGTGTGATTTGATATACTTTTGATTTTGGAAAGGTATTTGATTTGAAAATAAAATCTTATATATAATGGACTTTATATAAGTATGATATTTGAAAGTGATTTGAAAAGATACTATATGATACATATTTTCGAAGTAAAGATATGGAAAGTGCCTTCTGCTTGATATCTGCTTTGTGGCCACATTGTGGATTCATTCTATCGATATTTCTCTGATTTTTGGTTTTTCGGATATGATACTCGAGTTTCCATCGAATTCCATGGCGTTACCCATGGTCTTATGAGCATGACTGCATAGCGTAATTCACCTAGCTGAGATGGCCCAGGGGTACGGATGTTTCCTGGGGGATTCAGGCGTAACCATTGTGTATCCTGTGATCTATGTAGGTCGTATTAGTAGCGAAATCTGCAGGGCTGAGAAAGCTTACGGATACGGATGTTTCCTGGGGGATCCAGGCGTAACCTTTGTGTATCTACGGTGTACTAGTCATCATGGCGTAATTCACAGGGCTGAGAAAGCTTACGGATACAGATGTTTCCTGGGGGATCCAGGCGTAACTTTTGTGTATCTCCGATCCATGGTTAGACAAAGGTTTTGTTTGTTTTTTTGTTTGGATTGTACTTTCCATATCTGTTTTCTCTAAAAGTTTTCCAGTATTTTCACTGGGTGTTGAAACAAGTCTACTAAGTACCTAGAGAATTCTAGCTTTGCGCCTGATCAACGCACTGCCAGAGTCTGCAGGAACGAGGATAAACTTGTTAAGACATCGAGTTATAAAAGTATTTTGATAAAATATTATATAAAGGATACTTTGATCAGTTATTTCCTTTCTAAAAGATTTCAAAGTGTTTAAATATTGTTTACCTCTTTAACCAACAATTTTAATTAATGGCTCATCCTTGTCTTTCGTCCTATTTTCCCTTCTAGCTATTCATATTCTCCACCTTGTTAAACATACCTATAACAACAGTTATCAGGTATAATTTTAATCTTCTTGTCATCTTGTCTTAATTCTATTCCATTCTATCTTTCCTGTGTATTCCGTACCTCATTCCTTTTCGAGGACGAAAAGATTTGAGTGGGGGAGAGTGTAACAACCCTGTATTTTGTGATTATTTTAATTGTATATTTTAATTATTTTAAATTGAATTTCCTGATTTGAAAATTTTATTTTATTTATTAAAATGGATAAGTTTTGTTATTTTAAATATAAATTTTGATTTTGATGTGAATTAGAATTCCAAACATGACTAAATAGAATATTTTCCAGAAAAGTGAATTTTGGTCAATATGGTCAAACTTTGACTTTTATTTTAAAAATTGAAAGTTTGAAAATTTGAATTTTATCTTTTATTATGAAAGTAAATAAAATTTTAAGAATAATGCTTTTCGTTTCGTTAAAATCTGATTAATATTGTGAAAGTTATGCCTTTTTAACTATTGAGTGTAATTTGTTGTATTTAACAAAATTGTTTATTTTAAATTATATAAATAATATTTTATTTGGTCATGTAATGTTCTAATTTATATTTATATGGGTAAAATAACATGTTATGTATATATTTTGGTTTTAAAAACATTTTTCAAAGTGTAATTGACATTGTCCAATGTCAGTTGTATTCTGTTTATAATTTCTAATTTCCAATTTCATTTAATTAAAGAAATTCTTTGTTTATTTTCTATTTTTTTTTAGACTTTATTTTATTTTCATTTACACTTCATTTTGTTCAGCATTTATTTTATTTTACTTGACTTTTATTGGTTTAGAAGTAAAGTTATAATTTTTTCTAAAACTAGTGATATTCTATTTGCAATTTTAAGTCCTATTTTGAATTTTTAAACAATTTCTTTAATTCTTTATCTATTTTCTCTAAATTTAATTATTTATTTCACTTTATAAATGATAAATGAATTATTTATTTCAAAGTTTTGCTTTAGAATATTTTTAAAATGAAGTAAATATTTTTCCAAAGCCAATGATGATTTAATTGTAATTTTTGAACCCTGTTTTGAATTTTAAGCAATTTCTTTAATTCTTTTTCCATTTTCTTTAAAATTTATTATTTATTTTTATTTTATATTACTTTGTTTCAGTTTTTAAAAGTAAATTACTGATTTTATTTTTGTTTTAAATTGAATTAAAGAAAGGAAATATGAAAGGTTTTTAAAGCTTTATTAACTTAAGTCTTTTCATCTCCAATGTCCTTTCACTTGCCATAACCCCTCCTTTATGCTTTTGGCCGTGTAATCTTTTGAGTAGCCGTGTATTTTCATTATTTTTCACGCAAAAAAAGTTCTCATCTCCATTCTATTCACGGCTAGAGCAAAAACATTGGGTAATGGCTACATTTTTTTTCTTCTCTTTTCTTCTCATTTTCATGCTTTTTGCCTTGTTTTCTTGGATTCTTTTGTACTTCCTCCACTTCATAGCGACGGCCACCACCCCTACACCTCTTCCCTGCCATCATCACCACCTACCCTTCAGCCTTGACCATAGCCGAGCCCACCATGATGATAAAATCCACCAAAATGCAACCTAAAGCCTTGAAAGCATGTTGTTTGACCACCCTTTGTTCACCACTCCCATTTCCACCACCACCATCACCTTAGGCCACCACCACCACCTCTGTCCAAACCTCCTCTCATCACTCCAGCCCCTGATCTGACCCACACTCCACTGGCCATCCCCAAACACCCCATGGCCGAGCCTCTTTGTTGAACCAAAACTCCTCTTTGTTGCCTAAAACCTTTTCACCTTCCTATGTTGTAACTTCCTCCACATGTTCTAGCATTTAGGCCGTGCATTCCTATGTCAATACCCGAGCCAAACATGACCAAAACCTGAGCTAATCCAACCCCTAGGCCGTGCAAAATAATATAGAAAGCAAGGCAAAAAGTTGTGTATTCATATTGTGTTTTATTCCAAAGTTATTTCAATTCAATGTCATATTGAATTTATAATTTTATTTTGGTTTTGTTTATGGGTTGTTCACAAGATTAATAGCTTGGTTCTCTTCTCACTAGAGTCTTTTGTTGTGTCATCGTGCTTTCTGGAATTCGTTTGTGTTATTTGATTTGCTAACTCCAGCATAAAAAGGTGAGTAAATCTCACCTGACATTTATACTAATGCAAATGTGAATTGACAACAATTGAATGTGTAGTACTATTATGTTATGTTATCCCTGTTTGTGATTATTAATTATATAATGTTAAACCTGTTTATTTACCTGTCATCTCATCTGTTACTAATATATGTTGTTAAACTGTTCATTTATATCTGTTTATCACACTGCAAGTTCCCTGTAGATTAGATCACTATGGGTGGAAATGATACATACCCGAACGGACTTTAGAATAGGGAAAAATGGTTATGGGCTGAACTGATAGGCCTGAACGATTTTTATTTATTTCATTTAACTTGGGATTGCGGGTTTGAAATGATAAATCTCGGATTTTTCCTTTGTAAATTACAGATTGAAATGATATATTATCCGTATCATTTGACTTAGGTTAGAAAAATTTATATACAGACCCGTGGTTAATATATATATTTTCTTGAAATTATAAAATATGTTAAAAATGTAAATATTATGATAATTTGATTTTTATTTTAATTTATAATGATTTTATAAAGTGTTATTGATTTTTCTATAAATTAAAAATAGTTAAATAAATAAATGTTTAAAAGTTGAAATTCGAAGTATAACTTAACTTGGAAAATGTGAAAGTGTTTTAGAATAAAAGTTAAGTTAAGAAAATAAAATCGAATTTAAATAAATTATGAAATGGTAAACTTAATTAAAATGTTAAGTAAATGAAATGTTATAAATTTTACATTTATTTTATAAGTGAATTATTAAAGATTTGATAATTGTTTGTGAAATTTTCACTTTGTAAATTCATAAATTAAGGGTTATTTAAATGATTGTTTTTAAAGTAAGAAAATATGATTTTTATAAGTTAAAATGGATTTAAATAAATTTTAATTGTTTATGAAATTGTAGTGAAAGTTTGGAATTTAAATTGACAGCATTCCTGGAATGCTATCATTTCTAAAGTTAAAGATATTACAGCATTTTGTAAATGTTGTAATTGATATAAATGAACTAAATGGCTAAAATGAACTAAGTGTTGTAGTTGCTGAATTTAACTAAAGTTTTATTTGAAATCTAAACCTATTACAGCATTTAAATGATGTCTTTTGCTAATTGAATTGTTTTTAAACATAACTTTCCATAGCATTTTCTAAATGCTGCAAAAGTTGAAATTTCACTGTTTTAATAAATTTAAGTGAATAAATGAATTCTGAAATGGTAAAATTTTGACAATTGAATATTGACTATTAAATATAATAACTTCATTTTTAAATGATTTAAATGGAATAATTTGATTTGAAATATTTTGTTATTTTGAAATGGATTTGAAATGATATTTGATTTCGAAGTATAAATTGCCATTTTGGAATTTTAACCACGGGATGTAATTAAATTTATGGTTTAACTGATCCTTATAAGATGGGCGATCCCAAGCATCCTTTAAGTTATTGTGAATTATTACTACATTTCACTTGAGTTGGTTTGCATTATATAAGTATGTATGTCCTCACTCGAGTGTTTTGTGATTTACTTTACGCTCGGGTCAGCCTGAGTATTTACAGCTTAGCTTTGGATTTCTTTTCTGGAGCTAGGAATCGCTGGAGATTCTGCTTGTCTAGTTATCTATTTCCTTTCAGTTTCAGTTGTTCTATTTCAGCTCTGGTATTTATAAACTTCTATGTATTTGAGATTTCTATTGTATATGTTTTTTTCAGACTGATATTATGTATTTTGTTTGAGATTTTGTTATAGTAGCTTCATGAACTACTATGGTATTTTAATTTCTGCTGCGAGTTATTCTGATATTCTATGTCTGTGATTCTGTATTTAATTTTATTTGCTCCAAATTTTATTACAATCTGTTATTTTGAATTATTCAAGTCAAACATGTGTGTCTGCTGTCGATTTGAATGGTCCAAAATAGTGGGTCGTTACATGAATGGTCAGATGTTTTTTTGTGTGTTTGAATGAATGTAAATGCTCATTGGAGTGAATTGGAGACGAATCGATTATATGGTTGAGGGTCTCCATGTAGAAGGAGTAGTGATGTGTACTCTAATTCGTTACACAAAGGATGCAAGGTCCGTAAACGTAGAATTGAACTTCGACGGATCAACTCTAGAGTGTTTGGGGTTGTATTGATGCATTAGTAGTGCATGAGGATCAAGGTGGTAAGTGTAGTAATCGAATTAGTATGAAATTTAAACTGTTGCAAATGCTACAGGAAAAGTGTTTGGACGTGGCATGCTTGGCAGTTGGCTTCGGTTCGGCTTAATGTGCATGTAATAATAACTTCAGACCAAGATGTGGTCCGTGTAGAAAGACCGAGAAGTAAAGTAAGTTTGATGTAGTAATCCATGCCAACCATAAGGAGGTACAGCGGCTACTTTGGTCTAGTGGGAGGAATTGTGTTCGATGGATATGATGTCAAACAAGAATTTTGGCTCGGGGGTGCTACTGAAGTCCGACTTCTATATGGCTTTAGCGTAGTACCAGGCATGCATAGGGAATGCAGTGGCTATAGGGCAACTTCGGGCTTAGCATGAGGTTACTTTAAGGCTGACCTAGGAGCTGCCTCAGGATTTTGGAATGTTGACTTGGGGCAAGCGTGGGACGAGTTTGGGATAACTCGAGATGACTTTGGGGGTTGTGTGGCAACCAATAAAGTGAAGTGACTTCGACAACTCGACGTGAAGACTGATTATGGCATCTGGTGGTAGGTTGAGTAGGCAAGTTCTCTGTGATAACTTTTGGAGTAGACAAAGAGGTGGTTCTACTATCGGTGTGTATGTTAAGGGATTGATGGATAACCTGAGATTGTGATGCTCATTTTGTTGGGATAGGGCAGTCATTGTGTACTCGGGGTAGTCTATGTGTACCCGTATTTTAGACATCTATGTGTGTTCAATCTCTAGCCATATGTGTAGACATGATTTGAGCATCCACGATGTTCGATAGTCACTGGCCAACGGTGTGATTCATAATAGTTAACATATATCCGATATCACTTATGTGAGAGATGCAAGAACATATGATGGTTGCTAAGTTTGTTATGTGTAGGATATGGATGGCAAATTGTTGTGTTATTGGCCCTAACACCATGTGTTGTACTTAGTGAAGTGCACCAATATATGATAGTAGTTTAGTATATACCGTGTTTATGTGCTAACTTGTTGGACGTCGAGATAGGTCAGGTGTGGTTTTACACTATGCCTATCTATACTATATACAACTTTATATCTATTTTGCAGGTGATATATCACTCATACCAATCTGTAATCTGACTCAGGCTTTTATGCTTTGCTTCTTATTATCTGGGTACTCTTAAATGATTAAATAAGGGATAGTAGGTCAAGGATAGCACATGGAGCTGTGCGGAGGATGACCAAGAGGCTATGCTTTCCTATATCTATATTTTTGGAGCTTACCATCGATTATATTCTGCTATGCAGTATCGTAAAGCTATGTCAGTACTTAGTATTATTAGAGATAATTATTGGAATTTATCTAGATATTGAGATGTATAAACTCTATTGTTTCAATTTTCTATAATCTTGTGAACTTGTGCACTCTAGTGTTCTCGTTTATGGTTCATTTGATTATATACTATGTCATCTATTTTATATCTTTGTTGATTATTATATTTTATCATATGGATTGTGAGATATACGACATTTTTGCCTTGGAGTTTAAGTTATTTCACCCAGTAACCACCGCTCTATATCGGTTGGGTACTGCTACAATTCATTCTAAAGCAATATTAAGTATTGAAGGTGTAAGGTGGTCACCATACTTGACTTTTCACTTACAAAGGACTTTAATATCTACTACAAGAGATAAAACTAGCAATAGTATGACTTAAATGTCGAAAATTTGATCTTTGCATAGGTGTAGGAGATCCTCTATATATAGTTATAGAATTCATGCCTTGAAGAGCTAAGATTGATGACTTAGCTTCTAAGTTTCATTAGAGCCCTTGATTGCGATTTGTGGTTCGGATGTGGTCAGCTTGGATTCCCCGTGGAGAGTTTTCCAGAACAATGCTAGTTGGAGAATCGTATCGTGGCATGATTAAGTCAAAGGACTAATATGGCATAGGGAGTGTGTTGTACAATGAAGCTTTAGCTAGGTTGAAGTAAAATGAAAAAGAATTGCCATGGCACAGTGATGCTTTTTTCAAATGAACATTGCAGTTGTCAAAGTGGTGCTTTTGTTAAAGAAATAATATTAGGCTACTGCCTCTTTTTGCGGGACCAACCATGAGCTTTTCTTGAAATTTTCTTACTTACCATAAAGCGAAGGGAGTTGGTCGGTAAGCAATCTTAACGGATAGGGATATGTATCGACAAGACCTAGGAAGATTTGGGAGTTGGCCTTGCACGGTCGACTGGGAAGGTGGGAAGGCAGCGGACAACGTAATAAGATGCTTTTAGAGGAGTCTGGAGATGCTGGCCGCGGGTCTTGGGATCCACCATTCTTCTTGAGGTAATGTCGAACAAGGGTGACAAGGCAAATTGGCCTTGAAGGTGAGGATTTTTTGGACGAATAGGCGATTGAACCGGAAGACATCTTGGTCAACATATGGTATGCGGTACTTTTCTGTTGTGTTTTGGTTATGATTGACAGGTTTATGCTTTTGCGAGAAAAAAGAACAACATAAAGATATTCCTGGAAAATACAAAGCGAGTAATGATATTTATGATATTTTAAAATTCACTAAGCTATAGTAAACATGTTTTAAATATCATGCTTTTTTGGCAAATATTTCGCATTAATCTAAATAATTTAATTTTAAATGAATAGAACAATTAGTTGGTTAAGATTGATGACCATGTTGAGTCCAAATACCATGATATTTTATATTTGAGCTTTTTAGACAAATTAGTGGATTTTATAGTTTGATTTATAAATTCTGAATGCAAATCATTTCAAATTATCTTATGATCATAATGTTTAAAACTAATTTTACTAAAAAAAGAACTCAAATTTAAATACAGTATAATATTTTGATTTCTTTTCTAAATGCTAACGTTTAATTCAAAGTACAATAACAATGAAATGTGAAAATGTTGACGATCATATACTAGTTGATTAAAGAGGTAAAGAGAGGAGGAAAAAACATAAAAAATGCATGCAATGGGTAAGGAATCCAAATAAACAAGCAAGCATACATATTACATACATATGTAAATATATAACATAAGCAAAACAATGAATAATTATTACAGCCAATAAATTCATTTTTAAAGTAAGTTTTCTCACTTTTGAACGCAACGAAACTTCGGAACAAGCTACTACTTCCTCCTACCATCACTCCAAGGTCAAAGCTTCCACCTTTCTTGCCTTTGTTCACAGCCCAAACCTCCCCTCTTCATTACTTGTGTATGGCCTAGGGGTTTTATGGTCTTTTGTGCTCCTCTATTTTTATTTTATTTTTCATATGTTGTTATAATTTATCTAAGGTATTCATTTTATTTTGTTTTAGAATTCATAATGAATTTCTATTTTTAATATAGATTGTTTAAAGCTCGTGACTTTAAGAAGGTGGTGGTGGGTACTATGTTGTTTTAATGTTATGGAAGGAGTTTGGAGGAGAAAAGAAGTGTTTTGAAGTAGAAATGTAAAGAAAGAAGAGAGAAGAGAAGAGGAGAGTGAAGAAGAGGAAGAAAATGAAAAAATGAAAGTAGAAACGAAAAATGAAAAAAAGATGAAGAGGTGATTTTCTTATATAGACTTTGAAAAAGTGGCAAAAGACGCCACTTACCATTTAGCCAAAAGACCAAATTACCCTTAGAAAATTCAACCAAGGACATCCTCCGATATGCACCCACACCCCCTCCATGTGGCCATGGTACAACATTACATGACGACATGTACTAATTAGTACTAATGCACAGGAAAAGTCCACTCTTTACTTTATTATTTTTACATATGCTCTGATACCAAATGTGACGACCGCCCATGACCCCTGCACCGAATCTAGAGATAGTGCGCTGTAAAGTGTGTCAGGCGACCATGGACGATTGCCAGGGTAAATTAAAACAACAGAATCTATCGTATTACTCACAGCGCATGGACAAAATACAATAGAACATACATATAGTGAAGCTTCACAGAATAGAATCTCATCAATAAAACTTCATAATAGTTGAATACAAACATCTGAATAGTCAATACAACAAGCCTCACTACAAAACACTCAGAGAAAATACAAACAACGGAACACCCAGTACATATAATAAGAAGATAATATGCAACCCTCGAGCTCGTCTTCGATATCAACACCGTGGAAAGCAAGAACAGCACCTGTCACCTGCTACCTAGTCTGCCCGTCCCAAAATGGACGAACAGCCCAAGGCGATAAGAGTTAAAACATAAAGCCTTGAGTCAGACAACAGTCTTAGTGAGCAGTAAATTAACTAACAACATACCAAAAGAGCAGAAAGGAAAAGGAATAGGAATACAACCCTCCCACTCCACCTCTTTCTACAGTGATAGCCCCCAGACACACACTAAGTAGAAGCAATCATAGCAAAGCACACAATTTAATGTAAAGCAATTATCACTCGAGTCAAGGGCGATGTTTTCCAAGTACAAACCCCCAAGGCCTAAACCAAGATCAGATAAGCACCCAGAAAATACCGCTCTTGAGACCGAATGACGATACAACCAAACATCCATGACTCTGGCTATCACTGTTATCATTGCTTCGATATCATCGTTAATTGAATGACCGGCACATTCTTTCAGCCGTCCGTCAAGGGCTAATGGAAATCCCGGTTCTAGACATAACTCCCGCACGTCATCGTGACCCGTGCCTAGGACTATCGAATCTGCCCAGAGTACTTGACTATTAATCATTAGCCTTCAGGGACTATCGAATCTGCCCAACGTACTCTTGCTTTGAGCATGCTAGAACCTTCAACAACAATGAGATCTCAGCCTTCTAGTCATCCTCCTCGACGACTATTTTCATACTAGCTCAAGCGCCTCTCGAGCAAACCATTATCCTCTAACTCGAACCATATCACCGAGTTATCAACTTGCTTGGAATGATCCCGCCTGGATTAGACCAAGACTATCTCATATCATGCTTCGCCTCATCATCATCATAGCAAAGCTTCATCTCAACATCATCATCAAATCTATTCATATGAGCTTCATCATCCGCTACATATGCCACGAGCAGCTTTTCCAATTCAAGAGCCTTTCCCTTAGCTTTTGAATCATCCTCGGTCTAAATCAAATCATCAATCATCTAATTCATAGCAATCAATCAAATCAAACATTAATCCAAGTAATCAAGCATTCAAATATAATCTAACTAGACAATATTAACAATAATGGCAATTTCGTAAATAAAGAGTCGAAAGTCTAACAAGCATGAAATCATGAGAATTATCTCTACAACTTGATGAATGAACTTACATAGGTTAATCATGTAGTAAAATGGTTGTCAAATCATCATGAACAATGAATCTATATGGATCTATACTTAGGTTTACAAAAATGCATGGAAATCACTACTTTAACACCAAGTCGAACCAACAATCCGATATACTCCTTTGGATCCGTGTGAGAGATAATCACCACTTACCAAATCACCTAAACAACCCCAAATCAACACACTTCAGATCTGGACAGCGAAGGATCTAGCTCGATCTATCACGAATCCGCTTCAAACGATGAAATCTATCTTCGATGGATGAAGATAAGCTCTTGAATCTTCAACTTGATCTTCGATTTGGATGGATGGAAGCACAAGATTAAAGTGGAGAAAAGAAGTGAAGAAGTGTAGAAGTCGAGCTCTCAAAATGGCAGCACTTCGTCGCTTCGAAATCCGGATCCCAAAAAGTGAGAAATGGATGAGTATTTATAGCTGAAAACCCCCTTAACTCGTCCGCCTTCTTAAGTCGTTGCCGACTTAACTCCTTTACCGACCTAACACTCTAGACGACCTACGACTTAGCTAACTCACCTGTCTACGACTTAACCAAGACGCGACCTAACACTTAGCTATCCTCCTTAGGTCGCTTACGAGCTAACAACTCACGCGACCTAACATTTAGCGAGGGTACGACCTAACGCAACACAGAACCCACGACCTAACTGGGTATACGACATAACGACTTAACTGGGTATACGACATAACGACTCATCACCCTATTCCCTTAACTCGGCCACGACTCAACTGAGTTACGACTTAACTGCTAGACTTAGGTCGCTCACATCCTAACTCCAACACTCCTTAAGTCGTTAACTCGCCCAACTGACCTAACATTTAACCCGTCCATTCTCTTAGGTCGTCGCCGACCTACCCTTTAGGTCATCGCCGACTTAAGTCTTCTATCTATAAGTCGGTCATTACCTTAAGCCTGCCTATTCTTGAGTCGCCAAATCCTTAAGTCGGTCACTCGACCTAAGCCACCCCATACGACCTAATTTCCCCACGACTTATCCCAATGCTTAGGTCGCTTACTATTTAGGTCGTCTATGACCTAAGACTTAACAAATCTGAATGAAAATTACAAACATACTCTAAGTCGCATACGACCTACGTCATACCCTAGGTCGTCCACGACTTACCGCTCTAAGTCGCTCACAACTTACCACACTTCTTAGGTCGCTCACGACCTAAGACTTAGTTAAAATTTTCGCCTGAACCTCGCGATAACTTATCTTCTACTCGATTCAAGCTACAACACTATCGTCCAAATAACACCGGTTTCAATCATTCGATCCGTAAAAATACGGGTCGTTACACACACCCCCTCCATGTGGCCATGGTACAACATTACATGACGACATGTACTAATTAGTACTAATGCACAGGAAAAGTCCACTCTTTACTTTATTATTTTTTATTACAATTTAAAAGCATTTAAAGATTCTTAACTTTAATTAATCCCTTTTTATGCTTTTTAACTTCTTATTAAATATTATGTATGTTACAAAAGTGTGCATATGCATGCAATAACGTTGTGACAACTTTCGTTCGCTAAAGTCGAAAATCCAAAAAATGATTTTCGATCACATCTTCAATTTTCATCGAACTACTTATATTTGTAAATAAACCTCCAAAATGAGTTTACTATCATTATTAAATAATAAAATAAGTTATTGAAGCTTTTAAATCAATTTTTTAAATATTTAAAATTAATTAAATATTCTCGATCAAAGTAATAAAATTTTGATCGTTGCAATGGAGCCGTGCCAGTACTTAGTAGTATTAGAGGTAGTTATTGGAGTTCATTTGGATATTGTAATTTATAAACTCTATTGTTTATGTTTTCTATAGTCATGTGGATTCGTGCACTCTGATGTTCTTATTTATGATTCATTTGATTATATGTTGCATCACCTATTTTATATTTTTGTTTATTATTTTATTTCATCATGCACTGTGAGATATACGACATTATTTGCCTTGGTGTTTCAATTACATTAGCCCTTAGCCATTGCTTTATATTGGTCGGATACAACTACATCGCACTTTACAGCGATATTGGATACCGGAGGTATAGGACAGCTGTCACACTTGACTTTTAAAAGAGCATAAAACTGGCAAAATTTTGTCTTGAATGTCAAAATTTTGATCCTTGTAAAAATGAACATGATTCTTTATTTATAGTGTAGAGAACATGCCTTGGAGGGCTAAAATTGATGCCTTGGACGCTAAGTTTTGTCGGAGTCATTGATTGCAATTTGCGATCCAAATGCGGTCAACTCGGATTCCACGTGGAGGGAATGGTCCAGAGAAATGCTAGTTGTAGAGCTGTATTACAACACGATTAAGTCAAAGGAGAAGTTGGCACAGGGAGTTTGCTGTACAATGGCACTTTACCTAGGTGGCAGTAAATTACAAATAGTGATTGTGGTATAGTGGCGCTTTTGTCAGTTGAACATTGCAGTTGTCAAAGTGATGCTTTTGTTAGAGAAATAATATTAGGTTGTTGCCTCTTTTCGCAAGAGCGACCATGAGCTTTTGCTAGAAGTCTTCTTACTTATCAAAAAACGAGCCGGACGTAGGAGTTGGTCGGTAAGGAGTCTTAACGGATAAGGATAGGCATGAACAAGACGCAAGAAGATATGGGAGTTGGCCTTCCACGATCGACTAGGAAGGCGATGGACAGGGTGAGGAGATGCTTTTAGAGGAGTTCGGAGATGCTGCCCACAGCGCATGAGGTCCACCATTCTTCTTAGGGTAATGCTGAATAAGGTGACGGGACAAATAGGCCTTGTGGATGAGGATTTATTTGACGAATAAGCAATTGAACCGAAAGATATCTTGGTCGACGTATGTTATGCGGTACTATGCTGTTGGGTTTTGGACATGATGGGAACGTTTATGCTTTTGTGAGAAAAAAGAACATAAAACCTATTCCTAGAAAATAGTGTGTGGGTAATGATATCTATGATATTTTAAAATTCAATAAGCTATATTAAACATGTGTTTGAAAAATATCATGCTTTTTAGATAAATATTTTGCATCAACTAAATAATTTAATTTTAAATTAACCGAACAAATAATTAGATAAATTATTTACGATTGATGACGAAATTGAACCCAAATAACACGATATTTTATATTTAAGCTTTATAGACAAAGTGAATTTTATAATTATATTTAAAAATTCTAAATGCAAATCATTTCAAAATCGTTATCTTATGATGACAATTAGGGGTGGGCATAACCACATGGCTATACGGAAACCATCCGCACCAGACCGCAAAAACGATGCGAAAACCCGCACGGAATCTTCTAATCAAACTAAATACATCAATCCAAACCGACACATCGATACTGTTCGGTTGTGGTTTGGACGATTGAACCGACCAAATTAAACCGGACCGAACCAAAAATTTACATTGGTAATCTTACGATAAAAATATAAACAACTCCTATCTCGTTTTAGATTCTAACAATGTATATTATTATTTCAGCGTATGTTGTTATATTAATAATAATCGTTGTTATAAAGGAAGAAGTTATAGTTTTAGTATAATATTTTTCAACTTATTTTTTTGGATAAATGCTAATTATAATCTTATTCAAGTCATTTTACTTAATGATTATGCGTTGATTAACGTTGATATTTGGTTAATCTATTAAAAAAACCCACTTGTACCTAAATGTCAAATTAAAATATACATACAATTAAGAACTAGTCTTTCATTTCAGTATAACATTGTATGTTTTAACATTTAAACGTAAAAGCTTCGCACAGTTGCCTTCGTAAATTGATTGTTGATGGAAGTAATTCTCTTATTTCATATTTAATATAGATTCAAACCGAAGTAGATCAAAATCAGACCGTATTACTTTAAACCGAACCGAAATTGAACCGTTTAAAAGAGTAACATAATGAATAATATTTTTGATTAACCGTTTAATGCGGTGCGGAAGCGATTTGGACTTCCAACCTCATCAAATCGATCCACACCCACTCCTAAATTGACAATGTTTAAAGATGGATTTACTCAAAAAAGAACTCGAATTTAACTCTTAGTATAATATTTTGATTTTTTTTCTAAATGCTAATAGTTAATTCAAAGTACAACAACAAATCTAAATGTGTAAAATTAGATAGGATTTGACTATCACATACTACTTGTCAAAGAGGCAAAGACAGCAGTAAAAAACATTAAAAAAATACATGCAACGGATGAGAAAATACCACTGCATAGAGCATTTTATTAATTAGTTAAACAATTAAATAAAGCAAAAGGAGATTCATCTACAAGGATTAAGACGTAAGCAGTGATATGTCTTGAAAAAGCGTTCCTCATGGATTGATTTTTGCAGATGAAAAAAATGTAAAAATTTATCAGCCACCTGCATCAGGTTATGAATATAGATGTTGGAAACTCAAACAATAGACAAACATCTACAAAGATCATAAACTCTTAAAAGTATTTCTATGTTTCATTCATTCGAACATGTCGGATAAAGTTGATAATCTGCTGTGAAGGCTTACAGTTTGTTGAAGAACATGAATCACCGGTTCATAAATGTACATATATACGAACAGCACATAGAAAATTTTGTCTCCACAGATTTCAGCTCTGAACTTTATAGATTCCAGCTCCTAAACTTAAAGACAGGAAAAGCAAATCTTCTATTAGAGCAGTAGTTATCTGCACCTTCAAAAGAGCCAGTTTGCATCCCTACAAAATGCTCCAGAATTCGAAATGTTCGGGTTGATCATTGAATCTCTTTGACATCATCACTGTTTACTTTCACACAGATTCATCATCAAATAGTGTTTGTTAGTTCATTTTACGATTATTTATTGATACTGATTCCAACACATGAAATTATTTAAAAATAAGTTGATTTTATTACTTGGTGACAAATATGCAGGCATTTAATTTTGAAACCATTTTGGTTATAAAAACGTAACAGAATGTCACGAAGGATGTTAAATACTCCTATTACACACCTGAGCCGACATTGAACAACTGCAATAATAATAAACTGAATTCAATTAAGAAGTGCGATGTATCTAAATATGTAGTCAAACTATTTTTATTTAACTATGCTCAGATCAAAACTTAAGATAATGAATCTTTTTACCATAGCAGCAAGCACAAAGAGTACGCACAGTGAGTTTAACAAAATCAGCATCTCAACTCTTGAGTGCATCATCAGTATCCTCAGAAAATGCTGCAGCTTTGACGTGCTTTCTTCAGCGGACAACGCGAATTCGCATTGGTCGCATTTGCTTCTCTCACAGAAATAACACCCAAGCTAAAGAAATATTAGATCATTTAACTTACGTAAAAAGATGAGAAATGAAAAAAAATACACTGAAGTAACATATACCAGCATTTGAGAGATTGGTATTGCTTGGAACATTCAGATCCAACGGACTGAGCAAATTCACGTTGGCCGCATTCGCTTCTGTCTCAAAAATAACAAGATATGATGATTTGATTTACAAAATAAAGGAAAAAACAGAGAGATGAAAAATGAAAACATATACAGTCACGTAAAACATTTTGTATTGCTTGGAACATTTAGATCCAGCTGAAAAGCGAATTCATGTCCGAGACAAGTGCTTCAACCGTAGAAATGACACCAAAATATAATTAATTTGATATAAGAGTATAGTTTTACTGAAATGAACCAAATAGAATCATGCAAGCAATACCAGCATTCATGGGACGAGTAAAATAACCCCCTCCAGTTCCATATCCCTTACGGTATATAAAAGGTAATGTAGTTATTTTTAGCTGCATAAAGAAATATGCCACAAATGAACTATATACATGCAATGTCATTAGCAAAATATGCTACTCTTCTTTGAAGCCACCCAGTACATTCTTTTATTTAATATATTATTGTACACTACATGTGTTTGGCTGCCAGCAGCAAAGAAAATTGGTGGTTACAATTTTGATTTATAGTAATATCATGATGATTCAACAGTAGATTGGAAATTTAGGATCTAAAGCAACAATACAAGCACAACCTTGCAAATAGGAAAGCAGTTAGATGGGTGCACAGTTTTCCTCAATCATGTGCTGTTTTCCAAAAAAAAGCCCGTACAACCGATTAAATTAATGTATGTGCTATTTTTATTTGACAGACATCTCCATGTCACTTTTTAACATGATTTACTTGAGATAAATTAACTAAATTAAGCAACTATGCACCAATGGGGATATAAATCTTTGTCAGTTTTATTTTTGTTGAAAATTTCAAAGATGCCATCAAATAATATAAAACTCGCAGTATCTTCTTGACTGACTGGATTATTATTGTCATAACCTATCATGATTTACAAACTGACAAACAAACTAATTACAAATGTAAAAATGTAAAAGCAACCACAAAAAACACTCACCTAGGAGCAGCTCCAGATAGGCCATATAACCTATGTTTAATCATTGTTGCTTGAGTGATGTGCTTCTCTTTGGTTTCTTTCTAGGACATCCTACAAACTCATTTACCAAATTTTGAGATATTCCAGACTCGTTTTGTGTAGAGGATTGAGAATTTATAGGCTCATTTTGTATCATGAGGGGTTGAGATGGTCCAGCATTATGCTGCTCTTCTGGACATGACATATTATTATTTTCAAGAAACTCTTTCACAAAACTCATCAAATTGGTGCATCCTGTTTCCAAATCCACATGCCCTTGTTTGACGTCTTCAGCCATCTCTATAACTTTGTACATCGAATCCTCCTATAAATCAACTCGGATTTCATTTTATATTTCTTTCATGGTAAAGAAGAAGAAAATAAGTGATTTTATTTTTCCAATTTAAAGACAATAATCATGCTAACAATTATGTGATTGTGTATTATTTTATTTTATAGTATATATATACTTCAAATTTTAGAATAGCTTGTTATAGACTTATTGATTCGTCGTTATTTTATCATTTGTTTGATTTTTAATGTTTTTCATACATTAAACGAAAAATCGAAGGTCTAACAGTCGAAAAGCATACAAATACACACACACTTGTAAGAGTATTCTAAGGTTGAAAAACTGAATGCCGCTTAAGCTCATAGAGGTAGAAAATAAACTTACTGTCACAGTTAGCATAGCAAAGTAGAAACAAGTCTACCCAAGTAGAATGTCATAACGGCTAAAATGCAAGTTTAATGTTGTATTTAAATGGTACCATAGCTATCATACTTGACTTAAATGAGTTTTAACTAATATATTGGTCATTTTCAGCAATATGGTAGTATTACAATATGAAGCATCAAAAAATTTAAACAATACGTTACAATATACAAAATCCATTTATGGCTCAGACTGGACAGAAAACGATTTGCTGTACATTTTCATGAACTTAATTCTTTTTCTAAAAAAAAGAAAAGATATTGCACTATTCTTAAAATTGGCTTAAATAAAGAACTACAATACATATGAAATGAACATTACTTCAACGATTGTTATGAATTAATAAAAGGGGTGAGGATAAGATATACTTGGTTACTCGGGTTGAACATTGAATCTCATCATTGTCGTCATCTTCAAAATCATCATTGTTATCATCATCGTCGTTGTCGTCAATATCAAACATAAGTACTCTCCATTTTGAACTTATTAAAGGAATCATGACAATGTGAGAGTTTTTGTTCCTCCAAAAGACTGCACGTACAGAGTTCAATGTAAAAATTACTAAATATAAAGGAAACACTAATCGACTATTCAAGGTAAGAGGAAGCAAGTAATTTAAGCACTAAAGAATCATGTGTAAGATAGAACTTACAATCCAACATTTACATATCTCATACCAAATACACAAGTGGAAGAGAAAATTCAAAAACACCGACTTTTGTCAGTTCTAAATCAATTTAAGGGATGGGTTTGATTAAAATTACACATGAATTTCTTGAGAATTAAGAAACAAATTATAGAAATAACTCAATGTGGTATGAGGGTTATTCAAATTAATAAACAATATTTTCTACAACCCAATCAAGCAAAAACATGTGCACCAGAAGCAAAACCATCCATCAATCTTCTTCGACTCTTCCACAATTTCTCAATTGCTTCACTGGTATTAATAAAAAAAGCAACCATTTTCCCTACTCCATTGGCAATAACGGAAGAAATTAGTTCATGTGGCAGACAAAAATTTGAATAAAGACTTATTGTTGTTCATCAATCACTTACTAAAAACTACATTCCCCTCAAAACACAAACAAACAAATTTTCCTTAAGAAGCTTGGTTCCTCCAAACTTACAAGCTTTACTTGGTGCTCCAGGCCTTAAAATAAAAGTTCACGAATTTTATTTAAGAATTATACATATTTAGCTTAAATATAAGGCAACTGGTTTTCTCGATTGAGTTTGTTGTAACTTGAATATAAATAGCTACTGAAAAGACATGCTTGTGGAATAATGAACATACAATTAAATAACAGTGGCATATAACTAAGTTTTGCTTGGACCTTTAAGAAGAATTATACAGGTAATTAAAGAACATACAGTAGGCGATACAAACAACAAAAAATGTTTAAATCTCTAGTCTACAATGCAAACTAAGTAAATAGAAAAGCAAGTGTCTTTCTTTTTTGGTCAATAGATCAATGGGTTCGTCTATTAACCCCCCGCTATTTTCTCTTCACACCCCGATTAAAATTTTAAATTTTTTATTCCAATTATACCCTTTAATAGTTAAATGGATATCTCGACACACCACGTTCCAAACGAAAAAATGTAGACACTCGGCACACCACGTTCCATGCGAACGAGGTTGTTGAACCAACCTCGTCCGATCAACACGTGGTTGTTGTCACAACCACGTTCGCGGCGGACGAGGTTGGTTCAACAACCTCGTTCGCGTGGAACGTTGTTGTTCACATAAATACGACACAGCGGCGGGTTAGGGTTTGAGCACGAAGAGAAGCTTTTTTCTATTTTTTTTAAGAAAGGGTAGTTTTGGAAGTAGATGGGGTGAGAAGAGCAAAAGATGGGGTGGATTTTTTTTCTCAAAACATCGGGGTGGGAAAAGCAAAATACGGGGTGAGAATAGATGAAGCCTAGATCAATTTGTAACTTAATTAATCAATCTGCAAAATATCTGGCTAATATCCATAGTTTCCACAAGTTAGTGGTAATATAAAAAAAATCCTTTGCGGCCAAATCAATGAACCATGCGTGAAAAATGTAGTAGCTGAAGGTCAAATCAGCAGGTAAATCCATATTCAAGACGATATTTCTAAGAAGGCCAATATATACCGACTGCTCCAAGCAAAAATGACTAATCGATGAGCCTTGAAAAAATTTCGAAGTCTAAGTAGACGAACTTTATGATTATATTTAGATCTAGACAAAGAACTTGCGTGCGTTCAACCGAAAAAATCCAAAAGTAAAAGCAGAAAAAAGCATACCAAAAGAATCGAAAATATTGATCTAGAAGCAGACGAAATCGCGCGCAAGCCCTTCAATTACTCGAGTTTAGTTCAAAAGGGAGAGAAGCATAAGGAAAGCACATCTGCTGCTGCGGAGAGAGAAAAACAATATATTTGCTAGAGGGTACGGGTTTGCTATTTATTAGATTTGGGATGAGAGGAAAGAGGGGGGTTGATATCACGAGTGAGTCTAAAGTGGATAATGGATGAAGGCAACATCCCGAGGAGCGTCCATTTAAACGGTGAGAGGGACGGAAGGCAGGAAGGAAAAAATTCTCTTTCATCCAACGGTTGAGCTTTTGTTTTTTCACCTCTTTTCACATTTTACTAATGGTTCCTAAAATCCATCTAAACACCGGAGGGTTTTCCAAAAAGAAAGATTTTGACATAAATCCTTATAATTAAAAAAATAAGTTTGAGTTTTTTTCAATTTTCTTTTATAAAATACATAATACATTTATAGCAATGTAATTTACGAAACTAAGCTATGTAGGAAAGAAATTATCATCAAACGTTCATAATCGGAAAAGGCAATATGAAAATGCATAATACATTTCCACCAAATAAGTGTTTGTGTATTAGGCCCGATAACTTATTCAAAGCAAACAGCTTCAAATTACTTATCTCTACTAATAATGCAAATACTTTCCTCCTATTCTTCACATTTCCCATATCCATGTTTTCTTCCCCACTACAAACCCCTTGACCGAGTCAAACGCCTTTCAAAATTCCACTATTTTCACTTGTTTCCCAAACCACAGTTGGCATGGTTTTTAGATCCACTTAGATTTGAGTAGTGGAAGAAATGGATCGACAAGCTTTGGTTCTTGGAATTTGTTCTCTTCTTCCTCCAACCGGGTAGTGTTTCCAAACTAAAATTAGAGAGATATCAGCAAGCTTTGATTAGTTCTCACTTTAATTTGTAAATTTTGGGTTTGAGCTGTACATTGCCGAGACAACAGCAAGCTGTTAGTTAGGTAAGCTCCTTCCTACTCTTTTATCCCTAAATTTTCTTCTATTTGATTTCCCTAACAAACAGACGCAACTTCTTTCCCCAATTTCTTCGTACTACCCATTTCCAATCTCTAAAATCCCTAGCCCCAAATGATTCGACTACAGAAAAAACTGAAATAAAGTAGGAAAAAAGAATAATATCGCGGGAAGCGATTGGGGCTAGCATCGACGACGACGTGTTGGCGTGGCGGTTGGCGATGCGAAGAATTAGGGATTTGTGTACTTCGAGTCACGCATAGGCGTACGTGGACTTGGCAACGAGCAACGCCTGAAAATATTTGACATCGTGACTCCGACGACAGTGATAGTAATTGTGGCTAGAGACAGAGAAGGAAGTCGTAACGTAGTGTTGCAGGCAGTGGAGGCGAGATGTTTTGGGCGACATCGAAGTCTGTTATGATGGCTTCAGACGATGGGCGACAATGAAAATAGCCGGCCAGTGAAGGGCGATGCAGAACCACGTGGCTGATGGAGGCAGTGTGGTGGCTAACGCGGACGTCGAGGCTGGAAGGTACATGTTCATCACTCATGGTATCACTTATAAATCCCTAATTGATTAAGCCAATTTCCATTTGGTTTTGAAAAGAATAAAAAAGTCGATTTCCAGTTAAAATTAATATTAAAGTATAGCTTCAGTATTGGAAAAAAAAGGATGTTGTATTCCATCTTCATGTTGTAACTTTTTATTTTATTTTTATTTGAAGAACAGGAAGGGTAAAAGGGAAAAGGAAAGCAGAGAGGAAGTGATCGATTTGGGATAAGAACCTACTGTTGTATACTTCGAACCTAAAGAAAAAGTTAGCATTTTTTCCTTCCATTTATTAAATTCATAATATAGTAAGCTCTAACTGAATTTGAATGTTAGTACCTGTGTGTATTAGTTTTCCACTTAAAATTGATATTAAAGTATGGTTTCAATACATTAAAAACACACTGTATTCAATCTTTTATGTTATGTTTTTTTTTGTTCATACCACTCACGGTTAATTTTCAATATAGTTTATGTTCCACCTTGGTGCAAAGCAATGAAATAATTTGATTTCAATATTCAAATCATATATGTCCCATTTAATTTTACATGATGCGATTATATAGGGGAAATTGGACAAGATAAAGAAGAAGACCGTCTGCGGTGATAGATTTGAGGTATTAGAATCCTACATTCTAATTTTTCTCTTTTACTTAATTCATGAATCTGAGGCTATACATTTTTGTTTTACCAATTCTCTGCATCTTTTTCATTTGTATTTTCTGCATTTTCATCCTTTTCTCTATGGGTATGTCTGTATATATAATGTATCGAATGGCGTAACTATAAGATAGCACTACATTATTATAAAGCTCTTTTCTATTGATTACTTTAATGTTTATCTTTGGGATATCTCATTGCGATTAGTACATACAATTAGTCGTGGTTTAGCTTTGATTTAGTTAGTTTGTTACATGAGTAATATCTTATTCACTATATCAAATTGTTTATCAGTTCTAATCAAGTACATTTAATTAATGCTACACAAAATATTTTCAGTTATTGTTTTCTATCATTTTTTAACTCATTGGGTTGCCACAGTTTTAAATCCTTGATCATTAAATTTGAATAAATATTTTTTAGTCCTACCACTTAAGTTTTGATCATTTTGGAATATTTTCAGTATTGGAGATAGGAAAAGAATACTTGAAAGTTACTTTGGTTTTGAGATAAGCTGTATGTTGAATGCAAAGGAAGAAAAAAGCAAAAATCATTCAGGTGCTTTCAAACGGTATCACTTCCTTTTATAACTCCTTATTGTATTTACCGGAAATGTTGAATATTTGCATATGTACTTGCATTTTGGTGTACATTAGTAATATAGTGATCATTTGTTATTTTTGAAACTATGGAGTTTCTTCTGAAGTAAAAATTTTGGTTACCTAGCTTTTTTTTACTAGACCTGTACAATTAAGTTATTGAAATGTTGTCTATTGAGTTTTGATAACACAAAATGCAGCTTATTATGTGGAGATTCCTTTTTCTATTATTTAAAACAACAAGTAAGCAGAGCAAAGAAAAAACTGTTTTTGCTGATAGAGAATTATTATTGTACACCTTCCAATTCATAATATACTATTTCTTACTTTAGCTACAACCGTGATGATAGAAGAAGAAAAACTAGCCAATTATTGTGTCATGTACTTTAAAATTCTATATATAATCATTGATGTAGGATCTCTTATTCAATATTTATTATATGAGTAGATAGCGTTAACTGTTATTGCTTTTTTGCAATACTTAATTTAGATTTAATTCTATATAATTTCAATACTAAAATTTGTGAAATTAATTGATAATGAATGGTTGGTAAGGAAATGAACATGACACACATGCAAAGTGTAATTCATAAACCTGATACTAAGATTACTTAGATGCATCTATCATTGCTCAATTAAATGAATTTATTGACACCAAATATTAATTCATTCATCCATAAAAGTATCCTTTATTTATTTTGCGCATCTCTAGATTTCTTCTAAATAAATTTCCTGCCACTCATATAAGTAACATGTCATATTTTTGGTGTTTATTTATTAAAAATCAATTTTTTATTTAAATTTTCTATTCTACATATAAATATGTGCTTAAGCGTTATATATGATTCAACTTTTAGGTGAGGGACTACTGTAGGATAAATAAATCACTACAGCTATGTTGATGCAATGATGAAGATTAACAAGTTACAAAAATAAGTTTGAAGTTTCCCAAGGACAGTACTAGATCTGACAAAGAAAAAGAGTTACGAGAAGAAAGACAAAAACAAATTTGAGCAAGTATTTAGTGTTGACGACGACATAGTTTTCTTTTTAAAAAGAAAGATTGGTCTCTTTTCCATGTATTTGCTTTTATGATAGTGTAATATGGACATAATAACTTTCTCATTGTAAAATTGATAGATGTTTGGTTATAACAAATGAGATGCAAGCTACACTTAAAATAAAAGTGTTTATTGTTGTAAATGTTGAACTCTACATATTGTATAATGTGATAGTTTCCAACTAATTATTATGTTAATAGAGTGTTGCAAGGGAATATTATATGTGTTGTTAGGTCAGTTATTAATAGTCATTACCTGTAGATCATCCATCTAATCTTACAAAATGCATTGACTCATTTCCTTTATAATACACTTGATAACAAAATATGGTCAAAAATTTATGAAACCTGACAACAAATAGTAACTGCTACTATTACTATATGCATTTGACAACCTGAAGTGTATTGCATTAATTTTTTTTACGTTGTTTACTTAAAAGTGTTGATGTTCAATCACTTCAATTACAGAAGAAAGATGTGAAATTGTATGAAAGCGTGGTATATATATTTAATTAAGAAAATCATAATTAATTATAAGAATAATATGCGATATGATTATTAGGACTAATATTTTAAAATGCTCCATAATATTTGCCCGCAAATCTAAGTAAAATAGCATAATAACTCCATAACTTAGCTACAAATATAAATAACATATATAGCTACATAATTAAATATGTCGTTGGATACTTGAAAAATTAGAAATCAATATGCATCCATATCCGAAAATCGAATAAATATCGGATATCCACAAAAATAGATATGAATGTTGATATAATGACATCTATGTCCGAAAATTGTCCATCCGGTGTTTATCAAGATATACTATAGTACGTGTATTTTGGCATAATGAAGGATACATGTTTATTGTTTTATTAAGTTAATAGTTTATACTATATGTATTTACTGCAGAATAGCTACTCAATACTATTAATTATCATTATATTTGTTTAGTTTTCATATTTTTATAATTGCTGAAACTAAGAAAATTTTGGAATTGTTATTGCTTTTGGACATCATATACTATAAAACAAATACAAATCTCATAATTTATAGATTCAGAGTTTATGGTGAATATCCTACACGTAACAACACTTACAATATCTATGTCTGTTTTGTTGTATGCAACAAGAATCATATCTTATTATAATGCTGGATGTTATAACGTCATTTTAAGGCATCAATTTTCATATGGAGATCAGCTACAACCAGTATCTGAGTGCAGCGCAAAACAACTGTAATGATCCTGAACTCGGCCTTCGAAAATCGGCACCCATACTTCACTTGTACTCAAAATGCCGTAGATTCAAACGTCGAATCTGGTTCACCGGAGCTTATAACACCATTAAGTATAACAACACAGCGGAATAAAAGAATCAATGATATCATATACAATTCCAATGAATACAATATCCAGAATGATATACAAAAGTGATATCAATAATACACAACAATATCAGAGATATGATACAATGCTACAGCGGAAATAACAATAGTGGAAGAGATCACTCCAAATGATCTACAAAAGAGAATGACTCCAACTCCGACATCAGCTCGAACCACCATCACGTTGCACCAAGATAAGCAACGTCAGTCCTGATCTCCGATGAACTGAACTAGCTCCAGATAATATACTTAACCTGACTATCTGAAAAACCCAACTCTAGTCTGCCCGTGTGGAAAATTGTGAGCACCCAGAGTTTAGGAAGGGAACAATAAACTCTGAGTCAGTCGTGGGACTGGTGTGAGTAACAAAAACAGTTTATCTTTAAAAAAAACACAAAAGAACTTTAAACATTGAAACCCGCAATGCTTTTGGAAAATGAAACTACCATAAGACCTCCCACCACACACACAATGCAATCGCAGACTTAGAGGAGATTTCTTCTTATGATAGTCAAATATGCTTACTACGCAAGAAAAACTCTTTTGATATTATTACTAGTGCATAGTGTACAAAATCATTTCGAAAATACAATATTAATCTTAGCCAGCATAGGTACCATTATATTATGCCTACTATAGCTACCATTTTAAATGGCAGGTTCTACAACTAAAACCGTACTAGGTTCGTATTGTTTTTTTGGATTTTCAACAAATGGTCAGGCTAAGGAACTTCCTACTGCCACATGGGAACGCCTCTGGCGGGACGCCCCGAGAACCACCTGGCTCTCTGCCAACACAAGGCCGGGTTACCTCTGTAACTAGGTAACTACTACACTAATATGTCACCCCCCGGTCCTTTGGGACCTTTATCCGAGCGCTCGATAACCAACATCACATAGTAATAAAAATAGTGTGTCCACATGAGTAAGTATCTGGGCTCCATACCATGATACCATCCTTTTCCAGAAGGAAATGACATACCCTAAAGGGCGCGACCCTCATAACCTTGCCGCATCATTCCTGTTTCGACCATTTTCGGTCTGTGAGGTTCGATGAGGTTTCGTCCACAAAGCTACGCTTTTTCACAAAGCCGTGCTTTGATCAACAAATGATCAACACACAGCAACACTCAACATGCCACATTACCAAATTGGGAGTATATCGCTGATAACCTTCAACTACATAACCTCTGAGCTCGTACGTCTCAGAGAAGGGTGTTAAGCTAAGAGAATAAATCTCCGCCACCAACAGAAATGTATTTGAAAGAAATCAGCTTTATATTACACAATGTAATGTCAGACATGTAACCATACAAGTCTGTTCCGGGTTCGAACAGAACCGAAGGCACTTCCGAAGAAGCCCTTGCAATCCGGGTATTCACAATCCCGATCGGATTTCCCATCACTTAGGGAATCTCTATACCGGCACGACTCAGTGCAGAGACAATCGATAGGTTATCCTATCGTTCTCGCAAATACCCGGTCTTCACCACCGGTCTTCAAATGCGATCCATATACAACGTATCATTATTCGGAATGGGTTATATGACACAAAGGTCCTCTCCCGGCTAAACCGAATAATGAGCGCGATATTTAAAAACATATGGATAATGGAATTTCAGTTAAGTCACATCTTAAACCCAAACTTTCTTTTCAAATGGTTTAACAAATTACCATTTTCAAATCTTTAAACAAAAAGATTCATTTTAACAACCTTCAACGGTTTAAACAATTTCCACACTTTAATCTTTTAAACAAAAGATTCATTCACAGATTTTCCAAATCAATTTCCATCTCAATTGAATTAACTCATTTAATCTTTAAAACAAAGATTTAATTGATAACTTTCAAAACACGTTTCCAAAGATTTATACGTAACTTGGAAAACCACTTTCAATTCAAACTTGAAATTCCTTTAATTCAAATTGGAAATCCATTTCTTATATAAGAGCTTTTATTAGTTGAAAACAATTAGTTTTCCAAATCATTGAATTCAATTTCAAATATTGAATTCAAATCTAAATCAAATTATTAAAATATCAAGTTTTATTAAGTTATTTAAAATAACTTTTACATTTGAAACTCATTTGCAAAGCTCTCAATTCCAATTTCCAAAACTATGTGGATTCAAGAATTCAATCTTTAAAATTGTCAAAAATCTGTGACTTAACTGATTTCCACGTGAAATCCATATTTGTGTGTGTATGGTGTAGTCCAGGGGTTTCACACAGTAGTGCAACATCATTCAATCATCACAGATCAGAATATAGAAATATAGTTGATAAGCGGTATAAATTATAATGCTTATCTTTTATTTACAGATCATAGATCACAGATAATAATTTACATTCATCCCAGATAAATGAAATACAGTACAGATCACACACAAATCAGAATATATATCACACAGCATCACAGATCAGAATATCAAACAATTCAATTATTCAGTCAAGTCCAAACATTCACAAATGAATTTATTAATCAACTGATTAATTTAAATCGGATGTATCAATTATTAATCCGGGTTAATTATCATAATTTAGTTACAAATTATTTGAAATAAATTCCCTTTCAAAATTTATTAGTTAACCCTTAATTATTAACTATCATTCTTAATTAATGAATCAATTAATCTTTAATTATTAAATTGATCATAATTAATCACCATTATTAATTAATCCTTTAAATTTATTAACAAATAATTTACTCAAATTTCAAATCATCCTTCAATTAATTACATTTAGTAATTATCTATTAATTACTTCTCTAAGTAATTATATTTTCCAAAATTATCAAGTTTTTATTCTGAATTTACTTAAGTAAATAACTTGAACAAATTCAATTAACTCAATTAATTTTACTGAATGACTAATTCCATAATTACTGTCATTAAGTAATTATTCCAATAAAATCTTAGTTAATGACCTTTATCAATTATTAAATTTCTTTAATTACCTTTATAAAGAAAATTTCTTACATTAATCATTTTTGATTATAAATTAATTCACTATCAAAAACTCATTCGTTAATGAATTAGAAATCATTAATCTTCATTACTTAAAGTCACTCATTCATTTTATGATTTAATGATTATTTACCATATATTGAAACATTGTTCCAAATTTCCTTTTATTTCCAATTTAGATTTAAAATTTGAAATAAATCCTTATTTACTTTTAATAAAATTTAAAGCAAATTTTCTTAACATTTTAAATTTATATATTAAGATAACCATTTATCACAAAAGAAATTTTAAAGAGTTTAAAAATCAATTTTCTCTTTAACTTTAACATTTTAACTTATTGCTACACTTAAGTTATAAATAAAAATAAATTTCCAAAATCTTAAAATCTGATTTGAAATTTATTTCAGGTTTAACTTTTAAATTCAACTTGTTTAAATTTTCAATTTCAATTTCAATTCTATTTTAAATTCCAAATTTCTTCAACATTTAATTGTTTTTAAATGATTGAAACAAATTGAATTTGAAAGTTTATTTATTTTCAAACTAGATTTCAATTCAAACTTGAATTTATGTTTACATTTTAATTTGAACTTAGTTTAAAACCTTAGTTTAAAATTTAAATTCAATTTCCAGATTTCAAAACAGAAAACAGGCTTGAAGGCCTGTTACACATTTTCGACCCGAGATCTCCACCATTTTACTTCGAGTAACCAGCTCGAATTACTGAGTACGACGCGAAACTTTCACTCGTTCTTCCCAGGCAAAGCAACCCAGATACATAATGACACGCGTGCACGTGCACATCGCCTCCGGCGATCTTCCGGCACTGCCACTACGTCGAGCACGTCGACAATTCTCCCCAGATCCAACTCTAACCACTTGAACCTCGTCATCGCCTCGAAAACGAAATCGAGTTCGAGCTCGAAACCTGGAAACATGCACTCGAACCACCACCAATCCCTGTCAACACCTCTTACTCACGACTCCGGCCACCACTTCGTCAACATCCCCTCTGCCATTTCCCGAAACCACGCCACGCTCGATCATCAGGCGACGATGAACGAACCCAAAAACGCAGCCTTGTCAAAACTAGGTCACCAAACTTTGAGGGCTTCTCGCCGTCGCCATGATTGACTACACACCATTGCTGCATTTTTCCTGGAACCACCATAGGCCCCTCCATCTCCACGAGAAAACTCGACTCCTCCAGTCGACGAGGTCACCCACGACAACCCCAAATGTACAATAAAGTCGAACCCAAACTGCTCTCTATCCCTAACTCTAAAAATTATGATTTATACTTTAAAAAATCATGTCTTTGTATGAGGATTCAGTTCATATACCTGGATTCGAGAATTAAGAGATTCGAATTTTGACTTATATAAAGTTATGCTCAGTTATGTTGATTTCCAAAGCTATTTTTAAGTTATTTAACTTCAGTAAAATTTGAATCTCGAGTATATGCTATAACTAACAATATTTGTTTTAATACTAAGTCTAAACATTGAGTAAATCAAGTGGAAATGGTTTTTAAATCAAAATCTTGTGTTAAAAATTTTAGACAAAGGACATAGATGAAGAATAGCCTGCACACACAATATTTTCAACATACAAATATCCACAGAGAATTCATACTTATTCACAGATATATTCATACAGATTCATACTTTTAAATTGTTTAAAAGTGGTGTTACTCACATTGATTTTAGGAAGAAGAACAGAGCTGCTCTGCTGAAACCAGATTTTGAAATTGCTAGTTGAAGCCTTCATATTGATTCTCTAGTTTTCATTGATTGTTTTGATGTTTTAAGTTGATGTTTGTTTGAGTTTTTTAAAATGATTCTTACTTCAGTTTTTTTTTCATGGCTTTGATGGACGAAAAATAAAATGAGAAGGCTGAGATAAGAAAGATTGTTAATGTATATAGAATATGAGATGTACAGGGTGATAATATTTGTTTGTACAAGTGATAAAACTTGTTGTACAATAGCCAGTGATATTTTTCTTGGTTTAGAGGCTGAAGTATACTTGTTTGGGGGCTGCATTAATTATCCTTGTACCATTTATTTTCCTTCCTATCGGCTGATAATTTTTCTTTGCTATGCTAGAGATGTAAACATTAAATGCATATGTACCTTATGTCTTCTTTGCAATACTTGTTGACTTCGGCTGATATGATAATATTTTGATGGCTGAGAATGATATCTTTGGTTTGTTCATATTATTTATAACTTTGTTTCTTCATTTGTTTCAAGTTTAAGTGTACATAGTTTATTGCTGTCTTGTTTAAATACTTAATCATATTTTGTTGTGTCTTCTTACTTGAACGTATTTTGTTTCCTTTGTCTTTTGTATTTTATTTGTTTGTACCATCCTTTCATATATATTCTTTTGTTTTATGCCTTGTAATATAGATAAATTTCTATTTTAAATTTGTTATTTACATTTAGCTAGTTTGTTTACTTTGTATTTTATAATTTATATAATTTATCTTATATATTTTTATATTTATTTCTATCTCCATTATTTATTTCTAACTTAAATACTAATTATTTTTATATTAATTTGGTAATATAAGTGAATTTCTAGATTTTAATTTATGTATTTTTTTATACTTTTATATCATATATATTTTCATTTTTTTAAACCATTTACTTACAATTTAAATTCAAGTCAAAAATATATACATATATTTATAATTTCAAATTGACTCATATATGCTCAAATACATATATATTCACATATATAGACATATATATACAATATTTTAATTTTAAATGATTTATACAGAATTTATTTTAATTCGGGGAAACTCGCATCACTTTATTAATTAATTTCACAAATTTAATTCAAAAATTCAATTAATTATTAATTTAAATATATGTAAAATCCAGGGTCGTTACAATAACAGTTTGTAACGCTCTAGTTATTTAAGGTAAGCAACAGTAAAATTAATGGCTTTATGGATTTTATGCAGTGGGTAGTTGATGAGGGAGGAATTTGTTTGGTCACTAAATCATTTAGTTATGACAAATTTCTAATACAAATCAGAAATAAGACATGGATGTTCATCCTTTGGTGCATTCACAAGTAGTAATTCCATGATATTGATACATCAAAATTTAAAATTATATTTGCTTGATGATTCATACTTTTATTTGGATGTCAAAATCGATTATTATATTTACAAAAACTTTGTTTGATGTTGTTGTTATATATTCACTTATGTTGACATATAATATATAGTTTGATTACAACAATTTGAATATGTCAGTAACATGGGTATACTAAATATATAGAAAATAATTGATTTTTGCATGTACAAGCATGCAATTGCAACATTATGTATACATCAAAGTCATTTTGTAAAATCCAAAAATCTTACAAACCGTGTTTTTTAATACCAGCCCCTCATGCTCACGTGCATCGCACGTGCCAACCTACTTGTTGTAAATAAACGATAAAGGCTTTTTGTTTCAAACATTAAAACTGAATGCTCAATACGGGTTGCTGAATTATCGCTGAATACTCCCCGAATAAGGAACGGTTGTTTTTTTTTAATATTTAAAACTTCATATTATAATTAAAGTATATAGTTATTTTACAATATTAACCTCTACTGGCTGGTTTTCATTTAATAATGATTAAAATTAAGTGTTTGAATTATGATAAAGGTATTTTATTAAAAAACTTGAAATTTGAAAATTTTAAATTTTAAATTATTTTAAATTATTTTAAATTTAGGAAAAAACTTAAGTATAGGATCTAAAATTGAAAGTTTTCAATTTTGAAAATTTAAATTGTTATATTTTAAATTATTGTTTTCAAAATTTTAGCATTTTCAAATTTAGTTCAAAAATTTCTTATGAAACTTAGTTATGAAGAAATTAATTATTAGAAATCTTTCACTTGTAGAAAGTTTCAAAAAATTATGTTAAAAAACATAGTTTTAAAGGGAATTTCAAAAATAATTTTAAAATAAATTGATTTTCAAATTCAACTTTTCA
The DNA here is from genome assembly GCA_030737815.1 of Allium fistulosum. Lineage (NCBI taxonomy): Eukaryota > Viridiplantae > Streptophyta > Magnoliopsida > Asparagales > Amaryllidaceae > Allium > Allium fistulosum. The sequence goes on from CM060904.1 coordinate 699,771,996, forward strand.
AAATATTCGATTTTCATAATTTACATTTTGAAAAAATTATGTTAAAAAACATAATTTTAAAGGGAATTTCAAAAATAATTCAAATAAATAGATTTTCAAATTTAACTTTTCAAAATATTCGATTTTCATAATTTATATTTTGAAATTTCATATTTTCTAAAGTTTAAAATTTTAGCATTCTTGAGTGAAAATAATTTTACAGATGTAAGAACATAAATGGAAAAAATCACATTAAGTATTCAACACCTGAATAAATAGTATAAAAGTACTTAGCACTTCATCACTTGAATAAATTAGTGAATTTTATAGTTTTATTTAAAAATTCAAAATGCAAATCATTTTGAAATCGTTATCTTATGATCATAATGTTCGAAACTGGTTTTAATGAAAAAATAACTCAAATTTAAATTCAGTATGATATTTCAATTTTTTTTTCTAAATGCCTATTAGAAGTGCAAAATTTGATAGAATTTGACAATCATGTACCAGTTGATAAAAGATGTAAAGAGATGAGGGAAAACACGAAAAGGAAAGGAAAAAAACCTGCATGCAACAGTTGGATTATGAACCAATGGACCACAGTTGGTTTTTGCAGATAAAAAATGGTACAACTCTGTCAACCACGCATACAGGTTATGAATATACTGGTTTTGGAAACTCAAACAATAGACAAAGATCTACAAAGATTAGAAGTCCATAGTAGCACTCAAAGCTCTTGAAAAAAAAATCACCAGAAACTCCAAGGCTTAAGATTTACTATTCATAAATGTACACACGACATGCGTATAGAACATAGAAAATTTTGTCTTAAATATTAGCTTGCAGGAAACATCCCAAGCTCCATGGATTCCAGCTCTGAGCATTATGGATTCCAGCTCTGAGCTTTATGGAGTCCAACTCTGAGCTTTATGGATTTCAGCTCTCAAACTTAAAGACACGACAATCAAATCTTCCATCAGAGCTATTGTTATCTGCACCTTCAAAGTAGCCGGTTTGCATCCCTAATAATTGCTCTTATGGTGAATCCTGCTCCAGAATTTGAAATGTTGTACCAAAATCAGAATAGTAGGATGATCGGTAACTGGAAACGTGGTTGGACATTCGGGTTGATCATTGATTCTCTTTGACGCAGTAATTTCCAATGGTGCTTCTCTGTTATAGAGAAATAAGTTAGTTCATTTTACTATCATTTATTGATACTGGTTCTAACACATGAATTTGTTCAAAAATAAATTGAACCTTGCCCAAAATTCGTTTCTCCAAACCGCATCCATGACTGGTGAAAACTCATCACATCTTGAGAAACTGAACAGCAAGTGTAAAAAGATGATATAAGTTGATGTGATTCCCACGCTTAGACATAACATGTTTAAATGCAACAAGAGCAATGTTGTTTTTGTTTCTGCATAGGAACTACTAATTCATTCATATATTGTTTTGGAATTAAGATGGTAATGCACCAATAGATCTTTAAGGATGCATTAGTTTTTTCCCCACTAAATTTAAGATGTGTCAATGTAGTTAATTATTGTGAGGTCCTTACTTTGATTCTGCTACCTACAAAGGTCTAGATTGTTCCATTTTATCTTGAGATCTTGATTCATAACCAATATCGCAGAAACCTAACAGCGAATGTTGTGTCGCCTCGTGTCTATTCTTTACCATCGATTTTTTATTTTTGTTTTTACTAATATCATGATACTTTTCAAAATGTGAATTGTAATTTATCATCTTAATCTTTGATTAGTACCACATAGCTACCAACAAAGTCAATTGTGGATCATCACACTATTTTATTAAAAATTGGGCGGGCGCACACACACGCGCACACATGTATATATGTTTGTGCTTGCGCGCGCTCGTATGTATTTATGTTAATCAAAAACATAAAATAAGTATAAGAATAAGACATCAACAAGAATAATGTGACTTACATAAACTAATGTTTTTGGTTCTTTGGCAAACATGGTAATGCAAGAGCCATTGTATCATTCTTGGCCAAACCTGGATACATCGGTTCTTTTTCCTTCCCCAGATTCTGATAAATTCACAATATATACATATATTTGAATGTTAGCAACTAAATCTATGGAGATAATATCCAGATTAAGTTTTCCAGCAGGTTATAATGCACATAAAGCCTATATATGGTTTCCAAAACTGAATAACTTTTATCTAACTTGGGATGAATACGAGTGCATTTTTGTCGACACTATGTCAATAAAAACACTTTTTTTTATTGAGAATAAGTAATAAAATATTATGTTTTCCTTTTGGTCCTAATCATATAACCAATAAAAATATATATTGCTAACACTAGTGCAATCATGAGAATCCTACTCCAAAGTATGGAACAAATGATAGTTTATGTAAACAAGAAAATGATTTTCCCCCCTTCTTTGTATCATCGTAGAAATTGCAATTTATGTAAACAAATGATAGTTTATATAAAATAGGATACTCCTTTTACACATTTGAGCCAACATTAAACATCCGCGGTGATAATAAGCTGAATTCAATCAAGAAGTGTCGTTGACATCATCCCAGTCTACGCGAGTATTAGAAAAGATATTCATGCATTTATAAAATTTTGTAATATAAAATTACTAGAAACTTGAATAGAAATAGGTTTAGAAGACGAGAGGTAAAACAATTGTTGGAAACAATAAGAATTAATCAGCTTTAACTAAATATGTTGCACGTTTTATGTAATAATATCATGTTAATATATTTGTATACTGCACATTATTAATTATGCTGCATTTATACTCACCTCATTACAAGGCCTAGTCTCTGCACCAAATAAGATAATTATTTGATAAAGTAATAACAATAGAAGACTGGCCTTTTGTATTATATTTTTTGCTTAATATAAAGACGGTATGAAGACTAGCCTTTCGTAGTTTTTATATTAAATACAAAGAGAACAAAAAAGAATAATAGAATTTATTTTATTTTTGATAACAAAAAAAATTATTTTTCCAATTTAAAATAATAACCATGCTAACAATTATGTGATTTTGTATTATTTTATTGTATAACATATATATACTTCAAACTTTAGAATAGTTGTTATATACTTATTGGTTCACTGTTATTTTATCATTCATTTGATTTTTAATTGTTTTTCATACACAAAATGAAAAATCGAAGGTCTAACAGTCAGAAATCATACAAATTACACATTTGTATGGTAATTTGAAGGTTGAAAAACTGAATGCCGCTTAAACTCGTCAAGGTAGAAATAAACCTACTGCTTCACCTTTAACATAGCAAAGTATAAACAAGTCTACCTAAGTAGAATGTCATAATGGCTAAAATGCAAGTTTAATGCCATATTTAAATGGTAGACAGTAACGATCATACTTGACTTACATGAGTTTTAACTAATTTATTGGTCATTTTCAGAAATAGGGTAATATTACAATACGAAGCATCAAAATTTTCTAATGACAAGTTACAATATACAAAATCCATTTATGGCTCACACTGGACAGGAAATGATTTGTTGTGCGTTTTCATGAACATAATTCTTTTTCTAAAGAAAAGGCTATTGCGCTATTCTTAATATTGGCTTACATAAAGTACTACAATACATACCAAATAAACATTACTTCAACAATTGTTATGGATTAATAAAGGGGTGAGGATAAGATATACTTGGTTCTCGGGTTGAGCATTGAATCTCATCGTTGTCATCTTCTTCAACATCATCATTGTTATCATCATCGTCATCTTCTTCAATATCAAACAAAAGTACTCTCCGTTTTGAACTTGTTAAAGTAATCATGACAATGTGAGAGTTTTTGTTCATCCAAAAGACTACCTGTACAGTGTTCAATGTAAAAAATTACTAAAAATAAAAGGAAACACTAATGGACTATTCAAGGTAAAAGGAAGTGGATGATTTAAGCACCAGAGAATCATGCGTAAGATAGAACTTACAATCTAACATTTACAAATCCCATCCCGAATACACACAAGTGGAAGAGAAAATTCAAAAACAACCAACTTCTCTCGGTTCTAAATCAATTTAGGAGATGGTTTTAATTAAAATACACATGAATTTCTTTAGAATTAATAAGCAAATTATGTAAATAACTCAATGCATTATAAGGATTCACTACAACAAAAAGACCCTTTAATAGCGTTTAAAAAACGCTGTAAAAGGCTTTTACAGCGTTTTTATAAACGCTGTAAATCAACATGTTGTAATAGATCAATGACATATTATTGCAACAAAAGAAACGCTATAAAAAACATGTTTTTATAGCCTTTTTAGCATGCTATAAAAAGTCTTATCAATGGCATTCTTAATATGCTATAAAAGGATTTTACAACGTTTTTATAAACGCTGTAAATCAACATGTTGTAATAAATAAGTGACTTATTATTGCAACAGAAGAAACGCTAAAAAAAGTGTTTTTAATAGCGTTTTGTACATGCTATAAAAAGTCTTATTAATGGCGTTCTTAACAGCGTTTTAAAAATCATTTTTGCAGTACGTACATATCCATTATCACATTATAATCGACAAATTTACATAAACACAATGTATCATTTCACACAATCATATATATCACACTAAATGAAAAATAACTAACTATTCAACATTCATATAGAATAATGGATAACATACGATAATATTTAATGAACATTACACTAGAAGTGTAAATAATACAAGTGATAAAAAGATCGTACTACACATGACGATTAAATGTGCAAACCAAAGAAGTTGTTACTTCAAAAGCACTTCAAATCGCTAATATACAACAGCATGTTGCCATTCGTATTCACCATAGATGGGTAATTACCTAAGAAAAAGAAATTCAACAATTAGCAATTATATCTATACATACATACATATATGTGTGAAACTTAATTATATAAACTTAATTAATTTATATGGAACTTAATTAATTTATATGGAACTTGATTAACTTAGTTAATTTTTATAAAATTAAATTGATTTATATCAACTTTATTTAATTTTATAAAATTTAGTTAATTTATATAATCATATGGAAACGATATCAATAACATATTGAATTCCCTGAGATGGATGTAAAATTTGTTTAAAATACTTTATTCAACAATTGCATCTGTATTATTATAAACTTATTAATTTTTATAAAACTTAATTAAATTTTATAAACATATTTAATTTTAAAAAAACAGTTGGCTTATTTAATTGTTATAAAACTTAATTAACTTAGTTACTTATTTTAAACTTAGTTAATTTGTTGTTGTTGTTGTTATATTATTATTATAATAATAATAATAATATTATTATTATTATTATTATTTTGTTACTATTATTATTATTATATTATTATTCTTCTTCTAAATTTAGTTAAATTTTATAAACTTAATTAATTTTTGTAAAACTTAGTTAACTTAGTTAATTTGTATAAAATTAGATAATTTTTATAAAACTTAGTTAACTTAGTTAATTTGTATAAAATTAGATAATTTTTATAAAACTTAGTCAATTTTTATAACAATTTAACAAAGATTTCAAAATAGAGAACATGGTTTTTATAAAACTAATTTTTATAAAACCTAATTAAATTTTATAAACTTATTTAATTTAAAAAAAACAGTTAGCTTATTTAATTATTATAAAACTTAATTAATTTTTATAAAACTTAGTCAATTTTTATAACAATTTAACAAAGATTCCAAAATAGAGAACATGAATTTTATAAAACTAAATTAATTTTCATAAACTTTACTTAATTTAATTAAAAAAATTCAAATTTTGTTGATTTTTATAAAACTCAATTAACTTAATTAATTTTTATATAAATTAGTTAATTTTTATACCCTTTAATTAATTTTTATAAAACTCGCTCTATTAACTTAATTGAATATTTATAAGACTTGGTTTACAAATTAGTTAAATAATTTTAGTTAATTTTTATTTAACTTAGTTAAATTTTATAAGATTTAGTGAATTTTTATAAACTTTTAGTTAATCTAGTTAGCTTTTATTATAAAAAATTTAATTTTAATTATTTTTTATATAACTTAGTTATCTTAGTTAAAATTTTAAACTTAGTTAATTTTCATAAATTTGTTTAAATTTTATAAAATTTTATAAATATTTAGATATTGATTTAATTTTATAAAACTTGGTTAACTTTTAGAAAATTATTTAATTTTTATAAAACTTGGTTAACGTAGTTAATTCTTATAAACTTTGTTGATTTTTATAAACTTATCGGATTTCATGAATTTTCGACAACACCTCCTTTGCACGGTTAGTGCTTTCCCGCACACCCCAATTCAATATACATTTACACGATCAAAACAAGATCGGATTTATATCATATATAACAAAATATACTTCATAATAGCGTATACATTCAAATGCATAAAAACATACCTTTTATTAGCAAATTTAGCTAGCAATCTTCCATATAGCAAAGGAATGTTTTATGTACCTATATAACAAAGTAAATGGAATAATTAGGGTGCAAATCTACAAAAGAGTAATGTACTTATGCAAAAGGTGCGAATGCCAAATTATCAATCAAATTTGACATAGGAGCGTCAGTTAATGGACTCGTTGTGTTCAAAGTATTCCTCATGAACTATAGCCGTATGAACAAAATCTAAAAAAAAACAAAACAAAATTCAATCCAGGTGTGAAGACATTTAATTTTACTATTCTCCAACCAACCAAATTCCTATCTTTTTCATAAAGACATGAAAAAGACTAAAACACTAGCTTCATTCGACATGTGATCTCTGCACAAGTTGCTTTCTTTATCTATATTTATATTTCCTCGTTAACAAATTGTATTCATAAGTCTTAGCAACAATATAAACTGTAAAGTATAATAAATCTATTGTATATGAACCCATACGCCTTCACTCGGAATTTGACCATTAACAATAAAAACCATATAGTAACCAGATGATGCTAGCACACTACTACGATATAATAGAGCAGCTCCGGGAAAGCTTGAGGAATTGTCACTGCTGCCATGGGATATGACATAGCTTATGCATGTACGTCATTTATATCAGCATGTACAGGCGCATTTTACATACTGGATCAGTATAATAATATGACATAGCATATGCCTTAACTTTATAAGCAGATGCAAGATCAGTATAATAATATAAGCATATACTACACACTGGATGTATGTTGATGTAATTAACTTCAGTATTTTACATGCCAAAGTTAAGTGGCATATAGTTTTAACTAACTGATTAGCATTGTCTAGGCTAACCTTACTTGTAAAAGGTATGGGGTAAAAAGCCACAGTTGCCTAAATATAAAAGGACATAATGTTAAGGAGGACAGAGGATAAACAAGCATTAAAAGAAATTAGTTTCAAAACTGTTGTATAGGGAGGTTAGGAAGTTACAATAAACATGCATATGATGTAAAGTATTGACTTCCTTACCTTGCTGCAATGAAGTCTTTTGAAATAAAAGCATATGCATTATATAGTAGCATGCACATTATCACTTTTCGAAAGTTTCTCGCCTTCGTTTCCAGACCCTTGAGCTCTTAGTGTGGTGTTTATGGCATTCCCCCTTCCTCTCCCTCTCCCTCTCCCTCTCCCTCTCCCTTTCCCTTTCCCTCTCCCTCTTACAGACTTAGCTTTATTGGGAGTATGTTGTTCAAGCGCATCCCCTACCATGATTTCTTCTTTATGCAATTTAGTAACTTCGGATGCTGCTGCTAGTAAGGCATTGTTTTCTAGCTTGGATATGATGCTAGCTTCTGTGCTATCATAAGGAACGGGAGCTAATCCATTGAGTATACCAAAACCTTTAGGATCTTGAGATCTTTTATTTTTCTTGTTACCTTTTTGCAAAATGTGCAAATCAGCCTTACCTAGCAAGTACTTCTCCCACTCTTCCCACATGACCTATAGGAAGCAGAATTGATGCTCAAGTACAAAAGGAAATTTGTGCATCATGTAGAAAGAGTAAATAGATCGAAACACAATATACTCCACATCTTTTGGCGCTAGAAGTATGCATAATAGATTATTTTTATTTCTTTCTTCACAATTGCGTATGCATAATAGATGACGATGTAGTAAAACCTGGAATTCTATATCTTGGGTCGAGATGTACTGAAAGTTTGCTTGCTTACTCCGGATGTATAATTATGTATGTATCAGATTATTTATTTTCGCCTCATACAGTTGACATTTAATATTGGTATAGCCATTGCTATCTCTGAAGTACAAAATGTTAAATGGCATAAGTGGTTGTTATTATCTTCGAAAATTCAATTTAATAAAAGTCATACTTTTATTTAAAAAGATGCTTTTAGAAAGCTGTCCGACATTTATATTTTACACTATGGGGCAGCCTCCCCTTTTGGAGAGTGATTAAAGAGCGAGCTGACGAGGTATAACCCCAAATCAGCCTCCCTATTTGGGGTTAAGTATTTGTTAACTCGATGTGAAGAGACACATTTGATATTTTGGAATATTCAGAAATAACAGTTAATAATGTGAGAGCACATATAACATACTCAACATAGAGAGGGGCGTAGCTACAATTTTACATTACCCTAAACTCTCCATATTAATGGCAATTACTTGCATAATTTTGACAACTTATTAGGGTTTGGCTTTGATCTGTACAATAAGATTTGCAAAAATTAACCCAGACAACCACCAATGCTTAGAAAAACATGTGTTTCTTGCTTTTTAAAACAATCCCTGCTATTATGGATACATGTTGTTTTGTTTTGTTTTTTTTAATGAAAAAGAAAAGAAAATTCATCTAATTTATACTGAACTTTTAGTTATTCAAAAGACTAGTAGTGTTCATGATTGGCCTTAAACAGCTTGTAAAGGAAAGAGTTTGCAACTATTAGCCACAATGGAGTTTCAATAAATACAACTACCCAGGAGAACAGTTGGGCAAACTACATAACTATGATAAGTTACCTTTTGTGGGCCTTTATTGATACTATCTTCCAACTGCAAACATGACCTTTCATCTTTACAAGCCACAAGAACAATATCATTATCAACCCCATTATCTTCGACCACATGCAGTTCCTGTATTGGCAAAGCTTCTTTTCTCCTCTCTTCTTCTATCTCCTCTAGCAAATATTCCTATAAGTCAAAGAAGTATTTAACATTGGCCTTCTGAAATTATCTAAACTTTTTAATCAGTACATATATGAGATCTTAAAAATGTAGCTTTGAGCATCTGCTCGTATACACTTATATTTTCCAAAATACATCATTCAGAAAATTCATTCTCCAGGTAACCGTCTAGTGCATACTCGTAGCAGAAATAGAACAAGACATGAGAAATGTTGATGAAAACTAAATAAATGGAAGTGCTGACAATGTAAAATGTAGTATGCTCCAACTTTGTCTTCATTTGACTGACTCTAAACTACACAAACTTGTTTCTTGAGAAGGTAAAATATGATCATCCATGACTTCTAGTACAACACTACATCATATTTTTCTTAATCAGATTTACCAAAGTTTAAATTAGGACCATTTGATGTTTTATACCTTTTTGGAAATTTTCTTTCTAAATTTTGGAAAGATAAATTATAAAAATTTTCAAGTACAACTTTTTTCATTAAATAATATAAATAGAAATAATTTAAGGATGTGTTGATCTATAAATTATATATAACCATATAATAAACTTTTACATTTTCCCCTTATAAATCATCCTATTTTCCAAGTTTCCCCCCTGTCAATTATAGCTCTTATCTAATTTATTTTCCCGTCATCAACACCTATTAGCCTAAGTGTTGTCAGTGTATGTTAGCTAACTTGATTTTTTGACCTGGCGGTTCAAAAAATGGGTATGGTGTGAGTATCATCTAATTAGCTGGAAAATAATATTCTAAATTGCCATTTGGTAAAAGGAATCTAAATGTGGACAACAATATTTAAAAATTATGATTAGCTATCTTGTATACATAAGAGCGACTAACACCAAACTAATTTCATGCACCTTCTTCGACAAACTTTTACTCTTATTCATAAAGCTCTTGGTCATCATTTAAAAATTATAGATATGAGTACTAAATTCTATACAGCCCGAAAATCATCCTAAACTGTCTTATCTACGACTTCACAAGATGACATTAGTACAAAATAAATCATGAATGATTTAATACATACATTCAGGATAAATTAAATATTAAATTAACACAAGTTTATATTTTTGCAACAAAATACTGAACAGTACCAGATAGTCTACATACCATGATAAGGTATGAACTCCTTGCACATAATCAGCTGATGTATCCTCACTTAGCTTGTTCTTTCCAATAGTGACTCCAAGAATACAAGGACCCGCTTTTCCTCCATGTTATAATACATCAGTAGACACAAGGGGCGACGGCTGATATGTCTTTCATTTTCCTCTTACCATGTTATGCACCCAAACATTTTGCAACCACAACAATCCCTTCGTCATTGAACCCACACTTATTGATAATAGCACTGCCAACTACAAAATCATATACATATACTTCATTAACCACAATGATAAAAGAAAATATATAATATAATCCCAGTTATGAGATCTCAATACGAACGTAAGGCCATTTTGGGATAAGAATCAACCTTAAAGGCCATTTAAGCCAAGCGTATTTTATCCAAAAAGAATAATAAATAGTGTAGTGAGAAGATGTCCAAAACTACATCCGAAATTATTTATCTCGACTGAATAAATTATAAGTACTTTGACATTATTTCAACAGTAATTGGATCCAGACTAAATGGTATTTGTTTGTACGACAAATTCAACTTCAGCTCATAAGTGATATTGATCTTTTGCCTTTTTTGAGATACTTTTCAAATAAATCTATACGTAAGACACTAATAAGTATTTGTTTAGCACTTCAACTTAGATTAAGATCATTTTTACCTCATAATTTATGCATCAAAATTTCTTACCTGGTTCATCCTACCTATAGGCTAAACTAAAAGGCATTTTCCAATTAATTGGGAATTTAACTCAAATATAGCATGAGAATTTAAGAAGAAAATGGATCATACATGCTTATCCCTCCTTAGGCAATTTGAAAATTCTTGGTTTAGGGTTGCCTTCCTGAGGAGCAGGAGTAACAGATCTAGCTTCAACAAAGCCACACTCTAGGTCCAAGTGAACCTTTGACAACTTCAGCATTTTATCACAACCTACAGCAATCCCTATGGGATATGAGACTTTAAGACCCCAAATCTCTAATCCAATAATAGGCGAGTCAGGTCTTTTTTTCTATACGAACCAAATAATGTGCAGTAGCTGATACGGCTATGAGATGAGCAGCTTCCACATCAAGTTGTGCGAAGAATGGGTTCATGATTCTTATAGGTTTGAATAATAGTCTGTTGTAAGAAAAATCATATAGCAGGAGAATCAATATAAGGATGACAATTACACTAAATTATTTTAATAAAATGATTGAACAAAGAAAACCCCAAATCGCTTTGAAGTTTCTTTCATTGTTAGCATGTTGTTCAGCTTTTTAGAAACATGACCAAACTAATATGTTGTCCAGCTTGAGTTCGTCGGAGTTTCATATGGGACAGAGCTTATGGTGGCTTGAACAACCACCAAAACTTCTATGTATTGATGGTAATATCTCTTATCAATCTCAAACCTACTTTAACGAAGCTGACAGTATAATAAACTATACTTTATATCTCAGCCGCTAATTTCAAAAACAAAAGCTCCATACCATCCATGGTTTTGTAACATCACATCTCCATTTTGAGATTATACTGGATAGAAAAATAAAAAAACTTCATGGTATACATATTGTCATATTCATACAGCATAAATGAAACTTTATAAAATATGTTAGGTCAAATAGTTGTAGTTGGCTAAAAAATATTTTTTTAGCACAATTTGAAAATCATCAACTCTAATCTATCTTACTTCATTTAGTAATAACATTTAATATTGAATGCAATTTAAACTTGTACGAAAAACAGAGAAGGTTGGTGAACTAATGAACGGGAGCAATCGACAATTACTGCATACTTTAGTGCTTTTATATGTCTCGTCTTACAGAATTCATTAGATATACATGTGAAATGTGGCCACCTTAATTGCTTTCAGTTGCCTAGTCTAGACACTAATTCAAGTTAAATAGCCTATAATTGAGATGAGAATAAACTGTATGTGGTGTAGAAATTTATCAAGAGAAAAATTTCCAACAGTCCCGGTAAGTAATAATGTACAAAAAGGGGGAAGAATCAGTGTTAATTTGGTGGTGATGGACAAAATAGGTTGTCAACCTTAGATAACGTCATGCAAAACTACATATTATAGGAAATAGAAATTACGTGAAAAAAATTGCTCGGCAAACTAAGAAAACCGTGGCAGCAATTTGAATAGCAAAAATCATAATCCGATAATGAAGAAACTGCTTTACCGCACAGTCGATGCCGAGTACGGAGAGCATCAGGAGAACTACAAATTCTCGACATGAGAAACGTTGCCATAAATTTAACATTGTGAGATAAATATTGACATATTATTCACTGGACTGGAGAAATTAAGGCAGCTATTTGGATGAATTTGGTTAAGTTGTCATTGAGAAGAAAATGGAAACAATAACTGGATGCAACCGTAGAATAGATTAACAACTTACGTGAGGCAGCCCTGCATTGACAAAAGGCAAGAGCTTTTTTGAGAGGTTGCAAAGATGACTCCTGAAGACGCGGCTGCGGAGGTGGGCGGAGGCAGGAGAAGACAGGTGAATTGACGCGGCTGCGGAAGAGGGCGGAGGCGGGAGAAGACAGGTGAACTGATTACGTGAGATGTGATAAGAGAGATGAACAAAAGAGAGGTTTTTAGAGTTTTCATGATTGACCATGGAAGATATGGAGAGTAGGGAAGGAGCGAGAAGGAGGAGAGAAGAATTGGAAAATTAGCGGCCACGAAATAATTTGGAAGCCCGCCTATAAATTTTGTTCTGTTGTTTTTTTTCACAGCGTCTGTACTTCGTTCTTCTCGTATCATCCTATGATCTATAAGCATAACAACAGCACGTTATAATACAATGCTATAACCCCATGCAATTAATAATAGTTATTCTTGTAGTGGCTATTACAGTTCACTTAAGTTGGGTTACATTGTATAAGTATGTAAGTCCTGACTCGAGTGTTTTGTGTTTTGCTTTACGCTCGGGTCAGCCTGAGTATCACAGCTTTGATTCATCTTCTGGAGCTAGAGATTTGCTGGAGCTTATTTATCTATCTATCATCTATTTCATTTCAGTTATTTCCTATTCAGCTGTGTTTATGTATTAGTGACTTATGTATTCAGACTTCTGTTGTATTTTTTTTTCAGACTGTGGTATTTTGTATCTGTTTTGAGATTATTTATATGGTAGCTTCATGAACTACTATGGTATTTTATTTCTGATGCGAGTTATTCTGATATTCTGTGTCTGTGATTCTATGTTTGATTTTATTTGCTCCAAATTTTCTTATCAATCCACTATTTTAAAGTATTCTAGTCCGACATGTGTGGATTTATTGTCGATTTGAATGGTCCAAAATAGTGGGATGTTACATTTGGTATCAGAGCTTTGGTTTTAGGCAAACCTTAGCCTGCGGAGCAAAAACTCATTAGAGATAGGGTAGAAATACCCTAAAATGAGTGAAATCAATCTCAGAATCACCTCTTTGTGAGAGAATGTATTTTCAAAGTATAAAATGATTTTTCAAATGATTTTCAAAGCATTTTTCAAAGATTATTTTGATATAAATTTTCTTGTTTTGAAAGCAAAATTTTTTTCAGACCTTATTCATGTCCTTGTCCACCTTGTTGGTAATAATCTTAGTTAGGATTCTCATCGATTAGGATTCCTTTGAATTTTGGAACGCTCCCACTTGTTCTAAAATCTATTCTTGTCTTCCCTATTTATATTCTTCTAATTCTGGAGCATTCCATAACTCCACTTTGAATGACCTCTATAATAATTCGGTGATCCCGCCAATCTTTGAATGATTTGTAAAGGGGGAAACTCCCTTACAATGGGCATTGATTTACCGGAGATTTCTATACCCTCGGGTTAGATGCTTCTATCTTTTGCTATGCCGAATTCTACATCTGGCGATCGAATGTCGATTTGCCTTAGAATTTTGCAACGATCATATTCTTGAAGTCACGGTTGACCCGGTTAAAGACGCCCGCGATTATATATGTATGTCCATCTCCTATTTTGTAATTAATTATCTCATATTCATTCGAGCCTATCTTCGAATCTGAATTCTATTTGATTAGAGTTCCTCTAATTTGAATCTCTATCTATGTTTTGAAATCCATTCTTGAATCAACCCTTGAGAAATTTGTGTTTGTTTGTATTTTAGAAATTGTTTATATATCGAAATTATTATTTTGATAAGAATGATTATATTTTATATATAAGAGTGAAATGTTTTAGATAAGGGTTATACACCTTTTAAAAACGAGAATTTGAAGTTTCGAAAGGATTTGAAATTTTGGAAATTATATAAGAAATTGATTTGTATAAAAATGATTTAAAATTGAAGGGTTTTGAATTTCAAATTTGAGAGATTGAACTCCAGCATTTTGAAACTGGTTTTAAGATTTTAAAAATTAATAATATGATTTGAAAGTATTTTTCGAATAAGAAATGTTTCAAATGACTTTAAATGAGTTCCAATGATTTCAAAGAAATTTCAAAGAAGTTCTCAAGAGAATAGAAGTCCAGAACCCACTTATGTCGTTGGAGAATGATTTCAGTGATGAGTGCACGCATCATCGACATTGACTCTCGAGTTTCAGAGTGGGGGATAGGCCACTTTAGTAGCTTTGCAACGTGATTGATTTTGTGAAACCAAATTTGGTTTCAAAATTTCGAAGTATGATTTGATATTCGAAAGATATATGTATATATATTTGAAACGATTTGATTTGGCATAACCCTATCTTTTGAAATTGATTTACTGATTTGTTGCTGATTTCCAACTCTTGGATTGGAAATTTGATTTCTCCGACTATTTTGAATGTTCGAACACTTCCAAATCAAGGTTTAATTTTCAAAGCTAAGAAATTTCGGAAGTATAAATTATTTGATAAAGTATATAAGTTTAGTTTTGTATGTTTACATATGAAGTAATATGATTTAAATAAGTTTGAAACTGTTTTGTTAAGTAAATAAATAAGGCTATTTTGAATTATACTAATATGAAATTAGTTTTAAAATATTTGAATAAAATTTAGTTTTAAATGTTTTAACTTAGTAACATCTTTTATAAAACTATTTATATATATATATTAATAATAATTTTCAAAGGGTGAAGTGGATCTTTTAAATAAAAATAAATAGTTTAAAGGTTTTATAGGGATGGTTATAAAATTGGTAATCATTTTTTGAGTATAATTGATTTTGAGAAAAGATTTGATTTCGAAAATAGATTGAAATTTAAAAACCCAGTATTTAATTGATATCTATATATTTTCAAATATAGAGTTTATAATGATTCAGGTTGGAAAGATAAATTTGAGATTGAATTGAAATTATATTTATTTAAGAATTATACTTAAATAAGTTTGATCTGTAATTTATTAAAAATTGAAATTTCAAAGATATGATTTTTATAACTTGGATTTGATTAAAAGTGACTTAAATGCATATTTCGAATTTATATAAATTTGAATGGGATATTTTGTTTATTTAAATTTGAAAATTGAGGTTGTATTTAGATGTTATTGAAATGATTAAGTAAATATTTCAAACTAAATAATAGTAAAGTGAATTTGAGATATAAATGAAATTATCAAATTTAGTTTTGAAATATTGAATATATAAAGCTTTGAAATATATTGAAATTCAAATGGTTTATTTTGTGGTTCACATCTGTATTTGAAATCGATAAAATTTGAAATGGTTTATTGAGAAACTGAACTGAATTGAAATTTGAGGATTTGAGATTGGATAAAATTTGAATTTTGGAATCTGAGTTGAGTTGAATCAATTTGGGGAATTTGAAGAAACTATTGTATTATATAAAGTATTTTAAAACTATTTTATATTATTTTATAAACTATTTTTAATATAACTATTTTTAATATAAACTATTTTTAATATAACTATTTTTTTATAAACTATTTTTAATATAACTATTTGTAATATAAACTATTTTAAAAATACTAATTATTTTAATATAAATTGTTTTAACTTATTACTATTTTATTTAAACATTTTATTTTATAAACTATTTTATTTTATATACTATTATTAATATCTAAACTGTTTGAAGGAAAGTGTTATGATTTCAAGTGTTATGATTTCCAAAGTTTGAATTTCAAAGTATTATGATTTCCAAGGTATTAATATTTCAAACTGTTTTGGGTTCGAAAGTATTATATCCTTGAAAGTACTATGATTTTGGAAATGAATTTGTTTGATGTTGATCGGAAACAAACTTAGATTATTTTCTAAACCTATTACCTTGGAAACTTTGAAACTGGAGATATTTAGTTTGGAAGAAATAATTTTGTGAAATCATATATGATTTTGAAACTGAACTGATATTGAAACGAATTGAAAATTGAGAACCTTAATTTACTAAATAATTGATTTGGGAGTTATCGAACTTATATAAAATTGATTTGTATAAGTATGAAGTTGATTCGAAACTATTGATTTGGAAAGGTACTCAAATTGAAAAGTGAAATCTTATATAATCAAAGTCTATATAAGTGTGATTTGATATACTATTGATTTGGAAAGTATTCGATTTGAAAATGAAATCTTATATATAATGGAATTTATATAAGTATGATATGATACATATTTTCGAAGTAAAGATATGGAAAGTGCCTTCTGCTTGATATCCGCTTTGTGACCACATTGTGGATTCATTCTATCGATATTATTCTCTCTGATTTGGGTTTTCCGGATATAATACTCGAGTGTCCATCGAATTCCATGGCGTTATCCATGGTCTTATGAACTCGACTGCATAGCGTAATTTGCAGGGGCTGTGACTGCCTACGGGTACTGATGTTTCCTGGGGGATCCAGGCGTAACCATTGTGTATCTGCGATTCTATGGGTCGTTTTGTAGCGTAATCCGCAAGGGCTGTGATTGCATATGGGTACGGATGCTTCCTGAAGGATCCAAGCGTAACCATTGTGTATCTGCGGTCTACAGTTATTATCATGGCGTAATTCATAGGGATGTGATGGCTTACAGGTACGGATGTTTCCTGGGGGATCCAAGCGTAACCATTGTGTATCTGTGATCCATGATTCAGTTTGATTTGGTTGATTTGTTTGGATTGTACTTTCCATATCGGTTTTGAAGGTTTTTCCAGTATTTTCACTAGGTGTTGAAACAAGTCTACTAAGTACTTGGAGAATTCTAGCTTTGCGCCTTATCAACGCATGGCCAGAGTCTGCAGGAACGAAGATAAACTTGATGAGACATCGAGGTATAAAATTATTTTCAAAAGGAAAATTTGTTTCGATATAAAAGTATTTTATTATAAAAGTATTTTGATAAAGTATTATATAAAGGATATCTTGATCAATTCTCTTTCTAAATAATTTAAAATGTTTAAAAGATTGGTTATTTATATACTACATGGTTTAATAGTAAATTATTAGTGTTGTAAATATTTTAGAAGTTATTAATTAAATACAATATATTCAAAGAAAGTGATTATTGATTTATTAATAATGTTGAAAAGTATCTTGATATAAATTAATAAATTTATGAATTATGGATTTAATGTTTTCAATAGCTTCTTTGTAAATATAAGTAATGATATAAGTAATTGTATTCAAATAAGTTTTCATATATTTATAAAGGTGTTATTTAAACATATAAATGATATTTATAAAGGAAGCAAGAAATTTTACAAATGGGTTTAACCAAATTATTAAATATTAATTAATTTAAATTGAAATTGTATAGTTCTAAACTCATTGTTTATCCTTGTCTTTCAACCTATTTTTCTTTCTAGTTGCTTCTATTCCCCTACCTTCTCCCTTTTCGAGGACGAAAAGTTTTGAGTGGGGGAGAGTGTAACAACCCATATTTTAACAAATATTTTTAAATTAATTTTTGTTGAAACTTTGATTTTTAAATCATTTTTAAATTGAAATATTGGAATTTTCCAATATATTTTTGGATTTTGTTTCCAATTTATTTTCCAAATATATTAAAATAATAATTTTCTGGAAATTTTATATTTTGGTCAAACTTTGACTTTTAGTTGAAAATTTTAAATTTGAATTTTAAATTTCTAATCTTTTTCTTTGAAGCAGTATTTATTTCTGATATCCGTTCTGCTTTTCGTTTCATCAAATTCTGTTTTAAACTTTTTAAAATTTATAAAATTCAGCATTTTACACGCAATTTTTCTCATTATTTTCATTGCTTATTTTTCTATTTTATTTTCCTTCTTTCATTTGTTTGGGCTTTGAAATTTTTGTTGTGTTGAATTTGTTTGAAATAGGCTTGTGATAGTGGGCTTTGGAAATTCAAGAGACTTTTGTTCATTGTTGCCTTTTCATTCCTTTCTAGCCATTCACATCTTTGGCCGTACAAAACTTCTCCTCTTCCTCACTTATTTTTCACATACAAGCTTTGTTCAACTTCTCATTTCATTTTGCATTCACCTGAGAAAATTTTGGTAGTAGGTTCCATTGCTCTTCCTCTTCTCTTTTTCTCTTTTCTTTTTTCTTTCTCAAACTTGCTCGGCCTCTATCACCACAACACCTTGCCGACCACCTCACCACCGACCAACACCTCCCCCTCCACCACCTCTACGGCCTCACTGTGATCTGACCTGACTGGTCGTGACCACCTTGATCAACTCCTCCTCAAAACATGCATAAGTCCTAGCCGAACTCCTATATTCACCACTCCTCTCCTTGTAGCCTCGGCCACCACCACCTAGGCCACCTCCTCCAGCCATGACGTGACTGACTGGACCACTGGCCGACCCCCTGACCATTAGGCCTAACCATGCTAGCACCAGACCGAGCCAACTTGCCTTGGGCAGAACCAAATAGCACACAACCTTTCACCTACCCCATGACCTTCCATCTCCTTGTCTCTTTACATTCACAACTCCTACCCCCTTTCAACTTCCATTGCTTTGCCTTCTATTTGCTGACCATAGCCGTGAGTTTCAGGCAGCAACCAGGCCTTGGCCGAGCATATAGTGATGTGGTCTAGCCTATTTCCTATGTGGCTGAACCACTTGCAATTGTCAAAGCATCTTGTTCCACTTTTGTCTCTCTTTTGGTATTCTTTAAATCTTATATTCTTTTGTGATTTAATATATACTTATATCTATTCTATCTTATTGTTTACAAGATTTGGATTTGGGTGCTACTTCTCCTCGAAATTGATTCGTGCTTTTCGTGCTTTGTCGTGCTTTGCGGAGTTTTGAATTGTGTTTTGAATTGGATCTCTAGCTCTAGAAGGTGGGTTTATCACTCTCGACAAACCATACTTATATAAATGTGAAACAATGTCACTTGAATTGTAGTAGTTGATATGCTATGTTATATGCTCACATCTGCCTATTATCTGACATTATATTATGATATTACTTGATTTTATAGATGTTGCATCACCTGACATCATATGATTTGTTTTACTGTTTATTTATTTTCTGTTTCTCACAATGCAAGTTCCCTGTCAGTATAGAATCACTATGGGCTGAAATGATACATATCCGAACGGACTTTAGAATAGGGAAAGTTGTTACGAGCTGATATGATAGGCTTGAGCGATTTTTATTTGACTTGGGGTTGCAGGTT
Organism: Allium fistulosum; assembly: GCA_030737815.1. Lineage (NCBI taxonomy): Eukaryota > Viridiplantae > Streptophyta > Magnoliopsida > Asparagales > Amaryllidaceae > Allium > Allium fistulosum. The sequence goes on from CM060904.1 coordinate 699,791,781, forward strand.
TGAAATGATAAAACCCGGAAGTTTAACTATTTACGGATTGAAATGATATATTATCCGTACCACTTGACTTAGTTAGAAAATATTATACAGACCTGTGGTAAATTTTAAAATATGATTTTTAGAAATTTTTAAGTATTTTAAATGAAAGAAAAAATGAATTTTAACTTAAATGGATTTAAACAATTTAAATAGTGACTTTTTATAAGTTAAAATTGTATAAGTTAATAAATGGTTTAAAAATGGTAATTTAAAATTTTGATTTAACTTAATAATTGAAATTTGATTAAAAATGGGACTTTAGGAATTATTAAGTATTTTTAAATGTAAAAATGTGAAATTTTGACTTAAATTGGACTTAAATGATTTAAACAGTGATTTTCAAAAAGGTTAAAATTTGATAAGTTAAATAATGGGTTAAATTGTAATTTAAATTTTGATTAACTTAAATTCGAGTTAAAATGGAATTTTAGGCTTAACTTAGTAATTAAAATATTTTATTTATGAAATGGATATTTTAAAGAAAAAGAAAATATCAAGTTATTTGTTAAAGTGAAAGTTAAGAAACTTATAGTGAATTTTGACTTGATAAATGAATTATAGTTTTAAATTGGATAATTATTAATAAAATGTTATTTTATTAAATTTATAAGTTAAATGATATCCTAATAAAATTTTTGAAAAGTGGAATAAGTTTGATAAGTTAAAATGATAAAAGTTGAAGATATATTGTTTAAACATGTTATAGTAAAGCTTATAACAGAAATGGTAGCATTCCAGAAATGCTGTGGTTAATGTATTGTTTTTCAAATCTACTACTGTCTCTATAGTAGCATTCTGCGAGTGCTGCTGTTCTGAAATATGTTGTTTTTCCAAATTTCCACTATACCTACTGCAGCAGTTTATAGGTGCTGCAGATTTTGAAATGAACTGGTTCCAAATTTACACTATACTTACAGCAGCAGTTTATAAGTGCTGCAGTTTCTGAATTGTATTATTTTTCAACCTATCACTATACTTACAGCAGCATTTTCTAAGTGCTGCGAACGCTGAAAATACAATGTTTTGAACTATTATAATTGAACGAATGAACTTAGAAATTGCTACAATTTTGGAAATTGAATATTTGATTTGAAAATATAATGACTTCATAGTTAAATGTTTAAATGAATATGTTTTGATTTGAAATATAAACTATTTTGAAATTTATAACCACGGGTTATAATAACGGTTGGATGTTATAAAGTGTGGTTAGAGGTGGGAAATTGCTGCAGCTTTGTGCTACCCCAGTCACCTTAGCACTATTATTTTGCATAATTTGCTTTACTTTGGATATCACTATGATAGCGTTCATCACTGCTTATTTGATAGTTTAACGAATCCTTAAAGGATGGGCGATCCCAAGCATCCTTTAAGTTACCTGTGTACTGCTATTACAGTTCACTTGAGTTGGTTTACATTGTATAAGTATGTAAGTCCTGACTCGAGTGTTTTGTGTTTTGCTTTACGCTCGGGTCAGCCTGAGTATCACAGCTTTGATTCATCTTCTGGAGCAAGAGATTTGCTGGAGCTTATTTATCTATCTGTCATCTATTTCATTTCAGTTATTTCCTATTCAGCTGTGTTTATGTATTAGCGATTTATGTATTCAGACTTCTGTTGTATTTGTTTTTCAGACTGTGGTAATTTGTATCTGTTTTGAGATTATTTATATAGTAGCTTCATGAACTACTATGGTATTTTATTTCTGATGCGAGTTATTCTGATATTCTGTGTCTGCGATTCTATGTTTGATTTTATTTGCTCCAAATTTTCTTATCAATCCACTGTTTTGAAGTATTCGAGTCCGACATGTGTGGATTTATTGTCGATTTGAATGGTCCAAAATAGTGGGATGTTATACAGAATGCTTTAGTACACGATCAGCAAACTGTGATCAAAGACAGTCATACCAACAATAGATGAAATTGTCAAAGATGAATTTACAGAGAAAATTTTCTTCCCTCTACATTACACAAACCATTGGAGCTTGTTGATGCTAAACTATGAAACAATGCAGTGGAGTCATTATGATTCAACCAAACCAAAAACTAGATCAACAAGGACTTCAAACCCCAGCTATAACCAAGCCCTCATTCTTGTAAGAAAAGTATAATTTTTAAATCACTGAAACATTAATATACAACACTAATTTTTCTCCTTGCAGAAAGACAAAATTGAATTGATGTTCAAGAAGAAATGGGCAGAAGTAGGAATACTGAACAAAGAATTTCACAAACCTAAAGTGTTGTAGCCAAAAAACCCACCACATGATTCTGATTAGTAAGTAACTAATTTTATTTCTTCTCTTGTCATTTTAGTTTGTATATTCATCCAACTTTTGTTATTCTTTTTTAAAATATGGCTCAATACATCTAATGATCAAAATAATAGTAACCTACAACTGAAATTTTTAAAGTGCATAAATTGGGAAAATGAAAAAAAACGACAGTTCAAACTATCATTTATATTTTTTCAGTGCTTATAAATTTATCAAATTTCCAAAATGATTGTTTACAGTAGCATATATATTTTTAAAGTCTTTTGGACTAGACTAAACATGCAAACTGATAACCAAAATATCATTTGTATTTTTAAATTGCACTAGAATGCATTAAATATGCAAAATGATAGTTAAAGCTAGCATTGCTAATTGGCAGTTCATTAAACTGCATCCATTGAACAAAAAATTATGTATAAGGTGCATATTCCACACGCAGCAATGGTGTTTCTATGAATGCATTGATTAATATTGTGATCAAAATATAAAGCTATATTTTAGAATTCTAGAGTAAAGAATGATATCTTATTTTAGCATTAGGTTATACTGTAATATTAACTAATATTTCTATATCTGAAACAGACTTGATTGTGCATTCTTTGTCATGGAAAAGTTGAAAAAACTGGACAAGGATGAGATGCCAGAAAAATATCCAAACGAAATGCTTAGAAACCTAAGAGCTACAGTGGTGTATGACATACTCAATGATCCACAATACAGTTGGTCAGTGGAGAAATCCTACAAAGATTCTACATAAGAATAGTTGTTGCATTTTAACTTCTTAGAACTTTGGATTTATTTGAAATGAACCACTTCTGCTAATTAAACTGAGATGGAGTCTCAGATGGAGTCTTATATGTTTTCCAATGCTTGTATTTTGTTCTCAGTGTATAAACAGCTCAGATGGATTTGAACTTCTAGATTTGAATTTAATTCGATTATAGTTGTCTGTTTTCAGTGCATAAACTACAATGTATAAACTATGGATATATTCAAGTGTCATTTTTATGTGTTTTTTGATGCTTTTACTGTATTTCTAAAGTGGCGAATAATGTTTTATACTGAAATGCTAGATAGAACTAGCATTATGCGAAAATACATTTCTAGTGATTGGACTGTGATGAATAATGTATGAATTTATCCATATAGCATTTTTATATGATTTCCAATGTTTGAACTCTATTTCAAGTGTGATGACTACTGTTTACACTGTAATGCTAGTTACAACTAGCATTCAACTGAAATGTTAAATACAACTATCATTCAACTGTAATACTAGTTATACGGTAACGCAGTCCACGTTGATTGTTATTTTGATGGTAGCTGCCAAAGTAGGTTTAGTGCACAAGTATCTCATAGATCCTCTAACTTTTTCAGGCCTATAGCCCATTCTTTTTTTGGCACACACAATTTATCCCAAGAAGTTTTATGTTTCCTTCCTTCCTACTGAAAGTCTGCATATATCTTATTTGATTTCTTTAAAGTGGCAATAGGAAGTTGATATATCAGTAGCCAGTATAGCACCATAGGATATATTACACCATAAATCAGTAGCCAATATAGCACCATAGGATATATTACACTATTAGTCAGTAGCCAGTATTTGCAATCCTATTTATCTACTTTGTTTGTTATTTTCTGAAACAAAGAGGTGCGGTCTGCATAATGAAGATATTTCATAGGTTGCACTTTACAAATTGGTGTTGATTCCTTTTTCTAACTGCTCTTTCTAACTATAAGGAAAGATATTCCATTGCAATATAGAAGGAATATAGGGGCAGATGTTCCCCCATATCATATAAACGGTACATCATCATACTGGCAATTCATCACAAAACCACTGATGTAATCTCATCAGCTAATCATATAAACAGTACATCATCATACTGGCAATTCATCACAAAACCACTCATGTAATCTCATCAGCTAATCATATAAACAGTATATCATCATCATCATCAGATCCTTCGTTCTTGCACAACAGCTTACTCAGTTCTTTACAATGACAGATTATGGGTTTCGATGTTGAAATTGTATTTCAGGTGTGATGCATACTGATTATAATGAAATGCTAATTACAAATAGCATTCGAGTGAAATGATAAGTACATCTAGCATTGAATAGAAATGTTAATACTGAAGTGCAGAGCTCATGCAGTTCTTTAATTCATATTAAATATTTTGCAATATGAATAAATAATAGATTCATAAAAACAGAAATTCAACAACAAAGGAAAATATACGAACATCAGATATTAGAAATTAAAACAAAATAACCAAAACATTTCACATCTTATTTTCTAATGATTTCACAAAGTCTGACTTCATTCTTCTATAAGCTTTAGCAGCTTTACACTTAAAAAACTACTCCAGTACACTAACAAAACACATAAATTTTATTAACTTTTTGAAGAAGCAAGAAAATTCCTTTTGTTGTGGCCAACTTCATTACACTGACTGCATCTGTTTCTTTTACTTTGAGAATATCCAAATCCACTACGCCTCTTTGTAGATGGTCTTCTTGCAGCACGAACTTCTTTAGGAGGCCTAATCAAAACATCATTTTCAGTAGCAACTGGCTTATCAAAATCTGGAATTGGATTGATAGCATTAGCATACGAAGATCTAAAAGCATTAACAGTAAAATAGTCCTCCACAAAATCATAAACTGATAATCTAGACTTGTTAATGCACTTAATTGCATAGGCACATGGAAAACTAGTAACTCTCCATTTATTACAACTGCATAAACGATTTTTAAGATCAATAACCTGTGACTTAGGAGATTTAACTTCAAACACAAATTTCGAAGACTTATAAAGATCCCAACCAAAGCCATCATCTACTAACTTAGACAAACGTTCCTCCATAACAGGACAAAGATTCGTTGTCCACAAACAACATTCCTCTCTTCGTCTCGTCATTTGCTCCATAACTTTCACTCGAATACCATCCAAACAAGAAGTTATAGGCATAACTCTATCTTCCAAAATCCATGAGTTGAAACATTCTACAACATTTGAAGGATATTCACCATAACGCTTTCCTTGAAAAAACAAATCTGCCCAATGGTCAAAAGGTTTATCTCTTAGAAATTTTTTTGCGGACATACCCCCAATATCCTTAAATTTAGAAAGATATCGCTCAAAATCATACATATTAGAAGCTCTAGCACAAAGTTTGAACAACTCCACAATAGATGAATCACCTTTAGCCGCCTAGACAATAGTACCAATATTCTGTTCCATGTGAAGTAAACAATAGCTATGATATAAAGAAGGAAATATTTTCGGGACACCTAAATGAGACCCTATTGACGATCAGACATAAAAACTAAAGACCGATCTTCATTAAGCATTTCTTTCAAATGGGATAAAAACCAAGACCAATTAGATTCATTTTCATGTGAAACAATACCCATAGCAAGAGGAAAGAAACCTACAAAATAAATAATTAATGACAGCTCAAGAAACATGAATTATATTAAACATCAAAACCTGTATTAAATGTTAATAATTTCTATTATACACAATTAATTAGGTTCAAAATGATATATGAATATAGCATATGTTATTTTAAAGTCTTTTAGTTGCTGCTGCATAAAATTTTAGTTCTTGTTTTTGTAAACATTTTTACTATAAACATTTCTAGTGTAACCAGCTCGATCATTGAATAAAATAAAGCAAACAATTCTCCTGTAAACATGGCTGCTTTAAAATTATGTACAACTTTGAATAATGATAGTTTAATCTATCATTACCAGAAAAAATAAATAAGTAAATACCTTGGTTACCATTTTATTAAACTTTTTCCTTTAAAATAATTTACTCAATAAAACAAAACTAAAATGAAACTCATACCTTGGTTACCATTTTTAGAAGTAGCAGCTAACAAAACACCCGGTCTTCCCTTCAAAGCAGCTGCATCTAAAAATATTAATGGCCGACGGTGTTTAAATCCAAGTAGACAAGCACCAAAACCAATACAAACTCTCTCAAACTGATTGGTTGAAGCATTAACTTCCATGGCCACGTAACTACCAGAATTATACTTTTGCAACGCCTCCAAATACCAATTTAAATCATTATATGACCTAGCATCATCTCCATATATTTCTTTCAAAGCCAACTGTTTTCCGCTATAAGCATAATAATATGAAAGATTAAAATTGTACTCTCTTCTAAATTCCTTCATAATATCTTTTGGCTTCTTCATAGGAGCATCTCGAATTTGATCAACAATCAAAGATTTAACAAATCTACTTGAAATATTAACTTTATTAACATCTCTAAGACCGGATCCACACGAATGAACAAAATTGTAGGTTCTAATAAAAAACCGAGAGAGTGGACCAGGATCCGAAGAAGCATTAAGATAAAACTTACAACCATCCTTCAACCAAGAGCAATTAACCGAAATTCTATCAGGACAATTTCTTACAAAAATCAAATCATAACCATTTTTATTTGATATTCCACTAATAACTCCCGAAAATCCTCAGCTCCATTAAAACAAAAACCAAGAAAATCCACAATAGTTTTTTGAGAACCTTTCTTCAACATATCTTTCAAATAATAAGAAGAATCAGCATGTGAATCACTATTTGTACCAGAATTACTACCAATTGAAGTGCTTTGAACACTTGCATAGCCTAAACCACAGCCAACAATATCAACTTCAATAGCACAAACATTTTCCTTAACAGTAAACTTAAAATATTCACTCTTCTTGAAAAATAGAAAACACGGAATACTAATCAAATCTGAATCAGTATCAATGATTATATTATTATTCTCAAGAACATAAGATATCTCAGTAGAAAATGGACTAAGATGTGGCCAAACTTCACAGATCTCAGTCTTAACACCAAACAAAGAAGAGCATGTGGTAAGTCGAGTAGAATAACAATTCTCATTATGTTCAAAAATAACTAGCAAACTATTTGCTTCATCATTGTAGATATCAGTACTGCAAAAGAAATTAAAAAACCAATTAACAAACTTTCTTAATCTTATGAATACAGCAACAACAGAAAATGCTAAATTAACATAGCATAACAAATGAAAATCAAATTAAGTGCTAAATGAAAGAAATATAAATTAATTAAAAAGCAGATGATAAATGAACATAGCACAATCAAATTAAAACAAATTATGAATACAACAGCAAAGAATGTTATATAAACATAGCATAACGCAACAAACTACATATAAAATTCAGTAGAATGATAGATGAACAGTAAAATTGTAAAACGATAAACTGTGCTGAAGAAACATAACAGTACACAATAAAATCTTACTTTGCCATTGAAACAAATCTAAAATAGGTACTGAAATCTAGAAGAAGACAAACTGTGCAACCTAGAAAAACAAAAATATACTTAATAATCGAACGATATTATATCAGAGGAAGATAAGATGAAGATCGAAACAAATAAGAGCAATATACCTGAATGTAAGGAAATTGTTTGATAAAGATCCAAAGCACGATGAAGATCAACGATAAAGAAACACGATGAAGATCGATAAACAATCGAGAAGATCGAATACAAAAATAAAGAAACACGCGTCCTTGAATCGAGAATATCGATGAACTAAAATCAGTAATATCAGAATGAAGATGAAGAAGAAATTAAGAAGCAAATTTAAATTTTCCATAAGTTTGTCCTTAGAATGAAAAAATAAAGCCCACGTCCTTCAAACGAAAAAAATAGTCCGCGTCCGTAGGCCCAAAAAAAGAAGTAAAAACTTCCTCCCGCCCATTTTCCTGTATATTTTACATATAAAAAAGAAATTTATTTATCCCTATATGGATTTCAGATTCCTATTTTAGGTATCCACACCTAAAAATTGGAATGATTCTTACTTTCTCTTCTTTCCCAAGCTCAAATTCAAACTATTAGAGCATGTTAAATGAAGTAAAAGTAGGAATCGCTTTGATAAGTGTTGAAGCCCTTCGTAGTATCTTCAGGCAGTGTTTGTTGAAGTCCTGTTTGGTTGTTCATGCACTATATGTAAATTCATTCCTCAAGGTGAAGCGAGGGTACTGATAGTGAAATTTCTAAGAGGTGCTTAGAAATTGGATGTAGAAGATGTGCCCCGAAGCAATATAAATCGATCATATGATCTAGCATATTATTTCCGCTGCATTTATTGATATACTCTTCGGTTATATACATTTGACTATATTTGATCACGAGCATAGCGATTCACAAGTGGTGTTAAAGTCTGGAGTTCTATCAATCCTAACAACATCCTAGGACAATAGCTAGAACAAGATTCAGTTGAGACACGTTCAATAAGAAAAAGAGCATAGTTATTGCCGAAGTGACTACAAGCTACAATAAGGAACTTTGAATCAATTATCTAATCATTATGATATATTATCTAATAAATTTGAATACTCAGATTTGTTGTATTGGGAAAAATAAAAGCTTACGAAAAATAGACAGCTTCACAGAAAATGAAAACTCTGAATTAAAAAATTAATATTTTGGTACTTAATGATTTTCAAATGAGAAAGACTTAGAAGTTGCAGATTTGAAAAATCAAATGATAAATTACAATTTCATTGAATAATTTAGATACTTAAATTATGTCTTTTAAAAAGGAAAATTGGTTTTAAAATATGAGAAATTTAAATTAATAAAGAAATTGATATTTTAAAAAATAGCAGTAACTCTTTTGAAAGGAAAATTGTGATTATAAAATTAAATTCGACGAGCTTAGTGGAAAAAGCACAAAATTTAACAAAGGTTAAAATGGTTTAAATTTTAATGTTATCAAATTTTACATCTTTCAATAATAAGAGTGGTTTAGGATATCGACTTGTTTGGGGAAACATGTTGAAATAGTACACGTAGCAGGAATGATATGTCTGTGGAAACGTGTTGAAATAGTACACGTAGCAGAATAAGGATATGCTGATATTTCATGCATATCAGTTTGCATAGATGTTTGGGTAAGTGATTTTAGTTACTAAAAATGATAGAGTTGAAATATTATGATAAATAGACCAAAAGGAAATGAAAATCAACCCTTTAAATTGACGCTGTATGAACAAACTATAAAGATGTTTTATTGACATATTCGTACAATGTGTGTGTGTGTGTGTGTGTATATATATATATATATATGAGGTAATAGATATATCACACATACTAGAATTTGTTCGACTCGATGTTCTATACTTTACTTCTTATTATCTCGGATATTCTTAATCAGTAGATTAGAGATAACAGGTCTGAATAGCGCATGGAGCTGTGCGGATGACAAGTAGGAGGTTATGCTTTTATAAATTTATATTTTGGAGCTTACTACCACTTATATTCTATTGTGCAGTACTATGGAGCTATGTTAGTACTTAGTAGTATTAGAGACAGTTATTGGAGTTCAGTTGGATATTGGGATGTATAAACTCTATTTTTTTCATTTTTTTACGGTCTTGTGAATTTGTGCACTCTAATTTTCTTATTTATGATTCATTTAACTATATGGTGTCTTGCCTATTTTATATATGTCTTGATTTTATATTTCATCATATGTGCAGTGAGATATACGACATATTTTGCCTTGGAGTTTCAACTACATTACTCCTTGGCCACCATTCATTATTGGTCGGGTACAACTAGAACGTACTTTATAGCTATATTGGATACCGAAGGTATGGGACGGCCGACACACTTGACTTTTCACTTACAAGAGGATTTTTAATGTTTTCACTTACAAGAGGATTTTTAATGTCTATTAAAAGAGCATAAAACTAGCAATAATATATCTTGAATGTCGAAAATTCGATCCTTATATAAGTGCACATAACCCTCTATTTATAGCTGTAGAAGTCATACCTTGAACGGCCAAAACCGATGCCTTGAATGTTAAGTTTTGTCAGAGTCATTAATTGGAATTTGCGATCCATATGCGGTCAGCTCGGACTCTACGTAGAGGGAATGATCTAGAAGAATGCTAGTTGCAGAATCGTATTACGACATGATTAAGTCAAAGGAGAAGTTGACACGGTGAGTTTGTTGTACAATGGCGCTTTACCTTGTGGCAGTAAAGTACAAATACTAATTGTGGTATAATGGTGCTTCTATCAGCCGAACATTGCAGTTGTCAAAGTGATGCTTTTGTCAGAGGAATAATATTAGGTTATTGCCTCTTTTTGCACAACGACCATGAGCTTTTGCTAGAAGTATTCTTACTTATCAAAAAACGAGGTGGACGTAGGAGTTGGTTGAAGAGGAATCTTAATGAACAGGGATCGGTATGGACAAGGCCTCAGAAGATTTTGGGTTAGCCTTCCACGATCGATTGGGAGGGTGATGGACAAGGTGAGGAGATGCTTTTAGAGGAGTCTAGAGATGCTGCCCATAGGGCTCGAGGTCCACCATTCTTCTTGGGGTGTTGCTGAATAAGATGATGGGACAAATTGGCCTTGTGGATGAGGATTTATTCGATAAATAAGCGGTTGGATCGGAAGATATCTTAGTCGGTATATGCTATGCGGTACTTTGTTGTTGGGTTTTGGACATGATGAGAACGTTTATGCTTTTGTGAGGAAAAAAACAACATAAAGATATTCCTATAAAATATTAAGTGGGTCATTAAATTTATGATATTTTAAAATTCAATAAGCTATATTAAACATGTGTTTGAAAAATATCATGCTTTTTTGATAAATATTTTGCATCAGTCTAAAGAATTTAATTTTAAATTAACCGAACAAATAACTGGTTAAATTATTTACGGTTGATGACCAAATTGAACCTAAATACCACGATATTTTATATATAAGTTTTATAGACAAAGTGAATTTTATAGTTTTATTTAAAATTCTAAATGCAAATCATTACAAAATCATTATCTTATAGTTTAATATTTTTGGGTTTGTAAGAATCAAGGATACTGGCCCTATTTATAGAAAATTTTCCCTAGCACTATTTATCCGTGAAAACTTCGAACTTCAAACGGAACATGCCGTCTGGCATTCTATATGTTATATCTCTATTCCAAACACAATGGAACATATATCGGGGGTCAATTACATCATATTCAGAACATAGATTTTCAAAATCGAATTATATTAATTAAAGTTCTGAAAATAAATTCTACGTATTTCAAGCTCACACGACCAAGTGATAAGTCCGATCGCTACGAAAATTGAAATCCAAAAATAATTCACCATTATGGATTCGATGAAACTAGTTTCGTTGAAATTCGAGACGGTGACCCAAAAGGCTATTTCGTACGTTAATTAAAACATGCTATTTTCCAAAATAAACTTATTCACTTTAAACTCAATTTTAAAAGTTAACAATCTTCATTCTTGTGTGAATAAAAATTAAATAGGCTTTCGAAATCATTCTTATTCAATATACAATACCATTACGATCAACTTAAACGACGTTGCTAACATAAACTTGCAAATTTCCATTTACTATGTTTAAGAGAAAAATTTTAATATCAAGCTTTACAGCAAATTATATTTAAAACAACTATTACCTTCTTTATAAAATTATAAACGTAGTCAAATAAAACGTACATTCAAAGTTTATCATAAACCATTTTGAAAGTAAAATGTTTGTTCAAAATTTATACAACATATGTTCTTACGTTTAAATTCATAAACAAATTCGCTTCTTTAATTAAAGCCTTCTAAAAATCCCATTGAGCTTCAACATCGTTTAAAAATTATGCGAATCATTTTGAAATCGTTGTCATATGATCATAATGTTTAAAATCGATTTTTTAAAAAAAAGAACTCAAATTTAAGATTTTTTTTTTCCCCTTCTAGATGCTAACGGTTAATTCAAAGTACAACAAAACCAAATATGCAAATTTTGGTAGAGTTTAACGATCATATACTAGTTGATCAAACAGGTAAAGCAAGGAGGGAAAGACATAAAAAATGCACGCAATAGGTTAGGAATTCCCATTGCATGGTCCATCCATGCCCTACATTTTGTTATTCGTTTCAACGATTAAGTAAAGGAACAAGAGAGTCGTCTCTGCAAGGTCTCAGTCTTCAGAGCATCCCCTATAGATTGAAAAAAAGAGGCATTTTAAGAAAGAGACAACTATGACGTCTTTTGTGGGATAACAGTAAGTCTTTAGAGTGTATCTAGCAGTGGGGAAATGAATCACGTTGACACACATAGACCGTGCTTTTAAGAAAGGACAGCCATGTTAACAGTGCCATAATCATCCACGCTTCCACATTTCAAAGGGGATTCCTAATTTTTTTTGTACTACTGAACTGAGTTTCAATCCTAACTTCTGATGTTGCAACTTAAAAACTCTCAGTTTTCTTTCAAGGTTTTCTTTACTTTAAAAGTAGCCTTGAGTTTAACATGCAACAGTAGGATTGTGAGCCACTGGACCTCAGTTGGTTTTTGCAGATAAGAAAACGGTACATATTTGCCACCTAAGGCTTACAGTTTACTATTCATATGTGTTACATAGAACACATGAATCAACAGTCCATATGTGTTACATAGAACATATAAAGTTGTCTTAAATATCATCTTGCATGAAACATCCCAAGCTCCATGGATTTCGGCTCTGAGCTTTATGGTTTCCAGCTCCCAAACTTAAAGACAGGAATAGCAAATCTTCTATTAGAGCAGTAGTTATCTGCACCTTCAAAGGAGCCAGTTTGCATCCCTAAAAAATGCTCCAGAATTCGAAATGTTCGGGTTGATCATTGAATCTCTTTGACATCATCACTGTTTACTTCCACACAGATTCATCATCAGTGCTTCTCTGTTATAAAGAATCAAATAGTGTTTGTTAGTTCATTTTACGATTATTTATTGATATTGATTCCAACACATGAAATTATTTAAAAATAAGTTGATTTTACACTTGGTGACAAATATGCAGGCATTTATTTTTGAAACCATTTTGGTTATAAAAACGTAACAGAATGTCACGAAGGATGTTAAATACTCCTATTACACACCTGAGCCGACATTGAACTACTGCAATAATAATAAGCTGAATTCAATTAAGAAGTGGGATGTATCTAAATATGTAGTCAAACTATTTTTATTTAACTATGCTCAGATCAAAACTTAAGATAATGAATCTTTTTACCAAAGCAGCAAGCACAAAGAGTACGCACAGTGAGTTTAACAAACTTACGTAAAAAGATGAGAAATGAAAAAAAATACACTGAAGTAACATATACCAGCATTTGAGAGATTGGTATTGCTTGGAACATTCAGATCCAACAGACTGAGCAAAATCACGTTGGCCGCATTCGCTTCTGTCTCAAAAATAACAAGATATGATCATTTGATTTACAAAAGAAAGGAAAAAACAGAGAGATGGAAAATGAAAACAAATACAGTCAAGTAAAACATTTTGTATTGCTTGGAACATTTAGATCCAGCTGAACAAGTGAATTCATGTAGGAGACAAGTGCTTCCACCGTAGAAATGACACCAAAATATAATTAATTTGATATAAGAGTATAGTTTTACTGAAATGAAACAAATAGAATCATGCAAGCAATACCAGCATTCATGGGACAAGTAAAATAACCCCCTCCAGCTCCATATCTCTTACAGTATACAAAAGATAATGTAGTTATTTTTAGTTGCATAAAGAAATATGCAACAAATGAACTATATACATGCTATGTCATTAGCAAAATATGCTACTCTTCTTTGAAGCCACCCAGTACATTCTTTTATTTAATATATTATTATTATACACTACATGTGTTTGGCTGCCAGCAGCAAAGAAAATTGGTGGTTACAATTTTGATTTATAGTAATATCTTGATGATTCAACAGTAGATTGGAAATTTAGGATCTAAAGCAACATTACAAGCATAACCTTGCAAATAGGAAAGCAACATTAATTTAATCGGTTTTATTTGGTTTAACTTAAAATGAATTAGTTCTTTTGGTTATTGATATATTACAAGATTAAAAAATTAATTGAGTCCATATAATGCAAACATTTTGAAAAACAAACTCTTCTTCTAAAAATATTAATATGAATTAAAAGAAAAATGATATTATTATGAAAATATTGTAAATAATGGTGTTATCAGTAGTAATTTTGTTATTATGAAATAACTTAATTTTTAAATTTGGTTTAATTAATTGGTTCGGCTTTTAGATAATGAAAACCAAACCCCACTGATAAACTACAGAAATATAAAAGCAGAAACTAAAACGAACCAATTAACTAACAAAACCGATCAAACATAATTGGTTTTCTTGGTTTATTCGGTTTTAACCACCAATAAATGCTAACCTCTAATGTTGGGGATGGATTATCATGTGATGTAAAATAAGCTAGTGACAGCGCGCCGGGGGTTGGCAGCGCACCGCCGCCAGCGGCCAGCCAGCACCGGCCAGCGGGCCGGGGGCTTGCCGTTGGCAGCGGGCCGCCAGTTGTCCCAATCTCTTCATGTGCCGTTGTCTTGCGTGAATCTTCATGTGAACTAGGAGCTTTACACTTACGTGAACTCGAATGGACGATGCCTTTCCACATAAGCGGCGCTTCAACGGTGGGCGTCCTCCGCCGCTTTCGAAAGATGAAGCGATCAGCAAAACTACCATGGAGAAAAACATCCATGTGAACCACCAAGGGCTACGGTTCCAAAGGCGGCGGATAAGCAGCACTGCCGAATAAATTCTCATTTTTTTGCTTTAAAAAAGTACTGAAGCCTTGTGCTTATATACCTTAATACTTGGATGCCTGCCAAGTAAAAAAACAATCAATATCCACACCCAGCACTTACAAATAGGAAAGCAAATAGGAAACCTTACAAGTACAACCGATTAAATTAATGTATGTGCTATATTTATTTGACAGTCATCTCCATGTCACTTTTTAACATTATTTACTTGAGATAAATTAACTAAATTAAGTAACTGTGCACCAATGGGGATATAAATCTTTGTCAGTTTTATTTTTATTGAAAATTTCAAAGATGCCATCAAATAGTATATAACTCGCAGTATCTTATTGACTGACTAGATTATTATTGTCATAACCTATCATAATTTACAAACTGACAAACAAACTGATTACAAATGTAAAAATGTAAAAGCAACCACAAAAAACACTCACCTAGATAGGAGCAGCTCCAGATATGCCATATAACCTATGTTTAACTTCCTCCTTTCCGACATTAAACTCTTAGTAGGTGCTCCAGTCTCCCTCCGCTACTTCTTCCCCGTCTCAACACCCTCGATTTTGTTCAACATAAGCAAATCCACATTGTTCAAATAAGCAAGTATGCATGTTTCAACATAGGCAAAAGTCATCAACCAATCAACGGAATTACAGATCTCTTAATCATTGTTGCTTTGCTTGAGTGATGTGCTTCTCTTTGGTTTCTTTCTAGGACATCCTACAAACTCATTTACCAAATTTTGAGATATTCCAGACTCGTTTTGTGTAGAGGATTGAGAATTTATGGACTCATTTTGTATCATGAGGGGTTGAGATGGTCCAGCATTATGCTGCTCTTCTGGACATGACAGATTATTATTTTCAAGAAACTCTTTCACAAAACTCATCAAATTGGTGCATCCTGTTTCCGAATCCGCACGTCCTTGTTTGATGTCTTCATCCATCTCTATAACTTTGTACACCAAATCCTCCTATAAATCAACTCGGGTTTCATTTTATATTTCTTTCATGGTAAAGAAGAAGAAAATAAGTGATTTTATTTTTCCAATTTAAAAACAATAATCATGCTAACAATTATTTGATTGTGTATTATTTTATTTTATAGTATTTATATATACTTCAAATTTTAGAATAGCTTGTTGTAGGATTATGATTCGTTGTTATTTTATCATTCGTTTGATTTTTAATGTTTTTCATACGTAAAATGAAAAATCGAAGATCTAACAGTCGAAAATCATACAAATATACACGCACTTGAAAGATTATTTTAGGTTGAAAAACTGAATGCCACTTAAGCTCATCAAGGTAGAAAATAAACCTACTGTCTCACCGTTAACATAGCAAAATTGAAACAAGTCAACCTAAGTAGAATGTCATAATGGCTAAAATGCAAGTTTAATGCTATATTTTTAAATGGTACCATAGCTATCATACTTGACTTAAATGAGTTTTAACTAATATATTGGTCATTTTCGGCAATATGGTAATATTACAATATGAAGCATCAAAAAATTTAAATAATACGTTACAATATACAAAATCCATTTATGGATCAAACTGGACAGAAAATGATTTGTTGTCCATTTTCATTAACTTAATTCTTTTTCTAAAAAAAAGCCATTGCACTATTCTTAAAATTGGCTTAAATAAAGGACTACAATACATACCAAATAAAAATTACTTCAACAATTGTTATGAATTAATAAAAGGGGTGAGGATAAGATATACTTGGTTATTCGGGTTGAACATTGAATCTCATCATTGTCGTTATCTTCAACATCATCATTGTTATCATCATCATCGTTGTCGTCAATATCAAACATAAGTACTCTCCATTTTGAACTTATTAAAGGAATCATGACAATGTGAGAGTTTGTGTTCCTCCAAAAGACTGCCTGTACAGAGTTCAATGTAAAAAATTACTAAATATAAAAGGAAACACTAATCGACCATTCAAGGTAATAGGAAGCAAGTAATTTGAGAACTAAAGAATCATGTGTAAGATAGAACTTACAATCCAACATTGACAAATCTCATACCAAATACACAAGTGGAAGAGAAAATTCAAAAGCACCGACCTTTGTCAGTTCTAAATCAATTTAAGGGATGGGTTTAATTGAAATCACACATGAATTTCTTGAGCATTAATAAACAAATTATAGAAATAACTCAATGCGGTATGAGGGTTATTCAAATTAATAAACAATATTTTCTACAATCCAATCAAGCAAAAATATGTGCACCAAAAGCAAAATCATTCATCAATCTTCTTCGACTCTTTCACAATTTCTCAATCACTTCACTGGCATTAATATAAAAAGTAACCATTTTCCCTACCCCATTGACAATAATGGAAAAAATTAGTTCATGTGGCAAACAAAAATTTGAATAAAGACTAATCATTGTTCATCAATTACTTACTAAAAACTACATTCCCCTCAAAACATAAATAAACAAATTTTCCTTAAAAAGCTTGGTTCCTCCAAATTTACAAGTTTGCTTGGTGTCCGGGCCTTAAAATAAAAGTTTACTAATTTTCTTTAAGAATTATACATATTTAGCTTAAAAATAAGGCAACTGGTTTTTTCGATTGAGTTTGTTGTAACTTGGATATAAACAGCTACTGAAAAGACATGCTTGTGGAATAATGAACATATAATTAAATAACACTTGCATATAAATAAGTTTTGCATGGACCTTTAAGAAGAATTATACGTAATTAAAGAACATACAATAGGCGATATAAACAACTAAAAATGTTTAAATCTCCCGTTTACAATGAAAATTAAGTAAATAGAAAAGCAAGTGTCTTTCTTTTTTCTTTCTTTTTTGGTCAATAGATCAATTTGTAACTTAATTAATCAATCTGCAAATATCTGGGTAATATCCATAGTTTCCACAAGTTAGTTGCAATGAAAAAAAATCCTCTGCGCCCAAATCAATGAACCAAGCGCGAGAAACATGATAGCTAAAGATCAAATCAGCAGGTAAATCCATATTCAAGACAATATTTACCAAATGTTCCAAGCAAAAATGACTAATTTGATGAGCCTTGAAAAAATTTCGAAGTCTAAGTACATGAACTTTACGATTATACTTAGATCTAGAAAAAGGACATGAATTCAACCAAAAAAATAAAAGCAGAAAAAAGCATACCTAAAAGATCCAAAATCTTGATCTAGAAACAGACGAAATCGCAGCGCAAGCCTTCAATCGCTCGATTTTAGTTCAACAGAGAGAGAAGCATAAGGAATACACATCTGTTGGTGCGGAGAGAGAAAAGTAGTATCTTTCCTAGAGGGTACGCGTTTGCTATTTAGATTTGAGAGGAGAGGAAAGAGGGGGGTTGATTTCACAAGTGAGTATAAAGTGGATAGTGGCTGAGGGCATCATCCAGTGGAGCGTCAATTTAAACGGTGAGTGGGAAGGAAGGCAGGCAGGAAAAAATTCTCTTTCATCCAATGGTTGAGCTTTTTTTTTTTCCTTTTTACCCCCTTTTAACATTTTACTAATGGTTCCTAAAATCCATCTAAACACTAGAGGGTTTTCTAACTATCATTTAAGTACTAAAAGGTTTTAAAAAAACAGATTTTGACATAAATCCTTATAATTGAAAAATTAAGTTAAGTTCTTTTCAATTTTCCTTTATAAAATACATCCCTATTATTAAAAAAATAGGTAAAATTCAAAAAAAAAAAAAAGGGTATTAGGGTAATTTAACAAAAATATATTCAGAAATTCATAGTTTTTGATTTTTTTTGGAAACTTGAAACATTGTTTGAATTGGTTTTTCTTTTTCTTTTTTTGTAACAAGAATCTATATTTAGAAAAGTAACTAAAAGTATAACATAAAATGTTTAAAATCAAGTTAAATGGATTTTTAAAATTTTAATAATAAATCTATTTTACTTTCGAATTTTCAAATTTAGTGATTTTATTTACAGCAATGTAATATACGAAACTAAGTTATATAGGAAAGAAATTATCATCAAAACACTAAAACTGAATGCTCAATACGGGTTGCTGAATTATCACTGAATATTCGCTGAATAAGGAACGATTGTTTTTATTATTATTTAAAACTTCATTTTATAATTAAAGTATATAGTTATTTTACAATATTAACCTCTACTAGCTGGTTTTCACTTAATAATGATTAAAATTAGATGTTTGAATTATGATAAAGGTATTCTATTAGAATACTTGAAATTTGCAAATTTTAAATTTCTAAAGTATTTGAAATTTAGGAAAAAACTTGAATATAGGATCTAAAATTGAAAGTTTTCCATTTTGAAAATTTAAAATGTTATATTTTAAATTATTATTTTCAAAATTTTAGCTTTTCAAATTTAGTTCAAACATTCTTATAAAAATTAGTTATGAAAAAAATTAATTCTTAGAAATCTTTTACTTGCGGAAAGTTTCAAAAAATTATGTTAAAAAACATAGATTTGAAGGGAATCTCAAAAATAAGTTTAAAATAAATTGATTTTCAAATTTAACTTTTCAAAATATTCAATTTTCATAATTTATATTTTTAAATTTCGTATTTTCTAAAGTTTGAAATTTTAGCATTCTTAAGCAAAAATAATTTTACAGATGTAAGACATAAACAATGATATGTCAATGTTTTCTTTACTTTAAAAGTAGCCTTGAGTTTAATAGATGCAACTGTTGGATTGTGAACCACTGGACCTCAGTTTGTTTTTGCTGATAAAAAAGGGTACAATTTTGTTAGCCACGCCATCACATTATGAATATAGAGGTTTTTGGAAACTCAAACAATTGATAAAGATATACAAAGATTAGAAGTCCATAGTAGCACTCAAAGCTCTTGAAAGAAAAAAATTACCAGAAACTCTAAGGCGTACGGTTTACTATTCATAAATGTACATACAACATGCGAATAAAACAAAGAAAATTTTGTCTTAAATATTTGCTTGCAGGAAACAGCCCAAGTTCCATGGATTCCAGCTCTCAAACTTGAAGACAGGAAAGGCAAATCTTCTATTAGAGCAGTAGTTATCTGCACTTCAAAGGAGCCAGTTGCATCCCCAAAAAATGCTCTTATGGTGAATCCTGCTCCAGAATTTGAAATGTTATACCAAAATCAGAATAGTAGGATGATCGATAACTGGAAACTTGGTTGGACATTCGGGTTGATCATTGAATCTCTTTGACGCAGTAATTTCCAATGGTGCTTCTCTGTTATAGAGAAATAAGTTAGTTCAGTTTACTATCATTTATTGATACTGGTTCTAACACATGAACTTATTCAAAAATAAAATTTTTTTACCATGGTTTTATACTTGGTGACAAATATGCATATATTTGAAACCATTTAAGTTATAAAAATTTAACAGAACATCACAAGGATGTTTGATACTCCTATTACACACCTGAGCCAACATTGAACAACTGCAATAACGATAAGCTGAATTCAATTAAGAAGTGGGATATATCATCTGCCACTACAGGAAAACGGGTTATAGATTGCAACGTGTAACAGCGTTTAATTGCTGGTTGCAATTATTACTTCCGTCTAAAGTACAAAAAAGTAAACATGGCGTTGAACTATGCTGTAAAACAATAAGATGTCAAAATTTATGAGCGGGCGTACAGTTTTTTTTTTAGGCCGCTTCTTTTCCAATTATTTTAATTTGCTCCGGCGTTTTCTTTCCCATTCTCGCCTCTCAATTAGAACCCTAAGAAAACAAATTCCCAATTTACTTGTTTCTATTCTGGACAAGTGAACTCTACCCCTTTGTTGCTGTGCTTTTCTCGCCTAAATCATCTTCAACATTGATCAGTGAGCACTCGCTGTTGACAAAATCAATTTTTTGATTTACCGAGGATTGGTTGCTTGCGCTTCTCAAAACTAGGGTTAGTTTTTGTTTATTTATCATGATTTTAATTTGAGACAAATTTGATTATGATTATTGTTTATACTTTTTTGTTCTACGGGATGTCTAACATGAATCTAGGATTATACAACAACTCAGCGACAAGTTTTCAATGTAAACAAAGTATATACCATAAAAGACGTAACTAAGAACTCAATCTTGCAAGTTATGATATATAGGTGAGTGTTCAGGCTGTCTGATTGGATATAAATCTCTACCTTGACTGGATTTAGAATTCGGAAGAATAAGAAATTATACGGGAACAGGGTTGATTGTAACACGCATAAGTTGATTCTGTTTTGAAATAAGATGACAGTGAGACATTTTTATTAGTGATGTATTCATCCTGCTGTTTATCGAGTACAAAACTAAGAACTATGTACCACAAAGAGCAGAAGCAAAGCAAAATAGGACTTAATATTATCTTCTTTTTTTTCTTTTTCCTTTTAGCCTTTACAAATTCAGTTTTCATGATAACATTCATCCTCAAACATTACTTACTTTTACAAATCCCCACCTACAAAAAACCAATATAGTATATCTACCCTGATTCCTGATCATCTCTAGCACAATAAATAAAATTTATGCGTGGGCAATTTTTTTGTCAAAAAACTGTTAGACTATAAGAAATTTGTTCCTTGTTGGCCAACATTGAACACTAGACGTTACAATATTATTTATTTAGCTTTTTTTTTCAAAAAACAAGGCTATCGTGTTAATTTTGCTCATACTGGCCGGGATGGTTAAATTGAGTACAACTTGTGTATTGGCTGCAGGTGCTAGTCATTATTGATGGTGCTAGAGCATCATCTCAGTCAAAATTGTGGTGGTAATATATTGTGTGTGGACAGTCATAAATGTGGGTTACACCTTGATTTATGAACTGTCTGAATTACACATTATGAGGTTACAAGCACACCATATTGTAGTATATTCAATTTTAAAATAGCTACAACGCTGAAATAATTGAATATACAGCAATATGGTATTATGGTACATTTCTTCATAACACATGCCTAAGTCTTAATATAGCTACAATAAATAATGGGAGTTTATCGGTTCCATTGTCTATTTCATTTTTAAAATACAGACATCGATGGTAAGTGACGAGAATAAGATTGTGTTTGCATTACCTATGGTTAAGCACAACACAGTTTAAAAATAAAGCCGATATCATTTCTGAATAAATATAAGAATTTTTTTCCGCAGCCTTTTTGTTTTCCTTTGTAATAATTATAAATTGATGAAACTTTACATATTTGAATAATAGCAAGCATCCAGGTTCTGTAGAAGTGCAACATTCAAATAGAATTTATCACAAACTTCATCTCTAAAACCAATTTGAGAGCTTTGGAATGAAAAGGTAAACGAACTGAAAAGAAGGTACATTGCCACTAAAAGTGCTATATATAAAATATATTCTACACCCGTACCATCAGCACGGGCTTCATACTATATATATATATATATATATATATATATATATATATATATATACACCTTGAGTGGTAAAAAACTGCATAGGAAGATGTTCACAGAAAATAAAACTTTTGGTTTTTATACAGAAATTGCTTATATAAATATATTATACATAGAAATGAAAGTTGTATTGTTAAACAGTCAACCTTTGTTTCTTTTAATAAAATATATGTTGGTATATTGAATATTGGTTTTCTTATGTTATATATACGGACTTGGTACTCAATAGCAGTTGATAACTTATTGAATATGAACACTAAGATTATTATTTCACTCATTCCTCAGCGAAGAAGGGTTTCGAGTCGTGAAAAGAGGGGACCTTACCAAGACAATGGCAGCAAAGCTTCTTTTCCACTCAACTCATTTTAGGTGCAGAATGAGTAGGAACTGAAATAGTGGAATGTGTTTGTCTTGTTGAAATGCCTGAATTAAAGGTTGGATACATGGTTTCTTTATGCTATCAAATTTGATTTTCTCCATGGTTTATGAATGGGTAACAAGGCTATACATAAATATCTATCGGATTATGAAACATTATTCTTTTCTTAAAACATTTAATTCTTGGTAGACATATGATTATGAAGAAAATATGAACACTAAGATTATTATTTTACTCATTCCTCAGCGAAGAAGGGCTTCGAGTCGTGAAAAGAGGGGACCTTATCAAGACAATGGCAGCAAAGCTTCTTTTCCACTCAACTCATTTTAGGTGCAGAATGAGTAGGAACTGAAGTAGGGGAATGTGTTTGTCTTGTCGAAATGCCTGAATTAAAGGTGGGATACTTGGTTTCTCTATGCTATCAAATTTGATTTTCTCCATGGTTTATGAATGGGTAACAAGGCTATATATAAATATCGATCGGATTATGAAACATTATTCTTTTCTTAAAACATTTAATTCTTGGTAGACATATGATTTTGAAGAAAGTATGAAGCAGCCTAGCAATTTTGCAATAATAAGGAAAAAACACAGAGGTGGAATGTACCCATCAATGGAGGCATTTGAGGTTTGTACCCTTTTCCAAGTACTGTAGTCAATCATCTTATTGTAAAATTACCTATTGTACTGTATAGTTACGCCTTGTAATATACTCAAGGGGTATATTGGGAGATAAAATAATAATTGAAGTTTCATTTCTAAGAAATTTCATCAGATTGTGTCGTGTTGTGCACAAAGGACTTAAAAAAGTGTCAATGAGCATACTAGTTAGAGAAATCTTAATCTATGTTATACCACAAACACAAACTTGAAATCAAGGGATAGAACACTTTTCTTACCGGCCCGATGTGAGACTAAGTACCCTAGATGTTACATTACCCTATTCAAACTATAATTGAAGATGTCAAGACACACACACGTATACATACATACATACATACATATATGTATGTATGCTATATATATATTGGTGTGTGCGATGTAGCGCATAAAATACTCTGTTGTATAACATAAAAGCAGTTTTCTCTTTCATTAGAGTACTCAAATTTGTGTCGCCCAGTGTGACATATAACACAACAAGATATCTTATTGACCCACCCAAGCTGAAAATAAAATGACAAGGACATTTACAAGTTGGATAATTTCGTGCCATATTACAAATAACTCTATATGAAACATCTTGGATTTCAATATGTGTGTACCATAGGAAGTAATTTCGTTAAGAGTTTCCTATGGATCTGTTGTGCACATTAAAATACCATATTTCCCCTACCCAAATACAAAATTAGAAAAAATTGTCAAAATCCGCTTTTAGTACATGGGGTCGTCAACTATGATGGTAGAACCACTTGATGCTTTAAATATGGTTTAAGCTAATGGTCAAATGTCAACAAAAAAGTGATTGCAGGCAGTATTTTTTCTGATAATAATTGCCTGCTCGCATTTAGAATTTACAGGGATCTACAAATAAAAGGATAACATATTTTTTAGGTTAATAACTTAATAGTTTGTGCCTAATGTGTGGAATTACACCAAAACAGAAAGGGAGCAACCTGCATGTATAAGAAGTAATAGTATACTGTTATTGGCTAGTTGGTGTATAGGATGATATATGTGAATGAATATCCTATTTTTCTATCTTCGTACAATTAGTGATTTAAAATTAAACAATACATCTAACCTGATTTGTCATAAAGATGCTTTCTATTTCCATGAATAAACTTGTTGCAGAATGATATCCTAATACTTTTTGCCAAAGCAATAGAATCCAGTGATCCGAATTCTTCCTCATGTCGCCAGGTTAGTACATATACAGAGAGTACATCATAGTAATATTGTGTGTGATACCGTTTAACTTCTAATTTTATTACTGCAGGCGATGAGTCTGGGAAAAGATGCAAAGAAAGTATTCCAGTCTTTGAACAACAATCCTATACATGCAGAGTTTGAACTTTCACCGTGGCATCAAAATTACTTCAATTATGATAAAAGAAGAATGCAATCAAATGTTGGAACTTCATCAAATGCCCATGGATCAAACTCTCGTATTAATGTTACCTTGGAACCAGAGATGGAAGCAAAACAGCGCAGAAGAACAAGTACATGTGGAAGACCTAGAACCAGAAGAGGTACTACAGATTACTGCTGAAGGAGGTCACTTAATATGCTGTGACAGTTGTCCATCCTCATTTCATCAGAGCTGCTTGATGCTTCAGGTAGTATTTATTTTATTTACCATTGTATATTTCCCATAGTTTTGAGAACCAGAACGGGTAGCGGTTCAAACATGAGAAATTATAGACCGTGGGCTTCACCGGTCCGGAGCTTAATCTGGCCGTCTTTGTGCAGAAACCGTCGGCTGAACCTCGAAATCGCGATTGAACCTTGCTCTAAATTCGTTTCTCCAAACCGCATCCATGACTTGTGAAAACTCGTCACATCTTGAGAAACTGAACAGCAAGTGTAACAAGATGATATAAGTTGATGCGATTCCCACGCTTAGACATAACATGTTTAAATGCAACAAGAGCAATGTTGTTTTTGTTTATGCATAGGAACTACTAATTCATTCATATATTGTTTTGGAATTAAGATAGTAATGCACCAATAGATCTGTAAGGATGCATTAGTTTTTTCCCCACTAAATTTAAGATGCGTTAATGTAGTTAATTATCGTAAGGTCCTTACTTTGTATTCTGCTACCTACAAAGGTCTAGGTTGTTGCATTTTATCTTGAGATCTTGATTCCAATCCAATATCGCAGAAACCTAACATCGAATGTTGTGTCGCCTTGTGTCTATTCTTTACCATCGATTTTTTTTTTGTTTTTACTAATATCATGATACTTTTCAGAATGTGCATTGTAATTTTATCATCTTAATCTTTGATTAGTACCACATAGCTACCAACAAAGTCAATTGTGGATCATCACACTATTTTATTAAAAATTGGGCGGGCGCGCGCACATACGCACACATGTATATATGTTTGTGCGTGCACGTGCGCGTATGTATTTATGTACACACATAGGGAATGATAATCAAAAACATAAAATAAGTATAAGAATAAGACATCAGCAAGAATATGTGACTTACATAAACTAATGTTTTTGGTTCTTGGGCAAGCATAGTAATGCAAGAGCCATTGATTCATTCTTGGCCAAACCTGGGTACATCGGTTCTTTTTCCTTCCCCAGATTCTGATAAATTCACAATATATACATATATTTGAATGTTAGTAACTAAATCCATGGAGATAATATCCAGATTAAGTTTTCCAGCAGGTATTGTACTGTTATTGCTAAAGGTTATAATGCACATAAAGCCTGTATATGGTTTCCAAAACTGAATAACTTTTATCAAACTTGGGATGAATACGAGTGCATTTTTGTTGACACTATATCAACAAAAACACTTGTTTTTATTGGGAATAAGTAATAAAATATTATGTTTTCCTTTTGGTCCTAATCATACAACCAATAAAAATATATACTGCTAACACCAGTGCAATCATAAGAATCCTACTCTAAAGTATGGAACGAATGATAGTTTATGTAAACTGGAAAATGATTCCCCACCCCACCACCCCCCCCCCTCTGTATCATCATAGAAATTGCAATTTTATGTAAACAAATGATAGTTTGTATAAAATAGGATACTCCTTTTACACACCTGAGTCAACATTGAACAGCCACAGTGATAATAAGCTGAATTCAATTAAGAAGTGGGATATATCGTTGACATCATCCCAGTCTACGTGAGTATTAGAAAAAATATTCGTGTATTTATAAAATTTTGTAATATAAAAGTACTAGAAAATTGAATAGAAATAGGTTTAGAAGACGAGAGGTAAACCAACTGTTGGAAACAATAAGAATTAATCAGCTGTAATTAAATATGTTGCACGTTTTATGTAACAATATCATGTTAGTATACTGCACCTTATTAATTATGCTGCATTTATACTCACCCCATCACAAAGCTTAGTATCTGCACCAAATAAGGTAATTATTTGATAGAGTAATGACAATAGGAAGACTGGCCTTTTATATTATATTTTTTGCTTAATATAAACGGTATGAAGACTAGCCTTTCATAGTTTTTTTATTTAATACAAAGAGAACAAAAAAGAATAACAGATTTTATTTTATTTTTGATTAAAAAAAAATTATTTTTCCAATTTAAAACAATAATCATGCTAACAATTATGTGATTTTGTATTATTTTATTGTATAGCATATATATACTTCAAACTTTAGAATAGTTGTTATATACTTATTGGTTCACTGTTATTTTATCATTTATTTGATTTTAATTCTTTTTCATACACAAAATGAAAAATCGAAGGTCTAACAGTCAGAAATCATACAAAATACACATTTGTATGGTAATTTGAAGGTTGAAAAACTGAATGCCACTTAAACTCGTCAAGGTAGAAATAAACCTACTGCTTCACCTTTAACATAGCAAAGTATAAACAAGTCTACCTAAGTAGAATGTCATAATGGCTAAAATGCAAGTTTAATGCCATATTTAAATGGTAGACGGTAACGATCATACTTGACTTAAATGAGTTTTAACTAAGTCATTTTCGGAAATATGGCAATATTACAATATGACTTGTCAAAAAAATTTAATGACAAGTTACAATATACAAAATCCATTTATGGCTCACTCTGGACAAGAAATGATTTACTGTGCATTCTTTTTCTAAAAAAAAAAAGGCTACTGTGCTATTCTTAATATTGGCTTACATAAAGTACTACAATCCATACCAAATAAACATTACTTCAACAATTGTTATGAATTAATAAAAGGGTGAGGATAAGATATACTTGGTTCTCGGGTTGAACATTGAATCTCATCATTGTCACCTTCTTCAACATCATCATTGTTATCATCATCGTCGTCTTCTTCAATATCAAACAAAAGTACTCTCCATTTTGAACTTGTTAAAGTAATCATGACAATGTGAGGGTTTTTGTTCATCCAAAAGACTACCTGTACAGTGTTCAATGTAAAAAATTACTAAATATAAAAGGAGACACTAATCGACTATTCAAGGTAATAGGAAGCGGCTGATTTAAGCACTAGAGAATGATGTGTAAGATAGAACTTACAATCCAACATCTACAAATCTCCTCCCAAATACACACAAGTGGCCGAGGAAATTCAAAAACACCGAACTTTGTCGGTTTTAACTTTTAAGTCAATTTAAGAGATGGTTTTAATTAAAATCACATATAAGTTTCTTCAGAATTAATAAGCAAATTATATAAATAACTCAATGCATTATAAGGATTATTCAAGTAGATACCATGGAAGAATGTCATCTGAAGAAATACTAATATAATAGTTGAAATTAGGAGAGACGCTGATCTAATAAAAATGAACTAAATTTGCAGTTATGTTTGTCAAAATGGTTGCATGTATAACTCTTTTTATTATTATTACTCTTAATGAGTATTACAAAGAAAATGTAATTTGATTTGACATGCATTCAACTTTTTGTTCTCTAACTAATAGTGTAAGAAAAACATGTCTACGAAGATGATTTTTTTTTTTGATCGTCACATAAAAGATTGATAAATTACGGTAATCAATATACGATCCTATCGATGAACCATCATTTATACAAATGAATGCAATGAAGTAATTTACTACAATAAAATTTGTAACCATCCTTCTAAATTAATTTAATATGCATTCAACTTTTAGTTCCTGAAATAAAAGTTTTATGAACGCCTCGATGAAGATAGCTTGATAAAAAAATTCACGGTCTTTACATGGAATTTTAATAAAATTTTAATCGCAATATGACATTTATCCATGAACAAACATTCATGCAGACAATTTTAACAAATTATCTTAAGTCAAATTAGAGACAAATATAACTTAACTACCAATCGTCAGTTATGACAACTCAGAGCGTAAGGTTTCATTTATTTGAAAACATTGATGTTGTAGAAAAAATCGATATGCATAGACTAATATAAAACTAGCGTTCTCGAGCGGATCAACATCCTCATTAGTCCCATGAATACTATGTATGTTTTCTATATATGAAATCTTAAAAGCAGCAAATCCATCATATTTGATTGCATTATGTGCCAAAATTGGTAAAGTAAGATTAAAAAAATAGCGTTGTAGAAGCTATGGAGCATTAAAAATATATATTAGAGATTGTCCCCATGGGAAATATGGCTAAAGCACGGTAGACTTGTATGATTTAGTATTTATTCATGTGGAAATTTGGTTCCTCCCCTTATTTTCAGAATTGATAGGTGAAAAATCCTTCCAAAAACATGTTTAAAGTACACACCCATATTTTTTATTTCGATAAAAAAATTAAACATTAACCGCATGTTTATATGATCAAAACAATTTTTTAATTCTTTTTTGAGAATAAAAATATTTGCAGGGTTCTCTGTAAAATGTTTGCAGGTTTCTCTGTAAATATGTGCAGTCCAAAATTTTTAAATATTCGCAAATTTCTCCGCAAATCTTTCGATACTTAAAAATAGAAGTTTTCTTTAAAAACATGTTTTTTAGGAGGGACGGTTGTTTATTTTAAAACTTGAGAGGGTGTTTTTACGAAAGTTTCCTTTATTCATTTTATACTCGTTTGATAGTTATCACATTAACTTGTTATATATAATTTATAAATGGCTCATTATGCAAATATAATTAATGGTGCGCCAATAAGTGGTGATTATATTAGAATATTTAATTGAATATAAAATTTTGGCAGAATAATATATTTTCAACTAACTTTATACCTTATTTTGACTTTATTAATATAAATATATCTTAATAATGCATATGTTTTTATACTTATTTTGCAAAAAAAAAAAGAATTGGATATGCAGGTGAGGATATTGAGCCCGATTCGAGCCATTAATATAGTTGTCTCATGTTCGAGTTCGATACAATTTTATATACAAAAATACACACACTATCCACCTACTAAGTGCCGATAGTGATTCTCAAGTGATTTGCAGCGATAATTTTTTGTTAGTTAGCATGCACTTACGCAGTAATAATAAATTCATTCCATCTATGGAAGAGTATCTTAATAAGTTTGTTACTTACATTTAACTTACATATGCTTATTATTATTTTGGCTTATGATATTTTATTTTTTTATTGTTATATATGTATATTCAATACCAATATTTCAATGTAATTTGAATGTGTTGCTTTATGTGAATAAGTCAAATCAAATTTTGCTTCAGCTACAAGTGAAGTTATATCTCAAGTTGTTGTATAATTATTAATCTACTATATCCAATATTTAAGAGCTCTATTAGACAAATTTTATCATGTTCAAAATGAAAATCAGACGGAAAACATTAGTACCAAAATTGCAAAGTAACTTACAAAACATTCTCATCATGTTCATGAAAGATATGAAATGATCAAAATGCCATTTTGGTTTTATTTTAAGTTTGATATGACACATGTGAGAATTCTGAAACCATTGCAATGTTTTGTTTAACGTATAAAGATTTAATAATTTTCAAAACTTATATCAATCTCTTTTTTATTAAAAAAATTCACATTAAAACTATAAATATTTTTTAAGTAATTTTATGTTTTAATATTGTATTTTTAGAAGAAAAAATTATTCATAACTTCCATGTTCTTTGGATTTTTTAATATTAAATTGATTTGTTTATAACAAGTGATTCTTGATAAAATAACATTTTAAATTTTTATTACATATTATAGGTACATTTAATAAACAATGTCTTCAAAGTCACAATAACCTACTTTTTTATGTATCATAGTTTCACAAACTAAAATAACTAATGTTTCATACATATTTAAAATTTAATACTATGGTTCAATACTTTCTAAAGATTTTTCTATCTGTATGTGTTGAACCACTAATACTAGCAACTTATTACAATTTAAACTTAGACAAATCATACGTTCATAGTTTTTTAGAAATGACATTATTAAAGAGACTCCAAAACTAGATACATAGTCATATTTTCATTTCTTGGAGAACTGCTAGGAGGTATACAAAAAACTCCACCCTCAAACAGAAAAAAAATGTATACCTACCCTCGGTTTTTCGGTAACCAATTCCCGTTTTTCACCTTTTCTCGATCTGAGCTCGCCGAAATGGTTTATAGTTGACCATCGTCGTTTTTTTCTTAATTTTCGATGGTTGATGCCGAATTTCGCTTTGTGCGAGGGGTAAAATTTGCCCACGTAGAGTCCCTCTAAAATTTGTCCCTCCCCCCAAAATGGAGTCCCTTTAACAGTACTAGAACATAAAATTTGATGATCCATTTATCAATCAATATATTCTATAAGGGAAAATCTTGTTTTCTTATAACAGAAATGCGAGATTACCATGTCTTTTAATATAAATTCCTTTTTGGTAAATTAATTATCCACCGTCTTTACTTAATTCTAATTGAGTACGACCTAAATATCAACAAAACCTTCCGATTATAAATAATAGATTAATATAAAATCACCCAAAATAGTATTTCAATATATATCTTTTACAATTATGAAAAAAAATCATGCTTCTTATCTATATTTTATGGATATTTATATTACTAAGGGTCTACTTCTGGATAACTTTACTTGTCTGAAATATATTTTAAAGATATTTGTTAACATATTTTTTAAGAAAATTAAAAGAGTTAGTACAACAACAAAAATCAAGCTGATAAATTTTATGGATGTTTATATTACCAATATGAATGTACATCCACTATATATGTGCATAAAATAAACAAAGAGCATCTTTATCATTAAAAGAATTAACGCATTTTCAAACCCAAATTAAACAATGGTTTTTATTTTTATAGGAAAAACAAACCTTAAAAAGTCAAATTATTTTAGCAGTCCATAAGGTTTTTTGGATTGAAAGATAGCATAAGGAATGACAGTCAACAAATATTCTATCAAGTATAACGTAACGAAAATATATAAAAATGAAATTAGTAACCACTAACCACAAATGATTGTTAAATTTATTTGTTATTTCATATCAATGGAGAAAATATTGTTATAAGAGTAAACATAAAGCAATTTAGAAAAAATATATATCCTAAAATCACCAGCTAGACATTAATGCTTTCAACGACGGAGAAAAACCCTAACAGCAATATAAATAGTGGAAAGAACCATCTAAAGCAATCAAAGAACAACATAATCCAAAAAACATAATTAGGGTACAGAAATCAAATAAAATGTTATATATAAAAGACACAAATTTGTTAATGAACTGCATGAACTAAATAATGAACTATCAAAATTGCTTAAAATGAAAAAATATTGTAATATATGTGTACATATGTATGTGCGTGTGCGCGCACAATTATCCAAAGAAAATAACAGCTTGATTTTCAAAAATTATCGATCCTTCGGCATCTTATGTTACTATGTAATCCTAGCAAGTTTCCACTTGCCCGTTTATTCCACATTCAGGAGTCTTGAATAATTTATGGAGTTGACTTAAGAAAATTACATGCACATCACTCCCAGATATGAAAATAAACAATATTTTCTGCAACTCAATCAAGCAAAAATATGTGCACCAAAAGCAAAACCATCCATCAATCTTCTTCGACACTTCCGCAATTTCTCAATTATTTCACTCACATTAATAAAAAAAAGTAACCATTTTCCCTACTCCATGGATAATAATGGAAAAAACAAGTTCATGTGAACGACAAAAATTTGAATAAAAACTTAAACATAAACAAACGAAATTACATTCCCCTCAAAACATAAAAATGGATAATAATCAATTACTTACTAAAAATTACATTCCCCTCAAAACATAAACAAACGAAATTTCCTTAAGAAGCTTGGTTCCTTAAAGTTTACAAGCTTTACTTAGTGCTCCAGGCCTTAAAAGTATACGAATTTTCCTTAAGAATTAAACATACTTAACGGCAACCGGTTTTTTCGATTGAGTTTGTTATAACTTAGATAGCTATTGAAAAAGATATGCTTGTGGAATAATGAACATATAATTAAAGAACACCTGCATGTAACTAAGCTTTGCTTGGACCCTTAAGAAGAATTATACATACAATTAAAGAACATACAATAGACAATACAAACAACCAAAATTGTTTAAATCTCTCATTTACAATGCAAACTAAGTAGATAGAAAAGCAAGTGTCTTTCTTTTTTCTTTCTTTTTTGGTCAATGGATCAAACTGTAACTTACGAGTTAGTGGCAATAAAAGAATCATTCGCGGCCAAATCAATGAACCTAGCGTGAAAAATGTGATAGCTAAAGATCAAATCAGCAGGTAAACCCATATTCAAGACAGTATTTCTAAGAAGGCCAATATTTACCAAACGTTCCAGCAAAAATGACTCTCGATGAGCCTTGAAAAAATTTCGAAGTCTAAGTAGATGAACTTTATGATTATACTTAGATCTAGACAGAGAAAAAGCGTTCAACCAAAAAAAATCCAAAGGTAAAAGCATAAAAATAAGCATACCTAAAAGATCAAAAATTTTGATCTAGAAGCAGACGAAATCGCAGCGCAAGCGGTTCAATCACTCGACTTTAGTTCAAAAGAGAGAGAAGCAGGAATACACACCTTGTTGGTGCGGAGGGAGAAAAGTGTTTGCTAGAGAGCACGGGTGTGCTACTTAGATCTGCGACGAGAGGAAAGAGGGTGGTCGATTTCACAAGTACAAAGTGGATAATGGCCAAGGGCATCTTGCAGGGAGCGTCAATTTAAACGGTGAGCAGGAAGGAAGGCAGAAAGGAAAAAATTCTCCATCATCCAACGGTTGAGCTTTTTTATTTCTTTTTTCCCCTTTTAACATTTTTTCTTTATTTCTTTCATTAGTACACAACTTTTTTGAAATCAATTTAAACAGTAAATGGTTTTTTTTAATACCGTTTAAACACTGAAAGATTCTCGAAAAATTGTTTATGCTTCGTTTGTTTTAAATTCAAATTCTGAATATTACATGCTGTTTATTGAATTTGAATGTTGAATGATGAAAATTGTTTGTTTATATTTTTAAAACTTCTAATTGGTAATAATAATAGTAATTATTGTTTTGATCACATCGGTAATAATCGTTTTTTTCATATTAATTATTAAAATAAAACTTTGAACTGCAATATCAAAATTTTTATAACAAGACGATATTTGAATTGGTTTTTTTATTGAACTTTGAACTTCTAATTGGTATAACAAGACGTTTTTTCGCGTAATAATAATTGGTTATTCAAATCTTTTTTTGAAACTTTAGACGTTATTTGAATTGGTTTCTTTTTCTTCTTTTTCTATTTTTGTAACAAGAATCTGAATTTAGAAAAGTAACCAAAAGTATAACTTAAAAAGTTCAAAACCAAGTTAAATGGATTTTTAAAATTTTAATAATAAATATTTTTTATTTTTGAATTTTTAGATTTTAGTGATTTTACTTATAACAATGTACCATACGAAGTTAAGCTATATATGGAAGAAACTACCATTAAGCGTTCAGAATTAGAAGGTGCAATATGAAAATGCATAATACTTTTCACCAAACAAGTGTTTTAGACCTAAAGCAAACAACTTCAAAATTCTTTTTGCTCAATAAGTGATCAAATGAATGATCACTTATTGTAAATAAGCTTTAAAAACTATTTGTTTCAAACGCTAAAACCGAATGCTCAATTCTGGTTGTTGAATTATCATTGAATACTCGCCGAATAAGGGAAGATTGTTTGTTTAAATGTGTAAAACTTCATATTATAATTAAAGTATATAGTTATTTTTACAATATTAACCTCTACTAGTTAGTTTTCGCTTAACAATGATTAAAGTCCGGTATTTGAATTATAATAAAGGTATATTATTAGAAAACTTGAAATTTGAAAATTTTAATTTTCTGAAGTGTTTGAAATTTAGGAGAAACTTGAATATAGGATATAAACTTTAAAGTTTTCGATTATGAAAATTTAAAATGTTATATTTTAAAATTATTTTTAAAATTTTATCTTTTCTCAAATTTATTTAAAAATTGGCTTATGAAAAATTTAATTATTAAAAATCCTTTATTTGTAGAAAGTTCAAAGAAAATTATGCTAAAAAACATAAATTTAAAGGGAATTTCAAAAATAAATTTAAAATAAATCAATTTTCAAATTTTAAATTTTAAATTATTGGATTTCCATAATTTATGTTTTGTAATTTTGTATTTTATAAAGTTTGAAATTTAAATATTCATGAGCTAAAATAATTTTACAAATGTAAGACATTATTGGAACAAAATCATAATTAAACATTCAACATTTGAGTAAGCAATACAAAAGTGCTTAACACTTTTCACATAACAAGCAGAGTATTTGCAAGAAACAAACACTTTTAATGTTCTTACTAAGCAACAAGTAGTAAAGTAAGTGGTTACTGGTTGGACACAAACGGCACCTAACTGTTAGTTTATAATGACTTAAGCAGTAGCCATTTTACCAAATGTTTTTTACAAAATCTAAATTACCATCAAACTTTCAACTAAATTGCCAAATAAAACTACTTAGAAGTTATTATTCAAAAGTCTTTTTAAGGGCATGTAATCTTATGGATTTAATTGCTTAAATACACATCTGGAAGTTGGACATGTATTTAATGTACGCATGGATCTAGATGTGTATTTAAATGATTAACTTGATTAACTAGACGTTGTTTGTTAAGTACACATCTAAAAGCCGGACATGTATATAATGCACTTTGCTTGTTTTAAACTGTTTATTGGAGATTTTACACTTGGAAAATATTTTTTGTCTGTAATCTTCTTATGTCCTTAAATGAATGATCCACTCACTAAACAATTTTAACATCCCAAACGCTATCATGTTGGCTCTTGTTTTATTCTTCCTCTACTTGAAAAAATTAGCTCATCTTCTCACTATCAAAGTAACCCTTCTACACCACAAAAATAAAACTTTCAAAATCAAACATGCAGCCTAAAAGTCAAAAATAATCTATGCTAAAATTTGATGCTTTTTATTTTAAAATTCATTAGTACTTTAATTTTCAAACTTTTACTAAAAAAAGAGGAAACTGAAATCAAACATGCAACCTAAAAGTCAAATAATCTATGCTAAAATTTGATGCTTTTTATTCTAAAATTTATTAGTACTTTAATTTATTAACAAAAATGGAAGAATTGAATTGTGGAGCTGATGATAGCATGGGTAATTATATCTTTATTTAAGAAACTAAGTTTTTGAACATGGTAAGTAATGTCAAAACTGAAAAGTTAAAAAAATTGAGTTATTTTTTAGTAATTCGACAACGGCTATAAGATCATAATAGAAAGAAGTCCCCTTATAAAAAATAAACTATTTTTTTGCTCTTGCGTCATTAATCAAATTAGAATGACCCATACCAAATTTTTATTTTATTTCCAGAAAGTCCTTATTGAGATTGCTTTTTATTTTTGGTACATCACCATCGAATTTTACATACTTAATAAAAGAATTTCACCTAGCCCATGTCCTTTCATGTATCATGAAAAAGTTGTGTATTGATTTAGGGGTAATTTAGTAAGTAATGGTGTATTTAGAATAAGTTTTAGTACCACTCATAACAATTTAGTTTGAGTGAAGTCCCCATAAATATTATCGTATTTAAAATTGGAGTTCCTTTAGCAGTTTCATTTTTAGAAACATCGAATTGTTTTTTACGATATGTGTTTTTAAGCTCTTCATTTAATAATTTCAAGTTTTGTCAAATACTCTGATAAAAGAGAAAAAATAGGGTATTATTTTTATTATCACAAATTTAGCCTTTGTGCCTCTTAACCCGATTTTTGACATTTTCAACTCAACATTATTTGGGCTTTTTGAGTAATTATCTTTTAGAATTTTTTTAAAACTAGTTTGTTTCCGCTTCACTACAATAGTATGCATGTATGCACATTAAAATTTCATCCTTATTCACTAATATACATATTCATTGATATAGTCTTTCGCTAAAACAACAACAAATGATCAAAGGGTGTCTTCAGTAAGGGAGCTTCGGTATTTAAGGTAATCCAAAGTAGTTAAGAGCAGTGTTGTGGTAAATGCCAAGAGAAATTGAGTACGTGGAAGGAAAACTGATAGAAACAAATGCCAAGATTTATAGTGGTTTTGGATAAATGTAACGATCCAGAGTTTTATCTCTTTTGTTTGTGAATATCTAATTAATTTTAAATATTTAATTAAAGATTTTTAATAATCAAATAACCCTCTTTTAATTAATAAATAGTGATAGTGAACTCATTTTGAAAGTTTGTTTACAAAATTAAATAGTTCCTTGAAAAATTGAACATGTAACCAAAATTTGGTTTTTGGATTTTTGACTTTTTATCGAATGAAAATTATTGCAGCTTGTTGTGCACGCACTAGTATACGTATAAACATACACATAACATTTAGTAGTGGTTAATTTACTAACTTGTATATGTTAACTTTAACCATAGGCTTAAAAGAATTTAGACAAGCACCATTATCCCAGTGGTTAAGTGATTCGAATTTGGTGCGAGAGTCACAAGTTCGAAACTTGCGTAGCGTGATTCGAACATATATTGACATGTGTTATGTTGTCCCAGTGACATGTTGTATCTAAGTACCATTTCAAAAATAAAAGAATTTAAAAATAAAAAAGTAAAAGAAGGGAAGACTTTCATGTATTGTTATGGGTGGTACATATCATTACATGTACTAGTGCACATGGATTGGGTGTGGTGCATGAGTTGGCACTTGGAAAAATCTATGGAAAAATACATCTTTGGAGGGTAGTTAGGTAATTTGGTAAAGGGGTAAGGGAGGTCATTTGCCATTTTCCAGTATTCTATATGAGTGCACTTCCGGTTCACAAATTCATTTTTATACCTCCACTTTCTTTTACTGCTTTTTTCCATTATCTCCATTCTTTTCCTTAAGCAAATCCATACAAAAATGACTCATTTTCTTCTCGAACTTCTTCCATGGCATTGAAATAATATTGCAAACATCTCTACCATTACAAAGATCCAAAATTTGAAGTCAAACCCCTCTTCCCAACCCTTGCCGTCAGCAACATGAAGGGTCCCGGGGCTTTGGTCAAATTTGTTCAAGCTGTTTGAGTTTATGTGGTGCTTGGTTGGTTTTTCTGAAGGAATAGTATTATTTTGCAAGAGCTTAAGTCGAGTGAAAATAGATATCTCACTTTGAATTAGTTTTAAAATGATGTGGCATGTTGTAATAATATCGTAGTTTCTCGCTTATGTTGTTTATATTGTATGTAATATTTATATTTGTTGGTTTGGATTCGATTCCCGCTTGAAAGCGGATGAGATACATAACCATTTTTGCAGAGTATAAAAACAAAAATAAATAGAAGTCAAAGTGTTTTCGGAGCGAATAGGTCGCTACGGAAGCACTTCGAGGAATAGAAATTTTATAGAGGGATCCTAAAGGATTTCTCACCATTGTTGATTTTAATTTTGATTTATATACTTGTGGTATAAAATTGTTGAATGCTAAAAGATTGATATCTTGGCTAAAAGTTGATGTATTCTTTGTTAAGTTCAAAGTTGACTTTTTTTAGTGAAAAAGAGCAGCAGTAATATTTGTTAAGCGATAATGTTGCTTCGAAGACTCTTTACAACGTTTTGAAATGCTATTTGGTTTATGATTTTGATTTCCTATTGAAATACTTCTGTTGCTACTTGGATTTTTAAGGATGTTTTAAATACAAGTTTCAAACTATGTTTTAAAGAGTTTTTAAAATTATTTTTAAAAGAGGAAAAAATCATAGATTACAACACCATTGTTGTAATAAAAATTTTCAAGAAAAGGAAGGAGATTATGGATTATATTATTCTTGTTATAGTTAATGGTTCTAGAAAAAGTGGAAAAAAAATTATAACACTTTATTTAAAATAAAGTATATGGAATTTATGTAGTCTTATACATGACTTTAAGTTCTGAGGTAGGGAAACTTCTACCCATCGCGAAAGATAAGAATGTCGCCGAGTCAAGAACTAAGGTGTAATAATACCCTATTTTGAATGGCTTCATTATTAATAAAGGATAGTTTAAGTTTGAAAGTAGAGATTGATGATAAGTATATGAAGTATTATTTCCATATACGAATTTGGTTACTTATAGAAATCAGAGTATTTAACTAAGGCAAGCTAGAATCAATCAGTGTTCTGACTTACCTGGCTTCGTTTCTGGGCTAGAGATAAAGTGAGTCGAAATATCGGAAATGTAACAAATGTAGGAGATCCAATTTCTATAAATGACCTATATAATTGAGGCTGGTATGAAAAGTATTCTTTTCATACCACTGCAAGAAAACATATGATTTCTGATGGCTGGAAGGTGTCGGCGGCCATCGGAAACCGTCGGAAATCGATGCAAAAAATCATCGCAAATTCTCCCGTCACCGCACAGTTTTTCCGACGGCTTCCAACGGCAT
Organism: Allium fistulosum; assembly: GCA_030737815.1. Classification (NCBI taxonomy): domain Eukaryota; kingdom Viridiplantae; phylum Streptophyta; class Magnoliopsida; order Asparagales; family Amaryllidaceae; genus Allium; species Allium fistulosum. The sequence continues at coordinate 699,831,012 of CM060904.1, forward strand.
CCATCGTAAACTTTCCGACGGCTGCCGACGGATAATCCGATGGCTCTAAACCTCCGTCGGAGACACATGGCCGATCAAGGGCAAGCAAAAAACTCCCACGAGCCATCGGAATTCGTCAAGAATTTTTTTGCCCTATAAGCCGTCGGAAAATATGTAGTATTTTTACACAAATCTGCGACATTCTAGCCTCACATACACAATTCAAAAATATAATATAGTCACATACAAGCACATATCGAATTCAGATATTCAATATAATATTAAATCATATACAAATATACTCAAATCACATAAAGAAAATTAAACCAACCATAACTCACATAAAATCAAACCAACCAACACTTCGTTAACATAATATACATACATGTCATTGTACAATATATACACTGTGGAACACCAACTCACCACCATCAACTCACAAATGTCAAAATAACCATCACCAAATGTACATCAAAAAATATACACAGCATCTTAAAATATCCAACTCCATCATCTCAATGTATCATCAAAAAATACTAAACAAACATAACAAAAAACATATCTATTACTTCTGTCAATCACCTCCAAAACCTCTGAAACCAGCTGAAGATGGAAAGCGGCCACCATATTCTACATGTACTCAGTAATACGCTAGTCCAGCAGTTGTGTCATCTCAATGGTCTTCCGACGATTCTGCTCCTCCAACTGCACCACCCTAGCTCTCAGTTCCTCGATCTCCGCTAGATCGATCTGAGCTCTGCTTTGGCTGGCTCTACTCTGTCTACCTTGCAATACTTATTTAATTTAGTAAAAGTTCAATTACTATAATCTTACCATCGAAGCTACAACATAATATGTTAATTGTTATATCTATAAACTTATTATTGAAACTAAAGCAATGTGAAGTTCTTTAGAACTGAAATATTACTAAATTGTTATATCTAAATATATTATTCATTACCACTTGATTGTCAATAATGTAATGCCTGTTCCGTGAAGGTGAATCCATGACTGACTCAAAAAAAACATCCTCCTCGTTCGTAGTCACCTGCTCTCGACCTGTTTCCTCCAGGAGTTTCTGCCTTTGTTTCATAAACCGTGCCTGCATGAACAAATAAAAATACATTTGAAATTAATAGCATGATATCTTAATTCATTATACTTTAATAATTAAAAGAATTACTAATAGTATATAAACTAAAATATGCTTACATATGTAACGACCCGCCATTTTGGACCATTCGCATCCATTATAAGTGTATAGGTAGACACTCATGCCGGAGTTGAATTGCTCAAAATACTGCGTTGTTAATTTAAATTTGGCAAAACTGAACATATACAGTAAATAAATAATCACAGATCACAAACACAGAGTAATAAGTGCAGCGGAAATAAAAGAGATAGTAGTTCATGAAGCTACTATATGAATATATAAAATACATCAAAGTTTACAACAGAAGAGTAATATGATACATCAGATACAAATCAGAATACATCACTGGAATCATCGAATACTGGAAGCAGAATAGATGGCTGGATCTTCAAGCAAAGCTCCAACTCCAAAGGTGAGTCTCGAATACTGGATCACTCAATCTGACCCGAGCGTAAAGCAAAAACACAAGACACTCGAGTCAGGATTAACATTCTTATATTAATAAATCCAACTCAAGTGAAATAGCAATTGAAATACAAGTAACTCAAAGGATGTTTGGAATAACCATCCCTTAAGGATCCGTTAAACTATCTACTAGGTAGTAATGTACGCTAAGTAGATAATGTCTATCAGTAATAATAAGGATATCAAAATAGCGTTAAGTCATGGCCCATTCCACCCTTAACACATTTTTATTCCCAAAAGCATATACAAGACCGTAGTTTCCCCAAAACCGTAAGTCACCAGAGGGCAATCCATATACTAAAGGTACAAATCAAAATCGTAGTGGTCGCGTATAAATGGAATACAAGTATGACAAGGCACATGAGGCAATACCCAAGGTAGTGATACTACCGTTCGCCTGATCCGGACTGGTGAGAACGCAACGCCGCAGCGCCCGCAACACCGTGAAACAACACTCCCAAAATCAAGGGTGCACCAATCGACAACAAGTATAAGTAGTTCGAAGAAGTGTGTCCACTTGAGGTAGCTAATCCTCCATTGGCCCGACACAGCTCCTGTTTTAGTCATTTCCAATTTGACACAAGTGTCAAGGCTATCCATCATCGTTCTCTTTCTTCAGTCAACACGATCACCATTCCAACCACTTCATTCTGGATCATCACTCCGCGCATAGTTATTAAAGTGGTTTCGGTTCAGATAGAGAGTATATCCATTACCGATCCCGGTCTCTTTAATAACTTTCGTAATTATTACATCGATTGGTCGTTTATATATTTCAAAAACCAAATCAATTTCAATTCCAAATAGAATTCGTAAATCAACATTTCATTTGTCTTTCAAAACCAATTTCCAATAATTTACGTTTCAAAACTTCCAAATTATCATTTCAAAATCTTATAAATCAATTTCAATTTCCTTTAAAACAATTCAAATATCAATTTAAATTCGTATATAAGATTCATTCCGAAATCATTTAAATCAATTTAATTTAACATTCAAATCAGTTTAACTTCATTTTTCGCTTTTATTCAATATTCGTTAAGTAAATTTATCATTCAAATCAATTCTATTTAATTTCCAATCCATTAAGTCAATTTCTTAAATTCAACTTCATTAAATCAAAACTTACAATTTTGAAATATATTAAATTCGTCAAATCAATTCTTTAAATTTCAAGTCTTACATTAATTCCAAAATATCACATTTTCATTTCTTGTTAAAGAAATTCCATTTCACTTATTTACTTTCTTAAATAATTTTCCAAAACTTAATTAATAAAGAAAACTCAATTTCAATTATTTACGAAGTAAATTCACTTATTCATAAGTTCAATTTTTCTTATTAAGGAATTCAATTCAATTTGATCATTAAATCATTCAATCTTATTTAATTATTAAATAATTCAAAACTTAATTATTAAATAATTTCACAGTTTAATAATTTCGAACTTAATTATAATTTCAAACTTAATTATAATTTCAAATTTAATTCAATCATTTCTCAAATTAAACAACATTCTTTCATCAATTACATTGTTAATATTTTGTTTCAGATTATTAAATATTAACATTTTCCTTTCATAAAAATTCAAATTTCAACTTCATTTCAAAACCATATTATTTATTCAAATAAAATCTTCGTTTCTTTTCAAATCAATTTATTGACCAATCGGGTTTTATTTAATTCTCTATCCTAGGTCAAAGTTCAATTTGGGTATTTATCATTTCAACCCGATTCCAATTCAATTCAAAATCAAAGCATAGCAAAGGGAACTTGCAGTGTGATAACTGGGATGGTGTCAAAGTAAATAACCAAGCAATAACAACAATCAATATCAATCCAATAATCAATTCAAATAATCCCGAAATAACCGTATTAATTCGCATTGTTATTTGTACGAATTAATATAATTATTTCTAGAATCTACACTATCATTTCATGTAGATTAAAGATTATTACATTACGGTTTTCACCTTTCATTCAATTTCAATTTCATACATCATCAATTTAAGAACATACATTCAGTGGTTCAAAATGTAATTAAACAAATCCTACGTGTCAATAAATTCAACAGTAAAAGGGGTCATATTATACAAATGTCAGTTAATCAAATTCAACATTTAATTATCCTATATCAAGTTCAATTGCATACTATTTATCATTTTAACATTAACAATTTAACGTTCAATATAAACATCAACAATCAATCAATTATCAGCCAAACTGTATTATCATCGCATAAATAATTAACAGATAATGGTGTCAAATGTCACAGGTGAACTGATATAGGCAATAACATATATAACAGTGTAATTAACTAACAGCAGCATATTTCAATTGTCGTTTCAATCGAAATCAAATTTAATAAATAAAAGAACGTTAATCGTGAGTGATTGCTCACCTTTCGAGGCAAGAGAGATGGATGGAAACAGAAGCGAATTGTGAATCCAAACACAAACTTCAAAGCGAAACAAGATTGGCACGGATGCGACGGATAAAGCTAATAACAGAAATCGATGAAATCAAATCAGAACAGGATTGATGATGATAACTGGTATAAGTGAACTATATATAACTGTATATATAAAAAAATCATATTCTAAATTCAAACATTATTAAATTAAATATATATGTATTATCTCAAAAATCCAGATTTTAAAATAAATTAATTTAAACTTAACTTGTTAATATATATATCCTGTAGTCTCAAAACATAGATCAGATAAAGCTGATCTAAACTTATAATATAACTTATATACCACATATAGAAAAAATTTACAGTACATATTACATAAACCGAAACATTTCGACATAAAGATCATGCAACTCTTTATACTATTAATATATATACAGATATATATAAGCTATGTATATATCATACAAACAAACCTATATATTGAATATAATACAACATGTAATATAAACATATGCGTACAAACTAACATTTATTCAAAATAATATACATGTATACAACTTATATATCATATGTCAGATATATTATAACAAATAAATGTACGAAAATATGAAACCAGACGTACATTTGCTTCAAATGAATCTACATGCACACTATATATGTATGCAGATAAATACGTATGCTTATCAATGCATATCACAAGTTAAAAAGGAATATTTATAAAACAAATATATATTATAAATATGCATATAATATCCAATACAGTAACCTAGAGAAAAGACCACTGCTCACCAATATACATATAACTAATGCAGATAGTATGGAAACAAGTATCCCAAAGGTTTCAATATATATACAAACAGCTATATATAACTCATGTAGATATCTATAAATAATCCACATATTTAAACCTTTAAAATAATATAAGTATAGTACATTCTTTCCTTAAACATATGAATAGATGCAATAGGCTGAAACTACAAGATACAATATATAGATATAAAATACCTTACTGTTAAATTTCTGAAATCATAATATATATAAATACTATATATATAAACTATTTCACTGCATATAACTTTATATATATATGTATATAACAAATCTTATTATTTAAATTTATTTTATATTAAAGCTTATTTTATATATTTTAAAATCTGTAAACACAAAAATATATAAATACAGTAGCATTATGTAATATATTCAACATAGACAACAAACTCATATGACTTCATAAATATGCAAACTCACGGCAAAAGTAGAAAGAGTCAAGCAAGGGTTGGAAGGCGGAGTACAGGCTGGTCGATGGGAAGAGTAATGATCAGGTTTCGGAGGTTGAGCATGCAGAGGAGAGAAAGACGGGGCTGAGCTTTGGTTTGGCGATGGAAGTTACGGTGTTTGGAAGAGAGAAGGCACGGCAGTGGAGGAGATGTAAGGCTCGGTCGGCTGTGGGGATTGCTATGGCGGAGGCTGCTCTATGCGTGGGTTGCGGTCATGGCAAGTGAGGCGGCTTCCATGGTATGTCGGAGTGATGGGCTGCAGTGGTGATGACGTGGCGAGAGACAGAGGACGAGGCATGTGGATGAGCATCGGAGGGAGTGGAGACGTGGAGGAGGTGGGTGGACGTGTTGCAACAGGAGATGGAGGTGGAGAATTTGGCGGAGCAGGAGGAGGCGGAGATGTTGACCGGTGTAGGCTGGTGGGTCGAATCAGGGAAGGTGGGTGTTTGCTGATCGGCGAAGTGGAGGCATGCGGAAGCGACTTGGAAGAGATGTGGCTTTGTGATTCAACCATGAAACCAAAAAAATATGAAGGAAAGATGAAGTATGGGAGAGAAGAAGTCTTTGCGTGCAAGGAAATAATGAAGGACCAAGCTACAGCTAATACAAATATAATTTAATATATGGTACAATATTCTCCTCTAGAACAATTTTGGAAATGCAAAGTACGAATAGATGGAATGACAAGAGTTCGACATTAATATCTGGGAATTTTAAAGGCAAGTGGCTGTTGGCTTAAACACGTTAGGAAATCAATAGTCACCAGAAGTTTACAAGCCCAATTCCGAAACCGATACGGTAGGCGTTATGCAAAGTGCAACGTACACCGGACTCCGAATTTGACAATCGAATATACCGTAGAGATCGGTACGAGGAGACGGTCAAAACGGTATACGAATATCAGTGGTACGATCATCCGATAAAAATCGATATCGGTACCAGAATACTGCTATTTTGTAGAAAATAAGAACGACGGAGCAATAGATGTCCAAATTTTGAAAAACGACCAACTGACATCTTGCTCAGAAGATGGTTTAGAATTTTTCTATGTAAAAATATTTAGGTTTTGAAAACGTTTTAATTTCAACGCTTTTTAACCGATTAAATTGAAGTGAAATTACGCGCGAAATAAACTTTCATATTTTCGGACGAAAATTTACCAATTGTTATGTTTAACTAGACGTATTCTAAATATTAAATTTTTATTTCAAAATTTTATCGTTTAAAAATTTCACAAAATTTCAACTAATTACGTTATTAAAACAGTTGAAATTTACGGGTCGTTACAACATAGTTCTTCTATGATTTATTGTCATGCCATGTATATGAAACAATCCCGTTTGGATTTACTGCTCAACGGCATAAGTACGGGTAATTGCATCCATGTACGATACGGGACCCTGCGCCTCAACTTCTTGAAATTGATTATTATGTACTATTGCTGTATATTCAAAATTATACAACATAATAATTATTTACAATTCATAGTTAATAAATTTACCAACTCCTGACAATATTATTGGAATGACTTGGACCTTCCTCGATGAGTGACAAGATTTTTGTCCTATTTGCAGAGTTCCTCTGCGACTCTGTCTGTACATTTAAATAAACAATCCATTATTTACTTGCCAAATAATTTTTGATATTTACATATCAATTGGACAATTAATAAAAGATTAGTACACTTACCTTCACTTTGTCTATCCCAATTCACCGGCCACCCATCCCACACACTCGCACCCATCCAGTTCGGCTTCTCCCCTTTATGCTTCACGACATAGAATCCCGCTAATTCTTCTTCATCTAGTAGTGTTGTACCAGCTGCATGTCATCTGCTTGAACATCGAATGGGGCTTGCGTTTCATGATAAACAAGCAACAAATAAATAAACAATATAAGTAAAACAATAAATAAGTGACAAACAAATTGAGAATAGAAAATAGAAGATTATACTTACAATGAAACCCTGCCATATACACTCCATGACGTGGGAAGGGATATTATCCCTCTTGGGCCAACAAGTTGTCCTCCTACACTTATACAAATATCTAAAAACTGATAGGACTACAACTGACGGCTGTAGGTCGAACCTCCTATGTTAAATATGATACAGATTACTATATCGTACACAAAATATTTATGATGCTAAAAAAATTTTAATACTTACCCCTCCGCTCTAGACACAAGATACACAACGGGACGTTGTGGCGGCTGTGATGGACCGCTGCCATCGCCTCCGGATGAACGAGATGAGCTCCTCCTTTTGGACGACATGATACCTATCACAGAGACATCATTTTATAACAAAATAATAGCATGATGATGACATATATTATATAATAATGACATAAATAACATCCAGGAGGAAACAAGATGTATCGGGATATGAAGAGAACCTACTACTGGGAAGGCATGAAGAAGGATGTTGGAGATTTCATTTCCAAGTGTATGAATTGCCAGTTGGTTAAAGCCGAACAGAAGAAGCCAAGTGGATTGCTTCAGCCCTTAGAAGTTCCTACATGGAAGTGGGAACAAGTGTCGATGGATTTTATTGATGGATTGCCTAGAACCAGAACGGGAAATGAAGGAATTTGGGTCATTGTGGATCGTCTGACAAAGAGTGCACGATTCATTCCTGTTCGATCGACTAGGACCGCATCAAAGTTGGCTGAGTTGTATGTTAAGTGGATAGTTCGTTTCCATGGTATTCCGAGGAGTATAGTGAGCGATCGAGATCCATTGTTCACTAGTGGATTTTGGAAGAGCTTCCAGGAAGTTTTGGGAACCGAGTTGTGTTTGAGTACAGCTTATCATCCCCAAACAGATGGTCAGACCGAGAGAGTCAACCGAGTTTTGGAAGATCTCCTCAGAGCTTGTGTTTTGGATTTCGGAGGATCATGGGAAGATCACCTTCATTTGGTGGAGTTTGCGTACAACAACAGTTACCAGTCAAGCATTGGTATGGCACCGTATGAGGCATTGTATGGAAGACCGTGTAACTCTCCGACATGTTGGTTGGAAACTGGGGAAAAGTTGATGCTTGGGCCAGAGATGATTCGTCAGACTTCAGATTTTATAGAGATCATTCGGCAACGAATGAAGGCAGCCCAAGATCGTCAGAAGAGTTATGCTGATAAACGTCGTAAGGATTTGGAGTTCGACATAGGTGAAATGGTTTTTGTGAAGATTTCTCCACTGAAGAATGTTATCCGATTCGGGAAGAAAGGAAAATTGACTCCGAGATTTGTTGGACCATTCCCGATCATCGAGCGAATTGGAAAGCTCGCCTACAGATTGGAGTTACCAAAGAAGATGTCGAGTGTGCACAATGTTTTTCATGTATCATATCTACGGAAGTATGTGCACGACTCGAGTACGGTGGTTTCTGCTGATAGCTGTGAAGACTTAGAAGTTGATCCAGTCGATAGAAGACCTCGTAAGCCGCTTCGTGTTGTTGAAACCGACACGAAACAGCTTAGGAGAAAGGTAGTTAAGTTGCTCAAGATACAATGGAGTGAAGATGATAACGACTGTACGTGGGAGGTGGAAGAGAGGATGAAGGCAGCTCATCCTGAACTCTTCAAGGTATGGCCCTAAAGTGTCGTCTCATCTCACGATATTGTAACTTGTTCTAAGTCTTAGAATTCTGTACGCTAAGCTAGAATTGGATGCATGGTTTGTTGATTGCTATGAATGGTAGGCGTACAGAATAGTCTTTGATTGCTTTGTTTGCTTGGAATTTCGGGGGCGAAATTCCTAAGGGGGAGAGAATGTAACGACCCGTATTTCTCACGGATCGAAAAGTTAGTCAAATCTGGAATTTTTGCATTTTAAAGTCATTTCAGATTTTTTTAGGCAAATTTGTCTAAGTCCTAGGTCGTACGCGACCTAAGGGTTGTTGGCAACTTAGAGAAGGTCTGCGACTTAAGAAATGTTGTGAGCGACCTAAGTTTTGTTAAGTGTTAGGTCGGCTGGGAAAGTTAGCGACCTAGTAGTTGCCGAGTTAGCGACCTAGTGGTTGCCGAGTTAGCGACCTAGTGGTTCTGAGTTAGCGACCTAGTGGTTCTGAGTTAGCGACCTAGTGGTTCTGAGTTAGCGACCTAAGGAGTTAGCAAGTTGGCGACCTAAGGAGTTAACAAGTTGGCGACCTTAGGAGTTAGGCTATCTGTTAGGTCGTATGTTGTGTTAGGTCGCGTAGATTGCTAAGTTGTTAGGTCGCTAGGATAGTTCAAGTGTTAGGTCGCGTGTTGTTTTAGGTCGACTTGTGTTAGGTCGCAACCCAACTGAGTCTTAGGTAGTTAGGTCGTTAGGTTGTTAGGTCGCTGGGTTTCCTAAGTGTTAGGTCGCAAAGGAGTTAAGTCGTACATCTGTTAGGTCGCGTAGATTGCTAAGTTGTTAGGTCGCTAGAATAGTTTGTGTTAGGTCGCGTAGATCTATCTGTTAGGTCGGAGAAGCTTAGGTCGGAGAGTCTTAGGTCGGAAACGACCTAGGGAGATAGCCAGATTTCGACTTAAGGACAGATTTCAGCTATAAATAGGAGGGGTTGTTCTCACTTTTTGGGATCCGGATTTTTGAAGCGACGAAGTGCTGCCATTTTGAGAGCTCGACTTCTACACTTCTTCACTTCTTTTCTCCACTTTAATCTAGTGCTTCCATCCATCCTAATCAAAGATCAAGATTGAAGATTCAAGAGCTTAGATTGAAGATCTTCATCTTTTCAAGAGAGATTTCTTCATTTGAAGCGGATTTGTGATAGATCTAGCTTAGTTCTTCGCTGTCCAGATCTGAAGTTGATATCTTTTGGATTGTTTAGGTGATTTGGTGAGTGGTGATTATCTCTCACACGGATCCAAAGGAGTAGATCGGATTGTTGGCTCGATTTGGTGTTAAATTAGTGATTTCCATGCATTTTCTTCATCCTATGTGTAGATCCATATAGATCCATTGTTCATGATGATGTTACATCCATTTTATCATATGTTAACCTATGCAAGTTCATTCATCAAGTTTGTAGAGATATAATCCATGTTTTCATGCTTATTGGACTTTCAACTCTTTAATTACGAAAATGCCATTATTGTTATAACTGTCTACTTAGATCATATTTGAATGCTTGATTACTTGGATTGATGTTTGATTTGATTGATTGTTATGAACTAGATGATTGATGATTAGATTAGATCGAAGATAATTCAAAAGCTAAGGGAAAGGCTCTTGAATTGGAAAAGCTGCTCGTGGCATATGTAGCGGGATGATGAAGCTCTTATGCATAGATTCGATGATGCGATGATGAGATGAGGCTTTGCGAGGATGTAATGAAGCGAGGCATCATATGATGAAGACTTGGTCTAATCCAGACGGGATCATTCCAAGCATGTTGATAACTCGGTGATATGATTCGAGTTGAAGATAACGAATGGATATGAGAATAGTCGTCGAGGAGGATGACTAGGAGGCTTGGATAGCATCGTTGTTGAAGGTTCTAGCATGCTCTAAGCAAGAGTACGTTTGGGCAGATTCGATAGTCCCAACGGCCAACTGTTGATGGTCGAGTACTCTGGGCAGATTCGATAGTCCTAGGCACGGGCTGCGACGACGTGCGGGAGTTATGTCTAGAACCGGGGTTTCCATTAGCCCTTGACGGACGGCTGAAAGAATGTGCCGGTCATTCAATTAACGGTGATATCGAGGCAATGATAACAGTGATAGCCAGAGTCATGGATGTTTGGTTGTATCGTCATTCGGACTCAAGAGCGGTATTTTCTGGGTGCTTATCTGATTTAGGCCTTGGTACTTGGAAAACATCGCCCTTGACTCGAGTGATAGTAGTTTTACTTTAAATTGTATGCTCTGTTATGTTTGCTTCTACTTAGTGTGTGTCTGGGGGCTATCACTGTAGAATGAGGTTGGAGTGGGAGGGTTGTATTCCTATTCCTTTTCCTTTATGCTCTTTTGGTATGTTGTTAGTTAATTTACTGCTCACTAAGACTGTTGTCTGACTCAAGGCTTTATGTTTTTAATTCTTATTGCCTTGGGCTGTTCGTCCATTTTGGGACGGGCAGACTAGGTAGCAGGTGACAGGTGCTGTTCTCTTTTCACAATGCTGATATCGAAGACGAGCTGGAGGGTTGCATATTATCTTCTTATTATATGTACTGGATGTTCCGCTGTTTTGTTTTCTCTGAGAGATATGTAGCAAGGCTGGATGTATTGACTATATGAATGCTTGTATTCAACTATTATGGAGTTTTATAAGATGTCATTTTGTTCTGTAAAGCTTCACTATACATATGTTCTATTGTATTTTGTCCATGCGCTGTGAGTAATACGATAGATTCTGTTGTTTTAGTCTTACCTTGACAATCGTCCATGGTCGCCTGGCACACTTTACAGCGCACTATCTATAGATTCAGTGCAGGGGTCATGGGCGGTCGTCACATTTGGTATCAGAGCATTGGTTAATCGATTTTACCCAACGCTCGCTGTCGTAACTACGTATGAGAGACGTAATTGTATTTTGATGGATGATTACTATATATAATATAGTAGCTTAGTAGAGTTTGAGTCCTTTATGCAGTTGTTTCTCTAGATGTTCTAATCATTCCTTTTTATAGATATTGAGAATGAGTCGAAGGGGAAGACCAGCTGCTAGGGGAGGTCGTGCTACTGAAGAGACTGCTGATTATGCAGCCATGTTCGAAGCTATGATGACTTCGATCATGAGAAGGATACCAGTTCCGGGGGCGGCAGTTGATGTTGGAGTTCAAGTCCAAACTCCGAAACCAGTGGATTTTGCTAAGTTGTGCAAGGATTATACTGCTCTTGGAGGGAAGGTTTTCTTGGGAACAGAATCAACTATCGAAGTCCAGAGATGGATAGATGCTTGTAGAAGGATCTTTGGTGATTTGGGAATTGATGATGCAACTAAGAGGAAGTTGGCATCGAGGCAGCTTCAAGGGAGAGCTTCTGATTGGTGGAACTCTATTACCATCACTACTCCGGAAGAAGAAATTACTTGGGAGCAATTCCAAGTCAGATTTGAAGCTAAGTTCATTTCTACAGCTCAGAAGTCTGTTCTGTTCAAGAAGTTTGTAGAGCTCAAGCAGGGTGGAAGATCTGTTCTTGAGTATGTTTCTGAGTTTGAAGCTTTGTCCAAGTATGCCCGGTCATATATTGAATCTGCTTATCAGAAGAATGAGAAGTTTGTGACCGGCTTGGATAGTTATCTTGGGAGGCAGTTGGTGGATCATTTGGACGATTCATTTGAGAAGCTTGTAGAGAAAGCTCTTAGGCATGAGAGTCTGTTTCCTAAGGAAGGACCTGTTGTTGCTGTTACCAAGGGAGAATCTAAACCACAGCAGGGTGGAAACCAGAAGAGGAAGCAGCAGCAGCAGAAGGGTAAGGACGGCCAGAAGAAGCCGAAAGGCGAGGTGACTTGCTACAATTGTCAGCAGAAGGGCCATTTCTCTAAGGATTGTAAGAATCCGAAGGTACCGATGAAGTGTCACAACTGTGACAAGCCGGGACATTTCAGGAAGAATTGTCCAGAACCAAGGAAGGACAGGCAGATTGTGCAAGCCTATGCTTTAGGAGCTGTTCCGTCGTCTTCGAAAGCTCCTACTGCTGAAGAGAAGGGAAAAAGTGTGGTTGTTCAAGGTACTCTTTTCCTATGTGGTGTTCCAGTTAGAGTTCTGTTTGATACTGGAGCGTCGCATTCGTTTGTTTGTAATGAACTAGTAGGCCGGTTAGGTTTGGAACCGGATATTGTTGATAGGCCATTGGTTGTGACTAATCCAGTTGGGGGTTCGTCTTGTTTGTGTATGTTATGCCGTGGTCTAGTTGTGTCGAGTCATGGTTGCTCTTTTGTTTGTGATTGCTTTGTTCTGAACTTTGCGGGGTTCGGAATTATCTTGGGTATGGACTGGCTTAGGAAGTATGCGGCTAAAGTTGATTGCGAAAGGTTGGAAGTGACAGTCGAGAATGTGGAGGGGCGAAAGATTGTGATACGATGTAAGCATGAAGAAGGCGTCTTCATGAGCTTCATGTATTCGCTAGTTGTTCCACGGGATGGACTGTCTTTAGTACCAATCGCAAATGGATTCGAGGATGTCTTTGACGAAGTCAAAGGGTTGCCGCCGCATAGAGAGATCGAGTTTCGTATAGATCTAGTTGAAGGAGCCAGACCTGTTGTGATGCCTCTTAGGCGGATGGCGCCTAAGGAACAGCAGGAGTTGAGGGAGCAAGTTGATGACCTTTTACAGAAAGGATTCATTCGGCGTAGTGTGTCCGAGTGGGGTGCACCAGTTGTGTTTGCAACCAAGGCAGATGGGTCGTTGAGATTGTGTGTGGATTATCGTGAGCTGAATAAAGTGACTAAGAAGAACAAGTATCCATTGCCGAGGATAGACGACTTGTTTGATCAGCTTCACGAAGCTAAGGTGTTTTCTCAGATGGATTTGGCAACGGGATTTCACCAGTTGAGAGTGGCTAAGGATAGTGTGCCGAAGACTGCTTTTAGGACACCATCCGGTTTCTTTGAGTGGCTGGTAATGCCGTTTGGATTGACTAACGCGCCAGCATATTTTGTGGATCTTATGAATAGAGTGTTCAGAGATCAGTTGAACAAGTTCGTACTTGTGTTCGTGGATGATATTCTGATTTATTCCAGAACGGAAGAAGAGCACAAGACGCACTTGCGTATTGTTTTGGAAATCTTACGGAAACATCAGCTGAAGGCTAAGTTTTCGAAGTGTCACTTCTGGAAGAGTGAAGTGAGATTCTTAGGCCATGTGATTTCTGGAAATGGAATAGCGGTTGATCCCGCTAAGGTGGCAGCAATCCAAGATTGGGTTAGACCTAAGAATGCGTCTGATGTGAGAAGTTTTCTTGGATTAGCAGGATATTATCGACGGTTTATTAAAGACTTCTCCAAGATAGCTGCACCGTTAACAGGATTGACGAAGAAGAACCAAGTGTTCTGTTGGGATGCTAAGTGTGAGCAAGCTTTCGGAATCCTGAAAGAGAGATTGACGAGTGCTCCTGTTTTGACTATTCCAAGTGGGAATGATGAGATGGTGGTTTACACCGACGCGTGTGGTACTGGACTTGGGGCAGTGCTGATGCAGAAGGATAAAGTTGTTGCGTATGCCAGTCGACAACTGAAGCTGCATGAAAGGAATTACCCAACTCATGATTTGGAGTTAGCGGCGATTGTATTTGCTCTGAAGATGTGGAGGCATTATCTGTTGGGAGTTCGATTCGAGTTGTTTACAGATCATAAGTCGTTGAAGTATCTTTTCTCCCAGAAGGATTTGAATCTTCGGCAGCAACGTTGGCTAGAGTTTTTGGCATCGTATGATTTTGGAATAGCTTATACTCCGGGAAAAGGTAACGCAGTGGCAGATGCGTTAAGTCGAAGACATGCAGAATTGGGAGCCATGTTTTCTGAATGGAAGAGTCTCGAGTATTTAGCTGGATTTGACTTCAGGCCTAGATGTGAATTGGAACCTGAGATGTTGGCAAACTTATCGATAAGACCCACTCTTGTGGAAAGGATTGGCGAGGGCCAAAAGCGAGATGATAAGCTTGTCAAGATTATCCGTGGATTGGAATCTGGATTGGATCCAGAAAAGGATAAAGGATTCGAGGTCGATAGAGAAGGTTGGCTTCGAAAGCAAGGACGACTAGTTGTTCCCGATATAGATGAATTGAGGAGTGAAGTTCTGAAGGAAAGTCATCACTCGAAGCTGACAATTCATCCAGGAGGAAACAAGATGTATCGGGATATGAAGAGAACCTACTACTGGGAAGGCATGAAGAAGGATGTTGGAGATTTCATTTCCAAGTGTATGAATTGCCAGTTGGTTAAAGCCGAACAGAAGAAGCCAAGTGGATTGCTTCAGCCCTTAGAAGTTCCTACATGGAAGTGGGAACAAGTGTCGATGGATTTTATTGATGGATTGCCTAGAACCAGAACGGGAAATGAAGGAATTTGGGTCATTGTGGATCGTCTGACAAAGAGTGCACGATTCATTCCTGTTCGATCGACTAGGACCGCATCAAAGTTGGCTGAGTTGTATGTTAAGTGGATAGTTCGTTTCCATGGTATTCCGAGGAGTATAGTGAGCGATCGAGATCCATTGTTCACTAGTGGATTTTGGAAGAGCTTCCAGGAAGTTTTGGGAACCGAGTTGTGTTTGAGTACAGCTTATCATCCCCAAACAGATGGTCAGACCGAGAGAGTCAACCGAGTTTTGGAAGATCTCCTCAGAGCTTGTGTTTTGGATTTCGGAGGATCATGGGAAGATCACCTTCATTTGGTGGAGTTTGCGTACAACAACAGTTACCAGTCAAGCATTGGTATGGCACCGTATGAGGCATTGTATGGAAGACCGTGTAACTCTCCGACATGTTGGTTGGAAACTGGGGAAAAGTTGATGCTTGGGCCAGAGATGATTCGTCAGACTTCAGATTTTATAGAGATCATTCGGCAACGAATGAAGGCAGCCCAAGATCGTCAGAAGAGTTATGCTGATAAACGTCGTAAGGATTTGGAGTTCGACATAGGTGAAATGGTTTTTGTGAAGATTTCTCCACTGAAGAATGTTATCCGATTCGGGAAGAAAGGAAAATTGACTCCGAGATTTGTTGGACCATTCCCGATCATCGAGCGAATTGGAAAGCTCGCCTACAGATTGGAGTTACCAAAGAAGATGTCGAGTGTGCACAATGTTTTTCATGTATCATATCTACGGAAGTATGTGCACGACTCGAGTACGGTGGTTTCTGCTGATAGCTGTGAAGACTTAGAAGTTGATCCAGTCGATAGAAGACCTCGTAAGCCGCTTCGTGTTGTTGAAACCGACACGAAACAGCTTAGGAGAAAGGTAGTTAAGTTGCTCAAGATACAATGGAGTGAAGATGATAACGACTGTACGTGGGAGGTGGAAGAGAGGATGAAGGCAGCTCATCCTGAACTCTTCAAGGTATGGCCCTAAAGTGTCGTCTCATCTCACGATATTGTAACTTGTTCTAAGTCTTAGAATTCTGTACGCTAAGCTAGAATTGGATGCATGGTTTGTTGATTGCTATGAATGGTAGGCGTACAGAATAGTCTTTGATTGCTTTGTTTGCTTGGAATTTCGGGGGCGAAATTCCTAAGGGGGAGAGAATGTAACGACCCGTATTTCTCACGGATCGAAAAGTTAGTCAAATCTGGAATTTTTGCATTTTAAAGTCATTTCAGATTTTTTTAGGCAAATTTGTCTAAGTCCTAGGTCGTACGCGACCTAAGGGTTGTTGGCAACTTAGAGAAGGTCTGCGACTTAAGAAATGTTGTGAGCGACCTAAGTTTTGTTAAGTGTTAGGTCGGCTGGGAAAGTTAGCGACCTAGTAGTTGCCGAGTTAGCGACCTAGTGGTTGCCGAGTTAGCGACCTAGTGGTTCTGAGTTAGCGACCTAGTGGTTCTGAGTTAGCGACCTAGTGGTTCTGAGTTAGCGACCTAAGGAGTTAGCAAGTTGGCGACCTAAGGAGTTAACAAGTTGGCGACCTTAGGAGTTAGGCTATCTGTTAGGTCGTATGTTGTGTTAGGTCGCGTAGATTGCTAAGTTGTTAGGTCGCTAGGATAGTTCAAGTGTTAGGTCGCGTGTTGTTTTAGGTCGACTTGTGTTAGGTCGCAACCCAACTGAGTCTTAGGTAGTTAGGTCGTTAGGTTGTTAGGTCGCTGGGTTTCCTAAGTGTTAGGTCGCAAAGGAGTTAAGTCGTACATCTGTTAGGTCGCGTAGATTGCTAAGTTGTTAGGTCGCTAGAATAGTTTGTGTTAGGTCGCGTAGATCTATCTGTTAGGTCGGAGAAGCTTAGGTCGGAGAGTCTTAGGTCGGAAACGACCTAGGGAGATAGCCAGATTTCGACTTAAGGACAGATTTCAGCTATAAATAGGAGGGGTTGTTCTCACTTTTTGGGATCCGGATTTTTGAAGCGACGAAGTGCTGCCATTTTGAGAGCTCGACTTCTACACTTCTTCACTTCTTTTCTCCACTTTAATCTAGTGCTTCCATCCATCCTAATCAAAGATCAAGATTGAAGATTCAAGAGCTTAGATTGAAGATCTTCATCTTTTCAAGAGAGATTTCTTCATTTGAAGCGGATTTGTGATAGATCTAGCTTAGTTCTTCGCTGTCCAGATCTGAAGTTGATATCTTTTGGATTGTTTAGGTGATTTGGTGAGTGGTGATTATCTCTCACACGGATCCAAAGGAGTAGATCGGATTGTTGGCTCGATTTGGTGTTAAATTAGTGATTTCCATGCATTTTCTTCATCCTATGTGTAGATCCATATAGATCCATTGTTCATGATGATGTTACATCCATTTTATCATATGTTAACCTATGCAAGTTCATTCATCAAGTTTGTAGAGATATAATCCATGTTTTCATGCTTATTGGACTTTCAACTCTTTAATTACGAAAATGCCATTATTGTTATAACTGTCTACTTAGATCATATTTGAATGCTTGATTACTTGGATTGATGTTTGATTTGATTGATTGTTATGAACTAGATGATTGATGATTAGATTAGATCGAAGATAATTCAAAAGCTAAGGGAAAGGCTCTTGAATTGGAAAAGCTGCTCGTGGCATATGTAGCGGGATGATGAAGCTCTTATGCATAGATTCGATGATGCGATGATGAGATGAGGCTTTGCGAGGATGTAATGAAGCGAGGCATCATATGATGAAGACTTGGTCTAATCCAGACGGGATCATTCCAAGCATGTTGATAACTCGGTGATATGATTCGAGTTGAAGATAACGAATGGATATGAGAATAGTCGTCGAGGAGGATGACTAGGAGGCTTGGATAGCATCGTTGTTGAAGGTTCTAGCATGCTCTAAGCAAGAGTACGTTTGGGCAGATTCGATAGTCCCAACGGCCAACTGTTGATGGTCGAGTACTCTGGGCAGATTCGATAGTCCTAGGCACGGGCTGCGACGACGTGCGGGAGTTATGTCTAGAACCGGGGTTTCCATTAGCCCTTGACGGACGGCTGAAAGAATGTGCCGGTCATTCAATTAACGGTGATATCGAGGCAATGATAACAGTGATAGCCAGAGTCATGGATGTTTGGTTGTATCGTCATTCGGACTCAAGAGCGGTATTTTCTGGGTGCTTATCTGATTTAGGCCTTGGTACTTGGAAAACATCGCCCTTGACTCGAGTGATAGTAGTTTTACTTTAAATTGTATGCTCTGTTATGTTTGCTTCTACTTAGTGTGTGTCTGGGGGCTATCACTGTAGAATGAGGTTGGAGTGGGAGGGTTGTATTCCTATTCCTTTTCCTTTATGCTCTTTTGGTATGTTGTTAGTTAATTTACTGCTCACTAAGACTGTTGTCTGACTCAAGGCTTTATGTTTTTAATTCTTATTGCCTTGGGCTGTTCGTCCATTTTGGGACGGGCAGACTAGGTAGCAGGTGACAGGTGCTGTTCTCTTTTCACAATGCTGATATCGAAGACGAGCTGGAGGGTTGCATATTATCTTCTTATTATATGTACTGGATGTTCCGCTGTTTTGTTTTCTCTGAGAGATATGTAGCAAGGCTGGATGTATTGACTATATGAATGCTTGTATTCAACTATTATGGAGTTTTATAAGATGTCATTTTGTTCTGTAAAGCTTCACTATACATATGTTCTATTGTATTTTGTCCATGCGCTGTGAGTAATACGATAGATTCTGTTGTTTTAGTCTTACCTTGACAATCGTCCATGGTCGCCTGGCACACTTTACAGCGCACTATCTATAGATTCAGTGCAGGGGTCATGGGCGGTCGTCACACTTCTCCCCTTTATGCTTCACGACATAGAATCCCGCTAATTCTTCTTCATCTAGTAGTGTTGTACCAGCTGCATGTCATCTGCTTGAACATCGAATGGGGCTTGCGTTTCATGATAAACAAGCAACAAATAAATAAACAATATAAGTAAAACAATAAATAAGTGACAAACAAATTGAGAATAGAAAATAGAAGATTATACTTACAATGAAACCCTGCCATATACACTCCATGACGTGGGAAGGGATATTATCCCTCTTGGGCCAACAAGTTGTCCTCCTACACTTATACAAATATCTAAAAACTGATAGGACTACAACTGACGGCTGTAGGTCGAACCTCCTATGTTAAATATGATACAGATTACTATATCGTACACAAAATATTTATGATGCTAAAAAAATTTTAATACTTACCCCTCCGCTCTAGACACAAGATACACAACGGGACGTTGTGGCGGCTGTGATGGACCGCTGCCATCGCCTCCGGATGAACGAGATGAGCTCCTCCTTTTGGACGACATGATACCTATCACAGAGACATCATTTTATAACAAAATAATAGCATGATGATGACATATATTATATAATAATGACATAAATAACATAAAGTACATAAATTACAAAATATACCCGATTCAGATTGGCTCTCATATTCCGACGATAAGCAGAATATATCATTTTTAACATAAATTGCTAAATAAATGACATAAATGATATAAATGACGTGAATGACATAAATGAAATAAATTACGTAAATGACAATAAGCAGGTTTGGTTTTATAAATGACATAAATTACATAAGTTGCAAAATAATTGTTATCAATTACATAAATTGCATAATACATCAGAATTCAACATAATATTTTTATCAATCCTCATCGTCTTCTAATTCAGACTCGGTCTCATATTCAACATTATTTTCCTCTTTACTCTCAAATGCTTCTACCAAAACGTTTGATTCATCGTTTAGAGGTCCAAAATCAGTACGATCTTCTATTATTATTATTATTTCATTGCTTTGATCAAGATCTACCTGATAAGCTTGTTCGTTTGGAATATTCTTTCCATCAAACATAAATCTTGCATTTGTTTTAAAAACTGCTGATCAATCTGCTTTATCTCTTTTTAGAGAATGATAAAGAGCCTAATAAACCTACAATGCTTATTTGGCTAGTACAAAAGAATCGTACTTGTGATAATACGATGTGTGCTTTATTTCAATAAGATTATAATCCTTATGCACATTAATTCCAGAACCTGAAAAATTGCTGAACCAGTTACATCTAAACAGAAAAACATGCTCCGTGAGTCATCAGAAATATGTCAGTTGCAAAATTTGGATTAAAACGCCTTAAAAATCATTATGTGATTTTCTGGATCATTACCACCTTTAACAAACACACTTGTATTATTAGTTAATTTTTCAGCACTGTATTCTTTGGTGTTAAATTTATACCCATTGATGGAATATATTGGATATGTCTTGACATTTCTTGTTGGTCCCAATGCAAGATGTTTCAATCCTTCGTCGACCATACAATTTCGTGGTTCATAAACGTACTTTGAAAATCAATCAGAAAATTCTTTACTGAGATCTCCACGTGGATGTTCTCTTTCACGAATACTGCATATATAAAAAAATATTGCATTAAATTCTACATGCGCGTGCATTATTGAAACGAATAAATCAAGAATTATTATTCCATATTATCTAACAAATTTTGCAACCTCGGCACAATTAAGAAGAATACAAGTGTGTGCTACGTGAATCTCTCTATCGTCTAACCATACGTCTAGACATTTTTTAGAAGGTCGACCATGTTGTTTAAAAATAGATAACATTGTTTGAAAGGACTCTTGTTCGTCGCCTTAATCATTACGTGGAACACTTTCAAATGATATGTTCAAATGGTCATTGAAATGGTGAGTGAGAAAAAGAACGAAGCTTCTTCTTCAATGTATGATTTACAGATCAAACTTTCAACTTGTGCTTTTTGCCTCACTTTTTCCTTCAGATGATTTAAGTATCTGTGAAAAATTAATTTACACTAACTTTAACTTCCGAATGTAATTAAATTAATATGTAACATATTTTATACCTCTCGAATGGATACATCCATCCATATTGCACATGACCTCAAAGTCGTGCTTTAGATGGGAATAAAACCCGGTGTTTTGTTCTAAAGTTTTTCTTGGAAAGAAATTTGATATGAACCATTTATATTGAATTTTTTTTATGTATACTATGTAAGGTGCCCGAGTGGTAGTGGCATAGCCAGGAATAAATGTTGGAACTTTTTAGGTTTTCCCTTTTTGGGCAAAGTGCGTTTAATAAATTACTGAAATTTGTTAAAATATTTTATGGACACATATAGCATATGCATTAGGATTGTATGGTATGTGCATCATATTATGTCATTTGGTAGTTTTCATTTGTTAAAATGAAATATATTTTTTGACGATTTTGGACAATTGGAAACTTCCGAATCGAATAGAATTTAAAGCTAAGTGTTTTGTAAAAATATAAAGATGATTTTATAATGCTTGAATTTGAGAAGTTAGTAAGTTAAAACAAGTATTAATCTGTTGATCATCTTTGTTAAGTAAAATGAATTTGATGTTTTGTATACACTCTTGGGATGTCATAGAGTATTATACGAATATAAACTTAAGTTATAACCATATATAGACTATGAAGTTATGTTTTATGAAATGTTGCATAAATGAATTTAGTATTGAATGACATACTATTTGGATAAAAGAATGTGATAAAAGATATTGTGGTAGTTAAGAAACCAACAGGATAAGTACGTAAACTGTACGTAGATCATTTTATTTGCATGGCTAATCTTGATCCAATATTCAAGTACATAATTTCGAGGTGGTTTACATTGGTCCGAACAAGTATTTTACACCCAATTATTGATGGCAAACGCTTGATATGTATTCTTCATAAGATTCCAAAGTTTTCTATCATAGTATATGGTTATGTAAGGAGAATGGAGGTTTCTGATCAAGGAACCTAATGGTAATACGCACTAGAGAGGTCAAGTGATCTATACTATTCGGGTAGTGAAATTTATGTGATCGAGCAAGTGGTTAGAATTGATATTATGTACGAATGATCCATGTGCATCGTACAAACTTTAGTATTTGCATATTATGTTTTGATTCGCCAATGGAAAGTTTAGATGATAACTCTTCGATTTGTTATGAAGTAGCATGAATTGGCTACTAATTAATTATCTGAGGCTATTGAGCGTACGGTAGTGTATCGGGTTACTTATCATCCTTGTACGATAAGAGGATTTCGAACTTGAGCAAACCATGAGTTTTGTTTGCTTGTGATTGAATATTGCTAATTATTCTATGTGATTGTTTCTTTTGTTGCTCGTGTCGGAATTTTGAGGATGAAATATTCTAAGTGGGGAAGAATGCAACGACCTAGAATTTTGCACACTTCGTATTTAAAAATCTGAATTATTTTAACATTTGAATATTGGATTAAATGTTTTTAAAATGATTTAATAAGCTCTTCCCCCCCCTTTTAAGTGATAAGTAATGATAGCAAATTTGTTTTGAAAAAATGTTCATAAAAATAAACACTTTGAAAAAATATCGACTATGTGAGTGAAAATCGTTTTATCCATAAACAGCTTTTTAACCGTCAGAAGTTTCAAAGATTTTTTTAACATATGCTTATTTGCATAGGAGATTAAGACTTTTTGCCATTTGTGGAAATAAACTTTTTGGATGATGTCATGGGTGTTGTCATCAAAGATAATTAGGAAATGACATTTTGTGCTAGTACTTAATTTTAGGCAAAAGAAGAGAGGTGTAAAATTAACATATGAAATAGAGACACCGTTGTGACCTTTCATGGGTCATATAATTGCACATATATAATATGCATTAGAGTATATTTGGATATACTCACGGTCAATGCCATATTTAAATTGATCATTAATGACACTTAACAAATCATTAATCTAAAGAGAGAGAGAGAGATAGAGAAATGAAAGATTTCTCTCTCCAATTAATTTTATTTATTTCCTTAATTGATTGCACATGTATTAGAGAAGGAAAAAAACTATTTCCTTCTCAAATAATTTTTATAAGCAACTGCTACATACATAGGTATATTTGATACACCCGTTCATTTAAATTTATATAAAATTCAAACTCTTTCAAACTAATCAAATAAAATAAAAGATTTTATTTAAAGTACCTTTTTGATTGATCTAAAATCTTTCTAAACTTCATATGCCCAGTAAATCCAAATGGGAATTATTTTTAAAATTTACTCTTTAACTCTACTGTAGGCTAGCCCGGTTCCAACAACTTCATTGAGGATAGTGAATCCTATTAGAGGATCCGCAACTCTCAGCTTAGCGTGTAAGAATGTCGAACTTATCTTGTATGGTTTTCCATTTCTTGTCAATTTGTATGTGATTCAATTTTTTTATTTTGGAATGATCTTTTGTACGGAATGGCTTGATAAATACGAGGCTCACATATTGTGTCCAGAGAGAATTATCTATATTAAGCATCTTCACTCCAAAGATCGACTCTCGTTAGCACTCAAAGAGATCGATCCAAGTCAAGTAGTATCTTTATATCATGCTATAGAGTCTCATGAAGATAAAGAAATAACCAAAATTCATGTAGTTTGTGATTTTTCTAATGTGTTCGAATCTATCTCTAGATTGTCTTCTAAAAGGGCAATCGAATTCAAAATTGATTTTGTTCTAGATGATCATAATGCTGAATACTGATATTCGACCCGAATGTTGAATACTGAATGATGAATTATAAAAGGCTGTTTGTTTATATTTTTTATTCTGATTGAAACTAATGGAAATGACTATTTTGACTATATCATCCTTTATAATAATTGGTTTTTCACATATTAATTAATAAAATGAAAACTTTGAACTACAATTTTTTTTTTAAATCATGAAACTGGAAAAATGGAAATACTTGGTTTTTTTAAGAAAATTGAATAATGGATAATTGTTTGATTTTTATTAATTTTGGAAGATTTGATTCTAAATTGTTATATTTCAAAGTTTTGATTCCCAAAAAAGTTAATATTCATGGATTAAATTTCCATAAATTTAATTAAAAATAATTAGAAAAATAGTTATCAAAATTCTATTTGGAAATGTGTGATTTTGAATCTTTTTTTAAACTTTGAACCTTATTTGATTTGGTTTCTTTTTTTATTTTTTGTAATAAGAATCTGAATCTGGTACAGTAATCGAAAGCATAACTCAAAAAGTTTAAAATTGAGTTAAATGGATTTTTAACATGTTTATTGTAAATATTTTTTATTTTAAAATTTTTGAATTATAGTAATTTTATGATGATGTAAAATATGTAACTAAGGCTATATATAGAAGAAATTATCATTAAGCGTTCAAAATAAAAAAATATGAAAATGCGTAACACTTTCTCACCAAATAAGGGTTTTAGGCCACTTATTCAAAGAAAATAGCTTCAAATTCTCATCAGTCAATATGTGATCAGTGAATGATCACTTGTTGTAAACAAAGAATACCCTAGTATATTTTACGTTTAAAAAAGAAATTTATTTATTCCTATACAGATTTCAGATTCTTGTTTTAGGTATCCATACCTAAAAAATGGAATGATTCTTACTTTCTCTTTTTTCCCAAGCTCAAATTCCAACATTTTGAGCATGTGGAACGAAATAAAAGTAGGAATCACTTTGATAAGTGTTAAAGCCCTGTCGTAGTATCTTCAGGCGGTGTTGTTGAAGTCATGTTCGATTGTCTATGTGCTATATGTAAATTCATTTTTCAAGATGAAGTGAGGGTATTGATAGTGAAATTTCTAAGAGGTGCTTAAAAACTGGATGTAGGAGATGTGCTCTGAAGCAATATGAATTGATCATATGATCTAGTATATTATTTCCGCTGCATTTATTGATATACTCTTCGGTTATATACATTTGACTCGAGCATAGCGATTAACAAATGGTATCAGAGTCTGGAATTCTATCGATCCTAACAACATCCTAGAACAATGGTCAGAACAAAATTCGGTCGTGGCACTTTCAATAAGAAAAAGAGCATAGCTATTCTAAAGCGGTTACAAGCTACAATACAGTTCTTTGAATCAATTATCTAATCATTATGACAGATTATCTAATAAATATGAAAAAGCACCCGGATTTGTTATATTAGAAAAAATAAAAGCTTATGAAAAGAACACACTGGAACTAAACAATAAATATTCTGAATTTAAAAAATAAAATTTTGATACTTGATGATTTTTTAAATGAGAAAGACTTAGAAGTTAGAGATTTGAAAAATCAAGATGATAAATTACAATATTTATTAAATAATTTAGATACTTAAATTATGTCTCTTAAAAAGGAGAACTGTGCTTTAAAATATGAGAAATTTAAACTAATTAAAGAAAATGATATTTTTAAAAATAGCAACGAATTTTTGAAAAGGAAATCGTGATTATAAAATTAAATTTAATGAGCTTAGTGGAAAAAGCACAAAATTTAACAAAGGTTAAAATGGTTTATATTTTAATGTTATCGAATTTTATACTTTTTAATAATAAGAGTGGTTTAGGATATCAGTTTGTTTGCAGAAACTTGTTAAAATAGTACACGTGGCAGGAATTATATGTCTGCGAAAACGTGTTGAAATAGTACACGTAGCAGAACGAGGGTATACTAATATTTCATCCATATCAGTTTGCATAGATGTTTAGGTAAGTGATTTTATTTACTAAAAATGATACAGTTGAAATGTTATGATAAATAGACCGAAAGAAAGGTAAATTTACCCTTTAAATTAACACCGTAGGAGCATACTATAGACGTTTTATTGACATATTAGTACCATGTAGTTATATCTATTTTTGAGGTGATAGATATATCACACATATCAGACTATTGTTCGACTCGAGGCTCTAAGCTTTGTTTATTATTATTTCAGATACTCTTAAATGAGTAGATTAGAGATAACAGGTTTGAATAGCGCATGGAGTTGTGCGGATGACAAGTAGGAGGCTGTCCTTTCATAGATCTATATTTTGGAGCTTACTATAACTTAAGTTCTGATGTGCAGTACTAAGGAGTTGTGTCAGTACTTAGCAGTATTAGAGACGGTTATTGAAGTTCATTTGGATATTGGGATGTATAAACTCTATTTTTTCCCTGTTTTCTATGGTCTTGTGAATTTGTGCACTCTGATGTTCTTATTTACGATTCATTTAATTATATGTTGTCTCGCCAATTTTGAATCTATGTTGATTTTATATTTCATCATATGTGCTGTGAGATATACGACATATTTTGCCTTAGAGTTTCAATTACATTACCCCTTGGCCACCGCTCTATATTGGTCGGGTACAACTAAAATGCACTTTGCAGCTGTATTGGATACCGAAGGTATAGGGCGGTCGTCACACTTGACTTTTTGCTTACAAGAGGGTTTTAACGTCTATTAAAAGAGCATAAAACTAGCAATGATATGTCTTGAATGTCGAAAATTCAATACTTGTACAAGTGCACATAATCCTCTATTTATAGCTGTAGAAGTCATGCCTTTAAGAGCTAAGACAGATGCCTTGGATGCTAAGTTTTGTCGCAGCCATCGATTGCAATTTGCGATCCAGATGCGGTCAGCTCGGATTTTGCATGGAGGGAATGGTCCAAAAGAATGCTAGTTGCAGAGCCGTATTACGACATGATTAAGTCAATGGACTAGTTGGCACGGGGAGTTTGTTGTACAATGGCGCTTTACCTTAGTAGCATGAAGTACAAATTGTGATTGTGGTGTAGTGGCGCTTTTGTTAGCCGAACATTGCAGTTGTCAAAATGATGTTTTTGTCATAGGAATAATATTTATTGCCTCTTTTTGCAGAAGTGACCACGAGCTTTTGCTAAAAGCCCTCTTACTTATGAAGAAACGAGGCGGACGTAGGAGTTGGTTGGTAAGAAATCTTAACGAACATGGATAGTTATGGACATGACCTAGGAAGATTTGGGAGTTGGTCTTCCACGATTTACTGGGAGGGTGACAGACAGGGTGAGGAGATGCTTCTAAAGGAGTCCGAAGGTGCTGCCCGCAAGGCTCGAGTCCACCATTCTTCTTGGGGTAATGCCGAATAAGGTGATGAGATAGATGGGCCTTGTGGGTGAGGATTTATTTGCCGAATAAGCGTTGGACTGGAAGATATCTTAATTGACATATATGCTATGGGATACTTGCTGTTGGGTTTTGGACATGATGGGAACGTTTATGTTTTTGCGAGAAAAAATAACAACAATAAGATATTCTCAGAAAATAGTGAGTGGGTAATGATATTTTAAAATTTAATAAGCTATATGAAACATGTGTTTGAAAAATATCATGCTTTTTCAATAAATATTTTGCATCAATCTAAATAATTTAATATTAAATTAACCAAACAAATAATTAGTTAAATAATTTACTATTGATGACCAAATCAAACCCAAATATCACGATATTTTTTATTTAAGGTTTATAGACAGTGAATTTTATAGTTTTAATTAAAAATTCAAAATGCAAAGCATTTCAAAATCATTATCTTATGATGATCACAATGTTTAGAACCCGATTTACTCAAAAGAGAACTCAAATTTAACTCCAGTATAATATTTTATAAGTTAATAAACTCCACTCACTTAGGTATTCTACACAACAAGTGGTATATTTAAACAATAAAATCATATTGAATGTCCCACAACACTCGTTACTACTAAACTATTTAATTACATTCCTTGTTTCATAGAAAGAATAATTTGCATGAAAACGGTAATTCAAAAGTCAATAGAATTGTTGCTTGGAGCTTACAGGCTCCAGCCAGCAGCAACAGTCAACCGTCATGTTCCACCGGTCAACCGTTTTTTTTCTAAATGCTAACAGTTAATTCAATGTACAACAAAAATGAAATGCAAAATTTGGTAGAATCCAACGGCCACGTACTACTGATCAAAGAGGCAAAGAGAGAAGGAAAAAACATAAAAAATAATACATGCTGGATAAGGAATTCTCACTGCATAGTCCATGCATGAACTGCATTTTATTATTTAGCTCAACTATTACATAAAAGAAAATGAGATTCGTCTTCAAAGTTTAAGACGTAAATAGTGATACATCTCCAAAACTGTAGCTTGTAGGTTAGTTTTAGCAGATTAAAAAAAATGTACAAATTTGCCAACCACAGACATAAGGTTATGAATATAGATGTTGGAATCTCATCAGGTTATGAATATAGATATTGGAATCTCAAACAACAAACAAACATAGTAGCACTCGAAGCTCTAGAAAAAATAAAAAATAAAATCACCAGAAACTCTTAAGGTATTTCTATGTTTCATTCATTTGAAGCACACTATCCAACAGTTCATAAATGCGAAGAACATAGAAAATTTTGTTTTAAATATCAGCTTTGCAGGAAACATTCCAAGTTCCATGGATTTCAGCTCTAAGCTTCAAAGGATTCCAGCTCTCAAACTCAAGGACATGGAAAGCAAGTTCTATTAGATCTCTAGTTGTCTGCACCTTCAAAGGAGCTAGTTTGCATCCCTAAAAAAGAATGCTCTTCTGGTGAATCCTGCTCTGGAATTTGAAATGTTCGGGTTGATCATTGAATCTCTTTGACATCATCACTGTTTACTTTCACACAGATTCATCATCAGTGCTTTTCTGTTATAGAGAATTTTGTGTTGCGATGAGCCTTAATAATGCAACTATTCACCAATAATCTCATTTGCAGGTTACAGTGGAGGAGTCAGAAGAGGCAGAAGTTGATGAATGTGAAGTCATAATATCTTCCGTGTAAATATCCTTGTAAACGCAAGCTTAATTTTGAAAAGTTGAACAAAGACGGAAGAGAATCTTTTTTTTATTAAAGGAAATTTTAACGATTGATAGAAGAAAAATCAAAAGTAGAAAATATATCATACTTTCCTAAGTACCAAAGCTTAATTTAGGAAAGAGATTTTGAATTATAACTATAAATTCACAGATTTACGCAAGGTAGATTGATAAAAAAACATAACAATCAAAAAACATGAAAAATGACATCTTCGTTGGTGAAAACGTTTACAATTGAAAGGGACTTGCTATCTCAACTGAAGAGCTCAAGATATATGATATATGATACAATTGATCGTTTTGAATTATATCATATATATATCTTGAGCTCTTCAGTTGATAGCAAGTCCCTTTCAATTGTAAGCGTTTTTACCAACGAAGATGTCATTTTTCCTATTTTTTAATTGTTATGTTTTTTTATAAATCTACCTTGCGTAAATCTGTGAATTTATAGTTATAATACAAAATCTCTTTCCTAAATTAAGCTTTGGTACTTAGGAAAGTTTGATATATTTTCTACTTTTGATTTTTCTTCTATCAATAGTTAAAATTTCCTTTAATAAAAAAAGATTCTCTTCCGTCTTTGTTCAACTTTCCAAAATTAAGCTTACGTTTACAAGGATATTTACACGGAAGATATTATGACTTCACATTCATCAACTTCTGCCTCTTCTGACTCCTCCACCGTAACCTGCAAATGAGATTATTGGTGAATAGTTGCATTATTAAGGCTCATCGCAACACAAATTAAAAAATAATTCGATTTTATACTTGGTGACAAATATGCAGGCATTTATTTTTGAAACCATTTTGGTTATAAAAACGTAACAGAATGTCACGAAGGATGTTAAATACTCCTATTACACACCTGAGCCGACATTGAACAACTGCAATAATAATAAGCTGAATTCAATTAAGAAGTGAAATGTATCTAAATATGTAGTCAAACTATTTTTATTTAACTATGCTCATATCAAAACTTAATGAATCTTTTTACCATAGCAGCAAGCACAAAGAGTATGCATAGTGAGTTTAACAAAATCAGCATCCCAGCTTTTGAGTGCATCATCATTAGCCTCAGAAAATGCTGCAGCTTTGACGTGCTTTTTTCAACGGACAACGCGAATTCGCATTGGTCGTATTTGCTTCTCTCAGAGAAATAACACTCAAGCTAAAGAAATATTAGATGATTTAACTAACGTAAAAAGATGAGATTGGTATTGCTTGGAACATTCAGACCCAATGGACTGAGCAAATTTACGTTGGCTGCATTCGCTTCTGTCTCAAAAGTAACAAGATATGATGATTTGATTTACAAAAGAAAGAAAAAAACAGAGAGATGAAAAATGAAAACAAATACAGTCAAAATATAATTAATTTGATACAAGTGCTTCCACCGTAGAAATGACACCAAAATATAATTAATTTGATATAAGAGTATAGTTTTACTGAAATGAAACAAATAGAATCATGCAAGCAATACCAGCATTCATGGGACGAGTAAAATAACCCCCTCCAGCTCCATATCCCTTATGGTATACAAAAGATAATGTAGTTATTTTTAGTTGCACCAAGAAATATGCCATAAATGAACTATATACATGCAATGTCATTAGCAAAATATGCTACTCTTCTTTGAAGCCACCCAGTACATTCTTTTATTTAATATATTATTATACACTACATGTTTTCGGCTGCCAGCAGCAAAGAAAATTGGTGGTTACAATTTTGATTTATAGTAATATCATGATGATTCAACAGCAGATTGGAAATTTAGGATCTAAAGCAACATTACAAGCACAACCTTGCAAATAGGAAAGCAGTTAGATGGGTGCACAGTTTTCCTCAATCATGTGCTGTTTTCCAAAAAAAGCCCGTACAATCGATTAAATTAATGTATGTGCTATTTTTATTTGACAGGCATCTCCATGTCACTTTTTAACATTATTTACTTGAGATAAATTAACTAAATTAAGCAACTATGCACCAATGGGATATAAATCTTTGTCAGTTTTATTTTTATTGAAAATTTCAAAGATGCCATCAAATAATATAAAACTCGCAATATCTTATTGACTGACTAGATTATTATTGTCATAACCTATCATAATTTACAAACTGACAAACAAACTAATTACAAAGGTAAAAATGTAAAAGCAACCATAAAAAACTCACCTAGATAGGAGCAGCTTCAGATATGCCATAAAAAGCTCGTTTTGTGTAGAGGATTGAGAATTTATAGGCTCATTTTGTATCATGAGGAGTTGAGATGGTCCAGTATTATGCTGCTCTTCTGGACATGACAGATTATTATTTTCAAGAAACTCTTTCACAAAACTCATCAAATTGGTGCATCCTGTTTCCGAATCCGCACGTCCTTGTTTGATGTCTTCAGCCATCTCTATAACTTTGTACACCAAATCCTCCTGTAAATCTACTCGGGTTTCATTTTATATTTCTTTCATGGTAAAGAAGAAGAAAATAAGTGATTTTATTTTTCCAATTTAAAAACAATAATCATGCTAACAATTATGCGATTGTGTATTATTTTATTTTATAGTATATATATACTTCAAATTTTAGAATAACTTGTTGTAGGCTTATTGATTTGTTGTTATTTTATCATTCGTTTGAGTTTTAATGTTTTTCATACGTAAAATGAAAAATCGAATGTCTAACAGTCGAAAATCATACAAATACACACACACTTGTAAGATTATTTTAAGGTTGAAAAACTGAACGCCACTTAAGCTCACCAAGGTAGAAAATATACCTACTGTCTCACCGTTAACATAGCAAAGTAGAAACAAGTCTACCTAAGTAGAATGTTATAATGGCTAAAATGCAAGTTTAATGCTATATTTTTAAATGGTACCATAGCTATCATACTTGACTTAAATGAGTTTTAACTAATATATTGGTCATTTTCAACAATATGGTAATATTACAATATGAAGCATCAAAAAGTTTAAATAATACGTTACAATTAACAAAATCCATTTATGGCTCAAACTGGACAGAAAATGATTTGTTGTGCATTTTCATTAACTTAATTCTTTTTCTAAAAAAAAGTCATTGCACTATTCTTAAAATTGGCATAAATAAAGGGCTACAATACATACCAAATAAAAATTACTTCAACAATTGTTATGAATTAATAAAAGGGGTGAGGATAAGATATACTTGGTTATTCGGGTTGAACATTGAATATCATCATTGTCGTCATCTTCAACATCATCATTGTTATCATCATCGTCGTTTTCGTCAATATCAAACATAAGTACTCTCCATTTTGAACTTACTGAAGAAATCATGACAATGTGAGAGTTTTTGTTCTTCCAAAAGACTGCCTGTACAGAGTTCAATGCAAAAAATTACTAAATATAAAAGGAAACACTAATCGACTATTCAAGGTAATAGGAAGCAAGTAATTTAAGCACTAAAGAATCATATATAAGATAGATTTTACAATCCAACATTTACAAAGCTCATACCAAATACACAAGTGAAAGAGACAATTCAAAAACACCGACTTTTGTCAGTTCTAAAACAACTTACGGGATGGGTTTAATCAAAATCATACATGAATTTCTTGAGAATTAATAAACAAATTATAGAAATAACTCAATGTGGTATGAGGGTTATTCAAATTAATAAACGATATTTTCTACAACCCAATCAAGCAAAAACATGTGCACCAAAAGCAAAACCATCCATCAATCTTCTTCGACTCTTTCACAATTTCTCAATTGCATCACTGTCATTAATAAAAAAAAGCAACCATTTTCCCTACTCCATTGGCAATAATGGAAGAAATCAGTTCATGTGGCAGACAAAAATTTGAATAAAGACTTACTGTTGTTCATCAATCACTTACTAAAAACTACATTCCCCTCAAACGAATTTTCCTTAAGAAGCTTGGTTCCTTCAAACTTACAAGCTTTACTTGGTGCTCCAGGCCTTAAAATAAAAGTTTATTTAAGAATTATACATATTTACCTTAAATACAAGGCAACTGGTTTTTCGTTTGAGTTTGTTGTAACTTGGATATAAATAGCTACTGAAAAGACATGCTTGTGGAATAATGAACATATAATTAAATAACAGTTGCATATAACTAAGTTTTACTTGAACCTTTAAGAAGAATTATACATGTAATTAAAGAACATACATTAGGCGATACAAACAACAAAAAATGTTTAAATCTCTCGTCTACAATGCAACCTAAGTAAATAGAAAAGCAAGTGTCTTTCTTTTTTTTTTCTTTTTTGGTCAATAGGTCAATTTGTAACTTAATTAACCAATCTGCAAATATCTGGATAATATCCATAGTTTCCACAAGTTAGTGGCAATAAAAAAAAAAATCCTTTGCGGCCAAATCAATGAACTATGCGTGAAAAATGTAGTAGCTGAAGGTCAAATCAGCAGGTAAATCCATATTCAAGACGATATTTCTAAGAAGGCCAATACATACCGACTGTTCCAAGCAAAAATGACTAATTCGATGAGCCTTGAAAAAGTTTCGAAGTCTAAGTAGATGAATTTTATGATTACACATAGATCTAGACAAAGAACGTGAATTCAGCCAAAAAAAAAAAGTAAAAGCAGAAAAAAGCATACCTAAAAGATCAAAAATCTTGATCTAGAAACAGACGAAATCGCAGCGCAAGCCCTTCAGTTGCTCGATTTTAGTTCAACAGAGAGAGAAGTATAAGGAATACACATCTGCTGGTGCGGAGAGAGAAAAGTAATATATTTGCTAGACGGTATGGATTTGCTATTTATCAGATTTGGGACGAGAGGAAAGAGGGGGGTTGATTTCACAAGTGAGTATAAAGTGGGTAATGGCTGAAGACATCATACAGGGGAACGTCAATTTAAACGGTGAGTGGGAAGGCAGGCAGGAAGGAAAAAATTATCTATCATCAACGGTTGAGCTTTATTTTTTTTATTTTTTTCCCTCTTTTCTCCTTTTGACTAATGGTTCCTTAAATCCGTCTAAACATCGGAGGGTTTTCTATCTATCATTTAAGTACTAAACGGTTTTCAAAAGAAAAATTTTTGACATAAATCCTTATAATTAAAAAAATAAGTTTAAGTTCTTTACAATTTTCTTTTATAAAATACATCTCTATTTCTTAAAAAAATAGGTAAAATTCAGAAGAAGAGGGATGTTCAGGTAATTTATCAAAATTAAATTCAAAAATTTGTAGTTTTTGATTTTTTTTTTGAAACTTGAAACATTATTTGAATTGGTTTATTCTTTTCTCTTTTTTTGTAACATGAATCTAAATTTAGAAAAGTAACCGAAGTATAACTTAAAAGGTTTAAAATCAAGTTGATTTTTAATATTTTAATAATAAATGATTTTATTTCCAAATTTTTAAATATAATGATTTTATTTATAGCAATGTAATATACGAAAGTAAGCAATATAGGAAAGAAATTATCATTAAACGTTCATAATCAAAAAAGGCAATATGAAAATGCATAATACATTTTCATCAAATAAGCATTTTAGGCTTGATAACTTATTCAAAGCAAACAGCTTCAAATTTCTTATTGATCAATAAGTGATCAAATGAAAGATTACTAATTGTAAATAAACGATAAAGGTTTTTTGTTTCAAACACTAAAACTAAATGCTCAATACAGATTGCTGAATACTCGCTGAATAAGGAACGACTGTTTTTTTTTATTTAAAACTTCATATTATAATTAAAGTATATAGTTATTTTACAATATTAACCTCTACTAACTAGTTTTCACTTAATAATGATTAAAATTAGGTGTTTAAATTATGATAAAGGTATTTTATTAGAAAACTTGAAATTTTAAAATTTTAAAATTTCTAAAGTATTTGAAATTTAGGAAAAATTTGAACATAGGATCTAAAATTGAAAGTTTTCAATTTTGAAAATTTAAAATGTTATATTTTAAATTACTATTTTCAAAAATTTAGGTGGTGTTTGGTTTAAAAACAAATTTTGTATTTTTGTTTTTCAATACATATGTCGAACATGAGAAGTGTGGAAGGGATGATGAAGGGGATGAAAGAAAGATGGAAGGGAGGACAAAAGGGATAGAAGCACATGGAAGAATGAATTGTTTCTCGTGCTTGTGTTATTTTCCAAAATACGAAAAAAAAATTGTTTTCTATTTTGTATGTTAACTACATTTTCTAAATTGTTTGTTTTCGACAATACACATGCACGTGTGCGTTTTTGTATGAAGGAAAACTAAAAACTAAAAATAACAAACCAAACACTACCTTAGCTCTTTCAAATTTAGTTCAAAAAATTCTTGTGAAAATTAGTTATTAGAAATCTTTTACTTGTAGAAAGTTTCAAAAAATTATGTTAGAAACATAGATTTAAGGGGAATTTCAAAAGTAAATTTAAAATAAATTGATTTTCAAATTTAACTTTTCAAAATATGCGATTTTCATAATTTATATTTTGAAATTTTGCCTTTTCTAAAGTTTGAAATTTTACCATTCTTCAGCAAAAATAATTTTTACAGATGCAAGAACATAAATGGAAAAAATCATCATTAAGTATTCAGCACCTGAATAAACGGTATAAAAGTGCTTAACACTTCATCACTTTGAATAAGTTAGTGAATTTTATAGTTTTATTTAAAAATTCTAAATGAAAATCATCTTGAAATTGATATCTTATGATCATAATGTTTAAAACTTTGAAATTTTACCATTCTTCAGCGAAAATAATTTTTACAGATGCAAAAACATAAATGGAAAAAATCATCATTAAGTATTTAGCACCTGAATAAACGGTATAAAGTGCATAACACTTCATCACTTAGTGAATTTTATAGTTTTATTCAAAAATGCTAAATGCAAATCATCTTAAAATCGTTATCTCTTACGATCATAAAGTTTAAAACTGGTTTTAATGAAAAAATAACTCAAATTTAAATCCCAATACGATATTTTGAATTTTTTTTTTCTAAATGCCAATTAAAAGTGCAAAATTTGATTGAATTTGACAATCATGTACCGGTTGCTAAAAGAGGTAAAGAGATGAGGAAAAAACATAAAAAAAATTGCATGCAACAGATAAGGGATTCCCATCGCAAAAGTCCATCCATGCTTTGCAAGTAATTATTCACTTCAACTGTC
Organism: Allium fistulosum; assembly: GCA_030737815.1. Classification (NCBI taxonomy): domain Eukaryota; kingdom Viridiplantae; phylum Streptophyta; class Magnoliopsida; order Asparagales; family Amaryllidaceae; genus Allium; species Allium fistulosum. Next base: position 699,867,172 of record CM060904.1, read on the forward strand.
AAATAAAGGAAAAAGAGAGTAGTCTTCTAAGACATAAACAATGATATATGTTTTTTTTTACTTTAAAAGTAGCCTTAAGTTTAATAGATGCAACAGTTGGATTGTGAACCACTGGACAGTTGGTTTTTGCAGATAAATAATGGTACAGCTTTGTCAACCACGCAAACAGGTTATGAATATACAGGTTATTGGAATCTCAAACAATAGACAAAGATCTACAAATATTAGAAGTCCATAATAGCACTCAAAGATCTTGAAAAAAAAAATCACCAGAAACTCTAAGGCTTACGGTTTACTATTCATAAATGTACATACAACATGCGAATATTTTCTGTCTTAAATATTAGCTTGCAAGAAACATCCCAAGCTACATGGATTCCAGCTCTCAAGCTTAAAGACAGGAAAAGCAAATCTTCAATTAGAGCAGTAGTTATCTGCATCTTCAAAGGAGCCAATTTGCATCCCCAAAAAAAATGCTCTTATGGTGAATCCTGCTCCAGAATTTGAAATGTCATACCAAAATCAGAATAGTAGGATGATCGACAACTGGAAACTTGGTTGGACATTCGGGTTGATCATTGAATCTCTTTGACGCAGTAATTTCCAATGGTGCTTCTCTGTTATAGAGAAATAAGTTAGTTCATTTTATTATCATTTATTGATACTGGTTCTAACACATGAACTTGTTCAAAAATAAACTGATTTTACCATCCTTCTATACTTGGTGACAAATATGCATATATGTTTTTGGAACCATTTAAGTTATAAAAATTTAACAGAACGTCGCAAGGATGTTTGATACTCCTATTACACACCTGAGCCAACATTGAACAACTGCAACAAGGATGTCATATCAATGTATGGTATCTTTTTCTACATAAATTACATAATCACTACTTCAGAGTAGCATAAAATATCTCTTCTGGACATATATACCATTGCTAATCTTTCAGAGTAGCTATATAATATCTCTTTTGTAGATGAATTATTACATTGCTTCTGGAGTTTTATATGATGTTCCTTCGGGGATATGGCGTTCCTTTTTAAGCAATTGCAATTTAACAAATAAAAAATAAAATAAAAATTCTATAACATCTCTTATGAGATGTTGGATTTTGCAATATAATAAATATAAATAAAGCTCTAAAAAAATCTGGTAATCTTTCTAAAGAATATTAAAATCTATTTCTTCAACAAAATAGTTAGGCATACCTGCATAAAAATAATTTATCAAAATTTCAGATTTTACAGCAGTGTGTGATTAGTGAAAACTAGATCTATATTTAGATATATCAATGAGAAAGCAACAAAGAGAATAATTAAATTAAAGCTACACATATTGAAATGAATTATATTTTGCATTGCGCATAAACTATAAATTGACCATGTGTACTTTTACTTAATTGGAAGTACATATAATGAGAGAAAACATTTTAAACTAACTATAACATATAAACTGAAATGAAAAAGGAGAAATATGGACTGAAATGTCATAATCTACTAGATCTACATTATTTGATTTTGTGTTTGCAGTTGTATGTCTACTAGAAGCTGCAAAAGCAAATTTCATACAGCAATATAGTATATATTGTATTAAACATCAAATTTTCTTCAATGTTTACTTGTACGAAAGCAAACATAATTATCTTACATACAAAAACCTAAACCCAAGTTATTATTATTATTTGGTTAAAATTATAGCATACATCGTTATGTCCAAACTATTATCACCTAATAGGTAGTATGAACAAAGGAGACTAATGCAGTCATAACTCATAAGAGGTACTAACTTCATAGATGAAACTAATCTAGACTTTAATTTTATTTTTTTATGTCGTTATCATATATATATTGAAATTTGAGTATATCCATAGCAGTCAACTATGACTTGATGCATATATTGCAGTCAGGTACAATCCAGTTTCTAGCCAAATGGCTTTTATCATATAAAAAAACAAAACATACAAAAAGATATGGAAACAATTTGCTGCCCCTTTAATTCTACTGCAATATACTACCCATAAAACTACTTCATATAAACATAATATTATGAATAAACAGTTTAGAAAGAAGAAGAGATAAACCTTAACAAACGGTTGGTCTGGCTTTTAAAAGCAGTGATACCTTAAACTGGTTGAATTGATAATCCGGCATCAATAACTTTGATGATTTGCTAGCTTTCATAGATATTTGAATTTCAGTCTCTTTGTTCCTTGACTTTTCCCCTGCTTTTCTTTAATACAGAACATGGAGCAGATTCCAACAGGTACAGCAAACTTTTATTGCAACTGTATCTGAACAATATGGATCTTCCGACCTTACCTGGACAATTTGTCTGCGCATGGAGAAGTCCCGTCGTAGTCATTAGAGAAAGAGCAGGAGACATTTTATTCATTTTAGAGATAAGTGATTCATTTATATAACATAGCCTCCTTTATATAAAGGCTTTGGAGTTTGGTACTAAACTTATCCCACAATGTGGGACTAAACAAAACAACATAAAAGCATATTCATTTTATGATTTACATATATTGTAACATAAAATTCATTTATGGCTCAAACTGGACAGAAAATGATTTGCTATGCATTTTCATGAACTTGATTCTTTTTCTGAAAAATAGCTATTGCACTATTCTTAAAATTGGCTTAAATAAAGAACCACAATACATACCAAATAAACATTACTTCAACGATTGTTATGAATTAATAAGAGGGGTGAGGATGAGATATACTTGGTTATTTGGGTTGAACATTGAATCTCATCATTGTCATCATCTTCAACATCATCATTGTTATCATCATCGTCGTTGTCGTCAATATCAAACATAAGTACTCTCCATTTTGAACTTATTAAAGGAATCATGACAGTGTGAGAGTTTTTGTACCTCCAAAAGACTGCCTGTACAGAGTTCAATGTAAAAAATTACTAAATATAAAAGGAAACACTAATCGACTATTCAAGGTAATAGGAAGCAAGTAATTTAAGCACTAAAGAATCATGTGTAAGATAGAACTTACAATCCAACATTTACAAATCTCATACCAAATACACAAATGGAAGAGAAAATTCAAAAATACCGACCTTTGTCGGTTCTAAATCAATTTAAGGGACGAGTTTAATAAAATAACACATGAATTTCTTGAGAATTAATAAACAAATTATAGAAATAACTCAATGCGGTATGAGGGTTATTCAAATTAATAAACAATATTTTCTACAACCCAATCAAGCAAAAACATGTGCACCAAAAGCAAAACCGTCAATCAATCTTCTTCGACTCTTTCACAATTTCTCAATTGTTTCACTGGCATTAATAAAAAAAGCAACCATTTTCCCTACTCCATTGGCAATAATGGAAGAAATTAGTTCATGTGGCAGACAAAAATTTGAATAAAGACATATTGTTGTACATCAATCACTTACTAAAAACTGCATTCCCCTCAAAACATAAACAAACAAATTTTCCTTAAGAAGCTTGGTTCCTCCAAACTTACAAGCTTTACTTGGTGCTCCAGGCCTTAAAATAAAAGTTTACGAATTTTCTTTAAGAATTATACATATTTAGCTTAAATATAAGGCAACTGGTTTTCTCGATTGAGTTTGTTGTAACTTGGATATAAATAGCTACTGAAAAGACATGCTTGTGGAATAATGAACATACAATTAAATAACAGTTGCATATAACTAAGTTTTGCTTGGACCTTTAAGAAGAATTATACATGTAATTAATGAACATACACTAGGCGATACAAACAACAAAAAATGTTTAAATCTCTCGTCTACAATTCAAACTAAGTAAATAGAAAAGCAAGTTTCTTTCTTTTTTGGTCAATAGATCAATTTGTAACTTAATTAATCAATCTGCAAATATCTGGGTAATATCCATAGTTTCCACAAGTTAGTGGTAATATAAAAAAAATCCTTTGCGGCCAAATCAATGAACCATGCGTTAAAAATGTAGTGGCTGAAGGTCAAATCAGCAGGTAAATCCATATTCAAGACGATATTTCTAAGAAGGCCAATATATACCGACTGCTCCAAGCAAAAATGACTAATTCGATGAGCCTTGAAAAAATTTCGAAGTCTAAGTAGACGAACTTTATGATTATATTTAGATCTAGACAAAGAACTTGCGTTCAACCGAAAAAATCCAAAAGTAAAAGCAGAAAAAAGCATACCAAAAGAATCGAAAATATTGGTCTAGAAGCAGACGAAATCGCAGCGCAAGCCCTTCAATCACTCGAGTTTAGTTCAAAAGGGAGAGAAGCATTAGGAATACACATCTGTTGCTGCGGAGAGAGAAACAATATATTTGCTAGAGGAGGGTACGGGTTTGCTATTTATTAGATTTGGGACGAGAGGAAAGAGGAGGGGGGTTGATTTCACGAGTGAGTCTAAAGTGGATAATGGCTGAAGGCAACATCCCGGGGAGCGTCCATTTAAACGATGAGTGGGAATATAGGAGGGTTTTCCAAAAAGAAAGATTTGACCTAAATCCTTATAATTAAAAAAACAAGTTTCAAGTTTTTTTCAATTTTCTTTTATAAAATACATAATACATTTATAGCATTGTAATTTACGAAACTAAGCTATGTAGGAAAGAAATTATTATTAAACGTTCATAATTGGAAAAGGCAATATGAAAATGCATAATACATTTTCACCAGATAAGTGTTTGTGTTTTAGGCCCGATAACTTATTCAAAGCAAACAGCTTCAAATTTCTTATTGATCTATAAGTGATCAAATGAATGATAGCTTATTGTAAATAAACGATAAAGGCTTTTTGTTTCAAACATTAAAATTGAATGCTCAATACGGGTTGCTGAATTATCGCTGAATACTCGCCAAATAAGGAACGGTTGCTTTTTTTAATATTTAAAACTTCATATTATAATTAAAGTATATAGCTATTTTACAATATTAACCTCTACTAGCTGGTTTTCACTTAATAATGATTAAAATTAGGAGTTTGAATTATGATAAAGGTATTTTATTAGAAAACTTGAAATTTGAAAATTTTAAATTTTTAATTAGTTTAAATTTAGGAAAAAACTTGAATATAGGATCTAAAATTGAAAGTTTTCAATTTTGAAAATTTAAATTGTTATATTTTAAAATTATAGTTTTCAAAATTTTAGCTTTTTCAAATTTAGTTCAAAAATTTCTTATGAAAATTAGTTATGAAAAAATTAATTATTAGAAATCTTTCACTTGTAGAAAGTTTCAAAAAATTATGTTAAAAAACATAGTTTTAAAGGGAATTTCAAAAATAATTTTAAAATAAATTGATTTTCAAATTCAACTTTTCAAAATATTCGATTTTCATAATTTACATTTTGAAAAAATTATGTTAAAAAACATTGTTTTAAAGGGAATTTCAAAAATAATTTTCAAATAAATTGATTTTCAAATTTAACTTTTCAAAATATTCGATTTTCATAATTTATATTTTGAAATTCATATTTTCTAAAGTTTGAAATTTTAGCATTCTTGAGTGAAAATAATTTTACAGATATAAGAACATAAATGGAAAAAATCATCATTAAGTATTCAGCACCTGAATAAACAGTATAAAAGTACTTAACACTTCATCACTTGAATAAGTTAGTGAATTTTATAGTTTTTTTTTAAATTCAAAATGCAAATCATTTTGAAATCGTTATCTTATGATCATAATGTTTGAAACTGGTTTTAATGAAAAAATAACTCAAATTTAAATTCAGCATGATATTTCGATTTTTTTTTCTAAATGCCTATTAAAAGTGAAAAATTTGATAGAATTTGACAATCATGTATCAGTTGATAAAAGAGGTAAAGAGATGAGGGAAAAACACAAGAAAGAAAAAAAAAGGAAAAAAAACCTGCATGCAACAGTTGGATTGTGAACCAATGGACCGCAGTTGGTTTTTGCAGATAAAAAATGGTACAACTCTGTCAACCACGCATACAGGTTATGAATATACAGGTTTCAGGAAACTTAGACAAAGATCTACAAAGATTAGAAGTCCATAGTAGCACTCAAAGCTCTTGAAAAAAAAATCACCAGAAACTCCAAGGCTTAAGGTTTACCATTCATAAATGTACATATGACATGCGAACAGAACATTGAAAATTTTTCTTAAATATTTGCTTGCAGGAAACATCCCAAGCTCCATGGATTCCAGCTCTGAGCTTTATGGATTCCAGCTCTCAAACTTAAATATAGGACAAGCAAATCTTCTATTAGAGTTGTGGTTATCTGCACCTTCAAAGCAGCCGGTTTGCATCCCTAAAAATTGCTCTTATGATGAATCCTACTCCAGAATTTGAAATGTTGTACCAAAATCAGAATAGTAGGATGATCGGTAATTGGAAACCTGGTTGGACATTCGGGTTGATCATTGATTCTCTTTGACGCAATAATTTCCGATGGTGCTTCTCTATTATAGAGAAATAAGTTAGTTCATTTTACTATCATTTATTGATACTGGTTCTAACACATGAACTTGTTCAAAAATAAATTGAACCTTGCCCTAAATTCGTTTCTCCAAACCACATCCATGACTGGTGAAAACTCATCACATCTTGAGAAACTGAACAGCAAGCGTAACAAGATGATATAAGTTGATGTGATTCCCACGCTTAGACATAACATGTTTAAATGCAACAACAACAATGTTGTTTTTGTTTCTGCATAGGAACTACTAATTCATTCATATATTGTTTTGGAATTAAGATGGTAACGCACCAATAGATCTGTAAGGATGCATTAGTTTTTTCCCCACTAAATTTAAGATGCGTTAATGTAGTTAATTATCGTAAGGTCTAGATTGTTACATTTTATCTTGAGATCTTGATTCCAACCCAATATCGCAGGAACCTAACAGCGAATGTTGTGTCGCCTTGTGTTTATTCTTTACCATCGATTTTTTATTTTTGTTTTTACTAATATCATGATACTTTTCAAAATGTGAATTGTAATTTTATCATCTTAATCTTTGATTAGTGCCACATAGCTACCAACAAAGTCAATTGTGGATCATCACACTATTTTATTAAAAATTGGGCGGGCGCGCGCACACATGTATATATGTTTGTGCGTGCGCACACTCATATGTGTTTATGTTAATCAAAAACATAAAATAAGTATAAGAATAAAACATCAGCAAGAATAATGTGACTTACATAAACTAATGTTTTGGTTCTTGGGCAAACATAGTAATGCAAGAGCCATTGATTCATTCTTGGCCAAACCTGGATACATTGGTTCTTTTTCCTTCCCCAGATTCTGATAAATTCACAATATATACATATATTTGAATGTTAGTAACTAAATCTATGGAGATAATATCCAGATTAAGTTTTCCAGCAGGTTATAATGCACATAAAGCTTGTATATGGTTTCCAAAACTGAATAACTTTTATCAAACTTGGGATGAATACGAGTGCATTTTTGTTGACAACGTGTCAACAAAAACACTTGTTTTTACTGGGAATAAGTAATAAAATATTATGTTTTCCTTTTGGTCCTAATCATACAACCAATAAAATTATATATTGCTAACACCAGTGCAATCATAAGAATCCTACTCCAAAGTATGGAACAAATGATAGTTTATGTAAACTAGAAAATGACCTTTTCCCCTTCTTTGTATCATCATAGAAATTGCAATTTTATGTAAACAATGGTAGTTTATATAAAATAGGATACTTGGGTTCTGGTAAAAAGACCCAGGTTCGATTCCTACCATGCACTTCCCTATCCTGTATAAATTTACTTGGGGGTATGGGAGCTTGGATCAGCGAACGGCTTTACTATACCCTCCTCAGGAGTTTACCGGCTCGCCGGGTTCTCCTAGTCTCCTGGGTTTCAAAAAAAAAATCTACATGAGTATTAGAAAAGATATTCATGTATTTATAAAATTTTGTAATATAAAAGTACTAGAAACTTGAATAGAAATAGGTTTAGAAGACGAGATTTAAAACAATTGTTGGAAACAATAAGAATCAATCAGCTTTAGCTAAATATGTTGCACGTTTATGTAACAATATCGTGTTAATATATTTGTATACTGCACATTATTAATTATGCTGCATTTACACTCACCTCATTACAAGGCCTAGTCTCTACACCAAATAAGATAATTATTTGATAAAGTAATGACAATAGGAAGACTGGCCTTTTATATTATATTTTTTGCTTAATATAAAGACGGTATGAAGACTAGCCTTTCATAGTTTTTTTATTAAATACAAAGAGAACAAAAAAGAATGGCAGATTTTATTTTATTTTTGATAAACAAAAAAAATTATTTTTCCAATTTAAAACAATAATCATGCTAACAATTATGTGATTTTGTATTATTTTATTGTATAGCATATATATACTTCAAACTTTGGAATAGTTGTTATATACTTGTTGGTCCACTGTTATTTTATCATTCATTTGATTTTTAATGCTTTTCATACGTAAAATGAAAAATCCAAGGTCTAACAATCAAAAATCTTACAAATATACACATTTGTAAGATAATTTGAAGGTTGAAAAACTGAATGCCGCTTAAACTCATCAAGGTAGAAATAAACCTACCGTCTCACCTTTAACATAGCAAAGTAGAAACAAGTCTACCTAAGTATAATGTCATAATGGCTAAAATGCAAGTTTAATGCTATGCTTAAATGGTAGCTAGTGGCTATCATACTTGACCTAAATGAGTTTTAACTAATATATTGGTCATTTTCAGAAATATGGTAATATTACAATATGAAGCGTCAAAATTTTTTAATGACAAGTTACAATATACAAAATCCATTTATGGCTCACACTGGACAGGAAATGATTTGCTGTGCATTTTCATGAACTTAATTCTTTATCTAAAAAAGGCTATTGCGCTATTCTTAATATTGGCTTTCATAAAGTACTACAATACATCTTTATCTTTACTATTAATAATAATAATTCAATGAACTATATTCAACCGTGTCTTTTGGAATTTCCGATAATACCCTTTTACCCTAATCCCATTTCCTACTTCATTTCTTTTGGTCTCGCGCAAATTACTATTCTCGATAGGCTAGACAAGTGCACACGACGGTCAGGCAATACTGCATGCAAATGTGTTGTGAAAAAAAAAATACATGCCTATATTTTTGCGTGTAATATATATATGCGAATGTGCAAAGCCAGGCAATACTGACACGAAGGCAAGTATCTAAATATTTTCACATGAACACACGTCACTGGTAATAAAGAAATGATCAAATACATGCGAAAATACACACAAACACACACACCCCTATAGCAACACTCATGAAATATACATAAAGGGACATACTACATATATATATATATATATATATATGATTATGTGAAAAAAGAATATTCATAGCCTTAATTAATTACGCAAAGTATAACTGGATGTGAAGGCTATAAAATGTACACAAGGTTTGCAAACATGAAGGAAAATATGTACAAACTTCACACCATGTTAAATTCAAAAGCCTGGGCATGAAGGCTCTAAAATGTACGTGAAAAATATATATTTATATCTCCAGGCGATAGCTTTGCAAACGTGGGAATAAATTGGCACGATGGTTCCACGCTAAGACGACGTGGCACATCTCTACTGTTAGTAAAGGAAATTCAATGAATAAGATTTTCACGGTGTCCTTTTGAAATTCTGAAAAGTTCTACATCAATCAACGAAATTTCATCATCGGTTTGCAACCTCCACACTACAAGGAGAATAGTGATTTCCGACGGCTGAAAACCGTCGGCAGCCGTAGGAAGCCGTCGGCGGTCGTCGGGAAAAGCCGTCGGAATATACGGCGTCGGGGAGCAGTGTTTCTGACGGCTTCCGACAGAGGGTACAAAAAAGAAAAGTTAGACCGAAATTTTATGAACCGTTTGAGACGAAGTAGTATACAAAATGTAAATGCTTACTGTGTTCATAACTTGTCCAATACAGGGACAAATCCAACAAACATTGTACCAGATGAATATAAATGGTCGTTTTTTGAAAAAAAATGACTATTTATATAACGATCATGTACAACACTCGTCAGACGGGGCAAAAAACTGTCTAAGGGACATTAGTTAATTAAATGTGCGCATTTTATGAAATATACAGTTTTACTAACTGTTCACATTTACAAAAATATATTTTAATTTAACACATTTATTCGACGTATTACATCAACTTAAGGCTCGTTCGACGCATTTTTTTTGCATAAGTCAATACATGCACAATATAATATTCCAAGCTCGTGCATTCATTTTATCTTATTCCAACTACCACAGTACAATGATAGCAGCGCTACACACATATACAATGGCAACCAAGGCATACACAACGATTTCCATATACACGAACAACCACAAATTATACGTGTTTTTCACAATTTCACGATAAAAGATGAAATAGGTATATCATGGAATGCTAGAAACTATTATAACACAATTGGAGACAATTTCAATCACCAATTAGCCCTAATTTATCAACTTATGCAAATATAGAATTAGGGTAAAAACTGAATTTTTCACGAAAATAAGATATTATACCTTAGCTGTAGAGAAAGAGGTGTTGAATTCACAGCGGGGAGGAGGAAAAAGCACGAAATCAACGATTGGAGGTCGAAAATGGTGATTTGGGGGTTTTTTTGGGTTTTTTGATGTGGTTGGAAAATGAGGAAGAAAGGCTCGGCTGGGCTGCTGTAATTCACAATTTTCCGACGGCTTCCGGCGGCCGCCGACGGCCCGTCGGAAGCCGTCGGAAAATGGCCGTCGGAAGCCGTCGCTCCCCCCGTCGCTATTTGACCCTTTTCTAGTAGTGCCATCGACATTCCCTTACCAACCACCAATCAACGAAAATTCAGTGTCAATTTGCTTACAATAAAAGTGTTGTGACAAACAAAGCTTTCGCACTTATAAGCACACATCCGTCTATAAAAAAATTTATTGAATAAAAAGTAAATATTTCTAACTATTAGCTGCACGTATGTGCGATTTACAATAGTACCAAATAAACATTACTTCAACAAATTGTTATGAATTAATAAAGGGGTGAGGATAAGATATACTTGGTTCTCGGGTTGAGCATTGAATCTCATCATTGTCATCTTCTTCAACATCATCATTGATATCGTCGTCGTCGTCTTCTTCAATATCAAACAAAAGTACTCTACATTTTGAACTTGCTAAAGTAATCATGACAATGTGAGAGTTTTTGTTCATCCAAAAGACTACCTGTACAGTGTTCAATGTAAAAAATTACTAAAAATAAAAGGAAACACTAATGGACTATGTAAGGTAATAGGAAGTGGCCGATTTAAGCACTAGAGAATCATGCGTAAGATAGAACTTACAATCTGACATTTACAAATCCCATCCCAAATACACACAAGTGGAAGAGAAAATTCAAAAACAACCAACTTTTCTCGGTTCTAAATCAATTTAGGAGATGGTTTTAATTAAAATCACACATGAATTTCTTCAGAGTTAATAAGCAAATTATATAAATAACTCAATGCATTATAAGGATTATTCAAGTAGATACCATGGAAGAATGTCATCTGAAGAACTACTAATATAATAGTTGAAATTAGGAGAAACGCTAGTCTAATAAAAATGAACTAAATTTTGCATTTATGTTTGTCAAAATGGTTGCATGTAAACTCTTTTTATTATTATTACTCTTAATAAGTATTACAAAGAAAATGTAATTTGATTTGACACGCATTCAACTTTTAGTTCTCTAACTAATAGTGTAAGAAAAACATATCTACGAAGATGGTAAGTTTTTTTTTTGATCGTCACATAAAAGATTGATAAATTATGGTAATCAATATACGATTCTATCGATGAACCATCATTTATACAAATGAATGCAATGAAGTAATTTACTACAATAAAATTAGTAACCATCCTTCTAAATTAACTTAACATGCATTCAACTTTTAGTTCATGAAATAAAAGTATTAAGAACGCCTTGACGAAGATAACATGATAAAAAAATTCACGGTCTTTACATAGAATTTTAATAAATTATTTTAATCGCAATATGACATTTATCCATGAACAAACATTCATGTAGACAATTTTAACAAATTATCTTAAGTCAAATTAGAGGCAAATATAATTTAACTACCAATCGTCAGTTATGACAACTTAGAGTGTAAGGTTTCATTTATTTGAAAACACTGATGTTGTAGAAAAAATCGATTTGCACAAAACTAGTGTTCTCAAGCGGATCAACATCCTCATTAGTCCCATGAATACTATGTATGTTTTCTATATATGAAATCTTAAAAGCAGCAAATCCATCATATTTGATTGCATTATGTGCCAAAATTGGTAAAATTAGACAAAAATAGCATTGTAGAAGTTGTGGAGCATTAAAATATATATTAGATGTAAAGACCCGCAAATCCGTCTTCCGAAAACTCGACACCGATACGTCCACTGTACCAACTGTCGAAAAATCGAATGGCGGAAACGCGAAACTTTAGGGTTAAAAGAAGAGGTAGAAGAAGACAGAAGAAAAGAAAGAACAGAAAAACAGAAACAGAAACAATATCAGAATCTCACATTCGCAGCGGAATAATATACAATAGATAAATCAATAATCTTTAAAACAAAAGACTATATTAGTTTATACATACATCAATCATCAGAGTTACAACAATGGACAGTTATATAAACTTGTCCTCATACAGAATACACGGCGGAATAAATAACAAGTACGATAGGACGCTTCGTCATCCAGCGCATCTCCAAAGCTCCTGAATATCCAATATCCTGATAAAAATAGCTCTAGGCTGCCCGTGTGGAAAATTATGGGCACCCAGAGTTTAGAAGGGAACAATAAACTCCGAGTCAGTCATGGTGACTGGTGTGAGATCGTAAAACAGTTATTTTCGCAAAGAAAATAAAACAACTTCGCAATGCCTTTGGAAAATGAAACTACTATAAGGCCTCCCACCACACACACAATGCAAACGCAGAATTGGAGGAGATTTCCCCTTATGATAGTCAAAAATGCTTACTACGCAAAAACAGTTGATATTATTATTAATGTCTAGTGTGGAAAACATTTCGAAAGTATAATATCAATCTTAGCCAACATACAACAATTGTTGTATGCCTACTATAGCTACTACGTTCAATAGTAAGTTACCGCCACATTCCATAGCAGGTAATACAATTAAAAACCGTACTGGGTTCGTATTGTTTCTTTGGATTTCCAACAAATGGTCAGGCTAAGGAACTTCCTTATACCGAAATAGAAACGCCTCTGGAAAGACGCCCCGGATCCTAACCGGATCTCTGCAAACAAAAGGCCGACGCTACCTCACGCTCTAACCGAGCTGTAACTAGGTAACTAACACACGAGCTATGCCATCCCCCGGTCGTTACCGACCTTTATCCGAGGATCCTCAATCACAAAGCAACAGCCACAAAATATAATCAACATAGGTAAAATATCTGGGCTCCATACCATGATATCACCTTTTCCAGAAGGAAATGGCATTCCCTAGGGGCGCTACCCCTACAAACCTTTGTCGCAACATTCCTGTTTCGACCATTACCGGGTTGTGAGGCTCGACGAAGTCTCGTCCACAAAGCAACGCTTTTTCACAAAGCCACGCTTTTTCACAAAGCAACGCTTTTTCACAAAGCCACGCTTTTTCACAAAGCCACGCTTTGACCAACAACTGATCAACAGCACTTCGTGTGCCACATTACCAAATTGGGAATGTATCACTAGTAATCATCAACTACATAACCTCTGAGCTCGTACGTCTCAGAGAAGGGTGTTAAGCTAAGAGAATAAATTCTCCGCCATCAACAGAAATGTATTTGATTGAAACCAGCTTTACATCTCAAAGTGTAACGTCAGACACACATCCATACAAGTCCATTCCGGGATCGAACGGAACCGAAGGCACTTCCAAAGAAGCCCTTGCAATCCGGATATTCACTAATCACGTCCGGACTTCCCATCACAAAAAGAGTGATATAAATCTCTATACCGGAGCAACTCGGTGCAGAGACATTCGACAGGTTGTCCTTTCATTTTCACAAATATCCGGTCTTCACACCGGTCTTCAAATGCAATCCATTCACGACGTATCACTATTCGGAATGGGTTATATGACACAAAGGTCCTCTCCTGGCTTAACCGAATAATGAGCGTTTGTTTCAAAAACAAATCAAGTGTCATTTCAAAGGCAAATATTGATAGTCGGTTATTTAACTATCAATAACATTCATAACAAACATCCAATTCAAATAATTTTTCCCAAATTATTTATTAAATTTCAAATCTTTTCACAAGATATATATTCTTCCACACTTCACATTTGAAAATCAATTTCAAATCATATTTCATACTTCTCATTTGAAGATCAATTTCAAATCATATTATGGTCCATTTAAACCAATTAGATAAACCCTTAACGATTTATTTCAAATTTACATTTCAAATTTGTAAATTTATTTCCACACTTCATCACTTTGAAAATCCGATTTCAATCATATTTTTCCACATTTTAAAAATAAATCAAAATTTATTTTTAAAACAAATTTCCGTTTCCTTTACAAATTCTATTTGCAATTTACATTCCCAAAAATCCACCTTTACACGATTTTCAAATCGTTTTCCAAATATTCATTTTCAACCCCGAATCAACTTTAAAAATTGATTTCTCCGTTTTATTTCAAATCCCAAATCGAATTTCAAATTGATTTCTGAATTTACTTCAACACCGAATCACATTTCAAATTGATTCTAACTTTTAATCCCAAAGACCAAATCATTTTTACAAATCGATTTCCAAATTTATTCTCAACACAAAAATCAATTTTTCATTCAACATTAAATAAGTTTTCATATCGATTTCTCAAAGATTCATTTCAAATACCCAATCAATTATCAATTTGATTTCAAACAAATTTATCTCCTTTTGAATAAATTCTTTTATTTTTTCCAAACCATCTAAAATTAATTTTTAATTCAGAAATCCAATTTCATTTATTTCTGGTATCCAACGATACCAAAAATACATTCGGCTAAATTTTAGCCCTCAATACATTCAATCACAGATATAATCATCTACAGATTATAAATAATCAAACAACATATGAAATAAATTCAAATGTTTTGAGGAGTCCTGTTGGATCCCTCCAACCTGTTTCCCTGCATCCACAGATGTTAGCACAATACCAATTCCACTTCGAGGTGGAATATCGCGGTATATGGGTTTTATAAAAAAATATCATCCGCTTACTAACGGCGCAATAGGGTCTCATCCGCTATACGAGGCGGGAAATCAATCAATCCAATATATACATATGCCAATATGTATATATTGCTATATATATAGATATATCCTACTATATCTAATATCACATCCAAACATTCAATCAAATCAATAACTGAAAATTTCCACTTTTCAATTTTAGTGAGAAGATCTCACCTTTGATTTTAATTTGCAGTCCATTTTCCATTTTGACCATTTCTTCACGGTTTCAAACCTTGTATAAACAATTTATACAATTTATTAATATTCGAATCAATCGAATAATCAATTTTCGTTTTGATAGTTTTAATTATCCAATGATTTTAAACCAATTGATTAAACAAATTAATTTCCAAATATACACTATTTTTAAAATAACCTAGTAAATTAAAAATGTGTACAGGTAAATTCATTTCCTTTTGAACTGCATAACACCAAAAATCCATATAGATTCTGAAACTAACTTTTATATACATATATTATTTTCTCTGCTTAAAATCTGGTATGTATATCATTCATTTTTTTTCTTGATTTCACCATATATAAATTATATAAACAAATTCCAAAAGAAAATACCTCACTGTTAAATTTGTTCCTACTCTCGGTCTCAATCGGCTTCGTCGACGACCCCAAATTCACTGCCACATGGGAACGCCATCGCCACTGTACACACTACAGCATCGAAAGCCACGTGTTCCAGCCTCCTTGCGAATGCCTTCACTTGACCAGCCCATCGCTTGAACCCACCAGAAATGTCATCGTGAACCACGACCTCCTCCCCAACCGGTCGCGAGCTCGAATCCTTGAACGAAGCCCTAGCTTCGTCGTTGCTCAGACTCGCGACACCCAGAAGACAACGCCGCCCAAATCGAGTACGACTCCTGCTTTGAATCGCCTCACGCTGTACTTTGCTCAACGAACTCAGTCGCAAATGACGATATCACCCCTCGCGAGTGATTCGAACGATCGCGACTCGAAAAGAATGGAGCTTGGCCATTGATTAAACTCGAAGCTGTTGATTTCGAACAGGAACGAAAAAAAAAAATTCGTTTTGATCTCGTTCTGCCATTTTTATTAAAAATTTTCGTTATCCCCTTTTCTAACTAATTTCTTTTGAACCGGTTGGCTTTTGAACGAAAGAGAAGGGAAATCGCGAATTTATTTTTCATTTATTCCTTTCAGTAACGTGCCTTTGACAATTGCGTGATGTTTTAAAAAGAGGCAACTTGATTTGAAAGGAAGGCTGCATGCTGTCTCCTAGCTACTATAGTGATTCGAAAGGAAAGAAGGCAGCTGGGAATTGACTGGCCAGTATTTTATATGTAAATTTAAATTTAAATTTAAATCTGAATCGTCTTGAAAATCGTAGCTCAAAATCTCGACCCCCACTCGAGGCATGCCGCCAGGCGTTCGTAATATTATACGCCTATTCCGAACACAATGGAAAAGGTTTCGAGTCCAAATTTTATCGTATGGAGAAGATAGCTTTTTGGACCAGTTATTAAATTAAATTTCCAATTTAATTTCAGCGTGTTTGCTTATCGTACGCTCACACTATAACTCCAAACATCACGAAAATTGAAATCCGATGATAATACAATATTACGGATCCAATGAAACCGGTTTCGTCGAATTCCGAGACTGTGCCCCGGAACGCTATTTTTAAATATCGATTTAAACGATATAAATTCAAAACTGAACAGAACAGTTCCAAATTCAATTCTGAAACTTTTATTATCTTTAGAATTATCAATATAAATTTTCAAGGTCTTCAGATTATTTTTAAATCAGCTTAAAACTGAAGATTCAAATTTTTACCCAGTTTTAATAATTAAATTCAAAATTTTAATCACAAAATTCACTCTGATATTTGAATTTCAAATTAAAATTATCATTCGAATATTTAAACTCAATTAGATATTCACATTTTAAATGTCAAAAATTCAGGGTCGTTACATTAGAGATTGTCCCTATGGGAAATATGGCTAAAGCATGGTGGACTTGTATGATTTAGTATTTATTCACGTGGAAATTTGGTTCCACCCCTTATTTTCATAATTGGTAGGTGAAAAATCCTTTCCAAAAACATGTTTAAAGTACACACCCATATTTTTAATTTCGATAAAAAATTTAAACATTAACCGCATGTTTATATGATCAAAACAATTTTTTAGATTTTTTAGAATAAAAATATCTGCAGGGTTTTCTGTAAAATGTTTGCAGGTTTCTCTATAAATATTGCAGTCCAAAAATTTCAAATATTCGCAAATTTCTCCGTAAATATTTGAAGAGTTCTCCACAAATATTTTGATACTTAAAAATCAAAGTTTTCTTTAAAAATATGTTTTTGAGGAGGGACGGTTGTTTATTTTAAAATTTGAGAGGGTGTTTTTACAAAAGTTTCATTTATTCATTTTATACTCGTTTGATAGTTATCACGTTAACTTGTTATATATAATTTATAAATGGCTTATTATGCAAATATAATTATTGGTGCACCAATAAGTGGTAATTATATTAGAATATTTAATTGAATATAAATTTTTGGCAGAATAATATATTTTCAACTAACTTTATACCTTATTTTCACTTTATTAATATGAATATATCTTAATAATGCATATGTTTTTATACTTATTTTGCCAAAAAAGGGATTGGATATGCAGGTGAGGATATTCAGCCCGATTCGAGCCATTAATACAACTGTCTTATGTTCGAGTTCGATTCAGCCCGATTTCAAGCATGGTTTATTGTAGTTATATATGGCAATTATATAACCATGCAAAGGAACTTTAAAGATAAATTATATATGATTGTAATTATATATGATTATAGTTGTTCGTATATGCATTACTATAGAACAATCACTTTAAAGATGAATTATATATTCAGCATAGTTGATTGTAATTATGAAGTCATTCTAATTTATCAATCAATATATTCTATAAGGGAAAATCTTGTTTTCTTATAACAAAAATGCAAGATTTCCATGTCTTTTAATATAAATTCATTTTTGGTAAATTAATTATCCACCGTCTTTACTTAATTCTAATTGAGTACGACCTAAATATCAACAAAACCTTCCGATTATAAATAATATATTAATATAAAATCACCCAAAATAGTATTTCAATATATATCTTTTACAATTATGAAAAAAAATCATGCTTCTTATCTATATTTTATGGATATTTATATTAATAAGAAAAGTGTCTACTTTTGGATAACTTTACTTGTTTGAAATATATTTTAAAGATATTTGTTAACATATTTTTTAAGCAAATTAAAAGAGAGAGAAGTAGGAATACACACCTGTTGGTGCGGAGGGTGAAAAGTATTTGCTAGAGAGGAAAGAGGGGGGTCGATTTCACAAGTGAGTATAAAGCAGATGATGGCCAAGGGCATCTTGCAGGGAGCGTCAATTTAAACGGTGAGCAGGAAGGAAGGCAGGGAGGAAAAAATTCTCCGTGATCCAACGGTTGAGCTTTTTTTATTTCTTTTTCCCCCTTTTAACATTTTTTTTTCTTTCATTGGTACACAACTTTTTTAAAATGATTTAAACACTAAACAGTTTTTCTGAATACCGTTTAAGCACTAAACGATTTTCAAAAAATTGTTTATGCTTCATTTGTTTAAAATTCAAATTCCTAATACTACATACTGATTATTGAATTTCAATGCTAAATAATGAAAAATTGTTTGTTTATATTTTTTATTAACTTCTGATTGGTAATAATAAAAATGATTGTTTTGATCATATTACCAATGATGGTAATCATTTTTTCGCGTACTAATTATCAAAATAAAACTTTGAACTGCTATATCAAAAAATTTAAAAGCATTAAATATGAAAGTTTTTAATTTTGAAATACCCGGGGTTTGGTAAAATTGAATAATGGATAATTATTTGATTTTTTTTATTTTGGAAGATTTGAATCCCAATTGTTATATTTCATAGTTTCAATATTCAAAAAATCGATATCCTTGAATTTAGTTTTCATAAATTTAATTACAAACATTTATCAAAATTCTATTCAAAATTTGCATTTCGAATCTTTTTTTTGAACCTTTAGACATTATTTGAATTGGTTTTTTTTCTTTTTCTTTTTTCATAACAAGAATCTGAATTTAGAGAAGTAACCAAAAGTATAACTTCAAAAGTTCAAAATCAAGTTAAATGGATTTTTAAAATTTTAATAATAAATATTTTTTATTGTTGAATTTTTAGATTTTAGTGATTTTACTTATAATAATGTAACATACGAAACTAAGCTATATATGGAAGAACTTATCATGAAGCGTTCAGAATCAAAAGGTGCAATATGAAAATGCATAATACTTTTCACCAAACAAGTGTTTTAGACCTAAAGCAAATGGCTTCAAAGTTCTTACTGCTCAATAAGTGATCAAATGAATGATCACATATTGTAAATAAATGATAAAGACTTTTTGTTTCAAACGCTAAAATCGAATGCTCAATACTAGTTGAATTATCATTGAATACTCGCCGAATAAGGAAAGGTTGTTTGTTAAATGTGTAAAACTTCATATTATAATTAAAGTAAATAGTTATTTTTACAATATTGACCTCTACTAGTTAGTTTTTACTTAATAATGATTAAAGTTTGGTATTTGAATTATGATAAAGGTATATTATTAGAAAACTTGAAATTTGAAAATTTTAAATTTCTTAAGTGTTTGAAATTTAGGAAAAACTTGAATATAGGATATAAACTTTAAAGTTTTCAATTAATAGCATGATATCTAAATTCATTATACTTTAATAATTAAAACAATTACTAATAGTATATAAACTAAAATATGCTTACATGGATCTTCCATGATTTATTGTCATGCCATGTATATGAAATAAACCCGTCTGGATTTACATGCTCAACGGCATGAGTATGGGTAAATACATCCATGTACGATATGGGACCATGCGCATCAGCTTGTTGAAATTGATAATTATGTACTATTATTGTTTATTCAAAATTATACAGCATAATAACTATTTACAATTCACAGTTAATAAGTTTACCAACTCTTGGTGATATTGTTGGAACGACTTTGACCCTCCTCGATGAGTGACAGGATTTTTGTTCCTATATGTAGAGTTTCTCTATGACTCTTTCTATACATTTAAATAAACAATCCATTTACTTACCAAATATTTTTGGATATTTACATGTCAATCAAATAATTAATAAAAGATTAATAAACTTACCTTTGCTTCGTCACCATCCTAATGCGCCAGCCACCCTTCCCACACACTCGCTCCCTTCCAGTTCGGCTTCTCTCCTTTATGCTTCACAGCCGACATAGAATCCCGGTAATTCTTTCTCATCTTCTGCATCCAGTAATGTCGTACCAGCTCCACGTCGTCTGCTTGGACGTCGACTGCGGCCTGCATTTCATGAAAAACAAGCGACAAATAATTATATAAGGTGAATAATAAATAAGCGACAAACAAATTGAGAATGGAAAACAGAAGATTAAACTTACAATGAAATCCTACCATATACACTCCATGATGTGGGAAGGGATATTATCCCACTTGGGCCAACAAGTCGTCATCCTACTCTTATATAAATCTCTAGAAACTGATAGAACTACAACTGACGGCTATAGGTCGAACCCTCTATGTTAAATATGATATAAATTATTATATCGTACACAAAATATTTATGATGTTGAAAAAAATTTAATACTTACACCTCTGCTCTAGGCACTAGATACACAGCGGGACGCTGTGGCGGCTGTGATGGGTCGCTGCCATCACTTCCGGATGAATGGGATGAGCTCCTCCTTCTGGATGACATGATATTGTCACAAACATTTCATTTTATAAGAGAATAATAGCATATTAATGACATATATTGTTTAACAATGACAAAAAGTACATAAATTGCAAAATATACCTGATTCAGATTGGGTCTCATATTTTGACGATATGCATAATATAGCATTTTTAACATAAATTGCTAAATAAATGACATAAATGGTATAAATGACGTGAATGACATAAATTACATAAATGACATAAATTACGTAAATGACGATAAGCGATTTGGTTTCATAAACGACAAATTATATAAGTTACAAAATAAATGTCATCGATTATATAAATTGCATAATATATCAGAATTTAACATAATATTTTTATCAATCCTCATCGTCTTCTGATTCAGTTTCTGTGAAGGCCCGTAAATCCGTACCCCTTTGAGCTGACAAAATTCCACCACAATTCAGCTCAAAGTGGAACAAAAGTACGAATCTTCAGGTTAAAAAGAAGAGGTAGAAGAAGATAGAAGAAAAGAAACAGAAACAACAACAGAATCTCACATTCGCAGTGGAACAATATATAATAGATGAATGAATAGTCTTTATCACAAAGAACTATATCAGTTTATACATACATCATCAGAGTTTACAACAACAACACGCATCACTAGACAGTTATATAAACTTGTCCACATAACATAATACACAAGGGAATAACACTAGTATAAGTGATACGTCTCGCCATCCAGCTCGCCTCCAAATCTCCACGGCAACTTCTGAATTCTAGAATGACCTGATAACCTGACTCTAGGCTGCCCGTGTGGAAAATTATGGGCACCCAGAGTTTAGAAAGGGAACAATAAACTCCAGGTCAGTCGTGGGACTGGTGTGAGATCTTAAAAACAGTTATTTTCACAAAGAAAATAAAAGAAATTCGCAATGCTTTGAAAAATAAAACTACCATAAGACCTCCCACCACACACACAATGCAACCGCAGACTTGGAGGAGATTTCTTCTTATGATAGTCAAATATGCTTAATACGAGAAAACTCTTTTTGATATTATTACTAGTGCATAGTGTGGAAAACATTTCGAAAGTATAATATTAATCTTAGCCAGCATAGGTACCATTATATTATGCCTGCTATAGCTACCATGTTAAATGGCAGGTTCTACAACTAAAACCGTACAAGGTTCGTATTGTTTCTTTGGATTTCCAACAAATGGTCAGGCTAAGGAACTTCCTATGCCACATGGGTACGCCTCTAGAGGGACGTCCCGAGAACTTACTAGCTCTCTGCCAACATAAGGTCGGGTTACCTCTTACTAGGTAACTACTACACGAGTATGCCACCCCCGGTCGTTTGCGACCTTTATCTGAGGGCCCTCGATCACAAAGCAACAATCACACAGTTAATAAGATTGATGCAACCACACAGGTAAAGCATCTGGGCTCCATACCATGATACCACCTTTTTCCAGAAGGAAATGACATACCCTAAAGGGAGCGACCCTCATAACCTTGCCCCATTTTCCTGTTTTGACCATTTCCGGGGTGTGAGGTCCGATGAGGTCTCGTCCACAAAGCTACGCTTTACACGAAAGCCATGCTTTGATCAACAAATGATCAACAACACACAGCAGCACTTAGCATGCCACACTACCAAATTGGGAGTATATCACTAATAACCTTCAACTATATAACCTCTGAGCTCGTACGTCTCAGAGAATGGTGTTAAGCTAAGAGAATAAATTCTCCGCCACCAACAGATATGTATTTGAAAGAAATCTGCTTTATATCTCAAAGTGTAGCATCAGACATACATCCATACAAGTCTATTCCGGGTTCGAACAGAACCGAAGGCATTTCCAAAGAAGCCCTTGCAAATCCGGTTTTCAATTGCAATCCATAACGTCGTATCATTATTCGGAATGAGTTATATGACACAAAGTCCTCTCCCGGCTAAACCGAATAATGAGCGCTTGTTTTGAAAACAAATTCAAGTGCCATTTCAAAGGCCAACATTGATAGTCGGTTATTTAACTATCAAACAACATTCACAACAATCAAGCCTCAATAATTTCCCCAAATTGTTTATACTGATAGTTGGATATTTTACTATCAAACAATATTCACAAAAATTGTCCAATCTAAATAATTTTTCCAAATTATTAAATTTCAAAATATCTTTGCAAGATATATATTTTCCACACTTCATCACTTTGAAAACAAATTTCAAATCACTTTTCACTCGCGGAATAAAATTCCCGATATTATTTATTTCCACTTTGCATTTAAATTTTCAAATATCCACTTATATACAATTTTCAAATCGATTTCCAAATATTCACTTTCAAATACCAAATCAAATTCACAATTGATTTCTCAATTTCATTTCAAACCCCAAATCAAATTCCAAATTGATTTCTAATTTCTTTTTAAGCACCAAATCAATTACAAATTGATTTCTAAGTTTATTTCCAAATACCAAATCATTTGCAAATCCATTTCTAAATTTATTTCCAATTACCAAATCAGTTTCACTCAAAACACCAATAAATTTTCATATTGATTTTCCAAAGATTTATTTTCAAATGCCAAATCAATTATCAAATTGATTTCAACAAATTTATCACCTTTTTAAATAAATCCCTTTATTCTTTCCAAATTATTTAAAATAAATTCTTCAACTTTTAAACAATATTATTCAAAACCCATTTATTAATGTCTTTTCCCATATTTTGGAAATAGTTCGATAAAGTTTCGAAAATCAACTTCATGCTTTTAAATTCCTTCTTTTAAATTCACTCAATTATTTCAAAAGGAATTTACTTAAAATTTCCTACTTCAATTTCAAAAATCCAATTTTTATTTATTTCTGGTATCCAACGATACCAAAAATACATTCGGCTAAATTATAGCCTTCAACAAATTCAATCATCAATATAATCATTCATAGATCATCAATAAATCATCACACAACATATGAAACAAATTCATACAATATATGAAACAAATTCATACAATTTGAGGAATCCAGTTGGATCCCTCCAACCTGTTTCCCTACATCCACAGATGTTAGAACAACAATTAAATACCCATTCCACTTCGAGGTGGAATATCGCGGTATATGGGTTTTATAAAATATCATCCGCTATTATGCGGCGCATAGGGTCTCATCCGCTATATAATGCGGGAAATCAACAACTCCAAATATATAGATATATATACTACTATACATACTACCACATCTAAATAGTCCATCAATAACTGCAATGCCAATTTAATTTGAGTGAGAAGATCTCACCTTTGCTTTTTATTTTGCAATCCATTTCCATTTTCATTCCGGACTAGTTTTCTTTGCGGTTTTGACCTTGTATAACAATTATACAATTTTATTAATATTCGAATTAGTCGAACAAATTAATTTTCCTATTTGATAAGTTTAAATTAACCAATGATTTTTATTTTAAACAAACCATTAGATTGTAAAAAAAATTCCGTTTTATAAATAATTTTAAACAAATTTTCTTTAATAAATTACTCTTAGTAGTTAAAATAATTATGATAAAAATTGGTATGTAAATATATATCATATCATTTTCTAACCTACATACACATATATTTTATTCTAACCTGAAAGTATATATATATTTTATCAAAACAGAATTTACTCTACATCTTACAGTAAAAATATATCTTCCTTTGTTTAAAAATTTTATATATAAAATTTTCCAAATCTGCACGTATAAAACAAAAATCTGCAATATATTTTTCTGTGTATATATTTATTGGAAAATCTGCATGTATATGTATTTTTCTCAGCGTGTATATAAATATATACATGCGAATTTAATAAATAAAGAAAAAATTCCTCACCGCACTATGAACTCAAGCTTCGAACCCTAGCCCCACCGTGAATCCCACATCATCGGTGACCCTAACCTTTGCCCTGACATTCGAACACCATCATCCATCACCTGCCGCGACCTCCGCCTCGCTCGCCGTTCCATCGTCGAGCTTTGACTTGCTCCGCCCTCACGTGGTTCGCCTGCCCATGCCTACTGATCGCGATGCCCCAAAATTCGAGCCCAACCCCTAGCCTCCGCTCTACCATTTTGTCGTCCCCACTGCTAGGCAATCGCGTGTGAGCGCCGCTATACGCTCCCTAGGTCGCCGCCTCCTCGCGATACGTCCCCCTCAAATCGATTTCAATCGATTTAATTTGAACCCTAACAGGCATCGCCGACGTGATGGTGACTGTGATTTTGTCGCAGCCATGTTCGAATTCGCGAACTCGACCTCCCCTTTTTCGAATTTAATTTAAACAGGCTTCGGCCACTATTTGATTTGAACGAAGAAAAATACTTCGTTTGTAAATGAATTTCGTTTGAACGAGACTGTGATATTTTCTTTCATTTTATTTTTCTTTCTTTGAAAATCATCTGTTGCGTGAGCATTAAAGGGAGGATGAGGGGGAACAAGATACGATGTTGAAAAGAAGGTAGCGTATACAGGCAGAGAAAAAGTTTTGATGTGAAGGGAATTTCGGCTGTTGACCAGGATATATAAAATTATATTTTCAAATTCAAATTTAAATCGACACGAATTTGCAACTCAAAAATCTCGAACTCCTATCGAGGCGTGCTGCTAGGCATTTATAATGTTATACGCCTATTCCGAACACAATAGAAAAGGTTTCGAGTCCAAATTCGATCGTATGGAGAAGATAGCTTTTTGGATCCAGTTATTAAATTAAATTTCGATCAAATTTTCAGCGCGTTTGTTTATCCTACAGCCAAAGGACAACTCCGAATGCTATGGAAATTGAAATCCGATAATGATACAATATTACGGATCCAATGGAACTTGTTCCATCGAATTCCAAGACTGTGCCTCAGAATGCTATTTTTAAATATCGATTTAAACGGTAAAATTTCAAACTGAACAAAACACTTCCAAATCCAATTCTGAAGCTTTTATTGTCTTCAGTATTATCAATATAGATTTTCCAAGCCTTCATATTATTTTTAATCAGCTCAAAACTAAAGATTCAATAATTTACCCAACTTTCAGTAAATTAAATTCAATAATTTAATTGCCAAATTCATTCTGATATTTGAATTTCAATTAAAACTAACTTCCAGATATTTAAAATCAATTAAATATTATGATTTCCAATGTCAAATATTCAGGGTCGTTACAGTTTCGGTCTCATATTTTATATTATTTTCCTCTCTAATGTCAAATACTTCTACCAAAACGTTTGATTCATCGTTCGGAGGTCCAAAATTAGTACGAACGTCTGTTATTATTATTTCATTGCTTTTCTCAAGATCCGCCTGATAAGCTTGTTCATTTGGAATATTTTTTCCATCAAACGTAAATCTTGCCTTTGTTTTAAAAACTGCTAACCAATTTGCTTTATCTCTTTTTAGAGAAGGATAAGGAGCGTAATAAACTTGCAATGCTTGTTTGGCTTGTACAAAAGGATCATACTTGTGATAATGTGATGTGTGCTTTATTTAAATAAGACTATAATCCTTGTGCACATTAATTCAGAACATGCAACATTGCTGAACCAATTGCATCTAAACATAAAAACATCCTCCACAGGTCATGAGAAATACGTCAGTTGCAAAATTTGGGTTAAAACGCCATAAAAATCATTTATATGATTTTCTGGATCATCCCTACCTTTAACAAATACACCCGTATTATTAATTAATTTTTCAGCACCTATTCTTTGGTGTTAAATTTATATCCATTGACGAAATATATTGGATATGCCTTGACATTTCTTTTTGGTCCCAACGCAAGATGTTTCAATCCTTCGTCAACCAGACAATTTTGTGGTTCATAAACGTACTTTGAAAACCAATCATAAAATTATTTACTGAGATCTCTGTGTGGATGTTCTCTTTCATGAATTCTTCATATATAAATAAAATATTGCATTAAATTCTACACACGCATGCATTATTGAAATGAATAAATTAAGAATTATTATTCCATATCACCTAACCAATTGGGCAACCTCGGTACAACTAAGAAGAATATAAGTGTGCGCTACGTGAAGACCTCTATTGTCTAACCATACGTCTACACATTTTCCAGAAGGTCGATCATGTTGTCTAAAAATAGATAACATTGTTTGAGAGGACTCTTGTTCATCGCCTTCATCATTACGTGGAACACTTTCAAATGATATGTTCAAATGGTCATTGAAATAGTGAGAGAAAAAGAACGAAGCTTCTTCTTCGATGTTTTACAGATCAAACCTTCAACTAGTGTTTTTTGCCTCACTTTTTTCTTCGGATGATTTAAGTATCTATGAAAAATTAATTTACATTAACTTTAACTTCCGAATGTAATTAAATAAATAGGTAATGTGACGCCCCACCTCTATACCCACGCTAGCCAAGAACACTACGGAGTAATGCTGTCAACTAGCATGGAGAATAAGGCTGTTGAGAAGCGACCATCCGTGTAATTTCTTTGTGTGAACACCGATATGTCAGATAGTATAGAATGCATATCATTTAAGGAGGAAATCCGACATACCGATACAAACGCAAAGCTATCACACAGTGGCTATATATAATCGTCGAAAACAAACATAGAAAAGAACATAACACAAATCAGTCACAGACATTCATATCACAATGGCGGAAAAAGATATGAATATATAACACATGAAAGTGTACATCAGAGTAGTGGTCAGAAAGATCCACGATAATACAAAAGAATAGCAACACGTGTTATACAAAAGAATAAGTACACAACACAGAGTCTATATCTCAAATGTGTAAACCCAAAAACTACTAATCAAAGTAGTTAGCCAAAAGTCAGAATAATCCTAGAAGAGAAGTCAAGCAGAAGCACCTGTAACATCTCGGTCTGACCCGAGTATTATTTATAAGAAAATAATAAACGGATCAGTCTAGCTATAAATATCAAATGATATGGTATAAAGTAAAAGACATGACATGAACATGTAATAACCATAGTGGCATACTACCATAAGTATGTAATTAACAATCAACAAGAGATTAATCAATATCGCAAGAATCTTCTCAAAGATAAAATAGGGTATCATACCCTAAACTTGTATTCATAACAAGTCAATGACACACAAATTCACCAATGCACAAAAATTGATAAAACTTATCAATGGAAATCACGAAAATTGGTGAAGCACAAAATTCCAGAAATCATCGCAAGAAATCCAGAAATCATAAGAAGGGGGAGGCCTATCACAAAATGGGAGTATGAAAACTCACCAACACGTGTAACACAAGACGAGACGCTATCTCATGGTAGCTAACCATTAATTTTGAGCCGAAACTCCACAAGAGTGGTTCGAAGACCGTGGGGCGCTACCCCATATATGTGATGGTGAAACATCACACAAACGGGGTTTAGTCTCCCTCATAGACAAAGAGACATCGCACAATTGCTAGTCTAAATCAAATCACAAAAATGATCGTCATGATCATCAAGAAGTGTCAATCACACCAAGCTAGTAAATATATGAGTTTAGCTTCATGTCCCATAACCACTTGCTTAACTTAAATATTTACGAACAAGCTGTGAATCTTCACTAGAAAATTGTCACAAGAGGCTCAATCGAACAAGTCCAAGAATTAACCGACGAAGTGAACGCAAGCGTTTCATACCACTCGTTTTACTAAGCCGTTTAATTAGATTTCTCATCCGAGTGAAGTAAAGGCTTGTATATACTAGTAGTTTGGAAAACGGTTTGAGAAAAAGAGCTTTGTAGTAAAACAGTGTTGAAATCGCTTTGATGAAAGAGTTATGATATTTACTACTAGTATTGAAACCTTCATATTTTTAACGTGACAAGTCACAAAATTGATTGTAGAAACAAATCAATCCACTAAACTTCACATGCGAAGACGTGAATAAAACCCAAGGAAATTAGTTCCAAAACCATCAAAGTAGAAATATACTCGCGACCTAACGTGGTCGAATTAAAGTGAAACGACTTAAAGTCAAATAGGTCGAACGACCTAAGGGTAGAATGCCGTGCGACCTCGCAGAAGAACAGGTCGAGCGACCTAGTGAAATACAGGTCAAATGACCTAAGTGTAAAAAGATGAGCGACCTATAAGAGCACAGCCTAACTGTGGCACGACCTAGTGGGGTGAGCGACCTAACGCGGTCAAGAAAAGGAAAGGCGCGACCTAAGTGGAAGACAGGTCGAGCGACCTAACTCCAGGCTGAGCTAAGGAAAGGCGCGACCTAACGAGGTCGACCTAAGTGCAAGCGACCTAAGGGTTTGTGAGGTCGAGCAACCTAAGGGATATAAGGTCCAGCGACCTAAGTGAAGCAAGGCCTAACGACCTAAGGAAAAGAGACTCGCGACCTAAAGCGAACGACCTAACAGGTCACGAGATGCTTCAATGGTCAAGCGACCTAAGGACGAGCGACCTAAATATTCAAGGCAGAACGACCTAAGCCTTAGCGACCTAATTGCAGGCGAGCGACCTAACCATGCAAGCAAGCCGAGCGACCTAAGGAAGTGTACGACCTAAGCCCAGAACGAGCTTGTATTTGAAGGCAGAGAGTTATCCACGCCAGAGCGACCTAAGACCCAACGACCTACGACCTAATGGCCAGCGACTTAGATGCGAACGGGCCAGTTCTGAGGCAGTGCGACCTATGTCCAGGAATTTGCCAAAACACACGAAAATTTGGGATTTTCGTCAATTCGATCCAAACCAAATGCAAACATACATGCTAAAGTGATGGGGAATCATTCCCAACAACCCAATGACAGTTATAGGCAAGAATATGAGATAAAAATCTCACCTTTTCACGGAAATTGATGGAGATGAAGTTTGAAAGAAAAGCAAGAGCAATCACAAACTTGAATCAATGTCTTCTCTTTGAATTTGGAGTTAGATGTTGAATTTGCTAAAGATCTTGAGCTTGGAATTTTAATTTCCCATTCCCTTCTCCATTTTTGATAAAGCTTGAAGTGTTTGATGTAGTGATGAAGAGGAGAGGGGGTTGGGACTGAGTTAACAAATGGTTCAGCCCAAACCAAAGCCCAAAGCAAAAAGTGACGAAAATTTCACTATCTTCAAACATATCGAAGTTTACACTCAAAAAGATCGCAAACATCATTTTGAACTCAATGGAAGTGGTTTCGAGTCCTGATTTGACCGTATGCAAAAAGTAGCTTTTCGGACTAAAATCCGACTAACTATAAAATATTTAAATAAAAGATTTAAATATAAAATCGACAAATATGCGGGTTGTTACAGACCCCCTCCTTAAAGAAATTGCGTCCTCGCAATATGTAAGATGAAAATAAAAAGTAACAACCATAAAAGCATATTAACACAAAAGAAATTTGAAATAAGAAGTTTACCTCAAAGAGCATGAGAAAGTAATTCCGGATGTGTACGCTCGATGAATTCTCTAGACTCCCAAGAGCAATCCTTAGGATTTGAGGACCATTGAACTTTAACAAGCGGAACATCTTTATTTCGAAGTCGTTTGATCTCCGAAGCAATAATTCAAATAGGATGCTGCTCATAAGTTAAATTCGGCGAAACTTCAATCTCTTCCACAACACCGGGCACAAGAATAGAATCGGAATCCCGAAGGCACTTCCGTAATTGAGAAACGTGAAACACGTCATGCATGGTAGAAAACTGAGCCGGTAATGAAAGGCGATAAGCCATGGAACCAATACGTTCAGTGATTGGAAATGGCCCAATATATCGAGGCGCTAACTTTCCCGATCGACTGAAGCGTACAACACCCTTCATAGGTGAAACACGAATAAATACAAGATCTCCCACAGAAAATTCTAATTTCCTTCTTCGATTATCAACATAGGATTTTTGTCTACTCTGAGCTTCTTTCATCCTATGACGAATAAGTTCAATCTTTTCTGTGGAATCACGAATAAAATCTGGACCTAAAACTAGCTTCTCACCGGCCTCAAGCCAACAAGAAGGAGATCGGCATGGCCTTCCATAGAGTGCCTCAAAAGGTGCCATACTAATACTAGATTGGAAGCTGTTATTATAGGAAAGTTCAACAAGTGAAATATGATCTTCCCAACTTCCACCAAAGTCAAGAACACAAGCACGAAGAACGGAAGAAGATCTTCAAGAGTTTGATTCACACGCTCAGTTTGTCCATCGGACTGGGGGTGATAAGCGGTGCTAAAATTAAGCTTCGTTCCCAAAGATTTTTGAAGACTCTTCCAGAATCCACTGGCAAACAATGGATCACGATCACTAACAATGGAAGTAGGGACTCCATGTAATTTAACAATTTCTTTGATAAAGAGTTTGGCCAAAAGAGGTACGGTCCGATTAGACCGAACGAGAATAAAATGGGCGGATTTAGTAAGTCTATCAACGATCACCCATAAGCTATCATGTCCCGAACGAGAACGGGGAAGGCCATCAATAAAATCCATGGAAATTTGATCCCACTTCCAAATTGGAATTTCTAATGGCTGCAATAACCCGCCAGGCCTTTGATGTTCGGCCTTGACAAGTTGGCAAGTCATGCAACACTTAACAAAATTAGCAATATCAGATTTCATTCCCTCCCAATAATAAAGTCGCTTCATATCCGCGTACATTTTACTACTACCGGGATATATGGAATATTTGGAACGATGAGAATCTTCTAAAATATCTTTACGAAGATCTCGACTATTTGGTATGATAAGTCTACCAAATTTTCGAATGCCGCCACGAAAATCAATATCAAAGTCTTTTAAACCTTCAATATCGGTTTTATCCTTAAGATTTTGGCCAAGCAAAGCCAATTCAGGATCTAGCTGTTGAGCTTTAAGAATGCGGTCCAAAAGGGAAGGACGAGCCTCAAGGCTACATAAGACAAAAGATGAACATAAATCGGAGACACGATATCGAATTTCACAAGTGGATAAAACCTCGAGATCCCTCCATTCGGATATCATCATGGAAACAACCGCTTGTTGCTTACGACTAAGAGCATCAGCAACACGATTTCCCTTTCCGGGAGTATAAAGAATATCAAGATCATAAGAGGCAAGGAATTCGAGCCAACGCTGTTGATGCAAATTAAGTTCCTTTTGAGATAATAAATATTTCAAAGACTTATGATCTGTATAAAGTATAAATTTCTCTCCCAAAAGATAATGTCGCCAAATACGAAGGGCTAAAACGATAGCCGCGAGTTCTAAATCATGTGTGGCATATCTAGTCTCAGCCGGCTTCAATTGCCTAGAAGCATAAGCAATAACACGTTCTTTTTGCATAAGAACGGCACCCAATCCAACGCGACTAGCATCGGTATAAACAACAAAATCTTGATTCCCTTCGGGAATAACAAGAATAGGAGCATCAGAAAGGAGTTCTTTTAATTTCTGAAAAGAAGTTTCACATTTGTCCGACCAAATGTATTTAACACCTTTCTTAGTTAAGCCAGTAAGAGGCACGACAATCTTAGAAAAGTCTTTTATGAAACGGCGGTAATAACCTGCCAATTCGAGAAAGCTACGAATCTCAGTCACGCTCTCGGGTCTCTTCCAATTTTGAATCGCTTCAATCTTTGAAGGATCCACTGATATTCCGGATTCGGAAATAATATGACCAAGAAACTTCACACTAGATTGCCAAAAATGGCATTTAGAAAATTTTGCCTTTAATTGATTGCTCCTAAGAGTTTCCAATACAATCCGAAGATGCTTTTCATGTTCCTCCTCGGTTTTAGAATACACAAGAATATCATCAATAAAGATGAGAACAAACCAGTCGAGGAAATCTTTGAAAACTCGATTCATAAGGTCAACGAAATAAGCAAGAGCATTCGTCAAACCAAATGGCATAACTAGCCACTCATAAGATCCATAACGAGTATGGAAAGAAGTCAAAGGAATAATATCCTCTGCAATACGAAGCTAATGAAAACCGGTAGCCAAGTCCAATTGTGAAAAGACTCTAGCACCACTAAGTTGATCAAACAGATCATCAATCCGAGGTAAAGGATATTTATTCTTAATAGTAAGATTATTAAGCTTGCGGTAGTCGACGCAAAGCCTAAGTGTACCATCAGACTTATTTACGAAAATAGCTGAAGCCCCCCAAGGCGAGGAACTAGAGCGAATAAGTTGCTTCGTCTCCAATTCGGATAATTGTTTGCGCATCTCTTCATTCTCCTTATTGGACATGCGATAAGGAGGACGAGTAATAGGTTGAGCTCCAGGTATAAGATTAATTTTGAACTCAATTGCTCGCTTAGGTGGTAGTCCTAAAACGAGCTCAAAGATGTCGGAAAATTCACGAACGACCCGAATAAGAGAAATGACATCTTCCTCATCATCATTATCATTATCACGAGGATTTAAAGAATATAAAGATGCAACCAAAGCGGAATCCGAACCTTTAAGAACAATAGAAATCTGTTTAACAGATTGCGGATGACGGAGATAAATAGTC
Source organism: Allium fistulosum (assembly GCA_030737815.1). Classification (NCBI taxonomy): domain Eukaryota; kingdom Viridiplantae; phylum Streptophyta; class Magnoliopsida; order Asparagales; family Amaryllidaceae; genus Allium; species Allium fistulosum. Next base: position 699,900,716 of record CM060904.1, read on the forward strand.
CGCTCAGGACATAGGATATGAGCTTCATAACGATTAAGCCAATCCATACCCAAAATCATTCCAAAGCCTAAGTAACGCATGACATGCAAATCGGCTAGGAAAGGAAAATCACACAAAATAATCTCCACATCTTTACAAAGCAAACTAAGAGTTGTGGATCCACCAACCGGATTCGCAATTCTTAAAGAAGTCATTAAAGCAACAACACTTAAAGAAAGAGTGTCTACAAGTTCCTTTGATATAAAAGAATAGGATGCACCCGTATCAAAGAGAACTCTAATAGGTTGATCATGAAATATAATAATGCCATCAAGGACAGAATGAGACATACCTTGACCGCGAGATGTGTTGCTAGGGACTTGAGCCACATTAAGCTTTCCCTCCTTCTTGCCCTGAAGTCTAGGGCATAAATGGATATAATGATCCGGGCTTTTACAATAGCGACAAGAACGGGGCTTTGAACACTTGTTCGCAAAATGGTCCTTAGAACCACAGTTATAGCATTGCCCGCTACTAGGGGTAGAAGTCTTTGCTGCCAGAGGTGCAGGTTTTCCCTTTTTGTTGGGATAAGGACCTTTGAATTTGTTAGGCCTCTTCTTGTTGTTGAAGTTTGGTTTGGAAGCCACCACTTCAACATCACTGTCCTTATCAGCCTCTTCAAGACGAAGAGCGATATCAATGAGTTGGTCGAAAGAAACTTCTAACTTTAGAAGTAATGGCTTCTTGAGATTCTTGTTTAAGCCATAGACGAATCTCTGGTTCTTCTTCAATGGGGTGTTGATGTATTCAACCCCATATTTAGACAGTGACTCGAAGGATGCGACATAATCTGTCACAGAGGATTCACCTTGAACAAGGTCTATAAAACGACGAGCCAATGTCACCTTCTCTGCTTCTAGTATGAATTTTAATTCGAAGCATTCCCGAAATTGCTCCCAGGTGAGATCTGCTTCATTAATTTCAGAAACAAGAAGTTCGTACCAATCCAATGCTCTCTCTTGGAGCATACTGGAAGCCACCTGAACACGGTGAAGATCGATAAGATTCATGCAAGAAAAGATTCGATCTCATGTTCTTAACCAAGCCTGGACTTCAATAATAGTTTCGGAACCCTTGAATGGTTTCCCACCCAAGTTAGTATAATCGTTGCACAAATGTGCAAATCCAGACTTAGGATGAGTAGGCTCCTGATTAGGACCGGCTGCCTGAGCATTCTTTACTAAATCAAGAAGCTGTTGAGCAGTCATAAAAACTCCATCTTGGGGAGTGACGGTAGATGGTCCGGCTCTAGGATGGCCTGGTCTAGACATTCTCTCCTTTAAGAAAGAGAGAAGAAGAAAAGTTATTCTCCAAATAAATATCAAGCAAATCTTGATAGATAAAACAAGGATACGTAGAAGGAAATAGGATAAATTGGTACGAAGACTCGAATTAAATCCTAAGGCACGACTCCTAAGTTGGACTTAGGACGATGATCCTTGTTAAGTTATTCTACATTGTTCCGAAGTTTGGCTCCGATACCAAAGCTGTGACGCCCCACCTCTATACCCACGCTAGCCAAGAACACTACGGAGTAATGCTGTCAACTAGCATGGAGAATAAGGCTATTGAGGAGCGACCATCCGTGTAATTTCTTTGTGCGAACACCGATATGTCAGATAGTATAGAATGCATATCATTTAAGGAGGAAATCCGACATACCGATACAAACGCAAAGCTATCACACAGTGGCTATATATAATCTTCGGAAACAAACATAGAAAAGAACATAACACAAATCAGTCACAGACATCCATATCACAATGGCGGAAAAAGATATGAATATATAACACATGAAAGTGTACATCAGAGTAGTGGTCAGAAAGATCCACGATAATACAAAAGAATAGCAACACGTGCTATACAAAAGAATAAGTACACAACACAGAGTCTATATCTCAAATGTGTAAACCCAAAAACTACTAATCTAAATAGTTAGCCAAAAGTCAGAATAATCCCAGAAGAGAAGTCAAGCAGAAGCACCTGTAACATCTCGGTTTGACCCGAGTATTATTTATAAGAAAATAATAAACGGATCAGTCTAGCTATAAATATCAGATGATATGGTATAAAGTAAAAGACATGACATGAACATGTAATAACCATAGTGGCATACTACCATAAGTATGTAATTGACAATCAACAAGAGATTAATCAATATCACAAGAATCTTCTCAAAGATAAAATAGGGTATCATACCCTAAACTTGTATTCATAACAAGTCAATGACACACAAATTCACCAATGCATAAAAATTGATAAAACTTATCAATGGAAATCACGAAAATTGGTGAAGCACAAAATTCCAGAAATCATCGCAAGAAATCCAGAAATCACAAGAAGGGGGAGGCCTATCACAAAACGAAAGTATGAAAACTCACCAACACGTGTAACACAAGACGAGACGCTATCTCATGGTAGCCAACCATTAATTTTGAGCCGAAACTCCACAAGAATGGTTCGAAGACCGTGGGGCGCTACCCCACATATGTGATGGTGAAACATCACACAAACGGGGTTTAGTCTCCCTCGTAGACAAAGTGACATCGCACAATTGCTAGTCTAAATCAAATCACAAAAATGATCGTCATGATCATCAAGAAGTGTCAATCACACCAAGCTAGTAAATATATGAGTTTAGCTTCAAGTCCTATAACCACTTGCTTAACTTAAATATTTACGAACAAGCTGTGAATCTTCACTAGAAAATTGTCACAAGAGGCTCAATCGAACAAGTCCAAGAATTAACCGACGAAGTAAACGCAAGCGTTTCATACCACTCGTTTTACTAAGCCGTTTAATTAGATTTCTCATCCGAGTGAAGTAAAGGCTTGTATATACTAGTAGATTGGAAAACGGTTTGAGAAAAAGAGCTTTGTAGTAAAACAGTGTTGAAATCGCTTTGATGAAAGAGTTATGATATTTACTACTAGTATTGAAACCTTCATATTTTTAAAGTGACAAGTCATAAAATTGATTGTAGAAACAAATCAATCCACTAAACTTCACATGCGAAGACGTGAATAAAACCCAAGGAAATCAGTTCCAAAACCATCAAAGTAGGAATATACTCGCGACCTAACGTGGTCGAATTAAAGTGAAACGACTTAAAGTCAAATAGGTCGAACGACCTAAGGGTAGAATGCCGTGCGACCTCGCAGAAGAACAGGTCGAGCGACCTAGTGAAATACAGGTCAAACGACCTAAGTGTAAAAAGGCGAGCGACCTATAAGAGCACAGCCTAACTGTGGCGCGACCTAGCGGGGTGAGCGACCTAACGCCGTCAAGAAAAGGAAAGGCGTGACCTAAGTGGAAGACAGGTCGAGCGACCTAACTCCAGGCTGAGCTAAGGTGTAACAACCCACATATTTATCGATTTTATATTTAAATATTTTATTTAAATATTTTGTCGTTAATCGGATTTTGGTCTGAAAAGCTACTTTTTGCATACGGTCCAATTAGGACTCAAGACCACTCCCATTGAGTTCAAAATGACGTTTGCGATCTTTTTAAGTGTAAACTTTGATATGTTTGGAGATAGCGTAATTTTCGTCACTTTTTGCTTTGGACCTTTAGTTTGGGCTGAACCACTTGTTAACTCAGCCCAACCCCTTCATTCTCTTCACCACTTCATTCTTCATTTCTAAAACATCAAAGCTTCTTCAAAAATGGTGGAGGGAATGGGAAATTAAAACTCCAAAGCTTTAATCTTCATTGCTAATCCAACATCTTCTCCGAACTCAAGTGAAGACATTGATTCAAGCTTGTTGTTGCCCTTGTTTTGCTTCAAGCTTCATCTTCATTGGTTTTTGGTGCAAAGGTGAGATTTTTATCTCACATCCTTGCCTATAACTATCTTGGACTGTTGGGGATGAATTCCTATCACTTTAGCAAGTATATTTGCTTTTGGTTTGGATTGGCGAAAAACTCCAAATTTTAGTGTTTTGGTGAATTTCCTGGAGTTAGGTCGTTCTGCCTCGGAACTGGCTCGTCCCACTTAGGTCGCTGGGCCCTAGGTCGCTTTGGCGTGGAAAAGAGACTACTTGCATTTAGCTCGTTCTGCTCTTAGGTCGCTAGGTCGCTCACATTTAGGTTGTAGGTCGCTGGGCCTTTAGGTCGTTAGACCTGTCCTTTTTAGGTCGCTCAGCCTCATTTAATTGCTTAGGTCGTTCGCCCCATTAAGTCGCGTACCACTTAGGTCGCGTACCCCATTAGGTCGCGTACCCCTTAGGTCACGTACCCCTTAGGTCGCGTACCCTTAGGTCGCATACTCCTTAGGTCGCGTACCCCTTAGGTCACACCACCTCGGCCTTTCGTCCACTCCGTTAGGTCGCTCGACCTTTCTGCCTTTTAGGTCGCTCGCCTAGTTAGGTCGTTTGGACATTTTAGGTCATTGAATATTTAGGTCGTTTGACCTATTCCACTTTAAGTCTCCAATCACTAGGTCGTATGACTTCTTACATCGCTCGACCACTAGGTCGTGGCACGTTAGGTCGCACAGCCTTGTTAAGACGTTAGGTCGCTCGCCTTTCTACACTTAGGTCGTTTGACCTGTATTTTACTAGGTCGCTCGACCTGTTCTCTTGCTAGGTCGCACGGCATTCTACCCTTAGGTCGTTCGACCTATTTTACTTTATGTCGTTGCACTTTAATTCGACCACATTAGGTCGCAAGTATATTTCTACTTTGATGGTTTTGGAACTGATTTCCTTGGGTTTATTTCACGTCTTCGGATGTGAAGTTTAGTGGATTGATTTACTTCTACAATCAATTTTGTGACTTGTCACTTTAAAAATGTGAAGGCTTCTATTCTAGTAGTGAATATCAAAATTCTTTCATCAAAGCGATTTCAACACTATTTTACTACAAAGCTCTTTTTCTCAAACTATTTTCCAATCTACTAGTATATACAAGCCTTTACTTCACTCGGATGAGAAATCGAATTAAACGACTTAGTAAAACGAATGGTATGAAACGCTCGCGTTCACTTCGTCGGTTAGCTCTTGGACTTGTTCGATTGAACCCTTTTGTGACAATTTCTTAGTGAAGATCTACAGCTTGTTCGTAAATATTTAAGTTAAGCAAGTGGTTATGGGACATGAAGCTAAACTCATATATTTACTAGCTTGGTGTGATTGACACTTCTTGATGATCATGACGATCATTTTTGTGATTTGATTTAAACTAGCAATTGTGCGATGTCTCTTTGTCTACGAGGGAGACTAAACCCCGTTTGTGTGATGTTTCACCATCACATATGTGGGGTAGCGTCCCATGGTCTTCGGGCCGTTCGGGTGTCAAAATTTAATGGATAGCTTCCATGAGATAGCTTCTCGTTCTTGAGTTACACGTGTTGGTGAGTTTTCATGCTCCCGTTCTTGTGATAGGCCTCCCCCCCTTTTTATGTGATTTCTGGATTTCGTGTGTTGATTTCTGGAATTTGTACTTCACCAATTTTCATGATTTTCATTGATATGTTATCAATTTTTGTGCATTGGTGAATTCGTGTGTCATTGACTTGTTATGAATACAAGTTTAGGGTATGATACCCTATTTTATCTTTGAGAAGATTCTTGTGATATTGATTAATCTCTTGTTGATTATCATTTACATACTTACAGTAGTATACCGTTATGGTTGTTATATGCTCATGCCATATCATTTATTCTATACCATATCATCTGATATTTATAGCTAGACTGATCCGTTTATTATTTTCTTATAAATAATACTCGGGTCAGACCGAGATGTTACAGGTGCTCTTGCTTGACTTCTCTTCAGGATTATTCTGACTTTTGGCTAACTACTTAGATTAGTAGTTTTTGGATATACACATTTGAGATATAGACTCTATGTTGTGTACTTATTCTTTTGTATAGCACGTGTTGCTATTCTTTTGTATTGTCGTGGATCTTTCTGACCACTACTCTGATGTACACTTTCATGTTTTATATATATTCATATCTTTTTCCGCCTTTGTGATATGGATGTCTGTGACTGATTTATGTTATGTTTATTTCTATGTTTGTTTCCGAAGATTATATATAGCCACTGTGTGATAGCTTTGGGTCTGTATTGGCATGTCGGATTTCCTCCTTAAATGAAGTACATGCTATTTTATCTGACATATCGGTGCTCGCACAAAGAAGTTACATGGATGGTCGCTCCTCAACAGCCTTATTCTCCGTGCCAGTTGACAGCACTACACCGTAGTGTTCTTGGCTAGCTTGGGTATAGAGGTGGGGCGTCACATAAGGAAAGGCGCGACCTAACGAGGTCGACCTAAGTGCAAACGACCTAAGGGTTTGTGAGGTCGAGCGACCTAAGGGATATAAGGTCCAGCGACCTAAGTGAAGCAAGGCCTAACGACCTAAGGAAAAGAGACTCGCGACCTAAAGACTCGCGACCTAAAGCGAACGACCTAACAGGTCACGAGATGCTTCAATGGTCAAGCGACCTAAGGACGAGCGACCTAAATATTCAAGGTAGAACGACCTAAGCCTTAGTGACCTAATTGCAGGCGAGCGACCCAACCATGCAAGCAAGACGAGCGACCTAAGGAAGTGTACGACCTAAGCCCAGAACGAGCTTATATTTGAAGGCAGAGACTTATCCACACCAGAGCGACCTAAGACCCAACGACTTACGACCTAACGGCCAACGACCTAGATGCGAATGGGCCAGTTCCGAGGCAGTGCGACCTATGTCCAGGAATTTGCCAAAACACACGAAAATTTGGGATTTTCACCAATTCGATCCAAACCAAATGCAAACATACATGCTAAAGTGATGGGGAATCATTCCCAACAATCCAATGACAGTTATAGGCAAGAATGTGAGATAAAAATCTCACCTTTTCATGGAAATTGATGGAGATGAAGTTTGAAAGAAAAGCAAGAGCAATCACAAGCTTGAATCAATGTCTTCTCTTTGAATTTGGAGTTAGATGTTGAATTTGCTAAAGATCTTGAGCTTGGAATTTTAATTTCCCATTCCCTCCTCCATTTTTGATAAAGCTTGAAGTGTTTGATGAAGTGATGAAGAGGAGAGGGGGTTGGGACTGAGTTAACAAATGGTTCAGCCCAAACCAAAGCCCAAAGCAAAAAGTGACAAAAATTTCACTATCTCCAAACATATCGAAGTTTACACTCAAAAAGATTGCAAACGTCATTTTGAACTCAATGGAAGTGGTTTCGAGTCCTGATTTGACCGTATGCAAAAAGTAGCTTTTCGAACTAAAATCCGACTAACTATAAAATATTTAAATAAAAGATTTAAATATAAAATCGACAAATATGCGGGTTGTTACAGGTAACGTATTTCATACCTCTCAAATGGATACACCCATCTATATTACACAGGACCTTGAAGTCCTGCTTCGGATGGGAGATGAACAGGTAAATGTTCCATTACATAAAAAACCTAGTGGAAATATTTTATCCAAATTGCAGAGCAATATAGGAATATTTTCTTCAAGTTTACGTAAACGTTGCACTTTTAACATAGTCGAACGAAGCTCTTTGTAAAACAAACTAAATTTTGTTATTATCTTCCAAACTTTTAAGGGCAGTAGTTCTTTGAATACAATGGGTAATAAATTTTCCATCATTATGTGATAGTCGTGGTTTTTCATTCCACTCAATATACCATTTTTAAAGTCAACACATCTATGAAGATTTGATGAAATCCCATCAGAAGATCTTAATCCTTCCACTAATTTTAACACAACTTTAACTTGATTATTATCTAATTCATAACACGCTTTGGATTTTTTATTGTCGTTTGGTTTCATATGAAGCTCGGGACATTTGCATAATTCTTGTATACAGCGTCTTGCTTTCAAATTGTCCTTAGTCTTCCCCTTTATATTCAAAATTATGTTGAAAACATTATCAAATATATTTTTCTCGTTGTTTATCACATCATTATTATGGCAAAGCAGAAGATCTTTCCAATAAAGCAACTCCCAAAATATACTTTGTTTGCACCAATTATGAATAGTCGATTTACATGAAATTTCAGTTGGTACTTCAATTCAATGTATCTTTGGATAGTCCCTTACAAGTTCATATATGTCTCCGCTTGACCATATCGTTGGTGGTTGTCTGGTTTCTACTCTATTAGCTAAAAAGTTTTTTCTATCTCCTCTGAAGAGATGGTTGACATGGAGAAAACATCGATGGTAATCAAACCATGAAATTTTATTACCATTTGATAAAAAAAATTACCCTGTTGGTACTATTGATTAAATATAATTTATATTTGAATTATCGTAACAAATAGTTGTACTTTTCAAATTTTTAGTAGATTGATGGAGATACATGTAATAAATTATTCATTATTTATGTGATTTTTGTGTTCTTTTTTTTAGAGCAACAACAATGAACACTAGGAATGGCAATGGGGCGGGTTGGGGCGGGTTTTTAGTGCCCCATACCCGACCCGGATTTTTTAGACCTTGCCCCAGACCCGCCCCGTAGACCCGGTGCGGGTCTGGAATTTTGCCCCGTACCCGAGACCCGTACGGGTCAGGGTAGACCCGACCCGCCCCAAGACCCGATGAGTCTCTATGCATTGATTCAAAATTATGTAGCAACGTGCATATATTTATTTGTTTATACTCGTTATCACCAAATATACATGAAATACAAATAACAATGTGTCTATGGGAAGTTAATAAAAATGATGTCTACAATAATAATTCAGAAAATATATACATATGTTATTGTATAATTATCAATGACGCAACTTAATACTCTAATTTTTTCTATAGATATTGACTGGGACATTTTAATATCCATTCTAGAATCACTTATATCTAAAAAGATTAATAAATTATTATAGTAATAAAGCGGTTTCATAAGATGTTAGTAGTGCGGGTCGGGTTGGGGCGGGTCGACCAAGCCCCGACCCGACCCTAGACCCGGAGTACTCAAGAACGGGTCACGGGTCTACCCGCACCAATGACCCAATGGGGCGGGTCTTGACGGGCCAAAACAGGGGCGGGTCGACCGGGTTTGGACCCTAGACCCGCCCCATTGCCATCCCTAATGAACACAGACCTTGTCTTACTATTTTAGTACTTATACTATCAAAATGTGAATATGTGTGAGGGTTCATTTGCAAGTACTAGTCCAAACCATCTTTTTAGAAGGTATACGATAATTTTACATATCTACTTCATTACCCATCATCAATTTCATTCTTTTTCATTCATGTAGCGTTTTTTAGTTTTGAATAATTTTGCAATACTTTATTGCTTTCGAAAGCAATATCTTTCATCAATATGTTGGTAAGGTATTTACATTTAAATAAGGGAATTTTCCATTACCTTTAATGTTTCAAAAGATTTTAGGTAATTATGCTTATATCGCCTAATTGTCAAAGGTTTTACTTGGGTGATGCGCTTGGCTTCATCAAAGTTCTAGTTTTTTAGTCGATGCATGACATACAAAGGTGTATAACATTTTGCCTTGTCATTGATATTATCGCTCGTTGTCATCTAATATTTTTAGAAATTCATGTGCTCCAACTTTACATCATACTAAGAAACAAATTTATTTTAAATACTAAAAACATGAAATATCACATGAAAATATGTAAAAGAAGATTATTGTTTTAATTTGTCTAAACTAAAGGAATAAACAATTTGGATAGAAATTCATGTGCTCCAAATTTACATCATATTACAAAACAAAATTATTTTAAATGCTAAAACCATTAAATATCACATAAAATTATGTAAAAAGAAGATTATTGTTCTCATCTATCTAAATTTAAAAAAAATATTTAGATAAGAAGCGTGATTGGCTAAAGAGAAACTTCAAAAATAGAAATATTTATATGGAATAAAGTAACAATGGTTACAATGTATTAATGTTATATACATTTCTCTAAATATTATCTATGAAAAAACTGCAAAAATTAAATAAATTTTTGAAAAGTTCAAATTCAAACTTTAATATATCTGATTTTAAAAATACTTAGGGTAAATGTGTTGTTTCTTTCTCGAATCAATGTTCTTCACTGAAAAACTATTGCTGCTCGAACCACCGTTTCAAATCTTGGCCAATATTTCAAGGAGAAGTTCTAACAACACAAAACATAGAATTTTGGTGAAAATTTCATTTTCCATATATCGATCAAGATCTCGGTATCATAACATATATCAAATTTCGCTATCTAAGCCGACATTAAGATTTTTTTGACAACCTTAATTTTGATGAAAATTAAAATTTTGATATATATAGTATAATAGATGTTTGTAAAGAAATTCTATTTGAACACAAACTAGTGACATAAAATTTCACAGAGAAATCTCAACCGTTAGATCTTCCCTAATTTTCACCTTTCATGTAAAGATAAGAAGATCCAATGGTCGGGATTTGTTGTGTCAAATTTTATGTTTAATTTTGTATTCCAATAACCCCCCTTGTATTTATATATGCATATAACCAGTTGAAACATGATAATTACATATTCAAGATAGTTGATTGTAATTATATATGGTAATTGTATAACCATGCAAATGAGCTTTAAAGATAAATTATATATGATTGTAATTATATATGATTATAGTTGGTAGTATATGCATTATAATGGAACAATCGCGTGTTAGAGATAAATTATATATCCAGCGTAGTTGATTGTAATTATGGGATCATTCTAATTTATTAATCAATATAATTTATAAAAGGAAAAAATCTTGCTTTTTTATAATAGAAAATGCGAGATTACCATGTCTTTTAATATAAATTCCTTTTTGGTACTATTGGATTAGTTATCCACCATTTTTACTTAGTTCTAATTGATTACGGCCTAACTGGCAATAAAACCTTCCCGTTATAAATAATAGATTCATATAAAACCATCCAAAATAGTATTTCAATATGTGTCTTTTACAATTATGAAAAATAAATCATACTTATTATCTATATTTCATGGATATTTATATTAGTTAGAGAAGTGTCTGAATATGTCAACGTACTTCTGGATAACTTTACATGTCTGAAATAAATTTTAGAGGTACTTGTTAACATATGTCTTCAGCAAATTAAAAGAGTCAGTACAACAACAAAAAATCAAGCTGATAAATTTTATGGATGTTTATATTACCAATATTAATGTACATCGTTATATATGTGCATAAAATAAATAAGGAGTGCCTTTATCGTTAAAAGAATTAGTGTATTTTCAAGCCAAAACAAACAACGGTTTTCACCATTATAGGAAAAACAAACCTTGAGCGGTCAAATTATTTTAGCAGTTCATAATGTTCTTTGGGTTGAAAGATAGCATAAGAAATGAGTGTCAACTAATATTATATCAAGTATAGCGTCATGAAAATATAAAATAAAATTAGTAACCACCAATAATTGATAGATATATTTGTCATTTCATGTCAATGGACAAAAATATTGTTATAAGAGTAAACATAAGGTCATTTAGAAAAAATATATAACCTAAAATTACCAGCTAGACATTAAAGCCTTCAACTACAGAGAAAAAAGAATTAACAACATAAATAGTAGAAAGAATCATCTAAAGCAACCAAAGAACATAATTAGGATATATAACTCAAATCAAATGTTATAATTAAAAGACACTATGTTGAATTGCATGAACAAAATAATGAATTATCAAAATTGCTTGAAATGAAAAAATATTTATATAAATACACAATTATCCATAGAACAGAATGACTTGATTTTCTAATCCTTCAGCGTCTTAAGTTACTATATAATCATAGCACGTTTCCACTTGTTCATTTTTCCCATAATCGAAAATCCTGAATAATTCATGGACTTAGCTTAAAATAATAATATGCATAACACTCCCAAATATGAAAATAAACAATATTTTCTACAGCCTGAGCAAGCAAAAATATGTGCACCAAAAGCAAAATCATCCATCAATATTCTTCGACTCTTCTGCAATTTCTCAATTATTTCACTAGCACTAATTAAAGAAGGTAACCATTTTCCCTAATTAATAGACAATAATGGAAGAAATCAGTTCTTGTGGTAGATAAAATTTTGAACAAAGACTTATTGTTGCTCATCGATTACTTACTCAAAATTACATCCCCCTCAAAACATAAACAAACATATTCTCCTTAAGAAGCTTGGTTCCTCAAAGTTTACAAGCATTACTTGGTGCTTCAAGCCTTAAAGGCATACAAATTTTCTTTAATAGTTGTACATATTTAGCTAAAAATAAGGCAACCGATTATTTTGGTTGAGTTTGTTGTAACTTAGATATAAATAGCTACCGAAAAGACATGCTTGTAGATATAAAAGTCTAAGTAGATAAACTTTATGATTATACCAAGATCTAGACAAAGAACATGCATAAATATAGCATACCTAAAAGATCTAAAATCTTGATGAAATCGCAGCGCAAGTCCTTCAATCACTCGACTTTAGTTCAAAAGAGAAAGAAGCATAAGGAAATACACATCTGTTGGCGTGGAGAGAGAAAAGTAATATATTTGCTAGAGGGTTCGGTTCGCTTTTTAGCTTTGTGGGGAGAAAAAAAAGGGGTTTATTTCACAAGTGAGTATAAAGGGATGATGGCTAAGTGCACCTTCCAATGGAGCGGCCATTTAAATGGTGAGCAGAAAGGAAGGCACGAAGGAAAGAATTTTCTTTCATCCTACGGTCGAGGTCCCCCACATTCCTAGTGAATTTACGAAGTATGAAATTTAGGAAAAACTTGAATATATGATATAAAAATGAATTTATATGATTAAGTAAACATTGTCTATTAAGTACACATTCAAAAGTTGGACGTGTATTTGACGTACCTATGGATTGGATTACATTAATATCTCAATTGGGGAGATTAGTTCAATGCACTTTACATGTTTTTGACTGTTCGTTGAAGATTTCAGATTTGGAAAACATTTTTCATATGTAATCTTCTTATGTCCTTACAATCATGCTACCTTAAAGAATGAGTCACTCACACTTTTAACGTCCCAAACACTACCATGCTAACTCTTGCTTTATTCTTCCTCTACTTGAAATAACTAGCTCATCTTCTCACTATATGGGCATCCCTTTTCCACCATCTAAAATATTTTCAAAATTAGACATGCAACCTAAAAGTAAAAGTCCAATAATCAATGCTAAAGTTTGAAGCTTTTTTTGAAATTTATTAGTGTTTTAATTTTCAGAATTTTATTGAAAAAATGAGGAAATTGGAATCAAACTGTGGTTGATTGAGAGATTAAAAGAAATGAAGAAAAGGTCAATTTATTAATAAAAATTAAATGAATTGAATGGAGGACCTGATGATAGCATGAGTAATTATGTCTTTAAGAAACTAGGTTTTTGAATGGGGCATGTAAGGTCAAAATTGAAAATTTAATAGAATTGACTCATTTTTTAGAAAATCAACAAAAGTTTTGGGATCATAAGGGAATGAAGTCCCCTTATAAAAATTAACTATTTTTTTACTCTTGCGTCATTAATCAAATTAGATGGACTCCTGTCGAGTTTTTATTTTATTCTCAAAATGTCCTTACTGATATTCCTTTTATTTTCGGCACGTAACCATCGAATTTTACATACAATATAATAATTTCTCTTGGCCCATGTCATTTCATGTCTCATGGACAAGTAGCTTATAATTTAGTCTGTAACGGGGTATTTAGAATATATTTTAGTACCTCTCATTACAATTTTAGTTTGAGTGAAGTTCACGTAAATATTACCATATCTAAAAGGAGAGTTCCTTTAACAGTTTCTTATTTTAGGAACATCAAATTGTTTTTATGGTATGTACCTTCAAGGTCTTCCTTTAATAATTCTAGTTTTGCCAAATATGCAGCTAAAAGAGAAGAAAATATGACAACCATTTTAATATCAAAAATTTACCCAGACTTCTTCTTAACCCAAATTTTGACCTTTTCAACTCAACATTATTTGGGATTTTCCAGCAATTTTCTTTCAGAAATTTTTTAAACTAAATTTGTTTCCACTATATTAAAATAGAATGCATATATGCACATTAAAATTTCATCGTTATTCACCTAAAATACATTCCTTGATGAAGTTTTTCACTATAACAACAACAAACGATCAAAGGGTGTCTTTAGTGAGAAAGCTTTGGTATTTATGGTAATCTAAAGTACTTAAGAGTAGTCTCGGAGTTAATTCTGAGAGAAATTGAGTGCATGTAAGAAAAACTGCAATAAGTTCATAACATAGAAACAAATACCAAGAGTCATAGTGGTTTGGGATAAATCTCTACATCCATTGTCGATGGTTTTCTTCTTAAAGATATATTCGAAGATTATGAGTTAAGGTTGGAAGTCAATAATAATTTTTTACAATAACCCAGCCTAGGAGACAAAACTCTTTTGTATTTTATTATCTGAATTATTGATCCATCTAATTTATATAGCTTTGGAGTAGGTGTGGATTAATGGCATGGCACATCAGCTTGAACCTGATCATTGGGTTATTGACATTTGGCATCCATCCATTATCTATGCTTTTGTAGTTGCACACTAATGATGTGATATTTGTTGATGTATATCCCTCTCCCTGAAAAAGACGTGGACATGTGACTTATTGAATGATTGAGATTATGTAGTAACCTAGTAATGTTGTCATGTGTAGGGCTCTTCCCTAAATTGATCTCCTTTTATTATTTGTCTAAGTACCTATGACTTGGAAGCTTACAATGAATACTACCTTTGTAATGACTCGCCTTTTCGATCCTCAAAAGTCGAAACTAATACTCCATGGTATTCAGGTGCCGAACATTTGAGTGTTGGAAAAACAGATTGTTGGAGTGAAATGAAAAAAAGACAGAACAAAATCTCTCAACGTGACGAGCAATATATAATATACTAATTATCTTTACAAATGAAAATTGTGATATGCAAGCATCAATCAGAGTGACTAACTTATCATCATCCTAGACAGTGATAACTGCCTACCTTTATAGTTACTAACAAATACAAACAAGAAAATACAATGGAAATAAAATATGAGAATACATCTTGGAGGGATCCAACTTGTCTCTTGAAATCTCTAAAGCATCAATATCTAAATATAGAAATTACTCGGGTCTAGCCGAACCACATAGCTTTGCCACATATCCCCTATTTTGGCCATTATCGGGTGTGAGGCTTGTATGGCCACAATTACTTTTTCCTCTTTAGCAAATACCACTTAGAATGTTAACACTCCTCTCTGTGCAACTATACAATGTCATCATTCATCTATACAAGTTGTTCAGGATATGAACAAACCGAAGGCACTACTTCTACTATATCTGTTTTAGAATCACCCCCGAGATTGGTAGTAAATAGCCCTTTCACTTCAAAGAACTCCATCTTCGATTTCCATCATCTTGAACCAATCGCCAACCTCTTCCAAAGCGTAGAACACGCATATGGTTCTGGAGTGGTTACAGTTTCGAGTCATCTCGTATAAGTATACTCTCTCGCTTACCGAGTGCTCAAAAACCAATCGATAAACTCCGGTAACGTAACTCCAGTTCTTTTGAAAATAAACAGATAATACATAAGAGAGGAGATCACCTCTTAACCGATTGGGGTCGAATTTCCTTATCATTTGCTCTATAAGAGAAAAACGAGTTTATACATACAATATAGCATCACTGAAGATAACTGTATCGTATAATTCCCACGTTTCTTCTAGATATTTTCAGAGTTATATTTGACCAAGATCTGATAGTTGTTTATTTAACTATCAAATAAACAAAACAATCAAATTGTAGATTTATTTTTCATATGGAAAACCAAGCATGATTGAACACATAAGCCGCCACTAAGTCTCTTTAATTAATCCTCATTAATTAAAATCACTTTTCAAATACTTGTATTAGAATACCTTTATAAAATATATACATATGTATATTACTCGTTTATTTCTCATTTACTCTTTCAATGCTTGGAAAAATATCCATATTATGATCTCATCGGTATAAGTATATTCACGAAACAGTACCCCTCTTGCTTCTAAAAACAAATGATCACTTTATATTGTATAACATCACTTCTATTACCCTCTTAAACATGTGGCATTGCTTTGACTTGATGTTTAAATGGTTGTTTAACTTATGTGTAAAACCGAAGTAAGATTGAAAGTGTTTGAAGTGAGAATAATTGTTATAGGTGCACTTCCGAATCCTTTTTTTTAGAATATTTTATAAATAAATGGAAAGATATTCTTAGGGGTTTTTTTCCATGGTTTTTAAGTACCCTAACGGTAGTGCTTACTATAACTATTTCAAATCTTAAATCATCTGTTCAAGTGGTTAAAACTAGTCAAAGATCGTGCTCTTCAATGTTGTTTTTAACAAGGACTTTTAACAGCATTTATAAATGTTGTCGTAAGGCGCTTGATTTAATTAGTTAATATATAAGGATATTAATTGTTATTTAATTTAGTCAATGTTAAGGAGCTGTTTCTAATTATTTGAATGCATTTATAAAAGTTATATTTACGGTTATATATATATGTACATGTGTGTGTATACATATCTATGTGTGTTTCACATATGTATATATAGATGTGTTTGTGTGTACATATGTGTTTGAAACCATTTTGGTTATAAAAATGTAACAGAATGCCGCAAAGGATGTTTGATACTCATATTACACACCTGAGCCAACATTGAACAACTACAATAATAATAATAATCTGAATTCAATTAAGAAGAGGGATATATCTAAATATGCAGTCAAACTATTGCTACTTAACTATGCTCAGGTCAAAACATGAGGTAATGAATCTTTTTACCATAGCAGCAAGCACAAAGAGTAGGCACGGTGAGTTTAACAAAATTAGCATCCCAACTCTTGAGTGCATCATCATTAGCCTCAGAAAAAGCTGTAGCTTTGACGTGCTTTTTCCAATATTTGATTGCTTTACCCAACATTTTGCTGTTGTCATTAGGAAATCGGATTCTACCATGAGCACAGTTTTACTCAAATCATGTGCTGTTTTCCAAATAAGCCTGTACAATAGATTTTAAATTAATGTATGTGCTATTTTTATTTGATAGACATCTCCATGTAACCTTTTAACATTATTTAATTAAGATAAAGAAACTAAATTACGCAACTATGCACTAACGGGGATATAAATCTTTGTCAGTTTTATTTTTATTGAAAATTTCAAAGAGGCCATCAAATAATATAAAACTCACAATATCTTATTGACGGACTAGATTATTATTGTCATAACCTATCATGATTTACAAACTGACAAACAAACTAATTATAAATGTAAAAATGTAAAAGCAACCACAAAAAACACTCATCTAGATAGGAGCAGCTCCAGATATGCCATACAACCTATGTTTAACTTCTTTCTCCTCCCCGACATTAAACTCTTAGTAGGTGCTCCAGTCTCCCTCCGCTGCTTCTTCTTCCTCCTCTCAACACCCTCGATTTTGTTCAACATTAGAAAATCCACATTGTTCAAATAAGCAAGTATGCATGGTTCAACATAAGAAAAAGTCCACAACCAATCAACGGAATTACCGATCTCTTAATCATTATTGCTTGAGTGATGTGCTTCTCTTTGGCTTCTTTCTAGGACATCCTACAAACTCATTTACCGAAATTTTGAAGTATTCCAGACTCGTTTTGTGTAGAGGATTTAGAACTTATAGGCTCGTTTTGTATCATGAGGGGCTAAGATGGTCCAGGATTACGCTGCTCTTCTGGACATAACAGATTATTATTTTCAAGAAACTCTTTCTCATAACTCATCAAATTGGTGCATCCTGTTTCCGAATCCACGCCTCCTTGTTTGATGTCTTCAGCCATCTCTATAACTTTGTACACCAAATCCTCCTATAAAACAGCTTGTGTTTCATTTTATATTTTTTTCATGGTAAAGAAGAAGACAAGCACCATTGTTCCAGTGGTTTAGTGCTTCGACTTTGGTGCAAGAGGTCACAAGTTCGAACCTTGCATAGCATGATTCGAACAGATATTGACATGTGATGTGTGATGTGTTGTATATAAAGTACCTATTTTAAAAAAAGAAAAAAGAAATAAGGGATTTTATTTTTCCAATTTAAAAACAACAATCATGCTAACAATTATGTGATTGTGTATTATTTTATTTTATAGTATATATATACCACTACATCAAAACAGTGATTTCCAAACATATATTTTTTCCAATTCCTAACACTTTTTTTGTGTTATTAGTTACCCGCAGATGGAAAGTGTTGGCATACTAAAAAAATGTTAGCAAAAATATTATATTTACTCTTTAAGTGGTTTAAATACCTAGCTTTTTTTGGCAACACTTATAAGCGTTTGCTTACAAAATAGATGTGTTACATCACTTGGTAAACTAGTAAATAATTCACAAAAAGTTACCCTTACTTGTAAATTTTTATATTCTTATTTTTCTTATGCTTATCCATTCCAATCTCCCATTTCGGCCGCATATTTGTTAATTCCAAAATTAGGGTTTCTTCTCTAGGTGACATCCGCAGCGACGACATCGGCGGTCCTTTTTATGCCCAAGCCTCCAGCGACATCGGCGTAATCGGTGGCAGCGGCATCGGTGGCAGCGGCATCGGTGGCAGTGACAATGCTTAAGCCTCCAGCGACATCAACGGCAGCTTCTCTCGGCGGTCCTCAAGACAACATCAAGTGATGGATTAACACGCGACGCGTCATCTCTCCAGGCGACATCATCGGACATGGATGGCTCAACGAGCAACGCGTAACCTCTCTAGGTGACATCATCAGGCACCAGTGGCTCTCGCATCTTCAGGTTCCATACACCATCTCTTCAACCAACATCAGGCTCGATCTCGACTTCTTCTCAATTGATGTTCTTATGAGAAATATTGTTCACTTGGATATGAGAAATATTGTTTACTTGGATAAGTACACTTTTCTTCTTAATTACACTTTTCTGCTGCTACCTGGTCAGTACATAAGAAATATTGTTCGCTTGGATATGAGAAAATAATGAAACAGTCCAAATCTACAACACAAAATCAGCAATGGGAAACAAAACTAGGTTACTACTGCTACCTGGTCAGTATATAAGAAAACAAAACTAGGTTACTACTGCTACCTGGTCAGTATATAAGAAAACAAAACTAGGTTACTACCGCTACCTGGTCAGTATATAAGAATAGTTTTTACTTGGATTTGGGGAAATAATGAAATGGTCCAAATAAACAACTCAAAATAAAAAATGTGAAATAAAATCAAGTTATGATAGTTAAGCCGAAAAGGAAAAGAGCAAACTCTTTTTTCAATTATGCGATCCGAGAGATAGAAATGACCCATGAGCAACATAAAGAATCTAAGCTTTCTAGTTCATTGTAAAAATTACAAAATGGATATAAGTTCGTGATATTTTTTTGTTTAGCTTGGACTAAACAATTCAAAATAATCCAAATCATGGAGCATGGACACAAAATTTAATATAATGTGCTCAAACTTAACTGTAGCACAAATACAAAATATATGTACATGGAAGGAAAACGCCAGCCAAAATAATTTTCAGTGCTAATGAAAAGTTCAATGACTTTTAATTGTTTTTTTCATTGGTGTTTTGGTTGACTTGGAATCTAATAGATCTGCAAATGTTTAAATTGAGTCATGAATTGTTTTAAAGTATGCATGTACAATTCTTTTAGTTGGAAATCAATATTGTTTTTTGGTTTAGTTAAATTCGTACATAATTAAGTTGAAACTGAATAAGATTGCTCAAGGAATACATACACCCTTAAACATGCTTAGGATCACTTTCTGTTATGGATTAAAATACACCTAAAAAGCATTACAAATTGATTTAATAGATTGACGCAAAATCAGTATTCTTGTAGGACAATAGTTTAAAATTTTATATAATATATTATTATGCTCTATAGGACAATCAACAGAGCAGATCTTGAATATTCCTGCGGTAGGGTACAAGCTGACTTTCCTGTAGTCATAAAGAAAATTGCATACGGTGAGGCAATAAGAATTTTAATTTGCATGTTTAACTAGTGCTTTGTCCATCAGATTGTTGTCCATTAGATTGCATACGGTGAAGTAATAAAGAAAATTGCCGACTTTCCTTTTTGTAATTACACCTTATGATTGTTGTATGCAAATGTTTACCCATGTTTAAACTTTTGAATTGTCATTTATATATTTCATAGTATAAAGCCTGTATGCAAATGTTCACCCATGTTTTTATATGATCATCATTGCTAGAGCAACTCATTGATTTCTCCATGTTTTCCTTAGACTTAGAGAACCAAGCTTTTCTTGTAAACTCTAAGGAAGTATGCACCGAACCCACAACACATAATTCAGGTAATTTACAGGGATATATAGTTGGTGGGGATTGAACCCTCGACCTTTAAGGTAAGGGCCGCATGTCCTAACCACTGCACTACCTAGGGGGTTATGTTTTCCTATTATTGTTAAAGTGAAATTTATAAACATACATTATATATTCTAGAGAAACTCACCGTACCATTATCAATTTATATTCTTCAGCAACTCACTAATTTACTTTGCTTTCATGCTAATGACGCCTCGGGTTAGCATATGTCTCTCCTTCCCAATTTCCATTCCGGTAAGGTACTTTCACTTATTTTTTAAAGGATGACTTGTAAATTTTGATTTAGATTCTTACTTACTATTTTTACCATCCTTGATCTAGTTTTGAGTTCTTATTTTAACGCTATTGCATTTTATGATGATTTGGGCTTCATTTGCGAGTAATCATTGTTTTAATCTATATTTTAGTTCTAATTTCTGTTCTTGAAACGTATTTTTTTTTAAATCTTTATTGGTTTTAATCTATACTTTAGTTCTAATTCCTTTTCCCAGATATAATTTTGGTTTTTAATCTTTATTTTTGGCTTTAATCTACATTTTAGTTCTAATTCCTTTTCCTTAATGTAGTTTTCTAAAATTTCATGACAATTAATCCTTTTTCCTCTTGATTTTCTTAAGATATTGACTTTATATTTGATTATAGTGATCAATAATGAAACTTCTATTATTTGTAGATGCCTCATAATATTACATAGACAAATAGGCTCTACAGTGTATTTTAATGCTTTAATGGGAGTAGCACAATGAAGACCCGTTTAAGGTAATTTATATTTTATTTTTAGTTTTCCTTTTTCTCTTCGAATATACATGGCCCTAGTTTATATTTATGTTCATGGCGTAGGGAGTTCATACATAATTTTTTTTGATGGTTTTAAGTAGGTTAAAGTAGGCTAACCGAAAGAGTCATATAAACTGTAAGCTTTTAGATTTCAGTGACAAATACTGTTTAGTTGTGTGTCTATACACGTACAAATACATACATACAAATACACACACACGAATACAAATACACACATGCGTGCATGCATGCATACATGATATAATAAGTTTCTATCTTGGTAATAAAGCAAAGGATGTGGCATTAAATGAAAACCGTAAATTTTTGATCTCATCATATCTAGTCATGTGAGGTTTAGGCAGTCCGAATGGTGTCAGTACCAAACAGGGTTTCCACCTTTCAATAAGGTTTACCATGCTAAAAAAATTGATAGTTCTAAAGTAAATTGATAATGCAATGTACACTTACTTTCAAAATGAAGCCAATCAATAAAATAAGTGATAATTACATACTCATTATCTTTCTTTTTGCCTCTGAGCAATTTTGTGTTGTAAGGGAGTTTAAAAGCAATTGTTTTTTTCCTTGAACTGAAGGAAGGAAGAAGTTCCTCGGTTCTAAAGTTGAATGGAAGCATTCTGGTGATAGAAGGCAATACATGCACACACAACACATGTATGTATATGTAAGCTATTTTAAGAAGGCATTAGCATATTGCATTAATATATATGCTATTATTTTGCAATTTTGTTTTCAAGATATCTACACTTTTGCAATTTATTATTTGAATTCTTCCTTTAGAGTTTAGGCTAATTAATATATATTACGACTATGTAATTGAACAAATAAATAGTTCGTCTACTTTAATGATAAGACTTTAGATGCAAGTTGATCAAACCAACAAATATAATCCGGGTCTTCTAATATGCTTCTGTTTAGGGAAATTCTGTTTAGGCATTGTATAATGAAATGATACATATTTGAAGAATTTGAGTTATAATTAAAAAAATTGAATTGCGTTGCTTCCTTTCACTACAAGAAATTATATCTTTCGCAGCACGAAATAACAGGGTTTTAATAAAAAAGCTGCTATTACGTGGGTGGATTAATTTGTGGTAACGCTGCTACTAAACTTACATGAAGTATGGAGCGGGGAAAAGAAAAAGTTCCTGCTTTTCTCCCAATTAAGTCACTCAACATCGTATCCCTTCTCTTCCATAAATAGCTAATCCCAAATTTCTTTAAAAATCAAACTCTCCTGATCCTCATAATCTTCACAACTCTGCCATTGATCTCTTCAAATCCTCCTTCCACGCACACCGCAACCTCTCGCGAGCTTCAGCATAATCCCTACAACTTTCTCCAGCTTCAGAAATTCTCCAGCATTCCACGTCTCCATAAGTCGTCGCCCTTCATCACCCACTCCACATCTTCAAGAATCTGCCGGTGTCAGTGTTTAAAGGTAATAACCATTTAATTTGAAGCCCCCATATTCGTGTAATCTTACCGTTTCTCTATTTTTTAGCTTTGTTCAATTTACAAACGTAGGATTTTTCTCAATGAATTTGTTTATCCTTGTAAACATTATTTTTCTTTTAGCTTATTTGATTGAATCGAAATTGCTTAGTTTTGGTGGTCAGTCATGTTTATTCATTTCAATGAGATGCTTTTTTTATATTTTTATTTGATGTAGTAATAGACGGTTTGATTTTGTTTATCCGTATAAACATTCTCAATGAATTCTTAAACTTAAAAGAAACTAATAACTGCATGTGAACTTTATAATCTGCGTTTGAATTATGATCCGTCGACTTTAGCTTAGGACCGCTCAAATAGGATTTTGCTCATAAAGAACATGGTTACAGAGAGACACGGGGTCTGGAATAATAGTGGGGATTTCATTTTTTTGAATGAGCACCATGTATATTGTACTTGTATTTTCAACGATGTGCATGTATATTGTACTTGCATTTTCAGTGAGAAGCTATAGATAGACAGTTGGACTTGTATTTTCAGTGAGAAGGCATAGACATTTGAATAGAGCTACGTAGTCTTTAGGTATTGTGACATATTTATCTAAGATGTTAAAAAAACATAAGAGGAAGAACACAAAACTACTATTAAAATCTATGGGTTATGTTGGAATTGAGCTTGAGGTTTATAGAAATTTGTTGGACGTGACAGTTTTACTATTTATAGAGGGCTTGACAAAAATTTTGAGGCGCTGTTGGAACTAGTCTTAGCTTAAAAGCTTTGTCTATGTACTATATAGTTTTAACTATTTTTGAGAGAGAGTATTTTTTTAGCTGTGAATCATTGTGTGAAATCATATTTGATAGAATGCGATGATATAAATTCAAAAAAAACGCAGGAAGCAACTAACGGTATAAAAACGAATATGCTATTTCTGGTTATATAATTTAGTCATGTACATATATATATATATATGATTAAATATATGGAATAATAATGGTAAGCACGTTTCTATGTACAGATTATGTACAACATGCTATGACAATTATGTTGATATATACACAATATATAAAACAAGCTGGATACTTGAAAGGTTATTTGTTATTTTGTTGGAACTTTATATATTCTTGATAAGAAGTTAGAACCTTTCGTAAAGGTCATTCTGTAGATATTAATCAATCCATATATGAACCTTATATTTGCATACCAGTCTTAGTCAAGTGATTAATATTAATTAATTGCTCATTATTGCATTTAAACAATCCGAGAAAGTGATGGATTTGTGGTTTTTGTCAAGAGAGAAAATGGGAGTATAATTTTATTGGAGAGACAAATGAATAACTTTCTCTTCTGCTAATTCAACTTTTGTTACTTCATTACAATCTTGACAACCAACACAATAAAATGACCACTATTTATAGCAAGGTTTGAAAACTCGGTTTCGGTACCGGTTTCGGTCTTTGAAAATTTTAAAAATTTCGGTTCGTTTCGTTAGTTTCGGAAGTTTCGGTAAATGTTTCGGTTTCGGAATTTCGATGAGTATTTAATAGAAAGACAATATTAAGTAATGTTCAATAACTAATTTCAGCAACTAATTATATACCTATATTATTATCTGACAATTTAAAACTATTCCTAATTATGTCTATAAAATAAATATTTTCATTAATTTATTATAATATATAGTTAGTAGGTTGACTTATGTTTATGGTATTATTGACTTTCTAACTGATGTTGTACAAGAAAACACACAGTACATGCTAAAACAAGAAGAATTACACATAATATTGTTTTGCAAGAAACAAGTACAAGAGAAAACATCAAAAGCAAGAAAAGTCAATATGTCAAATAAGACCCATGTGCTGCATTTATTACACTCTCATTTCAGTGTTCTTTCTCCCTCTTTTGGTGTGTATTGCTTTTTTTTTCTTTCCTTCTCTTCATTTTACTCCTCTTTCGTTCTTTCTACTTTCCACTGCATCAAAAATTACTTTGTAATTGAATCTCTCTCAGCAAGATACCTCAACAAAATCAATCTTCAACTCACTTGATTGTTATTTCACACTGATCTCAACTTCTCAGGTTTTTCGAGTGAAAGAAACCCTAGCAACTGCTCAGGTTTTATTTAAATTTCTTTGTAAGTTTCTATTCCTCAGCATCTTTCCACCTCCTGACATGAATTATTTTCTTCTATACTTAGACCGGAACCGAAATTTGAGGCCAATTTCGGATCGTCGCCTACCGGAAACGATCCGAGATGGCCGGAATTTCGAGATTCCGGCCGAAATCTCAAACCATGATTTATAGTGGAACACACACTCTTACAAACAGACAACTTTTTAGACAGACACCTTTTCGTTTTAACGGACACGACCCTTCATTAAATAGACACGACTTTTCATTAAACAGACACGACTCTTCACTTCAACAGACATGACTCTTCACTCTAATAGACATGACTTTTCATTGTTTTCATTTTCCACTAATATAGCATTTAATGTTTATTCAACAAAACTCCCCTGTAAACTTAAATGCTTCTTCCATCCGTCATGCCAATCATTTTCTTGCATCTGTTGAGAAGTACTTTCGGCAGTGGTTTTGTAAAGATATCCGCAGCTTGATCCTGACTTGTCACATGCACCAATTCCACACTTCCTTCCTTCACATGATCTCGGATAAAGTGCATCGAGCATCAATGTGTTTGCTTCTTTCATGGTTTACAGGATTCTTTGCCAACTCAATTGCTGATTTGTTGTCAATATGAATCACGGTTGCACCAAGTTGCTTTAGCTCCATCTTGCTCAACAAATTTCTAAGCCATATCGCATGACACACACACCAAGATGCTGCCACATATTCAGCTTCACACGTCGAGAGCGTTACGATCGGTTGCTTCTTTGAAAGCCAAGTAAACGCATTACCTCCCATAAAGAACACATATCCCGAAGTACTTTTCCGATCGTCTATGTCTCCGCACCAATCGCTGTCGGAATAGCCAACCAACTTGTAATCTTTTGCTTTTGAGTAGAACAGCCCCAGTGACAACGTTCCTTGGATATACCGTAGGATTCGCTTTAGCGCTTTCCAATGCGAATGAGTCGGCTCCTCCATGAACCGACTTACAATTCCGACACTAAATGAAAGATCCGGCCTTGTGCATGTGAGATAGCAAAGGCTTCCTATCAAACTCCGGTATCTATTCGCATCGACACGTTCTCCTCCACCGAACTTTGAAAGTTTTGCACCTGGTTCCATTGGTGTTGATACAGGGGTGCAATTTGCCATATTGAACTTCTTCAATATCTCTTTTGCATATGCCTCCTGTGATATAAAAATTCCCGTCTCTACTTGTCTAATCTCCAAACCTAGGAAAAACTTCATAAAGCCCAAATCTATCATCTCGAATTCCCGTGTCATTGTGCCCTTAAACTCTTCTATCATCTTATTATTGTTACCCATAAAGATGAGATCATCGACATAAAGAGCAACAAATAATATGTTATCTCCATTCTTCTTTACGTAAAGGGCATGCTCATAAGAACATTGCTTGAACCCGTTCTCCTTGAAATATGAATCGATGCGTGTATTCCAAGCCCGCGGTGCTTGCTTCAACCCATAAAGTGCCTTCTTCAATATTAGCACCTTCTTCTCTTCTTCGACTTTTATGTATCCGGGTGGTTGTTCGATGTAGACATCTTCTTCGAGCACTCCATTCAAGAATGCCGACTTGACATCCATTTGAAATATCGGCCATTTGAATTGAGCAGCTTGTGTAATGAGTAATCAGATTGTCTCCATTCTTGCAACAGGAGCAAATATCTCATCATAGTCGATTCCTTCCTTTTGCTTGTATCCCTTCGCAACAAGTCGTGCCTTGTACCATTCTATCTCGCCTTGAGCATTCATCTTTTTCTTGAACACCCATTTCACACCAATGGGCTGACTTCCTTTCGGCAATTCTGCTAGCTCCCATGTATTGTTGCAGTCAATTGCCTTAATCTCCTCGTTCATGGCAGTTTGCCACTTCTTGTCTCGAACCGCCTCTTCAAAACTGATATTTTCAGCATCTGACATAAGACATACAAGGTGTACCTCATTTGTCGAATCATACAAATCTTGCAAACTTCGCATTTTGGGTTGTAGTGGTTCATCTTCATTATCAGCAGTTTCAGGGTCTGTTGATATACTTGCTGGTGCAATGGCTGATGATTCTCCAACTTCTATAATAGCCTCTATCGAATTATTCCAGTCCCACTCGCTTGCTTCGTTTACTCGCACATCACGACTCACCATCACCTTCTTGCTTATCGGGTCGAGTAGCTTGTACTCTTTTGTCTTCTCATCATACCCAATAAAAATATACCTTTTGCTTTTGTCTTCAAGCTTCGTTCTTTGCTGATCTGGTACGTGTGCATAAGCCACACTACCGAACACTTTGAGATGAGAAACTGTCGGCTTTTGTCCGCTCCATGCCTCTTGTGGTGTTTGATCATTTAACTTCATATGTGGACATCGATTTTGTACATAGATGACACATTATACAGCTTCTGCCCAGAATTCCTTCGGCATCTTCTTGCTTTTGAGCATTGATCGAACCATATCGAGAATAGTCTGGTTCTTCCTCTCGGCCACACCGTTTTGTTGAGGAGAGTATGATGCGGTTAGAAATCTTCTTATGCCTTGCTCCACGCAATACTCCATAAATGCCGTCGAAGTATACTCGCCACCTCTATCGGATCGTATGGCTTTGATGTGTCTACCAGTTGCCTTCTCCACCATAACTTTGAACTTTTTGAACACCTCGAATGCCTCAGACTTTTCTTTCAAAAAATAACCCCAAGTTTTCCGTGAGAAGTCATCGATAAAAGAAATGAAGTACCTTTTACCGCTGAAAGATTCAGGGGTAATCAGTCCATATATGTCGGTATGAATCAACTCGAGAATATGTTTAGCTCGATATTCTGCATTCTTTTGAAACGAGGTTCTCGTTTGTTTCCCAAGCATACATTCTTCACAAAATTTGCCCTCATAGTTCATGTCTGGCAGTCCGTGCACCATATTCTTCTTTGCTAACTTCTTTAGACCACCATGATATAAGTGACCAAAGCGGAGATGCCACAACGATGCCTTGTCTTCTATATTGACTCGCAAACATTTTTCCTGTATGCTTCTCAATTTCAGTTTGTACATCCGATTTCTTTCCATCTCGACTCGAGCAACTAAACGCCCTTCATTATCTTTCAATTGCAGTGCCCGGTTTTTCATGAATACTGTGTATCCCTTCTCCATGAGTTGCCCAATGCTCAAAATGTTGGTCTTAAGATCAGGTACAAAGTAAACATTCTCAATTGATCCTTCTGTACCATCTTTTTGTGAATAATAAACTGTACCTTGGTCTTTTACTTGGATCCTTGACGCGTCTCCAAATGAAACGTGTCCATCTTCAATCTCTCGCATCCCCCTGAACAAGTGCTTGTGCCCGCACATGTGGTTACTAGCGCCGGTATCGAGATACCACTCCGTGTCATTGTCGGAAACGGTATTTTTGTAAGCCATCATGAGAACACCATCTTCTCTTGTCTCTTTTTCCGCGACTAAATTTGCGTTTTCTTCTACCTTTTTCTCGGAATAGCACTCCTTTGCATAGTGTCCATATTTACCACAATTATAGCAATCGATGTTTGATTTGCACTCTTTTGCGTAGTGTCCATGCTTGCCGCAGTTGTGGCATTCGACATTTGAATAATTTGATCGGCCACCTCTACCATGACTACGTCCTCTACCTCGACTATTTTGTTGGCTTGACTGCCCCTTTTTCTCATAATATTCACCCTGACCGTGGCCTACACCACCGCGACCATTGTTGCGACCTCCACGGCCACGCCCTCTACCACGAAAATTTTGTGCTTGAGGTACCTTTTCGTCTTTGATTGACACCTTGGTTTGAAGTGCCTGCTCAAGTGTCTCCTCCTTCTTTTTCTTCTTACGTTGTTCGTGTGCCTCGAGAGAACCGGCAAGTTCGTCGACTGTAAGCGTCGCAAGGTCCTTTGATTCTTCTATCGCGCACATAACATTCTCAAAATTGTTGGTCAATGATCTCAAAATCTTTTCCACAACACGTGCATCAGTCAGCGCTTCGCCATTACAATTGAGTTGGTTCACCACAGCCTGTACACGTGTGATGTAGTCAGATACAGTTTCTGACTCCTTCATCTTAATCCTCTCCCACTCACCACGAAGAGTTTGAAGACGCACTTGCTTAACTCGGTCGGCTCCTCTAAACACTTTTTTTAAAATGTCCCATGCTTCTTTTGAAGTAGTTGCACCAGCAATCTTCTCAAAGCCCGACTCGTCGACGACTCGGAACAACATGTATAGTGCCGCCTTATCCTTTGATCGTAACTCTTTCAGCGCCTTGTTTTGAGCTACCGTATATCCCGTGGTATTTGTTGGTTCTTCAAAACCTTCTTGGACCACCTCCCATGCATCTTGAGATCCGAGGAGAGCTTTCATTTGAATACTCCAGTTCTCATAATTCGCCTTCATTAGTCATGGTAGCGACATTTGGCTCATCATACTCTCCATTGGCTCTGATACCAATTTGTCAAGAGAGAAAAGGGGAGTATAATTTTATTAGAGAGACAAATGAATAACTTTCTCTTCTTTTAATTCAACTTTTGTTACTTCATTACAATCTTGACAACCAACACAATAAAATGACCACTATTTATAGTGGAACACACTCTTACAAATAGACACAACTTTTTAGATAGACACCTTTTCGTTTCAACGGACACGACCCTTCATTAAATAGACACGACTTTTCATTAAACAGACACGACTCTTCACTTCAACAGACATGACTCTTCACTCTAATAGATATGACTTTTCATTGTTTTCATTTCCCACTAATATAGCATTTAATGTTTATTCAACAGTTTCAGTTGAAGCTGCAGTGGTATGGATGTCTAAGAGTATTGAGTTTGAACAATGCATTATTTAATGTCGCTATTTATTTGTGTTTTAGCGTATTAAATTTATTGCCTGCCGAGGACAAATTTATGTGTTATTCAATTCGAATTAAAGTTAGGATGCAAATTTAGAAAATAAATCCTGAGAATACAATGGCATAGTAGAAACTTTTGCTCTACGTCTACAGTTAACATAGTATTAACCTAATTGCGGCTGTTGTAAATTCTTTGAATATATCTTGAGAAGCATGTTGACATATTAAAGCTATAGTAGTTGTATTGGTGCATATTGTTTTAGTTTTCTTTATTGGATGGATTTCTATTACTTAAATCTAAAATCAGGAAGTAAACCTTTCTCACTCCTAATATGAAGAACCTGATGTTTTATTTCTATCAGCGCTGAGTTGGAAGAGCGAAGAGCATGATTTGATAACTTCAACTACATTAATGAATTACATATAGGGTTTATCTTACCGATTATATTAAACCACTAGACATAAAGTCGTAACAAGATGTAGTTGGTGCAGTACTTATTTTATTAGTTAATTACACAATTTCATTTACTTATAAAATTGATAAGGTGGAAGAGGAGAAAAAGGAAGAAAGTGGGATGATTGTTTTGAAGAAATTACTGACTGTCATGTAATTAAGTAAGCTTCTCTCATGGGAGAAGTATTTTCTTTTATGACTGAACATTACTATATGTGCTAATTTTTTCTCTATACATTATTTTTGCAGGTTCTAAAGGTGCAGAATTGTAAATAGTGAGATTAGTTGTTACCTTCACAAAACTGTTTATTCTAGACTACAATGATTTGTTCCTGCCATTCATCAAGTGAATAGATTCTTCAAAAGAGAGAAAAGGTAATGTTATGAGAATGATACTTTATCTAGCAGACAGAGGGCTAAGACCAATTGTAATCGAGCTTAGTTTGCCATCTTATCCTTCTAATCCATCAGTAAGGTTCATGATTTTTATGCATTTTCGGTTCCTCTTATCTATTTGTTCTTTTCTTTGGTTAATAACCATACTTAATGCCTGGGAAGATATTTTAATGATTTTAAGCCAAATCATATGTTAAATTTAAGAGTGACCAGGTTTTAACAAAATAACTAGGTGAGAATCCGTGCTACACACACATGTTGTGTTTGTAATGTATATTGGTTGATGAAGTTAATTAAGCAAAGAAATTTTTGTACTGAGATCTATGTTTGGGCTAATTGTAATATTATTAGTGGTGATATTTGAGGTAATCCATTGATTAGAACAGTTATCATGTATGGAATACTAAATCATTATTTCTTGCTTTTTAAATTTTCATTTCAGAGATAAACTGTTTTACTTGTTTATATTTGTCTTAATTAATTAGGCATGCACTATGTGTGCATCCGTACTAGATTCATTGCATATGGAGGCTGGCATCTGCACTATTTTTGTGCTATCACATTTTATTATGTAATTGCTTAGTGATACTTCCTTATTGTAAAAAAAAGTTATGCAGTAGCAGCCATCCTCAAGCAGATTCTATTCAACAGTTTTGTAAAAAGTTGATTTGATAGTGAAATAATGCAATATATCATAATTTCCCCTAGTGTGAACCTCAACAAATATCCTCAAACTTACTACTTATATATTCATGTTTTCTATTTGAGACCCTAAAATTGTGGTAAGATTTTTTGTTACCATAGTTGCAAGTTTTCGCTCTCATGCAAGATATTGCCTTGATGCGTTGAGCTTATTTGTCCTTCATTTCCCTTCTAACATAGTGGTTATGCCAGAAATACATCTACTGAGGCCGAGGATGGACATCTGTCAAGATACAAAAGAAATTGAGATTTGTGCTAAAATCTTTTCATTGGTAAACAAAAGTTCGTGATCAGAAGTTTCTTGTGGATGGAAGAGCTTTTAGCATTTTTACAAGCAGCCTTTATGCTCTAAAAGTAAGATTTTTAATTTGGCTTCACTTTATATCGTTCCTTTTTGTTATGAGACTGCATAGGAGAAATACTTATGCGTAGCTTTTTGCTTCAAATGGTTTGCTGTTGATGAAGATATCTACTCATTTCGTAAGAACCAGATAAGATCAAGTACTCTTAAATTGTCAATTGCGTGTTGTACCATGATGGTATAAAATCACTAATAAAGCTTTCCAGATAAATAAGAATGATTATATTTTTAAATCTTATTGACCAACCTTTACAAAAGCTTTAGCATTTACAGCAAAATCTATGTATTTGGGAATGTAATACTAGACATTCATTTTTTGTATTGAATATTAAGACAAAGCCTAATGATTTGTAATTACTTCCAAAGCATGTTAATAGTAGATAAATCTGTGAGAAATGCGGATTACGGATCTTAAGGCTAGAATTAACACTAGAGGGGGTGAATAGTGTTTTAAGGAATTACTAATTCTTTTTGAGTTTATATTAATTTGAACACAAATGTATGCAATATTCAAACACAGATATGATGACAGAATCAAACACAGATGCAGATATAAAGTAAAAGCAATAATGGAAAGAACACTCCGGATTTTATACTGGTTCGGAGTTACCCTACATCCAGTCCCGCAACACAAGTATGGATTTCCTTTCAAAATCAATTCTTACAATTACACCCTCAATTTCAAGGGCACGAGGTACACCGCTTCAGGTTCACAATCCTCTGGGTAGAGATACTTGATTTTACAGACAACAAGTTCACCCGATTGATTTTCCAGGCTACAATCACATCTTTTCTCGCTCGATTGAATACAAAGAAATCTATAACTCTGAATAGCACTGGATCTTGTTGAGATAGTGATAGAGAATCAAACCAGAGATTATCTAGTTAGATTCAATGGTGATTTCGGCATAGTAATGGTAAAAAATGTATATAAAGAAATGTGGAAGAAGAAGAGGAGTGAAATCAGAGAAAATATGATTATAAATTCGTTTAAAACATCCCTTATTTATAGTGGAACAACAGCCATGTCCATTCGTGAAAGGATATGACGAATAGACACTTCCTTTAAAATTCAAACTTTTGAAATAAACTGTTACCTTGTCGACAAAGGGTCCTTGGGGTTGTCGACAAGCCTAAGTTATTTTTGGTAATTTGTTTTTTTTTGAAAATAACTTCAATCTTGTATTAAAACTATTTTAAACTTTATAAATATACTTAACTATAGTTAAAATACATAAATAAGTATGGAGAATAATATTTTGGTATATATAAAATTTTACTATAATTTTATATTTAAATCTAAGTATAAATATTAAAAGTTAAATATATTATAATTAAAAGATAGTTTAAAACCATGGATAATTTGATATTGAAAATTAAGATTTTTTGAGGCTAAAAGTATTTTAAAACCAGGGTAGATGTTTTTGGTTTCAAAAGAAAGATTTTGAAATCATTTTGAAAACAAGATATAATTTTTTAAAACATTTGAATAAAAGTTAGTGGATACAAAACAATGTTCCACTAGATTTTTCGTAGGTTCAATCCTACTTAGGGTTTCATCCCTTTAACGGGCTCGAAGTGGATTCCATTCCACGAATAAAATGGATTTTAAGATGTCAGTGCTTTTCTAGGAGTTTTAATAAAATTCCTAACTAAATTACTTATTTTGAAATCTTGAACTCTTGATAGTTTTGATACTCATGAGTCTTGAATCTTGATATCTTCGATCTTGAGTTCATTAGTTCTTGAATCTCTATACTGTACAGTCTTCATTCTTTGGTACCTGTATATATATCCTGCATATACATATATATCTAAACAATAATGTTAGCATTTATATTTTATAATCTTATTCTAAGGTTGTTGTCATCAAAACCAACTTCTCAAGGACTAACAATCTCCCCCTTTTTGATGATGACAACCTTTGTTAATAAAATATTACTTCTATCCTAATAACTCTCCCTAAAACTAATAACTCCCCCTTAATCTATGCCTAACTATCATATTTTATACTTCTCCCCCTTTGTCATCAACAAAAACTAACTCCAAACTACATAACTCCCCCTTATTCTTGTACTAAAGTACCTGCATTAATAAAATATATAATGGAGTATATAATAGATAGATTAAGAGATGATTATACTGATAGACATGATAACTAACCAAAGATCATATAAATATCAATATGTATTTATACATATTATGTTTTGCACACCAATTATCAATCCACACCAAACCAAATCAAATCAAATCAATCCAAGCAATCAATTCAAATCAAACAAAGCAATAAATTAATATCAAACATTACGAAGAACTTCCACCCATCCTTCTTCTCGAAATATAGGGTCTGCTTTAATGGCATCTCAATTTTCATTTTCATTGGTAAGAGAGACTAGAGGATGTGCTTCATTATCATCTTTGTGCAGGGAGGAAATCATCCATCGAATCGCATCGAAATGTTTTTCTTGCTCCTTGATCATCTACATTTGACTCAACTCTAAGTGTCGATGATTACGGAGAATGAAAGAAAGAATATTCTTGAAAGAATTAAGGGTTTCTTCAAGATTCTCGGTCAAACTATGAATTGGATCGGCCATTTTTGAGTTTGTGAGAAGAAATATAGATAGAGTAGATAAGAAATGATTTTGAGTGATGAATTCTGGAAGAAATATGTATTTATAGGTGTAGAAATTCGTTTGAAATGAATAGACACAAGGTAGTTATTCAAATTTCAAATTTCAAATGAAAAGTCATTTCTGACCAGTACTTGTCGATAGGGTCTCTAGGAGGTTGTCGACAGGGGTCAGTTAATTTTGATGACTCATTTTGATTTTGTGAATAATTGTGTATATATATATATATAAAATATACTAACATTTATTCTGGAGATAAGATAAGCTAGATAACAGAAAAGTAATTCAATTTCATTTCATAAGTGAACGATACAATGATTAAACATTAAGAACTACACGAACATTCAAATCAAAACAAACTAAAACCAATACATCATGACATGAAAAGGTAGAACTGGTTAGAGGATGACGAAGATGAAGATAATCCAAGCTTCTTGCTAACTTTGGAGAAAAACTTGTTCATCTTGGATGACATTTTATTCAATTTCTTACTAACGGACCGTTTAAGAGTCCGTTGATTCTCAACAATGGTCTTTTGATTTTTGAGTAAGGTTTTGTTGGTTGGATTAGAGGGATAGTCAATACTTTCCAAGGATGTTTCACCTTCTTCTTCTTCTTCTATTTCCATTTCAACCCCTTCTTCTTCTTCTTCCTCCTCTTCCATCTCCTCATGAGCCAAACGCTCTGTAACGACCCGTAAATTTCAGTGTTTTATTTACTAAATTAATTGAATTTTGTGAAACTTTAAACAATAAAATTTCGAAATTTAAATTTGATATTTGAAATGCGTCTATTTTAACATAGCAACTGGTAAATTTTCATCAGATAATTTGGAAGTTTATTTTCTAGTGTAATTTTATTCCAATTTATATCAGTTAAAAATTGATGATAATAAAAGTGTTCCGAAACCTAAATATGTTAACATGAGAAACTTTATTTAGAACACTCTGAATCAGACTGCGAAATTCGTTTTGCGAAATTCGAAAGTTTCTAGCTCCGTTTGGATTTTTCCGTACGGAATAGCAACGTATATCGATACCGATTATCGACTTATGAACGGATAATCGTATCACTAATATTAGTATACCATTTTGATCGTCTCGTCGTGCCGATCTCTGTGGTATATTTACTTTTGTGTTTCGGTGCCCGACATGCGGTGGAACTCGCGAAACGGATAATCATATCGGTACTCGTATTGTAACCTTTGGTCATTCTATTGCATTTCCGTATATCCAATCTGAGAATCGAATGGCCATCTATTTATATCCCTAGATTCTTTATTTTGTGACTTTTGCTTTCCAACGTTTATTTATGGTATTCAATATTTTTTGCCTGTTCAATTGCTTTGAAAATATAGAGAGAAACCAACATACTTTTTCGTTCTCTGCTATATTTCCCTGAAGCTCAGTCACCAAACTCATTCGACCAAACTCCTTCCCTTGAACCGTTACCCCCATGAACAGCAGCACGCGAGCCAATGACCTTCCTTCTTCTCATTCCTACCCAGATCTGCCCCTCCTCTCTTCCATCTTCACTTCACCAAAGCCTTCGGTAGCCACCTTCCTCGAAACCCACAACCTTCCCTTTTTCTCATATCCTCCACCGTGCAGCCTCGGCCTGCCTTGACCACTGACCTTCTCATCCCAAGACCAGCACCCTACAACACTAAGAGCAGCTGATCACAACCATTCCATAACCAACACGTTGCCATCCACCATCGGTGCTGCGGTGCTCCTCAACCCAGCCTCGCCTGCCCAGACGCCTTCACCATTTCAAACTCGGCAACACCTCTGTTGAAATTGTAAACGGGTATATATATATTAATTATACATTCTTCCTGTTGATTTTATACAGCTTTATATAGGTAGGGTCTGTTGATATATATATAAGTTTGTACGTGTATATAAAAAAAATTGAGTTGCTTTGTGATTTTATAAATTATATATATATATATATATTATGTAGTTATAGACAAGTTTTGCATTTGCTTATATTTGCTAGTATATTTGTTTTGATTTTTTTTCAATATAACATAGATTTTATATAAAGGCTATTGATATATGTAAATTCCTGAATATGATTGTATAGAAGTCTGTATATTTTATTTCACGTATACTTAGTTTATATAGGCTAAACTATGTTTTTCTAAATTTTGCATAACACTTATATATATGATGTATTGGCCATGCGTTTATATTTATGTAAGTGCTGTTATATATATGAGTTATAGAAGTTACTTTTATAAGTGTGTAGGGGTATATTATTTTAAATTTAATTTGATTTAATAAATATAGTATGTACAGATATATGTATTAATATATGTTTCGATTTTTAGTTATAAATACTATTTATATAAAATTTATATAAGTGATTTAGTGATAAATTTTATGTTGTTAAATATACATAGTTTATATATCATGTTACCTAAGTTGGTTTTGAATATATATATTTGATCGGTTGTACATTGTATACATACCTATTTATAAAGTAAATCTATAATATAGCTCAGTACGCATAGTATATTAGTTTTATAAGGTAAAGTTGTTCCTTATGCAACTTGCTGCTGTATATAATGATACATATGTAAGATTTTTTTATTAGCATATATATTATTGTACAAAGCAACTGTGCTGTTAGTTGTGGAAAACAGTAAAATATGTGTACAAAGATATATTTGTATGAAGCTAAATTTATAAAATTGATATGTATAGATCTTTATTTTAATACAAGTTTTAAATTAAATGTTGACTCTACATAGTTATATATATATATATGGGTAAGTTTTAAAGTTGCAATTACTGTTGTTTATATGTGTATATATATAATTAATAAAGTATGCCGGTTATATTAATAGTGTAGTAATATATATATAGTGTTATATTTGTTACAGTATATATCGGTTAGTGTTGTTTATATTTTCTTTTAGCAGTAATTGTAGATTTGGTTATAGTATAAGATTTGTATAAAATGGTTATATAGGCTGTTTATGTATTTGTTTATAAGTATATATATATTTATTTACATATAACCTATGTATGTTATCTAGTTGTATAATATATTAGTTTATATATATTTTGGTTTCTTTTAGATTTTAAAATATATAAAGTGATTTGGATATGTATTATGATTTGAAATATAATATGTAATTTAAATTGAATATTGGTTTAAGAAAATAATAATATAATTTACTTTTGTTTCGATTTTATCTGCATCGATCCTGTTTGATTTGATTTCGTCTATTTCTTATCTATCAGCTTGTCCATCGAATTCGTGCCCATCTCACCTTGCTTTGGATTCCTAACTTATCTCATTCTCGTTTATTTCTAGCCTCGAAAGGTGAGCAATCACTCTGATTAACGTTCTTATATTTATTAAATTTGATTTTACTTGAAACGTCAATTGAAATATGCTGCTGTTAGTTATTTACATTGCTATATATGTCATTATCTGTATCTGTTCACCTGTGACATCTAACACCATTATCTGTTATTTATATTGATGATATATGCATGTTACTATTGTTATTTTATTATCATATTTGTTATCACTCTACAAGTTCCCTGTTAGTGTAGAATCACTATGGGTTGGAATGATACATACCCGAATGATCTTGTAGAATAGGAGAAAATCGTTATGGGTTGAAATGATAAACCCAAGCGATTTTCAATTAATTGAATTTGGGATTGCGGGTTGAAAAGATATATACCCGTATATATTTAAATTGTGGATTGAAATGATAAATATCCGTACCACTTGACCATAGGGTAGAAAATTATATACATACACTGTTAGTCTTTATATAAATATTTCGAAAATGATTTCTATGGTTTTGAAAAGAAATATATGGTTTTGATAAATATTGATTTTAAAGATTCATTAAAGTTGATTTAATAAAGTTGATAAATAATATGTTTAAGTATTTATTTAATATCTATATTTTCAAATATAGAGTTTATAATGATTTGAAATTATATTTATTTAAGAATTATACTTAAATAAGTTTGATTTGAAATATATTGAATTTGAAATTTAAAGATATGTTTTATAACTTGAATTTGATTAAAGGTGACTTAAATGAATATTTCAAACTTATATAAATTTAAATGGGATATTTTGTTTATTTAAATTTGTAAAATTGAAGTTGTATTTAGATGTTATTGAAATGATTAAGTAAATATTTCAAACTAAATAATAGTAAGTGAATTTGATATATATATATATATATATATATATACATATATGAAATTATCGAATTTAGTTTTGAAATGTTGAATATTTGAAACTTTGAAATATTTTGAAATTGGAATGGTTTATTTGCGGTTCAAATCAATATTTGAAATCGATATAACTTGAAAATGTTAACTTGAAAATGTTTAATTGAATTGGAATTGAAATTGATGATTTAGATTTGATTAAATTTGAGTTTTGGAATTTGAGTTGATTTTGAATCAATTTGTGAAATTTGAGGAAACTATTTTATTATATAAAGTATTTAAATCATATTTAAAACTATTTTATATTATTTTATAAACTATTTTTAATATAAACTATTTTTAATATAAACTATTTTTAATATGAACTATTTTAATATAATTATTTTGAATAGAAAGTATTTTAAATATACTAATTATTTTAATATAAATTGTTTTAACTCATAACTATTTTATATAAATTATTTTATTTTATATACTATTATTAATATTTAAACTGTTTGAAGGAAAGTGTTATGATTTCAAAGTATTATGATTTCCAAAGTATTATTATTTCAAATTGTTTTGGTTTCGAAAGTATTATATCTTTGAAAGTACTATGATTTTGGAAGTAAATATTTTTGAAATGGATATGATATCGTATTGATTTGGATTTTTGAAATGAAAATGATATTTTGGTTTTGAAGTATAAACTATTTTGAAATGACCGCGGTGTTATAATAATGTTTGGTTGTTAAAGAGACCGGGATCGGATATGGACATACTCTCTGTCAATACCGAAAACCACTTTGAAAACTGTGTACGCGGTGGAGTTCCAGAATGAAGTAGGATGGTGGCGACGATCCTAAGGTATATACGTGGACCCAACTCCCGTGAGTTGGCATAAGGTGGCTAAAACAGGAGCGATCTCGGACTAGTGAGGTAGCACCTCTTATCGGACACACTTCTTCGATACCATTCTGTTACTTTGTGATTGTTTGGGTGCACCCCTTGATTTGGGAGTGTTGTTCGAGGTGGAGCGGTAGTGGCTGCTATGCGTTTCCATCAGTCCGTGTGCGTAATTGGTATATCTACCCTGGCATTGCCTTGTGTGCCGTGTCACCTACCATATCGAGCTTTACTACGAGTTTCTATTTGTGTCGTACCTATGGAGTATCTTCTCGTAGCCTTTTGAGGTATGCAGGTACTGTATAGACTATTGGCACTATTATGTGTTAGGGTGAGTTCAGATTAAATGTAAAGCCCTAATGCTATTTTAAAGTATGTTTATTTTATGATTAGACATTATTATAATAGCGAATATTACTACATAGTAGATAGTTTAACGGCTCCTTAGAGGATGGTTATCCCAAACATCCTTTGAGTTACTCGTATTTCAGTTGATATTTCACTTGAGTTGGATTTATTGATATAAGAATGTTAATCCTGACTCGAGTGTTTTGTGTTTTGCTTTACGCTTGGGTCAGACTGAATGATACAGCATTTGAGACTCACCCTTGGAGTTGGAGCTTCGCTTGGAGAACCAGCTATCTATCGATTCTGCTATCAGTTATTCAGTTGATTCCAGTGATGTAGTCAGATCTTGTATTTGACTATTGTATTGAGATATCTAT
The DNA here is from genome assembly GCA_030737815.1 of Allium fistulosum. NCBI lineage: Eukaryota > Viridiplantae > Streptophyta > Magnoliopsida > Asparagales > Amaryllidaceae > Allium > Allium fistulosum. Next base: position 699,940,738 of record CM060904.1, read on the forward strand.
ATATTCGAGACCTCTGTTGTATCTTATTTAACTCTGTTATATATATATATAGTAGCTTCATGAACTACTATCATTTTGTTTCCGCTGCATTATTGTTATATTACTGTGTCTATGATCTGTGATTATTTTATTTACTGTATATCTGAGTTTTTCCAAATTTTATTTACAATCCATTGTTTTGAATTATTCAAGTTCGGCATGTGTGGATTTATTGTCGATTTGAATGGTCCAAAATACTGGGTTGTTACACACTCTTCCTTTTCGGCAAGAGTCTCATATGGTTGAAAAACATATGGAATTTTCATAAGAGAAATGTTTGAGTGATTAAAAACTTTTCTTGAAACAAATTCTTCTCCTTTGAAATCCACTCTAAAATAATTAAAAATCCGAGAGAGATAGATTCCATGATACAAAGTGTTTTCACCCACTTTAAAATTTTTGGAACGAAGTTCATCCAAAATAACTTGCGCCCAATTAATATCATAATTTCCAAGCAAAAAGTGCTTTGCAAACTTTTGAAGTTGGATTGTTAAAACTCCCCGATCTTGGGGTCAAAGTATGTTGTAAAAGAAGATTAACAATTCTTGCTTTTGGTCGAAAGTTTCGATTTATGGATTCAAAGTTATCATCTCCTTCGAAAATGTGATGAAATGTCTCACGATCATTTTCATCGATATTAAAACTAGGAGATCCATTCCCGTGCTCTTGCAATTGAAAATGGTACCCAAAGCATCACAATTTAAAATGATTCTAGTGCCTTTGACACTACTCCAAATTTCATCATCATTTCCATTATAAAATCCACGGTTGAGATTTGCATAGAAAATTTTAACAAGATTTGGATAACAAACAAAGTCATTTTGTGAAGCATCAACAAGACTAAGAACTTGGTTGTTTGCTAAAAGAGAATCGATTTCATAAGTAGAGAAATCTTGAAATAAAACAAACTTTCCAGGATGGACATTTCCATAGTTAGCATAGTTGATATATGCTTTTATAGCCTCCGGATTATTGAAAAGTTGCTATTTTATATTTCTAGAAAGTCTCATTGTGGAAGGGTTGCTTGAAGAAGCCATTAGAGTAGAGAGTAGAGAGCTTGATATTTTGAAATAAGAGTTTGAATTTGAAAATGAAAGTGAAAAGTTGTGATAAGAGATAGTAAATAAATAGATTCTCAAAGGACAGGTTCTCTGGTCAAAAGGTGACTTTTCAGAGACTTGAATGAAGTGAAAAGATGGAGGGAAATTCAAACATTTGAATTCAAATTTGAATTTCAAATTTCTGTACCCTTGTCGACAACGGGGGGGGGGCTTATCGACAGGTGTCTCTAAATTTTCATGATTTATTTCTCTTAAGTATTCTAATATATATTTATTATTTTTAATGTCTATATAATATCTGGAATATTACTAGAATTATAGTATATTCCATAAAATATTATGATACTATTTAAAAATAAAAATAATAATAAAATAATAGTAAAAATATAATAAAATAATAATAAAAATTTTAAAATTCAAACGACACACCAATTCAAAATCAACCAATCAAGCATCCAATCCTAAGCATGCAATTTCAACCAATGTATTGTAAACGTGTACCTTTTTCTGAATCCGTTTCTCTGAATTCGTCGGAGTCATAAACTGCCGTGAAACACATATTTGAATTATTTGCCTTCTGATCATCATCGCTTGAGGACGAGTCTGAGTCATCTAGAGTAGCGGTAAATGCACGTTTTCGTTTCTTTGCGGAATCATTGTTTTTAGGAAGATTTTGCTTATCTGGATGCAGACAGTCTCTTTTGATATGGTCAGGTTCGTCACAGTTGAAACATTTGATATAGTTTGGCACTACATTCTGATTACCAGAGTTCTTATAGTTGTTTCTCTTGAGATTATTCATCTTTCTGTATTTCAAGAATTTCTGAAAGTTCTTGGTCATAAAGGCTATCTCTTCATCATTATCGTTGTTTGAGTCTGATCCATCGGTTAATGCATTGAATGTAATTGATTTCTTTCAGATGCTTTGCTTTCTCTTCTCCCAAGCATTTGGACTTCAAACGACATTAGATTTCCTAGTTAATTCTTCTATCTTTAAGGTACTGATGTCATTTTCCTCTTCGATCGCAAGTGTCTGTTGATTCCATTCTGGAGTAAGAGAATTTAAGATTTTTCTGACTTGATCTTCTTCCAAAAATACCTTTCCCAAGGATATTAGAGAATGCACAATATCCTAAAATCTACTATACATATCTGGAATAGACTCATTAGGATTCATTTTAAATAATTGAAACTGGTTTGTGAGCATGGAAATTTTGGTATGTTTAACTTTGCTTGTTCCTTCATGAGTAACTTGCAAAGTTTTCCAGATTTCATATGCAGACTTACAAACTGACACTCTATTAAATTCATTCCTATCAAGTGAACAAAATAGAATATTAATATCTTTAGAGTTATTTTGTGCGACGGTCTTTTGCTCAGCAATCCACTGTGCAAAACTAGTTGTGGGTTCAAAATATTCAGTCTGTGTGATATTCCAAGTGTGTAGTCCTACAGATTGTAAATATATTTTCATCCTACATGCCCAATATGCATAGTTACTACCATTAAAAAGTGGTGGTCTGACATTAGACTGACCTTCTACAAATGAACTAGTGACAGAGGTAATAGAACCAGTGTTGGTAGTAGTAACAGTACCAGTGTTGGTAGCCATTTTGAAAATTTTCAAAATTCAGATTATGAAACTTTGAAAACCTTGCTCTGATACCAAATGTGAGAAATGCGCATTACGGATCTTAAGGCTAGAATTAACACTAGAGGGGGGTGAATAGTGTTTTAAGGAATTACTAATTCTTTTTGAGTTTAAATTAATTTGAACACAAATGTATGCAATATTCAGACACAGATATGATCACAGAATCAAACACAGATGCAGATATAAAGTAAAAGCAATAAAGGAAAGAACACACCGGATTTTATACTGGTTCGGAGTTACGGCCTACATCCAGTCCCGCAACACAAGTACAGATTTCCTTTCAAAATCAATTCTTACAATTACACCCTCGATTTCAAGGCCACGAGGTACACCGCTCCAGATTCACAATCCTCTGGATAGAGATACTTGATTTTACGGGCAACAAGTTCACCCGATTGATTTTCCAGGCTATAATCACACCTTTTCTCGCTCGATTGAATACAAAGAAATCTATAACTCTGAATAGCACTGGGATCTTGTTGAGATAGTGATAGAGAATCAAACCAGAGATGATCTAGTTAGATTCAATGGTGATTTCAGTAGAGTAATGGTAAAAATGTATATAAAGAAATGTGGAAGAAGAAGAGGAGTGAAATTAGAGAAAATATGATTATAAATTCGTTTAAAACAGCCCATATTTATAGTAGAACAACAACCATGTCCATTCGTGAAAGGATATGACGAATAAACACTTCCTTTGAAATTCAAACTTTTGAAATAAACTGTTACCTTGTCGACAAGGGGTCCTTGGGGTTGTCGACAAGCCTAAGTTATTTTTGGTAATTTGTTTTTCTTTGAAAATAACTTCTATCTTGTATTAAAACTATTTTAAACTTTATAAATATACTTAACTATAGTTAAAATACATAAATAAGTATGGAGAATAATATTTTGGTATATATAAAATTTTACTATAATTTTATATTTAAATCTAAGTATAAATATTAAAAGTTAAATATATTATAATTAAAAGATAGTTTAAAACCAAGGATAATTTGATATTGAAAATAAAGATTATTTTGAGACTAAAAGTATTTTAAAACCAGGATAGATGTTTTTGATTTAAAAAGAAAGATTTAGAAATCATTTTGAAAACAAGATATAATTTTGTAAAACATTTGAATAAAAGTTAGTGGATACAAAACAATGTTCCACTAGATTTTTCGTATGTTTCATCCTACTTAGGGTTCCATCCCTTTAACGGGCTCGAAGTGGATTCCATTCCACGAATAAAATGGATTTTAAGATGTCAGTGCTTATCTAGGAGTTTTAACAAAATTCCTAACTAAATTACTTATTTTGAAATCTTGAACTCTTGATAGTCTTGATACTCATGAGTCTCGAATCTTGATATCTTCGATCTTGAGTTCATTAGTTCTTGAATCTCTATACTATACAGTCTTCATTCTTTGGTACCTGTATATATATTCTGCATATACATATATATATATATATATATATATATATATATATATCTAAACAATAATGTTAGGATTTATATTTTATAATCTTATTCTAAGGTTGTTGTCATCAAAACCAACTTCTCAGGGACTAACAAAATCAATAAAATCTAAGTGTCAAAAACTTGATATAACAATCTTCATGTTCTGCATAAGGTATTTAAAAATAAAAAAGTTGTTAAATTCCACCATTTTATTGTATAAATTTGATAAAACGATGAAATCTTTATTTACCATATAAGATTATGGTAAAAACATAAAATTTAATTTAAACTTATTGATTTAATTCATCACATTTCTTGACAAAATTAAACTATTTATTTGTGTTTAAATAACCTTTCTGTAATGTTTGTCATATTCGGTGTGCTAGTACATAAAAAATTGCAAAGCCACCTCAAACAAACACAAAATCACTAATTTTTCTAATTTCTAGAAAGGAATATTTACATTAAGAGCTTTATAAAAACTAACCAAGTATTACAAAAATATAACCAAATAATGACAACAATAATAATAAATTAAGATTTTAAAATTTAACTAAGTATTATAAAAATATAACTAAATAATAATAATAATAAATTTTATGAATAATTAACTAAGTATAATAATAAAAAATAATTTTATAAAAATTAACTAAGATTTATAATAATAATTAGTTAATTAAAATTTATAATAATAATAATAAGTTAACTAAGATTTATAATAATAATAATGAAAGTTAAACGAGTCTATAATAATAATATTATAATAATAAATTAACTAAGTTTATAAAATTAACTAAGTATTATAAAAATATAACTAAATAATAATAATAATAATAAATTTTATGAATAATTAACTAAGTATAATAATAAAAAATAATTTTATAGAAATTAACTAAAATTTATAATAATAATAAGTTAATTAAAATTTATAATAATAATAATAAGTTAACTAAGATTTATAATAATAATAAAAGTTAAACGAGTCTATAATAAAAATAATAAATTAACTAAGTTTATAATAACTAAGTATTATAAAAATATAACTAAATAATAATAATAATAATAAAATTTTTTATGAAAAATTAACTAAGTATAATAATAAATAATAATTTTAAAAAACTTAACTAAGATTTACAATAATAATAAGTTAACTAAGATTTATAATAATAATAATAAAAGTTAAATGAGTCTATAATAATAATAATATAATAATAAAAATAAATTAACTAAGTTTATAAAACTTAGCTAAGTATTATAAAAATATAACTAAATAACAACAACAACAACAATAATAAATTTTACGAAAAATAAACTAAGTATAATAAAATAATAAATAACTTTATAAAAATTGTCTAATATTTATAATAATAATAGTAGTAAGTTAACTAAGATGTATAATAATACTAATAAAAATTAAACGAGCAGCCATGCCAAAAAAAATTAAACGAGTCTATAATAATAATAATAATAGTGTTAACCCGCCTTTTGGCAAGGCTGTAGGTATGCGGATTTAACTAAGTCGATTTCTCAGTTATCGAGGCTGGAATATGATGGGTTCGGTTTAAAGAGGTGGAGAATTAATACGAAGTCAGGATTAAGCATGGTCGATGGGTAAACGACGTTGCATGCTTGGAAGGTGGGTCGGCCATAGTGGAGTGGCTCGGTTAAAGGTGGTTCGCCACCACCTTGGGTCGGCACTTGGGTGAAGTTTGGCCAGAGCGATGTGGATCGGTCGATAAGAGGTGGACAAGCATGGCTCGACATTGTGGTTTGGTTAGGGTCGCTCGGCATTGTGGTGAGGACAGGGTGGCTCGGCATTGTGTTAAGGTCAGGGTCGCTCGGCATGGTGGCTCGGCAAGGTCGCTCGGCATTGTGGTGAGGATAGGGTGGCTCTGCATTGTGTTAAGGTCAGGGTGGCTCGGCATGGTGGCTCGGCATCGTGGCTCGGCAAGGTCGCTTGGCATTGTCGCGAGGACAGGGTGGCTCGGCATTGTGGTAAGGTCAGGATCGCTCGGCATTGTGGTGAGGACAGAGTGGCTCGGCATTGTAGTCCGGTCAGGGTCGCTCGACATTGTGGTGAGGCCAGGGTGGCTCGGCATTGTGGTTCTGTCAGGGCGGCTCGGCAAGGACGGTTCGGCACTGTGGCTTGCCGAGGTGGCCCGATCAAAGATAAGGAAACAAGGCGGCTCGGTCATTGGGGGAGTGGTTCGGCATAGGCCGGTCGGCACAACAGTGTGGGTTGGTCATGATGAAGGATGTTGGCTTGGCTATGGTCCTGATGGGCCTGGACTGCTCAAGAAGCCCAGCACCTCAGGATTTGTCTGTAAATACAACATGTAGGGTTCCAGAAATGAGATCTTCTGTTCTACTCTCTGACTTTCTACTTTCTAAGGCTAAGGCTACTCTACCATTTTGTAGCTGTAATCGATTATTACAGCAATAAAAAGGGAACTTCTGGAGTGGACGTAGGCCGGAGTTAGCCGAACCACTATAAAATCTGTTGTTCTTTACTGCTTTCATTTGAATTTTGACTGTTCTTCATAGTATTACTCTCTACACACATTATATCTGTTATCGGTGATTGTTAGTTGGTGCTTTCATTTACATTTGGGTGTCAGTGACCAATTTTGGCGCTAATAAATAATAAATTAAGTAAGTTTATAAAAATTCAATAAGTTTATAAAAATTAACTAAGTATTATAAAAATATAACTAAATATGCTCATACCTGTCCATCTTTTTTTTCCAGTAAATAATTGAAAATTGAAGGATTATTCTGAAAATAATAGCATGTGCGATCCTTGAATTTATGCCAAAAGTACCTTTTCACATATATTCTATCATATAAGAAATTCAATATTTCACTGTTTGTATTTTCATTCCTCAATTTGATCGCAAGTCATGTGCTCATTTCTCATTTATTTGAGAAAACATTTTGTGGTCGGTCTTTTTTGATTTTTTGTTGTTTTATTTGTTTATGATTATTTTTTTAAACATTGATTTTGTGACAGATATTTTTTCTTCTGAAAGAAAAGACTTTTTGTTCAGTTAGAAATGGATGAAAATTTAAAATTGAACAGGACGTAATAACATTTATCTTAGTGGGTGATGATATGCATTTCTAATATAAACAAAAGTCTAATATTTTATTTTATATTCCTTGCCAATATGTTTTTTCTGTATTAATAAATTTTTATAGATTCATAAGTTTTTCCTCGTTATCTTTAGTATAATTAAAATAACTTTTCTTGGATGCAATCATGCAATGGGGCATGTCATATTGTTAGCAGTTATATGGAGGATATCAAATCAGAGCAGTGAAAAACTAAAGTACTTTTAAGTCGGCTATAATGTAAAACTAATTATTTGATATATCATGTAACTTTAGTTTTTTTTGTTACATTTGCCGTTTACAGTTAAATCTGATGAAAGGTCAGATTGAATAAATGGTCTTGTTTGTCTCTATTTTTTAATGGACCCAAGTTATAAGTAAATAGCACTTTTAATATTTTTAACTTCTTACTAAGGTAGGTTATTCTTTTTCCAAATTAAGAACAGAACTTGCCTTTTACTCAAATAAATATAGATGGCATACCCTGTGGTGCTAGTCATTTCATTACTTGGTATTATATCAATTTCAGCATAAAATTATACTCTATACTTTTGTGTGTTCTGTTTCTTGATAAAATATATAAATAGAGAAACGAAGAAAGAAGGCAACCATGATGCGATAAAAATAGGATTGAAGAAAGGGCCATGAACTGCCGACGAAGATAAAAAAGTTGATCAATTTCATCTTAACTAATGGTCAATGTTGTTGGAGAGCTGTGCCTAAGCTTGCAGGTTTCTAAATTCACTAATTCATCTTAATTTATCCATTTGTTTTCTGATTTTTGCTATTGTATTCATTATCACATTATTCTTATTTTTTGGGGCCCCAACTTGTTAAATTTTCTTTGCATGTGCTTCAATCTTGATGGAAATTGTTGTTATGTTGAGGTTTCATGCAATGGAGTTTTAATTTTGCATTTCTGAGATTATTTATGTACTGTGATTTTTGGAGAATATGTTTGAGAATCGGAAATTTTAATGCATAATTTGATAGGCAGTTTATATTGAAATTTATTTAAAATTTGTTATTATTACTTATTTGGGAAATTTTTATATAGTATTTAATCGAATATTTTGTAGAAGCAATGTTGGTTTTCGTTGGATTTTGGTTCTGTGAAACTCGATATGAGTTGATTGAATTTGTAAACCAGTTGAGCTGTTATATACTTATATGAAATTATGCATTGCAGGTACAGGATCTTACGTATGGAAATCAACTATTGGAAGTTAAACTTGGGTTGACATCAAAGCAATTTAGAGATACTACTGCTTTTGTAGAAGAATCTGCGAAATACAAAGCGGCAGAGAAAGTAAACAACGTCACTCCCATATATTTTACTTCCACTTTAATATTTGCATGAACACAAGATTTCGATGAGTTAAAGATAAATATAAAGTGTTTAGTGAGTATCAAATGGACTGCATGTTGATTAAATCTCTTGGTTCTAGCGTAGTCCACTTTCTGGTACAAATTATATTATGAAGACACACATAAGTTATCGGAAATGTTTGCTAGTAAAGCATTTTGAACCAAAAAACATAAACTCATGTTTATTAATATGGTATGCTACAATCATGCATTGATATCCAACATTTTGTTTGAATTTAAAATCTGTATTTGAGACATATTCACAAAATATATTGTGTATTAACTAAGTAAGAACTACATGGATCAATATATAGGTCTATTACATATTTAGTCAAATAGCTAAGAACTATTGAATATGTAATAAGTCAATATCTGCTTGAGAAATAGCACAAGGCACCAAATTAACCAAATCCAAATGACAATATACCATTCATAGCTTCAATATAGCTAAACTTTGAATTTTGTCTAAGCTTAATTTTCGTCAAAGTTAGGTCAAAAACCCACTTCAATGACTGTGTCTAGTACACATTTAACAAATATTGCTTGCGTTGTGGAGAGTATGCATTGCAACATTGAAAGACAACATAACTCATAAACCAATCCCCTTGGTTTTACTTTGAATGTGGACAATTTTGTTAATTTAGTGATAAAATATGATTATACAAACTTTTGTTGTTTGGTATTTAGTATGCGATACCTTTCAGGAAATAAATGAAATAAAATCTTGAGGTATAAAAGTATAATTTTAATGGCATTAGTGTGTAAATGCTGAAGTGACATTCTAATGTCAATATTACATATAGGAAGTTATAGTCATTTAATTAATCAAATCATAATTATTTTCTAAACCTCTTCTACAGTGATAATTCAGATTTAGAGTTTATATCGATTTAGAATATCTAACCAATCGCTTTATTTCAATCAGGACTCTTGAAGAAGACGAGTTTTTTCCACGGTTTATTTGCTCTTTTAGCAAGCTCTTTTTATTAGATTATGTTGCTAACATATTTGCTTAAAACATTGCTCATGAAATATTGTATATGACTAAAAAAATTTGTGTATGAAATTAATGTAGTTTTGATTATATTTAATCTTTATAAATGCTTATATTATATGATTATATCTATTGGTGTTTTTTGAATTATGCATTTTGTTTTCGAATACATTTTTTATGGTTATTATAACTATTTTAAAATTATTGCATTAGTTGTTAAATGTAGGAAAAACATTAATATAACGCAGCTTTATGAAAGTGCTGCAAAATGTTGAAGAGAAACAAGCCGCAGCAAAATGGAAAGGTTGCAACTATTAAAACTATAATCTATTATGCTGTGATAATTCCTTTTGCAGCGTTTCAAAAATTCTATTATAGGACCGATCCTATTGAAGTTTGGCATTAGTCTACATTCTATAAAACGCTGCTAAATGAATTGGCAACGTTTCAAAAACGCTACACAAATAATTTATAGCAGTGTTTTATAAAAGCTTCAGTATCCCTTTTTTTAGTTACATTTCTGAAAACGCTGTGGTATCTTTAGACTTTATTGCAGCATGATATTAAACAGCGTTCTTTGAAATGCTGCGAATGAGTATAGCAGCATTTTTAAAACGCTGCAAAAGTTCTCTTTTGTTGTAGTGTTTGGTACAAAATATATATTATGCGACTTGTTTTGGAGTGTTCAAAAAGAGAATTTTGTAACTCAGTTTCAAAATAGAGTTGCGAACTCAGTTCTGAAACTGAGTTGCAAAACTCAGTTCACACATAATTGGATCTGTTTCACACGTGTGTTTCTCCCGCGACCAATTATGTTTTAGGGCACTAATACTGAAATGTGGGAAAACTATGGATACATCAGTTTGCTAAACTCACTTACAAGGAAACCAGTAAAAGAATATGCCACGACTATCAATAAAGAAGATTAGTGGAAATCACTTCTCAAAGTTTAAACAAGAATTCCTTTACAGAGAGAATAAATAGATTCACATGTGATGTTTTAATTTGACAAAACAGAAAATAGTATTAACAAATATACTTGCACCAAGAACTGATGTATTATTTAAAGACAAAAAAGAAAATTAAAGTATCATCAGTTATTCACCTGTTCAGCAGGTCAATAATATAGACTTATACTCATGCAACCCAATCAACTTTTAATCAAAGATTCATATCCAGACATATTAATTCAAATTTTATTTATCAAAATTTTTGTAGATGATTATTGGCAAGTTCATATAATATATTCAAACTCAAAACATAACCCATTAAAAGAATAACTGGATATACTCACTTTATGTTGTTTATTCATTATACAAAAATACACGAGCAATATCTCGGTAAAAGATACCTGCAGATACACAGACATCGTAAAGTAGCACTTACTTAATCAAAATTTAAAGTTAGTAAACTTTTGTTTTTTAATTAAATAAAGTTGAAAAGGGTTCGATAACGATACAAACCCACCATCCAACTCGAATCTCATCAACCTTTTGATACCCAATTTCCATGTATTGAAAAAACCATACCTTAGCACTGTAGTCCGCGTTCAACTTTGCATTATGCTAATCGTCTTAAATAAATATGGAAAAGATACCTAACAAGCATGTGAGAGCGCCATTATAGGAAAATATTTCACTTTTAAGCTGTCATCAGTAGATGATTCGATCCTTGAGTGATCTATTTAATAAAAGCAGAAATCATAATTCAACCAGTACAGTATAATCATTATTTAAAAAGGTTTATAACTTTAATGGTTGGGATAGCAAACTAACTTGTACGATAAAAGATGCCATCTGTACATTATAATTCTATGATTATACATACAGCTTTCCATTTAAGAGACTGAAACAGTACAACTGTGCATGACAAAATGAGCTGTAACTATGCAAAATTTACTTGAAAATCAGTTGATACGTATCTAGTGCTCAATATGGTAGCACCAGTAAATATGATAGGATCCTTCCATTATTGTAAGCTTGTGTTAATATTTTAGACCTGATAAACTGGACAATTTGGAGTGTTAGCCAACTCCTGCCATTTTATTAACTTTGTGCATTTTCTGAAACAAGCAAAGCAAATGCAAAAAAGCGACCCATTTATAATCTGGTGAGCCTCGGTTTTAAACTGAGGCCGTGCGCACCTCAGTTTGAAATTGAGGCCTGGCGCGCCTCAGTTTCAAACTGAGGTCTGGCATGCCTCATTTTTAAACTGAGGCCATGCCGCAATGCCCGCCTCAGTTTCAAACCAAGGCATGCCGGCCTCAGTTTCAAACTGAGGCCGGGTTCGCTTCAGTTTTAAATTAAGGCATGGTTGTTGAGCCTCGGTTTAAAACCGAGGCTCGGTTGCCTCAGCTTTAAACTAAGGCCAGTATGCATATATGAAGTACTTAATTTCAAATTAGCGTCCATGTATATTTTCTTGTTTTATTAATGTCCTTTATTGTTAAATCATGTGTTATTTCAAACGACCGAAGTCTGCCTATTCTCTAATAAAGGCATTAAGTGGCTTAGGTACTATCTCTTGCATCTCTAGTTAATTATGACAAGGGGTTTGAGTTTTGGGATTTTGAAGACCTGCTTTTTTCCTTAAAAAGAAGGATTAAATGATTTTAATGGTTTTATGTCCGTAGACATATTCTTATTTTGATACTACCTAAGTACTGAAAAGGTAAGACTTGAGGTTTTTGATTCACCAAACACTTATCGTTCTGACTTCCTCCTTATTATAATGCAGGTTAAAGGACATTGATAGCGAAGATGATGCATAGAGAGCGAGGTGGTTTGCTTGTGACATTATTTATCATTTTCACTTGCTTTTATATGTACCCTAATACCTAGACTATTATTGTAATATATTTATGATACGATTTGATGGTACTTTGTCCTTTTGACATATTTATGATTTTGAAATAAATAGGTACACTTTGCTATTATATTTTGTTCCATCCGCTACGAGTTCTAAATGTTCGGTTATGGCTCTATAATATTATTTTCTTAGTTCAACCAACAACTTACCTTAGAATGGATCCAAGTTTCGATAGGCCTTTTCTGCTAGGCTTCTTCCGAGGTGGGTTGTTACATCTAACGGGCTTTCCTCTTGAATCAGGAATAGTTAAGTCGGGAATGTCGAAAATGGTTATTTATGTTGTTTGTTACTTGTTTATGAAAATCATTAACACTACACTTAACACTAAAAGCCGACGAGTATGTTTGTCTATTTGTGAGATTCAAGAATGAAGTGTCTAGGCAAGGCTTTGATGCAACTAGTGCTATAACTTACCTGGCTTTACTCTTGAACGAGGAATGGTTAAGTTGAAATGTCAGAAACAAGTATAGTATACGAGCATTGATTTGTATAAGCAACTGTTTTAACTAGATAATCGACTAGTTGACTATCTAACTTAACATATTATAACTTAGATCTCTAAAAAGAATGTTTTAGAGATAACACAAGTATGGAATGATTTTGGCTTTGTTGTGACAATGTATTAATAACATTTATCTTAGCCCTTTTTTATTACACTTATGAGTGTAAATAGATCTTTAAAAAGAATGTTTTAATAAACATAAGTGAAATGGTTTTGAGTTTGTAGTGACAATGTTTAAGTAACATTAGTCTTAAACCTTTTGAATGGATTTATGGAAGTACTTAGATCATTAAAATGGATATTTTGAAGGAAATTATAAGTAAGGAATCTTTTTAATGATTTGTGAATATACTTATACCATTTCAGATAAGTATATGAATAATTTTTAAAGTATTGAAAGAGTACAGATGAATAGTTGAAATTCATAAATGACGTTTTATTAAATAAAAGAAGTTATACAATAAAAGAGGTTTCAATTAATAAAAGACTTAAACAAAAAGGGGATTAGAAATCGCTTATGTGATTTAATTGTACTTTGTATGACTTGATCGTGCTTTGTATGTTTATTCGTTTGTGGAAAACTTTTAGTCGTATACTTAGCACTAAAAGCCGAAGAAGTAGCCTTGTCTATTTGTAGGAATTAAGACTGATGTTCATGTAGGGATACGAGCAATAGAGCTCTAACCTACTGGCTTCACTCTTGATAAAGGGATAGTGTGAGAGGAAAATATCAGAAACGTGATAAGTATATGAGACTTGGTTTTCTTATGCGATCGCCCTCATTATCATTGAATTACCAAATTCGTCAATTCAATCTTCGAGAGACCAAGATCAGTAAGTGTTTTACATACCAAAAACAACTTCAAAGTTGATATACGTGTTCTTTCTCTTAGAAGTGGATCTGTTTGAGATGTGGGAATCTATGTGGAGACTCGAGATCTGTTTAAGGTGCTCGAACACATGTAGTTATTCGTGATCTATTCAAGATGTAGGAATCCATGCATGATTTCGAGATCTGTTGAGATGCTGGAATCCACATGTGGTTTCGATATCTATTCGAGATGTGGGGATCCAGTTTGGGATTCTATTTTGTTCGAGTGATGAAAACTCGTGTGAAAGATGCCAAACGTAATCTCGACATCGAAAATGGCTAAAAAAAGAGTAGGCCACATAGCCTGGGGTTTGGTTAGCCCATGATAGGATATATCAACTCCCTATCTAGAGTATGCTTATCGATTGTTAGTTGGAAGGAGTTAATGGTATATGGGATCACGTGTTCGGGCGTGGACCGGCTATGTTTCCTAAAGGTATATTTTATCTAGAGATATACGTCAGTCAGAGGTACTTTCTAACCCTTGTGCAGGAGATTGGATTTGACTCCACCAGAGATATCTCCATGGAAAATCCAACATGCGAACGTTCCTTATCGGATTTTACTATACTCCTAATATGCTATTGAATGTAATGAATGTAACCATTCAGACTATGTTACATATTTATATTCTACACCCTAGACATTATCTAATATATCACCTTATGTAATTATTAGATGGTGGTTCTTTAAAGGAGATAACCGTTATAGCATTCCATGTAGTCTCCAAAATATTGTTATATGTTTATTACATATTTCTTGAGTTTCTCATCCTGGACTTACATCTGACACTTGATTTTTCGTTTTCCCTAAACTCCTCACATGATCTTTTGAGTAGTTTGAGAAATGAAGGTTTTCGTTAATGTTCTTTAGAACCTGAGAAGGCAAGCTGGATATTTCACCTATCGTGGTATTTTTATTTGTGCTACATTACCATTGTATATATCATCATTTGTGAAGAGGGTTGTTATAACTATCTAGGATTATTATAGTACTTAGGGATCATAAATCCAAAATTTCTGTATCGGAGTAAACCTTTGTATTGTTCCTTTTATATTATATATTATCGTTCCACTGTGAGATTCTGATATTGTGTTCTTTTCTTTCTTGTTCTATTTCTTTGTCTTTTTATTTCATCCTAACAATTCAATCTTTCAGTACTTGGATGCCCGACACGCGAATACCACAGATGTATTAGTGTCGACATTCGGGGGTAGAGAGGGCGGATCGTTATAGCTGGTATCAGAGCTGAAGATTAAGCGAGAAGCTTAGCTTTGGTGGGGTATGACTCATTAAGAGATAGGGTAACGAGATGCTCTAGCATGAGTTGAGTGTATTATACATATTAGAGCGTATTTGTAATTGTTTTAAATGTATACCTTAAAGGTAATTATAACAATGAAAATTAAAGATCTTATATAAGTTAACATATGAGTGTGAATTGTCAAAGTATAGTTCAATTAATGTGGGAATTAATGATGTTCGTTTGTTACCCCTCATTAATTAGTTTAGCCAAGCTCGGCCAGTTTATGGGCATTGCTATCCTTTGTAGAATGATTTGACATGCTCGACTAGTTTATGAGCATTATTATCATTTGTAGATTTAGTTGGTTAATCATACTAGGCCAGTTTATAGGCACTGACTATCATTTGTTGATTATTGATTGGTGGTCGACCAGTTAATAAGCAGTTTTACCTTTTCACTACATGGGTTGGGTAGACAGTATTTGTAGATGCATTGAAAGAACACCTTATGAATTTAATTTCACCGTTTTACTATAAAGTGTTCAGTGATAATATTGGGTTAAAAGTTAACTTTTTTAAAAGTTGGATTTAGTGAAAGATGTTTATTTTATTCTAAGAATAGGATATACTGCACTCACTTCTGTCGCTTGAAAATAATTATGGTGCTGACTTTAGCATCATCGACGTTCATTTTTAGGTTTCTAGGTAGAAGATGCTGCAGGGTTATTTTAATAAAAAGAATTTCGATTTGATTCCGAAAATATGGTTCGATATACAAAAGATATATGTATATATTATTATTATTTCAATTGATTTGGAATAAAACCCGGTGTTTAGTTCTAAAGTTTTTTTTGGGAAAAAAACTTGATATGAACCTTTATGTTGACATTTTTTATATTTATACTATGTAGGGTGCTCGAGTGGTAGTTGCATAGCCCGGAATAAAGGTTAGAACTTTTCAAGCTTTCCCATTTTGGACAAAGTGCGTTTAATAAATTATTAAAATTTTGTTAAAATATTTTATGGACACATATAGCATATGCATTAGGTTTGTATGGTATATGCATCATATTATGATATGTCATTTGGTAGTTGTCATTTGTTAAAATGAAATGGATTTTTTGACGATTTTGGACAGTTGGAAACTTCCGAATCGAATAGAACTTAAAGCTAAGTGTTTTGTGAAAATGTAAAGATGATTTTATATAACACTTGAATTTGAGAAGTTAGTAAGTTAAAACAAGTTTTAAATCTATTAATCATCCTTGTTAAGTAAAATGAGTTTGATGTTTTGTATATACTCTTTGGATGTCATGGAGTATTATACGAATATAAACATAAGTTATAACCGTATATAGACTATGAAGTTATGTTTTATGATATGTTGCATAAATGATTTTAGTATTGAATGACATACTATCTGGATAAAATAATGTCATAAAAGATATTATGGTAGTTAAAAAACCAACATGATAAATACGTAAATTGTACGTAGATCATTTGATTCGCATGGCTGTTCTTGATCCAAGTTCGAGTACATAATTTCGAAGGTGGTTTACATCGGTCTGAACAAGGATTTTACACCTAATTCTTGATGAATATAGATTCTTGATAAGATTCTAAAGTTTTCTATCATGGTATAAGGTTATGTAAGGAGAATGAATGTTTCTAATCAAGGAACCTGATCGAAGTCCACATTAGAGAGGTCAAGTGATCTATACTAGTTGGGTAGTGAAATTTATGTGATTGAGCAAGTGGCTGGAATTGATATTATGTACGGATGATCCATGAGCATCGTACAAGCTTTAGTATTTGCATACTATGTTTTGATTGGCTTATGAAAAATTTAGGTGATAACTCTTCGAGTTTTTATGAGGTAGCATAAATTTGCTACTAATTAATTACCTGAGGCTGTTGAGCGTACGGTAGTGTACAAGGTTATTTATCATCCTTGTACGATGAGAGGATTTCGAACTTGAGCAAACCATGAGATTTGTTTGCTTGTGATTGAATACTGCTAAGTATTACTATGTGATTGTTTCTTTTGTTGCTTGTTTCGGAATTTTGAGGATGGAATATTCTAAGTGGGGGAGATGTAACGACCTAGAATTTTACACACTTCATATTTAAATATCTGAATTATTTAAATATTTGAATCTTGGATTAAATGTTTTTAAAATAATTTAATAAGCTTTTTACCCCTCTTTTAAATCATAAGTAATGATTGTAAACTTGTTTTGGAAAAATGTTTATAAAAATAAATACTTTGAAATAATATCAATAATGTGACCGAATTTTTTTTACCGACAGCTTTTTAACCGTCGGAAGTTGCTCAGATTTTTTTAACATACACTTATTTGCATAAGAAATTAAGAAAAATGAAATAAGAACATTTTTCCATTTGTGGAAATAAACTTTTTGGATGATGTCATGGGTGTTGTCATCAAAGATATTTAGGAAATGACATTTTATGGTAATACTTAACTTTTAAGAAGAGGAAGAGAGGTGTAAAGTTAACATGTGAAATGGAGGCTCCATTGTAACAGTTCATGGGTCATTAATTGCACATATACAATATGCATTGGAGTGTATTTGAATATACTCACAGTTCATGTCATATTTAAATTGATTATTAATGACATTAACAAATCATTAGTCTAATCGGAGAGAGGAAAATGAAAGATTTCTCTCTCCGATTAATGGTATTTATTTCCTTAATTAATTGCACACGTATTAGAGAAGGAAATAAAAGGTTTCCTACTCAAATTAATTTTTATAAGTAACCGCTACATACATAGGTATATTTGATACACTCGTTCGTTTAAATTTATATCAAATTCAAACTCTTTCAAAATAATCAAATAAAAGAAAGATTTTATTTAAAATACCTTTTAGATTGGATCTAAAATATTTTTAAACTTCATATGCCCAATAGATCCAAAGAGGATTTTTTTTTTGAAATTTACCCTTTAACTCCGCTGCAGTGTGGCCCGATTCCAACAACTTCGTTGAGGATTGCGAATTCTATTAGAGGATCCGCAACTCTCAGCTTAGCGTGTAAAGATGTCGAACTTATCTTGTATGGTTTTCCATTTCTTGTGGATTTGTATATGATTCAATTTTTGGGTTTTGGAATGATATTTGGTATGGAATGGCTTGATAAATACGAGGCTCACACCTTGTGTCCAGAGAGAATTATCTATCTTAAGCATCATCACTCTGAAGATCGACTTTCATTAGCAATCAAAGAGACCGATTCAAGTCAAGTAGTATCTTTATATGTTATAGAGTCTCGTGAAGATGAATAAATAACCAGAATTCATGTAGTTTGTGATTTTTCTCATGTGCTCGAATCTATCCCTGGATTGCCTTCTAAAAGGGCAATCGAATTCAGAATTGATTTTGTTTAAAATACTTGGTTCAAGGTTTTATTTAAAATACTTGGTTTTTTTAGAAAATTGAATAATGGATAATTGGTTGGTTTTTATTAATTTTGGAAGATTTGATTCTAAACTGTCATATTTCAAAGTTTTGATTTCCAAAAAAGTTAATATCCATGAATTAAATTTCCATAAATTTAATTAAAATTTAATTAGAAAAATAGTTAACAAAATTCTATTCGAAAATTTGTGGTTTTGAATTTTTTTTGAAACTTTGAAGATTTTTTTTCGAACTTGTTACCTCTCGTACCAAAGTCGAATCACTTAACCACTGGGACAATAGTGCTTGTCGAAACTTTGAAGATGATTTGATTTGGTTTCTTATTTTCTTTTTTGTAATAAGAACCTAAATTTAGTATAGTAACCATAAGCATAACTCAACAAATTTAAAATTAAGTTAAATGGATTTTTAACATTTTTATTGTAAATATTTTTTATCTTCAAAATTTTGAATTATAGTAATTTTAATTATGATGATGTAACATATGTAACTAAGATTATATATGGAAGAAATTATCATTACGCGTTCTGAATTAGAAAAACAATATGAAAATGCTTAACACTTTCTCACCAAATAAGTGTTTTAGGCCTGACACACTTGTTCAAAGCAAATAGCTTCAACTTCTCTTTGGTCAATATGTGATCAATGAATGATCACTTGTTGTAAACAAACAATACCCTTGTATATTTTACATCTAAAAAAGAAATTTATTTATCCCTATACATATTTCAGATTCTTGTTTAAGGTATCCCACCTAAAGATTGGAATGATTCTTACTTTCTCTTCTTTCCCGAGCTCAAATTCCAACTGTTGGAGTGTGTGGAACGAAATAAAAGTAGGAATCATTTTGATAAGTGTTGAAGCCCTGTCGTGGTATCTTCAGGCGATGTTGTTGAAGTCCTGTTTGGTTTTCCATGCGCTGATGTAAATTCATTTCTCAAGATGAAGTGAGGGTATTGATAGTAAAATTTCTAAGAGGTGCTTAGAAACTGGATGTGGGAGATGTGCTCCAAAGCAATATAAATTGATCGTATGATCTAGTATATTATTTACGCTGCATTTTTGATATACTCTTCGGTTATATACATTTGAATATATTTGATCCCGAGCATAGTGAATAACAAATGGTATCAGAGTCTGGAGTTCTATCGATCCTAACAACATCCTAGAACAATGGCCAGAACAAAATTCGGTCAAGATACTTTCAATAAGAAAAAGAGCATATTTATTGCCAAAGCGGCTACAAGCTACAATATGGTACTTTGAATCATTATCTAATCATTATGACAGATTATCTAATAAATATGAAAATGTACTTGGATTTGTTATATTACAAAAAATAAAAGCTTATGAAAACAAGACAGCGGAACTAAACAATGAAAATTCTGAATTTAAAAAATAATATTTTGATACTTAATGATTTTTTAAATGAGAAAGAGTTAGAAGTTGCAGATTTGGAAAATCAAGATGATAAATTACAATTTCTATTGAATAATTTAGATACTTAAATTATGTCTCTTAAAAAGGAGAACAATGCTTTAAAATATGAGAAATTTAAATTAATTAAAGAAGTTGATACTTTTAAAAATAGCAACGAATTTTTTGAAAAGGAAAATCGTGATTATAAAATTAAATTTGATGAGCTTAGTGGAAAAAGCACAAAATTTAACAAAGGCTAAAATGGTTTAAATTTTAATGTTATCAAATTTTATACCTTTTATTAATAAGAGTGATTTAGGATATTAGTTTGTTTGCGGAAACTTGTTAAAATAGTACACGTAGCAGGAATGATATGTCTGCAGAAATGTGTTGAAATAGTACACATACCAGAACGAGGATATACTAATATTTCATCCATATTAATTTGCATAGATGTTTAGGTAAATGATTTTAGTTACTAAAAATGATATAGTTGAAATGTTTAGGTAAATTAACCCTTTAAATTGACGTCGTAGGAGCATACTATAAAGATGTTTTATTGACATATTAGTACGATGTATTTATATCTATTTTTGAGGTGATAGATATATCACACATATCAGGCTGTTGTTCGACTCAAGGTTCTATGTTTTGCTTATTATTATTTCGGGTATACATAAATGAGTAGATTAGAGATAACAAGTCGGAATAGCGCATGGAGCTGTGAGGACGACGAGCAGAAGGCTATCCTTTCATAAATCTATATTTTTGAGCTTATTATCCCTTACATTCTGATTTGCAGTATTAAGGAGTTGTGTCAATACTTAGCAGTATTAGAGACAGTTATTGGAGTTCATTTGGATATTGGGATGTATAAACTCTATTTTTTCCATGTTTTCTATGGTCTTGTGAATTTGTGCACTCTGATGTTCTTATTTACGATAAATTTAATTATATGTTGTCTCGCCTATTTTATATCTATGTTGATTTTATATTTCATCGTATGCGTTGTGAGATATACGATATATTTTCCCTTAAAGTTTCAATTACATTACCCCTTGGCCACCGCACTATATTGGTCGGGTACAACTAGAATGCTCTTTGCAGCTATATTGGATATCGGAGGTATAGGACGGTCGTCACACTTGACTTTTTACTTACAAGAGGATTTTAACGTCTATTAAAAGAGCATAAAACTAGTAATAATATGTCTAGAATGTCGAAAATTCGATCCCTATACAAATGCACATAACCCTTTATTTATAGCTGTAGAATGCATGCCTCGAAGGGCTAAGATTGATGCCTTGGATGCTAAGTTTTGTCGAAGTCGTTGATTGCAATTTGCGATCCAGATGCGGTCAGCTCGGATTCTGCGTGGAAGGAATGGTGTAGAATAATGCTAGTTGCAGAGCCGTATTATGACATGATTAAGTCAATGGACAAGTTGGCACGGGGAGTTTGCACTACAATGGAGCTTTACCTTAGTAGCAATGAAGTACAAATAGTGATTGTGTTGTAGCGGTGCTTTTGTCAGCTGAACATTGCAGTTGTCAAAGTGATGTTTTTGTCATAGGAATAATATTAGGTTATTGCCTCCTTTTGCAGGAGCGACCATGAGCTTTTGCTACTTATCAGGAAACGAGCGGACTTAGGAGTTGGCCTTCCACGGTCTACTGGGAGGGCAACGGACAAGGTGAGGAGATGCTTTTAGAGGAGTCCGAAGATGCTGCCCGCGAGGCTCGAGTCCACCATTCTTCTTGGGGTTATGCTGCATAAAGTGATGGGATGGATGGGGCTTGTGGGTGAGGATTTATTTGACGAATAGGCGGTTGGACTGGAAGATATCTTGATTGACATACATGGATGCGGTACTTTGCTATTGGGTTTCGGACATGATGGGAACGTTTATGCTTTTGGTTGGAAAAAGAACAACAGTAAGATATTCCTAGAAAATATAGGTGGGTAACGATATTTATGATATTTTAAAATTCAATAAGCTATATGAAACATGTGTTTGAAAAATATCATGCTTTTTCGATAAAAAATTTGCGTCAATCTAAATAATTTAATTTTAAATCAACCGAACAAATAATTAGTTAAATAATTTACGATTGATGACCAAATTAGGGATGTTACGGTTGCGATAACCGTCGTTATTACCACCAACCGTAACCGTAACCGTTATTGATGGTTATAAATTTTTATAACCGTTACCGCAACCGTCTGTGATGGTTAACCGTCGTATTTTCAATTTTGAAGCATGTCGTACATATATTTTCAATTATATGCATTATTGATGATAAATTGATATAGCTCTAACTGTTTTTTGCAAATTTATTTATTTGTTTATAAAACGACCAATTTGCATGCACATGTTATTAGTTCATTAAGACACATACTACTAATATACAAGCTATTCTTTAACTTAAATTACTAAATTTTATACTTAAATGTTAAATATTACACAAATCAATCATTTATGGTTGGTATGGTTAACCGCGGTTTTCAAATTCTTCAACCGTTACCGTAACCGTTACCGTTATAGATGGTAACCGTATGAACGGTTGGTACGGTTGAGCGGTTGAGCGATTCAACCGTAACAGCCCTAGACCAAATCAAACCCAAATACCACGATATTTTTTATTTAAGGTTTATAGACAATGAATTTTATAGTTTTAATTAAAAATCTAAATGCAAATCATTTCAAAATCATTATCTTATGATGATCACAATGTTTAGAACCTGATTTACTGGAAAAGGAACTCAAATGTATAAATTTTGCTGTGCATATCTTGAAGTACAAAAAAAAATGTATAAATTTGCCACCCACGGCCATCAGGTTATGAATATAGATGTTGGAAACTCAAACAATAGACAAACATAGCATTTGCTATTAGAGCAGAAACTCTTAAGGTATTTCTATGTTTCATTCATTTGAACATGCCGGATAATGTTGATACTCTATACCGCAAAGGCTTACAGTTTACTATACATAAATAAATGTACACATAATATGCAAACAGAATAAAGAAAATTTTGTCTCAAATATTAGTTTGCAGGAAACATCCCAAGCTCCATGGATTCCAGCAAATCTTTTCTTAGAGCAGTAGTTATCTGCACCTTCGAAGGAGCCAGTTTGCACCAGAATTTGAAATGTTGTACTGCAATAATAATAAGGTGAATTCAATTAAGAAGTGGGATATATCATTGACATCATCACTGTTTATGTGTGTAATTGAAAAAATATTTGTGTATTTATAGAATTTTACAATATAAAATTACTTGAAAGTTGAATGGAAATAGGTTTAGAAGATGAGACGTAAAACAATTCCTGGAAACAATAGGAATCAGTAAATTTTCATTGTCAGTTTTCACATATTCAATGAAAACTTTCCTATTCATTCTAGCCACTAGCCCTAATCCTAATTTTTAGTATCAAGATAATGCACTATCAACAGTTAATGCATATAAGAGTTTATTGTTGATCATGCATTATCTTGTCTTGGTAATAGTTTTTCAATTGGCAGCTTAAATGTGTTAGGGGCTGCAATTTCAAACGACAAACCCTATATATATAGTATAACTGCACTATGTTTCTATTATATGAGCCAATGTATTAATGGTAGATAATTTAAAATAAAATAATGTTTCCATTTGATATGGGGTGCTATCAGACTGTGAAACAAACAGTATTTCATGGGTCAGGTTCTCACTGATAAAGGGTAGATATATTAATTAATGTACATAATTTAATATTATATTTGATGTGTATTCTAGTTTTTCTTTGCAACTTGTATCCTGTATGTAATATGAAGGATGTATATTAATTTGTCCTATTACTGGATGTTCACAAACCTATTTATATTGAAAATAGTTACAGGAATTCGCGAACTGACCTAAAAGCGGAGTTTTATGAAATATCTGAAATGGAACTGAATGTCCATTTTTTGCCATAGATAGAAACCATAAAATTCTATCAAAATGGAATGTTGAACCTCAATTACCGTTTTGCAATAAGAGATCTCCTTCTACCTTAAGATATTCATGTTACTTTCCCTTGCATGATGCAGTTAAATTGATAACTGCATATTTAGAAGAGGCAAGAGTACAGGATATTCAATTGATTAATTGTGTAAAAATAATATGCTAACAGAAATTAGTAGACCGATGATGGACTAAGCCTGAACTTCTGGTGACGGCCATTGCGTTATTTTTTAAGAATTTTTATCATGTTTTTATACAAAACTCTTTATGTTTTTTTTTCCTTTCTAATTTTCAGTTTACAATTTATTTTTGTGGTTCCGTTCAAGTGGTACATCATAAATAATGTAGTATTTATAAAAGATATTTATCGGTATGATAAAGGCATACACTCTTTTGAATATTAAGAAAAGCCTGATATGATAAGCTAGTCTGAGTATTTCTATTGTGGTTTTGACTGGTATCAAAGTATTTATGGAGGCATACTTCATTTTTGGTATGTTCTTTCAGTTACCATGTATGTGCACTTTACATATTACACTATCGTTTAGAATGTCACTTATTTTTCACTGTTATTAAGTTCGTCAAAAATAAACACCATGGCTTGAATCTTATGTTTTCCGTAAGTTAATGTAATTAATATTTAACATTAGCTGAAATGTACACTAAGCGTGTCTTTTGAGTGGGTTTCGATTAAGTGGATATCAATAGCATTTTCATTGGATGATACTATTTACATCCATCCACATCCACCTTTTCATAATTTTTTTTACTTTCTCAAAGCCATAACTCAACTTTTCATATTATCTAGCACCTTATTAATTATACTGCATTTACACCTACCTCATCACTAGGCCTAGCCTCCGTACTAAATCAGATAACCATTTGATATTCCAAAGATAACCTTTTGATATTCTAAAGTAATGACAATAGGAAGGCTGACCTTTATATTATATTTTTTACTTGATATAAAGACGATCTGAAGACTAGCCTTCCATATAATGTTTTTTACTTAATACAAAGACAATATCATGACTCGCATATAATGATATACCAACAGTAATAGTTTGACATCGAAATCGAAATTTTCACTGTGGGATTGCCTTCTCAATCAACTCAGAAACATGAACATACCTTTTTAAGCAAAATCCCGCACATTGGAAGCGAATGTGGTCACCTCAATCTTCTTGGACATTTTCGGCTCCAATATCTTACTCAACGGTGCATTAATTGAAGACCCATCATCTTATCCAATCGATCCACCACTGTATGACTGGCAGTAACAGAAGTATCATCTGCTTTCAGCAAAAGACCTGGCAAACCTTACAAATGGCAATGCCGCTTCTATTAATGCATTCTCATCACTTTCAGTTTCTGGGTTTTGCTTTGTTTCGTTAACAGTCTAATCTGATTGACAACTGCAATAATAATAAGCTGAATTCAATTAAGGAGTGGGATATATCTAAATATGTAGTCAAACTATTGCTACTTAACTCAGCTAAAGTCAAAACATGAGATAATGAATCCTTTTACCATAGCAGCAAAAACACAAAAGAGTGGGCACAGTAAGTTTACCAAAATCAGCAACTCAACTTTTGAGTGCCTCATTTGATGACCTAGCATCTTCATTAGCCTCAGAAAAGGATGCAGCTTTGACGTGCTTTTTGTAATACTTTTACTTTACCCAACATCTTGCTGTTGACATTAGGAAATTGGATTCTACCATGAGCACAGTTTTCCTCAATCATGGGCTGTTTTCCAAAAAAAGCCCATACAACTTGGAAAAAAGCCCATACAGCCGATAAATTGATGTATGTGCTATTTTTATTTGATAGACATCTCCATGTAACTTTTTAACATTATTTACTTGAGATAAAGTAACTAAATTAAGCAATTATGCACCAATGGGATATAAATCTTGGTCCGTTTATTTTTAGTGAAAATTTCAAAGAGGCCATCAAATAATATAAAAATCACAATATCTTATTGACTGACTAGATTATTATTGTCATAACCTATCATAATTTATAAACTGACAAACAAACCAATTAAAAATGTAAAAGCAACGATAAAAAACACTCACCTTGGTAGGAGCAGCTCCAAACATACAATCAATAGAATTACTGATATCTTCGTCATTGTTGCTTGAGTGATGTGCTTTCTTCTCTTTGGCTCCTTTCTAAGACGTCCTACAAACTCATTTACCGAATTTTAAGGTATTCCAGACTAGTTTTGAGTAGAGGATTGAGAATTTATAGGCCCATTTTGTATCATGAGGGGTTGAGATGGTCCAAAACTATGCTGCTCTTCTAGCCATGACAAATTATTATTTTCAAGAAAATCTTTTACAAAGCTCATCAAATTGGTGCATCCTGTTTCCGAATTCACGCGTCCTTGTTTAATGTTTTCAGCCATCTCTATAACTTTGTACAGCAAATCCTCCTATAAATAAACTCGGGTTTCATTTTATATTTCTTTCATGGTAAAGAAGAAGAAAATATTGAAATCAAGAGCTATATTTTGAAATAAATCTTACTAACCATGTCTCTCTGTAATGGGGCACGAGGAATATATACCCTAACTTGGTTGATAATTTTTAAGACATAACGACGAGTGATTTATCAATGCCGCCAAATATACCTATTGAATGAAATTGTCTGATGGCGTTCAGTTTGAATATGCATACGTCTTCCACTCCATATTTTTAGGAATGTTGGTTTTCGACCTTTGAATGCTTTGACACCTTTTTTACGCATCTTAATAGGTACGGTACAGATGCATCGAGTATGTGTTGTTTATAACCAAATTGTCTCATTACTCGATCTAGAGAATACATTTTGCACCTCATCAAAGCAAATTAATGGTGTCTTCGAAGTCCAAATTTGATGATCAAGTGTACAAATTCTTGGAAGTTCACGCAATGATCCATATGCTACCCAATCCACAAAATCAATTTGTAAAAGATCTAGCTCATTACGGTAGATTTGCATACTACGGCGCGGAGTTTGCTCCCAAGTTTTCAGACCATTCCCATCAATAGAATATATATACGGGTGTATCTGTAAAATAAGAGTTTTTATTTCAATTTAAAACAACAATCATGCTAACAATTATGTGATTTGTGTATTATTTTATTTTATAGTGTATATATACTTCAAAGTTTAGAATAGCTTGTTATAGACTTTTTGGTTCACTGTTATTTTATCATTCATTTGATTTTAATGTTTTTCATGCATAAATTGTAAAATCGAAGGTCCAATAGTCAAAAATCATACTAATATACACATGCTTCATGCTTGTAAGATAATTTGAAGGTTGGAAAATTGAATGCCGCTTAAACTCATCATCAAGGTAGAAATTAAACCTACTGTCTCACCTTTCATTTCTCTTAAACTAACATAGCAAAGTAGAAACAAGTCTACCTAAGTAGTATGTCATAATGGCTAAAATGCAAGTTTAATGCTATATTTAAATGTTACCATAGCTATGATACTTAACTTAAACGAGTTTCAACTAATATATTGGTCATTTCAACAATATGATAATATTACAATATGAAGCATCAAAAATTTTAAATTACACACGACGATATACAAAATCCATTGGCTCACACTGGACAGAAAATGATTTGCTGGGCATTTTCATGACTTAATTCTTTTTCCCAAAAAATACAAAAAAAGGGGGAAAAAACCATCGCATTATTCTTAATATTGGCTTACATAAAGAACTACAATATATACACAATAAACATTACTTCAATAATTGTTATGAATTAGTAAAGGGATGAGGAATACTTGGTTATTCGGGTTGAACATTGAATCTCATCATTGTCATCATCTTCAACATCATCATTGTTATCATCATCATCGTTGTCGTCAATATCAAACATAAGTACTCTCCATTTTGAACTTATTAAAGGAATCATGACAATGTGAGAGTTTTTGTTCCTCCAAAAGACTGCCTGTACAGAGTTCAATGTAAAAAAATTACTAAATATAAAAGGAAACACTAATCGACCATTCAAGGTAATAGGAAGCAAGTAACTTAAGAATTAAAGAATCATATGTAAGATAGAACTTACAATCCAGCATTTACAAATCTCGTACCAAGTACACAAGTGGAAGAGAAAATTCAAAAACACCGACCTTTGTCAGTTCTAAATCAATTTAAGGGATGGGTTTAATTAAAATCACACATGAATTTCTTGAGAATTAATAAACAAATTATAGAAATAACTCAATGCGGTATGAGGGTTATTCAAATTAATAAACAATATTTTTTACAACCCAATCAAGCAAAAATATGTGCACCAAAAGCAAAACCATCCATCAATCTTCTTCGACTCTTTCACAATTTCTCAGTCACTTCACTGGCATTAATAAAAAAAAGTAACCATTTTCCATATCCCATTGACAGTAATGGAAGAAATTAGTTCATGTGGCAGACAAAAATTTGAATAAAGATTTATTGTTGTTCATCAATCACTTACTAAAAACTTCATTCCCCTCAAAACATAAACAAACAAATTTTCCTTAAGAAGCTTGGTTCCTCCAAACTTACAAGCTTTACTTGGTCCTCCAGGCCTTAAAATAAAAGTTCACGAATTTTCTTTAAGAATTATAAATATTTAGCTTAAATATAAGGCAACTGGTTTTCTCGATTGATTTTGTTGTAACTTGGATATAAATAGCTACTGAAAAGGCATGCTTGTGGAATAATGAACATACAATCAAATAACAGTTGCATATAACTAAGTTTTGGTTACATGTAATTAAAGAACATACACTAGGCGATACAAACAACAAAAAATGTTTAAATCTCTTGTCTACAATGCAAACTAAGTAAATAGAAAAGCAACTGTCTTTCTTTTTTGGTCAATAGATCAATTTGTAACTTAATTAATCAATCTGCAAATATCTGGGTAATCTCCATAGTTCCCACAAGTTACTGGCAATAAAAAAAAATTCCTTTACTGCCAAATCAATGAACCATGCGTGAAAAATGTAGTAGCTGAAGGTCAAATCGGCAGGTAAATCCATATTCAAGACGATATTTCTAAGAAGGCCAATATTTACCAAATGTTCCAAGCAAAAATGACTAATTCGATGAGCCTTGAAACTATTTCGAAGTCTAAGTAGATGAACTTTATGATTATACTTAGATCTAGAGCAAAAACTTGCGTTCAGCCAAAAAAATTCAAAAGTAAAAGCAAAAAAAAGCATACCTAAAGAATCGAAAATCTTGATCTAGAAGCAAACGAAATCGCAGCACAAGCGCTTCAATCATTCGAGTTTAGTTCAAAAGAGAGAGAAGCATAAGGAATACACATCTGTTGCTGCGGAGAGAGAAAAGTAATATATTTGCTAGAGGGTACGAGTTTGCTACTTATTGGATTTGGGACGACAGGAAGGAAGGGGGTTGATTTCACAAGTGAGTATAAACTTAAACGGTGAGTGGGAAGAGAGGCAGCAAGGAAAAATTTCTCTTTCATCCAACGGTTGAGCTTTTTTTTTCCCCCTTTTAACATTTTACTAATGGTTCCAATAATCCATCTAAATACTAGAGGGTTTTCTAACTACCATTTAAGTACTAACGGTTTTCAAAAAGAAATAATTTGACATAAATTCTTATAATTAATAAAATAGGTATAAGTACTTTTCAATTTTCTTCTATAAAATACATCTCTACTTTAAAAAAAAAAAAAAGGTAAAATTCGAAAGAAAAGGGGTATTTGGGTAATTTATCAAAATTATATTCATAAATTTATAGTTTTTGATCTTTTTTCTTTGAAACTTGAAACATTATTTGAATTGGTTTTTTTTTTCGTTTTTTTTGTAACAAGAATTTAAATTTAGAAAAGTAACCGAAATTATAACTTAAAAGGTTTAAAATCAAGTTAAATGGATTTTTAAAATTTTAATAATAAATGTGTTTTACTTTCGAATTTTTAAATTTAGTGATTTTATTTATAGCAATGTAATATACGAAACTAAGCTATATAAGAAAGAAATTATCATTAAACGTTCATAATCGGAAAAGGCAGTATGAAAATGCATAATACATTTTCACCAAATAAGTGTTTTAGACCTGATAACTTATTCAAAGCAAACAACTTCAATTTCTTATTGATCAATAAGTGATCAAATATATGATTACTTATTGTAAATAAACAACAAAGGCTTTTTGTTTCAAACACTAAAACTGAATGCTCAATACGGGTTGCTGAATTATCGCTAAATACTCGCCGGTTGTTTTTTTATTAATATTTAAAACTTTATATTATAATTGAAGTATATAGTTATTTTACAATATTAACCTCTGCTAGTTGGTTTTCACTTAATAATGATTAAAATTAGGTGTTTAAATTATGATAAAGGTATTTTATTAGAAAACTTGAAATTTGAAAATTTTAAATTTCTAAAGTATTTGAAATTTAGGAAAAACTTGAATATAGGATCTAAAATTGAAAGTTTTCAATCTTGAAAATTTAAAAAGTTATATTTTAAATTATTATTTTCAAAATTTTAGTTAATGTTTGGTTTAAAAATGAATTTTGAGTTTTCCGTTTTCAAATATGCACGTCAAATATGTGGAGAGTGAAGAGATGGCGGAGATGATGAAAGGAAAATGGAGGGACGACGGAGAGGATGGAGTGACAACGGAAGGATGGATTGTTTTCCGTGCTTCTATTATTTTCCAAAATACGAAAAATAATATAAAAAAAAATATTTTATATGTTATTTTCGTTTTCTAAATTGATCGTTTTCGACAATATACATGCGTTTTGCGTATTTTTGTATAAATGAAAACTCAAAACTAAAAATAACAAATCAAACACAGCCTTAGCTTTTTCAAATTTAGTTCAAAAAATTCTTATGAAAATTAGTTATGAAAAAATTAATTATTAAAAATCTTTTACTTGTAGAAAGTTTCAAAAAACTATGTTAAAAAACATAGATTTAAAGGGAATCTCAAAATAAGTTAAAAGTAAATTGATTTTCAAATTTAACTTACAAAATATTCGATTTTCATAATTTATATTTTTAAATTTTAGCATTCTTGAGCGAAAATAATTTTAGAGATGTAAAAACATAAATGGGAAAAATCACCGTTAAGTATTCAGCACCTAAATAAACAGTATAAAAGCGCTTAACACTTCATCACTTGAATAAGTTAGTGAATTTTATAGTTTTATTTAAAAATTCTAAATGCAAATCATTTTGTAAGCGTTATCTTACAATCATAACGTTCAAAACTGGTTTTAATAAAAAAATAACTCAAATTTAAGTTCTGTATGATATATTGATTTTTTTTTAATGCCGATTAAAACGCAAAATTTGACAATCATACACCAGTTGAGAAAAGAGGTAAAGAGATGAGGAAAAAACATAAAAAAAATAAATAAATAAATAACATAAAAAAACAAAAAAAAACTGCATGCAACAGTTGGATTGTGAACCAATGGACCACAGTTGGATTTTGCAGATAAAAAACGGTACAACTCTGTCAACCACGCATACAGGTTATGAATATACAGGTTTCTGGAAACTTAGACAAAGATTAGAAGTCCATAGTAGCACTCAAAGCTCTTGAAAGAAACAATCCTTAGAAACTCTAAGGCTTGTAGTTTACTATTCATAAATGTACATACAACATAGCAAATTTTGTCTTAAATATTAGCTTGCAGGAAACGTCCCAAGCTCCATGGATTCCAGCTCTCAAGCTTAAAGACAAGAAAAGCAAATCTTCTATTAAAGCAAATCCCAAAAAATGCTCTTATGGTGAATCCTGCTCCAAAATTTGAAATGTTATACCAAAATCAGAATAGTAGGATGATCGATAACTGGAAACTTGGTTGGACATTCGGGTTGATCATTGAATCTCTTTGACGCAGTAATTTCCAATGGGGCTTCTCTGTTACAGAGAGAAAAGTTGGTTCATTTTACTATCATTTATTGATATTGGTTCCAACACATGAACTTATTCAAAAATAAATTTATTTTACCATGGTTTTATACTTGGTGACAAATATGCATATATTTTTTTGAAACCATTTAAGTCATAAAAATTTAACAGAACGTCGCAAGGATGTTTGATACTCCTATTACACATCTGAGCCAACATTGAACAACTACAATAATGATAAGCTGAATTCAATTAAGAAGTAGGATATATCTAAATATGTAGTCAAACTATTGCTACTTAACTATGCTCAGGTCAAAACATGAGATAATGAATCTTTTACCATCGCAGCAAGCACAAAGAGTAGGCATGGTGAGTTGGGTTTAAGAAGGTTGGACTTGGTGATCCAGATCCTAGCGATGACACTTGTGCAATATGTGCTGAAGGAGGTCACTTAATATGCTGTGACAGTTGTCCATCCACATTTCATCAAAGCTGCTTGATGCTTCAGGTAGTATTTATTTTATTTACCGTTGTATATTTCCCATAGTTTTGAGAACCAGAAAGGGCCGCAGTTCAAACATGAGAAACTATCGACCGTGGGCTTCACCGGTCCAGAGCTTAATCTGGCCGTCTTTGTGCAGAAACTGTCGGCTGAACCTCGAAATCGCGATTGAACTTTGCCTTACATTCGTTTCTCCAAACCGCATCCATGACTGGTGAAAACTCATCACATCTTGAGAAACTGAACAGCAAGTGTAACAAGATGATATAAGTTGATGTGATTCCCACGCTTAGACATAACATGTTTAAATACAACAAGAGCAATGTTGTTTTTGTTATTGCATAGGAACTACTAATTCATTCATATATTGTTTTGGAATTAAGATGGTAATGCACCAATAGATCTGTAAGGAAGCATTAGTTTTTTCCCCACTAAATTTAAGATGTGTTAATGTAGTTAATTATTGTAAGGTCCTCACTTTGTATTCTGCTAGCTACAAAGGTCTATATTGTTACATTTTATCTTGAGATCTTGATTCCAGCCCAATATTGCAGAAACCTAACAGTGAATGTTGTGTCGCCTTGTGTCCATTCTTTACCATCAATTTTCTATTTTTGTTTTTACTAATATCATGATACTTTTCAAAATGTGAATTGTAATTTATATTTATCATCTTAATCTTTGATTAGTACCACATAGCTACCAACAAAGTCAATTGTGGATCATCACACTATTTTATTAAAAATTGGGCGGGCACGCACACATGTATATATGTTTGTGCATGCGCGCGCTCGTATGTATTTATGTTAACCAAAAACATAAAATAAGTATAAGAATAAGACATCAGCAAGAATAATGTGACTTACGTAAACTAATGTTTTTGGTTCTTTGGCAAACATGGTAAAGTAAGAGCCATTGATTCATTCTTGGCCAAATCTGGATACATCGGTTCTTTTTCCTTCCCTAGATTCTGATAAATTCACAATATATACATATATTTGAATGTTAGTAACTAAATCTATGGAGACAATATCCAGATTAAGTTTTCCAGCAGTTTATAATGCACATAAAGCATGTATATGGTTTCTAAAACTGAATAACTTTTATCAAACTTGGGATGAATACGAGTGCATTTTTGTTGACACTATGTCAACAAAAACACTTGTTTTTATTGGGAACAAGTAATAAAATATTATGTTTTCCTTTTGGTCCTAATCATACAAACAATAAAAATATATATTGCTAACACCAGTGCAATCATAAGAATCCTACTCCAAAGCATGGAACAAATGACAGTTTATGTAAACTAGAAAATGATTTTTCCCCCTTCTTTGTATCATCATAGAAATTGCAATTTTATGTAAACAAATGATAGTTTATATAAAATAGGATACTCCTTTTACACACCTGAGCCAACATTGAACAGCCGCAGTGATAATAAGCTGAATTCAATTAAGAAGTGTCGTTGACATCATCCCAGTCTACATGAGTATTAGAAAAGATATTCATGTATTTATAAATTTTTGTAATATAAAAGTACTAGCAACTTGAATAGAAATAGGTTTAGAAGACAAGAGGTAAAACAATTGTTGGAAACAATAAGAATTAATCAGCTTTAACTAAATATGTTGCATGTTTTATGTAACAATATCATGTTAATATATTTGTATACTGCACATTATTAATTATGCTGCATTTACACTCACCTCATTACAAGGCCTAGTCTCTGCACCAAATAAAATAATTATTTGACAAAGTAATGACAATAGGAAGACTGGCCTTTTATATTATATTTTTTGCTTAATATAAAGACGGTATGAAGACTAGCCTTTCATAGTTTTTTTATTAAATACAAAGAGAACAAAAAAGAATAACAAATTTTATTTTATTTTTGATAACAAAAAAATTATTTTTCCAATTTAAAACAATAATCATGCTAACAATTATGCGATTTTGTATTATTTTATTGTATAGCATATATATACTTCAAACTTTAGAATAGTTGTTATATACTTATTGGTTCAAAATTATTTTATCATTCATTTGATTTTTAATTGTTTTTCATACACAAAATGAAAAATCAAAGGTCTAACAGTCAGAAATCATACAAATTACACATTTGTATGGTAATTTGAAGGTTGAAAAACTGAATGCCGCTTAAACTCGTCAAGGTAGAAATATACCTACTGCTTCACCTTTAACATAGCAAAGTAGAAACAAGTCTACCTAAGTAGAATGTCATAATGGCTAAAATGCAAGTTTAATGCCATATTTAAATGGTAGACAGTAACGATCATACTTGACTTACATGAGTTTTAACTAATTTATTGTCATTTTCAGAAATATGGTAATATTATAATATGAAGCATCAAAAAATTTTAATGACAAGTTACAATATACAAAATCCATTTATGGCTCACGCTGGACAGGAAATAATTTGTTGTGCATTTTCATGAACTTAATTCTTTTTCTAAAAAAAAAGGCTATTGCGCTATTCTTAATATTGGCTTACATAAAGTACTACAATACATACCAAATAAACAGTACTTCAACAATTGTTATGAATTAATAAAGGGGTGAGGATAAGATATACTTGGTTCTCGAGTTGAGCATTGAATCTCATCATTGTCATCTTCTTCAACATCATCATTGTTATCATCATCGTCGTCTTCTTCAATATCAAACAAAAGTACTCTCCATTTTGAACTTGTTAAAGTAATCATGACAATGTGAGAGTTTTTGTTCATCCAAAAGACTACCTGTACAGTGTTCAATGTAAAAAATTACTAAAAATAAAAGGAAACACTAATGGACTATTCAAGGTAATAGGAAGTGGCCGATTCAAGCACTAGAGAATCATGCGTAAGATAGAACTTACAATCCGTCATTTACAAATCCCATCCCAAATACACACAAGTGGAAGAGAAAATTCAAAAACAACCAACTTTTCTCGGTTCTAAATCAATTTAGGAGATGGTTTTAATTAAAATCACACATGAATTTCTTCAGAATTAATAAACAAATTATATAAATAACTCAATGCATTATAAGGATTATTCAAGTAGATACCATGGAAGAATGTCATCTGAAGAAATACTAATATAATAGTTGAAATTAGGAGAAACGCTAGTCTAATAAAAATGAACTAAATTTTGCATTTATGTTTGTCAAAATGGTTGCATGTAAAACTCTTTTTATTATTATTACTCTTAATGAGTATTACAAAGAAAATGTAATTTGATTTGACATGCATTCAACTTTTAGTTCTCTAACTAATAGTGTAAGAAAAACATATCTACGAAGATGGAAAGTTTTTTTTTTGATCGTCACATAAAAGATTGATAAATTATGGCAATCAATATACGATTCTATCGAAACCATCATTTATACAAATGAATGTAATGAAGTAATTTACTACAATAAAATTTGTAACCATCCTTCTAAATTAACTTAACATGCATTCAACTTTTAGTTCGTGAAATAAAAGTTTTAAGAACGCCTTGATGAAGATAGCATGATAAAAAAATTCACGGTCTTTACTTGTTTGAAAAGTGTCTGCTTTTGGATAACTTTATTTGTCTGAAGTATATTTTAAAGATATTTGTTAACATATTTTTTAAGCAAATTAAAAGAGTTAGTACAACAACAAAAATCAAGCTGATAAATTTTACGGATGTTTATATTACCAATATAAATGTACATCCACTATATATGTGCACAAAATAAACAAATAGTATATTTATCATTAAAAGAATTAGCGCATTTTCAAACCCCAATTAAACAATGGTTTTCATTTTTATAGGAAAAACAAACTTTAAGCAGACAAATTATTTTAGCAGTCCATAAGGTTTTTTGGATTGAAAGATAGCATAAGGAATGACTGTCAACAAATATTCTATCAAGTATAGCGTAACAAAAATATATAAAAATGAAATTAGTAACCACCAATAATTGATAAATTTATTTGTCATTTCATATCAATGGAGAAAATATTGTTATAAGAGTAAACATAAAGCAATTTGGCAAAAATATATATCCTAAAATCACCAGCTAGACAATAACACCTTGAACGACAGAGAAAAAGACCTAACAGCAATATAAATAGTGGAAACTGGAAAGAATCATCTAAAGCAATCAAAGAACAACATAATCCAAAGAACATAATTAGGATAGAGAAATCAAATAAAATGTTATATATAAAAGACACAAATTTGTGAATGAATTGCATGAACTAAATAATGAACTATCAAAATTGCTTGAAATGAAAAAATATTGTTGTGTGTGTGTGTGTGAGATCCTAGCAACCCTTCAGCATCTTATGTTACTATGTAATCCTAGCAAGTCTCCACTTGCTCGTTTATTCCATATTCAGGAGTCTTGAATAATTCATTGAGTTGACTTAAGAAAATTACATGCACAGCACTCCCAAATATGAAAATAAACAATATTTTCTACAACTCAATCAAGCAAAAATATGCGCACCAAAAGCAAAACCATCCATCAATCTTCTTCGACACTTCCGCAATTTCTCAATTATTTCACTGACATTAATAAAAAAAGTAACCATTTTCCCTACTCCATGGATAATAATGGAAAAAATTAGTTCATGTGGACGACAAAAATTTGAATGAAGACTTATTGTTGTTTCATCGATTACTTACTAAAAATTACCCCTCAAAACATAAACAAACGAATTTTCCTTAAGAAGCTTGGTTCCTCAAAGTTTACGAGCTATGCTTGGTGCTCCAGGCCTTAAAAGTATACGAATTTTCCTCAAGAATTAAACATATTTAGCTTAAAATACAGCAACCGGTTTTTTCGATTGAGTTTGTTATAACTGAGATAGCTATTGAAAAGATATGCTTGTGGAATAATGAACATATAATTAAAGAACACCTGCATGTAAGTAAGCTTTGCTTGGACCTTTACGAAGAATTATACGTATAATTAAAGAACATACAATAGGCAATACAAATAACCAAAATTGTATAAATCTCTCCACAAACAACCAAAATTGTTTAGATCTCTCATTTACAATGCAAACTAAGTAGATAGAAAAGCAAGTGTTTCTTTTTTCTTTCTTTTTTGGTCAATAGATCAAACTGTAACTAACGAGTTAGTGGCAACAAAAATATCATTCGCGGCCAAATTAAATGATCCATGCGTGAAAAACGTGATAGCTAAAGATCAAATCAGCAGGCAAATCCATATTCAAGACAGTATTTCTAAGAAGGCCGATATTTACCAAATGTTCCAAGCAAAAATGACTAACTCGATGAGCCTTGAAAAAATTTCGAAGTCTAAGTAGACAAACTTTATGATTATACTTAGATCTAGACAGAGAAAAAGCGTTCAACCAAAAAAAAATCCAAAGGTAAAAGCATAAAAATAAGCATACCTAAAAGGTCGAAAATTTTGATCTAGAAGCAGACGAAATCGCAGCGCAAGCGCTTCAATCACTCGACTTTAGTTCAAAAGAGAGAGAAGCAGGAATACACACCTGTTGGTGCGGAGGGAGAAAAGTATTTGCTGGAGAGGAAAGAAGGGGGTCGATTTCACAAGTGAGTATAAAGCGGATGATGGCCAAGGTCATCTTGCAGGGAGCGTCAATTTAAACGCTGAGCAGGAAGGAAGGCAGGAAGGAAAAAAATCTCCGCCATCCAACGGTTGAACTTTTTTATTTCTTTTTTAACCTTTTAACATTTTTTTTATTTCTTTCATGGGTACACAACTTTTTGAAAACAATTTAAACAGTAAATGGTTTTTTTAATACCGTTTAAACACTGAACGATTCTCGAAAAATTGTTTATGCTTCGTTTGTTTTAAATTCAAATTCTGAATACTTTTTATTGAATTTGAATGCTGAATGATGAAAATTGTTTGTTTATATTTTTAAAGCTTCTAATTGGTATAATAATAATGACTATTTTGATCACATCGATGATAATCGTTTTTTGCGTATTAATTATTAAAATTAAACTTTGAACTGCAATATCAAAAATTTTATAACAAGACGTTATTTGAATTGGGTTTTTTTTTTTTTTGAACTTCTAATTGGTATAACAAGATGTTTTTTCGCGTAATAATAATTGGTTATTCAAATCTTTTTTTGAAACTTTAGACGTTATTTGAATTGGTATCTTTTTCTTCTTCTTTTTTTGTAACAAGAATCTGAATTTAGAAAAATAACCAAAAGTATAACTTAAAAAGTTCAAAACCAAGTTAAATGGATTTTTAAAATTTTAATAATAATTTTTTATTATTTTTGAATTTTTAGATTTTAGTAACTTTACTTATAACAATGTAACATACGAAGTTAAGCTATATATGGAAGAAATTATCATTAAGCGTTCAGAATTAGAAGGTGCAATATGAAAATGCATAATACTTTTCACCAAACAAGTGTTTTAGACCTAAAACAAACAGCTTCAAAGTTCTTTCTGCTCAATAAGTGATCAAATGAATGATCACTTGTTGTAAATAAACGTTAAAAACTTTTTGTTTCAAACGCTAAAACCGAATGCTCAATTCTGGTTGTTGAATTATCATTGAATACTCGTCGAATAAGGAAAGATTGTTTGTTTAAATGTGTAAAACTTCATATTATAATTAAAGTACATAATTATTTTTACAACATTAACCTCTACTAGTTAGTTTTCACTTAACAATGATTAAAGTCTGGTATTTGAATTATGATAAAGGTATATTATTAGAAAACTTGAAATTTGAAAATTTTAATTTTCTGAAGTGTTTGAAATTTAGGAAAAACTTGAATATAGGATATAAACTTTAAAGTTTTCGATTATGAAAATTTAAAATGTTATATTTTAAATTATTATTTTTAAAATTTTATCTTTTCTCAAATTTATTTAAAACTTGACTTATGAAAAATTAGTTATGAAAAATTTAATTATTAAAAATCCTTTATTTGTAGAAAGTTCAAAGAAAATTATGTTAAAAAACATAAATTTAAAGGGAATTTCAAAATTAAGTTTAAAATAAATCAATTTTCAAATTTTAAATTTTAAATTATTGGATTTCCATAATTTATGTTTTGTAATTTTGTATTTTATAAAGTTTGAAATTTAAATATTCATGAACTAAAATAATTTTACAAATGTAGGACATTATTGGAACAAAATCATAAACATTCAACAGTTGAGTAAGCAATACAAAAGTGCTTAACACTTTTCACATAATAAGCAGAGTATTTGCAAGAAACAAACACTTTTAGTGTTCTTACTAAGCAACAAGTAGTAAAGCAAGTGGTTACTGATTGGATACAAACGGCGCCTAACTAACTGTTAGTTTATAATCACTTAAACAGAAGCCATTTTACCACATGTTTTTTACAAAATATAAATTACCATCAAACGTTTCGACTAAATTGCTAAATAAAACTACTTAGAAGTTATTATTCAAAAAGTCTTTTTTAGGGCATGTAATCTTATGG
Source organism: Allium fistulosum (assembly GCA_030737815.1). Taxonomy (NCBI): domain Eukaryota; kingdom Viridiplantae; phylum Streptophyta; class Magnoliopsida; order Asparagales; family Amaryllidaceae; genus Allium; species Allium fistulosum. The sequence continues at coordinate 699,980,596 of CM060904.1, forward strand.
ATTTAATTACTTAAATACACATCTAGAAGTTGGACATGTATTTAATGTACGAATGGATCTAGATGTGTATTTAAATGATTAACTTGATTAACTAGACGTTGTTTATTAAGGACACATCTAGAAGCCGGACGTGTATATAATGCACTTTGCTTGTTTTAAACTGTTTCTTGGAGACCTCACACTTGGAAAATATTTTTTGTCTATAATCTTCTTATGTCCTTGCTACCATGACAGCTTAAATGAATGATTCACTCACTAAACAATTCTAACATCCCAAACACTATCATGTTGGCTCTTGTTTTATTCTTTCTCTACTTGAAAAAATTAGCTCATCTTATCAAAGTAACCCTTCTACACCACAAAAATAAAACTTTCAAAATCAAACATGCAGCCTAAAAGTCAAAAATAATCTATGCTATATTTGATGCTTTTTATTTTAAAATTTATTAGTACTTTAATTTTCAAACTTTTACTAAAAAAAGAGGAAACTGAAATCAAACATGCAACCTAAAAGTCAAATAATCTATGCTAAAATTTTATGCTTTTTATTCTAAAATTTATTAGTACTTTAATTTATTAACAAAAATGGAAGAATTGAATGGTGGAACTGATGATAGCATGGGTAATTATATATTTATTTAAGATACTAAGTTTTTGAACATGGTAAGTAATGTCAAAACTGAAAAGTTAAAAAAATGAGTTATTTTTTAGTAATTCGACAATGGGTATAAGATCATAAAAGAAAGAAGTCCCCTTATAAAAAATAAACTATTTTTTTGCTCTTGCGTCATTAATCAAATTAGAATGACCCATACAAAAATTTTATTTTATTTTCAAAATGTCCTTATTGAGATTGCTTTTTATTTTTGGTACATCACCATCGAATTTTACATACTTACTAAAAGCATTTCACCTGGCCCATGTCATTTCATGTATGAAGAAAAAGTTGTGTATTGATTTAGGGGTAATTTAGTAAGTAATAGTGTATTTAGAATAAGTTTTAGTACCACTCATAACAATTTAGTTCGAGTGAAGTCCCCATAAATATTATCGTATCTAAAATTGGAGTTCCTTTAGCAGTTTCATTTTTAGAAACATCGAATTGTTTTTTACAGTATGTATTTTTAAGCTCTTCATTTAATAATTCCAAGTTTTGTCAAATACTCCGTTAAAAGAGAAAAAATAGGGTATTATTTTTAATATCACAAATTTAGTCTTTGTGCCTCTTAACCCAATTTTTGACATTTTCAACTCAACATTATTTGGGCTTTTTGAGTAATTATATTTTAGATTTTTTTTAACTAGTTTGTTTCCGCTTCACTAAAATAGTATGCATGTATGCACATTAAAATTTCATCCTTATTCACTAATATACATATTCATTGATATAGTCTTTCGCTAAAACAACAAACGATCAAAGGGTGTCTTCTGTAAGAGAGCTTCGGTATTTAAGGTAATCCAAAGTAGTTAAGAACAGTGTTGTGGTAAATGCCGAGAGAAATTGAGTACGTGGAAGGAAAACCGATAGAAACAAATACCTAGATTTATAGTGGTTTAGGATAAATGTAACGATCTAGAGTTTTCTCTTTTGTTTGTGAATATCTAATTAATTTTAAATATTTAATTAATAATTTTTAATAATCAAATAATCCTTGTTTAATTAATAAATAGTGATAGTGAACTCATTTTGAAAGTTTATTTACAAAATTAAATAGTTCGTTGAAAAATTGAACATGTGACCAAAATTTGGTTTTTGGATTTTTGACTTTTTATCGAATGAAAATTGTTGCAGCTTGTTGTGCACACACTAGCATACATATACATACACATAACATATAGTAGTGGTTAATTTACTAAGTTATATATGTTAACTTTAACCATAGGCTTAAAAGAATTTAGATAAGCACCATTATTCCAGTGGTTAAGTGATTCGAATTTGATGCGAGAGGTCGTAAGTTCGAAACTTGCGTAGCGTGATTCGAACATATATTGACATGTGTTATGTTGTCCCACTAACATGTTGTATCTAAGTACCATTTCAAAAAAAAAGAATTTAAAAATAAAAAAGTTAAAGAAGGGAAGACTTTCATGTGATGTGATGGGTGGTACATATCATTACATGTACTAGTGCACAAGGATTGGTGTGGTGCATGAGTTTGCACTTGGAAAAATGTATGGAAAAAGACATCTTTGGGGGGTAGTTAGGTAATTTGGTGAAGGGGTAAGGGAGGTCATTTGCCATTTTTCAGTATTCTATATGAGTGCACTTCGGGTTCACAAATTCATTTTTACACCTCCACTTTCTTTTACTGTTTTTTTCCATTATCTCTATTCTTTTCCTTAAGCAAATCCATACAAAAATGACTCATTTTCGTCTCGAACTTCTTCCATGGCGTTGAAATAATATTTCAAACATCTCTACCATTACAAAGATCCAAAATTTGATGTCAAACCCCTCTTCCCAACCCTTGGCGTCCGCAACATGAAGGGTCCCGGGGCTTTGGTCAAATTTGTTCAAGCTGTTTGAGTTTATGTGGTGCTTGGTTGGTTTTTCTGAAGGAATAGTATTATTTTGCAAGAGCTTAAGTCGAGTGAAAATAGATATCTCATTTTGAATTAGTTTTAAAATGATGTGGCATGTTGTAATAATATTGTAGTTTCTTGCTTATGCTGTTTATATTGTATGCAATATTTATATTTATTGGTTTGGATTCGATTCCCGCTTGAAAGCAGATGAGATACATAACCATTTTTGCAGAGTATAAAAGCAAAAATAAATAGAAGTCATAGTGTTTTCGGAGCGAATAGGTCGCTACGGAAGCACTTCGAGGAATAGAAATGTTGTAGAGGGATCCTAAAGGATTCCTCACCATTGTTGATTTTAATTTCATTTATATGCTTGTGATATAAAATTGTTGAATGCTAAAAGCTTGAGAGCTTGGCTAAAAGTTGATGAATTCTTTGTTAAGTTCAAAGTTGACTTTTTTAGAGAAAAAGAGTAGTAGTAATATTTGTTAAGCGATAATGTTGCTTCGAAGACTCTTTACAACTTTTTGAAATGCTATCTGGTTTATGATTTTGATTTCCTATTGAAATACTTCTATTGCTACTTGGATTTTTAAGGATGTTTTAAATACAAGTTTCAAACTATGTTTTAAAGAGTTTTTAAAATTATTTTTAAAGGAGGAAGAAATCATATATTACAACACCATTGTTGTAATAAAAAATTTCAAGAAAAAGAAGGAGAAAAAAGTGGTGAAAAAAAGAAAAAGAAGGAGATTATGGATTATATTATTCTTGTTATAGTTAATGGTTCTAGAAAAAGTGGAGAAAAAAAATTTACAGCACTTTATTTAAAATAAAGTATATAGAATTTATGTAGTCTTATACATGACATTAAGTTTTGAGGCAGGGAAACTTCTACCCATCTCGAAAGATAAGAATGTCGTCGAGTCAAGAACTAAGGTGTAATAATACCCTATTTTGAATGGCTTCATTATTAACAAAGGATAGTTTAAGTTTGAAAGTAGAGATTGATGATAAGTATATGAAGTATTATTTCCGTATACGAATTTAATTACTTATAGAAATTAATCCTATACCTGGCACTAAAAGTCGATGAGTAGATTGCTCGTCTGTTTGTGAGATTTAGAATCAGAGTATTTAACTAAGGCAAGGCTAGGAGCAATCAGTGTTCTGACTTACCTGGCTTTGTTTTTGGGCTAGGGATAACGTGAGTCGAAATATTGGAAATGTAACAAATGTAGGAGATCCAATTTCTATAAATGACCTTTATAATTGAGGCTGGTATGAAAAGTATTCTTTTCATACCACTGCAAGAAAACGTATGATTTCTGATGGCTGGAAGCTGTCGGCGGCCATCGGAAACCGTCGGAAACCGATGTAAATAACCGTCGCAAATTCTTCCATCGCCGCACAGTTTTTCTGGCGGCTTCCAACGGCATCCATCGTAAACTTTCCAACGGCTCTAAACGTCCGTCGGAGACACATGGCCGATCAAGAGCAAGCAAAAAACTCCCATTAGCCGTCGAAATCCGTCAAAAATGTTTGCCCTGTAAGCCGTCGCCAGCCATCGTAAGCCGTCGGAAAATATGTAGTATTTTTACACAATTTTACGACATTCTAGCCTCACATACACAATTCAGAAATATAATATAGTCACACACAAGCACATATCGAATTCAGATATTCAATATAATATTAAATCAAATACAAATATACTCAAATCAAATAAAGAAAATTAAACCAACCATAACTCACATAAAATCAAACCAACCAACACTTCGTTAACATAATATACATACATGTCATTGTACAATATATACACTGTGGAACACCAACTCACCATCATCAACTCACAAATGTCAAAATAACCATCACCAAATGTACATCAAAATATATACACAATATCTCAAAATATCCAACTTCACCATCTCAATGTATCATCAAAAAATACTAAACAATGTCGCATAACAAAAAACATATCTATTACTCATGTCAATCACCTCCAGAACCTTCGAAACCAGTTGAAGATGGAAAGCGGCCACCATATTCTACATGTACTCAGCAATACGTTGGTCCAGCAGTTGTGTCATCTCAATGGTCTTCCGACGATTCTGCTCCTCCAAATGCTCCACCCTAGCTCTCAGTTTCTCGATCTCCGCTAGATCGATCTAAGCTCTGCTTTGGCTGGCTCTACTCTGTCTACCCTACAATACTTATTTAATTTAGTAAAAGTTCAATTACTATAATCTTACTATCGAAGCTACATCATAATATGTTAACTGTTATCTCTACTAATAATACAAATTCTTCATTTTGGTGAAGCTTTTTCAAACTTCCCAAACAACCCATCTCTCTACTGCACCCAGAACTTCATGCAAATACAGGGAAGAGGGCATATGCGTCCTTTCTCATACCCATGTTTTAATCCCAGTAAAACTTAAGCCGTTTCCATTTGTTCTCCCCACTTTCTACTCTACCCACTTTCTCCTCTACCCACTGTCTTCTCTCCCAAAATGTCAACCGCCTTTCCTCAACCCTACTCCACCTCAACCGACTCTGACAGCCTTCTCCTTCTTCCCTTTCCTCCACAATCTAAATCCATGTCCTCTTCTACAAACTACTATATCTTCTCTCCCCACTATCTCCTCTCAACTGCCTTCCATGAACCTAAATCGATCTGTCCACAATCTAAATCCATCTCCTCTTTTACAAACTACTCTATCTTCTCTCCCCACTTTCTCCTCTCAACAGCCTTCCCTGAACGTAAACCGATCTGCCAATTTTTCTACTTCGGCCACGTCCGCACTTGGGTACCATTTGGTTTTCCCTTTTCTACTGTGCTGATGTCCCGATCTTCTGCTTCCCGAAGTTACTTCCACGCTCAACGTGAACAACGGTCGACGAAGTTCACCAATTACTACCTAAACCGTCCACCTTTACCGTACGTTACGGCACAGCAACGAAGTCCTTCACCTCCAGATCCGTTGACGAAGCCAACGCAAAGTTCAGCTTCACCAGTAAACCAGGTTAATTTCCTCGACAAATTCGAACCACATCGACTAACATCGAATTGATCGACATTCTTTAATGGTTTTTCAGTACTCATACCCGATGTCGCTGCTGCCCAGTTACGGAGGTCAACTATATCGCCTCTCTGCGTCAATGTAAATGGGGACCATCACCGCTCCTGACATAATGACTCCGACAGTCAGCTATGCTGGTCTACCTCAAGGTATGACATTTTTACTCTACATTAACAGTTTTTACAAAATGAGGAATTGTACATCAACTTGATTTCATATTCCACTTAAGTTTGTATCGGTTTTTACTGTCTGAATTGTCAAACCGGAATCTGCATATATGTTTTCCTACATACTCTTCAAAGTTGTACATGGGATCAATTACCATATGTATTTCACATTTACTTTCAAGCATTGTAATTTACAAATCTACAAAACCAACAAGCTCCAACCTTCTCTTCAAAAATGAGGAATTCGACATAAATTTGTTTTCGTAAGCCCCTTTTCTTTGCCATCGATTTTGAATGTCCGAATTTTCAACCCGTATCTGCATATATGTTTTCACTTATACTTTCAAGTTTTACATGGGAAAGGATTCATACATCTACTAAATTACAGATCTCTAATTCCTTGCTCAGAGACGTGAGCTTGCGGATCAGAAATTGAAGAAGAGCTATTTCCAATTTGGTATCTTTCAACTGCTATGTAAATCAGTCTTTTCAGTTTACTAATATGTTAGTTTAGTTTGATGCTTTATCACAGTTAGTGTTAGAAAATATAAAGTTTTGAAAAGTTTGGTTACCAATTTTCCAAGATTTCTGTCACAAAATTTCAAGTTTTTGTTAATCCTTCCAACAAATTCTAGAATCTGCTAATGTTGGTTATATTTCTTATAGAAAAGTCAAAAAATTGGTTCAACGAGATAATGATGAAGAATTTGGGTAAAAAATACCTGAACTATGTGGAGAAGCTTATTACAGGTTGATATGATTTTCACACACATGTGCACAATTTGTTTGAAGCAATGTCTAAGCCACAAAAGCTGAGATATTTGATGTAATACTATCATTTATACGAATAGTAATTGTTACTTGACAATATGATAACATTTACATTAAATTTATTATTATTTACATTCAATATGTTTTTTGTAATATGAAAATTTTGATACTTTTGATTCAAGTGCATATTGCAATGTAAAATAGTTGGTAATAGATCTAGATGCGTGCAATTTTATTTGTTGCTTCTTTTGGAATTATTTTACCCATGTGATTTGTTTATTTTCAATGTTCATGTTCTTCTGTTGTTTAATTTTAATTTTCAGGTGCTTTTACAGTTAAAATTAGCTAAGATAATATTACTATGATAACCGATTCAATTGAAAATATGGAACTACTTATATATCTTTTATAAAAGAAACACTCCAATTGAGTGAAACTGTGATTTTTTTTAATAATGAATATGGTGGATCCATAAAGTATGCTTGGGATAATTTTTGGAAGGATCATAAATGTAGTATGTTAATTTCTAAAGTCTTAATAGCTTCCTATATTTCAGTTCAATATGTTTATTAACATGCATTCATTTTCATCCAACATTTTATTTTTCAATTTTTTATAGTTAAATTTTGTTCGATTCAGTTTTTAGTTAATTTTAGGGTGATTGCAACATTTTGTAGTGTCTCGAACTGATTTCGAGGTTGAATTTTGCTAATTATAGTCAAAAATCTATTCTTTTAAAAATGTATTCTATTATAGCAAAAGTTGACCATTTGACCATTTGCATTCTCTCTTCTCATCAATTTTAAGTTGTATTCATCTTTGAGTAATTCTTGCAATTGATTTTATGTTTAGCCCCTACAATTCATTTTTATATGGACTAATGTTACAAGCTTTCTCTAATTTGAAGAGTCGTCGGTTTTGGATTGATAGATTAGTTTATTGTGGCTCTTTTTCTTCACTTCCTACTTATTATTTATCTCTTATTTCTATTGATCCTACTCTTCATTCTCCCTAATTCATGATGTATTTTTAGAAAACTAATCACGTGTATGATTTTCTTTCAATTTTTTTTACCCTGTAACACAATTGAAAAACAACAGTGTTAAAATTCAGAGGTGTTCACTCAATACTTCATTTATTTTTTTATTTTGTTCCATTTGTCCAAAAATGTTGGAATGGCCATTTTATTCCTAAATTAGTCATGTTTACCCTTTTTATAAAGCAGGTAGCTTAAGGGGTCTAAAAGTCATCCAAAAAGGTTAAAAAGATCACCGAAGGAACAAAGTAAGCATTGTTTTCTTTTTTTCCACTTTTCATAACATATATTTGTTACGTTGGCATGATTTTTCTCATTATATTTACTGTTATTAAGCATTATAATGAAATAAAAATTATGTATCATAAGGCACGAAAGTGTACATTTATGAATATAAGTTTAAAAGGTTATTAATGACAGTATTCATCTTCTAGGGAGAGGAAAATAGTAGATCCTATTAAGTGTCAAATGATTGTGCAAATTTCAAGGTGATATAAAGTAGCTAGGAATTAGAGTTTGAAATTAAAGATGTTAATATTGTAAAAATTCACTAATTCGAATAGTCATGGGTTTATTTTTTGGAATAATAGATTAATTTATTCTTGCTCTTTTCGTTCACTTCCTGTTTAATCTTTGTCTCTTATTTCTATTTATCTTACTATCCATTCTCCTAATTCATGGTTTATTTTTTTTGAAAAATACTACATAATTTTTTTCCACTCTTTTTATCCTTCTAACTCACAACAAACAAACAACAATGCTATAATTCAAATATGTTTTTGTTATTACATCCTCCATCTAATTTTTTATTTCATTTTATTCATCCAAAAAAGTTAGCATAACCTTTTTATTCCTTAATTATTTCTATTTCCTCTTTCTGCATATTAGGTAGCTTAAAGGATGTATAGGATATTCATCTACAGAAGTTAGTAAAAATGATGAACATAGTTATAACATATATTTGTTGTATTGGCATGGTCCTCATTGTATTCTATGTTTTTGGGCAGTTATAATAAAAATAAATACTATATATCCCAAGGTTTTAATAAGAGTAGAGTACATTTATTAATATAAGGTTGAAAGGTTACTAATGACAATATTCATTTCTTGAGAGGAGAAAATGGCAAATCCTATTATATGGTAAATGATTGAATAAATGTCCATGATATGCAATAGCAGAGATTTGGAGATTAAAGCTAAATATGTTAATAAGATATTATCATTTGAATCTTCCTATTTTCTTATATTTGTACTTTTTGATTCTATCAACGGTTGACGTCATGCTTTCTCTTATGTAGTATGATGAAAATTTGATGAATGCAATCCTAGGTGTGTAAAATTATTTCTTTTGTGAGTTTGTAAGTTGTTTTGAGTCATTCAATTTATTGGGTACCTTAGATTCATCTGTGTTTTAATAACCTTATAACCTGTCTGAATATAACAATTTAATGGATAATTTGATTTCAATTTTTTATTATTGGTTATGGTTAGGCTACATCCGCCTCTTATCTAGCTAAAGGATTTTCTCTTTTTTCCATCGTTTACTCATTAAATTTAAATGAGTAAATTTTCAAGTTCAATCTATTTTTTTGCCATTTGATTGTTAAAAATTAGCTTCCATTTTTAATGCTCACCAAGGAAAATGCTTACCTTATATACTTAAGTTTAGTTTCCCCTTTTATGTTTCCAGTTTTATTTTGGAATACGATAGAACTACTGGAAGTGAATTCATAAATGTCCATTCCAATTAAACCACAACCCTTTCATAGTAGTTTAAAGAGGAACATAGTTAGTTCAATCTGAGTTAAAACATAATCACAATATAATTTTGTGTTAAATATGAATAAAACCAAAAAAAAAATTCAAACTTGATGTCTACATGAGTTGTTGCCTTTTCTCATTTTTATAGCACTGTTAACAAAAAAATTAAACTTTATGGATAACAACATATAAAGCAGGTAGCTTAAGGGTGGTCTACAGAATATCCATTAAGAAAGAAATATAATAAGCGTTGTTTTCTTTTTGCACTTACTGTTTTCTCCTTATACTTTTCATAACATAGATAATTTATAGTTTGATGTGGTTATTAACATTTGTTTATAAGTTTTCTTTGAGGTTTTATGAAAACAATATTTTTATGTCTACGTTTATGGGTAAAAAAAATTATGTGTGTGATTTTGGAAGGTAATCAATGACAATAAACTGTTTTTTGTATAGTTCCTACATTATGGTAGAAGTTTGAATAAGGTGGGTGATATGCAATAGCTTGAGGGGTTTATAGAATATACGTAATAAAAGATTAAATAAACTAGCAACGTGGTAAGTATAGTTTTCTCATTTCATAAATAGGTATTGCTTTTTCCTCCGACTTCTCATTCCATAGGTTATCTAACTTTTACATTGGCATTGTTACTATAATTTGATTATATATTATGAGAGTTATATTGAAAATTAACAATATATATATATATATATATATATATATAAGTTATGGATATAACAAAGCGGATATTGGGATCTACCCATTATATTGAAACTTAACAGGAGAAGCTCTTCTCATAATCAAACTTAGTAAATTACCCCCGTAGAATTATTTCCGTTCAAATATATCATTTTACCTTTTTATAACTGAAATCTGGAAATTGTGACTATTCGAGCAAATAACAAAAAAATTTATAATTTTTTTATTTTTTATTTGAATATTAGCATTTTCTTCAACAAATATTTGAAAAAACATACACTGCTTTTTTATGGATTTAATCCTTTTTTTACCTTTAGTTGAAATATATGTGAAGAGAAAATTGATATGAAAAATTAGTTATATTGTATGGTTATTTTTGCCGTTTTTACATGATTTACGTGAGTTTCAAAAATAGTTGTAATTTAAAAGGTTCTTTTGAGCCACGAATTTGACATAATTTGAAACTTTTTAGAGATTTTTTCGCAAAAGTCTCATAGATTAAATTTATGCATGTAATTTTGGAAGGTAATTAATGACGATTATCATTTTTAATCAAAGAATATGATAAACCATTATATATGGTAGAGGACCAAATTCATACCCACAACTACAAGTTATGTCATTATTGAAAAATTTCTTAAATGCTTTAATTTATACATTTCTATTTCTTCACATTTTTTTTGGATTTTAACAACTTAATACACTACTTTATTCTTTATAGGTTTGAATATAATGGCAATGTCATATCTACTACGGTTTGAAAAACCTTGCCTCCATCATAAGCGGCCTTCGAACCAGTCAATTTATGATGTACTATTGATTTTACTAGGGTCATTTTGGTAGCCACCGACTTCTAGGTATTGTAAGTAGTAAAGGTTAGTTTTTGATTATGCATTTGCATGGATAGTGGAAACGATGCTAATAATGTGTGTTTTGAAATTGCTAACACAATTGCTTCATATTTCAATTGTTAAGTTTCCACTGTGTATGACAAAGAATGTAACAACAACCACTTACCTCTAAAGAGACTATATATTTCATCCTGTATGACAAAAAATGGTTTAACTTTTTATTGCTTACATGACAGGAATCTCATCATCAACAGTTTCAACCACGCATGCATGAATGAAGCAATGCTGGAATATAGTGGAATTCTTAAGTTCGCAAGCTAGGAAAAAGTGCGGTTTTCAAAGTAATAAACATTCAGTCAAGTGATGTAATTGGTACTTACCGGCTGTGCATGACATTTGTGGATATCAAAGCTTTAGTTGGAAAGTTAGGAAATAATATATTAAATTGAGCATGTGAGGAAGTGCACTAATTATTTTATATATGAAGTAACAAAGTACAGATCATTGTTTTGTTGCAACAATTACCATTGGCTTTATTATATTTGAGACTTATTATTAGATTTTTTTCAGTGGTGATATTTAATTATTTTTTCCCTCCACTGTGCAGTTTTTTTGTTTCTATCGGATTTAAGTTTTGTTGTTAGCGGAAGTTAAAGTGTTTGTTTATAGTAAACGTGTGAAATTATGATTGATGATTGTTCCATTGGAAAATAATGCTATACAATTCTATTATTTTTCAAGATTTTGTGGAGTAGTTGATAGACTTTTGTAGATGTTGAACCTTTACTATTGTATGGAGTACTGAATGTACTATTTATGGTGGTTTGATCCAAAGGCAACAACTCTAATCGTTTTATTATAAATTTCGTAAGTACTGATTTTATTCTATTTGTTAGTTTTACAAGTAATTTTTATCACATGTTAATTTAGATTATCAACAAATGCATTCTCAATTAACCGTACTATATATAGATCATAAATTCCCAGCATAATATTTTCCGTCCCCATCACACTTATCCTACAGATAATACAAATTATATTTATCATCACTACAACTGCAAACGGGCTAAGAAACAAATGATAGATAATGGTAGCAACAATCCAACTTACAACTCAAATCCAACTTTGGTCACGGTTATCTACGCACACGTCCATCGGACGTGCCTCCATACTTGTATATATAAACTTATTATTGAAACTAAAGCAATATGAAGTTCTTTAGAACTAAAATATTACTAAATTATTATATCTAAATATAATTATTCATTACCACTTGATTGTCAATACCGTAATGCCTGTTTCGTGAAGGTGAATCCATGACTGACTCAAAAAAGACATCCTCCTCGTCCGTAGTCACCTGCTCTCGACCTGTTTCCTCCAGGAGTTTTTGCCTTTGTTCCATAAACCGTGTCCGCATGAACAAATAAAAATACATTTGAAATTAATAGCATGATATCTTAATTCATTATACTTTAGTAATTAAAACAATTACTAATAGTATATAAACTAAAATATGCTTACATAGTTCTTCCGCGATTTATCGTCATGCCATGTATATGAAACAGTCCCGTTTAGATTTACTGCTCAATGACATAAGTATGGGTACTTACATCCATGTACGATACGGGACCCTGCGCCTTAGCTTCTTGAAATTGATTATTATGTACTATTGTTGTATATTCAAAATTATACAACATAATAATTATTTACAGTTTACAGTTAATAAATTTACCACCTCCTGACGATATTATTGGAACGACTTGGACCCTCCTCGATAAGTGACAAGATTTTTATTCTTATTTGCAGAGTTCCTCTACGACTCTCTCTGTACATTTAAATAAACAATCCATTATTTACTTACCAAATAATTTTTGATATTTACAAATCAATCGGATAATTAATAAAAGATTAGTACACTTACCTTTGCTTCGTCTATCCCAATGCACCGGCCACCCTTCCCACACACTCGCTCCCATCCAGTTCGGTTTCTTTCCTTTATGCTTCACAGCTGACATATAATCTCGTTAATTCTTCTTCATCTTCTGCAACTAGTAGTGTTGTACCAGCTACATGTCATCTGTTTGAACATCGAATGTGGCTTGCGTTTCATGATGAACAAGCGACAAATAATTAAATAATATAAGTTGAACAATAAATAAGTGACAAACAAATTGAGAATGGAAAATAGAAGATTATACTTACAATGAAATCCTGCCATATACACTCCATGATGTGGGAAGGGATGTTATCCCACTTGGGCCAACAAGTCATCCTCCTACTCTTATACGAATATCTAGAAACTGATAGGACTACAACTGACGGCTGTAGGTCGAACCTCCTATGTTAAATATGATATGGATTACTATATCGTACACAAAATATTTATGATGCTAAAAAATTTTTAATACTTACCCCTCCGCTCTAGGCACAAGATACACAGAGGGACGCTGTGGCGGCTGTGATGGACCGCTGCCATCGCCTCTGGATGAACGGGATGAGCTCCTCCTTTTGGGCGACATGATACCTATCACGGACACATCATTTTATAACAGAATAATAGCATGATGATGACATATATTATATAATAATGACATAAATAACATAAAGTACATATACAAAATATACCCGACTCAGATTGGGTCTCATATTCCGACGATAAGTAGAATATATCATTTTTAACATAAATTGCTAAATAAATGACATAAATGATATAAATGACGTGAATGACATAAATTACATAAATGAAATAAATTACGTAAATGACAATAAGCAGATTTTTTCCCTGTTTTATATGGTCTTGTGAATTTGTGCACTTTGATGTTCTTATTTACGATTCATTTAATTATATGCTGCCTCTCCAATTTTATATCTATGTTGATTTTATATTTCATCATATGTGCTGTGAGATATACGACATATTTTGTCTTAGAGTTTCAATTACATTATCCCTTGGCCACCGCTCTATATTGGTCGGATACAACTAGAATGCACTTTGCAGCTATATTGGATACCGAAGGTATAGGGCGGTCGTCACACTTGACTTTTTGCTTACAAGAGGGTTTTAACGTCTATTAAAAGAGCATAAAACTAGCAATGATATGTCTTGAATGTCGAAAATTCAATCCTTGTACAAGTGCACATAATCCTCTATTTATAGCTGTAGAAGTCATGCTTTTAAGAGCTAAGACGGATGCCTCGGATGCTAAGTTTTGTCGCAGCTGTCGATTGCAATTTGCGATCCAGATGCGGTCAGCTCACTACAAGAAAAAATGCATTTTTCGACAGCGGAAAACCGTCGGCGGCCGTCGGAAAATGCAGTAGGAAAATAAGGCGTCGACGTGCAGTGTTTCCGACGGCTTCCGACACATCTCGCCGTTCGTATTTCCGACGGCTTCTGATGAATTCCGATGGATTCCGACACTTGTCGGAAACCGTTGGAAAAATTGATCTGAAAGCGGTCGGAAGCCGTTGGAAAAATATAACCTGAAAGTTGTCGGAAGCCGTCGGAAATCTGCTGTATTTTTTTTTATATTTCTGCTGCAATATAGCCTTCCATCCACATTTCCCATACAAATACTATTCTGCAGAATCCAATATATAATATTCCAACCAAATATCAAAAACCAAACTATACACAATTCACCAAACAAAAAAAATACATAAAATTAAGTCAAAACACATAATTATCACCCAACATCCCCAACATCCACATAATTATACAACAAAACAGCTAAGTGTATCATAACATAGTACATAAATCAACAACTACCTCCACCATCTACCAAATCATACAAAACAGAAAAAAAAAACATACCGACCAAAGCAATCAATCAATCTCCTCCAGAACCAGAGCCAGCAGAGGAAGGGAAGCGGCCACCATACTGCTGCATGTACTCGACGATACGCTGGTCTAGCAACTGTGTGGTCTCTATGGCATGCCGACGGTTCTACTCCTCCAGCTGCGCCACTCTAGCCCGCAAATCTTCGATCTCTGCTAGATCGATCTAAGCTCTAGTCTGCCTACCCCGTCTCTGACTACTGGCCTGTAATAAATATTTAATTTAGCTGTGTGATCTCTGTAAGTGTATGTGCAGGTATGTGAATGATTAGCAGTGTGATAATGTTATTTAATTTAGTTTATGCATGTTTATGTAAGTGTATGTGCATGTATGTGAATAATTAGCAGTGTGATAATGTTATTTAATTTAGTTTATGCATGTATAATGTATACATTTGAAAATATGTTCTTTTGGCCGTTTTTAAATTGTGATTCAACCATTTATTAACAAAAATAATAGTATGTTAGATTACGAGATATCACTGCTTTTGATCTCTTTAACAGTAAATGTGACAAATTTATGCATGTGTACAACATATATCAGGCAAACTAAATTAAATAACATGTATTTTTCATTTTTTTTGAAATGATATTCAAGTAACGAATTAATATATTTTGGTAATGCATAATGCTTTCATAACGAAGTGACTCAAAACCAATGTACTGAATTTGAAAACTTATATGATACCCAATATATTATTTACTTACCACTTGATTGCCAAATCCGTATCATCTGCCATGCTCCGATGGATCCATAACCGACTCAAAAATAGCATCCTCCTCATCCGTCGTTAGCTGATCTCGACCCGTATCGGCAAGGAGTTTCTGCCGCTGCTCCATAAACTTTTCCTGCATTAACAAATTAATATCATCATATCTTACTTCATTATATTTTAACAAGTAGAATAATTACTAATACTGCAAAAATGAAATATGCTTACATGGCTTTTGCTGGATTTATCGTCGTGCCATGTATACGAAACTGTCCCGTCCGGATTTACATGCTCGACAGCATGCGTACGAGTAAACACGTCCATATAGCCCACGGGACCATGCGCCTCAGCTTCCTGAAATTGATTTTTACATATAATTATTGTACATTTACAATTTACATTCAATAAATTTACCAACTCCTGCCAATACTGCTGAAATGACTTCGACCCTCCACGATGAGTGACGAGATTTTTATTTCTATTTGTAGAGTTTCTTTCCGACTCTGCCTGTACATTCAAAATTTGATACATTATTTATCGATCATGTATTTTTTGATATTTTCTACCAGTCAAATAATTTTAAAAAAATTAGTATACTTGCCTTCGCCTCGTCAGTTTCCCAGTATCCCAACCATGCTTGCCATACGCTCTCCCCCATCCAACGTGGTTTCTTACCTGATTTCTTGATTTCGGATATCGAGTCCCTATAGTTTTTACACATCTTCTTCATCTAATATTCTCGTGCCAACTACATATCGTCTGTCTGAATGTCTATCTCAGCCTGTGTTTCACGATAAAAAGCAAAAAGAATATTAAATTGTAAACGATAAAAAGTAAAAAAATGACAAAATGAATTAAAAATGGAAAACAAAAAAAAACAAAAAAATATACTTACTATGACATCCTACCAAATACACTCTACTATGTGGGGAGGGATGTTATCCCACTTCGGCCAACATGCACTCGTCCTACTCCGGTAAGAAGCTCTAGAAACATCCAACACAACCTTCGAGGGAAGTAGGTCGTACCCCCTGTTTTAAAATATGATACAGATAAGTACGTATGTATATCAAAAAAATAATAAGATGCTGAATAAAATTTAATTCTTAACCCTCTGCTCTAGGTGCTAAAGAAACTACAGGACGCTGTGATGCTTGCGATGGACCACTGTCATCGCCTCCTGAAGATCGGGAAGGGCTCCTACCTCTAGATGACATTACGATAAACCTGTGACATATATACACATCATTTCAAAAGAGAATAATAACATCCATGCAATATGGACATGCTAGACGTCCGGCAGCACTCCATCCTGAAAGCATTGCATAGGCAGGAAAATCACTTATAGTCCACAATAAAGAAGCAAACATACGAAAAAATTTCTTCTTGGACACATCGTATGTTTTTACTACTTTGTTCCACAGTATTTTTAACTCCTCACTCAATGGTTGTAATTATACATCGATTCCTTATGTCGGATCATCGGGGCCAGGAACGACAACAGTAAGAAACATATATTGCGTTTTCATACACATCCATGGAGGTAAATTATACGGTGTGACGATAATGGGCTAGGATGAATATTTAGAACCAAATTGAGAAAATGGCGAAAAACCATCCGTACATAATCCTAATCTAACATTTCGACTCTCCGCTGCAAAATTTGGATACGTTTTATCGAAATGCTTCCATGCTTCTCCATCGGCCGGATGTGTCAACGTACCCTCTTCCTCCATTCTCACACTATGTCATCTCATATTAGATGCAGTTACAGAAGATGCATATAATCTTTGAAGCCTTGGAATGATGGGTAAGTAATGCATACGCTTGTACAGAACTTCATTCCCCTTCTTTTTTCTTGGTTTGTATCTCTCCTGATTACAAATTTTACAATTTCTAAGGTTTGCATCTTCTTTCCAAAACAACATGTAGCCTTTTAAACATGTATCTATTTTCTGATAAGGTAAACCAAAAGCCGACATATGTTTTTTAACTTCATAGTGATTTTCACACATTAGATTATCGGGCGATATATGCCTTTTTGCAGCTTGTACAACAGCCGTAAACCCAGCTTTAGTGATGTATTTTGACTTCATCGCAATGTATTCTGCGATTACTGATAGTTGAGTGCCGCTTTTACAACCATCCCAAATAGGTTTCTTAGCAGCATTAGTAAATCATAATTTTTTTTGATTCAATATTTGGTTCTTCAACATTTCCATCATCGTCGTCAACTTCAACCATAGGAAACATTGATCGTGCTGCATCTTCGACCATATTTTCTATACGGGTCATCGTAACTACTTCGTTAAGGACACTTTCAGACTCTACAAAAGTATTTGCTACAACTTCTCCATGCCGATCCCAAACATAATACTCGGGTACGAAACCGTTTTGGCACAAATGAACTTTCACAATATCTGGTAACAAATACTTCAAATGTCTACACCTACTACACGGACAACGAATTTCTAGATCGTTTCCGTTATTACTTAAAGCGAATTCAACAAATACGTTTATACCATTATAAAAATCTTCTTTTATTGAGCCTCTCAGTCCTTTTCTTTGGTACATCCATCTCCTCCGATCAACAAAATAATCAACCATTTTTCCTATTTGAGAAAATGAGTCACAAGTTCAAAATTTAATATTTATTTTCAAGAATACAAATTCGAAAAAGATTATTTTCATGGTCGTATAATATTTGAATTTAAAGAACTATTTCACAAATTAAAAAATATTTTCAAATGTGACACATTTTATTTTTTAACGTATTGATACAAAATTTTGTACAAAAAGATTTTTTTTTCCATGGTCAGACATCCTACTTCCCATTACAAACATAGTAAGCATTTACATTTCGTATATTAATTCGTCTCAAACGATTCAACAAAATTTCGGCAGCATTTCCCTTTTGTTCCCTGCATTGTACACAAATGCGTGTACGCAGGAAACAAAAAAGAAAAGTTAAGCCGAAATTTTAGGAACCGTTTGAGACGAAGTAGTATACAAAATGTAAATGCTTACTGTGTTCATAACTTGTCCAATACAGGGACAAATCCAACAAACATTGTACCAGATGAATATAAATGGTCGTTTTTTGAAAAAAAATGACTATTTATATAATGATCATGTACAACACTCGTCAGACGGGGCCAAAAACTCTCTAAGGGACATTAGTTAATTAAATGTCCCGCGTATTTTATTAATACATTTCAAAAAAATTATTAATATACCATATTTATTCCACGTATTTTATCGAATAAGGCTGCTTTAATATTATTATGATTTTCCAATACAATCAAATTCTTTTAGACTCGTGCATTCATTATTATTTTACAAGTCAAGATATTATACAACTCACGTCTTATTCCAATTAACACAATAAAATGGTATAAACAACACATATACAATGATTTACATATACACACAATCATAAATTATACATACACTTTAAAACTTCACGATAACATATGAAATAGGTATACCATGGGATGCTATAAACCGTTATTACGCTATTGGAAACAAATGCAATTACTAATTAATCCTAATTAATCAACTTATATAAATCTAGATTTAGGGTAAAAATTAGATTTTTGACGAAAATAAAATATTATACCTGAGATTGAGAGTAATAGAGTTTGATTAGGCAGCCGTGGAGGATCCGGAAGCTCGAAATTAGAGATTGGAAGCTTGAAGAAGGGAATTGAGGGTTTTTTGCTAAAAAATTTCGTGTTGAGAATGAGGAAGAAGAAGGCTCGGCTGAGCCCTGTAATTTGCGAATTTTCGATGGCTTCCGACGGCCGCCGACGGCCCGTCGAACGCCGTCGAAAAAGAGCGGTCGGAAGCTTTCGCTCCTTGTTGTCGGAATAAAAGCCTTTTTTAATAGTGGCTCGGATTCTGCGTGGAGGGAATGGTCCAGAAGAATACTAGTTGTAGAGCCGTATTACGACATGATTAAGTCATGGACTAGTTGGCATGGGGAGTTTGTTGTACAATGGCGCTTTACCTTAGTAGCATGAAGTACAAATTGTGATTGTGGTGTAGTGGCGCTTTTGTCAACCGAACATTGCAGTTGTCAAAATGTTGTTTTTGTCATAGGAATAATATTAGGTTATTGCCTCTTTTTGCAGAAGCGACCACGAGCTTTTGCTAAAAGCCTTCTTACTTATGAAGAAACGAGGTGGACGTAGGAGTTGGCTGGTAAGAAATCTTAACGAACATGGATAGTTATGGACATGACCTAGAAGATTTGGGAGTTAGTCTTCCACGATTTATTGGGAGGCGACGGATAGGATGAGGAGATGCTTTTGGAGGAGTCCGAAGGTGCTGCCCGCGAGGCTCGAGTCCACCATTCTTCTTGGGGTAATGCTGAATAAGGTGATGGGATAGATGGGCCTTGTGGATGAGGATTTATTTGATGAATAAGCGTTGGACTGGAAGATATCTTGGTTGACATATATGTTATGCGATACTTTGCTATTGGGTTTTGGACATGATGGGAACGTTTATGCTTTTGTGAGAGAAAAAACAACAATAAGATATTCCTAGAAAATAGTGAGTGGGTAATGATAGTTGTGATATTTTAAAATTTAATAAGCTATATGAAACATGTGTTTGAAAAATATCATGCTTTTTCGATAAATATTTTGCATCAATCTAAATAATTTAATATTAAATTAACCAAACAAATAATTAGTTAAATAATTTACTACTGATGACCAAATCAAACCCAAATACCATGATATTTTTTATTTAAGGTTTATAGGCAGTGAATTTTATAGTTTTAATTAAAAATTCTAAATGCAAAGCATTTCAAAATCATTATCTTATGATGATCACAATGTTTAGAACCCAATTTACTCGAAAGAGAACTCAAATTTAACTCCACTATAATATTTTATAAGTTAATAAACTCTACTCACTTAAGTATTCTACACAACAAGTGGTACATTTAAACAATAAAATCATATCGAATGTCCCACGGCACTCGTTACTACTAAACTATTTAATTACATTCCTTGTTTCATAGAAAGAATAATTTGCATGAAAGCGGTAATTCAAAAGTTAATAGAATTGTTGCTTGGAGCTTACAGGCTCCAGGCAGCAGCAACAGTCGACCGTCATGTTCCATCGGTCAACCGCCTTTTTTTCTCTAAATGCTAACAATTAATTCAATGTACAACAAAATTGAAATGCAAAATTTGGTAGAATCTAACGGCCACGTACTACTGATCAAAGAGGCAAAGAGAGGAGGAAAAAAAACATGCTGGATAAGGAATTCTCACTGCATAGTCCATGCATGAACTGCATTTTATTATTTAGCTCAACTACTACATAAAGGAAAATGAGATTCGTCTTCAAAGTTTAATACGTAAACAGTGATACATCTCCAAAACTGTAGCTTGTGGATTAGTTTTAGCAGATTAAAAAAAATGTACAAATTTGCCAACCACGACCATCAGGGTATGAATATAGATGTTGAAATCTCATCAGGTTATGAATATAGATGTTGGAATCTCAAACAACAGACAAACATAGTAGCACTCGAAGCTTTGGAAAAAATAAAAAATAAAATCACCAGAAACTCTTAAGGTATTTCTATGTTTCATTCATTTGAAGCACACTATCCAACAGTTCATAAATGCATAGAACATAGAAAATTTTGTCTTAAATATCAGCTTTGCAGGAAACATTCCAAGCTCCATGGATTTCAGCTCTAAGCTTCAAGGATTCCAGCTCTCAAACTCAAGGACATGAAAAGCAAATGTTCTATAAGACCTCTAGTTGTCTGCACCTTCAAAGGAGCAAGCTTGCATCCCTAAAAAAGACTGCTCCTATGGTGAATCCTGCTACGGAATTTGAAATGTTCGGGTTGATCATTGAATCTCTTTGACATCATCACTGTTTACTTTCACACAGATTCATCATCAGTGCTTTTCTTTTATAGAGAATCAAGTAGTGTTTGTTAGTTCAGTTTACGGTTATTTATTGATACTGATTCCAACACATGAACTTACTAAAAAATAATTTGATTTTATACTTGATGACAAAAATGCAGGCATTTATTTTTGAAACTATTTTGGTTATAAAAACGTAACAGAATGTCTCGAAGGATGTTAAATACTCCTACTACACACCTGAGCCGACATTGAACAACTGCAATAATAGTAAGCTGAATTCAATTAAGAAGTGCGATGTGTCTAAATATGTAGTCAAACTATTTTTATTTAACTATGCTCAAGATCAAAACTTAAAATAATGAATCTTTTTACCATAGCAGCAAGCACAAAGAGTACGCATAGTGAGTTTAACAAAATCAACATCCCAACTTTTGAGTGCATCATCTTTAGCCTCAGAAAATGCTGCAGCTTTGACGTGCTTTTTTCAACGGACAACGCGAATTCGCATTGGTTGCATTTGCTTCTCTCACAGAAATAACACCCAAGTTAAAGAAATATTAGATGATTTAACTTACGTAAAAAGATGAGAAATGAAAAAAAATACACTGAAGTAACATATACCAGCATTTGAGAGATTAGTATTGCTTGGAACATTCAGATCCAACGGACTGAGCAAATTCACGTTGGTCGCATTCGCTTCTTTCTCAAAAATAACAAGATATGATGATTTGATTTACAAAAGAAAGGAAAAAATAGAGAGATGAAAAATGAAAACAAATACAGTCAAGTAAAACATTTTGTATTGCTTGGAACATTTAGATCTAGCTGAACAAGTGAATTCATGTCAGAGACAAGTGCGTAGAAATGACACCAAAATATAATTAGTTTGATATAAGAGTATGGTTTTACTGAAATGAAACAAATAGAATCATGCAAGCAATACCAGCATTCATGGGACGAGTAAAATAACCCCCTCCAGCTCCATATCCCTTATAGTATACAGAAGATAATGTAGTTATTTTTAGTTGCATAAAGAAATATGCCACAAACGAACTATATACGTGCAATGTCATTAGCAAAATATGCTACTCTTCTTTGAAGCCACCCAGTACATTCTTCTATTTACTACATGTGTTTGGCTGCCAGCAGCAAAGAAAATTGGTGGTTACAATTTTGATTTATAGTAATATCATGATGATTCAGCAGTAGATTGGAAATTTAGGATCTAAAGCAACATTACAAGCACAACCTTGCAAATAGGAAAGCGGTTAGATGGGTGCACAGTTTTCCTCAATCATGTGCAGTTTTCCAAAAAAAAAGCCCATACAACCGATTAAATTAATGTATGTGCTATTTTTATTTAACAGACATCTCCATGTCACTTTTTAACATTATTTACTTGAGATAAATTAACCAAATTAAGCAACTATGCATCAATGGGGATATAAATCTTTGTCAGTTTTATTTTTATTGAAAATTTCAAAGGTGCTATCAAATAATATAAAACTGCAATATCTTATTGGCTGACTATATTATTATTGTCATAACCTATCATAATTTACAAACTGACAAACAAACTAATTACTAATGTAAAAATGTAAAAGAAACCACAAAAAACACTCACCTAGATAGGAGCAGCTCCAGATATGTCATATAATGTAAAGATCCCGGACTCGGCCTTCGAAAATCGACACCCGTACTTCACTTGTACTCAAATGTTGTAGATTCAAACGCCGAATCTGGCTCCCCGGAGCTTATAACACAGTAAGTATAACAACACAGCGAAATAAAGAAATGGATAATATCATATACAACTCCAATGAATACAATATCCAGAATGATATACAACAATGATATCAATATGATATAGCAATATCAGAGATATGATACAATGCTACAACGGAAATAACAACAATGGAAGAGATCACTCCAAATGATCTACAAAAGAGAATGACTCCAACAACTCCAACATCAGCTCGAACTACCATCACGTTGCACCAAGAGAAGCAAGTGCAGTCGTCCACTCCGATGAAGTGAACTAGCTCCAGATAATCTACTAAACCTGACTATCCGAAAAACCCAACTCTAGACTGCCCGTGTGGAAAAATGTGGGCACCCAGAGTTTAGGAAGGGAATAATAAACTCCGAGTCAGTCATGGGACTGGTGTGAGTAACAAAAACAGTTTATCTTTAAACAAACAACAAGGAATTTTAAACATTGAAATCCGCAATGCTTTTTGAAAATTGAAACTACCATAAGACCTCCTGCCACACACACAATGCAAACGCAGAATTGGAGGAGATTTCTTCTTATGATAGTCAAACATGCTTACTACGCAAAATCATTGGATTATTATTATTAGTGCATAGTGGAAAACATTTCGAAAGTATAATATTAATCTTAGCCAGCATAGGCATTCCGCACTTATGCCTACTATAGCTACTATGTTCAATAGCATGTTACCGCCACATTCCATAGCAGGTTATACAACTAAAACCGTACAAGGCTCGTATGTTTCTTTGGATTTCCAACAAATGGTCAGGCTAAGGAACTTCCTACTGTCAATGGGTACGCCTCTGGACGGACGTCTCGAGAACCTACCCGGATCTCTGCCAACACAAGGCCGGGTTACCTCTGTCACTAGGCAACTACTACTCGAGTATGCCACCCCCCGGTCCTTTGGGACCTTTATCCGAGGCCTCGATCACATAGCAAAAATCACACAGTAAATGAGATTGGAGTAACCACATAGGTAAATATCTGGGCTCCATACCATAATATCACCCTTTTCCAGAAGGAAATGACATGCCCTAAAGGGAGCGACCCTCATAACCTTGCTGCATCTTTCCTGTTTCGACCATTTCCGGTTTGTGAGGTCCGATGAGGTCTCGTCCACAAAGTTACACTTTTTCACAAAGCCATGCTTTGATCAACAAATGATCAGCAAATGACCATTAACACACAGCAACACTCAGCATGCCACACTACCAAATTGGGAGTATATCACTGATAACCTTCAACTACATAACCTCTGAGCTCGTACGTCTCAGAGAAGGGTGTTAAGCTAAGAGAATAAATTCTCCGCCACCAAACAGAAATGTATTTGAAAGAAATCAGCTTTATATCTCAAAGTGTAGCGTCAGACATACAACCATACAAGTCTGTTCCGAGTTCGAACAGAATCGATGGCACTTCCAAAGAAGCCCTTGCAATCCGGGTATTCACAATCCCGATCGAACTTCCCATCACTTAGGGAATCTCTATACCGGGCACTACCCAATGCAGAGACAATCGATAGGTTATCCTATCATTCTCGCAAATACCCGGTCTTCAACACCGGTCTTCAAATGCTATCCATTCACGGCGTATCACTATTCGGAATGGGTTATATGACACAAAGTCCTCTCCCGGCTAAACCGAATAGTGAGCGCAATATTTGAAAACATATGGATATTGGAATTTCAATTAAGTCACGACTTATTATCCAAAACTTTCCTTTCGAATGGTTTAAACAAATCACCATTTTAATCTTTTATAAAAAGATTCATCTCATAAAGTTCACCCAGTTTCACAAAGATCTATTCATAGATTTCCAAATCGATTTCCATTTCAATTGGATTAACTCATTAAATCTTTAAATCAAGATTTAACTTATAGCTTTCAAAAAGAATTCACTCATAACTTGGAAAACCATTTTTCAATTCAAACTTGAAATTCCTTTAACTTAAATTGGAATTCCATTTCTTATATGAAAGCTTTTATTCTTTTGAAAACAAATAGTTTTTCATTTCGGAAAAATCCGATTCATTTATACGAGTTAAAGTCCTTGGGTTAAATTCAAATTCTCAGAACCATACCTTTTAAAATGGTTTAAACACATATAAACATATTTATAACATCTTTAACCATAATTTCCAATCATAGAATTTAATTCCAAATTTTGAATTCAAATTTAAATTAAATTATTTAAATTGAAAAACTTTACCAAGTTATTCAAAATAAATTTTATCTTAAAAACTTCTTCTCAAAAGCTTTAACATTTAACCCAAATCCATTTCCAAAATCAATTGAAATTAAAATTTCAATTTCAAAAATATTAAAATTAAATCATCTGTGACTTAACCGATTTCCTCGTGAAATCCATATTTGTGGGTGTAAAAGTGTAGTCCAGGGGTTTCACATAGTAGTGCAACATCATTCAATCATCACAGATCAGAATACAAAAATATAGTTGATAAGCGGTATAACTATAACGCGTATCTTTCATTTTCAGATTACAGATCATAGATATATAAGTCACAGATAATAATTTACATTCATCCCAGATAAATAAACTACGGTACAGATGACACACAAATTAGAATATATCACACAGCATCACAAATCAGGGAATATCAACAATTCAACCATTCAGTCAAGTCCAAACATTCACAGATAAACTTATTAATCCATTGATTAATTTAAATTAGATGTATTAATTATTAATCCGGGTTAATTATCATAAGTTAATTACAAATTATTTGAAATAATTTCCCTTTCATCATTTATTAGTTAACCTTTAATTATTAACTAATCAATCTTAATTAATGAATCAATTAACCTTTAATTATTTAATTTATCTTAACAAATCACAATTATTAATTAATCCTTTAATTAATAAATCTTAATTAACCCATTGATTAATAACAAATATTTATATCCAAATTACTGATTATCATTCAATTAATCACATCCGGTAATTATCTATTAATTACTTTTCTAAGTGATTATATTTCCAAAATTTTCAAGTGATTATTCTGAATTATACTTAAGCAATTTAACTTGAACTAATCAAGTTAACTCAATTGATTACACTAAATAAATTAATTCCTTGATTACTTATATTAAGTAATTGTACTTAATGATTCCGCACATGATCATTATTAAATTAATTTATCTAAATTCATTGTTAGAATTAGTCACATTAATTAATTGTTCAAATAATCTTAGTTAATGATTTCATTAACTATTAAATTTCTTTAATCACCTTTTTAAAGAAAATTTCTTATATTAATCATTGTAATTATAAATTGATCAACCATTAAGGATTCATTCATTAATGAATTATAAATTATTAATCTTCATTACTTAAGGTAACACCTCATATTTATGATTTAATGATTATTTATAAGATGTTTGAAACATTGATTTCAAGTTTCCTTTTAAATTTCAAATTCCTCCACTACATTTAATTGCTTTTAAATTATTAAAACAAATTGAATTTAAACTTTATTTATTAACAAACTAAGTTCCAATTCAAACTTGAATCTATATTTACAATTTGCTTTAAAACTCAGTTTTAAACCTGGATTGATAAATTTTAAATTCAGTTTTCAAATTTCAAAACAGAAAACAAGTTCAGGTTTGAAAAGCCTGTAACACGTTTTCGACCCGAGATAACATTTAAAACTCTCGAGCAAAGACTCGAGACACACGAGCTTCCTCTCTGCTTCGAGTAAATCGAACGAAAAACTCAAGAAACTTGGATTTTTCTCGAATCCTCAAACAATGCTGAAACGACGTGCATGTGTGCACGGTGCACACCTCTCCGACCACCTCTGGCCATCTTCCCGACCATCGACAGATCACTAACGACCCCAACTAACCCTCGACTTCCCACGTCGACAAATTCCCTAGCATAACGAAAACGCACCCCAACAACCAAAGCCTGGAACTCACCTCCATCGGAAATCACCCTCTCGCCGTCGATCTCAACCACGAGATCCCTCGCCGTCCCTACCAGAGAATCCCCTCGACCTCCAGCACTGATTCCCTCCATCGCGAACTATTCCGATCCACCACAATTATCGTACGAATCCCATCAACATCGACATCACATCTGAGCACAAAAACCCTACTTCTTCCTTCTCCGGCCACCACGGCCAATAGAAAAATCAATCGCTATTTTTCCCGTGACCTCTGACACCCCGGCCACCACTATGCCAAACCACGAGCTCCAGTTCACCGCCGATCGCCGGAAATTGATCAAAATGTCATTTACGTTCGTCCCTAAAATGCTCCTAAACCCCACCTTTAAAAATTATGAATCTTACTTTAAAAATCATATTAAAGTATAATAATTCCATTTATATGCCTGAATTCATAAATTATGGAGTTCGAATTTTGCTTATTTACAGTTAACTCTGTTGTCTTGCTTTCCAGAGAAGGTTAAACATTGTTTTAACTTATATAAAATTTTAAAACTTAGTATATGCTTGAATAAACAATCTTTGTTTTAAATTTAAGCCCAAGCATCAAGTAGATCGAATGGAAATGATTTTTAAAATCAAAACTTTGTTCTAGAGTTCTAGGAAATGAGCCTGTAAAATATTTCCAAATTCCATTTATATTCAGAGAATCCATGCATATCTAACAAATTTATTCACAGAGATATGTATATGTAAACAACAGATTTATACCTTTAAAAGTTAAGAAAAATATGTTACTCACCTTGGTTTGCAGAAGAAAACATAGCTGCTTTTCATTTGAACCAAGCTTTGAACTTCCAGTTGAAATCTTCTTATTTATATTGATTTGTATTGTAATTTTGTTTGAGTTTTGAAGAAAATACTTGCTTCAGATTTTCTTAGTCTCTGGTAGACGAAATGAGATAAGGAAGTTGATATGTAGAAATTGGGTTATAGGGTGATGATTTTTTTTTATACAGGTTGATATAATTAATTTGTACAAGTGATATACGAGTTTGTACAAGAATAGGCAGAGATATTTTCTTCTATTTGGGGCTGGGATATACTTGTTTGGGGGCTGCATTAATGGCTTGTACCATTTTATTTTTCTTTCTTTTCAGCTATACAAAATATGAAGATATTGTTGGCTTCCTATGCAAGCTTCCACACTTATACATATTTTGTTTTTCAAGTCTGGTTTCATTCATTTGCATATGTATTTGTTCTCTTTCTTGCTTGAATGTTTATACCTTTGTTTCATTTTTTTCCTTTTCCAAGTGTGCATGTTTTGTTTCTTTTTCTTTTGTTCTATTTCTTTATAACCTCACTTTATAACATAAACAATCCCTATTTTTAATTTATGTTACTAGATCTAAATTTTAGTGTCACTTTATTTATATAATTTTATCTAATTTATCTTGTACACATCAACTTCTATTTTATTTTTAAGATTTAAATCCAAATCCAATGTGTGTGTGTGTGTGTGTGTGTATATATATATATAAATTCAAATTTACTCATATATATATATCCATACACATATATATACAATATTTAAATTTTAAATAATCTAACATAGAATTGATTTGAACTCGGGGAAACTCGCTTAAATTTACAATTAATTTTACAATTTAAATTCAAAAATTCAATTAATTATCAATTTAAATTTAATTAAAATCCGGCGTCGTTACATATAACCTATGTTTAACTTCCTCCTCCTCTCCAACACTAAACTCTTAGTAGGTGCTCCAGTCTCCCTCCGCTACTTCTTCTTCCCTATCTCAACGCCCTCAATTTTGTTCAACATAAGCAAATCCACATTGTTCAAATAAGCAAGTATGCATGGTTCAACATAAGCAGAAGTCCACAACCAATCAACTGAATTACCGATCTCTTAATCATTATTGCTTGAGTGACGTGCTTCTCTTTGGCTTCTTTCTAGGACATCCTACAAGCTCATTTACTGAATTTTGAGGTACTCCAAACTCGTTTTGTGTAGAGGATTAAGAATTTATAGGTTCATTTTGTATCATGAGGGATTGAGATTGTAACGACCTGTATTTTTAACACTTTAAAAATACGAATTAAAATAAAAATTTTGGATAAAAATCCGAAGGAAATAAAATTTTGTGTTGTTAAATGTGAATTACAAGTTAAAACACAAAACTGAATTCTGAAATAACTTATGTGTAAATTAAATATGGATGTTAACTTGTATTGAATGTAAATAATGAATTGAATTTGATTGTAAACCAAATTGGTTGTGATTGTAAACAAAGAATAAATAAAATGGTAGATTTAATAGTGGAAGTTTATGTTATTGAAACTAATATAAATAAATGTAACTTAATATTACAATTGATTGAAATCAGATAATAACTGAAACTATAATTTGATAAAGATGTTAACTTGTAATTGAACGTAAGAATGATTTAAATTTGAGTGTAACAAGTAATTGAAACGAATTGAATTTGATTGTAAACAACAAAATAAATAAAATGTTACATTTAATATTGAAGTTATAATATTGAAATCAACGTAAATGAATGTAATTTAATATTACTGTGAATTTAAATAAGATGATAGCTGAAGAAAATGAAAGTAAATGAATTATAAACTATTGATAATAATGTATAAGTAAATGGTTGATTCAATAATGAAAGTGTAAATCGAAATAAAAGAATTCAATTGGAATTAAATAACTTGAATTTGAATTACAATATAATTGAACGCTGAATCTAATGTAATCTTTTATACTGGATTTATAATGGAAAACTGCATTGTAAAAGATTGTTAATTACTGTGAAATTAAAAATGAAATTTGTGAACAATTGAAATTTGATTTAAAAGTTAATAATTTAAAATTGGGAATTTTATATTGAAATTAGACTGTAGAAATAGCCATTTTTACAACTGTCTCGGATTTCGATGAAACTAGTTTCATTGGATCCGTAACAGTGAATTATTGTAAGGTTTCAATTTTCGTAGCAATCGGACTTGTCGTTTGGTCGTGCGAGGTTGAAACGCGTAGAAATTTAACGTCGTTAATTAAAATAATCGACTTCAAAAAGCTATCTTCCACATACGATTGAATTAGGCCTTGGGACTAGTTCCATTGCGTCCGGAACGGGGGTAAAACCTTATAAACGCCTGGCGGCACGTCTCGATTGGAGTTCGGACGACTTTGGACCTACCTATATAAATACACACACAAACTAAGACAGTTTTACTGTCATTTTAATCCAGAAACCCTAATCTATCTCATGGCCGCCACCTATTCAATGGCTAGAATCGCTCGAACTTCTTTCCTCAATATCTCTCAATCCGTTCAACGAAATCAAAAAATTCCAAAAGAAAAGTTGTAGATCTCGGCGAGCTCTTCAAATCCATACGGTTGATCTATGCTTTTACGTTACGGATTCGCCCAGATCTGACTTGAAAGCGTGTACGGTTTTTCTTGGTTTGCGTGCAAACGGCGGCGACTGGTGATGCGAAACTTCTGGCGTTGGTGGCTCTCCTGGAGGCGCACGTGATGGTGAGGTCGGCCGGCCTCTGATGGCTGTAGGCGAGGAGGAAACGGTGGTCAAAATTTCGGCCAAACGTGAGATTGGGTTTCGGTGGTTATATGCGTTAGTTACTGTGTGTTCTGGAGAAGATGACTTGTTTGAGTGACGTGGCAAGATGGGTATGAATGTGTTCTCTTTTGTTTTTTTTATTGAAATTCAATCGCAAATTTTCGCTACATATTTCACATACGAACTCCGTTTTATGCGCGGTTTCTTTTGTTAGGATCGTATTGAAATTCCGGACTTGATGACACTAGTTTGGTTGGATTCCGAGACTGTAAAATTTTGGGCCTTATTAACGGGCTTTGAATTAAAGGTGAGTGTTTATACGCTCACAATTGACTAAAATAATTTCTTGTTAGTTAAATTTATATTCTGAAGTGATATGAAATTTATTGGCTGTTGTTTGGTATGTTTAATTATCATCTGTATTGATATATGAATTAATTGATAGAATTTAAATTGACCGTTAAAATAAATTTAAATTGGCAGTATATTACTCGATATTGATAATTATGAAATTGTTGTGAATGTTATTGGCTTTATGGTTGATTGGTTATGATGGATGCTATTGGTCGATATTCGTTGTTTATTTATTTTGATATATCGTGCTATCATCATGTATATTATTTATTGCATATAAAACTATAAACTGAATCATTTCGAATAATTTAAGGAATAGGTTGAAATGATATACCTATGACATCTATTTGGATTGAAATGATATATATCCATCCTTGAAATTAAAATTGAAATAATTATCCACTTGGCCGTAGGTTAGAAAATTATATACGGACACTGGGTTGGTTAAATTAAATGATTTTAAAAGTTGTCTTGAAATTATTTAAATGAATTTATTTTAAGAATAAAATCCAATTTATGGAAATTGAATTATTTTGAATTGAAGCTCGAGATGTTGGAATTTAAACTTGGTAAATGAAATTGTTTAATTATTCGAAGTTTAGATTTTTAAGTAAAAATTTTGAAATACGGCGTAAATTTTCGAAAGTTGATTTGTTTTAAAAGATTGGACTTTTAATCGAACTCTGAATATTTCTAAGAAAATTTATATGAAATGATATTTCAAGTTTGAGTTTGGAATTGAAAATTAATTTGAAATTGAGATTTAATTAATTTGGAATTTAATTGAAATTCAAAGAAATTTGCGAATTGGACTGAATTGAAACTATTGAATTAAATTTGAAGATAAAATTGATTTGAATCGGATTTGAACTGAAATTGATTTGGAATATAATACTTAAATGAATTCTTGAAATCCGAATATTAATCTAAGTTTATTGAATTGGAATTGTTCCAGAAATTAAGTAAACTACTTAATACAGATGTTTAATTTGAAGAATATTCTAATTTGAGTACGAAATGGTTTTAAAGCGAATCTTATATTCTTATATAAATATATGAACTATTTTGAAATGCGAAATATTTAAAGTTTCGAAATATATCGGAAGTGAAATTGTTTATTTTGTGGTTCAAATATGTATTTGAAATTGATAATTTGAAATGGTTTATTGAGAAGCTGAATCGAGTTGAAATTGATGATTTGAAATTTGATTAAATTTTGGAATTCGAGTTTATGTGAATCGATTTGTGAAATTTGAGGAAGCTATATTTTATATAAAGTGTTTTGATTTCCAAAGTGTTTTGATTTTAAAAGACTTATGATTTCGAAAGCGGTATAACATTGGAAAGTGATACGATTTTGGTAATGGATTTATTTAAAGTGAAATGTTTATATTTAAATCTTGAATTTAAATACGAATTGGGTTAAATGAAGTTGCAACCTAAATTGAAATTCGAAATTATTTTGAAATCGAAATGAGATATTGAGGCGGAAAATGATTTTGAAATCGAAATGAGATATTGAGGCGAAAAATGATTTGAAACGGAATCTTACATCTTGAATAGATATGATGATATTTGAAATGGATTTGATTTGAAGCGAATATGATATTTTGATATCAATTATGGATTGATTTTGAAAATGTAAAAGAGCCATCGGTGTAATAATTACGTAGTTATTGAAGAGCCCGGGATCGGATATGGACATACTCTCTGTCGATACCGAAAACCACTTTAATAACTATTATACGCGGAGTGTTGATCCAGAATGAAGTGGATGGTTTGATGAACGCGTTGACTGAAGAAAGAGAACGATATTGGATGACCCCTAACATGACTAAAACAGGAGCCGCGTCGGGCCATTGAGGTTCGCCACCTCTAGCGGACACACTTCTTCGTTACCATGTCTATTGCTTTTGTGATTCGATTTGGGTGCACCCCTCGATTATGGGAGTGTTGTTTCGCGGTGTTGAGGTAGTAGCTGCTATGCCCAACATCAGTCCGGATCACGCAACTACTAGTATCCTAGTTGGTATCGCCTCATGTACCTTGTCATACTGATTATCCTATTCGCGACCACTACGTTTTGGTTTGTACCTTTAGTATATGGATTGCCCTCTGGTGACTTCCGATTTTGGGGAAACTACGGTCTTGTATATACTCTTGGGAATAAAAATGCGATAAGTGTGGAATGGGCCATGGCTTAATGCTAGTTTGATATTTTACTTTATGATAGACATTATTGTATATAGCGTATTCTATTACATAGTAGATAGTTTAACGGATCCTTAGGACATGGAAATCCCGAACATCTCTTAAGTTAATGCACGCACGTTAAACACTGGATAGGAGGTGTCTAAAACCCGTAAACATCTCTGACGCCGTCACACTCATATTTACTTATTCGATTTAACCTACATGAGATATTTTAGTCCCGACTCGAGCGTTTTGTCTTTTCATTACGCTCGGGTCAGCCTGAGCATTTCAGATTAGGTTGAAGATATATTCTGGAGGACGAAGACGGAGTTTGGTATTACATCATTTGTATTCTACTACTGTATTATTTTTTTTCCGCTGCATTATTGTATTATCTCTGATATGTATGTAAGTCTGCTTTATGATGTATAATAATAATCAAATTTATTTATTTAACAGCTTCATGAACTGTTATTTTATTATTATATCTTGTTCCTTCCGCTGCGAGATTCTGAGTTTGTTTCTGTTCTTTCTTTTCTTTTCTTATTTAACCCCAATAACTATCTGTATTTTGGATTGGTTGAGTCGGCATGTGTGTATGTTTTGTCGACTTGAACGGTCAAAAAATGCGGGTCGTTACAGTTGGTATCAGAGCTTTGGTTTAGATTACCTTGGCTCTAGTGGGGAATGACTCATTGAAATAGGGTTAAACCTTATGAATGGTTTTGAGTGTATATGAGAGGGCGTATTTGTAATTTTGATATAAAAATGATTTTATATTGTGTTAATTTGTTCCGTTGAGTATTTATGAATTCTGGTTGGTACTTGGGACGCCAAGGCATCGATAGGAATTTCTAAACACTCGAATAGGACAGATTGACATAATATTGTTTTGGATTATATTTTATATATAAAAGAATTATCTTGAAAATTTATAAATATTGATTGTATCGGTTGTTAGGAGATGATAATATTAGATTATCATCGTTTATTGTTGATTAGTCAATATTTCTAACTATTGACTATTGAATGATTTTAAGAAATGAAACTTGTAAATATGATTGACAATGAATATAAATGTTAAATAAAATAAAATAAAAATGAATTTAAATTAAGATGGAGAATTTAAATTCCGGTGTTTGAAAATTTATTAACAAAAATTTGAAATGTATAATATAAGTATTATATGATAGTATATTCGATTAGAAATTGTTTTCAAAGGATTTTCAAATGAAGTAAGTGTTATACTCCCCTTTTGACACTAGAGAATGATTTAGGTGATGAGTGCACGCATCATCGACGTTTATTTTCGAGAGTCCAAGTGGGGGAGATCACTTAATAGTTTTCTAAACCCTGTTTTGATTAAAAATTGTAATTTTCTAAAGTATGAAATGAAAATAAGTATATATATATATATTTCAATACTGATTACAATTCTTCTAAAAAAATATGATTTGAGATATAAAGATATTAGTATATATATATATATATATATTAAAAAAAAATGGTTTAAATCGAATCCGGAGTTGAAATTCTTAAGTTCTCTAATAAGGAATGATTTTAATTATTAAACTAAAGTAAATCTTGAATTGTTAGAAACTTATGAATTGAAAAGGGTGAAATTGAATTTAAGTGTTAAAAAAAAAATTAAATTTAAAATTGTGGAAGTAACCCTTAATTTGGAAAATATAAATTGGAAATTTATTTAATAGGTATAACACTCAAATTGAATGAAAAGAAGTTGTATATTGTTTAACTACATTCTATTTGCATAGTTATAACTTACCAAATACTTAAAAAGTTTAAAATGCTAATAAGGATAAGTAAATGAATAATATACAAGTGTGATTGCGAATAATAAAATGTGAAGATCTATTGATAGTTGTAAATATAAAGGAAATTTAAGTTGTAAAATGAATTAAATTTAAAATTTATTAAAAATAAAATTAGTAAATGGAAACTAATTTAATTTGAATAAAACTAAATGTCAATAAATTTGGAAGTGTATGAAATTAAAATTTTGACTTGAAAATGTATAATCGATTTAGTGTAGATTTTGGATGGATGTTAATGTTTGATATGCATTGATTGTTAGATGGATGGTAATTGATTAAATAGAATTCATTAGTGTAAATGGAATTGAATAAACGGAATAAAAATTTTAAATAATTAAATTCAAATTTGAAGCAAAGTGGAATTAAATATAATTGAATTCAAATTAAATTGAAGCAAATTGACTTGAATTTAAATTATGAATGAAACAAACTTGAATAAATCAGAAACAAATCGAATGTAAACTTATTTCATGGATAAATAAGAAAATAAACGACTTTGTGTTTATGATTATTTCTTTGAAAATTTGAAGTTTGATGGTTTGTACTTTGAAATAACAAAAGCAAAAATTTTGGAAAAATCCAAAATTGTCCAATATATGCTGAAACGAAAACCACCATAACTTTTAAATGGCTGGACAAAATTCGATGATTATAGACTTTTTGGAAAGCTTAGAAACTATAGCATGACTTTTGTTTAGAGTGTCTTGAGAAATTCTTTCATTTACTTAGTTAAAATTTGAATCTTCTCGCTGGCCTGTGTAAAAAGGAAGCAAAATCAGTAGCATATACCCTTAGTATTTTCACCATAACTTTTTACTGGTTTATCGGATTTTGACTATCTTTCCCTTTCTAGAAAGCTTAGAACTTAAGCTAAAACTTTTGTTTTAAATGTTTTGTATTTTTCTGTCATTTAGAGGGTCGAAAACGTGAGTGAACGTCACTGACCTGTGCAATTCATTGCCCAGGCTGAGGCGTATCCATTCAGTAAAACGACCGTAACTTTTGAACGAATGGTCATAATTTAATGATTTTGGACATTCCGGAAAGCCTGAAACGAATGCAACAACATTTGTTTAGATTCCATTTTAAAATTTTATCGTTTAGGAAACCAAAAACTGGGATATGTTCGCTGTCCTGAATTTAGAATCTCGATTTTGAAGTTAAAATATGTTATATAAATGTTGTATATGCTAAGTATATCAATCTACCTTTATATGCTTGGTTATCATTGTTTGTTGAGTATTTTAGTAGGTGACAAAGGGGTTGCGCTTCGCTTGTGGAGCTCGCTTCTGCGCTAAATGCAAAATGTAAGTTAAAATGCTAATAAACACTTAATAAAAGGTACGTTCTCGGATTACAGTTTATGTTGTGGTATATTATTGTGTTCCCCATGTTTTGGGATGCCTCATTCTTGTAATGAGATGTATATCATGCAATTATTACCACTGTGAAATTTTTCGGTCCTAGCCGTGCAAAGGAGGTGCTGCCGAAATTTTTCAAAAATCCGGGAGTTAGAAAATTTTGAGATTTTAAAAAAATCCTATAACTGAAATTTGCAAATAAGTCAAATATTTTGAATGAATTATATCTAAATGATGGTTTCTTCTTCTCCGTTTCTTTTCGAGGACGAAAAGTTTTAAGTGGGGGAGAATGTAACGACCTGTATTTTTAACACTTTAAAAATACGAATTAAAATAAAAATTTTGGATAAAAATCCGAAGGAAATAAAATTTTGTGTTGTTAAATGTGAATTACAAGTTAAAACACAAAACTGAATTCTGAAATAACTTATGTGTAAATTAAATATGGATGTTAACTTGTATTGAATGTAAATAATGAATTGAATTTGATTGTAAACCAAATTGGTTGTGATTGTAAACAAAGAATAAATAAAATGGTAGATTTAATAGTGGAAGTTTATGTTATTGAAACTAATATAAATAAATGTAACTTAATATTACAGTTGATTGAAATCAGATAATAACTGAAACTATAATTTGATAAAGATGTTAACTTGTAATTGAACGTAAGAATGATTTAAATTTGAGTGTAACAAGTAATTGAAACAAATTGAATTTGATTGTAAACAACGAAATAAATAAAATATTACATTTAATATTGAAGTTATAATATTGAAATCAACGTAAATGAATGTAATTTAATATTACTGTGAATTTAAATAAGATGATAGCTGAAGAAAATGAAAGTAAATGAATTATAAACTATTGATAATAATGTATAAGTAAATGGTTGATTCAATAATGAAAGTGTAAATCGAAATAAAAGAATTCAATTGGAATTAAATAACTTGAATTTGAATTACAATATAATTGAACGCTGAATCTAATGTAATCTTTTATACTGGATTTATAATGGAAAACTGCATTGTAAAATATTGTTAATTACTGTGAAATTAAAAATGAAATTTGTGAACAATTGAAATTTGATTTAAAAGTTAATAATTTAAAATTGGGAATTTTATATTGAAATTAGACTGTAGGAATAGCCATTTTTACAAATATCTCGGATTTCGACGAAACTAGTTTCATTGGATCCGTAACAGTGAATTATTGTAAGGTTTCAATTTTCTTAGCAATCGGACTTGTCGTTTGGTCGTGCGAGCTTGAAACGCGTAGAAATTTAACGTCGTTAATTAAAATAATCGATTTCAAAAAGCTATCTTCCACATACGATTGAATTAGGCCTTGGGACTAGTTCCATTGCGTCCGGAACGGGGGTAAAACCTTATAAACGCCTAGCGGCACGTCTCGATTGGAGTTCGGACGACTTTGGACCTACCTATATAAATACACACACAAACCAAGACAGTTTTACTGTCATTTTAATCCAGAAACCCTAATTCTATCTCATGGCCGCCACCTATTCAATGGCCAGAATTGTTCGAACTTCTTTCCTTAATATCTCTCAATCCGTTCAACGAAATCAAAAAATTCCAAAAGCAAAGTTGTAGATCTCGGCGAGCTCTTCAAATCCATACGGTTGATCTATGCTTTTACGTTACGGATTCGCCCAGATCTGACTTGGAAGCGTGTACGGTTTTTCTTGGTTTGCGTGCAAACGGCGGCGACTGGTGATGCGAAACTTCTGGCGTTGGTGGCTCTCCTGGAGGCGCACGTGATGGTGAGGTCGGCCGGTCTCTGATGGCTGTAGGCGAGGAGGAAACGGTGGTCAAAGTTTCGGTCAAACGTGAGATTGAATTTCGGTGGTTATGTGCGTTAGTTACTGTGCGTTCTGGAGAAGATGACTTGTTTGAGTGACGTGGCAAGATGGGTATGAATGTGTTCTCTTTTGTTTTTTTTTATTGAAATTCAATCGCAAATTTTCGCTACATATTTCACATACGAACTCCGTTTTATGCGCGGTTTCTTTTGTTAGGATCGTATTGAAATTCCGGACTTGATGACACTAGTTTGGTTGGATTCTGAGACTGTGAAATTTTGGGCCTTATTAACGGGCTTTGAATCAAAGGTGAGTGTTTATACGCTCACAATTGACTAAAATAATTTCTTGTTAGTTAAATTTATATTCTGAAGTGATATGAAATTTATTGGCTGTTGTTTGGTAGGGTTAATTATCATCTGTATTGATATATGAATTAATTGATAGAATTTAAATTGACCGTTAAAATAAATTTAAATTGGCAGTATATTACTCGATATTGATAATTATGAAATTGTTGTGAATGTTATTGGCTTTATGGTTGATTGGTTGTGATGGATGTTATTGGTCGATATTCGTTGTTTATTTATTTTGATATATCATGCTATCATCATGTATATTATTTATTGCATATAAAACTATAAACTGAATCATTTCGAATAAATTAAGGAATAGGTTGAAATGATATACCTATGACATCTATTTGGATTGAAATGATATATATCCATCCTTGAAATTAAAATTGAAATAATTATCCACTTGGCCGTAGGTTAGAAAATTATATACGGACACCGGGTTGGTTAAATTAAATGATTTTAAAAGTTGTCTTAAAATTATTTAACTGAATTGATTTTAAGAATAAAATCCAATTTATGGAAATTGAATTATTTTGAATTGAAGCTCGAATTGTTGGAATTTAAACTTGGTAAATGAAATTGTTTAATTATTCGAAGTTTAGATTTTTAAGTAAAAATTTTGAAATACGGCGTAAATTTTCGAAAGTTGATTTGTTTTAAAAGATTGGACTTTTAATTGAACTCTGAATATTTCTAAGAAAATTTATATGAAATTATATTTCAAGTTTGAGTTTGGAATTGAAAATTAATTTGAAATTGAGATTTAATTAATTTGGAATTTAATTAAAATTCAAAGAAATTTGCGAATTGGGCTGAATTGAAACTATTGAATTAAATTTGAAGATAAAATTGATTTGAATCAGATTTGAACTGAAATTGATTTGGAATATAATACTTAAATGAATTCTTGAAATCCGAATATTAATCTAAGTTTATTGAATTGGAATTGTTCCAGAAATTAAGTAAACTACTTAATACAGATGTTTAATTTGAAGAATATTCTAATTTGAGTACGAAATGGTTTTAAAGTGAATCTTATATTCTTATATAAATATATGAACTATTTTGAAATGCGAAATATTTAAAGTTTCGAAATATATCGGAAGTGAAATTGTTTATTTTGTGGTTCAAATATGTATTTGAAATTGATAATTTGAAATGGTTTAATGAGAAGCTGAATCAAGTTGAAATTGATGATTTGAAATTTGATTAAATTTTAATTTTGGAATTCGAGTTTATGTGAATCGATTTGTGAAATTTGAGGAAGCTATATTTTATATAGTGTTTTGATTTCCAAAGTGTTTTGATTTTAAAAGACTTATGATTTCGAAAGCGGTATAACTTTGGAAAGTGATACGATTTTGGAAATGGATTTATTTAAAGTGAAATGTTTATATTTAAATCTTGAATTTAAATACGAATTGGGTTAAATGAAGTTGCAACCTAAATTGAAATTCGAAATGATTTTGAAATCGAAATGAGATATTGAGGCGGAAAATGATTTTGAAATCGAAATGAGATATTGAGGCGAAAAATGATTTTGAAACGGAATCTTACATCTTGAATAGATATGATGATATTTGAAATGGATTTGATTTGAAGTGAATATGATATTTTGATATCCATTATGGATTGATTTTGAAAATGTAAAAGAGCCATCGGTGTAATAATTACATAGTTATTGAAGAGCCCGGGATCAGATATGGACATACTCTCTGTCGATACCGAAAACCACTTTAATAACTATTATACGCGGAGTGTTGATCCAGAATGAAGTGGATGGTTTGATGAACGCGTTGACTGAAGAAAGAGAACGATATTGGATGACCCCTGACATGACTAAAATAGGTGACGCAGCGGATTATTCAAAACAATGTAGATCGGTGAAAATAGCAGTCGATGGATTGATGAATGCTGAATTGCCCGAGTTCGTTGATCCGAAGATACCGAACTCTAGCTATCTCGAACTCGTTGATCGCGCACGATACCGGGTTCAAAGATCTTCAATTCTTCAAGCGTTGATCAAGCGCACTTGATTCCGCGAATCGGCTTCTACAATCGTTGAATCGAGCGCACTCGATTATCCGAAAGAGGAGATAGGAGATTACACTCAACTACCAATTTGAATGAGAGCACAAAGCAATCAAAGAGAATTTTTTTCAATATTCAACAACCTTTACAAATGACTTCACTTGCCTATTTATAGGCTACAACACACCAAAACAGAAAAAGTACAAGTCTTAAGTCGGCAACCGACTTATCAACCTTGCCGACTTAACATAAGTCGCCTTATTTACACACAGTTCAAAAAGCTTAAAAAAAATACAAGTACTAAGTCGGTTCCGAGTTACAGCTTACGACCTACGACTTAACAAAGACTCCGACTTAACAAACAGACAAAAACATCAAAGAAAATACAAGTACTTAAGTCGTTGCCGACTTAAAAATGCTACGCGACTCAACTTAGTAGCGACTTAAGGAATCAACGGTCCAGCTTAACTCGGCAGCAGAAATCAACGGCAACAAGTCTTCGGCGACTTAAAACATGCGCATCTCAGATTAGTGGTTTCAAGAAATCAACGGTCCAGCTTAACTCGGCAGATCATCCAACGGCATCAGGGCTTTCGCGACTTAAAATTTCGACCGACTTAAATAAGTCGTAACTCGGTGCCGACCTATCACTTTTCTTAAGTCGGTGCCGACTTAACACTTGTGCCTTGTAACTCGGTGCCGACTCATCACCTTCCTTAAGTCGGTGCCGACTTAACACTTCACCAGTTGGCTCTGTTTTCTTTCTGCATAACTCGGTAGATAGTTCAGGCGACTTAACTAAGTCGTAACTCGGCAACAACTTATTCCCTGCTTTGTTAAGTCGTACACTTGTCAAAACTAAGTCGTTAACTCGGCAGCGGCTTAAACCTTTGCATTTTCCAACTGTTCTTCCCGTAGTCTTAGGTCGTAACCCTGCACGTTTCTTAAGTCGTAGATGACTCATAGCTTCTTCCATAAGTCGGTCACGACTTATACTTCCTTCCTTAAGTCGGTTACGACTTATGCCTTCCCCTTTGGTTGTCCAGATGAGTCGTGGACGACTCATCACCGCCTCCTTAAGTCGTAGACGACTTATACCCTGTGCTGCATCATCACTAAGTCGTATAGTACGACTTAGGCTATCTCGTGTACGACTCATGCCTTGGGCAAATAAGGCCTGTGCTGCATCATCCTCCCCATGTTGAGAGAAATTCGACCTCGAATTTGCACTTTCTTCATCCCCAACAAACTCATCCCCATGATATGGTACGAGATGCTTAACATTGAATACGTCAGACGTATACACATCATCCGGCAGCTTTAGTTTATAAGCATTTTCATTGATTCGTTTCACAACTTCCACCGGACCAATTTTCCTGGCTTTCAACTTGTTATAAGCGCTCACTGGGAAACGATCTTTTGTTAATACTGCATAAACCAAATCTCCTTCGTTAAACTCAACATTTCGTCGTTTCAAATCTGCAGCTCGTTTATATTTCTCATTTGCTTTCTCTAATCGTTCTTGAACGATTTTATGACACTCCGTCAGCCCTTCGACAAAATCAGCAGCTTTCTTAATTGTCCCCTTCGAGTGTGGTATCATCGTTAAATCTAACGGTCCCTTCGGTAAATTTGAATAAACAATCTGGAACGGACTGAACCCAGTACTTCGATTTACTGCATGATTATGGGCAAACTCTGCCTGGCATAACTTCACGTCCCAACTCTTCAGATTATCTTGCACAAGACATCTCAACAAGTTTCCCAATGATCTGTTAGCCACCTCAGTCTGTCCGTCCGTTTGCGGATGATAAGCACTACTGAACTTCAACTTCGTTCCCACCATTTTCCACAAACTCAACCAAAAATGACTCAGAAATCGAGTATCTCTATCCGACACAATAGATTCTGGCAATCCATGAAGTCGATAGATCTCCCTGAAAAACAACTGAGCAACATGAACAGCATCCGCCGTCTTCTTACAAGCAATAAAATGCGCCATTTTTGAAAATCTGTCAACCACCACATAAATGGAATCGTTACCACGCTGTGTCCTCGGTAATCCCAACACGAAGTCCATACTCACATCAACCCATGGTTTTACAGGTACGGGTAACGGCATATATAAACCAGCATTAGTCGCAGTTCCTTTCGAAACTTGACAAATATGACAACGCTCCACAAACCTCGCTACTTCTTTCCTCATCGATGGCCAAAAGTAGGATTGTGAAATTAACTGTAAGGTACGGTCTCTTCCAACATGCCCTTCTTCATGTAACTCCTTGATAATCTTCATTCTCAAACTACCCTCCGGTATGCACAATCGACTTCCTTTAAAAAGAAAACCATCTACCATCACGAAGTCATCCGTCTCTCCCTCCTTGACTTTTTCAACAAATTTTGCAAAGTAAGGATCATCAGTGAATAACTCTGGCAATATTTCAAATCCCGTCACTTCAACCTTTAGTGTAGTCAACAAATGACTCCTCCTACTCAAAGCATCAGCCACACGATTTGTCACCCCTGACTTGTGTTTCACAACAAAAGTAAACTGTTGTAGATACGCAATCCACGATGCATGTCTCGCT
Source organism: Allium fistulosum (assembly GCA_030737815.1). Taxonomy (NCBI): domain Eukaryota; kingdom Viridiplantae; phylum Streptophyta; class Magnoliopsida; order Asparagales; family Amaryllidaceae; genus Allium; species Allium fistulosum. Next base: position 700,023,784 of record CM060904.1, read on the forward strand.
GAAATCTTGTCTTGCCCTTGCAAATGCTTCAATGCTTCATGATCAGTGTAAAGAACAAACTCTTTCTGAAACAGATAGTGTCTCCAGTGCTTAATAGATTGTACAACAGCATAGAACTCCACATCATACGTACTGTATCGCATCTTCGCTCCTGACAACTTCTCACTAAAATATGCAATAGGACGCCCCTTCTGACTCAACACCCCTCCAATCCCAACCTTGGATGCATCAGTATGTAGTTCAAACACTAGCTGAAAATCAGGTAATACTAGGATTGGTGCAGACGTCAGCAATTCCTTGATCTTCCCAAAAGCACTCCCTGCTTCCTCTGTCCATGCAAACTGTTTACCTTTCATGCAATCTGTAACAGGTGCCATCACACTGCTAAAGTGTGGTATAAACCTTCGATAGAATGAAGCCAACCCGTGAAAACTACGAACTTCCGTTATCGTCTTGGGTTGCGGCCAATTTCTGATCGCCTCAACTTTACTTTGGTCAACCTGTATTCCTTTCTCTGAAACAACATACCCCAGAAATAAAACACTATGCGTCATGAACACGCATTTCTTCGTTGCAGCATAGAACTGTTCTTGTCGCAATACCATCAGCACTTCTCTAAGATGATTCAAATGTTCCTCTGAACTCCCACTGTAAATAAGAATATCGTCGAAATACACCACCACGAATTTCCCAATGAACGGTCGAAAAATTTGATTCATCACCCTCATGAAAGTACTTGGTGCATTCGATAGACCAAACGGCATTACCAGCCATTCATACAATCCTTCCCTCGTCTTGAATGCTGTCTTCCATTCATCCCCTGGTCTAATGCGAATCTGATGATAACCGCTCTTCAAGTCAATCTTAGAAAAGATAGTAGCTCCGCTTATTTGATCCAACAAGTCATCCAACCTCGGCATTGGAAATCTATATCTCACAGTGATCTTATTCAATGCTCGACTGTCAGTGCACATCCTCCACGTCCCATCCTTCTTGGGTACCAATAAAGCTGGTACAGCACAAGGACTCAGACTCTCCTGCACACGCCCCTGCTCAAGCAATTCCTCTACTTGCCTTCGCAACTCTTCATGTTCCTTCGGACTCATTCGATAATGTGGTCTGTGTGGCAATACAGCACCTGGAACAAGATCTATCTGATGTTGTATATCCCTCAACGGTGGCAACTCCGTTGGTAACTCCTTTGGAAATACATCGTCAAATTCTTTCAAGATTGGTTTAACTTCTTCAGGAATTTCAACTTCTTCACTACTCTCACGTCCAATCAACAAGAATACTTCCGGTTCTTCTTCAACTTCTTTAACAAACTCCTTCAAAGTCAATAAAGTTTTCAGCTCTTCGATTTCTTCGGACTTACTTTCTTCTTGTGATCTCTTCTTTGGAACTAATATAATCTTCGTGCCTTTAAACATAAAACTGTAGCTATTGGTCCGACCGTCATGTTGTACTGCTCGATCATACTGCCATGGTCTTCCCAATAATAAATGACAAACATCCATCTCTACTACATCACACCATATTTCATCTTTGTATTTCTTCCCAATAGAGAATGGTACACGAACTCGTCTATCCACTTTCACTTCTCCTCCTTTTCTCAACCATGCTAACTTGTATGGACTCGGATGTTTCTCTGTCTTTAATTTCAACTTCGTCACAGCTTCGGTTGAAATAATATTATCACAGCTTCCTGCGTCAATTACAAACTTACACACCTTCCCCAGAATAGTACATGTTGACTGAAAGATATTACTCCTCAACCAACTAGCTTCTTCCTGCTTCGGTGTTAAACACGATCTCCTCAGCATTAGGTTACAACCTTCGTCTCCTGACGCAATATCCTGCTCATCCTCCTCAGCTGGATTAGAACAATCTTCATCAACATCCTCATCGTCAACTTCTGCAATCATGGTTCTCTTCTTTGGTTTTGGACACTCACTGCTTTTATGACCCATTTCTTGACAATTGTAACATTTGAAACCATTGTTAACTTTCGCCTTCTCAGCCTCTTTCACCACTGGTCTACTGATAGTTTTAGAAACATTAGAACTTCCTCCAACACCCTTCGCTTGATTGTTAGAATTAGAAAACACACCACTTCCTCGTCTCCCTTGTTTTTCCCAAGCCAACGCTTTCTGATGTGCTTCTGCTACAGATCTTGGATCGAACATATTCACCATATCCTGAATCTGCATTCTCAATCCTCCAATGAACCTAGATGTCAGCTGCTCTTCTGTTTCCATAATATCGTTCCTTGCAATGAGTTGATAAAATTCATCAGCATAGTCATTCACAGACTTCGTTCCTTGTCTCAAGTTCTGCAATCTCTGATACATAAGCGATTGATAATTATAAGGTAAGAATGTCGCTTTCATCAATTTCTTCATCTTTTCCCAAGATTCAATCTTTGACTTTCCCATACGTTCACGTGTAAGCTTGGTTTGCTGCCACCATGCCAAAGCTCTACCCCTCAGCCTCGTAGCAACCAACTTCACTCTACGATGTTCTGGTACTTCTTTGAAATCAAAAATCTCCTCAACATTAGCCACCCAATCTAGAAACTCCTCCGCTTGCATACCACCCTTGAATTCAGGAATTTCTGTCTTCATCCCCGACTCCCATTTGTGATCATACTCAGAATAGTTTCTTCCTTGACCCCTTCCTTGAACACTACCACCATCATATTCTTCTTCAAAATCAGATGCATAACGATGTCGATTCTGACCACCAACATCTCTACTACCATTACGCCTTCCACCATCATCCCTTCTATCAACATTTCTCCGTTCACGATCATTCACGTTCCTCCCACGCCCTTGATCATTTTCAATACTTCGGTCTCGATTGGAATGTGGCGAGACTCTACTACCTCCATGATTAGATTCTGGTGAAACCCTTCTCCGATTTTGATTCATCTCCGTCATAAGCTTCTCTAATCGGCCAATTCCTTCATTAAGCTTCTCGCTAAAATTCTCATTGATTCTTTGCTCCATCTCATCAGCCTCTTCTCTTCGATATAAAGCTTCTACGTTTTGGTGGCGATTAGCTCTTCTTGGCGGCATACTTGAAAACTTCACAAATTCTCAAACACTTCAAATTCAAACACTTTCCGGATTTTGATCCAAAATGAAACGGATCGAAAACTTCCACTTTGTAGCAAATCGCGATGAACACGATGGACAAAGTTTCGGCCTCCAATGCAAATTTTGATCAAACAACTTCGAACAAGATGAACTCTTCTTCCTCTCGGCCACGGCTTTACACTTCAAGCACTCGGCTTCTCTTCAAACTTCAAAAGTCTTCAAATGATTAGGCTCCTAGTCTCGATCTAGCTATGATTGGCTAGAACAGGCTCTGATACCAAAAACTGACGCAGCGGATTATTCAAAACAATGTAGATCGGTGAAAATAGCAGTCGATGGATTGATGAATGCTGAATTGCCCGAGTTCGTTGATCCGAAGATACCGAACTCTAGCTATCTCGAACTCGTTGATCGCGCACGATACCGGGTTCAAAGATCTTCAATTCTTCAAGCGTTGATCAAGCGCACTTGATTCCGCGAATCGGCTTCTACAATCGTTGAATCGAGCGCACTCGATTATCCGAAAGAGGAGATAGGAGATTACACTCAACTACCAATTTGAATGAGAGCACAAAGCAATCAAAGAGAATTTTTTTCAATATTCAACAACCTTTACAAATGACTTCACTTGCCTATTTATAGGCTACAACACACCAAAACAGAAAAAGTACAAGTCTTAAGTCGGCAACCGACTTATCAACCTTGCCGACTTAACATAAGTCGCCTTATTTACACACAGTTCAAAAAGCTTAAAAAAAAATACAAGTACTAAGTCGGTTCCGAGTTACAGCTTACGACCTACGACTTAACAAAGACTCCGACTTAACAAACAGACAAAAACATCAAAGAAAATACAAGTACTTAAGTCGTTGCCGACTTAAAAATGCTACGCGACTCAACTTAGTAGCGACTTAAGGAATCAACGGTCCAGCTTAACTCGGCAGCAGAAATCAACGGCAACAAGTCTTCGGCGACTTAAAACATGCGCATCTCAGATTAGTGGTTTCAAGAAATCAACGGTCCAGCTTAACTCGGCAGATCATCCAACGGCATCAGGGCTTTCGCGACTTAAAATTTCGACCGACTTAAATAAGTCGTAACTCGGTGCCGACCTATCACTTTTCTTAAGTCGGTGCCGACTTAACACTTGTGCCTTGTAACTCGGTGCCGACTCATCACCTTCCTTAAGTCGGTGCCGACTTAACACTTCACCAGTTGGCTCTGTTTTCTTTCTGCATAACTCGGTAGATAGTTCAGGCGACTTAACTAAGTCGTAACTCGGCAACAACTTATTCCCTGCTTTGTTAAGTCGTACACTTGTCAAAACTAAGTCGTTAACTCGGCAGCGGCTTAAACCTTTGCATTTTCCAACTGTTCTTCCCGTAGTCTTAGGTCGTAACCCTGCACGTTTCTTAAGTCGTAGATGACTCATAGCTTCTTCCATAAGTCGGTCACGACTTATACTTCCTTCCTTAAGTCGGTTACGACTTATGCCTTCCCCTTTGGTTGTCCAGATGAGTCGTGGACGACTCATCACCGCCTCCTTAAGTCGTAGACGACTTATACCCTGTGCTGCATCATCACTAAGTCGTATAGTACGACTTAGGCTATCTCGTGTACGACTCATGCCTTGGGCAAATAAGGCCTGTGCTGCATCAATAGGAGCCGCGCCGGGCCATTGAGGTTCGCCACCTCTAGCGGACACACTTCTTCGTTACCATGTCTATTGCTTTTGTGATTCGATTTGGGTGCACCCCTCGATTATGGGAGTGTTGTTTCGCGGTGTTGGGTAGTAGCTGCTATGCCCAACATCAGTCCGGATCACTCAACTACTAGTATCCTAGTTGGTATCGCCTCATGTACCTTGTCATACTGATTATCCTATTCGCGACCACTACGTTTTGGTTTGTACCTTTAGTATATGGATTGCCCTCTGGTGACTTCCGGTTTTGGGGAAACTACGGTCTTGTATATACTCTTGGGAATAAAAATGTGTTAAGTGTGGAATGGGCCATGGCTTAACGCTAGTTTGATATTTTACTTTATGATAGACATTATTGTATATAGCGTATTCTATTACATAGTAGATAGTTTAACGGATCCTTAGGAGATGGAAATCCTGAACATCTCTTAAGTTAATGCACGCACGTTAAACACTGGATAGGAGGTGTCTAAAACCCGTAAACATCTCTGACGCCGTCACACTCATATTTACTTATTAGATTTAACCTACATGAGATATTTTAGTCCTGACTCGAGCGTTTTGTCTTTTCATTACGCTCGGGTCAGCCTGAGAATTTAAGATTAGGCTGAAGATATATTCTGGAGGACGAAGACGGAGTTTGGTATTACATCATTTGTATTCTACTATTGTATTATTTTTTTTCCGCTGCATTATTGTATTATCTCTGATATGTGTGTAACTCTGATTTATGATGTATAATAATAATCAAATTTATTTATTTAACAGCTTCATGAACTGTTATTTTATTATTATATCTTGTTCCTTCCGCTGTGAGATTTTGAGTTTGTTTCTGTTCTTTCTTTTCTTTTCTTATTTAACCCTAATAACTATCTGTATTTTGGATTGGTTGAGTCGGCATGTGTGTATGTTTTGTCGACTTGAACGGTCAAAAAATGCGGGTCGTTACAGAGATGGTCCAGCATTATGCTGCTCTTCTGGACATGATAGATTATTATTTTCAAGAAACTATTTCGCAAATCTCATCAAATTGGTGCATCCTGTTTCTGAATCCACACGTCCTTGTTTGATGTCTTAGGCCATCTCTAAAACTTTGTACACCAAATCCTCCTATAAATCAACTCAGATTTCATTTTATATTTCTTTCATGGTAAAGAAGAAGAAAAAAGTGATTTTATTTTTCCAATTTAAAAACAATAATCATGCTAACAATTATGTGATTGTGTATTATTTTATTTTATAGTATATATATACTTTAAATTTTAGAATAGCTTGTTATAGACTTATTGATTCTTTGTTATTTATCATTCGTTTGATTTTAAATGTTTTTCATACATAAAATGATAAGTCGAAGGTCAAACAGTCGAAAAGCAAACAAATATACACACACTTGTAAGATTATTTTAAGGTTGAAAAACAGAATGCCGCTAAAGATCATCAAGGTACAAAATAAACCTACCATCTCACCTTTAACATAGCAAAGTAGAAATAAGTCTACATAAGTAGAATGTCATAATGGCTAAAATGCAAGTTTAATGCTATATTTAAATGGTACCATAGCTACCATACTTGACTTTGGTCATTTTCAGCAATATGGTAATATTACAATATGAAGCATCAAAAAATTTAAATAATACGTTAAATAGACAAAATCCATTTGTGGCTCAAACTGGACAGAAAATGATTTGCTGTGCATTTCATGAACTTAATTCTTTTTCTAAAAAAAAGCTATTGTGCTATTCTTAAAATTGGCTTAAATAAAGAACTAAAATACATACCAAATAAACATTACTTCAACAATTGTTATGAATTAATAAAAGGGGTGAGGATAAGATATACTTGGTTATTCGGGTTGAACATTGAATCTCATCATTGACTTCATCTCCAACACCATCATTGTTATCATCATCGTCGTTGTTGTCAATATCAAACATAAGTACTCTCCATTTTGAACTTATTAAAGGAATCATGACAATTTGAGAGTTTTTGTTCCTCCAAAAGACTGCCTGTACAGATTTCAATGTAAAGAAATTACTAAATATAAAAGGAAACACTAATCGATCATTCAAGGTAATAGGAAGCAAGTAATTTAAGCACTAAAGAATCATGTGTAAGATAGAACTTACAATCCAACGTTTACAAATCTCATACCAAATACACAAGTGGAAGAGAAAATTCAAAAACAACGACTTTTGTCAATTTTCAAAATCAATTTAAGGGATGGGTTTAATTAAAATCACACATGAATTTCTTGAGAATTAATAAAAAAATTATTGAAATAACCTAATGCGGTATGAGGGTTATACAAATTAATAAACAATATTTTCTACAACCCAATCAAGCAGAAACATGTGCACCAAAAGCAAAACCATCCATCAATCTTCTTCGACTCTTTCATAATTTCTCAATTACTTCACTGGCATTAATTAAAAAAGAAACCATTTTCCCTACTCCATTGGCAATAATGGAAGAAATTAGTTCATGTGGCAGACAAAAATTTGAATAAAGACTTATTGTTGTTCATCAATCACTTACTAAAAACTACATCCCCTCAAAACATAAACAAACAAATTTTCCTTAAGAAGCTTGGTTCCTCCAAACTTACAAGCTTTATTTGGTGCTCCAGGCCTTAAAATAAAAGTTTACAAATTTTCTTTAAGAATTATACATATTTAGCTTAAATATAAGGCAACTGGTTTTCTCGATTGAGTTTGTTGTAACTTGGATATAAATAGCTACTGAAAAGACATGCTTGTGGAATAATGAACATATAATTAAATAACACTTACATATGACTAAGTTTTGCTTGGACCTTTAAGAAGAATTATACATGTAATTAATGAACATACACTAGGCGATACGAACAACAAAAAATGTTTAAATCGCTCGTCTACAATGCAAACTAAGTAAATAGAAAAGCAAGTGTCTTTCTTTTCTCTTTCTTTTTTGGTCAATTGATCAATTTGTAACTTAATTAATCAATCTGCAAATATCAGGGTAATATCCATAGTTTCCACAAGTTAGTGGCAATATAAAAAAATCCTTTGCGGCCAAATCAATGAACCATGCATGAAAAATGTAGTAGCTGAAGGTCAAATCAGCAGGTAAATCCATATTCAAGACGATATTTCTAAGAAGGCCAATATATACTGACTGTAGCAAAAATGACTAATTCGATGAGCCTTGAAAAAATTTCGGAGTCTAAGTAGACGAACTTTATGATTATATTTAGATCTAGACAAAGAACTTGCGTTCAACCGAAAAATTCCAAAAGTAAAAGTAGAAAAAAGCATACCAAAAGGATCGAAAATATTGATCTAGAAGCAGACGAAATCACAGCGCAAGCCCTTCAATTACTCGAGTTTAGTTTGAAAGGGAGAGAAGCATAAGGAATACACATCTGTTGCTGCGGAGAGAGAAAAGTAATATATCTTGTAGAGGGTACGGGGATTGATTTCACAAGTGAGAATAAAGTGGATATGGCTGAAGCCATCATCCAGGGGAGCGTCCATTTAAACGGTAAGTGGGATGGAAGGCAGCAAGGAAAAAATTCTCTTTCACCCAACGGTTGAGCTTTTTTTATTCCCCTTTTCATATTTTACTAATGGTTCCTTAAATCCATCTAAACATTGGAGGGTTTTCTAACTACCATTTAAGTACTAACGGTTTTCAAAAAAAAGATTTTGACATGAATTTTTATAATTAAAAAATAAGTTTAAGTTGTTTTCAATCTTCTTTTATAAAATACATCTTTATTATTTTAAAAAAAAATAGGTAAAATTCGAAAGAAGAGGAGTATTTGGGTAATTTATCAAAACTATATTCATAAATTTATAGTTTTTGATTTTTTTTTGAAACTTAAATCATTATTTGAATTGGTTTTTTTTCTTTTTTGTAATAAGAATCTAAATTTAGAAAAGTAACCGAAAGTATAACTTAAAAGGTTTAAAATCAAGTTAAATGGATTTTTAAAATTTTAATAATAAATGTACTTTACTTTCGTATTTTTAAATATAGTGATTTCATTTATAGCGATGTAATATATGATACTAAGCTATATAGGAAAGAAATTATCATTAAATGTTCATAATCGGAAAAGGCAATATGAAAATGCATAATACATTTTCACTAGATAAGTGTTTTAGGTCTGATAACTTATTCAAAGCAAACAACTTCAAATTTCTTATTGATCAATAAGTGATTAAATGAATGATTACTTATTGTAAATTAATGATAAAGTCTTTTTGTTTCAAACACTAAAATTGATTGCTCAATACAGTTTCTTGAATTATCGTTGAACAAGGAACAGTTGTTTTTTTAAACATTTAAAACTTCGTATTATAATTAAAGTATATAGTTATTTTATAATATTAATCTATACTAGATGGTTTTCACTTAATAATGATTAAAATTAGGTGTTTAAATTATGATAAAGGTATATTATTAGAAAACTTGAAATTTGAAAATTTTAAACTGAAAAGTTAAAAGAATTGAGATATTTTTTTGTAATTCAACAAAGGCTATAAGATCATAAAAGAATGAAGTCCCCTTATAAAAAATAAACTATTTTTTTGCTCTTGCATCATTAATCAAATTAGATGAACCCATAACAAGTTTTTATTTTATTTTCAAAACGTCCTCATTGAGATTTCTTTTTATTTTTGGTACAACACCATCGAATTTTACATACTTAATAAAAGCATTTCACCTGCCCCATGTCATTTCATGTATCATGAACAAGTTGTGTATTGAATTAGGGGTAATTTAGTAAGTAATAGTTTTATTTAGAATATGTTTTAGTACCACTCATAACAATTTAGTTTGAGTGAAGTCCCCATAAATATTATTGTATCTAAAAGTGGAGTTCCTTTAGCAGTTTCATTTTTAGAAGCATCGAATTGTTTTTTAGGGTATGTATTTTTAAGCTCTTCATTTAATAATTCCGAGTTTTGTCAAATAAACAGTTAAAAGAGAAAAAATAGGGTATCCATTTTAATATCACAAATTTTGCCTTTGTGCCTCTTAACCCATTTTTTAACATTTTCAACTCAACATTATTTGGGCTTTTTAAGAAATTATCTTTTAGAATTTTTTTTAACTAGTTTGTTTCCACTTCACTAAAATAGTATGAATGTATGCACATTAAAATTTCATCCTTATTCACCAACATACACATTCATTGATATAGTCTTTCGCTAAAACAACAACAAATGATCAAATGGTGTCTTAAGTGAGGGAGCTTCGGTATTTAAGGTAATCCAACATAGTTAAGAGCACTGTTGTGGTAAATGCCAAGAGAAATTGAGTATGTGGAAAGAAAACTGGAATAAGTGCATAACATAGAAACAAATACTAAGATTTATAGTGGTTTAGGATATGCAACGATCTAGAATTTTATCATTTTGATTTATGAATATCTAATTAATTTAAAATATTTAATTAATGATTTTTAATAATCAAATAACCCTCTTTTAATTAATAAATACTGATAGTAAACTCATTTTGAAAGTTTGTTTACAAAATTAAATAGTCCGATGAAAAATTGAACATGTGACCAAAATTCGATTTTTTAATTTTCGACTTTTTATCGAATGAAAGTTATTACAGCTTGTTGTGCGCACACTAGTATACATATGAACGTACATATAAAATATAGTAGTGGTTAATTTACTAATTTATATATGTTAACTTCAACTATATGCTTAAAAGAATTTAAAAATAAAAAAGTAAGAAAAGGGAAGACTTTCATGTGATGTGATGAGTGGTACATATCATTATGGTTTCATGTACTAGTGCACATGGATTGGATGTGGTGCATGAGTTGGCACTTGGAAAAATGTATCGAAAAAGGCATCTTTGGAGGGTAGTTAAGTAATTTGATGAAGGGGTAAGGGAGGTTATTTGCCATTTTCCAAAAGTCTATATGAATGCACTTCTATTTCACAAATTTATTTTTATGCCTCCACTTTCTTTTACTCCTTTTTCCCCATAATCTCCATTCTTTTCCTTGAGAAAATCCATACAAAAATAACTCATTTTCTTCTCATACTTCTTCCATAGCCATGAAATAATATTGCAAACATCTCTACCATCACAAAAGATCCAAAATTTAAAGTTGAACCCCTCTCCCCAACCCTTGGCCGTGATCAACATGAAGGGTCCCGGGGCTTTGGTCAAATTTTTTCATGCTGTTTGAGTTTGTGTGGTGCTTGGTTAGTTTTTCTGAAGGAGTAGTATTCTTTTGTAAGAGCTTAAGTTGAGTGAAAATGAGATATCTCACTTTGAATTAGTTTTAAAATGATGTGGCATGTTGTAATAATTTCGTAGTTGCTCGCTTATGTTATTTACATTGTATGTAATATTTATATTTGTTAAACCTAGCTTAATCACTCTAAATCAAAAGCTTTCTATTATCATTTATTATTCATTAAATCCATGATTTAAACATTTAAATAATTTCAATATTTAATTATAAAACATTCAAAAATTTCTAGGTCGTTACATTCTCCCACCTTAAAAGAATTTCATCCCTGAAATACTAACACGAACAATGAAGCAACAATCACAAGTCAATACCTAACATTATTGCAAGCACTAGAAACTAAATACCAATCACATAAAAGTATTACATAGTACTGCAATCACTAGCAACTTATGCCCATGGCTTGCCTAGATTTAGAAACCTCTCATCACATAAGGATGACAATTAATCCACTAAGCATTACCTAAATTCTATTTAATTACCTTATGAAATTATCATCCTAAGGAACTGTCTTAGATTTTGATGAAACATGTGCCATTGGGACCAGAATAATAAGGCGATGTGTGTAGACAAGTTTCATGATGATCGCACATACTGTGATCGTGTAAGCTCGAAATGTGCAATGAAAATAAAAGAGAATCTAATATAATATAATTTCTCCTATAAATGTACCTTAACTTCTGAGACCTCTTCATTATCTTCTTCTTCACGAAAAAATTAGTTGCCACCATTATTTTTCTTCCATCAATTGTTTAGTGAGCTATAGGCATCAAAATTCGACATCGTTTGATTCATTGGATTCGTATGAGTGGTAGCTTTTAGTATAGTTGATGTTGGGTGCGACAACTGTTGGTGATGGCCAAAATGTTGAGCAGCAGCTGGGGCTTGGATTAGCAGAAGCTACAGGCAGCGAGAGGCTTTGGCATTGGTGTCGTTATGCTAGTTAGCCAAAGGTGAGTAGATTGTGGCATTATGGAAAGGTGCGATCGTCAATGACAGAACGTGACATTTTAATTGTCGTTTACTAGAGTGGAGGTCGGGATTTTATCGAAGGCCTTGGAGGTCGATTGGGTGGTATGATTGAGTTCGTAGAGGCGAGGGAAGTTGAATGTTAGTGGTCGTTGGTGTTCTGGTAATCGAAGTCAAATCGCGACCTAGGATGTTGATTAAGGCATGAGAAGTAGGAATTTGACCAGGGACGTCGAGAATGCCAAGGTGGGGTTGGAGGTGAAGCTCATTCGAAGAGGGCGTCGTTAGTGCGATTGGTTTATCGTTTCGTTGAGCGAGGCAAAGGGGATGTGTGGGAGTGTGCATGGTTGTGCACTGATATGTTCATGCACAAAGAGGGTGTAGGATCAAAGAAGAAGATGGGTGAGTGATTGATTAAGTTAATTAATCAATTTTGTAATCCCAATTCTTATATAATCCATAACTTTTGCATACAAGCTCCAATCGAGATGTTGCCTTTGCCATTGCACCCATATTGGGATTATCTACGTCTTAGGTTAGTTTGGGCTTGGGTAAGTTTACTATCCAGTTGATTGTATATTATTGTGTATATAATTGTTGTTGTATTAAAATGTAAATAGTATAACGCACAATGCAAGGTATTACTTTTGGACCCCTCCTTATTTTGTAAAACAAGGGACAACATTATTATGTTGTATATTCTCTCTTTTAATCATCCATAACATGTGTGTGAATGGTTGAAGCGAAATTGTCGGTATAAATGCACTTGAAATCCCTTGTATTTAACACTTGCTAAATTGGTTAAATGTGAATATATTATGGAATACATATTGGATGGTTCTATGTGCGTGTTTAGTTAAGTTTTACATAAAGGAATTGGTTTGGAAAGTTATAGAAATTGTGAATGAAAGTTGTGATAGTTGAAGCGAAAAGGTTGTTATGGATGCACTTTGACATCGCTTTGTTTTCGATGATTTTAAAGTTAACTTTAAAAGACATCCTAGGGCGTCTTCGTATTTTTATTAAGTACTATAAGCACTTATTTTTATGAAAATATCAAGGTTTAAATATACTACTGATAATCATTTATGGATTTTAAAGTGATGGTATTAAATTATAAAACAAGTTTTTATGGTTTTTAAATAAATTATAATTAAGCAATTTTAAATAATATTTAATATAAATGTTTTAAACCATAGTATAGATATTTTTAAATTATTAAAAAATTATTTTTTTAGTATATATAATTTTTAGAAAATTAGTTAAATATTTTATTTAAGTAATAAAGAAAAGTTTGGATTTTAACAATATTTATTAAAATAAGTGGTTTTGTGAAGTTAAGTGAAAGTACATTAATTTGTTAAATTAATGTAGAGATAAGTAATTATAATTAGGATTGTAATTGTGGTTTAATGTAGAATACTTTAAAGAATAATAAGAGAAATGGTTTTAGGTTTGTTGTGACATTGGTTGAGTAACAATTGTCTTAAAACCCATATAAACGTAATTTGATTTTCAAAGGAGTTGTTGGATTATAACACTTATGTTTTAATGGATGGTTTGGTAAAATTGATTAAATATTACCTTGTTTAATAAGTGAAGATGTGCTTAGAGCTCTAAATGAATGTTTTAAAGTTAATGGCAAGTATAAAAGTGATTTTGGGCTTATAGTAACGATGTTTAGGCAACATTTTTTTAAAAACCATTTAACTATACTTTTGAATAGTAATTAGCTCTTTAAAAGGAAGTTTTAAAAATAATAGTTAAGTGAAATTTTTGGGTTTGTTGTAAACAATGTTCTAATAATATTTTCTGTAAACCCTCAAATAATATTTTAAAGTGGCAAAATGTAGTTGAATGTTGTTGGGAAATACTTAGATCTTTAATAATAGAATTTTAAAGATAATAACAAATATGGAATCTTTGGAAAAAAGGCAGAAAGTATATATTTCGAAGTATAAAAGAGAAAAGAGGTTTATAGTAATAATGTTTGAGTAAAATTTGTTTTTTACCTCTTTGACTGTGTTTTAAATAAGCAAAACTTGTAATTGATTTGTGAATATACTTATACTATCAAGAAAAGTATACGAATACTTTTAAAAATATTGAAATGTTAAGAAATGAATAGTGAATTTTAATTAATAAGTGAATTTTCATTTATAAGGAGTTTATTGAGTAAAGAGGTGTTTTTACTAATTAAAGTGGTTTTTAATTAATAAAGGTAAAAAAGGGATTAGAAATCATTTACATGACTTGATTGTGCATGTGCATGTTAATCATATTTGTGTGACTACTTGTGTATAGAAATTATACGAGACTTAGTTTCCCTTATATGATAGTTCTCATTTTATTGAAATTGATCAAATATAACTCTGGAAATATGTAGAAGAAATATGGGAATTATATGGTACAATTATATTCGATGATGCCATAATGTCCGTATAAACTCATTTTGCTCTTCTAGGACAAATGATAAGGAAATCTATCCGCTTAAATGGTTATGGGGCGATATCCGATCTTATGTGTTGTTTGTTTATTTCCCACGGAAGCAGAGTTGTGTTTACCGAAATCGATCGATTAGTTTTGAAATGCTTGGTAAGCAGGGGATTATACTTATATGAGATGACTTGAAACTGTAACCACTCCAAAACCATATGCATGTTATATGCTTTGGAAGAGGTTCATGATTGGTTCAAGATGCTGGTATCTATGTGAAGATTAGAGATTTGTTTGAGATGCTTGAACCATGTAGAGGTTCGTGATCTATTTGGAGATGTAGGAATCCATATGTGATTCTAAGACTTGTTGAGGTATGGGAATTTATGTGTGGTTCCAAGATCTGTTCGAGTTAGAGCTCGCATGGAAGATCTGTTTGAGTGGTGGCTCATGTGTTGGGATGTTGAACATAATTTCACCGTCGGTAATGACAGAAACTAGAGATAGGAGGAACAACCTATGCGGTTTAGCTAACTAAAAGGGTGCAAGCACTCCATTCTAGTGTTATTTACGGATATGCATGCGGGAGTGATGTGACTCGGTGCCACGTATTCGAACTTGGACCAGCTATGTTTTTCCTATAGTATATTTTATCTAGAGATATATGATAGTTGAAAGGATATCTCTGATCCTTGTGCGGGGGGCCATTCTCGAAGTCTAAGGGCACCTTCGTGGAATACTACACAATCAGCGAACGCAACTTAGCTGTTTGAATTATATGCCTATAATTGTTGTGATGTACACTCACATGTATCATAGCTACTTGATATGTATATTTCACACCCTAGACATATTATAGTATCACGGAATTTTCTAATAGAAATGATTTGGTTATCGTAAGATAAAAACCCATTCGTGTTTATTTGTGGCATAGTCTTATGATATACCTTTAAATCTGAAGGATTTTGTAAATATAGAAATCCATGTTATTTGAGTTTCTCACGCTGGTTTTACCAGACTAATTCAGATGTTATTTTCTCATAATGCTCAGGTCAGCTAGCTTATACTTTCAGATTTAGCTATAGTGCTCTTGGAGAGGAGCTGAACGAATTCCTACCGTATTTATTTTCCATTGCATTACTTGTTTTGCATCAATCAGCATTTGTGATGAAAGGCTGTTATAACTGTCTAGGCTGATGAGGTGGTAGTTTACTCTGATTGATGTATATATATACAAGTTTTCTTTTTGGCAAAGAACTTTTCAGATTTATATATTATCGTTCCTCATGTGAGATTTTGATATTGAGTTCTTCTTTATTGTTCTATTTCCTTTTCTTTTACCCTAATGTTCTGGCTTTCTAGCACTAGGGTGCTTGGCACGTGAATACTATGGATGTATTAGTGTCGACATTCGGGGTTCAGAAAGGCCGATCATTACAAAAAACTACAAAAATAAATTCAAAAGAATTTGGTATTGAATTAGTGGTCAATTGGCAGACAGACTCGGGTTCGAAAGCAATAACACTATCAGATGATGATAATGTTGAAACAATGTTTTCTGTCGTTACAAAACCAATTGAGTTAAACGTGGGGAAAATTACAAAAATATATTCGGAAGAGCATTTTCCATCTTCTATGGTTAGTAGTGGAATTGGGTATTATACATAAATGTTAGAGGCAGTGAATCCTGCTAATGGCCTAGTTTCTCCTAGTTATAGTAACCTGTACTTAAATGTCGGAAGTTATGTTCCTCCTCTCATGAATTACAATTTCATGGCGTACATGATTTTGCAACCTTCTACGCAACAGAACTTCCGTATTACACATCAACTATGGATCCTTTGATCTGTCATTGGTAACATTGTTATGATAAATTGTTGAATATAGTGGTTTATATTTCAATTTTATTATAATATCTTGTTGTGTAATTAGCTTATAACAAAAAATTGCTTCGCACAATAGTGCAGAACCATCAAATATTCATGTGTCGCACTTTATATATCCTATCCCATCCGAACTGTGTGATATGAGTCAGAAATATGTTTCTTCATATATTTGTGTTTTACTGCCTTCTCTTCTCGCTTGGTGGTAAATTGATTCTTATTTTTTAACAGATGTATGGCATTTGATACTGCTGCACAATGTAGTGTAGGACCATCACATCATTTGTCGGATTCAAATGATGACATTGATATGGATGTTGATGTGGGTAGAGTAATTAGTGATGAACCTCCAATTGATAGTATGGTCGTTGCTACTAGGAATGATAATGATGAATCTTGGATTGAAAAGATGGAAGTGAAAAATGAACTTTTGAACCATGACTTTCCGAATGGAAATGACATTGACAGTGATGGTGATGAACCATATATAGAAGTATCTTGGATGATGATCTTTATACTGCACAGATGATGGCAAGATCTATTGTTGCTATCTTCAATTCGCCAGCAAACAAATTTTTAACTACTTGTGTTCAAAATGAATTTAGTATTGGAATTGTTTTTGAGACAAAAAACCCCTTCAATAATTAACTAAATGGTCCATTCTACATGCAATTTCGTACAAGCCAATCAAATCAAATAAAACCAAATACATTACCACATGTAACGTTGAGAATAATTGTCTGTGGAGAACACACAATTGTATCAAAGAAATCATGGTCTGGATAATGGTAAATTAAGAAATATCCAAGGGAACATAACCATGTGAATCCAACAGTTAACTCAAACCACATGCAAGCCACTTCTAAATTTCCTGTCACAAAGATCATGTCTTTTTGTCAAGGTTGATTTGGATATTTCAACCGGTACGGTGCAAGTGCTTGTAGATGACCAATTGTTCATTAAAATTAGTTACATGAAAGCTTGGCGAGCGTTAAGCAAAGTAATAGAAAAAATATATGGTGTTTAAGCCAAATCATATGCGACATTGTCAAAGAGATAAAGAGGACTATTCCAAGGATTATTAGTCATGTGACCAACGATGAAGTTGGAGTATTCATCATGCCTTTTGGGCATTTGGGCTTTGCATTACAAGTTTTTTGCACTATCGCCCATTGCTATATATTAATGGGATGCATTTGTATGCTAAATACAAAGGGACATCGCTTGTTGCAGCTGCGGTAGATGTAGTTGATTGTCCTTTGGCTTATGTAGTTGCAGGAATCAGAGTCCTATGATAGTTAGGATTGGTTTATTTCTTACATGCATGAATTCATTCATAGTGTCCATAATTGATGTAATACTTTCATATCAGTTCAGATGGAAGGAATTCTGAAAACTTTACATGATAAATGGGGAGACCCACACAAGCATAGATTTTGTGCAAGACATTTAAAAGCAAATTTTCAAGTAGCAAGCTTCAGAGATAAACGATTAATAAGAATATTTTACCCAGGAGTGTGTGCTTCAAAGGAAGTAGAATGCATCAAAATTAGAGAAGAAACCAAAGCTACAAATCGACGGGCTCATGATTAGATTAAAAGAAGTTTGGCCAATTATAAGGTAAAGTGAGCACTATGCAAAGACGATAGAGGATGCTTTCATGTTATGACTACTAATGCATGTGAAAGTTTTAACGGTGTACTAAAAGGTGCTCGATCTTTACTTATAAAAGCTTTAGTTGGATGAACCTTCTTTCGTTCGGTTAACTACTTCTGTAAGAGATGTGAAACTGCAGATGATCTAACAACACGCTTGACTCCAAAGTGGGAAGCTAAAATAGCGGAGAGGGCAAGTAAAGCACATCGTTGTAGACTTGTAAGGTTTAACTAAACCGAATGATAAGTGGTTCATCATTTCAGAGATGAATATAAAGTTATAATTGATGGTAATAACTGCTCATGCACATGCAACATTCCACTACTGCAGATGTTATCTTGTTCTCATGTAATGGTTGCTTTTTCGGTGCAGACTAATGGTGCTAATATAGCACACCATGATTTTGCATCATAGTGGTACTTTGTTGAGAGTAACCAAGCTGCATATAAACCTAAGTTTCATCTCGTGCGTGATAAGAGATATAGAAGCGCATACAATGGTCAAAGAATATTACCACCTCCTGCTAAAAGACAGCCAGGAAGACCACAATCTACAAGGATCATAGGTGTGATAGACAAGAACTAGATGCCTAAAGCAAATAAGTATAGAAAATGTGGGATTCAAAGCCATAATCAGAAGCGATGTACTTCTGTAACATAACATTAAATGCAATCGCTATGTATCGAACTTGATACTATTTTCTATGTGTTAAACTTGATTGTATTATCTATGTAATGAACTTGATTTTATTCTCTATGTAATAATGTTTACTATCAACTCTACATGCTTGACGAAGGTATGTGTATGTTTCATTAATATGTAACAACATAGGTTTTGTTGTTGATAGGTTAAACTGAAACAAATTTTGAATCTGTCCTAGTAGGCGATTTTTGAAAAATCATCTTTTTAAAACATGCTACTGCAGAAAACAGAGCAGCATTGCCACCAACAACAAGTTCACAACTCGGTATTCAATATACATGCGTATCAGTATGCAGCATCTATAAGAAATTCAATTCATCATTATCAAATGATTCCATTACACATCATCAAGTAATTCGTTCAAAATTCAATAAGACAACCACCCAAAAATCGAAAATTTAACAAAACAAATACATGAAATTTATAATCATACATTATCAAGCGTTGGAACATCAAGTTAATTTCTTGTGCAGTGAACTTCTTGCGTTCTTCTTTTTGGACAACTGCATAGCTGTTTTGGTGAATCATGAGTCATTTCTTGCTCGATTTTGGTAGTGGGTTTAAGTGAAGATGGCATTTGAGATGGGCCAAACTATATTCTTCTTATGACGACAAACCTTCCCCCCATGATGATGTCTATATGTAAGCATCAACTGAGGAGCTATTGTAGGTAAAGATGGAGGTCTTGGTCTTTCAAGATTGTTCCTTCCCAAGGCAGCCTTCAAAATATTCTTGATGTTCAAGTACATCCCTTTATACTCCTCATGGACTTGACGTTTGTGTAGCTTTTCGGCCATTTCCATTGTCTTGTAAATTCCATTGGCTTGTACATTTCAATGTAAATTACCAGTACATAATGCTAGTACATTTTATACATATTATAATTATACATTAAATTTACAACATTCCTCTCAAGCGGTGCTTTAGTGGTGTATTGATTTCTGGCAATTGCCTCTAATGGGGCCTTAAGAACATATAAACCATGATGTTCTAATACCACCTTTTGTATTCCTTAACTGAAATGTTGGGCTCTCTCTCCCTCTCTCTCGACCTAAGTAAATGTTTTCCACTGATTCCACGAATTAATGGCAAGCACGTAGTCCTTTGCATTGTATTTCCCACTATATAATGGTGCATTTTCCAGTATATGTCGCATCATACCAAACTGCCGCATAATCCAATCGGGCAAGTGATATGAGGTCTAGCTCAAATAGATGAGGGGAACCCTAGCAGTCCATAGTATCTAGCAGCTGTACGGATAGCTAGAAGCTGTTCAAGCACATCTTGTGTGTACGGTGCCTATATCAACTATTAATAATCCATCACATCTAACTCATTACGATAGAACTTAACATATCTTCTTGGAGTATGTGAAGTTATTTTAGGTCCAATCCACCTGCCAAAGAATGTATTAACAAAATAATACTGCATATGTAAATTATAGTAGTTAATTTCTTTTAACGGATAAATAATTATACTGAGAGCCAAGTGGCAACGATTGATCGATAACAACGTTCTTCACTTTTATCCGACCTACAGGAACATAAGTCCATGACCAAAACTGCATTTATATGAAACTACTACAAAACAAATTGAGAAACTTCATACAAAGGAATGAACTATGCAAATTAGTTGCAAACCTATACTAATGTCAAGCAACTACTAGTAGATCTAGTCTCTAATAGAGAGAGTCTTGAAAGCTCCGTATACATGTAACATAGCACTACACTGCCCTAAAAATATTTTTCACACTCATCTAAATCAGCCGGGAATAGTAGCCATTTGAAATTCGCTCGGTTCTTTAAATGATCGCACATCAACCACAAAGTAATAAAGTGCAAAATAATTCCCCTTCAACACTACTGAATCTAAGCATTGTAGCACCAACTGGTATATCATGCAAAATTGCAAAATTTGGTCCTACCCTTTATTTCAGATTTCGTACGCAGAAAAACCATTTCCAAAAACATGTTTAAAGTATACCCATATTTTTAATTTCGGTTAAAAAATTAAATTAAATGTAAATATTCATCGCATATTTCTATGATCAAGACAAACTTTTTATTCTTTTTGAGAGAATGCAAATATTGTAGGGTTGTAATCCAGAAATTTCAAATATTTGCAAATTTCTCTGCAAAATATTTGTGGAGTTCTCTGCAAATATTTACAGAATTTTCCATAAATATCCTGATACTTAAAATAGGAGTTCCTTTTAAAACATGGTTTTGAAGGAGGGATCTGGGTATTTTGAAACTTGAGAGGGTGCTTTTACAAAAGTTCCTTTTGTTCATCTTATACTCATTGAATAGTTAAAACGTTAACTTGTTACGTATAATTTATAAATGGCTCACTATGCAAATATAATTACTTGTGCATCAATAAGCGGTAATTATATAAGGATATTTCATTGAATACAAGTTTTTGGCAGAATAATATTTTTTCAACTAAATTTATACCTCATTTTGACTTTATTAGTATGAATATATCTTAATAATTGGAACAATCACTTGAACATAAATTATATATCCAGCATAGTAGATTGTAATTATAAAGTCATTCTAATTTATTATATATTTTATAAAATGTAAAACCTTTTTCTTATAAGAGAAATGCGATATTACAATGTTTCTTAATTTAAAATCCTTTTTGGTAGCGACGAACTAATTATTCAACATTTTACTTACTTCTAATTAAATATGGCCTAAATGTCAAACAAAACCTTTCGGTCAAAAGTAATGGATTAATATAAAATCACTCAAAATTGTATATCAATATATATGTTTTATAATTATGCAAAAAAAAAATCATGCTTCTTATCTATATCTTATGGATATTTATATTAACTCGAAAAGTATAAAAAATACAAATGTACTTTTGGATAACTTTACATGTCTGAAATATATTTTAGAGGTACTTGTTAACATATATTTTAAGCAAATCAAAAGATTTTGCGCAATAAAAAAATCAAGCTAATAAATTTAATGGACGCTTATATTACCCATATAAATGTACATCCACTATATATGTGTATTACTACTACTATCATCATCGAGAAGGTCCTGCATGACATTTAATTTTGACGTCATTAGAAAGAGCGATGTCGACGATGCGACAAAGGTTGTTGCTATCATTATCATCATCAAGGAATCCTTACACATCAGCTAGCCTTGACATCATTAACACGATGATGTTGACATCAATAGCACGGTCAAAAGAGCAACATCGAAGCTATTAGGTTCATCAAGGAACACCAAGCCTCTGTCTTAACATCACCCCCAATCTACCAACAGTTGTAGTTGGGAATCAAGGATCAATACTTTAAAGTCATCGAGCCAAACAGGGAGTACTACATATCTACATTCACGATGTCGATATCCGTCAATGTCGATGTCCATATATGATGTCAACGTCACGTTCTACCAACAATAGAGAGCCGATGTCGAGTATTGAAACTGCAAAGGCCATGCCGAGGAAGGTGCAATTGTGCAGACTTCGATACGCAACGATGCTGATCATGTGAAGGTCGAGAAAACAGTCACCTTTGACACTCGATGAAGCTAAAGATGTCGAGATTCGTGGGTGCCGAAGTAGGCCACCTGCCAAACTCTATAAACAGGGACCGAGGGCCTTCATTTTAGCGACCAAATGCTTGGATTCTCTCTTCTTACTCAACCCCAAATCTGTTGGAATTGGGTTAGCCCGCAGCGGAAGAAATGAGTGAATTCAAAAAAATTAGCCATTTTGAAACTTCAATGGACCCATGAAGTCTAAATATACTTAGAACTTTCCTAAGTTTCTTTTAAATAAAATCAATATTTTATTTAATTTTATAGATAAAGTTTTACTTCAATTTAATATGTACGTAAATTAGAGTATATCAAATATACTCTTATGTACATATTTATGTGTAACAGTAACTTATTAAATTTATTTAGAGAAAGAAACTTTTCATTTCCTATCTCTTAAATTATTCAATTAATGACGAGGCATAAATTTATTTAGAGAAGGAAACTTTTCATTTCCTTCCTTTTAATTTATTCAATTAATGAGGGATCATAAATTTAGTTAAAGAATGAAAAATTTCATTTCCTTCTCTTAATTAAATTAAACAATTGATTAATAAAATAACATTAATGAATAATCTAAATATGGCATAAACAGTAAATATATTCACATCATATATTGTACAAGTGTAACATATAGGGCGTGTGCATAGTCAGTGGTAAGTAGTAACGACTTGGTATTTCGAACCATTCAAATCGACAATCATCCACACATGTCAAACTTGAATTGGTCAAAACAACAGATTGTTAATTTATATTTGGCAAACTTAGCATATACAGCAAATAAAATCAATCACAGAATCACAGACACAGAGTAATATAACAATAAGCAGCGGAAATAAATAAATAGTAGTTCATGAAGCTACTATAGAACGTCAGAGTTTAAAACAAAATACAACAGAAATCCTAATATAACGAAGTCTCTAATACATAAACAAATGACAAGTCTGAACAGAAATAACTAGAAATAACTACAAAGCTGAATAGATAACAGATAGATCTCCAAGCAAAGCTCCAAGCTCCAAAGGTGAGTCTCAAATGCTGTGACACTCGGTTTGACCCGAGCATAAAGCAAAATACAAAACATTCGAGTCAAGAATAACATTCTTATACCAGTAAATCAATT
Organism: Allium fistulosum; assembly: GCA_030737815.1. NCBI lineage: Eukaryota > Viridiplantae > Streptophyta > Magnoliopsida > Asparagales > Amaryllidaceae > Allium > Allium fistulosum. The sequence goes on from CM060904.1 coordinate 700,047,181, forward strand.
CAAGTGAAATGTCAAGTGAAATGCAAATAACTTAAAGGATGTTGGGATTCCATCCTTTAAGGATCCGTTAAACTATCTACATACATAGTACAATACGCTACATAGATAATGTCTACATTGAAGTAAAATATTAAAATAGCATTAAGGCGTTACATATATCCCCCTTAACACGTTTTTATACAAATGTCGTAGTCTATACAGTACTGTAAACTCCACCAAACCGGTGGGTTATAAAGGAGCACTCCATAGGTACGACACAAATCAAACTCGTAGAAGGCACGATAAGGCATGTGACAAGGCATGCGAGTCAATGCCTAGGGTAGGATTCTACCATTTTGCAGAACCATGCTGGTGGTAACGCATGGCGGCTACTACCTCCCACCTCGAGACACACTCCCAAAATCAAAGGTGCGCCCAATCAAATCACAAAGTAATAGAATGGTATCGAAGAAGCATACTCGATCGGAGGTGCGACCTCACTTGGCCCAGGTATAGCTCCTGTTTTAGTCACATCAAGCTGACTCATGGGAGTCAGTGCTGCATTAATACCTCATACAGAATCGTTTTCCAAACCATCCTACTTCGTTCCGAATTCTCCACCACATACACAGTTGTTAAAGTGGTTTTCGGTATTGGCAGAGAATATGACAATATACGATCTCGGTCTCTTTAACAACCAAACACTTATTTCACATAGTAGTCGTTTTCATTTCAAACAGTTATCCTTCATATCAAAATATCATATTCATCTCAAAATCATATCACTATTGAAATCATATTTTCTTTCAAAATCATTATTCACTTTAAATTATAGTTCATTTCAAAAATCATAACCATAGAATAAGTTAAACCATCATATCAAAGTATTAACATTTAAATTCACTAGATCTAAATCATAACAGTTCCAACTTAAACAGTTTAAATATTGAAAATAGTTTATATATATTGAAATAGTTATAAATTAAAAATACTTTATATATTTAAAAATAAGTTATAAATTAAAATAGTTTATATATTAAAAAGAGTTTATATATTAAAATAGTTTATATATTAAAAAGAATTTATATCGAAAATAGTTTCAAATTAGAATTGTTTCTTCCAATTTCACAAATCAATTCAAATCAATTTAGTTCTAAATTCAATTTAAACCAATTCCAGTTTAACAATTTCAATTAAAAGAGTTAAAAGTTCACTTCAAATTCTTATTAAAACCAGTTTAATTTATACCGATTTCAAATTCAAGTTTGAACTATAAATTTAAACCACTTCAAATTCAATAGGTTTCAGAATTTAAATATTCAAACATTTACAATAACTCAATTTGATAAATTTCATTTATATTTCAAAATTCAACTTCAGTTGTATTTAAAATTTTAAATATTCACTTAATCATTTTTAATAACATTTAAATAAAATCTCAGATTACAAATTTAAATCAATATTAAATATTCAATTTCAATTTCAATTTCAAATATTCATTTAATCACCTTTACTCATAATCAAATTATCAAGTTATAAAAACCAGATCTTTAAAATCTCAAAATTTATAAGTTTAAAATCAATTTTATTTAAATTCAATTCTTAAATAAATAAAATTTCAAGTCCACTTTAATTTATCTTTCCAATCTTTATTTACTTAAGTTATTACCAAATCTATTTTAAAAATATAAATATAATTTGTAAATAAATATTTAAAACATATTATATATATTAGTTAAATTAAATTCTTATTAAATTTTATTATATTAATTATTATTAAATTAAATCTTATTTTACTAAGTATATTGTATAAAATCTTATTTTATATGTTATATGTTTAAAAATTATAAAATTATAAGTAAAATCTAAAAATTTATATTTTTTTTTCAAAACTTAACTTATAAATTTAAAATTTCCAAACATATAATTTAAAAATCTAAATTTTTACACATATTAAATAAAATATATATATTATATTTAAAAATCAATATTTTTTAAAACCCCCATATTTCCTTTCAAAACTTTAAAAATCATTTTCCAAAATAGACTAATGGTGTCCTTATATAATTTTCTATCCTATGGTCAAGTGATACGGATATTTATCATTTCAATTCGTAATTATTTAAATTTTATGGGTATATATCATTTCAACCCGCAATCCCAAAATTTCAAAACCAATAAAATCGCTTGGGTTTATCATTTTAACCCATGACGATTTTCCTTAATCTATAATATCATTCGGGTATGTATCATTTCAACCCATAGGGATTTCTAAGCTAACCGGGAACTTGTAGAGTGAGAACAATATGATAATAATATAACATATCAATAATAAGCATATATCATAATTGACAATTATAACAGGTTATTGGTGTCAATATTGTCAATTAACATAGGATAACGAATTTAAATCATAACATATCATATTCAATAATTAAATAACTAACAATTCAAATTTAACAACATATTTCAATCGTCCTTTCATATGAATTAAATTTACTAAATACAAGAATGTTAATCGTGAGTGATCGCTCACCTTTCGAGGCTAGAGAAATAACAAGAACAAGATGCGACAATCCAAGCACAAATTCCAAAGAACGGCACGATGAACACCGATTCGACGAGCAAATTTGATAGCTTGGAATTCATGAAAACAAATCAAAACTAGATTGATATAAACTGAAGAAAAAATATACAGTCAATATTCAATTTAAAAACACATATTTAAAATCAAAATATCTATATTTTACATTTTAAAAATAAATATTTAAAACTCAATATTCCATTTTTTTCCTTTTTTTCCTTTTTTTCAAATGAGGAGAAAACACGCTGAACTCAATAATAACATACGCAACACACACACATACATATATATATATATATATCCATATTTTATATTTAAAAAGTCAATCTTTAAATATCAATATATATTTTTTATACAAATAGAGGAGGAGAAAACTATCTAAGATAGAGGAACCAATATATATATATATATGTGTGTGTGTGTGTGTGTGTGTGTGAAAGAGGAGCCTACAGCATGCTCAGAAAAATTGCTCGAAGGGGAGTACTGGTTGCTCGGCTGACTTGGCCGAAGGGGTTAAGGGATGGTGCAGAAGGAAATGCAGGCAAAGCGGAGAGGCTTGTGATCAGGCGGGACTGCTAGGCATAGGGTTTTCTTCATTGACTGCTGGGTTCAAGGGGAAGGCTAGGTGAAAGGTTGGTTCGGCTGTTCACGTGGAGGGTCTGGTTGCCGAAGGCAAGGTCGAGGAGGTGAAGCATGGAGATGGTGGTGAGCTATGGGCTGCTAGGTTGACTGTAGTGTCGAGTGGATCTGACGTGGAGTTTGGTGTGTGATAGGATGATGGCAGTGGCGTTTGCATGGGAGGCTGCGATGGGTGGTGCTGAGGTGGTGGATGGAGGTTGCCGTGGGTTGAGGCACCGTGCAAATGGACGAGCAGGTTTGTCTGGCAATAAACGTGAACTCTATATATTAAAAAATAAAAATAAAAATAGCATGAACATAAAAGAAGGGGGAAGGGTACCTAGTTGAGTGGCGAAGCTATTGCGTGGGGCTAGGTCGAGAAAGGGAGGTGATCTGGAGTGGAGGGCGGAGGCGGATTGAGGTGATAAAGCAGGTCGCTGGTGGGTTCGGTTGTACGGATCTGTTTGGTGGAAGAAATACTGGCATGAGTGGCGTTAAGGTGGGCGTGAGGTTCTCAGTGAGGGTGGGTTTTGCATGGTCTATTGGCATGGTCGGGAAGATTGGCTGGAGATTGGACATGGGAAGGTGGGTCCGGAGTTTTCGCAAAAATGCTAAAATCCAAGCCCACTGAAGCCCGAGTTAGGTATCTGGTATCCTGCAAATAGGAAAAGATAAATATATCAGAGCTCAAATAAATATCTCACAGCAGAACTGACTAAAATATAATAGTAAGTAAATACTCACGAAGGTAATAACACTTTCTAAACAAGTGTCACAAAGTTAGAAAATCTCTGCCATCTATCTAACCTGTGGGATGATATGAGGAGGGGGTCAGAACTAAAGTTCTGGTGAATGGACATATTATACACTTCTAAGCATAACTCTACATACACCGTTCTATTTCCATTTTCTGTTATGTTAGGTTTATTGGGTTCTTAATACTCTCGCCTCTGTGTGTGAATCGTACCCATCTACTCCCCAGTAGATCAAGACCTAATGACTAATATATATGTAGCTACATGCTCAAAGACCGCATTGGTCCTAGGTACCACCCATAGTACCTTCCATATCCTCCTCGAAAAGGACTTCATCATCTCGCTACGAAAGCGCTCTGTAACTACATATGTAAAGGACGGCTTCATGAGGCCTACAGTATAGATGTTCCGTCGTCTGCTAGGAAAACGTAAAACTGCATCCGCAACAGTTCGCTCCAATGCTCGGACATCCACAATATACCACCCAGTGTGTACATTAAGGACTACCCGTAATCGTTCTGTTTACTCCCTGAGCTCCGCCAACAAGGTCTACCCTGTACGAAACTCAGTCAGGGATTTTCTATATCTGTAAAGGTCCGCTACATTAGGCCTACAATATAGATATTCTACTTGGTCCGTCTCTTTTCTCATCGTGGCTATGGCCCCATGCAGCCCCCCTCAACTAATCAAAAGACCTTTCAAGAGCTAAGTGGATGTGCCCTACTGTAAACAATCTAAACATCCAATTGGATGTGCCCCTCATCCAATGTCTCGATAGTGAAAGAATCATTGGCATGGTTGTTTAACTCTATTCTTTCCCGAACTCGCTCTGACTGATGATGGCTGATATCCGCATGCGACTATCCTTATGGGTCCTGTCCACTATAACCTACTCACAAACTAGAGTACGGTGTCATACGAATATCCTACTCCATCATCAACCTTTTGACTGCCTACAAAGGTCCATTTCATTAGGCCTGCAATGCAAAAGCAGTCAAGGCATACTCTCTTGATGGAACACCTACAGACCTGCCTATGGGGGTGCAGCTTCATTAGGCCTACCCCAGAGGGCCATCCTAGAGTATCCTCATGTCCCGTTGAAGTATCGTGCTTCCTTCTAGCCTAAAATAACTAAGTTGGACGTGCTCTTTCTGTACTAAAAATCTGCTATGAACTTTTTTGTTAGGCTCCTTATCCAGATTCTCTTTGGGCTACTCCAAACGCACCTTACCATTTTATTAGACCCTATGTCTAATCTTTTATTATGCGTTTAGTTTACTTTTCTTATTCTGTTGGCTACTTATTTACCCTAATCAGCATGCCCAACCCCACCCACGTATGAGACCATCAGTCCTAGAGCTGAAAGGGAATGCTGCCGGTACGTGCCACTGCTATTATTTTTGCTTATTAATTTAATCCAAGATCTAAGTTTGATAAAATAAGACTCTTCTATTTCTTTCTTTTTAATTATAACCTACGTGTTACAATTAGCAATTGTCACTTTTATATTCTTTTCTTTCTTTTATAACATATATGTTATAAATGTAATTGCAAGTGTCTCTTTTCTATTCTAGTCTGTCTTCTTTTATTATGATACTAAATTTTCTTTAATTCTCTTATATTATATAACAGTCTTAACTTAGGACTACGTCCAACTGTCATAAGTTACTTATCATAATAACTGATTTACTTTTTACTCTACTATCTGCACAATAAATGCAGACCTAGTCACGTTTTCTGTTTATTGTTTTTAGTCTTGTCAAATAATTAACTTGATTGTTTCTTCTTCTTTAATTTCTTTAACGCTTCGCATTATTCTCTTTTATTTTGGAAAGTAGTTCTATTCTATTTGGTTGATTACAAAAACTATACCATAATCCATTTCCATATTTCAGCAAAATAATGCCATAAACGATAACCCGTAACTACAAGATATTTCTTTTGTTATTTCTTTAATTATTGGATAATGCAAAATACAGTAATGTCTCTATTTTGCACTAATTCCATTTCTCCTTTTTTCCTGCAATTACGTTTACCATTTTGCTTACAATATTAAATTATGGAAATGTATCATCTTTTTCTAAACAACCTACTAATCTATCACTAACTTCCAAATCAAGTTATTCATTAGATTTCCCTTTTTTATTTCATTCCCTATGTTTTGATATATTTTACTGTAAATTTCTCGCTTTTATGCCTTTCTCTACAATTTTTAAGCCTAATATCACTTATATTTATTTGGTTTTCTTTCTTTTTCCATAAAAATAACATTTGCATATAAGTACACTTTTCTTATAAATTTATAGTTTCAACACAACTAATTTACATAACTAATTACTGAAATTAGTTCAAGTATAAGAAATGCCAAATTAAAATATTTAACGAGAATCTAATGATATTATATATCATCAATATAAAAGATATATAATTTAAATTCACTCACCTGAAAAGAAAACACTCCAAATTCCAGATCTGATTTTTGTTCCAGTACTATTATCCATATCCTTCCCCTTTGCAACCCTATTTGGATCCACAAACCGAAATTTGTATGAATTTATAAATCTGGATCTAATTGTAAATCTGGATCTAATTGAAGAAAAATAAACATATAAACTAGAAAACCAAATCTGAAAACTCACCTCATACGGACGACTTAATTTGGACATCTCTTCTCTAGATCTACAGTTTTTACATCCAAATTGCAAATTAGAAAACCTAAATCTAATATATTTGATTTTTGAAGAATTGGAGGAGAAAGAAAAGTGACAGGGCTTCCTCGTCCATTTAAAAAAATATGGGTTTAAGGCTAGCCTTACAAGTTTATCTATAGAGAGCCAAAGCAACGTCATCCGTTCATTTAAAGCAATAAAAATCTAGCCGTTAAAAACAAGCAAAACGCGTCAGTTTTGACGTGTTCGGGTCGACCCAAACCCTACATGGGTCGACCTGACCTATATGATAGGTCGACCCACGTATGTTGTACGCGTCTCTTTGACGTGTCTAGCCTTTTTGTTTTATACGTATTAATGTATTTCCTCTATTTTTAAACGTTATAAATTATTAAACGTTAACTTTTAATCGTTACCTATACATTCTAATTAATTTCCATCAATTGCAAATTTAATTCCCTTTATAACACATGTTTATTTTGAAATTCAAACGTTGCTGATTAGTGTAAATTAATTTCCTTTAATTGCCGATTTGATTAGCATTGCCTACTAATGTTAATTAATTACCTCTAATTGCTGATGTCAATTAATTTCCTTTATGACGTGCATCTATTTTGAAATTCAAACGCGCGTTATTTCTGGAACTTATACATGCATATATTTATAAACAAATATATTTACGCACATTTACACGTATAATTATTTTTCGATACGGAACTTCGAACGTCGATAACTTTTTCATACGAAGTCCGTTCGAGGCATATTATATATGTAAATTAATCTAAAAATTGCCACGAACACAATGGTATAAGTTCGAGGCCATATTCTAAAAATTCCAAAAATGCTCATTTTCACTGTTTATAATTATTTTGGTTATTTAATTATCTAAAAATGCAGGGTATTACAGAACACGAACAGGAAAGGACAAGAATGGATTTTAGAACAAAGGTAAAGTTCCAAAATTCAAAGGAAATCCCAAAACAAATAGGATCTTAACAAAAAAAATTAGGCTCGAATGAAGGTGATTCTTTAATTAATTTTACTCATTCTAGGGTATTACTACCCTATTTCTAATGAGTTTTACTCCATATGCTAAGTTTTGCCTAAACCAGAGCTCTGATACCACTTGTAACAACTTGGTATTTCGAACCATTCAAATCGACAATCATCCACACATGTCAGACTTGAATTGCTCAAAACCACATATTTTTAATTTATATTTGGCAAACTTAGCATATACAGTAAATAAAATCAATCACAGACATAGAGTAATATAACAATAATCAGCAAAAATGGATAAATAGTAGTTCATGAAGCTATTATATAACATTGGAGTTTAAAACAAAATACAACAGAAATCCTAATATAACGAAGTCTCTAATATATAAACAAGTGACAAGTCTGAACAAAAATAACTGGAAATAACTGCAAAGCTAAATAGATAACAGATAGATCTCCAAGCGAAGCTCAAAGCTCCAAAGGTGAGTCTCAAATGCTGTGACACTCAATCTGACCCGAGCATAAAGAAAAACACAAAACACACGAGTCAGGATTAACATTCTTATACCAGTAAATCAACTCAAGTGAAATGTCAAGTGAAATGCAAATAACTTAAAGGAAGTTGGGATTCCAACCTCTAAGGATCTGTTAAACTATCTACATACATAGTACAATACGCTACATAGATAATGTCTATAGTAAAGTAAAATATTGAAATAGCGTTAAAGCATTACCCATATCCCCCTTAACACATTTTTATATAAACGCCGTAGTCTATACAGTACTGCAAACTCCACCAAACCGATGGGCTATCAAGGAGCACTCCATAGGTACGACACAAACCAAACTCGTAGAAGGGGCGATAAGTGTGACGCCCCACCTCTATGCTCATAATAACAAAGAGTATTAAAAGAAATACTGTCTATTATTACGAAGAATAAGGCTGGATAGGAGCGACCATCCGTAGTTGGCCTTACACTAACATTGGTTATCTCGATAGGAGTGGTATATACTTTTTATTTTTCATCTATTATTTATTTACTCCCATCGACACACCCAATTCTAGTATAAAACGAACTACGACGGTTCATAATAGTTTAGGACAATGAATATAATAACAACACAGATAATATAAATGAGGAACACAGATTAACAAAAATCTCATATATATATATATAACCGATGTCAGTTACAATATAGTTGACACGATACATATGATACAACTACAACTGTCGACTCTAGAAGTTATATATACAAGTACATTATCGACTAATATACATGAATACATATCGTTCTATACAATGACACGACTACTACAAAATGACACTGACAACTTCAGAAGATGTGAAAAGTCTTCATATCCTGAACAGCAACTCAAAGAAGAAAATCTACAACCTGAAATAACTCGGGTCTGACCCGAGTATTACATTCAGAAGAAAATAATACACGGGTCAGTCTAATTCAAACTCAGTTATTAGTGCATAGTAGCGATAATAATCAGATAGTCAAATAGACGACAGTCACAGAAATCTCGTATATCCAACTCTCGATACGAGAATTGGATAATAGCATATGTAACACTAAATAGTCTTAAGCGATAAATCAGCAAATCCAAATCAGAATACAAATCAAATATTGAATTTAACCAACGAAAGAATTCAGCAGATCGAATCCCCAATTTAAAACTGTCAAATCTGATAGGGCTGCAGTACACGCACGCGTGTACTGCCTCGCCACTATCGTAGGAGATACACAAAAGCACAGTGAAAGTCATAAGTGATCATAAGGTCAAACCCCCGAAATCGGGTTCAACTCAAGTGTGAGAACAACACAAATGTCTGAAAAGCAACTGCATGCAAACAGCCTCAAAACATGAATGTACAAATTGTAAACATGATAGCAAGTATGCACAGGAAAGCAGTGAAGTGGGCAAAAGTATCAAGTCTGGAAAACAAAAATGCCCAGACTCAACAAAGATGTACACAGTGGCATATAAACAACACTGCAATACTACCAAAGTTCAAGTAACTAATGTCAACATTTCGAAGTCAACATCAATGCCGTGGGGATGAACGAAACTCAAGAGAAACTACAACATGAAGCACTACATTTCAAATAGCAGTACAACTAGAAGTGATCTAGAGAACAATATCACAACAGATCAACATGGAAGAACTCATAGATGACAAGCATATCAATGCAAAGCTTCAACATACGAAACATCAACATGGATGTAGAGACTGTCACAAACAAATATGGACAGTGACACAGTGAAATGCCAACATCACAAACTACTGAAATGGCAAAGATTGGAAGATAACAAACTCACATGCAACAAGCAGCAACAACAAAGAAATGCACATGTCCAGTTTCAAGTATACAGAGAGCAACTACAAAGACTACAGTGATGAACAGATGATCATCACAAGTTAAAGACAAAAATACAACAATGTAACAGTGATGAACACAGCAACCTAAACCAATGTACTACAGTAGCTACATAATGCAGAATCATCTACATGAATCAAAATGCACATGAGCAAGTTGATATGCAGCAGAGAATACAAGCTACACGATTCAAATACATGTACAACACAGTGAACAGGTTCAAGTGAAACAGAGGTGATGTCAGAATGAATGGAATTGGTCAAGTTTAACAGAGTTCGACAATATGGACCAAGGAAAAACAGAAAATCAAAACCATAATTCACAGTGAAGTCAACATGGAGAAAACTGCAGAGAGGTCACAGAATTCACAGTGAAGTCGACAACATCACAAACTCAACAATAACAAAATGCACAGAGGCATAGACAATGTCGAAGTCATTCCAACAAAAGAACAGTGCAACTCAATGCTACAAAAGATCACTCGTATGAAGATTTCAAGCAACACCAATATCTACAACAAATGCAACCGCAAGTGCACATGAACAAGGATGAGAAAACTGGAAAGAAGTTCAACAGGAATAGTATCAAGTTCAATACAACATGATGCAGCAATATTATAAATGGTGAAGATCAAACTGCAGTGGCTACAGAATAACTACAGGAAATGAAATGCAAACATGTTCAGATGAACAAATCTCACAAATGAGTGCAGACAGGTAGCGGTGTGCAGGATGAAGCACTGCAAAAATGCAAGTGTCCAGACAACAACAGAGAACAGTGCATGCTACTACAAGGATGAACACTTAAACAACATCAAAGTGCAACCAGACAGAATCAATGACAAGCACAAGCAAGGTGTTTACAAAGTCGAGATAATGTGGCAACTAAATATACTGTGAAACAAGTATATCAAGACTCAAATCAGACAGGACCAACTCAAAGCAATTACTACAAACAGCAGTGCAGCAACTACAAGTAAGTAAACAATGATGCTTGATGAGTCAGATAAGGAATGGCAAAAAGATGGCCAGAGACGAAGCTCACAGGGGCCGGCTAACTAAAGCTTTAATTCACAGTGGATTCGAAGTTCACGAAAACAGTAATGGATCGAGATGAACATATGAATCTACAACAATTTAAATCGACATAGCGACGAAATCGAACACGGTCAAAATCAAAAGGCAGATAACACCAACGAATTCAATTGCAACAATTTCCAACCGAAATCAAAAACTCATGAAAACTAAGAAACAAAAAAAAAATTGTAACTCTGAATTAGATGTGAGTGGTGATTCACTCACCTTATTAATCGGTCGAGACTATCGCAGAGGTGAGCTCCTCAACGTGGATATCGAGTTGAATTCGAGCCTTCCTGAATAGTTTCGATGCAGGCGAACGAACAGCTCAATGTCGAAGCTGTGATTCGAACAGTCTGAAGCCACCGAGCAAGCTCGAAGAAACATTGATCGATAGAGGCGCGACTTCGAACGATTTCTCAGAAGCCCTAATTTGGATGTTTGGGGACGAAGACGAAGAAACTAGGCTGCCATTTTTATTCTCTCGTTTGGTTTAGTTTTAGGGTTACGAAATGGAAGAATGGAAGAGAGGGGATCGGGTTTGCCCCTGATATCATCTCGGCAAAGCCAAGAAACATGGGCCAAGATTCAAATTGTAAAGCCCGGTCGACATTTTTTTATAAAAGAATTTTAAATACGATTTAAAACTCAATATCAATTGTCAACTAGATTAAATCGTCATTTTGTCGATAATTAAAATTTACAAAAACTTGGGTTGTTACAGACTTCCCTCCTTAAAGAAATTGCGTTCTCGCAATCATAAGGAATAAATGGACAAAAGGTAACAACCATACAAGAGCATGGCAATGTCGAATGCATAAGCAAAGCAAAGGTCAACAGGGAAGTATTGAAATCATGGTAGTGTCAGATATAAAATCAAAAGGTTCGACTGCTTCGAATCAAAAGAATCAACAGCGTGGGGATCAAGGAATCTAAATCAGATGACTATATAAAAACAACCCCAAACATCATCATCGACTAACAAAAGCAAGAACAATCGAGTTCCAGCAATTGAAAGAAAAGGAAAGCAGAGCAGAAATCACGTACTGCACGAATTGAATGTGAGTAAATCAAATTACTCACCTGAATCGCCAGAGAAAAAGACGAAGCTCAAATCTCAAAGTCGCAAATATTCAATCATCACAAACGATAATCGAATTTTCAAATCGCAATAGGTTTAACTATCAAAAATGATAATCAAATTTCACAAATATCTGATTATCAAAAACGATAATCAGAAACACAAACATTCGATTAATCAAATCGAAAAATATTTAATTATCTCAAACGATAATCAAATTTCACAAATATCTGATTATCAAAAACGATAATCAGAAACACAAACATTCGATTAATCAAATCGAAAAATATTTAATTATCTCAAACGATAATCAAATTTCACAAATATCTGATTATCAAAAACGATAATCAGAAACACAAACATTCGATTATCAAAAACGATAATCAAATTCCAAATTCAACAATTATTTGATTATCTCAAGCGATAATCAAATTCCAAATCAACAAATATTTAATTATCTAAAGCGATAATTAAATCTAAAATCAACAAATATTTAATTATCTCAAGCGATAATTAAATCTCAAATCAACAATTATTTAATTATCTGAAGCGATAATTAAATCTAAAATCAACAAATATTTAATTATCTCAAGCGATAATTAAATCTAAAATCAATAAATATTTAATTATCTCAAGCGATAATTAAATCTCATCAACAATTATTTAATTATCTAAAGCGATAATTAGAAACAACAAATATCTGATTATCAAAAACGATAATCAGAACTCATATCAACAAATATCTAATTATCACAAGCGATAATTAGAAACAACAAATATCTGATTATCAAAAACGATAATCAGAACTCATATCAACAAATATCCAATTATCACAAGCGATAATTAGAAACAACAAATATCCGATTATCAAAAACGATAATCAGAACTCATATCAACAAATATCCAATTATCACAAGCGATAATTAGAAACAACAAATATCCGATTATCAAAAACGATAATCAGAACTCATATCAACAAATATCCAATTACCTGCAGATAATTGGAAACAACAAATATCTAGAAATCAATTAAGAAGACTAGAAAATCAACATAAAAGCTTGGATCGATCCCATCAGATGGCGAGTTTTTAATTTGCCGCACGTGCATCAACAAATGGCCGAAGCCTACCAAGTACTCAACATAATTTTGGCGCCCATCAGATTGACCCGAAGGTCCGCAGAGTGACCCGAAGGTCTAGTACTGGTATTTGACCTGAAGGTCCGCAGAGTGGCCCGAAAGCCCAACAAATGACCCGAAGGTCCTCATAGTGGCTCGAAAGCACACGAAAGCATCAAAATGTTTCAATTAACGAGTCCGGAATTAACCAAAATAGCAAACGCACATGTCCCATAACCATGAGTTTTACTAAATTGTTTAATTCTCTTCATCGTTTCCTTGAAAGTGTAGGATCATCAAAATCATCAAAACAACAGATATTCAATTAACGAGTCCGGAATTAACCGAAATAGTAAAAGTGTGGTTCCATACTCCGCACTTTTGCTAAATTGTTTAAATCTCTTCATCGTTTCCTTGAAAGTGCAAAATTGTGTATTTTGTAAAAATACACTTTACATTCTCAAACGGATAAGTCCGGAATTAAGCGAATCAGTAAAAGAAAGGGGTCATAGTCCTCGATTTTGCTGAAACGTTTAAATCGCTTCCTCATTCTTTTGAAAGCGCAAACTGTTAAAATTTCTGAAAACAATTTTATTTATTTTGTAAAAATAACAATTCACATTCTCAACTGGACAAGTCCGGAGTTAAGCGAAACAGTAAAAGAAAGGGGTCATAATCCTCGATTTTGCTGAATCGTTTAAGTCGCTTCCTCATTCTTTTGAAAATGCAAACTGTTAAAAATTTATAAAACCATTTTCATTTTAAAACAATTTTCCAATCACGTGATTAAAGCAGCAAATCAGTAACAAATTCGATAAGGAAATTGTACTTCTCAAAATACCGTAAATACGGTCACAAATTAGCATTGCGGTATACCCGCTTGAAAATCCACTTTTAAAAATTTGACTATTACTGAAGTCAAAGCGACAGTAATTTTAAAACATCAAAAATCTCATCAAAATAATTCACATCAAAATGTGACATCAGTGAATTTTCATTCATTAAAATTATCAACAAAACACCGTGCTTCAAAAATATAGCACTGGTGTAAAAATCCCGTTATAAAAATAACGGCAACAAAATACGTTTCATAACCAAGCATCGGTTCAACGTAAATAAATGCAGTAACGTGCAATTCAAATTTTTGCACGTACTACAGAATGAACAAAGAAATCATTCAAATGTATCTTCAATGAAGATAATTCAAAACAGCAAAAATCTAATCAATAGATGATTAATACAAAAGAAAGCCAGCGGAAATTTCAACAAAAATCACATATCTGCAATTTCTTCGAATCCTTAATTCGGATTCGAAATGTTCAAAGAAACAAATAATTACAGCTATGTAAACAACCAATGAAATTTATCTCAATTTCTAAATCAAACAGATTATCAGTTGTACTCAGCGAAGACAGTTTCACTGTTCCGCTACGCACTCTGATAAACAGTACTCAAATCAATCAAATCATCAGAACACAAATTCATTTTTATTTTTAAATAAAGATATTTAAAAATTTACATCTAAATTTCAAAACTTTAGTTTTGACTCAAATCACAATAAAACATCGACCTATAGTTGTAACATATGTTCCATCCAAATTATGTTTTATATTATGTCCATAAACCCCAAGCTCTGATACCAACTGTGACGCCCCACCTCTATGCTCATAATAACAAAGAGTATTAAAAGAAATACTGTCTATTATTACGAAGAATAAGGCTGGATAGGAGCGACCATCCGTAGTTGGCCTTACACTAACATTGGTTATCTCGATAGGAGTGGTATATACTTTTTATTTTTCATCTATTATTTATTTACTCCCATCGACACACCCAATTCTAGTATAAAACGAACTACGACGGTTCATAATAGTTTAGGACAATGAATATAATAACAACACAGATAATATAAATGAGGAACACAGATTAACAAAAATCTCATATATATATATATATAACCGATGTCAGTTACAATATAGTTGACACGATACATATGATACAACTACAACTGTCGACTCTAGAAGTTATATATACAAGTACATTATCGACTAATATACATGAATACATATCGTTCTATACAATGACACGACTACTACAAAATGACACTGACAACTTCAGAAGATGTGAAAAGTCTTCATATCCTGAACAGCAACTCATAGAAGAAAATCTACAACCTGAAATAACTCGGGTCTGACCCGAGTATTACATTCAGAAGAAAATAATACACGGGTCAGTCTAATTCAAACTCAGTTATTAGTGCATAGTAGCGATAATAATCAGATAGTCAAATAGACGACAATCACAGAAATCAGTCTATGAGCTTGGCAGAAACGTAGAAGAAGGAGAGAGTCAACAGAAAGAAAGTGAATCAACGTACCAAAATAAATATTACAATGGGGAATAGTGAAAGTCAAGTATTGAATTTCGGAATATAATAAAAGCAAATGGCTCTTAATTTCAATCGGATGAGAAAATAAAAGGACACAGGGAAAACCAAAAGCTTAAAACGGGTACCGAAACGGATAACCGTTTCGCAGACTACGCCGTGCAACGGATGCTGAAATACACAATTGAATATACTGCATAGATTGTAGGATCGTTTTCACCCAAGAGGGAGGGGTGAATAGGGTGATACTAATAATAATAAAAATTAATGAGGAATTAAAAATCAATCACAGATAATAAAACAGAAAGATAGTGCAGAAGAGATCACACATAAATTTACCCAGCTTCGACAAAACCCTGCCTACGTGATGCCCCCAAGGTTTCTACTAGAAATTAAGTAGTCAGACGCTTACACACGTAAACTTGTGACACCCGTTAATGACTAACCTAACTCTACGCTCAAAACCCTGCCACAACTCAGCCACTGAGTTGCGAATTCTCGAACTACACCACCGTAGTTCGTAACCTAGTCACACGACTAGAAACTTACAAAATTTTAAAAGAAAATTACAAAAAAAAAATAAACAAAAAAAAACCCTAGTTATAAAATTCAAAGCCCAAAATAAAAATAAATAACCGGCCCAATATGTAAATAAAAGAAAAGCGTTCCCCTTTATTTTTCCTTCTATGAAAAACTTCGGCCGATTTTCTCATTTGCTTCGTGAGTCCAATGTCTGCTTCATTCCTCTTTAAAAATTAGGACTTTGAAATATAGCACCGCTGTTAATTGCTGGTCGTTCCTTCAGTTAGCTTCGATGCTCCATGTTCTGTGCTCTTCAATTTGCTTGCGGTCGCTTCTAGGATTGAGTTCGAAAATGTGATTTTTGCCGTTTAATTGCTCTGTTGTTTTGCTTTGGTTCGAACTCGATTCGAGTTATTGATTTTGGATTTAATTTGAATCTTGGCTCTGTGATTTTTGCTTGAACTCGAATCACACCTTTGTCGAAGATGAAGTGGAAAACTTATAGGGTTCGAACCCCTTAAATTTCGTTCGTATATTTCATTTAAATTCGTCTATTAATTTTGACTGGCCATTAGATAATTGCTTGAACGATGGTGAATGTACTGACTTGTTCAATAGTTGGTGGATTTGAAATACTTGAGTCGGTTCCATTATTTTCTCCGATGTATTTGAATTTTTGGTTTCGTAGTTTTCTGCTATGACATTGGCATCGTGAATTTTGAGATAAACTTGACTTCGGCTTGTTCAATTCCTTTCTGCTCTGACTTATTCATCGTGTTAGTATACTTTTATTCATGTTGATTGACTCTCGTACTTGACCATTCTATTTTTTTTTTGTATTGCACCTGAGTTGAATCCACCATTTGGTTGGGTTTGACCTTGTGCTCACCTGTCCCTGCAATTTTATCAAGTGTATATCGGTGTTCGTAGCCTTATGGCATGTATAGTGATACACTATGCATGTCACAAGTTGTTCGTGTAAAATGAATTTAAAAGAGAAATGATGACGAACAACCCAAATAACCGAGGCAAACAATATTTTCAAAACACACACTTCATTGTATACTGCAAAAATATTTCTTGTTCAGTTTTACTGCGTCAGTGTTTATTTTGCAGATAGCTTAGATGCGGGATACAACCTGGAATAGAGTTGAAGATCAAATACGAGTGATGAGTGAATGTAGTGAGGTGAAATTGTATGTAAAAATTGTATAGTGAAAATTGTGTTGTAATTTGAAATTGTATTGTAATTGAAAATGTATAAATGTAGTGAGAGCTCAAATTTGTACTATTTGAATTTGTAATAAAATATTTGTTTGAATAAAATATTTGTTTGAATTTGAATTCTGATTTATTTATTTTATTTGACAAATATTTATTTAATTATGTGACAAAATAAAATAGTACAATAGCAAATACATTTAAACGAATATATATATATATATATATATATGTTTATTATCATCAAACAAAAACCATATAGTAGCATATTCTACAGAGATCAGCGCAATGAAACGAACAGAATGGTACACAGATATGAGTGACACGGCCCTCCAATCAAAACTCGATATTCGTTGCTAAACTGCTGCTAAATCGCCGAAAATAAGATAAACGGAGCTAGAGCAGTCCAAATTTGGCGAAACGAAATATGTCGTCTCACTCAGAAAATGATTTACATTTTTATTATATAAAAATATTCAGTTTTCAAAAATATTTAATTTCCATCAATTTAACTTATTTAAATTTAAATAAAATTACATAGCGAAACAAACTCATATATTTTCTGATGAAAATTTGACATTTGCTACGTTTAAATAAACGTATTACAAATATCAAATTTCCATTGAAATTTTTTATTATTTAATTTCGAGAAAAATTTAGTTAATTACGTTATTAAAAATCATCAAAATTCTCGGGTCGTTACACTTAAGTGATATGTATATATAAAATAAAAAAACAATTTGAATGGTTATTACATAGGGATTGAATTGAAAATAAATAAGGGATGACAAGGGCGATTGATGCACTTCGCCTTTTAATAAACTTAATTTATGCAACATATTAATAACAATCAATAGATACCATAACGTAAGAACATAAAAGGTAAATAATGAATTGTGTGTATATTTAATTAAAAAGGTGAAATGATTTCATACTATGACAATATATGTAAAGAAAAATAAATTTATATAAACACATTCCGTAGATCCAAGTATGTATATATGGAATTCAGTCAAATCTTTCTAATAATATAAATTAGATAGTTATTACAGTCAATTTCAAGACTTTGATTTGTTGTTAAAATTCCTTTTATTCATATAAAATATCTAATGCAATAAAAAGTGCAAGTAGTACATGCATACATATATACATTAAAATTCAAAACTAAAATTACACTTCGTTATGAAAGATTAGAATATAGATCTATAATCGAAACATTGTATTGATTCCATATAAATTTCATTTTAACCTTAAATATAATCTAATCAATCAACATGAAAATGTAAATTTCTAGATTTAAAGAAATGGAATTTAAATTAAATGTTAAAATGTAGAATTAAAATAAAACAATGTACTTTAACATATATAGATTTAGCTTCAAGTTAACAAAGTAAAGAAAAGCAGCAAATCAATTTTAACATGCAAACATTCAGATTTAAAGAATTACGCTTTAATTAGAATTTTTAAAAACAAAGATCTGCACTTAAATATTGTTTTAAAACATAAACAAATTTAATTTTGATCTATCAAATGAAAACTCAATCGTATCATTCAACAAATAATTCAATCTTTCGTAAACAATTTTTTAATTAAACAAGACAATAATACATCATACAAATTATGAAAGTCAAATTAAGTTTCCATCAAACATTTCGAAATCACTTTCTATATATAGAAAATGATATACCTTGCTACCCAGTCCTTAAAATGCACCTTGTTGATGTTGCATTTGATTTGCACCTTGAATTAAGAATGTTTCTAGATCTAATTGAATTACCTTAGGATGTTGTCTAGAAATCACACCTTGAATGATGTTATCTCCTCGGATCTTCAAGATCCCCATCCTATCCTTCCAAGAGATGGAATGAATGAGGAAAAAATTGTATGTACAGAATGAATCAGAGAATATATTTCATTTGAAAGATTAAAACCTTTTATATTCTTTAATTAAAACTTCCCTAATTAATTCCCTTGATTATTTTACTCTCTCCAATCCTTTCTTTACACCTATATCATGAGATAACATAAAATTTCCACAAATCGTGTCATCGGATGACATAAAATTTCCATAAATCATGTCATCGAATGACATAAAATTTCCATAAATCATTTCATGCAATTATCTGTAAATTACATCAACATTGTATATCAATGCGCGCAAATATAACTTTTATAAATGCATTAAAATAATTACAAAAAACTTCCAAACATTAAATAAATAATAATTAATATTTCTCAAATACTAATTAATTTCAATTTACAACATTTTACAAACTAATTAAATCATGTGGTTTTTCAAAGGATTCATCATTACGGTTGTGCGACTCAAAGGTGTAAATTCAGTTAGCGATTAATATCGAACTATTCAAATATTAACGTTCACATGTCACTTAGCAGGTAGTGTGACATTTTGGCCGAATTTATCTACACATCTTTTAGTAAAATCTAATTTTACTTATTATAAGCGGTACCTAATAGTGATAATTATTTACACCAATTCTCTTCGTCAAAACTATATCACATTAGGACTTCTGGAATTTGGTAATGGTCAAAATTCCAATATCATCCACATTCAACTTTATAATCCAAACACAAAGTCCTTGGTTCAATAATAACAATTATTATTAACCAAAATGCTCTGGCCAGAGACTTTGACTTTGAGTTGACTTGAGTTGACCATGATACTAACCTCATATAACTGAGGAGACGAATCCTCTCTTGAATAATGTTTCACTTCCAATACTTCCACTCGACCCAACTATAGTCACTCGATGGAACACCATGCCATGATTTGATTACAATCAAAACAGACTTTTAAATTGAAGATCCATAGTATTCTTAAGTCGAGAGAACTGTGTAAATTAGTCACATCGATATTTTCTGTTTGACCTTAGTTATATTAACCAACAGAAAACTATTGAGTGAGTTGTTGCATAGTTATCCAATAACTATCAGTACATAACCCCTAGGTGCCCCCAACAGTCATGAGCAATACAATGCCCAAAATTTGAAGAGCGTTACATACTCTAGTCTCAACGGATTCATCGATATCCAGTCTCGATGCATCTTGATTAGAAACATTTAAAATGGTATATTTGTTGTATTGTGATAAATTACTCACGGTTACAAAAATTTGTAACTACTATTACAAAATATATCATTTATGAATTTTCTATTAAATACACTTTTAATTAAATTAATTAATTAATATAACCATATTATATCAAGTATATAATAGAAAGAAACACCTTTATTGTGAATGAGATTGGTTAATGAGTTAGATATATGTAACAAATTATATAATTGTCCCTAGGGCATATCCCTAACTCTATTAATCTCCCACTTGCACTAGGGGTCAATTATGAAAAATTGTTCCGACTTCTCCAATTGGTTTCTCAAAACCAGTTGTGTCAGTCCCTTTATGAACCATATCGCGGCATTGTTATCATATAACAATGTTATGAGATTCTCAATTTTTGGAATCGGCTCAGTAATAAATTTGTGCACTTATAATTTTATATACATTATTTTTATTGTGGCAATATTCAAGGCGATGTATGTAACCTTTTTTTCATTGAATAAGCCACAATCTTTTATTTGGAACATTTCCAACTTAAAGATTCTCAACTTGAATTTATTATTATTGACATACTACACACAATATGACTTATGATGTTTAAGTTTGAACACTCCTTCATAAGGACTTTTTTTCTTCTGTAAACAATTCTCTAGTATTTCATAAATACACGAGAACACTTCAAACAACAATTTAGTGAAATTAATTTGGATTTGATATTTTCTTCATGTATAAAGTACATAAACAAATCATGATATCGTAGATAACATAACATGTATGATAATTCCTTTTGTCAATGCAGTGGAATCAATCTTACATGTTCTGTATTAAACATTTTAATATGGTGTCCTTGATTATCATTTGGGACATTCCTGACATCTTTTATAGTGACTACAAAAGACATCATTTATTAATCCAATGTTGAGTATTAATACAACCAAGGCTGATTTTAACACAAATACATTGTTAAAATCAACAACATGTTGTTTACTTACAGTTTAGAAATACCAATGCATCTTTTAACGTTCTTTCTTATGAATACACGCTTCCACTGCACTTTGATTGAAAATCAAACTATTTGATATTACTATCAAAATACTTATTCAATCTTGATGCTTATAAAATGATACTTTCATACCATTTTTTGCAAAGACTCACAAACTCAATATTGCTCCCACTGACTTTGAGACATTTTTGGTTAATATGTGTAAACAGCTACTCTAAATCGTTATTTTGAATTTTCTATTTCAATACATATATACCAAAATACTAGGACTTATCAAGCGATAATTTTGTGAGTAAATCCGAATTGACTTGAACATAGTGAATATCGAATCTATTATGCTAATTTCAACAATTGAAATTTGCGATGTTATGCTTATCAACATTGCTCATTTAATTCCAAGTGCTTTAGCCTTACTCAGAAAGACACGATTGTGGTTAATGGATCTTGTCCCTTCAGTTACGACCACCAAAATCTATATTTTGATAGCATACTTGGTATTCTTTCTGGATTTGCGCATCATACCATACAGAGTCAACACTCTCAATGGTTTAATTAAACAATCTAGGATTATATATTTTCAACATTAATAAGAAACTCATGGTTTCTCTTCAATGTGCGAGAATACTTATTAGACATTCTAATGCTATGTGTTCATTTAGGTTAGTTAATTACATTTCATCTCATATAATCGGTTTTATCTATAGATCGTATCCAATTCCATTTTACTACCAATAAATCCTCAAAGAAATTTCTTCATAATAAAGTTGGTATATATTGAAACAAAAATTGTTTCACAGTTTAATAGAATATGTATTCATATGAATTTCTTTATTTATAAAATAGATTTGGTTTTAATTTACAAAAATTATGATCGAAACATAAATATGTCATCCAATGACAATCTTTTCGAAATCCTTTTGGGGAGATTCAACAAGATCCCTCATGAACAATTATTACGTGCAATCTTTCGACTCACACAACCTTCCAACTACTTGGCCTAGGATATTTTGGAGTTTCTTATAAACCCTTATCTTGTAAAATTTAATAAATTGTTATTCAGATGAAATAACATTAACCTTGTGTGCCACCCTTAAGTATATTACTATTAACCATAAAATATAAGTGAAGTTGAAAGAAGGCAGTTCAAAAACCTTCCGCATAGGAAAAGAACATCATGGGAAAACACCCTCCAATGATGCCGAAAGGGGTTGTGTAACAATCCTAAAGGAAGAGCGCATGCTGACTCCAGAGTGAAGCTTTATCAAGCACGAAGGAAAAACTGCTAAGCGCCTCCTGTACCAAATGAGTAAATGATAACGGAACTGTCCAATATGATACCAAGATCAGGGAAAAGAAGGTCACTCCAAACCGTTCTGAAAGAGTTGAAGGGATGAGGATAATATGTAACAGCCCGATATTTTAAACGAAATTTTAATTAAAAATAAAACATTTTGAAATATTGAGTTAAAAATAAAGTGTAGTAATTTGTATAAAACGAAATTTAAAACGTTACATTTCGTTACGTTTTGTCCGTTCTTAACTTTACTGTAGAATAAAATCTTATTAGTGGTGATAATAACTATTTTTAAATTCAGGTTAAAAGATACGTTATATTTTTTTGAGAAACCGTTAACATTTATTGAATTTATTTAATAAAAGAAATAAGACAAATTGTACGTTATTTGGAAGTTTTATAATTTCTTTTGTTTTCACCGTCCAAATTGATTTTTCGTTTGTGTTGGCAATTCAAGTCTCAGCTGTTCAAAAATCGTTCACGTGAGAAAAATATTCGTTCCCTTGGCCTTCCATGCGTTCCACCTATTCAATAATAATTAACAGCCTTAAATTTCTTACCGTTCAAAGCAATAGAAACTTGCCCTCTTGGTCACGTTTCATTTCTTATTCATCCTTGCAAAAAAAAAAAAAAAACTCCAGACTGCATTTTTCATTTCCTTCTATCAAATTGCAGAACCTTCTTCTAAGGTATGGTCACTTATTCTTGCTTTTGTTTTATCTTGTTATTCTCTACCCCTTCATGCTTCTACCCCATGCCATCCGCAACCTAGACCACCACCGCCTCCCTACCCCAGGCCACTGACCCGCGTCAGTCCACCATCACGGCAACCCCAGACCGTCACCGCTTCTCCTCCACGTCAGCCTACTCCACCACCCGAATCCATCAACCACCACCACGAGACCAAACCCACCCCAGACCGTCACCACTTGTCCCCACGTCTCCAAACCCAGGCCAACCTTCACTGCCTCATACGAGACCAGCCTTCTACCCTGACCCACCACGAGACCAAACCCACCCCAGCCGATCACCAAGGCAGCCAACCCAGTCGAATCCCAACTACCAACACCAGACCGAGACAGCCTTCCAGCCTCCACCACGTCTCCACCGAACCCCACCAATCACCAACTCATGCCGAAACCTCCTGACCTGAACCCGACACCTTTAGGTGGTTGAGCCGTTGCCTCTTGGTTATAATCTATATTTTTCCTCTGACCTGGTAGTTGAATCAGAGAAGAGTTGCTTTGGCTTTTGGTTTTGTTGCCTCCGCCTTGTATTATTGCCATCGAGACTTGTTTGACATAGATGAAGTTCTGCTTTTGTCATGTATTTGTAAACTTAGCTTATATTTTCACTGACTTTTGGTTTTGGAAAGAAAGTGAATTAAAATCTATTTCAGTTTTGTTTTTGCAGTAGTGAATTGTTTTGCCTCTGCCTTGTTGAAATGAATTGGTGGACAAAGATTTCCACTTCATATTTTACTTTTGAATGTTGTATTCCCACTGGCCTTGGTTGTGGAAAAGGAATCTGTGGAAAAATGCAATTTTACAAATTTTTAAGTTATAATCTCCAATAAAAGCGGTCGAGCAAATTCCTTCTATTTTTCAACTTGATTTATTTTTCGATCGTTTACTTCAATTTGAGAAATTCGTTATTCGTGCATCTTTGATTGTCTATTTATTCGCTTTATTCTTTCGACTTTAGATCAGAATCAAGTCGACGAGTCCGCTAACGATTGATCGTGCTATCCGCGTGCTTTCGATTGACATCGTACTTCTTTCTTCCTAAATCTCCAGATCCGTAGAGGTGAGTAAATCTCACACGAATATTCATACTTATATAATTGTGAAACGACCGCAACTGAATGTGTAGAAATAAATAAATAAATAAATGATGTTATAATTACCTGTGATTTATTTATAGTTGATGTTAATTGTTAAAACTGCATATCGTATCATCTGTTATATTCTGTTCTTATTTTACTGTTATTCTATTCTGTTAAATCACACTGCAAGTTCCCTGTAGAATAGAATCACTATGGGTTGAAATGATACATACCCGAACGGACTTTAGAATAAGGGAAGGTCGTTATGGGCTGAAATGATAAGCCTGAGCGATTTTCAATTAAATTTTATTTACTTGGGATTGCGGGTTTAAAATGATAAAACCCGGATTTTTCTTTGTAAATTACGGATTGAAATGATATAGTATCCGTATCACTTGAATTAGGCTAGAAAATATTATACAGACCCGTGGTTATTTTTCTGTATTTTCTGAATATTTTTAAAATAATTTAAAAATTGTAATAATATTAAATTGATTTAAACCGATTTTTTAAGTGATTTATATAAAATAGAAATGATTTTTCTTTGTGATAAATATAAATAAATAGAGGAATATTGATTTTAAACGAAACTTAAATTTTGAAATTTTGATAAAAAGAAAGATGGAAACTTAAGTTAATTTAATTGAAAATGAAATTTAGTTTTAAATTGGTGAAAAAAAAATGAAGTTTAAGTTTAAGTGTTGAAATGAATGTAATAAGCAAATTGGTAAGTTTTGGTTTTAACTTGTAAAATTTCTTTCGAAATAAAATTAGTTAAAGGATTGAAATGAACATTTTTAATGTATAATTTTATAAGTTTTAACTAGGTAGAATCTGTAGCACTTGTTAAGTGTTGTGGATTGCATAAGTGAACCAAAAGACTAAAATGAACTTAGGCTATGATAGTACTTGGTAAGTGCTGTTGTAGCAGAAACTAAAATTTAACCTGAACTAATAAAGGGTTACTGTAGCACTTGTTAAGGACTGCAGTAGGCTGAAAAATCTGATTTTGTTCAAAACTGAATTGTTATAGCAGTTTATAAATGTTGGTTTGTTGGTTAAAAATTGTTTTCAAATAAAACTTAACGTTATTGTTTTAAGTGAATAAGTGAACTCCGAAAAGGTTAGATTTTTGAAATCTAATAACTTAATATTTGTTTTAAGGAATAATGTCTTTGTTTTAAAATGGTTTAATTCGAAGTATATTTGATAAATTGTTTTAAATCTATAACCACGGGTTATAATAACGATTGGTTGGCAAAGAGACCGGGATCGGATATGGACATACTCTCTGTCGATACCGAAAACCACTTTGACAACCGTGTACGCGGTGGAGATTCCAGAATGAAGTAGGGTGGTGGCGACGTCCTTAAGGTATGTTACGTGGACCCAACTCCCGTGAGTTGGCATAAGGTGGCTAAAACAGGAGCGATTGACGGACCAATGAGGTAGCACCTCTTATCGGACACACTTCTTCGATACCATTCTATTACTTGTGATTGATTTGGTGGCCACCCTTGATTTGGGAGTGTTGTTCGAGGTGGGCGGTAGTGGCTGCTATGCGTCACCACTAGTCCGGATGCGTAATTGGTATATCTACCCTGGCATTGCCTAGTTGTGCCGTGTCACCTACCATATCGAGCTTTACTACGATTATGATTTTAAGATCCGACCGCGTTAAGGTTCTCCATCCCCTTAACGCTATTTTCCGATATGATTATACTTTACTTATTTAGACACTATTATAATAGCGAATATTACTATATAGTAGATAGTTTAACGGATCCTTAGAGGATGGGCGGTCCCAAGCATCTTCTAAGTTACTTGTACCTTTACTACAGTTCATTTGAGTTGGTTTACATTGTATAAGTATGTATATCCTGACTCGAGTGTTATGTTTTATTTTACGCTCGGGTCAGCCTGAGTATTCACAGCTTTGGACTTCACTTTTCTGGAGCTCGGAATCACTGGAGATTCTGCTTATCTAGTTATCTTCCCATTTCAGTTTCAGTTGCCTTATTTCAGCTTTTGTTTGGAGACTTGTGTATTGGATCTCTATTGTTCTTGTTTCAGAACTATATTGGGTTTCAGACTATGTATTTTGTATTTGATTTGAGACTATGTATTTTAGTGGCTTCATGAACCACTATGGTTATTTTTAAATTCCGCTGCGAGTTATTCTGATATTTCTGTGTCTGTGATTCTGTGAATGATTTTATTTGCTCCAAATTTTATTACAATCTGTTATTTTGCATTATTCAAGTCTGACATGTGTGGATTATTGTCGATTTGAATGGTCCAAAATAGTGGGTCGTTACATTTGGCATCAGAGCCAGGTTTTAGGAAAACCTTAGCCTATGGAGCAAAAATCATTAGAGATAGGGTAGAAATACCCTAGAATGAGTGAAATCAAACTCAGAATCATTTCCTTGTGAGTGAACGTATTTTCAAAGTATAAAATGATTTTAAATGATTTTTTCAAAGATTATTTTGATATAAAATTTTCTTGTTTTAAGAAGAAATTTTCTAAACTTTCTTCCTTCTGTATCTACCCTGTTAGGAATTTTGTTATTAGGATATTCACCCAAGTTGACCTTATCGTATTTTATCTTAACTTATCTTTGTCTTCTCTGTACCTTGTCCTAAATTTATTCTTGATATTTCCAGGATGAATCGTGGAAATGCTAGAGGTAGGGGTCGTGGTATTGCCCCAGTTCCTCCACCTGTTGCACCCGTTAAGTTTACAGTTCTCTGCAAAGAATTCTCTCAGCTCGGTGGCACTAAGTTCACCGGTTCAGAAAGTATCATCGAAGCCCAGCAATGGCTAAGAAGTTTGGAAAGAATCTTTACTGGTTTAGAGATCACTGATGCCCAGAAACGTCAGTTAGCGGCATGGCAGCTGCAAGAGGCAGCCCTAGATTGGTGGGAGTCTGTTACGACTCGCACTAACGAAGGTGACCTTTCATGGGAACAGTTCAGGTATCCTTTGTGTTAATTTGAATTTTCCCATTTCCTTTCTTTTCAATTTGTCTAAAGTTCTGTTTCTGTATCTTCCTTTCAGGGAGGCTTTTGTGGCAAAATGGATGCCCGAAGCCGGAAAATCTCAGCTTTACCGCGAATTCATGGACCTCAAGCAAGGTACCATGTCCTTCTCAGAGTATGAACGGAAGTTCGATGAACTTTCAAAATTTGGTCCTGGTCTTATCGACACTCAGCTAAAAAAGAATGAGAAGTTCATTGCTGGAGCTCGCCCAGAGTTCTACGATCGTCTTATTTCGCATGTTCATGGCACTTTTACTGAGCTCATGGATATGGCTATTCGCTATGAGAACCCTACTTCCAAGGGTCCTGCTGCTTCCAGTGCTCATGTATCTCAGTCCTCCTCTGCTAATTCCAAGAAGAGAAAGCCCAACTTCCACCAGCAGAAGAAGAATTGGCTCAAACATCCGGGCTTAGGATCTTCAGCATCGGCTCCTTCCCAGAGGCACCCTATTGATCTTTCCTCCATTACTTGCTTCAAATGTGACCAGAAGGGACACTATGCCAATAGTTGCCCTAATCCGTCTGTTGCTGCTGTTCCTCCACCCCAGGTTACCAGGAACGATCTTTGTCATGTTTGTCTTCAGCCGGGTCATTTTAAGAAGGACTGTCCTTTATATCAGAAAGGAAGGCCATCTGGCGTATTTGCTGTCACATCTGCTTCATCACCTGCTCCTGCACCTACTCCTGCTCCTAGCGATGATCAAGGTACTCTTCAGGGCACCTTTACTTTATTTCATCATCCTGTTCGTGTTTTATTTGATACTGGGGCTTCGCATAGCTTTATTTCTGATGTTTTGTGTAATAAGTTTGAAACTCTCCTTTCTCCTGAGTATGTTTCTGTTCCTCTATGTGTTTCAAATCCTATTGGTGGTCCCGCAAATCTAGATAAGATTTGTAAGCAAGTGAGACTCTTCTATTCTGGTCATAAATTTTCTGGAGATTTCTATGTCCTAGGTTTCGATGCTTTTGATCTGTTGCTTGGAAGTGATTGGCTTGATGGACACGATGCCCGTATCTCGTGTAAATCCCGAATTGTTTCTCTTAAGGATGATCGAGGAAATTCTTTGCTTATTCAGGGCCGTATGCCTCATGATTATGCTGGTAGCTTTATCTTTTCTCTAGATGCTTCTATTGATGATCTTCAGTCGACCCGTGTAGTTAATCACTACCCGGATGTATTTGGTGAAGTTACTGCTTTACCTCCCAAGCGGGAAATTGATTTCCGCATTGATCTCATTCCTGGAGCTCGACCTATAGTTCTTCCTCCCAGAAGAATGGCACCCCGCGAGAAGGTTGAGTTAAGGAAACAAATTGAAGACCTATCTTCCAAGGGTCTGATCAGACCTAGTTTTTCTGAATGGGGAGCTGCAGTGGTCTTCGTCACCAAATCCGATGGTTCTCTTAGGATGTGTGTTGATTATAGGGAGTTGAATAAGCTCACTATGAAAAATAGATATCCAATGCCTCGCATCAATGACATGTTTGATCAGCTTTATGGTGCTACTGTTTTCTCTCAGCTTGATCTTGCCACCGGTTTTCACCAACTCAGAGTTGCTGAGGAAAGTATTCCTAAGACTGCTTTCCGTACTGAAAATGGATTCTTCGAATGGTTAGTCATGCCTTTTGGTTTGACTAATGCTCCTGCTTTTTTTGTTGACTGGATGAATCGTGTATTCCGTGATGTGCTTAATAAATTTGTTCTAGTCTTTGTGGATGATATCCTCATCTTCTCTAAGTCTGAAGAAGAACATGAGTCACATTTAAAATCTGTTCTTGAGACCCTTCGCAATCATCAGTTAAAAGCTAAATTTTCCAAATGCCACTTCTAGAAGGATGAAGTCCGATTTCTCGGGCATATTGTTTCTAGTAATGGAGTTTCAGTTGATCCAGTCAAGATCGCTGCGATCAATGTAAGTCCTTCTTTCCTTCTCTTTCATTGTTTCATTTCAATTTACCCTATCTTTTCTATTATCCTTTTTCCCTATTCTGTACAGGATTGGGAAACTCCTAAGACTCCTACTGATATCCGTAGTTTTCTGGGCCTCGCCGGTTATTACCGGAGATTCATTGAGAATTTCGCTCGGATTGCTGCACCTCTCACTGCTTTAACTCGGAAGAATGCTAAGTTTATTTGGAGTAACGAGTGTAAGGCCGCCTTCAATGAGTTAAAAGACAAGCTTACTTCCGCACCTGTTCTTACCGTTCCAAATGGAAATGAGGGATTAACGGTATACACCGATGCTTGTCGAGAAGGTTTAGGAGCTGTTCTGATGCAGGATGGTAGAGTGATTGCTTATGCTAGTAGACAGTTGAAAACTCATGAAGTAAATTATGCTGCCCATGATCTAGAGTTGCTTGCTGTTGTTTTCGCTTTGAAGCTTTGGAGACATCATCTGTTGGGTACCAAGTTCGAGCTTTTCACAGATCATCAGTCTTTGAAGTATATTTTCTCTCAGAAGGATTTGAATCAGAGACAAGTTAGGTGGTTAGAGTTCCTTGCTTCTTATGACCTCGACATCAACTATACACCGGGAAAGGCTAATGTTGTGGCAGATGCTTTGAGTAGGAAGAAAGCTTTGTTGTGCCAGATTGTTGTTTCTTCTCCTCTTGTGGATCGTATTATGGCTAGACAGGATGAAGATCAGATGCTTAGATTGATTAAGGAGAGTGTTCGAAGCAGAGTTGGAAGTAGTAGTATGGATGGTAATGGAGCTCAGATTGACGATAAGGGTGTATTGAGGATCAATAATAGGATTTGTGTCTCGAATGTTGATGGATTGAGACAGGAGTTACTTCGGGAGAATCATCAGTCCAGACTTTCTATTCATCCAGGCGTGACCAAGATGTATCAGGATATGAAGAAATTATATTGGTGGAAAGGTATGAAACGAGATGTTTCCATTTTTGTGAATAGATGTGCGACTTGTCAACAAGTCAAGGCAGATCATCAGAAGACTCCTGGTTTATTGCAGCCTCTTGAGATTCCCAATTGGAAGTGGGAACAAGTTTCTATGGATTTCATTGACGGTTTACCGAGGACTAGGAAAGGGAACGAGAGTATCTGGGTTATTGTGGATAGATTGACCAAATCAGCTCATTTCATTCCGGTCAAGTCTACCCGTTCAGCTTCTAGTTTGTCTGAGATTTACATGAGGGAGATTGTTCGTCTCCATGGTGTTCCTCTCAGTATCGTTTGTGATCGTGATCCTATCTTTACTAGTAGGTTTTGGAAGGCCTTTCAGGATTCGTTGGGTACTCATCTAAATCTGAGCACTGCTTACCATCCACAGACCGACGGTCAAACGGAAAGGGTGAATCAGATTTTAGAAGATCTTCTTCGTGCTTGTGTGCTTGATTATGGAGGATCTTGGGAAGATCATCTCCATCTTGTCGAATTCACTTATAACAATAGTTATCAGGCCAGTATTGAGACATCTCCATTTTCTGCTCTTTATGGACGACCTTGTAGATCTCCTTCTTGTTGGATTGAATCCGGTAATCGATTGGTTCTTAGTCCTGAATTGGTTTTGGAAGCTTCAGAGAGAGTTGAAGAGATTAAGAGAAAGATGAGGATTGCTCAGGATAGACAGAAAAAGTACGCCGATCGTCGAAGACGGAGTTTAGAGTTTGCTGTTGGTGATTTGGTTTTCCTTAAGGTCTCTCCCTTAAGGAATGTTATTCGTTTCGGTCGTAGAGGAAAGCTTTCTCCTAGATTTGTTGGTCCTTTCCGCATTTTGGAAAGAATTGGTGCTCTTGCTTATCGTTTGGATTTACCCGAGAAATTTTCTGGAATTCACAACGTCTTTCATGTATCTCATCTTCGTCACTATCTGCATGATCCATCTCTTATTATTCAGCCTTCTGCTCTTGATAGTTTGGATATTGAGCCAAATCTGACTGTTGAGAGGAAGCCACTTCGTATCGTCGATCGAGGTACGAAGCAGCTAAGAAGAAAATCTGTCAACCTGGTAAAAGTGCAGTGGAGCACTGATGAACGGGATTGCACCTGGGAGACGGAGGAGAGCATTCGTGCTTCGAATCCGGAATTGTTTATTTCAGGTACTTTACTATTCTGTCTTATCTTTCTTTGTTTTCCTTCTTCGTTCCTTTTCGGGGACGAAAAGCTTTGAGTGGGGGAGAGTGTAACAGCCCGATATTTTAAACGAAATTTTAATTAAAAATAAAACATTTTGAAATATTGAGTTAAAAATAAAGTGTAGTAATTTGTATAAAACGAAATTTAAAACGTTACATTTCGTTACGTTTTGTCCGTTCTTAACTTTACTGTAGAATAAAATCTTATTAGTGGTGATAATAACTATTTTTAAATTCAGGTTAAAAGATACGTTATATTTTTTTGAGAAACCGTTAACATTTATTGAATTTATTTAATAAAAGAAATAAGACAAATTGTACGTTATTTGGACGTTTTATAATTTCTTTTGTTTTCACCGTCCAAATTGATTTTTCGTTTGTGTTGGCAATTCAAGTCTCAGCTGTTCAAAAATCGTTCACGTGAGAAAAATATTCGTTCCCTTGGCCTTCCATGCGTTCCACCTATTCAATAATAATTAACAGCCTTAAATTTCTTACCGTTCAAAGCAATAGAAACTTGCCCTCTTGGTCACGTTTCATTTCTTATTCATCCTTGCAAAAAAAAAAAAAAAAAAACTCCAGACTGCATTTTTCATTTCCTTCTATCAAATTGCAGAACCTTCTTCTAAGGTATGGTCACTTATTCTTGCTTTTGTTTTATCTTGTTATTCTCTACCCCTTCATGCTTCTACCCCATGCCATCCGCAACCTAGACCACCACCGCCTCCCTACCCCAGGCCACCGACCCGCGTCAGTCCACCATCACGGCAACCCCAGACCGTCACCGCTTCTCCTCCACGTCAGCCTACTCCACCACCCGAATCCATCAACCACCACCACGAGACCAAACCCACCCCAGACCGTCACCACTTGTCCCCACGTCTCCAAACCCAGGCCAACCTTCACTGCCTCATACGAGACCAGCCTTCTACCCTGACCCACCACGAGACCAAACCCACCCCAGCCGATCACCAAGGCAGCCAACCCAGTCGAATCCCAACTACCAACACCAGACCGAGACAGCCTTCCAGCCTCCACCACGTCTCCACCGAACCCCACCAATCACCAACTCATGCCGAAACCTCCTGACCTGAACCCGACACCTTTAGGTGGTTGAGCCGTTGCCTCTTGGTTATAATCTATATTTTTCCTCTGACCTGGTAGTTGAATCAGAGAAGAGTTGCTTTGGCTTTTGGTTTTGTTGCCTCCGCCTTGTATTATTGCCACCGAGACTTGTTTGACATAGATGAAGTTCTGCTTTTGTCATGTATTTGTAAACTTAGCTTATATTTTCACTGACTTTTGGTTTTGGAAAGAAAGTGAATTAAAATCTATTTCAGTTTTGTTTTTGCAGTAGTGAATTGTTTTGCCTCTGCCTTGTTGAAATGAATTGGTGGACAAAGATTTCCACTTCATATTTTACTTTTGAATGTTGTATTCCCACTGGCCTTGGTTGTGGAAAAGGAATCTGTGGAAAAATGCAATTTTACAAATTTTTAAGTTATAATCTCCAATAAAAGCGGTCGAGCAAATTCCTTCTATTTTTCAACTTGATTTATTTTTCGATCGTTTACTTCAATTTGAGAAATTCGTTATTCGTGCATCTTTGATTGTCTATTTATTCGCTTTATTCTTTCGACTTTAGATCAGAATCAAGTCGACGAGTCCGCTAACGATTGATCGTGCTATCCGCGTGCTTTCGATTGACATCGTACTTCTTTCTTCCTGAATCTCCAGATCCGTAGAGGTGAGTAAATCTCACACGAATATTCATACTTATATAATTGTGAAACGACCGCAACTGAATGTGTAGAAATAAATAAATAAATAAATGATGTTATAATTACCTGTGATTTATTTATAGTTGATGTTAATTGTTAAAACTGCATATCGTATCATCTGTTATATTCTGTTCTTATTTTACTGTTATTCTATTCTGTTAAATCATACTGCAAGTTCCCTGTAGAATAGAATCACTATGGGTTGAAATGATACATACCCGAACGGACTTTAGAATAAGGGAAGGTCGTTATGGGCTGAAATGATAAGCCTGAGCGATTTTCAATTAAATTTTATTTACTTGGGATTGCGGGTTTGAAATGATAAAACCCGGATTTTTCTTTGTAAATTACGGATTGAAATGATATAGTATCCGTATCACTTGAATTAGGCTAGAAAATATTATACAGACCCGTGGTTATTTTTCTGTATTTTCTGAATATTTTTAAAATAATTTAAAAATTGTAATAATATTAAATTGATTTAAACCGAATTTTTAAGTGATTTATATAAAATAGAAATGATTTTTCTTTGTGATAAATATAAATAAATGGAGGAATATTGATTTTAAACGAAACTTAAATTTTGAAATTTTGATAAAAAGAAAGATGGAAACTTAAGTTAATTTAATTGAAAATGAAATTTAGTTTTAAATTGGTGAAAAAAAAATGAAGTTTAAGTTTAAGTGTTGAAATGAATGTAATAAGCAAATTGGTAAGTTTTGGTTTTAACTTGTAAAATTTCTTTCGAAATAAAATTAGTTAAAGGATTGAAATGAACATTTTTAATGTATAATTTTATAAGTTTTAACTAGGTAGAATCTGTAGCACTTGTTAAGTGTTGTGGATTGCATAAGTGAACCAAAAGACTAAAATGAACTTAGGCTATGATAGTACTTGGTAAGTGCTGTTGTAGCAGAAACTAAAATTTAACCTGAACTAATAAAGGGTTACTGTAGCACTTGTTAAGGACTGCAGTAGGCTGAAAAATCTGATTTTGTTCAAAACTGAATTGTTATAGCAGTTTATAAATGTTGGTTTGTTGGTTAAAAATTGTTTTCAAATAAAACTTAACGTTATTGTTTTAAGTGAATAAGTGAACTCCGAAAAGGTTAGATTTTTGAAATCTAATAACTAAATATTTGTTTTAAGGAATAATGTCTTTGTTTTAAAATGGTTTAATTCGAAGTATATTTGATAAATTGTTTTAAATCTATAACCACGGGTTATAATAACGATTGGTTGGCAAAGAGACCGGGATCGGATATGGACATACTCTCTGTCGATACCGAAAACCACTTTGACAACCGTGTACGCGGTGGAGATTCCAGAATGAAGTAGGGTGGTGGCGACGTCCTTAAGGTATGTTACGTGGACCCAACTCCCGTGAGTTGGCATAAGGTGGCTAAAACAGGAGCGATTGACGGACCAATGAGGTAGCACCTCTTATCGGACACACTTCTTCGATACCATTCTATTACTTGTGATTGATTTGGTGGCCACCCTTGATTTGGGAGTGTTGTTCGAGGTGGGCGGTAGTGGCTGCTATGCGTCACCACTAGTCCGGATGCGTAATTGGTATATCTACCCTGGCATTGCCTAGTTGTGCCGTGTCACCTACCATATCGAGCTTTACTACGATTATGATTTTAAGATCCGACCGCGTTAAGGTTCTCCATCCCCTTAACGCTATTTTCCGATATGATTATACTTTACTTATTTAGACACTATTATAATAGCGAATATTACTATATAGTAGATAGTTTAACGGATCCTTAGAGGATGGGCGGTCCCAAGCATCTTCTAAGTTACTTGTACCTTTACTACAGTTCATTTGAGTTGGTTTACATTGTATAAGTATGTATATCCTGACTCGAGTGTTATGTTTTATTTTACGCTCGGGTCAGCCTGAGTATTCACAGCTTTGGACTTCACTTTTCTGGAGCTCGGAATCACTGGAGATTCTGCTTATCTAGTTATCTTCCCATTTCAGTTTCAGTTGCCTTATTTCAGCTTTTGTTTGGAGACTTGTGTATTGGATCTCTATTGTTCTTGTTTCAGAACTATATTGGGTTTCAGACTATGTATTTTGTATTTGATTTGAGACTATGTATTTTAGTGGCTTCATGAACCACTATGGTTATTTTTAAATTCCGCTGCGAGTTATTCTGATATTTCTGTGTCTGTGATTCTGTGAATGATTTTATTTGCTCCAAATTTTATTACAATCTGTTATTTTGCATTATTCAAGTCTGACATGTGTGGATTATTGTCGATTTGAATGGTCCAAAATAGTGGGTCGTTACATAATAATTGACAGCAGCTTTAAACCTTCCGAAGGGGACGAAAGGTTTCATGTCTCGTCATACGAAGGAATCATTACCTTACAAAAATGATAAAGAAGTCCAAGCAAGGGTATCTGACTCTATAACAACACTTCCAAAACCATAATAAGCCTTTCGGGTTGGTCAGAGCTCATGTTTAATACCTTTCGACAATATCGAAAGATATAAGGTAAAGGCAGCGTTCTTGAGTCCACTAATGGCAACCTTCCGAAAGCGTTTAGGAAAAGCATGGCTCTCGGTAGTAATCGAATAAGGGAGCAACCTTTCGATAAGATCGGAAGGTTCATAGTACCTCATAAGAGACCAACTCCTCGGGGAGACGAGGAGTTCATAAATACATTGGGAAACACAAAAACTTCGATGACATTCAACGGCCTATGATGATGAATAAAGAACAAACCTTCCGTTAAGACCGAAAGGTTTACAATGAATAGAAGAAGGAACCTTCCATCCTGACGAGAGCATAGGGTCGAAGGGAAGGTCGTCTGCATCTATAAATAAGACATAAGGGGTCCAGTCTCGAGATCCGATTTTCTTCCCATTCTTCTACTCAACAACCACCATTGTTCTCACTCATTACTTTGTAACTCTAATTTAGAAATTAGATTGGGGGCTAACTTCTTAAATTTTGTATCGAATTCCATTATGAGGGAATAAAGAGAATTGTGGCTTGCGATCAACTCGAAATTTGGGGATAATCATGATTAGGCATTAATTTAATATTAACGGCGAATCAAATATGATTTATTTCTTATATCCTTTATTTATTTCGAGAATGTGCCATGAAACCATCATTGGATAATCTCATAAGTTTCATTCTCTTTTACTTAGTATCAATCATAAAAAGAGGGAAGGAAACTTGTGAATTAGTTCCAGATATAAGTCTCATGGCATATTAAATCGGCTCTTATTATTATCTAAATATGTTTGGATGATGCATTCTTTCGAAAGGTTTTCATAGGAGGAATATCCACCTAGGAAGCTGAAAGTGTTGAGGAAGTGATAAATAAAGTAATATCTCCATTCGATGTCACCGAAGGGTTCATAACCTTCTGAAGGGATTAAATGGAATGACATTGCTAAAATCGCATATTTGGAATGACAGATGGCGGAAATGAAAGATCTCCTGAACGAAGTGTTATCTCACCGATCATCTATGAAAGCTACTACGGCGGGTGAAGAATTTGAATCTTCAAGAAGGAATCTGAAAATCAACACGGATGCTGCAGAAAGTTAAGTTAATATTTCTTCATCTAAACAGAAGGATGGCTTTCCGCTGAAGGCAAATTATCAAGGAAGAGTCCAGGAAGAAGATAAAGATTGTTCCGTAAGTTTAACTTCAGACGGCTACAAACCTAACAAAAGGAACTACTTGAATAATGAAGCCTACCCAAGGACGTAGCAGAAAAGGCTGTGAAAGACCTATTAAATGTCAAGTGTAAGAGAACTGAAGATGAAAGAGTAAACGACAATGAAAGGGTCACCCCTTTCATTGACAAAATTATGTCAGCACCAATACCACCTCTTGTAAAGGTCCCAACCATGAAATATCACAGGACAACTGACCCAGATGACCATTTGATGGCATTTGATAGTCAGATGGATTTATACAATGCTTCCGGCATGGTTAGGTGTCGGCTCTTTCCGATCACCTTACAAGGGGTTATTGCTAAATGGTACCGACAGTATCGTGAAAACATGATATATTCCTAGAAACAGTTCTCCTACGATTTCTCTGCTCAGTTTTGCATATGTAAGGATCCCTCTATTGACTATACCATGCTCGCTAACATCAGACAAAACCATGGAGAGTTTTTAGGGGATTATTTGAAGAGATTCAATACCGAAGCCTTGAAGGCCAAAGGCATGAATGATAGAGACAAGGTCATTGCTGTCCACTCAGGACTCATAGTTAATTCTCCTTTCTGGAAGGAGTTGTTTATCCATGGATGTTGGTATCTTCAAGATTTCCATTTTCAAGCTGACAAGTTTATTCGAATGGACGAATTTTACCACTCAAAGAAGAAATTTGGTCACAAGAAGGACAACAGTAAATTCGGCCCAGAAAGAATTTCTAAGAGAGCTAGATGGGAAGATGTTAATACTAATGCGGCGGCGTTAAACCGACCAATTTCCTACATCTATGCAATAACCCAGGAAGGTCAATTTCCCCACTTCATTCAAAGCCCGAAATTACCCTGAACAGAAGAAAGGAGACAAATATTGTGCCTACCACAAGGCGAATGGCCACGAACCAACGAGTGTAAGGTACTGGCTAGAATAATTCAAAAATTGATTCGAGAAGGGTAGGTGAAGGAATTCATGAAGAAACTGCAACAAACTCTCCCGTCAAATGCTGACGAAAGGAAGCTTGTTAGTAATACGGTGAATATAATCGAGGAAGAGGACCCACTAAGCCTAAGTCCACCCCATAATAGGATTGATGTCATATATGGAAGACCACTTCCCGCTGGTAGAAGTCAAGGTGCCCGGAATAGATACATTTGAGAGGCCAAGAAAGGTGTATTTTTTATACATGAAGAACCGCCACTCAAAAGCCTAAAGAAAAACATCAATATGCACACACTGGTGATTAGTCCACAAGAATTAAGAAAGGGGATCCATCGTCCCCACAATGATCCACTGATGATCATAGCACAGATAGGGTCCTCGGTGGTCACAAAAATCCTGGTTGATACAGGGTGTGCCGTGAATGTGATATTTTGTCATGCATTTGATCAGATGGGAATTTCCAAGGACAAACTCGAACCTAGTCCCGAGCCTATCTTCGGATTCAGCAATAAAGGGACAACTCCACTTGGGCAAGTGAAGCTTTTGGTCCAGTTGGGACTCCCCCATGCTACCGAGTCTTTGAAACAACCTTTGTGATCATAGATCATCCATCATTCTACAATGCCTTCTTTGGACGGTCGGCACTGGACGAAGTGGATGCATTCGTCTCGCCAAAATATCTAATGCTCAAGTTCATCACTAAAAGCGGTTGGGGCACTATTCGAGGCGAGCAATTCGCTTCACGAGAAATGTATTTTGCAAATCTAGAGCATTATAACAGGGAGTTCTCTTGTTACTTTGATTCTTTCATTATTTTACAGCCTTCGGAAGATGGATTTTCACATCCATCATTCGAAGCAAAGAAAAAATCTGACAAAACTAACAAATGTATTGTTGCAAGGTGTTTTGTAGTTTACCGGAAGAGAAAGAGAACGGATTCCAACTCGATAGAGGAAAGTGAAATCATTACAGAGTTAGATTGTCGAGGCGAGGTGGAAAGAGTTAAGCCGGTTGAAGAAACCGAAGAAGTTCTAATAGATTCTGCCAATTCCACTAAAATAATTAGAGTGGGAACGAATCTCGAGGAGCACTTAAAATCAAGATTGATAGAATTTCTAAAAGACAATAAGGATGTTTTTGCTTGGACCCACTCTATTATGGTTAGAATTAACCCTACAGTCATGAGCCATACCCTGAATATCAATCCAGATATTCCTCCGGTCAGGCAAAAGAAAAGACAATACGATAAGGATAGGACCATCGCCTTAAAGGAAGAAGTCAAGAAATTACAACAATTTGGATTTATTCAAGAAGTCCGATACCCCAATGGTTAGCAAATCCAGTTCTGGTAAAAAAATTTAACGGGAAGTGGCGAACTTGTGCGGATTACATAGATTTGAATAAAGCTTGTCTGAAGGATTGCTACCCGTTGCCAAGGATAGATCAACTGGTCGATTCCACCAATGGACACAAACTGCTCTCCCTGATGGATGCATATTCTGGGTACAGTCAGATCCCTATGTATAAACCCGACGAGGAACATAGTAGCTTTATTACGGATGAGGGAACCTATTGTTACAAAGTAATGCTATTTGGATTAAAAAATGCTGGGGCGACTTATCAGAGGTTAGTTAACCGAATGTTCAAAGAGCAAATCGGGAGGAATATGGAAGTTTATGTGGACGACATGTTGGTAAAATCTCAAGAGGCGAAAGATCACCTCGAAGATTTAAATGAAATGTTCAAAGTGCTCCGCAAGTACCAAATGAAACTCAACCCTCAAAAATGCAACTTTGGAGTCCATTCTGGAAATTTTCTTGGCTACATTGTAAGTGCACAGGGGATCAAGGCTAGCCCAGAGCAAATAGAGGCCATTAAGGATATGGTAGAGCCTAAAACGAGTAAAGATGTCATGAGTTTAAATGGGAAAGTGGCAGCGTTGAGCAGATTTATATCAAAGGCCACAGATAAGTGTGTACCATTCTTCGAGGTAATAAAGAAGAAGAGAAATTTTGAATGGAATGAAGATTGCCGAAAGGTATTCCAGGAGTTAAAGCTACATTTGAAAAACCTCCAATCTTATCTAGCCCTGAAGAGGGAGAGGATCTATTCTAGTATATGGCAATTTCCGGACATGCAGTGAGCTCATTATTGATCAGAAATGACAAGGGACTGCAACTACAAGTTTATTATGTAAGTAGGAGGTTAAAGGATGCTGAAATACGATACCCAATCATTGAAAAGCTGGCATATTGTTTAATTTTGACAGCTCGAAAA
This sequence comes from Allium fistulosum, assembly GCA_030737815.1. Classification (NCBI taxonomy): domain Eukaryota; kingdom Viridiplantae; phylum Streptophyta; class Magnoliopsida; order Asparagales; family Amaryllidaceae; genus Allium; species Allium fistulosum. Next base: position 700,087,606 of record CM060904.1, read on the forward strand.
TTAAGGCCCTATTTTCAGGTGCACCCAGTAAAGGTGCTGACCAACTTTCCGTTGAAACAAGTCTTTGGCAAGCCCGAAACTTCTGGAAGGTTAGTTAAGTGAGGTATTGAACTAAGTCAATATGATATAGCATATCAGCTTAGAACGACTATAAAAGGTCAAGCTTTAGCCAATTTCATTAATGAGTGTACGGGGTTCATTTCATAACAATCCAAAAAGGAAAAGGATACAAAACCCAAGTGGTAACTATTTGTGGATGGCACCTCAAATGAACAAGGAGCTGGGGCAGGATATGTGATAATTACCCCAGATGGACACAAGTTACATTATGCTATGAAATTAGGATTCTCAGCAACCAACAATGTAGCGGAGTATGAATCCATGGTTGCAAGATTAACCCTTGCTCTATAACTTAAAATTCTATTCAGGTATTCAGCGATTCTCAATTGATGGTTAACCAAATCAAACAAGTATATCAAACCAAGGATCCTAAACTTTGTCAATATGTGAAGAAAGTTTTAATGATGCTTATACTTTTTGAAGATTTCTCCATACATCAAGTACCAAGAGGAGACAACTCTCAAGCAGGTTCACTGGCTAAGCTGGCAAGCTCAAGAGGAGCCCCTGAAACTCGAATTATCCCAGTATGATTTCAGGCCAATCCCAGCATTGAGGAAAACCAACAAGAGAAAACCACGGGGCTCTTAGTGTTGACCCAATTGCAAGCCTTGGCACCAGAATCAGAAGAAAAGGATTGGGAAACACCGAATGAAGAACCTGTAGCTCCAATCACAAAAGAATATTATGAAAACACTTGGATGACTCCAATTACGAATTATATTGTTAATGGGACATTGCCAGTAGATAAAATAGAAGCACGAAAACTAAAATGACAAGCTCAAAGCTTTACCACCATGGATGGAATTCCTTACAAGAAAGGATATGCCATTCCCTATTTGCGATGTGTGAAACCTGAAAGCATATTGAAGATATTAAAGGAAGCGCATGAAGGGTTTTGCAGGGATCATTCTAATGGAATATAACTAGCCAAAAAGATAATGTGGCAAAGGTTTTACTGGCCACATTTGACTAACCAAGTAATTGAATATGTTAAAAGGTGTGAGAAGTGTCAACGTTATTCGAAGATACCACATCTCCCACCAAGTCAACTAACCCCCATAACAAATCCATGGCTATTTGATGTTTGGGGAATTGATTTAATCGGACCACTTCCAATCTCCAAGGGAGGAGCAAAATATGCTGTAGTGGCAATAAATTACTTTACAAAATGGGTTGAGGCATAGCCACTCCTAAAAATTACCTCCGGGAAAGTACTGAGATTTGTCATCAAAAACATTGTCACAAGATTTGGGATACCTTATAAGATAATATCCGACAATGGAACCCAATGCGAGAGTGAAGAGTTTTCACGATTTTTCGACAAGAATAGAATCATAAAGAGCTTCTCTTCAGTCGCTCATCCAAAGGCCAATGGAGCCGTCGAAGCTGCTAACAAAACAATAAATACGATCTTGAAAAAGAGGCTAAATAAGGCAAAAGGGAATTGGGTAGAGGAATTACCCCTAGTTCTGTGGGCTTATAGAATATCAACAAGAACCGCAACGGGTCATACCCCATATTCTTTAACATATGGATGTGAAGCAATGCTACCTGTAGAGATTGAAGTACCCTCTCATAAGAGGATTGCCTACGCCTTTAATCTGAACCAAGAATTGAGGGAGGAATCACTTGATTTGATTCATGGATTAAGAGATGAAGTAGCCTTGAGAATGGTTGAATATCAAAGGAGAATATCGAAATATAACAACTCAAAAGTAAAAGCCAGGTCATTCAGACAAGGAGATTTAGTGCTTCGAAGGGTAATGGCCAATACAAAAAACCCATCAAATGGGCCATTGGGACCTAATTGGGAAGGTCCATTGATAATCTTCAAAGAAATTCCCCCGGGTGCCTACAAGCTATGCTATCCTAATGGAAATATGGTACCAAGAACCTGGAACGCAGAACATTTGAGACCATATTTTTTTCGATTTTGAATGAACAAAGCATTTCCAAGAACGTCTCTGCTATGATTTATTAAGAAAAGTCTACATGGTCGGGAGTGAAATTCTCCTTAAAAACTTGGACTACCTAAGATTTTAGGCTACCAATAATGGTAGAAAGCCCTTAGTCGCGCCAAGAAGGCCAGGTCAAAGCACCTCTTAGAGGGAGGGCGTAAGCCTTTATCCATGCCAAAACCAGAAATGGCCAGGTTAAAGCAGCACAAGTCCTTATCCATGTCACGCTATGGCCGGGATAAGGCACCTCCTGGAGGAAGGAGGGGTAATCCCTTGGTCCCGCCACGCTATGGCCTGGTCAAGGTTCCGAACAAGCCCTTAATCCCGTCACGCTATGGCCAGGTTAAGGCACCTCCTAAAGGGAGGTCGGGTAAGTCCTCGGGCCCTGCTTCAGAAAAAGCTAGCTGAGCGCACCAGAATCCTGGATGAAATGTCCGGTGGACTAAGAAAAGTCCATTCCTGAAATAGGCACCACCAGAAATCGGCATCGTCTAAAATGGCGACCACCAAAAGGTCGGTGATGTCTATAATGACAAACAGCCTGAAATGGGCTCTGCTTAAATAAGCAAAATTGGACTAAAGAGTCCCCGCCTGAAATAGGCCAAAAAAATAACAAATAGACAAAGAAAACTCGGGCCTGAGAAAGAAAAAGCAGGCGGAACTTCGTCAAAGCCTGAAGATGGCACATTCAACAAGAAAACTAGAGAAAAGTCACTGACTTCTTCTCGCGAACATTTACCATAAATGGTATTCTAGTCTTCTATTATTAACTACCAGAGATGGTATTCTGGTCTTCTATTATTAATTACCAGAGATGGTATTCTGGTCTTTAATTATTAATTACTAGAGATGGCATTCCGGTCTTCTATTATTAATTACCAGAGATGGCATTCTGGTCTTCTATTATTAATTACCAGAGATGGTATTCTGGTCTCCAATTATTAATTACCAGAGATGGTATTCTGGTCTTCTATTATTAATTACCTAAATCGGTATTCTAGTCTTCTATTATTAATTCCCAAAATTAGTATTCTGGATTTCTATCATCAATCACTGGAGATGATATTCTGGTCTTCCATTATCAATTACCAAAAATGGCATTCTGGAACTTCTGTTATTAATTGTCAGAAAATTATGTCCCGAAAGTGGCATCCTAGGCTTCAATGGTTAATCACCTAAAATAATATCTTGAACTACAACTATTAAACATTTGAGATAGAGATCCTGAACGACTATTGCACATTACCAGAGACGACTTCTAGGTTCGCATTATTAATGCCAAATCGGATTTTCTGCTCTTCAGTTACTCATTATTAGCCAGAAGAATGCAAGGACAGTTCGATGATCCTGGAACCTTTGTCCTAAAGAACAAAAAACCTTCTTTATACCGGGAGGCTAAATGTTAACCATAAAATATAAGTGAAGATGAAAGAAGGCATTTCAAAAACCTCCCACATAGGAAAAGAACATCAGGGGAAAACACCCTCCAACGTTGCCGAAAGGGGTTGTGTAACAATCCTAAAGGAAGAGCGCATGCTAACTCCAGAGTGAAGCTTTATCAAGCATGAAGGAAAAACCGCTAAGCGCCTCCTGTACCAACTGAGTAAATGATCGCGGAACTGTCCAATATGATACCAAGATCAGGGAAAAGAAGGTCACTCCAAACCGTTTTGAAAGAGTTGAAGGGATGAGGATAACAATTGGCAGCAGCTTTAAACCTTCCAAAGGGGACAAAGGGTTTCCTGTCTCGTCATACGAAGGAGTCATTACCTTCCGAAAAGGATAAAGAAGTCTAAGCAAGGGTATCTGACACTATAGCAACCCTTCCAAAAGCATAATAAGCCTTTCGGGTTGGTCAGAGCTCATGTTTAACACCTTTCGACAATATCGAAAGATATAAGGTAAAGGCAGTGTTCGTGAGTCCACTAATGGCAACCTTCCGACGGCGTTCAGGAAAAGTGCGGCTCTCGGCAATAATCGAATAAGGGAGCAACCTTCCGACAAGATCGGAAGGTTCATAGCACCTCATAAGAGACCAACCCCTCGGGGAGACGAGGAGTTTATAAATACATTGGGAAACACAAAACCTTCGACGACATTCAGCGACCCATGATGATGAATAAAGAACAAACCTTCTGTTAAGACCGAAAGGTTTACAACTACATAGAAGAAGGAACCTTCCATCCCGGCGAGAGCATAGGGCCGAAGGGAAGGCCGCTTGCATCTATAAATAAGACCCAAGGGGCCCAGTCTCGGGATTTGATTTTCTTCCCATTCTTCTACTCAACAACCACCATTGTTCTCGCTCATTACTTTGTAACCCTAATTTAGAAATTAGATTGGGGGCTAAATTCTTAAATTTTGTATCGAATTCCATTATAAGGAAATAAAGAGAATTATGGCTTGCGATCAACTCAGACTTTGGGGATAATCATGATTAAACGTTATTTCAATATTAACGGCTAATCAATTATGGTTTATTTCTTATATTCTTTGTTTATTTCGAGAATGTGCCGTGAAACCATAATTTGATAATCTTATAAGTTTCATTCTCTTTTACTTAGTATCAATCATAAAAAGAGTGAAGGAAACTTGTGAATTAGTTCCAGATATAAGTCTCATGGAATATTGAATCAACTCTTATTATTATCTAAATATGTTTGGATGATGCATTCTTTTCGAAAGGTTTTCACAAGAGGAATATCCACCTAGGAAGCTGAAAGTGTTTAGGAACTGATAAATAAAGTAATTTCTCCATTCGATGTCACCGAAGGGTTCATAACCTTCCGAAGGGAATAAATGGAGATGTCGACCACTTTCGGTTTCCAAGGGAGATTGAATCCAATAACATGAGATGGTCGAAGGTCATATAATCATGACAAGTTAGCCGAAGGGGCTAGATGATTTCTTAAACACTCTGATCTATCGAAAGTTTTAATAATTCTATTGTTCCAGTCAAGCCGTAAGGTTTGAACTGTACTTAAACCCTTCGATGGGATCTAGATGACTTCTCAAGCCCTCTGGTCCATCGAAAGGTTCAATAGCTCCATCGTTTCAGTCAAATCAGAAGGTTAGAGCTATACTTAAACCCTTCGGCAGGGTCAAAAGTAAGATTGTTTTCACTCAAATCCCTATAAGAGATAATCAACCTCTTGTAACCTTCCAATACCAGCCCCATATTGTCAGAGTTAAATTTTAGACCTTAAAACCTTCTGACTTAGTCATTTCATCCAGAAATGTGAATTCACTCAACCGAAAGGTTGAGCCTATAAAAATAATTCTATGAAAAGCATCGGGAATGTTAACAAGAAATCTTGTTAACAATTACCTTATAGAAGGAAACTAACTCAACTTCACTCATAATTAATCGTACATTGTCCAACAAAGTTCAATTATTCCATATTGATGCATCATTATGTATCGCATGGACGAGTAATTTTGAGGTTGAATCTTTATTCATTTTAGGTACACTCGAAACATTTTCCAATACACTCACTCATTCGATCAAATCAAATCATTTCTATTGCATGTTATTTTATTTACTTCTGTTTTATATCCTATAAGTTTACCATAGACATGCTACATGTGTATCAAATACACATGTCCATGTCGATGATAACTCTGGTGAATATAAAAAAGTACGTGGAACCATTTTGGTATTTATAGAATTATGATTGCATACATCTATATGTACCAATCTGAAGAGTTCATCAACTCTTATGGTACTCCCATTAAATGGTGCGCTACCTTTATTGTTTGAGATATAATTAACAAGTATCATATGATTTAAAATCATACAATAAAATTATTTTTTAAAACTATGACTTAGTCTATAAGTCCAAAACAACTGTAAATAATATTAGAAACTTTTGCATTTTCCAATGTAGCGCTTTTCTTAAAAAAATTACCACATTTAGTTTTATTTCACAAAAAATATTGATAATATTCATATTGAAATATAGCTATGTCTATTTTTTCAGTCAAAATCATTATTTCATAAATAATGCATGATAAGTTTACGAAAACAATTTTCATACTATGATGTAATTAATAACTGCTATATGACATGCTCACACTATTTCCACCATTACTATAATAGTGTACTAAATTCGGAGGTCCATCATTGTGACGCCCCACCTCTATGCTCACGCTAGCCAAGGACACTACGGAGTAATGCCGTCAACTAGCGCGAAGAATAAGGCTGTTGAGGAGCGACCATCTGTGCAATTGCCTTGTGCGAGTACCGCTATGTCAGATAGTATAACATGCATTTCGTTTCAAGAGGAAATCCGACATACCGATGCAAACTCAAAGCTACCACACAGTGGCTAAGTGGACCTCGAAAAACAAGTATAGAAATAAATATAACATAAACAGACACAGATATTCATATCTCAAAGGCGAAAATAGATATGAATATAACACATAAAAGTGTACATCAGAGTAGTGGTCAAATAAGATCCACAATATCACAAAAGAATAGTTACAAGTGCTAGACAAAAGAATAAGTATACATCAAAGAGTCTATATCACAAATGTATAACAACAAAAACTACAAATGTAATGTAGTTAGGCAAAAGTCAAAAGATGATCCCAGATAAGGAGTCAAGCAGAAGCACTTGTAACATCTCGGTCTGACCCGAGTATTATTTAATAAGAAAATAATAAACGGATCAGTCTAGCTATAATTATCATTAAAGAAATGAGATATAAGCATAGGTATAATAAGAACGTATGATAACAATAATGCCATACCAGGATAAGTATGATTTAAATAACCACAAAATCATAAAATATCTCCAGAATCTCAAAGCACCAAAAAGAATATCATATTCTTTATTTTATTCACCAAACTACAAATGTTGACAAACATATTATTGCCAATGGCAAAAGTTGGTGAAACACAAATTCTAGAAATCATCAATTAGAAATCCAGAAATCACAAAAGGGGGAGGTCTATCACAAACGGGAGCATGAAAACTCCCAAACACGTGTATCATAAATGGAACGCTATTCCATGGTCGCTAACCATAAATATTGAGCCGAAGCTCCACAAACAGTCTGAAGACCACGGGTCGCTACCCCGCCAAATTGAACCGAAGTTCCACAGAAACGGGGTTTAGTCTCCCTCGCAGACAAATAGACATCGCACATCGCTAGTCTAAATCATAAAATGATCATCATCGATCAATTAAAGTGTAGATTACACTAAGCTAGTATATATATGAGTTTAGCTTCATGTCCCATAACCACTAGCTTAACTTAAATATTTACGAACAAATTGTAAATTTCCACTCGAAAATTGTCACAAGAGTTTCAATCGAACAAGTCCAAGAATTAACCGACGAAGTAAACGCAAGATTTTCATACCACTGGTTTTGCTAAGCCGTTTAATTAGATTTCCTCATACGAGTGAGGTAAAGGTTTGTATATACTAATAGATTAGAAAACGGTTTTATAAAAGAGCTTTGTATTAAAAATAGAGTTGAAATCATCTTTGTAAAAGAGTTTGAATATTTACTACTAGTATAGAAACCTTTTTATTTAGAAGTGACAAATCACAAAATGATTGTAGAAACAATCAATCACAAAAATCCACATTCGAAGACGTGAATTAAATCCAAAGAAATCGATACCGAGTCCATCAAAATGGATATTCCCCAAAAGTCCCGAAAAAGAAGTCATCAAAGTCAATAATAAATGATAACAATAAATCGGACAATCACGAATCGGTAAAAATTGGAATCCCACACAAAATAGGCAAATCAGGCCGAGACAAGCAGATTCAGACGTCTGAATTGTCTATTTCAGTCGTCTGAAACCGGTGTTCAGGCAATACTTTGCCTAGGCCAAAAATGGCCAAATAATATCGGAAGCAACCGGACGAGTGATGATGGCTAGGGGTTTACGCCAAACGACTACCCAACCTTAGAGACTCATCAATACATTCCGACCATTATGTCCAAACATCCACATAATGATTTTTCATAGATTTTGACTTCAAACACCAAAAATTGGAATATTCATCGAATTAATTCAATTCAAAGCAAATAGACAAGGAATAGATGTTAGGAATTCATACCTAACAATCCTAGATAGTTATAGACATAGATGTGAGATAAAAATCTCACCTTTAAACCCAAAAACTATGAAGGAGAAGCTTGAAAGCAAAGGAAGATCAACTACTCTTCAACTTCAACTCTAGAAGCTTGAATCTAATCTTAAAAGAAGAACATTTCCTAAGTTAGGTTTAGGAAATTTCTGAAATTAAAGAGAGAACGAGTTGGAGAAGAAGAAGGAGATGCTCACCTAAGCTTCTCTTTGAATTTAGGAGCTAGAACTTGAATTTGCAAAGAAGATTAAGGCTTAGGAATTCTAATTCCTTTTCTCTTCCCCCATTTTTCTAAAAGCTTGAGTGTTAGGAAAATAATATGAAGGAGTGGAGTGGAGTTGGGTTGATATGTAGGGTTAATGGGCTGAAACCCAAACCCAAAGCCCTAGTTGAAAATCTCGAAATTTATCCAACTCAAAACATATCGATGTTTATACTTAAAAAAGTCGCAAACACCATTTTGAACACAATGGAATTGGTCTCGAGTCCAAAATATTGATTCTCAAATTCAAACTTCATTCAGACGTCTGAAATATGCAAATCAGACGTCTGAATCTGGAAAAATAAGAAATTTTCATCTTCATTCAGACGTCTGAAATGCACTATTCGGACGTTTGAATCTGGAAAAATAAATGTTGTTCCAGATCAATATTCAGATGTCTGAATGGTATATTTCAGACGTCTGAAAATGGCTATTTTAGCCTGTTTTCTTTCTGGATCGATTCGAACCATTTCAGACGTCTGAATTAGTCATTTCAAACGTCTGAATTTCTGGAAAAATGTGTTTTCAAATAGGCACTTCCAAATAGCACTATCCACATAGACTTTTCACTAATTCGATTGTTCTTCTTCGATTAGTGACTTTTTCGGACTAAAATCCGACCAACGGTGCCATATTTAAATATAATATTCAAATATACAATCAGAAAAATATGCGGGTTGTTACAGACTCCCCACCTTAAAGAAATTGCGTCCCCGCAATAATTAAGAGGAAAATAAAGAGTAACAACCATAAAAGCATATCAACACAAAAGAAAATTTTGAAATAAGAAGTTCACCTTAAAGAACACGAGAAAGTAATTCCGGATGTGTTCGCTCGATGAATTCTCTAGATTCCCAAGAGCAATCCTTAGGATTTTAGGACCACTGAACTTTCATAAGAGGTACATCTTTATTTCGAAGGCGTTTAACCTCCGAAGCTATGATATGAATAGAATGTTGTTCATAAGTCAAATTAGGCGAAACTTCAATTTCTTCATTAACACTGGGCTCTAGAATAGAGTCTGTTATCCCGCCTGTTGGCAAGGCCGAGATATCAAGGAATTGACTAGAGAATATGGATTATGCATCCTCGGCGTCGAGTGACCACTGGATATCCCCAGATATCGATGAATTTTACCTAAGTCCGGATCGGGCTACAATTGATAAGACACGTCAAGCAAAGTCGTAGAAACCAACATTCCAAATTTCGAGTCAATCCGAGTTCGTACACTCAAGATGTCACCAACGGAAAATGGAGGAGACAGCCTTGTATTCGAATCCATAAAAGGGCCCTATGTTCGAATCGATGAGGTAGGAATGCCGTTCGAATCCATCAGAGCAGAATCCATTCGAATCCATCAAGGTCGACTCCATCGTCTTCGTATCCATCAGAGCAAGTTCCGTTCGAATCCAACGCTTCGGAACCTTCAGGCTTTCATCCACTTCGAATCCATGCAATCAATGCACTTCGACTCCATCACATAAGTTACTTCGAAACCACACTTCACATCCAGCTTCGAATCGATCAACCGTGTTATACCTAGATCGATTCGAACAAACACGCCTTCAAATCCACTGTCTCAAACCCATTAAGTCAAAGCAACCGAAGCCATGGATTCGACCCTATCAACCCGGAGTAAAAAGCGGCTCGATGCGAGAAATGCGCGCCACGTCACCGTCTTCACGTGCAGAAGCATGGATTCGAACCTATGGATTCGAACCATATCGATTCGAACGAATCCATAGGACGAAGAACACGAAAATCTTCTACTTGAATCGATCATAACTCGAGTTCTACAAGTCCAAATGTCATGAAATTTTCACAGAAGCTTAAACACATGATGAAGAATGTTCACACCAAATTTCAGCTCGATTGGATGATTTCTTGATCGATTCGAACCAAGGGTCGAATCGATCCCAAAGTGGGCCCGGATCTCCAGATTTCGGCCATGTGGGCCCCTCACATGCCAGAAGCGGTCTCCCCGGATTTTAGGCGAAATATCAGCCTCCTACACCTATAAATAGAGCCCCTGGTCATTCAGAAAAAGAGTCGGATAATTCTAAGTACTGAAGAGCGCCCAGATTCTGCCAGATTTACTCCAGAACACCGCCGCTGCCTTAGATTGAGACTTAGCATATAAATTCAGTTGTATTACATTATAATCTACTGTAATCTTCAAGTATCGAGCAATAAAATCATCAAACTTCATAGTGGACGTAGGCAAAACGCCGAACCACTCTAAATCGCTTGTCTTTACAACTTACTTTCTGTTATTTGGAGTTTTTGTTAGATAACCCACAGTTTTAATTTTCGTTCTTCACTTTTATCTCTTCAAAAACTTCCGAAGAGTGTTGTGCCCATTTTTGGTACAAACACTTTGGTGCTTTCACTGAGAAAAACCAGCTTTTTCTCCTGCTCCTTGGATCTACCATCAATACCGGATTGCATAAATCCAAGAGGAAGATCCAGATCTCCAATCCAAAATCTTTCCATTCTATTCAGATTTGCATAAAATCTAGGAAAAGGATTCATCATTCAAAATGGTTAGCACAAGAACCACTTCTACGGCTGCTGGACAAGAAGGAAGGGATGGACAGAATCCTGCTCAACAGCAGCCATCCAACCAAAACAACACTGCTCATTCAGATCCATCTGGGCTAGTCACCAGACAGGAGTTCCATGTGTTGCTTCAGGAATTGACTCAAAGTCGGCAACAATTGGCCGAACAGTTGCGTGCTAATATTGAATTAACAAACCAACTGAACCGCCAAGGCCGTAGAAGGTCCAGACGGGATGATATCTCCTGATCATCTACTGAAAGTTCCGCCTCATCGGACCATTATCACAGATCTACCCGTCCTCGATTAGACGGGAGTCATACACAAACGACCGGATATCAACCCGCCTTGACTGTTGGACAGTTGAGGGCAGGACCGTCGACCAGCTTTCAGGCCAGGCCCTCAACACAAGGAGGCCCTACTACACAGCATACCACAGACAATCATGCCGCAACTGCCACAATAGAAACAAGGGTTGATACCCGAAATCTTTCAGAGCCAAATAATCAGCAACGTGGGCGTACTTCTGAACCATACGTCCCAGAAGACGCTGAGCCAAGGAGGCGAAATTTGGACCGTCGACAGCGCCCAGTCCGAACTCGCGCTGTGGAACCCGACCACACCTTAGCTCAGTAGGCCCAAAATGTAGCAATGCCCGACATTTCGACTATGATACGTCAGATGATCCGCGAAAGCCAAGTCTTACCAATAACGACTGGGGAATTTCCCGTAGTCACACCCCTTTCACGGATGAGATACTATACGCTGAACCCCCTCGGCGATTCAGAATGCCAACTCTCCCTATGTATGAAGGAAATTCTGATCCCAATCAGCACATTTTGAAGTATGAATGGTCAATGAGCGCCGCAAGGGCGGACGATGCAGTAAAGTGTCGGAGTTTCCCTATCTCTCTGGGAGGAATTGCAACAATGTGGTTTACGAGATTACCGCCTAGGTCTATCTCTTCATTTGATCAATTGGCTAAAAAATTTGTTGAACAATTTCGCATGCATGTCGCTAGACCCAAAGATGTTAACACCCTGTCCAATGTTACCCAAGCTCGTGGGGAAACGTTAAGGCGTTACTTGGAGAGATTCCATGCGGCATGTGTGGAGATTAGTAATCCCAACGATAACTCTATTTTAATGGCATTGACAAAGGGAATTGATCCCGATTCTGAGTTTGGAAACTGGTTAGCTGGAAAACCACCCGCATCGTTGGACCGTTTCTACTCCAAAGCTGCTCAATTCTTACGGCAAGAGGACGCGAAACAGTCTAGGAAGCAGGACGATGCGAAGCCCGGAAGTGAGGGAATATAGAGCAATGTAGCAGTTAAACAGTCTGGTGACAATTCCGGATAAGTTCAGTTAAACATACAGAACAAGCAAACTCAGCCAAGAGGTAGCAATGGTCAGAATAAAAAAAGAGATCCAAATCCAGGCCCACGGCGTAGGGCTCCAATGTTCGAAAATTATACACCATTAAATACATCGCTGGAAAATGTGTACCTATAAACTTGCAACACTGAACAGTATAAAAAACCCGCTCCAAAGCGGTCATCGGAAAGGCAAATTCAGACAGGGAAGTTTTGTAGATTTCACGAAAGTTATGGCCACAATACTAATGACTGTCGTCATTTGCAGGACCTCATAGAAAAGTTAATCAGGGAGAGAAAATTAGATCAATTCGTGCGGACACCGCAGTCTGGTGGAGCGGGCCCATCAAATCAAAACCGTACACAGGATCAGGAAAGACAAGAGGAACCCGCTCATATGGGTGGAAGGCTAGTTATAAATGCTATAAGTAGTGATCCTCATCCAGCGGGTCGAAGCTGGGAAGAAATGGAATCATATGACAACTTGATCAAGCAGGCGAACCTCGAATATCATGGTAACCTGAGAAAGAAACCGTCGACCAAGCGAAAAAGAACGATGACCAACGACATCATTTTTCAAGACGAAGACGTTGGTGGCGTCGGAATCCCGACTATAGAACCACTCGTGATATCTGGGCAAGTAGGTCCGGCTTGGATGAAGAGGATCCTGATTGACTGCGGGAGCTCTGTAAATATCCTGTTTATACATGCTTATAATCAAATGAGGATGAAAGCCAGGGATTTGAAACCCTGCCAAACTCACATCCATGGATTCAACGGTAGCGCTACCATACCTATTGGGATGGTGGAGTTACCAGTTAAGTTGGGATCTGAAGAACATAGGAAAGTTCGGACATTACGGTTCGTTGTGCTGAATATAGTCTCGCCATACAACGCTTTCTTAGGGCGACCTGCCCTTGCTGAGTTCAGGGCCATAATTGCCCCGTAGTGCTTAACTTTAAAGTTCCCAACCATCAACGGGGTTGGGGTCGTCCAAGGTGACCAGGTTGACTTGAGAACGATCATACGCCAGAATCGAGTCGCCCGATTACGCAATGCCAAGAACCGACTTGAAGCTTTTGAACACGATAAACTTGTCAATAAAAAAGATTATCCGGCACTCCCACACGCAAGATCAACATGGAGAGGGTCACACGAAATTAAGCAAGAACTCGGGGATGGTACATTTAAGTTAGCAGCCGTTGATGGTCTAACTTTACCAAGAGCCTGGAATAGCGAAAGTCTTCGTCGCTACTGCAATTGACAGGCTACGTTTATCTATTTAGTTTAAATTCCGTTTTAAAATTTGTTTCTGCATTTTGAAATTAGAACTTGTAATAAGGCAACTGACTTTGCCACACTTTCTTATTTCAGCAATAAAGTGCCATCTCTTCGAGCCAGAGCTGTGATTCATTAAATACAATGTACAACATCACGATGCACGAAGAGCTAAATTCCATCACACAGTGGAATTTATTCAAGTAGGGAGTGGCTATGAAGCAATCAACCACTCACTAGATGAAACCCGAGCTCGGGGGCAAGCCATCACATCAGGCCAGAAATGGGTTGATACACGACAACCCTTCACCTAACTCCGTACTCCCAGAGCGCGAGGCGGAGTATAAACATTTTACTTAACTCCGTACTCCCAGAGTGCGAGGCGGAGTATAAACATCTTACTTAACTCCGTGCTCCCAGAGCGCGAGGCGGAGTATAAACATTTTCCTAACTCCGTGCTCCCAGAGCGCGAGGCGGAGTATAAACATTTTCCTAACTCCGTGCTCCCAGAGCGCGAGGCGGAGTATAAACATTTTCCTAACTCCGTACTCCCAGAGTGCGAGGCGGAGTATAAACATTTACTTAACTCCATACTCCCAGAGCGCGAGGCGGAGTATAAACATTTTACTTAACTCCGTGCTCCCAGAGCGCGAGGCAGAGTATAAATATTATCCTAACTCCGTACTCCCAGAGCGCGAGGCGGAGTATAAACATTTACTTAACTCCATACTCCCAGAGTGCGAGGCGGAGTATAAACATTTACTTAACTCCGTACTTCCAGAGCGCGAGGCGGAGTATAAACATTTACTTAACTCCGTACTCCCAGAGTGCGAGGCGGAGTATAAACATTTACTTAACTCCGTACTCCTAGAGCGCGAGGCGGAGTATAAACATTTTACTTAACTCCGTGCTCCCAGAGCGCGAGGCGGAGTATAAACATTATCCTAACTCCGTACTCCCAGAGCGCGAGGCGGAGTATAAACATTTACTTAACTCCGTGCTCCCAGAGCGCGAGGCGGAGTATAAACATTTACTTAACTCCATACTCCCAGAGCGCGAGACGGAGAATAAGCATACATCAACTCCACGCTTATCCCTGATACTGGGGGCAGAACCATAACACATAACAAGTTGAAGACAAAAAGGGAATAAATTTTCATTTCCACTATCAACAAAAAGAATCTGATTACAAAGTGGTTCAAAAAATTTCTACTAGTGGGAGCCGAATCCACATCTATACACGGCTATAGAAAAATCAACAAAACGCTACCCCATGCAACAAAAAGCTAAAGAAAAAGTTCAATCTTTCTTCTTCCTTATTTTCTTCTTCGGGGTAGCTCCACCGGATCCGCTGCCTGATTTTCCCCTCACCCGCTTACTCTTTTCGGGCTTGTCCTCCGGCAGTGACATAATATCAACGTCTTCCTCAGAGCTTGAGGCGACGGAAATTCTTCTGGAGGGTCAAGCTGGAGGCATAGAAGTAGCAGCGGGAAGTGGGACAGGAGCAGCTTCGATAACTATAGTACCGCCTGGAGATATCATCATTAACGGAGCAGGCCCAGGCGGATTTGTACTAGCGGTCCCTGCTGTCATCTCAGCATCAATCTCAGCCAAGACTTCATCCTCCCGGGATGCTTGGGTCGCACCGGATGTACCAGCGTCTGGCATAGATGAACTAATAGCTGGAGCAGCCCCACTCATAGCAGCAGACGGATCAACGAAGGGATCTATGGGTTCTTTAAGAAGCTCCTCAATCATTTGAGCGCTAAAAGAAAACATGTTTGCATCTCCCTCTTCGCCAACCAAGGTAGAAGTCGTGATGGCTTTAGTAACAACAGCCCCTTGCGTTTGATATGGAACTGATAGTGCAAGAGGCGCAGAAACAACAGCTTCAGTCACTGAAATGCGACAAAGCAAAGATTGTTAGCCAAGTGTGTTGCTTAAGATTCTTCACACTAAAATGTAGGAAGCGTTCGAATACCTTCCTTAGTCTGGTCCGGAGCATGGGCAGGAGCATCAGCGGAAGATAATTGCGGCTGGTCGGGATTGTATGCAGGAACGGACTGGGGATCTACCGCACCAGTGGTTTCAGGCAGTGTTGGAATTACAGCTTCAACATTTGCCTCGTGATGCGCGATCCCCGAGCCTTCGCCTGTCTCCAAAGGTTGAACACCAAGCCTCTTATTTGCCAAAGAAATCACCGCTTCGTGGAGAGTTTTCCTTTCATCTTCAGTAAGCAAGCGCATCTCGAGCTCGAAGTCATCAAGTGTTTCATCTGGATGCGCTGCTCTTTTCTCATCCACCAGCCTGGTCCAGGCGTTGTATAGAATCATGGAGTCGTCTCCCAGCCACGCTAAATTTCTGTGCTCCAGCACATTGGCATTGTAAGTAACCAAGAGATCGTCAAACTCAGCATCCATCTTGGACCGCTCCTCCAAAATCTTCTCTTGAATTTCTGCTTCCGCAGACTTAGTCGTGGCCGCTGCCGCAGCAAGTTCGGCCCTAAGAGAAACAGCTTGGTCGCAAGCCTCTTGGGCAGTGGCGTTTGCATCGTCCTTCTCCTTCACCACTTCAGCAAACTTAGCCTTGAGCTCGTTCAGCTCCTTAACGGCTAAGTCCCGCTCAACTGCGACAGTGGTGTAGCGGTGACCCATCTCTTCTACCGTGGCGCAATGTTCTTGTTGCATCCTAGACATTTTGGCCACGGCATCCTCATGCTTCTGAAGCGCTTGAAGTTCAGAATTCCGAGAAGTCTCCATTTCAGATTGGAGAACCTGAATAATGCGGTCCTTCTTGACGATGTCAGCATCACGCTCAGCGATAATTTTCGCCCGGTCAAAAGCTACTCTAGAAGCCTTCACAGCTGCCTTATACCACTCCTTATACTGAGCATAGAAGTCGCGGATATAACTATGAACAACGTTCTCAACATCCGAAGGAATTCTTTTAAGGTTAGGAGGGAAGACGTAGCCATCCATGCAAATTTCAGGGAAATCTCTTTTCATTTGCGCAAGTTTGATGGCTCCCTCACTTGTCAACTCAGCCGGAACTTGTTCTATTATAGCGGCTGTTGTCGGTTCCACTCTTGGCCGCTGAGTATCAGGCCGAGAAGATTGAGAAGGCGGCTGCTGCTGCTAAGAAGGCCCGGGAAGATCAACTGGGGCCCTAGGAGGCGGAGGAGAGCGAGATCGAGATCGGTGCTGGTATCCCCGATCTCTGTCAGAATAATCATGGCCAGAGCGGCCTCGCGAATAATCTCTATCTCTATCATAGCATTCCTGGCTGGTGTAGCCGTGCCCACGGTCTCTGTCTGATTCCCTCCAACGGGACTCATAATAAGAAGATGAATGGCGCACGTTACGAAGCCTATCTAAAGTAGATCCTCTACCTGACATTTCACCTGCGATAGAAGATAATCACGGATTAGGATCCGATAAAGCAATGTTTACTATGTAAAAGTCATGAAGTGCTGTGGAAGTGTGTGTAAATGTGTAAACCCCCAAACAGACCGGAAGTGTTGACCGCACTAAATGGAACGGGCTCGTTCATGTTTAGGACATCTTGCAATCCCTCCAACCCAGAATTATGAGAAATCGATATATAATCTGAGATGGGAACATCGTCAAGCCCTTTGAAAGTATCTCTCAAATGAGAAGGGGCGGCCTCAGAAATCATGATTCCGGAAGTGGGAGGAGACACATCTACAGATTTCCACCCCTTAGACTTAAGTTTTTTGGAAACGGCGGCCTTGCCTTTTCGTCTTCCTCCCGACTCTTCAAAGTTTCCCGAGAGATCAGCCATCGGCTCCGAATCGGTATGGGTTCTTTCTTCATCACTCGCCTCGGTTATTCTAATTCCGAGCGACTTCTTCGCCTTTTCCTTCTTGGTTTTCTTCTTGTCTCCCTTCTTGTAGGCGGGTTTTGCCAACCCTTCGATAACTATACTTTGATCGATTTCGATCAGGCCGAGAGTCCTTAAATTATAGTCATTTAGCACCGAGTCGATATGTCTCAGCTCGCTAGGAACTTCTTGGAGACTTCGGACTATGCCCTTGAAATACCCGCCATTGGGTCTGGAGATAATAGCTGTAAAAGAAAAGAGATGTCAGTAACTAACGCCAGAAAGCTTTTGGTCAAGAAAACAGGTTAAGGCGCTTACGTCTGGACAACCATCGCCTAGCAAAACCTGGAGGGCACCGAACATAGAACCATTCGTTCTTGAAATAACTCAGTCGGGTCCAGGCTCCAACAACAACTTGGCAATTTCTAACTGCCTCCAGAAATGTGAAAGATGGGCTATCACCCCTACTCTTGAAGTTAAATATATGTCTAATCTCAGTTGGCCTTGGCGGGTGAAAGAGACAGTCCATAAATATGACAAAGGCACTGTTCAGCAACGCGTGCCCATTGGGATGAAGTTGCGAAGGAGCGATTCCTAAATATGATAACATCTTTCTGATATATTGATTGAAAGGAGGGAGAGTTCCGGCCGCGCAAGCATGGCGGTAGAAAGCTGTATATCCTTCAGGCGGATTGTGCGGCCTATCATCGGCACTGGGTAATAACACATCGTCCAGAGATATGTTATGTTTCAAGCAAATTCGGCCCAATAAGGATTCAAAAATGTTAGATTAGACAGAGTCAACGGGGTCCTCAATAAATATAGCCTCCGACAATTCATCTGGAGCCGGGTCGATTACGTCGGCAGGAATATCGGGAATCTCAAGCACTGGAGGAGTCAAGCTCTGTACCTCTTGTTGTTGGGAGCCCGAAGATTCCATAACTAACTAACTCATCAGAAAGCAACGTTAAGTTCATAAACAGCCCGTGCATTCCCCAGTGTGAAGTGCATGAACGTGTCATGCAGTGCAAGTGTTGTACGTTACTTAACAGATTCAACAAAACTGAAGACAAGATGCAAGCTTCAGAAATTATTATGAAGCTGGTTAAAATGACCGTCATCGCTGACCGTCTTAAAACATGTTGCCCAGAATTCATGATTGCTTAGTTCAAGTTGGTTTTCAAAGTTACGGTTCCATCGACGAGCTACGAAAGGCAGTCAAATATGCACAACAACTTAGTCCAAATATGCAAAGATGAAGCTCGTCGGAGTCATGGAAGTAATTATATGAAGTTCTCGTATCCATGGAAGCTCGTTAGTATCGATCAAGGTTCGAATCCATAAAGCCTCGAATCGATCTGAGAAGTGTGCGTTCGAATCGATACCGATTCGAATCGATATAAGATCGAATCGATACTGCTCGAATCGATACCGTTCGAATCGATCTTGAACGAATCGATACTCTTCGGATCGATATAGTTCGAGTTGGAACGATGGAAGGCTTTTCTCTTCGAATCCACTACAAGTTCACTTTTCGAATCGATCTCTGGAAAAACAACATATCAGCTAACGTATCCTCGTATCGATTGTATTGGTATAATCTTCGAATCGATCATGGGCGAATATCCCACAACTTCTCGTATCGATCACTTCGGGTCGATGCGATCAATTCACTACCTATAATCGATTCGATCGACATACCTCCACGAATCGATGCAAGCACCACGGAAAATCTGGTCATCTGAGATCGATTCGAAAAACACTATTCAAGATCGATACGAAGAAGTTGTCTCTCTTTTCATCCCTGGATTCGACTCCCTCCAGATCGATACGAACGTGAGATAAGGAAAATTCATCAGAGCCCAAGACATAAGGTACTTAGTCGAATCGCCTACCTAAATATGAGATGAAACTGGAAAAGGTAGGATTGATTCGAAGAAGAACGAATGGCTTCGTTTGCAAGGGTTTTTTATCGATTCGAAGATACAGAAAATCAACGCGAAGGGATCAAATGTTCCCCTCGTCATAACCCCAACGGCAAATAGCCAATCACTATTGAGCGGCAATCGGCTACAGCGATACAGAATACGGCTTTCAACGAAACATGCAATGGCCAGTCAGCATAAATCCGAAACTTTTTCAAAGCACGCCATGTTTACACAAGACGTACTTTGGGGGGCAAATGTTATCCCTCCTGTTGGCAAGGCCGAGATATCAAGGAATTGACTAGAGAATATGGATTATGCATCCTCGGCGTCGAGTGACCACTGGATATCCCCAGATATCGATGAATTTTACCCG
This sequence comes from Allium fistulosum, assembly GCA_030737815.1. NCBI lineage: Eukaryota > Viridiplantae > Streptophyta > Magnoliopsida > Asparagales > Amaryllidaceae > Allium > Allium fistulosum. The sequence goes on from CM060904.1 coordinate 700,107,410, forward strand.
AGTCCGGATCGGGCTACAATTGGTAAGACACGTCAAGCAAAGTCGTAGAAACCAACATTCCAAATTTCGAGTCAATCCGAGTTCGTACACTCAAGATGTCACCAACGGAAAATGGAGGAGACAGCCTTGTATTCGAATCCATAAAAGGGCCCTATGTTCGAATCGATGAGGTAGGAATGCCGTTCGAATCCATCAGAGCAAAATCCATTCAAATCCATCAAGGTTGACTCCATCGTCTTCGTATCCATCAGAGCAAGTTCCGTTCGAATCCAACGCTTCGGAACCTTCAGGCTTTCATCCACTTCGAATCCATGCAATCAATGCACTTCGACTCCATCACATAAGTTACTTCGAAACCACACTTCACATCCAGCTTCAAATCGATCAACCGTGTTATACCTAGATCGATTCGAACAAACACGCCTTCGAATCCACTGCCTCGAACCCATTAAGTCAAAGCAACCGAAGCCATGGATTCGACCCTGTCAACCCGGAGTAAAAAGCGGCTCGATGCGAGAAATGCACGCCACGTCACCGTCTTCACGTGCAGAAGCATGGATTCGAACCTATGGATTCGAACCATATCGATTCGAACGAATCCATAGGATGAAGAACACGAAAATCTTCAACTTGAATCGATCATAACTCGAGTTCTACAAGTCCAAATGTCATGAAATTTTCACAGAAGCTTAAACACATGATGAAGAATGTTCACACCAAATTTCAGCTCGATTGGATGATTTCTTGATCGATTCGAACCAAGAGTCGAATCGATCCCAAAGTGGGCTCGGATCTCCAGATTTCGGCCATGTGGGCCCCTTACGTGCCGAAGCGGTCTCCCCAGATTTTAGGCGAAATATCAGCCTCCTACACCTATAAATAGAGCCCCTGGTCATTTAGAAAAGGGGTCGGATAATTCTAAGTACTGAAGAGCGCCCAGATTCTGCCAGATTTACTCCAGAACACCGCCGCTGCCTTAGATTGAGACTTAGCATATAAATTCAGTTGTATTACATTATAATCTACTGTAATCTTCAAGTATCGAGCAATAAAATCATCAAACTTCATAGTGGACGTAGGCAAAACGCCGAACCACTCTAAATCGCTTGTCTTTACAACTTACTTTCTGTTATTTGGATTTTTTGTTAGATAACCCACAGTTTTAATTTTCGTTCTTCACTTTTATCTCTTCAAAAACTTACGAAGAGTGTTGTGCCCATTTTTGGTACAAACAGAGTCGGAATCTCGAAGGCATTTCCGTAGTTGAGAGATGTGGAATACGTCATGAATAGCAGAAAATTGAGCCGGTAATAAAAGGCGATAAGCCATGGAACCAATGCGTTCGGTGATGGGAAATGTGCCAATATATCGAGGTGCTAATTTTCCCGATCGACTGAAACGCACAACACCCTTCATAGGTGATATACGAATAAACACGAAATCTCCAACAGAAAATTCTAATTTCCTTCTTCGATTATCGGCATAGGATTTTTGTCTACTTTGAGCTTCTTTCATCCTATGACGAATAAGGTCAATCTTCTCTATGGCATCACGAATAAAATCTGGACCTAAAACCAGCTTCTCACCGGCTTCAAGCCAACACGAAGGAGATCGGCATGGCCTTCCGTATAATGCCTCGAAAGGTGCCATACCAATACTAGATTGGAAGCTATTGTTATAGGAAAACTCAACAAGAGAAATATGATCTTCCCAACTTCCACCAAAATCAAGAACACATGCACGAAGGAGATCTTCAAGAGTCTGATTCACACGCTCGGTTTGTCCATCGGACTGAGGATGATAAGCGTGTTAAAATTAAGCTTTGTTCCCAAAGCTTTTTGAAGACCCTTCCAAAATCCACTAGTAAACAATGGATCACGATCGCTAACAATAGAAGTAGGAACTCCATGCAATTTAACAATTTCCTTGACAAATAGTTTAGCCAAAATAGGTATGGTCCGATTGGACCGAACGGGAAGAAAATGGGCGGATTTTGTAAGTCTATCTACTATCACCCATAGGCTATCATGGCCCGAACGAGAACGGGGAAGGCCGTCAATAAAGTCCATGGAAATTTGATCCCACTTCCATATTGGAATTTCCAAAGGTTGCAATAACCCATCGGGCCTTTGATGCTCGGCCTTAACAAGCTGGCAAGTCATGCAACGCTTAACAAAGTTAGCAACATCGGATTTCATTCCCTCCCAGTAATAAAGTCGCTTCATATCCGCGTACATTTTACTACTACCGGGATGAATGGTAAATTTAGATCGATGAGAATCTTCTAAAATATCTTTACGAAGATCAATAATATTTGGCACAATAAGTCTACCAAATTTTCGAATACCGCCACAAACATCAATATCAAAGTCTTTCAAACCTTCAATATCAATTTTATCCCTACAACTTTGGCTAAGAAGAACCAATTCGGGATCATGCTTTTGAGCTTCAAGAATGCGGTCTAAAAGAGAAGGATGAGCCTCAAGGCTACATAAAACAAGAGATGAACATAAAGCGGATTCACGATCTCGAATCTCACAAGTGAATAAAGTCGCGAGATCATTCCACTCGAATATCATCATAGAAACAACCGCTTGTTGTTTACGACTAAGGGCATCGGCAACAAGATTTCCCTTTCCGGGAGTATAAAGAATATGAAGATCATAAGATGCAAGAAACTCGAGCCAACGTTGTTGACGCAAATTAAGTTCCTTTTGGGAAAATAAATACTTCAATGATTTATGATCGGTGTAGAGAACAAATTTCTCTCCCAAAAGATAATGACGCAAAATTCTAAGGGCGAAAACAATTGCCGCGAGCTCTAAATCATGAGTGGCATATCTAGTCTCAGCAGGCTTTAATTGCCTAGAAGCATAAGCGATAACACGTTCCCGCTATATGAGAACGGCACCCAAACCAACACGACACGCATCGGTATAAACAATAAAATCTTGGTTCCCATCGGGAATCACAAGAATAGGAGCATCGGAAAGGAGTTCTTTTAGTTTCTGAAACGAAGCTTCACATTTTTCTGACCAAATGTATTTAACTCCCTTCTTTGTCAAATTAGTAAGAGGTACGGAAATCTTAGAAAAGTCTTTTATGAACCGACGGTAATAACCCGCCAATCCTAGAAAGCTACGAATTTCCGTCACACTCTTCGGTCTCTTCCAATTTTGAATCGCTTCAATCTTTGAAGGATCCACGGAAATTCCGGATTCAGAAATAATATGCCCCAAAAATTTTACACGAGATTGCCAAAAGTGGCATTTAGAAAATTTTGCTTTCGATTGATTTCTCCTAAGAGTTTCCAACACAATCCAAAGATGATTTTCATGCTCTTCCTCGGTTTTAGAATAAATAAGAATATCATCTATAAAGATGAGAACAAATCGGTCGAGGAAGTCTTTGAAAACTCGATTCATAAGGTCGACGAAATAAGCTGGAGCATTCGTCAAACCAAATGGCATAACAAGCCATTCATAAGATCTATAACGTGTACAGAACGATGTCAAAGGAATGTTATCCTCTGCAATACGAAGCTGATGAAAACCGTTTGCTAAGTCTAATTGTGAAAAGACTTTAGCACCACTAAGTTGATCGAATAAATCATCAATCTGAGGTAAGGGATATTTATTCTTGATGGTGAGATCGTTAAGCTTGCGCTAGTCAACGCAAAGCCTAAGTGTACCATCAGATTTCTTCACAAAAATAGCTGAAGCTCCCCATGGAGAGGAACTAGATTGAATAAATTGCTTCGCTTCCAATTCGGATAATTGTTTGCGCATCTCCTCATTTTCTTTATTGGACATGCGATAGGGAGGACGAGTGATAGGTAGAGCTCCAGGGATTAGATTAATTCTGAACTCAATTGCTCGCTTAGGTGGTAATCCTAAAACGGGGTCAAATATGTCGGGAAATTCACGAACAATGTGGATGAGGGAAATGACATCTTCCTCATCATCATTATCGTCATCATGAGGATTTAGTGAATACAAAGACGCTTTCGAATTGGAATCTGGATCTTTAAGAACAAGAGAAATCTGCTTAACAGATTGAGGATGCCGAAGATAAATAGTCCGCTCAGGACACAGGATATGGGCTTCATAACGGTTAAGCCAATCCATTCCGAAACCTAGGTAACGCATGACATGCAAATCGGCACGGAAAGAGTAATCACACAAAATAATTTCTACATCTTTACAAAGTAAACTGAGTGTTGCGGATCAACCAACCGGATTCGCAATTCTCAAAGAAGTCATCAAGCCAATAACATTCAAAGACAAAGCATCAACAAGTTCGTTTGATATAAAAGAGTGAGATGCACCCGTATCAAAAAGAACTCGAATAGGAAGATCATGAAATATAATGATGCCATCAAGGATAGAATGAGAAATACCTTGACCACGAGAAGTGTTAGAAGGAGCTTGTACAACATTTAGCTTTCCCTCCTTCTTGCCTTGAAGTTTGGGACACAAAGATATAGTATTACCCGAACTCTTGCAATAGCGGCAGAAAAGAGGCTTCGGGCACTTGTTTGCATAATGGTCCTTAGAACCACAATTGTAACATTCTCTACGACGAAAGGTAGGAGTATTTGCTACCGGTGTTGCTTGCTTTCCCTTCTTGTTGGGAGTAGGCTTAAACTTAAAAGGTCTCTTCTTGTTAATGTTTTGTTTGACCTCGGCATCACTATCTTTATCAGCCTCTTCGAGTCGAAGAGCAATATCAACTAGCTGATCAAAAGAAACTTCTAATTTCAGAAGTAATGGCTTTTTGAGATTCTTATTCAAGCCATAAACAAATCTCTGATTTTTCTTCAATGGGGTATTAATATACTCGACCCCATATTTAGATAGAGATTCAAAAGAAGCGACGTAGTCAGTCACGGAAGAATCACCTTGAACAAGGTCGATAAAGCGTCGAGCTAAAGACACTTTCTCAGCTTCCGGCACGAATTTTAATTCGAACCTTTCACGGAATTGCTCCCAAGTAAGGTCCGCTTCAACAATTTCGGAGATCAGAAGTTCGTACCAGTCTAATGCTCTATCTTGGAGCATACTAGAAGCCACTTGGACTCGATGAAGATCAATAAGATTCATGCAATAAAAGATGCGGTCGCATGTTCGAAGCAAAGCTTGGACTTCTATAACGCTCTCGGAACCCTTGAACGGTTTTCCACCCAAAGAGGTATAATCACTGCACAAGCGTGCAAATCCAGATTTAGGATGAGGGGGCTCAGGAATAGGTCCGACAGCTTGAGCATTTCTCACAAGGTTTAGAAGTTGCTGGGCAGACATAAATACTCCATCCTGGGGAGTAGCACTAGATTGACCGGCGCTGGGACGACCAGGTCTAACCATTTCTTTTCTTTAAGAAAGAAAGAAAAGAGAAAAAGGTTAATCTCAGAATGAATATCAAACAAACTTGATTGATAAAACAAGGCATCATAAAAAGAAATAGGATAGAACGGTACGAAGACTCGAATTAAATCCTAAGGCATGATTCCTAAGAAAGACTTAGGATAATGATCCTTGCTAGATTATTCTATATTGTTCCGAAGTTGTGCTCTGATGCCATGCTGTGACGCCCCACCTCTATGCTCACGCTATCCAAGGACACTACGGAGTAATGCCATCAACTAGCGCGAAGAATAAGGCTGTTGAGGAGCGACCATCTGTGCAATTGCCTTGTGCGAGTACCGCTATGTCAGATAGTATAACATGCATTTCGTTTCAAGAGGAAATCCGACATACCGATGCAAACTCAAAGCTACCACATAGTGGCTAAGTGGACCTCGGAAAACAAGTATAGAAATAAATATAACATAAATCAGACACAGATATTCATATCTCAAAGGCGGAAACAGATATGAATATAACACATAAAAGTGTACATCGGAGTAGTGGTCAAATAAGATCCACAATATCACAAAAGTATAGTTACAAGTGCTAAACAAAAGAATAAGTATACATCAAGAAGTCTATATCACAAATGTATAACAACAAAAACTACAAATGTAATGTAGTTTAGGCAAAAGTCAGAAGATGATCCCAGATAAGGAGTCAAGCAGAAGCAACTGTAACATCTCAGTCTGACCCGAGTATTATTTAATAAGAAAATAATAAACGGATCAGTCTAGCTATAATTTTCATTAAAGAAATGAGATATAAGTAGAGGTATAATAAGAACGTATGATAACAATAATGTCATACCAGGATAAGTATGATTTAAACAACAACAAAATCATAAAATATCTCCAGAATCTAAAAGCACCAAAAAGAATATCATATTCTTTATTTTATTCACCAAACTACAAATGCTGACAAACATATTATTGCCAATGGCAAAAGTTGGTGAAACACAAATTCTAGAAATCATTAATTAGAAATCCAGAAATCACAAAAGGGGGAGGCCTATCACAAACGGGAGCATGAAAACTCCCAACCACGTGTATCATAAACAGAACGATATTCCATGGTCTCTAACCATAAATATTGAGCCCAAGCTCCACAAATGGTCCGAAGACCATGGGTCGCTACCCCGCCAAATTGAACCGAAGTTCCATAGAAACGGGGTTTAGTCTCCCTCGTAGACAAATAGACATCGCACATCGCTAGTCTAAATCACAAAATGATCATCATCGATCAATTAAAGTGTCGATTACACTAAGCTAGTAAATATATGAGTTTAGCTTCATGTCCCATAACCACTAGCTTAACTTAAATATTTACGAACAAATTGTAAATTTCCACTCGAAAATTGTCACAAGAGTTTCAATCGAACAAGTCCAAGAATTAACCGACGAAGTAAATGCAAGCGTTTCATACCACTTGTTTTGCTAAGCCGTTTAATTAGATTTTCTCATACGAGTGAGGTAAAGGTTTGTATATACTAATAGATTAGAAAACGGTTTTATAAAAGAGCTTTGTATTAAAATAGAGTTGAAATCATCTTTGTAAAAGAGTTTGAATATTTACTACTAGTGTAGAAACCTTTGTATTTAGAAGTGACAAATCACAAAATGATTGTAGAAACAATCAATCATAAAAATCCACATTCGAAGACGTGAATTAAATCCAAAGAAATCGATACCGAGTCCATCAAAATGGATATTCCCCAAAAGTCCCGAAAAAGAAGTCATCAAAGTCAATAATAAATGATAACAATAAATCAGACAATCACGAATCGGTAAAAATTGGAATCCCACACAAAATAGGCAAATCGGGCTAAGACAAGCAGATTCAGACGTCTGAATTGTCTATTTCAGACGTCTGAAACTGATGTTCAGGCAATACTTTGCCTAGGCCAAAAATGGCCAAATAATATCGGAAGCAACCGGACGAGTGATGATGGCTAGGGGTTTACGCCAAACGACTACCCAACCTTAGAGACTCATTAATACATTTCGACCATTATGTCCAAACATCCATATAATGATTTTTCATAGATTTTGACTTCAAACACCACAAATTGGAATATTCATCGAATCAATTCAATTCAAAGCAAATAGACAAGGAATAGATGTTAGGAATTCATACCTAACAATCCTAGATAGTTATAGACATAGATGTGAGATAAAAATCTCACCTTTAAACCCAAAAACTATGAAGGAGAAGCTTGAAAGCAAAGGAAGATCAACTACTCTTCAACTTCAACTCTAGAAGCTTGAATCTAAGCTTAAAAAAAGAACATTTCCTAAGTTAGGTTTAGGAAATTTCTGAAATTAAAGAGAGAACGAGTTGGAGAAGAAGAAGGAGATGTTCACCTAAGCTTCTCTTTGAATTTAGGAGCTAGAACTTGAATTTGCAAAGAAGATTAGGGCTTAGGAATTCTAATTCATTTTCTCTTCCCCCATTTTTATAAAAGCTTGAGTGTTAGGAAAATAATATGAAGGAGTGAAGGGGAGTGGAGTGGAGTTGGGTTGATATGTAGGGTTAATGGGTTGAAACCCAAACCCAAAGCCCTAGTTGAAAATCTCGAAATTTACCCAACTCAAAACATATCGATGTTTATACTTAAAAAAGTCGCAAACACCATTTTGAACACAATGGAATTGGTCTCGAGTCCAAAATATTGATTCTCAAATTCAAACTTCATTCAGACGTCTGAAATATGCAAATCAGACGTCTGAATCTGGAAAAATAAGAATTTTTCATCTTCATTCAGACGTCTGAAATGCACTATTCGGACGTCTGAATCTGGAAAAATAAATGTTGTTCCAGATCAATATTCAGATGTCTGAATGGTATATTTCAGACGTCTGAAAATGGCTATTTTAGCCTGTTTTTTTTCTGGATCGATTCGAACCATTTCAGACGTCTGAATTAGTCATTTCAAACGTCTGAATTTCTGGAAAAATGTGTTTTCAAATAGGCACTTCCAAATAGCACTATCCACATAGACTTTTCACTAATTCGACTGTTCTTCTTCGATTAGTGACTTTTTCGGACTAAAATCCGATCGACGGTGCCATATTTAAATATAATATTCAAATATACAATCGTAAAAATATGCGGGTTGTTACAATCATTCACTTAATACAATTTGTTTATTTCATACACTACAACTATTTAAGTGGAGAGTTCGTCGATCAAATATCTTGAGCTCAAAGAAACAAATCTCATAGAAAACAATTTTTTATATAAAAATACATTTCATAATAGAAATCATATTTCTTATTTCAATATTAAGTATCAATTATAATTACGATTCCCATTTCTAATGTTTCTCTATGAAGCAGAAGTGACTATTCATTATCTTCATCCCAACTATACCTTAAATTACATTTATTCTTATATATTCATTTTCCTTTCAAATAGTCAAACTATTCAAAAAAACCATACTAAAATATCATAACAAACTCTTTACAAAAGCGCATTCGATTATCCTTAGCATTTAAGGACATCAAATATGTTGCACTTTACATAAACCGATCAAAATGACATTTCAGCGATCAAGTTCTTATATCTATCTTGTAATTTTTGGTCTTCTGTTACATTAACAACAATATGATCCCTTTTGTAATCAATCATATTGAATATTTGATCTCGCACTAGGGTTTATTTGGTTTTTCGGATGAACTAATTTCATCAAAATATTGTACATTACAAACTTTAACCATTACGATATAACATTTATATGCAATTGTATATGGATCAAATATCCATAGTCTTATATTGCTTTTAGAGTTGGAAATTCATAGAATGCAATACATAGTCTTGGCCAAATAAATGCATAAGTGACCATGCCACAAATGTATTCAGTAGCTGTAAAATATGGCACTTACATGGGTGTTGAAACGTTAACATGCAATAGGAATTTAATAGTGGGTATTATATTTCCATTTATTAACATTTAATTCAATTCGTTTGTATATGTTAATTGATAAACATTTTATCAATCATATTAAATGCACAAATTTATCATTATATATAATTATAAAATTATTTAGCATATGTTCTTACAATATTAGAAAAGTTAAATGTTACCATTTCATTTTTCTAATAATGCTCCCACTAGTCTCTTATGTTTCTCCAAACCCTAAGATGAAACACAGAAGTCTTTTGACTTCACTAATGGGTGTTAGGACTCGTCTGTCTTGGCATTCTGAGCTTGAGTTTGCTCAACAAATCATAGCCCCACAAATGATGGATAACTTCTTATCGGTTGTATCACATACAACTTCTAACCTATTTTTCTTTGTCCTAATCTAATTTCGACCTGGAGTTTGCTCAACAAATCGAAAGAGATTATTCACTCATACCTACCACATCACGATGGCCTAAGTATAGTATATGTACCTTGTGTTTGTTCAACAAATATGTAACGACCAACCTTTTTAGACGGTTTAAATCGACAATAGGCCACACATGTCTAATTCAAACCATTCAAAGGGAGGATTGTTGATGGGGTAAATAAGAAATTAAGAGAAAAGAAAGAAAAAAAATACAAAATCTCACAGCGGAATGAAAAAATATAATAATCAAATAAACAGTTCATGAACATGTTTTATAAATAACATTTGATTACACTTTTACAATATATCAGAGTTATACATACAACAGGAATAAATAAATGATGTAGAGGATCAATGTGATACAGTGGAATAATAATAATATAATACTAAACTCCATCTTCATCCTCCAGAAATAAGGTCTTCAACATTGAAAAGCTCAGGATGACCCGAGTGTAATGAAAAGACAAAATATTCGAGTCAGAACTAAAAGATCTTTGTAAGTTAAATCAAGCTTAAATAAAAAAAATATGAGTGCAAGGGCTTTAGAGATGTTACGGGATATTCCATCTTCTATCAAGTGTACAACGTGAATATAATTATTTAAGAAATTTCACATAATTCGAAATACCAATTTTAACCACTTTAATTAAAATAAATCCGAAGCTTAAATTAAAAACTTAAACCTTTCAAATAATTTAGTTCCAATACATAATCCAAATCCAAGAAATTGTATGGTTATATATATTTCAACCAGTATCCTAAATCAAAATTTCCAAACCAATAAAAATTGCTCGGGTTTATCATTTCAACCCATAACAATTTTCCCTAATCTATAAGATCGTTCAGGTATGTATCTTTTCAACCCATTGTGATAATAGAGATATAGACATAAATAAACATCAAATCGTCCAAATTGTCTACCAATAGCATCCATCATAATAAACATCCAAATCAGCCAATAAATCACAACAATTAATTGGTTATCATTATCGGGTGTTTAACTAGCAATTTAATTTCAATATTAATTTATATAGCAATTTAATTAAATATAAATTCAAGTTAAATTTAAATGACAATTTAAAATACCAAACAACGATCAATAAATTTCTAATCACATCATAAATTTGATTTAACTAACATAAGATGATTTAGTATTTATGAGTGTGTTAAAACACTCACCTTTAATTTTTAGTTGAATTAAAATCCAATTAAAACCCAGAAATCCAACAGTGTTAGAATTTATCCAAACCAGTTCCATAATGTTCGTAATTTCGATACGATCGCAAAGGAGAAAACCGCATCCAAATTCGAGCTCATATGAAAAACTTATCAAGGTTAGAATGTTTGAATTTAAATTAAAAATAAAATAAAGCTTAGGGCAAAATTGTAATTAAGTTCACCTTTCAAAAACCCTAGCAACTAACGTTCACGAGATTGAACCCATGCCAATGTTTCAGCTGCCATCGTTCATCTTACTACCGCTCGTGACACACGCCTCTATGCTATGATCAGAGACCACCTTCCAGACCGCCATCCTCCCCTCTGCCCGCGCCCAAGCCGCGACCAACTTCAGGCGTCGCCAATACTCCATCCACCGTGATTTATCATGCCACTTCTTGCGCCGATTCTAGCAAATCCAAGCACCTCTAGACCATAGTAACCACATGGATCGACTCCATTCGCCAAGCTCTACGCCGTGGTACCCTTCGATCGAACCAAAGCCGAAGATCTATTATTAAACGACAAACCCTAATATGAACAGCCGAGAAAGATCGTCAAATTCTGGCCAAATCAAGACCCGATTGGAAAAACGAATTGCAGCAATAGATTGCGCTCGTCGAGAGCTTTCCAACGATATAAAATTTGTTATGGTTTGAGGAGTTTGAATTTTTAAAATTGATTTTGAAATCAATATATTGGAATTTTAGGGTTTGATTGACTGCCATTGGGAAAAAAGGAGCAGACGAGAAGTACGTACAGAAATGGGAAAGGCTGTTGGGGTTTCAGAAAAGAAATCTATTTATATAGACAGATGGATAAGAATGAATGGATAGATCGAATTTGGTCGAAACGATAACAACTCGAAAAGCCCGCTTCATTTCCGAAACGAAAGTGGGTCATCTAATATATCGTAATATAGGTTTTCGATATTGTTAAACTTAATGGAATAAGTTTTGAACCCTATTTCCATTGTATGCAGAAGTTAGCTTTCAAAATTAGATTATATTCATTTAAATTCTATTAATCGATTTCTACGCGTTTCGAGCCCGATCAAACGATAAGTCTGATCGCTACGAAACTTGAAATCTTACAATAATTCACTATTACGGATCCGATGAAACTGGTTTCGTCGAAATCCGAGACAATGACCAAAATGGCTAATTCTCACGTTAATTAATTAAATTATTATTAAATTGATTTAATCACTTTTAAATTCATATTTTAAGAGTTAACAATTTCTATCATCCTTGATTACATATAATTTAAAATCTAAAAATAAATTTTCCATGTCAAATTCAATATTTAAATATTGCACAAATTACAATGTTCAGTTACAACTGTAATAAATTTGTTAATTATAATTTAAATTTCAATAAATTCGTTTATTTTGATTTACATTCTTATTATTCAATCAACAATGCTCTATGGATTTTATTAACATAAGTTTACATTTTATTACATTCATTATTTTACAGTTATCATCTTTTACAATATTAACTGCGATATTTAATTACATTAAATTTCATTGATCACCAATTCAATATTCAAACGATTAATTAAGAGATGATAATTAAAACAATTGTTTTATAATAATAATCTATATCCATTAACTTATTGTTATAACCCGGGGTTATAAATTGCTTACCAAAACTGATTTTATATTCTATGTTAACCTTTCTTAATTTATAACAATATAATTTCAACATTGAATTCAACATCTAATTTATTCCTTATTTACAATTATAACCAAATTAACTTTACAATTATTTTAATTGATTGAAATTACATTAAAATAATTGTCAATAACATTCAAACAACATTATTAAATCATATTCTAATTATTTTTCTCATTAATAAATCATAAATTTTAATTTCTTACAAAATTAAATTTAATAGTTTTAATTATAAAAACTTACAGGTCGTTACAAAATACATCTAATTATCTTACCTCGACTATTCAGTATATTAATAATACTACACATAACATCCCTATCTTGAGTTTGCTCAACAACTAAGGAGTATGCAAGTAATTTATATATATATATATATATATATATATATATGGTAAAGAACAACAATATACCAAGATTCATAATCTTTAGTATATTACATTGAGTGACATCGACTTATGGAATAATGTATTTTTTATGAAATACCCTCATGATTCAAGTGTCAGACACGTCAGAAACTACAGAACGCGTACATTTATGTATGTATTTATTCCTTTAGTCTATTTGGGTTTCTTTAATTTTCCACCTTTAGTTTATACACTCATATTATGTAAGTTTCATTATTGTATAACTTTTATATTTTAATTAACTTATAGAATAATCTTATGTATAACATTTTATTAATTAATTAACTTTTTAAATAATTTTAAATTAGTATTTCGAAACAACTTTTATATTGGACATATCTATTATAACCTTTATAATGTATACTATAACCTTTATAGTATAACACATATATATCTTATATATGCGTATTTTTTATTTAATTAATCAACCTTTAATTAATTTATTTAAATAAACAATTTTAATTAAGTTATATCAATTTCAAAATTTATCTTACATACATGTATACTTATGTTATCTTAACATTTTAAAATAACATAACATATATAATACATGCATATAAGTATTAATTAATTAACTCATTTAATTAATTTATTTTATTAATCTTATTGATAAATTTTGAATTAATATTCAAACAGTTTCAAACATTTTGAATTTTCATTATCTTTTCAAACATTTTGAAAATTTATGTTATATTATAACCTTTTATAATAAACATGTTTTTATTTTAAATTTTACTTTTCAATTTAAATCTTATCCCAATTTTCAAAACTACTTTGAAAATTAGTCCCAAGCACAATTCAAATTGGGCCTTTTTTTATCAGGAGCAACCTTTGGGCTCACTTCGCCTTTCAGGCCAAGCAGGTAATTAGGTAGGACATGGTACTTGATTACCCAATTCCAATCCTAGACATCACCTTTCTAGACACCGTACTAAGTGCACAAGCTTAATTAGTTAACCCTAATATGACTAATTTAGACCGCATAGGTTATTGGGCACTGATACAATTATTGGAACGGGGCTAGCCCACAGTGGAAGAAATGGGTGAATTTCAAAAATATTAGCCATTTCGAATCTTTAGTGGGACTATAAAGTCTAAATATACTTAGAACTTTCCTAAGTTTCTTTTAAATAAAATCAATATTTTATTTTATTTTCCGAATAAAGTTTTACTTTAATTTAATGTATATGTAAATTAGAGTATATCAAATATACTCTTATGTACATATTTGTGTGTAACAATAACATATCAAATTTATTTAGAGAAGGAAACTTTTAATTTCCTATCTCTTAAATTATTCAATTAATAACGAGGCATAAATTTATTTAGAGAAGGAAACTTTTCATTTCCTTCCTCTTAAATTATTCAATTAACGAGGGATCATAAATTTAGCTAGAGAATGAAACTTCTCATTTCCTTCTCTTAATTAAATTAAATAACCGATTAATAAAGTAACATTAGTGACTAATCTAAATATGACATAAACTGTAATTGTAACATTTAAGGAGTGTGCATAGTCAGTGATAATTGATATGTATATATAGTATAAAAAGAACAATGTGAATGGTTATTACATACGAATTGGAATGGAAATAAATAAGGGATGACAAGGGTGATTGATACACTTTTCCTTTTAGTAAACTTAATTTATGCAACATATTAATGACAATCAATAGGTGCCTTAAAGTAAGAACATAGAAGGTAAACAATGAATTGTATGTATACATTATTATCTTAATTAAAAAAGTGAAACGATTTCATACCATAATAATATATGTAAAGAAAAATAAATTTTATATGAACACATACAAGTAGATCCAATTATGTATATATGGAATTTAATCAAATCTTTCTAATAATATAAATTAGATAGCTATTACAGTCAATTTCAAAACTTTGATTTATTGTTAAAATTCCTTTTATTCATATAAAATATCTAATTCAATAAAAAGTGCAAGTAAATACATGCATACATACATACATTAAAATTTAAAACTAAAATTACACTTTGTTATGAAAAATTAGAATATATATCTACAATTGAAACATTGTATTAAACTATTAATGCCATATAAATTTCATTTTTAACCTTAAATATAATCCAATTAATCAACATGAAAATGTAAATTTCTAGATTTAAAGAAAAGGAATTTAAATTAAATGTTAAAACATAGAACTAAAATAAAATATTATATTTTAACATATATAGATTTAGCCTCAATTTAACAAAGTAAAGAAAAGTAGCTAACCAATTTGAACATGTAAACATTCATATCTAAAGAATTATGCTTTATTTAGAATTTTCAGAAACATAGATCTACACTTAAATATTGTTTTAAAACATAAACAAATTTAATTTTGATCTATCAAATGAAAACTCAATCATATCATTCAACAAATAATGCAATTATTCGTAAACAACTTTTTAATTAAGCAAGACAATAATACATCATACAAATTATGAAAGCCAAATTAAATTTCCATCAAACATTGTGAAATCACTATCTATATATAGAAAATGACATACCTTGCTACCCAGTCCTTAAAACGCATCTTTTTGATGTTGCCTTTGATTTGCACCTTGAATTAAGAATGTTTTTGGATCCAATTGAATCACCTTAGGATGTTGCCTAGAAATCACACCTTGAATGATGTTATCTTCTCAGATCTTCAATATCCTCATCCTATCCTTGCAAGATATGGATGAACCACTTTTGATTTATTTTATTTGATGTTTTTATATGGAGTTGAAAGATTTTTTGGAAATTTTTTTTGCTTTCTACCATGAAAAGTTAGAAGGTGTAACGATTGCGATCTTTCGACGCTCGAAAGTCAACATTAATACGTCCACTGTATCAAATGCCGCACAAACGAATGCCGGAAAACCGAACCATTAGGGTTAAAAAGAAGAGGTAGAAGAAGACAGAAGAAAAGAAAGAACAGAAAAACAAAAACAGAAACAATATCAGAATCTCACATTCGCAGCGGAACAATATATAATAGATAATCACTAGTCTTTTAAACAAAGAACTATATCAGTTTATACACACATCATCAGAGTCAATATACAACTCAATACAACAATGGACAGTTACATAAACTTGTCCTCATACAGAATTTACAGCGGAATAAATAAACAAGTACGGAGGTACGTCTTGCCATCCAGCTTGTCTCCAAAGCTCCAGAATATCCAGAATATCCTGATAACATAACTCTAGGCTGCCCATGTGGAAAATTATGGGCACCCAGAGTTTAGAAAGGAAACAATAAACTCCGAGTCAGTCATGGTGACTGGTGTGAGATCGTAAAACAGTTATTTTCACAAAGAAAATAAAATTAATTCGCAATGCTTTTGGAAAATGAAACTACCATAAGACCTCCCGCCACACACACAATGCAAACGCAGAATTGGATGAGATTTCTTATTATGATAGTCAAAGATGCTTACTACGCAAATCATTGGATTATTATTATTAATGTCTAGTATGGAAAACATTTCGAAAGTATAATATTAATCTTAGCCAGCATACAACCATTATTGTATGCCTACTATAGCTATCATCTAAACAGTGGGGCGCCACCATAAGTAAATGGCAGGTTCTACAACTAAAACCATACAAGGTTCGTATTGGAAGATGGATTTCCAACAAATGGTCAAGCAAAGGAACTTCCTACCACCACATGGGATCGCCTCTGGCTGGACGTCCCGAGAACTAACTAGCTCTCTGCCAACACAAGGCCGGGTTACCCCTGTAACTAGGTAACTCATGAATATGCCACCTCCCCTGGTCCTTTGGGACCTTTATCCGAGGCGCCTCGATAAACACACAATCACACAATAAATGAGATTGGAGTATCCACATAGGTTAAATACTAGGGCTCCATACCTGATACCACCCTTTTCCAGAAGAAAATGACATACCCTAAAGGACGCGACCCTCATAACCTTGCCACATATTCCTGTTTCAACCATTTCCGGGGTGTGAGGTCTGACGAAGTCTCGTCCACAAAGCTACGCTTTTTCACAAAGCCGAGCTTTGATCACAATTGATCAATAAATGATCAACACACAGCAACACTCAGCATGCCACATTACCAAATTGGGAATATATCGCTGATAAATTTCAACTACATAACCTCTGAGCTCGTACGTCTCAGAGAAGGGTGTTAAGCTAAGAGAATAAATTCTCCGCCACCAACAGAAATGTATTTGAAAGAAATCAGCTTTATATCTCAAAATGTAATGTCAGACATGTAACCATACAAGTCTGTTCCGGGTTCGAACAGAACCGAAGGCACTTCAAAAGAAGCCCTTGCAATCCGGGTATTCACAATCCCGATAAAACTTCCCATCATAAAGGAAATCTCTATACCGTAGCTAACGGTGCAGAGACAATCGATAGGTCATCCTATCATTTTCACAATTACCCGGCCTTCACCACCGGTCTTCGATACGATCCATATCGTCGTATCACTAATTCGGAATGGGTTATATGACACAAAGGTCTTTTCCCAGCTAACCCGAATAGTGAGCGTTTGTTTTAAAAAAACAAATTCAAGTGCCATTTCAAAGGCAATATTGATAGTCGGTGATTTAACTATCAACAATATTCACAACAATCATCAGATTTAAATAATTTTCCCAAATTATTTATTTTCAATATATCTTCACAAGATATATATTTTCACCTTTCAACTTTTGAAAATAAATTTCAAATCAATTTCCTCACGCAGAATATATTTCCAAATATTTCTTTTAAAAACCAACTTTAAAACTTTTAATTTATATTTTTAAAAGCTACTTTGGAAATGTACTCGGCTTATAGTGAGAATACACTTTCACTTCAAAATGGTCCTTTTAAACCAATTAAATAAATCCTTATCGATTTATTTTAAATTTACGTCCCAAATTTGTAAATTTATTTTTCCAAACTTTAAAAATAAATCAGTGTTTATTTTTAAAACAAATTCCCCTTTCCTTTATAAATTCAACTTGAATTTACATTTTCAAATATTCACTTTTAACCCCAAGATCAAATTCCAAATTATTTTACAAATCGAATTCCAATTTATTTCAACACAAATCAATTTTTCATTCAAAATCAAATAAATTTTCATATCGATTTCCCAAAGATTTATCTTCAAATACTAAATCAATTATCAATTGGATTTCAACAAATTTATCACCTTTTAAAATAAATTCCTTTATTCTTTCCAAATTATTCAAAATTCCATTTTTAAATGAATTCTTCAACTTTCAAACTATATTATTTAAAACTCATTTATTAATATCTTTTTCCATATTTTGGAATTTATTCGGTAGGATTTCGAAAATCTATTTCAATACTTTAAAATTCCTTCTTTCAAATAAATTCAATTCTCAGAAATAAATTCACTTAAAATTTTCCACTTTAATTTCAAAATCCAATTTATATTCATTTTGGTATCCAACGATACCAAAAATACATTCGGCTAAATTTTAGCCTTCAACAATTTCAATTATCAATAAATCATCCACAGATTATCAATAAATCACATCATTCACATATGAAATAATATTCAAACAATTTGAGGAATACAGTTGGATCCCTCCAACCTGTTTTTCTGCATCCACAAATGTTAGCACAATACCAATTCCACTTCGGGGTGGAATATCGCGGTATATGGGATTTATAAAATATCATCCGCTATTATGCGGCACATAGGGTCTCATCCGCTATATAATGCGGGAAATCAACAACTCCAATATATACATATGCCAATATATATATTGCTATATACTACTATATATAGTATCACATCCAAACAGTCAATCAATAACTGCAATTCAAATTTTCATTTTGAGTGTGAAGATCTCACCTTTGCTTTTATTTGCAATCCATTTTCCACTCCGATTTGTTTTTCTCCATTTATAGACCTCGCGACAAGGTTGAACCCGAGAATGGCCAAACCCTTATTCCTCTTCTCTTTCCAACTTCCTGCTTCTTCCCCAACTTCGAAACCCTGGATGCCAACGTCTCGATCCCCTAATGCCTCGCCCGGTTACGACTTCGACAGCAATTCAAACCCAGTTCGAAAATCCATCGGTTGTTGTCTGCGTACGTGACCCCTTACTCGAGTCGAAATCGCCATGGCCACTCAAGGAACCACCCCCGAACCCTCAGCAGTGTCTTCGACCTCCTCCCCAGACCTCGCGCGCTCGAACACGCAGCAACACGCTGCCCAAACCTTCAACGTACTCGCGCACAGACCTCCTTGACGCGATGCTAAAATCTCCCTTCTTTAAAAATGAATCAACTACGAACATTGAGCAGAGGAGCATCGTGCGGTTCTCTTCGCAGATCTTATATATATATTGATTTGTTCGAATCCCTGAATCAAAAGGAGAGGAGATGAATTTTAAAGGAACAGGCACGTACGGAGTAAGCTAGTGAAGGGTAGGTCTGCTTGCTATCAGTATTAGGGTGGCTGATGGATTTGAAATTATATATTTTTATATCCAAAAATACCTCGTGGTCCATAATTCTAAACTCCGAACTTCAATTTAAATGCAACGACCGGAGTTCCTAAAGTTATATCGTCATTCTGAACACGCCGGAACAGGTTTCGAGGTCTAGTTCGACCATATGGGGAAGATAGCTTTTGGATCCAGTTATTTAATATTAGGTTTCGATATTAATTTCAGCGCGTTTATATGTCGTATGCTCACACAACAACTCCAATCACTACGAAAATTGAAATTCGATAATAATATAATATTACGAATCCAATGGAACTGGTTTCGTCGAATTCCGAGACTGTGCCCCGGAACGCTATTTTTAAATTCAATTTAAACGATAGAATTTCAAAACTGAACAAAACAGTTTCAAATTCAAATTCTAAAGCTTTTGTTATCTTCGGTATAATCAATATGAATTTTCTAAGCCTTCATATTATTTTTAATCAGCTCAAAACTGAAGATTCAAATTTTTACCCAGTTTAAATAATTAAATTCAATAATTTAACTACCAAATTCGTTCTGGCATTTGAATTTCAAATTAAACTATCATTCGAATATTTAAACTCAATTAAATATTCACATTTCAAATGTCAAAAATTCAGGGTCGTTACAATCTTCCCCCCTTAAAAGAATTTCGTCCCGAAATTACAAGTCAAGAAGAATGCTCCAATCCCCGTTAACTATTTTCCCAAATCCAAATAGTTTTATCAAATTTTCAAACCAATCTTCTTTTTATCATAAAAGATCCATTATTACTTTAACTAATTTTCCAAAATCAACCATAAGTTCCAAATAATATGGTTTTCTTAACAATTCAATTTTCATTTCAAATTCATTTTTTTTTTGAATTCAAAATTTTTCTCTAACTCTCTAAATTTCCAAGAAATTTCGCCAGCGTCTCCTTTGCGCGGCTAACTCGGTACTACTACAAAATGTCTCTACGGACTCTCAAATCCCAATAGAAAACAAAACGCCAAGTGGCAAAATGAAACTCATCAAATTTCATACCGAAATTCAAATACATACCTTTTTGTCGAGCAATTCAAATTCATCTTCGAAATCAAAATCCAATTCCAAATACCCTGTATATTTTACTTGACAATAATGTTCAAATTTACTTATTGGATTCCAAATACCAGTTTTACTTAAGAATTTCATTCGTTATTTCTTAAGTTCAATACAAGTATTCACATACTTCTTATATTTATTTTCACTACTTCACTACTAAAGTTTATATTCAAATTGAATTCCTCTTCCATATAAAATCAATTTGCTTCAACAACAAAGTTATATATTCATTTCCATTCAACTTTGCATATTTAATCCCATTTGAATTCAATTACAATTTCAATTTTATTTGAATTCATTTTATCTTCAAAAACTAAAATTTCACTTTTCTAGTTCAATTTCTACGTTTTCATTACAATTGGAATATCAATTTTCCGTTAACAAAAATTTTCCAAATTTTTCAAATTTTTTCTAACTCCCAAAAATTTTAGAAATTTTTGGCGGAGTCTCCTTTGTACGGAGGAGCTTTTGCAATTTGACAAAAGGTATAAATATATATACATCGACCCACTCGGTCGGAAAAGCAGAAAAACAGTTCATATTTCCTATTTTTATTGCATAAGCGTACCTTTTTAGCATTTTTAAGCAAAGCAGTTTATTTTTAAGCATTTGCGCAACCCAAAATGCAACCAAACGGCTTCCAAAAACCTGTACTTACTCAGTTTAAACACGTAAGTGATAAATATAGAAAATCTATTAACATTTCATTTATTTCAATAGCAAACACATAGTTTTCATAAGCAAAACATTCAATATAATTTCCACAAGCAATTTATAAAGTTTCAATACAAATTTAATCGCTTTCATCTAATTTACATACCATTTACATACAATTCATTTTTAAATGAATCTAACTCATATAACTTTTAATTGATTCCATTCAATATAATTTGCATTCCATATTCACAAAACCATTCGATTTGTTCAAAACCGTCGTACAAAACTCGACAACAACAATGCAAATACTTATATACACTTCTTGTATTTATTTTCACTTCATTACTGAAGTTATACATTTATCACTATTCAATTTCACATTTTCAACTCATTAATCAACTAAGTTTTCATTCAAACCATTTCAAATTTTCACTTAAATTGAGTTATTGTCCAATATTTACTTAAGCTATTTCAATTCAAAACTCAAGTTTATCATTTATTCTTTTCCTCATAAACAATTTCCAATTTATTTTCTTTGATTGGTTTTCATTTATCAAATCTATTCCATTTACTAATTCAATTCAATTAGTACATTCACTTATTCATTTTAAATTTCAAATATCCAATTCATCTCGAATTTACTTAATTTATAACAAGGAAATTTTCAATTTATTTATACTACTTGAATTTATATACAAATCCAAACCATTTTATTCAGCTCACAATTTAATTTTTTAATTTAACTAACTCAACTTCCAATTCATTATTTCATGAATTAATAAATTATCAAGTCATAAACTCAATCCATTTTTATTTTATTTTTCCAAGTTTGGGTTTCTTATTCAACTTGATTCAAATCAAATTTCATTCCACTTTTCAATTCCAAATCATTTATTTACAAATGTAGCTTCATTTGTTCATTCACCATTTTTATTCCTTTAATAAATTTTATTTTCAATATTTTTCTGGAATTCTATTTCCAGTTATAAATCACATTACAATTTACATTTACAAATCTCATTCATATATGAATTTATTTCCTTATACTTTCAATTCATATTTATAAATTTCATTTGTTAAAGGAATTTATTTCCAAATCTTTGGTTATACCATTATTGCTTATTCAATTTCCATATAACAATGATAATAATTAAATATCATCGCTTCCTAACAACCAAGCATCCATATACAATAATAATTTACAGAAAATGATTTCTTTTCTATACAAAAATAGTTTTGGGCAAAATTATTTCATTTACCCTATTTAAAACAACACTATGTCAATATATCTTGTTTAAGAGTTTAGAAACCCCTATCGATTACAGTTGGCCAGACTGCACCAACCAAAATCTAAAAACAATCAACCGATAAGTCGACACAATATAAAACAAATTTTATATTCACTAACAAATACGCGCTCATATCTATTATTACACTCACACTCATTCTAGAGTACTACTGACTCTATCTATAATGAGTAACACCCAACAGAGCTAGGGTTGTCGCTTAACCAACAGCTTTGATACCACATGTAACGATTGCGATTTTTCAACGCTCGAAAGTCGACATTAATACGTCCACTATATCAAATGCCGCACAAACGAATGCCGGAAAACCGAACCATTAAGGTTAAAAAGAAGAGGTAGAAGAAGACAGAAGAAAAGAAAGAACAGAAAAAAAGAAACAGAAACAATATCAGAATCTCACATTCGCAGCGGAATAATATATAATAGATAATCACTAGTCTTCTAAACAAAGAACTATATCAGTTTATACATACATCATCAGAGTCAATATACAACTCAATACAACAATAGACAGTTACATAAACTTGTCCTCATACAGATTTTACAACGGAATAAATAAACAAGTACGGTGGTACGTCTCGCCATCCAGCTTGTCTCCAAAGCTCCAAAATATCCAGAATATCCTGATAACATAACTCTAGGCTGCCCGTGTGGAAAATTATGGGCACCCAGAGTTTAGAAAGGAAACAATAAACTCCGAGTCAGTCATGGTGACTGGTGTGAGATCGTAAAACAGTTATTTTCACAAAGAAAATAAAATTAATTCGCAATGCTTTTGGAAAATGAAACTATCATAAGACCTCCCGCCATACACACAATGCAAACGCAGAATTGGAGGAGATTTCTTCTTATGATAGTCAAAGATGCTTACTACGCAAATCATTGGATTATTATTATTAATGTCTAGTGTGGAAAACATTTCGAAAGTATAATATTAATCTTAGCCAGCATACAACTATTATTGTATGCCTACTATAGCTACCATCTAAACAGTGGAGCGCCACCATAAGTAAATGGCAGGTTCTACAACTAAAACCGTACAAGGTTCGTATTGGAAGATGGATTTCCAACAAATGGTCAGGCAAAGGAACTTCCTACCGCCACATGGGATCGCCTCTGGCTGGACGTCCCGAGAACTAGCTCTCTGCCAACACAAGGCCGGGTTACCCCTGTAACTAGGTAACTCACGAATATGCCACCCCCCCGTCCTTTGGGACCTTTATCCGAGGCGCCTCGATAAACACACAATCACACAATAAATGAGATCGGAGTATCCACATAGGTTAAATACCAGGGCTCCATACCTGATACCACCCTTTTCCAGAAGGAAATGACATACCCTAAAGGGCGCGACCCTCATAACCTTGCCGCATATTCCTGTTTCGACCATTTCCGGGGTATGAGGTCTGACGAAGTCTCGTCCACAAAGCTACGCTTTTTCACAAAGCCGTGCTTTGATCACAATTGATGTAACGACCCAGTATTTTCAACCATTCGCATCCATTATAAGTGTATAGGTAGACACTCATGCCGGAGTTGAATTGCTCAAAATACCGCGTTGTAAATAAAATTTGGCAAAACTCAGCATATACAGTAAATAAAATAATTACAGATCACAGACACAGAGTAATATAACAATAATGCAGCGGAAACAAAAGGATAGTAGTTCATGAAGCTACTATATATATAACAGAGATAAACAAGATACAACAGAGGTCTCGAATACAATAGATGTCTCAATACAATAATCAAATACCAGATCTGAATACATCACTGGAATCAACAGAATAACTAAAAGCAGGATCGATAGATTGCTGGATCTCCAAGCGAAGCTCCAACTCCAAAGGTGAGTCTCAAATGCTGTATCACTCAGTCTGACCCGAGCGTAAAGCAAAACACAAAACACTCGAGTCAGGATTAATATTCTTATATAAATAAATCCAACTCAAGTGAAATATCAACTAAAATACAAGTAACTTAAAGGATGTTTGGGATAACCATCCTCTAAGGGTCCGTTAAACTATTTACTATGTAGTAATATACGCTATATACAGTAGTGTCTAAATAAGTAAAGTATAATCATATCGGAAAATAGCGTTAAGGGGATGGAGAACCTTAACGCGGTCGGATCTTAAAATCATAATCGTAGTAAAGCTCGATATGGTAGGTGACACGGCACAACTAGGCAATGCCAGGGTAGATATACCAATTACGCACACAGACTGATGGATACGCATAGCAGCCACTACCGTTCCACCTCGAACAACATTCCCAAATCGGAGGATGGCCATCTAGTCAAATCACAAGTAAGAGTATAATATCGAAGAAATGCGTCCGAGAAGAGGTGCTACCTCACTGGTCCGAGATCGCTCCTGTTTTAGCCACCTTATGCCAACTCACGGGAGTTGGGTCCACGTAATATACCTTAAGAACGTCGCCACCATCCTACTTCATTCTGGAATCTCCACCGCGTACACGGTTGTCAAAGTGGTTTTCGGTATCGACAGAGAGTATGTCTATATCCGATCCCGGTCTCTTTGCCAACCAATCGTTATTATAACACCGTGGTCATTTAAAAATAGTTTATATTTTAAAACCAAAATATCATTATCATTTCAAGACCCACTTTAATACGATATCATTTCACTTCAAATATATCCATTTTCAAAATCATATTACTTTTCAAAAGTTATAATGCTTTCGAAATCATAGTCTGGAAATCACAGTATTTTGGAAATCATAACACTTCCTTTTTAACAGTTAAGATATTAAAATTTCGTTATAAATAAATTAGTTTCCTCAAATTTCACAAATCGATTCAAATTAACTCGAATTCCAAAAATTTATTTTAAACAAAATCTCAAATCATCCGTTTCAACTCGATTCAGCTTCTAAATAAACCATTTCAAATTATCAATTTCAAATACGTATCTAAACCATAAAATAAGCCATTTCAATTTGAATTTATTTCAAAGCTTTAAATATTCAACATTTCAAAACTAAATTCGATAAATTTATATACATATCAGATTCACTTTACAATTGTTTCGTTTTGAAATATTTACTTAACATTTCCAAGACATTTGAATACAATTTCAATTTACAATTTTAATAAACAAAAGATCTCATTTAAATATTTATACGTTTGAAATATCCATTTAAATCACCCTTTCAAATTTCAAGTTTGTAAAACACTTCTTTAATTTCAAATTCAATACATTTCAAATCAACTTATTTGAGTATAATTCTTAAATAAGCATAATTTCAATCAATTTCAAATCATTATAAATTCTATATTTGAAAATATAGATATTAAATAAATACTTAAACATATTATTTATCAACTTTATTAAATCAACTTTAATAAATCTTTAAAATCAATATTTATCAAAACCATATTTTTCTCTTCAAAACCATAGAAATCATTTTCAAAACGTTTATATGTAGACCAACGGTGCCTGTATATAATTTTCTATCCTATGGTCAAGTGATACGGATATTTATCATTTCAATCCGCAATTTAAACATATTCGGGTATATATCTTTTCAACCCGAAATCCCAAATTCAATTCAATGAAAATCGCTTGGGTTTATCATTTCAACCCATAACGATTTTCTCCTATTCTA
This sequence comes from Allium fistulosum, assembly GCA_030737815.1. Classification (NCBI taxonomy): domain Eukaryota; kingdom Viridiplantae; phylum Streptophyta; class Magnoliopsida; order Asparagales; family Amaryllidaceae; genus Allium; species Allium fistulosum. The sequence continues at coordinate 700,133,605 of CM060904.1, forward strand.
CAGATCGTTCGGGTATGTATCATTTCAACCCATAGTGATTCTATACTAATAGGGAACTTGCAGAGTGATAACAGATATGATAATAAAATAACAACAGTAACAGGCATATATCATCAGTATAAATAACAGATAATGGTGTCGGATGTCACAGGTGAACAGATACAGTTAATGACATATATATCTAACAATGTGAACAACTAACAGCAGCATTAATCGTGAGTAATAGAAATCTGTATCCTTTTACCCGTAATATATATCTAAAAACGTCAATTTTTCATTGAATAAATAGATTGATAACTTCTTCGGATTTGGAAAAGGGGTTTTTCTCAAATCTTCTTATTCTCCTGGCCTCTCCGCGAACTATTAGATCTATCTTAGCTTTTTTGTTCAATTGACGTCTCAACTGAAATTAAATCTAATAAATATAAGAACATTAATCGTGAGTGATTGCTCACCTTTCGAGGCTAGAGAGAACGAAAATGAGATGAGTTACGAATCCAAGCACGAGATCCAAATCAAATCAAGATTGCCATGGATTTTGGCGACAGAGCTGATAAATAGGAATGGACGAGATCGAATCAGAACAGAATTGAATCAACACATTTTAAACATAACGGTTTAACATAAACGGAAACAAAATAAATATTATATCCATATAAATCTTTCAAAAAAAATCAAAGTAAAGTTTTAAACTAATAATATATATTCAATATTTTATTACAACCAAAATCTTTTTAAAATAACATATATGTGTATCAAAACCGAAATATATATATATATATATCTCATAAAATAAAACATTTTGAATATCATAAATACTTCACACTAATAAAACAAAATCTAAAATCTATGTACAACATATTGTATAACTATCTGTATTTAGTCAATATACAGTATATACATAACTCAAATTATTATTTAACATACTTTACACAAAATAGCATTACATACATTTCAAAAATTAAGTATCCATACAGCACATACCTAAAGAGAATCCGATGTTCATAAGCAATATACATAATATATATTACATACATACTATATAAACAGAACTCAAGTACCAAAATAGTGTAAAGGAAAATAGTGAAAGGCAGAACTAGATCTAATATAAAATTCATACATATATATTTACTGCAAAATATAAGACCAAGGACAAGGTAGCTTTTAGATAGAAAAATATATACACTACAGAGCTTACCTACACTAACTATATAAATATAAATATAAACTGTACATACTCTCACTCAACTACAACTTACTTATATAAAACTACATATTACTCTTCAAAACTATGGTAATCTTTTCAGAATATATATATATATAACATAAAACAACAGATATATATAGACCTATAAACAACAAACTCAAGGACTATATGCTAATATAGATAATACCTGTATAATATAACGCTTAAAAACAAATTTCAATTATACTATAACATATAAAATTTTCTTTTACACATAAACATCAGTTATATAGCAAACAACTTATATAAATATATATATATATACACAAATACACAAAAAAAATATATATTATATAATATATACATAATATAAACTTTTATATACTGCTAGCTTGATAGGAATGAATGTATTCAACAGCATCATATATATAAAACTTACCTTATTATATTGCACACAAACAGTATATATATAAACATATATTATAGTAACAGTTTTTTTTTTAAATTCCAACAGATTGAATATTATAAACAAAATCCTATTATATAATCACACCTATAAACGCTTACCTAAAACGTATATAAGAATGGAGAGGAGATAGAGCTTGGCTATGCTGTCAGAGACGTGGGGTGTAGATGGAGGTGAGTGGATCGAGTGGGTCGCGTGGTGATTGGCTTCATTCGAGCAGTAGGTGAGGGGAGACGAGAGCTGAAGGCTGTGATGGTGTTTCCGATTGTGGCGGTGCCAGGCCCAACTGGGGGAAGCCAGAGGAGGCTCTCGACCTGGAGACGTGTGTTGTGAGGTACAGGTTGTGAGGCGGAGCACGGGGTGGCTGATGGGTTGCTGCCGGATCTGGAAGCGTGGTCCGGGACGTGGAGGAGTGGTGAGTGATGTACACGCGATGCATGGTGGCGAAGGGGTGGCTTGGGAGTCGGAGGTAGGGTCGAAGGCAGATCTGCTATGGCTTCACAGGCGGACGGTGGATCGGCATGCGGAGTGCTTGCTGAGGCATCGGGTAGTGGCGCGGGTTGATGGGAAAGGTCGGCGGTGGTTGAGCAAGGGTCAGGGAAGGAATAAGGGTGAACAGCAAAACAAAGAAGCAGGCGAAATTTTTTTTGGAGAGTATGGTGGAAAGTGAAACAGTGGGGGGAATGAATGGGTTCGGGCTTCAGGACAAATATATGAGGAGAACGGGACCAAGTGGGAAAGGAGAAAGTGAATTGGCTTTAGGCAAATGAGCTGTCATCCTTGAATATCATATGTAAACGAACAGACAAGTGGACCAAGTACAAAATATGAACGGATCCTAAAATAAAGGAGAATGGGAATAGAAAAGGTCAGAGACTAAAATAAAAGGATACGGATAGCACGTTTGAATTTGAAAAGGTAAGAAAGTGGAGAGTCACAAATTTTGTACCGTTACAACGGAACGTTTTATTATTTTCGTCGCGTACCGGACCTCAAAATAAAGAAATAAATATACCGCTGAGATCAGCACGACGAGACGATCAAAACAGTATACAAATATTGGTGGTACGATCATCCGATCAAAAGTCGATAATCGGTACCGAAAATGCTGCTATTTTAACCGAATTAGGATAAACGGAGCAACAGAAGTCCAAATTTGACGAAACGAAAGATGACGTCACACTCAGAAGATGATTTACAAATTTTCCATGTAAAAATATTTAGGTTTGGAAAACATTTTATTATCATCAATTTTAACTTATTAAATTGAAGTAAATTTACGCGCGAAATAAATTTTCATATTTTCGGACGAAAATTTACCAGTTGCTATCTTTAATTAGACGCATTCCAAATATCAAATTTAAATTTCAAAATTTTATTGTTTAAAATTTCACAAAATTTAACTAATTACGTTATTTAACAGTTAAAATTTACGGGTCGTTACAATTGATCAATAAATGATCAACACACAGCAACACTCAGCATGCCACATTACCAAATTGGGAATATATCGCTGATAAATTTCAACTACATAACCTCTGAGCTCGTACGTCTCAGAGAAGGGTGTTAAGCTAAGAGAATAAATTCGCCGCCACCAACAGAAATGTATTTGAAAGAAATCAGCTTTATATCTCAAAATGTAATGTCAGACATGTAACCATACAAGTCTGTTCCAGGTTCGAACAGAACCGAAGGCACTTCAAAAGAAGCCCTTGCAATCCGGGTATTCACAATCCCGATAAAACTTCCCATCATAAAGGAAATCTCTATACTGTAGCGAACGGTGCAGAGACAATCAATAGGTCATCCTATCGTTTTCACAATTACCCGGTCTTCACCACCGGTCTTCGATACGATCCATATCGTCATATCACTAATTCGGAATGGGTTATATGACACAAAGGTCTTTTCCCGGCTAACCCGAATAGTGAGCGTTTGTTTTAAAAAAAACAAATTCAAGTGCCATTTCAAAGGCAATATTGATAGTCGGTGATTTAACTATCAACAATATTCACAACAATCATCAGATTTAAATAATTTTCCCAAATTATTTATTTTCAAAATATCTTCACAAGATATATATTTTTCACCTTTCAACTTTTGAAAATAAATTTCAAATCAATTTCCTCACGCGGAATATATTTCCAAATATTTCTTTTAAAAACCAACTTTACAACTTTTAATTTATATTTTTAAAAGCTACTTTGGAAATGTACTCGGCTTATAGTGAGAATACACTTTCACTTCAAAATGGTCCTTTTAAACCAATTAAATAAATCCTTATCGATTTATTTTAAATTTACGTCCCAAATCTGTAAATTTATTTTTCCAAACTTTAAAAATAAATCAGTGTTTATTTTTAAAACAAATTCTCCTTTCCTTTATAAATTCCACTTGAATTTACATTTTCAAATATTCACTTTTAACCCCAAGATCAAATTCCAAATTATTTTACAAATCGATTTCCAATTTATTTCAACACAAATCAATTTTTCATTCAAAATCAAATAAATTTTCATATCGATTTCCCAAAGATTTATCTTCAAATACTAAATCAATTATCAATTGGATTTCAACAAATTTATCACCTTTTAAAATAAATTCCTTTATTCTTTCCAAATTATTCAAAATTCCATTTTTAAATGAATTCTTCAACTTTCAAACTATATTATTTAAAACTCATTTATTAATATCGAAGATCTAACCTTTGCTTTTATTTGCAATCCATTTTCCACTCCGATTTGTTTTTCTCCATTTATAGACCTCGCGACAAGGTTGAACCCGAGAATGGCCAAACCCTTATTCCTCTTCTCTTTCCAACTTCCTGCTTCTTCCCCAATTTCGAAACCCTAGATGCCAACGTCTCGATCCCCCAATGCCTCGCCCGGTTACAACTTCGACAGCAATTCGAACCCAGTTCGAAAATCCATCGGTTGTTGTCTGCGTACGTGACCCCTTACTCGAGTCGAAATCGCCATGGCCACTCAAGGAACCACCCCCGAACCCTCAGCAGTGTCTTCGACCTCCTTCCCAGACCTCGTGCGCTTGAACACGCAGCCAACACGCTGCCCAAACCTTCAACGCACTCGCACACAGACCTCCTTGACGCGATGCTGAAATCTCCCTTCTTTAAAAACGAATCGACTACAAACACTGAGCAGAGGAGCATCGCGCGGTTCTCTTCGCAGATCTTATATATATATTTTTTTTGATTTGTTCGAATCCCTGAATCAAAAGGAGAGGAGATGAATTTTTAAAGGAACAGGCACGTACGGGGTAAGCTAGTGAAGGGTAGGTCTGCTTGTTATCAGTGTTAGGGTAGCTGATGGATTTGAAATTATATATTTTTATATCCAAAAATACCTCGTGGTCCATAATTCTAAACTCCGAACTTCAAATTAAATGCAACGACCGAAGTTCCTAGCGTTATATCGTCATTCTGAACACGTTGGAACAGGTTTCGAGGTCTAGTTCGACCATATGGAGAAGATAGCTTTTGGATCCAGTTATTTAATATTAGATTTCGATATTAATTTCAACGCGTTTATATGTCGTATGCTCACACAACAACTCCAATCACTACGAAAATTGAAATTCGATAATAATACAATATTACGGATCCAATGGAACTGGTTTTGTCGAATTCCGAGACTGTGCCCCGAAACGCTATTTTTAAATTCAATTTAAACGATAGAATTTCAAAACTGAACAAAACAGTTTCAAATTCAAATTATGAAGCTTTCGTTATCTTCAGTATAATCAATATGAATTTTCTAAGCCTTCATATTATTTTTAATCAGCTCAAAGCTGAAGATTCAAATTTTTACCCAGTTTAAATAATTAAATTCAATAATTTAACTACCAAATTCGTTCTTGCATTTGAATTTCAAATTAAACTATCATTCAAATATTTAAACTCAATTAAATATTCACATTTCAAATGTCAAAAATTCAGGGTCGTTACAGGAGGAGAGAAAGAAACAAACTGAATGAGGAAAAAATTATACGTGCAGAATGAATTAGAGAATATGTTTCATTTGAAAGGTTGAAACCTTTTCTATTCTTTAATTTAAATTTCCCTAATTAATTCCCTTTATTGTTTCTCTCTCTCCAATCCTTTCTTTACACGTATGTCATTAAATAACATAAAATTTCCACAAATCATGTCATCAAATGACATAAAATTTCCATAAATCATTTCATGCAATTATCTTTAAATTACATCAATATCGTATATCAATGCGTGTAAATATAAATTTTATAAATGCATTAAAATAATTACAAAAAACTTCCAAACATCGAATAAATAATAATTAATATTTCTCAAATATCAATTAATTTAATCAATTTACAACATTTTACAAATTCATTAAATCATGTGGTTTTTCAAAGAATTCATCATTACGGTTGTGTAATTCAAAGGTGTAAATTCAGTCAACGATTAATATCGAACAATTCGAATATTAACGGTCATATGTCACTTAGCAGGTTGTTTGACATTTTGGTCGAATCTATCGCTTACACATATTTTGGTGAAATCCATTTTACTATTATAAGTGGTACTTAATAGTGACAATTATTTACGCCAATTATATTCGTCAACAATATCACATTAAGACTTTTGGAATTTGGTAATGGTCAAACTTCCAATATCATCCACATTCAACTTTATAGTCCAAACACAAATTCCTCGGTTCAAAAGTAATAACTATTATTAACCAAAATGCTCTAGCCAAAGACTTTGACTTTGAGTTGACCATGATACTAACCCCATACAACTGACGAGACGAATCCTCTCTTGAATAGCGCTTCACTTCCAATACTTCCACTCGACCCAACTATAGTCACTCGATGGAACGTCGTGCCATGATTTGATTATAATCAAAGCGGAGCTTTCATATTAAAGATCCACAGTATTCTTAAGTCGAGCGAACTATATAAATCAATCACATCGATATTTTCTATTTGACCTTAGTTATATTAACAAAAAAAACTATCAAGTGAGTTGTTTCATAGTTATCCAATAACTATCAGTACATAACGCCTAGGTGCCCCCAGCAGTTATAAACAATTCACTGCCCAACATTTGAAGCGCGTTACATACTCTAGTCCCAAATGATACATCGATATCCAGTCTTGGTGCATTTTGACTAGGAATGTTTAAAATGGTACATTTGTTGTATTGTGATAAATTACTAACGGTTACAATACTTTGTATCTAGTATCACAAAATATACCATTTATAGATTTTCTATTAAATATACTTTTAATTAAATTAATTAATTAATATAACCACATTATATCAAGTATATGATAGAAAGAAACACCTTTATTGTGAATGAGATTGGTCAACGAGTTAGATATATGTAACAAATTATATAATTGTCCATAGGGCATATCCCTAACTCTATCAAAATCGAATTGGGGTTGTTGTAATATGGAAAGTGTGTATCTATATTGATTTGTTTAATTAACTTGGAAATGATCTAATTAGCATGATTTGAGCTATTATTTACACATATACATATCATATCGAGCTTTGTCCAAGTTTACAGCATCGACATCATTGCGTGTACTGCTAGAAAGCTCATCGAGCTTCATAACTATTTTAAACCTCGTTGACCTCCACATTAGTCTCAACTTGAGTAATTCCATCCTTCATAACATCAAAGACCTCAACATTGAAGCTGAGAGTCGATAAGAATGTGTGTATAACCTCGATGACTTCAATGACTTCATGTCCATTCTTGATGAGCCCTATCTGCCTAGTGAGGCCCTGCACTAAAACAATTCTTTTCTTTCATACTTTTGGGTGTTGACGATTTTTCTCGTTAACATTTTGGCAGTAGAAGGAGGGACTGAACCTCCGATCTGTTATCTTTCTCTCTACAAACTAATTGCATAAGGGCTCTTTTGTTACTTAAATAAAATGGTAAGGGCCAGAAACAGTAATGACATATCAAATGAAGAAGCTGCATCACAAGCAAATTTAGAAGACAATATCGTCCTTAACTTCAATTTGGAAAGTATGGAAATTGGGCAACCTTCGACTCTAAGAAGAGTTGAGAGCAATAAGACCAAAATTTAGGATTTACTACAACACATAATAGCTATGCAAGATCTCTTTGAAGGAGCTCCATCTTGAGAATCTTTAAAGGCAACAGAACTTATGAAAGGAGAAGATGAAGCACAATCTCCAAGTAAAGCCCAAGATTAAAAGCTAAATTAAGAAAGTCAAGCCAAAAGGCCCCTTGAGCAGCCAAATAGTTCAACCTAAGGAGACATAGAGATTACTATAATAAAAAAAGCTGACCAAATGGACATTTTCAACCAAATAACAGAGGATATACTCCTTGACCGATAGAAAAATCATATCCTTCGAAAGACTCCTTTTTCAGAAGAGCTAATAGCCATTAGAGTTCCATCTCACGTTAAAATCCCTCCACTAAAATATAATGGAATCACTAATTCAGATGATCATCCAGTAGCTTTTGAAACTCAAATGAATCTATAAAATGCCTTCGGAGCAATCTGTTGCAAGATCTTTCCTGTAACTTTTCATGGAGCAGCTATCAAACGGTACAAGAATTACCAGGAAAACCATCCGTTCTTGGGAACAATTCTCTTATGAATTCATGAGGCAATTTTATATATTCAAGGACCCAACTATGGATTTTAACCTATTATCCACGATCAAGCAAAGGCCAGGAGAACTGCTTAGCAAATACTTGAAGAGATTCAATACAGAAGCATAAAAAGTGCAAAATGCAATCGATAGAGAAAAGCTTATGGCAGTTCATTCTGGATTGATCGAGCAAACTCCTTTTTGGGAAGAACTCTATATTCATGGATGTAAAGATCTACTGTACTTCTACTCGCAAGCCGAAAAATTTATTCAGATGGAGGAGAGGTATCCCGACACAAGGGAATCTCACACAAATCAAAGAGAAGGAAGGTTCAACTTCGAACATCCTAGTAAAAGGTCAAAAGATAATGAAGATACAAAAAGGGTTTGGAAAATGATTTCGAAATCCGACTATGCGAATTTAGATGAGCTTTTATCTCGCATTTTCGCTATAGCAAAAGACGATGAAAGTTTCTTAGTTACTCATAAAATGCAGAGCCATTTTCAGCTTAACAAGGGAGAATATTATTGCAAATATCACAAAGTAAATGGACCTAAGATCGATGAATGTTGCTTTTTAGCAGGAATAATTCAGAATATGATCAAATCGGGATCATTAAAGAAATTTATCAAAGAAGCTTAAAGGATCTCTTATTCCAAAAGGGATAGCACAAACATTTGAAGTCTAACTTCTTCTATAAAAGAAAAGCAACACTAAACTCAAGTTCCAGACAAACTATGGAGCTTTTCAGCAGTAGCTTATCACAAATTAACTCTTTACTCGTAAACTTTCTTATTTTGATTTGTCTTTTTATTTGTACTTGAAACGAGTCATGTATTAACACAAAATTCGAGTGTCGTTATAGGTAAAAACAAAACCAGTCCACTGCATACAAAAGATTATAGGATTATCCATTAATGCATGATAGAGTTCTAGCCATCTCTAAAGGGAGAGAACTTAAATGTCTAGAATAAAGTGGTTCTTTATATCAAAGTTTGAATCAGTGCAACATGAAGAATTTCTTTCATGGAACTTTAAAGTATCACCAATCCTTTATTACAAACCCTTATTTCTAGGGACTCAAAAACAAGACATTCCTTTTTCGCTAAGCATGACCTTCAGAGGTAAAACTATACACACACACACACATCTTAAGGGTGAAAGTAAATACCCCGACCTTATTTTCAACAAGTTATTTCATTACCAAAAATGGATCTTCTAAACATATTTTCAAGAGAAATTACTTTTCAAAATCAAGAAAGAATATTTTTAACTACCTTACATATTAGGGAAGACAAATGCTTTCTTATTTCAAAAAATTATTTGTACAATCTTCAAAAAATGTTACCTAGCATTAGTGAAATACAGAAGATAAATTTTAACTGGTCATATTTTGACAGAAACATTTGCAAAGCTTTCTAAAACATTGGCAGAGAAAATCTATTCATATTTTCTTAAGAAAAGATTTTAGAACTATCAAAAGCTCATTGATAAAAACTCTAATTGGAGAATCCTATTCTCAACCAAAAGACTGGTGGTTCATGAATCATGACCACTCAGTCTCCTACTTGAGATTTGTATTTCTGCTATGAGAATAACTTAAAAACCCTTATTAGAGATAACACTAAGAAAAGATTATTTTATCAAAAATTCAAATGTTTAAATCCTTTTCGTAAATATCCCTCAATTTGTTAGGGGACCTTTTACAAAAACCCTTTCCCTCCGAAGAAGTTTCATGGCAAAATAATTGATGTTCAAAAAGGATTTTTACAAACTTATAATTGGCCAAAAAATATTTAACCAATTAACCCCTTACCAAAGGCACCTCCTAAAGGGAGGGTTAAAACATGTAAAGCCCTTACCAAAGGCACCTCCTAGAGAGAGGGTTAAAACCTCTAAAGCCCTTACCAAAGGCACCTCCTAGAGGGAGGGTCAAAACCTCTAAAAGTCTTCTCCCGAAGCAGCTCCTAGAGGGAAGGTCAAAACCTCTAATGTCCAATCCAGAGTACCTAATAAAGGGAGGGTCTACTCTAGCACTTACTAATAGCCTTTTAAAGGAAGGTTAACTAGATATAAACTATAACCCTTCAAGGCAAATTTAGAGCCCAAAAGGACCACAAACAAAAAAATGGATGAAGATATCCCAAACTCAAAATAAAGTCGAAAGCCCAAAAAGGGGGCATAAATAAAGAAAATGAATGAAGATGTCCAAAACCATGATTAAAAAGGATTTCAACAAGGTCAAAGATGTCAAAAGACACAAAACATGTAAATGGATGATGATATCCATGACGCTGAACAAAAATAGAAGGAATAAAGATTAGTTTGTGAAAAACCTAAATAGATATACAGATATGAGACATAAAGAAATTTGAAAACCAATGGAATGATGAAAGGAATAAAATAAAGAGCCCATTCTTACCCGAATGATAAAGGTAACGTCATTTGAAGAACAGATCAAAGCAAAACTGTGATAGATCCAATCCAGGTCTAGGAAAAAGGAGATCTTAAGGTAAAGATTATATATAATAAATATTAATATAGTTATCTAGACCTTTGCATTTATGAATGGTTAAGTAGTAGGACGGAACTTGAATTGCTGAACGACCAAATAGTCAAATGGAGTTTGCACTACTAAACGGCCAAGCAACCGGACAAAACTATCTATTGAACGGCTGGATGGCTGAAAAGCTGAACTGTTGAAAGGAATTATCTGCTGAATGGTTGATGGTCTTACAAAACGACTATCTGAATGACTAACTGGTCATACGAAACTACTATTTCGATTGATTGAATGACCTTACAAAACTACTCGGCTCTAATATATCAAAAATAATAATATGTTATAAGACTTTAGAAATATCTATCTATTAATAGGAGACTTCCCTTTGAACAACTGGAATCCCCCTTACTATTCAAAGCATTAGATATTCTTATTGGTTTTCATGATAATTTTTGGTTTTGCACTTGCTTTTGTGATTTTCTTTAGAACTTGATCTTTTCATGCTAATGTTAGACAGGAATTACGAACAGGGACCATTTGTTACTAGATGGATTTCTGGTCTTCTTATTATTAGAAGATGACGATAGAAGAAAATGGTAGCCCTCTGATCTTCTTAATACCAGAAAAAGCTCTAGATAATACCGGACCATTTAATAGTTTATTGTTGAATAAACATCTAATTTTTAAAATTACTAACATATTACCAAAGTAATGTGCAGGATTGAAAATAAAAATTGCAATAAGACAATGAGCTAAGGGTTATACAACACCTCACACCAAACTAGAGTTATGAAGGAAAGAAGCTTGAGCAAGAAGGAAGTCTGATGTAAAGGTTCCACAAGCAACCCAATGATGAAAATCAAATTTTCGGCAGTTAAAGAAAAATTGATTCAAATGGATGTTTTGAAATTTATATTAACCTTTTAAGTGGTTCATGGGAGAACCCTACATTCCTCAACCAGGTGACATTAATCCATGTTTCTACTAGTGGTGCCAAAAAGGCCTTATCATCTTATTTTTTTGAAAAAAGTTCTAGAGGCTTTATCTGATAATGTTACCAAAATAATCCTTTGGATTTCTATTTTAAAATTTTACAATTTGAACTTTTGTTTTAAAATTTACTATTATTTATTAGTCTCTTATACCAAAATTATCATCTTAACAAAAGCTATTATTTGTTTCATGTTTTGTAGAAAAAGAAGATTACTAAGAAAAGCTCATTGAACATGAAGCAATACAAATGAGTTTTTGGGCTTTTGTCCTAAAGAACAAAAGCTTTTCTTACATTAGGGTGGCTAATGTTACTACTAATATCATCATCGAAAAGGTCTTGCATGACATTCAACCTCGATGTCGTTAGAAACAACGATGTCAATGATGCGGCAACAGTTGCTGCTATCATTGCCATCATCAAGGAATCCTTACACATCATCTAGCATCGACATCATTAACACGATGAAGTTGACATCAATAAGCATAGTCAGAAGAGAAACATCGAAGTTATTAGGCTCGTCGAGGAACACCAAGCCTGCATCTCATCATCACCGCTAGTCTACAAACAATTGCAGTTGGGACTCGTCGAGGATCAATTCTTCCAAGTCATCGAGCCAAATGGGAAGCACTATATATCTACACATGCGATGTTGATATCCATCAATGTCGATGTACTTAAATGATGTGAACATCACCTTTTATCAACAATGGGGAGCCGATGTCGAGTACTAAGACTACAAACGCCATGCCGAGGAAGATGCAATTCTGTAGACTTCGCTGCGCAATGATATTAATCATGCCAATGGCAAAAACTCATTCTCCTTTGACACTCTGATGAAGCTATAGATGCCAAGGTTTGTGGATGCCGAAGTTGGCCACCCATCAAAGTCCATAAATAGTGATGAGGGTCTTCATTTTGGTGGCCGAATGCTTGGATTCTCTCTTCTTACTCATTTAAACCTCTAAAATCGAATTAGGGATTTTACTCATTGTAATATGGAAAGTGTCTGTCTATACTGATTTGTTCAATTAACATGAAAATGATCTAATTAGCATGATATATCCAGTTATGTCCAAGTTTACAGCGTCGACATCATTGTGCATACTGCTAGAAACCTCGTTGAACATCATAACTATTTAAAACCTATTTGACCTCCATATTAGTCTCACCTTGAGTAATTCCTTCCCCCATAACATCAAAGGCCTCAATATTGAAGTTGAGAATCGACATGAATGTGTGTATAACCTCGCTGACTTCATGTCCATCCTCGATTACCCCCATTTGCCTCGGCGAGGCCCTGCACTAAAACAATTCTTTTCTTTCATATTTTTGGATATTGATGATTTTTCTCGTTAATAATGCGCATAAAATAAACGAGTGTCTTTATCGTTAAAAGAATTAGCGCATTTTCAACCCTAAGTAAACAACGATTTTCACTTTATAGAAAAACAAACCTTGAGCAATGAAATTATTTTAGTAGTTCGGAACGTTTTTGGATTAAAAGATAGCATAAGGAATAAGTCTCAACATATATTATATTAAGTATAGTGTCATGAAAACACAAAATTCAAATTAGTAACCACCAATAATTAGCAGATTTATTTGTCATTTTCATATCAATGGAAAGAAATATTGTTATAAGATTAAACATAAGGTCATTTAGAAAAAAAATATAACCAAAAATCACCAGATGGACATTAAGGCCTTCAACTATTGAGAAAAGAAACTAACAACAATATAAATAGTGGAAAGAATCAAGTAAAGCAATCAAATAACAGCATAATCCAAAGGATATAATCAGGATAGAGAAATCAAATGTTATAAATAAAAGACGCTTTATTGTTAATGATCTACATGAACTAAATAATGAATCATCAAAATTGCTTGAAATGAAAAAAATATTATTATATATATAATAGTTATTAATGGCAAACGACGCAAAAAGGCGCAAACCATCCTTGGAGCCTTGGCGCATGGTATGGGCCTTTTTATTTTGCTACGCATGTTTAGAATTTTTTTGTAAATTTAATATATATAACAATTATTTTACATAATTTAATATAGTTTATATTTCTTTATTAGAATATATATGTAATAAAGTTTTTTTGACATTATGCTAAAAACTTCATCAAATATAATATCGTAAGCATATAATTTCAAGCATAATAGTCTTCAAAAGCCAAAATTCAAAATAATAGTGCATATTAAATTTGATTAAGCAATCATATTTTCTAAATTAATATATGCACAATCTTCCTCATTTATCTCATATTGATAAATAATTTGTTCGATGCGGCCGTAACTAGAACAGACAGCTCGAAGTTAGTTAGAGGTTAATTTGAAAAAAACATACATTTGATATCATTTATTTGGTGCAACAATAATTAAAATTGATAGTTCGAAGTTGGTTCAAAAAGTATATGAAGTGTATATATGCTTGTGTTTATTATAGTATATGATTGACAATATATTATTGTGATATTTGTTGTGATTCATTCTTCGGAAGGTAATTGACATATGTAAATGATGTGTTTGAACTTGTATGATTTTCTATGACTTGTTGCATAGCCTTGTCCTAAAGCACATAGGTTTGGTTGGACTTTGATTTGAATCGAACTTGAATTGAAATGGTTTTATAGTGACTAGTCGTTATAGAAGCACTTAGAAATTACTTTATGTTCGGCAATTTATATATAATTTTGTGGACAGATCCTTAGGGCTTTCTTGCCAAGATTGTGATGTATATGTGTTACTATAAAATATTGGATGCTAAAAGTTTGTTAACAAATCAAAAAATGGCAAAACATTTGAGTGTACAAAACTGCCCCAGGTGGCTATAATTTGCAGCACTCTACCGAGCACTTTTGTACTGCTGTAGTAACTCATAACCCATTTAACTGCATTCTAGAAATGCTATAGTTGTTGTTTTGAACTTTAACTTGTTTAAATGACTTTTAATTTAATATGTTACTTCAATCTTTTTAGTTGTCTTTTCTAGCTTATATTGGAGCATTTTAAAAGTGGCTTGGAATTTTAGTAGATTTTGAACAATTAATTATGAATTATTAAAGTAGAAATTTATTTTAAATAGAACGAAAACTTGCTTTTTGGTGTTTATAGAAAATAATAAAATAGCTTTTTTAATTTATATATTAAATAAATGTTTTAAATCAAATTATTATTATTTTAAGGTATACTCTGAGTATATATAATTTTTAGAAAAGTAGTTAATTATCTTATTAAAGTAATATAAAGCATATGTAATATAACACCTTTTGAATTGTTTTTTAGAATTTTTTAATTATATTAGATTATAAATAAATTAGTGTGTGTGTGCATGCATTTGTGTGCGCATCATTTTTAAAAGGCTTTAAGTATATATAAGTTTAGAAAAGCAAGTTAAGTATTTTATAAAAGAATAAAAGAAGTTTTGGATAATAACACTTATGTTATAATAAATGGTTTTGTAAAGTTAATTAAAAGTATATTACCTTGTTCAATAAGTGTAAATATACCGGGATCTTTAAAGGGATGTTTCTAAAGATAATGTTAAGTATAAAATGTTTTTAGGTTTCTAGTAAACAATGTTTAAGCAACATTTGTTTGTAACCCTTTTTTATACTAAGTAATATAATTAGATCTTTAAAAAGAATTTTTTAAAGGTGATTATGACTGAAATAATTTTGGGTTATAGTAAATAATGTTTGAGCAACATTTGTTTATAACCCTTTTAATTTAGTAATATAATTAGATATTTAAAAAGAATGTTTTAAAGATAATTATAAGTGAAATGATTTTGGATTTGTAGTGACAAATGTTTAAGAAACAATTGTCTTTAACTCTTGTGAATATATGGATATTTTAAAGATAACGATAAGTGGAATAATATGGAAAAAGATTATATACAGTAAAGATTTAACTTATAAAATAAAAGGGTTTTATAGTAACAATGTTTAAGCAACATTTGCTTTTACCTCTTTGAATATATTTTAAAGTAAGAAATATTGTTAATGATTTATGAATATATTTAGACCATTTGAGCTAAGTACATGAATACTTTTTAAAGCATTGAAAAGAGTAGAAATGAAAAAGCGAAATAGTAGTATACATGTATATATCTTTTGTAAAGATATTTTAAATATACATACAAGTATTTACAAAGTAATTTTAATTAATAAAAGAATTAGTTAAATAAAAAGGGGTTTAGGAGTTGCTTAAATAACTTAATAATGCTTTGTTTCTTTACTTGTTTATGGAAAGTATTTAGTTGTGTAGTTAGCACTAAAAACCAAAGAAATAGGCTTTTCTATCCATGAGAGTTAAGACAGATGTTCAAGTAGGGTTTAGAAGCAATAGTGCTCTAACCTACCAGCTTCACTCATGACCGAGGGATATTGTAATTTGAAAAGCTTGGAAATGTGATAAGTATACGAGATCTAGTTTCCATATGCGATTGTTTTCATTTGTACTTAATAGTCGATTGGTCGACTATCAAAATTGACCAAAATAACTTTGGAAGTATATGTAAGCATCACGTATTGATACGATTTGAGATCCCTCGGGGAGGACACATTGTATGAATCGTCTCTTGCTTTAATAATATATATATATATATACACACACATATGTATGAGATCCCTCGGGGAGGACTTTTTTTATATAGTTCGTTTAATTCCTAAGAACCAGAATTGAGTTAACCAGAAACTCATTGATTTTGCTTTGAAGAGACCGGAATCAGATAAGTGTATTACTTATCGAAAACCACTTCAAAATCGATATACGATTTCTATGTTTTGGAAGTAGTTCTAAAGTGAAATATTATAGAGTTGAACTATCTATCCTAAGGTTAAATCCAAGGAAGAGGTAAGCGTTAACATTTTAAAC
The DNA here is from genome assembly GCA_030737815.1 of Allium fistulosum. Taxonomy (NCBI): domain Eukaryota; kingdom Viridiplantae; phylum Streptophyta; class Magnoliopsida; order Asparagales; family Amaryllidaceae; genus Allium; species Allium fistulosum. The sequence goes on from CM060904.1 coordinate 700,150,264, forward strand.
TATGTCTATCTTGAGATTGATTCCAAGAGAGGGATAGAGTTAGCATTTGTCGGACAACTTATGCTAAAATCTTTGGAGAGATTCGAAAATTATTCAAGTGACGATGGTATGAGATGCTAGAGTCTAGAGAGAGAATCAATATCTGCTCCAATGATGTTGGCTTCTTTGTTGAGATGCCGAATGTGACTTCACCATCGATAATGGTAAAAAATGAAGTACACACATAGTCAGTGGGTTTATCTAACCTGTGGGTAGTGGGTTTATCTAACCTGTGGGTACATTAACTCCAAAAATCTAAAGATGCTTTCGATCTAGGGATCCGGGAGTTGATGGTATTCGGTATCATCTGTTCAAGTGTGGACCAGCTATGTTTACTATGGTGACATATTTTATCTAGAGATATTCATGGTTTTAGAAGTTAGATTCTGACCTTGTGCAGGAGGTTAGTGTAACAACCCGAGGTTTTATAATTGTTGATTATCGTCAAATGACGACTTAATTTGTTTGACAATTGTAATTGGAATTTTATTCGAGTTGTAATTCGTTTATCAATTATAAATTCTCTTAAATAATTTTGTTAAAGGATATACGGGCTTTAAATAAACATTTCCCTTTTTTTTATTTCTATTCAGCCCATTTCTATAGTTGTTGAGATAAAGGCCTATGTCGTTCCCTCCCCCTAATTCATTTTTCTCTTCGAACCCTAAAAATCAAACGAGCAAAAGTAATGGCGGCCACAAGAAACGTCTTTGCTCGTTCGTCCAGAAAATAGGGTTTTGATCGATTTTTGGCCGCCACGACTTCGAGTTCCCTTGCCGTTCTTCACCATCGCGTCTTTGACTTGTTCAACCTGTCTTCGATCGAGGGTGATTCATCTGATTCGTTCGATGTTAACTTAGGCCGAGTGGATGTATGCCCTTCGAGAAAGGTGAGTGATCTTTTTCACTCACATCTATTCATTCCATCGTTTGAACTTAAGTCGAAGTTCTTGATTATCTCTGCCATTTGATTTTGTTTTGCTATGATTACGTGAGTATTGTTGATGTTGATGATTTCCCTGACTTTCGTTCTTTACATGATTACTGGGTTGACACGATTTTTATTTGGTGAATTCATTTTTCTGATGACATGAATTTCTGCTGTCTACTGCCTTGGCTTGAGATTTCATTTAACCGATCATGATTATTTGCGACTACACGTTGTTGTGTAGTACTATGGATGTTTGGTTGCCCCATGTTACACTGAGCACCTCATTTGACCTACCTGCATTGGTTCACGGGTGCTCAGTATCACTTGATATCATTGTTTCATTACTGAGCCTTATTCATGCGTGTTTCAATTAGAGTCTAGTCACCACTGTCACTTGAAGTTTGTATTCATTTTGACCTGATTATTCAAGACTATATATGTGCATATATGCATATGATGTGTGTATGTATATCTTCTTGAATTTAAATGCAGTGTTGTCCATTTTGTTGCTGGTCTGGTTGCTTGGCATATTCCTGTATTTCTCTGGACTCACCTCTGTTGCACTGTCACTTATTCATTGAGTTACATTCTAATCTAACTGTGACATGCTTTCTGTTATCACTTTAACTCAAGTCTTGATGGCAATCATATTGCCTCGAGTACATGTACAATTCTGTATACATGTATGGTTGTAGTTGTAGCTCCTGCACTTGTTATTGACACCGTTGACTTTTGTATTGATGGTCTTCGAAGGGTTGATTATCTGTAGCTTCACTTGAGTTTCCTGATGCATTGCCTTGTATGGTATTGCACATCTAGTCTTGTCATTTGAGTTACTCTGGTTATGCTTCATATATTCATTGGATGTTGTTGTCTACATTTGTATTTGATTTCTCAGTGAACCCTTTGAGAGCTTCGTCTCTGGCCATCTCTCCATTCATTGTACTCGACATCCACTGTTGCATCTCTTTGTATTCGACATACTGTTGCATAATATTCCAGTTCTTTGACTAGCTTGAATAAGCATTGCTCTCACTATTGTATAGTCTGCATTGCTTGCTTACATTGAAGTTGTAGGGTTCTCTGGTCTGTTAGTGTTGTTGTGTGATTACCACTATTATCAGTTGCATTTACTTAATGCATTGCTTGTGGTCTCTAGTCTCTGTTATCTCCATTTGGCATTCTGATTTCATTGAAAATGTTTACTCTGTAGTCTGCACCTCATTTTCATTGTAGTGGTTGCACTTGTGATCGGTTTCAGTTGTATTAACAATGTTGTTACTGATGTTGTAATATTAAGGTTGCTCTGATATTGTCCTGTCCACTGTCTTACTTGGTCATGTGTACTTTTCACTGTGACTTTGATGTCTTCGCTTTGGTCTATCCACAAATAGTTGCATGCTTGACTTTGACATTGCTTCATATCTGAACTGTGTTCGCCATATGCAATTATGGTTGTACTTCATTCGTCTTGTTATCAGTGTGGCACTTGCCCTCTAGTAAATTCTTTTTACTGATTTGCCTCTGATCGTGCTGTTGGTTTAGTGGTGCACTGGTTTGGCCATTTTGTACTTCGGGCCTTTGTTTGGTTCTGGTCTTGTTATTGACTTTGTTGGTTTGTACTGCTGGCACAAATGTGTATCCTTATCCGTACATACATATGTATGGTAGATACATGTATTGATTGGATCTTCTTTGTTGGTTCTTGATTATTTCATGTTGATTGATGAAATCACACTTGAGTTGAACCCGATTTCGGGGTTTGACCTTGTGACCCTTTATGATTTTCACTGAGCTTTTGTGTATCTCCTACGATAGTGGCGAGGCAGTACACGCGTGCGTGTACTGCAGCCCTATCAGATTTGACAGTTTTAAAATTGATTTAGTCGATTTGATAAATTGTTTATTTATCTCTGTTGATGATTTAAATCTGTTGATTTTTGTTAAACACTGTTAAGTGTTATATTGACCGTTATCCGGGTTCTTTGTTTAAAGAATCGGATAGACGGGAATTATTGTGACTGTCGTCTATTTAAATTATTACTGCCTATATGCACTAATAAACTGGTTTGAATTAGACTGACCTGGGTATTATTTTCTTTTGAATGTAATACTCGGGTCAGACCCGAGTTATTTCAGGTTGTAGATTTTCTTCTTTGAGTTGCTGTTCGGGATTTGAAGACTTTTCGCATCTTCTGAAGTTGTCATTGTCCTTTTGTAGTAGTCGTGTCATTGTATAGAACGATATGTATTCATGTATATTAGTCGATAATGTACGTGCATATATAACTTCTAGAGTCGACAGTTGTAGTTGTATCGTATGTATTGTGTCAACTATGTATTAACTGACATCAGTTATATATATATGAGACTTTTGTTTTTATCTGTGTTCCGCAATTATATTATCTGTGTTATTGTTATATCTAATGTCCTAAACTATTATGAACTATCGTAGTTTGTTTTATACTGATAATTGGATATGTCGATGGGAGTAAATAAATAATAGATGAAAAATAAAAAAATATATACCACTCCTATCGAGATAACCAATATTAGTGTAAGGCCAATTACGGATGGTCGCTCCTATCCAGCCTTATTCTTCGTAATAATAGACAGTATTTCTTTTAATACTCTTTGTTATTATGAGCATAGAGGTGGGGCGTCACAGTTGGTATCAGAGCTTGGGGTTTATGGACATAATATAAAACATAACTTGGATGGAACATATGTTACAACTATTAGTCGACGTTTTATCTGTGATTTGAGTCAAAACTAAAGTTTTGAAATTTTGATGAAATTTTTAAATATCTTTATTTAAAAATATAAGTGAAACTGTGTTTTGTTGATTTGATTGAATTGTGTTCTGTTTATCAGAGTGCGCAGCGGAAACAGTGAAACTGTCTTCGCTGAGTACAACTGACAATCTTTTTGATTTAAAAATCAAAATACGAAATTGATATGGATTTCATTTGTTGTTTACATAGCTGTGATTATTTTGTTTCTTTGAGAATTTCGAATCCGAATTGAGGATTCAAAGAAATTGCAGATATGTGATTTTTGTTGAAATTTCCGCTGGCTTTCTTTTGTACTAATCATCTATTGATTAGGTTTTTGCTGTTTTAAATTATCTTCATTGAAGATACATTTGAATGATTCTTTGTTCATTCTGTAGTACATTCAAAATTTAAATTGCACGTTATTGCATTTATTTTACGTTGAACCGATGCTTGGTTATGAAACGTATTTTGTTGCCGTTATTTTTACAACGGGATTTTACACCAATGCTATATTTTGAAGCACGGTGTTTTGTGGCATTTTGATGAATGAAAATTCACTGATATTACATTTTGATGTAAATTATTTTGATGTGATTTTGACGTTTTAAAATTACTGTCGCTTTGGCTTCAGTAACCGTCAAATTTTAAAAGTGGATTTTCAAGCGGTTATTCCGCAATATTGATTTGTGACCGTTTTTACGGTATTTTGAGAAGTACAATTTCCCTATCGAAATTGTTACTAATATTGCTGCTTTAATCACGTGATTGGAAACTCGTTTTAAAAAAAAATGAATTTTTTTTTTTTTTATAAATTTTTAACGGTTTGCGTTTTCAAAAGGATGAGAAAGCGACTTAAACGATTCAGCAAAATCGAGGATTATGACCCCTTTCTTTTACTGTTTCGCTTAACTCCGGACTTGTCCAGTTGAGAAGGTGAATTGTTATTTTTACAAAATAAATAACAATTGTTTTCAGAAATTTAACAGTTTACGCTTTCAAAAGAATGAGGAAGCGATTTAAACGTTTCAGCAAAATCGAGGACTATGACCCCTTTCTTTTACTGATTCGCTTAATTCCGGACTTGTCCGTTTGAGAATGTGAAATGTATTTTTAAAAAATACACAATTTTGCACTTTCAAGGAAACGATGAAGAGAATCAAACGATTTAGTAAAACACGTGGTATGGGACATGTGCGTTTGCTATTTCGGTTAATTCCGGACTCGTTAATTGAAACATTTTGATGCTTTCGTGTACTTTCGAGCCACTCTGCGGACCTTCGGGTCATTTGTTGGGCTTTCGGGCCACTCTGCGGACCTTCGGGTCATTTGTTGGGCTTTCGGGCCACTCTGCGGACCTTCGGGTCAAATACCAGTACTAGACCTTCGGGTCACTCTGCGGACCTCCGGGTCAATCTGATGGGCGCCAAAATTATGTTGAGTACTTGGTAGGCTTCGGCCACTCTGAGATGCACGTGCGGCGAATTAAAAACTCGCCATCTGATGGGATCGATCCAAGCTTTTATGTTGATTTTCTAGTCTTCTTAATTGATTTCTAGATATTTGTTGCTTCCAATTATCTGCAGGTAATTGGATATTTGTTGATATGAGTTCTGATTATCGTTTTTGATAATCAGATATTTGTTGTTTCTAATTATCGCTTGTGATAATTAGATATTTGTTGATCTGAGTTCTGATTATCGTTTTTGATAATCGGATATTTGTTGTTTTTAATTATCGCTTTAGATAATTAAATATTTGTTGATTTGAGATTTAATTATCGTCTTTGATAATTAAATATTTGTTGATTTTAGATTTAATTATCGCTTGAGATAATTAAATATTTGTTGATTTTAGATTTAATTATCGCCTGAGATAATTAAATATTTGTTGATTTGAGATTTAATTATCGTCTTTGATAATTAAATATTTGCTGATTTCAGATTTAATTATCGCTTTAGATAATTAAATATTTGCTGATTTGAGATTTAATTATCGCTTTAGATAATTAAATATTTGTTGATTTGAGATTTAATTATCGTCTTTGATAATTAAATATTTGTTGGTTTTAGATTTAATTATCGCTTGAGATAATTAAATATTTTTTTGATTTTAGATTTAATTATCGCCTGAGATAATTAAATATTTGTTGATTTGAGATTTAATTATCGCCTGAGATAATTAAATATTTTCTGTTTTGAGATTTAATTACCGCTTGAGATAATTAAATAGTTGTTGAATTTGAAATTTGATTATCGCTTGTGATAATCAAATATTTGTTGATTTGAAAATTTTGATTGTCGTTTTGGGATAATCGAATATTTGTTGATTTAAGAAATTTGATTATCGTTTTGATAATTAAATATTTGCTAATATTGCTGATAAATTGTGTTTATCCAGTTTCACTGCTTTCTGACTATCTATTGATAGTTAGATTTTGTTGATAATTTGTGAATTTCTATTATGAAATTAAAGGAGTTCTTTGATGTTCGAATTCTCTACTTTTATTTTTCTAGCTTAACCAGTTTAGGTTAGAAAATTCATTGTTAATAACGACCTTCATTATGAAAATTGCGGGGACGCAATTTTATAAGGAGGGGAGTCTGTAACAACCCGAGGTTTTATAATTGTTGATTATCGTCAAATGACGACTTAATTTGTTTGACAATTGTAATTGGAATTTTATTCGAGTTGTAATTCGTTTATCAATTATAAATTCTCTTAAATAATTTTGTTAAAGGATATACGGGCTTTAAATAAACATTTCCCTTTTTTTTATTTCTATTCAGCCCATTTCTATAGTTGTTGAGATAAAGGCCTATGTCGTTCCCTCCCCCTAATTCATTTTTCTCTTCGAACCCTAAAAATCAAACGAGCAAAAGTAATGGCGGCCACAAGAAACGTCTTTGCTCGTTCGTCCAGAAAATAGGGTTTTGATCGATTTTTGGCCGCCACGACTTCGAGTTCCCTTGCCGTTCTTCACCATCGCGTCTTTGACTTGTTCAACCTGTCTTCGATCGAGGGTGATTCATCTGATTCGTTCGATGTTAACTTAGGCCGAGTGGATGTATGCCCTTCGAGAAAGGTGAGTGATCTTTTTCACTCACATCTATTCATTCCATCGTTTGAACTTAAGTCGAAGTTCTTGATTATCTCTGCCATTTGATTTTGTTTTGCTATGATTACGTGAGTATTGTTGATGTTGATGATTTCCCTGACTTTCGTTCTTTACATGATTACTGGGTTGACACGATTTTTATTTGGTGAATTCATTTTTCTGATGACATGAATTTCTGATGTCTACTGCCTTGGCTTGAGATTTCATTTAACAGATCATGATTATTTGCGACTACACGTTGTTGTGTAGTACTATGGATGTTTGGTTGCCCCATGTTACACTGAGCACCTCATTTGACCTACCTGCATTGGTTCACGGGTGCTCAGTATCACTTGATATCGTTGTTTCATTACTGAGCCTTATTCATGCGTGTTTCAATTAGAGTCTAGTCACCACTGTCACTTGAAGTTTGTATTCATTTTGACCTGATTATTCAAGACTATATATGTGCATATATGCATATGATGTGTGTATGTATATCTTCTTGAATTTAAATGCAGTGTTGTCCATTTTGTTGCTGGTCTGGTTGCTTGGCATATTCCTGTATTTCTCTGGACTCACCTCTGTTGCACTGTCACTTATTCATTGAGTTACATTCTAATCTAACTGTGACATGCTTTCTGTTATCACTTTAACTCAAGTCTTGATGGCAATCATATTGCCTCGAGTACATGTACAATTCTGTATACATGTATGGTTGTAGTTGTAGCTCCTGCACTTGTTATTGACACCGTTGACTTTTGTATTGATGGTCTTCGAAGGGTTGATTATCTGTAGCTTCACTTGAGTTTCCTGATGCATTGCCTTGTATGGTATTGCACATCTAGTCTTGTCATTTGAGTTACTCTGGTTATGCTTCATATATTCATTGGATGTTGTTGTCTACATTTGTATTTGATTTCTCAGTGAACCCTTTGAGAGCTTCGTCTCTGGCCATCTCTCCATTCATTGTACTCGACATCCACTGTTGCATCTCTTTGTATTCGACATACTGTTGCATAATATTCCAGTTCTTTGACTAGCTTGAATAAGCATTGCTCTCACTATTGTATAGTCTGCATTGCTTGCTTACATTGAAGTTGTAGGGTTCTCTGGTCTGTTAGTGTTGTTGTGTGATTACCACTATTATCAGTTGCATTTACTTAATGCATTGCTTGTGGTCTCTAGTCTCTGTTATCTCCATTTGGCATTCTGATTTCATTGAAAATGTTTACTCTGTAGTCTGCACCTCATTTTCATTGTAGTGGTTGCACTTGTGATCGGTTTCAGTTGTATTAACAATGTTGTTACTGATGTTGTAATATTAAGGTTGCTCTGATATTGTCCTGTCCACTGTCTTACTTGGTCATGTGTACTTTTCACTGTGACTTTGATGTCTTCGCTTTGGTCTATCCACAAATAGTTGCATGCTTGACTTTGACATTGCTTCATATCTGAACTGTGTTCGCCATATGCAATTATGGTTGTACTTCATTCGTCTTGTTATCAGTGTGGCACTTGCCCTCTAGTAAATTCTTTTTACTGATTTGCCTCTGATCGTGCTGTTGGTTTAGTGGTGCACTGGTTTGGCCATTTTGTACTTCGGGCCTTTGTTTGGTTCTGGTCTTGTTATTGACTTTGTTGGTTTGTACTGCTGGCACAAATGTGTATCCTTATCCGTACATACATATGTATGGTAGATACATGTATTGATTGGATCTTCTTTGTTGGTTCTTGATTATTTCATGTTGATTGATGAAATCACACTTGAGTTGAACCCGATTTCGGGGTTTGACCTTGTGACCCTTTATGATTTTCACTGAGCTTTTGTGTATCTCCTACGATAGTGGCGAGGCAGTACACGCGTGCGTGTACTGCAGCCCTATCAGATTTGACAGTTTTAAAATTGATTTAGTCGATTTGATAAATTGTTTATTTATCTCTGTTGATGATTTAAATCTGTTGATTTTTGTTAAACACTGTTAAGTGTTATATTGACCGTTATCCGGGTTCTTTGTTTAAAGAATCGGATAGATGGGAATTATTGTGACTGTCGTCTATTTAAATTATTACTGCCTATATGCACTAATAAACTGGTTTGAATTAGACTGACCTGGGTATTATTTTCTTTTGAATGTAATACTCGGGTCAGACCCGAGTTATTTCAGGTTGTAGATTTTCTTCTTTGAGTTGCTGTTCGGGATTTGAAGACTTTTCGCATCTTCTGAAGTTGTCATTGTCCTTTTGTAGTAGTCGTGTCATTGTATAGAACGATATGTATTCATGTATATTAGTCGATAATGTACGTGCATATATAACTTCTAGAGTCGACAGTTGTAGTTGTATCGTATGTATTGTGTCAACTATGTATTAACTGACATCAGTTATATATATATGAGACTTTTGTTTTTATCTGTGTTCCGCAATTATATTATCTGTGTTATTGTTATATCTAATGTCCTAAACTATTATGAACTATCGTAGTTTGTTTTATACTGATAATTGGATATGTCGATGGGAGTAAATAAATAATAGATGAAAAATAAAAAAAATATATACCACTCCTATCGAGATAACCAATATTAGTGTAAGGCCAATTACGGATGGTCGCTCCTATCCAGCCTTATTCTTCGTAATAATAGACAGTATTTCTTTTAATACTCTTTGTTATTATGAGCATAGAGGTGGGGCGTCACAGTTAGATTCAATTCTACCGAGGAGATCTCCATAGAAATCCATTATGCGTGTGAACCTTAGCGGTTTTGATTGTACCCTCAGTATTGTTGTGGTGTGATCAATGTAAGCATTGTAGCTATTTTCTTATTTATTCCACATAATGGACGTTATCTATTATATCACCTTATGTACTTATTAGATGGTTTGGTTCTTTTGAGGGATAACTTTTATAGTGATTCGAACAGTCTCAAAAGTAGTGTTATTTGTTAGATGCATTCAGTTTCCTACACCAAAATTATGTCTGGCCCGTGGTTTTATATTTTCCTTATTTCCAAAGGTGCTCATTTGGGTAGTCTACGAAAAACAAGTTTTCGTAGATGTTCTTTAGAGCTCGAGGAGACGAGTTGGATGCTTCCACCTGACGTAGTATCCTTACTTCCACCGTATTACGGTCATGAATATATCAGCATTTATATGGACAAGCTATTACAATTGTCCAGGCTGATGATAGCTTAGGATTGTAACTCTAAAATGCTACGTATCTTGGAGTAGCACTTTGTACTCCCTTTTAATATTATATATTATCGTTCCATTGTGAGATTTTGATATTATGTTCTCTTCTTCCTTGTTATGTTTAGTTTACTTTTATTTTTGCAAACAATCTGTCTTTCCAGCACTTGAGCGCTCGAATACCATTAATGAATTAGTGCCAACACTTAAGGTCGATAAGATAGGTCGTTACACCATTAATAATTTATTTCCTTTTAGTTATATCTATTTATTTGCATTATTTAATATGTCACTTATTACAATTAAACAGAGAGAGAAAGAAAGAGAGAAATGAAAGGTTTCTCTCTCTACATATTGCCACATCTTCCGTTAATTAATTGTATAGGTTAAGAGAGGGAAATAAAAGGTTTTCTTTTGTAACTTCGTTTATAAAAATTTGATTTACACATATATGCACTACTTATACACTACACTTACACTTCACACAAATGGTTGTTTGGTACAGCCATGATAATAAAAACAATTTAAAATAAAAACAAACTAATTTTAAACAATTGTAATAAAATGAATAATTTATTTAAAAGAAAATTTAGAAAAGTTCTAAATGAACCTAGACTACATAGACCCAATAATGATCCAAAAGATCTTTTTTTGAAATATACCTAATTACCCCATTTTCGATTAGCTTAGTTTCTATAATGGTATCAGAGCCAAATAGTCTATGCGGTCAAATTAGTCATGTTAGGGCTAACTAATTATACTTACTAATTCAGTAAGGTGTCTAGAGAAGTAGTGTCTAGGTTTGGGTTTGGGTAACAAGTACCCTGCCTTCCCTAGTTATTGGTCTGGGCTAAAAAGTGAAGTGAGCCTAAAGATTGCCCCTAATAGAAAAGGCCTAATTTCAATTGGGCCTTGGGCTAATTTTAAAATTATTTTAAAATTAAAATAAAAAATTTAATTTAAAAGTTAAATTTAAAATAATAAAAAACATTATATATGTTATAATATAGATTTTCAAACTATTTAGAAATTAAAATAAAATTTTTAGATTTAAAAGTTAAATTTAAAATAAAATTTATAGATTTAAAAGTTAAATTTAAAATAAAGCACATATTATAAAGTTATAATCTAATTTTTTAAAATGTTTGAAAATGTTATAGAATTGATTTCAAAAATATTATTTATTAATAATACTAATAAAATAAGTGAATTAATTAAATATATATACATGTGTAATATATAATGATATATGTTATGTTGTCTTGAATTGTTTGAGCCAGTATAAGTATGTATGCAGGGATAAAAGAATTTTCAAAATTAAAAAAATTTAATCAAAATTATTTAATTAAATAAATTAATTAAAATTTACTTAATAAATTGAAATACATATATATAATATATGTGTGTATTACTATAAAGGTTGTAGTATATACATTCAATATGATATGATAATTAATTACACTGTTAATTAATTAAATTAATTAAACAATATTTAATTAATATAATGTTACGCATAAAATATTATATAAGTTAAATAAAGTATAAAATTTATATAATAATAAAACTTATATAGTATAACTGTATAAACTAAAGATGAAACATCACAGAAACCCTATATAGATTTAAGAAATAAATATATACGTACAGTACGTATAACGTTATTTATGATGTATCATACACTTGGATCATGGGGGTATTTCATAAGAAATACATTATTTCATAAGTTGATATCACTTAATCAAATATATTAAAGATTGTGAATCTTTAGTATAAAGTTGTCCTCTACCATTCATATATTAATAGCTTACTTGCATACTCCTTAGTTGTTGAGCTTTTCTCAAACTAAAGATGTTATGTGTAATACTATTAATATTTAATTGACAAGGTAAGATAACTACACATATTTGTTAAGCTTTCCTCAAGGTATGTGCACTATACTTTGTGTGTCAAAATGGTGGATATGAGTGAATAATTTATCTTTATTTATCGATCTTTCCTCAAGCTAAAAATGAGATTAGGACAAGTAACCATGGATTAGGAGTTTTATATGGTACAACCGATAAGGATTTATCCATTGTATGTGGGCTTATAATCTGTTGAGCTTTCCTTAAGGTCGGAATCGCAAGGCATACAAGTCCTAACACCCACTAGAGAATTTGAAAGATTTCTATGTTTTCTCTTAGGTTTTTGAGAAATATAAAAGTCTAGTGGGAGCCTTATTAGAAAAATAAAATGGTAACATTTAACCTTTCTGATATTGTAGGAACATTTGCTATATAAAGTTTTATAATAATCCACATTGATAAATTTTTGCAATTAAAATAATTGGTAAATTTTTATCAATTAAGATATACAAATGAACTGAATCGAAGATTGACAAAAGAAATATAAAATATACCCACTAGTAAATATTATATGCATGTCGCTGTTTAGTACTTAAGCAAGCGTCAAATTTTACAACTACTAAACACATTCGTAATTGGTCATTTACATGTTTATTTGTCCAAAACTATGTTTTATCCTTTATGAATTTAGAACTCTGGAAACAACACTTGAATGTGGATGTATAATCCATATTAGATCATATAGAAATGTTATATAGTGAACGGTCATAATTCGTAATGTATGAAACCTCGGTGAAATTTGTTTAGTCGAAATAAGTATATAGACTACAGTGTTAGGTCATTTGTTCAATATGACCAATTACAATCATGATCTTCTTATGTGAAATGAAATACAAGACAAAAGGCTACAAGATGGTATGAGAATTCGATCATCGAAATGTCAGTTTGACCAATTTACATAAAATGCAACATATTTGATTTCTAATGTTAAGGATGGCCAAATGCATTTTTGTAAAGAGTTCTTTACGATATTGTAGTAAGTGAATCCTTTGAATGGTTTGAGCATTTAGAAAGGACAGTGAATGTACATGAGTAGTTATAACTTAAGGCATGGCTGGGATGAAGAGAAAGAATGGTCACTTCTACTGCACAAAGTGACATTGGAAACGAGAACTGTAAAATAATAATAGATACTTAATAAGGAGTAAGAAATATGATGTCTATTCCAAAAGTATTTTCACATAGAAATTTGATTTCTATGGAATTTAGTACTTTGAATTTAAGATATTTGATTTGAAAATTCTCAACTTTAAACTAGTTACAGTAGATGAAATAAATAACCTACCGTAAATGGTTGAATGGAGCTTCGTATTTCATATGTTATTATAGTAATGATGGAAATAATGGGAGCATGCCATATAACACGTATTAGTGTCATTAAGTTATGAATTTTTTTTTCGCAAAACATGCCAAACATTATTTATGAAATAATAATCGTCTTTCAGTGTTGATTGAAAAATAGACATAGTTTTATTTCAATATGAATATTATGAATATTCGTTATAAAATAAAACTACAATAGTGGTATTTGTGATTCATTAGAAGATACGAAGTAAATATGTTTGAAATTATTTTGGATTATGGACCAAGCCACAGTTTTGGAAAATAATTTTATTATATGATTATGAATCATATGGTACTAGTAAATTATATCTGAGACAATTGAGGACAAAGCACCCATTCGGTGAGAGCATCATAAGAGTTGATGAACTCTACAGAGTGATACATATAGATGTATATAATCGAAATTCTATAAATTCCAAGATGATTCCACACACTTTTTTGTCATTAATGAATTACCACAAACATCAACATGTGTATATGATACACAGGTAGTATGTTAATGACGAATTCATAGAATAAAAAATGAAAGTAAATAAAATAACATGCAATGGAAAATAAAAAAGATTCAATTTGATCGACTTGGTTAGTGTAACAACCCGGGATTTCACAATTTTATTATTATCGTCGTTTGACGATTTAATTTGGTTGCTAATTGCTTTTGGCATTTAACCAATCGAAATTCTTTTCAAATCGGATTGAAATTCTTCTTGAATTTGTAAATATTGAAGCGGGCTTTAAAGAAAAATATTGTGGCCCATACTTGTTGTTGCCGTGATGTTTATCTATACCTTTCCCCTTTTATTCATTCACTCGAGAAAACCCGTCTCCTTGACCCTTTATTCTTTTTCGTTCGAAATCTAAACAAAAGGAAACCCTAGGCAGACATACGAAAAGAATGGCGGCTCGACTTTCTCCCTCATTCGATCAAAATTTGGGCTTAATCGATTGGTGACCACCCGGCTTCGAATCCCCTTGCTAGAAAGGATGATCGTCTCTTGGGAGGCGTGCGGCTGCTCCTTCCACGTTCGTCCCTCTTTCAACAATTAGGGTTTCAATTCGTCGTTTGCTCTTCGGTGGCTAAGGTGAGTAATTGTTATTACACACATCTAATTCAAATATGATTCGAGATCTTCGATTTCTGGTTTAATTGAATCTGTCACTTGATTTATCTTGGCTATTTTTATGCTTGGGATTGACCTCTGACTTCTTCGAATTACTCGAATAAAATGGTGTCGATTTCTAACTTGTTCGGTTTCTTTGCCACCGCGATTTGTTTATTTTCAGTTTAGACCACCACTGTTTTGACGATTTCAAATTTATATTCTTGAATTTGTCCAACATTTTGTTTTGGCCATTTCTTCTTGGCTACCACTGTTTTGATGAGTTCTAACTCGCTCCGTGCGTTTCTCGGTTGGCATTGGTCTTGACATTGAATTGTTTTTATTGTGACTTGAGCATTTACTTGGTTTTGAACTGTTTGTTCTTGGCATTTTCATGACTGTTGATTTTGTATTGTCCCTGTAACATTCTCGACTGTGCTCAAGTTCACTTGCGGGTGTGTTTGTGGTTGGGTGATAATGTTGTTTTCTGCTTCAACTTGTTTTCGTTACCTAACTTGGAACTTCATTGACTGGTACAATTGTTGTTGCTTGATCTTGTGATGATTGATCTTTGTTCGAACTTGCCACTATCGTTTTGATTCCCTGAACTGTTGTTGATCATTTCTTGAAACTGCTACATGCTGCTTATATTCATCTGGAAGTTTTGCGTTTCCTTGTCTTTGTCATTACCTGACTATATGCATACATTTTGTAGATGAAGTTGCACGTGGTTGTTACTTCGAGTTTGCTTCATGTAGTCTTGATAGTATTGAGCTCGATAGCTTCTTGGTTGCTTGATGCATTTTGATATTGGTTTATATGACGATGGTTACTACAACTCTGTTAACTCGATTGCTTGTTGCACTGTCCAGCTTCATTTAGTGTTCATTGTATCATATTACTATTCAATCTTGCATTGTATATTTGTATGCATGCCACTGATCATATGTTGATAGGTCCACTGGAGTACAGTCTTCATTTTATGGCCCTTATGCACTGTGTAGTTGTATGAACATGGTGCATTGTTTCGAGTTGTATCACTTGAATTTTACTGTACACATAGCATATAATTTGTATCACTTGAGTCATTCAAGTGTTTTGAGCATTTGATGGTTGAGTCTGCATTTCTATTGCTTGACTCGAAGCTTGGTACTCATGTAATGTGTCTGCACTTATATACTTCATCATTGTTTGCCATATTGGCTTCACTAAATCTCCATTTGCCTGTTGTACTTGCAGCGTAGTTGTTGCAGCGTTATTATATTCACTTGGTGGCATTTGGTTGCATACCATTTGCACTGTGCAGTCTTTCCACGGCTGCATTTGTTTTAGTGGTTGCATCTGAAAGTTTTGTTGCAGTTTGCCCCTCGTATTCATTTGTGACTGCAGTTTAGTTTTACATGCAGTTTTGCCCTTGTTTGTTTGCATTGTATTAATGCATTTGGATTTGTTTTCGAAATCACTTGAGTTGAATCCGATATTTGGGTTTGACCTCGTATTCGTTTGAAAATTTTCAATGTGTACATACGTGCACATTGTCCACGTCTGTCTGCTTTGACCACTGAGTCCGTATTATTGAGTTTTGAATCTTCATTTGATTTTGGGTTGTTGACCTTTTGTGTATTTCAGGTGGTAGTGGCGAGGCAATATACGCGTGCGTATACTGCAGCCCTACCAGAGTTGATGTTTTAAGTTGATTATTTTGTTGTTGTTAATTGCCGTTTAGGCAATTCTGATGATTTTAAGATTATCTTCATTGATATTCTTTTCACTTATCTTTGTTGATGATTCAAATCTACTGATTCGTTGTTTAACACTGTTTAGTGTTATATCTGCCGTTATCCGATTCTCTTATCGAAGAGTTGGATATACGCGATTTCTGTGGCGGTCGTCTATTTGACTATTTGATTATTATTGCTTCTGTGCATTAATAACAGATTTTGAATTAGATTGACCCATGTATTATTTTTCTTTTATGTAATACTCGGGTCAGACCCGAGTTATTTCAGGTTGTAGATTTCCTGCTTTGAGTTGCTGTTCGGGCTATGAAGACTTTTTATATCTTCTGAAGTAGTTTTAGTCGTTTTGTAGAAGTCGTGTCATTGTATAGGATGATATGTATTCATGTATATTAGTTGATAATGTACTTGTATATATAACTTCCAGAGTCGACAGTTGTAGTTGTATCATATGTATTGTGTCAACTATATTGTAACTGACATCAGTTATATATATATATGAGACTTTTGTTTTATCTGTGTTCCGCATTTATATTATCTATGTTATTATTATATCTAATGTCCTAAACTATTATGAACCATCGTAGTTTGTTTTATACTGGTAATTGGGTATGTCGATGGAGTAAATAAATAAGATGAAAAAAAAAAGTATATACCACTCCTATCGAGATAACCAATATTAGTGTAAGGCCAACTACGGATGGCCGCTCCTATCCAGCCTTATTCTTCGTAATAATAGACAGTATTTCTTTTAATACTGTTTGTTATTATGAGCATAGAGGTGGGGCGTTACAGTTGGTATCAGAGCTTGGGTTTATGGACATAATATTAAACATAACTTGGATGGAACGTATGTTACAACTATTGGTCGGTGTTTTATGTGTGCTTTGAGTCAAAATTAAAATTTTGAAATTATGGTGAAATTTTAAATATCTTTATTTAAAAATAAAAGTGAAATTGTGTTTTGATGATTTGATTAAAATGTGTTCTGTTAATCAGAGTGCGCAGCGGAAACAGTGAAACTGTCTTCGCTGAATACGGC
This sequence comes from Allium fistulosum, assembly GCA_030737815.1. Lineage (NCBI taxonomy): Eukaryota > Viridiplantae > Streptophyta > Magnoliopsida > Asparagales > Amaryllidaceae > Allium > Allium fistulosum. Next base: position 700,167,419 of record CM060904.1, read on the forward strand.
TGATAATCTTTTTGGTTTAAAGATCAAAATATGAAAATTGAAATAAATTTCAATTGTGTTTACATAGCTGTATTTATTTTGTTTCCTTGAGAATTTCGAATCCGAATTGAGGATTCGAAACGATTGCAGTTATGTTATTTTGTTGAGATTTTTGCTGGTTTTCTTTTATGTTAATCGTATACTGATTAGATTTTGCTGTTTTAAAATATCTTCATTGAAGATGTAATAGAGTAATTTCTTTGTTTATATTGTAGTATGCGTGCAAATATGAATTGCACGTTACTGCATTAATTTTACGTTGAACCGATGCTTGGTTATGAAACGTATTTTGTTGCCATTATTTTTATAACGGGATTTTTACATCGATGCTAAAATTTTGAAGCACGATGTTTTGCTGACATTTTGATGAATGAAAATTCACTGGTATTACATTTTGATGTAAATTATTTTGATGAGATTTTGACGTTTTAAAATTACTGTCGCTTTGACTTCAGTAACCGTCAAATTTTAAAAGTGGATTTTCAAGCGGTTATTCCGCAATGCTGATTCTGAGATTCGTTTTACGATGTTCTGGAGAAGTACAATTTCCTTTTCAAAATTGTTACTAATATTGCTGCTTTAATCACGTGATTGGAAAATCGTTTTAAAATGAAAATTGTTTTATAAATTTTTAACAGTTTGTGTTTTCAAAAGAATGAGGAAGCGACTTAAACGATTCAGCAAAATCGAGGATTATGACCCCTTTCTTTTACTGTTTCGCTTAACTCCGGACTTGTCCAGTTGAGAATGTGAATTGTTATTATAATTTCAGGAATTTTAACAGTTTACGCTTTCAAAAGAATGAGGAAGCGATTTAAACGTTTCAGCAAAATCGAGAACTATGACCCCTTTCTTTTACTGATTCGCTTAATTCCGGACTTGTCCGTTTGAGAATGTAAAGTGTATTTTTACAAAATACACAATTTTGCACTTTCAAGGAAACGATGAAGAGAATTAAATGATTTAGTAAAACACGTGGTATGGGACATGTGCGTTTGCTATTTCAGTTAATTCCGGACTCGTTAATTGAAATATCTGATGTTTTGATGATTTTGATGATTTTGCACTTTCAAGGAAACGATGAAGAGAATTAAACGATTTAGTAAAACTCGTGGTTATGGGACATGTGCGTTTGCTATTTTGGTTAATTCCGGACTCGTTAATTGAAATATTTGATGATTTCGTATGCTTTCGAGCCACTATGATGGACCTTCGGGTCATATGAGGACCTTTGGGTCATTTGTTGGACCTTCGGGTCAAATAACTGTACCAGACCTTCGGGTCACTCTACGGACCTTCGGGTCATTTGTTGGGCGCCAAAATTATGTTGAGTACTTGGTAGGCTTCGGCCATTTGTTGATGCACGTGCGGCGAATTAAAAACTCGCCATCTGATGGGATCGATCCAAGCTTTTATGTTGATTTTCTAGTCTTCTTAATTGATTTCTAGATATTTGTTGTTTCTAATTATCTGCAAGTAATTAGATATCTGATGTTATGAGATTTAATTATCGTATCGGTAATTAAATATTTGTTGTTTCTAATCATCGCTTGTGATAATTAGATATTTGTTGATTCTGATTATCGTTTTTGATAATCGGACATTTGTTGCTTCTAATTATCGCTTGTGATAATTAGATATTTGTTGATTCTGATTATCGTTTTTGATAATCGGATATTTGTTGCTTCTAATTATCGCTTGTGATAATTGGATATTTGTTGATATGAGTTCTGATTATCGTTTTTGATAATCGAATATTTATTGCATTTAATTATCGCTTTTGATAATTAAATATTTGCTGATTTGAGATTTAATTATCGCTTTTGATAATTTAATATTTGTTGAATTGAGATTTAATTATCGCTTTTGATAATTAAATATTTGCTGATTTGAGATTTAATTATCGCTTTTGATAATTAAATATTTGCTGATTTGAGATTTAATTATCGCTTTTGATAATTAAATATTTGCTGATTTGAGATTTAATTATCGCTTTTGATAATTAAATATTTGCTGATTTGAGATTTAATCATCGCTTTTGATAATTAAATATTTGCTGATTTGAGATTTAATCATCGCTTTTGATAATTAAATATTTGCTGATTTGAGATTTAATTATCGCTTTTGATAATTAAATATTTGCTGATTTGAGATTTAATTATCGTTTTTGATAATTAAATATTTTCTGATTTGCGATTTGATCATCGCTTTTGCATTGAATAATTGCTGATTTGTGATTTGATTATCGTTTTGATAATGGAATATTTATTGAATTGAAATTTGATTATCGTCTTTGATAATCGAATATTTGTTGAATTGAGATTTGATTATCGTTTTTGATAATCGAATATTTGTTGATTTGAAATTTGATTATCGTTTTTGATAATCGAATATTTGTTGATTTGAAATTTGTGGTAATTAAATATTTGTTGATTTGTTTTCTGACTATCGTTTGGATAATTGGATGGTTGCTGATTTTATTGATATGAGATTTTCTAGTCTCCAATTGATTCTAGAGTATGCTGATTTTATTGAATCGCTGTTTTCTATCTATTTCTGGTAATAGTTAGAGTTTGTTGATCATGAAATTGTGTTTTTTAGTTAATTGTTGGATAACTAGATATTGGTAGTTTTGCGAATTGCGATTTGTGTTTTATAATTGTCTTTTTTGATAATTGGATTTTGCTGCTTTCTAATTATCGTATCGATAATTAGATATTGCTGTTTGCAAATTTCTGTATTTTAATTATCTAGTTGATAATTGAAGATTGCTGATAATTGCATTTATTCAGTTTTGCTGCTTTCTGATTTTCTATTGATAGTTAGATTTTGTTGAAAGATTTGTGAATCTCTTTTATTGGGATTAAAAGATTTCTTTGGTATTTGTGTTCTCGATTCTTATTTTCTAGCATAATCAGTTTATGGTAGAAAAATAATCGTTATAGACAAATTTAAGTATAAAAATTGCGGGGACGCAATTTTTATAAGGAGGGGAGTCTGTAACAACCCGAGATTTCACAATTTTATTATTATCGTCATTTGACGATTTAATTTGGTTGCTAATTGCTTTTGGCGTTTAACCAATCGAAATTCTTTTCAAATCGGATTGAAATTCTTCTTGAATTTGTAAATATTGAAGCGGGCTTTAAAGAAAAATATTGTGGCCCATACTTGTTGTTGCCGTGATGTTTATCTATACCTTTCCCCTTTTATTCGTTCACTCGAGAAAACCCGTCTCCTTGACCCTTTATTCTTTTTCATTCGAAATCTAAACAAAAGGAAACCCTATGCAGACATACGAAAAGAATGGTGGCTCGACTTTCTCCCTCATTCGATCAAAATTTGGGCTTAATCGATTGGTGACCACCCGGCTTCGAATCCCCTTGCTAGAAAGGATGATCGTCTCTTGGGAGGCGCGCGGCTGCTCCTTCCACGTTCGTCCCTCTTTCAACAATTAGGGTTTCAATTCGTCGTTTGCTCTTCGGTGGATAAGGTGAGTAATTGTTATTACTCACATCTAATTCAAATATGATTCGAGATCTTCGATTTCTGGTTTAATTGAATCTGTCACTTGATTTATCTTGGTCATTTTTATGCTTGGGATTGACCTCTGACTTATTCGAATTACTCGAATAAAATGGTGTCGATTTCTAACTTGTTCGGTTTCTTTGCCACTGCGATTTGTTTATTTTCAGTTTAGACCACCACTGTTTTGACGATTTCGAATTTATATTCTCGAATTTGTCCAACATTTTGTTTTGGCCATTTCTTCTTGGCTACCACTGTTCTGATGAGTTCTAACTCGCTCCGTGCATTTCTCGGTTGGCATCGGTCTTGACATTGAATTGTTTTTATTGTGACTTAGGCATTTACTTGGTTTTGAACTGTTTGTTCTTGGCATTTTCATGACTGTTGATTTTGTATTGTCCCTGTAACATTCTCGACTGTGCTCAAGTTCACTTGCGGGTGTGTTTGTGGTTGGGTGATAATGTTGTTTTCTGCTTCAACTTGTTTTCGTTACTTGACTTGGAACTTCATTGACTGGTACAATTGTTGTTGCTTGATCTTGTGATGATTGATCTTTGTTCGAACTTGCCACTATCGTTTTGATTCCCTGAACTGTTGTTGATCATTTCTTGAAACTGCTACATGCTACTTATATTCATCTGGAAGTTTTGTGTTTCCTTGTCTTTGTCATTACCTGACTATATGCATACATTTTGTAGATGGAAGTTGCACGTGGTTGTTACTTCGAGTTTGCTTCATGTAGTTTTGATAGTATTGAGCTCGATAGCTTCTTGGTTGCTTGATGCATTTTGATATTGGTTTATATAACGATGGTTACTACAACTCTGTTAACTCGATTGCTTGTTGCACTGTCCAGCTTTATTTAGTGTTCATTGTATCATATTACTATTCAATCTTGCATTGTATATTTATATGCATGCCACTGATCATATGTTGATAGGTCCACTGGAGTACAGTCTTCATTTTATGGCCCTTATGCACTGTGTAGTTGTATGAACATGGTGCATTGTTTCGAGTTGTATCACTTGAATTTTACTGTACACATAGCATATAATTTGTATCACTTGAGTCATTCAAGTGTTTTGAGCATTTGATGGTTGAGTCTGCATTTCTATTGCTTGACTCGAAGCTTGGAACTCATGTAATGTGTCTGCACTTATATACTTCATCATTGTTTGCCATATTGGCTTCACTGCATCTCCATTTGCCCGTTGTACTTGCAGCGTAGTTGTTGCAGTGTTATTATATTCACTTGGTGGCATTTGGTTGCATACCATTTGCACTGTGCAGTCTTTCCACGGCTGCATTTGTTTTAGTGGTTGCATCTGAAAGTTTTGTTGCAGTTTGCCCCTCGTATTCATTTGTGACTGCAGTTTAGTTTTACATGCAGTTTTGCCCTTGTTGGTTTGCATTGTATTAATGCATTTGGATTTGTTTTCGAATTCACTTGAGTTGAATCCGATATTTGGGTTTGACCTCGTATTCGTTTGAAAATTTTCAATGTGTACATACGTGCACATTGTCCACGTCTGTCTGCTTTGACCACTGAGTCCGTATTATTGATTTTTGAATCTTCATTTGATTTTGGGTTGTTGACCTTTTGTGTATTTCAGGTGGTAGTGGCGAGGCAGTATACGCGTGCGTATACTGCAGCCCTACCAGAGTTGATGTTTTAAGTTGATTATTTTGTTGTTGTTAATTGCCCTTTAGGCAATTCTGATGATTTTAAGATTATCTTCATTGATATTCTTTTCACTTATCTTTGTTGATGATTCAAATCTACTGATTCGTTGTTTAACACTGTTTAGTGTTATATCTGCCGTTATCCGATTCTCTTATCGAAGAGTTGGATATACGCGATTTCTGTGGCGGTCGTCTATTTGACTATTTGATTATTATTACTTCTGTGCATTAATAACTGAGTTTGAATTAGACTGACCCGTGTATTATTTTCTTTTGAATGTAATACTCGGGTCAGACCCGAGTTATTTCAGGTTGTAGATTTCCTGCTTTGAGTTGCTGTTCGGGCTATGAAGACTTTTTATATCTTCTGAAGTAGTTTTAGTCATTTTGTAGAAGTCGTGTCATTGTATAAGATGATATGTATTCATGTATATTAGTTGATAATGTACTTGTATATATAACTTCCAGAGTCGACAGTTGTAGTTGTATCATATGTATTGTGTCAACAATATTGTAACTGACATCAGTTATATATATATATATATATGAGACTTTTGTTTTATCTGTGTTCCGCATTTATATTATCTGTGTTATTATTATATCTAATGTCCTAAACTATTATGAACCATCGTAGTTTGTTTTATACTGGTAATTGGGTATGTCGATGGAGTAAATAAATAAGATGAAAAATAAAAAGTATATACCACTCCTATCGAGGTAACCAATATTAGTGTAAGGCCAACTATGGATGGCCGCTCCTATCCAGCCTTATTCTTCATAATAATAGACAGTATTTCTTTTAATACTCTTTGTTATTATGAGCATAGAGGTGGGGCGTTATAGTTAGCATATTGGAAAGAGTTCCGAACATACCTAAAAATTAATAAAGATTTAATCCCAAATGTCAATCCTCCCTATGATACATAATGATGTATCGATAAGGAGTAATCAAACTTTGTTGAATAAAATACGATCAATTGTGGATGCATTTGAGTTGACTTCTTTCTGTAAGGTCGTGTGCTTAAAAGTGGTGCACAAGGTTAAAATTAATTTAATTTGAAGAATAGTTTATAAAATCATACAAGTTAAAGGTTAATAAGAAACTCCAACATATCTTAGGTCATGAAGTTTGTAGGTTGTACAAGTCGAAAGACCGCACATAATAATTATACATGAGAAATCTTATATGAATCACCCCAAAAGAAGTTTGGGAATGATAGTCATTGTATGACTAATTTATGTTTTGAACATAAGTATTATAAACAATTGTATGAATCATTTCTTGCTTTAAGAAAGTGTATATACGAGATCCTTAGGAAGGACTCCTTTGTATCGTTCGTTTGCTTCTTAAAGAACTGGATTGAGTTTATTGGAAATTCATTAATTAGTTTAAAGAGACCGGGATCAAATAAGTGTTCTACTTACCGAAAACCACTTCAAAACTGATATACAAGCTCTATGTTTTGGAAATAGTTATGAAGTGAGATGTTATAGAGTTGAACTATCTATCCTAAGGTTAAGTCTAAGGGAAAGATCAGCATTAACATTTCAAACTGCTATCATGTTGTGCAGTCTATCTTGAGGTTTATTCCAAGGGAGAGGATAAAGTTAGCATTTGTCGGACGACTTGTGTTGGGATCCATGGAGAGATCCGTAAACTGTTAGAGATGTTGGAATCCAGAGAGAGAATTGAGATCTGTTTGAGTGATGTGGACTTGTGTGTTAAGATGTTGAATGTGACTTCACCATCGGTAATGGCAGAAAATAGAGTAGGAACATAGCTATCGGGTTTAGCTAACCCAAAAGGTACATCAATTCCAAAAATCTAAAGATGCTTTAGATTTTGGTCAACGGGGGTTGATGGTATGTGGTATCATGTGTTCGGGTGTGGACCGGTTATGTTTACCTTAGTGACATATTTTATCTAGAGATATGTGTGGGTTCTGGCAGGTGGATTTTGACTCTTGTGCAGGAGGTCGAATTCGGTTTTACTGAGGAGGCCTCCATGGTAATGCATTATGTGTACGTACCATAGCGGTTTAGTTGTACTTCTAATATTGTTGTGTTGCGAGGTGCAAGTAGAACAGTTATTTTATAATTTATATTCTACATACTAGACATTATCTATTATAACACCTTATGTACTTATTAAATCACCTTATATACTTGTAAAATGGGTGATTCTTTTAAGGGGATAACTGTTACAGTGCTTTGAACGGTCTAAGAAGTACCGTTATATGCTAACTACGTATTTCTTAAGTTTCTCACACCGGACTTATGTCTAAATCATGGTTTTATATCCTTATTTCCATGGGTGCACTTTCGAGTAATCTGAAGGAGACAGATTTTCGTTGATATTTTTAGAGCTTGAGGAGGCGAGGTGGATGCGTTCGCCTACGTAGTATTCTTATTTCTACTACACTAATATATCATATATATCAGCAAGTTTTAGGATAGTCTATTATAACTGTCCAGATCGATGATAGTACTTAGGAACTCTAAAATGCTTAATATCATAGAGTGACAGTTTGTACTATCTTTTGATACTTTTATCGTTCCACTATGAGATTCTGATATTGTGTTCTCTTCTTTCTTGTTCTTTTTCTTTTTACCCTAAAAATCTATCTTTTCGGCACTTGGGGCTCGACATGTGAATACCATGGATGTATTAGTGTCGATGTTTAGGATTCAAAAAGGCTAGTTGTTACATTTGGTACCAGAGCTGAAGGTTAAGCAAGAACCTTGGCTTTGGTGGGGTATAACTCAATGGTGATAGGGTAAGCGACACCTTAGAATAAGTTGAGTGTATTATACAGATGAGAGTGTATACGTAGTTGTTACGTATTAGTAATATATAAGTAAAAGTTGGTAGTGTAGTCTAATTAATACAGGGACTAATGATGTTTATCTATTATCCCTTGTTGATTAGCTAAGTCTTACTTAGCCAATATACGAGCATTTTTATCGTTTGTAGATTGATTAGCTGTGCTTGGCCAGTTTGTGAGCATTTATTATTGTCTATTGATTGTTGGTTTATGCACGATCAGTTTATGAGCAGTTTACCTTTTTATGACATGAGTTGGGTAGGTTGTATTTGTGGAAGTACTGAAATGAACGCTTTGTGAATTGAGTTTCATAGTTTAGCTATGTGGCATTCGGTGACAATATTGAGTTAAAAGTTTACTAAAGATGTTTATTATAATCTAATGGAAAGATAAGATATTTCGTGAATAGACATTTATGAAAAAAATTTATATAAGAAAGTGATTTTATATAAGTATGATTTATAAATATGGTTTATAAACAATGAAGATTTAAATTGATACTTTAAAAACTTGAATTTCAGTGTTTTTGAATATTTTTTTAAGATTTTAGAAAATAATAACATTATTATTTGAAAGTATTTACGAATACTAATATTTTGAAAAGAGTTTTAAGGTTTGTTCAAGTTCGAGCTTACTCTCAAAATCGATGAATCGATTCGAGAACAAAGTATTTGATGGTTATCCGATTCAAGTGGCTCAAAAGTAACAAAAAATGGGCAATCGATGTGTTCAGTTAGTAAACACTTCTCGTGAGATTACCCTTCTTGGTAAGAAGATATACGATACGACTTGGTAGGACCCGTTTCCATGGGATCACTTTTGTGTTACTCGATTTATATTAATATTTTCTTTAGATTTTAATGTAAGTATTTGGTAAATTAGTTTATGAATTGAGATCATGATACTTAGCAAATATTTAAGAAGTATTTGATATCACTTTGAAAATGATTTTTGATTTAATCTTGAAGATATGATTTGATATATGAAAGATATTTGTATATATATTATTATGTAAAATGATTTGAAATAAAAACCCGATGTTTAGTTTTAAAGTCTTCTTTAAACAAATTTGATTTAAAGTATAGAGTATTTTCACAAAGAGTAGTTTTGGGTAATACATATTTTGATATGAATTTTCTATAGAAAGGATTTGTTTATATGTTATGTTGGTATCCAATTGGTAGTGGCATAACCCAAATAATTAAGAGCTTTTTTGTTTTCTTTTTGTAGCAAAAATATGTTTAATAAATAAGTGTAACTTAGAGAAGTTATTTTATTGACACATGTATTATATGCATTAGAGAAATGTGATATGTTCATCTTGTTACGATATGATTGGTTGGTAGTTTTCATTTGACAATGACATGGATTTTTCGATGATTTTGGACAGTCGGAAACTTCTGGACTGTTATAGAACTTAAATGTACGTGTTTTTGGAAAATATAAAGATGAGTTTAAATGGCACTAGAGTGGAGAATGTAGTGAATTAAAACATGTTTTAAACCTATTGAACATTCATGTTAAGTGAATCATTTGTTGTTTTAGCCAACTAATTAACGTGTTTAACTTAGGGTTGTTGAAGGAAAGTAGGCTCTAGTCTTGAGTTTGGATACCAGTGTCCTGCTCTTTCTAGCTACTTTCCTAACTCGACGGTTAAAGAAGTCGAAAGATTGACTCACTTATATGGTATATATTTGTTTTGGGCCTTCGGCAGATTTTTAGAGAAAGTATAGAATGAATTTGATGTTTTGTACATACTCTTAGGATATAATGGAGTATTATACGAGTAATAACTTAAAGTAAGTTTTCAAGAAATGTTTTAAAGATAAAGTTATGACATTATAAAATGTTTATAAACTCGAAGTTATGTTTTTATGAAATGATTTTAGTATTTAATGAGATATGCTATTTGTGTGAAATGAATGTGATCTAAAAGGATATTTTTGTAGTCAAGAAACTAATAGGGTAAAATAAGTAAGTTGTACATAGATCGTTTTATCCACATGACTATTCTTAATCCAGAATTCGAGTACATGATTTCTATGTGATTTACACCGGTCCGAACAGGGATTTTTCACTTGATTCTCGATGGCGAACACTTGACACGAATTCTTGATATGATCTCGAAGTTTTCTATCATAGTATATAGCTATGTAAGAGAAATGGAGGTTTCTAATCAAGAGACCTGATCGGGTTCCACACTAAAGAGGTCGAGTGATTTATACTAGTTTGGAAATGAAATTTATGTGATTGAGCAAGTGATCAGATTTGATATTGCATATGGATGATCCATGTGCATCGTACATGCTTAGGTTATGTAGGCATATTATGTTATGTTGGCTTACGAAGAGTTTGGGAAATGACATTTTGATTTGTTTTGTGGGAACACGAATAATCGCATAAGTGATAACATGAGGCTGTTGAGCATAAGGTACGTTTAGTAGATTGTTTATCGTCCTCGTGCGATGAGAGGGTTTTTGAACCTAAGTGAACTGTGAGCTTTATTTGCTAGTGATTTTGAATACTATTAAGTATTGATTTAGGCTTGCTTCTTTTTGTGCGTTGGTCGTGTTGAATGTTGAGGATGAAATATTTAGTATGGGAGAATGTAATGACCCAGAATTTCAAACACTTCGTATTTAAATATTTGAATTATATAAATATTTGAATCATGGATTTAATGTTATAAAAGTTATTTTTATGACCTCCTCAACCCCTTTAATTAATACCTAATGATAGGGAACTTGTTTCTGAATTTTGTTTTAGAAAAATAATACTTTGAACAAATATCGATAATGTGACCTAAAATTGTTTTACTGATAAATAAATTTTGATTAAATATAAATTGTTCAAACTTTGTGTACATGTCTAAATAACATATGAAGTCATTAATAATTAATAAAAATATTTTCACTCAATATGGTTAATTAAATCACTTAGGAAAGCTTCTAGAAGCTTTTAGAAGGAACTAGATATTTAGCAGAGATATTTTCATATGTGTGTGAGGTGGAAAGTTATTACATGGGGCACATGGAGGAAAGATGGGTTTTGACTAGAAATAGGAGGTGGAGAAGGTCATGGAGACCTCTTAATGACTCCTATATAAGTGTGCTGATGGTTCACAAATCACTTTTTCATTTATGAAATAAAACTAAGCACTTCATCTCCATCTCTCTTCATAAATTCCTAAGCAAAAAGCAAATCAAAAAAACTTAAAAATTTACCAAACTCTAGTATAAGTCTTACAACAACATTGCAACAACAATTAACAACTTGAAGTAAGAAGATTTGGAGCACACAACCCAAAACTCATCATGGCCGTGAACAAAAGGAGGGCTTTTTTGCCTGGGCGCGAGCAAATAGGTGGAGGTAAGAGGTTTTAGGAGCTTGCAAGGTAAGGTATGAAGTGGAGGCTTGTGCTTGGCTGTTTACTTCTTAGGGGTGAGCTAACTCACCATTTGAAAGTATACAAAGTGTATACATGCTTGTGTTTAACAATAGTATGTTGCCTGATTTTATTATCGCTTTATCTATTGTGATTCTTGCTTTGGAAAGAAAATTTCGTATGTAATCGACGTGTTTGGACTTGTGTGACATTCTATGACTTGTTGCATAGACCTGTCATGAAGCACATAGGGTATAGTTGGACTTTTATTTGAATCGAACTTGAATCGAAATGGTTTTATAGTGATTATCGCTATAAAAGCACTTAGAAATTGTCCGGTGTTCAGCAATTTTTATTAAATTTTGTAGAGAGGTATTTAGAGGTTTTCCACCATGGTTGTGATGTATATTGAATATATTGCTTATTGTAAAAGGATTGGGTGCAAAAAGTTTGTTAACATATCCAAAAATGCCAAAACATTCTAGACTAAAAAACTGCCCAAGTCACTATCTTTTAAACAGTCAACAATAGCATTTGCTATAGTGGTTTCTGTTTTGAATTTTAATTATTTAAAAATGACTTTGAACTTAAGTATTTTACTTCAATCCTTTTAGAGATGTTTTCTAACTTATATTAGAGTATTTTAAAAGTGGTTTGGAATTTTAATATATTTTTAATAATTAGTAATGAATTTTTAAAATATAAGGTTTATTTTAAATAAAGGAAAACATGCTTTTTGGATTTTTTTAAATAAATTATAAAATAAGTATTTTTAGGTAATATTTTAAATAAAACTTTTAAACAAAATTATAAGTATTTTTAAGTATATTTTTAAGTATATATAGTTTTCAGGAAAATTAGCTAAACATTTTCTTAAAGTATTGAAAAGCTTATGTATCATTATATTTTTTAAATTTTATTTATAATTTTAATAATTATATTAGCTTATAAATAAATTTGTATGTGTGTGTATCATTTTAGAAAGGTTTTTAGTAAATATATAAGTTTGGAAAAGCAAGTAAAGTATTTTATAAAAGAATAAAATAAGTTTTGGATCATAACACTTATGTTATAATAAATGGTTTTGTAAAGTTAATTAAAAGTATATTACTTTGTTTAATAAGTATAGATATACTTAGAGTTTTAAATGGATATTTCTAAAGATAATGATAAGTATAAAATGGTTTTGGATTTATAATAAACGATGTTTAAGCAACATTTGCTTTTAACCCTTTTAATTATACTTAGTTATATAATTAGATCTTTAAAAGAATGTTTTAAAGATAATTATAAGTGAAATGATTTTGGGTTTATATTAAACAATGTTTAAGAAAAATTTGTTTTTAACCCTTTTAATTATACCTAGTAATATAATTATATCTTTAAAAAGAATGGGTAATACAATTGAATCTGTAAAAAGAATGTTTAAAAATAATTATAAGTGAAATGATTTTGGATTTGTGGTGACAAATGTTTAAGTAACAGTTGTCTTTAACCCTTGTGAAGATATATATATATATATATCTATATATATATATATATCTCTTTATAAATGAATATTTTAAAGTAATAATAAATACAGAACTTTTGGATAATGATTGAAAAGGTAAATAATTAACGTATAAAAGAGAAGGGGTTTATAGTAACAATGCTTAAGTAACATCTGTTTTTAACCTCTTTGATTACATTTTAAAGTAGAAATATTGTTAATTATTTGTGAATATACTTATACCATTAAATATAAGTATATAGATACATTTCTAAGCATTGAAAAGAGTAGAAATAAATACTGTAGCAGTAGTATACATGTATATATTTGTTATACAGGTATTTTAAGTATAAACATAAGTATTTATAAGAAGATTTAATTGATAAAAGAATTAATAAAATAAAATGGCGATTAGAAAACGCTTATGTGACATAATCGTGCTTTGTGTAACTTGATTGTGCTTTATGTGGTCACTTGTTTATGAAAAGTATTTAGTCGTGTACTTAGCACTAGAAACCGATGAAGTAGACTTGTTTATCTGTGAGAGTTAAGGATGATGTAAGGGTTTAGAGAATTAGTGCTCTAACCAACTGGCTTCACTCTTTACTGAGGGGCAGTGTAAGTTGAAAAGGTCGGAAACATGATAAGTATACCAGATCTAGTTTCCATATGCGATCCTTTTCGTTTGTACTAGATGGTCAATTAGTCATCTATCAGAATTGACCAAATTAATTTTGTAAGTATATGTAAGAGTCACATATTGATACAGTTTGAGTTTCCCTAGGGTGGAATCATTCGTATGAATCTTCTCTTGCTTTAAGAATGTGTATATACGAGATCCCCCAGGAAAGACTCCTTTATATTGTTCGTTTACTTCTTAAAGAACCGAAATTGAGTAAATTGAAAATACATAGATTAGTTTTGAAGAGACCGGGATCGGATAAGTGTTCTACTTATCAAAAACCACTTCAAAACTAATATAGAAGTTCTATGTTTTGGAAGTGGTTGTGAAGTGAAATGTTAAAGAGCTGAATTGTCTATCCTAAGGTTAAGGGAGAGATTAGCGTTAACATTTCAAACGATGCTATCATGTTGTACTTGTTGGATCATAGGTTTTGATTGCTGACATGAAACAACAATTCACGAATCTACGACTACGACAACATCCGGACTCAACGACTCAAAGTATGGTCCGTATAGTTATATATTTTAACAAGAGTCATCAAATGTGTATATAGAGTCTAGTTTAGTGCTTTGTTAAAATCTTTCCTCAAGAATCATCATTCACATTCAAATAAACTTGCATGCATATTTTAATCAAAATCAAGTTTTCAAAAAATGCATGGAGCGAGGCTCGAACCTAGGTCACTAGCTTGGAAGGCAAGTACTCTAACCAAATGAGCTACTATAGTTTTTGTTCAACAATAGAATTCAGTTGACTGAATACAGTCAGTCGACTGAATCTGTGCATTTTAACATACATGCACATCTATACACGAATTTTTTACATGATTTTACTTTTCAATCGACTGACCATTTTCGACCAGTCGACTGACATGAACCCAACTGTCATATTTTGAAAAGACATTTCCATTCTACAAAAGGTTGCGATCCTTCTCTGAACGGGAATGGTTGCTTCTTTTGGTCAGAACTCTTCACCAATGGCAGCAACCCTCTGTCTACTATAAATATATGTTCCCAAACACTTCATACTCACCAAAAATCTTTCTAACTATCTTGTATTCTTCTTGTATTCTTCTTGTGCTCTTATACTCACATTCAAAACAACATACAAGCATTTTATTGCTTTGAATCTCCAAATTAAATTTCATAATCTTCGATTCTTAGCAACACTTTCTTTTCATATCTTCACATACACTTCATACACTTGAGGATTTGATTATAGGAAGTTTGTACTATCAGAGACAAATCAGTGTTTTCAAGAACACACAGTGTCAGATATTCTTTTGTATTAGCGAAGTCCTGTTTTGTTGCTCAGGTGTGTGAAGTCCTCTTCGGCTATTGAGGCAAAAATCTTGTTCTACTGCTCAGGTCACTGTTCGGCTGCTCAGGGGTTGTATAGACATGTTCCTCCGGGTTAAATGAGGGTATTGTTGTTAGTTAAATTCCAAAAGGGAGTCTGGGACTGGACGTAGGACGGTGCTCCGAACCAGTATAAAATATCTGGTGTCATTTTACTATACTGCTTTTATATTCCGCACTATTTATAGTATTACTATCATCACTATACTCTGTATTATCATATATCCATATTACACGGTCCTGCAGACTTTCAGTACTATCTATATTGAGGTTGATTCCAAGAGAGAGGACAAAGTTAGCATTCGTCAAACGACTTATGTTGGGATCCATGAAGAGATTCGTGAACTGTTTGAGATGTTAGAATCCAAAACATTCGAGATCTATTCGAGCGATGAGGACTTATGTGTTAAGAAGCTGAAAGTGATTTCACCGTCAGTAATGGAAGAAAATATAGTAGGAGCATAGCCAGGGGGTTTAGCAAACCCAAAAGGGTACATCAACTACAAATATCTAGAGATGCTTTATATTTTGGTCGGCAGGAGTTGGTGGTATTCGATATCACATGTTTGGGCATGGACCGGCTATGTTTACCTCAATGATATATTTCATCTAGAGATATGCTTGGTTTCGAAAGGTAGATGCTGACCCTTGTGCAGGAGATCGAATTCGGTTTTATCGAGGAGGCTTGTATGGAAATCTGTTATGTGTACGTACCTTAGTAGTTTTAGTTGCACTTCTAATATTGTTGTGTTGTGAGATACAAGCAGCATAGCTATTTTTTGATTTATATTCTACACCCTATACATTATCTATTATATCACCTTATGCACTTATTGGATGGGTGGTTCTTTTGAGGGGATAACCATTACAATGATTCGAGTAGTCTCAAAAGTACTGTTATATACTAGCTACATATTTCTTGAGTTTCTCACACCAGACTTATGTCTGACTCATGATTTTATATTTTCCTTATTTCCATGGGTGCTCTTTGGAGTAGTCTAAGGAGGGAAGGTTTTCATTGATATTCTTTAGAGCTCGAGGAGGCGAGCTGGATACTTTCGCCTACCATAGTATTCTTATTTCTATGGCACTGCTATATTGTATATAGCAGCAATTGTGAGAACATGCTGTTTCAAATGTCTAGGCTAACTATAATACTTCGGATTTTAATTATAAAATGGTATGTATCTTAGAGTGGTAATTTGTACTATCATTTGATATTATATGTTATCATTTTTCTATGTGATTTTATGTTGTGTTCTCTTCTTTCTTATTCTTTTTCATACCGTGGATGTATTAGTGTCGACATTTGGGGGTTAAAAAGGCCGGCTGTTACACATAGCCCAACATTTTATCTCGTTCTCATTGCACGACATACACCCCACTTAAAAAACAAAGCTCCTTCAACAGATAGCCCACCCAACAATATCACATGCACAAGTCAAAAACCACCTAAATGGATACCTGGGAGTGATTGTCCATAACCCCTCGATAGACAGATGGCCCGACCACCAATCTAATGACCGGCCAAGACCCCAAAAGTCAAATCCAAGCTTCTAATGGTTATTAACGAGTGATGAAAACAGACGTTAGACTAGTAAGAAGCATCCCTTTCGACAGTTGAGTGGCCCGATCAACGACCTAGTCCCCAACAGAGTCCCTAGCTCGCCTTCTACATCGACCACACACACCTTTTGAAGTCATCTTGTCTTATCTTGTGCAACTTTTATACATCGTTGTAATATGTTTTAAGATTCAATAAATAACTAAATAATGCCATAAAATATTAATATAGAATTTATATTAATTATTATTAATTTATAAATTAATTTAACATTAGTCTAACTTTGAAATAACTAAAAACTCGTCTATGTTGACTCTCTAGCATAGACATGGTGCTTAGTTAATATTTAAATAATTTAGTTATTGAAGACTGTAACGGCCCACCTTTTTGTACGCTTAAGCAGACACACATGCCAACTTAAACCATACAGAAAGGCGGATTGTTATGGGGTAAATAAGAAAAAGTGGAGAAATAAAAGAAACAAAATAGAATCTTGCAGCGGAACGATAAAATATAATAATCAAATAACAGTTCATGAAGCTGTTTTACAAAACATTTGCTTATACTTATACAATACATATCAGAGTTACACATACCAGAGAATGATAATTAATGCAGCGGAATACAAGGGTGTAGTGGAATATAATAAATAGTAGCAATAAAATCTTCGTCTTCGTCCTCCAGAAATAGAGCCTTCAAATCCTGAAATGCTCAGGCTGACCCGAGCGAATTGAAAAGACAAAACACTTGAGTCAGAATTAAAAGATCTTATGTAAGTTAAATCAATGATAAATATATGAGTGGAACGGCGTCAGAGATGTTTACGGGGTTTTACATCTCCTATCTAGTGTCTAACGTGAGTGCAGTAACTTAAGAGATGCTCGGGATTCACATCCCCTAAGGATCCGTTAAACTATTTACTATGTAGTAATATTCGCTATTATAATAATGTCTAATAATAAAATAAACTTACTTTTAAATAGCGTTAAGGGGTTACCCATATAGTCCTTAACACAAAATAATGCCAATAGTCTATACAGTACCTGCATACCTCGAGAGGCTACGAGAAGATACTCTATAGGTACGACACAAATAGAAACTCGTAGTAAAGCTCGATATGGTAGGTGACACGGCACACAAGGCAATGCCAGGGTAGATATACCAATTACGCACACGGACTGATGGAAACACATAGCAGCCACTACCGCTCCACCTCGAACAACACTCCCAAATCAAGGGTGGCCACCAAAAATCACAAAGTCATAAAATGGTATCGAAGAAGTGCGTCCAATAAGAGGTGCTACCTCACTGGTCCGAGATCGCTCTTGTTTTAGCCACCTTATGCCAACTCACAGGAGTTGGGTCCACGTATATACCTTAGGATCGTCGCCACCATCCTACTTCATTCTGGAAACTCCACCGCGTACACAGTTGTGAAAGTGGTTTTCGGTATCGACAGAGAGTATGTCCATATCCGATCCCGATCTCTTTAACAACCAAACGTTATTATAACATCGTGGTCATTTAAAAATATATATTCTTTTAAAAACACAATCATTGCCCTTTAAAAACATATTCTTTATTTCAAAATAGTATATACTTCAAAAACCAAAATATTATTGTTGTTTCAAACCATATCCTTTACTTCAAAATAGTATATACTTTAAAACCAAAATATTTTTGCCATTTCAAAACATATCCTTTACTTCAAAATAGTATATCCTTTAAAACCAAAATATTATTGCTATTTCAAACCCAAATTATCAATGTATTATTTCCATTTCGAAACCCAATTCAATAATATATCATTTCCATTTCCAAAATAATTCAATAATATCTTATTTAAATAAAACCCAATTTCCAATCACTAATCTTTCTTTAATTTAGATAAACTTGAAATATTCTTTTATATCATCTTAAACCCAAACCACATTTTGAAGTCATATTTTAAATTTTCAATTTCAATAGGTTTCCAATCAATATATTCACAGATAATTCTTAAATAAATTCTATTTCAAATAAATTCATTTTTCAAACCATATTACTTTCAAAGTTATAACAATTTCGAAAACCAACACTTTGAAAACAATAATACCTTAATTTAAATAAAACATTTCAATTTTGATATATTTCAAGTCTTTAAATATTCCAAAATTCCCAACCTAATATGATAATCTTATATATACCTTAATTCAATTTACTATTATTTAGTTTAGAAATATTTATTTAATAAATTCAATATCCCTTAAATAAAGCTCAAACTTGAAATATTCGTAAATCAAACTTAAAACATCATCAAGTTATACATAGCTTAAATTTTAGAATTTAACTATATATAAAATAATATTTATATAATATCAAAATTAGTATATATATAAACCCTTATTTTCCAAAACCCATAGAAATCATTCCAAATATATATATATATATATGTATATATATAGATCGACGGTGTCTGTATATGATTTTATATCCTATGGTCAAGTGATACAGATATTTATCATTTCAATCCGCAATTTAAAAATAAAAATACGATTATATATCATTTCAAATCGCAATCCCGAATGAAATAAAAATGCATAACAACTTGCAGTATATAACAATATAAATACAACATCCATTCATCCAATATCAACCATCAACCATTTATCACAATCATCATCCAATTCAACAATAACATCAAT
Organism: Allium fistulosum; assembly: GCA_030737815.1. Lineage (NCBI taxonomy): Eukaryota > Viridiplantae > Streptophyta > Magnoliopsida > Asparagales > Amaryllidaceae > Allium > Allium fistulosum. The sequence continues at coordinate 700,186,659 of CM060904.1, forward strand.
ACAGAACAGAAAATAAATAACAGGTATTTACTGGCAGTTTATATTCAAAAATAAATTATATAACAATTTAACTGGCAGTTTAAATGCAATAATAAATCAAATAATAATTTAACTGGCAGTTTAAATGCAATAATAAATTAAATAACAACTTAATCCAATAAAATTCAATTTAACTGAGATGATGATTAAAATATGCCAAACAGTCATAAATAAATTTTTAATCACATCAACAATTAATTTAACACACATAATAAATTTTAGTAGTTGTGAGTGGGTTAAAACACCCACCTTTGGATTTAAATTGAATTTAAATCCAATTTAAACCCAAAATTTGAACAGTCTCCAAATTCATCCAAACCAGCATCAAAGTGTCCAGAATTTCGATACGATCCCAGCAAAACAAACCGCGTCCAAATCCGAGCTCGTATGAAAAAGTTATGAAAATTTGAAGATTGGAAAATTCTGGTCCTGGGTCGACTTCGGGTTCAACTTCGGTCCGCCGCCTCAAATCCCCGGTGCTTGCTCTGAGTTTTCGCCAAAACGACCCGGAGACCCGAGTCATTTTCTTCCTGACCTGAAGTATCTCCAGGGTTTTTGCCTCTGAAACCCGAAGCGTGACCCGAAGTTGCTGCAGATTTGCAATTTATTTATTTATTTTTTTGAAATTAGATTTTGGAATTTGGAAATTAGGTTTTGTCTGCCATTGGAATGAGGAGCTAAGAAGGAGATGTATGTACAGACAAATGACAATGAGGAACAATTAGGGTTTATAATGAGGTATTTATAGACAAAGCAGAAAATAGAGTAGATAGACAAGATTGATTTGAGTTTTGAACGTAATTAACTCGAAAAGCCCGTTTCGATTTCGGAACGGAAATGGGTCAACCCATATATCAAAATATATGTTTTCAAATATTTTAAAACCAATGGAATAAGTTTCAAGTCTAAATTCCATCGTATGAAGAAGTTATGCAAAAATCAAGTTATTTCAAATTAATTTCAATTAATTGCAATTAAATTGATTTTAAGGCGTTTCAAGCCCGTACGATCAAACGACAAGCCCGATCGTTATGAAACTTGAAATCCTACAAAAATTCACCGTTATGGATCCGATGAAACTAGTTTCGTCGAAATCCGAGTCAGTGGCCAAAATGGTTATTTTCCAATTAATTGAATAAATAAATATTAAATGAATTAAGTCCCTTTTTAAATTCAAATTTAATAGCTAACAATTTCTACCCCCCCACCCCGATTACATATAAACTTATAATTCATTAACCAAAATTCCCATGTCAATCAAATAAGGATTAATTGCAAACTTACAGTGTTTACCTTCAATTTAAGTAAATTCAAGTAAATTATATTTTTAATTTTAAATAAATTAATTCAATGTGGTTCCAATCTCTTTATTTAATCAATCATCCTCTTATGGATAAGTTTGACATTATTATATATCCAATTATCCTAATATTTTACAGTCATTACCTAAATTCGTATTAACATAGTATTTAATTACGTTAATTAATTGCAATGGATTTAGCTCTAATTTAATTAAATAAATAGGTAAACAGTTAATAATTATCACCATTAGCCAAGGTTAATCTCATTCATACTTTATTATCAACCAACAAATATTATAATATAATCACTTATCTAACATTGAATTGATCAAATTCCAGTTTATTACGTATTATTACATCCACTAATATACCTTTGCATTTATTTCCCAATTTACTGTTTACAATCAATTATAATCTTACAATTGTTTTCAATTAATTGGGATCGCACTAAATTAGCTATTCATTAACTTGCATTAACATTATTACCTTCCATACATGTTCTTCAATCTATTATTATCAAAAATGGATGAAATTGACATTGGTTATATTTATTACATTGATATCTCCCAATTCATTCTACTATCAATTTGTCATAGTATTTAACTCCATTTATTATGGATTGAATCCAATTAAATTTTAAATTAATTCCAAATAAACTAATTAGATTCAATTCCAATCCTTTAATTAAGTCTATTATTACTCTGTAAACTTAGTTACTATTTGTTTGTCTTTCACTACATTAATATATCCAAATTTCCATCATTATAATTTTGCCAAATATATACACTAATCGCGATTAATATTCTCAATAAATTTATTTACTTGGTTTCATGCTTTTTATTACAACAATTACTACCTTATAAATAGATCTGCGTTTCTATTAAATTTATATTCACACTTTCCGTTATTAGATTAATTATCATTAAAGTAACCTTTAATTACCTTTATTCGTAATTGGTAAATTAACTGGTAACAACAACCATTTGTCACCATTACACCCTTTATAACTTGCATGTTTATTCTTCACAAACAATTACCATCTATTATATTATTTCACACATTAATTCAAAAATTACATATGCTTTCTCATACTCCATTTATAACCAAGTCATAACATTTAAATTATTTTATTTAATTGGGAATTTCATTCAAGTTCATTAATTAATAACTTTAATTAACCTTGTTACGTTTTCTTTTAGTTAATTTTCATTATTACATTATTACAACTTTTATTAATAACTCATAAATTTTTATTTTCTTCAATATTAAATTTCAAAAATCTCATTAAATTAACAGTTTTAATTATTGAAAATTTACGGGTCGTTACATGTGCAGACTTTGCTAAAGTACACTATTGGGCCTAAATTCAACGCTTACGAATCATCTATGCTAAATCTAATTCCTAATCTATAATAAGCTCAACTAGTAATGACATTTAATACATGTATTCTTTTCATTGTTACCACTTAGATATCTAGAGTTTGTTATAAGGTCAAAAACTCTAGTGATATCTGTATTTGATTGATAGAAGTCATATACCAATTACAGTGATACTAAATTCTACAACAAATGAGATGAATTCTCTCTTGGGTGGTGTTTCACTTCAAGTAGTTCAGTGTAACCCAACTATGGTTATAACATGATTGCAATACCATATATGGTGGACCATAATTAAATTATTGTCTACTTACTCAAGATCAATAGTACCCTCAAGTCAGATGGTTATTATACGTCTTTACTATGAGATCTTCTACTTCGATTTAGTTGTATTAACATATAGAAGTATCTCATCGAATTGTTCCATGATTGCTCTAAACAACCACAAGTACTTAACCTCTTGGTGTTCCTAAGGGTCATGAGTAAGTCACCATCCACAAGAATATATGTTAAATTTTGTTTCATCTAAAGCTTAGTTTACTAATTCATATAAGGTATGAATTGATAAGTAAATCCAATCTTAAATAGTTTAAGATATGTGGTTGTCCGGTATACGTTATGAATGTAAGTGTCGTAAACTTAGCAGTAAATTTATTTTATATGAGTCTAATAAGCAGTTTATAAAATGTTTTGAATGTCTATTCCATCGCATTGAGAAACAAACTATTATTTCAAGAAACACCACCTTCGTCCCAAAGGAATATTTTTCTAGAGAAATTAGTGTTGGTGCACTGGGCTTGGATACAATATAAGATGCTAACATAGTAATTGAGTATATAAATGAAGTAAATTTAACCAAAACTAAAATGGACAAAATCTTTAGATTGCCTAATAATGATTCTTGCACATTGAAGAGAAATCACGAGTTTGCCATCAATGCAAAGAAAATTAATTGTGGGTAGTAACAATATACTCAAGTATCGACTAATCGGGAAGAGTATAGACTCTACCATATGACATGATGCTTTAAATATGGAATGGATTTCAAGTACATTTTCAAAATATATTTTTCATAATTGTACCCAAAATGATATGATCCATCAACCGTAAGTGAATCATTAAGAAGAAAGTTAATGGGAATAACCTCGTAAATTTTAAATGTTGAAAATAGTGAAACAGCTTCATGTTCAACCTTAATTTAAGGAGCTTTAAGTTAGAAATATTCCAAATGAGAGGTTAATGCAGCTTCAAGTATAGAGGATAAGTAAGTTGCCTTGAATAACGCCACAAAGAAACCCATATATGTGCATAAATTTATAAGAGATCTCAGGCTGGTTCCCATAACTGAAATTCTAATAATGCAATATAAGCTGTAGTGGAAACAGATATCTTGATAAGAAGCTGAGATATGTTTCTCATGATAAAAATTGATAAATGAGTTTATCAATAATGGGGAAGTATAATCGAAAAGAAAATGTAAAAAAATAATAATATTGCGAATACATTCACTAAGGCCTCTTCTTAGCCAATTTTAGGTAGATCGATCGAAGGTAAGAACACGAGGCACCATAATTGGCCACAAGTGCAAGTGAGAAATTGACAGAGTTAAGGGCGTGCCATAGAGGCAACTATGTAATTTATTATATAACTAAACTCTTATCATTGAATTTTGTTCAAAAAGTATGCTTTTGGTTTTATTTTATGTTACATATGTTACTTTAGCGACTGCAGTTACGAATGTGTTTGCAACCATGAGTATTGGACCGATATGTAAATACTTACTCCTTAAATATTCATGATCAATATGTGTCGACAAAAAAATATTGATACAACTGTTGAGATTAATGTACATGATGCTCTCCATATAGCGACAGTGAATTACTCATGACAGGGGGAATCTAAGGGTTATGTACTCGTGGTTGTTTGAAACAATCATAGAAGGATTGGACGAGAGTCCTCTATAAGTTAATAAAAATAAGTAAAAATAGATTTCGTGGTAAAGACATGCAGTAATCTTCATGCATGAGGGTATAGTCGATCTCGAGTATCTAGATTATACTTTAATTATGGGCAATCACATAGCATCGTGGACATGTTACGATCGTATCTAGGTATACACTAAACTACTTAAAGTGAAATACTATCAAGAGAGAATTCATCTTAATTATTGTAGAAGGTCGATATCATTATAATTAGTAGTCAACTTAATGTCAAGGTATTTGGCTAGAGTAAATCAGTTAGTCGATAATTATTATCAAATGAAACCAGGAACATTACATAATTAAATATGGATATCGGTGAATTTTTTAACTTAGGACCAAACTCTAGATATTTAGGTGATACAATGATGACAAAAAGAATATATGTACAAAATGTCGTTACTAGGTGAGCTTAATAAAGATTAGAAACTCGATCTATAAGCGATTGAATGTGTTCACATTATTGTACTTTAGCAAAGTTCGTATAGGCTTTAGTGTTTAATAGTTCAAATATTGACTAAGGACTGAGTTTACACTAAAGAGTCGGCACAATCGAGTTGTTAGTTATTTCTGAGTTCAACTAATGTAAAATTATATAAATATTATGATTATAATTAATAATAAATTTAACACAAACTCTATATTAAATTCTAATGGTATTTTAATTGTTTATTTAAAGCTTGAAAAATAATATAAAACGACCTATAAAATTTGTAGGTTGATGTAATTAACGAACGACATTGTTTAAATTAATTAAATAAATGATTTTAAGTATTAAATAATTTTGCCCTGTAGTTAGAAGCCCAAACGTACCTATACGTGACTGACTACAACTTATATACAATGGAGGGGATTTGGTCTCCTAGGTTTGAGAGAAATAGGGCTAGATATTTATGATGTAGTTGACTATATATAACTACCCTACTTCACATTATGTATATATAGAAAACATGCCTAACCGTAGCCTCCAGAAAAGATATTATACAACCTAAGGAGACAGTATTGTGACCTATTATCATCAAAAATCACTTCAATCCCGTCGAAGCCCAAAAGAATACGAAAGAAAGCTTCTTGAAGAACGATGACGATAGCACGGCCTTTTAAACGAGTCGAAGGGATGCTTCTACAAGTATTAAATGAACCATGAGCTTCCGAAGAGGTCAAAAGGGGACAAAAATACCCTTTCGCTTTAGTTGATCTCTTCGGCGATTGTTCATTTCGCATGCATTAAAAGGTTTTGCAAGAAACAACTACATCAGCGAAAGCTAACTTCTGACGGTATTGAAGGGGTACAACACCTTTGAAGGAATTGAAGTTGCTAAATTGGCACTACAAGCATCAAATATTTCTACAAGGGACGAAAATAAGGGCTTCCTTTGACATTACTCCTTCCGCATATATCAAACCCTTCTAAACGATTAGTTCTGCCACTGTCTACCTTCCACAGGAGAAGATTCTTCCAATAATAACACTCTCGGAACCATGGGTTTGCAAAGACAGCCTTTTGAATTGGTTTAACACGTGACCAGCGTTTTTTCCACAAGTGTCGGAAGATAGGCTCCGCATTAATCAAGGATAAGAGTCGCTCCTATATCTTCCGATGGAGTCGAAGGCATCCAAGTCTCACTCGAAAGCAAAATTTGAGAGGTGCCCTGAATTCAACAGCGGCGAAAGGTCATCAAGGCACCCTTTCAACTATATCAAAAGGACTGATGCGAAAGGGTCTAGTCTGCGCCTATAAATAAGACCCAAGGGGTGTTATTTGACGGATTCAAATTTTCATTCTTTCTATGCTTATTCTTTTCTAGAATTCGTAAACCCTAATTTGAAAATTGGATTGGGGATTTTACTTATTGTAATACTTAGGCCCTTGTAATCAAGAAAATTATCAATAAAGAAAATTCATGGTACTTTCGGCATAGAGTCCGATTCAATGCTTACATATGGTTTCAGTTATGGAGTATACACATCAATGCCTATCGAAAGGGTTCCTTTTAAAGGAGTTGGAATCTTTCGACTTGATTAAAACCCCTTTTGGATCCGATTAGGTCACAATTTTAGATTATTTCAAATGATTCGAAAGTGATTTTGAAGGGTTCATTCACTCCTGTCATCCTGCTTCGGGCGTTGGCAAGATTTCTTGTTAACATGACTTGTACCAAAGGAGCTACTCTATGTTTTATTGAAGGCATGTTTTGTCTTATGGTTTAATTGATTTGCTGAACATTAAAGTAGTGAAAGTTATATAATTTGTTAACCCTTAACATGCTCGATGAAATGTTTTACTATTATGATCAAGGTGTCGAAGGGATTGATATATCGATCCCCTTTTATACAAACACATGATTATATGTACTAGTTACATTGTGATATCATTGGATGAAAGGAATATTAGTCAAACAATTAATATATAACACTTTGTTATTATATAATATTATATTAAGTACAAGATCCTAAATGTCGATTTTCGAAGGTAGTATTCATCGTAAGCTTCTAACTCTTAGGTACATAGCCAAATAATAAAGGGAGATCAACTTGTGTAAGAGCACTAAGTACACACATGACAACATTACCATGTTATTATGTAATTTCAGTCATTTAATAAAGTTACGTGCCAACATCATATAAAGCTTTTAGAGAGAGGGGTATACATCAACAAATATCACATCACATCATTAATATGCAACTACAAAAGCATATATAATGGATGGATACTAAATGTCAATAATCCAATGACCAGGTTCAAGCAAATGTGCCACACCATCGATCCACACCCATTCCAAAGCTATATAAATAGGGGTGGATCAATAGTTCAGATAGTAAAATACAAAAGAGGTTTTTTCCTCCTAGATTGGGTAATTGTGGAAATTTATCATGGACTTCCAACCTTATTTCGTAATGTTCGGATAAATCTATAAAGAAGAAACTATTGATAGTGGATATAAAGATTTATCCCAAATCACTATAGATCTTGGTAATTGTTTTTATGTTATGCACTTATTCCAGTTTTTCTTGCATGTACTCAATATCTCTCGACATTTACCATGACACTACTCTTAACTACTTTGGATTACCTTAAATACCCAACTTCCCGTATTAAAGACACCTTTGATCATTTGTTGTTGTAGCAAAAAGTTGCATCAACGGACTTATATGTAGGCGAATGAGGATGAAATTTTAATGCGCATACATGCATACTATTTTAGTGTGGTGGAAACAAATTTATTAAAAAGATTTCTAAAATCAAATTGTTTGAAAAGACCAAACAATGTTGAGTGAAAAAGTCAAAAAATGAGTAAAAAGGCACAAAGGCTAAATTTGTGATATTAAAATGGATACCCTAATTTTTCTCTTTTAGTCGCATATTTGACAAAACTCAAAATTATTGAAGGAAAATTTTAAGGACACGTTCCGTAAAAATAGTTTGATGTTCCTTAAAAAAACTGTTAGAGGAACTTCACTTTTAGATATGATAATCTTTACGAGGATTTCATTGAAGCTAAATTTTTTAGGAGAGGTACTAAAATATATTTTAAATACACCGTTACTTGCCAAATTGCCCCTAGTTTAATACACAACTTGTTTATGAGACATGAAATAACACGGGCCATGCGAGATTTTTTATTATGTATGTAAATTTAGACGGTAACGTGCTGAAAATAAAAAGAAATTACAATAAGGACAGTTGAAAATAAAATAGTGACTCGGAGGTGTCCATCTAATTAGACTGATGACGTGAGAGTAAAAACAAATGGTTTATTTTTACAAAGAGACTTCATTCATGGATTATCCCATAACTTTTGTCAATTATACACACACACATATATGGGTATATTAAATACGTGTCCAACTTCTAGATGTGTACTTAATCAATAAAATCCATAAGATAATATGCTCATCTAATATTAAAATAAATTAGGTAAGGATTATTAACTACAAGTTGTCTAACAGAAAAATAAGTGAGATAAGGATTATTAATAGAGGTCCATTCAACAAAAGAAACGGTCTGCCTAAAATTTACATTAAGTGCCCATTTGGTAACAACTTGCTTTGAAACACCTTAAAAAGGACTTTTGAATAATAACTTTAGGTAGTAAAATGTTTGACTGTAATTTGATCTTTGTAAAAAAATTAGGTTAAGTCTATGAGTGTAACACAATGGAAAATGGGTGCTTAGGTCTGATAACAGACCCAAATTCAAGTCATGCCTTGCACACACTTCTCGCAAAAAATAATTTCCAGGGATTATAAGTGCCACGAGTTGAAGCGAACATGCACAATTTAATTCTCCTCATAAGTTTTCGATCCGTCTGGTTCTCCTAAGTATATTTGAAAAAATATTTGGTTAAAATGGTTTTCGCTTAAGTCATTATAAATCAATAGTTAGGTACCGTTTGTTTCCAAGCAAACCACTTAATTGACCACTTGTTGCTTAGTAAGAACAGTAAAAGCATTTGTTTAGGACAAATACTCAAAAATATAACACTTATTAAGTGAAAAAGTGTGAAGTACATTTATATTGCTTATTCAAGTGCTAAACGTTTAATGTAATTTCTTCCATTTATGTCCTTACATCTGTAATATTATTTTAGCTTAGGAATACTAAAAGTTTCAAATTTTAGAAAATACAAAATTTCAAAATTTAAGTTATGAAAATCCAATATTTTGAAAATTTAAATTTGAAAATTGATTAATTTTAAACTTATTCTAAAATTTCCTATAAAAAAAGTTTTAACATAAAAGATTTTGAAACTTTCTACCAGCAAAGGATTTCTAATGATTATTTTTTCATAAATTATTCTCTTATGACAACCTTTTAAAGTAAATATTGTAAAAAATAAAATTTTGATAACAACAATTAAAAAAAAACATTTTAAATTTTAAATTTCCAAAACTGAAAAAGTTTGGGTTTTATATCCTATTTTCAGGTTTTTCCTAAACTTTTAATACTTCATAAATTTATAGTTCTCGAAGTTCAAGTTATCTAATAATGTACTGTTATCGTAATTCAAATACCTATTTTAGTCATTGTTAAGTGAAAACCAACTAGCATAGAGGTTAATATTATAAAAATAACTATATATTTTAATTATAATATGAAGTTTTACACATTTAAACAAATAATCATTACTTATTCAACGAGTATTCATCGATAATTCAACAATCAGTATTGAGCATTCAGTTTTAGCATTTGAAACAAAAACCCTTAGGTACCTTCTGTTTACAATAATTGATCATTCATTTGATCACGTATTGTTCTATAAGAATTTTAAACCCGTTTGCTTTGAAAAAGTCTTCAAACATAAAACACTTATTTTAGCAAAAAGGTTATGCATTTCGGTACTACTTTTTTTGATTCTAAACACTTAATCATAATTTCCATGTATGAACTAAGTTACGTGTGTTACACTCTTATAAATAAAATGACTAAATTTCAAAAATTTGAAAATAAAAGTATTATAATAAAATTAAAAAAATACATTTAACCTAATTTTAAACCTTTTAAGTTATACTTTCGCTTAATTTTCTAAATTCATATTCTTTTCTAAAAAAAAAAATGGTAACTAACTCAGCTAATGGTTTAAAGTTTCAAAAAAGAAAAATTGAAATACAAATCTTTGAATAGAATTTTGATAATTGTTTTTTTATTATTTTTTAATTAAATTTATGGAAACTTAATTCGAGGATATTAACTTTTTTTTTTGGAAATTGGGACTTTGAAATATTATAATTGGGATTCAAATCTTTCAAAATTAAGAAAACTTATATAAATATCCATTATTCAAATTTCCAAAACCCCCAAGTATTTCCAAAATAAAAAAAAAATTCATATTTCATGCTTTAAAAAAATTTAAACTTATAGTTAAAATTTTTCATCTCAATAATTAACATGTGAAAAAACGATCATTATATATGGTAATATGGTCAAAATATTCATTTCCGTTAGTTCCAATCAAAAGTCTAAAAAAATATAAATAAACAACTTTTCATGATTCAGAATTTACGTTTAATAATCAAAAGTTTAAATAATATTCAGAAAAACTTTTAGTGCTTAAGTGGTTTTTAGAATAGTCATTTTCGTATAAAATACACTAAGAGCCATTTGTAAAATGCTAAAAGGAAACCAAAAAAAAAAAAAAGAAGAAGAAAGAATTAAAAAAAAAAACTCAACCGTTGGATGAAAGAGTATTCTTTTGCCTCTGCTCACCATTTAAACGGTCGCTGCCCTGCAAGACGCCCCTGCTCATTCTTCACTTTGTGCTCACTTGTGAATTGTGAAATCAACCCCTCTTCCCTATCGTCGCAAATCTAAATAGTAAGCCCGTACTTTACCAAATATATTACATTCCTCTCTCCGCACCAGCAGACGCTGCTTCTCTCTCTTTTGAACTAAAGTTGAGCGATTGAAGGGCTTGCACTGCGATTTAGCCTGCTTCTACATTAAGATTTTCGATCTTTTTAGGTATGCGATTTTTTTGGTTGAATGCATGTTCTTTGTCTAGGTCTAAGTATAATCATAAAGTTCATCTACTTAGACTTCGAAATTTTATCAAGGCTCATCGAATAAGTCATTTTTGCTGGGAACATTTGGTAAATATTGGCCTTCTTACAAATATTGTCTTGAATATGGATTTACCTGCTGATTTGACCTTTAGCTATCACATTTTTCACGCCTGGTTCATTGATTTGGCCACAAAGGATATTTTTATTGCCACCAACTCGTGGAAACTATGGATAGTACCCATATATTTGCATATTGATTGATCAAGTTACAATTTGATCCATTGACCAAAAAAGAAAGAAAAAAGAAAGCCACCTACTTTCTAATTACCTAGTTTGCATTGAAAATGAGAGATTTAAACATTTTTGGTTGTTTGTATTGCCTATTGTATGCAGTGCCGGCCCAACCATACTTGATGCCCTAGACGAAATTGTAAGTGAAAATGGAGTGAAGAAAAAATAAGGGAAAAACAGTGGGTTGTAGGACTTGAACAAGTGTTGTGAAGAACATAGCACAAGACTTACACCACTTTGCTACAACCTATTTCTTGCAAATGTTGCCTCGCTACACTACTAGATCTATATATTTTAAAACATTAAGGATATTTTGTTGCCCCCTCCGCCATCTCCGACGGTGTTTCCCTAGGCGAAGGTCTCGCTTGCCTTGCCTTTGGGCCGGGCCTGATTGTATGTTCGTTAATTATATGTATAATTCTTCTTAATGGTCCAAGCAAAGCGTAGTTATATGCAGGTGTTCTTTAATTATATGTTCATTATTTCACAAGCACGTCTTTTCAGTAGCTATTTATATCTAAGTTACAACAAACTCAATCGAAAAAACTAGTTGCCTTACTTTTAAGCTAAATATGTAAAAAATTTAAAGAAAATATGTATTCTTCTAAGGCCTGGAGCACCAAGTAAAGCTTGTAAACTTCGAGGAACCAAGCTTCTTAATGAAAATTTGTTTGTTTATGTTTTGAGGGGACTATAATTTTTAGTAAGTAATTGATGAACAACAACGAGTCTTCATTCAATTTTTTGTCTGCCACGTGAACTAATTTCTTCCATTATTGTTTATGGAGTAGGGAAAATGGTTACTTTTTTTTATCAATGCCAGCGAAATATTTGAGAAATTGCGGAAGAGTCGAAGAAGATTGATTGATGGTTTTGCTTTTGGTGCACATATTTTTGCTTGACTGGGTTGTAGAAAATATTGTTAGATTTCATATTTGTGCACTTATTTTTTTTCCGTCAACTCCATGAATTATTCAAGACTTTTGACTATGAAAAAGTGAATAAGTGGAAACTTGCTGGGAATATATAGTAACTTAAGATGTTGAAGGATTGATAATTTTAGAAAATCAAGCCGTTCTTTTCCTTGGATAATTGTGCATTTTAGTTCTTTTTCTCTGTAGTTGAAGGCTTTAATGTCTAGCTGGTGATTTTAGGTTATATAATTTTTCTAAATGATCTTATGTATACTTTTATAACAATATTTTTTTCCCATTGATATGAAAATGACAAATAATTTTGTCAATTATTGGTGGTTGCTCATTTTATTTGTATGTTTTCATGACGCAATACTTGGAGGTGGAGCCTTGGCGCAATGGTTATGGCACACGCATGGTGATCTGGGCGTCCAGGTTCGAGTCCGGAAATAGCCTCTTCGCAATGCGAGGGAAGGGCTGCGTACATTATCGACCCCCCCAAAGCCCACTACCGTGCGGGAGCCTCGTGCACTGGTTTCCACTTTTGACCCTTTTTAGGACGCTATACTTGATATAATATTTGTTGACACTCGTTCCTTATGCTATCTTTCAGTCCAAAAAACGTTCTGAACCACTAAAATAATTTGGCTGTTCAAGTTTTGTTTTTCCTATAAAAGTGAAAACCGTTGTTTACTTGGGGTTGAAAATGTGCTAATTCTTTTAACGATAAAGATACTCTTTGTTTATTTTATGCACATATATAGTGGATGTACATTCATATTGGTAATATAAATTTATCGGCTTGATTTTTTTGGTGTACCAACTCCTTTAATTAGAGAACTAAAAGCTGATATGTATTCGTTAAACTATTATTTTGGTGTAATAACTCCTTTAGTTAGAGAACTAAAAGTTTGAAATGTTTTCGTTAAACTGTTATTTTGGTGTAATAACTCCTTTAGTTAGAGAACGAAAAGTTGATATGTTTTCGTTAAACTATTATTTAGAGAACTAAAAGTTGAATGCATGTCAAATTAAATTACATTTCTTTTGTAATACTCGTTAAGAGTGATAATAATAAAAATAGTTTAACATTGCAACCATTTTGACAAATATAACTGCAAAATTTAGTTTTCACTTTTATCAAACTAGTGTTTCTCCTAATTTGAGCTATTATATTAGTATTCCTTCAAATGACATTCTTTCATGGTATCTATTTGAATAACACTCATACTACATTGAGTTATTTCTATAATTTGTTTATTAATTCTCATGAATTTCATTTGTGATTTTAATCAAAACCATTGCTTAAATTGATTTAGAACCGACAAAAGTTTGGTGTTTTTGAATTTTCTCTTCCACTCGTGTATTTGGGATTGGTAAATGTCGGATTATAAGTTCTATCTAGCACATCATTCTCTAGTGCTTAAATTAGTCACTTTCTATTACCTTGAATGCTCAATTAGTGTTTCCTTTTATATTTAGTAATTTTTACATTGAACTCTGTACAGGTAGTCTTTTGGAAGAACAACAACTATTACATTGTCATGATTACTTTAATAAGTTCAAAATGGAGAGTACTTATGCTTGATATTGATGACGACTACGATGATGATAACAATGATGATGCTGAAGATTGATGACAATGATGAGATTCAATGTTCAACCCGAATAACCAAGTATATCTTATCCTTACCCCTTTGTTAGTTCGTAACAATTGTTGAACTAATGTTTATTTGGTATATATTGTAGTTCTTTATGTAAGCCCATATTAAGAACAGTGCAATAGCTTTTTTTAAGAAAAAGAATTAAGTTCATGAAAATGCACAGCAACTCATTTTCAATCTAGTGTGAGCCATAAATGGATTTTGTATATTGTAACATGTCATTTAAAAATTTTGATGCTTCATATTGTAATATTATCATATTGGTGAAAATGACCAATATATTAGTTAAAACTCATTTAAGTCAAGTATGATAGCTATGGTTTCGTTTAAATATAGCATTAAACTTGCATTTTTATTCTACTTAGGTAGACTTGTTTCTACTTTGCTATGTTAATTTAAGCAAAGCGAAAGGTGAGGCAGTAGGTTTATTTTCTACCTTGATGAGTTTAAGCGGCATTCAAATTTTCAACCTTAAAATTATATTGCAAGTGTGTGTATTTATATGATTTTTGACTATTGGACCTTCGATTTTACATTTTATGTATGAAAAGCATTAAAATTAAATGAATGATAAAATAACAATGAACCAAAAAGTCTATAACAAGCTATTATAAACTTTGAAGTATATATACTGTAAAATAAAATAATACACAATCACATAATTGTTAGCATGATTATTGTTTTAAATTGGAAAAATAACCATTTTTTATTGTCAAATAAAAATATTTCATATTCTTTTTGTTTTTTGGTTCTAAAATTGGAATCAAACATGAGTATAATTAATATAAAAAGATCTCATTACTAAATATTTGGTACCAAGAAAAATGAAACACCATTAAGTGAATCTTGAATAATCTCGCTAAATTGCTTTTAGGTCAAGGCATGTAAACACAGAAAGTGCCAGTATTGCATAAAATATATTCGAGCGTGCTTTTAATAATTTAATACTCCATTCTTTATTTTGAGTTGTTACTTAATGACAAAAATAAATGAAATAATTCGTCTGTATGTCACTATAAACTAACTTAAGGAACTATGCTTTCTAATGTCAAATATTAGAACTTCAATATTACATCTTTATGACTAAATAAAATGCATATCAACAAATCATATTATATGGCACATCTTCAATTTTAACTCCTAACATGTCTTTATTTGATAGTTTATTCCAGCAAATATGTACTTTATATATTTAGTAGTCATTTTAATTATTTTTCATGTATACTTGTGTACATATCAAACAAGCATCATTTTAATTTTGATTTATGCATCTTCTTCTACTCTTCCAATAATGGTGGGAAATATGTTGGTGTATAATCAGATTCTGCTGCACTTATGGCTGGTAGACCTGTCAAAATACCACCCGACCCTTTTAACCCAATCGTAATCAGGTTGAATCTGACCCAGTTTTGTTTTATTAATAACGGGTCCAAACCCAACCAGCCCATAAAATATTCTATACTGACCCGCCTTACCCTCCAACACTTTCAAACCCTAAAATTAATTTCAGTCGGTTCTTCCTGACAAAAATTCCTTTTCTTTAATCCTCTCCATCTTTGAGAAGTCACCGGACCACCAAATCAACGACTGCGCCATCATCATTAAGCACGCCATCACTACATTGGCTGTGAGCCCTAGATCTGCATTGAAAAAAGGCATTTTTCTTATATTTATAAAATTTTGACAACATGATCATCTTCTATGCTTCTTTTGTGTCTGATGTCGTTTTCAAATTAACTATGCCATATATAAATTGTGCTATATATAGAACATTTAGTTGATGAAACTTTTATAGACAATTTTTATCAGCCTTCTTTCAGTTGGGATCGTAAATACATATAGAGTGAACAAGATTTCACAAATGCTTAAATGCAGTTAAGAAATAGGAATAATCATATTTTTGAATTAAACAAACCCTGCACTGAATAACTAAAATACAACAGTTGCTTTTTAATTTCAAACTTGAATCTTGCAGATTCAGGCTGCATATTCTTACTCTTTGATTGCACATCATTTTATAGGATCTCGAGAAGAAGAAGTTGATACCTGGGATAATACAAAACTATGCTCTGATCATGTTGCCTGCACGATTATGCGTGAAAGCATCAAGGCAGTTAAAGGATTTCAACCTAGAGAACCCATCAAGGGACATATGGTAAATTTTTGACTGCAAATCTGTCACAGCAGTTATAGTCTTTGTTTTTCTTACTTTAAATGTGATTTTGTTCTATCAGGTAAACATGTTTAAAGGTTTAAAGCTTAATGAGGAAATATTTGGTGGTCCTAAGCTGATAAAGCTTTCTGGATTTGCAAGTGATCATCGTCTTGCATGCCACAAGGGAGAGCATTCAGTTTTGGGAATTTCTCATCTATTAGAGAACATTTTAAAATCAGTTAATTCTTTTTGTTAAACTTTACATTGCAAATGCTAGTCAGGCAATAACCATGGTCCAAAAGTAGCTATCTAAATGTAAACATGCTCTAAAAGATTGCTTACCAATGAAATATTACAAAATAATACTACTTTATTAATAAAACATTACAGAAAGCTTTCTGTAATATTATAAAATGTAACCATGGTCCTGAGCTGATAAAGCTTTCTGGATTTGTAAGTGATCCTCGTCTTGCATGCCACAAGGGAGAGCTTTCAGTTTCGGGAACTACTCATCTATTAGAGAACATTTTAAAATCAGTTAATTCTTTTTGTTAAACTTTACATTGCAAATGCTAGTCTGGCAATAACCATGGTCCAAAGTGCTCATAATCTTATTCAGATTATATAGTGTATATTTATTACTGATATGTGTTTCAACAATCTAAGGCCCAAAATTAGCTATCTTAGTATAAAATGTAAACATGCTCTAAAAGATTGCTTACCAATGAAATATTACAAAATAATACTACTTTATTAATAAAATATTACAGAAACAGCACTACACAATGAGTATCACTGATGCATAACTGATTTTGTCTCTCTGCAGCATACAATTTGTTATACATGATGATAGCACTAATTCTTTTAACAACCAATATTTCAGGTGAAACATTCATTTACGAGTTCAAAAAAGAAATAGTTCAGCTGGGGGTACCTGTTTTTCAAACAGCTAATCAGGATTCAACTAGTAAGTTTACAAGTTATGCTCACTTTCAATATCTTCATGATTCAAAAAAGCATATTCATAAGCAAATGAACTAGAAACAAACACTGTATGTGCTGTTTATTTATATAGCGAAAACTGAAGTCATTCCTCCTCTCATCTAGGATGTAATCGATCATCCAGTACAACGGCGATTACTACCTGAAAGTCGAAGACCAAACAGCTGCATAATCAGTTTTCTCATGAGGTACATCCTCTTCCTTCTTAATTTCAATGGTTACAATCCTTTACTCTCTATTTTTATAATTTTTGAATAATATATAGTACAGGGGGAGTACTCACGCCCTTATTTCAAGCCTCCTCACATAGACAGACAACTCTTGCCTTCCGGCAGATGATTTCTTACGACTCTACTGGCAACCATAAAGGCACCCTCACCCTTCCACTTAAAGAAGGGTAAGGCTTCTTCATTCTCATTCATCTCTGTTTTTTACCTTAACAAATCCACAATCTCATGCATTGGTAATTGATATATGGAAACCTAAAATGCACATTTTAATAATTAACTTGGTTATGCTTGTTAGAAATTATTAATGTTGGCGGTATCATTTGATCAAAGTATACCGGTCAGTTTTTGGTTTACAATATAAATCATGCAACACTGTCGATTTTTTAAGTTCCGTCTTTTATTTGTATATGCACAAATTTCTTCAGCTTTCGTAACCTTATATATGTATATACATTTATACATAAGTGTGCATATATATACACGCGTGTGTGTATAGGTGTTGGCGGCAAAAATGGCCACCAACATCCAAGTAATGTGAAAGCACCAATAATCCAATAACAATACCAATCAGAGAACAATATAAGTTCATAGATTACAGATTCAGTGCAGAAAAGTAAATGAACAGGCGAATTTTGTAGTAGTTCAACAAACTCTGGTCTATGTCCACTTCAATAATCTTATTATTTATACTGTAAGATCACAAGTACAGTTGTTTTTGTCTTAGAATATTAGTGGAGAAGAGGAAAGAGTGAAGAATAGTCAACCGAAAAGCCCCCAAAGATCCCTCAATGAACGCCAAGTCCGCTGTATCTATAGGAGAAGACGTAAAATATCTCGCTCAAAATCCGGATCCAGTATCTTCAGGCCAAGACGACCTCATCAAAAAAATTCAGGCTGATTGCCGACCTCTAAGAGGGGTCAGCGTCGACCCCCCTTCCACGCATGGTGGGGCCCAGTGATCCCTTGTATGGGTCCCTCTACTACTCCACTTCATGTTTCCAAAGTCGTTTCCCAAGTTGATGCATCGTTCTTGAGTTATTAAGTGAACATCGTTGAGTAGCGCTGCCAATCCGAGCGATCCATATCCATATTAATCTGATTCGATCCCTTGCCCAAGGCAAGTGCCAATTCCAGGGTGTCATTCGTCCGAATCCGCTCGACCATCGTTCATAGCCTTGTTTATAACCAATCTTCGAGCCTGATAATCATATCTTCGGGCTTCCTGCCTTGGTGATCACGAAATCTGTTTGGTCAAATCCGTTGGTATACTGCCTGGCCAAAAGGCTGCATAACATTTGCCCTCCAAAACATGCCTTGCGATAGGAAGGCGTGTTTTGAATTGCCACAAGTCCGAAGTCTATAATCCATCGATAGTCGAAGTATCCAATCCAGAATCTGATCTATTGCCAAACCAAATCACCGTTAGCTGTCCGTGTCTGTCTGAGAATCTGTTAATGAAATTCGCGACCGTTCCGAGTCGATAGCCAATTCCGAATCCATTTCAAATCCTTAGCCGAATCCACATTCATCCAAAGCCGTTAACCAAATCCGTGACCTCGTCGGATCGTTCGCCAAGTCTGAAGCCTTGATCTCTTCGGATCATCTCAAGTCCTCAATCTCCCCGATCGTTAGCCAAACCCGTGGCCTCTTCGGGCCGGTATCCAAGTCCGTGATCTCTCTGGGTCAATATCCAAGTTTGCGACCTCTTCGGATCATTATCCAAATACATAACCGTTTGAAATCCTGGAAGTCAGTAAGCCGGTCCGCGATCTCTTTGGATTGTCATCTGAGTTCATGGTCTCTCCCGACCGATCGATGGTCTCTTCGGACCCTTGCTACGCTCAATCTAAACTTAACGACGAGTTGATCCTATCGCTCTCCGGCGAAGCAACTCACCCCTTGCGCTCCGATCCTTTTGGACATATAGCGATGTCATGATCCTCCTTGATCGATCATAGTCTCTTCGAGCTCTTGCTGGACTCTATCCTGTCACTCTCCGGTGAAAGGGGAACAACGACAAGTAAGCCGATCCTGTCGCTCTCCAGCAAAGTGGCGTTACTTTCTGCACTTTGGTTTAGTATCCCTGAACATTAAACGATGTCCTGACCTGCCTAGGCCGATCATGGTATCTTCGGACCCCTGCTGACCCCATCCAGTCGCTCTCCAGCGAAAGGGGGAACAACGACCAATAAGTATGAATCGTGGCCTCTCCGGGCTGAACTACGGTCTCTCCTAACCCTTGTTGGACCTCACCCACTCTTCGGCGAGAAGGGTACAACGATAAGTAGGCCGATCTTGTCGTTCTCTGACGAAGCAGCATCCCTCTTGCTTCTCCGATTCCCGTCTCTTCGGTCGGGACATAGCGATTGTTGGGGTTTCTCCAGCCTCGATCCCCAGTTTAGGACTTGATTCATATACAAGTCCATCCTGTCACTCTCCAGTGAAGGGACTCACACTTTACGGTTATTGCCCCGTCTCTCCGGTCAGGACGATAACCATGACCTATTTTGTTCATCGCATTAACGCGGGTTTAAGTATATTAAGATCCATTTATTATAGCGGTTCATCGCCATCTCAGAGCATGTCTAAGGACCGACCTCGATCTCGTATATGTGTAAGTGATTTAGCCGTTTTATTGTGGAGTTTATTATTCTAGTTCATGCCATCTCAATTAAGAGATGACGACCTATGTCCTTAAGCCGGGCTTGCTTCAGTTTGTGGCGGATGATGGTTGCTCCTGTTCCATCACCGCTGTCCGATTCCTTTCAAAGTCAACCAAAGTCGTGCCCCCCAGTTCCTTGGGGTGCGATGTTGATCCCTATGAAATGCCGATCCCTATGAAGGGATCAATGCTGATCCATCTTCCTTGGCCGGGGTTTGCCTCGGTCGCTCCAATCCATGTCCAAGCCTGTTAGTTTCCGCTCCAAGTCCTGGATTTCAATCTACAGCCGTTTCAGCATCCATTCCAGTCTGCCCCCCGACTCCACGAGGGTATCTCAGTATACTCTTCCAGACGAGCATCAAAATTCCGATTCGTACAAAATTCCACAGAATTGACCGCATGCCTACCAGCATCCTGACCGACCAGACCCGGGGGCATGACCCCTCCTTGTTGGCCAGGGACTACCCCCGGCTGCTTCACTTCGTTCTCCTACCTATTTTCTCCATTTCCAAGATCTCGGTTCTGATTTTCGACAGTTCCTGCTGCTTCAACTCTTTAATCCAAATTGCCATTAGCTCCAAATCCTTGGTTTTGCACTCCAGCAGCTGCTGCTTCCGCCTATCCAATCAGCTTGAGGAAATTCTGCATCATCTCCTCTTGCCCCTTTATCATTCGTTCCTGCATTGTTCACCATTGTTTCCATCTCCTCCCTAATGATGTAGGCGGAGGTTTGATTAGCTCCAGCTTCAGAGGATGCCTCCTGAATTCCTCCATGGTGACTCTTTTTTACTAGTGCTCTCTTTGAAGATTGCCTAATCGTTGTTCCAAATTCAAGCTTCAAATCTTTCCAAATCAGCCGGTTCAAGTATTCTCAGTGAAAACACCAATATGTTGACGGCAAAAATGACCACCAGCACCTAAACAATATGATAGCACCAGCAATCCAATAACAATACCAATCACAGAATAATATAAGTTCATTAATTTAATGCAGAAAAGTAAATAAACACGTGAATTTTATAGTGGTTCGGCAAACTCTGGTGTACGTCCACTCCAATAATCATATTATTTATAATGGAAAATTACAAGTACAGTTGTTTTTGTCTTAGAATATTAATGGAGGAAGAGGAAAGGGTGAAGAAGAATAGCCAACTGAAAAGCCCCCAAAGATCCCTCAATGAATGCCAAGGTCGCTGTATTTATAGGAGAAGACGTGCAAATATCTCGCTCAAAATCCGAATCCAGAATTTTCAGGCCAAGACGACCCGATCCAAAAAAATTCAAGCCGATCGCTCACCTCTAAGTGGGGTCGGGATCGACCCCTAAGAGGGGTTAGCATCGCCCCCCCTTCCAAGCGTGGGGGCCCCAACGATCCCTTGTGTGGGTCCTCCTCCACTTTATGTTTTCAAAGTCGTTTCACAAGTTGATGCGTCGTTCGTTGAGTTATTGAGCGATCATCGTTGAGTTGCGCTATTAATCTGATTTGATCCTTGCCTATGGGAATTATCAATTCCATATTTAGCCAATTCCAGGGTGTCATCCATCCGAATCCGCTCGATCATCGTCCATAGCTTTGTTTATAACCAATCTTCGAGCCTGATAATCATCTCTCCGGGCTTTTTGCCTTGATGATTACTAAATCCGTTTGGTCAAATCCGTTGGTATACTGCCAGTCCAAATGGCGGTATAACAATAGGTTATAGTTTTTGTAATTGTGAAGTAGTGCAGGTTTCAGTTTGTAACTTTGAAGGTCTTTTCTTGACATCTTTAGTTTTTATTATGTATCTGCAGTTTAAACAGTTTCAGTGTTATACTTTCAGCTTTATGTATGATTTTTGACCATTAGACCTTCAATTTTACATTTTATGTATGAAAAACATTAAAATCAAATGAATGATAAAATAACCGTGAACCAAAAAGTCTATAACAAGCTATTCTAAACTTTGTAGTATACACACACACTATAAAATAAATAATACAGTCACATAAATTGGAAAATTAAAATCTTTTTTTTAATCAAAAAGAAAAAGGAAAAAAAATCTTATACTTTTTTGTTCTCCGCTTCTAAAATTGAAATCAAACATGAGTATAATTAATATAAAAAGAGCTCATTACTAAATATTTGGTAACAAGAAAAATGAAACACTATTAAGTGAATCTTGAATAACCCAAGTGCTAAATTGCTTTTAGGTCAGGGCATGTAAACACAGAAAATGCCATTATTGCTTGAAATATATTCGAGCGAGCTTTTAAATTTAACACCACATTCTTCATTTTAAGTTGTTTCATGATTACTTAATGACAAAAATAAATGAAATAATTTGTCTAAATGTCAGTATAAAGTATAAACTAACTTAAGGGGCTATGCTTTCTAATATCAAGTATTAGAACTTCAATATTACATGTCTATGACTAAATAAAATGCATACCAACAAATCATATTATATGGCACATCTTCAATTTTCCCTCCTGCATGTCTTTAATTTGATGGTTTATTCCAGTAAATATGTACTTTATATAATTAATAGTCATTTTAATTAGTTTTCATGTGTACTTGTGTTGCAGATCAAACAAGCATCATTTTGATTTTAATTAGTTGGTATATGCTCGGATTCTGCTGCACTTGCGCCAGGTATTATGCTCTGAGGCCGAGATCGGTGGCAGAGACAGGAAAACCGACTTACTTGATAATGAAGTTCCTGAGAGAACCTTATTTGATTCAGAAGAGAAGGGGGATGAAAGATGAGAACTTTAATGAATCTGATGTTGTTTTGGAGAAAACCGAGGGGTGTTGAGATGGGGAAGAGAAGTGGAAAGATGTGAACTTTAATGAATCTTATTTTCCACTTCTTGCTTGAGCTGTAGTATCATGTGATCGTGGGTTTCCTTCTCTCCGACCAGCTTGTCAAATTCTTCATCTCACTGTACTTTCTAATCGCTTCCTTCTCCTGCATTTAGTTCAAATCTCAGATTTCGGTTAGATTATCGCAAACGATAAAAAGTCAAGTCAGGTGACATGCTGTGGGGTGGTTTTTTTGGGGGGGGGGGGTGGGGTGGGGGTGGTGTGTGTGTGTCTGTCTGTGCTTGTCTGTGTGCGTGTCTCTGTCTCTGTCTCACCAATCAGTTGATTTGAAATTGTCTGGCAGTCCATGTGTGTGTATGTGTGTCTGTCTGTGCCTGTGTCTAAGAGACACCAATCAGTTGATTTGAAATTGTCTGACAGTCTGTCTCTCTCTTTCACTCTCTCTGCGTGCGTGCGCACGTGTGTGCGTATGTGTCTCTGCGCGCGTGTCTGTGTCTAAGAGACACCAATTGGTTGATTTGAAATTGTCTGGCAGTCCGTGTGTGTGTGTCTAAGAGACACCAATCAGTTGATTTGAAATTGTCTGACAGAGACTTAAGAGTTTAATGTCGGAGAGGAGGAGGAAGTTAAAGGTAGGTTGTATCCCATGTCTGGAGCTGCTCCTATCAAGGTGAGTGTTTTTGATGGTTGCTTTTACATTTTTACATTTTTAATAAGTTTGTCAGTTTATAAATTATAATAGGTTATGACAATAATAATCTAGTCAGTCAATAAGATATTGTGAGTTTCATATTATTTGATGGCCACTTTGAAATTTTCAATAAAAAATAAAGCGGACAAGGATTTATTTCCCCATTGGTGCATAGTTGCTTAATCTAGTTACTTTATCTTAAGTAAATAATTTTAAAAAGTTACATAGAGTTGTCTGTCAAATAAAAATAGCACATACATTAATTTAATTGGTTGTATGGGTTTTTTTTGGGAAAACAGCACACGATTGAGGAAAAATGCGTACATGGTAGAATTTCCGAATGTCAACAGCAAGATGTTGGGTAATGTAATCAAGTATTACAAAAAGCAGATCAAAGCTGCATCTTTTACTGAGGCTAATGAAGACGGTAGGTCATCAGATGATGCACTGAATACTTGGGAAGCTGATTTTGTTAAACTCACCGAGCCTACTCTTTCTGCTATGGTAAAAAGATTCATTATCTCATGTTTTGACCTGAGCATAGTTAAGTAGCAATAGTTTGACTGCATATTTAGATATATCCCACTTCTTAATTGAATTCAGCTTATTATTATTGCAGTAGTTGGATGTTGGCTCAGGTGTGTAATAGGAGTATCAAACATCCTTTGTGACATTCTATTACATTTTTATAACCAAAATGGTTTCAAAATATATACATACATATATATATATATATATATATATATATGCATATTTGTCACCAAGTATAAAACCATGGTAAAATCAAATTATTTTTGAATAAGTTTGTGTTAGAACCAGTATCAATAAATAATAGTAAAATGCACTAGGTTCTTCATCTGCAACAGAGAAGCACCGATGATGAATCTATGTGGAAGTAAACAACGACGATGTCAAAGATATTCAATGATCAACCCGAATATCCAACAAGTTTCCAGATATCTATCCTCGCTGCTATTCTGATTTTGGTATAAAATTTCAAATTCTGGAGCAGGATTCACCATAACAGCATTTTTTGGGGATGCAAACTGGCTCCTTTGAAGGTGCAGGTAACTACAGCTCCAATGGAAGATTTGCTTTTCCTGTCCTTAAGTTTGAGAGCTGAAATCCATCAGCTTGGGTATGTTTCCTGCAAGCTGATATGCAAACTGATATTTAAGACAACTTTCTATGTTCTATTTGCATATAATGTACATTTATGAATTGTTGATTCAAGTGCTTCAATAAAATAGCAGCCTTTGCAGTAGAGTATCAACTTTATCTGGCATGTTCAACTGAATGTAACATAGAAATCCGTTAGAGTTTCTGGTGATTTTTATTTTTATTTTTTCAAGAGCTTGGAGTGCTACTGTGGATGTTCGCATGTATGCAGATGTTTGTCTATTGTTTGAGTTTCCAACAACATCTGTATTCATAACCTGATGGTGGTGGTCAGCAAATTTGTACCTCTTTTTTTATCTGCCAAAACCAATCATGTGACGCTTAGGAGACATATCACCGTTTACGTCTTAAACCTTGTAGATGCATCTCTTTTCTCTTTATTCAAAGGTTGAATTGAATGATAAAATGCGGTGCATGGATGGACTATATAATGGAAATTCCTTATCTGTTGCATGTATTTTTTTATCTTTTTTCCTCCTCTCTTTGCCTCTTTGATCAACTAATATAAGATCGTCAAGACAAGCACCATTGTTCCAGTGGTTAACTGCTTCGACTTTGGTGCAAGAGGCTACAAGTTCGAAACTTCGTAGTATGATTCGAACATTTATTGATAAAAGTGTGATTTTTGATATGTTGTATCTAAGTACTATTTCAAAAAAAATGAAAAATAATAATAATAATATAAGATTGTCAAATTCATGCAAATTTTGCACATTTCTTTTTGTTGTAGTACTTGCACATAGGACATTTCGTTTTGTTTTACTTTGAATTAACGGTTAGCATTTAGACAAAAAAATAAAACAGGTAAATAGACACAAGGAAAAAGTTGCAAAAAAATTTAGTCTCAGGGACAACAAGTTTGCTTTTTAGTCTGAAGGACATTTTTTAGTGTTAACTGAAAATGATAGTTACAACTATCATTCTGTGATTTACACTAAAAAGTGTCCTTCGGCCTACAAAACAAACTTCTTGTTTCTGAAACTAAATTTTTCTCTAACTTTTTCCTTGAGCCTAAAAACCCCAAAATAAAAATATTATACTAAAATTAAATTTGAGTTCCTTTTCCAGTAAAATAGTTTTAAACATTATGATCATGGTGATTTCGAAATAGATTTGCATTTAGAATTTTTGAATAAAGCTATTAAATTCACTTTGTCTAAAAAGCTTAAATATAAAATATCGTGGTATTTGGACTCGGTCTGCTCATCGATTTTAAATAATTTATCCAACTGTTTGTTCGGTTTATTGAATTTTAAAATATCATAAGTATCATTACCCACTCTCTATTTTCTAGGAATATCTTTATATTGTTCTTTACTCTCACAAAAGCATAAACGTGTCCATTATGTCCGACAGAAAAGTAATGCATAACGTATGTCCCTTAAGATATATCTGATCCAATCGCATATTCATCCAATAAATCCTCACCTAGAAGGTCTATTCGACATTACCTCAAGAAGAACGGTGGATCCCGAGCCCTGCGAGCAGCATCTCCGGACTCCTCGAAAAACATCTCTTTATCCTGTCTGCCGCCTTTCCGGTCGACAGTGGAAGGCCAACTCCCAAATCTTCACGGGTCTTGTCCATACCTGTTCTTGTCCGTTAGGATTCCTCATCGACCAACTCCTATGTTAACTTCGTTTTTTGGTAAGTAAGAAGACTTCTACCAAAAGCACACCGTCACTCGTGCAAAATGAGATAACAACCCAATATTATTTTTTTAACAAAAGCACCACTTTGACAACTACAATGTTCATCTGACAAAAGCATCACTGTGTAACAACCACTCATTGTACTTTACTTTCACCAAGTTAAAGCGCCATTGTACAACAAACTCCACGGGCCATACTGCTCCTTTGACTTGATCATGCCGCAATACGACTCTACAATAGCATGCTTCTAGATCTTTTCCTCCACGTAGAATTCAAGCTGACTATATCTGGACCTAAAATCGCAATCAACGACTAACAAAACTTAGCATCCAAGACATTAATCTTAACCCTTCAAGGCATGATTTCTACAGCTATAAATAAAGGATAATGTGCACCTAAACGAGGATCGAGTTTTCAACATTCAAGACATACTATTATTAGCTTTATGATCCTGTAATAGGCATTAATATAACTGAAAAGACAAGTCTGACGGCCGCCTTACACCTCCTGTACCTAATATAGTCTTAGACTGCACGGCAGCGGTACCCGACCATATAGAGCCATGGTCAAGAGGTAAATTACTGAAACTCCAAGGCAAAACACGTCATATGTGTCACAACACATAATATAATAATCAATCAACACATAAAACAGGCAAGACAAAATATAATCAAATGAACCATGAATAAAAACATCAGGGTGCATAAGTTGACAAGACTGTAGAAAATAGAAACAATAGAGTTTACGCATCCCAATATCTAAATAAACTCCAATAACTATCTCTAATAATACTAAGTACCAACATAGCTTCATGGCACTTCACAATAGAGTATAAATGATGGTAAGATCCAAAATATAGATTTATCAAAGCATAGCCTCTTGCTCATCCTCCGCACAACTCCATGCGCTATCCTAGACCTGTTATCCCTAATCTACTGATTTTAGAGTATCCGAGATAATAAGAAGTAAAACATAAAACCTCAAGTCAGACAACAGTTTGATATGAGCGATGCATTACCTCAAAAATAGATAAAAAATTGTATATAGTAAAGGAAATAGGATATGCAAAACCATATTTGACATGTCCTTACTTCCAACAAGTTAACATACAAAGATGGTATATGCTAAATTACTATCACATATGATTGCACTACACTAAGTACAACATTAGGTGTCGGGGTATATAAACAACAATATGACATCCATATCTATCACATAACAAACTTAGCAACCATCACACATCCTTGCACCTCTCACTTTATTGCCGTTTGATATAGGATAACTCTTATGGCCCAAACAAATGGTTAGCGACTACCCAACGTCACGAATGCTCAACTCATGCCAACACAGATGGCTAGGGACTGGACACACATAGACTCTAAAATACAGGCACAAATAGACTAATCTGTCCCAATAAAATGAGCATCACAACCTCGAAGTTATCCATCAATCCCTTAGCACACGTACCGATAATAGAACCACCTATTGTTCTACTCCACAAGTGATCACACATAACTTGCTTGCTCAGTCTACCATCGATGCCATAATCACTCTTAATGTCAAGTCATCGAAGTCACTTCACTTTCTTGGTTGCCACAAAACCCCTAAATAGTCTTGAGTTGTCCCAGAGTCATCCCACACTTTACCTAAGTCAACTTCCCAAAATCTCGAGGTAGCTCCTTGGTAATCCCCGAAGTAACCTCTAATAGAGTTAGAGGTATGCCCTAAGGGAAATTCTGCAATTTATTGTAAATTATTAACACTGTAACAAAATCTCGTTCGATGTAAAAGGTAATTTTCTTTCTGTTATATACTTGTCATACCATGTTATGTTAATTAATTATTTGATTTAAGTATATTTAATAGAAAATCCTTAAATGATATGTTATGATAGAAATTACAATGTATTGAAATCGCGAGAAATTTATCATATTAAAAATAACATATTGTTTTCAATATTTCTAGTCAAGGTCCTTCAAGGCAGGATATTGATACATACGTTGAGACTAGAGTATGTAACGCTCTCCAGATATTGGGCAGCTTATTACTCATGATTGTTGAAGGCACGAAAGTGTTATGTATTAATAATTACTGGATAACCATGGAATAACTCACTCGAGAGTTCTATGTTAGTTAATATAACTAAGGTCAAATAAAGAATCTCGAAGTGACGATATCACGCAGTTCTCTCGACTTAAGAATACTGTTAAAATTCAGTGGGTTACTCCACTTTGATTATAGTTAAATCATGGTACGGTGTCCATTGAACGACTGTAGTTGGATCTAAGTTAAAACATTGGAAGTGAAACACTATTCAATAAAGAATTTGTCTCCTCAGTTATATGAGGTTATTAACACGATCAACTGTAGTCAACTCAAAGTCAAAATATCTGATCAGAGCAATTGAGTTAATAATAATATTATTATTGAACCAAGGAATATGTGTTTGGATTAAACAAGTTGAATAAGATGATATTGGAATTTTGACCAAAACCAAATTCTAGAAGTCTTAACCTGACAGTTTTGATGGAGAGAATTGATGTAAATAATTACTGCCAGGTACCACTTATATAGTGAAATTGGATTTTACTGGAATATTGGTTGGCAGTAAATCGACTAAACTATCGCACTACTAGCTAAGGTGACATATGAAAGTTAATGTTCGAATTGTTCGATATTGATCACTGACTGAATTTACACCTTCGAGTCGCAAAACCACAATATTGAATACTCCGAAATACCACACGATTTAACTAAATTATAATTGTTATAAATTAATTAAATTAATTTATATTACTAAATATTAATTATTAAATTTTACTTGATTTATTTGAATTATTATTTAATGAAGTGCATATATAAAAGCTATATATGTATGTATCGATATACGATATTAATAAAGATTTAAATTAGATTTAATTTAAATAAACGTTGATTGGATTTGGAAAATTTATAGGCCTATATGACCCATATACTAGTTGGCCATAATAGTGGGAATGGGAGAGTTTTGAATGCGAATCTATTTTTGAATTGGCTAAAAGAATGAGTAAACAAGGTGATCTTGATCTCCTCTTCTTACTCACTTTTGTTGCCTATTTAAATCTCGCCTCCTCTCTCATTTGCACCTCACTTTTAGCCTCTTCCCTTACTCATCTTGGCCGCAAGCAATAAGGGCTCCCCCCTTTAATTTCCAAGTCAAATTCAAGTTATTCAAGGGGTGACATTCTCTTCTAGTTAGCTTCACTTTCTGGATGAGTTTAGATCAGATCTAAAGAAGCTTTCTTTTAATATTCAAGGTGATCTTCATAAACTACTTTTTTGTAATGACTCGCACGATAGTTTTCTGTTTGTAACTGTAGGAAATGCGGATTACGGATCTTAAGGCAGAATTAACACTAGAGGAGGGGGTGAATAGTGTTTAATGGATTTTATGCAATATTTTGAAATCTTTTCAAATTAAACACAAACAGATGCAATTCACAAACACAGAAACAATCACAGGATCAGACACAGATGCAAATAGTAAATAAAAAGCAGTAAAGGAAAGAACACACCGGAACTTTATACTGGTTCGGAGTTACCCTACATCCAGTCTCACACAATTTCTTATGCTGATTTCTTTTCAAATATAATGTCGATATTACAACCTCGATTTCAAGGCTACGAGATACACTCTCCTATCTTTGAGTCTAGGGCAAACTCTCTTGATTTAACCAGGCTACAAGATCACCTAATTGATTTACGAGCTACAATCATACCCAATTGATTTATAGGCCACAATCACACCGTTTCCAATATCACTTTGATAGATAGAGAGACTCGATACACTTATTTGATTACAAATGATCCTATAACTCTGAATAGCACCGAGACCTTTGAAAGAGAGTGACAGAGAATCAAACTAGAGATGATCGAGTTTGATTCGCTTAGGATTTCGGTAGAGTTTTGTTAAGAATATTTGAAAATAAGAATGAAAGAGAAAGAGGAGAGAAAACAGAAAACTTTAGTGAAAATTCATTGAAAACTACTGGTATTTATAGGAGAATAACAGTCACATCCATTCGCGAAAGGTTATGACGAATAGACACTTCTTTTGAAAATTTTAAATTTGAATTTCTACGGTCACCATGTCGACATGGGGTAGACCTGTCAAATGGGTCGGGTCAAATTTGACTTGACCCTTTTGTGACCCTAACCCATTTGCCATGTTTATTAAATGAAAAATGAGACCCAACCCATTTGTTTTTAGGGTCAACCCATTTAACCCATTTAAAACATCATCACTTAAAACATCAAATATCACAAGATATACATAAAACGTAAAATTGAAACTGCATATAACAGTGGAAATGCATTATGATATAGTCATATAACATTAATGTAAACTGACCATATAAAACTGAATCAAATAACAATATAACACTAAAAATGCACTAAGATAACAAGAATATCATGAAATATCATACATAAAGTTGGGTGAAAGTGCATGAATATAACTTTGAAACTGCAGATTGTGATAGAACTGCACTAAATAATACCAATATAACACTGCGACCAACTAACACTGCGGTATATCAGTGCATCAAATATAAAAACCAAAAATAAAAAACAAAGATGTAGACTAAAAAAATGGCCTTCAAAATTACTGAAACTGAATCATGCACATACAATACACTTCTTCACAGTCATCTAGAAATACCTGCACATACAAATAAAAGGTTTCAGTATATAAACATGAACCAACAAGAGTATATAATCACATTACAGGGAAAAACAAGTTTTAGCTTTTGAAAGCTTGGCATATTTATACAATATAAACTGTCATATTTATACTTCAGTATACATCTAAAAGCTTGACATATTCAAATTCAGATACATACTCAAAACTTCCAAGATCAGATATATCTGTATAAGTTGTAACAAAGTCTACACTATGTACGGAATTGGAAAAGTTACTTTATACTTTTTGCTACTGTGTTTTCCAATGAAGTTTAATTTCATAACTATAATTGAAAATGAGAAATTACATTGAGGAATTAGTATTTTATCCTATTTCATAAAGTCTAATAATTATAACAAAATTAGTCCACATAAATTATTGATGATTTAGTAATATGGTCATGATATGTTATAAATACTATAAATGAATGTACTTTGTTATGCTGATTAAGATATTATGAGCAAGGTTGGCCTTTACTGCATACATAGTGAATGGATGTGGCTTTTGATATTTGGTTTATAAAGGACTGTTTCTGGTTTTTTTTTTAAAGTTTTTTTTAAATTTTGTAATAACTGTTAATAAAGATTGAAAAAAAATAAAGGACAGACTAAAAACTCAAACTTTTCAAGAGACAACAAATTTTCTGGTGTAACTCAAAATGTGAGGGCAGCATATAGATTCCAAATGTCTAAAAGTATTTTAAGAGTCATCAGAAGTAAAAATAAAAATTTAACGGTGGATTAAAAATTTATGTAGTTAATAGTTGTATGTGATTGTCAAATGTTGTAATTGTGTAAGCATATGCTGTGAAATTTGTGAGAAAGAAAGGTCATACCGAAAAAGTGACATATACTAACTTGATAAAAAAGAAGTCATACCGAAGAAGTGACAGCATGAACATTTTGAGTAGTACCATAAGTGTAATTATTGAAGCATTTTTCCTCAGCTCATCTGCCTGAATCAAGTAATGAGTAACAGCCATAAATAGTTACACGATTAACTTTTCAATTCCATAATCTAAATGTATACAAAATTAGCAGCATTGCCTGGCTCCTATTTGTGCCACGAGAACAAAATGATAAATAACTAGCTCGTGCCATATTTATTTACCATCAAAACCTTAGTTATGTAAACCATTTGTTTTGTTTCTTTAGGTAAAAATGTATACATTACAGAAGAAACTGTCCTAGGACCTACGCTAAGTACTATTTTCATGATTTGTTGGTTATATTTTGTTAACTGGTCTTGGAAACAATCAGGAACTAGAAAATTACATGAAGGGCTAAAAATGTATATAAAAAAACTGTAAAAGAAAATGAGATTCAGAAAAGTTCAAAATAGTTTGCAGATACTTCATATAAAGATACATATACAATATTTTGAAATATCTCAAAAAATTGGGAACACAAAATGATTCAAAAAGTAGGAGCCATTTTTATTTTTGGACAGTATTATAATTTGGCAAACACTAACATAAGTCTCAAAATTAAAAAGGAACAGTAGTTAATTCTACTTGTCCAAGCCAAAAATAAAATTTTCTTGAATGAAGTTAACATGGTGTTGCAAAAGTAAAGATAGTAGATAAAATAAGTATGACATGAATTAAACATATCAGAACTTAGAGAAAAGGGAAAATTATTTCACTAAATCATGTAAGAAAGTCTTTTATGCAATGTAAGTAAACATAGTAGATTAATAAAGTATAATAGAAAAAAATTAGAGAAATCAATAACTAAAACCTAGGACCAAATGTATATTAGAATTTTTAAAAATGACTCTTTGTATTGAGGAACCATATATACTCTAGCAAAATAACCTATTATGATTCCAAAATTTGATTTTTATTCCCAAAATGTATTCCTGATTTATGTTTGATTTCTATTTGTAAAAATTATTTGCTCTTATGGGACTCTACGATTTTATTTGAGTTGAAACTAGCTTCTCAACTTGTACACAGTAGTTGTTATACATTGGCTTGTACCAGAATTTACCAGAAATTTCTTTCACCAAATCAAAAATGCCATCCATGTGCCAAAAACGAAGTAGAAACAACAGAATTCAAAATAGAATTTAAGACAATAAAAACTAAAAATAAATACCAAAAGTTTCATTAAAAATCAAACCAAACTGGAACAGAAAAGATTGAAATCTAAACTGAACCGAATTGATTCCAGTTAATTCGGCTGGTAATCGATTAAATTGAATTGCAAAAGCAAATAAGAGACAATAGCATTTATGACATAGGCGCAGTTCAAAATGAAATATCTAACAAAATAACGACCAATTCGGGAGATAAGAAAGAAAAAGTATCAAAATGAAGAATCCAAATACCCGAAATAAGTTGATTTGATGTAACAAACAGCAGTGCACTCAAAATGTCCAACAATCATCAATCGGCGAGCTTAACCAGTTCCTGAGAAATGAACCAAACCCAACTCAAATAAGAAAACCATCTTTTAAATTCAGAAATTTACAAATAAAAATTCATACCATTTTGATTGTCAATAGATATTCGTTTTAGGGTTGGAGCTACTTTAAGATCGAATGAATTTCAGAGAAGCGATCGAGAAAATAGACATAGAGCTGGTATATGTTTTGAAAAAATTGGCCGAAAAAATCGCCGTGAAATTACGAGAAGATGTAACAATTAGGGTTTTGAAGGTTTAGCGGGTAATATGGGTCGGTATGCATTTAACGTCAGACTGAATGGGTCTTCACCCAATTAAGAAACAAGAGAAAACGGGTTCGACCCAGCCTTATTTATACTGGGTTATACAGGTTGGGTTAAAGGGTCAATCTGAAATTTGACAGGCCTAACATGGGGGGATGGGGTATGTCGACATGCCTAAGTAAATTTTGAAAATTAATTTTTCTTTAATATGATTTCTATTTTAAAACTTGTCAAAACAATTTCTAAACTTTGTAAACCATTTTGAATATAGTTTAAACTTATAAAAGAAATTTAAAAAGTAATCTTAAAAATATATAATCTATAATATAAAAGTAATATTAAAAACTAAGTATAGAATATATTTTGAGATTTAAAGTTATAAAATTAAAACCAGGAGATAGTTTAAAAACAAGAGATGATATAAAAGATGATAAGAATAGTTTAAGGCTAAAAAATTTAAACCGAGGGAGATGACTTTTAAAAAGTTTTTGGAAAAATATTTAAAATAAATCATTTTGGAAATTTCGTGGATTCCATTCCACTAGAGAAGGTCGTGGGTTCCATCCCACTAAAGAGGTCGCGGGTTCCATCCCACTAGTAAAGCGAGAAGGTGGATTCCATTCCACAATTAAAATTCGAATAAAGATTTTAGTGCTATTATGAAGTTTTAACATAAAACTAGACTCTATTACTTATCTTGATATCTTGAACTCTTGAACTCTTGAAATCTTGAACTCTTGATACTCATGAGTCTTCAGTCTTGATTTCTTCAATCTTGAATTCGTCAGTCTTGAATCTCTATATTGTACAGTCTTTATTCTTAGTACCTGCATATATACCCAGCATATACATATATATCTAGACAAGAATATTAGTATTTATATTTTATAACAAGTCGTAAGGTTGTTGTCATCAAAACCATTATCTTAGGAACTAACAGTAATAACCCGCCTTTTTGATCCCTAGAAGTCGATGCTAATACATCCATGGTATTTACGTGCCGAACATCCAAGTGTCGGAAAGACAGATTATCGGGGAGAAAGAAAAAGAAAAGTAGAGAACAAAATCTAAAAAACGTGACGAGTAATATGTAACACTAAACAAGTCTTTGCAAATAGAAAGAAACTTTAATATACATGCATACATCAGAGTATAGTTATTCTATCGTCAATCCCTGGATAAGTATAACAAACTATCCTTACAACTATGATAACTAAAACAAGAACCAAATCAACAGAAGATAAAATATGTGAATACGCCTTGGAGGATTCAGCTTGTCTCCTGAAGCTCCAAAGTGTCCATTAAAATCTGGGAAATATGCTCGCGGTGACCCAAGCATTATAACAAAAATAACGTCCAGATCTATCTGGTAAAACCAATATGAGAAATACAATAAAATGGAATTATATACTTATCAAAATCCTTTCGAAATAAAGGTATCTCATAAGACCACGTTGCAAATAAACATGGATGAGTTTTTACCTTACGATAACCAAATCATTTTTACTATAAAATCCAGTGATATTATAATAATGTCTAAGGTAAATTAAATATTAATTATGGATGAAATTGTTACATTAATTAAATTCCAGCATAATAGGTTTACAACTAAATCTGTAGGAGCACGTATTGGAGATTATATTTCCATCAATGACTAGACTACTGGGGTACCCTTGGCCACAGTATACCTCTAGAAAAATGTACCGAGGGCCATACATGGACCCATGCCAACACAAAGCTGGCTGCCCCTTTAAAAAGGCATGTCAGATTACATCATTCCCGGGACCAAAGGTCAAAAACAATGTGCACCAACCATGGCCCCACTCTTCGTGTGCATACAAGTTGTTCAGGGTAAGAACAAACCGAATGTACTACTTCAACTATATTTATTTTGGAATTACCCTTAGGATTAGTAGTAAGTAACCCTTGCACTTCAAAGAGATCCATGTTTGATTCCATCATCTTCAAGGTGTATTCAATACGCCATTTGAGTTAGATTGAAGTAGTTTTCGGTTAATTCATACTTATTCGATCCAAGTTTCTTCGAACCGACATTCGTTAGTTTCCAATAAACTTAACTTCAGTTCTTTTGGACATAATCAGACAATACATAAGTACGATGATCACCTCCTAAACGTTTAAGTGGACGGATTTCCTTATCATTTGTCCTAGGAGAGAAAAACAAGATTTATACGCACAGTACAACATCATTAAAGATGACCGTGCCATATAACTCACCGTTTCTCCAAGATATTTCCAGAGTTATATTTTTGGCCAAGATTTGATAGTCAGTTATTTAACTATCAAATAACAAACAATCAAATAGATTTATTCCATTTTGGATCCACTAGGCCTCTATTGATAAATTCTTTACCATTTAAATCTCTTCAAAGTTTTTGAATCAAAATACCTTTACAAAGGATATTTCCAAAAACCTCTTATACTCTTTTCAATACTTGGAAAAAATATTCCTATACTTATCTCATCGGTATAATTAAGTATATTAACAACCATTATATTTTCAATATTTAGAAAATACCCATATACTTATCTCAATGGCATAAGTATATTAACAAAACATAAGGAAGATTTTCTTTTTTCCAAATTTATATTTAAGTGGGTCAAATAAATATTATTTAAAATATTTCTTACTAAAAACCCAACTATTACCCTTCGGCGTTAAGTATGAAAAGAATGTTCCATACCACCATAATTAAGAAGGATTAAATAGTCAAAACAAATCTCATTTCTTTATAGAATTCCCTTTTATAAGCTCATTTCTTATTTTCAAACCCTTTATAAATCTCCAAATAAATTTATTAAACCTCTTTTTCTATAAATCGCTAAATTCTTTATGAAATTCCTTTTATTTAAATAAACTCCTTTTTATAAATCAATTAATTATCTAAAAATACTTTTATTAAACAATTTATTATTTATAAACACCCTTAATAAAACCATTTATAATTTACAAACACCTTTAATAAACAATTTATAAACATCATCAATACGATAATTAATTTACTTTCAATATCATTAATAAAATAATTAATTAACTTTAACATCATTATCTATATAATTAAATAAATTTAAACATCATTAATATAATCAACTGTAAACCATTATTAATATAATCATTAATTAACTTTAAATAACTTTAATAAAATAATAAACTAACTTCAAACATTTATTAATAAAATAATTAAACACTTTAAAAAATATTAGTATAATAAATTAAAGCACTTTAAAACAATTAATATAATAATTAAACACTTTTAAAATTTTTATATAATAAGTAAACACTTTTTAAACAATTTATTAACCTTTCAGATTCAAAAAGAGGCTTAACGACTGCAATGATACTTAGACAACCTACCATTTATTCAATTTGAACTTTCTAAGTTATTTTACTAGTATCTACATAAGCAGACATATATGTAAATTAAACTCGGAATTAGCCATCAATGATTCACACATCCCTTCATCTAATATTAATTAATCCACATATTAATTAACTAGTGTAACGACCCAAAATTTTGGCAATTTGAAATTGGAATATTTAATTGATTTTAAATATTTAAAAGTTGATTTTATAGATTTAATAACTTGAATTTCAAATATAACGATTTATTGGGTAATTTAATTGTTGAATTTAATAATTGAAAATCGTTTAAATAATTTAAATATTGGATTTTATTTGGATAAAAATGATTTAAAGGCTTATTTAATTTCTATTGATAAGAATGAAGATAATAAAATTTTAAATTTAATTTAAAAGTGATTTAGCTACTTTTGAAAATAACTCGCTGTAATTAACATATAAAAATAGCCTTCCGGGGCACAGTCTTGGATTTTGAAAAAACCAGTGTCATTAGGTCCGTAATAATGAATTATATTACACCATCAAATTTTGTAGCGATCAGATGCACCGTTTGGTCGTACGGGATATAAACGCGTTGAAATTAATATTGAAGATTTAGTATAATAATTGGGTTCAAAAAGCTATCTTCTACATACAATCGAATAAGGGCTCGAGATTAGTTCCATTGCATTCGGAATAGCGGTATAACATTGGGAATGCCAGGCAACACGCGCCGATCGGGGTTTGGAATAATATATCTAGATATTTTGGAATTTTAAATATATATATTATCTTCATTCACATCAGTCGTTGTTCCTTCACATCTCAGCCACCCTACCAATGAAACTAGCCACCCTATAATTCGCTCCCTTATTTAAAATGCGACTAACAGAGGCTTCTTCTGAAAAAAATATTGAATTCAAAAATCATTTTCTCAAAATCTACTCAATAAAAAAATATGAAACAAGCTTTAAAAATCATGGTTTGGCAAGAGCATCGATCTGAGATGCTTTTGGATAGGTGCGGCGATAGTGGGAGGAGCTCGACAGTGGAGGCAGTTGGGTTTTGCAACTAGGGTTGGCGATTTGTCGGAGCACGATCGATGGGAGGGTAAACGAAGCCTTGTTTTGAATTCGTGATGGAAAGCAGCACCTCGAGTTGAAGTTTGGAAGGCCGAGTCGCCTGGGTGGAAATTGCATCACTGTGCTACAGTGGTAGGGACGTGGGAGGTTATGTTTCGTCTGGGGGGTCGAGGCAAATTGGAGTGATGTTAGGGATGCGCGGTTTTCGATGGGAAGGAGGTTGGCGGCGTCGATTCAAAGTATTGTTGGTTGGGAAGGGAGATATGGTGCATGGCCATGCATCTGTACATGTATAAACATTGATCGATTGGGGAAGAAAGGTTGAGGGGCATAAGGGTAATTATGTTGAAGTTGCATTAGTTATTTATTTATTATTTAAAATTATGATAACTTATAAATTCCATAACTCCTGCATATGAGGCCCGATTGGAACGAAACCTTTTATGTTGCGCCCATGATGACGAATGTTTCACAACGGAACTTGTTTGGATGAATTTGGAGACTATGGAAATTTGGGCTAAAATCATACGTCGTTCGATTTTAGCGACAACCGAAAATTTCGGTGAGTTACCTTTTTTGGATAACTAGTTTAATTTATAGTGGATAAAAATTGTTGAATGACAGTTTGGATGAATTATTATATTTATTAGTTGGTTTGGATATATTCCATCCATTGGAGCGGATGAGACACTATGTGCCCCACATAATCATGGATGACCCTTTTATTGCAATATCCCGCCTCGAATCGGTGATTATAATTTCGTGATTATATAACATCTGTGGTTGCAGGAAAACAGGTTGGAGAAATCCAACTGAATTCCTCAAAATTGTTGATTTTAATTCCATATGTAGCGATATATGATGTGCTTTGAATAATCTGTTATAGATTATGATGTGGATTGATTTATTGGATGCTACAGCAGAACTGGCCTTAACTTTGGTATTATAAATGCCATAAATAATATTTTTGAATTTAAAATGGGAAATTCAAAGGCGATTTTGGAAATGAAGATATTTATATTGAATTTTGGGATTATTAAAAAAAAGAATTGATTTGGATAAAATAAATGTTTGGATTTTGGATATTTATTTAGCTATTTCATAAAATGGTTTCAAATAGAGAATTTTAAATTGAGGATTATTAAACAATAGATTTTAAATAAGATTCTTAGAAATATGAAATGGAAGTCGAAATCGAGATCTGAATGGTTTGGAAATATAGTTTGGATTACTTAAGAAATAGATTTATAAATGGAATTTTAATTAGAAATCGATTTATAAATGGATTTTAATGATATGAACCTGTTATAAACTGGAAATGAGATTATGAAATTAATAAACAATGTTTTATAAATGAAGTGAAATGATTATCATTTGATAAATTGGAAATATAAATTCACACCGAGAATTTATAATGAGATATGGTAATTGGTTTAGAAAGAAATAGTGGATTCTATATTGGAATTTGGAACAGGTTATGAAATTGGAAACGTAAATAGATTTGTGATGAATCGAGAGAGATTTATAAATATAAAATTGGTTATATTGGAATTTTAAAAATATATTTTTACCAAGAAGTGAAGTTTGTTTTTAGAAATGATTTTTATTTATTAAACTATGTAGTTTGAAAATTGTTATCTTTATTTAAATATTTCGGGAAGTTGGTTGTTTCAAATATTTAATATTAGTGGAAATAAATTTTAATTTTTATAATCAGCTTTGTAAATCGATTAGTTTTATATAAAAATGAAGTGGAAATGAGTCATCGTTGATTATTTAGATAGGCTTTGATATTTTAAATAATTACTTTAAAGTGTTTTAAAAATAATTACTATTCTTTAAAAATACTTATTATTTTACATAGAATTTAAAAGCAAACAATTGGAATTTATTTATAAATACTCTCGAGATTTTAACCAGATTTTATTGAACGGATGTGATTTTATAGGAGAAGTCTTATAATGGGATTTCTGGAAACTTAAGAAATTTCCAAAATAGTTAGAATCGGAAAACTTCAGAAATGACTTGAATATATAAAAGAAGTTATAAATTGAACTTGGAGATATTTCTAATGTAACGACCCGGATTTTTCGTCGTTTGATTTTGAATATTTAAATGGTTTAAATATTGAATTTAGAATTTTAACTGTGTTAATAAGTTTTTAAAACTGCGATTTCAAGCGATTTCGTAAATTGTTGAAATCGTCGATTTATTCGACGCGTTAAAATAGGATTCGAGGAACAGTCTCGGAATTCGACGAAACCAGTTTCATTGGATCCATAATAGTGTATTATTATCGATTTCGTAGTGTTTGGAGTTATCGTTTGATCGTATGGGGTTGAAACGCGCTGAAATTAATATCAAAAATTCAATATAATAATTGGGTCCAAAAAGCTATCTTCTCCATACGATCGAATTAGGACTTGAAACCTTTTCCATTGCGTTCAAAATAGGGGTATACATTATAAAGGCCTAGCGGCACGCCTCGATAGGAGATCGGGATTTAAAGTTGCTAAACGAAGATATTTTGTAATTAAATAATATTATAATTTTCATTCGTACTCAAGAAGCTTTGCCACAGTAAATCGCGTCTATTTTCTTCCTGCTTCTTAATACCCCGTATACCCTTTCTTCTTCAGGAATTCAAATCGAAATAAACGATAAAAAATCTCTTCGTTCCAAAATCGAATTCATGAAATCGAATAATAATAATAAAATATATCAGAGTTCGCACTCACCTGCTACCTCCTGCCCAGCCTCTCTTGCTCTTCGTGGTTTGCAGCAGTTCGTTCAAGGAAGGCCGTGGCTTAATTCGAGGCCGTGAGGCGACCTTGAGATCGTTTGGAGGAGGGGCGACGTTTGGTTAGGGACCGCGACAAGGTGAGTGCATGCGATACTAGGCCGAGCGACAAAGGGGATGGGCGACTAGGGTTTGATCCGCGTCGAAGATGGTATTAGCTGAAGTTGAGTAGTGATTTAGAAGGGGAGGGACGACTGTGATATGAAGTCGCTGTATAGTCTGGTGCAGATCTTGGTTGGTGGGAGGGAGGCGGAACGATTTTTTTGGTGGGATTCGGTCGCGTCTTGGGTGCTGTGGTCTTGGTCTTTGGTTGTAGTGCAGTTTAGATGTCACGGTGATAGGGGTGGGTTCGAGCATGCTGTGTTAGGGACGAGTGAGAATTAAGGCAATTAGAAAATTTAAATCGTAATTAGATTTATTAATTACAAATTTGAAATTGTTAACTTATATAATTCGTAAGTTTTTTGTGCGAGGTTCAAATTTACAAACACAAGTTATGTGGGATCATAGCGACAAACATTTCGAAAGGGAAATAAAATTTGGAAATTGGAACGATTAACAGAGTCGGAAATCAAGGTGAGTAAAATCTCACTCATTTGGATTGCTAGTTATAATTTAAAAATGTTAAATTTAAATTATTGGTTGGTTGGATGAATTTATATATATTTATCAATTTGGATGTTATATACGTGTGTGTATATATATATATTAGTAGTTGGATATATTTCCCACCTATTGGAGCGGATGAGATCCTATGCGCCCCGCATAATAGCGGATGACCCTATATACCGCGATATCTCCCTCGAAGTAGGATTGATATTTTATGTTGTATTAACATCTGTGGATGCAGGGAAACAGGTTGGAGGGATCCAACTGGATTCCTCAAATTTATATTGATTGTTTTCATATATAATAATATATGATTTGTTAGAATAATCTATTATATATTATTTTTGTGATGTGAATTATTGGATGCTATAGCAGCACTGGCCTAACTTTGGTATTTTAAATACCATAAGTATTATTTTTGGAATTTTAAAGGATTTAAAAGGATATTTTGAATGAAAAAATATTTGTATTGAAATTTGGATTATTTTTTTAAGAAATTGATTTGGATAAAACAATAATTGATTTGGTTTGTATTTAACTATTCGTTAAAAAATATTTTAAATAGAGATTTTTAAAAATAATTTATATAAAGGATTTTTAAACGATGGATTTTTAAACGATATTTCTGGAAAAATGAAAAGGAGTTGAAATCGATATTAAAAATAGATTGGTAGAAATGAATAGAATTTATGAGGAATTAAATTTATAAAATGGATTTTATAAATGAGATTATTTTTATAAAATGTGAAACCCAAAGAAGTTATAAATTAATAAATGATGTTTATAAAATAAAGGAAATCGGTAACAGATGAAAATTTGGGAATATAAAATTCATAGAGTGAATTTATATCGAGATATAAAAAATAAATCCTGGAAAAAAATAGTGAATTCTATTTTTTAAAAGTGAGGATGGTTAGAAAATCGGAATGGGATCGATGTGTGGTAAATCGAGAGGATTTATAAGCTGAATTGGTTATTGGAATTAAAAAAAATATTTTATTAAGAAATTAAGTTTTTGATTAAAAAAAAGGGAAAATTCTATTTATTTAATTATGTAATTTTAAACTAACAGTATTGGAATTTTTTAGGAAGTGGGTTATTCAAATATAATTTTTTATTGAAATAAGTTCTAACTTTTATAACAAGCTTTGTGAATCGTTAGGTTTTAATTATAGATAGATTGTAGAGGAGTTATTAATATTTTATTTAAAAAGCATTTGATATTTCAAATAATTAATTGAACATGTTTCAAAAAATAAATTATTATTCTTTAGAATACTTATTTTATAAATATATAGTCTTGAACGATTTAAATTATTTATTTATTTATTTATAAACTCTCTCGAGATGTGAAAATAGATATGATTTAGAAGTTGTAAATGGATAGACGAAATCATAAGTGAGTGTAATGGACCTTGGAAAAAGGTAAAAAGGAATTAATATAAATTTTGAAATGTAGGAGATATGATAAGAAAAAACTCCTAAGTATTGATATTAGAAATGATTTCGGAAAAATGGATTTTTATATTTTCC
Source organism: Allium fistulosum (assembly GCA_030737815.1). Lineage (NCBI taxonomy): Eukaryota > Viridiplantae > Streptophyta > Magnoliopsida > Asparagales > Amaryllidaceae > Allium > Allium fistulosum. The sequence continues at coordinate 700,229,878 of CM060904.1, forward strand.
TAAGTGAGGGAAATGAAAGTTTTTGTAAATATTAGAAACAAAGGATTTATATCGAGATATTTTCTAAGTAATGGATTATAAATCGAAGTTGGAAATATTTCACTAAGTGTTGAAGTGAGGTACGGTTGGAAATATTCTATTATGGAAACAAGTATTCGGAAAATGTTTTAAATATTGATAAATTTGAAAGAGAATTAAATATATATCTTTGTAAAGATATTTTGGAATGAAAGTTTTTTTTAGAATTATAAATAATGGCCTAGTGACTGCTTATGGATGTTTTATTGATAGTTAAATAACCGACTATCAATATTAGCCAATTTCATTAATCGTTTCGAAGAGACTGAGATCAGATTTAATTATCCGAAAACCACTTCGATCCGATTTGAACGTTGCGAATGGATATCGTGAAGATAGTGAAGACGGTGATTCGGTTTGTCCAGACCCAGGACAACTTGTATGGACGAATGCTATCAGAACATCGTCATTGGAGGACGATGAGCATTCTAAGTAGAATTATTCTTGAAAGGTAATCGTTAGCCTCAAGCCTCATCAACCAGGAATGACTAAAACAGGGGAGATGCAGCAAGACTAAGTGGGTCGCACCCAATTAGGGTATGTTATCACTTTTCTAGATATCCTCGGAAATATATATAAATTATGGATATGGTTGTGCATGAAAAAGGGAGCGCTCGATTTTTTTGAAGGGTGGGAACACCCAAGGTGATAACATATTCGGTCTATCCAAGTTAGGGGTCGGCCAGTCTTGTGTAGCAGGGGATCCCGGCGAGGTCCTCGATACATTTTTCTAGAGGTGTACTGTGATGGGTGGTACCCCAGTAGCCCAGTCATTATGTGGGATCCAGTCTCCACTACGAGCCTTTACGGTTTTGTTTGTAGACCATAGTATGTTGGAATTTAATTAATGTAACAATTTCGGCTATTTGAATAAGTATTTGTATTTAGACACTATTATAATATCACTGGATTTTCTATAAAATGTTTTGGTTAACGTATAGGAAAATCCCGTCGTGTTTATGTGTTACGCGGTCTTACGAGATACCTTTGTTTTTCAAAGGATTTTGATAACTTTAATAATTCAAATTGAGTGTGTTTTCTCACGCTGGTTTTCCAGACTGACTCGGGTGTTATTTTATTATAATGCTTGGGTCAGACCGAGTTTTACAGTTTCAGGTTTAAATTCTATGGAGCTCAGGAGACGAGCTGGAGGAGTTCAGACGTATATCACGTACTTGGTTACATCCGCTATGTGTGAGTTATGTATATCAGGACAGGTGATTATAACTGTCTAGATTGATGTATTGATTTTTGTACTCTGATGATTATAAGTATAAACAGTTATAGATTCTTTTTGTATAAAATTCTGTTATTATATATTATATTTTGTTCCGCTGCGTTTGTGAGATTCTGTGTTTGTTGTTCTATTTTCTTCTACCTTTTTCTTCTTCACCCTAAAGATTCGTATTTTCCATTCAATTTGAATTGAACTGAAGTGAATTATGGTCGACTCAAGGGGTATGGATTTGCGGGACTTTACATCTAAGTACTGATACGGTTTGAAATATCCTGTTGTGGATATAAGTATTCAAAATTGTTTTCAAATAATGAAATATTGAAAGAGATTTGAATATATATATATATTTGTAATGATATTTTGAAATAAATGTTTGAAAGATTTATAATATGGACCTAGTGACTGCTTATGTGTGTAATTTGACAGTTAAATAACCGACTATCAAATCTAGCCAAATTCATTGATCGTTTCGAAGAGACTGGATCAGATTTGATTATCCGAAACCCACTTCGATCCGATTTGAGCGTTACGAATTGTGAAATCTTGAGGATAATGAAGGCATTGATCTTTGAAGAATTAGTTTGTTCAGACCTAGAACAACTTGTATGAATGAATGCTATTATTGCATTGTTTCTTGGAAGGCAGTGTTAGCATCCCAAGTGGGATTGCTATTCAAAATGGTAAACGTAGCCTCAAGCATCATCAACCGAGAATGATTGAAAATCAGGAGAGATGCAGCAAGGCTAAGTGGGTCGCACCCATTAGGGTATGTTGTCACCTTTCTAGATACCCTACGTTTACATATTTATGGATTGGTTGTGCATGAGATCTCAGTAAAAAGGTTGGGAACAACTGCGGTGATGACATATTCAGTACTATCCAGTAAGGGGTAGGCCGGTCCTATGTTGGCAGGGATCGATAGGTTCGATCTCGGTACATTTTCTAGAGGTGTATAGTGGTGGGCGGTACCCCATTGCCCAGTAATATTATGGAACCCATTCTCCAATAAGCGTCGTACGGTTTTGATTGTGCCCAACTATGTTGAAATGTGAGATGCAAGCATTTCAGCTTTTTTCATATTTTACTTTGAACCCTTAGACATTATTATAATATCACTGGATTTTCTATAAAAGCATTTTGGTTATCGTAAGGTAATAACCCGTCGTGTTTATGTGCAGCGTGGTCTTACGAGATACCTTTGATTTCAAAGTTATATATGACTTTATATCCAGTTGGTTGTGTTTTCTCACGCTGGTTTTCCAGACTGACCCGTGTGTTATTTTGTTATAATGCTCGAGTCAGACCAAGTATATTACAGATTAGTTTGGATGCTTGGAGCTTCAAGAGACAAGTTGGAGGCCCAGAGACGTATTCGCGTAGATGGTTACTTTTCCGCTGTAATCGTTGGTGTGTTATTAGCAATTGTGAGGACAGACTATTATAACTTTCCAGACTAAAATAGGTTAGTTTACTCTGATTGATGTTTGTATATATAACTATTACAGTTTTGTTTTTGTGTAAAGATTTATGTTATATTATAGATTTTTCGTTCCGCTGTGAGATTCTATTTTGTTTAGTTTTCTTTTTATCTTCTTTCTTCTTCTTTACCCTAACAATCGGGTTTCTCGGCATTCGATTTCTCGGCATGTAATACAGTAGACGTATTAGTGTCGATTTTCGAGGGTCGAAAATCCCAATCGTTACATTTGGTATCAGAGCTGAAGGTTAAGCGAGAACGTTGGCTTTGGTGGGGTAACTCATTAGAGATATGGCCAGTAGCACCCTAGAATGAGTTTTAGTGTGTGTGTGTATATGAGTGCGTATTTGTTAGTGATATAAAATTGTTTTATATTGTGTTGGTTGGTCAGTTGAGTGGCTTATGGATTCTAGTCAGTACGAATAATTAACGTTATTGATAGGGATCACTAAACACTTGAACAGAGAAACTCTACATGATATTGTTTTGAAATTGGGTAAATGAAATAATTATACCTGGATTATATTTTATATAATACAAAGGAATAATTTTTCAGAAATTATTATTATATAGTGTGCTTGGATGTTAGAGAATAATAATATTTGATTATCATTTGTTGTTATTGTGTTCTAATAAAGTGGTTGATATTTTAATGTATGCAAGATTAACAACAGAGAAATGTTTTTATATAACCAAATGGAATTATAGTTTATAAATGTGGTTTATAAATTAAAAGGAAATTTCAAAAGTATATTTTAAATATGATTTATAAAAAGGATTTAAAAGCTAGGAATTTGGGAATTTAATTTCCGTTGGTTTTGGCAATTGTCTTTCAAAGTTTTGGAAAATAATAATAGTATTGTTTGAAAATATTTTTGAATAGAAATATTTAAAAGGATTTTAAAAGGAATAGAAAGCACTGAACTCACTTCGGTCGCTGGAAAATAATTTCGGTGATGACTACAGCATCATCGATATTCATTTTCGAGTTTCTAAGAGAGGAATCACTACCATCAGAATTTTGTTTTGGTAAAACTGGTTTGATTTCAAAAATTCAAAAGAATGATTTGATATACCAATGGAATTTTGTGTATATATGTGTATATGATTTCAAAACTTATATGGAATATTTAAGAACAAGGTGTGTAAACTTTGGAATTTTCATTTAAATGTTTTATGAGAATATGAGAAAAATAAGTTGATGATTTATAAATTTTGGGAATTTGTGAAACTAAGCTTTCAATTTTTTGCATGTAAATGTTAAGGAAAGTAAATTTGGAATTGAACTTAACTCAAATTAAGTATAAAATGAATTATGGAAAGAAATTTAGCCTAAGTTAGGTTAAATAAAATAATTTTTGGAAATGAATTAAGGAATGAACTAATTGAATAAATTAGTGAGTGAATATGATTTTGGAATATGGTTGAAATTTAAACAAATGGATTGAGTCAAAAGGAATTGAAATTAGATTCGATTTAGAAATGATATAGACTTAAGTTGTGAAGTGGCAATAACCATAAGAAGTTTGTATAAAATGTTTATAAACTTAAGGAAGTTTTATGAAATGATTCATAAATGAAATTAATATGGAGTGAAGGTTGTTAAACATGAAATTTGATAAAATGATCCCTAAGAGATATTGGTATTGAAAAAAATATACTAAGTAATATGTGCATGATGATAATTGAATGTAGATCAATTGAATGTGGATAAAATTAATGAGAACGGGATAAAGGTGAATAAAATAAATTGGGTACAGCTAAGAGATCAACCAAAATAAATACGTAAGTTGTATGTATGTTAATCATATCGCATAACAGTTTGATCCAGATTTGAGCATAGGATTTCGACATGATTTATATCGATCCGAGTTAGGATTTTTCACTCGATTCTCGACAGCGAACACTGGATATGGATTTTTGGCTGACTCTGGGATTCTCTATCATTGTATATGGCTATGCAAGGAGAATGGCGATTTCTAATCAAGGAACCTGATCCAAGTCTGCACTAGAGTGATCGTGTGAGCAATACTAGTTCGGAAGTGAAATTATGTGATCGAGCGAGCGATCAGATTGGATATTGCGTACGGATGATATATGTACATCGTACGAGCTTAAGTAAAACAAATATTGAGAATTGGAAAGATACAAAATAAAATAATTTTGAAATTATATTTTTGGATATCACTGGTATATAAGATGCAGGTATTTAAAAGCAAGAGCTAAATTGATGTCTTTGATATCATAAGAAAATTGGTTGCCCAACAAAAAGGTACATGTTTATATCCTTGATTGATTTGATGGTTTATGATTGAGTCACTTGGCTTTTGTTTTCTTTGGGCCCATAGTGGCAATTTATGGTTGTTCTGATCGAGCCGTGCAAATGAGATGTTGGCAATACTTTCTGTAAATTAGGGCATTAGAAATTTTTTGAGGAATATTTGAAATTTTTTTAATAACTAATATTTGATTTTGAGTTATAACCTGAAATGATTGGATGGATAATATTAATTGGAATTTATGAATGAATTTGGAAACTTAGCAAAAGTAATAACAGTGTTTCAACAAATTAGTTTTGGAAATTTAAAGGTTTAAAAGATTTGGTAAGTTATTTCAACTAATTGGTTATAAATAAAAGTAACAGTTTGGGCATTTTACCTACCTTGGCAATTTCGGGGACGAAATTCTTTTAAGGGGGGAGGAATGTAACGACCCAGAATTATAGTGATTTGAAATTGGAATGTTTAATTTATTTTAAATATGGAAAAGTTAATTTTATGAATTAAATAGCTTGAATTTCAAAAATAGTGATTTATTGGATAATTTAATTGCTAAATTTAATAATTGAAATTGGTTAAATAATGGAATCTTGAGTTTTAAGTTAGATAAAAATAGTTTAAAAGCTTATTTAATCACTAATTAACAAGAATGAGGATAATAAAACTTTTAAATTGGATTTAAAAATGATTTTTTTCGATTTTGAAAATAACTCGTTTAAATTAACATATAACAATAGCCTTCCGGGGCTCAGTCTCGGATTTCGACGAAACCATTGTCATTAGGTCCGTAATAATGAATTATATTACACCATCAAATTTCGTAGCGATCAGATGCACCATTTGGTCGTACGGGATAGAAACGCGTTGAATTTAATATCGAAAAATTAATATAATAATTGGGTTCAAAAAAGCTATCTTCTGCATATGATCAAATTAGGTCTCGAAACTTGTTCCATTACGTTCGGAATAAGGGTATAACACTAAGAATGCTAGGCGGCATGCCTCGATCGGGGTTCAGGATTAAACATCTAGATATTTTGAATGGGATAATAATATATTTATATTTGGATTTGACCACAGCCTCCTTCCTCCGCATCAGCCACCCTACCCTGAACGTTCAACCACCCTACCTCTACGTTATCTCCCATCTCTCCCACCCTTATTTAAGCAGAGCAATAGAAGTGAAAAAAAAAGAAACTTCAAAATTTAATTTCTCCAATTCTACTCGATTAAAAAAATCTGAGACAAGCTTTAAAAATCGTGATTCGAGAAGAGCTTTAATTTGATATGCCGTTTGTTGGGTGCAATGTTTATCTGTCATTCGACAGTGTGGAGTCGTGGAGGCTAGGTGATGCAAGCCAAGTACTAAGTCGTAACCGACTTAAGGAAATAGGTCTAAATAGTGACCGACTTAACATGATGGAAGATTTAAGTCGTGACCGACTTAACAAAGTTAAAGGCCTAAGTCGTGGCCGACTCAATAAAGCTAAGGACATAAGTCGTGACCGACTTAGGGAAGGTGAAGGCATAAGTCGTGACCGACTTAAGAAAGGAGCAGGTTTGAGTCGTAAACGAGCTAACGAGATACTGGAACGACCTAACATGTTTTTAGGTCGTGTACGACCTAACGAGTTGGAAGATAGGTCGCTGGAACGACTTACCGAGTTAACTTGTGTACGACCTAACGAGATAAGAAATAGGTCGCTGGGACGAGTTAACAAGAATGATATGGGAGGAGCAGTTGAGAATGCACAAAGGATAAGTCGGATACGACTTAAGGAATCTGATAAGTCGGCACCGAGTTACGACTCAGTTAAGTCGTCCCATCTTATGTCGCAGAAGCCTAAAGCCGAAGATCCTTATGCCGAGTTAATCTGAACCGCTGTTTCTTAAGTCGCTACTATTGATGAGTCGTGAGAAGATGTTAAGTCGGCAACGACTTAAGTGAATAATTTTCTGTTGTATTTTCTATTTGTTAAATCGTAGGTCGCAGAGTTGTCTTTCTGTGTTGTAACTTGTAAGTCGTGTGAGTCGTAAGTCGGAAGGTGTGATGAGTCGTAAGTCGGAAAAGTGATGAGTCGGAGCCGACTTAAGAGTTGTATAGAATTTTGTTTTGTTTAGTAACTTCTATAAATAGGCCGGTGGTGCCATTTGTAATGGTTGTTGATTTTTGAATAAAATTCTTGTTTGATTGCTTTGTGCTTTCATTTAAATTGGTAGTTGAGTGTAATCTCCTATCTCCTCTTTCGGAATTCAAGTGCGCTTGAATCAACGATCGTAGAAGCCGATTCACGGAATCTAGTGCGCTAGATCAACGTGCAAGAATCGTAGATCTTTAAACACGGTATAGTGCACTATCAACGTGTTTGAGATAGCTCGAATTCGGTATCTTCGGATCAACGAATTTGGCAATTCGGTATCTTTCTCACCATCGATCGCTACTTTCATCGATCTACATTGTTTTGATTAATCCGCTGCGTCAGTTTTTGGTATCAGAGCTTTGTTCTAGCCAATCATAGCTAGATCGAGACTTGGAGCCTAATCATTTTGAAATTGAAGTGATAGCCGAGCTTGAAGTGAGAAGCCGAGCTAAGAAGAGGGTAGATCGAACATCATTTCATTGTCTAGCCGAGAATTTGTTCATCGTGTTCATCGCGATTTGCAACAAAGTGGAAGTTTTCGATCCGTTTCATTTTGGATCTAAGTTCGAATTGTGTTTGAAACTTGAAGTGTGAATTTTGTTTGAAGAGTTTGTGAAGTATTCAATCATGCCGCCGAGAAGAGCTAACCGTTATCAAAATGTTGAAGATTTGTATAAGCGGGAAGATGCCGAGCAAATGGAGCAACGTATAAGTGACAAATTCAATGAGAAGTTGGATGAAGGCATTGGGAGGTTAGAGAAGCTTATGACAGAGATGAATCAAAACCGGAGAAGGGTTTCACCTGAATCTAACCATGAGAGAAGTAGAGTTTCACCACATTCCAATCAAGGGAGAAGTAATGAGAATGATCATAGAAGTGTGAGCCGAGACAGTTATAGAAATGTTGATGACCGAGATCGTGTTCAGAGGAATGTAGATAGAAGGGATGGTGGTAGACGTGAAGGAAGTAGAGATGTTGGTGGTCAGAATCGACATCGATATGCATCTGATTTTGAAGAGGAATATGATGGTGGTAGTATTCAAGGACGAGGTCAGGGAAGAAACTATTCAGAGTATGATCACAAGTGGGAATCGGGGATGAAGACTGAAATTCCAGAATTCAAGGGTGGTATGCAAGCTGAAGAGTTTTTGGATTGGATGGCTAATGTTGAGGAGATTTTTGATTTCAAAGAAGTTCCAGAACATCGTAGAGTGAATTTAGTTGCTACAAGGTTGAGGGGTAGAGCTTTGGCATGGTGGCAGCAAACTAAACTTACACATGAACGAATGGGGAAATCAAAAGTTGAATCTTGGGAGAAGATGAAGAAATTGATGAAAGCAACGTTCTTACCTTACAATTATCAGTCACTGATGTATCAACGTTTGCAGAATTTGAGGCAGGGCACGAAGGCTGTTAATGATTATGCGGATGAGTTTTACCAACTTATTGCAAGAAATGATATTATGGAAACAGAAGAGCAGCTGACATCTAGATTCATTGGGGGATTGAGAATGCAGATTCAGGATATGGTTAATATGTTCGATCCAAGATCTGTGGCAGAAGCACATCAAAAGGCGCTGGCTTGGGAGAAACAGGGACGACGAGGAGGTGGTGTGTTTACTAATTCCAACAATCAAATGAAGGGTGTAAGTGGGTGTTCTAATGTTTCTAAACCTATCAGTAAACCAGTGGTGAAGGAGGCTGAGAAGGTGAAAGTTAACAATGGTTTCAAATGTTACAATTGTCAGGAATTGGGTCATAAAAGCAATGAGTGTCCAAAGCCAAAGAAGAGAACCATGATTGTGGAAGTTGAAGATGAGGATGTTGATGGAGATTATTCTAGTCCCGTTGAGGAGGATGAACAGGATATTGCGTCAGGAGATGAAGGTTGTAATCTAATGCTGAGGAGATCGTGTTTGACACTGAAGCAGGAAGAAGCTAGTTGGTTGAGGAGTAATATCTTTCAGTCGACATGTACTATACTGGGGAAGGTGTGTAAATTTGTGATTGACGCAGGAAGCTGTGACAATATTGTTTCAACCGAGGCTGCGACAAAGTTGAAGTTGAAGACAGAAAAACATTCGAATCCATATAAGTTAGCATGGTTGAGAAAAGGAGGAGAAGTGAAAGTGGATAGACGAGTTCGTGTTCCATTCTCTATTGGGAAGAAATACAAAGACGAGATCTGGTGTGATGTGGTAGAGATGGATGTTTGTCATTTACTTTTGGGAAGACCATGGCAGTATGATCGAGCAGTACAGCATGACGGTCGGACCAATAGTTACAGTTTTATGTTTGAAGGCACGAAGATTATCTTAGTTCCAAAGAAAAGACAACAAGGAGAAAGTAAGTCAGAAGAGATTGAAGAGCTAAAAACTTTATTATCTTTGAAGGAGTTTGTTAAGGAGGTTGAGGAAGAACCGGAAGTGTTCTTGTTGATTGGGCGAGAGAGCAGTGAAGAGGTTGAAATTCCAGAGGAAGCGAAGCCAGTTTTGTAGGAGTTTGAAGATGTATTTCCAGATGAGTTACCGAAGGAGTTACCGCCACTAAGAGACATTCAACATCAAATCGATCTTGTTCCAGGAGCAGTGTTGCCACATAGACCACATTATCGAATGAGTCCGAAGGAACATGAAGAGTTGCGAAGGCAGGTAGAGGAATTGCTTGAACAGGGGCGTGTGCAGGAGAGTTTAAGTCCTTGTGCTGTACCAGCTTTATTGTTACCCAAAAAGGATGGAACGTGGAGGATGTGCACAGATAGTAGAGCATTGAATAAGATCACAGTCAGATACAGATTTCCGATGCCGAGACTTGATGATTTATTGGATCAGATCAGTGGGTCCGTAATCTTTTCTAAGATTGACTTGAAGAGCGGTTATCATCAGATTCGCATTAGACCAGGGGACGAATGGAAGACAACATTCAAGACAAGGGAAGGATTGTATGAATGGCTGGTAATGCCGTTTGGTCTATCGAATGCACCGAGTACATTCATGAGGGTGATGAACCAGACTTTCAGGCCATACATTGGGAAATTTGTTGTGGTTTACTTTAATGATATTCTGATCTACAGTGCTAGTACAGAAGAACATGTTCAGCATTTGAAGAAAGTGTTAATTATTCTTCGTGAAGAACAATTCTATGCTGCTACAAAGAAGTGTGTTTTTATGGCGAGGAGTGTTTTATTTCTGGGGTATGTTGTGTCGGAAGAAGGAATACAGGTTGACCAAAGTAAAGTCGAAGCTATTAGAGATTGGCCACAGCCCAAGACGATAACGGAAGTTCGTAGTTTTCATGGGTTGGCTTCGTTCTATCGAAGGTTCATTCCACACTTTAGTAGTGTGATGGCACCTGTTACAGATTGTATGAAGGGTAAACAGTTTTCATGGTCGGAGGAAGCAGGGGATGCTTTTGAGAAGATCAAGGAGTTGCTGACGTCTGCACCAATTCTAGTATTACCAGATTTTCAGTTGTTGTTTGAGCTACACACTGATGCATCAAAGGTTGGGATTGGAGGGGTGTTGAGTCAGAAGGGGCGTCCGATTGCATATTTCAGTGAGAAGTTGTCAGGAGCAAAGATGAGATACAGTACATATGATGTGGAATTTTATGCTGTTGTGCAAGCTATTAAACACTGGAGACATTATCTATTTCAGAAAGAGTTTGTTCTGTATACTGATCATGAAGCGTTGAAGCATTTACAAGGGCAAGACAAGATTTCAGCAAGACATGCATCGTGGATTGCATATCTGCAACAGTTTACTTTTGTTGTTAAACACAAGTCGGGAGTGACGAATCGTGTGGCTGATGCGTAGAAGGAATCATTTGCTAACAACAATGAAGGTTGAAGTGACAGGGTTTGATATGTTGCCGGAATTATTTGTTGAAGATCCTTACTTTATGAAGTTTGTTGATAAAGTCAAGAATGGGGAGACGGATGAGTTCGTGATGATAGACGGTTTTCTGTTCAAAGGAAATCGATTGTGCATACCTGATTGTAGTTTGAGAATGAAGATTGTAAAGGAGCTACATGAAGAAGGACATGTTGGGAGAGACCGTACATTATAGTTGATTTCACAGTCTTACTTTTGGCCATCGATGAGGAAAGAAGTGGAGAGGTTTGTGGAGCGTTGTCATATTTGTCAGGTTTCGAAAGGAACTGCGACTAATGCTGGTTTATATATGCCATTACCTGTACCAACTAAACCATGGATTGATGTGAGTATGGACTTTGTTTTGGGATTACCAAGAACTCAGAGGGGGAATGATTCGATATATGTTGTAGTTGATCGATTTTCAAAAATGGCACATTTTATTGCTTGTAAGAAGACGGCGGATGCTGTTCATGTTGCTCAGTTGTTTTTCAAGGAGATATATTGACTTCATGGATTGCCAGAATCTATTGTGTCGGATAGGGATACTCGTTTTCTGAGTCATTTTTGGCTAAGTTTGTGGAAGATGGTGGGAACGAAGTTGAATTTTAGCAGCGCTTACCATCCACAAACTGATGGACAAACGGAGGTGGTTAATAGATCGTTGGGGAACTTGTTGAGATGTCTTGTGCAGGACAATCTGAAAAGTTGGGACATGAAGTTATGTCAAGCAGAGTTTGCTCATAATCATGCGGTGAATCGTAGCACAGGTTTCAGTCCATTTCAGATAGTATATTCAAGCTTACCGAAGGGACCGTTGGATTTAACGGTAGTGCCACAATCAAAGAAGACAGTTAAGAAAGCTGCTGATTTTGTTGATGGATTGGCGGAATGTCATAAAATCGTTCAGGAACGATTGGAGAAAGCAAATGAGAAAACGTTCTGCAGATTTAAAACGAAGGAGTGTTGAATTTCATGAAAGGGATATGGTATATGCTGTGTTAACAAAGGATCGTTTTCCAGTGGGTGCGTATAACAAGTTGAAAGCCAGAAAAATTGGTCCTGTAGAAATCGTAAAACGGATTAACGAAAATGCTTACAAGTTGAAGCTACCAGAGGATGTGTACACGTCTGACGTATTCAATGTTAAGCATCTAGTACCTCATCATGGGGATGAGTGTGTCATGGAGAAAGAAAGTGCAAATTCGAGGACGAATTTCTCTCAACCAGGGGAGGATGATGCAAGCCAAGTACTAAGTCGTAACCGACTTAAGGAAATAGGTCTAAATAGTGACCGACTTAACATGATGGAAGATTTAAGTCGTGACCGACTTAACAAAGTTAAAGGCCAAAGTCGTGGCCGACTCAATAAAGCTAAGGACATAAGTCGTGACCGACTTAGGGAAGGTGAAGGCATAAGTCGTGACCGACTTAAGAAAGGAGCAGGTTTGAGTCATAAACGAGCTAACGAGATACTGGAACGACCTAACATGTTTTTAGGTCGTGTACGACCTAACGAGTTGGAAGATAGGTCGCTGGAACGACTTACCGAGTTAACTTGTGTACGACCTAACGAGATAAGAAATAGGTCGCTGGGACGAGTTAACAAGAATGATATGGGAGGAGCAGTTGAGAATGCATAAAGGATAAGTCGGATACGACTTAAGGAATCTGATAAGTCGGCACCGAGTTACGACTCAGTTAAGTCGTCCCATCTTATGTCGCAGAAGCCTGAAGCCGAAGATCCTTATGCCGAGTTAATCTGAACCGCTGTTTCTTAAGTCGCTACTATTGATGAGTCGTGAGAAGATGTTAAGTCGGCAACGACTTAAGTGAATAATTTTCTGTTGTATTTTCTATTTGTTAAATCGTAGGTCGCAGAGTTGTCTTTCTATGTTGTAACTCGTAAGTCGTGTGAGTCGTAAGTCGGAAGGTGTGATGAGTCGTAAGTCGGAAAAGTGATGAGTCGGAGCCGACTTAAGAGTTGTACAGAATTTTGTTTTGTTTTGTAACTTCTATAAATAGGCCGGTGGTGCCATTTGTAATGGTTGTTGATTTTTGAATAAAATTCTTGTTTGATTGCTTTGTGCTTTCATTTAAATTGGTAGTTGAGTGTAATCTCCTATCTCCTCTTTCGGAATTCAAGTGCGCTTGAATCAACGATCGTAGAAGCCGATTCACGGAATCTAGTGCGCTAGATCAACGTGCAAGAATCGTAGATCTTTAAACACGGTATAGTGCGCTATCAACGTGTTTGAGATAGCTCGAATTCGGTATCTTCGGATCAACGAATTTGGCAATTCGGTATCTTTCTCACCATCGATCGCTACTTTCATCGATCTACATTGTTTTGATTAATCCGCTGCGTCACTAGGGTTGGATTTTTCGGTGGTTGTGGTCATCGATTCGATGTGCGGAGATTGGGGTTGAGTTCGTTGTCGAGTATCACAGCTTTTAACGAAGCCTGGTGGCGCGTGGTGAAGCGAGGCGATTCGCATCGCTACATTGATCAAGCGCTGGGGTAACGATCACTTTTTGACTGGATGGTTCGACCATGGATTTGTGGGACCTGGGGCGGAGAGGTCGAGGAGTGGAGTTTGCCGTAATCGACATATTTGGATTTCGCTGAGAAACAAGGGAGAATTGGGCCATGGAAGAATCAGCTATTGTGGTTAGGCATGCACTGATACAGGCGTGCACATGAGGTTTTTTTGGGGAAGAAGGTGTTGGTGGTAAACTTGTAAATTTACATAAGTTATTTAATTTTAAATTAATTTTTATTCGATAACTTCTAAAATGCATAACTCTCCCATACGAGGTCTGATCGAGATGAAACCTTTTGCGTTTTGCTCGTGATGATGAAAACTTCGCAATGGAGATGGTTTGGACAAATTTGGAGACTGCTGAATTTTGGGCTAAAATCGGACGTCGTCCGGTTTTAGTTCCAAACTGGAACGCTTCGGCGACAGCAAAGGATAAATGTGAGTAAATCTCACTCATTTTGGATAATCGGTTTTATTTTAAATAGTTAAAGTTATTTATTGGTTGATCAGATGGATTGATAAATTATTATCAGTTGGATGTTATATTATATATAGTAATATGCATATTAGTATTTAGGTATATTTCCCGCCGATTGGAGCGGATGATACACCATGTGCCCCGCATAATAACGGATAACCTTTTTTATTGCGATATCCTGCCTCGAAGCGGTGATATATTTATGTGATTATATGACATCTGTGGTTGCAGGGAAATAGGTTGGAGGGATCTAACCGGATTCCTCAAAAATGTTGATTTTAATTTCATATATAATGGTATATGATGTGTGTGAATAATCTGTTATAGATTATGTTATGATTGGACTTATTGGATGCAATGGTAGCACTGGCCTAAATTTTGGAATTTTAAAATACCATAAATATCATTTTTGAATTTGGAAAGAAATTAAAAGGCGACTTTGGAAGTGAAAAATTTATATTGAATTTTGGATTAATTAAAGAGGAATTGATTTGGATAAAATAAATGATTTGATTTTAAATTTGTACTTAACTATTGTGAAATAATTTAAATAGAGATTTTGAAATAATGTATATAAAATATTTTTCAACAATAAATTTTAAGTGATATTTGTTTAAATGTAAAAGCATTTTGAAAATTGATATTTCAATAGATTTGGAGAATAACGGGAATTTATAAAGGACGATATTTATAAATGGAGTTGTTTAATATGAATCTGTTATTAACAGAGAAAACTGGAAACGAGTTTATGGATTTATAAACAATGTTTATAAATAAAATGGAATGATTATCATTTGATAAATTGGGAATATAAATTCGCAGTGTGAATTTAAAATGAGATATGGAAATCGGTTTCGAAAGAAATAGTGGATTCTATTTTGTAATATGGAAATAGTTATGAAATTGGAAATTAGTATCGTTTCTATTTAAAAGGGTTTTGATGTTTTAAATAATTACTTAAACATGTTTTGAAAATACATTATTATTCTTTTAAAAAAATATTCTTATTATTTTTATGTATAGGATTTAAAGGTAAGTGTTGAAATTTATTTTTAAATCGTCTCGAGATTTGTAAACCATGATTATTTTACGGATGAAATTTGATAAGAGAAATCTTATAAAAGAATTCTGTAAATTTAAGAGAATTTCCGTAATGTTTAGATACAGGAACTTCAAAAATGAATCTGAATTCATAAAAAGAAGTTAAAAATTTTTAGTTGGATTATAAATAAGTATAATCATTTTTGTTGGAAATTGTAAAAAGAATTAATAAAAATTCTGAAGATTTATGAGATAAGTTATGAAATATTTCCTGTATTGATATTAGAAATAATTTGGAAACTATACTTATAATATTTTCCTAAGTATTGAAATGAATGGTTTTAGGAATATTGTAACCACAAAATGATTTTATAGAAATAATTTTTTTTCTAAGTGATGGATTATGAATTGAAATTTGAGATATTTCTAAGTGTTGATATGGTTTGGAAATACCCTGTTATAGGTATAAGAATTTTAAATTGTTTTCAAATATTGGAAAACTAGAAGAAATTTGAATATATATCTTCGTAAAGATATTTGAAATAAATGTTTAAATGATGTACAATATGGGCCTAGTGATTGCTTATGTGTGTAACTTGATAGTTAAATAACCGATTATCAAATCTGGCCAATTTCGTTGATCATTTCGAAGAGACTGGGATCAGATTTAATTATCCGAAAACCACTTCGATCCGATTTGAGCGTTACGAATTGTGAAATCTTGAGAATAACGAAGACTGATTTTTGAAGAGATTGGTTTGTTCAGACCCAGAATAACTTGTATGGATGAATGCTATCATTGCATTGTTGCCTGGAAAGCAGTGTTAGCATTCCAAGTGGGATTGGTATTCAAAAAGGTAAACGTCGCCTCAAGCCTCATCAACCGGGAATGACTGAAAATCAGGGGAGATGCAGCAAGGCTAAGTGGGTCGCACCCATTAGGGTATATTGTCACCTTTCTAGATACCCTACATCTACATATTTATGGATTGGTTGTGCATGAGATCTTGGTAAAAAGATTGGCAACAATTGGGGTGATGACATATTCGGTACTATCCAGTAAGGGGTAGGCCGGTCTGGTGATAGCAGGGATCGATAGGTTTAGAATAACTATAAAAACTTTCTCTGATACCAAATGTAGAGAACCAGAGATTTCGACCCTCGAAATCGACATCAATACGTTCACTGTAAGGCATGCCAAATATTCAATTGCTAGAAATATCGATTGCTAGGGGTAAAGAAGAAGAAGAGATAAAAGAAATAGAAACAACACATAGAATCTCACAAATCGCAGCGGAACAACATATGATAGATAAATACAAAAAGAAACCGTGACTGTTAATATACATACAATCATCAGAGTACAACAGTCAACATAACAATCTTGACAGTTATAATAACTTATCCTCACAAGTACTGAATATACAGTTTAACACACACAGTAGAAAATAACCAAGTACTGTAATACGCTTGAATTCCTCTAGTTCGTCTCCTGAGCTCCATAGCATTCTAACCTGAATCTGCAATACTCGGTCTGTCCCGAGCATTATAATAAAATAACGCCTGAGTCAGTCTGGAAAACCAGCGTGAGAAAAAACACACTCAATTTGAATTTAATTATTTTCAAAAATCCTTTTGAAAAACAAAGGTTTCTCGTAAGACCACGCCACACATAAATACGATGGGTTTTTATCCTATGATAACCAAAACCTTTTATATCAAAATCATCTGATATTATAATAATGTCTATAGAAAATGAACTATAAAATAGCTGAAATACTTGCATCTCACGTTTCAGCATATTGGTATACAACTAAAAACGTACAGTGCTTATTGGAGAATGGATTCCATACAATGACTGGGCACTGGGGTACCGCCCATTACAGTACACCTCTAGAAAAATGTACCGAGATCGAACCTATCGATCCCCGCCAATGCAAGACGGGCCTACCCCTTATAGGATAGTACCGAATATGTCATCACCCTGGTTGTTCCCAACCTTTTTACTGAGATCTCATGCATAACCAATCCATATATATGTAGATGTAGGATTCTAGAAAGGTGACAACATACCCTACTGGGTGCGACCCATATTATAAATATCCTTACAAAGATATATATTCAACCTCTTTCAATATTTGAGAACACTTTCGAATACTTATATCCATAACAGGATATTTTCAATCCATATCAGTACTTAGAAATATTTCCAAATTTCAATTTATAATCCATTACTTAGAAAAATATTTCTATATAATCATTTCGTAGTTAAAATATTTCCAAAACCATTCATTTCAATACTTAGGAAAATATTATAAGTATATTTTCCAAATCATTACTAATATCAATACATAAAATATTTCTCATAACTTATCTCATAAATCTTCAGAATTTTTATTAATTCCTTTTTCATAATTTCCAGCAAAATCGATTATACTTATTTATAATCCAACTAAGACTTTTTAACTTCTTTTATGAATTCAGTTCATTTTCGAAGTTCCTGTATCTAAACATTTTGGAAATTCTATTAAATTTACAGAATTCCTTTATGAGATTTCTCTTATCAAATTTCATCCGTAAAATAAACCCGGTTTACAAATCTCGAGAGGATTTATAAATAAATTTCAAACACTTACCTTTAAATCCTATATATAAAAATAATAAGTATTTTTAAAGAATAATAATTTATTTTCAAAACATATTTAAGTAATTATATAAAACATCAAAAACCCTTTTAAATAGACAACGATAACTAATTTCCAATTCTTTTACATTTCCAATTCATAACTATTTCCGAATTCATAAATAGAATCCACTATTTCTTTCCAAACTGATTTCCATATCTCATTTTAAATTAACACT
The DNA here is from genome assembly GCA_030737815.1 of Allium fistulosum. Lineage (NCBI taxonomy): Eukaryota > Viridiplantae > Streptophyta > Magnoliopsida > Asparagales > Amaryllidaceae > Allium > Allium fistulosum. The sequence continues at coordinate 700,247,887 of CM060904.1, forward strand.
GCGAATTTATATTCCCAATTTATCAAATGATAATCATCCCACTTTATTTATAAACATTGTTTATAAATACATAAACTCCTACCCAGTTTTTCTCTGTTAATAACAAATTCATGTTTAACAACTCCATTTATAAATGTAGTCCTTTATAAATTTCCCTTATTCTACCAATCTATTGAAATATCGATTTTTAGAACCCTTTTACCATTAAACAAATATAACTTAAAATTTATTGTTTAAAAATCTTTTATATACATGATTTCAAAATCTCTATTTAAATTGTTTCACGAAATAGTTAAGTACAAATTTAAAATCAAATCATTTATTTTATCCAAATCAATTCCTCTTTAAATAATCCAAAACTCAATATAAATATTTCACTTCCAAAATCGACTTCTAATTTTTTTCAAATTCAAAAATGATACTTATGGTATTTTAAAATATAAAAATTTAGGCCAGTGCTACCATAGCATCCAATAGATCAAATCATATCATAATCTATCATAGATTATTCAAACACATCATATATCACTATATATGAAATTAAAATCAACATTTTTGAGGAATCCAATTGGATCCCTCTAACCTATGTCCCTGCACCCATAGATGTTATATATCATAAAATAATAATCCCGCTTCGAAATAAAAAGGGTCATCCGCTATTATGCGGGGCGCATAGTGTCTCATCCGCTCTAGTCTGCAGGAATATACCCAAATACTAATATATATATGTAACAACCGAAATTTTTGTAAATTTAATTATCGACAAAATGACGATTTAATCTAGTTGACAATTGATATTGAGTTTTAAGTCGTATTTAAAATTCTTTAATAAAATCGTTAATCGTTGTTTGGGGATTTTAAATCAAATTTGAAATTCTTTTTAGTATTGGAAAAATTCTCTATTATATAAATTGATTAAGTAAAATGGGTAAAATGTTATTGGGCTTTTGTAGGTGAATTTTGTTCATATTTTATTTTGTTATTAGTAGAAATTCTTTTGAAATTGGTTGAAAAAAAGGTTGTGGGCTTTAAAAATCAACTTGGCCCATTTACTTTTGATGCCGTGATGATATCTAACCCGACCCCCTCTCATTTGTCACTCACTCGAACCCTAAACAAAAATAAACAAACGAGAATAATAAATGGCGGCCACGAATTCTTCCCGCGTTCGTTCGTCCCCAAGTTAGGGCATAGGTATCAAAGACAACGGCCGCAAGGGGTTCGAACTTCGCTCGTCTACCCTCGATTGCTACAGCTTCGACTCGTTTCTGGACTTAGTGTAGCATCACTCGAGACTGTTCCAGAGTGTGGCTAAGGTGAGTGGCATTCCACTCACATCTAATTCTTTCCTCGTTTCGTACTGAGGTAGTTCGATTTTGTTTCGTGTTGGCTTTTTGACATGGTTCGATTTTTGTTTATCAACTGTATTGATGATTTTGGATGTGGGTGTAACGATATTGATTTGTTCGACTTTCATCCTTGTTCGATGGATCTGCTGTTCTATGTATTCGATCATCGATAGTTGCTTTATCTTCTCTGTTGATTTTTGAAAATATTACCTCTAACTTTGTTCGATTCTAGCCCCGACCACCTTGGCTTGGAATTGGTGATAAACTTCGGTTTTGATAGAATAGTTTGAATTTTGTTTTGAGTTTTGCTGTTGATTGGTTTCGCCCTTGTTATTTTCGACTTTGACTTCGGGCATTCGATTTTTGTTCTGGCTATTGCCTTTATGTCGACTTCGGCCTTGGTGATTTGAGATGATTGAGTCGCTGTCATTTTTGTTGGCACTGACTTCGTCATGTTGGTATTCTTTTATCTGGTGGTTGTTGACCATATGTACTTCGGCCTCTGGTCATTCGACTTTAGCTATTATTGCATTTTTGCAGTGCTTCATCCTGCACACCGCTACCTGTCTGTAGCCTTTGTGAGTATTATTGCATTTTGATGGTACTGTCCAGATCTGACCTTGTTTGTGTACTTTGTGTTGGTCTTTGAGCATCACTGAGTTGTTTCTTTTTATTGCAACTAGTATACTTCATGTGGTGGCTGCAGTTTCTCTTGCTGCAGTTTTGCCCTTGTGGTTTGAGTTGATCATTTTGTTGTTATAACCTTTGTTTTTGAGTATGATATTTGCACTGTCCAGTTTACAGTGCATACATGTTATACCTTTGTGCACGTCACTTCTTTGGTTTGTGATTCACTTGGACATTTGAACTGATTGACATTATTCCATTGTTGTTTTCATGTACATACTGCTGCTACGCACATGTTTGTTCCACCTGTAGCCTTGGTGCTTTGTGCTGAGTTGCCTTATCTTGGATATACACGCCTGTATCACTTGATACCAGTTGCCTCTGGTTTGAATTTTACGGGAATGACTTGAGCTTGATCTCGAGTTGGTATTATTGCTTTGACTTTGTCCAGTTTACAATTTCTCGAGCAGTTTTAGAAATGGTCTTTGACTTTATCTTGTTGGTATGGGCATTGACATTGTTGACAGTATTTGCTTTTCGACTCTGGCCAATTGGCTATATCTGGTTTTGGCGAGGCAGTACACGCGTGCGTGTACTGCAGCCAAAATAGTTTTAGCATTTTAATTGATCTTTCAATTCCTGGAATTGTTTTGTGTTGCCAATTCAATATATTGTGAATCGTATTTTGATTCTGTTTTAATCTGATGATTTGGTTGATATCTAATTGTCTTTTAGATAAGTTAGATTATGTGTTTTCTAATTATCTGTTGGCATGGGTTTCCCTTTGACCTTTGCAGTTTCGACGTACGGTAGTGGCGAGGCAGCGCACGCATGCGTGAACTGCAGCCACACGGTATTGACGTTTTAATTGATGTTTCAATTGTTTGAATTGCTTTGTGCTCAATTCCATATTTGGGAATTTTATTGGATTCATTTCGAGTGATCATCTTGTTGTATCTAATTATCTATTCGATAATTAGATTCCGAGTTTCTAATTATTCTTTAATAATTGGATTTTGTTGTTAATTGCCATCTAGGCAATTCTAATGTTTTTAAGATTATCTTCATTGATATTCTTTTCACTTATCTTTGTCGATGATTTAAATCTGCTGATTGTTGTTTAACACTGGTTAGCGTCAGACCTGCCGTTATCCGATTCTCTTATCGAGAAGTTGGATATATGAGATTTTGTGACTGTCGTCTATTTGATGTTGATTATTATTGCTCCTATGCACTAATAACTGAGTTTGAATTAGACTGACCCGTGTATTATTTTCTTTTGAATGTAATACTCGGGTCAGACCCGAGTTATTTCAGGTTGTAGATTTCCTTCTTTGAGTTGCTGTTCGGGATTTGAAGACTTTTCACATCTTCTGAAGTTGTCAGTGTCATTTTGTAGTAGTCGTGTCATTGTATAGAACGATATGTATTCATGTATATTAGTCGATAATGTACTTGTATATATAACTTCTAGAGTCGACAGTTGTAGTTGTATCATATGTATCGTGTCAACTATATTGTAACTGACATCGGTTATATATATATATATGAGATGTTTGTTAATCTGTGTTCCGCATTTATATTATCTGTGTTATTGTTATATCTAATGTCCTAAACTATTATGAACTATCGTAGTTTGTTTTATACTGATAATTGGATATCTCGATGGGAGTAAATAAATAATAGATGAAAAATAAAAAGTATATACCACTCCTATCGAGATAACCAATATTAGTGTAAGGCCAATTACAGATGGTCGCTCCTATCCAGCCTTATTCTTCGTAATAATAGACTGTATTTCTTTTAATACTCTTTGTTATTATGAGCATAGAGGTGGGGCGTCACAGTTGGTATCAGAGCTTGGGGTTTATGGACATAATATAAAACTTAACTCGGATGGAACATATGTTACAACTATTGGTCGATGTTTTATTTGTGCTTTAAGTCAAAACTAAAGTTTTGAAATTTGGATGAAACTTTTAAATATCTTTATTTAAAAATAAAAGTGGAATTGTGTTTTGTTGTTTTGATGAAATTGTGTTCTGATGATTTGATTGATTTGTGTTCTATTTATCAGAGTGCGCAGCGGAAACAGTGAAACCGTCTTCGCTGGGTACAACTGATAATCTATTTGATTTAGAAATTGAAATAAATTTCATTTGTTGTTTACATAGCTATAATTATTTTGTTTCTTTGAGAATTTCGAATCTGAATTGAGGATTCGAAGAAATTGCAGATATGTGATTTTTGTTGAAAATTCCGCTGGCTTTCTTTTATACTAATCATATATTGATTAGATTTTTGCTGTTTTGAATTATCTTCATTGAAGATACATTTGAATGATTTCTTTGCTCATTTTATAATACGTGCAAAATTTGAATTACACGTTATTGCATTTATTTTACGTTGAACCGATGCTTGGTTATGAAACGTATTTTGTTGCCGTTATTTTTATAATGGGATTTTACACCAATGCTATATTTTGAAGCACGGTGTTTTGTGGCATTTTGATGAATGAGAATTCACTGATATTACATTTTGATGTAGATTGTTTTGATGTGATTTTTGACGTTTTAAAACTACTGTCGCTTTGGCTTCAGTAACCGTCAAATTTAAAAAAAATGGATTTTCAAGCGGTCATTCCGCAATGCTGTTTTGTGACCGTTTGTACGATATTTTGAGAAGTACAATTTCCTTATCGAAATTGTTACTGATTTGCTGTTTTAATCACGTGATTGGGAAATCGTTTTAAAAAATGAAAATTGTTTTATAAATTTTTAACGATTTGCGTTTTCAAAAAAATGAGAAAGCGACTTAAACGATTCAGCAAAATCAAGGATTATGACCCCTTTCTTTTACTGTTTTGCTTAACTCCGGACTTGTTCAGTTGAGAATGTGAATTGTTATTTTTACAAAATAAATAAAATTGTTTTCAGAAATTTTACAGTTTGCGATTTCAAAAGAATGAGAAAGCGATTTAAACGTTTCAGCAAAATCGAGGACTATGACCCCTTTCTTTTACTGATTCGCTTAATTCCGGACTTGTCCGTTTGAGAATGTAAAGTGTATTTTTACAAAATACACAATTTTGCACTTTCAAGGAAACGATGAAGAGATTTAAACGATTTAGCAAAAGTGCGGAGTATGGAACCACACTTTTACTATTTCGGTTAATTCCGGACTCGTTAATTGAAATATCTGTTGTTTGATGATTTTGATGAATTTTACACTTTCAAGGAAACGATGAAGAGAATCAAACGATTTAGTAAAACACGTGGTATGGGACATGTGCGTTTGCTATTTCGGTTAATTCCGGACTCGTTAATTGAAATATTTTGATGCTTTCGTGTGCTTTCGAGCCACTATGAGGACCTTCGGGTCAATTGTTGGACCGTCGGGTCAAATACCAGTACTAGACCTTCGGGTCACTCTGCGGACCTTCGGGTCATTTGTTGGGCGCCAAAATTATGTTGAGTACTTGGTAGGCTTCGGCCATTTGTTGTTGCACGTGCGGCGAATTAAAAACTTGCCATCTGATGGGATCGATCCAAGCTTTTATGTTGATTTTCTAGTCTTCTTAATTGATTTCTAGATATTTGTTGTTTCTAATTATCTGCAGGTAATTAGATATCTGATGTTATGAGATTTAATTATCGTATCGGTAATTAAATATTTGTTGCTTCTAATTATCGCTTGTGATAATTAGATATTTGTTGATTCTGATTATCGTTTTTGATAATCGGATATTTGTTGTTTCTAATTATCGCTTGTGATAATTAGATATTTGTTGATATAGGTTCTGATTATCGTTTTCGATAATTGGATATTTGTTGCTTTTAATTATCGCTTTTGATAATTAAATATTTGTTGATTTGAGATTTAATTATCGCTTAAGATAATTAAATATTTGTTGATTTGAGATTTAATTATCGCTTTTGATAATTAAATATTTGTTGATTTGAGATTTAATTATCGCTTGAGATAATTAAATATTTGTTGATTTGAGATTTAATTATCGCTTAAGATAATTAAATATTTGTTGATTTGAGATTTAATTATCGCTTTTGATAATTAAATATTTGTTGATTTGAGATTTAATTATCGCTTTTGATAATTAAATATTTGTTGATTTGAGATTTAATTATCGCTTGAGATAATTAAATATTTGTTGATTTGAGATTTAATTATCGCTTGAGACAATTAAATATTTGTTGATTTTAGATTTAATTATCACTTGAGATAATTAAATATTTGCTGATTTGAAATTTAATTATCGCTTTAGATAATTAAATATTGTTTGATTTGAATTTGATTATCGCTTGAGATAATCAAATATTTGTTGAATTTGAAATTTGGTTATCGTTTGTGATAATCGAATATTTGTTGAATTTGAAATTTGGTTATCATTTGTGATAATCGAATATTTGTTGAATTTGAAATTTGATTATCGTTTGTGATAATCAAATATTTGTTGAATTTGAAATTTGATTATCGTTTTTGATAATCGAATAATTGTTGAATTTGAAATTTGATTATCGTTTTTGATAATCGAATAATTGTTGAATTTGAAATTTGATTATCGTTTTTGATAATCGAATAATTGTTGAATTTGAAATTTGATTATCGTTTTTGATAATCGAATATTTGTCGAATTTGAAATTTGATTAGCGTTTATGATAATCGAATATTTGTTGATTTGGAAATTTGATTATCGTTTTTGATAATCGAATATTTATTGATTTGAAATTTGATTACCGTTTGTGGTAATTAAATATTTGTTGATTGGTTTTCTGACTGTCGTTTGAACAATTAGAAGTTTACTGATTTTATTGATATGAGATTTCCTAGTCTCCAATTGTTTCTAGATTATGCTGATTTTATTGAATCGCTGTTTTCTATCTATTTCTGTTAATAGTTAGAGTTTGTTGATTTTGGAATTTGGGTTTTCTAGTTAATTGTTGGATAACTAGATATTTGCAGTTGCGATTTGTGATTTGTGTTTCATAATTATCTTTGTTGATAATTAGATTTGTCGTTCTCTAATTATCGTATCGATAATTAGATATTGCTGTTTTGTGATTTTTGAATTTCAGTTATCTAAGTGGTAATTGAATGTGCTAATAATTGCATTTATTTAGTTTTGCTGCTTTCTGATTATCTGTTGATAGTTAGATTTTGTTGAAGGATTTGTGAATCTCTTTTAGGAAATTGAAAGATTTCTTTGGTGTTTATATTCTCTACCTTTTATTTTCTAGCTTAACCGGTTTATGTTAGAAAATTTATTGTTAATGACGACCTTAATTATGAAAATTGCGGGGACGCAATTTTTATAAGGAGGGGACTCTGTAACAACCGGAATTTTTGTAAATTTAATTATCGACAAAATGACGATTTAATCTAGTTGACAATTGATATTGAGTTTTAAGTCGTATTTAAAATTCTTTAATAAAATCGTTAATCGTTGTTTGGGGATTTTAAATCAAATTTGAAATTCTTTTTAGTATTGGCAAAATTCTCTATTATATAAATTGATTAAGTAAAATGGGTAAAATGTTATTGGGCTTTTGTAGGTGAATTTTGTTCATATTTTATTTTGTTATTAGTAGAAATTCTTTTGAAATTGGTTGAAAAAAAAAGGTTGTGGGCTTTAAAAATCAACTTGGCCCATTTACTTTTGATGCCGTGATGATATCTAACCCGACCCCCTCTCATTTGTCACTCACTCGAACCCTAAACAAAAATAAACAAACGAGAATAATAAATGGCGGCCACGAATTCTTCCCTCGTTCGTTCGTCCCCAAGTTAGGGCATAGGAATCAAAGACAACGGCCGCAAGGGGTTCGAACTTCGCTCGTTTTCCCTCGATTGCTACAGCTTCGACTCGTTTCTGGACTTAGTGTAGCATCACTCGAGACTGTTCCAGAGTGTGGCTAAGGTGAGTGGCATTCCACTCACATCTAATTCTTTCCTCGTTTCGTACTGAGGTAGTTCGATTTTGTTTCGTGTTGGCTTTTTGACATGGTTCGATTTTTGTTTATCCACTGTATTGATGATTTTGGATGTGGGTGTAACGATATTGATTTGTTCGACTTTCGTCCTTGTTCGATGGATCTGCTGTTCTATGTATTCGATCATCGATAGTTGCTTTATCTTCTCTGTTGATTTTTGAAAATATTACCTCTAACTTTGTTCGATTCTAGCCCCGACCACCTTGGCTTGGAATTGGTGATAAACTTCGGTTTTGATAGAATAGTTTGAATTTTGTTTTGAGTTTTGCTGTTGATTGGTTTCGCCCTTGTTATTTTCGACTTTGACTTCGGGCATTCGATTTTTGTTCTGGCTATTGCCTTTATGTCGACTTCGGCCTTGGTGATTTGAGATGATTGAGTCGCTGTCATTTTTGTTGGCACTGACTTCGTCATGTTGGTATTCTTTTATCTGGTGGTTGTTGACCCTATGTACTTCGGCCTCTGGTCATTCGACTTTAGCTATTATTGCATTTTTGCAGTGCTTCATCCTGCACACCGCTACCTGTTTGTAGCCTTTGTGAGTATTATTGCATTTTGATGGTACTGTCCAGATCTGACCTTGTTTGTGTACTTTGTGTTGGTCTTTGAGCATCACTGAGTTGTTTCTTTTTATTACAACTAATATACTTCATGTGGTGGCTGCAGTTTCTCTTGCTGCAGTTTTGCCCTTGTGGTTTGAGTTGATCATTTTGTTGTTATAACCTTTGTTTTTGAGTATGATATTTGCATTGTCCAGTTTACAGTGCATACATGTTATACCTTTGTGCACGTCACTTCTTTGGTTTGTGATTCACTTGGACATTTGAACTGATTGACATTATTCCATTGTTGTTTTCATGTACATACTGCTGCTACGCACATGTTTGTTCCACCTGTAGCCTTGGTGCTTTGTGCTGAGTTGCCTTATCTTGGATATACACGCCTGTATCACTTGATACCAGTTGCCTCTGGTTTGAATTTTACGGGAATGACTTGAGCTTGATCTCGAGTTGGTATTATTGCTTTGACTTTGTCCAGTTTACAATTTCTCGGGCAGTTTTAGAAATGGTCTTTGACTTTATCTTGTTGGTATGGGCATTGACATTGTTGACAGTATTTGCTTTTCGACTCTGGCCAATTGGCTATATCTGGTTTTGGCGAGGCAGTACACGCGTGCGTGTACTGCAGCCAAAACAGTTTTTGCATTTTAATTGATCTTTCAATTCCTGGAATTGTTTTGTGTTGCCAATTCAATATATTGTGAATCGTATTTTGATTCTGTTTTAATCTGATGATTTGGTTGATATCTAATTGTCTTTTAGATAAGTTAGATTATGTGTTTTCTAATTATCTATTGGCATGGGTTTCCCTTTGACCTTTGCAGTTTCGACGTACGGTAGTGGCGAGGCAGCGCACGCATGCGTGAACTGCAGCCACACGGTATTGACGTTTTAATTGATGTTTCAATTGTTTGAATTGCTTTGTGTTCAATTCCATATTTGGGAATTTTATTGGATTCATTTCGAGTAATCATCTTGTTGTATCTAATTATCTATTCGATAATTAGATTCCGAGTTTCTAATTATTCTTTAATAATTGGATTTTGTTGTTAATTGCCATCTAGGCAATTCTAATGTTTTTAAGAATATCTTCATTGATATTCTTTTCACTTATCTTTGTCGATGATTTAAATATGCTGATTGTTGTTTAACACTGGTTAGCGTCAGACCTGCCGTTATCCGATTCTCTTATCGAGAAGTTGGATATATGAGATTTTGTGACTGTCGTCTATTTGATGTTGATTATTATTGCTCCTATGCACTAATAACTGAGTTTGAATTAGACTGACCCGTGTATTATTTTCTTTTGAATGTAATACTCGGGTCAGACCTGAGTTATTTCAGGTTGTAGATTTCCTTCTTTGAGTTGCTGTTCGGGATTTGAAGACTTTTCACATCTTCTGAAGTTGTCAGTGTCATTTTGTAGTAGTCGTGTCATTGTATAGAACGATATGCATTCATGTATATTAGTCGATAATGTACTTGTATATATAACTTCTAGAGTCGACAGTTGTAGTTGTATCATATGTATCGTGTCAACTATATTGTAACTGACATCGGTTATATATATATATATGAGATTTTTTTTAATCTGTGTTCCGCATTTATATTATCTGTGTTATTGTTATATCTAATGTCCTAAACTATTATGAACTATCGTAGTTTGTTTTATACTGATAATTGGATATGTCGATGGGAGTAAATAAATAATAGATGAAAAATAAAAAGTATATACCACTCCTATCGAGATAACCAATATTAGTGTAAGGCCAATTACGGATGGTCGCTCATATCCAGCCTTATTCTTCGTAATAATAGACAGTATTTCTTTTAATACTCTTTGTTATTATGAGCATAGAGGTGGGGCGTCACAATATATACACACACACACACACACACTACTATATATAATATAACATCCAACTGATAATAATTTATAAATTCATCCAATCAACCAATAATTAATTTTTAACATTATAAATTAAAACCAGATATCTAAATGAGTGATATTTACTCACCTTGATTTTTAATTTGCCAAACATCCAGATTTTGAATCAAATCGAACAACATTCGATTTAATCTAAAATTCCAGCTGACTCCATAAAATTTCAAACCAATTTTGCTGTGTAGCACTCATCGATACGGTTACGATGCCGCTTTTTTCGTCTTAAATAATATTATATTCACTAATTACACATCATTAACATATAATTACCCTTTGTAAACTCCTCCCCAATCTTTCTTCTTCTTCCCAAATGCATGCTGATACTTCCCTCCCTCAACCGTGCACGCATAACCATTGATACGCAAACCACTCGACGGAATCCAAATCCGATGATTCCATTGAACTTCTCTTGCGAATCTCCACCTTCCCATACCAATATCATCGACTCCGCCTCATCATAGAAAAACGCGATCCCTTCCCCCCTCCTTGAGCGTACCCAGGTCGTGATGATCCAAACGCAACCGGAGTCTACCAGTTTTTGGCCGCCGATGCGCCTTCCTCCCACGAACCCAAATCCAACGTCCAATTCGCCAAACTCTCCATCCATTAGCCTCAAACCTAAGCCCTAGCTCTCATCCATCACACCAGTTCATAGTCGAAACCCACCAACATGAGCCGCACCTCCAATCGAACATATCGGAAGGAACTCTACTCGAAACTTGAATTTTAAAATGGGTTTTAGATTTTTTCGTTGAGTAATTATTGAGAATTTTGTTTTGAAGTTTGAATTTTTCTTCATTCTACTCACTGTAAGCTGCGTTTTAAATAAGAAAGGGGGAAAAAGATGAAAGTCAATGTGTAGGGCGTTGGCTCGTATAGGATAGGTCGGCTGAAATGAAAGAATGAAGGCTGTGGTAAAAATCAAATATATGTATATATATATATATATTATTTAAAATTCCAAAATATCGAGCTATAAATTTCGGATCCCAATCGAGACGTACCACCTGGTGTTCTTAATGTTATATCCCTATTCTGAACGCAATGGAACAAGTTTCGAGCCCCAATTCGATCGTATGTGGAAGATAGCCTTTTGGATCGACCATTTTTAATTAAATTAATCTTGTGCGTTTTCAGCTCGCATGATCAAACGGTAACTCAAAAAGCTACAAAATTTGAAATCTGATAATAATACACTATTGCGGATCCAATGGAACTGGTTTCGTCGAATTCCGAGACTGTCCCCTGTATCGCTATTTTAATGCGTCGATTAAATCGACGATTTCAATAATTGACGAAATCACTTGAAATTCTAGTTTTAAAAACTTACTAACTCAATTCTAGTTCAAATTGAATTTACATTCACATTAGAAATCATTTCGATTCATATTCAACTCAAATTTCAATTATTTGCACTATTTCCGTATTACAATAATCACTATATTTGAAACTTAAATTTCATTCTACAATTTAAATCAAAATTTTCATACTCAAAATCAATTTATATTCCAAATCCAACATTTAAAACCATTTAAATGTTCCAAATCAAACGACTGAAAATCTGGGTCGTTGCATTCCTTCTCCCTTAAAAGCATTTCGTCCCCAAAATTTGCCAATGTAGGAAAATGCTCCAAACCATTAACTTTTCAAAACCCACTTAGTTAAAATTCGACATTTCACTTTCTAAATCCTTTAGTTTCAACCAAAACAATTAGTTTCCATTTCTAATTCAAAACCCTTTATTTCAATTACAATCCAAAAATCAACCTTTTAGTTAACAAAATATTTTCAAAAAATTTCTAGCACTCTAAATTTCCAAATTTTTTTTGGCAGAGTCTCCCTTGTACGGAGAGCCTTTTGCAATATGACAAATATGATAAAAAGATATACATAGACTCGCATGGTCGAAAAGCGCAATATATATCAATATTTTTATTTTTCGCACGCTAAATTCGTAAGCGTACCTTATTTTAGCTTTATTAAGTGAGTTCGCTTAATTTATATGCAATTGTGCTACCAAAATCAAGCCAAACAATTCCATGTCCCTGTACTTACTCAAATAAAACCCATAAGTACCCAAAATATGAAATTTAATAACATTTCACTCATTCAACTAGTTAAACACAGCATTTGCATAAACTAAACATGTTACATATATATTTTTGAATGTATACACAAGTACAAGGTTCAACATTCAATTATTAACTCCTAATCAACTTATATATCATTTATTCTTTTACAAACGATCCACATACCATTCATTTGCCTAATATATATCAATTCACTTCCAATCAATTTACAAAACAATTTCTTGTATCATATTTATATTCACATTCTCATTATACTTCAAAATCATTCCATTTTACTTGATTCTTAATCAATTTATCTTAGTTTCATTCACTTGTGTTCATTCTAAATTCACATCCGATTTATATTTCATGACATTTCATTAACATTTCTTAAGTTTATACTTAATTCCATAAAACAATTTATGTTTAATATTACTCCGACTTAAGATCAAGTTTTATGAAGCAACATTCCAAAATTATTTTTCATTCATTCACACTTGGATTGAACTTTATTTTATAATCCAAGTTATCACTATTTCAATCCATTTCTATTTTGTTCAACAACATTTCCAAATACATTTAATTCGGTTACATTTAAGTCGAACTCCATTTGTAACTCAATTCTGATTTTCAACATTCAATCCACTAATTAGTTTATTTTCAATTTACTTAACTAAGTTATGTTTCATTTCTAAAAATCACTTTATTTATCTTGACTTGAATTCCATTCCACTTAACGACCCATCCCGTGAATTTACTTGAGTCAAGTTTCCATTCAAATATTTATATTAACTTAAGTTAATTTGTTATTATATGAACACTTCGACTATATTCTTAAGTTCATTTTCATTGCAATCAATCCCATTCCATTTAGTTTTACTTAAGTCCAATTCTTTTTTTATATACTTGAGTTCAAATTCACTTTATCACAAATCAAATCCAATTCCATTATGTGATTCAAATTTGGATTTCCACTCCAAAAATCACTTAATTTAACTCGACTTGAGTTAATCCCATTAAAATTTATAACTTATAGTAAAAAAAATCATTTTTCAACTCAAATTTTGTATTCACTTCAATTTAATGATTGAAAATCGTTTAAATAATTGAATCTTGGATTTTTATTTGGATAAAAATAACTTAAAAGCTTATTTAATCACTATTTAACAAGAATGAAGATAATAAGACTTTTAAATTTGATTTAAAAGTAATTTAACTAATTTTGAAAATAACTTGTTTTAATTAACGAGTGAAAATAGTCTTCCGGGGCACAGTCTCAGATTTTGACGAAACCAATGTCATTAGGTCCGTAATAATAAATTATATTATGCCGTCAAATTTTGTAGCGATCAGATGCACTATTTGATCGTACAGGGACTGAAACGCGTTGAAATTAATATTGGAAATTTAATATTTATAATTGGGTTCAAAAAGCTATCTTCTGCATACGATCAAATTAGGCCTCGGAACTTGTTCCATTGCATTCGAAATAGGGGTATAACATTGGGAACGCCAGGCGGCACACCTCGATTGGAGTCCGTAATTACAGCTAGATATTTTGAATTTAAATAATATATTTTTATTAATTTGACCACTCAGCCTACTAGCTACCCTATCTACACAAGCCACCCTACGTTGACTTTCTTCTTCCCATCTTCTTTTTTAAACGCAGATTCATAGTGAAAAAAAGAAACATTTCAAAAATTAATATCTTGTAATCTACTCCGCTAAAAATCATCATTCTTGATCTGTTGAATTCGTTTAAATGCGTGCTTCAATTCTGTACCATCGTTTTTAGTTGCGTTGGAGATTAGGGCCGAGGCCGTTTATAGGGAGGAGTGAGGGATCGCGATTTTAGGCATTTTAAGCATTGATTGGCGGAAAGGACCTTAGATTTGGAATCGAAGGCAAGTTTTACAGCTCGACACGAATTTTCAAGAAATTTCCTTGATTCTTGGGTCGCGCGACCTATGGTGCAGCGACGAAGAATGTCTCAGGTTGTGGGCTTGGGCGACACGTGAAGGGGATGGGCGCGATGAGTTCGGGAAGAGGGAGTCGGTGGTATCGTTGGATTTTGGTTTAAAGTTGCGGTGCTCCATGTCATAGGGGGAAGGTGCACGGCTATGGCAGTGTCGTGTACAAGAGATGTTGGATTGGGGGAAGGAGATGAAGGCTAGCAGAGGATATATTTGTAATTATCTTAAAAGTTGTGTAATTATAGATTTAAATAAATCGTTAAAATTATAAATTTTATAACTCCTTCATACAAGGTCCGATCGAGACGAAACTTTTTACGTTGCACTTGTATTGATGAGAGCTTCGCAATGGAACTAGTTTGACTGGATTTGGAGACTGTTGAATTTTGGGCTAAAATTAGACGTCGTCGGGTTTTAATTCCAAATCGGAACGCCTCGGAGACAACAGGAAATTTTGTTGAGTTAATCTCACCTTTTTGGATAACCAGTATGATTTATAGTTTGAATGATTGTTTGGATAAATTAGTATGTTTATTAGTTGGTTTGGATATATTCCTATCTATTGGAGCGGATGAGATACTTTGCGCCCCGCATAATAGCGGATGACCCTTTTTATTGCGATATGCCGCCTCGAAGCGGCAGTTATATTATTGTGATTATATGATATATGTGGTTGCAGAGAAACAGGTTGGAGGGATTCAACTGGATTCCTTAAAAATGTTGATTTTAAATTTCATATATAGATACATGATGTGTTTGAATAATCTGTAATGGATTATGATATGATTTGATCTATTGGATGCTATAGTAGCACTGGCTTAAATTTTGATATTTTAAAATACCATAAATATCATTTTTGAATTTGAAAAGAAATTTATAGGCGATTTTGGAAGTGAAATATTTATATTGAATTTTGGATTAATTAAAAAGGAATTGATTTGGATAAAATAAATGATTTAATTTTAAAATTTGTACTTAACTATTTCGTGAAATATTTTAAATAGAGATTTTGAAATAATGTATATAAAAGAGTTTTAAATAATAAATCTTAAGTGATATTTGTTTAAATGTAAAAAGGTTTTAAAAATCGATATTTCAATAGATTCGGAGAATAAGGGAAATTTATAAGGGACTATATTTATAAATGGAGTTGTTTAATATGAATCTGTTATTAACAGAAAAAACTGGAAACGAGGTTATGGATTTATAAACAATGTTTATAAATAATGTGGAATGATTATCATTGATAAATTGGGAATATAAATTCACAGTGAAAATTTAAAATGAGATATGAAAATCGGTTTGGAAAGAAATAGTGGATTCTATTTTGGATTTTGGAAATAGTTACGAAATTGGAAATGTAAAGAATGGGAAATTAGTTATCGTTGCCTGTTTAAAAGGGTTTTGATGTTTTAAATAATTACTTAAATGTGTTTTGAAAATAATTTATTATTCTTTAAAAATACTTATTATTTATATATATAGGATTAAAAGGTAAGTGTTTGAAATTTATATATGAATCCTCTCGAGATTTGTAAAGCAGGTTTAATTTACGGATGAAATTTGATAAGAGAAATCTTATAAAGGAATTCTGGAAATTTAAGAGAATTTGCAAAACGTTTAGATACAGGAACTTTGAAAACGAATCTAAATGCATCAAAAGAAGTTAAAAAAAATATATTGGATTATAAATAAGTATAATCTAGTTTGTTGGAATTGTAAAAAGGAATTAATAAAAATTCTGAAGATTTATGAGATAAGTTATGAAATATTTCCTGTATTGATATTAGAAATGATTTGGAAAATATACTTATAATATTTTCCTAAGTATTGAAATGAGTGGTTTTGGAAATATTGTAACTACGAAATGATTTTATTGAAATATTTTTTTCGAAGTAATGGATTACCAAATTGAAAATTTGAAATATTTCTAAGTGTTCATATGGTCAGGAAATATCCTGTTATGGATATAAGAATTTGAAATTGTTTTCAGATATTGAAAAACTAGAAGAGATTTGAATGTATATCTTTGTAAAGAAATTTTGAAATAAATGTTTGAAAGATTATAATATGGGCCTTGTGACTGCTTATGTGTGTAATTTGATAGTCAAATAACCGACTATCAAATTCTGGCCAAATTCGTTGATCGTTTCAAAGAGACCGGGATTGGATTTGATTATCCGAAAACCACTTCGATTCGATTTGTGCGTTACGAATTGTGAAATCTTAAGGATAATGAAGGCGGTGATCTTTGAAGAGAATGGTTTGTTTAGACCTAGAACGACTTGTATGGATGGATGCTATCATTGCCTTGTTGCCTGGGAGGCGATGTTAGCATTCCAAGTATGTGAATGCTAAATCTAAGATAATACGTAGCCTCAAGCCTCATCAACCGGGAATGACTGAAAATGTGACACCCCACCCCAAAACCCACATTAACAAAGAGTATTACTGGGTAATACTGTCTACTAATGCGGAGAATAGGGCTGGTTAGGGGTGACCATCTATAGTCTTGCATTAAATATCTATTGAATACGTCGATTAGTACTCTATATTTTTTTTCCTTTCTCAAGTGGATCGACATATCCAATAAATGCTTAATACAAAACTATAGGTGGTTATAGGATCTATTAGAACAAAATACAACAACTCAAATGCATAACACATCACAGAACAACAAACAGATATATATATATACACATATATACTGATACATCCCAATACTATACAAATAATACATCATAAGTGGTATGACAACCACAATATACACACGAGTCAAAACAATTTACATATTAGAGTATCGACAAAAAGACTATAACAAAAGGGCTAGTAGATAAATCCATGCGGAAGCAGAATAGGCTAAGTCCATAAGGGTACTTAACTTGAAATACCTTGGTTTGACCCGAGTATAAAATACACGGGTCAGTCTAGCTAAACAAATCAGTTTATAAGGATACGTGATAATATGAGCATAAGGTAAAGGGTAAGATATCCTCTTGAATGAGAAGAAACAATAATAGGAGCATGCCACTACTTCAAATAATTTAATTACACTAAGTGTATGCCCTCGAAATAGGTAAACTCACCAAATAACACTAAGTATAATAAATGCCTCATATCATCAGCGAAATCCCAAAAGCCACTAAAATGGTTTCTATGAACCATATCTCCAAAGTAGGAGAATCCCAAATCTCAAACTCAAAACTCGCCATAAATGGCAATCACAAAAATATTCTCTACATAGAGAAGTCTCAAACACAAAATACGGCAAAACTGGCAATCTCATATATCTCCAAATATGAGAGTATAAATCTCAAATAAACGCCAAGTGTTGGCAAACCCAAATCTCAAATATAGAACTCGATAAGGAGTTCAATTTCCAAAGATGTAATCGCCATATATAATATCTCGAATGGCTCAAATGGCTCAAATGGCTCAAATGGCCAATAATGTAAAAAGGCAATACAATCGGAAAATCACAAGGAAATCAATGAAATCATCTCAAAGATATTGCACGTGCTTATGGCCGAAGCATGCCAAGTACTGTTCTCCCAAAATAAGGCGCCACGTCTCTTAGACAAACGTCCCAAGGACAAATAAATACGTCTCTTAGACAAACATCCCGAAGGAAAAATACATCGTAATGACAAACGTCTCTTAGACAAACATCCCGAAGGACAAATGACGGCAAATACGTCTCTTAGACAAATGTGTCACAAACTCTCGGATAGGAACCCGAACAGTGTTAACGTGTGTCCCATACCACACGTTCGCACTAAATGGTTTACTAACTACTAGTAAATTTCACACTCAAAGCAGTAAAAAGTTTACCTGATCTCATCGGTAAACTCGACCCGAAGGTCAAAACGATCAAACGGACAAGTCGGAAATTAACCGATAAGATAAACACACGTGTCCCATACCACGTGTTTTACCAAACCGTTTAATTCTCCTTCTCATTCGCTCAAATAGTGCAAAAACGTGTATTATATATATAAAATAATTTACTTGAGAAAACAAGCTTTTAAAACCAATTTCCAAAATCTATTTTGAAAACAATATTTGAAAATTCCCTTATTATAGAGAATCAATAGATTTTATAGCTTAAAATAATTTAAAAATATATAATAATTATTTTAAATGCTAATTTATTTAAAAATTATTTCAAAATCGTTTGGAAAAATCTGTGCTCGAAATCAAAGAAACCACTCAAAACCGTCATCCAAATTCAATTCAAATTGAATTCAAACTCAATTCAAATTTGAATTTCAAATTCATCAAAACTGGGGTAGCCTATTGATAGGCATCATAGCCCTCAAAAAAATTCAGAAATATCACAAAAACATTAAGTAAAAGTGAAAAGTCGGACGAAAAACGAACATAAAAATGCATAGGCAAAATAATAATCTAGTTTGAAATCTTCTCTGGGTTCAACTTTCGGACATGAAACAGGTAGCCAAACCACCTTTGATTGAACTAGAAATTGGTGTACGCATAGAAGAAAACTTCAGCTTTCAAACAAAAAAAGAATCATTGAATTCCGACTAGAAATGAAAAGGTTAAGCTGTCTCAAACATGTACTCAAGCCATGTTTGCAACAGTTCAAAAATAAAAATGTGCCCAGGCCTGAAAACCATCTTGGTCCAACTTACAGGCCTGAAACAGAGGACCAAACGACCTCATATTAAGCTAAAAATTGGTACGCTCATACTAGAAAACTTCATCTTTCAAACAAAAAAAGAATCAATGAATTCCGACTGGAAATGAAAAATTTACACTGTCTCAAACATGTACTCAGGCTATGTTTGTAACAGTTTAAAAACAAAAATGTGCCCAGGCCTGAAAACCATCTTGGGTCCAACTTACAGGTCTGAAACAGTGGACCAAACGACTTCATATTAAGCTAAAAATTTCTTTATCTTTCAAACAAAAAAAGAATCAATGAATTCCGACTGGAAATGAAAAAGATACGCTGTCTCAAACATGAACTCATGCCATATTTGCAACAGTTAAAACCAGAAATGTACAGGCCCGAAACCTTCTTGGGTTCAACTTTCAGGCATGAAACAGAGGGTCATACAACCTCAGATTGTGCTAAAAATTGATATGTACATAGTAGAAAACTTTATCTTAAAAAAAAAAGAATCGATGAACTTTAGTAAGAAATGAAAGAGTTATGCTATCTCCAACATGGACTCAGGCCATGTTTGTAGCAACTCAGAAAACAAAATTTCTACAGGCAAAAATCTGTGTTTGAGTTGATTTTCTACCACTGTTTGAACATCCAAATGACAATATTATTCAGCCAAAATTTGCAGAAACGAAGCTCAACATGAAAGCTACCAAATGCAAGAAATCCGAAAGCATTTTGTTATCGGAATCAAAAGATACAAGCATGGAAAAAAGCAATCCAAACTAGATTCACAAAAAAGAAAACTATCAACAAAAAAAACGATTACAAAAGCTCAGATTTTGATTTTTGAAGCTTTGCTTCAGCTAGAAATTGTGAGTTTATCACTCACCTTGCTGTTAGGGATGATCAAACCTCGAATTTATGCTAAAAGGTTGAAGCTTTGAGGAGACAATGACCTTCAACAACCTGTAGAACTCAAAAACAGTGCATGCAAGAAGAAGACTGCTGTAAATTAGAAACCTATTTCTCAAATCAGGAATTTAATGAAATTATTGAGTTTGGATATTGATTACCTTTAGATTTTCACTCTAGATTGAAGAATTTTCAGTTAGTTTGAATTAAATTGAAGAAATTGGCTTAAAATTGATAATTTGAGAGGTGGGTTCACTATACTTTCTATTTTCAGAAAAGAGGAAGAAGAAGGAGTAAATGAACGTACTGGTTATTCTTTTTCCTCTTTCTCAATATTAACTTGTAAGTCTACAAATGGGCCATGGACCCAATTAATTTAAAAGAAAAATATTTAGTCTAAGAAATTAATTCATGTACATTTATATCACATTATGTTATAAACAAATGCCATTTTCTTCCATTTTTCACACAAATAAAATATGTAAATTTACACACATATAAAATAAAGTACTTTTCATTATATAAAAAGATTAATTTTTTTAAAACATTTTTATTATTAAAATCCTTTATTTTACAATAATACACAATTAAATGCAAAAGTCTACATTTTTAACTTCTAAAATTCAACAAAAATTATTTTCTTACATAGAAAAATAATACAACCCATTTTAAAATCAAATTTATAATTAAAACTTATTTGTAAACCAAATTCCATCTTTATATTTAATTAAACACTCTTTAAAAATCACATACTTCTTTTAAAAATTATTAAAAGAAGTAATTGGCAATAATTAATACAATTATTGCATCATTATTGACCCAAAACTCATTTTCCATTCATTATTGACCCAAAAAAATAAATAAAGCCTTTAAACTTTATTTTCTTATTTTAGTTCCAAAATTCATTGTTTATTCCAAATAAACAATTTTAAAATCTCCAATTTTATTTTAATTCAAAATATTAAATCATAACTACCGTTATAATTTAATATTTACAAGTAATCTCCAAACCAGGGTTGTTACAGACTCCCTCCCTTAACAAAATTGCATCCTCGTAATTTCTAGAGAAGAGTTTATAATCAACTCATTTATTTCATCAATCAAAAGAAAGATAGACAAGCTCGAGTTTAAAATTTTTCCGTCAACTTAGAATGATAGAAGACCAAGATAAAATTGCTCGATAAATTCTATAATTTCCCGAATATGTTCATCGGGATTAGCGGACTATAGAATTTGTATGAGCAACACCTCATTGTTTCGAAGGCTTCTCTCCTTCGAAACAAGAACACAAACAGAATGCTATCCAAATGATTAATCAAGTAAGATTGATTTCTTAGAAATTTCTCGAATAGAGTCAGGATGTAGCTCAACTTTTATCCCGGACTCCAATCACTAAGATGATTATCGATATGACTTTTTGTGTGTCATTACGGAAAGAACCACACCAACATTGGTTTGACAACAAGAGAGGTAAGAGAATTCGATGAGAGGTGGTTTCTTCAAAGGCCACCAGACTCAAAAGACCGCATAATGCACAATGTTAGATAATGGCTCAAAGACAAAACAAATTCGAGGAATGGATTTCTATATTCTTATTTTACAAACTAAATATTTTTAAGAGTTCAAAATCCAAATTTCTTTATACTCAAATTCTCAAACTTCAATACTCTGAAAATTTTCAAGACTTCTTACAAAAATCCAATTTATTCTCTAAACTCTTTATTAAAAGTGAATAAAATGTTTTACTCGTAGATTATACCACAATATATTTCAGTTTGAAATATATACTTCCATACAAAACATCAACCAAATTTTAGTCACAAAAATAGGTAGAGTGCACTTAACCATTAAGAAAACAAGTTACTTCAATTACAAACCTACTGTAAAGATCTTAAATTTTGACCTAGCAAAACTCAAAATCTAAAAATATTTATCAAATGAAAGTTGTTCTACTAAGTCTAAGCTTTCCAGCGATATAAAGATCATAAAAATTGGATTTAAGGTTTGAAAGTTATGCTAAATCTATTTTCAGCTTACTCTTTAGAAAATCTCTTATAGGACAGAAACGACCATCTACTTTCAAACCCATTTTAAACTATGTAAAATGCAAAATTTTCTAAAGTAGTAAAGAAAATTTATAGCTTTATAAAGGCTCTTCCATTTGCAAAAAGTCTGAACTCATTCGGAGTTATAAATCTCAAGTTATTGTTGTTTTAGCACAACACTTTTTCAACCAAATTTCATCTTTCAAATCAAACTTTGAAAATTTTCCAAACCATTTTGATTTCAAATTATATTTTCAAACAAGCATTTTGTTAAATCATTTATTAAACGATCTTCTTTTTCCCCGAAAAGCTAAGGCATATTAAAATATGATCAACTTTATATAATTTTCATAAAAGAAACAATTTATTAATTGGAAAAAAAAATTTCATTACTTTCCAAAAATCTAATTTTTAAAAACAATTAACTAAGAAAACCCATTTTGGAAGAGATAACTAATATGTTCCATTTTCAAGAGATGATTGTTGATCATTTACTAAAACAAAATTTTGGGAATATATATAAAGTTTCAAATTATTCTCACAACTAAAAAAAATGATTATACTACATGAATTATTCATATATCAAAACAGTTCAACCTCACATTTCCACTTTGTCATACAAATTAAATTTCCACTTGATTATGAACATAAAACTAATTAAAGTTGATAATTAATTCAAATTGATTTTTTTAGGAAGAATTTTACAAATTCACTCCTACAAATCCTTAGCACAACCAAAATTTGCTCATAAACCCATGATTAAAGTTTAAAAATATCATATTAAATTTTGAAAAATTTTAAAAAAATTGCAAGGGAATTGCCTCGCCATTGTTTTATAGTGAATGACCCCGTCGATTGGGTGTTGAGTTGATCAAATGATCAAAACTGCCTCACCACTCATCCAACACTCACTATGATTCAATGGTTTCATTAAACATTTAAAATAAAAATTAATACTCCACCATATTAATTATTTTCAAACTTTACTCATTAAAACTCAATTTACCGTGTCTGACTGTCTCATCACAGCGTTTAGGAAATTCCTATCGATAACGTTGGCCAAACACATCGACCAGAATTCTCAAAGCACTAGACGGACAACACAACACAAAAATTTATTATTATGTTTTTTAAAAGAAATACCTCATATATAATACTCAAAATATTCTTTGTTTTTCCCAAAAACAAAATCCATTTTCTCTTAGAAAATATGTTCAATTTTTGAAAAATTTGAAAACGCAATTTATTACTTATTCTCAAAATCAAGGAACACAAATAGAGCTCATCGAGATCTTCCTAGAATACTCGATCCTCAAGATTGATGGAATAGACTGGAGTGTTCTTTATTTCGAACGGTATAACGAAGTACTCACAAGACTCATAACGAGTGCGGAATGCGGTAAGAGTAACGCTATCCTCTGCGACTCGTAGCTCATGAAAAATCGGTGTAAGGTCAAGCTAAGGAATGACCCTAGCACCACACAATAGATTAACAAGAGAGAAATGAGATATAAGAGTAAGGTTAAGATATCTTCTCAAATGAGAAGAAGAACATTAACAACATATCATTACTTCGAGTGAAGTAATTTTACAAAGTATATCAACAATTGAGTTTCCAAAGAGGATATCTCAAAAGGAGGCAAGAACGAAAATATCAAATAAATTCAATGGATCACCTCATTTCCCTAGTGGACATCCTTATGGGAGGATGACCGAAAGGCTAAGAACCAGGAATGAAGTCAATACAATATTCAATTGCTTGATTGGGTGTCATACCCGAATGGACTCACAGAAACCAACAAAGTCAAAATGACTGAAATTCGAGATATATCATCAACATCTCGAAACTCAAGAGTGAATACATAGACTTCGAAATCATCATTAACATTCCAAAGAGCAAGAAACAACGAATTAGCAAAATTAGGATACCTAAATATAGGATCCTTCAAATCACAGAATGTGGCTTGATAATATGCAAGCCACTCCATTTCAAATCATTCCAAACTCTAGATAGAAATAGCGTGCTAATTCGCATAAAAAGATAAGCTACAAGGGACAATCCCAAAATCCTCAAACATCATACAAATATTGCGGATCCCCTCAATAGGATTTTCAATCCTCAAAGAAATCACAAGATAAGAACATCAAAAAGCATCAATAAATTCACCCGATACGGATGAGTGTCAAGCACCTGTATCGAAGAGGACTCGAATAAAACAATCACGATTAGAATTACTCTTAAGATAAGATATAATCAATCCAATTATGGTATACTACGGAATAAAATATATTCCTAGACATATCCCAAACTTCTATCTCAAAGGACACGATAAGATAAAGGACACGATGATTAAGGGATTTGTAACACTTGTACTATACTTGGATGTATCGTAATATATGCTTCTGTTCTGGATTTATCATATTTTGTTTTGAACTCAGCTCTGATACCAAGCTGTGACACCCCACCCCGAAACCCACATTAACAAAGAGTATTACTAGGTAATACTGTATGCTAATGTGGAGAATAGGGCTGGTTAGGGGCGATCATCTATAGTCTTGTCTTAATTATCTATTAAATACGTCGATTAGTGCTCTATATTTTTTTCCTTTCTCAAGTGGATCGACATATCCAATAAATGCTTAATATAAAACTACAGGTGGCTATAGGATCTATCAGAACAAAATACAACTACTCAAATGCATAACACACCACAGAACAACAAACAAATATATATACATATATACATATATATTGATACATTCCAATATAATACAAATAATACATCATAAGTGGTATGACGAACACAATATACACACGAGTCAAAACAATATACATATCAGAGTAGCGACAAAAAGACTATAACAAAAAGGGCTAGCAAATAAGTCCATGCGGAAGCAGAATAGGCTAAGTCCATATGGGTACCTAACTTGAAACACCTTGGACTGACCCAAGTATAAAATACACGGGTCAGTCTAGCTAACAAATCAGTTTATAAGGATAAGTGATAATATGAGCATAAGGTAAAGGGTAAGATATCCTCTCGAATGAGAAGAAACAATAATAGGAGCATGCCACTACTTCAAATAATTTAATATTTACAGGTAATCTCCAAACCAGGGTTGTTACGGAAAATCGGGGGAGATGCAGCAGGGCTAAGTAGGTCGCACCCATTAGGGTATGTTGTCGTCTTTCTAGATACCCTACATCTACATATTTATGGAGTGGTTGTGCATGAGGTCTTAGTAAAAAGGTTGGGAACAACCGGGGTGGTGACATATTCGGTACTATCTAGTAAGGGGTAGGCCGGTCTTGTGTTGGCAGGGATCGATAGGTTCGATCTCGGTACATTTTTGTAGAGGTTTACTGTGATCGGCGATACCTCAGTGCCCAGTCATTGTATGGAATCCATTCTCCAATAAGTGTCGTACGATTTTGATTGTGCCAACTATGTTGAAATGTGAGATGCAAGCATTTTAGCTATTTTAATATTTTACTTTGAACCTCTAGACATTATTATAGTATCACTGGTTTTTCTATAAAAGTGATTTGGTTATCGTAAGGTAAAAACCTGTCGAGTTTATGTGTGGCATGGTCTTACGAGATACCTTTTGATTTCAAAGATTTTCGTATAATTTTAAATCCAGTTGGGTGTGTTTTCTCACGCTGGTTTTCCAGACTTACTCGAGTGTTATTTTATTATAATGCTCGAGTCAGACCGAGCATATTACAGATTAGATCGGATGTTTGGAGCTTTAAGAGATGAGTTAGAGGCCCAAAGACGTATTCACATGGATGCTTATATTTTCTGCTGTATTCATTGGTGTGTTATCAGCAATTGTGAGGATAGACTATTATAACTGTCCAGGCTGAAATAGGTTAGTATACTCTGATTGATGTCTGTATATATCTGTATACTACAGTTTTATTTTTGTGTAAAGATTTATGGTATATTATAGATTATTCGTTCCGTTGTAAGATTCTATGTTGTTTGGTCTTCTTCTTATCTTCTTTCTTCTTCTCTCTACTAACAATCGGGTCTTCCGGCACTCGATTTCTCGGCATGTCATACAGTGGATGTATTAGTGTTGACTTTCGGGGGTCGAAAATCCCGACTGTTACATTGAAATATTAAAAGAGATTCGAATATATATCTTTGTAAAGATATTTTGAAATAAATGTTTTGAAGATTTATAATATGGGCCTAGTGACTGCTTATGTGTGTACTTTGATAGTTAAAAAATCGACTATCAAAATCTG
The DNA here is from genome assembly GCA_030737815.1 of Allium fistulosum. Taxonomy (NCBI): domain Eukaryota; kingdom Viridiplantae; phylum Streptophyta; class Magnoliopsida; order Asparagales; family Amaryllidaceae; genus Allium; species Allium fistulosum. The sequence goes on from CM060904.1 coordinate 700,274,269, forward strand.
GCAAAATTCGTTGGTCGTTTCGAAGAGATCGGGATCAGATTTAATTATCCGAAAACCACTTCGATCCAATTTGAGATTTACGAATTATGAAATCTTGAGGGTAATGAAGACGGTGATCTTTGAAGAGATTGGTTCGTTCAGACCCAGAACAACTTGTATGGATGAATGCTATCATTGCATTGTTGCCTGGAAGGAAGTGTTAGCATTCCAAGTGGAATTTCTATTCAAAAAGGTAAAAACGTAGCCTCAAGCCTCATCAACCGGGAATGACCGAAAATCAAGGAAGATGCAGCAAGGCTAAGTGGGTCGCACCCATTAGGGTATGTTGTAACCTTTCTAGATACCTTACATCTACATATTTATGGATTGGTTGTGCATGAGAGCTCAGTAAAAAGGTTGGAAACAACAGGGGTGATGACATATTCGGTACTATCCAGTAAGGGGTAGGCCGGTCTTGTGTTGGCAGGGATCGATAGGTTCCATCTTGGTATATTTTTCTAGAGGTGTACTGTGATAGGAGGTACCCCAGTGCCTAGTCATTGTATGGAATCCATTCTCCAAAAAGCACCGTATGGCTTTGATTATGCCCAACTATGTTAAAATGTGAGATGCAAGCATTTCAGCTATTTTAATAAGCATTTGTACTTAGACACTATTATAATATCACATGATTTTTATATAAAAGTGGTTTGGTTATCGTAATGTAAAAACCCGTCGTGTTTATGTATTGCATGGTCTTACGAGATACCTTTGGTTTTCAAAGATTTCCTTATGACTTTAAATCCACTTGGGTGTGTTTTCTCACGCTGGTTTTCCAGACTGACTCGGGTGTTATTTTATTATAATGTTCGGGTCAAACCAAGTATATTATAGATTAGTTTAGATGCTTGGAGCTTCAAGAAACGAGTTGGAGGCCAGATATGTATTCACGTAGATGGTTATATTTTCCGCTGTATTCATTGGTGTGATATCAGCAATTGTGAGGATGGGCTGATATAATTGTCCAGGTTGAAATATGTTAGTATACTCTGATTGATGTTTGTGTATATACATATTATAGTTTTGCTTTTGTGTAAAGACTTGTGATATATTATAGATTTTTCGTTCCGCTGTGAGATTTTATGTTGTTTAGTTTTCTCCTTATCTTCTTTCTTCTTTCTTTCCTCTAATAATCGGGTTTTCCGGCATTCGATTCATCAGCATATAATACGTTGGACGTATTAGTGTCGATTTTCGAGGGTCAAAAACTCCCGGTTCACTACATTTGGTATCAGAGCTTAGGTTGAGTGAATACTTAGGCTTTGGTGGGAGTTACTCGTTAAAAATAGGGTTAGTAGTACCCTAGAATGAGTTTGAGCATATTAATAGATACGAGCGCGTATCTGTTAGTGAATATAAAATGTTTTATATTGTGTTGATTTATCTGTTGAGTGGTTTATGAATTCTGGTCGAGTAGTGGGATGCCACAAAATCGATTAGAAATTTTAAACACATGAACCGGGTAAATCGACACAATATTATTTTGAAGCGGGTAAATGAAATAATTTTACCCAAACTATATTTTGATATGAAAGAAATATTCTGATTATAGTATGTCGGTGTGTTTGGTTGTTATTATTATAATCCAAACAAGGTTATAAAATTGAAATGGTTATATATAACCAAATAAAGATTGTATAAGAATGATTTATGCATATGAATTATAAATAAAAATGTATTCAAACCAAAGTTTGGAGATTAAAATCCCGAAAAGTTTGGAAAATATTTTTCGAAGTGTTGTGAAAATAAAAATGTTATTATTTTGAAAATATTTTTGGAATAAAAATTATTTTAAATGGATTTTGGAAGCGATAAAGCATTGAACTCACTTCAGTCGCTAGAAAATAATTCCGATGATGATCGCGACATCATGAGTGTTCATTTTCGAGTTTCTAAGTGACAGATTGCTACTGTAATAATTATAGATATTTTTGTTTGAAAACAAGTGTTGTTTTGAAAATTCCGAAGGGGACTTGTTTTGGATAAAACCAAGTTGATTTTGAAAATTCCAAAGAAATGGTTTGTTAAACCAAAAGAGCTATATATATTTATGATTTCAAAATGATTTGAAATAAATACCGAGTGTTTGAGTTTTGGAATTCTAACCTAAATGTGGGAAGAAACATCTGGGAATAAGTTTTGAACTTATAATTTGAAACTGATGAAGATAAGAAAGAAATATATGAAATTTGAATTTGAAATTGATTTTTAACTTAAGTAAGTTAAAATGAATAACATGAATGGAGATTTAACTTAAGATAAGTTAAATAAAAATCGGTTTGGATTTGAAATGATACCAAATTGAAGTGAATACAAAATTTGAGTTAAAAATGATTTTTTTACTATAAGTTACAAATTTTAAATGGAATTAACTCAAGTCGAGTTAAATTAAGTGATTTCTGGAGTGGAAATCCGAATTTGAATCACATAATGGAATTGGATTTGATTTGTGATAAAGTGAATGTGAACTCGAGTATATATAAAAAAAAGAATTGGACTTAAGTAAAATTAAATGGAATGGAATTTAATTGCAATAAAAATGAACTTAAGTATATAGTTGAAGTGTTTATATAATAACAAATTAACTTAAGTTAATATAAATATTTGTATGGAAACTTGAATCGGGTAAATTCATGGGATAGGCCGTTAAATGGAATTGAATTTAAGTCAAGATAAATAAAGTGATTTTTGGAAATGAAACTTAACTTAGTTAGGTAAATTGGAAGAAAACTAATTAGAGAATTAATTAGTGAATTGAATGCTAAAAATGAGAATTGAGTTATAAATGAAATTCGACTTAAATGTAAGCGAATAAAAAATATTTTGAAATGTTGTCGAATAAAATAGAAATAGATTGAAATGGTGATAACTCAAGTTATAAATGAATTCAATTTAAGTGTAAATAAATTGAAATGGTTAGGAATATTATTGATAAGGATGAAATTCAACTTAAGTAACTAATTTATGAAGTGATTCATAAATAAATTGGCATGGATTAGATTATTGTTGAATATATAATAAAGTGAATAAGATTTTGTAAATAAATTGGTTTAGAATCCATTTGAAATGGATATGGATATATTGCATGTAGATATGAATTGAATGCCAGTAAATTAGTTTGTGAATCATTCGAATTGAATGAGATGGTATATAAATCGATTGAAAGTAAATGACATGGCCCGTTTTTCCATACCCTTTGAATCGAGAATAAACCACACATGTTGTAACAACCTGCATATTTTACGATTCGTATATTTAAATGTTTAATTTAGATATAGCATCGTTAGTCGGATTTTAGTCCGAAAAAGTCACTATTCGTAGAAGAACAGTCGAATTAGTGAAAATTCTATGTGGATAGTGCTATTTGGAAGTGGCTATTTGTAAACACATTCAAACAGGAATTCAGACGTCTGAAATGGACGATTCAAACGTCTGAAATTGTTCGAGTCAATCCAGAAAGGAAATAGGCTAAAATTGCCATTTTCAGACGTCTGAAATGGATGATTCAGACGTCTGAATATTGTTCTGGACAACTCATATTTTTCTAGATTCAGATGTCTGAATCGTCCATTTCAGACGTCTGAATGAAGATTGAAATTGAGATTCGACAATTTGGACTCGAGACCACTTCCATTGAGTTCAAAATGGTGTTTGCGACTTTTTTAAGTATAAACATCGATATGTTTTGAGTTGGGCAAAATTTTGAAGTTTTCAACTAGGGCTTTAGGTTTCAGCCCATCAACCTTCTAATAACTTAACCCTTCATCCAACTCCTCTTCACTCATTCTATTATTTTCCTAACACTCAAGCTTTTAAGAAAAATGGAGGAAGAGAAATGAATTAGAATTCCTAAGCCCTAATCTTCTTTGCAAATCCAAGTTTTAGCTCCAAAATCAAAGAGAAGCTTAGGTAGGCATCCTCTTCACCTTCTCCAACTCATTCTTCTCTTCAATTTTAGAAATTTCCTAAACCTTAACTTAGGAAATGTTTTTCTATTTGAGCTTAGATTGAAGCTTCTTGGGTTAACATTGAAGAGTGATTGTTCTTGCCTTGCTCTATAGCTTCTATCTTGTGTTTTTGGGTTTTAAAGGTGAGTTTTTGAACTCACATCTTTGTCTATTTCTATCATTGTTGTTAGGTATGAATTCCTAACATATATTCATATTCATTTGCTTTTGATTTGAATTGGTTTGATGAATATTCCAATTTTTGGTGTTTGAAATCAAAATATATGAAAATCCTTATATGGATGTTTGGACATGTTGGTCGGAGTGTATTGGTGAGTCTTTAAGGTTGGGTAGTTGTTTGGCATAAACCCCTAGCAATCGTCACTCATCCGATCGCTTCCGATACGATTTGGCCATCATTGGCCTAGGCAAAATATTGCCCAGAGCTTCAGGTTCAGACGTTTGAAATATCCAATTCAGACATCTGAATCTGCTTGTCTCGGCCCAATTTGCCTATTTTATGTGGGTTTCCAATTTTTAATCGATTTTAGTTGATCCGAATAGTTGTTATCACTTACTATCGACTTTGATGAGTTCTCTCTTTGGATTTTTGGGAATATCCATTTTGATGGATTTGATATCGATTTCTATGGTTTTGATTTACGTCTTCGGATGTGAACCTTTGGTGATTGATTGTTTCTACAATCATTTTTGTGATTTGTCACTTCTAATACAAAGGTTTCTATACTAGTAGTAAATACTCAAACTCTTTCACAAAAAATGATTTCAACACTACTTTTAAATATAAAGCTTGTTTTTAAAACCGTTTTCCAATCTATTAGTATATACAATCCTTTACCTCATTCGTATGAGAAATCTAATTAAACGGCTTAGTAAAACAAGTGGTATGAAACACTTGCATTTACTTCGTCGGTTAATTCTTGGACTTGTTCGATTGAACTCTTATGATAATTTTCGAGTGGAAATCTACAATTTGTTCGTAAATATTTAAGTTAAGCTAGTGGTTATGAGACATGAAGCTAAACTCATCTATTTACTAGCTTAGTGTAATTGAAACTTTTTATTGATCGATGATGATCATTTTGTGATTTAGACTAGCGATGTGTGATGTCTATTTGTTTGTGTGGGGATTACAATCCCTGTTTGTGGAACTTCGGTTCAATTTGGCGGGGTAGCGACCCGTGGTCTTCGGGCTGTTTGTGGAGCTTCGGCTCAAAATTTATGGTTAGCGACCATGGAATAGCGTTCCGTTTGTGATACTTGTGTTGGTGAGTTTTCATGCTCCCGTTTGTGATAGGCCTTCCCCTTTGTGATTTCTGGATTTCTAATTGATGATTTCTGGAATTTGTGTTTCACCTCTTTTTGTGATTGGCAATTATATGTTTGTCAATATTTGGTATTTGGTGAATAAAATAAAGAATATGACATTCTTTTTGGTGCTTTGAGATTCTTGAGATATTGTATGATTTTGTTGATGTTTAAAGTATACTTATCACCGTATGACATTTTTGTTATCATACGTTTTTGGTTATATCTCTTATCCTATCTCATTTTATCTGATATTTATAGCCATACTGATTCGTTTATTATTTTCTTATTAAATAATACTCGGGTCAGACCGAGATGTTACAGGTGCTTCTGCTTGACTCCTTATCTGGGATCATCTTCTGACTTTTGTCTAACTACATTACATTTGTAGTTTTTGTTGTTATACATTTGATATATAGACTCCATGATGTATATTTATTCTTTTGTCTTGCACCTGTATCTATTCTTTTGTGATGTAGTGGATCTTCTATGACCACTATTTTGATGTACACTTCTATGTGTTGTATTCATATCTGTTTCCGCCTTTGTGATATGAATATCTATGACTAATTTGTGTTATGTTTATTTCTATATTTGTTTCCGAAGTCCACTTAGCCACTGTGTGGTAGCTTTGAGTTTCCACTGGATATGTCGTATTTCCTCTTGAAATGAAATGCATGTTATACTATCTGACATATCGGTGCTCGCACAAAGCAATTACACAAATGGTCGCTCCTCAATAGCCTTATTCTTCGTGCTAGTTGATGGCATTACCCAGTAGTGTCCTTGGCTAGCGTGAGTATAGAGGTGGGGCGTCACAGCTTGGTATCGGAGCCAAACTTCGAAACAATGTAGAATAATCTAGCAAGGATCATTGTCCTAAGTATTTCTTAGGAATCGTGCCATAGGATTTAATTCGAGTCTTCGTACCGTTCTATCCTATTTCTTTTTATGATGCGTTGTTTTATCAATCAAGTTTGTTTGATATTCATTCTGTGAATAACCTTTTTCCTCTTTTCTTTCTTTCTTAAAGAAGAGAAATGGTTAAACCAGGTCGTCCCAGCGTCGGTCAATCGAGTGCTACTCCCCAGGATGGAGTATTTATGTCTGCTCAACAACTTCTAGATCTCGTAAGGAATGCTCAAACTAACGGACCCATTCCAGAGCCCACACATCCTAAATCTGGGTTTCCACGCTTGTGTAGTGATTACACCAACTTGGGTGGAAAGCCATTCAAAGGTTCCGAGAGCATTATAGAAGTCCAGGCTTGGCTTCGAACATGCGACCGCATCTTTTCTCGCATGAATCTTATTGATCTTCATCGAGTCCAAGTGGCTTCTAGTATGCTCCAAGAAAGAGCATTAGACTGGTACGAGCTTTTGATCTCTGAAATTACTGAAGCAGACCTTACTTGGGAGCAATTCCGGGAAAGGTTCGAGTCGAAATTCGTGCCGGAAGCTGAAAAAGTATCTCTAGCTCGACGATTCATTGACCTTATTCAAGGTGAATCTTCTATGATGGATTACTTCGCTTCTTTTGAATCTTTATCTAAATATGGGGTCGAGTATATTAATACCCCATTGAAGAAAAATAAGAGATTCGTTTATGGGTTGAACAAGAACCTCAAAAAGCCATTACTTCTGAAACTAGAAGTTTCTTTTGATCAGCTAGTTGATATCACTCTTCGACTCGAAGAGGCCGATAAAGAAAGTGATGTTGAAGTCAAACACAACATCAATAAGAAGAGACCTTTTAAATTCAAGTCTAATCCCAACAAAAAGGGGAAGCAAACAACTTCAGTAGCAAAGTCTCCTACCTCCAGTCGTGGAGAATGTTACAATTGTGGTTCTAAGGACCATTATGCAAACAAGTGTCTGAAGCCCCTTTCTTGCCGCTATTGCAAGAGTTTGGGTCATACTATATCTTTGTGTCCCAACTTCAAAGCAAGAAGGAAGGAAAGCTAAATGTTGTACAAGCCCCTTCTAACACTTCTCATGGTCAAGGTATTTCTCATTCTATCCTTGATGGCATTATTATATTTCGTGAATTTCCTATTCGAGTTCTTTTTGATACGGGTGCATCTCACTCTTTTATATCAAAAGAACTTGTTGATGCTTTGTCTTTGAATGTTATTGGCTTGATGACTTCATTGAGAATTGCGAATCCGGTTGGTGGATCCGCAACACTCAGTTTACTGTGTAAAGATGTCGAAACTATTTTATGTGATTATGCTTTCCGAGCCAATTTACATGTTATGCATTACCTTGGTTTCAGAATGATTTTGGGAATGGATTGGCTTAACCGTTATGAAGCCCATATCCTATGTCCTAAGCGGACTATATATCTTCGGCATCCCCAATCTATTAAGCAGATTTCTCTTATTCTGAAAGATTTAGATTCCAATTCGAAAGCATCCTTATATTCTCTAATCCTTATGACGACGATAATGATGATGAGGAAGATGTTATTTCTCTCATTCACATTGTTTGTGAATTTCCCGACATATTTGAGCCCGTTCTAGGATTACCACCTAAGCGGGCAATTAAGTTCAAAATTATTCTAATCCCTGGAGCTCTACCTATTACTCTTCCTTCTTATCGTATGTCCCATAAAGAGAATGAGGAGATGCATAAACAATTATCCGAATTGGAAGCGAAACAATTTATTCAATCTAGTTCCTCTCCATAGGGAGCTTCAGATATTTTTGTGAAGAAATCTGATGGTACACTAAGGCTTTGCATTGACTACCGCAAGCTTAACGATCTCACCATCAAGAATAAATATCCCTTGCCTCGGATTGATGATTTATTCGATCAGCTTAGTGGTGCTAAAGTCTTTTCACAGTTAGACTTAGCAACCGGTTTTCACCAGCTCCGTATTACAGAAGATAGCATTCCTTTGACATCGTTCCGTACACGTTATGGATCTTATGAATGGCTTGTTATGCCATTTGGTTTGACGAATGCTCCAGCTTATTTCGTCGACCTTATGAATCGAGTTTTCAAAGACTTCCTCGATCGATTTGTTCTCATCTTTATCGATGATATTCTTGTTTATTCTAAAACCGAGGAGGAGCATGAAAAACATCTTCAAATTGTGTTGGAAACTCTTAGGAGTAACCAATTGAAAGCAAAATATTCTAAATTCCACTTTTGGCAATCTCGTGTGAAATTTTTGGGGTATATTATTTCTGAATCCAGAATATCCATGGATCCTTCAAAGATTGAAGCGATTCAAAATTGGAAGAGACTGGAGAGTGTGACGAAAATTCGTAGCTTTCTCGGATTGGCGGGCTATTACCGTTGGTTCATAAAAGACTTTTCTAAGATTTCCGTACCTTTTACTAATTTGACAAAGAAGGGAGTTAAGTACATTTGGTCAGACAAATACGAAGCTGCTTTTCAGAAACTAAAAGAACTCCTCTCCGTGGCTCCTATTCTTGTGATTCCCGAAGGGAACCAAGATTTTATTGTTTACACCGATGCTAGTCGTGTTGGTTTGGGTGTCGTTCTCATGAAAAGGGAACGTATTATTGCTTATGCTTCTAGGCAACTAAAGCCTGCCGAGACTAGATATGCCACTCATGATTTAGAGCTCACGGCTATTGTTTTCGCCCTTAGAATTTGGCGTCATTATCTTTTGGGAGAGAAATTTGTTCTCTACACCGATCATAAATCTTTGAAGTATTTATTTTCTCAAAAGGAACTTAATTTGCGGCAACAACGTTGGCTCAAGTTCCTTGCATCTTATGATCTTGATATTCTTTATACTCCTGGAAAGGGAAATCGTGTTGCCGATGCCCTTAGTCGTAAACAACAAGCGGTTGTTTCTATGATGATATCCGAATGGAATGATCTCGAGACTTTATCCACTTGTGAGATTCGAGATCGTGAATCCAATTCATGTTCATCTCTTGTTTTATATAGCCTTGAGGCTCATCCTTCTCTTTTAGACCGCATTCTTGAAGCTCAAAAGCATGATCCCGAATTGGTTCTTCTTAGCCAAAGTTGTAGGGATAAAATTGATATTGAAGGTTTGAAAGACTTTGATATTGATGCTCGTGGCGGTATTCGAAAATTTGGTAGACTTATCGTGCCAAATATTTGTGATCTTCGTAAAGATATTTTAGAAGATTCTCATCGTTCTAAATTTACCATTCATCCCAGTAGTAGTAAAATGTACGCGAATATGAAGCGACTTTATTATTGGGATGGAATGAAATCCGATATTGCTAACTTTGTTAAGCATTGCATGACTTGCCAACTTGTTAAGGCCGAGCATCGAAGGCCCGGTGGGTTATTGCAACCTTTGGAAATTCCAATATGGAAGTGGGATCAAATTTCCATGGACTTTATTGATGGTATTCCCCGTTCTCGTTCGGGTCATGATAGCCTATGGGTGATAGTAGATAGACTTACAAAATCCGCCCATTTTCTTCCCGTTCGGTCCAATCGGACCGTACATATTTTGGCTAAACTCTTTGTCAAGGAAATTGTTAGATTGCATGGAGTTCCTACTTCTATTGTTAGCGATCGTGATCCTTTGTTTACTAGTGGATTTTGGAAAGGTCTTCAAAAAGCTTTGGGAACAAAGCTTAATTTTAGCACCGCTTATCATCCTTAGTCCGATGGACAAACCGAGCATGTGAATCAAACTCTTGAAGATCTCCTTCGTGCGTGTGTTCTTGATTTTGGTGGAAGTTGGGAAGATCATATTTCTCTTGTTGAATTTTCCTATAATAATAGCTTCCAATCTAGTATTGTTATGGCACCTTTCGAGGCACTATACGGAAGGCCATGCCGATCTCCTTCGTGTTGGCTTGAAGCTGGTGAGAAGCTGGTTTTAGGTCCAGATTTTATTCGGGAGGCCACAGAAAAGATTGACCTTATTCGTCATAGGATGAAAGAAGCTCAAAGTAGACAAAAATCCTATGCCGACAATCGAAGAAGGAAATTAGAATTTTCTGTGGGAGATTTTGTGTTTATTCGTGTTTCACCTATGAAGGGTGTTGTGCGTTTCAGTCGATCGGGATAATTAGCACCTCGATATATTGGCCCATTTCCCATCACCGAACGCATTGGTTCCGTGGCTTATCGCCTTTTGTTACCGGCTCAATTTTCTGCTATTCATGACGTATGCCTCGTCTCTCAACTACGGAAATGCCTTCGAGATTCCGATTCTGTTCTTGAGCCCGGTGTTATTGAAGAAATTGAAGTTTCGCCTAATTTGACTTATGAACAACATCCTATCTGTATCATTGCTTCGGAGGTTAAACGCCTTCGAAATAAAGATGTTCCTCTTGTGAAAGTTCAATGGTCCTCAAATCTTAAGGATTGCTCTTGGGAATCTAGAGAATTCATCGAGCGAACACATCCGAACTTACTCTCTCGTGCTCATTAAGGTGAACTTCTTATTTCAATTAAGGTGAACTTCTTATTTCAAATTTTCTTCTCTTTGTATTGATATGCTTTTATAGTTGTTACTCTTTAATTTCTTCTTAATTATTGCGAGGATGCAATTTCTTTAAGGAGGGGAGTTTGTAACAACCTGCATATTTTACGATTCGTATATGTAAATGTTTAATTTAGATATAGCATCGTTAGTCGGATTTTAGTCTGAAAAAGTCACTATTCGTAGAAGAACAGTCGAATTAGTGAAAATTCTATGTGGATAGTGCTATTTGGAAGTGGCTATTTGAAAACACATTCAAACAGGAATTCAGACGTTTGAAATGGATGATTCAGACGTCTGAAATTGTTCGAGTCAATCCAGAAAGGAAATAGGCTAAAATTGCCATTTTCAGACTTGAAATGGACGATTCAGACGCCTGAATATTGTTTTGGACAACTCATATTTTTCTAGATTCAGACATCTGAATCGTTCATTTCAGACGTCTGAATGAAGATTGAAATTGAGATTCGACAATTTGAACTCGAGACCACTTCCATTGAATTCAAAATGGTGTTTGCGACTTTTTTGAGTATAAACATCGATATGTTTTGAGTTGGGCAAAATTTTGATGTTTTCAACTAGGGCTTTGGGTTTGGGTTTCAGCCCATCAACCTTCTAATAACTTAACCCTTCATCCAACTCCTCTTCACTCATTCTATTATTTTCCCAACACTCAAGCTTTTAAGAAAAATGGAGGAAGAGAAAAAGAATTAGAATTCCTAAGCCCTAATCTTCTTTGCAAATCCAAGTTTTAGCTCCAAAATCAAAGAAAAGCTTAGGTAAGCATTCTCTTCATCTTCTCCAACTCATTCTCCTCTTCAATTTTAGAAATTTCCTAAACCCTAACTTAGGAAATGTTTTTCTATTTGAGCTTAGATTGAAGCTTCTTGGGTTAACATTGAAGAGTGATTATTCTTGCCTTGCTCTATAGCTTCTCTCTTGTGTTTTTGGGTTTTAAAGGTAAGTTTTTGAACTCACATCTTTTTCTATTTCTATCATTGTTGTTAGGTATAAATTCCTAACATATATTCATATTCATTTGCTTTTGATTTGAATTGGTTTGATGAATATTCCAATTTTTGGTGTTTGAAATCAAAATCTATGAAAATCCTTATAGGGATGTTTGGACATGTTGGTCGGAGTGTATTGGTGAGTCTTTAAGGTTGGGTAGTCGTTTGGCGTAAACCCCTAGCAATCGTCACTCATCCGATCGCTTCCGATACGATTTGGCCATCATTGGCCTAGGCAAAATATTGCCCAGAGCTTCATGTTCAGACATCTGAAATATCCAATTTAGACGTCTGAATCTGCTTGTCTCGGCCCAATTTGCCTATTTTTTGTGGGTTTCCAATTTTTAATCGATTTTAGTTGATCCGGATAGTTGTTATCACTTACTATCAACTTTGATGACTTCTCTCTTTGGATTTTTGGGAATATCCATTTTGATGGATTTGATATCGATTTCTATGGTTTTGATTCACATCTTCGGATGTGAATCTTTGGTGATTGATTGTTTCTACAATCATTTTTGTGATTTTTCACTTCTAATACAAAGGTTTCTATACTAGTAGTAAATACTCAAACTCTTTCACAAAAAACGATTTCAACACTACTTTTAAATATAAAGCTTGTTTTCAAAACCATTTTTCAATCTATTAGTATATACAAACCTTTACCTCATTCATATGAGAAATCTAATTAAACGGCTTAGTAAAACAAGTGGTATGAAATGCTTGCATTTACTTCGTCGGTTAACTCTTGGACTTGTTAGATTGAACTCTTGTGACAATTTTCGAGTGGAAATCTACAATTTGTTCATAAATATTTAAGTTAAGCTAGTGGTTATGGGACATGAAGCTAAACTCATCTATTTACTAGCTTAGTGTAATCAACACTTTTTATTGATCGATGATGATCATTTTGTGCTTTAGACTAGCGATGTGCGATGTCTATTTGTTTGTGTGGGGATTACAATCCCCGTTTGTGGAACTTCGATTCAATTTGGCGGGGTAGCGACCCGTGGTCCTCGGGCCGTTTGTGGAGCTTCGGCTCAAAATTTATGGTTAGCGACCATGGAATAGCATTCCGTTTGTGATACACGTGTTGGTGAGTTTTCATGCTCCCGTTTGTGATAGGCCTCCCCCTTTGTGATTTCTGGATTTCTAATTGATGATTTGTGGAATTTTTGTTTCACCTCTTTTTGTGATTGGCAATTATATGTTTGTCAATATTTGGTGTTTGGTGAATAAAATAAAGAATATGACATTCTTTTTGGTGCTTTGAGATTCTTGAGATATTGTATGATTTTGTTGATGTTTAAAGTATACTTGTTACTGTATGACATTTTTGTTATCATATGTTTTTGGTCATATCTCTTATCCTATCTCATTTTATCTGATATTTATAGCTAGATTGATCCATTTATTATTTTCTTATTAAATAATACTCGGGTCAGACCGAGATGTTACAGGTGCTTCTGCTTGACTCCTTATCTGGGATCATCTTCTGACTTTTGTCTAACTACATTACATTTGTAGTTTTTGTTGTTATACATTTGAGATATAGACTCTATGATGTATATTTATTCTTTTGTCTTGCACCTATATCTATTCTTTTGTGATGTAGTGGATCTTCTATGACCACTATTTTGATGTACACTTCTATGTGTTGTATTCATATCTGTTTCTGCCTTTGTGATATGAATATCTGTGACTGATTTGTGTTATGTTTATTTCTATATTTTTTTCTGAAGTCCACTTAGCTACTATGTGGTAGCTTTGAGTTTGTACTAGATATGTCGGATTTCCTCTTGAAATGAAATGCATGTTATACTATCTGACATATCGGTGCTCGCACAAAGCAATTACACAGATGGTCTCTCCTCAACAGCCTTATTTTTCATGCTAGTTGACGGCATTACCCAGTAGTGTCCTTGGCTAGCGTGAGTATAGAGGTGGGGCGTCACACATGTCCAACTCAAATTGCAAGAAATGACGAAACATGAAGGGTAATAAAGAAACATAGACAGAACAGAATCTCATATGAATGGAATAATATATAATATTGAACAATATCTTTACAGCGGAAAACTTTTAAAATACATATATCAGAGTCTAACCTAAATTCAACTTGGACAGTTATAAACATCTGTCCTTACAATTGCTGACAAACATTAAACAAAACAAATAAACATCGGCGGATAATAGAATATGTCTGTACGTAGATGAATATCTCCAGCTCTCCCTTGGAAACTCCAACCGTCTTCAACTAAACCTGAAACTACTCGCATCTGACCCGAGTATTGAAAATACCTGGATAAGACTTGATAAACCAGCATGAGAAAAACTCAATAATAAATGACAATGTCATATATCGGCCTTTAAATAAAATCCTTTGAAAAGAAAGAGTATCTCATAAGACCACGCCCACACATAAACACGTACGGGTTTTTACCTTATGATAACTTAAACACTTTTATATCAAAACATTTGATATTATTTCTAATGACATTCTTTGAAAACATTTGCAAATAAACTTATTAATCTTAGCCAAAATGGCTACCCATATAGCATTTCGGGGCTATTCATTACGATAATACAAACAAAACCACAGGTTCTTACTGGAGAATTGATTTCCATACAAATGATCAGGTGAAGGGACTACCTTTAAATGATAATCTTAGCCGAATATGTCATCCCCCGGTCATTACTGACCTTTAAACGAGCGCTCGTTTTCCATACACCACATTAATTTACATCCCGAACATCATAGCGGGAAGAAATATATCTAGAAGGGGATGACCATACCCTAATTGGGAATGACCCACTTAGCTTGCCGCATCTAATCCTGTTTCGGTCATTTCTGGTTGATGAGGCTCGAGGCAACAATTACCTTTTCACATAACACATCTTCTTTCACTTTGAATGCCACATTGCCATTCCACATTCACACGACCGATTTCTACAAACGTATAACTTCCTGAGCTTGTATGTCTCAGGAAAGGGTGTTAAGCTAAGAGAAGGTGTCTTCTCCGCCACCGATTGATATACTTTTATAGAGATCACTCATTGTGATTTAGAATGCAAGGTCAGACATTCTTCCATACAAGTTCGTTCTAGGACTGAGCGAAACCAAAGGTACTTTCCTCGGCCATTACTAGGTGAGAAGTCCTTGTGGTTTTGAGGTTATTCATAACAAAGAGACCACTGCTACAATATAGTGAATCGGGAGTTCAACCCCATTTAATCACAACTAGTCCCTCGTTATTATTCATCTCAATATCTCCGTCTTCAAACGTCTTCATTTTTCGAACACATAACTGGTTCGAAGTGGTTTTCGGATAGGAATCACCCAAATCCGAACCCGGTTCCTTCGAAATCCAATTATCGATAAAAAGTGAATATGAGTATACAAAATTTATTAAGTCTGTTTTCACTTTAATTCTTTTTGGATGATTTCAAAATCTCTTTCTTTTGTCTTAGAATAATTCTAAGCAATTCATTCTTTTGCTTTGGACAATATCACAATCTTCTTTTATTTTGGAAAAACCAATATAATCTTTTTAGAGCATCCGAGATTTCCTTTCGATCTGTTCCTCGCCTAAGAAAAGAAAACAGTGGCCAGGTAAGTTCAGGGCACTGGTTGCTCCAACCCTAACCTTAGCTAAACACCTTGTTTTATCTTCCCGAATCTCATAGGCGGGACAAATGTACTGGTCGTTTCCGCATACTCGGTTATCAACTTTATTTTGGAATTGATTATAAACATTCCAAATTATCTTTTAAACGCTTAGTTTTCCCTTTTAAAAAACATTCACAATAGATTCTAGGAAAAATTGGTACTTTTAAACTCATATTCAAAAAGTTATAGAATTCGCAGCATAAAAGTGCTGCGAAAAGTGCTACATAAGCTTATTTGATTTAAACAACTTTTAAACATTTGATAATTCATATTTTCCAATCCATTTCTCTTCTAAATTATTAAAATGGATTTATCAAAATTATTCCATATTTTTCCATAATTAAAAACGTCTATTTAAACAGATTTTGTGTTATGGTCACTTAACTATATTGGCGCGATTTTTCTAGAAAATTGATTTGGATATATTTCAAAATCCACTTAATGAAATCCCAATTTTCTTTCTTCGTTTAAAGATATGGATATAATAGTCCAGAATTTCTTATCTCGAAGAATTCCGAGCTATATTCCACTCTACACACTCATTTGAACTTTTCGGCGCGAAATCACGAACTACCGTTGCGCGACGTGCCTAGTTTTAACTTATTTTTCAACATTTGAAATAATCTATTCAAATTGAATTTTATCACTTACAAAATCATTACAAATCATTTTAAATCAATATTTTTACTTTTAAAAGTATTTAAAATGTATTTTCACTATTTCCACATTATAATATTATTTTATTCCTATTATTTAATATTAAATTTTAAATTCCAATTTCAATTCAATTTCAATTCTAACTTCAAATTAAACTCAATTAAAACTTAGATTTCAAATCTAATTTCAATTCTAATTTAAATTTCAATCTTAATCCCACTTTCAATTTTCAAAATCGATTTCATTTCAATTTCAATTTTACTATTTATCTCAATTTCAATTTCAATTTTACTTTCCATTTCAAATCCAATTTCACTTCTAATTTCAAATTCTTTTTTTTTCACTTTAATTTCAATTCCAATTAAAAAGCGACTTATTTTTCCAAAGTATATCATATCACCAAAATTGGGTCTTATTTAACAAAGAGATCAATCACTTAATCAATAATGATAGAAATACGATGTCCATATTAACATCACAACCATACAACTAATCATACGACATTAACATATTCAATACGGGTATAGTACGATAAATGTCATAACATTACTAGATTATCCAACATTCAAACAATTATTCAAACATCCATATCATAAAACAGTGATTATCTATCATAGCAAATCAACTCAAAAATCAATATAAATTATATAACGGTGAGAATTTTCTCACCTTCGTATCCACTCCGTCAATCTTTTTTATAGGCTAGCGTGCTTCGTGCTTTTTCCACCAAACGTCTCGAGTTTGCCTTTTCCTCTCTTTCTCTCTCTTTTTTTTATAGTGTGGCCATGGGCGTGAATGGAGGGTACGGCCTTTGAGTGGGGTGTGTGTGGCTTTGGGTAGGCGGGTAGGTGGGGTTTTAGGCTCAGGTAGGTGGCTTTGGGTGCGTGTGTGGTGTGTGGGGGCTCAGGTAGGTGGTCTAGGGTCTCGTCCGTGGGGTCCTTGAGGTGGGTGTGTGGGGTATTTGGCTCGGGTATGTGGAGAGTAGGGGTGCATGTGCTTTTAGGAGGTGGGTAGGGTGTTTGGCCGTGAGTTGTGGTGGTGTAGTTGATGGTGTGGCTAGGTTTTGGTGATGTAGAGGTGTGGTGATGTTTGGTGATGGTGGTGGAAGGAAATGGAGAGAGTAGCTTTAGGAAAATGAAGAGAATGGCTGTAAAATATGGTGAAAATGGCATGACTATTTATAGATGAAATTTGAATGGAAATGACATAAATATCCTTGTTTACTTTTGGACTTTGATTAGCCTTGATTTGAGTTGCATTTAATGTGTGGAATGATGGTTTAGGAAGAGCGTGTTAAGAGATTATGAGGTGTCATCTTCTTATGGTTTGTAAATAATTAAATGCATAAGTTTGCTCCTTTTCTATGCATATACATAACATCTCATTAATGAGATATGATATAAAAGAAATGATGTGGTTTATTAAAGAAAAATAAAATGTAATTAGTCAAATCATACCTTTTTATATTTATATATTTATTTAAACTTTCCTAATATAAATATTTTGTCTTTTAGTGCTAAATGTAATGTGTTTTAAAGTTTGTAAAGTTGTTATCATATAGGTTATAAAGTGAACATATTTATTCAACGTTGCGACAACTTGTTACGATTGAAAACGGTGTTTTTGTTGACAAATTTTACAGTCAAAATTTGACGTTTTTGTTAAACTATATATTGAACTAAACCAAACTTAAAAATGAACTTTTACTTCTTTTAAATAAATTAAAACATGTCTATTTATATTTTAAAATCATATTTAAATAATATTAATACCTCTATTTTTACAGTGTATGTAAAACTAACAAAATGCGACAAAATTTGGTTATTTTTGTAAAGCGATTATAAATATACTTTTAAATCTTTTAATATACTTTTATTATCTTTATTAGATGTTTTTAATAAGATTTAAATTTTCAAATAAATATTTAAACCTATTTATTTGAGAATTTATTTATTTTTTAACAAAACTTAACTTTTGCTGATTTGTTCTAAAATTCAAATTTATACTTTTTAATTATTAACTATAATAATAAATAACTTTTCTATTATTATTTATTATATATAACCTATTTATTTAATTTTTTAAACCTTTTTAAATTTAAATCAAACGAAATCACTCATTTTCGAAGTAGCGAAATTACGGGTCGTTACAGTAAATAATCGAATGGAAGATTATGACTTGAATTCAAGTGAATTATGTGCGAACCAATTAAAATTTGAATGTGTATCGATCAAATTGGAAGTAAATAATTTGATGTTGGAACCTTGTATTTTCATGTACATTGTAATATACATGTTGTAACGGGTTTTGTTTATAAAATGGTTTATACATTCAAGTATAACATGTTTGGTTTATGAAAATGGCATGTTTAACAAGTTAAATAAATGAAATGTTATTAGATGTCATGTTTTTGGAACTTACGTGTTTTAATGGAGTTAGTACAGGTACAAGAAGACCATTTGGCTTGATTTTGGTTGCGCAATTGCATATAAATTAAGCGAACTCGCTTTATAACGCTAAAATAAAGTACGCTTACGAACTTAGCATGCGAAAAAATAAAAATATTGATATATATTGTGTTTTTCGACCTGAGAGTCGATGTATACATTTTTATCATATTTGTGATATTGCAAAAGGCTCTCTGTACAAGGACGACTCTGCCAAAAAATTTCGAAAATTTAGAGAGTTAGAAAATTTTTGAAAAAAGAAAAAATATTTTTGTTAACTAAAAAATTGATTTTTGAATAGTAATTGAAATAAACAGTTTGAATAAGAAAGGGAAACTAATTGTTTTGGTTGAAACTAAAGATTAGAAAAGTGAAATGTCGAGTTTTAACTAAGTGGGTTTGGAAAAGTTAATGGTTTGGAGCATTTTTCTACCTTGGCAAATTTCGGGGACGAAATTCTTTTAAGCGGGGATGAATGTAACGACCCGGATTTTCAATCATTGATTTTGAATATTTAATTTATTTTGAATGTTGAATTTGAAATGTAAATGGATTTTAATACGAAGTTTATCGATCGAATAAGTGGAATAAGATTTAATTTCAAATATAGCGATTTCGTAATACGAGAAAAGTGCAAATAAATGAAAATTAGAGTTGAATATAAATCGAAACGATTTCTAATGTTGAGTAAATTCTATTTGAATTAGAATTGAGTTAGTAATTAATAAAACTGAAATTTTAAGTGATTTCGTCAATTTTGGAAGTCGTCGATTTAATCGACGTGTAAAAATAGCGATCCGGTGTGTAGTCTTGGAATTCGACGAAACCAGTGTCATTGGATCAGTAATAATGCATTATAATATGTCACTAAATTTTGTAGCGATCAGATGCATCGTTTGGTCGTACGGGATAGAAACACGTTGAAATTAATATCGGAAATTCAATATTATAATTGGGTTCAAAATGCTATCTTCTGCATACGATCGAATCAGGCCTCAGAACTTGTTCCATTTCGTTCAGGAATAGGGGTATCGTATTAGGAACGCCAGACGGCATGCCTCGATTGGAGTCTGTAATTTTATAGCTACATATTTTGAATTTTAAATAATGTATTTTTATCAATTTTAATTTTCACAATCATTGTTCTTTCTTAGCAGCCACCTCCCTACCCTGTATGAGCCACACCTACCTGTTGACTTCCGTATCTCCCTCCCTCATTTAAATTTCGCTTAACAGTGATGAAAAAAAAAGAAACCTCAAAAAAAATATTTCTCAAGATCTACTCAATAAAAATATATGAAACAAGCTTTAAAATTCATAGTTTGGCGAGAGCTTCGATCTGATATGCTTGTTACGGGGTGCAGTAGAGTTTTTAGGTGATCGAATTTTAGGGGAGTCGACTAGGGTTTAAGTTTCTAGGATTTTGGAGCATCGATTCGACGAGCGGAGTGTTGATTTAGACTCGCGATGGGAAGAGGCACCTCGAGGCAAAAGATGGGAGGTAGTGGCGAGTTGTGGTGAGATGCGACGTCTATACAGTTGCATTTGAGGGGAGTAGGTCACTTCTTTGGGAAGCGTGCGGTCATGTGATCAAGGGGTCGAGCGGGAGAGGTTCGAGAAGAGAAGCATGTTGGCGAAGACGTTTCGTCGAACGGAGGCCTCTAGCTTCGTATCACTCGAATAATGTGCATGGCCATTTGGGTTTCATCTTCGTGTGTACAGGCAGAGGAGGGAGTTAGTAGTGAAGATGGTTTAAATGGTAATTAGTTTTAAAAATGGTGATTAATGTTTAATTAATTATATTTAAAATAATTAACTTATAAAACCTATAACTCCTGCATACGAGGTCCAATTGAAATGAAACTTTTTGCATTGCGATCATGATCATGAGGGCTTCACAATGGAACTATTTCGGATGAATTAGAGACAGTGGAAATTTGGGCTAAAATCGGACATCGTACGGTTTTAGTTCCAAATCGAAACGATTCGGCGACAGCAAGAAATAGTGTGAGTAAATCTCACACATTATGGATTACTGGTTTTAATTTAAAATGTTAAAAATTATTTATTGGTTGATTGGATGGACTGATAATAATTTATCTGTTGGATGTTATATTATATATATAGTAGTATATATATTAGTATTTGAGTATATTTCCCATCGATTGGAGCGGATGAGACACTATGCACCCAGCATAATAGCGGATGACCCTTTTTATTTCGATATCCCTCCTTGAAGCAGGATTATTATTTTATGTTATATAATATATGTGGTTGCAGTGAGACAAGTTAGAGGGATCCAACTGGATTCCTCAAAATATTTATTTTTAATTTCATATATGGTGATATATGATGTGTTAGAATAATCTGTTACAGATTATGTTATGATTTGATTTATTGGATGCTATAGTAGCACTGGCCTTAATTTTGGTATTATAAATACCATAAATAATATTTTTGAATTTAAAAGGGGAATTCAAAGGCGATTTTGAAAATGAAAATATTTATTTTAAAATTTGGGATTATTTTAAAAGGAATTGATTTGGATAAAATAAATAAATTTGATTTTAGATATTTATTTTGCTATTTCGTAAAATGGTTTCAAATAGAGAATTTAATTTGAGTAGTTTTAAACAGTGGATTTTTAATTGGGATTTCTGGGAATACGAAATAGAAGTCGAAATCGAGATTCGAAATGTTTTGGAATATAGTCCAGATTTATTAAGAAATAGATTTATAAATGGGATTTTAAATAGGAACCGATTTATAAATGGAGTTGTTTAATATGAATCTGTTATTAACAGAGAAATGAGAGTTGATGTTACAAACTTATAAATGATGTTTATAAATAAGTGGAATGATTATCATTTAATAAATTGGAAATATAAATTCACAGTGTGAATTTAAAATGAGATATGGAAATCGGTTTAGAAAGAAATAGTAAATTCTATTTTGGAGTTTGGGAATAGTTATGAAACTAGAAATGTAAATCGATTTGTGATAAATCAAAGAGATTTATAAGTATAAAAATGGGTATGTTGAATTTTAAAAATGTTTTTTCACAAGTAGTTAAGGTTTGTTTTTAGAAAAGGATTTTTATTTATTAAACTACGTGGTGTTAAAAACTATTAATTGGATTAACATATTTTAGAAAGTTAGTTATTTAAATATTTGAATTTGTTGAAATGAATTCTAAGTTTAAAAACAGGTGTTGTAAATCGATTAAAATTTTTATAAATGAATTGGAATTAGTTATTGATGTTTATTTTAAAAGTGCTCTGATATTTTAAATAATTATATAACCATGTTTTTTTGAAATTTATTATTATTATATAAGGATTTTTATTTATTAAGCTATGTAGTGTTAAAAAATATTAATTGGATTAAAATATTTTAGAAGGTTAGTTATTTAAATATTTAAATTTATTGAAATGAATTTTAAGTTTAAAAACAAGTTTTGCAAATCGATTAGAAATTTTATAAATGAATTGGAATTAGTTATTGACTTTTATTTTAAAAGTGCTCTGATATTTTAAATAATTATATAACCATGTTATTTTGAAATTTATTATTATTATATATAGTTTAAACGTAAGTGATTGTAATTTATTTATAAAGGCTCTCAAGATTTGTGAACCGGGTTTTATTTAATGGATGTGATTTTATAAGAGAATCTTATAATGGAATTCGGTAACTTAAGAAAATTTGAGAAAACAAAATTTCCAAATTGTTTAGATACGCGAACTTCGAAAATGAATCTGAATTCAATAAAGGAGTTATAAATTATTGGTTGGATTATAAATAAGTATAATCGATAATTTTGGAAATTGTAAAGGAAATTAATAAAATTCTGGAGATTTATGAGATAAGTACAGAATACTTCCTAAGTATGGATATTAGAAATGATTTTGGGGAAAAAGACTTATAATAATTTTCTAAGTATTGGAATTAAAGGTTTTGGAGATATTTTAGCGACGAAATGATTTATATGGAAATAATTTTTTCTAAGTTATGAATTATAGGTTAGATTTGGGAATATTTCTATGTGTTGATATGGGTTGAAATATCCTGTTGGATATAAGAATTTAAAATTTGTTTTAAAAAAAAACCCGGAAGAGATTTGAATATATATCTTAGTAAAGATATTTTGAAATAAATGTTTTGAAAGATCTATAATATGGCCTAGTGACTGCTTATGTATGTAATTTGATAGTTAAATAATCGACTATTAAATCTGGCCAAATTCGTTGATTGTTTCGAAGAGTCCGGGATCAGATTTAATTATCCGAAAACCACTTCGATCCGATTTGAGCGTTACGAATTGTGAAATGTTGAGGATAATGAAGACGGTGATCTTTGAAGGGATTGGTTTGTTCAGACCCATAACAACTTGTATGGATGAATGCTATCATTGCGTTGTTGTATGGAAGGCAGTGTTAGCATTCCATGTATATGAATGCTAAATAAAAGGTAAACATAGCCTCAAGCCTCACCAATCGGGAATGACTGAAAATCAGGGGAGATGCAGCAAGGCTAAGTGGGTCGCACCCATTAGGGTATGTTGTCACCTTTCTAGATACCCTACATCTAGCTATTTATGGATTGGTTGTGCATGAGATCTCAGTAAAAAGGTTGGGAACAACCAGGGTGATGACATATTCGATGCTATCCAGTAAGAGGTAGGACGGTCTGACGTTGGTTTTCCAGACTGACTCGGATGTTATTTTATTGTATTGCTCGGGTCAGACCGAGTACTACAGATTCAGGTTAGGTTGCTATGGAGCTCAGGGGACGAGGTAGAGGATTTCAGGCATATTACACGTACTTGGTTATTTTTTCACTGTGTGTGTGTTAAACTGTATATTCAGTACTTGTGAGGACAAGTTATTATAACTGTCCAGATTGTTATAATGATTGTTGTACTCTGTTGATTGTATGTATATTGACTATTACAATTTCTTTTGTATAAAGATCTGTATTTATCTATTGTATATTGTTCTGCTGCGATTTGTGAGATTCTATGTGTTGTTTCTATTTCTTCTATCTCTTCTTCTTCTTCACCCCTGGCAATCGGTATTTCCGGCACTTGAATATCGACATGCTTTACAGTGAACGTATTGATGTCGATTTCAAGGGTCGAAATCTCCGGTTCGCTACATTTGGTACCAGAGCTACATGTGGATAACACGCCAAAATATAAACCAATTGAAATTTCTATACGTAGTTAAGGTGCGCTACACTATGGATCGGTATTAGTGAGTAACAATTGTTGTGACGCCCCACCTCTATGCTCATAATAACAAAGAGTATTAAAAGAAATACTGTCTATTATTACGAAGAAGAAGGCTAGATAGGAGCGGCCATCCGTAGTTGGCCTTACACTAGTATTGGTTACCTCGATAGGAGTGGTATATACTTTTATTTTTTTCATCTCTTATTTATTTACTCCCATCGACATACCCAATTCTAGTATAAAACGAACTACGACGGTTCATAATAGTTTAGGACAATGAATATAATAATAACACAGATAATATAAATGCGGAACTCAGAAAAAACAAAAAGTCTCATATATATAATAACTGATGTCAATTACAATACAATTGACACAATACATATGATACAACTACAACTGTCGACTCTGGGAGTTATATATACAAATACATCATCAACTAATGTACATGAATACATACTAACCTAATCAGTACACTGACTACTACAACAAGACGAAGACCACTTCAAAAGATGTGAAAAGTCTTCATAGCTCAAACATCAACTCAAAGCAGGAAATCTACAACCTGAAATAACTCGGGTCTGACCCGAGTATTAAATTCAAAAGAAAATAATACACGGGTCAGTCTAATTCAAACTCAGTTATTAATGCACAGAAGCAATAATAATCAAATATCAAATAGACGACAGTCACAGAAATCTCGTATATCCAACTCTTCGATAAGAGAATCGGATAACGGCAGATATAACACTAACCAGTGTTAAACAACAAATCAGCAGATTTAAATCATCGACAAAGATAAGTGAAAAGAATATCAATGAAGGTAATTTAGAAAACATTAGAATTGCCTAATTGGCAATTAACAACAAAATCCAATTATTAAATAATAATTAGAAACTCAAAATCTAATTATCGAATAGATAATTAGTCACAACAAAATGATCAATCGAAATGAATCAAATACAATTCCCAAATATTGAATTGAACACAAAACAATTCAAACAATTGAAATATCAATTAAAACGTCAATACCGTGTGGCTGTAATACACGCACGCGTGCACTGCCTCGCCACTAGTATAAAATAGGGATCAACACAAGGTCAAATCCGAGCTACTAGCTGGATTCAACTCAAGTGATTTCGAAAAACAAATCCAATTTCATCAATGCGATGCAAGCCCAAAAAGAGCAACTGCATAATGAATACAAGGGCAAACTGCAACCAAAAAGTGCAGCCACCACAAGATCCCACATGAAACCACTTAAAACCGCCGAGCATAAATTCAAACACAACCGAACAGTGCAGTGATGGGTACGCCACCAAATGCCACAAAGTGAGTATGATAATACAACCCATCAATTGAAACAGCAATTATGAAATGAATATAAAAATATATATGCTACTGCACCAAGGAATGGCACATGTATGCTACAGGTCTAAACCCGCAAGGGCAGTGACAACATAGAAAAATGACCAGGCAGCATGAATTATGCAAACTAAACATCTCAACGACCAAGTGCACAACGACATTGGTACAAACTACGTGAAGACAGCCGAGTGAAGGTGAGAGCACCAAAAGTATGGCACCACAGCACACGACAGTAATGAGTCAAGTGGATGCAACATGAACCAAAAATGTGAAAAAGGCTCGAACACATGTTAGTACACAAAACAAACTACAATGAACAGGCAAACTGAATGTGAAGATGACAAAGTCCACAAGACTCAACCCAGTGAACAACTTGATGCATCACTGAGACATGAATGCATGGAGAAGGCATCATTCAACAATGAAGACATCCAAATATACTACAAAGAGCAGTGCAACTACAATGATGATCCAACATCAAATATACTTAAGACAAGTTCAAATATCATGGTAGAGGCAGCAACATCGTGGTCGGGCCTTGGGCGATCGAGTGCTCGATATCGGTAAGCATAGTAAGGTATAAACAGTTATTTTAATTAAAATGTTAATTAGGTAGTTTTTTTTTCTTTTGAATTTATTTAAAATATAGATATGCAGAAGTTTATCAAGAAAAGAAAATGTTACAGTGATGGTTTTAGTTATAAGAAAAAAAACAGTAAGTTTTAAGTTAGTAATTTCAAAATAGAAAAATATATTGATAAATTCACATTAAAGTATTTTTCAGTTATTTAATTAAGTTATATATAATTATATATATAGATAGATAAGGGATTGAAAATATATATGTATAAATATATAGTTGTAATTTGAAAATATTGAAGAGTTTTAAGTTATTAAAAGAGAGGGAGAATTATTTGATAAATCAAATTGTTAGTTTAAAGTTGATACTTAAATAAGAATTTATTTCTAAATCAAATAGTTTCTATGAAATGGAAATTTAACTTTTTGACTAGTAGAGTTGATAAGTATAAATGGTTCATTTAATTATTGTCATTAAAAATAATTAATAAAGGAAATTTAGTTTTAAAACTTTAAATTGAAATAAATATAGAAAATTATTAAAGGAGAAGTTAGTTAATTAAACAATCAAAAATGAAAATTAGTTATTTGATTGGTTCGAATATTTATTAATTTGTATAATGTTTATACAAGGTTTAAAATCAAGAAAATCGAGTCAAGAATGGAAATGGATTACAAAACTAAAAAGCAAAGGTGAGATTTTTCTCACTCAAAATATATTTGGATTGCAGTTATTGATTGATTTGATTGCTATTGGATGTGATATTAGATATAGTAGGATATATCTATATATAGCAATATATACATATTGACATATGTATATATTGGATTGATTGATTTCCCGCATTATATAGCGGATGAGACCCTATTGCGCCGTTATTAAGCGGATGATATTTTATAAAACCTATATACCGCGATATTCCACCTCGAAGTGGAATTGGTATTGTGCTAACGTCTGTGGATGCAGGGAAACAGGTTGGAGGGATCCAACTGGATTCCTCACCAGTATTTATTTATTTACAGATATTGATGTATATTCTGTTATCATATTGATATATTATATTGAATGTTGTGATGGACTAATTGGTGCGTTGCATCATCGGATCCAATTTTGAAGTTTAAAAATAACGATTTTAATTTTAAAAGAGATTTTTAAAGTGATTTTTGGAAAGTATACGTTTATTAAATTTTTGAATTTATTTATCTTAAATAAATAAATGTTATAAATTTAAAGTTATGAAAATTAAATTGTTTGTGAAATATAACTGAAAGGTGATTTTTGAAATAAATAGTTAAGTAATTTATAAAATAGTTCAAATTTGGATTTTTGAATTATCAAAAACGATGTATATAAAAGATGTACAAAATTGATATTTATCAATTAAAATTATTGGAATTTTAAAACGAGTTTTTATAAGTGTTAAAGAAATGAAATTTATAGAATTATAAATTGTGAAGATAGGAAATTTATAGAATTATAAATCGTGAAGAAATGAAATTTATAGAATTATAAATCGCGAAGATAGGAAATTTATAGAATTATAAATCGTGAAGAAATGAAATTTATAGAATTATAAATCATGAAGAAATGAAATTTATAGAATTATAAATCGTGAAGATAGGAAATTTATAGAATTATAAATTGTGAAGATAGGAAATTTATAGAATTATATAAATCGTGAAGATAGGAAATTTATAGAATTATAAATTGTGAAGATATGAAGTTTATAGATTTATATAGCATGAAGTTATAAAAATAATGAAATTGTAGAATAAAAGATTTATAAGAAATTTACTTATAAATTGGATTTTTGCCTTTAAATGGGATATTGATCGAATTGTTAATAAAGAAGATTTATAAATCAAAGTTGTTAGAAAATAGAAATAGAATTTATAAACGTTGTTTTATAAATTCGAAATCAATTGAATTTGATAAATTAAATATAGGAGATTATTAAAGAAGATATATTCGCGATTTTGGATAGCGAATTTTTGTTGAAATAAAATGTGTAGAGATGATTAAAATTTGGTTAAGAGAAATATATTCACGATTTTGGACAGTGAATATATTATTAAATAAAACGGATATGTTTTGGGAAAATGAATATTTTAAAATAGAGTTAATCGTTTTAACGATGTTTTAAAATGGGTTAAATATCGAAACCATAGATTTCAACATTCATTGTTGAAATAGACGTTTTCGAGAAAACAGGAAATGATGGACTATAACATTGTTGTTATAGTAAATGATTTCCGGAAGGAAATGTTTTATATAGTATTGGGATTTATATATCTATCTTAAAATTTGAATCCTTATACTAGTGATTTTGGGTCGTCGTAACGATGTTTTACGCAACATTCGTTTTGACCCAAATAAATGTGTTAAAAGAATATTTTCCTTAACGAATGAATTATATACTTAATATTGATTTAAGTATATCGAATATTTTCAAATGTTGAAAGTAAATAGATTTGGGAATTACTTATTATTAAATAAGTATGGAAAGGCTTTTCCAATATAAAATGAAACGTTTTTGGAAAATTTATCTTTGTAAAGATAAATTGAAATTGAATATTAGAAATCGATTGAAAATCGTATATCAGTAGATATTTTGAAATATAAATTCACTATGGAATTTATAAAAGAAATGGGAATTCGTTTTGAAAATAAATATTGATTTATTTTGAAGTGTGGAAAATTATATCTAGTAAAGATATTTTGGAAGATAAAATTATTTGGAAAATTATTTGGAATCTGATGATGTTGCGCATCTTTATTGATAGTTAAATAATCGACTATCAATAATTACCTTGAATGGGTATTTGTTGTGATTGGATGAATTTGAATGCCACACTTATTTTTGAATAAACGCTCACTATTCGGATTAGCCGGGAAAGGACCATGGGGTCGTATAACCCATTCCGAATATGTGATACGTCATTATGAATAGCATTTGATGACCGGTGTTGAAGACCGGATATTTTTGAAAACGGAAGGATTACCGTCGAGTTACTCTACATCGGCTGATCTTCGATTTAGAGGTTTTATCACCCTTAGTGACGGGAAGTCCGGACGTGATTGAAAATTATCCGGATTTGCAAGGGCTTCATGAGAAGTGCCTTCGGTTCTGTTCGATCCCGGAACAGACTTGTATGGATAGTGTGTCTGACGTTACAGATTGAGATATAAAGCTGATTTATTTCAAATACATATCTATTGGTGGCGGAGAATTTATTCTCTTAGCTTAACACCCTTCTCTAAGACGTACGAGCTCAGAGGTTATGTAGTTGAAATTTATCAGCAATATACTCCCAAATTGGTAACGTGGCATCCTGAGTGTTGCTGTGAAATGAGCAGTGTTTGATCATTTGTGATATGATCATTTGTTTGATCATTTATCTTTGTGATCATAGGTTGATCATTTGTTGACCCAAGGCATGGCTTTGTGAACAAAGCGTAGCTTTGTGGACGAGACTTCGTGGAGCCTCACACCCCGGAAATGGTCAAAACAGGAAAGATGCAGCAAGGTTCTAGGGAGTAGTGCCCCTTAGTGTATGTCATTCCTTCTGGATAAAGGTGGTATCATGGTATGGAGCCCAGATATTTAACCTATGTGGTTACTGCATTATTACTCTTATGTGGTTGTTGCGAATCGAGGATCCTCGGGAAGATCGGTGATGATTGGGGGATGGCATACGCGTGTCAGTAGTTACCTATTTTTGCATAGGTAACCCGGCCTTGTTTTGGCAGAGATCCGGTTAGGTTCTCGGGACTTCATTCCAGAGGCGTTTTCATGTGGCAATGGGAAGTTCCTTGGCTGACCATTTGTTGGAAATCCAAAGAAACAATACGAGCCTTTACGATTGCAAATTGTAGAACCTGTCTCCTCAGGAGGCAGCTATAGCAGGCATAATATAATGGTACCTATGCTGGCTAAGATTTATATTCTACTTTCGAAATGTTTTCTACACTATGCACTAATAATAATATCAAAAATGATTTGATTTTGCGTAGTAAGCATCTTTGACTAACATAAGAAGAAATATCCTCCAAGTCTGCGTTTGCATTGTGTGTGTGGTGGGAGGTCTTATGGTAGTTTCATTTTCAAAAGCATTGCGAAATTGACTTTAAAATTATCCCGTTTTTGTTTTAAAGAATAACTGTTTTACGATCTCACACCAGTCACCATGACTGACTCGGAGTTTATTGTTTCCCTTCTAAACTCTGGGTGCCCACCAATTTCCACACGGGCAGTCTAGAGTTAGGTTATCAGGATATTCTGGATATTCTGGAGCTTTGGAAGCAAGCTGGATGGCAAGACGTAGTATTTGTATCTGACATTATTTATTCCGCTGTGTATTCTGTATGAGGACAAGTTATACAACTGTCCATTGATTTGCTGTGTTGTATTGAGTTGTATATTGACTCTGTTGATGTATGTATAAACTGATAAAATTCTTTGTTTAAAAGATTACTGATTTATCTATTGTATATTGTTCCGCTGCGAATGTGAGATTCTGATGTTGTTCTGTTTCTGATATTGTTCTTCTTTCTTTCTTTTTCTTCTATCTTTTCTTCTACCTCTTCTTTTAAACCCTAAGTATTCGGTTTTTCGGCATTCGTTTGTTCGGCAGTTGATACAGTGGACGTATCGATGTCGATATTCGGAAGTTGAAGAAACGGGTCCTTACAACGTGGTATCAGAGCATATGGTTAAGCGACAACCCTGCTCTGTTGGGTGTTACTCATTAGAGATAGAGTCTGTAGTACTCTAGAATGAGTTGAGTGTAATAATAGATACGAGCGTGTATTTGTTAGTGAATAAAAAAAATTGTTTTATATTGTGATGATTGGTTTATTGAGTGGCATATGAACCTTCGTCGGCACAGTCTGCGCAACTGGATCGAAGGGGTTTCTAAACACTTGAATAGAACAATTCGGCACAGTATTGTTTTGAATAGGGCGAATGGGATAATTTTGCCCAAAACTATTTTTGTATAGAAAAAAGATGTTTTTCTATGAATTACTATAGTAAATGGATGCTTGGTTGTTAGGAAATGATAACATCGAAATATTATCATTATTATATGGAAATTGAATAAGACATAAATATTAATGTGATATATAATTTGAAATAAAGTTCCAAAAAAATATTTGAAGATAAAATTCATAAAGGAATGGAATTAGTAATATGAATGTACAAATGACTTTATAAATCGAAATGTAAATAAGTCAAAGACTTATAAAATATTTGAAATTTGATAGAAATGAGATTCAAATTGAAAATAAATGAAAATTGTGAATGAATAAATAAATTTGCCATTGCAAGTGCCAGAAAATGAAATTTAATGTTAAAATTCATTTTGAATTTGTAAGTAAGTAAGACTGAATTGAATTTAGATTTGTGGAAAACAAAGTGAACTATTAAACTAAAATTAGTAAGTGAAGCTAATTGAATGAAGTGAATAAGATTAAAACTGAATGTTAAACTTCTTTTGAATTTGGTAGCAAATGAAATTGAAACTGAATGTTGAAACCGAATTTGAATAAATAAAAATTGGAATTTGTAATGAGTTAGTAACTAAAACTAATTTAGAATAGTGCAGTTGTGAATAAAGATAGTTGATGGAATTTAATATTTAGAAGATAGATAGAATTCAAATAAAATTGAAATTGTGAATTGGATTCAAATGAATGTGAAATGTAAAATTGAATGAAAAGAATATATAACTTCAATAGTGAATTAGAGATGATATAAGAAGTATATATTGAAAATTGTATAATGAAATGTGCAAAATAATTGAATGTTGTAACTAGATATTATGGCTAGTAGGATACAGGTGTTATAATAGAATTGGATTTGATTTTGAAGATAAATTTGAATTGCTCGACTAAAGGTAAGTATTTGAATTTCTATATGAGATTTGCTGATTTCTTCTCTAGCCGCTTGGCTTTTTCTTTT
Organism: Allium fistulosum; assembly: GCA_030737815.1. Lineage (NCBI taxonomy): Eukaryota > Viridiplantae > Streptophyta > Magnoliopsida > Asparagales > Amaryllidaceae > Allium > Allium fistulosum. The sequence goes on from CM060904.1 coordinate 700,305,962, forward strand.
CTTTTTTGAAATCTGAGAGTCCGTAGGGATGTTTTGTAGCCGTGCCGTATTAGCCGCGCAAAGGAGACGCTGGCGAAATTTTTCGGAAATTTAGGGCGTTAGAAAATTTTTGAGAAAATTTTGAAAGTTAAAATTTGAATTTAAATTTAAATTTGAATTGTTAAGAAAACAATGTTGTTTGAAACTTATAATTGAAGTTGGAAAAGTTAGTCGAATTAATAACGAATCTTTAGTAGAAAGATTTGTTTCGATAAATTGATGAAACTATTGGATGTTGAAAAATAGTAGACGAGTTAAGGGCATTTTTCCTAACTTGTAATTTCGGGACGAAATTCTTTTAAGGAGGGAAGTTTGTAACGACCCAGAATTTTGAACAAATTAAATTAAAAATATTTAATTAATTTTAAATATTTGAACGATGATTTAATTTGAATCCCCGATCTAACTTTGAATTTGACGATTAAATTATAAAATTTAATCTGTTGAAAGTTGAATAAAAAAAATTGTATCTTTAATTTTAAGCTGAAGAAAAATATTTCAAAAGCTTTTAAAATTTATATTGATGATACTGAAGATGATAAAAGCTTCAGAATGTAATTTCAAACTGTTTTGTTCAGTTTTGAAATTTATATCGTTCAACCGATATTTGAAAATAGCGTTCTGGGGCACAGTCTCAGAATTCAACGAAACCAGTTCCATTGGGTCCGGAATATTGTATTATTGCCAGGTTTCAAATTTCGTATTTTTTGGTTTTAATACGTGAGCACACGATGGGTAAACGAATTGAAACTAAAATCAAATTCAATTTAAATTTTGAAATTTAAATTTTGCCGACATCAGAAGTAAAGCAGCACGTCGTCTCCTTTAATCACGCCCAAAATCACGAACGAAATCGTGGAGAGCATGCTTCGTTCAAATTAAAAGCATGGCCGCGTACTTATTCCCTCCCCAGTTCAAAATAAATAAAAATCGAACTTCCCTCTTCAGATTCGAACGAACGAAAAGCAACATCAATTAATGGCCGCTCTCCCCTTCAAATTTCACGAAGTCGAGTCTCTTTCCCTCTCCAGTTTTCAAATCGAAAAACAAAATAAATGGCCGAGTAAAAGTCGAATTAAAACAAATAGCCACTCTTTCAATTCAAGTTCCTCTTTCCTCTCAATAATTCGAACTCGTTCACGGCAGAATTGTGCTCGCGTGGAGGCGCGCGTACGAGTGGGAGGGAGCAACGACGGTGATGTTAGGGTTCGCGTAATCACGTAGGAGGTCGCGTGGGAGCTAGGGCAAGGCAACTCGAGTTGGGGACCCTCGAAGTGTAAAGCGAAGTCGCGTGCGATGTCGCAATTCGACTGGGCAATGGCAAGAAGGCTCGCGACTCTCGTTCGCGTGCGACTGTTGGCGTGGGGATTCACGAAGGAGGCGACTCGATCGGAGTCTGACGTGATGGTAGAGGCAGCAACATCGTGGTCGGGCCTTGGGCGATCGAGTGCTCGATATCGGTAAGCATAGTAAGGTATAAACAGTTATTTTAATTAAAATGTTAATTAGGTAGTTTTTTTTTCTTTTGAATTTATTTAAAATATAGATATGTAGAAGTTTATCAAGAAAAGAAAATGTTACAGTGATGGTTTTAGTTATAAGAAAAAAAAACAGTAAGTTTTAAGTTAGTAATTTCAAAACAGAAAAATATATTGATAAATTCACATTAAAGTATTTTTCAGTTATTTATTAAGTTATATATAATTATATATATAGATAGATAAGGGATTAAAAATATATATGTATAAATATATAGTTGTAATTTGAAAATATTGAAGAGTTTTAAGTTATTAAAAGAGAGGGAGAATTATTTGATAAATCAAATTGTTAGTTTAAAGTTGATACTTAAATAGGAATTTATTTCTAAATCAAATAGTTTCTATGAAATGGAAATTTAACTTTTTGACTAGTAGAGTTGATAAGTATAAATGGTTCATTTAATTATTGTCATTAAAAATAATTAATAAAGGAAATTTAGTTTTAAAACTTTAAATTGAAATAAATATAGAAAATTATTAAAGGACAAGTTAGTTAATTAAACAATCAAAAATGAAAATTAGTTATTTGATTGGTTCGAATATTTATTAATTTGTATAATGTTTATACAAGGTTTAAAATCAAGAAAATCAAGTCAAGAATGGAAATGGATTGCAAAATTAAAAAGCAAAGGTGAGATTTTTCTCACTCAAAATATATTTGGATTGCAGTTATTGATTGATTTGATTGCTATTGGATGTGATATTAGATATAGTAGGATATATCTATATATAGCAATATATACATATTGGCATATGTATATATTGGATTGATTGATTTCCCGCATTATATAGCGGATGAGACCCTATTGCGCCGTTATTAAGCAGATGATATTTTATAAAACCTATATACCACGATATTCCACCTCGAAGTGGAATTGGTATTGTGCTAACGTCTGTGGATGCAGGGAAACAGGTTGGAGGGATCCAACTGGATTCCTCACCAGTATTTATTTATTTACAGATATTGATGTATATTCTGTTATCATATTGATATATGATATTGAATGTTGTGATGGACTAATTGGTGCGTTGCATCATCGGATCCAATTTTGAAGTTTAAAAATAACGATTTTAATTTTAAAAGAGATTTTTAAAGTGATTTTTGGAAAGTATACGTTTATTAAATTTTTGAATTTATTTATCTTAAATAAATAAATGTTATAAATTTAAAGTTATGAAAATTAAATTGTTTGTGAAATATAACTGAAAGGTGATTTTTGAAATAAATAGTTAAGTAATTTATAAAATAGTTCAAATTTGGATTTTTGAATTATTAAAAACGATGTATATAAAAGATGTACAAAATTGATATTTATCAATTAAAATTATTGGAATTTTAAAACGAGTTTTTATAAGTGTTAAAGAAATGAAATTTATAGAATTATAAATTGTGAAGATAGGAAATTTATAGAATTATAAATCGTGAAGAAATGAAATTTATAGAATTATAAATCGTGAAGATAGGAAATTTATAGAATTATAAATCGTGAAGAAATGAAATTTATAGAATTATAAATCGTGAAGAAATGAAATTTATAGAATTATAAATCGTGAAGATAGGAAATTTATAGAATTATAAATTGTGAAGATATGAAATTTATAGAATTATATAAATTGTGAAGATAGGAAATTTATAGAATTATAAAAATTATGAAGACAGGAAATTTATAGAATTAAAAATTGTGAAGATAGGAAATTTATAGAATTATAAATTGTGAAGATAGGAAATTTATAGAATTATAAATTATGAAGATATGAAGTTTATAGATTTATAAAGCATGAAGTTATAAAATGAATGAAATTGTAGAATAAAAGATTTATAAGAAATTTACTTATAAATTAGATTTTTGCCTTTAAATGGGATATTGATCGAATTGTTAATAAAGAAGATTTATAAATCAAAGTTGTTAGAAAATAGAAATAGAATTTATAAACGTTGTTTTATAAATTCGAAATCAATTGAATTTGATAAATTAAATATATGAGATTATTAAAGAAGATATATTCGCGATTTTGGATAGCGAATTTTTATTGAAATAAAATGTGTAGAGATGATTAAAATTTGGTTAAGAGAAATATATTCACGATTTCGGACAGTGAATATATTATTAAATAAAACAGATATGTTTTGGGAAAATGAATATTTTAAAATAGAGTTAATCGTTTTAACGATGTTTTAAAATGGGTTAAATATCGAAACCATAGATTTCAACATTCATTGTTGAAATAGACGTTTTCGAGAAAACAGGAAATGATGGACTATAACATTGTTGTTATAGTAAATGATTTCCGGAAGGAAATGTTTTATATAGTATTGGGATTTATATATCTATCTTAAAATTTGAATCCCTATACTAGTGATTTTGGGTCGTCGTAACGATGGTTTACGCAACATTCGTTTTGACCCAATTAAATGTGTTAAAAGAATATTTTCCTTAACGAATGAATTATATACTTAATATTGATTTAAGTATATCGAATATTTTCAAATGTTGAAAGTAAATAGATTTGGGAATTACTTATTATTAAATAAGTATGGAAAGGCTTTTCCAATATAAAATGAAACGTTTTTGGAAAATTTATCTTTGTAAAGATAAATTGAAATTGAATATTAGAAATCGATTGAAAATCGTATATCAGTAGATATTTTGAAATATAAATTCACTATGGAATTTATAAAAGAAATGGGAATTCGTTTTGAAAATAAATATTGATTTATTTTGAAGTGTGGAAAATTATATCTAGTAAAGATATTTTGGAAGATAAAATTATTTGGAAAATTATTTGGAATCTGATGATGTTGCGCATCTTTATTGATAGTTAAATAACCGACTATCAATAATTACCTTGAATGGGTATTTGTTGTGATTGGATGAATTTGAATGCCACACTTATTTTTGAATAAACGCTCACTATTCGGGTTAGCCGGGAAAGGACCATGGGGTCGTATAACCCATTCCGAATATGTGATACGTCGTTATGAATAGCATTTGATGACCGGTGTTGAAGACCGGATATTTTTGAAAACGGAAGGATTACCGTCGAGTTACTCTACATCGGTTGATCTCCGATTTAGAGGTTTTTTCATCCTTAGTGACGGCAAGTCCGGACGTGATTGAAAATTATCCAGATTTGCAAGGGCTTCGTGAGAAGTGCCTTCGGTTCTGTTCGATCCCGGAACAGACTTGTATGGATAGTGTGTCTGACGTTACAGATTGAGATATAAAGCTGATTTCTTTCAAATACATATCTGTTGGTGGCGGAGAATTTATTCTCTTAGCTTAACACCCTTCTCTGAGACGTACGAGCTCAGAGGTTATGTAGTTGAAATTTATCAGCAATATACTCCCAAATTGGTAACGTGGCATGCTGAGTGTTGCTGTGAAATGATCAGTGTTTGATCATTTGTGATATGATCATTTGTTTGATCATTTATCTTTGTGATCATAGGTTGATCATTTGTTGACCTAAGGCATGGCTTTGTGAACAAAGCGTAGCTTTGTGGACGAGACTTCGTGGAGTCTCACACCCCGAAAATGGTCAAAACAGGAAAGATGCAGCAAGGTTCTAGGGAGTAGCGCCCCTTAGTGTATGTCATTCCTTTTGGATAAAGGTGGTATGATGGTATGGAGCCCAGATATTTAACCTATGTGGTTACTGCATTATTACTCTTATGTGGTTGTTGCGAATCGAGGATCCTCTGGAAGATCGGTGATGATCGGGGGATGGCATACGTGTGTCAGTAGTTACCTATTTTTGCAGAGGTAACCCGGCCTTGTGTTGGCAGAGATCCGGTTAGGTTCTCGGGACTTCATTCCAGAGGCGTTTCCATGTGGCAATGGGAAGTTCCTTGGCCTGACCATTTGTTGGAAATCCAAAGAAACAATACGAGCCTTTACGATTGCAAATTGTAGAACCTGTCTCCTTAGGAGGCAGCTATAGCAGGCATAATATAATGGTACCTATGCTGGCTAAGATTTATATTCTACTTTTGAAATGTTTTCTACACTATGCACTAATAATAATATCAAAAATGATTTGATTTTGCGTAGTAAGCATCTTTGACTAACATAAGAAGAAATCTCCTCCAAGTCTGCGTTTGCATTGTGTGTGTGGTGGGAGGTCTTATGGTAGTTTCATTTTCAAAAGTATTGCGAAATTGACTTTAAAATTATCCCGTTTTTGTTTTAAAGAATAACTGTTTTACGATCTCACACCAGTCACCATGACTGACTCGGAGTTTATTGTTTCCCTTCTAAACTCTGGGTGCCTACCAATTTCCACACGGGCAGTCTAGAGTTAGGTTATCAGGATATTCTGGATATTCTGGAGCTTTGGAAGCAAGCTGGATGGCAAGACGTAGTATTTGTATCTGACATTATTTATTCCGCTGTGTATTCTGTATGAGGACAAGTTATACAACTGTCCATTGATTTGCTGTGTTGTATTGAGTTGTATATTGACTCTGTTGACGTATGTATAAACTGATAAAATTCTTTGTTTAAAAGATTACTGATTTATCTATTGTATATTGTTCCGCTGCGAATGTGAGATTCTGATGTTGTTCTGTTTCTGATATTGTTCTTCTTTCTTTCTTTTTCTTCTATCTTTTCTTCTATCTTTTCTTCTACCTCTTCTTTTAAACCCTAAGTATTCGGTTTTTCGGCATTCGTTTGTTCGGCAGTTGATACAGTGGACGTATCGATGTCGATATTCGGAAGTTGAAGAATCGGGTCCTTACAAAATGCAAAGTCAACTAAATTTTCATCTAAAATATTTTCATAATTCAAGTGATATAAATGCAACAACCAAAGTCAAAGCAAAATGAAACCTGCAACTCAACTTGACTGCAAGTACAACCCAAATCACAAAGGACACAACAAATACTCGCGAAGCTACAGGTATCAGTGTACAGTGGATAAAACCAGGCTACAACAGTGAACAGTGTAATCATACCACACAAAGCAACTGAACATGGCAGGGACATAAGATGCAAATATGATGTGCAACTGATCATCTAAGTGCAGACAAGACGAAGTCAAGGCCAACAGTAATGGCAACAGCTCCATCAAGTCGTGGTTCAAACCCAAAATGCAAGAAAATCAAAAAGATTCATTGAAACCAGAAGCAACAAAATAACCAAGGTCGAAGCCAAGTGAAGACACAGGGCAAATGCAGACCAGTGAATATCCAGTGGTCAGCGTAACAAGCCAAAGCGACCTCGACACAAAATACAAATCAAAGCAGTAATTAACAAGTCAAAGACAAAATAGCCGAAGGCCAGAAACAACAGGTGAAATCAAACAAGGTCGAACAGTGGATAGTATGGACAAAATCCACAGAGTACAAATCAATATCAAAGCAAACACGAATCAAAGCCAGATGCCAACAGAGAGAACAACAAACATGCCAAAGTCACAATAGTGACCATTATCAAAATCAAGGCCACATTCGATCTGAACACAGCAAGGCACAAACCGAACAAGCCAAATTCCAAAACACTCAAATTACAGTTTCACTGCCTCAACAGTCACAGTATCATAGACAAAGTGAAACTACACATATATATAAACCAGTGCAAACTTCAGTTATCAAAATCGTCAAAACATATCTGAAATTTCAAATTAAACAAGTCAACATAATCAAGCACTACACGCAATTGGAAACCAATGCAAACTACTATGAACACACACCCTCAAAAATTTCCCAAAACCATTTCAATGTCGAAGAAACAGACTAAAGCCAAGGCTCAATGTCACAAACAATACAACTTGATTATCAAAGTGTATACATTATGAAGCGACCCAGTATGGGGGCCGAAATCAACAATTGACAAAGATTTAACTGTAAAGATTCAACTGTAACAGTTTAGTTTTAAAAACATCCTCAAACACTATCACGTAAGCATGGCAGTAAAGACATAATGGCCAAAACAGCAAGTATAGTCGAACAAGATTAACACCAAAAATCAAGTGACCGAAGTCAAAAGCAACTCAGTGTCGTAATAGCCAAGTAAACAAACCAAATCAAAAATCATCAACGTCGAACAAATCGAACTGTCGAGTAAACCAATTAACAAATTCAATGATTGCAGAATGAATTAGATGTGAGTGAAAATGAAAATCACTCACCTCTGCTATCGGGGCACGAACGATCGACCAAACAACATCATCATCCAAATGAAAACAGTGCTTAGAACGAAGCGACAACGAAGTCGAGTCAAGCAGGAGGAGCCGCGAATGATCCAAGCTACTCGTGAGTACTCGCCGATCGACCAACAAGGGCGCGACCTTGAAGAATTTCGAAAGCCCTAATTTGGACAAGGAGGAATGAACGGCAGCCATTTATTTTCTTTTTTGTTTGTTTGGTTTAGGTTTTTCGAATGAACGAAAAATGAAAAGGGTCGGGTATTTTATTTTTTTGGGTTTAGGGTATTCGAAATGAAGAAGAGAGGAACGGTCATCGACCTTAGATAATTACCACAACCCAAAACAAATGAACGTGGGCCAAGGTCCAATTGAAGCCCGCAAAACATTTCAACAAATTTTTGAAAGGAGTTTCATTGATTTAAAAACTCCATCAACAAACAGCTATTAGGCAGCAGAAATAAATCGTCTAATGACGATAATAAATTAGCACCCAAATTAAGTCGTCTAATGACGATTATAAATTTGTTACAAAACCCCGGGTTGTTACAGACTCCCCTCCTTATAAAAATTGCGTCCCCGCAATTTTCATAAATAAAGTCGTCAATAACAATTATTTTTCTAACATAAACTGGTTAATGCTAGAAAATAAAGTCGGGAATACAAACGCTAAAGAAATCTTTTAATTTCAATAAAAGAAATTCACAAATTCTCAACAAAATCTAACTATCAAAAGATAATCAGAAAACAACAAAACTGGATAAACGCAATTATCAGCAATATTTAATTATCAATCAGATAAATTAATACAGAAATCACATAATAGCCATATCTAATTATCACACAATAATTAGAAAATAGCAAAATCTAATTATCAGCGAGAATAATTAGGAAACACAAATCGCAAAACTGCAAATATCTAGTTATCCAACAAATAAATTGGAAACAAAAACTTCATAATCAGCAAACTCTAACTATCAACAGAGATAGATAGAAAACAACAATTCAATAAAATCAGCAATCAACCAATATCAAATTATCAAAAACAATAATCAAAAACATCAAATATTTGATTATCAAAAACGATAATCAAATCTCAAATCAACAAATATTCGATTATCAAAAACGATAATCAAATCTCAAATCAACAAATATTCGATTATCAAAAACGATAATCAAATCTCAAATCAACAAATATTCGATTATCAAAAACGATAATCAAATCTCAAATATCTAATTATCACAAGCGATAATCAGAAACAACAAATATTCGATTATCAAAAACGATAATCAAATCTCAAATATCTAAGATAATCAGAAACAACAAATATTCGATTATCAAAAACGATAATCAAATCTCAAATATCTAATTATCACAAGCGATAATCAGAAACATCAAATATTCGATTATCAAAAACGATAATTAAATCTCAAATCAACAAATATTCGATTATCAAAAACGATAATCAAATCTCAAATCAACAAATATTCGATTATCAAAAACGATAATCAAATCTCAAATATCTAATTATCACAAGCGATAATCAGAACCAACAAATATTCGATTATCAAAAACGATAATCAAATATCTAATTATCACAAGCGATAATCAGAAACAACAAATATTTGATTATCAAAAACGATAATCAAATCTCAAATATCTAATTATCACAAGCGATAATCAGAAACAACAAATATTCGATTATCAAAAACGATAATCAAATCTCAAATCAACAAATATTCGATTATCAAAAACGATAATCAAATCTCAAGTATCTAATTATCACAAGCGATAATCAGAAACAACAAATATCCGATTATCAAAAACGATAATCAGAATCAACAAATATCTAATTATCACAAGCGATAATTAGAAACAACAAATATCCGATTATCAAAAATGATAATCAGAACTCATATCAACAAATATTTAATTACCGATACGAAAATTAAATCTCATAACATCAGATATCTAATTACCTGCAGATAATTAGAAACAACAAATATCTAGAAATCAATTAAGAAGACTAGAAAATCAACATAAAAGCTTGGATCGATCCCATCAGATGGCGAGTTTTTAGTTTGCTGCACGTGCATCAACAAATGGCCGAAGCCTACCAAGTACTCAACATAATTTTGGCGCCCATCAGATTGACCCGAAGGTCCGCAGAGTGACCCGAAGGTCTAGTACTGGTATTTGACCCGAAGGTCCATCAGAGTGGCCCGAAATCCCAACAAATGACCCGAAGGTCCATCATAGTGGCTCGAAAGCACACGAAAGCATCAAAATCATCAAAACATCAAATATTTCAATTAACGAGTCCGGAATTAACCGAAATAGCAAACACACATGTCCCATACCACGTGTTTTACTAAATTGTTTGATTCTCTTCATCGTGTCCTTGAAAGTGCAAAATTGTGTATTTTGTAAAAATACATTTTACATTCACAAACGGACAAGTCCAGAATTAAGCGAATCAGTAAAAGAAAGGGGTCATAGTCTTCGATTTTGCTGAAACGTTTAAATCGCTTCCTCATTCTTTTGAAAGCGCAAACTGTAAAATTCCTGAAAACAATTTTATTTATTTTATAAAAATAACAATTCACATTCTCAACTGGACAAGTCCGGAGTTAAGAGAAACAGTAAAAGAAAGGGGTCATAGTCCTCGATTTTGCTGAATCGTTTAAGTCGCTTCCTCATTCTTTTGAAAGCGCAAACTGAAAAAAAAATTTGTAAAATAATTTTCATTTTAAAACGATTTTCCAATCACGTGATTAAAGAAACAACATCAGTAGCAATTTCAAAAAGAAAATTGCACTTCTCAAAACACCGTAAAAACGGATCTCAAAATCAGCATTGTGGAATAACCGCTTGAAATTCCACTTTTAAAAATTTGACTGTTACTGAAGTCAAAGCGACAGTAATTTTAAAACGTCAAAATCTCATCAAAATAATTTACATCAAACTGTAATACCAGTGAATTTTCATTCATCAAAATGTCAACAAAATACCGTGCTTCAAAAATTTAGCATCGATGTAAAAATCCCATTATAAAAATAACGGCAACAAAATACGTTTCATAACCAAGCATCGGTTCAACGTAAAATTAATGCAGTATCATGCAATTCATATTTGCACGCACACTACAATATGAACAAAGAAATCATTCTATTACATCTTCAATGAAGATATTTCAAAACATCAAAATCTAATCAATATATGATTAGCATAAAAGAAAACCAGCAAAGATCTCAACAAAATCACATAACTGCAATCATTTTGAATCCTCAAATCGGATTCGAAATTCTCAAAGAAACAAAATAAACACAGTTATGTAAACAACAATTGAAATTTATTTCAATTTTGTATCTTAATTTTTAATTCAAAAGGATTATCAGCAGTATTCAGCGAAGACAGTTTTACTGTTTCCGCTGCGCACTCTGATAAACAGAACACAAATTAATCATTCAATAAAACACAGTCTCTCTTTTATTTTTAAATAAAGATATTTAAAATTTTCATCAAAATTTCAAAACTTTAGTTTTGACTCAAAGCACAAATAAAACATCGACCAATAGCTGTAACATATGTTCCATCTAAGTTATGTTTTATATTATGTCCATAAACCCCAAGCTCTGATACCAACTGTGACACCCCACCTCTATGCTCATAATAACAAAGAGTATTAAAAGAAATACTGTCTATTATTATGAAGAATAAGGCTGGATAGGAGCGGCCATCCGTAGTTGGCCTTACACTAGTATTGGTTACCTCGATAGGAGTGGTATATACTTTTATTTTTTTTCATCTCTTATTTATTTACTCCCATCGACATACCCAATTCTAGTATAAAACGAACTACGACGGTTCATAATAGTTTAGGACAATGAATATAATAATAACACAGATAATATAAATGCGGAACTCAGATAAAACAAAAAGTCTCATATATATAATAACTGATGTCAATTACAATACAATTGACATAATACATATGATACAACTACAACTGTCGACTCTGGGAGTTATATATACAAATACATACCAACCTAATCAGTACACTGACTACTACAACAAAATGAAGACCACTTCAAAAGATGTGAAAAGTCATCATAGCTCAAACAGCAACTCAAAGTAGGAAATCTACAACCTGAAATAACTCGGGTCTGACCCGAGTATTAAATTCAAAAGAAAATAATACACGGGTCAGTCTAATTCAAACTCAGTTATTAATGCACAGAAGCAATAATAATCAAATATCAAATAGACGACAGTCACATAAATCTCGTATATCCAACTCTTCGATAAGAGAATCGGATAACGGCAGATATAACACTAACCAGTGTTAAACAACAAATCAGCAGATTTAAATCATCGACAAAGATAAGTGAAAAGAATATCAATGAAGGTAATTTAGAAAACATTAGAATTACCTAATTGGCAATCAACAACAAAATCCAATTATTAAATAATAATTAGAAACTCAAAATCTAATTATCGAATAGATAATTAGTCACAACAAAATGATCAATTGAAATGAATCAAATACAATTCCCAAATATTGAATTGAACACAAAACAATTCAAACAATTGAAATATCAATTAAAACGTTAATACCGTGTGGCTGCAGTACACGCACGCGTGCACTGCCTCGCCACTAGTATAAAATTGGGATCAACACAAGGTCAAATCCGAGCTACTAGCTGGATTCAACTCAAGTGATTTCGAAAAACAAATCCAATTTCATCAATGCGATGCAAGCCCAAAAAGAGCAACTGCATAATGAATACAAGGGCAAACTGCAACCAAAAAGTGTAGCCACCACAAGATCCCACATGAAACCACTTAAAATTGTCGAGCATAAATTCAAACACAACCGAACAGTGCAGTGATGGGTATGCCACCAAGTGAGTATGATAATACAACCCATCAATTGAAACAACAATTATGAAATGAATATAACAAAATATATGCAACTGCACCAAGGAATGGCACATGTATGCTACAGGTCTAAACCCGCAAGGGCAGTGACAACATAGAAAAATGACCAGGCAGCATGAATTATGCAAACTAAACATCTCAATGACCAAGTGCACAACAACATTAGTACAAACTACGTGAAGACAACCGAGTGAAGGTGAGAGCACCAAAAGTATGGCACCACAGCACACGACAGTAATGAGTCAAGTGGATGCAACATGAACCAAAAATGTGAAAAAGGCTCGAACACATGTTAGTACACAAAACAAACTACAATGAACAGGCAAACTGAATGTGAAGATGACAAAGTCCACAAGACTCAACCCAGTGAACAACTTGATGCATCACTGAGACATGAATGCATGGAGAAGGCATCATTCAACAGTGAAGACATCCAAATATACTACAAAGAGCAATGCAACTACAATGATGAACCAACATCAAATATACTAAAGACAAGTTCAAATATCATGGTACAACAGTCAAGTTAACTGCCGAGCTACTGTCCGAAGTCAAATGCTTAAAGCAAATGCAAAGTCAACTAAATTTTCATCTAAAATATTTTCACAATTCAAGTGATATAAATGCAACAACCAAAGTCAAAGCAAAATGAAACCTGCAACTCAACTTGACTGCAAGTACAAACCAAATCACAAAGGACACAACAAATACTCGCGAAGCTACAGGTATCAGTGTACAGTGGATAAAACCAGGCTACAACAGTGAACAGTGTAATCATACCACACAAAGCAACTGAACACGGCAGGGACAAAAGATGCAAATATGATGTGCAACTGATCATCTAAGTGCAGACAAGACGAAGTCAAGGCCAACAGTAATGGCAACACCTCCATCAAGTCGTGGTTCAAACCCAAAATGCAAGAAAATAAAAAAGATTCATTGAAACCAGAAGCAACAAAATAACCAAGGTCGAAGCCAAGTGAAGACACAGGGCCAATGCAGACCAGTGAATATCCAATGGTCAGCGTAACAAGCCAAAGCGAACTCGACACAAAATACAAATCAAAGCAGTAATTAACAAGTCAAAGACAAAATAGCCGAAGGCCAGAAATAGCAGGTGAAATCAAACAAGGTCGAACAGTGGATAGTATGGCCAAAATCCACAGAGTACAAATCAATATCAAAGCAAACACGAATCAAAGCTAGATGCCAACAGAGAGAACAACAAACATGCCAAAGTCACAATAGTGACCATTATCAAAATCAAGGCCACATTCGATCTGAACACAGCAAGGCACAAACCGAACAAGCCAAATTCCAAAACACTCAAATTACAGTTTCACTGCCTTAACAGTCAGAGTATCATAGACAAAGTGAAACTACACATATATATAAACCAGTGCAAACTTCAGTTATCAAAATCGTCAAAACATATCTGAAATTTCAAATTGAACAAGTCAACATAATCAAGCACTGCACGCAAGTGGAAACCAATGCAAACTACTATGAACACACACCCTCAGAAATTTACCAAAACCAGTTCAATGTCGAAGAAACAGACTAAAGCCAACGCTCAATGTCACAAACAATACAACTTAATTATCAAAGTGTATACATTATGAAGCGACCCAGTATGGGAACTGAAATCAACAATTGACAAAGATTTAACTGTAAAGATTCAACTGTAACAGTTTAGTTTTAAAAACATCCTCAAACACTATCACGTAAGCATGGCAGTAAAGACATAATGGCCAAAACAGCAAGTATAGTCGAACAAGATTAACACCAAAAATCAAGTGACCGAAGTCAAAAGCAACTCAGTGTCGTAATAGCCAAGTAAACAAACTAAATCAAAAATCATCAACGTCGAACAAATCGAACTGCCGAGTAAACCAATTAACAAATTCAATGATTGCAGAATGAATTAGATGTGAGTGAAATTGAAAATCACTCACCTCTGCTATCGGGGCACGAACGATCGACCAAACAACATCATCATCCAAATGAAAACAGTGCTAAGAACGAAGCGACGACGAACTCGAGTCAAGCAGGAGGAGCCGCGAACGATCCAAGCTACTCGCGAGTACTCGCCGATCGACCAACAAGGGCGCGACCTCGAAGAATTTCGAAAGCCCTAATTTGGACAAGGAGGAATGAACGGCAGCCATTTATTTTCTTTTTTGTTTGTTTGGTTTAGGTTTTTCGAATGAACGAAAAATGAAAAGGGTCGGGTATTTTATTTTTTTGGGTTTAGGGTATTCGAAATGAAGAAGAGAGGAACGGTCATCGACCTTAGATAATTACCACAACCCAAAACAAATAAACGTGGGCAAGGTCCAATTGAAGCCCGCAAAACATTTCAACAAATTTTTGAAAGGAATTTCATTGATTTAAAAACTCCATCAACAAACAACTATTAGCCAGCAGAAATAAATCGTCTAATAACGATAATAAATTAGCAACCAAATTAAGTCGTCTAATGACGATTATAAATTTGTTACAAAACCCCGGGTTGTTACAGTTGTTGTTTTGAAAATTCCAAAGGGAATTTGTTTTGGATAAAACCAAGTTGATTTTGGAATTCCAAAGGAATGGTTTGAAGATCTATATATATATTGATTACAAAATGATTTGAAATAAATACCGGGTGTTTGAATTCTAGAATCCTTATTTAAATATTTTAGGAAAAAATATCAGGAAATAAGTTTTTGAATTTGAAAGTGGAGAATGATATCAATATGGAGAGAAAGTATGAAAATTGAATTTTGGAATTTAAAATTTGGCTTGAGTAAGTTTAAACGGATTGAATGAATTGAGATTTAAATTAAAATAAGTTAAATAAAATTTAATTAGAATTGAAATGCCATCAAATTGTATTGTATATAAATATGAATTGTGAAGTGATTATGTAGCTATAAGTTATAATTTTTGAATTAAGTAAACCTAAGTATAGAAATTATGAGATGGTAAAATAATAAGTTATACAATTGGAATAGTGGAATGTAAAAGCTAAAATGAAATGGTTTGATATTTTGGTAAAGTGATGAAAATCCAAATTTGAATTATAAAATCAAGTGAACTCAAGCCAACCCAATTGAAGTGATTTTTGAAATAAAAATCAGATTTTGAATTATAAATGGAAGTGAACTAATATAAAAAATATTAGTTAATTGAATATTGAAATGGAATCTGATTTGATTTATGACAGGGTGAATGTGAATTCAAGTATAAAAGAATTCGACTTAAGCATAAAATGGAAAGAAATATGTTTGGAATATTGGCTAACAAAAATCGAAATATGGACCTAAGTTGTAAATAATAATAATTAGAAGTGCTAGTATGAAATGTTTATGCTAAAACTCAAGTAAAGATGAGATAAAATGGTTAAATCGAATAGGATATGGATCTTAATGAAATGAAGGTGACTTGAATCATAAAACGAAAATTTAATTTGATTGCGAATGTGAACAAATGGAACTCCACTTAAGCTAAGCTAAATAATGGATTTTTGAAAATGAAACTTAACTTAGTTAAGTAAATTGGCAGAAAACTAATTAGAGAATTAATTAGTGAATTGAATATTAAAAATGAGAATTGATTTATAAATGAAATTCAACTTATATGTAAGCGAATTAAATATATTTTGAAATATTGTCGAATAAAATAGAATGGATTGAAATGATGGTGACATAAGTTATAAATGAATTAAATTTAAGTGTAAATTGAATATGGTCAGGAATATTATTGATAAGAATGAAATTCAACTTAAGAAACTAATTTATGAAATGTTTCATAAATTAATCAGCATAGATTGGATTGTTGTTGAATATAAAATTGAGAGAACAAGACTGTGAATAGATTGAATGTGAATTAATAGAAAATTGATAAATTGTTTGTAATCAATTTAAACTAGCTATAATTGGAATGGTTATTTTATTAAATAAATATCACCGAATTTGCATGGGAAAAATTATCGTTTGACATAAACGGAAGTGAACAAAATTATGCAAATAGATAGTAAGTAAACATATTAATTAGAATCAATTTATAATGGATATGAATGTAATGTGTGTAAATATGAATTGAATGCTAGTAAATCGTTTGTGAATCATTTGAAATGCATGAAATGGTATATAAATCGATTGAAATGAATAACCGAATGTCGGAACCTTGTGATTTTGGATAAATTCATGTGTTACATGTTTGGTTTATGCAAATTATGTGTCTAACTTGTTAAATAAAGATAATGTTAATTAAATTGCATAAATTATGAGACTTACGTGTTTATTTGAGTAAATACAGGTACATGGAGGCTATTTGGCTTGATTTTGGTTGCGAAATTGTATATAAATTAAGCGAACTCGCTTAATAAAGCTAAAATAAGGTACGCTTACGATTAAGCACGCGAAAGAAAAATATATTGATATATATTGCATTTTCCGACCGTGAGAGTCGATGTATATCTTTTTATCATATTTGTGATATTGCAAAAGGCTCTCCATACAAGGGAGACTCTGCCAAAAAAATTCGGAAATTTAGGGTGTTAGAAATTTTTGGAAATTTTTTGTTAACTAAATGGTAGATTTTTGAATTGTAATTGAAATAAAGGGTTTTGAATTAGAAATGGAAACTAATTGTTTTGATTGAAACTAAAAGATTTAGAAAAGTGAAATGTCAAGTTTTAACTAAGTGGGTTTTGAAAAGTTAATGATTTGAAGCATTTTCCTACCTTGGTAAAATTTCGGGGACGAAATCCTTTTAAGGGGGAGGAATGTAACGACCCAGATTTTCAGTCGTTTGATTTTGAATATTTAATCTATTTTAAATGTTGAATTTGAAATGTAAATGGATTTTTAATATGAATTTTATCGATCGAATAAGTGGAATAAAATTTAAATTTCAAATATAGCGATTATCGTAATACGAATAGTGCAAATAATTGGAATTTGAGCTGAATATGAATTGAAATGAATTTTAAAGTGAATATAAATTCTATTTGAATTGGAAATTAGATATTAAGTTTTTAAAATTGGAATTTTAAGTAATTTCATCGATTTTATCGACGCGTTAAAATAGCGATCCAGGGCACAATCTCAGATTTCAACGAAACCAGTTCCATTGGATCCGTAATAGTGTATTATTATCGAATTTCAAATTTCGTAGCGATCAGATGCACCGTTTGGCCATGCGAGATCGAAACGCGTAGAAATTTAATATTAGAAATTTAATATTATAATTAAGTTCAAAAAGCTATCTTCTCCATACGATCGAATTAGGTCCCGAAACTTGTTCCATTGCGTTCGGAATAGGGGTATAACATTAGGAATGACAGGCGGCATGCCTCGATCGGGGTTTAGAATTAAATATCTTGATATTTTGGAATTTTAAATATATATACATTTGGATTTGACTTCACACAAATACCTTCCTTCACATCAGCCACCCTACAGCCGCACCTACCTGTTGACTTTCATATCTTCCCCTCTTATTTTAACTTTGCTTTACAGTGAAAAGAAGAAAAAAAAGAAGCAACTTCAAAAATTAATTTCTCAAATTTTACTCGATTAAAAAATCCGAGACAAGCATTAAAAATGTGACTCGAGGAGAGATTCGATTTGATATACTGTTTGTGGGTGTGATGTTTATATGTCGCTCGATAATGGGAAGCCTCGAAACCAGGGCTTGAGAAATCGATCACTGTGATGATCGATGGGAGGTTTCGAGTTCGTATCTTAGTTTGGAGTAGCGAAGAGGTGTGATTGTGATTTTCTTGGGTGGTCCGATGCGTGATAGGGAGGTCCGACTATCGCATTTTGAAGGGTGGAATTCTGGGTGTCGCGATGCTTCAAGGGGTCTCGGAGGTGGAGTTTTGGTGACGGTCGAGTGGAGTTCGATAAGGGAAGTTGGTTGGCGATCTTATTTTGTGATTTCGTCGAGTGGATCATTATGTCAGTCGGGGCATACATGGTGCGTGCACTGTGCGTGTACAAGGTGGGAGTAGCAGAAGTTTGGGGAAGAATGGTTGAGGGCATAGTGGTAAATATGTAGAAGTTGTATTTGTTTATAATTTTTTTTAATTTAAATTGTATCCATTATTTATAAAATTCATAACTCTCTCATACAAGGTCCGATTGGGACGAAACAAGTGGTGTCGTAACCGTATTGATGAGTTCTACACAACAAAATTGGTTTGGAATATTTCAGAGTCGGCTAGAATTTTAGATTAAATCAAACGTTGTTCGATTTAATTCGAAATCTGGATGTTTGGAAAATTAAAAATCAAGGTGAGTAAATCTCACTCATTTTGGATTACTGGTTTTAATTAAAAATGTTAAAAATTATTTATTGGTTGATTGGATGAATTGATAATAATTTATCAGTTGGATGTTATATTATATATAGTAGTATATATATTAGTATTTGGGTATATTTCCCGCCGATTGGAGCGGATGAGACATTATGCACCCCGCGTAATAGCGGATGGCCCTTTTTATTGTGATATTCCGCCTCAAAGTGGTGGTTATATTTTTGTGATTATATAACATCCGTGGTTGCAGGGAAACGGGTTGGAGCGATCCAACTGGATTCCTCAAAAATGTTGATTTTAATTTCATATATAGTGATATAAGATTTGTTTGAATAATCTGTGATAAATTATGATATGATTTGATCTATTGGATGCTATAGTAGCACTGACATAAATTTTGATATTTTAAAATACCATAAATATCTTTTTTTGAATCTGGAAAGAAATTAAAAGGCGATTTTAGAAGTGAAATATTTATATTGAATTTTGGATTAATTAAAAAGGAATTGATTTGGATAAAATAAATGATTTGATTTTGATTTTGTACTTGACTATTTCGTGAAATAATTTAAATAAAGATTTTGAAATAATGTATATAAAAGATTTTTAAACAATAAATTTTAAGTGATATTTGTTTAAATGTAAAAGGGTTTTAAAAATCGATATTTCAATAGATTGGGAGAATAAGGGAAATTTATAAAGGAATATATTTACAAATGGAGTTGTTTAATAAGAATATGTTATAAACAGAGAAAAACCGGGAATGAGTTTATGGATTTATAAACAATGTTTGTAAATATAGTGGAATGATTATCATTTGATAAATTGGAAATAAAAATTCACAGTGTGAATCTAAAATGAAACATGGAATCGGTTTAGAAAGAAATAGCGGATTCTATTTTGGAATTTGAAAATAGTTATGAAATTGGAAATGTAACTAATTGGAGATTAGTTATCGTTGTCTGTTTAAAAGGGTTTTGATGTCTAAATAATTACTAAAACATGATGTGAAAATAAATTATTATTCTTTATAAATACTTATTATTTTTATATATAGGATTTAAAGGTAAGTGTTGGAAATTTATTTATAAATCCTCTCGAGATTTGTCAACCAGGTTTATTTTACGAATGAAATTTGATAAGAGAAATCTTATAAAGAAATTTTGGAAATTTAAGAGAATTTCCAAAATGTTTAGATATATTAACTTCGAAAATGAATCTGAATTCATAAAAAGAAGTTAAAAATTTTCAGTTGGATTATAAATATGTATAATAGAGTTGTTGGAAATTGTAAAAAGAAACTAATAAAAATTCCAAAGATTATGAGAGAAGTTATGAAATATTTCCTCTATTGATATTAGAAATGAATTGGAAATATACTTATAATATTTTCCTAAGTATTGAAATGAATGGTTTTGGAAATATTTTAACTACGAAATGATTTTATGGAAATATTTTTCTAAGTAATGGATTACAAATTGAATTGGAAATAGTTCTAAGTGATGATATGGGTTGGGAATATCATGTTATAGATATAAGAATTTGAAATCGTTTTCAAATATTGAAATACTGGAAAGATTTGAATATATACCTTTGTAAAGATATTTTGAAATAAATGTTTTGAAAGATTTATAATATGGCCTAGTGACTTCTTATGTGTGTAATTTGATAGTTAAATAACCGACTATCAAAATCTGGCCAATTTTGTTGATCGTTTCGAAGAGACCAGGATCAGATTTAATTATCTGAAAACCACTTCAATTTGATTTGAGCGATTCGAATTGTGATATCATGAAGATAATGAAAACGATGTTTTTGGAGATTTGGTTTATTCAGACCTAGAACAACTTGTATGGATGAATGCTATCATTGCATTGTTGCTTGGAAGGTAGTGTTAGCATTCCAAGTGGAATTGTTATTCAAAAAGGTAAAACATAGCCTCAAGCCTCATCAACCGGGAATAACTGAAATCAGGGGAGATGCGGCAAGGCTAAGTGGGTCGCACCCATTAGGGTATGTTGTCACCTTTCTAGATACACTACATCTACATATTTATGGATTGGTTGTGCATGAGGTCTCAGTAAAAAGGTTGGGAACAACCAGGGTGATGACATATTCAGTACTGTCCAGAAAAGGGTAGGCCGATCTTGTGTTGGCAGGGATCGATAGTGTCGATCTCGGTACATTTTTCTAGAGGTGTACTGTGATAGGTGGTACCCCAGTGCCTAGTCATTATATGGAATCCATTCTCTAATAAGTGCTGTACGGTTTTAGTTGTATACCAAATATGCTGAAACGTAAGATTTAAGCATTTCAGCTATTTTATAGTTTATTTTCTATAGACACTATTATAATATCAGATGATTTGATATAAAAGGTTTTGGTTATCGTAAGGTAAAAACCCATCGTATTTATGCTTGGCGTGGTCTTATGAGATAACTTTGTTTTTTCAAAAAGGATTTTTGAAAACAATTAAACTCAAATTGAGTGTGTTTTCTCACGCTGGTTTTCTAGACTGACTCGGGTGTTATTTTACTATAATGCCTGGGTCAAACCGAGTATTACAGATTCATGTTAGGATGCTATGAAGCTCAGGAGACGAGCCAAAGGATTTTAGGCATATTACACGTACTTTATTATTTCCGCTGTGTGTGTTAAACTGTATATTCCGTACTTGTGAGGACAAGTTATTATAACTGTCCAGATTGCTATGATGACTGTTGTACTCTGATGATTGTATGTATATTAATAGTTACAATTTCTTTTTGTATAAAGATCTGTATTTATCTATTGCATATTTGTTCCGCTGCGATTTGTGAGATTCTATGTGTCATTTTTGTTTCTTCTATTTCTTCTTCTTATTCACCCCTAGCAATCGGTATTTCCAGCACTTGAATATTCGACATGCTTTACAGTAAGTGTATTGATGTCGATTTCGAGGGTCGAAAAGTCCGATTCGCTACACGTGGTTAAGGATTCAAGTGTGACGAAACGTAAATCCGTACCCTTTGAATCGACAATAAACAACATATGTCCGACCCAAAAAGTACAGAATGACTGAAGATCATGGAAAAGAAGAGAGAGGGTGAGAAGAAAGAAAGAGGAAGAGATAGAAACAACACGTAGAACCTCACAAATCACAACAGAACAATATATGATAGATAAATACAGATCTTTATACAAAAAGAAACTGTGACTATTAATATACATACAATCATCATAGTACAATAGTCAACATAGCAATCTGGACAGTTATAATAATTTGTCCTCACAAGTACTGAATATATAGTTTAACACACATAGCAGAAAATAATCAAGTACGTGTAATGCGCTTGAAATCCTCTAGTTCGTCTCCTGAGCTCCAAAGGATCCTAACCTGAATCTGTAACACTCTGTCCGACCCGAGCATTATAAAAAAATAACACCCGAGTCAGCCTGAAAAACCAGCATGAGAAAACACACCTAACTGAATTTAAAGTTATAAGAAAATCTTTGAAATCAAAGGTATCTCGTAAGACCACGTCGCACATAAACATGACGGGTTTTTGCCTTACGATAACCAAAACATTTTATATCAAATCATTTGATATTATAATAGTGTCTATAGAAAATAAACTATAAAATAGCTGAAATGCTTGCATCTCATGTTTCAGCATATTTGGTATGCAACTAAAACTGTATAGCGCTTATTGGAGAATGGATTCCATACAATGACTAGGCACTGGGGTACCACCTATCACATTACACCTCTAGCCGAGATCGAAACTATCGATCCCCACCAACACAAGACCGGCCTACCCCTTGCTGGATAGTACCGAATATGTCATCACCCCGGTTGTTTCCAACCTTTTTACTGAGACCTCATGCATAACCAATCCATAAATATGTAGATGTAGGGTATCTAGAAAGGTGACAACATATCCTAATGGGTGCGAACCACTTAGCCTTACTACATCTCCCCTGATTTTCAGTCATTTTCAGTTGATGAGGCTTGAGGCTACGTTTACCTTAAGAATGACAATCATACTTGGAATGCTAACACTTCCTTCCAGGTAAGCAATGCAACGATAGCATTCATCCATACAAGTTGTTCTAGGACTGAACAAACTGAATCTTCAAGAACTACATCCTCATTATCTTCATGATATCATAATTCGTAACGCACAAATCAGATCGAAGTGGGTTTTGGATAATTAAATCTGATCCCAGCCTCTTCGAAATGATTAACAAATTTGGCCAAAATTTTGATAGCGGTTATTTAACTATCAAATTACACACATAAGCAGTCACTAGGTCCATATAATAAATCTTTCAAAACATTCATTTCAAAATATCTTTTCAAAGGTATATATTCAAATCTCTTCTAGTATTTCAATATTTGAAAACGATTTCAAATACTTAAATCCATAATGGGATATTTCAACCCATATCAACACTTAGTAATATTTCCTAATCCAACTTATAATTCATTATTTAGAAAAAAAATTTCTATATAAATCATTTCGTCGCTAAAATATCTCCAAAACCTTTAATTCTAATACTTAGGAAAATATTATAAGTCTATTTCCCAAAATCATTTCTAATATCCACACTTAGGAAATATTCCGTACTTATCTCATAAATCTCCGAAATTTTTATTAATTCCCTTTACAATGTCCAAAAATTATCGATTATACTTATTTATAATCCAACTAACAATTTATAAATCCTTTAATGAATCCAGATTCATTTTTGAAGTTCCTGTATTTAAACAATTTGGAAATTTCCTTTTCTCAAATGTTCTTAAATTCTCTAATTCCATTATAAGATTTTCTCTTATAAAATCACATCCATTAAATAAGACCCGGTTCACAAATCTCGAGAGCATTTATAAATAAATTGCAATCACTTACTTTAATATATATATATAATAATAAATTTCAAAAATATGGTTAAATAATTATTTTAAATATCAAATCACCTTTAAAATAAACGTCAATAACTAATTCTAATTCATTTAAAAAATTTGTAATCGATTTACAAAACTTGTTTATAAAACTTAGAATTAATTTCCACAAATTTAAATATTTAAATAACTAACTATCTGCAATATTTCAATCCAATTAATAGTTTTTAAAACTACATAATTTAATAAATAAAAATCCTTTTCTAAAATCAAACCTTTACTACTTGTGAAAAACCATTTTTAAAATTCAACATACCCAATTTTATACTTATAAATCTCTCTCGATTTATCACAAATCGATTTACATTTCCAATTTCATAACTATTCCTAAATTCCAAAATAGAATTTTCTATTTCTTTCTAAACCAATATCCATATCTCATTTTAAATTCATACTATGAATTTTATTTCCAATTTATCAAATGATAATCATTCCACCTATTTATAAACTCCGTTTATAAGTTTATAAACTCAACTCTCATTTCTCTGTTAATAACATATTCATATTAAACAGTTCCATTTATAAATCGGTTCCTATTTAAAATCCCATTTATAAATCTATTTCTTGACAAATCCAAACTATATTCCAAAACCATTTTACATAAGACTCAAATTAAATTCTCTATTTGAGACCATTTTACGAAATAGCTAAATAAATATCTAAAATCAAATATATTTATTTTATCCAAATCAATTCATTTTTAAATAATCTCAAATTTCAATATAAATATTTTCATTTCCAAAATCTCCGATGAATTTCCTTTTTAAAATTCAAAAATATTATTGATGGTATTAATAACATCAAAATTAAGGCCGGTGCTATTATATCATCCAATAAATTAGATCATAACATAATTAATAACAAATTATTCAAACACATCATATATTACCATATTTGAAATTAAAAACAAACATTTTGAGGAATCCAGTTGGATCCCTCCAACCTATTTTCCTGCAACCACAGATGTTATATAATCACAAAAATATAATCATCGCTTCGAGGAGGGATATCGCAAATAAAAAAGGTCATCCGTTATTATGCGGGGCACACACTGTCTCATCCACTCCAATAGGCGGGAATATATCCAACTAATAAATATAATAATTCATCCAAACAGTCATGAAATATTTTTTATCAAATATAAATTATACTAGTTATTCAAAAAGGTGAGTAGAACTCATCGAAATTCTGCTCACCGAAATTTCCTGTTGTTGCCAAAGCATTCCGGTTTGGAACTAAAATCGGACGATGTCCGTTTTAGCCCAAATTTCCGTTGTCTCCAAATTCATCCAAACCAGTTCCATTTTGAAGTTCTCGTCATCACAACTGTAATGCAAAATGTTTCGTCCTAATTGGACCTCGTATGAGAGAGTTACGAATTTTATAAGTTATCGATATTTTTAAATAAAATTTATATAAACCAATTTATAACCTTTACTGATTTACAAAATTTCCATCACCTCATCTTCCCCAAATCGAAGTACACACACAGTGATACCACCTTTGACGTGCACGACTCGGCGATGATACGGAGCTACGCTCCGCGAAAACGATTCCATCGGACTTCTCATCTCGATCTCCACCTACCTGCACCTAAGATGAAAACTCCATAGCCACCCTAGAAATCGCGACCTGGCCGTGCTCAAACGCGACTGTACAATGTCGCGACGACCCCAAAACCAATCGGAGTCCACCAAATTGTGGCCGCCGATGCGTCTTCCTCCCACGAACCCAAATCAATGCCCCAAACTTCGAATCGATGTCTCAATCTCTCCTAAATCGAAACCCTATCCAAAACTACTACTCGACTATACTGTCGAGTTTCAAGAACAGATTCTGCACCTCCAATCGAGCATATCAAGTCAAAGCTCTCTCTGAAACAAGATTTTTAAAGCTTGTTTCAATTTTTTTGTTGAGTTAATTTTGATAAATTATTTTTGAATCATCTTTTTTTTTAATTTTAACTGGAGATGGTTTAAAATGACGAAGAGGGATGGAAGATACACAGGGGTAGGATGGCTGGTAGGGCGGCTGAGTGTAAGTATTGTGGGCTGGTGTGAATGAAGATAATTATGTGAAGTCAAATCCAAATATATATTAATTAAAATTTCAAAATATCTAGCTATAAATGTCGGATCCCAAACGAGGCGTGCCGCCTGGCGTTCCTAATGTTATACCCTTACTCCAAATGCAATGGAACTAGTTTCGGGACCTAATTCGATCGTATGTAGAAGATAGCTTTTTGAACCCAATTATAATATTAAATTTCTCATATTAATTTCAACGCGTTTCTATCTCGTACAACCAAACGGTGCATCTAATCGCTATGAAATTTGACGACGTAATATAATTCATTATTACAGACCTAATGACATTGGTTTCTTCGAAATCCGAGACTGTGCCCCGGATAGCTATTTCAACGCGTCAATAAAAACGACGATTTCCAAAATCGACGAAATTACTTGAAATTCCAGTTTTAAAACTTACTATCTAATTTCTAATTCAAATAGAACTTAAATTCACTTTAAAATTTATTTCGATTCATATTCAGCTCAAATTCCAATTATATGCACTATTCGTATTACGATAATCGCTATATTTGAAATTTAAATTTTATTCCACCTATTCGATCGATAAACTTTATATTAAAAATCCATTTACATTTCAAATTAAACATTTAAAATAAATTGAATGTTCAAAATAAAATGACTGAAAATCCGGGTCGTTACATTCCTCCCCCCTTAAAAGAATTTCATCCCCGAAATTTGCCAAGGTAGGAAAATGCTCCAAACCATTAACTTTTCAATACCCCCTTAGTTAAAAATCAAAATTTCACTTTTCTAAATCTTTTAGTTTCAACCAAAGCAATTAGTTTCCATTTCTAATTCAAAACCCTTTATTTCAATTTCAATTCAAAAATCAACTTTTTAGTTGACAAAATATTTTTAAAAATTTCAAAAACTTTCTAATACCCTAAATTTTCGAAAATTTTTGGTAGTCTCCCTTATACGGAGAGCCTTTTGCAATATCATAAATATGATAAAAAGATATACATCGGCTCTCATAGTCGAAAAACACAATATATATATATATCAATATTTTTATTTTTCATGTGCTAAATACGTAAGCATACCTTATTTTAGCATCATTAAGCGAGTTCGCTTAATTTATATGCAATTGCGCTACGAAAATCAAACCAAATAGCCTCTATATACCTGTACTTACTCAAATAAAATCCATAAGTACAAAAAATACGAAATTTAATAACATTTCACTCATTCAACTAGTTAAACACATCATTTGCATAAACCAAACATGTTACATATGAATTTCTTTGACTGTATACACAAATACAAGGTTCAAACGTTCAATTATTAACTCCCAATCAACTTATATATCATTTATTCCTTTTTAAACGATTCACATACCATTTATTTGCTTTATTTATATCTATTCACTTCCAATCAATTCACAAATAATTAATTGCCTCATATTTATATTCATATTCTTATTATACTTCGAAATCATTCCATTTTAACTTGATTCTTAATCAATCTAGTTTCATTCACTTTTATTCATTCTAAATTCACATCCAATTTATATTATGTGACATTTCATCTGCACGCCAATTCATTTACGTGTCATTTCATAAACATTTCTTAAGTTTATAACTTAATGCCATAAAACAATTTATGTTTAATATTACTCCAACTTATGTCCAAGTTTCATGAAGCAACATTCCAAAATCATTTCATTCATTCCCACTTGGATTGAATTTCATTTTATAATCCAAGTTATCACCATTTCAATCCATTTCTATTTTACTCAATAACTTTTCCAAATATCTTTAATTCGCTTACATTTAAGTCGAATTCCATTTGTAACTGAAGTTCCATTTGCAATATTCAATTCACTAATTTATTTATCTGATAAGTTCGCATTCATTTTATACTTCACACTTAGATTTTTATTTTGAAAACCACTCCATTTGGTTTGAATTGAGTTCGAATTCATTTTATAATTTAAATTTGGATTTCCATTTCTTCACCAAAATATCAAACCATTTTTATTTTGGTTTTGCCATTCTATTTTTCCAATTTATAAGTTACACAACTTATTTTCCACATTTTCATAAATTATATTCTTGAGTTGATTCCATTCAAAATTTATAACTTATAGTTATGAAATCATTTTACAACTCAAATTTATATATAATACAATTTGATATTATCTCACATCTCATTTCAATTCTATTTAACTTATCTTAAATTAAATCTCAATTCATTCAAGCCATTTAAACTTACTCAAGTTGAATTTTAATTCCAAAATTCAATTTTCACACTTTCTTCCCTTACTAATCTCATCCTCAATTTAAGTTCAAAAACTTATTTCCCGATATTTTCCTAAAACATTAAATATGTATTTCCAGAATTCAAACACCTGGTATTTATCTCAAAACATTTTGAAATCATATATATATATATATATACACATACAGCTCTTTTGGTTTAACAAACCATTCCTTTGGAATTTCCAAAATCAACTTGGTTTTATCAAAAAAAAATTCCCTTTGGAATTTTCAAAACAACACTTATTTCCAAACAAAAATATCCATATCAAATTATTACAATAGCAATTTGTCATTTAGAAAATAAAAAATGAACACCGATGATGTCGCGATCATCATTGGAATTATTTTTTAGTGCTTGAAGTGAGTTTAGTCCTTTTATTTCTTCCAAAATCTTTTTCTTTTATTAATATTTTCATTCAAAAATACTTCCAAAATAATACTATTATTATTATTATTTCTCACAACACTTTGAAAACATATCAAAACTCCGAGATTTAGATTCCAAAATTCTCATTTCAAATCCATTTTCATTATAAATCACATTTATAAATTCACTTATATAATTCATTTCACAATTGTTTGACATTGTTTATTTTATAATAAACATCTTTTATTAAGGCACAACAACTAATTAATGATAATAATCAATGTTATCATTTCTAACAACCAAACACACTATATATAACTATAATAATTCCTGAAAAGTTATTCTTTTATATATAAAATATAATCAGGTAAAATTATTTCATTTACCCCATTTCAAAACAATACTATGTCGAATTGCTCTGTTCAAGTGTTTAGAAACCTCTATCGATACAGTTGTACGGACCGTACCGATCAGAATTCATAATCCACTCAACAAATCAACCAACACAATATAAAACATTTTTATATTCACTAACAAATATGCGCTCATATATACACACTCAAACTCATTCTAGGGTATTACTAACCCTATCTCTAATGAGTAAACCCCACCAAAGCCAAGGTTCTCACTCAACCTTCAGCTCTGATACCAATTGTGACAACCCGCAAATCCGTACCCTTTGAATCAACAATAAACCACATTTGGTATCCGACCCAAAAAGTACAGAATGATGGAAGAACATGGAAAAGAAGAGAGAGGGTGAGAAGGAAGAAAGAAGAAATAGAAACAACACGTAGAATCTCACAAATCGTAGCGGAACAATATATGATAGATAAATACAGATCTTTATACAAAAAGAAACTGTAACTGTTAATACATATACAATCATCAGAGTACAACTATCAACATAGCAATCTGGATAGTTATAATAACTTGTCCTCACAAGTATTGAATATACAGTTTAAGACACACGACGTAAAATAACCAAGTACATGCAATATGCCTAAAATCCTCTAGCTCGTCTCCTGAGCTCCATAGCATCCTAACCTAAATCTGTAATACTTGGTCTAACCTGAGCATTATAATAAAATAACATCCGAGTCAGTCTGGAAAACCAGCGTGAGCAACACACTCAATTTGAATTTAATTATTTTCAAAAAATCCTTTTTGAAAAAAAGGTATCTTGTAAGACCACGCCACACATAAATACGACGAGTTTTTACCTTACAATAACCAAAACCTTTTATATTAAAATCATCTGATATTATAATAATGTCTACAGAAATATAAACTATAAAATAGCTGAAATGCTTGAATCTCACGTTTCAGCATATTTGGTATACAACTAAAACCATACAGTGCTTATTGGAGAATGGATTTCATACAATTACTGGGCACTGGGGTACCGCCCATCACGGTACACCTCTAGAAAAATGTACCAAGATCGAACCTATCGATCCCTGCCAACACAAGACCGGCCTACCCCTTACTAGATAGTAACAAATATGTCATCACCCCGATTGTTCTCAACCTTTTTATTGAGATCTCATGCACAACCAATCCATAAATATGTAGATTTAGGGTATCAGAAAGGTGACGACATACTCTAATAGGTGCGACCCACTTAGCCTTGTTGCATCTCCCATAATTTTCAGTCATTCCCGGTTGGTGAGGCTTGAGGCTACGTTTACCTTTTATTTAGCATTTATATACTTGGAATGCTAAGACTGCCTTCCAGACAACAATGCAATGATAGCATTCATCCATACAGGTTATTCTGGCCTTAACAAACCAATCTCTTCAAAGATCACCATCTTCATTATTCTCAAGATTTCAGAATTCGTAACGCTCAAATCGAATCGAAGTGGTTTTCGGATAATTTAATCGGATCCTGGTCTCTTCGAAACTGTAACAACCCGGGAGTTTGTAAATTTTTATCATCGTCAAAGTGACGATCAAACTATCGCAAATTACTGTTGGAAGTTTTTAGTCAGAGCGAAATTCCTTGTATTGAATCGTCAAGTGATTATGCGAGCTTTACAAATTTAAAACTGGGCCCGTTCTCTTTTATTTTGTTGGGCCGGGATAATTATCAAATAGGAAAGCCGTTCCCTTCTTATTCCAATTCGACCCGTCCCTCCCTTCATTTTCTCATTCGTTCAAAAAAAAACCCTAGAAACAAACTAACGAAAAAATAATGGCGGCTGTGAAATTCCTTTTTCTCCGATCGACTAAATCGTGTTCGTTCCTTTGATGCTCGCTAGGGCTTCGACCTTGCTTCTTTGAAATTTGCGAGGGCTTTGGCGTTGTGCAAATTAGGGCTTCGTTCCCTATTTCTCCAGACCGTTGAATTTGGGGATTTTAACCCTTGTGAGCTCGGCTTTGCTTGAGAATTGGATTCATGCTTAGCCTCGACCGCCCCAGTCAAAAAGGTGAGTAACTTTACTCACATCTAGTTCGTTCTTGTTATGGTGCTTCAGCATTTCGTTTTGCTTCGTTGTTGTTTTATCTCGTCCTTCTGCTTTCATTGATGTTGGTAACTGATTTGGCTATGAGAAATTCTACTGTGTTACTGTCGCTCGACTTTGTTCTAGTGTCGATGACTTCTTTATCTCGGCTATTTAATTTTGTTTTACTGTTAATGATTTCTGACTTGTTTTGACGTTGATTTTGGGTTGTTCGTTTTCTGGGTAATTTCGTTTCGGTGTTGATTTTTGAACTTCATGTAGAGGCTGCACTTGTTCTTTCGAATCCATTCGCCAATCTCTTTATTTTGGCAGTTCGATTTTGTTGATGTTGATGATTTATATGACTTTGTATATTTGGAAAGGTGCCTGGACATTTACATTTATCTTGACCTGGTATAGAGACATTTTTGCTTGATCACTGTGCATTACATTTGAGTCTTGTCACCTGTTGTTTTCACTTGTATTGGGGTACATTGCATATTGAACTGAGTGTAGCTTCGACTTTGTTCACTGTTCTATATGTTCCCTTCAAGCTACCTTGTGTCTAGTTGCACATGAGTCTGCACTGGTATTGATCACTGATGCATTTAGTTGTACATCAATAGTTTGCCTCTTCTATGGCCTGTTTTCGAGGCATGTTATCATGAGTATTTGATTATGGCTCCTTCATTGTCACCTGACTTTTGTTTCACTTGAAATAGCACTGTCTCTATTTTGATCAGAACTACCATTTGATTCTGGTTTTGTATTTAGGATGACATTGGCCCAGTTCTTTTAGCATGAAGTTATAGTTGCATTTGATGGTATTATGCGTTCATGTGCTTGCTTGGTTGCCCTATTGGCTTCATTACATCTTCCTCCTACCTGTACATTGTTGCCAGTTACAGTTGTAAGTATTGTGTAGACTTCATTTTTATGGCCCTTAGGCACTGGGTAGTTGTGTATGAACATGGTGCATTGTTTGAGTTGTATCACTTGAAATTTACTATACTTGTGTTGTCACTGCTGCATTTCGTCGCTGAGACTATACTTGTACTGTCCACTGTTTCTAATTGGACCTGCACTGTCCATTGTTGCATTTACTTTGACATGTTCACTTGTAGTTCATGTGTATTGTAGCTTGATTATTTTTATGGTTTCACATGCGCGCATACATACCATAGTATGTGTGCATGTATATGTGTTGACCCTACACATGTGGGTTCACTACCGCTTTGATGATTTCTGTAACATACTTGGCTTTCCCTTGACTTCGACATTGTTCAGTTCTTTGCCTTTTTACTTAGGCATTGTCTTGTTCTTGATTGAAATACTAGTACTGTCCAGTTTTACTGTGTTGTAATCTTGTTGTACCTGCAGTTTTGTTACAGGCTGTTCTTGTATTCATTTGTGCATCACTTGTTGCGCACTTCATATTTGCACTGTTTCTGTAGTGGTGTAGTATATATCCACTATCTTCTTGAACTTGTTTCATCAGTGATGTTCTGTACATCCTACTATTCTCACTTGCCATCCTCGTTTGCATATGGCTGCTGCCTTGATCCCCGGTCTTGGCTCATGTAGTCTTGACTTCGAGTACTTATGTGTATGTGCACTCGTATCTGGTGCATGTGCTATGTCCATTCGAGTTGTCCTTCTTTTGTTGCCTGCACTATGATACGGTGTAGCCTTTGAATTATCACTTCATGTTACATTTGTTAGGTGTAATAGTATTGAACTACTTTATGTTCATATACATTTCCTGTTGAGTTTGCTCCATCCAGTTTCATGCATACTTGACACTGCAGTTTCTTCACTTGGTTCCTACTTATATACCACTACATGTTGTTTATGTTACCCGGATTTATGTGCATGTGTCTTTGAACATATGCGTTTGTGGCTGCACTTCATTTATCAATGCAGTACTCACCTCTCTTGTTATTCCTTGAGTTGAACCCGATTTCGGGGGTTTGACCTTATGATCACTTATGACTTTCACTGTGCTTTTGTGTATCTCCTACGATAGTGGCGAGGCAGTACACTGCAGCCCTATCAGATTTGATAGTTTTAAATTGAGGATTCGATCTGCTGAATTCTTTCGTTGGTTAAATTCAATATTTGGAGTTGTATTCTGATTTGGATTGTTGATTTGTCGTTTAACACTGTTTAGTGTTATATATGCCGTTATCCAATTCTCGTATCGAGAGTTGGATATACGAGATTTCTATGACTGTCTTCTATTTGATATTGTTTATTATTGCTACTGTGCATTAATAACTGAGTTTGAATTAGACTGACCCGTGTATTATTTTCTTCTGAATGTAATACTCGGGTCAGACCCGAGTTATTTCAGGTTG
The DNA here is from genome assembly GCA_030737815.1 of Allium fistulosum. NCBI lineage: Eukaryota > Viridiplantae > Streptophyta > Magnoliopsida > Asparagales > Amaryllidaceae > Allium > Allium fistulosum. The sequence goes on from CM060904.1 coordinate 700,339,401, forward strand.
TAGATTTTCTTCTTTGAGTTGCTGTTCAGGAAATGAAGACTTTTCACATCTTTTGAAGTTGTCAGTGTCATTTTGTAGTAGTCGTGTCATTGTATAGAACGATATGTATTCATGTATATTAGTCGATAATGTACTTGTATATATAACTTCTAGAGTCGACAATTGTAGTTGTATCATATGTATCGTGTCAACTATATTGTAACTGACATCGGTTGTATATATATGAGATTTTTGTTAATCTGTGTTCCTCATTTATATTCATTGTCCTAAACTATTATGAACCGTCGTAGTTCGTTTTATACTAGAATTGGGTGTGTCGATGGGAGTAAATAAATAATAGATGAAAAATAATAAGTATATACCACTCCTATCGAGATAACCAATGTTAGTGTAAGGCCAACTACGGATGGTCGCTCCTATCCAGCCTTATTCTTCATAATAATAGACAGTATTTCTTTTAATACTCTTTGTTATTATGAGCATAGAGGTGGGGCGTCACAGTTGGTATCAGAGCTTGGGGTTTATGGACATAATATAAAACTTAACTCGGATGGAACATATGTTACAACTATTGGTCGATGTTTAATTTGTGCTTGAGTCAAAACTAAAGTTTTGAATTTTGGATGAAATTTTTAAATATCTTTATTTAAAAATAATAGTGAAATTGTGTTTTGATGATTTGATTGATTTGTGTACTGTTTATCAGAGTGCGCAGCGGAAACCGTGAAACTGTCTTCGCTGGGTACAACTGATAATCTATTTGATTTAGAAATTGAAATAAATTTCATTGGTTGTTTACATAGCTGTAATTATTTTGTTTCTTTGAGAATTTCGAATCCGAATTGAGGATTCGAAGAAATTGCAGTTCTTTGATTTTTGTTGAAATTTCCGCTGACTTTCTTTTGTACTTATCATCTATTGATTAGATTTTTGCTGTTTTAAATTATCTTCATTGAAGATACATTTGAATGATCCTTTGTTCATTTTGTAGTACGTGCAAAAATTTAAATTGCACGTTATTGCATTTATTTTACGTTGAACCGATGCTTGGTTATGAAACGTATTTTGTTGCCGTTATTTTATAACGGGATTTTACACCAATGCTATATTTTGAAGCACGGTGTTTTGTGGCATTTTGATGAATGAAAATTCACTGATATTACATTTTGATGTAAATTATTTTGATGAGATTTTGACGTTTAAAAATTTCTGTCACCCTGGCTTCAGTAACCGTCAAGTTTTAAAAGTGGATTTTCAAGCGGTTATTCCGCAATACTGATTTGTGACCGTTTTTACGGTATTTTGAGAAGTACAATTTCCTTATCGAAATTGTTATTAATATTGCTGCTTTAATCACGTGATTGGAAACTCGTTTTAAAAATGAAAATTGTTTTATAATTTTTTAACGGTTTGCATTTTCAAAAGGATGAGAAAGCGACTTAAACGATTCAACAAAATCGAGGATTATGACCCCTTTCTTTTACTGTTTCGCTTAACTCCGGACTTGTCCAGTTGAGAATGTGAATTGTTATTTTTGCAAAATAAATAAAATTGCTTTTAGGAATTTTAACAGTTTGCGCTTTCAAAAGAATGAGGAAGCGATTTAAACGTTTCAGCAAAATCGAGGACTATGACCCCTTTCTTTTACTGATTCGCTTAATTCCGGACTTGTCCGTTTGAGAATGTAAAGTGTATTTTTACAAAATACACAATTTTGCACTTTCAAGGAAACGATGAAGTGATTTAAACGATTTAGCAAAAGTGCGGAGTATGGAACCACACTTTTACTATTTCGGTTAATTCCGGACTCGTTAATTGAATATCTGTTGTTTTGATGATTCTACACTTTCAAGGAAACGATGAAGAGAATTAAACAATTTAGTAAAACTCATGGTTATGGGACATGTGCGTTTACTATTTTGGTTAATTCCGGACTCGTTAATTGAAATATTTGATGTTTTCGTGTGCTTTCGAGCCACTATGAGGACCTTCGGGTCATTTGTTGGACCTTCGGGTCATTTGTTGGGCTTTCGGGCCACTCTGCGGACCTTCGGGTCAAATACCAGTACTAGACCTTCGGGTCACTCTGCGGACCTTCGGGTCAATCTGATGGGCGCCAAAATTATGTTGAGTACTTGGTAGGCTTCGGCCACTCTGAGATGCACGTGCGGCGAATTAAAAACTCGCCATCTAATGGGATCGATCCAAGCTTTTATGTTGATTTTCTAGTCTTCTTAATTGATTTCTAGATATTTGTTGCTTCCAATTATCTGCAGGTAATTAGATATTTGTTGATATGAGTTCTGATTATCGTTTTTGATAATCAGATATTTGTTGTTTCTAATTTTCGCTTGTGATAATTAGATATTTGTTGATATGAGTTCTGATTATCGTTTTTGATAATCAGATATTTGTTGTTTCTAATTATCGCTTGTGATAATTAGATATTTATTGATATGAGTTCTAATTATCGTTTTTGATAATCAGATATTTGTTGTTTCTAATTATCGCTTGTGATAATTAGATATTTGTTGATATGAGTTCTGATTATCGTTTTTGATAATCAGATATTTGTTGTTTCTAATTATCGCTTGTGATAATTAGATATTTGCTGATATGAGTTCTGATTATCGTTTTTGATAATCAGATATTTGTTGTTTCGAATTATCGCTTGTGATAATTAGATATTTGTTGATATGAGTTCTGATTATCGTTTTTGATAATCAGATATTTGTTGTTTCTAATTATCGCTTGTGATAATTAGATATTTGTTGATATGAGTTCTGATTATCGTTTTTGATAATCAGATATTTGTTGTTTCTAATTATCGCTTGTGATAATTAGATATTTGCTGATATGAGTTCTGATTATCGTTTTTGATAATCAGATATTTGTTGTTTCTAATTATCGCTTGTGATAATTAGATATTTGCTGATTAGAGTTCTGATTATCGTTTTTGATAATCAGATATTTGTTGTTTCTAATTATCGCTTGTGATAATTAGATATTTGCTGATATGAGTTCTGATTATCGTTTTTGATAATCAGATATTTGTTGTTTCTAATTATCGCTTGTGATGATTAGATATTTGTTGATATGAGTTCTGATTATCGCTTTTGATAATCGAATATTTGTTGAATTTGAAATTTGATTATCGTTTTTGTTAATCGAATATTTGTTGAATTTGAAATTTGATTATCGCTTGTGATAATCGAATATTCGTTGATTTGAGAAATTTGATTATCGTTTTTGATGATTGAATATTTGCGATTTTTGAGATTTGAGCTTCGTCTTTTTCTCTGGCGATTCAGGTGAGTAATTTGATTTACTCACATTCAATTCGTGCTCTGTAAGGGATTTCTGCTCTGTTTTTCCTTCTCTTTTAGTTGCTGGAACTCGATTGTTCTTGCTTGTGTTAGTCGTCTGATTTTGATCCCTGATTCCCACGATGTTGATTCTTTTGATTTGAAGCAGTCGAACCTTTTGATTTCTTATCTAATACTTCCCCGCTGACACTTGCTTTGCTTATACATTCGACATTGCCATGCTCTTTTGGTTGTTACCTTTTATCCATTTATTTCCTATGATTGCGTGGACGCAATTTCTTAAGGAGGGGAGTCTGTAACAACCCGGGAGTTTGTAAATTTTTATCATTGTCAAAGTGACGATCAAACTATCGCAAATTACTGTTGGAAGTTTTTAGTCAGAGCAAAATTCCTTGTATTGAATCGTCAAGTGATTATGCGAGCTTTACAAAATTAAAACTGGGCCCGTTCTCTTTTATTTTGTTGGGCCGGGATAATTATCAAATAGGAAAGCCGTTCCCTTCTTATTCCAATTCGACCCGTCCCTCCCTTCATTTTCTCATTCGTTCAAAAAAAAAACCCTAGAAACAAACTAACGAAAAAATAATGGCGGCTGTGAAATTCCTTTTTCTCCGATCGACTAAATCGTGTTCGTTCCTTTGATGCTCGCTAGGGCTTCGACCTTGCTTCTTTGAAATTTGCGAGGGCTTTGGCGTTGTGCAAATTAGGGCTTCGTTCCCTATTTCTCCAGACCGTTGAATTTGGGGATTTTAACCCTTGTGAGCTCGGCTTTGCTTGAGAATTGGATTCATGCTTAGCCTCGACCGCCCCAGTCAAAAAGGTGAGTAACTTTACTCACATCTAGTTCGTTCTTGTTATGGTGCTTCGGCATTTCGTTTTGCTTCGTTGTTGTTTTATCTCGTCCTTCTGCTTTCATTGATGTTGGTAACTGATTTGGCTATGAGAAATTCTACTGTGTTACTGTCGCTCGACTTTGTTCTAGTGTCGATGACTTCTTTATCTCGGCTATTTAATTTTGTTTTACTGTTAATGATTTCTGACTTGTTTTGACGTTGATTTTAGGTTGTTCGTTTTCTGGGTAATTTCGTTTCGGTGTTGATTTTTGAACTTCATGTAGAGGCTGCACTTGTTCTTTCGAATCCATTCGCCAATCTCTTTATTTTGGCAGTTCGATTTTGCTGATGTTGATGATTTATATGACTTTGTATATTTGGAAAGGTGCCTGGACATTTACATTTATCTTGACCTGGTATAGAGACATTTTTGCTTGATCACTGTGCATTACATTTGAGTCTTGTCACCTGTTGTTTTCACTTGTATTGGGGTACATTGCATATTGAACTGAGTGTAGCTTCGACTTTGTTCACTGTTCTATATGTTCCCTTCAAGCTACCTTGTGTCTGGTTGCACATGAGTCTGCACTGGTATTGATCACTGATGCATTTAGTTGTACATCAATAGTTTGCCTCTTCTATGGCCTGTTTTCGAGGCATGTTATCATGAGTATTTGATTATGGCTCCTTCATTGTCACCTGACTTTTGTTTCACTTGAAATAGCACTGTCTTTGTTTTGATCAGAACTACCATTTGATTCTGGTTTTGTATTTAGGATGACATTGGCCCAGTTCTTTTAGCATGAAGTTATAGTTGCATTTGAGGGTATTATGCGTTCATGTGCTTGCTTGGTTGCCCTATTGGCTTCATTACATCTTCCTCCTACCTGTACATTGTTGCCAGTTACAGTTGTAAGTATTGTGTAGACTTCATTTTTATGGCCCTTAGGCACTGGGCAGTTGTGTATGAACATGGTGCATTGTTTGAGTTGTATCACTTGAAATTTACTATACTTGTGTTGTCACTGCTGCATTTCATCGCTGAGACTATACTTGTACCGTCCACTGTTTCTAATTGGACCTGCACTGTCCATTGTTGCATTTACTTTGACATGTTCACTTGTAGTTCATGTGTATTGTAGCTTGATTATTTTTATGGTTTCACATGCGCGCATACATACCATAGTATGTGTGCATGTATATGTGTTGACCCTACACATGTGGGTTCACTACCGCTTTGATGATTTCTGTAGCATACTTGGCTTTCCCTTGACTTCGACATTGTTCAGTTCTTTGCCTTTTTACTTAGGCATTGTCTTGTTCTTGATTGAAATACTAGTACTGTCCAGTTTTACTGTGTTGTAATCTTGTTGTACCTGCAGTTTTGTTACAGGCTGTTCTTGTATTCATTTGTGCATCACTTGTTGCGCACTTCATATTTGCACTGTTTCTGTAGTGGTGTAGTATATATCCACTATCTTCTTGAACTTGTTTCATCAGTGATGTTCTGTACATCCTACTATTCTCACTTGCCATCCTCGTTTGCATATGGCTGCTGCCTTGATCCCCGGTCTTGGCTCATGTAGTCTTGACTTCGAGTACTTATGTGTATGTGCACTCGTATCTGGTGCATGTGCTATGTCCATTCGAGTTGTCCTTCTTTTGTTGCCTGCACTATGATACGGTGTAGCCTTTGAATTATCACTTCATGTTACATCTGTTAGGTGTAATAGTATTGAACTACTTTATGTTCATATACATTTCCTGTTGAGTTTGCTCCATCCAGTTTCATGCATACTTGACACTGCAGTTTCTTCACTTGGTTCCTACTTATATACCACTACATGTTGTTTATGTTACCCGGATTTATGTGCATGTGTCTTTGAACATATGCGTTTGTGGCTGCACTTCATTTATCAGTGCAGTACTCACCTCTCTTGTTATTCCTTGAGTTGAACCCGATTTCGGGGGTTTGACCTTATGATCACTTATGACTTTCACTGTGCTTTTGTGTATCTCCTACGATAGTGGCGAGGCAGTACACGCGTGCGTGTACTGCAGCCCTATCAGATTTGACAGTTTTAAATTGAGGATTCGATCTGCTGAATTCTTTCGTTGGTTAAATTCAATATTTGGAGTTGTATTCTGATTTGGATTGTTGATTTGTCATTTAACACTGTTTAGTGTTATATATGCCGTTATCCAATTCTCGTATCGAGAGTTGGATATACGAGATTTCTATGACTGTCTTCTATTTGATATTGTTTATTATTGCTACTGTGCATTAATAACTGAGTTTGAATTAGACTGACCCGTGTATTATTTTCTTCTGAATGTAATACTCGGGTCAGACCCGAGTTATTTCAGGTTGTAGATTTTCTTCTTTGAGTTGCTGTTCAGGAAATGAAGACTTTTCACATCTTCTGAAGTTGTCAGTGTCATTTTGTAGTAGTCGTGTCATTGTATAGAACGATATGTATTCATGTATATTAGTCGATAATGTACTTGTATATATAACTTCTAGAGTCGACAATTGTAGTTGTATCATATGTATCGTGTCAACTATATTGTAACTGACATCGGTTGTATATATATGAGATTTTTGTTAATCTGTGTTCCTCATTTATATTCATTGTCCTAAACTATTATGAACCGTCGTAGTTCGTTTTATACTAGAATTGGGTGTGTCGATGGGAGTAAATAAATAATAGATGAAAAATAATAAGTATATACCACTCCTATCGAGATAACCAATGTTAGTGTAAGGCCAACTACGGATGGTCGCTCCTATCCAGCCTTATTCTTCGTAATAATAGACAGTATTTCTTTTAATACTCTTTGTTATTATGAGCATAGAGGTGGGGCGTCACAGAAACGATCAACGAATTGGCCAGATTTGATTATCGGTTATTTAACTATCAAATTACACACATAAGAAGTCACTAGGCCCGTATTATAAATCTTTCAAACATTTATTTCAAATTATCTTTATAAAGGTATATATTCAAATCTCTTTCAATATTTCAATATTTCAAATATACTATATCCATAACATGATATTTCCAAACCATATCATCACTTAGAAATATTTTCCAATTTCAATTTATAATCCATTACTTAGAAAAATATTTCTATATAAATCCTTTCATAGAATATATTTCCAAAACCTTCCGCGCTAATACTTAGGAAACTATTACAAGTTTATTTTCCAAAACCATTTCTAATATCAACACTTAGGAAATTTTTATAGCTTATCTCGATTGTATGAGTATAACTATAAACAAAAGAGGATTTTTCCCTTTTACCCACTTAATAAAACATATAAAAATTCATTTGCGAATTCTCAACCCATTATAGCTTAGTTTATAAATTCCCGGAATCCATTTCCAATTCTTTTTACAATTTCAAAAAAAATTATCGATTATACTTATTTATAATCAACCAACAATTTATTGCTTCTTGTATGAATTCTGATTCAATTTCCAAAGTTCTCATATCTGACATTTTGGAAATTTCCTTAAGTTTCCAGAATTCCATTATAAGATTTCCTCTAATAAATCACATCCATTAAATAAAACCCCATTTACAAATCTCGAGAATATTTATAAATAACTTCAATCAAATTCCAAAACTCTATACTCATAAAATAAGTATTTAAAAGAATAAAATAAATTTTCAACACATTTAAGTAATTATTTAAAATATCATCCCCTTTTAAATAAACAATGATAACAAATTTTTAATTCATTTATAAATAATAATAATCGATTTTCAAAGCTTAGTATAAAAACTAGAATTCATTTCAACAAATATTAAATATTGAATAACCAACATTCCGAAATAATTTAAATATAAATAACAGCTTTTAAAACTACAATATTTAAATAATAAAATCCCTTTTAAAAATAAAACTTAACCTCTCGATAAAAACTATTTTTAAAATTTAACCAAACCATTTTTATGTTTATAAACCTCTCTCGATTTATCACAATTCGATTTTCATTTCCAATTTCACAACTATTTCCAAATTCTAGAATATAATCCATTATTTCTTTCTAAACCGATTTCCATATCTCATTTTAAATTCACACTGTGAATTTATATTCCCAATTTATCAAATGATAATCATTCCACTTTATTTATAAACTTTGTTTATAAATCCATAAACTCGCTCTTAGTTTTTCTCTGGTAATAATAGATTCATATTAAACAACTCCGTTTATAGATTTAGTCCTTATAAAATTCCCTCATTCTCCCAATCTATTGAAATATCGATTTTTGAAACCCTTTTACATTTAAACAAATATCACTTAAAATTTATTGTTTAAAAATATTTTATATACATTATTTCAAAATCTCTATTTAAATTATTTCACGAAATAGTTAAGTACAAATTTAAAATCAAATCATTTATTTTATCCATAATTAATCCAAAATTCAATATAAATATTTCACTTCCAAAATCGCCTTTTAATTTCTTTCAAATTCAAAAATGATATTTATGGTATTCAAAATACTAAAATTAAGGCTAGTGCTACTATAGCATCCAATAAATCAAATCATATCATAATCTATCATAGATTATTCAAACGTATCATATATCACTATATATGAAATTAAAATCAACATTTTTGACGAATCCTGTTGGATCCCTCCAACCTGTTTTCCCTGCAACCATAGATGTTATATATCATAATAATCCCGCTTCGAGGCGGGATATCGCAATAACAAGGGTCATCCGCTATTATGCGGGGCGCATAGTGTCTCATCCGCTCCAATAGGCTAGAATATATTCAAACCAACTAATAAATATAATAATTCATCCAAACATTCATTCAACAATTTTTAACCACTATAGACTAGTTATCCAAAAAGGTGAGTTGAACTCACCAGAATATTTTGTTGTCGCCAAGGCATTTCAGTTTGGAACTAAAACCGGCAACGTCTGATTTTAGCCAAAAATTCAACAGTCTTCAACTTCGTCCAAACTAGTTTAATTTTGAAGCTATCGTCATAACGAGTGCAACCCAAAAGGTTTCGTCTCGATTGGACCTTGTATGAAGAAGTTATAGCTTTTATAAGATTTTGAGAAAATTAAATAATTAAACAACTTAATTACTTTATAAATTTAATTAACCTTCCTAATTCAAACTTCTTCTTCTCCAAATAATTCCGGCTACAACCGAAACTACCCAAACCCGACCAACTTCCTCTCCCCCTCCCTCGATCGTTCCTCAACGAAAACATCTCAAACGAACTCCGACAAACTCCTCTTCTGACGAGCTTCCCATCCCTCCGGTATCGTCGAACTTGGTCAACCCTTGGAAGAACGACCTGGAGCACCACCCACGTGAACTAGCAATGTCGCGTTTAACTCTAGAGCATCGCCGCCTCCCATATTACTACCTCCGACTTGCCTCGCCACGAGAAGCACGACCCTGCCCTCGAAAATACCAAACTCTGCCTAAATCGCCTTCGTTCCTAAACCCTTGGTGACTAACGGTCACGTGCTGCTACCGAAGCCAAGAAAATGAACTGCCTCCAATAAAACACCACCGACCCTCTCTAACTCATGTACGATCGAAGAAAGTAACCTCTAGAGCTCAAATATACTTGTTCCAGGATTTATGGCTTAGTATTTTTTTATAAGAGGATCGGCCATTTTATTATTTCTTACTATGAAGTAAAACAAAGAAAGGGAAACAAGAAAACATGTTGGCAGCTGTGTTGCACTAAATGCTTTGAGTTGAGCTATATATATATATTAAGTGTTATTATCGGTATCTCACGGCACCGCATTTCGTTTGCGTACGAACTCGGAACGATAAAACAAAAATATGATCGCACTCAGAACAGCGGCGTGATTCCAAAACAATAAAAATATCCACTAGTTATTGAATTCTGTAAAATCCCAAAGCACTGCCGTTTGTCGATAAATCGTTAACGGACAATTTCAATAATTTCCAAATTAAAAATCATGTAAAAAATCAAATCAAATAAATTAAAAATATGTCAATAAAATCGAATAGTAATAATTAAAATTTAATTCCCTGATAATTTATTTAAACCATTTTTCTATAAATAACTTACAAATTGAATTTACTGATATTATTTATCATTTAAAAGAAATTAATAAGTCCATTTCGTGCATAGAATTAATATTCAATTTAAAATCCAAAAAATTAAATTATTATTCAAATAATTATTCACAATTCAAAGATTTTAAACAATCCTAAAATTAAATTCGAGCTTTAAAGCTTTTAAATCAATATTTTTATAATTGAAATTAATTAAATATTCCAAAATTAAATGACCAAAATCGTGGGTCGTTACACTCTTTCCCTCTTAAAAGAATTCCATCCCCGAAATTGCCAAGGTAAGGAAAATGTATTCAAACCCTTTAAATTTATAAAAATAAATTAGTTGGAATAGGTTATTAAACTTTTTTCTTAGTCTTAAAAGCGTTTCCTTTGCACGAATTGATCCAAAACAACTACAAATCACCATTACGAGCCCAAACAACCAAAGAAATCAATGCCAAGTGGCTCAACCATAAAACCATCAAATTCAAACAACAATCTAAACATGTACCTTTTTGTTGGCAACCAATTTTACTTATGAAATCAAGGGCATCAAATTAACTCTTGCTTTTATATACCTGCATCTTATTTACCAATGATATCCAATCATATGATTCAAAATCACATTATTCTTGAAATTTTAATTTCCAACATTTGCTTTACTAAAACCATACGATGTACATATATTATCCGTTCACGCATCTCAATCTAATCACTCGCTTGATCACACAATCTCACTTCCTAACTAGTATCGTTCACATGACCACTCTAGTGCGGACTCAGATCTGGTTCGTTGATTAGAAACCGTTATTCTCCTTGCATAGCCATATATTATGATAGAGAACTCCGGAATCAATCAAAAATCCATATCCATTGTTTGCCGTCGAGCATCGAGTGAAAAATCCTAACTTGGGTCGATATAAATTATCTCAAAATTCTGTGCTCGAATCTGGATCAAACTGTCATGCGAATAAAATAATATATGTACAACCCACGTATTTATTTCAATTGATTCTTAGCCACACCAAATTCCTTTTATTCACATTCATTTCATTTACATTCATTATTTTCTTTGTATATCCTTTCCATACTGATATCACTTAAGAATTTATTCCACCAAATTTTATGCTCAACACATTTCACTTCATACTTTCTTCATTTATGAATTATTCCATAAAATTTCTTAAGTTTATAAAATTTTTATGCAAACTTCTTATGGTTATTACCACTTCATAACTTAAGCCCTTATACATTTCTAACCAAATTCAATTCCATTTTCCAATTTCAACATTCAATTTTATCGGTCAACATTCCAAACTATATCCAAATAACTAATTAATTAAATTAGCTCATTTCATTAATTTATTTCAAATTCAATCAATTCCATTTCCAAAAATTATTTCTCTTAGCCTAACTTAGGCGAAATTTTCAAAATTCACTTTACTTAACTTAATTTAAGTAAAATTTCATTCCATAATTCAAATTTCAATATTTTAACCATATTCCAAAATCATATTCAACTCACTAATTTATTCAATTAGTTCATTCCTTAATTCATTTCCAAAATTTATTTTATTAACCTAACTTAGGTTAACTTTCTTTCCATAATTCATTTTATACTTAACTTAAGTTAAGTTTAATTCCATAGTTCAATTCCAAAATTACTTTCCTTAACATTCACATGCAATAATTAAAAACATTGTTTTCTCTTATCAATTCTCGAAATTTATAATTCATAAGACTTATTTTCCTATATTTTTATTAAATACTCAATGAAAATTCTCAGAGTTTAAACACCTGATTCTCATTTATTTCAAATCAATTTGAAATCAGATATATGCATAATTCCCTTGGTATATCAAATCTTTCCTCTGAATTTCAAAATCAAATCAGTTTTACCAAAATAAAACTCCAATGGTAGCAATTCCTCCCATGGAAACTCAAAAATGAACGTCGATGATGCTGTAGTCGTCACCGAAATTATTTTCCAACGACCGAAGTGAGTTCAGTGCTTTTTATTCCTTTTTAAACCCTTTTAAATATTTCTATTAAAAATATTTTTCAAATAATACTATTAATATTTTCCAAAACTTTGAAAAATCATTTCCTAAACCAACGAGATTTAAATTCCCAGCTTTTAAATTCTTTTTATAAATCATATTTAAAATATACTCCTGAAATTTCCTTTTAATTTGTAAATCACATTTATAAATCCTATTTATATAATTTCGTTTGGTTATACAAAATCATTTCTTAATTGTTATTCTTACTTGCATTATCATATCAACCTTTATTCGATCACAAACAACAAACAACAAATGATAATAGTTTAACATTATCATTTCCTAACAACCAAGCACACCATATATACCATAAGAATTTATGAAAACTATTCCTTCATATATAAAAATAATCAAGGTAAAATTATTTCATTTACCCAATTTCAAACACATGTCTAATTGCTCTGTTCAAGTGTTTAGAGATCCCTATCAATAACGTTAATTACTCGTATTGATCAGAATCCATAAGCCACTCAATAGATCAACCAACACGGTATAAAACATTTTTGTATCACTAACAAATACACACTCATATATATAAACACTCAAACTCATTTTAGGGTGCTACTGACCCTATCTCTAATGAGTACCCCACCAAAGCCAAGGTTCTCGCTTAACCTTCAGCTCTGATACCAATGGTAATGAACCGGGCTTTTCGACCCCCGAAAATCGACACTAATACGTCCACTATATTACATGCCGAGAAATCGAATGACGAAAAAACTCGATTATTAGGGAAAAGAAGAAGAAATAAGATAAGAAGAAAACTAAAAAACATAGAATCTCACAGCGGAACGAAGATTCTATAATATACCGTAAATATTTACATAAAAACAAAACTATATATATATATATACGGACATCAATGAGAATACCTATTTTAGCCCGGACAGTTATAATAGTCTGTCCTCACAATTGCTAATAACACACCAATGAATATAGCGGAAAAATCTACGACCCATTAATTTTAGTTGTGATAGCACGTGGATAACACAATAAAGTATAAATCCTTAAATTAAATTAACTTTATTAATTACAATTTAATTAATCTTTAACCTGATTACAAAACAAAGCCCAGCCCAAAAACTGACACACCCGATCCAAACATCCTTTCTTCTTCCTCCTTCAAAAATTCCACCGCTCCTTGATATGCACGACCCTCCCGCGTACATGCACAGTCATCCTCGGCCTCCTCCCAACAAAATCGAACCAAACACATTTCAATAGCCTCCTCTTCAACCACTCGCAACTCGCCCAGCCCTCCCCTTGAAAACGCATCACTCGACCTCGTGCACTGTAGCCACAGATCGCATCTTCCAACCTACGATCAAGCTCCACCAATTTCTAGCGATTGCTGCTATTCTCTGCTACAAACTCAACTACGACCTCCTTTTTACAAATCAAAAACCACATCATCTAGAATCTCCAACCCTAACTATCACCATAACCGTCGACTTGAAAATCGCGACATTTTCCCTTTCAAGTTCGAACTATACAATGTCGCTTCCATTTAACTCACACGCATATCACCATATAATGTAAAATGAAGCTCTTTACCCCAACAACCACCACGACAACCCTCCTTAGTCCTCTCCACGCTCTGATACCAAATGCAACGGATCGGGCTTTTCGAACCTCAAAAATCGACACTAATACATCCACTGTATTACATGCCGAGAAATCGAATACCGGAAACCCGATTGATAAGGGAAAGAAAGAAGAAGGAAGACGATAAGAAGAAAACTAAATAACATAGAATCTCACAGCCGAACGAATAATCTATAATATACCATAAATCTTTACACAAAAACAAAACTGTAATATATATATATACACAAACATCAATTAGAGTATACTAACCTATTTCAGCCTAGATAGTTATAACAGTCTATCCTCATAATTTGCTGATAAAACACCAAAGAATACAGCTTAACCATCTACATGAATACGTCTTTGGGCCTCCAACTCGTCTCTTGAAGCTCCAAGCATCCAAACTAATATGTAATATACTCGGTCTGACCCGAGCATTATAATAAAATAACACCCGAGTTAATCTAGAAAACCAGCGTGAGAAAACACACCCAATTGGATTTAAAGTTATATGAAAATCTTTGAAATCAAAAGGTATCTCGTAAGACCACACCACACATAAACACGACGGATTTTTATCTTACGATAACCAAAACACTTGTATAGAAAAACTAGTGATATTATAATAATGTCTAGAGATTCAAAGTAAAATATTAAAATAGCTGAAATGCTTGCATCTCACATTTCAACATAGTTGGGCACAATCAAAACCGTACGGCGCTTATTGGAGAATGGATTCCATACAATGACTAGGCACTGGGGTACCACCTATCACGATACACATCTAGAAAATGTACCTAGATCGAACCTATCGATCCCTGTAAACACATGATTGGCCTACCCCTTACTGGATAGTATCAAATATGTCATCACTCTGGTTGCTTTGCAACCCTTTTTATTCGAGATCTCATGCACAACCAATCCATAAATATATAGATGTACCTAGAAGAGTGACAACATACTCTAATGGTTGCGACCCACTTAGCCTTGCTGCATCTCCCCTGATTTTCAGTCATTCCCGATTGATGAGGCTTGAGGCTACGTTTACCTTTCAAGGAATTTACACTTAGAATTCTCATTGCCCTCCAATGACAATGTGCCGATAGCATTCATCCATACAAGTTCGTTCTGGATTTGAATGAAACCGAAGGCACTATTCCTACTACATCCATTTTCGAATCACCCTCAGGATTAGTAGCGATTAGCTATTGCACTTTACATCCCCATCTTCGATTCCATGCTCTTCACGATGTCTTCACTTTGAAACGCATTTGTTGGATCGATGTGGTTTTCGGATAACATATCTGATCCCCATCTCTTCGAAACAACGTTCGATAATTTTCAGTAAACTTAACCCCGATTCTCTTGGAAATAAACAGACAAAGATAAGATCGGAGATCACCTCCTAATCGTTAGTGGACGGCTTTCCTTATCATCATCCTAGAAGAATGAAACGAGATTTACACGCACGGTACATCATCATCAGAGATGACTGTGCCAAATAACTCACGTGTTTCTCCTAAATATTTCCAAAGTTATGTTTGGGTCCAATTTCGATAATTAGTTATTTAACTATCGAATACAAACATTCAACCATTGATTTCATTTCCCATGGAACCCACTGAGCGTCACAGTCATTATTTTAAAATCACTTTCAAATATTGGAAATCACTTCCATATACTTATCTCAACAAAATAAGTATATTCACAAAATGAAAATTTTCAATACTTAGAAAAATATAACCATGTACTTATCCTAGCGGTATAAGTATATTTTCAACTCATTCTTTTCGAAACTTGAAGAACCATTCTCATATACTTACAAAATGGTATAAGTATCTTACCAATCACTTAAAAAGATTTACTTATTTCAAGATCATTTAAAATGATTTAAGCACATGTATCCTTTAAACAAAGGTAAAAATAATCCGAAATACCCTTTCTTTCCTTAACATCTTTTCTTTTTAATTTAAATATCTTCTTTATAAAACTCCAACTCTATTTATAGAGTTCCTTATAAATCTCCAAGTTTTATTTACAAAGATACCCTTTTAAAATCTCCTAACCCATTTATAAAATTCCTTTTTATCAGAATCATTCAGAATCTAACTTCTTTTCCAATTTTAATTCTCTTCCCAAGTTTATAAACCTCTTTACATAAATCCTTTTTATAAAAGAATTCCTTTTATAAAAATTTATTTATTTATTTTTAAAATAAATAAATTGAAACATCATAACTTAGCCTTAATCATAATATAAAGAAATATAACTAAAATCATTTTGAATAATATAATAAATAAACTCTTAAACCTTTAAACATCTCCAATAGATAAACAAAATAAAATAACTTTAAACACCCTTTTAAATAAAATTAATTATCTTCAACAATATTTCTAATGAAATAATTTTCTAGTTTTAAATAACTAATAACAAAATAATTATTATCTTCAAAAACATTAATAAAAAAATTTATTTTAAAACACTATAGATAATATAGTAATTTGCTTACAAAAATAAATTTTACAACATTTATAATTAATTATAAAAAAAACTCCTTGTATATATAGAAATAATTAAAATATTTCTCTTTCAATTTATAAAATTAGAAGTAAATCAAATCCACAATTTCCTAATCTAGTAAAGCCTGAGCAATCCAGTGGTACTTAACAAGCTACCATAACTTCCATTTAACTTCCCAAATCAAATTGCTGGTATTTACATAATCAAGCATATATGTAAAGCAATCCATAATTAACGATCAGTTGACACTTAAATAAATGTCTAAATCAATACAATAGCAGGACCGGAATTTATTCTGCTAACCAATGTCATTTAAAGATAAACCCTTGCCATTATTAAACGATGTTTATTTGGCCAAATAGATAATACCAAAAGTATACTTACATTAACTATGTTATAATTTTAAACAACGTAATTTTATTCATCAAAATCAATATCAATTTATCACTTCATATATGATCCATTACTTAAATAAGTTTGAATACAAATTCAAAACTCAAACAATCTAATAGCATTTTAAGATGCTATATCGTGATCCTAGATCAATTCAATCAACACTACAAGAAAATATTTTATTAATAACGCCATTTAATAACGCATTATTCTAAAGTGTTATTGTCAAACTTTAATTATTTGTTTTACTCTATTTTTTTGTATTGTACATATGTAACGCTTTGGCCCTAAAATTTCTTTCTCCCTGCCAAAAACACTTAAACCATTTTCGTCTCCCTCCCAAAATAATACTTAACAATTTTCATCTCCCTCTCATAACGACATAACCCTAATCAAAACCGTCCGCTCCATCTCCATCTCTAATCTCCAAACTCGAGCCATTCCACTCCACTTCAACAATTCGTTCTTCAGTGGTCAGCTCAATGGCGTCTAGAACCCTAATCTCCGATCTTCGATTTTGCTCTTCATTAATATCTGCCAGATTTGAAATCCAAGAACATTTATTCGAAGGTATATTATTCAACATGATAATTTATAAATGATTTTTCTCTTTATTTATTGTCTTGTGTCCAATTTTAACTGTTTATTTAACATATATTCGGAAGAGATCAATGACTATTTTATTCGAGCAGAGAGTAACGAATAACCATAGAAAATGCTTTCATGACATTAAAAAATCATTATTTATTTTACTAATTCCTTTTATTAATACATGAATTATCTACCTCTAATCGCTTTCTTTATAATTGGTAAAATAGTGTTTTTTCGAGCATTTGTGCTCGAGTTTTAATAAACTAAGCACATATTGTGGAGAGTACTTATTTAGTTGGGATACTATATTGCAAAATGGCCCAAAAAGTTACAACATAAGCTTAATAGCCTCATGGAGTTAAAAAATTGTTAATACTAAAATTACCAATATTTGGTTGTTAATACTCTCATATTTATAACGTGTGCTTTTTTATTTTGGCATAAAATCATATTATTTTGCAATGACGGAAATGGTGAATAAAATTATAGATGAATGATGAAACTTTGCAGGGTAATTTTTAAAATGTTCGGAAGCAAACTATGCATCTAAATCTTTAATTTTGGAATTCAAACCTAGCCTCTGTTTTTTATTTTCATAACACCAATAGTTTTTCTTTTAATATAAACTCTCATCTACTATTTTCTGTCTAGGAAGTACTTTCCTTTTCAATAAAGTGGGAGGTCAAATAGAGTATTAATATCTTTATAAGAACAAGCACATAAAGGTTAGATATTGTTTAACATGTAATTAGCATCAATGGTTAAGGCTTGAGAATCTTCCCAAGTGCATAATAAGAATATTCTATTGGTAACCGCAATGTAGCTAGCAGCACCGTGTAGACAAATATGAATCGTTGGTTAGTTTGAGCAATCGAGTATCGAATGTGTGCAAAATACAAGTTGGTTTTACTTTGTTAGTAGGATTGTAAGCCATAAAAGCAATTTTTAATATTCATATGTTCGTTTTGATAATTTGGTAGATATGAGCTATCTATAGTTGCCATTTAATTGGTCCAAAATTATAATTTTTCTACCTACACTATATAGTGGAGTACTCTATTTGAAAAGCGGTTTTAACCCATCCAAATATCTAAAAACCGATCTAATATTTATATCACGCTATTTCAAATTGGTTAGTAGAAAAAAACTAAAGATACATTTCATTTTAGATAGTGACATAAACTAAAACAAATGTACCAATTCGGGGTTTCAAGCCATGTTAACCCAGAAAGGCAAATTTTTGCCAGGAAAATTGAATGTGATATGTTTGTATACGTTTCGAAAACTGATGTGATTTTGTTATTAGGTTGCAAATTGGATCCAAAGTACAGTAAAATTGCTTCTGTATTATTGACAATTAGTATGTTGTCCATTGCCAATGAGCATTTCAACATAAACATCAAAATGATTATATTATCAAAATAAAGGAAGATTATTTTTTTACACAAATGACAGAGTGAGAATCTTAGAGACTAAATAATCGTGGAATATATATCAAACACGCACGCTATTTTCAACATTGGAAAATAATAATTATTATATTTTACATTTTCTTTAATATATTTTTTGTTAGTAAGAATTCAAACAATTATTTGTTTAACATATTATTTTTATGTATTCAGCTGAAACTAAAAGAAGTTTAATGTTTTTTCTAAAATTATACAGCTAACTTGTAACGACCTGGATTTTTCAAACTATTTAAATTAAGAATTTAATGAAGATTTTAAAATAAAATTATTTTTAAAAATAAAAATTAGGCTACGAAAACTAGATATTTGGAATGCGTCCATTTAAATAAGACCAATAAAATTTATTTTACAACAAAATTCGTTCAAAACTCGGTCATCACAATTTTTTTGTGCAGATTATCAAATTTTAAAGTATAAATATTTTTACATAGAAATAATCTTGAAAATTTTCTGATTAAAACGTCAAAGTTCGTTCCATCCAATTCCGACCTCTGTAGCTTCGTTTATCTAGAATTGCCGTTGTTGTCCAATTTCGAAGCGATAACAGTTATGACAGACGAGATTTTGCTACAAATGTCATGGCACAGATTTGATTACATCGTTGGATTCAGCTTGTCGCGCTGGTCTCCGTGGTATATTTTTTTTCATATTTTGGCTTCCGTGGAAAAACGCTACATGGTTGAAATATTGGTCTGTGACTGTGCTCGGGAGTCATATTTGCTAACATTCCTTTCATTCTTTTCAGAGCCAACATTCCTTCTTTTCACATTCTTTTCAACCGATACCTTGCATGCGCTCGTCATCTAATTAAATGCTGCATTTAATGCTCCCTGCCCTCTGTATATATATGCGACGTACCCCCTCCTGCTCCTCTCCATTTTTCTCTGCTCCTTCTCTTTTCTTCAGGGCAATGGTTGAAGAATATATAAACTTGCATATATAAAGAGACGTACAAGTTCCCTTCCTTCATATTTCATTATCTCCTCCTCCACACCTTACATCCTCCCCTACCTCCCCTTGCTCGAAGCAGGTTCGCCACCCAACCGAGCTCCTGCCACCCCTCCACCTGCTGTCGAACCCGCTTCCACCACCCACGGCCTCACCAGTCCGTGCGCTAAGCCAGTCCAGTTCCCAGTCTTCTGCCTGTCCCTCCACCACCTCCCTTCGTTCGAACTCCCCACAGCCCGAAGCTCCACCTCCTACTACCTAAAACCCAGCCCAAAGCTCCAACCTACCCACCGAAGCCACCTACTACCCGAGCTTCCCTCCACCAACCCGCTACCCTACTCCCCTGCCGCATCCCCGAGCACCCCAGCCACTTCACCCGAACACCACCGAAACCCGTAACTCCCGCCACCAGTCCTGACCTACTACCGAAGCCACCGTCCCCTGCTACCTCACCAAAGTCCCCTACCCACGACCGCCAGCCAGCTCCAGCTACCTGCGACTGAACCCGAAATCGCCACCTACCCGAAGTCCATCACCACTCGAGTGCTCGTAGACCACTTTGTCAATCCCACACGTCGCAGCGTGAAATAGCTCGTGCATGTGTACGTGCACGCGTGTCCATATCGCCGTATCACCGTGTTCGTTCTCGTTTTCGAAAGCCGCGAAGGTGAGTGATTCCAAGATCACGATTAGATTTTCGTATTGCAAGTATACTATTGTGTTGTAAATAATTAATTAATGATGATGATCAATATTGAAATTAGGAACCATTGGTATTTGACACTGTGATATATGATTTAGCTGAAATAGTTTAAATGTTTGATTGGAATCCCAATTGGATGAAAACCTGTTAACTATGGAAAGTTTGAATATTGGACGATAATTGATTTATTGATACCTATCACTGTTATATTATTGCTGTATGCATTAATTTGGACACTGAATTTTGAACAGGGATATGGGTTGAAACGATAAATACCCAAATTTAAATCACTTGGCCTAGGATAGAAAATTTGATAATAAACACCGATTGGTTAATTAAAATTTATTTTGTATATTTAATATTTAAATTTGAAATTAAGAAATTATTTGGAAATTTAATGTGATTTTATAATTTAAATTTTATGTTGAAGTTAATATTTAATTTTGAAATCTATTAAGTTAATTTAGATTTTAAAATGAAAGATTAATTGAGCTATTTTAAATTATGAAATTAATTATAATGGTTATGTTAAAAGTTAATGGTTTTAAAACTCGTTAAGTTGGTGGTTTGAAATTTAATAAAGTGTTAATATTGTATATGTAATTAAATTTTAAATGAAGATTTGATTAAAATGGAAATTTTAATTTGGTTTAGTTGGATTAAACTATAATAATTGAAATTTTAAAATAAAGATTTGATTTAATTAAAGAGAGAATTTTTAATTGATTTTATTGAATTAATATAAAGGTTAAACTGAATTGTTTGAATATTTAACTTTTGTACTTAAGACTTTATTAATTCGGTTAATTTGAAAAGTTATTAAATTCAGATAATTTAGTAAAAGTGAAATATTTGTTTAAAGATGAATCTTTGATTTTAAACCCAAATTTTTTGAAGTCAAATGATGAGATGTTGTTTGAAAATAAAAAATATTTTGATTTAATAAAATATCCAATCCGTGTGAAAATTACATGGGTTATTAAAGAGACCGGAGTCGGATATGGGCATACTCTCTGTCGATACCGGAACCACTTTAATAACTATGTACGTGGAGTAATGATCCTGAACGAAGTGGTTGGATTTGGCGTACGATTGCCGAATTTGAAGAAAGAGAACGATGATGGATTAGCCTGGTAGTTGTGCCAATTTGAAATGACTAAAACAGGAGCCGTACCGGCCAAGTGGGCTAGCTACCCCGAGCAGACGCACTTCTTCATTTGAATATACTATTTTGATTGTTATTGGTGATCACCCTTCCATCATGGGAGTGTTGGACGCAGTGGGAGATCATAGCTATGATGCGTTACCACCAACCGGGAAGGGTAAACTTATAGTATCCTACCTTGGGCATTGCCTCACGTGCCTTGTCATACTTTTATCCTTGTACAAGACCCATACGATTTTGGTTTAGTGTTGTCGTATGAGGGCGCATCCCTGACTACTGACATGCTACTGGTGGTGTCAAATGCAAACTGTACGACAATGCTTAAAAACACGTTAAGGGAGATTAATGTAAAGCCTTAACGCTAAGAAAAATATTTACTTTACTGATAGACACCGCATATATATCGTATCCTATTGTGTATATATAAATAGTTTAACGGATCCTTAAGAGATGGAAAATCCCGTAACATCTCTAGAGTTACTTGTACATTTCCACTTGAGTAGGACTACTTACATGAGAACTTCTAGTCCTAAATCGAGTATATTGTTTTACTTTATGCTCGGGTCAGCTTGAGTATTGCAGTGTGTGAGCAGTGCTTATTTTGGAAGCCGAAGACTTGGTCAAAGACTCCACTCTATCCAGTATTAGTTATCTATTTCATTTTGGCATGTATCAGTAAACTTCTATGTATCTCTTGTATTGTATAATTAAAGTCTGAAACTTTGATGTATTTTGTTTAGTAGCTTCATGAACTACTATGTATATTATTTAATTCCGCTGCGAGATTCTGTATTATTTCTGTGTGTGATTCTATGTTGATTCTATTTTAAAACCCCAAATTGATAATCTGTCTAATTTGAATGGTTTAAGTTGGACAAGGATGGTTTATTGTCAGCTTAAGTTGTTCGAAAAAGGCAGATCGTCACAATTGGTATCTGAGCTTTAGTTTAGTGAATACCTTAGCCTGAGGGATAAACTCATTAGGAATAGGGTTAGTAATGCCCTATAATGAGTGGAATCATTCTTGAGAAAGCGTATTTTGAAAATATAAAATGTTTTAAAATCCAATCTATTTTCAAAATTTCTATCAATTCTAATGCGTCTTCCTTGTTAAAATTCGCTTTGATTGGGATTTCCTTAAGTTTCATGCTTTTCCATGTTCTAAATCCACCCTTGACTTTTCAAAATGATAAACAGAAGAAATGCTCGAGGTCGGGGAAGAGGAAATGGCCCCGTACCAGATGTTGTTGCACCAATCGCACCAGTAGCAGCAGTGGCACTCATTACGCCAGTTCCAATAGTTAAGTTCGCTACACTTAGCAAAGAGTACATACAGCTTGGTGGTACTAAATTCTCAGGGTCCAAAGGTATTATTGAAGCTCAACGGTGCCTTAAGAGCTTGGAAAGAATCTTTACGGGACTTGAGATTTCTGATGCCCAAAAGTGCCAGTTGGCCTCATGGCAGTTGTAGGATGCTGCCCAAGATTGGTGGGAATCTATTACCACACGCACTGAGATAGCAAACATCACTTGGACGTAGTTCAAGGAATTATTCATGACCCAGTGGATGCCTGAAGCCGGAAAATCTCAGCTATATCGTAGCTTTATGGTTCTGAAGCAGGGAAGCATGTCATTCTTGGAATATGAAAGGAAATTTAACGAGCTATCCAAGTTCGGACCGGGTCTGATTGATACTCCACTTAAGAAAAATGGGAAGTTCATAGCCAGCGCACGTCCTAAATACTATGACCGTTTGACTGCCCATGTTCATGGTACTTTCACTAGTCTTATGAATATGGCCCTTAGATATGAAAACTCGAGTTCGAAGGGAGCATTGGTTGTTCATTCCGCAACTCCTTCAATAGCTTCCAACAATTCCAAGAAGAGAAAGCCTAGCTTTGAGCAGCAAAGGAAGAACTGGCAGAACAAGAGTGGGATTGGACATTCTCAGAGGAAGCCCATTGATATATCTTCTATCTCATGCTTCAACTGCAATCATAAAGGTCACTACGCCAATAGTTGCCCAGTTTCTACAGGAGCGTCTATTCCACCAGTTCAGATGAACATGCCAGACCTTTGCCACATCTTCTTACAACCAGGCCATTTCAAGAGAGATTGTCCTACCCAAAGAAAAGGAACCCCATTCGGAGTCTTTGCAGTGACAGCTTCTACTCCTAAGGTAGAAGATGACAAAGGTACACTTCAGGGTACTTTTTCATTGCATGATTTACATGTTCGTGCTTTATTTGACACCGGTGCGTCTCATAGTTTTATATCGGTTGATTTATGTGAAAAACTAGAACATATTTTAAAACCTGAACGTGCGTCTGAACCCTTATATGTATCAAATCCTATCGGTGGACCCGCGAACCTTAGAATGATCTGTAAAGGAGTGAGACTTCTTAAGGATGGCAGACACCATTTCACCGGAGATTTTTACGTCCTTGTTTTCTAAGCTTTTGATATATTGTTAGGTGGAGATTGGTTAAAAAAGTTCGATGCATTTATTTCCTACAGAGCTCAAACAGTTTCTCTGTTGAACGATAAAGGTGAAACCTTGGAAATCAAATGTCAAATGCCTCAAGATTTTGCCGGAAGTTTTATCTTTTCTCTTGATTCCCATGTTAGTGATCTTAGCACTACTCCTGTCGTCCAACACTTTCCCGATGTTTTCGGTGAAGTGAATTCTTTGCCACCTAAGTGCGAAATTAAATTGCGCATTGATCTTATTCCTGGAGCTAGGCCAGTCGTACTTGCTCCGAGAAGAATGTGACCTAAAGAGAAAGTTGAACTAAGGATCCAAATCAAAGATCTTTTCTCCAAAGGTTTGATTCATCGTACTCAGTTGGAATGGGGCGCGGCTGTGGTATTTGCTACTAAATTTGATGGTTCTCTAAGGATGTGCGTGGATTATAGAGAGCTGAACAAGCTTACCCACAAGAACAGATATATGGTGCCTCGTATCAATGACATGTTTGATCTGCTGCATGGAGCAGAGGTATTTTCTCAACTCGACCTTGCCATGGGTTTCCATCAGCTCATGATTGTAGAAGATAGTATTCCCAAAACCACTTTCCGAACAAAAGAGGTTTCTATGAATGGTTAGTTATGCCTTTCGGTTTAACTAATGCACCAGCTTACTTTGTTGACCTCATGAATAGAGTATTTCAGGAGGTTCTAAACAAATTTGTTCTAGTTTTCGTTAACGATATTCTAGTCTTTTCTAAGACTGAGAGAGAGCATGATGGACACCTTAAATTTGTCCTTGAAAAACTGAGAAGTCATCAATTGAAGGCTAAATTCTCTAAATGCCACTTTTGGCGAGAAGGGTTAGATTTCTTGGGCACGTGGTTTCGAAGAATGGAATTTCGGTTGATCCAGCAAAGATCGCCGTAATCAATGATTGGGAAACTCCTAAAACCCCTACAAATGTTCGCAACTTCCTAGGCTTAGCTGGTTATTACAGGAGATTTATCGAGAACGTCGCTCGAATTTCTTCACCACCCACAGCTTTGACTAGAAAGAATATTAAGTTTGTTTGGAGTAAGAAGTGTAAGGAAGCATTTGAAGAATTGAAGCGCAGGCTAACCTCCGCCCCTATTCTCACCGTCCCGGATGGTAGTGAATGGTTCACTGTTTATACAGATGCTTGTAGTTAAGGATTGGGTGACGTTTTGATGCAGCATGGTAAAGTTATTTCCTATGCTGGTCGTCAGTTGAAGATTCATGAGGCAAAAATTTTAGCTCATGACCTGGAATTGCTCGCTGTTGTCTTCGCTTTGAAATTATGGAGACACCACCTTCTTGGAACAAAATTTGAACTCTTTACGGACCACTAATCGCTGAAGTATATTTTTACCCAGAAGGATCTGAATCAGAGACAAGTTAGATGGCTCGAATTCTTATCATCATATGACCTCGACATCAACTACACTCCCAGAAAGGCTAATGTTGTGGCCGACGCTCTAAGTAGGAGCAAATCCATGTTATGTCAACCAGCTCTTATGGATCGCATAGCCGCCAAGTAGGATAATGACCCGATGCTTAGGAAAATAAAAGAAAATGTTCGTGGCAGGAAGGATAATACCCAAGGCGAATGGGGTGCACAAATCGATAGAAATGGAATTCTAAGAATTGATAATCGAATTTGTGTTCCAAATGTTGACAGTCTGAGATAGGAAGTGCTTAGGGAAAATCATCAATCCAAACACTCTATTCACCCGGGAACCACGAAGATGTTTCAAAATATGAAGAAGTTGTATTAGTGGAGAGGGATGAAGCGAGATATTTCTATTCACGTTAGCAGGTATGCCACTTGACAGCAAGTTAAGGCCAATCATCAGAAGAAAGAAAGATTATTGTAGCCACTTGAGATCCCGAATCAGAAGTGGGATCAGATTTCAATGGATTTTATTGATTGACTACCGAGGACCATAAAAGGTAATGAGAGTACCTGGGTTATTGTCAATAGATTGACAAAGTCTGCTCACTTTATTCCTGTGAAGACTACTCGAACTGCCTCGAGTTTAGCCGAGCTGTATATGAAAGAAATTGTTCGCTTCCATGGTGTTCCACCCAACATTATATGTGATCGGGACCCTATCTTCACTAGAAATTTCTAGAAGGCTTTTCAGGAGACTCTTGGTACTCAATTAAATTTGAGTATAGCTTATCATCCTCAAACGGATGGTCGAACCGAAAGAGTAAATCAGATTTTGGAAGATCTTCTTCAAGCTTGTGTTTTAGACTTTGGAGGATCGTGGGAAGAACATCTCCATCTCGTTGAATTCACTTATAACAATAGATATCAAGCGAGTATTGAGATGGCACCGTTTGAAGCTCTTTACGAACGGCCATGCAAATCTCCATCTTATTGGGTTGAATTGGGAAATAGACTTGTTCTTGGTCCCAAAATGATTTTGGAAGCTTCTGAGAGAGTTGAAGAAATCAGAAGGAAAATGAGAATCGCCCAGGATCGGCAGAAGAAATATGTAGACAGAAGGAGAAGAGACTTGGAATTTGCAGTCGGAGATAAGGTATTTCTCAAAATTTCACCTTTGACGAATGTAATTCGATTTGGAAGGAAAGGGAAGATCGCTTCTAGATTTGTTGGTCCTTTCCGCATCTCAGAGAGAATTGGTACTTTGGCATATAGAGTTGACTTACCAGAGAAGCTATCAGGGGTGCATAATGTGTTTCATGTCTCACACCTCCGTAGGTATGTACACGATCCATCGTAATTGTCCAGCTTGCTTTGTTCGAAGAGATGGATGTTGAGCCCAATCTAACTGTTGAGAGAAGGCCGCTTTGTATAGTAGGTAGAAGCACGAAGCAACTAAGGAGAAAGGTTGTAAATCTCGTTAAGGTTCAGTGGATCGAAGATGATCGAGATTGTACTTGGGAAACGAAAGAGAGTATCCATGCTTCAAATCCTGAATTGCTAATGCCGGGTATGTTGTCCATGCCCAAATCTATTTCTACCCTTCTGTTTACCTTTATATTCTCTTAATCCGTTCTTTTCGAGGACGAAAAGTTTTGAGTGGGGGAGATTGTAACGACCTGGATTTTTCAAACAATTTAAATTAAGAATTTAACGAAGATTTTAAAATAAAATTATTTTTAAAAACAAAAATTTGGCTACGAAAACTAGATATTTGGAATGCATCCATTGAAATAAGCCCTATAAAATTTGTTTTACATCAAAATTCGTTCAAAACCCGGTCAGTACAATTTTTCAGTGCGGATTATCAAATTTTAAAGTATGAATATTTTTACATAAAAATGATTTAGAAAATTTTCTGATTAAAACATCAAAGTACATTTCGTCCAATTTCGACCTCTGTAGCTCCGTTTATCTAGAATTGTCGTCGTCCAATTTCGAAGCGGTAATAGCGGCGAAAGATGAGATTTTGCTACGAACATCATGGCACAGATTTGATTACATCGTTGGATTCGTCTCATCACGCTGGTTGTCGCGGTATATTTTTTTCCGTATTTTGCCTTCCATGGCAAAACACTACATGGTTGAAATATTGATCTGTGACCATGCTCGGGAGTCATAATTGCTAACATTCCTTTCATTCTTTTCATAGCCAGCATTCCTTCTTTTCATATACTTTTCAGCCGATACCTTGTATGCGCCCCTCATCTAATTAAATGCTGCATTTAATGCTCCCTACCCTCTTTATATATATGCGACGAGCCCCCTCCTGCTCCTCTTCATTTTTCTACACTCCTTCTCTTTTCTTCTGGGAAATTGTGGAAGAATATATAAACTTCCATATATAAAGAGACGTACAAGTTTCCTTCCTTCATATTTAATTATCTCCTCCTCCCCACCTTACATCCTCCCCTGCCTCCCCTTGCCCGAAGTAGCTTCGCCACTCAGCCGAGCTCCTGCCAGCCCTCCACCTGCCGTCGAAGCCGCTTCCACCACACACGGCCTCACCAGCCCGCGCGCCAAGCCAGTCCAGTCCCCAGTCTTCCGCCTTTCCTACCACCACCTCCCCTCATCCGAACTCCCCGCAGCCTGAATCTCCACCTCCTACCACCTGAAACCCAGCCCGAAGCTCCAACCTACCCACTGAAGCCACCTGCTTCCCGAGCTTCCCTCCACCAACCCGCTACCCTACTCCCCTGCCGCATCCCCGAACACCAAAGCCACTTAACCCGAACTCCATCGAAACCCGCAACTCCCATCACTAGTCATCCCCGCGGCCATCTCGCCACCCGAACCCCTGACCTGTTACCGAAGCCACCGTCCCTTACTACATCACCGAAGTCCCCTACCCACGACCACCAGCCTGCTCCAGCTACCTGCGACCGAACCCGAAACCGCCACCTACCCGAAGTCCATCACCACTCGAGTGCTCGTAGGCCACTTCGTCAATCCAACGCGTCGCAGCATGAAATAGCTCGTGCACATGTACGTGCACGCGTGTCCATATCGCCGTATCACCATGTCCGTGCTCATTTTCCAAAGCCGCGAAGGTGAGCGATTCTAAGCTTATGATTAGATTTTCATATTGCAAGTATCCTACTGTGTTGTAAATAATTGATTAATGATTATAATCAATATTGAAATTAGGAACCATTGGTATTTGACACTGTGACATATGATTTAACTGAAATAGTTTAAATGTTTGATTGGAATCCCAATTGCATGAAAACCTGTTAACTATGGAAAGTTTTAATATTGGACGACGATTGATTTATTGATATCTGTCACTATTATATTGTTGTTGTATGCATTGATTTGGACACTGAATTTTGAACTGGGATATGGTTTGAAACGATAAATACCCAAATTTAAATCACTTGGCCTATAATAGAAATTTGATAATAAACACTAATTGGTCAATTGAAATTTATTTTGGATATTTAATACTTAAATT
Source organism: Allium fistulosum (assembly GCA_030737815.1). Lineage (NCBI taxonomy): Eukaryota > Viridiplantae > Streptophyta > Magnoliopsida > Asparagales > Amaryllidaceae > Allium > Allium fistulosum. The sequence goes on from CM060904.1 coordinate 700,368,473, forward strand.
TGAAATTAAGAAATAATTTGGAAATTTAATGTGAATTTATAATTTAAATTTAATGTTGAAGTTGATATTTAATTTTGAAATCTATTAAGTTAATTTAGATTTTAAAATGAAAGATTAATTGAACTATTTTAAATTATGAAATTGATTATAATGGTTATGTTAAATGTTAATGATTTTAAAACTCATTAAGTTGGTGGTTTGAAATTTAATAAAGTGTTAATATTGTATATGTAATTAAATTTTAAATGAAGATTTGATTAAAAAGGAAATTCTAATTTGGTTTAATTGGATTAAACTATTATAATTGAAATTTTAAAATAAAGATTTGATTTAATTAAAGAGAGAATTTTTAATTGATTTTATTGAATTAATATAAAGGTTAAACTGAATCGTCTGAATTAAAGTTTAATTAATAGTGTTAAGTTAAGTAGTTAAGTAAATTAATTTCCGAAGTGTAATTAAGTTGAATATTCAACTTTTGTACTTAAGACTTTATTAATTCGGTTAATTTGAAAAGTTATTAAATTTAGATAATTTAGTAAAAGTGAAATATTTGTTTAAAGATGAATCTTTGATTTTAAACCCAAATTTGTCGAAGTCAAATGATGAGATGTTGTTTGAAAATAAAAGATATTTTGATTTAATAAAATAGTGTGAAAATGATGTGGGTTATTAAAAAGACTGGAGCCGGATATGGGCATACTCTCTGTCGATACCGAAACCACTTTAATAACTGTGTACATGGAATGATGATCCAGAACAAAGTGGTTGGATTTAGCGTACAATTGCTAGATTTGAAGAAAGAGAACGATGATGGATTAGCCTGACACTTGTGCCAATTTGAAATGACTAAAACAGGAGCCGTACCGGCCAAGTGGGCTAGCTACCCTAAGCGGACACACTTCTTCATTTGAATATACTATTTTGATTGTTATTGGTGATTACCCTTCGATTATAGGAGTGTTGGACGCGGTGGGCGATCATAGCTATGATGCGTTACCACCAGTCGAAAAGGGTAAACTGGTAGTATCCTACCTTGGGCACTGCCTCATGTGCCTTGTCATACTTATATCCCTATACCAGACCCATACGATTTTGGTTTAGTGTTGTCATATCACGGCGCATCCCTGACTACCAACGTGCTACTGGTGGTGTCAAATGCAAACTGTACGACAATGCTTAAAAACGCGTTAAAGGGGATTAAGGTAAAGCCTTAACGCTAAGAAAAATATTTACTTCACTGATAGACACTACATATATAGCGTATCCTATTGTATATATAAATAGTTTAACGGATCCTTAAGAGATGGAAAATCCCGTAACATCTCTTGAGTTACTTGTACATTTCCACTTGAGTAGGATTACTTACATGAGAACTACTAGTCCTGACTCGAGTATATTGTTTTACTTTATGCTCGGGTTAGCCTGAGTATTGCAGTGTGTGAGCAGTGCTTATTTTGGGAGCAGAAGACTTGGTCGAAGACTCCACTCTATCCTGTATTAGTTATCTATTTCATTTTGGCATGTATCAGTAAACTTCTATGTATCTCTAGTATTGTATAATTAAAGTCTGAAACTTTGATGTAATTTGTTTAGTAGCTTCATGAACTACTATATATATTATTTATTTCCGCTGTGAGATTCTGTACTATTTCTGTGTGTGATTTTGTGTTGATTCTATTTTAAAACCCCAAATTGATAATCTGTAACAACCCTGGTTTTGGTGATTACCTATAATATTAAATTATAACGGTGGTTATAATTTAATATTGAGAAGTAAAAATAAATTGGAGATTCAAAATTGTTTATTTTAAATAAACAATGGGTTTTGAATATAAAATGTTGAAAATAAAGTTTAAAAGACTTTATTTTGGTTGTTTGTGTTAAAAATGTGCAATACATGGTTTTAATTTAGTGAAATGCAATAATTTTAGTAATTATTGCCAAGTGTGACTTTTATTGATTTTTAATGAGGTATTTGGATTTAGTATGTTGTATAATATAAATAAAAAAATAGAATTTTGTTTAAAAATAATTTTTGGATGTAAAAATGATGTTAAAATGGTTGGTTGAATTTAATTACACAAGAAAATGATTTTTATGTAATTTTTGGTGTTAAAAATAGTGTTTTGTGTAAATTATAGTGTAAATTGTGTATTTAATTAAAAATAAGAGTTTTAATAATGAAAAATAATTTTTGTGACTAACTTATCTTTTATTTGTTGTAAAATATTTTGTTAAACATTAAGATATGTTTGTATGATTTTATAGAGTTGAAATCATTTAAATATAAGTTGTTTTGAATAAAATGTAAGTGTTTGTATATTAGGTGATAATTAGAGATTAAGATAATTCTTTTTCTTATTGGGTTAAGCTCATTTACCATCTTTAGCTAAGAAGAAAAAGACTTCTTCTTCCTCATCTTGTATGTACAATAAAACAAAAGAAACCAGAAAACAAAGAAAAGAAGCTGAAACCTATTTCTCCTTTGAAGCCTAAAACCCAAACCTCAATCTCTCCAAATCTTTGCAGAAAACTAATCAATTTAAAGCTTTTAAAACAGATAATCCATTCAAAAACCAAAATCTATTCATCTATCTTTGGTTTTGAGAAATTGTTGTCTGTAACTGGTTTTCTTCTTGCTGCATGTTTCTCCCTTTTCAAGTTTCAGGTTTCTACAACTAATTCAAGGCAAAAGATTCAAGCTTACCAGTTTAACTCGTTGAGAAACATATAAGGTGAGTAAAAACTCACATCTCTAGCAAAAATATGCTTCTGGCAAAGATCTGTATGCAATTTACGTAGTTATTTTGTTTACTGTAAGCTGTTTATCTCATTCTGTAGTTTATAGTGTATCCATGCCTGGGTTCAGCTTTGAGAACCCATAGCTCTTTGATTTTATCCCAGATCCGAGTGAGATCTTTTTCGGATTATTGTTTGAATTTTGTTGTTTGTGCATGTCCGATTTCATGTCTTAATTCATCCAGTAGGTGCTCCAAACTATAGCTCAAAAACTGAATCGAAGAAGGGAAAATACCTGTAGGAAATCGCGTGGCTATGGTCGACCAAAAGACCATATCGGTCGACCTTGGCCTCACATAGGTCAACCTTAGGGTCGACCTATGTACAAATAAGGTCGACCTCTATGTCGACCTAGCCTTTGCAAATTTTTGCAATTATCTACCTATTGTTCTAATGTTTTCTCCAGCTTATTCCAGCGATTTCTGCAGCTTGTTTGTGTGATATTTTTGAGATGTTTTGAAGGCCATGAAGCCTATCAATTGGCAAGCCAAAATTTTGGTGAATTTGTAATTCGAATTGAATCATTTTGAGATGATTTCGAATGTCGGTTTTTGGTATTTTCGATGATTTCCCTTGTTTTCGAGCACGAATTTTCTAAAACAATTTCGAAGAATTTTTTTAAAATAAGATGGCATTTGAAATAAATATTATATAATATTTATAAATTATTTTAAAGCTATAAAAAATATTATATATTCTCTATAACAAAGAGAAATTTCAAAGGTTTATTTTCCAAACAAATTTCCAAAAATTATTTTAAAACAGTTTCTTTTCAAACAAATTATTTTCTATATAAAATACACATTTTTGGCACACTTCGAGCATACGAGAAAGAGAATTAAACAATTTCGGAAAACACGTGGTATGGGACACGTGCGTTTACTTTTTCAGTTAATTCCGGACTTGTTCGTTTGAAGCTACACATTCATTGAACTTTGGGTTGTATTTGTCGATGAGATGAGGCAATTGTTGTGATTTGAATGATTTGTTTTCTAGTGTGGCATTGACTAGCAGTTAGTAAACCGATAAGTGAGAACGTGTGGTATGAGATGCATTGTTAACACTTTTCGGGTTCCTCTCTGGGAGTTTGTGACACATTCATGAGTTATTGCCAGTACTTAGGCTGTTAGGCCATTTATCAGACTGTTGGGTCCTATATAAAGCTAGTGGGCTAATCATGAACTGTTGGGTCCTATATAAAGCTAGTGGGCTAATCATGAACTGTTGGGTCCTATTTGAGACCATTGGGTCTCTTATATATATTTATAGTACTTTGTAGGCTGTTGGGCCACTTAATGGACTGTTGGGTCCTATTTACATATAGATGTTGGGCTAATCTTTTGACTGTTGGGTCTTATTCTTACATTGTTGTTTTCAAGATTTCTTTAGGATGATTTCTAGAATTTCGATGATTTATATATGTTTTCACCATAGTTGCCTTTATTGGATTATTTATATAGCCTTAGTGCTATCGTGTTGAACATATGGTGATTACATTTGGAGTTTTGAACTCTTAGTCGAGTTCTATATGTTGTGATTCATAGTTGCAATTCTTTGGCTTTTTTGAGATTTGTAATCTCCTATTTAGGAGTTATAGTTGATGAAAGCCATTATATTGGCTATTACTATGCCAATGAGATGAGGCATATATTTGGGGATAACTGATGTTGTTGTTTAACTTGGCCATTATATTGGCTATTGGATTAGGCTGATGATATGAGGCGTACATTTTTGGATATTTGATATTGTGTTGAACTTATCTCTGTCTAGAAACCCTGATGACTTATACTTAGTGTTGATTCTTCTCTTGTGAGAAGAATTGTTATCATTTATCCATATATCTTACCTATCACGTACTAATCGGTTGTTTAAGCTAGACTGACTCGTGTAGTTTTATATACTCGGGATAGACCGAGTTATTTCAGGTTAGTTACCTACCATTGGACTTTGCTATGCTGCTTCCGCCTTGGACATTCTACTTATCACCTTTTTGTAGTTTTGTAGTCGTGTCGTAAACTCTGATATGTATCTATTATTTTGACTCGTTGTATATATATTGTGGTCCTTGTACCAATTCTACTGTATCATTTTGTATTGTACTGGGATGTATCTATGTATATGTATATATATGGTTGACTGCTGTTCTGTGATGTGTTGTATATATTATTGTTGTATTTTGTTTTGATGGATCCGTTAGCCACTGTAGTTTTGTGTTAAGCATTTATTGAATATGTCGATCCACTTGAGAAAATAATAATAATATATAAATAGAGCACCAAATCGACGTATTTAATAGATGTTTAAGACAAAGCTATGGATGGTCACTCCTAACCAGCCATATTCTCCGCATTAGTAGACAGTATTACCTAGTAATACTCTTTGTTAATGTGGGTTTCGGGGTGGGGCGTCACAGCTTGGTATCAGAGCTGAGTTCAAAACAAGATATGATAAACAAAAAACAGAACATATATTACGGTACATCAAAGTACAGTATAAGTGTTACATTTCCCTTAATCATCGTGTCTTTAACCTTTTTGAGTCCTTTGAGGTAGATATAAGTTGAGAATACATCCAGAAATGCATTTTAATTTTGTAGTATCCTATAATTGAGTTAATGATATCTTATCCTATGAATAATCCTTATCGTGATTATTTTATTCTAGTTCTATTCGATACGGGTGCTTGACACTCATTCGTATCGAAGAAGCTTGTTGATACCATTGGATGTTTCTTGTCTTAACGCTTCTTTGAGGATTGCAAATCCTATTGATGGATTCGCAACATTTAGCTCGTTGTGTGAGAATGTTGAGGTTGATCTTTGTAGCTTGTCTTTTTGTGTGAATCCGACGTTATTCGTTATCTTGGATTTGATATGATTTTGTGGGTGGATTTGCTTGCTTGTTACTGAGCCTTAATCCTATGTTCTGGAAGGATCCTATATTTTAGGCATCCTAATTCGATTGATTAGTTGTCTCTTGTTCTTCGGAATGTTGATGATAATTTCAAAGTATCTTTATTTGCTATTGAGTTTCGAGGTGATGATGATGTATCTCAAATTCCAGTCGTTTGTGATTTTGTTGATGTATGCGAGTCTGTTTCGGGTTTGCAGCCCAAATCGGGAAATTGAGTTTTGTATTGACCTCATTCTTTGTTCTTAGCCTGTTAGTCATCCTCCCATGAGGATGTCCACTAAGGAAATGAGGAACTCAAAAGCAATTGATGGAGCTTGAAGCTAAGCAATTCTTTCAGCCCAGTTCTTTACCGTGGGGTGCTGCGGTTGTCTAGTTAAGAATCTGATAGTACTCTTAGACTTTGCATCGATTACCGTAAGCCTAACGAGTTAGCCATTAAGAACAAGTATCCATAGCCTAGGATCGGTGACTTTTTCGATCTGTTGAGTGGTGCTCGGGTCTTTCCTCAGCTTGACCTTGCACCGATTTTCATCAGCTACGAGTTACGGTGGATAGCGTTCCCCTTACCGCATTCCGCACTCGTTATGAGTCTTATGAATGGCTCGTTATACCATCAGTTTGACGAACGCTCCAATTTATTTCGTCAATCTTGTGAATCGAGTATTCTAGGAATATCTCGATGAGTTCTCCTTGTGTTCATTGATAATGAGTGTAAGCAACAATTTGAAATTGCAAATCTTTCAAATAGAAGATTTATTTTTATAAGTATAATTGGATTTCGTTTATTAAGACAAGCAAAGAATATTTTATAAATTATATAAGAGGCATTCTTATAGAAAATGATTTTTGTGTTGGGTTGTCCATCGAATGCTTTAAGAATTCTAGTCGATGCGCCTAATCAACGTTATCGATAGGAATTTCCTAAACACTATGATGAAACATTCAGATATGGTAAATTGAGTTTTAATAAGTAAAGTTTGGAAATTACTCAATATGGTTTGAGTATTAAATTTTATTTTGAATGACATGTGCAGTGTAACGACCCGTATTTTTACGGATCGAAAAGTTTGTCAAAATCTGGAATTTTAGTGTTGTTGAGCCATTTCAGATTTTAGGCAAAATATGGCTAAGTCCTAAGTCGTTCACGACTTAGTATAGGTCGTAAGTCGTATACGACTTAGGGGATAGGCGCGACTTAAGGATAGTGGCGAGTTAATTGTTACCGAGTTAAGAAGCAGCGAGTTAAGAGTTAAGTCGTGACCGACTTAAGTGGGTTAGGCGACCTAAGGAAGTATTGGAGCGACCTATAGCTGTTTGCGACCTAGGGATGAGCGACCTAGTGGTTCCGAGTTAGCATTGTTAGGTCGGCAATGACCTAAGGAGTTTGGAGATAGCTGAGTAGCGACCTAGTATCTTGGTATGACCTATAGGTTAGCGACTTAAGGAGTATACGACCTATGGGAGTTAAGTCGTACGAGTTAAGTCGTAAGGTTGTATTAGGTCGTATACAGTCTAAGTGTTAGGTCGCGTGGGTATGTTAAGTCGTAAGTTTGTTAGGTCGCGAGGTAGTATACCTGTTAAGTCGTTGGGTGACTGTAGCATGGTTCTGGATTAAGTCGTAGGTCGCAGGACTACTAAGTCATGAGGTTTTAGGTCGCATGAAGACTTAAGGTGTTAAGTCGCTGGGTTTTAGCCTATGTGTTAAGTCGTAGACGACTTAGGGAAGTTAAGTCTTAAGTCGTAGAGAATTGGTCTGTTAAGTCGTAAGTTGTTAAGTCGAACTGTTATGTCGCGCGCTATGTTAAGTCGGAGACCCAATTGAGTCGTAAGTCGTAGGACTGCTAAGCCGTTAGGTCGTGAGCGACCTAGGAGTTGGGGCGCGCGTGCATATCTGTTAGGTTGGAGGCTTTGTTAAGTCGGAAGTGTCTTAGGTTATAAGTCGGAGACGACTTATAGAGGCGGACGAGTTACGACTTAAGGGAATTTTCTGCTATAAATAGGAAGGGTTTTTCTCACTTTTTGGGATCCGGATTTCGAAGCGACGAAGTGCTGCCATTTTGAGAGCTCGACTTCTACACTTCTTCACTTCTTTTCTCCACTCTAATCTAGTGCTTCCATCCATCCAAATCGAAGATCAAGATTGAAGATCCAAGAGCTAAAGTTGAAGATCTTCATCCGTTGAAGTGAGATTTCTTCGTTTGAAGCGGATTTGTGATAGATCAAGCTTGATCCTTCGCTGTCCAGATCTGAAGCGTGTTGATTTGAGGTTGTTTAGGTGATTTGGTGAGTGGTGATTATCTCTCACACGGATCCAAAGGAGTATATCGGATTGTTGGCTCGATTTGGTGTTAAAATAGGGATTTCCATGCATTTTCTTCATCCTAAGTGTAGATCCATATAGATCCATTGTTCATGATGATGTTACATCCATTTTATCATATGTTAACCTATGCAAGTTCATTCATCAAGTTTGTAGAGATATTGTTCATGTTTTCATGCTTGTTAGACTTTCAACTCTTTAATTACGAAAATGCCATTATTGTTATAATTGTCTACTTAGATCATATTTGAATGCTTGATTGTTTAGATTAATGTTTGACTTGGTTGATTGCTATGAATTAGATGATTGATGATTTGATTTAGACCAAAGACGATTCAAAAGCTAAGGGAAAGGCTCTTGAATTGGGAAAGCTGCTCGTGGCATATGTAGCGGGATGATGAAGCTCTTATGCATAGATTTGATGATGTGATGTTGAGATGAGGCTTTGCGAGGATGTAATGAAGCGAGGCATCATATGATGAAGACTTGGTCTAATCCAGATGGGATCATTCCAAGCACGTTGGTAACTCGGTGATATGATTCGAGTTAAGGATAATGGATGCTTGAGAGGTGCTTGAGCTAGTATGGAAATAGTCGTCAAGGAGGATGACTAGGAGGCTTGGATAGCATCGTTGTTGAAGGTTCTAGCATGCTCTAAGCAAGAGTACGTTTGGGCAGATTCGATAGTCCCAACGGCCAACTGTTGATGGTCGAGTACTCTGGGCAGATTCGATAGTCCTAGGCACGGGCTGCGACGACGTGCGGGAGTTATGTCTAGAACCGGGGTTTCCATTAGCCCTTGACGGACGGCTGAAAGAATGTGCCGGTCATTCAATTAACGGTGATATCGAAGCAATGATAACAGTGATAGCCAGAGTCATGGATGTTTGGTTGTATCATCATTAGGACTCAAGAGCGGTATTATCTGGGTGCTTATCTGATTTAGGCCTTGGTACTTGGAAAACATCGCCCTTGACTCGAATGATTATTACTTTACTTTAAATTGTATGCTCTGCTATGTTGCTTCTGCTTAGTGTGTGTCTGGGGGCTATCACTGTAGAAAGAGGTGGAGTGGGAGGGTTGTATTCCTATTCCTTTTTCCTTTATGCTCTTTTGGTATGTTGTTAGTTAATTTACTGCTCACTAAGACTGTTGTCTGACTCAAGGCTTTATGTTTTAATTCTTATTGCCTTGGGCTGTTCGTCCATTTTGGGACGGGCAGACTAGGTAGCAGGTGACAGGTGCTGTTCTTGCTTCCCACGTTGCTGATATCGAAGACGAGCTGGAGGGTTGCATATTATCTTCTTGTTATATGTACTGGATGTTCCGCTGTTTGTATTCTCTGAGTGTTATGTAGTGAGGCTTGTTGTATGGACTATTCAGATGCTTGTATTCAACTATTATGAAGTTTTATTGATGGGATTTCATTCTGTGAAGCTTCACTATATATATGTTCTATTGTATTTTGTCCATGCGCTGTGAGTAATACGATAGATTCTGTTGTTTTAATCTACCCTCACAATCGTCCATGGTCGCCTGGCACACTTTACAACGCGCTTTCTATAGATTCGGTGCAGGGGTCATGGGCGGTCGTCACATTTGGTATCAGAGCATTGGTTAATCGATTTTACCCAACGCTCACTGACGTAACTACGTATGAGAGACGTAATTGTATTTTGATGGATGAATACTATATATAATATAGTAGCTTAGTAGAGTTGAGTCCTTTATGCAGTTGTTTCTCTAGATGTTCTAATCATTCCTTTTTATAGATATTGAGAATGAGTCGAAGAGGGAGACCAGCTGCTAGGGAAGGCCGTGCTACTGAGGGAACTGCTGATTATGCAGCTATGTTCGAAGCTATGATGACTTCGATCATGAGAAGGATACCAGTTCCAGGGGCAGTAGTAGATGTTGGAGTTCAAGTCCAAACTCCGAAACCAGTGGATTTTGCTAAGTTGTGCAAAGACTATACTGCTCTTGGAGGGAAGGTTTTCTTGGGAACAGAATCAACTATTGAGGTCCAGAGGTGGATAGATACTTGTAGAAGGATCTTTGGTGATTTGGGAATTGAGGATGCGACTAAGAGGAAGTTGGCATCAAGGCAGCTTCAAGGGAGAGCCTCTGATTGGTGGAACTCTATTACCATCAATACTCCGGAGGAAGAGATTACTTGGGAGCAATTCCAAGTTAGGTTTGAAGCTAAGTTCATTTCTACATCTCAGAAGTCTGTTTTGTTCAAGAAGTTTGTGGAGCTCAAGCAAGGAGGGAGATCAGTTCTTGAGTATGTTTCTGAGTTTGAAGCGTTGTCCAAGTATGCCCGGTCATATATTGAGTCTGCATACCAGAAGAATGAGAAGTTTGTGACAGGCTTGGACAGTTATCTTGGGAGACAGTTGGTGGATCATTTGGACGATTCATTTGAGAAGCTTGTGGAGAAAGCTCTTAGGCATGAGAGTCTGTTTCCTAAGGAAGGATCTGTTGTTGCTGTGACCAGGGAAGAGTCTAAACCCCAGCAGGGTGGAAACAAGAAGAGGAAGCAACAGCAGCAGAAGGGTAAGGATGGCCAGAAGAAGCCGAAAGGCGAGGTGACTTGCTACAATTGTCAGCAGAAAGGCCATCTCTCCAGGGATTGCAAGAATCCGAAAGCGCCAGCGAAGTGCCACAACTGTGACAAGCCGGGGCATTTCAGGAAGAATTGTCCAGAACCGAGGAGGGACAAGCAGATTGTGCAAGCTTATGCTTTGGGAGCTGTTCCGTCGTCTTCAAAAGCTCCTACTGCTGAAGAGAAAGGAAAGAGTGTGGTTGTTCAAGGTACTCTTTTCCTATGTGGTGTTCCAGTTAGAGTTTTGTTTGATACTGGAGCGTCGCATTCGTTTGTTTGTAATGAACTCGTAGGCCGGTTAGATTTGAAGCTGGATATTGTTGTTAGGCCATTGGTTGTGACTAATCCAGTTGGGGATTCGTCTTGTTTGTGTATGTTATGCCATGGTCTAGTTGTGTCGAGTCATGGTTGCTCTTTTGTTTGTGATTGTTTTGTTCTGAACTTTGCGGGGTTCGGAATTATTTTGGGTAGACTGGCTTAGGAGATATGCGGCAAAGGTTGATTGCGAGAGGTTGGAAGTGACAGTCGAGAATGTGGAGGGGCGAAAGGTTGTGATACGATGTAAGCATGAAGAAGGCGTCTTCATGAGCTTATGTATTCGCTGGTTGTTCCACGGGATGGACTGTCATCAGTGCCAATCGCTAATGGATTCGAGGATGTCTTTGACGAAGTCAAAGGGTTGCCGCCGCATAGAGAGATCGAGTTTCGTATAGATCTAGTTGAAGGAGCCAGACCTGTTGTGATGCCTCTTAGGCGGATGGCGCCTAGGGAACAGCAGGTGTTAAGGGTGCAAGTTGATGATCTTTTGCAGAAAGGATTCATTCGGCGTAGTGTGTCCGAGTGGGGTGCACCAGTTGTGTTTGCAACCAAGGCAGATGGGTCATTGAGATTGTGTGTGGATTATCGTGAGCTGAATAAGGTGACTAAGAATAACAAGTATCCATTGCCGAGAATAGATGACTTGTTTGATCAGCTTCACGAGGCTAAGGTGTTTTCTCAGATGGATTTGGCAACGGGATTTCACCAGTTGAGAGTGGCTAAGGATAGTGTGCCGAAGACTGCTTTTAGGACACCATCCGGTTTCTTTGAGTGGCTGGTAATGCCATTTGGATTGACTAACGCGCCAGCATATTTTGTGGATCTTATGAATAGAGTGTTCAGAGATCAGTTGAACAAGTTCGTACTTGTGTTCGTGGACTGAAGAGGAGCACAAGACGCACTTGCGTATTGTTTTGGAAATCTTGCGGAAACATCAGCTGAAGGCTAAGTTTTCGAAGTGTCACTTCTGGAAGAGTGAAGTGAGGTTCTTAGGCCATGTGATTTCTGGAAATGGAATAGCGGTTGATCCCGCTAAGGTGGCAGCAATCCAGGATTGGGTTAGACCTAAGAATGCATCTGATGTGAGAAGTTTTCTTGGATTAGCAGGATATTATCGACGGTTTATCAAAGACTTCTCCAAGGTAGCTGCACCGTTAACAGGATTGACGAAAAAGAACCAAGTGTTCAAGTGGGATGCTAAGTGTGAGCAAGCTTTCGGAATCCTGAAAGAGAGGTTGACAAGTGCTCCTGTTTTGACTATTCCAAGTGGGAATGATGAGATGGTGGTTTACACCGATGCATGTGGTACTGGACTTGGAGCAGTGCTGATGCAGAGGGATAAAGTTGTTGCGTATGCCAGTCGACAACTGAAGCCGCATGAAAGGAATTACCCAACTCATGATTTGGAGTTAGCGGCGATTGTATTTGCTCTGAAGATGTGGAGACATTATCTATTGGGAGTTCGATTCGAGTTGTTTACGGATCATAAGTCGTTGAAGTATCTTTTCTCCCAAAAGGATTTGAATCTTCGGCAGCAACGTTGGCTAGAGTTTTTAGCATCATATGATTTTGGTATAGCTTATACTCCGGGAAAAGGTAACGCAGTGGCAGATGCGTTAAGTCGAAGACATGCAGGATTGGGAGCCATGTTTTCAGAATGGAAGAGTCTCGAGTATTTAGCTGGATTTGACTTCAGGCCTAGATGTGAATTGGAACCAGAGATGTTGGCAAACTTATCGATAAGACCTTCTCTTGTGGAAAGGATTGGCGAGAGCCAAAAGCGAGACGATAAGCTTGTCAAGATTATCCGTGAATTGGAATTTGGATTGGATCCAGAAAAGGATAAAGGATTCGAGGTCGATCGAGAGGGTTGGCTTCGGAAGCAAGGACGATTAGTTATTCCCGATATAGATGAATTGAGGAGAGAAGTTCTGAAGGAAAGTCATCACTCGAAGCTGACAATTCATCCAGGTGGAAATAAGATGTATCGGGATATGAAGAGAACCTACTACTGGGAAGGTATGAAGAAGGATGTTGGAATTTTTTTTTCCAAATGTATGAACTGCCAGTTGGTAAAAGCCGAACAGAAGAAGCCAAGTGGATTACTACAGCCACTAGAAGTTCCTACATGGAAGTGGGAGCAGGTATCGATGGATTTTATTGATGGATTGCCTAGAACCAGAACGGGAAATGAAGGGATTTGGGTCATTGTAGATCGTCTGACTAAGAGTGCACGATTTATTCATGTTCGATCGACTAGGACTGCATCAAAGTTGGCTGAGTTGTATGTTAAGTGGATAGTTCGATTCCATGGTATTACGAAGAGTATAGTGAGCGATCGAGACCCACTGTTCACTAGTGGATTTTGGAAGAGCTTCCAGGAAGTTTTGGGAACTGAGTTGTGTTTGAGTACAGCTTATCACCCTCAAACAGATGGTCAGACCGAGAGAGTCAACCGAGTTTTGGAAGATCTTCTTAGAGCATGTGTTTTGGACTTCGGAGGATCATGGGAAGATCACCTTCATTTGGTAGAGTTTTCATACAACAACAGTTACCAGTCAAGCATTGGTATGGCACCGTATGAGGCATTGTATAGAAGACCGTGTAACTCTCCGACATGTTGGTTGGAAACTGGAGAAAAACTGATTCTTGGGCCAGAGATGATTCGACAGACTTCGGATTGCATAGAGATCATTCGACAATGAATGAAGGCAGCCCAAGACCGTCAGAAGAGTTATGCCGATAAGCGTCGAAAGGATTTGGAATTCGACGTAGGGGATATGGTTTTTGTGAAGATTTCTCCACTGAAGAATGTTATTCGATTCGGGAAGAAAGGAAAATTGACTCCGAGATTTGTTGGACCATTCCCGATTACCGAGCGAATTGGAAAGCTCGCTTATAGATTGGAATTACCGGAGAAGATGTCGAGTGTGCATAATGTTTTTCATGTATTGTATCTACGGAAGTATGTGCACGACTCGAATACAGTGGTTTCTGTCGATAGCTATGAAGATTTCGAAGTTGATCCAGTCGATAGAAGACCTCGTAAGCCGCTTCGTGTTGTTGAAACCGACACGAAACAGCTTAGGAGGAAGGTAGTTAAGTTGCTCAAGATACAATGGAGTGATGATGATAACGACTGCACGTGGGAGGTGGAAGAGAGGATGAAGGCAGCTCATCCTGAACTCTTCAAGGTATGGCCCTAAGGTGTCGTGTCATCTCGCGATATTGTAACTTGTTCTAGTTTTAGAATTCTGTACGCTAAGCTAGAATTGGATGCATGGTTTGTTGATTGCTATGGATGGTAGGCGTACAGAATAGTTTTTGATTGCTATGATTGTTTGGAATTTCGGGGGCGAAATTCCTAAGGGGGAGAGAATGTAACGACCCGTATTTTTACGGATCGAAAAGTTTGTCAAAATCTGGAATTTTAGTGTTGTTGAGCCATTTCAGATTTTAGGCAAAATATGGCTAAGTCCTAAGTCGTTCACGACTTAGTATAGGTTGTAAGTCGTATACGACTTAGGGGATAGGCGCGACTTAAGGATAGTGGCGAGTTAATTGTTACCGAGTTAAGAAGCAGCGAGTTAAGAGTTAAGTCGTGACCGACTTAAGTGGGTTAGGCGACCTAAGGAAGTATTGGAGCGACCTATAGCTGTTCGCGACCTAGGGATGAGCAACCTAGTGGTTCCGAGTTAGCATTGTTAGGTCGGCAATGACCTAAGGAGTTTGGAGATAGCTGAGTAGCGACCTAGTATCTTGGTATGACCTATAGGTTAGCGACTTAAGGAGTATACGACCTATGGGAGTTAAGTCGTACGAGTTAAGTCGTAAGGTTGTATTAGGTCGTATACAGTCTAAGTGTTAGGTCGCGTGGGTATGTTAAGTCGTAAGTTTGTTAGGTCGCGAGGTAGTATACCTGTTAAGTCGTTGGGTGACTGTAGCATGGTTCTGGATTAAGTCGTAGGTCGCAGGACTACTAAGTCATGAGGTTTTAGGTCGCGTGAAGACTTAAGGTGTTAAGTCGCTGGGTTTTAGCCTATGTGTTAAGTCGTAGACGACTTAGGGAAGTTAAGTCTTAAGTCGTAGAGAATTGGTCTGTTAAGTCGTAAGTTGTTAAGTCGAACTGTTATGTCGCGCGCTATGTTAAGTCGGAGACCCAGTTGAGTCGTAAGTCGTAGGACTGCTAAGCCGTTAGGTCGTGAGCGACCTAGGAGTTGGGGCGCACGTGCATATCTGTTAGGTTGGAGGCTTTGTTAAGTCGGAAGTGTCTTAGGTTATAAGTCGGAGACGACTTATAGAGGCGGACGAGTTACGACTTAAGGGAATTTTCTGCTATAAATAGGAAGGGTTTTTCTCACTTTTTGGGATCCGGATTTCGAAGCGACGAAGTGCTGCCATTTTGAGAGCTCGACTTCTACACTTCTTCACTTCTTTTCTCCACTCTAATCTAGTGCTTCCATCCATCCAAATCGAAGATCAAGATTGAAGATCCAAGAGCTAAAGTTGAAGATCTTCATCCGTTGAAGTGAGATTTCTTCGTTTGAAGCGGATTTGTGATAGATCAAGCTTGATCCTTCGCTGTCCAGATCTGAAGCGTGTTGATTTGAGGTTGTTTAGGTGATTTGGTGAGTGGTGATTATCTCTCACACGGATCCAAAGGAGTATATCGGATTGTTGGCTCGATTTGGTGATAAAATAGGGATTTCCATGCATTTTCTTCATCCTAAGTGTAGATCCATATAGATCCATTGTTCATGATGATGTTACATCCATTTTATCATATGTTAACCTATGCAAGTTCATTCATCAAGTTTGTAGAGATATTGTTCATGTTTTCATGCTTGTTAGACTTTCAACTCTTTAATTACGAAAATGCCATTATTGTTATAATTGTCTACTTAGATCATATTTGAATGCTTGATTGTTTAGATTAATGTTTGACTTGGTTGATTGCTATGAATTAGATGATTGATGATTTGATTTAGACCAAAGACGATTCAAAAGCTAAGGGAAAGGCTCTTGAATTGGGAAAGCTGCTCGTGGCATATGTAGCGGGATGATGAAGCTCTTATGCATAGATTTGATGATGTGATGTTGAGATGAGGCTTTGCGAGGATGTAATGAAGCGAGGCATCATATGATGAAGACTTGGTCTAATCCAGATGGGATCATTCCAAGCACGTTGGTAACTCGGTGATATGATTCGAGTTAAGGATAATGGATGCTTGAGAGGTGCTTGAGCTAGTATGGAAATAGTCGTCAAGGAGGATGACTAGGAGGCTTGGATAGCATCATTGTTGAAGGTTCTAGCATGCTCTAAGCAAGAGTACGTTTGGGCAGATTCGATAGTCCCAACGGCCAACTGTTGATGGTCGAGTACTCTGGGCAGATTCGATAGTCCTAGGCACGGGCTGCGACGACGTGCGGGAGTTATGTTTAGAACTGGGGTTTCCATTAGCCCTTGACGGACGGCTGAAAGAATGTGCCGGTCATTCAATTAACAGTGATATCGAAGCAATGATAACAGTGATAGCCAGAGTCATGGATGTTTGGTTGTATCATCATTAGGACTCAAGAGCGGTATTATCTGGGTGCTTATCTGATTTAGGCCTTGGTACTTGGAAAACATCGCCCTTAACTCGAATGATTATTACTTTACTTTAAATTGTATGCTCTGCTATGTTGCTTCTGCTTAGTGTGTGTCTGGGGGCTATCACTGTAGAAAGAGGTGGAGTGGGAGGGTTGTATTCCTATTCCTTTTTCCTTTATGCTCTTTTGGTATGTTGTTAGTTAATTTACTGCTCACTAAGACTGTTGTCTGACTCAAGGCTTTATGTTCTAATTCTTATTGCCTTGGGCTGTTCGTCCATTTTGGGACGGGCAGACTAGGTAGCAGGTGACAGGTGCTGTTCTTGCTTCCCACGTTGCTGATATCGAAGACGAGCTGGAGGGTTGCATATTATCTTCTTGTTATATGTACTGGATGTTCCGCTGTTTGTATTCTCTGAGTGTTATGTAGTGAGGCTTGTTGTATTGACTATTCAGATGCTTGTATTCAACTATTATGAAGTTTTATTGATGGGATTTCATTCTGTGAAGCTTCACTATATATATGTTCTATTGTATTTTGTCCATACGCTGTGAGTAATACGATAGATTCTGTTGTTTTAATCTACCCTGACAATCGTCCATGGTCGCCTAGCACACTTTACAGCACGCTTTCTATAGATTCGGTGTAGGGGTCATGGGCGGTCGTCACATGCAGCCATTGAACCATAGTGATTGTTGGATAAGTGGCGAGGCAGTTTTGATCATTTGGTCAACTCTGCAGCCAATCGATGAGGTCATTTACTATAAATCAATGGCGAGGCAATGCCCTTAAATTATTTGAAATTTGTGAAATTGAATACAGTAATTTGAGTAAGTAATGTAAATAATTCTAATTAAGGGGATGTCTTAATTAGAAGAAAATATCATTTGATGCTTTGATTAATAAAATGATGTATTTAAGATAAAAGAATAATTTTGGTTTGAAAACTTAAATTATCAATTGAATATTTTTGTACAAAGTTATTAATGATGACTATAAAATTTGTTTTGACACTTAGTTATTTGAGTAATAGTAGAGGATAGATATAAAACTCTATCTTAAGGAATGCTTATTTTAAACTTTTAGCATGAATTTGTGAGCAAGCTTTGTTTTAAATTTTGGTTGTATTAAAAAGTTGTTGGTGTGAATTTGTAAAATTCTTTAGAAAACAAGTGAATTAATTATCAACTTTAGTTGTTTATGTTGATAATTAGATGGAATTTAATTTCTGTGACAAGTGGAAATGTGAATTTGAATTATTATGATAAATGAACAATTCATGAAGTATAATCATTTTAAATTGTGAGAATAATTTTAAAATTTATATATATATCCCAAAAATTTATTTTGATGGATAATCAATAACCATTTTGGATAATGGAAGAGATTAGTTATCTCTTTCAAAATGAGTTTTCATAATTAATTGTTTTAAAGTTAGATTTTGGAAAGTAATGAAAATATTTCCAATTAATAGATTTTTTATGTTGATTGCATAAAGTTGATCATAATTTTGAATGTCTTAGCTTTTCGGGAAAATGAAGATCATTTAATAAATGATTTAGCAAAAAACTTGTTTGAAAATGTAGTTTGAAATTAAAATGGTTTGGAAAATTTCAAATTGATTTAAAAGCTGAAATTTTATTTGGAAAAGTGTTGCACTAAAACAGCGATAACTTGAGATTTATAATGCCAAATGAGTTCAATCTTTTTGTAAATGAAAGAGCTTTCAATAAGCTATAAATTTTCTTTTTACCACTTTGGAAGATTTTGCTTCTTATTCTGTCTAAAATAGGTTTGAAAGTGGAAGAACATTTCTGTCTTATTATAAAAAAATTTAAAATTTAAGCTGAAAGTAAATTTAGCATAACTTTCAAACCGTAAACCTGATTTTGATGATCTTTATATCATGGAAAGCTTAGACTTAATAGAACACTAAGTGTTCTCAGATTTTGTTGTTTGCTATGTCAAAACTTGAGTTCTTTACAGCAGGCTTGAAATTGAAAATGATTTTGTCTTCTTAATGGTCAAGTGTAATTCTACCTATTTTGTGAATGTAATTGAGTTGATGATTAGTATGAAAAAAATTATGTTTCAAACTGAAATATATTGTTGTAGAATTTAAGAGTGAAACATTTTATTCTCTTTAGATGAAGTGTTTGGAAATTAAATTAAAATTTAAATAAAGGGCTTTGAAATTTTCAAAATGTTGAAACTTGAGAACTTGATTATGAAGATAATGAGTTTGTAGCTCTAAGAACAATTGGTTTGTTAAAGTAAGTATAAAATATATTCCTTGTGTTTAACTTTCCCTAGTGCAATTATCTAGCGACTTGCATTTACATGGTCGTTTGGGTTGGTGGTATTAGAGAAACCACCTACCTCTTATTGAGTTTTCTTACCTTAATTGTTGACAACCTAATATTGGTGTGGTTCTTTTCGTAGTGTCATACGGAAGGTCATGTCGATAATTATCTAGTTGGTTGGAGTCCGGGGTAAAGCTGATGTAACAACCCGAGGTTTTATAATTGTTGATTATCGTCAAATGACGATTTAAATTGTTTGACAATTGTAATTGGAATTATATTCGAGTTGTAATTCGTTTATCAATTGCAAATTCTTTTAAATAATTTTGTTAAAGGGTTTCGGGCTTTAAATTTTATTCATTTTGGCCCACATCTTCAATTGTATGTTGATATCTACCCAAGAAAACCCTACCTCCCTTTATCATTCGACAACCCAAAACAAAATAAACGGAAAAAAAAATGGCGACGATTTCCTCTTGCAATCTGAATTAGGGCTTGCGATTTCTTTTGTGCTTGCTGTCTGGAGCCTTGTGCTTCTCGATAGCCTTGAGATACTATCGTCTTGCTTGTTCGTGGAGGCTTACGAAATTTTAGGGTTTTTCTGATTTGGGGCTTCGTTCCCCTTAGTGCTCGGCTTTGCTCGAGAAGGTGATTTGGACTTGCCTTCATCGATTGTTGTAGCTCTGTCGATATTTCTGGCTTGCGATTCCCCTTTTTGGATTTAGAGCTTCGGCTCTGTCTTCCTTGTGGCGATGCTGGAATGTGTAAGTTATTCTGTTCGATCATCAAATTCGTGCTCGTTCGAGTTCCTCCGAGTCGCGTCGAGAAGGTGAGTGATTTTTAATCCACTCACATCTAATTTGACTTAGTTCTATGCCTTGCATTTGATTTGGCTTCATCGATGATGATTTTTGATTTTGATTTCGCTGTGGTTCGATTTCTCGTCTCTTGTTTATCTCGGCAGTTCGATTTGTGGTCTTGTGGTTGGTAACTTCTAATTTGGTTTGACTCTTTGATACTTGCGGCATTGTTCTTGTTTTTGAACTGTATACTATTTTTGCTATATAATTTCGTGTTGTTCGTTTTCGTGGACATCACTAATCGATTTTGGATTTGACGATATTGAGATCGTTTGTAGCTACCACGATGTTGATTCTTTTGACTTTGGTATGTTTGTTGGCCACGGCTTTGATTTCGACTTTTGCCATCTATGTTTGTCCTGGTAGCATTGATTTGTAACTGCTATTCCTCTAGTTTTGATTTTTGAGCTGATGCTTGACTTCGTAATTTCGAACCTGCTGTTATTATACTAAGATGTTGTTTGGTTATTGCCTCTGAGATGTTTTGTGCATTTGTGATTTTCTGCCTGGACTATATTGACTTTACTGATATCACTAGTATACTCGATCAGTGGCACTTGTTCGATTTTCTCTTTCTGGTCATCTTCGTTATGATATTTTGGCCTCCTTGACATAGTTTGCGTGAACTGTTGTTTCATGTATGAACTGTAACCTTTTTGAGGTGGTTAGCATTCGATCACCGCTTTGACTTTTCACAGTTGATTTCGCTTGAGTTTGACCAATTCTGTGATATTGAATTGACGACTTCAGTCTGATTTGCATTTGATTTTGATCTGCAGTTGTCTTCGACATCGAACTTGATTTTGGGATGTCGATCCTGTTCGACTTTTGCCATACTATTCACTGTTTTTGGTAGCATTTTCGACTGTGTTCATTGGTCTTCACTTGCATTGTTCACTTTGGGCTTTGACTTTACTATTACCTGACTTCGGCACTGCCTTCATGTAAATGCATTGAAGTTCGGGGTAGATATAATGGCCACTATGTACATTGTTAGTTTTATATCCCTGTAAATTAGTTTTATACATGTGTGACTATACACTCATGTTAACCTGATCTGTAGTAGCCTTGGCTTCACTGCATAGCATATTTGTACATATTAATAGTGTAGCATCATTGAGTTGCATTTTCACTTGATTGGAGCTTTATACTGCCGTCACTTGAAACTGTTTTGTTCAATCTTAGTCTTGACCACTTTGGCATTCCTTTGCTCTATTCGAACATGTATGGTTGCGGTTGCTTGAGACAGTCATCCACTTTATTTCGATGTGTACTTGAGGCTTTCATGTCCTTGTAAGTTAGTACGACTTCAGGTTATATACATTTTATTGAGATTACACCATCCAGTTTTGTTACTGGTGCCTTCTTTGGTTCTTGAATACTTTTTTTTACTGGCCTGGACTTCCTCTGGACTCTGTAGTTTGATTGGAGTTGAGTTGTTCCACTTTTGGTAGGTTGAATTAAGTGGTATTATGGCCTTGCCCTTGGGAATTATATTTGCACTGTCCAGTTTACAGTGCATACATGTTATTGTTAGTTGTCTCTGTTGGATATTGATCACCCTTGCATTCCCGGGTGCACCGTTCTAGTTTGTAGTGTGTAACATTACCAGTTCATGGTGATATCTGCACTGCTTGTATATAAGTGTTCTTGTTCTTTTGGGCATCGCCGCACTGTTTTGTTGCTGCTGTTGAGTTGAGTCAGTAACTTGACCTCTGCATTTTGTAAGTGTTTTGGTTTTGCAGTTTCGACGTACGGTAGTGGTGAGGCAGTGCACGCATGCGTGTGCTGCAGCCACACCGAGATTTAATTTAGTTTGATGCCATCTGTTTCTGTTTTATTAAGCGTATTTTGAAATGGTTCTTTTTGATTTGAGTTGGATTCATTGATCTTCTGAGTATTTGATAGACTGTATTGGCGAGGCAGTACACGTTAGCGTGTACTGCAGCCAATCAGCACTGTCATTTTAAATTGACATTTCAATTGTTTAAATTGATCTGGATTGCTGATTTATTGTTTAACACCGTTTAGTGTTATATCTGCCGTTATTCGATTCTTTTATCAAGGAGTCGGATATATGAGATTTCTGTGATTGTCGTCTATTTGACTATCTGATTATTATTGCTTCTATGCACTAATAACTGAGTTTGAATTAGACTGACCCGTGTATTATTTTCTTTTGAATTTAATACTCGGGTCAGACCCGAGTTATTTCAGGTTGTAGATTTCCTTCTTTGAGTTGCTGTTCGGGATTTGAAGACTTTTCACATCTTCTGAAGTTGTCGGTGTCATTTTGTGGTAGTTGTGTCATTGTATAGAACGATATGTATTCATGTATATTAGTCGATAATGTACTTGTATATATAACTTCTAGAGTCAACAGTTGTAGTTGTATCATATGTATTGTGTCAACTATGTATTAACTGACATCAGTTATATATATATGAGACTTTTGTTTTTATCTGTGTTCCGCATTTACATTATCTGTGTTATTATTATATTCATTGTCCTAAACAATTATGAACCGTCGTAGTATGTTTTATACTGGTAATTGGATATGTCGATGGGAGTAAATAAATAAGATGAAAAATGAAAAGTATATACCACTCCTATCGAGATAACCAATACAAGTGTAAGGCCAACTACGGATGGTCGCTCCTATCCAGCCTTATTCTTCGTAATAATAGACAATATTTCTTTTAATACTCTTTGTTGTTATGAGCATAGAGGTGGGGCGTTACAGCTGAGCTAAGCCCCGACTATATTCGTGAGGCTTTCAAAAGATCGATCTCACCCAATTTATCTTTTGTGTGCAACATCCTATCCGTGTTTTGCTTCGAAAAGGAAACGCCTTCAAAATAGGGATGTATTGCTCGTAAAGATTCAATGGTCTGCTAATCCCAATGATTACACTTGGGAAACCATAGAATTAATCAAGCAATCTTATCCTGGTTTTCTATCATCTTGTGTTGAGAGTGAGAAATTTTAAACTCGAGCTTATCTATCTTCCTTTGCTTGATGAAATAAATCGTGTAGAATACAGCTCTTCTTTAGAAATTGCGAGGATGCAATTTTTATAGGGGGGAGTCTGTAACAACCTTGGTTTTGGTGATTACCTGTAATATTAAATTATAATGGTGATTATAATTTAATATTGAGAAATAAAAATAAATTAGAGATTTAAAATTGTTTATTATAAATAAACAATGGTTTTGAATATAAAATGTTGAAAATAAAGTATAAAAGAATTTATTTTGGTTGTTTGTGTTAAAAATGTGCAATACATGGTTTTAATTTAGTGAAATGTAATATTTCAGTAATTATTGCCAAATTTAGTAATTATTGCCAAATGTGACTTTTATTGATTTTTAATGAAGTATTTGGATTTAGTATGTTGTATTATATAAATAAAAAGATAGAATTTTGTTTAAAAATAAGTTTTGGATGTAAAAATGATGTTAAAATGGTTGGTTGAATTTAATTAGACAAGGAAATGATTTTTATGTAATTTTTGGTGTTAAAAATAGTGTTTTTGTGTAAATTATAGTGTAAATTGTGTATTTAATTAAAAATAAGAGTTTTAATAATGAAAAATAATTTTTATGACTAGCTTATCTTTTATTTTGTTGTAAAATATTTTGTTAAACATTAAGATATGTTTGTATGATTTATAGAGTTGAAATCATTTAAATATAAGTTGTTTTGAATAAAATGTAAGTGTTTGTATATTAGGTGATAATTAGAGATTAAGATAATTCTTTTTCTTATTGGGTTAAGCCCATTTACCATCTTTAGCTAAGAAGAAAACGACTTCTTCTTCCTCATCTTGTATGTACAGTAAAACAAAAGAAACCAGAAAACAGTATTACCTAGTAATACTCTTTGTTTAAGACAAAGCTATGGATAGTCGTTCCCAATTAGCCATATTCTCTACATTAGCAGACAGTATTACCTAGTAATACTCTTTGTTAATGTGGGTCTCAGGGTGGGGCATCACATAATCTGTCTAATTTGAATGGTTTAAGTTGGACAAGGACGGTTTATTGTTAGCTTAAGCTGTTCGAAAAAGGTGGGTCGTCACAGTGGTCGGTCAGCAGATAGAATAGATATTCGATATTTGTGAATATTCGATGTTTGAAAATGATCTCGAATATGAATGCAAATATGACACTATCTGCATTCGAAAGTATCCATTGATAGACATACATACGACTTTTGTTACAGTTCTAGCAAATTGTACAGTATATTTTTATTTTTTCTATTTTGTTTGCAATCATCCTATGGTAATACTCTAGCCATACTCTTTCTATGAAGCACTCGTTATGTATTTCAACTTTTATATGATACTTTTTTGTTTGGTAATATTTGCCGACAAATTTGTCTTTTGTTAACAGAGTAGATACAAATTTAGTATAAGGTTTATGCTTTTGTACTCTTTGTTCCTCCTTAGTTTTGGAGCTTGCGCACCCCTATTTCATAGATTTTTCCTTAATTATTTGTCGATGGAAAAGGATGAGTTCATTTACACAGGTAAACAGATAATTTTGATAGGAAATAACAATAATTGATGTTAAAACTCAACAATTATGTTGAATTTCTAAGGAGTACGAGCAAGGGGCTAGGTGTTTTGGAGACGCTGCAAAGAGAAATATAAGAAATATAGAGAATCTTTTATGCCCTTCTTTACATTCCCGAAATCTTAGTCGACATCATGATGACATTATCATCGAACATTTGATTATAAGGGGATGAATCCTAAGTATAACAGCAACAATAAGTGGTATCATCATGGCGAACAATTAAATATGGGCATATAAATGAAGTTGGACATACATTTGACCTACTTAAAACCATTCATTATGAAAATGAAGATTTTTTGAATCATACTTTTTTCTTGATGATAAAGAAAATGATGATGTTTGATAATGGGAGGATGATTTATTTAAGAATTTGGAAGATGCAGAAACCCCTTTGTATCCTGATTGCGTATGAAGAGCCAGCTGAAGAGCTATGAAGAAAAACATTTGAATTACAGTATATGGAAGATGCCCTCTACTCTTTTTTATAATTTGGCCCGCTGCGCATGTTGTAATGGAATGAAATTTTTAGAAAGTATTTAAATTTCAAATCTATCTTTGGTTGTCATGTTTGTCACAATCTGTTTACTGTTTCCACCAACCAATATGTGCTTTGCAACATGTTTCTAGATATAGGATATAGTATATATAGAAATGTCATAATCTGTTCATTTGATTGCGAGTGTTATTTGATGCACACAACACATTATGCACAAATGTCAGGATATAGGATACAGATAGGGAGTGCTTAGTTTATCCTTCTATAGACTAATAAAATATGACATATAGCATGTAACAGTAAGATATTTAAAGGTCGTGGTATGTTATGTAACGGCTGCGAATTTTGCCCACTCGAAAATCAACATCCATACTTTACATCGTATTCGAATGCCGTAGATTCGACCGTTCAAATCCGAGTCGCCGGAGCTTATAACAACATTAAGTAAATAACACAGCAGAATAAATGAATAATACATTGATATACAATATCTGTTACAATATCTGATACAACAGAATGATACAATGAATATCAATATACATCAGAGATATGATATAACAATTAGCAGCGGAAAGGAAAACAATAGATAACACCAGCAGCGGATAATCTCCATCTTCAAAGCAGCAAATCCAAATATAGCTCGAACTCCCAATAACGATGCACAAAGATAAGCAAGTGCAGTCCGATCCAAAGACTGAACTAGCTCCCGAAAATCTACAAATCCTGACTATCTGAAAAACCCAACTCTAGACTGCTCGTGTAGAAAAATTTTGAGCATCCAGAGTTTAGGAAAGAAACAATAAACTCCGGATCAGTCATGGTACTGGTGTGAGCAACAAAAACAGTTCATCTTTAAAACAAATAGCAGAGAATTTTAAAGTCAATTCGCAATGTTTTTGGAAAATGAAACTACCATAAGACCTCCCACCACACACACAATGCAAACGCAGAATTGGAGGAAATTTCTTCTTATGATAGTCAAAAATGCTTACTACGCAAAATCAAATCCTTTTTGATCTTATTATTAGTGCATAGTGTAGAAAACATTTTGAAAGTAGAATATAAATCTTAACCAACATACGACCAGTATCGTATGCCTACTATAACTACTATGTTCAATAGCAGGTTACCGCCACATTCCATAGCAGGTAATACAACTAAAACCGTACAAGGTTCGTATTGTTTCTTTGGATTTCCAACAAATGGTCAGGCTAAGGAACTTCCTATGCCACGAAGGAACGCCTCTGGAATGACGTCCCGAGAACCTAACCGGATCTCTGCCAACACATGGCCGGGTTACCTCTGCAAAAATAGGTAACTACTGACACGCGTATGCCATCCCCCGATCGTAACCGATCTTCCTGAGGATCCTCGATTTCCAACAACCACAAAGTAATAAACTCGCAGCATCAACATAGGTTAAATATCTGGGCTCCATACCATGATACCACCTCTATCCAGAAGGAATGACATACACTAAGGGGCGCTACTCCCTAGAACCTTGCCGCATCCTTCCTGTTTTGACCATTTCCGGGGTGTGAGGTCCGACGAAGTCTCGTCCACAAAGCTACGCTTTGGTACAAAGCCATGCCTTGGGTCAACAAATGATCAATGTAATGATCACAAAGATAAATGATCAAACAAATGATCATATCACAAATGATCAAACAATGATCATTTCACAGCAACACTCAGCATGTCACATTACCAAATTGGGAGTATATTGCTGATAAATTTCAACTACATAACCTCTGAGCTCGTACGTCTCAGAGAATGGTGTTAAGCTAAGAGAATAAATTCTCCGCCACCAACAGAAATGTATTTGAAAGAAATCAGCTTTATATCTCAATTTGTAATGTCAGACATACAATCCATACAAGTCTGTTCCGGGATCGAACAGAACCGAAGGCACTTCTCACGAAGCCCTTGCAAATCCGGATAATTTTCAAATCACGTCCGGACTTTCCATCACAAAAAGAGTGATATAAATCTCTATACCAGGGACCAGTCGATGCAGAGACATTCGATGAGTTGTCCTTTCATTTTTGAAAATATCCGGTCTTCACCACCGGTCTTCAAATGCTATCCATATACGACGTATCATTATTCGGAATGGGTTATACGACCCAAAGGTCCTTTCCCGGTTAACCCGAATAGTGAGCGAAATATTTAAAACATATGGATATGGGATTTCAATTAAGTCACAACTTAATAATTCAAACCTTTCTTCCAAAATAGTTTAAACCAATCATCATTTCAAATCTTTAAATAAAAAGATTTATTTCACACCGTTCACCTCATTTCATAAAGATCTATTTATAGGTTTCAAAACATTTCAATTTCAATTGGATTAACTCGTTAAATCTTTAAATTAAAGATATAACTTATAGTTTTCAAAAACAATTTCATTTCGAATGGATTAAACAAAACATCATTTTAAATCTGTTAACAATAAACAGATTCAATTCATGGCTTTCAAAAACAATTTCATTTCAATTTCAAACTTGAAACCTTTCAACACAAACTGGAAGTTCATTACTTATGTGAAAGCTTTAATTATTTGAAAAGCAAGTAGTTTTGTTTCAGAAAAAAAATCTAGTTCTATTTGCTCGAGTTAAAGCCCTTGAATTATATTCACATTTCAAAATCAATGCTTTTAAAATGGTTTAACCCATATATAGCTAGTATATCATCTTTAATCCCTAGTTTCAAATCATAGAATTCAATTTCAAATCTTGAATTTAAGTTTAAATCAAATTATTTAAACTTCAAAACTTTATCAAGTTATTCAAATAAGTCTTATCTTTGAAATTCCATTTCAAAAGCTTTTCACATTTAAACCCAAATTTCTAATTTCAAAATCAATTGAAATTAAAATTTCAATTTCAAAAACATCAAATCTAAATTATCTGTGACTTAACCGATTTCCACGTGAAATCCATATTTGTGTGTGTATAAGTGTGGTTCAGGGTTTTACACACAATAGTGCAACATCAATCATCACAGATATATCGATAAGCGGTATAATTGATAACGCTTATCTTCATTCACAGATTCATAGATAAAATAAATTTATCTGTCACAAAGATTCACTATTACAATTCGATGTGGGTTTCGGATACCCAACTGGAACCCGACTCCCTGTCGCATCAAAATTCAAGTGTCGTTTTACGGGCCAAGGGTTTCATATTCACATAACAATATATACATCACAGATATAACAGCTTAGCATAAAACATAGCATAGCATCGCATCACATAATTAATATATCAATCCATCACATAGCATGTAATAAAATATCAAACATCTATACGTAAGATCAGTTAATTGTTTGAGTAATCCAAATCAGTTTTAATTAATTACTAAAATTACTAACCCTGGTTAATTAACATTAATAAATTACAGATCATTTTGATTAATTATTATTTAATCATTTATTAATTAACCATCAAAAATCAATTAGCCTTTGATTATTTAAAGAATTAATCTTTAATTATTTAATTCACTATTTAATTAATATCTTTAATTAATTAATTAACCCTTAATAAATTAATAACCGCTAAATTAATTATTCTTAATCAGTTACAACAATTGATTATCCTTAAGTAAATTTGCAAGATATATTAATTTAAATTCAAAACTTTCTTCCATTTCAAAATTGGATACAAATTAAATTTGATTCTAGATTTAATTTTGATTTAAAAACTTTACTTACCTTTTAAAAACTTAAAACTAGATTTAAACTGTGTTTAAAAACTTATTCACGGATTCGAATTCATTAAATTACTTAAAAATTTAAATTTTGCAAAACCTGAAGAAAAAAAAACTTATGCCTGAGCTACACGAAAAATTGCTTCGAGTCGCATCTGCATTCTCTCGTGCCATACCCGAGAATACTTCGAGACATTCCCCTTCTTCCCCCAACTTCATCTGCTTCGAGAAAATTGGCAAATTTCCCGTGCTTGGCTCCGAGTCTCCCCCTTCTTCCCCGATCCCAAATTCACCCTGATACTCGAAGATACACGTGCACGTGCACGTCGATCCCACTCATCTCCGACCATCCACCCAGACATCCACACATCAGCGACCATCACCTGACGTGATCACGATCACCAGAACCCATCTCAATCACTCGAATCAAAATCGAGTTCGAAGTTTTAAACCTGGAAACGCGTTATCACCCATCACCCCCAAAACTGGAAACTCGCCGTTTACCCAACCTCGGCCACCAGAAACCTAGCAACTTCGGCCATACTTTCGTCCATGATCCAGCTACCATCTCCCAAAGGCGCGTTGCACTCGGTCAATCGAAAAAGACGAACGAATTGAGAAACCCAACCTCTCCAAAATTAGGTTTACGAACAAGAAATGCCTGCCGCTACCTCCACGTCCATCAGACCACCACCGCACCAGTTTTCCGAGCACCACCCATCACTCCTCCATCTCCAGACTAAAACTCCACAACTCCAGACGACGAGATCGTCCACGGCAACCCAAAACGCTTAAAACAGTCAAGCCAAAACTGCTCTTCGCCCCTTGCCTTAAAATTTTTAAATCTTTTTTTAAAAATCATGGTTTTGTATGTAGATTCAATTTATACTCCTGAATTCTTAAAGCCAGAATTTTGATTTAAGCATATATAAAGTTGTACATGGCTTTCTTTGTTTCCAGAGACACACACAAGTTGATTCTACCTTAATAAATTTTTAATGCTTAAATCATAACCATACAAACCACTTTTGTTTACATCCTACAACCAAACAATCAATAGATCAAGGGGTGAGGGTTTGTTACCAATCTACTCAAAAGAAATAACAACAAATAACAGAGTATCAAAGAGAGCAGATACACACAGATGTGCACAATCATATATGTACAAAATATATCATCACAGAGAAAAGCATGGTCCAAATTAGCTTAAGTTATATTTTAAAGAAAAATGTTACTCACCAGGCTCAAAGTCAGAAAGTTTGCTCTTTTCTTGTTTGAAACGGGAAACTTGGAACTTGCATTTGAAACTTGCACTTTTTAGTTTTGATTTCTGAAAACTTTGAACAAGCTTGAACTTGAGAACTGAAATGTTTGAACTGGAATTTGAAAGCTGGAATCTTTACATTTCTTACTTGGTTAAGTAGAAGTTTTTTTATAAAATTGTTGTTTGATTGTAACATTTTTTTTCTTGTTTAAAACTTTGAACTGGGATTACTCAGCCTTTTGTATACGAAATAAAGTGAGGTAGTTTGATAAATAAACAAGTATGTAGAGCTTAGATAGTTGTATTAGTACACATAAAACCTAGCTAGTACGAAAGAAGCCAGAGATTTTTTCTTGGCCAGGCAAAGTTTGTGGAGGCTGAGATGATCTTGCATTTATGAGTTGTACAATTTTTTTCTTTGTTGTTCTTTTACCATACTTACTTCGGCTGATATGCATACTATATGTTGTGCTAGGGGTAATGGCATTAAATGCCTATGTACTTATGTCTACAACTTCCTATAATTTAAATTTCATATGATATTTTGATTTGTTTATGCTTATATTTCATTTGTACAAAGATATTTACTTTGTTTGTTTGACTATGCAAACTTCGGCTGTACAATATGAATATAATTTGATGTCTTCCTTTACAAGCTTTTGTTTACTTCATGTTTGTATTTGTACTGGTTTGCATTTTAATAATATGTTACCTATTTCTTACTTCTTGATTCGGCTGGAAATGATATTGAGATTACTTTGTTTTGTTTTCACACTTGCTTCATTTGTTTATACTTATAGTTTTATTTATTTTGGCCTTGTAATAAAATTGATATTCTATTTTAATATGTTGTTAAAATTGTTCTAGTTTTATTTACTTTACAATGTAACAATTCTTACTTTTATTTGATTGTGTTGGGATGATTTTGTTTTACTTTTCTTTGTTACCATTCTATATACATAGATCTATATTTTATAAATATACTTTGTTTGTAGTTCATTTTACTTATATATTAAATTCTAATTTAACATAAACATTTATTTCTAAAATTTCCATATTTTTATTTTTTTTATACTTGTGTCTAGAGTATATATATATTATTTATTTTAAAAAGTCATTTATTTAAGATTATATTTTCAAATCTAATATATACAAATTCTTACAATATTTAAGAGTTTATTATTTATACAGAATTAATCTGTATTCGGGGAAACTCGCAATCAATAAATCCATTTACAATAAATTATACAATTTTAATTCAAAAATTTATTTAATTATCAATTTAAATAAATTAAAAATCTAGGGTCGTTACATGTTAGCTAAACTAGAATAATTTGTTTGATATCAAGAATGAACCGTAAGATTTTAACACTCTCAAATTTTGGTTGGAAGGTGTTGCTTAATTATTAAATAGAGGGGTATCAGTAGGAGTATGTGTTGGAATTGTGGTCTATCTTCATCAGTCAAGTTTAGTAACAGAAAATTTATTATTTTACTACATGGAAGATTCAGTGGTAAATGGCAATGCTTCATCTTCTTTCAATTATGATGGGAATGGTTTAAAATAATTGCTGAAGTGGGTGGTTGTTTTGTTGCATTAAATTAAGAAATGCTGATTGGTATGGTTGTTGGGGAGTTGCATGGTTGTGTTCAAAATAATTTGGTGGATTCTTTGTCCATGAAGGGGGGCCTCTTGGATCTAGGTTGGTTAATAAGTTCGATTTGTTTCAGTTCAAATTGATAGTGGTGTTAGAATATAATGGTTGTTTAAGGATGATGATGGAGTAATATCCACTACTGTTACTATTGATTGAAAGTGTGATGTTGAGTGGAGTTTGATTTCTGGAATGGTTCAAACCAGTGTGTGTTGTTGTAGGGGGTAGACGCATGTTATGGTTGATGTTAACGACAGTGGCGACAAGTTTATACTGTTTTGATGATCAAAGTTGTTATGAGATTGGAACTGAGATATCTTTGTGTTTGCACTGATTGTTTTGATGAGTGCTTTGTACAGATTGAAGTGCAGTGGTGACCTAAAATATATACGAGCCGATTTCTAGTAACAAATTACACTGGTTAAAGAGGAGAAAATTATTCTTTTCTCCTGAAGTGCAGTCAAATACTTCAAGATAGTCAGGAGGAATGCTTAATGCAGATTGGGCCTGTCATTCATTTGAAACAAACGTATTTGCTGATTTTTAAAAGACAGATGTTGGAAATTAAAAAATAGTCACTTTTTGTAGATAAAATGTAAAATGGTCTCCCTAACATGTCCTGTCTTTAGAAATTGACACTTGAAAACATTTAGTTGGCCATCGTAAATCAAGTAACTGTAGAAATTTTTGGTCGAACGGAGAACTCTGAAACTTTTACTATATTTTCTTAAATTCCTCTGGTGGATAATCAGCTTTTTTTGCCCATAGCATTTGAAGAAAAAAATCAAAGAACACAAGGACAGCTTGTGGAAGGATGAATTGAGCAGCCCGACTTAAGTGCTGCATTGTAGGTGCGAAAATGATGGAAGGGTGAATGAAGGAAGGATGCTTTGTGACTTGAGTAGCCTGAGTTGAAGCTGCTGCGTTAAATATGCTGAAGTGCTGTGTTGAAACAAAAACCATGCAGAAGGGCTTGAATAAAATGCATGATACTATAGCAAAAACATACCGGATTATCTGTTAAGTTGCTAGACTGAAGTGCTTGCAGGTGTGGGCGAAGAAAACATGAAGAGTTGAAATGCATTAACATCACTTTAGCAAAAACTGCACTAAATATGGAGAGAGACTGTTAAAGCATAGCAATGCAAAATGTCATCAAAGGAGGGTTGTGATGTATTAAGCTGAGTCTGAGTTGTAACTGGAGTGAAAGGTCGTGAGTTGCAATATGAACAACAAATAATAGATGCGTCCGGATATTCTGAGTGCTGAGAATTGCAATGTTGGAATGTATTACATGATGAAATATGAACTGTATCAGAACTGAGGCTATAGTAATGGGTGCTGAATCGGACTATCCTCGGATCATTGAAGCGATGAGCTACGATCAGATAGACCACTCAAAAATGCACCATTTCTATAATAGTTCTGACATGTTTAATTGAAAATGACCAGTTATTGTACACCTTGCTTTCACTCACTAGTTGATTGCTTGATGTCCATCCCAATTTTAACTCTTTTATTGCAACAAATAGACCACCCAACAATGCATGTTGAAGTAATTTTTGTATTCCTCTATCATTTGCATCCAGATGACAGTCACGTATACAATCATACTCTTACTTTAAGAGTATATGTGCATAACATTCTATTTAATTATGTAGCTCTAATCGATTGCATATCTTTGTCTCATTTGCTACAAGTGAAAAAAAGAAGGAACTGGATATTGACTACTATTTGGGGTGTAGATGAACTGCTTTTTGGTATGTGATATGTAGTTGTTCTTAGCTAAACATAGACAAATTTTTGGAGTGTACTTAAAATATTTGTTTCTACTTTTTGGTATGTGTTGATAGCAATATTAACAACTAATAAACTATGTTTTTAAAAAATAAATAAGTTTCACAAAAATTAACCAAGTTTATAATAATATTGATGATGACGATAACAACAGCAATAATAATAATACCAATACTAATAAATTGCAAAATTCATTAAGTTTCATAAAAAATAACTAAGTTTTGAATAACAATAATAATGATAAAGTATTAACCAATTTAATTAAGTTTTATGAAATTTAACTAAATTATATAATATAATAATAATAATAATAATAATAAATTGAGTAAATTTAAAAAAATTAAAAAAATTTATAAAATTAACTAAGTTTATAATAAAAAGTTAATAATAACTATGATGTCCCCATGTAAAGCTATACAAAAACCTTGAGAATCCGTCATTAGTTTTCCTCATCCATTCGTGCAGGTTTTAATCATGGTAAGGTATTTTTCACCTTGTGTTTAAAGGTACATGTTTGATGTAATTGTTAACATATATTTTTACCTATATTTACCGAGCTTGCTTTTATTTCATGGTATTTCTAGGTTTTAATTGTTGCGAAGCTGTTAACTTCGCATCGGGTGATTGGTTTTCCACTTGGTTCAACGAAAGCTATGCACTTGCCAAAAATTGTCGCTACTTCCTAATGAACAACTCCTCTTTAAAGAAGCAACAAATCTTCATCAGAAAATGTCAAAATTTGATCCAAAATGAGCATGCACCTTCGATTTAAGAATTGATGACTCCAAAAGTGTATCAAAGTTTCATTCATCTAGCTAATGTGGTTTGAACACTATAGTCGATGTTTGTTTGGCAAGTCAAGAACATAAATTTGGTCTGTTATTTATCTCATGTTGCATGCAAGTTAGGGAGCGACCAATAAGTCTTCACCTTGGTATTAAAGGCCACCTTATATTCTATTTTCTTACATTTTTTGTAAACATAAATGTACCTCATGCACAGTTCTTGTTATTATTTCAGATTATGATACATTGAGCTGTAGATGTGGTTCTGCTATAACATCTACTTGAGGATTAACATCTTAGAAATGGAGGCGGTTTCACGTGAATTTGCAAAAGAAGATGTTATACTAGATGAGGTTAAAAAGCAAGCACAGGAATTCGACAATGATAGGTATTATCCCTATTGTGATATCAAATTTGAAGCAGCTTCTGAGTTCAATGAACATGCACAGAGTGATGAACATCCACTTATAATTGAATTACCTTCATCTTCAAGAGTATCCGAAAGTCATCTAGCCTATGTAACTGTTGCCTCGGTTTTAATGAGGCAATCACCCTCAGTTTTAACTGAGGATGTCAGCCTTATTTAACACTAAGCCTCAGTTAATACCGAGGTAAATGTTTGTTCTACAAAAGCAGATAATATAATTGCTAATTGAACTTCGATTTGTAACTTGAAAAGCATACTAGATTTTTTCATTCTATTGTAAAATCACTTGTACATAATATATATATATATATATATATATATATATATATATATATTATACCACTTTATTCTAAATATCAATAAAATGTAACTAATATTATATGTTATGTTGATCACATAGGTATTGCAAGTGTTTTGGGTGGATATAAAGAAATTGGTAAGTTGAAACACATACAAGAAGTTGGAAAAAACCATATATCCCTTGGCTACTTGGGGAATTGCTCTAGCCAGGTAAATGCAATGGGTACTTGTATTTGTATTTTCAATCTTCTTGTTATTGCATCCTTGGCATGTTCTCAAGTCACATCATAAATCTTATAAATTTGGTTAAGTTTCGAGTACCGAACTGTTTTAACAGTTCTATACCGAGTAGATAACCACCGAACTGAAGATGGATCGATAGTCTGCACTAAATCAAATTCTACTTTCTTCTCTCTTTGAACCATGGCTTTAGAAAGTACTATTGATTCGATCGGTACCAAACGAAATCTATTGATTATATCGTTACACATAGATTTCTAAATCTTTAAAACAGTGATTCCTACACCTTTTGTGGATCTAAAACCACTTCTGAGCTAGATATTTTCTAAGGAAAACTGAGTTGATTTGAGCCAAACGTGCCTATGAAACTCTCATATATGCACAATAACGATGACAGAAGTTCCGCTAATAAAACAACTGAACTGGACTTTTCCGACTACTGTTGATTGAACCAATTTTCTACATCTACAATATAGTTTTTATTTCAACATATAAATCTTGTTGTATTGTGTATTTCAACATTATACTTGAGATCTTTAAACAAAAAACAATAAACGATAATGAACATAAGCATACATTGGGATGAACTAAAATGGTTGTGTGTTGTATTTGTTGCATCCTTTTTACATCATCTGCATGTGCTAATCGTGTCTGTGAAATTCATTTAAACCCAATCAAATGGAAATACAATGTTGAAAAACATTATAGATCTCATTTCTAGTCTACAGCCCTTTCTATACCTCTGCAAAAGCCACATGTACTGGCCAATTTTCAGTTTTTGAGCGCATTGATTCCAGTTTTTGCGCCACTTGACAATGAAATCACAATATAATAAGAAAACTGAGGGATATCTTAAACGTGTGATTTTCAGACTATGGCTATTTGAGCACGTCTTTTCTTAGTTCACCTATCTAACGTTAAGCCAGGTAGCACATTGTCCTTTATAACACTCCAAAAGTTTGTCACAAGAACCACCAATAACCTGTAATTTTCATCACAGATTTATATAATTATTTTCAAATTGTTCTGAATTTTTAGGAAGTACTACCAATGACCGAAGACATGCATGAATAAAGGCTTTGAGCAGTTCAAGTTCTTAGTGATGCATTTGGTACTTGTAGACGTTAACTTTGAACTATGTTGTCTTTCATTATCATGAATATGTATTGAATTTGGTAACTCATGTATTGAACTTATTTTTTGTTAGTTGATACTTTATTTTGTTATCATGAATATGCGTTACATTTGCTGATTATTATATTTTTTCGTTCATACATTGTTCAAATTGTTATCTATTTAAAGAAGATTCATTTTGATTGTATTATTAAAATGTAATAGTGGGGTGCATCAAATATATAGTAAAATAAAAGCATAGCTCCTAAAAAGCGTTATAACTATATGACATAAGTGTTATAAAAAGATAATGCAATTTATGAGGTTACTGTCAAAGGCAGCAAATAGGCGTTATTGTATCTACACATTTTATAGTGGTATATATATGCTATAAATGGATGTAGAATATACTATAAAATCATGCTCTAAGATGGCGGTAATAGTGAGCTACCATCTTTATGTAACATAGCGGCTACTTTATGCTATGAAATCATGCTCTTTTATAGCGGTTTTTTGTGTGTTATAAATGTGCAATTCTTTTTTATAACATGTCGGTATACAACGTTTATCAAACCACTATTAGTTGTGTTTAATTGCGGCTATATGACTCTATAAAAGACAATTTTTCTTGTAGTGCAATCTAATAGCATTTCAATATGCTATATCGTGATCCTAGATCAAGTTCAATCGACCAGCAAATTAAATCAATTCAAGTAGATATAAATAAAATTAGTCTACATAAAATTATACTGGTAAATCAAAAAGGTGAGTTTAACTCACCAGAGTTTCAATTGTCGCTGAAACATTCAGTTTGGTCTATAGTCGAACCACGTTCGACCATAGCTCCAAATTCAGTTAGTTTCAAATGCAATTAATTCAGCACCATTGCATAAAGGACGATGACACGATTCCAACGCGACTGACGGCGTCTCAATCGGACCAAAATAAAATTCAAATCCTTCTTCCCTGTCTAACTCCCACTCTACCCTGCAGAAACCTCTCCCCACCATGACGGCCCCTTCCTCCACCTCTTCCTCTCTCATCCTTGCACGAAAACTCATGAAACAGCTGCCAATGAGCTTCTCCCCACGAAGGCAACCCATTCCACTCAAAATCGAAACACTCGACCCTCGCGACCTGTAGCACCAAAACCGCCATGCCTTTACAGTCGCGCCTCCCTCCCTTGAACCGAGCTTCGCCATTTCCAGCCTCCAAGTATCATTTTCTCCTCTAAATCCATATCCAAACTTTACATACCCAAACTCCACCATCTTTTGCCAAAAAACTAAACCCTAGTTCCACCTATGCCATCAACCACTGTCGAATACTCCTGCCGTGACTTCCATAACTCAACAACCGGAGAACATACCGAAAAAAGCTAAAGATGCCATTTTTACTATTATTATTTTCTTTTGTTTTTTTGATTTTTCTTTGAATTGATTTTGGATTTTGAAAGTATACGGCCATTTTATTATTTTTCATTGTGAAGTAAAATAAGAAACAAGAAAACATGTCGGCAGTTGTGTTGTACTAAATGTTTTGAGTTGAGCTATATATATACATACATACATATATATACATACACACATATATATATATATATATATATATATATATATTGTGTTACTATCAGTATTTCACGGCACTACATTCCGTTTGCGTACAGACTTGGAACGATAAAACAAAAATATGATCGCACTCAGAACAACAGCGTGATTCCAAAACAATAAAAATATACACTAGTTATTGAATTCTGTAAAATCCCAAAACACTATCGTTTGCCGATAAATCGTCAACGAACAATTTCAATAATTTCCAAATTAAAAATTATATGAAAATAAAATAAAATAAAATTAGAAATACATCAATAAAAATCAAATCGTAAAAATTAAAATTTAGTTCCCTGAATATTTATTCGAACCATTTTTTCTGTAAATAACTTACAAATTGAATTTACTGATATTATTTATCATTTAAAAGAAGTTAACAAGTCCATTTCATCCATAGAATTAATATTCAACTTAAAATCCAAACATTTAAATTATTATTCAAATAATTATTCACAACTCAAAAGTTTAAAACAAATCCTAAAATTAAATTTGACTTTAAAGCTTTTAAATTAATATTTTAATAATTGAAATTAATTAAATATTCAAAAATTAAATGACCAAAATCACGGGTTGTTACACTCTGCCCCCTTAAAGAATTTCATCCCCGAAATTGCCAAGGTAAGGAAAATGCCTCCAAACCAATTAACCTTTCAAAATAAATTAGTTGGAATAGGTTATTAATTTTTCTAAGTCTTAAAATTACCGAAAATTTTGGCAGCGTCTCCTTTGCGCGGCTCGATCGAAAAAAATATAAATCGCCACTACGGGCCTAAACCAATCAAAAAAAAAACAAAAGCCAAGTGGTCTCCCATATCTGGGGCATAAAATTATCAGTACAAATGACATTATAAACACGTACCTATTTGTCGAGCAAATAACTCAAGTCATAAAACTAAAGGCGTCAAACTAGTATTTGCTTCCATAAACCTGCATCTCATTTACGGATAGTATCCAAACATATAATTCATACTCATATAGTTTTGCATTTTCAAATGTCAAATATATAATTTATTAAAACCCATTCGATGTACATATATCATCCATACACAATATCAAATCTGATCGCTCAGTCGATCACACAATTCCACTTACGAACTAGCATCATCTACTTGACTTCCCTAGTGCGGACTTCGATCCGATTCCTTGATTAGAAACTGTCATTCTCCTTGCATAGCCATATACTGATAGATAATATTAGAATCAATCAAAAATCCATATCCAGTGTTCACTGTCGAGAATCTAGTGAAAAATCCTAATTCGGATCGATATAAATCATCTTGAAATTCTGTGCTCGAATCTGGATCAAACCGTTATGCGAATAAAATAATATATGTACAACTTACATATTTATTTCGATTATTTTTAGCTACACCAAATTCCTTTTATTCACCTTTACCTTTAGCTCTGATACCCTATGAATCCATAGTATGTTATTTCTCTGGTCTTGATTACACCCATAATATGTTTGGTTATATAATGTGTGCAAATAAAATTTAAATTTTATTTACCTTTACCAAATTCCTGGAGACTGTTTTATTATAATGTGTGCGTTTTCCAAAAATTTAAATTCTATTTACCTTTACCAAATTCCTTTTATTCGACATGCCTTACACTTGATAACACGTGGTTATAAAAATATTTTATATTATGTTGAATTATCTATTAAGTGGCTTATGAATTCAAGTCGAACAGTGGGACGCCACAAAATCGATCGGAATTTTTAAACACTTGTACCAGGTAAACCGACACAGTATTGTTTTGAAGTGGGTAAATGAAATATACCCAAACTATATTTTGATATGAAAGAAATAATTTTCTGAAACTATTATAGTATATTGGTGTGTTTGGTTGTTATTATTAAAGTCCAAACAAGATTATAAAATCGAAATGGTTATATATAGTCAAACAGAGATTGTATAAGGATGATTTATGCATATGAATTATAAACAAAAATGGATTCGAACCAAAATTTGGAGATTAAAATATCGGAAAGTTTGGCAAATATTTTTTGAAGTGTTGTGAAAATAAAAATGACATTATTTTGAAAGTATTTTTGGAATAAAAATTGTTTTAAATGGATTTTGGAAATGATAAAGCACTGAACTCACTTCAGTCGCTGGAAAATAATTTCGATGATGATCGCGACATCATCGGTGTTCATTTTCGAGTTCTAAGTGACGGATTGCTACTGTAATAATTTGATATAGATATTTTTGTTTGGAAACAAGGGTTGTTTTGAAAATTCCGAAGGGAATTTGTTTTGGATAAAACCAAGTTGATTTTGAAAATTCCAAAGGAATGGTTTGTTAAACCAAAAGAGTTATATATATATATATATGATTTCAAAATGATTTGAAATAAATGTCGGGTGCTTGAATTCTGGAGTTCTAATCTAAATGTGGAAAGAAACATCAGGGAATAAGTTTTGAACTTATAATTTGAAATTGATGAAGATAAGAAAAAAAGATGTGAAATTTTGAATTTGAAATTGAGTTTTAACTTAAGTAAGATAAAATGAATAACATGAATGGAGATTTAACTTAAGATAAGTTAAATAAAAAGCGATTTGGATTTGAAATGATACTAAATTGAAGTGAATACAAAATTTGAGTTGAAAAATGATTTTGTTTTTTAATTTTACTATAAGTTATAAATTTTAAATGGGATTAACTCAAGTCGAGTTAAATTAAGTAATTTCTGGGGTGGAAATCCGAATTCGAATCACATAATAGAATTGGATTTGATTTGCAATAAAGTGAATGTGAACTCGAGCATTAAAAAAATTGGACTTAAGTAAAATTAAATGGAATGGGATTTGATTGCAATGAAAATGAACTTAAGAATATAGTCAAAGTGTTTATATAATAACAAATTAACTTAAGTTAATATAAATATTTGAATGGAAACTTGACTCAAGTAAATTCATGGGATGGGCCGTTAAGTGGAATGGAATTCAAGTAAAGATAAATAAAGTGATTTTTGGAAATGAAACTTAACTTAGTTAAGTAATTTCAAAGCAAACTAATTAAAGAATAAATTAGTGAATTAAATGTTTAAAATGAGAATTCGGTTACAAATGAAATTCGACTTAAATGTAAGCGAATTAAATATATTTTGAAATATTGTCGAATAAAATAGAAATGGATTGAAATGGTGATAACTCAAGTTATAAATGAATTCAATTTAAGTGTAAATAAATTGAAATGGTTGGGAATATTGTTGATAAGGATGAAATTCAACTTAAGTAACTAATTTATGAAGTGATTCATAAATAAATTGGCATGGATTGGATTGTTGTTGAATATAAAATAAAGTGAATAAGATTTTGTGAATAAATTGGTTTAGAATCCCAGTAAATTAGTTTGTGAATCATTCGAATTGAAAGAGATGGTATATAAATTGATTGAAAGTAAATAATCGAATGGAAGATTATGACTTGAATCCAAGTGAGTTGTGTGCGAACCAATTAAAATTTGAATGTGTATGGATCACATAAGAAGTAAATAATTTGATGTTGGAACCTTGTATTTTCATGTACATTCTAATATACATGTCGTGACGGTTTTTTTATAAAATAGTTTATACATTCATGTATAACATGTTTGGTTTTGTGCAAATGAAGTATTTAACTAGTTAAATAAATGAAATGTTATTAAATGTCATGTTTTTGGAACTTACATGTTTTAATTGAGTTATTACAGGTACAAGAAGACCATTTAGCTTGATTTGGTTGTGCAATTGCATATAAATTAAGCGAACTCGCTTAATAACGCTAAAATAAGGCACACTTACAAATTAAGCAGGCCAAAAAAATAAAAATATTGATATATACTGCGTTTTCTGACTTGAGAGTCGATGTATATATTTTTAACATATTTGTGATATTGCAAAAGGCTCTCCATACAAAGGAGACTCTGCCAATAATTTTCGGGAATTTAGGATGTTAGAAA
This sequence comes from Allium fistulosum, assembly GCA_030737815.1. NCBI lineage: Eukaryota > Viridiplantae > Streptophyta > Magnoliopsida > Asparagales > Amaryllidaceae > Allium > Allium fistulosum. The sequence continues at coordinate 700,410,114 of CM060904.1, forward strand.
AAAAATTGTTTACTAAAAAGTTGATTTTTAAATTGTAATTGAAATATAGGGTTTTGAATTAGAAATGGAAACTAATTGTTTTGGTTGAAACTAAAAGATTCAAAAAAGTGAAATGTTGAGTTTTAACTAAGTGGGTTTTGAAAGTTAATGGGTTTGGAGCATTTTTTTTCTGCAATTTCGGGGACGAAATTCTTTTAAGAGGGAAGGAATGTAATGACCCGGATTTTCTGTCGTTTGGTTTTGAACATTTAAATGGTTTTAAATGTTGGATTTGGAATATAAATTGATTTTGAGTATGAAGATTTTGATTTAAATTGTAGAATGAAATTTAAGTTTCAAATATAGCGATTATCGTAATATGGAAATAGTGCAAATAATTGAAATTTGAGTTGGATATGAATCGAAACGATTTCTAATATGAATGTAAATTCTATTTGAATAGAATTGAGTAAGTAAGTTTTCAAAACTGGAATTTTAAGTGATTTCATCAATTTTTTAAATCGTCGATTAAATTGACGCGTTAAAACAGTGATACGGGGCACAGTCTTGAAATTCGACGAAACCAGTTCCATTGGATCCGTAATAGTGTATTATTATCAGATTTCAAATTTCGTAGCGTTTGGAGTTACCGTTTGGTCGTGCGAGCTGAAAAACACACAGAATTAATTTAATTAAAAATGGTCGATCCAAAAGGCTATCTTCCATATACGATCGAATTGGGGCTCAAAACTTGCTCCATTGCATTCGGAATAGGGTTATAACATTAGGAATACCAGGCGGCGTGCTTCGATTGGGATCCGAAATTTATAGCTAGATATTTTGGAATTTTAAATTATATATATGTATGTGTATATATATATATATATATATATATATGATTTTTACCACAACCTCCATTCTTTCATTTCAGCCGACCTATCTTATGCAAGCCTACACCCTACACGCTGACTTTCATCTTTTCCCTCTCTTCTTATTTAAAACATAGCTTATAGTGAGTAGAAAGAAGAAAAATTCAAACTTCAAAAAAAAAATTTCTCAACAATTACTCAACGGAAAAATCTAAAACACATTTTAAAATTCAAGTTTCGAGTAGAGCTTCCTTCTGATATGCTCGATTGGAGGTGTGGCTCATGTTGTTGGGTTTTGACTCTGAACTGGCGTGAGGGATGAGAGCTAGGGCGAAATGGAGGGAGAGTTTGGCGAATTGGACGTTGGATTTGGTTTCGTGGGAGGAAGGCGCATAGGTGATCAAAAATTGGTGGACTCCGGTTGCGTTTGGATCATCGCGACCTCGGTACAATCGAGCAGGGGGGAAGGGGTCGCATTTTTCTATGATGAGGTGGAGTCGATGATTTTGGTATGGGAAGGTGGAGATATGAAAGAGTAGTTCAATGGAATCGTCGGATTTGGATTTTGTCAAGTGGTTTGCCGTATCATTAGTTATGCGTGCACGGTTGAGGGAGGGAAGTATCAACGTGCATTTGGGAAGAAGAAGAAAGGTTGGAGAGGAGTTTATAAAGGGTAATTATATGTTAATTATGTGTAATTAGTTAATATAATATTATTTAAATTATTGAATCATATAAAATGTATATCATCCTCATACAAGGTCCGATTGGGATGAAACAAGCGGTGTCGTAACCGTATCAACGAGTGCTACACAACAAAATAGGTTTGGAATTTTTTGCAGTCAGCTGGAATTTTAGATTAAATCGAACTTTGTTCGATTTGATTCAAAATCTGGTTGTTTGGCAAATTAAAAATAAAGGTGATTAATTCTCACTCGATATGGATAACTGGTTTTAATTTATATTGTTAAAAATTAATTATTGGTTGATTGGATGAATTTATAAATTATTATCAGTTGGATGTTATATTATATATAGTAGTATATATATTAGTATTTGGGTATATTCCGTCCGATTGAAGCGGATGAGACACTATGCGCCCCACATAATAGGGGATGACCCTTTTTATTTCGATATCCCGCCTCGAAGTAGGATTATTATTTTATGATATATAACATATGTGGTTGCAGGGAGACAGGTTAGAGGGATCCAACTGGATTCCTTAAAATGTTTGTTTTAATTTCATATATGGTGATATATGATGTGTTAGAATAATCTGTTATAGATTATGCTATGATTTGATTTATTGGATGCTACTGTAGCACTGGCCTTAATTTTAGTATTTTAAATACCATAAATGTTATTTTTGAATTTGAAAAGAAATTTAAAGACGATTTGGAAGTGAAATATTTATATTGAATTTTGGATTAATTAAAAAGGAATTGATTTGGATAAAACAAATGATTTGATTTTAAATTTGTACTTAACTATTCCATGAAATATTTTAAATAAAAGATTTTTAAATAATGTATATAAAAGATTTTTAAACAATAAATCTTAAGTGAAATTTGTTTAAATGTAAAAAGATTTTAAAAATCGATATTTCAATAGATTGGGAGAATAAGGGAAATTTATAAAGGAATATATTTATAAATGGAGTTGCTTAATATGAATCTGTTATTAACAGAAAAAATTGGGAACAAGTTTATGGATTTATAAACAATGTTTATAAATAAGTGGGACGATTATCATTTGATAAATTGGAAATATAAATTCACAGTGTGAACTTAAAATGAGATATGGAAATCGGTTTAGAAAGAAATAGTAAATTCTATTTTAGAATTTGGGAAATAGGTATGAAATTGGAAATGTAAATCGATTTGTGATAAATCGAGAGAGATTTATAAGTATAAAAATAGGAATGTTGAATTTTAAGAAAGTTTTTTCACAAGAAGTTAAGGATTGTTTTTAGAAAAGGATTTTTATTTATTAAACTATGTAGTATTAAAAACTATTAATTGGATTAAAATATTTCAGAAGTTAGTTATTTAAATATTTAAATTTGTTGAAATGAGTTCTAAGTTTATAAACAAGTTTTGTAAATCGATTAGAAATTTTATAAATGAATTGGAATTAGTTATTGACGTTTATTTTTAAAGTGCTTTGATATTATGAATATTTAACCATGTTTTTGAAATTTATTATTTTATATATATAGTTTAAAAGTAAGTGATTGCAATTTATTCATAAATGCTCTCAAGATTTGTGAACCAGGTTTTATTTAATGGATGTGATTTTATAAGAGAAAATCTTATAATGGAATTCGGGAACTTAAGAAATTTGAGAAAGGGAAATTTCCAAATTGTTTAGATACAGGAACTCCGAAAATGAATCTGAATTCATTAAAGGAGTTATAAATTGTTAGTTGAATTATAAATAAGTAATTGATAATTTTTGGAAATTGTAAAGGGAATTAATAAAAATTCTGGAGATTTATGTGATAAGTACAGAATATTTCCTAAGTATGGATATTAGAAATGGTTTTGGAAAAAAAGACTTATAATATTTTCCTAAGTATTGGAATTAAAGGTTTTGGAGATATTTTAGCGATGAAATGATTTATATAGAAATATTTTTTTCTAAGTAACGAATTATAAGTTGGATTTGGAAATATTTCTAAGTGTTGATATGGGTTGAAATATCCTGTTATGGATATAAGTATTCAAAATTGTTTTCATATATTGAAATATTGAAAGAGATTTGAATATATATCTTTGTAAAGATATTTTGAAATAAATGTTTTGGAAGATTTATAATATGGCTTAGTGACTGCTTATGTGTGTAATTTGATTAAAATCTCGGTCTGACCCGAGCATTATAATAAAATAACACCTGAGTCATTATATGATCAGAGAAATTAATTTGGAATAACATTATTCGACAAAATTTTAAGATATATCTAACTTGCTACACATAAGTCGAATTCCATTTATAACTCAAGCTCCACATTCAATTTCAACACACAATTCATTTTACTTAACCAAGTAGAGTCTCATTTCTATATTCAATTAACTAATTAATTTGTCTAATTAGTTCACTTCCATTTCATAATTCAAAATCTGATTTTTATTTCAAAAATCACTTCAATTGGGTTAGCTTAAGTTCACTTGATTTTATAATTCAAAATCAGATTTCCATTTCTTCACCAAAGTATCAAACCATTTTTATTTTGGTCTTACCATTCCACCTTTTCAATTTATAAGTAACGCAACTTATTTTTCACATTTTCATAAATTCTTTACTTGAGTTAATTCCATTTCAAAATTTATAACTTATAGTTATGTATCTATTTTACAACTCAAATTTTATATTCAATTCAATTTAATATGGTTTCAAATCCAATCCAATTTTATTTAACTTATCTTAAGTTAAATTATAATCCATACAATTTCCTTTTACAAATTCAATTTATTTAACTTGCATAAGTTAAATTTTTGGAAAACGCACACATTATAATAAAATCCACTATGGTATCCAGTGTGTTTGGTTGTTAAATTCCTTTTATATTATTCATAACATCCTAACCTGAAACTGTAATGCTCAAACCGACCCGAGCATTATAATAAAATAACATCCGAATCAGTCTGGAAAACCAGCGTGAGAAAACACACTCAATTTGAATTTAATTATTTCCAAAAATCCTTTTTTAAAAACAAAGGTATCTTGTAAGACCACAACACACATAAATACGATGGATTTTTACCTTACGATAACCAAAACCTTTTATATCAAAATCATCTGATATTATAGTTGTGTCTATAGAAAATAAACTATAAAATAGCTGAAATGCTTGCATCTCACATTTCATCATATTTGGTATACAACTAAAACCGTACAGCGCTTATTGGAGAATTGTTATGACCCGTATTTTTAACGCTTTAAAAATACTAAATTAAATAAAATCTTAATTAAAATCCGATAGAAATAAAATTTTACGATTTATTAAATGGAAATCTCCTTGTATATAAGTTACAAATCCAAAACCAAATTCGTAGACGACCAATTTCGATAAGACCGATAATGTAATACATATTAAAAACGGAATGTAATAGTATGAAATAGTTGTAAACAAATAGCAGAAAACAAAATAATAATTTTAACGTAAGAAACGTGCATTTTGCGTTAAATGTAATTTTCGTTAAATAAAAATAAACAATAAAATTTCGCAACAAAAATTCGATATTTAAAATGCGTCTAGTTAAACATAGCAACTGGCAAGTTTTCATCCGAAAATATGAAAGTTTATTTTGTGCGTAAATTTACTTCAATTAAATCAGTTAAAAAGCGATGAAAATAAAATGTTTTCGGAACCTAAATATTTTTACATAGAAAAATTCTAAACCATCTTCTAAGCAAAACGTCATTTTTGTATTTCAAAATTCGGAATTCTTTAGCTTCGTCGATCTTATTCTTCTGCGTTTTTCTGGCATTTTCCGTAGTAGAAAATTCAAAATTTTATAATTAAATCGTACACCCGATATTTGTATACCGTTTTTATCGTCTCGACGTGCTGATCTCCATGGTATATTCATTTGCTTGTTTCGACGCGACGGTATATGTAAACGTCGGCAACTGTACCGGTGCCAGCTTTATAATCTTTTGGTTCTGACCTTTTGTTTTCCAACGTGTATTGTCAATAGCCACATTTTGCCGACCATTCCCGCGTCTAACTCCCTGATTTCTACCATTTAATATTCTCATCGGGAATCTAGAGAGTATGTTACATTCATTTCAAAATTTTGCTTGCTTCATTTCCCAAAATACGTTCAAACACTGCTCTGACCAATTCATTTACTTCATATATGAGAAAATATATAAAATATGTTGCTGATTGCCATTTCCTATTCTCCCATACGCAACTCCACCTTGCCTCCTTCTTTCTCCTTCACGCCTTCCTCCACCACATGCCGCTTAGCCTTGTTCCTCCACAAGCTTTTGCGCACGTCACTAAGCTTCGGCTCTGCCACCACCCTCTAGCCCCGCAACCTCCGCTGCTCGCCCTTCCATGCCGCAACCCGAAGCTCTCCTCTCCTCCATCTCGAAACTCCGGCCTAACTTCCATGTCAGTTCCTCAACCCAAGTTCCATCGCCTCAACCCTCCGGCCTGACGCAAGCACTCACACTCGAAGCCGAATCCATGCATGTCCAACCACCGTTCGCCGCAACCCATTCCCTTCCGCACGCCATAACTCCAAGACCCAAAACCCGGACCCGCCACCAATTGGATCACGCACCTTCTCGCCCACGTCAGCAACCATCACGTGCTCCGCCTCCACAGCCAGCAGCGCCGAAGACACCAGCTCCTAGCCTCGCATGGTCTTTCTCCCTCCGCCGAGACTCTAGCTTGACATTCCTTCCTCTTATTGCGTAAGTTTGTGTACATATATTTTCACTTTATAAATTACTACTAGATAAGTACATATAATATTTATTTTAAAATGATATATTGGTCATTACTTGTTGTAATATATAGTTGTTTACAGTTGGATGGTTTAGCGTACGTGTTGGAAACTTATGTATCATTTTACATTTTTTTAAGTGGGTTTTAACAGAAATTGTGGATATAAGAATATTTAGTCTATACAGATATTTCGCTTGCAGCTTAATATTATTGTATGTTATCTTTTACTGTTTTAATGTATATATAAATAAGAATTGTTTGATATATTGTATATCAAGTTATAAGGCTTTGTTTTAAAAGTAATTGCTGTGAAGAATATATATATATAATAGTTTTAAAAGTATTGTTTGTGTTGCATCTAGTTATAAAACTTACAGTATATGTATGAAAGGCTTTTGTATGTCAGTATTTGTTATTAAGGCAGTAAGATAATATAGATGTTTAAATTAAATTTGATTTTTATTGTGTACATATATGTAGACTTTGATATATATATATATATATATATAGTTTATATTTATAAGCTATAAGTGCAGGTTAGTCAGTCGTATATTCTTACATATAGTTGAATCGGCATAGTAGCCTGCTAATGTACTTTATTAATCTATTTTATAATGTATGTTTAGGTCGGCTGGTATGCTAAAATGTACTTCTACATGAGGTTTATGAACAAGTTGCATATAGGTTACTATACGTTATTCATATATTGTTTATATTTTTCGGTTATAATATACAGTGTTATATGCATACTAAACTATAACATTTTATTTTGTATTATATTTTATTTTACTGTACACATATGTAATTGTTAAACTCATAGATATTAGCTAATATATATATCTTTGTGCTGTGTACAATAGTATTATATGTTATGTATTCGCATGTCAGTAATACATTTGTCAAACTATGATATTTAGGTAAGTTGCACGCGTTATTATATATATATATGGATTTTATGAAATGCGGATATTTTGGAATGATAAAATATATGTTGCGTTTGTATTTTGATATATGGGTGTTTTAAAATAATATATAGATATGTCGGTTTTAATATATGCATTTCTATTTAAACAATGATTGAGATATATGTATCTAATTTTATCTGTGTTTGAATTAAATATCGATTTGAAAATAAACGTTTTAAAAATTGATTTTTGAAACATTTATATATATATTCTATGTGTTTAAATTTGGAATATGGTTATATATATATATGTCCACTGATACCATTTACTTTCATCGATCCTGTTCTGATTTGATTTCAGAAATTCAGATTTAACAGCTTTGCTCGTCGATTCGTGCCAATCTAGTTTATTTCAGAAGTCGTGCTTGCGATTCGTGACTCGACTTCGTTGTCTATTCATCTCTCTAGCCTCGAAAGGTGAGAAATCACTCACGATTAATGTTCTTTTATTTATTAAATTTTATTTCAATTGAAACGATAATTGAAATATGCTGCTGTTAGTTATTTACACTGTTATATATGTTATTACCTGTATCAGTTCACCTGTGACATCTAACACCCTTATTTGTTATTTATACAATGATAATCCAGTTTGGTTGATAAATGATTGATTGTTGATGTTTGACATTGGATGTTAAATTGTTAATGTTGAAGTGATAGATAATATGTAATTAAATTTGATGTAGGATAGTTAGATTTGATATATGTGTTAAATTTGATTAAATGACATTTGTATAATATGACCCCTTTAACTGTTAAATTTATTGACACGTAGGATTTGTTTAAATTACACCTTGAACCACTGAATGTATGTTGTTAAATTGATGATGTATGAAATTGTAAATAGATGACAAGTGAAAAACCGTAATGTAATAATCTCTAATCTACATGAAATGATAGTGTAGATTCTATAAATGATTATATTAATTTGTACAAATAACAATGCGAATTAATACGATTATTTCAGGATTACCTGAATTGATTTTGGATTGTTATTGCTTGTTTATTTACTTTGACACCATCCATGTTATCACACTGCAAGTTCCCTTTGTTATGCTTTGATTTGTGAACTGAATTGGAATCGGGTTGAAATGATAGATACCCAAATAACTTTGACTTAGGATAGAAAATTAAATTAAAACCAGTTGGTCAACGTTTTGATTTAAATAAAATAAAGATTTTATTTGAATAAATAATACGGTTTTGAAATGAAGCTGGAATTTGAATTTTAAAGAAAGGAAAATGTTAATATTTAATAATTCGAAATAAAATATTAACATAGTAGTTGTTGAAAGAATGTTATTTTAAAATTAATTGTTTAATAATTAAATTTGGAATTATTAATAATCAAGTTTTGAAATTTGTTAATAATTAAGTTTTGAAATTATTTGATAATTGAATGAGATTTAATTATTTAATAATTAAATAAAATTGAATTCTTTATTAAGTGAAATTGAACTTCTTGAATAAGTGAAAGTAAGTTTCTTTATTAATTGAGTTTCGAAATCGTAACTAAGTAAATAAATCAGTGAAATTGAATTTCTTTAATAAGAAATAAAAATGTGATTTATTGAAACAAATGTAAGACTTGTAATTTAAAGAATTTGATTTGATGAAATTAACTTAATTAAATTTGTAAGCTTTGATATAATGGGGTTGAACTTAAGTAATTGATTAAATGAATTGGAAATTTAATAGAAATTGTTTTGAATGATAAATTAACTTAACGAATATTGAATGTAATCGATCAATGAATTTAAATTGATTTGAACGTTAAATTAAATTAGTTTAAATGATTTTGGAATGAAATTTATTTATGAACTTGGAACAATATGTGAATTGATTTAAGTAAAAGCTGAAACCGAATTATAAGATTTTGAAATGAATATGGAAGTTTTGAAACGTAAATTATGGAAATTGTTTTAGAAAGACAAATGAAATGTTGATTTATGAATTCTAATTGAAATTGAAATTGATTTGGTTTTTGAAATTTATTAAACGACCAATCGGTGTAATAATCATGAAAGTTATTAAAGAAACCGGAATCGGTTAGAGGCATACTCACTGTCTAAACCGAAAACCACTTTAATAACTATACGCGAAGTGTGATCCAGAATGAAGTGGTTGGAATGATGTACGTGATGACTGAAGAAAGAGAATGATAATGGATAGCCTTGACACTTGTGTCAAATTGGAAATGACTAAAACAGGAGCCGTGTCGGGCCAAATGGGGGGTTAGCTACCTCGAGCGAACACACTTCTTCGAAAACTACTCATTACTTGTTGTCGATTGGTGCACCCTTGATTTGGGCGTGTTGTTTCGCGGTGTTGCGATCGCTGCGGCGATGCGTTCTCACCAGTCCGGATCAGGCAAACAGTAGTCTCACTACCTTGGGTATTGCCTCATGTGCCTTGTCATACTTGTATCCCTATATACACGACCACTACGATTTGTTTTGCGTTATACCTATGGAGTACTCCCTGATATCCCACTAGTTTACGGTGGAGTTTACAGTGCTGCATAGACTATAACGTTTATATAAAATGTGTTAAGGGGGATAATGGTAACGCCTTAACACTATTTTGATATTTTATATTACTGATAGGCATTATCTACTTATCATACACTACTACATAGTAGATAGTTTAACGGATCCTTAAAGGATGGTTATTCCAAACATCATTTGAGTTACTTGTATTTCAATTGCTATTTCACTTGAGTTGGATTTATTGATATAAGAATGTTAATCCTGACTCGAGTGTTTTGTGTTTTGCTTTATGCTCGGGTCAGACTGAGTGTACCAGTATTCAAGACTCACCTTGGGAGTTGGAGCTTCGCTTGGAGATCCAGCTATCTATCCAGTTTCAGATATCCAGTTGATTATAGTGATGTATTCTGATATTGTATTTGATTATTGTATTCGAGACATCTGTTGTACCTTATTTAACTCTGATATGTATATAGTAGCTTCATGAACTACTATCTTTTGTTTCCGCTGCATTTATTACTCTGTGTCTGTGATCTGTGATTATTTATTTATTGTATATGCTCAGTTTTGCCAAATTAAATTAACAATTCGGTATTTTGAATTATTCAAGTTCGACATGTGCAGATGCGAATAGTCCAAAATAGCGGGTCGTTACAAGAATGAATTCCATATAATGATTGGGCACTGGGGTACCACCTATCACAGTACACCTCTATAAAAATGTACCGAGATCGTACCTATCGATCCCTGCCAACACAAGATCGGCCTACCCCTCATTGGATAGTACTGAATATGTCATTACCCCAGTTGTTCCCAACCATTTTACTTAGATCTCATGCAAAACCAATCCATAAACATATAGATGTAGGGTATCTAGAAAGGTGACAACATACCCTAATGGGTGCAACTCACATAGCCCTGCTGCATCTCCCCTGATTTTCAGTCATTCCCGGTTAATGAGGCTTGAGGCTACGTATTACCTTAGATTTAGCATTCATATACTTGGAATGCTAACACCGCCTTCCAAGCAACAATGCAATGATATAATTCATCCATACAAGTTGTTCTGGGTCTGAACAAACCGAATCTCCAAAATCACCATCTTCATTATCTTCACGGTATCACAACTCGCAATGCTTAAATCAGATCGAAGTGGTTTTCGGATAATTAAATCTGATCTCGGTCTCGTCGAAACGATCAACGAAATTGGCCCGATTTGATAGTTGGTTATTTAACTATCAATTTACACACATAAACAGTCACTAGGCCATATTATAAATCTTTCAAAACATTTATTTCAAATATCCTGACAAAGATATATATTCAAATCTCTTTCAGTATTTCACTGTTTGAAAACAATTTCAATTTTTTATATCCATAACATAATATTTCCAAACCATATCACCACTTAGAAATATTTCCAATTTCAAATTATAGCCTATTACTTAGAAAAATATTTCTATAAAAATCATTTCGTAGTTAAAATATTTTCAAAACCATTCATTTCAATACTTAGGAAATATTATATGTATATTTCCCAAATCATTTCTAATATCAATACAGGAAATATTTCATAACTTATCTCATATATCTTCGAAATTTTTATTAATTCCTTTTACAATTTCCAAAAAACTCGATTAAACTTATTCACAAATGGTAATACGCCTGGATATAGTATATGGCTATGCAAGGAGAATGACAGTTTTCAATCAAGGAACCAGATCTAAGTCCGCACTAGGGAGTTATGTGAGCGATACTAGTTTGAAAGTGAAATGGTGTGATCGAGTGAGTGATCAGATTTGATATTGCGTACAGATGATATATGTACATCGTACGGTTTTAGTAAAGCAAATGTTGAAAATTGAAAATGCAGAATAATATGATTTGGAATTATAGGTTTGGATATCACTGGTACACACGTGCAGGTATATAAAGGCAAGAGCTACTTTGATGCCTTTGATATCATAAGAAAAATTAGGTTGTCCAACAAAAAGGTACATGTTTAAATTGTTGTTTGAATTTGATGGTTTTATGATTGAGCCACTTGGCTTTTGTTTTCTTTTATTGGTTTGGGCCCATAGTGGCGATTTGTAGTTGTTTTGATCGAGCCGCGCAAGGGAGACGCTGGCAAAATATTTAAAAAATATAAAGAGTTAGAAATTTAGAAGAAATTTTTGATAACTAGAATCTGATTTTGAATTATAACTTGAAATGATTGAGTGAATAATATTAGTTGGAACACATGGATGAAATTTATGACTTAAGGAAAGGTTGATAATGAGGTTTCAACAAATTTATTTTGGGAAGTTAAAGGCTTAGATGGATTTGGGAAGTTATTTCAACTAATTTGTTTTAGAAAAAGAATGGGTTTGGGCATTTTCCCTACCTTGGCAATTTTGAGGACGAAATTCTTTTAAAGGAGGAAGAATGTAACGACCCAGAATTTTAGTAATTTGAAATTGGAATATTTAATTGATTTTAAATATTTAAAAGTTAGTTTTATAGATTTAATAACTTGAATTTCAAATATAATGATTTGTTGGGTAATTTAATTGTTGAATTTAATAATTGAAAATTGTTTAAATAATTTAAATCTTGGATTTTATTTGGATAAAAATGAGTTAAAGGCTTATTTAATTTCTATTACTAAGAATGAAGATAATAAAATTTTAAATTTGATTTGAAAGTGATTTAGCTAATTTTCAAAATAACTCGTTTTAATTAACATATAAAAATAGCCTTCCGGGGCACAGTCTCGGATTTCGACGAAACCAATGTCATTAGGTCCGTAATAATGAATTATATTACGTTGTCAAATTTCGTAGCGATCAGATGCACCGTTTGGTCGTATGGGATAGAAACGCATTGAAATTAATATTGAAGATTGAATATAATAATTGGGTTCAAAAAGCTATCTTCTACATACAATTGAATTAGGGCTCGAGACTAGTTCCATTGCATTTGGAATAGCGTTATAACATTTGGAACGCCAGGTGGCACGCCTCGATCAAGGTTTGGAATAAAATATCTAGATATTTTGGAATTTTAAATATATATATATATATATATATCATCTTCATTCACATCAGCCGTTGTTCCTTCACATCTCAGCCACTCTTCCCCTGAAATGAGCCACCTTATCTTTCCCCCCTTATTTAATATGCGGCTAACAGAGGCTTCTTCTAAAAAAATGTTGAATTCAAAAATCAGTTTCTCGAAATCTGCTCAATAAAAAGATATGAAACAAGATTTAAAAATCATGGTTTGGCGAGAGCTTCAATCTGAGATGCTTTTGGATAGGTGCAGCGATAGTTGGTGGAGCTCAACAATAGAGGCAGTTGGGTTTTTCAACTAGGGTTGGCGATTTGTCGGAGCACGATCGATGGGAGGATAAACGAAGCCTTGTTTTGAATTCGTGATGGAAAGTAGCACCTCAGGTTGAAGTTTGGAAGGCCGAGTCGCTTTGGTGGAGATCGCGTCACTGTACTACAGTGGTGGCGATGTAGGAGGTCGCGTTTCGTCTGGGAGGTCGAGGCAAACCGGAGTGGTGTTACGGAGGCGCAGTTTTCAATGGGAAGGAGGTTGGCGGTGTCGATTTGAACCATAAATAAAATTTTTGAATTTTTGAACCATGCACCATAAATAATATTTCGCCCTTGAACCATGCACCATAAATAATATTTCGCCCTTGAACCATGCACCATAAATAATATTTTTGAACATAAAAAGGGAAATTCAAAGGCGATTTTGGAAATGAAGGTATTTATATTAATTTTGGGATTATTAAAAAAAGAATTGATTTGGATAAAATAAATATTTGGATTTTGGAAATTTATTTAGCTATTTCATAAAATGGTTTCAAATAGAGAATTTTAAATTAAGGATTTTTAAACAATGGATTTTAAATAAGATTCTAAAAAATATGAAATGGAAATCGAAATTGAGATTTGAATGGTTTTGGAATATAGTTTGGATTACTTAAGAAATAGATTTATAAATGGAATTTTAATTAGAAATCGATTTATAAATGGATTTTAGTGATACGAACCTGTTATAAACTGGAAATGAGATTATGAAATTTATAAACAATGTTTATAAATAAAGTGAAATGATTATCATTTGATAAATTGGAAATATAAATTCACAGTGAGAATTTATAATGAGATATGGTTATGGGTTTAGAAAGAAATAGTGGATTCTATATTGGAATTTGGATAAGGGTTATGAAATTGGAAACGTAAATCGATTTGTGATGAATCGAGAGAGATTTATAAATATAAAATTGGTTATATTGGAATTTTAAAAATATATTTTTATTAAGAAGTGAAGTTTGTTTTTAAAAAGGATTTTTATTTATTAAACTATGTAGTTTGAAAACTGTTATCTGTATTTAAATATTTTGGGAAGTTGGTTTTTTCAAATATTTAATATTAGTGGAAAAGAATTTTAATTTTTATAATCAGCTTTGTAAATCGATTAGTTTTATATAAAAATGAAGTGGAAATGAGTCATCGTTGATTATTTGAAAGAGCTTTGATATTTTAAATAATTACTTTAACGTGTTTTAAAAATAAATTATTATTCTTTAAAAATACTTATTATTTTACATAGAATTTAAAAGTAAGCAATTGGAATTTATTTATAAATACTCTCGAGATCGTAAACCGGATTTTATTAAATGTATGCAATTTTATAAGAGAAATCATATAATGGGATTTCTGGAAACTTAAGAAATTTCCAAAATAGTTAGACTTAGAAAACTTCAGAAATGACTTGAATTCATAAAAGAAGTTATAAATTGAACTTGGAGATATTTCTAAGTACTGATACGGTTTGAAATATCCTGTTGTGGATATAAATATTCGAAATTATTTTCAAATAATGAAATATTGAAAGAGATTTGAATATATATCTTTGTAGAGATATTTCAAAATAAACGTTTGAAAGATTTATAATATGGGCCTAGTGACTGCTTATGTGTGTAATTTGATAGTTAAATAATTGACTATTAAATCTGGCCAAATTCGTTGATCATTTCAAAGAGATCGGGATCTGATTTGATTATCCGAAACCCACTTCGATCCGATTTGAGCGTTACGAATTATGACATCCTAAGAATAATAAAGGCAGTGATCATTGAAGAGATTGGTTTGTTCAGACCCAGAACAACTTGTATGGATAAATGTTATCGTTGCATTGTTGCCGGGAAGGCAGTGTTAGCATTCCAAGTGGGATTGCTATTCAAAAAGGTAAACGTAACCTCAAGCCTCATCAACCGGGAATGACTGAAAATCAGGGGAGATGCAACAAGGCTAAGTGGGTCGCACCCATTAGGGTATGCTATCACCTTTCTAGATACCCTACATTTACATATTTATGGATTGGTTGTGCATGAGATCTCAGTAAAAAGGTTGGGAACAACCGGGATGATGACATATTCGGTACTATCCAGTAAGAGGTGGGTCGGTCTTGTGTTGGCAGGGATCGATAGGTTCGATTTTGGTACATTATTCTAGAGATATATTGTGGTGGGCCGTACCCCAGTGTCCAACCATTATATGGAACCCATTCTCCAATAAGCGCCGTACGGTTTTGATTGTGCCCAACTATGTTGAAATGTGAGATGCAAGCATTTCAGCTATTTTCATATTTTACTTTGAACCCTTAGACATTATTATAATATCACTGGATTTTCTATAAAAGTGTTTTGGTTATCGTAAGGTTAAAACCCATCGTGTTTATGTGTAGCGTGGTCTTACGAGATACCTTTTAATTCAAAAGCTTTATATAACTTTAAATCCAGTTGGGTGTGTTTTCTCACGCTGGTTTTCCAGACTGACTCGGGTGTTATTTTATTATAATGCTCAGGTCAGACCGAGTATATTACAGTTTAGTTTGGATGCTTGGAGCTACAAGAGACGAGTTGGAGGTCCAGAGACGTATTCACGTAGACGATTACTTTTCCACTATATTCATTGGTGTGTTATCAGCAATTGTGAGGATAGACTGTTATAACTGTCCATGCTCAAATAGGTTAGTATACTCTGATTAATGTTTGTATATATAACTATTACAGTTTTTTTTGTGTAAAGATTTATGGTATATTATAGATTATTCGTTCTGCAGTGAGATTCTATATTGTTCAGTTTTCTTCTTATCTTCTTTCCTCTTCTTTCCCCTAACAAATAGATTTTTTAGCGTTCGATTTCTCGGCATGTAATACAGTAGACGTATTAGTGTTGATTTTTGAGGGTCGAAAATCCCGGTCATTACAACTAGCATATGAATAAATTTTCAAACTAATATAATAGCAGAATGAAGATTTATTCTGCTAAACATATGTCATCGATAATCTATTCAATTTAATTATAGTAGAACGGTGTTCTTATTTGGCCAAATAGATATCGCCAATGAATTGAAATAAATTTAACCACGTTATTATTTAAAATAACGTAATTAAATTCAATCACTATTATTTTACCATAAATTTGTACATTATTAAAACTAACAACTACTTATATCAAAGTGTTTTACTAGTTCATACGAACCAATTGCAAAAATTTGCAGGTCAAATAGAGTTAATATGAGTGAGATAACACATTTTCAAATCAACATACTTGGTTAATATATTAAATAATAAAAAATGGCTTTTCTCACCGATATAATCGAGCCAAGCCTACTTGTACAAACCCAACCCACATATGCTTCTTCCCAAATCACCTCTACAAATCGATCATCTCCAGAACCCAAATATCGTGCACGGTTGTGCACGTGCACGCCCTAACCGCCACCACATATGCCGAACGCCGACCACCAACATACTCCACTTGCCTTGCTCATCACAGCGCCACCTCCATATCCCCCTCTATCCGCCTGATTCCATAATTGACCATCCTATCACTAAAAGATGCAAGCTCCAGGAATTGGACAAACGCCTTGCTCAAACACCTCTTCACTCATGCTTCAACCATCTTTATCCACCGCCACCGTGTCCAGAGGAACCACCACACCTCACCAAACCTCTGACTTCCACCACGTCGAACTCGACGTTGACGTTTGACCATCAACGAACCAAATTGGAGCATCCAAACACCCCACTAGCACCGCCACTGTCCCCTCTACCTACAACCGAAGCCTGGTCCTAACCGATGCTGCTATTCTCACCCAGAAAGCCCAAACCCAAAAGCTAAAAACCATACCTCATAAACCCTAGTTTTCTTAATTACCAACAACTCGGACCACTACTTCCCTACCGATCATTACCGCAACTTCGCCTTGACTCGACCATCCTCCTAAAGCAACCGCTTGACTCAAAACAACCCATGATGTCAAAATTTGATTTCCAATCAAATTCTGATTAATTAGCAAATTCAAGTCAATCACAACACTAAAAATCATGAAACTACCACAAAAAATCATAATCTGACATGACAATCATGATCATACATTTCGTTCATTGATGTCTGATCAACGAAAAGGTGACAAAACAAGCCCACTTACTCTATTATTTAAACTTTTCAAATTGTACTCGATAAAAAATTCGAAAATCATTTTTAAAATATATTATAGGTCAAAACAAACAACTTACTAGTTGACAGAAAGTGTAAATTCAAGACGTTTGTGAGATATTGATTTTTGAAGGTGAAGAGGAAGATGGAAGTTGAAAAGAAAACGGTGAAGATGAAATACATACACACACACATATATATACACAGTAAGTTTCATATGAGTGAGCATACACAACAAGACTATTTCCTTCATTCTAAGCAATGTAGAATACTATGATTTTGAGATAATTTCCTAAAATATGATTCATGTGAAAAAAAAATTACTAAGCAAAATACACATATTTCTTGTTTAACAATAATATTCATAAATTTAATAACTCGCTTTTTTCTATGCTTTTTAAATGCTTTAAGCTTTTAAACCCTCTTGAGTAGTTACAAAATTTAGATTTTTGAGCAATGTAAATATCTTTGAGTTTTAAAAGGAAGTGATTTTTCTCAAGATCTAAAGGAAGTAAAGAGGATAGGAAAAAAGGGATTAAGAGATGAAGTAAAAATGATAAGTATGATAAAATGTGTATATATAAAATAAAAGAACGTAAAAATCAAATTTACCCTTAATTCCATTCTCAAACCTGCAATCAAATCTTAAGCCACCCTAAGCACTAAGCATTTGAGAACATGGTGGTTAATAAGGTGTTACATGTACCTTAGTTGATTCTTACACTTAAGGAATCATTTATGTCACAACCATCCTTTATTTGAAATTTATATACATTATATTTTCAAGTACTTATTTTGATTGTATTATTACAAAATAAAAGTGCGTTTAACATTTAAATGTTGTTTAGAACAAAATCAAAGATATTACAACATATAATAACTTATTGTTTGATAAAAACCTAAAAATATGAAAAGCGTGTTTCGGTCACATTTCCATTTTTTGTCGAACTATCTATTTATGTAAACCAAATTAAATTGGATTTTCTACCATTATTCATAATTTATAGGAGGGTTATTAAATATTTAAAACCACTAATTGAATATTTAAATAAATTAAATATTCACAAATCAAAGCGATAAAATTCTGGGTCGTTACACTGTTGGTTAATATAGCTAAGGTCAAATATGAAATATTGATGTGATAATATTACATAATTCTCTTGACTTGAGAATATTGTTGATCATCAATATGGAAATTCTGCTTTGATTATAGTTAGATCATGGCACGATATCCATCGAACGACTATAATTGGATCGAGTGGAAGCATTGAAAGTGAAACACCGTTCAATAGAGGATTCATCTCCTCAGTTGTATGAGGTTAGTATCACGGTCAACTGAAGTCAACTCAGAGGCAAATTCTATGGCCTAAGTAATTCAGTTAATAATAATTGTTATTATTGAACCAAAAACTTTGTATCTGGACTAAAAGTTGAAAATGGATGATATTGGAATTTTTACCATTACCAAATTACATAAGTCCTAATGTGATATAGTTTTGATGAAGAGAATTGGTGTAAATAATTGTCACTATCGGATAATGCTTAAATAAGTAAAATTGGATTTTACCAAAGCGATGTAAGTAATAAATTTGGCTGTAATGTCACACCACTAGCTAAGGTGATGTGTAAACGTTAATATGCAAATTGTTCAATATTAATCGATGACTGAATTTGCACCTTAGAGTCATAAACTGAAATGTTGAATATTACTACAACTATCTGATTTAATTAATTATAATTATTATAAATTAATTAAATTAGTTAATATTTATGAAATTTTATTATAAAATTTTATTTAATTTGTATTGATAAGCATTATATGGCGCATATATAAAAGTTACATAAACATGTATCGACATACAATATTGATATGCATTTGAATTAGAGTTAGATGCACATTTATTTTATCCGTCTTGAAGCAGCTAAGAGGCTCAAATATGGGCATATAGTGGACGGCCATGGGGGGTTGAAGTGGGGTTGAATAATGATTCAAAAAGTGGGAAATTGTAAGAGGAAAGTATGGATTTGGATCCCCTTTTTTCTTCTCTGAATACCCACTATTTAAACACCTTAAACCCTAACATAGGATCCATTAACAACTTTCTTTGTTAACCACAAAAAATGCATGATAAGCTAATTCTGGTTTGGAATAAGGGCTTAAGTGGCCTTATACAAAGCTTGAGAGAAGTATGCAAGATAAAATCCAAACCCAAGTCGATGAAGTATGCATGCTCATAGTCAAGTATAAGAATTCTTTTACATGTCATAAGTCTAATAATTGGAGAAGTATCTTTATTTCAATTGAAGTATGCTATGCAATCATTCTTGTTTAAGCTCTTATGTGCAAAAAGTCTACAAAGTACAATCATCTTTACAAATCACCAAGTCGATTTAGGGTTTACAAATTTGAAAATGTAAGAAGAGAGAAAAGAAGAATTTGCCTCTCTCAATTTGCCATTGAGTCTGTATTTATAGGGGTGGAGGCGGACGAATCAACTGCCTGTGTCACTCGGTATTTGGTGAATTGTTGATAGTCGATATTCTCTATGAACTGTTGATTTTCGGCATTGCTTGTTATACTGATGAAATACGACATCTTCATTTACGTTGTAGATTCTCCGCATCCTTCATATGGTAGTTGTTCGATATTCTTGGTATTGCAAATACTTGCTATCCCTCTGTATATTATGATATATGTCATCTCTTTATACAATATAGCTATTTGACATCTCATAGTATATTGTAAATATTCATTATTTCATTGCTCATTGTATATATTCGACATCTTTCGTATTATAGATATACGATACCCTTTAGAATGCTGAGACTCAATATCATCAAACTATAGGCACACGTCATCCTTTAGATTATAGACATACGTCATCCTTAGTAGATCGGCATCTTTCATACTGTTGATGTCCAAAATCCTCTATAATGTAGATATCCGACATCCTTTAGTTCATTGATCAGCATTATCTCTTAGATCGTATATACACACCATCCTTTCTTAATAGTCGGCACCCAATCGTGATATGGCATCTCTCCTCAATTATATGTTCCACAACACTCTATATTGTAGAGACTCGGCACCTAGGTTCCTCCAGGCTTGTTGTACTTCGATACCTTCAAACACTTATTGATTTGACAACTTCTTCTGGGATATATTTGATATTTCTTTTTAGTTGTTAAGACTTGGTACTTTTTTACTATGTCCTCATTCGATATCCTTTGCATTTGCTAATTTATTGGAATATGATATCATTGGAGATTCGTCGTCCCTTCTTAAACATTTGATACCTTTGATTATATAGGTTTGACATCTCTCTGGGGTTGCTTGAAGTTTGATATCCCTTATGGAATGCTTGATTACTCTTACTTCTTCACACCCGGCAACTTGAATTTTGATATGTTCTTCCTTAATCTTCGACACCTTTATTTGTAGTAACATTTGCCCCATAGTGTAGAAGAAATTTTGACTTTTCGATTTAACACCTCGATATAAATGCTTTCCACTTCGATAATAATATTGCCTTGGCATTCCTTCCAGATCTTGCTCATTCATTCAAATTGAGACCAACAGCTCTTATTGTTCCACTTTCTCCTTATAAATACCTGTCCTTCTTCTTCTTACTTTTTACCTGCAAATCGAACTTGAAACGAAAAAATTACTTCCAGTTTTTACTCAAAAATTTCAACTTTCTTGGGCATTCAAGCTCAATCTTAAGATTCGGCCTTCATCTTTAATTAATTTAGACACGAGATAAAGAAAAAGTGGGGTTTTCAATTTCAAAATTAGGGTTTAACTAATTAGGTGCCTCGACAAGTTTTATTGAAGTGGTATTTCTATTTTGATTCAAAGAAACTTAGTATTTGCATTCAAGCATAGATTGTGGTATTTCTCCTTGTTGGTTGAAGTTTTATAATTGTTGTTACAAATTCGAAATCCTTCTAGAAAGTTACCTTTCTAGAGCTTTGATTATAGTAATCAGTACCTTTTAAGATGCCGACATCCACTTGAAAGCTCGACATCCTTAAAACCTCGATAACCTGCATGGTCTTGGGTTGACCATTCTTTTGAATTTTGACAACCAACTTGAAATTTAGAACTTTTTTATAATGATGGTGACCGGTTAGGGATTCGATATCTATTTAGGAGTTCAACAATTATTTTGGGGATGGTTTCATTAGTTATAAACTCAATAACTCATAGTGAGTTGTTATTCCTTTACAAATTCGACAACTGCTTAAAGAGTTGATATATATGCTACAAATTCGATATCCCATTTAAGTCCGATATGACATCATGAGTTCGGAATGTAGTTGTCGTATAGTAGATTTATAGACTGTTTATGTATTCGACACCTTATAAATTCAACAATAGGTTAAAGTTTTTCTAAATAAGTCTAACCTCACTCATTATTTATGAATTCGACAACCTTTTATGAATCCAATAATTGTTAAGGAATTTTCAGTTGGTTTTGTATACCTTAAGCATTTATAAATTCAACATCTTATTATAGGTTCGATAACCATGAATAGACTTCTTAGTGAATTTTTTGAATTATTATAAGTTCTATAGTTAACCTTGGTTTTGGCATGACTTAAATAGTTAGTTCTAGTATTTTTTTTTTCATTACTTAGGTGTTTAATTACTCACCTTTGCATCTATATCTTGGGAATCCTACTTATTCTTAACATTTTAAGCCTTTTTATAAAATATGTAATAGTCTACCGATCTTGGGCAATATCATTTGATAGATAAATAACTGGCGTAAAATCCGGTAAGAGGCCCAAACCTTCTCCTTCTGCCAAGAAAGGAGACTACAGATTCGTTCCATCTCTTATTACTTTTAGGATGAAGTCAAGACCATCCTTCGCCAATTTAGTATTACTAATGTTGAGGCCAAAATAGTGGGCCCATATGAAAGGATAAACAACCCTCCAAAATTGCCTTCATTCCAATTCACGTTTGGCATTCTAGTTATCTCACTCCTTTTGACTTCTTCATTCCATACTTGGACCATTTAGGCATCGCTTCGATACAATTGCTACCTAATTCCTACACCTATATGCCTTGAAATTCTGGCTAAGGAAGCCAACTTTCTATCCTTTGATGTAAATACCCTTCACTCGTTAGTAACTCCCATTGAGATTGTGAACCAATTAAAGGATACCGTGTTTCGCTTTCTACCTCATAAAAGTTTGGTTAGCAATTTGATAAACAAATCTTTAGACTGGGAAAATCAGTTCTTCTATGGTAAGAGCCACACCCCTAAAATTGGATGTTCTTTCTCTACTCCTAGTAAGCTTTGTCACTTTTTCTTTATTATTTATACTACCTTCTATTGTTGCCTTAGAATAGTTACTCTCTTTTAGAACTATCTCCTAAAGGGACCGATTTTTCCATAGCTAAAATGGTTGGAGAATTGAACTCAACATTGCTAACTTTAGGAGACAAAAATAAACTTCTAACTGAGGCTAATCTAAAAAATAATCCCTGATTCTGGAGTTCCACAAAGTGCTTGGGGAACCTCCCATGGTAAAGTAGGATGTTTATGGGAAATAATACCTGGTGATTGGCAACCAAAATGCCTTTTCTAACTCTTCCCCTGTTCGGCGTGATTCTTCCGGTAAGTTTATATTATATTTTAAATGAAGTTTCTTATGTTGACGCCTTATGAATTTCACTTTAATTTAGGTTTATCTACCGTTGTTGTTGCTTCTAAGTGCAAGAAGGCTAAAGCTCATGTCTCTTCTTTGGCCGAACCAACTAAGTCTTCCCCTATTACGGTTCTTTTGCCAAAGTTATCGATACTATAAAAAGGAAGGCAAGCTCTAGCACTCCAATTTACGCTTTATCTCCTCCAAGCAACAAGACTAAGCTTAGTGAAGTCCGGACTTCTATTATTGTTGCTGAGGAGTCGAATTTGGATGCTACTTTGGCCATTCACGATCCTGACATGACTAATTTAAGTTCCCCAGACTAGGGTGCATAAGAACATACAGAGGATGTTCATACTCTAAATCATTTGCTAAACATTTTGCTTCCCACCTCTGCTTTTGGTTTCCAACATTTGTTCGAGAAGTTAGGTCTGACTCCCCTTCCTACCGAATCTCTCTCCCTTCAGAGGCCCGGGCTTAAACTATCTCTATGGGCTTTAATGATCTTATTAGTTCAACTATTCAATCACCCACTATGGCTTCTCTCATGCCACTACAACCAT
Source organism: Allium fistulosum (assembly GCA_030737815.1). Classification (NCBI taxonomy): domain Eukaryota; kingdom Viridiplantae; phylum Streptophyta; class Magnoliopsida; order Asparagales; family Amaryllidaceae; genus Allium; species Allium fistulosum. The sequence goes on from CM060904.1 coordinate 700,433,608, forward strand.
CAACTTTCTCAATGGACCGTCTTTATGTTCTTTATCAGCAGCTCTTACAGGTACGTGTGTTTTAGTATTTTGGCTAATCAAGGTTTTTAGGTATATCCTTACTTAACTTATATCATCCGTATGTTTCAAGTGGCCAAGCATATGTTTTTTATTCAACTGGCCTCCCAGGAACCCGTTGGTCAAGTTGCATAACTTAAAAAGCAAGTTTCTTTGTTAATTGCTAAAGTTGGGACCCTATAGAGTCAAATGATTGATATTGTAGTGGAAAAGGATGAGGCTACTCTTGAGAAAAGCAAACTTTTCTATTCCCTTGATGAAGAGAAAAAAACCAAACTATTACTTGAAGAGAGGATGAAAACAGAGATGGAGAAAGCCAACAAAGAGAAGGCCGAAATGGCCGATAAGATAAAGTCTATAGAGAGCCAGCTAGAAACTAAAGACTCTACCTTGGTCTATGTGATAATATTATAAAAACTTCATCAGACTCTCACTAAAATTATAGAGAAATGCTATGAAGTTTCTCTTTTTGTAGCTTATAATGAATACATTGGAAAATGCCTTGGTTTGGACTTTCCTTCCCTTCTAGAATTAAAAAAAAATTCGAGAGGAAGTTCAATCTTATGCTAAGAGGAGTGCAGGGATTGCTTCAAGATGAATTTCCTGCGGAATAAATTATCAACCTAAAGGAATTGTTATCTTTTGATGACCCCTCACTTGGAGGGGAAGAAGACTTTTTTAAAGAGGAAGATGACGATGAAGACAAAAAGATGATGATTGTAATGACCTGCCTTTTCGACCCTCAAAAGTCGACAATAATACATCCACGGTATTCACATGCTGAGCATCCAAGTGCCAGAAAGACAGATCATTAGGGACAAGGGGAAAGAAGTAGGAAGATAGAATCTCACAAAATGTGACGAGTAATGTATATAACTAGACAAGTCTTGACAGAAGAAAGGGAATTTAATATACATACATAAATCAGAGTACAACACTAATCCATAATCACCCTGGATAGTTATAACAACCCGTCCTTACAATTATTGATACTACAATAAGAACAAACAGCGAAAGATTAAAGAAAATAAGGAAGTGCGTCTTCGAGGCATCCAGCTCGTCCCCTAAAAGCTCCAAAGTGTCCAACTAAATCTGGAAAATATAGTTGGGCTAACCCAAACATTATAAGGAAACAACGCCCTGGCCAGTCTGGTAAAATTAGCATGAGAAACAAAATTAAATGGATTACTTTATGTTATAAATTTTTTTCAAAAATATAGGTATCTCATAAGACCACGCCGCACATAAACATCGATGAGTTTTTACCTTACAATAACCAAAACATTTCTACAGGAAATCCAGTGATATTATAATAATGTCTAGGGTTGAAAATATAATAATCAAGTAGCTGTGATATTTGTGAGTGTACATCATAAATAATAGCTAAACAATCAAAAACCGCTAAGGCACGTTTGTTGATTGTGTATGATTCCATGGAGGTACCCTCAAAACCGCTGAGAACGGTCCTTCTGCACAAGGATCAGAGATATACTTCCATAGCAGCATACATCTCTAGTGATGTACCATAGGAAGTACATAGCTGGACCCCATCGGTCAAGCCGAATGCATCGCTATGGCATGCATAACAATTGTAGGTAACTCTATGGTAGAGTTGATTGCACCCTGGGTTAGCTAAACCCTTAGTTATGCATCCTATATCTGGCTTTAGTCATATCCGCTGGTGTGTCTATGTCCGACATTCCAGCACACGAGTCGCCACCTAAATAGATCTTAAAACCCACATGGATTCTCATACCACAACAGATCTCGGAATGACACATGGATTCCCATATCTCAACAGATTTCGAAATCACGGATGGATTCCTACACCTCAATAGGTCTCGGAATCACACATGGATTCCTACATCTCAATAGATCATGAAACTCTTCCAAAGCATAAAACACGTAGATGGTTTTGGATGGTTATGGTTTTGAGTCATCTTATAAAAGTATGCTCCTCCGCTTACCAGACGCTCTAAAAACCAATCAACGATTTTTTGGTAAACTCAATCCCAGTTCTTTTAGAAATATATGGACAATACACAGGAGTGGGGTTCACTTCCTAACTATTTATATGGAAGGATCTCCCTGTCATTTATCCTAGAAGAATAGAACGAGATATATATGCATAGTACAACATCATCGAAAATGACTGTGCCATATAAATCACATGTTTCTCCTAGAAATTTCCAAAGTTATATCCTTCGATGTTAAGTAAGGAAGGAGAGTTTTCGTATCAAAAAATTATAAAGGATTATTTAGGCCAAGATTTGATGGTCGGTTATTTAACTATCAAATAAAACAAACAACAAATCATGGATTTAATTTGATAAGAAACTAAATTCGATTAAGCACAACAGTAACCTCTAAGCCTCTTTAATTAATATTTCATTAATTAAACACTTTTAAATATTTTTCAAAATATCTTTACAAAAGAAAATTTCCATAGACCTCTTAAATTCCTTCCAATACTTGAAAAACATTCATATACTTATCTCACTAGTATAAGTATACTACAAACTATTAACCTTTCAATAATTAGAAAATATAACCATATACTTATCTCGACGGTATAAGAATATTTACAAACTAGTTAAAAAAGATTTCCTATTTTATAATCATATATATATATATATGGGCCAAACAAATTCCACTTAAACAATTACTTACTATAAAACCAAACGACTTATCCTTTGGTGTTAAGTATGGAAAGAACGTTTCCATACCACCATAATTAAGAATGATTAATAGTCAAAACAAATCTCATTCCTCTATAAGATTCCCTTTTTATAAGCTCGTTCGTTATTTACAAATACTTTTATAAATCTCAAAATTTATTTATAAAGCTCCCTTTTATAAATCTCTAAAATGATTTATAAAATCCTTATAAAACTCCTTTATCGAATATCAATTAAATCTCCTTTACAAAATATAATTTGTAAACCTCCTTAAATAAATCCTTTTTACTAAGTACAATCCTTTTTGTATATAGTTTATCCTTTATAAGCATCCTTACTCAAATAAATAATTACCTTTAAACATCATAATTGAATAATTAACTAACTTGAAACCCTCATTTTTAAAATAAGCAATAACTTAAAACATCGTCAACCAAATAATAAATTACTTTAAAACAACTTTCATAATTATATAAACACTCAACCTCAAATTGTTAATTGAATAGAGTTAATTTAAAACCAAAAATTACACATTCAGAAAGAGGCTTACAACCACAATGGTACTAAATCAAGCTACAATTTTCTTAAATTTGACCTTTCAAGTCACATAACGGGTTTTTGCATAAGCCAACATATATGTAAAAAAATCAATTAGCAATCACCAACTAAACCATCACTTGTCCACTATAAATTAACTGGCATGCAGTTCAATGTGCCAATCAATATATTAGTAGAATAGAGAGTTATTCTGCTAAATGTATGTCCAAATAATCTACTCAATATTAAATATAGCAGCATGGGGATTTATTCTGCTAAACAAGTGTCGAAATTAAATATAACCTATCCATATTTGCTTGTCTACTTAGTGGCTTAGATAAGAGATCCCTTGTTAAAATCCATTTACTTATCAAAGAAGCTGCCGTAAAATAGAGTCGATAGAGTATAAAATTAACCTTTATTTAATAGTAGTTAAATCTTAATTTAATTACTAATTAAATCATAATTAACACCAATTTAAATCTTAATTAACTTAATTAAACCTTAATTAAGTCTTAAATAAATCTAAATAAATAAATTAATTAAACCCTACCTGATCAGTAATTATTAATAATTAAACCCTAATTAATTAAAAATAATTAAATAATTACACTTGATTAAATAAAAATTAATACTTAATTAACTCTTTACTTAATTAGTAACTTATTAAAAACACTCTTAATTAATTAATTATAATTAACTTAATTAATACTTAAATACTAATTACCTTTACTTAATTACTAATTAATTACCAATTATCTTTAATTAACTGATTTGCATACTTAATTAAATAATAATTACCATTTATACTTAATTAATGATTCGGAAAATATTTCAAAAAATTTAGGACAAAACACTTTAAATTTGGAAAAGCGTATGATTTTTTGAACTGCATTCATAGCGGCTTTTGCTATGGATGTCGTAACTTATAATTAGTTTCTAAGTTAACACTTCAACTTTAACTCTTAACAACTTTACTCACTTTATAAAACAACAGTAAGAGGTTTTGAAAACTATAATAAAGTTTGATACATTGAAATCTTTTAGAAATTTACTAGTAAAACATGATTTTGTTTCCAAAAGATCTCAAGCCACTTAACAATCAAAAAGCTAACTCTTTAGCATATACAACACAATGCACATCACCACAACATAACTTACATGCTATTACCACAAATAGAAGCAAGATTGCATCTTTAAAATCAATCACAACATTTAGACTCCAATTTACAAGTCTAACTTGCTAATTTTCATATAAGCATACACATAATCAACCAACCAACATAATGACTCATCAACTCAACTAATATATTACATAATAATAGACAACATAACAAAGATCATATTTTTCCCAAAAAAGAAAAGAGTTTACTTACCAAAAGTTATGCAAACAAACCAAACTAGGACTTGAACTTTGAAAAGACATTAGATCTTGAAAATCCTTTAGAATAAAGTGATTTTTTTACCCTTGGACTTTGAAAAATGGCTTGGCTTATAGGTAAATAGGGCACAACCTTCGGTGTAGAAGGTGAATGTATGCTTGATTTTGAAAGAAGAAGAGATGTAGAAGGAAGAACAAGAGTTTAAATAAGTTTTAAAGGATTAAAAAGGAGAAAGTTTTGATTTTCAAAATTTGAAAAATACAAGAGAAGCCATTAAATTGTTTTAGAAAAGCTTTGGAAATAAAATGAAGTTGAAAAAGTGAAAAGTGAATGGGAAAATGAAAGAGAGAAAAAGGGAAAAGGTTTTATATAAGTTGAAATTTGAAAATTACTGAACTAACCTTTAGCACACTACCCTCCACTCAAATGTTGCCATATCATCACTTCAACTTCCTTCATCCCATTCACACGTGAGGGATTATGGTGCACTCCTTTAACCACCATGTAATTCATTTCCTTGTACCATGATGCAAGAGATAAGTGTGACATTTTATATTTTACTTTTTATTTGAATTTTAAACTTTGAAAAATGTCATATCTTATTTCTTACATAAGTAAACATATCTTTTACCTTATTATATTGCAACCACATATTTTAAAACTTATTGGAAAATAGGATGATCTTATACGTTGATGTAATGCGTTAATGTGACATTGCATTCTTTTATTTTATTTTTGGTTATATGTCAGATCTCATTTTATATTTACTTAAGTAAATATAATTTACCATTTACTCTTGTTAACCGTAACCATACTCATTATTTGTAAATGTGTGTATATCTTAAATCAAATGTGCATAACATTTCCAACAACTTTTAGACATCGAAAAATAGAATTTCGAAAAAAAATTCCAGTCACATTTTTATTTTTCTTTGAACTAAACATTTTGGTAAACACATTTTGAAAACTATTTCACCATCACTAGTTATTATTTAAAACGGAATATTTTTGAGTAATAAAATCTATTTATTGATTATTTAAAAATATATTAATTATCAATATTTAAAGTGATAAAATTCCAGGTCGTTACAATGATGGTCAAGGTAGGGATGACGGCGGTAAGGATCTGGAAGAACCAAGAGATGGGGGTAATGGATCAGGCAGTCAAGGCTTAGACTCATCTACTCATGATACAGATTTTTTTGATCTTCCCAGACCTCATGATGTTTCTTATGAAATCATCCCTGCAAAAGATCTCCAAACTGCTAGCAAAGAATCGTATAAGGATAAATCCCAGGTTTTTGCCTCATAAGCTCCCTGGTACAAGTATACACATTACCATCTATAAATGCTTATAATTATTTGTTGGCTTTAGTTAATAAATTTAGTATTTTAGTTAAGGAAGAGAAACAAGCACTTCTTTGATATTTTTTATGAGAAGAGTGAGAAGAAGGCGCAGTAATTAAATACAGAGATTATGAAGGCAGTTGAATAGTACAATAGTTTATCTGAGAAATATGGACGGCTTCGTATTTATGTTAATCGATTGAAGGATTTCAAAGAAAAAAGGCCAATTAAACTTTTGAAAAATTCCCATCTTCATCGGGAAAGAGATAAAAGAAAATGAGGAGCTTATTATCCTCTTTTGGATGCTTATCAAAGATAGGGACGCTTTAGTGGAATTTCTCTACAGAGTTTATTCTAGGAGTTCTTTTATTGACTTTTCTTTCTCGTGGGAGAAGAGTGGAGGTTTAATTAGATGTCTCCATAATAGATATTTGAATAAGCATAAGATAGATCCCTATTCTAAGGAATGATGGAATCTTCCAAGGGTTGCGACCGTTTCACTTTCCCCTAATACTCTTCCCCCTAAGAAATTTAAGTTTAATAAAGAGAGATTCATTTACGAGTTTAAAAAGGGTTGATATTATACAAACCCAAGTAATTTTGTTGTTGTAATATGTAATTCGGACAATGTTATGAATTCCGGTATCTTTGTTTCTTTTCATCTTAGCTCATTTTTCTTAAATCTTACAAATTAAGAAATCACCCATAGTCATGTTTCCATGGAACTCTCAAGTAAATTTATTAAACTAAAGTGGGACTTCACAGAGAAATGGTTAATTCTCAAAACTTCTTGGCTAGCAAAATATTACTTCATTAGGGATCTTCGGGAAGTTTACACATAGTTTCCACACTTTCATTTATTTACTTAGGCAGTGAAAAGAACAATTTTCTTAAAGAAATGCAAACTAATTATGTCAAATTGTTATATGGTAAAGCCAGTACTCCGGCTGGGAAATGGGACTACCATCAATTCCTACTAGTTAGTAACCATTTAGGGTTCGATATGCCTTTTCACTTCACTCTTTATATGTCCACGGGTTCACTCAAAAAATACTCAAACTACTGTCTTTAAACTTTAAGAATATATATAAAGCTTGTATTTGATAATGTAATTTGAATTTGTTTGTGCTTATAAACCTTCTTATTGCTAATAAAGAATGTATTTTATCATGCATTAATTTCTTTTTCTTGTTATTTATTTGTAATAGGAGAGTCAATTAACGCTTGCACTTGTGACTCGGATCTTCTTTCTAACTAGAAAATATCAAAACCAAGATATGCTTAGATATTAAGAAACGCTTTTCCCAAAGAGCTTTGGCCATATCATATCCTAACAATCCGAAGGTGCACAATTGGCACGATAAATATTATCAGTTGAGATCGACACTGAAAAGTATGAAGGAAACGACCACAAGTTTAGAGGAAAAAATCAAAGAGAAAGATAAAGAAATTAAAGAGCTAAAAGAGAACATAACTTCAGTTGGTCAATCCAAATTTCTAGATCACAAGACTAAGGTTATTGCAGAGACTGCTCAATTGCATTAGAAAATTGAAGATCTTCAAGTTGATTTATTGACGACCAAGTGTTGTGCTAGTCTTTAGCTGTCAATATCATCCTATTTGTCTAGATATTTCTAACATAAGTCTCAATATTTGACTTTGCCACATAAGTCCAGCATTCCATCTGGTAGGAAGATTAGAAATCCATTTGTCTAGAATTCTCTTCGGTAAGAAGATTTGAAATCCATCTAATAATAAGGCCAAAATCCCATCTTGTAAGAGGATCAAAAATCCATCTGATAATAAGGCCAGAATCTTATCTAGTAAAAGGATAAATTTGACTATTAACGGAGATTCCCGTTATCTGATAATTAGAAGTCTGGCTATTAATGGAAATTCCCATTATTTAATAATTAGAAGTCTGACTATTAATGGAGATTCCCAAATAATTCGAATTCTAATTTGGAATTCAGTACTTCGAAGAATGAAGTCCCGGGCCCGAGTAGTAAGTTACAATTTCTCAGATGTTAATATCTATCACTGAAGTCTTGATTCTGTGTAATAGATTGCTTTTAACCCTTTCTTTAAGGTTGCTTTGACTTTGCCTTGGAGCAGAATAACACGAATTTGATTATTATTCCTTTGGAAGATTGCTTTGATCCATTCTTTAGGATAAAGTTTGATTTTTCCGATTGATTTCTTTTACATTTTATTACTGTTTTAGGTAATGATTTAGGTTTTGATCAACTACTTTCGCCCCTTATCACCATCTTTATGTAATTTTTAGCTTAGATTGAATCCCTTATTACCATCTCTAGGTAATGATTTAGACTTGATTGGACCCCTTATTACCTTCTCTAGGTAATGATTTAGGTTTTGATTGAACCCTTTATCACCATCTTATGTGATAACTTAGGTGTTGACTGAGCTCTTTTGCCCCTAATCACCTCCTTAGTGATGATTGAGCCCCTTATTAATATATAGGTAATGACTTAGGTTGGTCGGTGTATTTAGTTAGCTATCTTATGCAGAACCAAAGTCTTACTTGTCCTCCGTCTAGGAGATGTTCCAGTCAGGCCTTATAGGCGGAACTGAAGACTAGTTTGGTGCTTTGGCTAGATCATCTTAAGTGGGACCAAAGGCTTACTCGGTCCTCCCTCTAGGAGGTGCTTTGGCCATGCTACATAGGCAAGACCGAAGGCTTGCAGTTCTTCGGCCATGCCATCTTAGGCAGGACTGAAGGCTTAAGTAAGTCCCTCTAGGAGGTATTTTGACTATGGCAGGATCAAAGGCTTTTGTTTCCCCATTATTACCTTATGGGTAATGAATTAGGCTTTTCCTTTATTTCATAACTCCTTTTCATAAAGAATTTTACTTTGTTATGGATTTTCTTAAACCTGGCTTACAAACTCATTAAGCTTTCCCTTTCCCAAGAAGCTTTAAATCATTCTTTTCAAGGCTCGACATTGGTTAGTATCATATCCATTCCTTCGATGATAAGGGCAATAAGTACCACCCAAGATTTCTTTCATTTCATGGTTGCTTCTTCTTTAAAGGCCAATAGTTCAGTCTCTCTTTATTTAGGAGATATATGTTCTCGTAGGAAGTGGTAAGGGAACGAATCCTTGAAGGTTGGGAATTTCTAGGGCATTATGCTCTTTGCTCCCACTTGACTTTCTTGTAGCATCGAATTGGCACTTTAGAATCATCTATAAGTTTTCTCTTTAAAAATTCTCTTGGTGCAGGAGGATGATCAATTATTCCTTTTCACCTTTGGGCAAACTTGTTGAAGTCTTTTGTTATTTCTATTTCGAAAATAGTCCCCTTAGATTAGAGTTATATAGCCTTCCTCATTCTTAAGAACAAGCTATCCTTTTTCTATTCTTTTCTCCCAGACTAGAATACTATGGATTGGGATAAAGCCTATATGGAAAGGATTAATGCTCCACTTATCCAGATTTTAAGGAGTCACTTATCTCATTTCTTCCATAATATGCAATGCCACTAAGCAAAACTCTTGTTCCTCATAAAACGAGGGCCATGGTTGGTTTGATAAACTGGTTTGGACAAGCGAGGCTTAGAAGATCCTTGTTCAAAGATAGTCATTATGTGATTTAATAGGTTAAGCTAGATGTGGTAAGTCCTCTATAGGAAGTAAAAAGTTCGTAAAGTTCTTTGTAGGAATATGAAAGATATGGAAAGTCCTTTAAGGAGATATGCATGTTAGGAAAAATCCTTTATATCCTTCATATGTAGGCTCAGGGGAAGTTCTTTATAGGGATAAGCAAAAGGATCAGTCCATCCTTGTAGTGCCATAATGTTAACAAATTTCTTTGTTAACCCAAAATATGCAAGATAAGACAAGTCTAGTTAAGAATAAGGGCTTAAGTGGCCTTATACAAAGCTTGAGAGAAGTATGCAAAATAAAAAAATCAAAATCCAAGTCCAATAGAATGAAGTATGCATGTCAATAGTCAAGTACAAGAATTCTTATACTTGTCATAAGTCCAATAATTGGAAAAGTATCTTTATTTCGATTGAAGTATGTTATGCAATGTTTGTTATTCAAGTCCTTATATGCAAAAAGACCATAAAGTACAATTGGCTTTACGAATCCTAATCTGATTTAGATTTAAAAATTTGAAAATATAAGAGAAGAGAAAGGAGTAGTTCGCCTCTCCCAAGTTGCCATTGGACCTGTATTTATAAGAGTGGAGGCAGGCGGATCATCTGCCATGTGTCACTCAGCATGTGGTGAATTTTTGACATTTGATATTCTCCATGAACTATTGATTTATGGCATTTCTTATTATACCGATGAAATACAACATCTTTATTTACATTGTAGATTCTTGGTATCCTTCATATGGTAGTTGTTCGATAATCTTGGTATTGCAGATACCTGTTGTCCCTCTATTATTATAGATATCCACCATTTCCTTATACATTATAGCTATTCGACATCCCATGGTATACTGTAGATATTCATTATTTCATTGCCCATTGTAAATATTCGACATCTTTCATATGGTAGATATATGATACCCTTTAGATTGTCGAGACTCAATATCCTTTAAATTATAGACACACGTCATCCTTCAAATTATAGACATGCGTCGTCCTTAGTAGATCGACATCTTTCATATTGTTGATAGCTGCAATCCTCTATAGTGTAGATATCCAACATCCTTTAGCTCATTGATAAGTGCCATCTCCTGGATCATATGCACATATTATCCTTTCTTAATAGGTCGGCATCCTATAGTGATGCAGCATCTCTCCTCTATTATATGTTCTACAACACTCTGTATTATAGAGACTTGGCACCCTAGGTTCTCCAGGCTTGTTGTAGTTTGATACCTTCAAAAATTTATTGATTCGACACCTTTTTCTAGGATATGTTTGATGATTCTTTTTAGTTGTTGGGACTTGATACTTTCGTACTATGTCCTCATTCAATATACTTTGCGTTTACTAATTGCTTGGAATCCGACATCTTTAGAGATTTGTCATCCCTTCTTAAATATTTGATAACTTTGATTATAAATGTGACGCCCCACCCCGAGACCGACATTAACAAAGAGTATTACTGGGTAATATTGTCTACTAATGCGGAGAATAGGGCTGGTTAGAAGCGACCATTCAAAGCTTTGTCTTAAACATCTATTAAATACGTCGATTTGGTGCTCCATTTTTTCTCAAGTGGATCAACATATTCAATAAATGCTTAATACAAAACTATGATGGCTATAGGATCTATTCAGAACAAAATACAATATAAATGATAACACAGGTCACCGAACAACAAACTATATATACATATACATCAAATACAATACATAGTGTCAAATGTGGTGATATAACCACAATATACATACGTACATCCGTCCCATAAAAGAATATACATAAGCATGATATACACAAGGTGAACTACACAAAAACTATGCAACAAATCCTAAAGTCGATAGAAGCGTCAAAAGGAACAGCTATGCAAAAGCCCATAAAACCAAACTTGCAACTCAGTCTGACCCGAGTATATAAAATACACGGGTCAGTCTAGCTTAAACAACTGATTAGCATATATATATATATAATACGATATAAGGATAAAGGAGTAATAACTCTTCTCAAACGAGAAGAAGGAACATAAGCTATAAGATAATGGCCAAGGGTCATAAGGGTTTCTCAAGAGTATGAGTTCAAAAATAACATCAATAACAAATCAAGTATCCACAAATTCATGCCTCATATCATCAACAAACTCGATAGTCAATATAATAACTACCTTCAACTATATCTCATAGATAGGAGATTATAAATCTCAAAAATTCCCAAGACATGGCAACATGAATCACAATATAAATAGAACTCGACTTCGAGTTCAAAACACTAAATGTAATCACCATATAATCCATGCGATAGCACTCGGGCTATATAAATAAGCCAATAAAGGCAATTATGGTGAAAACATATATAAACATCATCAAAATTCTAGAAATCATCATAAAGAAATCTAGAAAACACAAAATAAGAAAAGGACCCAACAGTCCAAAATTTATCCCAATAGCTATAAGTAAATAGGACCCAACAGTCCATAAGGTGACCCAACAGCTTGCCAAGTACTTGTGCATAAGAGACCCAACAGTCTCAATAGGACCTAACAATCCATGGTTAGCCTAACAGCTATATATATGCACATAGGACCCAACAGTCCAATAAGCGATCCAACAGTCCAAGTACTGGCAATAACTCATGAATGTGTGACAAACTCCCAAAGAGGAACCCGACAAGTAGTTACAGTGTGTCCCATACCACATGTTCTCACTTAACGATTTCCTAACCACTAGTCAATGCCACACTAGAAAGCAGTAAAAATATTTGCCTCATCTCATCGACAAACATGACCCGAAGGTCAAAACATTCAAACGGACAAGTCAAGAATTAACCGAAAAGGTAAACGCACGTGTCCCATACCACATGTTTTACCAAATCATTTAATTCTCCTTCTCATTCGCTCGAATAGTGCAAAAACATGTATTTTATATAGAAAATAATTTGTTTGAGAAAACTAGCTTTTGAAAAAAAAATTCGAAATCGTTTTGGAAAAGACATCTTGAAAATTCTCTTATTATAGAGAATATATAATTTTAATAGATTTAAAATAATTATAAATATTGTAAAATATTTATTTCGAAAGCTATCTTATTAAAAAATCTTTCGAAAATGGTTTAGAAAGCACGTGCAAAGAAACAACAAAAATTCAATGAAATTATTCATAAAATTGTCATACGAAAATCTCCTTAAAATTCACCGATCCAAAATACGGATAAGTGGTAATATTGGCTCTTCCATATTAGGATCAAGCCGATCAAAAATAACATCGAAAGAAATCCATGTAAAACAATTCAGAAATTTCCAGCTGGAGCAAAACATGCTTCGATTCAAAATTCCAAGCAAATTTTCAACTAGTTACAGAGGTCTAAAAGCCTTGTAATTTTGCTGGCATAGAGTTCAACAGCTATACTTTGAATAAAAAAGAACGGATACAATCAGACAAGAAACGGGAGAGATATAATGTCACAAAGCTGGACTCACAGCCAGATTTTACCGTAAATGGCTAGAGCAAAACATGCTCAGATTCAAAGTTTGACAGCATGTTTCTGTAGGCTACAGAGGTCGGAATGACCTGAAATTTGACATGCATAAATTTCAACAACTATACATTAAACTGGAAAGAAAATCACGCAATTTGAATAAGGTATGAGAAAGTTATGATGTCTCAAAGTTGTACCCAAGCAATGATTTCACTGAAATCAAAGTTCGGCAGCATATTACTATAAGCCACATAAGTCGAAATGACCTGAAATTTGGCATGCATAAATTTCAACATCTATACTTTAAATTGGAAAAATAATCACGCAATTTGGACAAGGTATGAGAAAGTTATGACGTCTCAAAGTTGTACCCAGACAATGATTTCACTGCGAAAATCTGGGCATAAACATGCTCCGAATCAAAGTTCGGCAGCATATTTCTATAAGCTACATAAGTCAAAATGACCTGAAATTTGGCATGCATAAAGTTCAACAACTATACTTTAAATTGGAAAAAGAATCACGCAATTTGGACAAGGTTTGAAAAAGTTATGATGTCTTAAAGTTGAACCCATAATATATTTATATTGTAAATTCAGAACACTATTCATTTACATAAACGTTTTTTCCATTTCAGCAGGCGATTTTTGCTTGTTTGAGCTAGAATTTGTGAGATTATTACTCACCTTGCAATATACTTGAGCTACTAGATCAAATTGGCGAAGAGGAGCAAGCTTTTGCCTTGAAAGAGGCTTCAACAACCTAGAAATAGAGTTCACAAAGACATGCAAGAAGAACATCTCAATTACAAACAAACAAACATCTTCAAATTTGGAATTTGATGATGTATTTAGGTTTAGAGATAGATTACCTAAAATAAACTAACATTAATTTGTTAATTACAGCAAGAAATTTGATAAAAATTGGAGTTTGTGACTTTGTTTTGAAAGAGGAAATAGGTTTTCTTTCTTTCTTTTGTTTACTGTAAGAAGAAAGAGGAGTTTCTCTGTATGTACTCAAGAATGAGGAAGAAGTTTCCTCTTCTTTCTGGATAAAGGAATAATAGGCTAAGACCTAAAATCTTAATTAATTAGCCCAAAAAAGAAATTAACACTAAATTCATTTTTACACTAATATATACCAAGTTATAATATATATATATATATGCAATTGTTTTCACTTTATAAAAATTACACAACACATACTTATGTTGTAAAAATTATTTTACATCAAAATAAAAGATAGTTTAACACTAAAACTTTATTTTTACTATAGCAACTCTTATTTTAATTTAATTGCACAAATTACACAATTATTGCATAAAACTCCATTTTTAACTTCAAAAATTACATTAAGTTTATTTCCTTGTATGATAAAATATAACAAATCATATTTTCAAAATTTTTACAACCAAACCTTATTTTAAACCAAATTCTCATTTTTATTTATAATAAACCACATATTAAATCAAATGCTCCTTTTAAAAATTAATAAAAGAGACATTTGGCAATAATTATCAAAATTATTGCATTTCTTTAAATTAAAATCATGTTTTGCTCATTTTAACACAAACAACCCAAAAATAAAGTTTTAAAACTTTATTTTCACATTTTAGACCCATTGTTTATTTAAAATAAACAATTTTATACCTCAAATAATTTTATTTCACAATATTAAATTATAACCATCGTTATAATTTAATATTACAAGTAATCATCTAAACTGGGGTTGTTACAGGCTCCCCCCTTATAAAAATTGCGTCCTCGCAATTTCTAGAGGAGAATTGTATTCAACACAATTTACTTCATCAAGCAAAGAAAATAAATAGCTTGAGTCTAGAAATTCTCACCGGTGACATGAGAAGGTAGGAATCCAGGTATGATTGCTCGATAGATTCTCTGGTTTCCCAAGTACAGTCGTTGGGATTAGCATACCATTGAACCTTCATGAGCAGGATGTCCTTGTTTTGAAGGCGTCTCACCTCCGATGCGAGAACACGAATAGGATGCTACTTGATAGATAAGTCTGGTGAGATCTCAAGCTCTTGCAGATTAGGTGAATCAACGACAGAATTAGAATCTTAAAGGCACTTCGGAAGCTGAGAAACGTGAAACACGTCATGAATACCAGATAAATGCGATGGAAGTGAAACTCTATATGCAATAGGGCCAATACATTCAGTAATAGGAAATGGTCATATAAAGCGAGGAGCCAATTTCCCAGTCCTACTGAAACGCATCACCCCCTTCAGAGGAGATACAAGCACTACGCCATAGATGACCTTCTGCAACACAAAAAAAATGTTGGCTCAGGCCCGAAAAATGTTGCCATAGGTCTATGGCAACACTTTTAGGGTGATGCAATTTTTGCCGTTGCCTTAGACCTCAAAGGCAACATTTTGACTATCTAAGGCAACATAAGTAATATTGTTGCAATAGAACCCTATTTGGGTCTATGGCAACACCCATAGGTATCTGTAGCAACATTCCAAAATGTTGTTATAGATATTAACTTTCTGAATTTGTGGGGCCCACAATATAGAGCATATTTGATTTTTTAATAAAAATAAATATTTATTTAATAAAATGCTATTGCACAGAATTTGATATTTAAACAGTAATTTATTTAAATAAATATTTTATTTCAACATTTGAAATAGTACAAATTCCTGACTCCACTATTTTACAATTCAATGATATATAACACTGATATTCACATGTACAAATATTCCTCACTACATCACTCAGTTCACTCATTACATATGCAGTTTCAATTTATACAGACACCGACACTGACAAATATATGACGAGCCGAAGGCGAGCCGAGTAGCGGGTCCGAGCGCAGCGCCGGCGGGGGTCCGGGGCACCGCAGTCCCGACGGGGATCGACCTTCTTTGAAACGACGTAAAATGATGCACCCCACATACTTCTAAACCACCAGCCTCCATCCTCTAATTGCCTTACCAACAAACTATTTCAGTTGCCAAATTCGACTTCAGGTTGCCAAATCGCCTAATCACCTAATCACAATCGCTGATTACCCATTCCGACAACCCAAACATCATCAAACTTTCACACTGCAAATTCGCAACAAAACCAAGTACCACCCTTGGCTGATATCTACAGATTTGGACCATCAACTCTAAGCAGACTACTTCGCCTTTCATCAACAAGAGAATCAAAGGTCAGTTCATACATGTACATTAGTTCAAAGCACCAAGCTATATATCTTCAGATTTGGACCATCTTAGCCTACAAAAGAAAAACCAAACTCGTTTACTCATTGTAAAAGAACAAAATGCAGTGAAAAATTTGAAGTATATCAATGTGAAACTACAGGAAACTGGACATTTTGATAACAATACCATTCACACAAAGTATCGAACACTTTTAGTGCATTACAAAATAGCTCTTCCAGTCATTCTCTATTCTATCTTCAAGGTGCAATATGGAAGACTACTCCAATCCAAATTCAACAATAGACCTCAAAATACATGAAGCAAGAAGAAAAAAATGCATAAATCCACAGTATCAAATATCACAAAATGAAAAAAAAGGTCAAAACAAACCGGAAATTAGACAGCCTGCTCTTCATTGGACTGCAGTGGTATCTCAAGCAACTCAGGAGGCACAGTCTCGATGCTCTTAGGTGTGTTCCTGGCAGCAACAGGAACAGCAAGAATCGCGTGCCCTAATTTTCACATAGAGAGGAACGAGAAACAAGAGCGATGGCGACGACAGCGGTGGCAAAAGGGGTTTGAACGGAAAACTTTGTTTGGCTTCAGGTTTTGGTGTCGTGACGGGGCTCTGGTTGGAGCTAGATGGTCGCGATGGGTCAGGGGGTAGCTGGGGGTGAGGGTGACAATTTGGTGGCGATGGGTTAGGGGGTAGCTGGGGGCGATGGGTCAGGGGGTAGCTGGGGGCGATGGGTCAGGGGGTAGCTGGGGGTGAGGAACGAAAATATGATTTGGAAATTAGGGTTTTGGAAATTGGGGGTGAGAACGAAATGTTATGAAAAGTAAAGCAGGAAAACGAAATTTTGGGACAAATTGTAGTGGTGATCCATTTTAACAATCAGATTAAATGTAGACCGTTGGATCGTATTCACGCGGATTGCTAATTTTATTAATTTTTTAATTTGAATACATCTATAGCAACACTATATAAAAATGTTGCATCCTGTTACACTTGTTTAGCTAGAGCAACACATTTTTATGGCTAAGGTAACACCAAAAATACAACGTTGCAGTAGGACCAAAATTTTATAGCTGTCGCAACATTTTAGCTGGCAACACCTTGCAAAAATGTTGCAGAAGGTCATCTATGGCGTAGTGAAGGATATTGACAAGGTCACCAATAGAGAACTCGAGAGGCATCCTACGGTTGTCCGCTTAGGATTTCTGATGGCTCTGTGCGTCTTTCATTCTCTAACGGATAAGAATAATCTTCTCTGAAGCTTCATGAATCGAAACGGGGCCTAAAACTAGTTTCTCCCCAGATTCTAACCAATAGGAAGGTGATCGACATGGCCTTCCATATTGGGCTTCGAAAGGAGCCATACCGATACTGGACTGAAAGCTGTTGTTGTAGGAGAACTCGATAAGCGGTAGGTGGTCCTCCCAACTACCACCAAAATCTAGAATACAAACACGGAGAAGATCCTCTAGAATACGATTTACCCGTTTAGTCTGTCCATCAGACTGTGGATGATAAGCTATGCTGAAATTAATCTTTGTTCCCAAAGCTTGCTGAAGACTCAGCCGAAAATGACTCGTGAAGAGTGGATCATGGTCATATACAATCAAACTAGGAATACCATGAAATCGCACGATTTCCTTAATATAAAGCATAGCTAGCTGAGAAGTTGCCCTATAAGATTTAATAGGAATGAAATGTGCGGGCTTGGTAAGGCGGTCCACAACAACCTAAACACTGCTATGGCCCGATCTCGAACGAGGTAGTCCATCGATGAAGTCCATGGAAATCTGATCCCATTTCTACAACGAAACCTCTAAAGGCTGAAGGAGACCACTAGGTCGTTGATGCTCGGCTTTAATAAGTTGACAAGTCATGAAATTACTCACATAACTTGCCACATCTCACTTCATGCCATCCCAATAATATAGACGACGCATATCAACCTACATCTTGCTGCTTCCTGGATGAATAGTATACTTAGAACGGTGACACTCAGCTAGAATGTCCCGCCTAAGCTCTGGAATACTGTGAATATCGATGCTAAAATCCCTCATCTCAATATCATCGTGGGATCAGACTTACACTTCTGAATAGAGCAAAGATATCAGAATCTTGCCGCTGAGCCTCGGCAATCCGATCCAAAAGAGTAGGACGAGCTTCCATGCTATATAATAGAATAGGAAAGTCTGAAGTAGAAGCACGATCTCGAATATCACACAAAGATAGAGACTCTAAAGCTTTCCATTCTACAAGCATCATGAAAACAACAGCTGATTGCTTTCGACTCAAAGCACCAGCTACTCGATTCCCCTTGTCTGGGGTATACTGAATATCAAAGTCATAAGAAGCAAGAAATTCGAGCCAACATTGCTATCGCATGTTGAGCTCTTTCTAAGTGAAAAAATACTCGAGTGACTTATGGTCAGTGTAGAGAATAAAATGTTCACCCAATAGATAATGGCGCCATATCTTCAATGCGAAGATGATGGCAGCTAGCTCTAGATCATGGGTAGCGTACCGAACCTAGTTCGGATGTAATTGCCTTGAAGCATAGGCAACTACTTGATCCCTCTGCATAACGGCACCGAGGCCACAATGACTGGCATCGATATAGACAATTAGATCTTGATTCCCTTCGGGAACCACAAGGATAGGAGCATTAGTGAGAAGCTCCTTCAATCTATGAAAAGAAGATTCACACTTATCAGACCAGATAAACTGAATGCCTTTTCTAGTAAGGCTAGTCAGAGGAAGCACGATGCGGGAAAAGTCTTTAATGAATCGACGGTAATAACCCGCCAATCCAAGGAAGCTACGAATCTCCGAAATGTTATCAGGCCTCTTCCAGTTTTGGATGGCTTCGATCTTAGATGGATCGACCGAAATGCCCACAGAAGAAACAACATGGCCTAAGAACTTAACTTGCTTTTCCTAGAAATGGCACTAAGAGAATTTTGCGTTGAGTTGATGTTGTCGAAGAGTACCCAAAGCAATTCTCAGATGATGAGCATGATCAGCTTCAGACTTAGAATAAACAAGTATGTCGTCGATGAGCACAAGGACGAACTTATTGAGATATTCCCGGAATACTTGATTCATAAGGTCGACGAAGTAAGCAGAAGCGTTTGTCAAACCGAATGGCATGATGAGCCACTCATAAGATCCTTATCGAGTGCAGAATGCTGTGAGTGGAATGCTATCCTCCGCAACTCGAAGCTGATGAAATCCGATAGCAAGGTCCAGCTGAGAAAAGACCTTAGCGCCACTTAACTGATCGAACATGTCGTCGATCCTAGGCAATGGATACTTGTTCTTGATGGTCAACTCATTAAGCTTGCGGTAATCGACGCATAAGAGTCCCATCAGCCTTCTTCACGAATACCACCGCGGCTCCCCACGGTGAAGAACAAGACTGAATGAAATTCTTTGCTTAAAGTTCCAAAAGCTGCTTCTTTAGTTCCTTATTTTCTTTTGTAGACATCCTCGTGGGAGGATGACCAACTAGCTGCGTGCCTGGAATGAGATCAATGCAGAACTCGATGGCCTGTTTGGGTGGTAAACCCGAAACAGGCTCAAATATATCAGGAAAATCACAAACAACTGGAATCTGAGACACATCATCATCATCGTCTCGAGATTCGAGAGAAAATAAAGAGACTTCAGAATCGTGGTCAAGGTCCCGAAGAATAAGAGATAACTGAGCAGGCAATCGGGATGTCGAAGATATAAAACTCTCTTAGAACAAAGAATTTTGGCATCGTATCGAACTAGCCAGTCCATACCCAATATCATATCAAAGCCAAGAAAGTGAATCACGTGCAGATTCTCATGGAAAGGAAAACCACAAAGAAATATCTCAACATTCTCACAAAGCATACTAAGGGTTGCAGATCCCCCGATACGATTTGCAATCCTCAATGAAGTAACAAGGCAAGCAACATCCAACTAAAAAGCATCGACAAGCTCCTTTGATATGAATGAATGTGACGCACCCGTATCGAAGAGAACTTGAATAGATCGGTCATGAAATAGAATAGAGCCTTCAAGGATAGAAGGAGTAATACCTCGGGGCTGAGAAGATCCACCTGAAGCTTCCACTACATTGAGCTTTCCAGAATGAGTACCCTTAGAAGAGTTAGGGCACTTAGAAGACTAGTGTCCTTCTTTCTTGCAATGGCGGAAAATAACTGGCTTAGGACACTCCCGAATAAAATGATCATATGCACCATAATTGAAGCAAGACTTATGAGGAGGAGGGGCTGCACCAGAATGAGTACTAGAAACAAAAGGCTTCTTCTTCTTCGAAGGAAAGGATTTGGATCCTCGAAAGGGAAAATTCTTCTTATTTGGGTTCTTTCGAACCTCGGCCTGATCACTACTATCCCTTTCTTTCTCGACGGCTTCGAGGTGAACCGCCGAATCAACAAGCTCCTCGAATGAGAGCTTTAGCTGAAGCATAAGAGACTTCTTAAGATATTTCTTCAATCCAGAAACAAACTTAAAATTCTTCTTATAAGGAGTGCTAATGAACTCGAGCCCATATTTGGATAAGGACTCGAAAGAAGAAACATAGTCAAAAATAGATGATTTGCCTTGCTTCAACTCAAGGAAGCGATGGGCAAGAAAAGCCTTCTCGGATTCTGGTAAAAACTTGAGCTCAAACTACTCTCTAAACTGTTGCCATGTAAGGGTGGACTCGTCCATCACGGTGATAAGAAGCTCGTACCAGTCAAGTGCACGTTCTTGTAACATACTCGATGCTACAAGAACGCGGTGATGATCAGAAATCTCCATGCGAGTAAAAATGTGCTCGCATGAATGGAGCCAAGCCTGGACCTCTAAAACGGACTCGGAGCCTTTGAATGGCTTGCCTTCAAGATGGGTGAAGTCGTTACACATATGCGCAAATGTGGATTTGCATGGAGGAGAGGAATGAGCTGGATCTGGAGGTTGAGTGCTCCTAATAAGCTCGAGAATCTGATCAGTCGATGTATAAACACCTTCGGGACGAGAGCCACTGGACGGCCCTGCCTCCGAAGTGGGACCTCTTCCTCTTCCAGCCATGAACTGAAAGTTAAGATAAGATTGGATTATTCATTGGGGTAGATATTAGCAATGAAATTCATTAAGAAAGGAATACTACGAAATTTAAAAATTACATTCCTAGACATATTCCCACTTATCCACCCCCAAAGGACTCGAATAGGTTAAGGACAGGATTAGAAGCTACTTCGATTAGGGATGATGTTTGCACTTGTATTATACTTGATGTATAATTGTATGCATGTTGTTCTGTGTTTATTTCATTTTGTTCTGAATTCATCTCTCATACCAAGCTGTGATACCCCATACCGAGACCCACATTAACAAAGAGTATTACTGGGTAATACTGTTTGCTAATGCGGAGAATAGGGCTGGTTAGGAACGACCATTCATAGCTTTTTCTTAAACATCTATTAAATACGTCGATTTGGTGCTCCATTTTTTTCTCAAGTGGATCAACATATTCAATAAATGCTTAATACAAAACTATGATGGCTACAAGATCTATTCAGAACAAAATACAATATAAATGATAACATAGATCACAGAACAGCAAACACAGTCATATATATATATATACACACACACACACACACATATATATATACATATACATCAATATAATACATAGTGTCAAATGGGGTGATATAACCACAATATAAATATGTACATCCATCCCACAAAAGAATATACATAAGCATGATATACACAAGGTGAACTACACAAAAACTATGCAACAAATCCAAAAGTCGATAGAAGCATCCAAAGGAACAGCTATGCAAAAGCCCATAAAACCTAACCTGCAACTCGATCTGACCCGAGTATATAAAATACAGGAGTCAGTATAGCTTAAACAATTGATTAGCATATATATAAAATATGATATAAGGATAAAGGAGTAATAACTCTTCTCAACGAGAAGAAGGAACGTAAGCTATAAGATAATGGCCAAGGGTCATAAGGGTTTCTCAAGAGTATGAGTTCAAAAATAACACCAATAACAAATCAAGTATCCACAAATTCACGACTCGTTTCATCAGAAAACTCGATAGTCAATATAATGACTACCTTCAACTATATCTCCTAGATAGGAGATTATAAATCTCAAAAATCCCCAAAACATGGCAACATGAATCACAATATAAATAGAACTCGACTTCGAGTTCAAAACACTAAACGTAATCACCATATAATCCATGCGATAGCACTCAGGCTATATAAATAAGCCAATAAAGGCGATTATGGTAAAAACATATATAAACATCATCAAAATTCTAGAAATCATCACAAAGAAATCTAGAAAACACAATATAAGAAAAGGACCCAACAGTCCAAAATTTAGCCCAACAGCTATAAGTAAATAGGATCCAACAGTCCATAAGCTTGCCCAACAGCCTACCAAGTACATGTGCATAAGAGACCCAACAGTGTCAATAGAACCTAACAGTCCATGGTTAGCCCAACAGCTATATATATGTACATAGGACCAAACAGTCTAATAAGCGACCCAATAGTCTAAGTACTGGCAATATGTCATAAATGTGTCAAAGACTCACAGAGAGGAACCCGAAAAGTAGTAACAATGCGTCCCATACCACATATTCTCACCTAAGGGTTTCCTAACCACTAGTCAATGCCACACTGGAAAGCAGTAAAAATATTTGCCTCATCTCATCGGCAAACACGACCCGATGGTCAAAACATTCAAACAGAAAAGTCAGGAATTAACCGAAAAGGTAAACGCTCGTGTCCCATACCACCTGTTTTACCAAATCATTTAATTCTCCTTCTCATTCGCTCGAATAGTGCAAAAACTTGTATTGTATATAGAAAATAATTTGTTTGAGAAAACTAGCTTTTGAAAACAATTTTCGAAATCATTTTGGAAAACAAATCTTTGAAATTCTCTTATTATAGAGAATATACAATTTTAATAGCTTTAAAATAATTATAAATATTTTAAAATATTTATTTTGAAAGCTATCTTATTAAAAAAAATCTTCCGAAAACGGTTTAGAAAGCACATGCAAAGAAACAACAAAAATACAATGAAATTATTCATAAAGTCGTCATACGAAAATCTCCTAAAAACTCAACAATCCAAAATACGGATAAGTGGTAATATTGGCTCTTCCATCTTAGGATCAAGCCGATCAAAAACAACATAAAAAGAAATCTATGTAAAACAATTCGGAAATTTTTAGCTGGAGCAAAACATGCTACGATTCAAAATTTCAAGCAAATTTTCAACTAGTTACAGAAGTCTAAAAGCCTTGTAATTTTGCTGGCATAGAGTTCAACAACTCTAATTTGAATAAAAAAATAAACGGATACAATCGGACAAGAAACAGGAGAGATATAATGTCACTAAGTTGGACTCACAGCCAGATTTTACCGTAAATGGTTGGAGCAAAACATGCTCCGATTCAAAGTTTGATAGCATGTTTCTATAGGCTACATAGATCGAAACGACCTGAAATTTGACATGCATAAATTTAAAAAACTATATTTTAAACTGGAAAAAGAATCACGCAATTAGGACAAGGTATGAGAAAGTTATGATGTCTCAAAGTTGTACCCAGGCAATGATTTCACTGCGAAAATCTGGGAAAAAACATGCTCCGAATCAAAGTTCGCCAGCATATTTTTATAAGCCACATAGGTCGAAATAACCTGAAATTTGGCATGCATAAATTTTAACAACTATACTTTAAACTGGAAAAAGAATCACATAATTAGGACAAGGTATGAGAAAGTTATAATGTCTCAAAGTTGTACCCAGGCAATGATTTCACTACGAAAATCTGGACAAAAACATGCTCCGAATCAAAGTTCGATAGCATATTTCTATAAGCTACATAGATCGAAATGACCTAAAATTTGGGATGCATAAATTTCAACAACTATACATTAAACTGGAAAAATAATCACGCAATTCGGACGGTATGAGAAAGTTATGATGTCTCAAAGTTTAACCCAGAACAGATTTATACTGTAAATTCAGAACACTTCATTTACAGAAACGATTATTTGCATTTCAGCAGGCGATTTTTGCTTGTTTGAGGTAGTATTTGTGAGATTATTACTCACCTTGCAATATACTTGAGCTACTAGATCAAATTGGCGAAAAGGAGCAAGCTTTGGCCTTGAAAGAGGCTTCAACAACTTGGAAATGGAGTTCACAAAGACATGCAAAAAGAACATCTCAATCACAAACAAACAAACATCTTCAAATATGGAATTCAATGAAGTATTTAGGTTTAGAGATAGATTAACTGAAATAAACTAACTTTAATTTGTTAATTACAGCAAGAAATTTGATAAAAAATGGAGTTTGTGGCTTTGTTTAGAAAGAGGAAATAGGTTTTCTTTCTTTTGTTTACTGTAAGAAGAAAGAGGAGTTTTTCTGTACGTACTCAAGAATGAGAAGAAGTTTCCTCTTCTTTCTGGATAAAGGAATAATGGGCTAAGACCCAAAATCTTAATTGATTAGCCCAAAAAAGAAATTAACTCTAAATTCACTTTTACACTAATATATACCAAGTTATAGCATATATATGCAATTGTTTTCACATTATAAAAAATACACAACACATACTTATGTTGTAAAAATTATTTTACATTAAAATAAAAGATAATTTAACTCTAAAAATTTATTTTTACTATAAAAACTCTTATTTTAATTTAATGGCACAAATTACACAATTATTGCATAAATCCATTTTTAGCTTCAAAAATTACATTATGTTTATTTCCTTGTATGATAAAATATAAAAAAAAATCATATTTTCAACATTTTTACGACCAAAACTTATTTTTAAACCAAATTCCCATTTTTATTTATAATAAACCACATATTAAATCAAATTCTCCTTTTGAAAATTAATAAAAGAAACATTTGGCAATAATTATCAAAATTATTGCATTTCTTTAAATTAAAATCATGTTTTGCTAATTTTAACACAAACAACCCAAAACTAAAGTTTTAAAACTTTATTTTCACATTTTAAACCCATTGTTTATTTAAAATAAACAATTTTATATCTCCAATTAATTTTATTTCATAATATTAAATTATAACCATCGTTATAATTTAATATTACAGGTAATCATCTAAACCGGGGTTGTTGCAATAAAGTTTCGACATCTCCCTAGGGTTGCTTGAAGTTCGATATCCCTTACTGAATGCTTGATTGTTCTAACTTCTTTACACCCGACAACTTGAATTTCGATATGCTCTTTCTTGGGGTTAGATACCTTTATTTATAGTCATAGGATCTCTTAATTCCAGCCTCCATCTTCATCATTTTTGGTCGGCCTCCTGTAATGACCCACAAATTTATCACTTTGATAAAATATATTTATTTTGAAAGTTACTTAAATAAAGGGTTGATGATAGAAATAATATTATTTTGAATAATAATCTTATTTTGAATAGATATTTACAAAAATATTTTTCTCGAAATTTAAATCGATAAAATGGCCAAAAACCATTTTATCAATAAACCACTCTATAATCGTAAAAATGTCATGCACAGGGCTGGATACATATGCATATTTTATAACTAAGAAAGAATATGAAATAAAATCAATTGAGTTAGTTCTGAAAATAATGTGTGTTTTTGACATCGTTATTAATGCCCTTATATTTAATAATCGACTTATTAAAATTAATTAAGATTTAATGATTTAATAATTATTATAATTATTCAACTATTTATTTATAAAAGATAGCAATTCATTTTTAATAATTATAAAGTGTTAATAAATAATTTATAATAGTTTTATAAAGACATATAAATGGTATGAAAATATAAGAGAAAAGATAATTTCGCTTTATAGGTATAACAGTAATTATTGTTAATTATTATTAATATTAATTTATATCGTTTTATAAATGAAATATAATCATTTTAATTTATTAATAATAATAAGAAATTTATTTTCAAAATTTTGTTTACAAATATATGTATATAAATTAATAAGTGAAAATGTGACCAATAATCGGTTTCTCGATTTTCAATGATTTAACAAACAAAGTTGTTCGAATTCATTTGAAATGTTGTTATCCTCTTGTACACATACATGTACATACATATACATGTCACATGCATATCATAACATATATATGTGTACATGAACACTTAAATATATACATATTACAAAATATTAAAATAATTTCCTAAGATTTAATACTTAAGGAACCAAAAAGCAAACATCAACTCACCTTACAACACCATCATCACCACCATCACCTCAAACATCACCGCCACATTGGGGGAAGGGGGAGCCATGCGTATGGGGGGGCTAGGAAGGATGTCGGTCAAAGGCAAAATGGTAATTCTACGATTAGATATTTTTTCCAAATTTTCTCCTATAAATACCCATTGACTTCCTCATATTTTTTCACCATATTCTTATCATCGTCTTCTCCACTTGAAGCTTCTTTTCATGGCTTCTATGCTTAACAAAATAATGGCAAAATATTTAGCAAAAGAAAATTAAAATTATACATTACATATAAGTTATCAAATCCACTACAAACAAAGACAAATCTCCTCCATTCCTCTACCTAAACCCACGGCCATCTCCTCCATTCACCAAGGCCATGAGCTCCACCATCTATAAGGCTAGGCCTAGCCCTCCTTAGGGTCTCAAGCTCGATTTCATTTACTTTGATTCGATCATAGAGGAGCTATAGTTGATTTTAGACTAGCCCGTTGGAAAATGAAGGTGATAAACTCCTAAACTATAGTATTATATGTTATTGGATGTTATATATGTTTGATTATGATTGTTGATGATAAATTTTTAATATGAATATTGAATATATATGCAAGTCATGGAAATACATGTCGATAAGCACAAAGTAAATCACTTTCCTTTATTTAATAAATTGGTGTATATGGAATGTTAAACCTCCTTAAAATAGCTTAAAAATGAGTTTGAAATGTTTTATAAACATATAAAAGTGTTTTGGTGAAGTTTGGAAGGTAATTGAAATTTTTGTCAAAAATAGGCGCGTCTCGTAACGGTAGTCGACGATTTCGCGCCATAAAAGTCAAACAAGTATATAAAATGGAATATAGCTCGGAATTCTTCGAGATGAGATTTTTTTGAATTATTATATCCATAGTTTTCAAACAAAGAAAGAAAATCGGGATTGATAAGTAGATTTGGAAATATGACTAAAACAAGTTTTTGGAAAAGTCATTGTTTTGCAGTTCGGAATCCATAAAAGATTTCTTTGAAAAGGATATTTTTATTATTTAGAAATATGAGATAAATTCTAAAAATATTTTATATAAAAGTGATTTGAGTAATAAAAATGAATTTTCAAACGATAAAAAGTCATTTTGATTGAAATAGCTTAAAAAGCACTTTCTATGGCACTTTTCTATGACGGTTGAAATATGATTTTTAAACACAACCATTCTTTTTCAAATCTTTTGTAAAAAAATTTAAATGATTAATAAAATATTTTAAAGGAAATTTGAAGGATTTATTGAATGGTTAAATGTTAAATGATTTTGAGTCGATCAAATTACTTGACCACCTTATGGGTAACAAAGAGATAGTGTCTAGGCTTGAGTTTGGAAAACCAATTTCATGCTCTCTCCCTAGCTATCTGAACTGGCCTGATGGCTGGACCAGTAAATTTGGTTTAGTCGGATCAAAAGTTTCCAAAATAGAAAAAATAAGATTTACCCGAATATAAATAACTTGGATTTTATGAAGATAATCTTCTTGTACTCGGTGTTAAAGCCTGAAGAGGGAATTCGTAATATTCATGGAATTTAAAAGGCGATTTCACCATTACTCGACTCATAGTACTTATTGAATACGGGAGTTGATATTGAATATAATTAGATGATTTCTATATATTCTGCTCATTTAATATTTACTGGTTTTGGATTAACATCCTAGATAACATTGTTTTAACTCAGTCAAAATTTTTAGCTCTGAATTATGAAATTTATGTTAAGATTTAAAAGAAATGGTTTGGAAATATTTTCCTAAGTGAAAAATGAAATGATTTCGAATTGTTCCCAGTTTAAAAAGGTTTAAAGTAATCGAAGGATTTAATAAGAGAGGTTCAATGGTTCTATATATTCCAGAAAGAATGTTTTAAAGTTATATATCTCTAAAGGATATTTTTGGTAAAAGGAATGAATTAATCAAATATTATTCACCTATTTACTCGACCTCTTTTATCGATGATTGGTTCGAAGGAATCAGGGTCGGATTTGGGTAGTTCCTATTCAAAGACCACTACGAACCAATTTACGTATTCGAAACGAAGACATGGATATGACTTGGAAGATGGAATGTAAGGCTTCTTGTCACCCATCGGGGGATTTCCCATATCATATTATGTGGTAGTAGTTCTTCATTTAGGATCCTCGATGCAAGGACTTCTTGCTACTAAACCTAGGGGTAATTCCCAACAGGATGTGATAGGATAGTGCTTTCAGTTTGTCATGTTCCTAGGCAACTTGTATGGACAAATGTTTGACATTGCATCTCTAGTTACATAAATTGATCTTTATGAACGTATCATTTGTTTGGTAGCGGAGAAGGCAACTTCTCTTAGTTTAACACCCTTTCCTGAGACGTATGAGCTCAGGAGTTATATGTTTGTAAAAATCAGTTGTGTGGCTATGGGATGACAATGTGGCATTCAATATGGAATGTGCTATGTGAAAGGTAATTGCTACCTCAGATCCCATCATCCAGTAAAGGCTTAAACAGGGTACGCCATAAGGCTATGTGGTTCGCAACCATTAGGGTATGTGGTGTATGCTATAGGGCCCTGGATAGGTCGGTTATGACCGAGGTAATGTCATATTTGGTTCTATCCAGGCCATGTATGAGTGCCAAATAGGAATAGGTTAGTCTTGTCAGATGCGAAGGATTTTTTGTGTATCCTCGATACATTCCTCTAGAGATGTATTGTATGGAAGGTAGTCCCTTACCTTCCATTGTATTGAAATCCATTCTCCACTGAACCTTGTAAGAGTTTTTTTGTAGAGACTAACATATTCGGAATTTAAGAATGGTAACAATTTCGGCTAAGATTAATAAGTTTACTTGGAAATGTTTTCAAAGAAATGTCATTAAAAATAATATCAAATGATTTTGCGTATCAAAGTTTTGGTTATCATAAGATAAAAACATGTTCGTATTTATGTGTAGGCGTGGTCTTATGAGATACCTTTTCTTTTCAATACATATATTTTGAGTTTCTCACACCAGTCTCATGATTGACATGGAGTTTATTTTCCTTTTCCCTTAAACTCTGGGTCCCCTAATTTTCCCCGGGCAGCCTGGTAGTTAGGTTTAGTTCGAAGAAATCTGGAAGAGCTTGGAATGTGGAGTTAGAATATTTTTTCTGAAGATTATTTCCACCACACTTAAGTAGTATTGTATTCCGCCTTTGGAAGGACAGATATATGTAACTGTCCATTTTTAAACTCTAATAAATGTACGTAAATTTCCATAGTAAAGATTATTTGTTGAAATAATATATGTGAGATTTTTTTCTATCTTTATTTTCTTTCTTACCCTCGAGAATCCGCCTCTCCAGCACTTGAATTTGCAGCACGTGAATACCGAGGATGTATTGGTGTCGATTTTCCAGAGTCAAAGAAACGGGTTGTCACACCTCCCTTACAAACCTCTTTCATTATTTCAAACATTTTAAAACACAAATTAAATACAAATAGTTGATCGGTGGTTGCTGCTTTCAGTCTGGTAGCTCGTTCGTGAAGTTTGGATACTGATTCATGGAGTTCTTTAATCCAATATTTCAACATTTCATAACTAGGCTTTAGTGAAGATAAATATCTTTTATCCACATTTACATACATACATACATATAATTTCTCATTATGTTGTTTATTTGCTTTAGATAGTATATGAATTATCACAAATCCATATATGTCAGCTGCTACCTATATTGGATGAATATATATATATATATATATATATATATATATATATATCTGTGTGTGTGTATGTATTATCAAAATTATATATATATATATGAACATATAGCTTATGGTTATAATAGTAAAAGGAACTCGAATATAAATAACACTTAAATGATTTTAAAACAAAAAATATTTTAAAATATAAATGTATTTATATGAAATATATATTTATATTTGCTAATATATATATATATATGTATTATAGCTTTGAAAATAATTTTTTATATATATAATTAAATCCGTACATATTATATCTGCATAATTTATTTTTAATATTATACCTAATCTAATACTAAGTAAATATACATACATACATATACATATGTATGTATGTATATTATAAAATATATTTATAACTATTTAATAAAAAAATTGCATATGTTTTAGAATTGTTTTTGAATTTTTTTTATGATTTTCCTACGGAAATATTTAATTAAAAAAACTATTTTTAAACTACAAATTTTTAATGAAAAATATTACCTTAATTAATAATATTAAGGAGGAATATATGTTAAAATATATATATTTATTTAATCATTGATTCATAGTAAAAAATATTTATATATATAGTATACATATATTTTTCGAAATATTAATTTGATATTTAAATATATATAAGAATATATGTACATGTAATTTAAAAAAATTATATTTAAATATAATAATACATACATACATACATATATATATATATATATATATATATGAAAATGAATATATTGATTTGAATTTGAAATCTCTAGATATTTATTATACAGATCCATATCTAAAATTTAAAATTTTAATTTTAATTTTGAACTTAAATTCAAAGTTATTATATAAATATTTACAATTACTTTATATTATAATGTCAATTATGTATATACATATATATATATATAAATATTTGTACGTTACAAATATTATTTTATATTAAATAAAACTATATATACACACATATATATTAAACAACACATGTATATATGGAGTGGCTAATATGTTTGTTGCGGTGTAAATCTCAACACTAATACACAGGCATGTTAAATCATGTACACTATTTATGTTGAACGTGTATGTACAAATACATGTGTATATGATACACATGTCATATATTATATAATATAAACATAACATTAAAATAAAAATTTATTCAACTCAAATAAAATATTGATTTTAATAAAAATAAATTTGGATCGTATCTAAATAAATTTAGACCTCATAGGCCTATAAGATCCAAATGGAATAAAATTTTGAAATTTACTTATTTATCCCACTGCATGCTGGCTCGGATCCAACAGATGGTATCGTCGATCTTGAGTATCTAGACTATACTTTGATTATAGTCAATCACATGGCATCGTGATCATATTATGATCATATTTGGATATACATTAAACTACTTAGAATGAAACACAAATCAAAAGAGAATTCATCTCCTTCGTTATAGAAGGTTAGTACCACTGTGATTGGTAGTCAACTTAAAGTCAAAATCTTTGGCTATATTAAATCGGTTAGTCGATAATTATTATTAGATCGAACCAAGAACTTTAAAGTAGTCTACACAACTAATTAAAGATACTAGTATTATTTTTGACCTTAGATCGAACTCCAGATATTTAGGTGATATAGTGATGACAAAAAATACTTGTGTACAAAATGTTGTTGCTAGACGAGCTTGATAAATATTAGAAATTCGATCTATAAGTAATTGAACATGTTCCAAATATCGTACTATAGCAATGTCCGTACAAGTTTTAGTATTTAAATAGTTCAAATATTGAGTGAAGACTGAGTTTACACAAGGTGCCAACACAAATGAGTTGCTGGTTATCCCTAAATTTGACTAATGTACATTTATATAAATATTATAAAAAAAACAATAAAATTAAATATATACATTGTATTAAATTTTAACGACATTTTAATTGTTTATTTAAAGCCTAAAAGATAATTTAAAATGATGTATAAAAGTTTTATATTGATTTAATTAATGAAAGACATTAGTTAAATTAATTATATAAATGATTTAAAGTATTAAATTATTTTGTCCCATAGTTTGGAAGCCCAAAGATAACCATACATAACCGATCATAGCTTGTATGCAATGGAGGGGCTTGGTCTTCTAGTGTTTGACAGAAATAGGGCTAGATATTTATGATCTAGTTGACTTATATATAACCACCCCACTTCTTATTATCTCTAAATAGAAAACATACCTAACCCTAGCCTCCAAAATAGACATTAGTGGACTTAAGGAGACGGTTTTATGACCCGTAGCCAAGAAGACTGAACAAGGTGTTCAAAAGAGAGAATAAGCAATAATCAATGTATTCGACGATCATTGGGATCACTAGAAGAAGGTCACTTTTAAATGAATATGTATATTCTAATATATATATGTATGTATGTGTGTGTGTATGTATGTATATGTATATGTATATGTATATGTATATGTATATGTATATGTATGTATATGTATATGTACATATGTATATGTAAATGTATATGTATATGTATATGTATATGTATATGTATATGTATATGTGTGTGTATGCTTATCACCCTCATCATGTATTCGACCATGAAATAAAAAATACATTTTTCTAGAAATATAATTACAGCTTAATAATAAAACATTAATGTATATATATGTGTGTGTGTTATCATTTCGAACTCTAAACAATATATATATATATATATATATTATAGTTAACTGTTTATTAGTTTAAATCATTTTTAAATTGTTTTCAACTTTTATATTTGAAACATTTTTTGTTGCTCTCGGTTTATATATATTTATTTATTTATTTGTTTATTTATTTATATACACAAGTATGGAAATCAAATTAATAAGAAAAATAATATTTTATATGCTTGGTTTTATTGTAGTAAATAAAAATAACAAGTTTAATTTTATTTTGAAAAATTCCAAATGATATTTTAAATCCAAATAGCTAAAAAATTCAAAATAAATTTTTTATATGAAAATCTGCATTGATTTTATTAATAAAAAATGTTTTCTCTCAATTATAAAGTTTTAAATAATATACATGTATATTTAATTTGAATTATCAAACTATTTTGAATTCAACATTTAAAATTATAAAATATATACTTATGAATTTAATACATACATACGTAGATACATACAAATGTACGTACATACATATGTACGTATATACATACATACATATATATACATATATACATACATATATACATACATATACATATACATATACATATACATATACATATATATATTAACTAAAAATTAATTGCCGAACTAAAACTATATACATTATTAATTTATATTTTTAATTATAGATATAAGTTTATTATGTGTATATATATTTACCTTCTATCATTATAATGTTTGTATTCTGTGTATGAACATATTAAAATTTTAAAACATAAAATTAAATTCAACTTAAAGGCATAAGTTAAATTTAAATTAAATTAATAATAAAATATTATTATTAAATAATAACAAATAATTATTTATACTCAAATTAAATAAATTGAAATATACACTAAGTCTTTTATTAATAAATACTAAACATGATCTAGTTAAATTTATTATTCGTATAATCACAAAATGCAATTTTGTGTAAATTAATAAAAGGATTTTTTTGAATTCACTCTTTTAACCCTACTACCGATGCACCTAATCGAACAAAGGTGACATAAAGGAGATAGCAGTAAAAGAGCTCCGGCTTGTATATGTTGTATGCTCCAGATAAAATAGCCCTCGGATAGATGGTCCAAGGAAGGACTTAGAGTAACAGTTTCTATCATAGAGATATGGAGGAAGTCTAAGATACGAGCAAGTGCTTCTTCGGAGTTCAAAATGGAGCTTACTTTAGTCATCATATTACTTAAAATATGTATCGACTTAGCTAGGTTAATAAAATAGAATAGTCATAAGGCCTAATAAGCAAATAATCAAACTGTTAGTTAATAGGGCCCATGGGTTACTATAAAAAGCCCAAAGTGCTCAAATATGAATTTGAATGAAATAACAGTTTTAGTGGATCAAAATAAATTGATAAAAAAACAAAATGGAAGCAATAAGAATTTATTTATTTAAATAAAAATATATTTTTTCATAACAAATACAATAGACAATTGAGAGTTAGAAGAAAACATTATGAGCATGTTGAAACGAAACTATTATTTATCTTAGTATAAACATAAAATAAGAATTAAGCATATAAATAAACTTGATAACAACAAAAGAGAAGAAATGGCATAGTTACTAATTTTAATTATAAGAATGTGTTGGAATTTGAATGTTTTCTATTTTCAAAGTTTTATTGATAGAAATTTTCTTTGGTAAAGTAAAAAAGCAAGAAGAAGTGTGTATATAAAAGGACAAGAAAATAGACAAAGGGAAGAAGTTGCAAAAAAATTTAATCTCAGGGACAACAAGTTTTCTTTTTAGTCTGAAAGACACTTTTTAGTTTAAACAGAAAATGATAGTTACAACTGTCATTCTGGGTTTACACTAAAAAATGTCCTTCAGCCTAAAAAACAAACTTCTTATCCCTAAATTTAAATTTTTCTTCAAGTTTTTCCTTGAACCTAAAACCCCTTAAAAGGACGGATTAATCTAAATCATAGAATTAATAATTACAAACAAGACCATAATGATGAAAAAGCAGTTTCTCTTGAAATAGCAATTGTCTTTGACATAGGAAAAGCATGCATCTTACCAACCATAAGTAAACATGTGGAGTTGCATTAAATGATCTAATGTGACAAGTAAAACTATTAGAATATATTACCCTCGGTAAAAACCAAAACCGTCTCTTTAACAGAAATCCACTTTGCACCCCCAAAAACATGAATTTTTATGGACCTGGTGCTACACTATATTTTACGGGTATGTTTTGTCTTATCATTTAATTTGTTCACTCTAGATTAAAGCAGTGAAAGTTGTATAATTTCCACCCATTAAACATGCTCAATCATATTTTTTACTATCACAGTCATGATGTCAAAAAGATTGATACGTTGAGCCCCTTTATACAAACACATGATTGTATATACTAATTACATTGATATATTTACTGGATTAAACGAATATTAAATGAAATTTATAATATTTAACACTATATATATCATTCTAATAATATTATATTAAGTAAGAGCACTAAGACTACACACGACAACGTTACCATGTTACATTGTAATCTCAGTCATTCAATAAGTCATGTGTTAACATCATATAAATCTTTCAAAGAGAGGGTTATACGTCAACAAATATCATATAATCAATATGCAACTATAAAATCATTGATAATGGATGGATGTCAAGTCAATAATCCATTGACCAGGTTCAAGCTGATGTGTAACACCATCAATCCACACCCATTCCAAAGCTGTATAAATAGGGGTGGATCAATAATCCATATAGTAAAATACAAAAGATTCTCTCCTGGTTGGTTAATCGTTGAAACTTACCATTGACTTCCAACCTTATTTCGTAATCTTCGAATATACCTTTAAAAAAGAATACTATTGACAATGGATGCAGATATTTATCCCAAATCACTATAAATCTTAGTTTGATTCTATGTTATACACTTATTCCAGTTTTCCTTACACGTACTCAATTTCTCTCAGCATTTACCATAATACCGATCTTAATTACTTTGGGTTACCTTAAATGCCAAAGCTCACTAAAAACACCCTTTAATCGTTTGTTGTTGTAGTGAAAAACCACTCCAACAAATGTATATATATGCGAATAAGGATGAAATTTTAATGTGCATACATGCATACTATTTTAGTACATTGGAAACAAATTTATTAAAAAAAATTCTAAAAGATAATTGCTTGAACACCCAAATAACGTTGAGTTAAAATGGTCAAAAACTGGGTTAAGAGGCACAAGGCTAAATTTGAGATATTAAAATGGATACTCTATTGTTTCTATTTTAGCCACATATTTGACAATACTTGGAATTATTAAAGGAAGAGCTTAAAGTACATACCATAAAGACAATTTGATGACCCCAAAAATGAAACTGAATACCACTTTAAATATGGTAATAATTATGGGGACCTTTATCAAACTAAAAATTTTATGAAACCGAATACCACTGTTAGAAAAGGCCTTTCATAGTGTTGAAAAAATGCTACCAGAACTTTAAGTAGCATTTGGTAAACGCTACGATATGGCATGCAACTAAAAGTCTGAAATTTTTAGTGGGTTATAGAAAACGCTACCAAAACGCCACATATTAAAGCGTTGTAGAAACGCTACAAAATAAATTTCTGTAGCACTTGTCAACTGCTACCAAAGTTAACCTTTTTGCATTTTTACTTACATCTTTCTACAGGTTTCTGTGTAGCAGGTTTGTTATTTTTGGCTATTATACATTTTTCGAGCGTTTGTACCTTACTGCAATATATTTTTGTAGTCGTTACATTTATTTCTCTAGCATTTTCAAAATGCTACTAAAAGTTATTGATTGTTTGCAGCATACTTTGCATGCTCCATTTCCTGTTAATGGCTTGTACTATTTCCAGCAATCACTCGCATAATAGTCATATTAAAGTCAGCAATCAATCACATAACCATCGTATTCAAACAATTGAAAAAACACGTTAATCACATCGTCAAATATGGTATTTATAACCATTTCGATAATAGTTTTCCGACAAAATAAGCAAATTCACATAAATTTGTAACCATTCATAAATAATTTTATGCAACTAGTACTAACAAAATGTTATAATATATACAACAATTAGAGTCATGTTCATTACTTGATTACCCATAATTCTTTGCTGCAGCTGGTCTTTAGTCCGAAAAGGCTAATTACCTGTAGACAAGTTTAATAATCAACAAATGATTATGAAAGTGCTTTACATATTTAAAAGTATGTCAATCATCCTTAATTAAACATGTTTTAAAATTTAAATAATTTTTATAAAACTTAGCTAACTTAGTTAAAAAAAATTAAAATTGTGTTAATTTCTATAATAAACTTGTTTAATTTTATAAAACATGGTTAAATTATAATAAAACTTAATTAATTTGTATAAATTTATTTAGTTTTTAAAAACTTAGTTAACTTATTATTATTATTTTAAACTTAGTTAATTTTTATCAAACTATAATTTATTATTATTATTATAAAATTAGTTATTTTCTATCAAACTTAGTTTTTTATTATTATTATAAACTTGTTAATTTTATAATACTTAATTAATTTTTATAAACGTATTTAATTTTTATAAAACTTAATTAATGTATTCAAACTATTGTTTATTATTATTATTAAACTTATAAATTATCTTAATTGCTAAAACTTAAAATGTCATAACTTATATTTTAATTAACTTAAACTTATAAATTATCTCAAACTTAAACTCTATTAACTTAGTTAATTTTTATAAATTGTCTCAAACTTATAAACTTTCGTAACCTTAGTTAATTTATTATTATTATTGTAAACTTAGTTAATTTATTATTATTACTAATATTATTATTATTATTATAAACTTAGTTAATTTTTATAAACTTAGTTTTTGATATTATTGTTATTATTAGTATTATTAATTATAAAACTTAGTTGGTTTGCTTAATTTATTATTATTTTAAACTTAGCTAATTTTTTATCAAACTATAGTTTATTATTATATTTACTATTATTATTACTATAAACTTAGTTAATGTTTTTATCAAACTTAGTTTATTATTATTATTATAACCTTGTTAATTTTTATAATACTTAGTTAATTTTTATAAACGTATTTAATTTTTATAAAACTTAGTTAATTTATTCAACTATTGTTTATTATTATTATTATTATTATTATTATTGGAATATAAAAAATTTGAAGAGACCAAAGTTAAAGAATGCATCAGCACCAGTTTCTACATCCTCAATCCTAGAATGTGATGTATCTCTATCGCCAAAATCTTCTTTGATCATTCTTGCATTGTTCTTCCAAGGCCAGATATAATTATAAACCCATAGTTTTTAGACAATTATTAAAAGGAAGAAAACAAGTAATGTATAAAACTCATAACAATTAGTTAAATATAAACCTTACAAATCATCATCGTTTTTAAACACACAATGCAATCATATATTTATAATAACATATGTGTTAATATGGTTTCATATCCAAATAAAAGCACTAATAGCAAACCTACTCTTGTAGACGAATAACATATGTCATTAGTAACAGACAGCCCATGTTGCTTAATGCAAAATTAAATACCAATAGACACTGCCTATTCAGTGCAATATATACACATGTGTAGGACCGGTAGGACTAAATTTGTAATTATATACACATATCTCAGTTTGAGTGTAATGTCTTTTACCAACAGTATATAAATGTTAAAAGTGAAACATAGCATAACACATATGATACAGTACACACAAGCTATAATTCTTAAAATAATTAGACAGATTGCATATTTGGAAACTACTGAGCAAATTTAAAAACAAAAACAATTTGCATTCAAAATGCCAGTCAATATTTCTCTTCTCAGTTGACCCAATACCATCTCTACTTTATTTATTTTTGGAACCATAGCCAGTTTAATTACTTTTACAACAATATAAAAAACACTTATATTCAAAATAAAATGCCATAAGCATGAAGAAAAGCAACAACTATGCCTCAATCTAGAAAAATCTTTGCCTTGGTCTGGTAAAAACTATCGGTAGAAACTATGCCTCAATCTGGAAAAATCAAAAAATAAATTACCTTGATTTATCCGAAGGCGCTAATAAACCAAAACCCTTCTTGCAGTGATACCAATCATCGACGTCCTTAGGCGGCAAAAGGAAGATGCCTATTCTTGACACTGACCATAATCGCTTGAACCAAAACCGGCTAAAGTACTGTTATTCCCCTTCACCTTCTTATTCGAGTTCTTTTAATTGCTTTTTTACAAAATTCTCTTATTCCTGGTCACTTATCATTCTCCTCTAAGTACCCGACAACTGGAGTAAGCAAGTGATAAGATAGAAAGTCTTATATTATATTAACATGTTACGCATGATGGATTAAAATACGTACCAGAACTATAGCTTATATGATCAAATACAAAGGGAATGCATAGTGATACAGAGTATAACATCAACATGAGTATTAAAAACCTATGGGTTCAACATAGTGCTTTCCAAATAATAAGCATATTAACAACTAGTAAGAAAGCATTATCATAAGAGAAATTCAAATAATAAGCTTATAGGATAAATTAATCAAACAAATATTAAAGATTTAAAAAGTTAGATCTTTAAGAAATAAAGTTAACCATTTTTCTTGATTTACCATTTTCAAAGATCTAAAAATGTTGTTCAAAATTAGAAAATTCTCAAAATGTACATGAAAATACCCAATAACGTGTTCAAAAACTTAGTAGTCTTTTCATAAGGAATGTATAAGGCACTGATCAATGACTGCGAGTAGATTGAAGTAGAATTATGTATCCACCTAGGTGCTTTTGCATGAAAGTAAATGGTTGAAAAGATAGAAGTAAAATTCACATGACACTCTCCTAGGAGCCTCATTGCGCTGCTTGCCCAAAAGTCAAAATAACTGGGAAAAAATATATGACTGTATATATTCTCTACAATTTGAAACGTACAAATGGACCATTTACCCCGTATTAACATATGACTGTATATATTGCCTACTATGTACTCTACAAAACAAAATTAAAGGAATTGTCAAATGGACCATTTACCCTGTATTAACAGTTTATGGTGTCTTTTTGACTATGCCCAACTTAAAAGAAAAATGCAGCAAATATGTAGTAGAAAACATGATAGCACCACAGAACGAGCTTTCCGCTCCATATAAATATAAAAAAATAAATTAAAAGCAAGTAGACGAGCCCAACATCTAAACTATTTGTAATATTACCTGCTTACCCACGCTATCTTGTGCTGCGGGAAATTGGAACATCAAAGACCGTCAACATTTTCCAGAAATTAATTGGGGATTGACAGAGTGTTTGGATATACATGAAATAACTGTGAAATTGTAACGACACGATATTTTCAACCATTCGCATCCATTATAAGTGTATAGGTAGACACTCATGCTGGAGTTGAATTTCTCAAAATACCGCGTTGTAAATAAAATTTGGCAAATCTCAGAATATACAGTAAATAAATATAATCACAGATCACAGACACAGAGTAAAATAATGCAGCGGAAGTAAAAGAAATAGTAGTTCATGAAGCTACTATATAAATATATCAGAGTTACATAAGATACAACAGAAGAAATAGAGTACAACAAAAGTCTCAATAAAATAACCAAGTACAAGCTGAGTAGAACAACGGAACTGAAATAGATAGGACATGACAAGCAGATAATCTCCAGCGATTCAAATCTCCAAGAGAGTGGAAATCCAAATCTGTGAATAACTCAGGCTGACCCGAGCGTAAAGCAAAACACAAAACACTCGAGTCAGGACAATATATACTTATATAATGTAAACCAACTCAAGTGAACTGTAATAAAGGTACAAGTAACTTAGAAGATGCTTGGGACCGCCCATCCTCTAAGGATCCGTTAAACTATCTACTATGTAGTAATATTCGATATTATAATAGTGTCTAAATAAGTAAAGTATAATCATATCGGAAAATAGCGTTAAGGGGATGGAGAACCTTAACGCGGTCGGATCTTAAAATCATAATCGTAATAAAGCTCGGTATGGTAGGTGACACGGCACAACTAGGCAATGCCAGGGTAGATATACCAATTACGCACACGGACTGATGGATACGCATAGCAGCCACTACCGTTCCACCTCGAACAACATTCCCAAATCGGAGGATGGCCATCTAGTCAAATCACAAGTAAGAGTATAATATCGAAGAAATGTGTCCGAGAAGAGGTGCTACCTCACTGGTCCGAGATCGCTCCTGTTTTAGCCACCTTATGCCAACTCACGGGAGTTGGGTCCACGTAACATACCTTAAGAACGTCGCCACCATCCTACTTCATTCTGGAATCTCCACCGCGTACACGGTTGCCAAAGTGGTTTTCGGTAAGACAGAGAGTATGTCCATATCCGATCCCGGTCTCTTTAACAACCCAACGTTATTATAACCCGTGGTTATAACTTTTAAAAACAATACTTTACTTCAAAATAAAATATCATTTCAAACCATATCTTTATCAAAATAAAGATTAAATCAATTCCAAACCATTTCCATATATTTAAATTTTCATATAATTTCAAAACTTCATTTCAAATCATTTTAATATAATAAAATATCATATCCTTACAAAACTTCATTTCAAATCATTTTAATAAAATAAAATATCCTATCAGTTCAAATCCAATATTCAACTTTAAATACCTTTTAAATTCAAAGATATCGTTCATTTACTATCATTTCAAATCACCTTTAAATAGTTTATATTCCAATCAAAATAATTCATTTAAACCTTTTAAAAGTGTAATTATTATATTTTCAAATCAAGTATTCAATTTCCAAAGTTTCAAACCATTCTGAGTTCGTTTACTAAGTCAAAAACCCTAATTATTAAAATTTCAGCATTTCACAGCATTTAAAAACAACTGCTATAAGTTATATTTGAAAACATTTTTAATTCAGCAAAGACAGCACTTAAAACTGCTGTTAAAACTCAGTTTTAGTTGAATTATAGTTCAAAACGGAAAAGACAGCAATTCAGAAGTGCTGCAGTAGTTCAGATTTCAAAACAAGGGTTAAATTTGGTTTCAGCAAAGACTGCAGACCATTATAGCATTTCCAGAGAATGCTATAATAGACCTGGGTTCAATATTAGCCTATAAGTTCAACTGCAGCAACTGCAGCATTTCAGAAATGCTGTAGTAGCCCTTTTATTCAAATTTTAGTGTAATTCAGAACCATAGCATTTCTGAATGCTATTAAAAGTGATTTCCAGCTTTTTAGTGTATTTCCAACAATTAAATAACTTCATTTTAAACTCTTTAAACATTTTAAAAATCATAATTTAACATTTAAAATGTTTATTTACATATCATTTAACATGTATCTTTTTCACAATAAATTTCTTATAATTAAATCCAATTTTCAACAATTTACTTAATAAATTTAAGTGTAAAAGTTTCCAATTCTTCACATTTCAACAAATAACTTAACACTTCAAATTTAAATTACCATTTCACAAATTTAACTAAATTTCCAATTTTATTTAATTAACTAAAACCTTTAATTAAAACCAAATTTCACATTTCCAAGTCAAGTTATATTTTAAAAGATCACTTTTAAACATTCATTTATTTAACCACTTAAATTCATAGAAAAAATCAATAATACTTTAATAAATCACTTAAATTCACATTTAATCAAATTATCATATTTACCATTTCCAAATAAAATTTAATATCCATTTTATTTATATAACTTAAATATCATTTTTAACCAAATTCCAAATTTCCAACTTAAGTTATATTTCAAAAATCCAGTTAAACCATTCATTAATTACATTTTTAACACATAGAAAAATCATAATTTCTTTATTTTAAACATTTCAAAATCTATTTAAATCAAATTTCATAAATTTATATTTTTAAAATACTTAAAAATATTCAAAACACTTTATAAAATAACCACGGGCCTGTATATAATTTTCTAACCTAGGTCAAGTGATACGGATATGTATCATTTCAATCCGCAGTTAAAAAAGAAAAATCCGGGTTCTATCATTTCAAACCCGCAATCCCAAGTTAAAATAATTTAAATAAAAATCATTCAGGCCTATCATTTCAGCCCATAACGATTTTTCCCTATTCTAAAGTCCGTTCGGGTATGTATCATTTCAACCCATAGTGATTCTAATCTACAGGGAACTTGCAATGGTGATAACTGATATAAATAACAGAATAACATTAAATAACAGTAACATATGATATAACAGGTGTAATAACAGGTGTGAACATCATATGATAATAATATAGGCATATATAACATGATAATATATTTCTACAGATTCACAGGGTGTCAATTTACTAGTTATATAGGTACATATTGTCTGGTGAGAATAACTCACTTGTTAAAGCTGGAGATTAGCGACCAAAACCCACAGAATAGATTCCAGAAAGCACAACAAGCACGATATAGCATGACCTTTGATTTGAATGAAGAGAACCAAGATATGATCTTGCAATAACAATAAGCAAGACAATATAACATATGAATATTAACCAAAACAATATCGAACAAATTGAAATGCAAAGCAATAAAGACAAGACTTTGCCTTTACCATTCAAATGCTTGACCATAGGGGATCAAGTGCTCAGCCATGATGTGTTTTTAGGTCAGGTATGGTGTCATATAGGTCAGGTTACAAGTTGATGAAGGTGGTGGAAGAGTTACAATATGAAGCATACATGGGTTCAAGGCAAAATAGAGTGGTTTATGCAACATTTGGCTCGGTTATGCCAAGTTTTGGGCTCGGCCCTACATACTTCAGGTGTGGTCAGATCTGAAGTGATGTCTAGAGGTGGTGTAGGTGGGTGATGGTGGAGCTAGGGGTGTGGCCAAGTCAAGATATGAAGGAGATAGTGGAGTTTATGGCTAGGCTAGGCAATTTTTTTGTGGAGTTTTGCATTGATTTTGTGGTGATGGCTTCAATTGGATGGCACGGCTTGAGGTGGTGGTCAGAGGTGGAGGTGGTGATTGCTGTTGCTGGTGATGGTGGAGAGGATGGTGGAGATGAAGGTGGGTTATAGCTGAGAAAAGCATAAGAGGAGCAAAGACAAAATCAATAAAAGAAGAGGAAGAAAAGTAGAAAGGAGAGGCCATTAGAATTGCAATTTTTTTCTCAAATTTGATATAGCCGTGAGTTTTGGAGTGGAGAGATAGATTTTTCACGTGAATTGCTGGAGAGAATACACGGCTAGAGGTAAGAAGTGTACGACCAAAAGAAAGGAGAGGAAAAGCCAAAAGAAAATGAAGAGACCAGGAGATGAAAAGCCTTAAGTTTTGCAATTTTTAAAACCTTTGGCATTTCCTTTTCTTTTCTTTTCTTTTTAAATTTTAAATAAACAAAATAAACTCAGAAATGTTATTTACAACTGAACAAAGTAGTAGGAAATAAAATAAATATTTAAATTCAAAAGAAATGGAA
The DNA here is from genome assembly GCA_030737815.1 of Allium fistulosum. Taxonomy (NCBI): domain Eukaryota; kingdom Viridiplantae; phylum Streptophyta; class Magnoliopsida; order Asparagales; family Amaryllidaceae; genus Allium; species Allium fistulosum. The sequence goes on from CM060904.1 coordinate 700,478,048, forward strand.
AAAGAATTATAGAAATTGCTCAAAAATTGCAAACAGTGTTTAGAAATTACAGAAAAATAACCAATGGCTTTGAAAAATTATTTGATTGACTTTAAAAATATTATAAACCAAAATTTGAAATAAAAATGATTTTTAAAACATTTTCAAGTAAAATAAATAATTAATTTTAAATTAAATAGAATTTAAATAAAGAAAATGGCAATAAATACATAATCAGGCTTTATAAATTTGAATAAATTCAAGTGTACTTTAGAAAAATTATATGATCATTTTTAAAAATATTAAAAGATAAAATATACTCAAAATAAAGTATTAACCCAATTAAAATAAAACATAACAAAGAAAAATAAAATTTATATCATTTGAAATAGACAAAATTTTTAAATAAACAAATTATACTCAAAGTTGAAATGTACATAACTTTTACAGTTTAACTCCATTTTCAGCGAAACGAAAAGCAGTGTTCAAATTATTACATCTATTTTCATAATAAAAGATAAAATTTATAATTTCAAATATTTAAAAATTTAAATTTAAAAGTCAAAGTTTGACTATTGACTAAAATTCACATTTTCTGGAAATATTAAATCTAGTCATATTTGGAATTCTAATCCACATCAAAATCAAAGTTTATATTTAAAATAACAAAATTTATTCTTTTTCATAAATAAAGCTTTTGAATCTGGAAAAATCAATTTAAAAATATTTGTAAAATACAGGGTTGTTACAGAAATGAACAACAGTGACACGTTCTTAACTACAAGTAGAATAATTAAAAAAGATACTTGATCAGGTTTTCAAGCTACGATTATATTACACTGTACAGTTTGACTATTACAGCTAAACAATAATATAATTACTAACGAATACTGTAACACATCCCAAAATATACTTTTAACTTTCAGACTACTCCTCCAACTGACCGCAATACAAGTTTGAGGATGTGTCAAATACTAACTGTCAACAACTACTAACCGCTACAGAATGCAAAAGGAAAAGTTACTGATAAGTTTCCAAACTAGTTCTGTGATTTAACTTGCTACCACAGTTACCACTATCTTTATATAAGTATGGTTTATAAATGTGGCTTATAAATAAAAAGGATTTAAAGTTGAGAATTTGAGAACTTTAATCTCGGTATTTGTGAAAACCTATTTTTCAAAGTTTTGGGGAAAATAATAATAGTATAATTTGAAAGTATTTATGAATAGAAATATTTTAAAAAGGATTTTAAAGGAGATAAATAGAACTTAACCGACTTTTTACGCTGGAAAATAATTCTGATGAATACTGTAGCATCATTGACGTTATTTTCTAGTTCCTAAGTGGGGAATGCTACCATAATAATTTTTATAGGGTTGTTTTGGTAAAACAGATTTGGATTTCAAATCTTGAAAGTATGATTTGATATACTAAAGTCATAACTATATATTATTTCAAAATGATCTCAAATAAAATCCGATTATTTAATTCTGAAGTTTTCAATTAAGTTTTATATGGACGCATGTATCCAATGCATTAGAGTAGTTTGGTTTATGCATCTCATTAATGTAACACCCTAGATTTTTGGTAATATTATTTAGAATATTTAATTAGTCGAATTAAATAAAAAATGGGTTGATTAGGGGAATGAGATTTGATTTTAATTAAGGGTAACCGTGCCATTTAACCATGAATTAAAATAAGAGTTAACTTGAAATTGAGGAGGGGTAAAATAGGAAAAAGGCCATTCCTATATCCTCCAAACCTTGGCCGTGTAAAATTTTACACGTTCATTTTCATTTTAAAAATTTTAAAAGGGTCGGCCACTATTAACAAGGAAGAGAAGAAGAAAAGCTAGGAAGAAGCTAATTTAAATCAAATCTATTTCACATCTTAATACCCATAATCTCTAAAGCTAAGATGAATAATATTTGCATCTCAATTTTGATTGTATTTTCGATTTTAATATGAATTCCGAATATTTTGGAATGATTTGCCATGTTTTTGAATGATGGGATGAATATATATACTTGTTGATGAATTATGGTTATTCATATTGAATTTATGATATGTTTTAATATGAAAACCCTATAAAATGACATCCAATTGCCTTGCGAATTTTTATGAAGATGATAAACATTACTTTGGAGACGGGTTTCAATTTTTAGATTTTTCTGAATTTTCGTGGAATTTAGTAAATAAAATGGTATTTTGGGTTATAAATTAATTACGGGTAAATAATTAATATTTGGATCTGAAATTTTATATGTTAGAAAACATATATAATGTGATTTTCTAGAATTTTATTAGATTTTTCCTAAGTGTTTTAATGGTTATAAAAAATTATTTAAGGTATGAGACTTAAACATTTTATATAATTTAAAGAGGAGAAGGGGTTTTTTGTAAAATGATTTAGATTATAAAATCTGGAAAGTCGACAGCACTTTTGAAAAGTGCAGTACATTTTATTGGTAAAGAAAGTGGCAACCAATCATAATTAGACACATAAGGCAGGTAAGGTGAAAAGAACCGTTTGATACATGTTTTTCACTGTTTTGACACCGTCGGCACAAAATTCCACATCCTCATCTTCGCTTTCGACATAGTTGAAACCAATGCATATGGTATTAGTTTATTGGTACATAGTGAATTGGGTGTAGGCGATAGGTAGGGAGTCGAAACTAGGGGTTCCGAAGGGGTTGAGGCGGTCCTTTGTTTTAAGTTAAAGAAATACGCCTGCTTGCTTTCGAATAAAGGGCTTTCGACAAAGTAGCTTTCGACTAGGTGAAGTGATTTAAAGGAAATGGTTTCGATTGGGTTGCGCTTCTGTTTTTTAAATAATTTCTTTCGACTAAGTTGAAACCTTTTTGCTGCTTTCTTTTTACCTTTCGACTCAAATGGTTTCGAAGGGGTTGTTTTATTCTCTGAAACTTGGCTACCTCTTCAATGTTTTCGAAGGGATGGTTTCAACACCATCAATTCATTACTTAGGAAATGGTTTCAAAGCAGTACCTTTCGAAGAAAAAATGTTTTAAGGACCCTTTTTCTATTAGTAAAGTAAAACCCAGAGTGGTTTCGAAAGAGATAGTTTCTAAATGATTTTGAAATAGATGCTTTCGACTTTAATGGGTTTCTTATCCTTTTGCTCTACTTGAAGACAGAATCCAAATGGTTTCTACTGAGATGTCTTAAATGGTTTCGAAAGGTTTCCACATGTTTTAAATTGAACCCAAAGTGCTTTCAAAAGGATTGAGTTTTGACTGTTTCGAAAGATTTTAATGAATGGTTTCGAAAGGGGTGGTGCCCTAGAGTTTTGAAAGGATTGAAAGGAAAGGCTTTTCCTATGTTTTTCGAAAGGCAATATTTAAAAGGTTTTAAAAATGGGATGTCTGATATTTTGAAGCTTTCTGAGAAAAGAAAGGAAAGGTTTTTCCAATATTTTTGAAAGGCAATATTTAACGGTTTCGAAAGGGTCTTTCAATGGTTTCGAAGAGGTTACCTTCAAGGGTTTCAAAAGGGTTGTTTAAAGGTTTTAAACAAAGGTTTCCAATGTATTGAATAGGCAATATAACCTATGTATTTTCAAGTTAGAAAGGGTTTTAACTTGTTTTGGAAGGACAGTTAATCTTTATTAAATCTCATCAACATTATTTTGAGTAAAGCGTATATAACATGGCAAAAGGGCTTAGAGTAAAGCTAAAGTTATATTTTCCTTGTATATATGTATGATTTGAAGGACTAAATCATTTTGAAAAGATTTTCAAGGAAAATTTAAAGGGTATTTAACCTTAAGAAAATAATTCGGGCAGTTAGTCCATTTTACAAGCAGTCAGCCTAGATTTCGGACAGTTAGTCCAGTTTGCGGCCAGTCAGCCCAGTTGTATGGATAAATAGTCTATTTGTAGCATAATGGACCTTGCTATTATATGTGAGCAGATAGTTCACATATTACCTATTTTACGGACAGATAGTCCATTTGTTAGCATAAAGGACATTGCTATTTTAATGTAATCAGTTTGGTTGCAGGAAAGGATTTGCAAATTATGTGTTTTAAAGAGGATATTAGTGAGTGAAAACCCTTTCCACTAAGCGGCCGGTAAGGTCTCACTTAATATCAGTAAACCGAGATGTAACAGAATTATTCATACCAAGTTTTATGTTTGACTCGAAGTTTTTATTTTCCCCTTAAACTCTCGGGTACTAAAAATTTATTAGAGTAGGCTGAGGGTTGAGATTTTCAGGTTTTAGTCTTTTAGCGAATAAAGCATCCGAAGACGAGCAGGTGGCTGACGGATAGCTAATTAGGATTTGTGGTTTTATTTTGTTTTAATTCTGCTGTGTATATAAGTCAGATAGGACTATATTTCTTTGATCAACCAAGGGGGCAACGTCATATGTCACTCTTGGCGTATTTATGTAAAGATATGATTAATCATTGCCTGGGAAACGTAAAGGGATTATGTAACATGGATATGAATTATTTTTTTGGAATGTAGTCGGTAAAGTGTTGTTTTGAAATATGTGATTTTGTTTATATTCATGTGCTTCTGATATTATAAACACCATTATAATTGCTGCATTTTATCACCAAAATTTAATACTATGGATGACTGCATCATCTGTAGCTCTTGGCTTTTGGCCTCCAAATATGGGATGTTACAATTAAGATATGTTGATTAGTAGTTTTCGTTTATTGAAATGAAATGGAATTTTCAACGATTTTGAATGGTCAAAAACTTTCGAATTAGTTGAGAACTTGAATCTAAGTCTTTTTTCTGAAAATATCAGAAAATTCGACCTTCCAAAATGGCGCCTTTAGGGTCATATTTATAGAGGCAGACGGTCTCCCTTACTTCGCACCTCACGTCTTCGATAGGATGGACTTTGACGACATTTGACTTCGACAGCATTACCCCAGCTTTTATTCTTTATGGAGGCGGTATTGCCTTATTCCTATGTCTTCGACGTTGTTTACTATCTCAGCTAATGTAGACGGTCTCATCAAGATGATGTAGATTGTATTCCCGCCTCATCGCCTTGCCTAAAGGTGAAGTGAGTCTATGGTCAAAAAGTAGTGTGCTAATGAGCCTGCTTTGATTTTGGTGAGCGAATAGAGGCTCTTGTTATAGTAGCATGTCTTCGATGAGCCGTATATATACATTGTGGTTATCGTCAAAGAGCAATGTGACCTTGTTTGACTTTAATACTTTCAAAGTACTTATGGGATGGGATGCCTTCATGGTTTCAGTAGTCTCAGTGATTGCCGATGAGACGCCTCTTCGATACCAATCTATCATTGATATTTAATACCTTCGAAGTCATTAGTAATGAGTAGTGCGATTAAGGTTGAAGTCCTTCCTAGCCTTGCTGATATACGATATGACTGGCATGTCTTTGGAGGTTTGGTGCCGTGTGAGGGGCGATGTGATATATCATCGAAAATGCTCATTTCTAGCTTTAAAGAGACATGTGGTTGATGAGATGTGTTTTATTCTTCAATGTATAACTTTAGTATCTTTAATCTTTTTATGATGTCATCACTTAACATTACTTGTGACATTGGAATTGTATGGATAACATTTAGCCCCCCTCTAGTATAAGAGAAGCTTTTTACTCTTTAAGGTAAAACCAAGAATTCCTTCATATTCTTAAGTCTTCAACAAGACCCCTTGATTGACTTCTTTTCTTGTAAAACATGAAGCAAATGACATTTTTCATTAGTAATTGTCCTTCTAGATTCAATTGAACTTTTGAATTAGCATCTACTGTCCAAATTGTTTGTGTGAATTTAAGTTTACAACTTTATCATAAGTGTTAATACAAATAAACTTTCAAGCATAGACTTGAGAAATTATTTGATCAAGTTATGATTATAAACATAAGAAACTCTTTTCGACAATAAGAGGCCAAAAACTTGGAAATCAATATTAGAAAATCCAAATCAAAAATTAATATCTTAGAGATGATAGTAGAAGACCTTAAATCCAATTCTTGGAAATAATAATAGAAGTCCATAAGTCAAAGTTTGATGATGATGGGAAAAGTCCAGATATTCATGTTTGATAATAATATAAAATGATTGAAAATCTTTATTTGTTAATAATAGTAGAAGGTCGGAAAACCATCTGATTATAACAGAAGACCAGAAATTCGTACCTGGTTGCTAATAATAGGGACTAGATGTTTTCTTCTGGTGATAGCATCAGTAGTTCCAAAGTCCATTTCTAGAAGTAATAGATAAGAAGATCGGAAATCCATACTTGACAATAATTGGAGAAGACCAGACATCCTTATCTAGCAATAATAAAAGAAGACCAAAAATCCATATTTGGTAATAATAGAAGAAGACTAGGCATCCATATTTAGCAATGATAAAAGAAGACCAGAAATCTATATCCAGTAATAATTAAAGAAGACCAAAAATCCATATTTGACAATAATAGGAGAAGTCAAGACATCCGTACATGGAAATCATAAAAGAGGACAAGAAATCTATATATGGTAATAATAGAAGAAGACCAAACGTCCATATTTGGCAATCATAAAAGAAGACCAGAAATTCATATTTGGTAATAATAAAAGAAGAACAAAAATCCATATGTGGTATAATAAAAGAAGACCAAACATCCTTATCAGGTGACTGAAAATTATATTTGTTGGGGAGCATAAATAACTCATATTTGATAAACTTCTCTTTAGAAAACTTGATTTGGTTCAAAGCACTACTTGGCTCGGATTTTGACTCCCTTGGGAGGGCTACTTGGCTCTTGATTTTGATTGACTTTGGAGCGCTATTTTGCTCTTGATTTTGATTGATCTTCATTTTGAAGATTTTGGTGCTTTAGTAAGGCCTTTGATGGCTGTCCTCCTTTTAGGAGGTGCTTCAGTGAGGCCTTTGATGATGGCATTGAGGGTTGGTTGGTGCTTTAGTGAGGCCTTTAATGACGGCACTAAAGCTTACTCTGTCCTCCGTCTAGGCGGCACTCTAACTAGGCCATGTAGGCAGGGGTTGAAGCTTGTAGAAACTTTGGATTGACCAATGGATTATGCTTCAGTGAGGCCTTTGATGACAACACTGAAGGTTTATGGCCTTTGATGACCGGGGCCTTTGATGGCCGAGACCTCCTACAGTCAAGTCTTTGATGGCTGGAGCCTTTGATGGTCGAGACCTCTTGCGATCAAGCCTTTGATGATTGGAGCCTTTGATGGTCGGGACCTCTTGCGTTCAAGCCTTTGATGCTTGGGGCCTTTAATGGCCGGGACCTCTTGTAGTTAAGCCTTTGATGGCTGGGGCCTTTCTTTGCCCTAAGAGAATCTCATTTATTTCTTCACTTAGATTGATAAATTCCTTATTTATTTATCCATTGTTGGGAAGTATGGCTGTAAATGCTCGGCATTCCATGTTCTTGCTATGACATTGTTATTTGGCCGGTAGAGTTTATAAGCCCTTGATGGGATTACTTTGTGCACAACCAAGGGGACTTCCCAGTTTGGTCCTAATGGTCCATCTGTACGATTCTTGGTATTTGCAATGACTCATCGGAGCATTAAATCTTTCTTTTGGAATGACCGTTCTCTTACTCTTGAGTTATAATACTTGGTTATTCTTCGCTGGTACTTAGCCGTTCGAACGGCTTCTTTATCCCGTAGTTCATTGATTAAATCTATGGATTCTTTCTTTAGCTTTTGTTATTCGGACTTTTGGTTCGGCTATATTCATATTGATTGGACAAGTTAGACTAGACGATCATCGAGAAAGACAACCCGGAGAGATGATTATTAAGCTCAGAGATCAAGCGCAGGTAATGATATGAAGCAACGATCAACCGAGACCAAGAGATAGACTCCCCAGAACATTCTAAGTATGGAATAATGTCTCCTTTAGGCGAGGGATCATTGTCTATCCCTTTCCCTAGGGGATTAGTACATATCCTTAATTTTTGTCCCAAACTTGGTAAGATCGATATAAAGTGATAAGGACGGCCCCATGAGGCTACGTTTCAATTTTCAAGTCCTTTGGAAAGTTATGAGCAAATTACTTCACCTATTAAAAGGGACGGTATAAAAATGGGATCATCCAAATTCAGCTTTCGCTGCATATTGCAACAATGATCAGTCAATAACTCAAAATCTACATATGCTATCAACATAAAACTTGGAGTATAATCTAATTAGAACATATGGAACACCCCATAGGGATCGCATGGAATTTAGAAGATATTGGAGGGATCGGTACCTATCCCTCTAGAAGGATCAGCAGAAATCAGAATTCAAGCAACACTATTTCACGGAAAATGCGATATCTTACAAACTGTACGTCGGAATTTCATGAAATTTGGGGAGCAATTAGCTAACATCGTGGGGCATCCCTAATAGGGATTGCAACCCATTTAGATGCATTAATAATGATCGATACCGACACTATTATGGGCCCTGATGGGCCTGCAAATTTTGGGTAGCCTCGTCTTGGTTTACTGAACCTTCTTCCAAAATTTTGGTCCGATCTATGCGTGTCTTCCTCTATAAATACAACATGGCATCAGAAAAGGGAGTCTGCTTTCTCTGCCGAGGCTCTGCTATTTTTATTCTTTACTTTTGTACTAATGGATCCCAACTGATCCAAACACTCTTGTAATCATAATCAAATGGAAGATCAATAAAAATATGAAGTAGACGTAGGCAAGATTGCCGAACCACTATAAAAATTTGCGTATTCATTTATGATTTTTGATACATTTTAATTTCATTCTTCATTTAATCTGTATTAAATTCTACTGGGTGTTGACGCCCATTTTTGGCGTTAACATTTTGGTGCTTTCATTGAGAACTGAACTCTCGACTTGATTGGATCTCATCATCTACTTTTGGATTCCTATATTCGCGAGATAGATCCAGCTTTCAACCGATAAACTTCCTATTCTACTCAGATTTGAAGGAAATCTAAAGGAAGATGATATCCATGCTTAGAGGAACTAAATCTACTTCCCATGTTGTAGGAGGAACTGATGATGCTATTGTTCGACAAGACGAGAAGAATGTTCAAACAGCAATTCACGTCGATGGTTATAGATTTCACATAGGCTCCGGGATTGGCAATTGGCATATCGAAGTATGAAGTTCACTGTTAAAGTCCATATGCAAATTGATAATTCATATTCAAGTTTCAAGACAAATGCATGATTTGTTCTATTCAAGTTCAATATCGAGTATGCAACTTACATTGCCCATGGTGGTCCATATGTTCAACTTCTATGAGATAGGGTTGGCCATGATTAAATGGATTGGTTGTATGAAATTTACAAGTCTTGAAATTATATGTACTCTAGTCGATCCCTAGGTTAAGTTCCCATAGCTGATCCCTTGTCCACTTACATGACTGATCCCTTCTTTATCCAGTACATTCTAATCCCTCATTGTTCCATTGTGACCGACCCTATGCATGCTTTGTCCTCTCCAGCTCATTACAACTAACTTTGCAATTGATTCCTCACGGATCCCTTCATCATATACACCAACCCCTTTGCAAAGTATATATACCGATGCCTTTTCAAATTATATTTACCGACCCCTTAACAATGTATATACACCGATCCCTCCGCAAGATGTATATGCCAATCCCTCCACTAGTTATATATACCGATCCCTCTTCAATGTATACATACCGATCCCTTAAGCAATACCGATCCCAAAAGCTATACCGATCCCTTAGCCGATAGCCATGCTCAATACTGATCCCTCAAACTATATCGATCCCTGAAGCTGATAGCCATGCTGAATACTGATCCCTCTCCAAATCGGGTAATGATCAATTCCTCTATTCCTGCTACTGATCAAATCGATTCACAACTGATCCCTCTGGCCGATCCCTTGTACACGTCCCCATAGCCAATCCCTCTCATATGGCAAACTACCAATCCTTATGTCGCATTCGTCCAGAACCGAACCCTTGTTTCACTGATCCCTATTCCAAAAAAATATAGACCAGGTACGATCCATTTTAAAAAAAATTATGGATCAAGTATGATCCATTTTGATAAAAAAAAGAGCTCTATACACTTAAACACGGTGCATTCTATCCACTTCCCTTACGTCCTGTGACTGACCGAGGCATAGAGGATCAAGTGGTAGCTTCTGAATTGCAACCAAGGAATGGACAAGTAACCGCTACTCAAACGATACTTCCAAAGGTTGGAGAACATAGGTGATATGACTCTAAGAAAACCCAAGAAACTTTGGCCCAAAGCCAAACTTGGGTAAAACCAAGATTTCTCCAAGCAAATGCCAAGATGACTCCAAGCATCATTCTTTACTGACCTAGCACTTCGAATTTAGTGACTCCAAGCAAACCAATTACTAACTCCAAGAAAATAGCAAATTTTCTCTGGTCCAACTCAAAGTAACTTACTATTGATCCATCAATACCGGTCCATCTTGCTTTGCTCATATCTCGGGTATGCATACATCATTCACAAGCATAACAAGTAGCTGTAACTGAAAAATAAACCGGATTGATGATGACTGGAGCATCTCCCCTAGTCGGAACCTAATCATTGAAGTCGTTCAATGTGTAGAATATCTGAGGAGATTCAATGTACCAGTCGTATAGTTTTACTCAGGGAAAATTGATCATGGACTACATCTCATGAAATTCGAGTGGCATATGAATTCCATCAGAGCGATATGTGCCATCGAATGTAGATGCTTTCCTATATTCTTCAAAGGTGTATCGATCATGCGGTTTATGCGATTATCGTCCAAATCCATCTCCTTATTCAATCAACTGGATCAGAAGTTTGTCGAGCAGTTCAAAGTACATACGACTCATACTAAGGATTTGATGTCATTATCCAATTTATTCCAGATGTTACGTAAGCCACTCAAAGACTTCCTATAGAGATTCAATGTCATCGTCATCGTCACTAAACCGAATAATCCCTACGAGGATATCATACTGATGGCATTGATGAAGGGAATCGACCCCTAGATAGATTTTGGCAGCTAGTTAGTTGGAGAGCCTCTTATAACCTTGGATCATTTCTGTTACAAAGTGAATCAAAATCTAAGAAAGGAGGAGGTAGAGCAGACAAGGAGAAAGAACAATACAGGCCCATTGGCTAAGCACTCAGATTCCAGGAGACGACCCAGAATCTCAAAGTTTGACTCATATACTCCTTTGAATGATTCAATTGATAACATCTACTTGGAGACACACGGCTCAGAACAGTACTGAAAACTAACCTCAAGACAGTCCATCAATGCCCAAAGAAAATCAAGAGAATGTTATATATTCCAAGATGCACATGGTCCTAACACTGGCAATTGCAAACACCTCCGAGATTTGATCAGAAAGTTGATTCGGAAAGATAAGCTTTAACAATATGTGCAAGCCCTGCAGAATGGCAGGCAGGGAACATCTGATGCCTATCAATAAAGAATTCTAATTATCAATTGGACCGCTAACGGTCGACATCCCACTGAAAGGAGCTAGGGTTAAAGTGGAATAGCGAGCACACGATGCTACTTCACTTATCAATGAGATTTATTCTGATCTTCTTTGAATTATTTCTATTTCAATTTCAATTGTGTTTTGAACTATGACCAACTTGAACTAAACTACTTCCAAACTATGCAGGTGACCAAGTATTTAGAGTTGGGTGCCAACCATTCTCCGTGGATCATGATCAAAACTTTGGAGTTTTATCAAGATAAGCATGATTTAACCGCTCATCAGCTACCATATGCCCCTGACTTAGGGCCAATGACTCGAAATGGAAAAGCCCGACAAGGTTAGGATCTTGCAAAAAGTGGACATGACTGATCGTTTACTCATTAACTTCCGCACCTCACTTGGAGACCTAAGAAAGACTTGGAGTGGATGCAACCCAATAATCCACTCCCCGACTCATACTTGAAGTTTGCCAAAATACTTATGCCTCTCCTAAAGCTCAGTATGACCGAGGTCCAACTAAAGTGGACGTGATTTGATTGTCCACACATTAACTCCTGCCCTGAACATAAGAGGCGGTTCGAAAGCTTGACTTAAAGTAGGCGTGACAGAATGCCTACTAATCAACCATAGCTCTTAACATGTGGACATGATTGCAGCTTGAGGTGGATGTGACCTGACCGTCCACCCCAAGCATGGATGTGATCCGACAATCCATCGCCTACTCCCTTCCTTGACTTGACAAGAGAAGCTACAACCACCAAGAGGATACGAATCGATCGTCTCACTTGCCTAGTTCTATCCTTGATGCCGGGGCAGAATTCCATTCCATTAATTAACGTGTTTCGATCATTCATTCGATAACTCTTACCTCGGCTTGGCAGATGGAGTATAAATCAAAAACGGGTGCAACTGACTACTAATTAAACAACTCTAAGTCCATAAAGTGCAGACTGGAGTATAAACATAAATCGAGTGGAGAACGATAGTCCGCGAAACAACTCTAAGTCCCTAGAGTACGGACTAGAGTATAAATATAAATCGGGTGGAGACCAACCGCCCGCAAAACAACTCTAAGTCCCCAAAGTGCGGACTGAAGTATAAACATAAATCGGGTGGAGATCGACCGCCCAAGCAAACAACTCTAAGTCCCCAGAGTGCGGACTATAGTATAAACATAAATCGGGTGGAGACTGACCACCTGCAAAATAACTCTAAGTCCCCAGAGTGCGGACTGGAGTATAAACATAAATCGGGTGGAGACCGACCGCCCGTGAAATAACTCTTAAGTCCCTAGAGTGCGGACTGGAGTATAAACATAAATTGGGTGGAGACCGACTGTCGGTGAAACAACTTTGAGTCCCCAAAGTGCGGATTGGAGTATAAACATAAATCAGGTGTGAACCGACCGCCTGCGAAATAACTCTGGTCTCCAGTGCGGTTTGGAGTATAAACACAAATTGGGTGCGGTTCAACCGCCCGCCAACAAACTCTTATCCCTATAGTGCAAATACCTTATGGTAATCACTAAGGTGTTCCCTTTCCCGATGTTTCTATGAGTATAAACAAATAGATGAGTACGGTTCGACCACTCAATATTCCATAAACTCTGACCAAAACTCGATAGGAGGAGTATAAACTCACTATGGATGGAATTTACCATCAATGAACTAACACCACTAACCTAAGACTAGGGGCAGGAGTACAAATTGCTGAAAGCTGAATACGACAACTCACTATAGCTCTGCCTTGGTGTTCTTTACGACTTAAGGCAATGACTATGGGGAGGCCTCGACATAAAACCAATCGAAATGACATCCGAAGTTACAGATGACCAACTATATCGTACCATTGGATCGAGGGTCAATATCGATCCGCACCAACCACGGATGGATGTGACAAGAACGTCCATCGAATAACTCTAGTCACCAGAGCGTGGATCGAAGAATAAACCACAAATGAGTGCGACTTGACCATTCATTCTCCATCGCCTTCCTTCAATCCATTAGAAAGAATATGAAACCTGATGAGCATGACCCAATTACACCTGATCCAATTCATCCCTAGATCTAGTGGGAGAATATGAATCAAAATGGACGCATCTGACCATCCAACTCTGAATGAATGCGATGCTACCCTTCATTCATTGACTCTTTCCATGATCTGACTAGAAGAGCAATACGAAACGGACATGGCTCGACCATCCGCACACTGATCCTTGCCCTTTGTCCGACAGGGAAAGCATCAAGCAGTAGTTAGATATGACTTAACCATCTATTCTTTGGTACAGCCTAGAGTATGCTGACATCTGCACCAAAAATAGACGTGATTGGCCACCTAGTACCCTACTCATGCTTGAAATCAGACGAAGCATCAAAGTCTTCCCTCGTGAAGAAAAAACAAGAATACGCGCGACTCAGCTTTCCATCAACTAGCTTGATCCCACGATTCAACAGGAAAGAGTATAAATCTAAAGTGAACATAACTTGCCTTCCTACTTATTAACATATACCCCTGACTTGGAGGCACGAGCGAGAAACAAGATGAATGTGAACGACCATTCATCGATCGACTCTAAGTCTTCAGAGCTTGGGTGGGAGTATAAACATGAATTGGACGAGACTTGACCGTCCATGCAATACATATATTAACCTGAGATTGGGAGTAGAAGTGTGATCATCCAAAGAATGACTACGATAGCTCAATATTATGACCCATACCTGGTGTTTACAACGACTCGAGGCTCCGACCGAATGGATGCCTAAAGATGGAATCGTCGAATCGATGCGCAAGCTTACTGGCAACTGACCATCACTCCAACCTGAACAACAAATAATGGATTATGAGTACATTGAGTGGAAAGCACATTACTCAAATATACAAGCAGATTCAAACTCAAAGCAAGAGCCAGCTATGCAGTTGAGCGTAACACGAGGTTGAATGCTACTCGACACTTGATTCAATGTGCTTCTAAGCCTAATCTTCGGCCAGTTGCTGATAATCACTCAAAGCATCTAGAGCTCTTCACTATTAGACTCAATAACTCATGACAAGACTATGGAATTCGACTAGAGTAACCGTCATCATTAACCTCCCAACCGAATTTCACATTGATTGTTATGCGAAACAATTATGTTTGAACTCGAGGAATTCATAGTTGAACCCGTAGAGCTAATGATCAACATTACGATCAGCCATGGCAACCCATCACGGGTTTGGAAGATCGGATCACAACTCAGTGCAACAATGATAAAGGAATTAGATGGCTTTCTCCGAACAAGTCTTGACGTGTTCGCTTGGACCCATTCTGACATGTGTGAGATCTCACCAATTATCATGAGCCATGCATTGAATGTCGACCCGAGCTATTCCAGGTGAAACGAAAGCAAACGCGACATGGATCTAGAAAGATTTGCTGCACTTAAAGAGAAGGTGGATAAACTTAAAAACAATGTATTTATCCGCTACTCCCTCTACCCAAAATAGGTATCCAATCCAGTTCATGTAAAAAAAAGCAGATGGAAACTGGCGGACATACGTTAACTACTCTGACATAAACAAGAAATGCCTAAAAGGCAGCTTTCCACTTTAGAGGATCGACCAGTTGGTAGACTCAATCGTTGGATATTAACTGCTTTCATTTATTGATGTATACTTCGGATGCAACTAATCCCGATGTACATCCTCGACTAGGAGCACACCAACTTCATTGCCGATCTTGGTTATATCATTATGTTGTGATGCCATTTGAACTAAATAATGTTGAAGCTACTTACCAAAGACTAGTCAACTGGATGTTCAAATATCAGATTTGACGATCGATGGAAGTATATGTGGTGGTATGCTTGTGAAGTCATGATGATCAAATGACCACATCGGTGAATTAGCGGAAATGTTGAGTTTCTCCAAAAATATGGAATGAAACTAAATCCCTTGAAATGCTCTTTTGCATTACGTTGAGAAAATTTTGGATTTCATTGTCAACTCTTGCGGAATCGAAGCTGATCCCAAAAAGATTCAAGCAATTCGAAACATCTAGGTATTAAAGACGATTAAGTAGGTACAGAGCCTAAATGAGAAGGTTGCTATCCTAAGCCGCTTCATCTCCAGGGCCACCGATAAGTGTATTCCTTTCTTTGACTTGATCGGGAGAGGGGAAAGGAATTTTGAATGGATGCAGGATTGCATAGATGAGTTTCAAGCTCTAGAAGATCACTTAGAGAGTCATCCTATCCTATCCAAGCCACTGGATTATGAAGACTTATACATCTATTTGCTATGTCGGTACACGCCATAAGCACCACAATGCTATGCGAATAGAAATGGATCCAAAGACTAGTTATGATGTAAGTAAGAGATTGACAGGCTCACCTCATTAACGTCTGTACCAACTAGTCTTTACGATAGGTCCTACAGCAACCTTAGACGTTTGGAAGACAACTCAAATGAAATATCGAACTAAGCCAATTTGATATCACTTATCTCCTTTGGAGAGCTATCCATGGATAGGCATTGGCGGACTTCATAGCTGAATTCACCGCGCTAGATGACTCTCTAGAGAGCAGTAGAGAATCGACCAATTGATGGAAAACGTACATGGATGAAGCATCCAACGATCAATGTTATGGTGCCAGAGTCATGTTAGTGATTCCTAAGGAACGATCGATCTGCTACGCCTTAAAACTCGACTTCCCTACAACAAATAACGAAGCCGAATATGAAGCTCTGATTGCTGGGCTCAAGCTTGCCAGAGAATTAGGAGTGAAAACTTTACAATCCTTCTCGAACAGAGAAATGAAAAATGATAGATCCTATGCAAACCTTCACGCCACGTCATCCAAGAAGGAAACATGTACATGAAGGGTTTATCCATTCCCCTGCTTCAGTGAATTATCCATGACAAATCAAATGAATATTGAGAGAAGTCATGTACTCAAAATCATTTTTGAAGAAACACCGTTCCTTTTACCATCAATACCCAAGCCCAACCAACCCTACAATTTATCGAAACCACCCCTCATTTCATCTTCTAGGTGATCAAATGCAACAACTCACATTCAACCTCAAGGCTGACCCATATGCTTAAAACCTACAGTCAATCGTCATCAGCAATTTCTTCAACATCAACTTCTCTAATTCCTTCATCCTCTATCCATAAAGATTTGGAGCAAGAAGGATCGATGGACAAAAATTGCAAATGATTAAATTGCATTCCACCAAATTAGCAACAACCCGTGAGCATATGAATGTATGTGGGAGCCAACAACAAAAATGTGTACCTAAACTTGCATATATATATATATATGTATATATATCCTGAAAATTCGATTTCTTGAAATCGATAGAAATTTGATTCTCACATGGGAAAAACATAGAAAGAATTGGATCAGATTACCAAGGCATACTAACTCGACTAATCAACTCAATAGAACTGTGTGCAGACGATTATCGATAAATTCTACTCTAGAACTTACATCGTTTGATAACAACCAAGTGTCAAAATGAACATAGAGAGATTTGACTCTCCATAAAGCAGCTCAACAACAATGAAGGATAACAACCATTCGAGACACTGAATGGAATCCTCTCCGACGACCCTTATTTGACATCAATTCAAAGGACAACATGTATGCAATAAGACGTACTTTGGGGGGCAAGTGTAATCCGGCCTTTAGTCCAGCTATATTCAGACTAATTGGACAAGTTAGACTGGACGATCATCAAGGAAGACGTTCCAGAGAGATGATTATTAGGCTCAGAGATCAAGCGCAGGTTATGCTATAAAGCAATGATCAAGCGAGACCAAGAGATAGACTCTCCAGAACATTCTTAGTATGGAATTGTGCCTCTCCTAGGTGTGGGATTAGTGCCTTTCCCTTTCCCTAGGGGATCAGAACATATCCTCAATTTTTGTCCCAAATTTGGTAAGATTGATATAAAGTGATAAAGACGGCCCAATGAGGCTACATTTCATGTTTCAAGGCATATGGAGTTTGTATGCTCAAGTTATGGGCAAATTACTTCACCTATAAAAAGGGATCGGTATAAAAAGGGATCTTCCATATTCAGCTTTCACTACATATTACAACAATGATTGGTCAATAACTCAAAATCTACAGATGCTTTCAACATGGGTCTTGGAGTGTAAGCTAACTAGAATATGTGGAACACCCCATAGAGATTGCATGGAATTTGAAAGAGATTGGAGTGATCGGTACCTATCCCTCTAGAAGGATCGGTAGAATTCAAAATTCAAGCAACACTACTTCACAGAAAATGCGATATCTCACGAACCTTACGTCGAAATTGCATGAAATTTAGAAACAAGTAGTTAACATCAAGGGGCATCTCTCATAGTGATTGTGGCCTAGTTGGATGCATTAATAGGGATCAGTACCGATCCCTATTGTTGGCCTTGATGGGCCTGCCAATTTTTGAATAGCCCCATCTTGGTCTCCCAAACCTTCTGCCAAAATTTCAGTCCTATCCATGCACATCTTCCCCTCCAAATACAACAGGCATCGCGTCAAAAATGGGAGCTTGCTTTCTCTGCCGACGCTCTGCCATTTTTATTCTTCACTTTTGCACTAATGGATCTCAGCTGATCCAAACATTCTTGTAATCATAATCAAGTGAAAGATCAATAAAAATATAAAGTGGACGTAGGCCAAGATTGTTGAACCATTATAAAAATCTGTATGTTCATTTATGATTTTTGCTATGTTTTAATTTCATTCTTCATTTAATCTTTACTTGATTCTGTGGGTTGTTGATGCCCATTTTTGGCGTCAACGGCTCCCGATTTGGGTCAAATGCATATGCGATCCTTCTATGAGAAGGAACCTCGACTTTGATTGGAAGCATGGCTTCACATCCATATGTAAGGGAATATCGGGTATGCCCTGTTGCATTTTTAGTAGAATATATGCCCACAGAGCAAGGGGAAGTTCTTATATCAAATTCCCTTTCACCTTGTCTAAACATTTCTTCAAAATAGTCTTTACAGTGATGCTTCAACAGCTTGGTTTGCTTTTAGGGTGGGCTATAGATGAAATGCTTTTGGTAATTCCATTTTTGTTGCAAAATCAAGTGAATTACTTGCTTCCAAATTTGAGTTCTATTGTCGGATATTATCTTGTATAGGATTCCAAATCGTGTGATGATGTTTTTTATTACAAATTTGAGCACATTTCCTGATATGATATTTGAGAGTGGTTCAGCTTTCGTCGACTTAGTAAAATAGTTGATCACTACCACTGCGTATTTAGCCCCTCCTTTGGATACAGAAAGTGGTCTTATTAAGTCGATTGCTCACACATCGAAGGGTCATGGACTTGATATAGAAGTCAACTCACTTGGTTGTAAACGAGGAATTTTGGAGAATCCTTGACATTTGTCACATCTTCTCACATGACAATAGCTTAACTAGTCATTTGAGGCCACTAGAACCCTTGCCTCATAACATTCTTAGCTAGCTTTACTACGTTATAGTGATCCACATAGAATCCTTCATAGACTTCCTTTAGTAGTTTTGACCCTATTTCTAGACTAACACATCTTAAGTCAGAGAGCGAGCATCCTTTTTATAGAGTATCATGTCTGACATGATAACAGTTAGAGCTTGGTGCCATATTCTCCTTGCTTCCTTTTTGCCTGCTTGCGGTATTTTTTCTATTAAATACTCCACGATAAGAGTCATCCAATTATCCTTGTATTGCTCATCAGTTCCCATGTCGGAGAGTTCTTCTTGAACGGTTTTAGATTCATTTTCTTTCTCTTTGTGTTCTAGGGTTTGAGATCTTGTCATTACCAAGATCTTGTTTCCTGGATTAGGACTTCCCACTTCTATGCTTGGTTTCTCTTGATAGCTTATTGGTACAATTTGTGCTTTTGATGTCCCTCGTGAACTTGCCAGTTTAGCCAAAGAGTAGCTTGAGAGTTTTGCCTCACGACACTTAATGTACTGAAAAATCTTCGAATGGAGTTAACATTTTCATTATCTTCTTATCATACTGGGTTAGTTTAGCATCCTTCATCTGATATCTATGATTCAGAAGATTTATCATTAATTGTGAATCTCTAAAGATCTCAATCCTAGGGATTTTCAACTGAAGGGTCAGGGTAAGTCCCGCTATCATCAACTCATATTTTGCTACGTTATTTGTAGCTGGGAACCCTACCTTCACTGTGTAGTGCAAGCGATGCCCTTCAGGAGTTATGACCACATATCTGGCTCAAGAACCTTGTTCATTTGAGGCTCCATCTATGAACAATTGTCACATAGGTTTAAAATCTTTCTCTTTTCTGATTGTTCCTTAATAAACCCTGTGCACTCATTGACGAAGTTAGCTAGTGCTTGTCCTTTAAATGATTTTGGTGGTAAGAACTTGATATCATATTGGCTAAGCTTAATTCCTCATTTAACTAACTGTCCTGAAGTTTCTGGCTTGCTAAAGACTTGCTTAAGTGGAAAATTAGTTAAGACTTTAATTGGCTGTGCTTGAAAATAAGCCCTTAATTTGCGTGCAGTAAGCATTATGATGTATGCTAGTTTTTCTATAACTGGATATCTAGTTTCTACATCCTTGAGTCTTTTGCTAGTATAATATACCAAAAGTTGAACCCTTTTTTCCTCCCTTATCAGCACCAAGCTGACTGCATTTTCAAAGACTGCCATATAGATATGAAGATTTTCTCCATCCATAGAATTGGAAAGAATTGGCAGTTTTTCCAAGTGATCTTTTAGCTTTTGGAATGCTTTTCGATTATCTTCACTCTATTCAAAGTATTTCTTTTTCTTGATCACATTGAAAAATGGAATACATTTATTGGTTACCTTGAAGATGAACGTATTAAATGCCGCCACTCTCTCGTTTAGGCTCAATACAACCTTGCTTGTTTCGAGTTTTGCTTTTTCTTTGATAGCTTAGATTTAGTTAGGGTTAGCTTCAATTCCTCTTGCACTCACTAATACCCCGACAACTTACAAAAAACTGGATCTCGAAAGAACACTTTTGTAGATTAAGCTTCATTTGATATTTTCGCAACACATCGAACATTTCTTCTAAGTCTTTCATGTGATTTCTTCTTTCTTGAGATTTGACTGCCATGTTGTCTACGTATACTTCCACATTCCGACCAATTTGCTACTCTATAAACATTCTATTTACCAGTCTTCGATATGTTACCCTGCATTTTTCAGTCTAAAGGGCATTACTTTGTAGTAGGAAGTTAGCCAATATGTTATAAAGCTAGTGTTTTCCTAATCAGGCTTGAACATTAGAATCTGTTCACATCCTGAATAAGCTTCCATGAAAGATAAAAGCTGATGTCTGCTTGTTGCATCAACTAACTGATCTATCCTTAGGAGTAGATAACATTATTTTGGGCATGCCTTATTTAAGTCGGTGTAATCAACATAAGTTCTCCATTTTCCATTGGATTCATAACTAGAACCTGATTCTCCAACCACTTCGGATAGAACATCTCTTGGATAAATCCATTCTCAAGTAACTTTTTAACTTCCTCTTCAGTGCATCAGATTGGACTTTATCAAATTGCCTTTTCTTTTGTCGGATTAGCATGATTTTTGGAACTATGTTTAGAGCGTGTCATATAACGGTTGGGTTTATCCTTACCATATCTGAATGAGTCCAAGCGAACACATCTCTGTTGGACTAAAGAAAACTAGCTCCCCTTTTAGTTTACTATCTAGTTTTTTTCCAACCATTAACTAAAATTTTTTTGTCAACGAGATAGAATGACTAATCAACCTCGAAAATTATAAGAGATAGGAGTATTAACGATGTTGTTAGCTTTGCAGTATATGATCGCGAATTAATGATGGAATGCTGGTAATGAAGAGACATGGATTTTAGAGTGGTTTGGTTGAAATGGGTGCCTACATCCACTGTATATATATTATTCTCACTATATATATAAATATATATATATATATATATATCATTATAATGATACATGGAGATGATGGAGAATGTTTAAAGATAATAAGAGTGTGGTGGGAAGTGTTATCCTTCTAAGTTTTCTGAATCGACCCCATGCTTGGTTAAATGCTTAGGGTATTTATATGAGCAAGCCTCCTTTTATATGCGATTGAGATTACTTGAGGATATTCGCGGTTCGTACAACAGATCGAACCGTGGGATGGTTGCCAACTGGAGGGTTGATAGCGATACATGCATAGGTGATAAACCGGCTTTTTATACTCTAGTTGCTTCTTTTGCAGGATGTCAAGTGGCATAACTAGGAGTTTGTTACTACTTTCCATGTCAAATGGGACCAATCGGTGGCAGGGCGGCTGCATTAACACTATTCTAGGATGGTAGGACTTTAGTATGTATGTTTTTCTTTGTTGGTCTGACTATTTTCTCTCTTTAGAGCCACTTCGGCCAGTTTTGTATCCTTATGTGAGTGGGACCCAGGTGTATAAATCCGCTGACCCTTGGGTCAGTCTATTCCCACGAATTAGCTTGGCTGATGCGTTTATCTTTATGGGGAAGACCGTCATGCCCTATTAAACTTTTGCGAAAATTTTGAGCACATTTTCCCCCAAGTCTGCCCTCGCGGGTGGGATGGGATTACAAATATGAAATATTGTGATTTGATGGATGCTTATAGTGCAATTAATGCTTTTATCACGTATCTTTCTATAGGTGTCTTTAGCGGTCTGTTTTTCCTTGTAACTTTTGAGCAAAGAGATCCAAATCGACCCAAATGTCACATCTCTTCGCGCGGTCTAAATTTGGTTGTCTTTTCGAGATGAAGGGTAACAATTTGGCTAGTAAGGGTCTATAAATAGACGTAACTACCTCTTCTTCTCCTTTCATTGTTTCCCATTTCTTCTGCTGTTGTGGAAAATCTTTTAACACTTTCAGAAATTCTCCATTAACGGATATGTCCCTCTCTCCATTGTCACTTACCATTATCATTATCATTAGGTTGTTGATGGCTTATTTCTCCACCGTCGGGTGCCTCTTCGCGGTGTCCCTTTCGGTAGTTTTTTATCCTTTTGATGATGCCCCTTCTCATTTGACCATGCTTTGAGGCTGGTTAGTTCCTAAAGGTGAGGCATCTGCCGTGCTTATTTTCTAATCTTTGTTATGATCTTGTCACAGGATGGCTACTTCCGATAGTGCCTCAAGTTTCACTCCCATGATCCCTTTTGACTACGTGGGTGGACCAGATAGCATGGATAGAGAGCTGAACCTATTTTGTTGTACCCCTAGCTTGATCCAATTTTCGAAAGCGTACGAATGAGATAACACTGCCCCCACCAAGCTACTACACATTCTCCTTGAGTTACTTGAAAGTCGAAGTGGCATTGCCCCTACATCCAACCGTCATGTCCCTTTTGAACGGGCTCGGCCTCACTTCGGGTCAACTTACTCTGAAGAGCTACCATTATCTGGTGGGTCTTTGCGTAGCGTGCCATCGCTTAGAGTTAGAGACACCTTTCGTGTGCCTTGTCGCCTGCCTCTTTAATATTAACAAAATGCCTAGTCATTGCCTCGGGACCTACTACCATATCCAGGCAAATAAGAAGAGAGAAGTGGTCTTTATTGGGGTTTCAAAAAAGGTGTCTCCGACTGGAAATCTCTGTATTTCTTTGTCCCGCGGGTTGTGAATGAGGGGTTGCATTTCTATTCGTTTCGACCTTTTGGTGAGACTGTCTTTGTGATTTTTATCCCCTCTTTCTTTTCCCTTTTTGATGTTCTTATAGTTTTCCCATTATAGGGTCCCTAACGCTGAGCCTAGCCGAGGCGACGTTAGTGGAGAGGCAAGTGCTGGGCCTTCGTTGGGCCAATGATACCCTCCAAGACTTGGACAACTTAGTGACTAACGAGATTCTCTAAAAAGTTGGGTTACTATCGGAGGGTCAGTCCATTCATGCTCCCATAAAAATGGAGAAAGGTGTAGAAACCAGTCGAAAGAGAAAGAAGAAGGAGACAGTTTCGAAGAAGTAGTCGCCTCATTTTTTTCTCCTTTACACGAGTCCATACTTTTGCCTAGGGCCGGCTAGGGGTGCATTAGTATGGCGATTACGCTGGCCCGAGGGCTGACCTATAGTTGATGCAGATGCCCTTTTTCATGTGCCATTGGAATGGTAGGATTATGATCTAGCGAAATATAATGGAACTTTTGGCTAGCTTCTACCCCTGACTCTTAGATAATGTGTGACCTGGGCTTCCTCATGTGATGGTCCTACTAAATATAGGGATTGTGATGTTGGACCATCGGTCATAGGAAGGGCAAGACCTATAGACTCTAAAGGGGATGATTCTGAACCTTGTGCACCTCCGATTAGGAACTGGAACTAGGGTGCTCCA
Organism: Allium fistulosum; assembly: GCA_030737815.1. Lineage (NCBI taxonomy): Eukaryota > Viridiplantae > Streptophyta > Magnoliopsida > Asparagales > Amaryllidaceae > Allium > Allium fistulosum. The sequence goes on from CM060904.1 coordinate 700,501,823, forward strand.
CCCATTAGTTAATTATGTTTATCTTTACTGCGGCTAGTTTCTTGTTTTCCAACTTGTTATGTTTCCTTGTTTCAATGGGCTAGATCAATTTTGAGGAGCTGGATAAGGCGAATGATCCCCCAGCGGATCTTCTAGGGCAAGGTGCTAAGGGGAAAGCCGTGATGGTCTCTCCTTTGCCGCACCCTGAAGTGGCGGCCAATACTTCTTGCTCCTTGGTTCATGTTGATGAAGAGTCCAGTGCTAAGGAGTCCCTAGGTAGCAAACGGGTGAGGATTGGAGTGGTAGAGAAGAAGGGACCGATAGGAGCGTAAGAGGAGAGAAGCCCACGGTAGATGAGATAGGGCTGGCTCATGGTGAATCTTATGAAGAAATGTTGATGTTTTCGTTTATTATGGTCCTAATAAAGAGTATGAAGAGAAAGTTGGGACGATTTCCATGCAGATCAGTTCGGGATAGGATTGGGAAGGCTTAGACAGAATCATGCGGACCTTCCAACTAGCTGCTACTCACTCTTTAGGGATTTCCCACCGATCGTGCTTTGGATGGCCACGTCATGAATTACAGGCTGTTGTTGATAGCTTGTGCAAGGAACTGGCTATGGTAAGACCTGTTTGCCTTCTAATTTTTCTTCCATCTCCTTTTGCCAATAACTCAAACTGCCTTGTTTTCATGCAGACGCTTGCGCAACGCGGGTATGCGGTGAGCTCGTTAATTTGCAGGCGAGACCTACCAGGGGGTAGGCCATAGAAGGAGTGTGGGGGTCTTCTCGTAGTGGTCCTCAGTGGATGGTGAGGATTATGGATGAACTGCGGGGAGGTCATGACAGGTTGACTCTCCTGAGGGAGGAGTTGGAGGAGAATAGGGCCCATGCAACGGATGTGATGGCGGAGTTGGAAGCAGTCAGAGCCAGTTTGTTGGGTGGATATGACATAGTTGTCCAATTGAAGGAAGAGTTGAGAGCTACGAGGGAGGAGGTTGAACCGGCCTGGGAGGTAGCTGAGATAGCCGCCAATGAGCATGGCTATTGTGGTCGATAGTGTTGCCGAGTAGGATCGTGAGTCAGAGATCGCGCTTCGAGTAGATGCAGTTTAAGTCAGGGAGTTGGCTAAGAAAGAAGTGGCAGAAGCCAACCGCTACAAGGCCGATGCCGAGGCTGTCAGAGACCAAGCTGGTGTTGACGGAGGATCGCTTGAGGAAGAGGTACACGGTTGAAGGGGGAGGAGGAGAGATTTAAGTTAGGAGGTAGGGCGTCTTTGAGGGCTTTTGGATGACCATCAGACTTGCTTGCCCCTGGACGACGTTAAGGGGTTGAAAGAGAGAGTCCATCGGGAAAGGGACACTCACTGGTAGGCTCATTTGACTAACATGGTGGTAGGCACTTTCATGTACAACTTCCATCTTCCTATTGTGATCCTAGGTATGATGCCCACTTTGGTCCAAAGGTACCGAGAGGAGGCGGCTGCCAAACTGACCAGAAAGGGTAATCTTGTGCCAGCCATCATGACGGCTGAGCAGATTGACTCTCTTACCCAACCAAATGAGTAAGGAGGTTGCTGCATATTGTTAGCTGTAGCTTGGTTGTCTTTGTTGTTTCTTTTCCCTTCCCTTTTTTTCTCTTTTTTGGTTGTCATAATTTGATTGAGCCTAGCACGACGGGCTATGTGCCGTGCCACCTGTTTGTTATGAACTCTTTTTTTTGCATCATGTGGTGTTTGAGATTCACATTTTTGTTATTGTGCCTGTAAATAAAAGCACAAGATATGTTGTGGTGAGTATGTTTCGCCATGGGGGATTGAGGTTTTAGCGAGAACCGTGAGGTTTTCATGGAAGGACCCAACTCATTTTATTGCGGGTGCCCTTTTCGACACCGAGGGGTTGGAATTGAGGCCCGTAGGGTTTGCACGGAAGGACTCAGCTTATTTGCTTGCGGGCTCCTTTTCCAACACCTAGGGATTGGATTTGAGGCCCGTGGGTTTTGCACGAAAGGACTAGCCTTATTTCCTTGCAAGCACTTTTTCCGATACCCAGGGTTGGAGTTGAGGCCCATGGGGTTTGCATGGAAGGACCCGACTTATTTGCTTACAGGCGCCCTTCTGACACCTAGGGGTTAAAATGAAGCCCGGCTTATTTGCTTGCGGGCACACTATGGATGTCGGACCTCGGAGATACTATCATGGCATTGCACTCAGTTATCATGCACCAGTCTCGACAATAGTGTCTCATCCTACCAAGATGAAGGGAATCGAATCATTGCAGTCGCCATCCAGCTCGTCAATGCACTCTGGGAGGCAAGAGTTATATCTTGTGTTCACCTACCGGAGTAGGTCGGGTAGCACCGCGATGACCTGCGGGTTATTGAGCATCCCTGACGTGCCTAGACGGAGTGAATGCATGGTACCCTCGCCGAGTGCGTCCTTCTATTATGAGGGGAGCGGTAGCTCTTGTGGTCCCTTGATAGAATATGGGCTGTCATCGGACCGGATGAATGAGCATGTAAGAATTCATCCCTGTCCAGGTATCCCGAACTTGTGTGGTTGTCATTGCCTTGGCAAAGAAAGATGGCATTCCATTGATCTCGTTAGCTAGCACGAACTGAAAACATATGGTCTTTCCTAATTTGAGTCGAGTACCCCATTGGTGGGTCCTTGGTGTTTGCAAACACATGACGAAAAACCAAGTCACCGATGGTGAACCGTCGGAGCTTCACCTTTGCATTGTGATGTTTTGCGACTTTTTTCTTATAAACTCGATGTGGGTTTTTGCTTCCATTCTCCGCTTGTTGATTATGTTCAGGCCAATCCGGAGGAGCTCGTCATTTTGCTCATGGTCATAGGTTACCCTACGAGGGGACGGGATTTGCACCTCGATAAACAACATGGCCTCATACATGTATGAAAGGGAGAAGGGTGTGTGGCTAGTCGAAGTTCGGGCGGAGGATCATGGGTATGCTGACTTATCAGGGGAATACAGAACATGATGGCGACCCGGGGAAAGAGATCTTATGCGCGATGGAGGTGACTGTGACAGTCGGTCTTGTTCGCCCCCAGGTATAGGATGAGGTACTTCCCTTCGCAGGTAGGAGTGTATAGAGGCGGCTCTGGGTCCCCTGGTCACGGTTTGAGCCTGATCGCTTAGGCGCTCAGGACGTGTCTCGTGGATTTCACCATCCCGATGGTGGTTTGGCTCTCTCCCAACTATATTGTTACCTCCTGGCTCCTAGGCCACATGGATGGCGGTTTCAGATGCCAACCTCACGCTCTTAGGGGTCGCCAATACACTGGTTCTTCAAACGACCGGCGACGTTAGGAAGTTGTTGACTTCCTAAGTAGACAGCTATCCTACATCCTTCATGGAGTGAGTTTCTAGTCTGGCCATTAGGCCATTTACTTCTTGGCTCAGGGTTCCTATCCTAGCGATGTGATCAGATATGGTCTACCAGAATTCGCTGTCGACTCTGGGAAAAGGGCAGGGAATACCAACGGGTGTGTTACCATTGGTATCTCAATCGTGCGAGTTATCATTCACATTAATACCATTCATCGCCATGTTGAATTTGGAGTCTAGGCAAGGTTGAAAGAAGCTAGAGAGTTTCGAAGGTTCGAGCTCTCCTTCTAGAGCCAAAAAATTAACTAAAAATTCTATCAGCGAGACAGAATGGTTAATCAACCTTGGAAATTGTGACAGAGTGGAGTTTTAATGAAGTTATTAGCTTTGTAGTATATGATTGTGAATTAATGATGGAATGCTAGTTGTAAAAAGACATGGATTTTAGAGTGGTTTGGCCGAATGAATGCCTATGTCCACTGTACATATTATTCTCACTATATATATAATATTACAATGGATACATGGAGATGATGGAGAATGCTTGAAGAAGATAATAGTATGGTGGGAAGTGTTATCCTTCTAAGTTTTCCGAATTCGACTCCTTGCCTGGTGAAATATTTGGAGTATTTATATGAGCAAGTCTCCTTTAATCTGCAGTTGAGATTGCTTGAGGATATTTGCGGTCCATACAATAGATTGGACCACGGGATGGTTTGGATCGTGGGATGGTTGCCAGCTGAAGAGTTGGTAACGGTACATGTATATATAGTGACAAACTACCTTTCCGTACTCTGGTTGCTTCTTTTGCAGGATGTCAGGCGGCGTAACTCAGAATTTGTTTCTACTTTCCATGTCATATAGAGCAGTTGGTGGCATGGCGGCTGTATTAGCGTTTTTCCAGGATGATAGGACTTTAGTAGGTATACTTTTCTCTACCGATTTAACTGTTCTCTCTCCTTGGAGCCACTTCGGCTGATTTACTGTCCTTATGTGAGAGGAACCCTGGCGTATAAATCGACAGGCCCTTGGACTGGTCGGTTCCCAAGGAAGCCTGGATTAGCTTGGTTGATGCGTTTATCTTCATATGGGCGGCCGCCATGCCCTATTAAAATTTTGCAAAAATTTTGAGCGACACCAACCTTTACTATTTTCGTCATCTCAGTTGGGTCTGTACATATTTCCTTAAGCTCCTCGGTGGGTTCCATCCTCTCTTGATCACCCCTACAATCGAGTTCATTGATGATCTCTTCTCCTTCCACTTCTTCATCCACTAGATTTGCATCTTTTTTCTTTCTTTTCTTTTTTGAAAAGCTAAATTTGCTGAACATATAGTGGTCTTCACTGCATGCTTTTGCCTTTTCTTTGAATCATTGGTCGCATGAACCTTTATTCAAAGGCTAAGTAATTTCAGCTTGGATTGACTTACCTTGAATTATGTCAAAACAAGGAATGTAGTTTCGTTTATATTGACCAAGCATAGCAAAAAACAATTCACGGGAGCTAAACTGCTCTCTCTTACTGTTCCCCGACCACTCTTAGTTAGAAACTTCACTATCTGGTACTTTGGTGACATGAAAGCATCAACCTCATCCAGGGTTGGCTATTTGAAGAACGCATTGTGATAGGATGGCTAATCAATTATAACAAATAGAGTTTCGAAATTCCAGCAGTGTGGCGGAACCCCCATCTATACCAGTAGCTTTATTTGCCCTACGAGGGTTGACCACTTATTGTTGAATCCAAAGATAGGCTCCAGGCTCGACTCCAGCTTCTCCTTAGGAATTCCCATCTGATTAACGGAATGCTTAAAGGTGACATTGGTTGCACTTTTGGTGCCAACAAGAATTTTCATCATAACTAAAAACCTGATTTGAGCAGTTACCATGCATGAGTGGGTCGTTGTGAGGATGACGAACTCCTTTTAGCTCTTGTAGAGTAATGGTTAGGTTATGCATTTGAATTTGATAACTAGGGTTTTCATGTGGTGGTTATTCCTAAATTGAGAAAATTCCTTCCATTGCTTCCCTGATATAACGATTTCTAGCACCTTTGTTGTTTCTAGCTATATGTAGACCCTCATGGATCATGTCAATTCTATTAAGAGGTGGGATGAAATCAAGCTGGACATCTTCTTCTACCACATTCGCATATTCGGGAGTTGTAGATTACTCTTCTCTGAACGGGCATCTTTTTGGTTATCCTTGACAAACTCCTTTATCCGTCTTTTACGAATCATCTGTTGGATTATACCTGCTAACACCTGACATTCATCCATCTTGTGTCCATAGGATTTATGATAAGAGTAATATTATCCCCCATTCCTTGGTTCTGGGTTAGTCTTTTCCTTGTAAGAGATTAGGAAATCACCATTCTCCTTCATTGTAGCATATATGTAAGATATCGGTTTGTTTAAAGCAACATGGCTTGCACTTGAGTCTTCTTCCCACCTCGGCTTTTTGTGATTATGGTTGTGATTAATCTTTCCCGTTTCTCGTTTGAGCTGAGCTTTCTTTTAGGCATGGTATATTTTGTGCATTTGGATGAACTCTGCTTAAAATTTAAAATCCTATAAATCCTTGCATCCTGAATATATAGTTCACGCCAAAATGGGGTTTTCTCGATTTACCCTGAGTGTACTTCCACTGACTTATCTTTATTGGCCATGTTTTTAGCTTGTAAAGCTTCTGCATTAAACCTTTTAAGATAATCTCCTAATAGCTCTTCTGGTCTTTGTTTGATGTTTGCTAATACATTATAATCAACAACAGGATCTTTACAGATGTAGAATTGAGTTGAAAACCCATAGGAGAACTGATTCTAAGAGTATATAGTCCTTTCGCGATATTGCTGATTCCATTTGGCTGCTGCACTTTGGAAAGTGTTCGGGAACAGTCTACACTGCACTGCCCCGGATGCATTATATAAGTCCATTTGACTCTCAAAGGCAAATAAATGGTCGTTTGGATCAGTTATTTCATTGTATCTGATTGATGGGATCTTAATGTGAGATGGAATTTTTGCAGACATAATCTCATCAGTGAATGAAGCTTCTCATTGATTATCATTGACTCTCTCATCATGAGGCCACTTTCTTTTAGCATTTAGTATATCTTTTGCCATTTTTGCTACCATAACCCTCAAGTAGTCCTCATTGGTACGATAATTGGTTCTTTTTGGTTTGTATCCCTCTGAAGTAAAGCTTGCAGACTATTTGTTAGATTTTTTCTCGATCCTTCCTAGATAATCTACCTTTGTCTGCTAGTTACTTTTCTTTTTTTGTGCAGTTACGACAAGCTTGCTTTTGTCCTTATTCCTAAGTTGGGAAGCATTCAAGTTTCTTCTTGGAGATTCTGCTTCATCCTCTCTTGTAAGCTTGGTGGTATTTGAAGATTTCTGGGTAAGCACTCTCTTCAAGAGTTCTTTCATCATCAGCAGTTGCTCCTCCAAGTTTTAGATTTTGCCTCACTGCTAGTTGGCTACAACTGATTGTGATGGTTGCCCATATTCTACGTTAAATGCGTTGAAATTGGGAGTCACATTCTCTTCTAGTGTCGTTGTCTATATGACCTCTTTAGTCTGAGCATTGAGTCTTCATGATCTCATTTTTCTAAAATAAAATTCACTTAATTAGTCCAAATGATGAGAGAATTAAACAAGTCGAAGGTTCGGCCCTCCTTTTAATGCCAAAAATGTTAGACCAAAAAATGGTATAACACTTTAAATGCCAAGTGTAGTAAGTTATCCCTTGATTTGAATATTTGCAAAGACATGATGAGACATTGGTTAATCTTGTCGACTTGATTCCTATATACATGAAGGTATGATCAAGAATAAATTGATCATATCGACATGGATAATGCAGATATGAGGTCATCATATCAACATGATTAATGCATCAAGATTTAGCATACTATTTAGGACTAATCTTATGATATAAACACTAATGATTGGAAGACAAATAGCCCTAGAGATAAAGTTCATTTTGTTATGATTGATCTATATGATCGAAGTCCTCTAAGGCCATTGTCATATATATGAGTTCATATCGGCTGTTAGTTAGGTAATCCAATTGGCCAATGATATGTCATATGTTCAATGGGAATAGAATACAAGGCATTGAGATATAATAAAGTCCATTATGTATATCAATAGACTATTCATCCTGTCCTTATGTTCAAAGTCCATAGTTCATAGTCAATGGTTCATATAAATATGCATATAAAAGTCCATCACAGTCCAATGCATCTTGATTATGTCCATTTCAAGTTGGTCATGAAAAGATCATAATATGAAAGTCCCAAACAATAATTTTCAATAAGGTTATAATCGAAGCCAACATGCAAAGTTAGGTCCATGTTCATTCAATTCGAATATGATAATAGTCATATATATATATATATCCTCGATTTGAGTTAGGGTGATAAGGCTTTGACTTCAGAAGAGAGAGAGAAGAAAATTCGACCCCCAAAATGGTGCCCCTATGGTCTATTTATAGAGGCAGGCGATCTCCTCACTGCGAATCTCACATCTTTGGTAGGATGGACTTCGGTGTCATTTGACTTCGACAGCAATACCCCAGCTTTTATTCTTTATGGAGGCGGTATTGCCTTATTCCTTTGTCTTCAACGTTGTTGACTATCTCTGCTAATGTAGATAGTCTCGTTGAGGTGATGTCGACCATGATCCTGCCTCATTGCCTTGCTGAATGGTGAAGGGAGTCTATGGTCAAAGAGTAGTTTGTCAATGAGCTTGCTTTGATTTTGGTGGGAGAATAGTGGCGCTTGTTGGTAGTAGCATGTCTTCGATGAGCCGTATAAACACGATGTGGTTATTGGTGAAGAGCGATATGACCTCGTTTTACTTGAATACTTTCAAAATACTTGTGGGATGGGATGCCGTCGTGGTTTTAGTGGCCTCAGTGATTGCCGATGAGATGCCTCTTCTATACCAATCTATCATTGATATTTAACACATTCATAGTCATTGGTAAAGAGCGGTGCGATTAAGGTCGAAGTCCTTCCTAGCCTTGTTGATATACGATACGGGCACATGTTTGGAGGTTTGGTGTCGTATGAGGGGCAATATGATATATCATCGAAGATGCTCGTTTCCTGGTTTAAAGAAACATGTTGTTGATGAGATGTGGTTTTATTCTTCAACATAGGCCTTTTGTAGCTTTAAACTTTTTATGATGCCGTCATTTATAACATTACTTTCGACATTGGAATTATATGGATAACAAAAGGTTGTATGGTGGGTAATTAAATGAAGTAAAGTGATTAAATTATTTAATTATATTTTAATTCTCAAATCTTATAAAATAACTTATTCATACGAGGTCCAATCGAGATGTGGTCTTTTTCATTATGCTCATAGGAGCATTATGTACGCACTGGAATTATTTTCAATGATTTTGGAGAAAATGGAATTTTGAGCTAAATTCGAATATAATTCGATTTTAGATCAAATTGGTACGCTTAACCATCCGCTGGAATTTTGGTGAGTTATCTCATCTTTGGATGAGTACTATATGATATATAGTAGTTAATAAATCATTTTTTTTCATTTAAGTGATTGACTGGTTTGATTTGGTTGAATTTTTGCTTTGAAAAGCGAATGACAAATAAAATAGAAATCAAGGAATTTTGCTGGGGAATCCGAATTCCTCACAATTATTGATTTTAATTTTCAGTTATTTAATACTGTATATAATTTTTAATGCTAAAAGTTCGATAGTTTACCATATTAGACATGACAGTGATATATGTTAAAAGTTGAACCTTTTTAGTGATATAATTGTAACATTGATTAAGTGCTCTGGTAACAATTGGCCTCATTGTAGTATTTGGGAATACTATTATTTGCTATTTGGAATTTTGGTTTAGATTCAAAGAATGATTTTTAAATGTGACTTTTGGAATTTATCCTTTATAATAAAGCGATTTTATTTTAAAAGAAGATAGAAATATTTTTGGAATAAATATTTATGAAACGTTTTATAGAAAATGTTGTGTAGAAAGATAGATTTATAAATGGTGTTTTTAAATAAAAGAATATATTTATAAATGCTATTTTATAAAAGGGAAATGATATCATTTTGGTAAATTAGTGTAATAAATCATAGCTAGGAATTTATGGTAATAAATGAAATGACCATTTTATGGAATGTATTTAGTCCTATCTTGAAAACGAAGATTTGTGTTAAGTATATAAGATTTAACATATGAGTTTTGGATTTATAAAGGGATTTATATAAAAGGAGTTTAATAAACAAATTTAGAGATTTATAAAAGGAGTTTTATAAATAAATTTAGAGATTTCAAAGAAGAGTTTTATAAATAAATCTAGAGACTTATAAATAAATCTAGAGATTTATAAGAGAAGTTTGTAAATAAATCTAAAGAATTATAAAAGGAGTTTTATAATAAATTTAGAGATTTATAAAAGAAGTTTTATAAATAGTTTGGAGATTTATAAAGGGAATTTTATAATAAATTTAGAGATTATAAATAAATTTAAAGATTTATAAAAGGAGTATTGTAATAAATTAACAGATTTATAAAAGGGGTTTTATAATAAATTTAGAGATTTATAAAAAGAGTTTTATAATTATATTTGGGGATTTACAAAAGAAGTTTTATAAATAGATAAGATATTTGTAAAAGGAGTTTTCAAATATAAAAGAGATTAAAAAACATTTTTTCAAAGGAAATGAGATTTGATTTCTATAAATGGTCATTTAAATTATGGTGGTATGGAAAGTATTCTTTTCATACTTACCACCAAATTCCAAGGTAGAAAACTCATCCCTATCCTGAGAATTAAGAATGTATGTCATGGCAAGGATAGTACGCCAACTTGTCTAACTTCATTGTTAATCGAAGGATAGCACAAGTTTGAAATCAGAAAATGGTGTTAAGTATATTTGGTCAAATTTACATACGATCCATTTATTTACACCAAAAGGAAAGTGTTTTGGGTTTATTGAAATCTATGTTTTAAGTGACATTTATTTTAACCCAAATGAGTATGGTTTTGAAAGTAAAATTTTTCTGTAATGTTTTGTAAATATATTTATACAGTTGAGATAATTATACAAATACCTTTCTATGTATTGAAAGTGTAGTGTTTTATGAATATACTTATATCGTTGAAATATGTATATAAAATTTTTCTAAGCATTAGAAGTGAAATGGTTTGTGAGTATACTTATACAGTTGACATAAATATATGAATATTTTTCAAGTATTAAAAAGAGTAGAAAGAATTTGTGAATATATCTTTTGAAAAAGGTATTTTAATATAGATATTTGAAAGGAGATTATAACTAATGAAAGAATTAGTTAAAGAGGCTTAGGGGTTCCTTATGTGCTTGAACATGCTTGGTTTCCAAATGAAGTTAAATCTCTGATTTGATTGTTTGTTTCTTTGATAGTTAAATAACCAACTATCAAAATCCTAGCTAGTTTTGATATTTTCGACCATCGGTTCGAAGAGTCCAGGATTGGATATGTTATCTGAAAACCATTTCTAACCGGCAAAAGCATTCGAATTTAAGACATCTTGAAGATAATCAAAGACAAAGTTATTTTAAGAGCAAGGGATACTTGCTACTAATAATGAGGATGCAGTAAAAATAGTGCCTTCGGTTTGTTTATATCATGAACAACATGTATGGATGAATGCTGGCATTGCATTTGTTGCTTGAAGGGAAGTAGGATTACTGTATAAAAGGTAAAACATATCCTCAAGCCTCTTACTTGGTAATGACATAAACATGGGATATGGGATATGCGGCAGAGCTATGTGGTTCGCTACCATTAGGGTATAGTCATCAGCCGACCAGATTGATATTGACACATTTATGTATGCTCGTGACTTAGTGTGGTTGCGGTAGACAACCGGGGTGATGACATATTTGGTACTATCCAGTAAGGGGTAGGCAGGCCACATGTTAGCAGGGTGTCCATTTGAGGTCCTCGGTACATTTTTCTAAAGGTGTATTGCGGTAGGCAGTATCTCAATAGCCTTGTCATTGTATGGAATCCATTCTCACACAAGTACCTTACGGACTTGTTGTGTCCAAATATGTTGTAATGTGAGATGCAAGCATTTCAGTTATGTTATATATTTATTTTAAACCCTAGACAATATTGTAGTATCATAAGATTTTCTACGTAAGTTAAAAATCCATCTGTGTTTATGTGCATTATGGTCTTATAGAATACCTTTATTTTTGAATGGTTTTATAACATTAATTGAGTTTCTCGCGCTGGTTTACCAGACTAATCCGGGACTTATTTTATTATAATGCTCGGGTCAGGCTGAGCATATTTCTAGATTTAGTTTGGATGCTTTGGAACTTCAGAAGACGAGCTGGATGCCTCTAAGACGTAATCACGTATCTTTTATTTCCGCGGCATTTGCTACTTGTATGTATTAGCATTTGTGATCACAGGTTGTTATAACTGTCCAGGCTAATGATAGGTTAGTTTACTCTAATTGATATATGTATATTACAATTTATTTGTAAAAATATATTGTATATTATATGTTACTCGTCATGATGTGAGATTTTTTTATCTCTTCTTTCTTTCACCCCAACAATCTTTCATTTTGGCACTTCAATGCGTGGCACGTGAATACCGTAGATGTATTAATATCAACTTTTCAGGATCGAAAAGGTCGGTCATTACACTTAATTTCTTACAAATAGAATTACCTATGCTATCATTAGTTCCACCATTCATTTCATTTTAATTTTGTTAGTAAATTAACTTTTCTTTCACTAATTTTAATCTCTCAAACAACCATGGTTTGATTTCAGTTTCCTCGTTTTTATGATAATTGTCTGAAAATTAAAATGCTAATAAATTTTAGAATAAAAAAGCATCAAACTTTAGCATAGATTATTTGACTTTTAGGGTGCATATCTTATTTTGAAAGTATTTCCAATGGTGTAAAAGAGTTACTTTGATAGTGAGAAGATGAGCTAATTTTTTCAAGTAGAGGAAGAATAAAGCAAGAGCCAACATGATAGTGTTTGGGATGTTAGAAGTGTTTGCTATATGACTCATTCTTTTAAGTTAGCATGGTTGTAAGGACATAAGCAGATTACATGGGAAAAATGTTTTCCAAATCTGAAATCTTCAACAAACAGTTAAAAACATGTAAAGTGCATTGAACTAGCATTTCCAGTTAAGAAATTAACGTAATTTGATCAATATGTGTATTTAATGCACATCTAGATCTATAGGTATAGTAGATACACGTCTAACTTCTAGATGTGTACTTGATACACAATGTTTACTTAATCATATAGATACACATCTAGATCTATGGATACATTAAATACACGTTCAACTTCTGGATGTGTAATTAAGTAATTAAATCCATAAGATTACATCCCCGTTTAATATTAAATTAGTGAGAGGTAGGTATTATAAATTACCAGTTGTCTAATATTAAAATAAGTAAGATACACATTGTGAATAGAGTTCCATTCAACAAAAAGGTCCGCCTAAAATTTACATTAAGAGTCTGTTTGCTTTAAACACTGTAACAACCCAGGTTTTGGAGATTACCTGTAAATATTAAATTATAATAGTAGTTATGATTTAATATTGTGAATTAAAATAAAGTTGAAATTTTTTAAATTGTTTATTTGGAATAAATAATGAATTTTGGAAATAAAATGAGAAAATAAAGTTTAAAAGCTTTATTTTATTTGTTTGGGTTAACAATAAATGGAAAATAGTTTTTATTTAGAGAAAATGCAATAATTTTATTAATTATTGCCAATTACTTCTTTTAATAATTTTTAAAAGAAGTATGTGATTTTTAAAGGTGTTTAATTAAATAAAAAGATGGAAATTGGTTTAGAAATGTGTTTTAATTATAAATTTGAGTTTAAAATGGTTCATTATATTTTTCTAAGTAAGAGAATAATTTTGTTGAATTTTAGAAGTTAAAAACAAGGTTTTATTCATTTAATTGTGAAAATTGCGTATTATTGTAAAATAAAGGATTTTAATAATAAAATTGTTTTAAAAATAAAAAATTAATCTTTTTATATGGTGGAAAATGTTTTATTTTATAAGTATGTGAATTTACATACTTTATTGTGTGAAAATTTGAAAGAAAATGGCTTTTGTTCATTTACATAGTGTAAATATGAATATATTTGGCTTGTTGTTAATTAAATTAGCCTAACACAATTTAATTTCTTTTAATTGATGGGTCCAAGGCCCACTTAGTAGACTTAACCAGATAATTGAGAAAGAGGAAAGCAAAGTACAGTAAGTTCATTTTTACAATTGCTCTTCTTCTTCCTCTTTACTGTAAAAGAAAACTCACCTCTCCAAATTTCAAAATCCAAGCTTTTTCTCCAAATTAATTCAACAAATTGAAACCTTTTCCAGTCTAGTGTATTAATCTAAAGGTAATCAAACTTCAAACCCTTTAGTTTCATCAAAATCACAATTTCAGTAGTTGGGTTTCTAATATACTATTTATTTTTCTTACATGCACTGTAATTTTCCTTCTACGGGTTCTACAGGCTTGTAATCAAGCAAAAAGCTCTAATATTTCTTCATAAATCTGGGTATTTGCATCCAAACAAAAAGATGAGTTACAAAACTCACAAAACTAGCTGAGTCAAGCTCAAAATCGCCAAAAAAGTGAATTATTTGCTTACTATCAATTTCCTGTAGTATTTTTCTCTGTTTGAAAATCTGAGTTATATGCTCTATTTGATTGACTGTAACTTTTGATTTCGGCAACGAAATGCTGCCAGATTTCTTTCATTTGGTAGTTTGCATGTTGATCTTGGTCTCTACAAATTTTGGTTGAAAAATATTTTCATTTGGATGTTCAAAACAGTGGTAGAAAATCAATTCAAACCCAGATTTTTGCCTGCACATTTTTGTTGTTTTTGAACTATTGCAAACATGGTCTGAGTCCATGTTTGAGACAACATTACTCTACATTTCTTACTGGAATTCATTGATTCCTTTTTTGTTTGAAAGATAAAGTTTTCTACTATATGCGTGCCAATTTTTAGCTCAATCCGAGGTCGTTTGTTCCTCTGTTTCATGCCTGAAAGTTGAACCCGATATAGTTTTCAAGCCTGTACATTTTTGTTTTTTTGAACCGTTGCAAACATGGTCTGAGTCCATGTTTGAGACAGTGTAACTCTTTCATTTCCTGTCGTAATTCATTGATTCTTATTTTGTTTGAATTAAGAAGTTTTCTAGTATGTGCATACCAATTTTCAGCTCAATCTGAGGTCATTTGGTTCTTTGTTTCAGGCTTGTAAGTTGAACCCAAGATGGTTTTCAAGCCTGGGCACATTTTTGTTTTTGAATTGTTGCAAACATGGCCTGAGTCCATGTTTGAGACAGTGTAGCTTTTTTATTTCCAGTCGGAATTCATTGATTCTTTTTTTGTTTGAAAGCTAAAGTTTTTTACTATGTGTACACTAATTTTAAGTTCAATCAGAGGTAGTTTGGCCATGTGTTTCATGTATGAAAGTTGAATCCAGAGAAGATTTCAAACCTGGGTATTATTTTGCCCATGCATTTTTTTGTTTTTTTTCCGTCCGACTTTTGACTTTTACTTCATGTTTTTGTGATATTTCTGAAATGTTTTGAGGGCTATGATGACTATCAATAGGCTAGCCAAGTTTTGATGAATTTGAAATTCAAATTGAATTGAATTTGAATTGAATTTGAATGACGGTTTTGAGTGATTTCATTGATTTCGAGCACGGATTTTTCCAAACAATTTTGAAATAATTTTTAAAATTTATGGGCATTTCAAAATAATTATTATATAATATTTTAAAGTATTTTCAAGTGTAAAATCTATTTATTCTCTATAATAATGGAAATTTTCAAATAAGGTTTCCAAATTGATTTCGAGAATTGGTTTTCAAAGCTTGTTTTCCAAAGGTAAATTACTTTGTATATAAATTACACGTTTTTGCACATTTCGAGCGAATGAGAAGGAGAATTAAAAGGTTTGGTAAAATACGTGGTATGGGACACGTGCGTTTATCTTATCGGTTAATTTTCGACTTGTCCGTTTGATCGTTTTGACCTTCGAGTCGAGTTTACCGACGAGATAAGGTAAACTTTTTACTGCTTTAAGTGCGAAATTTACTAGCCGTTAGTAAACCATTTAGTGCGAATGTAACGACCCATAATTTCGCTACTTCGAAAATGAGAGATTTCATTTATTTTAAATTTAAAAAAATTTAAAACTTAATTAAATATATTATATATAATAAATAAAAATAGAGAAATTATTTATTCTTATAGTTAATAATTTAAAAAGTATAAATTTGAATTTTAGAACGAATCAACAAAAGTTAAGTTTTGTTAAAAATAAATAAAGGCTTAAATAAGTATGTTTAAATATTTATTTAAAAAGATAAATCTTATTAAAAACACTTAATAAAATAATAAAAGTATATTAAAGGATTTAAAAATATGTTTATAATCATTTTACAAAAATAACCAAATTTTGTCGCATTTTGTCAATTTTACATATACTGTAAAATTAAAGATTTTGATATTATTTAAACATGATTTTAAAATATAAAGAGACATGTTTTAATTTATTTAAAAGAAGTAAAAAGTTTATTTTTAAGTTTGGTTTACTTTAATATTTGGTTTAACAAAAACGACTGTAAAATTTGTCAACAAAAACACCGGTTTCAATCGTAACAAGTTATTGCAATGTTGAATAAACGTGTTCACTTTATAACCTATATAATAACAACTTTACAAAATTTAAAACACATTACATTTAGCACTAAAGACAAAATGTTTATATTAGGAAAGTTTAAATAAATATATATAAAAAAAGTAAAAATGTATGATTTGACTAATTTTATTTTATTTTAAATCTTTTTAGACAATATCATTACTTATATCTTATCTCATTAATGAGATGTTATATATATGCATAGGAAAGGAGCTAAATTATATGTTTAAATATTTACAAACCATAAGAAGATGACACCTCTTTATCTCTTAACACACTCTTTCATAAACATCATTCCACACATTAAATGCAACTCAAATAAAGGCTAATCAAAATCCAAAAGTAAATAAGGGTATTTATGTCATTTACCACTCAATTCTCCACTTATAAATACAAGCTCAAATCCCTTCATTTTTCATTCTACAAACTCCTTCTCTACTTCTTCATTTTTCTTCCTCCACCTCAACATCACCCTAATCCGAGCTCCACCCACCTCTACTTGGCCATACCCTCCACCTAAACCCCTCTACCCAAGCCTACACGCCTCCAACCCACGGCCGAGCCCAATACCCATGCACACCCATTCCTTTACACATACCCGAGCCATACACACTCCAAAAGCGATGCACCCACCCTCCTCTCCATATACACGAGCCCAATACCCACCATACCCGAGCCTTGGACCACCTACCCACCTCAAAATACACGCCTACCCCACCTACCCGCCTACCCAAAGCCACACACACTCCAACCTAGGTCGTACCCTCCATTCAAGCCTACGACAACACACATATAAAAAAAAGAGGAAAGAAAGAAAAGAAAAGGAGAAAGAGAGAAAAAGGCAAACTCAAGACGTTCGGAAGAAAAAGCACGAAGCACACTAGCCTATAAAAGAGATAGACGGAGTGGATATGAAGGTGAGAAAATTCTCACCGCTATATAATTTATATTGACTTTTGAGTTGATTTGCTATGATAGATAATCATCGTTTTATGGTATGGATGTTTGAATAATTGTTTGAATATTGGATAATCCATAGTAATGTTATGACCTTTATTGTGTTAAACCATTATTGAATATGTTAATGTCATATGATTGTTTGTATGGATGTGATGTTAATATGGACATCAAAATTTCTATCATTATTGATTAAGTGATCTCTTTGTTAAGTAAGACCCAAATGTTAGTGATATGATATACTTTGTATAAATAAGTCTCTTTTCAATTGGAATTGAAATTAAAGTAGAAATAGAAGAGAATTTGAAATTTGAAGTGAAACGGGATTAAAAAGGATAGTGAAATTGAAATTGAAATCGATTTTGAAAGTTGAAAGTGAAATTAAGGTTGAAATTTAAGTTTAAATTGAAATTAGATTTGAAATCTAAGTTTTAATTTAGTTTAATTTGAAGTTAGAACTAAAATTGAATTGAAATAGGAATTTAAAATTTAAAATTAAAATAATAGGAATATAATAATATTATAATAAGGAAATAGTAAAAATACATTTTAAATGCTTTAAAATGTGGAAATATTGATATAAAATGATTTGTAATGATTTTATAAATAATAAAATTCAATTTTAAGAGATTATTTCAAATGTTGAAAAATGAGTTAAAACTAAGCGCGTCACGCGACGGTAGTTCGCGATTTTGCGCCAAAAAGTCAAATGAGTGTAAAAAGTGGAATACAGCTCGGAATTCTTCGAAATAAGAAAATTCTGGACTATTATATCCATATCTTCTAAACGAAGGAAGAAAATCAAAATTTCGTTAAGTATATTTTGAATTAAGTCCAAATCAATTTTCTAGAAAAATCGCGCTAGTGCAGTTAAGTGACCATAATGGGAAATCCGTTTAAATGAACGTTTTTAATTATGGAAAATATGGAATAAATTTGATAAATCCATTTAAATAATTTAGAAGAGATTTGGATTGGAAAATATGAATTATCGAATGTTTAAAAGTTGTTTAAATCAAATAAGCTTAAATAGCACTTTCCGCAGCACTTTTATGCTGCGAATTCTACAGCTTTTTGAATATGAGTTTAAACGTGACGATTTTTCCTGGAACCAATTGTGAATGTTTTTAAAAGAAAAACTTAGTGTTTAAAAGATAATTTGGAATTTTTATAATCAATTCCAAAATATAGTTGATAACCGAGTATGCGGAAACGACTAGTACATTTTTCATGCCTGTGGATATGGAAAGATAAAACAAGGTGTTTAACTAAGGTTAGGGATGGAGCAACCAGTGCCCTGAACTTACCTGGCCTCTGTTTTCTTTTCTTAGGCAAGGGGTGAAACAGATCGAAAGGGAAGCCCGGATGCTCTAAAAAGATTATATTAAGTTTCCAAAATAAAAGGAGATTGGTATTATCCAAAATTTAAGCAATCTCCAAAATAAATGATTTCTATGATCTTATTTACTCAAAAATGTGTGCTAAGATTGATTTAGGGTTTATCGTAAACGATGTCTTAAATAACATTGTTTTTGATCCGCCTAAAAGTTAAGAAATTTGGATCGAGAGTTAAGTGAGGTAAATTGAGATATTATCCAAAGCAAAAGAATGAATTAACTTAGAATTATTCTAAGACAAAAGAAAGAGATTTCGAAATTATCCGAATTGAAATTAAAGTGAAAAGAGACTTAATAAATCCTATATACTCATATTCACCTTTTATCGATAATTGGATTTCGAAGGAACCAGGATCGGATTTGGGTGATTCCTATTTGAAAACCACTTCGAACCAGTTTACGTGTTCAAAGAATGAAGATATTTGAAGACGGAGATATTGAGACAAATAATAATGAGGGACTGCTTGTTGATTAATTGGGGATAAACTCCCGATTCACTATATTATAGCAGTGGTCTCTTTGTTATGAAAAACCTCAAAACCACAAGGACTTCTCGCCTAGTAATGGGCGAGGAATGTACCTTCGGTTTCATTCGGTCCCAGAACAAACTTGTATGGATGAATGTCTGACCTTGAATTCTAAATCACAATGAGTGATCTCTATAAATGTATATCTGTTTAGTGGCGGAGAAGACACCTTCTCTTAGCTTAACACCCTTCTTTGAGACATACGAGCTCAGAGGTTATACGTTTGTAGAAATCAGTCATGTGAACGTGGAATGGCAATGTGGCATTCAAAAGTGAAAGAGGATGTGCTATGAGAAAAGGTAATCGTAGCCTCAAGCCTCATCAACCAAAAATGACCGAAACAGGGTTAGATGCGGCAAGGCTAAGTGGGTCATTCCCAATTAGGGTATGATCATCCCCTTCTAGATATATTTCTTCCTGTTATTACATTCAGGATGTAAATTAATGTGGTGTATGGAAAACGAGCACTCGGTTAAAGGTCGGTAACGACCAGGGGATGACATACTCGGTACTACCTAGTTATAGAGGTAGGCCGGTCTTGTGTTGGTATAGGAGCATTATGATGGTTCCTCGTGACATCCATCTAGAGGTGTACCCATCGGAAGGTAGTCCCTTCACCTGGTCATTTGTATGGAAATCCAATCTCTAATAAGAACATGCGGTTTTGTTTGTATTGGCTTAATGAATAGCCTCGAAATGCTATATGGGTAACCATTTCGAATAAGATTAATAAGTTTACTTGCAAATGTTTTCAAGGAATGTCACTAGAAATAATATCAAATGTTTTGATATATAAAAGTGGTTTAAGTTATCATAAGGTAAAAACTCGTCTGTGTTTATGGGTGGGTGTGGTCTTATGAGATACTCTTTATTTTCAAAGGATTTTATTTAAAGGCCGATATATGACACTATCATTTATTATTGACTTTTTGTCACGCTGGTTTATCAAGCCTGATCCGGTTATTTTCAATACTCGGGTCAGATCCGAGTAGTTTCAGGTTTAGTCGAAGACGGTTGGAGTTTACAGAGGAGAGCTGGAGATATTCCTCTATATATGGACATATTCTATTATCCGTTGTGGTTTGTTTGTGTTGGATGTTTATCAGCAATTGTAAGGACGGATGTTTATAACTATCCAAGCTGAAATTAGGTTAGACTCTGATATATGTATTTAAAAGTTTTCTGCTGTAAAGATTTGTTCAATATTATATATTATTCCATTCATGTGAGACTCTGTTCTGTCTATTTTTCTTTATTACCCTTCATGTTCCGTCTTTTCGTTCAATTTGAGTTAGACATGTGTGGTTTATTGTCGATTCAAAGGGTACGAAAAAACAGGTCGTGGCACCTAGTATCAAAGCTTTTGGTTGAGTGAACACAGAAGCCTGATAGTGGTAAGACTCATCAGAGATAGGATTAGTAATATCCTAGGATGAGTAACTAATTAGAGATAGGGTTAGTAAATCCCTAGAATGAGTTATGAGAGTATTATATATATAAGCGTGTATTTGTTAATTTTATAAAACATGGTTTTGTTTTAAAGAAATTGGTAAATGAAATAATTTTATCTTGGGTTTATGTTTTAAATATCAAAAGGGAATATTATTATTTTTGGAATAGAAATTAAGGATTATTTATAATTTAGCTTAGTAAAACAAAAATATGAATATCTTGTGATTAGAATTGCACGATTTGACTATAAGATGTTCCATATAGAATCAATTAGTTGAAAACTAGAATTTAGAACTTTTCATCATATACCCCTGGACATTTAGCCTTAAGAAGTAATAACGATTTGGTAAATATAGAATGAGATAATTTAAAAAGGCTAAGAACACATACCTTGTGAATTAAGTTTCACAATTTGACTATAAGGTATTTGATGATAATGTGTAGAAAAATAATATTCTTTTTAGGAAGGACCAAACCCACTAAACTTCGCTTCACTTTGTCGGGAATTTGAGACCCTAAGTCAAAGAAAGTTTTTGGGATCAGAAAAGATCATAGAAGTTAAGGATTGGTCAAGCAAGTGTAATGAGCTCTAGCATAGCATGGTAAGCTTCATCCATGGATCATTCAGGGAGATGATAAGCAATGCCCTAAAATTCGAAAATGTTGTTCCACAGCCAACTACTGAAGTACTAGCCAAGAAGAAAAGGCATAAGGAGTAAAAACTAGGACCTTTAAGAAAGTTGCCCCAAGGAGTTGTTATTTCTGCCATATTGTGGGACATATCGCCAGAGACTGTCCAATGCTCAAGATGACAGAACAACCTAGGCCTTTTGTTACCCTTACCCGTCCACCTACTACTGCAGAAAAAGGAAAAGGAATTATGGAAGAATAAGTTAGTTAAGCATGTATTAGTAAACACCATCTAAGTATTTTAACCATATGAATTTTGTAAAACTTTTTGAGTGTACTTCTTAGAAATCACTTAATATGAATGTATTTTGGGAATCAATATATATAGACTATCATTTTGCTCTTTTGTCAATACCAAATTCTGTTAGAACTTATTAGAAAAGCTAAAGATTCAATCCAATTTAAAAGGAATGAAAAGAAAAACAATAATAATTAAGTGAGAAGCACTTAATAAAATGAGATGAAATAAATAAAGCTGAGATAGAATTTTTGATTAACTGATTTTAAGTTCTTTTAAAAAATTGTAGAAAGTAACCAAGGCAGAAAGACTAGCAATTAGACAGAGATTTAGGGAAGCCTTGTCTAAATACGAAGACTTAGAAGTTTTGGATACACCGATATCGAGGGATGAGGAGGATATATAAGTAGTGGAGCCCTCAGGAATAGTACCAGGATCATTATTTCAGAGGATGAGGATTTGATAGTTATTTCAGATGAGGAGGATGTGTTGCCCATAGTCGCAGATATTGATGCAGGGGCAGAGGCCGACGATGAGGCAGATGATTAGATGTTGGATCCATTGAGTGAGGATGAGGAGCCTGAGGAAGAAGAGCCTGTAGAGGAGCCCATGGAAGAGCCGGTGGAGATCGAGTCGTTGATAAAGGAATCCATGGCAGTAGAGACAGAAGACTCGGGGATTTACGATGCATGGTTATATGAGGATGATGATTCAGAGAGTGATGAGCAGATCATTTGGGAGATGGGTACGCTTATTCAGGAGGTAGGATCTCTCATTTCAAAGATAGCCGAGGATCTCATTTAGAGGATATTGATATGGAGGAGCATGTGCCGTGGATTCCGGGAGGCCCGCAGTGGCAGCCGCTTGGTTGGGACGTAGCTCCAGAGATGATAGATGATGAGGAGCCAGTAGAGGACGGGGAGGAAGTAGAGCAGCCAGTAGAGATCGACCTGGAGGCACCATCAGAGGGTTCATCTGATGAGCCGTGTTTCGCAGTTAGGGATATTTTTGTTATAGCAGTTGTTATTATCTTAAGCACATTGTACGTGCTAAGATATGGGGTTTAGTCCTTTAGTATGATATTTTGGTTGACTGATGTAGATAGTTGACTTATGACTATGTATTTACCTCAAGTGTGTAGTACGCACTCAAGTTGGGATTAGGATCGATGATTGTATTTTATGATCAGTATTTAGTAGTAGTATTTCCTTTGCATATATTGTTGACCATTATAGTTCTGTATCTTTTATTTCATTTCGAGGAAGAAATGCTTTTAAGTAGGGGAGAATGTAATGACCCGTAATTTCGCTACTTCGAAAATGAGAGATTTCGTTTGTTTTAATTTTAAAATAATTTAAAACTTAAATAAATATGTTATATATAATAAATAAAAATAGAGAAATTATTTATTCTTATAGTTAATAATTTAAAAAGTATAAATTTGAATTTTAGTACGAATCAACAAAAGTTAAGTTTTGTTAAAAATAAATAAAGGCTTAAATAAATATGTTTAAATATTTATTTAAAAAGATAAATCTTATTAAAAGCACTTAATAAAGATAATAAAAGTATATTAAAGGATTTAAAAATATGTTTATAATCGTTTACAAAAATAACCAAATTTTGTCATATTTTGTCAGTTTTACACACTGTAAAATTAGAGATTTTGATATTATTTAATTTTGATTTTAAACGTGATGATTTTTCCTGGAACCAATTGTGAATGTCTTTAAAAGAAAAACTAAGTGTTTAAAAGATAATTTGGAATTTTTATAATCAATTCCAAAATAAAGTTGATAACCGAGTATGCGGAAACGACTAGTACATTTTTCATGCCTGTGGATATGGAAAGATAAAACAAGGTGTTTAACTAAGGTTAGGGATGGAGCAACCAGTGCCCTGAACTTACCTGGCCTCTGTTTTCTTTTCTTAGGCGAGGGGTGAAACAGATCGAAAGGGAAGCCCGGATGCTCTAAAAATATTATATTAAGTTTCCAAAATAAAAGGAGATTGGTATTATCCAAAATTTAAGCAATCTCCAAAATAAATGATTTCTATGATCTTATTTACTCAAAAATGTGTGCTAAGATTGATTTAGGGTTTATCGTAAACGACGTCTTAAATAACATTGTTTTTGATCCGCCTAAAAGTTAAGAAATTTGGATCGAGAGTTAAGTGAGGTAAATTGAGATATTATCCAAAGCAAAAGAATGAATTAACTTAGAATTATTCTAAGACAAAAGAAAGAGATTTCGAAATTATCCGAATTGAAATTAAAGTGAAAAGAGACTTAATAAATCCTGTATACTCATATTCACCTTTTATCGATAATTGGATTTCGAAGGAACCAGGGTCGGATTTGGGTGATTCTTATCCGAAAACCACTTCGAACCAGTTTACGTGTTCGAAGAATGAAGATATTTGAAGACAAAGATATTGAGATGAATAATAACGAGGGACTGCTTGTTGATTAATTGGGGATAAACTCCTGATTCACTATATTATAGCGGTGGTCTCTTGGTTATGAAAAACCTCAAAACTACAAGGACTTCTCGCTTAGTAATGGCCGAGGAATGTACCTTCGATTTCGTTCGGTCCCAGAACGAACTTGTATGGATGAATGTCTGACCTTGCATTCTAAATAACAATCAGTGATCTTTATAAATGTATATCTGTTTGGTGGCGGAGAAGACACCTTCTCTTAGCTTAACATCCTTCTCTGAGACATACGAGCTCAAAGGTTATACGTTTGTAGAAATCGGTCATGTGAACGTGGAATGGCAATGTGGCATTCAAAAGTGAAAGAAGATGTGCTATGAGAAAAGGTAATCGTAGCCTCAAGCCTCATCAACCGGAAATGACCGAAACAGGGTTAGATGCGGCAAGGCTAAGTGGGTCATTCCCAATTAGGGTATGATCATCCCCTTCTAGATATATTTCTTCCTGCTATGACGTTCGGGATGTAAATTAATGTGGTGTATGGAAAACGAGCGCTCGGTTAAAGGTCGGTAACAACCGAGGGATGACATACTCGGTACTACCTAGTTATAGAGGTAGGCCGGTCTTGTGTTGGTAAAGGAGCTTTATGATGGTTCATCGGGACATCCATCTAGAGGTGTACCCATCGGAAGATAGTCCCTTCACCTGGTCATTTATATGGAAATCCATTCTCCAATAAGAACCTGTGGTTTTGTTTGTATTGGCGTAATGAATTGCCTCAAAATGCTATATAGGTAAATTCGAATAAGATTAATAAGTTTAGTTGCAAATGTTTTCAAGGAATGTCACTAGAAATAATATCAAATGTTTTGATATATAAAAGTGTTTTAAGTTACATAAGGTAAAACCCGTCTGTGTTTATGTGTGGGTGTGGTCTTATGAGATACTCTTTATTTTCAAAGGATTTTATTTAAAGGCTGATATCTGACACTGTCATTTATTATTGACTTTTTATCACGCTGGTTTATCAAGCCTAATCCGGTTATTTTCAATACTCGGGTAAGATTCGAGTAGTTTCAGGTTTAGTCGAAGACGGTTGGAGTTTCTAGAGGAGAGCTGGAGATATTCATCTACGTATGGACATATTCTATTATCCGATGTGGTTTGTTTTTGTTTGATGTTTATCAGCAATTGTAAGGACGTATGTTTACAACTCTCCAAGCTGAAATTAGGTTAGACTCTGATATATGTATTTACAAGTTTTCCGCTGTAAAGATATTGTTCAATATTATATATTATTCCATTCGTGTGAGATTCTGTTCTGTCTATTTTTCTTTATTACCCTTCATGTTCCGTCTTTTCGTTCAATTTGAATTAGACATGTGTGGTTTATTGTCGATTCAAAGGGTACGAAAAAACGGGTCGTGACAGCGAATGTGTGGTATGAGACACACGTTAACACTGTTCGGGTTCCTATCTGAGAGTTTGTGACACATTTGCCATCGCGGCGTATTGCCAGTACTGGACCTTCGGGTCATTTCCATTGCGGCGTTTGCCATTGCGGTGTATTTGTCCTTGAGACGTTTACCATTACGGCATTTGCCATTGCGGCGTATTTTCCATTGCGGCGTATTTGTCATCGTGACGTATTTGCCTTCGGGCGTGGTACCATATTTGAGATCAGTACTTGGCAGGCTTCGGCCAAAAGCACGTGCAAATTTTGAGATGTTTTCATTGATTTCCCGAGTGTATCGCCTTTTTCATGGTTGGACATTCGAGCCATTATATATATATATATAGCGATTACCTTATGGGAATTTGAGTTGCCTACACTGGCGTTATTTGAGATTTGCCTTTTTGGCATTATTATTGAGATTTGCCTATTAGCGTTATTACATGAGATTTGCCTTTTTGCATTTATTTGGGATTATATTCTCCTATGTTGGAGAGTTATATTTAATTGCCTTGTGGCGTATTTTTGAGATGGTGATTTCTTTGAGATTTCTTTGAGTTTGCCGATATGGCGGGTTTTGGTATATCTCCTTTTAGGAGTTATATTTCCCCTAAACCACTATTAAAGATTTGTGATATGCCGATGATATGAGGCTTGCTATATTTAGTGTTTTATGGATTGTTTTATCTCTTTTGAGATTATATGTTTGTGTAAGTGATATCATCTCATCACTGAAAGTAACCATACCATACTTATACTCATGCTTATACTCAGTATTGTTCCTTCTTGTTTAAGAAGAACATTACCCTTATTCTAATGCATTTATTAGTGCTTATCCTCTTAAACTGATATGTTTGGCTAGACTAACCTGTGTATTTTATACTCGGGTCAGACCGAGGTGTTTCAGGTTATGTACCTTTGGACTTAGCCTATTCTGCTTCCGCATGGACTCTTTTCTGCTATCGCCTTTTTGATATAGTTTTTGAGTAGTCCTTTTATAGCTACTCTGATATGTATATTCCTTTGACTCATGTTTGTATTGTGGTCGTCATACCACATATGTGATGTATCATTTTGTATACTCTGTGATGTATCTGTACATGTGTATATATGTGATTATCTACTGTTCTGTGATGTGTTTAGCATTTGAGTTGTTGTATTTTGTTCTGATAGATCCTATAGCCACATGTAGTTTTGTATTAAGCATTTGTTGGATATGTCGATCCACTTGAGTTAGGAAAAAAATATAGAGCACTAATTGATGTATTTAATAGATATTTAAGACAAGACTATACATGGTCGCTCCTAACCAGCCTTATTCTCCGCATTAGCAGATAGTATTATCCCGTAATACTCTTTGTTAATGTGGGTCTTAGGGTGGGGCATCACAAACACCTTAAAAAAGACTTTTGAATAATAACTTCTAAGTAGTTTTAATTAGTAATTTACTAGTAGAGATGTTTGATGGCAACTTAGCTTTTGTAATAAAATAGAATATTTACTTCAGGTCTCTATTTTTATTTTAAATGTAAAGCAAGTCCCTCTCTATAACTTTCTGTAAATTAGGCCCCTGCTCCTTTAATATCACGTTTGACAAATTCCAGCAAATGCCAATTATTTTAATCCAAATCTTTAAAATATGATAACATTTGTAGATTAACCAGATTTAAGAATCATTTCCACCATTAAATCATGAATTGAATAAACTTTCCAGTGATATCCATTATTAATAGATTAAAAAAATTGAAAATTATAATTTTACATAATAGTTTTAACTATATTTATGTAATGCATTTATCTGCGTTATCACCTTATGTGACTGCATTTATATGATTGCATTTATTTTGAATGACATATCTTTTATATAGTTGATCTAAGTAGATTACGATGATGTAGTTATTATCTTTTAACCTGATTGAATTAAATTTATTTTTGAATTGTACAGTAACAATCACAATTATGTATTTTTACTAATTTATGCGATGTAGTAACAATTATGGCTACATTTGACAATTTTATTCAAACTAAATACACTTTATAATCCAACTGGATTAAGAAAATGCAGTTATATTTAAATGGTTAATAAAACGTAATTATATTTTGACAGCATATTTTAAATTAATTTAACTGCATTTAAGTGATGCAGTAATAATTTTTGCTTGCATTTGATAATTTTATTCAATTTTAATACGGATATAATTTAACTGCATTAAGAAAATGTAGTTAAATTTAAATGCTTTTAGAAAATACTATTATAATTTAATGGAATGTTT
Source organism: Allium fistulosum (assembly GCA_030737815.1). Taxonomy (NCBI): domain Eukaryota; kingdom Viridiplantae; phylum Streptophyta; class Magnoliopsida; order Asparagales; family Amaryllidaceae; genus Allium; species Allium fistulosum. Next base: position 700,529,344 of record CM060904.1, read on the forward strand.
TAAATAACTTAACCACATTTATGTAATGCAATATTTTTTTGTCTGTATTTGATAATTTTATATAATCTTAGTGCAATTTATAACTCAACCGCATTAAGAAAAAGAAGTTATATTTAAATGCTTAAAGAAAACGTAATTGTATTTTAACAACATATTTTGAATTAATTTAACTATATTTTTGTACTGTTGTAATAATTTTGGCAGCATTTGATAATTTTATTCAATTTTAATATGGTCATAATTTAACTGCATTAAGTAAATTCAGTTAAATTTAGATGCTTTAAGAAAATGCAATTGTAATTTAACAACATTTTTTGAATTAATTTGACTACATTCATGTAATCCAGTTATAGTTTTGGTTGCATCGGATAATTCTATATAATTTTAATGCATTTTGTAATTTAACTACATTAAGAAAATGCAGTTATATTCAATCTTAATGCATAATTTAACTGCTCTAAGAAAATACAGTTATAACTGCATTTATATAACGAAGTTAAGTGGGGTTTTGGACCAAAGGTCCCCTATTCTCAAAGCCTATGCATAAAAAGTACCTACTCATAAATCCATGTAAATTAGGTCCCTGTTTTGTTATTTTTTACCAAATTGTCCCCTTCTAGAAAATCAGCTCAACATTGAAATCATGGGCAAAAGTAGCATAAATTAGCTAAAAACTAAAAATAGGGACCAAATTTTCATAACTTTTTCGAAATGGACTTTTCTTCCATCTTCTTTCAATTCTAGAGACTTGGCAGTCATTCCTTGAAGTTATAATTTTAACTATATATTTATTATTTTTGAATCTAGTCATTTAAATATGCAATTATAATTGCATTTGAACGATGCAGTTTTTATACGTTATTTATGTGGAAAAATGATAATTAAAAGAATTCTATGACTAGACATATCTAGTTTATAATAGTAAAGCAGATTCATGCTCTCTTATTAATTTTATGAATTTTCTCAAATCTCCTTAATTCCCTTTAGATGTTTAATTTTTAAATCCTTTTTTATCATTATTACAATTACTACAATGCTTTTACTAGTTCTCTTTTCTATCATTTTGTATTTAAATACCAATATTTAATAATTTTGTACAATTATTACAAATTTCTCCTAGGTGTTCTTCTATTATTTTACATTTAAGTCCTTGTGTTAAAACTAATTAGGTGATCTTAGATTTAAACTTTTTAAATAAATACAACTAATAAATATCCATTAGTTGATATAATGAATTCTTTAAAAATGACAATTCACTATGTGTACGATACTCATAATATTGGCACAAATGTCAAAACTAATTTCTCATTTAAGTCCACATAGTTTAAAATTTTCACAATTATATAAAATAACAGTGTTTTACTAAATTTCTTCTATACATTTTACATTTAAATACCAACACTTAATAGTTTTTACAATGAATTACGCAGTTTTCCTAGTTTTTCTTATGTTGTTTTACACTAAAGTAAATATTTGAATTTATTAAGTGGTCCAAAATATAAACTTCTAAATAAATCAACAATTAAAAATAATTATTAATTGATCTAATAAATCATTAAAAAATGGCAATTCAATGTGAATACCACACTTATTGACAAAATTATAAAACTATTTTTTTACTCAAGTCCATATGATTTAAAATTTTCATAATTGTATACAGAATTATCTTTAATTCTCTTGTATTATTCTACATTCAGGTTCATAAAATTTATTTATTTCTAAAATTAGTATTTTAATACAGAGAAATGTACGCAGATTCTTTCTTTCTAAAGTTGGTATTTCATTACAATCAAATATATGCACAATTCTTTCTTTCTAAAATTGGCATACTATTAAAAACATAACATTTTTACTTTTCATATTTTGTACATTAAGTGAATTCTTTTTCATCAATAAAATTTATTTTTGTGAAGAATGACATCATAGTTAATGATAAGTAATGAATGTTTGTATTCTGTAATGCTGAAAAATAATTAACATTTTTAGTTAGAATCTTTTTGTAAAAATGTTATATTTTAACTATTTATATTCGTAATTTACGTCAATCGATGGACAAAAATCATACCATACTTTGATTAGAAATGTTTTACTTCTGTATTTTATTATCTTTAAGAGGTAAATGCTAAATATTTCTTGAAATTTTTATTAGAAAATAAAATTATTATAGTATGAAACAATGGATTAAAAGTTCTTCTTTTGCATGACTAAAATGATAATGTGATTTGTAACATTTCGGGTCTTATTTTCGATCAATATTTCTTTTAACAGTTAAATAAATATTTTTTATCGCTTTGTTAATTCATGTACTTATTTTTGATAAATATATGCCGAAAGAACTTTAAACGCATAAAATATATTGATTCAATAGCATTACACTTCGTATTTTAGGTATTTTCATCACTTCTTGAGTGATATTTGAAATTTTATCGATACATTATTTATATCTTAGTAAAATGTATCAAAGCTTAACATCAATTTCAAAATCTATGTACATGAATATTGATCTATAAAAAAATTTCAAAATATAAATTTCAAAATTTATTTAAGAATACTAATTTTTATTTATTTATAAAAAAATATTAAATCCTAAAATACAGCAAATTAATATGCAACTCATTTTTATCAACAAAAAAGATGATTTAATTTATATTCAAATATGAAAATACATAAATCTCGTAACAATAATTATACATTTACAAATATAGTAAGTTTAATTTATAAGTCAATTATTCTAACAGAATCACTATATATTGCATAATAAATTCTATTATTCAAAAATATTTATAAGATTTTTTTTCAACATACCTTATGCAATGCACGGGTTACACACTAGTATATAATATTAACAAGAAATATTGTCAACACATCAAAGTGAAAATAAAAGTAAACCACCTTTCGAATTAGTTATAGTAATCTAAGGTTGTAGCTTAGTGGTATCTAAGGATTTTAACTGTGTCGGCATAGTTTTATTCATTCGAAAGGTATCCCTTCAAATAGCATTGATGTGAGTACTCTATAGCTGAATCCATATATAAGCATTGAATCAGATTCTATGTATTTGAAAATACCATGCACTTTCTTTATTAATAATTTTCATGAATACAAAAGGCTTAAGTATTACAAAGAAGTGAAATCTCCAATTTGATTTAAGGATTAGGGTTTACAAATTCAAGAAAAGAACCGATATCGAATAAATGAATTCGAATCCCCAAAACAATACCCCTAGGGTCTTATTTAAAGGCATAGGTCAAACCCTTTCGCATCAGCCCTTTCGACTTAGTTGAAAGGGTGCCTTTAAGACCTTTTGTCACTGTTGAATTCAGAGCGCCCATCTAACTCCACTTTTGAATGGAACTGGGGTGCTTTCGACTCCATCGAAAGGTATAGAAGCATCTTACACCTTGTTGTTATGTACTGTGAAGTAGGAAAGGACATTGGCTTTCGACACTGTTGAAAGGGGTATTTTTGGGGCTTCGAATGACTTTAAGCATAGTAGAAGGCTTAGTTGCGAAAGGTAGCTTTCAAAAGCATTCTCGTTGATTAATGCGAAACCTCCATCTTTTGATGTTTGAGGAAACAATATCGGTATACCGATATCTCATTCTTATTCGTGGATGGTTTCAACCGATTCGAAAGGCTAATCTATGCTTTCGAAGGGGTCGCTTTGGGAAAACATTCTTCTGCGAAAGGTAAATAATGGCGAAACCAGTTGTTTCGAACGGTTTGGCTCACATATGGAAGCTTGTTATAAGATACGTTAGTAAGGTGCTTTTAACTAGTACAAATCTCCTTTATGCATGTGGAACCAACTATTTTTAAAGGGGTTATCTGTAGCAGAAGGGTAGCCTCATCCCCTTTCGACCTCTACGAAAGTCCATTGCTCATCCAACATTTTTCAGAAGCATCCATTCGACTCTTTCGAAAGGTCTTACTATTACTATTATTTTTCATGAATCCTTCTTCTTTATTCTTTAAGTTTTGATAAAGTTGGAATGATTTCTAATGGTAACACTTGCCCCCCTAGCACAAAATTTTTCCGGCTTATGATATTCCAAAATGAATCTTGGTGGTTCATTTAAATACGATCAAATGGCATTCCTTGCTTTTACTTTATAAATCATGCTTCATTCCTCCCCTTTTCATTTACCTATGATTAAAAACCTTGAAGCAAGAACCAGAAATTTCAACTTCTTGTTAAATTCTTTATTTCAGGAGACGTAAGTTCAGATTTAAGGTATGCATCTAATGTTTTATATTACAGATCAATTTATAGCGATTAATTTCAATTTAAAATTTTTAGGGTTTGAATTTGCGTTATTGTTTTAATTTTTGAGAATGATTTAAGTTTATCGCTCGTATAAAATGATCTTTAGATTCATTTTTTATGCTAATTTCGATTAATCTATGGTACCAATTTAGGGTTCAACCTTGAATTTGTTAAACTTGGGGCTATTTTCCGTTGTTGTATGCGAATTCAGGCTCGAATTCTGTTATGCCAATTTTAATTTGTCTAGGAGGACTTTTTTTAGGGTTAAAAATTAACGTCCCTCACTGTGAAATGAATTAAGAAAAATATACTTTTAATTACAGTCGAAAGCGTTATCCAACCTTTCGGTTTGATCGAAACCCCCAAAATTGAGACAAGCCTAGCCGTTTGCACGCTTTCAAAATTTTATCTTGTTCTTTTGACTTATTCGAAACCCATAATAGTCGATAGTAATATAACTATCATTTTCTCGACATAAACATTATCGAAACATCTTAAGGCCCATTCGTTTATATTGAAATTACTTTGCTCCAAGCCTTTCAACTAAATGAGAATACGACATTTCGGTAATATTCATATTTTTAGGTAGAGTAAAATATGTGGGTTTTGACGTTATTGATAGGTATGTTTAACTTGGTTGGGGGATGTTGTTGATGGTTTCGACAATGTATATATCCAAATCAGAATTGTGTGGATAGGTCCACTTATTAATAATAATAAAATTTCCTTCAGGCTTTTGATATTATCGAAGGGTGTGCTTAGGTGCCTAATTTCCATCTTCCCTTTTGACACTGTCGAAAGCTTAATGAATTTCATGATTTTCATTAACTTCAACCCCTTTTCGAAGGCATGGAACCATATGCTTCGGTGGATATTTGAGCAATTGCAATTGGATTTTGACACCTTCAAAAGGCGTTAATAGTGAAATAAATTATAACTTTAATGAAATTATTCATCTGGCAGGATCATGGATTTAAAAAGAGCTTCCAAGAAATCAGAAAAGGATATAGTTTCAGAGCTAGAATCTTCCCCAAAGAAGACTAAAGCAGTTTCAAGGCATTCCCTTATTCTTCTCAAGATGAAGTAGACGCAATCCTTAATGACATCAGAATTACAGGAGTTGAAGTTATTCCTCCTGGCGACAATGACACCATTCAAAATCCTCTTGAGAGATATTTTGCTTACACCGCCGTCCACATTTAGCATGGAGGTTTCATTCCATTTCCCGAGTTCCGGTTAAGATTTCTAAGTCACCTTGGCATAGCTCCTATTCAATTATCGCCAAACTTATATGCATATCTCATCTCCTTAGAGCTCATGGCCTTAGAGTTGGGCCTTCCTTCTCTAAGTGCTAAAGTTCTCACTTACTTGATGCGTCTTTGTAACATCCCCTACTTGGATGCCCAAAACTAACGGCTACGGATGCTGCAGTCATCCATAATTATTAATTATCGACGACCAAATACGACAATGTTAGATACATTGATACACAGAAAGGCAAGAATATGGAAAAAAAATTAAAATAGCAAACAAAGTCCACATTCCATTTCAAAATATTTCAAATCATTACATAATCCCAATGCGCACACCACGTGCAGGCAAAATATACTTATTACAAAATACGCCAAGGGCGACATATGAAGATGCCCCTTGGATGACCAGAGTATATAATAAGGCAATAAAACAAATTTGCCTTTACAACCAAACATAGCGGAAATAAAAGAACACTAAGAGCTAGCATGTCTCCTGCACGTCACTGGATACTTAATTCATCTAAAAGAACACCTGAAAACCCTAAACCTCAAACTAATCAAAATCAATTGAGTACCCGAGAGTTTAAGTGGAGAGCAAAAACTTCGAGTCAGACACAAAGTCTGGTATGAATAATAATTTACCATCTCAAACTATTTAGATATCTAGTGAGATCACGCAGCTTAGCGAAGCGGGCTTTCCCCTCATTAGTATCTTAAAAACTCTATAAAACTATATACTGTGCACCTGCATCCATAATGGTTAAAACAAATCAAATAATATGATGATATGCAAACAAGTATATTAAATTTGGATTACCCATCCCCATTCATCCTGACTATCTGTCTCAATTATAGTTTCTAGGGTTACCATTAACCTATTAGTTTTCATGGGCTTACTAATAACCTGTTAAATGTTTATGGACTCCCTGTCCAATTTTATAGTTTTCGTAGGATCACTAAAAATCTATTGGTAACTCCAATATCTTTTATCTTATCCTAGTTTTCATGGGCCGACTATGAATCTATTGACTGATTGTCAATATCTTAATGTGGATATAGTTTTCATGGGCTAGCTATAAACCTATTGGCCCCTACCAATATCAAATCATAGTTTTAATGGGCTAACTACAAACCTATTGGCCTCTACCAATATGTTTTCCTTTACACGGTTTTCATGGGCTTACTCTGAATCTATTTGGGACGACCCACGCAAAGTGCATAAGCAGACACACATGTCCAACTTAAACAATCTGAAACGTATTAATCAATGGGTTTAAATAAGAAAAATAAGAAAAGAATAAGAAACAAACACAGAATTTCACAACGGAACGATAAAATATAACAATTAAATAAACGGTTCATGAAGTTGTTTACTATACATTTGATTATAATCTATAGGGATGATAATAATAATAGTAATATACCAAATCTCCATCTTAGTCCTTCAGAGAATAATCTACAATACGCTGAAAAAGAATTCAGGACTGACCCGAGCGTAATGGGAAATAAAACACTCGAGTCAGGACTAAAATACTCTTATGTAAGTCAAATCAATATCACGAAATATGAGTGCAATAATTTAAGAGATGTTACGGGCTTTTCCATCTCCTAAGGATCCGTCAAGCTATCTATATACAATAGTGTACGCTATAATAGATAATGTCTATCAGTAAAATAAATAAAATAGCATTAAGGCTTTACATTATCCCCCTTAACACATTTTTATAGCATGTAGTCTATGCAGGTCCTAAAAGACAACCAGTAACGTCGGTAGCCAGTGAGTCCCCTATAGGTACAGTACTAAACCAAAGTCGTAATAGGCTCGTATAAAGATAAGTATGACCAGGCACGTGAGGCAATGCCCAAGGTAAGATTCTACCAGTTTACCCTTTCTGGCTGGTCGTAACCCATACGTGGCCGACCGCGACAATCAATCCAAACGAAAAGGGTGAACCCATCGAATACAAAAATCACAATAGTAATACGAGGGATCAACGTCGTTAGAGGTAGCTAACCTCATTGGCCAGACACAGGCTCTGGTTTTAGTCATTTTAATTATGACACAAGTGTCAAAGCTATCCATCATCGTTCTCTTACTTCATTCCAGTAAACATCGCCAATTCAACTACTACATTCTAGATATCATCCACCGCGTACACAGTAGTCAAAGTGGTTCTAATATTAACGGAGAGTATGCCAATAAGAGGCCTCGGTCTCTTTAACAACCAAACGTCGTTTTCTACACTGATTGGTTCTTTTATATTTTGAAAATAATTCATACTTGATATCAAATTATCATATTCACTTCAAAATCAAATCCATTTCGAAATCATCATATTCGCTTCAAAAATCAAATCCATTTTGAAGTCATCATATTCGCTTCGAAAGTCATATTTTTACTTCAACATGTTAATTCAATTCGATATATCGATTTCACTTCAAAACTTTATTTGAATTACAATTTTGGTTATAATTTACTTTAACCTAATTTGCATTTAAATCCAAGATTTAAATATAACCATTCCACCGTATGACTAGTTTGAATTTATAGAAAATAGTTTTTATAGTTTTAGAATAGTTAAATAGTTAAAATAGTTCAATAGAAAACGGTTTGAGTAATAAAAATGGTTTATATAGTAAAATTGTTTGGAAAATCATAATAATTTGAATATTTAAAGAATATAGATTTTAAACTGCTTATACAAAAAATATTCACTTAAAAATAGTTTCAAGTCAAACCGGTTCACTTTCCAAATTTTCCAATTCAAATCAGTTCCAAATTCCATTTCGATTTAATTGATTCAATTCCGATTTCAAGTCGAATTTTACTTCGATTCCAAATTAATTTCAATTCCAATTCCAAATTAATTTCAATTCCAATTCCAAATTAATTTCGACTCCAATTCCAAATTAATTTCGACTCCAATTCTAAATTAATTTCGACTCCAATTCCAAATTAATTTCGACTTCAATTCCAAATTAATTTAAAAGTACAATTTCAAATTAATTTCAACTCCAATTTCAAATTAACTTAAATTCCAATTTCAAATTAATTACAACTCCAATTTTAAATTAATTTAAATTCCAATTTTAAATTAATTTCAACTCCAATTTCAAATTAATTTAAATTACAATTTCAAATTTTCCTTCAATATCCAACTTAAAATCCAAATCTTCAAATATTATTAAATTCCGAGCTCAATTTCAAAATATCATTTTATATCACTTTTACTTAGCAATATCTAAAGTTCGAATAAAACTCCAATCTTTTAAAACAAATCAATTTCTAAAATTCACATCATATTTCAATTGTAACTTAAAAATCTCAACTTCGATTAATTAAACAATTTCGTTTACCAAATTTAAATTTCCACATTTCGAATTCCAATTCGAAAATAATTCGATTTCCATTAATTCGATTTTATTTCTTAAAAAGCAAAATCAATTTAAATAATTTTAAATCAAAAACTTAAAATCATTTAATTTAACCAACCCGGTGTCCGTATATAATTCTTTATCCTATGGCCAAGTGAATCAATTATTTCAATTTAATTACAGGGATGGATATATATCATTTCAATCCAAAATAAATGCCATAGGTATATATCATTTCAACCTATTTCTTAATTTATTCGAAATAATTCAATTTACAGTTTTATATACTGTAAAAAATATATAGGATGATAACATGATATATCAACATAAATAAATATCCAAACATCCAAAATATCAATCAATGGCATCCATCTCAATCCATCATCCAAACAGTCAATAAAATTCGCAATAATTTCATAATTATCAATATCGGGTATTTTACGGGCAATTAAATTCTAATTCAATTTAACTGTCAATTCAAGTTCTATCAATTAATTCAAATGTCAATTTGAATGTCATTAAACTTATCAAACAATAATCAATAAATTTCAATCACTTCACAATATAATTTAACTAACATAAAAATTAGTTTAGTCAATTGTGAGCGTATAAATACTCACCTTTGATTTATTGACGATTTAAAATCTAAATAATGGCCCAAATTTGAACAGTCTTAAAATGCAGCCAAAATGGTTCCATAATGTTTAGAATTTCGATACGATCCTAAATGAACAAACCGCGCGTGAATCTGAGCTCATATGAGAAAGTTATGCTAGTTAGAACGATAGAATAATTAAATTAAAAATTAATTGAAAAAGGAAAAAAATAACACGTACATCATCTCCTTCCTTCGTGAAACAGCCGAACTCATCCACGCACCCACCATTTCAAGCGCGCATGCCAAATGCCTCGAACGGATGTTGATCAGACACCTGCATCTCGTGCGCCACGTCTAGAGCTGCCACAAACGCCAATACCGATCGTCCAATAAACGCCAAAACTCACGTGAGTTTCAAATGTAGATTTAGGCAAATCCTTGATTAATTAGCACGAATCAACCTTATAGATTTGAAGAGGAGATCGAGATCTACAACTTTCATGTTGGAAGTTTTTAATTTCGATGAATGGATTGAGAGAAATTAAGGAAAGAAGATCGATCAATTTCAGCCGTTAAAATTTATAATAGTAGCGGCCATTGAATTGACCTAGGGTTTTAGAATAAAATAATAATATTTCTCGTTTTGCATGCGTATTTATATAGTTTGGTCCAAAACTGTCTGAACTCCAATCGAGGCGTGTCGCATGGCGTTTATAATGTTTTACTCCTATTCCAAATGCAATGGAACTAGTTTCGAGGCATAATTCGACCGTATGTGGAAGATAGCTTTTCAAAGTCAATTTATTTTATCGAATTCCTTAAATTAATTTCTATGCGTTTCAAGCTCGCACAGCCAAGCGACAACTCTGATCGCTACGAAACTTGAAATACTACAATAACTAACTATAACGGATCCGATGAAACTGGTTTCGTCAAAATCCGAGACAGTTGCCGAAATGGCTATTTTTACTCGTTAATTAAAATATAAAATTTTCAATTTTTAATTATTCACATTTAAATCCAATTTTAAATGTTAACCATCTTCATTCATATTTAAATGAAATTTGAATCAATTTCCTATACCATTTTTAATCATATTAAATCCATAATTCAATTATTCAAATAATCTCCAATATTAATTTAAACAAATTAAATTATCTAATAAATCAATATTAACAAATTATTAAATTTCACATAAATTTTAGTTATCAACTTTATTTTATTTCTATCTAAATAATTCACATTTATTATTCAACTCCAGTTAATGATTGTAAACACCATCGATACATATAATTTATTTCAATATAAAAATTCCCAAATTTCCGAAATTGTTTATTTTAAGATTTTATTCAAGTTCATATTCAATAACTACACTACTAATTCACTAAATTTATTTTTAACCATTTTTATTCAATAATTAAATCAAATACTATAATTTAAAACAGTTAAAAGTACGGGTCGTTACACTATTGGCCCTAGCCGATATCTTTAATTAAGATTTTAAAATTTCTTAAGTTATATTCACTACTGGGTCAACCTAGCTGGTTATTCTGCCCTTCACCAAAGTACCGTTATAGGTTAATTACAATGTGAATAAACATATGAAGAAGCAATCGTCAAAATAATACCAACACATATGGTTTAATATCCTTGAAATCATTTTATATAAAACTTGGTTAATCCCTTCAACCTATTATTCAAGGAAAACTTCTTCAAAAACTATAGTTCAAATATCATTATTTATGCCATGGTTTTTCCTTTAAAATGATATGGTTGTTTCTTTTGAAACCTTAAAACATCACTTTCGAAACCACTTGATGACCTCCATCGAAAGCTTAGAAAACATAATTTCAAAACTCTAAGTATATTGCTTTCGAAGCTCTATAAATCAATCCTTTCGAAACCAAATCATACCTTTCGAATGTGTCAAAACATTGCTTAATAATCTTTAGAAATATAACGTCGAAACCAATGAAAGTACCCCTTTCAAAAGCATTGGGTTTTACTCTTCAAAAACATCTTTTGGGTCAAAGTGGTTACACACAATGGTATCTCTTTTTAAACCTTTAATAAAATTGTTTTGGGGAAACTTTGATGGTGTCGGAACCATCTATTCGCAAGCTCAAAACTAGTGCGTAATACTTTGAAGGGTAAATTTGAAACCCCCTTTCGACACCATTACCTTCGAAACCAATGACCCATTTCGAACGCATTTAGGAAGTGGCTTAACATAAGTTTAAAAAAAAGGCACCCTTCAAAAGTATTGATGACTTCAATATACTCGAAAGGTAAGAGAAAAGCGGTTGGGTTTCAACTGGGTCGGAACCACTACTTTCGAAATCATTCTTTTATAATTAAAGGAACCCCTTCGAAAGCCTATAACTTTAAAACATAAAATGGCAACCTCCTTTGAAAGCTATTTAGAAAAACCCCATTCAAAAACATATCTTTCGACTACGTCGAAAGCTTTAGGTAAAACAAAGCAGGTACTTAACATTTGAAAACAAACCAAGGCCTCGACCCCATCGGAAGCATTGCTTTCGACACCATGACTTCCACCTTTCCTCTAATCCACTATGTACCGTCTAAGTGATACCTTGTGTATTGGTTTCGACTAGGTGGGTTTCAGCTGGGTTAGTTTCGACTGAGTTGGAGTGGAAGCATTAGGGTCGAAAGGCACTACTAGAGGAGGCGGAACCAACTTTTCTTAATAAAGGCTGAAATTATGTTATTTTTATTTATTCCTTTATAACTACCTGCCTATTTGTAATCTTTTGGTTGGTTGCCTTAAAAAATTTCCAATACTTTACAAAATAACTGCGGCATTTATCAGATCTAAATCAAGGGAAACAATAACATTTAAACCCTTTCATTAAGAAAAACCAATGTTGCAAATAAGTCCTTCTTTTAAAATAATTTATTTTCCATAGCAAATCAATTAGGAAAAATCCCCAAAAATCATTGGAATTCACTTTCATCATGAATCAAACATATTAAAATCTTAGACCAAATTTTTTCCTAAAATACTCGAAATTAATTTTAAACTCAGTTATACCATATTTTCCTTTAGAAATTCATAGTAAATTTTCCATAGCTTGGAAAATTATGAAAATTTAAACCAATCTCTAAAATTATGTTTTACCTAATGTATGATTTTTCCATGGCATTCTAATATCAATAACAATCGGTTTCTTCATAAAACCGTGCAAATTCATATGTAAAAGAAATGGTTTAAATCAAGCATATAATAATTCAAGCATATCATCAACCAAAACATCATAAAAACGAATTTTAATCTTAAATCCGATATTATTATAAAAACAAATTAGGGATGGAATGAATTATTATTCACCTTGTATATGATAAGGACTTTGAGAATTTTTGTTGAATAAATCCCTAGCTTGAATCCTTAGCCTTGAATAACTTTTTTCCCCTTTTTTCTTTTGTGTAATAGACGGCTTCTATTTTAGGTTTTGATTTGCGTTTGTGAAAATGAAAAGTGTACGTGAATGGGCAAGAACGTGAAATGTATAGCCATGGGTAATAATAGTGTGGTTAATTACTAATATGCCCATATTTAATTAAATACACAAAAGCCAATTTAAGCCCAATTAATTAATTACTTCAGCACGACCTTCTTGTAGTTTAATTCAAATCTCAATCCCCTTAGTATTGTTATTCTATTTAATTTATCTAGTTAAATCTTTTGAATAATGTTATCGAAAATAGGGGTGGTACATGCTCCCCTTAGAGAATTTCGTCCTCGAAATTCGATAAGGACTAAATACTAAATATAGCAATCATGTGTAACAACTCCTAACAAGCATACTAGCCTACCTGACTAGCAACTATCTATATGAATCTAATATAGACATACCCTCAAAGCAGAACATCATAAGTATATCTAATCATGTCTTCTGTCTCCCAAGTACAGTCATTCTCGTCGTCGCTCCATTGAACTTTCACTAACCTGACTGTCTTTTTCCTCAGTCTTTTCTCATATCTCGCTACAACCCGAACTAGTTGTCTAACAAAAGTAAAATTAGGCTCTAGTATCAAATCTTCCAACTCTGTCAAAGGAATAGTAGTCTCTGGATCATGTACATACTTACAAAGATGAGACACATGAAATACATTATGGACACCTGCCATACTGCTCGGCAACTCTACTCTGTATGCAAGCTTCCCGATCCTCTCTAAAATATGGAATGGCCCAACATATCTTGGTGATATTTTCCCTAACTTTCCAAATCGGACCACACCTTTCATCGGTGACACCTTAATGAAAACCTTATCTCCAACTGAGAACTCTAAGACTTTACGCCACTTATCAGCGTAATTTTTCTATCCGGACTGAGCTTCCTTCATCCTTCCTAAGATCAACTCAATCTTTTCTAACACCTCCCTAACCAGATCTGGACCTTAGACTAATCTATCTCCAGTCTCCAACCAACATGCTGGTGATTTGCATGGCTTACCATACAAGGCTTCAAAAGGCTCCATTCCTATACTAGTCCGGTAACTATTATTATAGAAAACTCAACCAAATGTTGGTGATCCTCCCAAGTCCCACCAAAGTCTAATACACAAGCTCTTAACAAATCCTCGAGTACCTTATTGACCCTCTCGGTATGCCCGTCTGTCTGAGGGTGATATACAGTACTCATATTAAACTTGGTACCCAATAAATCCTGTAGACTCTTCTAGAATTCACTAGTGAAAAAAGCATTTCCGTCGCTTATAATACTACTAGGAACTCCATGCAGTCTAACTACGTTCTTCATGAACAACTTAGCTAAAACAGGTGTCGTCCTGGTTGACATAACTAGAATGTGTTAGAAACTGAGATGTTGGTTTTGATGACAACAACCTTTTTAACTTATCTTGTTATAAAATAAATACTAACACTATTGTCTAGATAGATATGTATATGCAGGAACTATGTAGGATGTATATGTATGCAGGTATTGATTACTGAAGACTGATCAGTATAAAGACTCAAGACTCAAGATTGAAGACTCTAGAGTATCAAGATCAAGATTTCAAGATAAGTGTCTAGTTTTTGTTAAAACTTCATAACAGCACGGAAATCTTCATTCCAAATTTCATTTGGGATGGAACCCATTTCTATCTTTTTAGTGGCTTACAAACCCACGACAAGTAGCTTACAAACCTACGACAAGTGGCTTACAATCCCACGAACATCCTGGTTTTGTACAAGTTCTCGAGTCCTGATGTGATGAGATATTCTGCAGGAAGAAGCTTGCAAAACTACTTCAAAATGGTTTTTCAAAATAATTTTCAAAACTGCTTTTCAAAATGTTTTAGCCTTAAAAATTATCAATTTAAATGATTTTCAAAAAGATGTTTTAGTCTTAAAATATTCTTTTTTTAAAATAAACTCTTGTTTTAAACTTCGTTTGTTTTTAAAACTATCTTCTGATTTTTAAATATTCTTTTATAATATATATACACTTGAGATTTAAAATCAAATTTACATATACATTCTAAAAATATATGTTTCTACTCTTCTTTATTTTAAAACATAGGAAAATTAGTTTATTTTACTCCAGAATCATTTCATCTTGTTTTCCTTTCAATACCATTTTCAAAACACATTTTACATTATTTTTAACTAAGGGATGTCGACATCATAAGATACCCCATGTCGACATGGTGGCCGTTAATTTCAAAAGTTTCAATTTTCAAAAGAAGTGTCTATTCGTTTAAATCTCTTCACGAATGGTTATGACCGTTACTGGTCCATAAATAGCCTTCACAAACGAATTTTTTAACTAACTATTCTCTTATTTTCTTCACTCCTTCTCCACAAATCCATATTCTAAAATATTCATATTTCTAAGATCGTGCCAAAATTCTGCCGAATTCTCAAGTGAATCAAATTAGAATCTCATTCTTGTTTGATTCTCTGCCCTCTCTCAAAGATCAAAGTGCTATTCAGAGTTATAGGATCAATTTGTAATCAAAAGTTCATCGAGTCTCTCTATAAGGTGTGGTTGTGCCTGGAAATCAATTGGGTGATCTTGTGTCCCGTAAATCAAGATAGTTTGCCCGGGACTCGAAGACAGGAGGGTACCTCAAGGCCTTTAGAAATTGAGGATTGTAATATCGACATTGGTATAATAAAAATCTGTATGAGGTGTTTGCCTTGGTATAGGACTGGATGTAGGGTAACTCTGAACCAGTATAAAATCCGGTGTGTTCTTTCCTTTTACTGCTTTTTATTTACTTTCTGCATCTGTGTTTGATTCTTTGATTGTTCTGTGATTAAGTTTTGCATTTGTTTGTGTCATAATTTTAATTTAGTCCATATAAGTCTTAGAATCCATTAAACACTATTCACCCCCCTCCCCCTCTAGTGTTAAATTAGCCTTAAGATCCTTAATCCGCACTCCCTTTCAGAATGAAATGGGAACTCTTGGTCAGTCTATCCACTATAACCCATACACTTTCATTACCTCTATTTGACCTTGGCAACCCGTCTATAAAATCCATGGATATCGAATCTCATTTCCAAGCTGGAATCTCTAAAGGTTGAAGCAACCCACTCGGCTTCTGATGTTCAGCTTTCACTTGTTGACCGTTTGCACACTGCCTAACCCACAAGCCAACGTCCCTTTTCATACCTTCCTGATATTAGCTCCTTTTCATATCCTGATACATCTTGGTTCCTCCTGGATGAATCGTAAACTTGGATCGATGACATTCTCCAAGAACTTCTTTCCCCAAGTCCTCCATATTCGGAACACACAATCATCCCTTCTTTCTCAACCATCCTCTTTGGTCACTAAAGTCTTTTAGATCACCGATTTCAATTCCACTCTCAAGCCTTCTGATCCTCTCGGCTAACACTGGATCCTCTTTTTGCTTAGAAGCAATCCTTTCAACCAGCACTGGTCAAATTTCTAAACAAGACAACATGGCGGTTCTCTGACTAGAACTAGCAATCGTCCTTAATTGAACCCCACAACTGGCCAAAGCTTCTAAATCCTACCACTCTGCTAACATAGCTAACACCACATTCTGATGTCTTCTGCTAAGAGCATCCGCTGCCTTATTACCTTTTCCAGGTGTATACTCTATACCAAAATTAAAAGCAGCCAAAAACTCCAGCCACCTCTACTGTCTCATATTCAACTCATTCTGAGAGAATAAATACCGTAAAGACTTATGATCGATGTAAAACTCAAACCTCTCCCCTAAGAGATAATGTCTCCAAATCTTCAATGCAAAGATCACCACAGCCAACTCCAAATCATGAGTAGGATACCTCACTTCATGCGGTCTAAGCCGTCTGGATGCATAGGCAATAACTTTATCCTACTGCATCAAGACTGCTCCCAATCGAGTTCTGCATGCATCAGTATACACCGACATCCATTGATTTCCGTCTGGAACGACTAAAACTAGTGCATTGCTCAACAAATGCTTTAACTCAAGGAATGCTTCCTCACATTTATCGGACCAGACAAACTTCACCTCCTTCCTGATTAACTTAGTCAAAGGTGCTGCTATCCGTGAGAATTCCTTTATGAATCCCTGGCGGTAGCCAGCAAGTCCAGGAAAACTTCAGATCTCAATCACCTTCTCTGGTCTCTTCAAATTATTCATAGCTTCGATCTTATTTGGATCGACTGACAAGCATTTCTCTAAAACCATGTAACCAAGAAACTTGACCTCTTTCTTCCAAAAAATGACACTTGGTATATTTCGCCTTTAGCTGATTCTGCCTCAGCCTCTCCAGTACCACTCTAAGATGAACTTCATGCTCTTTATCATCCTTAGAGTATACTAAAATGTCATCTATAAACACTAATACAAACCTATCCAAGTACTCTCAGAAAACTCGGTTCATCAAATCCACGAAGAAAACTGGTGTATTCGTCAATCCAAATGACATCACTAACCAATCATATGAACCATACCTAGTTTGAAATGCTGTTAAAGAAATACTGTCCTCTGCCACTCTTAACTGATGGAAACCTGTCACTAAGTCCAACTGGGAAAACACTCTGGCTCCACACTACCGATCAAACAGATCGCCTATTCTTGGCAAAAGATACTTATTCTTAAACGTCCTTTCATTCAACTTACGATAGTCGATACACATCCTCAACGACCCATCTGGTTTCTTCACGAACACTGCGGCCGCTCCCTAAGGTGAACTTCTTGGCCTAATAAAATTCCTTCCTTCTAGATCCACTACCTTTACCTTCAATTCCTTCATCTCAGTCGGTGTCATCCTACTATGTGGTCTACTCACAGGTTCAGCTCCGGGCACAAGATCTATACGAAACTCAACTACTTGTTTCGGTTGTAGTCCTATGGTTGGCTCAAAGACATCTGCAAACTCTCTTGCTACTTGAATCTGACTTAGTTCTTCTCCCACTTCCATTGCACTTCATAAAGCACAACTACTCCGGTCAGAATTCTCCACTAAGAATATAATTCGGTTATAACTATCAAGATGTCTCAGTGATATCTCCCTATCTTGGCAAAACATTCTAGCCTCGTACCTACCCAAACAATCGAGACTGAAAATGATCCCGAGATCTACGAAATCAATAACATACAAGCTGCATGCAAACTTATGACCTAACAAATCAAGTTCTAATTGGTCACATTTCAAACCTAGAGTTGCATTCCCTCCTATTGGATCCGCAACCCTTAAGGAAGTAACAAGGTAAGTGGGTTCTAAGCATAATCTATCAACCAAACACTGAGATATAAATGAATGTGATGCACCGGTATCAAAAAGTACCCTAATTGGAATACTCTGAATTAAAAGCGTACCTTCCATCACAGTCTTCCCTTTATCAACTACAGTAGGCTTAGGTGGTCCAATAGAAAAAACCACTGGCTCTGGACACTGATTCTTGTAATGCCCAACTTGATCACAGTTGAAGTGCTTCGCGTTCTTCTTATTTGCTGCCTTCTTCCCATTACCTTACCATCACTCATCCGCATAATGACCTTTCTTGTCATACTTATAGAAAACTAACCCTGCCTTTACCTTCTTGGTTGGTTCTCCCTTCTAGGCTCCTTCTATTTAAATAACTTTCTCTTCTCCCCCTGAGAACCCTAAATTTCCTCTGGCTTCTCTCTAGCACAAGTAACAAGCATCTCCTTATGGGGAATGGCCATCTCCACAACTAAATTACTAGGATCACGGAGATGTGGTAGGGTCGCCCTAGAAATTTCGAGCCTTGATCCCTTAATGAACTTCTCGTTCCTTTTGATGACGGTGTCTATAGTAATATGTGCATAACGAGATAGCTCCTCAAACTTAGTGGCATACTCAACAACCGACATCTCTCCCTGCTCCAGATCCACAAACTTCCTCATCAGCTCTGACTTAGCAAACTCAGACACAAACTTCTGCTCAAATCTCCTTCTAAAATATCCCAAGTCAAGTGCTCCTCCAGAACTCCGGCAGCAACATTGTTCCACCAATGAAGCACCGACCCTTGTAACTACCAATCCACTACCTTAATAGCATTCTCCGTCTGTATAAATGGTTTCCCACCAAGACTGGTGTAGTCCCTGCTCAGCCTAGCATAAGTATTCCTAACTGAGCCATAGGATTAGCTCCTCCTATATTTCTAGTAACACCAGGAGCAGCTCCTGCTTGCATTATATTGACGAAGAACTGGTACATCGCCCCAATATCTACTTGTGGATTTCTAGCATCCACATTGGCATCATCATTTTGGTTATTAGCATTAGCTGATAGACCCGGGTTCCTTCTAGCGGTGGGTCGAGCATTTCTATTGGTTGTGGTGCTTCCTCGGCCGAGATTTCCTCTTCTGTTTCATGCTTCCATGTATCCTTTTCTCGTAAATCTACATATAAGCCTTAGTTAGATACAGAAGGACTGTCTAAGAGAGTGGGGGATACATACTTACATATGTATAACTATATATCAAATACAAGTACATTACTATATCGTTAATCCAACCCCGATCTTGTTATCTGATTCATTGGATTATGTTTGAAAAATCTTTTAGGCTTAAGTTTCTTTTAAAGTTTCATAAACCTATGCTCTGATACCAATTTGTAACATCCCCTTACTTGAAGGCCCAAAACTAACAGCTACGGATGTTGCAGTCATCCATAGTTATTCATCCTCGATGATCAAATACGGCAATGTTAGATACATTGATACACAAAAACACAAGAATATGGAAAAAAATTAAAATAGAAAACAAAGTTCACATTCCATTTCAAAATATTTCAAATTCATTACATAATCCCAGTGCGCAGACCACGTTCGGACAAAATATGCTCATTACAAAATACGCCAAGAGCGACATATAAAGATGCCACCTTGGATGATCAGAGTCTATAATAAGGCGATAAAAAATTTTACCTTACAACCAAACATAGCGGAAATTAAAGAACATTAAGTAGCTGGCATGCCTCCTGCATGTCACCGGAAGCTTTATTTATCTAAAAGAACACCTAAAAACTCTAAACCTCAAACTACTCAAAATCAATTGAGTACCCAAGAGTTTAAGGGGAGAGCAAAATCTTTGAGTCAGACATAAAGCCTGGTATGAATAATAATCTACCATCTCAAACCATTTAGATATCTAGTGAGACCACACCACTTAGCAGAACAGGTTTTCTCCTCATAAGTATCTTAAAAACCTTATAAAACCATATATTGTGCTCCTGCATCCACAATGGTTAAAACAATTCAAAATATTATGATGATATATCAACAAGTATATTAAATTTGGATTACCCATCCCCATTCATCCTGACTATCTGTTTCAATTATAGTTTCTAGGGTTACTATTAACCTAATAGTTTTCATGGGCTTACTAATAACTTGTTAAATGTTTATGGACTTCCTGTCTGATTTCATAGTTTTCATAGGATCACTGAGAACCTATTGATAACTCCAATATCTTTTCTTTTATCCTAGTTTTCATGGGCTGACTGTGAACTTATTGACCAACTGTCTATATCTTAGTCTGGAAATAGTTTTCATGGGCTAACTATAAACCTATTGGCTCCTGCTAATATCAAATCATAGTTTTCATGGGCTGACAATGAACCTATTGGCCCCTTCCAATATCTTTTCCTTTACATAGTTTTCATGAGCTTATTATGAACCTATTGGCCCCTACCAATATCTTTAATTAAGATTTTAACATTTCTTAAGTTATATTCACTACTGGGTCAACCTAGCTGGTTATTCTGCTCTTCCCCAAAGTGCTGTTTTGGGTTAATTACGATGTGAATAAACATATGAAGAAGCAACCATCAAAATAATACCAACAAATGTGCTTTGATATCCTTGAAATCATTTGATATAAAACTTGGTTAATCCCTTCAACCTATTATTTAAGGAAAACTTCTTTAGAAACTTTATTTATGCCATGGTCTTTCCTTTAAAATGAGATGGGTTGTTTGTTTTGAAACCTTCAAACATCACTTTCAAAACCACTGGATGACCTCCATCGAAAGCATAGAATTTTTTTTTTCAAAACTCTAAGTATACACCTTTCAAACCTCTATAAATCAATCCTTTCAAAACTAAATCTTACCTTTCGAATGTGTCAAAACATTGCTTGATAATCTTTAGGAATATAGCTTCAGAACTAATGAAAGTACTCCTTTCGAAAGCATTGGGTTTTACTCTTCAAAACCATCCTTTGGGTCAAAGTGTTACACACGAAGGTATCTCTTTCGAAACCATTAATAAAATTGTTTTGGGGAAAGTTTGATAATGTCAGAACCATCTATTCGAAGGCTCAAAACCAGTGAGTAAAACTTTGAAGGGTAGAGTCGAAACCCCCTTTCGACACCATTACCTTCGAAACCCATGATCGCTTTCGAACGCATTTAAGAAGTGGCTTAACATAAGTCTAAAACACAAGCACCCTTCGAAAGCATTAATGACTTCAATATACTCAAAAGGTAAGAGAAAAGTGGCTGGGTTTCGACTGGGTCGGAACCACTACTTTCAAAAGCATTCTTTTATAATTAAAGTAATCCCTTTGTAAGCCTGTACCTTTAAATCATAAAATGGCAACCTCCTTTGAAAACTGTTTAGAAAATCTCCTTTTGAAAACATATTTTTCGACTATGTCGAAAACTTTAGGTAAAACAAAGTAGGCACTTAACATTTGAAAACAAACTAAGGCATCGACCCATCGGAAGCATTGCTTTCGACACCATGACTTCCGCCTTTCCTCCAATCCACTACGTACCATCTAGGTGATACCTTGTGTATTGGTTTCGACAAGGTGGGTTTCGGTTGGGTTGGTTTTGACTAAGTTGGAGTGGAAGCAATGGAGTCGAAAGGCACTACTATAGGAGGCGGAACAAACTTTTCTGAATAAAGGCTGAAATTATGCTATTTTTAATAATTCCTTTATAACTACCTGCCTATTTGTAATCTTTTGATTGGTTGCCTTAAAACTTTTCAAATACTTTACAAAATAACTATCGCATTTATTAGATCTAAATCAAGGGAATAATTAACGTTTAAGCCCTTTCATTAAGCAAAAACCAATATTGCAAATAAGTCCTTCTTTTAAAATAATTTATTTTCCATAGCTAATCAATTAGGAAAAATCCCCAAAAATCATACAAATTCACTTTCATCGTGTAATCCAACATATTAAAATTTCAAGCCCAATTTATTCCTAAAATACTCGAATTTAATTTTAAACCCAATTATGTCATATTTTCCATTAAAAATTCATAGTAAATTTTCCATAGCTTGGAAAATTATGAAAATTTAAACCCATCTCTCAAATCATGTTTTACCTAACATATAATTTTTCCATGGCATTCTAAAATCAATAATAATCGGTTTCTCCCTAATACCGTGCAAATTCATATGTAAATGAATTAATTTAAATCAAGCATATAATAATTCTAGCATATCATCATCCAAAACATCATTACAATGAATTTTAATCTTAAATCCAAAAACATATGATTATAAAAACAAAATAGAGATGGAATGAATTATTATTCACCTTGTATATGATAAGGACTTTAAGATTTGTTGTTGAATAAATTCCCCAGCTTTAACCCTTAGCCTTGAATAAAAAAAATTTCCCTTCTATTTCTTCTTTGTAATGGTCGACTTCTATTTTAGGTTTTGGATTTGCGTTTGTGAAAATGAAAAGTGTACGTGCATGGGCAAGAACGTGAAATGTATAATTGTGAGTAATAATAGTGTGGCTAATTACTAATATGCCCATGTTTAATTAAATACACAAAAGCCAATATAAGTCCAATTAATTAATTACTTAAGAACGACCTTCCTATAGTTTTATTCAAATCTCAATCAGCTTATCATCATTATTCTATTTAATTTATCTAATTAAATCTTCTGAATAATATTATCGAAAATTAGGGGTGTTACAGCCTTGTCAAGCTTAGCAATTTGAACAGCCAAATTTTTAATGCTAACCTTCACAAGAACTTAGTTTCAGAAGGAGTAAACAAGTTCAAAGATTGGCAGATGCAATTCTTTTATATCAAATGCTTTCCAAGTATCAGTGGAGTTTTCTCTTCTCCGTGTAAGTAGATCATTACCATTGTTTTTCATTAAATTAATTTCTTTTGCTGAATTACGTTTTCTTATTAGGCTCGGCACCAAAGGATCTGGATGATGAAGGCAAGAGAATTTTGAAATCGTTAACCACTGCCTTAAAAAGTATTGGGAATAGGCTCACATTGCTGACCCCTAGCAACCTTCAGAAATATTCTCTCCTTCCAGAAAGCCAGAGGATTCTTGGACAACCTCCTCTTGTCCAACATACTTCCAAAAGAAAAAGCTTCTATCCTTGGGCGACCCCGAAAACTTCTTAACTTTGTCCTTGATTTGTCCAAACCAACTTGGTAAACTTAAGTGTACCGTTTATAACTTACCATTGTGTTACTCTTTAGATTGCTTTGCTAACTTATGCATTTTAATTTTAACAACTACTCCTTCGTCTGAACTATCCACAAGAGATCCACTCCCTCCACCTTTTGAATCTAGAGCTTTAGCTCTGACCCAAGCCATTTTCAAGTCGAGAATGATCACTAAAAGAAAATTGAGCGGAGTGACTACTGTAGGTCCTTCTTCCAAGAAAATTAAAACTGCTGATGTCTGGTCTTCTCTTCCTCAAAGAGGGTGAACCTGTTGATGTAGGCAATGCTCTTGAATGTCCTACTCTTGATGTCACTACTGACCAACCCAGAATGATTCCTTCAAAGGACGACTTCATGTCTCACATAATTGTGTTCGATTCTCCCAGTGTCATTGAGCAGATGAAAAAGGATTTAGGCACCTCAACTCCCTCCCAGGAGTTGAATCCCTCTAGACCCCCATCACCGTTGTCTCCTAATGATTTTGATAAAATTGTATAATCAATTATGAATTCTCCATCATTCACTTTTTATTCAAACGCCTTCCTCTGTACTTGATCCGATAGGTCATTGTCGATCCCTCATTGAACAACAACTTCTGGTATGTTCCATACTACTTGATTTTTTATTACCATTTTATATCGAATCTTAACTTACATTTTACTTTTCCTTTAAAATATCCAAAAGTCGGTACTCCCTCGAAGAAAACGTTTCAATGCCTTCTACTAAGACATCTGAGCTCAAAGAAGAAGTCTCAACTATAAGTAACCAGATTACTTCCCTCACTGCTGATAAAGACAACGCAGTGAGGGAAAAGAAAGATTGAGCGCTTCTCTTGTTTAAACATAATCTATGATTTTCGAGGAGAGGAAGGTCAAACAAATCTGAGTCGATGTTGTTTTTGCTTTGAAAATGACTCCGAAAAAGTCAAAGGATGAAAATGCCAGGATGAATGCTAAACATGTTTCTCTCAAGAAGAGATGTACATTTTTCAAAAAGAAATTGGAGAAGAAAAGAAATTCTTTAGCTATGGCCATCAAAACCATTTTAGAGGCTAAGAAAAAGGTGTTTCAATTTCTAAGCACTTCTCTAAATGATATCATCGTAAATTCTTATGAAGATGCACTCATGCTAGCTTACTTCGATAATATGGAGAAGTTCCTAGATTTATGCTTTCCCTTACTCGATTCTGTATTGGTTAAAAGATTCATGGACAAATGAGCAAGGGAATGAGGTCCCTGATAGAGAAGAAATTGATCTTCGATGTTCCTATCTTTTGAAGTCCCTCATGTAGAAGGAGATTTCGATTCAAACGAGGAAAAGACGATGAGGATGATAAAGCTGTTGTTGAAGAACATAGCCACGATGATGACAATGATGATGATAGCCCTAATAATGATAATAGAGGTCAGGATTCTGGCAGAAATGGGGGCGATCATGATGACTCTTACGGATGGGGTGAGGTGACACTTCTAAGGCTTTAGATAAAGTCATCCTTAATCCTAGTGCCAATTTAGGAAGACAAAATAAGACCCTTAAAGGTGCTAATAATGTTTGCAATCGTGCATTGAGGACTCGTATTGAATCTATTGATGATGCTGACGAAATTAAGAAGGAAAAGAAGCTCATTTCTTCTTTGCATAGCAATTCGCCATATTGTTGATCCTTTAATTGCTGAACTTATATATGGTTGTCTAGGATCTTTGATATATACACTAATGTCATATAATATTTTTTGTAAATAATTTTGTAATTTATGTAAATATCACCGGGTTTGTTGTCCATTCCTCCACTCGTAATGTTGTTTTTGAATTTGCCTTTTGATAGATTTAACTACAGTTTTCTTTTATGTTTGTTGAATCATTCGATCAAAATTATTAATCCTATTTACCTAAAAGGTACAAGTTGACAACATTTCTTATCATTAGTTTGAAGTTTATGCAAAAATATGTTCAGTAATTTGCTCGTAACATTATTGGAGATAATATTAGAATTTCTGATAATAAAATTCAAGAATTCCAATTTCGAGAATAATGGAAATTAATAGAATATTATCTTTAGATAATAAGTCGTAATAAATTCATAGTTGGGAATAATGTTGGACCGAAAATTCTCGGTAATAATAGAAGCCCCCATATCCAACTTTGATAATAATGAGAGAAGTTTAAAATTTCAGCTCTGGCTGTATTAATGGAAGATTAGAAATTTGATTACGGAAATAATAGAGGACCAAACATTTAGATCTGGCATTACTAATAGAAGTTCATAAATTTTCTTCTGGAAATAATAATAGAAGATCCAAAGATCAGATTTGTGTAATGATTTGATAAGTGAAGTCTAGAAGTTAATAGTTATAGACCCGAGACCTAGATTCTGGTATTGAGAGATCTAAAAATTATTATCTGAAAATTAGTAGAAGACCAGAAGTCCATAACAAAAGACTTGAAAGAACATGAGACCTGAAACCCAGATTCGGGTATCAGTAAGTAAAGCCCAAAAATTATCTTTTAGAAATTAGCCAAAGGTAGTAGAAAACTAGGAATCTTTTCCTTTCTTTGAACGTTGATTGTTCAAATATTTTGCTTTGTATCCCCTCTTTTCTTTTTGATTCTTTCAACATGTTCCATTCTTTAGGCTTTGTATTGTTATTATTGTTTTGTGTGCCACTTCTTGGGATCGGATATCTTAGTCTGTCGTTGTCTGGTGCACGTGGTTAGCTTATCCACAAGCAGAACCCAAGGATGTACCCGACCTCCCTCCAGGAGGTGCCCCAACCAGACCTTATATGCGATACTGAAGGCTTGTCCAGTGCCTTGACCAGGCCATAGTGTGGTGGGATCAAGGCTTACTTCATCCTCCCTCGAGGAAGTGCTTCAGCCAGGCCTTGTAGGCAGGACTGAAGGCTGGTCGGTGCCTTGACCTGGCCATAGCATTACGCATTCAAGAGCTTACTCCATCCTCCCTCCAACGGCGCCTTGATCTGGCCATAGCGTGGCGTGATCAAGGCTTGCAAATACTTTAACCTGGCCATAGCGTGGCACGGATAAAGGTTTACTCTATCCACCCTCGAGGAGGCGCTTTGACCTGGCTAACTCTGCGCGAACAAAGGCTTATAACCGTTGTGACGACCCTGAATTTTTGGCATTGGAAATCGGAATATTTAATTAATTTTAAATATCTGGAAGTTAGTTTAATTTGAAATTCATATATCATAATGAATTTGGCAATTTAATTATTGAATTTAATTTATTGCAGTTGGGTAAAAATATTGAATCTTCAAATTTTAAGCTGACTAAAAATATTTTAAAGGCTTAGAAAAATCATATTAATAATACTGAAGATAATAAAGGCTTCAGAATTGAATTTGAAACTGTTTTGTTCAGTTTTGAAATTTTATCGTTTAAATCAATGTTTAAAAATAGCCTTCCGGGGCACAGTCTCAGAATTCGACGAAACCAGTTTCATTGAATCCATAATAGTGTATTATTATTGGATTTCAATTTTCGTAGTGATTGGAATTGTCGTATGATCGTACGATATATAAACGCATTGAAATCTGTATCGAAATTTAATATAATAACTGGGTCCAAAAAGTTATCTTCTCCATACGATCGAATTAGGACTCGAAACCTTTTCTATTGCGTTTGGAATAGGGATATAACATTATAAACGCCTAGCGGCACACCTCGATAGGAGATCGAGATTTTAAGTTACGAATTTGAGATAATTTTTAATTTAAATAAATATATAAATATATTCATTGATTAACATATGCTCATATCAGCCGCTTTCTTTCATTTCGAATCACTGTACACACCCTCTCCTTCACGCAACCCTTCACTCAAATTCAGAAATCACGTCTTTATTTCATTTCAATTTCAGAAAGAAAAATTTCGTCCCAAACTTAAAATCGCGCCGCTTCTTTTTTATTCAAAATCAAATCAGATGCAGAAACAAATCAATATTAATGGCCGAACGAAAAATCTCGTCTTCCCCTTTTTGCGTAATCCGGTTCGAATACGATTAGCTATTCGAAATCAAAGTGTTTGATTACGGAAATCAGATTGCGAGCTTCGTTCACGAGGCATACTCAGGGTCGATCGCAGATCTGGGAGGCTGCGAAATGATGGATGAAGATTTGGATTTACTCGGCAGGCGACAGTCTTTGGGCAAGGTCGAGGCGGAGCTCGATTTCGAGCGACGTGTTCGTGGTGGTCGCGTACGCGAATGCAAAGGAGGAATCATTGAGGTGGTCGGCAAGTTCGTGGTCGCGAGGTGGAGGGTTCGTCGGCAAGATAAGCGATGGATTCGTTGGGCATGGTAGTTTTCAATCTTGGTAGACTGTCATTCGTCTTGGTGATCGAATAAGAAAACATTTGCAGTAAGGTAACAATTCTACTCTAAATTTGATTTAATTTAATATATATATATATATGCATGCAGGAAAATATATTTTTTCTGAATATAAAAGGAAACAGTAAAGGTAGTTCTGTTTAGTTTAAAATATGTGTATAAGGTTTGAAAAACAGGAATTTAAAAAGGTTGAAAAGTTCATTTGAAAATTTGATATTTTAAAATCAATATAGATATTTTTATAATTATAAATGTTGTTTTAAGATAAGAAATAAAATAAATATACATGCACATGTCTAGATTTGCCAGTTTATTTTAAAAATAAATGGTTTGGTGATTAATTTATTTTATTAATCTATTTAATCATTTTAACTATGAAAATAAATTATTAAAGGAAATTTAGTATTAAAATTTATTTTTAGTTAAACAAATTTATTAAATTAGAAATTGGTTTAAATAAAGTGGAAATTAGGGAGGCATCCCTATCATACTTTCATATTGTAAAGCGGGTCTCTGTCTAAGTTTCATTGTAAAGCGGGTCCCTGTTTTCTAGAAACGAAGAAAAATTATTGCTGAAATGTCAGCAACTTTTATAAATAAGTGCTGATATTTCAGCAACTATCTGTGTCAAAGTTTTATTGTAAAAACAAAGAAAAATTATTGCTGAAATGTCAGCAACTTTTATAAATAAGTGCTGATATTTCAGCAACTTTCATAAACTGTGTTCACAGTGTACATAAATGTTGCTGAAATATCAGCAACTTTTATAAATAAGTGTTGATATTTCAGCAACTTTCATACACTATGTTCACAGTGTACAGAAATGTTGCGGAAATGTCAGCAACTTTTATGAAATGTTGCATCATGCTCTACAATAATCGTGAATAAAAAACAGGGACCTAATTTACACTGAAATTTAGTGAAGGACTTTTCGTGAATTTTGAAACTTAATAAGGACCTGTGCCAAAAGTACCCTTAAATAAAACTATTGGTTAATTAAACTTATCAAATAGGAAAATTTAATTGTTCGATTTATTTGAATATTAATAAAAATCATACAATTGTTTACAAGGTCTAATACAATGAAGAAAACAAGTCGGGAATGGAAATGGGTTTCATGCGTAAATAAAGGTGAGATCTTCTCACTCAATTGAAATAATTAGAATTTAAATTTTGATTGATTGTTTGGATGTGATAGTATATATGATAGTGTGTGTGTGTGTATATATATATATGGAGTGATTGATTTCCCGCATTATATAGCAGATGAGACCCTATGCGCTGCATAATAGCGAATGATATTTTATAAATCCCATATACCGCGATATTCCACCTCGAAGTGGAATGGGTATTTAATTGTTGTGCTAGCATCTGTGGATGCAGGGAAACAGGTTGGAGGGATCCAACTGGATTCCTCAAATTGTATGAATTTGTTTCATATGTTGTGTGATGATTTATTGATAATCTGTGAATGATTATATTGATGATTGAATTTGTTGAAGGCTATAATTTAGCTGAATGTATTTTTGGTATCATTGGATACCATAAATAAATAAAATTGGATTTTTGAAATTAAAGTAGGAAATTTTAAGTAAATCCCTTTTGAAAGAATTGGGTGAATTTAAAAGAAGGAATTTAAAAGCATAAAGTTGATTTTTGTAATCCTATCGAATTAATTCCAAAATATGGGAAACGATATTAATAAATGGGTTTTGAATAATATTGTTTAAAAGTTGAAGAATTTATTGAAAATGGAATTTTAAATAATTTGGAAAGAATAAAGGGATTTATTTAAAAGGTGATAAATTTTTTGAAATCCATTTGATAATTGATTTGGTATTGGAAAATAAATCTTTTGAAAATCAATATGAAAATTGATTTGGTGTTTGAATGAAAAATTGATTTTGTGTTGAAAATTAATTTGGAAATCGATTTGCAAATGTTTGTTATTTGGAAATATTTATACTCTATCTACTAATTTTATTAGTTTGGACTTGAAGTTGTATATGAGATATTAGTATAATATTTTCATAACTAATATTTAAGTAAGAGTTTAAAAATAGTTTTATTTTAAAATATTTCCAAGTATATTTTGGATAAGTGATTTAAATTACTTCAAAGTATTCGGACTTGGAAGATTTCCCGTGGAAATAAATAATATCGGGAATTTTATTCCGCGAGTGAAAAGTGATTTGAAATTGGTTTTCAAAGTGATGAAGTATGAAAAATATATATCTTGCAAATATATTTTGAAATTTAATAATTTGGAAAATTATTTAGATTGGATGATTATTGTGAATATTGTTTGATAGTAAAATATCCAACTATTAGTATAAACAATTTGGGGAAATTATTGAGGCTTGATTGTTGTGAATGTTGTTTGATAGTTAAATAACCGACTTTCAATATTTTCCTTAGAAATGGCACTTGAATTTGTTTTTAAAACAAGCGCTCATTATTCGGTTTAGCCGGGAGAGGACCTTTGTGTCATATAACCCATTCCGAATGATGATACGACGTTATGAATCGCAATTGAAGACCGGTGTTGAAGACCGGGTGTTTGCGAGAACGATAGGATAACCTATCGAATGTCTCTGCACTGAGTGCTCCGGTATAGAGATCTCCATATGTGATGGGGAGTCCGATCGGGATTGTGGATACCCAGAGCAAGGGCTTCTTCCTTTATTGGACAAAGTGCCTTCGATTCTGTTCGAACCCGGAACAGACTTGTATGGTCGTATGTCTGACACTACACTTTGAGATATAAAGCAGATTTCTTTCAAATACATATCTGTTGATGGCGGAGAATTTATTCTCTTATCTTAACACCCTTCTCTGAGACGTATGAGCTCAGAGGTTATGTAGATGAAGGTTATCGGTGATATACTCCCAATTTGGTAGTGTGGCATGCTAAGTGTTGTTGTGTGTTGATGGTCATTTGTTGATCATTCGTGATCAAAGCATGGCTTTCGTGTAAAGTGTAGCTTTGTGGATGAGACCTCATCGAATCTCACACTTTGAAAATGGTCGAAACAGGAAAGATGCGGCAAGGTTATGAGGGTCGCACCCTTTAGGGTATGTCATTTTCTTCTGGAAAAAGGTGATATCATGGTATGGAGCCCAGATACTTTACCTATGTAGTTGCTGCAATCTCATTTACTGTGTGGTTGTTGCTTTGTGATTAAGGGCCCTCGGATAAAGGTCGCAAACGACCGGGGGGAGGCATACTCGAGTAGTAGTTACCTAGTTACAGAGGTAACCCGGCCTTGTGTTGGCAGAGAGCCGGGTAGGTTCTCGGGACATCCCTCCAGAGGCGTACCCATGTGGCATAGGAAGTTCCTTAGCCTGACCATTTGTTGGAAAATCCAAAGAAACAATACGAACCTTGTACGGTTTAGTTGTATAACCTGCCATGCAGCGTGGCGGTAACCTGCCACAAAACATGGTAGCTATAGTAGGCATACAATAATGGTTGTATGCTGGCTAAGATTAATATTATACTTTTAAAATGTTTTCCACACTAGGCACTAATGATAATATTAAAAAGATTTTGTGTATCAATCATGTTTGACTATCATAAGGAGAAATCTCCTCCAATTCCGCGTTTGCATTGTGTGTGTGGCAGGAGGCCTTATGGTAGTTTCATTTTCCAAAAGCATTGCGGATTTCTTTTTAATACCAATAACTGTTTTTAAAATCTCACACCAGTCCCATGACTGACCTAGAGTTTATTGTTCCCTTTCTAAACTCTGGGTGTCCATAATTTTCCACACGGGCAGCCTAGAATCAGGTTATCAATTGGATCTGGATGGATTGGTGTGGAGATTTGGAGGCGATCTGGATGGCGAGACGTATCACTTATACTAGTATTATTCCGTTGTGTATTATGTTATGTGGACAAGTTTATATAACTGTCCAGTAATGTGTGTTGTTGTTGTAAACTCTGATGATGTATTGTATAAACTGATATAGTTCTTTGTTATAAAGATTATTCATTCATCTATTATATATTGTTCCGCTGCGAATGTGAGATTCTGATATTGTTTCTATTTCTTTTTCTTTCTTTCTTCTTCTATCTCTTTCTTTCTTTAACCCTAACAATTTGGTTTTCCGGCATTCGATAGTTCGGCAGTTAATACAGTGGTTGTATTGATGTCGACTTTCGGGCGTCGAAAAATCGGGTCGTTACAACCGTTTAACGTAGTTTTCAAGTTTTAGGATAATTCTACTCCCGACCATGTAGATTTTTCGTACAAAAGAGGTGCTTTATTGAATTCGACTAGGATTGCTTTACAAATCTATTGATTTTGCATTATAATCATTCCTTCGAGAGCTCTGCGATGATTGTTTTCATGTCCATTCAAAATATGTAATGGCAGTAAGATCCTCCCATGTTCCTTTTATATTTGGGCCTTTTCTTTTTAGATGGCCAATAGTTGAGTTCCTCGCTTGTTAATATGTAGATGTTCTTGATTGATGCAGTCAAGTTGCACTCTTTAGGGAGTCTTGATTTGAAGCTTGTCTTTTGAGGTTGATTTTTAGCTTTTTTGTTGCTTGATTCGAGAACTTCATTCTCAATGACTAATTTCCTTTTTAAAACCTTTCGAAGGTCATATGTAGGTAATGACCCACTTGTCACAGGATGCCATTTTTGAGCAAAGGTGTAATAATCAACCATCATTCCTTCTTCGAAGATAGTCCCTGTTGCATAGATAGCCTTCTTCATTTGAACAAACAAATTATCACCTTTACATCTTACTTCTCCTAAAGCAAAGATGGGTGTAGGGCCAATGTGGAATGGGTTTAGGCTCCAATTGTTTGGATCATAAGATTCATCTCTATTCTTTTTCATGAATCCTAAAGCTTCCAATCTTAACATTTGTTCTTCATATAGCCTTGAATCTTAACCAATTTTATTAGAGGACCTAGCCAAGTGTGGTTCTGAAGATCCTTGCTTGGATTTTTTGACTTTGTTAAGCATTATGGTATAGGGTCTAAGGTTAACTTGGAATGTAATTGGGATAGAGGAAAGTAAGGTTGGGAATCCAATAAAGTCGGAGGTTCAAGTCCTCCTTCTAGCACCAAAAAAATGTTAACAAGAAATCTTGTAAATACCTCAAAGTGAAAATAAAAGTGTGAGTGACCCTTTCGAAACCACCTTTTGAATTAGTTAAGGTAATCTAAGGCTTCTTCGAAACCACCTTCCGAATCAGTTGGGGTGATCTAAGACTCTTTCGAAACCACCTTCCGAATTGGTTGCACTAATCAAGGACCCTTTCGAAACCACCTTTTGAATGAGTTAAGGTAATCTAAGGTTGTGGATTAAGGGTATCTAAGGGTTTTAACTATATGGGCAGGGTTTTATTCCTTCGAACCCTTCAAATAACATTGATGCGAGTACTCTATAGCTGAATCCATATACAAGCATTAAATCAGATTCTATGTATTTGAACATACCATGCATTACTTTATTAATAATTTTCATGAATACAAGAGGCTTAAGTATTACAAAAAAGTGAAATCCCAATTTGATTTAAGGATTAGGGTTTACAAATTCAAGAAAATAACAAGTATCAAATGAATGAATTCGGATCCTCAAAACAATACCCCTAGGGTCCTATTTATGAGCGTAGGTTAGACCCTTTCACATCAGTCATTTCGACTTAGTCGAAAGGGTACCTTTAAGACCGTTCGTCGTTGTTGAATTTAGGGCGCCCTTCTAACTCTTCTTTTGAATGGAACTTGAGTGCTTTCGACTCCTTTGAAAGGTATAGAAGCATTCTTTACCTTGTTTTTGATGTGCTATGTAAGTAGGAAAGGATGTTGGCTTTTGACACCGTCGAAAGGGGTATTTTCGGGGCTTCGAATGACTTGAAGCACGGTAGAAGGCTTAGTTGTGAAAGGTAACTTTCGAAAGCATTCCCGTTGATTAATGCGGAACCTCCATCTTATGGTGTTTGAGGAAGCAATATTGGTCATATGTGAGATCTCCTTCGTATTTGTGAATGGTTTCAACCGATTCGAAAGGCTGATCTATGCTTTCGAAGGGGTCGCTTTGGCCAAACGTTCTTCTGCGGAAGGTAAATAATGGTGAAACCAACTGCTTCGAAAGGTTTGGCGCTTATATGGAAGCTTGTTATTTGCTACCTTCGAAAGGTGCTTTTAACTTACACTAATCTCCTTTATGCATGCAAAACCAACTGTTTCAAAAGGGTTTATTTGAAGAGGAAGGGTAGCCTCGTCCCAGTTTGATCTCTTCGAAAGTCCATTACTCATCCAACATTTTGTAAAAGCATCTCTTCGACTCTTTCAAAGGGTCTTACTATTGTTATTATTCTTCATGAATCCTTCTTCTGTATTCTTTAACGTTTTGACAAAGTTTGAGTGATTTCTGATGATAACACATAACATATATCATTTAAAAGATCATAAATTTGCGATTTAATATAGAAAATGATTCATTAATATGATATTTCTGTAAGAAATTATTGCATTTTAAATATTTAAATCAAAAAAAGATGTGAAATACTAATATGGGTGTGAGAATATCAGCTGTTTGCAATGGAAAAACGGGGTCAGGGACCTAATTTACATAAAATTACAAGGGAATGTATTTTGTAAATTGAAAGTATTTGTAAGGACTTGATTTAGAAATCCCCTTTGTAAAAACATTTAGTTAAATTGGCATTTGCTTAAGTTATTATAACCAATAGTTAGGTAGCGCTTGTTTCAAACCAGTAATTACTTAATTGACCATTTGTTGCTCAGCAAGAATATTAAAAATGTTTTGTTTTTTTGCAAATAGCCATAACAAGAACATTTATTAAGTGAAAAAGTATTAAGCATTTTTGTATTGCTTATTTAAGTGCTGAACTCTTAACGATGATTTCTTCCATTTATGTCCTTACATCTGTAAAATTATTTTAGCTTGGGAATACTAAAATTTCAAACATTAGCGTTATCCAGCCTTGTGTCCAGGCGTTCTTGAGTGCATCGGATTGACCAAACCGAGAGATTATCAAAGCAGAAAATCTAGAATGGTAACTGCCAAACACAAATGCCAAGCGCGATCAATGCGTCAAGCCCAACGATAGCAAACAGTGTCCAAGCAAAGGCATGTACCCCTTCCTTCTCCTAAACAACAAACACAGAATCTGAGGAATCAAAGTATATGGATCAGTATTGATCGCTTGATATGGTTCGATACCGATCCCTATGAATCCCCCTAAATCACCATTTACCTCGTGCACTGCCAAGCTAGGGTGTTTCAATCATGTTCGTTCCATGTGAAATAGTTTGTGAGTTAGTATCGACTACCACCACCAACACTTGGGCTAAACACTACTGCTCCATCCCCGAAGCGGATGAAAACCGAACAAGCCAAGTATACACAAGAACAAAGTGGAGAATTAGTAGACAACTTCAAGGATCGGTACAGATCCCTAAACGTAGATCGATATTAATCCCTGAATGTTGATTGACCTTGCTACGATCTTTTCAGTTTAGATTCCCTAGACGTGGAGAACATGGTTTGAAATGTCGTGGAGAGGATTTCGGCAGCCTATAGCTATAAACAAAGGAGTGTGGCATTGTTTTGGGGATCTTTTTTTAGCTTTTTACGAATTATAGAATCACGCTTGTAATTCTGAGGATCATCACCGGTCCATAAGAACAGAACAGTCTTTGTAAACAGCTATCAGAATCATTTACAAAATTAAGTAGATGTAGACAACGATTAGCCGAACCACTATAAATGTTGTTTGATCCGTTTTTCCTCATTTTATTTACTTTCTTCATTTAATTCTTCTACTTCTTATTTCTAGGTGTTTGTGCCACTTTTTGGTACAAATATTTCAAAAATAAAAATTATGAAAATCCATTATTTTGGAAATTTAGATTTGTAAATTGATTCATTTTAAATTATTTTTGAAATTCCCTTTAAATTTACTTAAATTTGTGTTTTTTAACATAAATTTTTTTTGTAACTTTCTATAAGGAAAAGCTTTCTAATAATTATTTTTTCCATAACTAATTTTCGTAAGATAAGATTTTAAACTAAATTTGAGAAAATATAAAATTTTGACAATAATTTTAAAATTTTCAAAATTGAAAACTTTTAGTTTTATATTCAATATTCAATTTTTACCTAAATTTCAAGTACTTTAGAAATTTATAATTTTCCAATTTCAAGTTTTCTAATAATATTACCTTATCATGATTCGAATACCTAATTTTAGTCATTATTAAGTGAAAACCAACTATTAGAGGTTAATATTGTAAAAATAACTATAACTTTAATTATAATATGAAGTTTTAAACATTTAAACAAACAACCATTACTTATTCAGCAAGTATTCAACGATAACTCAACAACCAGTATTGAACATTCAGTTTTAGCATTTAAAACAAAATGCATAAAAAGTTTATTTACAATATGTATCATTCATTTGATCACTTACAGATCAATAAGAAATTGAAGCCGTTTTTTTTTGAATAAGTGTTTAGGCCTTAAACACTTATTTGCTAAAAAAGTATTATGCATTTTCAATTCATATTGTCTTTTTTGATTCTAAACGCTTAATGATAATTTCTTACGTATGTAGCTTAGTTACATATGTTACATTGTTGTAAATAAAATCACTAAAATTTAAAAAATTAAAAATAAAAAATATTTATTATTAAAATTTTAAAAATCCATTTAGTTGATTTTAAACTTTTAAGTTGTACTTTTAGTTACTTTTCTAAATTCAGATTCGTAAATTATAAAAAACGAAAAAGAAAAAAAGAAACCAATTTAAATAATGTTTAAAGTGTTAGAACAAGATCTGAAACTACAAATTTCTGAATTGAATTTTGTCAAATGTTTTATTTTAATTATTTTTTAATTAAATTTATGGAAATTGAATTCAAGGAAAAAAAATTAAATTGAAACTTTGAAATATAACAATTAGTTTCAAATCGTCCAAAATTAAGAAAAATCAAATAATTATCCATTATTCAATTTTCCAAAACTCCCCCAACCCACGACATTTCCAAAATAAAAAACTTTCATATTTCATGCTTTTAATAAAATTTAAATCTCAGTTCAGAGTTTTCATTTTAATAATTAACATGTGGAAAAATGATTATTATCGATAGTAATATGGTCAAAACAATCATTTCCATTAGTTTCAATTAGAATTTTAAAAAATATGAACAAACTTTTCATAATTCAACATTCTATTTCAATAATTAGTATATAGTTTTCAGAATTTGGAATTTAAGCATATGAAGCCTAAGCGTTTCGTAGGGAATACATTAGGAACCGTTTTTAAAGAAAAAAAAACTCTATCGTTGGATGTAAGAGAATTCTTTCATTCCTGCCTTCCTTCCTTCTTCACCATTTAAGTGGACGCTCCCTTGGAAATAGCAAACTATTATTCATTTTCCTCTCATCGCAATTCTAAATAGCAAACTTGTACTCACTAGAAAATATATTACTTCCCTCTCTCCATACCAACTGATGTATGTACCTTATGCTTCTCTCTTTTGAACTAAAGTCGAGTGATTGAAGGGATTGCGCTGCAATTTCTTCTACTTCTAGATTAAGATTTTCGATCTTTTAGGTATGCTTATTTTTCACTTTTACTTTTGGATTTTTTTGGTTGAGTGCATGTTCTTTGTCTAGATCCAAGTATAATCATAAAGTTGTCTCTATCTATTAGCACCCCGATAATTGATGTTCACCTCCCGTTTAAAATGTTAAATTGGTAATTCCAGTTTTGCCCTTTAATAAATAATTACATGTTTTCTCTTTGGCTTGGAATATGTAAACCAATGTTTTCTCTTGACACTTATAAAATTCAAATAACATAATTGTCGGGATTATGTAAACAGAAGTTAAAAGCCCTTGGAAATCAATACAAGTTAAAGGCCACATTGGGAAAATAAAAACAGCATTAACGTTGGGCGCTTTATAATATTAAACCATGCTTAAAACGGGTGTTAAAGTCTCTAAATCGATGCATGGGAACGACGTTGATATCCAAAATACCACGTTTCACTGATGCGTGGAAATGATGCAGGCATGTATAGTGTAGGTGCTGAAATTATTTTATCTTATTAAAACAAAAGCATCACAATACACATGCATTACCAGTAGAGTAACATTCACTGCAACCAAATATTTCTTGTAATACCAGACCATAAAAACACATGCATTTCTTGCATTACAGACCATAAAAACACAATACACATGCATTTCTTGCATTACCAGACCACAAAAATAAAGTCAACACTGAACAAAAAAAACACTATCAATCAAAACATTGACAACCTAGAATAGAGTAACAACATAGACCATCAAAATACTTTCAACCTAGAGTAGAGTAACAACATAGACCATAACAATATTGTCTTTCGGTACATTTACCTCCTCACTACCTACCTTTTCTATCATTGTAGGTTCTGAAGTTGCCAGGTTGGAAAAAGGAAGAAAAAAAGCAGTAAAAGGAGGTAAGAATGAAGAAAAGAAATGTAGATAACAAAGGGAAAATGGTCATTTAGGAATAAACAGGGAGGAAAAAGGAAATACTATGGTAGGGTTTATTTTTCAAAATTGCTAGG
Source organism: Allium fistulosum (assembly GCA_030737815.1). Taxonomy (NCBI): domain Eukaryota; kingdom Viridiplantae; phylum Streptophyta; class Magnoliopsida; order Asparagales; family Amaryllidaceae; genus Allium; species Allium fistulosum. The sequence goes on from CM060904.1 coordinate 700,567,697, forward strand.
GTGGAGAAAGCAAATAGCGGGGTGGTAATAGAGACCCCATAAAGTTCATCTACTTAGACTTTGAAATTTTTTCAAGGCTCATCAAATTAGTCATTTATGCTTGGAACATTCGGTAAATATTGGCCTTCTTAGAAATATTGCCTTAAATATGGATTTACCTGTTGATTTGATCTTTAGTGATCATGTTTTCACGCTTGGTTCATTGATTTGGCCGCTAAGGATTTTTTTTTTATTGCCACTAATCTATGGAAACTATGGATAACCCAGATATTTGCAGATTGATTAATTAAGTTACAGTTTGATCTATTGGCCACAAAAGAAAGAAACTTGCTTTTCTATTTAATTAGTTTACATTGTAAATGAGAGATTTAAATATTTTTGGTTTTGTATTGCATATTTTATGTTCTTTAATTATGAGCAAAATTCTTCTTAAAGGTCCAAGCAAAGCTTAGTTACATGCAAGTGTTCTTTAATTATATATTCATTTTTCCACAAGCTTGTCTTTTCAATAGCTATTTATACTAAGTTACAACAAACTCAATTGAAAAAACTGGTTTCCTTATTTTTAAGCTAAATATATATAATTCTCAAGGAATATTTGTGTACTTTTAATGCTTGGAGCACCAAATAAAGCTTGTAAACTTTGAGGAACCAAGCTTCTCAAGGAAAATTTGTTTGTTTATGTGTTAGGAGAATGCAATTTTTAGTAAGTAATTGATGAACAACAATAAGTCTATATTCAAATTTTTGTCTGCCACATGAACTAATTTCTTCCATTCTTTTCTATGGAGTAAGGAAAATGGTTACTTTTTTTTATCAATGATAGTGAAATATTAGAGAAATTGCGGAAGAGTCAAAGAAGATTGATGGATGGTTTTAGTTTTGGTGCATATATTTTGCTTGATTAGTTTGTAGAAAATATTGTTTGTTTCATATTTGGGAGTGTTATGCATATAATTTTTTATTAGTCAACTCCATGAATTATTCAAGACTTCTGATTATTGGAAAAATGAGCAAGTAGAAACTTTCTGTGATTATATAGTAACTTAAGACGCCGAAGGATTAATAATTTTAGAAAATTAAGCCGTTCTTTTCTGTGGATTATTGTGTGTGTATGTATGTATGTATGTCAAGCAATTTTGATGATTTCATTATTTAGTTCGTGCGGTTCATTAACAACGTAGTGTCTTTTAGTTATAACATTTGATTTGATTTCTCTATCGTAATTACGTTCTTTGGATTATGTTATTCTTTGATTGCTTTGGATGATTCTTTCCACTATTTATATTGCTTATAGTTCTTTTTCTATGTAATTGAGGGCTTTATTATCTAGCTGGTGATTTTAGGTTATATATTTTTTTCTGAATGACCTTATATTTACTCTTATTACAATATTTTTTCCTATTGATATGAAAATGACAAATAGATTTGTTAATTATTAATGGTTACTGATTTTATTTTTATGTTTTCATGACACTATACTTGATATAGTATTTGTTAACACTCATTCCTTATGCTATCTTTCAATCCAAAAACGTTCTGAACTGCTAAAATAGTTTGACTGTTCACGGTTTGTTTTTCCTATAAAAGTGTTTACTTTAGTTTGAAAATGCATTGATTATTTTAGTGATAAAGATATTGCTTGTTTATTTTATGCACATGTATAGTGGATGTACGTTCATTGGTAGTATAAACATCCATAAAATTTATCAACTTGATTTTTTTGTACTAACTCTTTTAATTTTCTTAAAACATATGTTAACAAGTCCCATTAAAATATATTTCAGACATGTAAAGTTATTCCAAAGTACATTTAAATATTCAGACACTTTTCTAATTAATGAAATATCAATAAAATATAGATAAGAAGCATGATTTTCTTTTCATGATTGTAAAAGATACATATTGAACTACTATATTGGATGATTTTATATTGTTTATTATTCATAACCGGAAGGTTTTGTTGACATTTAGGTCGTATTCAATTAGAACTAAGTAAAATTGGTGGATAATTAATTCAATAGTACCAAAAACGTACTTAAATTAAAAAACATGGTAATCTCGCATTTCTCTTATAAGAAAACAAGATTTATAAATATATTGATTAGTAAATTAGAATGACTCCATAATTACAATTGATTATATTGGATATTTAATTACCATATTTCGACTGGTTATATGCATATATAAAAATGAGAGAGGCTATTGGAACATAAAATTAAACACAAAATTTGACACAAAAAATCTTGATCATTGGATCTTTTTATCATTACATGGAAGGTGGAAATTGGGGGAAGATCTAATGATTGAGATTTCTTGTGTCAAATGTTGTGCCACTAGTTTGTGTCCAAAGATTTTTCCTATAAATAATTATTATACTATATATGTTGCACAATTTCAAGTTTCATCAAAATTCAAGTTGTCCAAAAAAAATCTTAACATCGGTTGAGATATCAGAATTTGATATCTGTTGTGATACCAAGATCTCGACTGATATATGAAAATCGAGATTTTCTATAATGACCCACAATTTCAGTCATTCGAAATTATAATATTTAATTGATTTTAAATATTTAAAAGTTAATTTTATAAGTTAAATAACTTATATTTCAACTATAGCGATTTCTTTTTGAATTGGTACTTAGATACAACATATCGCTGGGACAACATATCACAAATCACATGTCAATATATGTTCGAATCATGCTCCACAAGTTTCGAACTTGTGACCTCTCACACCAAAGTCAAATCACTTAACCACTAGGACAATGGTGCTTGTCCAAGTATAGCGATTTATTTGATAATTAAATTGTTAAATTTAATATTTGAAGTTGTTTATGAAAGTGCGCTATGGATTGTGTAATATGGATATAGGATAATACAGAGTATAGAGATGATATTAATACTATAAATAGTGCAGAATATAAAAGCAGTATAGTAAAATGACACCAGGAATTTTTATACTGGTTCGGAGCACCGTCCTACGTCCAGTCCCAGACTCCTTCTGGAATTTCACTAATAACCCTCACTTAACCCGGAGGAACAGGTATATACAACCCTTGAGCAACCATACAAGGACCTGAGCAGCAGAACAGGATTTCGCCTCAGCAGCCGAAGAGGACTTCACACGCCTGAGCAGTAGAACAGGACTTCAACAAATACAAAAATATTTTTGACTTTGTGTGTTCTTAATAACACGAATTTGTCACTTGTAGTACACCCTTCCTATAATCTTTTCCTCAAGTATGATGTGTGTATTTGTGTGTATATGAAGATTAGGAAGTTTCAAATTGCTTGAAGAATATGGAAATGAATACGTAAGCAATGAATGTATGAATTCAAGAGAGTAGTTAATTCAGAAAATATGAGTCAAGTATAAGCAAGTAGTGAAGTGTTTTGATCTTGAAATTCATGCATATATATAGTAGTTAAGGAGTTGCAACTGCTGGTGAAGAGTTCTCTACGAATAGCAATGGTTGCAACCCTTGGGGAGGAAGAAGGCTATTCAAAAGAGGAAGGACTTTTCACAAAAAATGACTGTTGCAGAATTCAATCGACTGACTCAGATTATTCAGTCGACTGAATTTAAAAACATGCATGTATATGTTAAACTGCACAGATTCAGTCGACTGACTCAGGTTATTCAGTCGACTGAATTATGTTGTTAAGCAAAAACTATAGTAGCTCATTTGGTTAGAGTACTTGCCTTCCAAACTAGTGACCCGGGTTCGAGCCTCGCTCCATGCATTTTTTGAAAACTTGATTTTGATTAAAATATGCATGCAAGTTTATGTGAATGATGATTCTTGAGGAAAGATTTTAACAAAGCACTAAACTAGACTTTATATACTCATTTGATGACTCTTGTTAACTATACAAACCATATATTGAGCCGATGAGTCTGGATGTTATCGTAGTCGTAGATTCGTGAATTTTTATTTCATGTCAGCAATCAAAACCTATGATCCAACATTCTCCTCCTTTTTGATGATGACAACTCCATTTGCTATGGACGAATCTTCGACAAGCTTTGTTGACTTATAGATTTCTCCCTCTGAATCTATGCTATATATTTCTGTACATAATTAATCTTTTCTCCCCCTTAATCTATGCTTGCATCGTTTATTCCTGCAAATATTGTTAGAGCAATATCTTTCTCCCCCTTTGTCATCGACAAAAAGGAAAGTTTATATGATGACATAAATTATATTCCACATAAGTGTTAACATAAAACAATATAAAACAAAATAACTACTACTTATAATGTAAGGTATCAAAAAAAATTAACATTTAAAGCATGCGATACCTAAGGTTCTTATAGTTTCCTAATTTTTTGGAAACCATACCCATTCAGGTGTGGCAGAACCTTTATAAATATAATTTTCATTATTAACTACCATATCAAAATAATCATCAATGTATTTTTCCCTATTTTTCCAATTAACAGGAACCCAAATACTTAGATAATTTTTATTCATATTTCCCGTCAATGATTTTGTACTTCTAGAGAAATTATAAACATTATTGGTCATAGCAGTATTTGAATTTCTATTAAAATTGGATTTAGACTTTACTCGAAATTTAGTACTAGCACTAACATTTTTACTATACATGAAAGCATATCTAGTGCTATTTCTACGATCAGTTTTATTATATCCTAAACCACTTTTATCATGTAAAGGTCTAGAACTGGATAAAATCATGTTTAAATCGTTTTGACCTTTATTAAATTTTGTGACTTCAGTGTTAAGTTTATCAAATTTAGCTTTAAAGTCACAATTATTATTTTCAAAAGAAATATCACTGTTTTTCAAAATATCAATTTGCTTGTTTAATTCAGAATTCTCCTTTTTTAACGTACAGTTCTCATTTTCGAGAAGAAAAATTCGAGAATCTGAATTATCTAAAGATGATTGCAATAAATCATTTTGTCTTTTCAAATCCGTAATTTCTTTTGAAAAAATTTCTTTTTCTTTTTCAAATATGGTATTTGTTCATCTAGAAAATCTTTAAGAGCCTCAAAATTATTTTTCAAAACACCATGTTGATTTTCTAAATCTAATTTCTCATTTTTCAATTTCTCATTTTCAAGTTTGATTGATTTCATCTTTTCTAAAATAAGAAAATTGTGCTTTGAGATTTTATCGCATAAACTAATTAATTCATTATTACCACTTACTGAAATTTGTAAATCAGAATGTACCTTTGTACAGTCCTCATTGGTCGTTGCTCTGATAGTTTCAGGCTTTTTGCTTGCTGTATTTTGACCGGATCTTTTTCGTGCCATTATTCTATGATGTTGCAAGAAATCCCGTTCGGTTGTTCGGGTAAGTTGTAAACCTATTCCTCCGGGTTAAGTGAGGGTTGTTGGTTAGTTGAATTCCTAAGACGAGCTTAGGGACTGGACGTAGGACAAGAGGTCCGAACCAGTATAAAGTCTTGGTGTCTACTTTACTTACTACTTATTACTATCTACCTAGAGCATTTTACTATTCCATATTATACGATCCTACCGCATAGACTCTTTCAATTGGTATCAGAGCAAGGCCATCCTATAACCATAACACCGTTATTTGACATATTGATAATATGGAAAACAACACAAGCACAACATCTACCTATAACTCTACATTTGCGGAAGGACAATCTACTCAAAGACCTCCTCTATTCAATGGACTAAACTATAATTATTGGGCTACAAGGATGAGGATTTATATGCAAGCAACAAGTTTTGAAGCTTGGAATGCAACTCAAGCAAAACTCGTTGTACCCACAACGGATTATTCTACATGGATGCAAGCTCAAAAGAATGAAGTTAGTGCAAATGCCAAAGCCATAAATATGCTATTTTGCGCTTTGGATAGAAATGAGTTTAACCATGTAAGCATCTGTACTACTGCACATCAGATATGGAGTACACTTAAAACCATACATGAAGGCACAAACAAGGTCAAGCAAACTAAGATCTCCATGCTAAAGAACCAGTTCCAAAACTTTAGAATGCGACAAAATGAATCCATCAATGACATGTACTCAAGGTTTCAAGACATTCATCATGCCTTAATAGGACTAGGAGAAAAATACATGGATTTTGACATTGTATCTAAAGTTCTAAATTCACTCACTGATGAATGGGAGAGAAAAGTCTTAACAATCGAAGAAGCAAATGATCTATCTACAATGAAACCAGAAGAATTAATTGGAAATCTTATGTCGTATGAAGTTAATATGCAAGCTATGAAAGATCAAGCACAAGAAAGAAAAAATGTAGCTTTTCATGTGAAAAAGGAAGAATCAGAGTCTGAAGATGAGGATTTAGCATTTATAGCCAAAAATTTCAAGAAATTTTTAAGATATAGAAAAGAAAATAAAAACGGATTCAAAAAGAATTTCTTGAACAAATCTTCATCCTCAAATATAGAATGCTTCAACTGTTACAAGAAAGGTCACATGCAGAAAGATTGTCCAGAGCAAAAGAAGGAGAATCAGAACAAAAACAAGAAAGAAAAATACAAAAAGAAGGCATTCTCTATAACATGGGACGATTCAGATTCATCTTCATCTGATAGTGAAAATGATAGCGACAATGAACAAGCAAATGTATGCTTTATGGCTCAGGAATCTGAGGTTAGTAATTTATCTTTCGACGATTTAATTGATGTAAACACTGAACTTTTGAGTACAATAAAAATTCTTAAAAAGAAACTTAAGGAGACACGTGAAAATCAGAACAAGGCTGAGTTTGAAAGGGATATGTTAAAAGATGAAAAGAAGATTTTAGAAGAAGAACTTGAAAAAGTTCAAGAATCTCATTCAAATTCAGAAACTCAACTAACACTTTTAAGTCAAGAAATTGAAAGTCAAAAGACAAAAAATGATATAATTGTTTCTGAAAATCATGAATTAAAAACTCAGATTAAACAAGTTAAGTTAGATAATAATAGTCTTCAAGTTAGATTAGATAACATCACTAAAAATGTCTCTAACTTTAACAAAGGAAGAGAAAATTTATCTAAGATTTTAGAAAATTCTCAATCTTCCTCAAATAAACATGGATTAGGATATAAAAAGGAGCCAAAATTTTCTAAAAAGATAAAAACAAATTTTAAGAGGAATATTGACTCTAAACAACAAGTGTTATTAAGAGAACCTATTAGAACAAGAGAAGAAACTAAGTTTGTTAAAATTTGGATTCCAAAGACTAATAATATTTTAATTAGAAATAAATATATTAAAACATTTATGGATAGTGTTCATAATAATAAAAACTATATTTATAAAAAGGATACTGAACCAAATTGGGTTTGGTTTCCTAAGTTCTAACTTTTTAGGACCCTATTGAAAGGTGGGTACCAATAATTTTATATTCATTTTCAGGTCCCACACAAAAAGAAGAAATGGATATTAGACAGTGGTTGCTCAAAACACATGACCGGTGACAAAGATATGCTTACAAACATCACATACTTTGATGGTGGCTCGGTTACCTTCGGAGACAACTCAAAAGGCTATATCATTGGCAAAGGAGATGTGAGCAATTACGGTACATCAAATTTACCTTTTATTACAAATGTTTCATTAGTTAAAAATCTAAAACATAATCTACTAAGCATAAGTCAACTTTGTGACAAAGGTTTTAGAATAACGTTTTCGGAAAATAAATGTAGTATTTCTGATCAAAACCAAAATCTTGTTTTTGAAGGAAATAGAGATAGGAATATTTATGTTTTAAATATGAAAATAAATCATAATATGAATATGTGTTTACTAGCAAAAGATAATGATCCTTGGTTATGGCACAAAAGATTTTGTCATATTAATTTCAAAACTATTAGAAAACTTTCTAAAAATGAATTAGTAAGAGGATTACCTAAGATAAACTTTAAGATAAAAAATCTTTGTGAAGATTGTCAAATAGGAAAATTAACAAAATCATCTTTCAAATCTAAGAAAAATATTTCAACTTTACAACCATTAGAATTACTTCATATGGATCTTTTCGGACCAACACAAGTTCAATCCATTAATCATAATCGATATGTATTTGTAATAGTTAATGATTTTTCAAGATATACATGGACCATTTTTATGAAAAATAAAAGTGATACATTTGAGAACTTTAAAACATTTGCCAAAGAATTCAAAACACTAAAAATTTAAAAATTAAGAATATTCGAAGTGATCATGGTGGCGAATTCGAAAATGAAGCTTTTGAATCTTTCTGTAAAAAGAAAGGAATAAATCATAACTTCTCATTTCCTAGAACTCCTCAACAAAATGGAGTAGTGGAAAGAAAGAATAGAACATTACAAGAATGTGCAAGAACATTATTAAATGGAAGTTATTTACCAAAACATTTTTGGGCAGAAGCCGTAGCTACTGCATGTTATGTATTAAATCGTATTTCTATTAGACCATTAACTAAAAATACTTCATATGAACTTTTTAACAATAGAAAGCCAAATATATCATATTTTAAAATATTTGGATCAAAATGTTTTATTCTAAATACAAAAGACTAACTAGGAAAATTCGATCCAAAAGCTGATGAAGGAACTTTTGTAGGATACTCAGAACGAAGTAAGGCATATCGAGTTTTTAATAAACGAACAAATTCAATTGAAGAAACTTTACATGTATCTTTTGATGAAAACTTTAATAAAAAATTGAGCACAAAAGATGATGATGAATTTATAATAAATACAGATAATACAAATATAGAAAATATAAATAATACCGAACTTAGATCTCCACCTAAAATCTTACGAGATCACCCTGTACAAAACATAATCGGTGAAATAGATTCTCAAGTTAAAACTAGAAGTCAACTAAACCAAATGGGACATGTTGCTTTTATTTCTACAATAGAACCTAAAAATCCTAAAGAAGCATCAACAGATGACTACTGGATTGTTGCTATGCAAGAAGAATTAAATCAATTCAAACGTAACGATGTTTGGGATTTAGTTCCTCGTCCTAACAATCAATCTGTTATAGGAACAAAATGGGTTTACAAAAATAAAGTAGACGAACAAGGAAATATAACTAGGAATAAAGCTAGACTAGTAGCACAAGGATATAATCAAGAAGAAGGTATTGACTTTGAAGAAACATTTGCACCCGTTGCACGACTTGAAGCAATACGTATTTTATTAGACTTCGCGTGTTTTCATAATTTTAAACTTTATCAAATGGATGTTAAAAGTGCTTTTCTAAATGGTTTTATAAAAGAAAATGTGTACGTAGAACAACCTCCTTTATTCATACACGAAAAATATCTGGATCATGTATATAAATTAAAGAAAGCCCTATATGGTCTTAAACAAGCACCTCGTGCTTGGTATGAGAGACTTAAAAGCTATCTACTAGATTTGGGTTTTCAAATTGGAAAAGTAGATCAAACTCTATTCATTAAAAACACTACTAATGACATTCTAATAATTCAAATATATGTAGATGACATCATATTTGGTTCAACTAATGAAAACTTATGTAAAGAATTTTCAAATATAATGACTAAAGAGTTCGAAATGTCACACATGGGAGAATTATCTTATTTTCTCGGATTACAAATTAAACAATTAACAAATGGAATTTTCTTAAATCAAGAAAAATATTGTGCTAATCTAATTAAACATTTTGGACTAGAAAACACTTCTAGAAAGCCTACTCCTATGAGTACCACAACTCATCTTGATCGAGATGAAAATGGTAAAAGTATCGATCAAAAATTGTTTAGAAGTATGATAGGTTCCTTACTCTACTTAACCGCTAGTAGACCAGACATAATGATGAGTGTATGTTTATGTGCACGATTTCAATCTAATCCTAAAGAATCGCATTTAAGAGCGGTAAAACGAATTATACGATATCTTAACAATACTAAAGATTTTGGTCTTTTCTATCCAAAAGAGTGTCCATTTGAGTTAGTATCATTCAGTGATGCTGATTTTGGAGGATCTCGAATAGATAGAAAAAGTACAAGTGGTACGTGCCATTTCATTGGAAAATCACTTGTATCTTGGTTTAGTAAGAAATAAAATTGTGTCTTGCTATCAACCTGTGAAGCAGAGTATATATCAGCTGCTTTAGCTTGTGCTCAAGTTATTTACATGCAACAAACACTTAAGGATTTTAATATAAATTTAACAAACTCTACAATATATTGTGATAATACAAGTACAATAAATTTATCTAAAAATCCAGTTAATCACTCTCGTACAAAACATATAGATATTCGTCACCACTTTCTACGTGACAATATCGAAAAAGGAATCATAAACTTAGAACATATTTCTACCGAAAATCAAATTGCCGATATATTTACTAAACCACTTTTAGAAAACTCCTTTATAAAATTACGACGAGAATTAGGGATATTGTCTCTTAAAGATATCATATAAAGAAAATTAAAAGAGAAATCTACACAATTTTTTTTACCGAACATTATATAGGAATTTCAATTTATTAACACATATAAAAGTTATTTACCATACATTCTTAACTAACTTATATTAACCATTAAATCAATAAGTGGTTGAAAAGCATTTAAACATTATAACCAATATATATTTAGAAAAATTCCTACTATAAATATATTCCTAAACAAAACTCTTTTCAACAAGTCATTCCACAAGAATTACAATAAAAAAAATGTCTTACGATAGCTCAGACTCTCATATCAATATTATCTCCTCAGTTGAAAACACTCCTGCTTCACCTAAACTACCAACGCTAACACCAACACATGAACCGGTGTACAAGTGGGAAAACTATCGCACTGGTTACACACCAGAATCGAAAAAGACAAAACGAAGTCTTTTTACCTCCCCTGACACAAAAAGAAAGATTGACGAAATTCATCATTTTCAACAGCAACAAATTAATCTTCAAAGACAATTATATTTTGAACAGAAAGTCACAGCACGACGGCTAAGTTTTCTGGAGAAAATTGGTTTACATTTTTGTAGTTCAAAGAAAAATGAAGTGAGTGAACCCTTACCTCGACCAAGTAATGTGTTCGATCCATCTTCATCCTACCATACACCAGCTGATCCCTTGAATCCTTGGATTTCTCCAAAAACTCCTCAGTATACTCCAAATTCATGGGATATAAATTATGGGAAGAACGAAGGAAAAACTCCAAGTCCATCCCCGAAGAAATAGTCAATTCTAATATTTTCTTCAATGTTACATCTATATAATTGTAATTTGCTTTTTTATATATATAAATTATTTTCTTTTATATCAGGAGAAATAACAAAAAATAATTGTCAGTCTACTGAATCCCATTGTTTAGTCGACTGAACTACAAACAGATAACATAATATACACAGCTCAGTCGACTGAAATCATCTGTACAGTCGACTGAATATTCAACAGAAAAATTCAGCTATAAATTCAGTCGACTAAAAATACTGTTCAGTCGACTGAATCTACCACAGAAATATTTCGTACTATATTTCAGTCGACTGAACGCCAATTTCCAGAAAGCTTTCTCTTTTTAACCACCAGTTTTTACCTATCCATTCACTTTTTATCTTCAACTACATCTTCTTCCCAAATTAGTTTCGAAACCCTAGCTCTCAAATTGCTCAACTCTCACTCAAATTACAAACAAATGCCTCCAAAAAGATCTAGAGCTTCCTCTTCTTCATCCTCCGAGCCAATTGACGCTCAAATAGCACAATGGCTTTACGATGGAGTAGCCGTCACTAGATGGAATAAGATGAAGAATTCCCATATCTTCGAGCATTCTTTTGTTGATTTTCAAAGTCTTCAAGCTTACAACTTACAAGCATTAACAGATCAAGTAGGTCTAACTTCTCTCTTGTATTTGAAAAGGAACGACCATGCAATAAATCATGTCATGGTAAAACTATTTTATGCTAATCTTAATCTTGGACACCAAACTCCAAGAAATCCAAATGATAGTGTTTGGAGTTTGGTATGTGGAAAGAAAGTTTGGTTCTCCCTCAATCGCATTTCACACATTTTAGGTTCTCCAAACTTTGGGAGCAAGCTTGAAGAAATAGACTTTAATCCTCGTATTCGCGACAACATCAATCATCAATTTTTGGATGATGACATCAACATCGCGGATATTATATCCACTTCTCTGCGTCCTAGAGCTAGAGTTCTCCACAAAGCTCTTATGAGAACAATCACCCCAAGAACGGGTTCATATGAACTTGTATACCCTAACAACTATCGCGCACTCTACGCAATTTGGGGTAATTATCAAGTTAATTGGGTTCAATTGATTCTTGATGAATCCCTAACATTCAATAATGGCAAAATGAGGACAATCTATTTTGGTGAGTATATCATGCGATTACTTCTCAATGTTGACACGCCATTAGCTGAGTCCGAGAATACAATGGTGCACCAAATAAACAATCGGACCATAAGCCTAATGCAACTTCCGGCAAGACCACCTCGAATCATTTCTCGTGCCGAATGGGAAGCTAGGAATCAAGGACCTCAACAACCTCCACAAGTTCCACATGAAGAACCATCAGATCAAGAAGAAGAAATTCGTGTCATTGACCCTGGTTATAGTACCAATCAATCTTTGGGTATTTTATCAAGGAATCAACAAATTCTTGATAATCGCCTCAAGAAGGTGGATCACAAGCTTGATAAAATTAAAGGATTCTTCAACATGGGATGCAATCTCATGTTCAAGCACTACTACCGCTTCGACATCTCATGGAAAACGTTCGGCACCTACTTTTACATGGATGACATTCGAAGAACATACAAGTAGCGGCACAAGCGGAGCTAGTTGTAGTCAAGGAGGAAGAGCCTATAGACAACCAACAGGAGGACCGGTCATTCGAGAACCTAGAGAGAGAGAAGGTTCTTACGATTGGGATAAAGATGAGTAATTATTAACGGTTTATTGTTCTATGATGTTAAAACCTTGTAACAGTTCTACTTATGCAACTTTGTTTTATTTGACTATTCTATTCTCTGATAATCTTAGAATTCTATTGCTAAGTTGTTGTGTTTATATATCTATGATTATTACTTCCTTTTTGTCGATGACAAAGGGGGAGAAATCTATGTAGCTAACTTTGTTTTGTAGGAAAGATAAGTGCATACATTCAGGGGGAGAAGATTAGTAAATACATCTCTATAACACATTAGTGTTGTCATCAATCAAAAAGGGGGAGAATGTTGATACACGAAGATTTTGATCAATGACAATATACTTCAACAAAAAGGAAGAGATATATGCAAAATCAGAGGAAGATCGATGAAGACCAAAGTATAAACATGAGTATGATTTTTATAGGTCTAAAGTCTAGATTATTTGTTAAAATCTATCCTCAAGAGATTTGCACGAACATTAAAACACATCCGTAAAACTACATTTTTGTGTCCACATTCACTGTGCAGATTTTTATAGTTCAGTCAACTGAACAGGCATGGCCAGTCGACTGAAACTGGCACAGAATTACAAATATGCACAGTTTCAGTCGACTGAATTTCCTGTACAGTCGACTGAATACATTACTGAAAATTTCTCTGTATATTTTCAGTCGACTGAATTTCCTGTTCAGTCGGCTGAATCTGTAACTGCGAATTTTCTATGAATAGACACCTTCTTCCTCCCAAGAGTTGCAACCATTCTCCAATGGAAACAGAAGCATCTCTTCCCTGCATCTCTAGCAAACAAATGCAACTCTTCTACAAGTATAAATACATGCTTTTAACATTTGCAAATTACCAATACTACTTGCTTTAATCTCTCTATTTTACTTGAACATACTTTCAGATTATTTTAAGTTTTCAAAAGCAAACCAATTGCTTGAATCTCTGTTTTAACTATAACATCTTTTGATTCATAACAATTCATATTTCCTAAATCTTCACAAACACTTTGCATACTCTCGAGGATAAGATTATAGGAAAGTTGTACTAAAATTGACTCATTAGTGTTATCAAGAACACAACAAGTCAGAAATACTTTTTGTATCCAAGTTGAAGTCCTCTTCGGTAGTTGAGGCAAGAAATCCCATTCGGTTGTTCGGGTAAGTTGTAAACCTATTCCTCCGGGTTAAGTGAGGGTTGTTGGTTAGTTGAATTCCTAAGACGAGCTTAGGGACTGGACGTAGGACAAGAGGTCCGAACCAGTATAAAGTCTTGGTGTCTACTTTACTTACTACTTATTACTATCTACCTAGAGCATTTTACTATTCCATATTATACGATCCTACCGCATAGACTCTTTCAGTTTAAGTAATTGAATCCTGAATTTAAAATGAATGAAAACGATTTCAAAAGTTGATTTAAATTCTATTTAAATTAGAATGGAGTTAGTGATTTTTTAAATTTGATTTAAAAGTGAATAAATAGAAATTAGAAATTACTTGTTTTAATTAATGTGTAAAAATAGTCATTTTTGGCACTGCCTTGGATTTCATCGAAACTAGTTTCAATGGATCCGTAATAGTGAATTATTATATGATATCGAATTTCGTGGCGATTGGACTTACCGTTTAGTCGTGCGAGTTCGAAATGCGTAGGAAATTAATTAAAGGAATTTAATTAAAATAATTTGTTTTTGAAAAGCTATCTTCTGAATATGATGGAATTGGCTTCCGATATATATTCCATTGTGTTGGAAAAGAGGTATGATATATAGAACGCGAGGCGGCATGCTTCTTATGGAGTTCAGAATTTTCACAGATGAAGAGTGTCGAGTTTATTTCCTATAAATAGACCTCAACTTCTTCCATTTTGCAAAACCAACCCTAAAAGATATTTCAGCTGCCATTAAACTCCCTCATCTAATGGCTGACGTTGATCGGAGCCTCTAGAGGTGAAACTAGCCAACGACTTCAACTAGGGACAGTACGTCGATATGAAACTAATGTACGGTCGGATCGTTGAACGGAGAGCCGAGGCGGCCGAAATCGACCCGAGTTTATCTGTAGGTCATAGGTTCGTTGACGTTAACCGTGCACGCGCGCTTAGTGGCCCGGGCTTAGTTCGAAGCGGTAGAGGTTGTGCGCGACGTGGGGGGTCGGCGGTGGTCTCGGTGGTGCAGTGGTGGCGCACGATGAAGTTCTAAATATACACACACACGCACACGAGGTTCGGACGCGCAGGCGGAGGGGGGGTCAAGCGAGGTGGCGCGCGAGGTACGGCCGTCAGGCGCGGTGGCTCGGCGGTGGAGGTTCGGACGTTGGCGAACGATCGATGTGAGAAAGAAAAAAAGAAAATTGAAACGTGCGAGCCTGGGTATCTTGGAGGAGGGAAAATGTAAAGGAGAAGGTTAAGAAAAGTTTAAATTTATATTTATTAAGTTAATTTTAGTTTTAATTATAATCAAATGCTCATGAATTCATAACTTGTTCATACGAGGTCTGTTTCAAACGCGACAAGTTGCGTTGCATTCGTATCAATGAGAATACGCTATGGAGTTGGAACAGACGAATTTGGAGCTCGGTTGGAATTTTGAGTTGAATTGAACAATCGTTCAATTTTAATTCAATCCGAAGCTCTTAGGCGACTTCTGGCATTTTTATGAGTTAACTCACCTCTCTAGCCTGCTTATATTTTTATATAAGTGGGAATAAATTTATTTATGATGATTGTTGCTTGTTTGGATGATATACTATATATATATATATATAAGTTGGTTTGGATATATTTCTGCTTATTGGAGCGGATGAGACTCTATTACATTCCCGTGTATGAGCGGATGACCCTCTGTATAAGAACCCCGCCTCGAAGTGGTTGATTTATATTTTATGACTATATGTTGTACGTGATACAAGGGGATATGTTGGAGGGATATAATAGGATTCCTCACCGCTGTTGAATTATTTTTCATATATATGCTGATATATGATATTTTGGATGTCATGTTGTTGTCTTTGATGTGATTTGACTTATTTTGTGCAATGGTGGCACTGGGCCTTATTTTTGATATTTTGAAACATTGAAATGATGATTTTGATTTGAAAGGATTTGGAAGTGATTTTGGAAGTATATATGTTTTAATAATTGTTGATTTATTGAAAGGAATGAATTTGTTTTTAAAAGAAATAAAAGTTAAGATTTTTGATGTTATTAAAATATAGTTTTGAGAAATACTTTGATTTAGGATTTTTGAATAAGTTTATATAAATGATTTATAGTAGTAATATTTTATAAATAATGAAATAGATTTATAATCGGAATTTATAAATTTATAGTAAAAGGATTTGAAGTTGTTTTGTAAATGCATTTATGAATGGATTTATAAATAAATTTTGTAACGATCATGGATTTTCGCGCTCGAAAATCAACATCCATACTTTACATCGTACTCGAATGCCGTAGATTCGACCGTTCAAATCCGAGTCGCCGGAGCTTATAACAACATTAATTAAATAACACAGCGGAATAAATGAATAATACATTGATATACAATATCTGATACAACAGAGTGATACAATGAATATCAATATACATCAGAGATATGATATAACAAATAGCAGCGGAAAAGAAAACGATAACATCAGCAGCGGATAATCTCCATCTTCATAACGTCCATCCATAAATAGCTCGAACTCCCAATAACGATGCACCAAGATGAGCAAGACTGGTGTGATCCAAAGACTGAACTAGCTCCAGATAATCTACTAATCATGACTATCTGAAAAACCCAACTCTAGACTGCTCGTGTAGAAAAATTTTGAGCATCTAGAGTTTAGGAAAGAAACAATAAACTCCAGATCAGTCATGGGACTGGTGTGAGCAACAAAAACAGTTTACCTTAAAAACAAATAGTAGAGAATTTTTAAAGTCAATTCGCAATGCTTTTGGAAAATGAAACTACCATAAGACCTCCCGCCACACACACAATGCAAACGCAGAATTGGAGGAGATTTCTTCTTATGATAGTCAAAGATGCTTACTACGCAAAATCAAATCATTTTTGATATTATTATTAGTGCATAGTGTAGAAAACATTTCGAAAGTAGAATATAAATCTTAGCCAGCATAGGTACCATTATATTATGCCTACTATAGGTACCATATTAGATGGCAGGTTCTACAACTAATACCGTACAAAGTTCGTATTGGAAGATGGATTTCCAACAAATGGTCAGGCTAAGGAACTTCCTATGCCACGAAAGAACGCCTCTGGAATGACGTCCCGAGAACCTAACCGGATCTCTGCCAACACAAGGCCGGGTTACCTCTGCAAAAATAGGTAACTACTGACACGCGTATGCCATCCCCCGATCGTAACCGATCTTCCCGAGGATCCTCGATTCCAACAACCACATAATAAGTAGTATCAACATAGGTTAAATATCTGGGCTCCATACCATGATACCACCTCTATCCAGAAAGAATGACATACACTAAGGGGCGCTACTCCCTAGAACCTTGCTGCATCCTTCCTGTTTTGACCATTTCCGGGGTGCGAGGCTCGACGAAGTCTCGTCCACAAAGCTACGCTTTGGCACAAAGCCATGCTTCAGGTCAAATAAATGATCAAAGAAATGATCACAAAGATATAAGATCAAACAAATGATCATATCGCAAATGATCAAACAATGATCATTACACAGCAACACTCAGCATGTCACATTACCAAATTGGGATATATCGCTGATAAATTTCAACTACATAACCTCTGAGCTCGTACGTCTCAGAGAAGGGTGTTAAGCTAAGAGAATAAATTCTCCGCCACCAAACAGAAATGTATTTGAAAGAAATCGGCTTTATATCACAAAGTGTAATGTCAGACATGTAACCATACAAGTCTGTTCCGGGTTCGAATAGAACCGAAGGCACTTCTTACGAAGCCCTTGCAAATCCGGGTATTCACAATCCCGATCGGACTTCCCATCACTTAGGGGATCTCTATACCGGGAGCTACCCAGTGCAGAAACAATCGACGAGTTATCTTTACGTTCTCGTGAATATCCGGTCTTCAACACCGATCTTCAAATGCAATCCATATACGATGTATCACTATTCGGAATGGGTTATATGACACAAAGGTCTTTTCCCGGCTAACCCGAATAGTGAGCGTAATATTCAAAAACATATGGATATTGGGATTTCAATTAAGTCACAATTTAAACCCAAACTTTCTTTTCAAATGGTTTAACAAATTACCATTTTAATCTTTTTAAACAAAAAGATTCAATTCACAAAATTCACTTAATTTCACAAAGATTCATTCACAGATTTTCCAAATCGATTTCCATTTCAATTTAATTAATTCGTTAAATCTTTAAATCAGAGATTTAACTTATAGCTTTCAAAACAATTTCATTTCGAATGGTTTAAATGAAACATCATTTTAAATCTGTTAAAAACAAACAGATTTAATTCATAGCTTTCAAAAAGAATTAATTCATAACTTTGAAAACCATTTTTCAATTCAATCTTGAAATTCCTTAAATTAAACTGGAATTTCTTTTCTTATCTGAAAGCTTTTATCATTTGAAAACAAACAGTTTTCATTTTGGAAATCTGATTCATTTATACGAGTTAAAGTTCTTGGATTAAAACCAAATTCTCAAAATTTTACTTTTAAAATGGTTCGAATTCATACAAACACATTTATATCATCTTTAATCCCTAGTTTCAAATCATAGGATTCAATTTTAAACTTGAATTAAAATTTAAATCAAATTATTTAAATTTCAAAACTTAATCAAGTTATTCAAAATAACTTTTGTCTTTGAAATTCCATTTCAAAAGCTTTTCACTTTAAACCCAAATTTTCCAATTTCAAATTCAATTGAAATTAAAATTTCAATTTCAAAAACATCAAATTTAAATTATCTGTGACTTAACCGATTTCCACGTGAAATCCATATTGTGTGTGTAAAGGTGTGGTCCAGGGGTTTAATACAGAAGTGCAACATAATGAATCGTCACAGATCAAAATACAGGATATAGTTGATAAGCGATATAAACTATAACGCTTATCGTTCATCCACAGATCACAGATATACAAAAAATCACAGATTACATCACAGATAATTTATCACAGATCACAATACAAATCAGAATATATATCAGGGATATCAAACAATTCACATTCAATAGAATCCAAGCATTCATAAGTAAGATCAATTTAATTATCTGGTAAATTCAAATCAGATTTATTACTTATGAATAAACCACAAATCTTGGTTAATTAATCATTTATTACTTAAGCCTTAATTAATTAATTATCCTCCAATTAATTAGCTTAATTTATAAATCATATTAATTAATTAACCTTAAACCAATTACATAATCAATTAACCCCTTAATTGCTTTCATTAAGTAATTAACAATTACAATTGATTTTCTTGATAAATAAATCTGATTAATTATCAAATTTAAATCACATTTATTTAATTACTTAATAATTTCTAGTTAATTTCCTTTATTAACTTAATAATTGAGAATTCTTGATTACTTAATTAATCATCCATAGCATTAATTAATTGAATTAATTAATTATCCATTTTTAATTATCCTAACAATTTAGTGAATCATTAAATTCATATAAATGATTTAATTATCATACAAATCTTTAATTACTTAATTCATTTCAAGTATAATTTAGTTAACCCTTCTTAATTACTTCTTTTAAAAACAGTTAAACAAAAATGATCACTTAAAATTGTTTAAGTGATATAACTTCAATTCGTTTATTTTGAAGTTTGCAAACAGTTTCGCCAAACATCAACAAACTCGAGAATACCCCCATATTTACTCGAGCAGTAACTCGAGTTTCCCTCCAACTTTCCCGAGTTGTTTTCTTCCCTCACGTACGTCCTTCTTCTTTTATTCCTTTAAACTTAGTAAAATTTTAAAACTTTAAAACTACAGCCTATCTCCTACGAATTCACGAGTACGAACTCGAGTCGAAACCCCAAAACCCCGAGCCTAACTTCGAGTCGACCACCACGACAAAACCCACTGATACACGAGCCTTCTCATGCACATGCACCATCGCCGGAGCTATCTCCGATCAACACCGACATCACCAGCAAGTCACCAACCACCCTCACATCCCACCACGATCATCCAAACCACCTAGTCAACTCGAAAACGAAATCGAGCTCGCCAAACCAAACCTGGAACACTCGACAACGACCCCACCTCAAAACCTGGCAACGCCATGTTCACGCAGCTCCGACCACCGGACATCACAAAACTTTGGCCATCACTTCGTCATCAACCCTACCACCATCTCCCAAAGGCGCGAGTAACTCGATGCTCGTAAGAAGTCGCGGTGGCCAAATTCTCGACCACCCAAAAAATTAGGTTTACGAAAAAGAAAACGTCGCCGCCTCATCCACGATGAACTTCATGTGATCACACTATTTTTCCAAGCTTCACTGATCTCTCCTTTACCTTCACTCGAAACCTCGAGGTCCCTCAACGACGAGATCACTCGAATTCATCAAAAACCCAAATATTGTTCCACTTTGATTTTCTCGTTCCCTAGTTCATTAAAAATCATGATTTTCCTTTCAAAAATCATCATCTTCGATGACGTTTAAGATTGTCTACCTGAAACTAAGATTTATGATGTTTGAAATTTTGACATAATTTAAGTGATGTCTGTATTTTCAAATTTTCAAGAGAAACTTCCTTTGTTTTACTTAAATCTATTTTTAATATTTGAACCATATTAAAACTAACAACTTTTATTTAAGGTCTGAAGTTTAACAATAATCAGAAGAGAGGGAATTTAATTTCAAAACATGTTTGGAAACCTGTTATGTTCAAACTGAGAACATGTCTGTTCTCTGACAGGCATAGTTCACTCATGCTCATATACATACCTATCTGTATGCATACAATATTTCATCACTTTTACTTTATCATGATTATTAAAACAACCAGCTAAATCCAGATTCAAAAGTTTACTCACAAATATCAAGAAAACAAAACAGGCTAAGCTTAAAAAAAGATAGGAGTTGCTCACTTGGTTTTGTTGAAGCAGAGAAGAACAGAGAACTCTGTTGATTTGAAACTGCAAGTTTGATTTTCTTTAAACTTGAATGACATTTGAACTTGTAAATGGTGATGTTTTTTTTTCCTTTTGGTTTTGCTATTTGCTTTCACAGTTTTCTTTCAGGCTTGCTAAGTTTGGATTGAACGAAATGAAATGAAGTAGATGTATATAAAGAGAAATAGTGTTGTACAGGGTGTAATCTAGTATAGACTTACTTCTTTTGTTGACTAAAACTATTATTTTATAAACTGAAATGAAGTTTACATTTCAGCTGAGATGTTTTGTATTAAATGCATGAGTCCTTTTGTTTACAACTTACTATTTGTTACATACTACTTTACTCGGCTGATAGAAAATATGTTATGTACTTAGGATATTTGCATTTATTAAGCAAGGTGGCTGCAGCTTTGTTTTGTTATTTTTCTTTTTACTTTACTTTGTTCTTTAGTGTACTTATGTATTTTCTTATTCACTTACTCCCCATTTTCCTGGGTATGCTTTTAAAACTATAAACTTCATTTGCTTTGCCTTTAAAAATTTTAGTTCTGTGATGCTTTTAACTTGTTTTAGATAACTCAGGTTTTAAGAATGCAGATGCTTTTGATTTCCAGATTGCACTTGAAAAATAGGGCTTTGATTTTTTATCTTCTTTGGTTTTTAGTTATGTTATAAATTTTTGACTTATGTAATTATACTTATGTTTTAACCATACTATTCTATTTGTATCTATTTTGTTTTAATGATCCACTTTAGTTTGTACATATATATTCTTTTCAAAATATAGATGAATTTCTATGTTGTTAAAATCTTAGTTAACGTGTTTATTCTCTATTTTACAAACAAAAAAATTTATCTTGTATACATTTCTATTTCAATCTCTAACTCAAATATTTAAAATTTTGTATGTTTATATATATATATATATATATATATATTTCTCATTTATTTTATAAGTGCATTTATTTATATCATTTTATAAACTCAAACCATTATTAACCATCAATTCTAATTATTATTATTATTTATTATTAAACCATTTATTTACAATTTAAAATTCAAGTCAAATATATATCTATATATATATTTATTATTTTCAAATTCACTCATATATGCTCAAATACATACATATTCACATATATACAATATTTACAATATTATTAAATTTAAATGATTTATATCAAAATATATTTGGATAACGAGGAAACTCGCAATCAATTATTATTAATTTTACAATTTTTATTCAAAAATTTATTTAATTATAAATTTAAATTAAATTAAAATCCAGGGTCGTTACAAATTTGATTTATAAAGAAATGGATTTATAAATGGATTCTTATAGTAAAATTAGTTTCTATAAAAGAATGATTTATAAATAGAATTTTTTTAAATAAATTAATTTTAATAAATGGAAGTTTTATAAAAGCAAAAGGAGATATATAATAATAGTTTTGTAAATATGCAAAATTATAGAATACAATAGCCTATGATTTTTGTTTGATGATAATAAACATATATATATTCTTTTAAATCTATTTGTTATTGTACTATTTTATTTTTCAACATAATTAAAAAAATATTTGTTCAATAAAATAAATAGCTCGGAAATCATATTTAAATAAATATTTTATTCAAACAGATATTTTATTACAAATTCAAATAGTACAAATTTGAGCTCTCACTACATTTACACATTTTCAATTATAATACAATTTCAATTACGACACATTTTTTCACTATACAATTTTTACATACATGTTTCACCTCACTACATAATTGACTCATCACTCGTATTTTATCTTCAACTCTACTCCAGCCTCTATCCAGCATTTGAACTATCTGCAAAATAAACACCGACGCGGTAAAATTGAAAAAGAAATATTTTGCAGTACAAAATGAAGTGTGTGTTTAAAAATATAATTTGCCTCAGTTATTTGGGTTGTTCGTCATCATTTCTTTTAATTCACCTTACACGAACAACTTGTGACATGCACAGTGTATCACTATACATGTCATAGGGTTGTGCACACCGAAATACACTTGCTTGTTTAAAATTGCAGGGACAGGTGAGCAGAAGGTCAAGCCCAAGCCTAGACTAGATTCAACTCAAGTGCAATGCAAAACCAACATGTGCAACTTTACAACCAGATCAGACAAGACCAGATTCATGAAATGACTCGAACAAAACAAAACACAAAGTGAACCAGACATTTAGGCATTGGAGCAATGGAACAATGCATCAAAGCTATATTTAGTCATGAACATGGATATGCATGCATTCAGACAGGTACACATGAAAACAATGCATAAGCAGTGGTGAACACAAAGACAGGCAACCAGACTTCAAACCAGAATACAATAACAAGGCAGCGGTCTTTCAACCAGACTGCAAATGTACAAAGGAAAGAAAAAGACAACATCAATGCAGACCAGCTCTATATGCAACCAGTGTTGACATGAATGCTCACAACAACAAAAAGCACCAGACATGTACAAATGGAGCTAGATCAAAATACAACTAGACTTAAAACAACACACACCAGACCTAACTTCAAGTGAAACAAGACTCCATAGAATTATGACCAGACCAGATTTAATTGGAACTGGACATGGAACTCGAAGCAATTGGCAATTTAACTCCAAGAAATCCAAGTTTTATTAACCCAGATCAATAAAATGAAAACTCCAGACTGCAATAACGAAAACAAGATTAGATTCAATAACAAGTCCAAATGGAACCAGACTTCAAATGACTCAAACATGATTCAGACATGAACACAAGGGGT
Source organism: Allium fistulosum (assembly GCA_030737815.1). Taxonomy (NCBI): domain Eukaryota; kingdom Viridiplantae; phylum Streptophyta; class Magnoliopsida; order Asparagales; family Amaryllidaceae; genus Allium; species Allium fistulosum. The sequence goes on from CM060904.1 coordinate 700,591,463, forward strand.
GCAACCAGACCAAATTATAGGGCTTTCATCCCTATAAATACACCCAATTCATCATCGGCAGAGCATCAAGTCGAGCATAATTATAAATCGAAAAGGAGAAATTCACATACTAGTTTAAAGCAACATCCATTCGAACTCGACAATGAAGCGACCATGAGGAATCAAAGCACTGCAAATCGATTGACGAAGCAATACAAAGCAAAATCATCACTTCAATCGATATATTTGAATCAGTGTCTTCAGTACAAATAAAACCCTAATTCCGGATCGAAAAGAAAATGAGGCTGCAGCAAAATAAAGAAAATGGGAACTTGTTTATGTCGTCTAAATTGGGCCATATTGTTTGGAAAAGCATTTATCCTTTTTTTTGGGTCGAATAGTTATTATGTATTAGGGTTTTATTTTATTTATTAGCACTCTTGTTTTGTTTTTTAATTTGTAGTTAAATCAAACTCTAGATTAACTAGGTTACGAACTATGGTTTTGTAGTTCAAGAATTCGCAACTCAGTGGCTGAGTTGTGGCAGGGTTTTGAGCTTAGACTTAGGTTAATCGAGTTAGCGGGTATCATGAGTTTACGTGTGTTTGTAAGCGTTTGATTACTTAATTTCTAGTAGAAACATTGGAGGCAACACGTAGGCAGGTTTTGCCGAAGCTGGGTAAATCTGTATGTGATCTCTACTGCATTACTTTCTGTTTTTATTTTTATTTCTATATTAATTTTTAGTAGACCATATTCACCCCCCCCCCTCTAAGGTGAAAACGATTCTACAAGTGGTATCAGAGCTAGGAACAAAAACCATTTTCTATTTTAAAAAAATTGATTTTTTAAAATGGCTTCTTTTAATAATGCTTTTGTTGAGGGTCAGTCCATAGCTAGACCACCCATGTTCAATGGTGAATATGCATATTGGAAAACTAGAATGAAATTTTTTCTGAAACCATAGATGCATGGAATATTGTTGAAATGGGTTATAACACACCAACAATAATGATAGATAATTAAGAAGTTGAAAAACCTATGTATCAATGGACAGATCTTGAAAATAAACTGCAAAATGCTAATGCTAAAGCTATGAATTATATTATTTGTTCATTAGATCAAATTGAATTTAATCGTGTCTCACATTGTCTAACTGCGTAGGAAATCTGGCACACGCTTGAAGTGACTCATGAAGGAACCTCCCAAGTTAAAAAATCTCGCCTTTCCATGCTTAGTAGCAAGTACGAGAACTTCACAATGGTAAAGGATGAAAGTGTTAAAGAAATGTATGGAAGACTTTCTAATATTGTATACAAATCAAAATCCCTAGGAAGACCGTACACAGAACTGGAAATAGTCCGAAAGATCCTTAGAATTCTTCCACGAAATTTTGAAGCAAAAATGACTGCCATTCAAGAATCAAAGGTTCTGAAACAAGTTAAAGTTGAAGAACTCATCGGAAACCTCACCACTTATGAGCTAGAAATCAAATTCAAGGAAGAGTGTGAAGGATGAGATACACGAAAGAAATCAATAGCTCTCAAAGGAACAATGGAAAGTGAAAATGATGATTGTGATGATGAAGGAGCAGCTGAACTGGCACTGATAATAAAGAGATTCAAAAGGTGGAACCGCAAAAATGGAAATCCAGCCCTAAATCAACAACTAAAAAGTAGAATCGTCAAAGTTCTAGATAGCTCAGAAAAGCAGGAGGAAATTTGTCACAAGTGCAATAAACCTGGTCATATCAAGCCAAATTGTCCTCAAAATCAAGTCAGCAAAGGAAAGAAAACAAAAAGGATAAGTTTTGCAGCAACTTGGGATGAAAGTGATATAAGCACTGACAATGAGAGTGAAAGAGCAAATCAGTGTCTTTTAGGAGAAACAAGTGATAGCGATGATGATGAGCCCAGCGAGGTATCAAAACCTACTCACTCATAATTACTTATATATTTTCATGAAGTAAATGGCTGTGTTGAAAGACTTAGGGAGAAGTACGCTAAAATTGAATCACAAAAAGATGGTTTGATTGAACTAAATAAGCAGCTTGTTCAAATGGTTCAAAGCTATAGAAATAAGAACCCTAAGTGTGATAAGTGTCAATCATTAGAAAAGGAAATATAAAAAATCAGAAACTAAAGTTAAATCGCTTGAAAATGAAATTATGATTTTAAAAGAAAGTGAAAATACTAGGAGAGAAAATTCTATTAAAAAGTGAACTTTGTTATTGAATGAAAATGAATCTCTCAAAACACAAGTCCAACGATTGTCTACAACTTTAGGAAAATTCTACAAAGGAGAAAGATCACTAAATATGCTATTAGGGAAACAAACTGTTGATACTATTAGACAAGGACTTGGGTATACTCAATCTGAAAAAGGTAGAAGTGAAACTAATCATGTCAACTACAAGTGCACGATTTGTAGAAAAACTGAACACAATCAAAACAATTGCTGGTATAGACCCAAACATACGAAAACCATACCAATTTGGGTTCCTAAAGGCACGAATGTAAAATCCCTTAGAATTAAACAAATCTGGGTGCCAAAAGGAACTAACATAGACTGTCTTGGTTCTACGCAAACTTGTTTTTCAAAATTCTTTGTCACTAACAATCATGAACCTATAAAAACAAATATGTCACAAAAATCTTTTCTTGTGTAGGTGTGTTGGCAGGCTAAGGCATAGTAAGAGTGGTACCTGGATTCTGGCTATTCCAGGCACATGACGGGCGAAAAATCAAAGTTCCTTAGCCTAGAGAAGTACAAAGGTGGCAGAGTCACAATGGGCAACAACGATGTATTATATGTTGAAAATCTGCACCATAATCTAATTTCAATCAGCCAGTAAGAGGAAAGGTGATCAACTAGGAAAATTTGAGCCAAAAGCTGACGAAGGCATGTTCATAGGATACTCTTCTAGAAGCAAAGCTTATAGAGTATATGACAAAAGGACGAGAACAATCGTGGAGTCAATCAATGTGAAATTTGATGAAGGCATTAATGATCAAAGCAAGGAAACAATCAAAAGCAATGTCGAAGAGGAGAAGGAAAAAGATGAAAGTGAAAATCCAAAAGAAACTGCAACCACGAAAGAAGTCCAAAGAAATCTAGGTCTAGAGAGATTGAAATTCAACACAGATCATCCTCCAGAATTGGTAATAGTCATGCAGAAAAATTTTGAAATGAGCTTGGTAGGAGAGTTGAAATTTTTTTAGGATTTCAAATAAAACAAAGCGAAAAAGGTACGTTCATCTCTCAAACAAAATATATCAGAGAGCTTGTCAACAAATTTGGATTGAAAGATACTAAACAAGCAAAAACTCCCATGAGCACAACAATTAAACTTGACAACTGTGCAGTTAAAGCGCTCGGTAGATTCAATGCGGCAAAGGTGCAAAAAGTCATAGCGGGGATAGAGCGAGGATATAGCAAGACATAGCGGATGACTCTAAAATAGCATATAAAACTCGTACTTAATGTTTTTACAAATATATAAATAGTAATGAAATAAAAAATTAACATTCAATTGAATTATAATTAATACATAAATAATTTTAAATAAAAACATGTGCAAATATACTGTAAATAAACGTAAAACTGTTATATAACATAATTGAATTTAGTAGAATATTAGAGTATTTTCATTTCTGAAAATATATTAAAAATTCAACTAAATAAATTAATTTCATAATTTTTATAATGTATAAATGTCATTTTTCAATTCATTTCTTTTAAGAAGATATAGCGGAAATAACAGAATATAGCGGGAATAACGGGATATAGCGGAAATAGCAGGGCTTAAAGCGGAAAGGCTATATTTGGGGCTATATGGAAAAATCATAGCAGTAGAAATTCGCTATGAGATATAGCAGGGTTATAGCGGGGTAATAGCGGGGCATTAACTACACAGCTTGACAAGGATAAAAAGGGTAAGGTAGTTGATCAAAAGAAATATCAAGGTATGACTGGATCACTTCTTTATCTTACTGCTTCTAGATCAGACATTATGTTTTCTATTTGTTTATGTGTACGGTTTCAATCAAATCCAAAAGAATCTCATCTAAAAATGGTAAAAAGGATTATAAGATATCTGTTGCACACCCCACGGTTTGGTTTATGGTATTCAACTAATGATAACTTTGAGTTAAAAGGGTATTCAGATGCAGACTATGTTGGAAGTCTAGTTGATAGAAAAAGTACTAGTGGAACATGTTTTATGTTAGGACATTCGTTAGTTGCATGGTCAAGTCAAAAACAGAATTGTATTGCATTATCTACCACTGAGGCACAGAGTATATTGCTCTAAGCAGTTGCTCTGCTCAAATCTTATGGATGATACAAACGTTGCAAGATAATGGTCTAAATTTTAAACGAGTTCCACTTATGTATGATAGCAAAAGTGTAATTGATCTCACAAGTAACCTTGTACATCATTCTCACAAAGCATATAGATATTAGACATCATTTCATTAGAGAACGTATTTCTAAAGAAAATATCTGCATAAACTTCATTTCAACTGATTCTCAATTGGCAGACATTTTTACAAAACCCCTTCTAGAAATTAGTTTTTTGTCGACTTCATCTCAGTTTAGGCATTTTAGAAATGTGATTTTATTTTTTAAATGATCTTAAATGCCTATATGTTAACTAATCTGACTCCTTATTGATTATCAAAAAGATAAATAATGACTGAAAAAAGTGATGAGTATTGATCTTGATCATACATTATGACTTAAGACAGTATATTTAGTAAATTTCTTTAAAAATTTAAACAAAATTTGTAATAACTTTGGTTAGTAAAAATTCCATGACCATCTCTATTCCTATCACATTTCTACGACAATCACTCATCAAAATCCAATATAGTATGTCAAAATGTGGTATTTAAACAGGAAATTATTCATTTTTTTTATTAATTAGTAATAAAATTATCCAAAAGTACTCGCTCTCATTTAAAAGTCCTCACGGTTATGCATGGGTGAACTACTTGGAATCTTTGATTATGTGCTTTCATGCTCATTTAAAAGTCCGCACGGTTATGCATGTATGGAACACATATCAAAATTGATTATTAAATAGGCGAGTTGATTCTAACCCCATTTAAAAGTCCTCAAGGTTATGCGTGGTTAGAAGAAACTTGGGATTCATTTTTAAAAAAAATTGGGAATACTACTAATCTCATTTAAAAGTCCTAACGGTTATGCATGGTTAGTAAGTATTTAAATTCCTGTCATAAATATACCACAAATGGACACGACTATATGGTTTTCTATGCCAACATCATCCATATCACTCTAAAGTGGAATATACGCCTAACATAGTATTTATGATTTTTGTTTGATTTTTCTTGAAAATTAATATTTATACTCGATTAGGTATTAATGTTGTATTAATGTCTATCACTTTATCACTCTTATCTAACATTGTTACTCCTTTGCTGATAACAAAAGGGGGAGAGAAGTTAAGATTTTGGCAAATAAGTCATGTTTTTTATTTTAATTGAACTAGGTTCATTGCATTTTTCTTATTGTTTTTATTTATTTATTTGCATATTCTCTTTTTTATTTTCATGCATATGTGAAGGGGGAGCTTTGTTGTAGGGGGGTACTCAAATAGGGGGAGCTAATAGAATTCATCAAGACCAAATACATTTAATAGAGTCAAAATCTTAATATATGTTTGTTATCATCAAAAGGGGGAGATTGTAGATTACAATAGCCTATGATTTTTATTTGATGATAATAAACATATATATATATATATTCCTTTAAATGTATTTGTTATTGTACTATTTTATTTTCCATATAATTAAATAAATATTTGTTGAATAAAATAAATAACTCGGAATTCATATTTAAACAAACATTTTATTCAAACAGATATTTTATTACAAAATAAAATAGTACAAATTTGAGCTCTCACTACATTTACACATTTTCAATTACAATACAATTTCAATTACAATACACTTCTATATGCCGAGCCGCAAATGCCGAATGGAAAATGCCGAGCCATGTCTCCAAACCGAACGAGGCAGTGTGTTGAGTGAAATGTGTAGGCCGAACGAGGTCCGATGCCGATCGAGTGGAGATGCCGAATGACATGCTTACGCCGAGCGAGGCCATGTGCCGAACGAGGCTGGAATGCTGAACAAGGCTGGAATGCCGAACGAGGCATGAATGCCAAACGAGGTTGGAATGCCAACCGAGGCTCGAATGCCGAGCAATGCTGAAATGTCGGTCGAGGCTTGGATGCCAAGTGGTGCTAGATGCCGGTCGAGCCTGGATGCCGAACGGTGCTGGTTGCCGGTCGAGCCAGTTGTGCCGATCGACCTAGTTGTGCTGAATGGCCCTTTATGCCGAACAAGCCTTCCACATCAGGTCTCTGTTCACCTGGTCAAGCCACTGGGTAACACAATGCATCAAAGCTACATTTAGTCATGAACATGGATATGCATGCATTCAGAAAGGTACACATGAAAACAATGCATAAGCAGTAGTGAACACAAAGACATGCAACCAGACTTCAAACCAGAACACAATAACAAGGCAGTAGTCTTTCAACCAAACTGCAAATGTACAAGGGCAAGAACAAGACAACATCAATGCAAACCATCTCTATATGCAACCAGTGTTGACATGAATGCTCACAACAACAAAAAGCACCAGACATGTACAAATGGAACCAGATCAAAATACAACCAGACTTAAAACAACACACACCAGACCTTACTTCAAGAGAAACAAGACTTTAGAGAATTATGACCTGACTAGACTTAATTGGAACTGGACATGGAACTCAAAGCAACTGGCAATTTAACTCGAAGCAATCCAAGTTTTATCAACCTAGATCAATAAAATCAAAACTCCAGACTGCAATAACAAAAACAAGACCAGATTCAATAACAAGTCCAAATGGAACCAGACTTCAATTGACTCAAATATGATTTAGACATGAACACAAGGGGTGCAACCAGACCAAATTAGTACATATGGATATGGAATTGCATTCAGGCATTCAAAGTACAGAGCCAAGTACAAAACAAACAAATTGAAGACATGAAAACAACACAGCAATGAGCATAGTGGAGACATTAATTTCAACATGTACAAAGTTTAGCACCACATATATACACACATACATATGTATGTATATACATGGTGACACACATACAAGTGCACATGACATGATCAAAGCATAGTATCTGTAGTAGTTCGAACAAAGTCAAGGAGTTTACATGTTTCACAATACAGCAAAAACAATAGCAATTCAAACAAAGTCAAGGAGCAGTTTCAAAAAGAAATGGTCAAATGAAAAACATTGTTAAAGTGTTTAAAAATCGAACATTATTTGTTGTAGTTTTAACAAAATCAAGTGAATTAAATCAGGAAGCCAAGATTATCTCTAATTCAAATGCCAACAAGTCAGCGAACGATGAATAGATCATAGGAGCAAAGAATGGAACCGACCCAAATCAATTCAAGCAAAATCAATCAATGAACAAGTCAGAGGTCTCACGAACATGCCATCAAAAATCAATGCAAGTGATAAAATCACGACAGATTCAAACCAAAATTATACGAACGAAATTATAAGGTTTTCATCCTAATAAATACACCCAATTCATCATCGGCAGAGCATCAAGTCGAGCATAATTATAAATCGAAAAGGAGCAAATCACATACCAATTCAAAGCAACATCCATTCAAACTCGACATTGAAGCGACCATGAGCAATCAAAGCACTGCAAATCGATTAACGAAGCAATATAAAGCAAAATCATCACTTCAATCGATAAATTTGAATCAGCATCTTCAATACAAATAAAACCCTAATTCATATCGAAAAGAAAACGAGGCGGTAGCAAAATAGAAAGAAAAGGGGAACTTGTTTATGTCGTTTAAATTGGGCCGCTCGTTTGGAAAAGCATTTATCCTTTTTTGGGCCAAATGGTTATTTTGTATTAGGGTTTTATTTTATTTATTAGCACTCTTGTTTTGTTATTTAATTTGTATGTAAATCAAACTCTAGATTGACTAGGTTACGAACTACGGTTTTGTAGTTCGAGAATTCACAACTCAGTGACTGAGTTGTGGCAGGGTTTTGAACTTAGAGTTAGGCTAATCGAGTTAGCAGGTATTGCGAGTTTACATGTGTTTGCAAGCGTCTGGTTACTTAATTTCTAGTAGAAACCTTGGGGGCAGCACGTAGGCATGTTTTGCCAAAGTGGGTAAATTTGTGTGTGATCTCTACTGCATTACTTTCTGTTTTTATTTTTATTTCCGCATTAAGTTTTAGTAGACCCTATTCACCCCCATCTCTAGGGTGAAAACGATCCTACAGAAATGGTTTATGTTAAGACTTAAATATGGATTTTTATTCAAAGGAATGTTTGAAAGAAATATTTTGATGGAGCAATGGTTTTAAAAGTGATTTATCTTTTTAAAAGGCATGTTTTAGGAAGTATTGGTTTTAAATGGAATTTAATAGTTGAAAAAATGTTTTAAAATGTGATAAGTGACAGAAACAAAGATTTTAACATTTATTGTTGTAATAGACGTTTTCAGAGAAATATGGAAGGCGTGGACCATAACATTGTTGTTATGGTAAACGATTTCCAAAAGAAATTTTTTTATATTGTATATGGGATATATATATATATATTAATTAATCGAATCCCTGTACTAATGTTTTGGGTTGTCGTAACGATGTTTTACGCAAGTTTTGACCCAATAATTATGTTTTGACCTTCTATCGTTAAATACACGAATCGGTTCTTATGATCGTACTAAAGCCTGGTGGAGTAGGAGCATTGCTTCCTATACTTAACACCCATCCGAAAGCGTATGAACTCTGAAGTTGTACGGTTATAGAAGTCTATTTGGAGTGTCTCCAAATGGTAGCGTTATTAATTATATTTATAACATTGGTATAAGTATATGAAAATATTTTCAAAATGTTGAAATGAAATGATTTGTGAATATGCCTATATTGTAGATATAAGTATATGGAAATGCTTTCCAATATAGAAAGATTTGAAATGGTTTTTGAAATATATCCTTTTAAAGGTAATCTAAAGTAGATATTTGGAGATTTATTTAAGTAACAAAAGATTTAATAGGCCTAGTGACTTCTTATGGTGCTGGATATTGGTTGTTGCTTTGATAGTTAAATAACCGACTATCAAATATTTTTCCTCTTTATCGTTGTTGAGTCGGAAAGACCGGAGTCGGATACATCCGAGAACAACTTCGGACCAACGTATATACGTTTGAATGTGTAGGTTTGGAAGAGATTGATATTTGGGATTTTCGTAGTGAAGGACTGCTTGTGGATCGTTTGGGGATAAACTGTTGGAACTGGGCCAGCCCACAACAGAAGAAATGGGTGAACTTCAATTTTTTTTTGCCATTTTGAATCTTTAACGGGTCTATGAAGTCTAAATTTATTTAGAACTTTTCTAAATTTGATTTAAATAAAATCATGTATTTTATTTAAATTTAAAAATAGTAGTTTGAGATTTGTTTAGTTTTGGTTTTGATTATATATTTGTGTGTGTATATATATGTATCATATACATATATATACATGTGCATGTGTAACATAGCAATCCGTGCAGGGTATAACATGCCTATATATAGATGTTGGGATTTGCATCGCAACGAACACATTAGCTAATTTTGTATGTATTGTGTGTTGTCAAATATATGAGTAAATATATAACAATGAATTTCATGTGATTATTTTGAAAAATTATATATGTCTATTTTATGTGTGCATAAAATTTACTTTTATCATTAAAATATTGTAGAAAATATTTATTTTATTATATGACAATATATTGAACCATAAATAAAAATGAATATATATTTATATATATTAAAAATTACTTTCATCTACAATTACCAGTTAGATAATATACTAGATATGGAATTCCAAAGATTTTATTATTTAATATACATATATACATAATATATTGAATAAAACAAAGGCGACAACAAAAAGTGCATACCCTTTCTCATGTCTGCTCCTGATGACCCACCCTTTCTCCTTCCATCAACTCAACTGCTCCTACATTACCTGTCTACTCAGCTGTTACCCTCCTTCCCTCCGTAGTTCATGTCGTACCTTCATCTGTACCATCGCCCCCTACTCCCTTTTTGGCAGTACCTTCTGGTTCCACCTCTGTCCCCTCTCACCCCATACCTAAAGTACCTTTGACTCCTGAAGCTCCTCCTCCGCCTTCAAACGCCTCACCCCACTCACCGTGCTCTCTTCCTCCCGCCACACCAGCCCTTGTTCCTCTTCTTCCTCCTCCAACCATCTCTCAATCCATCTCTCATCCTCCTCTTTCTTCCACTACTTCAATCTCAAAACAGTCTGGTATCCCCACCCCCTCTAGTTCGTGTGAACGGAAATGGACTTCTCTGTTTAAGCGAAAACCAAGAAATGCAGGCAAGTACATACCCGTTGACCTGACACCAGTGTATGATGAAGACGCAATGGTGCCTCCTACTGAAGTTTTAGAGGCAGGTGCGGCTATTTGGAGCGACACTATAGTTGGCTTCTTCCTTGACAAGCCATTATCGTATATAGCTGTAGTTCAGAAGTTAAAGCTCATATGGAAACTTAAAGGCTCTGTTTCAGTTAAATCAGATGGAACCGTCTTCTTATTCAAGTTCACTAGTAGTGAAGATAGGGAATCTATTCTGCAGAGTGATCCTATTATAATGAATAATAAACTATTCATAATTAAACCGTATGACGCAACTGTGAGTAATGTGAGGGGTTCAGTCTCCGCTGTGCCAGTTTGGGTACACCTTTACAACCTACCTATATTCGCATGGTCCCCACTAGGTATAAACTGGCTTTGTAGTCATTTGGGCAAGCTGTTATGTATGGATGAAATGACTGAGAAGCAAGATAGGCTGAGCTTTGCGAAGTGCTTGATAGAAGTAAGGCCGGAAAAAGAACTAGCTGAAGAATTTTTGGTGAAACTAGTAGAGGGAGGTCAACAAAAAATATATGTCCAGTATTTATGGAGGCCAGATGTTTGTGTGAAGTGCAAGAGGTTCGGACACAAAACGGTAGAGTGTGATAACTATGATGAAAGTCAGACAAAGTGTGATAAAGAAAATAGTAAAGATGATAGGGTGGAAAACAAAAAAGAAAGCACAGAGAAGGTTCAAGCTTATAAATATACCAGACCAATCAAGAAGCAAAGCATAAGGACATGGCAACGTGTTGCAAGAAAGAAAGTAGTTAAAGATGTCATTGAACAACGAGTGGAACAAGCACAAGACGTGAGAGAACAGATAGCTTTGGCAAAAGTCAACAAGGAAATAAGTGAAAGTGTGAATGACAGGGAGGAAGTAAGAAACGATAAAGAGATTGAGCAAAACAGTGATGAGTCTGTTGAACTCGGTGAGGAGGAAAGGAGAGTTGTCGAGCAAGTCAGTCAACCAGGAAAAACTAATATGATAAACGTAGGGATAATCAACCGGAAAGAAACAAACAGTGAAGATGTTGAACTAGTGGAAAATATTTTGACTTACAACAAATTTGATATTCTCAATAATCTGGATGCTGAGGAAAATTTAAGTAATGGAGATATAGAAAGTATAACAGTGGCTGAGAAGAGTGGAGAAAATGAAGCAAAAAATGATAATATCAAAGGAGTAATAAATACTGGGAATACGAAACTTGAAGAGCAAATAGCAAATAATAGCAAAGATACAGAGCAAGATAAAATGGAACATTCAGAACATACGATGGAAAAGATTGATAATATTCTTAATGAAAAATCATCTAATCTCGGTTTTATGGAAAGCAGAGTGAGCAATGAAAGTAAGCGTGATGAAGGAATGATATCAAGTGAAAAGAAGAGTAAAAAGTATAGGAAAAATAATTCTGTGCATGCATGCATGCACAACTATGCATCAACAACTCTGAAAAACCTCCAACCCATTACAGCTAGTGTTCTTGACCCATCCCCCCCTTTTGTCTACTCCAACATTAAACCTCCCACAGCTTACAAAATGCCACCGCCAATAACCTCTCCTCCCTCCTCTCCTTCACTTCCCATTATCCAAGGTCAGAATAAACCACCATCAAAAAATGGTAATAACAGCAGAGAAGCAACTCCACTTTCAGTTGATATCCCTAACTATTTAACCTCTTCGCAAGCTGTCACGAGGAGAATGAAAATTGAAATAATTAATGCCCGTGCTCTCCAATGATGACGAATCTTGGAGCATGGAACATACGAGGCGGACATCACGTCAACAAACTTAACCAATGTAAAGAGCTTATTGGTACACATAAGTTATCCATCATTGCTATGCTGGAGACTAAGCTAAATCGTGATTTAACGATCAGGGCTGCCAATTACATTAACCCTGACTGGAACTATGTACATAACCTGGATGAAGCTCCTTACAGTAGGATCTTGATTCTTTTCAATCCCCTTCATGTTCAAATATCTCCTCTCCTCTCCAATTCTCAAATGATGCATTGCCATGTTCAATCATTCACTGATAACACTTCCTTCTACGTTACCTTTGTGTATGCCTTCAATTCTAATGAGGCCAGAGCTGTGCTGTTTGATGTTATTCCAGCTCTTCGTCAAAACACTCATCCATGGTTAATTCTGGGTGACTTCAATTGTTGTTTTATGCTCACTGATAGAGTTGGTGGGAATCCCCTTTCTCTGAACGAAATCAAACCGCTTGCTACTACCCTCAATCTAGCAGAGTTAATTCCTGTGAAAACTGTTGGAATGCAGTATACATGGAGCAACAAAAGAAGGCAAGGTAGGAGGACTTTCTCTAGAATTGATCACACCTTTTCCAATCTGGCAGCTCTTATCAAATGGCCTCTCCTTTTCACCCAACTTCCACCTCCTCTTCTATCAGACCATTATCCTCAAATCATTCACCTTCGTGGAGCAAGCAAGAGAGAAAAAATCAAATTTTAAAATTTTTAACTCTTGGATCAAAGAACCAGATTTTAAAACTATTGTTTTAAATGCATGGAGTAAAGAAAAGCATGGTAATCCCCTTTTTATTTTGCAGGAGAAGATAAAAGAAGTTAAAGATAACCTGAAACAGTGGTCGTTCAAGACTTTTGGCAAGGGAGATAAGTTGAGCACTGCCATAGGTCAGAAACTTGCAGAGGTGCAAAAGGAGATGATATCTAATGTTAACGACTCTGATCTTTCTGCGGCTGAGCATATCTTAAACCAACAATACAGTGAAGCCTTAACAACTGAGAGCGACATGATTAGACAAAAAAGCAGAATTAAATGGTCCGAACATGGAGATAGAAACAGTGAGTATTTCCACGCTAGTCTCAGGAACAAACAACGTAGAGAGAATATAACAACTATCAATTCTAAGGACGATCAGCTGCAATCTACTGTGACTGATGTTCAGGATGCTTTCGTGCAATACTTCTCTTCCATTTTTGGCAATGAGAACAACTTCGTTCCAAGTCTTGAAGAAATTCCAACTGGCATTCTTCCTAGAATAACTGAAGCTGACTATTCCTACCTATGCTCTGAAGTTTCATCAGATGAAGTTGAAGAAGCCATGTTTTCTCTTAACAGTAACTCTTGCGGTGGCCCAGATGGATTAAACGCCAAATTCTATACTAGTTGTTGGTCTATCGTATCCAATGATGTTATCAATGCAATTAAACTTTTCTTCAAAAAATCCAAGCTATTCAGGTCGTACAACTACACTAATATTGCTCTTATCCCCAAGATACATAATGCGCATCATGTCAGTGAGTATCGTCCTATATCATGCTGCAATGCCATTTACAAATGTATTTCCAAAGTTATAGCTGCTAGACTAAAGCAAGTTCTTCCTAGTTTGGTCTCTAGAAACCAAGCAGCCTTCCTACCTGGTAGGAATATTCTTGATAACATTCTTCTTGCGCATGAGCTTCTTAAAGGCTATAAACGAAAGACTTCTTCCCCAAAAGCTATGCTAAAACTGGATATCATAAAAGCTTTTGATATGTTACAATGGGATAGTATCATTCGAATCATGGGATATATGAATTTCCCACCCCACTTTCTTGCTTGGATTTATGAATGCATCTCAACCCTAACTTATTCGATCATAATCAATGGTACGCCTGCTGGGCTTTTCCGAAGTAAGCAGGGTATAAGGCAAGGTGATCCGATTTCTGCGTATATTTTCATCGTGGTAATGGAGCTCCTGACTAGAATGATAAATAGGCTCATTGCTCATGGCAAGTTTAAGTGCCATCAATATTGCAGTCAACCAAGTATCTCTTCGCTAATGTTCGCTGATGATCTCGTTGTGTTTTGCTCTCCTGACATCGCAACTATCAACAGCTTAATGGATACGCTAGCTCAGTTTTATGCCATGACTGGGTTGAAAGTTAATATTCAGAAATCTGAAATAATTATTGCTGGGGTCAATGGCGAACATGTGGAAGCAATCTCTCAGGCAACTGGTCTTTACCCTAATCCTGACACGGTTTCGTACTTGGGGCTGCCTCTGACTACATCAAGAGTATCAACTAATCTTTGCCTTCCTTTGTATGAGAAGATAACTACGAGATTAAATTGCTGGACGACAACGAAACTTAGCCAAGCGGGTAGATTAACCCTTGTAAAGTCTGTTGTATTTGCTATGCAAGTATATTGGGCTAGAGCTTATGTTCTGCCCATAAAACTTATGAAAATGATAAGAACCGCTTTTATGCGATTTCTATGGACGGGCAGAACCAATGGCAGATATATTGCTCCAGTCAAATTTAAAATTGTCGAGCAACCGATGAATAAAGGGGGCTTAGGTATCATCAACTTAAAACAATGGAATAAGGCGGCGTTTGCTAAACATATTGATACCTTCTACAACAGTACTGACAGCATTTGGGCTGAATGGTCAAGACATAACGTAATCAAAGGCAGTAATATCTGGACTATGTGTACGCCGCAGAACCTGAGTTGGACATGGCAGAGTATATTCAAGATAAAGGAGGAGGTTCTACCACTCATGCAAATGAGCATCAACAGTGTCTATACAACTAGCTTCTGGAACGACCCTTGGCTTGACAAAGGATTGATTCTGAAGAGACATCTAACTTATAATGAGATGATGCAAACTGGAATCCATCATGCAGCCAAGGTTAGAGATGTTTTCCATAATATTCAGAGTTCTAATACTTTTTCGTCCAACCAGAGAATTCAGCGTATATGGAACCAAATAAGAAGATACATTCCCCTACTAACTTCCTCTGATCTGCTGGTTTGGGGAGATAAAGCGACTGCTTTCAAAATAAGCACTGTGTATGATTATCTGATGAAGAACAAACAGAAGGCTAACTGGAAATGGAGCAAGCGTACTTGGCATAAGGATAGTAGTCTGAGAGATAATTTATTACTCTGGAAGGTGTTACATCGTGCTTTACTCAGTAAAGCAAAACTCGTCAGCATGGGAATGGATGTGAATATAATGTGTACCTTCTGCAGTGAACAAGTGGAGACAGTGGAGCACTTGTTCTTTGAATGTGCTTACATAAATAATGTATGGAGACTTGTTAAGGATAAACTACATATGAGCGTTCCCTCTCTTGACAACTCGGCTGAGTGGAAAGCTTTATACGCGATGACAGGAAACATACGACAAGAAAAAAGATTATACCTTGCTGTTTTGAAAAGTTTTATAGTAGTGGTATGGAAAGAACGAAATACTAGGGTGTTTCATTCTGAGAAAGGCAAATCTGCTGAAATGTTCTTTCATTGGGTGATGAATGTGATCAAGACTTCTCTGAGTATGCTGTCCTTCCCCATTGATCCCGGAATACTCCACTCTTTCTAAGTCTGCCTTTTGTTTATGTTTTTTTCTGTTTCTTTATTTTCTTCTTCTAGTTTCCAGTTTTTTGTAGCACTATGTTTTCCTCTGTATTCTCTGAGCTTGCTCTTTGTTTGTGTAGTAATCCTTCTAGTGTTGCAATAAAATGGTCGGGGTCCATCCAACCCCGTCGGCCTTGCCAAAAAAAATATATTGAATAAAACAGATTTAGCCATAATAAATTATCATAAATAACCATATGGTAAAATTATAAATTTTATAATTTTAGAAAATCTAGAAACATATTTTGGGCCTAAGGAAATTTTTTTGAAATTTTCTCAATTAAAATAATATTTTAAATATATAATTTACTGTAAACCCAAAATCTAATTAATTAATAAAATTATAAAATTAAGTTATAAAGATTTGAAACTTTTTTTAAGGTTTCTATAACAAATTATGGTTCTTAAGAAAAATTTCCAGAATTTTGTAAATTAAAATGATATTTTATTCAATTAATTGTTTTAAGGTCCGAAATAAAATTAATATTTAAAATTACTGTTTTAAGTCCAAAAAATCTAAAAAAAATTCCTAAAGGCTTCTGACATGAAGGATGAATTTTAGAAAATATTAAACCAAATTTAAGAAACGTTTATTATTATATATGAATTTATTGGTTCGGATAATCATTAAATATTAAGATTAATAAAATATATAAATAAATAATTCAGCACTTATAATTCATAATAAACACAAACAAACATTTGCAAATATTCAGGTCTATATATGCAACATATAATAAAACATATCTCTTAATTCAAATTGTATGTGAAGATTTATCACAAAAGGTTAACATATAAGATTTACACATATGATCAATATGTATAAACATAAATAATTTCAAACTTAAAATTAATTTTAATGTTTAATTTCAGATCAAAAACATAATCATGGAATAAATCTTTATTTATTATACACATATCCAATCTCCATTGTGACAATATAAATACGTACAAAAATCTCACCGAACTAGCAAAACAACAATCTAATTATACACATATGTTCATATGATTAACAAATTATGAAAGCTCAATAATATGATAAAAATAAAATCAATGTTACCCAAATTAGATGCCCTAAAGTCCACCTTGAATAATCAATTCCCTTCTTTTGAAATGTTTTTGATTCTTCATATTGTTGATCTGGAATCTACGACCAATTACTATCAAATAGCTTTTAGTTTTGATTTGAATTTGATATGAGAATTTTAGGATTGATTTAGAGGAGGGTTTCAGCCATGAAAGAGGAAAGAGGGTGGCGGCTCAAAAAATAATAGAAAGATTTCTTTCAAATTAGGGTTTTGAGACTATTTATTTATATGGTAAGATAAGAGAGCAAACCACTAGATATTAACCACACATCTCCAAATCCTAACCATTGGTTCAAGCTACCTCCAACCTTAGCCATAACCAACGCCTACAACTCCATAATTTCATGGGTCGTTAGCCCATTTAACCCAAATTAAATATGTACAATCATATTTAACTCAATTTCTTATCGATATCTTATATCGACCAATATATTTACAATTATTATAAATATATGCAATAAATTTATTTCTCATATCTTATTCAAATTTCATAATTAACATTTCATAAATATTAATTAATTTATGATGATTATAAATTAATTAAATCGTTTGGTCTAAAGAGAATTAATTATTTTGATTGTGTGACTCTTGGGTGTAAATTCTATCAGCAATCAACATTAAACTATTCGAATGTCAACGTTCACACGTAAGTTAGCACGTGGTGTGACATTATGGCCAAATTTATCGCTTACTAAACTTTGGTAAAAT
The DNA here is from genome assembly GCA_030737815.1 of Allium fistulosum. NCBI lineage: Eukaryota > Viridiplantae > Streptophyta > Magnoliopsida > Asparagales > Amaryllidaceae > Allium > Allium fistulosum. The sequence goes on from CM060904.1 coordinate 700,609,137, forward strand.
CCAATTTCACTTTATTAAGTGTTATCCTTTTGTGATAATTTTTTACGCCAATTCTCTTCGTTAAAACTATATCACTTTGGACTTATTGAATTTGGCTATGGTCAAAATTCCTATATCATCCATATTCAACTCTAGAATCCAAACACAAAGACCATAGTTCAATAATAATTATTATTATTAACCGAACTACTTTGGCCAGAGATTTTGACTTTGTGTTGACTTAAGTTGCCCGTGATACTAACCCTATATAAATGAGGAGAATAATCCTCTATTGAATAGTGTTACACTTTCAATACTTCCAGTCGACCCAACTATAGTCACTTGATGGAACGCCATGCCATGATTTGACTATAATCAAAGCGTAGCTTTCATATTGAAGATCCACACTATTCTCAATTCAAGAGAACTGTGTAAATAAGTCATATCGATATTTTCTGTTTGACCTTAGTTATATTAACCAACAGAAAACTATCGAGTGAGTCATTCCATAATTATCCAATAACTATCAGTATGTAACCTCTGGATGCCTCCAGCAGTCATGAGTAATACACTGCCCAACATTTGGAGAGTGTTACACACTCTAGTCTCAATGAATACACTGATATCCAGTCTTGATGCATCTTGACTAGGAACATTTAAAATGGTTTATTTGTTTTATTGTGATAAATTACTCACAGTTATAACACTTTGTAACTACTATCACAAAATATGCCATTTATGGATTTTCTATTAAATATACTTTTAATTAAATTAATTAATTAATATAACCACATTATATCAAGTATATAATAGAAAGAAACACCTTTATTATGAACAAGATTGTTCAACGAGTTCGATATATGTAACAAACTACATAATTACCACTAGGGCATATCCCTAACTTTAGTAATCTCCCACTTGCACTTGGGGTTAATTATGGTATCTTATTCCAACTTCTTCAATCAGTTTCTCAAAACTAGTTGGATTAGTCCCTTTGTGAATGGGTATGCTATAATGTTTCAATTATCTACTCTGTCAATCAACTCTCTCCGACGGTGATAAACTGTTTTATCATGTGGAAAAATTCGGAGTATGTATCTCGACTTCGAGTGAGTTCTAAGTTCTATTACAAACTATATTACGACATTGTTATCATATAACTCTATCACGAGATTCTCAACATTTGAAATCGGCTCAGTTATAAATTTGCGCACTTATATATTTTATATACATTGTTTTGATTGCACTACTATTTAAGGCAATGTACCTAGCCTTTTTTATTGAATCATCCATGGTCTTTTATTTGGAACATTTTCAACTTAAAGATTTGTTATTGACATATTATACTCAATATTACCTGTGAAAGTTTGAGTCTGAACATTCCTTCATAAGGAATTTGTGTTTCTGTAAACAATTCTCTCGTATTTCATAAATACAGGAGAACACTTCAAACAACCATTTAGTGATATCAATTTGGATTTGTGTTTCATGTATCAAATACATAAACAAATCATGATATTGTAGACAACATAACATGTATGATAATTTATATTGCCAATGCCAAGGAATCAATCTTACATGTTCCGTATTAAACATTAAGGTGTCCTTGCATATAATTTGGGGCATTCCCGACATCTTTTATACTTACTATAAAAGACATCGTTTATTAATCCAATATTGAGTATCAAAAGAACTAAGGCTGATTTTGACACAAGTACATCGTTAAAATCAACAACATGTTGTATACTTATAGTATAGAAATATCAATGTACCTTTTATCGTTCTTTCTTACGAACACACACTTCCTCTACACTTTGATTAAAAATCAAGCTATTTGATACTCCTATCAAAGTACTTATTCAATCTTGGTGCTTACAAAATGATACCTTCGTATCATTTCTTAGATCATATCCAAAGATTCACAAACTCAATTCTTCTCCCACCGACTTCGAGACATTTTGGTTATTATGTGTAAACAGTTTACTCTAAATCATTATTTAGACTTTTCTATTTCAATACATACGTACCATACATTAAGTGATATCAAATGGTAATTTTGTAAGTAAATCCAAATTAACTTGAGCACGTTGAATGCCGAATCTATTACGCTAATTTCAACAATTGAAATTTGAGATATCATTCTCATCAATGTTGCTCATTTAATTCCAACTGCATTAGTCTTGCTCATAAAGACACAATCACGGCCGATGGAATACATCCCTTAAGCTACGACTACCAAAATCATATTTTGATAGCGTACTTGGAATTCTTTTAGATTTGTGCATCATATCATATGATAGAATCAACACTCTTAGTGGTTTAATTAAACAATCGAGGATTATATATTTTCGACATTGACAAGAAACTCATAGTTTCTCTTCAATGAGCGAGAATACTTATTAGACATTCTAATGCAATGTACTCGTTTAGGTTAGTCAATTTTATTTCATCTCATCTAATCAGTTCTATCTTTGGATCATATCCAAATCCTTTGTATTACCAATAATTTCTTAAGGAAATTCCTTCACAATGAAGTTGGTATTTCTTGAAGTGTTTCTCTGTGCAATAGAATAGGTATTCATAAACGTTTTATGAATTTCCTTATTCATAAAACTGATTTGGTTTTAGTTTACAAAAATTATGTTCGAAACATAAATATGTCATCCAATGACAGTATTTTCAAAATCCTTTTGGGAAGATTCATATAAGATCCCTCATAAACAATTATTATATGCAATCTTTCGACTCACACTACCTGCCAACTCCTTGGCCTATGATATGTTTGAGTTTCATATGAACCCTTATCTTATAGAATTTTGTAAACTGTTATTCAGATGAAATAATATTAACCTTGTGTACTACCCTTAAGTACATTATCTTATAGAAAGAAACTAACTCAAGTTCAATCGTACATTGTCCAACAAAGTTCGATTACTCCATGTCAATGCATCATTATGTATCATATGGAGGTGTAATTTTGAGATTGAATCTTTATTCATTTTAGGTACCTTCGGAACATTTTCCAATATACTCACTCATTCAATGAAATCAAATCATTTCTATCGCATGTAATTTCATTTACTTATGTTTTATATCCTATAAGTTTACCATAGACATGCTACATGCATATCAAATACACATGTCATGTTGACGATAACTCATTGGTGAATATGACGAAGTACATTGAACAATTTTAATATTTATAGAATTACGATTGCATACATCTATATGTATCAATCCAAAGAGTTCATCAACTCTTATGATACTCCTACTAAATGGGTGCATAGCCCTTTATTGTTTAAGATATAATTAACATGTATTATATGATTCAAAATCATACAATAAATTATTTCTCAAAACTATGGCTTAGCCTATATACCAAAACAACCATAAATAATATTAGATACTTTTGTATTTTCCAATGCATCACTTTTGTTATAAAAAAATTACCAAATTATAGTTTTATTTCACAATGAATATTCATATTGAAATATAGCTATGTCTAATTTTTTTCAGTCGATACGGAAAAATAATCATTATTTCATAAATAATGTATGGTAAGTTTTACGAAAACAATTTTCATACTATGATGTAATTAATAAGTGTTATATGGTATGCTCCCACTATTTCCGCCATTATTATAATTTTGTATTAAATCTGGAGATCCGCCATTCACTTAATATAATTCGTTTATTTCATACACTACAACTATTTACAGTGGATAGTTCGTTGATCAAATATCTTGAGCTCAAAGAAATAAATCTCATAGAAAACAATTTTCTATATGAAAATACATTTTAGAATAGAAATCATATTTCTTATTTCAATATTAGGTATTAATTATTTATTAAAATCTATATTTCCAATGTTTCTCTATGAAGCAGAAGTGGGTATTCATTCTCTTCATTCCAACTGTACCTTAAATTACATATATTCTTATACATTCATTTTCCTTTTAAATGGTTAAACTATTCAAAAGAAAACCTTCTACAATATTATAAACTCTTCACAAAAGCTCATTTGATTATACTTAACATTTATGGACATCAAATATGTTGCACTTTATGTAAACCGATCACAATGACTTTTCAGTGGTCGAGTTCTTATATCTCTTGTAGTTTTTGGTGTTGTGTTACATTAACACAATATGATCACTTTTGTAATCAACCATCTGAATACTCAATCTTGCACTAAGGTTTATTCAGTTTTTCGGATGAACTAATTTCATCGAAATATTGTACATTACAAACTTTGACCATTCACCATATAACATTTATAAGCAATTGTATATGGATCAAAAATGCATAGTCTTGTATTGCTTTTAGAGTTCGAAACTCATAGAATAAATACATGGTCCTGACCAAATAAATGCGTAAGTGACAAAACCACGATTGTATTCAGTAGTTGTAAAACTAGGAACTTGCATGGGGTAGAAACGTTAACATGCAATAGGAATTTAATAGTGGGTATTATATTTCCATTTGTCAACTTTCAATTCAGTTCGTTTGTATATGTTAATTGATAAACATTTTACCAATCATATTAAATGCACAAATTTATCATTGTAGATAATTATAACATTATTTAACAAATGTTCTGACAATATTATAAAGGTTAACTGTTACCATTTCGTTTTTCTAATAAGGCTCCCACTAGTCTTTTATGTTTCTCCAAACCCTAAGATGAAACACGGAAGTCTTTCGACTTCGCTAGTGGGTGTTAAGACTCATCTGTCTTGGTATTCTGACCTTGAGTTTGCTCAATAGATCATAGTCCCATAAACGATGGATAACTCCTTATCGGTTGTATCACATAAAACTCCTAACCCATTTTTCCTTGTCATAATCTCATTTCGACCTTGAGTTTTCTCAACAAATCGAAAGAGATTATTCACTCGTACCTACCATATCGTTGTGGCCTAAGTACAGTGTATGCACCTTGAGTTTGCTCAACAAATACATATAGTGATCTTACCTCATCTATTCAATATATTAATATTACTACACATAACATCCCCATCTTGAGTTTGCTCAACAACTAAGGAGTATGCAAGTAATTTATTAATATATATATATATATATATATAAGGTAGAGGACAACATTATATTGAAGATTCATAATCTTTAATATATTATATTGAGTGAAATCGACTTATGGAATAATGTATTTCTTATGAAATACCCTCATGATTCAAATGTCAGACCCATCGGAAATCACAGTATACATACATTTACATATGTATTTATTCCTTAAGTCTATTTGGGCACTTTTAGTTTATACATTCATATCATATAAGTGTTGTTGTTAAATAACTTCAGGCCAGGCCCAATTCATTCCTTAAGTCTTATATATAATATTTCATTAATTAAACTTATTTAATTAATTTTAATTAATTAACTCTTTAATTAATTTTATATTAGTATTCCAATACAACTTTTATATTCGACATATCTACTATAACCTTTATAGTGTAACACATATATCTTATATATGTGTATTTTTATTTAATTAATTAACCTTTAATTAATTTATTAATTAAACAATTTTAATTAGATTATATTAATTTCAAAATTTTATCTTATATACATACATGTATGTTTATGTTATCTTAAACACTTTAAAATAACATAATATATATCAACATATATAATACATGTGTATAAGTATTAATTAATTAACTCATTTAATTAATTTTTATTATTAATCTAATAGTTTTAATTTCGAAATTAATATTTACATAGTTTCAAACATTTTGAACTTTTTCATTACATTTTCAAACATTTTGAAAATTTATGTTATATTATAATCTTTTATAATAAATATTTTTTATTTTAAATTTAACTTTTAAATTTAAAATCATGTCTTAATTTTCAAAACTATTTTGAAAATTAGTCCAAGGCCCAATTCAAATTTAACTTTTAAATTTAAAATCATGTCTTAATTTTCAAAACTATTTTGAAAATTAGTCCAAGGCCCAATTCAAATTGGGCCTTTCCTATCAAGGGCAACATTTGGGCTCATATCACCTTTCAGGCTAGGCAGGTATCCAGGTAGGACAGGGTACTTGATTACCTAATTCCAATCCTAAACATCACCTTTCTAGACACCATACTAAGTGCACAAGCTTAATTATTTAGCCCTAACATAATTAATTTAGACCATATCGGTTATTGGGCTCTGATACCATTGTTGAAACTGGGCTAGCCCGTAGAGGAAGAAATGGGTGGATTTCAAAAAAAATTTGCCATTTTGAATCTTTAATGGGCCTATGAAGTCTAAATTTATTTAGAACTTTTCTAAATTTGATTTAAATAAAATCATGTATTTTATTTAAATTTACAAATAGTAGTTCGAGATTTGTTTAATTTTGGTTATGCTTATATATTTGTGTACACACACAAATATATATATATATATATATATATATATATATATATATATATGTATATGTATGTATGTATGTATGTATGTATGTATCATATACATATATATATGTATGTATGTATATGTATGTATGTATGTATCATATACATATACATACATACATATATATATATATATATATATATGTGTGCATGTGTAACATAGAAATCCATGCAGGGTATAACATGCCTATATATAGATGTTGGAATTTGCATGACACATTAGCTCATTTTGTATGTATTGTACATTGTCAAATATGTTCGTAAATATATAACTATGAATTTCATATTATTATTTTAAAAAATTATATATATCTATTTTATGTATGCATAAAATTTACTTTTATCATTAAAATATTGTAGAAAATATTTATTTATTTATTTATTTATATGACAATATATTGAACCATAAATAATAATGAATATATATATATATATAAATTAAAAATTCCTTTCATCTACAATTACCAATAAGAAAATATACTAGATCTGGAATTACAAATATTATATTATTTAATATACATTTATATATAATATATTGAATAAAATAGATTTAGCCATAATAAATTATCATAAAATAACCATATGATAAAATTATAAATTTTATAAAATCTAGAAACACATTTTTGGCCTCAGAAAAAATTTCTGAAATTTTCTCAATTAAAATAATATTTTAAATATATAATTTATCATAGACCCAAAATCAAATTAATTATTAAAATTATAAATTAATTTATAAAAATTCGAAACTCTTTATAAGGTTTCTACAACATATTTTAGGTCTCAAGAAAAATTTCCATGATTTTGTAAATTAAAACGATATTTTTATTCAATTAATTATTTTTAGGTCTAAAATAAAATTAATTTTTAAAATTTTTATTTTAAGTTAAAAAATCAAAAAAAAATTTTGAAGACTTCTGACATTTCAGAAAATATTAAACTGAAGTTAAGAAAATTTTATTATTATATATGAATTTATTGGTTCAGATAATCATTAAATATTAAAATTAATAAAAATATATAAATAAATAAATAATTCAGCACTTATAATTCATAATAAACACAAACAAACATTTGCAAATATTCAGATATATATATATACAACATATAATAAAACATATCTCTTAATTCAAGTTGTATGTAAAGATTTAACATAAAAGATTAACATATAAGATTTATACAAATGATCAATATGTATAAACATAAATAATTTCAAACTTAAAATTAATTTTAATGTTTAATTTCAGATCAGAAACATAATCATGGAATAAATCTTTATTTATTATACACATATCCAATATCCATTGTGACAATATAAATACGTACAAAAATCTCACCGAACTAGCAAAACAACAATCTAATTATACACATATGTTCATATGATTAACAAATTATGAAAGCAAAATAATATGATAAAAATAAAATCAAAGTTACCCAAATTAGATGCCCTAAATTCCACCTTGAATAATCAATTCCCTTCTTTTGAAATGTTTTTGATTCTCTGGAATCTACGACCAATTACTATCAAATAGCTTTTAGTTTTAATTTGAATTTGATATGAGAATTTTAGGATTGATTTAGAGGATGGTTTCAACCATAAAAGAGGAAAGAGGGTGGCGACTCAAAAATGAACAAAAAGATTTCTTTCAAAATTAGGGTTTTGAGATCGTTTATTTATATGGTAAGATATGAGAGCAAACCACTAGATCTTAACCACACATCTCCAATCGCTAACCATTTATTCAAGCCATCTCTAACCCTAGCCATAACCAACGCCTACAACTCCATAATTTCATGGTTGTTAGCCCATTTAACCCAAATTAAATATGTACAATCATGTTTAACTCAATTTCTTATCGATATCTTATATCGACCCATATATTTACTACTATTATAAATATATGCAATAAATTTATTTCTCATATCATATTCAAATTTCATAATTAACATTTCATATATATTAATTAAATTAATTAATTTATGACAATTATAAATCAATTAAATCATTTGGTCTAAAGAGAATTAATTATTTCGGTTGTGTGACTCTTGGGTGTAAATTCTGTCAGCAATCAACATTGAACTATTCGAATGTCAACGTTCACACGTCACTTGGTAGGTGGTTTGACATTATGGCCAAATTTATCACTTACTAAATTTTGGTAAAATCCAATTTTACTTTATTAAGTGTTACCCTTTTGTGACAATTATTTGCGCCAATTCTCTTCATCAAATCTATATCACTTTGGACTTATTGAATTTGGTTATGGTCAAAATTCCAATATCATCCATATTCAACTCTATAATCCAAACACAAAGACCTTGGTTCAATAATAACAATTACTATTAACCAAACTACTCTGCCCAGAGATTTTGACATTGTGTTGACTTATGTTGACCATGATACTAACCCCATATAACCAAGGAGACGAATCTTCTATTGAATAGTGTTTCACTTCCAATACTTCCACTCGACCCAACTATAGTCACTTGATGGAACGCCATGCAATGATTTGATTATAATCAAAGCGGAGCTTTCATATTAAAGATCCACAGTACTCTAAATTCGAGAGAACTGTGTAAATCAGTCACATCGATATTTTCTGTTTGACCTTAGTTATATTAACCAACAGAAAACTATCGAGCGAGTCGTTTCATAGTTATCCAATAACTATCGGTACGTAACCTCTAGGTGCCCCCCAGTAGTCACGAGTAATACACTGCCCAATATTTGAGAGCGTTACACACTCTAGTCTCAACGGATACACCGATATCCAGTCCCGATGCATCTTGACTAGGAATATTTAAAATGGTATATTTGTTTTAAATTGATAAATTACTCACAGTTACAACACTTTGTAACTACTATCACTAAATATTCCATTTATGGATTTTCTATTAAATATACTTTTAATTAAATAAATTAATATAACCACATTATATGAAGTATATAACAGAAAGAAACACCTTTATTATGAACAAGATTGTTCAACGAGTTAGATATCCGTAACAAATTACATAATTGCCTCTATGGCATATCCCTAACTTTATCATAAACTCCCAATATACATATAGTAGCAGTGGTCTCTTCATTATGAAACATCCAATGCAAGGACTAATCGCTACTAATCCTAGAGTAATTTCCGACAGAATGTGGTAGGAGAGTGCCTTTGGTTTGTCCTGTTCCTGGACAATTTTGTGTGGATGGATGTTTGACATTGCATTTTTGAGATTACATCATTGACTTTTATAAGCGTACATCTGTTTGGTAGTGGAGAAAGCAACTTCACTTAGCCTAACACCCTTCTCTAAGACGTACGAGCTCAGAGGTTGTATGTTTGTGAAAGTTAATAGTGATTGATTGAATGGCAATGTGGCATTCAAAGAGGAAAGATGATGTGCTATGTGAAAGGTAATTGTGACATTTGGCCTCACACCCGAAAATGACCGAAACTGGGTAGATGCATGCGGCACGGCTATGTGGTTCGCAACCATTAGAATATGATCATCCCCTTCTAGATATATTTATTCCTGCTATGACGTTCGAGACTTAAATTATTATGGATGTATGCTATGTGAGCCCTCGGATAGGTCGGTAATGATCGAGGTGATGACATATTCGGTACTATCCAGTTAGAGGTAGGCCAGTCTTTTGTTGGTAGAGGAGCATCAGTTGGGCCTCGATACATTCCTCTAGAGATGTATTACCGGAAGATAGTCTCTTCACCTGGTCATTTGTATGGAAATCCATTCTCCACTATGTGCCTCCAATTTTGTTTGCAGAGCCTCGTATGCCGGAATTTAATAATGGTAACAATTTCGGCTATTTGAATCATTATTTATATACTTGACACTAGTATAATATAACAGGACATGATATGAAATGGTTTTGTTATCGTAAGGTAAAAACCCTCCGTGTTTATGTGTGAGCGTGGTCTTATGAGATACCTTTGTTTTGATAAAGAAAAGTTTTTATAACTTTAAAATAAATTTAGTTGAGATGTGTTTTCTCATGCTGGTTTACCAAACTGATCCGAGCGTTCTTCCCTTTCAATACTTGAGTCAGACCGAGTATATTTATAGATGTAGTTTTGGATGCTTTGGAGCTTCAGCAGACAAGCTGGAGGTCTTCCAATCGTATTTACGTATATGTTTATTTTCCGCTACATTGTTGTTTAAATTATCAGCAATTGTAAGGACATGTTATTATAGCGTCCCTACTTAAAAACATATTTTAAAAGAAACTCCTATTTTTAAATATCAACAAATATTTACTGGAGAACCCTGCAAATATTTGTGGAGAAATTTACAAATATTTGAAATTTCTGAACTATAAATATTTGTAGAGAAACTTGCAAATATCAGCATTTTCTCAAAATGAATAAAAGAAAATTATTTTGATCATAGAAATACGCAACTAATGTTTAGATTTATTTTTTTCAATCGAAATTAAAATATGGGGCATTAAACATGTTTTTTAAAGGGTTTTCACGTACAAAATATGAAAATAAGGGTCAGAATCAAATTTGCACATGAATAAATGCTAAATCATACAAGTCCACCGTGCTTTAGCCATATTTCCCATGAATTAGGCTAATGAAGAAGATAGGTCATCAGATGATGCACTCAGGAGTTGGGATGCTGATTTTGTTAAACTCACCTTGCCTACTCTTTATGCTTGATGCTATGGTAAAAAAAATTCATTATCTCGTGTTTTGGCTTAAGCATAGTTAAGCAGCAATAGTTTGACTACATATTTAGATATATCCCACTTCTTAATTGAATTTAGTTTATTATTATTGCAGTTGTTCAATGTTGGCTCAGCTGTGTAATAATGGGTATCAAACATCCTTTTTGGCATTCTATTACATTTTTATAACCAAAATGGTTTCAAATACACACACACACACACACACACATATATATATATATATATATATATGCGTATCAGTCACCAAGTATAAAATCAAATTATTTTTGAACAAGTTCGTGTGTTAGAACTAATATCAATAAATGATCATAACATGGACTAACAAACTCAACTTTTTATATAACTGAGAAGCACCAATGATGAATCTGTGTGGAAGTAAACAACAATGATGTTAGAGAGATTAAATGATCAACTCGAATATCCAACCAAATTTTCGGTAATCTATCCTCGTTACCATAAGAGAAATTTTTAGGGATTATAACTGGCTCCTTTGAAGGTGCAGATAACTACTCAGCTCTAATACAAAATTTGCTTTTCCTATCTTTAAGTTTGAGAGCTGGAATCCATAAAGCTCAGAGCTGGAATCCAGAGAGCTTGGGCTGTTTCCTACAAACAAATATTTAAGATAAAATTTTCTTTGTTCTATTCGCATGTTATATGTACATTTATGAATAGTAACTATAAGCCTTTGCAGTATATAGTACCAACTTTATCTGGCATGTTAAAATGAATGAAACATAGAAATACCTTTCTAATGATTTTTTTCCAGGAGGTTGGAGTTCTACTATGGACTTTAAATCTTTGTAGATTTTTTTTCTATTGTTTGAGTTTCCAACAACATCTATATTCATAGCCTGGTAGCTGTGGGTGGCAAATTTGTACTGTTTTCTTGTCTGTAAAAACCAACTGAGGTCCAGTGGCTCATGATCCAATTGTTGCATCTATTAAACTCAAGGCTACTTTTAAAGTAAAGAAGACCTTGGAAGAAAACTGAAAGTTTTAAGTAATAGAAACTCGGTTCAATAGTACAAATAAAATTAGGAATCCCCTTTGAAATATGGAAACGTTGATGACTGTTAACACCGTTGTCCTTTTTTAAAAGCACGGTCTACTGGCGTCAACATGATTCAATTCACCACCTCTAGATACACTCTGAAGACCTATTGTTATCCTACAAAAGACACCCTAGTTGTCTCTATTTTCTAGGAGTATTTTTCTGTTGTTTTTTTTGCATAAAAGCATAAATGTGTCCATAATGTCCAAAACCCAACTACAAAGTACCTCATAGGATAGTCAATCAAGATATCTTTTTGTTCAATCTCCTATTGGTCCCAAAAAATTCTCACCCACAAGGCCTATCTACACCATAATCCTTGTTTCACATTACCTCAAGAAGAATCATTGAACTGAAGCTCCATGGGCAGCATCTTCGGACTCCTCTAAAAGCATCTCCTCGCCTTGTTCGTCACTTTCCTAGTTGACTTTGGAAGGCCAACTCCCAAATCTTTCTGGGTCTTATCCATACCTGTCCCTCTCTATTACGATTCCTCACCGACCAACTCCTATGATCGATTCTTATTTTGGTAAGTAAGAAGACTTATAGCAAATGCTCATGATCGCTTCTTCAAAAAGAGGTAGCAACCCAATATTATTCCTCTCGCAAAACCATCACTTTGATAACTGAAATGTTCATTGGACAAAAAGTCCATCATGCCACAACCGCTTTTTGTACATTACTGTCGCCTAGCTAAAGTATTATTATACAACAATCTCTCTATGCCATACTGCTCCTTTATGTAACGGTCTGTGTTTATTGCACCTAAAGACAACAGTTAATATATCATCGGTATTCATGTGCTGACCATCTAAGTGTCTGAAAGACAGGTTATTTGGGGTTAAAGAAAGAATAGACAGAATAGAATCTCACATTCTTGAGGAGAAACTTATAATATACATTTGATGTTTACAAAAGAAAATTTTATTATATATATGCATGACACGGCCAGAGTACTAACATGTCATCAGCCTGGACAGTCATAACAACCTGTCCTAACAAATGCTAATAAATAAAAACACTAGGATAGAGCGAAAGTAAAAAGTACGTGAATACCATTTCATCAGGTTGTGAGACTTAAGAAGCTATGTTCTTACCATTTCCTCATAGCAATTCCCACTTGGAATGCTAACATGGTCCTCCAGGCAGAAATGCAATGCTAGCATTCATCTAAACAGGTTCGTTCTAGGTCTAAACGAAACTGAAGGCACTACCTCTATTACATCTATTTTGGAATCACCATTAAGATTAGTAGCAAGTATCCCTTATGCTTCAAAGAACTTCGTCTTCAAACATCTTCATGATGTCTTCCATTCGGACACTAACGTTGGTTCGAAGTGGTTTTCGGATAACATTTCCGATCCCGATCTCTCCGAGCAAACAACCGATAATTTCTGGTTGACTCAATTTCGGTACTTTTAGAAGTAAGAAGACTACATCAGAGTCTCAAGAGGATCTCTAATATATCCCTTAAAGCTAGAGACGTTTCACCAAATGAGTTCTCCCGAGGGATCTCAAACTGTATGAACATGCGAAGCCCATATTTATTTCCTAAATGAAAATAGATCAAAATTTGATCGTCGATTATTTAACTGTTAGATAAATAAACAGCCAATAATCCAGAGATTTAATTTCAAATATCAACCATTAAATATCATAATAAATCTTTCATTATTTGATCTCTTTCCAAAATATTCTTCATAATATTTATATACTTATCTGACTGGCATAAGCATATTCACAAAACATTGTGAAAGATTTCTTACTTCAAAATCATAATAAAATGATCGCAGCAAAAGTTATTTAAATTGGAGATAAGGATAACCTCAAACACTATTCTTTCGATGTTAAGTGTGGAATGAATGTCCATACCACCAAAATCAAAAAGGCTAGTTAAAGGAAATTCAATCTCAAATTCTTTTACAAATTGCATAGATAAATCGTTTTAATAAATCTCTTTCATATATGAAAATCTTCTTTACTAAAATTCCAAATCCATTTGCAAAACTCTTTATAAATCTTCAAGTTTATTTATAAATCTCTTTCTTAAATATCCACAATCATTTACAAAACTTCTTTTCAAATTTCCAGATCCCTTTCAATTTATAAAAACTCCTTTTTATAAACTTTCCTTATTTAAAACATATCTTCTTTAATAAATCTTATTCGATCAAGTTCCTTTTAAATAAATAATTAATTAATTAAAACAACTTTTAAATAACAAGTTGCTATAAATTAAACTAACTTCAACACTTAAAATAAAATAATTAATGAACTATCTTTAAAATATCATATTGAAATGGTGATAAACCTTAAACGTTTCAATTAAATAATAATTTTACTTTAAACCATAACAATTATTTTTAAACCTTTATTTAAAAAGGAATAAGATTAAGGGAATAATTTTTAAAATTCAGAAGAGGCTTAGCGACCACAATGGTTCTTATTTAATCCGGTGTAACTTTCTAAATTATGTCATGGGTATTTACATAACAAATAGATATGTAAAGAAAAGGATCAACAAATAACAACCAATCAACATATAGATAAATGTCCAAGTTATTATAATAGAAAAATTGTGTTTTTTCTACTAGACATATGTCATTTAGTTCCTTAATCATTTGAGGTTACATAAGGATAATCAATTAAGAAATCTCTTGATTTAAAACACTTTTGAAAAAGAAAAACCGTTTTAAAACAAACCGATATTTAGAACTAAAGCGATGATTAAAATATAAAATCCTTATTAATTAATTAAATAATAAATTAATCCTTATTAAATAATAATTTAAATCTTAATTAAGTCTTAATTAAAATCTTAATTAAATTTAACTTAGTCACTAACTAATTAAAAATTAAACCCCCTTTTAAAAATAATTAATTAATTTTAAAAAGGTGTGTTTGGCTCACATCCCTAATATGTTTCAAAATACATAAAACATCCTCCCCAAAAATAACTTATAATTACATATCTATTTTCCAATTCCTTTATTTTACTTCCCAAATTACTCATAGCCTCATCAAACAAATTCACGTACATATTCCCTTCCAATCTTCATCAATTTAACAGCAAATCATCAACAATTTTATTATCAACAAATCGACAATTTCATTATTAACAAATCGATTTACAGAAGCATCGTCAAATTCAATTTCAACATTTGGACTTCGAAATCAAACATCAAAATCAAACTAATACTTCAAATCTTCATATTTTCTCAATTATTGCATAGTATCCTTCAAAGTTGTTGCTGTATTGATGTTTTAATCTTCAACAAACATGAAAAATGTTATGTAAAAGTTTTTTAGCAAATAATTATTGTTTTTCCAATTTTTTGCTGATAATAATAATATCAGCAGAAAAATCTGCAATTATTCACAATACTTGTAGATTTTACTGCAATTATTGCTTAGAATAATGCAAATATTGTTTATATACATAGTAGAAAATGTAATAAACCAAAATAAACATTGCAAGATTTTTTTAAAAAAACTTATAAGGATTAAGTTCATCTCTCTCTGTAATTATTAAGAATAATTGTAGACATATATGCAATTATTATGATTTATTGCATGTATTTCTGTAATTATTCCGAACAATTGCATTCTTATCATCAATTATTCATATAAAATCTTCGCATAAAAATTCAAAAAACTCTTGCAGCTCCAACATATATTATTACATTCATTACTGCAAATATTAATCATATTTGCAGTATTTTAAGTAAAAATTCTCAATATTTGCAGAGCTTTCTGCAATTGTTAAGAATAATTGCAGTAATAACTACAAGTATTCAGATAAAAATGAGCAAATATTTGCTTATGCACGGACGTCCACAACATGCCCACCTTGCTGTTGCTTGCAAGCATTCTGTTTACTCGGCTCCGGCTCCTAAAATTCCTCTGCCTCATCCACCGCTTAGGAAATAGATTCTTAAGGCTTCTTCCTCTTCCTCGCAGTCAGTCAAACATCCTGCAGTGCCTTTCCTGATCTGGTTTATCCACCGTGTCCTGATGCTAGGCCGTCCTCCCTTACTGTCATTGATCGCGTAGTTACTACTGAGGACACTGCTATTCCTCTGACTACTCTTGTTTCTTTGCAACTGCGACTGTCTGTTGTTTGGGATGAATTTGAAAGGTGTTGGATTGATCTCAAATCTGATATGAAATATAACCCTGTGGATGATTCCTTTTTTAGGTTTGCTTTCGATGATCTACTAGACCTCAGATTCCTTCTTTATAGTATTTCTGGTGATTCCTTAGTACTAGCTTTGGATGGTCATCTTGCGAGTAGGAATGCTGTCATGTTAGCTGATGCTTCCTGCGATCGTTCTTATTTATACTCTCCTGATTATGTGGATTATGACCCTCGTCTTACTGTGTTATTTCGACCTTTTGCTCGTAGTTTTGGGACTGCTCCTAAGGCTTCTACCCAAGTGATAGCGGACGATGTTGCTTCTTCCTCTTTTGAGGAGACCTAGTCGTTAGGTTATTTATAGTAGTTGTGGCGCCTCTGTCACAATCCTGTGTTGTATTTTCTTTTTTTAGTAGTTAAGGTGTTCTACCATACTCCTGTACTTAAAATGTTTTATTACGTTTGTAATAAAAAATAGACGGTCCACTATAAAACTGGCTGGCCTTACCAAAAAAAATCTTACATTTTTATTTATATAATTAGATGTTTTATTGCAAATATTGACAATATCTATGGTATTTTATGCAAGTTTTTTCAAATCTGCAGATTTTTCTGCAAATATTGAGAATAATTGCAGAAAAAACTACAAATATTATAATATTTGCAGTAATGCAAATATTATAATGTTTGCAATATTTATGCACATAGTATGAATATTTGCATAAAAACTTAAAATATTAAACTTCAATCGTTTCCCATTATCAGTAAAGAATTGAAACATCAATACAATACCAACAATCCCTAAAAAATCAACAAAAATTCATATTTTGCAAAAATGATTAATTCGTCTTCAAATAGTTGCAGTTTTCGTTGAAAAAGAAAAAGATGAACTCGTCAAATAGTTGTAGTTTTCTATTGAAAACGAGAAAGTTGAACTCGCCATTGAAGAAGAAGATGAAATCAAGAAAGACAAGCTTGCCATTAAAGTCGATCCTGTAAGAAGAGAAGGGGTATTTTAGGGAAGAAAATAGCTGTAAGTGAAAACAGGGACCTGCAAAGTATGTTTTTTTTGTGGGAGGAATTTTGATGAATTAAGTTTGCTTTTAGGGATGTGTGCCTAATATTCATTTTTTAATAAATAATTAAATAATTAGTATTCCTTAATTAATAATTAAATAATAATTAACTTTTAGTTAATTAACTTTTAGTTAATTAACTAATTATAACTAACTTATTTAATTAACACTTAAGTACTAATTACCTTTATTAACTAATAATTAAGTACTAATTACCTTATTTAATTAATTAATAAAAAATCATTAAATAAATAATTACTTTTTATTAATTAAATATGTTTTGAAAACATTTTTCAAAGGATATTTAAGTTAAACACTTTTAAAGTTGCAAATGAGTTCATTTTCGCAAACAACACCCAGTCGTAGAAGACGGAGTAAACCTTTGAACACACCATGCTATGGTCAGTTCAAGGCACCGGCCTTCAGTCCCATCTATAAAGCCTGGTTGGAGCACCTCCTGGAGGGAGGATAGAGTAAGCCTTTGATCTCACCACGCCATGGCCTGGTCAAGGCACCGGACAAGCCTTCAGTCCCGCCTATAAGGCCTGGCTGGAGCGCCTCTTAGAAGGAGGTCGAGTAAGTCCTTGGGTCCCGCTTATGGATAAGCTAACCAAGCACACCAGACAATAACGGACTAAGATGTCCAAGCCCAAGGAGTGGCACACAAAGCATTAACAATATACGAAGCCTAAAGGATGGTGCATATCGAAAGAATCAGGTACCTGGAACCAGAGAGGTAACACAAAGCAAAAGATTCGAACAATCAAAATCCAAAGAGTGGTACAGAACAAAAGGCTTAGATGAGAATTTATGTACTTCCATTATTTGAATAATGATATCTAAACTTTCCTTCTTATTGCCAAGAATAGATTTCTAATCTTTTATTATTTCAGGATGATAATTCCCGGATTAAATTCATTATCAGGTATGAATTTATGGCCTTCGACTAATTTCCAGAAGATGACTTCTGGACTTCGCCTATCAATACCCGAATCTAGGTTTCAGATCTTCTATTATGAATTCATGGTCTTCTTCTATAACCAGAAGATGATTTCTGGACTTCGCTTACCAATACCTGAATCTAGGTTTTAGGTCTTCTACTACATATTTCTAGACTTCACTCATTAATGCCCGAATCTTGGTTTCGAGACATCTGTTATTTATTTAAAGACCTCTATTATGGATTTCTAGTCTTCTACAAAATTTCCAAATGATAATTTCTAGATCTCTCTTACTAATACCCAAATTTGGGTCTCGGGTCTTTTACTATTAACTTTGGACTACACTTATCAATACAAGAATCTGGATTTCGGATTTTCTATTATTTCCAGATAAGGATTTATGGACTCCTATTATTTGACCCCAAATGAGGATTCCTGGCTTCTATAACTTATTTCCAGATGATGATTCTGGGCTTTTATTATTACCAGACGATAATTCTTAGTCTTCTATCAGTTATTCCCAGAAGTGGGTCTCTAAACTTCTGTTGTTAATGTTAGATTTGGATTTATGGCCCTTTATTATTAATTCCATAACTAGAATTATGGTCTTCTATCAATATAACCAGAGTCAAATTTCCGGTCTTCTCTCATCATTACCGAAGTTGGATTTCAGGAATTCTATTCTTGTCCGATAAGAATTTCTAATCTTCAATCGTTATCAACTGTGGATTTCTCATCACTTATCATCTTGAAGATATATTAATTTCCATTGTTCTTAGACTTATATTTCTGGAATTCTATTATCAAGAATTCTAATACTATCTTCAATAATGTAAACAAACTACTGAACCTATTCTTATATAAATCTCAAATTAATGATGAGAAATGTTATCTACTTTGTACTTTGCAAGAAAATAAGATTGATAAAGAAGACCAAATGATGAAACAAATACAAAAAACCATAGCCAAAGTTATCAAGAAGCAGATTTAGAAACAACAGTACAAGTACAGATAAGGGCAACAAGCCAGGTGATATTTACATAATCTACATGATTATTTACAAAGTATATTATACAATACATTAATATATTGGTACCAAAAGATCAAAAACAAGTGTGTCTCTTAAAAATATTATGCAATCTAATCTAGATTCTTAGAAGTTAAGGGATCAACAATGTGGCGTATTGCCACAAAATGAGTTTCTTTAAATTTCTTTTCTTTCTTTGTAATCTCATCAGCATCATCAGTAGACTCGATATAAGTCCTCAGAGCGTAATTGAAAGCGTTATTTGCACCTCTAAGGGTCTTGTTCTATCTTTCTAATTCAGAAATATGTTTTTGAAGAAGATATCTTTCATGTTCAAGTTTTTGAATTTTGGTCGCGTACTTATTGATACGTTGTGAGTATCTTTCTTTCTGTTGATTGTCGAAATATTTCATTATTTCAAATTTGACTTTTCTACACCATTCCCCACCACTTTTTCATTAAAATCCAAAGAAGGGTTTGCTATAGCAGAGAATTTTTGAATGGCTAAAGAACAAGACCTTCTTAATTTCCCAATAGTTAGGGTGATTGGAGAAATCAGGAAATCAATATTCGAAATATCACCTCCTATGATAAATTCCAAAGATTTACATTGTTCTTGACTATCCTCTAGTTTTATTTCCAAATCACTTTCCCATTGGTAAAGCTTAGATATCTCATCATCGAAGTCAATCAAAGGATTTGATTTAATTTGATGTTTCAATTAAGAAACTATCTCATCTTTCTTTTTAATATATGCTTTGAGACTACTAGTTCGAATGTTAAGGCCTCTGATGATCGCCTTTTGAAGCAAGAATTTCCTACGCCATTTCAGCGCTTGAGTATTGGTTTGAATTTGGTAGAAAAAGGATCTTTAGATAAGCTCCTCTTTCTAAGATCCGCAATCAATCTATCCCTAAGACTAGTGAAACGAGATGAAGGATCCGACGAAAGTGACGTAGTCGCTAACTTTGTTTCCTATTCAAACAAACGGAAAAAAAATCAATACTTAAAGAACAAATTTATTTTATTACAATAGTAAGGGTTACAACTCAAGAAGAAATAAGACAGAGGATACAACATCATTGTTATAATCAAGTTCTCTCTTTGCCATATCACACTTAAGTCTAGAAATAGCATTTTTAACTTTGTCTAAAGAGTTAGTAGAAAGAGTAATTATTGATTTAAAAGTGGCATTAATTCCTTTTGGGTCAATAGCTGGAGGGCATTTGCTATAATCTCATTCTCCAGCTGGGGGACTATCATGACCAGAAATTAGTCTTGTATGATATGTCCGAATTTCCTTAAGAAGTTTTCCTTTTCCTTGCTTGGAAAATCAATATGAACTCGGGGATGCTACATGTAAAGCTTTTTGTAGATCTCTAAGAAAGCAATATCTGGCCAATCTTGAGGATTTCAAGAGCGAGCAATTTTCTAAATAATCTCTTCTTAACTTGACAAATTTTCCTAAGTAATCCCTGGTAACAGGGTTGCTTGAGAGATGTTTACTCTGTAATAATGTAATAAGATAAAACTAGGGATAAAAAGACTAACACGGTAAGGTCCATAGATCAATATAATTACATGATTACAAATTTTTTTCCGGTTTATACAAGATTGATCTTTTAAATATCTAAGAAATGAACTTATCCTTATAATATTCGAGTTTTTCTAGAGGCAACAAGTAAGGAATTGAGTAGACCCATGGTAAGTTGTAGCAAGCCCCAAGTGGGGATCTGACCCATGTTCGTCCAAGTATCTCTTATATAGATATCTAAGCATGCCCCTATTGAAATAACCCAAGTATGAGTAATCCATGGTTGGATGTATGAAATAAGCTCTGTACAAAAATTCTACCAAGATATCTTTGTCTTCGATTAACATCCAAAAGAGTGTCATCAATTCTTTGTTCTCCTCCAAAAGCTTATCATAACGAAGATGTTGCCTTTTTAGTCGAGGGGTTGCTTCTTGATACTTGAAAGACGTGAATACTACAGCGCTTTTATTAAGCTTATAGTACTTATTAGATAGTGCATTGTGTTCTTTTAACTGTTTATCTAACTCCCTATATAAGCCATTTATTTCCACATGTTTCTTTTCAAGCTTTGTCTTATAAAGGTGTATTGTTTTCTTTCTTATCTAAAATGGTAAGATGTTAGCTAGGGTTATCTTGAAAATGAGAGACATTTTGATAGAGAACCCATACCTGAGAAACTGAAATTGAGGTCTGTAAAGTTTGCTTCCTCTCTTTTTCTCTGACACAAAAATCAGCATCTTTTCTTTGGGGATCAGAGGAGTCGAGGAATTCAGCCTGATCCACTTCGTGGATAGTAGGATCAGGTTAACTATTCTTGATCCATCTTCATTATCTAGAACCCTAGAAGTGACACCACCATCCCCTCCAGGAATATCATCATGATTGCCATCATTGTTGCCATCACCCTGACCTTTGTCATTATTATTATGGTTATCATCATCATTATCATCGTCGTTGTCATCTTCATCAACGACGACTTCATTGCCCTCTTTGTCTTCCTCCTCATCTAAGTCAGAATCCTCTTCCATAGGAGGAACCTCCAAAGATAGGAGCTGGGTGGCATTAATTTCCTCTTTGTCAGGAACCTCAATCCCTTGCTCTATTTTCTTAATCTTAGCCATGAATCTTTGGATTATCATAGGGTCAAGAGAAAGAAAACTTAAATCCGGGCACTTTTCTATGTTATCGGAATAGGTTATCATGAGTGCATCCTCATAAGTATTTACAAAAATATTTTTCAAAGAAGTGCTCAAAAACCGAGACACTTTTTTTCTTAGCCTCAGATATAGTGTTAATAGCTTGGGATAAAGAATCATTTTTCTTCTCTAACCTCTTTTTAAGAGAAGTACACCTCTTCTTAAGTGATATATGTCTAGCATTAACCCTAGCTTTTTCATCCTCAGACTCTTTCAAAATCATTTTCAGAGCCAAAACTTCATCAACTAAAATTTATTTAGCCTTCCTCTCCTCCAAAATTGTAGACTTTGCATGAGTAAGAGAAGCACCCAACCTTTTTTTCCCTCACTACGTTATCTTTGGCAGTAGTCAGGGTAGTGATCTAATTGTTTAAAGTCGAGACTTCTTCTCGGAGCTTTGATGTTTCAGTAAAGGACATAGAAACATCTTCATGAAGAGAGTACCAGCTTTTGGTGATCTGAGAGGAAAAGTAAGACATGAGTCAGGATTCAGTATAAAAATAGTAATAAGAAAATCAGGCAGTATAGAATATACCAAAAGTTGTAGTTCGATAAGAGATCGACAATAGCTCGATGAATCCGGTATAGAGGTGGGTGGCTTAATAGTAGAAAACAATGAAGATTGCATAATCAACTACACAACATTCTCAAATTTAGTAGGAGGCACGGGTGATGAGGGTCTCGAGGAATTCAAATCATGGGAAGGAGTTGAAGTGCCTAGATCCTTCTGCATTTGATAAATAACACTGGGAGAATCAAATACAACAATATGAGATATAAACTCATCCTTCAAAGGAACCATTTTAGTCTGCTCAGCAGAAGGTAAGTCATCCATATAAGAAGTGGGATCAGGGTTAGGACCCTTTAAAGCCTTGTCAGCACCAACAAATTCACTTCTTTTAGGACAAGAAAAAACTGAATATCAATAGTCTTGGCTTTCGTGGGAGCAGAGCGTGCGGCAGTTACTCTGCTTAATTTCCTTTTTGCAATCATTCGAGACTTAGCAATGGCTTGTGTCAGAGCCATAGCATCAGATTCCAAAGACTAAGGGGGTGGATCATTTGTAATTAATTCAGTTGGAGGAGAGGCTGTTGAAACCAAAACGCACAGATTAGCAAAACAATTTAAGGAATAACATGACAACAAGTTATAAACAATACATTTAAGTTTACCGCGTAGATCTGGACAAATTAGGGACAAAGATGAGAAAAATTTAGGGTCACCCAAAGCTAAGAATCATTCGAAATGTGTTGGATATGAGGAGTTGTCCAAGAATCTTCTGGCGATCTAGTGCGAGTTAATGTTTCTGGAGGTTGCCAGGACTCAGCAACGTAAGTCTATGCTCAATACGGTTTGAAGCAGCAGTCATCAATTTATGATTCTCTTGCCTTCTTCGTTGAGATCCTTAGGAGCAGGGCCTAATAAGAAAACATTATTCAGCAAAAGAAAACAAGTTAATAGAAATAATGGCAATGATCTACTTACGAAGAGAAGAAAAGGTTCCACTAATGTTTGGAAAGCATTTGACATAGAAGAACCGTGTTTCCCAATCCTTAAATCTATTTATTCTCATGGAAACCAACTTTTTGGGGGGATTAGTCTGGAAAATCAAATTACTGAGTTTAATAAGGTGTGCTAAATAGTTAAGAACTTCGGCGCTTAAAGAAGGAATTCCCAATTCTAGGGCCATGAGCTCCAAAGAGACGAGGTATGTGTATACATTGGGTGATAGGTCGATAGGAGCAATGCAAAGATGACTTAAGAATCTCAATAAGAACCTTGGAAATGGGATGAAACCCCTATGCCAAATATGAATGGTGGTATAGGAAAAGTATCCCTCAGGAGGATTTTGAATTGTGTTGTTATTGCCATGAGGGATAGCTTCAACCCCTATAATCCCAAAATCATTGAGAATCGCATCTACTTCATCTTGAGAAGTTATGAAAGAGTGCCTTGAAACTGCCTCGGCCTTTTTTGAGGAAGATTCTAATTCTGGAACAATATCTTTATCAAATTCCATAGAGGTTCTTTTAATACCCCTGATCCTACCAAGTAATATAATTTCATCGAAGTTATGAGTTATTCAACTACTAATACCTTTTGAATGTATCGGAAGCCTATTATAACGGCTCAAGTACCTGCAGTAGCACTTGGTTCCTTGTATTCGAAAGGGTCAAAGCTAATTAGGACTGTGTGAATCATTGAGCTTTCGACAGTGTCGAAACCATTATCAACATCCCCCATTTTATGACATACATTCACCTAGACTTACCCTTCAACAATGTCGAAGCCCATGGATTTTACTCTATTTTATAATAAACGTAGCTATCCATGAAATATCTATTTAAAAACATACATTGTCAAAACACCATACTACTATTAAGTCAAAAGACTTGAAACAAAGTGGCGTTGATACTAACAAAAGGACATTGAGACGTTTCGACGGTGTTTTTGTTGGAAAAGTGATAATGGATACATTCCTATTGACTGTTGTGGGTTTTGAAGGAGTCGAAGAGGCATAATAGTGTTTCGAAAGTGTCGACAATAAGTTGAGATAATGCAAACATCTATGCTTATATTAGTTTTGGGGTTTCAACTAATTCGAAAGGTTAATTAATGGTTTCGACGATGACAGAAAGTATATTTTTCTTAACTTAATTTATAGTAAGGGTTGTTAATTTTTAACTCTTAGTATCCTTTAAGATAACTTAAAATTGGGACTAATGGGTTTCGATTTTGAATCAACATCCAATGGAAGCAAACAACAACAAATTAGGCAAATTCACATTTGAACTCAAATTGATGCCGTGGATTAATCAAAATCAGTATGAAATTTAAGTCTAGGATTATCTTACACGGCTGATTAACTTGAATTGTTTTCAAAATTCAAAATAGTAACATGGACTTAAACCCTAGAAATTTGAATTTAAAATTGAGAAAAAAAAACTAGTTTCTAATTTGAAATCATAAACACTAACCTATAATCTGAGGGTTACGCCTTTAAAATTTTAAGATTGATGGAAATTTGAAGAATATAATTCTTGCTTTAGAAATTTTCAATTGCAGGTAAAGAGAGAGGGAAAAGGAGGAGAGCAATTTATAAGTTGAATGGATAGGAGGATGACTATTCGATCAGATTCAAGTAAACGAGTGAGATTAGCTCAGGAATACCAATAGGCGGGAAAGTTCTATGCCGAAGCAATGGAAGGTGCTGAATCAAAACAGTTGACTTGAAAAGTTAAGAGCATCCCTTCGCCGGGGGGTGGTGGGCAAATCTCACTACCAAAAATCACTTCAACCCTGTCGGAGCCCAAAAGATTAGGAAGGAAAGCTTCATGAAGAAAAATAGTGATAGCAAGGCCTTTCGAAAGAGTCAAAGGGATGCTTCTGTAAGTATTAAATAAATTATGGGCTTCCAAAGAAGTCGAAAGGGGTCAAGACCACCCTTCTGGTTCAGTTGATCTCTTCCATAATGGTTGGTTCCGCACGCATTAAAGAGCTTTGCATGTGTTAAAAATGCCTTTCGAAGGTATCAAATAATAAGCCTCCGCAATAATCGAAGCCTGATACCTTCCACAAGAAACAACTACTTCAGCAAAAGCTATCTTCCGCAAGTGTCAAAAGATGGACTACTGCATTAATCAAGGGGATTGCCTTCGAAAGCCACCTCCCGCAACCAACCAAGTAGATATTTTTGAAGCAGTTGACCCTTCCGAGGGGTCACATCATCATTTACCATTCCATGAATGCTTCTGAAACCATAAGAATAAAAGCTTTCAAAAGCGTCATCGTCTTTCACAAGTATGTTTATATGCACATGTTGGGACATCCTTTCGTGCATATCCAAGACATCTACAACAACATAAGTATTATTTATATACCCATCGATGGAGTCGAAGGCTTCCAAATCTTATGCAAAAGTAACATTAGAGAGGCACTTCGGAGTCAACAGTGATGGAAGGTCATAAAGGCATCCTTTTGACTGAGTCGAAAGGATGGATGAGAAAGGGTCCAGCCTACGCCTATAAATAAGACCTTAAGGAAGCTGTTTGGGGGATCCGATTTCATTTCTTCCGCACTTGTACTTTTCTTGAGTTCTAAACCCTAATTTCTAAATCAAATTGGGGATTTCAATTCATTGTAATACCTGAGCTCTTATATTCAAAAAAATTATCAATAAAGTAAATACATGGCACTTTCGAATGCATGGAGTTTGATTCGCTGCTTATATGAGGTTTCATTTATGGAATATGCACAACTATACCTTTCAAAGAGGTTCCTTTCGAAGGAATAGGATACTTTTGACTCAGTTAATACCTTTTGTTCCCACTAGGTTACGACCATATATTACTCCAACTAATTCGAAAGGGGTTTTGAAGGGGTTATTCACTCCTCTAACCTTGCTTTGGGGTGTTGATAAGATTTTTTATTAACATGTTATTATGTAAAATAAAATAACTAAATTACTAAATTAGCCTTAAGTACATAACCTCCACTCTAGGCATGCCACCTCACCATCCTTGTCTCTTCCACTTTGCTCATGCTTGGAGCATGTCCCCCCCCCCCCTCTTATTTGAGCCAGCATGCATTTATAATTTATGTACTTTGTGTTTTTAGGAAAGTGACATATTATGACAACTTTTCCATTTGTTTTAAAATTCTTTTAATCTATTTCACAAAAAGTAAAATCAAAATTTTATTAACTTAAATATATATTTATATTTCTAAAATGTATTCTAATTTATATATAAATGTGTGTATATGTTAACTCAAATGTGCATAGCGTTTTCCGACAACTTTTAAACACCGAAAAGTCGAAAATTTGGAAAACAATTTCTGGTCACATTTTCTTCTTTTCTTTGAACTGAATATTTTTGTAAACAGATTTTAAAAACCATTTCACCATCACTAGTTGTGAATAAAATGAGTTTTATTTTAGTTATAAAATTCATAAATTAATTATTTAAAAATATATCAAAATATCTAGATTTCAGTGATTAAATGTTGGGTCGTTACACTCTCTTACCTTAAAAGAATTTCCTCCAAAAATTAGAAAACAAGAAGATAACTCAAGATGACACCAAAGGGCATATGTTAGTAATCCTAATGATGCAATCATACAAAAGGATACAACTAAAGTGACTATATCACCAGTCATGGATACACTAACAATACAATACACACAATCTACTTATCTAACAGCGACTTAGGGCAAGTCCCTCTTATACTATCCTTCGACACCACATGTCTGTGGAGTCTTACTTTAGATTGCCAAAAATGGAACTTATAAAATTTAGCCTTCAAGTCATGCCTCTTCAATGTTTCCAATACGATCTCTAAGTGGCGCTTGTGTTCCTCCTCGATCTTAGAATAAATAAGGATACCATCTACCGATACCAACACAAATTTATTTTGTATACCTATAAAAACTCAATCCATGATGACTAAAAAATGAGCGGGTGCGTTGGTTAGCCCATAAGGCACAACCAACCATTCAAAGAAACCATCTCGTCCTCTAAAAGCAGTCAGGGGTATACTATCTTCAGATATCCTTAGCTGGTGAAATCCTCTGTCTAAATCCATTTTCGAGAATACCCAAGCATCTTGCAGTTTTTCGAACATGTCATCTATGTTGGGTAAGAGATATTTGTTCCAAATCATCTGCTTGTTTAATTCACGGTAGTCCATATAAACCCTTGGCAAACTATCTGACTTAAGAGCAAAACCTACCGTTGCTCCCTAATTCTAGTAACTTGGCCTAATCAGACCCTTACTAAATAATTCCTCTATTTGATTTATTAACTCCCTTCTTTTCCTCGGAGTAATCTCATGCCTAAGCCGAATAAAAGATTCCCATCCAGGGGTCAGTTTATACTAAGCTCAATCTCATAATGAGAGGGTAGGCTATTAACATCTTTAATAACGTCCCGAAAATCTCTAACAACCGATAATGATTCCAACTTTTCCCGGGCGATCCAGTGTATAAAGGAAACCATCCATTAACTTGTTCGGCTCATCGCACAACACCTTAATATGCTCCCCTATCTTGCAATACAATAGTCCTTTTATCACAATAGCTCTATACTTTGATAGCCAATCTATACCAACCAAAACATGAAAACCCATAAATTCTAAGACAAACATGTCGCATGGAAAGTGGTAGATAAGGTATGAAACACGTACATCATCACAAACCATGCATAATTAGTCATACCATCTAGGAGGTTGGTCACACAAATAGGGGTTTCTATAAATTTTAGGGTAAGTCTTAATCTACCAACTAACTCTTTAGAAATAAAGCTACGAATGGTTTCAATATCAAACAAACCTCGAACCACAATACCATTTACGAATAAAGTGCCTTCCAAAACTCCCTTCCCCCTTCTTATCATCTGAAGTTGATGGCTCATTCTTAATAGCATAAACCTTGGCTTGCTGATGTTTTTGCACTAGTAGACAATCCCTTTACAATGTCCAATTTGGTGGCAGTTGAAGCAGGATTTCTTTTGGACTATTGTAGAAATAGGTCATGTTTGTTGATTCTGTGCTCTGGAATTCTTACAGAACTTCGAAATGTGGTCCTTCTGCTTACAAATATTGCACACATGATCCTTGAACTTGTTCCCTTGATCTCCTCTTGACTTTCTTTTCCATTACTTCTTCCATTTCTGGTTGAACTTTCTTTTGTTCGAGTTGTTGTCACCACTCGGGGCTTCTAACAACTTCTTCTCAAGGACCTCATAATGCAAAGCCATATCCACTAGGTCTATGAAAGATCCTTTTAGGTGAGCAGTAATTTTCTCTTGAAACTCCTCCCTTATTCCCATCACAAACATCTCTTTCTTCTTTAGAGGCATGTCAATGAGTTATGGCCTACAACGGGACAACTCGTTGAACTTGGTTTCATATTCCGATATAGACTCATTTCCTTGCTTAAGAACCAAGAAACTCCTATATTTGGGCCTTTCCTACAAAGGGCATGAAATGGTCTTCAAAAAATTCCTTAAAGCTAGCCCAGATAAAATCTTCTTTCGATGTATTAGTTGTAATGGAATCTCACTATATGTCGCTCCATCATGTAACTGCCAAGATGCTAAGAAAGGCTTCTACTCATCTAAGACATCCAATCCCTTGAAAATCTTTTTGCAAGAACAAACCCTCTCCTGGACTTCTATAATGGATTCCGTACCCTTAAACGGCTTTCCTCCAAGGTTAGAAAAATCTTTGCACAAAAATGCAAAGTCTACACGGGGTTGTACATCTAATGACCCTATACTTCTAGCAATTGGGGCTCGACCCTCGGTGATCGAAGTATTGCCATTTTCCCTTCCTCGTCTTCTTTTAGAGCTCATCTCTTACTACCTGATAATAATAAAATATCCTTAGAATGCACTTCAAGGCAAAACTTATATTAGGAAAGGTATCGTCTATAAATAATATTAAATAAACATATTCATTCCTCCAACCAACACCCAAACAACTATATAACTTTTGGAAATTTATTTTGTATAAGAAATATAACCCTAGGTAAAACTATTTTGTTTACCCATTTTAAAACTATACTGTGTCTGTTTATCATATTTAACTATTTAAGTGTTTAGGAACCCCTATCGACAATGTTGATCAGGCGCCTCGACCAGAATTCATAAGCCACTCAACAGACCAACCATCACAATATATAACATTATATAACACTAACAAATACGCACTCATATATATACTACACTCAAACTCATTCTAGGATATTTCTAATCCTATCTCTAATCAGTTACTCATTCTGGGGCATTACTAACCCTACCTATAATGAGTTCACCCCAAGGCCTAGGTGTTCACTCAACTTAAGTTTTGATACCACATGTAACGATCTACCTTTCTTACACATAAAAACGACACTTAATACATCCTCCGTATTCGTGTGCATGTAATTTGAGTGTCCAAATGACAGGTCATTTGGGGTCAAAGAAAGAATAGATAGAACAAAATCTCACATTCGTGAAGAGTAATTTATAATATACACAAGATCTTTACAAAAGAAATCTTGTTATATATATACATACATACATATGACACAACTAGAGTACTAACCTATCATCAGCCTGTACAGTCATAACAACATGTCATAACAAATGCTAATAAATACAAACACTAGGATACAGTAGAAGTAAAAAGTACGTGAATACGTTTTGGAGGCATCCAACACGTCTCCTAGAGCTCCAAAGCATCCAGCTAAATTTGGAAAATATGCTTGGACTGGCTCGAGCATTATAAGAAAATAACGCCTAGATCAGTTTGATAAACCAGCGCGAGTAAACTCAAATTAAAACATATGGATTTCTTATTCTTGAAAAACCTTTTCAAAAAGAAGAGTAATCATAAGACCATGTTGGACATAAACACGGAGGATTTTTATCTTACGATAACCAAAACTATATTTATTATAAATCTAGTGATATTATAATAATGTATAGGGTTTAAAGTATTCAATAATCAAGTAGCTGTGATGTGTGTACATCACAACAATAATAGGTATATAATCAAAAACCAAAGGCGCTTACTGGAGAATGGATTCCAACAATGGCAAGATAAGGGATTACCTTCCGTTCAGTACTCCTCTAAACAAATGTATGGAGAGATCGAAAACCTTTCGACCTCGGCATGATAAGACCGACCTACCCCTTACTGGATAGTACCGGATATATCATCACCCTGATTGCTTCCAACCTTTATAGAGAGCTCTCATGCATAAACAAATCCATAATATAATGGTTTAGAAAGGTGATGACACACCCTAATAGGAGCGACCCATATAGCCTTGCGACATACCATGTTTTAGCCATTCCTCGGTTGTAAAGCTCGAGAGGCTATGCTCTTACCATTTCCTCATCGCAATTCCCTCTTGGAATGCTAACGTTTCTCTCTAGGCAGAAAATAGAATAGCAGTATTCATCCATACAAGTTCATTCTACGCCTGAACGAAAGCTAAGGCACTACCTCTACTACATCCATTTCGGAATCACCCTCAAGGTTAGTAGCAAGTATCCCTTACACTTCAAATAACTCTATCTTAGAACATCTTCAAGTTGTCTTCCATTTGAACGCTCATGTTGGTTCACAGTGGTTCTCGGATAACATATTTGACCCTGGTCTCTCCGAACCAACAACCGATAATTTCCGATTGACTCAATTTCGTTTCTTTTAGAATTAAGCGAACTGCATCAGAGTCCCAAGAGGATCTCTAATATATCCCTTAAATCTAGAGACATTTCACTAGAATTAGTTCTCCTGAGGGATCTCAGACTGTATGAACATGCGAAGCTCTTATTTACTTCCTAAGTCAAAATTGACAAAGTTTTGATCGTCGGTTATTTAACAAATAAACAATCAACCAACAATCTAGAGATTTAATTTCACATAGTAACCACTAAGCCACATAAAAATCTTTCATTTATTTAAATGTCTTTCCAAAATATTCATCATAATATTCATATGCTTATCTTACAGGTATAAGCATATTCACAAACATTGTGGATGATTATTTACTTCAAAATCATATTAAAAGGATAAAAACAAAATTTATTTAAATTGGAGATAAGAATAACCTCAAACACTATTCCTTTGGTGTTAAGTGTGGAACGAATGTCCATAGCACCAAAATTAAGAAGGTTGGTTAAAGGAATTCCAATATCAAATTCTTTTATAAATTGCTTAAATAAATCATTTTAATAAATCTCTTTCATTTATGAAAATCTCCTTTACTAAAATTCCAAATCCATATATAAACTCTTTATAAATCTTCAAGTTTATTTATAAAACTCTTTTATAAATATTTAAAATCATTTACAAAACTTCTATTCAAATTTCAAGATCCCTTTCAATTTATAAAAAACTCCTTTTTGTGAACTTTCCTTATTTAAAACAAATCTTCTTTAATAAATCTTATTCGATCAAATTCCTTTTAAATAAACAACTAATTAATTAAAACAACTTTTAAATAACAAGTTGTTATAAATTAAACTAACTTCAACACTTTAAATAAAATAGTTAATGAACTATCTTTAAAATAACTTATTGAATTGGTGATAAACCTTAAACATTTCAATTAAATAATAACTTTACTTTAAACCACAATGATTATCTTTAAATCCTTATTTAAAAAGGAATAAGATTAAGGGAATAATTTCCAAAATTCTGAAGAGGCTTAGCGACCACAGTGGTTCTTATTTAATTATTAAGTGTAACTCCCTAAGTTATGTCATAGGTATTTACATAACAAACAGATATGTAAAAGGGATCAACAGATAACAACCAATCTATATAGAGGTAAATGTCCAAGTTATTATAATAGCAGAATAGTATTTTGTTCTACTAGATAGATGTCATTTGGTTTTATAATCATTTGAGGTTACTTAAGGATAATCGACAAAGAAATTCCTTAATTTAAAACACTTTTGAAAAAAAAAGTTGTAAAACAAACTGATATTTAGAACTAAAGCGATTTTTAAAATTTAAAACCCTTAATAATTAATTTATTAATAAATTAATCCTTATTAAATAATAATTTAAATAAGTCCTAATTAAAATTTTAATTAATTAACTAATTATAATTAACTTATTTGATTAACACTTAAGCACTAATTACCTTTGTTAATTAATGATTAAGTACTAATTATCTTAATTAGTCAATAAAGAAATCATAATTAAATAATTAATTAAATAATTGATTTTTATTAATTAAATATATTTTGAAAACATTTTTCAAAAGATACTTAAGTTGAAACACTTTTAAATTTGCAAAAGAGTTTGTTTTTGCGAACTGCACCCATAGCGACTATCGCTATATGTCTTTCTTTAAAACTTTACTACTTTGTAAAACATAAAGTATGTTCTTCGAACTAAAAAGGTTTTAAACTTAAAAACATTTTAAAATTTAAAACCAAAGACCATAGATTTTACACAAGGGATTCCATGTCGCTTAAACTAGTAAAGGTGCTAACTTTCATAGCATACCATCATGTATTTATGACCATGACATACATAACCACATCACAACCACATCACAAACATACATGCATGCCATAACAAATATATACAAGCAAATATTACAACTTGTAACCAACTTGATTTTTAACTTTCAAATTTAAATCTGTACATCATGACATCCAAGCACTTATACACACATATAAATCAACATTTGTTTCATCCAACAAGCATCACATTTAATAACCAAATCAAGCAAAATATAAGTTTTGAATGTTGTTGTTTAATCTATATTAGATCTGAATACATATAACCCATATTAATCCAATTAAGAAACAAGTATATGAAATTAACAGTGGAAGACGTACTTGAATCCATAGATTCTTAATTGATGTAAAGATTAATTTGGATTAGATCTTCCAAATTAACACAAGATTAGATCTGTAAATTCTCTTTAGAAGAGGGTAGAGAGAATATGATAATATTTTTGTAATTTGGGGACCATAACCCCATATATATAATGTGTGACATTTTTCAGTTCGGCCCTTCAACACAGATAACCCACACATTCAAACATGAAAATATGTGGCCTCATTATTTTGAATTATTCCAACAATCTCCCCATGGGCCACATATGTAACTTTATAGAATGTATTCAACTTTATGAGCTCTTAAATAGCTATCTTGATAACATGGTATATTCAAAACAATATCGTCCATTGATTGTGTTAACATAGAATGAAAGTGGCTTTCATTACTGTTTTTGTAACTAAACCCATCAATGGTCACAAATATCAATAGAATCAAACGACATAGATCAATCATGTATGTGTAGCATGGAAATTACATGAAATGTGATATTTACATGTCTATTTCCAACTGGTCCTACTTTACTTTAATGACATCAAAATTCCAAATAATATATATAAACAATTGAAGTGCAAAAGAAAACTTTATTTCTGATCAGAAAAAACCAAAGCATGTCCATAATCAAAATATAGAGTAGTGTCGCGAAATAAGTGATTAAGTACAAACTCCCCCTAAACCAAAATATCTTTATATAAAAGATACACCCATTTTAGCAACATGCTCATGAAAGAACTTAGGTGGTAATCCTTTTGTAAGCGGATCTGCTAGCATGGAATTTGTCTCAATATGCTCTATGGATATTAACTCATTCTGCACTCTCTCCTTTACAACTAGAAACTTGATGTCAATATAATTTGACTTGCTTGAGCTTATATTGTTATTAGAATATAATACTGCAGATCTATTATCGCAATATAACTTTAATGGTCTTTCAATATTATCAATAATGTGCATCCCAGTGACAAAATTTTGCAGCCATTTCGCATGGTTAGATGCCTCATAACAAGCCACAAACTCTGCTTCCATGGTGGAAGAAGCTATGAGCGTTTGTTTAATGCTTTTCCATTATATAGCCCCTCCACTTAATAGATATATGTATCCTGAAGTGGATTTTATGCTATCCGAGCATCCAGCAAAATCAGAATCAGAATACCTAATGATCTCCAACTGATCTGATCTTCTATATGTAAGCATATAGTCCTTTGTTCTCTGAAGATACCTCATAACCCTTTTTGCTGATTTCCAATGATCCATTCTAGAGTTACTAAGATACCTACCCAACACTCCTATAATGTACGCAATATCCGGACGCATACACACTTGAGCATACATTAGACTCCCTATAGCAGATGCATAAGGGATCTTTTACATTTCTTTAGCTTCAGGATGTTATTAGGGCATTGTTTGAGACAAAATTTATCTCCTTTAGCGACAGGGGTATCACTCATTTTACAATCTTGCACACCAAACCTTTTAAGCATAGTTTCTGTATAGTTCTTTTGTGACAATCCAAGAATACCCCATGAGCGATCACGATATATTTGGATTCCTAATAAAAAAGAAGTATCCCCAAGATCATTCATTTCAAAATAATCTGAAAGAAATCTCTTGGTTTCGTGCAAAATATGTAAATTATTACAGGAAAGCAATATATCATCAACATATAAAATCAAAAATATGAATCTGCCCCCACTGAACTTGTGATACACATAGTTATCAATTATGTTTGCCTCGAAACCAAATGAGGTAAATACTTTATGAAACTTGTGGTACCATTGACGAGAAGCTTGTTTGAGCCCATAAATGGATTTCTTTAGTTTGCAAACCATATTCTTTGGATCTCCGAACACAAAGTTTTCTGGTTGCAGCATATAAATTATTTCCTCAATGTCTCCATTGAGAAATACAGTTTTAACATCCATTTGATGTAACTCAAGGTCAAAATATGCAACAAGCGCCAAAATTATTCTAAAAGAGTCATTCGATGAAATCAGAGAGAAAGTCTCTTTAAAATTGATGCCTTCCTTCTTAGTAAAACCTTTTACTACAAGACGAACCTTATATCTTTCCACATTACCTTTTGCATCCCTCTTGGTTTTAAATATCCATTTACAACCAATGGGTTTCTTACCTTCAGGTAAAGAGACAAGATCCCAAACTTTATTGTCTTGCATGGATTTATACTCTTCATTCATAACTTCAATCCACTTTTGAGAATTAGCATCTTGCATGGCTTGGCGAAAGGTGATAGGATCATTTTCCACAATCCATTATTATCCTCTATTTCTTGAAAAATACCACATAATCATCCATAATGACATCTTTCATCTCTCTAGTGGATCTCCTTAGTGGCACTTCATTTTGAGGTTGTTGGGTTTGTTCTTGTGGAACATTGTCCTCATCTTGAAGAGGGTTTTCTTCAATATTATTTTTTTGTGCTTCCGGATTAACTTCTTCATTAATGACGGGAATGCTAATCCGTACATTGTCAAAAGAAATAACTGTGGTAGGAATCATATATGATGGTTCCTCCTCAAAAACAATGTTCCTTACTTCATTTCTCCCCCCTAACTCAACATCCTCAAAAAATGTTGCAGTTTCCGTCTCAAAAAATTTCTTTAGTGTGGGATCATAAAATTTATAGCCCCTAGATTGCTCAGAAAACCCAATAAAGTAGTTGTTCACTGTTTTAGAGTCCAATTTTCTTTCATTTGGCTTATAAGGCCTTGTCTCGGCTGGACGTCCCCAAATATGAAAACGCTTTAGACTGGGCTGTTTACTTGTCCAAAGCTCATAAGGTGTCTTGGCAGCTGCTTTAGTGGGTACCCTATTAAGGATATAAACTGATGTCTTTAATGCCTCCCCCAGAGTGATTTTGGTAAGGTAGAATGACTAATCATACTCCTCACCATATCTTTGAGAGTTCTATTTCGTATCTCAATAACACCATTCATGCTAGGTGAACCTGGCATGGTGTACTGTGGGACTATTCCACATTCCTCTAGGAATTGGGCAAATGGTTCTAGACATTGTTCACCCGATTCATCAGAATTACCATAATATTCACCTCCACGGTCAGATCTGACAGCTTTAATTCTTTTGTTGAGTTGGTTCTCAACTTCTACCTTAAATTTCTTGAACATGTATAAGGATTCTAATTTATCATGTATAAGATATAGGTAGCCATATCTTGAGTAGTCGTTTATGAATGTGATAAAATATTGTTGACCATTCCATGATGCCATAGGGAATGGTCCACAAATGTCCGTAAGTATTAATTCTAAGACGTCGGTTGCTCTATTGGCACCTATTTTCTTATGTTTGGTCTGTTTTTCCTTGATGCACTCTACATAGACATCGAAGTTTGAAAAATAAACAGATTCCAAAATGTCATCTGACACAATCCTTTGAATTCTAGTTTTAGATATATGACCTAAGTGCTTGTACCACAATGTGGCTGAATTTTCCTTATTAGCTTTTCTTTTTGTACCACGCGATTCCACATGTAAGGCTTCATAATAAGAGGCATTAACATCAAGCATATATAAGTTATCATAAACATTGAGAGAACCGGTTCCAACAAGATTTGAATTTATTGATAAACTAAAAATACTATTCCCAAATGAACAAGAATAACCAGATTTGTCCAACTTAGAAATAGAAACCAAATTCCGTCTAAATGACGGTATAACAAAAGTACAAAATAAATCCAAATAAAACCGAGTTCTCAATAACAACTTAAAATGCCCAGTAGCCTCCACTTTAACTGATTTTCCATCACCCACATAGATGTATCTTTTAGCATCAGTTGGATTTCGGTAGCTCAAGCAACCTTGCATAGAAACACTTATGTGAGTAGAAACACCAGAATCTAACCACCAAGTATTTCTAGGTACTGTAGCTAAATTTACTTCAGAATGGACCAAAGCAAAGGATGTACCTTTCTTAACACGTCATGCGTGATATTTGGTACAATCTTTCTTTAAATGTCCAGCCTTCTTACAAAAGTAACAACCATCGGCCTCCTTATGTTTTTTTCTTTTCCGTTGGACCCTTAGCAGTTTCTTATCCTTCTTTCTCTTTTTGTCTTTTCCCTTAGGGTTGTATGCCAAGTGAGCACTTTCAGTCTTATCATGCCTCAATCTCTCTTCTTATTGTACATAATACCAAATGAGCTCATTAAGAGTCCATTTCTCCTTTTGACAGTTATAACTGATCTTAAACTGGTTGTATTGTGAAGGAAGAGAGATTAGTACCAAATGCATGAGCAAATCATCCGAAAGCTCAAGCTTAATTTCCCTAAGTTTTGAAGCAACATTAAACATTTCCATAATGCACTCCCTTATGTTCTCTTTGCTTTGATACTTCATAGAAATCAAGTGCTACAAAAGCATGCTTGTTTCCGTCTTATCGTTTTTAGCAAAATGTTTTTCAATCTCAGCAAGGAAATCTTTAGTATTTGTTATCTTTTCAGATACTGCACCCCTAAATGCCTTTGGAATGTTGCGCTTTATGATCATTAGACTCATGCGATTTGAACGACCCCACCTCTCAAAGTTATTTATAACATCAGAAGAACTTTCATCCGTAAGAGGGGTGGGTGCATCCATCCTAAGTGCAAGGTCAAGATCCATGCAGTCAAGAACAAGCAATATGTTCTCTTTCCAATCCTTGATGTTTGTTCCAGTCACAATAGGAATGTTGTTAAGATTGGCAGATACCGTAGTTAAATTAGCTGTAATTTTAACATAAGAATCCATCAAATATGCTCACATTGTAAAACAAAACCACAGTAAATTCAAATAATTGGTAGGTCTCTTCTCAAGATACCTTGCACAACATCAATATCAAGTCTTTGGACAGTAATATTAATTGTAAGTGGTACTCTTGTTGTAATGATCAAACACTGACAATAAGTTCAAGTCAAATATCAATCTTCCTTTGGGCCGATTAGATATTCACTTGCAAAACTATATGATTGTCACATATTTATCATCACACATGTATAAATGATTCAGCCAAATAGTAGTCTTCCTTTGGGCCGGCTAATATCTGCATGAATAAATACACACAAATATCGAACATTTTTCTTGAATAACTAAAATAAAAGAGGTCACTTTGGTGACATGTTATTTCAATTAGTTCACTTGTAATGTAGGATATTTACAGTTAGTTTGCAAAGAAATACCAAATAATATTTGAACTGGTTTATTTTAACTCATTCATTTATGCGTATTCCACAAATTTCAATTTTCAATTTTATACATATTGAAAATATGGTTTCATAGCCGTAGTAAAAAGAAATTGACATTAATTAAAACTGTAACAATACATAACAAATTGTATTTGCAATAACAATTAATGATAAAATATTGCATACTTTATTTAGCTGTCAATATTCAAGACAGAAGATAAAACAAATTTCAACATAGCATGGTCCATATATGTGATATTGCAAGAAAATGAATAGTTGAAAACTATAGTAGTGGTTGATCCCAAACATAGTGGGAAGCAACGAAAATAAATAGTCAATGTCAAAATAGCTTATTATATCAGTGCGGCAGGTGATTAGCTTTCGATGAAAGCTTATTTGAATAAGCAAATATGAATACATTTAATATTATAACAGATCCAAAACAAACTTTAAAGCCTTAAAGAAAAAATTAGTCCAAAAGTAAAAATCAACATCACTACACATGATGAGTAAGCTGTACAAAAAAACTAGATAATGGCATCATCCTTACGTGTTCCTTTTTTATAGGACAATACATATTACAGGAACATTAAGAGGTATGAAGATGTTTCCATACGTGTGAATGAAACAAAACTTAACGTGATAACCATCTATAGCAATAAAAAAAATTGTACAGTCGCAATACTACTGACAATAAAATATGAATAATATGAGTAGCAACAATTAAAGGCATCAGATCCGAACAAGCGAAATTAATTCATGAATTATTTATATAGATCTGAAACAAAGGCATCGGATGAATCTACCAAAATTGTAAATCTCTGAACCCTAATTCATATATACTTAAAATCAGGAAATTTCTTGATAAAATCAATGATGGGTGGCTCTGATATCACTTGTTGGTGTTTAATCTATATTAGACTTGAATACATATAACCCATACTGATTCAATTGAGAAACAAGTATATGAAATTAATAGCGGAAGGCGTACCTGAATCCATCAATTCTTAATTGATGTGAAGATTAATATAGATTAGATCTTCCAAGTTGATACAAGCTTAGATCTATAAATTCTCTTTAGAAGAGGGTAGAGAGAATATGATAAGACTTGTGTAATTTGGGGACAATAACCCCATATATATAGTGTGTGACATTTTTCAGTTCGGCCCTTCAACAAACTAAAATTGTCGCTCTGTTATCCACACATTATAATTTTACATAACGAATATACCCCTTAAGTCTTAATATGTTTATTCCAAAAATAGATCACATAATAAGACTTAATTACAAGATAACCCACACATTTAAACATTAAAATATGTGGCCCTATTATGTTGAATTATTCCAACGTTTAAAACTTAGTTAGAGGCGAGAACTTTACTCACCAACTGTTGATTACATCAAGGTAACTTCTCC
The DNA here is from genome assembly GCA_030737815.1 of Allium fistulosum. Lineage (NCBI taxonomy): Eukaryota > Viridiplantae > Streptophyta > Magnoliopsida > Asparagales > Amaryllidaceae > Allium > Allium fistulosum. Next base: position 700,649,165 of record CM060904.1, read on the forward strand.
TAGAACTTGAATACGACCTAAGTCTTTGCTTTGCCTTAGGAAAGATGAAGTTTTTGTGGGCTTTAGTGACTAAAAGGGTTCGGCCTACGCGGGAAGTAATATACGATCGAGATGGAAGAGGTGTATGTGGACTTGATTTGGTAAAGAGGAGTGTTAGAAAAGAAAGTAGACGCTTTGAACAAGGATTTAATAGTTTTTAAAAGTGATAAAAGCTAGGTTTTTAAACATTAGAATTTTTTTAAATAAACTATTAAAGAGTTTATGAAGCTTGGAAATAAGAATGTAAGTTTTGAAATGGAGAATGAAATGATTAAATGAGAAAGAGGAATCTTCAAAATTGTTTTATGTAACATAAAATAACTAAATTACTAAATTAGCCTTAAGTACATAACCCCCGCTCTAATCTTGCTACCTCACCACCCTTGTCTTCTCCATCTTGCTCATGCATGGAGCATGTCCCCTCCCCCCTCTTATTTAAGCCAACATGCATTTATAATTCATGTACATTATGATTTTAGGAAAATGACATATTATGACATCTTTTCCATTTGTTTTGAAATTCTTTTAATATATTTCATTAAAAGTCATACCAACATTTTATAAACTTAAATATATATATTTATATTTCTAAAATGTATGATTAGTTATATATAAATGTGTGTATATGTTAACTCAAATGTGCACAACGTTTTCCGACAACTTTTAGACATCGAAAAGTAAAAAATTCGTAGTTTATAAGATATAGTAAAAACATAACATAAATATCTGAAATGGTCCATTATTTTCATAAGCTATTACATCTATCTACCAAAAGTAATACTTTAGACTTCGTAGTTTAACTAACATAAATGCTAAATAAATAGGTAACTCGCAGATAAACGGGTTATCCCTCGCCCATAGCCTCCATTGCCTCCACCTCACGTGCAACTCCTACTAACCCTGTCAATCTATTATATATAAATAATAGATAAATATAAATGGGTCAAACATAAACCTGGCGAGTGAGTATATATATCTAAATACATGATACTAAGATGCTGATAAAACATCTTTATAATATGCACCGACGGTGTCAGTCTAAGGGGTCAATTTATCATTTATTTATAGTCTATTTATCATAGCATTCCAACCGTATCATTTTTAGTGACTAAAATCACTTACCTAAACTACCATACAAACTAATATGCATGAAATATTAGCATACTCTCGTTCCGTTATGTGTACTATTTCAACACATTTCCACGGATACATCATTCTTTCTACATGTACTATTTGAACACGTTTCCCCAAACATACAATATCCTAAACCACTCTTATTATTGAAAAGTGTAGAAGTTGATAAAATTAAAACTTAAACCATTTCGACCTTTGTTAAATTTTGCGGCTTTTTCATTAAGCTCATCGAAATTTAATTTTATAATCAGGTTTTTCCGTTTTAAAAGATTCGTCGCTATTTTTCAAAGTATCGATTTCTTTAATTAATTTAGATTCTCATCTTTCAAAACGCAAATCTCCTTTTTAAGAGGCATAATTTTAGTATCTAAATTATTTAAAATAATTTGCAATTTATTTGTCATTTAGATTTTTCAAATCAACAACTTCTAAATCTTTCTCATTTAGTAAACCATTAAATATCCAAACATTATTGTTTAATTCAGAATTTTCATTTTCTAGTTTTGCGATCTTGTTTTCACAAGCTTTTATTTCTTCTAATGTAACAAAAACGAGTTTGGATACTTTTTCAAATTCATTAGATAATCTATCATAATGATTAGATAATTGATTCGAAGTACCTTATTGTAGCATATAGTCTCTTCGGTATAGTTGTGCTTTTTTTATGCTGATAGTGTCTCGACATTAATTTATCATATTCGAAGTATCTTTCTAAATAGAATTTCGATAACCGTTTTTTTTCTAATTATTTTTTTGATTAAATTTATTGAAACTTAATTTAAGGATATTAATTTATCTAAAAATCGAAACCTTAAAATATAACAATTAAGATTCAAATGTTCCAAAATTAAGAAAAACCAAATAATTACCCATTATTCAATTTTCCAAAAAACCCAAGTATTTTCTTTTTTTACTTTCATGCTTTTAAAAAATTTAAACTTGTATTTCAAAGTTTTCATTTAAATAATTAACGTGTGAAAAACCGATTATTATGAAGAGTAATATAGTCAAATAGTCATTTCCATTAATTTCTATCAGCAGTTTTAAAAATATAAATAAACAACCTTTCATAATTCAATCCAGGAGTCGGCGGTCCGCATTCAGGTTCAATAATAAGTATTCAACTTTTCGAATTTCAAATAAACGAAGTCTAAGTGGTTTTTTGAAACTGTTTAGTATTCAAACGATTTTCATAAAACCCTTTAGTTTTTAAATGCTTTTTAAAAATACGTTTACTATAAAATACACTAAGAAAGCCATTTAGTAAAATGTTAAAAAAAGCTCGACCGTTCTCCTGGCTCATAGTCATTATCCACTATATACTCAAGCTTCGTTTGTTTAAAATTTTACTGAATATTATAGAATATTGATTGCAAAATGTTGAAAGTTGTATACTGACTTATGAAAAGTTGTTTGTTCACATTTTTCAGACTTCCAATTGAGACTAATAGAAATGAATATTTTGGTAATATTGCCTTTTATGATAATCATATATTCATATGGCAATTATTAAAAGAAAACTTCGACTATAACTTTAAATTTTGAAAAGCTTGAAATTTAAAGATTTTTAGTTTTGAAAATCCTTGGTTTTTTGGAAATTGAATAATGGATAATTAATTATTTTGAAAGTTTTAATTAGGAAAGATTTAAATTTCAATTTGTCGTATTTCAAGATTTTTCATATTTTAAGATTTTTTTAGCATCAGCTTTTTCGTATTTTAAGATTTTGTAGTATATTAAGATTTTTTTTGGTAAGATTGCATGAATCGAGTTTCAAGAAATTTAATTTAGAAAAATTAACTTTAAAAACTTTTATCCATGTTCTATAATATGGGAATTTTTAGTATCAGCTTTTTTTCGAAAATTTAAATACTATTTTATTTGGTTTTTTTCTTTGTTTTGTAAAAAGAAATCTAAATTAAGACAAGCAACCAAAAGTTCAACTTAAAAACTTGAAACCTTATTAATCTATCATTTTCAAAAGTTTGAATTTTTATTAATTTTTTATGGTAATATAACAAAAGTAACTAAGGATGTACATGGAAGAAATTATCATTAAACATTCTGAACTAGAAAAAACAATAAGAAAATGTGCTTGACTTATTAACAAAATAAGTGTTTCATGCTAAACACTTTATATAAAACAAGCAACTTCAAAATCCTTATTCCCCAATTAAGTGGTCAAATAAGTGATGGGTAGTAATACTAACACCCCAATTATTTCCTTTCTCACCCCATACTTTACAAAAAGAACAACACCCAAAATCTTTCCCTTCCACCCCATTTTATACCTAGACTATCCTTATCATTAAAAAAATGAATTTGATGAAATATTGCACCATGATACATGGATTTTTTATGAAGCTTATATTTGTTAAATAACTAGTATTCATTGACATCCTTTTAGTAGTTTCGACGTTAAAATATTGCACCATGATACATGGATTTTTTATGAAGCTTATATTTGTTAAATAACTAGTATTCATTGACATTCTTTTAGTAGTTTCGACATTAATCTAAGTTGATTTTAATAATATCTATTTTGAATTGGAATAAGTATAAATGGAAATTTTGCAATTGTTGGTGTTAGATCTCTAATGCCGATATGGAAAGATGGAAGAAATGTACAATGCTATTTTTAACTTTAAATAGCTATGGTGTTTCGATAACTAAAGTTGAGATCATAAATTCTAGTTGTGTTTATTCTTCTTTTTCATTCTTTTTATGGGCATTTTGGTCATTAAATTAACTAGGGTGTTAATATAACACCGATGAGTGCTTACTGATTCATAAACAAACATTAACTTAGTTCCATGATTTTCTACTTCTATCCCACTTCTGCAAAGTTACCGCTTCTCTTTATCTTTATCAACGGAACCTTTAAATGGAAAGGAAAAAAAATTCAAGATTAGGAAAATTTCAGAAACCTTAAAGTAAGTTCGCTGCTTGATTAAAAATGGAATTTTCTCAACACAACTTTGTTGTTTTTTCAACCGTTGAAATATTCGAATGGGCGTTGTACTTCAATTACGAGGAGGAAGAGGGTACAAAGGTTACTGGGTTTAGCACTGGCCCTGCTCAGCCCGCAAAGCCCAGTTTATCTTCGATTCATTCTTTTCTGTTAAGCAGATGAACAAGCAAAAATTCCTATTTTATTGGTGCAAAAAAGTCATTTAAATTGACACATTAAAAGGTGAAGGGACTAAAAGAGCAAGTATGCCTGTGGTTATAAATTTCGATACATGTAAGTTGTTTGTAATTCTCAAGCCTCAACTAGATCATACGATATCTATTCTTCCTCAAAAATCATCATTAGGATTTTTGTCTCATTAATTTTTTTGGGTATATTGCTGACTTTCACGACGGTTGATCTCCAAATGAAATCCCTTGTTGTGTCGAATTAGTATTGTAACGAACACAACTGTTTCAAGAAATTGCTTCCTATTTTTCTTATTTTAATATAAATGAATTTATTATTTTACGCTTAAAAGATTGTCAGTCTGGAAAGAAGCATTCTAACACATAGAATTCTACATGGTTATTACGTTATATATAAAAACATTAAGTATTAAAAAATAATTTATTATGTTTTATTAAAATTTGAATAATTATTTTTTTTCAGAAAAATCAAAATATACTAAATTTCAAATTAAAATATTTTATTTTTGTTGTTTTGGTTTTGGATTTTTTTTAAATAAACTTTCTAAAGCTTTTAGAAAATTGTTTTCATTTTTTGCCCGTTAAAATATTAATGAAATTCTAAGGTAAATATGTGTTTGATTTGCACTTAAAAGTGTTCAATGCGGATAGAAATATTCAACTCGTGGAATATCTTAATGTTTAGATTTTTTTTGAGTTCATTGCTTTGAATCTCGTGCATGTTTCAAACCTTGGACATATTTGGATTTGTGGTATGCATATCAAAGGTAATATCCTCTTCTAAGTATCAGTTTTAGTGATAATGATGATGATAATTATAATAGAGACAATAATAAAACATTTACATTCTTTTGTCTAACAAAATCAATTATCACAATTGATTTTAGAATGCATTAAAGTGAGTCTATTTTGTGAATAATTAAGAACCAGAATTTATTTTTCAACCAAGGTGTTGATTTTCATGCTTTTCATCTAAGTAGTTATCTAGTTTTATATTTAAAACCAAAGAAGGAAAAAACCAAAAAAATGAGTTTCAGAGGATTCAATTTTCAATAAAAGATCCAGGACATTGTTAGGGAATTACAAAGGAATCTCTACTCCATTTAGAATGACAAACCTTTTCATAATTTTGTAGTTAGCACTTGATTTCTAATTCTAAGCTCAATGTTTCCATTTAATTCTATAGTATATGTGCATATAACTAAGAAGTTCCCATATACTCATTTCTTTACTCTCTCGAAATTACATTATTGACTTTTCATTGTTTTGACGTATTATATTGGGGCTTTTTCTTGTACATATGATTTTTAAGTTATATAGACCATATTTGTAAACGGTGATATCATTTTAAAGGATTCAACTCATTTGAAAGATATACCTTAACATGAAACGTCTAACGTATTTATATTAACCATTAATTTAAAACTTTCAGTTTTGAAATAGTTAGAAGTTTTAAGATAATCTAAAATCCACATAATTAAATTATCATTTTTGAAATTGTTTCAATCCTATACATCGTAAGATAAAAAAGTTGATAACAGAAACCTTATACATTGTCTTAATCAATTGTGAATGAAAACTTCATTTTTGAAATGATAAAGTATTTGAATGTCTCAACTCATGTTGGATTTTGGAATAATATAAAAGAATAGGCTCATGTTAAATCTATGATTTGACATTTTTTATGGACCGTTCACTTGTTATTTGACCACCCACTTATCATATAACAATTTCTAAATCATTATATTATAGGGTAATTTCCCTTGGAACAGTAATTTTTCCGACATATAATGCCTAAAATTGGTCTTTTCGTTGATACTAACATGTTTGCTTTACAACCGAGCTTTCCTCTTCAAATCAATGTGAAAATCAAATGATAATTTTTCTTAAGAAACATACATAAAAATTATAAATTTTATTGAAGTTATTTTGTCAAAAAAAGTTCTCTAGCTTTCTAGTGCATATTCCAAACAAACAAAAAAATCATAGATAAGATTCATATGTTCATGAAATAAATAGCAATAACTATAAGATTTACATTCTTAATTTGATTTAGGGTTCAATCTAAATAATAACATAAATCTTATACGCCCATTAATTCTATATAAGGACAAAAATCTTATCATCACAACACATTTATTTCATGGAGGTGGGGTTGTGAAGGAGGGGGTGCATAAGGCTTATCAATCTTTTTTAGTTTCAACTGTTTCAGAAATATACTAAAAATCAGAAGTTCTTTTTTCAATAAAAAGCTAATACTATTTGTAACTTCAATGTATTTTTCTTAGACTGTTTTATCTCTTAATTTATACATTAATTTGAGGCGAAAAACTCGACGCATATGAAAACCAATTCCAATTCAATTTTCGATTTTCGATATATGTTCTTTTTAACGGCGACTTCTACTTCAAATGGTCAAAAGCCGACAAACGATTTGTGTTCAGTACTATAATTCAAGGAGATCCGATGGATCTCATCGTGTCTGATGAATTTTTGTTATTTGATATTTAAACATTCTTTTTTATTAAAAAAATTTGGCTTTCTTTTTAGAGCAGTATCAATATCATTTTCTTGATATTCTTTTCTAAAAAATAAAATAAGATTATAAGTGCAATTTTTCGTAATTAATATTATTGTAGGAAGAATAAAAGTTTTTAATACTTGTAAGTTGTCTTTTCACTTTTTATTGCTGATGAGATTGGATTCATTATGGAATTAATAGTTCTCATTTAATTATAGTATCTAGTTGAAAAATATCAGTACATTTAAAGTACACGATCTTATTGAATGATTGACAAATTCTTTATTTTCTGAGGTTCGTAGTAGTGTATGGATTAATTTGAATATATAATACATGTTCAAGTGAGATTTTTGTACTTGCCTTTTACAGCCATAATTTTTTGAGTTTTTATTAATTTCACCTAGTGCATTAAATGATGTGACCTTCTTTTTAAATAGAATTAAATCCGACCATTCTATTGTAAAGATTGACAATCATCAAAGCAAAAATAAATTGATTCATTGTGTTACGTTTATATAGATTAGAAGCGGGCAATCAAATTTCTTTCAGTTTTTTAACCTTAACATTTTCTGTACAAGAAGAGCATTGCTTTACTTGCATTTTCATTATATTTCATTTAGTTTCCTAACTCCTAGCTATTATTGTCTGTTTGAATACATTATTTGTTGTTCAAATACATACTACTAGTGGTTGATTAATAATAAATTTAACTGTGTATAAGATATCGTTGGTCATATTATTAACCAAAACCTTTCTTTGTTTGGAAAATTATAACTTATCTTGAATGGAACACTCGAATAACAATAAATGGATACATTACTTAGCAGGTGCATGTCTATATGCTTATGTGTTTGCGATGACACAAATATTTTTTGGTTTATAAGCTACATTATATATCTCATGGTTTGTTTGTAAATGTTGCATAAAAAATTGGATTGGAACGGATCGATAGGTAATGGAATCAGTAAGTCAACATGAACTGATGTGGTATAAGCTGGTAAGCAGTGATTAAATATATTTCTTGAATGGAAACATAGCTTATCACTTACCCATTAATTGTTACTATTGCTATTTGCAGTGTCCATAATGTAACTGGCTATTTTGAAAGCATAACATTATTGACCTATATGGAATAGGGACATGCTCTAATGAGATCGACTGAAAGATCAAGTAATGTTCCATAACTCGATCCAGTAATTTTACAATTATCATTATTGTAGCTTTGCTCTAAATATATTTTACAGATGTTTCTAGTTCCCGAATGATTTGAGTCATTTAATTTAGTGAACTATTCAAGTATGTAAGATGTGATTTACTTCATGACATATTAATCTTAAGTATTCCAGTTTTAGTTGGTTCTTATTTTCTATGCATTTACTTGCTACTTGTTCTCAATGGAGAAACTATTAGAAAGTAGTATAACCATGGAGATCAAAAAATTTGATCATTAATGTGTGAATTTATGTTACAATTCCAACATACTTTAGGATTGATTAATCACGAAACCCTAGATCTGAATAAATGATCGATGTTGATTTGATTGAAAAGAAATTAGAGGAATATATCTATAAGCCTTTTATCTTTAATTCATAATTCGATCACTTCAAGTAGACTTACAGCAAAATAGGACAACATATTACACACACACACACACACACACACACACACACATATATATATATATAATTTTACGTATATGGTCCACATGTTGAAATTTTCTAACAATCTCCTCTGGACAATAAATGTAGTAACCTTGTACATGTGTTTAACTTTATGAGCCCTGAAATTTGGTATTTAACTTAAGGCATTTTTGAAACAATCTCGTCCATTAACTGTGATGACAAAGGATCAAAGTAGCTTTCATTACTTTTAGCGTAACTAAACTCATCAATCACATATATCAACACAACCAAACGACATAGTTCAATCATAGATGCATAGCAAGAAAATCACATGAGATGTGATCGATACATTTCTATTTCCAACTTGTCTTACTTTAGTGAAATCAAAATGTTTGATATTTGAACAACCTAATGTTATATCAATTGAGTAACATACTCATGAATGACTTTGGATGATAATCCTTTTGTAATCAGATCCACCACAATGGAGTTTATCATAATATACTCTATAAATTATAATTTATTTTTCACTCTCCTCTTATTGGAAAATAATATGATGTTATTGTTATAATATTACTTTAGTGGTCTTTTAATTCCTTTTTTAATATTCCATATCTTTGCGATAAATTTTGCAATTATTTTCCATCGTTGGATGCTCCATACCAGAAAATAAATGTTAGTTCCAAAATAAAGGAGGCTATAAGTATTTGTATGACAACTTTTCTTATATAGCTCCACTAACAAAATATTATTACCCGAAGTGGATCTTTTATACCCTTAGTATCCAAAATATTCGGATTGTAATGCTTTATGATCTCTAACCAATCCGATTTTTTATCTATGAGCATATAATCTTTTGTTCCTTAAAGATGTATTATAACCATTTTGGTTACTAACCATTGATCCTAAGATATCTGTATGTGTATATGCCTTAGCATGCATTAGATTCCATGGCGTAGACGCATGAGGAATCTTTTGTATTTCTTTAGCTTCAAAGATGTTCTAATATTGCTATACAAGACAATATTTGTCTCTTTTAGCAAAAATGAATCAATTGATTCTCAATTTGCATACCGAACCTTTTTATGAACTTATCTTGTTAACTCTTTTGTGATAATCCAAATATCACCCATGAATAATTATAGTGTATTTGAATCCCTAATGCAAATTAATAATGCATAAGTGGGTTCCTTTAGTTGTTTCATCAACGTCTCTATCGATAAACATGACTTTAATATCCTTTCGATATTGCTCAAAATTATAACCTACAACAAGTTCCAAAATAATTCCAAAGATTCTTTTAGTAAAACTAAGAGGAAGTCTCTTTTTAAAAAAAAGAAAACATCGTTCTCCTTTTGACTATAGACCTTTATATACCAGCCTTATACTTTTCTACATTACCCACTTAGTCCTTTTTGGTTTTAAATAGTTATTCATAACCAATGATCTTGTTACCTTAAGGTAAGGGAAAAGATCTCAAACTTTGTTGTTCTTTATAGATTTGTACTATACGTTCATACCTTAAATGTGCATTTCAAACTAATATCTTGTATGGATTAATGTAAGCCAACAGAAACATCTTCACCAACCCATTATTTATCTTTGTGGAGAAATACTACATAATCTTCTTCTCTAAGTGGATTTCCATAGAGACCTTGCACCTTGAGGTTGTTGAGTTTATTTTCTTGAAGTTTGTTTAACACTGTATTGTAATGGTTCCTGATTTTCTTCTTGTTAATGAAAGGAAACAAATCTCATACATTATTTGAAAAGTAACTACAGTTGAATTAAAGATAATGATTCTTTTTAAAGACAACAATCCATAAGAAAATATTGTTTAACATTGTCTTATTATGGTTTCCAATTTACTTCTTGTTAATGAAAGAAAACAAATCCTATACATTATCAGAAGAAATAACTGTAGTTGAATCAAAGATAATGATTCTCCTAAAGACAATGATCCATACTTTATTTCTTCCTTCCAACTCAACATCCTAAAAAGTGTTGCATTTCCCATATTCGTTTTTTTCTTTAGCATGGGTTTATAAAACCTGTACCTTTTAAGTCGCTTAGAATATCAATAAATTATTTGTTATTTGTAGTGCCTTAATATAGAATTATTTAGTAGGATGGAATAAATAATTACATTAATCACGATATCTAGATTCAAGGCTTTATAAGAGATATTTATCATGAATTTCAAGGCATTCAATTACAATAGTGTATGAGTTTGTTGATAGATTAATCTTATTATTTCTAAAGGAATAATAATAATCAAATTTGTTCATATTAAAATTAGAAACTGAAATCTATTTAAATGATAGCATAAAAAAATATAAACAATGAAAATCCAATATTTTGAATATTTAAATTTGCAAATTGATTTATTTAAATTTATTTTTGTGGCTTTAAATTTAGGTTCTTTAACATAATTTTTTTTGAAACTTTCTACAAGTAAAAGAATTCTAATAATTAATTTTCTGAAGACAATTCTTTACATTAAATTTGAGAAAAGAAAAAACTTTGAAATCAATAATTTTAAAATATATCATTTCAGATTAAAAAAATTTAAAATTAAAAACTTTCAATTTTATATCCTTTATTCAAGTTTTTTCGAATTTCAAATACTTTATAAATTCAAAATTTCAAATTTCAAGTTTTCTAATAATATACCTTTATCATAATTCCAATACCTAATTTTAATCATTATTAAGTGAAAACCAACCGGTGGAGGTTAATATTGTAAAAATAACTATATACTTTAATTATAATATGAAGTTTTAAACATCTAAAGAAACAACCGTTCCTTATTCAACGAGCATTCAATGATAATTCAACAATCAGTATTGAGCATTTAGTTTTAGTGTTTGAAATAAAAAAACCCTTTATCGTTTGTTTCCATAAGTGACGTTTCATTTAATCACCTATCGATCAATAAAAACTTTGAAGTTGTTTGTTTTGAATGAGCATTCATGCCTAAAATGCTTATTCGGTGAAAAATTATTATGTATTTTCTATTGCCTTTTCTGATTCAGAACATTTAATGATAATTTCTTCCATATGTAGCTTAGTCACATATGTTATGTTCTTATAAATAAAATCACTAAAATTTAAAAATAAAAAAATAAATAACATATATTATTAAAATTTTAAAAATCCATTTAACTTGATTTTAAACTTTTTAAATTATACTTTCGGTTAGTTTCCTAACTTCATATTCTTGTTAAAAAAAGGAATAGAAAAAAAAAGAAACCAAATCAAATAATGTTTAATGTTTAAAAAAAAATACGAAACTACAAATTTTTGAAATTTGATAATGTTTTTTAATTTAAATTTGTAGTTAAATTTTTGGAAACTTGATGTTTTTAGTTTTGTGTTTTCGTCTAAACAAAAATGCGCATTTCTTGTAAATTGTTGAAAAACACGCAATTTTGAAAAATGAAATTAACATAGGAAATAGAAAACAAGTTTATTTGATTTTTCGTGTTTTGAGACATAACAAAAGAACGAAAAACAATTCATCTCCTCCATTTTCCGTCGATCGTCCTAATGGCTAAGAATTGTAAAAGGATTTCTCTTATTTTCTTGTATTTTCTAGTATATGTTGAAAACACAAAACGCAAAACTCAAAACGAAACCAAACAGGCCCTAATTTTTTTGAAAATTGAAACTTTGAAATACAACAAATGGGATTCAAATCTTACAAAATTAAGAAGATCAAATAAATTCATATTCAATTTTCCAAATCCACCAAGTATTTGCAAAATTAAAAACTATCATTTTTAATGGTTTAAAAAAAATTAAAATTGAACTTAAAATTTTTCGTTTTAATAATTAGTTTTTGAAAAAAACGATTATTATCGACAGTAATATGGTCAAAACAGTCATTTCCATTAGTTTCAATCAGAAACTTAAAAATATAGATAAATGACTTTTCATAATTTAGCATTCATGTTCAATAATTAAAAATCAGTTTTCAAAATTTGAATTTTAAACAAACAAATCCCAAACAATTTTTCAAAAACCGTTTGGTGCCTGTACGGTATTGAGAACACGGTTTAGTGCTTATAGGGATTTTAAAAAGTAAGAATTCCTCTCAACCGTTGGATGAAAAAATAAAAATAAAAATAAAAATAAAAAAACTTTCCTCCGTGCCTTCCTTTCTGCTCAGCATTTAAATGGACGCTTCACTGGAAGATGCCCTTAGCCGTCATCCCTTTGTACTCACTTGTGAAATCAAAACCCCACTTTTCCCTCGTCGCAAATCTAATTGCAAACCCGTAACCTCTCGCAAATACATTACTTTTCTCTCTCCGCACGAACGGATGTGTATTCGTTACGCTTCTCTCTCTTTCGAACTAAAGTCGAGAGATTGAAGGGCTTGCGCTGCGATTTCATCTGCTTCAAGATCAAGATTTTCGATTTTTTAGGTATGTTTTTTCTGCTTTTACTTTTGGATTTTTTTGGTTGAATGCATGTTCTTCGTCTAGATCTAAGTATAATCATAAAGTTCATCTACTTAGACTTCGAAATTTTTTCATGGCTTGTCGAATTAGTCATTTTTGCTTGGAACATTTGGTAAATATTGTCTTGAATATGGATCTACCTGCTGATTTGATTTTAGCTATCACATTTTTCATGCTTGGATCATTTATTTGGCCGCAAAGGATTTTTCTTTATTGCCGCTAACTTGTGGGAACTATGGATATTACCCAGATATTTGCAGATTGATTAATTGAGTTAGAATTTGATCTATTGACCAAAAAAGAAAGACGCTTGCTTTTCTATTTACTTAGTTTGCATTGTAAATGAGAGATTTAAACATTTTTGGTTGTTTGTATTGCCTATTGTACGTTCTTTAATTATATTATGTATATGATTCTTCTTAAAGGTCCAAGCAAAGCTTAGTTATATGCAAGTGTTCTTTAATTATATATTCATTATTCCACAAGCATGTCTTTTCAGTAACTTTTTATTTCTAAGTTGCAACAAACTCAATCGAAGAAACCAGTTGCCTTATTTTTAAGCTAAATATGTATAATTTTTAAAGAAAATTCGTATACTTCTATTTTAAGGCCTGGAGCACCAAGTAAAGCTTTTAAATTTTGAGGAACCAAGCTTCTTAAGAAAAATCCTTTTGTTTATGTTTTGAGGGGAATGTAATTTTTAGTAAGTAATTGATGAACAACAATAAGTCTTTATTCAAATTTTTGTCTGCTACATGAACTACTTCCTTCCATTATTGTCTATTAAGTAGGGAAAATGGTTAGTTTTTTTATTAATGCCGGTGAAATAATTGAGAAATTGTGAAAGAGTCGAAGAAGACCGGTGGATGGTTTTGCTTTTGGTGCACATATTTTTTGCTTGATTGGGTTGTAGAAAATATTGTTTATTTTCTTATTTGGGAGTGTTGCACATATAATTTCTTTAGTCAACTCCATAAATCATTCAAGACTTCTGATTATGGAAAAAAATGAACAAGTACTAGGATTATATATTAACTTAAGATGCTGAAGGATTGATAATTTTAGAAAATCAGGCCGTTCTTTTCTATGGAAAATTGTGTAATTTTACTGAAATACACACACACGTTTCATTTCAAGCAATTTTGATGATTTCATTATTTAGTTCATGCAGTTCATTAACAACGTATTGTCTTTTATTTATAACATTTGATTTGATTTCTCTATCGTATTTACGTTCTTTGGATTATGTTCTTTGATTGCTTTAGACGATTCTTTCCACTATTTATATTGCTTATAGTTCTACTTCTATGTAGTTGAGGGCTTTAATATCTAATTGGTGATTTTAAGTTATATATTTTTTTCTAAATGACCTTATGTTTACTCTTATAACAATTTTTTTCCATTTCTTTGAAAATGACAAATAAATTTGTCAATTATTGATGGTTACTAATTTTATCTTTATGTTTTCATGACGCTATACTTGATATAATATTTGTCGACACTCATTCCTTATGCTATCTTTCAATTCAAAAAACGTTTTGAACTGCTAAAAGAATTTGACTGCTCAAGGTTTGTTTTTCATATAAAAGTTAAAACCGTTGTTTACTTGGGGTTGAAAATGCGCTAATTCTTTTAACGATAAAGATATTCTTGGTTTGTTTTATCCACATATATAGTGGATGTACATTCAAATTGGTAATATAAACATCCATAAAATTTATCGGCTTGATTTTTTTGTTGTACCAACTCTTTTAATTTGCTTAAAACATATGTTAACTAGTACCTCTAAAATATATTTTAGACATGTAAAGTTATTCAAAAGTACATTTAAATACCTAGACACTTTCTAATTAATATAAATATCCATAAGATATCGATATTTTCCTAACTGTAAAAGGTACATATTGGAATGCTATTTTAGGTGATTTTATATTAATTTATTATTTATAACCGGAAGGTTTTGTTGGCATTTAGGCCCTATTCAATTAGAACTAAGTAAAATTGGTGGATAATTAATTCATTAGTATCGAAAAAGGAATTTAAATTAAAAGATGGTAATCTCGCATTTATCGTATAAAAAATATATTGATTAATAAATTAAAATTACTCCATAATTACAATCAACTATGATAGATATGTAATTTAAATTTAAAGTGATTGTTCTAATGCATATATAATTACCATATTTTGATTATGCTGCCAACTATAGTCATATATAATTACAATCATATATAATTTATCTTTAAAGCTCATTTAGATGGTTATATAATTACCATATATAATTATAATCAACTATGCTGGATATATAATTATCATATTTCGATTGGTTATATGCATATATAAATATGGATGCTGCTTTTGGGACACAATTTAGCACAAGAAATCCCGACCATTGGATCTTTTTTATCTTCACAGGGAAGGTGGAAATTACGAGAAGATCTAATGGTTGAGATTTCTTGTGTCAAATTTTGTGTTACCAGTTTGTGTCCAAATATATTTTCCCTATAAATATTTTGTATTTTTTATACATTCACACAATTTTAGTTTTCATCAAAGTTCAAGTTGTCAAAAAAATCTTAATACCGGCTGAGATGTCGGAATTTGATGTCTATTGTGATACCGAGATCTCGACCGATATATGTAAAACGAAATTTTCACCAAAATTGTGTTTTATGCTGCTAGAACTTCTTCTCGAGATATCGGTGGAGATGGCCGAGATTTGAAACAGTGATCCGAGCAATAATGGTTTTTCAACAAAGAAAATTGATTAGAGAAAAAGACAACAAATTTTACCCCAAGTATTTTTAAAATTAGATATTAAATTTATTTAAATTTAAATTTGAACTTTTCGAAATTTTATTAATTTTTGTAGTTTTTTTATAGATAAGATTAAGAGAAATGTGTAACATCAATACATTGTAACCATTGTTGCTTTTTTCCATATCAATATTTCTATTTTTGAAATTTCTCCTTAGCCGATCATGCTTCTTATCCAAATTGTTTATTCCTTTAATTTAGACAAATTAGAACAATAACCTTCTTTAACATATATTTGTGTGATATTTTATGTTTTTAGTATTTAAAATAAATTTATTTCGTAGTATGATGTAAAATTGGAGCACATGAATTTCTATCCAAATTGTTTATTCCTTTAATTTGGACAAATTAAAACAATAATCTTCTTTTACATATTTTTATATGATAGTTCATGTTTTTAGTATTTAAAATAAATTTGTTTAGTAGTATGATGTAAAATTGAAGTACATGAATTTCTAGAAATATTAGATGACGAGCGACAATAACAATTATGAGGCAAAATGTTATAACACCATTCATTGTATGCCATGCATCAATTAAAAAACTAGAACTTAGATGAAACCTAACATCACCCAAGTAGAACCTTTGACAACGTAGGCAATATAAACATAATTACATAAAGTCATTTGAAACATTAAAGGTAACGGAAAATACACTTATTTAATTGTGAATACATTACAATGTATTGACAAAAGATATTACTTTCAGAAGTAGTTAAGTACTTCATAATCATTCAAAAAAATGCTACATGAAAGAAAAAGAATGGAATGGAGGACGGGTAATGAAGTACATATTTAAAATTTTCGTATATCTTCAAAAAAGATGATTTGGACTAGTACTTGCAAGTGAACCCTCAAATATATCCATATCTTGATACTTGATAGTAGTATGTACTAAAGTAGCAAGACAAGATTTGTGTTCATTATTGTTGCTAAAAAAAGAAAAAAAGATTACATAAATAATGAATAATTGATTTTATGTAACTCTATCAATCTACTAAAAATTTGTGAAGTACAACAATTTGTCACGATATTTCGAATATAAATTATTTTAATCAATAGTACCAACTATTTCTGTAAAATAGTATGAACGAAAATCACACTAAACTGTTGCTTGTTTGAATCGAATAGTTATGTATGAAGAATGAATCTTATCTTTGTTGAACCGACCTTGAGCGCTAGTACTATTTTTACAAATGGATCATTGAAATATCGAAAGTGCATGCTGATGTTCAAGACTTTCAAATCTGAAATTTCCATACATAGGTGCACTACCAGTTTACTAGATGACATGTAATCAACGTAAGCTAATTTACGATATATCGTTATTTCATTTTGACTGAGAAAATGTTCTTTTGCAAATCTGTATCTAATTGAATCACATTTTTATGTTTTCATGTTGTGATTAATACTCATTCGTAAACATGTACACACACCCTTACACGTGCGTCATTATTGATATTTGAAACTTTTTATGTTACCATCTTGGTTTGCATGAATGATTTCATCTCTTTCGTTAAACTAAATGTTATTCATATTTTTTAGTAGGATGTATTTTATGAATGTTCTTCACTAGCTTTTGGAATATCTTAAAGTTATATTTGTAATGGGTATTGTTAATGGGGGACTCCATTTCTGAGGAGAAGGAACAAATTTTAAGAGGACTCCAATAGGGAAAAAATTGTTATGGAGATTTCATTGGAATAAAACAATAATTTATTCATCGTTCAAAGCAAAATTCGGCCACAACTCATTAAAAAATGAGAAAAACCGATAATGGTTCACCGAAAGCCATTTTCGATGGTGTTTGATCGAAAAGAGTGAAAAAACGGTTATTGGTTACCCAAAAATCAAGGGTAGTTACACATATTTTTTCTGTTGAAAGTGGGGGCTTTGTATGCTCCATGTCAGTTTTTCGAAAATTGAAAAAATGACCCTCAATCTAGTTTTGGAGTCCCTTTAGTGATGCTCTTTGAAAAAACTTTGAATGTACGATTTGTCTAAGTTTAAACGGTAACAAGTTACTAATATCAGTAGTTCAACACATATAGGTAGAAAAATCTTCAGAAACTACTTAATCTTGAATATCCATAAACATTAATTATTTTAATTTTGTGAAATTATAATATGTAAAAATGTAGGTTATTGTGACTTTGAAGACAACTAATTATTAAATGTACCTATGATACGTAATAAAAATTTAAAACGTTATTTTATTAAGAATCACTTCTCGGAAATAAATCAATTTAATATTAAAAATCTAAAGAACGTGAAGTTATGAACCATTTTCTTCTTCTTAAAATACACTATTGAAACATAAAATTATTTAAAAAACAATTAAAGTATTAATGCAGATTTTTTAGTAAAATAAAGATCAGTATGAGTTTTGAAAGCTATCAAAATCTTAATACATTAAAAAAACATTTCAATAGTTTCATAATGTGCACATTTGTTAAACCAAACTTAAAATAAAACCAAAATGACAACGTTATTTTATTAAGAATCACTTCTCGGAAACAAATCAATTTAATATTAAAAATCTAAAGAACGTGAAGTTATGAACCATTTTTTTCTTCTTAAAATACACTATTGAAACATAAAATTATTTAAAAAACAATTAAAGTATTAATGCGGATTTTTTTAATAAAATAGAGATCAGTATGAGTTTTGAAAGCTATCAAAATCTTTATACATTAAAAAAACATTTCAATAGTTTCATAATGTGCACATTTGTTAAACCAAACTTAAAATAAAACCAAAATGACATTTTTATCATTTCATATCTTTCACAAACATGATAAGAATGTTTTGTAAGTTACTTTATAGTTTTGGTACTAATATTTTGTTTTCCATTTGATTTTCATTTCAAACAAGATAAAATCTGTATAATAGAACACTTAAATATTGGATATGGTAGATCAATAATTATACAACAATATGAGACATAAGCTCAGTTATAAAATTTGGTGTTAAATGATGTACCCTCATAGTGATTATAGCTTTATTTGTAGTTGAATCAAAATATGATTGGACTTGTTCACATAAAACAACACATTCAGTTTACATTGAAATATTGGTATTGACTATACATACATAACAATAAAATATAAAATATCATAAGCCAAAATAATAATAAGTATATGTAAGTTAAACATAAGCAACAAACTCATCAAGATACTCTTTCAAAGATGGAATGGGTTTATTATTACCGTGTAAGTTTCAACTAATTAGTAAAAAACAATTTCACTGCAAACCATATGAGACAATCGCTATTGGCACTTATAGGTGGATAGCGTGTGCGCGTGTGTGTTTATATATATTTATATATGAAGTTGTATCGAGCTCGATCATAAGGCGGTTGTATTAATGGCTCAAATCAAGTTGAATATCCTCACCTACATATCCAATCCCTTTTTTACAAAATAAGTATATAAGACATGCATTATTAAGATACATTCATAAATGTGGGACCTAGTGCACGAGGCTTCCGCACGATAGCGGACTCTTTAGAGGTTGATAATATACTCTGCATTTCCCTCGCATTGCGAAGAGGTTTCCGGACTCGAACTTGGACGTTCAAATCACCATGCAGGTGACATAACCGTTGCGCTAATGCTCCACCTCTATTAAAATATATTCATATCTTAATATAATTATTCTGCCGAAAACTTATATTCAATGAAATATTCTAATATAATTACCACTTATTGATGCACAAGTAATTGTATTTGCATAATGAGGCATTTATAAATTATATGCTAACGTGAGAACTATTCAATGAGTGTAGAAAGAATAAATGGAACTTCCGTAAAAACATCCTCTCAAGTTTGAAAATATAATGTCCCTCCTCAAAAATGTTTTAAAATAGGCTTTTATTTCTACGTATTAGGGTATTTGTGGAAAACTCTACAAATATTTGCAGAAAACCCTGCAAATATTTGCATTTTCTAAAAAAGAATCAAAAAAATGTTTTTGATCATAGAAACATGCGATTAGTATTTGAATTTAATTTTTTTTTACCGAAATTAAATTTATGAGTGTACTTTAAACATGTTTTTGGGAAAGATTTTTCACATATCAAATATGAAAATAAGAGACGGAACCAAATTTCCACATGAATAAATGCCAAATCATACAAATCCATCGTGCTTTATCCATATTTTCCATGGGAACAATCTCTAATATATATTTTAATGCTCCACTACTCCTACGACACTATTTTTTAAATCTTATCTTACCAATTTCGGCACATAATGCAATTGAATATGATGGATTTGCTACTTTTAAGATTTCTTTTCATATATAGAAAACATACAGTATTCATGGGAAAGGATGTTGATCCGCTTGAGAACAATAGTTTCATATTATTTTATGCGTATCAATTTTTTCTACAACATAATGTTTTTAAATGAATGGAACCTTATGCACTAAGCTGTCATAACTGACAATTGGTAGTTTAATTATGTACGTCTCTAGTTTATAATAAGGTAATTTGTTAAAATTGTTTGTATAAATGTTTGTTCATGGATAAATGTCATATGTCGACTAAAATAATTTATTAATATTCTATGTAAAGAGTGCAATTTTTTTTATCATACTATCTTCGTTGATATGTTCTTAAAACTTTTATTTCGAAAACTAAAAGTTGAATGCATATTAAGTTAATTTACAAGGATGGTTAAAATTTATATGTTTAGGGTTAATAATAAATTACTTCATTGCATTCATTCGTATAAATGAATGCTCATCGATAACTATCGTATATTGATTGCCATAATTTATCAATCTTTTATGTGACGATCAAAAATAAAAATAAAATCTTACAATCTTTGTAGATATGTTTTCCTTAAACTATTAGTTAGAGAACTAAAAGTTGAATGCATATCAAAATAAATTACATTTTCTTTTTGATACTCATTAAGTGTACTAATAATAAAAAGAGTTTCACATGCAACCATTTGACAAACGTAACTGCAAAATTTATTCACTTTTATTAAACTAGCAGTTCTCCTAATTTCAGCAATTATATTAGTATTTCTTCAGATGACATTCTTCCATGGTATCTATTTGAATAACCCTCATACTGCATTGTGTTATATGTATAATTTGTTTATTAATTTTCAAGAAATTCATGTGTGATTTTAATTAAAACCATCTCTTAAATTGTTTTGGAACCGACAAAAGTTCTGTGTTTTCTGAATTTTCTCTTCCACTTGTGTATTTGGGATGGGATTTATAAATGTCGGATTGTGAGTTCTATCTTACATATGATTCTCTAGTGCTTAAATTAGTCACTTCCTATTACTCTCAATAGTCGATTAGAGTTTCCTTTTGTATTTAATAATTATTTACATTGTACTATGTACAGGTAGTCTTTTGGAGGAACAAAAACTATCACATTATCATGATTACTTTAATAAGTTCAAAATGGAGAGTACTTATGTTTGATATTGATGACGATGGCGATGACGATAACAATGATGATGTTGAAGATCTCGACAATGATGAGATTCAATGTTCAACCCGAATAACCAAGTATTCCTCATCCCTTTACTAATTCATAACAATTGTTGAAGTAATGTTTATTGTGCATATATTGTAGTTCTTTATGTAAGCCAATATTAAGAATAATGCGATAGTTTTTTTCCCCTTTTTTTGTATTTTTTGGGAAAAAGAATTAAGTCATGAAAATGCCCAGCAAATCATTTTCTGTCCAGTGTGAGCCATAAATAGATTTTGTATATCGTCACGTGTCATTTAAAATTTTTGATGCTTCATATTGTAATATTATCATATTGCTGAAATGACCAATATATTAGTTGAAACTCATTTAAGTTAAGTATCATAGCTATGGAACATTTAAATATAACATTAAACTTGCATTTTAGCCATTATGACATACTACTTAGGTAGACTTGTTTCTACTTTGCTATGTTAATTTAAGAGAAATGAAAGGTGAGACAGTAGGTTTAATTTCTACCTTGATGAGTTTAAGCGGCATTCAGTTTTTCAACCTTAAAATTACCTTACAAGCATGTGTATATTAGTATGATTTTTGACTATTGGACCTTCGATTTTACAATTTATGTATGAAAAACATTAAAATCAAATGAATGATAAAATAACAGTGAACCAAAAAGTCTATAACAAGCTATTCTAAACTTTGAAGTATATATATACTATAAAATAAAAATAATACACAATCACATAATTGTTAGCATGATTGTTGTTTTAAATTGAAAAAAAAAATCTCTTATTTTACAGATACACCCGCATATATATATTCTACAGATGGAATGGTCTGAAAACTTGGGAGCAAACTCTGCGTCGTAGTATACAAATCTACCGTAATGAGCTAGATCTTTTACAAATTGATTTTGTGGATTCGGTAGCATATGGATCATTGTGTGAGCTTCCAAGAATTTATACACTTGATCATCAAATTTGGACTTCGAAGACACCACTAATTTGCTTTGATGAGGTGCAAATGTATTCTCTAGATCGAGTAACGAGACAATTTGGTTATAAACAACACATACCCGATGCATCTGTACCGTACCTAAAAAAGGTGTCTGAGCATTCAACGGTCGAAAACCAACATTCCTAAAAACATGGAGTGGAAGACTTATGCATATTCAAACTGGAATGCCATCCGACAATTTCTTTAAATAGGTATATTTGACGGCATTGATAAATCACTCGTCGTTATGTCTTAAAAATATCAACCAAGTTAGGGTATATATTCCTCGTGCCCCATTACAGAGAGACATGGTTAGTAAGATTTATTTCAAAATATAGCTCTTGATTTCATTATTTTCTTCTTTACCATGAAAGAAATATGAAATGAAACCCGAGTTTATTTATAGGAGGATTTGCTGTACAAAGTTATAGAGATGGCTGAAAACATTAAACAAGGACGTGTGGATTCGGAAACAGGATGCACCAATTTGATGAACTTTGTAAAAGAATTTCTTGAAAATAATAATTTGTCATGGCTAGAAGAGCAGCATAATTTTGGACCATCTACAACTCCTCATGATACAAAATGGGCCTATAATTTTCTCAATCCTCTACTCAAAACGAGTCTGGAATACCTCAAAATGAGTTTGTAGGACGTCCTAGAAAGAAGCCAAAGAGAAGAAGCACATCACTCAAGCAACAATGATGAAGATATAAGTAATTCCGTTGATTGTATGTTTGGAGCTGGTCCTATCAGGGTGAGTGTTTTTTATCGTTGCTTTTACATTTTTAATTAGTTTGTTTGTCAGTTTATAAATTATGATAGGTTATGCCAATAATAATCTAGTCAGTCAATAAGATATTGTGAGTTTTATATTATTTGATGGCCTCTTTGAAATTTTCAATAAAAATAAACGGACAATGATTTACATCCCTATTGGTGCATAATTGCTTAATTTAGTTACTTTATCTCAAGTAAATAATGTTAAAAAGTTACATGGAGATGTCTGTCAAATAAAAATAGCACATACATCAATTTAATCGGTTGTATGGGCTTTTTTTGGAAAACAGCCCATGATTGAGGAAAACTGTGCTCATGGTAGAATCCAATTTCCTAATGTCAACAGCAAGATGTTGGGTAAAGTAATCAAGTGTTACAAAAAACACGTCAAAGCTGCATCCTTTTCTGAGGCTAATGAAGATGCTAGGTCATCAAATGAGGCACTCAGGAGTTGGGATGCTGATTTTGGTAAACTCACTGTGCCCACTCTTTTGTGTTTTTGCTTCTATGGTAAAAGGATTCATTATCTCATGTTTTGACTTTAGCTGAGTTAAGTGGCAATAGTTTGACTACATATTTAGATATATCCTACTTCTTAATTGAATTCAGCTTATTATTATTGCAGTTGTCAATCAGTTTCGACTGTTAAACGAAACAAAGCAAAACCCAGAAACTGAAAGTGATGAGAATGCGTTAATAGAAGCGGCATTACCATTTGTAAGTTTCACCAGGTCTTTTGCTGAAAGCAGATGATACTTCTGTTACTGCCAGTCATACAGTGGCGGATCAATTGGATCAGATGATGGGTCTTCAGTTAATGCACCATTGAGCAAGATATTGGAGCCGAAAATGTCCAAGAAGATCGAGGTGACCACATTCGCTTCCAGTGTGCGGGATTTTGCTTAAAAGGTATGTTCATGTTTCTAAGTTGATTGAGAAGGCAATCCCACAGTGAAAATTTCGATGTCAAACTATTATTGTTGGTATATTATTATATGCGAGTCATAATATTGTCTTTGTATCAAGTAAAAAACATTATATGGAAGGCTAGTCTTCAGACCGCCTTTATATTAAGTAAAAAATATAATATAAAGGCCAGTCTTCCTATTGTCATTACTGTGTAACCCGTGCGTTGCATACGGTAATGTTGTTAAAAAATAATTTTTAAATTTTAATTATTGTTAAAAATTGAATATTTTTAAGATGTATATGATAAATTTATTGAAATAAAGAAATTTATAATTTAAAATGACATGCAACACTCGGATATAAGGTAGAGGGTCGCCAATCACATATTCTCGTCGGAATTATTGTCCTAACTCGGTAATAGCAATATATATGTGCGTGCGCGCGTGCATGTGTGTTTCTATTACTATATATGTAAATAGTTGATGATATGTGATACATATATTTTTTATATAAATGGATGAAAAAATTGAATTTTCAATTTCTATTAATATGAATATTATATATATTTTTAAGGATTTATAATGAAATAACGAATATTAAGTAATTGAATGTATTGAATATTTTAAATTAATGATCAACTTAACTAATTAAATATATGTAGCTGAATGTTAGAAAGTAGAGTAAAAAATGAGAAGAGCTTTGTATGTAGTTGTAGTTGAGAAAAACATCTTACGATCAACTTATCTGCGCATGAACTTTTATTCATTATTTGAGATTTCAATTAGTAAACCTTTTTTTAACTTAGCTGTTAATCATAAATTTCACGTTGTTGTATGAGTGTCATGTTTACAACTTCAATATTTGCAAAATAATAATAATAATAATAAATCTGTAGCTCTTTGGGTTATGAGTTGGGTAAGTTTTAATATCACGTTGAAAATGAAAATGTCTACATAACTTAATTTGTATTAGAGTAATCTGTGCTTTCACATCGAATATTGTAAAATATAAATTTATCCTTTTAAAGTTGTAATAATATAATGTTGAAAATGAGAATGTCTACGTAACTTAATTTGTATTAGAGTAATCCGTGCTTTCACATCCCACTGTTGTAATATATAAGTTTATTATTTAAAAGTTGTAAAAAATGAAATTTTGTACTACAATGCATGATTTTTTTAAAGATAAATGAATGATGAATTAAAAATATATTATTGTTTATGTTTACATTTTATGTTATGTGATCCATATACCTTTATATATGAATAAAAATAACAATCTTAACATCTTCGCTTGTATATATGAGTGTTGTATACCTACTTAAATCGGTATATTTTAAGATTTATTAAATGAATTAATAAATATTAGTTAATCAATTTATTTGAATGATTTAAAATAAAGGTTACATAATTGGTTAATACATGGATATGAGTAAAATATATTAGGAGGGAATTGATAAGGGTTTGTAAGTAACTATAGAAATTTAAAATATAGGCTTGTAAAGCTAAAAATATAATTTTTCAGTGCAATGCAAATAACTTCATTGAGATAAATGAATTAGAAAATAAATTTGTTATTATTGTTGATGTATATAATTTATGCTATGTTATTTACATATCTTTGTATGCAAATGAATTTTTTTTTACCAGTTTGTTGATGCTATTTTGGTATTTTAGGATTTACACAACGTATCTAATATTAGTTAAGTCAATTTATCAAATGGTTTAAATTTTGAATTACGTAATTAATTTAAATATATGGACTTAAATGTAAAATATTATATGAGAACTAAAATTTTTTGTGAATAATTATAGAAAATTTTAAAAGTATGTATTTGATTATAAATTGACATTAGAAGTTTAGTAGAATAACTATAAATTGATAAATTATAAAATTTGAAACTAAAATATCTAAAGAGAGAATTAAGGAGAGTAGAGAAAGCTCCTACAATTAATAAGAGAGCTTGAATTTCTTCCGCTTTACTATTATTTAATAGATTACTTTAGAATATCAAATGGTTCTGCGAAACTGACCCATGAATATTGTTTGTTTCACAGTCTGATAGCACCCCATATCAAATAGAAACATTATTTTATTTTAAATTATCTACCATTTACACATCGGCTCATATAATAAAAACCCAGTCCATTTATACTATATATAAGGTTCATCGTTTAAAATTGCAGCCCCTAATATTTTCAAGCTGCCAAAAGAAAAACTATTACCAAGATAATGCATAATCAACAATCAACTCTTATATGCATTAATTGTTGATAGTGCATTATCTTGTTACTAAAAATTAGGATTAGGGCTAGCGGCTAGAATGAAAAAGAAAGTTTTCATTGAATATGTGAAAAACTGACAATAAAAATTAGTCAATTTCAAATGGAGGTGAATAATTTAGAATTAAACACGATTACAGCTTTATTTTGTTTGCTCGATTTTTGTTTTTGATTTTATTTCTGCCCAGCCTCTTTTTTATGTTTTAGTTGTCATTTTTAGCCATGAGGTTTTGTTTGCATTGGCATGGCTGGAATCAGATTCTTTGCCAGATTCCATCTAGATACTGGCCGGAGTTCTTTCTATTTTCGAAAAATATGAAGAATCAGTAAGAATATATATGAAAAAGTGGTGAAAACAAGAAAATCTTAAAACATGTAGTATTTCAATTATTTCGGAAATTTATCCTCCAAAATGAAAATCTGAAAACATATCTCGTTTAGAAGTTGATTTTCATTATTTCTCATTTTCAATTATTATTTTTGTGTACTTTTTAAATGAAGATTTCGTTTAAACTCATAAATAAATGTTTCCTTTAGTGAACCCACTTTAAAAAAAAAGCAACTGCACATGCAAAATCTTTGTAGCGAAGCTCAGAATCATCTGATGCAATTTATCAATAACTCCATGATCATCCTCCTATTCCAAATCAACAAATGCTAGAAAATTAGCAAAGTTGTAATGCCAAGCACCAAAGAGAAAAGGCAAAACATGCAACCTATTTGGTTAAAGCTGATTAATTCCTATTGCTTCCAGCACTTGTTTTACCTCTCATCTTCTAAACCTATTTTTATTCAAATTTCAAGTACTTTTATATTATAAAATTCTATAAATGCACGAATATTTTTTCTAATACAAACAGTGATGATGTCAATGATACATCCCATTTCTTAATTGAATTTAGCTTATTATTATTGCAGTTGCAATGTTGGCTCAGGTGTGTAATATGAGTATCAAACATCCTTGTGACATTCTGTTAAATTTTTATGACAAATGGTTTTGAAAATATATATGCATATATTTGTCACCAAGTATAAAACTATGGTAAAATCAAATTATTTTTTGACATGTTCATGTGTTAGAACCAGTATCAATAAATAATCCTAAAACGAACTAACCAACTCAATATTTTTCTCTAAAACAGTTAAGCACCGAACTAACTAACAAACAGTTATTCTGATTTTGGTACACAGCATTTCAAATTCTGGAGCAGGATTCACCAGAAGAGCATTTTTTAGGGATGCAAACTGGCTCCTTTGAAGGTGCAGATAACTACTGCTTTAATAGAAGATTTGCTATTCCTGTCTTTAAGTCTGGGAGCTGGAAACCATAAAGCTCAGAGCTGAAATCCATGGAGTTTGGGATGTTTCCTGCAAGATGATATATAAGACAACTGTCTATGTTATATTCACATATATGTACATTTATGAACTGTTGATTCATGTGCTTCAGTAAATAGTAAGCCTTTGCAGTAGAGTACCAACATTATCCGGCATGTTCAAATGAATGAAACATAGCCTTTCTGATGATTTTTTTTTTTTTCAACAGCTTGCAGTGCTACTATGGACTTTAAATCTCTGTACATGTTTGTCTATTGTTTGAGTTTCCAACAACATCCATGTTCATAACCTGATAGCCGTGGGTGGCAAATTTGTACCGTTTTATTATCTGCAAAAACCAACTGAGGTCCAGTGGCTCACAATCCAACTGTTGCTTCTCAAACTCAACGCTACTTTTAAAGTAAAGAAAACCATGAAACAAAACTGAAAGTTTTAAGTCGCAACATCAGAACCAGAAATTAGAATAGAAACTCAGTGCAATAGTACAAATAAAATTAGGAATCCCCTTTGTAATATGGAAACGTTGATGATTATGGCACTGTTAACATGGTTGTCCTTTTTTAAAAGCATGGTCTACGGATGATTCAATTCCCCACGGCTAGATACACTCCGAAGACTTGCTGTTATTCCAAAAAAAACATCATAGTTGTCTCTTTCTTAAAATCCCTCCTTTTTCCAATCCACGGGATGCTCTGAAGACATCACTTTTTCCCTTTTATTTAATGTTGAAGCTAGGGTTTAGCGATATTCGGTTAAAATTGAACTAACTGATCGAATCGATTCATTTCGGTAGGTTCGGTTTTGAAATTAGATTGATTCTAATTCGGTTTGTAAAATAATTTTTTTGATTATTGGTTTAACTGAATTAACCGAACTTTTATTGTATTCTCCAATTTTATGATATTATATACTTTAGATAATTTATTTAGTGATAAAATACAATGTTTACCTTTTAAAAATAGGTCAAATTTTATTATAAAAATAAAAATACTAAATAAAATCTATACAAACAAAAATTTATATTTTTCATTGAGCAAATCAATCATTTGAATAATAACATATCTTTCCAGTTCGGTTAAATCGGTTACCGATCGAATATCGAAGTAACCGAAATTAATTCGGTTCGGTTCGGTTTGGTTTTGAATTTTTCCGGTTCCAGTTCGGTTTGACATTTTTCACCTCAAAACTGACCGAACGCTCACCCTTAGTTGGAGCGAATAACAAAATGAAGAGCATGGATGGACTATGCTGTGGGAATTCCTAATCTGTTGCGTGCATTTTTTTATGTTTTTTCCTCCTCGCTTTACCTGCTTGACCAACTAGTATATAATCGTCAAATTCTATCAAATTCTGCATATTTTTTATTGTTGCAGTTTGAATTAACCGTTGGCATATAGAAGGAAAATTATATTGTAGTTAAATTTGAGTTGTTTCTTCAATGAATTCAATTTTAAACATTATGATCATATGACAACGATTTTGAAATGATTTGCATTTAGAACTTTTAAATTAGAGTGTAAAATTCATTAACTATTTGGACTCAATTTGGTAATCAATTGTTAATAATTTAATCAACTATTTGTTCGGTTCATTCTAAATTAATTTATTTAGATTGATGTGAAATATTTGTCGAAAAAGCATGATATTTATCAATCACGTGTTTAATACAGCTTGTTAAACTTTAAAATATCATAAATATCATTATCCACTCTCTATTTTCTAGGAGTATCTTTATGTTGTTCTTTTTTCCATAAAAGCAAAAACGTTTTATGTCCAAAATCCAACAACAAAGTACCTTATAGGATATGTCGACCAAGATAATTTTTTCCTCAAACGCCTGTTTATCCCAACAAATCCTTACCCACAAGGCCTATCTACGCCATAATCATTGTTCAGCATTACCTCAAGAAGAATCATGGACCCCGAGCTCCACGGGCAGCATCTTCAGATTCCCCTAAAAGCATCTCCTCACCCTATTCATTGCTTTCTTAGTCAACTGTGGAAGGCCAACTTCCAAATCTTTCTGGGTCCTGTCCATACCTATCCCTATCTATTAGGATTTCTCACCAACCAACTCCTACGATCATTTCTTTTTTTGGTAAATAAGAAGATTTCTAACAAAAGCTCATGAACGCTTTTGCAAAAAGTGGCAGCAACCTGATATTATTCCTCTCGCAAAAACATCACTTTGACAATTGCAATATTCATCGGACAAAAAGTCAACTGTGTCGCAACCGCTCTTTGTACATTACTGAAACCTAGCTGTTATTGTACAACAAACTCTCTGTTCCATACTACTCCTTTTACTTGATCATACCGCAATATAACTCTCCTACTAGCATTCTACTAGACTATTTCCTCCATGCGTAATCCGAGCTAACCACATTTGGACTATGAATTGCAATCAATGACTTTAATGAAACTTTAGCATCCAAGACATAAATCTTAGCCCTTATGGCCTTAATTTCTACTATTATAAATACATGATCATGTGCTATAACAAACCTCCTTTCGCTAGCCCTTTGATCCTACGTCCCAATCAACTCTCAGACCGCGAGCTAGTAAATGACTGATCGTTAGGGTAAAATAAGGTATAACAGTACAGAGCTATCTATTTTCAACTATGCTTTCAGAACTCACAACGGAAGGAAAAAAATATAGTAAAAACATAACATAAATTTCATATGTTATTACATTTGTCCACCATACTTTAGACTTCGTAGTTCAACTAAACATAACTGCTAAATAAATAAGTAACTCATATATGAACGGCTTTATCGATCGCCAATAGCCTCCACTGCCTCCACCTCACGTACAGCTCCCACTAACCCTGTCAATCTATTATATATAAAAATATAGAGGGGTCAAACATAAAGCTAGGGAGTGAGCATATATATCTAAATAGATGATACTAAGATGCTTATAAAACATCCTTATAATCTTATGATGACCTGCATTTCGGGAGGTTTAAGTCGACAATAAACCACACATGTCCAACTCAAAATAATTTGGAACACAGATAATCAATGAGGTTAATTAAGAAAAAATATGAAAAGAAGAAAACAAACATAGAATCTCTCAGCGGAATGACAAAATATAATAATTAAATAAATAGTTCATAAAGTTGTTTACACTATATATTTGATTATACTTTTACAATATTAATCAGAGTTATACATACAACAGAGACAAAATAAAACAATGCAGTAGAACATCATGATGCAAGGGAATAATACTAGTAATATAATATACCAAATCTTCATTTTCGTCCTCCAGAATAATATGATCTTCAATGCATTGAAAAGTCAGGGTTGACTCGAGCATAAAGAAAAACACTACACTCAAGTTAGAACTAAAATATCCTTATGTGAGTCAAATCAATATCACATATAATAGGAGTGTAATAATGTCAGAGATGTTTATGGGATTTTACATTTTCTATCCAGTGTATAACGTACGTGCCATAATTCAAGAGATGTTACAGGATTTTCCAACTCTTAAGGATCTGTCAAAATATCTATATATAGTAGAATACGTATCAATAAACTAAATATTTTTCCTCGCGTTAAGGTTATACATAATTCCCCTTAACGCTTTTCTAAGCATTAGCATACAATTTGCATATAACACCCCAGTAACACGTCGAGGGATAGGGATGCGCCATGATACGTCAACACTAAACCAAACTTGTAGTGGTCTCGTATAAGGATAAAAGTATGACAAGGCACGTGAGGAATTGCCCATGGTAGGATACTACCAGTTCGGGTCGCAAGGCTGGTGGTAACGCATCGTAGCCACGACCGCCCACCCCGTCCATCCATCCCATATCGAGTCAAAGGGAAGTCATCCCAAATCAAGGTGCACCAATCGAAACCAACATCAAAGATAATAGTATGGACCGAGTCCAAAAAGAAAATCGAAGAACAGATGTCCACTAGAGGTAGTTACTTTCATTGGTCATGTCAAGGCGTCTTGTTTTCGTCATTTCAAACTGATATAAGTGTCAAGGCTATCCATCATCGTTCTCTTTCTTCAAATCCTATAACGTACACCAAATCCAACAAATTTATTCCGGAGTCTCCTCCACATACATAGTTGTTAAAGTGGTTCCAACATTGACAGAGAGTATGCCAATAATCGGCCCCGGTCTCTGTAACAACTAAACATCATTTTATACACCGGTTGGTTCTTTTACATTTCGAAAATGATTCGTACTTGATATCAAAATATAATATTCACTTCAAAATCATATTCGCTTCAATATATTTAATTTACTCCAAAATATCATATTTTCTCCAATATGTCATTTCACTTCAAAATACCATTTCATTCAAATTTCCATTTAAATTTCAACTTAGGTTATAACTTCATTTTAACCACATCCACATTTTAAATCAATGATTTAAACATAAACAATTCCGACCTTAAACAACTTGAATTTTGAAAATAGTTTGAATAATTTAAAATAGTTAAAATAATTTAGATATTAAAATAGTTTGATATAAAATAGTTTGAATAGTTAAAATAGTTTAGATATTAAAATAGTTTAGATATTAAAATAGGTTATATATTAAATAATTTGAAATTTTAAAAAAGATGAATTTTAAAATAGTTTATAGCAAAATAGTTTATAGTGAAAATAGTTTCAAATTTAAATTGTTTCTTTCCATTTCCAATAAATTTGGACTCGGGTCCAAATTTCAATCAAACTAATTCAATTACAAATATTCCAATTCAAATCATCTTCGATATCAAATTAATTTAAATCGACTCAATTTCGATTTCAATTTAAATCAACTTCAATTTCGATTTCAATTATAATTAACTTCAATTTCGAAACATTCATTTTTAACTTTAAATTTGATTCAACGATTCGGTACAATGATTTAAATTTCAATTCAATTCTTATTTTAAACCATTTCAATTTATATAAATTTCTAGTCCAATTTTAATTTGCCCATTTAAATCACTTAAAACAAATTAAACTTCAATGTTCAACTTAAGGTTCAAATCTTCAAAATAATCCAATTTCGAGCCCAAATTAGATATATCCATTTATATAACTTTTACCTAAATAAATTCAAAGTTCAAGTAAAAGTTAAAATCTTTAAAACAATTCAATTTCCATAATTCAAGTCATATGTAGATTATAAATTCACATTTCAAATTTAATTCTTTAAAACAATTTCTTTTAGCCAATTTTGATTTTAACATTTTAAAACTCGAATTTGAAATTAATTCAATTCTCATAAATTTAAATTTTGCTTTCCCAGTCGACCGTGGAAGGCCAACTCCCAAATCTTTCTGGGTCTTGTCCATACCTATCCCTATCTATGAGGATTCCTCATCGACCAACTCCTATGATCACTTCTTTTTTGGTAAGTAAGAAGACTTCTAACAAAAGCTCATGATCGCTTCTGCGAAAAGAGGCAGCAACCCAATATTATTTCTTTGGCAAAAGCATCACTTTGACAACTGCAATATTCATCGAACAAAAAGCCCACTGTGGCACAAGCACTCTTTGTACATACTACCACCTAGCTAAAGTGTTATTGTACAACAAACTCTCTATGCCATACTACTTTTGTAACAATTTGCCTTTCTTACACCTAAAATGACACTTAATGCATTCCTGGTATTCATGTGCCGATCATTTAAGTGTCCGAATGATAGGTCATTTGGGGTTAAAGAAAGAATAGATAGAACAGAATCTCATACTCGTGAATAGAAATTTATAATATACACATAATCTTTACAAAAGAAAAACTTGTTATATATATACATGACACAGCCAGAGTACTATCTATCATCGGTCTGGATGATCATAATAACTTTTGCTAACAAATGCTGATAAATATAGAACATTAGGATACAGGGAAGCAAAATGTACGTGAATACGACTTGGAGGCATCCACCTCGTCTCCTAAAGCTCCAAAGCATCTAGCTAAATCTAGAAAAAATGCTTTGGCTGGCCCGAACATTATAAAAAAATAACATCTGGATCAGTCTAGAAAACCAGCGTGAGTAAACTCAAATCAAAACATCTAGATTTCTTATTCTTGGAAAACCTTGTGTCAAAAAGAAGAGTAATCGTAAGACCACGCCGCACGTAAACACAGAGGATTTTTATCTTACGATAACCAAAACCTTTTTTACTATGAATCAGTGATATTATAATAATGTGTAGGGTTTAAAGTATTCAATAATCAAGTAGTTGTGATGCGTGTACATCATAACAATAATTGGTATACAGCGAAAACCGAAGACGCTTATTGGAGAATGGATTCCAACAATGCCAAGGTAAGGGACTACCTTTCGTACAATATGCCTCCAGATAAATGTACCGAGAGATTGAAAACCTTTTGACCTCGTTATGACAAGAACGGCATACCCCTTACTAGATAGTACTGAATATGTCATCACCCCGGTTGCTTCAAACCTTTATAGAGAGCTCTCATGCACAACCAAATCCATAATATAATGATCTAGAAAGGTGATGGCATACCCTAATGGGAGCGACCCACATAGCCTTGCGGCATACCCTGTTTTAGACATTCTCGGGGTGTGAGGCTTGAGAGGCTATGCTCTTACGATTTCCTCATAGCATTTCCCTCTTGGAATGCTAATACTGCCCTTCATGTAGAAATGCAATACTAGCATTTATCCATACAGGTTTATTCTTGGTCTGAACGAAATCGAAGGCACTACCTCTACTACATGTATTTGAAATCACCCTTAGGATTAGTAGCAAGTATCCATTGCACTTCAAAGCACTCCATCTTTGAACATCTTCAAGATGTCTTCCATTCGAATGCTCATGTTGGTTCGAAGTGGTTTTCGAATAACATATCTGATCTCGGTCTCTCTGAACCAATAGCCGATAATTTTCGATTGATTCAATTCTAGTTCTTTTAGTTTTAAGCCGACTACATTAGAGTGCCAAAGGGATCTCTAACATGTCCCTTAAAGCTAGAGACATTTCACTAGAATTAGTTCTCCCCAGGGATCTCAAATTTTATGAACACACGAACCTCTTATTTACTTCCTAAGTCAAAACTGTTCATTGTTTTTATTTAATTCAGTGTAACTTTCCAAGTTATGTTCATTGTTTATGTTCAAAAACCCTGTAGTAATAGAAAATCAATATTGATATTGGTTAAGGGTTGGTGGCTATTAACCTCAAAACTAGTATTTTAAAAATACTATAAATTGCCATTTAAATTGGGATTGGCTTTTAAGACAAGAAATGATTTTAAAACCAAAATTGGGTTTCGAAAATATTTTGTTTAAATGATTTAACTTCCATTTTACTCCAACCTTTTTATCTGTCTTTTAAAATAATTTTTATATTTTAATATTGTTTTAAAGTTATTTATTTTTATATTTAATATTGTTTTAAAGTTATTTATTTTTATATTTGATATTGTTTTAAAGTTATTTATTTATATTTGATGTTGTTTTAAAGTTATTTATTTGTATTTGATATTGTTTTAAAGTTATTTATTTATATTTAATGTTGTCCTAAGCTATTTACTTGTATTTAGCATTGTTTTAAAGTTATTTATTTATATTTAATATTGTTTTAAAGTAATTTTTATATTTAATGCAGTCTTAAGTTATTTATTTGTATCTAGTATTGTTTTAAAGTTATTTATTTATAATTAATATTGTTTTAAAGATTATTTATTTATACTTAATGTTGTTTTAAGGTTATTTATCAATATTTTAATATTTTGAAAAGTTAATTATTCAAATAATTAATATGGCTTAGAATTTGATAATAATAATTTACTTGTAATGTTTTGGAACATAAATTATTATTATTTATAATAATGGTAAAGATTAATAATTATTGTTTATTTTACAATGTTTAAAAATATTAAATATTATTTTTAAGATGTTTTAAGGTTAATAATTAATTATTTATTTATAATGTTCATTATTTATAACTATTACTATATAATAGTGTTAGCACCAAAATTGGTCACTAACACCCGAGAATAGACTTGAGTAGCGATATAAATGAAGAAACTAAATGGAAAATGAGGGATAACACTATATATTGCAGGACATAACATCAAAAAGTAAAAACAACAGGATTTATAGTGGTTCGGCGCCGATTGCCTACGTCCACTCTGAATGTTCTCTTTATCGCTATATCAATCAC
The DNA here is from genome assembly GCA_030737815.1 of Allium fistulosum. Taxonomy (NCBI): domain Eukaryota; kingdom Viridiplantae; phylum Streptophyta; class Magnoliopsida; order Asparagales; family Amaryllidaceae; genus Allium; species Allium fistulosum. The sequence continues at coordinate 700,684,858 of CM060904.1, forward strand.
TCGATTACAGATACAATTCACAAGGAAAAACTTGAATACAAGTTGGAGCAAAAGGGAAATGAGTACAAAAAATGGCAGAGTCTTCCTCCAGTTCTCGAAAAAGATCCCCAAAAGTGGCCCCCGCCCCTCTATTTATAGATGGAGGTAGCCTGACATCTCGGAGCTTGGACTTCCTTATAGTCACTTGGGCCCATCACTAGGAAAACTCAGTCCAACCCTGTTATGCCAACAATCCCGTCCCGAGAATGCCGACTTGAGAATGCCGATACCACAATGTCAATTGCATTATGTCGACCGCTCCAAGTATGCCGACCTGAAACCCTTGGCTCTTTATACCGAACCGAGGTCCTTCACGTCTTATGCCGACTCGAGAGCAAGCATATGGAGTGCCGACCCGGGCTCCATCCTATGCAATTCTTTTGCCGACCGCTCTATGCTATGCGGACCCAAAGTCCTGACTGCCGACTTCAAATAATATGCCGACCCGATTACCAACACATATTATGCCGACCCGACCTGATCTCCACAATAGGCAATGCCGACCCGAGCTCCTCCTCATATAATGCCGAACCGAAAGCCTTCGCACTCTATGTCGACCTTAAAGTCGCCAACGTTCTATGCCGACCCGATTGTTGCTGTGTGACTACGCGAAGTACTTCCAGTGCCGACCTAGAGTAGACTTGTAGCCGATCTGAAGTAACACTGATTCGAGAGTCGTATGCCGATCTCGGAGATTTATGCCGATCCCAGAAGTAACCACTATAGCCGACCCGAAGCAGGAGCTATGCTGACCTGAAGTAAACCCTGGGATGACCTGAAGTGGACCCCGGGATGACCTAAAATAGACTCTAAACAACTCATCTCTTTCCAAAATCTATATCCCACGTCGTTCAGTCATCGACCATGCTGAACTCGGCTTCATATTCATATTTATTATCCGCAGCCGATTATCCATCCATTCATTCGAGTCTAACCCATAATACTCCAGCCTCGACAACCGTGTAGTCGACTGGGTTGAATCCGCATGTATGCTGCCTTGCCAAAAGACGGGCTAACACCACAGCTGCTAAGAAGTCAACTCCTGGCCATCTTGATCTCGTTTCTTGACCATTCTTTTATTAATAATTAACTTTCATCTTTGTAACTACCGTTGTGTAGTCGGGCCAAGGCACCGGGTAACATTTGCCCCCCAAAGTGCGTCTTGTGAATAACACGACGCGCTTTGAATTATTGAAAAATCTATGTTTCCAGGGGCGAGCTCGTTTAAGTTATTGGCTGATCGTTGTTCTTCACCAACCTCTGACAAAATCCTGTCCCATTTGAATGTGAAAGTCTAGTCGTATGAAGCCCTCGGGCTTTCCCGGTTTAACCTTTCGAAGGTTGAATTCACAAGAACTTTTTCGATCTCACGATCATCCTACTATTTTATTTTATCACTTATCATTTTATATTTTATTTTAATTTTTTTAAAAGAGGGGTCGGCATAGGAATGCCAATCCCTCTATGTATTCTCATAGGTTGGGGTCGGCATACACAATGGCCGACCCCCTCAACTATGATGACCGGGTATCATGGAAGAGACCGGTTCTGTAACAACCCTGGTTTTGGTAATTACCGGTAAATATTAGTTATAATTTAATATTTACAGGTAATCACCAAAACCAGGGTTGTTACAGGTTCAACTTCCTATCTTCCTTCCATATAAAAACCCAAACTCATGTCTCCTCCCTCTCTGCTTTCACTTCTCTAAACTTGCATCTACTCCGAGTTACCTTCAACCGAACTCCTCGACCATCACGCAAACCCCTCTACTCTTGAACCCAAGCCCTTCAACTTTCAACCCTAAATTAAACACAAACTTGAGCTACTCCCATCATCATTGCCACCTTCCAACCAGAGAACCCCAACACCAGCCATCTAACCCGAACGCTCATAGGTATAAACCCCCATTTTGTTTACGTATTGCAAACCTTCGAGGATTTTTGCGTAGTTTAGATGCATAGGTAAATGGGTTCTAGCGAGAGGTAGATTATAGGCTAAGAGGAAGAAGGACTAGGAGTATAAAAGGGGAGTCAAAGGAGAAGAAGATGGGTTTGGTGATGACGAAGTAGGAGATGAGGTTGGTACTTCATTTTTGGGTATATGGCTCGACATATTGTATGGAGAGAGAAGGGGTCGGTAGAGAGATTGGAGGAAGGGATCGACATACGAGTTGGAAGAAGGGATTGGTATAGAGGGAGAAATAGAAGGGGTCGGTATTGTTCCAGGGGAGTTGGGATCGGCATAGTTATGTTTTTTAGGAAAGGGATCGGTATTTTCCTAGGGGAGTTGGATCAGTATTGTATGTAGAGAGGAGGAGTCAGCTATGGGATAAGGCGCAGGGGTCGACATAGACAGTTGGTATCGGTATTGACAACTAAAACTATCCTAATTAGAGTTATCTAAAATTATGACTACATATTTCCTCGACCAAGCATAAATTGACGAATAATGAAATGACTTAGCATATACGAATCAATGGACTCGACTCGAACTGATAAATTCTCAATTCACTCACCATGACTTAAGTATAAAACTAGCCCGACAAACTCAGGCAATAGACTTCATAATTCAGAATGTCAATATCCGATCCCAAAGCTCTCGCCGCCGACCTCCTTTCACATCGTCAGAGATGGTCAGCGATGACAGTCTCTTTGGACGAAACCGCTGATCTTGAAAGTTTTACTCTAATTTTGTCTTGTCTTTATCTATTCATATTTATTCTAACTCTATCGCACTAGTTCACACACAGCATGGGGGATGTATTATTATTTCTAATCATTGTTTGTCTACTGAGTATAGCTAGCACAAATATCAAGTTATACAAAGCGTCCTCCCATGATGTCTTCTAAATCAGATAGGAAATCAAGTTCCACCACTCTGTTCGATAAGCCTGAATCTAGTCAGCAAAGAGATGTATTTTAGGCACCTAGTCCGTAGTTAGACCTTTTTTCCGATATCCCAACTCTTCCCGTAGAGATCATAGACCCAGCTCCCGATGCTGTGGACGATGCCATTGTCCTGAATAATCCGGCCGATTCACAGGCTTCAAAGATCGGTGAAACGGCTCTTTATCGATTATGCTCTTATTAAAGGGATTCCTTTCGAAGATGTCCTGGTTCCGTTGAGGCAAGATAGGCCACATTTGCCCCCAACCGGGTACACTGCATGTAATAAGCATATGTACCGGGCCGGGTGCGTGCCACCTTTCAACTCCTTCATTCGCAAAATGCTGAAGTATATGGGAATCGCCCCTACTCAATTGCACCCCAACAGCTACGCATTTATCCACAGCACTTTCTTGCTTTTCATAAGCGTCCTATTCCATCCACCAACTCCCGAGGACATCCGATATATTTATAATTTCAAGAGACGAGCCGATAGTCCCTTGTACGTATTTCTTGAGCCACTGCCCAGATGTTAAGTCCTGCAGGGTGCATGGAATAAGCTCCCCATGTTCAAGCAAGAGTGGTTCTACATGTGATGTCCTCCTCATTTCATGAGAAGGTGGTTGGAAGGACGTAATTATTATTCCCATCTTCGCCCTTAATTCAAGGACTTAAATCACATACTCTCTAAAAACACGAACTCTTTCAACTCTTCCAAGTGCTCGCTCTCGGCCCGAAGGCGTTAGATATTCCAGGGCAGTTGAGGCTATCCATGCTACTTCGGTAGAGGATAGAGAGATCAATCTTTTAGTCATGGATGAGCTGCTCTCGCTATTTGGGCTACTAGAAGACGGCTGCAGAATCGGCCATCCAAGAAGTAGAGCAATCTCAAGGGTGATCGCCGATAGGAGGAGAGAACAAGTTGGCCACACAGTGCCCCTTGTTAAAGGAATCCAAAAAGACACCAAGGAAGGGGAGATCAAGAAAACAGAAGCCCCATTGCCTAACAATGAAAGTACAAGTCCTGGATAGGCGCCAGCAGCCAATGCTCCTCACACAAGCCAGCCGCAACCTTCTCCGAAAAAGAGAAAGAGTTTGGCGTATAAAATTAAAAAGAGGAAAACCGGGACACCAAAATTTGTTATAACTCCTATTGGAAGGGGTTCATCTTCCCAACAAATGGAAAGATCACTGAAGGAACTCTCTGACATCTCTATTCCGGACGACCTGTTAAATTACGACTTCACTAACCTTGGTGTCGAAGGGCTTAACTCTGCCACAAGAAGCAGTGAAGGAAAGCAACCTCCAAATCAAGAAGAACAAACTCCTATGAGTAAAGCAAACGTCACCGGTCCGTTGGGGGAATGCACTAGGACACACACAAGCACTTACACTCAACCATTCACTTGCACTCAACTTTTTAAATGATATTTACTAACATGTTCTCGTTTACCCCTAAATACAAGTGCAATGACTCGTTCACACGGCTTCGATCGCCTCCGCGGCTCTTCTATCTTCCACCGTTCAGGCCAGGATTCCGAGTCTGAAAGACGTCGAGAGAGAGATGAAGGCTGGGAGAGAGATTATCGTTCTCGAGAATCATCCTCATCTTCCAAAATGAAACCCCAAGGACATACTTCACATCAAAGCGACCCTACAAATCCTCCTGTGCATGGTGGAGACAAGCGCACACACCGAGGCTCCTAATCTGATGCACTCCGCAACCAGCATTCTGGCTCCTCTAACACTAGGCAGTCTCGTGAGAACCGTAAGTAAATATTGATTTCATCAGAACAAATTCCTCAAGTTCCTGCCCATGAATCAACTACGGCGGAGAAATTAGCCGAGCTCAAAGCCACCATTCAAAAGATTTGCTTTGATGAGCTAAAGTTCCTCCTGGCTATACATCCCATCCTTGGGACTGCCAAAGTAGATTCGCTTACATGCATGAATGACGTATATGTACAACACGAGGCATTCGTACACTTGGTTGAAAAAATCTCGGAGGTTTCTATTGAACGTCAACATGAGATCGACCGCCTTAAGTTAGAGGTCGTCCATGACAAGGACATCATAAAATATCAGGATAGCGAATTGCTCTCATTCAAAACCCAGCTTAAGGATGCAAAGAAGAATGCCAAAGAGACGGTCGAGGCAGTTAGTCGCTTAGATGCTACCCACAAAAAGGAATTAAATGATGCACTCCAACGCAGTGGCACTTTGGCTCTGGAAAAGGACTCCCTGCAAAAGGAGAAAGACATTCTAGCCCGCCGTATGGAGGAGTTAGAGAAACTGCTATCTAAGGAAAGGGAGGAGAAAATAGAGGCGCAAGAGGAGTCGTAGAAATATTACGAGGAGATCACCGAGACAAGAAACTTAAAGGCGAAGCTCGACGAGAAACTCTCCCATATTGAAGTACCGAAAGAAGCCACTCACAAAGAGGGCAAGAAAGCAGTACTCATGGAAGCCGACTCCTGAATTGAGGTAGCGACCGAATCTGGTAGGGAGGAAATCAAGTGCTTGGTCGACCCACTCGTCGCTGAATATAATGCAAGGGTTCTCCTCCACCGCGATTTAACCTTCTTGGGTGATGGCTATCTCGAGTCGCTTGCCAAAGCTTGGGACACTCTCATCAAGATCAAGAAAGCAGAGCTGGGCATGGTGGAGCTTTATGAAGAGGCACTCGCACAAGAAGTGCTAAGAGGAAACAAGCCATCCGACTTGGCTGCTGCAAAGCTCCAGTTTGGTAGGGCTCCCACACCACTTAAGGTAAAAGGACATATCGTTGGGCCATCCGGTACTGAGCCCTATGGTCCTTCTCCCGTTTAATCGGCCAGGACTTCATCTTCCTAACCTCTCGAGCAACACACGGTTATGATTCGGAGAAACCTGGACTTGGCATTCACTCGTTATCTCCAATCATTGAAGGGAGCACTCCTATGACCATCGAAAGTCAACCAGACGCTGGTACTATCCTGAGCTCTTCATAATCGAAAAAGTTGTCGTTCTTGGCGAATGATTAATCGTAATCTAAAATTTTCTTTTCACTAAACCTTATAGGTCATGCGGGTCCCGTGTCAACTTCAAGGAGCAACGTTGCCACAGAGCAGAAGGTAAAAGATGTTGAGGCTCCAGCCATCACAGATATCCCTATGCCTGATGCTCAAGTGATTGGAGCGCTCGACAAGGAAAAACCTGAAGATGTGTTGCACATAGAGGAGCATGATGATGTTATAATTACCGGCGCTTCTGAACACACTGCCAAGTTCAGCATGAAGGAGCGAATTGAACAGGAGGAGAAATCAAAACTCAAAGTTAAGGGTGAGCCCGATGTGGTAGAGGTCGATGATCCCCTTAATAGGCCACTGCAATTCATCCCTCTTGGCAGGTCTATTATCATGGTAGTTCCCCCTTCTTCCTCAAGTACCTCTTCCCAAGGCAGCAAGGGGTCCCGAAAGAAACGTTTGAGCGAAACGCCCCCTCAAAAGCCGATGAAAGAGAAAAAGGCGAGGAAATAGCTTGGATCTCGTAATATTTTGCTTATCCCAATAAGTTAGACTCGTGTGGTTCCTTTTTTTTGCCTCTGAACCTTCGGAGGGGTTGTAAGGAATTTTTGGAGTTGTGAATAAAATTTTGTTCCTTAGTCAATCATCGAATGTGTTATTATTTCAGTAGTAGAGTAACTTTTTCGCTCCAAATGTTTGTGTTGATTTTTCCAGGTTTTGTTAATAATTTACTATCTTTATTTCAAAGCTCCTATGCAGACTTCATTGGAAGTCGCCATCAACTCCAAGCCGTAATCGTAACCAATAATCGAATTCCATAGCTAACGGTTTGAGCATCTTCCGTCGATCTTAGGTTGGAGTCCGTGGGGTAGCAAACGGTCGAAAGTTCTCTTGTCTATCCGCTGTTTGGACACCTGGCATTTTTAAGTCCGCCTTGTGGACCTAGAGACATAGTCACACCATTTATAATTCAGTCCGCAATCGGGGACTTAGAGATTTTTTTCAAATTGTTTATACTCTAGTCCACGCTCTGGGGACTTAGAGTACTCTATTCGCACTCTGGGGATTTAGAGATTTCTTCAAATCATTTATAATCTAGTCCACGCTCCGGAGACTCAGAGTACTCTATCCGCACTATGAGGATTTAGAGATTTCTTCAAGTCATTTATACTCTAGTCCGCGCTTCGGGAACTCAGAGTACTCTAATCCGCACTCTGGGGACTTAGAGATTTTTCCAAATCATTTATACTTTAGTCCATGCTCCAGGGACTCAGAGTACTCTAATCCGCACTCCGGGGACATAGAGAATTTTCCAAATCATTTATACTCTAGTCCGTGCTCCAACAACTCAGAGTGCTCTAATCCACACTCCGGGGGCTTAGAGATTTTTTCAAATCGTTTATACTCTAGTCCATGCTTCGTGGACTCAGAGTACTCTAATCCGCACTTCGGGAACTTAGAGATTATTTTCAAATCGTTTATACTCTAGTCCACGCTCCGAGGACTTAGAGTACTCTAATCCGCACTCCGAGGACTTAGAGATTTTTTCAAATCGTTTATACTCTAGTCCGCGCTCCAGCAGATCATACTCTAATCCTTACTCCAAGGACTTAGAGATTTTTTCAAATCGTTTATTTATATCAAGGGTCGACCTGACTAGTCGATTTTTATTTTTATGTGTGTGTTCGTACACCACAGATGTTAGTATTAATTAATTTTATAATATAATCATCGGAACATAAAACAACAATAGTCCACAGAAAGGCAGCTTTAAGCTTTTATTCATCCAAAAATATAGCAGTAGAATAATCTGTCTTATTACATATCTAAAACAAGATTAACACAAAGTAACTATTAAAAAAAACTACTATCGGAATGCAAAAGAAACCGTCTAGGTAAAATAGCGACGCAAATGTTCGTTGTTCCATGCTCTAGGGAGCGTTACACTATCAACGGTAGCTAGCTTGAAATTCCTTCTCCAAGCCTCCATTCAACGAGGTATAGACCTTCCCACATAGGGTTCATGTGAGATGGGATTAGAAAGACTCGCTTCAAGATAAGGTCGCCAAAATAAAATGTTCTTGGTTGGGATTTCATATTATAATATTGGGCGACTCGAGTCGATGCGCGACCGCTCTCTAATCGGCCTCCTCATGCTTCTCGGCAATAAAGTCCAATGACTCCAATATGACATCTTGATTTGCTCTGGGATCGTAGTAAGTTACCCGATGGGAAGGAACTTCGAGTTCCACAGATATAACAGCTTTGGCTCTGTAGGCCAGGGCGAATGGGGTATGACCTGTCGCTAACTTATGAGTGGTCTTGTATGCCCAAAGTGCCGTAGGAAGTTCATCCACCCACTTGCGTCTAGCCTTTTCCAAGCATTTTTTCAAGATGGAATTTATTATCTTGTTTACATCTTCAACCTGTCCATTCGCCCAAGGATGAGCGACTGACGCAAACCTCTTCTCAATACAATACTTCCGACAAAATTCCTTGAACTCGGCACTATCAAATTGGATCCCGTTATCCATTACAATGCTTCACGGGAGACCGAAATGGAATATAATGTTTTGCACAACAAAATTAATGACATTTTTTATTGTGATTATAGCTAACGGCTCTGCTTTGGTCCACTTGGTGAAGTAGTCGATCGCGATGACTGCATATCTTACACCACCTTTGGAAATTGACAATGAATCGACAATATCAATTCCCTATATCGCGAACGACCATGGACTGACCATTTGCGTGATTTCTGTTGGCGGCACTCTTGGGACTTTCGCATATATCTGGCATTTTTCACATCGTCTCACGTAATCTGCGGCATCCCAATTCACGGTCGGCCAGAAGTATCCATAATGGAGTATCTTTTTAGCCAGCATCTGCCCCCCGTGTGATCGCCACATTCTCCTCCATGGACCTCTTCCAAAACCCGTTTTACCTCGTCATGAGCGATGCACCTAAGTAAAGGAATAGAGAATCCCATTCGATACATAAATCCATCTTGCATAACATACCGTGAGACCTTACGAAGGATTTGTCGCTTTTCGTTATTTTTCTCAGGCAAGGTTCCACGCAACAAGTATTCTTTAAACAGGGACATCCGTGATTCCTTTTCAAGTTCCGTTTCCAGTAGATGATCAACTTCCATCGCATTTATACTCGGGGTATGTAGGGTTTCGACCGAAACTAAGCCCATCTATTGTGCATCGCCAATGCTTGTGAACTTGGCCAGTGAGTAGGCTTCCCCGTTCTTCTCGCGCGGGATGTGCGAAATGTTCATAGTATTTTAGGTTCGCCAACAACTCCTGAACTTGGATAAGGTATGGGGCAAGCTATTGTCCCTTCGACTGGTAGTCCCCTCTAACTTGGTACACCACCAGCTGTGAGTCATAAAAGATTTCAATTGATTTCACCTCGAGCTCTTTAGCAAGCTTGAGTCCGGCGATCAACGCCTCATATTCAGCTTCATTGTTCGTAGCTGGGAAGTCATGTTTCAAAGCATAGCAGATCGATCGGTTCTCGGGGGTTACAAGAACGACACCAGCTCCGGAACGATGATCATTGGATGCCCCATCAATATATAGTTTCCATCGTGTAGTGGGAACCTCACTACTTCCACTTGGCTCATCCTGAACGGTAAACTCCGCTATGAAATTCGCCAGTGCTTGTCCCTGGATAGCTCTTCGAGGGAGATAAGCGATGTCGAACTGGCTGAGCTTGATGTTCCATTTCAGCAGCCTTCTATATGTCTCGGGCCGCTGCAGGACTTGTCACAAAGGTTGGTCGGTGTAGATGTTGATCGAATGCGCCTGGAAGTACGGGCAAAGCTTGCGTGATGCTACCACCAAGCAGTACGCCAACTTCTCTGTCTTTGGGTAATTTCTTTCCACCCCCATTAATCGCTTACTGACATAATACACGGTCTCTGGATTCGGTCCTCCTTACGAATCAAAGCGGCACTTATGGCGTGAGGCGATACAGCTAGATAAATATACAGCTCCTCATGGTCTACGGGCTTCGACAAAACATGGGATCTCTCCAGATGATTCACCAAAGCTCGAAATGCGTTTTCACAGTCTTCCGTCCATTCGAAATTCCTCTTCCCTTTCTTTATCAAATTGAAGAAAGGAATGCACTTATCAGTTGCCCTGGAGATAAATCGACTTAAAGCAGCGACCTTCCCGTTCAGGCTCTGTACTTGCTTAATAGTTCTGTGGGCTTGTATATCCCGAATGGCCTGAATCTTTTTTGAATTCACTTCAATTCCTCATGCGTTGACAATGAAGCCCAGAAACTTTCTTGATGCAACACCAAAGGAGCATTTTAATGGGTTGATTTTCATGCTATAAAATCTGAGGATGTCAAACATTTCCGCTAAGTCTCGAATGTGGTCGTTTGATTGCCGTGACTTCAAGAGCATATCATCCACATAAAATTTCCATCGTCTTGCCGATTTGATCTTTAAACATTCAGTTAACCAGACGCTGGTAGGTTGTTCCCACATTCTTCAACCCGAACGACATCACTACATAACAGTATAACCTAACATCTATGGTAAAACTGGTGTGCTCCTGATTCAGGATGTGCATTGGTATTTGATTTTAGCCCGAGTATGCATCCATAAATGGTAGCAATTAATGTCCCGCGGTCGAGTCAACCAGCTAATCGATTCTAGGCAAGGGAAAACTATCCTTGGGGCATGTCTCTTTCAGGTCCGCATAATCAACACACGTTCTCCATTTCCCATTCGCCTTCTTTACTAGCATAGGGTTAGATATCCATTCAGGGTAGAGGGCGTCGTGAATAAACTCATTGGCTTTCAGTTTATCCACCTCCTCCTTGAGAGCAACAGATCTCTCTGGGTCCATTCCTCATCTTTTTTGTTTTACAGGGACATACTTTGGGTCGATATTCAACGCGTAGCTCACGATGACAGGTGAGATCCCACACATGTCAGAATGGGTCCAAGCGAATACATCAAGATTTGCTTGGAGAAAATTAGTTAGTTCCCTCACCATCGAAGGGCTGAGTTGTGACCCGATTTTTAATACTCGTGACGGGTCGTCATGGCTGACTGTGATATCGATGTCAGTTCAACCGCGCTGCCTTGGCCTCTTTGGGCTCCTCCTCATCGTCACTTGGATCTATGTCCCTGTAGAACCGCCTATGGTGCCCTAGCCAAGGCTTAGGCGCTATTTGTTAATCCTCAGCAACTTGGATGCTGACAGACTTATCCACACCCTTTCCTCTCTCTTTCCATTGGGCTTCTCTCAGCTTAGCTATATAACAAGCACGGCCAGTCACCTGATCTCCATGCACTACACCGACTCCATTGTTTGTGGGAAATTACAAGTCAAGTACCACGGGACAAGAGTTGCCCTAAACTCAGCCAAGGTTAGATGTCCTAGAAGAACATTGTATGGTGAATCAACATCCAAAATAATGAACGGTAGGATCCGCACCCTCCTACGTTCACCTAGACCCAATTCAATTGGTAACTCAACAGAACCCACTTGTTCAGTAGTTGCACCATTAAAACCATGTATACGGGCTTTGGATGGTTTCAAATCCTTAGACTCCATTCTCATTTGGTCATAAGCCTTCTTAAAATTGATGTTCATAGAACTCCCACAATCAATCAGTATTCTTCTCACTGGCGCATGTCTAATTATGGTAGAGATAACCATCGGATCAATAGTAGGAGCCTCCTCTCGGTCGGCATCTCTACTCCTGAACACTATATCGTCTGTCATCATACGTTGTTGTTTTGCTAGAGTTCCATCCTCTCTGTTCAAATATCATTCAAAGCCTACATGTCTCATTGAACTGGCATAACACACCATTTCTTGCCAACTCCTGTCCGCAGGATGTGGTCCATCAACTATTGTGTTTACAATCAATCTTCTGTCGGTCTGAGAAAGCTGCTCAAGCCGGTGCGGAACTGGTCCTCAATTGGGTTTCGACATTCCTTGTCTACCGTCCTACAGATTCTTGACAAACTGCTGCAATTTTTTTTGACGAATCAACTTCTCAATGGCATCATTTGTTATCTTTTGTTCCTCAAAAGTCATCATTAGGATTTTTTGTATATTGTTGACTTTCATGATGGTTGATCCCCAAATGAAATCCGTTGTTATGTCGAATTAGTATTGTAATGAACACAACTGTTTTAAGAAATTACTTCCTATTTATCATATTTTAATATAAATGAATTTATTATTTTACGCTTAAAAGATTGTCAGTCTGGAAAGAAACGTTCTAACACATAAAATTTCTACATGGTTATCACGTTATATATAAAAACATTAAGTATTAAAAAATAATTTATTACGTTTTATTAAAATTTGAATAATTAATTTTTTTCAGAAAAATCAAATATACTAAATTTCATATTAAGAGATTTATTTTTGTTATTTTGGTTTTGGAATTATCTTTGAATAAACTTTTCAAAGCTTTTAGAAAATTGATTTCATTTTTTGCATGTTAAAATATTAATGAAATTCTAAGGTAAATATGTGTTTGATTTGCACTTAAAAGGGTTCAATGCAGATAGAAACATTCTACTCATGGAATATCTTAATGTTTACATTTTGTTTTCGAGCTCACTGCTTTGAATCTCGTGGATGATTCGAATCTTGGACATATTTGGATTTGTGGTATGCATATATAAGGTAATATCCTCTTTTAAGTACTAGTTTTAGTGATAATGATGATGACAATAATAATAATTATAATAGAGACAATAATAAAACATTTACATCCTTTTATCCAACAAAATCAATTTTCATGCTTTCCATCTAAGTAGTTATCTAGTTTTATATTTAAAACCAAAGAAGGAAAAAACCAAAAAAATGAATTTCGGAGGGATTCAATTTTCAATAAAGATCTAGGACATTGTTAGGGAATTACAAGGGAATCTCTACTCCTTTTAAAATGACAAACTTTTTCATAATTTTGTAGTTAGCACTTGATTTCTAATTCTAAGAACAATGTTTCCATTTAATTCTATAGTATGTATGCATATAACTAAGAATTTCCCATATACTCATTTCTTTATTCTCTCAAAATTACATTATTGATTTTTCATTGTTTTGATGTATTATATTGGGCCTTTTTCTTGTACATACGATTTTTAAGTTATATAGACCATATTCGTAAACAACGATATCATTTTAAAGGATTCAACTCATTTGAAAGACATACATTAACATGAAACGTCTAATGTATTTATATCAACCATTGATTTAAAACTTTCATTTTTGAAATAGTTAGAAGTTTTAAGATAATCTAAAATCCACATAATTAAATCATCATTTTTGAAATTGTTTAATCCTATACATCGTAATACGAAAAAGTTGATAAAGAAATCTTATACATTGTCTTAATCAATTGTGAATGAAAACTTCATTTTTGAAATGATAAAATATTTGAATGTCTCAATCTATGTTGGGTCTTGGAATAATATAAAAGAATAGGCTCATTTTAATCTATGACTCGACATTTTTGACGGACTGTTCACTTGTTATTTGACCATCCACCTATCATATAACAATTTCTAAATCAATATATTATAGGCAATTTCCCTTGGAAAAATAATTTTTCCAATAGATAATGCCTAAAATTGGTCTTTTCGTTGATATTAACACGTTTGCTTTACCACAAAGCTTTCCTCCTCAAATTAATATGAAAATCAAGTGATAAAATATTTTAAGAAACATACATCAAAATTATAAATTTTATTGAAGTTATATTCTCAAAAAAAGTTCTCTAGCTTTCTAGTGCATATTTCAAACAAATAAAAAAACCATGATAAGGTTTATATATTCATGAAATAAATATCAATAACTATAAGATTTACATTTTTAATTTGATTTAGGGTTCAATCTAAATAATAACATAAATCTTATACACTCATTAATTCTAGATAAGGACAAAAATCTTATCATCACAACGCATTTATTTCATGGGGGGTGGGGTTATGGAGGAGGGGGTACATAAGCCTTATCAATCTTTTTTGGTTTCAACTATTTCGAAAGTATACTAAAAATCTAAAGTTCCTTTTTAAATAAAAAGCCAATACTATTTGTAACTTCAGTGTATTTTTCTTAGACTATTTTATCTCTTAATTTCTACATTAATTTTGAGGCGGAAAATCGATGTATATGAAATCCAATTCCAATTCATTTTTCGATGTATATTCTTTTTAAGGGCGACTTCTACTTCAAATGGTCAAAAGTCGACAAACGATTTGTGTTTAGTTTACTATGTTTCAAGGAGATCTAATGGATTTCATCGAGTCTGATTGCTTTCTTTTTAGACCAATATCAAATATCATTTCCTTGATATTCTTTCCTAAAAAATAAAATAAGATTATAAGTAAATTTTTTGTAATTAATATTATTGTGAGAAGAATGGAAGTTTTCAATCCTTGTGAGTTGTCTTTTCACTTTTTATTGCTGATGAGATTGCATTAATTATGGAATTCATAGTTCTCATTTAATTATAGTATACAGTTGAAATATATCAATACATTTAAAGTACATGATCTTATTGAATGATTGACAAATTCATTATTTCCTGAGGTTCATAGTAGTGTATGGATTATTTTGAATATATAATATATGTTCAAGCGAGATATTTGTACTTTCCTTTTACAACAAGTTAAGTTTTTATTAATTTCACCTAGTGCATTAAATGATGTGATCTTCATTTTACATAGAATTAAATCCGACCATTCTATTGTAAAATTTGACAATCATCAAAACCAAAATAAATTGATTCATAAAAACCAAAATAAATTGATTCATTATGTTATGTTTATATAGATTAGAAGCGGGCAATCAAATTTCTTTCAGTTTGCTTTTAACCTTAACATTTTCTGTACAAGAAGAGCATTTCTTTACTTGCCTTTTCATTATCCGTTTAGTTTCCTAACTCGTAGCTATTATTATCTTTTTCAACGCATTATTTATTGTTCAAATACGTACTACTAGTGGTTGACTAATAACAAAGTTGACTATGTATAAGATATTGTGGGCCATATTAATCACTAAAACCTTTCTTTGTTTGGAAAATTATAATTTATGTTGAATGGAAAACTCGAATGAAAATAAATGGATACATTACATAGTAGGTGCATGTCTATGTGCTTAGTGTTTGCGATGACACAAATATTTTTTGATTTATATGCTACACCATATATCTCATGGTTTGTTTTAAAAGTTGCATAAAAAATTTGGACTGAGACGGATCGATAGGTAATGGAATCAGTAAGTCAACGTGAACTGATGTAGTATAAGCTGGTAAGCATCGACTAAATATATTTTTGAATGGAAATATAGCTTATCACTTACCCATTAATTATTATTATTGCTATATATTTGCAGTGTCCACAATGTAACAGGTATTTTGAAAGCATAATATTATTGACCTATATGGAATAGGGACATGCTCTAATGAGATCGACTGAAAGGTCGTGTAATGTTCCATAACTCGATCCGGTAATTTTTCAAGTGTCATTATCGTAGCTTTGCTCTAAATATATTTTACAGATGTTTCTAGTTCCTGAATGGTTTGAGTCTTCTATTTTAGTGAACTATTCAAGTAAGATGTGATTTACTTCACGACATATTAATCTTAAGTAGTCCAGTTTTAGTTGGTTCTCGTTTTCTCTCCATTTAGCTTGCTACTTGTTTTCAATGGAGAAATTATTAGAAAGTAGCATAACCATAGAGACCAAAAGTTTTTGATCTTTAATGTGTGAATTTAATGTCATGATTTCAATATACTTTAGGATTGATTCATGAAACCCTAGATTCGAATAAATGACCCATATTGATTTGATGGAGAAGAAATTAGAGGAATATATCTATAAGCCTTTTATCTTTAATTCACACTTCAATTAGACTTATACCAAAATAGCACAACATATTTTATTTTACATATATGACCCACATGTTGAAATTTTCCAACAATCTCTCCTGGGCTATATATGTAATAACCTTATATACGTGTTTAACTTATGAGCTCTAAAATTTCGTATTTAACTTAAGGTGTTTCCGAAACAATCTCGTCCATTAACTGTGTCGACAAAGGATCAAAGTGGTTTTCATTACTTTTAGCGTAACTAGACTTATCAATGGTCACATATACCAACACAACCAAACGACGTAGATCAATCACAGATGCATAACATTAAAAATAAAGGGAGATGTGATCGATACATGTCTATTTCCAACTAGTCCTACTTTAGTGAAATCAAAACGTTCGATATTTAAACAACCTAAAGTTACACCAATTAAGCAACATACTCATGAATGACCTTGGATGATAATCCTTTTGTAATCGGATCCGCCATAATGGAGTTTGTCATAATATACTCTATAAAGTATAATTTATTTTGCACTCACCCCTTATTGAAAAATAATATGTTGTTTATTGTTACAATATTACTTTAGTGGCCTTTTAATTCCTTTTTTAATATTCCATAACTTTGTGATAAAATTTTACAATTATTTTCCGTCGTTGGATGCCCCATAACATAAAATAAATGTTAGTTTCAAAATAAAGGAGGCTATAAGTATGTGTATTACAACTTTTCTTATATAGCTCCACTAACAAAATATTATTACCTGAAGCGGATCTATTAACTCTTGGCATCCAAAATATTCGGATTGTTATGCTTTATGATCTCTAACCAATCCAATTTTTTATCTATGAGCATATAATCTTTTGTTCCTTAAAGATATATTCTAACCATTTTGGTTACTAACCGTTGATCCTAAGATATCTGCCAAATAATACACACAAACAAGTTCCAAAATAATTTCAAAGATTCTTTTAGTAAAACCAAAGAGAGAGCTTTTTAAAAAAAGAAAAGAAAATATCGTTCTTCTTTTGAGTGTAGTCCTTTCTATACCAGCCTTATACTTTTCTGCATTACCCACTTAGTCTTTTTGGTTTTGAATAGTTATTCATAACCAATGATCTTGTTACCTTAACGTAAGGGGAAAGATCTCAAACTTTATTGTCCTTTATAGATTTATACTATACGTTCATATCTTAAATCTGCATTTCAAACTAATATCTTCTATGGATCGATGTAAGCCAACATAACATCTTCACCAATCCATTTTTTTATCTTTGTAGAGAAATACTACATAATCTTCTTCTCTAAGTGGATTTCCTAATACTGTCTTTTAATGGTTCCTGATTTACTTCTTGTCAATGAAAGGAAACAAATCTTATACATTATTCGAAAAGTAACCGTAGCCAAATCAAAAATAATGATTCTTTTTAAAGACAATGATCCATAAGAAAATATTGTTTAACATTTTCTTATTATGGTTCCCGATTTACTTCTTATCAATGAAAGGAAACAAATTCTATACATTATCCAAAAAAATAACTGTAGTTGAATTAAAGATAATAATTCTTTTTAAAGACAATGATTCATACTTTTCATATGTAATAAATAAATAACTTTTCACAATTCAACATTCAAGTTCAATAATCAAAATTTAGTTCTTAGAATTTGAATTTTAAACAAACAAAACTCAAACAATTTTTCAAAAACCATTTAGCGTCTAACCCGTGTTCAGTATACGGTTTACTGCTTATAAGGTTTTAAAGAGCAAGAAAACGCTAGGAACCGTTCCCGTTGGATAAAAAAAAAAGAATCTTTCCTCCGTGCCTTCCTTTATCTCAGCATTTAAATGGATGCTCCACTGGAAGATGCCCTTAGCCGTCATCCCTTTATACTCACTTGTGAAATCAAACCCCCTCTTCCTCGTCGCTAATCTAAATAGCAATCCCGTACCTTCTAACAAATACATTACTTTTCTCTCTCCGCACGAACGGATATTCGTTATGCTTCTCTCTCTTTTGAACTAAAGTCGAGTGATTGAAGGGCTTGCGCTGCGATTTTATCTGCTTCTAGATCAAGATTTTCGATCTTTTAGGTATGCTTTTTTCTGCTTTTACTTTTGGATTTTTTTGATTGAATGCATGTTCTTTGTCTAGATTTTTCACGCTTGGTTCATTTATTTGGCCGCAAAGGATTTTTTATTTTATTTTTTATTGCCGCTAACTTGTTGAAACTATGGATATTACCCAGATATTTGCAGATTGATTAATTAAGCTAGAATTTGATCAATTGACCGAAAAAGAAAGATGATTGCTTTTCTATTTACTTAGTTTGCATTGTAAATGAGAGATTTAAACATTTTTGGTTGTTTGTATTGCCTATTGTACATTCTTTAATTATACGCATGTAAGTCTTCTTAAAGGTCCAAGCAAAGCTTAGTTATATGCAAGTGTTCTTTAATTATATGTTCATTGTTCCACAAGCATGTCTTTCCAGTACCTTCTTATATCTATGTTACAACAAACTCGATCAAAAAAACCAGTTGCCTTATGTTTAAGCTAAATACGTATAGTTATTAAAGAAAATTCGTATACTTCTATTTTAAGGCCGGGAGCACCAAGTTAAGCTTGTAAAATTTGAGGAACCAAGCTTCTTAAGGAAATTTGTTTGTTTATGTTTTGAGGGGAATGTAATTTTTAGTAAGTAATTGATGAACAACAATAAGTCTTTATTCAAATTTTTGTTTGCCACCTGAACTAATTTCTTCCATTATTGTCTATAGAGTAGGGAAAATGGTTACTATTTTTATTAATGCCGGTGAAATAATTGAGAAATTGTGAAAGAGTCGAAGAAGACTGGTGGATGGTTTTGCTTTTGGTGCACATATTTTTGCTTGATTGTGTTGTAGAAAATATTGTTTATTTTCATATTTGGGAGTGTTGCACATATAATTTTTTTACTCAACTCCATAAATCATTCAACATATAATTTTTTTACTCAACTCCATAAATCATTCAAGACATCTGATTATAGAAAAAACGAACAAGTGGAAACTTGCGAGGATTATATAGTAACTTAAGATGCTAAAGGATTGATAATTTTAGAAAATCAAGCCGTTCTTTTCTTTGGACAATTGTGTAATTTTACTGATATGTTTATATTTATATTTATATTTATATGTATGTATATATGCTTCATTTCAAGAAAGTTTGACGATTTCATTATGTAGTTCATGCAGTTCATTAACAATGTAGTGTCTTTTATTTACAACATTTGATTTGATTTCTCTATCGTAATTAAGTTCTTTGGATTATGTTGTTCTTTGATTGCTTTAGATGATTCTTTCCACTATTTATATTGCTTATGGTTCTTTTTCTACGTAGTTAGGGTTTTAACATCTAGCTAGTGATTTTAGGTTATATATTTTTTCTAAATGACCTTATGTTTACTCTTATAACAATTTTTTTCCATTTCTATGAAAATGAAAAATAAATTTGTCAATTATTGACGGTCACTAATTTTATTTTTATGTTTTCATGACTCTATACTTGATATAATATTTGTTGGCACTCATTCCTTATGCTATCTTTAAATCCAAAAAACATTTGAACTGCTAAAAAATTTGACTGCTCAAGGTTTGTTTTTCCTATAAAAGTGAAAACCGTTGTTTACTTGGGGTTGAAAATGTGCTAATTCTTTTAACGATAAAGAGAGTCTTGGTTTATTTTATCCGCAAATATAGATAGTGGATGTACATTCGTATTTGTAATATAAACTTCCATAAAAATTATCAGCTTGATTTTTGTTGTACCAACTCTTTTAATTTGCTTGAAACATATGTTAACAAGTACCTCAAAAATATATTTTAGACATGTAAAGTTATCCAAAAGTACATTTTAATATTCACCATTTTGTAATTAATATAAATATCCATAAAATATATGTAAGAAGCATGATTTTTACCTAATTGTAAAAGATACATATTGGAATACTATTTTTGGGTGATTTTATATTAACCTATTATTTATAATCGGAAGGTTCAGTGGACATTTAGGCCGTATTCAATTAAAACCAAGTAAAAAGGGTAGATAATAAATTCGTTAGTACCAAAAAAGGAATTTAAATTAAAAGACATGGTAATCTCGCATCTCTTGTATATGAAATATATTGATTAATAAATTAGAATTACTCCATAATTACAATCAACTATGCTACATATGTAATTTATCTTTAAAGTGATTGTTGCATAGTAATGCATATATAATTACCATATTTCGACTATGCAACCAACTATAGTCTTATATTATTAGTATTACAATCATATATAATTTATCTTTAAAGCTCATTTACATGGTTATATAACTAGCGTATATAATTACAATCAACTATGATGGACATATAAATACCATATTTGGAATGGTTATATGCGTATAAGAATATGGGAGCTGCTTTTGGGACAGGAAATTTAACACAACAAATCCCGACCATTGGATCTTTTTTACCTTCACATGGAAGGTGGAAATTAGGAAAAGATCTAATGATTAAGATTTTTTGTGTTAAATTTTGTGTTATCAGTTTGTGTCAAAATAGATTTTCCTTATAAATATTTATTATACATCTATCGCACAATTTTAATTTTCATAAAAATTCAAGTTTTCAAAAAAATCTTAATACCGTCTGAGATGTCGGAATTTGATATCCGTTGTGATACCGAGATCTCGATCGATATATGAAAAATGAGATTTTCACCAAAATTGTGTTTATGTTGCTAGAACCACTCCTCGAGATATCGGTGGAGATGGTCGAGATTTGAAACAGTGATTCGAGCAACAATAGTTTTTTCTTTAGAGAAAATTGATTAGAGAAAAAAAAACAGAACAAATTTTATCTGAAGAATTTTTAAAATTGGATATTAAATTTATTTAAATTTAAATTTGAACTTTTGAAAATTTTATTAATTTTTCTAGTTTTTTTATAGATAATACTAGGAGAAATGTGTATAACATTAATACATTGTAACCATTGTTGCTTTTTTCCATATCAATATTTCTATTTTTGAAGTTTCTCCTTAGCCGATCATGCTTCTTATCCAAATTGTTATTCCTTTAATTTAGACAAATTAAAACAATAATCTTCTTTTACATATATTTGTGTGATATTTCATGTTTTTAGTATTTATAATAAATTTGTTTCGTAGTATGATGTAAAATTAGAGCACATGAATTTCTATCCAAATTGTTTTACTCCTTTAATTTTGACAAATTAAAACAATAATCTTCTTTTACATATTTTAATACGATAGTTCATGTTTTTAGTATTTAAAATAAATTTGTTTCGTAGTATGATGTAAAATTGAAGTACATGAATTTCTAGAAATATTAGATGACGAGCGATAATAGCAAAGACGATGAAAAATGTTATAACACCATTCATAGTATGTCATGCATCAATTAAAAACTAGAACTTAGATGAAGCCTAACATCACCCAAGTAGAACCTTTGACAACGTAGGCTATATAAACATAATTACATAAAGTCGTTTGAAACATCAAAGGTAACGGAAAATCCACTTATTTAAATGTGAATACATTACAACGTATTGATGAAAGGTATTACTTTCGGAAGCAATTAAGTACTTCATAATCATTCAAAAATAAAAAATGCTACATGAATGAAAAAGAATGAAACAAAGGACGGGTAATGAAGTACATATTTAAATTTTTCGTATATCTTCAAAAAAGATTATTTGGACCAGTACTTGCAATTGAACCCTCAAACATATCCATATCTTGATACTTGATAATTGTAAGTACTAAAATAGCAAGGCCGGATTTGTGTTCATTATTGTTGCTAAAAAAAGAAAAACAAAAGATTACATAAATAATGAACAATTGATTTTATGTAACTCCATCAATCTACTAAAAGTGGGTAAAGTACAATAATTTATCGTGATAATTCATATATATAAATTATTTTAATCAATGGTACCATCTATTCCTGTAAAATAGTATGAACAAAAATCATGCTAAACTGGTGCTTGTTTGAATTGAGTAGTTTTGTATGAACAATGAATCTTATCTATCTTTGTTGAACTGATCTTGAGTGCTAGTACTATTTTTTACAAATGGATCATTGAATGATCGAAAGTGCATGTTGATGCTCAAAAGTCTTTCAAATTTGAAACTTCTATACTTAGGTGCATTACCAGATTAGCATGTAATCAACGTAAGCTATTTTACGATATATCGTCATTTCATTTTGAATGAGAAAATGTTCTTTTGCAAATCTATATTAAATCGCATTATTTATGTTTTCATGTTGCGATGAATACTCGTTCGTAAACATGTACACACACCCTTACGCGTGCATCATTATTGATATTTGAAACTTTTTATGTTACCATCTTTGTTTGCATGAATGATTTCATCTCTTTCGTTAAACTAAATATTATTCACATTTTTAGTAGGATATATATTTCGTGAATGTTCTTCACTAGCTTTTGGAATATCTTAAAGTTATATTTGTAAAGAGTATTGTTAATGCCTTAATGGGGGACTCCATTTCTGAGGGGAGGGAACAAATTTTAGGGAAACACATACAGAAAAAATTGTTATGGAGATTTCATCGGAATAAAACGATTTACAATTTTTTATCCATTGTTCAAAGCAAAATTTGGCTACAACTCATTAAAAATGAGAAAAAACGATGATAGTTTATCGAAAACCATTTTCGACGAGGTTTGATCGAAAAAAGGTGAAAAAGCGGTTATTGGTTACCCAAAAACCAAGGTTAGTTGCACATATTTTTTCCCGTTTGAGGGTGGGGGGGGGGAATTTTTTGTATACTCCCTATCGGTTTTTCGAAAAATGAAAAAACGACCTTCAATCATTTTTTCTTCTAAAAGTACAATATTGAAGCATAAAATTGTTTAGAAAACAACTAAAGTTTTATTGTGGTTTTTTTAAATAAATAGAGATCGATATGAGTTTTGAAAGTTATTAAAATCTTTATACATTAAAAAAACATTTCAATAGTTTCATAATGTGAACGTGTGTTATACCAAACTTAAAATAAAACGAAAATGACATTTTTATCATTTCATATCTTTCACAAACATGATAAGAATGTTTTGTAAGTTACTTTGCAGTTTTGGTACTAATGTTTTGTTTTCCATTTGATTTTCATTTCAAACAAGATAAAATTTGTATAATAGAACACTTAAATATTGAATATAATAAATTAATAATTATACGACAATATGAGATATAAGTTCACTTATAAAATTTCGGTGTTAAATGATGTACCCTCATTGTAATTATAGCTTCACTTGTGGTTGAATCAAAATTTGATTGGACTTGTTGACATAAAACAACAAATTTAATATACATTAAAATATTGGTATTGACTATACGTCTATAACAATAAAAAATAAAATATCATAAGTCAAAATAATAATAAGCATATGTAAGTTAAATGTAAGCAACAAACTCATCAAGATACTCTCTCAAAGATGGAATGCCAACTAATTAACAAAAAAATGTCACTGAAACCATATGGGACAATCAGTATTAGGACTTATTAGGTCTTATTAGGTGGATAGTGCGTGCGTGTGTTTATATATATTTATATATAAAGTTATATCAAACTCGAACATAAGACAGTTGTATTAATGGCTCAAATCGGGTTGAATATCCTCACCTGCATATCCAATTCATTTTTTTACAAAATAAGTATATAGACATATGCAGTATTAAGATATTTTCATATCTTAATATAATTATTCTACCAAAAACTTATATTCAATGAAATATTCTAGTATAATTACCACTTATTGACATATGCAGTATTAGGCTATTTGCGGAAACTTTATAAATATTTTCAGAGAAATTTGCAAGTATTTGAAATTTCTGGATTGCAAAGTATTTTCTCAAAAAGAATCAAAAAAATGTTTTGATCATAGAAACATGCGATTAACGTTTGGATTTAATTTTTTTATACCGAAATTAAAAATATGGATGTGCTTTAAACATGTTTTTGGGAAGGGTTTTTCATGTTTCAAATCTGAAAATTAGAGACGGAACCAAATTTCCACATGAATAAATGCCGAATCATACAAGTCTATCGTGCTTTATCCATATTTTCCATGGGGACAATCTCTAATATATATTTTAATGCTCCACTACTCTTACAACACTATTTTTTTAATCTTATTATACCAATTTTGGCACATAATGCAACTGAATATGATAGATTTGCTACTTTTAATGCAATCGAATATGTAGAAAACATACATAGTATTCATGGGAAAGGATGTTGATCCACTTGAGAACAATAGTTTCATATTATTTTATGCGTATCAATTGGTTCTACAACATCAATGTTTTTAAATGAGTGAAACCTTATACACTGAGTTGTCATAGCTGACGACTAACGATTGGTTGTTAAATTATATTCGTCTTTAGTTTATAATATGGTAATTTGTTAAAATTGTTTGTATAAATGTTTGTTCATGGATAAATGTCATATGTCGACTAAAATAATTTATCAATATTCTATGTAAAGAGTGCGAATTTTTTTACTATACTATCTTCGTTGATATGTTCTTAAAACTTTTATTTCGAGAACTAAATGTTGAATGCATATTAAGTTAATTTACAAAGATGGTTAAAATTTATTTGTTTGGGGTTTATAATAAATTACTTCATTGCATTCATTCATATAAATGATAGCTCATCGATAATAATTGTATATTGATTACAATAATTTATCAATCATTTATGTGGCAATCAAAAATAAAATCTTACCATCTTTGTAGATATGTTTTTCTTAAACTATTAGTTAAAGAACTAAAAGTTGAATGCATGTCAAATCAAATTACATTTTCTTTGTAATACTCATCAAGTGTAGTATAATAAAAAGAGTTTCACATGCAACCATTTTGACATACATAACCGTAAAATTTATTCACTTTTATTAAACTAGCGTGTCTCCGAATTTCAGCTGTTATATTAGTATTTCTTCAGATGACATTCTTCCATGGTATCTATTTGTATAACCCTCATACTTCATTGAGTTATTTGTATAATTTGTTTATTAATTCCCAAGATCATGTGTGCTAATTAAAACCATCTCTTAACTTGATTTAGAACCGACAAAAGTTATGTGTTTTTGAATTTTCTCTTCCACTTGTGTATTTGGGATGAGATTTGTAAGTGTCAGATTGTAGGTTCTATCTTACATATGATTCTCTAGTGCTTAAATCAGTCACTTCCTATTACCTTAAATAGTCGATTAGTGTTTCCTTTTATATTTAGTAATTTTTTACATTGAACTCTGTACAGGTAGTCTTTTGGAGGAACATAACCTATCACATTGTCATGATTACTTTAATAAGTTCAAAATGGAGAGTACTTATGTTTGATATTGATGACGACGACGATAATGATAACAATGACGATTTTGAAGATGACGACAATGATGAGATTCAATGTTCAACCCGAATAACCAAGTATTCCTCAACCCTTTACTAATTCATAGCAGTTGTTGAAGTAATGTTTATTTGGTATATATTGTAGTTCTTTATGTAGGCCAATATTAAGAATAGTGCAATGGTTTTTTTCCTTTCCCCCCTTTTTTTCGTATTTTTTGGGAAAAAGAATTAAGACATCAAAATGCCCAGCAAATCATTTTCTGTCCGCTGTGAGCCATAGATAGATTTTGTATATTGTAAGGTGTTATTTGAAAATTTCGATGCATCATATTTTAATATTATTATATTGCTGAAAATGACCAATATATTAGTTAAAACTCATTTAAGTCAAGTACGATAGCTATGGTACCATTTAAATATAGCATTAAACTTGCATTTTAGCCATTATGACAAACTACTTGGGTAGACTCGTTTCTACTTTGCTATGTTAATTTAAGAGAAATGAAAGGTGACACAGTAGGTTTAATTTCTATCTTGATGAGTTTAAGCGGCATTCAATTTTTCAACCTTAAAATTATCTTACAAGCATGTGTATATCTGTATGATTTTTGACTATTAGATGCGCAAAAAAGGTGCTTTGAAGGTCGATAACCAACATACATAAAAATACGGAGTGAAAGATGTATGCATATTCAAACTGAATGCCATCTGACAGTTTCTTTAAATTGGTATATTTGGTAGCGTTGGCAAATCACTCGTCGTTATCACTACACCAAAACAGAGGATTTCCAATGAGTACAACTGTTGCCAAGAATTTCAGTAACACTTATATGTGTCGCTATAGGGGCATGTGCATTTATTTGCAACGCTTATAAGCGTTGATTTTTTTCACCAATGCTTATAAGCGTTGGGAAAATAGATCTTCCAATGCTTATAAGCGTTGGGAAAATAGATCTTCCAATGCTTATAAGCGTTGGGGAAAAAAATATTTCAACTGGGAAAATATATATTTCAACGCTTATAAGCATTACAAATAAATACAAATAAATAAACATTTATCAGTCACGTGAATGTTAAAATATTCAATGCAAAGTTTAAAATGCTCCGAAAATGGAGTATAATATATCATAAACAACTATTTACATATCTCAAATACCACTGTCATATATTCAGATATTACAACATAAGCTACAAAAAAATTAATTTTGAAATACACATAAAGTTTAACTTATGGTTAACCTAATCACTCTAATGGTTTTACACATTCTTCAACGTCCAATGCACCAATCCAAAGCGTCACTCTACAAGTGCATGCATTTAATATAAACACTCAATAAAAACTTACAACTTCAAAATCAAAAGGTTGAAAACCGAGTTACAACTCAGGTTCTATTATATTTTTTTTGTATTCATGAATTCACATACTTAGTTTGCAAATTACATGTGAACCGAGTTTGCAAACTCAACTAGCATTTGCATATTAAGTTTGCAAACCCAGATGAAACTATATGAATACCCATAAAATCATTAAATTGTGGCCTATAATATTATATAAATTTATCTAAAATAATTTACAGTCAAGAAAAACTGTTATCTCAAAATTAATAAATATTAAATGCAATTTACATTAAAAACTGAATGCATACCTGACATTAGGAAAGAAAAAAAAGAAACTGACAACAAGAACTTGTACCAAGTGGTTTAATAAATTACATACATAGATTTATATTTTATCATAATGGTTTAGTAACACAACACCAACAACAACAATAACTAAGCCATTATTTTCAAACAAGTTGGGGTCGACTAGAGATGAAACCCAAAACTAAATGAAAAAATCAATTTAAAAGTTATAATAATAACAATAACAGTAACAATAATAAAATAAAGTCAAATAAGTAAATTAATAGTAATAACCAAGTAAAATAAAATAAAATAAAAATATATATGTATATATATAAGAGGAATGATAATAATAATAATACTAATAGTGATAATGATACTAATAGTAATATTGGTTAAAGATCAAACCTACGTCTTAGGCTCAAGTTTCCTAGTTCTATAATCTAAAACTTATAAAACTCAGCGCTCATGGTTCTGGTACGTGAATCGCTAACTTCCACTCGCTTCGATCCGTCACCAGCTCTTCGGATACACCCCAATCCTTCAAATCTCTTTTTACTACTTCCTCCCATGTCAACCTTGATCGACCTCTATCTCTCTTTGAGTATTCAACGCGGCCTATAATTCCAACACGCACAGATGCCTCGGGCGGCCTTCGTTGAAAATGTCCAAATCATCTTAAGCGATGTTGAATTTGCTTCTACTCAATTGGTGCTACTCCAAGTTTATCACGTATATCATGGATTGAGGATCCGACCGGAACCACGAGATTCCGACCACCTCGTATCGGTTCCGGCCATCACCGGGACGTGATTAGGGCAAAATCTCGTCCCGTTCAAACTGCAATAAAAAAAAGCAATTTGCGAAATTGGTAAAAGAGCAACAATCGACACCAAATTGCAGTAAAATCCAAATTTGAAAAAGCAAAACAAACACCCGTGCTTGCACAGTTAAAGCAGAAAATTTTTGCTTCTAAATAAACGATTGTGAATGTAAATTATCACAATTAGTGCTTCAGCAGTCCTCCCAATTCGAACAAGAAGAATCGCGTGTTCGCCCAAATTCGAGAAAGCTTTGACGTCGCGACGTTGTTCTTCGAGTTGGCAGGAGGAGAACCGAGCTTCGATTCGCCATTTTTCCGTCTTCAGAGTTCAGCCCTAGCTTTCGAAGGAAGGTGAATTCTTTTGCCCATTTTCGTTTTCTGTCTTCTGCCCTAGCTTTCGTCGATTTTTTTTGAGTGCGTCTGTGTTTGGTCGTGAAGTGGGAGGAGAGGAAAAAATACGTGAATGTAAATAAACAGCCTTTGTTTTTTGTTTGGGCCTTGTTTTTTTAGCCTTGGCCTTGACATATGCATTGTTTTTATTTTTTTAAGCTTGGCCTTTTCCTATTATATGCTGAACATGGACATTGTTTGATATTGCATATGCAAACGGCCTTGAATATGTTGAACCGACTTAAATAAGTCGACTGACCTGAATCGTTTATCGTTATGTTTTCATTAAGAATGCAAAAATCCAATATTCAAGGACCGAAACAAAAACCGAAACAAGCGAAATTTTCAAAATTGACCGAAACCAACAAAATTTCAAATGACCGAAACCGAGACCGAAACCGAGTTTTCGAACCTTGACGTATATCATCATTTCTAATTCGGTCTCTTCTTGTATGACCACAGCTCCACCGCAGCATACGCATCTCTGCTACGCTTATTTTTTGAACGTGTTGGCTTTTAGTAGACCAACATTCTGCACCATACAACATCGCGGGCCTGATTGCCGTTTTGTAGAACTTTTCTTTAAGCTTTTGTGGGACCTTCCTGTCACAGAGAATCCCAGACGCTTTTCGCCATTTCACCCCTCCCGCTCGAATTCTAAAACTAACATCTTAATCAATCTTACCATTATACTGCAACATTGATCCTAGATATCGAAATGATTCCTTTTTGGGAATTATTTATCCGGTTAGAGTGACATCTCCATCCTCCGATCTGACATCGCTGAACCCGCACTTCATATACTCTGTTTTAGTTCTGCTAAGCCTAAATCCCTTTGATTCTAAATTCTGTCTCCACAGCTCTAGTTGTCTATCAACCCCAATCTTACTTTCATCAATTAGCACAACATCATCAGCAAATAGCATACACAAAAGAATCTCACCTTGTGTAGCCTTCGTAACCCCATTCATCACTAGTGCAAAAATGTAGGAACTCAAAGTTGACTCTTGATGTAATCCTATGTTAATGGGAAAGTCACTGGTTTCACCATCGCATGCTCTGACACTAGTCACAATATCATCGTACATATCCTTGATAAGTGTAATGTACTTTGTTGGGACTCTCATCTTTTCCAGGACCCACCACATCACCTTACGCGGTACCTTGTCATTAGCTTTCTCCAAATCGATAAATACCATGCGTAGATCCTTCTTTTGCTCCTTAAACCTTTCTATAAGTTGTCTTATCAAGAAAATCGCCTCTGTGGTCGACCTCCTAGGCAGCCAAATTGGTTTTTTGAAACACTTGTCATTCTTCTTAATCTATGCTCAATGACTCGCTCCCAAAGCTTCATTGTATGACTCATAAGCTTAATTCCTCTGTAGTTTGTGCAACTTTGAATATCTCTTTTATTCTTAAAAATTGAAACTAGTATGTTTTTCCTCCACTCATCAATGAACCAAAAAAGTATAGTTATTAATATTGTCTTTATAGTCCTTATTCAAGTGTAATTGTATTTGATTAAAAGTATAGTAACTGAAACGCATAAACGGGAAAGGAACTGCAAACTCGAAGGCATTGCATTCAAATGTAGTTGTATTTTCGACATGGATGCAATCATGATTAAAAGTAAGACATATATAATAAGCTTACTATTTGATTGTCTATGTTTCTAAGGATAGTCGTCAATATGGATAGTAATAAGGAGTAAAATGTGTTTGTACATAAATACTCAAATATAACAGAATGTCACAAAGGATGTTTGATGCTCCTATTACCCACTTGAGCCAGCATTGAACAACTGCAATAGTAATAAGCTGAATTCAATTAAGAAGCAGGATATCTCATAGACATCATCACTGTTATACGTGAGTATCTGAAGAAATATTCGAGCATTTGTTGAATTTTATAGTATAAAAGTACTTGAAAATTGAATAGGAATAGATTTAGAGGATGAGAGGCAAAATAAATGTTGGAAACAATAGGAATTAATCAGCTTTAATTACATATATGTTGCATGTACGACCATTAAAGGCTACGTTGTTCTAATTATTTTATGTTACAATATCATGTTAATATATTTGTATATTGCATCGTATTAATTATGTGGCATTTATGTAACAATCAGATAATCATTTGATATTCCAAAGTAATGATATTTTTTTAAACTTAATACAAAAACAATATTATGACCGGTATACAATGATATTTGAAAAGTAATAGTTTGATATTGAAATTTTCACTGTGAGATTGCCTTCTGAATTAACTAAGAAACAGAAACCTACCTTTTTAAGCAAATCCCACACATTGGAAGAGACTGTGCCCACCTCAATCTTCTTGGACATTTTCAGCTCCGTCATCTTACTCGATGGTGCATTAACTGAAAACCCATCATTCGATCCAATTGATCCACCACTATACTACTGGCCGTAACACAAGTGACGCTTCTATTAACGCATTCTCACCATATTCAATATCTGGGTTCTGTTTTGCTTCATTAAAAATCGAATCTGACAACAGAGACTGTTTGTATCTTTTCTTGTTGTTTCTCCAACACAGCAAATTTTTATGCAAATCATTAGAACTTTTAAAAGCTCAATGGGCTTTAACTACAATCTCATAAGTTTCAGTTGTATCCATCTCGTTGACGACTGCAATAATAATAAGGCTGAATTCAGTTAAGAAGTGGGATGTATCTAAATATGCAGTCAAGCTATTGCTACTTAAACTAAGCTTAGAGTCAAAACATTAGATGATGTAACCTTTTACCATAACAGCAATAACATGTTAATTTTTGTGAGAAAGCTTTATTATATGGCTCTCTATATCATAAGTTGCGATTAAATTGAGTTTTCCTATGTAATTAACTTTAGTGTTCTTATCTCTTTAGATAAATAAATATGTTACTTTTAACCATATTGATAAACTTATGAGTTCTCTGATATTTATAATTTGTGCGCACTTAATTGTTTGCGAATCGGATCATATGTGCACTTAATTGTTTGTGGTTCGAAACTCCAAAGAACATGTTGTTTGATAAGGCATTATTTAAAAGAAATGATTTAATGGTAACTCGGCACTTTTCTGATTGTACAACAAAGTTATACCTTATTGCTGTAAGTTTTTTATATGTTCAGGATTATAGGTACAAGTGTAGCATATAAATAATGGATATTTACTGAGATCTTTATCAGAAACTATTTTCGATAGAAATATTTAAGCAACATTTGTGTATTTACAACTAAAACTATAAATATATTGCATATAAAATTTAATAATTCATATTCATTAGTTTGACCTTTATTACAATGCCAGTTTATCATGGAGACAAAAAAGGTTCTTCAAATTACTAGGATCTTTATATCAAATGATCTTTACATGTAACTAGTGTGTTACCCGTGCGTTGCACACGGTATGTTGTAGAATAATAATATTTTAACTATTTTTGAAAAATATAATTTATTATGCAATATCTCATGAATTATTTAAGATAAATGAATTATAAATGAAATTACTATATTATAAGTGTGTATTTTTTATAAGATTCGTATATTTTTATATTTGAATAAAAATTATATTATCATTTTTGTTGATAAAAATGAGTTATATATTAATTTATTATTTTTTAGGATTCATTATTCATTAATCAAGTAAAGGAAAATAAGTATTCTTAATAAATTTTGAAATTAAATTTTTATAAAATTTCATAAATAAATATTCATGTACATATAATCTGAAATTGATATTTAGCTTTTGATACATTTAACTAAAAAAATAAATAATGTATACATTAAATATCATATATTACTTGAGGGAATGACGACAATTACCTAAAAATAGAAGTGTAACACCAAAGACTCAATAGATTTGTATGCATTTAAAGTTTTTTCAGCACATATTTATAAAAATATTTATTTCTACTAAAAGAAATATTAAGTGAAAAAAAGACCTGAAACGTTACAAATCACGTTGTTTCACGCCTTGCTATTTTTATTTTATAGTGAAACTTTTCAAAATTATTTAACATTTATGTAAAATAGATAATAAAATATGAAAGAACAATATTTCTAATCAAAATATGGTATAATTTTTGTCCATTGGTTAACTCGTATTACGAATATAAATAATCAAGTTGTAATTTTTTATACAAAAACATACTATTTGAAAATATTTATTCTTTTTCTCAATAATACAAAATACAATCATTCATCAATTATCATTAATTGTAATGTTATTCTTTATAAAATATAATTTAATAATGATAAAGAGTCCATTTGATGTACCGATTTTAGGAAGGAAAAACGTTATATATGGTTGTAACGATGCACCAATTTGGAAAGAATTTTCTTATGTATATTTGTCTATAATGAAATAACAACTTTGAAAAGAAAAAATTATGTATATATTTCTTTGCATTAAATAACTAATTTTAGAAAGAAAAAATTATGCATATATTTCTTTGTATTAAATAACTAATTTTAGAAAGAAAGAAATTTTATGAACTTAAATGTAGAAAAATGTAAAAGTATCAAAAATAATTTTGTATATAATTATGAAAATATTAGATTATACATACTTGAATGAAAAAATAGTTTTACCATTTATATCAGTACAAATGCGGTATACACATTGAATTATCATTTTTTATGATTTATTAGATCAATTGATAAACATTTGTTAGTGGATTTAGTTTAAAAGTTTAAATTCAAGATCAATTAATAAATTCAAATATATGGACTTGAATGTAAAATAATATAGGAGAATTTAGAAGAAATCTGTAAATAATTGTAAAAATTATTGAGTGTTGGC
This sequence comes from Allium fistulosum, assembly GCA_030737815.1. Lineage (NCBI taxonomy): Eukaryota > Viridiplantae > Streptophyta > Magnoliopsida > Asparagales > Amaryllidaceae > Allium > Allium fistulosum. The sequence goes on from CM060904.1 coordinate 700,717,735, forward strand.
ATTTAAATGCAAAATGATATGAGAGAATATTAGTAGAATATTGTATGATTTGTATATAGTTGTGGAAAATTAAAACTATGTGGACTTGAATAAAAAATTGGTTTTACCATTTTTGTCAATATGAATGCAGTACGCACGTTGAATTGTTATTTTTCAAAATTTATTAGATCAATTAATGGATATATGTTAATTGTATTTATTTAAAAAGCTTAAATTTAAGATCATCTAACTAAATTTAATATATATGGACTTAAATGTAAAAATAACAGAAAAAACTTGGAAGAAATATGTAAGTAATTATAAAAATTAGTATTAAATTTTAATGGTAGAAGTGAGAACCAATAAAAACATTATAATAATTATAATAACAATAAATTGTGAGGATGTGAAAATAAAATATCTGAAGAGAATTAAGGAGAGGGGAGGAAATTCCTAAAATTAATAAGAGAGCTTTAAATTCTTCCGCTTTACTATTATTTAATAGATTTCACAAGTCTATATCAAAATACCACAATCCCGTAGTAATTTCGTTGACATACTATTTGTATTTAAGAATAGAGTGTACATAGCACAAGTATATACACATGTAAATCTGTTGTATTATTATAAGGTTGAAGCTTATAGTTTAATTACTAAGCACTTTACGGTTATGCTGCTTACCTCATTAATTATTAATGCTAAGGCAAAACCACCATGGAGACTGGATTCCTATGGTCATCGAGATGGATTTTCAGTTCCAAGATGTAGGTTATTATTTTTTGATTCAACTATGAAATTACAGTAGAAGTATTTTCACTGAGTTGCTCTAGCATATGCAATGATGATCATATAAAAACATGGGTGATGTACTACATGATTATATATAGTCTCATGTAAATTTATCCCTTGTTCAAAACAAGCTTTATACTATGAAATATATAAATGACAATTCAAGAGTTTAAACATGGGCAAACATTTGCAGACAACAGTCATAAGGTGTAAATACAAACAGGAAAGTCATCAATTTTCTTTATTGCCTCACCGTATGCAATCTGACAGCACTAGTTAAACATGCACAGTTAAAATTCTTATTGCCTCACCGTATGCAATTTTCTTTATGACTACAGGAAAGTCAGCTTGTACCTCTACAGCAGGAACATTCAAGATCTGCTCTGTGATTCAAGTAAATACAAACAGGAAAGTCATCTTTCTTTATTGCCTCACCGTATGCAATCTGACAGCACTAGGTAAACATGCACAGTTAAAATTCTTATTGCCTCACCGTATGCAATTTTCTTTATGACTACAGGAAAGTCAGCTTGCACCTCTACAGCAGGAACATTCAAGATCTGCTCTGTGATTCAAGTAATTTATTTTTGCATTTTTGTACTGTTTTTATATTAATTGTAACTTATGGTTTGGATATGTAACAATAGAAGCTTTAAAAGCAGGGCTGGTTCTGATCTTTAGGTTCTTGAGGCGAGAAACTAGTTTGTTGCGCTTATATAACAAAATAATAATTCAACAGAAATACATACATAACAAAACACACTCATAGTATATAACGAGCCGATAGTTCATTTATGAATTGTATCAATTGTAAAATGATATTTGCAAATTAATTTGTTTCTCACTTGACAAATAAGTTGAATGAATTTTTGATAAGGGAGAACTGCGTTGATTTTGTGCTGCATCTAAACCGAGAATTTTATTCCCCTTGTTAAAAAATATATATGAGAACAATGTCCTTTTGAAGCGTAATCCTTAACTCTGTTGATTGTCCTATAGTGCATAATAATATATTATATAAAATTTTAAACTATTGTCCTACAATAATACTGATTTTGCGTCAATCAATTAAATTAATTTGTAATGCTGTGCAGGTGTATTTAAATGCATAACAAGTGATCCTAAGCATGTTTAAGGGTGTATGTATTCCTTGAGCAATCTTATTCAGTTTCAACTTAATTCTTTACGAATTTAACTAGACCAGAAAACAATATTGATTTCCAATTAAAAGAATTGTACAGGCATACTTTAAAACAATTCATGACTCAATTTAAACATTTACAGATCTATTAGATTCCAAGTCAACCGAAACACCAATGAAAAAACAATTAAAAGTCACTTGGAGAGGTGACGCGTCGCTCGTTGAGCCGTCCATGTCCGGTGATGTCGCCTGGAGAGATGACGCATCACGTGTTAATCCATCACTTGATATTGTCTTGAGGACCGCTGAGAGAAGCTGCCGCCGATGTCATTGGAGCATTGTCACTGCCATGTCGCTGCCGCCGATGTCGCCGCCGCCGATTACGCCGATGTCGCTGGAGGCTTGGGCATAAAAAGGACCGCCGATGTCGCTGCCGTCGACGTCACCTAGAGAAGAAACCCTAATTTTGGAATTAACAAATATGCGGCCGAAATGGGGATTGGAATGGATAAGCGTAAGAAAAATAAGAATATAAAAAATTACAAGTAAGAGTAACTTTTTGTGAATTATTTACTAGTTTACCAAGTGATGTAACACATCTGTTTTGTAAGCAAACGCTTATAAGTGTTGCCAAAAAAGCTAGGTATTGAAACCGCTTAAAGAATAAATATACTATTTTTGCTAACGGTTTTTGAGTATGCCAACACTTTCCATCTGTGGGTAACTAATAACACCAAAAAAGTGTTAAGAATTGGAAAAAATATATGTTGGGAAATCACTGTTTTGGTGTAGTGTATGTCTTAAAACATCAACCAAGTTAGGGGTACATATTCCTTGTGCCCCATTACAGAGAGGCATGGCTAGTAAGATTTATTTCAAAATATAGCTCTTGTTTTTTTTATATTTTTTTCTTCTTTACCACGAAAGAAATTTATACTATAATATTATTAGTGGGTTGCATTTCAAGAGCACCCAAACTATCTCCAATTTTTGTAAAGTCAACCGTCACACGTATTTTATTTAGTGGATCTGCTGTACAACATTATAGGGATGGCTAAAGACATTAAACAAGGATGCGTGGATTCGGAAACAGGATGCACCAATTTGATGAGTTTTGTAAAAGGTTTTCTTGAAAATAAGAATTTGTCATGGCTAGAAGAGCAGCATAATTCTGGACTATCTCAACCCCTCATGATACAATTGGACCTATAAATTTTCAATCCTCTACTCAAAACGAGTCTGGAGTACTTCAAAATTTGGTAAATGAGTTTGTAGGACGTCCTAGAAAGAAGCCAAAGAGAAGCACATCACTCCAGCAGCAATGACTAAGAGATCAGTAATTCTGTTGATTGTATGTCTGGAGCTGCTCCTACCAAGGTGAGTGTTTTTGATCGTTGCTTTTACATTTTTAATTTGTTTGTCAGTTTGTAAATTATGATAGGTTATGACTAATAATCTAGTCAGTCAACAAGATATTGTGAGTTTTATATTATTTGATGGCCTCTTTAAAATTTTCAATAAAAATAAAACGGACAAAGTTTATATCCCCATTGGTGCATAATTGCTTAATTTAGTTACTTTATCTGAAGTAAATAATGTTAAAAAGTTACATGGAGATTTCTGTCAAATAGCACATACATCAATTTAATCGGTTGTATGGGCATTTTTTTGTTTTTGTTTTTGGAAAACAGCTTCCTAATGTCAACAGCAAGATGTTGGGTAAAGTAATCAGATATTACAAAAAACACTTCTGAGGCTAATGAAGATGCTGGGTCATCAGATGATGCACTCAAGAGTTGGGATGCTGATTTTGGTAAACTCACTGTGCTTGCTCTTTTGTGCTTTTGCTGCTATGGTAAAAGGATTCATTATCTCATCATGTTTTGACCTGAGCTTAGTTAAGTAGCAATAGTTTGACTACATATTTAGATATATCCCACTTCTTAATTGAATTCAGCTTGTTATTATTGCAGTTGTCAGTCAGATTCAATTGTTAACGAAACAAAGCAAAACCCAGATACTGAAAATGATGAGAATGCGTTAATAGAAGCGGCATTGCCGTTTGTAAGGTTCACCAGGTCTTTTGCTGAAAGCAGATGATACTTCTGTTGCTGCCAGTCATACAGTGGCGGATCAATTGGATTAGATGATGGGACTTCAGTTAATGCACCGTCGAATAAGATATTGGAGCCGAAAATGTCCAAGAAGTTTGAGGTGACCACATTCCCTTCCAATGTGCGGGATTTTACTTAAAAAGGTATGTTCATGTTTCTGAGTTGATTGAGAAGGCAATCCCCTATTACTGTTGGTATACAGTTATATGCAAGTCAGAATATTGTCTTTGTATTAAGTAAAAAAAACATTATATGGAAGGCTAGTCCAGACCGTCTTTATATTAGGCAAAAAATATAACATGAAAGGTCAGTCTTCCTATTGTCAGTCTTCCTATTGTCAGTCTTTCTATTGTCAGTACTTTAGAATATCAAATGGTTATCCGATTTGGTACGGAGGCTAGGCCTAGTGATGAGGTAAGTGTAAATTCAGCATAATTAATAAGGTGCTGGATAATATGAGAAGTTGAGTTATGGCTTTGAGAAAGAAAAAATTTATGAAAAGGTGGATGTGGATGGAGTGAAATATTTGACTCTGTGAGAGATGTTTAGGTGGATGTAAATAGTATCATCCAATAAAAATGCTATTGATGTTCACTTAATCCAAACCCACTCAAAAGACACGTGCAGTGTACATTTCAGCTAAAATTAAATATTAACTAGATAAATTACGGAAAACGTGAGATTGAAGCTATAGTGTTTATTTTTAACGAACTTAAAAACAATAGAAAATAAGCGACATTCTAAACGATAGTGTAATATGTAAAGTGCACATACATGGTAACTGAAAGTACATACCAAAAATGAAGCATGCCTAGTCAAAACTATGATAGAAATACTCAGACTAGCTTATCATGTCAGGCTTTTCTTAATATTCAAAAGAGTGTCTACCTTTATCATACCGATAAATATCTTTTGTAAATACTACATTATTTACTGTGTACCACATGAGCGGAACCACAAAAATAAATTGGAAAGAAAAAATTAGAAAGGAAAAAACATAAAGAATTTTGCATAAAAACATGATAAAAAATTCTTAAAAAATAATGCAATGACCGTCACCAGAAATTTAGGCTTAATCCATCATCAGTCTACTAATTTCTATTAGCATATCATATTTACACAATCAATCAATTGAACTTCTTGTACTCTTGCCTCTTGTAAGTATGCAGTTATCAATTTAACTGCATCATGCAAGGGAAAGTAACATGAATATTTTAGGTAGAAGGAGATCTCTTATTACAAAACGGTAATTGAGGTTCGAAATTCCATTTTGATAGAATTTATGGTTTCTATCCATGGTAAAAATGGACATTCAGTTCCATTTCGAATATTTCATAAAATTCCGCTTTTACGTCAGTTCGCGAATTCCTGTACTATTTTCGATAAAAATAGGTTAATGAACATCCAATAGTAGGACAAATTAATATACATTCTTCATGTTACATACAGGATACATGTTGCAAAAGAAAAACTAAAATACGTATCAAATATTATATCAAATATCTACCCTTATATCAGTGAGAACCTGACCCATGAATATTGTTTGTTTCGCAGTCTGATAGCACCCCATATCAAATAGAAACATTATTTTATTTTAAATTATCTACCATTAACACATCGGCTCATATAATAAAAACCCAGTCCATTTATACTATACGAGCGTTACGGGCACGCGCTTCGCGCGTGAATTATTTTTCCATAAATTATGTTTAACATATTTAAAATGAATGATTTATTCAAATATTTAATCTTTTTTTTGCGATGAAATCGTGTGTAGTTAGTTTGAATTTTTATTCAATGCTTCAACATCTAAATTTTTGTTAGTTTGAATTTTTTATTTCTATCATTAATTAATAAAGATCGAATTTGTACAAAAGTTTATTTGTGACATCTATTTTTTAAGTGATATTAAGATTTGGTAATACTTGTATATAGGATTTTGAATTGGTAAATAAATTTTATTTATTTGATCCTATTTTTAAGTGATAGTTAGATTTAGTCATATATATAGAAGAGCATTTTGAATTGATAAATGAAGTTTATTTATTATATTCTATTTTAAGGTGATATTAAGATTTGATAATATTTGTAGAGAGATATTTTTGGTAGTTCACGTTGATACCAAAAAAGTATGACACCAACGGTATTACAACTATTATTAAAGATAGGGTTTATTGTTTAAAATTGCAGCCCCTAATACTTTCAAGCTGCCAAAAGAAAAACTATTACCAAGATAATGCATAATCAACAGTCAACTCTTATATGCATTAATTGTTGATAGTGCATTATCTTGATACTAAAAATTAGGATTAGGGCTAGTGGGCTAGAATGAAAAGGAAAGTTTTCATTGAATATGTGAAAACTGACGATGAAAATTAGCCAATTTCAAATGGAGGTGAATAATTTAGAATTTCACACGATTATAGCTTTATTTTGTTTGCTCGATTTTTGTTTTTGATTTTATTTCTGCCCAGCCTCTTTTTTATGTAAAATTCTATAAATGCACAAATATTTTTTCAATTACACACGCAAACAGTGATGATGTCAATGATATATCCCACTTCTTAATTGAATTCACCTTATTATTATTGCAGTACAACATTTCAAATTCTGGTGCAAACTGGCTCCTTGGAAGATGCAGATAACTATTGCTCTAAGAAAAGATTTGCTTTTCCTGTCTTTAAGCTTGAGAAGCTGGAGAATCCATGGAGCTTGGGATGTTTCCTGCAAACTAATATTTGAGACAAAATTATCTTTGTTCTGTTCGCATATTATGTGTACATTTATTTATGAATAGTAAACTGTAAGCCGTAGGTGGCAAATATGTACCGTTTTCTTATCTGCAAAAACCAACTGAGGTCCAGTGGCTCACAATCCTACTGTTGCGTCTTAAACTCAAGTCTACTTTTAAAGTAAAGAAAACCTTTGAAGAAAACTGAAAGTTTTAAGTTGAACTCAGTTCAATAGTACAAGTGTGATTAGGAATCCTCTTTGAAATATGGAAACATGGATGATTATGGGACTGTTAACATCGTTGTCTTTTCTTAAAAGCATGGTCTAGTGGCGCTCAAAGTGATTCAATTCGCCACCTCTAGATAGACGCTCTAAAGACTTACTGTTATCCCACAAAAGACTTCCAGTTGTCTCTTTCTTAAAAGCCTCCATTTTCCAATCCACAGTGGTTGCTTTGGAGATATATAACTGTTTACATCTTAGATTTTGCGGATGATTCTCTTTCCCTTTATTTAATAGTTGAAGCGAATAACAAAATGCAGGGCATGGATGGACTATGCAGTGAGTGTTCCCAATCTATTGCATGCATTTTTTTTAATGTTTTTTCCTCCTCCCTTTACCTCTTTGATCAACTGGTATATGATCGTCAAATTCAATCAAATTTTGCACATTTTATTTTGTACTTTGAATTAACCGTTAGCATCTTGTAACGATCCGTAATTTTCCAATAATTAAATTATTGAATTTAATAAGATTTTGTAATTTAATATTGGAAGAAATAAAAATTTGTGATTTATCAATAAGAAAAATAACTAAAATGTAATGTTAATAATGTTAATTTAAGGCAATTGATAACTATTTTAATGCAATCTCAATTAATTGGAATGATTGAAAAGTTATAACTGGTCATAAAGTGTAAATGGTAAATAAACCAAATGTTGTATTAAACGGTGAAATTGTATGTAATTAATTGGAATTGATTAAAATAGAATAATTATCCATATTTGAATTTATTAGTTTTGTTTGTTAACGATAAACATAGAAATGTGTTTGAAATCATAAGTTGTAACAATTGTTTAATTATCGTTTCACTATTTAATCCGTTGCAATTTAATTGGAAATCAATTTCAATTAATCTATTTAAATACTGCAGTTAATGTGAATTAAGATGGTAACAGTAGAATATTGATGTAATAAATGGTAAACCAATGTTAACTATGTCCATAAAGTAATGATTGATTGAATAAAAAAATTGAAATCAAAATGAATCAATTTATTGAGTTTTAAACTATAATTAATGAATTTATTGCAATTGGAATTGGAATGCAATAATTAGCGCAATATTAATAGTTGAATTTGACATGGAATTTTTTTTAAAAGATTTTAAATTACTTAGTAATCAAAAATGATAAAAATTGCTAGTTATTAAATTAGAAATTAAAAACTGATTTAATCAATTGAATAATAATTTATTAATTAACGTGAAAATAGCCATTTTGGCCACTGTCTCGGATTTCAACGAAACAAGTTTCATCGGATCCGTAACAGTGAATTATTGTAGGATTTCAAGTTTCGTAGCGATTGGACTTGTCGTTTGATCGTGCGGACTCGAAACGCGTAGAAATCAATTTAATGAAATTAATTTTGCACATTTTGTTTCGTACTATGAAACGAGAGTTTCCAATCTATGATCAACTAGTATATGATCGTCAAATTCAATCAAATTTTGCACATTTTGTTTTGTACTTCGAATTAACCGTTAGCATCTACAAGGAAAAATTAGAATATTATATTGTAGTTAAATTTGAGTTCTTTTTTCAATAAAATCAATTTTAAACATTATGATCATATGACAATGATTTCAAAATGATTTGCATTTAGTACTTTTAAATCAAACCATAAAATTCGCTAACTATTTGGCCTAAATTTGGTCATTAATCATAAATAATATAACCAACTATTTGTTCGGTTCATTTAACGTTAAATTATATGGATTCATGCGAAATATTTGTCAAAAAGCATGATATTTTTCAATCATGTGTTTAATATAGCTTATTAAATTTTAAAATATCATAAATATCATTACCCATTCTTTATTCTCTAGAAGTATCTTTATGTTGTGCTTTTTTCCACAAATGCATAAACGTGTCCATCATGTCCAAAATACAACAACAAAGTACCTCATAGGATATGTCGACCAAGATATCTTTTTGTTCAATTGCCTATTTGTCCCAACAAACCCTCACCCACAAGGCCTATCTTCCCCCATCATCCTTGTTCAGCATTACATCAAGAATAATGATGGACCCCGAGTGTAACGTCCCCGTCTTAGGGCCCAAAGTTAATCGCTACAAATGCAGAGGAGAAATTAAATTATATGGGTAGCCTCTAGTTCCTGCCCACGACTCAACTGCAGAGGAGAAATTAGCCGAGCTCAAAGCCACCTTTCAAAAGATTTGCTTTGACGAGCTAAAGTTCCTCCCGACTATACATCCCATCCCTAGGACTGCCAAAGCAGATTCGCTTACATGCGTGAATGACGTATATGTACAACACGAGGCGTTCATCCACTTGGTTGAAAAAATCTCGAAGGTTTCTATTGAACGTCGACATGAGATCGACCGCCTTAAGTTAGAGGTCTTCCATGATAAGGACATCATAAAGTATCAGGATAGCGAATTGCTCTCGTTCAAAACCCAGCTTGAGGATGCAAAAAAGAACGCCAAAAAGACGGCCAAGGCAGTTAGTCGCTTAGATGCTACCCACGAAAAGGAATTAAATGATGCACTCCAACGCAGCGGCACTTTGGCTCTGGAAAAGGACTCCCTACAAAAAGAGGAAGACATTCTAGCCTGCCGTGTGGACGAGTTAGAGAAACTGCTATCTAAGGAAAGGGAGGAGAAAATAGAGGTGCAAGAGGAGTCGTAGAAATATTGCGAGAAGATCGTTGAGACAATAAACTTGAAGGCGAAGCTCGACGAGCAACTCTCCCATATTGAAGTACCGAAAGAAGCCACTCGCGAAGAGGGCAAGAAAGCAGTACTCATGGAAGCCGACTCCCGAATTGAGGCAGCGACCGAATCCGGCAGGGAGGAAATCAAGTGCTTGGTCGACCTACTCGTTGCTGAATATAATGCAAGGGTTCTCCTCCACCGTGATTTAACCTTCTTGGGCGATGGCTATCTCGAGTCGCTTGCCGAAGCTTGCGACACTCTCATCGAGATCAAGACAGCGAAGTTGGGCGTGGCGGAGCTTGATGAAGAGGCACTCGCACATGAAGTGCTAAGAGGAAACGAGCCATCCGACTTGGCTGATGCAAAGCTCTAGTTTGGCAGGTCTCCCACACTGCTTAAGGTAAAAGGAGATATCGTTGGGTCATCTGGTACTGAGCCCTAGGGTCCTTCTCCCGTTCAACCGGCCAGGACTTCATCTTCCCAACCTCTCGAGCAACACATCGGTTATGACCCAGAGAAACCTGGACTTGGCATTCACTCGTTATCCCCAATCATTAAAGGGAGCACTCCTATGACCATCAAAAGTCAACCAGACGCTGGTACTATCATGAGCTCTTCATAATCTAAAAAATTGTCGTTCTCGGCGAACGATTGATCATAATCTAAAATTTTCTTTTCACTAAACCTTATCGGTCATTTGGGTCCCGTGTCAACTCCAAGGAGCAACGTTGCCATGGAGCAGAAGGTAAAAGATGTTGAGGCTTCAGCCGTCACGGATATCCCTGGGCCTGATGCTCAAGTGATTGGGGCGCTCGACGAGGACAAACTTGAAGGCGCGTTGCACATAGAGGAGCATGATGATGTTATAATTACCGGTGCTTCTGAACACACTGCCAAGTTCAGCATGAAGGAGTGAATTGAACAGGAGGAGAAATCAAAACTCAAAGTTAAGGGTGACCCCGATGTGGTAGAGGCCGATGATCCCCTTAATAAGCCACTGCAATTCATCCCTCCTAGCGGGTCTATTCCTATGGTAGTTCCCCCTCCTTCCTCAAGTACCTCCTCCCAAGGTAGCAAGGGTTCCCGAAAGAAACATTTGAGCGAAACATCTCCTGAAAAGCCGATGAAAGAGAAAAAGGCGAGGAAATAGCGTAGATCTCATAATATTTTGCTTAGCCCAATAAGTTAGACTCGTGTAGTTGTTTTTCTCCTTTTTTCAAATCGTTTATACTCTAGTCCACGCTCCGGGGACTCAGAGTACTCTATCCGCACTCTGGGGACTTAGAGATTTCTTCAAATCATTTATAGTCTAGTCCGCGCTTCGAGGACTCAGAGTACTCTATCCGCACTCCGGGGACTTGGAGATTTTTCCAAATCATTTATACTCTTGTCCATGCTCCAGAGGCTCAGAGTACTCTAATCCGCACTCCGGGGACTTAGAGATTTTTCCAAATCATTTATACTCTAGTCCATGCTCCGGGGACTCAGAGTACTCTAATCCACACTCTGGGGACTTAGAGATTTTTTCAAATCGTTTATACTCTAGTCCGCGCTTCGTGGACTCAGAGTACTCTAATCCGCATTTCGAGGACTTAGAGATTTTTTTTCAAATCGTTTATACTCTAGTCCACGCTCCGGGGACTCAGAGTACTCTAATCCGCACTCTGGGGACTTAGAGATTTTTTCAAATTGTTTATACTCTAGTCTGCGCTCCAGCGGATCAGATACTCTAATCCGCACTCCGAGGACTTAGAGATTTTTTCATATCGTTTATTTATATCAGGGGTCGACTTGACTAGTCGATTTTTATTTTTATGTGTGTGTTCGTACACCACAGATGTTAGTATTAATTAATTTTATAATATAATCATCGGAACACGAAACAACAGTAGTCCATAGAAAGACAGCTTTAAGCTTTTATTCATCCAAAAATATAGCATTAGAATAATCTGTCTTATTACATATCTAAAACAAGATTAACACAAAGAAACTATTGAAAAAAACTACTATTGGAATGCAAAAGAAACCGTTTAGGTAAAATAGCGACGCAAATGTTCGTTGTTCCATGCTCTAGGGAGCGTTACACTGTCAACGGTAGCTAGCATGAAATTTCTTTTCCAAGCCTCCATTCGACGACGTACGAACCTTCCCATGTAGGGTTCATGTGAGATGGGATCGGAAAGACTCGCTTCAAGATAAGGTCGCCAAAATCAAATGTTCTTGGTCGGACTTTCATATTATAATATTGGGCGACTCGGGTCGATGCGCGACTGCTCTCTAATCAGCCTCCTCACGCTTCTCGGCAATAAAGTCCAATAACTCCAATAAGACATCTTGATTTGCTCCGGGATCGTAGTAAGTTACCCAATGGGAAGGAACTTCGAGTTCCACGGATATAACAGCTTCGGCTACATCTAGGCCAGGGCGAACGGGATATGACCTGTCATTGACTTATGAGTGGTCTTGTATGCCCAAAGTGCCGTATAAAGTTCGTCCACCCACTTGCGTCTAGCCTTTTCCAAGCCTTTTTTCAAGATGGAATTTATTATCTTGTTTACATCTTCAACCTGTCCATTCGCCCAAGGGTGAGCGACTGACGCAAACCTCTTCTCAATACAATACTTCAGACAAAATTCCTTGAACTCAGCACTATCAAATTGGATCCCGTTATCCGTCACAATGGTTCATGGGCGACCGAAATGGCATATAATGTTTTGCACAACAAAATTAATGACATTTTTGGTTGTGATTATAGTTAGCGGCTTTGCTTCGGTCCACTTGGTGAAGTAGTCGATCGCAACGATTGCATATCTTGCACGACCTTTGGAAATTGACAATGAACCGACAATATCAATTCCCCATGTCACGAACGGCCATGTACTGACCATTTGCGTGATTTCTATTGGCGACGCTCTTAGGACTTTCGCATATATCCGACATTTTTCACATCGTCTCACGTAATCTACGGCATCCCGATTCACGGTCGGCCAGAAGTATCCATAACGAAGTATCTTTTTGGCCAGCATCTGCCCCCTAGTGTGATCGCCACATTCTCCTCCATGGACCTCTTCCAAAACCCGTTTTACCTCGTCATGAGCGATGCACCTAAGTAAAGGAACAGAGAATCCCATTCGATACATAATTCCATATTGCATAACATACCGTGAGACCTTATGAAGGATTTTCTACTTTTCGTTATTTTTCTCTGGCAAGGTTCCACGCAGCAAGTATTCTTTAAACGGAGACATCTGTGATTCCTTTTCAAGTTCTGTTTCCAGTAGATGATCAACTTCCATCGCATTTATACTTAGGGTATGTAGGGTTTCGACCGAAACTAAGCCCATCTGTTGTGCATCGCCAATGCTTGTGAAATTGGCCAGTGAGTCGGCTTCCCCGTTCTGCTCGCGCGGGATGTGTGAAATGTTCATAGTATTTTAGGTTCGCCAACAACTTCTGAACTCGGATAAGGTATGGGGCAAGCTATTGTCCCTTCGCCTGGTAGTCCTCTCTAACTTGGTACACCACCAGCTGTGAGTCACAATAGATTTCGATTGATTTCACCCCGAGCTCTTTTAGCAAGCTTGAGTCCGGCGATCAACGCCTCATATTCAACTTCATTGTTCGTAGCGGGGAAGTCAAGTTTCAAAGCATAGCATATCGATCGGTTCTCGGGGGTTGCAAGAATGACACCAGCTCCGGAACAATGATCATTGGATGCCCCATCAGTATATAGTTTCCATCGTGTAGTGGGAACCTCACTACTTCCACTTGGCTCATCCTGAACGGTAAACTCCGCTATGAAATTCGCCAGTGCTTGTCCCTGGATAGCTCTTCGAGGGAGATAAGCGATGTCGAACTGGCTGAGCTCGATGTTCCATTTCAGTAGCCTTCTAGATGTCTCAGGCCGCTGCAGGACTTGTCGCAAAGGTTGGTCGGTGTAGATGTTGATCGAATGCGCCTGGAAGTACGGGCGAAGCTTGCGTGACGCTACCACCAAGCAGTACGCCAACTTCTCTGTCTTTGGGTAATTTCTTTCCGCCCCCATTAATCGCTTACTGACATAATACACAGTCTCTGGATTCGGTCCTCCTTACGAATCAAAGCGGCACTTATGGCGTGAGGCGATACAGCTAGATAAATATACAGCTCCTCATGGTCTACGGGCTTCGATAAAACATGGGACAAGCTCGAAACGCAGTCTTCCGTCCATTCGAAATTCCTCTTCCCTTTCCTTATCAAATCGAAGAAAGGAATGCACTTATTAGTTGCCCTGGAGATAAATCGACTTAAAGCAGCGACCTTCCCATTCAGGCTCTGTACTTGCTTAATAGTTCTGGGCGCTTGTATATCCCGAATGGCCTGAATCTTTTTTAGATTCACTTCAATTCCTCGTGTGTGACAATGAAGCCCATAAACTTTCTTGATGCAACACCATAGGAGCATTTCAATGGGTTGATTTTCATGCTACAAAATCTGAGGATGTCGAACATTTCCGCTAAGTCTCGAATGCGGTCGTTTGATTGCCGTGACTTCAAGAGCATATCATCCACATAAATTTCCATCGTCTTGCCGATTTGATCTCTAAACATTCGGTTAACCAAACGCTTGTAGGTTGCTCCCGCATTCTTCAACCCGAACGACATCACTACATAACAGTATAACCTAACATCTGTGGTAAAACTGGTGTGCTCCTGATTCAGGATGTGCATTGGGATTTGATTGTAGCCCGAGTATGCATCCATAAATGGTAGCAATTAATGTCCCATGGTCGAGTCAACCAGCTAATCGATTCTAGGCAAGGGAAAACTATCCTTGAGGCATGTCTCTTTCAAGTCCGCATAATCAACACATGTTCTCCATTTCCCATTCGCCTTCCTTATTAACACAGGGTTAGATATCCATTCAGGGTAGAGGACGTCGTGAATAAACCCATTGGCTTTGAGTTTATCCACCTCCTCCTTGAGAGCAACAGATCTCTCCGAGTCCATTCCTTGTTTTTTTGTTTTACAAGGACATGCTTTGGGTCGATATTCAGCGTGTGGCTTGCGATAATAGGTGAGATCCCACACATGTCAGAATGGGTCCAAGCGAATACATCGAGATTTGCTCGGAGAAAATCAGTTAGTTCCCTCATCATCGAAGGGCTGAGTTGTGACCTAATTTTTAATATTCATGACGGGTCGTCATGGCTGACGGTGATATCGATCGTCAGTTCAACCGGCGCTGCCTTAGCCTCTTTGGGCTCCTCCTCATCGTCTCTTGGATCTATATCCCTGTAGAACCGTCTGTGGTGCCCAAACCAAGGCTTAGGCGCTATTTGTCAATCCTCAGTAACTTGGATGCTGACAGACTTGTCCACACCCTTTCCCCTCTCTTTCCATTGGGCTTCTCTCAACTCAGCTATATAACAAGCACGATCAGTCGCTTGATCGCCATGCACTACACCGACTCCATTGTCTGTGGGAAATTACAAGTCAAGTACCACGGAACAAGAGCCGCCCTAAACTCAGCCAAGGCCAGACGGCCTAGAAAAACATTGTATGGCGAATCAACATCCAAAATAATGAACGGTATGATCTTCAGCCTCCTACGTTCACCTTGACCCAATTCAATTGGTAACTCAACAGAACCCACTTGTTCAGTAGTTGCACCATTAAAACCATGTATACGGGCTTTAGATGGTTTCAAATCCTTAGCCTCCATTCTCATTTGATCATAAGCCTTCTTATATGTTCACAAAACTCCCTCAATCAATCAGTATTCTTCTCACCTGCGCAGGTCCAATTATGGTAGAGATAACCATCGGATCAATAGTAGGAGCCTCCACTCGATCAGCATCTCTACTCCTGAACACTATATCATCTGTCGTCATACGTTGTTGTTTTGCTGGAGTCCCATCCTCTGTGTTCGAATATCATTCAAAGTCTGCATGTCTCATTGAACTGGCATAACGCTCCATTTCCTGCCAACTCCTGTCTATAGGATGTGGTCCACCAACTATTGTGTTTACTATCAATCTTCCGTCGGTCTGAGCAAGCTGCTCAGGTCGGTGCGGAACTGGTCCTCGATTGGTTTTTGACATTCCTTGTCTACCGTCCTGCGGATTCTTGACAAACTGCTGCAATTTTTTCTGACGAATCAACTTCTCAATGGCATCATTTGTTCCTTAAAAGTCATCATTAGGATTTTTTGTATATTGTTGACTTTCACGATGGTTGATCCCCAAATGAAATCCGTTGTTATGTCGAATTAGTATTGTAATGAACACAACTGTTTCAAGAAATTACTTCCTATTTTTCATATTTTAATATAAATGAATTTATTATTTTACGCTTAAAAGATTGTCAGTCTGGAAAGAAACGTTCTAACACATAAAATTTCTATATGGTTATCACGTTATATATAAAAACATTAAGTATTAAAAAATAATTTATTACGTTTTATTAAAATTTGAATAATTAATTTTTTTTTAGAAAAACCAAAATATACTAAATTTCAAATTAAGAGATTTATTTTTGTTATTTTGGTTATCTTTAAATAAACTTTTCAAAGCTTTTAGAAAATTGATTTCATTTTTTGCCTGTTAAAATATTAATGAAATTCTAAGGTAAATATGTGTTTGGTTTGCACTTAAAAGGGTTCAATGAAGATAGAAACATTATACTCATGGAATATCTTAATGTTTACATTTTGTTTTCGAGCTCACTACTTTGAATCTCATGGATGATTCAAATCTTGGACATATTTGGATTTGTGGTATGCATATATAAGGTAATATCCTCTTTTAAGTACTAGTTTCAGTGATAATGATGATGACAATAATAATAATAATTATAATAGAGACAATAACAAAAAATTTACATCCTTTTATCTAACAAAATCAATTTTCATGCTTTCCATCTAAGTAGTTATCTAGTTTTATATTTAAAACCAAAGAAGGAAAAAACCAAAAAAATGAATTTCAGAGGGATTCAACTTTCAATAAAAGATCCACGACATAGTTAGGGAATTACAAGGAACCTCTACTCCTTTTAAAATGACAAACCTTTTCATAATTTTGTAGTTAGCACTTGATTTCTAATTCTAAGAACAATGTTTCCGTTTAATTCTATAGTATGTATGCATATAACTAAGAATTTCCCATATACTCATTTCTTTATTCTCTCAAAATTACATTATTGATTTTTCATTGTTTTGATGTATTATATTGGGCCTTTTTTCTTGTACATACCATTTTTAAGTTATATAGACCATATTTGTAAACAATGATATCATTTTAAAGGATTCAACTCATTTGAAAGACATACATTAACATGAAACGTCTAATGTATTTATATCAACCATTGATTTAAAACTTTCAGTTTTGAAATAGTTAGTGGTTTTAAGATAATCTAAAATCCACATAATTAAATCATCATTTTTGAAATTGTTTAATCCTATACACCGTAATACGAAATAGTTGATAAAGAAACCTTATACATTGTCTTAATTAATTGTGAACGAAAACTTCATTTTTGAAATAATAAAATATTTGAATGTCTCAACCTATGTTGGGTCTTGGAATAATATAAAAGAATAGGCTCATTTTAATCTATGGCTCGACATTTTTGACGGATTGTTCACTTGTTATTTGACCATCCACATATCATATAACAATTTCTAAATCATTATATTATAAGGCAATTTCCCTTGGAAAAATAATTTTTCCAATAGATTATGCCTAAAATTGGTCTTTTCGTTGATACTAACACGTTTGCTTTACCACAGAGCTTTCCTCCTCAAATTAATATGAAAATCAAGTGATAAAATATTTTAAGAAACATACATCAAAATTGTAAATTTTATTGAAGTTATATTCTCAAAAAAGTTCTCTAGCATTCTAGTGCATATTCCAAACAAAAAAAAAGCATAGATAAAGTTCATATATTCATGAAATAAATATCAATAACTATAAGATTTACATTTTAATTTGATTCAGGGTTCAATCTAAATAATAACATAAATCTTATACACCCATTAATTCTAGATAAGGACAAAAATCTTATCATCACAACGCATTATTTCATGGGGGGTGGGGTTATGGAGGAGGGGGTACATAAGCCTTATCAATCTTTTTTGGTTTCAACTGTTTCAAAAATATACTAAAAATCTAAAGTTCTTTTTTCAATAAAACGCCAATACTATTTGTAACTTCAATGTATTTTTCTTAGACTATTTTATCTCTTAATTTGTACATTAATTTTGAGGCGGAAAATCGATGCATATGAAATCCAATTCCAATTCAATTTTCGATGTATATTCTTTTTAACGGCGACTTCTACTTCAAATGGCCAAAAGTCGACAAATGATTTGTGTTCAGTTTACTATATTTCAAGGAGATCTAGTGGATCTCATCGAGTCTGATTGCTTTCTTTTTAGACCAATATCAAATATCATTTCCTTGATATTCTTCCTAAAAATAAAATAAGATTATAAGTAAATTTTTCGTAATTAATATTATTGTGAGAAGAATTAAAGTTTTCAATCCTTGCTAGTTGTCTTTTCACTTTTTTATTGCTGATGAGATTGGATTAATTATGGAATTCATAGTTCTCATTTAATTATAGTATCTAGTTGAAATATATCAATACATTTAAAGTACATGATCTTATTGAATGATTGACAAATTCATTATTTCCTGAGGTCCCTATTCTCAAAGACCATGTACAAAAAGTCCCTACTCGTAAACTCATGTAAATTAGATCCATATTTTGTTAATTTTTACCAAACTGTCCCTTCGTAGAAAATCGGCCGAGCATTGAAATCAGGGGCAAAAGTAGCATAAATTAGTCAAAATCTAAAAGTAGGGACCTAATTTTCATAACTTTTTCGGGAGGGACTTTTCTTCCATCGTATTTTAATTCTGGGGAGTTGGCAACCATTCCTGGTTATTTTGAATATATAATATATGTTCAAGCGAGATTTTTGTACTTTCCTTTTACAACAAGTTAAGCTTTTATTAATTTCACCTAGTGCATTAAATGATGTGACCTTCATTTTCATAGAATTAAATCCGACCATTCTATTGTAAAAATTGACAATCATCAAAACCAAAATAAATTGATTCATTATGTTACGTTTATATATATTAGAAGCGGGCAATCAAATTTCTTTCAGTTTGCTTTTAACCTTAACATTTTCTGTACAAGAAGAGCATTTCTTTATTTGCCTTTTCATTATCCGTTTAGTTTCCTAACTAGTAGCTATTATTACCTTTTTCAATGCATTATTTATTGTTCGAATAGGTACTACTAGTGGTTGACTAATAACAAAGTTGAATGTGTATAAGATATTGTGGGCCATATTAATCACCAAAACCTTTTTTTGTTTGGAAAATTATAATTTATGTTGAATGGAAAACTTGAATGAAAATAAATGGATACATTACTTAGTAGGTGCATGTTTATGTGCTTAGTGTTTGCGATGACACAAATATTTTTTGGTTTGTAAGCTACACTACATATCTCATGGTTTGTTTTAAAAGTTGCATAAAAAATTTGGACTGAGACGGATCGGTAGGTAATGAAATCAGTAAGTCAACATGAACTGATGTAGTATAAGCTGGTAAGCACCGATTAAATATATTTTTGAATGGAAATATAGCTTATCACTTACCCATTAATAATTACTATTGCTATTTGCAGTGTCCACAATGTAACGGGCTATTTTGAAAGCATAACATTATTGACCATATGGAATAGGGACATGCTTTAATAAGATCGACTGAAAGGTCGTGTAATGTTCCATAACTCGATCCGGTAATTTTTCAAGTATCATTATCGTAGCTTTGCTCTAAATATATTTTAAGATGTTTCTAGTTCCTGAATGGTTTGAGTCTTCTATTTTAGTGAACTATTCAAGTAAGATATGATTTACTTCACGACATATTAATCTTAAGTAGTCCAGTTTTAGTTGGTTCTTATTTTCTGTGTATTTAGCCTGCTACTTGTTTTCAATGGAGAAATTATTAGAAAGTAGCATAACCATAGAGACCAAAAGTTTTTGATCTTTAATGTGTGAATTTAATATCATGATTTCAACATACTTTAGGATTGATTCATGAAACTCTAGATCTGAATAAATGACCCATATTGATTTGATGGAGAAGAAATTAGAGGAATATATCTATAAGCCTTTTATCTTTAGTTCATGCTTCAATTAGACTTACACCAAAATAGCACAACATATTTTATTTTATATATATGGCCCACATGTTGAAATTTTCCAACAATCTCCCCTGTTATTTATGTGTTTAACTTTATGAGCTTTGAAATTTGGTATTTAACTTAATGATTTTTCGAAACAATCTCGTCCATTAACTGTGCCGACAAAGGATCAAAGTGGTTTTCGTTACTTTTAGCGTAACTAGACTTATCAATGGTCACATATACCAATACAACCAAACGACGTAGATCAACCACAGATGCATAACATGAAAATTACATGAGATGTGATCGATACATGTCTATTTCCAACTGGTCCTACTTTAGTGAAATCAAAACGTTTGATATTTGAACAACCTAAAGTTACACCAACTTTAGTCAATATACTCATGAATGACCTTGAATGATAATTCTTTTGTAATCGGATTCACCGTAATGGAGTTTGACATAACATACCCTATAAACTATAATTTATTTTGCACTCTCCCCTTATTGAAAAATAATATGTTATTTATTATTAAAATATTACTTTAGTGATCTTTTAATTCCTTTTCTAATATTCCATAACTTTATGATAAAATTTTGCAATTATTTTCCGTCGACCCATGACTGAAAATAAATGTTAGTTTCAAAATAAAGGAGGCTATAAGTATCTGTATGACAACTTTTCTTATATAGCTCCACTAACAAAATATAATTACCTGAAGTGGATTTTTTATACTCTTGACATCTAAAATATTCGGATTGTTATGCTTTATGATCTCTAACCAATCCGATTTTTTATCTATGAGCATATAATATTTTGTTCCTTAAAGATATATTCTAACCATTTTGGTTACCAACCGTTGATCCTAAGATATCTGCTAAATAATACACGCAACAAGTTCCAAAATAACTCCAAAGATTCTTTTAGTAAAACCAAAGAGAGATTTTTTTTAAAAGAAGAAAATATCGTTCTTCTTTTGTGTGTAGTCCTTTCTATACCAGCCTTATACTTTTCTGCATTACCCACTTAGTCTTTTTTGATTTTGAATAGTTATTCATAACCAATGATCTTGTTACCCTAAGGTAAAGGGAAAGATCTCAAACTTTATTGTCCTTTATAGATTTATACTATACGTTCATATCTTAAATCTGCATTTCAAACTAAGATCTTCTATGGATCGATGTAAGCCAACATAAACATCTTCACCAATCCATTTTTTATCTTTGTAGATAAATACTACATAATCTTCTTCTCTAAGTGGATTTCCTCAATGACGTTGCACCTTGAGGTTGTTGAGTTTATTTTCTTGGAACATTAACCTTAGATTGAAGAAAATATTGTTTAACATTTTTTTATTATGGTTCCCGATTTACTTCTTATTAGTGAAAGAAAACAAACCTATACATTATTCGAAGAAGTAACTGTAGTTGAATTAAAGATAATGATTCTCTTTAAAGACAGTGATCCATACTTTTCATATGTAATAAATAAATAACTTTTCATAATTCAACATTCAAGTTCAATATTCAAAATTTAGTTCTTAGAATTTGAATTTTAAACAAACAAAACTCAAACAATTTTTCAAAAACCATTTAGCGTCTAACCCGTGTTCAGTGTACGGTTTACACGCTAGGAACCGTTCCTAAAACGTCGGGACCTCAGCCGTTGGATGAAAAAAAAAAAAATCTTTCCTCCGTGCCTTCCTTTCTCTCAGCATTTAAATGGACGCTCCACTGGAAGAAGTCCTTAGCCGTCATCCTTTGCACTCACTTGTCAAATCAAACGCACTCTTTCCTCTCGTCACAAATCTAAATAATAGCATTAGCAAACCCGTACCCTAGCAAATACGTTACTTCTCTCTCTCCACACCAACAGATGTGTATTCGTTATGCTTCTCTCTCATTTGAACTAAAGTCGAGTGATTGAAGGGCTTGTGCTGCAATTCGTCTGCTTCTAGATCAAGATTTTCGATCTTTTAGGTATGCTTCTTTCTGCTTTTACTTTTGGATTTTTTTGGTTGAATGCATGTTCTTTGTCTAGATCTAAGTATAATCATAAAGCCTATCTACTTAGACTTCAAATTTTTTTCAAGGCTCATCGAATTAGTCATTTTTGCTTGGAACATTTGGTAAATATTGGCCTTCTTAGAAATATTGTCTTGAATATGAATCCACCTGCGGATTTGATCTTTAGCTATCACATTTCTCACGCTTGGTTCGTTTATTTAGCCGCAAAGGATATTTTATTTTATTTTTTATTGCCGCTAACTTGTTGAAACTATGGATATTACCCAGATATTTGCAGATTGATTAATTAAGCTAGAATTTGACTGATATGTTTATATTACCCAGATATTTCCATGGACAATTGTGTAATTTTACTGATATGTTTATATTTATATGTATGTATGTATGCATGCTTCATTTCAAGAAATTTTGACGATTTCATTATGTAGTTCATGCAGTTCATTAACAATGTAGTGTCTTTTATTTACAACATTTGATTTGATTTCTCTATCGTAATTAAGTTATTTGGATTATGGTGTTCTTTGATTGCTTTAGATGATTCTTTCCACTATTTATATTGCTTATGGTTCTTTTTCTACGTAGTTAGGGTTTTAACATCTAGCTAGTGATTTTAGGTTATATATTTTTTCTAAATGACCTTATGTTTACTCTTATAACAATTTTTTTCCATTTCTATGAAAATGACAAATAAATTTGTCAATTATTGACGGTCACTAATTTTATTTTTATGTTTTCATGACTCTATTTGTTGGCACTCATTCCTTATGCTATCTTTAAATCCAAAAAACATTTGAACTGCTAAAAAATTTGACTGCTCAAGGTTTGTTTTTCCTATAAAAGTGAAATCCGTTGTTTACTTGGGGTTGAAAATGTGCTAATTCTTTTAACGATAAAGAGAGTGTTGGTTTATTTTATCCGCAAATATAGATAGTGGATGTACATTCATATTGGTAATATAAACTTCCATAAAAATTATCAGCTTGATTTTTGTAACATATGTTAACAAGTACCTCAAAAATATGTTAACATATGTTTGAAACATATGTTAACAAGTACCTCAAAAATATGTTACCTCTTTTAATTTGCTTGAAACATATGTAAGAAGCATGATTTTTACCTAATTGTAAAAGATACATATTGGAATACTATTTTTGGGTGATTTTATATTAACCTATTATTTATAATCGGAAGGTTCAGTGGACATTTAGGCCATATTCAATTAAAACCAAGTAAAAATGGTGGATAATAAATTCGTTAGTACCAAAAAAGGAATTTAAATTAAAAGACATGGTAATCTCGCATCTATTGTATATGAAATATATTGATTAATAAATTAGAATTACTCCATAATTACAATCAACTATGCTACATATGTAATTTATCTTTAAAGTGATTGTTGCATAGTAATGCATATATAATTACCATATTTTGACTATGCAACCAACTATAGTCTTATATTATTACAATCATATATAATTTATCTTTAAAGCTCATTTACATGGTTATATAATTAGCGTATATAATTACAATCAACTATGATGGACATATAATTACCATATTTGGAATGGTTATATGCGTATAAGAATATGGAAGCTGCTTTTGGGATAGAAAATTTAACACAACAAATCCCGACCATTGGATCTTTTTTACCTTCACATGGAAGGTGGAAATTGGAAAAAGATCTAATGATTAAGATTTTTTGTGTTATCAGTTTGTGTCAAAATAGATTTTCCTTATAAATATTTATTATTTATTATACATCTATCGCACAATTTTAATTTTCATAAAAATTCAAGTTTTCAAAAAAATCTTATTACCGTCTGAGATGTCGGAATTTGATATCCGTTATGATACCGAGATCTCGATCGATATATGAAAAATGAGATTTTCACCAAAATTGTGTTTATGTTGCTAGAACTGCTCCTCGAGATATCGGTGGAGATGGTCGAGATTTGAAACAGTGATTCGAGCAACAATAGTTTTTTCTGTAGAGAAAATTGATTAGAGAAAAAAAACAAAACAAATTTTATCCGAAGAATTTTTAAAATTGGATATTAGATTTATTTAAATATAAATTTGAACTTTTGAAAATTTTATTAATTTTTCTAGTTTTTTTATAAATAATACTAGGAGAAATGTGTATAACATTAATACATTGTAACCATTGTTGCTTTTTTCCATATCAATATTTCTATTTTTGAAGTTTCTCCTTAGCCGATCATGCTTCTTATCCAAATTGTTTATTCCTTTAATTTAGACAAATTAAAACAATAATCTTCTTTTACATATATTTGTGTGATATTTCATGTTTTTAGTATTTACAATATTTTTGTTTCGTAGTATGATGTAAAATTGGAGCACATGAATTTCTATCCAAATTGTTTTACTCCTTTAATTTTGACAAATTAAAACAATAATCTTCTTTTACATATTTTAATACGATAGTTCATGTTTTTAGTATTTAAAATAAATTTGTTTCGTAGTATGATGTAAAATTGAAGTACATGAATTTCTAGAAATATTAGATGACGAGCGATAATAGCAAAGATGAGGAAAAATGTTATAACACCATTCATAGTATGTCATGCATCAATTAAAAACTAGAACTTAGATGAAGCCTAACATCACCCAAGTAGAACCTTTGACAACGTAGGCGATATAAACATAATTACATAAAGTCGTTTGAAACATCAAAGGTAACGGAAAATCCACTTATTTAAATGTGAATACATTACAACGTATTGATGAAAGGTATTACTTTCGGAAGCAATTAAGTACTTCATAATCATTCAAAAATAAAAAATGCTACATGAATGAAAAAGAATGAAACAGAGGACAGGTAATGAAGTACATATTTAAAATTTTCGTATATCTTCAAAAAAGATTATTTGGACCAGTACTTGCAAGTGAACCCTCAAACATATCCATATCTTGATACTTGATAATTGTAAGTACTAAAATAGCAAGGCCGGATTTGTGTTCATTATTGTTGCTAAAAAAAGAAAAGCAAAAGATTACATAAATAATGAACAATTGATTTTATGCAACTCCATCAATCTACTGAAAGTGTGTAAAGTACAATAATTTGTCGTGATAATTCATATATAAATTATTTTAATCAATGGTACCATCTATTCCTGTAAAGTAGTATGAACAAAAATCACGCTAAACTGGTGCTTGTTTGAATTAAGCAGTTTTATATGAACAATGAATCTTATCTATCTTTGTTGAACTGATCTTGAGTGCTAGTACTATTTTTTACAAATGGATCATTGAATGATCGAAAGTGCATGTTGATGCTCAAAGTCTTTCAAATTTGAAACTTCTATACTTAGGTGCATTACCAGATTATCATGTAATCAACGTAAGCTAATTTACGATATATCGTTATTTCATTTTGAATGAGAAAATGTTCTTTTGCAAATCTATATTAAATCAGTTTTCGAAAAATGAAAAAATGACCTTCAATCATTTTTTCTTCTAAAAGTACAATATTGAAGCATAAAATTATTTAGAAAACAACTAAAGTTTTATTGTGGTTTTTTTAAATAAAATAGAGATCGATATGAGTTTTGAAAGTTATTAAAATCTTTATACATTAAAAAAACATTTCAATAGTTTCATAATGTGAACGTGTGTTATACCAAACTTAAAATAAAACGAAAATGACATTTTTATCATTTCATATCGTTCACAAACATGATAAGAATGTTTTGTAAGTTACTTTGCAGTTTTGATACTAATGTTTTGTTTTCCATTTGATTTTCATTTCAAACAAGATAAAATTTGTATAATAGAACACTTAAATATTGAATATAATAAATTAATAATTATACGATAATATGAGATATAAGTTCACTTATAACATTTCGGTATTAATGGATGTACCCTCATTGTAATTATAGCTTCACTTGTGGTTGAATCAAAATTTGATTGGACTTGTTGACATAAAACAACAAATTTAATATACATTAAAATATTGGTATTGACTATACGTCTATAACAATAAAAAATAAAATATCATAAGTCAAAATAATAACAAGCATATGTAAGTTAAATGTAAGCAACAAACTCATCAAGATACTCTCTCAAAGATGGAATATGCCAACTAATTAACAAAAAAATGTCACCGAAACCATATGGGACAATCAGTATTAGGACTTATTAGGTCTTATTAGGTGGATAGTGCGTGCGTGTGTTTATATATATTTATATATAAAGTTATATCAAACTCGAACATAAGACAGTTGTATTAATGGCTCAAATCGGGTTGAATATCCTCACCTGCATATCCAATTCATTTTTTTACAAAATAAGTATATAGACATATGCAGTATTAAGATATTTTGATATCTTAATATAATTATTCTACCAAAAACTTATATTCAATGAAATATTCTAGTATAATTACCACTTATTGATGCATACTTGCATAACGAGCCATTTAAAACTATATGTAATACTTTAACTTGATGACTATTCAATGAGTATAAAAGAATAAAGGGAACTTTCGTAAAAACATCCTCTCAAGTTTCAAAATATACGGTCCCTCCTCAAAAATATGTCTTAAAAAAATTCTTATTTCTATGTATTAGGCTATTTGCGGAAAACTTTGTAAATATTTACAGTGAAATTTGCAAGTATTTGAAATTTCTGGATTGCAAATATTTGCAGAGAACTTTGCAAATATTTGTATTTTCTAAAAAAGAATCAAAAAATGTTTTGATCATAGAAACATGCGATTAACGTTTGGATTTAATTTTTTTATACCGAAATTAAAAATATGGATGTGCTTTAAACATGTTTTTGGGAAAGGTTTTTCATGTTTCAAATCTGAAAATTAGAGACGGAACCAAATTTCCACATGAATAAATACCGAATCATACAAGTCTATCGTGCTTTATCCATATTTTCCATGGGGACAATCTCTAATATATATTTTAATGCTCCACTACTCCTACAACACTATTTTTTAATCTTATTATACCAATTTTGGCACATAATGCAACTGAATATGATAGATTTGCTACTTTTAATGCAATCGAATATGTAGAAAACATACATAGTATTCATGGGAAAGGATGTTGATCCGCTTGAGAACAATAGTTTCATATTATTTTATGCGTATCAGTTGTTTCTACAACATCAATGTTTTTAAATGAATGAAACCTTATGCACTGAGTTGTCATAGCTGACGACTGACGATTGGTTGTTAAATTATATTCGTCTTTAGTTTATAATAAGGTAATTTGTTAAAATTGTTTGTATAAATGTTTGTTCATGGGTAAATGTCATATGTCGACTAAAATAATTTATCAATATTCTATGTAAAGAGTGCGAAATTTTTTACTATACTATCTTCGTTGATACGTTCTTAAAACTTTTATTTCGAGAACTAAATGTTGAATGCATATTAAGTTAATTTACAAAGATGGTTAAAATTTATTTGTTTGGGGTTTATAATAAATTACTTCATTGCATCCATTCATATAAATGATGGCTCATCGATAATAATCGTATATTGATTACAATAATTCATCAATCATTTATGTGGCAATCAAAAATAAAATCTTACCATCTTTGTAGATATGTTTTTCTTAAACTATTAGTTAAAGAACTAAAAGTTGGATGCATGTCAAATCAAATTACATTTTCTTTGTAATACTCATCAAGTGTAGTAATAATAAAAAGAGTTTCACATGCAACCATTTTGACAGACATAACCGTAAAATTTATTCACTTTTATTAAACTAGCGTGTCTCCGAATTTCAGCTGTTATATTAGTATTTCTTCAGATGACATTCTTCCATGGTATCTATTTGTATAACCCTCATACTTCATTGAGTTATTTATATAATTTGTTTAGTAATTCCCAAGAAATTCATGTGTGCTAATTAAAACCATCTCTTAAATTGATTTAGAACCGACAAAAGTTGTGTTTTTGAATTTTCTCTTCCACTTGTGTATTTGAGATGAGATTTGTAAGTGTCAGATTGTAGGTTCTATCTTACATATGATTCTCTAGTGCTTAAATCAGTCACTTCCTATTACCCTAAATAGTCGATTAGTGTTTCCTTTTATATTTAGTAATTTTTTACATTGAACTCTGTACAGGTAGTCTTTTGGAGGAACATAACCTATCACATTGTCATGATTACTTTAATAAGTTCAAAATGGAGAGTACTTATGTTTGATATTGATGACGACGGCGATAATGATAACAATGACGATTTTGAAGATGACGACAATGATGAGATTCAATGTTCAACCCGAATAACCAAGTATTCCTCAACCCTTTACTAATTCATAGCAATTGTTGAAGTTATGTTTATTTGGTATATATTGTAGTTCTTTATGTAGGCCAATATTAAGAATAGTACAATGGTTTTTTTCCTTTCCCTCCCCTTTTTTCGTATTTTTTGGGAAAAAGAATTAAGACATCAAAATGCCCAGCAAATCATTTTCTGTCCGCTGTGAGCCATAGATAGATTTTGTATATTGTAAGGTGTCATTTGAAAATTTCGATGCATCATATTTTAATATTATTATATTGCTGAAAATGACCAATATATTAGTTAAAACTCATTTAAGTCAAGTACGATAGCTATGGTACCATTTAAATATAGCATTAAACTTGCATTTTAGCCATTATGACAAACTACTTGGGTAGACTCGTTTCTACTTTGCTATGTTAATTTAAGAGAAATGAAAGGTGACACAGTAGGTTTAATTTCTATCTTGATGAGTTTAAGCGGCATTCAAATTTTCAACCTTAAAATTATCTTACAAGCATGTGCATATCTGTATGATTTTTGACTATTAGATGCGCAAAAAAGGTGCTTTGAAGATCGATAACCAACATACATGAAAATACAGAGTGAAAGATGTATGCATATTCAAACTGAATGCCATCTGACAATTTCTTTAAATTGGTATATTCGGTAGCGTTGGCAAATCACTCGTCGTTATCACTACACCAAAGCAGAGGATTTCCAACGAGTACAACTGTTGCCAAGAATTTCAGTAACACTTATATGTGTCGCTATAGGGGCATGTGCATTTATTTGCAACGCTTATAAGCGTTGATTTTTTTTCACCAATGCTTATAAGCGTTGGGAAAATAGATCTTTCAATGCTTATAAGCGTTGAGAAAATAGATCTTTCAATGCTTATAAGCGTTGGGGAAAAAATACATTTCAACGCTTATAAGCGTTACAAATAAATACAAATAAATAAACACTTATCAGTCACGTGAATGTTAAAAGATATAATATATCATAAACAATGGTTTCCATATATCATAATTTCTTGCAGTACTAAAATTAAAATACTTAAAGCAAATGAAGTATAATATATCATAAACAATGGTTTCCATATATCATAATTTCTTGCAGTACTAAAATTAAAATACTTAAAGCAAATGAAGTATAATATATCATAAACAATAGTTTCCATATCAAACATAATTCATTATACATATTCAATGCAAAGTTTAAAATGCTCCGAAAATGGAGTATAATATATCATAAACAATTATTTACATATCTCAAATACCATTGTCATATATTCAGATATTACAACATAAGCTACAAAAAAATTAATTTCGAAATACACATAAAGTTTAACTTATGGTTAACCTAATCACTCTAATGGTTTTGCACATTCTTCAACGTGTCCCTCTACAAGTGCATGCATTTAATATAAACACTCAATAAAAACTTACAACTTCAAAATCAAAAGGTTGAAAATCGAGTTACAACTCAGGTTCTATTATATATTTTTTGTATTCACGAATTCACATACTTAGTTTGCAAATTACATGTGAACCGAGTTTGCAAACTCAACTAGCATTTGCATATTAAGTTTGCAAACCCAGATGAAACTATATGAATACCCATAAAATCATTAAATTGTGGCCTATAATATTATATAAATTTATCTAAAATAATTTACAGTCAAGAAAAACTGTTATCTCAAAATTAATAAATATTAAATGCAATTTACATTAAAAACTGAATGCATATCTGACATTAGGTAAGAAAAAAAAGAAACTGACAACAAGAACTTGTACCAAGTGGTTTAATAAATTACATACATAGATTTATATTTTATCATAATGGTTTAGTAACGCACAACACCAACAACAACAACTAAGCCATTATTTCCAAACAAGTTGGGGTCGACTAGAGATGAAACCCAAAACTAAATGAAAAAATCAATTTAAAAGTTATAATAATAACAATAACAGTAACAATAATAAAATAAAGTCAAATAAGTAAATTAATAATAATAACCAAGTAAAATAAAATAAAATAAAAATATATATGTATATATATAAGTGGAATGATAATAATAATACTAATAGCGATAATGATACTAATAGTAATATTGGTTAAAGATCAAACCTACATCTTAGGCTCAAGTTTCCTAGTCCTATAATCTAAAACTTATAAAACTCAACGTTCATGGTTCTGGTACGTGAATCGCTAACTTCCACTCGCTCCGATCCGTCACCAGCTCTTCAGATACACCCCAATCCTTCAAATCCTTTTTTACTACTTCCTCCCATGTCGACCTTGCTTGACCTCTACCTCACTTTGAGCATTCAACGCGGCCTATAATTCCAACATGCACAGATGCCTCGGGCGGCCTTCGTTGAAAATGTTCAAATCATCTTAAGCGATGTTGAATTTGCTTCTTCTTAATTGGTGCTACTCCAAGTTTATCACGTATATCATGGATTGAGGATCCGGCCGGAACCACGAGATTTCGACCACCTCGTATCGGTTCCGGCCATCACCAGGACGGGATTAGGGCAAAATCCCGTCCCGTTCAAACTGCAATAAAAAAAAGCAATTTGCGAAATTGGTAAAAGAGCAACAATCGACACCAAATTGCAGTAAAATCCAAATGCGAAAAAGCAAAACAAACACCCGTGCTTGCACAGTTAAAGCAGAAATTTTTTGCTTATAAATAAACGATCGCGAATGTAAATTACCACAATTAGTGCTTCAGCAGTCCTCCCAATTCGAACAAGAAGAATCGCGTGTTCACCCAAATTCGAGAAAGCTTCGACGTCGCGGCGTTGTTCTTCGAGTTGGCAGGAGGAGAACCAAGCTTCGATTCACCATTTTTGATTTCCATCTTCAGAGTTCAGCCCTAGCTTTCGAAGGAAGGTGAATTCTTTTGCCCATTTTCGTTTTCTGCCCTAGCTTTCGTCGATTTTTTTTTGAGTGCGTCTGTGTTTGGTCGTGAAGTGGGAGGAGAGGAAAAAATACGTGAATGTAAATAAACGGCCTTTGTTTTTTGTTTGGGCCTTGTTTTTTTAGCCTTGGCCTTGACATAGGCATTGTTTTTATTTTTTTAAGCTTGGCCTTTTCCTAGTATATGTTGAACATGGACATTGTTTGATATTGCATATGCAAACGGCCTTGAATATGTTGAACCGACTTAAATAAGTCGACTGACTTGAATATATATTGTACTGACTTGAATCGTTTATCGATACGTTTTCATTAAAAATGCAAAAATCCAATATTCAAGGACCGAAACCGAAACAAGCGAAATTTTCGAAATTGACCGAAGCCAACAAAATTTCATATGACCGAAACCGAGTTCTCGAACCTTGATGTATATCATCATTTCTAATTCGGTCTCTTCTTGTATGACCGCAGCTCCACCGCAGCATACACATCTTTGCTACGCTTATCTTTTGAGCGTGTTGGCTTTTAGTAGATCAACATTCTGCACCATACAACGTCACAGGCCTGATTGCCGTTTTGTAGAACTTTCTTTTAAGCTTTTGTGGGACCTTCCTGTCACAGAGAATCCCAGACGCTTTTCGCCATTTCACCCCTCTCGCTCGTATTTTAAAACTAACATCTTCATCAATCTCACCATTATACTGCAACATTGATCATAGCTTTCGAAATGATTCGTTCTTGGGAATTATTTATCCGGTTAGAGTGACATCTCCATCCTTCGATCTGACACCGCTGAGCCCGCACTTCATATACTCTGTTTTAGTTCTGCTAAGCCTAAATCCCTTTGATTCTAAAGTCTGTCTCCACAGCTCTAGTTGTTTATCAACCCCAATCTTACTTTCATCAATTAGCACAACATCATCAACAAATAGCATACATCAAGGAATCTCACCTTGTGTAGCCTTCGTAACCTCATTCATCACTAGAGCAAAAATGTAGGGACTCAAAGCTGACCCTTGATGTAATCCTATGTTAATGGGAAAATCACTGGTTTCACCATCGCATGCTCTGACACTAGTCACAACATCATCGTACATATCCTTGATAAATGTAATGTACTTTGTTGGGACTCTCTTCTTTTCCAGGGCCCACCACATCACCTTACGCGGTACCTTGCCATAAGCTTTCCCCAAAGCGATAAATACCATGTGTAGATCCTTCTTTTGCTCCTTAAACCTTTCTATAAGTTGTCTTATCAAGAAAATCGTCTCTGTGGTCGACCTCCCAGGCATAAAGCCAAATTGGTTTTTTGAAACACTTGTCATTCTTCTTAATCTATGCTCAATGACTCACTCCCAAAGCTTCATTGTATGACTCATAGGCTTAATTCCTCTGTAGTTTGTGCAACTTTGAATATCTCTTTTATTCTTAAAAATTGAAACTAGTATGTTTTTCCTCCACCCATCAATGAACCAAAAAAGTATAGTTATTAATATTGTCTTTATAATCCCTATTCAAGTGTAATTGTATTTGATTAAAAGTATAGTAACTGAAACGCATAAACTAGAAAGGAACTGCAAACTCGAAGGCATTGCATTCAAGTGTAGTTGTATTTTCGACATGGATGCAATCATGATTAAAAGTAAGACATATATAATAAGCTTACTATTTGATTGTCTATGTTTCTAAGGATAGTCGTCAATATGGATAGTAATAAGGAGTAAAATGTGTGTACATAAATACTCAAATATAACAGAATGTCACAAAGGATGTTTGATGCTCCTATTACGCACCTGAGCCAGCATTGAACAACTGCAATAGTAATAAGCTGAATTCAATTAAGAAGCAGGATATCTCATTGACATCATCACTGTTATACGAAGAAATATTCGAGCATTTGTTGAATTTTATAGTATAAAAGTACTTGAAAATTGAATATGAATAGATTTAGAGGATGAGAGGCAAAATAAATGTTGGAAACAATAGGAATTAATCAGCTTTAATTAAATATATGTTGCATGTACGACCATTAAAGGCCACGTTGTTCTAATTATTTTATGTTACAATATCATGTTAATATATTTGTATATTGCATCGTATTAATTATGTGGCATTTATGTAACAATCAGATAATCATTTGATATTCCAAAGTAATAATATTTTTTTTTAATTAATACAAAAACAATATTATGACTGGTATATAATGATATTTGAAAAGTAATAGTTTGATATTGAAATTTTCACTGTGGGATTGCCTTTTGAATTAACTAAGAAACAGAAACCTACCTTTTCAAGCAAATCCCGCACATTGGAAGAGACTGTGCCCACCTCAATCTTCTTGGACATTTTCAGCTCCATCATCTTACACTGAAAATCCATCATCCGATCCAATTGATCCACCACTATACTACTGGCCGTAACACACGTGACGCTTCTATTAACGCATTCTCACCATATTCAGTATCTGGGTTCTGTTTTGCTTCATTAAAAATCAAATCTGACAACATAGACTGTTTGTATCTTTTCTTTTCTTCAACGGTTGTTGTTTCTCCAACACAGCAAATTTTTCATGCAAATCATTAGAACTTTTAAAAGCTCAATGGGCTTTAACTACAATCTCATAAGTTTCAGTTGTATCCATCTCGTTGACGACTGCAATAATAATAAAGCTGAATTCAGTTAAGAAGTGGGATGTATCTAAATATGCAGTCAAGCTATTGCTACTTAAACTAAGCTTAGAGTCAAAACATTAGATGATGTATCCTTTTACCATAACAGCAATAACATGTTAATTTTTGTGAGAAAGCTTTATTATATGGCTCTCTATATCATAAGTTGCGATTAAATTGAGTTTTCCTATGTAATTAACTTTAGTGTTCTTATCTCTTTAGATAAATAAATATGTTACTTTTAATCATATTGATAAACTTATGAGTTCTCTAATATTTATAATTTGCGCACTTAATCGTTTGCGGATCGGATCATATGTGCACTTAATTGTTTGTGGTTCGAAACTCCAAAGAACATGTTGTTTGATAAGGCATTATTTAAAAGAAATGATTTAATGGTAACTCAGCACTTTTCTGATTGTACAACAAAGATATACCTTATTGCTGTAAGTTTTTTATATGTTCAGGATTATAGGTACAACTGTAGCATATAAATAATGGATATTTACTGAGATCTTTATCAAAAACTATTTTCGATAGAAATATTTAAGCAACATTTGTGTATTTACAACTAAAACTATAAATATATTGCATATAAAATGTAATAATTCATATTCATTAGTTTGACCTTTATTACAATGCCAGTTTATCATGGAGACAAAAAAGGTTCTTCAAATTACTAGGATCTTTATATCAAATGATCTTTACATGTAATTTCACAAGTCTATATCAAAATACCACAATCCCGTAGTAATTTCGTTGACATACTATTTGTATTTAAGAATAGAGTGTACATAGCACAAGTATATACACATGTAAATCTGTTGTATTATTATAAGGTTGAAGCTTATAGTTTAATTACTAAGCACTTTACGGTTATGCTGCTTACCTCATTAATTATTAATGCTAAGGCAAAACCACCATGGAGTCTGGATTCCTATGGTCATCGAGATAGATTTTCAGTTCCAAGATGTAGGTTATTATTTTTTGATTCAACTATGAAATTTACAGTAGAATTATTTTCACTGAGTTGCTCTAGCATATGCAACGATGATCATATAAAAACATGGGTGATGTACTACATGATTATATATAGTCTCATGTAAATTTATCCCTTGTTCAAAACAAGCTTTATACTATGAAATATATAAATGACAATTCAAGAGTTTAAACATGGGCAAACATTTGCAGACAACAGTCATAAGGTGTAAATACAAACAGGAAAGTCATCAATTTTCTTTATTGCCTCACCGTATGCAATCTGACAGCACTAGTTAAACATGCACAGTTAAAATTCTTATTGCCTCACCGTATGCAATTTTCTTTATGACTACAGGAAAGTCAGCTTGTACCTCTACAGCAGGAACATTCAAGAACCGCTCTGTGATTCAAGTAAATACAAACAGGAAAGTCATCTTTCTTTATTGCCTCACCGTATGCAATCTGACTGCACTAGTTAAACATGCACAGTTAAAATTCTTATTGCCTCACCGTATGCAATTTTCTTTATGACTACAGGAAAGTCAGCTTGCACCTCTACAGCAGGAACATTCAAGATCTGCTTTGCGATTCAAGTAATTTATTTTTGCATTTTTGTACTGTTTTTATATTAATTGTAACTTATGGTTTGGATATGTAACAATAGAAGCTTTAAAAGCAGGGCTGGTTCTGATCTTTAGGTTCTTGAGGCGAGAAACTAGTTTGTTGCGCTTATATAACAAAATAACAATTCAACAGAAACGCATACATAACAAAACACACTCATAGTATATAACGAGCCGATAGTTCATTTATGAATTGTATCAATTGTAAAATGATATTTGCAAATTAATTTGTTTCTCACTTGACAAATAAGTTGAATGAATTTTTGATAAGGGAGAACTGCGTTGATTTTGTGTTGCATCTAAACCGAGAATTTTATTCCCCTTGTTAAAAAAATATATGAGAACAATGTCCTTTTGAAGCGTAATCCTTAACTCTGTTGATTGTCCTATAGTGCATAATAATATATTATATAAAATTTTAAACTATTGTCCTACAATAATACTGATT
The DNA here is from genome assembly GCA_030737815.1 of Allium fistulosum. Classification (NCBI taxonomy): domain Eukaryota; kingdom Viridiplantae; phylum Streptophyta; class Magnoliopsida; order Asparagales; family Amaryllidaceae; genus Allium; species Allium fistulosum. The sequence continues at coordinate 700,753,584 of CM060904.1, forward strand.
TTGCGTCAATCTATTAAATTAATTTGTAATGCTTTTTAGGTGTATTTAAATGCATAACAAGTGATCCTAAGCATGTTTAAGGGTGTATGCATTCCTTGAGCAATCTTATTCACTGCCATGTCGCTGCCGCAGATGTCGCCGCCGCCGATTACGCCGATGTCGCTGGAGGCTTGGGCATAAAAAGGACCGCCGATGTCGCTGCCGTCGACGTCACCTAGAGAAGAAACCCTAATTTTGGAATTAACAAATATGCGGCCGAAATGGGGGATTGGAATGGATAAGCGTAAGAAAAATAAGAATATAAAATTACAAGTAAGGGTAACTTTTTGTGAATTATTTACTAGTTTACCAAGTGATGTAACACATCTGTTTTGTAAGCAAACGCTTATAAGTGTTGCCAAAAAAGCTAGGTATTGAAACCGCTTAAAGAATAAATATACTATTTTTGCTAACGGTTTTTGAGTATGCCAACACTTTCCATCTGTGGGTAACTAATAACACCAAAAAAGTGTTAAAAATTGGAAAAAATATATGTTGGGAAATCACTGTTTTGGTGTAGTGTATGTCTTAAAACATCAACCAAGTTAGGGGTACATATTCCTCGTGCCCCATTACAGAGAGGCATGGTTAGTAAGATTTATTTCAAAATATAGCTCTTGTTTTTCTATATTTTCTTCTTCTTTACCATGAAAGAAATCTATACTATAATATTATTAGTGGGCTGCATTTCAAGAGCATCCAAAGTATCTCCAATTTTTGTAAACTCAACCGTCACACGTATTTTATTTAGTGGATCTGCTGTACAACATTATAGAGATGGCTGAAGACATTAAACAAGGATGCGTGGATTCGGAAACAGGATGCACCAATTTGATGAGTTTTGTAAAAGGTTTTCTTGAAAATAATAATTTGTCATGGCTAGAAGAGCAGCATAATTCTGGACTATCTCAACCCCTCATGATACAATTGGGCCTATAAATTTTCAATCCTCTACTCAAAACGAGTCTGGAGTACTTCAAAATTTGGTAAATGAGTTTGTAGGACGTCCTAGAAAGAAGCCAAAGAGAAGCACATCACTCCAGCAGCAATGACTAAGAGATCAGTAATTTTGTTGATTGTATGTCTGGAGCTGCTCCTACCAAGGTGAGTGTTTTTGATCGTTGCTTTTACATTTTTAATTTGTTTGTCAGTTTATAGATTATGATAGGTTATGACAATAATAATCTAGTCAGTCAATAAGATATTGTGAGTTTTATATTACTTGATGGCCTCTTTGAAATTTTCAATAAAAATAAAACGGACAAAGTTTATATCCCCATTGGTGCATAATTGCTTAATTTAGTTACTTTATCTGAAGTAAATAATGTTAAAAAGTTACATGGAGATTTCTGTCAAATAGCACATACATCAATTTAATTGGTTGTATGGGCTTTTTTTTTGTTTTTGTTTTTGGAAAACAGCTCATGATTGCGGAAAACTTCGCTCATGGTAGAATCCAATTTCCTAATGTCAACAGCAAGATGTTGGGTAAATAATCAGATATTACAAAAAGCACCGCATCTTTTTCTGAGGCTAATGAAGACGCTGGTTCATCAGATGGTGCACTCAAGAGTTGGGATGCTGATTTTGGTAAACTCACTGTGCTTGCTCTTTTGTGCTTTTGCTGCTATGGTAAAAGGATTCATTATCTCATGTTTTGACCTGAGCTTAGTTAAGTAGCAATAGTTTGACTACATATTTAGATATATCCCACTTCTTAATTGAATTCAGCTTGTTATTATTGCAGTTGTCAGTCAGATTCAATTGTTAACGAAACAAAGCAATACCCAGATACTGAAAATGATGAGAATGCGTTAATAGAAGCGGCATTGCCGTTTGTAAGGTTCACCAGGTCTTTTGCTGAAAGCAGATGATACTTCTGTTGCTGCCAGTCATACAGTGGCGGATCAATTGGATCAGATGATGGGACTTCAGTTAATGCACTGTCGAGTAAGATATTGGAGCCGAAAATGTCCAAGAAGTTTGAGGTGACCACATTCCCTTCCAATGTGCGGGATTTTGCGTAAAAAGGTATGTTCATGTTTCTGAGTTGATTGAGAAGGCAAATCCCCTATTACTGTTGGTATACAATTATATGCAAGTCAAAATATTGTCTTTGTATTAAGTAAAAAAAAACATTATATGGAAGGCTAGTCTTCAGACCGTCTTTATATTAGGCAAAAAATATAACATGAAAGGTCAGTCTTCCTATTGTCAGTACTTTAGAATATCAAATGGTTATCTGATTTTGTACGGAGGCTAGGCCTAGTGATGAGGTAAGCGTAAATTCAGCATAATTAATAAGGTGCTGGATAATATGAGAAGTTGAGTTATGGCTTTGAGAAAGAAAAAAAATTATGAAAAAGTGGATGTGGATGGAGTGAAATATTTGACTCTGCGAGAGGTGTTTAGGTGGATGTAAATAGTATCATCCAATAAAAATGCTATTGATGTTCACTTAATCCAAACCCACTCAAAAGACACGTGCAGTGTACATTTCAGCTAAAATTAAATATTAACTAGATAAATTACGGAAAACGTGAGATTGAAGCTATAGTGTTTAGATTGGAAACAAAAAATTAGAAAGGAAAAAAACATAAAGAATTTTGCATAAAAACATGATAAAAAATTCTTAAAAAATAACGCAATGACCGTCACCAGAAATTTAGGCTTAATCCATCATCAGTCTACTAATTTCTATTAGCATATCATTTTTACACAATTAATCAATTGAACTTCCTGTACTCTTGCCTCATGTAAGTATGCAGTTATCAATTTAACTGCATTATGCAAGGGAAAGTAACATGAATATTTTAGGTAGAAGGAGATCTCTTATTACAAAACGGTAATTGAGGTTCGTAATTCCATTTTGATAGAATTTATGGTTTCTATCCATGGTAAAAATGGGCATTCAGCTCCATTTCGGATATTTCATAAAATTCCGCTTTTACGTCAGTTCGCGAATTCCTGTACTATTTTCAATAAAAATAGGTTAATGAACATCCAATAATAGGACAAATTAATATACATTCTTCATGTTACATACAGGATACATGTTGCAAAGAAAAACTAAAATACGTATCAAATATTATATCAAATATCTACCCTTATATCAGTGAGAACCTGACCCATGAATACTGTTTGTTTCACAGTCTGATAGCACCCCATATCAAATGGAAACATTATTTTATTTTAAGTTATCTACCATTAATACATTGGCTCATATAATAAAAACACAGTGCAGTTATACTATATATAGGCTTTGTCGTTTGAAATTGCAGCCCCTAACACATTTAAGCTGCCAAAGGAAAAACTATTACCAAGACAAGATAATGCATAATCAACAATAAACTCTTATATGCATTAACTGTTGATAGTGCATTATCTTGATACTAAAAATTAGGATTAGGGCTAGTGGGCTAGAATGAAAAGGAAAGTTTTCATTGAATATGTGAAAACTGACAATGAAAATTTATTAATTCCTATTGTTTCCAGGAATTGTTTTACCTCTCATCTTCTAAACTTATTTCCATTCAACTTTCAAGTACTTTTATACTGTAAAATTCTATAAATACACAAATATTTTTTCAATTACACACGTAAACAGTGATGATGTCAATGATATATCCCACTTCTTAATTGAATTCACCTTGTTATTATTGCAGTACAACATTTCAAATTCTGGTGCAAACTGGCTCCTTCTAAGGTGCAGATAACTATTGCTCTTAGAAAAGATTTGCTTTTCCTGTCTTTATGTTTGGAAGCTTGGGATGTTTCCTGCAAACTAATATTTGAGACAAAATTATCTTTGTTCTGTTCGCATATTATGTGTACATTTATTTATGAATAGTAAACTTATGAGATGTTTGTCTATTGTTTGAGTTTCCAACAACGTGTATGTTCCAACCTGATAGCCGTGGATAGCAAATTTGTACCTTTTTCTTATCTGCAAAACCCAACTGTGGTCCAGTGGCTGACAATCCAAGTGTTGCTTCGATTAAACTCAAGGCTGCTTTTAAGGTAAAGAAAACCTTGGAAGAAAACTGAAAGTTTTAAGTTGAACTCAGTTCAATAGTACAAATATGATTAGGAATCCTCTTTGAAATATGGAAACATGGATGATTATGGGACTGTTAACATCGTTGTCTTTTCTTAAAAGCATGGTATAGTGGCGCTCAACGTGATTCAATTCGCCACCTCTAGATTGATGCGAAATATTTGTCAAAAAGCATGATATTTTTCAATCATGTGTTTAATATAGCTTATTAAAATTTAAAATATCATAAATATCATTACCCATTCTTTATTTTCTAGAAGTATCTTTATGTTGTGCTTTTTTCCACAAATGCATAAACGTGTCCATCATGTCCAAAATACAACAACAAAGTACTTCATAGGATATGTCGACCAAGATATCTTTTTGTTCAATTGCCTATTTGTCCCAACAAATCCTCACCCACAAGGCCTATCTTCCCCCATCATCTTTGTTCAGCATTCCGTCAAGAAGAATGGTGTACCCCGAATTTAACGTCTCCGTCTTAAGGCCCAAAGCTAAGCGCTACAGGTGCTGCAATCATCTATACTATTAATTTCCAGCGGTAAAATACAATAATGTTAATGGTATACATAATATCAAAAGCACATGAATATGAAACAAAATCACAAATTTCAAAAACAACTTTTTTGATTACATTTCACAAAATATGTTTCATATCCAATTACATAATTCTAATCGTTTCTCAAGTTCAGATCAAATATAATTATTACATAAATACGCCAAGAGCAACAAATGAATATGCCCCTTTGGATGACCAAAGTACTATATAGACATAAATTATCTTAATACATCACAACGGAATAAAACAAAAACAACTCCTAAATGTAGCTAACATTAGCCCTCTACTCGTCTTAAGCTTTATTCATGCACCTACTAAAACTTGAAAACTCAAACTCTCAATCTACTCAAATCAATTTTAAGCACTCGAGAGTTCAAGAGGAAATATAAACTTCAAGACATAAAGCATGTTGTGAATAATACTATTACATCTCGATTTACTGATATTAAGTGAAACCACACCGCCTAGCGGAACGGGTTTCCCCTCACTAATATCCCTTTAAAACATATCATTTTGCAAATCAAAATCCTACTATCAAACTGGTTAATCAAACTTATTATATCGATAATATCAAATACCATATATGCTCAAAATAGGTAATAAATAGACCATCTGTCGTAACAATGTAGTTTTATTTGGCTAACTACTAACTTTTGGCTAACTCGGGCCTACCAGACAAACTAAACAGATTATCTCACAACTGTTAGACATACTTCTGGACGGTCTATCCTTAACTTACTTCTCTAAAGGTCACCTGATCCTAATGGTTTTTCAGGCTCATCAATAACTTATGTTCCTTCTCTGTACACATATTCCTTTTTGTGTGTAACCATCTTTTAAGTCTTACTTGTGATAATCCCTATACATTGGAATTTTGGACTAAAATTAGTTAGGTGCTAATAACTAATGTATAGGGTACGACCTTACACCAGTCCCATCTGGTAACAAATATCTGAGTCATTTTACTTAGGGTTAACTACCCTTTAATTTTTTCTTGAAAACCTTTTCAAAATGATTTACACCTTTAAATCATGCTTGAACAAGGAAAATATACATATTCGCTTTACTCAAATCTCTTTGTCATGATATATGCTTTACTCAAAACATAGTTGATGAAAACATTCGAAACCTTTGTTTAAACCTTTAAACAATCTCTTTCGAAACCATTGAAAGTACCCCTTACAGTAAACAACTTTACTTTATAACCTTAGCCCTAAAGGCCAAAACATACCTTCAAAACCATTGACAATAGCCCTTTCGAAAACACTGAATACACCTTCTCCGAAAGCTTTATAAACCTTAGACATCCTCCTACAAACACTTCAAATATGTCTTTCGAAATCATTGGAATCCTTCCATTTAAACCTAAGGTAAACCTTTCGAAAATACTAGGGAATCACCCCTTCGAAACCGTATATATATACGTTTCGAAAATATTGGGGAACCTCCCCTTCAAAACCATTACTTGTTTCCTTCCGAAACCAGTAAAGTATACTATTTAAAACAAACCTTTTGAAAGCATTGGGTTCAAGTTAAAATACGTGGAACAACCTTTCGAAACTCTTAGAAACCATTTCTTTCGAGACCTTTGGGTTTAACTTTCAAAATATCAAAAGGGTCTTAAAAGAACTAAATCGAAAGCAACTCTTTCGAAAGCTATTTCCTAAGTAAAAGAAGTGGATGGTGTCGAAACCAATCTCTTTGAAAGCATTGGAGAAGCGGCCTAATTTTTTAAAACAAAGGGACCCTTTCGAAGGCACGCTTCAAAAGGTAAAAAGGCGGTAGGTAGGGGTTTCGACCCCTTCGAAAGCATTTATTTAAAACCAAAAGTGCAACCTATTTCAAAAGCCTCTTTCTTTAAAACAATTTGACGAAGTTGAAATCCATCTTATTCGAAAGCAAAGCAGGCACATTTCCTTTAGAAAGCAAAACAAGGTTTCGACCCCTTCGAAACCCCTTATTTCGACTCTATAAATTTCGCCAATCTCCAATCCACTACGTACCAAGTATCCGATACCATGTGTATTGGTTTCGACTGAGGTTAGGGGCGGAAGCAAATGGTCAAAAAACTAGCGGTCAAAAGCAGCGAAACACCTAAGCCTTGTAAAAACTAAATTTTGACCTTAAAAGGCAATTTATTTTCAACTAACCTGCTTATTTGTCATCATAAAATTGGTTGCCATTTTATTTTCTAAATATTTTCTAAAAGTACTTCCAAATTTCAGTGATTAATTATTTAAAACATTTGCAAATTGCCCCTCCTCCATTTATAAATATATATAACATTTAAGTCTCATACCTTAAATAATTTTATATACTTATAGGAAAATTCTTCAAAAATTTCCATAAATCACTTTTATTTTCTAACCTATATAAATTTATGACCCAAAGCTTATATAAAATAGCCGTAATTAATTTTAAATCTAATAAATCATTTTCTTCGCTAGAAAAAAAATCCACATTAATTCAGAAAATTATGAAACTTAAAACCATCTCTAAAATATCATTTCTGACTATATGTTAAAATAAAAAAGAATTTGGATGTAATTTGATAGGTTTTTCAATTCAAAACATGTCATAAAATCAATATGAATAAGCATAATTCATCAATAAGCATATATATATATATATATATATATATATATGTATGTATGTATGTATGCATGTGTGTGTATGTGCGCGCGCGTATCTAACATTCAAAACATGGCTATATACTTACAAAAACATTCAGATCTGATTTTAGAAACCGAAAATTCAAAAATATGAGATGTAACTATTATTCACCTTTAGCTTTGTTGTTAAGGAGTTGAGATTTGATCTTGGATTGATTATGATTAAGCTTTTTGTTAACAAGGTTTCTTGTTAACATCCCCAATGCTTTGTATAAAATTATTTTATATGGACTCAACTCTGTAGTTGAGTAAATTCACATCTTCCGAATGAATTGACTAGGCTGAAGGGTTTGAGGCCTTAGTTTTAACCTTAGCCTAAAATGGAAAATGTTGAAAGGTTTAAGAAATTGTTTACCTTTTCTACGAAATTGAGTAAAATATCAACTAACTCATTAACCATGTCGAAAGTTGAGGTTCCACTCAAACCTTACAGCTTAGTTGGAATAGTAGAATTATTGAACCTTTCGCCCTGGTCGGAGGGTTCAAGAAGTCATCTAAACCTTTCGACTAGGTTGCTATAATTGTAACTTTCCCTTAGAAGCTATTTATATAGCTCCGACCTTGTCACTTCACAAAATTCCATCTCCCCTGTAGATCGAGAGCAATCAATCAATGATTTACATTTTCTTTCGATCACATCGGAAGGTAGCAGACCTTTCGATGTTGTCGAAAGGAGATATTACTCTGTTTTACATTTCTTTGACGCTTTCGGCCTCTTAGGTTGATATTCCTTTCGTGAAAACCCTTCGAAAAGAGTGCATCATCCAAACATGCTCAGATAAAAATAAGAACTGATTTAATATGCCATGGGACCATATTAGGGATTAATTTACAAGTAGCATTTCCCTTTTTGTGGCGGGAGCCAAGAAAAGGAAACATGACTCGTGAGAATGTCGAATGACAGTCCCATGGCATATACTCGAAACAAATAAAGAAGATAAGAAATAAATCATATATGATCAACCGTTAATACTGAATTAACGCCTAATCATGATCATCCCCAAATTCAAAGCCGATCACAAGCCACAATCCTCTTTATTTCCTCATGATGAAGTTTGATACAAAATTCAAGAAACCGATCCCCAATTTAATTTCTAAATTAGGGTTACAAAGTAGTGGGCGGAAGCAAGAGTAGTTGAATGAGAGCAGAATGAGAAGAAAATCCTCCTCGAAACTGGACCCTTTGGGTCCTATTTATAGATGCAGGCGGCCTTCCCTTCGGCTCCATGCCTTCGACTAGGACGAAAGGTCGCCTTTTATATGCGGTTGGAAACCTTTCGACCTTGTCGAAAGGTTTGTCCATTATACATCATCATGGACCTTTGAATGTTGTTGAAGGGTCTGCATTTCCTAATGCATTCATGAACCTTTCGTCTTTGCCGAAGGGTCTGTCTTTTATATGGTTTATGAACACTTCGACCTTGTCGGAAGGTTTCTTCCTTACTTGAGTATTGTGAACCCTTCGACCTCATCGGAAGGTTCCTCCCTTACTTGATTGCTGCCGAGAGCCGTGTTTTTCTTGAATGTTGTCGAAAGGTTGTCTATCATTCTTTGTTGACCTATGAGTGTTGCCTTTATCCTAAACCTTTCGACACCGTCGAAAGGTACTAAGTATGTGTTCCAACAGGTCCGAAAGACATATTATGCTTTCGAAAAGGTCGTTATAGAGTCGCATGCCCTTGCCTTGACTTCTTTAACTTATTTGGAAAATAAGAACCTCTTGAATATTATGGAATGAAACCTTACGTCCCCTCCGTAAGGCCTTGAATTGCTTCACACTGTCGGTGGCATCCCTTCGACTTCAGCGGAAGGTTTGATCTGAACTCCTTTTCTTTTGTCTCTAGCTATTTCGCTGTGTTTTGTAGTTCTTTTCTTCATGCTTGCGAAAGCCTCACTCTAACGTTCTCACGTGATCTTCTTTAGTAGCATTGAACGATCCTTTCGACATCGTCGAAAGGTGTCTTCTCCTGCTGCTCTTTATCTATGCGGAAAGTTTCCGAAATGCCTTCTTTATCTTCATTCATATTCTATGGTTAGCATGTAGCCCCCCTTGTATAAAGAAGGCTTTTGTTCTTTAGGACAAAGACTCCAGGATTGCCAACTTGCCCCTGTGTTCTTTTAGCGAAAGGTTCATTCTTTAAACCTTCAGGACCTGTAGTAGCCATAAGTATTTGAAGTCCCAGATTCGGGTTTTGGTGGTCGGAATTTATCAGTTTCTCGTCGGATAGTGACCATTTCTCTTGGCGAAAGGATGTTAGGAGACCATGCCTAAATAATTTAGATGTTTATTTCTTGCGACAATAAAGGTTGAAAATACCACATCAAGTAATAGTGGGGAATCTAGAATCACCTTGGTCATAATAGAAGACTAAAGTCTCATGTCAATCTGATAATAATAGGAGAGGAGCAGAATACCAATTAGAGCATCCGTTCTGACATCAATAGCGAAAATCCTGGAGATTACTTTTGACTATAAACATTTGAAGATTCAAATGACTTGTTTTGTCATTCAATAATAGAAGATCGTAAGATCATTTTTGGCTATAAGCAGTAGAAGATTAGAAATCCATATCTGATAGTAAGTAACAGAAGCCCAGGAATTCATTGCTGGGAATAAGTAATAGAAAGTCAGAATACCATTTTGGTAATTGATATCAAAAAACCAGAATGCCATTTTTGGAATATTTTTTCTGGCAATAGAAGTCCAGAGTACTAATAATAATAGAAGACCAAGACACTATTTTTGGCAATTGATAATGGAAGACCAGAATACCATTTTTAGTAATTAATAATAGAAGATCAGAATACCATCTCTGGTGATTCATAATAGAAGACTAGAATACCATTTCTGGTAATTAATAATAGAAGACCAAAATACCATTTATGGTAATTAATAATAGAAGACCAGAGATACCATTCTGGCAGATGTTCATGAAGAGAAGTCAAAGAATTCTTTTTTATTCTTTTTGTTGAACGCGCTATCTTTAGGCTTTGATGGCATCTTGTAAGCTCTTTCTTTCTCGGACCCGAGTTTTCTTTATCCATTTGTTTTGGCCTATTTCAGGCAAGGACTCTTTAGTCCAAAAATTACTGTGCTTATTTAAGCAGTGCCCATTTCAGGCTATTTGTCAATTTAGACATTGCCACTTTCTAGGGATTGTCATTTTAGGCTGTGCCGATTTCTGGCGGTGTCCATTTCAGGCATGGACTTTTTTTAGTCCGCCGGATATTTCATCGGGTTTTTGATGCGCTCGGTTTCTTATCCTTAAGCAGGTCCCGAGGACTTACCCGACCTCCCTCCAGGAGGCGCCTTAACCTGGCCATAGAGTGACGCGGCTAAGGGCTTGTTCGGTACCTTGGCCAGGCATAGCGTGGCGGGACCAAGGGATTACCCGTCCTCCCTCCAGGAGGTGCCTTATCCTGGCCATAGCGTGACGCGGATAAGGGCTTGTGCTGCTTCAACCAGACCATTTCTGACTTTGGCGTGGATAAAGGCTTAAGCCCTCCCTCCAAGGAGGTGCCTTGACCTGGCCATCTTGGCACGACCAAGGGTTTTCTACCATTATTGGTAGCCTACCATTTTAGGTAGTCCAAGTTTAAGGAGAATTTTACCCCCAGCCATGTGACTTTTCTTAGTGAATCATAACAGAGACATTCTTGAAAAGTGCTTTATTCTTTCAGAGTCAGAAAATACGGTTTCAAATGTTCTACATTCCAGGTTCTCGGTACCATATTACCATCAGGATGGCACAGTTTGTAAGCCCCTGGGAGGATTTCTTTGAAAATTATTAGTGGAACTTCCCAGTTTGGTCCTAATGGCCCATTTGATGGGTTTCTCGTATTGGCCATTACTCTTCTAAGTACCAAATCTCCTTGTCTGAATGACCTTGTTTTTACCTTTGAGTTGTAGTACTTTGATATTCTCCTTTGGTATTCAGCCGTTCTTAAGGCTGCTTCATCCCTTAATTCATAAATCAAGTCAAGTGATTCTTTCTTCAGTTCTTGATTTGGGTTAAAGGCGTAGGCAATCCTTCGATGAGAAGGTATTTCAGTTTCTACCGGCAGCATTGCTTCACAACCATATGTTAGCGAATACGGGATATGACCTGTTGCGGTTCTAGTGGATGTTCTGTAAGCCCATAAAACTAGGGCTAATTCCTCTATCCAATTTCCTTTGCCTTATTAAGTCTCTTTTCAAGATTGTCTTTATTGTTTTGTTAGCAGCTTCAACGGCTCCATTGGCCTTTGGGTGAGCGACGGAAGAGAAGCTTTTTATGATTCCATTCTTATGGAAAAATTGCGAAAATTTTTCACTTTAAAATTGGGTTCCATTGTCGGATATTATCTTGTAGGGTATCCCAAACCTTGTGACAATGTTTTTAATGACAAATCTTAACACTTTCCCAGAGGTGATTTCTGAAAGCGGTTCTGTTTCGACCCATTTTGTGAAGTAATTGATTGCTATTACAACATATTTTGCTCCACCTTCAGAGATTGGAAATAGTCCGATTAAATCAATTCCCCAAATATCAAATGGCCATGAGTGGGTAATAGGGGTTAGTTGACTCGGAGGAAGACGTGGTATCTTTGAATAACGTTGACACTTTTCACATCTTTTAACATACACAATTGCTTGGTTGATTAAATGTGTCCAGTAAAACCTTGTCTCATTATCTTTTTGGCCTGTTTGATCCCATTGGGGTGATCTCCACAAAATCCTTCGTATGCTTCCTTTAATATCCTTAATCCGCTCTCGGATTTTACACATCGCAAATAGGGAAGAGCATATCCTTTCTTGTATAGAATTCCATTCATAATGGTAAAGTTTTAGGCTTGTCTCTTTAGCTTTCGTGCTTCTATTTTATATGCAGGTAGTGTTCCGTTGACAATATAGCTCATAATCGAGGCCATCCAAGTATTTTCATAATATTCTTCTGTTATGGGAGTTGTGGACTCTTCACTTGGCCTTTCCTGACCTGTTTCCTCCATTTCGTGTGCCATAGTCTGTGGTCAGGTCAATACCAGTAGCTCTTTAACTTTCTCTTGTTTATTTTCCTCAATACCGGGATTAGCTTGAAATCCCACATGCATAATTTGAGTTTCAAGGGCCCATCTTGAACTTGCCAACTTAGCCAATGAATCTGCCTGAGAATTGTCTCCCCTCCGTATTTGGTGTACAGAGAAATCTTCGAAAAGCGCGAGCATTTTTAAAACCTTCTTCATATACTGAATAAGTTTGGGATCTTTGGTTTGATATACTTGTTTGATTTGGTTAACCATTAATTGAGAATCATTGAATACTTGAATCCTCAGGATTTTGAGTTGTAGAGCGAGGGTTAATCCTACAACCATGAATTCATACTCTGCTACATTGTTAGTTGCCGAGAACCCCAATTTCATAGCATAATGAAGTTTGTGTCCATCTGGGGTGATTATTACATATCCTGCTCCGACCCATTGTTCATTTGAAGCGCCATCCACAAATAACTGCCACTTGGGTTATACATCCTTTTCCTTTTTGGATTGTTTTGAAATGAATCCCGTACACTCGTTAATGAAATCAGCTAAGGATTGTCCTTTTATAGCCATTCTGGGATGATATACTATGTCATATTGACTTAGCTCAATGCCCCACTTAATCAATCTTCCATAAGTTTCAGGCTTACCAAAGATTTGTTTCAATGGAATTTTGGTTAAAACCTTCACCGGGTGCGCCTGGAAGTAAGGCCTTAACTTTCGGGCGGTCAAAATCAAACGGTATGCTAATTTCTTAATAACTAGGTATCGGAGTTCAGTATTCTTTAGCCTTCTGCTTACATAATAAACTGGTAGTTGCAATCCCTTGTCATTTCTGATCAATACTACTGCATGTTCAAAAATTGCCATATACAAGAATAGATCCTCTCCATCTTCGGGGCTGGATGAGATCGGGGGTTTTTCCAAATGTAATTTCAATTCTTGAAATGCCTTTTTGCAATCTTCATTCCATTCAAAAAATTTCTTTTTCTTTATTACCTCGAAGAATGGTATGCACTTATCAGTGGCCTTTGATATAATCTTCTTAGCGCTGCTACCTTTCCATTTAAACTCATAACATCTTTACTCGTCTTTGGCTCTACCACATCCTTAGTGGCCTCGATCTGCTCCGAGCTAGCTTCAATCCCTTGTACACTAACAATATAGCCTAGGAATTTTCCAGAGGAACTCCAAAGTTTCATTTCTGGGGGTTGAGTTTCATTTGATACTTGCGGAGTACTTTAAACATTTCATCCAAATCTTCAAGATGCTCCTTCGCCTCTTGGAATTTTACCAACATGTCGTCCACAAAAACTTCCATATTCCTTCCGATTTGATCTTTGAACATCCGGTTAACCAACCTTTGGTAAGTTGCCCTAGCATTTTTCAATCTGAATGGTATGACTTTATAACAATAGGTCCCTTCATCAATAATGAAGCTGGTATGCTCCTCATCAGGTTTAAACATAGGGATTTGATTGTATCCAGAATACACATCCATCAAGGAGAGCAGCTTATGTCCACTGGTTGAGTCGACCAATTGATCTATCCTTGGCAGTGGGTAACAGTCCTTTGTACAAGCTTTGTTTAAATCTGTATAATCTACGCAAGTTCGCCACTTCCCATTAGATTTCTTTACCAAAACTGGATTTGCCAACCATTTGGGGTAAATGACTTCTCGGATAAACCCATTTTGCTGCAATTTCTTGACTTCTTCCTTTAAGGCGTCGGTCCTCACCTTATCGAATTGTCTTTTCTTTTGCCTCACCGGAGGGATGTTTGGATTGATATTTAGAGCGTGACTCATGACTGTAGGACCAATTCCAACCATGTCAGAGTGGGTCCAAGTAAAAACATCTTTATTGGCCTTTAAAAATTCCGTCAACCCTGACTTTAAATGCTCCTCAAGTTCCTTTCCTACTCTGATTATTTTGGTAGAATCGGTAGAATCTATTGGAATTTCCTCGGTTTCTTCAACCTGCTTAACTCTTTCAACCCCCCCGCAATCTAGCTATGTAACAATTTCGCTTTCCCCTATTGAGTTGGAATCTATTCTCCTCCTGTTTCCATAAACTGCAAAACATCTTGCGGCAATACGTTTGTTAGTTTGATTAGATTTTTTCTTACCTTCGAATGATGGATGTGGAAACCCATCATCCGAAGGCTGCAAAGTAATGGAAGAATCAAAGTAACAAGTGAACTCCCTGTTATATTGCTCCAAAGTTGCAAAATACATTTCTCTTGATGCAAACTGCTCGCCTCGGATAGTTCCCTAGCCACTCTTAGTGAGAAATTTGAGCATCAGATATTTCGATGCGACAAATGCATCCACTTCGTCTAATGCCGGGCCTCCGAAGAAAGCGTTGTAGAATGATGGCTGATCTATGATCACAAAGGTTTCAAAAACACGGGAGCACAGAGGGAGTCCCAGCTGTACTAAAAGCTTCACCTGTCCAAGTGGAGTTGTTCCTTTGTTGTTGAACCTGAAGATGGGTTCGGGGCTAGGCTCAAGTTTGTCCTTGGAGATTCTCATCTGATCAAATGCATGTCGAAATATCACATTTACAGCGCTTCTAGTATAACCACCGAGGATTCTATCTGAGCCGTGATCATTAATAGATCATTGTGGAGATGATGGATTCCCCTTCTCAACTCTTGGGGACCGATCACCAAAGTGTGCATGTTAGTACTATTCCTTGGGTTCTAGAGCGGTGGTTCTTCTTGTACAGAAAACAAACCCTTCCTGGCTTCACGAGTGTATTTATTCCTGGCACTCTTGACTTCTTCCCGCAAGATGTGGTCCACCGTATATAACATCAATTCTGTTTTGGGGTGGACTCAAGCTTAGTGGATCTTCGTCTTCGATCATATTTAAAGCATTACCAATAGGTTTTCTTGCCTCAGCCTCTGGCAGGAAAGTCTGTTGTGGATTCTTCACAAACTCCTTCAACTGTCCTTCTCGAATTAATTTCTGAATTATTCCTGCCAGCACCTTACACTCGTTGTTTCCATGACCATTCGCCTTGTGGTAAGCATAATATTTATCTCCTTTCTTCTGTTTTAGGTAATTTCGGGCTTTGAACGAGGTCGGAAAATTGACCTTGTCTCGAGTCATTGCATAAATGTAAGAGATTGCTTTGTTTAATGCTACCGCGTTGGCATTAGTATCCTCCCATCTAGACTTCTTATGTATCCTTTCCAAACTGAACTTTCCACTGCCCCTCCTCTGGTTAGACTTCATCTTAGAATAGTACAATTCATCCATTCGAATGAATTTGTCATCTTGAAAATGAAAGTCTTGCAAGTCTTGGCAGCCATGGATGAATAATTCCTTCTAGAAAGAAGAATTGACTATAAAGCCTGAATGAACTGCAATTAGCTTGTCTCTATCGTTAATTCCTTTGGCTTTCAAAGCTTCGGTATTAAACCTTTTCAAGTAATCTTCTAATGACTCACCATGGTTATGTCTGATATTAGCGAGTATTGTACAGTCAATAAAGGGGTCTTTGTAGATGCAAAACTGAGCAGAGAATTCATAAGAGAATTGCTTCCAAGAATAGATCTTATTCTAACGATATTGTCGGTACCACTTAGTAGCAGCTCCTTGAAGTGTTACTGGAATAAACCGACATCTAATGGCACAGAAACATTGTACCAATCCTGTAACGACCCCACCGTGATGCCCAGTTTAGCAAAGAACATTACAAGTAATGTCGTCTGCTAATCCGAAGAATACGGCTTGTTAAGGACGATCGAATGTGAATATATCCTTATACTAATATTGACACGTCATTTATACATTTTCACTTAATATCTGAACTGAATTTGACGTGTACAATATTAATACAAAGTAATAGACACACCGATTTCTCAGAATCAGAACAATATATCATATAAATAACAGTCACAGATCACAGCGGAATAAATCTCAACTTACACATACAAATTTTGATTTTACAAAATGAAATACCAAACTCGATTGTTATACAAGTTTAACAATTCTCTAATCTCAATTGTACGTCTTATAAATATATTCACAAATTTCCTAGATGAGATAAACAAAAAAAAATCAAAAGTGTTTATCTCCTTGTTAGCCCAAACATCCAAAAGTCAACTTGTCCTGTAACCTGAAAAGTCTCGATCTGACCCGAGCAAAATAACACCCGGATCAGACTATCTCTAAATATCCAATAAGGTGAGAATAAAATATAACACAAGAACAAACAATATATAACTAAATAAAGATATCCAGGATATAACAAGTAACGAGAATTAATTTAACTTAGAGTTCATCAAAAGGCACATGATTATACATTTAAGTAACAGACGCATATTAGCTATTAAACATAAAATAACAGAATCAACTCAACATCCATCACAAGGTACAAGAACACATGTTTATTTCACTAACACAAAACACAAGAATATATATATATATATATATATATATATATATATATATATTAATTTCACGAACACAAATTAGTCAGAAAATCCAAATATCCAGAATCCAAGAGATCTTAATCCAAACTGATCGTAATGATCGTCCAAAACAATCACAATGATCGTACTCAAAACCCGTGGCAAACAAACAAACAAATTGGTATCACTCGAACCGATCCGATACCAAGGATCATACTCAGACCGGGAACACAGAATCATAGAATGATCTCAAGGATAGTCCATACTGATCAAGATGATCGTAGAAACCATGACTCGATAAATCCACATTTATTTAATATTATTAAATTATTGTGTTCGAAAAGAAATCCAGGAATAAACTTCTTAAGAATCTAGCAGCCACTTGCCGCACACCAAAAGAGAGTAAACTCTAAAGTGCCAAATACTATCACATTCAGTAATCACTAGAATTTAACCAATACGTCCCATACCGTATGGTGAAATTCAAGTATTTACTAAAAGCTAGTAAATATCACTTATTACGGATGCCACTGGAAAACCTGAATCATATTCTCTTAAGGATCTAGCAACCACTTGTCGCACACCAGAAGAGAATACAACTCTAAAGTGTAAAATACTTCCTAATAGCAATCACACGAATTTAACCAAGGCATCCCATACTACCCGATGAAATTTGAGTATTCGCTAATGGGCTAGTAAGTTCCACTCAAACATTCTATTCAATGAGTTATACCATATTCAACGAAGAGTTATTCGAAAGCATTTAAACCAATCGATAACACTAAATCGATTATTAGCACTTCCCATATTATAGAACTAAGGCTTTCAAAACATTTATTCAATTTGTCACTTATTAAAATATTCCATTATTTTAGTTAACCATCCATAATAAAAAAAACCTTTTTATATTAGTCCATTAAATTTTCAAAACCATAAACTCATTTCTAAACTCAATTTAATGTTTAAAACAACGGTTTAAAACAATTTAAGTTTACATTCATACATTTATTTTATAAAACATATATGGGTTGTTCTAACATAAATCAGGCTAGTATGGTTTGAAAAATCATATTATAAAATAAGGCATGAACATTATAGCTTAGATCCTAAGGTTAAGTGACAGGGCCGAAAACATTTGTGGCAAAAAGGTGCTTGCATTCCAACTTTTAAAACCATGACAGGTTATAATTTATAAACATTTGTATGGCTACTAAATAACTGGCCTTTAAACTATGAAAATAAATCATGGACAGTCCATCCATATGTCCTTAAAATGTCAGATTATATTCCTTTAAACATATAATGTTTCGAAATGTTTCCTATTTTGATATCACAGCCTGACACTTTATTTTAAACATATAGTACCAACGTACAAATTTGCTTGACTCTTTATATGAATATATTAGTAAACTGACACCTATCTTTATATAAAAATAAAACATTGTTAAAGTTATCTCCATGCATAAGAACTGACAGAGGTATAACGCAAAAGCAAAAACAACTAATAAAGCTACATGATTTTTGCAAACTATAAATAGGTGTTCACTTTTCAAAGCTAATAAACCATTTGGGGCGAAATTATTGAATGCCCAGGCAATGTGCTTGACAAATTTTTAAGGCAAAGAACAAAATACAAATCAAACAATAATAAGGACGCACAAAAGCCAAGCAACATCAGGTAACTAATGCTACTATTCACATAAGAAAGATTTGCATATAGATCCAATTTAATGTGTACAATTGCGTATGTGAATGACAAAGTAAATGCAAATAGCTGGGATGTATGCAAATAAGAATCAAAGTAATGAATATATAAAAGGACAGTAGGCTATTTGTGTCAGTAATGGTTTAAAGTACATGGGACAAACGAAAATTCAATGCATTGGGTAACCTGAGGCAGCTCATGTTGAAAACACAGGGACAAACAGCAGCATGGAATGAACGAAACAAAGCAACCAGATTTGAGTGCCATACGGTACGAACGTGAAGATCAAAAAGGCAGTTTAATTTACAGTGAGTGGTTTTAACAGAGAATGGGTTCTAAGTTTGCAACCACAGAAGCACAAAATCATCATTTTAATTCACAATTATTCAACATAAAATTGCTGAGCATGCAATTTAACATCAAAGATAGGTTTTGTGAGAATTAACTCACCTATACTATTGCTAACAAATTTGCAATCGCCACCAAGCCCTAGGTCTTCGTCAGCCTCTGCCTTGCTCGAACCAGCGCCTCGACCTCCCCCGCAGTCCTAAGCCTTGCTCGAACTCCGTCTATCGTCGTGACTCGAATTGGAAAAGGAATTAATTGGGGATTTAGGGATTTGATTTGATTTGATTTGATTTTTAGATGAAGAGCGAAGTGAATCGAGCAATATTCGTTTACAGGAAAAAAATTAATAGAGAACAGAAGAAGTAAATGTATTTGTTTACTCAAGTAACAGAATTTGGTTAATTGTACAAATGGGCTTGGTTTAAACTTAAGGCCCAAACAATTTAATTAAGTTATCAATCATTTTATTAAACAAAACAATAGATTTAATTAGCCTAACTAATTAAATCAAGTTTGCTTATCTTTCTATATTATAGTTTGAATAGTTACATGCAATACTATTTCAAAATTTAAAATCCAATAATTGATTTAAGTGATATTCCGACTAAAGCGAAATCCACTTATTTAAATCAATTATTCAAATTAGATTAAATTTCAAAAATTATACTTCTAGAATCCCAAATTTAAATTAATCTACACTAATTAATTGTAATTTGTCAGGTCATTAATAACAGGGTTGTTACAAATCCATTTGGCCGTCGAATGCCATCAAATGGTCGTCTGAATCAGATGTTCCGTGATATTTCATTGTAGGGACCTTTACGTGAGTTGGGATAGGCGCTCAAATTATTTCATCAATGAAAGGGGCCACCCTCTCGTTATCATTTACCCTCTCATCCTCTGTTCTCTTACACTTGATATTCAATAGATCCTTCACGACCTTCTCTGCTACATCTTTGAGGTAAGTCTTATTGTTCGATAGTCCTTTTTATTTGGTTTGTAGCCATCTGAAGTAGAGCTTGCAGAACAATCCTTATCTTCCTCTTGGACTATCCTTGATAGTTTGCCTTTAATGGGAGGCGATCCTTCTTCTTAGACAAGGAAATATCAGCTTTACTTTTTATGGCATTAGTGTTGATTTTTAAATTTCTTCTAAGAGAGACAACTTCCTCTCCTGCCATAGCAGTTATCATGGACGACCAGTGAGATAGTACTTCATTCAGGAGATTCTTCATCTCCAACATTTGTCGTTCTAAGCATGTGATTTTAGCAATGTGGTCCTCTGGCTGAAGATTCGGAGTTGGAGCCAGCTGTGGGGATAGTTGAACTTGAGCTGGTGGTGGAGTTGGTTGGGCTAGTGCGGAAGGCTGCTCTTGTTCCCTATACCCAGGGTTGAAACAAGGCGAAACATTTTCCTCTAGTGAAGCTACATGTTCGCCCTTTCGTTGAAGGTGGAAAGCCTTTTTGATTTCATTTTCCTACAACAGACCAAATTCCCATAATTAGTTGTATTAATATAGCAAGGTCGGAGGTACGAGCCCTCCTTCTAGCGCCAAAAATGTTAACAAGATTTCTTGTTCACATCCCCAATGCTTTGTATAAGATTGTTTTATATGGCCGACTCTGTATTTGAGTAAATTCACATCTTCAGAATGAATTGACTAGGCCTGAGGGGCTTAAGGCCTTAGTTTTAACCTTAGCCTAAAAGGACAATGTCGAAAGGTCTAAGAAATTGTTTACCCTATCTATGAAATTGAGTAGAAAATCAACTAACTCATTAACCATGTCGAAAGGTTGAGGTTCCACTCAAACCTTACAGCTTAGTTGGAATAGTAGAATTATTGAACCTTCCGCCCTGGTCAAAGGGTTCAAGAAGTCATCTAAACCTTTCGACTAGGTTGCTATGATTGTAACTTTCCCTTAGAAGCTATTTATATGGCTTTCGACCTTGTCACTTCACCGAATTCCATCTCCCCTAGAGATCGAAAGCAATCAATCAATGATTTACATTTTATTTCAATCACATTGGAAGGTAGCAGACCTTTCGATGTTGTCGAAAGGAGATGTTACTATTTTTTACATTTCTTTGATGCTTTTGGCCTCTTAGGTTGATATTCCTTTCGTGAAAACCCTTCGAAAAGAGTGCATCATTCAAACATGCTCAGATAAAAATAAGAATTGATTTAATATGCCATGGGACTATATTAGGGACTAATTTACAAGTAGTATTTCCCTTTTTATGGTGGGAGCCAAGAAAAGGAAACATGACTCGTGAGAATGTCCAATGACAGTCCCATGGCATATACTCGAAACAAACAAAAAGACAAGAAATAAATCATATATGATTAACTGTTAATATTGGATTAATGCCTAATCATGATCATCCACAAATTCAGAGTCGATCATAAGTCACAATCTTCTTTATTTCCTCATGATGAAGTTTGATACAAAATTCAAGAAACCATTCCCCAATTTAATTTCTAAATTAGGGTTACAAAGTAGTGGGAGGAAGAAAGAGTAGTTGAATGAGAGCAGAATGAGAAGAAAATCCCCTCCCAAAACTGGACCCCTTGGGTCCTATTTATAGATGCAGGTAGCCTTCCCTTCGGCTCCATGCCTTCGACTGGGACTAAAGGTCGCCTTTTATATGCGGTTGGAAACCTTTCATCCTTGTCGAATGGTTTGTCCATTGTACATCATCATGGACCTTTGAATGTTGTCGAATGGTCTGCATTTCCTAATGCATTCATGAACCTTTCGTCTTCATCGAAGGTCTGTCTTTTATATTGTATTATGAACCCTTCAACCTTGTCGGAAGGTTCCTCCCTTACTTGACTGTTGTGAACCCTTCGACCTTGTCGGAAGGTTCCTCCCTTACTTGATTGCTGCTGAGAGTCATATTTTTCTTGAATGTTGTTGGAAGGTTTTCTTTCATTCTTTATTGACCTATGAGTGCTGCCTTTATCCTAAACCTTTCGACACTGTCGAAAGGTACTAAGTATGTGTTCCAACTAGTCCAAAAGGCTTATTATGCTATCGAAAAGGTCGTTATAGAGTCGCATGCCCTTGCCTTGACTTCTTTACCTTATTTGGAAAATAAGAACCTCTTGAATACTGTGGAATGAAACCTTCCGTCCCCTCCGAAAGATCTTGAATTGCTTCACACTGTTTGTGGCATCGCTTCGACTTCAACAGAAGGTTTGATCTGAACTCCTTTTCTTTTGTCTCTAGTTGTTTTGCTGTGCTTTAGTAGTTCTTTTCTTCATGCCTGCAAAAGGCTCGCTCTGAAGTTCTCACGTTTTCTTCTTTAGTAGCATTGAACGATTCTTTCGATAAGGTGACTTCTCCTACTACTCTTATGTAATCTCCCTTTCATATTTAATTTTAATCCCATCTAGTTCATTAGTTTAACTAGGCACGACTACCCCTCTATTATACAAATATTAATCCCTTAACAGTTTATATTATTTCATTTAATTTAACTTATTAATTGTCCTAAATAATGTTAATTGAAATTAGGGTCATTACAAACTCCCCTTCTTAAAGAATTTCGTCCTCGAAATTACGATAAGGCACTCATCAAATCAATCAAAAAGGTAAAACATACCATGAAACAAGTCAGGATAAGTATCTCGAATCCTGCTCTCAGTTTCCCAAGTACAATCTCTCTCGTCGTCACTCCACTAGACTCTGACTAATCTGACTATCTTGTTCCTTAGCCTCTTCTCATCTCTCGTGGCTATACAAGCTGGCTTTCTAACTATAGTCAAGTTCGGCTCCACTACGAAGTCATCTAACATAGTCGGTGCTATAGCAGTCTCTGGATCTCGAATACACTTCCTTAGATGAGAAACTTGAAAAACATCGTGGCTCCTGCCAAACTTTTCGGTAACTCTAATTTATATGCGAGTTTCCTGATTCCCTCTGTAATAGGAAATGGTCCAACGAACCTCGGTGCCAACTTCCCTGATTTTCCGAATCGAATCATACCTTTCATCGGTGACATCTTGACGAAAGCATGATCTCCTACTGAGAACTCTAAGTCTTTCCTTCTTCCATCCGCGTAACTTTTCTGCCTAGACTGAGCTTCCTTCATTCTTGCTCGAATAATCTCAATCTTCTCTGCAGCTTCCCTAACTAAATCTGGACCAAGAACCAACTTGTCCCCTGTCTCTAGCCAACAAAAGGGAGATTTGCATGGCCTTTTATACAAAACTTCAAACGGTGCCATCCCTATACTAGCCTGATAATGTTGTTATATGAAAAGTCAACTAAATGTAGGTGGTCTTCCCATGGTCCCCCGAAATCCAGTACACAAGCTCTTAACAAATCTTCCAAGACTTTGTTAACTCTTTCCGTTTGCCCATCTGTCTGCGGATGGTAAGCGGTACTCATCTTGAGCTTGGTACCTAAAATCTCATGTAGATTCTTCCAGAACTCGCTAGTGAATAAGAGATCTCTATCACTTACTATGCTACTAGGAATTCCATGAACTCTAACTACATTCTTCATGAATAACTTAGCCAAAACATGTGTCGTCCTATTTTATTTAACTGGAATGAAATGGGCACTCTTGGTCAACCTATGCACTATAACCCATATACTTTCATTTCTTCTGTTTAACCATGGCAACCCGTCTATAAAATCCATAGAAATAGAATCCCACTTTCAAAATGGAATGTATAAAGGCTAAAGTAACCCATTTGGCTTCTGATGTTCGGCTTTTACCTGTTGGCAGTTCAAACACTATTTTACCCATAAGCCTACATCCCTTTCCATGCCTTACCAGAAGAAACTCCTCTTCATGTCCTGATACATCTTAGTTCCTCCCGGATGAATGGTGAACTTTGAATGATGGCAATCCTCGAGAACATTTTTCCTAATGTTTCCCACATTTGGAACATACAGTCTTTCTTTCTTCCTCAACCACCTATTCTGGTCAAGACTGAAATCTTTCAAGCCATCACTTTCAGTTCTGTCTCTTAACTTTCCAATCCGTTCAACTAATACTGGATCCTCATTCTGTTTAGAAGCAATCTTTTCGATTATCATCGGTCGAACTTCTCAACATGACATTATAGCAGTTACTGTACTAGATCCACCTTGAGATTTCCATTGTACTCCGCATGCCGTCAATGCTTCGAAATCCTTCCACTCAGCTATCATTGCCAACATTGCATTCTGACATTTTCTGCTAAGTGCATCTGCAACTTTATTGTCTTTTCCTGGTGTCTACTCAATATCAAAATCATAAGCAGCTATAAACTCTAATAACCTCTGCTATCTCATATTCAACTCTTTCTGAAAGAATAAATACTTCAGCGACTTATGATCCGTATACAACTCAAATCTTTCTCCCAAAAGATCATGTCTCCACACTTTCAATGCAAAAATTACCGCACCTAATTCCAAATCATGCGTTGGTTATCTGACCTCATGCGGTAATCACTTTACCTCTTTGCATTAGCATGTCTCCTAACCCTGTTCCACATGCATCTGTAACGAAATCCCGATTCCCCTCTGGAAGCACTAACACAGGTGCATTAGTCAATAAGTGTTTCAATCTCTGGAATGCTTCCTCACACTTATCAGTCCAAATGAACTTCACATCCTTTCGTGTTAGCTTGGTCATCGGTGCCGCTATATGTGAATATCCTTAATGAATCTCCGATAATACCCAGCTAATCCAAGAAAAATATTTATCTCAATCACTGTCTCGGGTCTCTTCCAATTATTCACTGCTTCAGTCTTAGTCATGTCTATGGACAACCCTTTCTCTGAGACTACATGACTAAGAAACTTCACTTTTTTCTTCCAAATGCCGCCTCAGCATCTCAATCACCACTCTAAGATGAACTTCATGCTCTCTTTCATCTCTAGAGTAAACCAAAATATCATATATGAATACCAATACAAACCTATCTAAGTGCTTTCGGAAAACTCGGTTCATCAAATCCACAAAGAATGCTGGCGCATTAGTTAGTCCAAACGACATCACTAACCATTCGTACTGTCATATCTGGTTCTAAACACCGTCAAAGGAATACTATGTTAGGAAATCAATTCCTTGGTTTCGATGATCACAACTAAGCAATGGAAAACAAATGTACATATATATCTACATTTACAGGAAGATGATAAAGTAACATCACCAAAGAGACAAGAACAATACTCAAAAGAAATATCAAGAGGCTACAAGTCGATAGAATTAGAAAAGGAATTGCACAGACTCTCTGGTTCACAACTCAGAAGAAAACAGACGTCTGATCCTGAACTCAGACGTCTGAAAGACATCCAGACATAAAACAGAAATGAAGACCAGACGTCTGGATAATAAACACAGATGTCTAAAATGCTACCAGACACAAAAAATATATGAAGGCCAGACGTCTGAGGTCACTTTACAGACGTCTGATTATAGGCTCGACTGTGTATTTTCAAAGTTCAACTGTCACATCCGAAAAGACACTTCCGCTCCTCTTCACTGCAACTCTTCATCACCAACATGAGCAACTATACAACGATTGTTAATAGAGGCAACTACACATAGAAACTCTTCACCACTATAAATAGCATCGGGAATTCAGGAGAAAGATTCACTTTACTCACTTACGCTCTTATCTCTTATACTCTGATTTATACCTGATCTCTAAGCAATCAACTACCTGTATTTAACTCTTCCATATATACAGAACTCCTCATTCAAATATTCTCTAGATAGATATATATATTGGAAGCATCTGTACTCAATAGTCAACATCCGTGTTATATAACACATTCTTGACAAAGAAACTCTGCTATTGTAAACCTGTTCCTCCGGGTCAAGTGAGGGTTAGTTGAAAGGAAATTCCGAAGAGGAGCTTCGAGACTGGACATAGGACGGGAGGTCCGAACCAGTATAAAATCCTGGTGTGATTATTTTCATTTACTTTGCTACTATCATTTATCAAGTTATATTATATAGTTAGCTGTTTATACTTGCATATATATATATATATATATATATATATATCCTATACGATCCACTCATATAGACTTTCAATTGGTATCAGAGCAAGGTTTGTTTAAAAGAACAGTAACACGTTTTTTAACATTCTAATATGGCAAGTATTTTTCAAGAAGGACAATCCACAGCACGACCCCCACTTTTTAATGGCTCTAATTATTCATATTGGCCAACACGTATGAGAATTTTTATGGAAGCTAATGGTTTAGAAATTTGGTCAACCACTCAAGATAAATATGAACCTCCAACTACTGCTATGAACACATAGACCGATGCACAAAAGACCTTAGCATCAAATAATGCTAAAGCTATGAATGTTTTGTTTTGCTCACTAGACAAAAATGAATTTTCACGTGTCATGTTATGTACAACTGCATTTGATATTTGGCGTACCTTACAAATTACACATGAAGGTACAACAAAGGTCAAACAAACTAAAATTTCAATTTTGCAAAACCAATTTTCATCATTTAAAATGAAACAAAATGAAACTATAGTAGACATGTATTCTAGATTTCAAACTATTCAACATGATCTTATGGCATTAGGAGTTAAGTTTACTGATTTTGATTTAGTTTCTTGAATACTCAACTCTTTAACACCTGATTGGGAAAGAAAGGTATTAGCTATTGAAGAAGCTAATGATCTCTCTACTTTCAAAGTTGAAGAGTTGATAGGAAATTTGATGTCCTATGAAGCTAATTTGCAGGCACGTAAAGAATTAAATTCGGAGAAGAAGAACATAGCATTTCCATCAATAAAGAATGATGACTCAGATTTAGATGAAGATGAGATAGTATTTATTGCCAAAAACTATAATAGATTCAAGAAATTTAGAAAGATGACCAAGTTTCAAAAAGAAGGAAAGACCAACTCAACAAATCTATCTCAAATTAAGTGTTATGAATGTGACCAATACAGACACATGAAAAAGGATTGCCCAAAACTTAACAATGATAAAAAAAGAGCAAATTTGAAAAATTCAAAAAGAAGAAAGCTTTCAAAGTAACATGGAATGACACCGATTCTTCATCTTCAGAAAGTGATAGCAATAGTGACGGAGAACAAGCTAATGTATGTTTTATAGCACAAAATGATGAGGTATGTCTGGAACTTAGCTATGAAGAATTATTTGAACTTAGCATGGAATTAGATGATAAATTTAGACCAAGTAAAAAATTGAACAAATAATATATAGTAAAAATAAATAGATTAGAACTTGAAGTAGGAATGTTGAAAGATGAAAAAATTATTTTAGAAGAAGAACTTGAAATATCTCAAGAAAAATTAAGAAATAATGTGATAGAAAGTGAGAACATTACTCTAGAAAAAGAAAATTTGCTAAAAAAAATGTTGATTTTAAAAATAGTATTGAATTATTGAAAATAGAAAATAGAGAATTAAAAGAAAAATTAGATAAAATTACCAATAATGTGTCAAAATTCAACAAAGGAAAACAAGATTTGGAAAATCTTATCAAAACATCAAAACCATCAGGTAGTAGAAATGGAATAGGATTTAAAAAATGTTCTAAACAAAAAGAAAATAATGCTAAAAATATTAGTTATATAAAAAATAGAATTTTATCTAAACAAAAATTGAATACCAAAAATATGAAAATTTGGGTTCCTAAAACAAATAATAATTTAATTAGACAAAAGCATATTAGTAATTACTTAGAGAATGTAGTCTATAATAAAAATTATATTTATAAAGATACCAAACCATCTTGGGTGTGGCTACCTTCTTCTAACAATTAGGACCCTAATAAAATATATGGGTACCAATTAAAACATTTTTTATCTTGTAGGTATCCAAAATAAAAAATAAGGAGAAATGGATACTAGATAGCGGTTGCTCCAAACATATGACCGGAAATTCAAAAATGTTATCAAATATAACATACATCGATGGTCGAACGGTAACATTTGGAGACAATTCAAAGGGATTTGTCATAGGCATTGGAGAAGTCATCAACTCTGGTATATCTAACTCTCCCATTATTACAAATGTTTTATTAGTAGAAAATTTAAAACACAACTTGTTAAGCATTAGTCAATTATGTGATAAAGGTTTTCAAATAAATTTTGAAAAAGATAGATGTAATATTTTAGATAATAACAAACAACTCATTTTTAGAAACAAAAATATTTATGTATTAAACATGAATATTAATAAATATTCAAACTTATGCTTAACCGCCAAACATGATGATCCATGGTTATGGCATAAACGATTCTGTCATATTAATTTTAAGAATATTAATAAGTTAGCTAAATATGAGTTAGTAAGAGGGTTACCTAAAATAAGTTACAAAGTAGAAAATTTATGTGACGATTGTCAAATTGGTAAACTAAAGAAAAGCTCGTTTAAATCTAAAAATAATATTTCTACAAAACAATCATTAGAATTATTACATTTAGTTTTGTTTGGTCCAACACAAATAAGATCTATTAATCACAACAAATATGTTTTTGTAATAGTCGATGATTTTTCGAGATATACATGGACTTTATTTCTAAAACATAAAAGCGATACTTTTGGTATGTTTAAAATATTTGCGACACGAATTAAAACTCAAATGAATTTGAAAATTAAAAATATTAGAAGTGATCACAGAGGAGAATTCGAAAATGATCTTTTTTCAAATTTTTGCAATAAAAAAGGAATAACTCATAATTTTTCTTTTCCTCGTACACCCCAACAAAATGGTGTCGTAGAAAGAAAAAATCGTACATTACAAGAATGCGCACAAACATTATTAAATAGTAGCGGATTACCAAAACACTTTTGGGCCGAAGCTATTGCTACATCTTGTTATGTATTAAATCGAGTAACTATTCGCCCAATGACTAAACAAACTTGTTTTGAAATATTTTTTGGTAAAAAACCTAAAGTGTCATACTTTAAAACTTTTGGCTCAAAATGTTTTATATTAAATACAAAAGATAAATTAGGAAAATTTGATCCAAAAGCCGATGAGGGTATCTTTGTTGGGTATTCGGATCGTAGCAAGGCATATAGAATTTTTAATAAAAGGAATAATACTATAGAAGAGAGCTTACATGTCTCATTCGACGAAAATCCTTTCAAACATCAGACTAATGATGAAGAAGAAATTATTCCACTAACAAATTCAACAAATTCTATTAATAATGAAGCCAATATACAAAATAACACTCTTGTATCATCTCCTAGAATTCTTAAGAATCATCCAATAGATAATATTATTGGAGATCTTAATTCAAGAGTTACTAGAAATCAACTCAATCAAATAAGTCATATAGCGTTTGTATCAAACCTTGAACCAAAGAATTATAAAGAAGCCTCAAATGATAATTTTTGGATAATAGCTATGCAAGAAGAATTACATCAATTTGAATGTAATAACGTATGGGAATTAGTACCAAGACCTGAAGATCAATCGGTAATAGGAACAAAATGGGTATTTAAAAACAAGGCAGACGAAAATGGAAATATTGTTAGAAATAAAGCACGATTAGTTGCTCAGGGCTACAATCAAGAAGAAGGCATAGATTACGATGAAACTTTTGCTCCGGTAGCAAGATTAGAAGCCATTCGTACTTTACTCTCCTTTGCAACTCATAACAATTTCAAACTCTTTCAAATGGATGTCAAAAGTGCCGTTTTGAATGGTTTTATTAAAGAAATTGTATACGTCGAACAACCACCACTTTTTGTTCATGAAAAATATCCCGATCATGTTTTTAAATTACATAAAGCACTATATGGATTAAAACAAGCCCCTCGTGCATGGTACGAACGTCTTAAAAATCACCTAATAACATCCGGTTTCCATATAGGAAAAATAGATACAACTTTATTTATTAAAAGAGAAAATAACGATATTTTGGTTGTACAAATTTATGTTGATGATATTATCTTTGGTTCAACTAACGAAAATCTATGTAATAAATTTTCAAATATTATGAAAAATGAATTTGAAATGTCACACATGGGAGAATTAAATTTCTTCTTAGGATTACAAATAAAACAACTCGAAAATGGAATTTTTATTCACCAACAAAAATATTGTAACGATTTATTACATCGATTTAAAATGGATAAAACTTCAAGCAAACCAACACCAATGAGTACCACTATTCACTTAGAAAAAGATGAAAATGGAAAAGATTTTGATGAAAAGTTATATCGAAGCATGATTGGTTCTTTACTATATTTAACGGCTAGTCGACCGGATATTATGATGAGTGTATGTCTTTGTGCTCGATTTCAAGCAAAACCAAAAGAATCTCATCTACGAGCTGTTAAGCGCATTTTATGTTATTTATCTAGTACTAAAGATTATGGTTTGTTTTATCCTAAAGGATCATCTTTTGAACTTGTCTCATATAGCGAAGCAGATTTTGGTGGTTGTAGAACAGACCATAAGAGTACTAGTGGAACATGTCATTTTATCGGACAATCTTTAGTTTCATGGTTTAGCAAAAAGCAAAATTGTGTTTCTTTATCTACTTGTGAAGCCGAATACATCTCCGTAGCTCTAGCATGTGCACAAGTAATATACACGCAACAAACACTAATGGACTTTGGTAAAATTATAAAAAAATATCAATATATTGTGATAACACAAGCGCTATAAATTTATCAAAAAATCCTGTTAATCACTCACGAACCAAACATATAGATATACGACATCATTTTTTACGAGACAATGTTGAAAAAGGAACTATCTCTTTAGAATACGTAAGTACCGAAAATCAAGTAGCCGACATATTTACAAAACCATTAAACGAACAAACTTTCATAAAACTCAGACGAAGTTTGGGAATTTGTTCACTTCAAGATCTTAACTAAAATTGAATTAAAGACTAAATTTAGTTCACCTCTTCATTACCACAAATTGATGAATTTCTGAACCATTAAAATTTTAGAAAATTAGTTGTTCTATAAATAACGTTTTCATTATATATATATACACACATATTTACATCACAACTATATACAAAATATCAAATTCTTAAAATTTTGAAAAACAATGTCTTCTGGGAGTTCCTATATATCTATCTCCATCTCCACACCATCGACGGACAACTCAGTAGACACACCACAACGCCTTCCGACACCTACACCAAAGCAAGAACCAACAAATAGGTGGTCCTCGTATCATACGGGTTTTACTCCAGAGAATAAGAAAACTAAAAGATCCTTGTTTATTTCTCCTAATACAAAGGAGAAAATTGATGAAATTCATCATTACCAAAAACAACAGATGGATCTTCAATGAGAGAATTATTTCGAACAAAAAGTTACGGCGCGAAGGCTAAGTTTTCTAGAACAAGTGGCGATGAAGTTTTGCTCGTCACGAAAGAAAGATGTTCATGAACCGCTACCAAAACCTTGTAGTTCATTAGATCCATCTTCTTCGTATTGTACTCCTTCAGATCCTTCCCCAAGACGATATTCTGGCTCCCCACAGACCCACGAACGTAGGAATATATGGTCTCCACTTAAACCATGGAAGGATAACGACTCAGGAAATCCTAAAACTCCATCGCCTACTAAATAAATAAATCAAATTAATTATGGTATGTATTTATATGTTATTATATTTTACAATAATAAATATCTCTATTATCAACATTTGATAAATAAATGCAACCATCAATTTTAGACTATTTTTAGCAAAACTGCTCCTTTCAGACGTCTGACTATGGTCTTCAGACGTATGATCCACTGATATATGTCGCAGTTTTAAGCAATATGCATATGTCAGACGTCTGATATACCCCTTAGACGTCTGAAATGAAGCTCTGCCTTCTCCAACTTACATTCAGAATATTTCAGACGTCTGAAATAATATCTAGACGTCTGCCTTCGTAATCTGTTTCATATTCAAACCAAAACAGACGTCTGTGTTTAGTTTCAGACGTCTGAAAAATCTCTCTGTCTCAACATTTTTCAAAACTTTATCAAACTAGACGTCTACCCCAAATTAACAGACGTCTAAATTTACCAACTTTACTAAAATTAGGGCAAACCAGACGTCTGATCTCAATTCCAGACGTCTGAATTTCAATCGACTATAAAAATTAGCCATATACCGTTCGATTTTTTTTAATCCCAATCATAAACTTAACAATCGATTTCTTCTCTACCTTCTCTGCAACACAAAAATCGAAGTATAAACAAAAATCAAATTCCACAATGCCTCCTAGAACAAAGAATCCAAAAGTATCCAAAAG
Organism: Allium fistulosum; assembly: GCA_030737815.1. Classification (NCBI taxonomy): domain Eukaryota; kingdom Viridiplantae; phylum Streptophyta; class Magnoliopsida; order Asparagales; family Amaryllidaceae; genus Allium; species Allium fistulosum. The sequence continues at coordinate 700,785,635 of CM060904.1, forward strand.
GAAACAAGATCATCCTACTTCCTCTTCTAACCCTCAGGTTTGTTCCGATGATCAGATTGAACGATGGATGAATAGAGCACCGCATTCCATCAAAAGATATGAAGAAATTCAAAAGAAGAAGATCCACATAGGTCCATTCTACAATCTTCTTAAATTTCCTATGTATGATCTAGATGAACTATGTGAAAATGCGGGATTAGACACTCTAATTTCTTTTACTACCAATGATTTTCAAATAGACCAGTTAGCTATATTTCTATTTTACGCAAATTTAGATAGTACTTCGGTATGGAATCCTGAAAATGAAGATGACTGGCTCTGGTCTAGTATCTATGGAAATACTATTCGACTAACTCCAAGATTAATAGGTAGAGCCTTGGGATGCTCTGACAATGGGGAAGATTTACACAATATCCCTGATATGCGTTTCAAACCACGAAATAACATTACTCATCAAATTTGGGAGGATGTAATGCCAAAGTTTTCTTCAAAATACTTACGTCCAAAAGCTCGACTCTTGACAAGAATAATAATAAATACTATTGTTCCACGCATGGGTAGTCATGAACAAATCACCGAATTGGAACACAAAGCTCTCTATGCCCTTTTTAGTGGAACTCGAGTTAATTGGGCCAAATTCATATTCGATGAACTCAAGCAATTTTGGAATCGATCGCGGCCATCAATCATTTACCCAACTTATATTATGAAACTTCTTCGTGCAAACAATATTCCGTCTTACCTATCAACCTTCGAAGAGATTTCACCTAAGTATGCCTCCACCAAATTCTTCTCCTTGATGCACTTACCCGAAATTCCCCCAGAATTCATGTCCTTCGATGATTGGACTCACCATCAACAATCTAGAAGGGTTGAGCCTCCTCCTCAACTACATATTGGTTCATCCCAAGAAGAAGAACAAAATCGGGAAATCACTCCCCCGCCTCCCGCTCCATTTAACTATCCGGGACAAGATGACATTTTGGAAACTCGAACGAAAACAAATCAAAATGAAGCATTCGAGATCTAATGCTTCGAAATCAACAAATCTTGTCTCAGAATCAAAAAATTCTAGCAAAACGAATCGACAGCTTCGAGACGTCTTTTGCTACAAGGCTAGCCACAGTCGAAGAATCTCTTTCGACTGTTTTATCAGTTCTCAAGGAGGTACTTCAAAAAGTACGTGGTCCATCTCCACCCTCAGAAGATTGGACAACTCCTGTGCCTTCCCCTCCTACAAAACATTCCAAACAATTTGAGGATGAAACTTCCAAAGAAGCTTTGACATCTCCTTCAAAGGCTAGCACTTCTGACAAAATAGAACCAAAGGAAGATGATCCAAAACAAGCTTCTCCTAAGAAACTCTAGAATTTAGGATTTGTTGTCTTTCTGTTCAAATCTATGAATGTAACTCCTTCGTGTTATTAATGCAAATTTCTTTTTTACATATGGCTTGAACTTTTATATTCTTTTTGATAATGTCAAAGGGGGAGAAATATAGAAATAAACTTAAAACAAAACTAAGCACATATTCAGGGGGAGATTTAGAATATATATATAAGTACATTGAATAGTTGTCATCATAAAAAAGGGGGAGATTGTTTGGAAATCAATTCCTTGGTTTCGATGATCACAACTATGCAATGGAAAACAAATGTACATATATATCTACATTTACAGGAAGATGATAAAGTAACATCACCAAAGAGACAAGAACAAGACTCAAAAGAAATATCAAGAGGCTACAAGTCGATAGAATTAGAAAAGGAATTGCACAGACTCTCTGGTTCACAACTCAGAAGAAAACAGACGTCTGATCCTGAACTCAGACATCTGAAAGACATCCAGACATAAAACAGAAATGAAGACCAGATGTCTAGATAATAAACACAAACGTCTGAAATGCTACCAAACACAAAAAATATATGAAGGCCAGACGTCTGACACTACACCATTATAAGATATTAACAACGGGTAAAAACCGTTGTTAAGTCCAAAAGCAACGGGTAAAAACCGTCTTCATTACAGGAGTGGTTGAATTTAGCGACGGGAGAAAACCGTTGCTTTATGTCTAAAAGGCAACGGGTATAAACCGTTGCAAATTATTACAAAGGCAACGGGTACAAACCGTTGCAAATTGGGTCAAAGGCAACGTGTAATAACCGTTGCAAATTGGGCCAAATGCAATGGGTATAAACCGTTGCTTTATGGACAATAGGCAACGGGTATAAACCGTTGCTGAATGTACAAAAGGCAACGGGTACAAACCGTTGCAAATTGCGTAAAAGGCAACGGGTAATAACCGTTGCAAATTGGGCCAAATGCAACGGGTATAAACCGTTGCTTTATGGACAATAGGCAATGGGTATAAACCGTTGCTGAATGTACAAAAGGCAACGGTTACAAACCGTTGCTTAATGGGCAAAAGTCACACATAAAGCAACGGTTAACAACCGTTGCACATAGTGTTGCTCCTGCTCCTACAAAAACACATCTGTAACTCACTACTGCGTTACACGCATATCTCAGTATATATACCAGAATATCAATATATATCAAAATATGCCAGAATATCAAAATATTGGTACACAAGCACTATAAACATATCGCACATATACCATACATATAAAATTATCAAACTTATAATTACACTCAATGTTTTGCAAATAGAATGCTACCGTGCCGGAATATCATACTTATTACACTGCATTGTTTATTACACTACAGTACAAAGATTTCATTAATTACAGTACATTGTTTTGCAAGCAGTGAAGTCTACATGGTTCATTACAGGGCAAAGCATTCCAGTTTTCAGACTTAAATGTTCAACCTGGTTCACGTGCAACTCGAAGATTAAATTCAGAGGAAGTTCAACTTCATAAACCTGGAAAGAATATTCCAGTTCAAAAACAAAAGCATCTACCTGATTCAAAAAGTCTGAAACAATTTAAAACAAAGTAGAACCCAAGCAAAGAGCAAATCAAATAATGCAAAGCAATTCAAAGCAAACAACGGTTAGGATAAAGCAAATTTGATCAAGCCTCAATTTCCAGATTTTGAAATCTTTTTCAGGTTCTCTTTCCTCTCTGTCAAACTATCCAGGTGAGCAAACCACCCTTATAAATTCTTAAAACTTGATATATCTATTTTGCATGTGATAAGTCTTGAATGTAAATTGTGAAAGGTGCTTGCATGCTTGTATTTATGTATGCATGACTGTGTGTACGATTGTGTACAGGCAACATGCCTCTGTTTATACATGACAGGTTTGATAAACCTATCTAAAAATTCATACCACCCAAAAGAATGAATGTTAGGCTTTGATCATTAAAAGGAAATTGCTTGAAATAATGTAATTTCATATATGAAAATAATTTCAGATAAAAACAGGTGCATTGCTATTCTTATATCACAGTTATCTAGCTCAGACTTTGAAATGCAAAGTCAATATAATGTTTTATGCTTTGTACGAGTTGGCAACACTTCTTTCAAGTTGCAAATATATAATGTTATAATAATTTTTAAACACAGTTGTCTTTTAGTTTGAGAGGCATTGAAGGAGAATATAATGGGCTTCAACCTTTTTTTTTGGAAGGTAAAAGCTTTACTTCCTAGTATTTTATAAATTGTCGATTATCTTGTAAACAAGACGGACCAGGACAAAATCACATGCATTTGCATATTCAAATTTCATATATAGCAAACAAAAGAAAATCATCAATATATGCAAAGAACAAGTCAGAAATATCAATACCTCCGACTAAAGATATCGTATCAAACCCTTTTGATGGCTCACATAACCTCCGGCTCCAACATCCCCAAAGGTCTCGGTAAATTGTCGACATATTTTGGCGGTTAGCTCATCCGGCAATAAAATTTTGTCCAACAACACTTTTTCATATGTGGGTGGTACTGGTTTTCCATGGATTACTAATGCTGTGGAATCTCGGCATATAGTACCTGTTATATAAGCATTTCTGGAGTGAATATATGGAATCACATTTACAAAACTAACAAGCTCCCAAACAATTAAGAGGTGGTATATATGGGCACAAAAGCATAAGTGTGCGCATGAAATAATTTCAATGCAAGGATACACATATATTAGAGGTGGTATATTTGCATGCTTCAGGGACACTACACACGCAAGAATAAAAGTTTTAAATCTTGGAACCATTTGCCTTTAGAAAATTATACATGCAATATATATCACGCATGCAAAAATTTCCACACAAAAATCAAAGTAAAACACACGTATAAAGCATGTAATTTGCAAAAATAACACACGCATGTAACAAAGAAATAAACTTGCATGGTTCAGGGGCAGTGCATACGCAGGTACAAAAGGATTTACTCGCATGCATCAGGGACAGTGCACCAGAATAAATGTGTTGAGATATAACTCAGCAAAATTGTGACGGTTCACTTTGTATTAAACATGTGGCAGCAAGTTATAAATTTGCTTATACGTGCAAGAAAATGCAGCGCACTCTCCCGTTCACGAAGTTAAGCATTCACTGACTTTGCAACATATTATTTTCTTCAAATTTTAATAAAATAGTACCTGTTGCAATTACTTCGTCCTCGAAGTTCAGGATTTCACATCTTTGGTCGATTAACTGATTGTTCGGAGTGGCAAACTGAGAAGATGCGATTTCACTGCCTACTTGACGATTATTGTAACGATCCGGATTTTCGCGTTCGAAAATCAACATCCGTACTTCACATTGTACTAGAATGCCGCAGATTCGATCGTTCAAATCCGATTCGTCGGAGCTTATAACAACATTAAGTAAACAACACAGCGGAAAAGAAAAAGAATATAGATATACAACATCTGATACAATATGATACAACAATATCAGAGATAAATAATGATACAGCGGAAATAACAGAACAGAAGAGATCACTCCAAATGATCTACAAAAGAGAATGACTCCAACAACTCCAACGTCAAGCTCGAACCACAAGGAGAAGCAAGTGCAGTCCTGAACTCCAAGAACTGAACTAGCTCCAGATAATCTTGCTAAACCTGAATATCTGAAAAACCCAACTCTAGACTGCCCGTGTGGAAAATAGTGGGCACCCAGAGTTTAGGAAGGGAACAATAAACTCCGGATCAGTCATGGGACTGGTGTGAGCAACAAAAACAGTTTACCTTTAAACAAACACAAAAGACTTTTAAACATTGAAACTCGCAATGCTTTTCGAAAATGAAACTACCATAAGACCTCCCATCACACACACAATGCAAACGCAGAATTGGAGGAGATTTCTTCTTATGATAGTCAAACATGCTTACTACACAAAATCAAAACTCCTTTGATATTATTACTAGTGCATAGTGTAGAAAAACATTTCGAAAATATAATATTAATCTTAGCCAGCATACAACATTTCATCGTATGCCTACTATAGCTACTACGTTCAATAGCAGGTTACCGCCACATTCCATAGCAGGTAATACAACTAAAACCGTACAGGGTTCGTATTGTTTCTTTGGATTTCCAACAAATGATCAGGCTAAGGAACTTCCTTACCGAAATAGAAACGCCTCTGGAAAGACGCCCCGGATCCTAACCGGATCTCTGCAAACAAAAGGCCGACGCTACCTCACGCTCTAACCGAGCTGTAACTAGGTAACTAACACACGAGTCATGTCATCCCCCGGTCGTTACCGACCTTTATCCGAGCGCTCGATAACCAACATCATACATAATAAATAAAGTGTATCCACATGAGTAAGTATCTGGGCTCCATACCATGATACCACCCTTTATCCAGAAGGAAATGACATACCCTAGGGGCGCTACCCCTACAAACCTTTGTCGCAACATTCCTGTTTCGACCATTACCGGGTTGTGAGGCTCGACGAAGTCTCGTCCACAAAGCCACGCTTTTTCACAAAGCCACGCTTCGATCAACAAATGATCAGCAGCACTTCGTATGCCACATTACCAAATTGGGAATGTATCACTAGTAACCATCAACTACATAACCTCTGAGCTCGTACGTCTCAGAGAAGGGTGTTAAGCTAAGAGAATAAATTCTCCGCCACCAACAGAAATGTATTTGATAGAAACCAGCTTTACATCTCAAAGTGTAACGTCAGACACACATCCATACAAGTCTGTTCCGGGTTCGAACAGAACCGAAGGCACTTCCGAAGAAGCCCTTGCAAATCCGGGTATTCACAATCTCGATCGGACTTCCCATCACTTAGGGAATCTCTATACCGGAGCCATGATGCAGAGAAAATCGATAGGTCATCATATCGCTCTCGCAAATACCCGGTCTTCACCACCGGTCTTCAAATGCTATCCATATCGTCGTATCACTATTCGGAATGGGTTATATGACACAAAGGTCCTCTCCCGGCTAAACCGAATAACGAGCGCAATTAAAAATCATATGGATACTGGGGTCTCAGTTAAATCACAGCTTAAAGCTTAAAACTTTTCATTCGAATGGTAAAACAAATTACCATTTCCAATCTTTTAAACAAAAAGATTTATTTCAAAAACCTTCACTGGTTTAAACAATTTCCACACTTTTAATCTTTTAAACAAAAAGATTTAATTCACAAAGTTCACCCCGTTCACAAAGATCCATTTATGGATTTCAAAACAATTTCCATTTCAATTGAATTAACTCGTTAAATCTTTAAGTCAAGATTTAACTTATAGCTTTCAAAACTCGTTTCCAAAAATTCATTCATAGCCTTTCAAAACAATTCTATTTCAAGTTAGATTAACTCGTCCGGTCTTTGAATCAAAGACTCATTTCATAGTTTTCAAAACATTTCAATTCTATTTCAAACTTGAAATTCTTTCAACACAAATTGGAAGTTCATTACTTTTGTGAAAGCTTTTACTATTTGAAAACGAATAGTTTTCGTTTCGGAAAAATCCAGTTATATTTACACGAGTTAAAACCCTTGAATTAAATTCAAATTCCCAAATCAATACTTTTAAATGGTTTAACCCATATATAACTTGTACAGAATCTTTAATCCCTAATTTCAAATCATAGAATTCAATCCCAAATTTGAATTCAAATTTAAATCAAATTATTTAAATTTCAAGACTCGATTAAGTTATTCGAAATAACTTTTATCTTTGAAATTCCATTTCAAAAGCTTTTCACTTTAAACCCAAATTTCCAATTTCAAAATCAATTGAAAATAACATTTCAATTTCAAAAACATTAAATCTACATCATCTGTGATTTAACCGATTTCCACGTGAAATCCATATTTGTGTGTGTAAAGGTGTAGTCCAGGGGTTTCACACAATAGTGCAACATCATCAATCATCACAGATATATCAATATCGATAAGCGGTATAATCGATAACGCTTATCTTCATTCACAGATTCATAGATAAAATAAATTTATCAGTCACAAAGATTCACTATTACAATTCGATGTGGGTTTCGGATAACCAACTGGAATCCGACTCCCTGTCGCATCGAAATTCAAATGTCGTTTACGGGTCAAAGGTTTTCATATTCATACAACAGTATATTCATCACAGATATATATATCATAGATAACAACATAAATCAGGGTATATCACAAAGCATCACATATCAGGGATATCAAACAATTCAACATTCACTAGAATCCAAACATTCACAAGTAAATTTTATTAATCAACTGATTAATTCAAATCAGATTAATTTTCTTATGAGAAATTTCCCAATTCTTGTTAATTAATATTAATTTATTTCAAATCCATTTGATTAATTACTCTCTAATCATTTATTAATTAACCATTAATAATAAATTAATTAACCTTTAATTATAATTCACCAACATTTATTTATTAATTACTCAACCTTAATTAATTAATCACATAATTAATTATCCACTAATTAATTATTCTTTAATTACTGGGTAAATCAAACTTAAATTATTAACAAATTTACCTTAATTACTTTTATTAAGTAGTTCACTTTAAGTAATTAATTTCCTTCAACAAATAAATTAACTTTAAACTTTAGAAGTTAATTAACCATTAAAACATCCTTTATATTAATTAACTAACCTTTAACATTTATTAAGTTTAAAGTTTTAAAAATTGTTTTTAAAACAAAACCAACAGACCCGAGCCAAATGCTTGAATACCCGAGTTCTACTTCGAGTAACTCGCGTTGCCACTTACTTCGAGACCAACTCCCATTTTCTCGAGCACGTCCCCGAGCCTTCTCTTCCTCCCTCAAATCACAACCACCACCTGACATTCAAAAACGCGCATGCACGTGCACCACCGATTCTGACAATCGTAGGTCATTGCGATGACTCTCACCGATCACTCCTACCCACGCAAGCCCCCTCGAACACTCAGATCGAACAAGAATCACGTGAATCGAAATCGAGGAATCTTGCGTCGAACAGGAACCCATCTTCATCAACGAAATTGCCTCGCGCCACTAATCCCCGCCACTGGAACTCACGCGAACTCGACCCAAACTTCGACACTCACTCACGATCCCCCTCTCCTTGGTCCGATCGCCCAGAAAATCTTGTCGACAACGCAAATCCCATCGAAAACCAGTTCGCCAAAAGCACTATTCAAACCCTAAAACATCGAACCACCGCCGTGCCAATCACCTAGAAAATTCCTAGCTATTTTTCCCTTAATTTACAGCACCCCAAACAGTTTCGACGAGAACCCCGAGGTCTAATACCTTGTTGATCATCAGAGTTTGGTGAAATACCCGATTCCGTTCAATTCCCAAATGTTCAATGATTACGCCCTTAAAAATCACGAAATGAGTTTCTAAATTCATATTTTTGAAATATGAATAAGCTCATATAATCAAAGTTTGAAGATTGCAAAAATCAAATTTTCAACTTAACTTCATTTTCACTGATATTCCCAGTTTTCCAGCGATCCCACTCATTTATTTTACTTAATAATATTTTTGAAAATGATGTTATGTTGTTACAATCATATCTTCTTTAGAAATTATAGATTGAATTCAATTAAATAGGAAGATGTGAATTTTATTTCAATTTGTAGACCTGTAGTACTCAACAGAGCCAAACACAAATATGCATATGCAGGCATGCGCACCATTCTCAGATGAATATACACACATCAAAACACTCCTAGAATAATCATATGCAGATCAAGCTTGAAGCCAGGTTTAGAACATTAAAATGTAGTTTACTCACCTGACATTAAAACACTAAGCTTGACCTTTTGTTTGAAAACAGGAAGGCTTGAACTGGAATTTGAAACTTGCATATTTTTGTTGACTTGGTTCTTGAAAATTTTGAAATAGCTTTAAAACATTAACCATAAATTGCTGGAAAGCTTGTTGTAGTTGATTTTCAGGTTTGTATATTTGTTTAAATGAATCGAAGATGAAAGGAAGCTTTGCTTCATTTTCTCAGCTGAGAAGGGTCAAATTGGAATGGATGGTTTGATATATACATGAAGTTTAAAGTATACAGGCTGTGCTATTTTCTGTTTGCTAGTACAACAATAGGCAGTGATTTCTTTTCCTTGTAGGGTGGCTGATATGTTTCCTTGTGTACAAAAGGTATGTTGAAGTGATCTTGTATTAAATGCTTTGTTTTGTGTTTCGGCTGAGATGGTGTTAAGAGGTACATATGGTTACTTCTTTGCCTGTACTTGTTTATGCATATTTATATTTTAATTTGTTTGTTCACACTTTATCTTTGACAAGGCTCTTATGTTGGTGGCTGAGTATTGTGCTTGAGAAGATAGGGTATTGTTTTGTATTTCTTTCTTTAGCCTTATACTTTGTTTTCATACTTAGCCCATGTCTTCATACCTTATCTTGTCTTTTGTATGTTTTGTATTATTAGATTTATCTAATTCATTTATTCTTAGATACCTGTGATTTGTCTTTATAATGCTACTTTATAATTAAATTTCCATTTAAAATTTGTTATCAGAATTTTTATTTAAGTGTTACTCAAATTTTTATTTCTAATATATATATTTATTATACTTACTTTTATACTTGTGTCAAATGTTTTATATTTAAAAATTATTTTTAAACCACTTACTTGAGATTACTCAATTTCAATATATACACATATATACAAATTTTCAAATCCTAATAACTTTATATATTTTTCGAGTTAAATCGGGGAAACTCGCTTCCATTTAGAATCAATTTTACAATTTTTTATTCAAAAATTAATTTAACTATCAAATTAAATTTATAAGAAATCCGAGGTCGTTACAATTATCTTGGGCTATGCTGAGAAGACGCTCCAGTTTATCATCCATATTGTCCAGCTTCATCAATTTTTGCTCCACATTTTGCAGTCGCTGCTCATATATCCCTTGGGCCTGTTTGAGCCGTTTGCATGGAATGGCAGCACCCTTAACTTGGCTAGGAGCTATATTGGTCCCAATACTTTGGCTCCTGCCCTTTACATCTTTACCAAACACTGATATAAAGACGGATTCATCACCACCACTCGTCGTTTCCTTTTCTTTTTCAATTTTGTCCTAAAAAGTAAATACATATATATATATATATATGAATAATGAAAATTTAATTTAGAGGCGTTATTATTTGTTTAACTTACAAAGTAGGAAGATGTCGCATCTCACGTGCTGCCATCTTTTTTCTTATGCGTTTTCTCCCATACTTGAAGACGTGATACTTCTGTTCCCGGACTACTTGAATCGACCTGCATACAATGAAACTGTTTTATAGGGTTCAGAGTGTAACTGTTAGGTCGCGCACTTCGTTAGGTCGCTCGCATTTAGGTCGCAGACCTTAGGTCGCTCGCGAGTTAGCACTTAGGTCATTTAACCTGTTTTCTCCTAGGTCGTTCGACCTGTTCGTCAGCTAGGTCGCACGGCAGTCTTTCCCTTAGGTCGTATGACCTACTTCTCCTTAGGTCGCTGGACCAGCTTGCCTTCGCTAAGTCGTACCGTGACGGGGCGCTGCCCCGCACCCCGCCATGGGCGCTGCCCCGCACCCCGCCGTGGGCGCTGCCCCCTGGACCCCCGCGACCTGACCGGGCAGGTTGAACCCCGTATTACTCTGCGTAGGCAATCTCATCTGAAAAACATTTATCAGAATTTCTACTTTGATGGTTTTGGGATTGACTTCTTTGGACTTTACTCACGTCTTCGAACGTGAATCGATTTGTTTCTACAATCGTTTTATGACTTGTCACTTTAAAGATAAATGAAGGTTTCAATACTATTTTAAATATCAAAAGTTCGTTTTCTCAAACCGATTTTCAATCTACTAGTATATACAAGCCTTTACTTCACTCGAATGAGAAATCGACTTAAACGACTTAGTAAAACGGGTGGTATGAAACGCTTGCGTTTACTTCGTCGGTTAGCTCTTGGACTTGTTCGATTGAACCCTTTTTGTGACAATTTCCTAGTGAAGATTTACAGCTTGTTCGTAAATATTTAAGTTAAGCAAGTGGTTATGGGACATGAAGCTAAACTCATATATTTACTAGCTTGGTGTGATTGACACTTCCTTATGATCATGACGATCATTTTTGTGATTTAGACTAGCGATTGAGCGATGTCTCTTTGTCTACGTGGGAGACTATACCCCGATCATGTGATGTTTCGCCATCACATTTCTAGGGTAGCACCCTACGGTCTTCGGGCCATTCCTGTGTGAAAATTTAATGGATAGCTTCCATGAGATAGCTTCTCGTCATGTGTTTACGCGTAGGTGAGTTTTCATGCTCCCATTCATGTGTTAGGCCTCCCCCCTTTTATGTGTTTTCTGGATTTCTGATGATGATTTCTGGAATTTTGTGCTTCACCAATTTTCATGATTTTCATTGATATGATATCAGTTTTTGTGCATTGGTGAATTCATGTGTTATTGACTTGTTATGAATACAAGTTTAGGGTATGATACCCTACCTTATCTTTGTGAAGATTCTTGTGATATTGATTAATCTTTTGTTGATTATCATTTACATACTTATAGTAGTATGTCATTATGGTTATTTCATGTTCATGTCATGCCTTTTACTTTATACCATATCATCTGATATTTATAGCTAGACTGATCCGTTTATTATTTTCTTATAAATAATACTCGGGTCAGACCGAGATGTTACAGGTGCTTCTGCTTGACTTCTCTTCAGGATATTTCCGACTTTTGGCTAACTACATAGATTAGTAGTTTTTGGATGTACACCTTTGAGATATAGACTCTATGTTGTGTACTTATTCTTTTGTATAGCACGTGATGCTATTCTTTTGTATTATCGTGGATCTTTCTGACCACTACTATGATGTACACTTTCATGTGTTATATATTTATTCATATCTTCTTCCGCCTTTGTGATATGGATGTCTGTGACTGATTTATGTTATGATTATTTCTATGTTTGTTTCCGAAGATTATATATAGCCACCGTGTGATAGCTTTGTGTTTGTATCGGTATGTCGGATTTCCTCCTTAAAAGATATGCATTCTATTCTATCTGACGTATCGGTGCTCGCACAAAGAAGTTACATGGATGGTCGCTCCTCCACAGCCTCATTCTCCGTGCTAATTGACAGCACTACATCGTAGTATTCTTGGTTAGCGTGGGTATAGAGGTGGGGCGTCACAAATATTCTTTTGATTTCACTTGAAATTTAACATTAGCATCAAACTGTTTCCAAAAAATTTGCCATTACAACGGCGCCATTTTGTAGCACCAGAGTAATGTCTATGCATTACCCCTCTCCTGATACTTGGCTTGCGCCATTAACAACAATTTTATCCACTTACTAAATATGGTCTCATTGCGTCAACTTATACCCTAGCAGTCACTATAAGCAACTATGTCTAACTAGCATGCAGTACAGTACATTACAATTTGTAAAACAAATCATATATAAATGTAAAAAGATCATCCCTTGCATAACCAATTGTTTCTTGGTTCTCTAACACTATACACTTAAAACATCAAATATGTATTCTGATGGTTCAGATTAGAAGGTGCATCTCTACTTTGGCAAACTGTTAAAGAGTAGTAGATATTGACTATAATCAATCCCCAAAAACTTAATGAAACATCAATCCTAAAAGCAAGGGCGGCCCAAAGAATCGGTTGACCAAGCCCAATGTGAATTTTTTTGCCCCTTACTATATAACATGTCAATTTTTTTTATTTTCTTTTTCATATATAACCATAAAATCACATATAAAACTATAACATAACAAAGTACCAACTTTTTATACAAAAGTTGCCACATTAAGTGGGCTGCAATACTTATAGTCTCAAATAGTTTACAAAACTGTGTATTTAATTTTTTAATGTATCATGTTTACAAACTAGTGTATCTAGTTAAGTGTATAGGCAAATCATATTGGGTTCTGCCTAAATGTTTGCGGGTAGACATACACACACTGCAGGAAAAATAGTACATCAATGTAAGTATCAGTTCTTAAATAATTATTAGTTTTTTAGCTTCAGCTTTCAAATTTCAATTCCTAAACGATTATTTACAGAAAACTAGTTGTTTATAACTAAATACTAATAAGTTATTAGCTTCAGGCGTTTTCAAGGTTAATGAAATCTAAAGCAGTAAAAGGGCGACTCAATTTTAGAAAATTAGACAACTCAAAACAAGAAATTCACATACTTAATTAGCAGTGGCAGTATAGAGACTGTAGCAGGACTTCAAATCAGCAGTAGAAAATTAGACAACTCAAATCAAGAAATTCGCATACTTAATTAGCAGTGGCAGTATAGAGACTGTAGCAGGACTTCAAATCAGCAGTAGAAAATATCGCGTAGGAGGCAAGCTTGAGACGACGATGGCTGATGGAATAACCGAGTATGCAGCGATGATTATTTAAAAAGCGTTGATTTTTGAAACCCTAGTTTTTTTGGGTTCGAGCATCGCCAACATGGAGATTGCTATTGAGCTGTAACTGTGAAGTAAAACAGATTTTTGGTGTTGCCCGGCTCAGTTGGTTGCCCCATCCCAAGGGCTTGGTGGGCTTGCCACTGGGCCGGCTAAAAGATTTACGACGGTTAGTAACCGTTGCTAATTAGCCACGGTTGAAAACCGTTGCTGATTGGAACGAAGCACGCCAAAAATTATGGCGCGAAAGGATGAAATTCACCGCCATCATTTGTCTCCAAAGAAGCTACGGTTAATAACCGTTCCCAATTAGCAACGAGAAAAAACCGTTGCTAACTTAACCAAGACGGTTATTAACCGTTGCTAAATGGCAACGGTTAATAACCGTTGCCAAATGTGTGGATGGTTAGTTGCAAATCTCAGTATTTGGTGTAGTGTGAGGTCACTTTCCAAACGTCTGATTATAGGCTCGACTGTGTATTTTCAAAGTTCAACTGTCACATCCGAAAAGACACTTCCGCTCCTCTTCACTGCAACTCTTCATCACCAACAGGAGCAACTATACAACGATTGTTAATAGAGGCAACTACACATAGAAACTCTTCACCACTATAAATAGCATCGGGAATTCAGGAGAAAGATTCACTTTACTCACTTACGCTCTTATCTCTTATACTCTGATTTATACCTGATCTCTAAGCAATCAACTACCTGTATTTAACTCTTCCATATATACAGAACTCCTCATTCAAATATTCTCTAGATAGATATATATTGGAAGCATCTGTACTCAATAGTCAACATCCGTGTTATAGAACACATTCTTGACAAAGAAACTCTGCTATTGTAAACCTGTTCCTCCGGGTCAAGTGAGGGTTAGTTGAAAGGAAATTCCGAAGAGGAGCTTCGGGACTGGATGTAGGATGGGAGATCCGAACCAGTATAAAATCCTGGTGTGATTATTTTCATTTACTTTGCTACTATCATTTATCAAGTTATATTATATAGTTAACTGTTTATACTTGCATATATATATATATATATATCCTATACGATCCACTCATATAGACTTTCATACTATCATATGCCACTCTAAGCGGATGGAACCCTGTTGCTAAATCCAACTGGGAAAATACCTTGGCTCCACTCAACCACAAATCGTCAATTCTAGGCAACAAATATTGATTCTTTATCGTCTTCTCATTCATCTTACGATAATCGATACAGAACCTTAACGATCCGTCTGGTTTCTCGGTAAACACTGTTGCCGCTCCCCAAGAAGAACTGCTTGGTCTGATAAAATTTCCGCCTTCCAAATCCACCAACTGAACCTTTAACTCTCTCATCTTGGTAGGTGTCATCCTGCTTGGCAGTCTACTCACTGGTTCTGCACCCGACCCCAAATCTATCCGAAACTCAATAGCTCATTTCGGTGGCAATCATACTACAAGTTCAAATACATCTGTGAATTCTCTAACCACGAAAACTCGACTCAACTCGTCTTCCTCCACAACACCCAACAAAGCATTAACCTTACAACTAGGGTTCTCTACAGAATATATAATTTGGTCACTACAATCAAGGTGTCTAAGCGATATTTTCCTATCATGGAAAAATATCATAGCATCGTATTTACTTAACCAATCCATACCCAAAATAATTCTGAACCCTATAAAATCAAACACATGTAAACTGCAAACAAATGTATGACCTAACAAATCAAACTCTAGGTAGTCACACTTCATCCCAAGTGTCGCATAACCTTCTATTGGATTTGCAATCCTTAAGGAAGTAACTAGGTATGAGGGTTCAAGGTTAAGCTTATCTACCAAACAATGAGATATAAAAGAATACAATGCATTAGTATCAAACAGAACTCTAACTGACATACCATGAATCAAAAGCGTATCTCCTTAACACAACTTTTCATTTTTCCTACGATGTTGGTCTCGAGGTAGCTGGATTCAATGAAAATACTTTGTCTTTCCCATCCTTAGCAGGCTCCTTGCATTAGTGCTTATAGTGCCCAACCTAATCGCAATTGAAACACCTCACCCCTTTCTTCGCCGCAACTTTCTTTCATGTGCATGTTCGGCACTTATGGGCATAGTGTCCTTTCTTATCGCACTGGTAACAGAACCTCTACCTTTCCCTTCTTTATGGCTCCACCCTTATAAACCCCTTTCTTGTGGGAAAACTTTCTTTTCTGACTCTGCCCTTCTTGAGCTTCCTTCACCTTATTTCCTTATAGATAAGCATGCATCTCTTCATGCCTCAAAGCCATTTCAACTACAACATCACACGGGTCTCTAATATGCAATAACATGGCCTTAGCAAGCTCAAGCTTCAACCCACAAATGAATTTCTCATTCCTCTTAATCACAGTATCAATAGTAGCACATCCATATCTCACCAACTCCTCAAACCTCGTCACATACTCCAACATCGTCATGTCTCCCTGCTTCAACTCAGCAAACTTCCTTTCCTGAGCAAAGTAGACTTAGCTATCTCAGACATAAATCTTTCTTCAAACCTTCTTCTGAACTCAAACCATGTCATGGTCTCTTCATTCACTCCAACAGTTACACTGTTCCACAAATACAGTGTTGCTCCCTATAGCTGTCTCAAGACGAGCCTTCTCTTCTGCTCATCATTGAGCCCCAAATCAACGAAAATCCTTTCGCAATGAAGTAACCAGTTCTATACTTAAATTGCATCTTCGGTACCAATGAATGACTTTCCACCCAACCAAGCATAATCTCTGCTCAGAATAGCATAATTATTCTCCACTGGAGCTTCTTGATTTCCTCCAACTACTCCAGTATCTATTCTCGCTTACATCATATTGACAAAGAACTGATACATTGCTCCATGTCTACTTGCGGGAATCCAGCACCGACATTTCCAGCTTAAGCCTGACCTTGGTTCCTTCTCCATATTCGGTCTGGCATTTCCATTAATTGTTATGGTGCTTTCCCTCCAAGGTTAGCTCTTCTTCTTCTAGCATCCATACTTGCATTCGAGCCTTCATAAGATATAGAAGAATAGCCTAAGAGAGATATGAGAATAGAGCTAAAGCGTATACTTATATATAACAAATACAAGTACGTTTCTATAGCGTTATCCCATACCTCGATCTTTTATCCGATTTCTTAGGTTTTTGTTTTCAAAAATCATGTTAGTTTAAAGTTTTTCATAAACCTATGCTCTGATACCAAGTTGTAACATCCTCTATCTTAGGGCCCAAACAGATGCTGCATTCATCTATAGTATTAACTTCCGGCGACAAAATATGGTAATGTCAATGGTATCTATAATATCAGAAGCACATGAATATAAAACAAAATCACAGATTTCAAAAACAAAATTTTTGATTATATTTCACAAAACATATGTCATATCCAATTACATAATCTCAATTGTTTCCCAGGTTCAGATCAAATATAATTATTACATAAATACACCAAGAGCAACATATGAAGATGCCCCCTTGGATGACCGGAGTACTACATAGACATAAGTCATCTTAATACATCACAGCAGAATAAAAAAAATAGCAACTCCTAAATGTAGCTAACATCAACCTCCTACTTGTCTTCGGAAGCTTTATTCATCCACCTACTAAAGCTTGAAAACCCAAACTCTCAATCTACTCAAATCAATTTTGAGCACCCAAAGTGGAAAAACATAAACTCCGAGTCAGACATAAAGCTTGGTGTGAATAATACTATTACATCTCGGTTTACTGATATTAAGTGAGACCACGCTGCTTAGTAGAATGATTTTCCTCTCACTAATATCTCTTTAAAACATATCATTTTGCAAATCAAAATCCTGCAACCAAACTGGTTAATCAAACTGATTATATCAATAATAAAAAATACCATATATGCTCAGCAACAGGTAATAAATGGACTATCTGTTCGAAGTAATGTAATTTTGTATGGCTAACTACTAACCTTTGACTGACTCGAGTCTACCAAACAAAGTAAATAAATTATCTAACAACTATTAGACATACTTCTGGACAGTCTGTCCTTAACTTACTTCTCCAAGAGTCACCTGATCCTAATTGTTTTTCGGGATCACCAATAACCTATCTTCCTTCTCTGTATATATATTCCTTTCTATATGTAACCATCTCTTAAGTCTTACCTGTGACTAAGCCTTACACTTGGAATTTTGGACTAAATTTAGCTAGGGGATAATAGCTAATGTATAAGGCACGACCCTACACCAATCCCATCTGGTAACAAATATACGAGTCATTTTACTTATGGTTAACTACCCTTTAAATTTTCCTTGAAAACCTTTTCGAAATGATTTAAAACTTTAAATCATACTTAAACAAGGAAAATATACTTATTTTCTTTATTTAAATCTCTTTTCCATGACATATGCTTTACTGAAAACATAGTTGATGAAAACATTTGAAACCTTTGTTTAAAACTTCAAACAATCTCTTTCGAAACCATTGAAAGTACCCCTTTCGATATAAGTAAACTACTTTACTTTATAACCTTAGGCCTAAAGGCCAAAACATACCTTTCGAAACCATTGACAATGGTCCTTTCAAAAAAATTGAAAAAACACGTTCTTCGAAAGCTTTATAAACCTTAGACATCCTCTTATAAATACTTTAAATATGCCTTTCGAAACCATCAGAATCCTTCCATTTAAACACTAAGGTAAACCTTTCGAAAACACTGGGGAATCACCGCTTCGAAACCTTTTATATATATATATATATATATATATATATGCACACACACCTTTTGAAAATACTAGGGAACCTCTCATTCGAAACCTTTACTTGTTACCTTTTGAAAGCATTAAAGTATTCTATTTAAAACAAACATTTCGAAAGCATTAGGTTCAAGTTAAAATATGTGGACAACCTTTTGAGACCCTTGGAAACCATTTCTTTCGAAACCTTTGGGTTTAACTTTCAAAATGTCAAAAGGGTCTTAAAAGAACTAAATCGAAAGCAACTCTTTCGAAAGCTATTTCCTAAATAAAAGAAGTGGATGGTGTCAAAACCGATCCCTTCGAAAGCATTGGAGAAGTGGCTCTAATTTTTTAAAACAAAGGGACCCTTTCGAAGGCACACTTCGAAAGGTAAAAAGGTGGCAGGTAGGGGTTTCGGCCCCTTCTAAAGCATTTACATAAAACCAAAAGTGCAACATATTTCGAAAGACCCTTTCTTTAAAACAATTTGACCAAGTCGAAAGCCATATTATTCGAAAGCAAAGCAGGCGCATTTCCTTTAGAAAGCAAAACAAGGTTTCGACCCCTTCTTTCGACTCTATAACTTTCACCAATATCTAGTCCACTACATACCAAGTATCTAGTACCATGTGTATTGGTTTCGACTAAGGTTAGAGGTGGAAGTATATGGCCAAAAGGTAGCTGCCAAAAGTGGCGAAACACCTAAGCCTTGTAAAAACTGACTGTTGACCTTAAAAAGCAATTTCTTTTCAACTAATCTGCTTATTTGTTCATCATACAATTGGTTGCTAGTTTCTTTTCTAAATCTTTTCTAAAAGTACTTTCGAATTTCATAGATTAATTATTTTGAAACATATGCAAATTGCCCCTTCTCCTTTTGTAATCATATAAAACATTTAAGTCTCATACCTTAAATGATTTTATATACTTGTTAAAACATTTAGGAAAATACTCCAAAAATTCCCATAGATCACTTTTTATATGTTTTTTAACATGTATAAATTTTCGACCCAATGCTTATATAAAATAGCCCTAATTAATTTTAAAACCAATAAACCATTTTCTTCACTAGAAAATTAATAATAAATCGAAATTAATTCAAAAAATTATGAAACTTGAAACCTATCTCTAAAATATCATTTCTGATCATATATTAAAATTGCAAGGCATTTGGATGTCATTTGATAGGTTTTTCAATTCAAAACATGCATAAATCAATATGAATAAGCATAATTCATCAACAAGCATATATATATATATAACATTCAAAATAAGGAAACATACTTACAAAAACATTCAGATCTGTTTCTAGAAACCGAAACTTCAAAAATATGAGATGTAACTATATTCACCTTTAGTTTTGTTGTTAACGAGTTGAGATTTTATCTTGGATTGAATTTGATTAAGCTTTTCCTCTTAATTCTTGCTTATCTTCCCCTTACTTCTCTTCAATGGTGGCCGACCTTTGGTTTTTTTTAGTTTTCTTGTGAATGTGAGAATGATATGGTATGAGGGTTTATGGTATAAGAATGTAGCTTATTCCTACATTGCCCTTATCTAATCTCCCTTTTCTATTTCATTTTAATCCTATTTAGTTCATTAGTTTAACTGGGCATGGCTACCACTTTATTATACAAATGTCAATCCCTTAACCATTTACATTATTTCATTTGATTTAACTAATTAAATGTCCTAAATAATGTTAATCAAAATTAGGGTCGTTACATCGAGCTCTACGGGAAGCATCTCCAGACTCCTCTGAAAGCATCTCTTTACCCTATCCGTCGCTTTCCCAATCAACTATAGAAGGCCAACTCTAAAATCTTTCTGGGTCTTGTCAATTCAAAGTTAGAGCTATATTGTTTGCTCATCTTTCTACTTAGCTATGCTCTCAATTTAAAGTTAAGAAGCAGCTGTGAGCATTTTGAGTTACATGATGATTTTAAATTATTATTTTAATTTGAATTTAGTTGTAGAAGATAAATAAGAATGGAAGTAATATTTGACTTATGTAGCAGGAAGAAGGACATGTTTGTAATTTAGGAAGGGTGAGAAAAGTAAATAATGGGGTGTGATCATTTTGGAAGAAAAAATAAGGTATGGAAAAAAATACCGAGGTGCTAATAGATTTAGCCTTAAAACAAATCGATATTTAGAGCTAAAACGATGGTTAAAATTAAAAACCCTTATTAATTAAGTACATAATAAATTAATCCTTATTAACTAATAATTTAAGTTTTCACTAAGATTAATTAAAATCTTAATTATATTTAACCTAATCACTAATTAATTAAAAATTAAACCACTTTTTAAATAAATAATTAAATAATAATTAATCCCTAATTAATAATTAAATAATAATTAACTTTAATTAATTAACTAATTCTAATTAAATTATTTGATTAACACTTAAGTACTAAATACCTTTATTAATTAATGATTAAATACTAATTACCTTAATTAATTAATAAAAATCATTAAATAAATATTATTATTCATTAAATATGTTTTGAAAACAATTTCCAAAATATACTTAAGTTAAAACACTTTAAATTTGCAAAAGAGGTCGTTTTTGCGAACAACATCCACAGTGACTATCACTATATGACTTGCAATTTTGAAATTTTGAAATTTTGAAATTTTGTTTTCTAAGTCTTTCTTTACAATTTTAACTCTTGGAAAACTTTACTACTTTGTAAAACAT
The DNA here is from genome assembly GCA_030737815.1 of Allium fistulosum. Taxonomy (NCBI): domain Eukaryota; kingdom Viridiplantae; phylum Streptophyta; class Magnoliopsida; order Asparagales; family Amaryllidaceae; genus Allium; species Allium fistulosum. The sequence continues at coordinate 700,806,908 of CM060904.1, forward strand.
AAAGTATGTGCTTGAACTAAACAAGTTTAAACTTGAAAACATTTTAAAATTTAATACCAAAGATCATAGATTTTACACAAGGGATTCTATGTCGTTTAAACTAGTAAAAGTGCTAACTTTCGTAGCATACCATCATGTATTTATGACCACAACATACATAATCACATCACAACCACATCACCAACATATATACGCATGCCATAACCAACGTATATAAGAAAAGATTACAAATTGTAACTAAATTGACTTTTCACTTTCAAATTAAATCTATACATCATGACATCCAAGCACTTGTGCATACATACAAATCAATATTTGTTTCACCCAACAAGCATCACATTTAATAACCAAGAGAAAAGTATAAGTTTTAAAAACTTAGTTAGAGGCGAGAACTTCACTAACCAAAAGTTGACTAAATCAAGGAAACTTTTTCTAAACTTGAATACGACCTAAGTCTTTCTTTGCCTTAGGAAAGATGAAGTTTTTTTGGGCCTTAGTTAGCAAAAGGTTTTGTCCTAGATGGGAAGGAATGCACGACCGAGATGGTGGAGGTGTATGGGGACTTGATTTGGCAAGGAGGAGTGTTAGAAAAGAAAATATAGGCTTTGAACAAGGATTTAAAAGCTTTTAAAAGTGATAAAAGCTAGGTTTTTAAACATTAGAATTTTTTTGAAACCATTAAAGAGTTCGTGAATTTTGGAAACAAGAATGTAAGTTTTTGAAATGGAGAATGAATGATAAAATGAGAAGGAGGAATTTTGAAAAGTGTTTTTATGTCAAATGATATAATTAAATTACTAAATTAGCCTTAAGTACAAAACCTCCACTCTAAACTTGCCACCTCACCACCCTTGTCTCCGCCACCTTGCTCACGTTTTGAGCATGTTCCCTCCTCTTGTTTGAGCCAACATGCATTTATAATTCATGTACTTTGTGTTTTTAGGACAATGACGCATTATGACAACTTTTCCATTTGTTTTAAAACTCTTTTAACCTATTTTATAAAAAGCCATATCAAAATATTATTAAATTAAATATATATTTATATTTCTAGAAAGTATTCTAACTTATATATAAATATGTGTATATGTTAAGTTAAATGTGCACAACGTTTTCGGACAACTTTTAAACACCGAAAAGTTGAAAATTCGGAAAACGATTTTCGATCACATTTTCTATTTTTCTTCGAACTATTTATTTTTGTAAACCAATTTTGAAAACCATTTCAGCATCACTAGTTATGAATAAAAAGAGTTTTATTTTAGCTATAAAATCCATAAATTAATTATTTAGAATTATACTAAAATATCTAGATTTAAAGTGATTAAATACTGGGTCGTTACACTCTCTTCCCTTAAAAGAATTTCCTTCCAAAATTAGCAAATAAGAACATAACTCAAGATGACACAAAATGCCATATATTAGTAATCATAATGATGTAATCACACAAAAGGATACAAGCAAAGTGATCATATCACTAGTCATGGATACACTACCATACAATACACACAATCTACTTATCTAACAACGACTTGGGGGCAAGTCCCTCTTATACTATCCTCAGACACCACATGTCCGTGGAGTCTTACTTTAGATTGTGGCACTTATAAAATTTAGCCTTCAATTCATGCCTCTTCAATGTTTCAAATACGGTCTCTAAGCGGCGCTTGTGTTCCTCCTCGGTCTTAGAACAAATAAGAATACCATCCATTGAGACCAACACAAATTATTTTGTATATGTCTAAAAACTCGATCCATGATTACTACCAAATGAGCGGGTGCATTGGTTAAACCATCAGGCACAACCAACCACTCAAAGAAATTATCTGGTCCTCTAAAAGCTGTTAAGGGTATAGTATTTGTAACAACCCGATTTTGTGATAAACAATAAATAGATATTTATTTAATTGAAAACGAACCTTTTGGAATTCAATTAAATAATTTGAGTATATTTAAGAACATCGGAACTTTAAAATGAGAAAATTTAGTGATGATTTTGTAAATGATAAGGAATATTTTATACCATAATTGTTTAATAATTTATGTAATTATTTTGAAATTATTTAGTAAAATAATTAAATAAAATGGTCAATTAAACTAATAAAATATTTTTGGAATGTAGGGCTTATATTGACTTATTTATAAAACAAAGTTAAAGAAAAGGTGTGACGCCCCACCTCTATACCCACGCTAACCAAGAACACTACGATGTAGTGCTGTCAATTAGCGCGGAGAATAAGGCTGTGGAGGAGCGACCATCCATGTAACTTCTTTGTGCGAGCACCGATACGTCAGATAGAATAGAATGCATATCTTTTAAGGAGGAAATCCGACATACCGATACAAACACAAAACTATCACACGGTGGCTATATATAATCCTCGGAAACAAACATAGAAATAATCATAACATAAATCAGTCACAGACATCCATATCACAAAGGCGGAAGAAGATATGAATAAATATATAACACATGAAAGTGTACATCAGAGTAGTGGTCAGAAAGATCCACGATAATACAAAAGAATAGCATCACGTGCTATACAAAAGAATAAGTACACAACATAGAGTCTATATCTCAAAGGTGTACATCCAAAAACTACTAATCTATGTAGTTAGCCAAAAGTCAGAAATATCCTGAAGAGAAGTCAAGCAGAAGCACCTGTAACATCTCGGTCTGACCCGAGTATTATTTATAAGAAAATAATAAACGGATCAGTCTAACTATAAATATCAGATGATATGGTATAAAGTAAATGGCATGACATGAACATGAAATAACTATTACGACATACTACTATAAGTATGTAAATGATAATCAACGAAAGATTAATCAATATCACAAGAATCTTCTCAAAGATAAGGTAGGGTATCATACCCTAAACTTGTATTCATAACAAGTCAATAACACATGAATTCACCAATGCACAAATAACTGATATCATATCAATGAAAATCATGAAAAATTGGTGAAGCACAAAATTCCAGAAATCATCATCAGAAATCCAGAAAACACATAAAAGGGGGGGAGGCCTAACACATGAATGGGAGCATGAAAACTCACCTACGCGTAAACACATGACGAGAAGCTATCTCATGGAAGCTATCCATTAAATTTTCACACAGGAATGGCCCGAAGACCGTAGGGTGCTACCCTAGAAATGTGATGGCAAAACATCACATGATCGGGGTATAGTCTCCCACGTAGACAAAGAGACATCGCTCAATCGCTAGTCTAAATCACAAAAATGATCGTCATGATCATAAGGAAGTGTCAATCACACCAAGCTAGTAAATATATGAGTTTAGCTTCATGTCCCATAACCACTTGCTTAACTTAAATATTTACGAACAAGCTGTAAATCTTCACTAGGAAATTGTCACAAAAAGGGTTCAATCGAACAAGTCCAAGAGCTAACCGACGAAGTGAACGCAAGCGTTTCATACCACCCGTTTTACTAAGTCGTTTAAGTCGATTTCTCATTCGAGTGAAGTAAAGGCTTGTATATACTAGTAGATTGAAAATCGGTTTGAGAAAACGAACTTTTGATATTTAAAATAGTGTTGAAATCGCTTTGATGAAAGAGTTTTGATATTTACTATTAGTATTGAAACCTTCATATATCTTTAAAGTGACAAGTCATAAAACGATTGTAGAAACAAATCAATTCACGTTCGAAGACGTGAGTAAAGTCCAAAGAAGTCAATCCCAAAACCATCAAAGAAGAAATTCTGATAAATGTTTTTCAGAAGAGATTGCCTACGCAGAGTGGTCCAGCGACCTAAGGAAAAATAGGTCATACGACCTAAGGAAATCGCGAACTAAAAAGACCAAGTGTAAGGTCGGCGACGACCTACGACTTACAGAGTCCTGCGACCTAAGTGGGATGCGACTTAGTGGGGCATAGGTCGGAGACGACCTACGACTTAAGGTCAAGCGACCTAAGGTAAATGGTCCAACGACCTAACTCGAACGACCTAGAGGGTCGAACGACTTAACTGGAGGATAAGTCGGAGACGACCTACGAGATATACTGGCCGACCTAACTCGAGCGACTTAAAGACTTAGCAGGGTCGAGCGACTTACGAGCTACGACCTAAGGTGACGAGGGCGTTAGGTCGGAGACGACCTAACACTTGACTCGCGAACGACTTATGGAAAAGAAGCTTAGGTCGGAGACGACCTACGAGATAAGCCAGTGCGAGCGACCTAAAGTTTGCCTAGGGATTATAGGTCGGCAACGACCTAACGTTTTGCCTTGAGATTATAGATCGGCAACGACCTAACGTTTTGCCTGGGGATTTTAGGTCGGCAACGACCTAAGACTTAACAAAATTCGAGCGACTTAGTGGTTTGCCTTGGAATTTTAGGTCGGCAACGACCTAAGACTTAAAGCTGTTTCGACCTACGACTTATTTCCCTGCGACCTAAGCCAGAACGACCTAAGCACGCAAGCGACCTAAGTCCTAACTCGTGAACGACCTAAGAAAGTGGAGACTTTTCAACACGCGAGCTAGCAGCCTGGACGACCTAAGGAGGGCAGAACGACCTAGGGCCAGAATTTGCAAACAACACTGAAACTTGAGTTTCTCACCAATTCAATCCAAACCAGTTGCAAACATTCATGCTAAAGTGATAGGAAGTCCTTTCCAACAACCCAATGACAGTCATAGGCGAGATGTGAGATTAAAAATCTCACCTTTTCCACGAAATTGATGTTGGAGAGCTTAAGAGCAAAGCAAGAATCAACCCCTAGCTTGAATCTATGTTCTTCACCTTGAATTCGGAGTTTGATGCTGAATTTACTAAGGATCTCGAGCTTGGAATTTTAATTTCTCTTTCCCTCCACCATTTTTGAAGAAGCTTGAAGTATTTGATGAAGTGATGAAGAGAAGAGGGGGTTGGGCTGAGTTAAGAAGGTGCAGTCCCAACCAAAGTCACAAGTGGGAAAAGTGACGAAAATTTCACTATCTCCAAACATATCGAAGTTTACACTCAAAAAGATCGCAAACGTCATTTTGAACTCAATGGGGGTGGTCTCGAGTCCTAATTTGACCGTATGCAAAAAGTAGCTTTTCGGACTAACATCCGACTAACGATAAAATATTTAAATATAAAATTGATAGATATGCGGGTTGTTACAAAAGGATAACAAATACGCTAAGGCCCAACATTTCAAACTCCATTAGCTTTTGCCCTAAAAGTAAATATCCTATCCCTCTCATTTCTAGAGAATTCGATCTCCGCACTTCTCTTCAATCTTTATAATGTTTCGTCAACGATATCAGTTAACCGCTTAGAAAATTGATCGCAACCCCTAAACCCTACTTCCTTTTTGTGATTCAAATATACATTTATATTTTTAAATTCTCAAATCTAAGTAAACGTTTCTCTACCTCAAAATAAACTCACGCTAGAAAGAAAAGTTGCATTTCGTCGAAGTTAGAGCTATATTGTTCGCTCATCTTTCTACTTAGCTATGATATCAATTTAAAATCAAGAAGCAGATGTGATCATTTTGAGTTACATGATGATTTTAAATTATTATTTTAATTTAAATTTAGCTGTAGAAGATATATACACATGCAGGGCATCATCATCACAACAATTACTCAAGCAACAATCATTAATCTACTTAAGTTTTAAATTAAATGTTTACTCACCTGAAAACAAAGTTTGATCAGAGAGCAGCCTTTGTTTTAAAACACTGTCAACTTGATCTTTTTGATCCTCTAGGTTGATTAGTTGAGTTGTAAATTAAGCTTCAGAGGTAAGATTATATTTTCTTTTCTGGTATGCTAAGTTTTAAATGAACGAAAATGGAACAAGAAAGATATATAGAAAAGTTTGTACATGGTTAGTATTTACTGGTACACAATTTGGTCAGAGATTTTTTTCTTGCTTGTGGAGGCTGAGCTGATAGCATTTAATGCTTGTTTGGTTTTATTTTTTTCATACTTATCCACTGATTTTGTATGTACACATATATTATTTTATTGCCTTACAAACACATGTATTTCTATAGACTATATATTTCTAGAATTATCTTAAGTGTTCACTTTAAACTTGTTATACTTATATTTAGTATTGACTAGATTGATTTTATTTCAAGCATTATTATATATATTACATTCATATATATATTTGTAGATCAAAATTTAATAAGGTAGAATTTTACTTTAATTTTAGTTTAATGTGAATAAGGTAGATTTTCTTTTAAATATTTTTGAGAGATTTTATTTTAAATTTTTAAATCATAGTTTTTTTCCAAAATAAACACATATATATAAATAAATGGTACATGTTCCAAAAGTCTTATTTGTTTTTAAAATGATAAGTTGTATTTTAATAAATCAGATTGAATGCTTATTAAAATAATATTGCTAAAATCCCGGGTCGTCACATATATATTATTTATTTTCTATAAGATTTATCATCTCCAGAGATTTTTACAATTCAATATTTATTATAGTTTTAAATCAATATATATATATATATATCTCGATATTCTAATTATCAGAAATTTATTCGTTTGACTAATTAATATTAATATTTCAATAATAAAATCAGTTAATTTCCCGACTAATAGACGTCCAAAAATCCAGGTAGTCACACTCCTCCCCCCTTTAGAGCTTTTCGTCCTCGAAAAGGAAGAAAGAATTTTTAAATTATACTGAGAATTATTAGTTAAATTATCCTTTTAACATTCTTAACTCTCTACTCTTTTTATTTAAAAATTTCAAAATTTTAAACACTTATAAATAACATAATATAACCATAATAGCTTTTATATAAAAATACTTTTTATAACTCGATGTTTCAACAAATCCATCCTTGTTCTCACAGAAATTCGATCATACGTTGATCCGGCGTAGGACTGAAAATCTATAAGTACTTGGTAAACTCGTTTCCAATACCCAGTGAAAATACTTTGGAAAATAATTTTATTGAAAATATAGAAAACAATTTCGAAAATAGAGAAAATATCTTTGGTGAGAATGCTCTGGAAATCATCACCCCCATCCATGGTCCCAGTTACATCCTGGGTTACGTTGCCATCACAGCAAAAGTCCATGTAACTGTAGGCACTCCGCGCCCCTCGATTTTCGCTGTCAAAAATGGAACTTCTCCACTCCCACATAGGTCGCAGTCTACCGATGTAAAATCAAATGCAGACTGTTGGCTCTCAGCAGCACACACGACTTTCACTGTGTTACCATAGGTCGCAGTCTACCGATATAAAATCAAACGTAGACTGTTGGCTCTCAGCAGCACACACGACTTTCGCTATGGTCTGTAGTAGATCGCAGTGACATCGAGTTAAACTGTCGTCACAACATAACCCAAATGCCTCTGTAGGCATCAGCGCCCTCAATTTTCGCTACACACTATACATGACCCTCAGGAACTAGTTTTGTCCGGACTCCTCACAGGATCAACTTTAGAACCTCCCCTTAGAGGCTCAAGGCAGTACCACCCTGTGGCACTCCTGAGAAGTTCATTCAAGGGAGCGCCTTTTTCCCAGAGCTACTTCAAATCGCTTTATACTATACACATATAGTATTTTCCAAATCATACACCTAGTATGATTTCCATATAAATCTCCTTTCTCAAAATCGATTATCCCAAAATTGATAATTCACAAACTAGACTTTCCAAATTCCAAATTTTGATTTTCCTCAAAAATCAAAAGCCTTTCCAAATCCATAGGTTCCAAAAACCTTTTCTCAAAATCATTCTCATAAGATCCTTTACATATATATACATATAGATATATATATATATATAACTTTAAAAATCTTTGGATCACTTCAAACTTGTATAAATTCCCTTTCTATACTTCAAATATTTTCAAAAACCCTTTTCTTCTGGCAAAAGATTCAACAAGGGGAGTTTTATCATATATATAACAAAGACACGTAACTTTGTTTATTCCAAATCAAATATTCAAATTTGATTACTCTATAAAGTCACTTACCAAATTACTTACTTCCATAAAGCAAATTTTTTACCATAGAAATATCCAATTTCCACTTTACTTCATCATATATTTCACAAAATATACTTTCAATTTCAAAAATCATTTACTGTTCTTATCCATAAATTTTCAATATCAATTTTATTCAAACCCGTACGATGCACACAAATCATCCGTACGCTATATCAATCTGATCGCTCACTCGATCACACAATTTCACTTTTGAACTAATATTGTCCACCCGACTTCCTAGTGTGGACTCAGATCTGGTTTCTTGATCAGAAACCATCATTCTCCTTGCATAGACACAACTATGATAGAGAATATTCAGAACCAATCAAAAATCCATATCCAGGTTTGCCGTCAAAAATCGAGCGAAAAATCCCAACTCGGATTGATAATACTATCTCGAAATTCTGTGCTCGAATCTGGATCAAATCAATATACGTACATCCTATGTATTTATCTTCATTGATTATCAGTTAAATCAATTTCCTTTCTATTCATTCTCACTTGATTTTTATTCACTTATTCACATTTGCCTTAATTCCCATTTGGATTATCACTTCAATTTTTATCTCAGTTTGGTATTTAATCAATAACAATTTAAACTTCAACCAGTTTATATTTAGAAAATAGCTTGAATTTTTTTTAAAAATAGATAAGTAGTTGAAAAATAATTATTAGCTGTAAAATAGTTATGTAATTATAAATAGTTGAAAAATAGTAATTATTTATAAAACAATTGAAAAACAGTAATTAGTTTATAAAACAGTTGTAAAATTGTTAAATAGTTCCAAAAGTAATTGTAAAACAAGCTTAAGATAGTTTTAGGTTTAAAAAGAAAAGTTGTATAGTAAATAGTTTGGAAAAAATAGATTTAAAATAGTTTATATCAAAATGATTTATTTTAAAAAATAGTCCAGAGCCAAACTGTTTAATTCCCCATCAATTTACTTTAAGTTTCCACTTCCATTTAAATTTGACTCAATTCTAATTTGAATAACTTCAATTTCCCTTGAACTTGATTTATCCCCAATTCAAGTTGAATTAACCTCAATTTCTTTCCAAATTCAAACCAAATTCCATTTGATTTTAAACATATTCACTTTAATTACAATTTCAAATTATTCAAACTAATTTCAAAATGAATCCACTCCAATTTCAAATCATTTCAATTTCTATATGAATTAATCCCAATTCCCATTTGAATTTGAACTCATTCAACCTTCAATTTTATTTCAAATTAATCCAATTCAAATTTCCCACTTGAATTTTATATTTACCCATCTTCAATTCTAGTTAATTCAAACTAAATTCAATTTGAACTAATGAAATCTAAATCTCAACCTCAAACCATCTCGAATTATATAAATTCGAGTTAAATTTCCTAATGTTGATTTAAACCCTTAAATCAAATTAACCTTTATTTTTAAATTAATAATCCCAATCTTTAAAGAATTTAATTCTGAGTCCAATTCTCAAAATTCCATTTTAAATTATCTTTACTTAACTTATTTCAAAGTTCAAATAAGAGTTCAAAACAATTTTATCTTAAAAATTTAATTTATTACCCAATTTTATCTTCCATTTCTGAAACCAGTTCTTAAACAAATTTTAATTTACAAATTCAATTATTCAAATTTTCAGTTCAAAGTACTTCCATATCCATAATTTCAAATTAAAGTTTAATTTTCCTTTTTTTACAATAATGGATATATTACTACATTTCATTTCTTCATTTATTTAAACAAATCCAATTCTCAATTTAAAGGTTATTAATAACAATAGGATAACATCATCCAATTTATTCTAAAACATCCATCCATTTCCAATTTCCAGATCTCAAACCCATTTTGAGATCACAAAAACTCCCCAAGTTAAATCCCAATTTTATTTTGCAATTTCCAATTCAGGTTGCTTGTTAACTTATTTAACTTTCCCAAAGTTAAATTCAATTTACTTAATCCAGCCAACCTTACCCAATTTGGATTCCCATTACAAATTTTAAACTTCACATTAATAATCTTATAAGTTCAAAAACTTATCACCTTGGATATCACATGTCACGACCCAACTTTCTACCACCAGAAAGTTGTATCATGATAAAGAAAGAAAGGGATAGGAAAGAGAAAAAGATAAAGAAGAAAGAAGAAACAACATCAGAATCTCAACAGCGGAACGAATAAAATATAATATATCACATCAGATAATACATAGTATCATATACATCAGAGTTACACAGATAATACAACACATACTAGATAGTTATAAACACCTGTCTAGTTAATACAACTCGATACAACTCAAATACAACACAGAGAAACTACACAGAGATACCAACACAGCGGATCACTATATATCTATAACGCTGAAGCCTCCTGCTCCATTGCTCCTCCACAATTCGTCAAAGCTAACCTGAATCCCTTGGCTACTCGTAAAAATTTGAGTACCTGAGAGTTTAAGAAAAACAGAAATAAACTCCGGGTCAGACATGGGTCTGGTATGAGTAACAGGTTAAAGTTGCTTAACTTTGAAAAACCTTTGAAAAGAAAAGGTATCACGTAAGACTTCCCACACATAAACATGGAAAAGTTTTTACCTTACGCTAACCAAACATTTGATAGGAAATCCAGTGATATTATAATAGTGTCTAGGGTTTTCAAGTAAAATACAGAAATAGCTGGAATGCTTACATCTCACATTCCAACATAGTTGGGCACAACTAATACGTACGGCGCTTATTGGAGATTGGATTCCATACAATGGCAGGGCTACTGGGGTACCGCCCGTCACAGTACGTGGCCTAGATCAGCGTACCGAGGACCCACCCTAAGTCCCCTGCAACACAAGGTCGGAACCATCCCTTACTGGATAATTCCTGCACAAGACACCCCAGCAGTTGTTGCAATCAACTGCCCACACAACCGAAATAAAAAGGGACATCTAGACAGGGGAAATCTTGTCCTACTTGGGGGCTACCCACTAACCTTGCTGCACCTCCCCTATTTTAGCCATTCCCGGTTGATGAGGCTTGAGGCTACGATTACCTTTAGAGAACACATCTCTTAGAATGCTCATCGTCCACCTGACGATGTTCTGAAAGCATTCAATCCATACAAGTTCGTTCCGGGTTCGAACGAAACCGAAGGCATTATCTCGTTACACTCATTTTGGAATCACCCTCAGAGTTAACGACAATAACACTTGCACTCTGAATCTTCATCTTCACTTGAGATTCACGACCTATCGTTAATTTGGATCGATGTGGTTTTCGGACTTCCAAATCTGGAAACCCGATCCCGGTCTCATCGAAATCCAAATCGCCATCTTTTAGGTCCAAGTTGTTTTAGAGTTTAAAACAATTTAATTCAATTATCTATATACACACAGATAGATAAATCACAATATAACAGATAATCACATTATCATCATAAACAGATAATCCATATTATCAACTCAAACAGATAATCAATATTATCATACTTAAAACAAGCATCCATATCACATAGATATTATTCATCTCATATCTGAGATCACAATCAATCAATGGGATATCAATATCATTCATTCATAAGCAATTATTTATCATTCACAAACTATAATTAATTTAAAATGAATTAAATTAATTACTTCTATCTCTAATTAATTTAAAGTAAATTAAATTAATTACTACATCTATAAATCCTGCTTATACAACCATTAATTAAATAAAGATCAATTTAATTAATTATTCTCTAAATATTCATCTTGATTAAACACCTTTGATTAATCATTCTCTAAATACAATAAGTAATCCAGTCTTAAATTAATTTCACAAATTAATTATTCTAAATCATTCATAGTAATTAACATTTAATTACTTCATTTATTAATTAAATATAATTAATTACATTTATCCTTAATTAATCACATTAATTAATCACCTCATTATTAATTATTCCTTAATTAAACAATTCATAATTACATTCATTAATTATATTAATTAATGATCTCTAATTTATATTTAAATTAAACCACTTCATTTAAGCTAATTACATTAAGAAACTTAGTCTTTAATTAAACAAAGTTATTAATCCCCCTTGGTTAATAACAAACCAGTAATTAACTATTCTTAATTACTCATTAAATAAATTAATTATTCCATAATTAATTATCTCCATTAATTAATCCCTTGATTATTTACAAAAGTAATTACCCAAATTGCTTACTTACAAATCATCTTATATTAATTACATTAAGTAATTACCATCTAATTACTTTCTTAAGTAATTATGCTCCATTAATTACACCAAGTAATTTCACTTATCAAATCACCAAATGATTTCTCAAAATTAATTAAACTAAATTAATTAACCTCAATTAATCATATTATCAAAATTAATTACAATAAGTAATTAATCTCTTAATTACTTTTATCAAGTAATTACATTTAACAATTTACAATAGATTATCTAAATTAATTAAAAACAATTAATTATTAAAATTAACCATATTAATTAATTATCTAATCCTTAGTTAATTTCCTTCATTAACTAATAACATTTCTTTAATTCCTTCCTTAATTAATCTCTAATCATAAATTAATCTAAATTATTAATTTATAAATTAATTACATAAGTCATTTCTTAATTATCTTATTAATTAATTCACTTCAATATCTTAATTATCTCTAAGATAAATTATTCCTTTAAAATGATTTAATTATCATTAAAGTGTAAAACATTACACCTTTGAATTTAAATTTAATTTACATTTTGAATTTAAGATTCAAAATGAATATTCTTTTAAACATTAACCAAATTTAAATATCAACTTATAAACCTATATAAGGAAAGTTCTAACTAAATTACTTAAAAAGCTATTTGATTTAAACTTGTTTAAAACATTCAGATTTAAAAACTGATTTAAACCACAGATTTGAATTCAAGAAACTTGAATCCATATCTAAACATTTGATTTAAACTTGGCTTTAAACTTTGATTTAAAACTTTGATTTAAACTTGCTTTTAAAACCTGATTTTAAATTCTTGATTTAAAATCCAAATTCATTTTAAATCCTTAAGATTCAAAAGTTCCATTTGAATCTATACTTTAAATTTTGAATTTAAACCATAGTTTAAATCTTGTTTTCAAATTTTAAATTAAGTAAAAAAAAACTGAAAACCTGTCAGGTTTTTAAAACCTGGAAACCACATATAAATATTTTAAAACTTTTATTTCATTTGAGATTAGAATTCAAAAATAAATCTGAATCCAGACTTCAAACTGGTTTAAACTTTGTTTAAATCTAGAATACAAATTTAAAGTTCAATTAAATTTGTTTTAAAATCAAAACACTGTCAGGTTTTCTAAAACCTGTAATTAAGGATTTACTCGAGCCAACAAAGATGACTTCGAGTCCAACACCCTAGTGCTTCGAGTAACATACTCGAATAACTCGAGACTACCCTGAGAAAACAAAACCCAAACCAAGAACATGCACCGTGCACATACACGATGCCGCCGACCATCTCCGGTCATCACTAGAACGTCGAACACGTCGACGATCGTTTCCGAACCATCCCACGATCATCAGAAATCCCATCCACCTCACAAATTCGAATTCGAGTTTAAACTCGAAACCTGGAACTCGAATTGCCTCAACTCCAAAACCTGGAAACTCACGTCGTACTCCAAATTCCGACCACCAGATAGCCAGCACCTCCGGCCATAGCTTTCTTAATGTTCAAACTTCCATCCCCCACAATTCCATAAAACTCGATCAACCAGAGAGGTTGCACTGATCCAAAACTCCAGAGCACCCAAAACTAGGGTTACTGACAAACTCGATCAACCCCCATCGCCACGTTGATCTGCTCCACTATCAAGCATTCTTCCCATCAACTACAAACACTCCTTCATCAATATCCAAAATTCCGACCCCTCCAGATACAATGATCATCAGAGAATCCCAGTTTCCTAATTTCAATTCTAACAAGAACTGCACCTAACCCCTGTAACTAAAAATCTTGATTTTAGTTTCAAAATCCATATTTTTGCATGATGTTTCAAATCCTAACTCTGGAATAATAAATTAGGATATTTGAATTTCCTCTTGTTTTAGACTTGATAAGTTAAATTTGATTCCAGAGTCATATTAATATTATTTTGACTTGAATCAAACCCCAAACTAAATTTTGTGGTTAAACAAACAATTTCCATTTGAATCTTGAGTTTAAACAGAGATTAAATTAAAAGATTTTGATTTTTTTTCAAAACAAGACCTGGAAGCTAAATACAGAGAGTACTCTGATAATACACATGCATTACATATCATACATTCATATGCACTCAACAGAATTGAATTTATATATACACATTTCATACTTATTCAAAGATGAATATGCAACATATATATACACTTAACCATTTAAAAGTGAGGTTACTCACCTGTTTTGGAAATGAACAGAGCATTTTTGAAATGGCTTTTGAAAACTTGAATTACTGGAATATGCCTTTTGTTTTTAACACTTGAGTTGCTGAAGCTTGTTGAAGAAAATGTTTTTTTCCTTAAGCTTGTTTTAGGTAGAAGAAGATGCAGGCTTTTGAATAGATTGAAGAAAATAAAGACTACAGGTTTTAGTTTGCAAAATGCATAGGTTTTGATTTTTTTTCTCTAGTTTACATTTGTTTATGAACGGAAGAGGAAAGAAACTGATATATATGAACAAGTGCAGAGGCTTGTATTTCACTGGTACACTATCTTTTTTTTTTAAATAGGTCAGAGATTTTTTTATAAATGGAGGCTGAAATGAGATGTCTTGAGTACTAGAGATAATGGCATTAAATGCCTTGGTACCTTACCCATTGCATACTTATCTTTTTTTCCATTTCGTATGTACTATTATGATATTACTTTCCTGCCTACATATTTTATTTTACTATAGTGTATACAATACTTTACTTGCCTGCAAATATATGTTCCTAAAGACTATAAGATTCTAGACTTGTCCTATTTCTTTGTATATGTGTTCATAGATATTTTCTTTTCTTGTCTAGCATACTTATGCTTTACTTTGTTTAGAGATATTATAGGTGCAAATATACTTTGTCTTATAAATATAAAGTTGTTATAGTTATTTGTTATAAAATTTAACCTAAGTATTTGATTCTATTTCTAACATGAGTGTGTTTATTTTTATTTTAAAGCTTTAACTATCAAATATTTAATTACCTATTATTATTTCCTTTTATACTTATATTAAATATTTATAAGGTATATTTTATTATATATTTTTATGAAAGACTTCTTTTTAAATTTACAAATCATAGTTTCCCCCAATATATATATATATATATATAACAATTCTATTCATATTAAAATCTATTTGTAAAAATATTACATTATTAATATTGTTTAAAAATAACTCATTATTAAATTAACGTAATTTTATAAAAGAAATTATCACTTTATTACTTATTTTTATCAAGCTATATTTAAAAGAACAAAACAACCCTTTTTGTTTAATTTAAATTTAAGCTAAAATCATTTAAACAATTTTAACTTTAATCTTGAGTATATTTTAAAGCTAATGGTTATTTATTTAATATTAAATTAAATCAAATCAAATTGTAATTACCAAAATTATTAAAATAAGAAAACATGCCTTTATTTATTAAATTTAAAACAAAGCTTGTCTATTTACAATGTATACAAATATATATATACATTATAAATAGAAAACAATTTATTAGCTTTTAAAAGATAAATTATAAGTTAAATATTTATCTAAAAGAAGATTATTAAATCAATTCAAATCTTATTAATAATTATTATCATATCAATTTAATTTTTACAAAGATTATTAAATTGATATTGCTTAAAATTTTCGGGATATCACATCACTTCTCATTTCAAATTTAAAACTCAACATTTAGAGTTTATTTCAAACCATTTTTGATATTATCTATATTCCTCATATATACATATTATTTTCTTTACACACTAAGTTATCCTTAAATTTTAGACCACCTTTAGTTTTTAATTCAAAACAAATTTCTTTAAATTTTCAAACAACTCTTGTTTGAAACATGACTCTTCATTCAAATAACATTATTTATTATTTCTTTATCACTTTGAAACAATTTTCAAATTTCTGGACCTAGATTTAAAACTTCACAATTCAGATCATCTTCAATTAAAATTTATAAGTCATACTTCCCTAAGTGTTTTACTTCCCTAAAAAATTTCATTTTGCTTACACAACAATCATTTATGATAATAACCAAGGTTACTACAACTGAAAACCATTCATTATCATCTTATTCTAAAACTCTTTCCCAAATTCAAGATTTTAATTTTTAAATTGAATCTATTTCAAACTTAACTTTATTCAATTTCAGTTTGGTTGTATTTCTATTACCACTTAATTCTTATTATTTTATTTAATTCCAATGATTCAACAACCAATTACCTTAATATTTATAATAATTAGAAAAATTATTTCCTTATATATCAAAAATATAAACTTATATAAGAATCAATCATTTTTAAAACCTTTATATAAGAAAATAACAAGTACGCTCTCATATATATATATATATTCACTCAACTCATTTTAGGGTACCATTGACCATAACCTTAATGAGTAAACCCACCAGAGCCAAGGTTCTCGCTTAACCTTCGCTCTGGTACCAAATGTAACGACCCAGAATTTTCGATCCCGAAAAATCCAGATAGTTAGGAAAAGAAGAAAGAGATAGAAGAAGAAGAAACAGAAACACTACACAGATTCTCACATTCACAGCGGATCAAAATATAATATCAAATAATAATAGTTTACAAAAGAATACTATATCAGTTGATTACATTTTTATACACCAGAGTTACACATATACTCAAACACTGGACATATACAAATCAACATGTCTCAGATAAACAGAAATATATCACAGCGGAAACACTCCATACGTTCCTGCCATCCAGCTCGTCTCTTGAGCTCCAGAACGTCCTTACCTAAAAATCTGTAATACTCAGTCTGACCCGAGCATTACATCAAAGTAACACCCGGGTCAGGCTGGAAACCAGCGTGAGTAAACCCATATATCTTGAAATATTAAGGTTATAAAACATCTTTGAAATCACGGGGTAACTCGTACCTCACTACGAGTTCTTATCATACTATAGCCAACACTTATTTCACAAATAATATCTAAGTACCTTTACTTAGTTTCAAGGGTCCAGATTACTCAATTTATTCCATTCCAGCCTATTTGATTACACATATCGAATCTATACAGAATTTTTTTTTGTAGGTTTCAAATCGAAGTGGTTTCGGGTATTTACTGATACCCGACCCCGGTCTCTCCGAATTCAATGTCATCTTTAATTCAAGTTGTTAAGTTTTAAAACAATACAATTCATATCCAAGATATCATACCATATAACAATTCAACTCAGATAGGTAACCTATATTATCACAGTTCAACCCATTCATATCACAGCACATCTAAATCACCCATTAGAGACATCAACAATTCAAACCATCCAATATTATTCAACCATCCATAAGCAAGAATTTAATAGATATATAATTCCTAATTAATTCAATTAATCTCCAATTAAATTAATTACCAAATTTAATCACTTGGATTACCTTAATCCTGCATACTTAACATTTATTAATTACAACCTAATTAATAAATCATTCTTTAATCACCCATCTTAATTAATCATCCTTGATTAATTATACTTTAATTACATTGAGTAATTAACCTTAATTACCACACAGATTAATTAGACTTAACCATTCACATTAATTAACTTTTAATTAATTTCCTTAATTAATTAATTACATTCATTAATGATCCTCTAATCACTTCCAATAATTAATTATTCTTTTAATTAATTACATTTAATAAGTAATCTTTAAATTAATCACATTCATTAATTAACCTTAATTAATCTCATTCAGTAATTAACTATCCCTTAATTACTTTCATTAATTTACTATTCCTTAGTTACTTAATAATAAATTAGTTATTCTTACTTAATTACACTAATTAACTAACCCTGATTAATTAATTAATCATTAATCAATCACAATAATTAATTATCCTTTAGTTATTAATTAATTAACCTTAATTTATTTTACTAAATCATTTAAACTTGTCTAATCACTTGTTTTGGAATTTATATAATATTTAACTAGGGAAAATTTGTTTTTATTTTGCTTTGTAAACATATACATTTAGACACACCTTTAAACTTGACCGATCATTCCTTCTAAAACTTTATTGTCTTAATAACCCTTCTTTACAAACTTAAACTAGTTAAAATCTTTGCTCTTTAAAAAAATATGTAATAATTCTTTGACTAGAAAACAACACGCAAACACCAAAAAACCCGAGCCCAACAACGATTCTTCCCAAGCACATCACAAAATTCCTGCTCCTCCTCTACTTCGAGTCGTACACGAAAACCACTCGAGAAAATCCCAAGCCAAAAGCTTCTTCTTACCCAAACATACCCAGACACACGCCCGATCACCGTGCACCATGCACATCATTCCGATTGCCATCGATCGACGCCACAGCCACCTACCAGTCGAAGACAACTAGGCCATCCTCCCCGATAACTCAGATCAGCGGAAACACTTACAAATCGAAAATGAGCACCTCGGTCAAAACTGGAACCCAAAACAATCACCAGAAATCTCCTCGTCCAAGCTATCCCGACCACCAGAGGTCGAGCAACTCCTGCCACACCCTACCTAGCTTCTATGCCACCATTCCCTAAAGTTTTGTGACACTCGATCCATCAGAGACATCGAAATGACCACAAATTCCAGCTTAAACAAAACTAGGGTTTAAAACTTAATTAGACAACCGTCGATGCCACAGTGGATTATCCACCTCCTTGCCATTTTTGCCGTACTCCCTGTACCTTCACCTATCTCCAGTGATGTTCTCGATCATCCCAGACCTCGTGGCCATTAGAATTTGCTCAGAAACCCAAATCCAAACATCCCAAAAATTCACATTCATTACTTCATTTAAAATTGTGATTTTGATTTTAAAAATCCTAACTTTTAAGGATGATTCAAGATATATACTTGAATCAACACAATTAAACATTTGATTTTATCATATATTAAAATATTTCTACTGTAATTTCCAAATTTAGCATAGTTTAAATCTTAATATACTTGAATCTATTTTTAAATCCTAGATCATGTTTAAACTAGACTATTTGGTTTAAATTCCAAAGTCTAACAGAGAACACGAGCAAAAATTTTTGAATTTTGATTCATTTTAAATCTCTATAATCAAAAGAAAACAGAGAGGCACAGACATCAGACATGCATATTCAAACACATCCATATACACAGATTTTGTACTTCTATATGCACATGCAGGGCATCATCATCACAGCAATTACTCAAGCAACAATCATTAATCTACTTAAGTTTTAAATTAAATGTTTACTCACCTGAAAACAAAGTTTGATCAGAGAGCAGCCTTTGTTTTAAAACACTGTCAGCTTGATCTTTTTGATCCTCTTGCTTGATTAGTTGAGTTGTAAATTAAGCTTCAGAGGTAAGATTATATTTTCTTTTTTGGTATGCTAAGTTTTAAATGAACGGAAATGGAACAAGAAAGATATATAGAAAAGTTTGTATAGGGTTAGTATTTACTGGTACACAATTTGGTCAGAGATTTTTTTCTTGCTTGTGGAGGCTGAGCTGATAGCATTTAATGCTTGTCTGGTTTTATTTTTTTTCATACTTATCCACTGAATTTGTATGTACACATATATTATTTTCTTGCCTTACAAACACATGTATTTCTATAGACTATATATTTCTAGAATTATCTTAAGTGTTCACTTTAAAGTTGTTATACTTATATTTAGTATTGACAAGATTGATTTTATTTCAAGCATTATTATCTAGATTACATTCATATATATATTTGTAGATCAAAAGTTAATAAGGTAGAATTTTACTTTAATTTTAGTTTAATGTGAATAAGGTAGATTTTCTTTTAAATATTTTTGAGAGATTTAATTTTAATTTTTTAAATCATAGTTTTCTTCCAAAATACACACATATATATAAATAAATGGTACATGTTCCAAAAGTCTTATTTGTTTTTAAAATGATAAGTTGTATTTTAATAAATCAGATTGAATGCTTATTTAAATAATATTGCTAAAATCCCGGGTCGTCACAGAATATTATTTATTTTCTATAAGATTTATCATCTCCAGAGATTTTTATAATTCAATATTTATTATAGTTTTAAATCAATTTATATATATTTCAATATTTTAATTATCAGAAATTTATTTGTTTGACTAATTAATATTAATATTTCAATAATAAAATCAGTTAATTTCCCGACTAAGAGACGTCCAAAAATCTGGGTCGTCACAAAGAGGACCCGATCCTTTATATAACCTTTAACTCTAAATCTGGTACGTCCATCATATACCAATTCAACGCTTAAGATTAATCACAGACCTAATGTTCTAATTATAGAACGGTCTATTTATGACTTAATTAATCGGGTCACATTAAGATTAGAAACTGCATAACGTTAAAGGTAAATGAAACTTTCTATTTATAACCTAATTAATAGGGTCAAATTAAGATTAGAAACTGCATAATATTAAAGGTAAATGAAACGTCCTATTTATGACCTAATTAATAGGGTCACATTAAGATTAGAAACTGCATAACGTTAAAAGTAAATGAAACGATTGTAGTTTCTAATAGCAGATTTCTAACATTCTCCCACTTGACCCGATTATTCATAATATCAAGTGTTGAACATCATACTATGATAAATTGCTGAGAGTTATGGCGGTTGTGCATTATTAATTCAATGCATTCCCTTCCATATACTACAATACCAGCAATCCATCATTTTATACTCATAATTTATATAAAACAACATAATGGTCCACATAATGTCTTATATCATAATGATTAAACATAATATCTTTATAAGACTCTTTCTTGTTTAAAATTACATAAAGTACGTACTACCCCATTAAAACAAGAGACACATAATTGTATATCAAAACACACAAGGAGCTCAGAATGTCACACATAAATTATTATTAATACAACCAAGACCCATTCTTTGAACATGTTCCTTAAATTGTCTTGGCTGTAACCCTTTCGTCAAAGGGTCTGCAATCATAAGTTCTGCCCTGATGTGCATGATTGACACTCTTTGTTTATGAACCTCATCTTTCACAACAAGATACTTTAGTTCCATATGTTTGGCACCTTTAGAGTACTTGTCGTTTTTTGAGAAAAACACTGCTGCAGAGTTTATCACAATAAATTTTCAGCGGCTTGCTAATGGCGTCGACAACCGCAAGTCCTGAAATAAAGTTCCGCAACCATAATGCATGAATTGTGGCTTCATAACATGCCACAAATTCTGCCTCCATAGTAGATGAAGCAACGATAGTTTGTTTCGCACTTTTCCATGATATGGCTCCTTGAGCAAACATAAACAGGTAACCAAAAGTCGATTTTCTAGTATCGATGCATGCAGCAAAATCTGAATCGCTATATCCAATCACCTCCAATTCATTGGATCTACTATACATGAGCATGTAATCTTTCGTGCCTTGTAAGTACCTCAACACTTTCTTTGCAGCTTGCCAATGTTCCCTTCCTGGATTACTTTGATACCTCCCTAACATACTGACCACAAAACTGATATCCGGTCTAGTACAGGTTTGAGCATACATTAGGCTACCAACTACAGATGCATATGGAATTGATTCCATTTCCTTTCGTTCAACATCATTCTTAGGACATTGCATGAGATTGAATTTATCACCTTTCTGTACAGGAACTTTCCCAGGTGAACACTTACTCATTCCAAATCTCTCTAGAATCCTTTCGATATATCCTTCCTGAGACAATTCCAATATTCCTTGTGATCGATCATGAAATATTTCTATTCCAATCACATAGGATGCCTCTCCTATATCTTTCATTTCAAAGTTCGTTGAGAGAAATTCCATAGTCTCATGCAATATGCTTAAATTATTTGCAGCAAGCAAGATGTCATCAACATAAAGGACTAGATAAATAAACTTGCTCCCACTGATCTTTTGGTATAAAAAGTGATCAACCGTATTTTCCTTAAAACCAAAAGATGTAATAATGGTATTGAACTTAATATACCATTGTCGGGATGCTTGTTTAAGCCCATATATTGACTTCTTAAGTTTACACACCAATTGTTCTTTACCTTTTACAGAAAAAACCCTCAGGTTGATCCATATAAACATCCTCATCAAGATCTCCATTCAGAAAGGTTGTTTTCACATCCATTTGATGCAATTCCAAATCATAATGTGCTACTAATGCCATTATTATTCTTAGTGAGTCCATTTTTGAAACAGGAGAAAATGTCTCCTTGTAATCAACACCATCTTTCTGAGTGTAACCCTTAGCAACAAGTCTAGCTTTATACCGTTCGATATTACCACTAGAGTCGTGTTTGGTTTTAAAAACCCATTTGCATCCGACTCTTTTACAGCCATGTGGTAACTCAACGAGATCCCGAACTTCATTCTGTTGCATGGATTTTAGTTCTTCTTTCATGGCATTAATCCATTTCTTTGACTCTTTACTTTCTACAGCATGTGAAAACGAAACTGGGTCCTTATTGATTCCTATATCATAATCTGATTCTTGCATATAAACCATATAATCATTAGAAATAGCTGACCTACGATCTCTTTGAGATCTTCTTAATGCTACTTGTTGTGGTTCATGCATATCAGCATTATGTAAGTCATTTCCTTCAGGAAGTACTTCTTCATTTATATGTTTTTCATCATCATGCTGTTCTCCAACAGCTGGAACAACATTTGGAGTAATAGTAGATGGAGGAACTATTCTACGCAATGTAAAATTTAACCTTGTTTCCTTTATTTCCACTATTTCTCTTCTAGTACTCCTACCGACTTCACCAATCTCAATGAATCTTGCATTACCAGTTTCTACAATTATTGGACTATGATTAGGACAGTAAAACACATATCCTTTAGATTTTTCAGGGTAACCTAAAAAATACTCACTAATCGTTCGAGAATCTAATTTCTTTTCATGTAGATTATAAATTCTCGCTTCCGCTGGACAACCCCAAACATGCAGGTGTCTTAAGCTAGGTTTCCTATTAGTCCATAATTCAAAAGGAGTCTTTTGAATAGCTTTACTAGGAACCCTATTCAACAAATAATTAGCGGTTTTGAGAGCATACGACCATAAATTCTTAGGTAGTGTAGAATCTGACATCATACTCCTAATCATATCTATTAACGTCCTATTGCGCCTTTCTGCTACACCATTTTGTTGTGGTGTACCTGGCATTGTGTATTGCGCACATATGCCATGACTTTCAAGGAATTTTGCAAATGGACCTGGACACTGGCCTGACTCATTATATTTGCCATAATATTCGCCACATCTATTAGACCTTATGATTTTCACCTTTTTATCTAATTGCCTCTCAACTTCCTTTACAAACGTCTCAAGGACATTCGCAGATTGAGATTTTTCATGAAGCAAATAGACATAACCATAGCGGGAAAAATCATCAATAAAAGTGATGAAATACTTTTCTCCATTAAAGGCTGGAGTGTCCATAGGTCCGCAAATATTAGTGTGTATTATTTTAAGAAGCTGGCTACTTCTAGTGGCTCCTTTCTTATTATGTTTGGTTTGTTTACCTTTAATACAATCCACACATAATTCTAGATCACTAAAGTTCAAATTTGACAAAATTTCATTACTTACTAATCTCATCATTCTTTCTTTGGATATGTGACCTAGTCTTTTATGCCATAAGAAAGCAGAATTTTCATTCAACATGCTACGTTTGCATCCAACATTATTTATTACATTCAGCAAGGAATTCGCATAAGTGTCATTCAGTTTTAATTTATGTAAACCATCAATTAGAATACCAGAACCAACATTATCAGTATTCTTATATAAATCAAAACAACCAGATCCAAACATACATCTAAAACCAGAAATATCCAACTTACTTACGAAAATAAGGTTTCTAGATAATGAAGGTACATAAAGGGTACTATATAAGTCTAATACATATCCACTTTCTAGAATTAGACGATAAGTCCCAATGCCTTCTATTGTGGATTTCATTCTGTTTCCCATAAAGAGAAAACGATCTTCATTTGGATTTATGGTTCAGATCATAAGAAATCCCTGCATATTATTGGAGACATGAGTTGTAGCACTAGTATCAAGCCACCATGTATTAATAGGAACTTCAACTAAATTTGATTCAAAACATACGAAAGATAGATGATTACCTTTCTTTTCGAACCAAGCTATCCTTTTCGGACAGTCATTTTGATAATGTCCTTTCCTTTTACAAAAATGACATCGAATATCCTTTAGTTCCTTCTTTTCCTTATCCTGCCCATTCTTAGCAGGTGCCTTTTTCTTCTTGAAATGACTTGATTTTCCATTCTTTTCTTTACCAGCTTTATTACTCACAAAACTTACTGAGTGATTCACTTGATTTTTCAAACGTCCTTCTTCCTGAACAAGTCTACTGGTCAATTCATTAACATTCCACTTATCCTTTATAGTGTTATAGTTAATTTGAAAAGGTCCATATTCAGAAGGTAGCGAGTTCAGGATAAACTGGACAAGAAAAGAATCCTCTACTGTAAGTCCAAGGGAGTTTAACCTTGCTGCAAGATTAGTCATCTCTATAATGTGCTCTTGCATAGTTCGCGACCCATCAAACTTCATGGTCGTGAGCTCTGCCATAAGAGTACCAGCGAGTGACTTATCAGCTGAACGAAAATGCTCTTCCACAAACTGCATATATTCCTTAGCACTTTCTGTTTGCGGAATTGTTGACTTGATGTTGTTAGCAACAGTCATCTTAATAAACATAAGGCTCAATCTGTTACTGCGTTCCCATGCTTTATGGTGTGATTTTTCTGTCTCAGTACTAGCTGTTGTAAGAGCAACTGGTTTATCCTCAAGGAGTGCCAAGTCAAGATCCTGAACACCTAAATGGAAATTGACTTGTTCTCTCCATTCAGAAAAATTAACACCAGTGAACAATGTAATAGATGAAGCATGTGTATTCATGGGAACTACTGCAAATTAAATAAATAAAATTTGAAATAACTATAAGCTCATAGCTAACGCGATTCAGATATGTACATAATAGTATAATATAGCACTCCTTTGGGTAGATACTATCTTATACTTAACATAATTAAATACCAAAACATAAGTAAGTAATAAATATATTCAATTAAATAGAACTGACATCTTTGGATGATCAATATTTATTTAATCAAGATATCTATTAAACCTCATCATGTCAACTAGTTATAGAACAAGACTTTCCTTTGGGTAAGTTCTCAAATTCTATCATTAGTGACGCCAGTTTTTAATTGGTATTATTATAACTGGAAATTTCTATTAATAATCATTATGTCACTTATGCATCAAATGATTATTCTGATTTTGACCACTTTGGTGATTAACAAAATCATAAATCTCATGTGCATAAATGACTTATAACACATACTTGATTAAACATCATGAGTAAAGCATAGAACAGATCAATTGAAATCATAGGAAATATTCAGTTATTGATTGGTGGCTCTGATACCAAATGTCAGAAATTCTTTACTGTTCGATCTTTCATGATTAATGATAAACAATTCAAGTAATAGCCCAAGGATCACCAATGCTGAATATTTCACAAACAAAACTTAATATGATTTTTTGTTTAAGATGACGTACCTTGATTAACAGCGGAAGATGTAATGGCTGTCATCTTCTTCTTCTGACTTCTAATAATTACTCTTCTTCTCAGAATTCAGTTTCTCTCTCTAACCCTATTTCTTTATGTGTTTCTTGATGGAGAAGAATACATCTATTTACTGGGAGAGAGAGGACCCAATCCTTTATATAACATTTAACTCTAAATCTAGTACGTCCACCATATACCAATTCAACGCTTAAGATTAATCACAGACCTAATGTTCTAATTATAGAACAGTCTATTTATGACTTAATTAATCGGGTCACATTAAGATTAGAAACTGCATAACGTTAAAGGTAAATGAAACGTTCTATTTATGACCTAATTAATAGGGTCACATTAAGATTAGAAACTGCATAACGTTAAAGGTAAATGAAACGTTCTATTTATGACCTAATTAATAGGGTCACATTAAGATTAGAAACTGCATAACGTTAAAAGTAAATGAAACGATTGCAGTTTCTAATAGCAGATTTCTAACAACAAATACCAGCAATGGCGACCTACAGCTGGGTGCCATCATCAATATATATTCGTGCAATCTTATACCAATGCGTGAGTGTTTCTCTTGATATTTACGTGCGTTCTGATGCTTTGGGCATGTATTCTCCTTGCGATGTAGCCCTTGTGTGTGTGTTTACATCTACATTCCCATTTATACAAACTAAAATAAGTGTACGTATACTTATATATATTTTATATAATATATGAGTGTAAAATAATTTGAAGCTTTACCTAAAAAAATATATAGTAGTATTGTCTAAATGATAAATACACTCATGAAATGTTTCCCAATTTAGTATTTTTATAATCATTAAAGCATATTGTATAAAGGTTGATATATAATCCAAGTTTTAAAGAATTTATAAAGAATAAATATTTAACTACTACTCATTATATTAAAAATTTTGAAATTATTTATTGTAAACAATATGGTTGCAATTAAGTTTATTTCTAGGTAAATTATGTATAGCCATTCATTGTTCACTTATGTATAATTATATTTTTCTATGTGATAAAAATTATGTTAATGGTTTTATCAAGAATAGATTTAGTTATCTATACCTTAATTTCAAATAACATATTTCATAGTTTTCTTGTTTAACCTTTAACGTATAATGATTTTGAATATATGAAATAATTTTTATATGAAATATTTAACTATTATGGAATATGTGTTTGTATTTGTCTCCTAATATTTATTTTGATGTATAGTTATATATTTTGAGTGTTTTTTAAGTATCGATTTGAATACCTTGTTTATTTGAATAATCTATTTTATTAGTTTTTGATTTCAAAATTTTAGTTTATTGATTTCAATGATATGAATGATTCACCATTGATATGGATTTGATTAATATTTTAATATGACATGGTGATGACATCCCTTTGGCTTGATTTATTATTATTTATTCTGTGTGACGAGAAATTAAAGTAAATGGTTTAATGATACCGTATGGTATGGGAATTTCGGCAACACTTTTTCGGTTATTATTTGGACTAGTTATATATAATAGAGAAGAATGAGCGTGATGTACGAGCACTGAATAAATGGATTAACAACATGTGGTGGTATGGGACGTCGTTGTGTCATTTATTTAGATATTCTTTACTTGTGGACAATACTTAATACGGAGTATGATATGTGTGTGACTCGCTGCGGCGAGCATGTATGGAGGCTACTAGTTAGCCACATAGATTATGTACATTATATGTCTATCTTAGACCAACTCCCTTTATGTTTCGGGAGTGAACCAGATTGACCAATATCTACCCTAACGGCCTGATCATGGGGTCGCCCCTTAGATCCACAACACCACTGTTGTTTATTATATTGAAAGTGCATCATGAGATTAGTTGTTGCCCATAGCCCTTGTGTTGCTGAGGCCAGTGGTCTGTTACCATTAAGGGCAAAGCAAGGTCGTGATCGAGCTACGCGTAGACGAGCCACTGGTGGATGGGGTTACGATCCGTCGAGGTAACCAAAGACTGTAGGAATGACGATTACTCTTTGGAAGGCGATTTGACTTGGGTTCCTGGAGCAAGCTTGTGGCAGGCGTCCATTAGTCTCCCGCATGGTTCCGGAATATATGGATGTATATGTACATGTGTGGGTAGTAGATAGACATATTTTATGTATATATGAGATTATACCTGAGATTGTGTCCAAAATATAGTCAACCCGTATCCTTCTTAGGAAGACGACCTATCTTTTACAGGAAGACGACCTTCTTATTATTGATTATATTTGGATATTGTTATGAGCTGGCTTAAATCGTCCTTGTTGATTCTACTGATTTAATAGTGGTATTATATATATTTGAGATTGAGAAATATAGTGTGCATTGGTTCATTACTGCCCGACTTCGTTTGAGGATGTCTCATTTTGAGGATGTCCTATTATAGATTATTTTGGATTTGATGATGATTTCTAAATATGTATGATTCACCCATTTGTATTGATTCTATGATTGTATGTATTTCTTTATGGGTGATGGCATCTTTGAAATCGGCATTGACTATGTCATATGGATTTGAGTTAATTACGTAATGAGATACCTTGATGACTATTTATGGATATATATATATATATCTTATTATTCAGCGATTATATATTGTGCTTCCATTATTATTATGTACCCTTGATTAGACATAGTCTGACCCGTGTGTTAATTTATAATGCTCAGGTCAGTCCGAGATATTTCAGGTACATGGACGACTTGACCAGCATGTATTTCATTAAGCTTAGAGGGGTTATACATTAGGATTATTACATGATATTTGTTTGACAACGTTTCATTATATGATATATACAATTGATATTGAATTGTATCATATAACATTAATATATTTATTTTATATGATATCGTTGCGATTGACTATGTGTTCTCTGTGTTGTACTGTCTGGAGGCACACATGTCTATTGTTTTGTACCAATATTATGTACATAAATGTGAGTTATGTACTTGATGTTTTAAAAATGTACCGGCGTTAGTCTAAGGGAATATTCACATGTGTACCTCATATAGCCTTATTCTCTGTATTATCTGACTGTATTACTCTGTAATACTCTTGGATAGTATGGGTATAGAGGTGGGGTGTTACAGAATGGTATTAGAGTAGGTTCAGGACAATACATTATATATAAGAAATACGAGTCAAGACCTTAGATGAGACTTAGGAGTCCTGGACCCTTTGGGTAGATTTCTATAATAAAAAATTATGTATATATAGGATAATTAATGGGGAGTAATCATCAAGGGATGTATTTGATATTTTGAAATTATATGGTTATTTTCCAATTATTTCTATTGAGTTTTTTTGAAATAGTACTTTATATACAACAAATCACTGTGACAACATATCACATGTCAATAAACGTTCGAATCACGCTACGCAAGTTTCGAACTTGTGGCATTTCGCACCAAAGTCGAATCACTTAACCACTGGGACAATGGTGCTTGTCTTCTATTAAGTTTGTTATAAAATGGTTGGAGTAACAAGGATGGAAGGAGCCAGTCCAACCAGTGACATTTATTTTAACATTTATAATTTTGGACAGGTTGATATTGCATTATAATGTTTGGTTTGATATTATAAGTTGAATTTTGATTTCTTTCTATCAAAGTGCGCAACAGAGCTATTTATTTCCGCTGACTACCTATGTTTAGTCTCTTATGTTTATTTGATAATCTGAAGATGCGGGAACTGAATTTAATTTTGGGATTTGTGTATAATTATAAAAGCTAAGAAATGAATTTAATCAATTAGTTTATAGATATAGTAATTAAATATAAGTAATGTTGGTTTATCATTATAAGTTACTTTTCGAAATGATTTATTGAGTAAAATACATATAGATATGTGAGTTTTAAAAGGTGTTAGAAAATATTTGAAAATTTTGTAAGTGTTTGGTGAAAGCAAAAGTTATCTAATATAAATATTAGTTATTGTTATTATTAAATGATTTTAATAGTGAAGTAAATGTTTTAATTAGAAATCAGAAGTACATACTATAAGTAAAGTATTAAATGAGGATTTGGAAAATTGTTATTTGAAACAAGTGTATTAAATAAATTACTAAAAGCAATATTTGTCGATATTTTGGAAGTAAAATTATGTCAACTTGTCTGTTGGGTGTGTTAATGATTTTGGTCGATGCCGGTGCATACGTAATCGATAGAAATTTTTAGATGATTAAACGAGACATTTGGACACGATTATTTAGAAAAATATAAATAATCTGAGAAAGGTTAGAGTATTTTCGAATAGAGTTGTATATTTTAAAGTAAATTTGGTAACTAAAATTATTTTGGTAAAGTGATATATTCGAGATTTACATTTGTAAAGGATTTGGAAACTAGAGTTTCTGCTTATTATTTTGGCAAATGGTTTGTAAGATAAATCTTATGTGTTAGTATGTATTTTAGTGACAGTTGCAGCCATTGGATATTAGTGCACATTTGTGATCATTGGCGAAGCAGTATTGATTTTGTGGTCAATACTATAGCCAATAGATATTAGTAATCACAATATTTCATGGCGAGGCAATATCACTTTATTTTATAGTATTTGAGAATTTGTGAATTTAGAGTGTGTGCGTATATTCGAAAATGATTTATATATGTGTGTTGTAAAAATGTTATAGATCTTTGGGATTTTAAAGATGTGGTTTGTATACATATGTATAATTTAATGATTTATTTGGATAAGTTAATAAAATTGGGAATTATTTTTAAAGCGTTAAATTTTGGAAATAAATTTATAGTTTTCCATTTTGATTTGGTTTAAAAGTGTTAAACAATTGTATAAATTTATGGAATTTTTTTTGCAAAAGTGAACTTAATTTATGATACAAAACGTTTGAAATTATGAAAATATGTAGAAAATAATTCATTATATGGAAAATTTTAGTTGTAATGGGAAGGTTGTCTATAAGATTTTGAATGTTTGTGAAAATATTTAAAGATTACTTGAGATGGAATTTGATTTGCATTGTGTTTGTATGGAAATAAAATAGAATTTAGAGAAATTATAGGCAAACTGTATCATAGTTAAAAGGAAATTTATTTAAATGAAGGATTTTAGGATTTTATAAAACACTTTTCTTTTAAATAAATGCTTTGAAAATTTAAAATGAATTTAAACAGTAAGGTTAACTTTTGAATAATTGGTTTGTAATAGATTTTTCCTCATAGGAAATTACGAGGACGCAATTTTGTTAAGGGAGAGAGTTTGTAATAACCCGGTTTTGTGATAAACAATAAATAGATATTTATTTAATTAAAAATAAACTTTTTGGAGTTCAATTAAATAATTGGAGTTTATTTTAGAATATTAGAACTTTAAATTAAGAAAATTAGCGATGATTTTGTAAATGATAAGCAATATTTTTTACCATAATAGTTTAATAATTTATTTAATTATTTTGAAATTAATTAGTAAAATAATTAAATAATATAATATCACTAATGAGTTACTCATTCTAGGGCATTACTAACCCTTTCTGTAACGAGTTTACCCCACCAAGGCCTAAGTGTTCAATCAACTTAAGCTCTGATACCACGTAACGATTTGCCTTTCTTACACCTAAAAGCAATAAGAAAATGTGCAAGAATTATTAATAAAATAAGTGTTTCGGGCTATACACTTTGTCCAAAACAAGCAACTTCAAAGTCCTTATTCCTGGATTAAGTGGTCAAATAAGTGATGGGCAGTTATACTAACACCGCGATTATTTCCTATTTCACCCCGTACTTTACAAAAAAGAACAACACCCCAAATCTTTCCCTTCCACCCCATTTTATACATAGACTATCCTTGTCATAAAAATGAATTTGATGAAATATTGCACCATGATACATGGTTTTTGTATGAAACTTATATTTTTTAAGTGACTAGTTTTTCAATGACATCTTTTTAGTAAGTTCCACCTTAATCTACATTGATTTTAATAATATCTAATTTGAATTGGAATAAGTATATATATAAATGGAAATCTTGCAATTGGTGGTGTTAGACATTTAATGTCGATATGGAAAGTTAGAAGAAACGTACAATGCTATTTTTAACCTGAAATAGCTATGGTATTTCGTTATGGTAGAAACAAATAACTAATGTTGAGATCATAAATTCTAGTTATGTTTATTCTTCTTTTCCATTCTTTTTATAGGCATTGTGGCCATTAATTTAACTAGGGACACTAATGAGTGCTTGACGATTTATAAACAAACATTAACTTAGTTATGTGATTTTCTAATTCTATCCCACTTCTACAAAGTTACTACTTCACTTTGTCTTTGTCAACAAAACCCTTAAATGGGAAGGAAAAAATTCAAGATTAGGAAGATTTCAGAAACCTTAAAGTGAGTTCACTGCTTGATTAAAAATGGAATTTCTCAATACAATTTTGTTGTTTTTTCAACCGTTGAAATATTTGGATGGCCGTTGTACTTAAGTTGCGAGAAAGAAGACATATAAGGGTTACCGGGGTTAGCTTTGGCCATCCTCAGCCCGCAAAGCCCAGCTTATCTTCGGCTCATTCTTTTCAGTTAAGCAGTTGAACAAGTAAAAATTCCTATTTTATTGGTGCTAAAAAGTCATTTAAATTGACAACTAAAAGGTGAAGAGACTGAAAGAGCAAGTATGCCTGTGGTTAATTTCTATACATGCAAGTAGTTTGTAATTCTCAAGCCTCAAATACATCATATGTAGTCTTCAGTTCCCCAAAAGTCATCGTTAGGATTTTTACCTTATTAATTTTTTTTTTTTGTATATTGTTGACTTTCATGATGGTTGATCTCCAAATGAAATCCATTGTTATGTCGAATTAATATTGTAATGAACACAACCGTTTCAAGTAATTGCTTCCCATTTTTTTTTAAATTTTAATATAGATGAATTTATTATTTTACGCTTAAAAGACTGTCACTCTAGAAAGAAACATTCTAACACATAGAATTTCTACGTGGTTATCACGTTATATATAAAAACATTAAGTATTAAAAAATAATTTATTATGTTTTATTAAAATTTGGATAATTAATTTTTTCAGTAAAATCAAAATATATTAAATTTCAAACTAAGAGATTTTATTTTTGTTAATTTTGTTTTGGAATTTTTTTAAAATAAATTTTCAAAGCTTTAAGAAAATTGATTTCTTTTTTTTCCTGTTAAAATATAAATGAAATTCTAAAGTAAATTTGTGTCTGATTTGCACTTAAAAGGGTTCAATGCAGATAGAAACATTCCACTCATGGAATGTCTTAATGTTTAGATTTTGTTTTCGAGTTTACTGTTTTGAATCTCGTGCATGATTCGAACCTTGGACATATTTGGATTTCTGGTATGCATATACTATCTAAGGTAATATCCTCTTTTAAGTACCATTTTCAGTGATAATAATGATGATGATGATAATTTTTATAATATCGACAATAATAAAACATTTACAACCTTCTGCCTAACAAAATCAATTATCACAATTGTTTTTGGAATGCATTAAAGTGAGTCTATTTTGCATGCGAATAATTAAGAAACAAAATTTACTTTTCAACTCAGGCGTTGATTTTCATGCTTTTCATCTAAGTAGTTATCTAGTTTTATATTTAAAACATAAAGAAAGAAAAAAACAAAAAAAATGAATTTTCCAGGGATTCAATTTTCAATAAAAGATCCATGACATTGTTAGGAAATTACAATATAATCTCTACTCCATTTAAAATGACAAACCATCTTATAATTTTGTAGTTGGAACTTATTTCTAATTCTAAGCTAAATGTTTCCATTTAATCCATAGTATATGTGCATATAACTAAGAACTTCCCATATACTCATTTCTTTATTCTCTCAAAATTACATTATTGATTTTTCATTGTTTTGATGTATTATATTGGGGTTTTTTCTTGTACATATGATTTTTAAGTTATATAGGCCATACTTGCAATAATGATGTCATTTTAAAGGATTCAACTCATTTGAAAGACATACGTTAACATGAAACTTCTAATGTACTTATATCAACCTTTGATTTAGAACGCAGTTTTGAAATAGTTAGAAGTTTAAGATAATCTAAAATCCACATAATTAAATCAACTCTTTGAATTTTTTTAAATCCTATAGATCGTAATACGAAAAAGATGTTGGAAATGATGAATGAGAAAGAGGCATTTATTGAAGAAAGAGAAATGCAATTATTATGCATTGGGAAGTGTGACTATGAATAGTCCCACATCTTAAAATATAATAAACAGTTGGTGTTTATATACTAAGATGTGGACACTATTATAGTTACAATGAGACAAGAAAGACTTGAAAGCTTAGCCATTTTAGCGGGTGGTGCAACACACCACCCCGCACGCGCGCGCCCGCGCCCGAACCCGAACCCGAACCCGCATCCGCGGCGTGGGCGAATGGGCGTTTGAGGCGTATTAGAGGCACTTTGCAATTGGCGGTTGGCTTGGCTTGGTTGGTTGTACCGATCAGAGCAGTTTTATTTTTGTCCGTTCAAAATATAACGGCTATAAAACGGTCGCGTCTGTTGGTAAAGGGTCGCAACCTTTCCAACAGTCACATCCGTTTCAAGCATCTTCCCGAGCCTATAAATAGGCAGACAGAAAACGAAGTTCTAACTTAATTTTTTCTGTCAATCTTCTTCCCCAACAACTCTGTTCTTTTACTATATTCTCTTTGGTTCACCGTTGCTCCGCCTGCAAGCACCGCACCACGGAGTTCGTCCGTTTCATCCTGGGAAATCAAATTGCTCATATCCTTTGGTGCATATAGGGAGCAATATTGTTTCAAGGAAACAGCCACCGCTGCACTCGGACAAACAGATTGGTAATCTATTTACTGATTATACCCTAAAATTTAATTCTGTTGAAACAGATTAGCAACACTTTTGCAACACAGATTTGCAACGTTTTTGCAACACAGATTTGCAACGCTTTTGCAACACAGATTTGCAACGCTTTTAAAGCACTAGTTTGAAACGCTTTTGTACTGTTACTAATATCAGATTTGTAACACTTCTATAACGTTTCAATAACAATCTTGAAACAATATTGATTGTTGGCTATCTTTGTAGACGACGATGTCTGAAAATAGCAACAACAACTCAGTGCCAACACAAACGGTGACCAACAACCTGCCTGCGCCAGTGGTTCCAACAATGGCACTATCTCATGGAGAAAGGCCAGAAAAGTTCAATGGGGGCAGATTTCAAACGTTGGCAGCAAAAGATGTTGTTTTATTTAACAACATTGGGTCTTGCAAAGTATCTTGCCGAAGATGTTCCTAAAGTGGAAGAACTGGAAATTGATGCCACTAAAGTGGAGGCCGTAAATATTTGGAAAAGTGCAGATTTCATGTGCAAGAATTACATTTTAAATGGACTCGACAACAGCCTTTACAATGTGTATTGTACTGCTCAAACTTCCAAAGAATTATGGACGGCATTGGACAAGAAGTATAAAACCGAAGATGCGGGTATGAAGAAGTTCATCGCAGGAAAGTTTCTGGACTTTAAAATGGTAGATGCGAAGACCGTAATTAGTCAGATTCAAGAACTTCAAGTCATCATTCACGCATTGCATGATGAACGAATGATCCTAAGTGAATCATTTCAAGTTGCCGCAGCAATAGAAAAGCTTCCTCCTTCGTGGAAAGACTTCAAGAACTACCTTAAGCATAAGCCTAAGGAGATGACAATGGAAGAACTTATAGTTCGATTAAGGATCGAGGAAGACAACAGAAACTCCGAGAAGAAGACTTCGAACACCATGGTTGCCAAGGCAAATGTAGTCGAGTCAGAAAAACCCAACAAGAGGAAACGTGAACATAACCCAAAGAATTCAAAGAAATTTCAGGGTTCATGCCATAACTGCGGAAAGAAAGGCCACAAAGCAGCCGAATGTCGCGCACCTAAGAAGAAGAAATCAGAAGCAAACTTGACTGAAATCTCAGACGGTGTTTCTGATATGGATTAATGTGCAGTAATATCGGAATGCAATCTTGTTGGTAACTCAAAGGAATGGTTTGTAGACACCGGAGCCACTCGTCACATATGTGCTAATAAGTGGATGTTTACAACCTACAAAACCGCTACTGATGATGAACAACTATTCATGGGCAATTCTTCCTCATCAAAGGTTGAAGGCAAGGGAAAAGTTGTACTAAAATTGACTTCTGGAAAAGAACTTACCTTGAGTGACGTTCTCCACATTCCAGAAATCCACAAGAACCTAATTTCAGGGTCATTGCTTAGCAAGCATGGCTTCAAACTAACCCTTGTGGCTGATAAATTTGTGTTATCAAAGAATGGAGTGTATGTGGGAAGAGGTTATATGTGTGATGGATTATTTAAAGAAAATGTAACCACTATTGTACCAAACAATGATATGAATAAAACTGAATCTTCTGTTTATTTGGTTGACTCTTCTAACTTATGGCATTCTAGATTAGGTCATGTAAATTTTTATTCATTACGGAAATTGATCAATCTAGAATTTATACCAAAATGTAAAATAGACTCCAATTATAAATGTCAAGTTTGTACAAAAACAAAATTGACAAGAACCTCGTTTCACCATGTTGAACGAGAAACTGAACCTCTAGATCTAATACACACAGATGTATGCGACTTAAAAATGTGTCAAACTAGAGGTGGAAAAAGGTATTTTATTACCTTTATTGATGATTGTACAAGGTACTGTTATGTGTATCTCCTTAGAAGCAAGGACGAGGCATTCGACATGTTTAAACAGTATAAAGCAGAAGTTGAGAACCAACTCAACAAGAAAATAAAAGCTTTACGAAGTGATAGAGGAGGAGAATATGAATTCCCCTTCGAGGAGTTCTGCGCCGAACATGGTATTATACACCAAACTACGGCTCCATATTCACCTCAATCCAACGGCATAGCCGAAAGGAAAAATAGAACTCTAAAAGAAATGATGAATGCCCTACTGATCAGTTCTGGCTTGCCAGATAACTTCTGGGGAGAAGCTATTCTTTCTGCAAATCACATTTTAAATAAGATACCACGAAAGAAGACGTCTAAAACTCCCCACGAACTATGGAAAAATAGACCACCATCCTACAAATACTTAAAAGTGTGGGGGTGTCTTGCGAAAGTGGAGGTACCTAAACCAAAGAAAGTCAAAATAGGACCAAAACAGTTGATTGTGTATTCATTGGATATGCACATAATAGTGCTGCTTATTGATGATATCCACACAAATACCATCATTGAGTCGAGAAATGCTAGATTTTTCGAACATATATATCCTTTAAAACAGGATATTGAAACTTATGCTCAAAAGAGACCAAGGGAAACCGAAGTCCCTAACTCACTTGAGGGTACTGAACAAAGCATTGACAATATTCAGCAAACTGATATTGATCAACAAGTAGAGGAAGAACCAAGGAGAAGCAAAAGATCAAGGATCTCTAAAACCTTTGGACCATATTTCTTTACATTTATGTTAGAAGACGATCCATTAACATACAAACAAGCTATGTCCTCTGCAGATGCCCCTTATTGGAAGGAGGCCGTTTACAATGAGATTGAATCCATCATGTCAAACCATACATGGGAATTGGTCGATTTACCAAAGGGATGTAAAACCTTAGGTAATAAATGGATATTTAAGAAAAAACTGAAACCTGATGGTTCAATAGACAAGTATAAAGCTCGACTTGTGGTTCAAGGATTCAGACAAAAACAAGACTTGGACTATTTTGACACATATTCTCCTGTAACTAGGATAACGTCAATTAGAATGCTAATTGCAATTGCATCCACACTTGATTTAGAAATACATCAAATGGATGTAAAGACAGCATTTTTGAATGGTGAACTAGAAGAAGAAATATACATGAAACAACCTGAAGGTTTCCTAAAATCAGGGAATGAAAGTAAGGTTTGTAGATTACGAAAATCATTGTACGGGCTTAAACAAGCGCCTAAACAATGGCATGAAAAATTTGATGAAAATATGATATCGAATGGATTTCATATAAATGAATGTGACAAATGTGTCTATTCTAAACATACAAATATGGGATATGTCATTATATGCCTATATGTAGATGGTTTACTAATATTTGGTAGTAACAAGGAGATAATAAAATCTACAAAAGATATGCTCTCCGCCAGATTTGACATGAAAGATCTAAGAATTGCTGATGTAATACTTGGTGTAAAAATACATATAACTGACCAAGGATATGTGTTGTCCCAATCACACTATATTGGAAAAATACTTGAAAAATTTAAACAACACAACATAATATCAGCAAAATCACCCGTTGATATGAACCAAAATTGGGTTAAAAATACCGGTGATAGTATTTATCAACTTGAGTATTCTCGCATACTAGGCAGCATTATGTACGTAATGAACTGCACTAGACCTGATATAGCATATGCTGTGAGTAAACTCAGTAGATATACGAGCAATCTAGGAAAGAATCATTGGAAAGCAATAATTCGAGTACTAGGATACCTAAGGTATACACAAGGTCATGGACTACACTATGGTAGGTACCCATCTGTAATAGAAGGGTATTGTGATGCAAACTGGATAACTGGATCATCAGATACAAAATCCACCGGTGGATATGTGTTTACTTTAGCAAATGGGGCAATATCTTAGAGATCTTCTAAACAAACTTGTATAGCAAGATCTACCATGGAATCAGAATTCATTGCCTTAGACAAAGCCGCAGAAGAAGTAGATTAGCTTCGAGGTTTCTTAGACGGTATTCCTAATTGGGAAAAACCTGTACCTCCAATAAGCATACATTGTGACAGCCAATCAGCTATTGGAAGGGCTAATAGTAAGCTTTACAATGGCAAGTCTAGACATATACCTCGAAGACATAAAACAGTAAGACAGCTTCTCTCCAATGGGGTTATCACAATTGAATATGTAAGATCAAATGATAACATTGCGGATCCACTAACAAAAGGTTTACCTAAAGAGAAGGCTAATATCTTATCGATGGGAATGGGGTTACGGCCCATAAACTAAAAGGTTTCTTTAAATAGAAACCCCACCTAGTTGACTGGAGATCCCAAGATCTAGGTTCAAAGGGACAACTAAGTTTAAATAAACTTGCTGGCACTGGTATATATTCAAACCATTTCTAAGATAAGTTAGTGCATTACTCGTCGGAGAATAGGATAAGTTTTTTGAAACTTTTAATGATGTCTATACTTGGTAATATAAAAGGACCAAAGTGGGGTAATATGAATTACTCTTCATAGAATCACCTACGTGAGTGTGAAGGCGCCGCTTCAAGGAGAATTATAGGGCCAAATTCTCTAAGCACTCATGAGACCAGGCAGGTGTTCATGGCAAAAACGAACACAAACAGAGAACAAAGGAATATAAGAAACATTTATTGTGTGCTATCTATTTTAGAATCACACAAATGGCTTACAGTTCAAGGACAATCTTAATCCACTGATTCTCCAGTAATTTAAATAGGTAACCACTAGGAAAGTTCAAGGCCTATGTGCTACTTTTACCGATACGATAAATTGTTTCGTAAAATTAAGAACAAGTACTCATTCATGTGGGGGATTGTTGGAAATGATGAATGAGAAAGAGGCATTTATTGAAG
This sequence comes from Allium fistulosum, assembly GCA_030737815.1. Classification (NCBI taxonomy): domain Eukaryota; kingdom Viridiplantae; phylum Streptophyta; class Magnoliopsida; order Asparagales; family Amaryllidaceae; genus Allium; species Allium fistulosum. The sequence continues at coordinate 700,846,357 of CM060904.1, forward strand.
AAAGAAAAATGCAATTATTATGCATTGGGAAGTGTGACTATGAATAGTCCCACATCTTAAAATATAATAAACATTTGGTGTTTATATACTAAGGTGTGGACACTATTATAGTTACAATGAGACAAGAAAGACTTGAAAGCTTAGCCATCTTAGCGGGTGGTGCAACACACCACCTCGCACGCGCGCGCCCGTGCCCGAGCCCGAGCCCGAACCCGAACCCGCACCCGCATCCGCGGCGTGGGCGAATGGGCGTTTGAGGCGTATTAGAGGCACTTAGCACTTTGCAATTGGCGGTTGGCTTGGCTTGGTTGGTTGTACCGATCAGAGCAGTTTTATTTTTGTCCGTTCAAAATATAACGGCTATAAAACGGTCGCGTCTGTTGGTAAAGGGTCGCAACCTTTCCAACAGTCACATCCGTTTCAAGCATCTTCCCGAGCCTATAAATAGGCAGACAGAAAACGAAGTTCTAACTTAATTTTTTCTGTCAATCTTCTTCCCCAACAACTCTGTTCTTTGACTATATTCTCTTTGGTTCGCCGTCGCTCCGCCTGCAAGCACCGCACCGCGGAGTTCGTCCGTTTCATCCTGGGAAATCAAATTGCTCATATCCTTTGGTGCATATAGGGAGCAATATTGTTTCAAGGAAACAGCCACCGCTGCACTCGGACAAACAGATTGGTAATCTATTTACTGATTATACCCTAAAATTTGATTCTGTTGAAACAGATTAGCAACACAGATTTGCAACGTTTTTGCAACACAGATTTGCAACGCTTTTGCAACACAGATTTGCAACGCTTTTAAAGCACTAGTTTGAAACGCTTTTGTACTGTTACTAATATCAGATTTGTAACACTTCTGTAACGTTTCAATAACAAAAGATTATAAGAGAAATCCTATACATTGTCTTAATCAATCGTGGATGAAAACTTCATTTTTGAAATGATAAAGTATTTGAATGTCTCAACCCATGTTGGGTTTTGGAATAATAAAAAAGAATAGGTTGATGTTAATCTATGATTGACACTTTTGACGGACTATTCACTTGTTATTTGACCGTCCACTTATAATATAACAATTTCTAAATCATTATATTATAGGGTAATTTCCCTTGAAATAATAATTTTTCCAACAGATAATGTCTCAAATTGGTCTTTTCATTGATACTAGCACGTTTGCTTTACCACTAAGCTTTCCTCTTCAAATTAATATGAAAATCAAGTGATAAAACATTTTAAGAAACATAAATCAAAATTATAAATTTTATTAAAGTTATTTTCTCAAAAAAGATCTTTAGCTTTCTAATGCATTTTCTAGACCAAAAAAAAAATCATAGATAAGATTCATATATTCATGAAATAAATAGTATTAACTATAAGTTTTACATTTTTAATCTGATTTAGGGTTCAATCTAAATAATAACATAAATCTTATACACCCATTAATTCTAGACATATACAAAAATCTTATCATCACAACACATTTATTTCATGGGGGTAGGGTTTTGGAGGAGGGGTGCATAAGCCTTATCAATCTTTTTTGGTTCCAACCATTTCAGAAATATGCTAGAAAAATAAAGTTCCTTTTTCAATAAAAAGCCAATACAATTCGTAACTTCAATGAATTTTCTTGGACCGTTTTATCTCTTAATTTATACAATAATTTAAGGCTGAAAACTCGATGCACATGAAAACCAATTCCAATTCAATTTTCGATATATGTTTTGTTTTAACAGCTACTTCTACTTCAAATTGTCAAAAGCCGATAAACGATTGTGTTCAGTTTACAATAATTCAAGGAGATCCGATGGATCTCATCGATTCTGATGCATTTTTGTTATTTGATATTTAAACATTCTTTTTTATTAAAAAAATTTGGCCTTCTTTAAAAACCAGTACCAAATATCATTTTCCTGATATTCTTTCCTAAAAAATAAAATAAGATTATAAGTGCAGTTTTTCGTAATTAATATTGGTATGAGAGGAACAAAAGCTTTTAACACCTGCAATTTGTCTTTTCACTTTTTATTGCCGCTGAGATTGGATTAATTATGGAATTCATAGTTCTTATTAAATTACAGTATCTACTTGAAAAATATCAGTACATTTAAAGTACATGATCTTGTCGAATGATTGACAAATTCTTTATTTTCTAAAGTTCATAGTAGTGTATGGATTATTTTGAATATACAATACATGTTCAAGCGGGATTTTGGCACTTTCCTTTTACAACCATAATTTTTTGAGCTTTTGTTAATTTCGCCTAGTGCATTATTTTTTAAATGATGTGACCTTCATTTTAAATAGAATTAATCCGACCATTCTATCGTAAAAATTGACAATCATCAAAGCGAAAATAAATTGATTCATTATGTTACGTTTACGTAGATTAGAAGCCATCAATCAAAAATTTTTCAGTTTGTTTTTTAACCTTGACATTTTCTATATAAGAAGAGCATTTTTTAACTTGCTTTTTCATTTTATTTTGTTTAGTTTTCTAACTCGTAACTATTATTGTCTTTTTCAATGCATTTTTGTTATTCAAATACATACTACTAATGGTTGACTAATAAAAAAGTGACTGTGTATAAGATACCGTAAGCCATATTAATCACCAAAACCTTCCTTTGTTTGGAAAATTATGATTTATGTCGAAGGGAAAACTTGAATGAAAATAAATGGATCATTGCTTAGTAGGTATACGTCTATGCACTTATGTGTTTGCGATGACACAAATGCTTTTGGTTTATAACATACACTATACATCTCTTGGTTTGCTCGTAAAAGTTGCAAATTGGATTGAGACAGATCGATAGGTAATGGAATCAGTAAGTTAATATGAACTAATGTAGTATAAGCTGGTAAGCAACGATTAAATATATTTATTAAATGGAAACATAGCTTATCACTTACCCATTAATTACTACTATTTCTATTTACAATGTCCACAATGTAATGGGCTATTTGGAAAGCATAACATTATTGACCTATATGGAATAGGGACATGCTCTAATGAGATCGACTGAAAGGTCGTGTAATGTTCCATAACTCGATCCAGTAATTTTTCAAGGGCCATAATTATAGCTTTTCTCTAAATATATTTTACAGATGTTTCTAATTCCTGAATGATTTGTGATAGAATTAGGGGTATGCCCTAGGGGCAATTATGTAATTTGTTACATATATCTAACTCGTTGACCAATATTGTTCAAAATAAAAGGTATTTTCTTCCTATTATATACTTGATATAATGTGATTATATTCATTAATTAACTTGATTAAAAGTATATTTAATAGAAAAATCCATAAATGGTATATTTTGTGATAGTAGTTACAAAGTGTTGTAACCGTGAGTAATTTATCACAACGAAACAAATATACCATTTTAAATGTTCCTAGTCAAGATGCATCGAGACTGGATATCGATGTATCCGTTGAGACTAGAGTATGTAACGCTCTCCAAATGTTGGGCAGTGTATTATTCATGACTGTCGGGGGCACCTAGTGGTTACGTACTAATAGTTATTGGATAATTATGGAACGACTCACTCGATAATTTTCTGTTGGTTAATATAACTAAGGTCAAACAAAAAATATCGATGTGATTGATTTACCCAGTTCTCTCAACTTGAGAATACTATGGATCTTCAATATGAAAGCTCCGCTTTGATTATAGCCAAGTTATGGCATGGCGTCCATTGAGTGACTATAATTGGGTCGAGTGGAAGTATTTGAAGTGAAGCACTATTCAAGAGAGGATTCGACTCCTCAGTTATATGCGGTTAGTATCACAGTCAACTCAAAGTCAAAGTCTCTGGCCAGAGCTTCGGTTAATAATAATTGTTATTATTGAACCAAAGACTTTGTATTTGGACTATAAAGTTGAATGTGGATGAGGTTGGATTTTGACCATTACCAAATTCCATAAGTCCAAAGTGATATAGTTTTGACGAAGAGAATTGGTGTAAACAAATGTCACAACCGGGTAATGCTTATTTGATTTTACCGAAAATTAGTAAGCGATAAATTTGGCCATAATGTCACAACACCTGCTAAGTGACGTGTGAACGTTAACATTAGAATAGTTCGATGTTAATCGCTGACCAAATTTGCACCCAAGAGTTACACAGCCGAAATGATGAATTCCCTTAAGACCGAAAAATTTAATTAGTTTATAATTATTATAAATTAATTAAATTAATTAATATTTATTAAATATTAATTATAAAATTTGAATATGATTTGAGAAATAAATAATTTTATACATATTTATAACAGTTATAAATATATCAATCGATATACAATATCGACAAGCGATTAAATTAGATTTAACTGCATAGTATTTTGGTTTGGCTTAGACGAGTTTAAGGCTCATCATTAGGGCTGCAAAATTTCGGTTTTGGGAAGGTCTAGGGGTGGCTAAAACATAGGGAATTGGCTTGGAGATAATAGGTTGAGATCAAGTGAGAATGGGTAAAAAGGTTTTCCTCGTTTCTCTCTAATACAACCATATATATATATATATATATATATATTTGTGTGTGTGTATGTATCTCTAAAATAATTACTAACTTTATTGGCTGCCATTACCTTCTACATTGCTGGTTAAAATATAGCTCTCAATCCACTCCAAAATTCTCAATTCTATTTCAAATTAAAATAATACTATTCGATAGTTAGAGGTCGCTGATTCCGGACTTGCAATCTGACGAATCAAGAACAGTAAAAGGAAGGGAAATCATTGCTTCAATGTGGATTCAAAGGCATCATTAAATTGATAATTTTAATTCCTATTACAGTAATTAAATTATATTCTATGATCCTATAAAAAGCAATTTCATATCTGTTTAAATATATTGCTACTATATGTTAGTTAGGTGAGATTTTGTAAGTAGATGTAGTTGTCACAAATCAGTTTGGTTATGTGCTTAATCCGTTTGTTATACTATTTGATTTCTGTATAGAAAAATGTTGTTTACTATATAAAATTAATTTTTATCATTAATAATTTTTTTATATATATTTATTAATATATATATGTATATATATTAGTGTATATTTCTCTCTCGTAATAGCATATATGCATATATAAGATATATATATATATATATATATATATATGATTTAAAATTTTTAGTACACTTATTTATATATAATATGAATTTAAAAATTCGAAAATTAATTATCATACATATATTCATATTTTTAAATGAACATTTATTGAATTTTTGAATTGTTTATTATATATAAAATAATTATTGCATTAAAAATTCTATTTTATATTTTTTAGAAATATTATTCATTTCAGAAACATATAGAAAAGTTTTAGGAATTTTTTAATAAATTTTATTATTTTTAATAATTAATATTATTTCGGAAAAACTGTTTATGATTTATTAAAAATAATAATTTAATTGAAAAATTCTTCAATTTTTTTTAACATTTCATTCATGATCCTAGAATTTTTCAAATTTTAAAATTTGAAGTTTTAATAATGTATTATTTTATATTAAATAATTATTGCCGAAATCAATGTATTTGTTTTAAAAAAAAATATTTCAACTTTGAAAAATCTCCAGATTTTTTCTAAGCTCTATTTTGTGATCCTAGATTTTCGAAAATTGTAAAATTTGAATTTTCATCAATAGATTATTTTATGTTAATTATTCATGGATGAAAACATTATTTTATTCATAATATATACAAATTAAAATACTAAAATTATTCTATTTGTAAGACTAAGTTGATTTTAAATTATAAATAATTTTTCTCTCTCTTTCTATATATATATTTATCTATATATAAATGTTTTATGTTCACATATTATATATAATATATTTATACATATATGTGTGTGTGTGTGTGTGTGTGTATATATATATATATATATTGTAACACATATACATGCACATATTTGGGCAACATACATGATATACAAAATGAGCTAATATGTCTGTTGCGATGTAAATCCCAACATCTACATATTGGCATATTATACCTTTCACGGATTATTATGTTACACATGCACTCGCACATATATGTATATGATATATTTATGTATAAACTACATCAAATAAAATTAATTTCATATCTTAATATATTTGAATTTAAAATAAAATAAATGATTTTATTTAAATGAAATTTAGAAATGTTCTAATTCGGTTAGACTTCATAGGCCCAATAAAAATCCAATAAGGTAAATTTTTTGAAATTCACCCATAACTTCTGTTGCGGGCTGGTCCAGTTCCAACAATTTGAGTCTTTTAATTTAGTGAAATATTCAAGTATGTGAGATGTGATTTATTTCATGACATATTAATCTTAAGTAGTCCAATTTTAGCTGATTCTTACTTTCTGTGCATTTAGCTTGCTATTTGATCTCAATGGAGAAACTATTATAAAGTAGTATAACCATAGAGATCAAGAGTTTTTTATCTTTAATGTGTGAATTTAATGTTATGATTTTAAATACTTTAGGATTGATTAATCATGAAATCCAAAATCTGAATAGGTGATCCTTATCGATTTGATTAAGAAGAAATTAAAGGAAGATAAATAAATTAGCGGAAGCTATATCTGAATCATAGTTGCTAATTAAAAGAAAACAAGAATTGGTTTGATCTTCAAAATTGACACAAACCCTAGATCTGAATTATTTCCACAGAAGAGGTTAGGTGAATAAATAGAGCTTGTGTAATTTGAGGACCATAACCTCTTATTCATGATGTTTTCCAATTTGACCCTTCAACAAATTAGAATTGACTCAGTATCTACACATTAATACTATGAATTTTTTTTGGAGCAAGACGGTTGTGTAGCGTGGCACTACACAGCCGATTAAATATCATAATAATAAGTACTTAGCGCGATCAACAAGCCTAATCGCTGGCCAAAAATAGGAGGATACTGCAAAACAGTCGCTACATGGCAGAGTTATATATACAAAAACATCATGGGTACAAGCGTCAGAAAATAAAAAAGGTAAGTTCTGCGGAGCAGTCACTGGTGCCCGTGTTGCCATCTAGAAGGAGCTGTAGTTGTGCTGCTTGTTGATTCAGCCGGCGGAGAACTGGGCGGTGGCAATCTCAGCCTGAACGGAGCGGAGAAGCTGTGACCTGATACAGAGGAGAAGTAGAAAATTATACGCCTGCAAGTTCTGTCGAATTTGGATTTGGGCTTGCAGAACACATGTGCATTTCGCTCGGCCCAAATGCACCAACTGAATGTAGCTACAAAGAGATCTAAGTGGTAGTTAGGGGGGTTATTCTGCCAGTGGTCGAAAAACGAGGTGATTGAGGGGATGTATCCGAGTGTGTGAACAAACGTTGCGGCCCAAACCCTGATAGAAAAATCGCACTCAAAGAATAAATTCTACAAACTTTTTGCTGAGGTGGAGGATAAGGCACAGCTTAGGTCAACTACGATATTGAAACGAAGGAGCCTGTCTCTGGTGTTGATGCGCCCGTGGATGAGACACCATTGTAGGAAAGCGAAGCGGGGCTGGAGATGGAATTTCCAAAGTTGGGGAAGTTGAAGAGGCATCCGGGGTTGTTGAGGTGAACATAGCAGGAGGCAACGGAGAAGCCGGCTGAGGGGTTTGGGGCCCAGATGAACATATCTGGCCGGGGGTTGAAACGGATGCTTCGGAGGATGGAGGCAGCATATTGAATCTCGGCCAGGGTGGCATGGTCGAAGTAAGAAGCCGGGAGTAGATGGTCAGGGCCCAAGAATGAAGAGTCCAGTGTGGTAGCGAGGGCATTTGTTGAGTGAGGGAAGAGGTTGGGGAGGGTGGAGGAGAGGGGCAGCTGGCCATGCCAGGTATCCAACCAGAATAGGCAATTTGCCCCATTACCCAGGTTGACATGGAAGAGCGGTTTGACACGAGGGAGGGTTGCTAGGACACCTGACCAGAAGGGGGATGATTTAAGGCTGGTGAGGGAGTGGAGGACAAGATGAGGGTTTGAGTGGTAATGAAGTGAGGTGATCCATGATTTCCAGAGGAAGGTGCCGGGGTTTAGGAACCGCCAGAGCCATTTGGCGAGAAGCGCGATGTTGAAGTCGTGTAGGTTTACTATTCCAAGGCCACCGTTATCAGTGTGCAGACAAGCTGTCCGCTAGTTTATGAGTTTCTTTATTTTACTACCATTCTAAAGAAAGGAACTCCTGATCGAGTCGATTCTTTTGATTACCCAGGTTGGGAGCATGTAAAGAGACATCCAGTATGAGGGAATTGCTGATAGGACTGATTTAACAAGGACGAGGCGCCCTGCCGAGGAAAGGGAGTGAGCTTTCCAGGAATGAAGTTTGTTTTCGATTTTGTTGATGAGGGGGAACCAATCCGATCTGAGTAGTTTAGTTGGATGTAGGGGGACACCGAGGTACGAGATAGGGAAGTGCGCGATGTTACAGTTAAGCAGACTGGAACAAGTTTGCCCGAGGTGGTCGGAGTTTCCAAGCATGATGATGGAGCTCTTACTAAAGTTGATGGATAGGCCAGAAATGAGCTCGAAAGAGTACAGAGCAACTTTGAGGCAGTGTATGTGGTTGATCGCGGGTGACGCAAACAGAATGGTGTCGTCGGCGAATTAGAGGTTGGATATGACCAGATTTGAATTGGGGAGCTTGATGCCTTCAAAGATGTTGTTCGAAATCGCTAACTTGATCATACGGTTGAACACGTCGGCAACCAGGACGAAAAGCAGAGGAGAAAGTGGGTCTCCTTGCCGCAGTCCACGAGCAGATTTGATTAGGCCCCCTGAAGTTCCATTAATAACTATGGAGGAAAAACTAGAATTAAGAATACAATGTATCCAGTTGCACCATTTTGCGGGGAAGCCTCTATGTTTCATATGCTCCAAAATGAATTGCCAATTAACTGTGTCGAAAGCTTTTGAGAAGTCTAATTTCAGGAGCATACCTGGCGTTGAAGTATGATGGCAGAAGGAGATGACTTCTTGAGTCGCCGCTACGCAGTCCATGCTGTTACGGCCGAAGATGAAAGCGGATTGCTCAATTCCAATGAGGGGGGCGATTATAGCTTGAAGGCGATTGGCTAGAACTTTGGTTATGATTTTGAAGGTGGTGTTTAGGAGACTAATGGGTCGGAAGGACGAAAGGGAGGTGGCGCTTGGGGTTTTGGGGAGGAGGATGATATTTGCATAGTTAAGGCGAGCCACAGATGATGGATCAGCATGCAGTTCAGAACACATCTCGATAACGTCGTATTTGATTGTTTCCCAATAGTGCTTGAAGAATAGAGGGCCGAAGCCATCTAGGCCAGGAGCCTTGTCGTCTAACATGCTCTTTAGCGCAGCCCAAATTTCCGCTTCTGAGAAGGAATGGTCTAGAGGGATGGGTGTGTTCTCCGGGTAGAGCAGGTTCCAGTCGATTTGGGGTAGAGGGGGGTGGTGTTTTCCTAGGATGTTTCGATAGTAGTCAGAGAAAAGTTTAAGGATGTCGGATTGGTCAGAGATAGTGTTACTGTTGTGGGTGATTTCAGGGATGAAAGTGGATCTACGCCTGCCGTTTGCAAGCCGGTGGAAATAGGCGGTGTTCTTATCACCATCCTCGATCCATTTCGCTTTGGAACGCTGTTTCCAACCTATTTCCTCTTGCAATGACAATCTGTCCAAGTCAGCTTCCAGCTTCCGCAGTCGGGATCGATTCGATTCGGTAAGAGGGGAGGATTCTTCGAGAATATTAAGGTCCAAAATCTCATCTTGTATAGCGGAGATGCGCGAGCGAATGGATCCCTAAACTGTTTTGGCCCAGGCTTTGATGATCTTACGAAGAGAACGGAGTTTGGAGACAACTCTGGCAGTGGCTGATTGGATGGGGGAGGGCTGAGCCCAGATTTCTTTGATGAAGTTATCAAATGATGGCTCCAGAAGCCAGAGGCGCTCGAACCGGAAAGGTCTGATAGGACAGGTGGGGGAACCAGTGTCAAGAAGGAGAGGGCAATGGTCTGAGATAATTGTGGCTAGGCCCGAGACCAGGGAGAGAGGGTATAGATCCTCCCAGGCCGGGTTGAAGAGGAAGCGGTCTAATTTAGCCAATGAAGGTTCTGATCTGCGGTTAGACCAAGTGAAGAGGCGGTTACAGATGGGTGGATCTATCAGGGAGCAGAGATTGATGAAATGGTTGAAGGCTTCAGAGTCATGGGAGAGATTGCCCGAGTTCCTTTCAGTTGGGGATCTGGTGGTATTGAAATCACCTCCGACCACCCAAGGGCCATTAATGTGTGAGGCAAAGGTGAGATAGTTCGACCATAGTTCATTTCGATCTCGAGTATTTTGTGGGCCATAAATATTGGAGAAGAAGAAGATTATTCCAGTTTGTAGATGACGAAGGGCTACATGTAGGGCTGCTGTGTTGTAGAAGGTTTGGCAGTGGGACCACACAGATTCATTCCAGGCTGTCAAAATGCCCCCACTAGAACCGACAGCATTTAGGTAGGCCCACCCAGTTAGGAAAGGCCCACCAATCTGTCTGAGTGTGTTTGGGGTTGGGTCTGACAGTTTGGATTCTTGCAGGAAGAGAATGTCTACTTTTTGTGGGGTTATTATAAGGTTAACAGAATGTCTTTTACTAGGGTCCCCCAACCCCCGTGTGTTCCAGGAGATTAGCTTCATTGGGAGAACGATAGTCACTCCGTTTCTGGTGCCTGCATGGAGGTGTAGTGTTCTCCACGCAAGTTCACTCCCATGCAACGTGCCATTTTCTTATTTAAGCTTTTATTAAGAGAGGAAAAAACTACATGTTTAAAGAAACTACCAGGGTGAGATGCCGCTCTGTCCAGTCTGGAGCTACGGCGCACAGCTATTGGAGTGATTGGCTACCACTGACCAGTCACCGGACGGGCCGCTTGGCTAAGTTCTTCCGGCATAGGGACGGGGAACTGGTGGAGGGGAGATTGGATAACAGCTTGGGGGGCAACATTTTGGAACTACTCAAGGGGAGAATGGGTATCTGTTGGAGGGGTAGCATTGTGAGGCGGGGGTACGGCAGTTGGAGAGGTCGGGATCTACTGGAAAAGCGGGGTTGAGAGGTCTAAATCAGAGAATGGGTCCCACCTATGCTCCTGGACTGGCCATGGGTCCCAGCCCCTTGGGCCCACCACTTCAAACGACTGGTCATAGTTTTGACCGAGTACCGGTGGGGAGCCGGAGAAGATAGGGATGTAATTCATAACGTCGAAACGGTCTTCCGAGTCTAAGTCTTCGATCGGGACGTGGCGTTCGAAAATGGGAAAATTTCTCTCATAGTCAATACCCAGCAGGTGGTTCTCCGGGCGCCTGTTTGGGTGCTCGTGTTCCCATCTTTCGATGCTCAAGAGATATTCTGTGTTGTTAAGGACAGTGACGAAGGATGATGGGGTGTTGATACCGCTGAAGAATTGTATTTGAATATATAAGAAGCGATGGTCTAGTTCTGCCCATTCGCAGTCATCCTGAGCCAGGAATCTACCCACTGGCTTGACTGCTTTAGAGATGGCATCTGAGTTGAAGCGAAGAAGTTCCGGGAAACTCGAAATTCGCACCCACGATGGTGGGTCCAAGGACGGAGCAGGGCGGTCGAGATCAGACCAAGGCTGGAATTGCACAGTTCCTCCGGCCCTAGAAATGGTCGATCGCTGAAGGATTTGGTCTCTGATTGCGAATGTGGGGAAGAAGAAGATGAAGTTGGTGTCGGACTGAAGCCAGAGCGGCCAGTCGCTGTGGTGAAAGGTGGAGGAGAGTGTTTGGTGGAGAGAGTCTATGGACCAGGTGCCGATGATGATGTTGGCAATGAGAAGTAATGCTGGGTCCGCCATTGAGAATGTTTTAGATTTCAAGCTTGTGTTGTGATGATGCCTCGGGGATTGGGGCAGACTTTGTGTAGCTGTAGGGGAGAGAGTGCCTCGGGGAGCCGGAAGGTTTCATTTGAGAAGAAAGGTGATGTGACTTTGGGACCCATCGGGCTGAGCTGGGTTTGACTTTAGTGGGAGAGGAATGGACTCTCCTGGTTTTTCGAGCCTAAGCCTGATTGAGGACTTTATCGAGACAGTGAGTTTGTGGATGCCCAAAAAATCCACACTTATAGCAAATCTTTGCGTCATGACAAAACTGCGCCACGTGCCTTAGACCTGCACATCGAAGGCAGCGGCTTTCCTGCTTCAGGAATTCAACCGTTTGGCGAACATTTTTGAATTTCGGTAAGGGGTGGCGCCGCTTGGGTGGGGGGTTGGGCAGGAGAGGGGAGCGAGGAGCTGAGCCCGCCACCTAGGTGTAGGTTTTGGCGAAGGGGATCTCGATACAGAGAGGTTGGCTGGGGACGGGCGAAGGCAATGGGGCCTGGGCTGGGATCGAAGGAGGATTGGGAGCAGCCGAGGAGGTACGAGGGGAGGATGGAGCTTTCAAGACGGAGTTGTATTTGCTAGGGATGAAGGAGATCGGTGGTACTGGGTGGGGAATGGAGGACGCCATTAGCGAAGGAGATTTAATTAACAATTTTTTTGAAATAAATTAACATATAACAGTGTCAATCTCAATACTATGAAAATTATATTTATATGTGTTTTATCTTTAATTCATAATTTGGTCACTTCAATTAGAATTAACTAAAATAGCACAACATGTTTTATTTTACATATATGGCCCATATGTTGAATGTGACGGCCCGCAAACCCGTACCCCTTGAATCAACACTATTCTCCAACATATCGACTCAAAGTGAACGGAAAAACGAACCGTTAGGGTTTAAAGAAGAAGAGAAAACAAACATCAACAGAATCTAACCATCGCAGCGGAATAAAATATAATAGATAACAACTGATCTCTACACAAAAGTAAATTTGTTTATACATTACATCATCAAAGTACACATAACACATCACTGGACAGTAATCATAACCTGTCCTCACAACAACTGAATATACTGCAAATCAACACAGCGGAATATTTAAAACAAATACGGAAGTACGTCTCGCCATCCAGCTCATCTCCTGAGCTCCACAGCATCCTTTCCTGTAATCTATAATACTCGGTCTGACCCGAGAATTATAGTTAAATAACACCCGAGTCAGTCTGGAATACCAGCATGAGAAAACCACACTCAAATTGATTATTAAAGTTTCAAAACCCTTTGAAATCAAAAGCATCTCGTAAGACCACGCCACAAATAAACATGTCGGGTTTTTACCTTACGATAGCCAAAACACTTTCTTATCAAATCCGTCTGATATTATAATAGTGTCTATATACAAATACTTATTCAAATAGCTGAAATTGTTACATGATTAAATTCCAGCATACTAGCCACAAAGTGGGTTCTACAAACAAAAACCGTAAAGGCACGTAGGGAGAATGGATTTCCAATTAATGACTAGGCACTGGGGTACCACCTGTCACAGTACCTGGTCTAGATCAGCGTACCAAGGATTACGCCCAATCCCCTACAACACAAGACCGGAACTACCCCTTACTGGATAATTCCGAGTAAGATCACCCCGCGGTTGGGATCAGCAACCGCCTACTAAGCCGAAATAAAAGGGACATCTAGACAGGGATACCTCACCCTAATGGGTGCTACCCACTTAGCCTTGCTGCATAAACCCTGATTTTTAGTCATTCCCGGTTGATGAGGCTCGAGGCTAAGCGTTACCTTTATAGAACATTTCACTTAGAATGCTCACCGTCTTCCTGACGATGTTCTGAAAGCATTCGTCCATACAAGTCCGTCCCGGGTTCGAACGGAACCGAAGGCACTATTCCTACTACATCCATTTTGGGGTCACCCTCAGGATTAGTAGCGACTAGCCCTTGCACTTCACTGTACCATCTTCGACTCCAAACTCGTTTTCCCTACAAAAACGTTCAAACTGGATCAAAGTGGTTTTCGGAAAATAAATCCCGATCCCGGTCTCTTCGAAACGATCAGCGCATTGGCCAATATTGATAGTCGGTTATTTAACTATCAAATAACATTCACAAACAATCATCAAGCCATAATAATTTCTCCCAAATTATTTATTAATCTCAAAATATCTTCGCGAGATATATTTCCACTTTTCAACCCTTTGAAAACAGTTTCAAACCATCTTTCTCTCACGAAAATAATTCCCAAATATTTATTTCCACTGAAAACACCAAGTACAATTACTTTAGATTTTTAAAATAATTTAAAAACACTTTATTATAAAATACACTTTAAAACATTTAAATTAAAACTACTTTAATACTTTATTCAAAAATATATACTTTAAAAATATCTAAAATAAAGCTAATTATAAAATATAAAACTAAAATTTTCTCTTTTTAAAAACATAATACCAAGTCACCTTTAAATAATTACTACTAAGATAAATTTGAAAAATACTTACTTTAAAATTTAAACATTTAAAAATAATAAACTTTCTAAAACATACCTTTAAAACAACTTTAAAACTTTTAACTTATACTTAAAAATTTGCTTTGAAAACATACTTGGCTATCCAGGGAAATACGCTTCTCTTCACATCTTTTAAAAATAAATCACTATTTATTTTTAAACAAATTTACCCATTCCTTTAATAAATTCCCACCGTGAATTTATTGTTCCAAATATCCACTGATATATTACTTCACTTTTATAAACCCAGTTTATAAATTTGATGGTCTCATCCATCTTTTAAACACAGTTTCAAACACTCTATCAAATTTCAAATCGATTTCCAAATCAACTCCATTTTTAAAATAAACTCTTTTATTTACCCAATTTATTTTAAAATTCCATTAATTCCAGATTTGACTTCTTAATATGATTTAAAATCTTATTTAAATTGAAATAAAATTTTCTTTTATTTCTTTCAAATTCCTTCTTTATCCTTTCAAATAAATTTAAACCTTGAATTTTAGAATAAATTCTTTATTCCTTTAAATAATATCACCTAAGTTTTAAAATTCATTATTTTCCCTTTTATTCAAAATCTGCTTTCCCATACTCGGAATTTTTTTAATAGAATTTAAAATCACTTTTCCTTTTCCAATTCATTCTTTAAATTATTTAAATTCTCTATAATTATTCTGCTTAAAAATTCCCTCTTTTATTTTCTCATCAAAAATCTCATCTATATATTTTTGGTATCTCAGTATACCCAAATATATTCAACCAAACACAGCACCCAACATTTCCAATTACCAATGTAATCTATCACAGATAATCAAATAAATCATATCACAAAATATTAAACAATCTAAATATTTTGAGGAATCCAGTTGGATCCCTCAACCTATTTCCCTGCATCCACAGATGTTAGCGCAATACCAATTCCACTTCGAGGTGGAACATCGCGGTATATAGGTTTATAAAATATCATCCGCTATTATGCGGCGCATAGGGTCTCATCCGCTATATAATGCGGGAAATCAATCACTCCAATATATATACTATATATAATATACCACATCCAATCAATTCAATCATTCAACCCAATATTTAAATTTAACCATTTAAATTTAAATAATAATCCAGATGAGTGAGATTAACTCACCTTTTATTTCTAATTCCAACCCATCCCAACCCGGCCTATCTTCTCTAAGATTTAGACCTTGAATAAACATTAGATGATTTATTAATATTCGAACTAATCGAATAATCACTTATCATTAAATAATTTAATTAACTAACAATTTTATCCAAAGTGATAATTTCCCTTTTAAAACCCTTTTGTAACATAAATAAATTAAATCGGTTTATTAAACAAAATTAATCACTAATATACATTATTTTAGAATAACTGGTAGATTCAAAATTTAGCTTTTATATAAACTCCCTTATATTCCAAAATCTTATGCATGTATATTTTTCTTGTCTTATCTATTTATATTTAATTATGAATGTGTGTATATATATATTTATTAAACTGAAAACAGAATAAATTAATAGCTTATTGTAAACTTATATATATATATATATATCAATTGAAATAGGCATATGTACACATATCTCTACATTTATATTACACTTTCCTTTAATGTAAATATATACGTATATATATAAAAATAAAACAATATGCAAATACAACATTCAGTAAAAACGAAAATACCTCATGCATAGATTGAAAACGGCGAAACCCTAGCCATCCCCGCGTCGAGCTCGCTTGAGACATCGAACCCACAGCCGCCCATCGACTACACCTCCGACCTCCCATAGCTCGAGTGTGAAACCCTTGCTTGAACGCACCGTGGTACCCACGCGATGCCGACCTCGAACTACCACTGCTCGCCTCAATCGATTGCGATTCAATCGCGAATGCCATCATCTCTCACCAGATCTTCGTCACTCCTACGTGCGCGCCACCGAAGCTGAGTTTCCTGATTGCCTTTGATTGCGATCGTTTAAATCAAACAGGAATTTATTTTCTGATGTTTGCTTTTTATTTTTGCTCGATTTCGATTTGAGAAATAAATTTGAAAAGAGGGAGGGTTTTAAAAGTTCGGCCATTTATTTTTCTTGCTTTCGAATGTATCTACTTGCGTGATTTTTTTTAAAAGAAGACGGGGGAGACAAGAAATGTACGTGCTTTGAAAAGGCAGGAGACAAAGTAGGCAGTAGGGTGGCTGGGAAAAAGAAAGAAGGGAAGTGGATGTGAAGGGAAAAAGCATTACTGTGACAAGGGTTCAGCTGATGTAGGTTGACTATTGTATGTGAATATATATATATATATATATTTATTTAATTAAAATTCAAATTGTCTCGATTATCGCAACTCACAATCTCGATCTCTTATTGAGACATGCCGCTAGGCGTTCATAATGTTATACCCCTATTATGAACACAATGGAAAAGGTTTCGAGTCCTGATTCGATCATATGGAGAAGATAACTTTTGGACCCAATTATCATATTGAATTTCGATATAAATTCAACGCGTTTACTTATCGTACGCTCATGCAATAACTCCAATCACTACAAAACTTGAAAATCCGATAATAATACACTATTACAGATATAATGGAACTGGTTTCATCGAATTCCGAGACTGTGCCTCGGAAGGCTATTTTTAAATATCAATTTAAACTATATATTTTTAAAACTGAACAAAACACTTTAAAATTCAATTTTAAAAGTTCTATTATCTTCAGCATTATTAATACAAATTTTATAAGCCTTTGAAATATTTTTAACAAACTTAAAACCCAAGATTCAACAATTTTCCCAATTTCCAATTATTTAAATTCAATAATTAAATCACCCAATAAATAGTGATATTTGAAATTCAAGTCAAAATTACCCTTTTGAATATTTAAAATCAATTAAATATTCCCATTTCAAATATCCAAAATTCTGGGTCGTCACAATTTTCCGATAATCTCCCCCTGGGCTATATATGTAATAACCTTATATGTGTTTAACTTTATAAGCTCTAAAATTAGGTATTTATAACTTAAGGAGTTTCCTAAACAATCTCGTCTATTAACCGCTGACAAAGGATCAAAGTGGCTTTCATTACTTTTAGCGTAACTAAACTCATCAATAGTCACATATACCAACACAACCAAACGACATAGATCAATCATGGATGCGTAGCATGAAAATTACATGAGATGTAATTAATACATGTCTATTTCCAACCGATCCTACTTTAGTGAAATAAAAAACGTTCGATATTTAAACAACCTAAAGTTACACCAATTGAGCAACATGCTCATAAATGACCTTGGATGATAATCCTTTTGTAGTCGGATCTGCCATAATGGAGTTTGCCATAATATGCTCTATAAATTATAATTTATTTTGCACTCTCCCCTTATTGGAAACTAATATATTGTTTATTGTTACAATATTACTTTAGTGGTCTTTTAATCCCTTCTTTAATATTCCATAACTTTGTGGTAAAATTTTGCAATTATTTTCCGTCGTTGGATTCCCCATAACAGAAAATAATTGTTAGTTCCAAAATAAAGGAGGCTATAAGTATCTGTATGACAACTTTTTTATATAGTTCCTCTAACAAAATATTATTATCCGAAGTGGATCTTTTGTACTCTTGGCATAAAAAATATTTGGATTGTAAAGCTTTATGATCTTTAACCAATCTGATCTTTTATCTATGAGCATATAATCTTTTATTCCTTAAAGATATATTGTAGCCATTTTGGTTACTAACCACTGATCCTAAGATATCTTCCAAATAATATACGCAATATCTGTATGTGTATATGCCTTAACATGCATTAGATTCCACATCGCAAATGCATGACGAATCTTTTGTATTTCTTTAGCTTCAAGAATGTTCTTATATCACTATATAAGACAATATTTGTCTCTTTTGACAAAAGAGAATCAATTGATTCCCAATTTACATACCAAACCTTTTTATGCACTTGTTTTCCTAACTCTTTTGTGATGATTCGAATATCACCTCGTGAATAGTAACAGTGTATTTGAATCCCTAATCCAAAAGGATAATGCATAGGTGGGTTTCTTTAGTTGTTTCATCTATGTCTCTATTGGTAAACATTATTTTAATATCCTTTCGATATTACTAAAAATTATAACTTGCAACAAGTTCCAAAATAATTCTAAAGATTCTTTTAGTAAAACAACAGAGAAAGTCTCTTTTTTTCAAAAAGAAAAAGAAAACAACGTTCTCCTTTTGAGTATAGTCCTTTCTATAACCAGCCGTATACCTTTCTGCATTACCCACTTAGTCCTTTTTGGTTTTGAATAGTTATTCATAATCAATGTTCTTGTTCACTTAAGGTAAGGGGAAAGATCTCAAATATTATTGTTCTTTGTAGATTTATACTATACGTTCATACCTTAAATATGCATTTCAAAGTAATATCTTGTATGAATTGATGTAAGCCAACAGAAATATTTTCACCAATCCATTAATTATCTTTGTGGATAAATACTACATAACCATCTGGAATACTATTTCTTCTTTTTTAAGTGGATTTCCATAGTAACCTTGCACCTTGAGTTTTTGAGTTTATTTACTTGAAACATTAACCTTAAATTGAAGAAAAGTTTCTTTAACATTGTCTTGTTATGGTTCCTGATTTACTTCTTGTCAATGAAAGGAAATAAATCCTATACATTATTCGATAATTAACTTAGTTGAATCAAAGATAATGATTCGCTTTAAAGCCAATGATCCATAAGAAAACTTTGTTTAACATTGTCTTATTTTGGTTCCTGATTTACTTCTTGTTAATGAAAGGAAATAAATTATATACATTATCCGAAGAAGTAACCGTAGTTGAATCAAAGAAAATGATTCTCTTTAAAGACAATGATCCATACTTTATGTCTCCCTCCCAACTTAACATCCTAAAAAATGTTGCATTTTCCATCTTAATTTTTTTCTTCTTTGGTATGGGTTCATAAAACTTATACCTTTTAAGTTGCTTAGAATTATTTGTTATTTTTAGTGCCACAATCTAGAATTATTTAGTAGGATGGAATAGATAATTACATTAATCACCATATCCAGATTCGAGGCTTTATAAGAGATATTTATCATGAATTTCAAGACATTCAATTACAATAATGTATGTATTTATTGATAGATTAATCTTAATATTCCTGAAGGAATAATAATAATAACAAGCACCATTGTCCAAGTGGTTAAGTGATTCAGCTTTGGTGCGAGTGGTCACAAGTTCGAAACTTGCGTAGCATGATTCGAACGTTTATTGACATGTGATATGTTGTCCCAGTGACATGTTGTATATAAAGTACCATTTCAAAAAATAATAATAATAATCAAATTTGTTCATATTAAAATTAGAAACTAAAATCTATTTAAGTGGTAGTATAACAAAAATGTCAAACGAATCCAAAACAATATGCATATCTTTTTTGACACGACATGTATGATATCTAATAAAATTCCTTTTATATGTCCATAGATTTCATAAAAGAAACAACCATAAATATATTTTTACTGTATAATTATTTTATATTATTTATTTATGACAGTTTGACTAGTTAATTTATAATAAATATATTTTAATATAATAAAATTATAATAAATTTGGACCTATGGTATTTGGATCTGGAATGTTAAAATGAAAATTTTATTATATATACGAGTATATATGCACGTCCGTAAGGACCTGCATCTGCTCACTTGGGTATATGACTGCTTTGCATATAAGCAAAGTGGTTGTTTTTTGCTTCGTCAAAAGAAATAAAAGGTGGAAACTCTTATCATTTTTCATGCCTCCTGTGTATAATAATCTTGTATACAATAGTAAATCTAATGAATTCAATCTTATAATCTAAGCCGTATATCAACTCCTTGTCAAACTATAAGAATGAAAGACTTATAAAGCAATTTGCACTATTTAATGGCTGGTCCTAAACCTCAATAGCTTAGCATTCTCTACTCCATATATTGCTTTGTAGTATCTATGGTCACACCGCTCATTATCACACAATTGTCAATATGAAAATGAAATCCCAATGTTGAATAAACGTGGATGTTGAGTAGTTTTATATGTAAGATGACCACACAAATCTACACTGATGAAATATTTCATGGTATACATATGTTCTCAGCTATCACATAATATAAGGCAAACATAGAACACAACATGAAGTATATAAACGACAATGAAATTAGAATATAGCTTACAATCATACATAGAACAAATTAAGTTTGTACCATTACCGGGATAATGTCAATTTTTGCATTATAAGATATTTTAAAATGGTAAATAGTCTAAAATGGATACCAATTTCATAACAAAACCACTCATTTATATTGTAAATGAAAATGAAACAGAAGTACAGAAGAAACACTTTGTCAAAAGACGTTCAAATTTGATTGCACTACCCAAGTTTTGTTCACTTCAACCTTTCCATATTTATTCACAATTTTCTAGAAGAAGAATTTCCAAAATGCATGGAATCCACTTTGGTCCCATGTGTACCACACTTTGGACCTAGTGGTACCCACTTAAAATTTGTTAACATTGAAAGATACACATGGCATTTCAAATAAAAAAGTCACGCCTGAAATAAAAATAAGTAAAAGTTTAAAGTTAACAAAAAAATAAAACATAGCAAGTGCAATACCAATGACACCAACCAAGCTATACATTTGTATCACATTACAACGAAATGAAATGGTGCCCTAAAGGTAATCCAAACAATAATTTTCAAAACAGAGTAAGTTACAACATCCCGTTATGAGCATAACAAAATGGTTTCACATTAGTTTTTCATACATGTTTGTTTATACTAAATAGAGCATAATGTTTCAAAGTTTTAAATTTCAAACATACTAATACTTAAAACAATACCAAAATAGCATAATCCTCATTGCTCCAAGAAGGTATCTCAACGAAGTAGTTGTCCCCTTCAAATATGCTTTCATCTTTCTTTCAAAAGTATTTAGCTCAGTTGTAACGATTCGACTTTTCGACGCTCGAAAGTCGACATCAATACGTCCACTGTATCAACTGCCGAACTATCGAATGCCGGAAAACCGAATTGTTAGGGTTAAAAAGAAGAGGTAGAAGAAAAAAGATAGAAGAATAAAGAAGAAGAAACAGAAACAACAACAGAATCTCACATTCGCAGCGGAACAATATATAATAGATGAATGAATAATCTTTAAAACAAAAGACTATATCAGTTTATACATTACATCATATCATCAGAGTTTACAACAACACACAACACTGGACAGTTATATAACTTGTCCACATACATAATACACAGCGGAATAATACTAGTCTAAGTGATACGTCTCGCCATCCAGCTTGCCTCTAGATCTCCGCAGCAACTTCTGAATTCCAGAATGACCTGATAACCTAACTCTAGTATGCCCGTGTGGAAAATTATGGGCACCCAGAGTTTAGAAAGGGAAAAATAAAATCCAGGTCAGTCGTGGGACTGGTGTGAGATATGAAAAACAGTTATTTTCACAAAGAAAATAAAATTAATCCGCAATGCTTTTGGAAAATGAAACTACCATAAGGCCTCCCGCCATACACACAATGCAAACGCAGAATTGGAGGAGATTTCTCCTTATGATAGTCATACATGCTTAATATGCAAAATTCTTTTTAATATTATTTTTAGTGCATAGTGTCGAAAACATTTCGAAAGTATAATATTAATCTTAGCTAGCATACAACCATTATTGTATGCCTACTATAGCTACTATGTTCAATAGCAGGTTACCGCCACATTCCATAGCAGGTTATACAACTAAAACCGTACAAGGTTTGTATTGCTTCTTTGGATTTTCCAACAAATGGTCAGGCTAAGGAACTTCCTACTAGCACATGGGTATGCCTTGGAAGGGACGTCCCGAGAACCTACCCGGCTCTCTGCCAACACAAGGCCGGGTTACCTCTGTAACTAGGTAACTACTACTCGAGTATCCCACCCCCCGGTCATTTGTGACCTTTATCCGAGGCGCCTCGATCACACAGCAACAATCACACAGTAAATGAGATTGGAGCAACCACACAGGTAAATATCTGGGCTCCATACCATAATATCACCTTTTTCCAGAAGGAAATGACATACCCTAAAGGGAGCGACCCTTATAACCTTGCCGCATCTTTCCTGTTTCAACCATTTTCGGGTTGTGAGGTCCGATAAGGTCTCGTCCACAAAGCTACGCTTTACACGAAAGCCATGCTTTGATCACAAATGATCAACAAATGATCAGCAACACACAACAACACTTAGCATGCCACACTACCAAATTGGGAATATATCACTGATAACCTTCAACTACATAACCTCTGAGCTCATACGTCTTAGAGAAGGGTGTTAAGCTAAGAGAATAAATTCTCCGCCACCAAACAGAAATGTATTTGAAAGAAATCAGCTTTATATCTCAAAGTGTAATGTCAGACATACAACCATACAAGTCTGTTCCGGGTTCGAACAAAACTGAAGGCACTTCCAAAGAAGCCCTTGCAATCCAGGTATTCACAATTTCGATCGGACTTCCCATCACATAGGGAATCTCTATACCGTAGCTACTCGGTGCAGAGACAATCGATAGGTTATCCTATCGTTCTCGCAAACACCCGGTCTTCAACACCGGTCTTCAAATGATATCCATTTACATCGTATCACTATCCGGAATGGGTTATATGACACAAATTTCTCTCCCGGCTAAACCGAATAATGAGCGCTTGTTTTAAAAATAATCAAGTGCCATTTCAAAGGCAAATATTGATAGTCGGTTATTTAACTATCAAACAACATTCACAACAATCAACCAATTTAAATAATTTTCCCAAATTATTAAATTTCAAATATCTTCGTAAGATATATATTTTCCACACTTCATCACTTTGAAAACAAATTTCAAATCACTTTTCACCTTTCAAACTTTTGAAAACAAATTTCAGATCAATTTCCCTACACAGGATATATTTCCAAATATTTATTCATTTCCACTGGAAATATACCGAGTTCAAATACTTTATCTCCAAAATATTCCTTAAAATCCAATTTCAGAATTTCTTCATTTATAATTTAAAATTACTTTGGAAATATACTCGGCATTTCAAGGAAAATACACTTCCATTTCAAAATGGTCCATTTAAACCAATTAAATAAATCCTTATCGATTTATTCCAAATTTACATTCCAAATTTGTAAATTTATTTCCACACTTTAAAAATAAATCAGTGTTTATTTATAAAACAAATTTCTCTTTCCTTTATAAATTCCCTTTTGAATTTACATTCCCAAATATTCACTTTTTATACGACTTTCAAATCGATTTCTTAAATATTCACTTTCAACTCCAAATCAACTTTCAAATGGATTTCCAGATTTATTTCCCTTCCCAAATTGATTTTCCAAACATTTATTTCAAACACCTAATCGATTTTAGAATGGATTTCCCCGGATTTATTTTTAAATACCAAATCAAATTTTTAATCGGTTTCCCAAAGATTTATTTCCAAACACCGAATCAAATTCCAAATTTGATTTCTAAATTTATCTTCCTTTAAAATAAATGCCTTTGTTCCTTTCAATTATTAAAATTTGTATTTCAAATAAGTTCTTCAACCTTCGAATAATACTACCCGAAATCCATTTATTAAAATCTTTTCACCATAATTTGGAATTAATTCGAAAAGATTACAAAAATCAACTTTTTTCTGTTAAATTCTTTCTTTCAAAATTAATTCAATTCTTAAAAATAAATTTCCAAAATCCAATTTTATTTATTTCTGGTATCCAACGATACCAAAAATACATTCAGCTAAACTATAGACTTCAACCATTTCAATCACAAATATAATCATACACAGATTATAAATAATCAACACACAACATTGAAACAAATTCAAAATTTTGAGGAATCCAGCTGGATCCCTCCAACCTGTTTCCCTGCATCCACAAATGTTAGCACAACAATTAAATACCAATTCCACTTCGAGGTGGAATATCGCGGTATATGGGATTTATAAAATATCATCCGCTATTATGCGGCGCATAGGGTCTCATCCGCTATATAATGCGGGAAATCAATCACCAATATATATATATATATACTACTATATATACTATCACATCCAAACAGTCAATCAATAAATGCAATGCCAATTTATTTTAATTTGAGTGAGAAGATCTCACCTTTGCCCTTTTATTTGCAATCCATTTCTAATTCGACTTGTTTTCTCCATTTTGACCTTGTATAAACAATTTTAAAATGTTTTATCAATATTCGAATTTGTCGAACAAATTAATTTTCCTATTTGATAATTTACTTAACAAATGATTTTAAATTTTTAAACTAAAAAAAAATCTAACTTAAACTAGTTTTTCCATTAATAGATTATTTTTAGTACTGAAATAATTAAATGAACTTATTAAACAAATTTGATTTCTAGAATACATGATTTTAAAGTTTAAGCTAGTAAGTGAAATATTTCTATATATCTGTTTACTTCCATATTTTTAAATCAAAATATGCATGTATGTTTATATATTATTTTGATTTACGTATAATAAACTGCACACATATAAACCTTTACTGCATATATATATACTTATAAAAGCTCTACATAGATTTACATATATATTTTAATAAATCAGGTTAAATTGAAAATAGAATAAAATGAAAATGAGAATACCTTACTGCAACCCAAACTACAACAACCCACCACGATCTCGATCACTACATCGACAACGACATCGCAACCCCTTCTTCCTCGCTGG
The DNA here is from genome assembly GCA_030737815.1 of Allium fistulosum. NCBI lineage: Eukaryota > Viridiplantae > Streptophyta > Magnoliopsida > Asparagales > Amaryllidaceae > Allium > Allium fistulosum. The sequence continues at coordinate 700,871,532 of CM060904.1, forward strand.
TGACAGTGCACACGAGCCTCGCGACTCCATCGCAAATCTTCCTCTTCCAATGATCGACTCGAATCCACAGCCTAACGCGACGTCGCCGCTCGCGATTCAAGGCAAGACAATGAGCTCGACGTGAATCCCACCTCCATCTCGCAACGCACGCGCCACCGCCTGGTCTGCTCCCCAAGTCCTTGCGAATTTGATTTCGCGAAATTAGAGTTCGATTAGGTTCAAATAAGAATGGAGATGTCGTTTATACAGGCAGATATGAACATGTATTTTTTTTCTTTTTTTCTTGAACGAAAATCGATTTGAATGAAGAGTAGTAGCAGCCATTAAAGAAGTATAGGCTCGAGATTTGGATTGAAAAAGGCTTGGCCTCGATTGATTTTGATTTTCTTTTAAACGAAAGGGCTTCGGCCATTATCTGATTTTGAACTGAAGATGAAAAGGAGAAGTATCGGCCATTGAAAAACAACGCCGGCGACTAGAGAATAAACTAGGGTTTCAACCCTAAAACGTGAATATATATACACTGATATATTAAAATAATAATATTTTCACAAATTATTAAACTTTTTAAACAAATTCCAATTGGAACGTGCCAACAGGCGATTATGAGGTTATACCCCTATTCCGAATGAAATGGAAAAGGTTTCGACTCCAAATTCGATCGTATGGAGAAAATAGCTTTTTGGACCAGTTATAATATTAATTTTTCGATTTAATTTCAGCGCGTTTGCTTATCGTACGGCCAAACGATCACTCCAAACATTACGAAAATTGAAATTCGATAATAATACAATATTACAGATCCAATGGAACTGGTTTCGTCGAATTCTAAGACGGTGTCCCGGAAGGCTATTTTTAAATATCGATTTAAACGATACAATTTCAAAACTGAACGAACACTTCAAATTTCAATTCTGAAAGTTCCATTACCTTTAGTATAATCAATATAAATTTTCTAAGCCATCAAATCATTTTTAACAGGCATAAAACTGAAGATTAAATAATTTTTTCCAGTTTCAATAATTAAATCCAATAATTAAATTGCCAAATAAATTCTGATATTTTGAATTTCAAATGAAACTATCTTCCAAACCTTCAAACTCAATTAAGTATTTAAATTTCAAATGTCAAAAATTCAGGGTCGTTATATCAGTCCTGATTCCCAAGATCTGATCTTCATAATAATCCAAGTTGAATGTGTTCTTTTAAAGCATTTGCTGCATCCCCCTTGTATGATTTGATGGTAATATATTATGTGTAGAATTTATGGTCCGTAGACTATCATGTATCTGAACACATAAAAATAGTATGAGTTACTTTACTCTGAAACATTTTAGAAGCATTATTACAATAGCTACATCCTAGAACTATAATTTGATTTTAAATTAAAAAAGGTTAAAACAAAGTTGACATAAGATATTTTTTATTGTCTTATTGATCAGTCTCAGGTAATAAACCTAGAGCACTTTTGCTACTAAAATGGTGTCCATGGCTGCCATACTAAACTACAACATAATATTTACTTGATCATTTGCACATTATCTGAAGTTCTTATAATGCAAACAGTGATAAAAAAATAAAAATGTATGCTTCATTGCCAGCACGTGATATCAAGTTAGATAAGAACTGTAACTTAATAAGATGGAATAAACATTTACCTTTAGTAGAATATAATGTGGCAGAATGTTTCAAGACACACAAAGGCACTGCAAACATAGATTATTATCATAAGAAGAACATAAGAAAGGCTGGTTGTACAGATTATAGTAATGCTAATTAATCGTGTTTCTCTAATGAAAATAATGCTCTATATTAATAAACTGTGTAACAGTAAGGTAATTCAACCACGACAATATCCAAGTTTATCTTAAAAGAGAGGGAAATTAACAGTATGGTAAAATAATAAATAGATAATGGATTTAATTATCATATAAAATTCACATTAGCTAACATAACAATGTAAATTATGATTAAAGTTCTTTGAAGGGAAAATTAAACATATTCTACAGATCATAATGTCTAAGAACACGCACATGAGAACCAAAAGTGAGTGTTAAAAATTCCTTCCCTTTATTTTGTTTTTTGATCCAAAACCTCCAGCTTAGATAAAAGAGCGTCCAAGCTGGATTTTGGTTACACAAAGTAAACAATATATAAGTACATAAACAAATATTTTTAGAAAAAAATCAAAATTAGTCGAAAGTTCATTCTTCTTAAACAGAAAATCGAGTTTTCTCCAAAACAAATATTAATATACTAAAGATAATTAAAATTATTGTGTGAATGCAATTATATGTGTATTTAAAAAATTAAACAAAAATTAAGTTAAACTGATAAAAACACATCATATTATTTTGATGAAGCATACCAGAAACATGAAAAATATGCTACATGCTTTGGTATATGCAGCAACAAAAAGAAATTACAAATAGTGTAAAGATACTTGAAAAAGGCATCAATTATAATTATGCGTCATTGAAACTTAGTAGTTTCTAGTGCTCTTCTGCTAACTGATATTGGATTAGCACCACCCACATCTTCAGTATGAGCATCTTATATGTGACTCACTGTACCAAATTTGCAAAAGAAATAACTACTATTCCATGTTGTTACTACACCAATTTTATAAGCATATTTCACTAATACTTCTGCATAAAAATTGGTAAAAGATATAGAAGAAAACTTCGATTCACTATCACTTGAAAATTGGTAAAAGATATAGAAGATAAACATGGATTCATTATCGCTGAATTCAAAGGGGTGTTAAGCTATGTAGTGAACATCAGATAACATCGCCGAAACATCATTGATATATCGCACATCAAATTTCAAGCAGTTTTTTCTATATGTTATGCAATTGTTGAGTTTTACATATTGATTTAAAAAGCATCGGTACTTTGAACTTCCGTTAGCTTTAGAAAGCACTCAAAGGTTAAAATTTAAAGGGGTGTTAAGCTAAGTAGTTAATATTTGATATGCTTTAAACTTTCATTAGCTCTAAAAGGTACTCAAAGGTAAGAGTAACAATGCTTATTGTGGTGAAGTACCTAATCCGAATGAAAGACAAACATATATAAGCATGGTCACAATTCCTGAAATTTGTTATCCCTACTGGAACCTTGATATTCAAATTTATCATGGACATATGAAAAGGTAAAAACATAGTACTTTTTTCAGGCTTTGCTATAAATGAAGATTCAATTTCTACATATAAAAGCGGCTAAACTATGAAGAACCATTCTTGGAAACAAAATCAATTGTGCATTTCCTTATGTAGCATTAATTGTGTATTTCCTTTTGGAACCAAATTCAATTTCTCAATCTTCAAAATAAATTAAGATTCAAAGTCAAAACAATTGAAATTTAAAATCAAGATTTCCGCATCAGCCGTGAAACAATGAGAACATTTATGGAATTATTTTTTAATTGGACTCTTTCCTTGTATTCACGGATCTATTATCATTCTAACTGGAACATTAAGACTCCAACTACTTCAACCATAGATAGACAAAAAGACCCTTAATGGTTACATGCAATGTATGTTTGAAAAATGAAATCACCATTTGTCTTATTTATTCATTTGTATTTTAATTAAAACTTAAAAATTGCCTATGTATATTCCTCTTCCTCTGTGATTTCAGTAGCAAAATCCTAACTAATTAATTATTACGGGTTGTACTCGTATATGTATGTGTGTGTGTGTGAGTATGTGTATGTGTGTGTTAGGGTGTGTGTGCGCGCATAAAGTTCAACATTAAAGAAAATTATTAGGCTTGAAAAAAATACTAAATTGTAAGCTATTTTCTGTAAAAGCACTACAAAAAATCAAAAAGTAATTTAAATTCAATTTCAATTTGTAAAAACAGTAATCCCAAAAATTATATATATGACAAAGAAAAAGTATGAATAACACATTTCATAAAAACTGCAATTGTTAAGAATTTATAGCTTATAACTATTAATTTGATTTTCTAGCACAACTAAGAAAGCAATTTTTAAACCTTTAAATCAATACATAGAATCCAACAACTGTACAAAATTTTGAGGAGTTTTTCCTTACGCAAAAATTTATAGTTTCAATAATAGTATGACATATAGGTAATAATTTTTATAACTGAGTTGCAGAACTCATGTATCAAATTTAACAACCATGTCAAAAAACATAAATAATTTTTCTTTATGTCCAACACTTCGTTGAATATGAAAATACCAAACAAAGAAAAGAAAACAATCGCAGAATTCACCCATGCATGCACAAATAGAAAAAAGAATCCAAAATTATGTTCACCATACTAATTACTCATAGATGTTTAATAAGGATTAATTCCCAATGTTACAGGTATGCATCCGTTGCCAAATCGTTTTAGCTAGCTTATTATAAATTTAATAAATGCACAAAACACTTATTAATGATCTGGAAAGAGATGGAACATGTAAATGACATATTTTGGCAAATCATTCCTTAAACTAATAAAAATTGAGCATGCACTATTACATGCCTTTTTTTGTTTCTTTTACCAGTAAATCTGAAAAAATGAAGTTTGAGTCAAAACTATAGGCTCTTTGTACAATCAAATGGCCACATTTGGTGATAGTGACCAAGGAGGACCAAGTACAAAGTTGTACATACAATTAATACTCAAATTTGGTGATTGATATCAAAATAAATAGTTCAAAATTTTTGTGTACTTAAATGAATATAGTTCTAATAAATTTTGGATCAAATTCCTTACACTACGAATCAGACTCACTAAGAGTGAATTAATCAAAATAGTATAAACATTTATATATTGGTTCATTCTTAATGATATAGGAAATAAGCATTTTATCTAGTATCACAATACAATCAAACTTTAAAAGCTAATTTTGTATAATTGTCTATAGTAACATGTCAGTAGAACATTCAAACCATAAACTGCAACTTTTTCTTAAAAAATAGAACATTACACCTCAACACAACGAATAAAGGATAAAGCCACGTAAATGATACAATGACAACTGGCCATATTAGAATTTGTCTTACTGGAATCTTCACTAAACTCAATTAGTACAAATATTAACACTACATTGCAGCATGGTTATATTTTTTACTTTATTCTCTAGCTTCTTAGCTTCTCCCCTAGGGCGAATGATTAAAATGAAAGCATAAAATTAAGTTGCCAATTTATTCAGATTAACAAAATCAACTGATGCAAATTGTAAATAAATTATTATGTTACCTTAGCACGGAGCTTAAGTTCAATTTTTTCTCATAAATTTGGTTGTTCATTGTGGTTAACAAATATCATAGCCACATTTTCAAGACAATAATTATGATATCTACGAAGAAAATTGTGACGACCGCCCATGACTCCTGCACTAAACATAGAAATAGTGCGCTGAGAAGTGTGCCAGGCAGCCATGGACGATTTCCAAGGTAAGTTAAAACAGCAGAATCTATCGTATTACTCACAGCGCATGGATAAAATACAATAGAGAATATATATAGTGAAGCTTCACAGAATAGAATCTTATCAATTAAACTTCATAATAGTTGAATACAAACATCTGAATAGTCAATACATCAAGCCTCACTACATATCACTCAGAGCATATACAAGCAGCGGAAACATCCAGTACATATAGTAAGAAAATAATATGCAAGCCTCCAGCTCGTCTTCGTCATCAGCATCGTCGGAAACTAGGAACTGCACCTGTCACCTGCTACCTAGTCTGCCCATCCCAAATTGGATGAACAGCCCAAGGTAATAAGAGTTGAACATAAAACCTTGAGTCAGACAACAGTCTTAGTGAGCGGTAAAATTAACTAACAACATACCAAAAGAGCATAAAGGAAAAAGGAATAGGAATCCAACCCTCCCACTCCACTTCGTTCTACAGTGATAGCCCCCAGACACACTAAGCAGAAATAAACACAGCAAAGCAGATATTTAAAGTAAAGCAATTATCACTCGAGTCAAGGTCGATGTTTTCCAAGCACAAACCCCCAAGGCCTAAACCAAGATCAGATAAGCACACTAAAAATATCGCTCTTGAGACCGAATGACGATACAACCAAACATCCATGACTCTGGCTATCACTGTTATCATTGCTTCGATTACACCGTTAATTGAATGACCGACACATTCTTTCAGCCGTCCGTTAAGGGTCAATGGTAACCCCGGTTCTAGACAGAACTCCGCACGTCGTCGCAGCCCGTGCCTAGGACTATCGAATCTGCCCAGAGTACTCTACCACCAACAGTAGTCTTTTGGGACTATCGAATCTGCCCAGCGTACTCTTGCTTTGAGCATGCTAGAACCTTCGACAACGATGAAATCTCAGCCTCCTAGTCATCCTCCTCGACGACTATTCTCATACTAGCTCAAGCGCCTCTCGAGCCAACCATTATCCTCAAACCCGAACCATTTCACCGAGTCATCAACATGCTTGGAATGATCCCATCTGGATTAAACCAAGGCTATCTCATATCATGCCTTGCTTCATCTCATCATAGCAAAGCCTCATCCCAACATCATCATCAAATCTATCCATATGAGCTTTATCATCCGCGTCATATGCCACGAGCAGCTTTTCCAATTCAAGAGCCTTTCCTTTAGCTTCTGAATCATCTTCGACCATCTTGTCTAATTCCAACAACTAATGAACTAATTTACAACAATCAATCAAATCAATCATTAATCCAAATAATCAAACATGATCAAATAAACAATTATAACAATAATGGCAATCTTGTAAATAAAGAGTCCAAATCTAACAAGCATGAAACATGAGCAATATCTCTACAACTTGATGAATGAACTTGCATAGATTAACATGTAGTATAATGGATGTCAAATCATCATGAACAATGGATCTATACTTAAGTTTACGAAAATGCATGAAATCACTATTTTAACACATAATCAAGCCATCAATCCGATATACTCCTTTGGATCCGTGTGAGAGATAATCACCACTCACCAAATCTCCTAAACACCTTAAAAGTAACACACTTTAGATCTGGACAGCGAAGGATCTAACTCGATCTACCAAAATCCCGCTTCAAACGATGAAATCTCTCTTCGAAGAATGTAGATCTTCAACTTTAACTCTTGGATCTTCGATCTTGATCTTCGATTTGGATGGAAGGAATCACAAGATTAGAGTGGAGAAAAGAAGTGAAGAAGTGCAGCACTCGAGCTCTCAAAATGGCAGGACTTCGTCGCTTCAAAATTCGGATCCCAAAAAGTGAGGAAATGGACGTGTATTTATAGGCTGGAAACCCTTAGGTCGTCCGCCCCCTTAAGTCGTCCACGACTTATGAAAACCCACGACCTACGACTCATCAGTATCTCCGACCTAAAACCCCACAACTTAACCAACCCTACGACTTAACAACTCAGGCCCACGCGCATCAACGACCTAACGAGTTAGCAAGTACTACGACCTAACAAAATGTCACGACCTAAAATGTCACGACCTAAAATGTCACGACCTAAAAATGTCACGACCTAAAATGTCACGACCTAAAATGTCACGACCTAAAAATGTCACGACCTAAAATGTCACGACCTAAAATGTCACGACCTAAAAATGTCACGACCTAAAATGTCACGACCTAAAATGTCACGACCTAAAATGTCACGACCTAAAAATGTCACGACCTAAAATGTCACGACCTAAAAATGTCACGACCTAAAATGTCACGACCTAAAATGTCACGACCTAAAATGTCACGACCTAAAAATGTCACGACCTAAAATGTCACGACCTAAAATGTCACGACCTAAAAATGTCACGACCTAAAATGTCACGACCTAAAATGTCACGACCTAAAATGTCAAGACCTAAAAATGTCACGACCTAAAATGTCACGACCTATAATGTCACGACCTAAAATGTCATGATTTTACGAATGCTTCGATCCGTAAAAATACGGGTCGTTACAAAAATAAATTGAATTTAGGTTCAAGAAAAAAAACGATTGGAGAAATACGGTGTGGAAAGTTGGGGATCGAGGTTTATGAACCAAGATCTTTACATAGCATATAGGATACCTAAACTGCACTATGTAGCTATGTAGAAATGGTGAGGTGATATTCAAAAGTTGGAACATCAAGAAACTTAAAAGAAAAAACACACATCATACAACCTAGTGAATTATTGGAGAAATAGGTTCCAACCCATATTGTAGCTTGTAGCATGAAACTTATAGAGAAACATACAAATAATAAACTAACTAAAACTGATAAAACTAGTGATATAAGACATACCTTTGAATAAGGCAAAATCGGATGGGCATCAATATATGCCAATCATCCAAATCGAACCCCATGCAATATTAACTTTGGAATAGGTAATGTTAGGGTGAAGGGAAGATGATGCAAAGGAAATGAGATGAGATTTGAAAGAGCGACATTGATTTTGGTTCAAATAAGCTATGCGTGCTTTTTGGAATTTCGTCGACGGCCGATGATTGAGAGCCAGCATAAAGATGAAGAATAATTACCACAAAATGAAATAATTTTCATAATAATTTAAATCAAACTTAGAAACAATTAAATTATCTGAAAATAAAATAAAAATCACGCACTAAAAGTTGCCTCAGTGTCAAGCCAATTAGCTAAAATTCATTGAGCATCACCTAGTCTTCGATAGCAACATTAAATTCTTCAAAAAGTTCAGCCATTGAAAGTTGAATTTAAAGTATCAAGCTACAAACGATTATTTACAGCAACAAATTTTTTCAGACCTTTTAATCTCAAATGGTGGAACCTTGAAATTACATTTGAAGAGGGGAAAGAGCTAATATTGTAGATTCAGTGAGGAGTATGCCAAAGAGTCGGTAAAGATGAAAGTAACGTCATCGAAGATGGAGCAATTAGGGAACCTGAACGGTGATGAAACGATCGAGAGCAGTGGTGGATTAGGTTTATCATTTTAGGGAAGAAATAATATGAATAGAACGGTTACAGGAATGAAAGGGTATTTTCGGTAATTCCAAAAGACACGGTTGAAATCAATGTACCAAGTTTACTTTATTAATAGTAGAGATATATATAATTTATTATAATACAAATTTACATTTAAATATTATATTTATACACGCACATGCACAAATATATATACACAAACATAATTATTTTGCTTTAATTCGTATGTTTGTATATATAATATTTCTTTAAACTTATAATTTTATATGCACATACATATATTTATTTGCTATAAAGCAAATACTTGGTCAACTAAGTCAAAGTGGAGCCATTTTTGGACTTCCAAAAGAGCCATATTAATTCTTTCATAAAATTGATTACATTGGGATATTAATGTAAATTCCAAAAACTGCGTAATGGACACAATATGCTTCCACGTTCTCATCCATAACCCAAGTTGCTTTCTCTCCTAAATGTAATAACCGCAAGTTGAATTCAATGGCGGAAAATACTATAAAAATTGCAATATTGCTCTAGCATATTTCTTAAGCGTAAGATCTTCAACTTACTTTAATTATTTGATTTCTTCGGTTATGCTTTCATTCTCTTAGGATCGATTTTCGTTTGCTGGTTCTATATTTAGAAAATTATGTGTAAATTTGACTCCTTTTAGTTCATTTCTCTCTCTTCCAATTTTCAATTTTGGAGAATTAACTGCAGGTTTGTTTCATCTTCCTATTTCTATCACAAAAAATTCCAAATTTAGGAAGTTGTCCATTATTCTTATTGCTGCAAAGTGTATTCATATTGGAAGTCAAAGTAAGCCTTTTATTACTTTCGATTATCCATGTTTTGAGTTACGGGGGGTTACATGTGCCTGCCTGTCTACCAACTACAATATCACATTTTTCCTCTTTCTTCATTATGTTATAGTTCCTAATTTTGATTCTGATGACATATAATTCCTTTAATTGAAGTAGCAATCCACCTTGGAGGTAAACCTCAATGATTTGGGTCCTTGATTCAATGCATACAAAAGCATCCATTGTGTCCATGTGTGGTGCACTTGATCTGATATATCAACAATTTTCAACTACAGAATGGATGGTTTCCAGGACATGCTATACTCAAAGGCTGGGCGACAGTTCTATTGGAATTGCGTTGTATCTGGAATGATTGATTTTATATTTGGCAATGCAGCTCAAATTCTACAGAACTGCCTTATCATTCTAAGGCACCCAATGCCGAGTCAAATGAACAAAATTACAATACATGGTAGATTGCAGGCGAATGAACTTACTGGCGTTGTCCTTCAGAATTGTAGGATTGTGCCTAAAGCTGCCTTGCAAGCTAACTAATATAGTTTTTTTCCTTTTTGAAGGATAATATATGATAACTAATCATATGTTTGGATTACTATTATGACAGATTGTTGGTGCCATCATTTTGTGGAAGGCCATTGAATTCATACTCAAGGAAGATCATAATGCAATCGAGGGTGGGAGATGTGATAAGCCCAGAGGGATGGCTCATATGGGACGGGACGACTTTCCACAAGACATGTTATTATACGAAGTATGCAAATACTAGACTTGGACCTAATACAGCTAAAAAAGTTCCTTGGGCGAAAAAGACTATCCCTATAAATGAAGCAATGGGATACACTGTTGGTCCTTTTATTTCAAGGAGTATATTGTAACAACCCATATATTTGGACCATTTAAATTGACAATAATCCACACTTGTCAACTTAAATAATACAAAACACGAATCATTATGGGATTATAAATACATAAAGGTAAATGAGAATCAATACAACATCACAGACACAGAACAGTCACAGAATAATGCAGCGGAAAATACATCGTCATGATAGTAGTTCATGAAGCTACTACAGGAAATACAACAATGTCTCAACATAAAGTGACTGAGAGGAAATACATAAATGTCCAACAGACTAGTACATCAATTCCAGAATGGAAATAAACTGATATGGATAAATGCTAAGTCTTCAGCATCTTCAACCAACCTTGATCAGCAAACTGGATAGCTTCAGACTGCTCCGAGCATATACAAAAAGAAACACTCGAGTCAGGACTCAAAATCTTATACAAGATAATCATGTGCAAAGAATAAAGTCCATAACTCAAAGATGAATAAAATAAACATCTCTAAGGATCCAATAAACTCTCTATATATATACAATAGAATACGATATGTAGATAATGTTTAATCAGTAAAGTACGATATTAAAATAGTGTTAAGGCGTTACCATAATCCCCCTTAACACATTTTATAATGTCATAGTCTATACAGCACCATAAGCCCCGCCGTAAACTAGTGGTTATCAGAGGGCACCCCATAGGTATAACATAAAACAAATCGTAGTGGTCGCGAATAGGATAATCAGTATGACAAGGTACATGAGGCGATACCAACTAGGATACTAGTAGTTGCGTGATCCAGACTGATGTTGAGCATAGCAGCTACTACCTCAACACCGCGAAACAACACTCCCAAATCAAAGGGTGCACCCAAATCGACTCACAAAAGTAATAGATATGGTATCGAAGAAGTGTGTCCGCTAGAGGTGGCGAACCTCAATGGCCCGACGCGGCTCCTGTTTTAGTCATGTCAGGGTCATCCAATATCGTTCTCTTTCTTCAGTCAACGCGTTCACCAAAACCATCCACTTCGTTCTAGATCAACACTCCGCATATATTAGTTATTAAAGTGGTTTTCGGTATCGACAGAGAGTATGTCCATATCTGATCCCGATCTCTTTAATAACTACATATTATTACACCGATGGTCATTTAAAGTTTAAACAAATCAAGTCCAAAAGTCAAGTTACAAATTTGACTTTCAAAATTTGACATTTCACAATTCCATTTATTTCAAATATTTAAAAATCATATTTCCAAATGAAATTTTAATTCAAACATTTCAGTTAACAAAAGAATTTGATATACAAGTTCAATTTAAGAAGATTAAATTTCGCTTATTAAATTTATTCCTATTCAATGGATTTAAATTTAATACTCCGTTTAATTCAAATTCATCAAAACAAAATTAAAATTCAATTTACATTTATAGTTACATTCACCATTCCGTTTAATATAAATATAAATTCGGTTAAATCAATTTCATCAACTAATTTTTTTTATCAAACCAGTTTAGTTAAATTGTTTACAAAATCCAATTCCATTTTTACTAAAGCTATCTCATTTCATTTATTTGACTTCAAAATTTTCATAACCTAATTCAATTCCTTAACGAGTTTCAAAACAATTTAATCTCAAACCAAATTTCAAAATCATGGTTAAACCAATTCATTAAATTTAAAACATTTTTAAATTCAAATTAATTCTAATTTTAAATTCACAAACTTTACTTAGTTTAAATTACACCTAAGTCAAGATTCCATTTCATCTGATATTAAATTACATTATCCAATTTCAAATCCATTTAATTTAACTTACTTAACTTAAATTTTCTTAGATCAAATTAGAAATTTCTCAACTAAATTTGTCAATTCATTTTATTTAAATTAAATAAATTCATAAATCCATTTTTATTAAATTCATTGATTTATTTCAATTAATCAATTAAGTTTGTTAATTAATTTTAAAACAATTTGTTAAGTTCATTTCTAACTTTCAACTAGATTCCAATTCCAAAATAGTTTTGTTGACCAATCGGGTTCTTAATTAAATTTTCTATCCTAGGCCAAGTTGTTCAATCGGGTATTTATCATTTCAACCCGGTTTTATATAAACCGTTTAGGTCTATCATTTCAACCCATAACGATTTATCCTTATTCTAATGTCCGTTCGGGTATGTATCATTTCAACCCATAGTGATTCTAAACTAACAAGCAACTTGCAATTCAATTAAATACATAAACAATATAAACTCAGATAAACACAATTACTTGCATGGCAATTCACTTTCATTTCAAATAAATCAATGGTTATTTCTATTTAACTATTTAACACATCATATATTAAATCCAAATTATTCCGTGAATAAAACATCGTCATTTCATGTGATACACTTTGTTAAATCCTAACATCAACAGTTAAATTTATTTAAGTGCCAAAATTTCTAAAACACATATAACATCATGTCAATAGTTTAAATCATATTAAATCAACTAACAATACATAGTGTACATTAACAATTTAGAACTAACAATATTCTAATTTAACTTGCATAGCAATTAACAGTTTATTTTAAAAAAATTTCAACAATCAACAACTTAACATCCAGATTACTATTAACAACAATTTTCACTTGATTATCATAGCATAATAGATTGAGTCGTGAATAAAATATTCACCTTGCGTGGTTAGAGATTGGACGACGAAGCACGAAGACGAATAGATAAGAGACACTAACAAGCACGACACAAAACGAACACAAACTGCAATCAAACAAATAATTAATTTGACAATTTGTTCAATACAATATATATATATATATATTGTATATATAATCATACCAAAGCAAAGAAACTAGATAGATCTGACAAGCTGAATGGAAGCCTAAGTCTCCGAAGCAGTAATTGGAACAAAACACAGTAAAACACTGTATGTGAGCTACCAAAATTTTCAAAGTTATATACTGCTATATAATATATAGTTTCATATATATATTTATATATAAAACGGAAGTGCAATGAAATACGGCTGCGGCCAAGGCGAGGCACATCAGTGACGGCAGAGCAGGGGACGTCGCGGTGGTCGGAGTAAGGCGGGCTGGTCGCTGGCGGGTTGGGCTGGGTCTGGTGCTAGCGGGTTGCGGGCTGGGTCTGGTGCTGGCGGACGTGGTAGTGGAGGAGTGGGCGGACGTGGGTGGAGCAGTGGCAGTGGGTAGCGGACATGGGTAGTGGGGGACGTGGGGCGAACGTGGGCAGTGGGGGACGTGGGCGCACGGCGGCAGTGGATATGTGGGGCGGACGGCGGCAGTGTGGGATGGGGCGGACGGCGACGTAGGCAGTGGGCGGACGACGATGTGGGCAGTGGGCGGACGATGACGTGGGGCAGTGAGGCGGACGGCGACGTGGGGCAGTGGGCGGACGGGTAGTGGGTAGTGGAGGGCTGGAGCAGTGGGAGGAGTTTCATTTGCTAGGGGGAAAATACAAACTGATAAAAGAAAAGAATTATGCAGAGGAGGAAGAAGGAAGGAAGAGCAGAGAATAGAGCACGAACCAGAAAATAGGATTTTGCAAACGAATGAATTTTTGACGAAGCTAGTTTATATAAAATAGTACAGAATTCAAAAGCCACCAGTTTAATCACCTTGGTAACCGTAAAGTCCATTGGGTTCCCTAGGTAGCTGAATAGTCAAAGGACTCTTAGAATTCTGAACAATGTAGAAAATTGGGTACCGGTTTGTGCTGCGTAACGGACCAGTTTGTAATCCGTTAAACAATTATAATTCGCAACGCCGAACTCCGATTGACACAAATAAATATACCGTTTTGATCAGCGCGACGAGACGATCAAAACAATATATATATATCAGTGGTACGATTGAATTATAAAAATTTGAATTTTCTACTACGGAAAAATGCAGAAAAAACGCAAAAAAATAAGATCGATGGAGCTAAAGAAGTCCGAATTTGGAAAAACAAAAAATGACGTCTTAGTCAGAAGATGAATTAGAATTATTCTATGTAAACATATTCAGGTTTGGAAAACATTTTACTATCATCAATTTTAACTGATATAAATTGGAATAAAATTACACTAGAAAATAAACATCCAAATTTTTTGATGAAAATTTACCAGTTGCTATGATTAATTAGACGCATTCCAAATATCAAATTTGAACAGCAAAAGAAGTTGTTTGTGGAAACTCGAATTTCTACACTCAATAAATGATTTTAAAAATTTTAAACTGGGTCGGAATGTAACGACCTCGGATTTTATATAAATTTAAATTGATAATTAATTTAATTTTTGAATTAAAATTATTAAATTAAATGATAAATTGATTGCGAGTTTCCCCGGATTCAAATATATTTTGTATAAATCATTTAAATTTAAAAATATTGATAATATTGTATATATGTGAACATATATGTATTTGAGCATATGTGAGTAAATTTGAAATAATATATATGTATATATATTTGATTTGGATTTAAATTGTAAATAAATGGTTTAATAATAAATGATAACAATAAATATTAGAGTTAATGACTAATGATGGTTTAAAATAAATATTTGAGGTTATAATAAAATACACTTGCAAAATGAAGATAAGTATGTACACATGAAAATAAATAAATTATAACTACAACAAAACAAAAGAAATTCAAATAAGAAAACACATTCAAATAAGAAAAGAAAATGTGTATGCAAACAAAAGATATGAAACAAGTGAACAAATGAAAACAAAAATACATATACATTCAAAAGAAATACAAATATATATAAAGTATAAAAGCTTGCATAGAAAAGCCACCACTATCTTCATATTTTGCAGCCGTATAAATATAAAAAAATGTATATGGTCCAAGCCAAATTAAAACAAGTATACATCAGCCCCAAAGCAAAGAAATAAAGACAAGTTTATTAATGCAAGCACACTAAACAAGTTATCTCAGCCGAAACCAAAGTAAACAAGTAAGAAAGAAAAAAATAGATAAGTATGAACAAACAAAAGAAGCCACCAAATTCTTCTCTTATGCAATGTACAAACGAAAGTAAAAAGATGAGTGTAAGCTGGTACATGTTAATTAATGCAGCCACCATAGGAAGAAAAATATCCCCGTATTGTTGTACAAACAAATGCAAATATCACCTACATTGTACAAAATATATTTTTTGTAACTCATTTCTATATATTACACTTCATCTCAGTTTCGTTCCTTAAAGCAAAGAAAAAAAAAACCTGAAGCTTACCATCTTTAAAACTCAAACAACAATTCAACTGAAAACAACAGCAACTAAATCAATTCTAACAAGAAGATCAAACAAAGCAAGATTTCGACTGTATTCTTTTCAAACCTGTTTCAACTGGAAGCAAGCTCTGTTCTCCAGGAATCGGTAAGCAAACTATCAACCTTTAAATCTTTTGATACTGCTGCATGTGATATCTATGTGGTGATGATTCATATGTATGTTGTCTAGGTGTATTCATCTCAAATATAGTTGAATTAGACTATAGACATGTTTGCATACTGGTATACAGGTATATATATATACCTCTGTTAAGCATTTACAGGCTTTAACTTGATTTAGAAATTTAAATCTCTCCCTCTAACCCTCTATAGACTTTGATGTCTAAACAAAACACATTCGAATTTGCAAGATCGTAATGTTAAAAATACTTTTAAGTACAAAATATATATGGATTTACTGGGAAATATAAAAACACAGTAAAAAAATCAAATTTTGTTCAAAATTTGGTTAATTAAAACTTAGGTTTTGATTACATACTCTTGTTCGTCTTCATAAAACATGATTTTTGAAAGTAAAATCATGATTTTTAAGGCTTTAAATCAAGAGCACATGAGGGTTGAACGGAAATTGAAAACGTGGCAGATTCTGGTGATCTAGGAGGGAGTGAGCGTCGCGAGTGACACTGAAGGGAGCTCGTTAGGAGGGGATGTCGGGAAAAATACTCGTAGTAATTCTAGTTCACCGTGGTGTTAGAGAATAGTCAAATTAGGGTTTAAGGTACCGTTCGACTTATCGAAGCTTGGGGTGGAGATCCGTGGTCCTAGATAGACAAATGGCGATCGGACCAGGGGGTTATGATGTGGCATATGGTGGCACAGCTTTGAATGGAGTAGCACGATTTCTGGTGAACTTGGTTGTCATCGGCAAGGTGGTTTTGTGGTCTGTGTTGTTTCCAGGAATGGGGTGATAACTCGTTTTCGAGTCCTCTGATGATCTCGTGGTGATGGATGGTCTGGTGGTTCGAGATGGTCGTAGATGACATGTTAAGGATCGTGGTAATGATCGGCGATGGCCAGATTTGTGTGCACCATGCACGCGTGGATCTTGTGTATCAGGTATTGAGATGTTGGGGAAGATGAAGTACATGAGCTCGAGTTATCTCGTGATTTACTCGGAGTTTTGGGGTGTGAAACTCGAAGCTATATATTGTTTCCCTCGGGTTAGTTTAGGCTGGTTACAGGTCTTTGTAAACCTGAATGTAACTTGGATTTAAACAAATTTAAATTTGTGAGCTAGAGTTAGGTAAAGTTTAAATCCAGTTTGAAGCTTAGATTCAAATAAACATTTTGAATCTTAAAATTTTAAAGTGAAGATTTGGATTCTAAATTCAAGATTTAAAAATCAAGGCTTTAAAACAAAGTTTAAAATCAAATGTTATTAGTTAATGAAGTTAATTAACTAAGGATTATTAAGTATTGATTAAGGTGATTAATTTTAATAATTAATTGGATTAATTAATTTAGATAATCAGTTATAAATTGTTTAAATGAAATTATTAAATGAAAGTAATTAAGGATTAATCACTTATAGTAATTAATTTTGGATATTTTGATTGTTTAAAGTTAATTAATTATGTAATTGGTTTAAAAGGTTGATATAATTAATATGATTAATTAAGAATAATTTAATTTATTAAAGTGTTTGATAAATAAATTTATATCAAACGATTTGTAATTTATTAATTAGAATTTGATAATTAATTCATAAGTAATTAATTTACTTGGGAATAAATTTAATTGGATTAATTAGGGATTGAATAATTAATTAATCGTGCTTATAAATGATTATTGAATGATTGGATTGCTTATGAATGCTTGAATTGATTGTTATCCCTGATCTGTAATATCCTGTGATGTGATTTGTTTTGAATTGAGCTGTGTGTGTAAATTATTTATCTGTGTTGAATTTATATATCTATCTGTGAATCTGTGAATGAACGATAAGCGTTATAGTTTATATCGCTTATCAACTATATTCCTGTATTTTAATCTGTGATGATTGAATGATGTTGCACTACTGTGTAAAACCCCTGGACTACACCAGACACACACAAATATGAATTTCACGAGGAAATCGGTTAAGTCACAGATGATTTAAATTTAATATTTTTAAAATTGAAATTTTGATTTCAATTGATTTTGGAAATGGATTTGGGTTAAATGTTAAAGCCTTTAAAAAGGAGTTTTTTTAAGATAAAAGTTATTTCGAATAACTTGGTAAAGTTTCCAATTTAAATAATTTAATTTGAATTTGAATTCAATATTTGGAATTGGATTCAATGATTGGAAATTTTGATTAAAGATGATATAAATGTGTTTATATGAAGTTAAACCATTTTAAAAATATTGGTTTGAGAATTTGAATTTAACCCAAGAACCTTAATTGGTATAAATGAATCAGATTTCTAAAATGAAACTGTTTGTTTTAAAAGAATAAAAGCTTTCAGATAAGAAATGAAATTCCAGTTTAATTAAAGGAATTTCAAGATTTAATTGAAAAATGGTTTTCCAAGTTATGAATGAATCCTTTTTGAAAGCTATGAATTAAATATGTTTATTTTTAACAGATTTAAAAATGATGATTTGTTTAAACTATTTGAAAGAAAAGTTTTGGAAAATAAGTTGTGACTCAACTGAAATCTCGTATCCATATGTTTAAAAATATTACGCTCATTATTCGGTTTAGCCGGGAGAGGACCTTTGTGTCATATATCCCATTCTGAATAAGTGATACTTCGTATATGGATAGCATTTGAAGACCGGTGTTGAAGATTGGGTGTTTGCGAAAACGATAGGATAACCTATCGATTGTCTCTGCACTGGGTAGCTCCTGGTATAGAGATTCCCTAATTGATGGGAAGTCCGATCGGGATTGTGAATACCCGGATTTGCAAGGGCTTCTTCGGAAGTGCCTTCGGTTCTGTTCGAACCCGAAACAGACTTGTATGGTTACATGTCTGACATTACATTTTGAGATATAAAGCAGATTTCTTTCAAATACATTTCTGTTTGGTGGCGGAGAATTTATTCTCTTAGCTTAACACCCTTCTCTGAGACGTACGAGCTCAGAGGTTATGTATTTGAAATTTATCAGCGATATATTCCCAATTTGGTAATGTGGCATGCTGAGTGTTGCTGTATGATGATCATTTATTGATCATTTGTGATCAAAGCGTGGCTTTGTGAAAAAGCGTAGCTTTGTGGTTGAGACTTCGTCAGGGCCTCACAACCCGGAAATGGTCGAAACAGGAATGTTGCGGCAAGGTTATGAGGGTCGCGCCCTTTAGGGTATGTCATTTCCTTCTGGAAAGGGGTGGTATCATGGTATGGAGCCCAGATACTTACTCATGTGGACACACTCTATTTATTATGTGTAATGTTGATTACCGAGCGCTCGGATAAAGGTCCCAAAGGACCGGGGGGTGGCATATTCGTGAGTTACCTAGTTACAGGGGTAACCCGGCCTTGTGTTGGCAGAGAGCAGTTGTCTCTCGGGACGTCCAGCTAGAGGCGATCCCATTCGGCAATAGGAAAGGAAGTTCCTTAGCCTGATCATTTGTTGGCAAATCCATTTTCCAATACGAACCTTGTACGGTTTTAGTTGTAGAACCTGCCATTTACTTATGGTGGCGCCCCACTGTTTAGATGGTAGCTATAGTAGGCATAGTGTGAAATGCCTATGTTGGCTAAGATTAATATTATATTTTCGAAATGTTTTCTGCAATATGCATAAATAATAATAATCCAATGATTTGCGTAGTAAGCATCTTTGACTATCATAAGAAGAAATCTCCTCCAATTCTGCGTTTGCATTGTGTGTGTGGCGGGAGGTCTTATGGTAGTTTCATTTCCAAAAGCATTGCGGGTTTCAATGTTTAAAAACCTTTTGTTGTTGTTTAAAAATAAACTGTTTTTGTTGCTCACACCAGTCCCATGACTGATCCGGAGTTTACTGTTCCCTTCCTAAACTCTGAGTGCCCACCATTTTCCACACGGGCAGTCTAGAGTTGGGTTTCTCAGATATTCAGGTTGAGTAGATTATCTGGAGCTAGTCAGTCCTTGGACGACTGACCTTGCTTTCCGCTAGCTATGGATTGGAGCATTCTATTGGAGATATTCTATCCGCTGCTGATGTTATCTTTTCTTTCCGCTGCTATTTCTTGTATCATATATCTGATGTATATTGATATCTGTGGTATCATTCTGTTGTATCATATTGTATCAGATTTTGTATCTGTCATTGTATCAATGTTATATATTGATATATTATTTTTCTTCCGCTGTGTTGTTATAAGCTCCAGTGAACCAGATTCGACGTTTGAATCTATGGCATTTTTAGTACAAGTGAAGTACGGGTGCCGATTTTCGAAGGCCGAGTTTTTGGATCATTACACGGAATTTCAGGGTCGTTACATATATGGTTGGCTGCAACAGGATGGGGTTGAAGCCTTAAGTTGTTTAGTTATGCATATGCAGTAGGATGATGCATGTGAAGTGTGCATGCATAGATTGGTTTATGATTTAATTATTTGTATTTTTTTTCTTTTCTTTTTCATTATACATGGAGAAAAGTTGTCTTTTGGTTATGAGAGTACATATGTAAGCATCCTTGCATGAAACATATGTACATGTGAATTTTGATATGGATAAACACATTTTTTGGAAGAACAATGCATTTACTTACCCCACAACTCTAACAGCTTAGTGTTCCGAATTATCTGAACTTTATTATGATTATATATATATATTTATATATTTATATATTTATATACATGCATGAATTCCTCAATCCCTCTTAACTGTCCTCATGTTAACTGAATTTGGGCACATGAATTTCCAGGAAGTTAACTGAAGTCGAGGCTTCTCCAACGCAGATGAATTCCTCTGTCTTCATTCTCTTTGCTCCCATCCTCCATCAAATTATAGAGACATGGTATACTTATTTAATTTACATGGAAGACCCACCATAAAAAATAAAATTTGACGATAAAGGAAACAAAAGGAATATGAGCTCTCTCCATCGAGTTGTATGTTGAAAAATGCTAAAACAACCTTTCTAATAGTTTGATGATCACTTGGTAATTAGTATTCAAGTAAAACGAAATCGAATGCGATGACTATTTTGCAACTACATGCATGCATGTAGTGTTTTATACACATGAACCAACCATGGTTCGACCATGGTCAATCTTCGACCTTGGAACCATGCGGTTCTGAAAATGATATAACCTTGCACGTGCGTGAACCAGCAGTCTAACCTCAAATCTTGAAAAATCCTCTAGACCGACATCTTCAAACCATAATGTTTTTCAAAATTAAGAAAAAACCATGGCTTTATTCTTCATTTTTTTCACATAACCAATTAACAAATAATTTCATAATCTTAGCCACAAAATTATTGAATTGTCATATCAATCTTGGATGGTATGATATATTATCATTATATATTTTTTAAACCATTATTAGATCGAACTTATTTTGTCTTAAAAACCCAGGAAATTCACACTTTCGCACTAAAAAATTGTTTTCTTACTTCATATCTATTGCCAAATGTTCAATAGTGATTTTTTTTAATATATTCAGCTATTTTTATAATTTTCTAAAATAACTTAGTCTCATTCACATTTTGATAAATGATTGATTTGTGATTACACATGTATAAAAATTGCAACATTACATACACGTCAAAGTCATTTTGTAAAATCAATAACACCTTATAAACACCTTTTTTAATACTAATTTCTCTTACGCACGTGGATCGCACGTGCTAAAGTACTCGTATACACATATGTATCTATAATAGTACTCATATTACACACACATACATATGTAATTACTTGGATATTTATATATATTAACTATAAGTATACGCATATATTTGGACAACATACAATATATATAGTATGAGCTAATATGTCTGTTGCAATGTAAATTCCAACATCTATACACGAGCATGTTATACCTTTTGCAGAATATCATATTACACATGCACACACACATATACGTGTGTATATGATACATACGTATGCTTATGTATAAAGAGAAAATAAATAAAATAAATTTTAAATAACAATTTATAAATTTAAATAAAATATATGATTTTATTTAAATTAAATTTAGAAATGTTCTAAACAAATTGGACTTCATAGGCCCAGCTAAGATCCGATAGAGTAAAAAGTTTTGAAATCTACCTGTATCTTTCGCTATGGGTTGGCTCAATTCCAACAGTAATGATTATAACTTAACAATTGTCTAGTATTGAAACAACCGGGATAAGGATTATGATTAGAGTTCCATTCAAAAAAATAAAAAGGTTAGCCTAAAATTTACATTAAGAGTCCGTTTGGTTGAAATATCTTAAAAAAGACTTTTGAATAATAACTTCTAAGTAGTTTTAATTAGTAATTTAAAAGCAGAAATGTTTGACAGTAATTTAACTTTTGTATAAACATTTGGTTAAAATGCCTTTTGCTTAAGCCATTATAAACCAATAGTTAGGTACTTTTATTTCCAACCAACAAATACTTAATTGACTACTTGTTGCTCAGTAAGAACATTAAAGTGTATGTTTCTTTCAAGTATTCTTAACTAGAATACTTATTAAATGAAAAATCATTAAGCACTTTTACATTGCTTATTCAACCGTTGAATGCTTAACGATGATTTCTTTCATTTATATCCTAACATCTATAAAATTGTTTTAACTCGGGAGTACTATAATTTCATACTTTAGAAAATAATAATTTTCGAAATATAAACAATGAAAATCCAATATTTTAAAATTTTAAATTTGCAAATTAATTTATTTTAAACTTATTTTTGAGGCTTTAAATTTAGGTTCTTTAACATAATTTTTTTGAAACATTCTACAAGCAAAAGAATTCTAATAATTAACTTTTTCATAACTAATTTTCTGAAGACAATTTTGTAAATTAAATTTGACAAAAAATGAAATTTTGAAAACAATAATTTTAAAATATAACCTTTTAAATTAAAAAAATTTATAATTGAAAACTTTCGGTCATTTTCATTAGTTTCAATCAGAACCTTTAAAATATAAATAAATAACTTTTAATAATTTAGCATTTATATTCGACAATCAAAATTCAGTTTTCAGAGTTTGAATTTTAAACAAACGAAACTCAAACAATTTTTCAAAAAACGTTTAGTGCCTAAACAGTATTCGGACCACAGTCTAGTGCTTATAGGGCTTTTAAAAAGAAAGAACATGCTGGGAACCGTTCCTAAAACGTAGGGGACCTCAACCGTGGATGGAAAATTTTTTTCTTTCCTCCATACCTTCCTTTCTGCTTAGCATTTAAATGGACACTCCACTGGAGGATGCCCTTAGCCATCATCCCTTTGCACTCACTTGCCAAATCAAACCCCCTCTTTCCTCTCATCATAAATCTAAATAATAGCAAACCCGTACCCTAGCAAATACGTTACTTGTAACGACCCATAATTTAATCACTTTGAACATGAATAGTTAATATGTTTTTAAATGATTAAATAATGGATTTTATATCTTGAAGTATTAAACCTGCCTAATAAAACAGAATAGTATAATTACTTGTCTAATAAAACAAGAAAGAATTATTAACCTTGCCTAATAAAACAGAATAGTATAATTACTTGTCTAATAAAACAAGAAAGAATTATTAACCTAGCCTAATAAAACAGAATAGTATAATTACTTGTCTAATAAAACAAAATAGCATAATGATTATTATATTCCATACAGATGGTTGCCATTGGACCAAAATCTGGTCGAATCAGGTTATGCCATGCGGATGGTTGCCATTGGACCAAAATCTGGTCGAATCAGGTTAGGCCATAGTTGATAAGGAGAATTCCTATTGGACCAAATTGTGGTCGAATCAAATTAAGCCACAAGGATGTTTTCTATTGGACCAAAATGTGGTCGAATCAAATTAGGCCATATGGCTGGTTTCTATTGGACCAAAATCTGGTCGAATCAGGTTAGGCTATAGGAAATTACTAAAGTACCCTTCTCTTCACCTATAAATAGCCAAGTCCATATCTCATTTTAATTCATTCACAAACTAAAGAAAAGAACTAAAATTCATTATCAAAGGTGAAGTATTCCAAGTGGTAGTGATGCAGCCCCAATAATAACATAACATTTTATGTTTGTTGTTTGTCATATATCATGTATTGTTGTATCTTTCATGCTTACTATTTTATTCCGCATTTACATTGTTTATTGAGTTTGCAGGTAATGATATTGTTGTTTTTCATCAGATTTGCACAGCGGTAGATTTACAGTTTGTTTGTAGTATTTGATTTTGGGTTTGTATTAAAGCACACTAGTAGATTAAATTGATTTCTTTGATAACTTCTAAAATTGAAAGTTGTATCCTATACATGTAGTAGTGTTGGATATTTATCAAATATTGTGCATTAAGGTGGTAGTTTTCATTCGTAGTTTTAGAACGGACGGGTCTTTCGGCGATTTTGACTGGTCCGAAAACCCAGGTCGTCACATTCTTATTAGAGGTGAAGTATTCCAAGTCTCCATCAAAGCAAATAGGAAGTGAGTATATTCCATGTTTTCATAGTTTAGTGAGTATATTCCATGCTTTCATTGTTTAGCAGGTATAACTTATTGTGTGAGTATATTCCATGCTTTCATAGTTTAACGAGTATAACTTATTGTGTAAGTATATTCCATGATTTCATAGTTTAGCGAGTATAACTTATTCTGTAAGTATATTCCTTGTTTTCATAAGTTCAGTGAGTATATTCCTTGTTTTTATAGTTTGGTGAGTATATTCCTTGTTTTCATAGTTTAGTGGGTATAACTTATTATGTGAGTATAATTTAATTATTTTACAGTGTTGTAATCTTAATCTCTTTCCTTTGACTCATTCACATTTTAATAAATGTTGTGTTAACTATTGATTGTAAATTGTTAATAATAATGGGTCTGTTATTATTCTTGTTATTTTTCTTGTTTGGTTGTTTGATTTGTGCTCGACCAGTTTATGAGCAATAACTTTGATGTTTAGTTAAAAGGAACTTACACCACCTTTTAACTTAGGATTGACATTTAGTGACTTTTTGGTTAAAAGGAAATAACACCCCTTTTAGCTATCTCATTTGATTAAGAGGAAGCTTCACCCCTCTTGGTCGTATTTTCCTTTAAAGATGATAGGTTTAAGTTATGATTTGAATGGAAGTTTTAAATCTTTGTTTAAAGTATTTTAAAGGAGCTTCAAAATTTATATAATGATTTAAATGGGTTATTTATGGAAAGTAAGTATACCTATACTTGGCACTAAAAGCCGATGAGTAGATTGATCCTCTATCTATGAGACCTAGAACCGAAGTGTCTAGGCAAGGCTAGGAGCAACCAGTGCCCTGACTTACCTGGCTTTGTTTCTGGGCGAGGGGTAGAGTAAGTCGAGAATATTGGAAATGTGACAAGTGTAGGAGATTTGATTTCCATAAATGATCTTTATAATTATAATGGAAAACATTCGCATTTCTTATAGACAATTGTTTTTGACCCATCTAAGTATGCTTTTGAAATATGAAATCCTCCCAAATGTTTTGTGAATATACTTATACCGATGGGATAAGTGTAAGGATATTTTCCAAGCATTGAAAAATTATAAGATTTAATTTCCATATACGGCCATTTTGTTATCCCCGATAGTTGATATCTTGACTATCAATTTCGATACCCTTCTTCCTTTTGTTTTTGTTTCGTCAATCTAAGACAATTTGTTGCTCATTTAGAGAATTGATATCCTTTATCGGAAATGACTAAATAAAGAGCGAGTGGGGGCCAAGCTATGTGGGGTTGCTCCCATTAGGGTATTTTCACATCTACTCTAGATTGGTTTCGGTTGTATGCGCACGATGATGTGAAATACTCGGATACTCGGTAAGGTTGGCGGGGTCCGGCTTGGAGGTTTCCGAGAGCCATCGTAGTTCTCAAGTATATTTCCTAGAGGTATACTTTCGATAAGGGGGGCGCACCCTCCTAGTCATTGTTGGAAAAATTCCTTTTCCTTATTTTTGATTCAAATCTTTGGATTGATTCTTTCTTAATTGCATCGGGAAGCGCCTTGCGCTCTTCGCGGTGTTTAATTATTTGTGTCCATTCTTTTATGCTTGGATGTTGTCCTTGTGAGGGGAAACCCGTCTGCATTTTTACAACATGGTCTCACATGTTATTTTGTGTGTTCTATTTTTTTATTTGGAGTTTACTCATACCGGACTTATTGTCTGACCCGAATTGTTTGTTTTCCCTAAACGTTCGGGTACTCATTTATATTTGAGTAGTCCGGAAATGACAGGTTTCTTTGGGCTCTTTTGAAGATGGTGGACGAGCAGGAGGCTCCTTATCTATCTAGCTATTTATTTCCGCTGTTATGGGAAGTTGGCTCTATGTATGTATATTTAAAGGCGGGTTGTTATAACTACCTAGACTGATAGTAGTACTTTTGTTGTAACTCTGATAACTCCATGTTGGGGAGTAACCTTATGTACTGTCTTATTTTTATGTTATATTTAACCATTTCGTTGGGAGATTATTGTTCCGTTCTTATATTTTACCCTATGACAACTTGTCTTTCAGATACTTGGGCAACGACAAATGAATACCATAGATGTATTAAGTGTTGTTCTCAAGGGTCAGAAAGGTGGGTCGTCACATTACTTCTCTCTCTCCGCACAAATAGATGTGTATTCGTTAGAGAAAATCTAGTGGTCAAGATTCAGGGCTAAATATCACCAAAAAAATTCCCAGTCGACAATTTAAGGTTGAATATTCAGCTTAAAATTCAGAATCCACTTCAGGATCCTAAATTGGGCTTGGGCGCCCATTTTATGGGCGCTAGAGTTTTGGCGCCCATAAAATGGGCGCCCATAAAATGGGCACCCTAGGCCTTTCCCCTCCTCTCCCACTTCCTCTAGCTCAACGGCTATTTTCCACTCCTTCTTCCTACCCCCCTTCGGCTATAAACGATCATATTTTGACCTCCATCGGCTATAAACGGTCATATGTTGACCCCAACGACTATAAACGGTCATATTTTAAACTACAACAGCTATAAACGGTCATATTTATGATTTCATTATATATATCGGACTAATTTTCAGATTGTAATACACACATCTCCTCTTCTACTACAATTATATTCTCAATTCCATAATATTGAAAGTATGTCTCATCCGTTTCAATCATATACCGAAGCGATGAATACGGATAACTGGGATTTTGATTCCCAACCCGTTCAAAATGTTCATCCCCATACCGGTCCTCCTCGATCCTTCCATTCATCTGCTCCATGGGCTAGCGTTGAAGATAAAGATTTGTGTTATATTTACTATCATTTTTCTAATGACTCGGTCAAGGGAAATGACCAAAACGGAGAGGCGTTTTGGGGGAAAGTCATGACTGCGTACAATAAAAAGCATGTTAAGAAGACGAGGTCAATGTCTGCAATCATCGGTCGTTTTGGGAAGATTAATCGACAAACACAATTCTACGAGTCTCATATTCACAAAATAAGAATAGCAAATCCGAGTGGAATGGGTGGCGAAGCTGAATTGGTAACGTTTTGAAAATATCATTTTTAATTTATATTCGTATTTTATCAATTTGTTAATATATCATTTTGTGTTTCTGTTTTTTTAGAAGAGAATGGCGAACGATCAATTCTTGAAATTATTTCCAAGAGAAAATGGTACAAAGAAACAACATTACTATCAGTTTGCAAACTGCTATGACTTGCTTGTTAGTCATCAAAAATGGAGCTCAAACAACGCAAAACGCTTAAGAGATGTCCACACGAAGTCGAAGGGCAAGAAAAAAGCAAGTCGAACTAATTATAGTTCTAGCCCAGGCGATTCTTCTCATATGGACTCTAATGTATGCCCAGATAACGAAGACGAAGAAGCAGAACCCGCATTTGACGAAGATGCTAGACCAATGGGGCAACGAGCAACTAAGAAGAAAATTGCTATTCAACCCCAAATCGATTCCCGTTTAGCCCTAATGCATGAAAAACATGCGAGAGAAAATGCAGAATGTCAAAGAGGGAGTGTAGAAAAGCTTGTCGTGTTAAAAGAACTGACCGAGATTGAGAAGGGTCGGGTTGGGTTAGAGCGGCAACGCCAAGAGACCTTAGTAATGGAAAAGGATGTCACCAGAATGGACCCCAATTACAATGCAATATTGGATGGAATACAAACAACGCATTGTTGAGAGTAGATCAAAAACGAAACATATGTAGTTGAAATATTCATGTAATATTTTTAGTTATTGCAGTTTAAATATTCATGTACCTTCAGTTTATGTTTTCAATCATGTACTATTTTTAGTTTTAAAATATTCAATGGTATATCGTTTTTTCGATGCATTATGCAGATAACATTATAGATTTACTTCACCAAACATAAATGATATTACAAAAACCATAATCATAACGTTCTAAACTTCGTTACACAAATAAAAAGGCAAACAGATGTAATTAAACAAAGATCCACCATCACAAACTACTGATTTCCATAAGAATTCCAAATACCTTCCATTAAATCTCTTTGGAGCCTATTATGAATAACTACATTACGATATACTTCGTGATGATCGACATGAATTGCGTACTATCCTTCAGTTCGTAACGTGGCTATGCAGAAAAATTCAGGGGGTTGTCTTGCCCCATCATACTCGAAATCGGGATAATCTATACCACGTTCATCTTCAATGATCATGTTATGCAGAATTATACAACAGAACATAATTGTAGTCATTTTTGATCTCTTCCATAATCTACATGGATTGCAGACCATTGCAAACGTTGCCTGAAGGACCCCAAACGCCCTTTCTACATCATTCCTTTGTCCTTCCTGCATTTCACCAAATTGTTTATGTTTTGCCGTCATTGGGTTTGCAAATGTCTTTATAATCGTGCTCCATTTAGGATAAATTCCATCTCCTAGATAGTATCCATGCTCATATGTGTTATGACCAAGAGTAAATGATATAGGAGTTGACTTACCTTGCGCCAAATCATTAAACAAATGAGATCGTTCGACAACGTTTAAATCGTTAAGAGAACCAGGCATTCCAAAGAAAGCATGCCAAATCCATAAATCATGAGAGGCAACTGCTTCTAAGATGATAGTTGGTTTTTTTCTTTGCCATTATATGCTCCATGAAAAGCTTTTGGATAGTTTTTCCACTCCCAATGCATACAGTTTAGACTTCCAAGCACGTCAGGCCAGCCTCTACTTTCATGCATTTCACACAATCGCGTTACATTTGCCTCGTTTGGAAAACGAAGATATTCAGTCCCATAAATGTCCACAACTGATTGATAGAAGTGATCTAGGTTTTCTAATGTTGTACTCTCTACAATATGATATGCGTCGTCAAGGGCATCGATAGGTGTACCGTAAGCTAACATCCTCAAAGCTACGGTTATCTTTTGATGCCCACTCAAACCTTGTTTTTTTGCAGCGTCCTGCTTGTAAACAAAGTAATCATTATTCTACTGAATACTTTCGAGAATTCTTAAAAACAATGGACGACTCATTCTGAATCGTTGTCTAAACATATCTAGACCGTAAGTTGGATCACGAGTAAAGTAATCTTGCATAAATGTTTTATGAAATGCTTGCTGGTTATGGTTGATGTATTTCAGACCCACAACTGAGCCACCGTGTTTTCTAGAAGTTAAACTATATGCTTCATGGTATATCTCTATTAGTTCCTCCTCCTCTTGTTGATGTGCTAACGCATACGCTTCTTCTTCAGAGTCGCTATCGCATAGCAATATAGCTTTTAGTAAATTTCTAGACATTGTTATTGAGGATAGTTGTTTGATTTGTGAATTTTTTGTTAGATTGAATTGTGGTGAACAATTATGGGATCCATACGGTTATATATATAGGACTAATTCTTGAGTGGAGAAAAGGTGGCTAAGTGTGTGGTTAAATCATACACTATAGCCGCGTTCCACTGTCGGCCATGGCTAATATCTTTAATGAGTGGAGACAAGGTGGCTCAGTGTGCAGTCAAATCACATACTGTAGCCATGTTCATTTGCCGGCCAAGATTCCCTGCTTTCTTGAGTGGAGACAAGGTGGCTCAGTGTGCGGTCATATTATACATTATATCCACGTTCCACTGTCCGCCACAACTAATATCATTAATGAGTGGAGACAAGGTGGCTCAGTGTGCGGTCATATCATACACTGTAGCCATGTTCCACTGTCAGCCATAGCTAATATCTTTAATGAGTGGAGACAAGGTGGCTCAATGTGTAGTCAAATCACATACTGTAGCCAAGTTCATTTGCCGGCCAAGATTCCCTGTTTTCGTGAGTGGATACAAGGCGGCTTAGTGTGCGGTCAAATCGTACACTGTAGCCACGTTCCCCTGCCAGCCATAGTAAATATCTTTAATGAGTGGAGACAAGGAACATCCATTATATAAATCCACAAATCGTTATTTGTTTAAATCATTTAAAAACTTAACATTATTCAAACTACAATGTCCAACATGACATTTACGTCTCATGAATTGAAGCTGCTTATGCAGTACTACATAAAACCGATGAGATGTGCGACAATTAGGAGATAATGGTAATTCATTTTTGGG
Organism: Allium fistulosum; assembly: GCA_030737815.1. Taxonomy (NCBI): domain Eukaryota; kingdom Viridiplantae; phylum Streptophyta; class Magnoliopsida; order Asparagales; family Amaryllidaceae; genus Allium; species Allium fistulosum. The sequence goes on from CM060904.1 coordinate 700,902,059, forward strand.
ACACTCTGGCTGAACTTTACAACAACGACGTGGGCTGTCAAGTCAGACGTACAACTCAAGAGGTCAGGACTGCATACGGAAACTTTACTAGGGCATGCATGCGTTACACAAAGGTTATTAATGAGGTTATATCAGAAAATGTGTTCGAGACAACACGTTCGACTTATGATGATCGATACAATTTAAAATACCGCACTCCGTTCATTGGCCATGATGAGTACTTCATACGCCAAAATTGGTTAGAAAGATTCGGATGGCCTTAAGATAACAGTATGACTAGTTTGTTATGTAACAGTCGTTAATGTATTGTTTACTTGGAGATGTTTTAATGTGTAGTTGGTTAAGTAACATTGTGTTGTATGAATAATCTTTTAATGTTTAGAGAGCTTTCTGAATTGTCTTTTCAAATAATAATGTCTGTTGTTGTTTTCAGATCAAAAAGTAGTGGTATCACATCAATTAAATAGACATGTTTGTTTATATATGCGCTTTCTAAATTACTTCTTCATCATTCATAATCATCTTCTTCCTCACTCACAACAACAGCTTCTTCTTCATCGCAATGCCTTCTTGGCCTTCTTCTATCGATTCAAATGCAGGCTATGTGCCTACGGAAAGTCAACATACTAATGAGGATTGACTTATCAATTATCAAGAACAGCACTATGAAGATGTCCGTGGTCAGTTTCCAGATCTTGACCAGCTGAGACTTTAGGAGGTGGTTGAACCACCATACGAACAATAGGTTGTTCATTAGGCATATGAAAAACCTGATAACTAGGTTCAAGTTGTTCAACCTCCCACTGAGCAAGAAGTTCAATCATACCCAGTTTGTTGTCACTGCGTGTATAGAGTTGAAGTTGTAGTATGTGCAGATGGAGAAAATATTGGTCGTCAAATCCAGCTATGTCAATGCTGGCTGAATGGTTGTAATTATGTGGAATGGTTGGATATCCTTTATGTCCAAGGGGCATAACATATGCAAACGAGTTAGAACAGGAGATAAGACGTCTTAGACTTTCTTTACAGGAGTTGCAGTTTAATCGTCACTAGTAGTTTCTTCATGTTTGTGTTCTATTATTACTGTGTTATTTTTTATCAGTGTTCTATGTTCGTATATCTGCAATTCTAATGTCAGTAGTAGTTTCTTTCTGTTTGTATGTCACTAGTTGGTGCTTATAAATAGATTAATATATCGATGTACCATGTTTGTATGTTTGCAATTGTAATCGGTTTAGCAAATTAATTTACATCAGTGTACTCAAACATATAGAATTCACAGTATACTCAAACATATAGAATTCACAGTATACTCGAACATTATCATCCTAAATCAAGGAAAGTGAAATTAGATAAACATAAAGAATACAAAGTATACTCAAATAATGATATAAGTAGGTACTGCAACATATAATAAAATGTCCACTGTGCTTAAACTAAAAGGTATACAACTAAAGGGATGCAACGCCGTCGTCCTCATCAGCATCATCATCATTGTTAACCCTCTTTTGATTCGCGACTTAACGACCTAAGGAAGTTAGCGACCTAACTACAGAGCCGACTTAACGACCTAAGGAAGTTAGCGACCTAACTACAGAGCCAACCTAATGACCTAAGGAAGTTAGCGACCTAACTACAGAGTCGACTTAACGACCTAAAGCCTATCCGACCTAAGAAGTTACCGACCTAAGAAGTTACCGACCTAAGAACCTAACGACCTATGGGAAGTTACGACCTATCAGGTTAAGAAGTTAGCGAACTAACTAACAGAAGCGGTCTCAACGACCTACGACTCATAATAGATCGTACGCGACCTAACTAACTCGCTCAGAAAGAACCAAATGCAACTGAAATAAGTCGGATCCCCTATGTCGTTGCCGACCCACGACCTATGACCTACCTTAAGTCGTAGACGACCTAGTACTTGTGTGATTAAATTCCGCCCAGAATCACTCCTATAAATACCCCCCTAACTCCAACAATGAGGGGACTTTTCCGATCATTCTCTGAAGCGCCGTTACTCTGCAGAATTCTTAACTCATTCAACACTTGAAAAACTCCAAACATTCAAGACACTACAACAAGCTTCGACAAAAATCTACCACATTCAACATGAATTCGAGGAGATCTTCAACATCGAAGTTTGAGCTACTAGTCTGACGTGTTTTGGAATCAAAGTGTATTGTGTTTTGAAGTGTATTGTATTAACTTGTAACCAAAATCAGCAATAAAGGAATTCAAAGTGGACGTAGGCTCGATCTTAAGCCGAACCACTATAAATCGCTGTCTTTTACTGTTTTCTGCTATTTTACTGCTTATTTCTTGTTTCCGTATCACGGGTGGTGCTTTCACAACATTATTACACACACCGGGTGTTAGCGTTCAATTTTAAGCGTTAACATTTTGGTGCTTTCACTGAGAACCCAACTCAGGAGTATTGTCATCATTGCTTCACGAGAGTTTGTAGAGAAAGTTTCTTTGAGAACCAGAAGTTTGTCGGAAATAATGGCTCCCGGAAGAAAGCGCAAGTCTACAAGACCCGTTAATACTCAAGATAACACTGCTACTTCTCCTTCATCAAGTTAAGCAGCTCCAAGCATTGGAGTGACATGAGTAGAGTTAGATGCTGCTGTATCTGGGTTATATCAGCAGATTGAAACCCAGAACACTATAATGCTAGAAAGGTTGAATGCTATGCTCGGAACTAACCGTCAACCAGCGAATAATGAGGAAAATTTTACTGATGCTGTTCACAACTCTGAAGGGAGGAACATTCCTCAAAGGACAGCCGGCACTGATGAAGGGGCACCTCCCCAAGCCGAAGTGACAAGGCCGCAACCAACTCTCCATGAACATTTGTTTAAACAAACTTCTGAGAAAATGGTTGATGACTGCCCCGCAGAGCCTCTAAACAACGAGGAATACCTCTCAGAAATGATACGATAGATCATGAAAGAGAGCATGCAAAGAAATGAAGATGAGAATGACTGGGGGTTCGCTCCGAGTAAGACTCCGTTTACTGAGAAAATTCTAAAAGCTGAATTCCCAAGAAAGTTTGTTCCTCCGACCATTCCGGTTTACAGAGGAACAAGCGACCCCAATCAATTTCTGTACAAGTACGACTGGCACATGATGGGTGCCAGGGCAACGGATGAATTAAATGCCGGTACTTTCCGGTGTACTTAGAAGGAGTGGCACTACTCTGGTTTACAAAACTGCCGACCCGATCTGTAGACCAGTTCTTTGATTTAACTCGGAAGTTTAAAGAGCAATTCAGACTATACGCTTCAAAGGCAAAAGACATAATGTCATTGTCTAGCCTTGAGCAAAATCCGGGAGAGTCTATTAAGTCCTTCTTGAATCGCTTCAACATAGCTCTGGCTGAATTTGACAACGCGGAGCCATGGATGATTTTGACTTATCTGATGCGGGCTATCGATAAGTCAAGTGAATTTGGGAAATGGTTGAAAATGAAGGAGCCAAATTCACTCGAGAAAGTTTATAAGAAAGCTGACGAGTTCATACGCTTGGAAAATCTTCCTGCACCAATGAAAGTGGTGGCTACAAGAGTGGAGAATAACGTCGCTGCTTCAGCTAAGAAAGATTCCGGAGGTCAGAAGAGGGAGAATAATGATGGAAAGAAACAAAAGGATACAAAGAAACCTCGCTTCTTTAAACCCTCAGATTTCACTCCTTTAACCGACACTCCGAATATCTTCTTTGCCACCAAAGATGCCGTGGATTATCCTAAACCAGCTGAGATAAAACCTGGAAAGGGTGCTATGCGAAATGGAAAATTTTGTCGATTTCATAACCAACCCGGTCATGATACCAACGAATGTTGTCATTTGAAGAGCTTGATTGAAGAATTGCTAAGAAAAAATAAACTGCAACAGTATGTTAAGAAGAACAAGAATGACCCAACTTCGTCTGCTCAGGGGCAGCAACCCCTTACTCACCCATCAGGCTCGGGTGAGGGTACTACAGCACATAAATCTGAAAGGCCTGTTATCAATGTGATTACAGAAGGCCCACACCCAGTGGGCAGAAGCTGGGGTGAAATGGAAAGATACGCTCGTGCTTTGAAGTATACCCTAGCGGAGGAAGATGTTTTTGTTTTAGAAGACGCTGCACCCCTGAAACAGCAGAGAACTTCTAATGAAGACATTGTGTTTAAAGCTAGGGATTCTATGGGTATTGAAGCTCCAACCATGGATCCCTTGGTCATTTCTGCAGGAATTGGGCCAGCTATTGTAAGGAGAGTGCTTGTGGATTGCGGCGCCTCTTGCAATATACTCTTCAAGAAGACGTTTGATCAAATAAAGATTCCAATGACTGACGTTCAGGCTTCATCGCAGAAGATTGTTGGATTTACTGGGGAACCGCAGCAGCCAATTGGAACTGTTGACTTGTTTGTGGAACATGGAGATGGACAGAAAAGGGTAGTTCGCAAGCAGACTTTTGTAATTGTTGATGGATTTTCTGCCTACAATGCCTTTCTGGGTCGGCCAACCCTAGCTGCGTTCAAAACCATTCTTGCCCCGTGGTGCCTAACGATGAAATTTCCCACAGATAATGGTGTTGGTGTCATTAAAGGGGATCAAAACGCTGGGCGGGAATGTTATCTTATAGAGCTTTGGGAGGCAAGGAAGAGAGAGATGTGAAAAGATGCGGCAGCCCCGCTCCGCATCAAAAAACCAACCTTGTAGCAAGTACAGGGTGATCCCTGCACTGGCGAGCATAGTGGTGAAAGAAGAGAAATGGATCCCAGAAAAGGCAGTGCAGAGGAGAATAGAGTGGTACCGATGGAAGTAACGGTACCAGTACCTGTTGATCTTAAAGACCCGAACAAAGTGCTAAATGTGGGTTCGCAATTAAGTGTGACAGTCCAAAATATGCTGATATCATTTTTGAAAGCAAATCTGGACGTATTCGCTTGGAGTCACGCCGATATGTGTGGAATATCTCCAGAGATTGCTGTACATACTTTGAATATTGATCCGAAGTTCACTCCTGTGAAACAAAAAAGGAGAACCCAAGGTCCAGAACGGTCAGAAGTGCTAAAGGAAGAAGTAGATCGACTCATGGAGAATGGTTTCATCAAAGAGTCCACCTATCCGAATTGGGTTTCAAATCCAGTACTGGTTAAAAAGGCAAATGGAAAATGGAGAGTATGCATCGATTTCTCAGATTTAAACACAGCTTGTCCCAAAAACTGCTTCCCGTTGCCAAGGATCGATCAACTGGTAGATGGAACTACTGGGCACGAATTGTTGTCTTTCATGGATGCTTACTCCGGGTATAACCAGATTATGATGCATGAGTTGGATCAAGAGGATACGAGCTTCGTCACCGATGTTGGTCTTTACTGCTACAGAGTCATGCCCTTCGGACTGAAAAATGCAGGGGCAACATATCAAAGGTTTGTTAATGCAATGTTCAAATCACAGCTTGGGAAAACCATGGAAGTCTATGTCGATGATATGTTGGTGAAATCAAAGAAAGCAGTTGACCATATGGATCATTAAGCAGAAATGTTCGCAATTCTCCGAAAGTATGGAATGAAGCTCAACCCTTTGAAATGCTCATTCGGAGTAGAGTCCAGGAAATTCTTGGGATTTATCATAAGCGCTAGGGGTATTGAAGCTAATCCTGCTCAAATTACTGCTCTAAGAGAAGTCAAAGCCCCTAGGACAAAGAAGGATCTGCAGAGTCTCAATGGGAAAGTTACTGCTTTAAGTCGGTTTATTTCCAAAGCCACTGATAAATGCATCCCCTTCTTTGACGCTTTAAAGAAAGGAAAGAAAAACTTCGAATGGACTCCTGAATGCCAGAAAGCTTTCGATGAACTAATCCGTCACATGGAGGCTCCTCCAATACTTTCCAAGCCCAACAATGGTGAAGACCTTTTCATATACTTGGCAGTTTCGTCTCATGCCCTGAGTGCAGCATTAGTTCGGGAGGATGAAAAAGTTCAGCGCCCGGTCTACTATGTAAGCAAAAGATTCACTGGGGCAGAAATGAATTACTCAAAGCTAGAAAAGCTCGCCTATTGTTTATTGATTGCTTCCAGAAAGTTGAGGCCGTACTTTCAAGCTCACCCTATCAAAGTTCTCACTGATCAGCCCTTAAAGCAAGTCCTATTTCGCCCTGAAACTTCGGGCCATCTTCTGAAGTGGAATATTGAACTTAGCCAATATGATATCGCTTACCATCCCCGAAGAGCGATCAACGAACAAGCTTTAGCAGATTTCATTGCAGAATACACAAATAAAGGTGACAGTGAGGAAGATGTTACAATTGACATCCCAACCAGATGGAAGTTATATGTTGATGGCTCAAGAAATGATTACTGTTCCGGAGCGGGGGTTGTACTTGAAACCCCCGAAGGGCGATCATTATGTTATGCATTAAGATTGGAATTTCCTTCTACAAATAATGAAGCAGAATATGAAGCTCTGATTGCTGGATTAAAGATTGCAAAGGAACTAAATATCAAAGCATTACAGATCTTCAGTGATTCTCAGCTTATAGTATGTCAAGTCAAGAAGGAGTTTCAAGCTAAAGGAGGAAATCTGCTTGCTTACTTGTCAAAGACTTGTGAACTTCTCGATGATTTTAATCACTATTCAATAAGCCACATACCTCGAGAGGAAAATATGAAGGAAGATCTCTTGCAAAGTATTCATGTTCCGGAGAAGCTCAATTATTGGGATTGGTTCTTGTGGAAATCTTGTCAGCTCCAAGCACTGATGAGATGGATATTGACTGGATCATGGCTGTATCTCAAGAACAAGAGTCATGGATGACCCCAATCAAAGAATATTTACTCAACGGTTCCCTGCCAGAAAATCGTAAAGAACGCCAGAAGCTGTTAAGAAAAGCATCGAGATATGTAATTCAGGACGGCCGGTTATACAGGCGGGGATTCTCAATGCCATTACTCCGATGTGTAACCAAGGAAGAAGCTAAGACAATTTTAGCAGAAGTAAACGGAGGAGAATTTGGGGATCATTCGGGTGGCCAGACTCTTGCCAAGAAAGTTCTCCGGTATGGGTATTTTTGGCCAGATATTAATCGAGATGCTGCAATCTACTCCCGGAAATGCGACAAGTGCCAGAGATTTGCAAAAATCCCAAGAGCACCTTCCACCGGACTAACACAGATGGTCAGTCCATGGCCATTCGCCATTTGGGGGATAGATCTGATCGGACCTTTACCAATTGCCAAGTCGGGAATCAAATATGCTATTGTTGCTGTTGATTATTTCACTAAATGGGATGAAGCTGAACCTTTGGCTACTATTACCTCTAAAAAGATGATAAACTTTGTGACTAAAAATATCATTTGCAGGTATGGTGTGCCACAGAAGATAATCACAGACAACGGTACTCAATTCGAAAGCGAAGAATTCCAGGACTTTTGCAAGCAATTCAAAATCCAGAAAAGCTTCTCAACAGTGGCTCACCCGCAGGCAAACGGGCAAGTGGGGGCAGTAAACAAAATTATCAAGTCAACCATCAAAAAACAGCTTGAAAAAGCAAAAGGTGGATGGGTTGATAAGCTACCACTAGCACTATGGGCGTACAGAACAACTCATAAAACTGCGACTGGGCACACTCCATTCTCATTGGCATACGGATCAGAAGCGATGATTCCGGTAGAATTAGAAGTCCCTTCACACAGGAGAATTCATTTCAACCAGGCTGAAAACGAAAAATTGCAACTCGAAGCACTTGACTTCCTTGATGAAAGAAGGAAAGAAGCTAGGCTCAGAGTTGCGGCTCATCAGCAAAGGATAGCAAGGCACTTTAACTCTAAAGTCCGTCAACGAAGCTTTGAAATCGAGGACTTAGTCTTGAAGAGGATCATGACAGCAACTGGAGTATTTGGGCCAAATTGGGAAGGACCGTATGTCATAGGCAACAAACTTCTTGATGGCACCTTCAAACTCACAACTGTCGAAGGAGATCCAATCTCGAGAGCCTGGAACAGCAATCACTTGCGTCCATATTTTACTTAGAAGCAATGCTTGAAATTTTAAAATGATAATGGATGTATCAATTGTATTGTAAACCATTGTAAATAAGTGATGATCAATAAAAAGAGCTATAAAGTGGATGTAGGCCCAGTTCTTGGCCGAACCACTATAAATTCTGTGTTCTTTATTATTTTAAAATGCCTGTTTCATTTCGATGTGAAAATACTCTAAATGTATTGCTAAAATATCGATTTAATATTGCAGGTCATTAAAACAAAGCTTACCCATCACAAGGCCAAGTGAGCCCCGTAAATCACTCAATAAACAAATTTCAAGCCACAAAAAGTTCCAAATTTAAATCCAACCTAAGATGAACTTCACACAAAAAGTTGATGATTCCACCGAAGGGACACTTTTAGAAAAGAAAAGGAACCAGACACTTGTTAACTAATCACGATCATCTGTACAAACAGACATCTGATTAGATAACTCACGCCTGCCCCGTGGAATCACTTAACAGTGAAGTTCACTTCTTCGGATAAAGCAAACTGCTTACAAAAGAAAGGAACACGGGCTCGGAGACAATAACAGGGGACCATTAATGAGCAAACAACGAAGAAACATGGGCGAGCCAATCAACAAAAGCCCTCTTCGGAGGCACAAGCCCTCTTCAGAGGCACAAGACCTCTTCGGAGGCGCAACTCTTCAGAGGATAAAAGACCTCTACGGAGGCATAAGCCCTCTTCGGAGGCACGCCAATAAATGGAAGTGCTCTTCTCAACAAAAGGTTGGTGGAACCACTGAGGCACAAGGCCTTTGTTAACTAATTGCGATCGTTTGTGTGAACGAACATCCAATTAAATAACTTGCATCCGCCCCGTGGATCCATTTAACTGTGAGAAATTAACTTTCAGGCAATCAAATAAAGACCTCTCCAGAGGCACAAGACCTCTTCGGAGGCACGCTGCCCTCTTCGGAGGCAGAAGACCTCTCCCGAGGCACTGCAAGCCCTCTTACGAGGCACAAGCCTTCCCCAAAGGCACATACTGCCCTCTCCGAAGGCAGAAGACCTTCCCCAAGGCACACAAGACCTCTCCGGAGGCACAAGACCAATCCGGAGGCACAAGACCTCTCTGGAGGCACAAGACCTCTTCGGAGGCACGTCCCAAGAATGAAATGCTTTTCTCAAACAATAAAGTTGATGGAACTACTGTAGAGGCACCTTCCCAAGCAGAAGGAACAAGACTCTTGCTAACTGGTCGCAATCGTTCATACAAACGAACATCCGACCAGACAGTTTGTGTCTGCTCCGTGGGTCCATTCAACTGTGAGAAAGTAATTTCAAGCGAATCAAACAAAAAGCCCTCTAACGAGGCACAACAAATAAAAAAAACCCTCTTTGAAGGCACACTTAAATTCTTAAAGGAAGAATAACTCGTTCATCTTGAAAAATTCTTTCTAAAAATTAAAGTGCTACATAAAGCCCTCTTCGGAGGCCCGCTTTACCGCGTAGGAAAATTCACTTCTCAAAAACATGAAGTGACCATCTCCGAAGGTTGAAGCGTAAAAAATTCTCCAAAAATGAGACATGCTCCATTAAAGCAGAATAATTTTTCTCTCAAAAATGAAATAGTTATTCTCTAAAATAAGAGTACAAGCCTCATCAAAGTGAAAGATATTGCAATGCACTTGTGGTATAGGGGCAATATCATATAAGATAACTACATCAATAAAAGTAGTATTCAAGCAACATACCACAAGTTCATTACAATATCACGCAAAAAAGGTGTGGAATAAATGCATTCTCAAACACAGACAAAAAGTTTGTACAAGTAAAAAGAACCGTTTATTCTACACTAAAATGAGAAATAAATGCATTCTCACATACACAAGAATTTGTACAAGAAAAATAATTATTTTATTCAGTACTATGAAAATTCTTTACATGTGCAGATCTCAAAAAAGCGGGGACCGGTACCCGCACAATCTCTGGTCAATACATGTAAAAAAGCAAGAAGCAAAACAAGAAGCATAAAGTCCAGCTTATCATTCCTTCTTCCCGCCACCCTTAGAGCTCTTTCCTGGCTTGATAACTAGTTTTGGAAGCCGTTGTGGATGGGTCGGGGGCGGAGGAGAAGGAGGAGTAGTATGATCTTCTTCTACTTTGTCTTCTCCAGCTGAAGTGCTTTTCTTCTTCTTCCTCATAGCGCGCTTCCCTTTCCTCTTCGAAGAAGACTCACTTCCCGGAGTAAGCAGCGTAGAAAGTTTTGTGTTATCATCAAGAGACTACTCCGGGGTCTTCTCACTGTCCTCAAGATCTTCCGCCTTCTGTTCTTGCAAAGCGGGTGGATCCTCCAAGCCTCGAAGGGCTTCTATCTGTTCTTCTTGCGATCCCGGTTGAGAAGCCGGAGTAACTTGAAGAGATGGAGGAGGAACAACTGGAAGAGGAGAAGTGTGCGCAGCGCTCGGTGCTTCCGCTATAGAAGAAAAGAAGTTAAAATCAGTATTCTCCGAAAAGAGAGAGGATATTGGATCATCAGGACTTAAGTAATAAGCGAGAAATTCATCAAGCTCAGTTGAATCGAACGAGTAGTCAGACTTGAAGTTACCTGGAGAAGTTGGTTTAATTACGACGACTTCGAATTTTTCGGCTTCAGCACCGTCCTGAGACTTTTCCTCGGCTTGAGTAATAGGAGACTCGATAATGGTAGATTTGACTTCAGCATTTGCAGGAGGTGGAGAGTAAGAGATGGAGCCTATGATATTAACGTCGGCCGAAGTCGAAGTATGGGCAGGGCCAGTTGGAGATACTTTCTTTTCCGGATGCTCCCCTGCCACTGGTTCAGCTCTCGCTTCAGCGAGTTGCTCCTTTCCTCTAGAAAGAGCGGCACGAGTTTCATCATCAAAATAAAGTGCCTCAAGCTCCGTCTCATCATAGCCAGCTCCTCCGAGCATATCGATTGCGGCCTTCCATACTTCAGCTAAGGTGATTTCATATTTCGGTCCCAGGAATGAGAGACTCCCGCGCCCCAAGACGCTGTGGATGTAAAAGTCGAACAAAGTAGAGCTGATGGTAGCTTTAGTTGCTTCATGAGATTTTTCAGCTGCAACTTGACCAGCAACCGCTTCATCATGCTCTTTCTCAACTTTAAGAAGTCGAGCCTTTAACACTTTGATCTCCATGTTCTGAGAGATAGTTGTTTCCCGCAGTTGAGCAGTATCTTTGCGGTATTTTTCAGTAATAAGCTGCTCAGCCTCAAGTTTCAGCTCAGCATCTCTTTGAGCAGCGTTAGCATCTCTCACTTGTTTCTGGAAGATTTCTTCTTTTTGAGAGTGTGAAGCAGAAGAAGTGGCGAGATCTTCCTTAAGTTTCTTGACTTCGGACTCAAGTCTCGCATCGTCGTCTGCAATGCTCTTCATCTCCGCATCATGTTGCTTGCAAATCTTATCCCACTCCGTCTTGTCATTCTCCATAGTCAATATGGCTTCAAGATTCATATGATTAACTCTTTGAAGCTCGTCGATGAGTTTCTGCCATCCGGACATCCTCTCGATATCAAGCTTTACAACATCAAGATTCCTAAGCATAGCTTGCTTATCGATCGGTACCAAGTCCAAGTCAAAACGCACCCCTTTTAAACACCAATTCGGGAATCGGCTTTGAAGAGTAGGAGGGGCATCTTTGACTTGATATTGAGGCCTGTTGATAATCGCCTGGATGTCAGATTTCTTTAGAGCGGGAGAGCCGGATGGGATATCAAGAGAAGAATGAACAGCGGTCTTTTCGGAAATTGCAGACGCGTCCGTTTCGCTAAGTCTGGCCCGTTTGCTCGGGTCTTCAGTAGCATGACCTTTCCCTTTAGAATCGTAAGATTTTCTTTTGTGGGAGTCATCTTCCCTCCTCCTTTGCTGCTCTTCATAAGCTTGTCTCTCTCGAGTTTTTCTAACCGCTCGCTCCTTGTCAGTTTCCCTACGAGCGGGGAGATAGCGTCTATGATCATAAGTGTCACGCCCTCCATAGCGCCTAAAATCATCATAATATAAATCACTTCGCCCCATCAGAGAACCTGGAATTGAAGAAAAGTCAAGTCTTAGAAATCTCTAGGAAAAGAAAAGTTAAGTGAATGAAAGTGCCAAAAAATCCTAAGTGTGTGTGGCGTGCAAATTACGCGCGTCAGACTACAAACCACTCTTCGGCTCAGGAATTATATCGGATTTTGCGGCAGGAGTCAACTCTTGGGACAACGAAAGTGGTCGTAAAGCAGATGTCGCTTCGATCACTGAGAGAAGCAACTTTAGCATTGACGACATCATCTTTAAAAAGCTCGCGTGAAGTCACCATTAGATCGCTTAGCTCACCAAAGATGTCTTCGCCATCATGCCGAGCGGAACTTTCTTTTTTAGCTTCTTCATCGGCTGCCTTCTCGGAGCATTGGGGAGATTCCTCCTCTTCAATAACTGGAGAAAGTGTTAGCTTGCTGGACGACCCCACAACGTCAGTAGAAGTAGAGCACTTCACCAGAGAAGCCTCTGTGGTAGGTTCTTTCGGTATAAGTTCTTCGGCAGGAGCTGGGGCATCTGATGCCTTTGCTAGAGAATCAGGGACTTCATGAGGCTGAATAGAACGGGAAGAATGTAGGAGTCCAAATTGATGAAAAAACTCGTCTTTCAATAGAAATTGGATACTCTTCTCCTCAACTGGCACGACCATAAGCCTCTCAAAAGTTGTTTTGTGACCAGGATCCCTAGAAGGAGGGGGGAGCGCTGAAAAAAGTAAAGAGCGAAGTTAACACTTGACAACTCGGGCTTTGAAGAGTTCAGAAAACATAAGGAAAGGAAAATGATAAATGATCATAATTCCTACTCTCCAGATAGCATAAAATCCCGGAGGACAACGAACGTAGAAAAAATGACTTAGAAACCCGTGAACACTGTCAGGAAGACCAATGATAAGCTTGCGGTTCCTAGCACTTCTCACGAGTGTGATAGAAGGATGGTCTTTATTTTTGGCAAATGAGCATAGATAGAAAACTTCGTCAAAACTTGGAAGATGATCCAGCGTCCTCCTAAATAACACACATAGTCCCATCAGGATGGCATAACCATTGGGATGTAACTGAAAGGGAGAGATAGACAGTCGAAGAAGAAGCTGTTAAAGGAAATCGTTAAAAGGAGGAATGGCTCCGTTCATGCACATTTGGCGATTAACGGCAACGAAACCGTGAGGCGGTATGTCAGCAGTGTCATTTTTCTCAGGAAGTATAGCATCTGTTTCAGCGATCCCGAACTGAGTGCACAGTTGGTGGAAAACTTTGTATGATAATGTGGTTGAGATTCTTTCTGGAGGATCAGCTAATGGAGCAGGAATAGGAATAGCCTCTCCAGCTTGAACTGTTACTTCTTCTTGTTGAGAAGTCATTCTACATAATCAACTGGATGTTCAAATGTGAAGGTGCACGTTTCCTAAAAAGTGTGAAGTGTTGTGCAGAACTAATAAAAATAACAAGCAAACATAACTGGAAGTAAACTAGTTGACAATTGGTCGATTACAAGATTTCAGGACTTGTTAATTCAAAACTCAAGTGCAGTGTTAATGCAAACAAATCAGCTTCAGTTAACTATTATAGTTTTGCCTTAATACTTCACTTGAATTGGTTAGTTTACAGCATTTCGTTCACACAGTTCATTTAAGTTGATTTTTCTTTATCGACTAATCTGTCATTCGATATGGGCAGTCAATGGCAGTATATTCGTCCCAGTTTTCTGCGAATATTGTGTTTAACAGGTTATTAGCATTAGAGATAATTTGTAAAGAAGTTCAGACAGTTCAAAGTTCAAGTAATTCAAAGTTTAAGCAGTTTATCCCGGCAATTCAAGTCAAGAATTCAAGTCAAAAAGTCCAAGGCAATGAAAATATGTCAAGTTCTAACTCGGTTGCGACCTAGAGCCTATGCTGCTGAAATTAGGTCAATTAAATTGTTCAAAGTCCTAGGTCGCTCATGACCTAGCATAGGTCGGAAATTCCTCAGGTTACAATGTGCAAGTTAAGTCGTCGACCTCTTAAGTCGTAATGCATATGAAGGAAAAGGTCTCAAACAAGAATGGCACGAATTTCTCTAAGTCCTAGCTCGGCCACGACCTAAGGCCTATGTCGCAAGCTAATTAAGTCGCAGGAGAATTAGGTCGCAGGAAAAATTGGGTCGTTCGAACAGTTAGGTCGCGAAAGTTCTTGAACCGGACAAGTTGTTAGATCGTGAATATTTTAGGTCGTCTCCGATGGAATCTCGAGCTATCTCCTGCTCGAACCAAAACCTCACCTCCTTTCACCAATCACCTTCCACTCCACTGAGAAGTTCAGTAACTCGTCAACCAACCAACTCGAGATCCATAAACCCAATAACCGGTTAACAATTCTCTCATCTCCTCTAAAGTCATAAATTAGTTAGCCTAAAAGCATTGTAACCCATCGCCTTGTTCTCACAAACTGTCTAAAGCCAGGACAATCCACCTCAAATCCATCAGCAATCGATTGAAACGAGGATCGTGATGAAGTGCGGCATAAAAAGTGGGTCGGAGATGAAAAGTGGGATTTATGATTCAGTGACAATCGAGGATTGAATAGAAAAGAGGTCCACTTACGCAATGTAATGTTAAGGATAACTGATGATCGAGTAATGGAATTCGTCTTCGAGAGCTCGAGTGCTTGCTAATGGCTGAATGGAATGATAGAACAGGTGAAGTGAAGGAGGAGCGACCTAAGCTATTTATACACTGGGATAGTGAAAGGCGAAACGACACACACGACCTACGACCTACGACCTATCTTAAGTCGCTCACGACCTAACAAACTCATCAAAGAGCGAGCTAAGAAAATCGAAGCACACGACCTACGACCTAGGCGTGTACTTCGAGGGGCAAATGTTAACCCTCTTTTGATTCGCGACTTAACGACCTAAGGAAGTTAGCGACCTAACTACATAGCCGACCTAACGACCTAAGGAAGTTAGCGACCTAACTACAGAGCCGACATAACGACCTAAGGAAGTTAGCGACCTAACTACAGAGCCGACTTAACGACCTAAAGCCTATCCGACCTAAGAAGTTACCGACCTAAGAAGTTACCGACCTAAGAACCTAACGACCTATGGGAAGTTACGACCTATCGGGTTAAGAAGTTAGCGACCTAACTAACAGAAGCGGTCTCAACGAACTACGACTCATAATAGATCGTACGTGACCTAAATAACTCGCTCAGAAAGAACCAAATGCAACTGAAATAAGTCGGATCCCCTATGTCGTCGCCGACCCACGACCTACGACCTACCTTAAGCCGTAGACGACCTAGTACTTGTGTGATTAAATTACTCCCAGAATCACTCCTATAAATACCCCCCTAACTCCAACAATGAGGGGACTTTTCCGATCATTCTCTGAAGCGCCGTTACTCTGCAGAATTCTTAACTCATTCAACACTTGAAAAACTCCAAACATTCAAGACACTACAACAAGCTTCGACAAAAATCTACCACATTCAACATGAATTCGAGGAGATCTTCAACATCGAAGTTTGAGCTACTAGTCTGACGTGTTTTGGAATCAAAGTGTATTGTGTTTTGAAGTGTATTGTATTAACTTGTAACCAAAATCAGCAATAAAGGAATTCAAAGTGGACGTAGGCTCGATCTTAAGCCGAACCACTATAAATCGCTGTCTTTTACTGTTTTCTGCTATTTTACTGCTTATTTCTTATTCTCGTATCACGGGTGGTGCTTTCACAACATTATTACACACACCGGGTGTTAGCGTTCAATTTTAAGTGTTAACAATCATCATCCCCATCACCATCATCATCATAATCATCATCCCCGTCATCGTCATCATCATCATCATCATCCCCATCACCATCCTCCCCCTCGTCCTCATCATTCCCATCGTCCTCATCCCCATCATCATCATCCCCATTGTGCTCATCTAAACCACCAGTGCCATACCCACTGGGACCAGCATCACCTCCGCCTGGTGGTCCGAAAGGCTCATATACAGCAAGTCTAGCTGATAGCTGATCAATCTATGCCTCTAGCATCTGTGTATGCTACATGTACATATCATGCATGGTGTGTGTATGTGCAAGAGTCATATCGCAAAACACACCAAGTGAAACTCTGGCCTGGTCCAATCTAGCAGCATACTGCATAAAGATGATATTTGACATAGATAAGAAACTAAGCATAAAATAAAGGGAAAACGGCAATAAACAACAAACGTACCTCATACGGAGGATATAACCCGACTGAAGGCACACCAGGATAGTCGGGGTGCTTTGGAAAGACTAAAGGCTGCTCAATCAGAGTACCTGTCACGTCATATGTTCTAAATGTAGTATCAGGCTCCAACTACATCAGAGTCCGGGAGAACTGTGACGAAATCATGTCAAATGAAACCTACGGTACCTGAACTCTACCGGCTGCGATGTGAGGTCCTATATGATCAGAGTTGACCCCACGAACATAATATGGTACAATGAATCTACAGGGTGCTACTCTAGCCCAATAAGCATCGTAATCTCCATCGATGAAGAATGTACAACTATCCACCCACTCAGCCTGTCATAGAGCATCTAGGTACCGATCGCCAATCACCCTATGTCTACTAAACATGTCCACACAAGATAAAGGATCATATGGTATATGACAATCAACCATAATCTGATAAGCACACCTCTCTCCCAAATACCACATAGGAATAAATGTAGGTGTATGCAAAGAAACCCTACATCTAGATAGTGAATACGCAACCATCAAAGGATGGTCGTCCGCCATAAGACCTGCATCTGTTAGATGAGTCCAATGTGAGGTCCAAGGAGTCCGAATGATGTTACCTTGACTACGCGTATCAAACAGTACTTCCATCAAGTCATGACGTACACCTAAGGGAACATGATGTGCATACTGCATAGTCTCCCATCGTCTCATCCTAGGGAAGTACTGCTCAATAGCCTGACTAGTCATGTCCTGGATGCGGGGATGCATGTTTTTCATGTACTCGTAGTACCATAACGGCAAAGTATACAAAAAAGCATACATCTGCTTGACATCGCCAAGCGCAAATGAATCTAGAGCGGTATAAAGGGTGTCTAATATCGTTGTGCCCCAATCAATAGTATGCAGCTGGTCTAATCTGGCAAGAGATGCTAAATAACCTAGTCTAACCGTACCTTTTTGGTTCGAAAAAAAGGTCGAACCAAACAAGTACAACATAAATGCTCTAGTAACTACATCAATCATATCAGCTCTAGCTATATAAGTGGTGATGTACTGCTGCAGGTAAGTCAACTTAACAGAGCCATTAGTGATGCAGGTAACATCTATCAGTGGTAGAAAAATAGTAAACAAATTGGGGGACTCGTATAAATCATCAAATGGAAAAGGTCGAAGGCCATGTTGTCCAATCTCAATGCCAGTGAACATGTAGAAATCAACTGGGGGAATACCAAGCTCAAAATCAGAAATCAACCATCCTTCGGGCGATTTTGGTTGGACAAAAATAAAATTTAAAAGTGGAAAATTAGGTGGGAAGTGGGGAGGAGAAGGGGGAGACGGGGTATATGAAGGGGGGCTGGCGCCCATAAAATGGGTGCCTGGCCCCTTCAGCCCTGAAACGATTGGAGATGCCCTTATGCTTCTCTCTCATCTGAACTAAAGTCAAGTGATTGAAGGGCTTGCACTGCGATTTCGTCTGCTTTAAGATCAAGATTTTCAATCTTTTAGGTATGCTTTTTTCTGCTTTTACTTATGGATTTTTTTGGTTGAATACAAATTCTTTGTCTAGATCTAAGTATAGTCGTAAAGTTCATCTACTTAGACTTCAAATTTTTTTCAAGTCTCATCGAATTAGTCATTTTTGCTTGGAACATTTGGTAAATATTGTCTTGAATATTGATCTACCTACCAATTTGATTTTAGCCATCACATTTTTCATGCTTGGATCGTTTATTTGGCCGCAAAGGATTTTTTTATTGCCGCTAACTTATGGAAACTATGCATATTACCCAGATATTTGCAGACTGATTAATTAAGTTTGAATTTGATCTATTGACCAAAAAAGAAAGACGTTTGCTTTTCTATTTACTTAGTTTGCATTGTAAATGAGAGATTTAAACATTTTTGGTTGTTTGTGTTGTCTATCGTTCGTTCTTTTATTATATGTATATATAATTCTTCTTAAAGGTCCAAGCAAAGCTTAGTTATATGCTAGTGTTCTTTAATTATATGTTCATTATTCCACAAGCACGTCTTTTCAGTAGCTTTTTATATCTAAGTTGCAATAAACTCAATCGAAAAAACGGGTTGCCTTATTTTTAAGCTAAATATGTATAATTCTTAAAGAAAATTCGTATACTTCTATTTTAAGGCCTGGAGCACCAAGTAAAGCTTTTAAAATTTGAGAAACCAAGCTTCTTAAGAAAAATCTGTTTGTTTATGTTTGAGGGGAATGTAATTTTTAGTAAGTAATTGATGAACAACAATAAGTCTTTATTCAAATTTTTGTCTACCACATGAACTACTTTCTTCCACTGTGGTCTATGAAGTAGGGAAAATGGTTACTTTTTTTATTAATGCCGCCGGTGAAATAATTGAGAAATTGTGAAAGAGTCGACGAAGACTGGTGGATGGTTTTGCTTTTGGTGCACATATTTTTGCTTGATTGGGTTGTAGAAAATATTGTTTATATTCATATTTGGGAGTGTTGCACATATAATTTCTTTAGTCAACTCCATAAATCATTCAAAACTTCTGATTATGGAAAAAACGAACAAGTGGAAACTTGTTAGGATTATATAGTAACTTAAGATGTTGAAGGATTGATAATTTTTGAAATTCAGGCCGTTCTTTTCTATGGAAAATCGTTTAATTTTACTGAAACACGCACACATATATGTATGTTTCATTTCAAGCAATTTTGATGATTTCATTATTTAGTTCATGCAGTTCATTAACAACCTAGTGCCTTTTATTTATAACAGTTGATTTGATATCTATATCATAATTACGTTCTTTGGATTATGTTGTTATTTGATAGCTTAGATGATTCTTTCCACTATTTATATTGCTTATAGTTCTTTTCTATGTAGTTGAGGGCTTTAATATCTAACTGGTGATTTTAGGTTATATATTTTTTCTAAATGACTTTATGTTTACTCTTATAACAATTTTTTTTTCATTTCTGTGGAAATGACAAATAAATTTGTCAATTATTGATGGTTACTAATTTTATCTTTATGTTTTCATGATCCTATACTTGATATTATATTTTTTGACACTCATTCCTTATGTTATCTTTCAATTCAAAAAACATTTTGAACTGCTAAATAATTTGATTGCTCAAGGTTTGTTTTTCATATAAAAGTTAAAACTATTGTTTACTTGGGGTTGAAACAATAACCTTCTTTTACGTATATTTGTGTGATATTTCATGTTTTTAGTGTTTAAAATAAATTTATTTTGTACTATGATGTAAAATTGGAGCACATGAATTTCTATCCAAATTGTTTATTCCTTTAATTTGGACAAATTAAAATAATAATCTTCTTTTACATATTTTTATATGATAGTTCATTTTTTTAGTATTTAAAATAAATTTGTTTTGTAGTATGATGTAAATTAAAGTACATGAATTTCTAGAAATATCAGATGATGAGCAATAATAACAAAGATGCTGCAAAATGTTATAACACCATTCATTGTATGTCATGCATCAATTAAAAAACTAGAACTTAGATGAAGCCTAACCTCACTCAAGTAGAACCTTTGACAATGTAGGCGATATAAACATAATTACATAAAGTCATTTGAAACATTAAAGGTAATGGAAAATCCACTTATTTAAATGTGAATACATTACAATGTATTGATTAAAGGTATTACTTTCGGAAGCAATTAAGTACTTCATAATCATTCAAAAAAATGCTACATGAAAGAAAGAGAATGAAATGGAGGATGGGTAATGAAGTACATATTTAAAATTTTCGTATATCTTCAAAAAAGATGATTTGGACTAGCACTTGCAAGTGAACCCTCAAACATATCCATATCTTGATAGTAGTATATACTAAAGTAGCAAGACAAGATTTATGTTCATTATTGTTGCTAAAAAAGAAGAAAAAAAGATTACCTAAATAATGAATAATTGATTTTATGTAACTCCATCAATCTACTAAAAATGTGTAAAGTATAACAATTTGTCACGATAATTCGAATATAAATTATTTTAGTCAATAGTACCAACTATTTCTGTAAAATAGTATGAATGAAAATCACACTAAATTGTTGCTTGTTTGACTCGAATAGTTATGTATGAACAATGAATCTTATCTTTGTTGAATTGATCTTGAGCTAGTACTATTTTTGCAAATGGATCATTGAAAGATCGAAAGTGCATGCTGATGCTTAATTCTTTTAAATTTGAAATTTCCACACATAGGTGCACTACCAGTTTACTAGATGACATGTAATCAATGTAAGCTAATTTACGATATATCCTAATTTCATTTTGAATGAGAAAATGTTCTTTTGCAAATTTGTATTTAATTGAATCACATTTTTATATTTTCATGTTGCGATGAATACTCGTTCGTAAACATATACACACCCTTACACGTGCACCATTATTGATATTTGAAACTTTTTTTTGTTACCATCTTGGTATGCATGAATGATTTCATCTCTTTTGTTAAACTAAATATTATTCATATTTTTTGTAGGATGTATTTCATGAATATTCTTCACTAGCTTTTGGAATATCTTAAAGTTATATGGGTAAAGGGTATTTTTAATGGGGGACTCCATTTCTGAGGTGAGGGAACAAATTTTAAGGAGACTCCACATAGGGAAAAAAATTGCTATGGAGATTTCATTGGAATAAAACGATTTACAATTTTACTCATCGTTCAAAGCAAAATTCGGCTACAACTTTTTATGTTACCATCTTGGTTTGCATGAATAATTTCATCTCCTTCGTTAAACTAGATATTATTCATATTTTAAAGTAGGATGTATTTCATGAATATTCTTCACTAGCTTTTGGAATATCTTAAAGTTATATTTGTAAAGGGTATTATTAATAGGGGACTCCATTTCCGAGGGGAGGGAACAAATATTAAAGGGACTCCACATAGGGAAAAAAATTTGCTATGGAGATTTCATTGGAATAAAACGATTTATAATTTTATCCATCGTTCAAAGCAAAATTCGGCTACAACTCCTGAAAAATATGAGAAAAAACGATAATGGTTCACCGAAAACCATTTTCGATGGGATTTGATCGAAAAGGTGAAAAAATGGTTATTGTTTACTGAAAGACCAAGGGTAGCTACACATATTTCTCTGTTGAAGAGGGGCTTTGTATACTCCTTATCAGTTTTTTGAAAATTGAAAAAGGACCCTCGATCAAGTTTTGGAGTCCCTTTAGTAATGTCCTATGAAAAAACTTCGAATGTACGATTTGTCCGAGTTTAAACTATAACAAGTTACTAATATTAGTAGTTCAACACATATAGGTAGAAAAATCTTTAGAAAATACTGAATCTTAAATATGCATAAATATTAATTATTTTAGTTTTGTGAAATTATAATATGTAAAAAAGTAGGTTATTGTGACTTTAAAATTAATTATTAAATGTACCTGTGATATGTAATAAAAATTTAAAACGTTATTTTATTAAGAATCACTTGTCAGAAATAAATCAATTTATTATTAAAAAATCTAAATAACATGGAAGTTATGAACCATTTTTTCTTACTAAAAATACAATATTGAAACATAAAATTATTTAAAAAACAACTAAAGTATTAGTGCGGATTTTTTAATAAAATAGAGATTAATACGAGTTTTGAAAGTTATCAAAATTTTATGCATTAAAAAAACATTTCAATAGTTTCATAATGTGTACATGTGTTATATCAAACTTAAAATAAAACCAAAATGACATTTTTATCATTTCATATCTTCCACAAACATGATAAGAATGTTTTGTAAGTTACTTTGCAGTTTTTGTACTATTGTTTTATTTTCCATTTGATTTTCATTTCATTTCAAAAAAGACAAAATCTGTATAATAGAACATTTAAATATTGGATATAGTAGATCAATAATTATACAACAATATGAGACATAAGTCCACTTATAAAATTTTGGTTTTAAATGATGTACCCGCATAGTGATTATAGCTTCACTTGTAGTTGAATCAAAATTTGATTGGACTTGTTCACATAAAACAACACATTCAGTTTACAATGAAATATTGGTATTGATTATACATATATAACAAAAGAAAATAAGATATCATAAGCCAAAATAATAATAAGCATATGTAAGTTAAACGTAAGCAACAAACTCATTAAAATATTCTTTCAAAGATGGAATGAGTTTATTATTACTGCATAAGTGCCAACTAATTAACAAAAAAATTTCACTACAAACCATATGAGACAATTGCTATTGGCACTTATTAGGTGGATAGCGTATGCGCACATGTGTTTATATATATTTATATATAAAGTTGTATCGAACTAGATCATAAGGCGGTTGTATTAATGGCTCAAATCGGGTTGAATATCCTTACCTGCATATCCAATCTTTTTTTTTACAAAATAAGTATAGACATATGCATTATTAAGATACATTCATAAATGTGAAACCTGGTGTATGAGGCTCCCGCACGATAGTGGGCTCTGTAGAGGTTGATAATGTACGCAGCTTTTCCCTCGCATTACGAAGAGGCTGTTTTCAAACTCGAACATGGACGTTCAAATCACCATGCGGGTGACCTAACCGTTGCGTTAAGGCTCCACCTCTATTAAAATATATTCATATCTTATATAATTATTCTGTCAAAATCTTATATTCAATGAAATATTCTAATATAATTACCACTTATTGATGCACAAGTAATTGTATTTGCATAACATTTATAAATTATATGTTAACGTGAGAACTATTCGTTATTATAAAAAGAATAAAGGGAACTTTCGTAAAAACATCCTCTCAAGTTTCAAAATATATAGTCCCTCCTCAAAAATATGTTTTAAAATAGACTTCTATTTCTATGTATTAGGGTATTTGTGGAAAACTCTATAAATATTTGCAGAGAACCTTGAAAATATTTGCATTCTCTAAAAAAGAATCAAAAAATGTTTTGATAATAGAAACATGCAATTAATATTTGGGTTTAATTTTTTTTTTACCGAAATTAAATTTACGAGTGTAGTTTAAAGATGTTTTTGGGAAATATTTTCATGTATCAAATATGAAAATAAGAGACAGAACCAAATTTCCACATGAATAAATGCCAAACCATACAAATCCATCGTGCTTTATCCATATTTTCCATGGGAACAATCTCTAATATATATTTTAATGCTCCACTACTCCTACAACACTTTTTTTATCTTATCTTACCAATTTCGGTAAATAATGCAATCGAATATGATGGATTTACTACTTTTAAGATTTCATTTCATATATAGAAAACATACATAGTATTCATGGGAAAGGATGTTGATCCGCTTGAAAACAATAGTTTCATATTATTTTATGCTTATCAATTATTTCTACAACATCAATATTTTCAAGTAAATGAAACCTTATGCACTAAGCTGTCATAACTGACGATTGGTAGTTAAATTATGTCTGTCTCTAGTTTATTATAAGGTAATTTGTTAAAATATTTCATATTAATGTGTTCATGGATAATTGTCATATGTCGACTAAAATAATTTATTAATATTCTATGTAAAGAGTGCAATTTCTTTATCATACTATCTTCTTTAATATGTTCTTAAAACTTTTATTTCGAGAACTAAAAGTTGAATGCATATTAAGTTAATTTACAAGGATGGTTAAAATTTATCAGTTTAGTGTTTATAATAAATTACTTCATTGCATTCATCGGTATAAATGAATGCTCATCGATAACAATCGTATATTGATTACCATAATTTATCAATCTTTTATGTGACAATCAAAAATAATAATAAAATCTTACAATATTTGTAGATATGTTTTTTCTTAAATTATTAGTTAGAGAACTAAAAGTTAAATGCATGTCAAATCAAATTACATTTTCTTTGTGATACTCATTAAGTGTAATAATAAAGTTTCACATGCAACCATTTGACAAACATAACTGCAAAATTTATTCACTTTTATTAAACTAGCATTTCTCCTAATTTCAGCTATTATATTAGTATTTCTTCAGATGACATTCTTCCATGGTATCTATTTGAATAACCCTCGTACTGCATTGAGTTATCTGTAAAATTTGTTTTTTAATTCTCAAGAAATTCATGTGTGATTTTAATTAAAACCATCTCATTTAAGAACCGACAAAAGTTGTGTCTTTGAATTTTCTCTTCCACTTGTGTATTTGGGATGGGATTTGTAAATGTCGGATTGTGAGTTCTATCTTACATATGATTCTCTGGTGCTTAAATCAGTCACTTCCTATTATTCTGAATAGTCGATTAGAGTTTCTTTTTATATTTAGTAATTATTATACAGGTAGTCTTTGGGAGGAACAAAAACTATCACATCGTCATTATTACTTTAATAAGTTCAAAACGGAGAGTACTTATGTTTGATATTGATGACGACGGTGATGATGATAACAATGAAGATGTTGAAGATGACGGCGACGATGAGATTCAATGTTCAACCCAAATAACCTACTATTCCTCATTCCTTTACTAATTCATAACAATTGTTAAAGTAATGTTTATTTGGTATATATTGTAGTTCTTTATGTAAGCCAATATTAAGAATAGTACGATAGTTTTTTTTGTTACAATATATGTAAATCATAAAGTGGATATGCTTTTATGTTGTTTTGTTTAGTCCCACATCGTGGGATAAGTTATATCCCAAGCTCTGAAGCCTTTATATAAAGGAGGCTATGTAATGTTAATATTACTTATCTTTAAAATGAATAAATGTCTGCTGCCTCTTTCTCTAATGGCTTCTACTGTTATTTCTTTATAACATATTCTTATTTGTTTACGACACGTTATGAGCACGATGGCTTGCTAAAGTGAGCACCATGGCGGCGGTCCGAGCCTTAAAAATGATCTCTTCAGCTGCTCAATAGTGCAACTGCCTAAGCCAATCTCCTCCTCTGATAGTCTATCGAATACGTCCTTCTCCACCGTCTCACAACTGAAAGTCGAGCTCATCTGCAACAACCTGAAAATCGAGCTTATCTACAATTCGAGATCTGCTACCACTTGAGTTGAGCTTTTGTTCCATCGCCTTTGTGTGCTATAGATATAGTTTGAAAGAAAAGCAAGGGAAAAGTCAAGGAACAAAGAGACTAAAATTCAAATATCTATGAAGGCTAGCAAATCATCAAATTATTGATGCCGGATTATCAATTCAGTCAGTTTAAGGTGAGTATATTTTGAATATTTCATTCCATCTGTGGTTAATTTGCACGTTACCTTGAAATTATTCTGGTATTTATATGCTTTCTGGCTATGAAAGCAATAATGATATGATGTACATATCTGGAGTTTTACAAAACGCAACTATTAAAATACACGAAATAAATGATTAAAACTGCAGTGCGAAATATGTATGATTTTCAAATCAATCGGCAACACATTAACAGCTGCAATAAAGAAAAAAGGATAGAAAATGATAAGTGAATTGACAGTCCTATATGTAGTTATGCAATTTTGTTGTTTCATAAACTAGCAATAAGTAACGAATGCTTGGACATAAATTGTTGTTACTCAAATCCATAGGTCCACGCTCATACTTTTGTTTGAACTTTGAAAATTAAGCGACGCTCGAGTATAGATTTTGATACACGTTTCCTTAGTGATGCAATTTTGAGTCCTTGACCATATCCCCTTTGATTAAATATAATACTTTTTCCGTAAAATACTAATCTTCAACACAATACCTACAAAGTCTAATGTGTGATGAATGTTTTGCATAATTCCGCGTTATGTGAAGGTTGTTATAGATATTGATTGAAACACATAATATAAATTCAGATAAATCTCTCACTTATGTAGGTAACTTGGTAAGTTCTATTTGTCGATATGTTTGTTGTATGTTGTATCTGTTGTGAAGTTTTGAACCTGTTTGGTTCATCTGAAGAAGCCGAGAAATGTAGGTGCACAAAAATTAAATGAGATTCTTGAAATGGTGCCAAATAAGTTTTTTAGGCTTTTAGCTTGTTTCTGCCTAAATTTAGGGTACCGACACTGCAAAATTGGATATGAGGGGATTTCAGGTTGAAATTCGGTGGGGAAATGCCAAATTTAAGTCTAAAATTTGATGAAGGTGTGCCGAACGTAGTGTAAAAAAAATTGTTTTCGATGGAAGTACGTCAAATTTAATTTTTGGGGTGTCCGTAATAACATTCTAAATTTAACTCCAATCACTTGCAAGCCAAAAGGAAAAATAAGAGTTTTTGTGAACTGTTTGAATATTCATGTTAGTAAACTTGCTTTGACTCTACAAAGAAAGTACCATTTTAGCTTGTTTCTGCATAAATTTACTCTAATCACTTACATGCCAAATGGAGAATCAGAGTTTATATGAACTGTTTGAATATTCATATTAGTAAACTTGCTTTTATTCTACATAGCAAGCACCCTTAAACAATTTGAATCAGTTTACTTCGCATATAAATGACGTTTAGTTGCCTTGCTACATAATTTGGTTGAACAATTTGATAAGTCTGAGTGTGTTATAAATTTTGTTGACATTGTAGAACACTCAAGTTCTGTAGTTGCGAACATGATAATATATGTAGTTCTAAATTGTATTAACCTGGCTATTATTACACTTTTGGATGGGTATCATTTTTTGGAAATGGAAATGAAAACATTTTGACATCTTTTCAGAGTTTATTTCTTCTGATTTGATATTGGGATGCTTATAGACATTATCTTATGCTGACCCTCTTTGTTTGATTCTCTATTGTCTTATTTTGAGCTTTGAGCATTTACCCTAATAATGATACAACACTACTGTAAAATATTATTTGTTAGATTGCTATTTTATTAATTATGCCACTAGCTAATAACTAGTGGAAAAGAATATCTATGATAAATTGTTTGGATTTAAAGTTTCGTTGGCAATAAACCATTGTTTTTCTTGGGATTAGATTTTTTATTTTTATTAAAGTTATTCTCTCTTGTACAAAATAAAGATACCATATATTGATATGAAATTCCAAAAGTAGTGCATATAAAGTATCTTTAGAAGGGATATGTGACACTCCAGAAGTGGTGTTGGTAAAATATCTAGATTTATAAAATATCCCCGAAGGAGAAAATATGTATTACTATAATACTCTGTAAGTAGACCAATGACAAAATAATTTAACTATCACACTTAAAAAGTGGCGTCTGTAAAATATCTCCAGAAGAGATTATATCCTCGTATAACACGATAAAAGAATTGCCTATGTAATATTGTCAAATATGATATAACATTTCAAAAACTAATGTGTTAATAAATTACCTAAAATTCAATGGTCTATTGTCATGGACCTGTAGCTCCATTAGACAAATTTAGAAGCAAATAGTGATATGTAACCTTTTACTTTTCAGAACTTACGATGAATTGAATATCGTATGCATAACAATTCTTGAAGAAATCTTTAGATATTTCCCTGAAGAGGTAATTTATATGTCATATCATATTTTTCATGAAAGTTAAAATACGGTCTTGAAGGGATCTTTATGTGTAACAAATATAATTGCATATTTCTATAACATATCAAGTGTCCATAAGATATTCTTATTTCTATTGTAAATATTATTATTATTATTTTGAACTCTCCTGAAGAGATGTCAATATATAATTCGAACCATGTATTATTCTCTGATATATAATTGTAAATAATGTTCAAAAGAGATTTTTGAAATATAATTGAAGAATAAACTTTAACAACTTGAAGTTGTATAAATAATTTACTTGAACTAGAAGTTTAACATTGTTGGAATAGAAAACCATTAAGTTACATTTGAATTATTGATTCAAAGGGCATTGTTTTTTAGCATATATTCAAATAAAAAAATATGTCGAAAGTCTTAATTATATTCTATGTCTGTATGGATTCATACATTTAAGTGAACAAAAATGAACATAAAGTTCAAAGTCTGATAATGAAAATAAACAAGAGGTTATATGAAATATTGCAAATTTTTATGAATTATCAAACCAGAGGCTTTGATAATTATTACTAAGAAAAATTTGACTTTAATACTAAAGCAAGTACAGTGACAAATTTTAAGATTTAGATCTTGAATTCTTATTATCGATAGCCAAAGGTAACTTGAAGTACAATATATTATATAACTAAAAGTTGTAATATATCAAATAACCTGAAGTTATTATTAATAAGTTAAACTTGATACATATGTATTTTCAAACCAGACGTTTTGGAAACTATCATTTAATCTTTAAGGATTCACATTTACATCGAGTGATAAACAAAAATTAATATTCTGGATTCTTTTATTAGTTTGATCTAAAATCACTAACTCAAATGATAAAGAAAGTACAAATCTATAATATATATGTAATACGTGGACGCACTTATATATCCATATATGTAGATATTTAACTAACAACATGAAAATTGTTTGACTAAATTGATATGAGCTCATCATATAGATTATGCATAGATATCATTCAGTGATTTAAAATTTAATCAGTAAATGTTGAATAACCTGAAGTCGTGCATGTATTCAAGTGATCTACATAATAAGTAAATTGTTCCAATTGGTTAGATCAATGAATGAAAAAAAACTCTAAAAATAAGCAATATCACTTGAATGCATCTTATCAGTTGATAAAAGAATTATCCTCCTATATGTAATATGTATGATGTATTTGCTAGTAGCAATATCATAATGGATCAAAATAAGAGTCCAAAGATGATAATTATTCAATGTTCCTCAACATTAAGGGGGGATAAAACGGGTAGAAGTTGATTTTGATTATCAAGATTAAATATTGGTTGCAAAATATTGCGTAACTTGAATAAATTATAGATAATATCCATAGTATACTTGCTCTAATATAAATTGAAACCCCAGAAGGATCAAAAGGGTATTAATCACATCTGAAGTGTGGTAAAGAAGTCAGTTTGAAATATTTTTGGAGTAAGTAATGAAGATGCCAGATAAAGAAGGTGTGTGTTTTTGAAGAAACACTTAAAGGTGCTTTGGAAGAGACTCATGACATGATTGTCAAATAAACATAGAAGTGGTTTAGGTACCTAAAATAGGATAAATATTGAGATGTCAATAAATCATATTTAGAACCGACAAGAAATAATCATCGATGATAAATTTGTAAATAATACAAATCACTTATGTTTATAAATAGATTAAAGATCTTGAATTAAAGGATACATGATTGGCCATCATGAATCATTTACTAATATAGAAATGTGGACTTGTAGTCCGCAAAGTAGCGAAAGTGTTTGAAAAACATAATATACCCCAAAGGTATAAATATTGCTTAAATCACATTAAACCATGAAAATTGTAACGCCCCACCTCTATACTCACACTAGCCAAGGACACTACGGGGTAGTGCCATCGACTAGCACGAGAATAAGGCTGTTGAGGAGCGACCATCTATGTAATTGCTTTGTGCGAGTACCGATATGTCAGATAATATGACTTGCATTTCATTTTAAGAGAAAATCCGACATATCAAATACAAACTCAAAGCTACTACTCAGTGGCTATGTGGGCTTCGGAAACAAATATAGAAATAAGCATAACACAAATCAGTCACAGATATTCATATCACAAAGGCGGAAACAGATATGAATATAACACATAAAAGTGTACATCAAAATAGTGGTCATACAAGATCCACTACATCACAAAAGAATAGGTACAAGTGCTAGACAAAAGAATATGTATACATCAAGGAGTCTCTATCTCCAATGTATAAAAAAAAACTACTAAGCTAAAGTAGTTAGCCAAAAGTCAGAAGCTAGTCTCTGCTAAGAAGTCAAGTGGAAGCACCTAAAACACCTCGGTCTGACCCGAGTATTATTTAAGAAGAAAAATAATAAACGGATCAGTCTAGCTATAAATATCATATGAGATGAGAAGGGATAAGAGATACCACAAAAACGTATGATAACAATAATGCCACACTGTGACAAGTATACATTCGGTAACAATAAAAATCATACAATATCTCAAATCTCGTCAAATATCCAAAAAGAATATCACATTCTTTAGATTTTTCACCAAACCTCAAATATTGACAAAACATATCAATGCCAATCGCAAAAATCGATGAAACACAGATTCCAAAAATCGATAATTAGAAATCCAGAAAACACAAAGAAGGGGGAGGCCTATCACAAACGGAAGCATGAAAACTCACCAACACGTGTACCACAAATGGGACGCTATCCCATAAAATGAGCCGAAGCTCCTCCTAACAGGGTATAGTCCCCCTTTGCGGACTATGAGCCAAAGCTCCTCCTAACAGGGTATAGTCCCCCTTTGCAAACTATGAGCCGAAGCTCCTCCTAACAGGGTATTGTCCCCCTTTTGCGGACAAAGAGACATCGCATATCGCTAGTCTAAACCACAAAATGATCATCATTGATCGATAAGTGTAAATTACACTAAGCTAGTAAGTAAATGAGTTTAGCTTCATGTTCCATAACCACTGGATTAATTTAAATATTTACGAACAAATTGTAGATTTCCACTCGAAGATTGTCACGAGATTTCAATCGAACAAGTCTAAGAATCAACCGACAAAGTAAACACAAGCGTTTCATACCACTTATTTTGCTAAGTCGTTTAATTAGATTTCTCATACGAATGAATTAAAGGTTCGTATATACTAATAGATTGGAAAACGGTTTTAAAAATGAGCTTTGTATTAAAAGTAATTGTTGAAATCATTTTTTGTGAAAGAGTTTTAGTATTTACTACTAGTATAGAAACCTTTGTATTTAAAAGTGACAAATCACAGAAATGATTGTAAAACAATCTATCACCAAGAATCCACATTCGACGACGTGAATTCAAACCATAAAAATCGATATCAAATCCCAATCAAATGGATATTCCCAAAAATCCATAAATGAAGTCATCAAAGTCGATAATAATTGACAACAACTAACCGGATCAACAAAAATCGATAAAAATTGGAAATCCACTCAAAAACAGCCAAAATAGGCAAAACTGCACAGAACCAGACGTCTGGTTGGGGAACCAGACGTCTGGATTTTGTCTCTGCCTTTTTTCTTTCCCTAGGGACCCCTTCCAAACGTCTGGATTTTTCAACCAGACGTCTGGATTTCCTTCCAGACGTCTGGATTTTCTTCCAGACATTTGGATTTTGTCTCTGCCTTTTTTTCTTTTTCCAAGGACCCCTTCCAGACGTCTGGATTTCCTTCCAGACATCTGGATTTTCCTGCTAGGCAAAAATCAACCTAGCCCAAAAAGGGCAAAAATCCAAGCCGGAGGCGATCGAACGAGCGATGGAGGCTAGGGAATTATGCCAAGCGACAACCCAGCCTTATAGGCTCATCGATACACCCCAAACAACATGTCCAAACATCTAAGATATGATTTTTATAGATTTTGACTTCAAAACACCAAAATTTGGAAAATTCACCAAATCAATTCAATTCAAAAGCAATTGAACATGAAATAGATGTTAGGAATTCATACCTAACAACAAATGAAAGCTATAGACATAGATGTGAGTTCAAAAACTCACCTTTAAACCCAAAAACAACGAATGAGAAGCTCTAAAACAAGGCAAGATCAATTCCTCTTCAATACACCTCTAGAATCTTCAATCTATTATCAAAGGTGAAGTTTTTCCTAAGTTAGGTTATAGGAATTTCTGAAAATTGAAGAGAGATTGAGATGGAGAAGATGAAGAGGATGCTTACCTAAGCTTCTCTTTGATTTTAGAGCAAGAACTTGAACTTCCTAAGAAAACTAGGGTTTAGGAATTTTAATTTCCTTTTCTTTCCCCCATTTTCCTTTAGCTTGAAAGTGTTAGGAAAATAGAATGAATGAATGAAGAGGAGTGGAGTGGGAGTTAGGGTATTAGATGAGTTGGTGGGCTGAAACCCAAACCCAAAGCCCAATAAAAAAATAGCAAAATTATACTCAACTCCAAACATATCGATGTTTATACTCAAAAAAGCTGTAAACGTCGTTTTTTTTGAAAACCCAAAAGAACCTGGCGAGGCGGTAAACTTCTGAGGAGGGTATAGTAAAGCCGTCCGCTGATCCTAGCCCACACACCCCCCGGGTAAATTTATATAGGATAGGAAAGCGCATGGTAGGAATCGAACCTGGGTCTTTTTACCAGAACCCAAGCCTCCTTTCTACTGTGCCGCACCCGCGGACTGTAAACGTCGTTTTGAACTCAATGGAAGTGGTCTCGAGTCCAGATTCGACTGTTTACAAAAAAGTAACATTTCGGACTTTAAATTAAACAAACGATTCTATATTTAAACAAAACATTTAAATATACAATCGTAAAATATGTGGGTTGTTACAAAAATATACAAGTTCCTGAAGAATATAAATAACTTTGATGATCATAAAGAATGCAAAAACAATGAATGTAGGTTACAATCTTCTTCTAAGTACTGTTGTAATGAAAATCTTAATGTACTTCAAGATGAGTAGATTACTTCATGTTTTTAACTATTGTTGTAATGAAACTTTTAATACTCATCAAAAATGTAGTTGCAGTATGCAAAACTGATTTGAAATACAAAAATGAAAGCACATGAAGTGTTTTTCATAAAGGAAGCATACAAAATGCATAAAACGCAAATCAGATTTGGAAGACACAATCTTGAAAAATTCGATTGTATCGAAAGAACTATTTGTAAATGATGAAGATCTAAAAATGGAAAGTAGAATTATTGTCTTCGGGTTTTTAACGCTTGTCTAAGCTATGTTACAAAAGTATTCATAATGATTTGAATTATAATAACATATATTTAAACTTAAAGGGAAAAATATAAAATCAGAGGAAGCATGCATAAGTATATCATAATGTACTCTTTTTCCTTCACTCAGATTTTTCCCACTGGATTTTTCTTAGTAAGGTTTTAATGAGGCATTGTTTTGATCCCGAAGTATCAAATCCTTTAGAAAGAATATCATTTTTAATATGATTTTACAAGTTGCACTCTTTTCCTCGTTCAAGGTTTTTCCCACTGGGTTTTCCTAACAGAGGTTTTTAATAAGGCAACGGACAATATCTATATCGACTGAATGGATAAACGAAAGCAAGATAACAATGAGGGGGAGCAATCATCATACATGTTTCAAAAAGGACAATTTCAAGTTATCAGAACATTAAAGATTTTGAAGACGCATATTCAAGGGAGAGTGTTACAATATATGTAAATCATAAAGTGAATATGCTTTTATGTTGTTTTGTTTAGTCCCACATCGTAGGATAAGTTCAATCCCAAGCTCTGAAGCATTTATATAAAAGAGGCTATGTAATGTAAATATATTACTTATCTTTAAAATGAATAAAATGTCCGATGTCTCTTTCTCTAATGGCTTCTACTCTTACTTCTTTATAACATATTCTTATTTGTTTACGACATTTTTTCTTTTATTTCGTATTTTTTGGAAAAAAAGAATTAGGTCATGAAAATGCCCAGCAAATCATTTTCTGTCCAGTGTGAGCCATAAATAAATTTTGTATATCGTCATGTGCCATTTAAAATTTTTGATGCATCATATTGTAATTTTATCATATTGCTGAAAATGACCAATATATTAGTTGAAACCCATTTAAGTTAAGTATCATAGCTATGGTGACACTTAAATATAGCATTAAACTTGCGTTTTAGCCATTATGACATACTACTTAGGTAGATTTGTTTCTACTTTGCTATGTTAATTTAAGAAAAATGAAAGGTGAGACAGTAGGTTTAATTTATACCTTGATGAGCTTAAGCGGCATTCAGTTTTTCAACCTTAAAAATATCTTACAAGCATGCGTATATTTGTATAATTTTTTACTATTGGACCTTTGATTTTACAATTTATGTATGAAAAACATTAAAATTAGATGAATGATAAAATAACAGTGAACCAAAAAGTCTATAGCAAGCTATTCTAAAATTTGAAGTATATATATACTATAAAATAAAATAATACACAATCACATAATTGTTAGCATGATTTTTGTTTAAAATTGGAAAAAAATCTCTTATTTTATAGATACACCCACATATATATTCTACAGATGGAATGGTCCGAAAACTTGGGAGAAAACTCCGCGTCGTAGTATACAAATCTATCGTAATGAGCTAGATCTTTTACAAATTGATTTTGTTGATTGGGTAGCATATGGATCATTGTGTGAACTTCCAAGAATTTGTACACTTGGTCATTAAATTTGGACCTCGTAGACACCGCTAATTTGCTTTGATGAGGTGCAAATGTGTTCTCTAGATCAAGTAATGAGACAATTTGGTTATAAACAACATATACTTGATGCATCTGTACCTATTAAGATGCGCAAAAAAGGTGTGTTAAAGCATTCGAAGGTCGAAAACCAACATTCCTAAAAATATGGAGTAGAAGACATATGCATATTGAAACTGAACGCCATCCGACAATTTCTTTAATAGGTATATTTGGTGGCACTGGAAAATCACTTTTCGTTATGTCTTAAAAACATCAACCAAGTTAGAGTATATATTCCTCGTGCCCCATTACAGAGATACATGGTTAGTAAGATTTATTTCAAAATATAGCTCTTGATTTCAATATTTTCTTCTTCTTTACCATGAAAGGAATATAAAATGAAACCTGAGTTGATTTATAGGAGGATTTGCTATACAAAGTTATAAAGATGGCTGAAGACATTAAACAAGGACGTGTGGATTCAGAAACAGGATGCACCAATTTGATCAGTTTTGTAAAAGATTTTCTTGAAAATAATAATTTGTCATAGCTAGAAGTGCAGCATAATTTTGGACTATCTCAACCCCTCATGATATAAAATGGGCCTATATGTTCTCAATCCTCTACTCAAAACGATTCGGTTCGGTAAATGAGTTTGTAGGACATCCTAGAAAGAAGCCAAAGAGAAGCATATCACTCAAGCAACAATGATGAAGAGATCAGTAATTCTATTGATTGTATGTTTGGAGCTGCTCCTACCAAGGTGAGTGTTTTTTATCGTTGCTTTTTACATATTTAATTAATTTGTTTGTCAGTCCATAAATTATGATAGGTTATGACAATAAAAATCTAGTCAGTCAATAAGATCTTATTGTGAGTTTTATATTATCTGATGGCCTCTTTGAAAATTTCAATAAAAATAAACGGACAAACATTTATATCCCCATTGGTGCATAATTGCTTAATTTAGTTACTTTATCCCAAGTAAATAATGTTAAAAAGTTACATGCAGATGTCTGTCAGATAATAACACGTACGTCAATTTAATCAGTTGTATGGGCTTTTTTTTAAAATAGCTCATGGTTGAGGAAAACTGTGCTCATGGTAGGATCCAATTTCCTAATGTCAGCAGCGATGTTGGGTAAAGTAATCAAGTATTACAAAAAGCACGTCAAAGCTGCATCCTTTTCTAAGGCTAATGAAGATGCTAGGTCATCAGATGAGGCACTCAAGAGTTGGGATGCAGATTTTGGTAAACTCACTGTGCCCACTCTTATTGTGTTTTTGGTGCGATGGTAAGAGGATTCATTATCTCATGTTTTGACTTTAGCTGAGTTAAGTAGCAATAGTTCGACTACATATTTATATATATCCCACTTCTTAATTGAATTCAGCTTATTATTATTGCAGTTGTCAATCAGATTCGACTGTTAACAAAAAAAAGCAAAACCCAGAAACTGAAAGTGATAATAATGCGTTAATAGAAGCGGCATTTCCATTTTTAAGTTTCACCAGGTCTTTTGCTGAAAGCAGATGATACTTCTGTTACTACCAGTCATATAGTGGCGGATCAAATGGATCAGATGATGGGTCTTCAGTTAATGCACCGTTGAGCAAGATATTGGAGCCGAAAATGTCCAAGAAGATTGAGGTGACCACATTCGCTTCCAGTGTGCGGGATTTTGCTTAAAAAGTTATGTTCATGTTTCTGAGTTGATTGAGAAGGAAATCCCACAGTGAAAATTTCGATGTCAAACTATTACTGTTGGTATATTATTATATGCGAGTCATAATATTGTCTTTGTATTAAGTAAAAAACATTATATGGAAGGCTAGTCTTCAGATTGCCTTTATATTAAGTAAAAAATATAATATAAAGGCCAGTCTTCCTATTGTCATTACTTTAGAATATCAAATGGTTATCTTTGGAATATCACATAGTTATCTGATTTACTACGGAGGCTAGGCCTAGTGTTGAGGTAGGTGTAAATGCAGCATAATTAATAAGGTGCTAGATAATATGAGAAGTTGAGTTATGACTTTGGGAAAGTAAAAAAATTATGAAAAGGTGGATGTGGATGGATGTAAATAGTATCATCCAATAAAAATGCTATTGATATTCACTTAATCCAAACCCACTCAAAAGACACGCTTAGTTTACATTTCAGCTAATATTCAGCTAATAGTATCAAGAGATATTTTGCTTAGTGTTTATTTTTGACAAACTTAATAACAGTGAAAAATAAGTGATTTTCTAAACGATAGTGTAATATGTAAAGTGCACATGCATGGTAATTGAAAGAACATACCAAAAATGAAGTATGCCTCCATAAATACTTTGATACCAGTCAAAATCACAATAGAAATACTCAGACTAGCTTATCATATCAGGCTTTTCTTAATATTCAAAAGACTGTCTGCCTTTCTCATACCGATAAATATCTTTTATAAATACTACATTATTTATGATGTACCACATGAACGGAACCACAAAAATAAATTGTAAACTAAAAATTAGAAAGGAAAAAACATAAAGAATTTTGTATAAAAGCATGATAAAAAATTCTTAAAAAATAATGCAATGGCCATCACCAGAAATTCAGGCTTAGTCCATCATCGGTCTACTAATTTCTTAACATATCATTTTTACACAATTAATCAATTGAATATCCTGTACTCTGCCTCTTCTAAATATGCAATTATCAATTTAACTGCATCATGCAAGGGAAAGAAACTTGAATATCTTAAGGTAGAAGTCTCTTATTACAAAATGGTAATTGAGGTTCAACATTCCATTTTGATATAATTCAGCTTGTTATTATTGCAGTTGTTCCATATTGGCTCAGATGTGTAACAGGAGTATCAAACATCCTTGTGACATTCCGTTAAATCTTTACTGCTTGCATGGTTTCAAAAATATATATGCATATTTGTCACCAAGTATAAAAATATGGTAAAATCAAATTATTTTTTAACATGTTCATGTGTTAGAACCAGTATCAATAAATAATTGTAAAACAAACTAACAAACTCAACATTTTTCTCTAAAACAGTTAAGCACCGATGATGAATTTGTGTTGAAGTAAACAACGATGTCAAAGAGATTCAATGATCAACTCGAATATCCAACCAAATTTCCTGTTATCCATCCTCGCTATTATTCTGATTTTGGTACATAGTATTTCAAATTTTGGAGCAAGATTCACCATAAGAGCATTTTTTACGGATGCAAACTAGCTCCTTTGAAGGTGCAGATAACTACTGCTTTAATAGAAGATTTGCTATTCCTGTATTTAAGTTTGGGAGTTGGAAACCATAAAGCTCAGAGCTGAAATCCATGGAGCTTGGGATGTTTCCTGCAAGATGATATTTAAGACAACTTTCTATGTTCTGTTCACATATATGTACATTTATGAACTGTTGATTCATGTGCTTCAGTAAATAGTAAGCCCTTGTAGTAGAGTACCAACATTATCCGGCATGTTCAAATGAAAGAAACATAGAAATGCCTTTTTGATGATTTTTTTCTCTCAACATCTTGTAGTGCTACTATGGACTTTAAATCTTTGTGCATGTTTGTTTATTGTTTTGGGTTTCCAACGATATCCATGTTCATAACCTGATAGCTGTGGGTGAAAAATTTGTACCTTTTTCTTATGTAGGCTACTTTTGAAAGAAAACAGAAAATTTTAAGTTGCAATATTAGAACCAGAAATTAAAATAGAAACTCAGTGCAATAGTACAAATAAAATTAGGAATCCCTTTTGTAACATGGAAACGTTGATGATTATGGCACTGTTAACATGGTTGTCCTTTTTTAAAAGCATGGTCTACGGATGATTCAATTCCCCACCGCTAGATACACTCCGAAGGCTTACTGCTATTCCACAAAAAACATCATAGTTGTCTCTTTCTTAAAATTCCTCCTTTTCCCAATCCATAGGGGATGCTCTGAAGACATCACTGTTTACGTTTGAGACCTTGCCGACTACTCTCTTTCCCTTTTATTTAATGTTGAAGCTAGGGTTTAGCAATATTCGGTTATCAAACTAACCGATCGAATCGGTTCATTTCGGTAGGTTCGGTTTTGAAACTAGATTGGTTTTAATTCGATTTGTAAAATAATTTTTTTGATTATTGGTTTAACTGAATTAACCGAACTTTTATTGTATTCTCCAATTTTATGATATTATAATACTTTAGATAATTTATTTAGTGATAAAATACAATGTTTACCTTTTAAAAATAGGTCAAATTTTATTATAAACATAAAAATACTAAATAAAATCTATACAAACAAAAATTTATATTTTTCATTGAGAAAATCAATCATTTGAATAATAACATATCTTTCAAGTTCGGTTAAATCGGTTACCGACTGAATTAACTGAAATTAATTCGGTTCGATTCGGTTTGGTTTTAAATTTTTCCGGTTCCAGTTCGGTTTGACATTTTTTACCTCAAAACCGACCAAACGCTCACCCATAGTGGAAGCGAATAACAAAACGCAAAGCATGGCTGGACTATGCTATGGGAATTCCTAATCTATTGCATGCATTTTTTATGTTTTTTCCTCCTCGCTTTACCTGCTTGATCAACTAGTATATAATCGTCAAATTCTATCAAATTATGCATATTTTTTGTTGTTGCGGTTTGAATTAACCGTTGGCATATAGAAGGAAAATTATATTGTAGTTAAATTTGAGTTGTTTCTTCAATGAATTCAATTTTAAACATTATGATCATATGACAACGATTTCGAAATGATTTGCATTTAGAACTTTTAAATTAGAGTATAAAATTCATTAACATTTAGACTCAATTTGGTCATCAATTGTTAATAATTTAATCAACTATTTGTTCGGTTCATTCTAAATTAATTTATTTAGATTGATGTGAAATATTTGTCGAAAAAGCATGATATTTTTCAATCATGTGTTTAATACAGCTTGTTGAACTTTAAATATCATAAATATCATTATCCACTCTCTATTTTCAAGGAGTATCTTTATGTTGTTCTTTTTTCCATAAAAGCATAAACGTTTTATGTCCAAAATCCAACAACAAAGTACCTTATAGGATATGTCGACCAAGATAATTTTTTCCTTAATCGCCCGTTTATCCCAACAAATCCTTACCCACAAGGCCTATCTACACCATAATCATTTTTCACCATTACCTCAAGAAGAATCATGGACCCCGAGCTCCACGGGCAGCATCTTCAGATTCCCCTAAAAGCATCTCCTCACCCTATTCATTGCTTTTCCCAGTCAACTATGGAAGGCCAACTT
Source organism: Allium fistulosum (assembly GCA_030737815.1). NCBI lineage: Eukaryota > Viridiplantae > Streptophyta > Magnoliopsida > Asparagales > Amaryllidaceae > Allium > Allium fistulosum. The sequence goes on from CM060904.1 coordinate 700,941,796, forward strand.
CCAAATCTTTCTGGGTCCTGTCCATACCTATCCCCATATGTTAGGATTTCTCACCAACCAACTCCTACGGTCATTTCTTTTTTTGGTAAATAAGAAGATTTCTAACAAAAGCTCATGATCGCTTTTGCAAAAAGAGGCAGCAACCTATATTATTCCTCTCGCAAAAACATCACTTTGACAATTGCAATATTCATTGGACAAAAAGTCCACTGTGCCGCAACTGCTGTTTGTACATTACTGAGACCTAGCTGTTATTGTACAACAAATTCTCTGTTCCATACTGCTCCTTTTACTTGATCATGCCGCAATATGACTCTCCGACTAGCATTCTACTAGACCATTTCCTCCATGCGTAATCCAAGCTAACCACATTTGGACTGTGAATTGCAATCAATGACTTTAATGAAACTTTAGCATCCAAGACATAAATCTTAGCCCGTATGGCCTAAATTTCTACTATTATAAGTACATGATCATGTGCTATAACAAACTCCTTCCGCTAGCCCTTTGATCCTATGTCCCAATCAACTCTCAGACCGCGAGCTAGTAAATGACTGATCGTTAAGGTAAAATAAGGTATAACAATACATAGAGCTATATATTTTCAATTACGCTTTCAGAATTCACAACGGAAGGTAAAAAATATAGTAAAAACATAACATAAATCTCATATGTTATTACATCTGCCCACCATACTTTAGACTTCGTAGTTCAACTAAACATAATTGCTAAATAAATAAGTAACTCATAGATGAACGGCTTTATCGATCGCCAATAGCGTCCACTGCCTCCACCTCACGTACAGCTCCCACTAATCCTGTCAATCTATTATATATAAAAATATAGAGGGTTCAAACATAAACCTAGGGAGTGAGCATATATATCTAAATAGATGATACTAAGATGCTTATAAAACATCCTTATAATCTTATGATGACCTGCATTTCGGGAGGTTTAAGTCGACAATAGACCACACATGTCCAACTCAAAATAATCCGGAACACAGATAATCAATGAGGTTAATTAAGAAAAAATATGAAAAGAAGAAAACAAACATAGAATCTCTCAGTGGAATGACAAAATATAATAATCAAATAAATAGTTCATGAAGCTGTTTACACTATATATTTGATTATATTTTTACAATATTAATCAGAGTTATACATACAACAGAGACAAAATAAAACAATGCAGTAGAACATCATGATGCAAGGGAGTAATACTAGTAATATAATATACCAAATCTTCATTTTCATCCTCCAGAATAATATGATCTTCAATGCATTGAAAAGTCAGGGTTGACTCGAGCATAAATAAAAACAATACACTCGAGTCGGAACTAAAATATCCTTATGTGAGTCAAATCAATATCACATATAACAGGAGTGTAATAACGTCAGAGATGTTTATGAGATTTTACATCTTCTATCCAATGTATAACGTACGTGCCATAATTCAAGAGATGTTACGGGATTTTCCATCTCTTAAGGATCCGTCAAAATATCTATATATAGTAGCATACACATCAATAAAATAAATATTTTTCCTTGCGTTAAGGCTATACATAATCCCCCTTAATGCTTTTCTAAGCATTGGCATACAATTTGCATATAACACCCCAGTAACACGTCGAGGGATAGTGATGCGCTATGATACGTCAACACTAAACCAAACTCGTAGTGGTCTCGTATAAGGATAAAAGTATGACAAGGCACGTGAGGAATTGCCCATGGTAGGATACTACCAGTTTGGGTCGCAAGGCTGGTGGTAACGCATCGTAGCCACGACCGCCCACCCCGTCCATCCATCCCATATCGAGTCAAAGGGAAGTCATCCCAAATCAAGGTGCACCAATCGAAACCAATATCAAAGGTAATAGTATGGACCGAGTCCAAAAATAAAATCGAAGAACAGATGTCCACTAGAGGTAGCTACTCTCATTGGTCTTGTCAAGGCGTCTTGTTTTTGTCATTTCAAACTGACACAAGTGTCAAGGCTATCCATCATCGTTCTCTTTCTTCAAATCCTGTAACATACACCAAATACAAAAAATTTATTCCGGAGTCTCATCCACATACATAGTTGTTAAAGTGGTTCCAACATTGACAGAGAGTATGCCAATAATCGGCCCTGGTCTCTGTAACGTTTATACACTGGTTGGTTCTTTTACATTTCGAAAAGGATTCGTACTTGATATCAAAATATAATATTCACTTCAAAATCATATTTGCTTCAATATATTTTATTTACTCCAAAATATCATATTTACTCCAATATGTCATTTCACATCAAAATACCATTTTATTCAAATTTCCATTTCGAATTTCAACTTAGGTTATAACTTCATTTTAACCACATCCACATTTTAAATAAATGATTTAAACATAAACAATTCCGACCTGAAACAACTTGAATTTTGAAATGAATAATTTAAAATAGTTAAAATAATTTAGATATTAAAATAGTTTGATATAAAATAGTTTGAATAGTTAAAATAGTTTAGATATTAAAATAGGTTATATATTAAATGATTTGAAAATTTAAATAATTTGAAATTTGAAAAAGATGAATTTTAAAATAGTTTGCAGCAAAATAGTTTGTAGTGAAAATAGTTTCAAATTTAAACTGTTTCTTTCCATTTCCAATAAATTTGGACTCAGGTCCAAATTTCAATCAAACTGATTCAATTTCAAATATTCCAATTCAAATCATCTTCGATCTCAAATTAATTTAAATCGACTCAATTTCGATTTCAATTTAAATCAACTTCAATTTCGATTTCAGTTATAATTAACTTCAATTTTGAAAATTTCATTTTTAACTTTAAATTCGATTCAACGATTCAATTCAATGGTTTAAATTTCAATTCAATTCTTATTTTAAACCATTTCAATTTATATAAATTTCAAGTCCGATTTCAATTTACCGATTTAAATCACTTAAAACGAATTAAACTTCAATGTTCAACTTAAGGTTCAAATCTTCAAAATAATCCAATTTCGAGCCCAAATTAGATATATCCATTTATATATCTTTTACTTAAATAAATTCAAAGTTCAAGTAAAAGTTAAAATCTTTAAAACAATTCAGTTTCCATAATTCAAGTCATATGTCGATTATAAATTCACATTTCAAATTTAATTCTTAAAACAATTTTTTTTAACCAATTTTGATTTCAACATTTCAAAACTCGAATTTGAAATTATTTCAATTTTCATAAATTCAAATTTTGCTTTCCTAGTCGACCGTGGAAGGCCAACTCCCAAATCTTTCTGGGTCTTGTCCATACCTATCCCTATCTATAAGGATTCCTCATCGACCAACTCCTATGATCACTTCTTTTTTGGTAAGTAAGAAGACTTCTAACAAAAGCTCATGATCGCTTCTGCCAAAAGAGGCAGCAACCCAATATTATTTCTTTGGCAAAAGCATCACTTTGACAACTGCAATATTCATCGAACAAAAAGCCCACTATGGCACAAGCACTCTTTGTACATTACTGCCACCTAGCTAAAGTGTTATTGTACAACAAACTCTCTATGCCATACTACTCCTTTTGTAACAATCTTCCTTTCTTACACCTAAAATGGCACTTAATGTATTCCTGGTATTCATGTGCCGATCATTTAAGTGTTCGAATGATGGGTCATTTGGGGTTAAAGAAAGAATAGTTAGAACAGAATCTCACGCTCGTGAATAGAAATTTATAATATACACATAATCTTTACAAAAGAAAAACTTGTTATATATATACATGACACAACCAAAGTATAAATTATCATTAGTCTGGATGGTCATAACAACTTTTCCTAACAAATGCCGATAAATATAGAACATTAGGATACAGGGAAGTAAAATGTACGTGAATACGACTTGGAGGCATCCACCTCGTCTCCTAAAGATCCAAAGCATCCAACTAAAGCTAGAAAATATGCTTTGGCTGGCCCGAACATTATAAAAAAATAACGTCTGGATCAGTCTAATAAACCAGCGTGAGTAAACTCAAATCAAAACATCTTGATTTCTTATTCTTGGAAAACCTTGTGTCAAAAAGAAGAGTAATCGTAAGACCACGTCGCATGTAAACATAGAGGATTTTTATCTTACGATAACCAAAACCTTTTTTACTATAAATCAGTGATATTATAATAATGTGTAGGGTTAAAGTATTCAATAATCAAGTAGTTGTGATGCGTGTACATCACAACAATAATTGGTATACAGCAAAAACCGAAGACGCTTATTGGAGAATGGATTCCAACAATGCCAAGGTAAGGGACTGCCTTTCGTACAATATACCTCCAGATAAATGTACCGAGAGATCAAAAACCTTTTGACCTCGTTATGACAAGAACGGCCTACCCCTTACTAGATAGTACCGAATATGTCATCACCCCGGATGCTTCAATCCTTTATAGAGAGCTCTCATGCACAACCAAATCCATAATATAATGATCTAGAAAGGTGATGGCATACCCAATGGGAGCGACCTACATAGCCTTGCGGCATACCCTGTTTTAGACATTCTCGGGTTGTGAGGCTTGAGAGGATATGCTCTTACGATTTCCTCATAGCATTTCCCTCTTGGAATGCTAATGCTACCCTTCATGTAGAAATTCAATACCAGCATTTATCCATACAAGTTTGTTCTTGGTCTGAACGAAACCGAAGGCACTACCTCTACTACATGTATTTGAAATCCCCCTTAGGATTAGTAGCAAGTTCCATTGCACTTCAAAGCACTCCATCTTTGAACATCTTCAAGATGTCTTCCATTCAAATGCTCATGTTGGTTCGAAGTGGTTTTCGAATAACATATCTAATCTCGGTCTCTCTGAACCAACGGCCGATAATTTCCGATTGACTCAATTCCGGTTCTTTTAGTTTTAAGCCGACTACATTAGAGTGCCAAGGGGATCTCTAACATATCCCTTAAAGCTAGAGACGTTTCACTAGAATGAGTTCTCCCCAGGGATCTCAAATTTTATGAACACATGAACCTCTTATTTACTTCCTAATTCAAAACTGACCAAGATTTGATAGTCGATTATTTAACAATCAAATAAACAAACAACCAATAATCCAAAGATTTAATTTCACATAGCAATCACTAAGTCTCGTAATAAATCTTTTATTTATTTAAATCCCTTTCCAAAATATTCATCATAATATTCATATACTTATCTTATTGGAATAAGCATATTCACAAAACATTGTGAAAGGTTTCTTACTTCAAACTCATATTAAAAGGATCACAACAAAAGTTATTTAAATTGGAGGTAAACATAACCTCAAACACTATTCCTTCGATGTCAAGTGTAGAACGAATGTTCATATTACCAAAATTAAGAAGGTTAGTTAAAGGAAATCTAATCTCAGATTCTTTTATAAATTGCTTAAATAAATCCTTTTAATAAATATCTTTCATTTATGAAAATCTCCTTTAGTAAAATTCCAAATCCATTTATAAAACTCTTTATAAATATTCAAGTTCATTTATAAAACTCTTTTATAAATATCCAGGATCATTTATAATACTTCTTTTCAAATTTCAAGATACCTTTCAATTTATAAAAACATCTAAACTTTCATTATTTAAAACAAATCTTCTTTAATAAATCTTATTCGATCAAGTTCCTTTTAAACAAATAATTAATTATTTAAAATAACTTTTAGATAACAAGTTGTTATAAATTAAACTAACTTCAATACTTTAAATAAAAAAGTTAATGAACTATCTTTAAAATATCAAATTGAAATGGTGATAAACCTTAAACATTTCAATTAAATAATAACTTTACTTTAAACCATAATAACTATATTTAAACGCTTTTATAAAATGGAATAAGATGAAGAGAATAAATTCCAAAATTCAGAAGAGGCTTAGCGACCACAGTAGTTTTTATTAATTCAGTGTAACTTTCCAAGTTATGTTCATTGTTTATGTTCAAAAACAGAAACCTGTAGTAATAGAAAATCAATATCGATATTGGTTAAGGGTTGGTTGCTATTAGCCTCAAATCTAGTATTTTAAAAATACTATAAATTACCATTTAAATTGGGATTGGCTTTTAAGACAAGAAATGATTTTAAAACCAAAATTGGGTTTCAAAAATATTTTGTTTAAATGATTTAACTTCCATTTTACTCCAACCTTTTTATCTGTCTTTTAAAATTATTTTTATATTTTAATATTATTTTAAAGTTATTTATTTTTATATTTAATATTGTTTTAAAGTTATTTATTATTATATTTGATATTTTTTAATGTTATTTATTTATATTTGATGTTGTTTTAATGTTATTTATTTATATTTGATGTTGTTTTAAAGTTATTTATTTATATTTAATGTTGTCCTAAGTTATTTACTTGTATTTAGCATTGTTTTAAAGTTATTTATTTATATTTAATATTGTTTTAAAGTAATTTTTTATATTTAATGTAGTCTTAAGTTATTTATTTGTATCTAGTATTGTTTTAAAGTTATTTATTTATAATTAATACTGTTTTAAAGATTATTTATTTATACTTAATGTTGTTTTAAGGTTATTTGTCAATATTTTAATATTTTGAAAATTTATTTATTCAGATAATTAATATGGCTTAGAATTAATAATAATACTTTATTTGTAATGTTTTGGAACATAAATTATTACTATTTATAATAATGGTAAAGATTAATAATTATTGTTTATTTTACAATGTTTAAAAATATTAAATATTATTTTTAAGATGTTTTAAGGTTAATAATTATTTATTTATTTATAATGTTCATTATTTATAACTATTACTATATAATAGCGTTAGCATCAAAATTGGTCGCTAACACTAGAGAATAGACTTAAGTAGCGAAATAAATGAAGAAACTAAATGAAAAATGAGGGATAACACTATATATTGCAGGACAGAACATCAAAAAGTAAAAACAACACGATTTATAGTGGTTCGGCGTTGATTGCCTACATCCACTCTGAATGCTCTCTTTATCGCTTTATCAATCACTTGATTACAGATACAATTCACAAGGAAAAACTTGAATACAAGTTGGAGCAAAAGGGAAACGAGTACAAAAAATGGCAGAGTCTTCCTCCAGTTCTCGATAAAGATCCCCAAAAGTGGCCCTCTGCCCCTCTATTTATAGATGGAGGTAGCCTGACATCTCGGAGCTTGGACTTCCTCATGGTCACTTGGGCCCATCACCAGGAAAACTCAGTCCAACCCTGCTATGCAAACAATGCCGACCCGAGAATGCCGACTTGAGAACGCCGATCCCACAATGCCTACTGCATTATGTCGACCGCATTATGCCGACCGCTCCAAGTATGCCAACCCAAAACCCTTGGCTCTATATACCGAACCAAGGTCCTTTACGTCTTATGCCGACTCGAGAGCAAGCATATGGCGTGCCGACCCGAGCTCCATCCTATGCAATGCTTTTGTCGACCGCTCTATGCTATGCCGACCCAAAGTCCTGACTGCCGACTTCAAACAATATGCCAACCCGATTGCCATCACATATTATGCCGACCTGACCTGATCTCTACAATAGGAAATGCCGACCCGAGATCCTCCCCATACAATGCCAAACCAAAAGCCTTCACACTCTATGCCGACCTCAAAGTCGCCCACGTTTTATGTCGACCCGATTGTTGCTATGTGACTATGCGAAGTACTTCAAGTGCCGACCAGGAGTAGACTTATAGCCGATCTGAATTAATGCTGATTCGAGAGTCGTATGTCGACCCCAGAGATGTATGTCGATCCCAGAAGTAACCACTATAGGCGACCTAAAGCAGGAGCTATGCTGACCCGAAGTAAACACTGGGATGACCTGAAGTAGACCCCGGGATGACCTGAAATAGACTCTAAGCAACTCATCTCTTTCCAAAATCTATATCCCACGTAGTTCATTCATCGACCATGCTGAACCCCAGCTTTATATTCATATTTATTATCCACAGCCGATTGTCTATCCATTCATTCGAGTCAAACCCATAATACTCCAGCCTCGACAACCGTGCAGTCGACTGGGTTGAATCCGCCTGCATGCTGCCTTGCCAAAAGATGGGCTAACACCACAGCTGCTAAGAAGTCAACTCCTGGCCATCTTGATCTCGTTTTTCGACCATTCTTATATTAATAATTAACTCTCATCTTTGTAACTACCATTGTGTAGCCGGGCCAAGGCACCGGGTAACATTTTCCCTTCAAAGTGCGTCTTGTGAATAACACGACGCGCTTTAAATTATTGAAAAATCTATGTTTCCAGGGGCAAGCTCGTTTAAGTTATTGGTTGATCGCTGTTCTTCACCAACCTCTGCAAAAATCCTGTCCTATTTTAATGTGAAAGTCTAGTCGTATGAAGCCCTCGGGCTTTCCCGATTTAACCTTTCGAAGGTTAAATTCACAAGAACTTTTTCGATCTCATGATCATCCTACTATTGTATTTTATCACTTATCATTTTATATTTATTTTAATTTTTTTAAAAGAGGGGTCGGCATAGGAATGCCAATCCCTCTATGGATTCTCATAGGTTTGGGTCGACATACACAATGGCCGACCCCTTCAACTATGATGACCGGGTATCTTGGAAGAGACCAGTTCTGTAACAACCTGGGTTTTGGTGATTACCTGTAAATATTAGTTATAATTTAATATTTACAGGTAATCACCAAAACCAGGGTTGTTACAAGTTCAACTTCCTATCTTCCTCCCATATAAAAACCCAAACTCATGTCTCCTCCCTCTCTACTTTCACTTCTCTAAACTTGCATCTACTTCGAGTTACCTTCAGCCGAACTCCTCTACCATCATGCAAACCCCTCTGCTCTTAAACCCAAGCCCTTCAACTTTCAACCCTAAATTAAACACAAACTTGAACTACTCTCATCATCATTGCCACCTTCCAACCAGAGAACCCCAACACCAGCCATCTAACCCGAACGCTCATAGGTATAAACCCCCATTTTGTTTACGTATTACAAACCTTCGAGGATTTTTGCGTAGTTTAGATGCATATGTAAATGGGTTCCAGCGAGAGGTAGATTATAGGCTAAGAGGAAGAAGGACTAGGAGAATAAAAGGGGATTCAAAGAAGAAGAAGATGGGTTTGGTGATGGCGAAGTAGGAGACGAGGTTGGTACTTCATTTTTGGGTATATGGCTCGGCATATTGTATGGAGAGAGAAGGGGTCGGTAGAGAGATTGGAGGAAGGGATCGACATACGAGTTGGAAGAATGGATTGGTATAGAGGGAGAAGTAGAAGGGGTCGGTATTGTTCCAGGGGAGTTGGGATCGGCATAGTTACGTTTTTAGGAAAGGGATCGGTATTTTCCTAGGGGAGTTGGATCGGTATTATATGTAGAGAGGAGGGGTCGGCTATGGGATAAGGCGCAGGGTTCGGCAAAGACAATTGGGATCGGTATTGACAACTAAAACATCCTAATTCGAGTTATCTAAAATTATGACTACATATTTCCTCTCCCAAGCATAAATTGACGAATAATGAAATGACTTAGCATATACGAATCAATGGACTCGACTCGAACTAATAAATTCTCAATTCACTCAACATGACTTAAGTATAAAACTAGCCCGACAAACTCAGGAAATATACTTCATAATTTAGAATGTCAATATCTGATCCTAAAGCTCTCGCCGCTGAACTCCTTTCACGTCGTCAGAGATGGTCAGCGATGACAGTTCTTTGGACGAAACCGCTGAGCTTGAAAGTTTTACTCTAGTTTTGTCTTGTCTTTATCTGTTCATATTTATTCTAACTCTATCTTATAGTTCACACATAACATGGGGGGATGTATTATTATTTCTAATCATTGTTTGTCTACTGAGTATAGCTAGCACAGATATCAAGTTATACAAAGCAACCTCCCAGATGTCTTTTAAATCAAATAGGAAATCGAGTTCCGCCACTCTGTCCGATAAGCCTGAATCTAGTCAGCAAAGAGATGTATTAGAGGCACCTGGTCCATAGTCAGACCTTTTTTGCGATATCACAACATTTCTGGCAGAGAGCATAGACCCAGCTCCCGATGCTGTGGATGATGCCATTGTCCTGAATAATCCGGCCGATTCACAGGCTTCAAATATCGGTGAAACGGCTCTTTGTCGATTATGCTCTATTCACGGGATTCCTTTCGAAGATGTCCTGGTTCCGTCGAGGAAAGATAGGCCACATTTGCCCCCAACCGGGTACACTGCAGGTGATAAGTATATGTACCGGGCCGGGTGCATGCCATCTTTCAACTCCTTCATTCGCAAAGTGATGAAGTATATGGGAATCGCTCCTACTCAATTGCACCCCAACAACTACGCGTTTATCCACATCACTTTCTTGCTTTTCATGAGCGTCATATTCCATCCGCCAACTCCCGAGGACATCCGATATATTTATAATTTCAAGAGACGAGCCGATAATCCCTCGTACATATTTCTTGAGCCATTGCCCAAATGTCAAGTCCTGCTGGGTGCATGGAACAAGCTCTCCCCAGTCAAGCAAGAGTGGTTCTACATGCGATGTCCTCCTGGTTTCGCGAGAAGGTGGTTGGAAGGACATAAGTATTATTCCCGTCTCCACCCTTAATTCAAGGACTTAAATCACATACTCTCTAATAACACGAACTCTTTCAACTCTTCCAGGTGCTCTCTCTTGGCCCGAAGGCGTTAAATATTTCAGGGCAGTTAAGGCTATCCATGCTACTTCGGTAGAGGATAGAGAGATCAATCTGTTAGTCACGGATGAGCTGCTCTCGCTATTTGGGCTACTAGAAGACGGCCGCAGAATCGGCCATCCAGGAAGTAGAGCAATCTCAAGGGTGATCGCCGATAGGAGGAGAGAACAAGTTGGCCCCACAGTGCCTCCTGTTAAAGGAATCCAAAACGACACCAAGGAAGGGGAGATCAAGAAAACAGATGCCCCATAGCTTAACAATGAAAGTACAAGTCCTGGACAGGCACCAACAGCCAATTCTTCTCAGACAAGCTAGCCGCAACCTTCTCCGAAAAAGAGAAAGAGCCTGGTGTATAAAAATAAAAAGAGGAAAACCGGGAGACACCAAAATTTGTTATAACTCCTATTGAAAGGGGTTCATCTTCCCAACAAATGGAAAGCTCGCTGAAGGAACTCTCTGACATCTCTATTCCGGACGACTTGTTAAATTACGACTTCACTAACCTTGGCGTCGAAGGGCTTAACTCTCCTGCAAGAAGCGGCGAAGGAAATCAACCTCCCAACCAAGAAGAACAAACTCCTATGAGTAAAGCAAATGTCATCGGTCCGTTGGGGGAATGCACTAGGACACACACAAGCACTTACACTCAACCATTCACTTGCACTCAACTTTTTAAATGACATTTACTAACATGTTCTCGTTTACCCCTATATACAAGTGCAATGACTCGTTCACACGGCTTCGATCGCCTCCGCGGCTCTTCTATCTTCCACCGCTCAGGCCTGGATTCCAAGTCTAGAAGACGTTGAAAGAGAGATGAAGGCTGGGAGAGAGATTATCATTCTCGAGAATCGTCCTCATCTTCCAAAAGGAAATCCCAAGGACATACTTCACATCAAAGCGACCCTACAATCCTCCTACGCATGGTGGAGACAATTGCACACACCGAGGCTCTTAATCCGATGCTCCCCGCAACCAGTATTCCGGCTCCTCAAGCACTAGGCAGTCTCATGAGCACCATAAGAAAATATTGATTTCGTTAGAAAAAATTCCTCTAGTTCCTGCCTACGACTCAACTGCGGCGGAGAAATTAGTCGAGCTCAAAGCCACCTTTCAAAAGATTTGCTTTGATGAGCTAAAGTTCCTCCCGGCTATACATCCCATCCCTGGGACTGCCAAAGCAGATTCGCTTACATGCGTGAATGACGTATATGTACAACACGAGGCGTTCATCCACTTGGTTGAAAAAATCACGAAGGTTTCTATTGAACGTCAACATGAGATCGACCGCCTTAAGTTAGAGGTCTTCCATGACAAGGACATCATAAAGTATCAGGATAGCGAATTGCTCTCGTTCAAAACCCAGCTTGAGGATGCAAAAAAGAATGCCAAAAAGACAGCCGAGGCAGTTAGTCGCTTAGATGCTACCCACGAAAAGGAATTAAATGATGCACTCCAATGCAGCGGCACTTTGGCTCTGGAAAAGGACTCCCTGCAAATGGAGGAAGACATTCTAGCCCGCCGTGTGGAGGAGTTAGAGAAACTGCTATCTAAGGAAAGGGAGGAGAAAATAGAGGTGCAAGAGGAGTCGTAGAAATATTGCGAGAAGATCGTTGAGACAAGAAACTTGAAGGTGAAGCTCGACGAGCAACTCTCCCATATTGAAGTACCGAAAGAAGCCACTCGCGAAGAGGGCAAGAAAGCAGTACTCATGGAAGCCGACTCCCAAATTGAGGCAGCGACCGAATCCGGTATGGAGGAAATCAAGTGCTTGGTCGACCTACTCATCGCTGAATATAATGCAAGGGTTCTCCTCCACCGCGATTTAACCTTCTTGGGCGATGGCTATCTCGAGTCGCTTGCCGAAGCTTGGGACACTCTCATCGAGATCAAGAAAGCAAAATTGGGTGTGGCGGAGCTTGATGAAGAGGCACTCGCACATGAAGTGCTAAGAGGAAACGAGCTATCCGACTTGGCTGCTGCAAAGCTCCAGTTTGGCAGGGCTCCCACACTGCTTAAGGTAAAAGGAGATATCGTTGGGTCATCTAGTACTGAGCCCTAGGGTCCTTCTCCCGTTCAACTGGCCAGGACTTCATCTTCCCAACCTCTCGAGCAACACATGGTTATGATCCGGAGAAACCTGGACTTGGCATTCACTCGTTATCCCCAATCATTGAAGGGAGCACTCCTACGACCACCGAAAGTCAACCAGACGCTGGTACTATCCTGAGCTCTTCATAATCTAAAAAGTTGTCGTTCTCGGCGAACGATTGATCGTAATCTAAAATTTTCTTTTCACTAAACCTTATCGGTCATTCGGTTCCCGTGTCAACTCCAAGGAGCAACGTCGCCACGGAGCAGAAGGTAAAAGATGTTGAGGCTCCAGCCGTTACAGATATCCCTGGGCCTGATGCTCAAGTGATTGGGGCGCTCGACGAGGACAAACCTGAAGACGCGTTGCACATAGAGGAGCATGATTATGTTATAATTACCGGCGCTTCTGAACACACTGCCAAGTTCAGCATGAAGGAGCGAATTGAACAGGAGGAGAAATCAAAACTCAAAGTAAAGGGTGACCCCGATGTGGTAGAGGTCGATGATCCCCTTAATAGGCCACTGCAATTCATCCCTCCTGGCGGGTCTATTCCCATGGTAGTTCCCCCTCCTTCCTCAAGTACCTCCTCCCAAGGCGGCAAGGGGTCCCGAAAGAAACATTTGAGCGAAACACCTCCTGAAAAGCCGATGAATGAGAAAAAGGCGAGGAAATAGCGTGGATCTCATAATATTTTGCTTAGCCCAATAAGTTAGACTCGTGTAGTTGTTTTTCTCCTTTTTTTGCCTCCAAACCTTCGGAGGGGTTGTAAGGAATTTTTGGAGTTGTGAATAAAATTTTGTTCCTTAGTCAATCATCGAATGTGTTATTATTTTTGTAGCAGCGTAAATTTTTTGCTCCAAATGTTTGTGTTGATTTTTCTAGGTTTTGTTGATAATTTACTATCTTTATTTCAGAGCTCTTTTGTAGACTTCATTGGAAGTCGCCATCGACTCCAAGCCGTAATCGTAACCAACAATCAAATTCCGCCGCTAACAGTTTGAGCGTCTTCCGTCGATCTTAGGTCGGAGTTCGCGGGGTAGAAAATGGTCAAAAGTTCTCTCGTCTATCCGCTGGTTTGGACACCTGGCATTTTTAAGTCCGCCTCGTGGACCTAGAGACTATACTCACACCATTTATAATTCAGTCCGCAATCGGGGACTTAGATATTTTTTTCAAATCGTTTATACTCTAGTCCACGCTACGGGGACTCAGAGTACTCTATCCGCACTCCGGGGAGTTAGAGATTTCTTCAAATCATTTATAGTCTAGTCCACGCTCTGGGGACTCAGAGTACTCTATCCGCACTCCGGGGACTTAGAGATTTCTTCAAGTTGTTTATACTCTAGTCCGCGCTCCGGAGGCTCAAAATACTCTAATCCGCACTCCGGGGACTTAGAGATTTTTCCAAATCATTTATACTCTAGTCCGTGCTTCGGGGACTCAGAGCACTCTAATTTGCATTCCGGGGACTTAGAGATTTTTTTCAAATCGTTTATACTCTAGTCCGCACTTCGTGGACTCAGAGTACTCTAATCCGCACTTCGAGGACTTAGAGATTTTTTTCAAATCATTTATACTGTAGTCCACGCTCCGAGGACTCAGAGTACTCTAATCACACTCTGGGGACTTAGAGATTTTTTCAAATCGTTTATACTCTAGTTTGCGCTCCAACGGATCAGATACTCTAATCAGCACTCCGAGGACTTAGAGATTTTTTCATATCGTTTATTTATACCAGGGGTTGACTTGACTATTCGATTTTTATTTTTATGTGTCTGTTCGTACACCACAGATGTTAGTATTAATTAACTTTATAATATAATCATCGGAACACGAAACAATAGTAGTCCGTAGAAAGACATCTTTAAGCTTTTATTCATCCAAAAATATAGCAATAGAATAATCTGTCTTATTACATATCTAAAACAAGATTAACACAAAGAAACTATTGAAAAAAAACTACTATCGGAATGCAAAAGAAACCATCTAGGTAAAATAGCGACGCAAATGTTCATTGTTCCATGCTCTAGGGAGCGTTACACTATCAACGGTAGCTAGCATGAAATTCCTTCTCCAAGCCTCCATTCGACGACGTACGAACCTTCCCATGTAGGGTTCATGTGAGATGGGATCGGAAAGACTCGCTTCAAGATAAGGTCGCCAAAATCAAATGTTCTTGGTCGGACTTTCATATTATAATATTGGGCGACTCGGGTCGATGTGGAACCGCTCTCTAATCAGCCTCCTCACGCTTCTCGGCAATAAAGTCCAATGACTCCAATAAGACATCTTGATTTGCTCCGGGATCGTAGTAAGTTACCCGATGGGAAGGAACTTCGAGTTCCACGAATATAACAGCTTCGGCTCTGTAGGCCAGGGCGAACGGGGTATGGCCTGTCGTTGACTTATGAGTGGTCTTGTATGCCCAAAGTGCCGTAGGAAGTTCGTCCACCCACTTGCGTCTAGCCTTTTCCAAGCGTTTTTTCAAGATGGAATTTATTATCTTGTTTACATCTTCAACCTGTCCATTCGCCCAAGGGTGAGCGACTGACGCAAACCTCTTCTCAATACAATACTTCCGACAAAATTCCTTGAACTCAGCACTATCAAATTGGATCCCGTTATCCGTCACAATGGTTCATGGGCGACCGAAATGGCATATAATGTTTTGCACAACAAAATTAATGACATTTTTTGTTGTGATTATAGTTAGCGGCTCTGCTTCGGTCCACTTGGTGAAGTAGTCGATCGCAACGATTGCATATCTTGCACGACCTTTGGAAATTGACAATGAACCGACAATATCAATTCCCCATGTTGCAAACGGCCATGGACTGACCATTTGCGTGATTTCTATTGGCGGCGCTCTTAGGACTTTCGCATATATCCGGCATTTTTCACATCGTCTCACGTAATCTGCGGCATCCCGATTCACGATCGGCCAGAAGTATCCATAACGAAGTATCTTTTTAGCCAGCATCTGCCCCCTAGTGTGATCGCCACATTCTCCTCCATGGACCTCTTCCAAAACCCATTTTACCTCATCATGAGTGATGCACCTAAGTAAAGGAACAGAGAATCCCATTCGATACATAATCCCATCTTGCATAACATACCGTGAGACCTTACGAAGGATTTTATGCTTTTCGTTATTTTTCTCTGGCAAGGTTCCACGCAGCAAGTATTCTTTAAACGGGGACATCCGTGATTCCTTTTCAAGTTCCATTTCCAGTAGATGATCAACTTCCATCGCATTTATACTCGGGGTATGTAGGGTTTTGACCGAAACTAAGCCCATCTGTTATGCATCGCAATGCTTGTGAAATTGGCCAGTGAGTCGGCTTCCCCGTTCTGCTCGCGCGGGATGTGCGAAATGTTCATAGTATTTTAGGTTCACCAAAAACTCCTGAACTCGGATAAGGTATGTGGCAAGCTGTTGTCCCTTCGCCTGGTAGTCCCCTCTAACTTGGTACACCACCAGCTGTGAGTCATAAAAGATTTTGATTGATTTCACCCCGAGCTCTTTAGCAAGCTTGAGTCCGACGATCAACGCCTCATATTCAGCTTCATTGTTCATAGCGGGGAAGTCAAGTTTCAAAGCATAGCAGATCGATCGGTTCTCGGGGGTTGCAAGAACGACACCAGCTCCAGAACAATGATCATTGGATGCCCCGTCAGTATATAGTTTCCATCGTGTAATGGGAACCTCACTACTTCCACTTGGCTCATCCTGAACGGTAAACTCCGCTATGAAATTCGCCAATGCTTGTCCCTGGATAGCTCTTCGAGGGAGATAAGCGATGTCGAACTGGATGAGCCCGATGTTCCATTTCAGCAGCCTTCTAGATGTCTCGGGCCGCTGCAGGACTTGTCGCAAAGGTTGGTCGATGTAGATGTTGATCGAATGCGCCTGGAAGTATGGGCGAAGCTTGCGTGATGCTACCACCAAGCAGTACGCCAACTTCTCTGTCTTTGGGTAATTTCTTTCCGCCCCCATTAATCACTTACTGACATAATACACGGTCTCTGGATTCGGTCCTCCTTACGAATCAAAGCGGCACTTATGGCGTGAGGCGATACAGCTAGATAAATATACAGCTCCTCATGGTCTACGGGCTTCGACAAAACATGGGATCTCTCCAGATGATTCACCAAAGCTCGAAACGCATTTTCAAAGTCGTCCGTCCATTCGAAATTCCTCTTCCCTTTCCTTATCAAATCGAAAAAAGGAATGCACTTATCAGTTGCCCTGGAGATAAATCGACTTAAAGCAACGACCTTCCCACTCAGGCTCTGTACTTGCTTAATAGTTCTGGGCACTTGTATATCCCGAATGGCCTGAATCTTTTTTAGATTCACTTCAATTCCTCGTGCATGACATTGAAGCCAAGAAACTTTCTTGATGCAACACCAAAGGAGCATTTCAATGGGTTGATTTTCATGCTATAAAATCTGAGGATGTCGAACATTTCCGCTAAGTCTCGAATGCGGTCGTTTAATTGTCGTGACTTCAAGAGCATATCATCCACATAAATTTCCATCGTCTTGCCGATTTGATCTTTAAACATTCGGTTAACCAGACGTTGGTAGGTTGCTCCCACATTCTTCAACCCGAACGACATCACTACATAACAGTATAACCTAACATCTATGGTAAAACTAGCGTGCTCCTGATTCAGGATGTGCATTGGGATTTGATTGTAGCCCGAGTATGCATCCACAAATGGTAGCAATTAATGTCCCGTGGTCGAGTCAACCAGCTAATCGATTCTAGGCAAGGGAAAACTATCCTTGCGGCATGTCTCTTTCAAGTCCGCATAACCAACACACGTTCTCCATTTCCCATTCGCCTTCCTTACTAACACAGGGTTAGATATCCATTCAGGGTAGAGGGTGTCATGAATAAACCCATTGGCTTTGAGTTTATCCACCTCCTCCTTGAGAGCAACAGATCTCTCCGGGTCCATTCCTCGTTTTTTTTGTTTTACAAGGACATGGTTTGGGTCGATATTCAGCATGTGGCTTGCGATGACAGGCGAGATCCCACACATGTCAGAATGGGTCCAAGCGAATACATCGAGATTTGCTCGGAGAAAATAAGTTAGTTCCCTCATCATCGAAGGCCTAAGTTGTGACCCAATTTTTAATATTCATGACGGGTCGTCATGGCTGACGGTGATACCGATCGTCAGTTCAACCAGCGCTGCCTTAGCCTCTTTGGGCTCCTCCTCATCGTCTCTCGGATCTATATCCTTGTAGAACCGCCTGTGGTGCCCAAACCAAGGCTTAGGCGCTATTTGTCAATCCTTAGTAACTTGGATGCTGACAGACTTGTCCACACCCTTTCCCCTCTCTTTCCATTGGGCTTCTCTCAGCTCAGTTATATAACAAGCACGGTCAGTTGCCTGATCACCATGCACTACACCGACTCCATTGTCTGTGGGAAATTACAAGTCAAGTACCACGGGACAAGAGCCGCCCTAAACTCAGGCAAGGCCAGACGGCCTAGAAAAACATTGTATGGCGAATCACCATCCAAAATAATGAACGATAGGATCTTCACCCTCCTACATTCACCTTGACCCAATTCAATTGGTAACTCAACAGAACCCACTTGTTCAGTAGCTGCACCATTAAAACCATGTATACGGGCTTTAGATGGTTTCAAATCCTTAGCCTCCATTCTCATTTGGTCATAAGCCTTCTTAAAATTGATGTTCACAAAACTCCCTCAGTCAATCAGTATTCTTCTCACCAGTGCATGTCCAATTATGGTAGAGATAACCATCAGATCAATAGTAGGAGCCTCCACTCGGTCAGCATCTCTACTCTTGAACACTATATCATCTATCGTCATACATTGTTGTTTTGCTAGAGTTCCATCCTCTGTGTTCAAATATCCTTGAAAGTCTGCATGTCTCATTGAACTGGCATAACGCTCCATTTCCTGCCAACTCCTATACGTAGGATGTGGTCCACCAACTATTGTGTTTCCTATCAATCTTCCATCGGTCCGAGCAAGCTGCTCAGGCCGGTGCGGAATTGTTCCTCGATTGGGTTCTGACATTCCTTGTCTACCGTCCTGCGGATTCTTGACAAACTGCTATAATTTTTTCCGACGAATCAACTTCTCAATGACATCATTTGTTATCTTTTGTTCCTTAAAAGTCATCATTAGGATTTTTTGTATATTGTTGACTTTCACGATGGTTGATCCCCAAATGAAATCTGTTGTTATGTCGAATTAGTATTGTAATGAACATAACTATTTCAAGAAATTACTTCCTATTTTTCATATTTTAATATAAATGAATTTGTTATTTTACGCTTAAAAGATTGTCAGTCTGGAAAGAAACGTTCTAACACGTAAAGTTTCTACATGGTTATCACGTTATATATAAAAACATTAAGTATTCAAAAATAATTTATTATGTTTTATTAATTTGAATAATTAATTTTTTTTAGAAAAACCAAAATATACTAAATTTCAAATTAAGAGATTTATTTTTGTTATTTTGGTTATCTTTAAATAAACTTTTCAAAGCTTTTAGAAAATTGATTTCATTTTTTGTCTGTTAAAATAGTAATGAAATTCTAAGGTAAATATGTGTTTGATTTGCACTTAAAAGGGTTCAATGCAGATAGAAACATTATACTCATCGAATATCTTAATGTTTACATTTTGTTTTCGAGCTCACTGCTTTGAATCTCGTGGATGATTCGAATCTTGGACATATTTGGATTTGTGGTATGCATATATAAGGTAATATCCTCTTTTAAGTACTAGTTTCAGTGATAATGATGATGACAATAATAATTATTATTATAATAGAGACAATAACAAAACATTTACATTCTTTTATCTAACAAATTAATTTTCATGCTTTCCATCTAAGTAGTTATCTAGTTTTATATTTAAAAACAAAGAAGGAAATAACCAAAAAAAATGAATTTCAGAGGGATTCAACTTTCAATAAAAGATCCACGACATAGTTAGGAAATTACAAGGAACCTCTACTCCTTTTAAAATGACAAACCTTTTCATAATTTTGTAGTTAGCACTTGATTTCTATTTCTAAGAATAATGTTTCCGTTTAATTCTATAGTATGTATGCATATAACTAAGAATTTCCCATATACTCATTTCTTTATTCTCTAAAAATTACATTATTGATTTTTCATTGTTTTGATGTATTATATTGGGCCTTTTTTCTTGTACATACGATTTTTAAGTTATATAGATCATATTTGTAAACAATGATATCATTTTAAAGGATTCAACTCATTTGAAAGACATACATTACCATGAAACGTCTAATGTATTTATATCAACCATTGATTTAAAACATTCAGTTTTGAAATAGTTAGAGGTTTTAAGATAATCTAAAATCCACATAATTAAATCATCATTTTTGAAATTGTTTAATCCTATACACCGTAATACGAAAAAGTTGATAAAGAAACCTTATACATTGTCTAAATCAATTGTGAACAAAAACTTCATTTTTGAAATGATAAAATATTTGAATGTCTCAACCTATGTTGGGTCTTGGAATACTATAAAAGAATAGGCTCATTTTAATCTATGGCTCGACATTTTTGACGGATTGTTCACTTGTTATTTGACCATCCACCTATCATATAACAATTTCTAAATCATTATATTATAGGGCAATTTCCCTTGGAAAAATAATTTTTCCAATAGATAATGCCTAAAATTGGTCTTTTCGTTGATACTAACACGTTTGCTTTACCACAGAGTTTTCCTCCTCAAATTAATATGAAAATCAAGTGATAAAATATTTTAAGAAACATACATCAAAATTGTATATTTTATTGAAGTTATATTCTCAAAAAAGTTCTCTAGCTTTCTAGTGCATATTCCAAACAAACAAAAAAATCATAGATAAAGTTCATATATTCATGAAATAAATATCAATAACTATAAGATTTACATTTTTAATTTGATTTAGGGTTCAATCTAAACAATAACATAAATCTTATACACCTATTAATTCTAGATGAGGACAAAAATCTTATCATCACAACGCATTTATTTCATGGGGGTGGGGTTATGGAGGATGGGGTACATAAGCCTTATCAATCTTTTTTGGTTTCAACTGTTTCAAAAATATACTAAAAATCTAAAGTTCTTTTTTTAATAAAAAGCCAATACTATTTGTAACTTCAATGTATTTTTCTTAGAATATTTTATCTCTTAATTTGTACATTAATTTTAAGGCGGAAAATCAATGCATATGAAATCCAATTCCAATTCAATTTTCGATGTATATTCTTTTTAACGGTGACTTCTACTTCAAATGGTCAAAAGTTGACAAACGATTTGTGTTCAGTTTACTATATTTCAAGGAGATCTAGTGGATCTCATCGAGTCTGATTGCTTTCTTTTTAGACCAATATCAAATATCATTTCCTTGATATTCCTAAAAATAAAATAAGATTATAAGTAAATTTTTCGTAATTAATATTATTGTGAGAAGAATTAAAGTTTTCAATCCTTGCTAGTTGTCTTTTCACTTTTTTATTGCCGATGAGATTGGATTAATTATGGAATTCATAGTTCTCATTTAATTATAGTATCCAGTTGAAATATATCGATACATTTAAAGTACATGATCTTATTGAATGATTGACAAATTCATTATTTCCTGAGGCTCATAGTAGTGTATGGATTATTTTAAGGGGTTTTGGACCAAAGGTCCCTATTCTCAAAGACCATGTACAAAAAGTCCCTACTCGTAAACTCATGTAAATTAGATCCCTATTTTGTTAATTTTTACCAAACTGTCCCTTCGTAGAAAATCGGCCGAGCATTGAAATCAGAGGCAAAAGCAGCATAAATTAGTCAAAATCTAAAAGTAGGGACCTAATTTTCATAACTTTTTCGGAAGGGACTTTTCTTCCATCATATTTCAATTCTGGGGAGTTGGCAGCCATTCCTGGTTATTTTGAATATATAATATACGTTCAAGCGAGATTTTTGTACTTTCCTTTTACAACAAGTTAAGCTTTTATTAATTTCACCTAGTGCATTAAATGATGTGACCTTCATTTTCATAGAATTAAATCCGACCATTCTATTATAAAACTTGACAATCATCAAAACCAAAATAAATTGATTCATTATGTTACGTTTATATAGATTAGAAGCGGGCAATCAAATTTCTTTCAGTTAGCTTATAACCTTAACATTTTCTATACAAGAAGAGCATTTCTTTATTTGCCTTTTCATTATCCGTTTAGTTTCCTAACTAGTAGCTATTATTATCTTTTTCAATGCATTATTTTTTGTTCGAAAAGGTACTACTAGTGGTTGACTAATAACAAAGTTGACTGTGTATAAGATATTGTGGGCCATATTAATCACCAAAACCTTTATTTGTTTGGAAAATTATAATTTATGTTGAATGGAAAACTTGAATGAAAATAAATGGATACTGAAATGACCCTCCTATTTATACTCTAATTCCATAAGGATTTTTTTTTTTTGTAAAGAGGATATATATATATATAGATAGATATATCATCCATTGCAATCATAATTTCTCAGGGTCAATATCTTTCTCCAATAAACCAAATATATCCAGGATCACAATAATCAACCAATATAAATATATCAGTACATTCACAAAGATAAGCACATACATGTGAGGATGTATATGCCTCTCTTGTTTGAATCAGAGTTCTGGAAAACAAGAGGATATTGGATTGCTGATTTTTGACCAAGCAATCCACTGGAAACATACACATTAGTCTGTTTACCCTAACTAAGAAGTGATCAAGTAATAATCAGTAGTAAACAAGCTTTTAATATAGATGATCATGTTAAAGTCTGAACAGTGTCAAAATCAAGCTAAAATAAAGTGGATCCTAAGTGAACACAAGCAACATCTAGGCGTAATGGAAACGCGCCTAACTTATACACAAGAGGTCACGAGTTCGAGTACTATGCTGGTTGGTTCAAACACAATTTTTGTTTTTTTTTCTTTTTTCATTTTTCTCCTGTACAGTTTGAAATCTGTTATCTACCTATATCTGCCCATATATACTTTATTTTTGCCTATATTCCATCCTACAAAACAATAATTCTTGCTTAATTATTTTTGAAACCCATTTCTACAACCTGGAAGGCTTCCTGATTGATGTAGATTAAGGGTCTGTTGCTTGGGTTTTGTAAATGATAAGGGTGTTTATCATTATCCAGGTTTGAATTTCTTCTCACAAAATCTGTCTGGAATTAAGAATGCATTTGGTTAGAATCTGAGTGAAATTTAGATTCTTATCACAAATACAAAGGAAGAGATGTGGTAATATTTTCACTAAACATGCTTATGTGCATATATATCTGCAACTATTTGGATCTGGCTTACAATTTCCTTATTACAAATCCTTTCTTTAAAAATATAGGACATGAGACATTTGTATGAAACAAATTTAATTATGGGAACCTTGCAGCCATATAAACATTCAACCTATGCCTATTTCTTTTGTATACATATGCCATAGTAGAAAATAAAACCATTAAATTTTCTGAGAATCAACTATCCAGATTTTTCAAAACTTAAATCCTTTCCAAAGATTCATGATTGACTAATGCATTCATAAAATGTAATCATTCAATTTTTAACATGGTGTTCTTGCTAAATCCACTTACAAGATTTGATTAAAATTCTTTTTAAACATAACAGATATTTAACTTAGTTCACAGTTTCCAGATACAAGTCAATCTCTTAACAAAATACCTAACAAAATATCCATCCAATATTCAACACTTAATACAAGTAGCAATTTAAATTGTCAATACATGCAGATTTCAACATTTAGGCTCTTATCTAACTAAGTTTAGCATGCTATATCTTCTTCTCAAAGCTTTGCTCCTACCCTTACTTAGTTGCTGCAATCCCTGAAAAAGCATTTGAAACTGCCTCATTTTAAATGAGACACCCCAGATGCCATTAGCACACTAGGGTCAGACACATGTCTGGTATGAGAAAGCTCACAAAAATAATTAGTTAATCAGGTTAAAGTTAAGTTAAGTACATATACAGAAAGTTCAGCCCTTTGGAATCAGGCAAATACTTGTGTGCATGCTCTGTGTCATTGTGCATGTGCACACTTTAATTTTCTTTCCAGAGACTACATATATAAATATGGCACATACACTCAAGCATACAATTTTATCATAGTCAAACAATCATTCATACCAAACAGGAAAATAACCAATATGAGTTAAATCATTTATTCAATCCTCATATTTCAAATCTGGGAAAAACTCCAGTTTTCTCATCATTTCAAGTATTATTCCCTTGGTATATTTATCTATCCTTGGTCTCATCTGCAATATTTATGAATCAATGGACACACTGTAATGAACTAATTCACTCCATTACACAAAGATCTCAGGACTTAAACAAGCCATGTGTCAACTTGTGTTACTCAAGCACACAAGTCATTCCTGCAGTGTTCTTGACCCCAATTTCCTAATCAGGTTTAAGTTAACAATAACTCTTTTGATTTTTCATGACAAAACCATTCAGTGATTCATTTCATTAGCTAAAAACATCCATAACATGGCATCTCATATTATCCATGACCATACAGAGGCAAACAAGCAAACAACCATTGGTGATTACAAAATAAGGTTCTGTATATACATATATTCATCCTGGTATTTAAAAGGAGTTTAGGCAACTAATATTGGCTTCTGGTTTCTGAGAGAGTTTTTTTTTTCTTTTGCAAACATTTGTGCTTGAGTTAAACTCAGGATAACCTGGTTTCACTGAATCACAAAATTTTGTTTGCTATGCATTTTATTGAATCAGGAGCATCAGCACATAGGTAACCCTATTGCACCCCTAATTCCTTTCTATTTCAAGCCTCAGCACTTATACATGAGTATATTGCAGCTCAACATTATTTACATTTTTCTGGGTTGAGCCAAAACCAATACTACTTGCCTATTCTCAACATTTTATTTTCTGGGTATTTGTTTATATCCCTAAACATTAACATATCAGAGATCTGAGTGTATAAAACAGATATGTATACTAACAACACATAAGACTTTGTTATAATAAAACAAGTGATCAACCAAAGAAAATCAAAACATTTTCAGATTTAAATTCACAGATAAGCATTCATATATGAAAATACTCTTTTAAGAAAAATACTTTTATCTGGCTGCCTACATTAGGACTTATTGCCTTAGATTTTTGAGTGAATTTTCTCACCTAGCTCTCTTCTTTGTTTCCTTAATTGATTGATGAGCTTCTGCCCTTAGCCTCAAGTTCTCTTCCTTCCCTTGTCTTATGATTTCTGTGGTGTTGTTTTTCTTTTCTTTTTTTCAAAATTCCTTTCTGAGGAGGAGAGGAGGCTGCTACATATACATGTATATATATATACAGGGTCTCTCTTAGGGTTTTGGGTATTGGCTAAGTCCATTTTTTCCCACCAGAAAAATCATGTTATCTGCATTTTTTAAACCCAAAGTTTTACCCTTCCCGGCTTAATTTGGGTGAAGAGAAAAGTGGTTACACATTTTTTCAGAAATTTGCTTTTCAGAAAATACTTTTCCCCCTTGTCTCCAATCATGCTAAAAATGTGACTTGGTTTTGTTATTTATTAAATACTCTTTTCTAATTCTGCCTATACCAAGCACTTCCCTGTTTTATCTTATTTTTCCTATTTTTAGCTTTCATGCAAATGGTATGTACTTCCTTCATTTATTTATAAGAGGATTATTCCTTTTTATATCTTCATTCTTTTCATTTCTGCTTATATTAAAATGTGTCTGTATATTTTATTTCACTAGTTTAAACTCTAGTATTTTATTAACACATATATATTTGTATATAAGTCTTTCTGAAATAATTAGTACTCCCACCTATATATATTCATACATCATTCTATACTGACACACACACATGCACATGTACACTCAAAATATTCAGTAGCACTCATATATACATTTACTTATGCATACTACTTTTAAGAATTTAATCTACATATATATATATATATATATATATATATTTCCATACACATCAATATGTATGTATTCTTGGAGTTCAGGGTTTTAGCTTATATTCATGTGCATTTCCTGTGCACACATGTACACACACTGATACACTATCAAGCTATATCAATTCTTCCTTCAAAATTTATTTAAAAATTATTTTAAATTCATTTATATTTTTCAGAATAAATTCCTAAAATCTTGGGTCATTACATACACCCCTCCTTTTAGAAATTGTGTCCCACAATTTTCCTAAGCTTAAAATAAATTTTAAACTTAATTCAGAGAACAAGTATATTCTCTACCAAATAGATTCTTAGTTCTATACTAACTAAAAATATATTCATCCAAAATAAAGAAAACAATCAAAAATCAGAATTACCTTAATCTGAAAATAGCTTAGGATAATTCATCCTAACTTTGTCTTCTAATTCCCATGTGCAATCACTAGGATCTAGACTCCACTGTACCTTCACAAGTTTCAGAGATTTATTCCTCAACTTCTTCACATCTTTTGCCAAAATTCCCACTGGATCCTTTTCATAAATCAAATTAGGATTTATATGCACTTGGGTTGGGGTTTCAAGAATTTCTGCCTTGTCATGGACCCATCTTCTCAATTGTGATACATGAAAAACATCATGTATACCTTGCATGTTTTCTGGTAATTCCAACTTATATGCCAAGGGACCAATTCTCTCCAGAATTTTGTATGGTCCAATATATCTTGGGGTTAATTTGCCTTGTTTTCCAAACCTCAGCACATTTTTCATGGGTGAGATTTTGATGAAAACAAAATTTCCCACCTCATATTCTACCTGCCTCCTTTTCATGTCTGCAAATTTCTTTTGTCTATCTTGAGCTGCTGTCATTCTTCTTCTTATCAACTCAATTTTCTCCTTGGTTTCTTGTATGTACTCAGGTCCTAAAATAGACCTTTCTCCTGCTTCTACCCAGCAAACAGGTGACAAACAGGGTTTACCATATAAGGCTTCAAATGGAGCCATTCCTATGGTGCTTTGGTAGCTGTTGTTGTATGTAAATTCAACTAGATGAAGATAATCTTCCCAGTTGCCCCCAAAATCCAGTATACATGCCCTCAACATGTCCTCCAAAACTTTGTTTACCACCTCAGTCTGCCCATCTGATTGAGGATGGTAGGCAGTACTTAAACATAGTTCACTTCCCATTGCTTCTTGAAAGCTTCTCCAGAATTTTGAAGTGAAGATGGTATCCCTATCACTCACAATGGTTTTGGGAATACCATGTAACTTTACCACTTCTTTTATAAAAATTTGAGCTAGTTTTGGTGCTGTTCTTTCTGACTTGACTGGGATGAAGTGTGCTACCTTGGTTAGCCTATCAACTATCACCCATATACTTGTATTACCTCTCTTAGATCTAGGCAGTCCATCTATGAAGTCCATAGATATGTCTTCCCACTTCCACTGTGGTACACTAAGAGACTGCATCAACCCTGATGGTCTTTGAGTTTCAGCCTTGACTTGTTGGCAAGTCATACATTTGGCAATGTACTTAGCTATATCAGATTTCATCCCCTTCCACCAGAAGTCTCTTTTCAAATTTTGATACATTTTTGTGTTACCTGGGTGTATGGAGTATTTACTTCTGTGATATTCATTCAATATCTCCTTCTTCAATTCTATGTCCTCTGGTACACATATCCTATTCTGGTATCTCACATAACCATCTTTATCAATGTGGTGATTCATTACTTCCTCCCCTCTTGAGAGGAGCATTCTCTTCTCTAATAAGTGAGCATCTTGTTCTTGCATTTTTCCTACCTTCAGAATTAAATCTGGTTGAAGTGTCATTAAGCTTAACTTCCCTTTATCTTCTTGTGCACCATGCATCTGCACACAACCATTCTCCTCAATCTCTAACTCAGTTAGCAAAGACAAATCTTTAAATTCTGCTATCATCATCATAGCCAATTTAGCATGCTGTCTACTTAGAGCATCTGCAACTTTGTTTGCTTTGCCTGGTGTATAGAGTATGTCAAAATCATAGGCAGCTAAGAACTCCACCCATCTATGTTGCCTCATGTTCAAATCTTTTTGTGAAAATAAATATTTTAGAGACTTGTGGTCAGTGTAGAGTTCAAACTTTGTGCCTAATAAATAATGTCTCCAAAGTTTTAAAGCATATATCACAGCTGCTAATTCGAGATCATGTGTGGCATACCTTACTTCATGGGGTTTAAGTTGTCTGGATGCATATGCAATGACTTGGCCTTGTTGCATCAACACTGCACCCAAGCCAAATCCACTAGCATCAGTGTATACCACTAATTCTTCATTTCCATGTGGTACCTTTAGAATTGGAGCATTCACCAATGCCTCCTTCAACTGTTCAAAAGACTTTTCACATTTTTCTGACCAAACAAAAGCTTGGTTCTTCCTGGTTAGGTTAGTGAGTGGTGTAGAAATTTTTGAAAAATCTTTTATAAACCTTCTATAATATCCTGCCATCCCCATAAATGACCTCACTTCACTCACAGTGCTTGGCCTCTTCCATGCTTGAATAGCCACTACTTTATTGGGGTTCACAGAAATTCCTTTGGCAGATATAACATGGCCAAGAAAATGTACTTCCTCCTTCCAAAACACACATTTTGAAAATTTTGCCTTTAAACCTTTTTCCCTTAGTCTAGACAAAACCAGGTGCAAATGATGCTTATGTTCTTCCACTGTCTTGGAATAAATCAAAATGTCATCTATAAAAATAAGCACAAACTTGTCTAAACAATCTCTAAACGTTCTGTTCATTAAATCTACAAAGTAAGATGGTGCATTGGTCAAGCCAAATGGCATAACCAAAAATTCATACAACCCATACCTAGTGTTAAAGGCAGTGTACTTGATGCTTGATTCTTCCACCTTCATTTGATGAAAACCAGATGCTAAGTCTAGTCTAGAAAATACTTTTGCCCCTGCTAATTGATCAAAAAGATCATCTATTCTTGGCAATGGGTATTTATTTTTAATAGTTACTTTGTTTAATTCTCTATAATCTATGCAGAGTCTTAAGGAGCCATCTTGCTTCTTAACAAATACCACTGGTGCTCCCCAGCAAGAATTACTTGGTCTTATAAAACCCTTTTCTTCCAATTCTTCTAACTGTTTCTTTAATTCTTTTAGTTCATTTGGCCCCATTCTAGTTGGCTTTTTAATCACTGGGCTTGCCCCTGGAACTAGATTGATCTGGAATTCTACTGGTCTATGGTGTGGAATACCCTTGACCTCACCAAACACATCCAAATATTCCTTGACTATGGGAATTTCTTCAATGGTTAGTTCACTGAAATCTTTTTCTGAGTCAACTAAATGATATAGTTTTCCTTCCTTAGCTACCTCACATAAAACTGTGATTCTCTGGCCTCTAGAATTTTGCATTGATATGGTGGATGAGTCTAAATTAATTATGGCTTTAAATTGCCTTAACCAGTCTACCCCCAATATAACACCTATATTTGGGTAATTCAAAACATATAAATTGGAAATAAAAATATTTCCTCCTATGTTTAATTCCACATCCACGCAAATCATATTTAAAACACTAGAACTCCCCAATGGACTTTGTATATGCAATGGGGTTTCAACCAATATGCAATTCAGTTTTAGCATTTTAACCAATTCATAAGAAATTAAAGAGTGAGTTGCCCCAGTATCATATACTACTGTTATGGGTATGGTACAAATAAGTAATGTACCTTCCACTTGGCTATGGTTTACAGTGTTACTCTCCACTGTGGCTTTGCCTTTTCCTTCCAAATTTGCCAATTTTCCTTGCTGTTTATACTCAGGACAATTCCTCTTCATATGCCCCTCTTTCCCACATAGATAGCATTTGAAAGCTCCTCCTTTCAATTCTGGACATCTTGGTTTGATATGCCCTTCCTTTCCACACTGATGGCACACAATTTTCTTCTTGTCTTCCTTAGCCTTGACATCTCCAGTGCTTTTGTTACTAGCCTCTTCTTTCTTCTTATCATAAGGGTGATACCTCCCCTTACCTTTCTTGTTATTATTGCTCTTAAAATTTCTGAACTTCTCCCTTTCCTTGTCATGCTGCTCCAACCTCAAAGCTAAGTCTATCACATGATCAAAAGTCTTGTCTGCATAGGGTAACATGGCTCTGCTAAGTCCTGGGTTCAGACCTTTTATGTACCTATCATTTTTGGATGCCTCATCTACCACAAGCATTGCTCCATATGTGGAAAGCCCCTCAAACTTTTGAGTGTATTCTGTGACAGTCATGGTTCCTTGTCTAAGTCTAATAAATTCTTCTAGCAAGGTAGTCTTTGCTGATGCTGGTACAAACCTTGCTTCCAACATCTCTTTGAATTGATTCCAAGTGATTTCATTCTCATTCCTTCCTGCAATGATTACTTCCCACCAGCCTAAAGCTA
The DNA here is from genome assembly GCA_030737815.1 of Allium fistulosum. NCBI lineage: Eukaryota > Viridiplantae > Streptophyta > Magnoliopsida > Asparagales > Amaryllidaceae > Allium > Allium fistulosum. Next base: position 700,972,049 of record CM060904.1, read on the forward strand.
CTCCTTTTAGCTGTCTTGAAGCCACTTGCCTCTTTCTTTGATCATCAAGTTGCATGTCATTGAAAATTCTTTCCAATGTTCTCAACCATGTTTGAATTTCCATGATACTCTCTGTCCCTTCAAAGCTTTTGCCTCCTAAATGAGTATATGTCTTAAGTAATTTTGAGAGTTCTTCATAGGGATTTTCTTGCCTTTGTCCTGCCCCATCCCTAAATGCTCTCACCAAATCTTGCAGATTGACCATTGGTGGTGCATGGGAAGATCCTGCTCCCTGATTTGGTGGTCTCCCTACCATAGTTTGCTAATAATAATTTACATAGCTGGTTAGTTTGATATTTAGTTCCTTTTAATTTTTATTTCTATCTAAGAACTTGATCCTTACTTCTACTATGTTGAATAACATAGCTCTGATACCAACTGAAATGACCCTCCTATTTATACTCTAATTCCATAAGGATTTTTTTTTTTGTAAAGAGGATATATATATATATAGATAGATATATCATCCATTGCAATCATAATTTCTCAGGGTCAATATCTTTCTCCAATAAACCAAATATATCCAGGATCACAATAATCAACCAATATAAATATATCAGTACATTCACAAAGATAAGCACATACATGTGAGGATGTATATGCCTCTCTTGTTTGAATCAGAGTTCTGGAAAACAAGAGGATATTGGATTGCTGATTTTTGACCAAGCAATCCACTGGAAACATACACATTAGTCTGTTTACCCTAACTAAGAAGTGATCAAGTAATAATCAGTAGTAAACAAGCTTTTAATATAGATGATCATGTTAAAGTCTGAACAGTGTCAAAATCAAGCTAAAATAAAGTGGATCCTAAGTGAACACAAGCAACATCTAGGCGTAATGGAAACGCGCCTAACTTATACACAAGAGGTCACGAGTTCGAGTACTATGCTGGTTGGTTCAAACACAATTTTTGTTTTTTTTTTCTTTTTTCATTTTTCTCCTGTACAGTTTGAAATCTGTTATCTACCTATATCTGCCCATATATACTTTATTTTTGCCTATATTCCATCCTACAAAACAATAATTCTTGCTTAATTATTTTTGAAACCCATTTCTACAACCTGGAAGGCTTCCTGATTGATGTAGATTAAGGGTCTGTTGCTTGGGTTTTGTAAATGATAAGGGTGTTTATCATTATCCAGGTTTGAATTTCTTCTCACAAAATCTGTCTGGAATTAAGAATGCATTTGGTTAGAATCTGAGTGAAATTCAGATTCTTATCACAAATACAAAGGAAGAGATGTGGTAATATTTTCACTAAACATGCTTATGTGCATATATATCTGCAACTATTTGGATCTGGCTTACAATTTCCTTATTACAAATCCTTTCTTTAAAAATATAGGACATGAGACATTTGTATGAAACAAATTTAATTATGGGAACCTTGCAGCCATATAAACATTCAACCTATGCCTATTTCTTTTGTATACATATGCCATAGTAGAAAATAAAACCATTAAATTTTCTGAGAATCAACTATCCAGATTTTTCAAAACTTAAATCCTTTCCAAAGATTCATGATTGACTAATGCATTCATAAAATGTAATCATTCAATTTTTAACATGGTGTTCTTGCTAAATCCACTTACAAGATTTGATTAAAATTCTTTTTAAACATAACAGATATTTAACTTAGTTCACAGTTTCCAGATACAAGTCAATCTCTTAACAAAATACCTAACAAAATATCCATCCAATATTCAACACTTAATACAAGTAGCAATTTAAATTGTCAATACATGCAGATTTCAACATTTAGGCTCTTATCTAACTAAGTTTAGCATGCTATATCTTCTTCTCAAAGCTTTGCTCCTACCCTTACTTAGTTGCTGCAATCCCTGAAAAAGCATTTGAAACTGCCTCATTTTAAATGAGACACCCCAGATGCCATTAGCACACTAGGGTCAGACACATGTCTGGTATGAGAAAGCTCACAAAAATAATTAGTTAATCAGGTTAAAGTTAAGTTAAGTACATATATAGAAAGTTCAGCCCTTTGGAATCAGGCAAATACTTGTGTGCATGCTCTGTGTCATTGTGCATGTACACACTTTAATTTTCTTTCCAGAGACTACATATATAAATATGGCACATACACTCAAGCATACAATTTTATCATAGTCAAACAATCATTCATACCAAACAGGAAAATAACCAATATGAGTTAAATCATTTATTCAATCCTCATATTTCAAATCTGGGAAAAACTCCAGTTTTCTCATCATTTCAAGTATTATTCCCTTGGTATATTTATCTATCCTTGGTCTCATCTGCAATATTTATGAATCAATGGACACACTGTAATGAACTAATTCACTCCATTACACAAAGATCTCAGGACTTAAACAAGCCATGTGTCAACTTGTGTTACTCAAGCACACAAGTCATTCCTGCAGTGTTCTTGACCCCAATTTCCTAATCAGGTTTAAGTTAACAATAACTCTTTTGATTTTTCATGACAAAACCATTCAGTGATTCATTTCATTAGCTAAAAACATCCATAACATGGCATCTCATATTATCCATGACCATACAGAGGCAAACAAGCAAACAACCATTGGTGATTACAAAATAAGGTTCTGTATATACATATATTCATCCTGGTATTTAAAAGGAGTTTAGGCAACTAATATTGGCTTCTGGTTTCTGAGAGAGTTTTTTTTTTCTTTTGCAAACATTTGTGCTTGAGTTAAACTCAGGATAACCTGGTTTCACTGAATCACAAAATTTTGTTTGCTATGCATTTTATTGAATCAGGAGCATCAGCACATAGGTAACCCTATTGCACCCCTAATTCCTTTCTATTTCAAGCCTCAGCACTTATACATGAGTATATTGCAGCTCAACATTATTTACATTTTTCTGGGTTGAGCCAAAACCAATACTACTTGCCTATTCTCAACATTTTATTTTCTGGGTATTTGTTTATATCCCTAAACATTAACATATCAGAGATCTGAGTGTATAAAACAGATATGTATACTAACAACACATAAGACTTTGTTATAATAAAACAAGTGATCAACCAAAGAAAATCAAAACATTTTCAGATTTAAATTCACAGATAAGCATTCATATATGAAAATACTCTTTTAAGAAAAATACTTTTATCTGGCTGCCTACATTAGGACTTATTGCCTTAGATTTTTGAGTGAATTTTCTCACCTAGCTCTCTTCTTTGTTTCCTTAATTGATTGATGAGCTTCTGCCCTTAGCCTCAAGTTCTCTTCCTTCCCTTGTCTTATGATTTCTGTGGTGTTGTTTTTCTTTTCTTTTTTTCAAAATTCCTTTCTGAGGAGGAGAGGAGGCTGCTACATATACATGTATATATATATACAGGGTCTCTCTTAGGGTTTTGGGTATTGGCTAAGTCCATTTTTGCCCACCAGAAAAATCATGTTATCTGCATTTTTTAAACCCAAAGTTTTACCCTTCCCGGCTTAATTTGGGTGAAGAGAAAAGTGGTTACACATTTTTTCAGAAATTTGCTTTTCAGAAAATACTTTTCCCCCTTGTCTCCAATCATGCTAAAAATGTGACTTGGTTTTGTTATTTATTAAATACTCTTTTCTAATTCTGCCTATACCAAGCACTTCCCTGTTTTATCTTATTTTTCCTATTTTTAGCTTTCATGCAAATGGTATGTACTTCCTTCATTTATTTATAAGAGGATTATTCCTTTTTATATCTTCATTCTTTTCATTTCTGCTTATATTAAAATGTGTCTGTATATTTTATTTCACTAGTTTAAACTCTAGTATTTTATTAACACATATATATTTGTATATAAGTCTTTCTGAAATAATTAGTACTCCCACCTATATATATTCATACATCATTCTATACTGACACACACACATGCACATGTACACTCAAAATATTCAGTAGCACTCATATATACATTTACTTATGCATACTACTTTTAAGAATTTAATCTACATATATATATATATATATATATATTTCCATACACATCAATATGTATGTATTCTTGGAGTTCAGGGTTTTAGCTTATATACATGTGCATTTCCTGTGCACACATGTACACACACTGATACACTATCAAGCTATATCAATTCTTCCTTCAAAATTTATTTAAAAATTATTTTAAATTCATTTATATTTTTCAGAATAAATTCCTAAAATCTTGGGTCATTACAGATACATTACTTAGTAGGTGCATGTTTATGTGCTTAGTGTTTACGATGACACAAATATTTTTTGGTTTGTAAGCTACACTATATATCTCATGGTTTGTTTTAAAAGTTGCATAAAAATTTGGACTGAGATGGATCGGTAGGTAATGGAATTAGTAAGTCAACATGAACTGATGTAGTATAAGCTAGTAAGCAGCGATTAAATATATTTTTGAATGGAAATATAGCTTATCACTTACCCATTAATTATTACTATTGTTATATTTGCATTGTCCATAATGTAACAGGCTATTTTGAAAGCATAACATTATTGACCTATATGGAATAGGGACATGCTATAATGAGATCGACTGAAAGGTCGTGTAATGTTCCATAACTCGATCCAGTAATATTTCAAGTATCATTATCGTAGCTTTGCTCTAATTTATGTTGAATGGAAAACTTGAATGAAAATAAATGGATACATTACTTAGTAGGTGCATGTTTATGTGCTTAGTGTTTGCGATGACACAAATAGTTTTTGGTTTATAAGCTACACTATATATCTCATGGTTTGTTTTAAAAGTTCCTGAATGGTTTGAGTCTTCTATTTTAGTGAACTATTCAAGTAAGATGTGATTTACTTCACGACATATTAATCTTAAGTAGTCCAGTTTTAGGTTGTTCTCATTTTCTCTCCATTTAGCTTGCTGCTTGTTTTCAATGGAGAAATTATTAGAAAGTAGCATAACCATAGAGACCAAAAGTTTTTGATCTTTAATGTGTGAATTTAATGTCATGACTTCAATATACTTTAGGATTGATTCGTGAAATCCTAGATTCGAATAAATGATCCATATTGATTTGATGGAGAAGAAATTAGAGGAATATATCTATAAGCCTTTTATCTTTAATTCACATTTCAATTAGACTTACACCAAAATAGCACAACATATTTTATTTTACATATAATTTTCCAACAATCTCCCCTAGGCTATATATGTAATAACCTTATATATGTGTTTAACTTTATGGGCTCTGAAATTTGGTATTTAACTTAAGGCGTTTCCGAAACAATCTCGTCCATTAACTGTGCCGATAAAGGATCAAAGTGGGTTTCACTACTTTTAACGTAACTAGACTTATCAATGGTCACATATACCAACACAACCAAACGACGTAGATCAATCACAGATGCATAGCATAAAAATTACATGAAACGTGATCGATAAATGTCTATTTCCAACCGGTCCTACTTTAGTGAAATCAAAATGGTCGATATTTAAACAACCTAAAGTTACACCAATTAAGCAACATACTCATGAATGACCTTGGATGATAATCCTTTTATAATCGGATCCGCCATAATGGAGTTTGTCATAATATACTCTATAAATTATAATTTATTTTGCACTCTCCCCTTATTGAAAAATAATATGTTGTTTATTGTTACAATATTACTTTAGTGCCTTTTAATTCCTTTTTTAATATTCCATAACTTTGTGATAAAATTTTATAATTATTTTCCGTCGTTGGATGCCCATAATAGAAATGTTAGTTTCAAAATAAAGGAGGCTATAAGTATGTGTGTTACAACTTTTCTTATATAGCTCCACTAACAAAATATTATTACCTGAAGTGGATCTTTTAGCTCTTGGCATCCAAAATATTCGGATTGTTATGTTTTATGATCTCTAACAAATCCATTCTTTTATCTATAAGCATATAATCTTTCGTTCCTTAAAGATATATTCTAACCATTTTGGTTACTAACCGTTGATCTTAAGATATCTTTCAAATAATACACGCAACAAGTTCCTAAATAATTCCAAAGATTCTTTTAGTAAAACCAAAGAGAGAGCTTTCTAAAAAAAGAAAAGAAAATATCGTTCTTCTTTTGAGTGTAGTCCTTTCTATACCAGCCTTATACTTTTATGCATTACCCACTTAGGCTTTTTGGTTTTGAATAGTTATTCATAACCAATGATCTTGTTACCTTAACGTAAGGGGAAAGATCTCAAACTTTATTGTCCTTTATAGATTTATACTATACGTTCATATCTTAAATCTGCATTTCAAACTAATATCTTCTATGGATCGATGTAAGCCAAAATAAACATCTTCACCAATCCATTTTTTATCTTTGTATAGAAATACTACATAATCTTCTTCTCTAAGTGGATTTCCTCAGTGACGTTGCACCTTGAGGTTGTTGAGTTTATTTTCTTGGAACATTAACCTTAGATTGAAGAAAGTTTGTTTAATACTGCCTTTTAATGGTTCCTGATTTACTTCTTGTCAATGATTGGAAACAAATCTTATACATTATTCGAAAAGTAACTGTAGCCGAATCAAAAATAATGATTCATTTTAAAGACAATGATCCATAAGAAAATATTGTTTAACATTTTCTTATTATGGTTCCCGATTTACTTCTTATCAATGAAAGGAAACAAATTCTATACATTATCCGAAGAAGTAACTGTAGTTGAATTAAAGATAATGATTATCTTTAAAGACAATGATCCATACTTTTCATATGTAATAAATAAATAACTTTTCATAATTCAACATTCAAGTTCAATAATCAAAATTTAGTTTTTAGAATTTGAATTTTAAACAAACAAAACTCAAACAATTTTTCAAAAACCATTTAGCGTCTAACCTATGTTCAGTATACGGTTTAGTGCTTATAAGGTTTTTAAAGAGTAAGAACAAACCGTTCCTAAAACGTTGGGACCTTAGCCGTTGGATGAAAAAAAAATCTTTCCTCCGTGCCTTCCTTTATCTCAGCATTTAAATGGACGCTCCACTGGAAGATGCCCTTAGCCGTCATCCCTTTATACTCACTTGTGAAATCATACCCCCTCTTCCTCGTCGCTAATCTAAATAACAATCCTTTACCTTCTAACAAATACATTACTTTTCTCTCTCCGCACGAACGGATACTCGTTATGCTTCTCTCTCTTTTGAACTAAAGTCGAGTGATTGAAGGGCTTGCGCTGCGATTTCATCTGCTTCTAGATCAAGATTTTCGATCTTTTAGGTATGCTTTTTTCTGCTTTTACTTTTGGATTTTTTTGATTGAATGCATGTTCTTTGTCTAGATATAAGTATAATCATAAAGTTCATCTACTTAGACTTCGAAATTTTTTCAAGGCTTGTCGAATTAGACATTTTTGCTTGGAACATTTGGTAAATATTGGCCTTCTTAGAAATATTGTCTTGAATATGAATCCACCTGCGGATTTGATCTTTAACTATCACATTTTTCACGCTTGGTTCATTTATTTGGCCGCAAAGGATTTTTTATTTTATTTTTTATTGCCGCTAACTTGTTGAAACTATGGATATTACCCAGATATTTGCAGATTGATTAATTAAGCTAGAATTTGATAAATTGACTGAAAAAGAAAGATGCTTGCTTTTCTATTTACTTAGTTTGCATTGTAAATTAGAGATTTAAACATTTTTGGTTGTTTGTATTTCCTATTGTACATTCTTTAATTATATGCATGTAAGTCTTCTTAAAGGTCCAAGCAAAGCTTAGTTATATGCAAGTGTTCTTTAATTATATGTTCATTGTTCCACAAGCATGTATTTTCTGTACCTTCTTATATCTATGTTACAACAAACTCGATTAAAAAACCAGTTGCCTTATGTTTAAGCTAAATACGTATAGTTATTAAAGAAAATTCGTATACTTCTATTTTAAGGCCGGGAGCACCAAGTAAAGCTTGTAAAATTTGAGGAACCAAGCTTCTTACGGAAAATTTGTTTGTTTATGTTTTGAGGGGAATGTAATTTTTAGTAAGTAATTGATGAACACCAATAAGTCTTTGTTATCCTGCCTATTGGCAAGGCCGTGACACCAAGGAATTGACTAGTAACCAATGGCGGCCCATCCTAGAGATCAGTTATACAGGCTCACTATGGATATCGACGAATTTTGTCCGAGCCCGGATCGAGCCAAAATTGGTAGGACATGACAAGCTAAACCATGAAAGCCAACGCTCCAAATCCCAAGTCAATCTGAGTTAGTATGCTCAAGTTATGAACGATACAAAATTGGGTGAAAATCAATTACCGTTCGACTCGCTCCCTTCGACTCGCTCCACATCCCTCAGAAGCGACAACTTCGACTCGCTTCGCTCAGAGGCCAACTTCGAGTCGTTCAGGTTCGACTCGCTTCAGAGCCATCTGAAGTACCTACTTCGACTCGCTTCGCTCAGATGCCTTCTCCGACTCGCTCCATTCGAACCACTGATCGACTCCATCAACTTCGACTCCATTGGCGAAGCCACTGCTCAAACCTCTCAGGACGCTCCGTTTCAACTCGCTCGACCAGTGCGTACTTCGACTTGCTCGACCAGTGCGTACTTCGACTCGCTCGACCAGTGCGTACTTCGACTCGCTCGATCTGGGCACACTTCGACTCGCTCAATCGGTGAACATTTCGACTCGCTCGAAACAACATCAAGGGCAGAGTGAGATTCAAGCACCATGTCACCGAGTCGAATGGAAGCGAGTTGAAACAGTAGCAAGTCGAAGGAAATAGCCTACTGAAAACCTCGTTTTGTATCGATCATATCTCCCAATCTACGAGTCCAAATGCTATGAAATTTTCATAGAAGACTACGTGCATGCTAAAGAATGTCCACACCAAATTTCAACTCCATTGGATGAAATCTTGATCGATACGAAATCTGTTCGTATCGATCACGGATCGAACCGAAACTTCACGGGCTTGGGCGTGCGAGCCGGGTCACGTGCCAGAGAGGGTCTCCCGAGATCTGAGCGAAATACCAGCCTCCTACACCTATAAATAGACCCCCAAAGCCAACAGAAAAAGGGTTCTTCTTCTTCTTAAAGATCTCCAACGCCTAGACTTTGCCAAACACGGATCTGAACTCCATGGTTGCTGCTACCAACTAATTTCACTGCTGCAAATCATTGTTATTCATTGTAATTTGCTGAAATCACTTGTAAACATCAAAGGAAGATCAATAAAGCAAACTACTTCATAGTGGACGTAGGCAATACGCCGAACCACTCTAAATTCTTGTGTCTCCTTGCACTTTAATTATTCTCATTTTTGAAATTTGGAGGTTTTGTTAGATAAATCCTCTTTTTACATTTAATTTCTTCACTTTATCTCTTCAAACACTTCCGAAGAGTGGTGTGCCCAATTTTGGTACAAACACCTTGGTGCTTTCACCGAGAAAAACCCAATTTTTCTCCTGCTCTTTGGATCTCCTATCTATATTGGATTGCATAAATCTAAGAAGAAGATCCAAATCTAGAACTTTGAAGCCCTTCCATTCTATTTAGATTTGCAATCAGATCTATGAAAGGACTTCACCAACTCATCATGGTGAGGACACGTACCACTGCTACGATTGCTGATCAAGGAGCACGGGATCGACAGAATCCCATGCAATCACCTCCCTCCAACCAAAATGCTGCAGGACCTTCAGATCCGTCCGGTCCAATCACTAGACAAGAATTCCAGACATTGCTTCAAAAGTTGACCCAAAGTCGACAGCAGTTAACTAAACAACTGCGCGCCAACACAGAATTGTCCAACCAACTGAATCGCCAAAGGCGTAGAAGATCTAGGAGAGACCAAGGTTCCTATTCTTCAACAGAAAGTTCAGCCTCATCTGATGGCCAAACCAGATCCACACGTCCCCGGCTAGGTGTAAGCTACGCCCAAACACGGGACACCAACCTGCTTCGAACCTTGGGCAACCAAGAGCTAGACCATCCGCTAGTCTCCGTACAGAGCCTTCAACTCGAGAAGGAGCTGCTCCTTACCGTGTTACCGGCGAAATTGCTACTACCACCACTGCCGAACGAAGAGGTGATGCCAGAAACCAAGTTAATCCTCAACGTAGCCAACGAGAGCAGACCCCGAGCCTTTTGTCCCTGAGGATGTTGAACCAAGGAGGCGAGGCACGGACCGTCGACCGCGTCCGGTCCAGACTCGCGTTGTGGAACCCGACCACACCTTGGCACAACATGCTCCAAGTATCCGAACGCCGGATATACCAGCGATGATCCGCCAAATGATTCGTGAAAGTCTGGGTCTCTCTAATGATGACTGGGGAATCTCCGGAAGTCATACCCCTTTCACCGATGACATTTTATATGTTGAACCACCTCGGCACTTCAGGATGCCAGCTTTGCCAATTTATGAAGGAAGTTCTGATCCCAATCAACACGTTCTGAAATACGAATGGCTGATGAATGCCGCTAGAGCTGATGACGTAGTAAAGTGCCGTAGTTTCCCTATTTCCCTAGGGGGCATTGCTACCATATGGTTCACTCGTTTGCCACCGCGATCCATCTCTAACTTTGACCAGATGGCCACCAAGTTTGTCGAACAATTCTGTATGCACGTGGCAAGGCCTAAGGACGTTAACAGTCTATCTAGTGTTACACAAGCTCCCGGAGAAACGCTTAGGCATTACTTGGAGCGATTCCATGCTGCGTGTGCAGAAATAAGCAATCCCAATGATAACTCTATCCTAATGGCACTGACCAAGGGGATTGATGCTGATTCCAAGTTCGGAAATTGGTTAGCTGGAAAACCGCCTGCGTCATTGGACCGTTTCTATTCCAAGGCAGCCCAATTCTTGAGAAGGGAGGATGCGAAATAGTCTAGGAAGCAGGATGACACATGACCCAACATCGAAGGAATCCAAAGTAACATCGCTATTAAACAGTCCGGGGATAGTTCTAGAAAAGTTCAGTTGAATGTACAAAATAAACAAAATCAACAGAGGGAAAATGGGAATCAAAACAAGACACGCGATCAGAATCGCGGTCCACAGCGTAGAGCTTCCATGTATGATAACTACACTCCGTTGAACACGTCACTGGAAAATGTATATTTATAGACCTGCAATACCATGCAGTACAAGAAACCTACCCCTAAACCACTAACTGAAAGACAGATCCAAACAGGGAAATTTTGTAGATTCCATGAGAGTTATGGCCACAACACCAATGAGTGCCGTCACTTGCAAGACCTCATTGAAAAACTGATACGTGAACGGAAGTTGGATCAGTATGTGCAGGCCCCGCAGTTTGGTGGTGCGGGCCCATCAAATCAGAATCATGCGCCGAATCAGGAAAGACAAGAGGAACCCACTCGTACAGACGGGAGGTTAGTCATCAATACAATAAGTGGTGGTCCTCACCCAACGGATCAAAGCTGGAAGGAAATGGAGTCGTATGCTAGTTCTGTCAAGCATGTAGACTTCGAATGTTATAGTAACTCTGATGAAGGAACTCCGGCCAAGCAGCAGAAGACGATGACAGATGACATCGTGTTCAGGAATAGAGATACTGATAAAGTCGAAGCTCCCACTATCGATCCACTGGTCATCTCAGCACAGGTAGGTCTCGCTTGGATGAAAAGGATCTTGGTTGACAGTGGAAGCTCTGTGAATATTATGTTCAAGCGAGCTTATGATCAAATGAAAATGGAAGCCACGGACTTGAAGCCTTGTCAATCCCGAGTCCATGGTTTCAACGGAAGTGCTACTATACCCACTGGAATGGTGGAACTGCCAGTGGAGTTGGGGGTTGGAGAACGACGGAGAGTACGAATGTTACAGTTCATCGTTTTGGACATAGACTCCCCTTACAATGCTTTCTTAGGCCGACCAGCCCTTGCCGAATTCAAGGCAGCCATCGCCCCGTGGTGTCTGACTTTAAAGTTTCCCACCGATCATGGAATAGGAATCATTCAAGGAGATCAGGCTACTGCCAGAGCCTGTTATGTTGCTGAGCTGCGGGAGGCGCAGCGAAAGGAGAAAGGAAAGGGCGTAGAGGAATCTCTCTGCGCCCGTTTCGCCGATAATTGACAACTAACGCCCGGGCCCAGGCCCGGGCATCCCAGCCAATTCCTCAGGGATCTTGACCCAAGAGAAACTGAAGATGAAGGAGAATCTAAAGAAAGTCAAGCATCCCCAGCCGAACTGACAATTGATGTCCCAATTGACGATGACAATGATTCGAAAATGATAAAAATTGGATCTCAGCAAAGCTAGAAAACTCAAGAGGAATTGGTCGAATTTCTGCGGGAAAATCTTGACGTATTTGCCTGGACACATTCTGATATGTGTGGGATCTCGCCAGACATCGCGAGCCACACTCTGAACATTGACCCGCGGCATGTCCCGGTCAAACAAAAAAGGCGCGGTATGGATCCAGAGAGATCTGCCACCCTTAAAGAAGAAGTAGAAAAGCTTGAAGCAAACGGATTCATTCGAGATGCACTGTATCCTGAATGGGCGTTGCATCCCATGCTCGTCCGAAAGCCGAATGGAAAGTGGAGAACATGTGTCGATTATTCCGACCTAAATAAAGCATGTCCCAAAGACAGTTTCCCACTTCCCAGAATTGATCAGCTAATAGATTCGACAGCTGGACATGAACTCTTATCCTTCATGGACACATACTCTGGCTATAATCAGATACCGATGCATTTACCCGATCAAGAACACACCAGCTTCATAACCAATCTGGGACTTTATTGCTACAAAGTTATGCCATTCGGACTTAAGAATGCCGGGGCTACTTATCAACGATTGGTCAATCGGATGTTTGCCAATCAAATCGGGAAAACCATGGAAGTATATGTAGACGACATGCTTGTGAAGTCTCGACTCTCCACTGACCATGTTAAAGACCTGGAGACTATGTTCAACATACTTCGAGAATACAAAATGAAGCTAAACCCACTGAAGTGTCACTTTGGAGTTGCATCCGGGAAGTTCCTTGGGTTCATCGTTAATGCTCGGGGAATCGAAGCTAATCTTGAAAAGATTTGGGCAATCAAAAGCCTTGAAACTCCAAAGACTATAAAGCAAGTCCAAAGTCTCAATGGGAAAGTAGTAGCATTGAGCAGGTTCATTTCAAAGTCCACTGACAAATGCATTCCCTTCTTCGATCTGATCCGAAAAGGAAAACGCAACTTTGAATGGACCACGGAATGCGAGGGCGCTTTCCGAGCACTAGTCCAACATTTATCCATACCACCTATCCTGTCGAAGCCCATCGACCATGAGAAGTTGTTCGTATATTTGGCGATATCAGAGAACGCTATCAGCGTTGCATTGATCCGAGAAGAAGACAAGATACAGAAGCCGGTATACTATGTCAACAAACGATTGACTGGGGCTGAAAGAACTTATCCGAAGCTGGAAAAGTTGGCTTATTGCCTTGTCATTGCATCAAGAAAACTCCGACCATACTTCCAAGCACATTCCATTATTGTTTACACCGACCAGCCATTACGACAGGTCCTTTCACGGCCTGAGACGTCTGGTAGGCTACTCAAGTGGAACATCGAACTGAGTCAGTTTGATATTACTTACACTCCAAGAGGAGCAATCCAAGGACAAGCCCTCGCTGATTTCATAGCTGAATTCACCGTTCTAGAGGACTTGCCCGAAACCAGTAAATCCCCCGAATATGTTTGGAAGCTGTATACCGATGGTGCATCGAACGACCAGTGTTCGGGCGCTGGTGTTGTGCTCGAAACCCCCGAAGGTCGATCTATATGCTACGCTTTGAAGTTTGACTTTCATGCAACCAATAATGAAGCTGAATACGAAGCCCTCTTAGCTGGCTTGAAACTCGCCAGAGATCTGAAAATCATCGCTGCGAAAATTTACTGTGATTCACAATTGGTTGTGTGTCAAGTACGGGGAGAGTATCAGGCAAGAGATCGAAGGTTGGCTGCTTACTTAGCTCGAGTTCAGGAAGTACTGAATCAGTTCGATTACTACGCCATCTATTGTATACCTCGGGAGCGCAACTAAAAGGCCGATTCATTGGCAAAGCTAGCCAGCACAGGCGAAGCTCAGCAAATGGGACTCGTTCCCGTATAAACGCTATCTTCCCCAAGTATCGAACGGACAGAAATAAACCGGGTATGCGAAACCGTTCCCGAAAAAGATTCATGGATGACCCCACTCAGAAATTACATTGAGCACGGAACCTTGCCGGAGCATAGGAGTGAAAAGAGACAAGTTCTCCGAAAGGCCTCACGATTCGTCATTCAGGATAGGGTCATGTATAGAAGAGGGTACTTTGTTCCACTACTCCGGTGTATCGCTCATGATGAAATTAAACGAGTAATGCACGAAGTGCATGACGGAGAATGTGGCGATCACACCGGGGGGCAAGCACTTGCCAAGAAAATACTTCGATACGGATATTACTGGCCAACCGTGAATCGTGATGCGTCGGATTATGCAAAGAAATGCGATAGGTGTCAGAAATATGCTCGAATTCCTATAGCTCCTCCTACCGAAATAACACAAATGGTCATCCCATGGCCATTCGCAATGTGGGGCATCGACATCATCGGTACTCTACCTCTGGCAAAAGGTGGTGCGAAGTACACCATCGTCGCAGTTGATTACTTTACAAAGTGGGCTGAAGCCGAAGCTCTCGCGACCATTACAATGAAGAAAGCAATCAACTTTGTGGTTCGTAACATCATCTGTCGATTCGGTCTCCCACACACCATTATTACGGACAACGGAACCCAATTCGACAGTGTTGAATTCAAAGATTTCTGCAAACGATTTCGCATCCAAAAGAAATTCTCTGCAGTTGCACACCCTCAGGAAAACGGACAGGTCGAAGCAGTTAATAAAGTTATAAAGTCCATCCTGAAGAAACGACTGGAAAAGGTCGGGGGCAAGTGGGCCGATGAACTACCTATGGCTCTATGGGCTTACCGAACAACCCACAAAACCGCGACCGGTCACACTCCATTCTCTCTTTCTTACAGTTCAGAGGCCGTTATTCCAGTCGAGCTAGAAGTACCATCTCATCGTGTGACATACTATGATCCAAAGGCAAATGCTATATTACTTGTCGAATCTTTCGATCTACTGGATGAGAAGCGTGAAGAGGCTGATTTTAGGGCAGCTGCACATCGAAGTCGAGTCGCCCGATTGTACAACGCCAAAGTCCGTCCGCGAACCTTCATACTAGGCGATCTCATCTTAAAAAGAATCTATCCGGTTCCTTCACATATGAAGCCGACATGGGAAGGACCGTATGTTATTGAACGAAGGCTCGGAGATGGCACATTCAAGTTATCGACCGTTGACGGTTTTACCCTGCCAAGAGCTTGGAATAGCGAGAGCCTTCGCTGCTATTACACCTAACATGCTATCTTTATACATTTAGTTTACTTTCCTTTTATGCAATTTGTTTATGCATTTCAAAATTAGAACTTGTAATAAGGCAACTGACTTTGCCATACTTTCTTATTTCAGCAATAAAATGCAACCTCTTTGAGCCAGAGCTATGATTTACTTGAAATACTTCATATGACCATCACTATGCACAGAGAGCTAAGTCTCATCATACGGTGGGATTTATTCAAATAGAGAGTGACTACGATGCAACCAATCACTCGCTAAGTGAAACCCGAGCTCGGGGGCAAGCCATCACATAAAAGTCAAAAAAGGATTGATACACGACAATCCTTCACCAACTCCGTATTCCCAAAGTGCGAAGCGGAGTATAAACACCCAACTCCAAGTTCCCAGAGCGCGAACCGGAGTATAAACATCAACTCCGTTTTCCCAGAGTGCGAAGTAGAGTATAAACATCCAACTCCGTATTCCCAGAGTTCGAGGCGGAGTATAAACATCAACTTCGTATTCCCAGAGTGCGAAGCGGAGTATAAACACCCAACTCCGAGTTCCCAGAGCGCGAACCGGAGTATAAACATCAACTCCGTATTCCCAGAGTGCGAGGTGGAGTATAATCATCCGACTCCGAGTTCCCAGAGCGCGAACCGAAGTATAAACACCAACTCCGTATTCCCAGAGTGTGAAGTGGAGTATAAACATCCAACTCCGTATTCCCAGAGTGCGAGGCGGAGTATAAACATCAACTCTGTATTCCCATAGTGCGAAGCGGAGTATAAACACCCAGCTCCGAGTTCCCAGAGCGCGAACCGGAGTATAAACATCAACTCCGTATTCCCAGAGTGTGAAGTGGAGTATAAACATCCAACTCCGAGTTCCCAGAGCGTGAACCAGAGTATAAACATCAACTCCGTTTTCCCAGAGCGCGAAGCGGAGTATAAACATCCAACTCCGTATTCCCAGAGCACGAACCAGAGTATAAACATCAACTCCGAACTCCCAGAGCGTGATTCGGAGTATAAACAACAACTCCAGACTCCCAGAGTGCAAATGCCGACTCCAAGTCTCCTGATCGTGGACATATGATCGAAACTTAAGCTGGCGTGACCAGCCGCCGATGAACGAATGGGATTCCCCGGAGTGTGGATATGATCATCGACAATCAAATGAGCATGGATGAACTAGTCAATCTCCGTTTGCCTCAGACATCCGTTCGGTGGCACTAGACTCAACATGTTATATATAAAAAAAACGATCATCGACTAATGATCTACAACTCACCATCAAGACTGGGGGGCAAGACTTAAGCATCGACCATCGACTGAAGCAATGCGTCGTCAAAATTCAACTCGCTTCCCGGTCGGAGACCATGTCCACAATTTCCGAACTTGGCAGACAAGAACAAACTTGATTCAAAAGCTAGAACTTCACAAGTACATTTCAGATATTGAAACACTCGGACAAATACACAATAACAGAAAAGAAGCCAAAAAAGAGAAGTTTCATTTCTATTGTTTATAAAAGAAGTTCGTGTACAAGTTTCAAAAATTCCTACTAGCAGGGGCCGAACGCGCATCTATACACGGCTAACAAAATGTAAGTCAAAATACACCGGATGAGCATGCCTAATCTTTCTTCTTTCTTGGCTTCCTCCTCGGTGTGGACCCACTGGAGCCATCGCCAATCTTCCTCTTCGAGCCTTTGTTTTTCGGCGGTTGGTCTTTAGGTGAGGGCATTATGTCGACATCTTCCTCCGAACTCAAGTGAATAGGAACGCTCCCTGCGGGCGGAGTCGGAGGAACAAGATCGAATACATAAGGTGGAACGGGCATGCCGGTGAGAAAAATAGCACCACGAGGAGATATCATTCTGAGCGGAGAAGGCCCTGTGCTTCCATCCCACCTTCAAAGCTTCCATCATGAGCCGCTGCTGCCATTTCAGCGTTAATCTGAGCGAACATCTCATCTTCGGTTATTGCTCGAGACCCTCTGGGGGCATCGGCAGTCGGCGTTGAAGAACTTGTAGCAGGATCAGTTCCGCTCATGACAGGTGGAAAGTCAGCAAGAGGATCGCCGTGATGGCGAAAGAGTTCATCCATCAGTTGCTCGTCAAACGCCATTGTGCTCCTCTGCATATCATCGATCGGGGCAGCTGTGCTCACGGTGATCGCTTCGGTCACGATAGCCTCCTACGTTTGATATAATCCTTGAGTAGCAGGAGGCATGTGCGGTGCAGCGTCGATCACTGGACAAAGAATAAGAGAATTGTTAGAACTTAACTCGATCAAAGATTTCAACTTAGGGAAGATATGTGGAATGTTCGGAGTACCTTCCTTAGTTTGACTTGTAAGCGACGGGGCGGCTTCAGTCACTTGCGCGGTCGCCGAATACATTTGCGGCAGATCCGGATCATAGGAAGGAACAGCTTGAGGATCAACCGCAGGCAAAGATTCAGGCTGGGTTGACACTGGAAGTTCAAGACTTGCATCGTGATGCTCAACCCCGGAGCCTTCTCCTACTTCCAGGTGCTGGGTGCCGAGTCTCTCCTTCTCATAAGAGATTATTGAATCATGGAGAATCTTCTTTTCATCATCGGTTAACAGACGATTCTCGAGCTCGAATTCATCCACAGATTCACCCTGGTGCGCCTCCTTCTCTTCCTCAACCAGTCGGCCCCAAGCACTATGAAGATGCATCGAATAATCATCGAGCCAGGCTAGACCCCTGTGCCTCAGCACATTAGCGTTGTAAACAACAAGAAGGTCTTCGATGCCAGCCTCTATCCTGGACTCGACCAACTTCACCCTCTCCTCGACCTCAGTCTCCACCTTCTGGACTTTAGCCACAGCCGCATCCCGTTCTCCCCTGAGCAGAACAGCCTGATCGCATGCCTCCTGGGCTGCGTTGTTCGCGTAATCTTTTTCCTTGACCAAGTTGGCGAATTTGTCTTTGAGTTCATTAAGCTCCTTGACCGCCGCATCCCGCTCGGCGGTAACTTTGGTGTTCCGGTGGCCCATCTCCTCCACCAGGGCAACGTGTGTCTGCCCCAACCTCTCCATTTCCGCCTTCACTTCATCAGCCTTCTTGATGGCCTCAATCTCAGATTTCCGAGAAGACTCGGACTCAGCGAAGAGTACCTGAATAATCCGATCCCTTTTTGCGAGCTCGATCTATATCTTCTCGAGCGCTTTGGCCTGCTCAAAGGCCACTTTAGAAGCTTTTTCGGCAGCCTTTGCCCACTCTCGGTACTGGGTGTATATGTCATGAACGTAGTCATGCATCGTGTTCTCCACCCCTGATGGAATTCTCTTTAAGTGTGGTGGGAAGACATAGTTGTCAAAACAGATATTTGGAAAATCCTTCCTCATCCGAGCCAGCTTAAGAGCCCCTTCTCCTGTGGGATCAATTGGAACCTACTCTGCAATCATGGAAGCCATAGTCTCGACTCTTTGGAGATTAGTCTCAGTTCTAGAAGTGTGAGAAGAAGGCCTATGACGAGGAGGCTCTGACGGCTGTGGAACATGAACAGGAGGTGGAGATGGAAGTCTAGGAGGAGGAGAGCGTGATCTGGATCGATGTCTATACTCTCTGTCACGCCCAAACCTGTCATGGTTAGAGTAGTCGCGATCGCGATCTCTATCTGAATCCCTCCTGCGGGAATCATAGTAACCAGAAGCTTTTCGGGCGGAGCGATGATTCCCAAGCATCGATCCTCTTCCAGACGTAGTACCTGAAAAATGAGTAACGAAGAAAGAATTAGTGACTTCCTAAGTTGAGCGATTTACTGTTGTGAATCATGCAGTGTAGTGAAGTGTATGCATGTGCAATCCCCCGACCAACCGGAAATGTCGGCCGCACTCGTAGAAAGCGACCCGCTTAGTTCGAGAGCACTGTCAAACTCCTCCATACCAGCGTCGTGTTGAGACGACACAAAGTACGGAATTGGAACATCGGCGAGCCCGTCAAAAAGATTCTCTACTGGCGGGGAAGAAGCCTCTGAAATTCTAATCCTCTGAGCAGGCAGGGACATAATGACAGATTTAAATCTCCCGGATTTAGAACGCTTCTGAACAGCAGCCTTGCCTTTTCTTCTTCCACCCGAATCCTGCACATCGGCAGAAGACCCAGCTGGGAGCTCGGTATCGGTAGGTGTTCTTTCTGAATCGACTTCTTCGGTGATCACCACTGCGGGTGCTTTGCGCTTCACCCGCTTCTTCGGGACCACTCTATGTGTCCCTTCGAGATGTATGCTCTGCCTCCGCTCTATCAGCCCGACGGTCCTCAAATTTCTATCAGTCAGGACCAAGTCGATATGCCTCTCTTCGCCCGGATACGCTTGAAGAATCCGAACAAGCTCTTTGAATTATGCGCCGTCAGGACGAGAGATCGCGGCTGTAAAAGAAGAGAAAGGTATGTTAGTTTTGAAGTTGGTTTCTAACATCTCAGTGATTCAAGAAAGAGATGGCGACACTTACGTCTATCCAACCACCGCCTAGCAAATCCAAGAGGGCACCGAACGTAGAACCATTCAGTTTTGTAATAACTTAGCCTTCCCCAGGAGCCCAGTACTATGAGGCAGTTTCTAACCGCTTCCAGGAAGGTGAAAGAAGGGCTATCTCCACAGCTCTTGACGTTGAATAAATATCTGATTTCGATCGGCTTCGGCGGTCGAAAGAGGATCTCCATAAACAGGACGAAGGTGTTGTTCAACAAGGCATACCCGTTGGGATGTAGCTGAGACGGAGCTATGCCAAGAAACGATAACATCTCCCTGATATATTGGTTGAAGGGAGGGAGTGTCCCCGCTGTGCAATCGTGACGATTGAAAGCGGTAAACCCCTCCGGAGGATAATGTGGCCTGTCATTTGGCCCAGGTAGTAGCACGTCGTCGAGCGACAGACCGTGCCTTAAACAGATCCGTCCCAGCATATCTTCGGAGATACCCGACGGCACCGAATCTGGTGGACTACAAATAAACCGAGCCCCTAGACGCTTGTCAGGAGCTGGCTCTATAACTTCAGCTTCTATAACCGGTATCTCTATGGTTAAAGGAATAGAACTCGGGAGTTCCTGCTATTGAGAACTGGAGGGATCCATGAACAGCTAGCTTATGAAAAATCATTGTTAAACAAACGATAACGCTCGTACATCCCCCAGTGTAAAGTATGTGAGTGTGTGCTGTGCAGTGCAGTACTGTATATTTTTTGAGAAGATCAACCGGATTTAAGGAAAGCGTGTAAGCGACGAGACTTCAGAATTCGACCGGAAGGACCGTCATCGCTGACCATCACAACCGTACCATCCAACTATTGACTATCATTCTAAGTTAAAGTTTGTTGTCATTTTGATAAGTTTTAGTTTCATCGACGGGCTTCGATAGGAAATCAGATATGCAGTGAAACGGTTGTCCAGTTATGCAAACTTGAAGCTCGTCGGAGGCAATTGTTCAAGTGTGTGAGAAGTTTCAAACTTTTTGATGATCAAATTTGTATCGCTCGCGAGAGCCGTGTTCGCAACACTAAGCTATGGTCGTGTGCATGAGAGTCAGACTCGGTCGGAAGGTTGGCATGCAAGTTCGACTCGAACTAGAGGGCTCGGTTCGAAATCCCCAGTTCGACTCGCTCCCCAAGACCATCGAGTTCAACTCGGTCCCAAGACCACGCATTTCGACTCGCTCCCAAGACCACCGAGTTCGACTCGGTCCCAAGACTGCACACTTCGACTCGATCGAAAACCCCCCTTTTTGACTCAATCCAAGGCCATCGTTTCGAGTCCATCAGGCGCGACCCCTTCGTATCGATCCATAAATTCAAAGCACTCAATTCGATGCGAAGCTCCACCATCGATCGATATGAAGACCTTCGCCTCATCATCTCGAAACCCATATTCCAAAGCGACACGAAGCTGAGACCAGAGAGCTTTCGATCGACCACGACTCTGATTGATTTGATGTTAAGAAAACCCGGGCCTCATCATTTACGTGTGGATTCGCTTATTGGATTACCTAGGTTTGTCAGTTAGTTCAAATGATTGAAGATAGGAATCAATTCGAAGGCAGTAATATTTCGTTTGTTCTTCTCGAGTTTCTGAGCGATACGAAGAAAAGGAAGGAAAACGAAAGGTAAAAAAGTGAAAAACGGCTAAGTACAAAGTATTTATATGGACTTGGAAACAAAGGGAATAAACGCTTTGTATCCCGATGGATTCGAACGCACGTTTCGACTCCCTCTCCAGTGCGTCAATACGAAGCTCTCCTTCGTATCGCTTGCCTTCGACTCCATCCCCGTGTCCAGTTCGACTCCATCGGTACGAGACCACCCTTTGTATCGATAACCCATTTCTACTCCGACCCCTATGCAGCTCGAACCCCGGACCGAGTCAAACGAGCAGTTCGAATCCATCAGGGAGTCTACATCGACTCGCTCCACTTCGACTCGCTTAGTTCGAGTCCGTCATCAAGTTGAACAGGCGCTTCGCATCCATCAAATCCATCAAATCATGACTTCCAGAGGCCAACTCCATCAACTCGACATACTCACTTTGCATCCATAAGTCCAATGAAAATCATCTTCGATGTTTCAACCCTTCTCATCGAATCAGGAGAGGATCGTAACGAAGGAACATTCAAAAGCAACCATCGAGCGTTGTTGTAGGGAATTTCACATCGGTTCAGGAGAGGATCAATATGTAATTCAAAAGTAGAATAAACTGACAACGACTCGTGGACGTACGAATGTCAACGAGAGTCAGGTTAACATATATGCATGAATGTCGGACTAGTATTCAATATTCCAGATTTTCAGGAATCAGAAACTCATCCAATATCGATTGCAACAACAAACGGGTAACCACTGGCATAGAGCAATCAGTTGCAACAATACGTGGTATAGCAGTCGACAGTCAACAGTTTACATTATCAAGAAGAACGGTCAGAGGTTACAGCTTTCATCGAAAAGACAATAACTATTCAGAGTAAAGATGGCAGTATTTCAAAGCACATCATGTTTCCACAAGACGTACTTTGGGGGGAAAATGTTATCCTGCCTTTTGGCAAGGCCGTGACACCAAGGAATTGACTAGTAACCAATGGTGGCCTATCCTAGAGATCAGTTATACACAGGCTCACTATGGATATCGACGAATTTTGTCCGAGTCCGGATCGAGCCAAAATTGGTAGGACATGACAAGCTAAACCATGAAAGCCAACGCTCCAAATCCCAAGTCAATCCGAGTTCGTATGCTCAAGTTATGAACGAAACAAAATTGGGCGAAAATCAATTACCGTTCGACTCGCTCCCTTCGACTCGCTCCACATCCCTCAGAAGCGACAACTTCGACTCGCTTCGCTCAGAGGCCAACTTCGAGTCATTTAGGTTCGACTCGCTTCACAGCCATCTGAAGTACCTACTTCAACTCGCTTTGCTCAGATGCCTTCTCCAACTCGCTCCATTCGAACCATTGATCGACTCCATCAACTTCGACTCCATTGGCAAAGCCACTGCTCAAACCTCTCAGGACGCTCCGTTTCGACTCTCTCGACCAGTGTGTACTTCGACTCGCTCAACCAGTGCATACTTCGACTCCCTTGACCAGTGCGTACTTCGACTCGCTCGATCTGGGCACACTTCGACTCGCTCAATCGGTGAACATTTCGACTCGCTCGAAACAACATCAAGGGAAGAGTGAGATTCAAGCGCCACGTCACCGAGTCGAATGGAAGCGAGTCGAAACAGAAGCGAGTCGAAGGAAACAGCCTACCGAAAACCTCGTTTTGTATCGATCATATCTCCCAATCTACAAGTCCAAATGCTATGAATTTTCACAGAAGACTACGTGCATGCTAAAGAATGTCCACGTCAATTTTCGACTCCATTGGATGAAATCTTGATCGATACGAAATCTGTTCGTATCAATCACGGATCGGACCGAAACTTCACGGGCTTGGGCGTGCGGGCCTGGTCACATGCCAAAGAGGGTCTCCCGAGATCTGAGCGAAATACCAGCTTCCTACACCTATAAATAGACCCCCAAAGCCAACAGAAAAGGGGTTCTTCTTCTTTGAGATATCCAACGCCTAGACTCTGCCAAACACGGATCTGAACTCCATGGCTGCTGCAACCAACGAATTTCACTACTGCAAATCATTGTTATTCATTGTAATTTGCTGAAATCACTTGTAAACATCAAAGGAAGATCAATAAAGCAAACTACTTCATAGTGGACGTAGGCAATACGCCGAATCACTCTTCTTGTGTCTCCTTGCACTTTAATTATTCTCATTTCTGAAATTTGGAGTTTTTGTTAGATAAATCCTCGTTTTACATTTAATTTCTTCACTTTATCTCTTCAAAGACTTCCGAAGAGTGTTGTGCCCAATTTTGGTACAAACAGTCTTTATTCAAATTTTTGTTTGCCACCTGAACTAATTTCTTCCATTATTGTCTATAGAGTAGGGAAAATGGTTACTATTTTTATTAATGCCGGTGAAATAATTGAGAAATTGTGAAAGAGTCGAAGAAGACTGGTGGATGGTTTTGCTTTTGGTGCATATATTTTTGCTTGATTGGGTTGTAGAAAATATTGTTTATTTTCATATTTGGGAGTGTTGCACATATAATTTTTTTACTCAACTCCATAAATCATTCAACATATAATTTTTTTACTCAACTCCATAAATCATTCAAGACATCTGATTATAGAAAAAACGAACAAGTGGAAACTTGCGAGGATTATATAGTAACTTAAGATGCTAAAGGATTGATAATTTTAGAAAATCAAGTCGTTCTTTTCTTTGGACAATTGTGTAATTTTACTGATATGTTTATATTTATATTTATATTTATATGTATGTATGTATGTATATATGCGTCATTTCAATAAATTTTGACGATTTCATTATGTAGTTCATGTAGTTCATTAACAATGTAGTGTCTTTTATTTACAACATTTGATTTGATTTCTCTATCGTAATTAAGTTCTTTGGATTATGTTGTTTTTTGATTGCTTTAGATGATTCTTTCCACTATTTATATTGCTTATGGTTCTTTTTCTACGTAGTTAGGGTTTTAACATCTAGCTAGTGATTTTAGGTTATATATTTTTTCTAAATGACCTTATGTTTACTCTTATAACAATTTTTTCCATTTCTATGAAAATGACAAATAAATTTGTCAATCATTGACGGTCACTAATTTTATTTTTATGTTTTCATGACTCTATACTTGATATAATATTTGTTGGCACTCATTCCTTATGCTATCTTTAAATCCAAAAAACATTTGAACTGCTAAAAAATTTGACTGCTCATGGTTTTTTTTTCCTATAAAAGTGAAAACCGTTGTTTACTTGGGGTTGAAAATGTGCTAATTCTTTTAACGATAAAGAGAGTGTTGGTTTATTTTTTCTGCAAATATAGATAGTGGATGTACATTCATACTGGTAATATAAACTTCCATAAAAATTATCAGCTTGATTTTTGTTGTACTAACTCTTTTAATTTGCTTGAAACATGTGTTAACAAGTACCTCAAAAATATATTTTAGACATGTAAAGTTATCCAAAAGTACATTTTAATATTCACCATTTTGTAATTAATATAAATATCCATAAAATACATGTAAGAAGCATGATTTTTACCTAATTATAAAAGATACATATTGGAATACTATTTTTGGGTGATTTTATATTAACCTATTATTTATAATCGGAAGGTTCAGTGGACATTTAGGCCGTATTCAATTAAAACCAAGTAAAAATGGTGGATAATAAATTTGTTAGTACCAAAAAAGGAATTTAAATTAAAAGACATGGTAATCTCGCATCTCTTGTGTATGAAATATATTGATTAATAAATTAGAATTACTCCATAATTACAATCAACTATGCTAAATATGTAATTTATCTTTAAAGTGATTGTTGCATAGTAATGCATGTATAATTACCATATTTCGACTATGCAACCAACTATAGTCTTATATTATTACAATCATATATAATTTATCTTTAAAGCTCATTTACATGGTTATATAATCAGCGTATATAATTACAATCAACTATGATGGACATATAATTACCATATTTGGAATGGTTATATGCGTATAAGAATATGGGAGCTGCTTTTGGGACAAAAAATTTAACACCACAAATCCCGACCATTGGATCTTTTTTACCTTCACATGGATGGTGGAAATTAGGAAAAGATCTAATGATTATGATTTTTTGTGTTAAATTTTGTGTTATCAGTTTGTGTCAAAATAGATTTCCTTATAAATATTTATTATACATCTATCGCACAATTTTAATTTTCATAAAAATTCAAGTTTTCAAAAAAATCTTAATACCGTTTGAGATGTCGGAATTTGATATCCATTGTGATACCGAGATCTCGATCGATATATGAAAAATGAGATTTTCACCAAAATTGTGTTTATGTTGCTAGAACTGCTCCTCGAGATATCGGTGGAGATGGTCGAGATTTGAAGCAGTGATTCGAGCAATAATAGTTTTTTCTGTAGAGAAAATTGATTAGAGAAAAAAAAACAGAACAAATTTTATCTGAAGAATTTTTAAAATTGGATATTAAATTTATTTAAATTTAAATTTGAACTTTTGAAAATTTTATTATTTTTTCTAGTTTTTTATAGATAATAATAGGAGAAATGTGTATAACATTAATACATTGTAAACATTGTTGCTTTTTTCCATATCAATATTTCTATTTTTGAAGTTTCTCCTTAGCCGATCATGCTTCTTATCCAAATTGTTTATTCCTTTAATTTAGACAAATTAAAACAATAATCTTTTTTTACATATATTTGTGTGATATTTCATGTTTTTAGTATTTATAATAAATTTGTTTCGTAGAATGATGTAAAATTGGAGCACATGAATTTTTATCCAAATTGTTTTACTCCATTAATTTTGACAAATTAAAACAATAATCTTCTTTTACATATTTTAAAACGATAGTTCATGTTTTTAGTATTTAAAATAAAATTTCATAGTATGATGTAAAATTGAAGTACATGAATTTCTAGAAATATTTAATGACGAGCGATAATAGCAAAGATGAGGAAAAATGTTATAACACCATTCATAGTATGTCATGCATCAATTAAAAACCAGAACTTAGATGAAGCCTAACATCACCCAAGTAGAACCATTGACAACGTAGGCGATATAAACATAATTACATAAAGTCGTTTGAAACATCAAAGGTAATGGAAAATCCACTTATTTAAATGTGAATACATTACAACGTATTGATGCAAGGTATTACTTTCGGAAGCAATTAAGTACTTCATAATCATTCAAAAATAAAAAATGCTACATGAATGAAAAAGAATGAAACAGAGGACGGGTAATGAAGTACATATTTAAAATTTTCGTATATCTTCAAAAAAGATTATTTGGACCAGTACGTGCAAGTGAACCCTCAAACATATCCATATCTTGATACTTGATAATTGTAAGTACTAAAATAGCAAGGCCGGATTTGTGTTCATTATTGTTGCTAAAAAAAGAAAAACAAAAGATTACATAAATAATGAACAATTGATTTTATGTAACTCCATCAATCTACTGAAAGTTGTAAAGTACAATAATTTATCGTGATAATTCATATATAAATTATTTTAATCAATGGTACCATCTATTCCTGTAAAATAGTATGAACAAAAATCACGCTAAACTGGTGCTTATTTGAATTGAGCAGTTTTGTATGAACAATGAATCTTATCTATCTTTGTTGAACTGATCTTGAGTGCTAGTACTATTTTTTACAAATGGATCATTGAATGATCGAAAGTGCATGTTGATGCCCAAAGTCTTTCAAATTTGAAACTTCTATACTTAGGTGCATTACCAGATTAGCATGTAATCAACGTAAGCTAATTTACGATATATCGTTATTTCATTTTGAATGAGAAAATGTTCTTTTGCAAATCTATATTAAATCGCATTATTTATGTTTTCATGTTGTGATGAATACTCGTTCGTAAACATGTACACACACCCTTACGCGTGCATCATTATTGATATTTGAAACTTTTTATGTTACCATCTTAGTTTGCATGAATGATTTCATCTCTTTCGTTAAACTAAATATTATTCACATTTTTAGTAGGATATATATTTCGTGAATGTTCTTCACTAGATTTTGGAATATCTTAAAGTTATATTTCTAAAGAGTATTGTTAATGGGGGACTCCATTTCTGAGGGGAGGGAACAAATTTTAGGGGGACTTCTTATCTAGAAAAAATTGTTATGGAGATTTCATCGGAATAAAACGATTTACAATTTTTTATCCATCGTTCAAAGCAAAATTTGGCTACAAATCATTAAAAATGAGAAAAAACGATGATAGATTATCGAAAACCATTTTCGACGAGGTTTGATCGAAAAAAGGTGAAAAAGCGGTTATTGGTTACCTAAAAACCAAGGTTAGTTGCACATATTTTTTCCCGTTTGAGGGTGGGGGGGGGAATTTTTTGTATACTCCCTATCAGTTTTTCGAAAAATGAAAAATTTACCTTCAATCATTTTTTCTTCTAAAAGTACAATATTGAAGCATAAAATTATTTAGAAAACAACTAAAGTTTTATTGTGGTTTTTTTTAAATAAAATAGAGATCGATATGAGTTTTGAAAGTTATTAAAATCTTTATACATTAAAAAAACATTTCAATAGTTTCATAATGTGAACGTGTGTTATACCAAACTTAAAATAAAACGAAAATGACATTTTTATCATTTCATATCTTTCACAAACAAGATAAGAATGTTTTGTAAGTTACTTTGCAGTTTTGGTACTATTGTTTTGTTTTCCATTTGATTTTCATTTCAAACAAGATAAATTTGTATAATATAACACTTAAATATTGAATATAATAAATTAATAATTATACGACAATATGAGATATAAATTCACTTATAAAATTTAGGTGTTAAATGATGTACCCTCATTGTAATTATAGCTTCACTTATGGTTGAATCAAAATTTGATTGGACTTGTTGACATAAAACAACAAATTTAATATACATTAAAATATTGGTATTGACTATACGTCTATAACAATAAAAACTAAAATATCATAAGTCAAAATAAGAATAAGCATATGTAAGTTAAATGTAAGCAACAAACTCATCAAGATACTCTCTCAAAGATGGAATGCCAACTAATTAACAAAAAATGTCACTGAAACCATATGGGACAATCAGTATTAGGACTTATTAGGTCTTATTAGGTGGACAGTGCGTGCGTGTGTTTATATATATTTATATATAAAGTTATATCAAACTCGAACATAAGACAGTTGTATTAATGGCTCAAATCATGTTGAATATCCTCACCTGCATATCCAATTCATTTTTTTACAAAATAAGTATATAGACATATGCAGTATTAAGATATTTTCATATCTTAATATAATTATTCTACCAAAAACTTATATTCAATGAAATATTCTAGTATAATTACCACTTATTGATGCATACTTGCATAACGAGCCATTTATAAACTATATGTAATACTTTAACTTGATGACTATTCAATGAGTATAAAAGAATAAAGGGAACTTTCGTAAAAACATCCTCTCAAGTTTCAAAATATACAGTCCCTCCTAAAAAATATGTCTTAAAAAAATTATTATCTCTATGTATTAGGCTATTTGGGGAAAACATTGTAAATATTTACAGAGAAATTTGCAAGTATTTGAAATTTCTGGATTGCAAATATTTGCAGAGAACTCTGCAAATATTTGTATTTTCTCAAAAAGAATCAAAAAAATGTTTTGATCATAGAAACATGCGATTAACGTTTGGATTTAATTTTTTTATACTGAAATTAAAAATATGGATGTGCTTTAAACATGTTTTTCGGAAGGGTTTTTCATGTTTCAAATCTGAAAATTAGAGACGGAACCAAATTTCCACATGAATAAATGCTGAATCATACAAGTCTATCGTGCTTTATCCATATTTTCCATGGGGACAATCTCTAATATATATTTTAATGCTCCACTACTCCTACAACACTATTTTTTTAATCTTATTATACCAATTTTGGCACATAATGCAACTGAATATGATAGATTTGCTACTTTTAATGCAATCGAATATGTAGAAAACATAAATAGTATTCATGGGAAAGGATGTTGATCCGCTTGAGAACAATAGTTTCATATTATTTTATGTGTATCAGTTGTTTCTACAACATCAATGTTTTTAAATGAATGAAACCTTATGCACTAAGTTGTCATTGCTGATGACTGAGGATTGGTTGTTAAATTATATTCGTCTCTAGTTTATAATAAGGTAATTTGTTAAAATTATTTGTATAAATGTTTGTTCATGGATAAATGTCATATGTCGACTAAAATAATTTATCAATATTCTATGTAAAGAGTCTGAAATTTTTTACTATACTATCTTCGTTGATACGTTCTTAAAACTTTTATTTCGAGAACTAAATGTTGAATGCATATTAAGTTAATTTACAAAGATTGTTAAAATTTATTTGTTTGGGGTTTATAATAAATTACTTCATTGCATTCATTCATATAAATGATGGCTCATCGATAATAATCGTATATTGATTACAATAATTTATCAATCATTTATGTGGCAATCAAAAATAAAATCTTACCATCTTTGTAGATATGTTTTTCTTAAACTATTAGTTAAAGAACTAAAAGTTGAATGCATGTCAAATCAAATTACATTTTCTTTGTAATACTCATCAAGTGTAGTAATAATAAAAAGAGTTTCACATGCAACCATTTTGACAGACATAACCGTAAAATTTATTCACTTTTATTAAACTAGCGTGTCTCCGAATTTCAGCTGTTATATTAGTATTTCTTCAGATGACATTCTTCCATGGTGTCTATTTGTATAACCCTCATACTTCATTGAGTTATTTGTATAATTTGTTTATTAATTACCAAGAAATTCATGTGTGCTAATTAAAACCATCTCTTAAATTGATTTAGAACCGACAAAAGTTATGTGTTTTTGAATTTTCTCTTCCAATTGTGTATTTGGGATGAGATTTGTAAGTGTCAGATTGTAGGTTCTAACTTACATATGATTCTCTAGTGCTTAAGTCAGTCACTTCCTATTACCCTAAATAGTCGATTAGTGTTTCCTTTTATATTTAGTAATTTTTTACATTGAACTCTGTATAGGTAGTCTTTTGGAGTAACATAAGCTATCACACTGTCATGATTACTTTAATAAGTTCAAAGTGGAGAGTACTTATGTTTAATATTGATGACGACGACGATAATGATAACAATGACGATTTTGAAGATGACAACAATGATGAGATTCAATGTTCAACCCGAATAACCAAGTATTCCTCAACCCTTTACTACTTCATAGCAATTGTTGAAGTAATGTTTATTTGGTATATATTGTAGTTCTTTATGTAGGCCAATATTAAGAATAGTGCAATGGTTTTTTTCCTTTCCCCTCTTTTTTCGTATTTTTTGGGAAAAAGAATTAAGACATCAAAATGCCCAGCAAATCATTTTCTGTCCGCTGTGAGCCATAGATAGATTTTGTATATTGTAAGGTGTCATTTGAAAATTTCGATGCATCATATTTTAATATTATTATATTGCTGAAAATGACCAATATATTAGTTAAAACTCATTTAAGTCAAGTACGATAGCTATGGTACCATTTAAATATAGCATTAAACTTGCATTTTAGCCATTATGACAAACTACTTGGGTATACTCGTTTCTGCTTTGCTATGTTAATTTAAGAAAAATGAAAGGTGACACAGTAGGTTTAATTTCTATCTTGATGAGTTTAAGCGACATTCAATTTTTCAACCTTAAAATTATCTTACAAGCATGAAGCATGTGTATATCTGTATGATTTTTGACTATTAGATGTGCAAAAAAGGTGCTTTGAAGGTCGATAACCAACATACATAAACATACGGAGTGAAATACGTATGCATATTCAAACTGAATGTCATCTAACAATTTCTTTAAATTGGTATATTCGGTAGCGTTGGCAAATCACTCATCATTATCACTACACCAAAACAGAGGATTTCCAACGAGTACGACTGTTGCCAAGAATTTCAGTAACACATATATGTGTCGCTATATGGGCATGTGCATTTATTTGCAACGCTTATAAGCGTTAATTTTTTTTCACCAATGCTTATAAGCGTTGGGAAAATAGATCTTCCAATGCTTATAAGCGTTGGGGAAAAAATATATTTCAACGCTTATAAGCGTTACAAATAAATAAACACTTATCATTCACGTGAATGTTAAAAGATATAATATATCATAAACAATGGTTTCCATATATCATAATTTCTTGCAGTACTAAAATTAAAATACTTAAAGAAAATGAAGTATAATATATCGTAAACAATGGTTTCCATATATCATAATTTCTTGCAATACTAAAATTAAAATACTTAAAGCAAATGAAGTATAATATATCATAAACAAAGGTTTCCATATCAAACATAATTCATTATATATATTCAATGCAAAGTTTAAAATGCTCCGAAAATGGACTATAATATATCATAAACAATTATTTACATATCTCAAATACCACTGTCATATATTCAGATATTACAACATAAGCTACAAAAAAATTAATTTTGAAATACACATAAAGTTTAACTTATGGTTAACCTAATCACTCTAATGGTTTTGCACATTCTTCAACGTCCAATGCACCAATCCAAAGCGTCCCTCTACAAGTGCATGCATTTAATATAAACACTCAATAAATACTTACAACTTCAAAATCAAAAGGTTGAAAACCGAGTTACAACTCAGGTTCTATTATATATTTTTTGTATTCATGAATTCACATACTTAGTTTGCAAATTACATGTGAACCGAGTTTGCAAACTCAACTAACATTTGCATATTAAGTTTGCAAACCCAGATGAAACTATATGAATACCCATAAAATCATTAAATTATGGCCTATAATATTATATAAATTTATCTAAAATAATTTACAGTCAAGAAAAACTGTTATCTCAAAATTAATAAATATTAAATGCAATTTACATTAAAAGCTGAATGCATATCTGACATTAGGAAAGAAAAAAAGAAACGAACAACAAGAACTTGTACCAAGTGGTTTAGTAAATTACATACATAGATTTATATTTTATCATAATGGTTTAGTAACACACAACACCACAACAACAACAACTAAGCCATTATTTCCAAACAAGTTGGGGTCGAGTAGAGATAGAACCCAAAACTAAATGAAAAAATTAATTTAAAAGTTATTATAATAATAATAATAACAGTAACAATAATAAAATAAAGTCAAATAAGTAAATTAATAATAATAACCAAGTAAAATAAAATAAAATAAAAAAATATATGTATATATATATAAGAGGAATGATAATAATAATACTAATAGCGATAATGATACTAATAGTAATAATGGTTAAAGATCAAACCTACGTCTTAGGCTCAAGTTTCCTAGTCCTATAATCTAAAACTTATAAAACTTAACGCTCATGGTTTTGGTACGTGAATCGCTAACTTCCACTCGCTCCGATTCGTCACCAGCTCTTCGGATTCACCCCAATCCTTCAAATACATTTTTACTACTTCCTCCCATGTCAACCTTGGTCGACCTCTACCTCTCTTTGAGCATTCAACGCGGCCTATAATTCCAACATGCACATATGCCTCGGGCGGCCTTCGTTGAAAATGTCCAAATCATCTTAAGTGATGTTGAATTTTCTTCTCCTCAATTGGTGCTACTCCAAGTTTATCACGTATATCAAGGATTGAGGATTCGGCTGGAACCACGAGATTCCGACCACCTCGTATCGGTTCCGGCCATCACCGGGACGGGATTAGGGCAACATCCCATCCCGTTCAAACTTCAATAAAAAAAAGCAATTTGCGAAATTGGTAAAAGAGCAACAATCGACACTAAATTGCAGTAAAATCCAAATTCGAAAAAGCAAAACAAACACCCGTGCTTGCACAGTTAAAGCAGAAAATTTTTGCTTATAAATAAACGACCGCGAATGTAAATTACAACAATTAGTGCTTCAGCAGTCCTCCCAATTCGAACAAGAAGAATCGTGTGTTCGCCCAAATTCAAGAAAGCTTCGACGTCACGACGTTGTTCTTCGAGTTGGCAGGAGGAGAACCGAGCTTCGATTCGCCATTTTTGATTTCCGTCTTCAGCGTTCAGCCCAAGCTTTCGAAGGAAGGTGAATTCTTTTGCCCATTTTTGTTTTCTGTCTTCTGCCCTAGCTTTCGTCGATTTTTTTTAAGTGCGTCTGTGTTTGGTCGTGAAGTGGGAGGAGAGGAAAAAATACGTGAATGTAAATAAACGGCCTTTGTTTTTTGTTTAGGCATTATTTTTATTTTTTTAAGCTTGGCCTTTTCCTATTATATGTTGAACATGGACATTGTTTGATATTGCATATGCAAACGGCCTTGAATATGTTGAACCGACTTAAATAAGTCGACTGACCTGAATATATATTGTACTGACCTGTATCGTTTATCGTTACGTTTTCATTAAAAATGCAAAAATCCAATATTCAAGGACCGAAACCGAAACAAAAACCGAAACAAGCAAAATTTTCGAAATTGACCGAAACCAACAAAATTTCAAATGACCGAAACCGAGTTCTCGAACCTTGACGTATATCATCATTTCTAATTCGGTCTCTTCTTGTATGACCGCAGCTCCACCGTAGCATACGCATCTCTACTACGCTTATCTTTTGAATGTGTTGGCTTTTAGTAGACCAACATTCTGCACCATACAACATCGCGGGCCTGATTTCTGTTTTGTAGAACTTTCCTTTAAGCTTTTGTGGGACCTTCCTGTCACAGAGAATCCCAGACGTTTTTTGCCATTTCACCCTTCCCGCTCGAATTCGAAAACTAACATCTTCATCAATCTCAACATTATACTGCAACATTGATCCTAGATATCGAAATGATTCCTTCTTGGGAATTATTTATCCGGTTAGAGTGACATCTCCATCCTCCGATCTCACACCGCTGAACCCGCACTTCATATACTCTGTTTTAGTTCTGCTAAGCCTAAATCCCTTTGATTCTAAAGTCTGTCTCCACAGCTCCAGTTGTCTATCAACCCCAATCTTACTTTCATCAATTAACACAACATCATCAGCAAATAGCATACACCAAGGAATCTCACCTTGTGTAGCCTTCGTAACCTCATTCATCACTAGAGCAAAAATGTACTTTATTAATGGGAAAGTCACTGGTTTCACCATCGCATGCTCTGACACTAGTCACAACATCATCGTACATATCATTGGTAAGTGTAATGTACTTTGTTGGGACTCTCTTCTTTTCCAGGGCCCACCACATCACCTTACGTGGTACCTTGTCATAAGCTTTCTTCAAATTGATAAATACAATGTGTAGATCCTTCTTTTGCTCCTTAAACCTTTCTATAAGTTGTCTTATCAAGAAAATCGCCTCTGTGGTCGACCTTCCAGGCATAAAGCCAAATTGGTTTTTTGAAACACTTGTCATTCTTCTTAATCTATGCTCAATGACTCGCTCCCAAAGCTTCATTGTATGACTCATAAGTTTAATACCTCTGTAGTTTGTGCAACTTTTAATATCTCTTTTATTCTTAAAAATTGAAACTGGTATGTTTTTCCTCCACTCATCAATGAACCAAAAAAGTATTATTAGTATTGTCTTTATAGTCCCTATTCAAGTGTAATTGTATTTGATTAAAAGTATAGTAACTGAAACGCATAAACTGGAAAAGAACAACAAACTCGAAGGCATTGCATTCAAGTGTAGTTGTATTTTCGACATGGATGCAATCATGATTAAAAGTAAGACATATATAATAAGCTTACTATTTGATTGTCTATGTTTCTAAGGATAGTCGTCAATATGGATAGTAATAAGGAGTAAAATGTGTTTGTACATAAATACCTAAATATAACAGAATGTCACAAAGGATGTTGGATGCTCCTATTACGCACCTGAGCCAGCATTGAACAACTGCAATAGTAATAAGCTGAATTCAATTAAGAAGCACAATATCTCATTGACATCATCACTGTTATACATGAGTATCAGAAGAAATATTCGAGCATTTGTTGAATTTTATAGTATAAAAGTACTTGAAAATTGAATAGGAATAGATTTAGAGGATGAGAGGCAAAATAAATGTTGGAAACAATAGGAATTAATCAGCTTTAATTAAATATATGTTGCATGTACGACCATTAAAGGCCACGTTGTTCTAATTATTTTATGTTACAATATCATGTTAATATATTTGTATATTGCATCGTATTAATTATGTGGCATTTATGTAACAATCATATAATCATTTGATATTCCAAAGTAATGATATTTTTTTAACTTAATACAAAAACAATATTATGACTAGTATATAATGATATTTGAAAAGTAATAGTTTGATATTGAAATTTTAACTGTGGGATTGCCTTCTGAATTAACTAAGAAACAGAAACCTACATTTTTAAGCAAATCCAGCACATTAGAAGAGACTGTGCCCACCTCTACCTTCTTGGACATTTTCAGCTCCATCATCTTACTCGATGGTGCATTAACTGAAAACCCATCATTCGATCCAATTGATCCACCACTATACTACTGGCCGTAACACAAGTGACGCTTCTATTAACGCATTCTCACCATATTCAGTATCTGGGTTCTGTTTTGCTTCATTAAAAATCGAATCTGACAACAGAGACTGTTTGTATCTTTTCTTTTCTTCAACGGTTGTTGTTTCTCCAACACATCAAATTTTTCATGCAAATCATTAGAACTTTTAAAAGCTCAATGGGCTTTAACTACAATCTCATAAGTTTCCCATCTCGTTGACGACTGCAATAATAATAAAGCCGAATTCAGTTAAGAAGTGGGATGTATCTAAATATGCAGTCAAGCTATTGCTACTTAAACTAAGCTTAGAGTCAAAACATTAGATGATGTATCCTTTTACCATAACAGCAATAACATGTTAATTTTTGTGAGAAAGCTTTATTATATGGCTCTCTATATCATAAGTTGCGATTAAATTGAGTTTTCCTATGTAATTAACTTTAGTGTTCTTATCTCTTTAGATAAATAAATATGTTACTTTTAATCATATTGATAAACTTATGAGTTCTCTGATATTTATAATTTGCGCACTTAATCGTTTGCGGATCGGATCATATGTGCACTTAATTATTTGTGGTTCGAAACTCCAAAGAACATGTTGTTTGATAAGGCATTATTTAAAAGAAATGATTTAATGGTAACTCAGCACTTTTCTGATTGTACAACAAAGATATACCTTATTGCTGTAAGTTTTTTATATGTTCAGGATTATAGGTACAACTGTAGCATATAAATAATGGATATTTACCGAGATCTTTATCAAAAACTATTTTCGATAGAAATATTTAAGCAACATTAATGTATTTACAACTAAAACTATAAATATATTGCATATAAAATGTAATAATTCATATTCATTAGTTTGACCTTTATTACAATGCCAGTTTATCATGGAGACAAAAAGGTTCTTCAAATTACTAGGATCTTTATATCAAATGATCTTTACATGTAATTTCACAAGTCTATATCAAAATACCACAATCCCGTGGTAATTTCGTTGACATACTATTTGTATTTAAGAATAGAGTGTACATAGTACAAGTATATACACATGTAAATCTATTGTATTATTATAAGGTTGAAGCTTATAGTTTAATTACTAAGCACTTTACGGTTATGCTGCTTACCTCATTAATTATTAATGCTAAGGCAAAACCACCATGGAGACTGGATTCCTATGGTCATCGAGATAGATTTTCAGTTCCAAGATGTAGGTTATTATTTTTTGATTCAACTATGAAATTTACAGTAGAATTATTTTCACTGAGTTGCTCTAGTATATGCAATGATGATCATATAAAAACATGGGTGATGTACTACATGATTATATATAGTCTCATGTAAATTTATCCCTTGTTCAAAACAAGCTTTATACTATGAAATATATAAATGAGAATTCAAGAGTTTAAACATGGGCAAACATTTGCAGACAACAGTCATAACAAAACACACTCATAGTATATAACGAGCCGATAGTTCATTTATGAATTGTATCAATTGTAAAATGATATTTGCAAATTAATTTGTTTCTCACTTGACAAATAAGTTGAATGAACTTTTGATAAGGGAGAACTGCGTTGATTTTGTGCTGCATCTAAACCGAGAATTTTATTCCCCTTGTTAAAAAAAATATATGTGAACAATGTCCTTTTGAAGCGTAATCCTATTGACTGTCCTATAGTGCATAATAATATATTATATAAAATTTTAAACTATTGTCCTACAATAATACTAATTTTGCATCAATCTATTAAATTAATTTGTAATGCTTTTTAGGTGTATTTAAATGCATAACAAGTGATCCTAAGCATGTTTAAGGGTGTGTATTCCTTGAGCAATCTTATTCGGTTTCAACTTAATTTAACTAGACCAGAAAACAATATTGATTTCCAATTAAAAGAATTGTACAGGTATACTTTAAAACAATTCATGACTCAATCTAAACATTTACAGATCTATTAGATTCCAAGTCAACCGAAACACCAATGAAAAAACAATTAAAAGTCACTTGGAGAGGTGACGCGTCGCCCGTTGAGCCGTCCATGTCCGGTGATGTCGCCTGGAGAGATGATGCATCGCGTGTTAATCCATCACTTGATATTGTCTTGAGGACCGCCGAGAGAAGCTGCCGCCGATGTCACTGGAGCATTGTCACTGCCATGTCGCAGCCGCCGATTACGCCGATGTCGCTGGAGGCTTGGGCATAAAAAGGACCGCCGATGTCGCTGCCGTCGACGTCACCTGGAGAAGAAACCCTAATTTTGGAATTAACAAATATGCGGCCGAAATGGGGGATTGGGATGAATAAGCGTAAGA
The DNA here is from genome assembly GCA_030737815.1 of Allium fistulosum. Classification (NCBI taxonomy): domain Eukaryota; kingdom Viridiplantae; phylum Streptophyta; class Magnoliopsida; order Asparagales; family Amaryllidaceae; genus Allium; species Allium fistulosum. The sequence continues at coordinate 701,010,397 of CM060904.1, forward strand.
AAAATAAGAATATAAAAAATTACAAGTAAGGGTAACTTTTTGTGAATTATTTACTAGTTTACCAAGTGATGTAACACATCTGTTTTGTAAGCAAACGCTTATAAGTGTTGCTAAAAAAGCTAGGTATTGAAACCGCTTAAAGAATAAATATACTATTTTTGCTAACGGTTTTTGAGTATGCCATCACTTTCCATCTGTGGGTAACTAATAACACCAAAAAAGTGTTAAGAATTGGAAAAAATATATGTTGGGAAATCACTGTTTTGGTGTAGTGTATGTCTTAAAACATCAACCAAGTTAGGGGTACATATTCCTCGTGCCCCATTACAGAGAGGCATGGTTAGTAAGATTTATTTCAAAATATAGCTCTTGTTTTTCTATATTTTTTTCTTCTTTACCATGAAAAAAATCTATACTATAATATTATTAGTGGGTTGCATTTCAAGAGCACCCAAACTATCTTCAATTTTTGTAAACTCAACCGTCACACGTATTTTATTTAGTGGATCTGCTGTACAACATTATAGAGATGGCTGAAGACATTAAACAAGGATGCGTGGATTCGGAAACAGGATGCACCAATTTGATGAGTTTTGTAAAAGGCTTTCTTGAAAATAATAATTTGTCATGGCTAGAAGAGCAGCATAATTCTGGACTATCTCAACCCCTCATGATACAATTGGGCCTATAAATTTTCGATCCTCTACTCAAAACGAGTCTGGAGTACTTCAAAATTTGGTAAATGAGTTTGTAGGACGTCCTAGAAAGAAGCCCAAGAGAAGCACATCACTCCAGCAGCAATGACTAAGAGTTCAGTAATTCTGTTGATCGTATGTCTGGAGCTGCTCCTACCAAGGTGAGTGTTTTTGATCGTTGCTTTTACATTTTTAATTTGTTTGTCAGTTTATAAATTATGATAGGTTATGACAATAATAATCTATTCAGTCAATAAGATATTGTGAGTTTTATATTATTTGTTGGCCTCTTTGAAATTTTCAATAAAAATAAAACGGACAAAGTTTATATCCCCATTGGTGCATAATTGCTTAATTTAGTTACTTTATCTGAAGTAAATAATGTTAAAAAGTTACATGGAGATTTCTGTCAAATAGCACATACATCAATTTAATCGGCTGTATGGGCTTTTTTTTTGTTTTTGTTTTTGGAAAACAGCTCGTGATTGCGGAAAACTTCGCTCATGGTAGAATCCAATTTCCTAATGTCAACAGCAAGATGTTGGGTAAAGTAATCAGATATTACAAAAAGCACCGCATCTTTTTCTGAGGCTAATGAAGATGCTGGGTCATCAGATGGATGCACTCAAGAGCTGGGATGCTGATTTTGGTAAACTCAGTGCTTGCTCTTTTGTGCTTTTGCTGCTATGGTAAAAGGATTCATTATCTCATGTTTTGACCTGAGCTTAGTTAAGTAGCAATAGTTTGACTACATATTTAGATATATCCCACTTCTTAATTGAATTCAGCTTGTTATTATTGCAGTTGTCAGTCAGATTCAATTGTTAACGAAACAAAGCAATACCCAGATACTGAAAATGATGAGAATGCGTTAATAGAAGCGGCATTGCCGTTTGTAAGGTTCACAAGGTCTTTTGCTGAAAGCAGATGATACTTCTGTTGCTGCCAGTCATACAGTGGCTGATCAATTGGATCAGATGATGGGACTTCAGTTAATGCACCGTCGAGTAAGATATTGGAGCCGAAAATGTCCAAGAAGTTTGAGGTGACCACATTCCCTTCCAATGTGTGGGATTTTGCTTAAAAAGGTATGTTCATGTTTCTGAGTTGATTGAGAAGGCAATCCCACAGTGAAAATTTCAATGTCAAACCATTACTGTTGGTATACAATTATATATGCAAGTCAAAATATTGTCTCTGTATTAAGTAAAAAAAACATTATATGGAAGGCTAGTCTTCAGACCGTCTTTATATTAGGCAAAAAATATAACATGAAAGGTCAGTCTTCCTATTGTCAGTACTTTAGAATATCAAATGGTTATCCGATTTTGTACGGAGGCTAGGCCTAGTGATGAGGTAAGTGTAAATTCAGCATAATTAATAAGGTGCTGGATAATATGAGAAGTTGAGTTATGGCTTTGAGAAAGAAAAAAAATTATGAAAAGGTGGATGTGGATGGAGTGAAATATTTGACTCTGTGAGAGGTGTTTAGGTGGATGTAAATAGTATCATCCAATAAAAATGCTATTGATGTTCACTTAATCCAAACCCACTCAAAAGACACGTGCAGTGTACATTTCAGCTAAAATTAAATATAAACTAGATAAATTACGGAAAACGTGAGATTGAAGCTATAGTGTTTATTTTTAACGAACTTAAAAACAATAGAAAATAAGTGACATTCTAAACGATAGTGTAATATGTAAAGTGCACATACATGGTAACTGAAAGTACATACCAAAAATGAAGCATGCCTCCATAAATACTTTGATACTAGTCAAAACCACGATAGAAATACTCAGACTAGCTTATCATGTCAGGCTTTTCTTAATATTCAAAAGAGTGTCTACCTTTATCATACCGATAAATATCTTTTGTAAATACTACATTATTTACGGTGTACCACATGAGCGGAACCACAAAAATAAATTGGAAACAAAAAATTAGAATGGAAAAAACATAAAGAATTTTGCATAAAAACATGATAAAAAGTTCTTAAAAAATAACGCAATGACCGTCACCAGAAATTTAGGCTTAATCCATCATCAGTCTACTGATTTCTATTAGCATATCATTTTTACACAATTAATCAATTGAACTTCTTGTACTCTTGCCTCTTGTAAGTATGCAGTTATCAATTTAACTGCATCATGCAAGGTAAAGTAACATGAATATTTTAGGTAGAAGGAGATCTCTTAATTACAAAACGGTAATTGAGGTTCGAAATTCCATTTTGATAGAATTTATGGTTTCTATCCATGGTAAAAATGGACATTCAGTTCCATTTTGGATATATCATAAAATTCTGCTTTTACGTCAGTTCGCGAATTCATGTACTATATTTTCGATATAATTAGGTTAATGAACATCCAGTAATAGGACAAATTAATATACATTCTTCATATTACATACAGGATACAAGTTGCAAAGAAAAACTAAAATACATATCAGATATTATATTGAATTACGTACATAACTTAATATACCTACCCTTGTATCAGTGAGAACCTGACCCATGAATATTGTTTGTTTCACAGTCTGATAGAACCCCATATCAAATAGAAATATTATTTTATTTTAAATTATCTACCATTAACACATCGGCTCATATAATAAAAACCCAGTCCATTTATACTATATAGGGTTTATTGTTTAAAATTGCAGCCCTTAATGCTTTCAAGCTGCCAAAAGAAAAACTTTTACCAAGATAATGCATAATCAACAATGAACTCTTATATGCATTAATTGTTGAAAGGGAAAGTTTTCATTGAAAATGTGAAAACTGACAATGAAAATTAGCCAATTTCAAATGGAGGTGAATAATTTAGAATCTATTTTGTTTGCTCGATTTTTGTTTTTGATTTTATTTCTGCCCAGCCTCTTTTTTATGTAAAATTCTATAAATACACAAATATTTTTTCAATTACACACGGAAACAGTGATGATGTCAATGATATATCCCACTTCTTAATTGAATTCACCTTATTATTATTGCAGTACAACATTTCAAATTCTGGTGCAAACTGGCTCCTTGGAAGATGCAGATAACTATTGCTCTAAGAAAAGATTTGCTTTTCCTGTCTTTAAGCTTGAGAAGCTGGAGAATCCATGGAGCTTGGGATGTTTCCTGCAAACTAATATTTGAGACAAAATTATCTTTGTTCTGTTCGCATATTATGTGTACATTTATTTATGAATAGTAAACTGTAAGCCGTAGGTGGCAAATATGTACCGTTTTCTTATCTGCAAAAACCAACTGAGGTCCAGTGGCTCACAATCCTACTGTTGCGTCTTAAACTCAAGTCTACTTTTAAAGTAAAGAAAACCTTTGAAGAAAACTGAAAGTTTTAAGTTGAACTCAGTTCAATAGTACAAGTGTGATTAGGAATCCTCTTTGAAATATGGAAACATGGATGATTATGGGACTGTTAACATCGTTGTCTTTTCTTAAAAGCATGGTCTAGTGGCGCTCAAAGTGATTCAATTCGCCACCTCTAGATAGACGCTCTAAAGACTTACTGTTATCCCACAAAAGACTTCCAGTTGTCTCTTTCTTAAAAGCCTCCATTTTCCAATCCACAGTGGTTGCTTTGGAGATATATAACTGTTTACATCTTAGACTTTGCGGATGATTCTCTTTCCCTTTATTTAATAGTTGAAGCGAATAACAAAATGCAGGGCATGGATGGACTATGCAGTGAGTGTTCCCAATCTATTGCATGCATTTTTTTTAATGTTTTTTCCTCCTCCCTTTACCTCTTTGATCAACTGGTATATGATCGTCAAATTCAATCAAATTTTGCACATTTTATTTTGTACTTTGAATTAACCGTTAGCATCTTGTAACGATCCGTAATTTTCCAATAATTAAATTATTGAATTTAATAAGATTTTGTAATTTAATATTGGAAGAAATAAAAATTTGTGATTTATCAATAAGAAAAATAACTAAAATGTAATGTTAATAATGTTAATTTAAGGCAATTGATAACTATTTTAATGCAATCTCAATTAATTGGAATGATTGAAAAGTTATAACTGGTCATAAAGTGTAAATGGTAAATAAACCAAATGTTGTATTAAACGGTGAAATTGTATGTAATTAATTGGAATTGATTAAAATAGAATAATTATCCATATTTGAATTTATTAGTTTTGTTTGTTAACAATAAACATAGAAATGTGTTTGAAATCATAAGTTGTAACAATTGTTTAATTATCGTTTCACTATTTAATCCGTTGCAATTTAATTGGAAATCAATTTCAATTAATCTATTTAAATACTGCAGTTAATGTGAATTAAGATGGTAACAGTAGAATATTGATGTAATAAATGGTAAACCAATGTTAACTATGTCCATAAAGTAATGATTGATTGAATAAAAAAATTGAAATCAAAATGAATCAATTTATTGAGTTTTAAACTATAATTAATGAATTTATTGCAATTGGAATTGGAATCAATAATTAGCGCAATATTAATAGTTGAATTTGACATGGAATTTTTTTTAAAAGATTTTAAATTACTTAGTAATCAAAAATGATAAAAATTGCTAGTTATTAAATTAGAAATTAAAAAGTGATTTAATCAATTGAATAATAATTTATTAATTAACGTGAAAATAGCCATTTTGGCCACTGTCTCGGATTTCAACGAAACAAGTTTCATCGGATCCGTAACAGTGAATTATTGTAGGATTTCAAGTTTCGTAGCGATTGGACTTGTCGTTTGATCGTGCGGACTCGAAACGCGTAGAAATCAATTTAATGAAATTAATTTTGCACATTTTGTTTCGTACTATATAACGAGAGTTTCCAATCTATGATCAACTAGTATATGATCGTCAAATTCAATCAAATTTTGCACATTTTGTTTTGTACTTCGAATTAACCGTTAGCATCTACAAGGAAAAATCAGAATATTATATTGTAGTTAAATTTGAGTTCTTTTTTCAATAAAATCAATTTTAAACATTATGATCATATGACAATGATTTCAAAATGATTTGCATTTAGTACTTTTAAATCAAACCATAAAATTCGCTAACTATTTGGCCTAAATTTGGTCATTAATCATAAATAATATAACCAACTATTTGTTCGGTTCATTTAACGTTAAATTATATGGATTCATGCGAAATATTTGTCAAAAAGCATGATATTTTTCAATCATGTGTTTAATATAGCTTATTAAATTTTAAAATATCATAAATATCATTACCCATTCTTTATTCTCTAGAAGTATCTTTATGTTGTGCTTTTTTCCACAAATGCATAAACGTGTCCATCATGTCCAAAATACAACAACAAAGTACCTCATAGGATATGTCGACCAAGATATCTTTTTGTTCAATTGCCTATTTGTCCCAACAAACCCTCACCCACAAGGCCTATCTTCCCCCATCATCCTTGTTCAGCATTACATCAAGAATAATGATGGACCCCGAGTGTAACGTCCCCGTCTTAGGGCCCAAAGTTAATCGCTACAAATGCAGAGGAGAAATTAAATTATATGGGTAGCCTCTAGTTCCTGCCCACGACTCAACTGCAGAGGAGAAATTAGCCGAGCTCAAAGCCACCTTTCAAAAGATTTGCTTTGACGAGCTAAAGTTCCTCCCGGCTATACATCCCATCCCTGGGACTGCCAAAGCAGATTCGCTTACATGCGTGAATGACGTATATGTACAACACGAGGCGTTCATCCACTTGGTTGAAAAAATCTCGAAGGTTTCTATTGAACGTCGACATGAGATCGACCGCCTTAAGTTAGAGGTCTTCCATGATAAGGACATCATAAAGTATCAGGATAGCGAATTGCTCTCGTTCAAAACCCAGCTTGAGGATGCAAAAAAGAACGCCAAAAAGACGGCCAAGGCAGTTAGTCGCTTAGATGCTACCCACGAAAAGGAATTAAATGATGCACTCCAACGCAGCGGCACTTTGGCTCTGGAAAAGGACTCCCTACAAAAAGAGGAAGACATTCTAGCCTGCCGTGTGGACGAGTTAGAGAAACTGCTATCTAAGGAAAGGGAGGAGAAAATAGAGGTGCAAGAGGAGTCGTAGAAATATTGCGAGAAGATCGTTGAGACAATAAACTTGAAGGCGAAGCTCGACGAGCAACTCTCCCATATTGAAGTACCGAAAGAAGCCACTCGCGAAGAGGGCAAGAAAGCAGTACTCATGGAAGCCGACTCCCGAATTGAGGCAGCGACCGAATCCGGCAGGGAGGAAATCAAGTGCTTGGTCGACCTACTCGTTGCTGAATATAATGCAAGGGTTCTCCTCCACCGTGATTTAACCTTCTTGGGCGATGGCTATCTCGAGTCGCTTGCGGAAGCTTGCGACACTCTCATCGAGATCAAGACAGCGAAGTTGGGCGTGGCGGAGTTTGATGAAGAGGCACTCGCACATGAAGTGCTAAGAGGAAACGAGCCATCCGACTTGGCTGATGCAAAGCTCTAGTTTGGCAGGTCTCCCACACTGCTTAAGGTAAAAGGAGATATCATTGGGTCATCTGGTACTGAGCCCTAGGGTCCTTCTCCCGTTCAACCGGCCAGGACTTCATCTTCCCAACCTCTCGAGCAACACATCGGTTATGACCCAGAGAAACCTGGACTTGGCATTCACTCGTTATCCCCAATCATTAAAGGGAGCACTCCTATGACCATCAAAAGTCAACCAGACGCTGGTACTATCATGAGCTCTTCATAATCTAAAAAGTTGTCGTTCTCGGCGAACGATTGATCATAATCTAAAATTTTCTTTTCACTAAACCTTATCGGTCATTTAGGTCCCGTGTCAACTCCAAGGAGCAACGTCGCCATGGAGCAGAAGGTAAAAGATGTTGAGGCTTCAACCGTCACGGATATCCCTGGGCCTGATGCTCAAGTGATTGGGGCGCTCGACGAGGACAAACTTGAAGGCGCGTTGCACATAGAGGAGCATGATGATGTTATAATTACCGGTGCTTCTGAACACACTGCCAAGTTCAGCATGAAGGAGTGAATTGAACAGGAGGAGAAATCAAAACTCAAAGTTAAGGGTGACCCCGATGTGGTAGAGGCCGATGATCCCCTTAATAAGCCACTGCAATTCATCCCTCCTGGCGGGTCTATTCCTATGGTAGTTCCCCCTCCTTCCTCAAGTACCTCCTCCCAAGGTAGCAAGGGTTCCCGAAAGAAACATTTGAGCGAAACATCTCCTGAAAAGCCGATGAAAGAGAAAAAGGCGAGGAAATAGAGTGGATCTCATAATATTTTGCTTAGCCCAATAAGTTAGACTCGTGTAGTTGTTTTTCTCCTTTTTTCAAATCGTTTATACTCTAGTCCACGCTCCGGGGACTCAGAGTACTCTATCCGCACTCTGGGGACTTAGAGATTTCTTCAAATCATTTATAGTCTAGTCCGCGCTTCGAGGACTCAGAGTACTCTATCCGCACTCCGGGGACTTGGAGATTTTTCCAAATCATTTATACTCTTGTCCATGCTCCAGAGGCTCAGAGTACTCTAATCCGCACTCCGGGGACTTAGAGATTTTTCCAAATCATTTATACTCTAGTCCATGCTCCGGGGACTCAGAGTACTCTAATCCACACTCTGGGGACTTAGAGATTTTTTCAAATCGTTTATACTCTAGTCCGCGCTTCGTGGACTCAGAGTACTCTAATCCGCATTTCGAGGACTTAGAGATTTTTTTTCAAATCGTTTATACTCTAGTCCACGCTCCGGGGACTCAGAGTACTCTAATCCGCACTCTGGGGACTTAGAGATTTTTTCAAATTGTTTATACTCTAGTCTGCGCTCCAGCGGATCAGATACTCTAATCCGCACTCCGAGGACTTAGAGATTTTTTCATATCGTTTATTTATATCAGGGGTCGACTTGACTAGTCGATTTTTATTTTTATGTGTGTGTTAGTACACCACAGATGTTAGTATTAATTAATTTTATAATATAATCATCGGAACACGAAACAACAGTAGTCCATAGAAAGACAGCTTTAAGCTTTTATTCATCCAAAAATATAGCATTAGAATAATCTGTCTTATTACATATCTAAAACAAGATTAACACAAAGAAACTATTGAAAAAAACTACTATTGGAATGCAAAAGAAACCGTTTAGGTAAAATAGCGACGCAAATGTTCGTTGTTCCATGCTCTAGGGAGCGTTACACTGTCAACGGTAGCTAGCATGAAATTTCTTCTCCAAGCCTCCATTCGACGACGTACGAACCTTCCCATGTAGGGTTCATGTGAGATGGGATCGGAAAGACTCGCTTCAAGATAAGGTCGCCAAAATCAAATGTTCTTGGTCAGACTTTCATATTATAATATTGGGCGACTCGGGTCGATGCGCGACTGCTCTCTAATCAGCCTCCTCACGCTTCTCGGCAATAAAGTCCAATGACTCCAATAAGACATCTTGATTTGCTCCGGGATCGTAGTAAGTTACCCGATGGGAAGGAACTTCGAGTTCCACGGATATAACAGCTTCGGCTACATCTAGGCCAGGGCGAACGGGATATGACCTGTCATTGACTTATGAGTGGTCTTGTATGCCCAAAGTGCCGTATAAAGTTCGTCCACCCACTTGCGTCTAGCCTTTTCCAAGCCTTTTTTCAAGATGGAATTTATTATCTTGTTTACATCTTCAACCTGTCCATTCGCCCAAGGGTGAGCGACTGACGCAAACCTCTTCTCAATACAATACTTCAGACAAAATTCCTTGAACTCAGCACTATCAAATTGGATCCCGTTATCCGTCACAATGGTTCATGGGCGACCGAAATGGCATATAATGTTTTGCACAACAAAATTAATGACATTTTTGGTTGTGATTATAGTTAGCGGCTTTGCTTCGGTCCACTTGGTGAAGTAGTCGATCGCAACGATTGCATATCTTGCACGACCTTTGGAAATTGACAATGAACCGACAATATCAATTCCCCATGTCACGAACGGCCATGGACTGACCATTTGCGTGATTTCTATTGGCGACGCTCTTAGGACTTTCGCATATATCCGACATTTTTCACATCGTCTCACGTAATCTATGGCATCCCGATTCACGGTCGGCCAGAAGTATCCATAACGAAGTATCATTTTCGCCAGCATCCGCCCCCTAGTGTGATCGCCACATTCTCCTCCATGGACCTCTTCCAAAACCCGTTTTACCTCGTCATGAGCGATGCACCTAAGTAAAGGAACAGAGAATCCCATTCGATACATAATTCCATCTTGCATAACATACCGTGAGACCTTATGATTTCTACTTTTCGTTATTTTTCTCTGGCAAGGTTCCACGCAGCAAGTATTCTTTAAACGGAGACATCTGTGATTCCTTTTCAAGTTCTGTTTCCAGTAGATGATCAACTTCCATCGCATTTATACTTAGGGTATGTAGGGTTTCGACCGAAACTAAGCCCATCTGTTGTGCATCGCCAATGCTTGTGAAATTGGCCAGTGAGTCGGCTTCCCCGTTCTGCTCGCGCGGGATGTGTGAAATGTTCATAGTATTTTAGGTTCGCCAACAACTTCTGAACTCGGATAAGGTATGGGGCAAGCTATTGTCCCTTCGCCTGGTAGTCCTCTCTAACTTGGTACACCACCAGCTGTGAGTCACAATAGATTTCGATTGATTTCACCCCGAGCTCTTTTAGCAAGCTTGAGTCCGGCGATCAACGCCTCATATTCAACTTCATTGTTCGTAGCGGGGAAGTCAAGTTTCAAAGCATAGCATATCGATCGGTTCTCGGGGGTTGCAAGAATGACACCATCTCCGGAACAATGATCATTGGATGCCCCATCAGTATATAGTTTCCATCGTGTAGTGGGAACCTCACTACTTCCACTTGGCTCATCCTGAACGGTAAACTCCGCTATGAAATTCGCCAGTGCTTGTCCCTGGATAGCTCTTCGAGGGAGATAAGCGATGTCGAACTGGCTGAGCTCGATGTTCCATTTCAGTAGCCTTCTAGATGTCTCGGGCCGCTGCAGGACTTGTCGCAAAGGTTGGTCAGTGTAGATGTTGATCGAATGCGCCTGGAAGTACGGGCGAAGCTTGCGTGACGCTACCACCAAGCAGTACGCCAACTTCTCTGTCTTTGGGTAATTTCTTTCCGCCCCCATTAATCGCTTACTCACATAATACACAGTCTCTGGATTCGGTCCTCCTTACGAATCAAAGCGGCACTTATGGCGTGAGGCGATACAGCTAGATAAATATACAGCTCCTCATGGTCTACGGGCTTCGATAAAACATGGGACAAGCTCGAAACGCAGTCTTCCGTCCATTCGAAATTCCTCTTCCCTTTCCTTATCAAATCGAAGAAAGGAATGCACTTATTAGTTGCCCTGGAGATAAATCGACTTAAAGCAGCGACCTTCCCATTCAGGCTCTGTACTTGCTTAATAGTTCTGGGCGCTTGTATATCCCGAATGGCCTGAATCTTTTTTAGATTCACTTCAATTCCTCATGTGTGACAATGAAGCCCATAAACTTTCTTGATGCAACACCAAAGGAGCATTTCAATGGGTTGATTTTCATGCTACAAAATCTGAGGATGTCGAACATTTCCGCTAAGTCTCGAATGCGGTCGTTTGATTGCCGTGACTTCAAGAGCATATCATCCACATAAATTTCCATCGTCTTGCCGATTTGATCTTTAAACATTCGGTTAACCAAACGCTTGTAGGTTGCTCCCGCATTCTTCAACCCGAACGACATCACTACATAACAGTATAACCTAACATCTGTGGTAAAACTGGTGTGCTCCTGATTCAGGATGTGCATTGGGATTTGATTGTAGCCCGAGTATGCATCCATAAATGGTAGCAATTAATGTCCCATGGTCGAGTCAACCAGCTAATCGATTCTAGGCAAGGGAAAACTATCCTTGAGGCATGTCTCTTTCAAGTCCGCATAATCAACACATGTTCTCCATTTCCCATTCGCCTTCCTTATTAACACAGGGTTAGATATCCATTCAGGGTAGAGGACGTCGTGAATAAACCCATTGGCTTTGAGTTTATCCACCTCCTCCTTGAGAGCAACAGATCTCTCCGAGTCCATTCCTTGTTTTTTTGTTTTACAAGGACATGCTTTGGGTCGATATTCAGCGTGTGGCTTGCGATAATAGGTGAGATCCCACACATGTCAGAATGGGTCCAAGCGAATACATCGAGATTTGCTCGGAGAAAATCAGTTAGTTCCCTCATCATCGAAGGGCTGAGTTGTGACCTAATTTTTAATATTCATGACGGGTCGTCATGGCTGACGGTGATATCGATCGTCAGTTCAACCGGCGCTGCCTTAGCCTCTTTGGGCTCCTCCTCATTGTCTCTTGGATCTATATCCTTGTAGAACCGTCTGTGGTGCCCAAACCAAGGCTTAGGCGCTATTTGTCAATCCTCAGTAACTTGGATGCTGACAGACTTGTCCACACCCTTTCCCCTCTCTTTCCATTGGGCTTCTCTCAACTCAGCTATATAACAAGCACGATCAGTCGCTGATCGCCATGCACTACACCGACTCCATTGTCTGTGGGAAATTACAAGTCAAGTACCACGGAACAAGAGCCGCCCTAAACTCAGCCAAGGCCAGACGGCCTAGAAAAACATTGTATGGTGAATCAACATCCAAAATAATGAACGGTATGATCTTCAGCCTCCTACGTTCACCTTGACCCAATTCAATTGGTAACTCAACAGAACCCACTTGTTCAGTAGTTGCACCATTAAAACCATGTATACGGGCTTTAGATGGTTTCAAATCCTTAGCCTCCATTCTCATTTGATCATAAGCCTTCTTATATGTTCACAAAACTCCCTCAATCAATCAGTATTCTTCTCACCTGAGCAGGTCCAATTATGGTAGAGATAACCATCAGATCAATAGTAGGAGCCTCCACTCGATCAGCATCTCTACTCCTGAACACTATATCATCTGTCGTCATACGTTGTTGTTTTGCTGGAGTTCCATCCTCTGTGTTCGAATATCATTCAAAGTCTGCATGTCTCATTGAACTGGCATAACGCTCCATTTCCTGCCAACTCCTGTCTATAGGATGTGGTCCACCAACTATTGTGTTTACTATCAATCTTCCGTCGGTCTGAGCAAGCTGCTCAGGTCGGTGCGGAACTGGTCCTCGATTGGTTTTTGACATTCCTTGTCTACCGTCCTACGGATTCTTGACAAACTGCTGCAATTTTTTCTGACGAATCAACTTCTCAATGGCATCATTTGTTCCTTAAAAGTCATCATTAGGATTTTTTGTATATTGTTGACTTTCACGATGGTTGATCCCCAAATGAAATCCGTTGTTATGTCGAATTAGTATTGTAATGAACACAACTGTTTCAAGAAATTACTTCCTATTTTTCATATTTTAATATAAATGAATTTATTATTTTACGCTTAAAAGATTGTCAGTCTGGAAAGAAACGTTCTAACACATAAAATTTCTATATGGTTATCACGTTATATATAAAAACATTAAGTATTAAAAAATAATTTATTACGTTTTATTAAAATTTGAATAATTAATTTTTTTTTAGAAAAACCAAAATATACTAAATTTCAAATTAAGAGATTTATTTTTGTTATTTTGGTTATCTTTAAATAAACTTTTCAAAGCTTTTAGAAAATTGATTTCATTTTTTGCCTGTTAAAATATTAATGAAATTCTAAGGTAAATATGTGTTTGGTTTGCACTTAAAAGGGTTCAATGCAGATAGAAACATTATACTCATGGAATATCTTAATGTTTACATTTTGTTTTCGAGCTCACTACTTTGAATCTCATGGATGATTCAAATCTTGGACATATTTGGATTTGTGGTATGCATATATAAGGTAATATCCTCTTTTAAGTACTAGTTTCAGTGATAATGATGATGACAATAATAATAATAATTATAATAGAGACAATAACAAAAAATTTACATCCTTTTATCTAACAAAATCAATTTTCATGCTTTCCATCTAAGTAGTTATCTAGTTTTATATTTAAAACCAAAGAAGGAAAAAACCAAAAAAATGAATTTCAGAGGGATTCAACTTTCAATAAAAGATCCACGACATAGTTAGGGAATTACAAGGAACCTCTACTCCTTTTAAAATGACAAACCTTTTCATAATTTTGTAGTTAGCACTTGATTTCTAATTCTAAGAACAATGTTTCCGTTTAATTCTATAGTATGTATGCATATAACTAAGAATTTCCCATATACTCATTTCTTTATTCTCTCAAAATTACATTATTGATTTTTCATTGTTTTGATGTATTATATTGGGCCTTTTTTCTTGTACATACCATTTTTAAGTTATATAGACCATATTTGTAAACAATGATATCATTTTAAAGGATTCAACTCATTTGAAAGACATACATTAACATGAAACGTCTAATGTATTTATATCAACCATTGATTTAAAACTTTCAGTTTTGAAATAGTTAGTGGTTTTAAGATAATCTAAAATCCACATAATTAAATCATCATTTTTGAAATTGTTTAATCCTATACACCGTAATACGAAATAGTTGATAAAGAAACCTTATACATTGTCTTAATTAATTGTGAACGAAAACTTCATTTTTGAAATAATAAAATATTTGAATGTCTCAACCTATGTTGGGTCTTGGAATAATATAAAAGAATAGGCTCATTTTAATCTATGGCTCGACATTTTTGACGGATTGTTCACTTGTTATTTGACCATCCACATATCATATAACAATTTCTAAATCATTATATTATAAGGCAATTTCCCTTGGAAAAATAATTTTTCCAATAGATTATGCCTAAAATTGGTCTTTTCGTTGATACTAACACGTTTGCTTTACCACAGAGCTTTCCTCCTCAAATTAATATGAAAATCAAGTGATAAAATATTTTAAGAAACATACATCAAAATTGTAAATTTTATTGAAGTTATATTCTCAAAAAAGTTCTCTAGCATTCTAGTGCATATTCCAAAAAAAAAAAGCATAGATAAAGTTCATATATTCATGAAATAAATATCAATAACTATAAGATTTACATTTTAATTTGATTTAGGGTTCAATCTAAATAATAACATAAATCTTATACACCCATTAATTCTAGATAAGGACAAAAATCTTATCATCACAACGCATTATTTCATGGGGGGTGGGGTTATGGAGGAGGGGGTACATAAGCCTTATCAATCTTTTTTGGTTTCAACTGTTTCAAAAATATACTAAAAATCTAAAGTTCTTTTTTCAATAAAACGCCAATACTATTTGTAACTTCAATGTATTTTTCTTAGACTATTTTATCTCTTAATTTGTACATTAATTTTGAGGCGGAAAATCGATGCATATGAAATCCAATTCCAATTCAATTTTCGATGTATATTCTTTTTAACGGCGACTTCTACTTCAAATGGCCAAAAGTCGACAAATGATTTGTGTTCAGTTTACTATATTTCAAGGAGATCTAGTGGATCTCATCGAGTCTGATTGCTTTCTTTTTAGACCAATATCAAATATCATTTCCTTGATATTCTTTCCTAAAAATAAAATAAGATTATAAGTAAATTTTTCGTAATTAATATTATTGTGAGAAGAATTAAAGTTTTCAATCCTTGCTAGTTGTCTTTTCACTTTTTTATTGCTGATGAGATTGGATTAATTATGGAATTCATAGTTCTCATTTAATTATAGTATCTAGTTGAAATATATCAATACATTTAAAGTACATGATCTTATTGAATGATTGAAAAATTCATTATTTCCTGAGGTCCCTATTCTCAAAGACCATGTACAAAAAGTCCCTACTCGTAAACTCATGTAAATTAGATCCATATTTTGTTAATTTTTACCAAACTGTCCCTTCGTAGAAAATCGGCCGAGCATTGAAATCAGGGGCAAAAGTAGCATAAATTAGTCAAAATCTAAAAGTAGGGACCTAATTTTCATAACTTTTTCGGGAGGGACTTTTCTTCCATCGTATTTTAATTCTGGGGAGTTGGCAACCATTCCTGGTTATTTTGAATATATAATATATGTTCAAGCGAGATTTTTGTACTTTCCTTTTACAACAAGTTAAGCTTTTATTAATTTCACCTAGTGCATTAAATGATGTGACCTTCATTTTCATAGAATTAAATCCGACCATTCTATTGTAAAAATTGACAATCATCAAAACCAAAATAAATTGATTCATTATGTTACGTTTATATATATTAGAAGCGGGCAATCAAATTTCTTTCAGTTTGCTTTTAACCTTAACATTTTCTGTACAAGAAGAGCATTTCTTTATTTGCCTTTTCATTATCCGTTTAGTTTCCTAACTAGTAGCTATTATTACCTTTTTCAATGCATTATTTATTGTTCGAATAGGTACTACTAGTGGTTGACTAATAACAAAGTTGAATGTGTATAAGATATTGTGGGCCATATTAATCACCAAAACCTTTTTTTGTTTGGAAAATTATAATTTATGTTGAATGGAAAACTTGAATGAAAATAAATGGATACATTACTTAGTAGGTGCATGTTTATGTGCTTAGTGTTTACGATGACACAAATATTTTTTGGTTTGTAAGCTACACTACATATCTCATGGTTTGTTTTAAAAGTTGCATAAAAAATTTGGACTGAGACGGATCGGTAGGTAATGAAATCAGTAAGTCAACATGAACTGATGTAGTATAAGCTGGTAAGCACCGATTAAATATATTTTTGAATGGAAATATAGCTTATCACTTACCCATTAATAATTACTATTGCTATTTGCAGTGTCCACAATGTAACGGGCTATTTTGAAAGCATAACATTATTGACCATATGGAATAGGGACATGCTTTAATAAGATCGACTGAAAGGTCGTGTAATGTTCCATAACTCGATCCGGTAATTTTTCAAGTATCATTATCGTAGCTTTGCTCTAAATATATTTTAAGATGTTTCTAGTTCCTGAATGGTTTGAGTCTTCTATTTTAGTGAACTATTCAAGTAAGATATGATTTACTTCACGACATATTAATCTTAAGTAGTCCAGTTTTAGTTGGTTCTTATTTTCTGTGTATTTAGCCTGCTACTTGTTTTCAATGGAGAAATTATTAGAAAGTAGCATAACCATAGAGACCAAAAGTTTTTGATCTTTAATGTGTGAATTTAATATCATGATTTCAACATACTTTAGGATTGATTCATGAAACTCTAGATCTGAATAAATGACCCATATTGATTTGATGGAGAAGAAATTAGAGGAATATATCTATAAGCCTTTTATCTTTAGTTCATGCTTCAATTAGACTTACACCAAAATAGCACAACATATTTTATTTTATATATATGGCCCACATGTTGAAATTTTCCAACAATCTCCCCTGTTATTTATGTGTTTAACTTTATGAGCTTTGAAATTTGGTATTTAACTTAATGATTTTTCGAAACAATCTCGTCCATTAACTGTGCCGACAAAGGATCAAAGTGGTTTTCGTTACTTTTAGCGTAACTAGACTTATCAATGGTCACATATACCAATACAACCAAACGACGTAGATCAACCACAGATGCATAACATGAAAATTACATGAGATGTGATCGATACATGTCTATTTCCAACTGGTCCTACTTTAGTGAAATCAAAACGTTTGATATTTGAACAACCTAAAGTTACACCAACTTTAGTCAATATACTCATGAATGACCTTGAATGATAATTCTTTTGTAATCGGATTCACCGTAATGGAGTTTGACATAACATACCCTATAAACTATAATTTATTTTGCACTCTCCCCTTATTGAAAAATAATATGTTATTTATTGTTAAAATATTACTTTAGTGATCTTTTAATTCCTTTTCTAATATTCCATAACTTTATGATAAAATTTTGCAATTATTTTCCGTCGACCCATGACTGAAAATAAATGTTAGTTTCAAAATAAAGGAGGCTATAAGTATCTGTATGACAACTTTTCTTATATAGCTCCACTAACAAAATATAATTACCTGAAGTGGATCTTTTATACTCTTGACATCTAAAATATTCGGATTGTTATGCTTTATGATCTCTAACCAATCCGATTTTTTATCTATGAGCATATAATATTTTGTTCCTTAAAGATATATTCTAACCATTTTGGTTACCAACCGTTGATCCTAAGATATCTGCTAAATAATACACGCAACAAGTTCCAAAATAACTCCAAAGATTCTTTTAGTAAAACCAAAGAGAGATTTTTTTTTAAAAGAAGAAAATATCGTTCTTCTTTTGTGTGTAGTCCTTTCTATACCAGCCTTATACTTTTCTGCATTACCCACTTAGTCTTTTTTGATTTTGAATAGTTATTCATAACCAATGATCTTGTTACCCTAAGGTAAAGGGAAAGATCTCAAACTTTATTGTCCTTTATAGATTTATACTATACGTTCATATCTTAAATCTGCATTTCAAACTAAGATCTTCTATGGATCAATGTAAGCCAACATAAACATCTTCACCAATCCATTTTTTATCTTTGTAGATAAATACTACATAATCTTCTTCTCTAAGTGGATTTCCTCAATGACGTTGCACCTTGAGGTTGTTGAGTTTATTTTCTTGGAACATTAACCTTAGATTGAAGAAAATATTGTTTAACATTTTTTTATTATGGTTCCCGATTTACTTCTTATTAGTGAAAGAAAACAAACCTATAAATTATTCGAAGAAGTAACTGTAGTTGAATTAAAGATAATGATTCTCTTTAAAGACAATGATCCATACTTTTCATATGTAATAAATAAATAACTTTTCATAATTCAACATTCAAGTTCAATATCCAAAATTTAGTTCTTAGAATTTGAATTTTAAACAAACAAAACTCAAACAATTTTTCAAAAACCATTTAGCGTCTAACCCGTGTTCAGTGTACGGTTTACACGCTAGGAACCGTTCCTAAAACGTCGGGACCTCAGCCGTTGGATGAAAAAAAAATCTTTCCTCCGTGCCTTCCTTTCTCTCAGCATTTAAATGGACGCTCCACTGGAAGAAGTCCTTAGCCGTCATCCTTTGCACTCACTTGTCAAATCAAACGCACTCTTTCCTCTCGTCACAAATCTAAATAATAGCATTAGCAAACCCGTACCCTAGCAAATACGTTACTTCTCTCTCTCCACACCAACAGATGTGTATTCGTTATGCTTCTCTCTCATTTGAACTAAAGTCGAGTGATTGAAGGGCTTGTGCTGCGATTCGTCTGCTTCTAGATCAAGATTTTCGATCTTTTAGGTATGCTTCTTTCTGCTTTTACTTTTGGATTTTTTTGGTTGAATGCATGTTCTTTGTCTAGATCTAAGTATAATCATAAAGCCCATCTACTTAGACTTCAAATTTTTTTCAAGGCTCATCGAATTAGTCATTTTTGCTTGGAACATTTGGTAAATATTGGCCTTCTTAGAAATATTGTCTTGAATATGAATCCACCTGCGGATTTGATCTTTAGCTATCACATTTCTCACGCTTGGTTCGTTTATTTAGCCGCAAAGGATATTTTATTTTATTTTTTATTGCCGCTAACTTGTTGAAACTATGGATATTACCCAGATATTTGCAGATTGATTAATTAAGCTAGAA
The DNA here is from genome assembly GCA_030737815.1 of Allium fistulosum. Lineage (NCBI taxonomy): Eukaryota > Viridiplantae > Streptophyta > Magnoliopsida > Asparagales > Amaryllidaceae > Allium > Allium fistulosum. Next base: position 701,029,683 of record CM060904.1, read on the forward strand.
TTTGACTAATATGTTTATATTACCCATATATTTCCATGGACAATTGTGTAATTTTACTGATATGTTTATATTTATATGTATGTATGTATGCATGCTTCATTTCAAGAAATTTTGACGATTTCATTATGTAGTTCATGCAGTTCATTAACAATGTAGTGTCTTTTATTTACAACATTTGATTTGATTTCTCTATCGTAATTAAGTTCTTTGGATTATGTTGTTCTTTGATTGCTTTAGATGATTCTTTCCACTATTTATATTGCTTATGGTTCTTTTTCTACGTAGTTAGGGTTTTAACATCTAGCTAGTGATTTTAGGTTATATATTTTTTCTAAATGACCTTATGTTTACTCTTATAACAATTTTTTTCCATTTCTATGAAAATGACAAATAAATTTGTCAATTATTGACGGTCACTAATTTTATTTTTATGTTTTCATGACTCTATTTGTTGGCACTCATTCCTTATGCTATCTTTAAATCCAAAAAACATTTGAACTGCTAAAAAATTTGACTGCTCAAGGTTTGTTTTTCCTATAAAAGTGAAATCCGTTGTTTACTTGGGGTTGAAAATGTGCTAATTCTTTTAACGATAAAGAGAGTGTTGGTTTATTTTATCCGCAAATATAGATAGTGGATGTACATTCATATTGGTAATATAAACTTCCATAAAAATTATCAGCTTGATTTTTATAACATATGTTAACAAGTACCTCAAAAATATGTTAACATATGTTTGAAACATATGTTAACAAGTACCTCAAAAATATGTTACCTCTTTTAATTTGCTTGAAACATATGTAAGAAGCATGATTTTTACCTAATTGTAAAAGATACATATTGGAATACTATTTTTGGGTGATTTTATATTAACCTATTATTTATAATCGGAAGGTTCAGTGGACATTTAGGCCATATTCAATTAAAACCAAGTAAAAATGGTGGATAATAAATTCGTTAGTACCAAAAAAGGAATTTAAATTAAAAGACATGGTAATCTCGCATCTATTGTATATGAAATATATTGATTAATAAATTAGAATTACTCCATAATTACAATCAACTATGCTACATATGTAATTTATCTTTAAAGTGATTGTTGCATAGTAATGCATATATAATTACCATATTTCGACTATGCAACCAACTATAGTCTTATATTATTACAATCATATATAATTTATCTTTAAAGCTCATTTACATGGTTATATAATTAGCGTATATAATTACAATCAACTATGATGGACATATAATTACCATATTTGGAATGGTTATATGCGTATAAGAATATTGAAGCTGCTTTTGGGATAGAAAATTTAACACAACAAATCCCGACCATTGGATCTTTTTTACCTTCACATGGAAGGTGGAAATTGGAAAAAGATCTAATGATTAAGATTTTTTGTGTTATCAGTTTGTGTCAAAATAGATTTTCCTTATAAATATTTATTATTTATTATACATCTATCGCACAATTTTAATTTTCATAAAAATTCAAGTTTTCAAAAAAATCTTATTACCGTCTGAGATGTCGGAATTTGATATCCGTTATGATACCGAGATCTCGATCGATATATGAAAAATGATATTTTCACCAAAATTGTGTTTATGTTGCTAGAACTGCTCCTCGAGATATCGGTGGAGATGGTCGAGATTTGAAACAGTGATTCGAGCAACAATAGTTTTTTCTGTAGAGAAAATTGATTAGAGAAAAAAAACAAAACAAATTTTATCTGAAGAATTTTTAAAATTGGATATTAGATTTATTTAAATATAAATTTGAACTTTTGAAAATTTTATTAATTTTTCTAGTTTTTTTATAAATAATACTAGGAGAAATGTGTATAACATTAATACATTGTAACCATTGTTGCTTTTTTCCATATCAATATTTCTATTTTTGAAGTTTCTCCTTAGCCGATCATGCTTCTTATCCAAATTGTTTATTCCTTTAATTTAGACAAATTAAAACAATAATCTTCTTTTACATATATTTGTGTGATATTTCATGTTTTTAGTATTTACAATATTTTTGTTTCGTAGTATGATGTAAAATTGGAGCACATGAATTTCTATCCAAATTGTTTTACTCCTTTAATTTTGACAAATTAAAACAATAATCTTCTTTTACATATTTTAATACGATAGTTCATGTTTTTAGTATTTAAAATAAATTTGTTTCATAGTATGATGTAAAATTGAAGTACATGAATTTCTAGAAATATTAGATGACGAGCGATAATAGCAAAGATGAGGAAAAATGTTATAAAACCATTCATAGTATGTCATGCATCAATTAAAAACTAGAACTTAGATGAAGCCTAACATCACCCAAGTAGAACCTTTGACAACGTAGGCGATATAAACATAATTACATAAAGTCGTTTGAAACATCAAAGGTAACGGAAAATCCACTTATTTAAATGTGAATACATTACAACGTATTGATGAAAGGTATTACTTTCGGAAGCAATTAAGTACTTCATAATCATTCAAAAATAAAAAATGCTACATGAATGAAAAAGAATGAAACAGAGGACAGGTAATGAAGTACATATTTAAAATTTTCGTATATCTTCAAAAAAGATTATTTGGACCAGTACTTGCAAGTGAACCCTCAAACATATCCATATCTTGATACTTGATAATTGTAAGTACTAAAATAGCAAGGCCGGATTTGTGTTCATTATTGTTGCTAAAAAAAGAAAAACAAAAGATTACATAAATAATGAACAATTGATTTTATGCAACTCCATCAATCTACTGAAAGTGTGTAAAGTACAATAATTTGTCGTGATAATTCATATATAAATTATTTTAATCAATGGTACCATCTATTCCTGTAAAGTAGTATGAACAAAAATCACGCTAAACTGGTGCTTGTTTGAATTAAGCAGTTTTATATGAACAATGAATCTTATCTATCTTTGTTGAACTGATCTTGAATGCTAGTACTATTTTTTACAAATGGATCATTGAATGATCGAAAGTGCATGTTGATGCTCAAAGTCTTTCAAATTTGAAACTTCTATACTTAGGTGCATTACCAGATTATCATGTAATCAACGTAAGCTAATTTACGATATATCGTTATTTCATTTTGAATGAGAAAATGTTCTTTTGCAAATCTATATTAAATCAGTTTTCGAAAAATGAAAAAATGACCTTCAATCATTTTTTCTTCTAAAAGTACAATATTGAAGCATAAAATTATTTAGAAAACAACTAAAGTTTTATTGTGGTTTTTTTAAATAAAATAGAGATCGATATGAGTTTTGAAAGTTATTAAAATCTTTATACATTAAAAAAACATTTCAATAGTTTCATAATGTGAACGTGTGTTATACCAAACTTAAAATAAAACGAAAATGACATTTTTATCATTTCATATCGTTCACAAACATGATAAGAATGTTTTGTAAGTTACTTTGCAGTTTTGATACTAATGTTTTGTTTTCCATTTGATTTTCATTTCAAACAAGATAAAATTTGTATAATAGAACACTTAAATATTGAATATAATAAATTAATAATTATACGATAATATGAGATATAAGTTCACTTATAACATTTCGGTATTAATGGATGTACCCTCATTGTAATTATAGCTTCACTTGTGGTTGAATCAAAATTTGATTGGACTTGTTGACATAAAACAACAAATTTAATATACATTAAAATATTGGTATTGACTATACGTCTATAACAATAAAAAATAAAATATCATAAGTCAAAATAATAACAAGCATATGTAAGTTAAATGTAAGCAACAAACTCATCAAGATACTCTCTCAAAGATGGAATATGCCAACTAATTAACAAAAAAATGTCACCGAAACCATATGGGACAATCAGTATTAGGACTTATTAGGTCTTATTAGGTAGATAGTGCGTGCGTGTGTTTATATATATTTATATATAAAGTTATATCAAACTCGAACATAAGACAGTTGTATTAATGGCTCAAATCGGGTTGAATATCCTCACCTACATATCCAATTCATTTTTTTACAAAATAAGTATATAGACATATGCAGTATTAAGATATTTTGATATCTTAATATAATTATTCTACCAAAAACTTATATTCAATGAAATATTCTAGTATAATTACCACTTATTGATGCATACTTGCATAACGAGCCATTTAAAACTATATGTAATACTTTAACTTGATGACTATTCAATGAGTATAAAAGAATAAAGGGAACTTTCGTAAAAACATCCTCTCAAGTTTCAAAATATACGGTCCCTCCTCAAAAATATGTCTTAAAAAAATTCTTATTTCTATGTATTAGGCTATTTGCGGAAAACTTTGTAAATATTTACAGAGAAATTTGCAAGTATTTGAAATTTCTGGATTGCAAATATTTGCAGAGAACTTTGCAAATATTTGTATTTTCTAAAAAAGAATCAAAAAAATGTTTTGATCATAGAAACATGCGATTAACGTTTGGATTTAATTTTTTTATACCGAAATTAAAAATATGGATGTGCTTTAAACATGTTTTTGGGAAAGGTTTTTCATGTTTCAAATCTGAAAATTAGAGACGGAACCAAATTTCCACATGAATAAATACCGAATCATACAAGTCTATCGTGCTTTATCCATATTTTCCATGGGGACAATCTCTAATATATATTTTAATGCTCCACTACTCCTACAACACTATTTTTTAATCTTATTATACCAATTTTGGCACATAATACAACTGAATATGATAGATTTGCTACTTTTAATGCAATCGAATATGTAGAAAACATACATAGTATTCATGGGAAAGGATGTTGATCCGCTTGAGAACAATAGTTTCATATTATTTTATGCGTATCAGTTGTTTCTACAACATCAATGTTTTTAAATGAATGAAACCTTATGCACTGAGTTGTCATAGCTGACGACTGACGATTGGTTGTTAAATTATATTCGTCTTTAGTTTATAATAAGGTAATTTGTTAAAATTGTTTGTATAAATGTTTGTTCATGGGTAAATGTCATATGTCGACTAAAATAATTTATCAATATTCTATGTAAAGAGTGCGAAATTTTTTACTATACTATCTTCGTTGATACGTTCTTAAAACTTTTATTTCGAGAACTAAATGTTGAATGCATATTAAGTTAATTTACAAAGATGGTTAAAATTTATTTGTTTGGGGTTTATAATAAATTACTTCATTGCATCCATTCATATAAATGATGGCTCATCGATAATAATCGTATATTGATTACAATAATTCATCAATCATTTATGTGGCAATCAAAAATAAAATCTTACCATCTTTGTAGATATGTTTTTCTTAAACTATTAGTTAAAGAACTAAAAGTTGGATGCATGTCAAATCAAATTACATTTTCTTTGTAATACTCATCAAGTGTAGTAATAATAAAAAGAGTTTCACATGCAACCATTTTGACAGACATAACCGTAAAATTTATTCACTTTTATTAAACTAGCGTGTCTCCGAATTTCAGCTGTTATATTAGTATTTCTTCAGATGACATTCTTCCATGGTATCTATTTGTATAACCCTCATACTTCATTGAGTTATTTATATAATTTGTTTAGTAATTCCCAAGAAATTCATGTGTGCTAATTAAAACCATCTCTTAAATTGATTTAGAACCGACAAAAGTTGTGTTTTTGAATTTTCTCTTCCACTTGTGTATTTGAGATGAGATTTGTAAGTGTCAGATTGTAGGTTCTATCTTACATATGATTCTCTAGTGCTTAAATCAGTCACTTCCTATTACCCTAAATAGTCGATTAGTGTTTCCTTTTATATTTAGTAATTTTTTACATTGAACTCTGTACAGGTAGTCTTTTGGAGGAACATAACCTATCACATTGTCATGATTACTTTAATAAGTTCAAAATGGAGAGTACTTATGTTTGATATTGATGACGACGGCGATAATGATAACAATGACGATTTTGAAGATGACGACAATGATGAGATTCAATGTTCAACCCGAATAACCAAGTATTCCTCAACCCTTTACTAATTCATAGCAATTGTTGAAGTTATGTTTATTTGGTATATATTGTAGTTCTTTATGTAGGCCAATATTAAGAATAGTGCAATGGTTTTTTTCCTTTCCCTCCCCTTTTTTCGTATTTTTTGGGAAAAAGAATTAAGACATCAAAATGCCCAGCAAATCATTTTCTGTCCGCTGTGAGCCATAGATAGATTTTGTATATTGTAAGGTGTCATTTGAAAATTTCGATGCATCATATTTTAATATTATTATATTGCTGAAAATGACCAATATATTAGTTAAAACTCATTTAAGTCAAGTACGATAGCTATGGTACCATTTAAATATAGCATTAAACTTGCATTTTAGCCATTATGACAAACTACTTGGGTAGACTCGTTTCTACTTTGCTATGTTAATTTAAGAGAAATGAAAGGTGACACAGTAGGTTTAATTTCTATCTTGATGAGTTTAAGCGGCATTCAAATTTTCAACCTTAAAATTATCTTACAAGCATGTGCATATCTGTATGATTTTTGACTATTAGATGCGCAAAAAAGGTGCTTTGAAGATCGATAACCAACATACATGAAAATACAGAGTGAAAGATGTATGCATATTCAAACTGAATGCCATCTGACAATTTCTTTAAATTGGTATATTCGGTAGCGTTGGCAAATCACTCGTCGTTATCACTACACCAAAGCAGAGGATTTCCAACGAGTACAACTGTTGCCAAGAATTTCAGTAACACTTATATGTGTCGCTATAGGGGCATGTGCATTTATTTGCAACGCTTATAAGCGTTGATTTTTTTTCACCAATGCTTATAAGCGTTGGGAAAATAGATCTTTCAATGCTTATAAGCGTTGAGAAAATAGATCTTTCAATGCTTATAAGCGTTGGGGAAAAAAATACATTTCAACGCTTATAAGCGTTACAAATAAATACAAATAAATAAACACTTATCAGTCACGTGAATGTTAAAAGATATAATATATCATAAACAATGGTTTCCATATATCATAATTTCTTGCAGTACTAAAATTAAAATACTTAAAGCAAATGAAGTATAATATATCATAAACAATGGTTTCCATATATCATAATTTCTTGCAGTACTAAAATTAAAATACTTAAAGCAAATGAAGTATAATATATCATAAACAATAGTTTCCATATCAAACATAATTCATTATACATATTCAATGCAAAGTTTAAAATGCTCCGAAAATGGAGTATAATATATCATAAACAATTATTTACATATCTCAAATACCATTGTCATATATTCAGATATTACAACATAAGCTACAAAAAAATTAATTTCGAAATACACATAAAGTTTAACTTATGGTTAACCTAATCACTCTAATGGTTTTGCACATTCTTCAACGTGTCCCTCTACAAGTGCATGCATTTAATATAAACACTCAATAAAAACTTACAACTTCAAAATCAAAAGGTTGAAAATCGAGTTACAACTCAGGTTCTATTATATATTTTTTGTATTCACGAATTCACATACTTAGTTTGCAAATTACATGTGAACCGAGTTTGCAAACTCAACTAGCATTTGCATATTAAGTTTGCAAACCCAGATGAAACTATATGAATACCCATAAAATCATTAAATTGTGGCCTATAATATTATATAAATTTATCTAAAATAATTTACAGTCAAGAAAAACTGTTATCTCAAAATTAATAAATATTAAATGCAATTTACATTAAAAACTGAATGCATATCTGACATTAGGTAAGAAAAAAAAGAAACTGACAACAAGAACTTGTACCAAGTGGTTTAATAAATTACATACATAGATTTATATTTTATCATAATGGTTTAGTAACGCACAACACCAACAACAACAACTAAGCCATTATTTCCAAACAAGTTGGGGTCGACTAGAGATGAAACCCAAAACTAAATGAAAAAATCAATTTAAAAGTTATAATAATAACAATAACAGTAACAATAATAAAATAAAGTCAAATAAGTAAATTAATAATAATAACCAAGTAAAATAAAATAAAATAAAAATATATATGTATATATATAAGTGGAATGATAATAATAATACTAATAGCGATAATGATACTAATAGTAATATTGGTTAAAGATCAAACCTACATCTTAGGCTCAAGTTTCCTAGTCCTATAATCTAAAACTTATAAAACTCAACGCTCATGGTTCTGGTACGTGAATCGCTAACTTCCACTCGCTCCGATCCGTCACCAGCTCTTCAGATACACCCCAATCCTTCAAATCCTTTTTTACTACTTCCTCCCATGTCGACCTTGCTTGACCTCTACCTCACTTTGAGCATTCAACGCGGCCTATAATTCCAACATGCACAGATGCCTCGGGCGGCCTTCGTTGAAAATGTTCAAATCATCTTAAGCGATGTTGAATTTGCTTCTTCTTAATTGGTGCTACTCCAAGTTTATCACGTATATCATGGATTGAGGATCCGGCCGGAACCACGAGATTTCGACCACCCCGTATCGGTTCCGGCCATCACCAGGACGGGATTAGGGCAAAATCCCGTCCCGTTCAAACTGCAATAAAAAAAAGCAATTTGCGAAATTGGTAAAAGAGCAACAATCGACACCAAATTGCAGTAAAATCCAAATGCGAAAAAGCAAAACAAACACCCGTGCTTGCACAGTTAAAGCAGAAATTTTTTGCTTATAAATAAACGATCGCGAATGTAAATTACCACAATTAGTGCTTCAGCAGTCCTCCCAATTCGAACAAGAAGAATCGCGTGTTCACCCAAATTCGAGAAAGCTTCGACGTCGCGGCGTTGTTCTTCGAGTTGGCAGGAGGAGAACCAAGCTTCGATTCGCCATTTTTGATTTCCATCTTTAGAGTTCAGCCCTAGCTTTCGAAGGAAGGTGAATTCTTTTGCCCATTTTTGTTTTCTGCCCTAGCTTTCGTCGATTTTTTTTGAGTGCGTCTGTGTTTGGTCGTGAAGTGGGAGGAGAGGAAAAAATACGTGAATGTAAATAAACGGCCTTTGTTTTTTGTTTGGGCCTTGTTTTTTTAGCCTTGGCCTTGACATAGGCATTGTTTTTATTTTTTTAAGCTTGGCCTTTTCCTAGTATATGTTGAACATGGACATTGTTTGATATTGCATATGCAAACGGCCTTGAATATGTTGAACCGACTTAAATAAGTCGACTGACTTGAATATATATTGTACTGACTTGAATCGTTTATCGATACGTTTTCATTAAAAATGCAAAAATCCAATATTCAAGGACCGAAACCGAAACAAGCGAAATTTTCGAAATTGACCGAAACCAACAAAATTTCATATGACCGAAACCGAGACCGAAACCGAGACCGAAACCGAGTTCTCGAACCTTGATGTATATCATCATTTCTAATTCGGTCTCTTCTTGTATGACCGCAGCTCCACCGCAGCATACACATCTTTGCTACGTTTATCTTTTGAGCGTGTTGGCTTTTAGTAGATCAACATTCTGCACCATACAACGTCACAGGCCTGATTGCCGTTTTGTAGAACTTTCTTTTAAGCTTTTGTGGGACCTTCCTGTCACAGAGAATCCCAGACGCTTTTCGCCATTTCACCCCTCTCGCTCGTATTTTAAAACTAACATCTTCATCAATCTCACCATTATACTGCAACATTGATCATAGCTTTCGAAATGATTCGTTCTTGGGAATTATTTATCCGGTTAGAGTGACATCTCCATCCTTCGATCTGACACCGCTGAGCCCGCACTTCATATACTCTGTTTTAGTTCTGCTAAGCCTAAATCCCTTTGATTCTAAAGTCTGTCTCCACAGCTCTAGTTGTCTATCAACCCCAATCTTACTTTCATCAATTAGCACAACATCATCAGCAAATAGCATACATCAAGGAATCTCACCTTGTGTAGCCTTCGTAACCTCATTCATCACTAGAGCAAAAATGTAGGGACTCAAAGCTGACCCTTGATGTAATCCTATGTTAATGGGAAAATCACTGGTTTCACCATCGCATGCTCTGACACTAGTCACAACATCATCGTACATATCCTTGATAAATGTAATGTACTTTGTTGGGACTCTCTTCTTTTCCAGGGCCCACCACATCACCTTACGCGGTACCTTGTCATAAGCTTTCCCCAAAGCGATAAATACCATGTGTAGATCCTTCTTTTGCTCCTTAAACCTTTCTATAAGTTGTCTTATCAAGAAAATCGTCTTTGTGGTCGACCTCCCAGGCATAAAGCCAAATTGGTTTTTTGAAACACTTGTCATTCTTCTTAATCTATGCTCAATGACTCGCTCCCAAAGCTTCATTGTATGACTCATAGGCTTAATTCCTCTGTAGTTTGTGCAACTTTGAATATCTCTTTTATTCTTAAAAATTGAAACTAGTATGTTTTTCCTCCACCCATCAATGAACCAAAAAAGTATAGTTATTAATATTGTCTTTATAATCCCTATTCAAGTGTAATTGTATTTGATTAAAAGTATAGTAACTGAAACGCATAAACTAGAAAGGAACTGCAAACTCGAAGGCATTGCATTCAAGTGTAGTTGTATTTTCGACATGGATGCAATCATGATTAAAAGTAAGACATATATAATAAGCTTACTATTTGATTGTCTATGTTTCTAAGGATAGTCGTCAATATGGATAGTAATAAGGAGTAAAATGTGTGTACATAAATACTCAAATATAACAGAATGTCACAAAGGATGTTTGATGCTCCTATTACGCACCTGAGCCAGCATTGAACAACTGCAATAGTAATAAGCTGAATTCAATTAAGAAGCAGGATATCTCATTGACATCATCACTGTTATACGAAGAAATATTCGAGCATTTGTTGAATTTTATAGTATAAAAGTACTTGAAAATTGAATATGAATAGATTTAGAGGATGAGAGGCAAAATAAATGTTGGAAACAATAGGAATTAATCAGCTTTAATTAAATATATGTTGCATGTACGACCATTAAAGGCCACGTTGTTCTAATTATTTTATGTTACAATATCATGTTAATATATTTGTATATTGCATCGTATTAATTATGTGGCATTTATGTAACAATCAGATAATCATTTGATATTCCAAAGTAATAATATTTTTTTTTAATTAATACAAAAACAATATTATGACTGGTATATAATGATATTTGAAAAGTAATAGTTTGATATTGAAATTTTCACTGTGGGATTGCCTTTTGAATTAACTAAGAAACAGAAACCTACCTTTTCAAGCAAATCCCGCACATTGGAAGAGACTGTGCCCACCTCAATCTTCTTGGACATTTTCAGCTCCATCATCTTACACTGAAAATCCATCATCCGATCCAATTGATCCACCACTATACTACTGGCCGTAACACACGTGACGCTTCTATTAATGCATTCTCACCATATTCAGTATCTGGGTTCTGTTTTGCTTCATTAAAAATCGAATCTGACAACATAGACTGTTTGTATCTTTTGTTTTCTTCAACGGTTGTTGTTTCTCCAACACAGCAAATTTTTCATGCAAATCATTAGAACTTTTAAAAGCTCAATGGGCTTTAACTACAATCTCATAAGTTTCAGTTGTATCCATCTCGTTGACGACTGCAATAATAATAAAGCTGAATTCAGTTAAGAAGTGGGATGTATCTAAATATGCAGTCAAGCTATTGCTACTTAAACTAAGCTTAGAGTCAAAACATTAGATGATGTATCCTTTTACCATAACAGCAATAACATGTTAATTTTTGTGAGAAAGCTTTATTATATGGCTCTCTATATCATAAGTTGCGATTAAATTGAGTTTTCCTATGTAATTAACTTTAGTGTTCTTATCTCTTTAGATAAATAAATATGTTACTTTTAATCATATTGATAAACTTATGAGTTCTCTAATATTTATAATTTGCGCACTTAATCGTTTGCGGATCGGATCATATGTGCACTTAATTGTTTGTGGTTCGAAACTCCAAAGAACATGTTGTTTGATAAGGCATTATTTAAAAGAAATGATTTAATGGTAACTCAGCACTTTTCTGATTGTACAACAAAGATATACCTTATTGCTGTAAGTTTTTTATATGTTCAGGATTATAGGTACAACTGTAGCATATAAATAATGGATATTTACTGAGATCTTTATCAAAAACTATTTTCGATAGAAATATTTAAGCAACATTTGTGTATTTACAACTAAAACTATAAATATATTGCATATAAAATGTAATAATTCATATTCATTAGTTTGACCTTTATTACAATGCCAGTTTATCATGGAGACAAAAAAGGTTCTTCAAATTACTAGGATCTTTATATCAAATGATCTTTACATGTAATTTCACAAGTCTATATCAAAATACCACAATCCCGTAGTAATTTCGTTGACATACTATTTGTATTTAAGAATAGAGTGTACATAGCACAAGTATATACACATGTAAATCTGTTGTATTATTATAAGGTTGAAGCTTATAGTTTAATTACTAAGCACTTTACGGTTATGCTGCTTACCTCATTAATTATTAATGCTAAGGCAAAACCACCATGGAGTCTGGATTCCTATGGTCATCGAGATAGATTTTCAGTTCCAAGATGTAGGTTATTATTTTTTGATTCAACTATGAAATTTACAGTAGAATTATTTTCACTGAGTTGCTCTAGCATATGCAACGATGATCATATAAAAACATGGGTGATGTACTACATGATTATATATAGTCTCATGTAAATTTATCCCTTGTTCAAAACAAGCTTTATACTATGAAATATATAAATGACAATTCAAGAGTTTAAACATGGGCAAACATTTGCAGACAACAGTCATAAGGTGTAAATACAAACAGGAAAGTCATCAATTTTCTTTATTGCCTCACCGTATGCAATCTGACAGCACTAGTTAAACATGCACAGTTAAAATTCTTATTGCCTCACCGTATGCAATTTTCTTTATGACTACAGGAAAGTCAGCTTGTACCTCTACAGCAGGAACATTCAAGAACCGCTCTGTGATTCAAGTAAATACAAACAGGAAAGTCATCTTTCTTTATTGCCTCACCGTATGCAATCTGACTGCACTAGTTAAACATGCACAGTTAAAATTCTTATTGCCTCACCGTATGCAATTTTCTTTATGACTACAGGAAAGTCAACTTGCACCTCTACAACAGGAACATTCAAGATCTGCTTTGCGATTCAAGTAATTTATTTTTGCATTTTTGTACTGTTTTTATATTAATTGTAACTTATGGTTTGGATATGTAACAATAGAAGCTTTAAAAGCAGGGCTGGTTCTGATCTTTAGGTTCTTGAGGCGAGAAACTAGTTTGTTGCGCTTATATAACAAAATAACAATTCAACAGAAACGCATACATAACAAAACACACTCATAGTATATAACGAGCCGATAGTTCATTTATGAATTGTATCAATTGTAAAATGATATTTGCAAATTAATTTGTTTCTCACTTGATAAATAAGTTGATGAATTTTTGATAAGGGAGGACTGCGTTGATTTTGTGCTGCATCTAAACCGAGAATTTTATTCCCCTTGTTAAAAAATATATATGAGAACAATGTCCTTTTGAAGCATAATCCTTACCTCTGTTGATTGTCCTATAGTGCATAATAATATATCATATAAAATTTTAAACTATTGTCCTACAATAATACTGATTTTGCGTCAATCTATTAAATTAATTTGTAATGCTTTTTAGGTGTATTTAAATGCATAACAAGTGATCCTAAGCATGTTTAAGGGTGTATGTATTCCTTGAGCAATCTTATTCAGTTTCAACTTAATTCTGTAAGAATTTAACTAGACCAGAAAACAATATTGATTTCCAATTAAAAGAATTGTACAGGCATACTTCAAAACAATTCATGACTCAATTTAAACATTTACAGATCTATTAGATTCCAAGTCAACCGAAACACCAATGAAAAAACAATTAAAAGTCACTTGGAGAGGTGACGCGTCGCTCGTTGAGCCGTCCATATCCGGTGATGTCGCCTGGAGAGATGACGCATCACGTGTTAATCCATCACTTGATATTGTCTTGAGGACCGCCGAGAGAAGCTTCCGCCGATGTCCCTGGAGCATTGTCGCTGCCGCCGATGTCGCTGCCGCCGATTACGCCGATGTCGCTGGAGGCTTGGGCATAAAAAGGACCGCCGATGTCGCTGCCGTCGACGTCACCTAGAGAAGAAACCCCAATTTTGGAATTAACAAATATGCGGCCGAAATGGGGGATTGGAATGGATAAGCGTAAGAAAAATAAGAATATAAAAAATTACAAGTAAGGGTAACTTTTTGTGAATTATTTACTAGTTTACCAAGTGATGTAACCCATCTGTTTTGTAAGCAAACGCTTATAAGTGTTGCCAAAAAAGCTAGGTATTGAAACCGCTTAAAGAATAAATATACTATTTTTGCTAACGGTTTTTGAGTATGCCAACACTTTCCATCTGTGGGTAACTAATAACACCAAAAAAGTGTTAAGAATTGGAAAAAATATATGTTGGGAAATCACCGTTTTGGTGTAGTGTATGTCTTAAAACATCAACCAAGTTAGGGGTACATATTCCTCGTGCCCCCATTACAGAGAGGCATGGTTAGTAAGATTTATTTCAAAATATAGCTCTTGTTTTTCTATAATTTTTTCTTCTTTACCATGAAAAAAATCTATACTATAATATTATTAGTGGGTTGCATTTCAAAAGCACCCAAACTATCTTCAATTTTTGTAAACTCAACCGTCACACGTATTTTATTTAGTGGATCTGCTGTACAACATTATAGAGATGGCTGAAGACATTAAACAAGGATGCGTGGATTCGGAAACAGGATGCACCAATTTGATGAGTTTTGTAAAAAGTTTTCTTGAAAATAATAATTTGTCATGGCTAGAAGAGCAGCATAATTCTGGACTATCTCAACCCCTCATGATACAATTGGACCTATAAATTTTCAATCCTCTACTCAAAACGAGTCTGGAGTACTTCAAAATTTGGTAAATGAGTTTGTAGGACGTCCTAGAAAGAAGCCCAAGAGAAGCACATCACTCCAGCAGCAATGACTAAGAGTTCAGTAATTCTGTTGATCGTATGTCTGGAGCTGCTCCTACCAAGGTGAGTGTTTTTTATCGTTGCTTTTACATTTTTAATTTGTTTGTCAGTTTATAAATTATGATAGGTTATGACAATAATAATCTAGTCAGTCAATAAAATATTGTGAGTTTTATATTATTTGTTGGCCTCTTTGAAATTTTCAATAAAAATAAAACGGACAAAGTTTATATCCCCGTTGGTGCATAATTGCTTAATTTAGTTACTTTATCTGAAGTAAATAATGTTAAAAAGTTACATGGAGATTTCTGTCAAATAGCACATACATCAATTTAATCGGCTGTATGGGCTTTTTTTTTTGTTTTTGTTTTTGGAAAACAGCTCGTGATTGCGGAAAACTTCGCTCATGGTAGAATCCAATTTCCTAATGTCAACAGCAAGATGTTGGGTAAAGTAATCCGATATTACAAAAAGCACCGCATCTTTTTCTGAGGCTAATGAAGATGCTGGGTCATCAGATGGATGCACTCAAGAGCTGGGATGCTGATTTTGGTAAACTCACTGTGCTTGCTCTTTTGTGCTTTTGCTGCTATGGTAAAAGGATTCATTATCTCATGTTTTGACCTGAGCTTAGTTAAGTAGCAATAGTTTGACTACATATTTAGATATATCCCACTTCTTAACTGAATTAAGCTTGTTATTATTGCAGTTGTCAGTCAGATTCAATTGTTAACGAAACAAAGCAAAACCCAGATACTGAAAATGATGAGAATGCATTAATAGAAGCGGCATTGCCGTTTGTAATGTTCACCAGGTCTTTTGCTGAAAGCAGATGATACTTCTGTTGCTGCCAGTCATACAGTGGCGGATCAATTGGATCAGATGATGCGACTTCCGTTAATGCACCGTCGAGCAAGATATTGGAGCCGAAAATGTCCAAGAAGATTCAGGTGACCACATTCCCTTCCAATGTGCGGGATTTTGCTTAAAAAGGTATGTTCATGTTTCTAAGTTGATTGAGAAGGCAATCCCACAGTGAAAATTTCGATGTCAAACTATTACTGTTGGTATACAATTATATGCAAGTCAAAATATTGTCTTTGTATTAAGTAAAAAAACATTATATGGAAGGCTAGTCTTCAGACCGTCTTTATATTAGGCAAAAAATATAACATGAAAGGTCAGTCTTCCTATTGTCAGTACTTTAGAATATCAAATGGTTATCCGATTTGGTACGGAGGCTAGGCCTAGTGATGAGGTAAGTGTAAATTCAGCATAATTAATAAGGTGCTGGATAATATGAGAAGTTGAGTTATGGCTTTGAGAAAGAAAAAATATATGAAAAGGTGGATGTGGATGGAGTGAAATATTTGACTCTGTGAGAGGTGTTTAGGTGGATGTAAATAGTATCATCCAATAAAAATGCTATTGATTCACTTAATCCAACCCCACTCAAAAGACACGTGCAGTGTACATTTCAGCTAAAATTAAATATTAATTAGATAAATTGCGGAAAACGTGAGATTGAAGCTATAGTGTTTATTTTTAACGAACTTAAAAACAATAGAAAATAAGTGACGTTCTAAACGATAGTGTAATATGTAAAGTGCACATACATGGTAACTGAAAGTACATACCAAAAATGAAGCATGCCTCCATAAATACTTTGATACTAGTCAAAACCACGATAGAAATACTCGGACTAGCTTATCATGTCAGCCTTTTCTTAATATTCAAAAGAGTGTCTACCTTTATCATACCGATAAATATCTTTTGTAAATACTACATTATTTACGGTGTACCACATGAGCGGAACCACAAAAATAAATTGGAAACAAAAAATTAGAAAGGAAAAAACATAAAGAATTTTGCATAAAAACATTGATAAAAAATTCTTAAAAAATAACGCAATGACCGTCACCAGAAATTTAGGCTTAATCCATCATCAGTCTACTGATTTCTATTAGCATATCATTTTTACACAATTAATCAATTGAACTTCTTGTACTCTTGCCTCTTGTAAGTATGCAGTTATCAATTTAACTGCATCATGCAAGCGAAAGTAACATGAATATTTTAGGTAGAAGGAGATCACTTATTACAAAACGGTAATTGAGGTTCGAAATTCCATTTTGATAGAATTTATGGTTTCTATCCATGGTAAAAATGGACATTCAGTTCCATTTCGAATATTTCATAAAATTCCGCTTTTACGTCAGTTCGCGAATTCCTGTACTATTTTCGATAAAAATAGGTTAATGAACATCCAATAATAGGACAAATTAATATACATTCTTCATGTTACATACAGGATACATGTTGCAAAGAAAACTAAAGTACGTATCAAATATTATATCAAATATCTACCCTTATATCAGTGAGAACCTGACCCATGAATATTGTTTGTTTCACAGTCTGATAGCACCCCATATCAAATAGAAACATTATTTTATTTTAAATTATCTACCATTAACACATCGGCTCATATAATAAAAACCCAGTCCATTTATACTATATAGGGTTTATTGTTTAAAATTGCAGCCCCTAATACTTTCAAGCTGCCAAAAGAAAAACTATTACCAAGATAATGCATAATCAACAATCAACTCTTATATGCATTAATTGTTGATAGTGCATTATCTTGATACTAAAAATTAGGATTAGGGCTAGTGGGCTAGAATGAAAGGGAAAGTTTTCATTGAATATGTGAAAACTGACAATGAAAATTAGCCAATTTCAAATGGAGGTGAATAATTTAGAATTTCACACGATTATAGCTTTATTTTGTTTGCTCGATTTTTGTTTTTGATTTTATTTCTGCCCAGCCTTTTTTTTATGTTTTAGTTGTCATTTTTAGCCATGAGGTTTTGTTTGCATTGGCATGGCTGGAATCAGATTCTTTGCCAGATTTTATCTAGATACTGGCCAGAGTTCTGGCTTTCTATTTTCGAAAAAGGTGAAGAATCAGTAAGAATATATTTGAAAAAGAGGTAAAAAGCGAGAAAATCTTAAAACACATAGTATTTCAATTATTTCGGAAATTTGTCCTCCAAAATGAAAATCTGTAAACATATCTGGTTTGGAAATTGATTAACAGGTTTTCTCGTTTTCAATTATTATTTTTCTGGATGATTTCATTTAAATTCATAGTATATTAAAATAAATGTTTCCTTTAGTGGATCCACTTTAAACAAAACAAAAAAATCAACTGCACGTGCAAAATATTTGTGGCAAGCTCAGAATCATCTGATGCAATTTATCAATTCCTATTGTTTCCAGGACTTGTTTTACCTCTCATCTTCTAAACTTATTTCCATTCAACTTTGAAGTACTTATATTGTAAAATTCTATAAAGACACAAATATTTTTTCAATTACACACGTAAACAGTGATGATGTCAATGATATATCCCACTTCTTAATTGAATTCACCTTATTATTATTGCAGTACAACATTTCAAATTCTAGTGCAAACTGGCTCCTTCGAAGGTGCAGATAACTATTGCTCTAAGAAAAGATTTGTGTTTCCTGTCTTTAAGTTTGGGAGCTGGAATCCATAAAGCTCAGAGCTGGAATCCATGGAGCTTGGGATGTTTCCTGCAAACTAATATTTGAGACAAATTGTCATTTTAATAAGAATTTCATAATCTACAAGTTTCTTTCTGTTATAGGTATACTTAATCAATCATCGGTAATCCCAATAATGTCTGACAATCACGTGGGTTCTTTTCCTCCTCTCTCTTCTTCTCTGAAATCAAATCATTTCTTTAACTCAAATCAAAGATTTTCTCAAGCCTTTCATTTCAACCGTCTCAACATCAAATACTTTAAAGACAAATGGATTATCCTACGCTCAAGTTGTTGTTTCAAATCAACCAAGGCATATCTCCCCTCCTAAAATTCGAAGGGTTTTTTCGGTCCCCAGGAGAATTGCTCAAATTAAAGAAAGGAAACTTTGTTTCAGGTGCGGAATGGCAAACCACATCGCTAAAGACCGTCGCAACAGTGTTTTGTGTTTCTTTTGTAACGAGTTTGGTCATAGATCCATTCAGTGCCCTCGTCGCCCTGTTAATCGAGGATTGAAGGGGAAGGAACCAACTTTCTTGGTTGGCAGATCTGGTGATAATGTTCGTACCTCTGATAATGACTTGCATGTAAGCGCTGTTGATTCTTGTAAATCTCTTTCGGTTGTTCTTGATAATTCAGACTTCTTGGGAAGGGCTTACAAAAGAAGCAGAAGATGTATGATTATTACTTTAGTTAGAGGCGAATTCACGATCAAGGAAATTACTGATTTACTTTCACAAAATTTTGGTAACCATAATTGGGAGATTAAGAAATTCTTTAATGAATTTAAAGTTTTATTCCCTTCATTCGATCTTGCTTTAGAAGCTGCTATGCGAAGGCAGATCCATTTTCGGGGAAAATCTATCAGTCTTAGATTGTGGAATCTGAATGAAGGAAAAATCGACAGAAATATAAATTCTAAAGAATGGATTAGGCTTACTAATCTACCGGAACTATGTTGGGATTTTGAAGTTTTCGAAGAAGTGTTATCGGGTATTGGTATTCTACTTCAAATGGATTTGGATGATGGGAAAAAATTTGATCATTCCTTTCTTGATGTTGAAATAGAGAAGGATGTCTCCACTCCTATTCCGAAGACGATTGACATTATTGTTGGAAATGCAAGCTATTCTGTAGCAGTGAAGCCTACGTCGAGGATGAATGATATGAAGGTTAAGGAATGGAATAATATGAAGTTTAGTTCAAATTCTGGCAAGGTTTGGAGAAAGAAAGAAATTGCAATTAATACTGATGATAATTTGATAGATCTTGATATTACTAATGAAGGTGTGGTGGTCACTCATGTTAATGAGGTCAGTGGTGAGAAGAGTTCCCATAGTAAAAAATCATCATGCAATGAGATCCACACTGAAAATATTTTTAATGTTCTTGATCAAGTTGTAGTGGAAGATGTTGAGACTGATTCTGATGATGTTAACGCTACTATATTCAGGGCTGATAATCAGGAGAAGGTTGATGAATTCATTAGAAATTCTGAGCTTGTGTTAGCAGGGGGTCTGACTACTATTGAAGATGATGTTATTTGTGATCCTAAGGAAGATGATGTTATTTGTGATTCTGAAGATAGTGTTCAAATCATCACCACTGAAGCTACTTCTGATAGCAGCATCCAGATTGTGGAAGTTACCAAAGATCCTATACCTATTATCGAAGTCAGTGATAATTCTTTATCGGGAGATGATGATATGTGCAATATCAGGAGGAGTGCAAGGCTGATTGGAAGGAAAGATGACACCCTGAGTAGAGCTGGAAAGAGGGCTGAAATCAAATCTCTGGAATGCATTGCTTCAACTAGTAAGTCTGCTCATCCTTTTTATGGTAGTATACATATTCCTGCTGTTCTAAACTCTTTTAATTTCCAAGCAGCTTTGTGAAACTGCTAAGAAAATGGGTTTAATTTTTAAAAATGGTGAAACTGATATTGATAACATTAAAGCCTTAGAAATATTAAGGGCATGCAATAGTGATAAATGAAGGTCTTGTCTTGGAATGTCAGGGGACTGGGCACCCCTAAAAAATGCGCCAGAGTGAAGAATTTAATTTGTTCTTTATATGTTGACATTGTTCTTCTTCAAGAGACAAAAATTGCTAAGTCTGATGATTTTCTATTTGGATCCATTGGGGGAAATATGTTGGATGAATGGAGAGATGTTAATTCTGTGGGGAGTAGTGGTGGGCTTTTTATTGGCTGGAAAGGTGATAAATGGAGTTTGGTAGAGGAGTGTAGCAATGATAATATAGTTCATATTATTCTCGAAGCTATTAGTGATAAGAGCAGGATTAATATCACTAATGTTTATATTCCTTGTAATAAAAAAGATAAAAAGGACTTCTGGGAGAATTGTATTAGTTGTATTAGTGATATTAAGGGTCCATGGGTGGTTGGGGGAGACTTTAATATTACTAGATTTTTTGGTGAAAGAAGTGGGAAGGAAGGAAATGTTAATGACATGATGATTTTTGATGAATTTGTTAATGAATGTGGACTAATTGATTTGCCATTAAGTAATAGGAAATTTACTTGGAGCAATGGTAGGGAGATACCAGTTATGGCTAGGTTGGATAGATTCTTAATTAATAATGAATGGGATGAAAAATTCCCTCTTACTTCACAATCTGGACATGCTAGAGTTATATCAGATCATTGTCCAATTATTCTGGATACGGGGGATGATGTTAAAATTAAAAGATCTTTTAGATTTGAGAAGATGTGGTGTTTGGAGAGTGGTTTTGATGATTTAATTGAGGAAAAGTGGAGAAGCTTTAAGTGTGAAAATAGTGCTGCTAAAAATATTATTTCTAAATTGAGAAATTTGCGAAGTTTTCTGAAAAACTGGGAAAGAAACTGTTTTGGAAGTATCAAGGAGAAGAAAAGACTGCTTTGTGAAGATATTTTAAGCCTTAATAATAAGGAAGAATTGGGTGTTCTCACTGCTGAGGAAATGGATAGTCTTAATAAGAAGGAAGAAGATTTAATGCTTGTGATGGATAAAGAGGAAACTATGTGGAGACAAAGATCTAGAGTGAATTGGTTAAATAATGGAGACTCAAATACTGCTTATTTTCATAAAATTGCTAATGGTAGAAGGAGGAAAAATTTGATTAATCATTTAGTTATTGATGGAAAGGAGATATATGAGCAAGAACTAATTACTCAGGAATTTTTCAGTTATTACAAAGAACTTTTTGGATCTTCACATAATAATGCTTCAACTTTAGATTGGGATTTGATCTATGGGAAAGATAGGAGATTGGATTTAAAAATTCTGGAAATGCCTTTTGAAGAACAGGAAATAAAAGCTGCTTTATTTGAGCTACCAACTGATAAGTCACCTGGACCCGATGGTTTCCCTACTTTTTTCTTTCAAAAATATTGGAGTCTGGTTAAAGCTGACATTTTAGCTTTGTTTATTGATCTTTTCAATGATACTCTGGAGTTTGATCGTCTTAATCATGCTTTGGTAGTTTTAATTGCCAAGTATGATGGTGCTGATAATGTTAGAGATTTCAGACCTATTAGTCTTCTTAATTGTATTTTCAAGATTATTACTAAGGTGCTTGCTAATAGACTTAGAGGACTGATGGATTCTCTGGTTCTTAGTAGCCAGTCAGCCTTTATTAAAGACAGAAGTATTATGGAAAATGTTGCTGTTGTTCATGAAATGATTCATCATTGTATTAAAAATAAGAAGCAGGCTGTTATTCTTAAACTGGATTTCTCAAAAGCCTTTGATTCTATTAATTGGGATTTCTTGATGGAGGTGTTGAAGGCTAGAGGGTTTGGTGAAAAATGGAGAAGTTGGATTAAAGGTATTTTACAAAGTGGAGTGTCTTCTATCATGGTTAATGGTTGTGAAAGTAGGAAAATCTCTTCTAAAAGGGGATTAAGGCAAGGTGATCCCCTTTCCCCACTTCTTTTTAATATTGCTGTTGACGTGTTTGCTAGAATTATTAATGTGGCTATACAGCAAAATTTGGTTGAGACCTTTGGTAGTTCTTTGGTTAAAGGTGGAATTTCTTCTTTACAGTATGCTGATGATACAATTATTTTTAGCTCTCCTTTACCTCATCATTTAGCTGCCTTGAAGCTAATTCTCTATGGCTTTGAGGACCTTTCTGGCTTGAAGATTAATTTCAAAAAAAGCTCTGTCATTGCTGTTGGTGATCAAACTTTTAGCATTCAAGATGTTGCTTCGACTTTAAATTGTCAAGTTGGTGCTTTTCCTTTATCCTATTTGGGTATGATAATTAGACCAACTGTGTTATTGCATGATGATTGGCTTCCCCTAATTGATAAAGTAAGTTCTAGGCTTTCTAGATGGAAAAGTCATGCTCTTTCAAAGGCAGGAAGACTAGTTTTGGTGAATTCAGCTCTATCAGCTTTACCATTATTTTGGATGTCTTTTTATAAAATGCCTAAGTGGGTTATTAAAAAGATTGATATTATTAGGAAAATTTTTCTTTGGAAAGGAAACAGAAATGGTAGTAGTTTGAATAATCTAGTGGCATGGGAAACTGTCTGCAAGTCTAAAGCTCAAGGTGGATTAGGAGCTGTT
This sequence comes from Allium fistulosum, assembly GCA_030737815.1. Classification (NCBI taxonomy): domain Eukaryota; kingdom Viridiplantae; phylum Streptophyta; class Magnoliopsida; order Asparagales; family Amaryllidaceae; genus Allium; species Allium fistulosum. The sequence goes on from CM060904.1 coordinate 701,052,868, forward strand.
TCACTTGGTGAGTTAAACTGTGCACTATTATGCAAATGGCTTTGGAGATTGGTAGGGGTGAAAGACACATTGTGGAAGCAATGGATGGAGTCAGCCTATTATAATGGACAATACACAGTGGGGATTTCTGTACATTCTCAAATATCAAGCTTCTGGAAAGCCATTTTGAAGCAGCAAGATATCTTCAATGTTGGACTTAAATGGAAGGTGGGAGATGGAAGAAAAATTCTCTTTTGGCATAGTAAATGGGTATGTGACATTGCTTTAAAAAATCTTTATCCGGATCTGTTTTTAATTTCTTCCAATCAAAATGCTAAGGTTGCTGATCTGTATTTACAAGGGGATAGTGAGTTTAAATGGAACTTGAGTTTTAATAGAATGCTTGAGGGTGATAGTCTCATTCAATATTTTAAGATTATTAATCTACTTGAGCAAGTTTCTCTTGAGAATGATCTTGATGTTGCAGAATGGTTGTTAGACAGCAGAAAGAATTTCAAGGTGAGTTCTATGTACAAATTTCTGAACTTTGGTGGCAGGAAAATCAAATATCACAAGTCACTGTGGAAAGCTCATGCACCACCGAAGTTCAAAATGCACATGTGGCTGGCTATCAACAAAAAGTTAAATACTAAAATTCTTCTAAAACACAAGGGAATGGATTTAGATACAAAATGTGTTTTTTGCTGCTGTAAAGATGAAGATATTGATCATCTGTACTTTCAATGCCCTTTCACTTATCTTCTATGGATCAATTGCTTAAGCTGCCTGCATATCAGAAAGGTGCTTCACTTCTTTGATCAATTCTGGTACTGGGAGGAAGATAGAAATCTCATTTCTGGCTCTGTTGATAGATGTCTTGCTGATTTACTTAATCTGAGTTTATCTTGGGTTATATGGATCGAAAGAAATAATAGATGTTTCAAACAAACTTCTAAACCTTTTGAAATACTAATTAAAAATGCTATCTCTAATATTGCATTTTGGATAGGTGGTTCTTGCTTATATGGTCAGGAATGGAGGCTCATTTTGCCAGAACTGCAGAGGCGTGTCAAGGAAAGTCAGGATACCATTGGGAAAAGAGTGGCGAAAAGAAGAAGAGGTGGCGAGAATGATAACTGAAGCTTAGACCAGCTTAGACCAGCTTGCTTTCTTTCTTTTCTGCTTTTTGTTATACTTGTATATTTTGTTAGGGGTGGCTGTGATATATCTGGTAGTTGATATGTTGTATTTTGTTGTGTTTGATGTTTGTTCTATGTTCTATGTTGGTAAACTGGGGTTTTTGCTGTGGTTGTATGTGATATAACTGTTGTACTGTTGTGGTGATTATGATATTTATAGGCTGGGTTCTTCCCATCCTTTTTGCCTCAAAAAAAATATTTGAGACAAAATTTTCTTTGTTCTGTTCGCATATTATGTGTACATTTATCTATGAATAGTAAACTGTAAGCCTCTGCATGTATAGAGTATCAACATTATCAGGCATGTTCAAAATGAATGAAACATAGAAATACCTATCTGATGATTTTTTTTTTCAAGAGCTTGAAGTGCTACTATGGGCTTTAAATCTTTGTAGATGTTTGTCTATTGTTTGAGTTTCCAACAACATCTATATTCGTAATCTGATAGCCATGGATAGCAAATTTGTACCTTTTTCTTATCTGCAAAACCAAACTGTGGTCCAGTGGCTGACAATCCAAGTGTTGCATCGATTAAACTCAAGGCTACTTTTAAAGAAAAGAAAACCTTGAAAGAAAACTGAAAGTTTTAAGTTGAACTCAGTTCGATAGTACAAAAGCATGGTATAGTGGCGCTCAACGTGATTCAATTCGCCACCTCTAGATAGACGCTCTAAAGACTTACTGTTATCCCACAAAAGACTTCTAGTTGTCTCTTTCTTAAAAGCCCCCATTTTCCAATCCACAGTGGATGCTTTGGAGATGTATAACAGTTTACATCTTAGACCTTGCGGATGACTCTCTTTCCCTTTATTTAATAGTTGAAGCGAATAACAAAATGCAGAGCATGGATGGACCATGTAAATTTGAGTTCTTTTTTCAATAAAATCAATTTTAAACATTATGATCATATGACAATGATTTCAAAATGATTTGCATTTAGTACTTTTAAATCAAACTATAAAATTCACTAACTATTTGGCCTAAATTTGGTCATCAATCATAAATAATATAACCAACTATTTGTTCGGTTCATTTAACGTTAAATTATATGGATTGATGCGAAATATTTGTCAAAAAGCATGATATTTTTCAATGATGTGTTTAATATAGCTTATTAAATTTTAATATATCATAAATATCATTGCCCGTTCTTTATTTTCTAGAAGTATCTTTACGTTGTGCTTTTTTCCACAAATGCAGAAACGTATCCATCATATCCTAAATACAACAACAAAGTACCTCATAGGATATGTCGACCAAGATATCTTTTTGTTCAATTGCCCATTTGTCCCAACAAATCCTCACCCACAAGGCCTATCTTCTCCCATCATCCTTGTTCAGCATTACGTCAGGAAGAATGATGGACCCCGAGTGTAACGTCCACGTCTTGAGGTCCAAAGCTAAGCGCTACAGATGCTGCAATCATTTATACTATTAATTTTCGGCGATAAAATACAATAATGTTAATGGTATACATAATATCAGAAGCACATGAATATGAAATAAAATCACAAATTTCAAAAACAACATTTTTGATTACATTTCACAAAACACGTTTCATTTCCAATAAATTAAATTTTAAATAAAATATATGATTTCATTTAAATTAAATTTAGAAATGTTTTAAATAAATTAGACTTTATATGCCAAAATAAAGATCCAATAAGGTAATTTTTTTGAAATTTACCTATATCTTCTTCTAGGGCTGGCTCGGTTTTAAAGTAATGATTATAAATTACCAATTGTCTAATATTAAACCAAGTGCGATAAGGATTATGAGTAGAGTTCCATTCAAAAAATAAAAAGGTCCACCTAAAATTTTCTTTAAGATTTTGTTTGGTTGAAACACCTTAAAAAGGCCTTTAAACAATAACTTTTAAGTAGTTTTAATTAGTAATTTATAAGTAGAAATGTTTAACCGTGATTTAACTTTCATAAATACATTTGGTTAAATGGCTTTTGCTTAAGTCATTAGAAACCAACAGTTAGGTACTGTTTACTTTCGACCAGCAAATATTTAATCGACTACTTGTTGCTTAGTAAGAACATTTAAAGTGTTTCTTTCAAATATTCATAACGAGAATACTTATTAAGTGAAAAGTGTTAAGCACTTTTATATTGCTTATTGAAGTGTCGAATGCTTAATGATGATTTCTTTCATTTATATTCTTACATCTGAAAATTATTTTAGCTCGGGAATACTAACATTTCAAACTTAAAAAATAATAAATTTAAAAATATAAACAATGAAAATCCAATATTTTGAAAATTTAAACTTACAAATTGATTTATTTTAAAATTATTTTTGAGGCTTTAATTTAGGTTCTTTAACATTAATTTTTTTGAAACTTTCTAAAACTAAAAAATTCTAATAATTAATTTTTTCATAACTAAATTTCTAAAGACAATTTTTTAAACTAAATTTGATAAAAGATAAAATTATGAAAACAATAATTTTAAAATATAACATTTTCAATTAAAAAAATTTAAAATTGAAAACTTTTAGTTCTATATCCTATATTCAACTTTTTTCGAAATTTCAAATACTTCATAAATTCAAATTTTTAAATTTTTTTCCAAATAATATACCTTTATCATAATTCCCATACCTAATTTTAATCATTATTAAGTGAAAACAAACCAGTGGAGGTTAATATCGAAAAAATAACTATATACTTTAATTATAATACGAAGTTTTAAACATTTAAAGAAACAACCATTCCTTATTCAACGAGTATTCGACGATAATTCAATAATCAGTATTGAGCATTTAGTTTTAGTGTTTGAAATAAAATCGATTATCTTCTGTTTACAATAAGTGATCCATCATTTGATCACTTATTCATCAATAAGAACTTTGAAACTATTCACTTTGAATGAGTAGTCATGCCTAAAATGCTTATTTGATGAAATAGTTATGTATCATATTATTATAAATAATATAACTAAAAATAAAAATAAAAAATAAAAAATATATATTATTAAAACTTTAAAAATTCATTTAACTTGATTTTAAACCTTTTAAGCTATACTTTTTGTCAGTTTTTGAAATTCAAATTCTTGTTGAGAAAGAGGAAAAGAAAAAAGAAACCAAATCAAACAATGTTTAATGTTTTAAAAAAATATGAAACTACAAATTTCTAAATTGAATTTTGATAATGTTATTTTCAAATTAAAATTTTAGTTAAAATTTTGGAAATTTAATTCAAAGATATTAATTTTTAAAAAATTGAAACTTTGAAATATAACAATTGGATTCAAATCGTACAAAATTAAGAAAATCAAATAAACCCATATTCAATTTTCCAAGTATTTCCAGAATTCAAAAAGTTCATATTTAATGGTTTAAAAACAAAATTAAAATTGCTGCTAAATTTTTTTGTTTTAATAATTAATTTATGAAAAAGCAATTTTTATCGATGGTAGTACAATCAAAACAGTCATTTCCATTAGTTTCAATCGGAAGCCCTAAAATATAAACAAATAATTTTTCATAATTCAGCATTCAGGTTCAACTAAAATTCAGTATTCAGAATTTGAATTTTAAACAAACTAAACTTAAACAATTTCTCAAAAACTGTCTAGTGTAGTGTTTTTAAATAGTGAGAACACACTTGGAATCGTTGGTAAAACGCGGGGGACCTCAACCGTTGGATGGAAAAAAATTCTTTCCTTCGGGCCTTCCTTTCTGCTCAGCGTTTAAATGTACGCTCCACTGGTAGATGCCCTTAGCCATCATCCCTTTATACTCACTTCTGAAATCAAACCCCCTCTTTCCCCTCATCGCAAATCTAAATAGCAAACCCGTACCCTGTAGCAAATACATTACTTTTCTCTCTCCGCACGAACGGATGTGTATTCGTTATGCATCTCTCTCTTTTGAACTAAGGTCGGGAGATTGAAGGGCTTGCGCTGCGATTTCATCTGCTTCTAGATCAAGATTTTCGATATTTTAGGTATGCTTTTGTTTGCTTTTACTTTTGGATTTTTTTGGTTGAATGCATGTTCTTTGTCTAGATCTAAGTATAATCATAAAGTTCATTTACTTAGACTTCGAAATTTTTCAATGCACATCGAATGATTCATTTTTGCTTGGAACATTTAGTGAATATTGGCCTTCTAAGAAATATTGTCTTTAATATGGATGTACCTGCTGATTTGATCTTTAGCTATCACATTTTTCATGCTTTGTTCATTTATTTGACCGCAAAGAATTTTTTGTTGCCGCTAACTTGTGGGAACTGTGGATATTACTCAGATATTTGCAGATCGATTAATTAAGTTAAAATTTGATCTATTGACCAAAAAAGAAAGGCGCTTGCTTTCCTATTTACTTATTTTGAATTGTAAATGAGAGATTTAAACATTTTTGGTAGTTTGCATTGCCTGCTGTACGTTCTTTATGTATATAATCTTGTTAGAGGTCCAAGCAAAGCTTAGTTATATGCAAGTATCCTTTAATTATATGCAATTTGTTCGTATTGCCTATTCCACAACAAACTCAATCGAAAAAAACCATATGCCTTGTTTTTAAGCTAAATATGTATAGTTTTTAAAGAAAATTCATATACTTCTATTTTAAGGCCTGGAGCACCAAGTATAGCCTGTAAATTTTGAGGAACCAAGCTTCTTAAGGAAAATTTGTTTGTTTATGTTTTGAGAGGAATGTAATTTTAGTAAGTAATTGATGAAAACAGTTAGTCTTTATTCAAATTTTTGTCATTTACACCGGCTGTGTAGTTTCACGCTACACACCCGTCACTCTCAAAAAAAAAAATTTGTCATTTACATGAACTAATTTCTTCCATTATTGTCTATGGAGTAGGGAAAATGGTTGCTTTTTTATTAGTGCCAGTGAAATAATTGAGAAATTGTTAAAGATTCGAAGATGACTGGTGGATGGTTTTGCTTTTGGTGCACATATTTTTGCTTGATTGGGTTGAGAAAATATTGTTTATTTTCATATTTGGGAGTATTGTACATATAATTTTTTAGTCAACTCCATAAATCATTCAAGACTTCTGATTATGGAAAAAACGTAGTGGAAACTTGCTATGATTATATAGTAATTAAAGATGCTGAAGGATTGATAATTTTAAAAAATCAAGTCGTTCTTTTCTATGGACAGTTGTGTAATTTTACTGATATATATCTATATATAAATACATATATGTATGTATGTATGTTTCATTTCAAGTAATTTTGATGATTTCAGTATTTAGTTCATGCAGTTCGTTAACAACATATTGCCTTTTATTTATAAAATTTGATTTGATTTCTCTATCGTAATTACGTTCTTTGGAATATGTTCTTTGATTGCTTTAGATGATTCTTTCCACTATTAATATTGCTTATAGTTCATTAGTTGAGGGCTTTAATATCTAGCTAGTGATTTTAGGTTATATAATTTTTCTAAATGACCTTATGCTTACTCTTATAACGATTTTTTCCATTTCTATGAAAATCACAACTGAATTTGTCAATTATGGTGATCACTAATATTATTTGGACTAGTACTTGCAAGTGAACCCTCAAACATATCCATATCTTGATACTTGATAGTAGTAAGTACTAAAATAGCAAGACAACATTTGTGTTAATTATTATTTCTAAAAAAGAAGAAAACAGATTACATAAATAATGAATAATTGATTTTATGTAACTCCATCAATCTATTAAAAATGTGTAAAGTACAACAATTTGTCACGATAATTCAAATATAAATTATTTTAACCAATAGTACCAACTATTTCTGTAAAATAGTATGAACGAAAATCACACTAAACCGTCGCTTGTTTGAATCGAATAATTATGTAGGAACAATGAATTTTATATAACTTTGTTGAAACGATCTTGAGTTCTAGTACTATTTTTACTAATGGATCACTAAAAGATCGAAAGTGCATGCTGATACCCAAATTCTTTCAAATCTAAAAGCTCCACACTTAGGTGCATTACCAGTTTATTAGATGACATTTAATCAATGTAAGCTAATTTACCGATATATCATTATTCCATTTTGAATGAGAAAATGTTTCACAAATCTATATTAACTGAATCACATTTTTATGTTTTCATGTTGCTATGTACACTCATTCGTAAACATGTACACACACACTCAGACGTGCATCATTATTGATATTTGAAACTTTTTATGTTACCATCTCAGTTTGCATGAATGATTTCATCTCTTTCGCTAAACTAAATATTATTCATATTTTTTAGTAGGATATATTTCATGAATGTTCTTCACTAGCTTTTGGAATATCTTAAAGTTATATTTGTAAATGGTATTGTTAATGGGGGACTCCATTTTTGAGGGGAGGGAACAAATTTTAAGGGGATTCCACATAGGGAAAATTGTTATGGGGATTTCATCGAAATAAAATGATTTACAATTTTATCCATTGTTCAAAGCAAAATTCGGCTACAATTCATTAAAATGAGAAAAACGACGATGGTTCACTGAAAACCATTTTCGGTTAGATCGAAAAAGGTGAAAAAAAGGTTATTGGTTACCAAAAAACTTAGGTTAGTCACACATATTATTTTTTTCTAGTTTGAGGGAGGGGGATTTTTTGTATACTTCCTATGAGTTTTTTGAAAAACGAAAGACCCTCAATCTAATTTTGAAGTCTCTTCGATAATGCCCTTTTTAAAAACTTTGAACGTATGATTTTTCTAAGTTTGGACTGTAACAAGTTACAAATATTAGTAGTTCAACACATATAAGCAGAAAAATCTTTAGAAAATGTCAGACTAAAATATTAAATTTTAAATATGCATTAAACATTTATTATTTTAATTTTGTGAAATTATGATATGTACAAAAGTAGGGTATTTTGACCTTGAAGACAATTAATTATTAAATATACATGTGATATGTAATAAAAGTTTAAAATGTTATTTTATTAAGAATCACTTATTAGAAATAAATCATTTAATATTAAAAAATCTAAAGAACGTGGAAGTTATGAATCATTTTTTTCTTCTAAAAATACAATATTGGAACATAAAATTACTTAAAAAGAATTAAAGTTTTAATGCGGAATTTTTGTGATAAAATAGAGATCGGTATAAGTATTGGAAGTTACTAAAATCTTTATACATTAGAAAAACATTTCAATAGTTTCATAATGTGCACAAGTGTTATTACAAACTTAAAATAATATAAAAATGACATTTTAATCATTTCATATCTTTCATAAACATGATAAGAATGTCTGTAAGTTACTTTGTAGTTTTGCTGCTAATGTTTAGTTTTCCATTTGATTTTCATTTCAAACAAGATAAAATTTTTATAATAGAACACTTAAATATTGAATATAGTAGATAATAGTTATACAACTATATGGGACATAAGTTTACTTATAAAATTTTGGTGTTAAATATGTACCCTCATCGTAATTATAGCTTCAGTTGTAGTTGAATCAAAATTTGATTGGACTTGTTCACATAAAACAACACATTCAATATACATTGAAATATTGGTATTGACTATACATATATTACAATAAAAAATAAAATATCATAATCCAAAATAATAATAAGCATATGTAAGTTAAATGTAAGCAACAAACTCATTAAGATATTCTTTCAAAGATGGAATGAGTTTATTATTACTGCATAAGTGCCAAGTAATTAACAAAAAATTATCATTACAAACCATATGAGACAATAAGTATCGGCACTTATTAGGTGGATAGTGCGTGCACGTGTGTGTTAGTATATATTTATAAACTTGTCTCAAACTCGAACATAAGACGGTTGTATTAATGGCTCAAATGAGGTTGAATATCCTCACATGCATATCCAATTCATTTTTTATATAAAATAAGTATATGGACATATGCATTATTACTTTTAATGCAATCAAATATGTAGAAAATATACATATTATTCATGACAAAGGATGTTGATCGCTTGAGAATAATAGTTATTATTTTATGTGTATCAGTTTTTTTCTACAAAATCAATGTTTTTAAATGAATGAAACCTTATGCATTAAGTTGTCATAACCGACGATTGATAGTTAAATTATATTTGTCTCTTGTTTATAATAAGGTAATTTATTGAAATTGTTTTTATAAATGTTTGTTCATGGATAATGTCATATGTTTGTATAAAGAGTGAAAAATTTTTTATCATACTATCTTGGTTGATATGTTCTTAAAACTTTTATTTCGAGAACTAAAAGTTGAATGCATATCAAGTTAATTTACAAGGATGGTTACAATTTATTTGTTTAGGGTTTATAATAAATTACTTCATTGTTCGTATAGATGATGGCTCATCGATAACAATCGTATATTGATTACCATAATTTATCAATTTTTTATGTGACGATCAAAATAAAATAAAATAAAATCTTACCATCTTTGTAGATATATATATGTTTTTCTTAAACTATTAGTTAGAGAACTAAAAGTTGAAATCATGTCAAATATTACATTTTCTTTGTAATACTCATTAAGTGTAATAATAATAAAAAGAGTTTCACATGCAACCATTTTTACAAACATAACTGCAAATTTTATTCACATTTATTAAATAGCGTTTCTCCTAATTTCAGTTATTATACTAGTATTTCTTCAATTGACATTCTTCCATGGTATCTATTTGAATAACCTTCGTACTACATTGAGTTATTTGTATAATTTGTCTATTGATTCTCAAGAAATTCACGGTGATTTTAATTAAACCCATCTCTTAAATTGATTTAGAACGGACAAAAGTTTTGTGTTTTTGAATTTTCTCTTCCGCTTGTGTATTTAGGATGAGATTTGTTAATGTCGGATTGTAAGTTCCATATGACATATGATTCTCTAGTGCTTAAACCAGTCACTTCCTATTACCCTGAATAGTCGATTAGTATTACCTTTTATATTTAGTAATTTTTTACATTTAACTCTGGCCAGGTAGTCTTTTGGAGGAATAAAAACTATCACATTGTCCTGATTACTTTAATAAGTTCAAAATGGAGAGTACTTATGTTTGATATTGATGATGAGGGCGATGATGATAACAATGGTATGTTGAAGATGACGACAATGATGAGATTCAATGTTCAATCCGAATAACCAAGTATTCCTCACCCTTTTACGAATTCATAAAAATTGTTGAAGTAATGTTTATTTGGTACGAGTATATATGCATGTCCAGATGAGCCTGCATTTTTTTAATCATAATGTGCATGCATTTATAGTTGCATTCCCAGAAGTAGATTTGACAGTACCATTGTCATTATAAACCGAACCTAAAACAGCGTCTGAGAAAACCAAAACAACTGAAGAACAGTCATAAAACAATTTTTTTTGTAATGCTAAAGTTTTATCATTCGATTCTTATTTTTTAGTTTATTTTATACTACTAAAAATGAAAAATAATACTTGTATTTATATATGCATAGTCTCTTTTAGCTAATGTGAGAATATGTCTAAATACATCATCAATTCACAACATGGCTTCATCTCTTCTATTAATGGGAAGAATTCAATGAATAGGATATCCATCGTGACTTTTTGAAATTTCAAATTTGAAAGGTGATTCTGATATATGACCATGTTTATGTTTTTCCACTTCTTACAATCAAATTGACTACACTACTCTTCTATTAATATTGAGCAAATAGCAAATGACCCAAAAGCTTCTGTGAACTTGGTAAATCACTTGCACGGCTTTTTAGTGAAGCATGGTTTAACTATAGGATATGGATATTGAAATTGTGTTAATTAATTTACTTTGATATACATATAATTTGGCACCAACAAACTGAACGCAGATTAAAGATAGAAGAAAACATAAGAACTTTTACACTTTCTATAAGTGAGCTTTGATCAAAATACGACAATGGATGGAAGAAATAAATAATCAAAGGGTAACTGACCATAAAATAACTTGAAATGAAAGTTGTCATTCAAAAAAATTAATTGATAATTTGAAATGAAAGAATTCATCATTCAAAAAACTTACTTGAGAACACGTCAACGACTTGCTGTGATCAAATAGGCAAAAAAACACAGGCATTCATACAAATTGTATTAGTACATGGTTGCTAACAAATCCTATAGCTTAAACCAATTTATCTCAAAGGAAAACAAAATTATGCAAACGAAACTCCAGATGGCTCTCCAAATAAGAAAGCCCCAAGATAAAATACAAACAAAACGGCCTGTGCGTCAATATTCCAACATACTAAAACAGCATCGAGACTCATAAAAATACACTATGCCTTACCAACATTTTTTTCTTTGTACACTGCCCAAATTCCACCATATGATTCCCACAGCTTCGTAAACTCAGCTAAACATAAAACTGAGCCCAATACACATACTAACAAACGATATACACATCTTCCAAGTCCTGTAACATTATATAGATTCAGCATAACATAACATTTTTCAGCATCATCGACAATAAAATAAGACAAACAGATCCTACATGATATTTTTCCCTTTGTCACTACGCGACGCACTGTTCGGAAACTTCAGCTAACCCTTGCATCAACCTAACAATCTCTGCAGTATCATCCAAGTAGTACTTAGCTTTGCTAGGCTTTCTACCCACGGTGCAAGTAAAAACTTCTGCTATTGGGGACAGAGATGTGTTGGCACCCATCACTGCTGAGCTTATTGCCTCAAACATATCTTTGTCTGATCGATCGTCTCCTATGCATAGTATGAAATCTGGCATTAATCCTCAAACATGATATTTTATTCATCTAGAGTCTAGAAAATAAAAACTATACATCAACATGAAGTGCTGGAAATAGGAATACAACAATAATTTCCTTGTTTTCCTTTGAGATTCAAGATAAGCAAGATGAAAATTGATCACTACCCAATACATTAGTTGACTATAACACATTTGCTTTAAATATGAAAAAATTTTCAAATTCTATCCTGATAATATATTCATATGTTCCCTAGGATGTTATATTTAACATATTAAGAGTGTCAAAAGGTAATAGCTTTTGAAAATTTTGCTTTGTAGCTTGAAATTGATCTCTTTCAATGGCTTTGAGTTAAAAAGATAATTATCTTATGTATTGTTCAACAGTAGCTATAGTTGAAATAGTTAGGCTCATAGATGAGATCTGAAATGGAAAGCTAGCTATAATGCAAATAACTATAAAAAAAATTATGGTCGTTTAATGGCTCCCCAATTCCTTGCAGTTAACATGGGCATTGAACTTATTTCTTTTATCTAACAGTCAGTAGATATGGATAAGTTTCTTATGCTAGACCTAAACCTAAAATCTTTGGATTGAAAACCAAATTATATAAACCAAAAATGTTACCAACTTTAGACATTTTTTCCTCCTCCTTAAGCTCAATCCATCAAAAAGCACATTGTAGAGATAAACATTGGAGACCTCCATCAAAGCACTGGCTCTTTCGATTTGCTACCGCAACTTTTGACATGCTGAGATAAATTTTTATGGTAGCAGACTTATGCATTAGCACACTTATAAAGTATCATTGAGTATCATAGGGGTTAATTTAACACTGCTATGTAGCATCATTAACAATGAGTTGGTGTTGCATTAATATCCATTTGAAATCTATTCCAAAATTGAATCTCCACCCTTTTTCAATATTTTCATCGGCTAGCTGTTAAATCTCAAAAAAAAAAAGATTAGTCATATGAGAATATAACAAATTAATCAAGTAAAAATTTAAAGTAAGCTACAAATATATTAATTAAAGTAAGCTTTAACAACTTAATGTGATAAATGATATAATAATTGACGAATTAACTATTTAACTTAGAAGAAGCATGAAGATAAAAAGTACGTATGAAGGCATCAAGATGAAGTAGAACCCAATTCATCTTTTCTTAGTGTATCAATTAGCCTATTGAAAATTTTAAAAGGTCCGTTAGACAAAAACAAATGTAAGTAACCGATGATAGATTGATAAAAATTTAAAGCAAGTAGTGAAAATAATAATTGAAGTAAGCTATGACATAATAATTATGTTACCTTTTATATAACTATGAAATTTTTTCCTATTTTTCTTAGGAGAAGTAGAAAGATAAAGTGTGCAGGTGTTATGAAGAAGCAAATTCTAATTTAACTCTTTTCATCATTAGCATGTCGAAAAGTTCTGACTCATCCTTCTTTGCGCTTAATACCCTTTGATCAATTTACCTCTCTAAAATTCAATCGAGGGCAAACATTCTTAATTCAGTAAAAATTAGAGTAACATATATATTAATATGTTAACATAAATATAAAAGTACGTTGTAAAATTTGATCGTGTTATTGTTAAATAACATGTAAATTCTGACTTCTTTTTTTAAACTTTACTGATATTCATAATCATGCCTTAGGATATCTTTGCAAGAATTAATGTCAATGGACCAATTAAGTCAATGGGATAATAAAATTACCTTAAGTTATGACCTTGATTTCTAAACTTTTTCAAATAAAATTTGAACAATTAGGCCGAATTTCATTAAGGCGTTCTAACATACGACAACAAAGAATTAACACATACCCATTATATTATAATGATTTAAATCTACTAATACATCATGCTCAACCCAAATCATAAAGACGGTGATAAAATAAATATTCAAGTCGGAAACGGTTATTTTAGAAGAAGAAAATCTGCATCAACAAAATGAAAAATACCTTTTTTGCATTGGCTCTGGGTCCACTACAGTGGTGTTCATCATTGCTTCAATCTTATAAGAAATCAATATAAAAGTCGTCTAAACCTACTTCCACTTAGCATGAAAATGGTTGCTTAAAATCTTTTAGTCAAAATAGTTGAATTTCACAAATTTCATTTCATGGGTCAAGAATCAAATCAGAGGAATCAGATCAGGGTGAACAAATAACAGAGAGTGACTGTCAAAATGTGACAGTAATCAAAGCATATAAACATTTTGGTCAAAATGTTTATTGTATAGAAGTACACCTTGGAGAGAAAATAAAGGTAGGAGAAATCACCAACCCCCTGAGCACTTATACGGTGATCAGTCAGCTACCTCTTCCAACTAATCCAATCGCCCTTCGTTGATGCTACATCGATGGTTGGGGATGAATGGAATAAGGGATCAATAGGGAGTCACTGAAGAATCAAAGATCGAAATCGGTGATGCGAAGGTAAGGGAGATCAATGTTGAGGGAGGTTGCATGGATGCTACGTCCCTAGCAAGATCTAATTTCGGTGGTAGATTTCAAATCGATTTTGATAGGAGAAGAGGTGTGGATTCTATCTAGGATATGGAGAGAGGACAGAGGGGGATAATGAAGGAGTTTGGATTTGGTAACCGAATGACTTTTGACTTAGGGTTTCATAAGAAGTGGCGAAGTATTTAGGAACGGAGGGTATTTTGGGTAATTCAGAAAGACGCGATTGAAATTAGTTCATGGAATTATCATTATTAGTAGTAAAGATATATTGTAGTTCTTTATGTAAGCCAATATTAAGAAAATTGCAGATGTTTTTTTTTCGTTTTTTTGGAAAAATAATCAAGTCATGAAAATGCGTAGCAAATCATTTTCTATCAAGTGTGAGCCATAATCAGTCACTTCCTATTACCCTGAATAGTCGATTAGTGTTTCCTTTTATATTTAGTAATTTTTTACACTGAACTCTGTATAGGTAATCTTTTGGAGGAATAAAAACTATCACATTGTCATGATTACTTTAATAAGTTCAAAATGGAGAGCACTTATGTTTGATATTGATGACGACAGCGATGATGATAACAATGATATGTTGAAGATGACGACAATGATGAGATTCAATATTCAACCTGAGTAATCGAGGATTCCTCACCCCTTTACTAATTCATAACAATTGTTGAAATAATGTTTATTTGGCATGTATTGTAGTTCTTTATGTAAGCCAATATTAAGAATAGTGTAATAGTTTTATTTATTTATTCGTTTTTCTGGAAAAAGAATTAAGTCATGAAAATGCCCAGCAAATCATTTTCTATCAGGTGTGAGCCATAATAAATTTTGCATGTTACGACATGTCATTTAAAAATTTCGATGCTTCATATTGTAATATTATCATGTTGCTGAAAATGACCAACATATTAGTTAAAGATCATTTAAGTCAAGTATGATAGCTATGGTACTATTTAAATATAGCATTAAACTTGCATTTTTTTAGCCATTATGACATATTACTTAGGTGGACTTGTTTCTACTTTGCTATGTTAATTAAAGGAAATGAAATGTAAGACAGTAGGTTTAATTTCTACCTTGATGAGTTGAAGCGACATTCGGTTTTCAACCTTAAAATTATCTTACAAGCATGTGTATATTTGTATGATTTTTGACTATTGGACATTCAATTTTACATTTTATGTATGAAAAACATTAAAATAAAATGAATGATAAAATAATAGTGAACAAAAAGTTTATAACAAGCTATTCTAAACTTTGAATTATACATATACTATAAAATAAAATAATATACAATTACATAATTGTTAGCATGATTGTTATTTTAAACTGGAAAAAAAAATCTTATTTTACAGATACACCCACACATATATATTCTATAGCTGGAATGGTCCTAAAATTTGGGAGCAGACTCCGCGTCCTGATGTACAATTCTACTATAATGAGCTAGATCTTTTACAAAGTGATTTTATGGATTGGGTAGCATATGGACCATTGCTTGAACTTCCAAGAATTTGTACACTTGGTTATAAAATTTGGACTTCCAAAACACTACTAATTTGCTTTGATGAGGTGAAAATGTATTCTTCGGATCGAGTAATGACACAATTTGGTTATAAACAACACATACCCTATCAGTCTTTTACGGAAAGTAGATGATACTTCTGTTACTACTAGTCACATAGTGGCAGATCAATTGGATCAGATAATAGGTCTTCTTTTAATGCACCGTCAAGTAAAATATTGGAGCCGAAAAGGTGCAAGAAGATTGAGGTGACCACATCCGCTTCCGATGTGCGGAATTTTGCTTAAAAAGGTATGTTCATGTTTTTGAGTTGATTGAGAAGGCAATCCCACAGTGAAAATTTTGATGTCAAACTATTACTGTTGGTATATCATTATATGCGATTCATAATATTGTCTTTGTATTAAGTAAAAAACATTATACGGAAGGCTAGTCTTCAGGTTGTCTTTATATTAAGCAAAAAACAATAATACGAAAGGTCGGTCTTCCTATTGTCATTACTTTAGAATATCAAAAGGTTATCTTTAGGATATCAAATGGTTATATGATTTGGTATGGAGGCTAGGCTTAGTGATGAGGTAGGTGTAAATGTAGCATAATTAATAAGGTGCTAGATAATATGAGAAGTTGAGTTATGGCTTTGAGAAAGTAAAAAATTTATGAAAAGGTGGATGTGGATGGATGTAAATAGTATCATCCAATAAAAATGCTATTGATATTCACTTAATCCAAACTAAATCAAAAGACACACTCAATGTGCATTTCAGCTAATATTAAATATTAATTACACAAACTTATGGAAAACATAAGATTCAAGCCATAGTGTTTATTTTTAACAAACTTAATATCAGTGAAAAATAAGTGACATTCTAAACGATAGTGTAATATGTAAAGTGGACATACATGGTAACTGAAAGTACATACCAAAAATGAAGTATGCCTCCATAAATACTTTGACACCAGTCAAAACCACAATAGAAATACTCAGACTAGCTTATCATATCAGGCTTTTCTTAACATTCAAGAGAGTCTCTTTTATCATACTACATTATTTATGATGTACCACATGAACGGAACCACAAAAATAAATTGGAAACTGAAAATTACAAAGAAAAAAATTAAAGAATTTTGTATAAAAACATGATAAAAAATTCTTAAAAAATTACACAATGACTGCCACCAGAAATTTAGGCTTAGTCCATCATCGATCTACTAATTTCTGTTAGCATATCATTTTTACACAATTAACTAATTGAACATCCTGTACTCCTACCTCTTCTAAATATGCAGTTAGCAATTTAACTGCATCATGCAAGGGAAAGTAACATGAATATCTTAAGGTGGAAGGAGATCTCTTATTACAAAATGGTAATTGAGGTTCAACATTCCATTTTGATTGAATTTTATGGTTTCTATCCATGGTAAAAAATGGCCATTCGGTTCCATTTCGGATATTTCATAAAACTCCGCTTTTACGTCGGTTCGTGAATTCCTGTAACTATTTTCGATATAAATAGGTTAATGAACATCCAGTAATAGTACAAATTAATATACATCCTTCATATTACATATAGGATACAAGTTGCAAAGAAAAACTAAATTACATATCAAATATTATATTCAATTACGTCTCAATCAATGCTCAGACCCCTGAGCTAGTAAATGACAGATTGTTAGGATAAAATAAGGTATAATAGTACACAGAACTGTCTATTTTCAACTCACAATGGAAGGAAATAAAATATAGTAAAAACATAACATAAATCTCATAAGTTATTACATCTGTCCACCAAAAGTAATAGTTTATACTTCATAGTTCAACTAAACATAACTGCTAAATAAATAGGTAAATCATAGATAAACGACTTTATCTATCGCCAATAGCCTCCATTGCCTCCACCTCACGTACAGCTCCTACTAACCCTATCAATCTATTAATACAAAATAATAAATAAATATAGAGGGGTCAAACATAAACCTGGGGAGTGAGCATATATCTCTAAATATTAATACTAAGATGCTAACAAAACATCTTTATAATCTACACCTACGGTTTCAGTTTAAGGGGTTAACTATCATTCCTTTATAGTCTATTTATCATTGCATATCAACTCTATCATTCTTAGTGACTAAAATCACTTACCTAAACTATTAAACAAACTAATATGCATGAAATATTAACATATTCTCGTTTTTCTACGTGTACTATTCAACATATTTCCGTAAAATATCATTCTTGCTACATGTACTATTTCAACACATTTCCCTAGACATACAATATCCTAAACTACTCTTATTATTAAAAAGTGTAGAATTTGATAAAATTAGAACTTAAACCATTTTGACCTTTGTTAAATTTTGCGGCTTTTTCATTAAGCTCATCGAAATTTAATTTTATAGACAGAGTTTTCATTTTTAAAAGATTCACTGCTATTTTTCAAAGTGTCAATTTCTTTAATTAATTTAGATTTATATCTTTTAAAGTACAATTCTCCTTTTTAAGAGGCATAATTTAAGTATCTAAATTATTTAAAATAATTTGCAATTTATTTATCATTTATATTTCTCAAATCAACAACTTCTAAATCTCTCTCATTTAGAAAATCATTAAATATCCAAACATTATTGTTTAATTCATAATTTTCATTCTCTAGTTCTACGATCTTGTTTACACAAGCTTTTATTTTTTTCTATATAATAAAACCGAGTTTTGATACTTTTTCAAATTTATTTGATAATATCTCTAATGATTAGGTACTACTTTAGCAAATTTTAAGAATGACGTTATTGATGGTTATCAATGGAATAAATTACATCACCATTCTATATCATCTGGTTATAAGAATCTAATAAGTCATCAAAATCTTCCTGTTTTCCCATGGTCCTCTAGAATCTGGAACTCTGGTTCTAAGCCTAAAGAGAATTTGCTTCTCTGTAATTTATCAAGAATGCAATGCATACACGTGATAACCTCCTCAGAAAGCAAATAATTTCTGATGCTCAATGTATTCTTTGTTCTTGTGCTACTGAGAGCACTGGTCATCTGTTTTTTGCTTGCAAATACTCATTCAAGATTTGGAGAAATGTTCTTACACATTTTAAAGCTAAGCATCCCTTTAGAAATCATGTAGCTGAGTGGTTGAGGATATATAAAGCAACTCGGTGGAGATCGAATGACTCGATACGCCTTTTTAAGCTCCTGAAGAAAGTAATTTGCGTGTTGTGGGAAGAAAGGAACGCCAGGGTTTTTGCTGGCGTTCGATTATCAAGCTCGATTTTGTTCCAGAAGGTGGTTCATTGAGAGGATTGGTTAGGGTTCAAATAAGTTATTTTGGCATATTTATATCTAACCGCATCTCTTTTTTTTTGCCGTTCTCTCAGTCCATTTGATTTTACCTTTGTTTTCTTTTAATTATGGGGCGTGTATTGGTTTTTTCCTTTTCTTGCTTAATAAAAGTGGATGACCACTATAAAACCGGCTAGCTTTTTAAAAATCTCTAATGATTAGGTAATTGATTCGAAGTAACTTATTGTAGCTTATAGTCGCTTCGGTAATAGCTATGCTCTTTTTTGCTGATAGTGTCTCGACCGGATCTTGTTATGGGCATTGTTTTAGGATGTTATTAGGATCGATAGAACACCATGCTCTTAGATCGCTTCTCAATCGCTATACTCGAGTATGGCCATATATATTTAACCAGAGAGTATTTCAATAAATGCAGCGAAAATAATATAGTGGATCACACAGTCAATTTATACTTGTTTAGAGCACATCTCCTATATCCAATCTCTAAGTACCTCTTAGAAATTTCACTAATAATACCATTAGTTCACCCGAAAGAACAGATTTGCATATACCGCTTGAACAACAGAACACGACTACAACAACACTACCTGAAGATATTACGACAGAGCTTCAACACTTATTAAAGTGATTCCCACTTTTATTTCATTCCCTACACTCTAGCAATTGGAAGTTGAGCTTAGGGAAGAAGAAAAAGTAAGAATCCTTCCTGTTTTTAGGTAGTGTATTTCTTAGACAAGAATCTGAAAACTGAATAGGGATAAATAATCTTTTTTATTTGTGAAATACACTAGGTTATCTTTTTTTACACTAAGTGATCGTTCATTTGATCACTTATTGACCAATAAGAATTTTGAAGCTATTTACTTTGAATAAGTGGTCACTTAACACATGAAAAGGTGTTATGTATTTTCATATTGCTTTTTCTGATTCTGAATGCTTAATGATAATTTCTTCCGTATATAACCTTGGTAATGTATGTTACGGTAGTTTATAAATAAAATCACTAAAATTCAAAATTTTGAAAATAAAATATATTAGTTATGAAAATTTATAAATTCCATTAACTTTTATTTTAAACTTTTTAAGTTATACTTTCGGTTGCTTTTCTAAATTCGGATTCTTGTTACAAAAAAGAAAAAAGAAAAAAAAGTAACTTAATCAAATAATGCTCAATATTTCATAAAGATTTTGAAAACTACAAATTTCTTAATAGAATTTTGATAAATGTTTTTTAATTATTTTTTGATTAAATTCTTCAAAACTTAATTTAAGGATGTTAATTTATCGAAAAATCGGAACTTCAAATATAACAACTGAGATTCAAATGTTCCAAAATTAAGAAAATTCAATAGTTACCCATTATTCAATTTTCCAGAAAGCCCAAGTATTTCATTTTTTTAATTTCATGATTTAAAAAAAAAATTGTAGTTCAAAGTTTTTGTTCTGATAATTAACATGTGAAGGACCAATTAATATAAAGGGTAATATGGTCAAATAGTCATTTCCATTAGTTTCCATTAGAAGTTTTAAAAATATAAACAAGCAACTTTTCATTATTCATCATCTAACAGTCGGCATTTAGGTTCAATAATCAGTATTCAACGTTTCGAATTCTAAGAATACTAAATAAATGAAGTCTACACAGTTTTTTGAAAACCAATTAGTATTTAAATTATTTTCATAAAACCGTTTAGTGTTTAAATGCTTTTTAAAAAAGCTGTTTTACTCTAAATTGCAATTTTTCAACGGAGTTAGCACCCCCTGTTCTTTTGTTGCGCACTTGAACAACGAGGATCACCTTCTTTCAGTGGAGAAATGGGAGCACGCCCACCCTACGCGTAGGCCTGAAACGATGTTCTTGGGCGTAGATTATGAAAAAGACTTCTGCTATTATAAAGAACCCATCCTCCCAGATGACTCGGATGAAGCCAGATTTGATGCTTTGTTTTATGACCCTGCCATACCCCCTCCGCTTCCACCAACTGTCCAAACCCATGACGCACCTCTGGGGGTGGTGGGCCCTCAGCACTGGGACGCTTGGCCGGATGAACTGCATGGGGACCCACTTGATGATCTGGACCTTTCCACACCCATCCAGCAGCAACCCCATCCTCAGCCCTTGGTTCCAGCCCCCCTAGCTATTGTCCATGTAGCTTCTCCAGTTCCACCGTTGCCTCGACAAAGGTCTCCTCTGATCACTCCAGCTATTGTTCGTAGAAGCTCCAGACTCAACAGAGCAGCTTCTCTCCCTGGTAGTTTTTATAAAACTGTTGTTTTTTCCTCAGCCAATAAAAGTCTAAATAAAAAAATGGCATGTTGCATGGGTGTGAGTTTGCGTGATGAACACTACACTGCCATGCAAGCACTTGAATCAGAGTGATTGTCTCTTTCCCAATGAAACTAATTTCATGGAACGTAAGGGGTTTGGGGGACCCATCTAAAAGGCATGCAATCAGCCTTATTTTATCCCCTCATAAAGTAGACATTCTATTTTTACAAGAATCTAAGTCGATAGACCCGCCCCAATCTTTCATTAGACACATGGGGGGCCCACTCTAACGGGTTGGGCTCACATAAATGCTGAGGGTTCCAGAGGAGGTATTATCACTGCTTGGAACGAAGCTGTATGGTCCCATTGTCATACCACTGTTCATCCATCCCCCTTACACGTACCTCTCCGCCATATACAATCTGGTACAATCTACTTTTTCACAAACATCTATGGTCCCCATGACATTCTAGAGAGAAATGAACTCTGGGCCAACTGTTTTACCTTTGCCTCTTATCTTAATGGTCCTTGGATAGTTGGAGGAGACTTTAACACCACCAGATCCTCTAAGGAGCGGAATTCTGGCTGCAACTTGCAAGACTCGGACTCTTTCAACTCCTTCATTAATGTATGCTCCCTCATTGACCCACCCATCTGCAATCTCCTCTTCACCTGGTCTAACCGTAGAGCTGATCCTGCCTTAGCAAAACTAGACAGATTTCTCTTCAATGCAGCATGGGATGACCTCCACCCCCTTTCCTCGGTCTCTGGCCTCGCTTCGACCATCTCAGATCATTGCCCCCTCATCTTGGACACCGGATCTTTGCCCAACATTAAGCGCCCATTCATATTTGAGCGTCTTTGGCTTTTGGAACCTTCCTTCCACAATTTCATCAAACATGTTTGGTCCCAACCCACGCAAATCCAATCAGCTTCCGCCAGAATTGTCTTCAAACTCCGCTCCCTTAGGAAAATTATCAGACCATGGGCCAGATCCATTTGGGCGTCCCTTCGCTCGCGTATCTCTTCAACCCAAGACGAGATCTTAGATCTTAATATCCTTGAGGAATCTCGACCGCTTTCAGATATTGAACTGACCCGTTTGAGAGATCTAGAATCAGAACTGGATAGACTCATGAAACAAGAGGAGATAGGCTGGAAACAACGTTCCAAAGCTAAATGGTTAGAGGAAGGGGATAAAAACACCTCTTACTTCCACCGCCTAGCTAGTGGCCGCCGCAGAAACACTTTAATCTCCGAAATTTCCCACAATAACACTTCTTACACTGACCTCTCTGATCATCTCTTCCTGTTTACAAACTATTACCGTTGCATCTTAGGCAAACAATCCCCAGCTCTCCCCGACATTGATTGGTCCTTTCTTTATCCAACCCCCTCCCTCATCTCGATCGACCATCCATTCTCTGAAGATGAGATTTGGGCTGCTTTGAAAGACATGTCTGATGACAAAGCACCCGGCCCAGATGGTTTCGGCCCACTCTTTTTCAAACATTTTTGGGAAACTGTAAAACCCGATATTCTAGAATTGTGTGCTGAATTCCAATCCGATCCTGCAGCCATATCCAGACTGAACTATGCGAACATCATCCTCCTCCCTAAATCCCCTGGAGCTAACTCCCTCTCCTCCTTCTGTCCCATTAGCCTCCTCAACACAACCTTTAAAATCATTACTAAGGTCCTCGCCACCCGCCTTCAAACAGTTATTGCCTCCTGGTCGGGGTTGAGCAGTCAGCCTTTATTCTTAGTAGAAACATCATGGACTATGTAGCTACAACTCAAGAAATCATTTCCTTTTGCCACCAAACGTCGACCCCAGGAGTTCTATTAAAGCTTGATTTCTCTAAGGCATTTGATTCAGTGAATTGGAATTTCATTCTTGATCTCATAGAGCATAGAGGCTTTCCCCCCTGATGGTGCAATTGGATCAAACATATTCTTAGCTCTAGCCTCTCTTCTATCTCGATCAACAATGTTATAGGGGGCCACATCAAGTCAGCTCGAGGCCTGAGACAAGGTGATCCTCTCTCGCCTCTTATCTTCGTATTAGTTGCAGACGTTTTCAACAGAATGATCAAGCTAGCCATATCCAACAACCTCTTCTCCGGCATTAATCTCCTAGATTCCTCTTTAGCAGTTTCCAACTTGCAGTTTGCTGATGACACAATTCTTTTTGTCTCACCCCAAATCAACTACATACACTGTCTGAAAGTGGCTCTCTACTCATTCGAGCTCATATCCGGCCTCTCCATCAACTTTAACAAGAGCTCCGTCATCATGTTAGATAACTCGAATCATCTTGGCCCATTCATTTCATCGCTGCTTAACTGTAACCTTTCGAATTTCCCTTTATCTTATCTTGAAATCCCCCTATGTCCCACCAAGCTTCATAGATCAGACTGGTCCCCACTTATCTCCAGGATCGAATCCAGACTTCTGAGTTACAAGGCTCATTTCCTCTCCGCAGTCGGTCGCCTCGTCCTTGTCAAATCTGTCTTATCAGCCATCCCATCTTATTGGATGTCCTTCCACAAACTTCCTTCCTGGGTCATCAACAGAATTGATTCAATCCGTAGTACCTTCCTTTGGAACGACGGTGGTGTCAAGAGGCTTGTTAATTGGAGTACCGCCTGTTTGCATCAGAATCAGGGTGGTCTTGGTATCACCAACCTCAGTGCCTTTAACTCCGCGCTCCTCACGAAATGGCTTTGGAGACTACTTACCCCTGGTAACTTTCTATGGAAAGAATGGATTCTCTCGCTTCATTATCGCTCTAACCACCATCTCGTCCTTCACTTCCCACCGCGATGTAGACCTTCTCCGTTCTGGGCTGGAGTGCTCCAAACCCTTCCCCGTGTCAGACCTCTTTTTCATGTAGTCATCGAAAATGGTAACAACTGTGTTTTTTGGTTAGATACTTGGCATAATCAACTTCCACTCGCCAAATCTTTGCCCCGCCTTTTCTCCCACTCGAGTATCCCTCCTATCTTAGTTAGAGACTGTGTCAATTCCGGTCCTGACTTCCTCTGCCCCCCATCCCTCTTCGGCTCTAACACCTTTTCTGACCTTATCTCCGCGTCCAATCTGCTTCAGTCTCTTCAGTTCACCACCCTGCCGGATCGTATAGTCTGGGCTCCCGCACCTGCTAAGGGATTCTCGGTTGCCTCCTGTTACTCCTACCTCAACAACCCTGGCCGCTTCTTTGCCTTCCCTAGACTCTAGAAATGCCCTCTTCCACCGTGTATCGCCTTCTTCCTATGGTGTCTGGCTCACGATCGAATAAACACCAAAGAGAGACTTCTCCGTTTGCATATCCCGGTTGACCCGTATTGTGTCTTTTGCTCTAATCACATTGAAGATATTCCTCACTTGTTTCGTGAATGCGACTTTGCTTATTCGAACTGGGTTGCAACCAGTGCTCACCTCCTCCTCCTGGATGTCTTCATCGCTCTCTTCTGTTGGTGCATATGGAAAGAACGTAATGCACACGTGTTTGATAAACCAAGATACCATTTCGAAGGCATATGCAGACGTATAACTCATCTATTCACCTCCTTTACAGGTCAAATCTTTTCTGCTCCTTTTAGACTCCGTCTTCCCCAGAGAAGCTCATCTCCGACCGAATCACAAGGGAGCAGTTCGGCATACCCCCCGAGCCAGCAGCTATGGCCTTAGTTGGTAGTTTCTCGATGCATTCTGATCTCTATCTTCCATTTTGGTATTTTGATATGTTACCTTTGTATATATTATTGTAGTATCTTATCTTATTCGGATGTTAGAATGGTTTCTGTGCTTGTTCTATGTGCCATCGATCAGGCCTGTTGATCGAAACAATATTATTTTATATATATGCTACTAATCGGCTGTGTAGTGTCACGCTACACACCCATCTTGCTCAAAAAAATACACTAAGAAAGCCATTCAATAAAATGTTAGAAAAAGCCATTCAATAAAATGTTAGAAAAAGCCCTTAATTATTTTCCACTATATACTCAAGCTTCATTTGTTTAAAATTCTGCTGAATATTATTGGATACTGATTGGAATGCTGAAAGCTGAATACTAACTTATGAAAGGTTATTTGTTACGTTTTTCAAACTTTTGACTGAGACTAATAAAAATGACTATTTTGATAATATTTAGATATTCATTTGCAATTATTAAAAAATAACTCCGACTGTAAATTTAGAGTTTGAGAAGCTTGAAATTTGAAGATTTTTTGTTTTGGAAGTACCTAGGTTTTGTGGAACTTTAATAATGGATTATTATTTTGAAAGTTTTAGTTATGAAAGATTTATATTTTAATTTGTTATATGTAAAAAAAATTGGAAAGATTGCATAAATTATGTTTCAAGAAATTTAATGTAGAAAAATTAACTTTAAAAAAACATTTATCTATGTTCCATAATTTAGGAATTTGTATTTTTAATTTTTTTTTTTGAAAATTCAAATACTATTTGGTTTGGTTTTCTTTCTTTATTTTGTAAGAAAAAATTTAAATGAAGAAAAGTAACCAAAAGTATAACTTAAAAATTTGTAATCTTATTAATTTATGGTTTTCAAAAGTTTGAAATTTTAGTATTTTTTATGGTAATATAACAAACGTAACTAAGGGTGTATATGGAAGAAATTATTATTAGACATTCTGAATTAGAAAAAGCAATAAGAAAATGTGCAAGAATTATTAACAAAATAAGTGTTTCAGGCTAAACACTTTATCCAAAACAAGCAACTTCAAAATGCTTATTCCTCAATTAGTGGTCAAATAAGTGATGGGTAGTTATACTAGCACCCTGATTATTTTCTTTCCCCCCAGTACTTTACAGAAAGAATAACACCCCAAATCTTTCCTTTCCACCCCATTTTATACCCAAGTTGTCCTTGTCATAAAAAAATGAATTTGATGAAATGTTGCATCATGATACATGGATTTTGTATGAAGCTTATATTTGTTGAATAATAGTTTTTCAATGACATCTTTTTAGTAATTTCGGCCTTAATCTACGTTGATTTTGATAATATCTAATTTGAAGTGGAATAAGTATAAATCGAAATCTTGCAATTGTTGGTGTCAGATCTCTAATGTCGATATGGAAAGATGGAAGGAGTGCTTTGTCACTCCAAAAAAATCCACCTTCCAACTGGATCGAAAGGTCTTTCAACGAAGACTAAGAAAGAGGAGTTCAGACCAAACCTTTCAAAGGAGTCGAAGGGATGCAGTCTTCAAAGTTTCACAGCTTCAAAACCTTTTGAAGGAGATGGAAAGTTTCGTCTCACAGTATCTAGTGAGTTCTTACCCTTTGAAGAGGATGAAGAAGTAAAAGCAAGTATTAGCAACCCCATAGTGACCTTTTCGAAGGCATAGCAAGCCATTCGAACCGCTTAAGACCCATCTAGGATACCTTTCGACAACGTCGAAAGGTGCTATGAAGAAAGCAACACTCAGAAGTCAGCAAAGGCAAAAGAATGAAGGAAAACCTTTTGACAACGTCGAGAGGTAGCATAGCCTTCGACAACTTTGAAGGGAAATACAGCTCTCGACAACATTCAAGTGAAGTGCAAACCATTCGACTAGGTCGGAGGGTTCACAACAGTATATAAAAAGAAAACCTTTCGACAAAGTCGAAAGGTTCATGAAGTCATAAGAAAGGCAAACCTTTAAACAAGGTCGAAGTGTTCATAATGGCATATGAGGGGCATACCTTTCGACAAGGTCGAAAGGTTCATAGCTGAATATAAAAAAGGGACCTTCCGACCCTATAGAAAGCATGGACTCTAAAAGGGAGCCACCTGCATCTATAAATAAGACCCAGGGGGTCACGTTTTGGGGATCCAATTTTTCTCATTCGAAACTTGTATTTTCTTGAATAAAGCATTGTAACCTTAATTTAGGAAATTGTTAGTTTGGGAATTTGATGAAATGAAGCTTGCTTGGATGAATAAAGGGAAGTCTTCAGCTTTGTTGGTTACTTTAGTGTTTACTAAACCCTTTTTTGGATTAACTTCTATTTTCCATGTTCATCGAAAGGTTCTTGTCGATAAGGTCAATAATACATCTGGTCTAAACATCTTTTGTCTGAAGGAATTAAATCTGAGGATTTAACCTTTTGACAAAGTCGACGGCTCTTTATGCTCTAACAACACCTTTTACCTTCTGAAGCAGTATATTTTGTGGTCTAACATTTCGACAAGGTCGAAACCTACTTCAAATACACTAAAGTATATGATTTCCTACCTAAACCCAAGGAAAGCATTCACCTTAGCCTTCAACAAGATTGAAGCCTACCTTAAAAGGACTTAACTCAGGGAATTTCAACCTGATTGAAAGGAAAGCCCTTGCAGGAGACCTCATACTAGCTCAACCAGGTCGAAAGGTTACTCAATCCAAAGACTATACCTTTCAAAAACGTCGAAAGGTCTGGTTCAAAAATTGTCATAAATCAAACCAAGTTGAGAGGCAATTCCTAAGGGAATCTCGCTCACTGTTCTTGTAAAGGATATTCATTTTAAAAAAAATTGCTCGGGAGGGACTCGTGAAAACTAGGTTTTGGCTCGGGGTTTTATATAGGTTGTACGCGAGATTTTTCCTGAGTAAACTGTTAAGTTCAAACAGTTTTAAAAATTTAAAATTTAACTCTGTTTTAAAAGAAGAAATAAAAGAAGGAATACTTGGTTTGTTTCAAATGACTTAAACCCATAGTAAGATGTTTAAATCAGTTTCTAAAATTTAAAATAAAAGTAAGTTTTAAATTTTGGAAAATCAAGTTAAACAATTGTCTTGAAATTTCATTTCTTTGAAATGAATGATTTGAATAAATTAAATGGTATGAATTGATTTACTTAATTTTATTAAGTTAAAATCCTTAAGTTATTTTCAAACTTAATTTGAAAATAAGGTAATTAATAAGGAAATGGTTTGTCTTAAAACTTAATTTAAATTTAAAACTAATAGAATAAATAAGAGTGATTTACTAATTGAATTAGTTAATGGTTAAGGATAAGTAAATTAACAATTAAGGTTTTCAAGTGATTTATTAATTTGTAATTAAGGATTGTTAATTTATAATTTAAGATAAATAATTAATGATTATTTATTTTATTTTATTCTAAACTTAATTAATGATTTAATTAAGTAAGTTAATAAAATAAACTCTTGGGTACTCAAATTTTTACGAGTAGCCAAGGGATTCAGGTTAGCCTTGACGAATTGTGGAGGAGCAATGGAGCAGGAGGCTTCAGCGTTGTAGATATAGATAGTAGTTTCCGCTGTGTTGATCTTGTTTAGATCTTTGTTTTATATTGAGATGTAATAACTAGACAGATGTTTATAACTGTCTAGTATATGATGTGTAATCTGTGTAACTCTGATAAGTGTTGTATATGATACTATGTAATAGTTATGTGATATATTATATTTTGTTCGTTTCCGCTGTGAGTATTTGTGTTTGTTTCTTTTCTCTACTTCTCTTCTCTATTTTCTATCCCTTTCTTTCTTACTGTCGATGCGATTTTCCGGGAGTGGAAAGCCGGGTCGTCACACGTGTTTTTCTTAACATTACTTTGGGGTGTTGATAAGAAATCTTGTTAACATTTTTTGCGCTAGATGGAGGGCTTGAACATTCGACTTTGATAAATCTCCAACACCATCATTCTCTAATTCAACTTAATCCAATCCTACTTCAAGTTTATCTGCTTTGGTTTGATCATGGCCAGCAAATTTAAGAGATCTGAACAAGGGTCTTCCGAACCACATGTGACAAGGTTCTGCTAAGCAATCATAAGGAACTCCGATCAAGATGAAGAACAAAGGCTAAGGCTTGAAGCCCTAAGAATTATAAACAATAAGAAAGCAGAATCCTATGATCCTGAGAAATGAAGTCTAAATCCTTTTCATATTGGTCCTATCCCTATCTTTGCACTTGGAAAAAGGAAAATGGGAAGTGATAATTTATTTAATCAAATAAGAATAACCGTACAATGTTATTCCAAAGGCACAATCTTTGAGAGAGAAATAATGGCTGATTATAAAGCCTTTGCAAATAAATGGAAACAACAAATTGAAAAGAGAACACTTCCTACACAATATGCACGAAGAGTGCTAAAAAGAAAAGAAATTAAAGGGCATGAGAACATATGGCCAAGAAACAAAAAGTCAAGAAGCTATCTACAAGAAACAAGCTTCAAGTCTAGACTTTTAAAGGAATGCAACTTAACAACATCAATTGAGAACGTCTACTTACTTACAAAGGATGAACTCAACTATTGGCCATCACAGAAAAAGAAGCCAAAACGTGAAAGGAACTTGGGAGGGTCCTACTGCCACTATCATATGATGAATGGTCATCATACTAATCATTGTAGAGCCCTGGAGGGGATGATTATGAAATTCTTTCGGCAAGAAAGATTCAAGGATTTTGTAAAAAAAAATTGAGATGGAATTAATAAAGAGCTATTTTCTGTAAAGAGAAAATCTACATGGTTGGGAGTGAAATGCTCCATATATTTGGATACTACCTAAGATGGTAGTCTACCTAAGATGGTAGAAAAGCCTCTGTCCGCGCCGATATGGCCAGGGCAGAACGCCTCCTGGAGGGAGGACGGAGTAAGCCTTTAGCCGCGCTATGAGATGGTCAGGTTAAAGCAACGAATAAGTCCTTATCCACGCCATGCTATGGCTAGGGTAAGGCACTTCCTTGAGGGAGGATGGAGTAAGCCTTTACCCGCGTCATAAGATGGCCAGGTTAAAGCACAAAACAAGCCCCCGTCTACGCCACAAAAGGGCTAGGGTAGGGTGCCTCCTGGAGGAAGGTCGGGTAAGTCCTTGGTTCTAGCCTCTAAGATGAGCTAACCAAGAGCACCGGGCAAAAATGGACTAAGATATCCAGGCCTAAGAAGAGGCCCATCAAATAATGGACTAAGATGTCTAGGCCCATGAAGAGGCCCATCAAATTATGGACTAAGGTGTCCAAGCCCATGAGGAGGCACATTCAGCAATGGACTAAGATGTCCAAGCCCGAGAGGGGGCTCGTCAAATTATGAACTAAGATGTTCAAGCTCGAGAAGGAGCATAGGCAATCATGGACTAAGACGTCCTAGCTCGAGAGGTAGGAAATCAAATTATTCCTATATATATTCAAAACTTGGAGGGTTCATACATGTCAAAGAAGTCGGAAGTAGAGGAGAAGAACAGAACTCCAATTATTATTACCCTAATCTGGGTTTCGGGATTCTCATTTCTAAACATCGGCTATCGATACCCGAATTAGGGTTTCGGGTCTTTCATATAAGAATTTCATCATCTATCACTCGAATCCGGGTTTCGGGTATTTATCAATCACTAACTTATTATATCTGGATCTAGGTATCAAGGCTACTGTTTATGTAAAGCCTAATCTGGGTGCAAAATCTCTAGATTTCTATTTATCCTGAATGCCCGAATGTGGGCTGAAGAATATCTTCATGAAGATCGATGTTAAGTGTTTCCGAATGGGAATTTCGAGTTTCTAACTTTTCAAATCCCATTAATATTGAGGAATGGGTCAAAGAGTTATCACTTCAAAATTTCAAACATTGGTTGCTGAATCAGGTTCTTTATTAAATAAACGTGACATTTTAATTTTTTATACCCCTATGATAAGGCGGAGCTTGCTATTAACAAATTTCAGACATGACAGACAAGTAGAAGAAGCTATTTTTTTGAACATCTCTCGTCGTGGTTAAAGATGAGATTTTAACATTTAGTGTAAACTATTTTTCATACAATTCATAGGATGATTTATTGATCTAAGCAAAGTGACATGCATAAACAAATATGTCAATTTCAAGCTAACAAGTAGAAAAATTGTTTGCTGCATGCTTTTTAGGAAAGTCAAAATAGCAAGGAATGACAAAAGATTTAGCAAGGCCAAAAATCAATGAATGATCAATCCAGTGACATTTCAAAAATGACATTACAGAGGAGTATTACAAACCAGGTGATATTTACAAAGTTTATGAGATTTACATGAGTTATGAAATTGTTTATCAAAATCGTGACATTGTTTACATATATATACAAGACAAATTTACAAACATATAAATGGTTCGCAAATGTTGAGCTGCTTTGTCAAGGGTTTCCGCGATTGAAGGATCCACAACATGATGAATTGCGGCACTGAGAACTTCTTTGAGCTTCTTTTCCTTTCTTCTCATTTTGTTCTCATCGTCAATCACAAGGATGTTGGTCTTTATGGTGCGATTGAAAGATCTATTTGCAGCCCTAACTGTTTTATTTTCTCTTTCTAATTCCGCAACACGCTTGTCAAGCAAGTAATTGCTATGCTCCAGCTTCTGGTTCTTGGCAGTGTATTCATTAATAGTCTGAGAATACTTCACTTTCTGTTTCTCATCAAAATATTTGGTGATTTTGAATTTTACCCTCCGACGACAGTTCCCCACTACATTATCATCTAAGCCTGGGGGAGGTTTGAGCATAATGGGAAATTTCTGAGCCACGAGAAGGTTTGACCTAGTAGGCTAAACAGCTGGAGGGGTTGCTTGAGGGACTGGAAGATCGATCTTTGAAGTCTTATCGTCCAAAATGAACTCAAAAGAGGCACACTGTGCCTAGCTATCTTTTAACTTTAACTCCAAATCATTTTTTCGCTGAATAAGTTCAAACATTTTGTGATCGAAATAGGCTGTGGGATTAGTCTTCACTTGTCTTTAAGCGCAGTAATCATCTCATCTTTTTTCTTGATATCAGCCTCAAGATAGGCTATATGGTCTTTGTAACCAGTGGCAATAGTCTTTTGAAGAAAATATCTCTTATGCCATTTCACGGCTTCAACATTGCCACTGAAACACTCAAGAAGGACTTCATCGTGGACCACGATCCCATCGCTCGCTGTTAATAGTCTTTCTCTGATAGAATCGACGCATGAAAGTAAGTTTTGAGAAAGATGAGTCATAGATGACTGTAGCTCCTATTTAAACAAAAGAAATGGAATGAAAATCAAGATAGAGATAAAAGATATCTTTATTATTATCGCAACAGATTACAACTAAAACAGCAATAAAGTTAAAAGATACAACATGCAATTTGATTACATTTAAAGTTTAGAAACAACTTTCCTAACTTTGTCAAGAGAGTTAGATGAAAGCATAATCGTCGAGTCAAAGGGCATAGTGATCCCTTCGGGGGTTATTACTGATGGGCATTGGCTATAGTCCCATTTCCCGGCTGGGAGAATGATCGCAAATTAATCTAGTATGAAAGGTCTTGATTTCTTTAGGAAAATTTTCCTTTTCTTCGCCAAGGAAGTCAAAACGAAGGCGAGGGTATTCCAAGTACAATTTTGTAAATCTCGAAGGAAGCAATATCTCGCTAATTTCGAGGTCTTTAAAATTGATGAATTTTCAGAATAAAATCTTCTCTATTTAACATATTGGCTTAAGTGATCTCTGGGGATGAGACATCCTACAGAGCTGTTGTTCTGAAATAGTATGGTAAAAGAAGCTAAGTGTAGAAAACAAGGCCAAAACATATATACATAATCAATAAATGGTTACATGTTTACAATCATTCATCTAGTTCATGCAGAACAGATTTAGAGAAAACCCAGAAACAAATTTACCTTTATAGTACTTAAGCTTTTCAGGGGGAAGATCTTGAGGAATCGACCTGACCCACGGTAAGTTCCAACAAGCTCCAGGATGCGGGTAAGATCCAAATTCATCTAAGTATCTTTTATGAAAACGTCTGAGTAGACGCCCACTGAAGTCGCCTAAATACGAAAAATCTATAATAGAATGTCTGCAATAAGCTTTATACAAAAAGTTAACTAAAATGTCTCTCTCTTCGATCATCATCCAGAATAAAGTTAGTAACTCTTGATTTTCCTTCAAGAGAGCGTCGTACCGGAGGCACGCTCTCTTTAGTAAAGGAGGGGCCCTCTGATATTTAAAAGATGCTAATATGGAGGTACTATTGTCAAGGCTATGATATTTCTCAAATAGAACATTGTGCTCCTTTATCATTTTGTCTAACTTCCTATACAACTTGTTAATTTTCGCCTGTTTTCTGTCAAGTTTTGTTCTATAGGGAAAAGTAGACTTCTTCTTTATCTAAGATAAATGATTTAGTGCTAATTATTATCTTCGAAGTGTAAGACATTTAAATAGGGAATTCCATACCTGAGAAATTGGAACGGAAGCCTTGGAGGCCTGCTCTTTCTCTTGTAGACCCTCAGTTTGAGCAAGAGCAGGCCCACCTTCTGGAGCAGCAGAAGGCCCGGGGGGAGCGGGTGGAATATCGTTCTAAGGGGAGGGTTCTTTCTCGGGAAAATCGGCTTGATCACCGCTGTCCTTTTCTGAAGCACCGGAAGGCCTCCCTTTATCTCCACCAAGGCCTTGACCTCCGAAGGGGTCATCATTATTGTCATCATCGTCATTGTCATTGCCGCTGCCCTCATCACCATCATCATCTTTCTCCTCTTCAGCATCATGAGTGTCATCCTCCTCCTCAGAATCAGATTCGATGTCAAAGGAGGGGATATCAAAAGAAAGGACTTCGGATGCATTAACTTCCTCCATACCTTCGTTTTCGATGCCCTGTTTCAGCTGCTTGATTTTTTCCATGAATCTTTCAGCTAGGGCAGAGGATCAAATGAAGGAAAGCCGAAGTTAGGGCAGTCTTATAGTTGTTGGTATAAGCAAGCATCAAGGCATCTTCATAATTCTTTAACATCATAGTCTTGAAGGTGACGTCGACGAAATGAGATACTTTCTGCTTAACGTCGGAGAGGATATAAGCAGCTTGTTGAGCGAAGCTCTGGTCTTTTTGAATTTATTTTTGAAAGAAGCATTCTTGGAAACCAAGCAAGTTTTTTCATCTTCAGAATCTTTCAAAGTCAGCTCCATAGCGAGTTTTACATCATTAGTGAGTTGATGGGTTGTCTTCTTCGCTTCCAAATCAGCTTCGACCCTGGAAAAGGAAGCCTTTACTCGCTTCAACTCTGTGGAGGTGTCATTTTGGGCGGCAGTTAAGGAAGATATTTTATTCTTGAGCTCGGAATTTTCCTTCTGCAGCTTAAAAGATTCGGTTGAAGACTTCAAAACATGTTCATTTAAAGCCATCCAACTCCTAGAAATCTGGGACAAAAGTATAATGCAAGTTAATAATTAGGGAGATCCAATAACGATAAAATTAATTGGATGAGAGCTTACCAAAAGTTGTTGCTCCATCAAAGAGCGATAACTATCCACCAAGTTTGGAGTGAATGATGGTGGAGAAGAAGAAGTAAAAGACTCAGAATGTAGGATGAACTCGACAAATTCTTCAAAATTAGTAGGTAGAGGAGCAGAAGATGATGACTCTGAAGGAGTTTGCTTTATGGAAGGAGTCATCAACAAGGCCAGTTGCATCTGCTCGAGCGCAGCCGAAGAGTCGGAGATCGAGATGTGTGGAAAAGGATCAAAAATAAGTGGAGTTGGCGCTGGTTTATCCTTAGAGGCTTCGACGATGGGACTCTTTGAAATTTTTTCAAGAGACAGGGGTCTTCCTCCACATCAATTACTTTGGCTATTTTCGCCAGAGGTGCATCTTCAGGGGGTTCCATCAGTTTTATTTTGAAAGTTCTTTTAGATTTTGCAAAGGCCTCCAAGATTGATGCTACCCCAGAAGTTGACGGAGGAGGGCAACGCCGCCGAGAGACACTATGGCTTGAGATAAAGTTGGAACAAATTCAAACAAATATAAAGTCAGACAAAATAGTTCAGGGAATGTCAAGAACAAAGAAGAAAGTACAAAACTAGTGATATACCTAAAGGTTCAGCACAGATGGGTGACATGGGGGAGAAGTGTTCAGCATACGCAAGGAAAGAAAGCGCTTGCCGTATGAAATGTGCATGATAGTGGGAGGAGTTCTTAGGATCCTCTGGCCAGATGGTAGTAAAGAGTGTTTTCTTAAGTTCGAAGGGGTTAGAAGCGCCCTGCTCCCAATTTGTTTTGAAGCTGCAAATAGAGAATCAACGGTTTTCTTGTCGACGTCATAAAGTTTCTTGGAAGATTCACCTTAAAAAAAGGAAGCAAGAGATTAGTAAATGGAAAACGTAAAGTAGAGCAAAGACGACACTAGAGCAGACTTACGGGGGGATGCAAAAGTCCTGTGAGCATCAACAAAGCACTTGACAAAGAAGAATTGGTTCTCCTAGTCCTTGAATTTGTTGATACTATCTGATATTAACTTCTTATAGGCGTTGACTCTGTATATCTGCTTGTTAAGATTACTTAGCCTTGCCAACTTAGTCAAGAAGTTTAGTACTTTAACGTTAAGCGAAGGAAGTCCAGATTCCAACACCAACATATCCAGTGACAAGAGATGAGTATAAACATTTGGAGATGGCCGAATCAGAGCAATTCCAACATCAGATAAGTATGAAGTCAAGAACTCTAGGAAAGGAAGGAATCTGCCATGCCATATGTGAATGGCAGCGTAAGAAAAATACCCTTCAGGAGGGTTGTCGATTGTGTCAGTTGCCTGAGGGGGGATAGCTTCAATCCTAGTAATACCAAAATCTTTAAGAATGGCATTGACTTCGTCCTGAGATACAATGGAAGAATGCTTAGTAGCGGCTTCAACTTTAGGAGAGCTCATGGTTCTACCAGGTGAAAATGTTCTAGTTGAAATCTTTAATCATTTATGAATTTAGAAGGCACTCAAGAACGAAACAAATAAAATCTACTTAGATAACTTAAGCATGAGAGCAGACATAAAATTTTAAAATTGTCCAAACAGTTTAAGAAAAAAACTAAATAGTTTGAGCTTTCGACAATGTCAAAGGTTCAACAGCTCAAGCTTTCGACAATGTCGAAAGGTCAACAGCTCAAGCTTTCGACGATGTCGAAAGTACAATGGCATTAACTTTAAACATGCATACCTCAACATTGTTGAAAGCTTAAAAAGGTAAATAAATAATAATATGAATTCCTTGAGCTATCGACAAAGTCAAAGGGAAGAGATGAAACATTAATCCATTCATCACCTTTCGACAACGTCGAAAGCTCGATGGAAACCTGAATACTCTTCAAGTGCAACATAAAGCTAAGTGGCAAGACCTTTCGACATGGTCGAAACCAATAACTTAAAATTCCTAAGTAAAAAATGCTAGTGTTGACGACGTTGTCAAAAGGTCTAGTCGAAATATATCCTACCCATTGAAGTCGAAAGGTTTTAGGTTCAACTCATATATGCTCTAAACTTTTCGACAAAAATGGCCAGAGACGACTCAAATTCAAAGAATTTCAACCTTGTTGAAAGCTAATAATCGATAGGTTTGAAAGTCTTCGACCTCGTCGATAGCTTGTTCGAAGGGGTAAATCCACTCCACTTAATTACCTATCCTTTCGACAACATTGATCAATTTGGCACCACTACACCTTTCGGCCCCATCGAAAGGTGCTAAGAAGGCAAATCCAATATTGCCATTTCAACCTCTTTCGAAGGGGCAGAAAGTTCACTTTTGTGTCGCCAAATTTGTCATCTATACATGAGAAGTTTTCGGGAAATTTAATCGGCTTTAACTGACCCAAACCCGATTTTGAATCCAGTTTTCAAAGTTTTCTTGAAGTTCAAGCGAATCAAAATCTGTTAACAAAATGGGTTTAATCTGAAATTAATCTAATTTAATTTCAAAAGAGGTATAAAAAATTTCAATAAATCGAAAGCCCAGGTTACAAACAAAGGGTAAAAATAAAAAAATTTGGATTAAGAACCAAACCTGATAGGGGGATTTTCAATGAATTCGCTAACAATGTCAAAATCCAAAGTCAAAGTTGAATTCTATTAATTCAAAAAATATTTGAATTAAGAGGAAGAATTTTAGTAAGCCGAACCAAAATTTAATTTCAATTTTTGGATTTGGAAACTAAAAATTTGATAGAGGCATGAATGAAATTCAAATGAAAACTAAGCGAGAGCAGAGATTAATTTAAACTTAAAGTTTGAATTTGTGAATTACCTTGATTTCTAGCGATGTTTAGGAGATTTTGGTGAATTATTTTACTTTTGCTTGATAATTTTGATTTCAATAAAAGAAGAAGAAAGAGAAGAAGCGTACGATATAAGAAAAGTTGCACAAATTCTCAATTGTTGGATAAGATTTAAATGGATGGCCCAGATGACCCCATGGTGACCTTTTCGATGGTATACCAAGCCTTTTGAACCCGTTAAGACCCATCTAGGATACCTTTCACCAACGTCGAAAGGTACTATAAAGAAAGAAACACTCAGAAGTCAGCAAAGGCAAAAGAATGAAGGAAAACCGTTCGACCACTTCGAGACGTAACACAGCCTTCGACAACATTTAAGGGAAATACAGCTCTCGACAACATTCAAGTGAAGTGCAAACCTTTCGGCTAGGTTGGAGGGCTCACAACAGTATATAAAAAGCAAACCTTTTGACAAAGTCGAAAGGTTCATGAGTCATAAGAAAGGAAAAGCATTCGACAAGGTCGAAGGGTTCACAATGGCATATAAGTGCAAACTTTTTGACAAGGTCAAAAGGTTCGTAGTTGCATATAAAAGGGGGACCTTCCGACCCTATCGAAAGCATGGACTCAAAAGGGGGGCCCGCCTGCATCTATAAATAAGACCCAGGGGGTCATGTTTTGGAGATCCATATTTTCTCATTCTAGACTTGTATTTTCTTGAATAAAGCATTGTAACCCTAATTTGGGAAATTGTTAATTTGAGAATTTAATGAAATGAAGCTTGCTTGGATTAATAAAGGGAAGTCTTGAGCTTTGTTGGTTACTTTACTGTTTACTAAACCCTTTGTTGGATTAACTTCTATTTTACAGGTTCAACCTCATCGAAAGGTTCTTGTCGACAAGGTCAACAATACATTTGGTCAAAACATCTTTTGTAACCTTCTGAAGCAATTAACTCTGAGGATTGAACCTTTTGACAAGGTTGACAGCACTTTATGCTCTAACAACACCTGTTACCTTCCAGAGTAGTATAGTCTATGGTCTTAGCTTTCGACAAGGTCGAAACCTAATTCAAATACACTAAAGTATATGATTTCCTGCCTAAACCCAATGAAAGCATTCACCTTAGCCTTCAACAAGATTGAAGCCAACCATAAAAGGACTTAACTCAGGGAATTTCAACCTGATCGAAAGGAAATGCCCTTGCAGGAGACCTCATACTAGCTCAATAAGGTCGAAAGGTTACTCAATCATTGGACTATACCTTTCGACGACGTCGAAAGGTCAGGTTCAAGAATTATCATAAATAAAACCAAGTTGAAAGGCAATTCCTAAAGGAATCTTGCTCATTGTTCTTGTAAAGGATATTCATTTTTCTTAACATCACTTTGGGGTGTTGACAAGAAATCTTGTTAACATGCATAATGTTATTTTTAACCTGAAATAGCTATGACGTTATGATAGAAATAGATTGTTAAATTTTGGTGATACAAAATCATAAATAGAAGGAAATAAATATGCAAAAGAAAGAAAGAGAAAATTTTGTTTTCCCTAATTAATAGGCATACTTGATTATGTTTATTTCTCTTTAATTAGCTAATCAAATTATTTTTTGCTTTATAATATTATTGGACATTAAGTAATTGATGTTATAAATAGAGCCTAGAAGAGAGAGTGGAAAAGTATGGAAAAGTATTTGGTATTTCTGTCTTCTTTCATCTTTGTTCTTCTTCTCTAAACACTAAGAAGCCATTATTATTGTTTGCGCCAAAATTGGTCACAAACACCCAATTGTCGATGAAGGCACCCGTTTACAATCACAGATCACAGATAGCAAATATGTAGAGAAAATAAATGTGAAGAACACTCAGAAAATTAAAAGTAAAGCAGTAGAAAGACAAGATTTATAGTGGTTCGGTGTTATAGCCTACGTCCACTTTGAAAAAAATTCTGTTTTATTGATGGTTCTCGCTGGTTACAATGAGTTATAATAGTTGAAGTGAAGTACAAAGATAATCTCTGCAGGGTCTGGGCGTAGGAGAGCCAAAAAGATCCCTTTTCTGAAGCTCTTGGACTGCTATTTATAGGTGTAGGCTGCAAATATCTCGCCCAGATCCTGGAAGACTCCTTCTCTCACACGATTGGACCCACGTGATCGATCCCCTGACATTTCGACTCGATCCGTGATCGATACGAACCAAGTTCGTATCGATCCAAAACTGCTCCTTTTGTGTTGGATCGATCATGGACATTCTTGAGGTTGTATGCAAGCTCTTGTGAAAATTTTGTGGCATTTGGACTCGTAGATTGTGAGTTATGATCGATGCAAGTTTAGGTTTGTTGAAGGCTGTCGAGTTCGTATCGATGCCGTTTGCATCGATCTCGTTTGTACCAATCAGACAATGGTGACGTGGAGCGATAAGCTAGGGTAGATCCATCTTTTGTGCCGCGTTGACTGCTTCTTCCTTCGTATCCATCGGGTGCTATGCTCTTCGTATCGATCCTTATCTCTCTTCATATCGATGCATAACACACACTCTTCGTATCGATCACCTGGCATTGGCTTCGTATCGATGGAAAGCGATAGTTTCGTATCGATCATCCAGTTGATCGATATGAAACATACATCAACATGATCGATACGAAGTAGACATCCGTGGGCTACTTCGTATCGATGGAAAGGGTTGGGTTTCGTATCGATCATCTGGTTGATCGATACGAAACATATATCGATACGACGTGAACAAGTTCGATCGACCTGGGAGATGTGTCTGTCTGATGGATACGAATAGCATGGAAACGAATAGCATGGATACGAATAGCATGGATATGAATAGCATGGATACGAAAAGCATGGGGACCTTGGTTACCGATCGATTCATGGCTCTGACTTGAAGTAGCCGTCTCCTTGACCCGAAGTAGGTCCTCTGGTGGCTCGAAGCAAGTGTTGTGGTGACTCGAAGCAGCTTGCAAACATGCTAACCTGACCAAGACCCGAAGCAGACCCTTCTCTGACTCGAAGCATTTTGCTTGGAAACCCAAAGTAAAGTTTGGGACGACTCGAAGCAAACCTCAAAAAGCTTGAAGCGACACGATTTTGATCGATCAATATCTTAAGCACACGAGCTCCGATTGACTTCAAATTTGAAATGTTGGATTCCGTAGCTTCGCTTGTTGTGCCACATCAATTGTAGCCCGATCCAGACTCGGGCAAAATTTACTAGCATCCATAGCAGGTCCATGTGCAACCGACCTTCGGGAACGACCTGTCTTTGGTTTCCAGTTAATCTTTTGGTGTCATGGCCTTGCTAAAAGGCGGGATAACAATTATAGAGATCAAGACTCCTTCTTAGTTAGGTTATTGATTCTTTTTTGTTTTGTTTACTTTTATTTGGTGGATCAATTGTAAACAATTGGTTTTGAGAATCAATATAAATGGTTTTTGGATGGAATCTTGTGTGTTGCTCTCTTGATTTCTTTGTGTTTTAGATCTATATTCACCATTACTTATCTTTAAATATTATTATTTTCATCCAATATTATCTCTTTGTACTTGGGTGATATAAGATTCTGGGGTAGACTTCCGCAACAATTTTATCCTTTATTAGCTTTGCGCAATAAAAATCCTAACAAATTGATATCATAGCTAGCCCGTCGACATTATTAGGACCGCTAATGAAGTAGAACTACCAGTTTGTGGTATTGGATCTATCCGGTTTGTATGTATAATGATGTGGTCAGAGAAGTCTCGGGCGTGAGGCATAGTCCTACTAGCTTGCATAGTCTCATTTCTCTTGGTCAGCTGGACCGACGTGGTTTCACTTATGAGACTCGAGGTGGAGTTTTGAGACTGAAGAAGGATGGTCATACTGTGATGAGAGGGGTATTAAATGATGGAAAACTTTATAGATTGGTTGGTCATGTGGTCAATAATAGGAAGCTAGTAACAGTAGAAGAGCTTAGTCCACAGGTAGGTGGTGAGGTGAATATATGCACTATTTTTGATGGACGTGTTGGTAGTCATATTTTTGACAAGGGTCTTTATTTTGATGACGCTCGAGGTGTCAATGGCCATCATGTGGAGAGCTTAGGTCAAGTGGTAGACAGGTGCCGAGTTGGAAAATCCATGAAGACTTTATGGAGGTCTTTATGGTATTATAGACACTTTTGAGGCCAAATTGTGCAGTTTATCTTATTGTGGGGGATGCATCACTTATAGGTGGTTGTAGCAGTTTGTGAATTGGTATGATTAAGAAGAAAGGAGTGGTGATTGATTTAAAGATGGTAGGCTTGTGTGTTTTATTTGATGATGCCACTTTCTTATTTTTCTCTTTGAAGAGATGATTTGATTGAAGGTGGAGATTGAGAATATGTTGAAGACATGTGATTTAGCATCAAGGTAGAGTGTTAAATTTTGGTGATACAAAGTCAAAAATAGAGGGAAAACTATGAAAAGGAAAGAAAGAGAACATTTTGTTTCCCCTAATTAATAGGCATATTTGATTATGTTTATTTCTCGCTTTAATTAGCTAATCAATTTATTTTTTGCCATATAATTTTAACTTGGGCATTAAGTAAGTGATGTTATAAATAGAGCCTAGAAGAGAGAGTGGAAAAGTGTGGAAAAGAATTTGGTATTTCTCTCTTCTTCCATCTTTGTTCTTCTCCAAACACTATGAAACCATTGTTATGGAGATTAAGACTCCTTCTTAATTAGGTTACTGATTCTGTTTTTGTTTTGTTTACTTTTATTTGGTGGATTAACCATGGATTAATTATAAACAATTATTTTTGAGACTCAATATAAATGGTTGTTGGGTGGAATCTTGATTGTTGCTCTCTTGATTTCTTTGTGTTTTAGATCTATCTTCACTATTGTTTATCTTCAAATATTGTTTTTTTCATCCAATATTATCCCATTGTACTTGGGAGATACAAGATTCTAGAATAGGCTTCCGCAACAATTTTATCCTTTGTTAGGTTTTTCCCAACAAAATTCCTGACATAGATAACTAATGTTGAGATCATTACTCTTCTTTTCCTTTCATTTAATGGGCATTTTGGTCATCAAATAACTAGGGTGTTAATGTAACACTGATGAGTGCTTACTTATTTATAAACATACATTAACTAAGTTCTATGATTTTCTACTTCTATCCCACATCTGCAAAGTTACTTCTTCTCTTTATCTTTATCAACAAAACCCTTGAATGGAAAGAAAAGAATCAAGATTAGGCAAATTTCAGAAACCTTAAAGTGAGTTCGCTGCTATTTTGATTAAAAATGGAATACCTTAAAAGATTTTATTGTTTTTTCAACCGTTGAAATATTCAAATGGGCTCTGTACTTCACTTATGAGGAGGAAGACGATGTAAGAATTATCGGGGTTAGCTTTGGCTCTTCTCAGCCTGCAAAGCCAAGTTCATCTTCGGTTCATTCTTTTTAGTTAAGCAGCTTAAGGTGATCCAATTTTATTGGTGCTAAAAAGTCAGTTAAATTGGCACATTAAAAGGCGAAGAGACCGAAAGAGCAAGTATGCATGTGGTTGATTTCGATACCTGTAATTTATTTGTAATTCTCGAATCTCAACGGCACCATATGTTATCTTTTGTTCCTCATAAGTTATCATTAGGATTTTTGTTTCATTGAGTTTTTCTTAAAAATTTTGAATTTCATGATGGTTGACCTCCAAATGAAATCCGTTATATCGAATTAATATTGTAATGAACATAATCATATCAAAATTGCTTCCTATTTTCGCTTATTTTAACATAGATAAATTTATTGTTTTACATTTAAAAGATCGTCAGTTTGGAAAGAAACATTTTAACACATAGAATGTCTACATAGTTATCATGTTATATATAGATACACTAAGTATTAAAAAATAATTTATTATGTTTTATTAAAATTTGAATAATTATTTTTTTTAGAAAAATCCAAATATACTAAATTTCAAATTAAGAGATTTTAGTTTTGTTATTTTGGTTTTGGAATTTTTTTAAAATAAACTTTTTAAAGCTTTTAGGAAACTGATTTCATTTTTTGCCTATTAAAATATAAATGAAATTCTAAGGCAAATATTTTTTTGATTTGCATATAAAAGGGTGCAATGCGGATAGAAACATTCTAGTCATGGAATATGTTAATGTTTAGATTTTATTTCCGAGTTCACCACTTTGAATCTCGTGCATGATTCGAACCTTGGACATATTTGGATTTTTGGTATGCATATTGTAACGACCTGAAATTTTCAACCATTCGCATCCATACATGTCAGATTTGAATTGCTCAAAATATCAGATTGTTAATTTAAATTTGGAAAAACTTAGCATATACAGTAAATAAATAATCACAGACACAGAGTAATATAACAATAATGCAGTGGAAACAAAAGAATAGTAGTTCATGAAGCTACTATAAATATAAACAGAGTTAAACAAGATACAACAGAAGTCTCGAATACATAGATGTCTTAATACAATAATCAAATACAAGATCAGAATACATCACTGGAATCAACTGAATAACTGAAAGCAGAATCGATAGATAGCTGGATCTCCAAGCAAAGCTCCAACTCCAAAGGTGAGTCTCAAATGC
This sequence comes from Allium fistulosum, assembly GCA_030737815.1. Lineage (NCBI taxonomy): Eukaryota > Viridiplantae > Streptophyta > Magnoliopsida > Asparagales > Amaryllidaceae > Allium > Allium fistulosum. Next base: position 701,096,884 of record CM060904.1, read on the forward strand.
TGTATCGCTCAGTCTGACCCAAGCGTAAAGCAAAACACAAAACACTCGAGTCAGGATTAACATTCTTATATCAATAAATCCAACTCAAGTGAAATATCAACAGAAATATAAGTAACTCAAAGGATGTTTGGGATAACCATCCTTAAGGATCCGTTAAACTATATACTATGTAATAATATACGTTATTATAATAATGTCTAAAGTAAAGTAAACTATTTAAAAATAGCGTTAATGCGTTACCTATATCCCCTTAACACATTTTATAGTGCCAATAGTCTATACAGTACCTGCGTACCTCCAGATCGGGAGGCTACGAGAAGATACTCCATAGGTACGACACAAATCAAACTCGTAGTAAAGCTCGCTATGGTAGGTGACACGGCACAACGAGGGAATGCCAGGGTAGATATACCAATTATGCACACGGGCTGGTGGAAACGCATAGCATCCACTACCGCCCACCTCGGAACACACTCCCAAATCAAAAATCGAAGGGTGGCCACCAAATAAATCATGAGTAATAGAATGGTATCGAAGAAATGTGTCCGATTAGAGGTGCTACCTCATTGGCCCAAGATCGCTCCTGTTTTAGCCACCTTATGCTAACTCACGGGAGTTAGGTCCACGTATATACCTCAAATAGGATCGTCGCCACCATCCTACTTCATTCTGGAATCTCCACCGCGTACACAGTTGTTAAAGTGGTTTTCGGTATCGACAGAGAGTATGCTCATATCTGATCCCGGTCTCTTTAACAACCAAACGTTATTATAACACCGCGGTCATTTCAAAATAGTTTATCATCAAAACCAAAATATCATTTTCATTTCAAAACCCAAATCAATACGATATCATTTCCATTTCAAATATATCCATTTCCAAAAATCATATCACTTTCAAAAGTTATAACGTTTTCGAAATCATAGTATTTTTAAAATCAAAACACTTTGGAAATCACATCTTTGAAATCATAGCATTTGGAAATCATAACACTTTGAAATTATAGCATTTTGGAAATCATAACACTTTCCTCTTAAACAGTTTAGATGTTAAAATTAGTATATATAACAAAATAGTTTATAAATAAAATAGTTTATATAAATAGTTATAAGTTAAGATAGTTTATAAATAAAAATAGTTTATATAAATAGTTATAAGTTAAAATAGTTTATAATAAAATAATTTATATTAAAAATGATTTATATTAAAATAGTTTATATTAAAATAATTTATAAAGTAAAATATCCATAGTTTTAAATATAACTTAAAATTACTTTATAAAATAAAATAGTTTCCTCGACTTTCACAAATCGATTCAAATCAATTTGAATTCCAAATTCAAATTTAATCAAATCTAAATCATCAATTTCAATTTCCATTTCAATTAAAAATTTTCAAGTTATATCGATTTCAAATACCGATTTGAACCACAATAAACCATTTCAATTTCAAAATATTTCAAAGCTTCAAATATTCCATATTTCAAAACTAAATTCGATAATTTTATATATATATATATATATATATATCAATTCACTTTTCTATTATTTAGTTTTGAAATATTTACTTAATTATTTCAATATCATTTGAATACAACTTCAATTTACAAAATATCCCATTTAAATTCATATAAGCTTGAAATATCCATTTAAGTCACCTTTAATCAAATTTCAAGTTGTAAAACACTTCTTTAAAATTTCAAATTCAATAAATTCCAAATCAAACTTATTTAAGTATAATTCTTAAATAAATATAATTTCAAATCAATTTCAAATTTATCTTTACAACCCGAATCATTACAAACTCTATATTTGAAAATATAAATTTTAAATAAATATTTAAACATATTATATATCAACTTTATTAAATCAACTTTAATAAATCTTAAAAATCAATATTTATCAAAACCATATATTTCTTTTCAAAACCATAGAAATCATTTTCAAAATATTTATATATAGACCAACGGTGTCTGTATATAATTTTCTACCCTATGGTCAAGTGATACGGATATTTATCATTTCAATCCGCAATTTAAATATATACGGGTATATATCTTTTCAACCCGCAATCCCAAATTCAATTAAATGAAAATCGCTTGGGTTTATCATTTCAACCCATAACGATTTTCTCCTATTCTACAAGATCGTTCGGGTATGTATCATTTCAACCCATAGTGAATTCTATACTAACAGGGAACTTGCAGAGTGATCACAGATATGATAATAATATAACAACAGTAACAGGCATATATCATCAGTATAAATAATAGATAATGGTGTCAGATATCACATGTGAACAGATACAGATAATGGCATATATATAGCAATGTGAATAACTAACAGCAGCATATTTCAATTGTCGTTTCAATTGAAATCAAATTTAATAAATATAAGAACGTTAATCGTAAGTAATTGCTCACCTTTCGAGGCTAGAGAAGTTTGACACAGAAATGAGTTACGAATCCAAAGCAAAGCGAGATGAGCATGAATTTGACAAGCAAAGCTGACCATAGAAACTGACGAAATCAAATCAGAACTGGATCGATGAAGATAATTGGTATAAGTGGACTTGTATATACATAAAATATATATAACTATATAAAAAATCAAATTCAAAATTTTAAACATATATTATATTAAATATATATATATATATATATATACACTTAAAATCCATTATTTTAAACTAAACTCAAATATTAAAGTCAAGTATATATATAAAATAAATTTATATAAACTAACAAACCGTACCCTAATATAAAATGTCATTTATATAAACTAACAAACCATACCCTAATATAAAATGTTTATAAGATTGAAGTATAACTTTGATGTCTTATAACTAAATATACAAAATATAGAACTGTTATATAAATGTATACTTAAACCATAGCAACCGTTACATATACTAACAGATATTATATACAACAATGCATACCGCCTCAACATATAATACAAAAATATATTTATATAGTGCTGAAACTCATATCAAGAAATAAAACTTATCTATTAAGCTTAAAATATTTCCAGAAGGCAGAGTATACACGCAACTTTATATATAACAATTTAAATAGAAATATGTACCTTCAAAAACCCAACCAAACTCAAGTATATATATATAAACAAATTCATATACGAATATATTTAAACAACTTTCATAACTTAAGTAAACTTTTATAACTTAATACTCTAACAAACAGACAAATTATAAACTTATATACAGCAACCTAGAGAGAAGACTAGTGCTCACAAATATATAACTTACATTTTTTCAACTGAAACTATATATATATATTTTCATATTATACACATACCTATAAAACTAGACTCATAACAACTTATTTACATAAATCCAATATACGTATGAACAAGATTCTTTTCTGCAAATAAATCTGTAAACACACACATATAAACACACTTTAATATAATACCTATATATAAAATATAATATACAATAATATACAGTTATATTAACTGAACTTATACAATCCAAACAAGTATGTAAACCAATATATAATAACACCCACTGCATACTTATAAAAACTTAAACAACTAACATATATACACAAATCCTTTAAAATATTATATAACATACAACTTACATATCCATATCACTAAAATAATACTTATACATATATGGGAAGTACTGTAAACTAATATGTATATACCCAAGACCAAAAATCAAAGATATAAACCAGTTTAATACATATACATTATAATGTGTCACAGCAAAACTAAGACATATATTTATACTGGCAAATGTATATGAGTCTACACATATTATATATTCTATTTACACAGACTGCTTATATACATATATAACTAGATATAAATATATATCTTATAAACAGAACATATGTAAACCAATGTATATATATACTATAAACTCAATATATATATATATGTATATATATATATACCTTGCATAGAGGCACGCAGGCTAAGGGAAGCGAACTGGAGGAGTTCGGCGAAGGCGTGGAGTTCGTTTGGCCGGTGGGTGGGCGGTTTCGGTGGTCAGGTGGTTGCAAAGCTGGTGAAGGTTTTCGGTGAAGGTTGGTTACGTGGCTCGGTGCTAGATGGGCTATCGGGTTTAGATCTGGTTGGAACAAGGGAAAGAGGGCGGCGGTCTAAAGTCTCGGCCGATGCTTGGCTATGAGCTACGGTGGTTTTCTGAAGTGCAGGTGAGAGATGGAGAAAGTAGGTGGCTGCTGCTTTGGTCAGAGCTATGTGCTTGAGGCGAGCAAGAAAAATGGAAAGAAGAGTAATGGTGAACAAGAAGATGAATGTGAATAGCTTTATTTATATATAAAATATTATTAACTGACAAAAATAAAGTGGGAGAGCAGAAGACCAAAATGAACGAATCTGCAAATGTTATAAAGTTAATAAGGGGAGTAGTAAAAGTCAAAAATAAATTCAGGAATATAAAGAGGCTAGAGGCTATTTGAGTTATTCACGTGAAATTTGAATGGATACAAGAAAATTATAAGTACACAAAGCGGATACAGATACAGTTACCGGTTTTGCGGATTTCACTATGTACCACACTTCAAAACACTGGATTGAATATACCGCAGAAATCAGTACGGCGAGACGATCAAAACAGTACATAGATATCAGTGGTACGATCATCCGATCAAAAGTCGATAATCGGTACCGAGAATGCTGCTAATTTGCCAGAAATAAGATAAACGGAGTAATAGAAATCAAAATTTGAAGAAACGAAATATGACATCTCACTCAGAAGATGATTTACAAATTTATTGTACAAAATATTCAGGTTTGGAAAATATTTTATAATCATCAAATTATTAACTGATTTAAATTTAAATAAAATTACATAAGAAAATAAACTTTCATATTATCTGCTGAAAATTTACCAGTTGCTATGTTTAATTAGACGTATTCCAAATGTCAAATTTATAATTTCGAAATTTTAACATTTAAAATTTCACAAAATTTCAATTAAATATATAAATAAACAAATAAAATTATCTAAAATTTACGGGTTGTTACACATATACTATCTAAGGTAATATCCTCTTTTAAGTACTAGTTTCAGTGATAATGATAATAATAATAATAATAATAATAATAATAATAGCGACACTAATAAAAACATTTACATTCTTTTTTCTAATAAAATCAATCATCACAATTGTTTTTGGAATGCATTAAAGTGAGATTATTTTGCGATTAACTAAGAACCAAAATTTACATTTCACCCGAGGTTTTTTTTCCATGCTTTTCATCTAAGTAGTTATCTAGTTTTATATTTAAAGACAAAAAGGAAATACCAAAAAAATGAATTTCAGAAGGATTCAATTTTCAATAAAAGATCCATGACATTGCTAGAGAATTACATGGGAATCTCTACTCCAGTTAAAATGAAAAACCTTTTCATTATTTTGTAGTTAGAATTTGATTTCTAATTCTAAGCTCAACGTTTCCATTTAATTATATAGTATATGTGCATATAACTAGGAAGTTCCCACATACTCATTTCTTTATTCTCTCAAATTTACCTTGTTGATTTTTTATTGTTTTGATGTATTATATTGGGGCTTTTTCTTATACATATGATTTTTAAGTTATATAGACCATATTCGTAGACAATGATCTCATTTTAAAGCATTCAACTCATTTGAAAGACATAAATTACATGAAACATCTAATCTATATATGTCAGCCATTGATTTAAAATGCATTTTTAAATAGTTAGAAGTTTTAAGATAATCTAAAATCCACATAATTAGATCATCATTTTTGAAATTGTTTCAATCCTATTCATCATAATACGAAAAAGTTGATAAGAGAAATCCTATACATTATCTTAATAAATTGTAAATGAAAACTTCATTTTTGAAATGATAAAATATTTGAATGTCTCAACTCATGTTGGGTTTTGGAATAATATAAAAGAACCACCCACTTAGCATATAATAATTTCTAACTAATTATATTATAGGGTAATTTCCTTTGGAACAATAATTTCTCCAACATATAATGGCTAAAATTGGTCTTTTCGTTAATATTAACACATTTGCTTTACCATCGAGATTTCCTCTTCAAATTAATATGAAAATCAAGTGATAAAACATTTTCTGAAACTTGCATCAAAATTATAAATTTTGTTGAAGTAATTTTCCCTAAAAATTTCTCTAGCTTTCTAGTGCATTTTCCAAACAAAAAATCGTAGATAAGATTTATATATTCATGAAATAAATAGAAATAACTATACGATTTACATTTCTAATTTGATATAGGGTTCAATTTAAATAATAACATAAATCTTACACACCCATTAATTCTAGATAAGGACAAAATTCTAATCATCACAACACATTTATTTCATAAGGGGTGGGGTTTTGGGGGCGAGGCATAAGCCTTATCTGTCTTTTTTTTTGAAGACTTAGAGAACCAAGCTTTGCTTGTAAACTCTAAGGAAGTATGCACCGAACCCACAACACATACTTCAGGTATTTCACAAGGATATGTAGTTGGTGGGGATTGAACCCTCAACCTTTAAGGTGATCGCTGCATGTCCTAACCACTGCACCACCTTGGGGGTTTATCTGTCTTTTTAGTTTCAACTATTTTGGAATATACTAAAAATCTAAAGACCCTTTTTTAATAAAAAAGCCAATACAGTTTGTAACTTCAATTTATTTTTCTTAGACTATTTTATCTTTTAATTTCTACATTAATTTGAAGCAAAAAACTCGATGCATATGAAAACCAATTCCAATCCAATTTTCGATATGTGTTCTCTTTAACGGCAACTTCCACTTCAAATGGTCAAAAGCTGACAAACGAAATATGTTCAATTTACTATAATTCTTGGAGATTTGATGAATCTCATCGAGTCTGAAGAATTTATGTTATTTTATATTTAAGTTCTTTTTATTAAAAACATTTTGGCTTTCTTTAAAGACCAGTACCAAATATCATTTTCCTGATATTATTTCCAAAAAAATAAGATCATAGTGCAATTTTTCATAATTAATATTATCGTGAGAAGAATAAAAGTTTTTAATCCTTATAAGTTGTCTTTTCACTTTTTATTGCTATGGAGATTGGATTCATTATGGAAGTCATAGTCCACATTTAATTATAATATCCAGCTGAAAAATATCGGTACATTTAAAGTACATGATCTTGTTGAATGATTGATAAATTCTATTTTTTTGGAGGTTCTAGCAGTGTATGGATTATTTTTAAATATATAATACATGTTGAAGTGAGATTTTTGTACTTTCCTTTTACAGCCATAATTTTTTGAGCTTTTATTAATTTCACCCTGTGCATTATTTTTAAAATGATGCTACCTTCATTTTAAATAGAATTATATCAAACCATTCTATTGTGAACGTTAATAATTATTAAAGCAAATTAAATTGAATCATTATGTTACGTTTATACAAATTAGAAATTGACAATCAAATTTCTTTCAGTTTGTTTTTAACCTTAACATTTTCTGTATATGAGGAGCACTTCTTTACTTGCCTTTTGATTATATTGCGTTTAATTTCCTAACTTATAGCCATTATACGCATAAGAATGACCATTTACATATGTACATATACATACATACACATCCATAAATACACATAACAATTACCATTTACATCTCATATTTACTAATGGTAAAATAATATAAATATCATGATATTTATTTACAAAGACCATAATATTTCCTAACCAAAACAAACAAAACTCTCCATCACTTGTATACTACATAGGTAGCACATGGGTATGGCACATGGGGGAGGGGTATGTTTGGGCGTTTGTGTGAGAGAGGAAGGTGATGCAATGGTGATGTGTGGAAAAAGAAATAACATGATATTTTTCTCACTTATTTTTCCTATGAATACCCACCCATTCTCTCATTTATTCACACACTCATTCTCTTCTTCTTCTTCCACTTCTTGAAGCTCTTTAACGACTTACTAATGGCCTCTCTCATGTGTAAACAATGAAGATCCACCTCCAAAACAAGTCCAAACACCTCCCTAATTTCTCATGTACCCACGGCTGCCGCCATTACCACCCTTTGGTCGAGCTAACACCCTCATCCAAGCATGGGCCGAGCACTTCAAAGAAGAGGAGAAAGTTCTAGAAGCTCTAGAGTGAAGAAAAGAGAAGGAAGTATCGTCAGAATGCCGCCGATTTGATTTCAGAAGGCTTTATAAAAGTTTGGGATGGAAAAGGAAGTGATGGTGTGAAGTGTTGTGATATGTGCTTGAATGTTGGTAGGAAGAGGATAGAGTTTGGTTTGGTAAAAGTGAGTTAATCTTACTTTGTATCATTTGATCATCACTTATTAATATTTCTTATTAATCACTTAAATATTGCTTGCTATTGTTAGTACCTTAGGTCTTGTTTTTGTTGATAACAACTATAGGACATGATATAAAATATAGATACTAATGTTTTATCAAGATATATATAGCATACAATGCAGGATATTAGATAGGTGTTGATTAAGAAGACTTTATGGTATCAAGAGTAGATTCAAGATGCTAATTGAAGACTCATGAGTATTGAAGAGTTCAAGATTTAAAAATATTCCACATAAGTTATAGAGATATTAAAATTTTAATAGCACTTTCCTGATCTCTCTCTTCTTCTCTGGTTTTGTTTTAAATTGTTTTTCAAATATTTTGGTTTAAAAATAATCTTTTCAAAATATTTCTCAAAATGATTTTCAATCTCTTATACTTATAAAGATGTTATTTTAGTGTCATTAAGTTTCTATATATGTATATATTGAATTTTTGTTTATACTTTAATAAGATATAATTATTGATTTTATATATACATTATATTGAGTATTCTTATTAAAACTTTCAAAATTATTTTATAAAGTTTTACTAAGTTATATTTTGATTAAAATGTGTATAAACTATATTTAAATAATTCTACATAAGTATTGATTTATTTTATAAAGCAACGAATTTTCAAAATAATATTATTAAAGTATTTTTTAATTTTGTGAAGAGTGTCGACATATCCTACTAATATATATCGACATAGTGACCGTAACTTTCAAAATTCAAATTTGAATGGAAGTGTCTTTTCGTCATATCTCTTTACGAATGGACATGACTGTTGTTTCCGTATATATACCAGACTTTTAATTTTTTTAATCACCTACGTTCTTATTCTTCTCTCCTCTTTTCACTCCCTTTATCTCTAAATCAATTTCTACCCAAACTTTGTCGAAATTCCACCAGAATCACATTCAATCACCACTAATTTGATTCTCCTTCGTCTACTTTCTGATTTCTCTCATCTCTCTCAATTAAACAAAGATAAAGTGCTATTCAAGAGTTATAGGATCAACTGTAATCAAGATTGAAGATCTGAGTTTGTAATACTCTATCAAATCATATTGATATACTTATGGGTGTGATTGTAGCCCTTAAAATCAATTGGATGTGCTTAGTAGCCTGTAAATCTAGTAGGTGTGCTTGTAGCCTGAAATCAAGTGACTCTACCCCCAAAGGTTGGGATTTTGGAGGGTGTGTCTCGTAGCTTTGAAATCAAGATTGTATTTGCATTTATTAATTTAGAAGAAATCCGTACAAGGAATTGTGCAGGACTGAATGTTGGGTAACTCCGAACCGGTATAAAATTCTGGTGTGTTCTTTCCTTTTTACTTTTACTCTATTTTATTTATCTGCAATTTGATTCTTCGATTGGTTCTATGATTGTTAATTACATCATTCCAAGTAGAACCTTAAAGAATTTGAAAAATATTTATATAATCAACTAAACACTTTTCACCCCCCCTCTAATGTTAATTTGGCCTTCATATTCCTATTCCGTTGACTCATATTTGGTATCAGAGCATTGGTTTTCAAAGTATTCATCATTTGATTTTTGAGAAAGTTTAAATGGCTACCAACATTAGTAATAATGCCGTTAGCTACGCTGTTAATACACTTGTTAGTCATTTGTCGAAGGACAATCTACTGCTAGACCATCACTTTTTAATGGTAGTAATTGCACATATTAGTCATGTAGAATGAAAATTTATTTACAGTCAATTGCTTTAGACACTTAGAATTCACACAAACTGACTACAGTGAACCCAAGACTAATTTTGCACTGTGGACTGCTGAACAAAAAGCAGTTGCACAAAGTAACTCTAAGGCTATGAATATATTATTTTGTTCACTAGATTGAAACGAATTTAATAGAGTATTTATATGTAAGTCTGCATTTGAAATTTGGAGAATTTTGCGAGTTACACAAGTAAGATTAAATGTACCAAAATTTCCATGTTAATGACCTAGTTTCAATTATTCAAAATTAGCCCAAATAAGTCCATACCTGATATGTATAGTAGATTCAAAGATATAGTACACTTACTTATTGCTGTAGGTAAATTTTATTTTTTGAGGAGGATCAAGTTATAAAAATCCTCAATTCACTTACTCCTAAATAGGATCAAAAGACTCTTGCAATCTGCAACGATAACGAAATTTTGGATACTTTGTATTTAAATATCTGAATTATTTAAATATTTGAATCTTATATTAAATGTTATTAAAGTGATTTAATAAGCCTTTTAAACTCCTTCTAAATCATAACTAATGATGGTAAGGTTGTTTTGAAAAAATGTTTACAAAAACATATACTTTGGAAAAATATCGATATTATGATCGAAAATCGTTTTATCGATAAACAGCCAATGGAAGTTGTTCAAACTTTTTGCACATGTCTAAGTAATCATTATGGAGATAATTAGCAACTAAAAATATAGTCATGTTTATGGCTAATTACATAGTAAAATGAGCAAATAAGGAAAATGAGCAAAAACAGAAATGTTTAACTCTTAAGCTAATGACCAAATGAACACATTAGAAAATAATTAAACACTCTCCTCTTCATGCAAGCTTGGAAGGTTCTAGACACTTCATATCGGATAAGGGGTATTATGGTAAGGTATAATTAGCCTAAATGAGAAGTGGCATAAAGTGAAAAGTAAACATAAATGGAAATGCTTAAGTGTCAAGCAAATGATAAAGTTGATGATGGGAGGTATGCCTTCCAAAGGGGGTAAGAGTAAGCTTATACTTCACCACTTGAAGCCTATAAATAAAGGGGATGAGTTCACTTAATAATCAAAAATAAATTCTCGAGCTTGAGATGAAGTGGGAGGGTTGAAAATGGTGGAAGCGCTTAAGCACTAATCCACTAATTACTCTCTAACTTTTACAAAAGTTAACGAAATCTTCTCTATTCTCTTTTAAACTTTGGATTTGGGCCTAAGACTTCATTGGAGGCATGATTAGCAAGTAAGAAGTGGGAGGAAGTGAAAGGAAGAGGGGGAGCTTGGATGGGTAGTGAGCATGGAGGAGGAGGAGGAGGAAGAAGATTGCTTTGGTTTGGAAGTGCTAAAGGTTGGACCTTTAGGCTTGTGTTGATGGAAGGAGGTGGTTCTTTGGTTCTTGTGGCTTTGTGCTTGGGTCAGGCATGGATCTAAGTAAGTTATCTCACTATCTCTTAGGCATATATTGTGTACTTATATGTTATGTCTAAATTATAAAGTTAAAAGTGACATTAACTAAGTAAAGTTATAACTTTGGGTCTCTCTTGCTTTTAAAAGCAAATGATAACTTTATATTGTATAACCTTACTTTTATTACTCTATTGAATATGTGACGTGGCTTTGACTTGATGTTTAAATGGTTGTTTAACTTGTGTGTTAAGTTGAAGTAAGTTTGAAAATGTTTGGAACGAGAATAGTCGTTACAAGTGCACTTTCGAATCCCTTGTTTTTCGGGTAATTTTATAAATAAATAAATCGATATTCTTATAGATTTCTTTCCAAGGTTTTTAATTACTCTAATGGTAATGCTTATTGTAAAAATTTTAAGTCTTAAATCATTTGTTTAAGTGGTTAAAACTAGTCGTAAAGATGGTGCTTTCCAATGTTGCTTTAACAAGGACTTTTAGTGACACTTATAAATGCTGTAGTAAGCCACTTATTGTTTTAAGTGTTTAAAATGCGATATTTTGGCTAGTTTCGTGGTTTAAGTGGTTCTAAATTTCTTTTCTTTATAAAATGTTTGATGGAAGTTCTTATAAAATGTATTTGAGTATGAAAAAAAGATTAGAAGTTTAAATATAGCTTTAAATGATTATTTACTAATTTTAAAAGTAAAGTGCTTCAAAATGTGAAACTTGTGTTTAATCAAACTTCTAAATTTGTTATTTTCAAGTAATATTTTACATAGATACTTAAAACCTATTTACAATTATTTCTAAAGTATTATTTTATATATATATAAGTTTTGAAAATGTGATTGACTAGGCTTAATACTAAAAGCCGACGAGTAAACTTATATATTTGTGAGATTCAAAAATGAAGTGTCTAGGAAAGGTTTGGATTAACCAGTGCCCAAACTTACTTGGCTTCACTCTTGAACGAGGAATGGGTTAAGTTGAAATGTCAAAAACGTGTTAATCTTGTTGTTTACTTACTTGACCAAAGAGGTAACTAACTTTGCTTAATGCTAAAAGCCGACAAAGTAGTTTATCTATTTCCGAGAGTTAAAGATTGATATCGAGTAAGGACAGAGCAATAGAGCTCTCACCTACCGGGCTTTCCTCTCGAACGAGGAATAGTTAAGACGGAATGTCGGAAACGAGTTAAGTATACAAACATTGATTCGTATAAGCAATGGTTTTTGACTAGATAATCGATTAGTCGATTATCGATCTTAACCAAATACGAACTTAGATCTTTAAAATAAAGGTTTATACAGATAGTAACAAGTAGGACAATGATTTGGATTTGTTGTGACAATGTGTTACCATTTGTCTTTAACCCTTTTCGATTGTACTTAGGAATGCAAATAAATCTTTAAAAGAACGTTTTAAAGGTAAGCATAAGTAAAATAGTTTTTGAGTTTGTAGTGACAATGTTTGAGTAACATTAGTCTTAAACCTTTCTTAATGGATTTGTGAAAGTACTTAAATCCTTAAAATGGATATTTTGAAGTATAGGAAAAGTAAAGGTTTTAAGTAAGAGATCGTGTTAATAATTTGGGAATATAGTTATACCATTTAAGATAAGTATATGAATGATTTTTGAAGTATTGAAATGGTACAAATGAATAATAGGACCTTATAAACATGTTTTATTAGATAAAAGAAGCTTTATTAATAAAAGAGGTTTAATTAATAAAAGATTAATTAAACAAAAAGGAGATTAGAAGCCGCTTATATGACTTGATCGTGCTTTGTATGTTAGATAAAACATTTAGTCATATACTTAGCACTAAAAGCCAATGAAGTAGGTTTGTCTATCTATTGGAATTAAGAATGATGTTCGTGTAAGGATATGAGCAATAGAGCTTTAACCTACCGGCTTCACTCTTGATCGAGGGATAGTGTGAGATGAAAATATCAGAAACGTAATCTTGGTTTCCATATGCGGTCGTTTTCATTATCATTGAATGATCAAATTCATTGATCTAGTCTTGGAGAGACCGGGATCTGTAAGTGAGTTCTTGAAAATCACTTCGAGGCTGAGATACATGTTATATCTCTTGGTAACGGATTTGTTCGAGATGCTGGAATCTATATGGAGATTTGAGATCTGTTTAAGATGCTCGAGTACATGTAGTTGTTTGTGATCAATTCAGGATGTGGGGATCCATATATGATTCCGAGATCTATTGAAATACGGAAATCCATGTATGAATTTGTGATCTGTTCGATATATAGAGATCCAATTTGGGATTAGTTTTATGTTCGAGTGATGACGACTCAAGTGAAATATGCTCAACGATAACCTCGAAATCAAAAATGACATAAAATAGAGTAAGACGCACAACTCGGTGTATTGCTAACCCACAACGGGGTATATCAACTCTATATCTAGAGATATTTATCGATTATTGGTCGACGGTAGTTGAAGGTACTTGGTTCCACGTGGTTCGAGACTGCTCATTCGTGCGTGGGCTAGTTGATGCTCGGAGGTACTTTTTGATCCTTGTCAGGAGGCCGGCCTCAGTTTATCTAGGGATGTCTCCATGGAAAATCTGTTATGCGAACACTCCTTATTAGATTTGATTGTACTCCTAATATGCTGTCGAATGTAACAAATGTAACCATTCCAACAATCTTATAATATTTGTATTCCACACTCTAGAAATTATCTATTATATCACCTTATGTACCTATTAGATGGTGGTTCTTTTGAGGGATAATCGTTATGGCATTCCATGTGGTCTCAAAAGTACTATTATATATTGTACACATATTTCTTGAGTTTCTCATACCAGACTTATGTATGATGCTTGTTTTTTTCTCCCTAAATTCCTTGCGTGCTCTTTTGAGTAGTTTCAAAATGGCGGGTTTTCATTGATGTTCATTAGAGCTCGAGTAAACGAGCTGTATGTTTCACCTATCATAACATTCTCATTTCCGCTGCATTACTATATTGTACATATTAGCATTTGTAAGGACATGTTATTATAACTGTCCAGGTTGGTGGTGGTACTTAGGTTTTGTAACTTCGGAATTTCTGTATAGGAGTAACCCTTTGTACCGTTCCTTTGATATTACAGTTATCGTCCCACTGTGAGATTCTGATATTATGTTCCTTTTTCCTTGTTCTATTTCCTTTTTTTATTTCACCCTAATAATTCGTCCTATCGGCACTTGGATGCTCGACACACGAATACAGTGAATGCATTAGTGTCGACATTTGTAGGTCGAAAGGGCGGGTCATTACACAATCGAAGAGGCTAATGACATTTGCACTCTAAAAATTGAAGAGTTAATTGGCAATTTAATGTCTTTCGAAGCACAAATGCATGGTAGGAGAGAAAGCAAAGCAATAGAGAAGAAATCTATAGCTTTTAATGCAATATATAATCTTAGACAACCATGACAATGAAGAATTTGCTTTCATGACAAGGAATTTCAGAAAATTTCTAAGATATAGGAAGGTGAATAATTTCAAAAGAAATGACAATAAAAATTAGGAATTGGAAGTGGAAACGGAAATGAGGTTAGAGGTTATAACTGCGATGTACCAAGCCGTTTAAAACAAGACTGTCCACATCCCGATAAACTGAAAACTACACCAAACACTGATTTATCCAGAAAACGAAGAAGAGCGTATACCGCAACATCAGATGATTCAGACACATCCTTAAGTGATAATGAATCATATATAGAAATTGCTAACATATGCTTCAAAGCAATACATAATTCAGAACAAAATGGTGAAATGGATCAAAAAAAGTTGCGCTTATAATATATCTAAAGTTTAAATTTCTTGAATGAATTTTTTGGTTTCTTTATTGGTTCTTCGGAATATCCTATAGATTAATAATAATATTGGTTAAAGGTTGTGTGATTATATTTTAAATTTAAATATTTTATATTTTTTAATAATAATATAAAATATATTTAAATTAATTTGCAAACTATTTTTCTATAAATAGAATAACTATAAATAGATGTATATACTAAACTAAGATATAGTTAAACAGAAATCATTTTTGAAAATTTCGACCTATATGTCGACATGCCCCATATGCATATGTCGACATATGTAGGCAGATTTTGAATTTCAAATTCAAATTCAAATTCAAAATTTGAATTTCCCTGCACCTTTTCACCAACTCCTATGTTCTTAAAGATGTCTCTTAACAAACAACATGTCCTTTGATTTTCTATTTATTTACTCTATCTCCATCCATTCATCTTTTACTTTCATTTTCAAATTCATAAATCATAAACTCCCTTATCTCTTCAAACTACTCTTCAATGGCATCCTCAAGCAATACTAAGGCAACCATGAGGCTTTCTAAAAAAATAAAGAATATCTTTTTAATGGTCATACAAGCCTATATTGAGTATATATCTTTTGGAAAGGTTTTTCTTGGAAAATTTGCTATTTTTTAAGATTTCCTACTTATGATGTTTTTAATCTTTGTTTGCAAAACGAAATTCTTGGTTTAATCAATGCTTCTTAAAATGATTACTTTTGTTATCCAAAATTAGTAAATATGTTTTATGCAAATTTAAAAGGAAAGTTTTATAATGGAAGAGAAGGAGAAATTTGGAGTACTGTCAAGGGGACACAAATTATTTTAATTTGTGAACTTTTGGGTCACATTCTTGGATGCAAATCTAGTCGAATGGGCCTTTCAAATTTTCTAATTGATTTTCAAAATCATGAAGTAATCCATGGCATTTTCGGAAGTGATGATGATTTTGAATTTAAAAACAAAAACTTGCATCCAAAAGCAAGAATTTTAAGTCTTCTTAGGCAACAAAGTATCAGCCCTAGAACGGGTAATTGTAATAACTTGACACAAAAAAATTTCAAAGCTCTTTTCATCATTTGTGGTCAATATGACATAAATTTGTCTCAAGTCATTTTGGATGAACTTTTTGCTAAAAATCTTTCTAAAAATGAAAATACACTATTTCATGGTGTGTATCTTACTCATGTTTTCAACTATTTTGGTGTTGACCTTAAAAGACTGGAAATAATTCCGCGAAAAATATTTGACAAGACCAATATTTCACTTCTGCATATTTCACCCTTTTTTAGGCCTTATGAGACACTTGCGAAAAGGAATAAAGGTTGGCTTGGGAAGAGGAGCAAGAAATAAGAGAAGAGGAGGAAGAGGAAGAGGAAGAGGAAGGAGAGGAAATGGAAGTCGAGGAGGAAGAACAAGAAGAGGTGGATAATACTTCTTTGGAAAGTATCAATATGCCACCTAATCAATCCAACAAAGATCTTCCCAAAAATCAAGATAAGATCATTCACAAGCAAAGAAATCTTAAGAAATCATCCTCAAAAAGATTTTCCTCAATTTCCAACAAAATGGATAAATTCTTTGAAAAGATCATCTACAAGCTTGGTGTTCTTCTACATCTTCATCCACATCATTCTAGTTGTTTGTTTAAGCTATCTTTGTATTTGGATTTTCTGGTTTTAATTTTATATTGAATCTCATGTATCATTCTTTTATTCCTTGTACACATCCTTATTATCAATGGACATTCTATTTCTTGCTGTTATACATTGTCAATTACCCCTGGAAAGTCTTACAAATGTAATAGTATAGGTCAAATACAATAGAAAAGTAAAATAAAGTGGTTTTGAAAATTATAGTGCATATGTCGACATATGCCAAGAATGTATGTCGACATATAACGGCTAGTTTTCAAAATGCTTTGGAAATTAAAAAATAATAACTACAAAACACAAAATTCATTTCAAGCGACTTCTTACCCCTATATATACGTATTCACTCCGGAAAATCATTATTTTCAGTCTCTATCTTCACTCTTTTTCAAATATAAACTTATCTCTTCAATAATGGCTTCCCTATATCAAAAAATTTGTGAAAACCTCCAATAAACTCTTAAATCATTCAAAATCATTCTTTCTTTCATCCTAATAAATCAAAGCACTTAGAATTGAGTCAAATGCAGATGATCAAGGAGCAAGAAAGGCATTTCAATGCAATTCTGTGGATGATTTCTGCCTTGAACAAGGAGAATCAACCACCAATCCAGAATGTATCATCAACAAAGATGATGAAGAATGGAATGCTATTAAAGAAAATCCAATCTTTGGCCCTAATTAATGGGTTGAGGTTCCTCTAAATGTCTAGTTTAATTAGGTTTGATTGTGTACAAATAATAATACTTGTTTTGGTTTGGATTTAATTGGTTTGATTTGCGTGGACTTGTTTGAATGATGTGTGACATTAACTTTTTTGGACAGGATAAGTATCTAGATTGATCACGATTATTTCATGATTATCTAATTTTACATATCACTTATTGTTTCTTATATATATCAATTAGTATTTTATCTAGGGGGAGCTAAAGTAAGAATTAGAGTAAGGGTTAGTGTTAGAGTTATAGTTTTAGCTGATTATTTTTATTGATGACAAAGGGAGAGAAATTTATAAAATCTAGGCATAGATTAAGGGGGAGTTTTTGTAATCCGGAGAGTTATAATATATTTATATACTGAGTTTTCATCATCAAAAAGGGGGAGATTGTTAGTACCTTAGGTTTTGGTTTTGATGATAACAACTATAGGACATCATATAAAATATAGGTACTAATGTTTTATCAAGTTATATATAGTATATAATGCAACATATTAGATAGGTGTTGATTAAGAAGACTGTACAATATCAAGAGTGTATTCAAGATGCTAATTGAAGACTCATAAGTATTGAAGTGTTCAAGATTTCAAGGTATTGCAGGTAAGTTATAGAGTTGTAGAATTTATGTTAAAACATTGATAGCACTTTCCTGATCTCTCTCTCCTTCTCTAATTTTGTTTTAAATTGTTTTCCAAATATCCCAGTTTTAAAATAATCTTTTCAAAATATTTCTCAAAATAATTTTCAATCTCTTGTACTTATAAAGATATTACTATAGTGTTTTTAAGTTTATATATATATATATATTCAATTTTTGTTTGTACTTTAATAAGTTATAATTATTGATTATATATATATCATTTACATTATATTGAATGTTCTTATTAAAACTTTCAAAATTATTTTATGAAGTTTTATTAAGTTATATTTTGATTAAAATGTGTACAAACTATATTTAAATGATTCTGCGAAGTATCAAATTATTTTAAAAAGCAACTGATTTTAAAAATAATATTTTTAAAGTATTTTTCAATTTTGTAAAGAGTATGTCAACATATCCTACTAATATATGTCGACATAGTGGCTGTAATATTCTAAATTCAAATTTGAATGGAAGTGCTTTTTCATCATCTCTCTTCACGAATGGACATGACTGTTGTTTCGCTATATATACTAGACTTCCAAACGAATTTTTATCATCTAATTTCTTATTCTTCTCTCCTCTTTTCACTCTCTTGATTTCTAAATCAATTTCTACCCATACTCTACCAAAATTCAACCAGAATCAAATTTAATCATCACCATTTGATTTTCCTTCATTTGCTCTCTGATTTCTCTCATCTCTCTCACTCAAAGCAAGATCAAAGTGTTATTCAAGAGTTATAGGATCAACTGTAATCAATATCGATGATTCGAGGTTGTAATACTCTATCAAATCACACCGTTGTACTTGTGGGTGTGATTCTAGCCCGTAAAATCAATTCGGTGCTCTTAGTAGTTCATAAATCTAGTGGGTGTACTTGTAGCTCGAAAATCAAGTAACTCTACCCAGAGGTCAAGATTTTGGAGAGTGTGCCTCGTAGCGTTGAAGTCGAGACTGTATTTGCATTTACTAGTTGAAAAGAAATCCATAAAAGGAATTGTGCGAGACTAGATGTAGGGTAACTCCGAACTAGTATAAAATCTTAGTGTGCTCTTTCCTTTTTACTTTTGCTACATTTTCTTTTATCTGCACTTCGATTCTTTGATTATTTTTGTGATTTTTAATTACATCATTCCAAGTAGAATCTTAATGAATTTGAAAAATATTCATATAATCAATTAAACACTATTCACCCCCCTCCCCCCTCTAGTGTTAATTTAGCCTTAAGACCCATATTCCACAAACTCATAGCTTTTAGTGATGATATAATATGTTTGCTATGATTGTTTTCTATAGTTGATCATCATGTTTGGATGAGATAATATATTTGTTTGGTTGTGGAAATAATTAACGTTAAATACACGTCAAATTTACACAAAACTAATCACTTTCCTATATGAATTATAAAAATGTTACGGAATTGTTGAACCTCTTTAGAATGATTTAAAATGTTTTATAAATGTTTCATAAATATTAAAATTCAATTCGGAGAAGTTTGACAAGATAAGAAATTGGAGTCAAAAATAGGTACGTTGCGTAACGGCACTTTGCGATTTCGTGCCATAAAAGTTAAATCAATGTGTAAAGTGGAATATAGCTCGGAACAATTCGAAATAAGAAATTCCGAACACTTATTACTGTGGTTTTCAAACGAAGAAGAAAAATCAAGATTTCATTTAATAGAATTTGAGTTATGTCCAAATTAAGTTTTTAAAACCATCGCCCTTTGGCAATTCGAAAACCAAAATGACAAAATCTTTAAAATGGATATTTTTAAATCTTTAAAAATATGAAATAAATTCCATAAATATATTATAATGTTTTAAATGGGAATTAGTTATAACAATGGACATATGTGGAATGGAGTTAATGTTTGGATTAAAAAAGCTTTTAAAAACACTATTCACGGCACTTTTTGGTAACTTTTTAAATTAAAATTTAAACTTGGGATTTTCTTTCCAAATCTTCTGCAAAAATATTTCAAATAATAAATCAAGAATTTTAAAGACTTTAGATTTGATCAAATAACTTGACCGCTTTATGGGTGACAGAGAGATAGTCTCTAGACTCGAGCATGGACAAGCAGTGTTTGGGTTTCACTCAAACTACCCAGACTGTCCCAATGAAGGGGATGGTAAATATGATTTATTCGGACCACGTCTTCCTAAGATAAAAAGAGATTTGGAGATTTCCAAAAGTTAAACAAGATTTTAAATAATAAGATTTAGGTGATATATGAAACATATTGATTAAACTCTATATTAAAATCTAAGGAGGGAAATCGTACTATCAGTGTGAATTTAAAAGGTGAAGTCACCGTTATTCGATGAATAGTATAGGTTAAATACATAAATTAGTATTTTGTATGATCAGGCTAAAATTTATGGATCTGTTTTATTCAATACTAACTGGTTTGGGTTTACAGTAAACGATATCTTAAATAACATTGTTTTTGACCCACTAAAGGTATATCTTGGAAATGTGAAACCTTCATTTAGATTTGAATTATAATTTTCCTAAACAATTAAAGATGATATGTTTTGGTATTTCAAAAGTTAAAAGGGGTTTTTAATTAACCAAAGGATTTGATAAAAGAGGTTTAATTAGCCCTTATATACTGAAACAAAATATGATTTAAAGATGTATATCTCTAAAGAGACATTTTACTTGGATAAAAATGCTTGGAGCATGTCCCCTCCACCTTGCTCGTGCTTGGAGCATGTCCCCTCCTCTTGTTTGAGCCAACATGCATTTATATTTCATGTACTTTGTGGTTTTAGGAAAGTGACATATTATGACAACTTTTTCATTTGTTTTAAAGTTCTTTTAATCTATTTCATAAAAAGTCATACCAAAATTTTATTAAATAAAATATATTTATATTTCCAAATTGTATTCTAACTTATATATAAATATGTGTATATGTTAACTCAAATGTGCACAACGTTTTCGGATAACTTTTAAACAACGAAAAGTCAAAAATTCGGAAAACGATTTCCGGTCACATACTCTATTTTTCTTCGAACTACATATTTTTGTAAACATATTTTGTAAACCATTTCAGCATCAGTAATTATGAACGAATTGAGTTTTATTTGAGCTATAAAATCCATAAATTAATTATTTAAAAATATATAAAAATATCTGGATTTACAGTGATTAAATACCGGGTCGTTACACTATCTTCCCTTAAAAGAATTTCCTTCTGAAATTAGCAACAAGAAGATAACTCAAGATGACACAAAATGCCATATATTAGTAATCATAATGATGTAATCATAAAAAGGATGCAAGCAAAGTGACTATATCACTAGTCATGGATACACTAACAATATAATACTCACAATCTACTTATCTAACAATGACTTGAGGAAAGTCCCTCTTATACTATCCTCCGACACCACATGTCTGTGGAGTCTTACTTCAGATTGCGGCACTTATAAAATTTAGCCTTCAAGTCATGCCTCATTAATGTTTCCAATACGGTCTCTAAGACGCGCTTGTGTTCCTCCTCGATCTTAGAACAAATAAGGATACCATCTATTGAGACCAACACAAATTTATTTTATATATCTTTAAAAAATCGATCCATGATGACTATAAAATGAGCAGGTACGTTGGTTGAACCATCAGGCACAATCAATCACTCAAAGAAGCCATCTGGTGCTCTTAAATCTGTCAAGGGTATGTTATCTGTAACAACCTGATTTTGTGATAAACAATAAATAGATAATTATTTAATTAAAAATGAACTTTTAGAATTCAATTAAATAATTTGAGTTTATTTTAGAATATCGGAACTTTAAAATGAGAAAATTAGTGATGTTTTTGTAAATGATAAGGAATATTTTATACCAAAATAGTTTAATAATTTATTTAATTATTTTGAAATCAATTAGTAAAAGAATTAAATAAATTGGTAGTTAATTAAGCTAATAAAATAATTTTGGAATGTAGGGCTTATATTGACTTATTTATAAAAGAAAGTTAAAGAAAAGGATAACAAATACGCTAAGACCCAACATTTCAAACCCCATTAGCTTATAACCTAAAAGAAAATATCATATTCCTTTCATTTCCAGAGTATTAAATCTCTGCACGTCTCTTCAATCCTTATATTTATTTCCTCAATGATATTAATTAACATCTTTAGAAAATTGATCGCAACCCCTAAACCCCACTTCCGTTTTGTGATTTAGATATACATACATATTTTTAAATTCTCAAATCTAAGACTATTACCAACAATGTGGCTTGTTCCGTTCATTCTCTCTCATACTTTTGAACTGAACGAACGAGTTCCGCAACCAGGTAAGGTGCAAACTAGCCACGAACCAGTGGAAAAAAATTCAATGGGTTTATAACGGCGAAGAGTTCGCCATTATAAATTTATAACATAATATTTATAAATTCAAACCGTCTAATATGATTGGCTATGTTTTATAGCGGCAAAGACTTTGCCGTTATAAGTTTATAACGACGAAGACTTCGCCTTAAACTTATAATGGCAAAGTCTTTGCCGTTATACTCACTAGTCTCTGTTCAGTTCACTAGCCACGAGATCAGTTTAAACTAGCCACCGCGAAGTGAACAAGCCACACCTGATTGCTCCAAGGCTTGTTTAGCAACTGAACAAGCCATTGTTGGTTGTGCCCTAAGTAAACGTTTCTCTACCTTAAAATAAACTCATGCTAGAAAGAAAAGTCGCATTTCATCGAAGTAATAGAAGTTGAGAAGTGCATGACCAGAGAGACATAAAGAAGACGATGAACGAGACCTACAATTGATGAATACAGTGTGCAAAATCCTTGAGGTGAGTGTTCCACTCACGCTATCTATGTTTGATCTTCCTATACCTTGACTATATTTTTCTAAGCCAATACGAGAGCCACCGGAGAGGAAACGAGTGGTCTGAGCCACTCGTTGCGCCTTTACGACCGGGAACTGCTTCGTTCCAGGCCGTGACCGATCTACCGGTCAATAAGGACCAATGGACCAGTGGTTACCTAGAATGAAGCTATTCCAAGCTAGGTGATAGTGAGCTTCGAGCGTTGCATGTGCTTTCGTGTGCGTGTAGGAGTGTCTGCCTTGAATCATGTGTGTGTGTGTTTCTTCTCACTACTGCGTGCATGTGTTATTGACTACGTACAAAACTTGAATTCAAGCACATGTATAAATTTAATCTACTACTGTTTAACTTAAGAACATGACATGTTCTTGCTTTTTGAAGTATTCCATGTTTTAGCCTCCTTTCTCTGGTCATGGTCATCTTGTTGTTATACATTATATAAATGTTAGATAATATATATATATATATTTGTTAGATTTGTGTAATATAATACCTAGTTAACATAGTTGTATTGACATATGTATACTCTTTTTAATTGGATATATGTATGTTAGAGAGTGTGTGTGTGTATAGGAGTGAATTCACATGTATATTGGTCAATATGGACATTACTCTGTGAAACACCCCATACCCCTTAATATACCCAAAAGGACACATTAAAAGGCACGGTGCATTGTAGGTATAACTAAAGCTAATAAAGGCTAAGGTTCACAAGACAAAAATAGATAAAGACGACGGAAACTTAAAATAATAACTTAATTAAAACAAAACTTCATAATTGCTTCATAAATAAGTCAAATACCAAATACCACATACATGTCTAAAAATCCAATATGTCTCATGAAGCAAAAAATCATAGTCTCAAAAATCAGAGTACATAATATCCCTCATAATAAGCCAGTACATATAAAGAACAAAAGCTAAAAGAAAAGAAATACATGGTAGCAAACTCCTCTAAGAAATCACTAAGCAATTGCAATCTATTGTCCTCTCCCTTGATTTCCTAAGGGGGAAAAAGGGGAAAATAGAGGAGTGGGTCGGACTAAAAGTCTGGTGAATGATAGTAATTACTAGAGTATTTAAGCAAAGTAAAAGTAATAAACTCTACAATAGTTCTAGTATATAAAGAGGAAACAAAGAAATTAGTAAAGAGATAAACTGGAAATAAATATGATTAACTATAAGATAGGTTAACTTTGATTGTTTGCACTTGTTCTTGATAGCTGCTTTGATTAGACTGAATTCCTAATCCTATAATTAGGCTGAATTCCTAATTCTACCCTTCGATCAGCCTGCTACTCCATAGACCTTACTACGGACCAGAGACTAAGTAACTCCCTACACAACAGCCAATGTTATCTACGAAAGATGCACAAAGCAACCACTATGGATCCAGACGATACATACCTCCCTACACAGAAGGCAATGGTGTCTACGAAAGACACACATACTAAGCGCTTGGAACTCATAGTGATTACTGAGCACTAGAATGGAAGTCGCACGCGTAACTGCCACCATGCCCATGCTACCTTTTGCTCCACCTATTGGGTCTTCTTATTACCTCAAACTCCAGCATAAGCGTGCCCCTCGTCTCACTTCAGGCTAATGTGAGACCACCGTGTGTCCATAGAAAATAGGGGAAATGCTATTGGTACCGGCCCGTCATCCAAATAATATCTAGTTGCGCCTCTTATGCAAATCCCCTGTGATTTGGACTTCTAATTGACCAATTACTACCATTTTTAGCATAAGCGTGCCCTCGTCTCACTTCAGGCTGATGTGAGACCACCGTTTTGTCTAATAGGGAATGCTATTTGGTACAAGTCCTACTTTCACCTTTGCTTATTAACTTAGATAAATTATTTAAATAAGCCTTTACAACTATCTGTGCTTATGAATTTATCCTAAGTCTTAAAGTAAGCCTTATTCTGTTCTTTTTCTTATTATAACCTACGTTATAATCATGCTTATTACTTAACCCAAGGTCTAAGTGTGAAAATAAGCCACTTTCATCTTTTACTCTTTTTAGTTATAATTCTAAGTTATAGGCCAATCTTTTTAATTCAGTACAATTAATGTCATAATTAGGCATAATTTCAGTCCAATTAGGCATAATTTCATTCCAATTCCATTTATATTACAGTCTTTGTAATTTACATCTTATATTCCATTATTTCAGTTTTCTTACAATTTAATCCATATTCGCGTTAATCCTATTCTAATCCATATGCGAAGAAGAAGGAGGAATAAAAGAAAACTAAAAATAGAAGAAAATCCAAAGCGTAGAAAGAAGATGTAAATAACGTATAAATAACATAAAATAAATTAAAATACTGTAAATAAACGGAAAAGCTATAATTAATAGAAATATACTAAAATTACTGAAAAGAATAACTGAAAGGAAATAGACTGAAAATAATTCTAAAAACCATAAATAAACTACTGAAAAGGCTTTTCCAAAAATCATAGTAAAATTACAACTATTGGAAACCCTATTATTTTAAATTACTTAAAGAAATCTAAAATAATTATAATCACTCACCTCCAGTCCTAAGCTCTTCTTTTGGTCTTCCTAAATCCACTTGGAGTTGTAAAATAATTTAATTTATAACGATTTTCTCTTTGGAAAAAATTATTCCGTTTAGGGTCATTCCTAGAAAGGTGAACCCAATTAGAGAAAACCTAGAGTGAGAAAAAGTGTTAGGTCTAGGGGTCTATTTATAGGGGTAGAAGTGGATCTCAAACCGTTGGATTTTGAAGATTAAATGGGATGCAACCACGTCATAGGCTGAATAGGAGCCATCAGATGCAAGAATGGAAGGACCAGATCGAGGTAAGTAGTGCAAAACACATCATTAAGTCGGAAAAATTCGCTCTGGAACGTTCGAACGAACATTCGTTCGTTCGTAATTAAGGGAGGCGGGTAGACCGGGCGGTCGACCGCCTGGTGCCAAGGTCGACCGGCCGGTCGACCTAATATATATATTCTATTTCTGCTTATTTTGTATCTTGGTCATATTAGCTCGGTTTCTGACATTCTATATATGGAAATTGTCCAGAAAATTACCACAGACACAATGGTGCAATTCTCGTGGCTCAATTCTGATAATTTCACATAATTATTTTATTATTTAGTTAATTAACGAATTTAT
Organism: Allium fistulosum; assembly: GCA_030737815.1. Classification (NCBI taxonomy): domain Eukaryota; kingdom Viridiplantae; phylum Streptophyta; class Magnoliopsida; order Asparagales; family Amaryllidaceae; genus Allium; species Allium fistulosum. The sequence continues at coordinate 701,123,199 of CM060904.1, forward strand.
TATTATGGGTTAAATTTCGGGTTGTTACATTCTCCCCTCCTTAAGGGATTTCGTCCTTGAAATCTCTAAGGATAAAAGAATGTACTAAATGTTTTCATCCAATTCTACAATCAACTACTCAATCATCAACCATTCATCCATTGTCCTTAAGTTTTTCTAATGCAATTTATGATACTTGTAACGACCTAGAATTTCAGTCATTCAAAATTGGGATATTTAATTGATTTTAAATATTCAAAAGTCAATTTTATAAGTTGAATAACTTATATTTTAAATATAATAATTTATTTGGATAATTAAATTGTTAATTTAATATTTGAAATTGTAGAAATAATTGGATTTTGAATTTTATGTGAATAAAAATGATTTATAAAGTTGAATTAAATTCTATTTGATTAGAATGATGTTAGTAAACTTTTGAAATTGAATTAAAAGTTAGTTTATAGAAATTGGAAATTTTAATATTTAATTAACGTGTGGAAATAGTCATTTTTGACACTATCTCGGATTTCGACAAAACCAGTTTCATTGGATCTGTAATGTTATATTATTGTAAGATTTCAAATATCGTGTCAATCGGACTTACGGTTTGGTCATACGAAGCTGAAACGCGTAGAAATTTGTTTAAGTAAATTTTAATTAAAATAAGTCGATTTGAAAATCTATCTTCCAAATACGATGGAATTGGCTCCCGATATATATTCCATTGTGTTCGGAATAGGGGTAGAACATTATAAATGCCTGGCGGCACGCTTCGATTGGAGTTCGAAATATTTTCGGATGAATAGTAAATTTATATTGCTTATAAATAGAGGATCTTTATCATTCATTTTGCCCAAATCCTAGTTAATTAGGTCACAACCGCCACCTTCATCATGAATGGCCAGGAACCTCCGATCTTCCTCCTTGATTATCACGCAATCCATCCATTAATTCGAGAATCCTCCAACTAGAAAAATGTCAAGCTCGTCGAGATCTTCGAGATCAACGGCTATGATCTAAATCAGAGCGACGTGGTGGTGCCAATAGGCTTGCGTTTGTGGTACATTTGGGGGATGTTTTCGTGAGATAGATGGAGCCGAGCTCCACGGCGTTGCAGGCGGTGGTGCAGTTCATGATGGGCTTCGCAGTGGTGGTCGTTGATCATCACCTAGTGGTCAATAGGGGGCTCGGAAATCAAGTAAATATCGGCGGCGTATGGGTTGGTTTTGACTTGGGTTTCATTGCGATGAGGGAGAAGGATTTGCGCGGCCCAGATCTGAGTATTCAAAACGAACGGCCGAGATTGAATGTAGGGTTTAATATAAAAAAGTAAATTAATTATATTGTTTATATTCAAATGTTTAAAATTGTATAACTTTATCATACGAGGTCGGAATTTGACGAAACAAGTTGCATTGGGTTCGTATTGACGAACACTACGCGATAGAGCTGGTTTGGAGTTGATTGGAGCTGGTGAAAATTTTTCGTAAAATTAAACGTCCGTTTAATTTTATTCGAAATAAAACGCTGTAACGGCAAAAATAATCAAATTGAGTACAACTCACTCTTTCTAACTCGCTTATATTTTTTATATAAGTGAGAATAAATTTTATTTGAGTTGTTTGATACTTGTTTGGAAGATATCTGATATATATATATATATATATTATATATATAGATTGGTTTGGATATATTCCTACATATTGGAGCAGATGAGACCCTATACCTTCTCGTGTATAAGCGAATGACCTTTTGTACGCGCGTCTGCCTCGAAGCAAACATTGTACATATTTTCTCATATGTATATTTGTTGCAGGTGACAGGTTGGAGGGATCCAACTGGATTCCTCACCAGTGTTGATTTTTATTTACATATATTGTTATATATGCTGTTATCATATGTTATATGATATTTGGATGCCAAGATTGATATGATTGATGTGAATCGCCTTATTTAGTGTTGTTGTAGCATTGGGCCCTATTTTTGGTAATTTAAAATATTAAAGTGACGATTTCAAATTAAAAAGGAATTCAAAGTGATTTTGAAAATATATGTTTTATTAATTTTTGAACTGTTAAGGAATGGATTTATTTTAGATAAATAAAAAAGTTATAATTTTTATGTTATAAAAATTATGATTTTATGAAATATACCTAAATATGATTTTTGAAATATGGATTTAACTATTTTGTAAAATAAGTAAAAAATGAGAATTTTGAACTTATTATAAATGGTTTATATATATAAGATTTATAAAATTGATATTTTTACAATTAAAAATAATGGAATTATAAACGTGTTTTGTAAGTGTTAAAATGAGGTATAATTGAATCTTATAAGTAAATAAGATTTATAAGTTTATGAAGTTATAAAAAAATGAATTTTCAAATAAGAGAATTATAAGTAAATTAACTTATAATTGGATTTTGGCATATAAATGAGATTGGTTATAAAAGGAATTTTATAAGTGGAAGTTTTTATAAAATATATATGGAATTTATAAACATTGTTTTATAAATGTGGAATCAATTTAATTTGATAAGTTAAATATGAAAGTTTATTAAAGGAATTATATTCACGATTTTGGATAGTGGATAATCCATTTAATTAAATATGTAGAAGTAATGAATTCGGTTAGAGAATTTTATTCACGATTTTGAATAGTGAATAATCCCTTAAATAAAATGGATATTTTTGGAAAGTGATATTATAAAATGGAGTTTGAATGGTTTGAAAATAAAGTAAATAGTGAATTCACTTATTATTAACATAAGTATATTGAAATGTTTTCCAAATAGTGAAATATTGAAATGGTTTTGAGAATATACCTTTTTAAAGATAATTTGAAGTGAATATTTGGAAAGTGATTTAATTAATAAAAGATTAATTAAAAGGGCCTAGTGATTGCTTATGGTGCTAGATATTTGTTTGTTTGCTTTGATAGTTAAATAACCGACTATCAATTTTGACCATTTTAGTTTCTCGACTTGATGTAGAAACTATTTAGTCGTACACTTAGTACGTAGCCATCTGTGTAGACTTGATTATCGTTTGTGTTGAGAATGTTGATTCGTGTAGTGCGGAGTATTACTCCAATCTATCGAGCTTTCTTCCTGGCCGAAGGATAGCAAGTTGAAAGTTGGAGACGTGATAAGTCTATGAGACTTAGTTTTTGTGTGAGGTTGAGAAACGCTTTTGTGTTGTTGGTGCGAAGAGACCGAGATCAGATTTATCTGAAAACCACTTCAGACCAACTTATATGCATTCAATTGTGCAGGTTATGATGATATTGATATTTAGGATTTTCATACTGAAGGACTGCTTGTTGATCGTTTGGGGTTAAAATCCCAATATACATCCAGTAGGCGTAGTCTCTTCCTTATGAAATATCCAATGCAAGGACTATTCGCTACTAATCCTAAGGATTTCACGACAGGATGTGGTAGGAAAGTGCCTTCGGTTTGTCCTGTTCCTGGACAACTTGTATGGATGAGTGTCTGACATTTCATTTGTAAGATTACGTACATTGGTTTTTACAAACGTACATCAGTGGTGGCGGAGAAGGCAACTTCTCTTAGCTTAACACCCTACTTAAGACGTACGAGCTTAAGGGTTGTATTTTTGTGGAAGGAAATTAGTAGTCAACGGAAATGGAAATGTGGCATTCAAAGTGATGTGATATGTGATATGCGAAAGGTAATCGTTACCTCAGGCCTCATCAACCGAAAATGACCGAAACAAGGTTAGATGCAGCAGGGTTAAGTGGGTCATTCCCAATTAGGATATGATCATCCTTTTCAAGATATATTTCTTCTCGCTATGACGTTCGGGATGTAAATTAATGTGGTTTGTATGCTATGAGGGGCCTTGGAAAGGTCGGTAACGACCGGGGGATGATATATTCGGTACTACCTAGTTATAGAGGTAGGTCGGTCTTGTGTTGGTAGAGGATCCTTTGTGATGTTCCTCGGTACATTCCTTTAGAGATGTACTGCCGGAAGGTAGTCCCTTCACCTGGTCATTTGTATGGAAATCCAAACTCCATTACGTACCTGCCATTTTGTTTGTAGAGCCTAGTATGCTGGAATTTAATAATGGTAACAATTTTTGTTATTTTAATATTAGTTGTGCAATAGACACTATTATAATATAAGATGATTTGATATGAAAGGTTTTGATTATCGTAAAGTAAAAACATGTCCGTGTTTATGTGTGGGCATGTCTTACGAGATACTTTTGTTTTGAAAGGAATTGTTTTGGTAATTTAATAAATTCAGTTGAGTGTGTTTCTCACGCTGGTTTACCAGACTGGTCCGGGCGTTCTTCCCTTTCAATGCTCAGGTCAGACCGAGTATATTTTCATGTATAGAGTTGGTGCTTTGAAGCTTCAGCAGGAGAGCTGGACATCTTCATTTTCGTATACACATATATGTTTATTTTTCGCTGCATTGTTGTTGTTTATATTATCAGCAATAAGGAAAGGTTATTATAACTGTCCAGGCTGATGATTAGTGATTGATTGTTTAACTCTGATTGATGTATATGATATTACAGTTTCTGTTTTGTAAAGATCATTGATATGATATAATATGTTTTCCGCTGCGATGTGAGATTCTGTATTGTTCTGTTTGGTTTTCTCTTCTCTCTTTCTTCTCTTCTTCTCTCTTCTTTTCTTTCTCATGACTTTCTGTCATTCTGTGCATTTTGGGTCGGACATGTGTGGTTTATTGTTGATTCAAATGGTAAGGATTTGTGGGTCATCACAATACTTATGCAATTAGTGTAGTGTAAATGTTCCTAGCTAATGCAAAAGATTAGGCGGTCCACTGATTCAGTTAACCTCTTTATGCAATCATGTCTGTGCCATGTATCCAAATGAATGCAAAAAAATTCTAATGATAACTGATAATTCTATATGCATGCTACAAACATCATCCAAATGCAACAATCATGTGATAAATATCCATTTATAGCAACCATGGAAATAATAATAAATAAATAAAAATGCACACACATCCATATGCATATGCTCTAGTGTCCTAGTTGGGCCGATTACTAAAGAATAATAGTGCCTAGTGTACCTATATACGCCCATAGCATCCACTAGCAAACACTTGCAACCACTGGCATACATCATTCATAACATGTTCTATTAACATGTTTACATCAAATCCTACCATCCATAAGTTAAATCCTAAGTTCTACCCTCCCAAAGGATAATAAAGGAAAGAACCTACTCAAAACTAAAGATGAAAAAAAGGAATTCTAAACTTACTATCAAAAAAATGAGGATAGGAAGTACGACTCTTCTCTTCTGCTTCCCAAGTGGTGTCTGCACATCATCTCCCCATTGCACCTTCACCAGTGGAACCTTCTTATTCCTTAGTCACTTGATGTCACTTCCAACAATCTTCGTGGGGATACGCCGAATAGAATCTTCCCTTTCTACCTCCACCTCCTCTAACTGACTAGGCCCTACAACCTCCGCCAAGTCATGTAAGCACTTTCGCAAGTGCGAAACATGGAAAACGTTGTGCACTTCTGCAAGCCTATCAGGTAGCTTCACGCTATAAGCCATCTTCCCAACTCTCTCTACGATAGGGAATGGTCCAACAAATCTAGGGGCTAACTTTCCATTCGACCCAAACCTTACCACCTTCCTAAGCGGGGATACTTTGATAAAAACTAAGTCTCCAACCTCAAACTCTAGGTCTCTCCTCCGCTTGTCCGCATACGACTTCTATCTGTCTTGAGCCGTCTTCATCCTCCACCGAATCAAATCCACCCTCTCAGAGGTCTCCCTAACCATATCGGGTCCAAGTAATAACTTCTCCGTAGACTCTACCCAACATGATGGGGACTTGCAAGGTCTCCCATATAAAGCCTCAAATAGTGCCATCTATGCTCACTTGGTAACTGTTATTATACGCAAACTCAACAACCGAGGATGCTCTTCCCAGGTTCCTCCAAAGTCCAAAATGCACATCTGCAGCAAATCTTCAAGCACCCTATTGATCCTCTCCGTTTGGCCATATGTCCGGGGTAATAGGTCGTACTCAATCTCAATTGCGTCCCTAGCGCCTTCTATAAGCTCCTCCAAAACTCACTAGTGAAAATGGGATCTCTATCACTCACCATGCTAGAAGGAACTCCGTGTAGTCGGACTATCTCTCGAATATACAAGGATGCCAAATATGAAGCCGTATGCTTACTCTTAACTGGGATGAAGTGGGCACTCTTGAGTCAATCTATCAACAATCACCCAAATTCTAGTACTCCCCTTCCTAGAACGGGGAAAACATCTATAAAATCCATATAAATGTTGTCCCACTTCCACTTCAGTATATCTAAAGGCTGAAGTAATCCACCGGTTTTCTGCTACTCTGCTTTTACCCTTTGGCATATAAGACACTTAGCTACAAATTCTACCACATCCTTCTTCATACCACCCTAATAGAACATCCTCTTCATATCCTGATACATTTTGTCACCACCTAGATGAATAGTCATACAATGGTGCGCCTCCTCCAAAACTGCTCTCAACAAGTCACTAGCGCGTGGAACACAAAGCCTCCCATCTCTCCTAAGCCAATTCTGTATGCATCATTGTATACTGTGAAAGGCTTGGCTCCATCGGGTAAACTAACACTGGTGCACTAGTAAGGGCTCTCTTATGCTTCGTGAAGGAATCCTCATAATGCACGTCCCACACAAAAGCTTTATTCTTCTTAGTATGGCGCGTGAGTGGTGCCAAAATCTTGGAAAAGTCTCTAATGAACTTCCTATAGTGGCCAGCCAATCCTAGGAAGCTCCTAACCTCGGTAACGTTCTTGAGGGCCTTCCAATCTTGCACTGCAATAACCTTGGCGGGGTCAATAGCTAAACCTTCCTTCGAGACCACGTGCCCCAAGAAACGAACTTCCTCTCTCCAAAAATGACACTTCGAAAACTTAGCTCTCAAATGATGACTATGAAGTATGCTAAGAACCTCTTCCAAATGAACAGCATGCTCCTCCATATTCTTGGAAAATACCAAGATGTCGTCCACAAATACCACCACAAACTTATTTAGGACATCTTTAAAGACGCGGCTCATCAAATCAACGAAATAGGCAGGAGCATTGGTTATCCCATAAGGCATAACCAACCACTCGAAAAATCCGTCTGGTGTCCTAAACACGGTCTTATCGATACTGTCCTCCGCCACCCTAAGCTGATGGAATCCTGTGGCTAAATCAAGCTGAGAGAAAAATGAAGAGTATACTAACTAGTCAAAAAGATCATCAATCCTAGGGAGTGGATATCGGTTCTTCTTGGTGAGCTTATTTAATTCCCTATAGTCCATGCAAAGTCGGAGAGAACCATCCGCCTTAGTGGTGAAGACGACTGGCTCTCCCCACTCCGGTGTGCTCCTTCTTATGAATCCCTTCTCCAAAAGCTCATGGATCTGCTTGCTCAATTCTTTCCTCTTCCTAGGTGCCATATGCCTCATAGGTAATGCTACTGGCTTGGCATTCTCAGTCAAATAAATCATGAAGTCAATCTCTCTATTAGGGGGCAGTCCCCTAACCTCCTAAAAGACGTCTTTAAAATCTTTGACGACAGGAACCCAATGCAACTCTGATGAAGATGAATCGAGGGAATAGAGAAAATTCAACATGATTGACCCTTATGGGTCGCAAGATACCTCTAGAGTCCTACCACTGCAAGTCTCAAGTCTAACGACTCTCCTCTCGCAGTCTAATATAGCTCTGTATGTGGATAGCCAATCCATCCCTAAGATCATCCCATACCCCGAGAATCCCAAAACATAGGCGTGGCAGTCAAATTCTACGCCTAGGATAAATATTTTAAAACCCCTACAAACCATAGATAAGTGTGCCAATCCTCCTATGGAGTTTGAAACAATAATGGGGTCTACTACTAATGATATGTCCAAGTGCAAACAATATACTAAAGAGCTAGAGATAAAAAAGTGTGATGCTCCAAAATCAAATAAAGTTTGAATGGGAAAATCAGAGATAGAAATCAAACCTTCAACTATGACTTTCCTACCTCTATCTGGAATGCTACTGGAAGGTGATGCGTTTAACGCCTGAATCTGCACAACTAGTGCACTCGCTCTTTGACTAGTTCCCTGGGGACAACTCCTACTAATATGACCGGGCTGCCCGCAAGTATAGCACTTACCCTTCATCTTCTCCTTCCTGCAATCCTTGGCAATATGTCCAATATTCCCACAACTACGGCACTTTATTCCTTTCTTAATATGCTTCTGAGGACCATCACCTTTCTTCTTCTTCTTATTGTTGTCCCACCACTTCTACTTTGAACTTTCTGACTTAACCACCTCTTTAGACTCTCCTTCCTTGACTGCATCCGACATAAGCGCCATCTCGACCAAAGACTCATAAGTATCTCCCATCGGCACGTGAGTCAGCAATAATCCCTGAAGGGGTTGATTTAATCCCTTCGCAAACTTCATAGATTTCTTATGTTGCGTGTTCACCAAATCCATACCAAACCGCGACAGATCATTGAATTGATTGATGTATTCCTTAACAGACAGACTCCCTTACTTTAAATTGATAAACGTCTCCAGCTGAACACTCTCTTTTGCCTGAGACAGAAACTTCCTATCGAATCACTCCCGGAATCCACCCCAAGTAATATTCCTTCCCTCCAACTCGATCACCTCCCACCAATAAGATGCCTCCTCCTTCAGCTGCCAAGAGGCTAGCTGAACTCGCTGCTGATCATGCAGTCCCAAAAGACCAAAAATCCTCTCTGTGTCCCTAAGCCATGCTCTCGCCTCCACAAAAGTCTCCTTGCCAGAAAAAGTCTTCCCGCCCAAACTTGCAAAATCTTTACAAAGCTTAGAGAAATTGATGGCGGCAGGTGGGTTGATGGGATTCCCACCCGCTGGTGCAGGATTGGGCGCAGGCCCATGCACCTCTGGAGTCGTGGCTTATAAGTACCTATGAAACTAGGCTGGGACTGGAATGCCCTTGGGAAGGTTCGGGGCATCAGCCATTCTACGAAAATAAAAAGATAGTTTAAGAAAGAGTCAAAGGGAGATTGAACTAGACTTATGAGGAGATTTTTTATAAAAACTCTTTTATACTTAAAATCATTTCTAAAAGTTCTTTTCTGAAAAATACTTTTAAAACAAGTTATTTTGAAAAATACTTTACTTTTAAAAATAATTTTTTTAGGAATCATATAACCTTAGGCTCTGATATCAAGTGAAACACCCCCACACCCCTTAATATACCCAAAAGGACACATTAAAAGGCGTGGTGCGTTGTAGGTATAACTAAAGCTAACAGAGACTAAGATTCACAAGACAAAAATAGATAAAAACAGCGAAAACTTAAAATAATAACTTAATTAAAACAAAACTTCATAATTGCTTCATAAATAAGTCAAATACCAAATACCACATACATGTCTAAAAATCCATTATGTCTCATGAAACAAAAACTCATAGTCTCAAAAATCAGAGTACATAATATCCCTCATAATAAGCCAGTACATAGAAAGAACAAAAGCTGAAAGAAAAGAAATACATGGTAGCAAACTCCTCCAAGAAATCTCCAAGCAACTGCAATCTATTGTCCTCTCCCTTGATTGCCTAAGGAGGGAAAAAGGAAAAAATAGAGGAGTGGATCAGACTAAAAGTCTGGTGAATGATAGTAATTACTAGTCTTTAAGCAAAGTAAAAGTAATAGACTCTACAACAGTTCTAGTATATAAAGAGGAAACAAAGGAAATAGGAAAGAGATAAACTGGAAATAAATACGATTAACTATAAGATAAGTTAACTTTGATTGTTTGTACTTGTTTTTGATAGCTGCTTTGATTAGGCTGAATTCCTAATCCTATAATTAGGCTGAATTCCTAATTCTACCCTTCGATCAGCCTGCTACTCCATAGACCTTACTGCGGACCAGAGACTAAGTAACTCCCTACACAATAACCAATGGTATCTACGAAAGATGCACAAAGCAACCACTATGGATCCAGACGATACATACCTCCCTACCACAGAAGGCAATGGTGTCTACGAAAGACACACATACTAAGCGCTTGGAACTCATAGCGATTACTGAGCACCAGAATGGAAGTCGCATGCGTAACTGCCACCATACCCATGCTACCTTTTGCTCCACCTATTGGGTCTTCTTATTACCTTAAACTCCAGCATAAGCGTGCCCCTCGTCTCACTTCAGGCTAATGTGAGACCACCGTGTGTCCATAGAAAATAGGGGAAATGCTGTTGGTACTGGCCCGTCATCCAAATAATATCTAGTTGCGCCCCTTATGCAAATCCCCTGTGATTTGGACTTCTAATTGACCAATTACTACCATTTTTAGCATAAGCGTGCCCTCGTCTCACTTCAGGCTAATGTGAGACCACCGTTTTGTCTAATAGGGAATGCTATTTGGTACAAGTCCTACTTTTATCTTTGCTTATTAACTTAGATAAATTATTTAAATAAGCCTTTACACTTTTCTCTACTATCTGTGCTTATGAATTTATCCTAAGTCTTAAAATAAGCCTTATTCTGTTCTTTTTCTTATTATAGCCTACGTTATAATCATGTTTATTACTTAACCCAAGGTCTAAGTGTGAAAATAAGCCTCTTTCATCTTTTACTCTTTTTAGTTATAATTCTAAGTTATAACTAGGCTAATCTTTTTAATTTTGTCTTAATGTCATAATTAGGCATAATTTCATTCCAACAGTCTTTGTAATTTACATCTTATATTCCATTATTTTAGTTTTCTTATAATTTAATCCATATTCACGTTAATCATATTCTAATCCATACGCGAAGAAGAAGAAGAAGGAATAAAAGAAAACTGAAAATAGAAGAAAATCCAAAGCGTAACGTATAAATAACAGTAAATAAACTATAAATAAACGGAAAAACTATAATTAACAGAAATAAACTAAAATTACTGAAAAGAATAGGTAAAAGGAAATAGACTGAAAATAATTCTAAAAACTGTAAATAAACTACTGAAAAGGCTATTCCAAAAATCATAGTAAAACTACAACTATTGGAAACCCTATTATTTTAAATTACTTAAAGAAATCTAAAATAATTACAATCACTCAACTTCGGTCCTATGCTCTTCATTTGGTCTTCTCGGATCCACTTGGAATTGTAAAATAATTTAATTTATAACGATTTTCTCCTTGGAAAAAATTATTCCGTTTAGGGTCCTTCCTAGAAAGGTGAACCCAATTGGAGAAAACCTAGAATGAGAAAAAGTGTTAGGTCAGGGGTCTATTTATAGGGGTAGAAGTGGATCTCGGACCATTGGATTTTGAAGATTGAATGGGATGCAACCATGTCATAGGCTGAATAGGAGCCATCGGATGCAAGAATGGAAGGACCGGATTGAGGTAAAGAATGCAAAACACGTCATTAAGTCGGCAAAATTCACTTTGGAACGTTCGAACGGCCGGACGACCTACCATATATATATATATTCTTCTATTTCTACTTATTTTGTATCTTGGTCATATTAGCTCGGTTTCTGACGTTCTACATATGGAAATTGTCCAGAAAATTACCACAGACACAATGGTGCAATTCCCGTGGCTCAATTCTGATAATTTCACATAGTTATTTTATTATTTAATTAATTAACGAATTAATTATTATAGGTTAAATTTCGGTTTGTTACACTCTTTTTATGTTTTGGTTTTCAGTAATTGATTTATATATGAGTATTTCACAACGCCTATGTTTAATCACATAATGATATATTCACACATCTATATGCTTGAAACTGTTAATGCTTGGGTGCAAGCACATTGAAACAAATGCCAGCAATGGCAACCTGCAGCTGGGTGCCATCATCAATATACATTCGTGCAATCTTGTACCAATGCATGAGTGTTTCTCTTGATATTTACATGCGTTCTGATGCTTTGGGCATGTATTCTCCTTGCGATGTAGCCCTTGTGTGTGTGTTTCCATTTACATTCCCATTTATACAAACTAAAATAAGTGTACGTATACTTATATATATTTTATATAATATATAAGTGTAAAATAATTTGAAGTTGTACCTAACAAAATATATCTAGTAGTATTATCTAAATGATAAATACACTCATGAAATGGTTCCCAATTTAGTATTTTTATAATCACTAAAGCATATTGTATAATGGTTGATATATAATCCAATTTTTAAAGAATTTATAAAGAATAAATATTTAACTGCTACTCAGTATATTAAAGATTTTGAAATTATTCATTGTAAACAATAAGGTTGCAATTAAGTTTATTTCTCGGTAAATTATGTATAGCCATTCATTGTTCACTTATGGATAATTATATTCTTCTATGTGATAAAAATTGTGTTAATGGTTTTATTAAGAATAGATTTAGTTATTTATAATTACCTTTTCGAATAACATATTCTATAGCTTTCTTGTTTAACCTTTAACGTATAATGATTTGGAATATATGAAATAATTTTTATATGAAATATTTAACTATTATGCAATATGATTTTGTATTTGTCTCTTAATATTTATTTTGATATATATTTATATATTTTGAGTGTTTTATTAAGTATCGATTTGAATACCTTATTTATTTGAATAATCTATTTTATTAGTTTTCGATTTCTGATTTAAAAGTTTTAGTTTGTTGATTTCAATGATATGAATAATTCACCATTGATATGGATTTGATTGATATTTTAATATGATACGGTAATGACATCCCTTCGGTTTGATTTTTTATTGTTTATTCTATATGATGAGAAATTAGAGTAAATGGTTTAGTGTTACTGTTTGGTATGTAAGGGACTTTCGGTAACACTTTTCTGGCTATTTTTTGGACTCGTTATATAGAATAGAGAAGAGCGAGTGTGATATATGAGCACTGAATAAATGGACTAGTAACACGTGGTGGTATGGAACATTGTTGTGTCATTTATTTAGTTATTCTTTGCTCGTAGACGACACTGAATACAGGGTATGATATGTGTGTGACTCGCTATAGTGAGCACGTATGGAGGCTACTAGTTAGCCACATAGATTGTGTACATTATATGTCTGTCTACATTAGACCGACTCCCTTTATGTTCCAGGAGTGAATCAGACACTACAAGAACAAAGGGCTATTCCGACGGTAAATAGCTGTCGGCGGCCGTCGAAAGCCGACGATATAGCCATCGGAATAGCATACACGGTTTTTGTCAACTTTCGACGGCGGTGATGAGAATCTTTCGACGGCTTCTAACGGAAAAAAGCGACGGTGTTCGACAATCAACGAGGTACATGTGGATCCACTCGTAACCAATAATCCATCAGTAGTCGTCGATAGCTGTCAGAAGATTATGACCCGTAAGCCGTCGGTAGCCGTCAGAAATATGAGTTTATTTTTTTATTTCTACGCCTATTCGACTTCCACCAAATCTACATATATATCAATATACTTCTCAACTCCATTCCACACAGATAATTCAGATATATATATATATAACAACCAACATCACATATTATACCATAATCTCCAATATATACAAAATCATAAACTCCAATATATACGAAATCAAGATCATAAACTCCAATATATACAAAATCAACTATCCAACATCCTCAAACATCCAACAAAACACTGGCCAATCAATGTCAAACATCAAAAACTCCACAAAATGTACCAAATCAGTACAACACGTCTAATCTCTCATCAAAGTGTATCAAACGTACCAAAACAAATCATCCTCACCAACTCCAAGTCAACATATATAACATCCAAGCACAAACATAGAAAAGTGTACCTATCAAGAGTCGTCCTCACCTTCGGAAGCACCAGACGACAAAATCAACCATAATTAGCATACAATTTCAATCAACATACAATTGCAAACAATCAAGGGGCTAATATCATCAAATATAACTACAAATTAACACTAATTTAACATATTAGGGTAAATTAAAATTAGATAAAAATACATTTTTTTCGAAATAGAAGCGTCGGAGGTCGAAGAGGAGAAGTCTTGTAGCGATCCTAAACTCGGCCTTCGAAAATCGGCACCCGTACTTCACTTGTACTCAAAATGCCGCAGATTCAAACGCCGAATCTGGATTACCGGAGCTTATAACACAGTAAGTATAACAACACAGCGGAAGAAAGAAATAGATGATATCATATATAACTCCGATGAATACAATATCCAGAATGATATACAATGATGATATCAATATGATACAACTATATCAGAGACAAATAAAGATGCTACAGTGGAAAACAGAAGTGATAACTCCAAATGATCCGACAAAGAGAATGAGACCAATAACTCCAACATCAGCTCGAAACACCATCACGTTGCACCAAGATAAGCAACGTCAGTCATGCATAAATTCCAAAACTGAACTAGCTGCAGATAATCTACTAAACCTGACTATCTAAAAAACACAACTCTAGACTGCCCGTGTGGAAAATTATGGGCACCCAGAGTTTAGGAAGGGAACAATAAACTCCAGGTCAGTCGTGGGACTGGTGTGAGTAACAAAAACAGTTTATCTTTAAACAAACAACAAAAGAATTTTAAACATTGAAATTCGCAATGCTTTTGGAAAATGAAACTACCATAAGACCTCCCTCACACACACAATGCAATCGAAGACTTGGAGGAGATTTCTTCTTATGATAGTCAAACATGCTTACTACGCAAAAATACTCTTTTGATATTATTACTAGTGCATAGTGTAGGAAAACCTTTCGAAAATACAATATTAATCTTAGCCAGCATAGGTACCATTATATTATGCCTGCTATAGCTGTCGCCTGAGGAGACAGGTTATACAATTGCAATCGTAAAGGGCTCATATTGTTTCTTTGGATTTTCCAACAAATGGTCAGGCTAAGGAACTTCCCACTGTCAATGGATAGGTCTCTGGAGGGACGTCCCGAGAACCTACCCGGATCTCTGCCAACACAAGGCTGGGTTACCTCTTACACTAGGTAACTACTACTCGAGTATGCCACCCCCCGGTCCTTTGGGACCTTTATCCGAGGTACCTCGATCATAAAGCAACAATCACACAGAGTAAATGAGATTGGAGCAACCACATAGGTTAAATATTAGGGCTCCATACCTGATACCACCCTTTTCCAGAAGGAAATGACATACCCTAAAGGGAGCGACCCTCATAACCTTGCCGCATCTTCCTGTTTCGACCCATTTCCGGGGTGTGAGGTTCGATGAGGTCTCGTCCACAAAGCTACGCTTTTTCACAAAGCCATGCTTTGATCAACAATTGATCAGCAACACTTAGCATGCCACACTACCAAAATGGGAGTATATCACTGATAACCTTCAACTACATAACCTCTGAGCTCGTACGTCTCAGAGAAGGGTGTTAAGCTAAGAGAATAAATTCTCTGCCACCAACAGAAATGTATTTGAAAGAAAT
Source organism: Allium fistulosum (assembly GCA_030737815.1). Classification (NCBI taxonomy): domain Eukaryota; kingdom Viridiplantae; phylum Streptophyta; class Magnoliopsida; order Asparagales; family Amaryllidaceae; genus Allium; species Allium fistulosum. The sequence goes on from CM060904.1 coordinate 701,138,632, forward strand.
CAGCTTTATATCTCAAAGTGTAATGTCAGACATACAACCATACAAGTCTGTTCCGAGTTCGAACAGAACCGAAGGCACTTCCTAAGAAGCCCTTGCAATCCGGGTATTCACAATCCCGATCGGACTTTCCATCACTTAGGAAATCTCTATACCGGCGTGACTCAGTGCAGAGGCAATCGATAGGTTATCCTATCGTTCTCGCAAATACCAGGTCTTCACCACCGGTCTTCAAATGCTATCCATATACGACGTATCACTATTCGGAATGGGTTATATGACACAAAGTCCTCTCCCGGCTAAACCGAATAATGAACGCAATATTTAAAAACATATGGATATTGGGATTTCAGTTGAGTCACAATTTATTACCCAAAACTTCCTTTCAAATGGTTTAAACACATTACCATTTTAAATCTGTTAAAAATAAACATATTCAATTCACAAAGTTCACCCAGTTTCACAAATATCTATTCATGGATTTCTAAATCGATTTCCATTTCAATTGGATTAACTCATTAAATCTTTAAATCAAGATTTAATTCATAGCTTTCAAAAAGAATTCATTCATAACTTGGAAATCCATTTTTCAATTCAAACTTGAAATTCTTTTAATTCAAATTGGAATTTCATTCCTTATATGAAAGCTTTTGTTATTTGAAAACAAATAGTTTTCATTTCGGAAATCTGATTCATTTATACGAGTTAAAGTCCTTGGGTTAAATTCAAATTCTCAAAACCATAACTTTTAAAATGGTTTAGATTCATATAAACACATTTATAACATCTTTAACCATAATTTCCAATCATGGGATTCAATTCCAAATTTTGAATTCAAACTCAAATTAAATTATTCAAATTGGAAATTTTACCAAGTTATTCAAAATAACTTTTATCTTAAAAACTCCTTTTCAAAAGCTTTAACATTTAACTCAAATCCATTTCCAAAATCAATTGAAATTAAATTTTCAATTTCAAAAATATTAAATTTAAATCATCTGTGACTTAACCGATTTCCACGTGAAATCCATATTTGTGGGTGTAAGAGTGTGGTCCAGGGGTTTAACACAATAGTGCAACATCATTCAATCATCACAGATTCAAATACAACAATATATTTGATAAGCGGTATAAACTATAACGCTTATCTTTCATTCACAGATCACAGATATATAAATTACAAATAATATATTACATTCATCCTAGATAAATAAACTACAGTACAGATCACACACAAATCAGAATGTATCACACAACATTACAGATCAAGGGATATCAACAATTCAATCATTCAGTCAGGTCCAACATTCATAGGTAAGGTCAATTTATTTATCTGATTAAATCAGATTAGTCACTAATCCTGGTTTAATTAACATTAATTAATTATAAATCATTTTGATTAATTATTCTTTAATCATTTATTAATTTACCATTAATAATAATTAATTAACCTTTAATTATAATTCATCAACCTTTAATTATAAAATTAATTAACCTTAATCAATCTTTAATTAAGTAATTATTCTTCAAGTAATTATCCTTTACTTACATTCATTAATAAATCATTAATAACATAAGATCTTAATTAATTAAAAGATAAAACATTTTATCTTGATTTCTTTAATTATCATTTAAACCTTGTTTAATAATTTTGTAATTAATTATCATTAACCACTTACTAAAACCTTTAAGTTAAATTATGGATTAAAACACTTCATCTTTTAATCATTTACTTAATTACAATATTAAGTTTATTTAAAATAACTCTTTTAAAACAAAAGTTATATATATATTGAAATACTTTAAACTCAAATAAATTTATTTTTCCCAAGCCTTTAATAAACTCCATCTTAATTAAACATTAATTATTTTAAAAGAAATGGTTAATAAATTATTTAATCTTGATTAAGTTTTAAACTTTAAAACTTGTTATTTCTTTTAAATTAAACTTGCTTACTTCTATTCAACTAAAACCCGAGCTAATTGTTGGAACCCGAGTCCAACTTCGAGTAGCCTACACTTCCCTTTTGCTTCGAGTCAAAGCCAGTCCAACTTCGAGCTCAACCCCGAGTAACTCCGTCTTCCCAAACGTCTCAAGCTACTGATACTCGTGACATATCGTGCACGTGCACATCGCCGTTGGCCTCCTCCGACCAACCCTGCAACATCGAGCAAGTCGACTATCTTCCACAAACCAACCCCCGATCACCAGAACTCCTCCATTCCCTTTGAATCAAAATCGAGTAGAAACTCGAAACCTGGAACATAAACTGGAACCACCGCCCAGACCTGTCAATGCCTCGAACTCACCGCCTCGACCATCGGAGGACCTAAAACTCCGGTCGAAGCTTCGTCAACCCCAAAGCCTTCACTCCCCAGTCGTACGTGCAACTCGATGCACAAACGAACCCGCTTTGATCAAATTCTCGACCTTAGCTAAAACTAGGTTTAAAAATTTCAAATGTTCGCCGCCTCCTCCACGATGATCGATTACATCTCCGACCATTTTTCCCAGCATCGCCGTAGGCTCCTCCACCTCCACGTGGAACCCCGTCTCCTAAAACTCCTCCGGCCACCTGAAATCGATCGAAATCTAATTTTTGATCAACACGAAACTGCTCTTTTTCCTTTGCTTTAAAAATCATGTTCTTTACTTTAAAAATCATGTTTTGGTATACGAATTCAATCCACATACCTGAATTCGTGAATTAACAAGTTTGAATTTTTACTTATTTGAACCTTGGCTCTATTCTTTAAATTTCCAAAAACATTGACAAGTTATTATAACTTGTATACATTTTTAAAACTTAATATATTAGGTAACAAACAACTTTTGTTTTGATCCCAAGTTCAAAAAGTCACTAGATCAAGAGAAATTAATTTTTTTTGAAGCAAACTTATGTTTAGAGTTTTAAAACAGAGAACATCCATATGAACAAAAGCCTGCACACAATTCCTCTACCATTTACTTATACATAGAGAGTTTAAATATATATGTATATCAACATACTTATCAGAGCTTAAACTCGCAACAGATCCATATTTAAAAAGAAGTTACTCACCTAGTTTTCCAGAATGAAAGTTGAAACCTTTTTGAATTTGAAAAGTTGAAAGTCCTGGGTTGAGTTTATTACTGGAACTTCTTCTTGGTCTCAGATTTTTCTTTGATTGTCTGATGGTTTAAGTGGATGTTTGTTTAAGGTTTGAATGGTGCTCATTTTTCAAATTTCACAGTTTGGATGGACGAACAAAAAAAATGAGGAGTTGATATAAAAAAGAGTTTACTGGGTAAATATATTTGTACAGGTGATAATCTTGTTTGTACAATGGTTTGGCAGGGATATTTCTTGCGTTGGTGGCTGATGATAACATTTTGGGTGCTACATTAATTAGGCTTGTACTATATTTATAAAAAAAATCTTTCGGCTGTACAATATAAAGATAATTGTTGTGGCTTCCTTTACAAGCTTTATATACATGTATATATTTTGCTTTGTTTTGTTTTCATTTTAATTTTGCTTTAGATTTTATCTAAGTGTTAATTTATCTTATATGTATGTAATTTATTTTCATAGTTTGCCTTATATATATAATTTTTCTCTTGTATTTCCATTTTAATTTGTTGTTAAAATTTTAGCCAATGTTTACTCTGTATTTTATAGCTTATCTTTTATTTATTTATCTCTATTTATAACTCAAATATTTATTCACTTCTATTTTTAGTTTAAATATTTATTATTAGTTTTACTTTAATAATTATTGTTTTATATTTCTCTATATACACATATATTCACACATATATACAATATTTAACTTTAAATGATTTAACACATTTTTTTATTTGATTTCGGGGAAACTCGAATCGATTTATCAATAAATTTCACAATTTTTATTCAAAAATTAATTTCATTATCAATTTAAACTTATATAAAATCCGAAATCGTTACAAACTTCCCCCTTAAAAGAATTTCATCCTCGAAATTTGCCAGGAAGACACAAAGATAGATGAAGAATATTTCATCAACTCAACTGAATATCTATTCTGCATTTGGCTTACCAAATTAGAATATCAATAATAGATATGAGAACGAATCTTTTTAATTTTTTTCACAAGATACTCGGGTTATCTAGATCTACGAAATATGCAGTGGCATCGGTCAGTTCGGAGGGATAACCAACCTATCGTAGAACATATCCGGACCCAAATTGTATTCATATATATGTATATTTTTGGGTACAATTTCAAAACTTTTAGTTTAGAAACTAAAGTATACCTATCAACCATAGCAATCAAAGCAAACAATTCATCCAAACAAACAGTCTTGGTCCATCCGGAGTTTATGTTCCATATTAATATATCGAATCTCTTCCTGGATCTACCAGGAACCATCAAAGAATAGAAAAGATGACGAATAAAAGAGATTGATAGAGAAAAGATTGTTTCCTTGTTGTTATAGGGTATTGACCATTTCGTGGTGGTATCCCCCTGTCCTCTATCTCATCCTATTCTTACACTCATACTTACTATCGGTAGACAGTAAGAGAATTTACTGAGGCATACAGACAGATATCTTAGGGATACTCATTCTAGGGTATACTTCACCCTATCTCTAATGAGTTACTTAATGTGTTATACTCCTGAGCTAAAGTTCAACCTTAGCTCTGATACCAAATGTAGCGATCCTGAACTCGGCCTTCAAAAATCGGCACACGTACTTCACTTATACTCAAAATGCCGCAGATTCAAACGCCGAATCTGGGTCACCGGAGCTTATAACACAGTAAGTATAACAACACGGCGGAAGAAAGAAATAGATGATATCATATATAACTCCGATGAATATAATATCCAGAATGATATACAACGATGATATCAATATGATACAACTATATCAGAGACAAATAAAGATGCTATAGCGGAAACAGAAGTGATAACTCCAAATGATCCGACAAAGAGAATGAGACCAATAACTCCAACATCAGCTCGAACCACCATCACGTTGCACCAAGATAAGCAAAGTCAGTCGTGTGTGAATTCCAAAACTAAACTAGCTCCAGATAATCTACTAAACCTGACTATCTGAAAAACCCAACTCTAGACTACCCGTGTGGAAAATTGTGGGCACCTAGAGTTTAGGAAGGGAACAATAAACTCCAGGTCAGTCGTGGGACTGGTGTGAATAAAAAAAACAGTTTATCTTTAAACAAACAACAAAATTTAAACATTGAAATTCACAATGCTTTTGGAAAATGAAACTACCATAAGACCTCCCCCCACACACAATGCAATCGCAGACTTGGAGGAGATTTCTTCTTATGATAGTCAAACATGCTTACTACACAAAAAAACTCTTTTGATATTATTACTAGTGCATAGTGTAGGAAAACCTTTCGAAAATACAATATTAATCTTAGCCAGCATAGGTACCATTATATTATGCCTGTTATAGCTGCCGCCTGAAGAGACAGGTTATACAATTGCAATCGTAAAGGGCTCGTATTGTTTCTTTGGATTTTCCAACAATGGTCAGGCTAAGGAACTTCCCACTATCAATGGGTACGCCTCTGGAGGGACGTCCCGAGAACCTACCCGGATCTCTGCCAACACAAGGCCGGGTTAACTCTTACACTAGGTAACTACTACTTGAGTATGCCACCCCCCGGTCCTTTGGGGCGTTTATCCGAGGTACCTCGATCACAAAGCAACAATCACACAGAGTAAATGAGATTGGAGCAACCACATAGGTTAAATATCAGGGCTCCATACCTGATACCACCCTTTTCCAGAAGGAAATGACATACCCTAAAGGGAGCGACCCTCATAACCTTGCCGCATCTTCCTGTTTCGACCCATTTCCGGGGTGTGAGGTTCGATGAGGTCTCGTCCACAAAGGTACGCTTTTTCACAAAGCCATGCTTTGATCAACAATTGATCAGCAACACACAACAACACTTAGCATGCCACACTACCAAATTGGGAGTATATCACTGATAACCTTCAACTACATAACCTCTGAGCTCGTACGTCTCAGAGAAGGGTGTTAAGCTAAGAGAATAAATTCTCTGCCACCAACAGAAATGTATTTGAAAGAAATCAGCTTTATATCTCAAAGTGTAATGTCAGACATACAACCATACAAGTCTGTTCCGAGTTCGAACAGAACCGAAGGCACTTCCTAAGAAGCCCTTGCAATCCGGGTATTCACAATCCCGATCGGACTTTCCATCACTTAGGAAATCTCTATACCGGCGTGAGTCAGTGCAGAGACAATCGATAGGTTATCCTATCGTTCTCGCAAATACCAGGTCTTCACCACCGGTCTTCAAATGCTATCCATATACGACGTATCACTATTCGGAATGGGTTATATGACACAAAGTCCTCTCCCGGCTAAACCGAATAATGAACGCAATATTTAAAAACATATGGATATTGGGATTTCAGTTGAGTCACAATTTATTACCCAAAACTTCCTTTCAAATGGTTTAAACACATTACCATTTTAAATCTGTTAAAAATAAACAGATTCAATTCACAAAGTTCACCCAGTTTCACAAAGATCTATTCATGGATTTCTAAATCGATTTCCATTTCAATTGGATTAACTCATTAAATCTTTAAATCAAGATTTAATTCATAGCTTTCAAAAAGAATTCATTCATAACTTGGAAAACCATTTTTCAATTCAAACTTGAAATTCTTTTAATTCAAATTGGAATTTCATTCCTTATATGAAAGCTTTTGTTATTTGAAAACAAATAGTTTTCATTTCAGAAATCTGATTCATTTATACGAGTTAAAACCCTTGGGTTAAATTCAAATTCTCAAAACCATAACTTTTAAAATGGTTTAGATTCATATAAACACATTTATAACATCTTTAACCATAATTTCCAATCATGGGATTCGATTCCAAATTTTGAATTCAAACTCAAATTAAATTATTCAAATTGGAAATTTTACCAAGTTATTCAAAATAACTTTTATCTTAAAAACTCCTTTTCAAAAGCTTTAACATTTAACCCAAATCCATTTCCAAAATCAATTGAAATTAAAATTTCAATTTCAAAAATATTAAATTTAAATCATTTGTGACTTAACCGATTTCCACGTGAAATCCATATTTGTGGGTGTAAGAGTGTGGTCCAGGGGTTTAACACAATAGTGCAACATCATTCAATCATCACAGATTCAAATACAACAATATATTTGATAAGCGGTATAAACTATAACGCTTATCTTTCATTCACAGATCACAGATATATAAATTACAAATAATATATTACATTCATCCCAGATAAATAAACTACAGTACAGATCACACACAAATCAGAATGTATCACACAACATCACAGATCAAGGGATATCAACAATTCAATCATTCAGTCAGGTCCAACATTCATAGGTAAGGTCAATTTATTTATCTGATTAAATTAAATCAGATTAGTCACAATTCCTGGTTTAATTAACATTAATTAATTATAAATCATTTTGATTAATTATTCTTTAATCATTTATTAATTTACCATTAATAATAATTAATTAACCTTTAATTATAATTCATCAACCTTTAATTATAAAATTAATTAACCTTAATCAATCTTTAATTAAGTAATTACTCTTCAAGTAATTATCCTTTACTTACATTCATTAATAAATCATTAATAACATAAAATCTTAATTAATTAAAAGATAAAACATTTTATCTTGATTTCTTTAATTATCATTTAAACCTTGTTTAATAATTTTGTAATTAATTATCATTAACCACTTACTAAAACCTTTAAGTTAAATTATGGATTAAAACACTTCATCTTTTAATCATTTACTTAATTACAATATTAAGTTTATTTAAAATAACTCTTTTAAAACAAAGGTTATATATATATTGAAATACTTTAAACTCAAATAAATTTATTTTTCCCAAGCCTTTAATAAACTCCATCTTAATTAAACATTAATTATTTTAAAAGAAATGGTTAATAAATTATTTAATCTTGATTAAGTTTTAAACTTTAAAACTTGTTATTTCTTTTAAATTAAACTTGCTTACTTCTATTCAACTAAAACCCGAGCTAATTGTTGGAATACCCGAGTCCAACTTCGAGTAGCCTACACTTCCCTTTTGCTTCGAGTCAAACCCAGTCCAACTTCGAGCTCAACCCCTAGTAACTCCGTCTTTCCAAACGTCTCAAGCTACTGATACTCGTGACATATCGTGCACGTGCACATCGTGACATATCGTGCACGTGCACATCGCCGTTGGCCTCCTCCGACCAACCCTGCAACGTCGAGCAAGTCGACTATCTTCCACCAACCAACCCCCGATCACCAGAACTCCTCCATTCCCTCTGAATCAAAATCGAGTAGAAACTCGAAACCTGGAACATATACTGGAACCACCACCCAGACCTGTCAACGCCTCGAACTCACCGCCTCGACCACCGGAGGACCTGAAACTCCGGTCGAAACTTCGTCAACCTCAAAGCCTTCACTCCCCAGTCGTACGTGTAACTCGATGCACAAACGAACCCGCTTCGATCAAATTCTCGACCTTAGCTAAAACTAGGTTTAAAAATTTCAAATGTTCGCCGCCTCCTCCACGATGATCGAGTACATCTCCGACTATTTTTTCCACCATCGCCGTTGGCTGCTCCACCTCCACGCGGAACCTCGTCTCCTAAAACTCCTCCGGCCGCCTGAAATCGATTGAAATCCAATTTTTGATCAACACGAAACTGCTCTTTTTCCTTTGCTTTAAAAATCATGATCTTTACTTTAAAAATCATGTTTTGGTATACGAATTCAATTCACATACCTGAATTCGTGAATTAACAAGTTTGAATTTTTACTTATTTGAACCTTGGCTCTATTCTTTAAATTTCCAGAAACATTGACAAGTTATTTTAACTTGTATACATTTTTAAAACTTAATATATTAGGTAACAAACAATTTTTGTTTTGATCCCAAGTTCAAAAAGTCACTAGATCAAGAGAAATTAATTTTTTTTGAAGCAAACTTATGTTTAGAGTTTTAAAACGGAGAACATCCATATGAACAAAAGCCTGCACGCAATTCCTCTACCATTTACTTATACACAGAGAGTTTAAATATATATGTATATCAACATACTTATCAGAGCTTAAACTCGCAACAGATCCATATTTAAAAAGAAGTTACTCACCTAGTTTTCCAGAATGAAAGTTGAAACCTTTTTTAATTTGAAAAGTTGAAAGTCCTGGGTTGAGTTTATTACTGGAACTTCTTCTTGGTCTCATATTTTTCTTTGATTGTCTGATGGTTTAAGTGGATGTTTGTTTAAGGTTTGAATGGTGCTCATTTTTCAAATTTCACAGTTTGGATGGACGAACAAAAAAAATGAGGAGTTGATATATAAAAGAGTTTATTGGGTAAATATATTTATACATGTGATAATCTTGTTTGTACAATGGTTTGGCAGGGATATTTCTTGCGTTGGTGACTTATAAGAACATTTTGGGTGCTACATTAATTAGGCTTTTAACATATTTATAAAAAAAATTCTTTCGGCTGTACAATATAAAGGTAATTGTTGTGGCTTCCTTTACAAGCTTTATATACATGTGTATATTTTGCTTTGTTTTGTTTTCATTTTAATTTTGCTTTAGATTTTATCTAAGTGTTAATTTATCTTATATGTATGTAATTTATTTTTATTTATTTTCATAGTTTGCCTTATATATATAATTTTTCTCTTGTATTTCCATTTTAATTTGTTGTTAAAATTTTAGCCAATGTTTACTCTGTATTTTATAGCTTATCTTTTATTTATTTATCTCTATTTATAACTCAAATATTTATTCACTTCTATTTTTAGTTTAAATATTTATTATTAATTTTACTTTAATAATTATTGTTTTATATTTCTCTATATACACATATATTCACACATATATACAATATTTAACTTTAAATGATTTAACACATTTTTTACTTGATTTCGAGGAAACTCGAATCGATTTATCAATAAATTTCACAATTTTTATTCAAAAATTAATTTCATTATCAATTTAAACTTGAATAAAATCCGGGATCATTACAAGTCGGAGGTGCTTATGGTGGCGGCGGACGTTGGCCAGTAGTTGGTGGTGGTGCTGGGTGAATTAGGGAAGAGAAGGGGTTTTGGATTGAAGAAGAAGGAAGAGGAAAGTGAAGTTTCGGGCTGCTGTAATCTTAGTATACTCGTGAAATTCCGATGGCTATCGATGGCCGTCGATGGCTCTAATTCTGTCGGTTATCGACGGCTATTGACGGCAACTACATTTTAATTACAGAAAAGCTACGGAGATGACGAGCCGTCGAAAGCCGTCGGAAAATTCTGCCGGCGGCCGTCGGAAGGTTGTTGTCGCTATATATTGTTTCTCTTGTAGTGAGATTGGCCAGTATCCACTCTGACGGCTTGATCGCGGGGTCGCGCCCCAGATCTATGACACCATTGTTGTTTATTATATTGGATGTGCATCACGAGATTAGTTGTTGCCCATAGCCTTTGTGTCACTGAGGCCTGCAGTCTGTTACCATTAGGGACAAAGCAGGGTCGTGATCGGGTTGCGTGTAAACGAGCCACTGATGGATGGGGTCACGATGTCCGTCCAGGTAACCGAAGACTGCAGGAATAGAAGGTTACTCTATGGAAGGCCAGTAGACTTGGGTTCCTGGAGCAAGCTTGCGGTAGGCGGCCACTAGTCTCCCTTTTGGTTCCGGAATATGTGGATGTATATATATGTAAGTGGGTAGTAGATAGACATATTTTATGTAAAGATGAGATTATAATTGAGATTGCGTCCAAAGTATAGTCAACCAAGTATCCTTTTTAGGTAGGCGACCTATCTTTTACAGGCAGACGACCTTCTTATTATTGATTGTTTGGGTATTATTTTGAGCTGGCTCAAATCTTCCTTATTGATTTGATGGTGGTATTCTATATATGAGACTGAGAGAGATAGTGGGCATTGGTTCATTACCGCTCGACTTCGCTTGAGGATGTCTCATTTTGAGGATGTCCCATTATAGATTATTTTGGATTTGATGACGATTTCTAAAAATGTATGATTCACCCATTTGTATTGATTCTATGATTGTATGATTGTATGTATTTATTTATGGGTGGTGACATCTTTGAAATTAGTATTGACTATTTCATATGGATTTGAGTTATTTGGGTAATGTGACACTAGATGACTATTTATGGATATATATACATACATATACATATACATATACATATATATATATATATATCTTATTATTCAGTGATTATATATCGTGCTTCCATTATTATTATGTACCCTTGATTAGACATAGTCTTACCCGTGTGTTATTATAATACTCAGGTCAGTCCGAAACATTTCAGGTATAGAGACAACTTGACCAGCATGTATTTCATTGAGCTTAGAGGAGTTATACATTAGGACTATTACATGATATTTGTTTGACATCTTTTCATTATATGTGTATATATATAATTGACATTGAATTTGTATAACATTAATATTTTTTTATGTTATTGCTATGATTGACTCTGTGTTCTCTGTGTTGTACTGTATATTATGTTTTGTTCTGTCTTGGAGGTACACGCGTCTATTACTTTGTACCAATACTGTGTACATAAATGTGAGTTATAGACTTGATGTTTTAAAAACGTACCAATGTTAGTCCAAGGGAATATTCATGTGTGTGCTATATATAACCTTATTCTATGTATTATCTAACAGTATTACTCTGTAATACTCTTGTATAGTATGGGTATAGTGGTTCTGATGTGTACCACATGAAAGCTTTTAATGCTTCTAAATCGTTCTTTAATATAATGTTTTCTATTCTAATTTCATCATTTTCCAGTTTAAATTTTCCTATTTCACATAATAATGAGTCATTTTGAGTAGATAAATTTTTATATTTCTCTTGTGAAGTTTCAATTCTTCTTCTGAAAATGGTTTTCTCATCTTTTAATAAACCTATTTCAAGTTCCATACGATTAATTTCGGCAACATACTCTTTATTTATCTTTTTAGTTTCTCTATATTTGTCGTCTAATTCCATGCTAAGTTCTAAAATTTCATCATAAGTGTCACAGCCCGCAAATCTGTACTCCTTGAATAAACACAAATCTCCCTTGATTAACTCAAGAGGCATGGAAATACGAACCCTGAGGGTTTAAGAAAGAAGAAAAGGGTAGAAGAAGAAGAAAATAGAAGAAAAAGAAAGAGAAGAACAACAACAGAAAACACAGAAACAGAACAATATCAGAATCTCACATATCGCAGCGGAACAATATATAATAAATAATCACTAGTCTTTTATAAACAAAGAACTATATCGGTTTATACATACATCAACAGAGTCAATATACAACTCAATACAACAATGGACAGTTATATCAACTTGTCCTCATACAGAATACACAGCGGAATAAATAATATCAGATACAAATACTACGTCTCGCCATCCAGCTTGCTTCCAAAGCTCCAGAATATCCTGATAACCTAACTCTAGACTGCCCGTGTGGAAATTGGTGGGCACCCAGAGTTTAGAAGGGAAACAATAAACTCCGAGTCAGTCATGGTGACTGGTGTGAGATCGTAAAACAGTTTATCTTTAAAAGACAACAAAGGAATATTTTAAAATAGATTCGCAATGCTTTTGGAAAATGAGACTACCATAAGGCCTCCCGCACGCACACACAATACAAACGCAGAATCGGAGGAGATTTCTCCTTATGATAGTCAAAGATGCTTGATACGCAAAATCAAATCATTTTTGGATATTATTATTAGTGCATAGTGTAGAAAACTTTCGAAAGTATAATATAAATCTTAGCCAGCATAGGCATTCCGCACTTATGCCTACTATAGCTACCATCTAAACAGTGGTGACCACCATAAGTGAATGATAGGTTCTACAACTAAAACCGTACAAGTCTCGTATTGTTTCTTTGGATTTCCAACAAATGGTCAGGCTAAGGAACTTCCTATTCCACGAAGGAACGCCTCTGGAATGACGTCCCGAGAACCAAACCGGTTCTCTGCCAACATAAGGCCGGGTTACCTCTGCAAAAATAGGTAACTACTGACACGCGTATGCCATCCCCCGATCGTAACCGATCTTCCCGAGGATCCTCGATTCGCAACAACCACATAATAAGTAGTATCAACATAGGTTAAATATCTGGGCTCCATACCATGATACCACCTCTATCCAGAAGGAATGACATACACTAAGGGGCGCTACTCCCTAGAACCTTGCTGCATCCTTCCTGTTTTGACCATTTCCGGGGTGTGAGGTCCGACGAAGTCTCGTCCACAAAGCTACGCTTTGTCACCAAAGCCATGCTTCGGGTCAACAGATGATCAACCTATGATCACAAAGATAAATGATCAAACAAATGATCATATCACAAATGATCAAACACTGATCATCACACAGCAACACTCGGCATGTCACATTACCAAATTGGGAATATATCGCTGATAAATTTCAACTACATAACCTCTGAGCTCGTACATCTCAGAGAAGGGTGTTAAGCTAAGAGAATAAATTCTCCGCCACCAACAGATATGTATTTGAAAGAAATCAGCTTTATATCTCAATTTGTAACGTCAGACACACAATCCATACAAGTATGTTCCGGGATCGAACAGAACCGAAGGCACTCCTCACGAAGCCCTTGCAATTTCGGATAATTTTCAATCACGTTCGGACTTCCCGTCACTAAGGGTGATAAAACCTCTAAATCGGAGATCAGCCGATGTAGAGTAACTCGACGGTAATCCTTCCGTTTTCAAAAATATCCGGTCTTCAACACCGGTCATCAATTGCAATTCATAACGACGTATCACATATTCGGAATGGGTTATACGACCCCATAGTCCTTTCCCAGCTAACCCGAATAGTGAGCGTTTATTCAAAAATAAGTGTGGCATCCAAATTCAAGCAATTCACAACAAATACCCATTCAAGGTAATTATTGATAGTCGGTTATTTAACTATCAATAAAGATGCGCAACATCATCAGATTCCAAATAATTTTCCCAAATTATTTTATCTTCCAAAATATCTTTACTAGATATAAAATTTCCACACTTCAAAATAAATCAACGTTTATTTTTGAAACGAATTTCCATTTCTTTTATAAATTCCATAGTGAATTTATATTTCAAAATATCTACTGATATACGATTTTCAAATCGATTTTAAATATTCAATTTCAATTTATCTCTTCAAAGATAAATTCTCCAAAAACGTTTCACTTTATATTGGAAAAGCATTTCCATATTTATTTAATAATAAGTAATTCACAAATCTATTTATTTTCAACATTTGAAAATATTCGATATACTTAAATAAATGTTAAGTATATATTTCATTCTTTAAGGAAATCAATTTGAGTCAAAACGAATGTTACGTAAAACATCGTTACGACAACTCAAAATCACTAGTATAGAGATTCAGATTTTTAAAATAGACATATAAATCCCAATACTACAAAAAAAATGTTTTCTTTCGAAAATCATTTACTATAACAACAGTGTTATAGTCTACCATTTCCTTATTTTTCGAAAACGTCTATTTCAACAATGAATGTTGAAATCTATGTATTCGATATTTTATACATTTAAAAATGTCTTTTTAAAACAGTTAACTATGTTTTAGAACATCATTTTCCCAAAAACATGTCCGTTTTATTCAATAATATATTCACTTGTCCAAAATCGTGAATATAATTCTCTTAACCAAATTTTAATCATCTCTACACATTTTATTTCAATAAAAATTCGCTATCCAAAATCGCGGATATATCTTCTTTAATAATCTCCTATATTTAATTTATCAAATTCAATTGATTTCGAATTTATAAAACAACGTTTATAAATTCTATTTTTATAACAACTTTGATTTATAAATCTTCTTTATTAACAATTCGATCAATATTCCATTTAAAGGCAAAAATCCAATTTATAAGTAAATTTCTTATAAATCTTTTATTCTACAATTTCATTCATTTTATAACTTCATACTTTATAAATCTATAAACTTCATATCATCACAATTTATAATTCTATAAATTTCATATCTTCACAATTTATAATTCTATAAATTTCATATCTTCACAATTTATAATTCTATAAATTTCATTTTTTACACTTATAAAAACTCGTTTTAAAATTCCAAAAATTTTAATTGATAAATATCAATTTTGTACATCTTTTATATACATCGTTTTTAATAATTCAAAAATCCAAATTTAAACTATTTTTATAAATTACTTAACTATTTATTTCAAAAATCACCTTTCGGTTATAATTCACCAAAAATCATAACATTTTATAACTTTAAAAATTTATACGTTTATTTATTTAAAATAAATCAAATCCAAAAATTTGATAAACGTATATTTTCAAAGATCACTTTACAAATCTCTTTTAAAGTTAAAATCGTTATTTTTAAACGTCAAAATTTGAATCCAATGATGCAACGCACCAATTAGTCAATCACAACATTAAATATCATATATCAATATGATAACAGAATATACATCAATATCTGTAAATAAATAAATACTGGTGAGGAATCCAGTTGGATCCCTCCAACCTGTTTTCCTGCATCCACAGACGTTAGCACAATACCAATTCCACTTCGAGGTGGAATATCGCGGTATATGGGATTTTATAAAAATATCATCTGCTTAATAACGGCGCAATAGGGTCTCATCCGCTATATAATGCGGGAAATCAATCAATCCAATATATACATATGCCAATATGTATATATTTTTCTATATAGATAGATATATCCTACTATATCTAATATCACATCCAAACAGTCAATCATTAATCAATAACTGCAAAACAAAATTTTATTTGAGTGAGAAAAATCTCACCTTAGCTTTTATTTTGCAATCCATTTTCCATTCCAGTTTATTTCTCCATTTCAGACCTTGTATAAACATTTATACAATTTTATTAATATTTAAATTAATCGATCAATTAATTCTTAATACATTGGTCTTAACTAATAAATTTGTTATAAATAAATTTCCTTTTAAATAAAATATTTGGACTAAGTGAAAAATCACTTACCATTTAATAACTTAATTAACTAATGCTTCCGTTTCAAACTAATTTTTCTTTAATAAAATATTTAACTAAAAATTTACTTTCAGAACTAATTTAAACAAAATAACCTCTTGTAAAAATTTAAATAAGTTTCATTAAATAAAGCTAACTTTATAATATATAAAATCTGCATTTAAAAATCTTTACTATTGTAAAAACTCCTATATATATATATGCTATTTCACTATACAAATATAAATCTGCAGGTATATTTAAAAATAGATTATACCTCACTGTTAAATTTTTTTTCTTTAAATTTTGTATATATACCTGCTGTAAAATAAATTTGCTGTACAGAAATAAATATTTTTTTTACTTTATTTAAATTTATAACATAGGAATTACCTCACTGCAACCAGAAATTTGACGAACAGCCTTTATCGTGACACCACTATG
This sequence comes from Allium fistulosum, assembly GCA_030737815.1. Taxonomy (NCBI): domain Eukaryota; kingdom Viridiplantae; phylum Streptophyta; class Magnoliopsida; order Asparagales; family Amaryllidaceae; genus Allium; species Allium fistulosum. The sequence goes on from CM060904.1 coordinate 701,155,181, forward strand.
ATGCCGGAATCGCATCGACCTCGTCGACACCCAGCTCCGACTACACGAAATCGACCCCCTTCGATTCGAATACGAACACCCTCCCATTGAGTCGCCGCCTCGAATTTCCAGTCGAAATTTCTCTCGCGAGAATCTCCGCGTCATCGCTTCCCACACCCCAGACGAAGTCGCGATTCGCCTAAATCATGCTTTCTTTGACCACCGCCTGGATGCTGCGCCACCAAGCTCGATGTCCACGAATCCCCAAAACCCGATGCGAAACCCTAGCTTCGATCGCGATTTAACTGGAAACGCTCGGCCATTTTTTCGTTGACGAAGATAGTTTTTTTTTATTTGATGCCGAACGAATTCGCTTTGGTTGAGGGAAAAGAAGAATTTGAAGAACGATTTGAAACTGATGGAGGCGGTTTCGATTTGAATTGTTAAAGAGAAGAAACTGTTAGGCCATTTTTTTTTTCTTCTGATGTTTGCTTTAATTTGGAAGAAAGAGGAGAGGGTTATTTAAAATTGTGGAAGGCATTCTCTGCACGATTTTTGTATCGTGATTGAAGGCGCGATTTTAGGCGTGATTAAAGGAGAGAAAAGTTTTTGAACGTGAATGTAAAAATAAAATTTTAAATAGAATTTTTTTTCGATATAATTTCTTCAACGCGTTTATTTAACGTACGCTCACACGGTAACTCCGATTGCTACGAAAATTGAAATACGGTAATAATTCAATATTACGAACCCAATGGAACTGGTTTCGTCAAATTCCGAGACTATGCCTCGGACGGCTATTTTTAAATATCGGTTCGAACGATAAAAATTTCAAACTGAACAAAGCAGTTTCAAATTCAATTCCGAAGCTTCTATTATCTTCAGTGTTATCAATATAAATTTTACAAGCGTTTGAAATATTTTTCTTCAACTTAAAATTGAAGATTCAAATTTTTATTCAACATTCAACAGATTAAATTTTATAATTTAATCGTCAAATTCAAGATTATATTGGGGATTCAAATTAAATCGTCGTTCAAATATTTAAAATTAATTAAATATTTTTAATTTAATTTGTTCAAAAATTCTGGGTCGTTACAATAAGTAAGATCAGGACATACCTTCTCAGTATTTTCCATGAAGCATACATTGGCTTGTTCTGAATCACTATCACTATCATTTTCTAATGATAAAGATGAATCTGAGTCATCCTAAGTTACTTGAAAAGTCGCTTTCTTTTCTTACATTTGTCGAACTTGCTTTTCTTTTTGTCGTTATCGAGTTCTGGGCAATGTTTTTCCATGCGTCCGAATTTGTCACATCCAAAACACTTGATTGAAGTTTGATAAGATGGATTTGAATTTCCCCCATTTTGAGCCTTCGTCATCTTTTTGAATTTCTTGAACTTATTGTAGTTTTTGGCTATGACTACTATCTCATCTTCATCTAAGTCCGAGTCATTAGTGTTTGCTTGACAGGCTATATTTTTCTTTTCATGATTTTGTTCTTCCTTGCCAGCAAATTTGCTTCGTTCGACATCAAATTTCCTATCAATTCTTCAAATTTTAGTTAAGGTAAGTCATTTTCCTCTATGATGGCCAACAATTTTTGTTCTCATTCATTAGTTAAGGAATTTAAAATGTGTGTAACTAAATCAAAATCTATAAATTTTACTCCAACTGCCATGAGATCGTGTTGGATAGTTTGAAATCTAGCATACATATCACCAATAGATTCATTTGCTCTCATTTTAAATGAAGAAAACTGATTTTGTAAAATATAAATCTTTGTTTGCTTAACATTATTAGTGCCTTCATGAGTGATTTGTAGTGTATGCCATATATCATATGCAGTAGTGCACAACATGACAAGTGAGAATTCATTTTTGTCAAGTGAACAGAATAAAATATTCATAGCTTTAGCATTGTTTGTTGTTGTGTTTTTTGACATATGTCCAAGTGCTTATATTTGTTTCCGATGCTACATATTTAACTTGTGTTGCTTTCCAAATTTATAAACCATTTGCTTCGATAAAAATACGCATATGTGTAGACCAGTAAGCATAATTAGATCTAGTAAATAGTGGAGGACGGGCAGTGGAGTGTCCTTCTTGAAATGTACTTGCCATATTAAATATGTTTCAATTACGTGTTATTGCGAATTAAGATAACCGTGCTCTGATATTGAATGTAAGAGTGTATGGATCGTATATTTATATTTAATATGCAAGTGTAATAAAATGCTAACTTATGACTAATAGAATAAAGTAAATAATAGTAAAGAAACAATCACACCGGTGTTTTTATATTGGTTCAGACCTCTCGTCCTACATCCAGTCCCAAAGCTCCTCTTCGGCTTTAAATAATAATCAACCCTCGCTTTGCCCGGAGGAATAGGCTCAATACAAAAGTTCTTTTTAAGATAAGTATGTGTTCTAGAAAACATTGATTTTGACTACACAGTACAAATCTTCCTATAATCTCCTTTGATTAGTATGTGTACGTGAAGCTTTGATTTTAGGAAGTGATAAAGGCTGATATTGTTTGCTTTTAGAAATCAGAATATGTAAAGAATGTAGATAAGAGATTCAGAAAATTCAATCACTTTAATTCTTAAAATCTTTACATATATATAGATGATGAAGAGTTTTTGTGAAGAGTAATATTCATTAGAGTTTGCTGTTTTAATCTAAAAGTTGTAATTATTGAGAAGGAAGAGTTGTGGAAGCAGCCGTTAGATTGAAGCAAATGCCTTTTCATTGTATAAGGCCGTTACTCAGCACAAATGTCTGTCAGAAAGTTCAGACGTCTGAGCTTATATATATTTTTGGTCAAAAGCCAAAAACAGACGTCTGAATGTTTTAACAGATGTCTGATGGAAGTTTGTTTTTAAAATCAGAAGCCTTAGTCAGATGTCTGATATGTAATGTCTGACGTCTGACATATGATGTTTTTCTCTACTTTGGTCTTTTGATATATGACGTATTAAAAGAATTCTTCCATGCAATGCTTATGTTTAAAAATAACTACTAAAGGAGATTTTACGAGTTACATCTATGACAATAACAACACTATATTAGCTTTTCTAATACTGATGATTCTTCTCCTTTGTTAGTTGTCTTCAAGTTGAACTCTGAAAGCTTTTTCCTATAAGTAGATAGAATATATATTGTATGTGTACGATTGTATAGCTGTTGTCATCAAAACCACAGAATAGTAGTTCCAACAATATTTTATGTATAGATGGGATTAAACCTGAGATTATGTCCAAAGTATAGTCAACCTCGTATCCTTCTTAGGCAGACGGTCTACCATTTACAGGCAGACGGCCTTCTCATTATTGATTATATTTGGATATTGTTATGAGCCGGTTTAAATCTTCCTTATTGATTTCGTAGTGGTATTTTATATATGTGATTGAGAGAGATAGTGGGCGGTTCATTACCGCTCGACTTCGCTTGAGAATGTCTCGTTTTGAGGATGTCCCATTATAGATTATTTTGGATTTCATAATGATTTCTAAATATGTATGATTCACCCCTTCGTATTAATTCTATGATTGTATGTATTTCGTTATGGGTGATGACATCTTTGAAATCGGTATTGACTATTTCATATGGATTTGAGTTATTTGGGTAATGTGATACCTTGATGGCTATTTATGGATATATATATATATATCTTATTATTCGATGATTATATATTGTGCTTCATTATTATATTGATAGAGTTAGGGGTATGCCCTAGGGCCAATTATGTAATTTGTTACATACATCTGACTCATTGACCAATCTTGTTCGAAATAAAAGGTATTTTCTCCATATTATATACTTGATATAATGTGATTATATTAATTAATTAACTTAATTAAAAGTATATTTAATAGAAAAATCCATAAATGGTATATTTTGTGATAGTAGTTACAAAGTGTTGTAACCATGAGTAATTTATCACAACGAAACAAATATACCATTTTAAATGTTCCTAGTCAAGATGCATCGAGACTAGATATCGATGTATCCATTGAGACTGGAGTACGTAACGCTCTCCAAATGTTGGGCAGTGTATTACTCATGAATGATGGAGGCACCTAGGGGTTACAAACTAATAGTTATTAGGTAACTGGAATGACTCACTCGATAGTTTTTTGTTGGTTAATATAACTAAGGTCAAACAGAAAATATCGATGTGATTGATTTACACAATTCTCTCGACTTGAGAATACTGTGGATCTTCAATATGAAAGCTCCGCTTTGATTATAGCCAAATCATGGCATTACGGCCATCAAGTGACCATAGTTGGGTCGAGTGGAAGTATTGGAAGTGAAGCGCTATTCAAGAGAGGATTCATCTCCTCAGTTAAATGCGGTTAGTATCACAGTCAACTCAAAGTCAAAGTCTCTAACCAGAGCATTTCGGTTAATAATAATTGTTATCATTGAACCAAGGACTTTGTACTTGGACTATAAAGTTGAATGTGGATGAGGTTGGAATTTTGACCATTACCAAATTCCATAAGTCAAAAGTGATATAGCTTTGACGAAGAGAATTGGTGTAAAAAAATGTCACAACCGGGTAATGCTTATTAAACTAAAATTGGATTTTATTAAAAATGAGTAAGCGATAAATTTGGCCATAATGTCACACCACCTGCTAAGTGACGTGTGAACGTTAACATTAGAATAGTTCGATGTTAATCGCTGACCAAATTTACACCCAAGTGTTACACAACCGAAATGATGAATTCCCTTAAGACCGAATGATTTAATTAGTTTATAATTGTTATAAATTAATTAATATTTCTAAAATATTAATTATAAAATTTTAACATGATTTGATAAATAAATAATGTTATATATATTTATAACTTTATAAATATATCGATCGATATACAATATCGACAAGCGATTAAATTAGATTTAATTGCATAGTATTTTGGCTTAGGCTTAGATGGGTTTAAGGCCCATCATTACGGCTGCAAAATTTTGGTTTTGGGAAGGTCTAGGGGTGGCTAAAATATAGGAAATTGGTTTGGAGATAATGGGTTGAGATCAAGTGAGAATGGGTAAAAAGGTTTTCCTCGTTTCTCTCTAATACAACCCTATATATATATATATATATAATGAATAAAACAATTTGGCCGCCATTACCTTCTACATTGCTGGTTAAAACATAGCTCTCAATCCACTCCAAAATTCTCAAATATATTTTGAATTAAAATAATACTATTTGATAGTTAAAGGTCGGTGATTCCGGACTTGCAATCTGACGAATCAAGAACAGTAAAAGGAATGGAAGTCATTGCTTCGATGTGGATTCAAAGGCATCATTAAATTGGTAATTTTAATTCATATTACAGTAATTAAATTATATTCTATGATCCTATAATGAGCAATTTCATATCTGTTTAAATATATTGCTACTATATGTTTAGTTAGGTGAGATTTTTATAAGTAGATGTAGTTATCATAAAACAGTTTGGTTATGTGCATAATTTGTTTATTATCCTATTTGATTTATGTATAAACAAATGTTGTTTACTGTACAAAATCAATTTTTGTCATTAATAATTGTTATATATATATTTATTAATAAATTCATATATATATATATATATATATTAGTGTATATTCATAATAGCATATATGCATAGATAATATATATGTAATTTAAAAAATTTAGTACACTTATTTATATATAATATGAATTTACAAATTCGAAAATTAATTATCATACATATATTCATATTTTTAAATTAACATTTATTTAATTTTTGAATTGTTTAGTATATATAAAATAATTATTACATAAAAAATTCAATTTTATATTTAAAAAAAATATTATATCATTTCTGAAACATATAGAAAAAATTTAGGAATTTTTCAATATTATTTTTAATAATTAATATTATTTCAAAAAAATTATTTATGATTTATTAAAAATAATAATTTAATCGAAAAATTCTTCAAAATTTTTCTTAATCTTTCATTCATGATCCGAGAATTTCTTAAAATTTAAAATTTAAACTTTTAATAATATATTATTATATTTATTGCCGATATCAATGTATTTGTTTTTAAATATAATATTTCAACTTTAAAAAATATCCAGATTTTTTGTAAGCTCTATTTTATGATCCTGAATTTTTGAAAATTGTAAAATTTTAATTTTCATCAATAGATTATTTTTATGATTATTTATGGATGAAAACTTTATTTTATTCATAATATAGACAAATTAAAATACTAAAATTATTATGTTTGCAAAACTAATTTAATTTTGAATTATAAATAAATTTTAATAATTGTTCTCTCTCTTCCTATATATGAACATAAAACATTTATATATAGATAAATATATATATATATATATATATATATAAATGTTTTATGTTCATATAATATATTTGTACATACATGTGTGTGTGTATTTTGTAACACACATACATGCACATATTTGGACAACATACATGACATACAAAATGAGCTAATGTCTGTTGCGATGTAATCCCAACATCTACATATAGCCATATTATACCTTTCACGGATTATTATGTTACACATATTCTCACACATATATGTATATGATACATTTACGTATAATATAAATAAAATAAAATTAATTTCATATCTTAATATATTTGAATTTAAATAAAATAAATGATTTTATTTAAATGAAATTTAGAAATGTTCTAATTCACTTAGACTTAATAGGCCCAATAAAGATCCAATAGGGTAAAAAATTAAAATTCACCCATAACTTCCACTACGGGCTGGTCCAGTTCCAACAATGGTATCAAAACCCAATAGCCTATGCGGTCTAAATTAGTCATATTAGGGCTAACTAATTAAGCTTGCTCACTAAGTACGGTGTCTAGAAATGTAATGTCTAGGATTGAAACTGGGGAATCAAGTACCTTGTCCTACTTGGTTACCGGCTTGGCCCGAAAGGTGAAGTGAGTCCAAAGGTTGCTCCTAGTAGAAAAGGCCCAACTTAATTTGGGCCTTGGGCTAATTTTCAAAATTGTTTTGTAAATTAATGTTGAAGATTTTTAATTTAATAGTTAAATTTAAAATAAAACATGTTTATTATAAAAATTATAATACTACAAAATTTCAAAATGTTTGAAAGGATAATAATATTTTCAAAATGTTTGAAAATATTTATATAATAATTTCAAATTTTAAATTTATTAATAAGATTAATAAAATAAATTAACTAAATATGTTAATTAATTAATGCATATATGCATGTATTATATATGTTGATATATGTTATGTTATTTTAAAATGTTTAAGATAACATAAGTATACATGCATGTATACAAGATAAATTTTGAAATTAATAGATTTTAATAAAAATTATTTAATTGAATAAATTAATTAAAGGTTAATTAATTAAATAAAATACACATATATATGATATATGTGTGTTACACTATAAAGGTTATAGTATACACTATAAATGTTATAGTAGATATGTCCAATATAAAAGTTATATTAGAATACTAATTTAAAATTAATTAAAGAGTTAATTGATTAAAATTAATTAGATAAGATTTAATTAATGATATATTATACGTAAGACTATCATATAAGTAATATGAAATATAAAAGATATATAACAATAAAACTTATATGATATGTGCATAAACTAAATGTGGAACATTAAAGAAACCCAAATAGACTTGAGAAATAAATACATATGTAAATGTACATATACCATGATTTCTGATGTGTTTGACACTTGAATCGCTGGAGTATTTCATAAGAAATATATTATTCTATAAGTCGATATCACTCAATATATATTGAAGATTATGAATCTTCAATATAATGTTGTCCTCTACCATATATATATTAATAAATTACTTACATACTCCTTAGTTGTTGAGCAAACTCAAGCTAGGGATGTTATGCGTAGTATTATTAATATATTGAACAAATGAGATAAGATAACTATATGTATTTGTTGAGAAAACTCAAGGTACATATACTATACTTAGGCCATCACGATATGGTAGGTATGAGTGAATAATCTCTTTCGATTTGTTGAGCAAACTCAAGGTCGAAATGAGATTAGAACAAGGAAAATGGGTTAGGAGTTGTATATGATACAACTAATAAGGGGTTATCCATCGTTTGTGGGGCTACGATTTGTTGAGCAAACTCAAGGTCAGAATACCAAAACAAACGAGTCCTAACACCCACTAATGAAGTTGTAAGACTTCTATGTTTCATCTTAGGGTTTGGAGAAACATAAAAGACTAGTGGGAGCCTTATTAGAGAAATGAAATGCTAACATTTAACCTTTCTAATATTGTAAGAATATATGCTATATAATGTTATAATTATCTACAACGAAAATTTGCGCATTTAATATGATTGATAAAACGTTTGTCAATTAACATATATAAACAAACTGAATTGAAAGTTGACAAATAGAAATATAATATATACTTACTAATAATTCTAATTGCATGTTATATAATGTTTCTATACCCATGCAAGTAGTGCCTAATTTCAACTACTTAATACATTCGTAAGTTGGTCACTTATATGTTTATCTGGTTTAGACCGTGTATTGCATTTTATGAGTATTGAACTCTAAATGCAATTCAAGACTATGGATATTTGATCCATGTACTTTCACATATAAATGTTATATGGTGAACAGTCATAGTTTGTGGGGGTACAATATTTCAATGAAGTTAGTTCATTCGAAGTAAGCAAATAAACAGTATTTTAAGATCATGTATTCAACTTGAATGATTTCAAAAGGATCATATTGTGTTAATGTAACACAAGACCATAAACTATGAGATACATCTAAGAGCTCGATCGTTGAAATGTCATCTTGATCGGTTTACATAAAGTGCAACATATTTTATGTCTTAAATGTTAAGAATATCGAATGCGCTTTTGTAAAAGGTTTGTTATGATATTGTAGTAAGGTTTTCTTTTGAATAGTTTGACCATTTGAAAGAAAAACAAATGTATAAGAATAGATGTAATTTAAGGTAAAGTTTGAATGAAGAGAATGAATAGTCACTTCTGCTACACAGAGAAACATTGTAAACAAGAATTGTAATACTAATCGGTACTTAATATTGGAATATGAAATATGATTTTTATTCCGAAATGTATTTTCATATAGAAAATTGTTTTCTACAACATTTATTTCTTTGAGTTCAAGGTATTTGATCAAAGAACTCTCCACTGTAAACTAGTTGCAGCATATGAAATAAGTAAACAATATTAGCAATATTAAGTGAATGATGGACCTCTAAATTTAGTACGCTATTATAGTAATGGCGGAAATAGTGGGAGCATGCCATATAACACCTAATGATTGCATCAAATTGCGAAAATTGTTTTCGTAAAATGTACCGAACATTATTTGTGAAATAATGTTTATTTTTGGTATTGACTGAAAAATAGATATAACTATATTTCAATATGAGTATTATGAATATTCATTATGAAATAGAACTATATTATGGAATTTGTTTTCATAGTAAAAGTGATGCAACAAAATACATATGTGTCTAATACTATTTACAGTTGTTTTGGAATTATAGACTAAGCCGTAGTTTTGAGAAATAATTTTACTATATGATTATGAATCATATGATACAGGTTAATTACATCTCAAACAATTAATGGCTATGCACCCATTCTGTGGGAGCATCATAAGAGTTGACGAACTCTTTAAATGAATACATATTGATGTATGCAATCACAAGTCCATTGATACCAAAAGGGTTCCACATACTTTGTTATATTCATCGATGATTTATTACCAACATGTACATGTGTATTATATACACATGTAGTAAGTTTATGATAAAATCATAGAACATAAAAGAAAAGTAAATAAAATAACATGCAATAGAATAAAATGATTTGATTTGGTCGAATAAGTGAGTATATTGGAAAGAGTTACAAATGTACCTAAAAATGAATATAGATTCAATCTCAAAAGTAACTCCTCCATGTGATACATAATGATGCATCAATAAGGAGTAATCAGACATTGTTGGACAATTTACGATTAATTATGAGTGAAGTTGAGTTAGTTTCTTTTTATAAGGTCATGTACTTAAGAATAGTACACAAGGTTGATATTATTTCATCTAAACAACAGTTTACAAAATCATACAAGATAAGGGTTTGTAAGAAATCCCAATATCCTAGTTCAAGGAGTTGGCAGGTTATGCGAGTCGAAAGATTGCGTGTAATAATTGTTCATGAGGGATCTTGTATGAATCTCCAAAAAGTTTTTGGAAAGGTTTGTCGTCAAATGATATATTTATGTTTTGAACATAATTTTTGTAAACTAAAATCATTTTTATAAATAAAAAGGTTCATAAAGCATTTATGAATCCCTATTCTATTTGCACTAAGAAACAATTGTTGTTTCAAGATATATCAACTTCATTGTGAAGGAATTTCTTTGAGAAATTTTTGGTAGTTAAATGGAATTGGATCTGATCCATAGATAGAACTGATTATGTGAGATGAAGTGAAATTAACTAACCTAAATGAACACATAGCATTAGAATGTCTATTAAGTATTCTCGTACATCGAAGAGAAACTATGAGTTTCTTATTAATGTCGAAAATATATATTACACTCGGTTGTTCAATTAAACCATTAAGTTTGTTGACTCTATATGGTATGATGCGCAAATCTGAAAGAATTCCATGTACGCTATCAAAATATGATTTTGGTAGTCGTAACCAAAGAGATGTGATCCATCGGTCGAGATTGTGTCTTTATTGAAAAGACTGATGTGGTTGGAATTAAATGAGCAAAGTTGATAAGAATAATATCGCAAATTTAAATTGTTGAAATTAACATAACAGATTCGGTATTCAACATGCTCAAGTTAATTCAGATTTACTCACAAAATTATCGCTCAATAAGACTTAGTATTTGGTACTTATGTATTGAAACAGAAAATTCTAAATAATGATTTAGAGTAAGCCATTTACATATATTAACCAACAATGCCTCGAAGTCAGTGGGAGCGATATTGAGTTTGTGAGTTTTTGGATATGTTCCCAGAAATGATACGAATGTATCATTTTATAAGCATCAAGATTGAATAAGTATTTTGGTAGAAATATCAAATAGTTTGATTTTCAATCAAAGTGCAGAGGAAGTGTGTGTTCATAAGAAAGAACGTTAAAAGGCACATTGATATTTCTAAACTATAAGTAAACAACACGTTGTTGATTTTAACAATATGCTTGTATTAAAATCAACTTTAGTTGTTTTAATACTCAATTTTGGATTGTAAATGATGTCTTTTATGGTGAGTATAAAAGATATAGGGATTGTCCCAAAACGATATACAAGAGCACCTTATTAAAAAGAGAACATGTAAGATGGATTCCTTATGCATTAGCAATAAGAATTATCATACAGGTTATGTTGTGTATGATATTGTGTTTTGTTTATGTATTTGATACATCGAGAAAATATAAAATCCAAATTGATATCACTAAATGGTTGTTTGAAAAATACTAGAGAATTGTTTATAGAAACAACAAACTCGTTATGATGGAACGTTTGGACACAAACTTTTATAAGTGATATTGAGTATAACATGTCAATGATAAAATTCAAGTTAAAATCTTTAATTTGAAAATGTTTCAAAATAAAAGTGATTGTGTTTGATTCAACGAAATGTTGAGAACATTAACTTGAATAGCACTACAATAAACCAATGTATATAGATATAAATTCATAAATTTATAATTGAGCCAAAGGTGATTCCAAATGTTGAGAATCCCATAATATTGTTATAAGATAACAATGTCATTAAATTGGTCATGATAGAACTTAAAGCTCACTAGAAGTCGAAAGACATACTTTGAATCGTTACACATGATAAAGGCAGTTTATCAGTGTTAGAGAGAGTTAATCGACAAAGTAGATAATTAGAACATAATAGCATACCCATTCACTAAGGGACTGACCTAATTGGTTTAGAGAAAACTATTAGAGAAGTTGGAAATAGATTCCATAATTGACCCTAAGTGCAAGTGGGAGATTGATAGAGTTAGAGGTATGCCCTAGGGGCTATTATGTAATTTGTTACATATATCTAACTCATTGACCAATCTTGTTCGAAATAAAAGGTATTTTCTTCCTATTATATACTTAATATAATGTGATTATATTAATTAATTAACTTAATTAAAAGTATATTTAATAGAAAAATCCATGAATGGTATATTTTATGATAGTAGTTACAAAGTGTTGTAACCGTGAGTAATTTATCACAACAAAACAAATATAACATTTTAAATGTTCCTAGTCAAGATGCATCGAGATTGGATATCATGTATCCGTTGAGACTGGAGTACGTAATTCTCTCCAAATGTTGGGCAGTGTATTACTCATGACTGCCTTAAGCACCTAGGGGTTACGTACTAATAGTTATTGGATAACTATGGAACGACTCACTCAATAGTTTTCTGTTGGTTAATATAACTAAGGTCAAATAGAAAATATCGATGTGACTGATTTACACAATTCTCTCGACTTGAGAATACTGTGGACCTTCAATATGAAAGCTCCGCTTTGATTATAGCCAAATCATGGTATGGCGTCCATCGAGTGACTATAGTTTGGTCGAGTGGAAGTATTGGAAGTGAAGCACTAGTCAAGAGAGGATTTGTCTCCTTGGTTATATGCGGTTAGTTTCACAGTCAACTCAAGTCAACTCAAAATCAAAGTCTCTGGCCAGAGCATTTCGGTTAATAATAATTGTTATCATTGAACCAAGGACTTTGTACTTGGACTATAAAGTTGAATGTGGATGAGGTTGGAATTTTGACCATTACAAAATTCCATAAGTCCAAAGTGATATAGTTTTGACGAAGAGAACTGGTGTAAACAAATGCCACAACCTGGTAATGCTTATTAAACTAAAATTAGATTATACCGAAAATGAGTAAGCGATAAATTTGGCCATAATGTCACACCACCTACTAAGTGACGTGTGAACGTTAACATTAGTAGTTCGATGTTAATCGCTGACCAAATTTACACCCAAGAGTTACACAGCCGAAATGATGAATTCCCTTAAGATCGAACGATTTAATTAGTTTATAATTGTTATAAATTAATTAAATTAATTAATATTTATGGAAATATTAATTATAAAATTTGAATCTGATTTGAGAAATAAATAATATTATATATATTTATAACTTTATAACTGTTATAAATATATTGATCGATATACAATATCGACAAGCGATTAAATTAGATTTAATTACATAGTATTTTGGCTTGGGCTTAGATGGGTTTAAGGCCCGTCATTAGGGCTGCAAAATTTCGGTTATGGGAAGGTCTAGGGGTGGCTAAAACATTGGAAATTGGCTTGGAGATAATGGGTTGAGATCAAGTGAGAATGGGTAAAATGGTTTTCCTCGTTTCTCTCTAATACAACCCTATATATGTGTGTGTGTGTGTATGTATGTATGTACCTCTAAAAATTATTAAAAAACTTTTTTTGTCCGCCATTACCTTCTACATTGCTGGTTAAAACATAGATGTCAATCCACTCCAAAATTCTCAAATATATTTCAAATTAAAATAATACTATTCGCTAATTAGAGGTCGGTGATTCCGGACTTGCAATCTGACGAATCAAGAACAGTAAAAGGAAGGAAAGTCATTGCTTCAACGTGGATTCAAAGTCATCATTAAATGATAATTTTAATTCATATTACAGTAATTAAATTATATTCTATGATCCTATAATGAGCAATTTCATATCTGTTTAAATATATTGCTACTATATGTTTAGTTAGGTGAGATTTTTGTAAGTAAATGTAGTTGTCACAAATCGGTTTGGTTATGTGCATAATTTGTTTATTATACTATTTGATTTTTGTATAGACAAATGTTGTTTACTGTACAAAATCAATTTTTGTTATTAATAATTGTTTTATATAAATTTATTAGTAAATTCATATATATATTAATGTATGTTTCTCTCTCATAATAGCATATATGCATATAATATATATATATATATATAATTTAAATAATTTAGTACACTTATTTATATATAATATGAATTTACAAATTCAAAAATTAATTATCATACATATATTCATATTTTTAAATTAACATTTATTGAATTTTGGAATTGTTTATTATTTATAAAATAATTATTACGTTAGAAATTCAATTTTATATTTTTTAGAAATATTATATCATTTCAGAAACGCATAGAAAAATTTTAGGGAAATTTTCAACAAATTTATTATTTTTAATAATTAATATTATTTTGGAAAAACTGTTTATGATTTATTAAAAATAATAATTTAATCGAAAAATTCTTCAAAATTGTTCTTAATCTTTCATTTATGATCCTAAAATTTCTGAAATTTTAAATTTTGAATTTTTAATAATATATTATTTTATATTAAATAATTATTGCCAAAATCAATGTATTTGTTTTTTAAAATAATATTTCAACTTTGAAAAATCTCCAGATTTTTTCTAAGCTCTATTTTATGATCCTAGATTTTTGAAAATTGAAAATTTTGAATTTTCATCAATAGATTATTTTATGTTAATAATTTATGGATGAAAACATTATTTTATTCATAATATATACAAATTAATATACTAAAATTATTATGTTTGCAAAACTAAGTTAATTTTGAATTATAAATAAACATTAATAATAGTTCTCTCTCTTCATATATATATTTATCTATATATAAATGTTTTATGTTCATATAATATATTTACACATACATACATATGTGTGTGTGTTTTGTAACATACATACATGCACATATTTGGACAACATACATGACATACAAAATGAGCTAATATGCCTGTTGCGATGTAATCCCAACATCTACATATGGGCATATTATACCTTTCACGGATTATTATGTTACACATGCACTCACACATATATGTATATGATACATTTATGTATAATCTAAATCAACTAAAATTAATTTCATATCTTAATATATTTGAATTTAAATAAAATAAATGATTTTATTTAAATGAAATTTAGAAATGTTTTAATTCAATTAGACTTCATAGGCCCAATAAAGATCTAATAGGGTAAAAAAATTTGAAATTCACCCATAACTTCTATTGTGGGCTGATCCAGTTCCAACAATTATGCACCCTTGATTAGACATAATCTGACCCGTGTGTTATTTTATAATGCTCAGGTCACACTACACCAAAACAGGCAAATCCTAACATTTATAAGTGTTACAAATAATTTCAGTAACACTTTTTAAGTGTTACTAATGGACTGTGAGGAATGAAGCGGCCAAATTTGTGACACTTATAAGTGTTACGAACATACGTATTACTAACACTTATAAGTGTTGGTACAGAAATATACGGTAACGCTTATAAGTGTTGGTACAGAAATATCCGATAACGCTTATAAGTGTTGGAAAATGATTATTTAGTAACACATATATGTGTTGTTACACATAAAATGCTTTGCTTATCATTTAGGTTTGTGACGTAGATAAGTGTTCTTATCCAAAATATTGGTAACACTTATATGCGTTACTAATTGAAATTATGTTTTTACACTATTTTATATAGACCCGTCAAACGGGTCAGGTCGGGTCATAAATGGGTCGAGTAGAATTTAACCCGATCCATTCAACCCATAAACAAATCCGACCCGTTTGACCCATTTAATATACGGGTTAATCGGACCCGACCCATTTAATAAAAGGGTTAACCCGACCCGACCCGTTTAAAAAATATATTTAAAAACTGCTGCATAAACAATAAAAACTGCACGATAAAATAAAAAACTGCACCATTATTATCAATACTAAGCTATTGCTTAACAAACAAAAACTGCAGTAAAGAAATAAAAAAACTACACCAAACTGCATCAAATTCTCCGTAAAAACAGAACTGCATCATAAAACATCAAACAAATGTTTCAATGAAATGACAAACCAAATAGATGTTGCATAAAATATCCACTAGTTATATACAACCAAGCGACGAGATGTCCGTTAAGAAAGAAGCAGCAACCTATAAATGTCAACGCTAAGGCCTTGTCGTACAGTGCTATGTATCATAAAAGTGCGATCTTTGTCTTGATGTCACTGGTGCCTGGCTGCAATGTAAAAATATGTAAAGCTATCAAGCCTCTAAACAGCAATAGTATCATGACGCTCAAATTCAAAACTAAAAAGACGTGGAACATGACATACAGGACAAGATGACTGAGTTTCTAACATATATCAGAAGTTATCCCAGGTTACAGTTTGACATTCTACAGTATCATATAGGTCATTATATAGAACTTCAAAATTTCCACTAGTACTTCGGAGGGCAAATAAAAAACTAAAACATATCCCACATAGTTCTGCCACTTTTTACAGTCTCATCCTGGTGAAACTTCCAAAAATTACACTGAAAAACATTGTTCTGATTAAAACTCGAATAAATTACATTTCAATTGTACAAAACAAATAAATAAAATAAAAACAAAGAAAAAATAGGATTAACTTGCAAACAACTAAAATCCAAGAGAGAAGGCCTTGGAACTTAATTTGCAAAATGCCAAAGATTTTAGATGCCCTGTATTACTTCACCCAAGAGGCACTAATCACCGTAGAAATTAACTTCTTAATAGTTGCAAATTGTATGTGTATTTATCAAAATTGAGTGGTATATATAGACATACTCTTATAACTTTGCACTAAAGGAAAAGCATATGATTCTCTTTTACATTAAAATGAAGTATACAGAAGAAAAAGTAGAAATATAGACTTTCCTGTGATTACACAGCATAAAGGCACTGGATATGCCGTGTGCATAAATGCATTTTGGTCATGGCGTTGATTTTTTTAAGTGCTTTTTTATGTTCTGAATCTTAGCATATGCTATGAACTAGAAGAAGAAAAAAGTTGCATGCACATCAATGTTTTGTCAATGGGACCAAACTGAATATTTCATATGATTTTTTTTAAAAGTTGATACATCATCCCCCCAAGATCTTATAGTTATACTTTTCCACATAAACAAAAACAAAATCTTCATGATTCATTTTCAAAATGTGTAATGAGAGGACGCTGATTTAGCGCATGGCTAAAACAGGCTTATATCCGTAACAAGTTTTGAAAGTGACCTAAACTTAACGGATGAGGGACCAAGTGGATAAATAGGATGGGTGTGGCTTTGTTTAGCAAAAACAACAAATACAAAACATAGCAACAACCATTTTTCAAGAGCAAGGCTACAGGCATTGGGGACGTATGAATCAAGGCAAAAATGCATGGGCATGACCATTTTTCAAGGCTACAGGGAGATAGTGACATATAGATTCAAAGCAACAGGAAAATGAAGCAAAGGCATGCAACTTAAACAATGAACATAAGGGACATACTAAGGTGATCTTAAACAATGAAGCAAAAGAGGCAGCCAACAAAGCAATGTCAGGGACGTACAAAATAAAGCAACAGTTAGATGCTACTGTTCACAAAGGGGGAATTTGCACTTAAGTCTAAATTAATGTGTTCAATTGCATCATGGCTTTGCACATGACCATTCATCAAAACAAGGCAGGGACGTAACATGTCAAAGCAACAGAGCAATGAGGTGCATGATAAAATACAAGGCGACAGGGACATACGAAATATGGTTACAGGGTCATTGCGCGAGTAGTTTTTCAAAGCACAAGACATGCGTGCAATTATAGTGAGTAACACAAAAGAAGAGAAAAAACAAGCACCCTACTAAAACTAACCTATAAGTTGAAAGAAGCTGTTTGAATTCCTCTTCAAGTTTTTGTATAGCTTTGTTTAGCAAACTATTTGCATGATTCAGAACTCCATTGCTGCTCTTAAAACTCTTATTTGAACAGAAGAATCAAACATTTGCCCTCAGCTGATCAATCGCTTCCAAATAGCATTCTAGATCCTCATGCGGTCCCTTCAAAATTTTACACTCAGCCTGCACATTCCAAACACAAACCATATGCAAAACATCAGAAAAGGGAACATCAGTTTGCAAACTGAGCATGCACAACTAAGTTTGAACTCATTCACAAATTGATTTTGCAATACAGGAGTGAAATTTGCACAACCGAGGCATAATTTACTTGCAGGAAATATAGGAGTGAAATTTGGTGGTTAAATATTATAAAAAGACACACCACAGGTTTGAGCGATTCTTCTATAATTTCCTATGCCTAGATCAACCTTGCATCGACTATAGAAGCAGGCGACTCAGCTTCAACCAGAATGTGTAGTGTGTTTGCGCCAAAATTGGTCACAAACCCCAAATGTCGTGAAAGCACCAGTTCCTAATAACAGATCACAGATATCAAATATGTAGAGAAATAAAAATGAAGAACTCTCATAAAAATTAGATGAAAGCAGGAAACAACACAGAATTTATAGTGGTTCGGCGATCTTGCCTACGTCCACTCTGAAGTCGATGATTTTATTGATGTTCACTTGATGATTTCAATTGATTACAGCAGGTTTTAATGAAGAAATTCGTGTACAACGGCAATGGAGAAATGTAGAATTGAATCATGTAGAGTCGGGGCACTTCAAAATCCAGATCCCCTTTTCTGAATGACCTGGGGCTCTATTTATAGGTGTAGGAGGCTGATATTTCGCCTAAAATTAGGGAGACTACTTCTGGCACGTGTGGGGGCCCATGCGCCCGTGTCCAGAAAATCTGGGCCCGCTTCGGGATCGATTCGAACTCCATTCGAATCGATCAAAAAATCATCCAATCGAGCTGAAATTTGGTGTGGACATTCTTCGACATGTACGCAAGCTTCTGTGAAAATTTCATAGCATTTGGATTTGTAGATTGTGAGATATGATCGATACGAAATGAGATTTCTCGGCTGGCTGTCTCATTCGAATCGATCCCTTCGTATCGATTCCTTCGAATCGATGGTGGCTCATGGCTTTGTGATGACGTGGAGCGCAACTTTCGCGTTGATCCACCTTTTTCGCCGCTTTGACCGATTCGTTCCAGAGATTTCGCCGCTTTGACTTGATGGATTCGAAGACATTGATCGTTCCTGGATTCGAGCAAGGCTTCGTTCGTATCGATCGCATCTCGCTTCAGTTGATCGATACGAAGTAACTATGCCTGGATGGATTCGAGGTGATGCATCTATATGGATTCGAACATATCATCGTACGTGGACTTCGAAGCGGAGTGTCTTCATGGATTCGAAGGACTTCAAGTCGATGGATACGAACCAGATGGTGGCGAAGTCATATTCGAATCGATTGATGCGAACACGATGGATTCGAACACAGGTGCTACTGATGGATACGAGGTCGTGCGTGACGATGGATGATCGATGCGAGTCAAGGCTAACAGCTGATGGATTCGAATAGGAGTGTTGCCCATGGATTCGAGCAAGGGCTATAGATACGAAAACGAGGCTATTTCCTCCAACTTGCATCGATCATAACTTGAGCATACGGATTCGGATTGATTTGAAATTTTGAATGCTGGCTCTTATGGCTTTGCTTGCCGTGCCCTATCAATTGTAGCTTGATCCGGGCTCGGACAAAATTCATCGATATCCATGGTGAACCTACGGTGTAGCTGATTTCCAGGATGGATTGTCATTGATTTCTAGTCAGTCTCCTGGTATCACGGCCTTGCCAAAAGACGAGATAACATTTGCCCTCCAAAACATGCCTTGCAATTGGAAGGTGTGTTTTGTAATGCCATAAGCCGGATGTTCATATCCTGTTGATGACCTGCAAAGAAATTGATAGTTTTATCTGACCACGAATGACGATCGTTCGGGATCGTATGTCATTCGAGGCGATATGGGACCTTTCGAGGTCGGATGTCGTTCGCGGCAAATAGCGAAATGGGACCGTTCGTGGTCGGATGTCGTTCATGGCGAACAAAGAAAGGGGACCATTCGCGGTCGGATACCGTTCGCGGTAAAGAAATGGGACCGTTCGCGGTCAGATATCGTTCTAGACGAGTTGTGACCGTTCGCGATCGGGTGTCGTTCTAGACGAATTATGACCGTTCGCGGTCGGGTGACGTGGAAATAAGAATGTGATCGTTCGCGATCGTGTGCTGTACGAGGCAAAAATGTGATCGTTCGCGATCGAATGTCATATTAGGTGAATTGTGACCGTTCGTGGTCGGGTGCTGTACGAGGCGGAGTGTGATCGTTCGCGATCGAATGTTATACTAGATGAAGTGTGACCGTTCGCGGTCGGGTGCCGTTCGAGGCAAATGGTGATCGTTCGAGGTCAGGTGCCATTCGAGGCGAATGAGTGTGCCCGGGGGGGACTTAGTATTATCAGTGTCAGGTTCACGTTCGGGTGAACTTCTGAATCAGCGATCGTGGCGGTTCGTCGCCATACAAGGTGTGCTTGTGGACCATTCGCGATCCAAAGCATACGCAAGTAACTTCTTCTACAGGATTGCAAATATCAAATTAGCGTTCACATGAATTCCATAACAGAAATGTCTAAACAAGCAAAGTCTAAATATCCAAATCAACATGAAACGAAAGCAAAGCAAGGATGTCAAAGTGTAAATTCTCACTACGAGACGGTCAATAATCATTCAAAGCATGCCTGTGGATCGTTCGCGATCTCATACATGTGTAAATGGGTTGATGGTGTTAGTGAGAAGCTTACGACTTGTTCATCGTTATTTAAATCAATTGATAACCATACGTTGACTCGGCTCGGGGTCACCCCTAGCTGATGTAGACGGTGGTCGCTCTGGTTCAACTGCTGGAGCTCGCCTCCTCACATACTGAAGTAGCCTACCGTTCCTGATATGCCCTTCTACCTCATCCTTCAGGTGTCTACAGTCATTTGTGCTATGTCCATTCAGCTTGTGGAATAAGAAATATTTGTCTGATTTTCTCTCGTCGGTAGTTGGATCCCGTCGTATTGGTCTACGATAGGCAACTTGCTCTCGGGTGTCTTGGTAGATTCGCTCCAAACCCTCGTTGAGTTCTGAATAGGTGGTAAATCGCGGCTCTCTCCGTTGCCGCTTTGACCTGTCATCGTTTTCTTCAGCCTTTCGCTTCCCTTTACCAGTCTCTACACCTTTTCCAGGTGAATTACCGCCTCTAACTGCGTAAACATCGATTTCTTCTTCTCTCTCCGTACGAGCATCCTCTAATCGCAAAAACTTTTCGGCTTCATGATAAAACTCTCCCAGGTCCGTAGGTGGATCCTTAGTTAGTGAATTCTTGAACTCTGTGCCATCAGATATTCCAAATACAGCTGCCATCATGACCATAGATGGATCTGGCTGATCCACCGATGTTGCTGCTGCATTGAATCATGTCAGAAAATTCCTCAAAGACTCCCCAGCTTTCTGCTTTAGTGTTGCCAAACTCATCACATTCTTGGGTCTTGCAATGTGGACCCTAAATTGCTCCATGAATCTTTCAGTTAAATCTGCCCATGTTCTTATGGAGCCATTCCCCAACTGCCTAAACCATAATGTTGCGATATCTTTTAAATACAATGGAAAGCACCGGGCCATGACTTCCTGTGATGCCCCCAGCACCTCCATATGCCGCATATACTTCATCAGATGGACCGCAAGGTCCGTCCTCCCATCGTACATCTCCACTGATGGTAATTTGAATTCTAGTGGGTTCCTAGCCATCCTAATCGTAGGAGAAAAGGGACTCCTGTTCACGTCTTCAAGATCTCTGTTTACTAATCCGCCTCTCATGGCTCGCCTGACCATCTCTGCCAATCTATCATTGTCTCCAAGCTGTAGTCCTCGTTCACTACCTTCGACCTGCCCCCCGAGTCCGTGTGAGCTTTCAAGTGTCTGCCCCCCTGGCTGAGCGTTCATCCCTCTATAGCCACCAGGTTGCTCGAATGTCCTTGTCTCACTTCCCGGGTTCGGATCAACATGTCCTAAGTGTGTGCCCCCCAGCTCTGGCGCTGCGCTAGATGGTCCTGCTCCGTTCTGGACTCTGGTTGCTCCTTGATTTTGCGCTCCAAGTTGCCCAATCTGTTGAAGCAAGTTCTGTATCATTTCTTCTTGTCTTCATCATTGCCTCCATCTCATCCCTGGTGATGAAGGCTGAAGCTTGGTTTGCTCCTGAGGAAGCCTCTTGACTTCCTTCGTGCTGACTTGTCTCAGCTCTTTGCCTTCTACTTGTTTGTCGGGTCATTGTCTTTCAAATCTTCAAGCTTTCAGATCTGAACTTCAAATCTTGTGTAGCGGGTGCTAGTCCTTCTCAGTGAAAGCACCAAAGTGTTTGCGCCAAAATTGGTCACAAACCCCAAATGTCGTGAAAGCACCAGTTCCCAATAACAGATCACAGATATCAAATATATAGAGAAATAAAAATGAAGAACTCTCATAAAAATTAGATGAAAGCAGGAAACAACACAAAATTTATAGTGGTTCGGTGATCTTGCTACGTCCACTCTGAAGTCGATGATTTTATTGATGTTCACTTGATGATTTCAATTGATTACAGCAGGTTTTAATGAAGAAATTCATGTACAACGGCAATGGAGAAATGTAGAATTGAATCCTGTAGAGTCGGGGCACTTCAAAATCCAGATCCCCTTTTCTGAATGACCTGGGGCTCTATTTATAGGTGTAGGAGGCTGATATTTCGCCTAAAATTAGGGAGACTACTTCTGGCACGTGTGGGGGCCCATGCGCCCGTGTCCAGAAAATCTGGGCCCGCTTCGGGATCGATTCGAACTCCATTCGAATCGATCAAAAAATCATCCAATCGAGCTGAAATTTGGTGTGGACATTCTTCGACATGTACGCAAGCTTCTATGAAAATTTCATAGCATTTGGATTTGTAGATTGTGAGATATGATCGATACGAAATGAGATTTCTCGGTTGGCTATCTCATTCGAATCGATCCCTTCGTATCGATTCCTTCGAATCGATGGTGGCTCGTGGCTCTGTGATGATGTGGAGCGCAACTTTCACGTTGATCCACCTTTTTCGCCGCTTTGACCGATTCGTTCCAGAGATTTCGCCGCTTTGACTTGATGGATTCGAAGACATTGATCGTTCCTGGATTCGAGCAAGGCTTTGTTCGTATCGATCGCGTCTCGCTTCAGTTGATCGATACGAAGTAACTATGCCTGGATGGATTCGAGGTGATGCATCTATATAGATTCGAACATATCATCGTACGTGGACTTCGAAGCGGAGTGTCTTCATGGATTTGAAGGACTTCAAGTTGATGGATACGAACCAGATGGTGGCGAAGTCATATTCGAATCGATTGATGCGAACACGATGGATTCGAACACAGGTGCTACTGATGGATACGAGGTCGTGCGTGACGATGGCTGGTCGATGCGAGTCAAGGCTAACAGCTGATGGATTCGAATAGGAGTGTTGCCCATGGATTCGAGCAAGGGCTATGGATACGAAAACGAGGCTATTTCCTCCAACTTGCATCGATCATAACTTGAGCATACTGATTCGGATTGACTTGAAATTTGGAATGCTGGCTCTTATGGCTTTGCTTGTCGTGCCCTATCAATTGTAGCTTGATCCGGGCTCGAACAAAATTCATCGATATCCATGGTGAACCTGCGGTGTAGCTGATTTCCAAGATGGATTGTCATTGATTTCTAGTCAGTTTCCTGGTATCACGGCCTTGCCAAAAGGCGGGATAATATAGTGGTTCTGTAAGATGCTCCTAACCCGTTCTTCCCTTTAGTTTTTCCTCCTATAACACAATATGCATAAAGTTTTAATCAGATTTATGCATGGTAAAATGAATGAGAAACTAAAATTCAAAAGATCTGATTGATTTGTTTAAGTGAGTACAAAGCAAGACAAATATAGAAGCAACATTAATAGATGTTTCAAGAAAGCATCAAAGAGGTGTACTTTTTCTACTTCCACATTTGTTTTATGAAAAATAACTAAGGATTAAATACAAAGTGACATATGAAATATAATGTAACTAGCTCCATGTATCCCTTATTGAAACTGTGTGCATGCATACATAAAAAAGTAGTAATTGTATTGTATCACAATTAAGGACTTGCTAGACATCTCCACACCTATATACTTGAAGCAATACGCCAACACTTCTTTTAGAAATAAATAGATGTTTGCTCATATATAGCTTAATTCATTTAGAAGTGGATACTCATTTTGTTAGTTGTAATCAAACAAAAACAAACACTTTTATCTTGTCCCTAGTGTGCACTTATTAGCACTGCATATATGATATATACCACAAAGGGTTATTTAGAAGGCTTCAAATCAGTAACTTACCTTCTTTCATTTCTTCATTTGATATGTTTTCAGTATCTGTTACTGACAATGTATCTTATTAAATTTGTCTAAATTCAACTAACATAAGATAGTCTAGAATATTGGGTTTGTTTAAAATGATTTCAAGGTTGCTCAATCTGTTGATTTGGCTTACTAAGCACCATGAATTTGACAGAAGTATAGATATCAGTAGAGTAATGTTGTAGTTTTGCCTTCTCTCTATTAGCATTTTTGTGTGCTTAAGCTACTATAAAATCAAGAAGAAAATGCTAGCTGATTAAAGATTATTTGTCACCTAATAAGTTAGATTGTATGTGGTTATTTCTACCATTTTAGATTATAGAGCAATGGAAAGGAATGTAAAGTCAGATATGTATCAACAGGGATTTCCAATCTAAGAATCTTCTTGACAAAGTCAGAACTTGGGCTTGGACGTGCTCCTTGCCAATCCATGTTCATTCCTTGATGAAAGCCTAATCTCTGTCAACAATATAAATTTTATATTGTCGAAAAGGCAAAGAAATTATGACAATCACTCTAGCATATCTTCTTATGAATTGTAACATGCACAAATACAAGCATGTATGTGCATGATAAAGCATGTATATGCATTCACAGACACTTATGATTAAGCTTCGAAAGTCACGGTTCTATCCATGAAAACTGAACCTGTATGCTCATTAAAATGCATGCCTTGTTAGTGTTTATAAATTTTGTAAAATGTGTGTGAGTGTATTGTTTCTTCAGAGAAGAAGAGGGCAAGAGGACAAGAGTGAGGAAAGGATGCAATTAGACTCCAAGTCTTTGAAAATGTTAACCTATATTTGTTTAAATATATGTCAAATGATATAAGGGTTGGGCATTTTGAATACCGAAGTGTTTTCTTTTTGGGTTGAACAACGAGATCATGCACGGCAACGCACGCGCCATTGCACATCTGTAATAGGTTTGGTTTGGTTTCAAATAACAGTTTTTGACATAATTTAAGCGATTAAATTGAGCATACTAAACGCTACTTGCAAACCTAGAAACGATTCAAATTTTAAATTAGTTTATGCGCCAAAAGCAACAAATTCGCTGATTACCTTTTGTCATTAGGTTGATCACTTAGATTAAATAATGATGATAGTTACAGATCACCTAAACAACTCAAGAGTCCAAATCAAACATTGGTACATAAACATCATCCAACAATCATTCATAGGCACATAACTTTTATAATCATCCACTATTACATAACAATTCTAATCAGTCACCTATTTATGCTGATTTATGTTATTCATGTAAAATATGTTTAATTCTCAGCTTATCAAGCAGCACTAACTGATTCCAATGATTCTTTTTTTCTTAAAGAGAAATACAAGAAAGTAGTGTCTACTATACTGCTATAGAATAACGGCTGTGATTACAACGATCTCCATAAATTTCATAATCATAATGAAGTACCCTTGTACCACTAAAATCAGTATATATCTCAACTCAATCCACGACAACACTTTTAACTATTAAATAACATAATTCAACCGTGCAAAATACGGCAGAGTATGCAAGAAAAACCTAACCTAACATCAATGCCAAGAAGCAGAGGCCATAGGACCTCCTCATTAATAGTCCTTACAGCATTCAAAACCCCTTTCCCGCCATAAACGCTCTTAACACCATCCCTCATCTCCAGAGCTTCGTATATCCCAGTCGACGCTCCGCTAGGAACTGCCAATCGATACAAAGCATCGTCGTTCGTCACCAGATCAACCTCCACCGTTGGATTCCCCCTGCTATCTAGCTATAATCTGCCTCGCCTTAACCGATTTCACAGCCGCCGAAGGTTTTGCAGACGAAGAAGAGGGAGAGGCTGAAGTGGCCGTGGCCCGAATTGTGAGGCGGTGAGGGGCTGAATGCACGTTCAACATGGCACAACATTATTTCTCAACTAAAATCAAGAGGAAAAAATGAAGTGAACAAAAGATTCCATGAGCGTTCCCCCCACATGAAACCGGGGAGCGAACCCACTAACACTTCCCAATGAATTTATTAGTTTGGAATGTGAGGGGGCTTAATTCCCTGCTAAACAGCTAGATGTCACAAGCATTATCAAACAACGTCTATCTCTCGTTGGATTATTGGAGAATAAACCATCTGAAAGTAAAAAAAGTGATTTCTTATGGCGTTTTAACCGTGGATGGGAATGTACGTTCAACATGGATCTCCAAAACAAAAGCAGAATCTTAACCTATATTTCCTTTTACTTTTGAATTGAATTTGTGGTTCTAAACTGAAGGATGTGAGAAAATCTCAAACCAAACGAGGAACTACATAGTTCTTAATGAACCATGTACTTATCTGCTACTTGAAGCCCCATAGAGCTGAAGCAACCGACCCCATTGGAGTTGCTCTCAAATAGTGGATGATGTTCCACATCAATGTTAAGATACATAGGATGAGTTATTATTTTTTAAGGGAAAATTTAACAAGTGTCCCCATCAATGAAACCATAGTTGTTTCTGTTTTGTTAATATCTTTTATATGTTGGCATTCTTTTATCTACTCCCACTCTATAAATACCATACTTGTTCCTCGTTGGTTTGTATACTAAAAATTTTCATATATCAATATTTCAAACTTAACTTCCTTTTTTTCACTCTCTTAATATATTCAATGGTAATGACGTTAGAGGTAGTGGATAGAGAAAAGGAAATAAATAACAAGGAAGTCGAAAATGAGAAATACAAGAATGGTGTGACACATCTTTGTGATAGTGGTATCAGTAAAGTACCCAGTAAATATATTTTACCTGTATCTGACCGCCCCGAAAATGGTAACAAAGCCTCTGACTTATACCTCAAGTTGCCCATAATCGATCTTCAACAATTGCTTACTCCAAAATGGGATGAAGTCCTTCGAAAATTGAAAAGAGCATGTGAGGAATTAGCCTCAGTTTCACGATGAGGTACGAGGACCAAGAGATTGAGCAAATTGAAGTCGGCATCGTTGAAGTGGGTGAAGTCGGCGTTCGATATTGGGAAGTGGATGAAGTCGCCGTTGATTTTAGGAAGTGGTTGAAATCGACGTTGATTTTGGGAGGAAGAGAAACCCCTAAATTAAATTTTATGCGGCCGAAATATGTCTGGGAATGGATGGGTAAGCATTGAAAAAGAGAACGCATATGTCTAAATTACAGAAGACTCTTGTTGTTAATAAATTATTTACATTTTTACCAACTATAGTAACACTTATTTGTGTTGCAAAATTTATTCAGAAAAGTATTTATTTTCACCAACACTTTTCAAGTATTCTAACACTTTTTTACTGTTAGGAGTTTGTAGCGTTTATAAGTGTTAGCAATTAACAGATATAAACTGTTGCAAAATCACTGATTTGGTGTAGTGTCAGTTCGAGACATTTCAGACACAGGGACGACTTGACCAGCATGTATTTCATTGAGTTTAGAGGAGTTATACATTAGGATTATCACATAATATTTGTTTGACAACGTTTCATTATATGTGTGTGTGTGTGTGTATATAATTGACATTGAATTGTATTGTATAACATTAATATATTTATTTTATATGTTATCGCTGCGATTGACTCTGTGTTCTCTGTGTTATACTATATATTATGTATTGTTCCGTCCTGCAGGCACACGTGTCTATTGCTTTGTACCAATACTATGTACATACATGTGAGTTCTATACTTGATGTTTTAAAAATGTACCAGTGTTAGTCCATGGGAATATTCACATGTGTACCCCATATAACCTTATTCTCTATATTATCTGACAGTATTACTTTGTAATACTCTTGGATAGTATGGGTATAGAGGTGGGGTGTTACACTATCTTTTGATATCCTTAGCTGGTGAAGTCCTATGTCTAAATCCATTTTCGAGAATACCCTAGCATCCTGCAATTTTTTGAACATGTCATCTATGTTGGGTAAGAGATATTTGTTCCTAATCGTATGCTTGTTTAATTCACGGTAGTCCATACAAAGCCTTGACACACCATCTAACTTAGGAACAAGACCTGTCGTTGCTCCCCGATTCGAGTAACTTGGCCTAATCGGGCCCTAACTCAACAATTCCTCTATTTGATTCATTAACTCTCTTCTTTCCCTCGGAGCAATCTTACGCCTAGGCTGGATGAAAGATTCCCATCTAGGGGTCAATTTATACTAAGCTCAATTTCATAATGAGGGGTAGGCTATTAACGTCTTTAAAGATGTTCGGGAAATCTCTAACAACCAATAACGATTCCAGCTTTTATCGGGGTGATCCAGTGCATAAAGGAAACTATCCATTAACTTGTTCAGCTCATCACACAACACCTTAATATGCACCCCTATCTTTTTTGCAATACAATAGTTCTTTTATCACAATCAAGTATAGTTTTATACTTTGATAACCAATCTATACCAACCAAAACATGAAAACCCATAAATTTTAGGACAAACATGTCGCATGAAAAGCGGTGGATAAGGTATGAAACTTGTACATATCCATAAATCATCATACCACCTATGAGGTTGGTCACACAAATATGGGTTTCTATAAATTTTTGGGTAAGTCCTAATCGACCGGCGAACTCTTTAGATATAAATCTATGGACGGTTTCGGTATTAAACAAAACTCGAACCACAATACCATTTACGAAAAAAGTGCCTTCCGGAATTCCCTTCCCCTTCTTATCATCTGAAGTTAATGGTTCATTCTTAATAGCATAAACTTTGACTTGTTGGTCTTTTTTCACTAGTAGACAATTCCTTTCTATTGTCCAAATTGGTGGCAAATTAAAGTAGGGTATCTTTTCGATCGTTGTACAAATAGGCCATGTTTGTTAATTTTGTGCTTTGGAATTCTTACAAAACTTCGAAATGTGGCCCTTCTGCTTACAAATATTGTATATATAATCCTTGAACTTGTGCCCTTGATCTCCTCTTGATTATCCCTTCCACCGGTTCTTCCATTTCTCGTTAAACTTTCTTTTATTTTGGTTGATGTCACCACTCAGGGATTCTATCGGCTTCTTCTTCTCAAGGACTTCATAACGCAAAGCCATGTCCACTGCATCTACGAAAGATCAATTTAGGTGAGCAGTCATTTTTTTCTTGAAACTCCTTCCTCATTCCCATCACAAACATCTCATTCTTCTTTAGAGGTGTATCAATGAGTTCTGGTCCAAAATGTGACGATTCATTGAACTTTGTTTCATATTATGAAACAGACTCATCTCCTTACTTAAGATCCAAGAAACTCCTATATAATTGGGGCTTTCCTGCGACGGGCATAAACTGGTCTTTAAATGCTTCCTTAAATCTAGCTCAGATAAAATATTCTTTTGGAACATTAGTTGTAATGGAATTCCACCATGTTGCCACTCCATCTTGTAACTGCCAAGACGCTAAGAAACGCTTCTACTCATTTGAGACATCCAATCCCTTGAATTTTTTTTTGTAAGAATGAATCTTCGCTTGAACTTCTATAATGGATTTCGTGCCCTTAAACGGCTTTCCTCCTAGATTAGAAATTTTTTTGCATAAAAATGCAAAGTCTACATGGGACTGTACATCTAATGATCCTATAATTCTAGCAGTTGGGGCTCGGCCCTCGATGATCGAAATACTGCTATTTCCCCTTCCTCGTCTTCTTTTAGAGCTCATCTCTTATTACCTGATAATAATAAGATATCCTCAAAATACATTTCTACGCAAAACTTATATTGGGAAAGGTATCGTCCATAAATAATATTTAATAAACATATTCATTCCTCTAACCAACACCCAAACAACTATATAAATTTTGAAAATTTCCTTTATATAAGAAATATAACCCTAGGTAAAACTATTTTATTTACCCATTTTAAAACTATATTTTGTCTGTTTGCCTTGTTTGAGTGTTTAGAAACCCCTATCGACAACGTTGTTCAAACGCGTCGATTAGAATTCATAAGCCGCTCAAAAGACCAATCAGCACTATATAAAACATTATATAGCACTAACTAATATACGCCCATATATATACTACACTCAAACTCATTCTAGGATATTTTTAATCATATCTCTAATGAGTTACACATTCTAGGGCATTACTAACCCTATCTATAATGAGTTTACCCCACTCAGACCTAGATGTTCACTCAACTTAAGCTCTGATACAATGTAAGATTTGCCTTTCTTACATCTAACAGCAATAAGAAAATGTGGAAGAATTATTAACAAAATAAGTGTTTCGGGCTAAACACTTTATCCAAAAAAGCAACTTCAAAATCCTTATGCCCAATTAAGTGGTCTAATAAGTGATGGGTAGTTATACTAACACCGCGATTATTTCCTTTCTCACCCCGTACTTTACAAAAAAGAACAACACCCTAAATCTTTCCCTTCCACCCTATTTTATACCTAGACTATCATTGTTATAAAAAAATGATTTTGATGAAATATTGCACCGTGATACATGGTTTTGTATGAAGCTTATATTTATTAAATAGCTAGTTTTTCAATGACATCTTATTAGTAAGTTCGACTTTAATCTATGTTGATTTTAATAATATCTAATTTGAATTAGAATAATTATAAATGGAAATCTTGCAATTGTTGGTGTTAGATCTTTAATGTCGATACAGAAAGATGAAAGAAATGCACAATGCTATTTTTAACCTGAAATAGCTATGGTATTTCATTAGGGTAGAATAGATAACTAATGTTGAGATCATAAATTCTAGTTGTGTTTATCCTTCTTTTCCATTCTTTTTATGGGCATTTTGGTCATCAATTTAACTAAGGACACTGATGAGTGCTTGCCGATTTATAAACAAACATTAACTTAGTTCTATAATTTTCTACTTCTATCCCACTTCAACAAAGTTACTGCTTCTCTTTGTCTTTGTCAACAAAACCCTTAAATGGGAAGGAAAAAATTCAAGATTAGGAAAATTTCAGAAACCTTAAAGTGAGTTCGCTACATGATCAAAAATGGAATTTTTCAATACAATTTTGTTTTTTTTCAACCGTTGAAATATTCGGATGGCCGTTGTACTTCAGTTACGAGGACGAAGACATATAAGGGTTACCAGGGTTAGCATTGGCCTTGCTCATCCCACAAAGCCCAGCATATCTTCGGTTCATTTTTTTCAGTTAAGCAGTTGAACAAGAAAAAATTCCTATTTTATTGGTGCTAAAAAGTCATTTAAATTGACACACTAAAAGGAGAAGAGACTGAAAGCGCAAGTATGCTTGTGGTTAATTTCGATACATGTAAGTTGTTTGTAATTCTCAAGCCTCAACTACATCTTATGCTATCTTTTGTTCCTCAAAAGTCATCATTAGGATTTTTGTCTCATTGATTTTTTTTGTATATTGTTGACTTTCACGATGGTTGATCTCCAAATGAAATCCGTTGTTATGTCAAATTAATATCGTAATGAACGCAACTATTTCAACTAATTGCTTCCCATTTTTTCTTTTATTTTAATATAGATGAATTTATTGTTTTACGCTAAAAAGATTGTCAGTCTGGAAAGAAACATTCTAACACATAGAATTTCTACATGGTTACCACGTTATATATAAAAACGTTAAGTATTAAAAAATAATTTATTAAGTTTTATTAAAATTTGAATAATTAATTTTTTCAGTAAAATCAAAATATACTAAATTTCAAATTAAAAGATTTTATTTTTATTATTTTTTGATTTTTTTTTTAAATTTTCAAGGCTTTTAGAAAATTGATTTCATTTTTTATATGTTAAAATATAAATGAAATTCTAAGGTAAATATGTATTTGATTTGCACTTAAAAGGGTTCAATGCAGATAGAAACATTCACCTCATGGAATACCTTAATGTTTAGATTTTGTTTTCGAGTTCGCTGCTTTGAATCTCGTGCATGATTTGAACCTTGGACATATTTGGATTTGTGTTATGCATATACTATCTAAGGTAATATCCTCTTTTAAGCATCAGTTTCAGTGATAATGATGATGATGATGATGATTATTATTATTATAATAGCAAAAATAATAAAACATTTACAGCCTTTTGTCTAACAAAATCAATTATCATAATTGTTTTTGGGATGCATTAAAGTGAGTCTATTTTGCGAATAAGTAAGAACCAAAATTTACTTTTCAACCTAGGCATTGATTTTCATGTTTATCATCTAAGTAGTTATCTAGTTTTATTTTTAAAACCAAAGAAAGAAAAAACCAAAAAAATGAATTTCGTAGGGATTCAATTTTCAATAAAAGATCCTCGACATTGTTTGGGAATTACAAGGTAAACTCTACTCCATTTAAAATGACAAACCATCTCATAATTTTGTAGTTAGCACTTGATTTCTAATTCTAAGCTCAGTGTTTCCATTTAATTCCATAGTATATGTGCATATAACTAAGAACTTTCAATATACTCATTTCTTTATTCTCTCAAAATTACATTATTGATTTTTCATTTTTTTGATGTATTATATTGAGCCTTTTTCTTGTACATATGATTGTTAAGTTATATAGACCATATTTGTAAACAATGATTTCATTTTAAAGGATTCAACTCATTTGAAAGACATGTTAACATGAAACGTCCAATGTATTTATATCAACCATTGATTTAAATGCAGTTTTGAAATAGTTAGAAGTTAAGATAATCTAGAATCCACATAATTAAATCATCTTTTTGAAAGAAAAAATATTCAATCCTACACATCGTAATACGAAAAAGTTGATAAGAGAAATCCTATACGTTGTTTAATCAACTGTGGATGAAAACTTCATTTTTGAAATGATAAAGTATTTGAATGTCTCAACCTATGTTGGGTTTTCGAATAATAGAAAAGAATAGGCTGATGTTAATCTATGATTGACTTTTTTGACAAACGGTTCACTTGTTATTTGACCACCCAATTGTAATATAACAAGTTCTAAATCATTATATTTATGGTTATTTCCCTTGGAACAATAATTTTTCCAACAAATAATGCCCAAAATTGGTCTTTTCATTGATACTAACACGTTTGCTTTACCACCGAGCTTTCCCTCTTCAAATTAATATGAAAAACAAGTGATAAAACAACTTAAGAAACATAAATCAAAATTATAAATTTTATTGAAGTTATTTTCTCAAAAAAGTTCTTTAGCTTTCTAGTGCATTTTCCAAACTGAAAAAATCATAGATAAGATTCATATATTCATGAAATAAATAGCAATAACTATCATATTTACATTTTTAATTTGATTTAGAGTTCAATCTAAATATTAACACAAATTTTTTATACCCTTTAATTCTAGATTAGTACAAAAATCTTATCATCACAGCGCATTTATTTCATAGGGGTAGGGTTTTGGAGGAGGGGGTGCATAAGCCCTATCAATCTTTTTTGGTTTCAACCGTTTTGAAAATATATTAATAATCTAAAGTTCTTTTTTCAATAAACTAATATAATTCGTAACTTTAGTGTATTTTTCTTAGACTGTTTTATCTCTTAATTTATACATTAATTTGAGGCTGAAAACTCGATGCACATGAAAACCAATTCCAATTCAATTTTTGATATATGTTCTTTTTAACAGCTACTTCTACTTCAAATGGTCAAAATCTGACAAACGATTTGTGTTCAGTTTACTATAATTCAAGGATATCTGATGGATCTCATCGAGTCTGATGCATTTTTGTCATTTGATATTTAAACATTCCTTTTTACTAAACTTTTTGGATTTCTTTAAAAACCAGTACCAAATATCATTTTCTTGATATTCTTTCCTAAAAAATAAAATAAGATTATAAGTGTAATTTTTCGTGATTAATATTGTTGTTGGAAGAATAAAAGTTTTTAATCATTGTAAGTTGTCTTTTCGCTTTTTATTGCTGCTAAAATTGGATTAATTATGGAATTCATAGTTCTCACTTAATTATAGTATCCAGTTGAAAAATATCAGTACATTTAAAGTACATGATCTTGTTGAATGATTGACAAGTTCTTTATTTTATGAGGTTCGTAGCAGTGTATGGATTATTTTGAATATACAATACATGTTCAAGCAATATTTTTGAACTTCCCTTTTACAACCATAATTTTTTAAGCTTTTGTTAATTTCACCTAGTGCATTCTTTTTAAAAAATGTGACCTTCATTTTAAATAGAATTAAATCCGACCATTTTATCGTAAAAATCGACAATTATCAAAGCAAAAATAAATTGATTCATTATGTTACGTTTATATAGATTAGAAGCTGACAATCAAATTTTTTCAGTTTGTTTTTAACCTTAACATTTTCTATATAAGAAGAGCATTTTTTACTTGCCTTTTCATCATATTTCATTTAGTTTCCTAACTCGTTGCTATTACTATCTTTTTCAAGGCATTTTTATTGTTCAAATACATACTACTAGTGGTTGACTAATAAAAAAGTGACCGTGTATAAGATATCGTAGGCCATATTAATCACCAAAATTCTTTGTTTGGAAAATTATGATTTATGATGAATGGAAAACATGAAAGAAAATAAATGGATCATTGCTTAGTAGGTGTATGTCTATGCGCTTATGTGATTGCGATGACATGAATATTTTTTGGTTTATAAACTACACTATACATCTCTTAGTTTGTTCGTAGAAGTTGCAAATTGGATTAAGACGGATCGATAGGTAATGGAATCAGTAAGTCAACATGAACTGATGTAGTGTAAGCTGCAGTGATTAAATATATTTATTGAATGGAAACATAGCTTATCACTTACCCATTAATTAATACTATTGCTATTTGCAGTGTCCATAATGTAACGGGCTATTTGGAAAGCATAAAATTATTGACCTATATGGAATAGGGGCATGCTCTAATGAGATCGACTAAAAGGTCGTGTAATGTTCCAGAACTCGATCCAGTAATTTTTCAAGTGTCATTATTGTAGCTTTGCTCTAGATATATTTTACAGATGTTTCTAATTCCTAAACGATTTGAGTCTTTTAATTTAGTGAACTATTCAAGTATGCGAGATGTGATTTACTTCATGGCATATTAATCTTAAGTAGTCCAGTTTTAGTTGATTCTTACTTTCTGTGCATTTAGCTTGCTATTTGTTTTCAATGGAGAAACTATTAGAAAGTAGTATAACCATAGAGATCAAGAGTTTTTGATCTTTAGTGTGCGCATTTATTGTTATGATTTTAATATACTTTAGGATTGATTAATCATGAAATCATATATCTGAATAGATGATCCATATTGATTTGATTAAGAAGAAATTAAAGGAAGATAAATAAATTAGCAGAAGCTATATCTGAATCCTAATTGTTGATCGAAAGAAAAGAAGAATTGGTTTGATCTTCCAAATTGACACAAACTCTAGATCTGAATTATTTCCATAGAAGAGACTAACAGAATAAATAGAACTTGTGTAATTTGAGGACCATACCCTCTTATTTATGATGTTTTCCAATTTGGCCCTTCAACAAATTAGAATTGACTTAGTATCTACACATTAATACTATGACAATTATATCTATATGTCTTTTATCTTTAATTCATAATTTGATCACTTCAATTAGACCTACACCAAAATAGCACAACATATCTTATTTTACATATATGGCCCACATGTTGAAATTTTCCAATAATATCCCCATGGGCTATATATGTAATAACCTTATATGTGTTAATTTTATGAGCTCTGAAATTTGGTATTTATAACTTAAGGCGTTTCCAAAATAATCTCGTCTATTAACTGTGCTAACAAAGGATCAAAGTGGCTTTCATTACTTTTAGTGTAACTAAATTCATCAATGGTCACATATACCGACATAACCAAACGACATAGATCAATCATGGATGCATAACATGAAAATTACATGAGATGTGATCAATACATGTCTATTTGCAACCGGTCCTACTTTAGTGAAATCAAAATGTTTCAATATTTGAACAACCTAAAGTTACATCAATTGAGCAACATGCTCATGAATAATCTTGGATGATAATCCTTTTGTAGTCGGATCTGCCATAATACAGTATGCTCTATAAATTATAATTTATTTTGCACTCTCCCCTTATTGGAGAATAATACGTTGTTTATTGTTACAATATTACTTTAGTGGTCTTTTATTCCCTTTTTTAATATTCCATAACTTTGTGATAAAATTTTGCAATTATTTTCCATCGTTGGATGCCCCATAATAGAAAATAAATGTTAATTCCAAAATAAAGGAGGCTATAAGTATCTGTATGACAACTTTTCTTATATAGCTCCACCAACAAAATATTATTATCTGAAGTGGATCTTCTGTACCCTTGGTATCCAAAATATTTGGATTGTAATGCTTTATGATCTTTAACCAATCTGACCTTTATCTATGAGCATATAATATTTTGTTCCTTAAAGATATATTGTAAACATTTTGGTTACTAACCATTGATTCTAAGATATCTGCCAAATAATACACGTAATACCGTATGTGTATATACCTTAAGATGCATTAGATTCCACATCGCAAATGCATGATTAATCTTTTGTATTTCTTTAGCTTCAAGGATGTTCTAATATCACTATATAAGACAATATTTGTTTCTTTTGGCAAAAGAGAATCAATTGATTACCAATCTACATACCGAACCTTTTTCTGCATTTATCTTCCTAACTCTTTTATGATAATCCTAACATCACCTTATGAAATAGTAAATGTGTATTTGAATCCCTAATACAAAAGAATAATGCATAATCGGGTTTCTTTAGATGTTTTATCTATGTCTCTATTGATAAACATTATTTTAATATCCTTTCGATATTGCTTAAAATTATAACCTACAACAAGTTCTAAAATAATTCTAAAAATTCTTTTAGTAAAACTAAAGAGAAAGTCTCTTTTTTTTAAATAAAAACATCGTTCTCCTTTTGAGTATAGTCCTTTCTATAACTAGCCTTATACCTTTATACATTACCAACTTAGTCCTTTTTGGTTTTGAATAGTTATTCATAACTAATGATCTTTTTACCTTAAGGTAAGGAGAAATATCTCAAACTTTATTGTCCTTTATAGATTTATACTATATGTTCATACCTTTAATCTGCATTTCAAACTAATATCTTGTATGGATTGATGTAAGTCAACATAAACATCTTCACCAATCCATTAATTATCTTTGTGGATAAATACTACATAATCATCTAGAATACTATTTCTTCTTTTTCAAGTGGATTTCGATAGTGACCTTGCACCTTGAGGGTGTTGAGTTTATTTTCTTGAAACATTAACGTTACATTGCAGAAAAGTTTGTTTAACATTGTCTTGTTATGGATCCTGATTTACTTCTTGTCAATCAAAGGAAACAAATCATATACATTATCCGAAAAATTAACTTAGTTGAATCATAGATAATGATTTGCTTTAAAGCCAATGATCCATAAGAAAATTTTGTTTAACATTGTCTTATTATGGTCCCTAATTTAATTCTTGTCAATGAAAGGAAACAAATCTTATACATTATCCGAAGAAGTAACTATAGTTGAATCAAATATAACGATTCACTTTAAAGACAACGATCCATACTTTATTTCTCCCTCCCAACTCAACATCCTAAAAATATTTCATTTTCCATCTTAATTTTTTTTTAGTATGGGTTTATAAAACTTTACCTTTTAAGTCGCTTAGAATAACAGTAAATTATTTGTTATTTTTAGTGCCACAATCTAGAATTATTTAGCATGATGGAATAAATAATTACTTTAATTACATATCCAGATTCGAGGCTTTATAAGAGGTATTTATCATGAATTTCAAGACATTCAATTACAATAATGTATGTATTTATTGATAGATTAATCTTATTAATTCTGAAGGAATAATAATAATCAAATTTTTCTATATTAAAATTAGAAACTGAAATCTATTTAAGTGACAGTATAACAAAAATATCAAACAAATCCAAACAATATGCATACCTTTTTTGACATGACATGTGTGATATCTAGTAAAATTCCTTTTATATGTCCATAGATTTCATAAAAGAAACAACTATAAATATATTTTTATTGTATAATTATTTTATATTATTTATATATGACAGTTTGACTAGTTAATTTATAATAAATATATTTTCAATATAATAAAATTATAATAAATAATAAATTTGGATCTGTGGTATTTCGATATGGAATGTTAAAATGAAAAGATTATTATAATATATATATATATATAATTTATTATAATACAAATTTAAATTTAATTATTATATCTACACACACACACATATATATACACACATAATTATTTTGCTTTAATTCGTATGTCTGTATATATAATATTTCTTTAAACTTATAATTTTATATGTACATACATATATTTGTTTGATATATATAACATATCATGCATATATATATATAATAGTACTCAAATTACACACACACATATGTAATTACTTGGATATTTATATATATATTAACTATACGTATATGCACATATTTGGACTACATACAATATATATATATATATATATATATATAGGATGAGCTAATGTGTTTGTTGCAATGTAAATCCCAACATATATATACGAGCATGTTATTCCTTGTATGGAATATCACGTTACACATGCACACACATATACGTATGTATACGATACATATGTATGCTTATGTATAAAGTGAAAATAAATCAAATAAATTTTAAATAAAAATTTATAAATTTAAATTAAATATATGATTTTATTTAAATTAATTTTTTGAGAGAAATGTGTGATCCTCTAAAATAGAGGAGAGCACACATGTGTGTATGTATATATCACTGAAAACAAAGGTGCTTTCAACATGCCTGACAGTTAGCTAATCATAATACAAAAATAATGGTAAGGACTTAGGTACAACTAGAATGAGCTCCGGCAAGGCCACCGCCCATTACACCTCACAATCGAGCTCCGGCAAGGCCACCATCCATAATGAGGCGTTAGAAGTACCTGAAAATCATGAAGCAACTCAGTGCTGATGATATCAATAGATAGCTCCAGATGAGAGAGAGAGAGACGGAAGAACTTGAAAATGAGGATGATCTATGCCTCATAATGAAAATCCAGAAAGAACGTCTCATTGCAAATGTGAATGATCCAGAATAAAGAGCGCCACTCTGGAGATGCGGAAGAACTGGAAAGAATGCCTCACTCCAAAAGCGAGTGATCCAGAATGGAGAACGCCACCCTACAAACACAGAAGAACCAGGAACAACTCCTCATAGCGAACGCAGAAGATCCAGGAAGAACATCTCACTATAATCCCGCCACTAGCCAACCTGAGAACCTGCAAATAGTAATCTAAGACTATTTCTGGCCTAGACCTGAATCTGTAAAAGGAACTAAAGAAAAAAATACACATATATGTATATAGCTAAAATTTATGTACATATATATATATATGTATTAAAGAAGTAAAAGTGATTATACTATAGCTATAATTATGAGACGAAAAAGTAAAAAAAATACGAAACAAACTAAAAAAGAATCCAAGCTCATTATGCAACAAACTAACCAAAAATTATCCTTATACTCCTTCAATCAAAAGAACATTATTATAATTTGTAAAATCGTCATTCAAATTAGAAAAAATGTTAATGTTGTAATTATTAATATTAAAAATATTGTTATTATGTTTAAATATATTAATACTGCTATTAACCTTATTAAGATATTCTTTAAAATGATTATTTTTAGCTAATCTATATTTAGGATTTGAAATCCATTTAAAACACAATGATGATATTATAAAAATCAATTTATTAAGATGACTATTATTATTGTTAAAAAGTCTCTGGTTTGTCTCAAACCAAATATACCAACAAATTATAATGAAAAAAGTATCAAGTAAAAATCTATTTTTCTTTTTGAACTTAAATCTTAATTATTCCAATAATAATCGTAATCATTAACTTTGATTATAAGACTAAAGTTAAAGATTTTAAGAGTTTTATTCAGAATGTAATAAGTATCCATGCAATCATAATACACATGTTTAATTTCTTCAAAATAAAGATTACAGAAAGAACATTTATTATCAATTTGCATATTTTTTCTTTTTAAAAATTCAATAGTATTTAGTTTTCCATGCATGATTAACCATATATGTATTTTTAATTTAGGAGGAGCATTTGTTTTCCAAATAAGTTTAAAAGAGTCATTAGCAACGCCCGAGAAATTTAGAAAATTATAATAAGATTTAGAAGTAATTTTTTTACTCTTATCCCATTCCCAATTAATATTGTAAAGGCTCGTAAATCTGTACCCCTTTGAGTCGACAATATTTCACATCAGCTCAACTCAAATTGGACGGAAATATGACTCTTTAGGGTAAAGAAGAAGAAAGAGATAGAAGAAAAATAGAACAACGACATAATCTCACAATCGCAGCGGAACAAAATATAATATATAATAACAGATTTTTAATACAAGAACTGTACTGTTAATATACATATCATTATCAGAGTACATCAATCAATACATCAATCTGGACAGTTATAATAACTTGTCCTCACACAGCGGAATAATAATCAAGTACGGAAGTACGCCTTGCCATCCAGCTCGTCTTTTGAGCTCCATAGCATTCTTTCCTGAATCTGTAATACTTGGTCTGACCCGAGCATTATAATAAAATAACACCCGAGTCAGTCTGGAAAACCAGCGTGAGAAAACACATTCAATTTGAATTATTAGAGTTATCAAAATCCTTTGAAAACAAAGGTATCTCGTAAGACCGCGTCACACATAAACACAACGGGTTTTTCCCTTACGATAACCAAAACATTTTATAGAAAATCCAGTGATATTACAATAGTGTCTAAATACAAGTACTTATTCAAATAGCTGAAATTGTTACATTAATTAAATTCCAGCATACTAGGTTCTACAAACAAAACCACAAGCTCGTATTGGAGAATGGATTCCAACGAATGACTGGGCCACTGGGGTACCGCCTGTCACAGTACACCTCTAGAACAATGTACAAAGGACCATGCCGGGATCCCTTGCTCATAAGACTGGCCTACCCTTAACTTGGATAGACCGAATATGTTATCACCCCGGGCGTACCCACCCTTACTATCGAGCGCTTCTTTTTTCATGTATACCCATATCTAAGATAAATAGGGTTCCGAGGACATCTAGAAAAGTGATAACATACCCTACTTGGGTGCGACCCACTTAGCCTGGCTGCATCTCCCCTGTTTTAGTCATTCCCTGTTCATGAGGTTCGAGGCTAAGCGTTACCTTTCAAGAACATTTTTACTTAGAATGCTCATCGTCCTCTTATGACGATGTTCTGATAGCATTCATCCATACAAGTTGTCCTGGGTCTGGACAAACCAAATCACCGTCTTCATCATCTTCACGGTATTCGTTCGTTACGTTCAAACCGGATCGAAGTGGTTTTCGAAAAATTAAATCTGATCCCGGTCTCTTCGAAACGATTCACGAAATTGGCCAATATTGATAGTCAGTTATTTAACTATCAACAAACACCCATAAGCAATCACTAGGCCAAATTTTATAAATCTCCAAAATATTTATTCCAAACATCTTTACCAAGATATATATATATATATTCAATCTCTTTAATATTCTATATTTGAAAACATTTTCAACACTTGTATCCATAATAGGACATTTTACCATTTCAATACTTAGAAATATTCCCCACTTCTA
Source organism: Allium fistulosum (assembly GCA_030737815.1). Classification (NCBI taxonomy): domain Eukaryota; kingdom Viridiplantae; phylum Streptophyta; class Magnoliopsida; order Asparagales; family Amaryllidaceae; genus Allium; species Allium fistulosum. The sequence goes on from CM060904.1 coordinate 701,197,109, forward strand.
TTTCTACAACACTTAGGACATATTTCTATTCCAATCATTTCCCACTAAAATATTTCCAAAACCTTCCTTTCAATACTTAGGAAAATATTTATACGTATAATTTCCAAAAATTATTTTAATATCTAACTTGGAAATATTTCATACTTACATTATAAGTCTTCGAAATTTTTAATAAATTCTTTTTACGATTTCCAAACCGATTATACTGGTTTATAATTCCAACCCACCATTTATAACCTCTTTTAAACAAATTCAAAATCTTCCCGAAGTTATCGCATCTAAACATCGGAAACTTTCTTAAGTCCCTAACATTCCATTTATAAGATTTCTCTTATAAAATCTCACCCTTTAATAAACCCCGTCTACACATCTCGAGAGAATTTATAAATAAATTTGCAATCATTTCAAAACTATATATATATAACGAGTATTTTCTTTAAAGAATAGTAATTTATTTAAAATATTTTTTTAATTTATTATTTAAGATATTGAAACACTTTTATAACAACTATAACTCATTTTTAGATGAACAAATAAATTTCCAAAGTTGAATTTAAAAGTTAGAATTTATTAAATAAATACTTACCCTTTGAAAATCTACTAACCGAAGTATTTCAATCTCAACTAGTTTAGAAATTCCATAGTTTTAAAATAATAAAATTTTCCTTTTAAAACAAACTCACTTCTTAAAAATTAAAATATATTTTTAAAATCTCAATAACCAATTTAATTTATAACTTTCTCTCGATTTCGCAACATATCGATTCGTTGTCGATTTCCTAATCATTTCCATTTCAAAAATAGAATCTACTATTTTTCTCAAACCTGTCTTTCATATTCTCCTAATTTTCATCTGATATCAAATTCCTTTATTTATAAACATCGTTTATAAATTCCATAACCCCTTTGTTTTATCTGTCCATAAAACAAATCTTATTTATTAAATTCCATTATATAAATTCCCTTTATACTTCCAATCTATTTTCAATATTGATTTTAACTCCTTTTATATTTCCAGAATATCATTTATAAAATCTCTTATATAATTCATTTTTAAAAATCTCTATTCAATAGTTCACAACAGTTAAGTATAACCAAAAATCAAATATATTTTTTTCCTAATTCAATTTCTTTTAAATAACTCCAATTCCAATATATATATTTTTATATCAATTTCCTTCTAATTCTATAATTTTAAAAATATGTTTATAGTTTTTAAATTATCAACATTCAGGCCAGTGCTACAATAGCATCCAATAATTCCAATCACTACAATAATCTGTAATAGATTATTCTACACAAATCATATATCACTATATATGAAATTAAATTTAACATTTTTTAGGGATCCAGTTAGATCCCTCCAACCTGTTTCCCTGCATCCACAAATATTAATACAATATAAAAATACCAATCCCACTTCGAGGGGGATATCGCGATATAAAGGGTCATCCGCTGTTATGTGGGGCGTATAAGGTCTCATCCGCTATAATGTGCGAGAATATCACTCCAAATACTATATATATATATATATATACTAATATATATTATATAATCATCCAACCAATAATTAAAATTTATCAATCCAGTCAGCATCCAATAATTTAAATTCAACATTTAAATTTTAAATATGGCAATCCAAAAATGAGTGAGAAATTCTCACCTTTATTTATAAATTGCAATCCGTTCTAATTTTGTTTTGTATTCCATAGATTCCGCAGCTACGAATCTCACACGACCAATTCGTTCGATTGAACCTCGTATAAATGTTATACCATTTGTTAACATTTGAAATAATTTCAAACTATCAATACATACTAATTTAAAATTTAAAATTAAATTAACACTATCACCTGCTCCTCTGATCGAAAACCCCTACCAAAGCCTCCCTTTTGGAACCGCCTCGCCTTCAGCCTTAATCGACGCGCCCAAGCCCTGAACCATCGACTTCGGCTATCCCCTCGCGAACACAGTCAAACCCCACATCCCAACGACCATCGCCGCCTGTATTCCCCTAATGCGACTGCTCGAACTAAGATTTCAGGCGACTCTACCGAAGCTGCTGCCTCGCTCGCCAGAGCCCCCTACTTCATCGCCAAATCCAAACCTTGGCCTCGAATCAACTGAGTTGACCACCACTAAACTCCACCGCACGCGACCTATGCCCTTCCTCCTTGAGAATTTTGCCGCATCGAAAACCCACGTGACAGGAATCGAACCCCAGAACGACTCGCGTGCGAGCCGCCCACCATCACTATTCGACCACTCCAGCCGCCATCGTCGCTCAGTAGAAGAAAAAAATCGCGACTAAGTCGCGATCGCTTTTTTATTCTTTTCGTTTTGATTTCAAGAATTCTACCCGCTGTTGTTTGAAATGAAGGCGAGGGAACGCGATTTTGATTTGAACTGATAGGGGAGGGGAAAGCACGCGTGATATAAAGGAAGGGATGGGATGGAGGATAAGAAGGGTGGCGTGTTTTAGAAGGCTGGTCTTGATTTTGATAGGTTATAATATTATTTAATTATAAATATCTCATTTAATGCAACTTAAAATCCCGATACCCTAACGAGACGTGCCGTTAGGCGTTTATAATGTTATACCCCTATTCCGAACACACTTGAAAATGTTTCGAGTCCTAATTCGATCGTATGGAGAAGATAGGTTTTTGGACTCAATTATTATATTGAATTTTCGATATAATTTTTTAACGCGTTTATATCCCTTACGACTAAACGATAACTCCAAATGCTACAAAATTTGAAATTCGATAAAAATACACTATTACAGATCCAATGGAACTGGTTTCGTTGAATTTCGAGACTGTGCCTCGGAAGGCTATTTTTAAACGTTAATTTAAACAAGCTATTTTTAAAATTGAACATATCACTTTTAAATTCAATTTTAAAACTTTTATTATCTTCATTATTATTAATATAAATTTTACAAGCCTTTAAATTATTTTTATCGAGCTTAAAACTCAAGATAAAATAATTTACCTAATATTCAATTATAGAATTCAATAATTAAATTATTCAATAAATCGCTATATTTAAATTCTGAATTTATTTTATAAATAAAAACCCAAATTTTCCTATTCAAAATCAATCTATAATTCAAATTCAATATTTAAAACCATTTAAATATTCCAAATCAAACGTCGAAAAATCCGGATCATTACAAATATTATCATTTTCGTTATCTATATTTGTATAAATTTAATCTAGCATAAAGTAACGAAAGTTGCCTAAGAGTTGTACCTTCTAAAATTCTATTAAAACTAAAATTCCAAGGGGATCATTATCCAGAGGAAAAAAAAATCAAAGCATTCTTAAAGTTACAATTTCAAAAAGCTCTTTAAATTCTATCCTAAGAGGAATAACAGAAATCTAACGATCATGCCAAAAAGAAGTATTATTTCATGAATGTACAATCGTATTAGTACCAAGGTTAAAAATCTCATGGCATTTTAAAATTGATTTCCAAAAGGTAGACAACTTATTTATAGTTACAGGTGTTATTTGGTGTAAATTATTACTGTCATTATAATAATATTTAAAATTATTTCTTTCCAAATAAAGTTATCATTAACAACCTTAAATTTCCATAACCACTTTCCTAATAAAGGCAGATTCATGTTACGCAAGTTAATGACTCCTAAACCACCTTTCCTTTTAGATTTACAAACTGTTTCACAATTAACTAAACATTTAATACTACTGTTATAATTATCTCCACTTCATAAAAAGTCCCTTATAATTTTATCAATTTTGTTAATTACCTAATCAGGGAAAAGATGCATAGACATCTAATAGATCGGAAGAGCAGATAGAACAGAGTTAATTAGAACTAATCTATTCGCTCTTGATAAAAACCTCCCATTCCAATTAGAAATTCTTTTTTTTTTGATTTTATCTATTATAATTAACCACTCATCATGTTTAAGTTTAGTTGGTCTAATCCAAAAACCAAGATAATCAAAAGGGAAAGTCATAAATTTAAAATTAAGCGTATTAGCAACTAATCCTTCTACCTTATCAACATCATTTAATACTAAAATGTAACTTTTATTGAAATTAATTTTGAGTCCTGAAAGAAGTCTAAAGCTGTATAATATAAATTTAAGAGTAATGACACGATTAGGCAAATGGGAGGTAAATAGTAAGGTATTATCCACAAATTGAAGAACAAAGATACTATTACGAGAGATTTCACTACCTACACTCCCCAAAGATCCATTACCAATCGTTTTTTTATTATCATAACAAAAACATCTACGGCTAGGTTAAACAAAAGAAGCGATAAATGATTACCCTGCCTTAATCCTCGTTTAGGTTGAATTTTATTCCCTAAAATAGCGTTAACCATTATACTAGAATTACTCGTTTTAAGCAAAGTCATAATCTAGCCTATCCACTTGTGACTAAAACCTCTAGCATGTAACATATCAACTAGAAAATCCCAATCCACCGAATCAAAAGCTTTCGCAAAATCCAGTTTTAGAATCGCACAAGTAATATTATTCTTACAACAGTGATTAATGTATTCTTGAACAGCAGCCACGCCATTAGTGATATTTCTACCCTTAATGAAAGCAGTCTGTGAACAGTCAATTAGATCATTCATTCTTTTACTAAGTCTATTAGCTAAAACTTTTGAAATAATTTTAACGGAACAGTTAATTAAGGAAATAGGTCTAAAATCTTTTAAATTATCAGCTCCGATTTATTTGTGTAATAAAATTACATTTGCAAAATTAAATCTTCCTAATTGTAATTTTCCATTATAAAATTCGTTAAATATGCTAATTAAATCAAATTTTAAAACACCCCAAAATATTTTGTAAAAAAAAGGGAATCCATCAAGACCCGGGGATTTATCACTAGGCAAATCATTAACATCGTTCAAAATTTCCTCTTTAGAAAAAGGATTATCAAACTTAGAAAGGACTATTCTAGATTTAGTAGGATAAAGATCATTCCAGCGTTAATTCTATGCTTATTTTTATTACTGAAAGTATCTCTATAATATTCAGTAAAAGCCTTATTAAGATCTCTTTGATCGACCAATTCTACATTATTCACAAAAATAGAGTCGTGTTACTGCATTTTCTACCATTAGCCATATTATGAAAAAAAATTGTATTATTATCGCCTTCATTAATCCATTGAATTCTAGATCTCTGCTTCCACATAACCTCTTCTTTTTCTAAAATAGAACTAAGCTCTTCTTTTAAATTAGCAAGAACATTACGTTCACCTAAATTTAGTTGTCTTGTTTCTTCTATCTTTTTTATTTTGAGCATTTCAGAAAGAATATTTTCTTTTTTAATTTTAATACTATTAAAAACATTCTTACTCCAAATTTTAAGAAAATTCCTAAGGGCTCTAAGTTTTAAAACAATTTTTTTTGCAAAATTATCCGTATTTCTAATATTATAAAAATTCATTAAAATCCATTTATTTTTAATTAAATTTGAAAAATTGGATTCTAATAACCACATTTTTTCGAATTTAAAAGTTTTATTAACAATCTTATGATGATCGCATGTAAGAATTATGGGGCAATGTTCAGAATAAGTGTAAGGCAAACCCAAAACTCTACAAATAGGAAATTTTTCCTCTATTTCGTCACTGACGAAAAATCTATCTAGAAGGGCCATAGCGGGAGACTCTCTACTATTACTCCAAGTGAATTCTCTGTTAGAAAGAGGAATTTCAATCAAATTAGAATTAATAATAAATTGATCGAGTTCTTCCATAGAAGAGAAATCACCTTCCTATGGTGAACGCTCTCCTAGAAAATGTGTAACATTGAAATCCCCCTCATAATCCAAGAACAAGGAGCTACTGATCTAAATTCTAAACACTAATTCCATAGAACCCTACGACCGATTTTTGGGTTTGGTCCATAAACATTAGATATATTTAAAATAGAATTGTCATTAAGATTGATGAGAATAATGTGCAAAGAATGTTGCTTAAAAATACATTGAAGTAATTTAAAAGATTTTTCCTTCCACCCTATAAGTAAACCCCCAGAAGCTCCAACAGAAGGTAAACACTCCCAATTCCTAGAGTGATAACCACCTAATCTTCTATAAAAACGAATGTCAGGACATTCAATTTTAGTTTCCTGTAATAGTGCAATGTCAATAAAATAATACTTTAAAACGCTCTAATTTTATCACATTTATTTAAATTGTTTATACCTCTAATATTCCAGCTAATAATCCTCATGAATCAACAAATCTAGCCCTCTCAAGTTCCCTACATCTAAAATACGGAATATTTAATTCAACATCAGAAAAAAAAGTGGTATCTCTAGCTAATTGACAAAACTCAGAGGAAGACAAACTACCTAAAGCATACGAAGAATATGTGCTGCCTAAACCAGAAATCGTACCTGAGCCTGAATTCGTAGCGCCACTCACGGCACTCGAATCAAGTAACTCACCCATAGACTGAGAATGACTACTATAGATCCTAACACTACGACGAACATACCCACTTATAGCATAGATTTCCTATGCCTACCTCTCCTCGATGATGAAGCACAAGATGCTGATTTGCTACCAATGTCACTAGAATCTGCATTTGTTATGAATGATGGACGCCGAAACACAATATTCATCAACACTCCGTTCACATTGTTAACATCAAAGTTACTCACTGCAAATTTAGAGTCAGCAGCCAATATATCACGCTCAACCTCAATGTGTGTCCCCGCTACCTCAGAATAATGATCGCCTGAACCTTCCATATAATGATGTATATCAACAGAATCAATAACATCCTTATTCGAAATGTCTACCGCCTTTGGTTGCCTCACCACATCAATTGAACCCGAAAATCTAACGCCAACCAAATCATCAATTACCCCCATCCTCTCACATAGATGATCACCAGCAGAAGAAACATCAACAATAGACCGAAATTCCCCTTTTGTTACATACTGTGATAAACCAGGTACATGTGCACACTGATACTTATGTGCATATTGAGAATCATCAACAAACAACTCAGTAAGACAACAAATTCCTTCATCTCCAAATGGATGCTTATCTCCCTTCTCTGACCTTGACTGTGCATCCACAGATGTAACAATTGACGTAAGTGAATTCTGAGAAACAAGAGCATATTTTGATTTATCTACAGATACATTTTCACCAAAAGTAAGAGAGCTGCCTTCACCACCCATCTCTGAACTATAAACATCAATAGTTGATGATGTACTAGAAGTAGACATTTCGAATAATCAGAAGTAGTATCTCCAACCACTGCACCATCTTCAATCAAAAACATATTAGAACCATCACTTTTATACAGTGCTTCCACCAATGCAATAGATTGCAAATTCTTAGACATCTATGCACAATGAGAAATAAATGCACATCTAGATACTTTTTCAAACACCAGACCAGCACTATATATAGCAATATCATTACCATGAGAAAATAAGGAATCGTTCACCACAATATTCATTTTGACAGATGTAACATCATCTACATTAAGCTTAACAGCATCACTCCCCTATTTCATCTCAATAACCATCAAACTCTTTGATAAATCAATCTCGGATTGTGTTTCTAATATATCTGACCCACTTGCACACCGAGAAAGTGCACACTTTGATTCATTTGCAAACACTAACCCACCATGAGATACAACAACCTCGTTATCTAACTCAAATCGACTCTCTGGATTAAGCTGTGAATCCTCCAAATATTCCAGACAATCAAAACGATTTTTAGTGATTAGATTGAAACTCTCTGCTCCACGAGATTTTGCCATATGTCTATTACTAAGAACAAAATCAGCATCATATATCTTCAATTGATTTGAAGAATTAACATCACCATTATTCTGGATTGAAAATCTCTGACTAGCATCATCATTAATGTCTATTATTTAAATTAAATTTAGAAATTTTCTAAATAAATTGGACTTCATAGGCCCAATAAAGATCTAATGGAGTAAAAAGTTTTGAAATCTACACATATCTCCCGCTATGGGTTGGCTCAGCTCCAATACTAATGATTATAACTTACTAATTGTCTAGTATTAAAACAAATGGGATAAGGATTACAATTAAAGTTCCATTCAAAAAAGCAGCAGCTCAGAAAACGGGGAGTACAGGCTTGAAAACCATCTCGGATTCAACTTACAGGCATGAAATAGAGGACCAAACGACCTCAGATTGAACTGAAAATTGGTATGCACATAGTAGAAAACTTTAACTTTCAAATAAAAAAAGAATCAATGAATTCCGATAGGAAATGAAAAAGATAGGCATGAGACAACGTATCTTTTTCATTTCCTATCGGAATTCATTGATTCTTTTTTATTTGAAAGTTAAAGTTTTCTACTATGTGCATACCAATTTTTAGTTCAATCTGAGGTCGTTTGGTTCTTTGTTTCATGCCTGTAAGTTGAACCCGAGATAGTTTTCAGGCCTATACACATTCCCGTTTTCTGAGCTGCTGTAAACATGGATAAAAAGGTCCGCGTAAAATTTACATTAAGAGTCTGTTTGGTTGAAACATCTTAAAAAAGTCTTTTGAATAATAACTTCTAAGTAGTTTTAAATTTACAAGTAGAAACGTTTGACAGTAATTTAACTTTCGTAAAAACATTTGGTTAAATGTCATTTGCTTAAGTCATTATAAATCAATAGTTAGGTACTGTTTATTTCCGACCAGCAAATATTTAATTGACTACTTGTTGCCCAGTAAGAACATTAAAAGTGTCTGTTTCTTTCAAGTATTCTTAAATAGAATACTTATTAAGTGAAAAAGTGTAAAGCACTTTTACATTGCTTATTCAAGCGCTGAATGCTTAATGATGATTTCTTTCATTTATATCCTTACATCCGTAAAATTATTTTAGCTTGGGAGTACTAAAATTTCAAACTTTATAAAATAATAAATTTCAAAACATAAACAATGAAAATCCAATATTTTGAAATTTTAAATTTGCAAATTAGTTTATTTTAAACTTATTTTTGAGGCTTTAAATTTAGGTTCTTTAATTTTTTTTGAAACATTCTACAAGTAAAAGAATTCTAATAATTAATTTTTCATAACTAATTTTCTGAAGACAAATTTTTAAACTAAATTTGAGAAAAGATAAAATTTTGAAAACAGTAATTTTAAAGTATAACAGTTTAAATTAAAAAAATTTAAAATTGAAAACTTTCAGTTTTATATCCTAAATTCAAGTTTTCTCGAAATTTCAAATACTTCATAAATTCAAAATTTTCAAATTTCAAGTTTTCTAATAATATACCTTTATCATTATTCCAATACCTAATTTTGATCATTATTAAGTGAAAACCAGCTAGTGGAGGTTAGTATTGTAAAAATAACTATATATTTTAATTATATTATGAAGTTTTAAACATCTAAAGAAACAACCGTTCCTTATTCAACGAGTATTGTGATAATTCAACAATCAGTATTGAGCATTTGGTTTTAGCGTTTGAAATAAAAAGCCCTTTATCGTTTGTTTACAATAAGTGGTCTTTCATTTAGTGACTTATTGATCAATAAGAACTTTGAAGCTGTTTGCTTTGAATAAGTATTCAGGTTTAAAACGCTTATTTGGTGAAAAAGTATTATATATTTTCATATTGCCTTTTCTGATTCTAAATGTTTAAAGATAATTTCTTCCATATGTAGCTTAGTTACGTATGTTATATTATTATAAATAAAATCACTAAAATTTAAAAATAAAAAAATATTATTAAAATTTTAAAAATCCATTTAACTTGATTTTAAACTTTTTAAGTTATACTTTCAGTTAGTTTTCTAAATTCATATTCTTGCTAAAAAAAGGAGAAGAAAAGAAGAAACCAAATCATAGGGAGATGGAGGGATCTCATGACATTTGGAGGAGATGGAGGAGATGGAGGTCTACTATAGGAATCTCATGGCATTTGGAGGAGATGGAGGGATCTGCATCTATCCATCTAGAGGGGTCGACCCTCTTCCCACATAGAGATTGGCTATACATAATTTTCTAGCAAAAATTGATCGATATCTCAACATCTACAAATCCAATTGGCATTAAACTTGGAGGTTAAGCATAATAAAACATGGAGAAGCTCCCCTATGGATCGCATGTAATTTGGAGTAAGTTGGAGGGATCGGTAGAAGTCAGGGTACATGCAACACCACTTCACGAAAAATGCGATATCTCACAAACCATACGTCGGAATTGCACAAAATTTGGGAAGCGAGTAGCTAACACTAAGGGAAACCACCGAGATCACACCCCATTTGGACACCAACAAAGGGATCAGTACCGATCCCTATTGTGAGCTTAAAAAGGGATCCGCAGAAATCAGAATTCACTTGATATTACTTCACGGAAAATGCGATATCTCATAAACCTTACGTCGGAATTGCACGAAATCTGGAGAGCAAGTATCTAACACCAAGAGGAACCATCCAGAGGGATCACACCACATTTAAAAACCAAAATAGGGGTCGGTACCGATACCTATTGTAGACCCCAATGGGCCTGGAAATTTTTGGTGGCCGCGTCTTGGCCTCCAGAACCTTCTGTCAAAATTTTAGCTCGATCCGTACACATCTTCCCCTACAAATACAACAGACATGACATCAGAAAAAGGATCTTCTTTTTGCTTCTCTTCATCTTCAACCTAAGCTATACTTTGTCAATTTTATTCTTGGATTTCGGATTATAACTGTAAACAATCTTCTAGTATAATAAAAAGGATTATTTGGGAGTGGACATAGGCCAAAATTAGCCAAACCAATATAAATCTTGTCTTCTTTTACTTGCTTTCTAGTTTTTTTAATTTTTTCTTTATTTATTTCTCTTCATTTTTCTATGATTGGATTGGATATTGGAGTTTTCACATAATTAGGTGTTGGTGGCCAATTTTGACATCAACATTTTGGTGCTTTCACCAAGAGGGCTTGAACACGCAAATTTGGAAGCTAGGAGCTTAGATTTTGAAGCTTGGATACTTGGACATAGGAAGTAATGGTGAGACAATCAACAAGGAGAGTGCAACTAGAAATAATCCACCGTGGAGGGAGTCATGAGGCTTCCTCGGGAGATGGAGCTGCTCAAACATCTATCCACATCACCAGGGATGAAATGGAAACAATGATGGATGTTATGTAGGAGAGGATGCTGAAAAGGCAGGAGGAGATGAAGCAGAATCTATTCCGACAAATTGGACAGGTTGGAGCCATAGGAGCTGCTGGAATGAAAAACCAAGGAGCTGGAATGATAAGAACTACTGGAGCTATGGACCAAGGAGTTGAGGTGGTAGGAATTGCTGGAAATCAGAACCGGGAACATGGAAATAGAGCCAATGGATGAAGGAGTGGGGTAGAGCAGCCGGGGGTAGTCCCTTGCCATCCTAGAGGGATCGAAACTGATCCCTCTAGAAGGATAGGTATCGATCCCTAAAGGCTAGTGGGCATGCCCCCGGGTCTGGTTGATCATGATGGTGGAGGATCTATGGTCAATCCTGTGGAGCTTGGTGAATCGGAATTTGGATGCTCGTCCGGAGGAATACGTTCCAGAATTCCCTCGTAGACTCGGGGGGGCAACTTGGACATGATGATAAGAGACTGCCACTGGAAGACAATGATAGGTTTGTAGAGATGATCAGGCGAGTTATGCGTGGAGGGTTAGTGAACAGGGATATGGAGGATGTGAATAGAAGTCAATTCACTCCTAATATCTGGAATGCTCAGAATCCACCAGAATTCAAACTACCAATACTGGAAGCTTACAATGGAAAGTCGGATCGAACTATGCATATGATGAAGTACATACGGCATATGGAAGTATTGTGGGCATCAGAAGAAGTCCCGACATGATGTTTCCCCTTGTACTTAACGGATGTAGCTGCGCTATGGTTCAGATAGTTGGAGAGTGGTTCTATTAGCACATGGATGGAATTGGTCGAAAGATTTATGAAAAGGTTTCAGGTTCACATTACGAGACCTAAGAATGTGATGACATTGACATTAGTAAAGCTGCGGGTAGGAGAATCACTCAAGAATTTCTTAACCTTGGTTCAATGCGATAGTTATTTCCGTGGATCGACCAGATCCATCAATGGTTTTGATGGCAGCAGCAATCAGGAGTTGTGGATAATTCATATTTTAAGATATCACTGGTACGGGATCCACCGATGAATCTTGGGGAATTCTACCACGAAGTAGAGAGGTTTCTACGACAAGAAGATGCGAAAGCTGATAAAAAGGCAATGAAAGTTAATACGGTACGGGGTGGAGAACCGCCCGGTGAAAACTCAGGAAATGATAAAGGTAAATGGAACATGGATAATAGCTTTGATGGATCGAAGCGACAAAGAGGAGAACCCAAATTCTCTTCTTACTCTGAATTGAATAAAACCTTAGAACGGATATATCTGGATACTCGAGGACGCCTTTCGTATAGAAGGCCGGCAAGGAGGGATCCCTCCGAACGTGAACAGACATGAGGAAAGCGCTGCCTATTCCATGAGCTGGATGGGTACAATACAAAAGATTTGCAGGCATTTGAAGGATATTATTGAGGAACACGTGAGGAATGACCAGTTAGAACAATACGTAAGGACTCGGGTTGCGACGGTGGAACATGAGTAGCCGCCGTCCACCTCGAATGAAAATGGCACTGGATCAAGGCATCATCGTCAACTTGTCATTAATTGATCGGGATGGCATGGAATAAGTAGCAAACTCCACAGTAAGATGGTTAAGTCACTTATACATGTACGAGATCGAGGACGGTCCTTAGGCATGCTATGAGATGATGATAAACCGTAATGCTAAGGTTTATGAAATTTGTTTTTTCCTTTCTTCTTGTTTGCTTCGAACTCTTGTTTTTCTATTTTTTTTCGAACTCTGGTTTATTGGTTGTACGGACTCTTATTTTATGCACTTAGGAATGCTTAAATTTGGATCAATGTAATGGATAAAACAGGTTGTCAGGTGTGGACTATGCTTGACAAGTGGTAAGTCACTTCGCTTGAATGCGATAGATCGACTTACTAAGGTCGTCGAGTACGGACTACGCTCGGCAAGGATCCGGAGAGATCAAAGTCATCAGGTATGGACTATGCCTGGCAAGAGGTAAGTTGCTTCGCTTAAACGCGATGGATCGACCTACTGAGGTCGTCGAGTACAGACCGTGCTATGCAATGATCCGGAGAGATCAAGATCATCATGTATGAACTATGCCTGGCAAGCGGTAAGTCACTTTGCTCGAACGCGACGAATCGACCTACTCAGATCGTCGAGTACGGACTATGCTCGGTAAGGATCTGGAGAGGTCAAGGTCGTCAGGCATGAAATATGCCTGGCAAGGGGTGGGTCACTTCGTTCGAACGTGATGGATCGGCCTACTTAGGTCGTTGAGTACGGATTGCGCTCAGCAAGGATCTGGTGAGATCAAGGATTTGGATAACAGCCCGAAGAGGTTATGGATTTGGATATTAGCTTCGAACGGTCCAAAGCAGTTTGGGATTTGGCTAACGACCCAGTAAGGTTCGAGGGTTTGGAAAAAAAAATCTAGAGAGATCGTAGATTCGGGATTGGATATCGACTCGGAATGGTTATGGATTTTACTAACGATTCGAATAGATCATGGATTTGGATTGGCAATGGATTGGATAATATGGCTATCGATGGATTATGGACTTCGGATTTTGGATTTATGGTAATTCAAAACACGGCTTGCTATCATAAGGCATGTTTCGGGTAGCAAAGTGTTAACCCACCTTTTGGCAAAGCAGTACACATAAGGAATTAACCTAACGGACTTCATGATCATCAAGATAGGATGTCCGAAGAAATAGTTACCAGGCTCAGAGATCGGTTATAAACGAGACTATGGACGATGGTCAAGTAGATTCAGATCGGATCCCTAATTTTTGTCTCAATCAAAGTGCAATTGGTATGAAGTGATAAGGAAGGCCTTGTGAGGATACGTTTCAAACTTCAAGTCGATCAGAGTCTGTATGTTAGAGTTATGAGCAATAGAAGAGGGATCAGTTCATATTCAGCTCAGCAGCACAACTCAACGATGGTCGCTCCATAACTCAGCAGCCCACAAGGCAGATTGAAGTGAAACTTTAAAAACAGGAAAATGGGACCCTAGGAAGTCTACTCTAGGAATATCATGGCATTTGGAGGAGATGGAGGGATTGGCATCTATCCATCTAGAGGGGTCGGCCCTCTTCCCTCATAGGGATTGGCTATACACAATTTTCTAGCAAAAATCGATCGATATCTCAACATCTACAAATCCAATTGGCATGAAACTTGGAGCATAAGCATGATGCAACATGGAAAAGCCACCCCAGGGATCGCATGCAATTTGGAGGGATCGGTACCTATCCCTCTTGAGGGATCGGCAGAAGTCAGGGTACATGCGACACCACTTCACGGAAAATGCGATATCTCACAAACCGTACGTCGGAATTGCATGAAATCTGGGGAGCAAACAACTGACACTAAGGGTAACTACCCAAAAGAATCGCACCCCATTTGGACAGCAACATAGGGATCGGTACCGATCCCTATTGTGAGCTCAAAAAGGGATCGGTAGAAATCAGAATTCACTCAATACTACTTCACGGAAAATGCGATATCTCACAAACCGTATGTCGAAATTGCACGAAATTTGGAGAGAAAGTAGCTAACATGTGACGACCGCCCATGACCCCTGCACCGAATCTAGAGATAGAGCGCTGTAAAGTGTGCCAGGCGACCATGGACGATTGTCAAGGTAAGATTTAAAACAACAGAATCTATCGTATTACTCACAACGCATGGACAAAATACAATAACACATATGTATAGTGAAGCTTTACAGAACAAAATGACATCATATAAAACTCCATAATAGTTGAATACAAGCATCACATAGTCAATACATCCAGCCTCACTACATATCTCTCAGAGAATACAAAACAGCGGAATATCCAGTACATATAAGAAGATAATATGCAACCCTCTAGCTCGTCTTCGATATCAGCATCGTGAGAAGAGAACAACACCTGTCACCTGCTACCTAGTCTGCCCGTCCCAAAATGGACGAACAGCCCAAGGCAATAAGAATTAAAACATAAAGCCTTGAGTCAGACAACAGTCTTAGTGAGCAGTAAATTAACTAACAACATACCAAAAGAGCATAAAGGAAAAGGAATAGGAATACAACCCTCCCACTCCAACCTCATTCTACAGTGATAGCCCCCAGACACACACTAAGCAGAAGCAAACATAGCAGAGCATACAATTTAAAGTAAAACTACTATCACTCGAGTCAAGGGCGATGTTTTCCAAGTACCAAGGCCTAAATCAGATAAGCACCCAGAAAATACCGCTCTTGAGTCCGAATGACGATACAACCAAACATCCATGACTCTGGCTATCACTGTTATCGTTGCTTTGATATCACCGTTAATTGAATGACCGGCACATTCTTTCAGCCGTCCGTCAAGGGCTAATGGAAACCCCGGTTCTAGACATAACTCCCGCACGTCGTCGCAGCCCGTGCCTAGGACTATCGAATCTGCCCAGAGTACTCGACCATCAACAGTTGGCCGTTGGGACTATCGAATCTGCCCAAACGTACTCTTGCTTAGAGCATGCTAGAACCTTCAACAACGATGCTATCCAAGCCTCCTAGTCATCCTCCTCGACGACTATTCTCATATCCATTCATTATCCTCAACTCGAATCATATCACCGAGTTATCAACATGCTTGGAATGATCCCGTCTGGATTAGACCAAGTCTTCATCATATGATTGCCTCGCTTCATTACATCCTCGCAAAGCCTCATCTCATCATCACATCATCGAATCTATGCATAAGAGCTTCATCATCCCGCTACATATGCCACGAGCAGCTTTTCCAATTCAAGAGCCTTTCCCTTAGCTTTTGAATCATCTTCGATCTAAATCTAATCATCAATCATCTAGTTCATAACAATCAATCAAATCAAACATCAATCCAAACAATCAAGCATTCAAAAATGATCTAAGTAGACAAGTATAACTATAATGGCATTTTCGTAATTAAAGAGTTGAAAGTCCAATAAGCATGAAAACATAGATTATATCACTACAAACTTGATGAATGAACTTGCATAGGTTAACATATGATAAAATGGATGTAACATCATCATGAACAATGGATCTATATGGATCTACACATAGGATGAAGAAAATGCATGGAAATCACTATTTTAACACCAAATCGGGCCAACAATCCGATATACTCCTTTGGATCCGTGTGAGAGATAATCACCACTCACCAAATCACCTAAACAAACTCAAATCAACACGCTTCAGATCTGGACAGCGAAGGATGAAGCTTGATCTATCACAAATCCGCTTCAAATGAAGAAATCTCTCTTGAAAAGATGAAGATCTTCAATCTAAACTCTTGAATCTTCAATCTTGATCTTCGATTTGGATGGATGGAAGCACAAGATTAGAGTGGAGAAAAGAAGTGAAGAAGTGTAGAAGTCGAGCTCTCAAAATGGCAGCACTTCGTCGCTTCAAAATCCGGATCCCAAAAATGAAGAGAAGCTCTCCTATTTATAGCAGAAAACTGCCCTAAGTCGTAACTCGGCTATCTCCTTAAGTCGCTGCCGACTTAACACTATGCCGACCTACGACCTAAAAACCCCCACGACCTAACAGAGCCTCCGACCTAACCCTTAGCCAACAACTCCGACCTAACAGACAAACCTACGACTTAGCATGCGCGCTCCCTCCTAAGTCGCCTGGACGACTTAACAACTTAGCACCATTCGACCTAGCACTTATACGACTTATAAAACCTTGCGACCTAACAACTTAACAACTCACGCGACTTAACAGTGTTACGACCTAACACATAGCCTCTCATAAGTCGCCAACTTGTTAACTCCTTAGATCGCTAACCCACCCAGTCGACTTAACTACTAAGTCGCTAACCTGCTAACCCAGCTCCACTAGGTTGTTGCCGACCTAACCATAACTACATCCTATAGGTCGCTCGAAACCTTAACTCGAACTGCCGACCTAACACTTAACACCCAAACGCTTAGGTCGCTCACAACACTCTCTTAGGTCGTTGCCGACCTAACTCTAACCCAGAATACTTAGGTCGCCTGAATCTCTTAAGTCGGTCAAGACTTATCTCCTAGGTCGGTCACTACCTTAAGTCGGTCAACCACACTCCCTTAACTCGGTGAGTTCCTTGAGTCGGCAACTCGACCCAGACTTGTTGCTTAACTCGTCCAAACTCCTAAGTCGGCTACAACTTAGGACTTAAGCAAAATTCAAGCAAAATTCTGCCAAAACCAGAAATGACTTAACAACCATACAACCAAAGGTCAATCATTTTATAATGTTTTGATCCGTAAAAATATGGGTCGTTACATTCTCTCCCCCTTAGGAATTTCGCCCCCGAAATTCCAAACAAACAAGGCAATCAAAGCTATTCTGTACGCCTATCATCCATAACAATCAATAAACCATGCATCCAATTCTAGCTTAGCGTACAGAATTCTAAGACTTAGAACAAGTTACAATTTCGTTAGATGACACGACACCTTAGGGCCATACCTTGAAGAGTTCAGGATGAGCTGCTTTCATCCTCTCTTCCACCTCCCACGTACAGTCGTTATCATCGTCACTCCATTGTATCTTGAGCAACTTAACTATCTTCCTACTAAGCTGTTTCGTGTCAGTATCAACAACACGAAGCGGCTTACGAGGTCTTCTATCAACTGGATCAACTTCGAAATCTTCACAGCTATCAGCAGAAACTACGGTATTCGAGTCATGCACATACTTCCGTAGATATGATACGTGAAAAACATTGTGCACACCCGACATCTTCTCCGGTAACTTCAACCTGTAGGCGAGCTTTCCAATTCGCTCGATGATCGGGAATGGTCCAACAAATCTCGGAGTTAATTTTCCTTTCTTCCCGAATCGAATAACATTCTTTAGTGGAGAAATCTTCACAAAAACCATATCACCAACGTCGAATTCCAAATCCTTTCGACGCTTATCAGCATAACTTTTCTGACGGTCTTGGGCTGCCTTCATTCGTTGCCGAATGATCTCTATGCAATCTGAAGTCTGACGAATCATCTTTGGCCCAAGCATCAGCTTTTCTCCAGTTTCCAACCAGCATGTCGGAGAGTTACACGGTCTTCCATACAATGCCTCATATGGTGCCATACCAATGCTTGACTGGTAACTGTTGTTGTACGCAAACTCCACCAAATGAAGGTGATCTTCCCATGATCCTCCGAAATCCAAACACAAGCTCTGAGGAGATCTTCCAAAACTCGGTTGACTCTCTCAGTCTGACCATCTGTTTGGGGATGATAAGCTGTACTCAAACACAACTCGGTTCCCAAGACTTCCTGGAAACTCTTCCAAAATCCACTAGTGAACAATGGGTCTCGATCGCTCACTATACTCTTCGGAATACCATGGAATCGAACTATCCACTTAACATACAACTCAGCCAACTTTGATGCAGTCCTAGTCGATCGAACAGGAATGAATCGTGCACTCTTAGTCAGACGATCCACAATGACCCAGATCCCTTCATTTCCCGTTCTGGTTCTAGGTAATCCATCGATAAAATCCATCGATACTTGTTCCCACTTCCATGTAGGAACTTCTAATGGCTGAAGCAATCCGCTTGGCTTCTTCTGTTCGGCTTTTACCAACTGGCAATTCATACACTTGGAAATGAAATCTCCAACATCCTTCTTCATGCCTTCCCAGTAGTAGGTTCTCTTCATATCCCGATACATCTTGTTTCCACCTGGATGAATTGTCAGCTTCGAGTGATGACTTTCCTTCAGGACTTCACTCCTCAATTCATCTATATCGGGAACAACTAGTCGTCCTTGCTTTCGAAGCCAACCTTCTCTATCAACCTCGAATCCTTTATCCTTTTTTGGATCCAATCCAGATTCTAAATCACGGATAATATTGACAAGCTTATCATCTCGCTTTTGGCTCTCGCCAATCCTTTCCACAAGAGAAGGTCTTATCGATAAGTTTGCCAACATCTCAGGTTCCAATTCGCATCTAGGCCTGAAGTCAAATCCAGCTAAATACTCGAGATTCTTCCATTCAGAAAACATGGCTCCCAATCCTGCATGTCTTCGACTTAACGCATCAGCCACTGCGTTACCTTTTCCCGGAGTATAAGCTATACCAAAGTCATACGATGCCAAAAACTCTAGCCAACGTTGCTGCCGAAGATTCAAATCCTTTTGGGAGAAAAGATACTTCAACGACTTATGATCCGTAAACAACTCGAATCGAACTCCCAACAGATAATGCCTCCACATCTTCAGAGCAAATACAATCGCCGCTAATTCCAAATCATGAGTTGGGTAATTCCTTTCATGCGGCTTCAGTTGTCGACTGGCATATGCAACAACTTTATCCTTCTGCATCAGCACTGCTCCAAGTCCAGTACCACATGCGTCAGTGTAAACCACCATCTCATCATTCCCACTTGGAATAGTCAAAACAGGAGCACTCGTCAATCGCTCTTTCAGGATTCCGAAAGCTTGCTCACAATTAGCATCCCAACTGAACACTTGGTTCTTCTTCGTCAATCCTGTTAACGGTGCAGCTATCTTGGAGAAGTCTTTGATAAACCGTCGATAATATCCTGCTAATCCAAGAAAACTTCTCACATCAGATGCATTCTTAGGTCTGACCCAATCCTGGATTGCTGCCACCTTAGCGGGATCAACCGCTATTCCACTTCCAGAAATCACATGGCCTAAGAACCTCACTTCACCCTTCCAGAAGTGACACTTCGAAAACTTAGCCTTCAGCTGATGTTTCCATAAGATCTCCAAAACAATACGCAAGTGCGTCTTGTGCTCTTCTTCCGTTCTGGAATAAATCAGAATATCATCCACGAACACAAGTACAAACTTGTTCAACTGATCTCTGAACACTCTATTCATAAGATCCACAAAATATGCTGGCGCGTTAGTCAATCCAAACGGCATTACCAGCCACTCAAAGAAACCAGATGGTGTCCTAAAAGCAGTCTTCGGCACACTATCCTTAGCCACTCGCAACTGGTGAAATCCCGTTGCCAAATCCATCTGAGAAAACACCTTAGCTTCGTGAAGCTGATCAAACAAGTCATCTATTCTCGGCAATGGATACTTGTTCTTCTTAGTCACCTTATTCAGCTCACGATAATCGACACACAATCTCAACGATCCATCTGCCTTGGTTGCAAACACAACTGGTGCACCCCACTCGGACACACTACGCCGAATGAATCCTTTCTGCAAAAGGTCATCAACTTGCACCCTCAACTCCTTCTGTTCCCTAGGCGCCATCCGCCTAAGAGGCATCACAACAGGTCTGGCTCCTTCAACTAGATCTATACGAAACTCGATCTCTCTATGCGGCGGCAACCCTTTGACTTCGTCAAAGACATCCTCGGATCCATTTGCGATTGGCACT
The DNA here is from genome assembly GCA_030737815.1 of Allium fistulosum. Lineage (NCBI taxonomy): Eukaryota > Viridiplantae > Streptophyta > Magnoliopsida > Asparagales > Amaryllidaceae > Allium > Allium fistulosum. The sequence goes on from CM060904.1 coordinate 701,217,623, forward strand.
AAAGACAGTCCATCCCGTGGAACAACTAGCGAATACATGAAGCTCATGAAGACGCCTTCCTCATGCTTACATCGTATCACAATCTTTCGCCCTTCCACATTCTCGACTGTCACCTCCAGCCTCTCACAATCAACCTTAGCCGCATACTTCCTAAGCCAGTCCATACCCAAGATAATTCCGAACCCCGCAAAGTTCAGAACAAAGCAATCACAAACAAAAGAGCAACCATGACTCGACACAACTAGACCACGGCATAACATACACAAACAAGACGAACCCCCAACTGGATTAGTCACCACCAATGGCCAATCAACAATATCCGGTTCCAAACCTAACCGGCCTACTAGTTCATTACAAACAAACGAATGCGATGCTCCAGTATCAAACAAAACTCTAACTGGAATACCACATAGAAAAAGAGTACCTTGAACAACCACACTCTTTCCCTTCTCTTCAGCAGTAGGAGCTTTCGAAGATGACGGAACAGCTCCTAAAGCATAAGCTTGCACAACCTGCATGTCCTTCCTCGGTTCTGGACAATTCTTCCTGAAATGCCCCGGCTTGTCACAGTTGTGACACTTCATCGGCACCTTAGGATTCTTACAATCCTTCGAGAAATGGCCCTTCTGCTGACAATTGTAGCAAGTCACGTCACCTTTCGGCTTCTTCTGGCCATCCTTGCCCTTCTGCTGCTGTTGCTTCCTCTTCTGGTTTCCACCCTGCTGTGGTTTAGATTCTCCCTTGGTAACAGCAACAACAGGTCCTTCCTTAGGAAACAGACTCTCATGCCTAAGAGCTTTCTCCACAAGCTTCTCAAATGAATCATCCAAATGATCCACCAACTGTCTCCCAAGATAACTATCCAAGCCGGTCACAAACTTCTCATTCTTCTGATAAGCAGATTCAATATACGACCGGGCATACTTGGACAAAGCTTCAAACTCAGAAACATACTCAAGAACTGATCTTCCACCTTGCTTGAGCTCCACAAACCTCTTGAACAGAACAGACTTCTGAGCTGTAGAAATGAACTTAGCTTCAAATCTGACTTGGAATTGCTCCCAAGTAATCTCTTCCTCCGGAGTAGTGATGGTAATAGAGTTCCACCAATCAGAAGCTCTCCCTTGAAGCTGCCTTGATGCCAACTTCCTCTTAGTTGCATCATCAATTCCCAAATCACCAAAGATCCTTCTACAAGCATCTATCCACCTCTGGACCTCAATAGTTGATTCTGTTCCCAAGAAAACCTTCCCTCCAAGAGCAGTATAATCCTTGCACAACTTAGCAAAATCCACTGGTTTCGGAGTTTGGACTTGAACTCCAACATCAACCGCTGCCCCCGGAACTGGTATCCTTCTCATGATCGAAGTCATCATAGCTTCGAACATGGCTGCATAATCAACAGTCTCTTCAGTAGCACGGCCTTCTCCAGCAGCTGGTCTCCCTCTTCGACTCATTCTCAATATCTATAAAAAGGAATGATCAGAACATCTAGAGAAACAACTGCATAAAGGACTCAAACTCTACCAAGCTACTATATTATATATAGTAATCATCCATCAAAATACAATTACGTCTCTCATACGTAGTTACTTCAGCGAGCGTTGGGTAAAATCGATTAACCAATGCTCTGATACCAAATGTGACGACCGCCCATGACCCCTGCACCGAATCTAGAGATAGAGCGCTGTAAAGTGTGCCAGGCGACCATGGACGATTGTCAAGGTAAGATTTAAAACAACAGAATCTATCGTATTACTCACAGCGCATGGACAAAATACAATAGAACATATGTATAGTGAAGCTTTACAGAACAAAATGACATCATATAAAACTCCATAATAGTTGAATACAAGCATCACATAGTCAATACATCCAGCCTCACTACATATCTCTCAGAGAATACAAAACAGCGGAATATCCAGTACATATAAGAAGATAATATGCAACCCTCTAGCTCGTCTTCGATATCAGCATCGTGAGAAGAGAACAGCACCTGTCACCTGCTACCTAGTCTGCCCGTCCCAAAATGGACGAACAGCCCAAGGCAATAAGAATTAAAACATAAAGCCTTGAGTCAGACAACAGTCTTAGTGAGCAGTAAATTAACTAACAACATACCAAAAGAGCATAAAGGAAAAGGAATAGGAATAAAACCCTCCCACTCCAACCTCATTCTACAGTGATAGCCCCCAGACACACACTAAGCAGAAGCAAACATAGCAGAGCATACAATTTAAAGTAAAACTACTATCACTCGAGTCAAGGGCGATGTTTTCCAAGTACCAAGGCCTAAATCAGATAAGCACCCAGAAAATACAGCTCTTGAGTCCGAATGACGATACAACCAAACATCCATGACTCTGGCTATCACTGTTATCGTTGCTTTGATATCACCGTTAATTGAATGACCGGCACATTCTTTCAGCCGTCCGTCAAGGGCTAATGGAAACCCCGGTTCTAGACATAACTCCCGCACGTCGTCGCAGCCCGTGCCTAGGACTATCGAATCTGCCCAGAGTACTCGACCATCAACAGTTGGCCGTTGGGACTATCGAATCTGCCCAAACGTACTCTTGCTTAGAGCATGCTAGAACCTTCAACAACGATGCTATCCAAGCCTCCTAGTCATCCTCCTCGACGACTATTCTCATATCCATTCATTATCCTCAACTCGAATCATATCACCGAGTTATCAACATGCTTGGAATGATTCCGTCTGGATTAGACCAAGTCTTCATCATATGATTGCCTCGCTTCATTACATCCTCGCAAAGCCTCATCTCATCATCACATCATCGAATCTATGCATAAGAGCTTCATCATCCCGCTACATATGCCACGAGCAGCTTTTCCAATTCAAGAGCCTTTCCCTTAGCTTTTGAATCATCTTCGATCTAAATCTAATCATCAATCATCTAGTTCATAACAATCAATCAAATCAAACATCAATCCAAACAATCAAGCATTCAAAAATGATCTAAGTAGACAAGTATAACTATAATGGCATTTTCGTAATTAAAGAGTTGAAAGTCCAATAAGCATGAAAACATAGATTATATCACTACAAACTTGATGAATGAACTTGCATAGGTTAACATATGATAAAATGGATGTAACATCATCATGAACAATGGATCTATATGGATCTACACATAGGATGAAGAAAATGCATGGAAATCACTATTTTAACACCAAATCGGGCCAACAATCCGATATACTCCTTTGGATCCGTGTGAGAGATAATCACCACTCACCAAATCACCTAAACAAACTCAAATCAACACGCTTCAGATCTGGACAGCGAAGGATGAAGCTTGATCTATCACAAATCCGCTTCAAATGAAGAAATCTCTCTTGAAAAGATGAAGATCTTCAATCTAAACTCTTGAATCTTCAATCTTGATCTTCGATTTGGATGGATGGAAGCACAAGATTAGAGTGGAGAAAAGAAGTGAAGAAGTGTAGAAGTCGAGCTCTCAAAATGGCAGCACTTCGTCGCTTCAAAATCCGGATCCCAAAAATGAAGAGAAGCTCTCCTATTTATAGCAGAAAACTGCCCTAAGTCGTAACTCGGCTATTTCCTTAAGTCGCTGCCGACTTAACACTATGCCGACCTACGACCTAAAAACCCCCACGACCTAACAGAGCCTCCGACCTAACCCTTAGCCAACAACTCCGACCTAACAGACAAACCTACGACTTAGCATGCGCGCTCCCTCCTAAGTCGCCTGGACGACTTAACAACTTAGCACCATTCGACCTAGCACTTATACGACTTATAAAACCTTGCGACCTAACAACTTAACAACTCACGCGACTTAACAGTGTTACGACCTAACACATAGCCTCTCATAAGTCGCCAACTTGTTAACTCCTTAGATCGCTAACCCACCCAGTCGACTTAACTACTAAGTCGCTAACCTGCTAACCCAGCTCCACTAGGTTGTTGCCGACCTAACCATAACTACATCCTATAGGTCGCTCGAAACCTTAACTCGAACTGCCGACCTAACACTTAACACCCAAACGCTTAGGTCGCTCACAACACTCTCTTAGGTCGTTGCCGACCTAACTCTAACCCAGAATACTTAGGTCGCCTGAATCTCTTAAGTCGGTCAAGACTTATCTCCTAGGTCGGTCACTACCTTAAGTCGGTCAACCACACTCCCTTAACTCGGTGAGTTCCTTGAGTCGGCAACTCGACCCAGACTTGTTGCTTAACTCGTCCAAACTCCTAAGTCGGCTACAACTTAGGACTTAAGCAAAATTCAAGCAAAATTCTGCCAAAACCAGAAATGACTTAACAACCATACAACCAAAAGTCAATCATTTTAGAATGTTTTGATCCGTAAAAATACGGGTCGTTACATAACACCAGAGGAACCATATAGAGGGATCGCACCACATTTGAAAACCAAAATAGGGGTTGGTACCGATCCCTATTGTGGGCCCCAATGGGCCTTGAAATTTTTGGGTGGCCTGGTCTTGGCCTGCAGAACCTTCTGTCAAAATTTCAGCTCGATCCGTGCACGTCTTCCCCTATAAATACAACATGCATGGCGTTAGAAAAATGATCTTCTTTCTGCTTCTCTTCATCTTCAACCTAGGCTACACTCTGCCAATTTTATTCTTGTATTTCAGATTGTAACATTAAACAATCTTGTCTTCTTTTACTTGCTTTCTAGTTGTTTTAATTTTGTTTTTCATTTATTTCTTTTCATATTTCTATGATTGGATTGGATTTTGGAGTTTTCGCATAATTGGGTGTTAGTGGTCAATTTTGACGACAACATTAAGTATTTCAAAAATTAAAATCCTCATATTTAATGATTTAAAAAAAATGCAGTTAAAATTTTTCGTTTTAATAATTAATTTATGAAAAAACTATTATTATCGATGGTAATGCGGTGAAAACAATCCTTTTCATTAGTTTCGATCGTTAGCTTTAAAATATAAGGGAAATGCTAACATGTGCCCTTAGGGCACATGTTAAATATTGCAAAATTACCCTATAACCCCTCTGAATTCCACCTTTTTTTAATTCCGTAAGGATAATATAGACATTTTGATTTTTTTTTTTTGTCTTTTAGTGTAAAAAGTTATTATTAACATGTGCCCTTAGGGCTAATGATAACAAAACCCAAAATATAAATAATTTTCATAATCAATATCAATGTTCAAATTTGAATTTTAAACAAACAAGACCCAAACAATTTTTCTTAAACCGTTTAGCTCCTGAACTTGTGAAATCAAACCCCCTTTATACTCACTTGTGAAATCAAACCCCCCTTTTCCCCTCATCGCAAGTCTAAATAGCAAACCCGTACCCTGTAGCAAATACATTACTTTTCTCTCTCCGCACGAACGGATGTGTATTCGTTATGCTTCTCTCTCTTTTGAACTAAAGTCGAGAGATTGAATGGCTTGCGCTGCGATTTCATCTGCTTCTAGATCAAGATTTTCGATTTTTTAGGTATGCTTTTGTTTGCTTTTACTTTTGGATTTTTTTGGTTGAAGGCATGTTCTTTGTCTAGATCTAAGTATAATCATAAAGTTTATCTACTTAGATTTCGAAATTTTTTCAAGGTTTGTCGAATTAGTCATTTTTGCTTGGAACGTTTGGTAAATATTGTCTTGAATATGGATCTACCAGCTGATTTGATTTTAGCTATCACATTTTTCATGCTTGGATCATTTATTTGGCCGCAAAGTATTTTTCTTTATTGCCGCTAACTTGTGGAAACTATGGATATTACCCAGATATTTGCAGATTGATTAATTAAGTTAGAATTTGATCTATTGACCAAAAAAGAAAGACGCTTGCATTTCTATTTACTTAGTTTGCATTGTAAATGAGAGATTTAAACATTTTTGGTTTTTGTATTGCCTATCGTACGTTCTTTAATTATATTATGTACATGATTCTTCTTAAAGGTCCAAGCAAACTTAGTTATATGCAAGTGTTCTTTAATTATATGTTCATTATTCCACAAGCATGTCTTTTCAGTAGCTTTTTATTTCTAAGTTGCAACAAACTCAATCGAAAAAACCAGTTGCCTTATTTTTAAGCTAAATATGTATAATACTTAAAGAAAATTCGTATACTTCTATTTTAAGGCCGGGAGCACCAAGTAAAGCTTTTAAATTTTGAGGAACCAAGCTTCTTAAGAAAAATCCTCTTGTTTATGTTTTGAGGGGAATGTAATTTTTAGTAAGTAATTGATGGACAACAATAAGTCTTTATTCAAATTTTTGTCTGTTACATGAACTACTTACTTCCATTATTGTCTATTAAGTAGGGAAAACGGTTAGTTTTTTTTATTAATACCGGTGAAATAATTGAGAAATTGTGAAAGAGTCAAAGAAGACCGGTGGATGATTTTGCTTTTGGTGCACATATTTTTTTTCCTGATTGGGTTGTAGAAAATATTGTTTATTTTCTTATTTGGGAGTGTTGCACATATAATTTCTTTAGTCAACTCCATAAATCATTCAAGACTTCTGATTATGGAAAAAATAAACAAGTGGAAACTTATTAGGATTATATATTAACTTAGGATGCTGAAGGATTGATAATTTTAGAAAATCAGGTCGTTCTTTTCTATGGAAAATTGTGTAATTTTACTGAAATACACACACACATTTCATTTCAAGCAATTTTGATGATTTCATTATTTAGTTCATGCAGTTCATTAACAACGTATTGTGTTTTATTTATAACATTTGATTTGATTTCTCTATTGTAATTACGTTCTTTGGATTATGTTGTTCTTTGATTGCCTTAGACGATTCTTTCCACTATTTATATTGCTTATAGTTCTACTTCTATGTAGTTGAGGGCTTTAATATCTAACTGGTGATTTTAGGTTATATATTATTTTCTAAATGACCTTATGTTTACTCTTATAACAATTTTTTTCCATTTCTCTGAAAATGACAAATAAATTTGTAAATACTTGATGGTTACTAATTTTATCTTTATGTTTTCATGACGCTATACTTGATATAATATTCGTTGACACTCATTCCTTATGCTATCTTTCAATTCAAAATATGTTTTGAACTGCTAAAAGAATTTGACTGCTCAAGGTTTGTTTTTCATATAAAAATTAAAACCGTTGTTCACTTGGGTTGAAAATGCGCTAATTCTTTTAACGATAAAGATATTCTTGGTTTATTTTATCCACATATATAGTGGATGTACATTCAAATTGGTAATATAAACATCCATAAAATTTATCGGCTTGATTTTGTTGTTGTACCAACTCTTTTAATTTGCTTAAAACATATGTTAACTAGTACCTCTAAAATATATTTTAGACATGTAAAGTTATTCAAAAGTACATTTAAATATTCAGACACTTTTCTAATTAATATAAATATCCATAAGATATCGATATTTTCCTAACGGTAAAAGGTACAATTGGAAGGCTATTTTAGGTGATTTTATATTAATTTATTATTTATAACCGGAAGGTTTTGTTGGCATTTAGGCCCTATTCAATTAGAACTAAGTAAAATTGGTGGATAATTAATTCATTAGTATCGAAAAAGGAATTTAAATTAAAAGACGGTAATCTCGCATTTATCGTATAAAAAATATATTGATTAATAAATTAAAATTACTCCATAATTACAATCAACTATGATAGATATGTAATTTAAATTTAAAGTGATTGTTCTAGTGCATATATAATTACCATATTTCGATTATGCTGCCAACTATAGTCATATATAATTACAATCATATATAATTTATCTTTAAAGCTCATTTAGATGGTTATATAATTACCATATATAATTACAATCAACTATGCTGGATATATAATTACCATATATAATTACAATCATCTATGCTGGATATATAATTATCATATTTCGAATGGTTATATGCATATATAAATATGGATGCTGCTTTTGGGACACAGTTTAGCACAAGAAATCCCGACCATTGGATCTTTTTTATCTTTACAGGGAAGGTGGAAATTACGGGAAGATCTAATGGTTGAGATTTCTTGTGTCAAATTTTGTGTTACCAATTTGTGTCCAAATATATTTTCCCTATAAATAATTTGTATTTTTTATACATTTATCACACAATTTTAGTTTTCATCAAAGTTAAAATTGTCAAAAAAATCTTAATACCGGCTGAGATGTCGGAATTTGATGTCTATTGTGATACCGAGATCTCGACCGATATATGTAAAACGAAATTTTCACCAAAATTGTGTTTTATGCTGCTAGAACTTCTTCTCGAGATATCAGTGGAGATGGCTGAGATTTGAAACAGTGATCCGAGCAATAATGGTTTTTCAGCAAAGAAAATTGATTAGAGAAAAAAGACAACAAATTTTACCCCAAGTATTTTTAAAATTAGATATTAAATTTATTTAAATTTAAATTTGAACTTTTCGAAATTTTATTAATTTTTGTAGTTTTTTTATAGATAAGATTAAGAGAAATGTGCAACATTAAGACATTGTAACCATTGTTGCTTTTTTCCATATCAATATTTCTGTTTTTGAAATTTATCCTTAGCCGATCATGCTTCTTATCCAAATTGTTTATTCCTTTAATTTAGACAAATTAGAACAATAACCTTCTTTACCATATATTTGTGTGATATTTTATGTTTTTAGTTTAAAATAAATTTATTTCGAGTATGATGTAAAATTGGAGCACATGAATTTCTATACAAATTGTTTTACTCCTTTAATTTTGACAAATTAAAACAATAATCTTCTTTTACATATTTTAATACGATAGTTCATGTTTTTAGTATTTAAAATAAATTTGTTTCGTAGTATGATGTAAAATTGAAGTACATGAATTTCTAGAAATATTAGATGACGAGTGACAATAACAATTATGAGGCAAAATGTTATAACACCATTCATTGTATGTCATGCATCAATTAAAAAACTAGAACTTAGATGAAGCCTAACATCACCCAAGTAGAACCTTTGACAACGTAGGCGATATAAACATAATTACATAAAGTCATTTGAAAAATTAAAGGTAACGGAAAATCCACTTATTTAAATGTGAATACATTACAATGTATTGACAAAAGATATTACTTTCGGAAGCAGTTAAGTACCTCATAATCGTTCAAAAAAAATGCTACATGAAAGAAAAAGAATGGAATGGAGGACGGGTAATGAAGTACATATTTAAAATTTTCGTATATCTTCAAAAAAGATGATTTGGACTAGTACTTGCAAGTGAACCCTCAAACATATCCATATCTTGATACTTGATAGTAGTATGTACTAAAGTAGCAAGACAAGATTTGTGTTCATTATTATTGCTAAAAAAAGAAAAAAAAGATTACATAAATAATGAATAATTGATTTTACGTAACTCTATCAATCTACTAAAAATGAGTAAAGTACAACAATTTGTCACGATAATTTGAATATAAATTATTTTAATCAACAGTACCAACTATCTCTGTAAAATAGTATGAACGAAAATCACACTAAACTATTGCTTGTTTGAATCGAATAGTTATGTATGAAGAATGAATCTTATCTTTGTTGAACCGACCTTGAGCGCTAGTACTATTTTTACAAATGGATCATTGAAATATCGAAAGTGCATGTTGATGCTCAAGACTTTCAAATCTGAAATTTCCATACATAGGCGCACTACCAGTTTACTAGATGACATGTAATCAACGTAAGCTAATTTACGATATATCGTTATTTCATTTTGACCGAGAAAATGTTCTTTTGCAAATCTGTATCTAATTGAATCACATTTTTATGTTTTCATGTTGTGATTAATACTCATTCGTAAACATGTACACACACCCTTACACGTGCATCATTATTGATATTTGAAACTTTTTATGTTACCATCTTGGTTTGCACGAATGATTTCATCTCTTTCGTTAAACTAAATATTATTCATATTTTTTAGTAGGATGTATTTTATGAATGTTCTTCACTGGCTTTTGGAATATCTTAAAGTTATATTTGTAAAGGGTATTGTTAATGGGGGACTCCATTTCTGAGGAGAAGGAACAAATTTTAAGGGGACTCTTATAGGGAAAAAATTGTTATGGAGATTTCATTGGAATAAAACAACAATTTATTCATCGTTTAAAGCAAAATTTGGCCATAACTCATTAAAAAATGAGAAAAAACGATAATGGTTCACCGAAAGCCATTTTCGATGGTGTTTGATCGAAAAAAGTGAAAAAACGGTTATTGGTTACCCAACAACCAAGGGTAGTTACACATATTTTTTTCTGTTGAAAGTGGGGGCTTTGTATGCTCCCTATCAGTTTTTCGAAAATTGAAAAAACGACCCTCAATCTAGTTTTGGAGTCCCTTTAGTGATGCTCTTTGAAAAAACTTTGAACGTACGATTTGTCTAAGTTTAAACTGTAACAAGTTACTAATATCAGTAGTTCAACACATATAGGTACAAAAATCTTCAAAAAATACTGAATCTTAAATATCCATAAACATTAATTATTTTAATTTTGTGAAATTATAATATGTAAAAATGTAGGTTATTGTGACTTTGAAGATAGCTACTTATTAAATGTATCTATGATATGTAATAAAAATTTAAAATGTTATTTTATTAAGAATCACTTCTCGGAAATAAATCAATTTAATATTAAAAATTATAAAGAACGTGAAGTTATGAACCATTTTTTTCTTCTTAAAATACACTATTGAAACATAAAATTATTTAAAAAACAATTAAAGTATTAATGCGGATTTTTTTTAATAAAATAGAGATCAGTATGAGTTTTGAAAGCTATCAAAATCTTTATACGTTAAAAAAACATTTCAATAGTTTCATAATGTGCACATTTGTTACACCAAACTTAAAATAAAACCAAAATGACATTTTTATCATTTCATATCTTCCACAAACATGATAAGAATGTTTTGTAAGTTACTTTGTAGTTTTGGTACTAATGTTTTGTTTTCCATTTGATTTTCATTTCAAACAAGATAAAATCTGTATGATAGAACACTTAAATATTGGATATGGTAGATCAATAATTATACAACAATATGAGACATAAGCCCAGCTATAAAATTTTGGTGTTAAATAATGTACCCTCATAGTGATTATAGCTTCATTTGTAGTTGAATCAAAATTTGATTGGACTTGTTCATATAAAACAACACATTCAGTTTACATTGAAATATTGGTATTGACTATACATACATAACAATAAAAAATAAAATATCATAAGCCAAAATAATAATAAGTATATGTAAGTTAAACATAAGCAACAAACTCATCAAGATACTCTTTCAAAGATGGAATGGGTTTATTATTACCGCGTAAGTTTCAAATAATTAGTGAAAAATAATTTCACTGCAAACCATATGAGACAATCGCTATTGGCACTTATAGGTGGATAGCGTGTGTGCGGGTGTGTTTATATATATTTATATATAAAGTTGTATCGAGCTCGATCATAAGGCGGTTGTATTAATGGCTCAAATCAAGTTGAATATCCTCACCTGCATATCCAATTCCTTTTTTTACAAAATAAGTATATAAGACATATGCATTATTAAGATACATTCATAAATGTGGGACCTAGTGCACGAGGCTTTCGCACAATAGCGGACTCTTTAGAGGTTGATAATATACTCCGTCTTTCCCTCGCATTGCGAAGAGACTGTTCCAGACTCGAACTTGGACGTTCAAATCATCATGCGGGTGACATAACCGTTGCGTCAATGCTCCACCTCTATTAAAATATGTTCATATCTTAATATAATTATTCTGCCGAAAACTTATATTCAATAAAATATTCTAATATAATTACCACTTATTGATGCACAAGTAATTGTATTTGCATAATGAGGCATTTATAAATTATATGCTAACGTGAGAACTATTCAACGAGTATAAAAAGAATAAAGAGAACTTCCGTAAAAACATCCTCTCATGTTTCAAAATATACAGTCCCTCCTCAAAATATGTTTAAAAATAGACTTACGTATTAGGGTATTTGCGGAAAACTCTGTTAAATATTTGCAGAGAACCCTGCAAATATTTGCATTTTCTAAAAAAAGAATAAAGAAATGTTTTTTATCATAGAAACATGCGATTAGTATTTGAATTTAATTTTTTTTTACCGAAATTAAATTTATGAGTGTACTTTAAACATGTTTTGGGAAAGATTTTTCACATATCAAATATGAAAATAAGAGACGGAACCAAATTTCCACATGAATAAATGCCAAATCATACAAATCCATCGTGCTTTATACATATTTTCCATGGGAACAATCTCTAATATATATTTTAATGCTCCACTACTCCTACAACACTATTTTTTAAATCTTATCCTACCAATTTCGGCACATAATGCAATCGAATATGATGTATTTGCTACTTTTAAGATTTCTTTTCATATATAGAAAACATACATAGTATTCATGGGAAATGATGTTGATCCGCTTGAGAACAATAGTTTCATATTATTTTATGCGTATCAATTTTTTCTACAACATCAATGTTTTTAAATGAATTGAACCTTATGCACTAAGCTGTCATAATTGACGATTGGTAGTTTAATTAATTATGTACGTCTCTAGTTTATAATAAGGTAATTTGTTAAAATTGTTTGTATAAATGTTTGTTCATGGATAAATGTCATATGTCGACTAAAATAATTTATTAATATTCTATGTAAAGAGTGTAATTTTTTTTATCATACTATCTTCGTTGATATGTTCTTAAAACTTTTATTTCGAAAACTAAAAGTTAAATGCATATTAAGTTAATTTACAAGGATAGTTAAAATCTATATGTTTAGGGTTAATAATAAATTACTTCATTGCATTCATTCGTATAAATGAATGCTCATCGATAACAATCGTATATTGATTGCCATAATTTATCAATCTTTTATGTGACGATCAAAAATAAAAATAAAATGTTACAATCTTTGTAGATATGTTTTCCTTAAACTATTAGTTAGAGAACTAAAAGTTGAATGCATATCAAAATAAATTACATTTTCTTTTTGATACTCATTAAGTGTAATAATAATAAAAAGAGTTTCACATGCAACCATTTGACAAACATAACTGCAAAATTTATTGACTTTTATTAAACTAGCATTTCTCCTAATTTCAGCAATTATATTAGTATTTCTTCGGATGACATTCTTCTATGGTATCTATTTGAATAACCCTCATACTGCATTGTGTTATATGTATAATTTGTTTATTAATTTTCAAGAAATTCATGCATGATTTTAATTAAAACCATCTCTTAAATTGTTTTGGAACCGACAAAAGTTCCGTGTGCTTTTTGGGATGGGATGGGATTTAGTGTAATTTTCTCTTCCACTTGTGTATTTGGGATGGGATTTATAAATGTCGGATTGTGAGTTCTATCTTACATATGATTCTCTAGTGCTTAAATCAGTCACTTCCTATTACTCTGAATAGTCGATTAGAGTTTCCTTTTGTATATAATAATTATTTACATTGAACTATGTACAGGTGGTCTTTTGGAGGAACAAAATCTATCACATTATCATGATTACTTTAATAAATTCAAAATGAAGAGTACTTATGTTTGATATTGATGACGATGGCGATGACGATAACAATGATGATGTTGAAGATGTCGACAATGATGAGATTCAATGTTCAACCCGAAGAACCAAGTATTCCTCATCCCTTTACTAATTCATAACAATTGTTGAAGTAATGTTTATTGTGAGTAATAATAGAAGAGTGTTTATTTCCAGTTCTTGATGTAAATATTGTAGTTCTTTATGTAAGCCAATATTAAGAATAATGCGATAGTTTTTCCCCCCATTTTTTGTATTTTTTGGGAAAAAGAATTAAGTCATGAAAATGCCCAGCAAATCATTTTCTGTCCAGTGTGAGCCATAAATAGATTTTGTATATCGTCGCGTGTCATTTAAAATTTTTGATGCTTCATATTGTAATATTATCATATTGCTGAAATGACCAATATATCAGTTGAAACTTGAAACTCATTTAAGTATCATAGCTATGGAACATTTAAATATAGCATTAAACTTGCATTTTAGCCATTATGACATACTACTTAGGGAGACTTGTTTCTACTTTGCTATGTTAATTTAAGAGAAATGAAAGGTGAGACAGTAGGTTTAATTTCTACCTTGATGAGTTTAAGCGGCATTCAGTTTTTCAACCTTAAAATTATCTTACAAGCGTGTGTATATTAGTATGATTTTTGACTATTGGACCTTCGATTTTACAATTTATGTATGAAAAACATTAAAATCAAATTAATGATAAAATAACAGTGAACCAAAAAGACTATAACAAGCTATTCTAAACTTTGAAGTATATATATACTATAAAATAAAATAATACACAATCACATAATTGTTAGCATGATTGTTGTTTTAAATTGAAAAAAAAATCTCTTATTTTACAGATACACCCGCATATATATATTCTACAGATGGAATGGTCTGAAAACTTGGGAGCAAACTCCGCGTCGTAGTATACAAATCTATCGTAATGAGCTAGATCTTTTACAAATTGATTTTGTGGATTGGGTAGCATATGGATCATTGCGTGAACTTCCAAGAATTTGTACACTTGATCATCAAATTTGGACTTCGAAGACACCACTAATTTGCTTTGATGAGGTGCAAATGTATTCTCTAGATCGAGTAATGAGACAATTTGGTTATAAACAACACATACCCGATGCATCTGTAGCGTATCTATTAAGATGCGCAAAAAAGGTGTCAAAGCATTCAAAGGTCGAAAACCAACATTCCTAAAAATATGGAGTGGAAGACTTATACATATTCAAACTGAACGCCATCCGACAATTTCTTTAAATAGGTATATTTGGCGGCATTGATAAATCACTCGTCGTTATGTCTTAAAAATATCAACCAAGTTAGGGTATATATTCCTCGTGCCCCATTACAGAGAGACGTGGTTAGTAAGATTTCAAAATATAGCTCTTGATTTCATTATTTTCTTCTTCTTTACCATGAAAGAAATATAAAATGAAACCCGAGTTTATTTATAGGAGGATTTGCTGTACAAAGTTATAGAGATGGCTGAAAAGATTAAACAAGGACGCGTGGATTCGGAAACAGGATGCACCAATTTGATGAGCTTTGTAAAAGAATTTCTTGAAAATAATAATTTGTCATGGCTAGAAGAGCAGCATAATTTTGGACCACCTCAACCCCTCATGATACAAAATGGGCCTATAATTTTCTCAATCCTCTACTCAAAACGAGTCTTGAATACCTCAAAATTCGGTAAATGAGTTTGTAGAACGTCCTAGAAAGAAGCCAAAGAGAAGAAGCACATCACTCAAGCAACAATGATGAAGATATCAGTAATTCTGTTGATTGCATGTTTGGAGCTGGTCCTACTAGGGTGAGTGTTTTTTATCGTTGCTTTTACATTTTTAATTAGTTTGTTCAGTTTATAAATTATGATAGGTTATGACAATAATAATCTAGTCAGTCAATAAGATATTGTGAGTTTTATATTATTTGATGGCCTCTTTGAAATTTTCAATAAAAATAAACGGACAATGATTTATATCCCTATTGGTGCATAATTGCTTAATTTAGTTACTTTATCTCAAGTAAATAATGTTAAAAAGTTACATGGAGATGTCTGTCAAATAAAAATAGCACATACATCAATTTAATCGGTTGTATGGGCTTTTCTTTGGAAAACAGCCCATGATTGAGGAAAACTGTGCTCATGGTAGAATCCAATTTCCTAATGTCAACGGCAAGATGTTGGGTAAAGTAATCAAGTATTACAAAAAGCACGTCAAAGCTGCATCCTTTTCTGAGGCTAATGAAGATGCTAGGTCATCAAATGAGGCACTCAGGAGTTGGGATGCTGATTTTGGTAAACTCACTGTGCCCACTCTTTTGTGTTTTTGCTTCTATGGTAAAAGGATTCATTATCTCATGTTTTGACTTTAGCTGAGTTAAGTGGTAATAGTTTGACTACATATTTAGATATATCCCACTTCTTAATTGAATTCTGCTTATTATTATTGCAGTTGTCAATCAGTTTCGACTGTTAAAAGAAACAAAGCAAAACCCAGAAACTGAAAGTGATGAGAATGCGTTAATAGAAGCGGCATTACCATTTGTAAGTTTCACCAGGTCTTTTGCTGAAAGCAGATGATACTTCTGTTACTGCCAGTCATACAGTGGCGGATCAATTGGATCAGATGATGGGTCTTCAGTTAATGCACCGTTGAGCAAGATATTGGAGCCGAAAATGTCCAAGAAGATCGAGGTGACCACATTCGCTTCCAGTGTGCGGGATTTTGCTTAAAAAGGTATGTTCATGTTTCTGAGTTGATTGAGAAGGCAATCCCACAGTGAAAATTTCGATGTCAAACTATTACTGTTGGTAAATTATTATATGCGAGTCATAATATTGTCTTTGTATTAAGTAAAAAACATTATATGGAAGGCTAGTCTTCAGATCGCCTTTATATTAAGTAAAAAATATAATATAAAGGCCAGTCTTCCTATTGTCATTACTTTAGAATATCAAATGGTTACCTTTGGAATATCAAATGGTTATCTGATTTACTACGGAGGCTAGGCCTAGTGTTGAGGTAGGTGTAAATGCAGCATAATTAATAAGGTGCTAGATAATATGAGAAGTTGAGTTATGGCTTTGAGAAAGTAAAAAAAAATTATGAAAAGGTGGATGTGGATGGATGTAAATAGTATCATCCAATAAAAATGCTATTGATATTCACTTAATCCAAACCCACTATTGATATTCAGCTAATATTAAATATTAATTACATTAACTTACAGAAAACATAAGATTCAAACCATATTGTTTATTTTTGACGAACTTAATAACAGTGAAAAATAAGTGACATTCTAAACGATAGTGTAATATGTAAAGTGCACATACACGGTAACTGAAAGAACATACCAAAAATTAAGTATGCCTCCATAAATACTTTGATACCAGTCAAAACCACAATAGAAATACTCAGACTAGCTTATCATATCAGGCATTTCTTAATATTCAAAAGAGTGTCTGCCTTTATCATACTGATAAATCTCTTTTATAAATACTACATTATTTATGATGTACCACATGAACAGAACCACAAAAATAAATTGTAAACTAAAAATTAGAAAGGAAAAAAACATAAAGAATTTTGTATAAAAACATGATAAAAAATTCTTAAAAAATAACGCAATGGACGTCACCAGAAATTCAGGCTTAGTCCATCATTGGTCTACTAATTTCTGTTAGCATATCATTTTTACACAATTAATCAATTGAATATCGTACTCTTGCCTCTTCTAAATATGCAGTTATCAATTTAACTGCATGATGCAAGGGAAAGTAACATGAATATCTTAAGGCAGAAGGAGATCTCTTATTACAAAACGGTAATTGAGGTTCAACATTCCATTTTGATAGAATTTTATGGTTTCTATCCATGGTAAAAATGGACATTCGTTCCATTTCGGATATTTCATAAAACTCCGATTTTACGTCAGTTTGCGGATTCCTGTAACTATTTTCGATATAAATAGGTTAATGAACATCCAGTAACAGGACAAATTAATATACATCCTTCATATTACATACAGGATACAAGTTGCAAAGAAAAACTAGAATACACATCAAATATAATATTAAATTATGTACATTAATTAATATATCTACCCTTTATCAGAGAGAACCTGATCCATGAATACTGTTTGTTTCACAGTCTGATAGCACCCCATATCAAATGAAAACATTATTTTATTTTAAATTATCTACCATTAATACATTGGCTCATATAATAAAAACGCAGTGCAGTTATACTATATATATAGGGTTTGTCGTTTGAAATTGCAGCCCCTAACAGTTCTAAGCTGCCAAAAGAAAAACTATTACCAAGATAATGCATAATCAACAATAAACTCTTATATGCATTAACTGTTGATAGTGCATTATCTTGATACTAAAAATTAGGATTAGGGCTAGTGGCTAGAATGAAAAGGAAAGTTTTCATTGAATATGTGAAAACTGACAATGAAAATTAGTCAATTTCAAATGGAGGTGAATAATTAGAATTTCACACAATTATAGCTTTATTTTGTTTGCTCAATTTTTGTTTTTGATTTTATTTCTGCCTAGCCTCTTTTTTATGTTTTAGTTGTCATTTTTAGCCATGAGGTTTTGTTTGCATTGGCATGGCTGGAGTCAGATTCTTTGCCAGATTCCATCTAGATACTGGCCGGAGTTCTGACTTTCTATTTTCAAAAAAGGTGAAGAATCAGTAAGAATATGTTTGAAAAAGAGGTGAAAACGAGAAAACCTTAAAACACATTGTATTCCACTTATTTCGGAAGTTTGTCTTCCAAAATGAAAATCTGAAAACATATCTGGTTTAAAAGTTGATTTTCATTATTTCTCGTTTTCAATTATTATTTTTCTGTAATTTTTAAATGACGATTCCATTTAAATTCATAGTATATTAAAATAAATGTTTCCTTTAGTGAACCCACTTTAAACCAAAAAAAAAACAACTGCACATGCAAAATATTTGTAGCCAAGCTCAGAATCTTCTGATGCAATTTATCAATAACTCCATGATCATCCTCCTATTCCAAATCAACAAATGCTAGAAAATTAGCAAAGTTGTAATGCCAAGCACTAAAGAGAAAAGGCAAAACATGCAGCCTATTTGGTTAAAGCTGATTAATTCCTATTGTTTCCAGCACTTGTTTTACCTCTCATCTTCTAAACCTATTTTTATTCAAATTTCATGTACTTTTATATTATAAAATTCTATAAATGCACGAATATTTTTTCTAATACAAACAGTGACGATGTCAATGAAACATCCCATTTCTTAATTGAATTTAGCTTAAAATTATTGCAGTTGCAATGTTGGCTCAGGTGTGTAATATGAGTATCAAACATCCTTGTGAGGTTCTGTTAAATTTTTATAACTTAAATGGTTCCAAAAACATATATGCATATTTGTCACCAAGTATAGAAGGATGGTAAAATCAGTTTATTTTTGAACAAGTTCATGTGTTAGAACCAGTATCAATAAATAATCGTAAAACGAACTAACAAACTCAACATTTTTCTCTAAAACAGTTAAGCGCCGATGATGAATCTGTGTGGACCAACCAAGTTTCCTGTTATCCATCCTCGCTATTATTCTGATTTTGGTACACAGCATTTCAAATTCTGGAGCAGGATTCACCATAAGAGCATTTTTTAGGGATGCAAACTAGCTCCTTTGAAGGTGCAGATAACTACTGCTTTGATAGAAGCATTGCTATTCCTATCTTTAAGTTTGGGAGCTGGAAACCATAAAGCTCAGAGCTGAAATCCATGGAGCTTGGGATGTTTCCTGCAAGATGATATTTAAGACAACTTTCTATGTTCTATTCACATATGTACATTTATGAACTGTTGATTCATGTGCTTCAGTAAATAGTAGGCCCTTGCAGTAGAGTACCAACATTATCCGACATGTTCAAATGAAAGAAACATAGAAATGCCTTTCTGATGAATTTTTTTTCCTCAACAGCTTGCAGTGCTACTATGGACTTTAAATCTCTGTACATGTTTGTCTATTGTTTGAGTTTCCAACAACATCCATGTTCATAACCTGATTGCCGTGGGTGGCAAATTTGTACCATTTTATTATCTGCAAAAACCAACTGAGGTCTAGTGGCTCACAATCCAACTGTTAACATGGTTGTCCTTTTTTAAAAGCATGGTCTACGGATGATTCAATTCCCCACGGCTAGATACACTCCGAAGACTTGCTGCTATTCCACAAAAGACATCATAGTTGTCTCTTTCTTAAAATCCATTCTTTTTCCAATCCACAGGGGATGCTCTGAAGACATCATTGTTTACGTTTGAGACCTTGCCGACTACTCTCTTTCCCCTTTATTTAATGTTGAAACTAGATTGGTTTTAATTGGGTTTGTAAAATAAATTTTTTGATTATCGGTTTAACTGAAGTAACCGAACTTTTATTGTATACTCTAATTTTATGGTATTATAATACTTTAGATAATTTATTTAGTGATAAAATACAATGTTTACCTTTCAAAAATAGGTCAAATTTTATTATAAACATAAAAATACTAAATAAAATTATACAAACAAAAATTTATATTTTCATTTGAGCAAATCAATCATTTGAATAATAACATATCTTTCCAGTTCGGTTAAATCGGTTACCGATCGAATATCGAAGTAATCGAAATTAATTCGGTTCGGTTTGGTTTGGTTTTGAATTTTTCCGGTTCCAGTTCGGTTTGACATTTTTTACCTCAAAACTGACCGAACGCTCACCCTTAGTTGGAGCGAATAACAAAATGAAGAGCATGGATGGACTATGCTGTGGGAATTCCTAATCTGTTGCGTGCATTTTTTTATGTTTTTTCCTCCTCGCTTTACCTGCTTGACCAACTAGTATATAATCGTCAAATTCTATCAAATTCTGCATATTTTTTATTGTTGCAGTTTGAATTAACCGTTGGCATATAGAAGGAAAATTATATTGTAGTTAAATTTGAGTTGTTTCTTCAATGAATTCAATTTTAAACATTATGATCATATGACAACGATTTTGAAATGATTTGCATTTAGAACTTTTAAATTAGAGTGTAAAATTCATTAACTATTTGGACTCAATTTGGTAATCAATTGTTAATAATTTAATCAACTATTTGTTCGGTTCATTCTAAATTAATTTATTTAGATTGATGTGAAATATTTGTCGAAAAAGCATGATATTTATCAATCACGTGTTTAATACAGTTTGTTAAACTTTAAAATATCATAAATATCATTATCCACTCTCTATTTTCTAGGAGTATCTTTATGTTGTTCTTTTTTCCATAAAAGCAAAAACGTTTTATGTCCAAAATCCAACAACAAAGTACCTTATAGGATATGTCGACCAAGATAATTTTTTCCTCAAACGCCTGTTTATCCCAACAAATCCTTACCCACACGGCCTATCTACGCCATAATCATTGTTCAGCATTACCTCAAGAAGAATCATGGACCCCGAGCTCCACGGGCAGCATCTTCAGATTCCCCTAAAAGCATCTCCTCACCCTATTCATTGCTTTCTTAGTCAACTGTGGAAGGCCAACTTCCAAATCTTTCTGGGTCCTGTCCATACCTATCCCTATCTATTAGGATTTCTCACCAACCAACTCCTACGATCATTTCTTTTTTTTGGTAAATAAGAAGATTTCTAACAAAAGCTCATGAACGCTTTTGCAAAAAGTGGCAGCAACCTGATATTATTCCTCTCGCAAAAACATCACTTTGACAATTGCAATATTCATCGGACAAAAAGTCAACTGTGTCGCAACCGCTCTTTGTACATTACTGAAACCTAGCTGTTATTGTACAACAAACTCTCTGTTCCATACTACTCCTTTTACTTGATCATACCGCAATATAACTCTCCTACTAGCATTCTACTAGACTATTTCCTCCATGCGTAATCCGAGCTAACCACATTTGGACTATGAATTGCAATCAATGACTTTAATGAAACTTTAGCATCCAAGACATAAATCTTAGCCCTTATGGCCTAAATTTCTACTATTATAAATACATGATCATGTGCTATAACAAACCTCCTTTCGCTAGCCCTTTGATCCTACGTCCCAATCAACTCTCAGACCGCGAGCTAGTAAATGACTGATCGTTAGGGTAAAATAAGGTATAACAGTACAGAGCTATCTATTTTCAACTATGCTTTCAGAACTCACAACGGAAGGAAAAAAATATAGTAAAACATAACATAAATTTCATATGTTATTACATTTGTCCACCATACTTTAGACTTCGTAGTTCAACTAAACATAACTGCTAAATAAATAAGTAACTCATAGATGAACGGCTTTATCGATCACCAATAGCCTCCACTGCCTCCACCTCACGTACAGCTCCCACTAACCCTGTCAATCTATTATATATAAAAATATAGAGGGGTCAAACATAAAGCTAGGGAGTGAGCATATATATCTAAATAGATGATACTAAGATGCTTATAAAACATCCTTCTAATCTTATGATGACCTGCATTTCGGGAGGTTTAAGTCGACAAATAAACCACACATGTCCAACTCAAAACAATCTGGAACACAGATAATCAATGAGGTTAATTAAGAAAAAATATGAAAAGAAGAAAACAAACATAGAATCTCTCAGCGGAATGACAAAATATAATAATCAAATAAATAGTTCATAAAGTTGTTTACACTATATATTTGATTATACTTTTACAATATTAATCAGAGTTATACATACAACAGAGACAAAATAAAACAATGCAGTAGAACATCATGATGCAAGGGAATAATACTAGTAATATAATATACCAAATCTTCATTTTCGTCCTCCAGAATAATATGATCTTCAATGCATTGAAAAGTCAGGGTTGACTCGAGCATAAAGAAAAACACTACACTCAAGTTAGAACTAAAATATCCTTATGTGAGTCAAATTAATATCACATATAATAGGAGTGTAATAATGTCAGAGATGTTTATGGGATTTTACATTTTCTATCCAGTGTATAACGTACGTGCCATAATTCAAGAGATGTTACAGGATTTTCCAACTCTTAAGGATCTGTCAAAATATCTATATATAGTAGAATACGTATCAATAAACTAAATATTTTTCCTCGCGTTAAGGTTATACATAATTCCCCTTAACGCTTTTCTAAGCATTAGCATACAATTTGCATATAACACCCCAGTAACACGTCGAGGGATAGGGATGCGCCATGATACGTCAACACTAAACCAAACTTGTAGTGGTCTCGTATAAGGATAAAAGTATGACAAGGCACGTGAGGAATTGCCCATGGTAGGATACTACCAGTTCGGGTCGCAAGGCTGGTGGTAACGCATCGTAGCCACGACCGCCCACCCCGTCCATCCATCCCATATCGAGTCAAAGGGAAGTCATCCCAAATCAAGGTGCACCAATCGAAACCAACATCAAAGATAATAGTATGGACCGAGTCCAAAAAGAAAATCGAAGAACAGATGTCCACTAGAGGTAGCTACTTTCATTGGTCATGTCAAGGCGTCTTGTTTTCGTCATTTCAAACTGATATAAGTGTCAAGGCTATCCATCATCGTTCTCTTTCTTCAAATCCTATAACGTACACCAAATCCAACAAATTTATTCCGGAGTCTCCTCCACATACATAGTTGTTAAAGTGGTTCCAACATTGACAGAGAGTTTGCCAATAATCGGCCCCGGTCTCTGTAACAACTAAACATCATTTTATACACCGGTTGGTTCTTTTACATTTCGAAAAAAATTCGTACTTGATATCAAAATATAATATTCACTTCAAAATCATATTCGCTTCAATATATTTAATTTACTCCAAAATATCATATTTGCTCCAATATGTCATTTCACTTCAAAATACCATTTCATTTAAATTTCAACTTAGGTTATAACTTCATTTTAACCACATCCACATTTTAAATCAATGATTTAAACATAAACAATTCCGACCTTAAACAACTTGAATTTTGAAAATAGTTTGAATAATTTAAAATAGTTAAAATAATTTAGATATTAAAATAGTTTGATATAAAATAGTTTGAATAGTTAAAATAGTTTAGATATTAAAATAGGTTATATATTAAATAATTTGAAATTTTAAAAAAGATGAATTTTAAAATAGTTTATAGCAAAATAGTTTATAGTGAAAATAGTTTCAAATTTAAATTGTTTCTTTCCATTTCCAATAAATTTGGACTCGGGTCCAAATTTCAATCAAACTAATTCAATTAAAATATTCCAATTCAAATCATCTTCGATATCAAATTAATTTAAATCGACTCAATTTCGATTTCAATTTAAATCAACTTCAATTTCGATTTCAATTATAATTAATTCAATTTCGAAACATTCATTTTTAACTTTAAATTCGATTCAACGATTCGGTACAATGATTTAAATTTCAATTCAATTCTTATTTTAAACCATTTCAATTTATATAAATTTCTAGTCCAATTTTAATTTGCCCATTTAAATCACTTAAAACAAATTAAACTTCAATGTTCAACTTAAGGTTCAAATCTTCAAAATAATCCAATTTCGAGCCCAAATTAGATATATCCATTTATATAACTTTTACCTAAATAAATTCAAAGTTCAAGTAAAAGTTAAAATCTTTAAAACAATTCAATTTCCATAATTCAAGTCATATGTCGATTATAAATTCACATTTCAAATTTAATTCTTTAAAACAATTTCTTTTAGCCAATTTTGATTTTAACATTTTAAAACTCGAATTTGAAATTAATTCAATTCTCATAAATTTAAATTTTGCTTTCCCAGTCGACCGTGGAAGGCCAACTCCCAAATCTTTCTGGGTCTTGTCCATACCTATCCCTATCTATGAGGATTCCTCATCGACCAACTCCTATGATCACTTCTTTTTTGGTAAGTAAGAAGACTTCTAACAAAAGCTCATGATCGCTTCTGCGAAAAGAGGCAGCAACCCAATATTATTTCTTTGGCAAAAGCATCACTTTGATAACTGCAATATTCATCGAACAAAAAGCCCACTGTGGCACAAGCACTCTTTGTACATACTGCCACCTAGCTAAAGTGTTATTGTACAACAAACTCTCTATGCCATACTACTTTTGTAACAATTTGCCTTTCTTACACCTAAAATGACACTTAATGCATTCCTGGTATTCATGTGCCGATCATTTAAGTGTCCGAATGACAGGTCATTTGGGGTTAAAGAAAGAATAGATAGAACATAATCTCATACTCATGAATAGAAATTTATAATATACACATAATCTTTACAAAAGAAAAACTTGTTATATATATACATGACACAGCCAGAGTACTATCTATCATCGGTCTGGATGATCATAATAACTTTTGCTAACAAATGCTGATAAATATAGAACATTAGGATACAGGGAAGCAAAATGTACGTGAATACGACTTGGAGGCATCCACCTCGTCTCCTAAAGCTCCAAAGCATCTAGCTAAATCTAGAAAAAATGCTTTGGCTGGCCCGAACATTATAAAAAAATAACATCTGGATCAGTCTAGTAAACCAGCGTGAGTAAACTCAAATCAATACATCTAGATTTCTTATTCTTGGAAAACCTTGTGTCAAAAAGAAGAGTAATCGTAAGACCACGCCGCACGTAAACACAGAGGATTTTTATCTTACGATAACCAAAACCTTTTTTACTATGAATCAGTGATATTATAATAATGTGTAGGGTTTAAAGTATTCAATAATCAAGTAGTTGTGATGCGTGTACATCATAACAATAATTGGTATACAGCGAAAACCGAAGACGCTTATTGGAGAATGGATTCCAACAATGCCAAGGTAAGGGACTACCTTTCGTACAACTGCCTCCAGATAAATGTACCGAGAGATTGAAAACCTTTTGACCTCGTTATGACAAGAACGGCATACCCCTTACTAGATAGTACTGAATATGTCATCACCCCGGTTGCTTCAAACCTTTATAGAGAGCTCTCATGCACAACCAAATCCATAATATAATGATCTAGAAAGGTGATGGCATACCCTAATGGGAGCGACCCACATAGCCTTGCGGCATACCCTGTTTTAAACATTCTCGGGGTGTGAGGCTTGAGAGGCTATGCTCTTACGATTTCCTCATAGCATTTCCCTCTTGGAATGCTAATACTGCCCTTCATGTAGAAATGCAATACTAGCATTTATCCATACAGGTTTATTCTTGGTCTGAACGAAACCGAAGGCACTACCTCTACTACATGTATTTGAAATCACCCTTAGGATTAGTAGCAAGTATCCATTGCACTTCAAAGCACTCCATCTTTGAACATCTTCAAGAAGTCTTCCATTCGAATGCTCATGTTGGTTCGAAGTGGTTTTCGAATAACATATCTGATCTCGGTCTCTCTGAACCAACAGCCGATAATTTTCGATTGATTCAATTCTAGTTCTTTTAGTTTTAAGCCGACTACATTAGATTGCCAAAGGGATCTCTAACATATCCCTTAAAGCTAGAGACATTTCACTAGAATTAGTTCTCCCCAGGGATCTCAAATTTTATGAACACATGAACCTCTTATTTACTTCCTAAGTCAAAACTGTTCATTGTTTTTATTTAATTCAGTGTAACTTTCCAAGTTATGTTCATTGTTTATGTTCAAAAACCCTGTAGTAATAGAAAATCAATATTGATATTGGTTAAGGGTTGGTGGCTATTAACCTCAAAACTAGTATTTTAAAAATACTATAAATTGCCATTTAAATTGGGATTGGCTTTTAAGACAAGAAATGATTTTAAAACCAAAATTGGGTTTCGAAAATATTTTGTTTAAATGATTTAACTTCCATTTTACTCCAACCTTTTTATCCGTCTTTTAAAATAATTTTTATATTTTAATATTGTTTTAAAGTTATTTATTTTTATATTTAATATTGTTTTAAAGTTATTTATTTTTATATTTGATATTGTTTTAAAGTTATTTATTTATATTTGATTTTGTTTTAAAGTTATTTATTTATATTTGATATTGTTTTAAAGTTATTTATTTATATTTAATGTTGTCCTAAGCTATTTACTTGTATTTAGCATTGTTTTAAAGTTATTTATTTATATTTAATATTGTTTTAAAGTAATTTTTATATTTAATGCAGTCTTAAGTTATTTATTTGTATCTAGTATTGTTTTAAAGTTATTTATTTATAATTAATATTGTTTTAAAGATTATTTATTTATACTTAATGTTGTTTTAAGGTTATTTATCAATATTTTAATATTTTGAAAAGTTAATTATTCAAATAATTAATATGGCTTAGAATTTGATAATAATAATTTACTTGTAATGTTTTGGAACATAAATTATTATTATTTATAATAATGGTAAAGATTAATAATTATTGTTTATTTTACAATGTTTAAAAATATTAAATATTATTTTTAAGATGTTTTAAGGTTAATAATTAATTATTTATTTATAATGTTCATTATTTATAACTATTACTATATAATAGTGTTAGCACCAAAATTGGTCACTAACACCCGAGAATAGACTTGAGTAGCGATATAAATGAAGAAACTAAATGGAAAATGAGGGATAACACTATATATTGCAGGACAGAACATCAAAAAGTAAAAACAACAGGATTTATAGTGGTTCGGCGCCGATTGCCTACGTCCACTCTGAATGTTCTCTTTATCGCTATATCAATCACTCAATTACAAATACAATTCACAAGGAAAAACTTGAATACAAGTTGGAGCAAAGGGAAATGAGTACAAAAAATGGCAGAGTCTTCCTCCAGTTCTCGAAAAAGATCCCCAAAAGTGGCCCCCGCCCCTCTATTTATAGATGGAGGTAGCCTGACATCTCGGAGCTTGGACTTCCTTATAGTCACTTGGGCCCATCACCAGGAAAACTCAGTCCAACCCTGTTATGCCAACAATCCCGTCCCGAGAATGCCGACTTGAGAATGCCGATACCACAATGTCGATCGCATTATGTCGACCGCTCCAAGTATGCCGACCTGAAACCCTTGGCTCTTTATACCGAACCGAGGTCCTTCACGTCTTATGCCGACTCGAGAGCAAGCATATGGAGTGCCGACCCGGGCTCCATCCTATGCAATTCTTTTGCCGACCGCTCTATGCTATGCGGACCCAAAGTCCTGACTGCCGACTTCAAATAATATGCCGACCCGATTACCAAAACATATTATGCCGACCCGACCTGATCTCCACAATAGGCAATGCCGACCCGAGCTCCTCCTCATACAATGCCGAACCGAAAGCCTTCACACTCTATGTCGACCTTAAAGTCGCCAACGTTCTATGCCGACCCGATTGTTGTTGTGTGACTACGCGAAGTACTTCCAGTGCCGACCTAGAGTAGACTTGTAGCCGATCCGAAGTAACACTGATTCGAGAGTCGTATGCCGATCTCGGAGATTTATGCCGATCCCAGAAGTAACCACTATAGCCGACCCGAAGCAGGAGCTATGCTGACCTGAAGTAAACCCTGGGATGACCTGAAGTGGACCCCGGGATGACCTAAAATAGACTCTAAACAACT
Organism: Allium fistulosum; assembly: GCA_030737815.1. Lineage (NCBI taxonomy): Eukaryota > Viridiplantae > Streptophyta > Magnoliopsida > Asparagales > Amaryllidaceae > Allium > Allium fistulosum. The sequence goes on from CM060904.1 coordinate 701,245,768, forward strand.
CATCTCTTTCCAAAATCTATATCCCACGTCGTTCAGTCATCGACCATGCTGAACTCGGCTTCATATTCATATTTATTATCCGCAGCCGATTATCCATCCATTCATTCGAGTCTAACCCATAATACTCCAGCCTCGACAACCGTGTAGTCGACTGGGTTGAATCCGGATGTATGCTGCCTTGCCAAAAGACGGGCTAACACCACAGCTGCTAAGAAGTCAACTCCTGGCCATCTTGATCTCGTTTCTTGACCATTCTTCTATTAATAATTAACTTTCATCTTTGTAACTACCGTTGTGTAGCCGGGCCAAGGCACCGGGTAACATTTGCCCCCCAAAGTGCGTCTTGTGAATAACATGACGCGCTTTGAATTATTGAAAAATCTATGTTTCCAGGGGCGAGCTCGTTTAAGTTATTGGCTGATCGTTGTTCTTCACCAACCTCTGACAAAATCCTGTCCCATTTGAATGTGAAAGTCTAGTCGTATGAAGCCCTCGGGCTTTCCCGGTTTAACCTTTCGAAGGTTGAATTCACAAGAACTTTTTCGATCTCACGATCATCCTACTATTTTATTTTATCACTTAGCATTTTATATTTTATTTTAATTTTTTTAAAAGAGGGGTCGGCATAGGAATGCCAATCCCTCTATGTATTCTCATAGGTTGGGGTCGGCATACACAATGGCCGACCCCCTCAACTATGATGACCGGGTATCATGGAAGAGACCGGTTCTGTAACAACCCTGGTTTTGGTAATTACTGGTAAATATTAGTTATAATTTAATATTTACATGTAATCACCAAAACCAGGGTTCTTACAGGTTCAACTTCCTATCTTCCTTCCATATAAAAACCCAAACTCATGTCTCCTCCCTCTCTACTTTCACTTCTCTAAACTTGCATCTACTCCGAGTTACCTTCAACCGAACTCCTCGACCATCACGCAAACCCCTCTACTCTTGAACCCAAGCCCTTCAACTTTCAACCCTAAATTAAACACAAACTTGAGCTACTCCCATCATCATTGCCACCTTCCAACCAGAGAACCCCAACACCAGCCATCTAACCCGAATGCTCATAGGTATAAACCCCCATTTTGTTTACGTATTGCAAGGATTTTTGCGTAGTTTAGATGCATAGGTAAATGGGTTCTAGCGAGAGGTAGATTATAGGCTAAGAGGAAGAAGGACTAGGAGTATAAAAGGGGATTCAAAGGAGAAGAAGATGGGTTTGGCGATGACGAAGTAGGAGATGAGGTTGGTACTTCATTTTTGGGTATATGGCTCGACATATTGTATGGAGAGAGAAGGGGTCAGTAGAGAGATTGGAGGAAGGGATCGACTTACGAGTTGGAAGAAGGGATTGGTATAGAGGGAGAAATAGAAGGGGTCGGTATTGTTCCAGGGGAGTTGGGATCGGCATAGTTATGTTTTTTAGGAAAGGGATCGGTATTTTCCTAGGGGAGTTGGATCAGTATTGTATGTAGAGAGGAGGAGTCAGCTATGGGATAAGGCGCAGGGGTCGACATAGACAGTTGGTATCGGTATTGACAACTAAAACTATCCTAATTAGAGTTATCTAAAATTATGACTACATATTTCCTCGCCCAAGCATAAATTGACGAGACTTAGCATATACGAATCAATGGACTCGACTCGAACTGATAAATTCTCAATTCACTCACCATGACTTAAGTATAAAACTAGCCCGACAAACTCAGGCAATAGACTTCATAATTCAGAATGTCAATATCCGATCCCAAAGCTCTCGCCGCCGACCTCCTTTCACGTCGTCAGAGATGGTCAGCGATGACGGTCTCTTTGGACGAAACCGCTGATCTTGAAAGTTTTACTCTAATTTTGTCTTGTCTTTATCTATTCATATTTATTCTAACTCTATCGCACTAGTTCACACACAGCATGGGGGGATGTATTATTATTTCTAATCATTGTTTGTCTACTGAGTATAGCTAGCACAGATATCAAGTTATACAAAGCGTCCTCCCATGATGTCTTCTAAATCAGATAGGAAATCGAGTTCCACCACTCTGTTCGATAAGCCTGAATCTAGTCAGCAAAGAGATGTATTTGAGGCACCTAGTCTGTAGTTAGACCTTTTTTCCGATATCCCAACTCTTCCCGTAGAGATCATAGACCCAGCTCCTGATGCCGTGGACGATGCCATTGTCCTGAATAATCCGGCCGATTCACAGGCTTCAAAGATCGGTGAAACGGCTCTTTGTCGATTATGCTCTTATTAAAGGGATTCCTTTCGAAGATGTCCTGGTTCCGTTGAGGCAAGATAGGCCACATTTGCCCCCAACCGGGTACACTGCATGTAATAAGCATATGTACCGGGCCGGGTGCGTGCCACCTTTCAACTCCTTCATTCGCAAAGTGCTGAAGTATATGGGAATCGCCCCTACTCAATTGCACCCCAACAGCTACGCATTTATCCACAGCACTTTCTTGCTTTTCATAAGCGTCCTATTCCATCCACCAACTCCCGAGGACATCTGATATATTTATAATTTCAAGAGACGAGCCGATAGTCCCTCGTACGTATTTCTTGAGCCACTGCCCAGATGTCAAGTCCTGCAGGGTGCATGGAATAAGCTCCCCATGTTCAAGCAAGAGTGGTTCTACATGCGATGTCCTCCTCATTTCATGAGAAGGTGGTTGGAAGGACGTAAGTATTATTCCCATCTTCGCCCTTAATTCAAGGACTTAAATCACATACTCTCTAAAAACACGAACTCTTTCAACTCTTCCAAGTGCTCGCTCTCGGCCCGAAGGCGTTAGATATTCCAGGGCAGTTGAGGCTATCCATGCTACTTCGGTAGAGGATAGAGAGATCAATTTGTTAGTCATGGATGAGCTGCTCTCGCTATTTGGGCTACTAGAAGACGGTTGCAGAATCGGCCATCCAAGAAGTAGAGCAATCTCAAGGGTGATCGCCGATAGGAGGAGAGAACAAGTTGGCCACACAGTGCCCCTTGTTAAAGGAATCCAAAAAGACACCAAGGAAGGGGAGATCAAGAAAACAGAAGCCCCATTGCCTAACAATGAAAGTACAAGTCCTGGACAGGCGCCAGCAGCCAATGCTCCTCACACAAGCCAGCCGCAACCTTCTCCGAAAAAGAGAAAGAGTTTGGCGTATAAAATTAAAAAGAGGAAAACCGGGACACCAAAATTTGTTATAACTCCTATTGGAAGGGGTTCATCTTCCCAACAAATGGAAAGCTCGCTGAAGGAACTCTCTGACATCTCTATTCCGGACGACCTGTTAAATTACGACTTCACTAACCTTGGTGTCGAAGGGCTTAACTCTGCCACAAGAAGCAGTGAAGGAAAGCAACCTCCAAATCAAGAAGAACAAACTCCTATGAGTAAAGCAAACATCACCGGTCCATTGGGGGAATGCACTAGGACACACACAAGCACTTACACTCAACCATTCACTTGCACTCAACTTTTTAAATGATATTTACTAACATGTTCTCGTTTACCCCTATATACAAGTGCAATGACTCGTTCACACGGCTTCGATCGCCTCCGCGGCTCTTCTATCTTCCACCGTTCAGGCCTGGATTCCGAGTTTGAAAGACGTCGAGAGAGAGATGAAGGCTGGGAGAGAGATTATCGTTCTCGAGAATCATCCTCATCTTCCAAAATGAAACCCCAAGGACATACTTCACATCAAAGCGACCCTACAAATCCTTCTGTGCATGGTGGAGACAAGCGCACACACCGAGGCTCTTAATCTGATGCACTCCGCAACCAGCATTCCGGCTCCTCTAACACTAGGCAGTCTCGTGAGAACCATAAGTAAATATTGATTTCATCAGAACAAATTCCTCAAGTTCCTGCCCATGAATCAACTGTGGCGGAGAAATTAGCCGAGCTCAAAGCCACCATTCAAAAGATTTGCTTTGATGAGCTAAAGTTCCTCCTGGCTATACATCCCATCCTTGGGACTGCCAAAGTAGATTCGCTTACATGCATGAATGACGTATATGTACAACACGAGGCATTCGTACACTTGGTTGAAAAAATCTCGGAGGTTTCTATTGAACGTCAACATGAGATCGACCGCCTTAAGTTAGAGGTCGTCCATGACAAGGACATCATAAAATATCAGGATAGCGAATTGCTCTCATTCAAAACCCAGCTTAAGGATGCAAAGAAGAATGCCAAAAAGACGGTCGAGGCAGTTAGTCGCTTAGATGCTACCCACAAAAAGGAATTAAATGATGCACTCCAACGCAGTGGCACTTTGGCTCTGGAAAAGGACTCCCTGCAAAAGGAGAAAGACATTCTAGCCCGCCGTATGGAGGAGTTAGAGAAACTGCTATCTAAGGAAAGGGAGGAGAAAATAGAGGCGCAAGAGGAGTCGTAGAAATATTACGAGGAGATCACCGAGACAAGAAACTTGAAGGCGAAGCTCGACGAGAAACTCTCCCATATTGAAGTACCAAAAGAAGCCACTCACAAAGAGGGCAAGAAAGCAGTACTCATGGAAGCCGACTCCTGAATTGAGGCAGCGACCGAATCTGGTAGGGAGGAAATCAAGTGCTTGGTCGACCCACTCGTCGCTGAATATAATGCAAGGGTTCTCCTCCACCGCGATTTAACCTTCTTGGGTGATGGCTATCTCGAGTCGCTTGCCAAAGCTTGGGACACTCTCATCAAGATCAAGAAAGCGGAGCTGGGCGTGGCGGAGCTTTATGAAGAGGCACTCGCACAAGAAGTGCTAAGAGGAAACAAGCCATCCGACTTGGCTGCTGCAAAGCTCCAGTTTGGTAGGGCTCCCACACCACTTAAGGTAAAAGGACATATCGTTGGGCCATCCGGTACTGAGCCCTATGGTCCTTCTCCCGTTTAATCGGCCAGGACTTCATCTTCCTAACCTCTCGAGCAACACACGGTTATGATTCGGAGAAACCTGGACTTGGCATTCATTCGTTATCTCCAATCATTGAAGGGAGCACTCCTATGACCATCGAAAGTCAACCAGACGCTGGTACTATCCTGAGCTCTTCATAATTGAAAATGTTGTCGTTCTTGGTGAACGATTAATCGTAATCTAAAATTTTCTTTTCACTAAACCTTATAGGTCATGCGGGTCCCGTGTCAACTCCAAGGAGCAACGTTGCCACAGAGCAGAAGGTAAAAGATGTTGAGGCTCCAGCCATCACAGATATCCCTATGCCTGATGCTCAAGTGATTGGGGCGCTCGACAAGGAAAAACCTGAAGATGTGTTCCACATAGAGGAGCATGATGATGTTATAATTACCGGCGCTTCTGAACACACTGCCAAGTTCAGCATGAAGGAGCGAATTGAATAGGAGGAGAAATCAAAACTCAAAGTTAAGGGTGAGCCCGATGTGGTAGAGGTCGATGATCCCCTTAATAGGCCACTGCAATTCATCCCTCTTGGCAGGTCTATTACCATGGTAGTTCCCCCTTCTTCCTCAAGTACCTCTTCCCAAGGCAGCAAGGGGTCCCGAAAGAAACGTTTGAGCGAAACGCCCCCTCAAAAGCCGATGAAAGAGAAAAAGGCGAGGAAATAGCTTGGATCTCGTAATATTTTGCTTATCCCAATAAGTTAGACTCGTGTGGTTCCTTTTTTTTGCCTCTGAACCTTCGGAGGGGTTGTAAGGAATTTTTGGAGTTGTGAATAAAATTTTGTTCCTTAGTCAATCATCGAATGTGTTATTATTTCAGTAGTAGAGTAACTTTTTCGCTCCAAATGTTTGTGTTGATTTTTCCAGGTTTTGTTAATAATTTACTATCTTTATTTCAGAGCTCCTATGCAAACTTCATTGGAAGTCGCCATCAACTCCAAGCCGTAATCGTAACCAACAATCGAATTCCACAGCTAACGGTTTGAGCATCTTCCGTCGATCTTAGGTTGGAGTCCGCGGGGTAGCAAACGGTCGAAAGTTCTCTTGTCTATCCGCTGTTTGGACACCTGGCATTTTTAAGTCCGCCTCGTGGACCTAGAGACATAGTCACACCATTTATAATTCAGTCCGCAATCGGGGACTTAGAGATTTTTTTCAAATTGTTTATACTCTAGTCCATGCTCCGGGGACTTAGAGTACTCTATTCGCACTCTGGGGATTTAGAGATTTCTTCAAATCATTTATAATCTAGTCCACGCTCCGGGGACTCAGAGTACTCTATCCGCACTCCGAGGATTTAGAGATTTCTTCAAGTCGTTTATACTCTAGTCTACGCTCCGGGAACTCAGAGTACTCTAATCCGCACTCTGGGGACTTAGAGATTTTTCCAAATCATTTATACTTTAGTCCATGCTCCAAGGACTCAGAGTACTCTAATCCGCACTCTGGGGACCTAGAGAATTTTCCAAATCATTTATACTCTAGTCCGTGCTCCAACAACTCAGAGTGCTCTAATCCACACTCCAGGGGCTTAGAGATTTTTTTAAATCGTTTATACTCTAGTCCACGCTTCGTGGACTCAGAGTACTCTAATCCGCACTCCGGGAACTTAGAGATTATTTTCAAATCGTTTATACTCTAGTCCACGCTCCAAGGACTCAGAGTACTCTAATCCGCACTTCGGGGACTTAGAGATTTTTTCAAATCGTTTATACTCTAGTCCGCGCTCCAACGGATCATACTCTAATCCTTACTCCAAGGACTTAGAGATTTTTTCAAATCGTTTATTTATAACAAGGGTCGACCTGACTAGTCGATTTTTATTTTTATGTGTGTGTTCGTACACCACAGATGTTAGTATTAATTAATTTTATAATATAATCATCGGAACATAAAACAACAATAGTCCACAGAAAGGCAGCTTTAAGCTTTTATTCATCCAAAAATATAGCAGTAGAATAATCTGTCTTATTACATATCTAAAACAAGATTAACACAAAGTAACTATTGAAAAAAAAACTACTATCGGAATGCAAAAGAAACTGTCTAGGTAAAATAGCGACGCAAATGTTCGTTGTTCCATGCTCTAGGGAGTGTTACACTATCAACGGTAGCTAGCTTGAAATTCCTTCTCCAAGCCTCCATTCAACGAGGTACAGACCTTCCCACATAGGGTTCATGTGAGATGGGATTAGAAAGACTCGCTTCAAGATAAGGTCGCCAAAATAAAATGTTCTTGGTTGGGATTTCATATTATAATATTGGGCGACTCGAGTCGATGCGCGACCGCTCTCTAATCGGCCTCCTCATGCTTCTCGGCAATAAAGTCCAATGACTCCAATATGACATCTTGATTTGCTCTGGGATCGTAGTAAGTTACCCGATGGGAAGGAACTTCGAGTTCCACGGATATAACAGCTTCGGCTCTGTAGGTCAGGGCGAATGGGGTATGACCTGTCGCTAACTTATGAGTGGTCTTGTATGCCCAAAGTGCCGTAGGAAGTTCATCCACCCACTTGCGTCTAGCCTTTTCCAAGCATTTTTTCAAGATGGAATTTATTATCTTGTTTACATCTTCAACCTATCCATTCGCCCAAGGATGAGCGACTGACGCAAACCTCTTCTCAATACAATACTTCCGACAAAATTCCTTGAACTCGGCACTGTCAAATTGGATCCCGTTATCCATTACAATGCTTCACGGGAGACCGAAATGGAATATAATGTTTTGCACAACAAAATTAATGACATTTTTGATTGTGATTATAGCTAACGGCTCTGCTTCGGTCCACTTGGTGAAGTAGTCGATCGCGATGATTGCATATCTTACACCACCTTTGGAAATTGATAATGAATCGACAATATCAATTCCCTATATCGCGAACGACCATGGACTGACCATTTGCGTGATTTCTGTTGGCGGCGCTCTTGGGACTTTCACATATATCTGGCATTTTTCACATCGTCTCACGTAATCTGCGGCATCCCAATTCACGGTCGGCCAGAAGTATCCATAATGGAGTATCTTTTTAGCCAGCATCTGCCCCCCGTGTGATCGCCACATTCTCCTCCATGGACCTCTTCCAAAACCCGTTTTACCTCGTCATGAGCGATGCACCTAAGTAAAGGAATAGAGAATCCCATTCGATACATAAATCCATCTTGCATAACATACCGTGAGACCTTACGAAGGATTTGTCGCTTTTCATTATTTTTCTCAGGCAAGGTTCCACGCAACAAGTATTCTTTAAACGGGGACATCCGTGATTCCTTTTCAAGTTCCGTTTCCAGTAGATGATCAACTTCCATCGCATTTATACTCGGGGTATGTAGGGTTTCGACCGAAACTAAGCCCATCTATTGTGCATCGCCAATGCTTGTGAACTTGGCCAGTGAGTAGGCTTCCCCGTTCTTCTCGCGCGGGATGTGCGAAATGTTCATAGTATTTTAGGTTCGCCAACAACTCCTGAACTTGGATAAGGTATGGGGCAAGCTATTGTCCCTTCGCCTGGTAGTCCCCTCTAACTTGGTACACCACCAGCTGTGAGTCACAAAAGATTTCAATTGATTTCACCTCGAGCTCTTTAGCAAGCTTGAGTCCGGCGATCAACGCCTCATATTCAGCTTCATTGTTCGTAGCTGGGAAGTCATGTTTCAAAGCATAGCAGATCGATCGGTTCTCGGGGGTTACAAGAACGACACCAGCTCCGGAACGATGATCATTGGATGCCCCATCAGTATATAGTTTCCATCGTGTAGTGGGAACCTCACTACTTCCACTTGGCTCATCCTAAACGGTAAACTCCGCTATGAAATTCGCCAGTGCTTGTCCCTTGGTAGCTCTTCGAGGGAGATAAGCGATGTCGAACTGGCTGAGCTCGATGTTCCATTTCAGCAGCCTTCTATATGTCTCGGGCCGCTGCAGGACTTGTCACAAAGGTTGGTCGGTGTAGATGTTGATCGAATGCGCCTGGAAGTACGGGCGAAGCTTGCGTGATGCTACCACCAAGCAGTACGCCAACTTCTCTGTCTTTGGGTAATTTCTTTCCGCCCCCATTAATCGCTTACTGACATAATACACGGTCTCTGGATTCGGTCCTCCTTACGAATCAAAGCGGCACTTATGGCGTGAGGCGATACAGCTAGATAAATATACAGCTCCTCATGGTCTACGGGCTTCGACATAACATGGGATCTCTCCAGATGATTCACCAAAGCTCGAAATGCGTTTTCACAGTCTTCCGTCCATTTGAAATTCCTCTTCCCTTTCTTTATCAAATTGAAGAAAGGAATGCACTTATCAGTTGCCCTGGAGATAAATCGACTTAAAGCAGCGATCTTCCCATTCAGGCTCTGTACTTGCTTAATAGTTCTTTGGGCTTGTATATCCTGAATGGCCTGAATCTTTTTTGAATTCACTTCAATTCCTCATGCGTTGACAATGAAGCCCAGAAACTTTCTTGATGCAACACCAAAGGAGCATTTTAATGGGTTGATTTTCATGCTATAAAATCTGAGGATGTCAAACATTTCCGCTAAGTCTCGAATGTGGTCGTTAGATTGCCGTGACTTCAAGAGCATATCATCCACATAAAATTTCCATCGTCTTGCCGATTTGATCTTTAAACATTCGGTTAACCAGACGCTGGTAGGTTGCTCCCACATTCTTCAACCCGAACGACATCACTACATAACAGTATAACCTAACATCTATGGTAAAACTGGTGTGCTCCTGATTCAGGATGTGCATTGGTATTTGATTTTAGCCCGAGTATGCATCCATAAATGGTAGCAATTAATGTCCCGCGGTCGAGTCAACCAGCTAATCGATTCTAGGCAAGGGAAAACTATCCTTGGGGCATGTCTCTTTCAGGCCCGCATAATCAACACACGTTCTCCATTTCCCATTCGCCTTCCTTACTAGCATAGGGTTAGATATCCATTCAGGGTAGAGGGCGTCGTGAATAAACTCATTGGCTTTGAGTTTATCCACCTCCTCCTTGAGAGCAACAGATCTCTCTGGGTCCATTCCTCATCTTTTTTGTTTTACAGGGACATACTTTGGGTCGATATTCAACGCGTAGCTCGCGATGACAGGTGAGATCCCACACATGTCAGAATGGGTCCAAGCGAATACATCAAGATTTGCTCGGAGAAAATTAGTTAGTTCCCTCACCATCGAAGGGCTGAGTTGTGACCCAATTTTTAATACTCGTGACGGGTCGTCATGGCTGACTGTGATATCGATGTCAGTTCAACCGGCGCTGCCTTGGCCTCTTTGGGCTCCTCCTCATCGTCACTCGGATCTATGTCCCTGTAGAACCGCCTATGGTGCCCAAGCCAAGGCTTAGGCGCTATTTGTTAATCCTCAGCAACTTGGATGCTGACAGACTTATCCACACCCTTTCCTCTCTCTTTCCGTTGGGCTTCTCTCAGCTTAGCTATATAACAAGCATGGCCAGTCACCTGATCGCCATGCACTACACCGACTCCATTGTTTGTGGGAAATTACAAGTCAAGTACCACGGGACAAGAGTTGCCCTAAACTCAGCCAAGGTTAGATGGCCTAGAAGAACATTGTATGGTGAATCAACATCCAAAATAATGAACGGTAGGATCCGCACCCTCCTACGTTCACCTAGACCCAATTCAATTGGTAACTCAACAGAACCCACTTGTTCAGTAGTTGCACCATTAAAACCATGTATACGGGCTTTGGATGGTTTCAAATCCTTAGCCTCCATTCTCATTTGGTCATAAGCCTTCTTAAAATTGATGTTCATAGAAATCCCACAATCAATCAGTATTCTTCTCACTGGCGCATGTCTAATTATGGTAGAGATAACCATCGGATCAATAGTAGGAGCCTCCACTCGGTCGGCATCTCTACTCCTGAACACTATATCAACTGTCATCATACGTTGTTGTTTTGCTAGAGTTCCATCCTCTCTGTTCAAATATCATTCAAAGCTTGCATGTCTCATTGAACTGGCATAACACACCATTTCTTGCCAACTCCTGTCCGCAGGATGTGGTCCATCAACTATTGTGTTTACAATCAATCTTCTGTCGGTCTGAGCAAGCTGCTCAGGCCGGTGCGGAATTGGTCCTCAATTGGGTTTCGACATTCCTTGTCTACCGTCCTACAGATTCTTGACAAACTGCTGCAATTTTTTCTGACGAATCAACTTCTCAATGGCATCATTTGTTATCTTTTGTTCCTCAAAAGTCATCATTAGGATTTTTTGTATATTGTTGACTTTCATGATGGTTGATCCCCAAATGAAATCCGTTGTTATGTCGAATTAGTATTGTAACGAACACAACTGTTTTAAGAAATTACTTCCTATTTATCATATTTTAATATAAATGAATTTATTATTTTACGCTTAAAAGATTGTCAGTCTGGAAAGAAACGTTCTAACACATAAAATTTCTACATGGTTATCACGTTATATATAAAAACATTAAGTATTAAAAAATAATTTATTACGTTTTATTAAAATTTGAATAATTAATTTTTTTCAGAAAAATCAAATATACTAAATTTCATATTAAGAGATTTATTTTTGTTATTTTGGTTTTGGAATTATCTTTGAATAAACTTTTCAAAGCTTTTAGAAAATTGATTTCATTTTTTGCATGTTAAAATATTAATGAAATTCTAAGGTAAATATGTGTTTGATTTGCACTTAAAAGGGTTCAATGCAGATAGAAACATTCTACTCATGGAATATCTTAATGTTTACATTTTGTTTTCGAGCTCACTGCTTTGAATCTCGTGGATGATTCGAATCTTGGACATATTTGGATTTGTGGTATGCATATATAAGGTAATATCCTCTTTTAAGTACTAGTTTTAGTGATAATGATGATGACAATAATAATAATTATAATAGAGACAATAATAAAACATTTACATCCTTTTATCCAACAAAATCAATTTTCATGCTTTCCATCTAAGTAGTTATCTAGTTTTATATTTAAAACCAAAGAAGGAAAAAACCAAAAAAATGAATTTCGGAGGGATTCAACTTTCAATAAAAGATCCACGACATAGTTAGGGAATTACAAGGGAACCTCTACTCCTTTTAAAATGACAAACCTTTTCATAATTTTGTAGTTAGCACTTGATTTCTAATTCTAAGAACAATGTTTCCATTTAATTCTATAGTATGTATGCATATAACTAAGAATTTCCCATATACTCATTTCTTTATTCTCTCAAAATTACATTATTGATTTTTCATTGTTTTGATGTATTATATTGGGCCTTTTTCTTGTACATACGATTTTTAAGTTATATAGACCATATTCGTAAACAACGATATCATTTTGAAGGATTCAACTCATTTGAAAGACATACATTAACATGAAACGTCTAATGTATTTATATCAACCATTGATTTAAAACTTTCATTTTTGAAATAGTTAGAAGTTTTAAGATAATCTAAAATCCACATAATTAAATCATCATTTTTGAAATTGTTTAATCCTATACATTGTAATACGAAAAAGTTGATAAAGAAATCTTATACATTGTCTTAATCAATTGTGAATGAAAACTTCATTTTTGAAATGATAAAATATTTGAATGTCTCAACCTATGTTGGGTCTTGGAATAATATAAAAGAATAGGCTCATTTTAATCTATGACTCGACATTTTTGACGGACTGTTCACTTGTTATTTGACCATCCACCTATCATATAACAATTTCTAAATCAATATATTATAGGCAATTTCCCTTGGAAAAATAATTTTTCCAATAGATAATGCCTAAAATTTGTCTTTTCGTTGATATTAACACGTTTGCTTTACCACAAAGCTTTCCTCCTCAAATTAATATGAAAATCAAGTGATAAAATATTTTAAGAAACATACATCAAAATTATAAATTTTATTGAAGTTATATTCTCAAAAAAAGTTCTCTAGCTTTCTAGTGCATATTCCAAACAAATAAAAAAACCATGATAAGGTTTATATATTCATGAAATAAATATCAATAACTATAAGATTTACATTTTTAATTTGATTTAGGGTTCAATCTAAATAATAACATAAATCTTATACACTCATTAATTCTAGATAAGGACAAAAATCTTATCATCACAACGCATTTATTTCATGGGGGGTGGGGTTATGGAGGAGGGGGTACATAAGCCTTATCAATCTTTTTTGGTTTCAACTATTTCGAAAGTATACTAAAAATCTAAAGTTCCTTTTTAAATAAAAAGCCAATACTATTTGTAACTTCAGTGTATTTTTCTTTGACTATTTTATCTCTTAATTTGTACATTAATTTTGAGGCAGAAAATCGATGTATATGAAATCCAATTCCAATTCATTTTTCGATGTATATTCTTTTTAAGGGCGACTTCTACTTCAAATGGTCAAAAGTCGACAAACGATTTGTGTTTAGTTTACTATGTTTCAAGGAGATCTAATGGATCTCATCGAGTCTGATTGCTTTCTTTTTAGACCAATATCAAATATCATTTCCTTGATATTCTTTCCTAAAAATAAAATAAGATTATAAGTAAGTTTTTTGTAATTAATATTATTGTGAGAAGAATGGAAGTTTTCAATCCTTGTGAGTTGTCTTTTCACTTTTTATTGCTGATGAGATTGCATTAATTATGGAATTCATAGTTCTCATTTAATTATAGTATACAGTTGAAATATATCAATACATTTAAAGTACATGATCTTATTGAATGATTGACAAATTCATTATTTCCTGAGGTTCATAGTAGTGTATGGATTATTTTGAATATATAATATATGTTCAAGCGAGATATTTGTACTTTCCTTTTACAACAAGTTAAGTTTTTATTAATTTCACCTAGTGCATTAAATGATGTGATCTTCATTTTACATAGAATTAAATCCGACCATTCTATTGTAAAATTTGACAATCATCAAAACCAAAATAAATTGATTCATAAAAACCAAAATAAATTGATTCATTATGTTATGTTTAATATAGATTAGAAGCGGGCAATCAAATTTCTTTCAGTTTGCTTTTAACCTTAACATTTTCTGTACAAGAAGAGCATTTCTTTACTTGCCCTTTCATTATCCGTTTAGTTTCCTAACTCGTAGCTATTATTATCTTTTTCAACGCATTATTTATTGTTCAAATACGTACTACTAGTGGTTGACTAATAACAAAGTTGACTATGTATAAGATATTGTGGGCCATATTAATCACTAAAACCTTTCTTTGTTTGGAAAATTATAATTTATGTTGAATGGAAAACTCGAATGAAAATAAATGGATACATTACATAGTAGGTGCATGTCTATGTGCTTAGTGTTTGCGATGACACAAATATTTTTTGATTTATATGCTACACCATATATCTCATGGTTTGTTTTAAAAGTTGCATAAAAAATTTGGACTGAGACGGATCGATAGGTAATGGAATCAGTAAGTCAACGTGAACTGATGTAGTATAAGCTGGTAAGCATCGACTAAATATATTTTTGAATGGAAATATAGCTTATCACTTACCCATTAATTATTACTATTGCTATATATTTGCAGTGTCCACAATGTAACAGGTATTTTGAAAGCATAATATTATTGACCTATATGGAATAGGGACATGCTCTAATGAGATCGACTGAAAGGTCGTGTAATGTTCCATAACTCGATCCGGTAATTTTTCAAGTGTCATTATCGTAGCTTTGCTCTAAATATATTTTACAGATGTTTCTAGTTCCTGAATGGTTTGAGTCTTCTATTTTAGTGAACTATTCAAGTAAGATGTGATTTACTTCACGACATATTAATCTTAAGTAGTCCAGTTTTAGTTAGTTCTCGTTTTCTCTCCATTTAGCTTGCTACTTGTTTTCAATGGAGAAATTATTAGAAAGTAGCATAACCATAGAGACCAAAAGTTTTTGATCTTTAATGTGTGAATTTAATGTCATGATTTCAATATACTTTAGGATTGATTCATGAAACCCTAGATTCGAATAAATGACCCATATTGATTTGATGGAGAAGAAATTAGAGGAATATATCTATAAGCCTTTTATCTTTAATTCACACTTCAATTAGACTTATACCAAAATAGCACAACATATTTAATTTTACATATATGACCCACATGTTGAAATTTTCCAACAATCTCCCCTGGGCTATATATGTAATAACCTTATATACGTGTTTAACTTATGAGCTCTAAAATTTCGTATTTAACTTAAGGTGTTTCCGAAACAATCTCGTCCATTAACTGTGTCGACAAAGGATCAAAGTGGTTTTCATTACTTTTAGCGTAACTAGACTTATCAATGGTCACATATACCAACACAACCAAACGACGTAGATCAATCACAGATGCATAGTATTAAAAATAAAGGGAGATGTGATCGATACATGTCTATTTCCAACTAGTCCTACTTTAGTGAAATCAAAACGTTCGATATTTAAACAACCTAAAGTTACACCAATTAAGCAACATACTCATGAATGACCTTGGATGATAATCCTTTTGTAATCGGATCCGCCATAATGGAGTTTGTCATAATATACTCTATAAAGTATAATTTATTTTGCACTCACCCCTTATTGAAAAATAATATGTTGTTTATTGTTACAATATTACTTTAGTGGCCTTTTAATTCCTTTTTTAATATTCCATAACTTTGTGATAAAATTTTACAATTATTTTCCGTCGTTGGATGCCCCATAACATAAAATAAATGTTAGTTTCAAAATAAAGGAGGCTATAAGTATGTGTATTACAACTTTTCTTATATAGCTCCACTAACAAAATATTATTACCTGAAGTGGATCTATTAACTCTTGGCATCCAAAATATTCGGATTGTTATGCTTTATGATCTCTAACCAATCCAATTTTTTATCTATGAGCATATAATCTTTTGTTCCTTAAAGATATATTCTAACCATTTTGGTTACTAACCGTTGATCCTAAGATATCTGCCAAATAATACACACAAACAAGTTCCAAAATAATTTCAAAGATTCTTTTAGTAAAACCAAAGAGAGAGCTTTTTAAAAAAAGAAAAGAAAATATCGTTCTTCTTTTGAGTGTAGTCCTTTCTATACCAGCCTTATACTTTTCTGCATTACCCACTTAGTCTTTTTGGTTTTGAATAGTTATTCATAACCAATGATCTTGTTACCTTAACGTATGGGAAAGATCTCAAACTTTATTGTCCTTTATAGATTTATACTATACGTTCATATCTTAAATCTGCATTTCAAACTAATATCTTCTATGGATCGATGTAAGCCAACATAACATCTTCACCAATCCATTTTTTTATCTTTGTAGAGAAATACTACATAATCTTCTTCTCTAAGTGGATTTCCTCAATGACGTTGCACCTTGAGGCTGTTGAGTATATTTTCTTGGAACATTAACCTTAGATTGAAGAAAGTTTGTTTAATACTGTCTTTTAATGGTTCCTGATTTACTTCTTGTCAATGAAAGGAAACAAATCTTATACATTATTCGAAAAGTAACCGTAGCCAAATCAAAAATAATGATTCTTTTTAAAGACAATGATCCATAAGAAAATATTGTTTAACATTTTCTTATTATGGTTTCCGATTTACTTCTTATCAATGAAAGGAAACAAATCCTATACATTATCCAAAAAAATAACTGTAGTTGAATTAAAGATAATAATTCTTTTTAAAGACAATGATGGAAGATCCAGGTTGGTCTGGATTCTTGGCCATGGCGATTGCAAGGGAAATCTGTAGTGATGATATTAAGTTTTGAGAAGAGATGAAGGTTTGGGGTGTACACGTGCACAGGATTACTTCAGAAGACTCAAGAATGGGTAAAAATGGAAGGTGACTCGAAGTAAAAGTGGAAAAAATAGGGTTTTACTCGAAGAAGTCTTTGCTGAGTAAAGATATTCAAGAATTGAACAACAGTTTTCTCAAGAACCAGTGATTTCCTTCAAAAGAACAAGATGAATTGCAAGCTACAGATTGTACAAACTGAGATCAAAGTGACAAATAGTGACAACTAAATGGAATATGACAAGAAAACAATTGCAATTTGAAAAACAAGAAAAGGATGACTGAAAATAACAAGAACTGAAATGAAATTAACATGAAAATTAGATGCAGATTCAAGAACAATAGTTGAAGCAAGAACAAGAATCAAAAGGACTAGAAATGAAATTGCATATAATCTGAGTAACAAGAACAGTAACTAAGCTGAGATAAATGCTAACAAAAGACTAAACTAAGTACCAAAAATGCAAAAAAGTTTAAGAGAAGTACAAACTGGAAATGAAAAAGAATTTATTACTTCTGAATTCTTCCCACTCATTTACAATGCAAGTATCTCTATTTATACATGCTCGAGTAATCTGAAAATGGATCAAGAGGAATACAAAATACTGGCCCATATATCTCACAAACAACCCATACTATTATACAAAGCAATTCAAAACTCTCTGCACTGGAATCAAGCCCTTAATCTGCTACGATCAAGTGTGCACGTGCACACCTGCACACACAAGCAACTCAGCCAAATCACTTTCCCCAAACCATAGCTCGATCTGCTTAAGTCTCTGACGGTTGCATGATATCCCCCAGCACCGCCTCTGATAATGGTACGACTGATTCTGATGAACTGTGGCCACTTCGAGTTTCTTTCAATTCAACTGTAGAACAACATTCCCTTTTCATCACAATCATCACCAAAGCTTGATTGTTACATCTCCCTTCTCCTTCAAGAATGGACCTTGTCCCAAGGTCCAAGGTGGGAAATCGTCGAATGGTTGGCCAATAATCCTCCCACGTAGCTTCTTCCACTGGCCTATCTTTCCATTTCACCAAAATTTGCACCACTGCATCATTGTCCCGGGGTATCATCCTCCTATCAATTATTGCCTCTGGCTGTTCCACTATCTCCTCAATAAAGCTAGGAGCATTATTTTGTATTACCACCTCATTTCCAAGTCTCTTCTTTAGTTGAGAAACATGAAATACTGGATGTATTTTGGCTTCAGCTGGCATCTGCAATTTGTACGCAACCTTTCCAATTTTCTCAAGTATCACATATGGACCATAGTACTTTGGAGATAGCTTGTGAGTTCTCTGAATCCTGGCAGTGATTTGCTTATACGGTTGAAGCTTCAAGTACACCCAGTCCCCTTGATTAAACTCTCTGTCAGTTCTTCTATTGTCTGCATATTTTTTCATTCTACTTTGTGCCAGTTTGATACTATCCTTCAAGAATTCTATGATGATGTCTCTAGAGTATAGTGCCTCCTCTACCTGCTCCACCTTGGCTGTGTTAGGTACATAGGATAACAAATTGGGAGGATCAACACCATACACTGCCTTGTAGGGAGTTGTGTTAGTAGGACTCTTCCAAGTGGTGTTGTACCAATACTCTGCCACTGACAGCCACTTAACCCACTCCTGTGGCTTGTGACATATGAAGCATCTCAGATAACATTCCAGAATTTTGTTCACTACCTCAGTTTGGCCATCACTTTGTGGGTGATAGGCAGTGCTCAACTTTAGTGTACAACCCTGTAATTTAAACAGCTCCTGCCAAAACTTGCTTGTGAAGATAGCATCTCGATCACTTACTATGGATTTGGGTAGGCCATGCAATTTGAAAACACCATCAAAGAACACTGCAGCTACTTCCTTGGCTGTGAATGGATGACTCAAAGGAAAGAAGTGCGCATATTTACTCAGTCTATCGACCACTACAAATATAACTGTATACCTGTTACTCCTTGGCAAACAAGTGATAAAGTCCATGGAGATATCAACCCAAATTCTTTCTGGAATGGGTAAAATTGTAGAAGACCAGGAATTAGTATATTTTCCTCTTTGTTCCTCTGACACTCATCACAAGTTTTGACAAAGGCCTCGACATCTCTTTTCATTTTCTTCCAATAAAAAACTTGTTTAATTTTTTTAAGGGTAGCCTTGATGCCAGAATGTCCTCCTAGAGGAGTTGAATGATGTTCTTTTATCAGTGGCAGTAGTAATTCCTTTAGGTTATGATCTATCAATAGTTTGCCTTTGTGAAATATCACTTCATCCACTACTTTATTTTTAATGTTGGGTGGGGTCTGATTTTGTAGATGTTGCAACTGTTGCTTGTACCATGTTGAAGAGTGTAAAGTCTTTTTCATCTCTTGAAACCAGGAAGCTTGTACTATGGTTATAGCCTACAAGTGTAGTTCACTGGTTTGACCCGGCTCCCCAACCATTTCATCCCTTCTAGACAATGCATCTGCCACTATATTCTCCTTTCCACTACGGTACTCTACTATGTAATCAAAGCCATGTAGCTTGGCTAACCATTTATGTTGCAACCCAGTGTGCAGCTTTTGTGTCAAAAGATACTTAAGGCTGTGGTGGTCTGTCTTGATGACAAATTGCCTTCCTAACAAATATTGACTCCATTTTTTTGTGGCCATAATAATAGCTAGCAACTCCCTTTCATAAGTGGATAGAGATAAGTTTCTCCCATGCAAAGCCTTACTCAAATAAGCAATAGGTTTGTTTTTCTGAGATAACACAGCACCCACTCCATATCCACTAGCATCACATTCCAAAACAAATGGTAAATTAAAATTAGGCATAGCTAGGATAGGTGGATTAACCAGACATTGCTTCAATTGCTCAAAGGACTGTTTAGACGTTTCATTCCATTGAAATGAATTTTTCTTCAACATCTCTGTCATAGGTCTAGCTATTATCCCATAGTTCTGTATAAACTTCCTGTAGTATCCACTGAGTCCTAGAAACCCTCTCAGTGCTTTTAATGTCTTAGGTAGGGGCCAATCTAATATAGCTTGAATTTTCGTAGGGTCAATAGCTAAGCCTTGTGAAGAAATCACATGCCCCAAATACTCCAGAGTGTCTTTAGCGAAACTGCACTTGGATAACTTCACTACTAAGCTATTCTTCTGCAAAACTTGGAAAGTTTGTTCAAGATGTTGCAGATGGTCAAACCAAGTCCGACTATATACTAATATATCATCAAAAAACACCAGTATAAACTTCCTCAAATATGATTTAAAAATATCATTCATCAAAGATTGAAATGTAGAAGGAGCATTAACTAAACCAAAAGGCATCACCAGAAATTCATAATGGCCATGATGTGTTCTGAAAGCGGTCTTGTGAATATCTGATTCATCCATGCGTATCTGATGATAGCCTGACCGTAAGTCAAGCTTGGAAAACCAGTTAGAGCCCTGTAGTTCGTCAAAGAGATCATCAATCAAAGGAATGGGAAATTTATCTTTAAGGGTATGAGAATTCAAGCTTCTATAATCAATGCATAGCCTCCAAGTGCCGTCTTTCTTTTTAACCATCACAACTGGGGATGAGTAAGAACTATTGCTAGGTCTGATAAGTCCAGTATCCAACATCTCTTCTATAATCTTCTCCAATTCATTTTTTAAGTGATATGAATGTCTGTATGGTTTCATACAAATGGGTTTGGTGTTAGGCTGAAGTGGGATTTTGTGATCATGGGTTCTTTGAGGAGGAAAAGGTGGTTGGTCAGTGGTAATCATAGGAAACTTATGGAGGAGTTCAACAATGGCCGGATGGAGACTGGGAACAGACTCATGGGAAGGTAACATGTGAAGGCATAATAACATGGTAGTTTGGGAATGGGAACTCTCCTTATCCATAGTCTTCCTATCAATCATTGTCACATCTTCAGGTTTGAGGCCTTGCCATACATACAATTTGTTGTTATACTGAAATTTCACCTGCAATTGTTCCAAATTCAAGGTGACTTCACCCAAACCCCTCATCCACTGAGCACCAAGCACTATCTGACAGCCCTCTAAAGGTAAAAGAAGCAATTCAACTGGCATCTTACACCCTTGGCATTTCAACAATACATCTTTACAAATTCCTGATCCAGTTAATTTCTCCCCATTAGCTACTGTCACTTCATACACTTTAGACTCATCAATTTTTAATTTGAGTTTCCTTGCCAATTCCTCATTGATAAAGCTATGTGTTGATCCTGAGTCAATCAAAATTTGCACTATTGTCTTATTGATAACTCCTTGAACTTTGATAGTGGATAACGCTGGGATGCCACACATTGCTTGAAGTGTTATAGAAAGAGCCTCTTCCACTGCAGTTTCTTCTTCTACCTCATCAATCTCTTCTGTAACATTAATGTTTGCATCCTCATCTTTGAGTGTCATCATTCCCTCTAATACATACACTCGGGGAGTAGGACACTTATGGTCTTTATGCCACTTCTGTTTACAACCATAACATAATCCTTGCCTTCTCATATCAACAATCTCAGCAGGAGTTAGACCTTTGGATTTAGGATTTGAAGTGGGTTGATGATCTGAAATGGGGTTAATGGATCGAGTAGAAGCAGTCCGGGTAGTTTTTGTCAATGGGGGGTTACTGTTTTTGGAGCTTTTCTTTACTTGCATATATTTACATTCAAACATCTTGGCTAAAGATACAGCTTCTCTAAAATCATGGGGCCTGGAGGTCAGTACATCATATCGAATCTCTTCTTTCAATCCACCAATGAAACGATCTAACAAGAACTTAGAGGGTAGTGTGTCAATCACAGCCTGCAACTGCTCAAACCTACTCAAGTAAGCTCTGACAGTGGTGTACTGTTTTAATTTGGATAATGTCTCATAGGGTCGCTCCATCTCCTCTGTATTGAATCTAACCAAGACTTCTTCTCTAAACACAGGCCATAACTCCCAGTTTTCTATGGTATTAGTATACCAGTGGTACCACTGTAAAGCCTCTTTCCTTAACGAAAACAAAGTAATCTCGACCCATTGATTCATGCCAGTATGATGGAATCGAAAGTACTGCTCCACTTGTCTCAACCAATCAGTAACAATCTCATCTCCAGTGAATATAGGGAAATCCAATTTCATGGTAGGGATGGGATGATGGTAAGCTGGTGGGTGAAATTCATTAGTCGGATAATTGGGGTAATAGTTTCTTGGTTGATGTGGTGGTTCTTGTGGTTGTAGGGGAGGATTTATTGGTGGCTGAGTATTTCTTGGAGGAAAATGTGGGTTTCTTGGAAGTCTGGTTGGAGGAGTGATGTTTCTGGGTTGAGGAATATAGTGATAATTTGGGTATGGTTCTGGTGCTTGATGCGGCGGCGGAATGTAACTAGAATTGATGGGTGCGGGGTTATTGTTCATCAGAGGTGGGGCAGCAAATGAAGGAGGAGGTGGCATCGAAGTGGAGGTCTGCTCTCGAGGTGGTTGCCGCGCAAAAGCATTCAATACATTACCAAATCCTTCGATTTTTTGCATTAGGCTATTCAGAAGCGCATCCGTTTTATTGTTGTGTTCGTGTTGTAATTGCCACTGCTGATCTGATTCTTGATCACGAGGTATTTCTTGGTCTTGAATTCTGGGATTGGTAGGATCGTTCTGAGGGTTAGAATTAGGGTTCATCTCAGGGAGAGGCTCTGATACCAAACTGGAAGATCCAGGTTGGTCTGGATTCTTGGCCATGGCGATTGCAAGGGAAATCTGTAGTGATGATATTAAGTTTTGAGAAGAGATGAAGGTTTGGGGTGTACACGTGCACAGGATTACTTCAGAAGACTCAAGAATGGGTAAAAATGGAAGGTGACTCGAAGTAAAAGTGGAAAAAATAGGGTTTTACTCGAAGAAGTCTTTGCTGAGTAAAGATATTCAAGAATTGAACAACAGTTTTCTCAAGAACCAGTGATTTCCTTCAAAAGAACAAGATGAATTGCAAGCTACAGATTGTACAAACTGAGATCAAAGTGACAAATAGTGACAACTAAATGGAATATGACAAGAAAACAATTGCAATTTGAAAAACAAGAAAAGGATGACTGAAAATAACAAGAACTGAAATGAAATTAACATGAAAATTAGATGCAGATTCAAGAACAATAGTTGAAGCAAGAACAAGAATCAAAAGGACTAGAAATGAAATTGCATATAATCTGAGTAACAAGAACAGTAACTAAGCTGAGATAAATGCTAACAAAAGACTAAACTAAGTACCAAAAATGCAAAAAAGTTTAAGAGAAGTACAAACTGGAAATGAAAAAGAATTTATTACTTCTGAATTCTTCCCACTCATTTACAATGCAAGTATCTCTATTTATACATGCTCGAGTAATCTGAAAATGGATCAAGAGGAATACAAAAAACTGGCCCATATATCTCACAAACAACCCATACTATTATACAAAGCAATTCAAAACTCTCTGCACTGGAATCAAGCCCTTAATCTGCTACGATCAAGTGTGCACGTGCACACCTGCACACACAAGCAACTCAGCCAAATCACTTTCCCCAAACCATAGCTCGATCTGCTTAAGTCTCTAACAGCTGCATGATATCCCCCAGCACCGCCTCTGATGATGGTACGACTGATTCTGATGAACTGTGGCCACTTCGAGTTTCTTTCAATTCAACTGTAGAACAACATTCCCTTTTCATCACAATCATCACCAAAGCTTGATTGTTACAAATGATTCATACTTTTCATATGTAATAAATAAATAACTTTTCACAATTCAACATTCAAGTTCAATAATCAAAATTTAGTTCTTAGAATTTGAATTTTAAACAAACAAAACTCAAACAATTTTTCAAAAGGGTACTTTTGGCACAGGTCCTTATTAAGTTTCAAAATTCACGAAAAGTCCTTCACTAAATTTCAGTGTAAATTAGGTCCCTGTTTTTTATTCACGATTATTGCAGAGCATGATGCAACATTTCATAAAAGTTGCTGACATTTCCGCAACATTTCTGTACACTGTGAACATAGTGTATGAAAGTTGCTGAAATATCAACACTTATTTATAAAAGTTGCTGATATTTCAGCAACATTTATGTACACTGTGAACACAGTTTATGAAAGTTGCTGAAATATCAACACTTATTTATAAAAGTTGCTGACATTTCAGCAATAATTTTTCTTTGTTTTTACAATAAAACTTTGACACAGATAGTTGCTGAAATATCAACACTTATTTATAAAAGTTGCTGACATTTCAGCAATAATTTTTCTTCGTTTTCAGAAAACAGGGACCCGCTTTACAATGAAACTTTGACAGAGACCCGTTTTACAATATGAAAGTATGATAGGGATGCCTCGTTAATTTCCACTTTTCAAAAACCATTTAGCGTCTAACCCGTGTTCAGTATACGGTTTACTGCTTATAAGGTTTTAAAGAGCAAGAAAACGCTAGGAACCGTTCCCGTTGGATGAAAAAAAAAGAATCTTTCCTCCGTGCCTTCCTTTATCTCAGCATTTAAATGGATGCTCCACTGGAAGATGCCCTTAGCCGTCATCCCTTTATACTCACTTGTGAAATCAAACCCCCTCTTCCTCGTCGCTAATCTAAATAGCAATCCCGTACCTTCTAACAAATACATTACTTTTCTCTCTCCGCACGAACGGATATTCGTTATGCTTCTCTCTCTTTTGAACTAAAGTCGAGTGATTGAAGGGCTTGCGCTGCGATTTTATCTGCTTCTAGATCAAGATTTTCGATCTTTTAGGTATGCTTTTTTCTGCTTTTACTTTTGGATTTTTTTGATTGAATGCATGTTCTTTGTCTAGATTTTTCACGCTTGGTTCATTTATTTGGCCGCAAAGGATTTTTTATTTTATTTTTTATTGCCGCTAACTTGTTGAAACTATGGATATTACCCAGATATTTGCAGATTGATTAATTAAGCTAGAATTTGATCAATTGACCGAAAAAGAAAGATGATTGCTTTTCTATTTACTTAGTTTGCATTGTAAATGAGAGATTTAAACATTTTTGGTTGTTTGTATTGCCTATTGTACATTCTTTAATTATACGCATGTAAGTCTTCTTAAAGGTCCAAGCAAAGCTTAGTTATATGCAAGTGTTCTTTAATTATATGTTCATTGTTCCACAAGCATGTCTTTCCAGTACCTTCTTATATCTATGTTACAACAAACTCGATCAAAAAAACCAGTTGCCTTATGTTTAAGCTAAATACGTATAGTTATTAAAGAAAATTCGTATACTTCTATTTTAAGGCCGGGAGCACCAAGTTAAGCTTGTAAAATTTGAGGAACCAAGCTTCTTAAGGAAATTTGTTTGTTCATGTTTTGAGGGGAATGTAATTTTTAGTAAGTAATTGATGGACAACAATAAGTCTTTATTCAAATTTTTGTTTGCCACCTGAACTAATTTCTTCCATTATTGTCTATAGAGTAGGGAAAATGGTTACTATTTTTATTAATGCCGGTGAAATAATTGAGAAATTGTGAAAGAGTCGAAGAAGACTGGTGGATGGTTTTGCTTTTGGTGCACATATTTTTGCTTGATTGTGTTGTAGAAAATATTGTTTATTTTCATATTTGGGAGTGTTGCACATATAATTTTTTTACTCAACTCCATAAATCATTCAACATATAATTTTTTTACTCAACTCCATAAATCATTCAAGACATCTGATTATAGAAAAAACGAACAAGTGGAAACTTG
This sequence comes from Allium fistulosum, assembly GCA_030737815.1. NCBI lineage: Eukaryota > Viridiplantae > Streptophyta > Magnoliopsida > Asparagales > Amaryllidaceae > Allium > Allium fistulosum. The sequence continues at coordinate 701,271,174 of CM060904.1, forward strand.
CGAGGATTATATAGTAACTTAAGATGCTAAAGGATTGATAATTTTAGAAAATCAAGCCGTTCTTTTCTTTGGACAATTGTGTAATTTTACTGATATGTTTATATTTATATTTATATTTATATTTATATGTATGTATATATGCTTCATTTCAAGAAAGTTTGACGATTTCATTATGTAGTTCATGCAGTTCATTAACAATGTAGTGTCTTTTATTTACAACATTTGATTTGATTTCTCTATCGTAATTAAGTTCTTTGGATTATGTTGTTCTTTGATTGCTTTAGATGATTCTTTCCACTATTTATATTGCTTATGGTTCTTTTTCTACGTAGTTAGGGTTTTAACATCTAGCTAGTGATTTTAGGTTATATATTTTTTCTAAATGACCTTATGTTTTACTCTTATAACAATTTTTTTCCATTTCTATGAAAATGAAAAATAATTTTGTCAATTATTGACGGTCACTAATTTTATTTTTATGTTTTCATGACTCTATACTTGATATAATATTTGTTGGCACTCATTCCTTATGCTATCTTTAAATCCAAAAAACATTTGAACTGCTAAAAAATTTGACTGCTCAAGGTTTGTTTTTCCTATAAAAGTGAAAACCGTTGTTTACCTGGGGTTGAAAATGTGCTAATTCTTTTAACGATAAAGAGAGTCTTGGTTTATTTTATCCGCAAATATAGATAGTGGATGTACATTCGTATTGGTAATATAAACTTCCATAAAAATTATCAGCTTGATTTTTGTTGTACTAACTCTTTTAATTTGCTTGAAACATATGTTAACAAGTACCTCAAAAATATATTTTAGACATGTAAAGTTATCCAAAAGTACATTTTAATATTCACCATTTTGTAATTAATATAAATATCCATAAAATATATGTAAGAAGCATGATTTTTACCTAATTGTAAAAGATACATATTGGAATACTATTTTTGGGCGATTTTATATTAACCTATTATTTATAATTGGAAGGTTCAGTGGACATTTAGGCCGTATTCAATTAAAACCAAGTAAAAATGGTAGATAATAAATTCGTTAGTACCAAAAAAGGAATTTAAATTAAAAGACATGGTAATCTCGCATCTCTTGTATATGAAATATATTGATTAATAAATTAGAATTACTCCATAATTACAATCAACTATGCTACATATGTAATTTATCTTTAAAGTGATTGTTGCATAGTAATGCATATATAATTACCATATTTCGACTATGCAACCAACTATAGTCTTATATTATTAGTATTACAATCATATATAATTTATCTTTAAAGCTCATTTACATGGTTATATAACTAGCGTATATAATTACAATCAACTATGATGGACATATAAATACCATATTTGGAATGGTTATATGCGTATAAGAATATGGGAGCTGCTTTTGGGACAGGAAATTTAACACAACAAATCCCGACCATTGGATCTTTTTTACCTTCACATGGAAGGTGGAAATTAGAAAAAGATCTAATGATTAAGATTTTTTGTGTTAAATTTTGTGTTATCAGTTTGTGTCAAAATAGATTTTCCTTATAAATATTTATTATACATCTATCGCACAATTTTAATTTTCATAAAAATTCAAGTTTTCAAAAAAATCTTAATACCGTCTGAGATGTCGGAATTTGATATCCGTTGATACCGAGATCTCGATCGATATATGAAAAATGAGATTTTCACCAAAATTGTGTTTATGTTGAACCACTCCTCGAGATATCGGTGGAGATGGTCGAGATTTGAAACAGTGATTCGAGCAACAATAGTTTTTTCTTTAGAGAAAATTGATTAGAGAAAAAAAAACAGAACAAATTTTATCTGAAGAATTTTTAAAATTGGATATTAAATTTATTTAAATTTAAATTTGAACTTTTGAAAATTTTATTAATTTTTCTAGTTTTTTTTATAGATAATACTAGGAGAAATGTGTATAACATTAATACATTGTAACCATTGTTGCTTTTTTCCATATCAATATTTCTATTTTTGAAGTTTCTCCTTAGCCGATCATGCTTCTTATCCAAATTGTTTATTCCTTTAATTTAGACAAATTAAAACAATAATCTTCTTTTACATATATTTGTGTGATATTTCATGTTTTTAGTATTTATAATAAATTTGTTTCGTAGTATGATGTAAAATTAGAGCACATGAATTTCTATCCAAATTGTTTTACTCCTTTAATTTTGACAAATTAAAACAATAATCTTCTTTTACATATTTTAATACGATAGTTCATGTTTTTAGTATTTAAAATAAATTTGTTTCGTAGTATGATGTAAAATTGAAGTACATGAATTTCTAGAACTATTAGATGACGAGCGATAATAGCAAAGACGAGGAAAAATGTTATAACACCATTCATAGTATGTCATGCATCAATTAAAAACTAGAACTTAGATGAAGCCTAACATCACCCAAGTAGAACCTTTGACAACGTAGGCGATATAAACATAATTACATAAAGTCGTTTAAAACATCAAAGGTAACGGAAAATCCACTTATTTAAATGTGAATACATTACGTATTGATGAAAGGTATTACTTTCGGAAGCAATTAAGTACTTCATAATCATTCAAAAATAAAAAATGCTACATGAATGAAAAAGAATGAAACAAAGGACGGGTAATGAAGTACATATTTAAATTTTTCGTATATCTTCAAAAAAGATTATTTGGACCAGTACTTGCAATTGAACCCTCAAACATATCCATATCTTGATACTTGATAATTGTAAGTACTAAAATAGCAAGGCCGGATTTGTGTTCATTATTGTTGCTAAAAAAAGAAAAACAAAAGATTACATAAATAATGAACAATTGATTTTATGTAACTCCATCAATCTACTAAAAGTGGGTAAAGTACAATAATTTATCGTGATAATTCATATATATATAAATTATTTTAATCAATGGTACCATCTATTCCTGTAAAATAGTATGAACAAAAATCACGCTAAACTGGTGCTTGTTTGAATTGAGCAGTTTTGTATGAACAATGAATCTTATCTATCTTTGTTGAACTGATCTTGAGTGCTAGTACTATTTTTTACAAATGGATCATTGAATGATCGAAAGTGCATGTTGATGCTCAAAAGTCTTTCAAATTTGAAACTTCTATACTTAGGTGCATTACCAGATTAGCATGTAATCAACGTAAGCTATTTTACGATATATCGTCATTTCATTTTGAATGAGAAAATGTTCTTTTGCAAATCTATATTAAATCGCATTATTTATGTTTTCATGTTGCGATGAATACTCGTTCGTAAACATGTACACACACCCTTGCGCGTGCATCATTATTGATATTTGAAACTTTTTATGTTACCATCTTTGTTTGCATGAATGATTTCATCTCTTTCGTTAAACTAAATATTATTCACATTTTTAGTAGGATATATATTTCGTGAATGTTCTTCACCAGCTTTTGGAATATCTTAAAGTTATATTTGTAAAGAGTATTGTTAATGCCTTAATGGGGGACTCCATTTCTGAGGGGAGGGAACAAATTTTAGGGGAACTTCACATACAGAAAAAATTGTTATGGAGATTTCATCGGAATAAAACGATTTACAATTTTTTATCCATTGTTCAAAGCAAAATTTGGCTACAACTCATTAAAAATGAGAAAAAACGATGATAGTTTATCGAAAACCATTTTCGACGAGGTTTGATCGAAAAAAGGTGGAAAAGCGGTTATTGGTTACCCAAAAACCAAGGTTAGTTGCACATATTTTTTCCCGTTTGAGGGGGGGGGGGGGGAATTTTTTGTATACTCCCTATCGGTTTTTCGAAAAATGAAAAAACGACCTTCAATCATTTTTTCTTCTAAAAGTACAATATTGAAGCATAAAATTGTTTAGAAAACAACTAAAGTTTTATTGTGGTTTTTTTAAATAAAATAGAGATCGATATGAGTTTTGAAAGTTATTAAAATCTTTATACATTAAAAAAACATTTCAATAGTTTCATAATGTGAACGTGTGTTATACCAAACTTAAAATAAAACGAAAATGACATTTTTATCATTTCATATCTTTCACAAACATGATAAGAATGTTTTGTAAGTTACTTTGCAGTTTTGGTACTAATGTTTTGTTTTCCATTTGATTTTCATTTCAAACAAGATAAAATTTGTATAATAGAACACTTAAATATTGAATATAATAAATTAATAATTATACGACAATATGAGATATAAGTTCACTTATAAAATTTCGGTGTTAAATGATGTACCCTCATTGTAATTATAGCTTCACTTGTGGTTGAATCAAAATTTGATTGGACTTGTTGACATAAAACAACAAATTTAATATACATTAAAATATTGGTATTGACTATACGTCTATAACAATAAAAAATAAAATATCATAAGTCAAAATAATAATAAGCATATGTAAGTTAAATGTAAGCAACAAACTCATCAAGATACTCTCTCAAAGATGGAATGCCAACTAATTAACAAAAAAATGTCACTGAAACCATATGGGACAATCAATATTAGGACTTATTAGGTCTTATTAGGTGGATAGTGCGTGCGTGTGTTTATATATATTTATATATAAAGTTATATCAAACTCGAACATAAGACAGTTGTATTAATGGCTCAAATCTGGTTGAATATCCTCACCTGCATATCCAATTCATTTTTTTACAAAATAAGTATATAGACATATGCAGTATTAAGATATTTTCATATCTTAATATAATTATTCTACCAAAAACTTATATTCAATGAAATATTCTAGTATAATTACCACTTATCGACATATGCAGTATTAGGCTATTTGCGGAAACTTTATAAATATTTTCAGAGAAATTTGCAAGTATTTGAAATTTCTGGATTGCAAAGTATTTTCTCAAAAAGAATCAAAAAAATGTTTTGATCATAGAAACATGCGATTAACGTTTGGATTTAATTTTTTTATACCGAAATTAAAAATATGGATGTGCTTTAAACATGTTTTTGGGAAGGGTTTTTCATGTTTCAAATATGAAAATTAGAGACGGAACCAAATTTCCACATGAATAAATGCCGAATCATACAAGTCTATCGTGCTTTATCCATATTTTCCATGGGGACAATCTCTAATATATATTTTAATGCTCCACTACTCTTACAACACTATTTTTTTAATCTTATTATACCAATTTTGGCACATAATGCAACTGAATATGATAGATTTGCTACTTTTAATGCAATCGAATATGTAGAAAACATACATAGTATTCATGGGAAAGGATGTTGATCCACTTGAGAACAATAGTTTCATATTATTTTATGCGTATCAATTGGTTCTACAACATCAATGTTTTTAAATGAATGAAACCTTATGCACTGAGTTGTCATAGCTGACGACTGACGATTGGTTGTTAAATTATATTCGTCTTTAGTTTATAATATGGTAATTTGTTAAAATTGTTTGTATAAATGTTTGTTCATGGATAAATGTCATATGTCGACTAAAATAATTTATCAATATTCTATGTAAAGAGTGCGAAATTTTTTACTATACTATCTTCGTTGATATGTTCTTAAAACTTTTATTTCGAGAACTAAATGTTGAATGCATATTAAGTTAATTTACAAAGATGGTTAAAATTTATTTGTTTGGGGTTTATAATAAATTACTTCATTGCATTCATTCATATAAATGATGGCTCATCGATAATAATTGTATATTGATTACAATAATTTATCAATCATTTATGTGGCAATCAAAAATAAAATCTTACCATCTTTGTAGATATGTTTTTCTTAAACTATTAGTTAAAGAACTAAAAGTTGAATGCATGTCAAATCAAATTACATTTTCTTTGTAATACTCATCAAGTGTAGTAATAATAAAAAGAGTTTCACATGCAACCATTTTGACAGACATAACCGTAAAATTTATTCACTTTTATTAAACTAGCGTGTCTTCGAATTTCAGCTGTTATATTAGTATTTCTTCAGATGACATTCTTCCATGGTATCTATTTGTATAACCCTCATACTTCATTGAGTTATTTGTATAATTTGTTTATTAATTCCCAAGATCATGTGTGCTAATTAAAACCATCTCTTAACTTGATTTAGAACCGACAAAAGTTATGTGTTTTTGAATTTTCTCCTCCACTTGTGTATTTGGGATGAGATTTGTAAGTGTCAGATTGTAGGTTCTATCTTACATATGATTCTCTAGTGCTTAAATCAGTCACTTCCTATTACCTTAAATAGTCGATTAGTGTTTCCTTTTATATTTAGTAATTTTTTACATTGAACTCTGTACAGGTAGTCTTTTGGAGGAACATAACCTATCACATTGTCATGATTACTTTAATAAGTTCAAAATGGAGAGTACTTATGTTTGATATTGATGACGACGACGATAATGATAACAATGACGATTTTGAAGATGACGACAATGATGAGATTCAATGTTCAACCCGAATAACCAAGTATTCCTCAACCCTTTACTAATTCATAGCAGTTGTTGAAGTAATGTTTATTTGGTATATATTGTAGTTCTTTATGTAGGCCAATATTAAGAATAGTGCAATGGTTTTTTTCCTTTCCCCCCTTTTTTTCGTATTTTTTGGGAAAAAGAATTAAGACATCAAAATGCCCAGCAAATCATTTTCTGTCCGCTGTGAGCCATAGATAGATTTTGTATATTGTAAGGTGTTATTTGAAAATTTCGATGCATCATATTTTAATATTATTATATTGCTGAAAATGACCAATATATTAGTTAAAACTCATTTAAGTCAAGTACGATAGCTATGGTACCATTTAAATATAGCATTAAACTTGCATTTTAGCCATTATGACAAACTACTTGGGTAGACTCGTTTCTACTTTGCTATGTTAATTTAAGAGAAATGAAAGGTGACACAGTAGGTTTAATTTCTATCTTGATGAGTTTAAGCGGCATTCAATTTTTCAACCTTAAAATTATCTTACAAGCATGTGTATATCTGTATGATTTTTGACTATTAGATGCGCAAAAAAGGTGCTTTGAAGGTCGATAACCAACATACATAAAAATATGGAGTGAAAGATGTATGCATATTCAAACTGAATGCCATCTGACAGTTTCTTTAAATTGGTATATTCGGTAGCGTTGGCAAATCACTCGTCGTTATCACTACACCAAAACAGAGGATTTCCAATGAGTACAACTGTTGCCAAGAATTTCAGTAACACTTATATGTGTCGCTATAGGGGCATGTGCATTTATTTGCAACGCTTATAAGCATTGATTTTTTTCACCAATGCTTATAAGCGTTGGGAAAATAGATCTTCCAATGCTTATAAGCGTTGGGGAAAAAAATATTTCAACTGGGAAAAATATATATTTCAACGTTTATAAGCATTACAAATAAATACAAATAAATAAACATTTATCAGTCACGTGAATGTTAAAATATTCAATGCAAAGTTTAAAATGCTCCGAAAATGGAGTATAATATATCATAAACAATTATTTACATATCTCAAATACCACTGTCATATATTCAGATATTACAACATAAGCTACAAAAAAATTAATTTTGAAATACACATAAAGTTTAACTTATGGTTAACCTAATCACTCTAATGGTTTTACACATTCTTCAACGTCCAATGCACCAATCCAAAGCGTCACTCTACAAGTGCATGCATTTAATATAAACACTCAATAAAAACTTACAACTTCAAAATCAAAAGGTTGAAAACCGAGTTACAACTCAGGTTCTATTATATATTTTTTGTATTCATGAATTCACATACTTAGTTTGCAAATTACATGTGAACCGAGTTTGCAAACTCAACTAGCATTTGCATATTAAGTTTGCAAACCCAGATGAAACTATATGAATACCCATAAAATCATTAAATTGTGGCCTATGATATTATATAAATTTATCTAAAATAATTTACAGTCAAGAAAAACTGTTATCTCAAAATTAATAAATATTAAATGCAATTTACATTAAAAACTGAATGCATATCTGACATTAGGAAAGAAAAAAAAAGAAACTGACAACAAGAACTTGTACCAAGTGGTTTAATAAATTACATACATAGATTTATATTTTATCATAATGGTTTAGTAACACAACACCAACAACAACAATAACTAAGCCATTATTTTCAAACAAGTTGGGGTCGACTAGAGATGAAACCCAAAACTAAATGAAAAAATCAATTTAAAAGTTATAATAATAACAATAACAATAACAGTAATAAAATAAAGTCAAATAAGTAAATTAATAGTAATAACCAAGTAAAATAAAATAAAATAAAATAAAAATATATATGTATATATATAAGAGGAATGATAATAATAATACTAATAGTGATAATGATACTAATAGTAATATTGGTTAAAGATCAAATCTACGTCTTAGGCTCAAGTTTCCTAGTTCTATAATCTAAAACTTATAAAACTCAGCGCTCATGGTTCTGGTACGTGAATCGCTAACTTCCACTCGCTTCGATCCGTCACCAGCTCTTCGGATACACCCCAATCCTTCAAATCCCTTTTTACTACTTCCTCCCATGTCAACCTTGGTCGACCTCTATCTCTCTTTGAGTATTCAACGCGGCCTATAATTCCAACACGCACAGATGCCTCGGGCGGCCTTCGTTGAAAATGTCCAAATCATCTTAAGCGATGTTGAATTTGCTTCTACTCAATTGGTGCTACTCCAAGTTTATCACGTATATCATGGATTGAGGATCCGACCGGAACCACGAGATTCCGACCACCTCGTATCGGTTTCGGCCATCACCGGAACGTGATTAGGGCAAAATCTCGTCCCGTTCAAACTGCAATAAAAAAAGCAATTTGCGAAATTGGTAAAAGAGCAACAATCGACACCAAATTGCAGTAAAATCCAAATTTGAAAAAGCAAAACAAACACCCGTGCTTGCACAGTTAAAGCAGAAAATTTTTGCTTCTAAATAAACGACTGTGAATGTAAATTATCACAATTAGTGCTTCAGCAGTCCTCCCAATTCGAACAAGAAGAATCGCGTGTTCGCCCAAATTTGAGAAAGCTTTGACGTCACGGCGTTGTTCTTCGAGTTGGCAGGAGGAGAACCGAGCTTCGATTCGCCATTTTTTATTTCCGTCTTCAGAGTTCAGCCCTAGCTTTCGAAGGAAGGTGAATTCTTTTGCCCATTTTCGTTTTCTGTCTTCTGCCCTAGCTTTCGTCGATTTTTTTTGAGTGCGTCTGTGTTTGGTCGTGAAGTGGGAGGAGAGGAAAAAATACGTGAATGTAAATAAACAGCCTTTGTTTTTTGTTTGGGCCTTGTTTTTTTAGCCTTGGCCTTGACATATGCATTGTTTTTATTTTTTTAAGCTTGGCCTTTTCCTATTATATGCTGAACATGGACATTGTTTGATATTGCATATGCAAACGGCCTTGAATATGTTGAACCGACTTAAATAAGTCGACTGACCTGAATCGTTTATCGTTATGTTTTCATTAAGAATGCAAAAATCCAATATTCAAGGACCGAAACAAAAACCGAAACAAGCGAAATTTTCAAAATTGATCGAAACCAACAAAATTTCAAATGACCGAAACCGAGACCGAAACCGAGTTTTCGAACCTTGACGTATATCATCATTTCTAATTCGGTCTCTTCTTGTATGACCGCAGCTCCACCGCAGCATACGCATCTCTGCTACGCTTATTTTTTGAACGTGTTGGCTTTTAGTAGACCAACATTCTGCACCATACAACATCGCGAGCCTGATTGCCGTTTTGTAGAACTTTTCTTTAAGCTTTTGTGGGACCTTCCTGTCACAGAGAATCCCAGACGCTTTTCGCCATTTCACCCCTCCCGCTCGAATTCTAAAACTAACATCTTAATCAATCTTACCATTATACTGCAATATTGATCCTAGATATCGAAATGATTCCTTTTTGGAAATTATTTATCCGGTTAGAGTGACATCTCCATCCTCCGATCTGACACCGCTGAACCCGCACTTCATATACTCTGTTTTAGTTCTGCTAAGCCTAAATCCCTTTGATTCTAAAGTCTGTCTCCACAGCTCCAGTTGTCTATCAACCTCAATCTTACTTTCATCAATTAACACAACATCATCAGCAAATAGCATACACCAAAGAATCTCACCTTGTGTAGCCTTCGTAACCCCATTCATCACTAGTGTAAAAATGTAGGGATTTAAAGTTGACTCTTGATGTAATCCTATGTTAATGGGAAAGTCACTGGTTTCACCATCGCATGCTCTGACACTAGTCACAATATCATTGTACATATCCTTGATAAGTGTAATGTACTTTGTTGGGACTCTCTTCTTTTCCAGGACCCACCACATCACCTTACGCGGTACCTTGTCATTAGCTTTCTCCAAATCGATAAATACCATGTGTAGATCCTTCTTTTGCTCCTTAAACCTTTCTATAAGTTGTCTTATCAAGAAAATCGCCTCTGTGGTCGACCTCATAGGCAGCCAAATTGGTTTTTTGAAACACTTGTCATTCTTCTTAATCTATGCTCAATGACTCGCTCCCAAAGCTTCATTGTATGACTCATAAGCTTAATTCCTCTGTAGTTTGTGCAACTTTGAATATCTCTTTTATTCTTAAAAATTGAAACTAGTATGTTTTTCCTCCACTCATCAATGAACCAAAAAAGTATAGTTATTAATATTGTCTTTATAGTCCTTATTCAAGTGTAATTGTATTTGATTAAAAGTATAGTAACTGAAACGCATAAACGGGAAAGGAACTGCAAACTCGAAGGCATTGCATTCAAGTGTAGTTGTATTTTCGACATGGATGCAATCATGATTAAAAGTAAGACATATATAATAAGCTTACTATTTGATTGTCTATGTTTCTAAGGATAGTCGTCAATATGGATAGTAATAAGGAGTAAAATGTGTTTGTACATAAATACTCAAATATAACAGAATGTCACAAAGGATGTTTGATGCTTCTATTACCCACTTGAGCCAGCATTGAACAACTGCAATAGTAATAAGCTGAATTCAATTAAGAAGCAGGATATCTCATAGACATCATCACTGTTATACGTGAGTATCAGAAGAAATATTCGAGCATTTGTTGAATTTTATAGTATAAAAGTACTTGAAAATTGAATAGGAATAGATTCAGAGGATGAGAGGCAAAATAAATGTTGGAAACAATAGGAATTAATCAGCTTTAATTACATATATGTTGCATGTACGACCATTAAAGGCCACGTTGTTCTAATTATTTTATGTTACAATATCATGTTAATATATTTGTATATTGCATCGTATTAATTATGTGGCATTTATGTAACAATCAGATAATCATTTGATATTCCAAAGTAATGATATTTTTTTAAACTTAATACAAAAACAATATTATGACCGGTATACAATGATATTTGAAAAGTAATAGTTTGATATTGAAATTTTCACTGTGAGATTGCCTTCTGAATTAACTAAGAAACAGAAACCTACCTTTTTAAGCAAATCCCACACATTGGAAGAGACTGTGCCCACCTCAATCTTCTTGGACATTTTCAGCTCCATCATCTTACTCGATGGTGCATTAACTGAAAACCCATCATTCGATCCAATTGATCCACCACTATACTACTGGCCGTAACACAAGTGACGCTTCTATTAACGCATTCTCACCATATTCAATATCTGGGTTCTGTTTTGCTTCATTAAAAATCGAATCTGACAACAGAGACTGTTTGTATCTTTTCTTGTTGTTTCTCCAACACAGCAAATTTTTCATGCAAATCATTAGAACTTTTAAAAGCTCAATGGGCTTTAACTACAATCTCATAAGTTTCAGTTGTATCCATCTCGTTGACGACTGCAATAATAATAAGGCTGAATTCAGTTAAGAAGTGGGATGTATCTAAATATGCAGTCAAGCTATTGCTACTTAAACTAAGCTTAGAGTCAAAACATTAGATGATGTAACCTTTTACCATAACAGCAATAACATGTTAATTTTTGTGAGAAAGCTTTATTATATGGCTCTCTATATCATAAGTTGCGATTAAATTGAGTTTTCCTATGTAATTAACTTTAGTGTTCTTATCTCTTTAGATAAATAAATATGTTACTTTTAACCATATTGATAAACTTATGAGTTCTCTGATATTTATAATTTGTGCGCACTTAATTGTTTGCGGATCGGATCATATGTGCACTTAATTGTTTGTGGTTCGAAACTCCAAAGAACATGTTGTTTGATAAGGCATTATTTAAAAGAAATGATTTAATGGTAACTCGGCACTTTTCTGATTGTACAACAAAGATATACCTTATTGCTGTAAGTTTTTTATATGTTCAGGATTATAGGTACAAGTGTAGCATATAAATAATGGATATTTACTGAGATCTTTATCAGAAACTATTTTCGATAGAAATATTTAAGCAACATTTGTGTATTTACAACTAAAACTATAAATATATTGCATATAAAATTTAATAATTCATATTCATTAGTTTGACCTTTATTACAATGCCAGTTTATCATGGAGACAAAAAAGGTTCTTCAAATTACTAGGATCTTTATATCAAATGATCTTTACATGTAACTAGTGTGTTACCCGTGCGTTGCACACGGTATGTTGTAGAATAATAATATTTTAACTATTTTTGAAAAATATAATTTATTATGCAATATCTCATGAATTATTTAAGATAAATGAATTATAAATGAAATTACTATATTATAAGTGTGTATTTTTTATAAGATTCGTATATTTTTATATTTGAATAAAAATTATATTATCATTTTTGTTGATAAAAATGAGTTATATATTAATTTATTATTTTTTAGGATTCATTATTCATTAATCAAGTAAAGGAAAATAAGTATTCGTAATAAATTTTGAAATTAAATTTTTATAAAATTTCATAAATAAATATTCATGTACATATAATCTGAAATTGATATTTAGCTTTTGATACATTTAACTAAAAAAATAAATAATGTATACATTAAATATCATATATTACTTGAGGGAATGACGACAATTACCTAAAAATAGAAGTGTAACACCAAAGACTCAATAGATTTGTATGCATTTAAAGTTTTTTCAGCACATATTTATAAAAATATTTATTTCTACTAAAAGAAATATTAAGTGAAAAAAAGACCTGAAACGTTACAAATCACGTTGTTTCACGCCTTGCTATTTTTATTTTATAGTGAAACTTTTCAAAATTATTTAACATTTATGTAAAATAGATAATAAAATATGAAAGAAAAATATTTCTAATCAAAATATGGTATAATTTTTGTCCATTGGTTAACTCGTATTACGAATATAAATAATCAAGTTGTAATTTTTTATACAAAAACATACTATTTGAAAATATTTATTCTTTTTCTCAATAATACAAAATACAATCATTCATCAATTATCATTAATTGTAATGTTATTCTTTATAAAATATAATTTAATAATGATAAAGAGTCCATTTGATGTACCGATTTTAGGAAGGAAAAACGTTATATATGGTTGTAACGATGCACCAATTTGGAAAGAATTTTCTTATGTATATTTGTCTATAATGAAATAACAACTTTGAAAAGAAAAAAATATGTATATATTTCTTTGCATTAAATTACTAATTTTAGAAAGAAAAAATTATGCATATATTTCTTTGTATTAAATAACTAATTTTAGAAAGAAAGAAATTTTATGAACTTAAATGTAGAAAAATGCAAAAGTATCAAAAATAATTTTGTATATAATTATGAAAATATTAGATTATACATACTTGAATGAAAAAATAGTTTTACCATTTATATCAGTACAAATGCGGTATACACATTGAATTATCATTTTTTATGATTTATTAGATCAATTGATAAACATTTGTTAGTGGATTTAGTTTAAAAGTTTAAATTCAAGATCAATTAATAAATTCAAATATATGGACTTGAATGTAAAATAATATAGGAGAATTTAGAAGAAATCTGTAAATAATTGTAAAAATTATTGAGTGTTGGCATTTAAATGCAAAATGATATGAGAGAATATTAGTAGAATATTGTATGATTTGTATATAGTTGTGGAAAATTAAAACTATGTGGACTTGAATAAAAAATTGGTTTTACCATTTTTGTCAATATGAATGCAGTACGCACGTTGAATTGTTATTTTTCAAAATTTATTAGATCAATTAATGGATATATGTTAATTGTATTTATTTAAAAAGCTTAAATTTAAGATCATCTAACTAAATTTAATATATATGGACTTAAATGTAAAAATAACAGAAAAAACTTGGAAGAAATATGTAAGTAATTATAAAAATTAGTATTAAATTTTAATGGTAGAAGTGAGAACCAATAAAAACACTATAATAATTATAATAACAATAAATTGTGAGGATGTGAAAATAAAATATCTGAAGAGAATTAAGGAGAGAGGAGGAAATTCCTAAAATTAATAAGAGAGCTTTAAATTCTTCCGCTTTACTATTATTTAATAGATTTCACAAGTCTATATCAAAATATCACAATCCCGTAGTAATTTCGTTGACATACTATTTGTATTTAAGAATAGAGTGTACATAGCACAAGTATATACACATGTAAATCTGTTGTATTATTATAAGGTTGAAGCTTATAGTTTAATTACTAAGCACTTTACGGTTATGCTGCTTACCTCATTAATTATTAATGCTAAGGCAAAACCACCATGGAGACTGGATTCCTATGGTCATCGAGATGGATTTTCAGTTCCAAGATGTAGGTTATTATTTTTTGATTCAACTATGAAATTTACAGTAGAAGTATTTTCACTGAGTTGCTCTAGCATATGCAACGATGATCATATAAAAACATGGGTGATGTACTACATGATTATATATAGTCTCATGTAAATTTATCCCTTGTTCAAAACAAGCTTTATACTATGAAATATATAAATGACAATTCAAGAGTTTAAACATGGGCAAACATTTGCAGACAACAGTCATAAGGTGTAAATACAAACAGGAAAGTCATCAATTTTCTTTATTGCCTCACCGTATGCAATCTGACAGCACTAGTTAAACATGCACAGTTAAAATTCTTATTGCCTCACCGTATGCAATTTTCTTTATGACTACAGGAAAGTCAGCTTGTACCTCTACAGCAGGAACATTCAAGATCTGCTCTGTGATTCAAGTAAATACAAACAGGAAAGTCATCTTTCTTTATTGCCTCACCGTATGCAATCTGACAGCACTAGGTAAACATGCACAGTTAAAATTCTTATTGCCTCACCGTATGCAATTTTCTTTATGACTACAGGAAAGTCAGCTTGCACCTCTACAGCAGGAACATTCAAGATCTGCTCTGTGATTCAAGTAATTTATTTTTGCATTTTTGTACTGTTTTTATATTAATTGTAACTTATGGTTTGGATATGTAACAATAGAAGCTTTAAAAGCAGGGCTGGTTCTGATCTTTAGGTTCTTGAGGCGAGAAACTAGTTTGTTGCGCTTATATAACAAAATAATAATTCAACAGAAACACATACATAACAAAACACACTCATAGTATATAACGAGCCGATAGTTCATTTATGAATTGTATCAATTGTAAAATGATATTTGCAAATTAATTTGTTTCTCACTTGACAAATAAGTTGAATGAATTTTTGATAAGGGAGAACTGCGTTGATTTTGTGCTGCATCTAAACCGAGAATTTTATTCCCCTTGTTAAAAAAAAATATGAGAACAATGTCCTTTTGAAGCGTAATCCTTAACTCCGTTGATTGTCCTATAGTGCATAATAATATATTATATAAAATTTTAAACTATTGTCCTACAATAATACTGATTTTGCGTCAATCTATTAAATTAATTTGTAATGCTTTTTAGGTGTATTTAAATGCATAACAAGTGATCCTAAGCATGTTTAAGGGTGTATGTATTCCTTGAGCAATCTTATTCAGTTTCAACTTAATTCTGTACGAATTTAACTAGACTAGAAAACAATATTGATTTCCAATTAAAAGAATTGTACATGCATACTTTAAAACAATTCATGACTCAATTTAAACAGTAACATATCTATTAGATTCCAAGTCAACCGAAACACCAATGAAAAAACAATTAAAAGTCACTTGGAGAAGTGACGCGTCGCTCGTTGAGCCGTCCATGTCCGGTGATGTCGCCTGGAGAGATGACGCATCACGTGTTAATCCATCACTTGATATTGTCTTGAGGACCGCCGAGAGAAGCTTCCGCCGATGTCCCTGGAGCATTGTCGCTGCCGCCGATGTCGCTGCCGCCGATTACGCCGATGTCGCTGGAGGCTTGGGCATAAAAAGGACCGCCGATGTCGCTGCCGTCGACGTCACCTAGAGAAGAAACCCCAATTTTGGAATTAACAAATATGCGGCCGAAATGGGGGATTGGAATGGATAAGCGTAAGAAAAATAAGAATATAAAAAATTACAAGTAAGGATAACTTTTTGTGAATTATTTACTAGTTTACCGAGTGATGTAACACATCTGTTTTGTAAGCAAACGCTTATAAGTGTTGCCAAAAAAGCTAGGTATTGAAACCGCTTAAAGAATAAATATACTATTTTTGCTAACGGTTTTTGAGTATGCCAACACTTTCCATCTGTGGGTAACTAATAACACCAAAAAAGTGTTAAGAATTGGAAAAAATATATGTTGGGATATCACTGTTTTGGTGTAGTGTATGTCTTAAAACATCAACCAAGTTAGGGGTACATATTCCTCGTGCCCCATTACAGAGAGAGAGGCATGGTTAGTAAGATTTATTTCAAAATATAGCTCTTGTTTTTCTATATTTTTTTCTTCTTTACCATGAAAGAAATATATACTATAATATTATTAGTGGGCTGCATTTCAAGAGCACCCAAACTATCTCCAATTTTTGTAAACTCAACCGTCACACGTATTTTATTTAGTGGATCTGCTGTACAACATTATAGAGATGGCTGAAGACATTAAACAAGGATGCGTGGATTCGGAAACGGGATGCACCAATTTGATGAGTTTTGTAAAAGGTTTTCTTGAAAATAATAATTTGTCATGGTTAGAAGAGCAGCATAATTCTGGACTATCTCAACCCCTCATGATACAATTGGGCCTATAAATTTTCAATCATCTACTCAAAACGAGTTTGGAGTACTTCAAAATTTGGTAAATGAGTTTGTAGGACGTCCTAGAAAGACGCCAAAGAGAAGCACATCACTCCAGCAGCAATGACTAAGAGATCAGTAATTCTGTTGATTGTATGTCTGGAGCTGCTCCTACCAAGGTGAGTGTTTTTGATCGTTGCTTTTACATTTTTAATTTGTTTGTCAGTTTATAAATTATGATAGGTTATGACAATAATAATCTAGTCCGTCAATAAGATATTGTGAGTTTTATATTATTTGATGGCCTCTTTGAAATTTTCAATAAAAATAAAACGGACAAAGTTTATATCCCCATAGGTGCATAATTGCTTAATTTAGTTACTTTATCTGAAGTAAATAATGTTAAAAAGTTACATGGAGATTTCTGTCAAATAGCACATACATCAATTTAATCGGTTGTATGGGCTTTTTGTTTTGTTTTTGTTTTTGGAAAACAGCTCGTGATTGCGGAAAACTTCGCTCATGGTAGAATCCAATTTCCTAATGTCAACAGCAAGATGTTGGGTAAAGTAATCAGATATTACAAAAAGCACCGCATCTTTTTCTGAGGCTAATGAAGATGCTGGGTCATAAGATGATGCACTTAAGAGTTGGGATGCTGATTTTGGTAAACTCACTGTGCTTGCTCTTTTGTGCTTTTGCTGCTATGGTAAAAGGATTCATTATCTCATGTTTTGACCTGAGCTTAGTTAAGTAGCAATAGTTTGACTACATATTTAGATATATCCACTTCTTAATTGAATTAAGCTTGTTATTATTGCAGTTGTCAGTCAGATTCAATTGTTAACGAAACAAAGCAAAACCCAGATACTGAAAATGATGAGGATGCGTTAATAGAAGCGGCATTGCCGTTGGTAAGGTTCACCAGGTCTTTTGCTGAAAGCAGATGATACTTCTGTTGCTGCCAGTCATACAGTGGCGGATCAATTGGATCAGATGATGGGACTTCAGTTAATGCACCGTCGAGTAAGATATTGGAGCCGAAAATGTCCAAGAAGATTGAGGTGACCATATTCCCTTTCAATGTGCGGAATTTTGCTTAAAAAGGTCTGTTCATGTTTCTGAGTTGATTGAGAAGGCAATCCCACAGTGAAAATTTCGATGTCAAACTATTACTGTTGGTATACAATTATATGCAAGTCAAAATATTGTCCTTGCATTAAGTAAAAAAACATTATATGGAAGGCTAGTCTTCAGACCGTCTTTATATTAGGCAAAAAATATAACATGAAAGGTCAGTCTTCCTATTTTCAGTACTTTAGAATATCAAATGATTATCCGATTTGGTACGGAGGCTAGGCCTAGTGTTGAGGTAAGTGTAAATTCAGCATAATTAATAAGGTGCTGGATAATATGAGAAGTTGAGTTATGGCTTTGAGAAAGAAAAAATAATATGAAAAGGTGGATGCGGATGGAGTGAAATATTTGACTCAGTGAGAGGTGTTTAGGTGGCTGGAAATAGTATCATCCAATAAAAATGCTATTGATGTTCACTTAATCCAAACCCACTCAAAAGACACGTGCAGTGTACATTTCAGCTAAAATTAAATATTAATTAGATAAATTACGGAAAACCTGAGATTGAAGCTATAGTGTTTATTTTTAACGAACTTAAAAACAATAGAAAATAAGTGACATTCTAAACGATAGTGTAATATGTAAAGTGCACATACATGGTAACTGAAAGTACATACCAAAAATGAAGCATGCCTCCATAAATACTTTGATACTAGTCAAAACCACGATAGAAATACTCAGACTAGCTTATCATGTCAGGCTTTTCTTAATATTCAAAAGAGTGTCTACCTTTATCATACCAATAAATATCTTTTGTAAATTCTACATTATTTACGACGTACCACATGAACGGAACCACAAAAATAAATTGGAAACAAAAAATTAGAAAGGAAAAAACATAAAGAATTTTGCATAAAAACATGATAAAGAATTCTTAAAAAATAACGCAATGGCCGTCACCAGAAATTTAGGCTTAATCCATCATCAGTCTACTAATTTCTATTAGCATATCATTTTTACACAATTAATCAATTGAACTTTTTGTACTCTTGCCTCTTGTAAATATGCAGTTATCAATTTAACTGCATCATGAAAGGGAAAGTAACATGAATATTTTAGGTAGAAGGAGATCTCTTATTACAAAACGGTAGAGGTTTGAAATTCCATTTTGATAGAATATATGGTTTCTATCCATGGTAAAAATGGACATTCAGTTCCATTTCGGATATATCATAAAATTCCGCTTTTACGTCAGTTTGCGAATTCCTGTACTATTTTCAATAAAAATAGGCTAATGAACATCCAATAATAGGACAAATTAATATACATTCTTCATGTTACATACAGGATACATGTTGCAAAGAAAAAATAAAATACGTATCAAATATTATATTAAATTACGTACATTACTTAATATATCTACCCTTATATCAGTGAGAACCTGGCCCATGAATATTGTTTGTTTCACAGTCTGATATCACCCCATATCAAATAGAAACATTATTTTATTTTAAATTATCTACCATTAACACATCGGCTCATATAATAAAAACCCAGTCCATTTATACTATATAGGGTTTATTGTTTAAAATTGCAGCCCCTAGTACTTTCAAGCTGCCAAAAGAAAAACTATTACCAAGATAACGCATAATCAACAATAAACTCTTATATGCATTAACTGTTGGTAGTGCATTGTCTTGATACTAAAAATTAGGATTAGGGCTAGTGACTAGAATGAAAAGGAAAGTTTTCATTGAATATGTGAAAACTGACGATGAAAATTAGCCAATTTCAAATGGAGGTGAATAATTTAGAATTTCACACGATTATAGCTTTATTTTGTTTGCTCGATTTTTGTTTTTGATTTTATTTCTGCCTAGCCTCTTTTTTATGTTTTAGTTGTCATTTTTAGCCATGAGGTTTTGTTTGCATTGGCATGGCTGGAATCAGATTCTTTGCCAGATTCCATCTAGATACTGGCTGGAGTTCTGACTTTCTATTTTCAAAAAAGGTGAAGAATCAGTAAGAATATATTTGAAAAAGAGGTGAAAACGAGAAAATCTTAAAACACATTGTATTTCAATTATTTCGGAAATTTGTCTTCCAAAATGAAAATCTGAAAACATATCTGGGTTGGAAGTTGATTTACATTTTTTCTCGTTTTCAGTTATTATTTTTCTTTAATTTCTAAACGACGATTCCATCTAAATTCATAGTATATTAAAATAAATGTTTCATTTAGTGGATCCACTTTAAACCCAAAAAAAAAAAAATCAACTGCACGTGCAAAATATTTGTGGGCAAGCTCAGAATCATCTGATGCAATTTATCAATAACTCCATGGTCATCCTCATATTCCAAATCAGCAAATACTAGAAAATTAGTAAAGTTGTAATGCCAAGCACCAAAGAGAAAAGGCAGAACACGTAGCCTAGTTCTATTCAATTTTCAAGTACTTCTATATTATAAAATCCTATAGATACACGAATGTTTTTCTAATTGAATTCAGCTTATTATTATTGCAGTTTGATCAATGTTGGCTCAGGTCTTTGTAACCTGTATGGTGAGGGTTGTGAGGATGACACCAAGAAATGAATTTAGGTTTGTTTCTGTCACTACTTCAGTTTTGTTGAATTTCAAACTATATTCGTTGCAGTGTGTGATGGTATGTGTTCCTTGTGGACGTTGAGTTGGTCCATTTCTTATTTATATAATACCACTATTTTATTTAAATGGATGTATAACTTGATCCTGTTCGAAAATTTTGGAAGTATCGTGAGCACTGTCATCTAATTAGAGACGACAAGCAACTTTGAGGTTCATTGTGTGTGATTTAACAAATTTGTTCTGTTCTAAATGAGAAACGCAGTAGCACGTGTATACCTACTAAATATATGATACAGTAAATTTCTTGCTTGATCATACCTACTACATAATATTTGTGTAGTTTGTCTAATGTGTTCAATTATTCCAAGGAACAAAGCTTATCAAGCTTCATGATTTTAGGTTTAATGAGCATGGTCTTATTCTTTAGTTTGTCATGAAATGAAGAACACTAGCTTCCTTTATACAGCGGTTTAAAATTTCGGTTTTCGGGGTGGTCCGAAATTTTGGTTTCGTTTTGAAGATTTGTGAATTTCGTTTCATTTCCGGCTCCGGATATCGAAGCTTTTCACAACATTTTTTATACAAATTCAGTAACAGATTTTGTATATTTATATAACATCCTTTGTGACATTCTATTACATTTTTATAACCGAAATGGTTTCAAATACACACACACTGAGATATGCACACACACATGTATACACACACATGTGTAACTCACACACAGAGAGAGATATCCACACGCACCCGCGCGCGCGATTTCCTATTCAACTTAAGTTTATCCTAACTTCTTAAGCTCAATTTATCCTAACCACTTTCCAATTCACCTTACGAATATTCTTTTAACTAATTCTTAGCCTTTAACTGCCCCTTTTCTTATCTTGGGTTATTTAAACTACGCTACCTTTATATACTTGGATATATTTTTTCCTTTCATATATTAGTCATAACTTTGTATGAACATCTTTAGTCAAACTGTGAAATTCTATTCATGTGTTAGAACCAGTATCAATAAATAATAGTAAAATGAACTAACTTTTTTCCCTATAACAGAGAAGCCCCGATGATGAATCTGTGTGGAAGTAAACAAGGATGTCAAAGAGATTCAGTGATCAACCCGAATTCCAGTTATCCATCCTCGCTACTATTCTGATTTTGGTACAACATTTCAAGTTCGGGAGAAGGATTCACCATAAGGGCATTTTTTAGGGGTGCAAACTGGCTCCTTTGAAGGTGCAGATAACTATTGCTCTAATAGAAGATTTGCTTTTCTTGTCTTTTAAGTTTAGGAGCTGGAATCCATGGAGCTTGAGTTGTTCCTGCAAGATGATATTTAAGACAACTTTCTATGTTCTATTAACATATATGTACATTTATGAACTGTTGATTCATGTGCTTCAGTAAATAGTAAGCCTTTGCAGTAAAGTACCAACATTATCCGGCCTGTTCAAATGAATGAAACATAGAAATACCTTTCTGATGATATATGTACATTTATGAACTGTTGATTCATGTGCTTCAGTAAATAGTAAGCCTTTGCAGTAAAGTACCAACATTATCCGGCCTGTTCAAATGAATGAAACATAGAAATACCTTTCTGATGATTTTTTTTAACAGCTTGGAGTGCTACTATGGACTTTAAATCTTTGTAGATGTTTGTCTGTCGTTTGAGTTTCCAACAACATCTATATTCGTAATCTGATAGCCGTGGATAGCAAATTTGTACCTTTTTCTTATCTGCAAAAACCAACTGAGGTCCAGTGGCTGACAATCCAAGTGTTGCATCGATTAAAGTCAAGGCTACTTTTAAAGTAAAGAAAACCTTGAAAGAAAACTGAGAGTTTTTAAGTTGCAGCATCAGAAATTAGGATAGAAGCTCAGTTCAGTAGTACAAATAAAATTAGGAATCCCCTTTGGAGTGTCGAAACGTGGATGATTATGGCAGTGTTAACATGGTTGTCCTTTTTTAAAGTGAATATTAGGCTTAGGTCCCTAATAAGTTTCAAAATACACAAAAACCCCAGTAAAAAAAGGTTTGTAAATTAGGTCTCTAGAATTAAGTTATTAAGTAATTGCATATAGTTATGCAATTATTCACTGAATAATTGCAGACATTTATGCAATTATATCCAAAAGTTGCATGAATTTATGCAATTTTTTCGGTGAATAATTGCGGTTTCCGCAATTTTTTTGGTGAAAAATTGCGGAATTTTCTGCAAATTTTTGAAAAAATTACGGAAATTTCCGCAAATTTTTGTTGAATAATTGCAGAATTTTCCACAATTTTTCAGTGAATAATTGTGGAAATGTCTGCAATTTTTTGATATAATTGCATAAATGTCTGCAATTATTTACTGAATAATTGCATAAGTGTATGCCATTATTCGGCAACTTAATTCTAGGGACCTAATTTACGTACTTTTTTTTACTGGGGTTTTTGTGTATTTTGAAACTTATTAGGGACCTGTGCCAAACTGTCCCTTTTTTAAAAGCATGGTCTACGGGTGTCAACGTGATTCAGTTCCCCATCGCTAGACACACTTTGAAGACTTAATGTTATCCCACAAAAGACATCATAGTTGTCTCTTTCTTAAAATTCCTCCTTCTCTCAATCCACAGGGGTCGCTCTGAAGATATCACTGTTTACGTATGAGACCTTGCAAACGACTCTTTTGTTCCTTTATTTAATAGTTGAAGCTAAAAACAAAACGCAGAGTGTGGATGGATCATGCGAAAAACAAAGTACCTCAGAGGATTTGTCGACCAAGATATCTTTTTGTTCAATCGCTTATTTGTCCCAACAAATCCTCACCCATAAGGTCTATATGTCCCGTAATTCTTGTTCAGCATTACCTCAAGACGAATGATGAACCCCGAGCTCCCCGACATCATCTCCGGACTCTTCTAAAAGCATCTCCTCACCCTGTCCATCGCTTTCCTAGTTGACTGTGGAAGGCCAACTCCCAAATCTTCCTGGATCTTGTCCATACCTATCCTTGTCTGTTAGGATTCCTCACCGACCAACTCCTATGGTCACTACTTTTTTTGGCAAGTAAGAAGACTTCTAGCAAAAGCTCATGATCGCCTCTGCGAAAAGAGGTAGCAACCCAGTATTATTCCTTTGGCAAAAGCATCACTTTGACAATTGCAATATTCATCAAACAAAAAGCTCACCATGCCACAACCACTCTTTGTACATTACTGCCACTTAGTTAAAGTGTTATGGTACAACAAACTCTATGTCATACTGCTCCTTTATGTAACAATCCGCGCGCCTTTCTTACACTTAAAAATGACACTTAATGCATTCTCGGTATTCGTGTGTCGATCATTTAAGTGTCCAAATGACAAGTCATTTGCGGTTAAAGAAAGAATAGATAGAACAGAATCTCACATTCATGAAGAGAAATTTATAATATACACACAATCTTTACAAAAGAAAAACTTGGTATATATATACATGACACAGCCGAAGTACTAACCTATCATCAGCTTGGATGGTCATAACAACCTTTCCTAACAAATGCTGATAAATACAAACATCAGGACCCAGGGAAGTAGAAAGTATGTGAATATGACTTGGAGGCATCCACCTTATCTCCTAAAGCTTCAAAGCATCCAGCTAAATCTGGAAAATATGCTCGGGCTTATCCGAACATTATAAGAAAATAACATCCAGATCAGTCTAGTAAACCGACGTGAATAAACTCAAATCAAAACATCTGGATTTCTTATTCTTGAAAAACCTTGGCAAAAAGAAGAGTAATCCTAAGACTACACCGTACATAAACACAGAGGATTTTTATCTTACAATAACCAAAACCAATTTTATTATAAATCCAATGATATTATAATAATGTGTAGGGTTTAATGTATTCAATAATCAAGTAGTTGTGATGCGTGTACATCGTGACGATAATAGGTATTCAACAAAAACTGAAGGCACTTACTGGAGAATGGATTCCAACAATGGCAAAGTAAGGTACTACCTTTCGTACAGTACACCTCTAGATAAACGTACCAAGAGATCGAAAACCTTCCGACCTCGGCATGACAAGAACGGCCTACCCCATACTAAATAGTACCGAATATGTCATCATCCCAGTTGCTTCAAACCTTTATAAAGAGCTCTCATGCATAACCAAATCCATAATATAATGATCTAGAATGGTGATGGCACACCCTAATGCGAATGACCTACATAGCCTTGTGGCATACCCTGTTTTAGCCATTCTCGGCTTGTGAGGCTTGCGAGGCTATGCTCTTATGATTTCCTCATAGCAATTCCCTCTTGGAATGCTAATACTGCCCTTCATACAGAAATGCAATACCAGCATTCATCCATACAAGTTAGTTCTGGGTCTGAACCAAAATGAAGGCACTACTCTACTACATCTAGATCTATCAATGGATGCTTTCGGATGCGGATAGTGTCATATCCGCATCCGCAGCCGAAATCATTTTCGGATATCGGATATTCGTATCCGCGGATACGGACGAATATCGAATAATTATCATCCCCTAACGACTGATAAATCAAGAATTATAAAAGAAATTTTTTAGTTTAACATAAATATTTTCAATCCCATTGGTTATTAAAGTGTTAAAAAGTAACAAATATGCTGATAATAAATAGGTTCGAGCAGTTAAAAAGCATTAAGTGCATATAATATAAACTACTAACTTAATAAAATAATAAACAAATATCTTTCACTGTATTAAAATACACATAATTTGAACTATAATCTTGATAAAAACCGAACGGATAATTTTCGGATGCGGATGTTTTCGTATCCCCATCCGCATCCACATCCGTTTTTCCGGATATCGAATATTTATCCGTTTTTCGGATGCGGATGCAGACAGATTTCAGATATTTTAGGTATCCATTGACAGCCCTAACTACATCTATTTTGGAATCACCCTCAGAATTAGTAACAAGTATCCATTGCACTTCAAAGCACTCCATCTTTGAACATCTTTAAGATGTCTTCCATTTGAATGATCATGTTGGTTCGAAGCGGTTTTCAAGTAACATATCCAATCCCGGTCTCTCTGAACCAACAACCGGTAATTTCCGATTGATTCAATTCCGGTTCTTTTAGTAGTAAGCTGACTACATCAGAGTCCCAAGGGGATCTCTTATATATCCCTTAAAGCTAGAGGCATTTCACTAGAATAAGTTTTCCCGAGGGATCTCAAATTGTATGAACACATGAAGCTCTTATTTACTTCCTATGTCAAAACTGACCAAGATTTGATAGTCGGTTATTTAACAATCAAATAAACAAACACCATAATCCATAGATTTAATTTCACATAGCAACCACTAGGTCTCATAATAAATCTTTCATTTATTTAAATCTCCTTCCAAAATATTCATCATAATATTCATATACTTATTATATTGGCATAAGCATATTCACAAAACATTGTGAAAGATTTCTTACTTCAAACTCATATTAAAAGGATCGCAACAAAAATTATTTAAATTGGAGGTAAAAGTAACCTCAAACACAATTCCTTCGGTGTTATGTGTGGAACGAATGTTCATACTACCAAAATTATGATGGTCAGTTAAAGGAAATTCAATCTCAAATTCTTTTATAAATTGCTTAAATAAATCCTTTAAATAAATCTCTTTCATTTATAAAAATCTCCTTGCTAAAATTCCGAATCCATTTATAAAACTCTTTATAAGTAACCAAATTTATTTATAAAACTCTTTAATAAATATCCAAAATCATTTATAATACTTGTTTTCAAATTTCAACATACCTTTTAATTTATAAAAACTCCTTTTTATAAACTTTCATTATTTAAAACAAATATTCTTTAATAAATCTTATTCGATCAAGTTCCTTTTAAATATATAAATAATTATTTAAAATAACTTTTAAATAACAAGTTGTTATAAATTAAACTAACTTCAACACTTTAAATAAAATAGTTAATGAACTATGTTTAAAATTTCAAATTGAAATGGTGATAAACCTTAAACATTTCAATTAAATAATAACTTTACTTTAAACCGTAACAATTGTATTTATACCCTTATTTAAAAAGGAATAAGATTAAGAGAATAAATTCCAAAATTCAGAAGAGGCTTAGCGACCATAGTGGTTCTTATTTAATTGTGTAACTTTCCAAGTTATGTCATGGGTATTTACATAACAAATAGATATATAAAAGGGTTCAACGAATAATAACCAATCAACATATGTCCAAGTTATTATAATAGCAAAATGGTGATTTTGTTCTGCTAGATAGATGTCATTTGGTTTCATAATCATTTGAGTTTACTTAATGGTAAACAATAAAGAAATATTTTAATTTAAAACACTTTTAAAGAAAATTTGTTTTAAAACAAACAGATATTTAGAACTAAAACGGTTGTTAAAATTTAAAACCCTTATTAATTAATTAAATAAATAATAAATTAATCCTCATTAAATAATAATTTAAATCTTAATTTAGTCCTAATTAAAGTCTTAAATTTAACTTAGTCGGTAATAATTCAAAATTAAACCACCTTTTTTAAATAAATAAATAATTAATAATTAATCTTTAATAATAGTTAAATATTTATTAACCCATATTTAATAATTAGATAATAATTAATCAACTAATCATATACTTAAGTACTAATTACCTTTGTCAATTAGATTAAGTACTAATTATCTTACTTAATTAATAAAAATATCATTAAATAATTACTTTTTATTAATTAAATATGTTTGAAAACATTTTCCAAAAGGTACTTAAGTTGAAACACTTTAAAATTTGCAAAAGAGTTCGTTTTTGCGAACTGTACCCATAGCTGCTATAGCTATATTACCTGTAATTTTCAAAACATGAAATTTTGTTTTTTTAACTCTTTGTTTAAAACTTTAACTCTTGGAAAACATTACTACTTTGTAAAACATAAAGTATGTTAAGTTAAACTTCAAAACATTTTAAAATTTAAAATCAAAGGTCATAGATTTTATGCAAGGGATTCTATGTCACTTAAACTAGTAAAGGTGTTAACTTTCGTAGCATAACATCATGTATTCATGACCATAACATACATAATCATATCACAACCAGATCATAAATACATATGCATGCCATAACCAAAATATACAAGCAAAGATTACAACTTGTAACTAACTTGATATTTAAGTTTCAAATGTAAATCTATACATCATGACATTCAAGCACTTATACATATATACAAGTCAACATTTGTTTCGCCCAACAAGCATCACATTTAATATCCAAGTCAAGCAAATTATAAGTTTTAAAAACTTAGTTAGAGGCGAGAACTTTACTGACCAAAAGTTGACTAAATCAAGGTAACTTCTCCTAAAACTTGAATATGACCTAAGTCTTTGCTCTGCCTTAGAAAAGATGAATTTTTTTGTGAGATTTAGTGAGCAAAAGGGTTCGGCCTAGGTGGGAAGAAATGCACAGCCGAGATGGTGGAGGTGTGTATGGACTTGATTTGGTAAGAAGGAGTGTTAGGAAAGAAAGTTGAGGCCTCAAACAAGGATTTAAAAGTTTTTAAAAGTGATAAAGGCTAGGTTTTTAAACTTTAGAATTTTTGTTGAAACCATTAAAGAGTTCATGAGCTTGGAAACAAGAATGTAAGCTTTTGAAATGGATAATGGAATGATAAAATGAGAAGGTGGAATTTTGAAAATTGTTTTTATGTAAAATGAAATAAATAAATTACTAAATTAGTCTCAAGCACATAACCGCCACTCCAAGCTTTCCACCTCACCACCCTTGTCTCCTCCACCTTACTCACGCATGGAGTATGTCCCCCCCTCTTATTTGAGCTAATGCATTTATAATTCATGTACTTTGTGTTTTTAGGAAAGTGACATGTTATGACAACTTCTCCATTTGTTTTTCTTTTAATCTATTTCATAAAAAGTCATATCAAAATTGTATAAACTTAAATATATATTTATATTTCTAAAACATATTCTAACTTATATATAAATGTATGTATATGTTAACTCAAATGTGCACAAAATTTTCCAATAATATTTAGACATCAAAAAGTCGAAAATTCGAAAAATGATTTCCGATCACATTTTCTATTTTTCTTCGAACTAAATATTTTTGTAAATAGATTTTGAAAACTATTTCACCATCACTAGTTATAAATAAAAAGAGTTTTATTTGAGTTATAAAATCCATAAATTAATTATTTAAAAAATATATTAAAATATCCATATTTAAAGTGGTTAAATACTAGGTCATTTCACTTTTCCTCCTTAAAAGAATTTCATCCCAAAATTAGCAAACAAGAAGAGAACTCAAGATGACACAAAAGTGCATATATTAATAATCGTAATGATTCAATCATACAAAAAGATACAAGCAAAGTGACTATATCACTAGTCATGGATACACTAACAATACAATGCACATAATATGCTCATCTAACAACGATTTGTGGCAAGTCCCTTGTATACTATCCTCCGAACCCACATGTCCAAGGAGTCATACTTTGGATTGCAAAAAATGGCACTTAGAAAATTTAGCCTTCAAGTCATGCCTCTTTAATGTTTCCGATATGGTCTCTAAGTGGCGCTTGTGTTCCTCATCGGTCTTAGAATAAATAAGGATACCATCTACTGAGACCAACACAAATTTATTTATAATCTATAAAAATTTGATCCATGATGACTCCAAAATGAGCAAGTGCATTGGTTAGCCCATAAGGCACAACCAACCACTCAAAGTAACGATTCGGTCCTCTAAAAGCTATCAGAGGTATAGTATCTTCAGATATCCTTAGCTGGTAAAATCTTATGTCTAAATCCATTTTCGAGAATATCCTAACATCCTATAGTTGTTTGAACATGTCATTTATGCTGTGTAATGGATACTTGTTCCTAATCGTCTGTTTTTTTAATTCAGTGTAGTCCATACAAAGCCTTGGCACACCATCTGACTTAGCAACAAAAACTACCGCTTCTTCCCAATTCGAGTGACTTGGCCTAATCAGACCCTTACTCAATAATTTCTTTATCCGATTTATCAACTTCCTTCTTTCCCTCAAAGAAATCTTACACCTAGGCTGGATAAAAGGTTCCCATATAGGGGTCAGTTTATACAGAGCTCAATCTCACGATGAGGGGGTAGGCTATTAACCTCTTCAATGATGTCTGAGAAATCTCTAATAACTAATAACGATTCCAGCCTTTCCCGTGGCAAATCCAGTGCATAAATGAAACTATCCATTAACTTGTTCGACTCATCACACAACACTTTAATATGCTTCCCTATCTCGTTTTGCAATAATAGTCCTTTTACCACAGTCAAGTACACTTCGATAACCAATCTATACCAACCAAAACATGAAAATACAAATACTAGGATACAACAGAAGTAAAAAGTATGTGAATATGTATTGGAGGCACCCAGCTTGTCTCCTAAAGCTCTAAAGCATCCAACTAAATCTGAAAATTATGCTCGAATTGACCCGAGCATTATAAGAAACTAACACATAGATCGGTCTGGTAAAGCGGAGTGAGTAAAATCAAATCAAAACATATGGATTTCTTATTCTTCAAAAACCTTTCAAAAAGAAGAGTAATCGTAAGACCACATCGCACATAAATATGGAGGATTTTTATCTTGCATTAACCAAAACCATTTCTATTATAGTGATATTATAATAATGTCTAGGTTTAAAGTGTTCAATAATCAAGTAGATGTGATGTGTGTACATCACAACAATAATAGGTATACGATCAAAAACCGAAGGCGCTTACTGGAGAATGGATTCCAACAATAGCAAGGTAAGGGACTACCTTCCGTACAGTACACCTCTAGATAAATGTAACAAAAGATAGAAAACCTTACGACCTCAGCATGACATGACCAATATACCCCTTACTGAATAGTACCGAATATGTCATCCCCACAGTTGCTTTCAACCTTTATAGAGAGCACTCATGCACAGCCAAACCCATAATATTATGATCTAGAAAGGTGATGACATACCCTAATGGGATCGACCCACATAGCCGTTGCGACATACCCTGTTTAGCCATTCTCGAGTTATGAGGATTGAGAGGCTACACTCTAACCATTTCCTCATAGTAATTCCCTTTTGGGATAATAACACTGCCCTTTAGGCAGAAATGCAATGTTTCATCCATACAAGTTCATTCTGGGTTTAAACGAAACTGACTACCTATAGTACAACCATTTTGGAATTATCTTTAGGATTAGTAGTAAGTATCCCTTGCACTTAAAAGAAATCCATCTTCGAACATCTTCAAGATGTCTTTCATTCGAACGCTCATGTTGGTTCGAAGTGGTTTTCGAATAACATATCCAATCCTGGACTCTCCGAACCAACAATTGATAATATTCTGTTGACTCAGCTCCGGTTCTTTTAGAAGTAAGCGAACTACATTGGAGTCCCAAGGGGATCTCTAAAATATCCCTTAAAGATAGAGATGTTTCACTAGAATGAGTTCTCCCAAGAGATCTCTAACTGTATGAACACGCGAAGCTCTTATTTAATTCCTAAGTCAAAACTAGCGAAGATTTGATAGTCGGTTATTTAACTACCAAATAAACAAACAACCAACAATCCAGAGATTTAATTTCACATAGCAATCATTTATTTAAATCTCTTTCCAAAATATTCATCATAATATTCATGTACTTATCTTGTTGGTATAAGCATATTCACTAAACATTATGAAAGGTTTCTTACGTCAAAATCATATTAAAAGGATCACAACAAATGTTATTTAAATTGGAGATAAGAATAACCTCAAATACTATTCCTTCGGTGTTAATTGTGGAACGAATGTCCATATCTCCAAAATTAAAAAGATCGGTTAAAAGAAATCCCATCTCAAATTCTTTTATAGTTTACTTAAATAAATCCTTTTAATAAATATCATTCATTTATGAAAACCTTCTTTATAAAAATTCCAAATCCATTTATAAAACTCTTTAATCTTCAAGTTTATTTATAAAACTCTTTTATAAATATCCAAAATTATTTGTAAAACTTCTTTTCAAATTTCCAGATCCTTTTCAATTTATAAAAACTTATTTTTATAAACTTTAATTATTTAAAACAAATATTCTGTAATAAATCTTGTTCGATAAGTTCCTTTTAAATAAACAATTAATTATTTAAATAAACTTTTAAATAACAAGTTTTTATAAATTAAACTAACCGCAACACTTTAAGTAAAATAGTTAATGAACTATCGTTAAAATATCATATTGAAATAGTGATAAAAGTTAAACATTTCAATTAAATTTTAACTTTATTTGAAACCATTACAATTCTCTTTAAACCATTATCTAAAAAGGAATAATATTAAGGAATAATTTCCAAAAATTCAGAAGAGGCTTAGCGACCACAATGGTTCTTATTTAATTCAGTGTAACTTTCCAAGTAATGTCATGGGTATTTACATAACAAATAGATATGTAAAAAGGATCAACAAATAACAACCAATCAACATATATGTAAATGTCCAAGTTATTATAATATCCAAATGGTGTTTTGTTCTACTAGATAGATGTCATGTGGTTTCATAATCATTTGATGTTACTTAAAGGTAATCGATAAAGAAATCCCTTGAATTAAAACACTTTTGAAAAAGAAAAACTATTTGAAAACAAACCGATATTTACAACTAAAGTGTTTGTTAAAATTTAAAACCCTTACTAATTAACTAAATAATAAATTAATCCTTATCAAATAATAATTTAGATCTTAATTAACATCTGGTTAAAACCTTAATTAAATTTAACTTAGTAAGTAGTTAATTAAAATTAAACCCCCATTTTAAATAAATAAATAAATAATAATTAATCTTTAATATTAAATGGTAATTAATCCCCAATTAAAAAGTTAAATGATCATTAACTCTTAATTAATTAAATAATCATAATTAGCTTATTTAATTAGCACTTAAGTGTTATTTATATCTGTTAACTAAGGATTAAGTAGTAATTACCTTGCTTAATTAATTAATAAAAAGTAACTAAATAAATAAATAATTACTTTTTGTTAATTAAATTTGACAATGTTTTCTAAAAGATACTTAAGTTGAAACTCTTTTAAATTTGCAAAAGAGTTCGTTTTTGCGAACTGCACCTATAGCGACTACGCTATATGGTCTGTAATTTTCAAAACCTGAAATTTTGTTTTCTAAGTCTTTCTTTACAACTTTATCTCTTGCAAAAATTAACTAATTTGTAAAACATAAAGTATGTTCTTGGAACTAAAAAAGTTTTAAAATTGAAAACATTTTAAAATTTACAACCAAAGATCATTGATTTTACGCAAGGGATTCTATGTCGCTTAAACTAGTAAAGGTGCTAACTTTCATAGCATATCATCATGTTATGATCATAACATACAACATCACATCACAACTACATCACAAACATATATGCATGTCATAACCAACATACAAGCAAAGATTTAAACTTGTACCTAGCTTGACTTTTAACTTTCAAATTTAAATCTATACATCGTGACATCCAAGCACTTATACATACATGCAAATCCACATTTGTTTCACCTAGTAAGCATCACATTTAATAACCAAGTCAAACAAAATATAAGTTTTAAAAACTTATAGGAGAGAAATCTACTGACCAAAAAATGACTAAATCAAGGTAACTTCTCCTATAACTTTAATATGACCTAAGTCTTTGCTTTGCCTTAGGAAAGATAAGGTTTTTGTGGGGTTTTAATGAACAAAAGGGTTCGGCCTAGGTGGGAAGTAACGCAGGGCCGAGATGGTTGAGGTGTGTGTGGACTTGATTTTGCAGGGAGGAGTGTTAGAAAAGAAAGTAGAGGCTTTAAACAAGGATTTAAAAGTTTTTAAAAGTGATAAATGCTAGGTTTTTAGACTTTAGAATTTTTAAAACCATTAAAGAGTTCATGAAGCTTGAAAACAAGAACGTAAGTTTTTGAAATGGTGAATGAAATGATAAAATGAGAAAAAGGAATTTTGAAAATTGTTTTTATGTAACATGAAATAACTAAATTACTAAATTAGCCTTAAGTACATAACCCTCACTCTAAGCTTGCCACCTCACCACCATTGTCTCCTCCACCTTACTCGTGCATGGAGCATGTTCCCCCCTCTTGTTTGAGCTAATATGTATTTATAAATCATGTACTTTGTGTTTTTAGGAAAGTGACATGCTATGACACCTTTTCCATTTGTTTTAAAATTCTTTTAATCTATTTCATAAAAAGTCATATCAAATATGTATAAACTTAAATACATATTTATATTTCTAAAATGTATTCTAACTGATATATAAGTGTGTGTATATGTTAACTCAAATGTGCACAATGTCTTCTAACAACATTTAGACGTCGAAAAGTCGAAAATTCGGAAAACGATTTCTGGTCACATTTTCTATTTTTTTCGAACTAAATTTTTTTGTAAATGACAAGCACCATTGTCCAAGTGGTTAGGTGATTCGGCTTTGGTGCGAGAGGTCACAAGTTTGAAACTTGCGTAGCGTGATTCGAACGTTTATTGACATGTGATATGTTGTCCCAGTGACATGTTGTATATAAAGTACCATTTTCAAAAAAAAAAAATTTGTCAATAAATTTTGAAAACTATTTCACCATCACTAGTTATAAATAAAAAGAGTTTTATTTGACTTATAAAATACTTAAATTAATTATTTAAAAATATATTAAAATATCCATATGTAAAGTGATTAAATACTGGGTTGTTACACTTTGACTTAATCATGCCGCAATATGACTCTCCTACTAGCATTCTTCTAGACCATTTCCTCCATGCGGAATCCGAGCTAACCACATTCGGACTATGAATTACCATCAGCGACTTTAGCGAAACATTAGCATCCAAGGCATCATTCTTAGCCCTTATCACCTAAATTTCTACAATTATAAGTAGAGGATCGTGTGCTATAACAACTAGCCTTTCATTAGCCCTTTGATCCTTTGTCCCAATCAACACTTAGAACCTTGAGCTAGAAAATGATAGATCATTAGGGAAAATAAGTTATAATAGTACACGAAGACGGAGCTATCTATTTTCAACCACGCTTTCAGAACTCACGATGGAAGGGAATAAAATATAATAAAAATATAACATAAATATCCAAAGTTGTCCATAAATCTCATAAGTTATTACATCTGTCTACCAAATGAAATACTTTAGACTTCGTAGATTAACTAAACATAACTGCTAATAAATAGGTAACTCATAGATAAACGGCTTTATCCATCTATAATAGCCTTAATTTCCTCCACTATGCGTACAGTCCCTACTAACCCTGTCAGTCTATTTTATATAAACAATAGATAAATATAGAGGGGTCAAACATAAACCTGGCGAGTGAGCATATATCTCTAAATACATGATACTAAGATGCTAATAAAACATCTTTATAATCTGCACCTATGGTGCCAGTCTAACGGTTCAATTTATCATTCACTTAAAGTCTATTATCATTGTAACATCCTGAAATTTTCAACCATTCACATCCATACATGTCGGATTTGAATTACCCAAAATATCAGATTGTTAATTTAAATTTGGAAAAACTCAGCATATACAGTAAATAAAATAATCACAGAATCACAGACACAAAGTAATTTAACAATAATGCAGCGGAAACAAAAGAATAGTAGTTCATGAAGCTACTATATATATATAACAGAGTTAAACAAGATACAACAGAAATCACGAATACATAGATGTCTCAATACAATAGCCAAATACAAGATCTAAATACATCACTGGAATCAACTGAATGATTGAAAGCAGAATCAATATATGGATCTCCAAGCGAAGCTCCAACTCCAAAGGTGAGTCTTGAATACTGGTACAACTCAGTCTGACCCGAGCGTAAAGCAAACCACAAAACACTCGAGTCAGGATTAACATTCTTATATCAATAAATCCAACTCAAGTGAAATATCAACTGAAATACAAGTAACTTAAAGGATGTTTGGGATACCCATCCTCTAAGGATCCGTTAAACTATCTACTATGCAGTACAATACGTTATTATAATAAAGTCTAAAGTAAAGTAAACTATGAAAATAGCGTTAAGGCGTTACCCATATCCCCTTTAACACATTTTATATATTCCCATAGTCTATAAAATACCATAATCTCCCCCGTACTGGGCGTCGTTAGAGGGCACTTGTGATGCCCCACCTCTATACCCACGCTAGCCAAGGACACTACGGAGAAATGCCGTCAACTAGCACGGAGAATAAGGCTGTTGAGGAGCGACCATCCATGTAATTGCTTTGTGCGAGCACCGATATGTCAGATAGTATAACATGCATTTTATTTCAAGAGGGAATCCGACATACCGATACAAAACTCAAAGCTACTACACAGTGGCTATAATATCTTCGGAAATAAATATAGAAATAAACATAACACAAATCAGTCACAGACATCCATATCACAAAGGCGGAAATAGATATGAATATATAACACTTAAAAGTGTTTATCAGAGTAGTGGTCTACAAGATCCACAATATCACAAAAGAATAGTTACAAGTGCTACACAAAAGAATATGTATACATCATGGAGTCTATTTCACAAATGTATACAACAAAATGAACTACTATTCTAAGTAGTTAGCCAAAAGTCAGAATAATAATCCCAGACGAGGAGTAAAGCGGAAGCACCTGTAACATCTCGGTCTGACTCGAGTATTATTTAATAAGAAAATAATAAACGGATCAGTCTAACTATAAATATCAGATGAAATGATAAAGAATAAGAGATATGACAAAAACGTATCATAACCATATTGTCATACTGTGATAAGTACGTAATTGAAAATCAACAAGAGATTAATCAATATCACAAGAATCTTCAAAGATAAAAAGGAATGTCATACTCTTTATTTCATTCACCAAACCATAAATGTTGACAATTATATCAATGCCAATCATAAAAGTTAATGACACACAAATTCACCAATGCACAAATATTGATAAAACTTACCAATGGAAATCACAAAGGTTGGTGAAACACAAATTCTAGAAATCATCGACAGAAATCCAGAAATCACAAAAAGGGGGAGACCTATCACAAAACGGGAGCATGAAAACTCACCAACACGTGTATCATAGAATGGAATGCTTTTCCATGGTTGCTAACCATTTATTTTGAGCCGAAGCTCCACAAAATTGTCCGAAGACCATGGGTCGCTACCCCACCAAATTGAGCCGAAGCTCTATAGAAACGAGGTTTAGTCTCCCTCGTAGACAAAGAGACATCGCACATTGCTAGTCTAAATCACAAAATTGATCATCATCGATCATCAAGAAGTGTCAATTACACTAAGCTAGTAAATATATGAGTTTAGTTTCATGTCCCATAACCATTGGCTTAACTTAAATATTTACGAACAAATTGTAGCTCTCCACTAGAAAATTGCCACAAGAGATTCAATCGAACAAGTCCAAGAATTAACCGACGAAGTAAACGCAAGCGTTTCATACCACTTGTTTTACTAAGTCGTTTAATTAGATTTCTCATACGAGTGAGATAAAGGTTTGTATATACTAGTAGATTGGAAAACGGTTTAATAAAAGAGCTTTGTATTAAAAATAGAGTTGAAATCATCTTTGTAAAAGAGTTTGAATATTTACTACTAGTATAGAAACCTTTGTATTTAGAAGTGACAAATCACAAAATGATTGTAGAAACAATCAATCACAAAAATCCACATTCGAAGACGTGTTAAATTCAAAGAAATCGATACCGAATCCATCAAAAATGAATATTCCCGAAAATCCCGATATAAAAGTCACCAAAGTCGATAATAAATGATAATCAACAAATCGGATAATCACGAATCGATAAAATGGGAATTCTCAAGCAAAATAGCCAAATAGAGCCTAAACAGCAGATTCAGACGTCTGAAATCAAGGATTCAGACGTCTGAATCTGGAAAATTAAATGTTTTCCAGAACAGATATTCAGACGTCTGAACCATAGATTTCAGACGTCTGAAAATGGATTTTTAAGCCTATTTTCTTTCTGGTTGCATTCGAGCCAATTCAGACGTCTGGAAGTTTGGATTCAGACGTTTGAATACTGGAGAATAAAAATTCCCAATATAATATTCAGACGTCTGAACCATACGTTTCAGACGTCTGAAACTGAAGTTCAGGGCATTCCCTGAACCTAGGCCAAAAATGGCCAAACGATTATCGGAAGCGATCGGAGTAACGACGACTAAGGATTTACGCCAAGCGACAACCCAGTCCTAATTGGCCCTTCGATACGCCTCGAATATCAATGTCCAAATATCCATAATAGGATTTTCTTAGATTTTGATTTCAAAACACCAAAAATTGGAATATACACCAAATCAATCCAAACCAAAATCAAATGCACATGAATAAGTGTTAGGAATTCATACCTAACAATCAAAGATAATTATAGACTAAGATGTGAGATAAAAATCTCACCTTTTAAACCCAAAACAAACGAAGAAGAAGCTATAGAGCAATGGCAAGGGCAATCACTCTTCAATTCCAACCCAACAAGCTTGAATCTAAGCTTAAAAGAGAAACATTTCCTAAGTTAGGTTTAGGAATTTCTGAAATTGTTAAGAAAATGAGTTGGAGAAGAAGAAGAGGAGGCTTACCAAAGCTTCTTCTATTGATTTGGAGCTAGAACTTGATTTGCAAATGGAAACTAGGGCTTGGAGTTTTAATTTCCCATTCCTCTCCCCATTGTTGCTAAAGCTTGAGTATTAGGAAATAGAAATGAAGTAATGAAGAGAAGAGGGGTGAAGCTTGGGTGTAATGGGCTGAAACAAAACCAAAGCCCTAAGTGAAAAAGTAGCAAAATTCCAATAACTCCAAACATATCAAAGTTTATACTCAAAAAGATCGCAAACGTCATTTTGAACTCAATAGGGGTGGTCTCGAGTCCAAATTTAACAGTTTGCAAAAAGTAGCTTTTCGGACTATAATCCGACTAACGATGAAATATTTAAATAAATTATTTAAATACTCAATCATAAAATTTGCGGGTTGTTACAGACTCCCCTCCTTAAAGAAATTGCGTCCATACAATATTTAAGATGGAAATAATAAGTAACAACCATAAAAGCATATCAACACAAAAGAAATTTGAAATAAGAAGTTCACCTCAAAGAGCACATGAAAGTAAGTCCGGATGTGTTCGCTCGATGAATTCTCTGTACTCCCAAGAGCAATCCTTAGGATTTGAGGACCATTGAACCTTCACAAGCGGGACATCTTTATTCCGAAGGCGTTTGACCTCCGAAGCAATAATTCGAATAGAATGTTGCTCATAAGTTAAGTTAGGTGAAACTTCAATTTCTTCAACAAAACCGGGCTCAAGAATAGTGTCGGAATCTCGAAGGAATTTCCGAAGTTGAGAGACGTGAAACACATCATGAATAGCAGAAAACTGAGCCGGTAACGAAAGGCGATAAGCCATGGAACCAATGCGTTCAGTGATGGGAAATGGGCCAATATATCGAGGTGCTAATTTCCCGATCGACTGAAACACACAACACCCTTCATAGGTGAAACACGAATAAACAAAAAATCTCCCACATAAAACTCTAATTTCCTTCTTCGATTATCAGCATAGGATTTTTGTCTACTTTGAGCTTCTTTCATCCTATGACGAATAAGGTCAATCTTTTCTGTGGAATCACGAATAAAGTCTGGACCTAAGACCAGCTTCTCACCGGCCTCAAGCCAACAAGAAGGAGAACGGCATGGCCTTCCATAGAGTGCCTCAAAAGGTGCCATACCAATACTAGATTGGAAGCTATTATTATAGGAAAATTCAACAAGAGAAATATGATCTTCCCAACTTTCACCAAAATCAAGAACACATGCACGAAGAAGATCTTCAAGAGTTTGATTCACACGCTCGGTGTAACGACCCAGAATTTTGAACAAATTAAATTGAAAATATTTAATTAATTTTAAATATTTGAACGGTGATTTAATTTGAATCCCGATATAACTCTGAATTTTGCGAATAAACTTTAAAATTTAATCTATTGAATGTTGAATAAAATTTTGAATCTTCAATTTAAAGTTGAAGAGAAATAATTTAAAAGCTTTTAAAATTCGTATTGATATTACTGGAGATAATAGAAGCTTCAGAATAGAATTTGAAAGTAATTCATTCAGTTTTGAAATTATATCGTTCGAATCAATATTTAAAAATAGCCGTCCGAGGCACAGTCTCGGAATTTGACGAAACCAGTTCCATTGGGTCCGGAATATTGAATTATTACCGGATTTCAAATTTCGTATTGAACGGAGTTGCCGTGTGACCGTACGATAGGTAAACGCATTTAGATTTAATCGAATTCAATTTAGATTTTAAATGCTTAAAACTTTGCCGACATACACACGTTCATTTCATATACCACGCCTAGTATCACGCAGAAAATCCCGGAGAGAAATCGTGCAAACCCATCCTCTCGTTCAAATCAAAGCATGGCCGCTCTATTTCAAAAAAAAACAGATCCCTCTTTTATAAAATCACGTCGTTCTTTACTTTACAATGGCCGCTCGTTTGTATACTTCAAATTTAAATCCCTCGTTAGAGAAAAAAAAATTATTAGCAGTCGTTTCAAACTCGAATTGAGGATTCGAGGGGGCGAGGGGAGTTTCTCGCGAGCGCGTGAGGTAGTTGGTGGATACGACAATAGAGGCGTGCGCGACATCGAAGGGGATGGGTAGCGTCGCGAGTTCAACTGGATAGGGACAGAGTCGACTTCGATTTCGTATCGCGTTCAAGAACTGAGGGTCGCTCTGGGAGTTCGAGCGCTAGGCAGGAGGAGGTGGCTTCTTCAATTGGAAGGTGGAGTCACAAGCATCGCGACGAGCTTCGCGAATGGAAGCAGGCAGTCGAGCTCGAGTTCGAGCAATCTGGGCACGGCG
The DNA here is from genome assembly GCA_030737815.1 of Allium fistulosum. Taxonomy (NCBI): domain Eukaryota; kingdom Viridiplantae; phylum Streptophyta; class Magnoliopsida; order Asparagales; family Amaryllidaceae; genus Allium; species Allium fistulosum. Next base: position 701,311,919 of record CM060904.1, read on the forward strand.
ATGGCGATCGATTGAAGGCCGCGGGGGATCGCGATGTGATGATAAGGCGAGGCAGTGGAAGGGGTCGAGCCGGGTCGGCTCGTATGGGGTTTCGTGAATTTGAAAGCGTGGTGGCTGGTGGCGACAGTCAGATGAGGGGGTTAGCTGGGTCTTTGCAGTGAGGTATATCTGCAGTTATCAATTTTTTTCTTCATTTTTCAATTTAAATATATTACAGTAAAGAAATATTTGTTTAAAGTATTCTGTAAAAGAAGATTCGTTAGGAATTTAATTTATTGGATAAAAAGATTTATTTTAAAATAAGAAAATTTGTTAAGATAAAATCATTGGTTCATATAAATTATCAAATAGAAGTTGTTTAGAATTTAAGGTGTTATTTTAAAAAATAAGAAAATTTGTTAAAGAGAATTAGTTTGAAAGTAAATCATTGGATAATTAAAATTACTAAAAACGAAGTTGAATTTTAGTTAGATGAATTTATAAAAAGAAAATGGGTTTAAAGAAATTTAAATGTTGGTTAAATAAGATTATTAATTGAGAAATTGGTTTAGAATAGAACTATCAGGATTAAACAATTAGAAACGGAAACTGGTTAATTAATTTTTTTCGAATATTAATAGATGTGTACAAATATTTATACAAGGTATAAATCAAGGAAGTCGAGCCGAAAAAGAGATGGATCGCATTTGCTATATTACAGCATGATAGGGGATTCTCGCTTCGCGGTTTGGTGGCGAACGGGAGACTCTTACCCCTACATGTCCCTGAGAGGGATGGGTTGGTTAGGCAGAGGCCGTGACAGTCGAGATGCTGGCCGTAAAAGCAAGTTTGGGATATCAGTGTAAGCCACGGTGGGACTGGGATGGTTGCAAAGCCTACCGGTGGCCGCTTCCGACCGGGATGTGATAGCGTGGTATCGGAGCATATGGTTAAGCGACAACCTTGCTCTGTTGGGTGTTACTCATTAGAGATAGAGTCAGTAGTACTCTAGAATGAGTTTGAGTGTAATAATAGATATGAGCGCGTATTTGTTATTGAATATGAAATTGTTTTATATTGTGTTGACTTATCGGTCGATTGTTTATGGATTCTGGTCGGTGCAGTCTAGCTAACTGTAATCGATAGGGGTTTCTAAACTCTTAAACAAGATAAACCGACATAGTATCGTTTTAAAATAGGGTAAATGAAATAATTTTACCCAAAACTATTTTTGTATATAAAAGAAATGGTTTTCTATGAATTATTATAGTATATGATTGCATGGTTGTTAGAAGTAATAACATTGAAATATTCTCATTGTTATATTGAAATTGAATAAGAAATTGAAATCGTAACTCCAAAGTTAACAATTAAATTCACATACAAATGAAATTAAAGAATGTAAATTATAAATGTGACTTATAATTTGAAACGGAATTCCAGAGGAGTATTTGGAAATGTTTTGAAAAGAATTTGTAAATTTTGGAGATTTGGAAAGTTTAAATCATTTTTGATTTGAAAATGGATTTCGAAGGTTTGAAAAGTATTTTGGAGAGATGAAAAGCTCTAAACTCTTTTCGGTCGCTGGAAAATAATTCTGATGATGATCGCGACATCACCGATGTTCATTTTCGGGTTTCCAAAAGAGGAAATTGCTGCCAAATTATTTTAAATGGAAGTGTTTGAAAATTTGGGTTTTGTTTTGAAATTCAAGGGATAAATTGAATTGTTTTCAAAAATGGTTTTGAAAATGTTATTAAGACTCTGGAATGCTATATAAAAATATTGATGAGAATAATAAATGAGTTGATAACTTATACAATTTGTTGTGAATTTAGATTGAATAAATTTAACTTAAGGAATTTTAAGTTGAATCAAAGTAAGTATAAGCGAATCAATTAAATAAAGTGAAAAGATTACTTAAAGAAAATTTATTAAGTTGAAAATAAATTTGGAGTAGTAACAAATAACTGGAATTAAAACTGAAGTTTAAACTTTGTTTTGAATTTGGTAGTAAATGAAATTGAAACTGAATGTTGAAAACAGATTTGAGTTTGTAAGTGAATTAGAATTTGTGATAAATTAGTAACTGGAACTAATTTAAAATAGTGCAGTTGAATAAAAGAAAGCTGATAAAATTCAATATTCAGAAGTTAAATTGAATCCAAATTGAATTGAAATTGTAAATTGAATTCAAATGAAAATTTGAAATGTAAAATTGAATGATAATGAATATATAACTTCAATAGTAAGCTAAAAATGATATAAGCAGTTTATATTGAAAATTTTGTAATGGAATTTGCCAAATGGTTTGAATGTGTAACTAGATATTATGGCTAGTAGGACATACAGGTGTTATAAAAGAAATTGGGAATTTTGATTTCAAAGATGTATTTGAATTGCTCGACAAAAGGTAAGTATTTGAATTTCAATATGAGATTTGCTGATTTCTTGTCTAGCCGCTTGGCTTTTTCTTTTCTTTTTGAAATCTGAGAGTCCGTAGGGACGTTTTGTAGTCGTGCCGTATTAGCCGCGCAAAGGAGACGCTGGCGAAATTTTTCGGAAATTTAAGGCGTTAGAAAATTTTTGAGAAAATTTTGAAAGTTTAAAATTTGAATTTAAACTCGAATTTGAATTTTGAAGTAAACAATGTTGTTTGGAACTTATAATTGAAGTTGGAAACGAGTTGAATGATAACGAATCTTTAGTAGAAGATTTGTTTTGATAAATTGATAAAACTATTGGACTGTGAAAAATAGTAGACGAGTTAAGGACTTTTTTTCCTAACTTGTAATTTCGAGGACGAAATTCTTTTAAGGGGGGAAGTTTGTAACGACCCAGAATTTTGGACAAATTAAATTGAAAATATTTAATTAATTTTAAATATTTGAACGGTGATTTAATTTGAATCCCGATATAACTCTGAATTTTGCGAATAAACTTTAAAATTTAATCTATTGAATGTTGAATAAAATTTTGAATCTTTAATTTAAAGTTGAAGAGAAATAATTTAAAAGCTTTTAAAATTCGTATTGATATTACTGGAGATAATAGAAGCTTCAGAATAGAATTTGAAAGTAATTCATTCAGTTTTGAAATTATATCGTTCGAATCAATATTTAAAAATAGCCGTCCGAGGCACAGTCTCGGAATTCGACGAAACCAGTTCCATTGGGTCCGGAATATTGAATTATTACCGGATTTCAAATTTCGTATTGAACGGAGTTGCCGTGTGACCGTACGATAGGTAAACGCATTTAGATTTAATCGAATTCAATTTAGATTTTAAATGCTTAAAACTTTGCCGACATACACACGTTCATTTCATATACCACGCCTAGTATCACGCAGAAAATCCTGGAGAGAAATCGTGCAAACCCATCCTCTCGTTCAAATCAAAGCATGGCCGCTCTATTTCAAAACAAACAGATCCCTCTTTTATAAAATCACGTCGTTCTTTACTTTACAATGGCCGCTCGTTTGTATACTTCAAATTTAAATCCCTCGTTAGAGAAAAAAAATTTATTAGCAGTCGTTTCAAACTCGAATTGAGGATTCGAGGGGGCGAGGGGAGTTTCTCGCGAGCGCGTGAGGTAGTTGGTGGCTACGACAATAGAGGCGTGCGCGACATCGAAGGGGATGGGTAGCGTCGCGAGTTCAACTGGATAGGGACAGAGTCGACTTCGATTTCGTATCGCGTTCAAGAACTGAGGGTCGCTCTGGGAGTTCGAGCGCTAGGCAGGAGGAGGTGGCGTCTTCAATTGGAAGGTGGAGTCACAAGCATCGCGACGAGCTTCGCGAATGGAAGCAGGCAGTCGAGCTCGAGTTCGAGCAATCTGGGCACGGTGATGGCGATCGATTGAAGGCCGCGGGGGATCGCGATGTGATGATAAGGCGAGGCAGTGGAAGGGGTCGAGCCGGGTCGGCTCGTATGGGGTTTCGCGAATTTGAAAGCATGGTGGCTGGTGGCGACAGTCAGATGAGGGGGTTAGCTGGGTCTTTGCAGTGAGGTATATCTACAGTTATTAATTTTTTTCTTCATATTTCAATTTAAATATATTACAGTAAAGAAATATTTGTTTAAAGTATTCTGTAAAAGAAGATTCGTTAGGAATTTATGAAATGGTTTAAATTTGGATTTCTAGTATTATAAACGGTTTATTTAAAAGATGTACAAAAATGGATATTTATAAATTTGAAATATTGGGATTATAAGACAAGTTTCTATAAGTGTTAAAATGAAGTGTAAATGGGATTTCATAAGTTAATGAAATCTGAAAGTTTTAAATTTTGTGAAGTTTAAAAAAACGATTTCTTTTAAAATAAATGAATTATAAGTTATATTAACTTATAAATTGAATGGGTCATTAAAGAAGATTTATAAATCGAAGTTGTTATAAAATGGAAATAGAATTTATAAACGTTGTTTTATAAATTCGAAAATCAATCAAAATTTGGTGAATCGAATATAGAAGGTTATTAAGGGAATTTTATCCGCGATTTTGGATAGTGGATAAATTCTTGAAATAAATGTGTAGAAAAGATTGAAATGTGGTTAGTGAAGTATATTCACGATTTTGGACAGTGAATATATTTTTAAGTAAAATGGATATGGTTTTGGGAAAGTGATATTTGAAATGAAGTTAATTGTTTTAAAGATGTTTTCAAATATAATGAATATCGAAATCATAGATTTCAACATTCATTGTTGAAATAGACGTTTTCGAGGAATAAGGAAATGATGGACTATAACACTGTTGTTATAGTAAATGATTTCCGAAAGGAAATGTTTTGATGTAGTATTGGGATTTATATATCTATCTTGATTCCGAATCCCTATACTAGTGATTTTGAGTCGTCGTAACGATGTTTTACGTAACATTCGTTTTGACTCAAATAGATGTTGTTAAAATAAATGTTTTTCCTTAAAGAATGAAATATATACTTAATTTGATTTAAGTATATCGAATATTTTCCAAATGTTGAAAATAAATAGGTTTGTGAAATACTTATTTTTAAATAAGTATGGAAATGCTTTTCCAATATGGAATGAAATGTTTTTGAGAATTTATCTTCTTAAAGATAAATTGAAATTGAATATTGAAATCGATTTGAAAATCGTATATCAGTAGATATTTTGAAAATATAAATTCACTATGGAATTTATAAAAGAAAGGGGAATCGTTTTAAAAATAAATAAACGTTGATTTATTTTTGAAGTGTGGAAATTTTATATCTAGTAAAAGATATTTTGGAAGATGAAATAATTTGGAAAATTATTTGGAATCTGATGATGTTACGCATCTTTATTGATAGTTAAATAACCGACTATCAATAATTACCTGGAATGGTATTTGTTGTGAATTGGATGAATTTGAATGCCACACTTATTTTTGAATAAGCGCTCACTATTCGGGTTAGCCGGGAAAGGACCATGGGGTCGTATAACCCATTCCGAATATGTGATACGTCGTTATGAATTGCATTCGAAGACTGGTGTTGAAGACCGGATATTTTTGAAAACGGAAGGATTACCGTCGAGTTACTCTACATCGGCTGATCTCCGATTTAGAGGTTTTATCACCCTTAGTGACGGGAAGTCCGGACGTGATTAGAAATTTATCCGGATATGCAAGGGCTTCGTGAGAAGTGCCTTCGGTTCTGTTCGATCCCGGAACAGACTTGTATGGATTGTGTGTCTGACGTTACAATTTGAGATATAAAGCTGATTTCTTTCAAATACATTTCTGTTGGTGGCGGAGAATTTATTCTCTTAGCTTAACACCCTTCTCTGAGACGTACGAGCTCAGAGGTTATGTAGTTGAAATTCATCAGCGATATACTCCCAATTTGGTAACGTGGCATACTGAGTGTTGCTGTGAAATGATCAGTGTATGATCATTTGCGATATGATCATTTGTTTGATCTTATATCTTTGTGATCATAGGTTGATCATTTGTTTGACCCGAAGCATGGCTTTGTAGAAAGCGTAGCTTTGTGGACGAGACTTCGTTGAGCCTCACACCCCGGAAATGGTCAAAACAGGAAGGATGCAGCAAGGTTCTAGGGAGTAGCGCCCCTTAGTGTATGTCATTCCTTCTGGATAGAGGTGGTATCATGGTATGGAGCCCAGATACTTAACCTATGTGGTTGCTGCAAATTTATTACTTTGTGGTTGTTGGAAATCGGGGATCCTCGGGAAGATCGGTTACGATCGGGGGATGACATACGCGTGTCAGTAGTTACCTATTTTTGCAGAGGTAACCCGGCCTTGTGTTGGCAGAGATCCGGTTAGGTTCTCGGGTCGTCTATTCCAGGGACGTACCCATCGTGGTATAGAAAGTTCCTTAGCCTGACCATTTGTTGGAAATCCAAACTCCAATACGAACTTTGTACGGTATTAGTTGTAGAACCTGCCATTTACGTACGGTGGTCACCACTGTTTAGATGGTAGCTATAGTAGGCATACGATACTGGTCGTATGTTGGCTAAGATTAATATTATATTTTCAAAATGTTTTCTACACTATGCACTAATAATAATATCAAAATGATTTGATTTTGCGTAGTAAGCATCTTTGACTATCATAATAAGAAATCTCCTCCAATTCTGCGTTTGCATTGTGTGTGTGGCGGGAGGTCTTATGGTAGTTTCATTTTCCAAAAGCATTGTGAATTTGTTTTATTTTCTTTGTGAAAAATAACTGTTTTACGATCTCACACCAGTCACCATGACTGACTCGGAGTTTATTGTTCCCTTCTAAACTCTGGGTGCCCACAAATTTTCCACACGGGCAGCCTAGAGTTATGTTATCAGGATATTCTGGATATTCTGGAGCTTTGGAGATAAGCTGGAGGACGAGACGTAGTATTTGTATCTGATATTATTTATTCCGCTGTGTATTCTGTATGAGGACAAGTTTATATAACTGTCCATTGTTGTATATTGACTCTGATTGATGTATGAATAAAATGATATAGTTCTTTGACTTAAAGATTATTCATTTATCTATTATATGTTGTTCCGCTGCGATGTGTAAGATTCTGATATTGTTTCTGCTTCTGATGTTGTTCTGTTGTTCTTCTCTATTTCCTTCTTCTCTTCTTCTTTCTTGTTCTTTCTTCTTCTGCTTTCTTCTTCTTCTCTTTTTCTTCTATCTTTTCTTCTACTTCTTCTTTCTAAAACCATCGCTATTCGAGTTTCCGGCGTTCGATTTCTCGGCAGTCGATAAAGTGAGTATCGATGTCGAATTTTCGAAAGTCAAAAATTTCGGTATGTGACACTCGGTTTGTCCATTGGACTGGGGGTGATAAGCTGTGCTAAAATTAAGCTTCGTTCCCAAAGCTTTTTGAAGACTCTTCCAAAATCCACTAGTAAACAATGGATCATGATCACTAACTATAGAAGTAGGAATTCCATGCAATTTAACAATTTCTTTAATAAAGAGTTTGGCCAAAAGAGGAACGGTCCGATTAGACCGAACGGGAACGAAATGGGCGGATTTAGTAAGTCTATCAACTATCACCCACAAGCTATCATAGCCCAAACTAGAACGGGGAAGGCCGTCAATAAAATCCATGGAAATTTGATCCCACTTCCATATTGGAATTTCTAATGGTTGCAATAACCCAGCGGGTCTTTGATGCTCGGCCTTTACAAGTTGGCAAGTCATGCAATGCTTAACAAAGTTAGCATATCAAATTTCATTCCCTCCCAATAATAAAGTCGCCTCATATCCGCATACATTTTACTACTACTGGGATGAATGGTGAATTTAGAACGATGGGAATCTTCTAATATGTCTTTGCGAAGATCACTAATATTCGGTATGACAAGTCTACCAAATTTTCGAATACCGCCACGAGAATCAATATCAAAGTCTTTCATACCTTCAATATTAATTTTATCCCTCAAAGTTTGGCCAAGAAGAGCCAATTCGGGATCTAGCTTTTGAGCTTCAAGAATGCAGTCCAAAAGAGATGGATGAGCCTCAAGGCTATATAAAACAACAGATGAACATAAATCGGATACGCGATCTCGAATATCACAAGTAGACAAAGTCTCGAGATCGTTCCATTTGGATATCATCATAGAAACAACCGCTTGTTGCTTTCGGCTAAAGGCGTCGGCAACACGATTTCCCTTTTCGGGAGTATAAAGAATATCAAGGTCATAAGATGCCAAGAACTCGAGCCAACGTTGATGACGCAAATTAAGTTCCTTTTGAGAAAATAAATACTTCAAAGATTTGTGATCGGTGTAGAGAACAAATTTCTCTCCCAAAAGATAATGGCGCCAAATTCTAAGGGCAAAAACAATAGCCGCGAGCTCTAAATCATGAGTGGCATATCTAGTCTCGGCAAGCTTTAATTGCCTAGAAGCATAAGCAATAATACGTTCCTTTTGCATGAGAATGACTCCCAAACCAACACGACTAGCATCGGTATAAACAATAAAATCTTGGTTTCCATCGGGAATCACAAGAATAAGAGCATCAGAAAGGAGTTCTTTTAATTTTTGAAATGAAGTTTCACATTTGTTCGACCAAATGTATTTAACTCCCTTCTTTTCAAACTAGTGAGAGGCACGGAAATTTTAGAAAAGTCTTTTATGAACCGATGGTAATAGCCCGCCAATCCAAGGAAGCTACGAATTTCCGTCACGCTCTCCGGTCTCTTCCAATTTTGAATCGCTTCAATCTTTGAAGGATCCACGGAAATTCCGGATTCAGAAATAATATGACCAAGAAACTTCACACGAGATTGCCAAAAGTGGCATTTAGAAAATTTTGCTTTTAATTGATTACTCCTAAGAGTTTCCAACACAATCTGAAGATGTTCTTCATGTTCTTCCTCGGTTTTTGAATACACAAGAATATCATCAATAAAGATGAGAACAAATCGATCGAGGAAATCTTTGAAAACTCGATTCATAAGGTCAACAAAATAAGCTGGAGCATTCGTCAAACCAAATGGCATAACAAGCCATTCATACGATCCATAACGAGTACAGAATGATGTCAAAGGAATACTATCTTTTGCAATACGAAGCTGATGAAAACCAGTTGCTAAGTCCAATTGTGAAAAGACTCTAGCACCACTAAGTTGATCAAATAGATCATCAATCCGAGGCAATGGATATTTATTCTTGATAGTGAGATCATTAAGCTTGCGGTAGTCAACGCAAAGCCTAAGTGTACCATCGGATTTCTTCACAAAAATAGCCGAAGCTCCCCAAGGCGAGGAACTAGAGCGAATAAATTGCTTCGTTTCCAATTCGGATAATTGTTTGCGCATCTCCTCATTTTCCTTATTGGACATGCGATAAGGAGGATGAGTGATAGGTTGAGCTCCAGGGACAAGATTAATTCTGAACTCAATTGCTCGCTTAGGTGGTAGTCCTAAAACGGGCTCAAATATATCGGAAAATTCACGAACAACGTGAATAAGAGAAATGACATCCTCCTCATCATCATTATCGTCATCATGAGGATTTAAAGAATATAAAGATGCCGCCAAAGTGGAATCCGAATCTTTAAGAATAATAGAAATCTGCTTAACAGATAGAGGATGTCGAAGATAAATAGTCCGCTCAGGACATAGGATATGAGCTTCGTAACGGTTAAGCCAATCCATTCCCAAAATCATTCCGAAGCCTAAGTAACGCATGACATGCAAATCGGCTTGGAAAGAAAAATCACATAAAACAATCTCGACATCTTTACAAAGTAAACCGAGGGTTGCGGATCCACCAACCGGATTCGCGATTCTCAAAGAAGTCATTAAAGCAACAACACTTAAAGAAAAAGTATCAACAAGTTCCTTTGATATAAAGGAATGGGACGCACCCATATCAAAAAGAACTCGAATAGGATGATCACGAAATATAATAATGCCATCAAGGATAGAATGAGATATACCTTGACCATGAGATGTGTTGCCACGGGCTTGAGCAACATTTAACTTTCCCTCTTTCTTGTTTTGGAGTTTGGGGCATGCAGATAAATAATGATCCGGGCTTTTGCAATAGCGACAAGTGCGGGGCTTTGTACACTTATTCGCATAATGGTCCTTAGAACCACAGTTGTAGCATTGCCCACTACTAGAGGAAGAAGTCTTTGCTACAGGAGTTGCTTGTTTTCCTTTCTTATTAGGATACGTGCCTTTGGACTTTATAGGCCTTTTCTTGTTGTTGTTGAAGTTTGGTTTGGCACCCACCACTTCAACATCACTCTCCCTATCCGCCTCTTCAAGACGAAGAGCGATATCAATGAGTTGATCAAAAGAAACTTCTAATTTTAGAAGTAATGGCTTCTTGAGATTTTTGTTCAAGCCATAGAAAAATCTTTGGTTCTTCTTCAATGGGGTGTTTATGTATTCAACCTCGTATTTAGAAAGTGACTCGAAGGATGAGACATAATCTGCCACGGAGGATTCACCTTGAACAAGGTCTATGAAACGACGGGCCAAAGTCACCTTCTCAGCTTCTGGCATAAACTTTAATTCGAATCGTTCCCGAAATTGCTCCCAAGTAAGATCCGTTTCATTAATTTCACAAATCAGAAGCTCGTACCAGTCTAATGCTCTTTCTTGGAGCATACTAGAGGCCACATGAACTCGTTGAAGATCAATAAGATTCATGCGAGAAAAGATACGGTCGCATATTCGAAGCCAAGCCTGGACTTCGATAACGCCCTCGAAACCTTTGAATGGCTTTCCATCCAAATTAGTGTAGTCACTGCACAAGCATGCAAACCCAGATTTAGGATGTGTGGGCTCAGGAATAGGTCCGACAGCTTGAGCATTTCTTACAAGATTAAGAAGTTGCTGAGCAGACATAAAAACTCCATCCTGGGGAGTAGCACTAGATTGACCGGCGTTGGGGCGGCCAGGTTTAACCATTTCCCTTCTTTAAGAAATAAAGAAAGAAAGAAAAAGAAAAGGTTATTCTCAAAACAAATATCAAGCAAACTTGATTGATTAAAACAAGGAATCATAAAAGAAAATAGGATAAAACGGGTCCAATTGACTCGAATAAAATCCTAAGGCACGACTCCTAAGATGGACTTAGGACGATGATCCTTGTTAGATTATTCTACATTGTTCCGAAGTTTGGCTCCGATACCAAGCTGTGACGCCCCACCTCTATACCCACGCTAGCCAAGGACACTACGGAGAAATGCCGTTAACTAGCATGGAGAATAAGGCTGTTGAGGAGCGACCATCCGTGTAATTGCTTTGTGCGAGCACCGATATGTCAGATAGTATAACATGCATTTTATTTCAAGAGGGAATCCGACATACCGATACAAAACTCAAAGCTACTAAACAGTGGCTATAATATCTTCGGAAATAAATATAGAAATAAACATAACACAAATCAGTCACAGACATCCATATCACAAAGGCAGAAATAGATATGAATATATAACACTTAAAAGTGTTTATCAGAGTAGTGGTCTACAAGATCCACAATATCACAAAAGAATAGTTACAAGTGCTACACAAAAGAATATGTATACATCATGGAGTCTATTTCACAAATGTATACAACAAAACGAACTACTATTCTAAGTAGTTAGCCAAAAGTCAGAATAATAATCCCAGACGAGGAGTAAAGCAGAAGCACCTGTAACATCTCGGTCTGACTCGAGTATTATTCAATAAGAAAATAATAAACGGATCAGTCTAACTATAAATATCAGATGAAATGATAAAGAATAAGAGATATGACAAAAACGTATCATAACCATATTGCCATACTATGATAAGTACGTAATTGAAAATCAACAAGAGATTAATCAATATCACAAGAATCTTCTCAAAGATAAAAAGGAATGTCATACTCTTTATTTCATTCACCAAACCATAAATATTGACAATTATATCAATGCCAATCACAAAAGTTAATGACACACAAATTCACCATTGCACAAATATTGGTAAAACTTACCAATGGAAATCACAAAGGTTGGTGAAACACAAATTCTAGAAATCATCAACAGAAATCCAGAAATCACAAAAAGGGGGAGGCCTATCACAAAACGGGAACATGAAAACTCACCAACACGTGTATCACAGAATGGAACGCTATTCCATGGTTGCTAACCATTTATTTTGAGCGAAGCTCCACAAAATTGTCCGAAGACTATGGGGCGCTACCCCACCAAATTGAGCCGAAGCTCCACAGAAACGGGGTTTAGTCTCCCTCGCAAACAAAGAGACATCGCACATTGCTAGTCTAAATCACAAAATTGATCATCATCGATCATCAAGAAGTGTCAATTACACTAAGCTAGTAAATATATGAGTTTAGCTTCATGTCCCATAACCACTGGCTTAACTTAAATATTTACGAACAAATTGTAGCTCTCCACTAGAAAATTTCCACAAGAGATTCAATCAAACAAGTCCAAGAATTAACCGACGAAGTAAACGCAAGCGTTTCATACCACTTGTTTTACTAAGTCATTTAATTAGATTTCTCATACGAGTGAGATAAAGGTTTGTATATACTAGTAGATTGGAAAACGGTTTAATAAAAGAGCTTTGTATTAAAAATAGAGTTGAAATCATCTTTGTAAAAGAGTTTAAATATTTACTACTAGTATAGAAACTTTGTATTTAGAAGTGACAAATCACAAAATGATTGTAGAAACAATCAATCACAAAAATCCACATTCGAAGACGTGTTAAATTCAAAGAAATCGATACCGAATCCTTCAAAAATGAATATTCCCGAAAATCCCGATATAAAAGTCACCAAAGTCGATAATAAATGATAATCAACAAATCGGATAATCACGAATCGATAAAATGGGAATTCTCAAGCAAAATAGGCAAATAGAGCCTAAATAGCAGATTCAGACGTCTGAAATCAAGGATTCAGACGTCTGAATCTGGAAAATTAAATGTTTTCCAGAACAGATATTCAGACGTCTGAACCATAGATTTTAAACGTCTAAAAATGGCTTTTTAGGCCTATTTCTTTCTGGTTGCATTCGAGCCAATTCAGGCGTCTGGAAGTTTGGATTCAGACGTCTGAATACTGGAGAATAAAAATTCCCAGTATAATATTCAGACGTCTGAACCATATGTTTCAGACGTCTGAAACTGAAGTTCAGGGCATTCCCTGAACCTAGGCCAAAAATGGCCAAACGATTATCGGAAGCGATCGGAGTAACGACGACTAAGGATTTACGCCAAGCGACAACCTAGTCCTAATTGGCCCTTCGATACGCCTCGAATATCAATGTCCAAATATCCATAATAGGATTTTCTTAGATTTTGATTTCAAAACACCAAAAATTGGAATATACACCAAATCAATCCAAACCAAAATCAAATGCACACAAATAAGTGTTAGGAATTCATACCTAACAATCAAAGATAATTATAGACTAAGATGTGAGATAAAAATCTCACCTTTTAAACCCAAAACAAACAAAGAAGAAGCTATAGAGCAATGGCAAGGGCAATCACTCTTCAATTCCAACCCAACAAGCTTGAATCTAAGCTTAAAAGAGAAACATTTCCTAAGTTAGGTTTAGGAATTTCTGAAATTGATAAGAGAATGAGTTGGAGAAGAAGAAGAGGAGGCTTACCAAAGCTTCTTCTATTGATTTGGAGCTAGAACTTGATTTGCAAATGGAAACTAGGGCTTGGAGTTTTAATTTCCCATTCCTCTCCCCATTGTTGCTAAAGCTTGAGTATTAGGAAATAGAAATGAAGTAATGAAGAGAAGAGGGGTGAAGCTTGGGTGTAATGGGCTGAAATAAAACCAAAGCCCTAAGTGAAAAAGTAGCAAAATTCCACTAACTCCAAACATATCAAAGTTTATACTCAAAAAGATCGCAAACGTCATTTTGAACTCAATGGGGGTGGTCTCGAGTCCAAATTTGACAGTTGGCAAAAAGTAGCTTTTCGGACTATAATCCGACTAACGATGAAATATTTAAATAAATTATTTAAATACTCAATCGTAAAATTTGCGGGTTGTTTCAGCACTCCATAGGTATGGTACAAAACAAACTCGTAGAAGGTGCGCTAGGGTAGGTGACACGGCACAACTAGGCAATGCCAGGGTAGATATACCAATTACACTTTCGGGCCGGTGGTAACGCATAGCAGCCACTACTGCCCACCTCGAGCCACACTCCTGAAATCCAAAGGTGCGCACCAAATCAATCACAACGTAATAGAATGGCATACGATGGAGTGTGTCCGATCAGAGGAGCTACCTCATTAGCCCGTCAATTGCTCCTGTTTTAGCCACCTTATGCCAACTCACGGGAGTCGGGTCCACGTATATACCTCATATAGGATCGTCGCCACCATCCTACTTCATTCTGGGATCTCCACCGCGTACACAGTTGTTAAAGTGGTTTTGGTATCGACAGAGAGTATGCCCATATCCGATCCCGGTCTCTTTAACAACCAATCGTTATTATAACACCGTGGTCATTTCAAAATAGTTTATACACCAAAACAAAAATATCATTTCCATTTTTAAACCATATCAAAACAATATCATTTTCACTTCAAATATATCCATTTCCTAAAATAATATCACTTTCCAAAGTTATAACGCTTTCGAAATCATAGTCTTTTAAAATCAAAACACTTTGGAAATCAAAACCATGAAATTCATAACACTTTGAAATCATAACATTTTGGAATCCATAACACTTTCCTCTTAAACAGTTTAGATATTAAAATTAGTATATATAGTAAAATAGTTTATAAAATAAAAATAGTTTATATAAAATAGTTATAAGTTAAAATAGTTTATAATAAAATAATTTATATTGAAAATGATTTATATTAAAATAGTTTATATTAAAATAATTTATAAAGTAAAATATAAATAGTTTTAGATATAGTTTAAAAATACTTTATATAAAAATAGCTTCCTTAAATTTCACAAATCGATTCAAATCAACTCGAATTCCAAAATTAAAATTTAATCAAATCTCAAATCATCAATTTCAACTCGATTCAGCTTCTCAATAAACCATTTCAAATTATCGATTTTTCATATACATATTTGAACCATAAAATAATCCATTCAATTTCAATATATTTAAATCTTTAAATATTCAATAACATCTAAATACAACTTTAATTTACAAATTTAAATAAACAAAATATCCCATTTCAATTTATGTAAATTTGAAATATTCATTAAGTCACTTTTAATCAAATTCAAGTTATAAAACATATCTTTAAAATTTAAAATTTAATAAATTTCAAATCAAACTTATTTAAGTAAAATTCTTAAATAAATATAATTTCAAATCAATTTCAAATTTATCTTTTCAACCTAAATCATTATAAACTCTATATTTGAAAATATATATTTTAAATAAATACTTAAACATATTATATATCAACTTTATTAAATCAACTTTAATAAATCTTAAAAATCAATATTTATTAAAACCATATACTTCTTTTCAAAACCATAGAAATCATTTTAAAATATATTTATATATAGACCAACGGTGTCTGTATATAATTCTCTACCCTATGGTCAAGTGATACAGATATTTATCATTTCAATCCGCAGTTTAAATATATACGGGTATATATCATTTCAACCCGCAATCCCAAATTCAATTCATATGAAAATCGCTTGGTTTTATCATTTCAACCCATAATGATTTTCTCCTATTCTACAGATCATTCGGGTATGTATCATTTCAACCCATAGGGAATTCTATACTAACAGGGAACTTGCAGAGTGATAACAGATATGATAATAATATAACATGCATATATCATCAATATAAATAACAAATAATGGTGTCAGATGTCACAGGTGAACAGATACAGATAACAACATATATATGGAAATGTAAATAACTAACAGCAGCATATTTTAATTGTCGTTTCAATTGAAATCAAATTTAATAAATACAAGAATGTTAATCGTGAGTGATTTCTCACCTTTCGAGGCTAGATAGATTTGACAAGGAAATGAGCTACGAATTCCAAAGCAACGCTAGATGGACACGATTCGATGAAGAAACAGGCACGACGGACAAAGCTGATAAATGAGAATCGATGAGAACTAATCAGAATCAGTTTTGATATAAACTGAAAATAGACATATTATTTGTAAAATCAACATCCGTTTAAAGCACATATAAATAAAATAAAATATATTATATTTTAAAGGCTCATATATTAGAAATCAAAAAATATATAATTCAATAATAAAATTAAAGTGCATATGTTAAAAATCGAGTATATATAATATATTACAACTATTACAAACTATCAAAGTATTAATATAACCATTATACAAAAAAAATTAAAATATACAATAGCGTATACATGTAGATTTGAAACAGATATGCACACTATACATATCTAAATATCAACATAACCATTATACATAAATGCTTAAAATCAACGATACTTATATATAACTAATATATAAGCAGATGTTTATAAACTTATTTTACTGTAGTATATACATACGATTGTAAGTATGAAAAAAGGCTACTTTATTTATAGAATCAATACTTTATAAAATTAATATATATAACTACATATAATATATTACTAACATATATTACAGTACATGAATCATTTCTTAAAACTATATTTATACGGATGCAACTTGGCACACATTATTTTCAAATAAAGTTCAATAGGTGAATATATATATTCATATACACTTATATATATGCAGACAACAAAATGATATATACTTATAAAAATTCAAATATATAGCAGATCCAAGAAATATATGCAGAATAGATATACACATGCAGACACTATATACATATACACAACTAGATATACATATATAGATTGCCATGTATGCATACCCGTATACAACTGCTTATAGGCAACAAAAAAAACAAATAGATTCATGTTACTTAAGATTATATATATGCAGACTCACTATAATTAAATAAATGTATATTATATATAAATGTCCAAACTATAAACAACATGGAGATTTCAAAAGCTTATGTAAACTCGCATGTATATACTAACAACAGGGTGTATATGTATTACAGTTATTACAAATCTTATATACATACATACATACATATATATATAAATCTTATAAATAGAACAAGTGTAAACTAATATACATACATACATATATATATATATAAACCTTATATATCTATAACACTTCAGCATATGATAATCATACTTTTTTTCCTTTTTGTAATGTATAGCAAACATAAATACATACTTTAAACATCCAAATACCACCATATCTAATTCAATATATACCTTACAGTTAAAAAAAGAAGAAGAAGGCTTGAGTTCGGCGGAGGTTGACGCGCTAGGGGAAGGTGGTCTGGAGATTGGTGGAGATAAGGCATGGGTTATTCCCAATTATCAAATGGCAGAAGACGGAAACAACAAGAGAAAAGAAAAAAAATAATAAAAGAAGAAGAGGAAAGGTGCTGAGATAAATGAACCAGATATTGAGATGAAAGTGGGAAACCAAAAGTCCAACGCGAATACCAAGAAATAATTAATTTGAGTAGCTGACAGCTTTGCACGTTGGGTAATGAATAGACAAAGAAAACGAAACTCAAAAACGAAAAGGCTCTAAAACGGGTACCGGTACGGTTACCGTTTCGTAAAGCTCCCATGTATCGGACTCCGAAACCCATAGATGAATATACTGTAGAGATCAGCACGACGAGACGATCAAAACGGTATACATATATCAGTGGTACGATCATCCGACCAAAGATCGATATTGGTACGAAAATGCTGCTATTTCGTCGAAAATAAGATCGACGGAGTAATGGAAGTCCAAATTTGACGAAAAGAAAGATGACGTCTCACTCAGAAGATGATTAACAAATTTTCTATAGAAAAATATTCAGGTTTGAAAAACAATTTGTTACCATCAATTTTTGACTGATTGGAATTGAAATAGAATTACACAATAAAATTTACTTGCATATTTTCTGATGAAAATTTACCATTTGCTATGTTTAAACAGACGTATTTCAAATATCAAATTTTTATTTCAAAATTGTATCGTTTAAAATTTCACAAATTTCAATTAAATATATTAATAAAACAAATAAAATTTATTAATATTTCACCAAATGAAATAGTTTAGACTTCGTAGATTAACTAAACATAACTGCTAAATAAATAGGTAACTCATAGATAAACGACTTTATCCATCTCTAATAGCCTTAATTTCCTCCACTATGCATACAGTCCCTACTAACCCTGTCAGTCTATTTTATATGAACAATAGATAAATATAGAGGGGTCAAACATAAACCTGGCGAGTGAGCATATATTTCTAAATACATGATACTAAGATGCTAATAAAACATCTTTATAATCTGCACCTATGGTGCCAGTCTAACGGTTCAATTTATCATTCACTTAAAGTCTATTATCATAGAATTTCAACTGCATAATTTTTAGTGACTAAAATCACTTACCTAAACTTCCATACAAACTAATATGCCTGCAATATTAGCATACCTCATTCTGCTGCATGTACTATTTCAACAAGTTTTGCAGATATATCGTTCTTGCTACATGTACTATTTCAACACGTTTCCCTAGGCGTATAATATCCTAAACCAGTCTATTATTTAAAGTATAGAATTTGATAAAATTAAAACTTAAACCATTTTTACCTTTGTTAACTTTTGCGGCTTTGTTATCAAACTCATCGAAATTTAATTTTATAGCAAAAGTTTTCCTTTTTAAAAGATTCGTTGCTATTTTTCAAAGTATCAATTTCTTTAATTAATTTAGATTATCATCGTTTAAGGCACAATACTCCTTTTTAAGATGCATAATTTAAGTATCTAAATTATTTAAAATAATTTGCAATTTATTTATCATTTAGATTTCTCAAATCAACAACTTCTAAATCTTTCTCATTTAGAAAATCATTAAATATCCAAAAAATATTGTTTAATTCAGAATTTTTTTTTCCAGTTCCGCGATCTTGTTTTCACAAGCTTTTATTTTTTATAATATAATAAAAATGAGTTTTGTTACTTTTTCAAATTTAGATAAACTATTGTAACGATTAGATAATTGATTCGAACTACCTTATTGTAGCTTATAATCGCTTCTGTAATAGTTGTGCTCTTCTTTTGCCGATAGTCTCTCGACCGGATCTTGTTACAGCAATTGTTTTAGGATGCTGTTAGGATCGATAAAACTCCATGCTTTTATACCACTTCTCAATCGCTATAATTGGGAGAATATGGCCAAATATATATAACCAGAGAGTATATCAATAAATGAAGTGAAAACAATATAGTGGATCACATAGTTAATTTATACTTATTCATAGCACATCTTCTACATCCAGTTCCTAAGTACCTCTAGAAATTTGACCATCAATACCATCAGTTCACCCAAAAGAACAAATTTACATATAGAGCTTGAACAACCGAACAAGACTTCGACAACATCGCCTGAAGATGCTACATAAGTGCTTCAACACTTATTAAAGTGATTTCCACTTTTATTTCACTCTATGCCCCAACAGTTGGAATTTGAGCTTGGGTAAGAAGAGAAAGTAAGAATCCTTCTAGTTTTTAGGTTGTGGATTTCTTAAACAAGAATCTTAAAACTGCACAGGGATAAATCATTTTTTTTTTGTGAAATACACTAGGTTATCTTTTGTTTACAATAAGCGATCATTCATTTGATCACTTATTGAACAATAAGAATTTTGAAGCTATTTGCTTTGAATAAGTGGTCATCTAAGACACTTATTTGATAAAAAAATGTTATGCACTTTCATATTGCATTTTCTGATTCTGAACGCTTAATGATAATTTCTTCTATATATAGCCTTAGTTTCATATGTAACATTATTATAAATAAAATTACTAAAATTCAAAATTTTGAAAATAAAAAATATTAATTAAAAAATTGTTAAAATCCATTTAACTTGACTTTAAACTTTTTAAGTTATACTTTCGGTTGCTTTTCTAAATCGGATTATTGTTACAAAAAAAGAAAAAAGAAAAAAAAAGAAAAACAAAAAGAAACTAAATCAAATAATTTTCAAAGTTTCAATAAGGTTTCGAAACTACAAATTTCTCAATATAATTTTGATAACCACTTTTTTGATTATTTTTTTGATTAAATTTGTGGAAGCTTAATTTAAGGATATTGATTTATCTAAAAATCGAAACCTTACAATATAACAATTGGGATTCAACTGTTCGAAAATTAAGAAAAATCAAATAATTACTCATTATTCAATTTTTCTAAAATCCCAAGCATTTCATTTTTTTTTTAATTTCATGCTTTTAAAAAATTTAAAATTGTAGTTCAAAGTTCTCATTTTAATAATTAACATGTGAAAATCCGATTATTATAAGGGTAATATGCTTAAATAGTCATTACCATTAATTTCCATTAGAAGTTTTAAAAATGTAAACAAACAACCTTTCATAATTCATCATCAAAGCGGTCAGCATTCAAGTTCAATAATCAATATTCGACGTTTTGAATTCTAAACAAACTAAGTCTAAATAGTTTTTTGAAAACCATTCAATATTTAAACGATTTTCATAAAACCGTTTAGTGTTTAAATGCTTTTTAAAAAGCTGTTTTACTATAAAATACACTAAGAAAGCCATTCAATGAAATGTTAAAAAAAGCTCAACCGCTCTCCTGGAGATGCCCTTAGCCATTATCCACTATATACTTATGCTCCATTTGTTTAAAATTCTGCTGAATATTGTTGAATACGGATTGCAAAATGCTAAAAGCTGCATACTAACTTATGAAAGATTATTTGCTTACATTTTTCAAACTTCCGATTGAGACTAATAGAAATAACTATTTTGATCATATTTCCTTTTATAATAATCAGATGTTCATATGCAATTATTAAAAAGAAAACTTCGACTATAAATTCAAAATTTGTAAAGCTTGAAATTCGAAGATTTTTAGCTTTGGAAATACTTAGGTTTTGTGGAACTTGAATAATCGATAACTATTTTGAAAGTTTAATTATGAAAGATTTAAATTTCAATTTGTCATATTTAAAAAATGGAAAGATTGCGCAAATTAAGTTTCAAGAAATTTAATGTAGAAAAATTAACTTTAGAAAAACATTTATCTACGTTCCATAATCCAGGGATTTGTAGTTTCAGATTATTTTTTCAAAAATTTAAATACTATTTGACTGGGTTTTCGTTCTTTGTTAAAAAAAAGTCTAAATGAAGAAAAGTAACCAAAAGTATAACTTACAAATTTGAAAACTTATTAATTTATCATTTTCAAAAGTTTGAATTGTTAATATTTTTTATGGTAACATAACAAATGTAACTAAGGGTGTATATGAAAGAAATTATCTTTTTTTTTGAAATGGTACTTTATATACAACATGTCACTGGGACAACATATCACATGTCAATAAATTTTCGAATCACGCTACGCAAGTTTCGAACTTGTGACCTCTCATACCAAAGCCGAATCACTTAACCACAGGGCAATGGTGCTTGTCAAAGAAATTATCCTTAAACATTCTGAACTAGAAAAACAATAAGAAAATGTACAAGAATTAGTAACAAAATAAGTGTTTCAGGCTAAACACTTTATCCAAAACAAGCAACTTCAATATGCTTATTCCTCAATTAAGCGGTCAAATAAGTGATGGGTAGTTGTACTAACACCCCGGTTATTTTCTTTCCCACTCCGTACTTTACAGAAAGAACAACACCCCAAATCTTTTCTTTTCCATCCCCATTTTATACCCAAACCGTCCTTGTCTTAAAAAAAAGAATCTGATGAAATATTGCACCATGATACATGGATTTTGTATGAAGCTTATATTTGTTGAATAACTAGTTTTTCAGTGACATCTTTTTGGTAATTTCGACCTTAGTCTACATTGATTTTAATAATATCTAATTTGAATTGGAATAAGTATAAATGGAAATCTTGCAATTGTTGATGTTAGATCTTTAATGTCGATATGGAAAGATGGAAGAAATGCGCAATGTTATTATTAACCTAAAATAGCTATGGTGTTTCGTTATGGTAGAAATAGATATCTAATATTGAGATCATAAATTCTAGTTATGTTTATTCTTCTTTTCCATTCTTTTTATGGGCATTTTGGTCATTAAATTAACTATGATGTTAATATAACATCGATGAGTGCTTGCTGATTTATAAACAAACATTAACTTGGTTCTATGGTTTTCTACTCCTATCCCACTTCTGCATAGTTACTACTTCTCTTTATCTTTATCAACGAAACCCTTTAATGAAAAGAAAAATAATTCAAGATTATGTAAATTTCAGAAACCTTAAAGTGAGTGGGCTGCTATTTTGATTAAAAATGGAATTTCTCAATATGATTTTGTTGTTTTTTCAACCGTTGAAATATTTGGTTGGGCTCTGTACTTCAGTTACGTAGAGAAAGACGATATAAAGGTTATCGGGCTCATCTTTTGCTCTGCCCAGCCCGTAAAGCCCATCTCATCTTTGGTTCATTCTTTTCAGTTAAGCAGTTGAACATGCAAAAAATCCAATTTTATTGGTGCTAAAAGTCTTTTGAATTGACACAGTAAAAGGTGAATAGACTAAAAGAGAAAATATGCGTATGGTTGATTTCGCTACGTGTAAGTTGTTTGGAATTCTCAAGCCTCAACTACATCATATGTTCAGGGCCGGTCCTATGAGTTTTGGTACCTAAAGCCAAAAGTGAAAGCAAGGCCCCTATACAGAAACTGATATTATGCCAATTAATTAAATCATTAAAAACTTATATTTTTCATAAATAATGAGCAGAGAAAAAAAGAAAATAACTTTATCCATGATAATAATTCAAGTTGTACACCAAAATTAATATCAACTACCGATGAACATTTTTCTAGCCTTCTGACTTGCAAAATTACTTATAATATTATCATATTCAAGTTCATTGACCATATCTTGTTCAATCGACAAAAGTGCCAAACCGTTTAATCTTTCTTGTGACATAATGGAGCGATGATAAGACTTTATCAACTTTAGCTTTGAAAAACTTCTTTCGGCTGAGGCAACTGTAACTGGTGTAGTCAAAATTATTCGATATGCTATCCAAGCATTAGAAAAATTTAACTCTCTCGAACAAGAATTTATGAAATTCAGCAGCTTAATTGCTTTTGTTTTTTCCTTTGGCAAGATAACTTTCAATACTTTTAACTCTGAAAATAACTCTCTTCCATCAATATCCGAGTGCAAATCATGTGTCAAATATTCTTCAAGTTTTAAACAATGACTTTTCAGTTTCTCATCATCTACGGAAGTGAATTTTTTTAAATCAAATAAGAAGCCAAACTTATCATCATATTCTTTGAATTGCTCAAATCGAGTCACTAACGAAACACGTGCTTTATCCACAATTTGCAAAAAGTAATTGATTAGAATCATAGAAATATTATGATATCCAATTATCATACTATTACTGATTATTGCGTAACAAAAACAATTATCAAATTAAGTTAATTAACATTACTAAATTGAATTTATATATACTGTAACTCTGTGAAGCTGTAAAGTGTGAGTCTGTGAATTTCAAAATTGTAAAATGGCACCTTTTCTTTCTGAAGCTTTAAAATTGCAAATCCAGGAAGCTTTAAAATTGCAAATCCAGGCAATTATGAATTATCCCCACACACACCAGTAAGCGGCGAGCCAGTGATGATTGACGAGTTGTATCATGCAGAGCCAGAATTATGGTTCCAATTCGGAAAAAACTGCAAGGTTTGTGCAAAATGGCTTCCAAGTAAGGTCCAGATTTTTGGTTAAAGAGACACTGAACAACAACTTAAAATCATGTAAAGTTTGATAGGATTACAGGCAAATGTTGTCAATATGGAAACATACAAGTTATTGCATTTCACTTGAGATACAAGCCACATATTACATGAATAAAAAATAAGGGATTCACAGATATTACCTGCTTAGGTAGGAGACTGCAATCAGAATTGAGGTTATTATGTGAATGACGACAAATCGCGATTGAGAGGTCCACTGGAGCTGCCGTGGTGCCGCTGGAGACTGAAGCCGCCACTTCGCCTAGCCCTAGCTTTGAACCCCTAGCTTTGAATCGCGAGGAGATGCGATTCGACGAGGAGATGCGAGAAGCCCTAGATTTGGAGCCGATCGACGACGACGAGGAGATGCGATTCGACGAAATCACGGCTGAGAGGTCTGCGTTTTTTTCCCCATATGATCGGTAAATTATTTTGTGCCCCAGAGTAATCGGTGCCCTAAGCGGTTGCTTCCCCCGCTTTGGGGAAGGGCCGGGCTTGCATATGTTATCTTTTGTTCCTCAAAAGTCATCATTAGGATTTTTGTCTCATTGAGTTTTTTTTTGTAAATTTTTGAATTTCGTGATGGTTGGTCTCCAAGTGAAATCCATTGTTATGTCGAATTAATATTGTGATGAACACAACCATTTCAAGAAATTGCTTCAAAGTTATATAGATGAATTTATTGTTTTATGCTTAAAAGATGGTTAGTCTGGAAAGAAACATTCTAACACATAGAATTTCTACATTGTTATCACTTTATATATAAAATCATTAAGTATTAAATAATAATTTATTATGTTATATTAAAATTTGAATAATTAAATTTTTTTAGAAAAACCAAAATATTCTAATTTTCAAATTAAGATATTTTATTTTTGTTATTTTGGTTTTGGAATTTTTTTAAATAAACTTTTCAAAGCTTTTGGGAAATTGATTTCATTTTTTTCATGTTAAAATATAAATGAAATTCTAAGGTAAATATGTGTTTGATTTGCACTTAAAAGGGTTCAAAGCGGATAGAAACATTCAACTCATGGAATATTTTAATGTTTAGATTTTTTTTGAGTTCACTATTTTGAATCTCATGCATAATTCGAACCTTGGAGATATTTGGATTTGTGGTATGCATATACTATCTAATGTAATATCCTCTTTTACGTACTATTTTCAGTGATAATGATGATGATAATAATTGTCATAATAGCGACAAAAATAAAACATTTTACATCCTTTTGTCTAACAAAATCAATTATCACAATTGTTTTTGGAATGCGTTAAACGAATCTATTTTGCGAATGATTAAGAACCAAATTTTACTTTTCAACCGAGGTGTTGATTTTCATGCTTTTCATCTAAGTAGTTATCTAGTTTTAAATCTAAAACCAAAAAACAAAAAAACAAAAAAAATGAATTTCAAAAGGATTCAATTTTCAATAAAAGAAGCACAACATTTGTAACGACCCGTATTTTTACGGATCGACAAGTTCGACAAAATCTGGAATTTTAGAATTTTTGAGCCATTTCAGATTTTAGGCGAAAATGGCTAAGTCCTGAGTCGTGAACGACTTAGTGTAAGTCGTAAGTCGTATACGACTTAGGGGATAGGAGCGACTCAGGGATTTGGCTAGTTAAGGGTGTAAGGATAAGTCGTTTGAACGACTTAAGGGGTAGGCGCAACTTAAGGACTGGGCGAGATAAGGCTTAAGTTGTAACAGTTAAGTCGTGACCGAGTTAAGGTGATGAGTCGTATCTCAATTATCTGATGAGTCATACCCAGTTATCTGATGAGTCGTACCCAGTTATCTGATGAGTCGTATCTCAGTTATCTGATGAGTCGTATCTAAGTTATCTGATGAGTCGTACCCAGTTATCTGATGAGTCGTATCCCAGTTATTTGATAAGTCGTAGAATGGGTTATCTCGTCTAACCAGTTAAGTCGTGGACAAGTTAAGGGATGAGTCGTAAGCTGTTGAGTCGCGCGTAGGTGATAACTCGCGCAAGTGGATGAGTCGTAGCCTTTGTGATAAGTCGTATACGAGTTAGTAGTTGAGTCGTCTAACCAAGTAAGGCGTGCGCATTTAAGTCGTAGACAGGGGGTCTGGTGAGTCGTAGGCGCATGCTATAAGTCGGAGACGACTTAGGAGATAGCTGTTTTGTCGTGAGACATAGGCAGAAGTGTGTTAAGTCGTTGAAGCCAGAAGTTAAGTCGTAGGGTGTTGAATCGTAAGTCGTAGACGACTCATGAAGGCGGACGAGTTACGACTTAGGATATTTTCTGCTATAAATAGGAGAGCTTCTCTTCATTTTTGGGATCCGGATTTTGAAGCGACGAAGTGCTGCCATTTTGAGAGCTCGACTTCTACACTTCTTCACTTCTTTTCTCCACTCTAATCTAGTGATTCCTTTCATCCAAATCGAAGATCAAGATTGAAGATTCAAGAGCTAAAGTTGAAGATCTTCATCTTTTCAAGTGAGATTTCTTCGTTTGAAGTGGATTCGTGATAGATCAAGCTTGATCCTTCGCTGTCCAGATCTGAAGCGTGTTGATTTGAGGTTGTTTTGGTGATTTGGTGAGTGGTGATTATCTCTCACACGGATCCAAAGGAGTATATCGGATTGTTGGCTCGATTTGGTGTTAAAATAGTGAATTCTATGCATTTTCTTCATCCTAAGTGTAGATCCATATAGATCCATTGTTCATGATGATGTTACATCCATTTTATCATATGTTAACCTATGCAAGTTCATTCATCAAGTTTGTAGAGATATAATCCATGTTTTCATGCTTATTGGACTTTCAACTCTTTAATTACGAAAATGCCATTATTGTTATAATTGTCTACTTAGATCATTTTTGAATGCTTGATTGCTTGGATTGATGTTTGATTTGATTGATTGTTATGAACTAGATGATTGATGATTAGATTTAGATCGAAGATGATTCAAAAGCTAAAGGAAAGGCTCTTGAATTGGGAAAGCTGCTCGTGGCATATGTAGCGGGATGATGAAGCTCTTATGCATAGATTTGATGATGTGAGGTTGAGATGAGGCTTTGCAAGGATGTAATGAAGCGAGGCATCATATGATGAAGACTTGGTCTAATCCAGACGGGATCATTCCAAGCATGTTGATAACTCGGTGATATGATTCGAGTTGAGGATAATGAATGGATAAGAGAATAGTCATCGAGGAGGATGACTAGGAGGCTTGGATAGCATCGTTGTTGAAGGTTCTAGCATGCTCAAAGCAAGAGTACGTTTGGGCAGATTCGATAGTCCCAACGGCCAACTGTTGATGGTCGAGTACTCTGGGCAGATTCGATAGTCCTAGGCACGGGCTGCGACGACGTGCGGGAGTTATGTCTAGAACTGGGGTTTCCATTAGCTCTTGACGGACGGCTGAAAGAATGTGCCGGTCATTCAATTAACGGTAATATCGAAGCAATGATAACAGTGATAGCCAGAGTCATGGATGTTTGGTTGTATCGTCATTCGGACTCAAGAGCGGTATTTTCTGGGTGCTTATCTGATTTAGGCCTTGGTACTTGGAAAACATCTCCCTTGACTCGAGTGATAGTAGCTTTACTTTAAATTGTATGCTCTGCTATGTTTGCTTCTGCTTAGTGTGTGTCTGGGGGCTATCACTGTAGAATGAGGTTGGAGTGGGAGGGTTGTATTCCTATTCCTTTTCCTTTATGCTCTTTTGGTATGTTGTTAGTTAATTTACTGCTCACTAAGACTGTTGTCTGACTCAAGGCTTTATGTTTTAATTCTTATTGCCTTGGGCTGTTCGTCCATTTTTGGGACGGGCAGACTAGGTAACAGGTGACAGGTGCTGTTCTCTCCTCACGATGCTGATATCGAAGACGAGCTGGAGGGTTGCATATTATCTTCTTACTATATGTACTGGATGTTCCGCTGTTTTGTATTCTCTGAGAGATATGTAGTGAGGCTTGATGTATTGACTATTTGGATGCTTGTATTCAACTATTATGGAGTTTTATATGATGGCATTTTGTTCTGTAAAGCTTCACTATACATATGTTCTATTGTATTTTGTCCATGCGCTGTGAGCAATACGATAGATTCTGTTTTTTTTATTTACCTTGACAATCGTCCATGGTCGCCTGGCACACTTTACAGCGCACTTTCTCTAGATTCGGTGCAGGTGTCATGAGCGGTCGTCACAACATTATTGGAATCTCTACTCGGTTAAAATGAAAAACCTTTTTATAATTTTTAGTTAGAACTTGATTTCTAATTCTAAGCTCAACATTTCCATTTAATTCTATAGTATATGTACATATAACTAAGAAGTTCCCACGTACTCATTTCTTTATTCCCTTAAACTTATATTGTTGATTTTTCATTATTTGATGCATTATATTAGGGCTTTTTCTTGTACATATGATTTTTTAGTTATATATACCATATTCGTAAACAATGAAATCGTTTTAAAGAATTTAACTCAGTTGAGAGACATAAATTAACTTGAAATGTCTAATGGATTTATATCAACAATTAATTTAAAACGTAGTTTTGAAATAGTTAGAAGTTTTAAGTAAATCTAAAATCCACAAAATTAGATCATCATTTTTAAAATTATTTCAATCCTATGCATCGTAATATGAAAAGGTTGATAAGAGAAATCCAATACATTGTTTTAATCAATTGTGAATGGAAAAATTCATTTATGAAATGATAAAATATTTGAATGTCTCAACCCATATTTGGGTTTTGGAATAATATAAGAGAATAGGCTCATTTTAATCTATGATTCGGCATTTTTGATGGATTTTTCACTTGTTATTTGATCGCCCACTTAGCATATAACTATTTCTAAATAATTATATTATAAGGTAATTTCCCTTGAAACAATAATTTTTTCCAACAGATAATGCCTAAAATTGGTCTTTTGTTGATACTAACATGTTTGCTTTACCACCGAGCTTTTCTCTTCAAATTAATATGAAAATCAAGTGATAAAAACATTTTAAGAAACATACATCAAAATTATAAATTTTATTGAAGTTGTTTTCTATAACGACCTGCTATTTCGAACCATTCAAATCGATAATCATCCACTCATGTCAGACTTGAATTGCCCAAAACATAGCATATACAGTAAATAAATCAATCACAAAATCACAGACATAGAGTAATACAACAATAAGTAGCGGAACAGATATATAGTAGTTCATGAAGCTACTATAGAACATCAGAGTTTAAAACAAAATACAATAGAAATCTCAAATACAAAGTAGTCTCGAATACATAAACAGATGACAATTCTGAACATAAATAATTGGAAATAACTGAAATATCTGAAAGCTGAATAGATAGATCTCCAAGCTAAACTCCAAACTCCAAAGGTGAGTCTCAAATAACAAAAATATTTGAATCTGAAAATACTCACTTAATCATTTTTAATAACATTTGAATAGAATCTCAAATTACAAATTTAAATCAAAATTTAATATCCAATTATAATTTTATTTAAATTTGAAATATTCATTAATTCACCGTTATAAAAATCAAGTTATTAAGTTATAAAAAATCATATCATTAAAAATCTTAAAATCAATAAGTCCAAATCAATTCTTATTAAATTCAATTCATAACCAATTAAAACATAATCAATTCTTATTTATATTCAATTATTAACCAATTTAAATGTCAAGTCAACTTTAATTTATCTTTCCAACCTCTATATTTTTTTAAAAGTTATTACAAAATCTTTTTAAAATATTAATATAAATTTTAAATAAATATCTTAACATAGTATATATATATTATTAGTTAAATTAAATTCTTAATAAATTTTATTATATTAATTATTATTAAACTAAATCTTATGATTATTAAATCTGTTTTAAATCTTATTTTATATATTTTAAAAATAATAATGTTATAAGTAAAATTTTATAATTTATATTTAAAACTTAACTTATAATTTTAAATTTCCAAAATATATAAATTTTAAAATCTAAATTTTACACATATTAAAATAAATATTTATATTATAATTTAAAATCAATATTTATCAAAACCCATATATTTTCCTTTCAAAAACTTTGGAAATCATTTTCAAAATAGACCAACGTTATCCATATATAATTTTCTATCCTATGGTCAAGTGATACAGATATTTATCATTTCAATCCACAATAATTTAATATTTATGGGTATATCTCATTTCAACCCGCAATCCTAAAATTTCAAAAATCAATGAAAATCGCTTGGGTTTATCATTTCAACCCATAACGATTTCCCCATAATCTATAAGGTCGTTCCAGTATGTATCATTTCAACCCATAGGGAATTCCTAACTAATAGGGAACTTGCAGTGTGAGAGTATAAAATAGCATAAAATGGCATACATATCAACGACAAGAATATATAATCATAATCAACAATTTAAATAAAATATATATAACAGGTTATGATGTTATATGTCAATCATAGTTGAATAATTTAAATAATTACATATCATATTAAACTGTTTAATTACTAACAAATTAAATTTTAATAACATATTTCAATCGTCATTTCATGTGAATTAAATTTACTAAATATAAGAATGTTAATCGTGAGTGATCGCTCACCTTTCGAGGCTAGAGAAGATAGACAACACAACAAGCTATGATTTTGGATTACAAACTCGACAATCGACCAATCCAAGCGACAATTTCCAAGGCAAAGCATGGTGGACTTGGGATTGATGAAAACAAAATATAAATTTTAAAAAAACCAAAGTTTACTAATATATTTAAAATAAACCTTTATATATTACATTTTGAAATCAATATACAATTTGAACACATAACAAAATAAAATCTCTATACATATATATTTTAAAATAAATATTAAATTTTAAAACACATTAACCTAAAATATATATATATATATATTATCTCAAAATCATTACTTCTTAAAATATATTAAATTTAAAACACTTATTTAAAATTAAAATCTTCATATATATTTTGAAAATCAATAATTATTAAAACACATATATAAAATCAAAATATCTATTTATATATATTATATATTGAAACACATATTTCCTTTCAATATATTTTAAATATATATATATATATTTTATCAGCAGAGAGGCAAAGAGGGTGGCAACTAGCAGCGGAGAAGGTGGAAGGGCTGTTGTCGCGTGGAGGGGCTGTTGATCGGAGAGGAAACTGGTCGGAGAAGAGTGGTTGCAACCAGGGGATGCAGTTGCTTCACACTGAAGGGGACAATGGGATGAACTGGAGGCTGTCGGGGCAGAGAAGGTTGAAGGCGGAGGTCAGAGGGGATGCTCGGCCATGCTGCACACATGAGGATGTGGAAGGGTCACTAGTGGTTGTTTGTGCGAACTTGGTGATCGCTTGCGTGCGTTCGGTTGTGAAAAATGGTAGAGAGCTAGATGCTGACATGGAGCGTAGGTCAGGGCTGGCTATCGGCAGGTGTTGGTGAGGCGGGTGGCATCAGATTAGTGGGTGTGAGGATTGAGAGGTGATCGGATGGTCAAGTGAGCAGGCCGACGTGGGTAGAGCATGGGTGGCTGATGGAAGAGGAAGGTAGGTGCTGATGGCGTCTTCAGTTGTACATGTGGAGAAGGTGTGTAAAGATAGACATGGGCGAGTAGTTGGGTTTAAATGCAAGCTTATATATGTATGTCTGTATGTATGTATGTGTGTATGAAATGAAGAAGAACAGAATGTTTGCAAATACAAGGAAGGGCGAGCAAAAATTGATGAGTAGCGAAAAAGATCTGGGTTATTGCAAAGAAAAAGGAGGCTTTTAAACAATGGTTCTTCAGATATAAAACTATATATATTATTATTATTTTTCAAAAGAAGAAGAAGAGCAGGACGATGGATTAAAATATTGGAATGGGAAGAGTGTAACATCCACAGATTTTCGACTTTCGAAAATTCAACATCGATACTCACTTTATCGACTGCTGAGCCATCGAATGCCGGAAACCCGAAAAGTTATGGTTTTAAGAAAAAGAAAAAGTAGAAGAAGAAGAAGATAGAAGAAAAAGAAAGAAGAACAACAACAGAACAACAGAACAGCAACAGAAAACAATATCAGAATCTTACACATCGCAGCGGAATAATATACAATAGATAATTACTAGTCTTTTAAAACAAAGAACTATATCAGTTTATATATACATCAATCATCAGAGTCAATATACAACAATGGACAGTTATATAAACTTGTCCTCATACAGAATACACAGCGGAATAAATACTATCAGATACAAATACTACGTCTCGCCATCCAGCTTATCTCCAAGCTCCAGAATATCCAGAATATCCTGATAATATAACTCTAGGCTGCCCGTGTGGAAATTGGTGGGCACCCAGAGTTTAGAAGGGAAACAATAAACTCCGAGTCAGTCATGGTGACTGGTGTGAGATCGTAAAACAGTTATTCTTTATAACAACAAAATAATTTTAAAGTCAATTCGAAATGCTTTTGGAAAATGAAACTACCACAAGACCTCCCGCCACACACACAATGCAAACGCAGACTTGGAGGAGATTTCTTCTTATGATAGTCAAAGATGCTTACTACGCAAAATCAAATCATTTTTGATATTATTATTAGTGCATAGTGTAGAAAACATTTCGAAAGTAGAATATAAATCTTAGCCAGCATAGGTACCATTATAGTATGCTTGCTATAGCTACCATATTAAATGGCAGGTTCTACAACTAAAACCGTACAAGTCACGTATTGTTTCTTTGGATTTCCAACAAATGGTCAGGCTAAGGAACTTCCTATCCACGATGGGTACGTCCCTGGAATAGACGACCCGAGAACCTAACCGGATCTCTGCCAACACAAGGCCGGGTTACCTCTGCAAAAATAGGTAACTACTGACACGCGTATGCCATCCCCCGATCGTCACCGATCTTCCCGAGGATCCCCGATTCGCAACAAACCACATAGATAATAATAATGCAGTAACCACAGAGGTTAAGTATCTGGGCTCCATACCATGATACCACCTTTATCCAGAAGGAATGACATACACTAAGGGGCGCTACTCCCTAGAACCTTGCTGCATTCGTCCTGTTTCGACCATTTCCGGGGTGTGAGGCTCGACGAAGTCTCGTCCACAAAGCTACGCTTTCTACAAAAAGCCCTGCTTCGGGTCAAACAAAAATGATCAACCTATGATCACAAAGATATAAGATCAAACAAATGATCATATCACAAATGACCAAACACTGATCATTTCACAGCAACACTCAGTATGCCACGTTACCAAATTGGGATATATCGCTGATGAATTTCAACTACATAACCTCTGAGCTCGTACGTCTCAGAGAAGGGTGTTAAGCTAAGAGAATAAATTCTCCGCCACCAACAGAAATGTATTTGAAAGAAATCAGCTTTATATCTCAAATTGTAACGTCAGACACACAATCCATACAAGTCTGTTCCGGGATCGAACAGAACCGAAGGCACTTCTCACGAAGCCCTTGCATATCCGGATAGTTTTCAATCACGTCAGGACTTCCCGCCACTAAGGGTGATAAAACCTCTAAATCGGAGATCAGCCGATGTAGAGTAACTCGACGGTAATCCTTCCGTTTTCAAAAATATCCGGTCTTCAACACCGGTCTTCAAATGCGATTCATAACGACGTATCACATATTCGGAATGGGTTATACGACCCCATGGTCCTTTCCCGGCTAACCCGAATAGTGAGCGATTATTCAAAAATAAGTGTGGCATTCAAATTCATCCAATTCACAACAAATACCTATCTAAAGGTAATTATTGATAGTCGGTTATTTAACTATCAATAAAGATGCGCAACATCATCAGATTCCAAATAATTTTCCAAATTATTTAATCTTCCAAAATATCTTTATTAGATATAAAATTTCCACACTTTAAAAATAAATCAACGTTTAATTTTAAAACAAATTCCCATTCCATTTATAAATCCCATAGTGAATTTATATCTCAAATATCTACAGATATACGATTCTCAAATCGATTTCAAATATTCAATTTCATTTTATCTTTAAGAAGATAAAATCTCAAAAATGTTTCATTTCATTTTGGAAAAGTATTTCCATACTTATTTAATAATAAGTGTTTCACCAATCTATTCATTTTCAACACTTGAAAATATTCGATATACTCAAATCAAATTAAGTATATATTCATCTTTTAAGGAAAATATTCTTTTAACACATTTATTTGAGTCAAAACGAATGTTATGTAAAACATTGTTACGACGACTCAAAATCACTAGTATAGGGATTCGAAATTAAGATAGGTATATAAATCCCCATACTACATCAAAACATTTCCTTTCGGAAATCATTTACTATAACAACAGTGTTATAGTCCATCATTTCCTTATTCTTCGAAAACGTCTATTTCAACAATAAATGTTGAAATCTATGCTTTCGATTCATAACACATTTTAAAACACCTTTAAAATGTTTAACTTCATTTTTAAAATATTCCTTCTTCAAAAATGAATCCATTTTATTCAATAATATATTCACTGTCCAAAATCGTGAATATATCTTCTTTAATAATCTTCCATATTGAATTTATCAAATTTAATCGATTCCGAATTTATAAACACGGTTATAAATTCTATTTCCATTTTAATAACAACTTCGACTTATAAATCTTCTTTTATTAACTTCTATATTCAACTCATCAAAATAAGTGATTCCGGATTTATAAACAACTTTTATAAATTTCAATTCTATTCTTCTAACAACTTCGATTTATAAATTCCTTTTATTAACAAATTCAATTTATAACTCGATATAAATATCACAAGTCCATATTATAAGTTAATAACTTATCATTCATTTTCAACTTCACAATTTATAAATCTATAAATTTCAGTCACTTACGGATTCCATAATATTTCATTTTTCACACTTATAAAAACTCATTTTATAATTTCACCATTCTTAATTTTGTAGATATCAATCTCATAAATCTTTTATATAAACCGTTTACAGAAATTTGAAAATCTCAATTTAAACCATTTCATAAATCAGTCAACTATTTATTCCAAAAATAACTTTTCGGTTATATTTCCCAAATCTATAAATTTTTGTAACTTTAAAATTTGAACGTTTATTTATTTAAAATAAATCACTTCAAAAATCCCATAAAACGTATATTTTCAAAAATCACTTTAAAATCTTTTTAAAGTAACAGTCGTTATTTTTACATTTCAAAACTGAATCCGATGATGCTACAACACCAATTGGTCAATCACAACAGTCAATATCATATATCAATATGATAACAGAATATATCAACATATCTGTAAATAATCAATACGGTGAGGAATCCAGTTGGATCCCTCCAACCTGTTTCCCTGCATCCAAAGACGTCAGCACAATACCAATTCCGCTCCAGTGCGGAATTATCGCGGTATATAGGTTTTTATAAAAATCCGCTTACTAACGGCGCAATAGGGTCTCATCCGCTATACGAGGCGGGAAATCAATCAATCCAATATATACATATGCCAATATGTATATATTGCTATATATATAGATATATATCCTACTATATCTAATATCACATCCAAACAGTCAATCATCAATCAATAACTGTAAAAATTCCACATTCAATTGAGTGAGAAGATCTCACCGTGATTTTAATTCTGATTTCAGCGTTTATTTCGAATAAAATTAAACGCGCGTTTAATTTTACCCGAAATTCAAACTAGCTCCAAATGGCTCCAATTCAGTTCCATCGCGTAGTGCTCGACCAATCGAAGCCAACGCAATTCGTTTCGTCCAAAACGGACCTCGTATGCAGAAGTTATGAATTTTAGAAGTTTATACACATTAATATATATAAAAAAATCAATTTTCCTTTTCAATTTTCAACCTAACTCAGATCTGGCTGTTCATTTTGCTTCCTCCACATCAGGCCACTCACGAAGCCTTCTTCCATAACGTGAAATTCACGTTCGTTCAACCCATAGCCTCCACCAAACCCTAATTGCTCCGGCCTCCTCGATGCACTAGACCCCATCACTCCACCACCATTCGAAAGCCCTCGCTTCACTCCACCTTCACCATCAATAGCACCAAGCTCGGCCTCCCCATGGCCATGAAAAACGTGCACAAAAACAGCCCCTTCAAGCTCGATTTGCCGATGATCTACCTCGTTTCAGACGATCTCCACCGTTGAGAACGTAGTTCTTATCTTCCTCTACAACTTTGCAGTTGACAACTTCCTCTAATTGTTTGTGGATTTGAAGATAATTGAGGAGGAAGGAGATTGATTTCTGGCCTTAGAAATGAAAGTGGCGGCCTGGGTTCAAAACCCTAGGGTTGTCTCTGCTTTGCAAAAGTGAAGATAACATGTCCTTTTATAGAAAATTGCCCAATTTACTATTCATCGAAATTTTCCGAACTCCGAATCGAACGTGCCGGCTGACGTTTCTAAGGTTTACCCCGCGTTCCGAACGCAATGGAACAGGTTTCGGAAGCTAATTCGATCGTATGTGTGAGATATGACAATAAACGATCAATTTAAATTAAACCGATTTAAATCGATTTCGAGGCGTTTTAATTTGTATCGGACAAATGGTAAATCCAAAAATTACGAAATTTGAAATCTTACAATAATATCACATTACGGATCCGATGAAACTGGTTTCGTCGAAATCCGACACTGTTTGAAAAATGACTATTTTAACTCGACGATTTAAAATTAAAACGATATCGATGCGTTTCGAGTTGCCACGGTCAAACGACAACTCCGATTGATACGAAAATTGAAATCCGATAATAACTAACTATTACGGATCCAATGGAACTGGTCTCGTTCAATTCTGAGACTGTTCGAAAATTGGCTATTTTACAGTCGATAATTAAATATTAAAATATTCAATTTTCACAGATTAACTTTAAATTCAGTTCTGAAAGTTCTATAACCTTTCTATAACTCCAGTATGATTTAATAAAATTTTACAAATCATGTTCAATCATTTTAAACTCGATTTTCAATTATTTCTAAAATTTAGCTATTAATTTATCGATTTAATTGACCAAATTAAATCCAATATTCGAATAATAAATTATTCGACTTCTTAATTCTACTTATTAATATTTAAAATCAATTAAATATCCGAATTTTAATTATCAGAAAATCTGGGTCGTTACAGACTTCCCCCCTTAAAAGAATTTCGTCCTCGAAATTACCAGTTAGGAAAAATGGTCCTTAACTCGTCTACTATTTTTCAACGTTCAATAGTTTTATCAAATTCTCAAAACAAATCTTTCTACTAAAGATTTGTTATTAATTTCAACTAAATTTCTAACTTCAATTATAGTTTCCCAAACAACATTGTTTAACTTCTCAATTCAAATTCGAGTTTAAATTCAAATTTTAAACTTTCAAAATTTTCACAAAAATTTTCTAACACTCGAAATTTTCGAAAAATTTCGCCAGCGTCTCCTTTGCGCGGTTAACATGGCACGACTACAAAACGTCCCTACGGACTCTCAGATTTCAAAAAGAAAAAGAAAAAGCCAAGCGGCTAGACCAGAAATCATCAAAAACTCATATTATAATTCAAATACGTACCTTTTGTCGAGCAATTCAAATTATCTGTGAAATCAAATTCAATTTCCTTTATACCTGTATATCCTACTAGCCATAATATCTAGTTGCATATATTCAAACCATTTCGTACATTCAATTACAAAATTTTCAATATAACTGCTTATATCATCTCTACTTCACTGCTGAAGTTATATATCTATTCTCATTCAATTTTACATTTCACATTCATTTGAATTTAATTCACAATTTCCATTCTATTTAAATTCAATTCATCTTCAATTCTGAAATATTGAATTTTTATCCACTATCTTTCATTCAACTGCACTATTTAAATTAGTTTCAATTACTAATTCAAATTGGTATCAATTCAATTTATTTTAATTCTACTTATCTTTAAACTGGATTTCCAATTTCCATACGAATTTTAATTCATCTTTCATTTACAATTATTCAATTCAATTCATTTGCTTACAAATTCGAAATGAGTTTCAACATTTAATTTCAGTTTCATTAAATTGATTCGCTTGTATTTACATTCATTTACCTTCATTCTTTAAGCTTTACTTGCTAATTTTAGTTTAACTTCACAAATCAAATTCAATTCCAGTTTATTCACTTATACTTACTTTAATTTCACTCCATTCTTTAAGTTAAATTTATTCTATCAAAAATTCAAATTGTATAAGTTACCAACTCATCCTTGTTCCCATAAATATTTTAAATAGGATTCCAGAGTCTTTTCAACTTTTTTTTTTCAAAACCATTTTTGAAAACATGTCAAATTACCCTTTTAGTTTCCAAAACAAAATCCAAATTTTCAAACAACTTTTATTTAAAACAACTTGGCAGCAATTTCTCTTTTGGAAACCCGAAAATGAACACTGGTGATGTCGCGATCATCATCGGAATTATTTTCCAGCGACCTAAAAGAGTTTAGAGCTTTTATCTTTCCAAAATACTTTTCAAAACCTTTGAAATTCATTTTCAAATCAAAAGGAATTAAACTTTTCAAATCTCCAAAATTTTCAAATTCTTTTCAAAACATTTCCAAAACTTCTCTGGAATCCCGTTTCAAATTACAAATCACATTTATAATTTACATTCTCAAATTTCATTTGTATACGAATTTACTTCTTAACTTTGGAGTTATGATTTGAATTTCTTATTCAATTTCAATGATGATAATTCACTATTATTACTTTCTAACATCCATGCAACCATATACTATAGTACTTTATAGAAAAACATTTATTTTCTATACAAAAATAGTTTTGGGTAAAATTATTTCATTTACCCTATTTAAAACAATACTGTGCCGAATTGTTCTATATAAGTGTTTAGAGATCCCTATCGATAGAGTTGTACGGACAATACCGACCAGAATCCATATACCACTCAACAAACCAATCATCACAATATAAAACAATTTTATATTAACTAACAAATACGCACTCGTATCTATTATTACACTCAACTCATTCTAGAGTACTACTGACTCTATCTCTAATGAGTAACACCCAACAGAGCAGGGTTGTCGCTTAACCATATGCTCTGATACCAAATGTAACATCCACAGATTTTCGACTTTCGAAAATTCAACATCGATACTCACTTTATCGACTGCTGAGCCATCGAATGCCGGAAACCCGAAAAGTTATGGTTTTAAGAAAAAGAAAAAGTAGAAGAAGAAGAAGATAGAAGAAAAAGAAAGAAGAACAACAACAGAACAACAGAACAGCAACAGAAAACAATATCAGAATCTTACACATCGCAGCGGAATAATATACAATAGATAATTACTAGTCTTTTAAAACAAAGAACTATATCAGTTTATATATACATCAATCATCAGAGTCAATATACAACAATGGACAGTTATATAAACTTGTCCTCATACAGAATACACAGCGGAATAAATACTATCAGATACAAATACTACGTCTCGCCATCCAGCTTATCTCCAAGCTCCAGAATATCCAGAATATCCTGATAATATAACTCTAGGCTGCCCGTGTGGAAATTGGTGGGCACCCAGAGTTTAGAAGGGAAACAATAAACTCCGAGTCAGTCATGATGACTGGTGTGAGATCGTAAAACAGTTATTCTTTATAACAACAAAATAATTTTAAAGTCAATTCGAAATGCTTTTGGAAAATGAAACTACCACAAGACCTCCCGCCACACACACAATGCAAACGCAGACTTGGAGGAGATTTCTTCTTATGATAGTCAAAGATGCTTACTACGCAAAATCAAATCATTTTTGATATTATTATTAGTGCATAGTGTAGAAAACATTTCGAAAGTAGAATATAAATCTTAGCCAGCATAGGTACCATTATAGTATGCTTGCTATAGCTACCATATTAAATGGCAGGTTCTACAACTAAAACCGTACAAGTCACGTATTGTTTCTTTGGATTTCCAACAAATGGTCAGGCTAAGGAACTTCCTATCCACGATGGGTACGTCCCTGGAATAGACGACCCGAGAACCTAACCGGATCTCTGCCAACACAAGGCCGGGTTACCTCTGCAAAAATAGGTAACTACTGACACGCGTATGCCATCCCCCGATCGTCACCGATCTTCCCGAGGATCACCGATTCGCAACAAACCACATAGATAATAATAATGCAGTAACCACAGAGGTTAAGTATCTGGGCTCCATACCATGATACCACCTTTATCCAGAAGGAATGACATACACTAAGGGGCGCTACTCCCTAGAACCTTGCTGCATTCGTCCTGTTTCGACCATTTCCGGGGTGTGAGGCTCGACGAAGTCTCGTCCACAAAGCTACGCTTTCTACAAAAAGCCCTGCTTCGGGTCAAACAAAAATGATCAACCTATGATCACAAAGATATAAGATCAAACAAATGATCATATCACAAATGACCAAACACTGATCATTTCACAGCAACACTCAGTATGCCACGTTACCAAATTGGGATATATCGCTGATGAATTTCAACTACATAACCTCTGAGCTCGTACGTCTCAGAGAAGGGTGTTAAGCTAAGAGAATAAATTCTCCGCCACCAACAGAAATGTATTTGAAAGAAATCAGCTTTATATCTCAAATTGTAACGTCAGACACACAATCCATACAAGTCTGTTCCGGGATCGAACAGAACCGAAGGCACTTCTCACGAAGCCCTTGCATATCCGGATAGTTTTCAATCACGTCAGGACTTCCCGTCACTAAGGGTGATAAAACCTCTAAATCGGAGATCAGCCGATGTAGAGTAACTCGACGGTAATCCTTCCGTTTTCAAAAATATCCGGTCTTCAACACCGGTCTTCAAATGCGATTCATAACGACGTATCACATATTCGGAATGGGTTATACGACCCCATGGTCCTTTCCCGGCTAACCCGAATAGTGA
Source organism: Allium fistulosum (assembly GCA_030737815.1). Taxonomy (NCBI): domain Eukaryota; kingdom Viridiplantae; phylum Streptophyta; class Magnoliopsida; order Asparagales; family Amaryllidaceae; genus Allium; species Allium fistulosum. The sequence goes on from CM060904.1 coordinate 701,352,667, forward strand.
GCGATTATTCAAAAATAAGTGTGGCATTCAAATTCATCCAATTCACAACAAATACCTATCTAAAGGTAATTATTGATAGTCGGTTATTTAACTATCAATAAAGATGCGCAACATCATCAGATTCCAAATAATTTTCCAAATTATTTAATCTTCCAAAATATCTTTATTAGATATAAAATTTCCACACTTTAAAAATAAATCAACGTTTAATTTTAAAACAAATTCCCATTCCATTTATAAATCCCATAGTGAATTTATATCTCAAATATCTACAGATATACGATTCTCAAATCGATTTCAAATATTCAATTTCATTTTATCTTTAAGAAGATAAAATCTCAAAAATGTTTCATTTCATTTTGGAAAAGTATTTCCATACTTATTTAATAATAAGTGTTTCACCAATCTATTCATTTTCAACACTTGAAAATATTCGATATACTCAAATCAAATTAAGTATATATTCATCTTTTAAGGAAAATATTCTTTTAACACATTTATTTGAGTCAAAACGAATGTTATGTAAAACATTGTTACGACGACTCAAAATCACTAGTATAGGGATTCGAAATTAAGATAGGTATATAAATCCCCATACTACATCAAAACATTTCCTTTCGGAAATCATTTACTATAACAACAGTGTTATAGTCCATCATTTCCTTATTCTTCGAAAACGTCTATTTCAACAATAAATGTTGAAATCTATGCTTTCGATTCATAACACATTTTAAAACACCTTTAAAATGTTTAACTTCATTTTTAAAATATTCCTTCTTCAAAAATGAATCCATTTTATTCAATAATATATTCACTGTCCAAAATCGTGAATATATCTTCTTTAATAATCTTCCATATTGAATTTATCAAATTTAATCGATTCCGAATTTATAAACACGGTTATAAATTCTATTTCCATTTTAATAACAACTTCGACTTATAAATCTTCTTTTATTAACTTCTATATTCAACTCATCAAAATAAGTGATTCCGGATTTATAAACAACTTTTATAAATTTCAATTCTATTCTTCTAACAACTTCGATTTATAAATTCCTTTTATTAACAAATTCAATTTATAACTCGATATAAATATCACAAGTCCATATTATAAGTTAATAACTTATCATTCATTTTCAACTTCACAATTTATAAATCTATAAATTTCAGTCACTTACGGATTCCATAATATTTCATTTTTCACACTTATAAAAACTCATTTTATAATTTCACCATTCTTAATTTTGTAGATATCAATCTCATAAATCTTTTATATAAACCGTTTACAGAAATTTGAAAATCTCAATTTAAACCATTTCATAAATCAGTCAACTATTTATTCCAAAAATAACTTTTCGGTTATATTTCCCAAATCTATAAATTTTTGTAACTTTAAAATTTGAACGTTTATTTATTTAAAATAAATCACTTCAAAAATCCCATAAAACGTATATTTTCAAAAATCACTTTAAAATCTTTTTAAAGTAACAGTCGTTATTTTTACATTTCAAAACTGAATCCGATGATGCTACAACACCAATTGGTCAATCACAACAGTCAATATCATATATCAATATGATAACAGAATATATCAACATATCTGTAAATAATCAATACGGTGAGGAATCCAGTTGGATCCCTCCAACCTGTTTCCCTGCATCCAAAGACGTCAGCACAATACCAATTCCGCTCCAGTGCGGAATTATCGCGGTATATAGGTTTTTATAAAAATCCGCTTACTAACGGCGCAATAGGGTCTCATCCGCTATACGAGGCGGGAAATCAATCAATCCAATATATACATATGCCAATATGTATATATTGCTATATATATAGATATATATCCTACTATATCTAATATCACATCCAAACAGTCAATCATCAATCAATAACTGTAAAAATTCCACATTCAATTGAGTGAGAAGATCTCACCGTGATTTTAATTTTGATTTCAGCGTTTATTTCGAATAAAATTAAACGCGCGTTTAATTTTACCCGAAATTCAAACTAGCTCCAAATGGCTCCAATTCAGTTCCATCGCGTAGTGCTCGACCAATCGAAGCCAACGCAATTCGTTTCGTCCAAAACGGACCTCGTATGCAGAAGTTATGAATTTTAGAAGTTTATACACATTAATATATATAAAAAAATCAATTTTCCTTTTCAATTTTCAACCTAACTCAGATCTGGCTGTTCATTTTGCTTCCTCCACATCAGGCCACTCACGAAGCCTTCTTCCATAACGTGAAATTCACGTTCGTTCAACCCATAGCCTCCACCAAACCCTAATTGCTCCGGCCTCCTCGATGCACTAGACCCCATCACTCCACCACCATTCGAAAGCCCTCGCTTCACTCCACCTTCACCATCAATAGCACCAAGCTCGGCCTCCCCATGGCCATGAAAAACGTGCACAAAAACAGCCCCTTCAAGCTCGATTTGCCGATGATCTACCTCGTTTCAGACGATCTCCACCGTTGAGAACGTAGTTCTTATCTTCCTCTACAACTTTGCAGTTGACAACTTCCTCTAATTGTTTGTGGATTTGAAGATAATTGAGGAGGAAGGAGATTGATTTCTGGCCTTAGAAATGAAAGTGGCGGCCTGGGTTCAAAACCCTAGGGTTGTCTCTGCTTTGCAAAAGTGAAGATAACATGTCCTTTTATAGAAAATTGCCCAATTTACTATTCATCGAAATTTTCCGAACTCCGAATCGAACGTGCCGGCTGACGTTTCTAAGGTTTACCCCGCGTTCCGAACGCAATGGAACAGGTTTCGGAAGCTAATTCGATCGTATGTGTGAGATATGACAATAAACGATCAATTTAAATTAAACCGATTTAAATCGATTTCGAGGCGTTTTAATTTGTATCGGACAAATGGTAAATCCAAAAATTACGAAATTTGAAATCTTACAATAATATCACATTACGGATCCGATGAAACTGGTTTCGTCGAAATCCGACACTGTTTGAAAAATGACTATTTTAACTCGACGATTTAAAATTAAAACGATATCGATGCGTTTCGAGTTGCCACGGTCAAACGACAACTCCGATTGATACGAAAATTGAAATCCGATAATAACTAACTATTACGGATCCAATGGAACTGGTCTCGTTCAATTCTGAGACTGTTCGAAAATTGGCTATTTTACAGTCGATAATTAAATATTAAAATATTCAATTTTCACAGATTAACTTTAAATTCAGTTCTGAAAGTTCTATAACCTTTCTATAACTCCAGTATGATTTAATAAAATTTTACAAATCATGTTCAATCATTTTAAACTCGATTTTCAATTATTTCTAAAATTTAGCTATTAATTTATCGATTTAATTGACCAAATTAAATCCAATATTCGAATAATAAATTATTCGACTTCTTAATTCTACTTATTAATATTTAAAATCAATTAAATATCCGAATTTTAATTATCAGAAAATCTGGGTCGTTACAGACTTCCCCCCTTAAAAGAATTTCGTCCTCGAAATTACCAGTTAGGAAAAATGGTCCTTAACTCGTCTACTATTTTTCAACGTTCAATAGTTTTATCAAATTCTCAAAACAAATCTTTCTACTAAAGATTTGTTATTAATTTCAACTAAATTTCTAACTTCAATTATAGTTTCCCAAACAACATTGTTTAACTTCTCAATTCAAATTCGAGTTTAAATTCAAATTTTAAACTTTCAAAATTTTCACAAAAATTTTCTAACACTCGAAATTTTCGAAAAATTTCGCCAGCGTCTCCTTTGCGCGGTTAACATGGCACGACTACAAAACGTCCCTACGGACTCTCAGATTTCAAAAAGAAAAAGAAAAAGCCAAGCGGCTAGACCAGAAATCATCAAAAACTCATATTATAATTCAAATACGTACCTTTTGTCGAGCAATTCAAATTATCTGTGAAATCAAATTCAATTTCCTTTATACCTGTATATCCTACTAGCCATAATATCTAGTTGCATATATTCAAACCATTTCGTACATTCAATTACAAAATTTTCAATATAACTGCTTATATCATCTCTACTTCACTGCTGAAGTTATATATCTATTCTCATTCAATTTTACATTTCACATTCATTTGAATTTAATTCACAATTTCCATTCTATTTAAATTCAATTCATCTTCAATTCTGAAATATTGAATTTTTATCCACTATCTTTCATTCAACTGCACTATTTAAATTAGTTTCAATTACTAATTCAAATTGGTATCAATTCAATTTATTTTAATTCTACTTATCTTTAAACTGGATTTCCAATTTCCATACGAATTTTAATTCATCTTTCATTTACAATTATTCAATTCAATTCATTTGCTTACAAATTCGAAATGAGTTTCAACATTTAATTTCAGTTTCATTAAATTGATTCGCTTGTATTTACATTCATTTACCTTCATTCTTTAAGCTTTACTTGCTAATTTTAGTTTAACTTCACAAATCAAATTCAATTCCAGTTTATTCACTTATACTTACTTTAATTTCACTCCATTCTTTAAGTTAAATTTATTCTATCAAAAATTCAAATTGTATAAGTTACCAACTCATCCTTGTTCCCATAAATATTTTAAATAGGATTCCAGAGTCTTTTCAACTTTTTTTTTTCAAAACCATTTTTGAAAACATGTCAAATTACCCTTTTAGTTTCCAAAACAAAATCCAAATTTTCAAACAACTTTTATTTAAAACAACTTGGCAGCAATTTCTCTTTTGGAAACCCGAAAATGAACACTGGTGATGTCGCGATCATCATCGGAATTATTTTCCAGCGACCTAAAAGAGTTTAGAGCTTTTATCTTTCCAAAATACTTTTCAAAACCTTTGAAATTCATTTTCAAATCAAAAGGAATTAAACTTTCCAAATCTCCAAAATTTTCAAATTCTTTTCAAAACATTTCCAAAACTTCTCTGGAATCCCGTTTCAAATTACAAATCACATTTATAATTTACATTCTCAAATTTCATTTGTATACGAATTTACTTCTTAACTTTGGAGTTATGATTTGAATTTCTTATTCAATTTCAATGATGATAATTCACTATTATTACTTTCTAACATCCATGCAACCATATACTATAGTACTTTATAGAAAAACATTTATTTTCTATACAAAAATAGTTTTGGGTAAAATTATTTCATTTACCCTATTTAAAACAATACTGTGCCGAATTGTTCTATATAAGTGTTTAGAGATCCCTATCGATAGAGTTGTACGGACAATACCGACCAGAATCCATATACCACTCAACAAACCAATCATCACAATATAAAACAATTTTATATTAACTAACAAATACGCACTCGTATCTATTATTACACTCAACTCATTCTAGAGTACTACTGACTCTATCTCTAATGAGTAACACCCAACAGAGCAGGGTTGTCGCTTAACCATATGCTCTGATACCAAATGTAACATCCACAGATTTTCGACTTTCGAAAATTCAACATCGATACTCACTTTATCGACTGCTGAGCCATCGAATGCCGGAAACCCGAAAAGTTATGGTTTTAAGAAAAAGAAAAAGTAGAAGAAGAAGAAGATAGAAGAAAAAGAAAGAAGAACAACAACAGAACAACAGAACAGCAACAGAAAACAATATCAGAATCTTACACATCGCAGCGGAATAATATACAATAGATAATTACTAGTCTTTTAAAACAAAGAACTATATCAGTTTATATATACATCAATCATCAGAGTCAATATACAACAATGGACAGTTATATAAACTTGTCCTCATACAGAATACACAGCGGAATAAATACTATCAGATACAAATACTACGTCTCGCCATCCAGCTTATCTCCAAGCTCCAGAATATCCAGAATATCCTGATAATATAACTCTAGGCTGCCCGTGTGGAAATTGGTGGGCACCCAGAGTTTAGAAGGGAAACAATAAACTCCGAGTCAGTCATGGTGACTGGTGTGAGATCGTAAAACAGTTATTCTTTATAACAACAAAATAATTTTAAAGTCAATTCGAAATGCTTTTGGAAAATGAAACTACCACAAGACCTCCCGCCACACACACAATGCAAACGCAGACTTGGAGGAGATTTCTTCTTATGATAGTCAAAGATGCTTACTACGCAAAATCAAATCATTTTTTATATTATTATTAGTGCATAGTGTAGAAAACATTTCGAAAGTAGAATATAAATCTTAGCCAGCATAGGTACCATTATAGTATGCTTGCTATAGCTACCATATTAAATGGCAGGTTCTACAACTAAAACCGTACAAGTCACGTATTGTTTCTTTGGATTTCCAACAAATGGTCAGGCTAAGGAACTTCCTATCCACGATGGGTACGTCCCTGGAATAGACGACCCGAGAACCTAACCGGATCTCTGCCAACACAAGGCCGGGTTACCTCTGCAAAAATAGGTAACTACTGACACGCGTATGCCATCCCCCGATCGTCACCGATCTTCCCGAGGATCACCGATTCGCAACAAACCACATAGATAATAATAATGCAGTAACCACAGAGGTTAAGTATCTGGGCTCCATACCATGATACCACCTTTATCCAGAAGGAATGACATACACTAAGGGGCGCTACTCCCTAGAACCTTGCTGCATTCGTCCTGTTTCGACCATTTCCGGGGTGTGAGGCTCGACGAAGTCTCGTCCACAAAGCTACGCTTTCTACAAAAAGCCCTGCTTCGGGTCAAACAAAAATGATCAACCTATGATCACAAAGATATAAGATCAAACAAATGATCATATCACAAATGACCAAACACTGATCATTTCACAGCAACACTCAGTATGCCACGTTACCAAATTGGGATATATCGCTGATGAATTTCAACTACATAACCTCTGAGCTCGTACGTCTCAGAGAAGGGTGTTAAGCTAAGAGAATAAATTCTCCGCCACCAACAGAAATGTATTTGAAAGAAATCAGCTTTATATCTCAAATTGTAACGTCAGACACACAATCCATACAAGTCTGTTCCGGGATCGAACAGAACCGAAGGCACTTCTCACGAAGCCCTTGCATATCCGGATAGTTTTCAATCACGTCAGGACTTCCCGTCACTAAGGGTGATAAAACCTCTAAATCGGAGATCAGCCGATGTAGAGTAACTCGACGGTAATCCTTCCGTTTTCAAAAATATCCGGTCTTCAACACCGGTCTTCAAATGCGATTCATAACGACGTATCACATATTCGGAATGGGTTATACGACCCCATGGTCCTTTCCCGGCTAACCCGAATAGTGAGCGATTATTCAAAAATAAGTGTGGCATTCAAATTCATCCAATTCACAACAAATACCTATCTAAAGGTAATTATTGATAGTCGGTTATTTAACTATCAATAAAGATGCGCAACATCATCAGATTCCAAATAATTTTCCAAATTATTTAATCTTCCAAAATATCTTTATTAGATATAAAATTTCCACACTTTAAAAATAAATCAACGTTTAATTTTAAAACAAATTCCCATTCCATTTATAAATCCCATAGTGAATTTATATCTCAAATATCTACAGATATACGATTCTCAAATCGATTTCAAATATTCAATTTCATTTTATCTTTAAGAAGATAAAATCTCAAAAATGTTTCATTTCATTTTGGAAAAGTATTTCCATACTTATTTAATAATAAGTGTTTCACCAATCTATTCATTTTCAACACTTGAAAATATTCGATATACTCAAATCAAATTAAGTATATATTCATCTTTTAAGGAAAATATTCTTTTAACACATTTATTTGAGTCAAAACGAATGTTATGTAAAACATTGTTACGACGACTCAAAATCACTAGTATAGGGATTCGAAATTAAGATAGGTATATAAATCCCCATACTACATCAAAACATTTCCTTTCGGAAATCATTTACTATAACAACAGTGTTATAGTCCATCATTTCCTTATTCTTCGAAAACGTCTATTTCAACAATAAATGTTGAAATCTATGCTTTCGATTCATAACACATTTTAAAACACCTTTAAAATGTTTAACTTCATTTTTAAAATATTCCTTCTTCAAAAATGAATCCATTTTATTCAATAATATATTCACTGTCCAAAATCGTGAATATATCTTCTTTAATAATCTTCCATATTGAATTTATCAAATTTAATCGATTCCGAATTTATAAACACGGTTATAAATTCTATTTCCATTTTAATAACAACTTCGACTTATAAATCTTCTTTTATTAACTTCTATATTCAACTCATCAAAATAAGTGATTCCGGATTTATAAACAACTTTTATAAATTTCAATTCTATTCTTCTAACAACTTCGATTTATAAATTCCTTTTATTAACAAATTCAATTTATAACTCGATATAAATATCACAAGTCCATATTATAAGTTAATAACTTATCATTCATTTTCAACTTCACAATTTATAAATCTATAAATTTCAGTCACTTACGGATTCCATAATATTTCATTTTTCACACTTATAAAAACTCATTTTATAATTTCACCATTCTTAATTTTGTAGATATCAATCTCATAAATCTTTTATATAAACCGTTTACAGAAATTTGAAAATCTCAATTTAAACCATTTCATAAATCAGTCAACTATTTATTCCAAAAATAACTTTTCGGTTATATTTCCCAAATCTATAAATTTTTGTAACTTTAAAATTTGAACGTTTATTTATTTAAAATAAATCACTTCAAAAATCCCATAAAACGTATATTTTCAAAAATCACTTTAAAATCTTTTTAAAGTAACAGTCGTTATTTTTACATTTCAAAACTGAATCCGATGATGCTACAACACCAATTGGTCAATCACAACAGTCAATATCATATATCAATATGATAACAGAATATATCAACATATCTGTAAATAATCAATACGGTGAGGAATCCAGTTGGATCCCTCCAACCTGTTTCCCTGCATCCAAAGACGTCAGCACAATACCAATTCCGCTCCAGTGCGGAATTATCGCGGTATATAGGTTTTTATAAAAATCCGCTTACTAACGGCGCAATAGGGTCTCATCCGCTATACGAGGCGGGAAATCAATCAATCCAATATATACATATGCCAATATGTATATATTGCTATATATATAGATATATATCCTACTATATCTAATACACATCCAAACAGTCAATCATCAATCAATAACTGTAAAAATTCCACATTCAATTGAGTGAGAAGATCTCACCGTGATTTTAATTTTGATTTCAGCGTTTATTTCGAATAAAATTAAACGCGCGTTTAATTTTACCCGAAATTCAAACTAGCTCCAAATGGCTCCAATTCAGTTCCATCGCGTAGTGCTCGACCAATCGAAGCCAACGCAATTCGTTTCGTCCAAAACGGACCTCGTATGCAGAAGTTATGAATTTTAGAAGTTTATACACATTAATATATATAAAAAAATCAATTTTCCTTTTCAATTTTCAACCTAACTCAGATCTGGCTGTTCATTTTGCTTCCTCCACATCAGGCCACTCACGAAGCCTTCTTCCATAACGTGAAATTCACGTTCGTTCAACCCATAGCCTCCACCAAACCCTAATTGCTCCGGCCTCCTCGATGCACTAGACCCCATCACTCCACCACCATTCGAAAGCCCTCGCTTCACTCCACCTTCACCATCAATAGCACCAAGCTCGGCCTCCCCATGGCCATGAAAAACGTGCACAAAAACAGCCCCTTCAAGCTCGATTTGCCGATGATCTACCTCGTTTCAGACGATCTCCACCGTTGAGAACGTAGTTCTTATCTTCCTCTACAACTTTGCAGTTGACAACTTCCTCTAATTGTTTGTGGATTTGAAGATAATTGAGGAGGAAGGAGATTGATTTCTGGCCTTAGAAATGAAAGTGGCGGCCTGGGTTCAAAACCCTAGGGTTGTCTCTGCTTTGCAAAAGTGAAGATAACATGTCCTTTTATAGAAAATTGCCCAATTTACTATTCATCGAAATTTTCCGAACTCCGAATCGAACGTGCCGGCTGACGTTTCTAAGGTTTATCCCGCGTTCCGAACGCAATGGAACAGGTTTCGGAAGCTAATTCGATCGTATGTGTGAGATATGACAATAAACGATCAATTTAAATTAAACCGATTTAAATCGATTTCGAGGCGTTTTAATTTGTATCGGACAAATGGTAAATCCAAAAATTACGAAATTTGAAATCTTACAATAATATCACATTACGGATCCGATGAAACTGGTTTCGTCGAAATCCGACACTGTTTGAAAAATGACTATTTTAACTCGACGATTTAAAATTAAAACGATATCGATGCGTTTCGAGTTGCCACGGTCAAACGACAACTCCGATTGATACGAAAATTGAAATCCGATAATAACTAACTATTACGGATCCAATGGAACTGGTCTCATTCAATTCTGAGACTGTTCGAAAATTGGCTATTTTTCAGTCGATAATTAAATATTAAAATATTCAATTTTCACAGATTAACTTTAAATTCAGTTCTGAAAGTTCTATAACCTTTCTATAACTCCAGTATGATTTAATAAAATTTTACAAATCATGTTCAATCATTTTAAACTCGATTTTCAATTATTTCTAAAATTTAGCTATTAATTTATCGATTTAATTGACCAAATTAAATCCAATATTCGAATAATAAATTATTCGACTTCTTAATTCTACTTATTAATATTTAAAATCAATTAAATATCCGAATTTTAATTATCAGAAAATCTGGGTCGTTACAAAGAGAAACAAGGAAACGAACCAGAAAATTATATTGGAACAAGTGGGAATTTTGAAAGCCAAAAATTGAATTCAGAGAATATTAATAACATATGGCTATTAGATTTCTACCTGAGGGTAGATGAAAGGCACAGGAAAACCAAAAGGCTCAAAACGGGTACCGGTACGGCTAAACGTTTTGTAGATTTCACCGTGCATCGGACGTCGAAACACACAAATGAATATACTGCGGAGTCAGCATGACGAGACGAACATAATGGTATGTAGATATCAGCGATACGACCATCCTATCAAAAGTTGATATTTGCTGCTAAAATGTTGCTAAAACGCCAAAAATAAGATAAACTGGGCTATAACAGTCCAAATTTGTTGAAATGAAATACGACGTCTCACTCAGAAAATGATCTACATTTTTCTTGTATAAAAATATTCAGATTTCAAAAATATTTTATTTTCATCAAATTGACTGATTTTAAATTGAACTTGAAAATTACACAACAAAACAAACTTATATATTTTCTGATGAAAATTTGGCATTTGCTATGTTGAAATAGACGCATACCAAATATTAAATTTTCATTGCTAAATTTTAATTATTTATTTTCAGGAAAATTTCAATTAATTACGTTATAAAAATCTTTAAAATTTCTGGGTCGTTACATTTTCTCAAATAAGTTCTCTAGCCTTCTAGTGCATTTTCTGAACAAACAAAAAATCATAGGTAAGATTCATATATTCATGAAATAAATAGTAGTAACTATAAGATTTACATTTTTAACTTGATTTAGGGTTAACATAAATCTTATACATCCATTAATTCTAGACAAGGACAAAAATCTTATCATCACACCACATTTATTTCATGGGAGTTGAGGTTGTGAAAGGGGAGGGGGGTGCATACGCCTTATCAATCTTTTTTGGTTTCTATTATTTCAGAAATATACTAAAAATCTAATGTTTTTTTTCAATAAAAAATGCCAATACAATTTGTAAATTTAATGTATTTTTCTTGGACTGTTTTATCTCTTAATATCTACATTAATTTGATGTGGAAAACTCGATGCATATGAAAACCAATTCCAATTCAATTTTTGATATATGTTCTTTTTAACAGTGACTTCTACTTCAAATGGTCAAAAGAAGACAAATGATTTGTGTTCAGTTACTATAATTCATGGAGATCTGATGGATCTCATCAATTCTAATGAATTTTTGTTATTTGATATTTAAACATTCTTTTTATATTAAATTTTTTTGGCTTTCTTTAATAACCAGTATCAAATATCATTTTCTTGATATTCTTTCCTAAAAAATAAAATAAGATTATAAGTGCAATTTTTCGTAATTAATATTGTCATTAGAAGAATAGAAGTTTTTAATCCTTGTAAGTTGTCTTTTCACTTTTTATTGTTGCTGAGATTGGATTTATTATGGAATTCATGGTTCCCATTCAATTATAGTATCATGTTGAAAAATATTAGTAAATTTAAATTACATCTTGTTGAATGATTGACAAATTCTTTATTTTCCAAGGTTAGTAGTAGTGTATGGCTTATTTTGAATACATAATACATGTTCAAGCAAGATTTTGTACTTTCCTTTTACAAGCGTATTTTTTTGAGCTTTTGTTAATTCACCTAGTGCATTATTTTTTAAAAGATGTAACCTTCATTTTAAATAGATTCAATCTAACCATTCTATTACAAAAATTGACAATTATCAAAGCAAAAATAAATCGATTCATTACATCATGTTTATACAGACTAGAAATTGACAATCAAATTTATTTCAATTTGTTTTTTACCTTAACATTTTCTGAATAAAAAGAGCATTTCTTTACTTGCCTTTACATTACATTTTGTTTAATTTCCCGACTCATAGCTATTATAGTCTTTTTCAATGCATTATTTATTATTCGATTACATACCACTAGTGGTTGACTAATAATAAAGTTCACTGGTATAAGACATCGTGGGCCATATTAATCATCAAAACCTTTCTTTGTATGGAAAATTATAATTGATGTTGAATGAAAAACTCGAATGAAAATAAATGAATACATTACATAGTAGGTTTTTGTGTATGTGCTTATGTGTTTGCGATGGCATAAATATTTTTTTGTTTATAAGCTACATTATATATCTCTTAGTTTTTTATTGTAAAAGTTGCATAAAGAATTGGATTGAGACAGATCGATAAGTAATGGAATCACATGAACTAATGTAGCATAAGCTGGTTAGCCGTAGTTAAATATATTTCTTGATTGGAAACATAGCTTATCACTTACCCGTGATTATTGTTGTTATTATTTGTAGTTTCCACAATGTAACTGGCTATTTAGAAAGCATGACATTATTGACCTATGTGGATAGGGACATGCTCTAATAAGATCGCTAGAAAGGTCGTGTAATGTTTCGTAACTCGATTCAGTAATTTTTCAGGTATCATTATTGTAGCTTTGCTCTAAATATATTTTGCAGATATTTCTAGTTCCTGAACGATTTTAGTCATTAAATTTAGTGAACTATTCAAGTATGTGAGATGTGATTTACTTTATGAGATATTGATCTTAAGTAGTTCGGTTTTAATTGGTTCTTATGTTTCATAAATTTAGCTTGCTATTTGTTCTCAATGGAAAAACTATTACAAAGTAGTATAACCATGGAGATCAAAGTTTTTTTAATCTTTAATGTGTGAATTTAATATTATCGTTTCGATACATTTTAGGATCGATTAATCATGAAACCCTAGATCTGAATAGGTGACTCATATTAATTTATTTGAGAAGAAATTAGAGGAAGGGAAATTTTTTTTAGTAAAAGCTATACATGAATCCTAGTTGCTGATTGAAAGAGAAAAAGAATCGGTTTGATCTTCCAAATTGACACAAAACATAGATCTAAATTATTTTCGTAGAAGAGATTTGTAGAATAACTAAAGCTTGTGTAATTTGGAGACCATAACCCCTTATTTATGATGTTGGCATTTTCTAATTTTGCCCTTCAACAAATATGAATTACCCTAGTATCTACACGTTAACACCATATATCTTCAAGCCTTTTATCTTTAATTCATAATTTGATCACATCGATTAGGCTTACACAAAATAGAACAACACATTTTATTTTACATATATAGCCCACAAGTTAAAATTTTCCAACAATCTCCCCATGGGCTGTATATGTAATTACCTTATATAAGTGTTTAACTTTATGAGCTCTAAATTTGGTATTTATAACTTAAGGAGTTTCCAAAACAATCTCACCGTTATCTGTGCTGACAAAGTATCAAAGCGGCTTTTATTACTTTTAGTGTAACTAAACTCATCAATGGTCATATACACCAACACAATCAAATGACATATATCATTCCTGTATGCATAGCATGAAAGTTACATGAGATGTGATCGACACATATCTATATCCAACTAGTTCTACTTTAGTGAAATCAAAATGTTCGATATTTGAACAACCTAGAGTACAAACAAAACTTTATTAATTTATTTTGATTAGAAAAAAAACTTGATATATATCTGTAACCGAAGAATAGAGCAATGTGTCATATGATAGTACAAAAAAAAACTCCCTCTAGACCAAAATATTCTTACGTAAAAGCTACACGAATTGAACAACATGCTAATGAAAGACCTTGGATGATAATCCTGTTGTAAGTGGATCCACCATAATGGAGTTTATCACAATATGCTATATAAATTATAATTTATTTTGCACTCTCCCCTTATCGGAAAATAATAATGATTTTTTGTTACAATCTTACTTTAGTTGTCTATTAATTCCATTTTTAATATTTCATAATTTTTTGATAAAATTTTGCAATTATTTTCCATCGTTGGATGCACCATAACAGAAAATAAATGTTGGTTCTCAAATAAAGGAGGCTATTAGTGTATGTATGACAAGTTTTCTTATATAGCTCCACTAACAAAATATTTTTACCTAAAGTGGATCCTTTATATTCTTGGCATCCAAAATGTTCGTATTGCAATGCTTTATGATCTCCAACCAATCTGATCTTTATCTACAAGGATATGATCTTTTGTTCCATAAAGATATATCGTAACTATTTTGGTTACTAACCATTGTTCCACTTTCAGTGTCAGTAAGATATCTATCAAATAATACACGCAATTGTTAGTACCTGAACATTGGTTTTGATGACACCAACTTTAGAAAATTATATAAAATATATATACTACTGTTTTATCAAGATATATAATATATAGTGCGGGTAGTAGACATATAATGATTTAAGAAGACCGTACGTATCAAGTTAAGGTGTTGATATAGAGGCCCTAGAGCTAGAGATTGAAGACTCATGAGTATTGAAGAGTTCAAGATTTCAAGATGTCCCAGATATGTTATAGAGTCATACATTTATGTTTAAATTCTGATAGCACTTGATCTCTCTCTCATCTCTCTCTTTCTATTTTTAAATAAGCGTCTAAATATACTTTTCAAAACAAATTTTAAATAGTTTTCAATTTCTTATACTTATAAATATTATTTTAAGTTTTTAATATTTTACTAAGTTATTGTTTTTATTAAATTTTGATTTATATTGGTTTACATTTCAAAAATCTTATTATATAATTTTACTCAAATTTTATTACGATATAAAAGTGTATAAATTATATTTAAGTATGTTTACAAGGTATCAAATTATTTTACAAAGTCATACATTTTGAAATAATATTTTAAAATGTTTTTGAGGATTATAAAGAGTATGTCGACATACTTTACCCCTTTATGTCGACATACATGCCATGATTTTCAAAAATCAAATTTTAAAAGAAATGTCTATTCGTCTTATATCTTCATGAACAGACATGGCCATTATTCCTCTATAAATACCTGTCTTCCTAAGAATTTTATTATCAATTTTCTTTCTTCTTCTCTCCTCCTTATTCTCTTTCATTTTCTAAACAAAAATATAACCATATTCTACCGAATTTCAACCAGAATCAAACTCAATCAACATTAGTTTGAGTCTCTATCATTGGCTCTTTGATTTCTATCATCTCTCCTACTCCAATCAAGATCAAATTACTGTTGAAGAGTTATAGGACCATTTGTAATCAAGATTGAAGATCTAAGTCAGTAAAACTCTATCAAATCAAACCGCTATACATTTGGGGTGAGATTTTAGCCCGTAAACCAATTAGATGTGCTTAGTAACCCATAAAACTAGTGGGTGTGCTCATGACATGAAAATCAAGCGACTCTACCTAAAGGTCGTGATTCTGGAGGGTATGTCTCGTAGCCTTGAAATCGAGATTGTATTTGCATTTACTAGTTGAAAAGAAATCCGTACAAGGAATTATGAGGGACTGCATGTAGGGTAACTCCGAACCAATATAAAATTCTAGTGTGTGATAAAGGTTTTAAAATTAAATTCATAAAAGATAAATGTAACATTGAAGATAATACGTCAAACATTATTTTTGAAGGTATTAGGAAGCGAAACATTTATATATTAAGTATGAAAATCCGAGATTCAAACTTACGTCTTTTGGCTGAAACAAATGACCCTTGGATTTGGCATAAAGGATTTTGTCATTTGAATTTCAAACTCATTTCTAAAAGTGTTAAAAATGATTTAATTAAAGGTCTTCCCAAAATGAACTTCGACGTTAATAATCTATGCGATGCATGTCAATTAGGTAAACATAGAAAAAGTTCATTTAAATTAAAAGATATGATTTCTACTTCTCATCCCTTTGAACTTCGTCACTTAGATCTTTTTGGTCCCTCTCAAATACAATTTATAAATCATAGTAGATATGTATTTGTAATCGTAGATGACTATTCTAGGTTTATATGGACGATTTTCTTAAAATTTAAAAGTGATGCTTTTGAAATGTTTAAGACTTTGTTAAATGAACTTAAAATCAAATGTCCAGAAAATTAAAACAATTTGAAGTTATCATGGTGGAGAATTCAAAAATGATAATTTCGAGAATTTATGTTAACAAGAAAGGTAGAACCCATAATTTTTCATTTTCAAGAACACCGCAACAATATAGAGTAGTAGAACGTAAAAATAGAATGATTCAAGAGTGCTAGAACTATGCTAAATGAAATTAATTTACCTAAGAATTTTTGAGTTGGGGCAGTTGGTACTGCATGTTATATACTAATTAGAATTTTAATAAGACCATTAACTAAGTAAACTCCACATGAACTATTTTATAACAAGAAACCTAAATATCATATTTTAGAGTTTTTGGTAGTAAATGTCCTATTTTAAATACTAAAGATAATTTAGAGAAATTCGATGCTAAATCAGATAATGGAATTTTTATTGGATATTCAAATAGAAGCAAAGCTTACAAAGTTTTTAATACTAGAACTAATACTATTGAAGAGACATTACATGTCCATTTGATGAAAAATTTAAAAGTTACAATCAAAATATTGATGAAGAAGAAAATATTGATAACCCAAATGAAATTAGAAGTAACGAGAATAATAATAATAATTCTGAAAATTCATATCCAAATAAAAGAACTGGATACTTAAAAGATCATCCTATTGTAACATCCCACCTTTTTGTACGCTTAAGCAGACACACGTGCCAACTTAAACCATACAGAAGGGCGGATTATTTTGGGGTAAATAAGAAAAAGTGGAGAAATAAAAGAAACAAAATAGAATCTTGCGGTGGAACGATAAAATATAATAACCAAATAACAGTTCATGAAGCTGTTTTACAAAACATTTGATTATACTTATGCAATACATATCAGAGTTACACATACCAGAGAATGATAATTAATGCAGCGGAATACAATGGTGTAGTGGAATATAATAAATAGTAGAAATAAAATCTTTGTCTTCATCCTCCAAACATAGGGCCTTCAAATCCTAAAATGCTCAGGCTGACCCGAGCGAATTGAAAAGACAAAACACTCGAGTCAGAACTAAAAGATCTTATGTAAGTTAAATCAATGATAAATATATGAGTGGAACGGCGTCAGAGATGTTTACGGGATTTGACATCTCCTATCCAGTGTCTAATGTGAGTGCAGTAACTTAAGAGATGCTCGGGATTCACATCCCCTAAGGATCCGTTAAACTATATACTATGTAGTAATATTTGCTATTATAATAATGTCTAATCATAAAATAAACTTACTTTTAAATAGCGTTAAGGGGTTACCCATATATCCCTTAACACAAAATAATGTCAATAGTCTATACAGTACCTGCATACCCCGAGAGGCTACGAGAAGATACTCCATAGGTACGACACAAATAGAAACTCGTAGTAAAGCTCAGTATGGTAGGTGACACGACACACAAGGCAATGCCAAGGTAGATATACCAATTACGCATCCGGACTGGTGGTGACGCATAGCAGCCACTACCGCCTACCTCGAACAACACTCCCAAATCAAGGGTGCGCACCAAATCAATCACAAGTAATAGAATGGTATCGAAGAAGTGTGTCCGATCAGAGGTGCTACCTCCTTGGCCCGTCGATCGCTCCTGTTTTAGCCACCTTATGCCAACTCACGGGAGTTGGGTCCACGTTTATACCTTAGGATCGTCGCCACCATCCTACTTCATTCTGGAAAATCCACCGCGTACACAGTTGTCAAAGTGGTTTTCGGTATCGACAGAGAGTATGTCCATATCCGATCCCGGTCTCTTTAACAACCAATCGTTATTATAACACCATGGTCATTTAAAAATATATATACTTTTAAAAACACAATCATTGCCCTTTCAAAACTATTCTTTATTTCAAAATAGTATATACTTCAAAAACCAAAATATTATTGCCATTTCAAACCATATCCTTTACTTCAAAATAGTATATACTTTAAAACCAAAATATTTTTGCCATTTCAAAACATATCCTTTACTTCAAAATAGTATATACCTTAAACCCAAAATATTTTTGCCATTTCAAAACATATCCTTTACTTCAAAATAGTATATACTTTAAAACCAAAATATTTTTGCCACTTCAAAACCCAAATTATCAATGTATTATTTCCATTTCGAAACCCAATTCAATAATATATCATTTCCATTTCCAAAACAATTCAATAATATCTTATTTAAACAAAACCCAATTTCCAATCACTAATCTTTCGTTAATTTAGATAAACTTGAAATATTCTTTTAAATCATCTTAAACCCAAACCACATTTTGAAGTCATATTCTAAAATTTCAATTTCAATAGGTTTCCAATCGATATATTCACAAATAATTCTTAAATAAATTCTATTTCAAATAAATTCATTTTTCAAACCATATTACTTTCAAAGTTATAACAATTTCAAAAACCAACACTTTGAAAACAATAATACCTTAATTTAAATAAAACATTTCAATTTTGATATATTTCAAGTCTTTAAATATTCCAAAATTCCTAAACTAATCTGATAATCTTATATATACCTTAATTCAATTTACTATTATTTAGTTTAGAAATATTTATTTAATAAATTCAATATCCCTTAAATAAAGCTCAAACTTGAAATATTCGTAAATCAAACTTAAAACATCATCAAGTTATACATAGCTTAAATTTTAGAATTTAACTATATATAAAATAATATTTATATAATATCAAAATTTGTATATATATAAACCCTTATTTTCCAAAACCCATAGAAATCATTCCAAATATATATATATAGACCGACGGTGTTTGTATATGATTTTCTATCCTAAGGTCAAGTGATACAGATATTTATCATTTCAATCCGCAATTTAAAAATAAAAAAAATACGGTTATATATCATTTCAAACCGCAATCCCGAATGAAATAAAAATGCATAACAACTTGCAGTTTATAACAATATAAATACAACATCCATTCATCCAATATCAACCATCAACCATTTATCACAATCATCATCCAATTCAACAATAACATCAATACAGAATAGAAAATAAGTAACAAGTATTTACTGGCAGTTTATATTCGAAAATAAATTATATAACAATTTAACTAGCAGTTTAAATGCAATAATAATTTAACTGGCAGTTTAAATGCAATAATAAATTAAATAACAACTTAATCCAATAAATTCAATTTAACTGAGATGATAATTAAAAATATGCCAAACAATCATACATAAACTTTTAATCACATCAACAATTAATTTAACACACACAAGAAATTTTAGTAGTTGTGAGTGGATTAAAACACTCACCTTTGGATTTAAATTGAATTTAAATCCAATTTAAACCCAAAATTTGAATAGTCTCCAAATTCATCCAAACCAGCGTCAAGGTGTTCGGAATTTCGATACGATCCAAGCAAAACAAACCGCGTCCAAATCTGAGACTATGCAAAAGTTATGATAATTAGAGTATTGAAAAATTCTGGTCCTGTGTCGACTTCGGGTTCAACTTCGGTCCGCCGCCTCAAATCCCCGGTGCTTGCTCTGAGTTTTTACCAAAACGACCCGGAGACCTGAGTCATTTTCTTCGTGACCCGAAGTATCTCCAGGCTTTTTGCCTCTGAAACTCGAAACGCGACCCGAAGTTGCTGCAGATTTGCAAATTTTTTATTTTTTTTTGAAATTAGATTTTGGAATTTGGGAATTAGGTTTTGTCTGCCATTGGAATGAGGAGCTAAGAAGGAGATATATGTACAGACAAATGATAATAAGGAACAATTAGGGTTTATAACGAGGTATTTATAGACAAAGCAGAAAATAGAGTAGATGGACAAGATTGATTTGAGTTTTGAACGTAATTGACCCGAAAAGCCCGTTTCGATTTTGGAACGGAAATGGGTCAACCCATATATCAAAATATATGTTTTCAAATATTTTAAAATCAATGGAACAGGTTTCAAGTTCAAATTCCATCGTATGAAGAAGTTATGCAAAAATCGAGTTATTTCAAATTGATTTCAATTAAATTGATTTCAAGGCGTTTCAAGCCCGTACGATCAAACGACAAGCCCGATCGTTATGAAACTTAAAATCCTACAAAAATTCACCGTTATGGATCCGATGAAACTAGTTTCGTCGAAATCCAAGTCAGTGGCCAAAATGGCTATTTTCCAGTTAATTAAATAAATAAATAAATAAATAAATATTAAATGAATTAAGTCCCTTTTTAATTCAAATTTAATAGCTAACAATTTCTACCCTCCCCCCCCCCCGATTACATATAAACTTATAATTCTTTAACCAAAATTTCCGTGTCAATCAAATAAGGATTAATTGCAAACTTACAGTGTTTACCTTCAATTTAAGTAAATTCAAGTAAATTATTTTTTTAATTTCAAATAAATTAATTCAATGTGGTTCCAATCTCTTTATTTAATCAATCATCCTCTTATGGATAAGTTTGACATTACTATATATCCAATTACCCTAATATTTTACAGTCATTACCTAAATTCATATTAACGTAGTATTTAATTACGTTAATTAATTGCAATGGATTTAGCTCTAATTTAATTAAATAAATAGGTAAACAGTTAATAATTATCACCATTAGCCAAGGTTAATCTCATTCATACTTTATTATCAACCAACAAATATTATAATATAATCACTTATCTAACATTGAATTTATCAAATTCCAGTTTATTACGTATTATTACATCCACTAATATACCTTTGCATTTATTTCCCAATTTACTATTTACAATCAATTATAACCTTACAATTGTTTGCAATTAATTGGGATCACACCAAATTAACTATTCATTAACTTGCATTAACATTATTACCTTCCATACCTGTTCTTCAATCTATTATTATCAAAAATGGATGAAATTGACATTGGTTATATTTATTACATTGATATTACCCAATTCATTCTAATATCAATTTGTCATAGTATTTAACCCCATTTATTATGGATTGAATCCAATTAAATTTTGAATTAATTCCAAATAAACTAATTAGATTCAATTCCAATCCTTTAATTAAGTCTATTATTACTCTATAAACTTAGTTACTATTTGTTTGTCTTTCATTACATTAATATATCCAAATTTCCATCATTATAATTTTGCCAAATATATACACTAATCATGATTAATATTCTCAATAAATTTATTTACTTGGTTTCATGCTTTTTATTACATCAATTACTACCTTATAAATAGATCTACGTTTCTATTAAATTTATATTCACACCTTCCGTTATTATATTAATTATCATTAAAGTAACCTTTAATTACCTTTATTCGTAATTGGTAAATTAACTAATAACAACAACCATTTGTCACTATTACACCCTTTATAACTTGCATGTTTATTCTTCACAAACAATTACCATCTATTATATTATTTCACATATTAATTCAAAAATTACATATGCTTTCTCATACTCCATTTATAACCAAGTCATAACATTTAAATTATTTTATTTAATTGGGAATTTCATTCAAGTTCATTAATTAATAACTTTAATTAACCTTGTTACATTTCCTTTTAGTTAATTTTCATTATTACATTATTACAACTTTTATTAATAATTCACAAATTTTTATTTTCTTCAATATTAAATTTCAAAAATCTCATTAAATTAACAGTTTTAATTATTGAAAATTTACGGGTCATTACACCTATAGAGGATATACTTGGAAACATTGAATCTGTTGTTAAAAGTAGAAATCATTTAAACAAAATGAGTAATGTTGCTTCTATTTCAACTATTGAACCTAAAAATCCAAAGAAAGCATCAACTGATGATTCACGGATTCTTGCTATGCAAGAGGAATTGAATCAATTTACTAGAAGTGATATAAGGAAATTAGTCCCAAGACATGAGAATAAGTCTATAATAGGAACTAAATGAGTGTATAACAATAAAATCAATGAACAAGAAGAGGTGTAAGAAATAAAGCTCGATTAGTTGCATGAGGTTATTGTAACGACTTGCAAATTAATTAGTTTGATAAATTATATTTATTTTTAAAATATTCCAATATAAGGTTTAATAACACAAGTTATGATGTTTTGAACAATAAATAACAATGATAATAAGTATTTACAAAAAATATATTTCTTTTGGAAATATACCGATAAAATAGCCGAAAATCGAGTATCGATAAACAGCTCTGTAATCGTAAAATGTCGCAGACGGAGCAGAATACATATACTTATTTTTATAATTGAATAAGAATATAAAATAAAATTTATTTATTTGTTTTTGGAAATTAAATGAATGTATGACATCCTCAATGATGCCTTTATATTTAATAATTGATTTATGATTTTAAATTGAGATTTAGTGATTTAACAATTATTTTAATTGTTCAAATAATTGTTTTTAAATGATAATAATATATTTTAAATAGTTATAAAGTGATAAAAAATAAATTATAATAGTTTTATAAAGAGATATATAATCTGTTTGAAAATATAAGAAAATCGATATTGCTCTATCGGTATGGTAGCAATTTTTGTAAATAATAGTTTATATTTATTTATATGATTTATAATTTAAATGATATCATTTTTATTAACTAAAAATGATTATAAAGTTATTTTCAAATTTTGTTTACATATATATATATGTAATTTAAATTATAAGTGAAAATGTGATCGGGAATCGGTTTCCTGATTTTCAACGGTTTAACGAACGGAAGTTGTTCGAAAGTCATCGCAACCTTATTTATATGTCATGTGCATATATATAACATACAAATACATCCACTAACATATATATGAACACATACATACATATGACATACATGCATGTATAAATACATAAACCTTAAAAATATCTAAGATATTTACAAAACTTAAACTTTAAGTCATCCAAAAGTCAAATGCACATGGCTTGGAAATGAATGATGTGATGGAAGCATAGGGGGAGGAGGGATAACGTGGGGAATATTATGATTAAGGAGGGTGTGGGCTAAGGGTAGTTTTGTCCATTTACTTTTAGATATTTCCTACCATTTTTTCCCTATAAATACCATGCATACTCTTCAATTTCATTCACCTTCTTCTTCATTTTTCCTAAGCTCCTTCTCTCCATTTTAATGGCTTCATTAAATAATTTATGAAGAAATTTTAGTTGAAAATTAAATAAAATTATATACATACATATACAAAGTGAAATCACCTCAAAACCCAAGTGAATCACCTCCACTTCCCTTCCACCATCCACAGCCACCACTATCACCATCAAGACTAAGCTCCATACCTTTTCTAGGGGGACTCAAAGCCCATCAAGGAGAAAAGAAGGAGATTGGAAAGCTCCGAAGCAAGGAAAAGAGAAGAAAGTGCTGCCGGAGTGCTGCCAGAATCGATTCGAGAAGCTATGAAAAAGATTGGTGGAGTGGAGCCATAAGTGAGTACTCAATGGTTATTAAATAATAAATAATCTATATAACAATTTTAAGTATGATAATATGACCATTTAATCTCTTAATGATTTATATAAATGGCTGATAACTTGAATGACTATATGGTTGATTATATGAATATTGATATGGTTGATAACATGGTTGTGATAAATCATGTGAAATCATAATAAAATGGTTAATTAATAGAAATGAGTTCATATAATATGTGTATGGAGTTTATTTAGCCTCTTAATGGTTTTGAAATTATAAAAAGGTTGAAAATGAATATCATAATAATATAATATTATGAAATGATTTAAAAATGAAAAAGAGATTTAATATGGAGAAATATTGATTTAAATGTTTGAAAATAATTTATAAATGTTTTATAGACATGAAAGTGTTTTGGTGAAGTTAGAAAGGTAAATGAAAATTTAGTCTAAAATAGGCGCATCGCGTGACGGCAATTCGCGATTTCGCGCCATAAAAGTCAAACGAGTGTATAAAGTGGAATTTAGCTCTGAATTCTTCAAGATAAGAATTTTCCAAAGTATTATATCCATAGTTTTCAAGCAAAGAAAAAAAAATTGAGATTTCGATAAGTAGATTTTAAAATATGAGTAGGATAAGTTTTTGGAAAAATCGTGGTTTTGCGGTTCGGAATCCAAAAATGGATTTCTTTGAAAATGATGTTTAAAATTGTTTAAAAATATGGAACAAATATTTTATATTTTTTAAAATGTTTTAAAAGTGATTTGAGTTATAAAAATGAATTTTCAAATAACAAAAATTCGTTTTGATCAATATAGCTTAAAAAGCACTTTCCTCAGCATTTTTACGCAACACTTTTCTATAACTTTTGAAATATAGTTTTAAACTTAACGATTCTTTTTCGAATCTATTATAGATGTTTGTAAATGATTAATAAAGTATTTTAAAGGCAATTTGAAGGATTTATGAAATGATTAAAGGTTTGATGATTTAGAGCCGATCAAATAACTTGACCGCCTTATGGGTGTCAGAGAGATAATGACTAGGCTTGAGTTTGGAAAACCAGTTTCCTGCTCTCCTTGGCCATTCGGACTGGCCTGACGGATGGGATAGTAAATTTGGTTTACTTGTATCAGGATTTCCCAAACTACAAAGATATAAATTTTTCAAATTTAAATAACTTGGGTTGCATAGAAATGATTTGGAAATATTTTCCTAAATAAAAGGTGAAACAATTTGGAATTATTTCAAGACTAAAAGGGTTTTAAAATTAACCAAAGGATTTGATAAATGAGGCTTAATGATTCCATATACTTTGAAAAAGAGAGAAATAATTTAATGAATATATCTTTAAGAGATATCTATGAATGAATAAAAAGAAAAACTAAATTGATTGATGATTGATAATCACATATGAACTTAACATCTTTTTAATCGATGATTGGTTCAGAGGAATTTGGGTCGGATATGGGGTAATTCCTATCCAAAAACCACTCCGAACCAATATATACGTTCGGAAGTGAAGACATGACGATGAAGATGATGTTTGAAGGCGAGGATCTTCATGATGGAGTGCTGCTTGCCGCTAGTCCCTCGAGGTGAAATTTATCATATTATATATTTATGGTGGCAATAGTGCTCTGTTATGAAAATCTTTGATTGTAAGGACTATTCGCTACTAAGGGTAGTAGGAGGAGTGACTTCGGTTTCATTCAGTCCATGAACGAACTTGTATGGACAAATGTATGACATTGCATTTCTAAGTTCACAACGTTGACTTTTACAAACATACATCTGTTTGGTGGTAGAGAAGGCAACTTCTCTTAGCTTAACACCCTTCTCTGAGACGTACGATGTCAGAGGTTGCATATTCATGAAAGTCAATAGTGATAAAAGGAATGACAATGTGACATTCAAAGTGGAGGCTGTGATGAGCAAAGCGTGGCTTTATGGAGCGTAGCCTCACGAGCCTCACATCCCAGGAATGATATTATTGAGGGAAGTTTCCTGTAGGCACTTGTTGCCATATAGTATGAATGGAAAGGTATGGAGGCTGACGGAGATCGTGTAAAGCCATTGAGCAATACTCCGTTCCATAATATGTAGTAGTATAGTTCAGAGGCTGACGGAGATCGGGTAAAGCCACTGGAGTGAACTAGAACTATTATGCGTAGATTTTTCGGGTCTGAATGGTCACTAGTTCCCTATCATATTGGAAATCCAATTCCAATACGTTGCCCTTACGGTTTTGATTGTAGAACCTACTTTAAAAAAATAGCTAGTAAGCTGTCAAATTTAATCAATGTAACAATTTCGGCTATTTTCATATATTATTTGAAAACTGTTTTCAAAGGAATGTCATTAGAAATAATATCAAATTATTTTGGTATAAAGTGATTTGGTTGTCATAAGGTAAAAACCCATCCGTATTTATTTGTGGGCGTGGTCTAATGAGATACCCTTCTTTTCAAAGATTTTAAACTGGCACCAATTTATAAATCGAGTATCTCACGCTGGTTTATCAAGCCTGATCCGGGTATTTTAAATACTTGGGTCAGATTCGAGTAGTTTTAGGTTTTGTTGAAGACGCTTGGAGTTTCCAAAGGATAGCTGGAGATCTTTATCTATGTATGGATGTATTCTATTATCCGCTGCATATATTGCATCTGTTTTGTTTGGTTGTCAGCATTTGTGAGGACAGAGGTTTATAACCATCCGAGATGAATTCAGGTTAGACTCTGATATTGTATTCAAAATTTTCTACTATAAAATTATATATTGAGACAATATATCTTATTCCATTCGTATGAGATTATGTTTTATCTTTATTTTGTTTTCCCCAAACAATTGGGCTTTCCGGCACTTGGATTTGTGGCACGATGATGTATTAGTGTCGATTTTCAAGGGTCGAAAATCCCCAATCGTTACAGTTATTCTCAAGAAGAGGGTATAGACTTTGATGAAACCTTTGCATCTGTAGCAAGACTAGAGGCTATAAGAATCTTATTTGCTTTCGCTAACCATATTTCAAATGGATGTTAAAAGTGCATTTCTAAATGGATTTATTGAAGAAGATGTATATGTAGAACAACCTCCACTTTTTGAAGATGAAAAATTACCCAATCATGTTTAGAATCTAAAGAAGGCTTTATATGGTCTAAAAAGGCTCCCAGAGCTAGGTATGACAGACTTAAATCCTATTTATTATAATCAAACTTTGAAATAGGCAATAGAGAGTACTTTGTTTATTAAATTAAATGAAACTGATATTTAATTAATACAAATATATGCAGATGATATTATTTTCGGATCTACCAATGAAAATTTAAATATAGAATTTTCAGAAATAATGACTAAGGAATTTGAAACGAGTCGTATGAGAGAACTAAATTATTTTCAAGGATTATAAATTGAACAACTAAGTAATGGAATTTTTATTAATCAAGGAAAAATTCGCTAAAGACTAGGGATGAGCATTTGGTTGGTTTGATTATCCGACGATAAAAATTGTTAAACCGAACTAAGACCAATAAAAATGAAAATTAAGTTTGGTTGGGTCAATTGGTTATCTAATTTAACTGAACTTTAAACAATTCACATTTTATGTTTGGAATATTCATTGTAATTTAAAATAAGAACTAAATATATGATTAAATTATTCTTCTTTCGTATTCTTATGATTCCCAATAGTAATTTTGACACATATATGATAATAAAATTTATCTAGATCACTAAAGTAATCTAAGAAAAGTACTATAATATCAGTAATTTTGATAATATAATAATAGTTTGGTTAGTTTGGTTAAACTAGTAACCAAACTAACTTTTTTATGAACCGATTATAAACTTATCTAATTTCAAAACCAAACCAAGCAAACCAAAATGAATTGGTTTGATTGCTTTATTTGGTTTAACCAAAGATTTCTCACCCCTACTAAAGACTTAGTTAAGAAATTTTGTATGTCAAATACAAGTGGTAAACCAACTCCAATAGCAACTAACGAAAAATTAAATAAAGACCGAAATAGGGTTATGAACATTCTTATTATGAAAAGGGGTCATTCGAGCGTATGTAAATAGATACTATGTTTCCATATGGATCCCTACTGTTAGAACCTTAATTGTTGGATTTTAATGACAACAACTATACAATTATGCCAAAGAATCTCTAACTAACTTGCAGGTACATGAGCATCAAAAAGAGACAAACAAATATGTTCAAAATGAAGATACACAGTACAAAAAAGAATGAAAGTATGTATAGGGAGATACAAGAAGAGATACACACGATAAAGACAAGACGAAGGTGACAAACAAAGTATTATTAGTCATAGAGTGTCGTGTCTAGAGTTTACAAATGTTAAAATCTTCTCAAAATGGTATACACACATATGCATTCATGTTTTAAATGAAAAATCAAGTTTTTAAAAAATTGTATGGAGCGGGACTCGAACCTAAGTCACTAGTTTAGAAGGCAAGTGCTCTAACCAAATGAGCTATGGTAACTTTTGATTATCAACATAATTCAGTCGGCTGAATAATATCATTCAGACGGCTGAATGCTGAAACAAAGCATAAATTTTTATGCAGTTTCAACCGGCTGAATGGTTTTTTCCAACCGGCCGAATTAGGCCAAAATTTGTCTATTTTTTGCTGTAACCGATTTTATCAAATTCAGAAGGCTGAATAAATATTTTCAACCGGCTGAATATTTTCAACGGCTATTTTTTATGAAAAGACACTTCTCTTCATCGAAGAGAAACATCTTCAAATCAACAGTTGCACCTGTTTATTTTCAACATTATCTTTCATCAATGGTTGCAACTTTTCAATCTTTATAAATAGATTTCAGAATTCAACAAACAAATAACAACATGTGTGTCTGCTTATGCACTTGGCGGGTGCAGCATGATAGGGGTTCTCGCATTTGGGTTTGGTAGCAAGCGGATGACTCTTACTCCTACATGTCCCGCGGGGTTAGTGCAGTCGAGAGGCTGACCATAAAAGCAGAACATTGGTACCATTGTATGCTACGGTGGGCGTTACCCCATTGGCGTTGTCCCGTTACATTTGGTATCTGGGCCTGGAATTCTATCGAACATCACAACATCATAAAATAATGGCCAGAAAAAGATCCAATCGAGATACAACAAGCAAAATCCTTGTCAAAGCCACCAATGAGGACTACAAAAAGGTACTTTCTGATTTACAAATTTCAGTAAAAGATAATAATGAATTAGTTAGTATAAGCGATAAGATTTCAAAGCTTAATTTTATTATTTTAGAAAAGTTGAAATATGTTGAACTTGAAAATGAGAAATTGAAAAATGAGAAGTTAAATTTAGAAAATCAACTTGGTGTTGTAAAGAATAATTTTATAACTATTAAAGATTTTCTAGATGAACAAAACACCATATTTGAAAAAGAAAGAGCGAAATTTTCAAAAGAAATTTTTGATTTAAAAAGACAAAATGATTTATTACAATCCTTTTTAGATAATTCAGAGTCTCAAAATTTTCTTCTCAAAAATGAGAACTGTACGTTAAAAAACGATAATTCTGAATTAAACAAGCAAATTGATATTTTGAAAAACAGTAATATTTCTTTTGAAAATAATAATTGTGACTTTAAAGCTAAATTTGATAAACTCAACACTGAAGTCACAAAATTTAATAAAGGTCAAAACGATTTAAACATGATTTTACCTAGTTCTAGACCTTTACATGATAAAACTGGTTTAGGATATAATAAGACTGATCTTAGAAATAGCACTAGATACGCTTTCATGTATAGTAAAAATGTAGTGCTAGCACTATATTTCGAATAAAGTCTAAATCTAGTTTTTATAGAAATTCAAATACTGCTATAACCAATAATGTTTATAATTTCTCTAGAAGTACAAAATCATTGACGGTAAAAAATTATCTAAGTATTCGGGTTTCTGTTAATTGGAAAAATAGAGAAAAATACATTAATGATTATTTTGATATGGTAGTTAATAATGAAAATTATATTTATAAAGGTTCAACCACACCCAAATGAGTATGATTTCCCAAGACCTAACCCCCCGGACCCTAACATAGTAAGTGGGTACCGAAAATGATTATTATTTATTGCAGGTACTCGAAGAAACAAATGGAAAAGGATAGATTTTGGAATTTTAAAGGATGTTCCATACGTTTAATAGAATTACGTTCTTACAATGAAATATGGACTTCACCAAATATGGTAAAATCTATTTTATTTTTTCTCCATAATTAATATTGAGTTTATCCCACTATTTAGAAGATATTTTATAAAATTTATTATATTCCCTCACTTTTTTTGATAATGACAAAGGGGGAGAAATTCATATGCATATTAATAGAGGGATATATTGTACTTAAGGGGAGAAATTTTACTTAGGGGGAGATTTAAACATATTAATATTGTTTTATATATAGAATGAATATTTTTTTAAAAATTGTATAGTTGTCGTTATCAAAAAGGGGGAGAATGTTAGAACCTCAATTGTTGGATTTTAATGACAACTATACAATTATGCCAAAGAATCTCTAGCTAACTTGCAGGTACATGAGCATCAAAAAGAGACAAACAAATACGTTCAAAATGAAGATACACAGTACAAAAAAGAATGAAAGTATGTATATGGAGATACAAGAAAAGATATACACGATAGAGACAAGATAAAGGTGACAAACAAAGTATTATTAGTCATAGAGTGTCTTGTCTAGAGTTTACAAATGTTAAAGTCTTATCAAAATGGTATACACACATACACATTCATGTTTTAAATGAAAAATCAAGTTTTTAAAAAATTGCATGGAGTAGGACTCGAACCCAAGTCACTAGTTTAGAAGGCAAGTGCTCTAACCAAATGAGCTATGGTAACTTTTGATTATCAACATAATTCAGCCGACTAAATAATATAATTCAGACGGCTGAATGCTGAAACAAAGCATAAATTTTTATGCACTTTCAGCCGGCTGAATGGTTTTATTCAGCCGGCTGAATTAGGCCAAAATTTGCCTATTTTTTTGCTGTTTTCGATTTTATCAAATTAAGAAGGCTGAATAAATATTTTCAGCCGGCTGAATATTTTCAACAGCTATTTTTTATGAAAAGGCACTTCTCTTCATCGAAGAGAAACATCTTCAAATCAACAGTTGCACTTTCATCTATGGTTTTTAATCTTTATAAATAAATTTCAGAATTCAACAAACAAATAACTTAACTGATTTTTGTATTCTTTAATTCTTATCTCTTATTCTTTATTTTCAAACTGCACTCAAACTGCTTACATTCTCTGATCGTTGATCACTCTATCTTCCACAATTCTCTAGCACATTACACTATATATCATAAAGGAGAATATTATAGGAAGATTGTACTTAATTGACTTATCAGTGCTATTTAAAGAGCATACTACAGTCAGATACTTTTGTTTACTTGTAAAAGAAGTCCTGTTCGGTTGCTCAGGCGGTAGAAGTCCTATTCGGTTGCTTAGGCGGTAGAAGTCCTACTCGGTTGCTCAGGCGGTGTAAACATATTCCTTCGGGTTAAGTGAGGGTTGCTAGTTTAATTTCAGAAGGAGTCTGGGACTGGACGTAGAACGGGAGTTCGAACCAGTATAAAAATCTCCGGTGTCATTTACTTTACTGCTTTAATTATTTACTTAATTATTATTCTGCACAAGTAGTTTATCCATATTACACGATCCTATAGAATAGTCACTTTCATTTGGTATCAGAGCACCTTCACCTACATCGTTACATTATATTTAGGATTAGGAATATGAGTAATCGGTCTTGTTTTTGACATATCTATTGTTATTTGGGTACCATATTCACTTCTTTGGGCTTCTATTGAATCGAGAAATAGGTTTGATTGTACACCTTTTGATATAAAATTCAAAAAACATTGATAAAAAACTATATAGAGGAATGACCGGATCACGACTCTACACAACTGCCAGTAGACCTGATATAATGCATAGTGTTTGTCTCTGTGCCAGATATCAATCCCAACCTCAAGAAAACCATTTAGAATTCATAAAACAAAATTTAAGATATGTTAATAACGCACTAAACTATGGACTATTTTATCCAAAAGATGGCTCTTTTGAACTAATTTCATATAGTGATGCTGATTATGTTGGTTGTAAATCAGATCGAAAGAGTACAAGTGGAACTTGTTACTTTTTGGGACACTATCTCTAGTTTAGTAAAAAGCAAAATACTATCTTTCTATCAATGACAGAAGCAAAATATATTTCAGCAACATCAGCATGTTTATAGATTATTTATATGCAAACTTTAAGAGATTTTGGTTCAAATTTTACTAAATCACCAATATACCGCGATAATACGAGTGCGATTAATCTATCTAAAAATGCGACTCATCATTCTAGAACTAAACATATTGATATAAAATATCATTTTCTAAGAGATAATTTAAATAGAAAAATAATATCACCTTAATTTATAAATACTGAAAATCAAATAGTTGATATATTAACTAAACATTGAATCAAACATCATTTATTAAGTTAAGAAGAGAATTAGGAATTTGTTCTCTATTAGAAATTTAAAAAAGATAATATAAAATTACATAATTTACAAGAAAAATGACATAAACAAAAATTTTACATGTATGTCGACATACATGAGCCATATATGTCGACATATAATGGTAAAAATCGTTATTAAAATTTTACCTATAAAATTTAAATTGATGGTTATATAAACACCGTAATTCGACTTTCTTCTCCATTTTTCTGCCTTTTCTTTGTTCTAAACTTCTGAATCAAATAAACTATTGCCTCCTTTACAAATCCCACCTAAAATTCAACATTTTTCTTCCATTCTTCTACCTCCGGACCCTACCAAAACACTACTATGTCCAAATTCATCAAATTAGAGGGAGATATGAAGACTGTTCTAAAGATGTTGACTGAAATTCAAATCATACAACTACGTTTGTTGAAGAAACAAGAGAAACATAGTAGAATTATGCATAATTTGTAGAAATATTTATTGGCTAACCCTAGGACTCCGATAGTTATCAAATTTGATTCTGCAAATTTAGCCATCCATAATCCTATTCAAAGCGTCAAAAAAGAAGAAGAAAAGGAAGAGGAAGAAGAAGAGGAAGAACATATGGAGGATGACGACGAAGTTCATTGCATGGGAAAAGCATGCTTCGATCGAGACGGAAATCTCGTCGAACAAAAGGGAAACTTTTGTCTTCACTATCCTCATTGTCCCATTCATAAGTCTCCTATCATTAAGAATTTTCATTAGAATATGACTTCTTCTTCATTTAATTTAAGAATAGTGTGTATTTTAAATTTAATTTGATTTTATTGTGTGTATGGATTGATTGGTTTGTAAATATGATAACTGAATGAATATATATTATGGTTTGGTTACTTAATGATTTGTGATTCACTTATCATTCCTCTATATCATTCTTGTTATTTTTCATTTCTTGATCATATCACTTATCCTTTCCATATATATTAATATCATTAGTATATAGTGTTTATTTAAAGGAATTTAGAATTAGTATTAAGAGTTAGGATTAAAATTGTAGTTATAGTTAGCTATTTTTGATTGGTGACAAAGGGGTATAAAATACTGGGCATAGGTTAAGGGGGAGTTATATTATATTTTATATACAAAGTTGTTATCATCAAAAAGGGGAAGATTATTAGTACTTGAGATATTGGTTTTGATGACAACAAGTTTAGGAAACCATACAAAATATAAATACTAATGCTTTATCAAGATATATAATATATAGTGCATGATATTAAACAGATGATGTAAGAAGACCGTACATTATCAAATCAAGATGTTGATACAGACACTCAAGAGCTAGAGAATGAAGACTCATAAGTATTGAAGAGTTTAAGATTTCATGATATTCCAAGTAAGTTATAGAGTCATGGATTTATGTTAAAATTCTGATAGCACTTGATCTCTCTCTCATCTCACTCTCTCTATTTTTAAATAAGTTTTTAAGTATCCCTTTCAAAATAAATTTTAAATAGTTTTCAATTTCTTACACTTCTAAATATTATTTTAAGTTTTTGATATTTTACTAAGTATTTTTATTAATTTTTGATTTATATTGGTTTATTTTTCATATATCTTATCATACAATTTTACTCAAATTTTAGTATGATTTAAGGTGTATAAATTACATTCAAGCATGTTTACAAAGTATCAAATTATTTTACATAGAAATACATTTTCAAAATAATATTTTAAAGTATTTTTGAAAATTACAAAGAGTACGTTGACGTACTCTACCCCTAAATGTCGACGTACTAACCGTGATTTTAAAAAATCAAATTTCAAAAGAAGCGTCTATTCATCGTATCTCTTTATGAATGGACATGACCATTATTCCACTATAAATACCTGGCTTCCCAATGAATTTTATTAATAAATTTTATTCTTCTTCTCTCCTGCTTATCCTCTGTCATTTTCTAAACAAAAATGTAGCCATACTTTACCGAGTTTCATCCAGAATCAAACCCAATCGACATTATTCTCTATTATTTTATCTCTGATTTCTATCATCTCTCTCACTCCAATCAAAATGAAAGTGCTATTCAAGAGTTATAAGATCATTCGTAATCAAGATTGAAGATCTAAGTCTGTAAAACTCTATCAAATCAAACCGCTATACCTGTGGGCGAGATTGTAGCCCGCAAATCAATTGGATGTGCTTATTAGCCAATATATCTTGTGGGTGTGCTTGTAGCTCGAAAATCAAGTGACTCTATCCAGTGGTTGGGATTCTGGAGGATGTGTCTCATAGATTTGAAATCGAGATTGTATTTGCATTTACTAGTCGAAAAGAAATCCATACAAGGAATTTTGCGGGACTGGATGTAGGGTAACTCCGAACAATATAAAATCCTAGCATGTTCTTTCCTTTTACTTTTACTGCATTTACTTTTATATGACTTTTGATTTTGTGATTAATAATTGCACAATTCTAAGTATAATTTCAAAAGATTTCAAAAAGATTCATATAAATTAGAAAACGCTATCCACCCCCCTATATTATTAATTTAGTCTTAAGATCTCTATTCCGCAATCTTACAGCAATATCCCTATGTCTTTTTATGCTTTAGCATCATTAGATTCCACACCTCAAATGCATGAGGAATCTTTTGTATTTCTTTAGCTTCAAGGATGTCCTAATATCACTATATAAGACAATATTTGTCTCTTTTGGCAATAGAGAACCAATTGATTCCCACTTTTGAGACGACCCCACCGCTATGCCCAGTTTAGCAAAAACCATAACAAGTAATGTCGTTTGCTAACCCGGAGAATACGGGTTGTTAAGGGTGATCAAATGTGAATATATCTTTATACTAACACTAACATGTCTGTCACGTACGGGAATTTTCGACTTTCGAAAATTCGACATCGATACTCACTTTATCGACTGCCGAGCAATCGAGGGCCGGAAACTCCAATAGTGAGGGTTTTAAAAAGAAGAAAAAGTAGAAGAAGAAGAAAGCAGAAGGAAGAGAGTAGAAAAAGAAAAGAAGAACAACACATCAGAACAGAAACAGAAAACAATATCAGAATCTCACATATCGCAGCGGAACAATATATAATAAATAAACACTAGTCTTTTAAAACAAAGAGCTATATCAGTTTATACATACATCAATCATCAGAGTTATATACAACAATGGACAGTTATATAAACTTGTCCTCATACAGAATACACAGCGGAATAAATACTATCAGATACAAATACTACGTCTCGCCATCCAGCTTGCTTCCAAAGCTCCAGAATATCCAGAATATCCTGATAATATAACTCTAGGCTGCCCGTGTGGAAATTGGTGGGCACCCAGAGTTTAGAAGGGAACAATAAACTCCGAGTCAGTCATGGTGACTGGTGTGAGATCGTAAAACAGTTATTTTTCTCAAAGAAAATAAAACAAATTCGCAATGCTTTTGGAAAATGAAACTACCATAAGACCTCCCGCCACACACACAATGCAAACGCAGACTTGGAGGAGATTTCTTCTTATGATAGTCAAAGATGCTTACTACGCGAAAATCAAATTCTTTTTGATATTATTATTAGTGCATAGTGTAGAAAACATTTCGAAAGTAGAATATAAATCTTAGCCAGCATAGGTACCATTATAGTATGCTTGCTATAGCTGCCATATTAGATGGCAGGTTCTACAACTAAAACCGTACAAGTCACGTATTGTTTCTTTGGATTTCCAACAAATGGTCAGGCTAAGGAACTTCCTATTCACGATGGGTACGTCCCTGGAATAGACGACCCGAGAACCTAACCGGATCTCTGCCAACACAAGGCCGGGTTACCTCTGCAAAAATAGGTAACTACTGACACGCGTATGCCATCCCCCGATCGTCACCGATCTTCCCGAGGATCCCCGATTTCCAACAAACCACATAGATAATAATGCAACAACCACATAGGTTAAGTATCTGGGCTCCATACCATGATACCACCTTTATCCAGAAGGAATGACATACACTAAGGGGCGCTACTCCCTAGAACCTTGCCGCATCCTTCCTGTTTCGACCATTTCCGGGGTATGAGGCTCGATGAAGTCTCGTCCACAAAGCTACGCTTTCTCAAAAAGCCCTGCTTCGGGTCAAACAAAAATGATCAACCTATGATCACAAAGATATAAGATCAAACAAATGATCATATCACAAATGATCAAACACTGATCATTTCACAGCAACACTCAGTATGCCACGTTACCAAATTGGGATATATCGCTGATAAATTTCAACTACATAACCTCTGAGCTCGTACGTCTCAGAGAAGGGTGTTAAGCTAAGAGAATAAATTCTCCGCCATCAACAGATATGTATTTGAAAGAAATCAGCTTTATATCTTAAATTGTAACGTCAGACACACAATCCATACAAGTCTGTTCCGGGATCGAACAGAACCGAAGGCACTTCTCACGAAGCCCTTGCATTTCCGGATAATTTTCTAATCACGTCCGGACTTCCCGTCACTAAGGGTGATAAAACCTCTAAATCGAAGATCAGTCGATGTAGAGTAACTCGACGGTAATCCTTCCGTTTTCAAAAATATCCGGTCTTCAACACCGGTCTTCAAATGCAATTCATAACGACGTATCACATATTCGGAATGGGTTATACGACCCCATGGTCCTTTCCCGGCTAACCCGAATAGTGAGCGTTTATTTAAAAATAAGTGTGGCATTCAAATTCATCCAATTCACAACAAATACCTATCTAAAGGTAATTATTGATAGTCGGTTATTTAACTATCAATAAAGATGCGCAACATCATCAGATTCCAAATAATTTTCCAAATTATTTTTTTTATCTTCCAAAATATCTTTTACTAGATATAAAATTTCCACACTTCAAAAATAAATCGATATTTATTTTTCTAAACAGTTTCCCTTTCCTTTATAAATTCCATAGTGAATTTATATTTTCGAATATCTACTGATATTCGATTTTCAATCGATTTCAATATTCATTTCGATTTATCTTTAAGAAGATAAATCTCAAAAACGTTCATTTCATATTGGAAGAGCAATTCCATACTTATATAATAATAAGTAATTCACAAATCTATTTATTTTCAACACTTGAAAATATTCAATATACTTAAATCAAATTAAGTATATATTTCATTCTTTAAGGAATTCATTCTTTTTAACAACATCTA
This sequence comes from Allium fistulosum, assembly GCA_030737815.1. NCBI lineage: Eukaryota > Viridiplantae > Streptophyta > Magnoliopsida > Asparagales > Amaryllidaceae > Allium > Allium fistulosum. Next base: position 701,390,405 of record CM060904.1, read on the forward strand.
TTTGAGTCCAAACGAATGTTGCGTAAAACATCGTTACGACGACTCGAAATCACTAGTATAGGGATTTGGATTTTTAAGATAGATATATGTAAATCCCAATACTACATAAAACATTTTCTTTCGAAAACCATTTACTATAACAACAGTGTTATAATCCATCATTTCCTTAAATTTCTCGAAAACGTCTATTTCAACAATGAATGTTGAAATCTATGATTTCGATATTTAACACGTTTTAAAACATCTTTTAAAACAATTATTTCATTTCGTAATATCACTTTTCCCAAAACATATCCATTTTATTTAATAATATATTCACTGTCCAAAATCGTGAATATACTTCGTTATCCAAATTCCACATTTCTACACATTTTATTTAAAAGTTTATCCACTGTCCAAAATCGTGGATATAATTCCTTTAATTAACTTCTACAATTCACTTATCAAAATAAGTGATTTCGGATTTATAAACAACGTTTATAAATCACAATTTTATATTTTATAACAACTTCAAGTTATAAATTCCTTTTATTATCCAATTCAATTTATAACTCAATCTTCTACCGAAAGTCCATTCTATAAGTTAAACACTTATAATTCGTTTATTTACAAAAATCGTTCTTTTAGGACTTCACAAATCATTTATTCTGTCCTTTATAAAACCCATTTTAACATCATTTAAAACGTCTTTAAAACTCCTTTATAATTTCATCACTTTGATTTATAGAAATCAAATTTTATAAATCTTATATATAGAGCTTTCATAATAAATTCAAAAATCTCTATTTAAACCATTTTATAAATAAATCGACTTTTATTTCAAAAATGACACTTCGGTTATATTTCACTAAAAATTATAACTTTTATAACTTTAAAATTTCACGTTTATAAATCGATTCAAAAATTCCATAAAACGTATATTTTCAAAAATCACTTTAAAAACCTTTTTAAAGTAAAAGTCGTTATTTTTACATTTCAAAACTGAATCCGATGATGCAACAGCACCAATCAGTCCATCACAACAGTCAATATCATATATCAATATGATAACAGAATATATCACAATATCTGTAAATAAATAACTACTGGTGAGGAATCCAGTTGGATCCCTCCAACCTGTTTCCCTACATCCACAAACGTTAGCACAATACCAATTCCGCTCCAGTACGGAATTATCGCGGTATATGGGTTTTATAAAAATATCCGCTTACTAACGGCGCAATAGGGTCTCATCCGCTATACGAGGCGGGAAAACAATCAATCCAATATATACATATGCCAATATGTATATACTGCTATATATATATATATCCTACTATATCTAATATCTTATCCAAAACATCAATCAATCAAATCAATAACTGCAATACAAATTTAAATCTGAGTGAGGAGATCTCACCGTGATTTTAATTCTGATTTCAGCGTTTATTTTCGAATAAAATTAAACGGCGTTTAATTTTACCCGAAATTCAAACTAGCTCCAAATGGCTCCAATTCAGTTCCATAGCGAAGTACGCGTCGAGACGATTCCAACGCAATTCGTTTCGTCCAAAACGGACCTCGTATGAAGAAGTTATGATATTTCAAAGATTGCACGAATTTAAATATACAATTTCAGCTTTTATTTTAATTTTCAAACCCTGGAATCAATCGTGGCCGTTCATTTCTGCATCTCCAGATCTGGCCGTGCACTTCATCTTCCCTCCCATCAGGTTTTGAACGTGAATATGAGAACCCATAGCCTCCATCTTTTCCTTGAATTATACTCCACCCTCGACGAACTAGAACCCATCATACCACCGCCAAACGAAAGCCCATCACACGAGCTACCTCCAGCCTTCACCATGACAAGCTCGGCCCCCCCTTCATGCCTAGAAACGCGTGCGACCTGATGGTGAACGGCAGCCCCTACCTCCCCCCACGTCGCACCATTCTCGATCATCACCGTATAGATTCGAAGCTCTCGAGATGCTCTTCAAGTTTGTAGTTGAAAGTTTTAACTAATTCTTCACGGATTGGAAGAGATTAAGGGGAGAAGGAGAGTGATTTCTGGCCATAGAATAATATGGTGGCGGCTGGAACAAATTAGGGTTAGGGTTTGATTTTAGTTTGCAAATTGAAAAATGGAGGGCCTTTTATAGAAAAACAACGAAAACACTATTCACCCGAAATTTTCCGAACTCCAAACGAAGCATGCCGGCTGACGTTTCTAAGGTTTACCCCACGTTCTGAACGCAATGGAACGTGTTTCGGGAGCTAATTCGGATATCTGTGCGAGATACGGAGAAAAACGATAAATTTAAATTAAACCGATTTAAATCGATTTCGAGGCGTTTTAGCTTGCCCCGGACAAACGGTACATCCAAAAATTATGAAATTTGAAACCATGCAATAATTTCACATTACGGATCCGATGAAACTGGTTTCGTCGAAATCCGAGACCGTTTGAAAAATGACTATTTTAACTCGACGATTTAAAATTAAAAAGATATCGATGCGTTTCGAGTTGCCAGGGTCAATCGACAATCCCGATTGCTACGAAAATTGAAATCCGATAATAACTAACTATTACGGATCCAATGGAACTGGTCTCGTTCAATTCTGAGACTGTTCGAAAATTGGCTATTTTTCAGTCGATAATTAAATAGTAAAATAATCGATTTTCACAAATTAACTCCAAATTCGATTCTGAAAGTTCTATAACCTTTCTATAACTCCAGTATGATTAAATAAAATTTTACAAATCATTTTCAATCACTTTAAACTCGATTTACAATTATCTCTGGAATTTCACTATTTAATTTATCGATTTAATTATCCAATTAAATCCAATATTCGAGAAATAAATCATTCGACTTCTAAATTCCATTTATTAATATTAAAAATCAATTAAATATTCGAATTTTAATTATCAAAAATTCTGGGTCGTTACAATGTCATTTATACCTTTTAACTAATATCTGAATTTAAATTTGACATATACAATATTAATACAAAGTAATAAACACACTAATTTAATAGTATTCAGAACAGAATAAAATATGAAACAAATATCAGAGATACACAAATCACAGTGAAACAATAATTTTCATAAGTTATACAAATTTCGAGTCTACAACATTGAATACTAGACGTAAATAATATACCGTGACAATTATATAATCTCAACTACACAAAGTCCAAATGGCTAAATGAGATAAACTATAAGTCCAAATAGTATATCTCCTCAGCTAGCCCAATCATCTAAAAGTCTACCTATAACCTGAAAAGTCTCGACCTGACCTAAGCAAAACAACACTTGGGTCAGACTATCTCTAAATATAAAAAGAGTGAGATACCGACAAAAAGAATATATGGCTTAACCATATAAAAATAAGTTATATCAATTAAGTATGCTCAAACAATATATATATATATATATGCATGTTAGCAAAATTTATGATTTAATCATAAGTCATATCGAAACATGCCCAAGCACCATATATATGTCAAACTCAATTTAACAATAATAAGGCATATTAAACCAATATATACAGGAATCAAAATATGACTTAACGATCCAAATAAGTCATAACAAAAATATGCCCAAACAAATAATCATCGAAATCAGGCATATAAGACGAATCACCATTTCACAAATTCATATCAAGTCTCCAACGGACTATCCTCTAAAATATGGTGATAATCGATTCAAAATTCTTCAGAGCCAAAACAAAAGGATACCAAATATCAGTGCCAAAATCTTTGAAGAAATAATCATCAATAATGAACTAATAGTGGCAGTCATCTATAAGTCTAATACAGTGACACGAAATCTACCGAAAGAGACCCACTACATAGAAAGAAAGCCTTCCAAAAGAGACTTCAGATTAGGGACACCGCTCAAAGAAAAGAGCAGTTGTGTACCTAATCTGTCCTATGAAAATTTACCTTTCGAAAGAGGTAAACATAATCTAACTGTATAAAACAAAATAACCGATAGGTTGTAGTATCTACAGACTACGATGCACGAAAAAATCTGCCTTCCGAAAGAGACAGCCATATTTACACTATAACAGATCTTCCGAAAGAGATCTGCCTACCCAAATCTAAAAATGTATCGATTCTCAGATCGATGAAAAATAAGTTAACTTCTCTTAGGGATCTGTCAGTCTGAACTCCGAACACCCTAAGATAATACAACTCTAAGTGTTATTACTGTCACTCCAGTAATTACAAGAATTTAGCTAACTGTCCCATACCAAAAATAAATTCAAGTATTTACTAAAAGCTAGTAATTTCCACTCAAACTCTATTTAACAAATTATATTAATAACCGGAAAAATTGTACAAAATGTGCCATACCACCAGACAATTCAACTGTTTATTAAAATTCTTTGTTTCATAGAAAAGCACGAAATTTAATAGAAACACAAGTGAAATATCAAAATGGTATATAATTAGCCAACGGCTAAACACAATTAAATCTAATAATAGGTTATAGTTTGAAAGAAAGGAATACAAATTTTATTATACATGAATGATTTCTAAATTGCTTTATCTATAGTTTATTTCACATTTATCACTTTTAAAATTCAATCACTTATATATATATATATATAAGAAAAGAAAAGAGTTAGAAAGTTTTAAGTCTAAAAATAAAATTACTTTATTAGTTCTTTAAATCAAAACAATATTTAAATAATTGATAATTCCCTTTATTTCAAATCTATATAGATATAATATATATATTTATAACATTACTTCATAACACTTTAAAACCACAAATTATTTGTAAATTTAAAAATCTTAGTTAAATTTATTTTAAAACTAAGCTATACTTTTCATAAAGTATTTATCAACTTTAAAATCTTAACGTTGATTGTGATATCCCGGAATTTTTGGCAATGTCAATTTAATAATCTGTATTGAAATTTAAATTGATTTGATAATTTTTGTTGATAAATTTTAATTGATTTAATAATCTTCTTTTAATAAATATTTAATTGGTGATTTTATCTTTTTAAAAGCTAATAAATTGTTTTCTATTTATAATGTGTATATATTTGTATATGTTGTAAATAGAAATCTTTGGTTTGAATTTAATAAATAAATAAATCTTGTTTTCAAATTCTAATATATTTTGGTAATTTGGAAATTATGATTTAATTTAAAATATATAGTGTCAAAATATTTAAGATAAATGTTTAATTGATTAAACTATATCTTAGCTTAAGTTTAAGATTAATTAAAAGGTTTGTTTTAAAATATTGTTTAATAAATATGATATATTAATTCATTTAATAATAATAGGAATTTAAAATCTCTTTTATAAATTATTTAAATTTGATAAATTATTATTTTCAAATAACATTATTAATGTATTATTTTATATATAAATATAAATAGATTTTAAAATAGAAGTGTTATTTTCAAATTAAATATGTTGTTATATATGTATATATATAACTTGATTTTAAAATTGGATTTTAGAATTTATTTTGAATTTAAAAGTCTTGAAATTAAAAAGGGTAGATATTTAAAATGTTTTGGATTTTAAAGATATTTGTATAAGCTGTTATTTGTATATATATAAATAGTTTTATTTTATTTTCTCTAAAAAGTAATTCATAAGTATAAAAATAAATAACTGTAAATGAAGTGTTTGGTGGTTTAAGTTTTAAAAGAAATAAAAATAAGTATTTAAGTTAGAAATAGAAATAAATAAATATAAGGTAAAATATATGGTTATGTAAGAATATAAGTAAACACATTAGATAAATTCTAACAATATGTTAACTATAGGAATTCATTTAGATACAAGGCAATAAGACAAAAAGGAAAAAAATATATTCATGTATGTACAGAAAAATAAAGGATAAGTATATGTAGACATGAAAGAGACAATGACATTAAATGCTATCATCTCTAGCACACAAATAAGATCATTTCAGCCTCCAAGAAAGAAAAATCTCTGACCTTGTTGTACCAGTAAAATAATCACCCGTATACTTGTTACACATATATCAATCTCCTCACTCCATGTTCGTCCATCCAAACTGAGTAAATCAGATATAAGCACCATTACATACTTAAATAACAATTCAACTATAACAACAATTCAACTCAACACAAACATAAAGATCAAAAAGGGTTTCAGCTAGCAACTTTCAAATCATTTTCTAGTTTTAAAGATTCAAAAAGCTTTTCAATTAGAGGCTCTGTTCTTCATATTGGCTATGAGTAACATCCCTTTTAAAAATTTAAAAATATGAATCTGTTGCATGTTCATATCTGTGAATAAGTATGTTTTTGTATGTATGAATTCACTGAGTATCTTTGAATGATGGATGTATGTGTGTGCATAGTTGTCGTCTGTGATATTCTATTCTTTGTTTCAAGCATCAGTTTGATTTAAAAATCATTTCCTTTTGATCTATGCATGATCTGGATTTAAGACTTAAACAAAACTTGGTTGTTTCTTCATAAACTTTAGTTTAAAAATTTATTTAAGTCAAAATAAATTGGTAATGGTTCTGGAAACTAAAATAACAGACCAAGTTGAATATAAGTGAAAATTTAATTTTCTTAGTTCATGGTTTCAGGAATATAATTTAAAACCTTATAAAAAATGATGATTTTTAAAACTAAAATCTAAATTTTTAGAAATGGATTTAGGGTGCAGTTCTGGTTTGACCAGAAGATAGAAATTGGGGGCTTTCTAATGATCTATATGGTCTGGAAGGAAGGGGTTATTTTTGGTGGTAGTCTGTTGATCAGAGGCTAAGGCAAAATTGTCAGGATGTTAATCATAGCATTGTGGTGACGGCGGCAATCGAATTAGGATTTTAACCCTAGTTTTAGCTAGGTCTGATGTTTTGAATGGTTTGCCTGCCCTGGTTGATCGAGTTCAACCAAACTCGAGGGGATGGAAGCATGGAGGTAGGTGATGGTGTGGTCGGAGTTACAGACCCTCTGGTGGTCAGAGTTTCGTGAACGGTGATGTTCCAGGTTTTGATGGTGGTTTCTGTTGATGTTCCAGGTTTTGGTTGGAACTCGAATTCGATTTCGAGTTATGAGGATGGTAATCTGATGTTGGGTTAGGTTGTTTGGGTGTTTGTCATTGTGGGATTATCGTCGAAGTCGATCGGAGGCGATCCAAGTCCCCATGCATGTGCACGGTGAACTTTGTCCTGGTGATGTTGGTTGTTGATTTGAGCCAGGATTCGTCTCGAGTGATTCTCGAGTAAATAGAGTGTTTTGCTCGAAGCTGGGTGATTTGGGACTCGAAGCAATTTAGGGTGGCCTTGGGTCAAAGTTCTGATTACAGGTTCTTAAACATCTCTGTTTTCGATTTTGAACTGAATTTTTAAAATGTATAGAAGATTTAAATTAAGTTTAAATTTAAGTTTGAATCAAAGTTTTAAATCTGATTCAAAATCTAAATTTGAATCTTAGTTTTGAAATAAAATAAGTTTTATAAAATTTAAAGGGTTAAACAACTTTGAATGTAAAGTGAATTTTTAAGGATTTGAATTTAAAAAGGAATTTGATTTAAACTCTTTTAAAATCTCTTTTATAAGAAAAGTATTACTTTAACATGTGATTTTAAGGGTTTTAAAAATTGGTTTAAACTTTTTTAAAGTTAAGTGGTTTTCATTTTAAACCTAAGTTTATAATGAAATTTAAAGGTAAAATTTAGAAGTAGATTGTTTTTAAATGATTTGTTGATGATAATTTGATCATTAATAAGAATAGAGTTTTATCTTAAAGATAATTAGGATTTAATGATTTGTGATTCATTAAAATTATTAAGTTAGTTAAAAGGGATAAATTAATTTAATTTATTGATAATTTGGATTAATTAATTAAATAATTAAGAGTTTTAAGATTAATTTGTTAGGGTTTAATATTAATTAATTAGGAATTTGTAATTAACATTGATTTATCAAGTAATTAAAGATTAATTAAGTTATAGTAAGAACTTAATTAATTAAATAATTAGAGATTAATTAATAGGTCATTAAAGATAAATTAATTTGTAATTAACAATAATTAAGGTAAGTTTAATTTCTGTAGAGAAACAATTAAAGAATAGTTAATGAAGGTCATTAACTGAGATTATTTAATAATCAATTAATGTGATTAGTTTTAATAATCAATTAGATTAATTAATTAAAGATAATCATTTATGAAATTGTTTAAGTGAAATTACTTAATGGAAGTAATTTAGGGATTAATTACTCATTGTAATTAATTGAGTTAATTTGACTAGTCTAAGTTGATTAATTAAGATTAACTAATTTAGGATAGTCACTTGACGATTTGGTAAGTATAATTACTTAGGGAAGTAATTAATAGATAATTACTGGATGTAATTAATTGAAGATGATTTAAAGATGGAAGTAATTTGGATTAAATTACTTTATGTAATTAATCAAGGGATTAATTAAGATAATTAATTAAGGAGTAATTAATTTATTTAACGAAGTAATTAAGGGTAGTTAATTACTGGATGCGATTAATCAAGAGTGATTAATAAATGTGGTTTAAGTAAAGATTAATTACTTAATGTAATTAATTTAAATAGAATAATTAATTAAAAATGTAATTAGGGATCATTAATTTATATAATTAATGATGTAATTAAGGGTTGATTAATTAAGATTAATTAATCAATAATAAGTGATTTTGAGTAATTAATTAAGGATTAATGTAATTAATTTTAGTTAAATAATAAATGAAGTAATTAAAGATTAATTACTGTATTTGGTTAAGGATAATTAATTTATGGAATTAATTAAAGGATAATTACTTGATGTAATTAAAGGATAATTAATCAAGGGTGATTAATTAAGATGGAAAGTAGAGAATGATTAATTAATTGATTTGTAATTAATTAATGGTTAAGTAAGTAGGATTTATAGAATGAAGTAATTAATTTAATTTACTTTAAATTAATTAAAGATAAGGTAATTAATTTAATTCATTTTAAATTAATTATAAATGGTGTGATTATTAATCCTTGTTTATGTATGGATGGATGGTATTGATTGCCTTGAGTGGTTTGAAATCTCAGATATGAGATAAGTAATGCTGTGTGATATGGATGCTTTGGTTGAAGTGTGATGATAATATGGATTATCTATTTATGATGATAAAGTGAATTATCTATTTGTGATGATAATGTGAATTATCTATCTGTGATATTGTGAATTATCTATCTGTGTGTATATGGATAATGAATTGAATTGTTTTAACTTTAAAACAACTTGGCCTTAAAAGAAACGTTTTGGATTTCGATGAGACCGGGATCGGGTTTCCAGATTTGGATATCCGAAAACCACATCGATCCAAATTAACGATAGGTCATGAATCTCAAGTGAAGATGAAGATTCAGAGTGCAAGGGTTATTGTCGTTAACTTTGAGGGTGATTCCAATATGAGTGTAACGAGATAATGCCTTCAGTTCCGTTCGAACCCGGAACGGACTTGTATGGATTGAATGCTTTCAGAACATCGTCAAGTGGACGATGAGCATTCTAAGAGATGTGTTCTCTAAAGGTAATCATAGCCTCAAGCCTCATCAACCGGGAATGGCTAAAACAGGGGAGGTGCAGCAAGGCTAAGTGGGTAGCACCCAAGTAGGACGAGATTTTCCCCTGTCTAGAGGTCCATTTTTATTCGACTGTGTGGGCAGTTGTGAGCTCCAACTGCCGGGGTTGTCTTGTTCGGGACTATCCAGTAAGGGATGGTTCCGGCTTTGTGTTGCAGGGGGTCGGGAGTGATCCTCGGTACATTGATCTAGGCCACGTACTGTGATGGGCGGTACCCCAGTAGCCCTGCCATTGTATGGAATCCAAACTCCAATAAGCGCCCTCGGATTTCATTGTATTACCCACATTGTGGCTAGTATGCTGGAATTTAATCATGTAACAATTTCAGCTATTTCTTATTTACTTGAAAACCCTAGATCCTATTATAATATCACTGGATTTCCTATCAAATGTTTTGGTTAACGTAAGGTAAAAACTTATCCATGTTTATGTGTGGGGAGTCTTACGTGATACCTTTTGTTTTCAAAGGTTTTTAAAAGTTAAGCAACTTTAACATGTTACTCACACCAGACCCATGTCTGACTTGGAGTTTATTTCTGTTTTCTTAAACTCTTGGGTACTCAAATTTTTACGAGTAGCCAAGGGATTCAGGTTTGCTTTGACGAATTGTAGAGGAGCAATGGAGCAGGAGGCTTCAGCGTTATAGATATATACTTTTCCGCTGTGTTGGTATCTCTGTGTTGTATTTGAGTTGTAATAACTAGACAGGTGTTTATAACTGTCTAGTATGTGATGTATTATCAGTGTAACTCTAATTGATGTTGTATATTATGTAATACTTATGTGATTAATATAATTTATTCGTTCCGCTGTTGAGATTCTGATGTTGTTCTTTCTTTCTTCACTATCTTTTCTCTTTTCTATCCCTTTCTTTCTTCATCATGATGTGTCTTTCTGGTTGATGAAAGACGGGTCGTGACATTGATTCTTTTAAAAAGAAGCTTTATGCATAAAAATAAATATAATTTCTTAAAAATAAACATTAAAGGGAATTGCAACACATAACAATGAAATTGCTGTTTATTATCAAAAGATAACATAACCAATAATAGGTTAAAGAACTAACAAAGCAAAGCAATCAACAAAGAAAGTAAAATATCATAAGAAATTAGGCTTAATGTCCAGTTTGAACAGCCCTGGTCGACCGTTCTATGATGTTCAGTCAACTGGTCACTATTCCATTTCCAAAGTACTAAATTTAGGTCTCATGGACATGTTACATACTACACACAATAGGGTCAGGTTCAAATTCATCATTGTTGTTGTCAATACAATCCAAATAGATAAGCAAAATAAACATGATATGTTTCAAGAATTGTATACTAATGTTAATTATCAATTTACGGTGACTTTCTATTATCTTTCTGGTTTAACATATATGTTTCGTAATGAAACAAGTTATAAAACAAGCAAGTATATCTGAATCAACGCAATAAACAATCATTACAGGGCCTTACAAAGCAAACAAGCTACTGTACTATCACTTGCAAAGCATGTATGCTATTGTATTTTTCTCTTATATTTTTCATTCTAAAGCAAAACATGCTTATGTATAATTAGATAGTTTTCATGTGAATAACACACAATATGCGAATGAAATTAGATAGAGAATGTGAATTCAACAACTCACCTCAACCATGCTTGAACTTCCCCAAAATCACCTAGACCAACTCGAGGAGCTCCCAATTCCAGGTCTGTCGCGGTGAAAATCTCTAATTCCTCCGCCACGATCATATACACTGATGCGCACCCCTTGATGATGTCAGACCATGCCTTCGGCCATTAACATGCGCACAGGCACCTAGGTCGTTGGCTTCCATCGTGTTATTCCTCCGCCTGTACACCACGCCCCAGCCCTGCGTCGCCGCCTCTACTTTCCGCTCTCGTTGTCGCTGCTGATTGCGGCAAGCGGCAGCTCTTCCTTGCGTTTTTTTCTTTTTTATTTTGATTTCCCATTTACGTTTTGTTTTAGGGAAATAGAAAGGGTAGGGCTGAGAAGAGGGTGACGGTGGATTAAGGAAAGATAAGGGATAAAGTTATTTGGATAATGGGCTTGATAGAGTTTAATTCAAAGGCCCATAAAATAAATAAAAATAAATTTTATTTTAACCTTATAAATTTAACATCTCGATTTAATTTCAAAATGATTTGCATTATATTTTACAAAATATATGTATTTCGATAACCACACAATTTCATTCAATCCAATTTCACTCCACTTAAATTAATTATTAACTGTATTGATATATAAAATAAATTTATTCATCTTTGTCGATTTAATGATTTTATTATCAGCTAAGACTTCTTTTCATCTATTTCAATTATATACAATTATTTACACTTTGAAATACTTTTATATTTAACAATAACACTTTATTTGGGTCTTAATATATTATCCAAAAGGAAATCTATTATATAATCCAATGCTATTAAAACAAAATCCATTATTAAATAGACTTTACTTGAATAATAATAAGATTTCAAAATAATAATGATCAAAGATTAAATTCAAACGCGTCTATTTTAATTAAATTAGTTAAATATTACAACGTCAATGCAGGGTTATTACAGACCTCCCTCCTTGTGAAAATTGCGTCCTCGCAATTTCTTATAGGAAGATGTCAAAAACACATGCAAACATTAATACTCTATTTAAATTTTACTATTAAGTTGATACTTGATCAAAACCTTTAGCAGTTAACATTGGAATCAAACTTATCGTATGTTATAAATTTAACTAGATTCATTTATTAATTTCCATTTCTTCGCATACGAATATTTATTGAAAATTTTATGAAAATTTTCTAAGTGTTAAAATATTAAGAAAATTTCAGTAGAGTCTCCTTCGTACGGAGAGCCGTTTGCAATTTCACAATTATAATATATAAGATATACATCGACCACACGGTCGGAAACATAATATATAGCAATATTTTTAACACTTTTATATTTAATCAAGAAATGTACCTTTATTTTGCAATTTTAAGCAACTTACTTAGCTATTAGGCACGCATAAGTGAGCAAAATGAGAGTTTGCACCATATTCCAATCCATGTAGCCTCCTTGAACCTATGCTTAGCTCAAGTCTGAATATTTGTTACGTATAATGAGATAAGATAAGCATTCATTCATTCAATAAATAGTCAGTCATAATATTAACATATTAGCCATTTTCCGATAAAGAGCTCAGGTGATAAAACATAAAATTGGATGATGATTTCCAAGAGTGTATTGTTGCCTAAAGTGTTAGCTTCATCAAACAATTTTCGAAAGCGCAAAAATGTGGAGTACAAGTTGAATCATGAGGTTTTTCCCAAAGATAGACAAATCTGGTTTGCATGATACAATAGATAAAGTTCAACAGTTGATATCTAACTAATATAGAAATTTTAAAATGAGCCAACTAGTTATTACAAATGGTTAAAAAAAATTATCCTGATTGTTGGATTGTTCCTTATCCACTTCAGATCTGGATAGTGATTGATCAATATATACAAAAACATATGTAATAAATTATTTACTTGAACATCCGATTATCTTTAAGAAGCTAGATATCTATTCTGCTAAAGTTCCTAACAAAATTTAACCTGACTTGTTATTCTAATATAGTAGGTTTTATCATATTTCATTATATGCACTAATAAATGTCACACTTTGTTTCTTGTACTGCATTCAGTAGACTAGTTACCCAACTATATCAAACAAACCCTTTTTTTTACTAAAAAAAATAAGTTCTAAAGAAATGGGTAGATGTACATGATTTGAATGTTGTCTTAGATTTCCATTGGATTTGTAAATGAATCATATAACTCAGTAGAAGGTTCTAAAATCTTGCTATAAAAGGTTTCCTTATTTGATATATTATGTTTCTTTTCTCTTTTTTTTCTAATTTTTTTTGATTTTTTTCCCAAAATTTTAAATTATGCCCTTGCTAAGAATGTGACTTTAGCATTCATCTTTCATATGTATACAACAAAGTAAAAGCTATGGTATTTCACCATCATATATTTCTTTTTACATCATAGCATTTCATTGCATGTTGAAATATTGTTCCACTTATAAGGCATAAATTTTTCACTGTCACCTAAAATAGATGGCATATGAGATGTATAAGGTTCATATTTATGACAGTTTAACAACTTTTATACCTGAGAAACTCATATATATGAAGTTGTACATTTTCAAAGTTTATATAACTACAAATTTTTTGAATCTAATGTATGAAATTGTATCATTCGAAATCAATATATCTTTGAAACTCATTTTATACATTCAAGGTTTTCATTTCCACAGATCTGGTCTGTATGCAGAGCCTATACATTTGAGATTTGCTCATACGCAAAATTAGATTATATGTACATATAAGATTAATCTAGTAAATCCATATATATGAAACTATCCTTGATTTAAAAATTTATGCATACTCTGGAACTTAGTGCACACGAATACTTGAATATTCAAAGCATCTAAACCAAAACTCACATGAAATTCAATGCTTTCAAAACTCAGAAATACACACAGACCTTTTCTCTTAACACTGTACATATTATTTTTTTCTAGAAAATGTTATATGTAGGATAACTTATATGATAAACTCATAGTTAGGTAAAATCATTAACATCTTCAAATCACTTATTTCTAGATGTCGTCCACAAAATTCAATGCCTCTTGGAATTTAATGCCTCTTGGAAAACTTGTATTGAACTCGGTAGATCGAAAATCAGGTAAGCATCTAAAGTATTTATTTAAAATCTTGTATATATAAAAGGTTTCATACTTTGGAAACCTGAAATTCAAAACTGTTATACTTGGTGATCATCAAACATTCAAAAGCTTGATATATTTATATATGTAAAAATATACCATACATATTCAAAATTATTATGTATAAAAGTAGATTTGTCCAAAGTCACATTCCAATTTAAGTATATATTTATATTAGAAATCAAAGTGTATACATAACTTATGCGCTCGAAGCTTTCATGCTTTTGGAATCAAATGTATTTGAAACTACATCAAACTTTCACATTTCCAGAACCCTTTTTTTATAGCCTTGCTTAAAATAAAATATATTCAAATGTTAACATATCGTGAAGTCAATTATATAGCAGAATTTATATTTAAATATCTGTTTAAGTATGAAACTTAAAATCACATATGCTTAACTCATATATATTCTTGCACTAGATTTCCATGACATTATCATTCCGTTTTGTAGAAACATTACAATGAAATAATTAAACATGCTCTTAACAAATTAAATACTCAGTGACAAACATCAAAGTTTATCTTTTCAAACTGTTGTGCTCACTCTATAAGTTATATGACTCTTCTTTCACCATAACCTCTATTCTATCATAAAATAGTGTTTAATTCTTAGATGATTTCCTTTAGATAGCAATTTTAGTACTATAGAAAGATTTAATACCTAACTCTGTAGTTTTAGATTTTGATAATTTTTCTAATATCTGAAATCTATGTAATTCGGTAATATGCACTAAATAAATCTTAATTCTAATAATATATTTCATTACACAAAAGAACTATTAAAATTTTAGTTCATTATATTTTTACTAATCTTTTTTCTTTGATCAGTTTATTTTGCAAATTTTAGTTTAGTTGATGTATGAATTTTTATATGAACATTCATGATGAGATGGACTGTAGCCAAGTTCATAGTGAAGTGTAGGGTTACCAAATCCATTTCACTTAAGTTGTTATTTTATGTGGGGTTATGACATGTTAGTTGTTTATTATATAGATCATCACTATTTTTAGGAGGTGTTTATAGTAGGTTTTGAAAACGATTTTGGTATTCTGATTTCTAATTTGGATTGTTTACTTTGCCAAATTTTGGTTAACTGTTGAAATTTTATGATATATGTGTTTTTTCGCATATTATTTATATCAGACTTTTGTCATTTCCTTTAAAAATATAATTTATTCACTTCTATAAAATATTATTTTACCTTCAAAACAACTTTTCCAAACTATTTACTTTATCCTGTATAATATTTAACTTTTTTCAAAATTCTATCTTCTTTTCAAAAATATTAGATATTATTTCTGAAAATATTTTATTGCCCAATACACTGTGCCCGAATGTCTCGCCCTAGTGTTTAGGAATCCCTATCGATAACGTTGATCAGGCGCATCGACCAGAATTCTTAAAGCACTCAACGGGCAATTTAACACAATTTATTTTCTATAAGATATACATACCTTCTAGTATTTTACACTTCCACAAAATATTGCTTTTATAAAAGTACTTCAATCATTGTTTATGTTATCATAGAAATAATAATTTATGGATAATAATTCCAATGTGCATCTTAGTATTTATTTGGTTTTACCAATAATTACAATTTCATTTTTATATAAAACAAAGTTTTCAATTTCCTTTGTGATAGCCACACCAATGAAGATACCATAATATATGTAATAATTAATATCGAGCAGGTTATAAATTTTCAGATGAAAATTCCTACTCGATACTAATTCTACAATTATTTAGAATTTCCAATACAATCAAACATCCATTGATGCAAACAACATACATTCAATCAAATAAACAAACAATCGCCTTCAGTGGAAAGCTATTTTCCTGCTTCCGCTGCGCACTCTGATCACTTCACAAATCAGGACACAACTATTTAATTCTAAGTCATCTACTAATTTATAATATCTATTAAATCTCACTCTTTACAAGAAGTGAGTTCCAATATTTTCATAACAATAAATTATATAGTATTCTCAAAAGGTTTTTCAAATACGTCCCAATGATTATTCCCAATAATCATTTATATTCCTATTCCTAAATAGTTAATTAAATTACTACCAACTACACCCTATGGGATCAGACTCTAGGTCATCTAGGTTTTGATCTAGACTTTGTGTAAATTATATTCTATAATGTTCTGAACACAGCTCTGATACCAACAGTGACGACCCCACCACCATGCTTAGTTTAGCAAAGAACATTACAAGTATGCCGTCTGCTAATCCGGAGAATACGGTTTGTTTAGGGAGATCGAATGTGAATATATCTTTATACTAATAATGACACGTCATTTATACCTTTTAATTAATATCTGAATTTAAATTTGACATGTACAATATTAATACAAAGTAATAAATACACCAATTTAATAATATTCAGAATAAAATAAAATATAAAACAAATATCAGAGATACACAGATCACAATGAAACAATTATTTTCATAACTTATACAAGTTTCGAGTCTACAACATAGAATAATAGACTCAAAAATATACCGTGACAATTATATAATCTCAAGTACACAAAGTCCAAATGGCTAAATGAGATAAACTAGAAGTCCAAATAGTATATCTCCCCAGCTAGCCCAATCATCCAAAAGTCTACCTATAACCTGAAAAGTCTCGGGCTGACCCGAGCAAAACAACACTCGGGGTCAGATTATCTCTAAATATCAAAAGAGTGAGATACTGATAAAAAGAATATATGACTTAACCATATAAAAATAAGTGATATCAATTAAGTATGCTCAAACAAAATATATATATATATATATATATGCATGTTAGCAAAATTTATGATTTAATCATAAGTCGTATCGAATAAACATGCCCAAGCACCATATATATGCCAAACTCAATTTAACAATAATAAGGCATATTAAACCAATATATACAGGAAGCAAAATATGACTTAACGATCCAAATAAGTCATAAAAAAAATATGCCCAAACAAATAATCATCGAAATAAGGCATATAAGACGAATCACCATTTCACAAATTCATATCAAGTCTCCAATGGACTATCCTCCAAAATATGGTGATAATCAGTTCAAAATTCTTCAGAGCCAAAAAAAAAGGTTACTAAATATCCATGCCAAAATCTTTGAAGAAATAATCATCAATAATGAAGTAATAATTGTAGTCATCTATAAGTTTAATACAGTGACACAAAATCTACTGAAAGAGACCTGCTACATAGAAGGAAGCCTTCTGAAAGAGACTGCAAATTAGGGACACCGCTCAAAGAAAAGAGTAGCTATGTACCTAATCTGTCCTATGCAAATTTACCTTCTGAATGAGGTAAACATAGTCTAACTATATAAAACAAAATAACCGATAGGTTGTAGTATCTATAGACTACGATGCATGTAAAATCCACCTTTCGAAAGAGACAGCCGTATTTACACTATAATAGATCTTCCGAAAGAGATCTGCCTACCCAAATCTAAAAATGTATCGATTCTCAGATCGATGAAAAATGAGTTAACTTCTCTTAGGGATCTATCAGTCTAAAATCTGAACACCCTAAGATAATACAACTCTAAGTGTTAATACTGTCACTCTAGTAATTACAAGAATTTAGCTAACTGTCCCATGCTAGAAAGTAAATTCAAGTATTTACTAAAAGCTAGTAATTTCCACTCAAACTCTATTTAATAAATTATAATATTAACCGAAAGAATTGTACAAAATGTCCCATACCACCCGACAATTCAATCGTTTATTAAAATTCTTTGTTTCATAGAAAAGCACGAAATTTAATAGAAACACAAGTGAAATCATTAATTGTTCAAAATCAATGTTTCCGAAAGTTATTAAAGAAATAGGTATATAATTAGCCAAAGGCTAAACACAATTTGTGATGCCCTACCTCGTGACCTACATTAACAAAGAGTATTACTAGGTAATACTGTCTGCTAATGCGGAGAATAGGACTGGTTAGGAGTGACCATCTACAGCTTTGTCTTAAACATCTATTGAATACGTCGATAAATGCTCTAATTTTTTTTCCTCTATCTCAAGTAGATCGACATATCCAATAAACATTTAATACAAAACTATAGGGGGCTACAGATCTATCAAAACAAAACACAACAACTAAATGCATATCACATCATAGAACAGCAAACATCAAATATATACATATATATACAGATACATCCCCAGTGGAATACAAAATGATACACATAAGTGTTATGACGACCACACAATATACAACGGGTCAAAAATATACATATAAGAATCTACACAAAAAGCTACATCAAAAAGGAGATAGCAAATTATCCAAGCGGAAGCAGAATAGGCTAAGTCCATAAGGGTACCTAACCTGAAACACCCCGGTCTGACCCAAGCATAAAATACACGGGTCAGTCTAGCTAAACAAATCAGTTAAATAGGCTAAATGATAATAAGAGCATATAGATAAGGGTGATAATACTTCTCAAATGAGAAAAAGGCATTCAAAGTTTATATGGTTACTTCAAGTGGCATATCTAAATAAGAATGGTTACTACTAGTGATATAGTGGTAACATTACACATGTACACAATCTCACAAGAGATAACTCCATAACAAATCGAAAGCACACCTCATATCATCGGCGTATCACAAATCAATAAGTATGGTTTAGGGGAAATCATAACTCCAAAGAAGAGAAGTCCTAAACCCTTCATATCGGCAATCTCAAAAGCATTCTCAAAAGAGAAAACATCATCTCAAAATACGCCATATAGGCAAATATATGTATATCTTCAAATAGGAGAATATAAATCCCAAAAAATGCCATATCAGCAAAATCCCAATAAATGATAGTGTAGGCAACCCAAATCTCAAAGATAGAACTCAAAAGAGTTAAAATTCCCAAAAAGGTAATCACTATATATAATATCTCAAATGGCTAGAAAGGCCAACAATGTAAGAGCGATGCACTTGGGAATCACAAATATCAATGAAATCATCTCAAAAATTTGCACGTGCATTTGGCCGAAGCCTGCCAAGTACTGTTTTCTCAAATAGGTACCTCGCCCCGAAGGAAAATATGTCACAATGACAAATACGCTACAATGGCAAATACGCCGCAATGATAAAATGTCTTTAGGAAAAATAAGCTGCAATGGCAAATATGCCGCAATGGCAAATGCCGCAATGGCAATGACCCGAAGGTCCAGTACTGGCAATACGCCACAATGACAAATGTTTACAAACTCTTAGATAAGAACCCGAAAAGTATTAACGTGTGTCCCATACCACACATTCGCACTAAACGGTTTGCTAACTGCTAGTAAATTTCACACTCAAAGCAGTAAATAGTTTACCTCATCTCATCGGTAAACTCGACCCGAAGGTCAAAACGATCAAAGGACAAGTCAGGAATTAACCGATAAGATAAACGCACATGTCCCATACCACTTGTTTTACCATACCATTTAATTCTCCTTCTCATTCGCTCGAATAGTGCAAAAACGTGTATTTTATATATAAAAAAGTTTACTTGAGAAAACAAGTTTTTAAAACCATTTTCCCGAAATCAATTTTGAAATCAATATTTGAAAATTCCCTTAATATAGAGAATAAATATTTTTTTTATAGCTTAAAATAATTTAAAAATGTTACATAATAATTATTTTAAATGCTAATTTATTTTAAAAATTATTTCAAATCCGTTTGGAAAAATCCGTGCTTGAAATCAAAGAAATCACTCAAAACCGTCATTCAAATTCAATTCCAATTCAATTCAAATTTGCATTTCAAATTCACCAAAACCTGGATAACCTATTGATAGGCATCATTACCCTTAAAAAATTTCAGAAATATCACAAAAACATGAAGTAAAAGTCAAAAGTCGGATGAAAAAGAACATTAAAATGCATAGGCAAAACAATACCCAGGTCGGAAATCTTCTCCGGGTTCAACTTTCGGACATAATTTGAAAGGCTTAATGACCTCAGAATGGTATAAAATTAGATACGGTAAAGTAGAACAATTTATATATGAACTGGAAAAGGATTCACTTAATTCCGATATGAAATGCTAAGGATATGACATCTCAAACATGGACTCTGGCCATGTTGAATTCTGCCCAGTTCTAAAACCCTCTCGGGTACAACGTAACGTACAGACATGGAACAGATAGCCAAACGACCTCTGATTGCACTAAAAATAGGTTTGCACATAGTAGAAAACTTCAGCTTTCAAACAAAAAGAATCAATGAATTCCGACTGGAAATGAAAAAGTTACGCTGTCTCAAACATGGACTTAGGCCATGTTTGCAACAGTTCAAAAACAAAATTGTGCCCAGGCCTGAAAACCTTATCGTGTTCAACTTTCACGCATGAAATAGAGGACCAAACGACCTCGGATTATGCTGAAATTGGCGTGCATATAGTAGAAAACATTATCTTTCAAGCAAAAAAAATCGATGAATTCCAGCAAGAAATGAAAGAGATATGCTATCTCAAACATTTACTCAGACCATGTTTGCAGCAACTCAGAAAACAAAATGTGTACAGGCAAAAATATGGGTTTGAATTGATTTTCTACCACTGTTTTGAACATCCAAATGACAATATTTTTCAACCAAAGTTTGCAGAGACCAAGATCAACATGCAAACTACCAAATGAAAGAAATCCGGCAGCATTTCGGTGCCGGATTCAAAAGTTATAGGCTTTCAAAGTAGCAATATGAACCGATTTCTAACAAAGAAAAACTACTACAGAAATTCATGAACAGAAGCTAAATATTCACTGTTTTAGCAATTTTGAGCTTGACTCAGCTAGATTTTGTGAGTATTGCAACTCACCTTGCTGTTGCAATGGAAAGACCGGATTTTGGCAATAAAATTGAAGCTTTTTGCTAGATTAAAGCCTCTGAGAACCTGTAGGAAACATATACAGTGCATGCAAAAAAAAATCACTGTAATTAAGAAATCATTTCACAAATCAGAGATTTTTGATGAAATTAAATGATTTGGAGTTAGATTACCTTCAATTTATTCTCTAGATTGTAAAAGACTTTAATTTGCTTGGATTTTATGAAGAAATTGGCTTGAATTGCAATTTTGAGAAAGATGGTTTTGTTTTTCTTGTTTACTGGTGGAAGAGGAGTTGAGAAAAATGAACGTACTGCTAATTAGTTTTCTCACTTTCTTACCAGGTTAAGGGATAATGGGCCAAATGGGTTTAATAATCAAAAGAAAATAGGTTGGCCTAAGAAAATAATTCAACACTTAACTAAAAATGTGCATATATCACATATACACAAAACAAAAATACATTTTCTTTCAAGTTTTACATAAAAAATATATGAAAACTTGTATACATATAAAATAAAACATTTTCTATCATATAAAAAGATAAATTTATATTTTTAAAACATTTTTATTATTCAAACCTTTATTTAACAAAAATACACCATTTACTCAAATAAATGAATAAAACCATGTTTTTAACTTCTAAAATTCCACAAAAATACTTTTCTCACTTAGAAAAATATAAATATTTTAAACCATTTCCAAACTTAATTTATAGCCAAAACATATTTTTAGACTAATTTCCACCTTTTTATTTAAATAAACCACCTTTAAAAATCACATACTTCTCTTAAAAATTATTAAAAGAAGTAAATGGGCAATAATTAATATAATTATTGCATTTTCTCTAAAATAAAGTCATTTTCCATTTATTATCAACCCAAACAAAATAAAATAAAGTTCTAAACTTTGTTTTCACAATTTAATCCCAATTTCATTGTTTATTCCAAACAAATAATTTAAGATTTCCAATTTTAATTTAATTCACAATATTAAATTATAATTACCATTATAATTTAATATTGACAGGTAATCTCCAAACCAGGGTTGTTATAGACTCCCCCATTAACAAAATTGCGTCCTCACAATTTTTAGAGAAGAATTTGTATTCAACCTATTAATTTCATCAATTAAAAGAGGAAAAGAGATAAGTTTGAGATAAAAAGATTCTCACCATCACTATGCGAAGAAAGAAAACTGGTATAGGATCGCTCGATAAAATCTCTAGTTTCCCAAGTGCAGTCATTGGGATTAGCGGACCATTGAACTTTAACGAGCGGCACGTCCTTGTTTGAAGACGTCTCACCTCCGAAGCAAGTACGCGAATAGGCTGCTGCATGATAGATAGGTCTGGTGGGATCTCAAGCTTTTGCAAACCCGAAGAATCAATAATGGAATCTGACTTTCGAAGACACTTCCGAAGTTGAGAGACGTGAAACACGTCATGAATGCCAAATAGATGAGCTGGAAGTGAAACTCTATAAGCTACAGGGCCAATACATTCAGTATTAGGAAACGGTCCTATAAAGCGAGGAGCCAATTTCCCAGAACACTCGATTCACAAGACTGATGGAATAGACTGGAGCGTTCGTTATTCCAAACGGTATAACGAACCACTCATAAGAACTCTACGAGTGTGGAATGCGATAAGAGGAATGCTATCCTCCGTAACTCGTAGCTCATGAAAATCGGTGTAAGGTCAAGCTGAGGTATGACCCTAGCACCACTTAATAGATTAAAAAGAGATCAACAAGATATAAGAGTAAGGTTAAGATATCTTCTCGAATGAGAAGAAGAACACTAACAACATATCATTACTTCGAGTGAAGTAATTTCACAAAGTATATCAACAATTGAGTATCCAAAGAGGATATCTCAAAAGGAGGCAAGAACGACAACATCAGTTAAATTTAATGAATCACCTCATTTCCTTAGTGGACATCCTCATGGAAGGTTGATTGAAAGGCTAAGAACTAGGAATGAGGTCAATACAATTCTCGATTGCCCGATGGGGTGACAAACCCGAACGAACTCACAGAAATCAAAAAAGTCGTAATGACTGGAATTCGAGATATATCATCAACATCTCGAAACTCAAGAGTGAATACAGATACTTCAGAATCATCATTAACATTCTGAAGAACAAGAAACAACAATCAGCCAAAATTAGGATACCTAAATATAGGATCCTTCGAATCACAGAATGCGGCTTAATAATACGCAAGCCACTCCATTCAAATTTCTAAACTCTAGATAGAAGATTGCGTGCTAATTCGCATGAAAAGATAAGCTACCAGGAACAATTCCCAAAATCCTCATACATCATGCCAATATTGCGGATCCCTTTAATAGGATTCGCAATCCTCACAGAAGAATAAGACAAAAACATCCTAAAGCATCAACAAATTCCTCCGATACGGATGAGTGTCAAACGCCCATATCGAAGAGGACTTGAATAGAACAATCATAATTAGGATTACTCCTAGGATAAGATATTATAAATTCTATTATGGAATACTACGGAATAAAATATATTCCTGGACAATTTTTTATTTAATTCACAATATTAAATTATAATTACCACTATAATTTAATATTGATAGGTAATCTCCAAACTAGGGTTATTACACAATTAAATCCAATAATAGGTTATAGTTTGAAGAAAGTAATACAAATTTTATTATATAAGAATGATTTCTAAATTGCTTTATCTATAATTTATTTCACATTTGTCACTTTTAAAATTCAGTAACTTATATATATATATATATATATATATATAAGAAAAGAAAAGAGTCACAAAGTTTTAAGTCTAAAAATAAAATTACTTTATTAGTTATTTAAATCAAAACAATATTTAAATAATTAATAATTCCCTTTGTTTCAAATCTATATAGATATAAATATATATATATTTATAACATACTTCATAACACTTTAAAACCACAAATTATTTGTAAATTTAAAAATCTTAGTTAAATTTATTTTAAAATTAAGCTTTACTTTTCAGAAAGTATTTATCAAACTTTAAAATCTTAACGTTGATTCTTTTAAAACAAAGCTTTATGCATAAAAATAAATATAATTTCTTAAAAATAAACATTAAAGGGAATTGCAACACATAACAATGAAATTGCTGCTTATTATCAAAAGATAACATAACCAATAATAGGTTAAAGAACTAATAAAGCAATGCAATCAACAAAGAAAGTAAATTGGCATAAGAAACTAGGCTTATTGCCCAGTTTGAATAGCCCTAGTCGACTGTTCCATGATGTTCAGTCAGTTGGTCGCTATTCCATTTCCAAAGTACTAATTTTAAGTCTCATGGACATGTTACATACTACACACAGTAGGGTCAGGTTCAAATTCATTAGTGTTGTTGTCAATACAATCCAAATAGATAAACAAAATAAACATGATATGTTTCAAGAATTGTATACTACTGTTAATTATCAATCTACAGCGACTTTCTATTATCTTTCAGGTTTAACATATATGTTTCATAATGAAACAAGTTATAAAGCAAGCAAGTATATCTGAATCAACGCAACAAACAATCATTACAGGGCCTTACAAAGCAAACAAGCTACTGTACTATCACTTGCAAAGCATGTATGCTACCGTATTTTTCTTCTTATATTTTTCATTCTAAAGCAAAACGTGCTTATGTATATTGAGATAGTTTTCGTGCAAATAATGCACAATATGCGAATGAAATTAGATAGAGATTGTGAGTTCAACAACTCACCTCAACCATGCTTGAACTTCCCAAAATCACCTAGACCAACTCGAGGAGCTCCCAATTCGAAGCCTGTCGCTGTGAACATCTCTTATTCCTCCGCCACGATCATATACACTGATGCGCATCCCTTGATGATGTCAGACCATGCCTTCGGCCATTAACGTGTGCATAGGCACCTAGGTCATTTGCCCCCATCGCGTTATTCCTCCGCCTGTACACCACGCCCTAGCCTTGCGTCGCCGCCTCCACTTTCCGCTCTTGTCATCGCTGCTGATTGCGGCAAGCGGCAGCTCTTCTTTGCGTTTTTTTCTTTTCAATTTTGATTTACGTTTTGTTTTGGGGAAATAGAAAGGGTAGGGCTGAGAAAGGGTTAACGGTGAATTAAAGAAAGAAAAGGGATAATGTCTATATATGCTTTAACATCATTAGATTCCACACCTCAAATGCATGAGAAATATTTTGTTTTTCTTTAGCTTCAAGGATGTCCTAATATCACTATATAAGACACTATTTGTCTCTTTTTGCAAAAGAGAATCAATTGATTCCCACTTTTGTGACGACCCCACCGCTGTGCCCAGTTTAGCAAAGAATATTACAAGTAATGTCGTCTTCTAATCTGGAGAATACGACTTGTTAAGGGCGATCGAATGTGAATATATCTTTATACTAATACTGACACATCATTTATACCTTTTAATTAATATATGAATTTAAATTTGACGTGTACAGTATTATTACAAAGTAATAAACACACCAATTTAATAGTATTCAGAGCATAATAAAATATGAAACAAATATCATAGATACACAGATCACAGTGAAACAATAATTTTCATAACTTATATAAATTTCGAGTCTATAACATAGTATACTAGACTCAAATAATATACCATGACAATTATATAATCTCAACTATACAAAGTCCAAATGGCTAAATGAGATAAACTAGAAGTCCAAATAGTATATCTTCCCAGCTAGCCCAATCATCCAAAAGTCTACCTATAACCTGAAAAGTCTCCACCTGACTCGAGCAAAACAACACTCGGGTCAGACTATCTCTAAATATCAAAAGAGTAAGATACTGACAAAAAGAATATATGACTTAACCATATAAAAATAAGTCATATCAATTAAGTATGCTCAAACAATATATATACATGCATGTTAACAAAAATTATGATTTAATCATAAGTCATATCGAATAAACATGCCCAAGCACCATATATATGCCAAATTCAATTTAACAAGAATAAGGCATATTAAACCAATATATACAGGAAACAATATATGACTTAACGATCCAAATAAGTTATAACAAATATATGCCCAAACAAATAATCATCGAAATAAGTCATATAAGACGAATCACCATTTCAAAAATTCATATCAAGTCTCTAATGGACTATCCTCTAAATTATGATGATAATCAGTTCAAAATTCTTCAGAGCCAAAAAAAGGATACTAAATATCCGTGCCAAAATCTTTGAAGAAATAATTATTAATAATGAACTAATAATGGTAGTCATCTATTAGTTTAATACAGTGTCACGAAATCTACCGAAAGAGACCCGCTACATAGAAAGGAATCCTTCCAAAAGAAACTGCAGATTAGGGACACTGCTCAAAGAAAAGAGCTAATATGTTCTATACAAATTTACCTTCCGAATGAGGTAAACATAGTCTAATTGTATAAAACAAAATAATTGATAGGTTGTAGTATATATAGACTACGATGGATGTAAAAATCTAATTTCCGAAAGAGACAGCCGTATTTGCACTATAACAGATCTTCCGAAAGAGATCTGCCTACCCAAATCTAAAAATGTATCGATTCTTAGATCAATGAAAAATGGGTTAACTTCTCTTAAGGATCTATGGGTATGAAATCCGAACACTCTAAGATAATACAACTCTAAGTGTTAATTACTGTCACTCCAGTAATTACAAGAATTTGGCTAACTGTCTCATACCTGAAAGTAAATTCAAGTATTTACTAAACGGTAGTAATTTCTACTCAAACTCTATTTAACAAATTATAATAACAACCGAAAGAATTGTAAAAAATGTCCGATACCACCCAACAATTCAATCGTTTATTAAAATTCTTTGTTTCATAGACAAGCATGAAATTTAATTGAAACATAAGTGAAATCATTAACTGTTCGAAAGCGATGTTTCCAAAAGTTATCGAAGAAATACCAAAATAGTATATAATTAGCCAAAGGCTAAACACAATTAAATCCAATAATATGTTATAGTTTGAAAGAAAGTAATACAAATTTTATTATATAAGTATGATTTCTAAATTGCTTAATCTATAGTTTATTTCACATTTATCACTTTTAAAATTCAGTCACTCATATATATATATATATATAAGAAAAGAAAATAGTCGCAAAGTTTTAAGTCTAAAAATAAAATTACTTTATTAGTTCTTTAAATCAAATAATATTTAAATAATTGATAATTCCCTTTATTTCAAATCTATATAGATATAAATATATATATTTATAACATTACTTTATAACACTTTAGAACCATAAATTATTTTTAAATTTAAAAATCTTAGTTAAATTTATTTTAAAACAAAGCTTTACTTTTCATAAAGTATTAATCAACTTTAAAAACTTAACGTCGATTCTTTTAAAACAAAGCTTTATGCATAAAAATAAATATAATTTCATATAAATAAACATTAAAGGGAATTGCAACACATAACAATGAAATTGCTGCTTATTATCAAAAGATAACATAACCAATAATAGGTTAAAGAACTAACCAAGCAAAGCAATCAACAAAGAAAGTAAAATTGCCACGACCCGTTTTTCCGTACCCTTTGAATCGACAATAAACCACACATGTCCAACTCAAATTGCACGAAAATACGGAACATGAAGGGTAATAAAGAAAAATAGACAGAACAGAATCTCACGTGAACGGAATAACATATTATATTGAACCAATATCTTTACAGCTGAAAACTTTTAAATACATATATCAGAGTCTAACCTGAATTCATCTTGGACAGTTATAAACATCTGTCCTTACAATTGCTGACAAACATCAACTAAAACAAACTAAGTACATCGGATAATAGAATATGTCCATACGTAGATGAATATCTCCAGCTCTCCTCTGGAAAACTCCTATCGTCTTCGACTAAACTTGAAACTACTCGGATCTGACCCGAGTATTGAAAATACCCGGATCAGGCTTGATAAACCAGCGTGAAAAAAACTTAATATTAAATGACAGTGTCATATATCAGCCGTTGGATAAAATCCTTTGAAAAATGAGTATCTCATAAGACCACGCCCACACATAAACACGGACGGGTTTTTTACCTTATGATAACTAAAACACTTTTATATCAAAACATTTGATATTATTTCTAACGACTGTAACGACCCTAGATTTTAATTTAATTTAAAATAATAATTTATTGAATTTTTGAATTAAATTGAGTAATTAAATAAATTTTTGGATAAAAATTTGTAGATTTAACTAGAAAATTGAAGCGAGTTTCCCCGTTTCAACTAGAAAATATATGTATATATTGGATTTGAAATCAAATTGTAAATAAATGGTTTAAAAATGTAAACATAACTCGATAGCTAAATTCCTAACAACAAACTAAAATAGAAATTATTTATATAACAAGGCAAAGCAAATAAAGATAAGTATAAACACATACAAAAAAAAAGAAAAAAAAAGAAAAAAAAAGAAACAAATAGATAAGAAAAACAATATATAACCTTGTAAGCAAGTCAAAGCAAACAAAATCAAGTGTACAGCCGAGTAAAGAAAAAATATATACCAAGGCAATTAATGCCACATCTCTAGCATCAAACCAGCAATACAAAAGTATGCTAAGCATTTAAGTTAAACAAATAAAGCAAGTACAAAATATATCTTCTCAGCCGAAAACAAAGTATGACATATATACAAGATTGTACATAGAAGATAAAGGAAATAGTATTGAAAACTTGATAAAGTACCTTAGCATTAAATGTTATTATCTCTAGTACTCAAGACATATCATTTCAGCCTCCAACACTTAAAAAAAATCTCTGCGTGTGTTTGTACTGGAAGAAAATATTACTTGTACAAAGTAATTATCCCCTGTACAATATTTTTCACTTGTAAACTCAATTGTATATCAGCTCTTCTCACTTCATTTCATTTTCGTTCCATTTCAAAACTGAGAAAAACAAAAGCAACATCTTTAAAACTTCAAACTTAAACAACAACAACAATCTACCCAACTCAAACCAGTTCAATCGAAGAATCAAAAGAAGATTTCAGTTTGCATTTCTTCAGTCTGTTTCAAGTAGTAGCTCTGTTCATTTTCAAACCAGGTGAGCAAATTCGTCTTTAATCCATGATATGTTAAGATGAATGCCTGAATCAATTTGCTTCTCTAAGATATGACATTCTGGTTGGTATGCGTATACTTGTTGCTGTAGGTAGGTATATTTATATATATACAATAGAAAAAAAATCTGATTATGCCTGTGTATATAAAGGGAAAAGAAATCATCCCCTGTTTCAATAATAGGTTGATAAAAATCAAGAAGAAAATCATATCTCAAATTTTAAAATGAATTAAGTACTGATCTCAAAATGAAACTTTGTTATGACAGGGTTATACTAAGTTTAAAAATGAATTCAAGCAAAACAAATTGATGTTTTCTTCTGGAAAGTGAAACTACAGGTTTCAAGCAAAAATTTGATAAAAATAAAATGTTGTAAATTGTTAATTTAGTCTTATAACCTGAATCATCATAGAAATTTATGATTTTTAAGACTCGAATGGTGATTTTTAGTCGAGTGTGCTTGGAGCAGTTTATAGTTGAACTGAAATGGGTTTTTATCCAATTTCTGGTGATCGGCAACATCGTTATCCTCGTGATCGAAGTTGGAGCTTCCTGGTAGGTCATGAAGTCTGGGAAAAATGCTCACGAATTTTTCTGATGGGTGTGGTGATTGCGGTGGATCAATGTAGGGTTTAATTTGGTGTTTTGGGTCGCGTTCGAAATGTCGTGACTGGAAGTTGAAGGATGGATCGAGTTCGCCGTGGTTTGGAGGAATGATGGAGGTGACGTCGACGAAGCTCTGACGAAATTTCCATGGCCTCCGATGGCCAGAGGTAGGGGGACGAGTCGATTCTCTGGTGGGTGTTTTGATGAAGTCTGGGTTATATATCTCGATTTTGATCGGCAACTGGGTCGAGTAATCTGGGAGGTCAGGGGGCTCGGGGAGGTGATCGTCGACGTGTGGGTATCGACGACGATGATCGAAAATGGCGGCGGCGTGTGTGCACGTACACGTGCACTCGCGTGTATACCTGGCATTGTGGAGTTTGGGGAAGACGAAGAAGAGGAAGGAGACTCGGAGTGTTACGCGGGGAAACAGGCGTTCGACTCGAAGTCGAACTCGAGTAAAATTGAAAGGCTACCGGGTCGAAAACACTAAAACAAAATTTCGAAAAAAATACTCACTCGGGTCGATTTCTGGAAAAACTCGAAGCAGAGGCAAAATTTTCTCGGGTATGACTCGAAGCAGGTCTCGGGTTGTATGTTTCCAGATTTAAAAAAAAAAGGAATTGAACAAATTCAAATCAATTTAATTTGTAAATTTATTTCCCTAAAATAATTTTTGTTAAGTACAAATATGAATTCAAGTTTGAAATAGAATTTCTTAATAAAAGTAATTAAGGTAAATTTTGTTAATAAATTTAAGTTTGATTAACCAAGAAATTTAAAGAATAATTAATTTGAGGATAAGTAACTATGTGATTAATTAATAAAGGTTGATTAATTTATAAATAAATGTTGATTTATTTTAATTAATGGTTAATTAACTAATGTAATTAGTTAAGGATAATTGATTAAAGGATAATAAATAAATTAAGGATTGATTAATTTATTAAGAATGGATGATTAATGATTTAAGCATCAGTTGATAAAGTGACTAAAAGATTAATAAAATTTTAAGGATGATTAATTAAAGTGTAATTAATTAAGGGTAATTAATTTAATAATAATTAATCAAATTTTGGGTTAATTAATTAATTAAAGATAATTAATTAAATGGTAAATTTAATAATTAAAAGTTAATTATTTAA
Organism: Allium fistulosum; assembly: GCA_030737815.1. NCBI lineage: Eukaryota > Viridiplantae > Streptophyta > Magnoliopsida > Asparagales > Amaryllidaceae > Allium > Allium fistulosum. The sequence goes on from CM060904.1 coordinate 701,421,464, forward strand.
TAATTAAAGGTTGATGAATTTTAATTAAAAGTTAATTAATTTATTATTAATGGCTAATTAATAAGTGATTAAAGAATAATTTATCAAAATGGTTTGTAAATAAATTAATGTTAATTAACCAGAATTAGTAATTTATTCATAGTAATTAATCTAATTTGAATAAATCAGATAATTAACTGACCTTACTTATGAATATTTGTATTTGATTGGATGATTGAAGTGTTTGATATTTCCTGATCTGTGACGCTTTGTGATATATTCTGATTTGTGTGTAATCTTTACTGCAGTTTATTTATTTGAAATTTATATATATCTGCGATCTGTGCATAAAAGATAAGCGATATAGTTTATATCGTTTATCAACTATATTTCTGTATTTGATCTGTGATGATTGAATAGTGTTGCACTATTGTGTAAAACCCCTGGACTACACCATACACACACAAATATGGATTTCACGTGGAAATCAGTTAAGTCACAGATAATTTAAATTTGATGTTTTTGAAATTGAAATTTTAATTTCAATTGATTTTGAAATTGGAAATTTGGGTTTAAAGTGAAAAGCTTTCGAAATAGAATTTCAAAGGTAAAAGTTATTTTGAATAACTTAATCGAGTTTGAAAATTTAAATAATTTGATTTAAATTTGAATTCAAGTTTGAAATTGAATTCTATAATTCGAAACTAGGGATTTAAGATGCTGCACAAGTTATATGAATTTAAACCATTTTAAAAGTAAAATTTTGGGTATTTGAATTTAACCCAAGGATTCTAACTCGTATGAATAAATCAGATTTTCTGAAATGAAACTGTTTGTTTCCTAATAATAAAAGCTTTCATATAAGAAATGGAATTCCAGTTTAATTAAAGAAATTTCAAGATTGAATCGAAGAAAAATGATTTTTCCAAGTTTTGAATGAATTGTTTTTGAAAGCTATGAATTGAATCTGTTATCTTTACAGATTTAAAATGATGATTTATTTAAACCATTCGAAATGAAATTGTTTTTGAAAGCTATGAATTGAATCTGTTATCTTTAAAGATTTAAAATGATGATTTATTTAAACCATTCGAAATGAAATTGTTTTTGAAAGCTATGAGTTGAATCTTTGTTTTAAAGATTTAACGAGTCAAATCGAAATGAGAATTAATTTGGAAAATCTGTGAATAAATCTTTTATTTAAAAGATTAAAATGTGGAAATTGTTTAAAACTTGTAGGGTGTTAAAATGAATCTTTTTGTTTAAAGATTTGAAAATGGTAATTTGTTAAACCATTTGAAGAAAGATTTTGGGTAATAAGTTGTGACTTAATTGAAATCCCAATATCCATATATTTTTGAATTTTGCGCTCACTATTCGGGTTAGCCGGGAAAAGACCTTTGTGTCATATAACCCATTCCGAATAGTGATACGTCGTATATGGATGACATTTGAAGACCGGTGTTGAAGACCGGATATTTTCGAAAAATGAAAGGACAACCTATCGAATGTCTCTGCACCGAGTTGCTCCAGTATAGAGATTTATATCACTCTTTTGTGATGGGAAGTCCGGACGTGATTTGAAAATTATCCGGATTTGCAAGGGCTTCGTGAGAAGTGCCTTCGGTTCTGTTCGATCCCGGAACAGACTTGTATGGTTACTTGTCTGACATTACACTTTGAGATATAAAGCTGATTTCTTTCAAATACATTTCTGTTGGTGGCGGAGAATTTATTCTCTTAGCTTAACACCCTTCTCTGAGACGTACGAGCTCTGAGGTTATGTAGTTGAAATTTATCAGCGATATATCCCAATTTGGTAATGTGACATGCTGAGTGTTGCTGTGTGATGATCAGTGTTTGATCATTTGTGATATGATCATTTGTTTGATCATTTATCTTTGTGATCATAGGTTGATCATCTGTTGACCCAAAGCGTGGCTTTTTGAAAAAGCGTAGCTTTGTGGACGAGACTTCGTCAGACCTCACTCCCCGGAAATGGTCGAAACAGGAATGTTGCGGCAAGGTTATGAGGGTCGCGCCCTTTAGGGTATGTCATTTTCTTCTGGAAAGGGGTGGTATTATGGTATGGAGTCCTGATACTTACTCATGTGGATACACTTATTTATTATGTGTGATGTTGGTTACCGAGGCCTCGGATAAAGGTCCCAAAGGATCGGGGAATGACATAGTCGTGAGTTACCTGTTACAGGGGTAACCCGGCCTTGTTTGGCAGAAAGCAGTTTGTCTCTCGGGACGTCCAGCCAGAGGCGATCCCATTCGGCAGGAGGAAAGGAAGTTCCTTAGCCTGACCATTTGTTGGAAAATCCAAAGAAACAATACGAACCTTTACGATTGCAATTGTATTACCTGCTATGGAATGTGGCGGTAACCTGCTATTGAAAATAGTAGCTATAGTAGGCATAACGTGAAATGCCTATGCTGGCTAAGATTAATATTATACTTTCGAAATGTTTTCTTCACTATGCACTAGTAATAATATTCAATGATTGTTTTTGCGTAGTAAGCATCTTTGACTATCATAAGGAGAAATCTCCTCCGATTTTGCGTTTGCATTGTGTGTGTGTGTGGGAGGCCTTATGATAGTTTCATTTTCCAAAAGCATTGCGTTTTTCAATGTTTAAAGTTATGTTGTGTTTGTTTTAAAGATAAACTGTTTTGTTGCTCACACCAGTCCCATGACTGATCCGGAGTTTATTGTTCCCTTCCTAAACTCTGGGTGCCCACTATTTTCCACACGGGCAGTCTAGAGTTGGGTTTCTCAGATATTCAGGTTGAGTAGATTATCTGGAGCTAGTTCAGTCTTTGGATATGGACTGCACTTGCTTATCTTTGTGCCTCGTTATTGGGGGTTCGAGCTATTTCTGGATCGGTGCTTTGAAGATGGAGATTATCCGCTGCTGATGTAATCGTTTTCTTTTCCGCTGCTATTTGTTGTATCATCTCTCTGATGTATATTGATATTCATTGTATTACTCTGTTGTATCAGATATTGTATATTAATATATTATTCTTTTATTCCGCTGTGTTATTTACTTAACTGTTGTTATAAGCTCCGACGAATCGGATTTGAACGGTCGAATCTGTGGCATTCTAGTACAATGTGAAGTACGGATGTCGATTTTCGAACGGGCAAAATTCGTCTTGTTACAACGACATTCTTTGAAAACATTTGCAAATAAACTTATTAATCTTATTCGAAATGGTTACCCATATAGCATTTCGAGGCTATTCATTACGCCAATACAAACAAAACCGCAGGTTCTTATTGGAGAATGGATTTCCATACAAATGACCAGGTGAAGAATCTACCTTCCGAATGGGTACACCTCTAGATGGATGCCCCGAGGAACAACACAAAGGAACCTCTACCAACACAAGACCGACCTACCTCTGTAACTAGATAGTACCGAATATGTCATCCCCCGGTCGTTACCGACCTTTAACCGAGCGCTCGTTTCCATACACCACATTAATTTACATCCTGAACGTCATAGCTGAAAGAAATATATCTAGAAGGGGATGATCATATCCTACTTGGGAATGACCCACTTAGACTTGTCGCATCTAATCCTGTTTCGGTCATTTCCGGGTTGATGAGGCTTAAGGCAACGATTACCTTTTCACATAGCACATATCACATCTCTGAATGCCACATTTGCCATTTCCGTTGACTACTAATTGCCTTCCACAAAAATACAACCCTTGAGCTCGTACGTCTCAAGGAGGGTGTTAAGCTAAGAGAAGTTGTCTTCTCCGCCACCACTGATGTACGTTTGTAAAATCCAATGTACAGAAATGCAATGTCAGACAAACGTCCATACAAGTTGTCCAGGAACATGACAAACCGAAGGCACTCTCCTACTACCACTAGTAGCGAGTAGTCCTTGCAATCCGAAAAATCTCCACAATAAGGAGACCACTGCTATATATAACTCGAGAGCTACCCAGAGCAAGTCAACAAGCAGTCCTCACGCTATAAAGTTCCACGGTCTTCAATAATCATCATCTTCAACATGTCTTCACGTTCGAATGTATACATTGGTTCGAAGTGGTTTTCGGATAGGAATCACCCAAATCTGACCCCGATTCCTTCGAAATCCAATTATCGATAAAAATTGAATATGAGTATACATGATTTATTAAGTCTCTTTTCACTTTAATTCTTTTCAAATGATTTTGAAATCTCTTTCTTTTGACTTAGGATAATTTCTAAGAAATTCATTCTTTTGCTTTGGAAAATATCTCAAATTTCCTTACTTAACTTTCAATCAAATTTTTTAACTTTTAGGCGGGTCAAAAACAATGTTATTTAAGACATCGTTTACGATAAACCCTAAAATAAATCTTAGCAAACATTTTTGAGTAAATAGGATCATAGAAATCATTCAATTTGGAGATTGCTTAAATTTTGGATAATACTAATCTTCTTTTATTTTGGAAAACTTAATACAATCTTTTTATCTTAGAGCATCCGGGCTTTCCTTTCGATCTGTTCCACCCCTCACCTAAGAAAAGAAAACATATGCCAGGTAAGTTTAGGGCACTGGTTGCTCCATCCCTAACCTTAGTTAAACACCTTGTCTTATCTTCCCAGATCTCACAGACGGGATAAATGTACTAGTCGTTTCCGCATACTCAGATATCAATTTTATTTTGGAATTCCTTATAAATACTCCAAATTATCTTTCAAATACTTAACTTCCCTTTTAAAAAACATTCCCAATTGATTCTAGGAAAAATCGTTATATTTAAACTCATATTCCAAAAGTTATACAATTCATAGCATAAGAGTGCCGCAGAAAGTGCTATATAAGCTTATTTGTTTAAATCAACTTTTAAACATTCGATAATTCATATTTTCCAATCCAAATCTCTTTTAAATTATTTAAATAGATTTATCAAATTTATTCCACATTTTTCCATAATTAAAAACGTTCATTTAAATAGATTTCGTGCTATGGTCCATTAACTACACTAGCACGATTTTTCTAGAAATTTGATTTGGACTTAATTCAAAATCTACTCAACAAAATTTTGATTTTCTTTCTTCGTTTAGAAGATATGGATATAATAGTTCGGAATTTTCTTGTTTCGAAGAATTCCGAGTTATATTCCACTTTACACATTCATTTGAACTTTTCGGCGCGAAATCGCGAACTACCGTTGCGCGACGCACCTAGTTTAACTTATTTTTCAATATTTGAAATAATATATTCAAATTGGATTTTAACACTTATAAAATCATTACTAATCATTTTAAATCAATATTTTCACTTTTTAAAGTATTTAAAATGTATTTTCACTATTACCATATTATAATATTATTATATTCATTATTTTAATATTAAATTTTAAATTCAAATTTCAATTCAATTTCATTTCTAACTTTAAATTAAACACATTTAAAACTTAGATTTCAAATCTAATTTCAATTTAAACTTCAATTCAACCTTAATCTCAACTTCAAATTTTCAAAATCGATTTCAATTTCACTATTCATCTCAACTTTAATTTCTATTTAACTATCCTTTTCAAATCCGTTTCACTTCAAATTTCAAATTCTCTTTTATTTTAACTTTAATTTCACTTCTAAATGAAAAGAGAATTATTTTTCCAAAATATCTCATATCACTAAAATATGGTCTTATAAACAAAGTGATTATTTAAATCAAAATGAACATATCCAATATTCATATTTATCACTAACATAACATCCATTCAACCAATCACATAACATATGATTTCAAATTCAACATTCACTATAAATATCATAACGGGACATATTATCATAATTAAATTAATTAACTAACTGTCAAATCATCCATATTAACAATCAAATAAACATTCATATGTCATAAGCGTGTAAATGTGATTGTTTTATCATAACTAAAATATACATCCAAAAGCGATGAGAATTTCTCACCTGCATATCCACTCCGTCAATCTTTTTTTCTGAATTAGCGTGCTTTTGTTTTCTCGAACGTCTCGTGGTTGTCGTTTCCTCTCTTATTCTTTTCCCTTTCTTTTCCTTTTTCTCTCTTTTTTCTTCTTTTGTTTGTTTTTTTAGTGTGGCTGTGGGCTAAGGGGAGGGTTTGGAGTGTACGGCCTTTGTGTGGCGTGTGTGTGCTTTGGATAGGTGGTTAAGAGCGGGGTGCGTGTGGTATTTAAGGTGGGTAGGGCTCGAGTATGGTGAGTATTTGGCTCGGGTTAGTTGGAAGGAAGGTGGGTGTGTGGGTATTGGACTCGGCCGTGGGTTGTAGGGGGTGTGTAGGCTTGGGTAGAGGGGTTTTGGTGGAGGGTATGGCCAAGTAGAGGTGGGTGGAGATGTTTGGCCGTGAGTAGAGGAGGTGTGGGTGGTGTGGCTAGGTTTTGGTGATGTGGAGGTGATGGCTTGAAGGTAGAAGGAGAATGAAGGAAGAGAAGGAGTTTAGGAATTTGTAAAATGAAGTGTAGTGAAAAAAGAAGTGGTTTAAGCTTGTATTTATAAGTGAAGATTTTAGTGGCAAATGACATTAACATCTTTGTTTACTTTTGGACTTGATTAGCCTTTGATTTGAGTTGCATTTAATGTGTGGAATGATGTTTATGAAAGAGTGTGTTAAGAGGTGTCACCATTTTGTGGTTTGTAAATATTTAAACATATAATTTAGCTCATTTCCTATGCATACACATAACATCTCATTAATGAGATGAGATATAAGTAATGATGTTGTTTAAAAAGATTTTAAAGTAAAATAAAATTAGTCAAATCACACCTTTTTACTTTTATATATATTTATTCAAACTTTACTAGTATAAACCTTTTGTCTTTTAGTGCTAAATGTAAAGTGATTTAAAAGTTTGTAAAGTTGTATTAATGTGTTAGAAAATGTATCAAGTTGCAACAACTTGTCGACAACTTGTTTCGGTTGAAAACATTGTTTTGTCGACAAATTTTACAGTCAAAATTTGACGTTTTTGTTAAGCTATATATTGATGTAAACCAAATTTTAAAATGAATCTTTTCCTTCTTTAAATAAATTAAAACATGTCTTTTCCTATTTTAAAATCGTATTTGAATAATATCAAAATCTTTAATTTTATAATGTATGTATAATTGACAAAATACGATAAATTTTGGTTATTTTTGTAAAACGATTCTTAACATACTTTTAAATCTTTTAACATACTTTTATTATCTTTATTAGATGTTTTAAATAAGATTTAACTAATCAAATAAATATTTAAACTTATTTATTTAAGCCTTTATTTATTATTAACAAAACTTAACTTTTGTTGATTTGTTCTAAAATCCAAATTTATTCCTTTTTAATTTATTAATTATAAGAATAGATAATTATTTATTATATATAACATATTTATTTAAGATTTAAATTCCTTTTAAATTTAAAATGAACGAAATCTCTCATTTTCGAAGTAGTGAAATTACGGGTCGTTACAAAAATGTTATAAGAAACTAGGCTTACTGTCTAATTTGAACAGCTCTAGTCGACTGTTCCATGATGTTCAGTCGACTGGTCGCTATTCCATTTCCAAAGTACTAATTTTAAGTCTCATGGACATGTTACATACTACACACAGTAGGGTCAGGTTCAAATTCATCAATGTTGTTGTCAATACAATCCAAATAGACAAACAAAATAAACATGATATGTTTCAAGAATTGTATACTACTGTTTATTATCAATCTACAGTGACTTTCTATTATCTTTCAGGTTTAACATATATGTTTCGTAATGAAACAAGTTATAAAGCAAGCAAGTATATCTGAATCAACGCAATAAACAATCATTACAGGGCCTTACAAAGCAAACAAGCTACTGTACTATCACTTGCAAAGCATGTATGCTACTGTATTTTTTTTCTTATATTTTTCATTCTAAAGCAAAACATGCTTATGTATATTGAGATAGTTTTCATGCGAATAACACACAATATGCGAATGAAATTAGATAGAGATTATGAGTTCAACAACTCACCTCAACCATGCTTGAACTTCCCCAAAATCACCTAGACCAACTCGAGGAGCTCCCAATTCCAAGCCTGTCACGGTGAACATCTCTATTTCCTCCGCCATAATCATATACACTGATGCGCACCCCTTGAGATTTCAGACCATGCCTTCGGCCATTAACGTGCGCACAAGCACCTAGGTCGTTGGCCCCCATCGCGTTATTCCTCCGCTTGTACACTACGCCCCAGCCTTGCGTAGCCGCCTCCACTTTCCGCTCTCGTCGTCGCTGCTGATTGCGGCAAGCGGCAGCTCTTCCTTGCGTTTTTTTCTTTTCTATTTTGATTTCCCATTTACGTTTTTTTTGGGGAAATAGAAAGGGTAGGGCTGAGAAGGGGATGGCGGTGGATTAAAGAAAGACAATGGATAAAGTTATTTGGATAATGGGCTTGATAAAGTTTAATTCAAAGGCCCATAAAATAAATAAAATTCAATTTTATTTTAACCTTATAAAGTTAACATCTCGATTTAATTTCAAAATTATTTGCATTATATTTTACGAAATATATGTATTTCGATAACACCACAATTTCATTCAATCCAATTTCACTCCACTTTAATTAATTATTAACAGTATTGATATATAAAATAAATTTATTCATCTTTGTTGATTAAATGATTTTATTATCAGCCAAGACTTATTTTCATCTATTTCAATTATATATAATTATTTACACTTTGAAATATTTTTATATTTAACAATAACACTTTATTTGGGTCTTAATATATTATCCAAAAGGAAATCTATTATCTAGTCCAATGCTATTATAACAAAATCCATTATTAAATAGACTTTACTTGAATAATAATTAGATTTAAAAATAATAATTATCAAAGATTAAATTCAAACGCTTCTATTTTAATTAAATTAGTTTAATATTACAACATCAATACAGGGTTGTTACAACTTTGCATGCCGAACCTTTTTATGCACTTATCTTCCTAACACTTTTGTGATAATCCAAATATCACCACATGAATAATAAGGGTATATATGAATCCCTAATATAAAAGAATAATGCATAAGTTGGTCTCTTTAGTTATTTCATCAATGTCTCTATTGAGAAACATGACTTTAATATCCTTTCGATATTACTCAAAATTATAACCTGTAACAAGTTCCAAAATAATTCCAAAGATTCTTTTAATAAAACCAAAGAGAAAGTTTCTTTTAAAAAAAAAGAAAACTTCTTTTTCCTTTTGAGTATAGTCTTCTCTATAACTAGCCTTATACCTTTCTGCATTACCCACTTAGTCGCTTTTGGTTTTGCATAGTTATTCATAACTATTGGTCTTGTTACCTTATGGTAGGGGGAAAGATCTCAAACTTTATTGTCCTTTATAGATGTACACTATACATTCAAACCTTAAATCCGCATTTCAAACTAATATCTTGTATAGATTGATGTAAGCCAATAGAAACATCTCCACCAATCCATTATTTATATTTATGGAGTAATACTACATTATCATTTGGAATACTATTTCTTCTTTTCCAAGTGGATTTCCATAGTGGCCTTGTATCTTGAGGTTGTTGAGTTTATTTTCTTAAAACACTAATATTAAATTAAAGAAAATTTTATTTAACATTATCTTATTATGGTTCCTGAATCCTATATATTATCCGAAAAAAGTAACTGTAATTAAATCAAAGATAATGATTGTTTTTAAAGGTAATTATCCATATGAAAATTTTGTTTAACATTGTCTTATTATGGTTCCTTATTTACTTAATGTCAATAAAAGGAAATAAATGCTATACATATCTGAAAAAGTAATTGTAGTTGAATCAAAGATAACGATTATCTCTAAAGACAATTATCCATACTTTATTTCTCCCACCCAACTCAACATCCTAAAAAATGTTGCATTTCCCATCTTAATTTTTTTTCTTTAGTATGATTTTATAAAACTTGTACCTTTTAAGTTGCTTAGAATATCAATAAATTATTTGTTATTTTTAGTGCTTCGATCTACAATTTTTTAGTAAGATGGAATAAATAATTACATTAATCACCATATCCAAATTCAAGGCTTTATAAGAGGTATTTATCATGAATTTCAAGAAATTCAAATGCAACAATATATGAATATATTGATAGATTAATCTTATTATTTTTGAAAGAACAATAACAATCAAATTTGTTCATATTAAAATTAGAAACCAAAATCTATCTAAGTGACAGTATAACAAAAACATCAAACAAATCCAAAGCAACATACATATCTTTTTTGTTACGACATGTGTGATACCTAGTAAAATTCCTTTTATATGTCCATAGATTTCATAAATGAAACAACTATAAATATATTTTTATTGTATAATTATTTTATATTATTTATTTATGACAGTTTGACTAATTAATTCATAATAAGTATACATTATTATAATAAATTTAGATTTCTAGTGTATTTCGATCTGGAATGTTAAAATAAAAAATTACTATATATATATATATTTATATACGCATAATTTATTATAAAACAAATCCAACTTTAATTATTATATATACACACACATATTTATATATATGTACACATAATTATTTTACTTTAATTCGTATTTGTGTGTGTATATATAATATTTCTTTAAACTTATAATTTTATACGCAAATATATATATATATATTTTATATTTAAAATATATTATGTATGTACATATATATTTATAATAATATTCATAATACACACACATACACATACATATGTATTACTTGAATATTTATATATAATAACTATAAGTATATGCATATATTTGAACACTATACAATACAAATAGGATGAGCTAATGTGTATGTTGAAATGTGAATCCCAACATCTATATACAAACATGTTATACCTTGCACGGAATATCATGTTACACATACACATACATATACATATGTATATGATACATATGTAGGATTATATATATAAAGTGAAAATAAACCAAATAAATTTTAAATAACAATTTATAAATTTAAATAAAATATATGATTTCATTTAAATTAAATTTAAAAATGTTCTAAATAAATTAGATTTTATATGCCCATAAAGGTCCAATAAGGTAATTTTTTTTGAAATCTACTGATATCTTCCGCTAGGGCGAGCTCGGTTTCAAATTAATGATTATAAACTACCAATTGTCTAATATTGAACCAAGTAGGATAAGGAATATGAATAGAGTTCAATTCAAAAATTAAAAAGGTCCGCCTAAAATTTACATGAAGGTTCTGTTTGGTTGAAGCACCTTAAAAAGGCTTTTGAATAATAACTTCTAAGTAGTTTTAATTAGTACTTTATAAGTAGAAATATTTTACCGTGATAAGTTGAAATGTTTGACTATGAGTTAACTTTCATAAAAACATTTGGTTAAATGGCTTAATCTTAAGTCATTATAAACCAACAGTAAGGTACTGTTTATTTTCGACCAGCAAATATTTAATTGACTACTTATTGCTCAGTAAGATATTTAAAATGTTTATTTCTTTCAAATATTCATAACTAGAATACTTATTAAGTAAAATGTGTTAAGCACTTTTATATTGCTTATTTAAGTGTTGAATGCTTAATGATGATTTCTTTCATTTATATGCTATTTGTAAAATTATTTTTGCCGGGAATACTAACATTTCAAACTTTAGAAAATAATAAATTTCAAAATATAAACAATGAAAATCCAATATTTTGAAAATTCAAATTTGCAAATTGATTTATTTTAAACTTATTTTTGAGGCTTTAATTTAGGTTCTTTAACATAATTTTTTTTAAACTTTCTACAAGTAAACGAATTCTAATAATTATTTTTTTCATAACTAATTTTCTAAAGACAATTTATTAAACTAAATTTGAGAAAGATAAAATTTTGAAAGCAATAATTTTGAAATATAACATTTTAATTAAAAAAAAATTTAAAATTGAAAACTTTTAGTTTTATATCCTATATCCATGTTTTTCCAAAATTTCAAATACTTCATAAATTCAAATTTTCAAATTTCAATTTTTCTAATAGTATCCCTTTATAATAATTCCAGTACCTAATTTTAATCATTATTAAGTGAAAACCAACTAGTGGAGGTTAATATTGTAAAAATAACTATAAACTTTAATTATAATACGAAGTTTAAAATATTTAAAGAAACAACCATTCGTTATTCAACGAGTATTCGACGATAATTCAACAATCAGTATTGAGCATTTAGTTTTTGTGTTTGAAATAAAAATCCTTTATTGTTGTTTATAATAAGTGATCTTTCATTTGATCACTTATTCATCAATAAGAATTTTGAAACTATTTGCTTTGAATGACTATTCATGCCTAAAACGCTTATTTGGTGAAAAAGTATTATGCATTTTCATATTGCCTTTTTTGATTTTGAACGTTTAATGATAATTTCTTCCATAAGAACCTTAGTTATGTATGTCATATTATTATAAATAAAATGACTAAAACAAAAAAAAATATTATTAAAATTTTAAAAATTCATTAACTTGATTTTAAACTTTTTAAGTTGTACTTTCGGTTAGTTTACTAAATTCAGATTCTTGTTAAAAAAGAAGAAAAGAAAAAAAGAAACCAAATCAAACAATGTTTAATGTTTAAAAAAAATATGAAACGACAAATTTCTAAATTGAATTTTGATAATGTTTTTTTAAAATTAAAATTTTAGTTAAATTTTTGGAAACTTAATTTAAAGATATTTATTTTCTGGAAATTGGAACTTTGAAATATAACAATTGGGATTCATATCGTACAAAATTAAGAAACTCAAATAAACCAGTTTGTACCAAAAATGGGCACAACACTCTTCGAAAGTTTTTGAAGAGATAAAAGTGAAGAAAGAAAATTAAAACTTGAGGATTATCTAACAAAAACTCCAAATAACAGAAAGTAAATTGTAAAGACAAGCGATTTAGAGTGGTTCGGCGTTTTGCCTACGTCCACTATGAAGTTTAATGATTTTATTGCTCGATATTTGAAGATTACAGTTTCTTATAACGTCGTACAACTGAATTCATATGCTAAGTCTCAATCTAAAGCAACGGTGGTGATCTGGAGTAAATCTAGCAGAATTTGGGCGCTCTTTAGTACTTAAAATTGTCCGCCCCCTTTTCTGAATGACCAGGGGCTCTATTTATAGGTGTGGGAGGCTGATATTTCGCCTAAAATTCAGGGAGACCGCTTCTGGCACGTGAGGGGGTCCACATGGCCGAAATCTGGAGATCTGGGCCCACTTTGGGATCGATTCGACCCTTGGTTCGAATCAATCAAGAAAGAGTCCAATCGAGCTGAAATTTGGTGTGGACATTCTTCATCATGTGTTTAAGCTTCTATGAAAATTTCATAGCATTTGGACTCGTAGAACTCGAGTTATGATCGATTCAAGATCACACTTCTGGTTGTTATGCTTCGTTCGAATCGATAGGGTCGAATCGATGATCTGTGCGTGTGAACGGTGATGTGTCGCGTGCTTCTCGCATCGATCCGCTTTTCACTCCGGGTTGACTGGATCGAATCCATGGTTTTAGCTGCCTTGACTTAGTGGATTTGGGGTAGTGGATTCGAAGATATGCTCCTTCGAATCGATCGAATCGTACGTTCCCTTCATATCGATCAAGGCATCCCATAGTTGATCGATACGAAGACTTTACTGCTGAATGGATTCGAAGATGGGAATGCTCCAATGGATCCGAGGTAATGGATTCGTGACAATTACAGGATGGAATCGAAGCTCCTTCCACTTCATGGATTCGAAGGGTGTTCCCTTGATGGACTCGAGCAAGAAAGGCTTCGATGGATTCGAACCAAGGTATATGAGGATGAATTCGAACTATGGCTCTTTTGATGGAGTCGAAGCAAGGTTACTTTTAATGGGTTCGAACTAATGCAGGGATGATGGATTCGAACCTAACGTTGGGTCTGATGGACTCGAACCAAGGCTATTCCTTCCACTTTCCATTGGTGGTAACTCGAGCATACGAACTCGGATTGTCTCGAAATTTGGAATGTTGGTTTCTACGACTTTGCTTGACGGGTCTTATCAATTGTAACCCGATCCGGACTCAGGTAAAATTCACCGATATCTGGAGACATCCAGTGGTTATTCGATGTCGATGATGCGTAATCCATCTTCTTTAGTCAGTTTCTTGATATCTCGGCCTTGCCAAAAGGCGGGATAACATTTGCCCCTCAAAGTACGTCTTGTGTAAACATGACGTGCTTTGAAAAGCTGCAGATTCATGTTGCACAGCTATTGCATGTTTCGTTGAAAGCTGTATTTCATATTGCATTTCATATCGACCCTCTCCTGAATCGATGCGAAATTTGAGTTTTAACAATGTCCGTTAGTTGTTTTAGGAAGTTCCTTCGTATTAATCCTCTCCTGAATTAATATAGAAGGTCGAAGGACCAGCATCGTATTGTTGAATTTAGAATCCAGTGGATACGAAACACTTGTTCGTATTGATATGTTGTGGATAGAGTCGGACGTAATCCTCGAATTGATGGAACTCTTTGGTAATGGATTCAAAGGACCTTGTTCGACTCGATGAGATGGGGGACCAGGATTCATGTTGATGATAATCGATGGATATGAGGTGACTGTTCGTATCGATAGGATTCGAACCATTGTGAGTCGATGGTCATGAGTTTGATACTTCGAACCGATGAGACTTGGCGACTTCGTTTTTGGTCTTCGCTCAATCACTTCGTATCGATGAAGCCTCGTGGCAACGCCGCTTTGATGGATTCGAAGTGTGATGGATTCGAACGTGAACGTTCGAATCTCTTGTAATTGACTGGTAGCGATCGGTCAGGTTAACCGGGAGGCGAAGCGTCTCGTTTTCCATTTAGGATCCATATAAATACGCGAGGCTTGGCTCACTTTTTCTTTTTACCGTTTACTGTTACTCTGCTTCTTCTTCGTATCGATCCTTCAGACCTTGAGAGATAAGCTTCCACGAATCGATCAAATCCTTTACACTTTCACTCGTAACCACACTTAACCAGGTAATTACTGGATCGAGTCAAGTTTGAGAACGATGGAACGGGGAATTGTTGTGAGATCGGAGTCCAATGGGTCGAATCGATGGGTGAAGCGCGATGAATCGTTGCGACCTTCCTTGGAGAAGGAGAGATCCTGAAGGATTTTCGTCTCCTCTTCGCCTCGTATCGACCCTCTTTGGAGTAGTTCGAATCGATCTTGGGTATGGGGCCTTCGAACCGAAGTTTGCGAATCGAAGTGGCTCATATCGAATCGATTCGATGTGATGATTCCATGATCGATTCAAAGACATTGAGTTCGATCGATACGAAGTTTGCTCTATCGATCGATTCGAAGTGATCCTTCACCTGATGCTACGGGTATTGCTCCAAGGACTTATGTTGATACGAAGTTCATCGAGTCGACGTTATATCGATTCGAGGTGCATCGATCCGAGGTGATTGATTCGAACGTCTTCAGTTCAGGGAATGTAGCTCTTCTGATGGATACGAACTATGACCAAATTCCAGTCGAAATAGGACGAACTTAATGAACTTTATCACTTTTTACTCCGACGAGCTTCGGCCTTGCCTAGTTGAACCTGACTGTAGGACTATACTTGACTTCCTTTTGAAGCTCGTCGATGGAACCATGACTTAACCAAAAACATAACAGATTTATACTTGAATCGGTCAATAGCATTTGGATGGCGTGGATATGACGGTCAGCGATGACAGTCATTTCCAGTCTTGATTTCCAGAGTTTCGTTGTTCGTACATCTTGTTTCAGTCTGTAAAATTTGCTTTAGTAACGTATAGCACTTGCACTGCACGACACGTTCATACACTTTCCACTGCAGGATGCATGGGTTTATTGTTTGTTTAACACTGATATTCTGATAAGTAGTCAGTTATGGAGTCTTCGAGTTCCCAACAACAAGAGGGACAAAGCTATCCTCCTCCGGTGCTTGAGATTCCCGATATTCCTGCCGATGTAATCGACCCGGCTCCAGACGAATTGCCGGAGGCTATATTTATTAAGAACCCCGTTGATTCTGTCCAGTCTAATATCTCTGAATCCTTATTGGGCCGGATATGCTTAAAACATAAAATATCTCTGGATGATGTATTATTACCCAGTGCTGACGACAGACCGCATAATCCACCCGAAGGATATACAGTTTTCTACCGCCATGCTTGCGCGGCTGGAACTCTTCCTCCGTTTAACCAATACATCAGGGAAACGTTGTCATATTTAGGAATTGCTCCTTTACATCTTCATCCTAACGGACACGCGTTGCTGAATAGTGCCTTCATCATATTTATGGACTGCCTTTTTCGTCCGCCAATGCCCACGGAAATAAGATATTTATTAAACTTCAAGAGCAGAGGCGATAGTCCATCTTTCACCTTTCTGGAGGTAGTCAGAAACTGCCAAGTTATTATCGGGGCTTGGACGAGACTTAGTTATTTTAAGAACGAATGGTTCTATGTCCGGTGTCCTCCGGGTTTCGCCAGGCGATGGTTGTCTAGACGTAAGTGCCGTAGGCCGTTGTCGTTTTCCTTTAACTAATAACTTTTTGTATCGGTACTGACATCTTGTTTCTCTTACAGCCATTATCTTCAGACCCGATGGCGGGTATTATAAGGGTATAGCTCGGAGTCTCCAGGAAGTTCCGAGCGAGCTAAGACACATCGACTTGGTGCTGAATGATTACAATCTAAGAGCTCTTGGTCTGATTGAAATTAATCAAAGCATAGTCATTGAAGGGATGGCAAAGCCCGCCTCCAAGAAGAAAAACAAGAAGAAGAAGAAAAAGAGAATGGTGAAGAAACTGCTCGGACTCACAATAACTGAAGTGAGCGATGAAGAAAGGACCCATACGGACGTGGAGCCGATGGCCGACCTCTCGGGCAATTTCGAAGAGTTGGGAGAAAGACGGAAAAGCAAGGCCATCGTTTCCAAAAAACTCAAGTCTAAGGGGTGGAAGTTTGTAGATGTGTCTCCTCCCACTTCTGGAGTCATGATTCCTGAGGCCGTCGCTTCTCATTCGAGAGATACTTTTAAAGGGCTTAACGATATTCCTATCCCGGATTATATATCGATTTCTCATAATCCTGGGTTGGAGGAATTTCAAGATGTCTTAAATATGAACGAGCCCTATCCTTTAACTGCGGTCAACACTTCCAGTCGGTTTGGGGGTTTACACATTTACACACACTTCCACTTCACTTCACGACTTTTGCATAATAAACATCGCTTTATCGGATTATAATCTGTAATTTTCTCTTATCGCAGGTGAGATGTCAGGCAGAGGATCTACTCTGGATAGGCTCCGCAACATACGCCGTTCATCCTCTTACTATGAGTCCCGTTGGAGGGAACCAGACAGGGACCATGGGCATGGTTATACTAGCCAGGAGCGCTACGACAGGGATAGAGATTATTGGCGTGGCCGTTCTCGCCATGATCGTACTGACAGAGATCGGGGGTACCAGCACCGATCCCGATCTCGTTCTCCTCCGCCTCCTAGGGCCCCTGTAGATCTTCCTGGGCCTTCACAGTAGCAGCAGCCTTCTTAATCTTCTCGGCCCGATACTCAGCAGCCAAGAGTGGAACCAACAACAGCCGCTATAATAGAACAGGCTCCGGCTGAATTGACAAGTGAAGGAGCCATCAAACTTGCGCAAATGAAAAAAGACTTCCTGGAAATTTGCATGGACGGCTATGTCTTCCCTCCCCATCTTAAAAGGATTCCTCCGGACGCTGAGAACGTTGCCCATGACTACATCCGTGACTTTTACGCTCAATATAAAGAGTGGTATAAAGCGGCCGTAAAAGCTTCAAAGGTAGCCTTTGACCGGGAGAAGATTATTATTGAACGTGATGCTGACATTGTTAAAAAGAATCGCATCATTCAAGTTCTTCAATCTGAAATGGAGACATCTTGGAATACAGAACTCCAAGCGCTTCAGAAGCATGAGGATGCCGTGGCCAAAATGGCAAGGATGCAACAGGAACATTGTGCCACGGTAGAAGAGATGGGTCACCGCTACACCAAAGTCGCAGCTGAGCGAGACTCAGCCGTTAAGGAGTTGAACGAGCTCAAGGCTAAGTTTGCTGAAGTGTTGAAGGAGAAGGACGATGAAAACACCACTGCTCAAGAGGCGTGCGACCAAGCTGTATCTCTCAAGGCCGAACTTGCTGCGGCGGCGGCCAAGACTAAGTCTGCGGAAGCAGAAATCCAAGAAAAGATTTTGGTGGAGCGGTCCAGGATGGACGCTGAGTTTGATGATCTCCTGGTCACGTACAACGCTAATGTGCTGGAGCACAGAAATTTAGCATGACTGGGAGATGACTCCATGATTCTGTACAACGCCTGGACCAGGCTGGTGGAAGAGAAGAGAGCAGCGCATCCAGATGAAACACTTGATGACTTTGAGCTTGAGATGCGCTTGCTTACTGAAGATGAAAGGAAAACTCTCCATGAGGCAGTGATTTCTATGGCAAAAGAGAGGCTTGGTGTTCAACCTTTAGAGACAAGCGAGGGCTCGGGGATTGCGCATCACGAAGCAAGTGTTGAAGTTGTAATTCCAACACTGCATGAAACCACTGGTGCGGTTGATCCCCAGTCCGTTCCTGCATATAATCCTGACCAGCCGCAGTTATCTTCTGCCGATGCTCCTGCCTATGCTCCGGACCAGGCTAAGGAAGGTATTTGAACACTCCCTGTGTTTTAGCGCGATGACCATGAAGCAACGCATTTGGTTAACAATCTTTGCTTTTCCGTATTTCAGTGACTGAAGCCGTCGCCCCTACGACTCCTACACCGTCAGTTTCTTATCAAGCGCAAGGGGCTATCGTCACCGAAGCCATTACGACATCTACCTTGGTTTGTGAAGAGGGAGAGGCGAACATGTTTTCTTTTAGTGCTCAAATGATTGAGGAGCTTCTTAATGAACCCAATGATCCCTTTGTCGACCCATCCGATGCCATGAGTGGGGTTGCTCCAGCTGTTAGTTCGTCTATGCCAGCCACTGGCACATCCGGCGCGGCCCAAGCGTCCCGTGAGGATGAAGTTTATGCTGAGATTAATGCTGAGATGACAGCAGGGACCGTTGATATGAATCCGCCTGGGCCTGCCCCTTTAATGATGATATCACCAGGCGGTACCGTAGTTATCGAAGCCGATCCTACCGCACTTCCCGTTACTGTTCCTATGCCTTCAGCTCATCCCTCCAGGAGAATCTCCGTTGCTTCAAGCTCTGAGGAAGATGTCGATATTATGTCGCTATCAGAGGACAGACCGGAGAAGAGTAAGAGAGTGAGAGGGAAGTCGGGTGGCGGATCCAGTGGGGCTACCCCGAAGAAGAAGATAAGGAAAAAGAAAGATTAAACTCTTTTTTTGGCTCGCTTGTGAGTCCAGGGGTAGCTTTTTGTTGATTTTTCTATAGCCGTGTATAGATGTGGATTCGGCTCTCACTAGTAGGAATTTTTTGAACCATTTTGTAATCAGATTCTTTTTGTTGATAATGGAAATGAAAGTATATTCCCTTCTCTCTTCAACTCGATATGTGTTTCGGTTCTGCCCCCAGTATTGGGGATAAGTATGGAGTTGGCGTATGTTTGTACTTCGTCTCACACCCTGGGAGTGCGAAGTTAAATAATGTTTTTACTCCGTCTCGCGCTTTGGGAGTACGGAGTTAAATAATGTTTATACTCCGTCTCGCACTCTGGGAGTACGGAGTTAAGTAATGTTTATACTCCGTCTCGCGCTTTGGGAGTACGGAGTTAGTTAATGTTTGTACCCAGCTCGCGCTCTCGGAGTACTCTGGGGTTTTGTTGATGTTTGTACCCAGCTCGCGCTCTCGGAGTACTCTGGGGTTTTGTTAATGTTTATACTCCACCTCGCGCTCTGGGAGTACGGAGTTAAGTAAATGTTTATACTCCGCCTCGCACTCTGGGAGTGCGGAGTTAAGTGAATGTTTATACTCCGCCTCGCACTCTAGGAGTACGGAGTTAAGTGAATGTTTATACTCCGCCTCGCGCTCTGGGAGTACGGAGTTAAGTGAATGTTTATACTCCGCCTCGCGCTCTGGGAGTACGGAGTTAAGTGAATGTTTATACTCCGCCTCGCGCTCTGGGAGTACGGAGTTAAGTAAATGTTTATACTCCGCCTCGCACTCTGGGAGTACGGAGTTTAGTGGAGGGTTGTCGTGTATCAACCCTTTTCTGGCCTGATGTGACGGCTTGCCCCCGAGCTCGGGTTTCATTTAGCGAGTGGTTGATCGCATCATAGCCACTCCCTACTTGAATAAATTCCACTGCGTGATGGAATTTAGCTCTTCGTGCGTCGTGATGTTGTACATTGTATTTAATGAATCACAGCTCTGGCTCGATGAGATGGCATTTTATTGCTGAAATAAGAAAATACGGCAAAGTCAGTTGCCTTATTACAAATTCTAATTTCGAAATGCAAAAGTAAATTGCTAAATAATAAAATAAATAAAGCCTGTCATATGTAGTAGCGACGGAGACTCTCGCTGTTCCAGGCCCTTGGCAAAACAAGACCATCCACGGTCGATAGTTTGAATGTGCCATCTCCGAGTCTTTGTGTAATCACGTACGGTCCTTCCCAATTTGGTTTCATGTGTGAAGGAACCGGATAGATTCTCTTGAGGACAAGATCGCCGAGTTCAAAGTTCGGGGTCGAACTTTGGCATTGTACAACCGGGCGACTCGACTTCGATATGCGGCCGCTCTCAAATCAGCCTCTTCCCGTTTCTCATCCAACAGATCCAAAGATTCAGCAAGTAATATAGCATTTGTTTTTGGATCATAATAAGTTACGCGGTGGGAAAACACTTCTGTCTCGACTGGAATAACGGCTTCCGAGCCATAAGATAAAGAAAATGGGGTGTGTCCGGTTGCGGTCTTGTGAGTTGTTCGATAAGCCCATAATGCCATAGGAAGTTCATCAACCCATTTGCCCCCAGCTTTTTCCAGTCGTTTCTTTAAGATGGATTTTATAACTTTGTTGACAGCTTCGACCTGACCGTTTGCCTGCGGATGTGCGACTGCCGAGAATTTTTTATGGATATGAAACCGTTGAAAGAAATTCTTGAATTCTGAACTTTCGAATTGGGCTCCATTATCGGTGATGATGGTATGCGGGAGTCCAAATCGACAGATGATATTGCGAACTACAAAGTTTATTACTTTCTTTGTCGTGATCGTTGCGAGAGCTTCGGCTTCGGCCCATTTTGTAAAGTAATCAACTGCGACGATGTCGTACTTCGCGCCACCTTTTGCCAGAGGTAGGGCTCCGATGATATCAATCCCCCACATAGCGAATGGCCAGGGACTGACCATTTGAGTTATCTCGGTAGGTGGGGCTCCTGGAATTCGAGCGTGTTTCTGGCATCTATCGCACTTCCTAGCATAGTTGGCTGCATCTCGATTCACTGTCGGCCAGTAATATCCATATCGGAGTATTTTCTTAGCAAGAGCTTGTCCACCGGTGTGATCGCCACATTCTCCTTCGTGCACGTCATGTAATACTCGTTTGATTTCGTCGTGAGTGATACACCGAAGGAGAGGAACAGAATAGCCTTTCCTATACATGATTCCATCCTGAATGACGAACCGTGAAGCTTTTCGTAGAATTTGCCATTTCTCATTTCTATGCTCAGGCAATATTCCATTCTCAATGTAATTTTGATACGGAGTCATCCATGATTCTCTGTTGGGAGTGGCCTCAAACACACCATTCGCTTCTATTCGATCGATGCTTGGGGAGGACAAAGTTTCGACGGGGACAAGTCCCATTTGCTGCGCTTCACCTGTGCTGGCTAACTTTGCCAATGAATCGGCTTTTTGATTGCGATCTCGAGGTATATAGTAAATGGCATAATAGTCAAACTGATCCAGTGTTTCTTGAACTCGAGCCAAGTAAGCAGCCAATCTTCGGTCTCTTGCTTGATACTCTCCCCGTACCTGACACACAACCAACTGTGAGTCACAATAAATTTCCACAGCGATAATTCTCAAATCTCTGGCCAGTTTTAATCCAGTCAATAGGGCTTCATATTCAGCTTCATTGTTGGTTGCGTGGAAATCAAACTTCAAAGCATAGCATATAGATCGGCCTTCAGGAGTTTCAAGCACAACACCAGCACCCGAACACCGATCGTTTGATGCACCGTCAGTATACAATTTCCAGATGTATTCGGGGGATTCATTGGTTTCGGGCAAGTCCTCCGGAACAGTAAATTCAGCTATGAAATCGGCTAGGACTTGTCCTTGGATGGCTCTCCGTGGGGCATAAGTGATGTCAAATTGACTTAGTTCAATGTTCCACTTGAGCAACCTACCAGACGTCTCAGGCCGCGTGAGGACCTGTCGTAACGGCTGATCGGTATACACAGTAAGTGGATGAGCTTGGAAATAAGGGCGAAGCTTTCTTGAGGCAATGACCAGGCAATAAGCCAGTTTCTCCAGTTTTGGGTAGTTTCTTTCCGCTCCTGTCAATCGTTTACTAACATAATAGACCGGTTTCTGCACTCGATCTTCTTCTTGGACCAGAGCAGCACTGATCGCATGCTCCGATACTGCCAGATAAAGGTATAATTGTTCATGATCAATTGGTTTTGATAGGATCGGTGGTGTGGAGAGATGTTGAACCAACGATCGGAATGCATCTTCACACTCCATGGTCCATTCAAAGTTTCGCTTTCCCTTCCGGATTAGATCGAAGAAAGGAATGCATTTATCAGTGGATTTTGAAATGAACCTACTTAGTGCTGATACCTTCCCGTTGAGACTCTGGACTTGCTTTACGGTTCTTGGAGTTTGCAAGTTCCTTATTGCCTAGATCTTTTCGGGATTCGCCTCTATCCCATGAGCGTTGACGATGAAACCGAGGAACTTTCCGGATGTAACGCCGAAGTGACACTTTAATGGGTTGAGCTTCATTCCGTATTTTCGTAGGATGCGAAACATTGAATCTAAATCTCTGACGTGATCCGTGGAAAATCGGGACTTTACTAACATGTCATCCACATAAAATTCCATGGTCTTCCCTATCTGGTCGGCGAACATCCGATTGACCAAGCGTTGGTATGTTGCTCCAGCATTCTTTAAACCAAAAGGCATAACTCTGTAGCAGTAGAGTCCCAAATCAGTCACGAAACTGGTATGTTCTTGATCGGGTAAATGCATAGGTATTGATTATAACCAGAATAAGCATCCATAAAAGATAACAATTCATGGCCGGCCGTTGAATCTACGAGCTGATCAATTCGAGGAAGTGGAAAGCTATCTTTTGGACAGGCTTTATTTAAGTCGGAGTAGTCGATGCAAGTTCTCCATTTCCCATTTGGTTTTCGAACAAACACCGGATTTGATACCCATTCTGAGTATAAAGCATCTCAGATGAAACCATTCGATTGTAACTTGTCAACTTCCTCTTTAAGGGCGGCAGATCTCTCTGGATCCATACCACGCCTTTTTTGTTTGACCGGAACATGCCGTGGATCAATATTTAGGGAGTAACTTGCGATGTTTGGTGAGATCCCGCACATATCAGAGTGTGTCCAGGCGAAAACATCGAGATTCGCTCGGAGAAATTCAACCAATTCCTGCTGTATCTGTTTTCCCAGTTGAGATCCAACTTTTAGTACTTTTGAATTGTCATCCTCACTGACTGGGACGTCCATAGTCAGTTCGGCTGGGGAAGCTTGATTCTCTTTAACTTCGTCTCTATCCTCGTTGTCTCTAGGGTCAAGATCTTTAAGGAATTGGTAGTGGTGCCCGGGCCGGGGCCCAGGCGCTAGTTGTCAATTATCAGCAAAACAGACGCAGAGAGATTCCTCTACGCCCTTTCCTTTCTCCTTCTTCTACGCCTCACGCAGTTCAGAAACATAACAGGCTCTTCCTGCTGCCTGATCTCCTTGAATGACTCCAATCCCATGATCAGTTGGAAATTTCAAAGTCAAACACCACGGGGCAATGGCTGCCCTGAATTCAGCAAGGGCCGGTCGGCCCAAGAATGCGTTATACGGTGAAGTGATGTCTAGAACAACAAATTGCAGCAGCCGGACTCTCCTCCGTTCTCCAATCCCCAGTTCCACTGGCAGTTCCACTATTCCAGTGGGTATTTTAGCACTCCCATTGAAGCCATGAACTCGAGATTGGCAGGGTTTCAAGTCCTTTGCTTCCATCTTCATTAAATCATAAGCTCGTTTGAATAAAATGTTTACAGAACTCCCACTGTCAACCAGGATCCTCTTCATCCAAGCAGGACCAACTTGGGCAGATATGACCAGTGGGTCGATTGTTGGAGCTTCGATTTTGTCAGCATCTCTGCTTCTAAATATGATATCATCAGACATTGTCTTTTGTTGCTTAGCCGGAGTTCCATCCTCACAATTACTGCAGCATTCGAAGCTTGCATGCCTGATAGAGCTAGCATACGACTCCATTTCCCTCCAGCTTTTGTCTGTTGGATGGGGACCACCACTTATGGTATTTATAACTAGCCTCCCGCCTGTACGAGCGGGTTCCTCTTGTCTTTCTTGATTTTGTGTATGATTCTGATTTGAAGGGCCCGCACCACCGGACTGCGGTGCCCGTACGAATTGATCTAACTTTCTCTCCCTGATTAACTTTTCTATGAGATCCTGCAAGTGTCGATAATCATTAGTATTGTGGCCATAACTTTCGTGAAATCTACAAAACTTTCCTGTCTGAATCTGCCTTTCCAATGACCGCCTCGAAGCGGGCTTCTTATACTGCTCAGTGTTGCAAGTTTGTAGGTACACATTCTCCAATGAAGTATTTAATGGTGTATAATTTTCGAACATCGGAGCCCTACGCCGTGGGCCTCGATTTGGATCTCTTTTCTTATCCTGACCACTGTTATCTCTTGGCTGAGTTTGTTTGTTCTGTATGTTTAGCTGAACTTTTCCAGAATTGTCGCCGGACTGTTTAACTGCTACATTACTTTGTATTCCTTCACTTTCGGGCCTCGCATCGTCCTTCTTCCTAGACTGTTTTGCGTCCTCTTGCCGTAAGAATTGTGTGACTTTGGAGTAGAAACGGTCCAACGATGCGGGTGGTTTTCCAGCTAACCATTTTCCGAACTCAGAATCAAGCTCAATCCCTTTTGTTAATGCCATCAAAATCGAGTTATCGTTGGGATTACTAATCTCCACACATGCCGCATGGAATCTTTCCAAGTAACGCCTTAGTGTTTCCCCACGAGCTTGGGTAACACTGGACAAGGTGTTAACATCTTTAGGCCTAGCGACATGCATGCGAAATTGTTCAACAAATTTCTTAGCCAGTTGATCAAATGAAGAGATAGATCTGGGTGGCAATCTTGTAAACCACATCGTTGCAATTCCTCCCAGCGAGATGGGGAAACTTCGACACTTTACTGCATCGTCAGCCCTTGCGGCACTCATTGACCATTCATATTTCAAAATGTGTTGATTGGGATCAAAGTTTCCCTCATACATAGGGAGAGTTGGCATTTTGAATCGCCGAGGGGGTTCAGCGTACAATATCTCATCTGTGAAAGGAGTGTGACTACGGGAGATTCCCCAGTCGTCATTGGTAAGGCCTTGGCTTTCGCGGATCATTTGGCGTATCATAGTTGAAATATCGGGCATCGCTACATTTTGAGCATGTTGAGCTAAGGTGTGGTCGGGTTCCACAGCACGAGTTTGGACCGGGAGTTGTCGACGGTCCAAATTTCGCCTCCTTGGCTCAGCATCTTCTGGGACGTATGGTTCAAAAGTACGTCCTTGTTGCTGATTAATTGGATACGGAATATTTCGGGTATCAACTCTTGTCTCCACTGTGGCAGCTGTGGCATGATTGTCTGTGGTATACTGTGGAGTATGTCCACCCCGTGCTGAGGGCCCAACCTGGAAGCTGGTTGACGGTCCTGCTCTTAACTGTCCAACAGTCAAGGCGGGTTGATATCCGGTAGTTTGCGCATGACTCCCGTCCAATTGGGGATGGGTAGATCTGTGATGATAGTCAGATGAGGCGGAACTTTCAGTAGATGAGCGAGAGACATCATCTCTATTAGACCTTCTGCGGCCTTGGCGGTTCAGTTGGTTTGTCAATTCAATATTAGCTCACAACTGTTCGGCCAATTGTTGCCGACTTTGAGTCAGTTCTTGAAGCAACACATGGAACTCTTGTCTGGAGACTGGCCCAGATGGATCTGAATGAGCAGTGTTGTCTTAGTTGGATGGTTGCTGTTGTGTAGGATTTTGTCCATCCCTACCTTCTTGACCAGCAGCTGTAGATGCAGTTCTTGTGCTAACCATCTTGAATAGTGAATCCTCTTCCTAGACTTTATGCAAATCTGAATAGAATGGAAGGATTCTGGATTTGAGATTTGGATCTTCCTCTTGGATTTATGCAATCTGATATCGATGGTTGATCCAAGGAGCCGGAGAAAAAAGCTGGTTTTTCTCAGTGAAAGCACCAAAGTGTTTGTACTAAAAATGGGCACAACACTCTTCGGAAGTTTTTGAAGAGATAAAAGTGAAGAAAGAAAATTAAAACTTGAGGATTGTCTAACAAAAACTCCAAATAACAGAAAGTAAATTGCAAAGACAAGCGATTTAGAGTGGTTCGGCGTTTTGCCTACGTTCACTATGAAGTTTGATGATTTTATTGCTCGATATTTGAAGATTACAGTTTCTTATAACGTCGTACAACTGAATTCATATGCTAAGTCTCAATCTAAAGCAGCGGTGGTGATCTAGAGTAAATCTAGTAGAATCTGGGCGCTCTTTAGTACTTAAAATTGTCCACCCCCTTTTCTGAATGACCAGGGGCTCTATTTATAGGTGTGGGAGGCTGATATTTCGCCTAAAATTCAGGGAGACCGCTTCTGGCACGTGAGGGGGTCCACATGGCCGAAATCTGGAGATCCGGGCCCACTTTGGGATCGATTCGACCCTTGGTTCGAATCGATCAAGAAAGAGTCCAATCGAGTTGAAATTTGGTGTGGACATTCTTCATCATGTGTTTAAGCTTCTGTGAAAATTTCATAGCATTTGGACTCGTAGAACTCGAGTTATGATCGATTCAAGATCACACTTCTGGTTGTTATGCTTCGTTCGAATCGATCCCCTTCGAATCGATAGGGTCGAATCGATGATCTGTGCGTGTGAACGGTGACGTGTCGCGTGCTTCTCGCATCGATCCGCTTTTCACTCCGGGTTGACTGGATCGAATCCATGGTTTTAGCTGCCTCGACTTAGTGGATTTGGGGTAGTGGATTCGAAGATATGCTCCTTCGAATCGATCGAATCGTATGTTCCCTTCGTATCGATCAGGGAATCCCATAGTCGATCGATACAAAGACTTTACTGCTGAATGGATTCAAAGATGGGAATGCTCCAAGATCCGAGGTAATGGATTCGTGACAATTACAGGATGGAATCGAAGCTCCTTCCACTTCATGGATTCGAAGGGTGTTCCCTTGATGGACTCGAAGCAAGAAAGGCTTCGATGGATTCGAACCAAGGTATATGAGGTTGAATTCGAACTATGGCTCTTTTGATGGAGTCGAAGCAAGGTTACTTCTCATGGGTTCGAACTAATGCAGGGATGATGGATTCGAACCTAACGCTGGGTCTGATGGACTCGAACCAAGGCTATTCCTTCCACTTTCCATTGGTGGTAACTCGAGCATACGAACTCGGATTGTCTCGAAATTTGGAATGTTGGTTTCTACGACTTTGCTTGACGGGTCTTATCAATTGTAACCCGATCCGGACTCAGGTAAAATTCACCGATATCTGGAGACATCCAGTGGTTATTCGATGTCGATGATGCGTAATCCATCTTCTTTAGTCAGTTTCTTGATATCTCGGCCTTGCCAAAAGGCGGGATAACAAAACCCATATTCAATTTTCCAAAACTACCAAATATTTCCAAAATTAAAAACTTTCATATTTAATGGTTTAAAAACAAAATTAAAATTGCTGCTAAATTATTTCGTTTTAATAATTAATTTTTGAAAAAACAATTATTGTCGATGGTAGTTCAAAATAGTCATTTCCATTAGTTTCAATCGGAAGCTCTAAAATATACAAAAATAATTTTTCATAACTCATTATTCAGGTTCAATAATCAAAATTAAGTTTTCAGAATTTGAAATTTAAACAAACTAAACTCTAACAATTTTTCAAAAATCATCTAGTGCCTAATCGGTATTCAGTTCACGGTTTGGTGCTTATAGGGTTTTTAAAAAGTAAGAACACATTGGGAACCGTTCGTAAAACGCGTGGGACATCAACCGTTGGATGAAAAAAAAATCTTTCCTTCGTGCCATTGTTTCTGGTCAGCATTTAAATGGATGCTCCACTGGAAGATGTCCTAAGCCGTCTTCCCTTTACACTCACTTGTCAAATCAAACCCCCTCTTTCCTCTCGTCATAAATCTAAATAGCAAACTTGTACCCTAGCAAATACATTACTTCTCTCTCTCCACACCAATAGATGTGTATTCCTTATGCTTCTCTCTCTTTTGAACTAAAGTTGAGTGATTTAAGGGATTGCGTTGTGATTTCGTCTGCTTCTAGATCAAGATTTTCGATCTTTTGTGTATGCTTTTTTCTGCTTTTACTTTTGGATTTTTTAGGTTGAATGCATGTTCTTTGTCTAGATCTAAGTATA
The DNA here is from genome assembly GCA_030737815.1 of Allium fistulosum. Taxonomy (NCBI): domain Eukaryota; kingdom Viridiplantae; phylum Streptophyta; class Magnoliopsida; order Asparagales; family Amaryllidaceae; genus Allium; species Allium fistulosum. The sequence goes on from CM060904.1 coordinate 701,450,146, forward strand.
ATCATAAAGTTCATCTACTTAGACTTCAAAAAAATTTAAAGGCTCATCGAATCAGTCATTTTTGCTTGGAACATTTGGTAAATATTGGCCTTCTTAGAAATATTGTCTTGAATATGGATCCACCTAGTGATTTGATCTTTAGCTATCACATTTTTCATGCTTGGTTCATTTATTTGGCCACAAAGGATTTTTTTATTGCCACTCACTTGTGGGAACTATGGATGTTACCCATATATTTGCAGATTGATTAATTAAGTCAAAATTTAATGAATTGACCAAAAAAGAAAGACACTTGCTTTTTTATTTACTTTATTCGCATTGTAAATGAGAGATTTAAACAATTTTGGTTGTTTGTATTGCCTATTGTACATTCTTTATGTATATAATTCTTCTTAAAAGTCCAAGCAAAGCTTAGTTATATGCAAGTGTCCTTTAATTGTATGCAAGTTGTTTGTATTGCCTATTCCACAACAAACTTAGTTGAAGAAAACCAGATGCCTTGTTTTTAAGCTAAATATGTATAACTTTTAAAGACAATTCGTAAACTTCTATTTTAAGGCCTGGAGCACCAAGTAAAGCTTGTAAATTTTGAGGAACCAAGCTTCTTAAGGAAAATTTGTTTGTTTATGTTTTTAGGGGAATATATTTTTAAGTATGTAATCGATGAACAACAATATGTCTTTATTCCAATTTTTGTCTGTCACATGAACTAATTTCTTCCACTATTGTCTATGTAGTAGGTAAAATGGTTACTTTTTTTATTAATGCAAGTGAAAAAATTAAGAAATTGTGAAAGAGTCAAGAAGATTGGTTGATGGTTTTGCTTTTGGTGCACATATTTTTGCTTTATTGGGTTGTAGAAAATATTTTTTATTTTCATATGTAGGAGTATTGCACATATAAATTTTTTTAGTCAACTCCATAAATCATTCAAGACTTCTGATTATGGAAAAAAATGAATAAGTGGAAACTTGCTATGATTATATAGTAAATAAAGATGTTGAAGGATTGATAATTTTAGAAAATCAAACTGTTCTTTTCTATGGACAATTGTGTAATTTTACTGGTGTGTGTATATATATATGTATGTATGTATGTGTGTGTATATATATATGTATGTATGTTTCATTTCAAGAAATTTTGATGTTTCATTATTTAGTTCATGCAGTTCATTAACAACGTATTGTCTTTTATTTATAACTTTTGATTTGATTTCTCTATCGTAATTATGTTCTTTGGAATATGTTCTTTGATTACTTTAGATGATTCTTTCCACGATTATGCTTATAGTTCATTTTCTATGTAGTTGAGGACTTTAATATCTAGCTAGTGATTTTAGGTTATATATTTTTTCTAAATAACCTTATGCTTACTCTTATAACATTTTTTTTCCATTTTTATGAAAATGACAAATAAATTTGTCAATTATTGGTGGTAACTAATTTATTTTAATGTTTTCATGATGCTATACTTGATATAATATTTGTTGACACTCATTCCTTAAGCCATCTTTCAATACAAAAAGCATTTTGAACTACTAAATAATTTGGCCGCTCAAGGTTTGTTTTTCCTGTAACGGACGGGAATTTTCGACCCTCGAAAATCGACATCAATACGTCCACTGTATAAAATTCCGAGTAGTCGAGTGTCGGAAATACCGGTTCATTAGGGGTGAAGAAGAAAAAGGTAGAAGAAAAATAAAGAAACAACAACATAGAATCTCACAATCACAGTGGAACAAAATATAATATATAATAACAGATTTTAAATACAAGAACTGTACTGTAAATATACATACCACTATCAGAGTATAATAATTTAATACATCAAATGGACAATTATAATAACTTGTCCTCACACAGCGGAAATAACCAAGTACATGATATACGTCTGAACTCCTCCAGCTCGTCTCCTAAGCTCCATAGCGTTTTAATATGAATCTGTAATACTCGGTCTGACCCGAGCATTATATTAAATAACACTCGAGTCACTCTGGAAAACCAGTGTGAGAAAACACACTCAATTTGAATTATTAACTTTTCAAAATCCTTTAAAAAACAAAGGTATCTCGTAAGACCACGTCACAAATAAACACGACGGGTTTTTCCCTTACGATAACCAAAACACTTTATAGAAAATCCAGTGATATTATAATAGTGTCTAAATACAAATACTTATTCAAATCGCTGAAATTGTTACATTAATTAAATTCCAGCATACTAGGCTCTATAAAAAAACCGTAAGCTCGTATTGGAGAATGGATTCCAACGAATGACTGGGCCACTGGGTACCGCCCGTCACAGTACACGTCTAGAACAATGTACCGAGGACCTCACCGAGATCCCCTGCTACACAAGACCGGCCTATCCCTAACCTGGATAGACCGAATATGTTATCACCTCGGGTGTTCCCACCCTTACCATCGAGCGCTTCTTCTTTCATGTATACCTATATCTAAGATAAATAGGGTTTCCGAGGACATCTAAAAAGGTGATAATATACCGTACTTGAGTGCGACCCACTTAGCCTTGCTGCATCTCCCCTATTTTAGTCATTCACGGTTGATGAGGCTCGATGTAACGACCCAGAATTTTGAACGAATTAAATTGAGAATATTTAATTAATTTTAAATATTTGAACGATAATTTAATTTGAATCCCCGATTTAAATTTGAATTTGGCGATTAAATTATAAAATTTAATCGATTGAATGCTGAATAAAAAATTCGAATCTTCAATTTATAGTTGAAGAAAAATATTTCGATAGCTTTTAAAATTCGTATTGATAATACTGAAGATAACAGAAGCTTCAGAATCCAATTTCGAATTGGTTTGATCAGTTTTGAAATTTATATCGTTTAACCGATATTTAAAAATAGTCATTTTTCAAACAGTCTCGGAATTAGACGAAACCAGTTCCATTGGGTCCGTAATATTGAATTATTGTCGGATTTCAAATTTCGTATTTTTCGGAGTTAATACATGGCTATACGACGAGCAAACGCATCGAAATCAAATCAAATTCAAAATTAAATTAATATTTTATTTGATCAAATACCAGCACGTTATCCTCCTTGAAGCACGCCTAGTATCACGCAGAAGATCATGGAACGAAATCGCGATAACCATACCCTCTCTGATAAATTCCCTCTCCCTCATTCCTCTCAGATTCAAATCAGACGAAAAAGAAAAACAATAATGGCCGAAGCCTCTCAAAAGAAAAAAAAAACGAACAAAGATTTGAATCAGTAAACATCGAAACTCTTTCTCCTTCCCACGTTCTTCAGTTTATATAAACGAGAGCAGTTCGCATTTGTTACTCGTTCCAATTCGTTCAAAAGAAAAAAAAAACGAATAGGGGGAAATCTTAAATCGCGATGGATAACAGTGGGATTCATGGATTCGCGTGGCTCGTCTGTGAGGGGGAGATGATGTCGAAGCACGTGGAGTTGGGGTGGTTGCAAATCGAACTTCAGGAAATAACGTATAAATTATGGTTCGATCGAGGGCCACTCTAATCGAAAGCAGGTCAAGTGAAAGCCGCGAGTTTCCCCTTGTCTTCATCAAATCGCGTAGCCAGTTTTCAAGCAAGCTAAAAGTTCGTCGAAGTAGTGGCAATTGTCGAACTTGGTGAGGGGATGTCGCAATTTTGTGGCTGCGATGGCGTCACGCGAGCGAAGGAGGATGGAGGGTCGCGACGTGATTCAAGGGATGCGTGAGCAATTTGGAGTATTGCTCGAATTTGGGTTTGTTGATGTGGGGACTGAGTTCGCGAGCAGTTCGCAAGCAGTAGGGAGGAGCTTGAGGGCGTGGTGGTTGGTGACAGCGTTCGCGAGGCGATTCGCGTTAGTCTGGGTTCGTTCGATTATCAGTAAGGTAATTTTTCTTTTTTTTCGATTTTTTGACTAAATGTATATATATATATACTTATAAAGATAAATAGGAAAATCATTTGTTACAGTGAAGGTTTATTTAAAATAAAATAAAAAAAATTAGTTTTTACCTAAATTTTAGTTAGATAAATTTATTAAAAGAACTTTGGTTTAAAATAAAAACTCTGGTGAATAAAAGGGAATATAGTTTCAAATTTAAATTTTGGTTAAATCAATTTATTTAAAAAGGAAATTTAGTTTTGGATTTTATCGTAGTTAAATAGATTTATTTTAAAAGGGATCATTTTAAATTTATATTTGGAAGTTAAAATAAATCATCGATAATTAAATTGGTTTAAAATTAAATCATTGTGTAATTAAAATTCAAATTAGTAATTGAATAATTCGATTTAAATTCGAATATTAATAAATTGCAAAATTGTGTATACAAGGTGTAAATCAAGATAATTGGGTCGAGATTGGAAATGGACTGCAAATTAAAAAGCTAAGGTGAGATTTTTCTCACTCAAAAATGAAGTGGAATTTTCAGTTATTTATTGATTGACTGATTGCTATGTTGATTGTGATATTAGATATGATAGGATATATCTATATATATAGCAGTATATACATATTGGCATATGTATATATTGGATTGATGATTTCCCGCATCGTATAGCGGATGAGACCCTATTGCGCCGTTAGTAAGCGGATTTATAAAAACCTATATACCGCGATAATTCCGTACTGGAGCGGAATTGGTATTGTGCTAACATCTTTGGATGTAGGGAAACAGGTTGGAGGGATCCAACTGGACCCCTCACATTGATTGATTTTATTTATACCGTGGTATGAATCTGTGAATGATTATTGATGTTATTAATCATATTGATGTCTGGAAATTGTTTGAAAGCTAAAATTTAGCTGAATGGATGTTTAACATCATTGGATTCCAAAAATAAATAAATAAATGAAATTGAATTTTTGAAATCGAAGTAGAAATTTTTGAGTGAATTAATTTTAGAAATTGAATAGATTTTGAAGAAAGGAATTTTTGAAGTATAAAAAGTAAATTTTTATAATCTTATCGGATTTATTACAGAATGAAGTGAAAACGTTAAATAAATGAATTTCGTATAATAGTGATTTTAAATTGAAGAATTTAAATTAAAATTTGGATTTCTAAATAGTTGGAAAAAGATAAAGAGATTTATTTTCTTTAAGAGGAATTTGTTTAAAATAAAATAAGTTGGAAGTCCAATTATAAATTTAATTGGCAAATTGAAACGAGTTTGGAAAATCAATATAAAATGATTTGGGATGGGAAATTAATTTAGAAATGAATATTGAAATTGATTTGGTATTGAAGTAAAATTAGAAATCGATTTGGGATTTGATTTTGGGGTTAAAAGTGAATATTTGGGAATGTGGATTTAAAAATGGAAATTATAACATCATGGGTTTATTTACAGTTTGTAAAGTTTAAAAGAACGATTTCTTTTAAATAAATGAATTATAAGTATTTAACTTATAATATGGATTTTTGATGTATACGTTGAGTTATAAAATTGAATGGGTCATTAAAGGAAATTTATAAAATCGAAGTTGTTATAGAATAGAAAATAGAATTTATAAACGTTGTTTTATAAATTCGAAAATAAATCAAATTTGATTGATTTTAAATATAGAAGATCATTAAGGGAATTTTATCCACGATTTTGGATAATGGATTATCCTTGAAATAAATATGTAGAAAAGACTGAAATTTGGTTAGTGAAATATATTCACGATTTTGGATAGTGAATATATTGTTAAGTAAAATGGATATTGTTTGGGAAAGCGACATTATAAATGAAGTTGATTGTTTTAAAAGATGTTTTAAAACGTGTGAACTATCGAAATCATAGATTTCAACATTTATTGTTGAAATAGACGTTTTCGAAAAATAAGGAAATGGTGGACTATAACACTGTTGTTATAGTAAATGATTTCCGAAAGGAAATGTTTTAATGTAGTATTGGGATTTATATATCTATCTAAATCCGAATCCCTATACTAGTGATTTTTGAGTCGTCGTAACGATGTTTTACGTAACATTCGTTTTGACTCAAATTGATGTTGTTATAGAAAATAGATTTCCTTAAAGAATGAAATATATACTTAATTTGATTTAAGTATATCGAATATTTTCCAATGTTGAAAATAAATGATTTGTGAAATACTTATTATTAAATAAGTATGGAAATGCTTTTCCAAAATGAAATGAACGTTTTGAGATTTTATCTTCTTAAAGATAAAATGAAATTGAATATTTGAAATCGATTTGAGAATCGTATATCAATAGATATTTTGAAAATATAAATTCACTATGGAATTTATAAAAGAAAGGGGAATTGTTTTAGGAAAGAAAATAAATATTGATTTATTTTTGAAGTGTGGAAATTTTATATCTAGTAAAAGATATTTTGGAAGATAAAATAATTTGGAAAATTATTTGGAATCTGATGATGTTGCGCATCTTTATTGATAGTTAAATAACCAACTATCAATAATTACCTTTAGATAGGTATTTGTTGTGAATTGGATGAATTTGAATGCCACACTTATTTCTAAATAAACGCTCACTATTCGGGTTAGCCGGGAAAGGACCATGGGGTCGTATAACCCATTCCGAATAGGTGATACGTCGTTATGAATTGCATTCGAAGACCGGTGTTGAAGACCGGATATTTTTGAAAACGAAAGGATGACCGTCGAGTTACTCTACATCGACTGATCTTCGATTTAGAGGTTTTATCACCCTTAGTGACGGGAAGTCCTGACGTGATTGAAAATTATCCGGAATTGCAAGGGCTTCGTGAGAAGTGCCTTCGGTTCTGTTCGATCCCGGAACAGACTTGTATGGATTGTGTGTCTGACATTACAATTTGAGATATAAAGCTGATTTCTTTCAAATACATTTCTGTTGGTGGCGGAGAATTTATTCTTTTAGCTTAACACCCTTCTCTGAGACGTACGAGCTCAGAGGTTATGTAGTTGAAATTTATCAGCGATATATCCCAATTTGGTAACGTGGCATACTAAGTGTTGCTGTGAAATGATCAGTGTTTGATCATTTGTGATATGATCAATTGTTTGATCTTATATCTTGGTGATCATAGGTTGATCATTTTGTTTGACCCGAAGCAGGGCTTTTTGAGAAAGCGTAGCTTTGTGGACGAGACTTCGTCGAGCCTCACACCCCGGAAATGGTCGAAACAGGACGAATGCGGCAAGGTTCTAGGGAGTAGCGCCCCTTAGTGTATGTCATTCCTTCTGGATAAAGGTGGTATCATGGTATGGAGCCCAGATACTTAACCTCTGTGGTTGCTGCACAGTTATTATTACTTTGTGGTTTGTTGGAAATCGGGGATCCTCGGGAAGATCGGTGACGATCGGGGGATGGCATACGCGTGTCAGTAGTTACCTATTTTTGCAGAGGTAACCCGGCCTTGTGTTGGCAGAGATCCGGTTAGGTTCTCGGGTCGTCTATTCCAGGGACGTACCCATCGTGGATAGGAAGTTCCTTAGCCTGACCATTTGTTGGAAATCCAAAGAAACAATACGAGCCTTTACGATTTCAATTGTATAACCTGTCTCCTCAGGAGGCAGCTATAGCAGGCATAATATAATGGTACCTATGCTGGCTAAGATTTATATTCTAATTTCGAAATGTTTTCCACTATGCACTAATAATAATATCAAAAAGAATTTGATTTTGCGTAGTAAGCATCTTTGACTATCATAAGAAGAAATCTCCTCCAAGTCTGCGTTTGCATTGTGTGTGTGGTGGGAGGTCTTATGGTAGTTTCATTTTCCAAAAGCATTGCGAATTGACTTTAAAGATATTTCTGTTGTTAAATTTAAAGATAAACTGTTTTACGATCTCACACCAGTCACCATGACTGACTCGGAGTTTATTGTTTCCCTTCTAAACTCTGGGTGCCCACCAATTTCCACACGGGCAGTCTAGAGTTAGATTATTAGGTTATCTGGATATTCTGGAGCTTGGAGATAAGCTGGATGACGAGACGTAGTATTTGTATCTGATATTATTTATTCCGCTGTGTATTCTGTATGAGGACAAGTATAAAACTGTCCATTGTTGTACTGAGTTGTATATTGACTCTGATGATTGATGTATGTATAAAATGATATAGTTCTCTGTTTTAAAGATTATTCACTTATCTATTATTATATTGTTCCGCTGCGATATGTGAGATTCTGATATTGTTTCTGTTTCTGTATCTGATGTTATTCTGTTGTTGTTCTTTCTTCTCTTTTTCTTCTTTCTTCTTCTTCTGCCTTTTTCTTCTTTCTAAAACCCTCACTATTGGAGTTTCCGGCACTCGATTGCTCGACAGTCGATAAAGTGAGTATCGATGTCGAATTTTCGAAAGTCGAAAATTTCGGTATGTGACAAAGTGGTATCAGAGCATATGGTTAAGCGACAACCCTGCTCTGTTGGGTGTTACTCATTAGAGATAGAGTCAGTAGTACTCTAGAATGAGTTGAGTGTAATAATAGATACGAGTGCGTATTTGTTAGTGAATATAAAATTATTTTATATTGTGTTTGCTTATCCGTTGGGATGTTTATGAATTTTGGTCGGTATGTGGGACGCCATATTATCGATAGGGATTTCTAAACACTTAAACGAGGCAAGACGACATGGTATTGTTTTAAAATAGGGTGAATGAGATAATTTTGCCCAAAACTATTTTTGTATACAAAAGAAATAATTTTCTGTAAATTATTACAGTATATGGTTGCATGGTTGTTAGGAAAGTGATAATATTGAAATGTTATCATTTTTATATGAAATTGAATAAGAAATGGAAATTGTAACTCCAAAATTAAGAAATGAATTCGTATACAAATGAAATTTGAGAATATAAATTATAAATGTGATTTGTAATTTAAAACGGGATTCCAGAGAAGTTTTTGGAAATGTTTTGAAAAGAATTTGTAAATTTTGGAGATTTGGAAAGTTTAAATCTTTTTGATTTGAAAATGAATTTCAAGGGTTTTGAAAAATGTTTTGAAGAAATGAAAAGCTCTAAACTCTTTTCGGTCGCTGGAAAATAACTTCGATGATGACCGCGGCATCGTTGGTGTTCATTTTCGGGTTTCCAAAAGAGAAATTGCTGCCAAGTTGTTTTAAATGAAAGTTGTTTGAAAAATTTGGGTTTTGTTTTGAAATTCAAAAGATAATTTGATTTGTTTTCAAAATGGCCTTGAAATGTTGGTAAACTCTGGAATGCTATCTAAAGATATTTATGAAATATTACTAAGTTGATAACTTATACCAATTGAATTTTGATAGAATAAATTTAACTTAAAGATGAAGTTAAATAAATGTAAGTACAAGTGAATCAATTGTGATTTAATGAAAGCGAAATTGAAAGTTAAATTAGTGAAATTAAACCTTGAATTGTGAACTAAATGAAAGAATGGTTCGAAATTGCAAATAAATTCAAGTAAGTAGAAATAAATTTCAAATGAACGGAATTTACAATTGTAAGTGAATGAAGTATTAAACTGAAAGTTAGTAAGTGAAGCTAATTGATTATTGACCAAATGGATAAGGTTTGAATGAATTAAATTCAATGATCAGAAATGAAGATAAATTGAATTCCAATAGAATTGAAAATGTGAATTATAAGTTCAAATGAATGTGAAATGAAAAATTGAACGAAATTGAATATGTAACTTCAATAGCGAATTTAAAGATGGTATAAGTAGTTTATATTGGAAAATTTGTAATCAAATTTGCAAAATGATTTGAATGCTGTAACTAGATATTATGGCTAGTAGATATACAGGTATAAAGGGAATTGAATTTGATTTCACAGATAATTTGAATTGCTCGACAAAAGGTACGTATTTGAGTTTTAATATGAGTTTTTGATGATTTCTCTCTAGCCGCTTGGCTTTTTCTTTTTCTTTTTGAAATCTGAGAGTCCGTAGGGACGTTTTGTAGTAGTGCCGTATTAGCCGCGCAAAGGAGACGCTGGCGAAATTTTTCGAAAATTTCGAGTGTTAGAAATTTTTTGAAAGTTTGAATTTGAATTTTGAAGAAAAACAATATTGTTTGAAAACTTTAATTGGAGTTGGAAAGTTAATTGAATGATAACGAGTCTTTAGTAGGAAGATTTGTTTTGATAAATTGATAAAACTATTGGATTGTGAAAAATAGTAGACGAGTTAAGGACCACTTTTCCTAACTTGTAATTTCGAGGACGAAATTCTTTTAAGGGGGGAAGTCTGTAACGACCCAGAATTTTGAACGAATTAAATTGAGAATATTTAATTAATTTTAAATATTTGAACGATAATTTAATTTGAATCCCCGATTTAAATTTGAATTTGGCGATTAAATTATAAAATTTAATCGATTGAATGCTGAATAAAAAATTCGAATCTTCAATTTATAGTTGAAGAAAAATATTTCGATAGCTTTTAAAATTCGTATTGATAATACTGAAGATAACAGAAGCTTCAGAATCCAATTTCGAATTGGTTTGATCAGTTTTGAAATTTATATCGTTTAACCGATATTTAAAAATAGTCATTTTTCAAACAGTCTCGGAATTAGACGAAACCAGTTCCATTGGGTCCGTAATATTGAATTATTGTCGGATTTCAAATTTCGTATTTTTCGGAGTTAATACATGGCTATACGACGAGCAAACGCATCGAAATCAAATCAAATTCAAAATTAAATTAATATTTTATTTGATCAAATACCAGCACGTTATCCTCCTTGAAGCACGCCTAGTATCACGCAGAAGATCATGGAACGAAATCGCGATAACCATACCCTCTCTGATAAATTCCCTCTCCCTCATTCCTCTCAGATTCAAATCAGACGAAAAAGAAAAATAATAATGGCCGAAGCCTCTCAAAAGAAAAAAAAAACGAACAAAGATTTGAATCAGTAAACATCGAAACTCTTTCTCCTTCCCACGTTCTTCAGTTTATATAAACGAGAGCAGTTCGCATTTGTTACTCGTTCCAATTCGTTCAAAAGAAAAAAAAAATGAATAGGGGGAAATCTTAAATCGCGATGGATAACAGTGGGATTCATGGATTCGCGTGGCTCGTCTGTGAGGGGGAGATGATGTCGAAGCACGTGGAGTTGGGGTGGTTGCAAATCGAACTTCAGGAAATAACGTATAAATTATGGTTCGATCGAGGGCCACTCTAATCGAAAGCAGGTCAAGTGAAAGCCGCGAGTTTCCCCTTGTCTTTATCAAATCGCGTAGCCAGTTTTCAAGCAAGCTAAAAGTTCGTCGAAGTAGTGGCAATTGTCGAACTTGGTGAGGGGATGTCGCAATTTTGTGGCTGCGATGGCGTCACGCGAGCGAAGGAGGATGGAGGGTCGCGACGTGATTCAAGGGATGCGTGAGCAATTTGGAGTATTGCTCGAATTTGGGTTTGTCGATGTGGGGACTGAGTTCGCGAGCAGTTCGCAAGCAGTAGGGAGGAGCTTGAGGGCGTGGTGGTTGGTGACAGCGTTCGCGAGGCGATTCGCGTTAGTCTGGGTTCGTTCGATTATCAGTAAGGTAATTTTTCTTTTTTTTCGATTTTTTGACTAAATGTATATATATATACTTATAAAGATAAATAAGAAAATCATTTGTTACAGTGAAGGTTTATTTAAAATAAAATAAAAAAAATTAGTTTTTACCTAAATTTTAGTTAGATAATTTATTAAAAGAAATTTGGTTTAAAATAAAAACTCTGGTGAATAAAAGGGAATATAGTTTCAAATTTAAATTTTGGTTAAATCAATTTATTTAAAAAGGAAATTTAGTTTTGGATTTTATCGTAGTTAAATAGATTTATTTTAAAAGGGATCATTTTAAATTTATATTTGGAAGTTAAAATAAATCATCGATAATTAAATTGGTTTAAAATTAAATCATTGTGTAATTAAAATTCAAATTAGTAATTGAATAATTCGATTTAAATTCGAATATTAATAAATTGCAAAATTGTGTATACAAGGTGTAAATCAAGATAATTGGGTCGAGATTGGAAATGGACTGCAAATTAAAAAGCTAAGGTGAGATTTTTCTCACTCAAAAATGAAGTGGAATTTTCAGTTATTTATTGATTGACTGATTGCTATGTTGATTGTGATATTAGATATGATAGGATATATCTATATATATAGCAGTATATACATATTGGCATATGTATATATTGGATTGATGATTTCCCGCCTCGTATAGCGGATGAGACCCTATTGCGCCGTTAGTAAGCGGATTTATAAAAACCTATATACCGCGATAATTCCATACTGGAGCGGAATTGGTATTGTGCTAACATCTTTGGATGTAGGGAAACAGGTTGGAGGGATCCAACTGGACCCCTCACATTGATTGATTTTATTTATACTGTGGTATGAATCTGTGAATGATTATTGATGTTATTAATCATATTGATGTCTGGAAATTGTTTGAAAGCTAAAATTTAGCTGAATGGATGTTTGACATCATTGGATTCCAAAAAAAATAAAATAAATGAAATTGAATTTTTGAAATCGAAGTAGAAATTTTTAAGTGAATTAATTTTAGAAATTGAATAGATTTTGAAGAAAGGAATTTTTGAAGTATAAAAAGTAAATTTTTATAATCTTATCGGATTTATTCCAGAATGAAGTGAAAACGTTAAATAAATGAATTTCGTATAATAGTGATTTTAAATTGAAGAATTTAAATTAAAATTTGGATTTCTAAATAGTTGGAAAAAGATAAAGAGATTTATTTTCTTTAAGAGGAATTTGTTTAAAATAAAATAAGTTGGAAGTCCAATTATAAATTTAATTGGCAAATTGAAACGAGTTTGGAAAATCAATATAAAATGATTTGGGATGGGAAATTAATTTAGAAATGAATATTGAAATTGATTTGGTATTGAAGTAAAATTAGAAATCGATTTGGGATTTGATTTTGGGGTTAAAAGTGAATATTTGGGAATGTGGATTTAAAAATGGAAATTATAACATCATGGGTTTATTTACAGTTTGTAAAGTTTAAAAGAACGATTTCTTTTAAATAAATGAATTATAAGTATTTAACTTATAATATGGATTTTTGATGTATACGTTGAGTTATAAAATTGAATGGGTCATTAAAGGAAATTTATAAAATCGAAGTTGTTATAGAATAGAAAATAGAATTTATAAACGTTGTTTTATAAATTCGAAAATAAATCAAATTTGATTGATTTTAAATATAGAAGATCATTAAGGGAATTTTATCCACGATTTTGGATAATGGATTATCCTTGAAATAAATATGTAGAAAAGACTGAAATTTGGTTAGTGAAATATATTCACGATTTTGGATAGTGAATATATTGTTAAGTAAAATGGATATTGTTTGGGAAAGCGACATTATAAATGAAGTTGATTGTTTTAAAAGATGTTTTAAAACGTGTGAACTATCGAAATCATAGATTTCAACATTTATTGTTGAAATAGACGTTTTCGAAAAATAAGGAAATGGTGGACTATAACACTGTTGTTATAGTAAATGATTTCCGAAAGGAAATGTTTTAATGTAGTATTGGGATTTATATATCTATCTAAATCCGAATCCCTATACTAGTGATTTTTGAGTCGTCGTAACGATGTTTTACGTAACATTCGTTTTGACTCAAATTGATGTTGTTATAGAAAATAGATTTCCTTAAAGAATGAAATATATACTTAATTTGATTTAAGTATATCGAATATTTTCCAATGTTGAAAATAAATGATTTGTGAAATACTTATTATTAAATAAGTATGGAAATGCTTTTCCAAAATGAAATGAACGTTTTGAGATTTTATCTTCTTAAAGATAAAATGAAATTGAATATTTGAAATCGATTTGAGAATCGTATATCAATAGATATTTTGAAAATATAAATTCACTATGGAATTTATAAAAGAAAGGGGAATTGTTTTAGGAAAGAAAATAAATATTGATTTATTTTTGAAGTGTGGAAATTTTATATCTAGTAAAAGATATTTTGGAAGATAAAATAATTTGGAAAATTATTTGGAATCTGATGATGTTGCGCATCTTTATTGATAGTTAAATAACCAACTATCAATAATTACCTTTAGATAGGTATTTGTTGTGAATTGGATGAATTTGAATGCCACACTTATTTCTAAATAAACGCTCACTATTCGGGTTAGCCGGGAAAGGACCATGGGGTCGTATAACCCATTCCGAATAGGTGATACGTCGTTATGAATTGCATTCGAAGACCGGTGTTGAAGACCGGATATTTTTGAAAACGAAAGGATGACCGTCGAGTTACTCTACATCGACTGATCTTCGATTTAGAGGTTTTATCACCCTTAGTGACGGGAAGTCCTGACGTGATTGAAAATTATCCGGAATTGCAAGGGCTTCGTGAGAAGTGCCTTCGGTTCTGTTCGATCCCGGAACAGACTTGTATGGATTGTGTGTCTGACATTACAATTTGAGATATAAAGCTGATTTCTTTCAAATACATTTCTGTTGGTGGCGGAGAATTTATTCTTTTAGCTTAACACCCTTCTCTGAGACGTACGAGCTCATAGGTTATGTAGTTGAAATTTATCAGCGATATATCCCAATTTGGTAACGTGGCATACTAAGTGTTGCTGTGAAATGATCAGTGTTTGATCATTTGTGATATGATCATTTGTTTGATCTTATATCTTGGTGATCATAGGTTGATCATTTTGTTTGACCCGAAGCAGGGCTTTTTGAGAAAGCGTAGCTTTGTGGACGAGACTTCGTCGAGCCTCACACCCCGAAAATGGTCGAAACAGGACGAATGCGGCAAGGTTCTAGGGAGTAGCGCCCCTTAGTGTATGTCATTCCTTCTGGATAAAGGTGGTATCATGGTATGGAGCCCAGATACTTAACCTCTGTGGTTGCTGCACAGTTATTATTACTTTGTGGTTTGTTGGAAATCGAGGATCCTCGGGAAGATCGGTGACGATCGGGGGATGGCATACGCGTGTCAGTAGTTACCTATTTTTGCAGAGGTAACCCGGCCTTGTGTTGGAAGAGATCCGGTTAGGTTCTCGGGTCGTCTATTCCAGGGACGTACCCATCGTGGATAGGAAGTTCCTTAGCCTGACCATTTGTTGGAAATCCAAAGAAACAATACGAGCCTTTACGATTTCAATTGTATAACCTGTCTCCTCAGGAGGCAGCTATAGCAGGCATAATATAATGGTACCTATGCTGGCTAAGATTTATATTCTACTTTCGAAATGTTTTCCACTATGCACTAATAATAATATCAAAAAGAATTTGATTTTGCGTAGTAAGCATCTTTGACTATCATAAGAAGAAATCTCCTCCAAGTCTGCGTTTGCATTGTGTGTGTGGTGGGAGGTCTTATGGTAGTTTCATTTTCCAAAAGCATTGCGAATTGACTTTAAAGATATTTCTGTTGTTAAATTTAAAGATAAACTATTTTACGATCTCACACCAGTCACCATGACTGACTCGGAGTTTATTGTTTCCCTTCTAAACTCTGGGTGCCCACCAATTTCCACACGGGCAGTCTAGAGTTAGATTATTAGGTTATCTGGATATTCTGGAGCTTGGAGATAAGCTGGATGACGAGACGTAGTATTTGTATCTGATATTATTTATTCCGCTGTGTATTCTGTATGAGGACAAGTATAAAACTGTCCATTGTTGTACTGAGTTGTATATTGACTCTGATGATTGATGTATGTATAAAATGATATAGTTCTTTGTTTTAAAGATTATTCACTTATCTATTATATATTGTTCCGCTGCGATATGTGAGATTCTGATATTGTTTCTGTTTTTGTATCTGATGTTATTCTGTTGTTGTTCTTTCTTCTCTTTTTCTTCTTTCTTCTTCTTCTGCCTTTTTCTTCTTTCTAAAACCCTCACTATTGGAGTTTCCGGCACTCGATTGCTTGACAGTCGATAAAGTGAGTATCGATGTCGAATTTTCGAAAGTCGAAAATTTCGGTATGTGACACTCGAGGCTAAGCATTACCTTTCAAGGAACGATTTCTCTTAGAATTCTCATCGTCCTCCAATGACGATGTTCTGATAACATTCGTCCATACAAGTTGCCCTGAGTCTGGACAAACCGAATCACTGTCTTCATCATCTTCACGGTATTCATTCGTTACGTTCAAACTAGATCGAAGTGATTTTCAGGTAATTAAATCTGATCCCGGTCTCTTCGAAACGATTAATGAAATTGGCCAACATTGATAGTCGGTTATTAAACTATTAATACACATCCATAAACAATCACCAGGACTTATTATAAATTCTCCAAAAATTATTCCAAAATATCTTTAAAAGATATATATTTCCAGTTCTTCAACATTTGAAAGCAGCTTCAAATCCTTATATTTACAACGGATCATTTCCACCCCTTTCCAACACTTAGAATATGTTTTTAACTTCATTTTATATTCAACACTTAGGAAGTATTCTATTTATTTACCATTTCTTTTCTCAAAAACATTTACTAATTTTATTTGTAAATTCCTTGACTAGTTTATAACGAATTCTATAAATCCGGAATTCCTTAATTAATTCCCTTTAATATTTCCAAGGCCAATATACTTATAATTCCAATTCCTCTTTTTGCTTCTTAATGAATTCTATTTCATTTTTCGAAGTTCACTTTTATCAACTACTTCAGAAATTTTCTTACTTTTCTTCCCAATTCTATTTTAAGAATTTTCTTAAAATCCCATCTACTGAGTAACCCCATTTCCAGACTTCCAAAAAGGTTTATAAAGAAATTTTAAAACATATCAAAACTCTCTATATATATATACATATGTAAATAAAAATAAGTATTTTAAGAAAACAACAATAATTTATTTGTAAGACATATTCAAATAATTATTTAAAATATTGAAACACTTATTATTATTATTATAACATCACTTTCAAAGCAGGTTTAAATTAGGATTTTATTAAAAATAAATATTAAGTATTTGAAAATTCACTTCTGAAGTATTTAAATACTAACTAACTTTAAAATTTCATAGTTTAATAAATAAGAAATTTTCTCTTTTTTAATAAAAGTTAACTTATCAAATATATTTTTTTAGATCTCAATATCCAAATTTCAATTTATAAATCTTCTCGATTTCCATCACATCACTTCCCTTTTGGTCTCTTAACCATTTCACTCCAAAATAGTATCTACTATTTTTTTCTCACCCTATTTCCATTTTTAAATATAAATCTTTCCTGTAAAATTTATATTCCAAATTTGTCACCTGACATTGGTTTTTCTTTATCAATAAACCTCGTTTATAAATTTTTATAACTCCTTTGAGTTGCACTAAAATAATATCATTTATAAATTCCATTTTATAAATTCAATTTCTTATAAATTTCATTTATTTATGCCAATCTATTTTTGATATCGATTTCAACTTCTTCCTATATTTTCCAAATTATCATTTTTAAAATCTCGTCTTTAAAAAATTTCCTTTATATGATTTATTTTAAATTCTCTATTTAAAATATTGTCCCACATTATTTAATACGATCAAAATTTCACCATTTCTTATTCAAACCAATCACTTCTAAATAATCCAAAATTTCGATATATATATTTTCATATTAAAATCCCCTTTTAATTCCTTAAAAATTTAAAATAATATTTATGGTATTTAATATACCCAAAATTAATTTCCATGCCATTATAACATTTAAAAATTTACAACACCAATAATCTAACATTTTATATATATGAAAAAAATAATAACATATTTGAGGAATCCAGCTAGATCCCTCCAACATGTTTTCCCTACATCCACAGATGTTAGACAACAATAAAAATACCAATCCCACTTCAAGTGGGATATCGCGGTATATGGGGTCATCCGCTATTATGCGGGGCGCATAGGGTCTCATCCACTATAATGTGCGGGAATATCACTCCAATACTAATATATATACTACAATATATATATATATATATTCATCCAACAGATAAATTATAAATTTATCAATCAATCAAGCATCCAATAATTTAAATTTTAACATTTAAATTTAAATGTGGTAATCCAAAAGAGTGAAGATTTCTCACCTTGATATTTAATTTTGCAATCCATTTCAAATTTAAATTAAATTGAACTGCGTTCAATTTAATTTGAATCCCAGCCATCTTCAATAAATTCTGAACCAATTTTATTTGCATAGATTCGAGGCCACGAGCACCACGCAGATAGTTTTGTTCATTTCTAACTTCGTACGAATGAGATATGTTTTATAAGCATTCGATAAATATTCCCTCAATTTCAGTTCAAATATACTAATTACATTATATAGTAATTACCTCCCAGACACCTTCTTTCTCACACGCGCAAAGCCTCAATCGAACGCGAGCACAAGGACCGCGATCGAACATCACAACATCGGACTTCTCTTCTGTCATCACCGTGTCCCTCTTTCCCATGCCATACCATGTCGCGGCCATCAAACCCCACCGCGAGCCACTACTTACTTCAACTCGCATGCTGCCTCGACCCACTCGAGCTCCTAAATTCCTCAACCCATTCCTCAGGTCGCATCAACCCAGCTCCCTTACTGACATCGATCGTGAGGCCTACCCCAAATCTCACATGAACGAACACACACATCTAACTTCCTCCAATCGGTCGCCCACCATCCCACTTGCGCTTGCTCTGATCGATCGGAATTTTATTGCGACCAAGTCGCCTCCTTCGATCGCGCCTGAGTTCGCCATCGCGAGGTCGCGCGATTCACTTTTCCTTTTATACGAGATGATCTTCGCTCGATTTTTTTTTCAATAAAAACAACGTATTCATGAATTTTAAATTGATTTTGACTGAAGAGAGGAATGAAAGATGGACGCGATATAAAGGTAAACAGTTAGCATATCCCAGAAGGTAAGGTGACCGATTTGACCATATATTTTTAATTTTATTTTATAATTCAATTATCTTACGTTACATTTCACGAAATTTTGAACCCTTATCGAGGCATGTGATGCCCCACCTTTATATTTACACTAACCAAGGACACTACTGGGTAATGCCGTCAATTAGTATGAAGAATTAGGCTGTTGAGGAGCGACCATCTGTGTAATTGCTTTGTGCGAGTACCGATATGTCAGATAGTATGTCATGCATTTCATTTCAAGAGGAAATCTGACATATCAAATACAAACTCAAAGCTACTACACAGTGGCTATGTGGCCTTCGGAAACAAATATAAAATAAGCATAACATAAATCAGTCACAGATATTCATATCACTAAGGCGGAAACAGATATGAATATAACACATAGAAGTGAACATCAAAGTAGTGGTCATACAAGATCCACTACATCACAAAAGAATAGGTACAAGTGCTAGACAAAAGAATATGTATACATCAAGGAGTCTCTATCTCGAATGTATAAAAACAAAAACTACTAAGCTAAAGAAGTTAGCCAAAAGTCAGAAGCTAGTCCCTGCTAAGAAGTCAAGTGGAAGCACCTGAAACACCTCGGTCTAACCCAAGTATTATTTAAGAAGAAAAATAATAAACGGATCAATCCAGCTATAAATATCATATAAGATGAGATAGGATAAGAGATATAACAAATATATATATATATATATATATATATATATGATAATAACAAAAATCATACAATATCTCAAATTTTCTAAAACACCAAAAAGAATGTCATATTCTTTATTTTTATTCACCAAACCACAAATATTGATAGGGCTTATCAATGCAAATCACAAAAATTGGTGAAACACAAATTCTAGAAGTCAATAATTAGAAATCCTGAAAAACATAAAAGGGGGAGGCCTATCATAAACGGGAGCATGAAAACTCACTAACACGTGTATCACAAACGGGATGCTATCCCATGGGTCGCTAACCCATAATGAGCCGAACATCGACGTACCTAAAAAGATACACCCCATGGACAGAAACTCAATTGAGCCGAACATCGAGTACCCAAAAAGATACGCCCCATGCACAAAATCATTGAGTTGAACATTGACGCACCTAAAAAGGTACGCTCCATGCACAGACTTATTGAGCCGATTGCTCCACGAACGGTCAAAAGACCATGGATCGCTACCCCACCAAATTGAGCCGAAACTCCATAGAATAAGTGTAAATTACACAAAGCTAGTAAATAAATGAGTTTAGCTTCATGTCCCATAACCACTGGCTTAACTTAAATATTTACGAACAAATTGTAGATTTCCACTCGAAAATACCAAATGATCATCATTGATCAAAAGAAGTGTAAATTACACTAAGCTAGTAAATAAATGAGTTTAGCTTCATGTCCCATAACCACTAACTTAACTTACATATTTACGAACAAATTGTAGATTTCCCCTCGAAAATTGTCATAAGATTTCAATCGAACAAGTCTAAGAATTAACCGACGAAGTAAACACAAGCGTTTCATACCACTTGTTTTGCTAAGTCATTTAATTGGATTTCTCGTACGAATGAGGTAAAGGTTTGTATATACTAATAAATTGGAAAATGGTTTTTAAAATGAGCTTTGTATTTAAAGTAATGTTGAAACCATTTTTGTGAAAGAGTTTGAGTATTTAATACTAGTATAGAAACCTTTTTATTTTAAAGTGACAAATCATAGAAACGATTATAAAAACAATCTATCATCAAAAATTCACATTCGACGACGTGAATTAAAACCATGAAAATCGATATCAAATAAATCAAATGGATATTCCCAAAAATCCAAGAAAGAAGTCATCAAATTCGATAATAAATGACAATAAATAACCGGATCAACAAAAATCGATAAAACGAAAACCCACATAATAATAGGCAAATTGGCTGAATTTAACAATGCCAGATGTCTGGTGGTTTTCCCAGATGTCTGAGCTGAAGGTCTGGATTTTTTTAGATCACTCAGATGTCTGAGCCGAAGATATGGAATGTTTATTCCTTTGCCTTAGACGTCTGAGTGTTTTACTAGATGTCTGAGCTGAAGCTCAGGGCAAAATTTGCCTGGGCCATTTATGGCCAATTCAACTCGAAAGCGATCGAATGAGCGATGGTGGCTAGGGAATGAGCATTGGTGGCTAGGGATTTATGCCAAGCGACAACCTAGCCCTATAGGCTCTTCAATACACTCCAAACAACATGTCCAAACATCCATAGTAGGATTTTCATAGATTTTGACTTTAAAATACCAAAATTGGAAAATTCATCAAACTAATTCAATTCAAAAGCAATTGAACATGAAATAAATGTCAGGAATTCATACCTAACAACAATGAAATCTATAGACATAGATGTGAGTTCAAGCACTGACCTTTAAACTCAAAAACAACAACTAAGAAGCTCTAAAATAAGGAAAGATCAACTCCACTTCAATCACAAATCTAGAAGCTCCAATCTATGATCATATGCAAATATTTCCTAAGTTAGGTTATAGGAAATTATGAAAATTGATGAGGGATTGAGATGGACAAGATGAAGAGAATGCTTACCTAAGCTTTTCTTTGATTTTTAGAACTTGAATTTGAATTTCCTAAGAACCTAGGGCTTAGGAATTTTGATTTCCCCTCTTTTCCACCATTTTTCCTTTTGCTTTGAGTGTTAGGAAATTGTGAGTGGAATGAATGAATGAAGAGGAGTGGAGTGGAAGGTATTTGGTAGAAGGTTTGGGTTCTCTTATTGGGTTAGTGGGCTAGATCACAAACCAAAGCCCAAACAAAATACCAAAATCCTAGTCAACTCCAAACATATCAATGTTTATAATCAAAAAAGATGTAAACATTTTTTTGAACTCAATGGAAGTGGTCTCGAGTCCGGATTCGACTATTTACAAAAAGTCACATTTCAGACTTTAAATTCAACAAATGATGCTATATTTAAATGAAACATTTAAATATATAATCATAAAATATGCGGGTTGTTACAAACTATGCTCCTTAAAGAAATTGCGTCCTCGCAATACTTAAGAAGAAAATAAAGTGTAACAACCACTCTAAGGCATAACAACACAAAAGAAAAATTTGAAGCGAGAAGTTCACCTTAAGGAGCACGAGAGAGTAAGTCCGGATGTGTTCGCTCGATGATTTCTCTGGACTCCCAAGAACAATCTTTAGGATTTGCGGACCATTAAACTTTCACAAGCGGAACATATTTATTTCAAAGGCGTTTAACCTCCATAGCAATGATACGAATAGGATGTTGCTCATAAGTCAAATTAGGTGAAACTTCAATTTCTTCAATAACACCGGGCTCAAGAATAGAATCAGAATCTCTAAGACATTTCCGTAGTTAAGGAACGTGGAATACGTCATGAATAGTAGAAAATTGAGCCGGTAATAAAAGGCGATAAGCCACGGAACCAATGCGTTCGGTGATGGGAAATGGGCCAATATAACGAGGTGTTAACTTTCTTGAACGACTGAAACGCACAACACCCTTCATAGGTGAAACACGAACGAATACCAATCTTCCACAGAAAATTCCAAATTTCTTCTTCGGTTATCGGCATAGGATTTTTGTCTACTTTGAGCTTCTTTCATCCTATGAATAATAAGGTCAATCTTTTCTGTGGCATAACGAATAAAATCTGGACCTAAAACCAGCTTCTCACTGGCTTCAAGCCAACACGAAGGAGATCGGCATGACCTTCCGTAGAGTGCCTCGAAAGGTGCCAAATCAATACTAGACTGGAAGCTGTTATTATAAGAAAACTCAACAAGGAAAATATGATCTTCCTAACTTCCACCAAAATCAAGAACACATGCACGAAGGAGATCCTTCAGAGTTTGATTCACATACTTTGTTTGTCTATCGGATTGAGGATGACAAGCGGTGCTAAAATTAATCTTTGTTCCCAAAGCTTTTTGAAGACCCTTCCAAAATCCACTAGTAAATAATGGATCACGATCGCTAATAATAGAAGTAGGAACTCCATCCAATTTAACAATTTATTTAACATAGAGTTTGGCCAGAAGAGGTACTGTCCGATTGGACCGAACGGGAATAAAATGGGCGAATTTTGTAAGTCTATCCACAATCACCCATAAACTATCATGACCCGAACGAGAACGGGGAAGATCGTCAATAAAGTCCATGGAAATTTGGTCCCACTTCCAAACGGGAATGTCTAAAGGTTGTAATAACCCACTGGGCCTTTGATGCTCAGCCTTAACGAGTTGGCAAGTCATGCAACGCTTAATAAAGTTAGCAATATCAGATTTCATTCCATCCCAATAATAAAGTCGCTTCATGTCCGTGTACATTCTACTACTATAGGGATGAATGGTAAATTTAGAACGACGAGAATCTTCTAAAATGTCTTTACGAAGATCACTAATATTTGGCACGATAAGTCTATCAAATTTTTGAATGCCTCCACAAGCATCGATTTCAAAGTCTTTCAAACCATCAATATTTCTATCCCTACAACTTTGGCTAAGATGAGCCAACTTGGGATCATGCTTTTGAGCTTCAAGAATGCGGTCTAAAAGAGAGGGATGAGCCTCAAGGCTACATAGAACAAGAGACGAATATGAATCGGATTCGCGATCTCAAATCTCACAAGTGGACAGAGTCTCAAGATCATTCCATTCGGATATCATCATGGAAACAACTGATTGTTGCTTACGACTAAGGGCATCGGCAACACGATTTCCCTTTTTGGGAGTATAAAGAATATCAAGATCATAAGATGCAAGGAATTCAAGCCAATGTTGTTGACGCAAATTAAGTTCCTTTTGAGAGAACAAGTACTTCAAAGATTTATGATCGGTGTAGAGAACAAATTTCTCTCCCAATAGATAATGGTGCCAAATTCTAAGAGCGAAAACAATGGCCATGAGCTCTAGATCATGAGTGGAATATCTAGTCTTGCAGGCTTTAATTGCCTATATGAATAAGCAATAACACGTTCCCTTTGCATGAGAATGGCTCTCAAATCAACACGACTAACATCGTTATAAACAATCAAGTCTTGGTTCCCTTCGAGAATCACAAGAATAGGAGCATCGAAAAGGAGTTCTTTTAATTTCTGAAAAGCAGCTTCACATTTGTCTGACCAAATGTACTTAACTCCCTTCTTTGTCAAACTAGTAAGAGGTACGGAAATTTTAGAAAAGTCTTTTATGAACCGACGGTAATAGCCCGCAAATCCAAGAAAGCTACGAATTTCCGTCACACTCTCTGGTCTCTTCCAATTTTGAATTGCTTCAATCTTTGAAGGATCCACGGAAATTCCGGATTTAGAAATAACATGTCCTAAAAATTTCACACAGGATTGCCAAAAGTGGCACTTAGAAAATTTTGCTTTCAATTGATTGCTCCTAAGGGTTTCGAACACAATTCAAAGATGTTTTTCATGCTCTTCCTCGGGTTTAGAATAAACAGAATATCATCTATAAAGATGAGAATAAATCGATTGAGGAAGTCTTGGAAAACTCGATTCATAAGGTCAACGAAATAAGCTGGAGCATTCGTTAAACCAAATGGCATAACAAGCCATTCATAAGATCCATAACGAGTATGGAACGACGTTAAAGGAATACTATCCTTTGCTATTCGAAGCTGATGAAAACCGGTTGCTAAGTCTAACTGTGAAAAGGATTTAGCACCGCTAAGTTGATCGAATAGGTCATCAATCCAAGGTAAGGGATATTTATTCTTATGGTGAGATCATTAAGCTTGCGGTAGTCAATGCAAACCCTAAGTGTACCATCGGATTTCTTTACAAAGATAGCTGAAGCTCCCCAAGGAGAGGAACTAGAACGAATAAATTGTTTTGCTTCCAATTCGGATAATTGTTTATGCATCTCCCCATTTTCCTTATTAGACATACGATAAGGAGGACGAGTGATAGGTAGAGCTCCAGGGATTAGATTAATTCTGAACTCAATTGCTCGCTTAGGTGGTAATCCTAAAACGGGCTCAAATATATCGGGAAATTCACGAACAAGATGAACAAAGGAAATGACATCTTCCTCATCATCATTATCGTGATCATGTGGATTTAGAGAATATAAGGATGCTACCGAATTGGAATATGAATCTTTGAGAACAATAAAAATCTGCTTAATAGATTGGGGATGTCGAAGATGAATAGTACTTTTGGGACATAGGATGTGGGCTTCATAACGATTAAGCCAATCCATTCCCAAAATCATTCCGGAACCTAAGTAGCACATAACATGCAAATCGGCTCGGAAAGCATAATCACATAAAATAATCTCGACATCTTTACAAAATAAAATAAGTGTTGCGGATCCACCAACTGGATTCGCAATTCTTAATGAACTAGTGCGTGGCCCGTGCTACGCACACGGGCATGGTTGGAAATTACATTAATGTTAAAAGTTACTTTAGAATATAATGTTGTAACATAAAGGAATTTTATGTAGGAGAGGAAGGTAGAGTTTTAGTATATTTTGGTGTGTGTTTGCAAAAGTAACATACATATATACACACACATGTTTGTGTGTTACTTTTTTTTAAAATATAGTAGATTTTTAATATAAATTGACATGTTCAATTTTTTCTTCAAAACCCTTATTTAAAATATACTAAAATACAGATAGAATAGCATATAACGAAAATACAAAAACCGCTAAATTTTGATTAATATTTACGATGTTCAAAAAAAGTCAAATTTGTATACATCTTGCCCTTTGTAAAATAAATCAAATGTCGGTAAAGTAAAGGTATACCTTGTTCCAGTGTTAATCTTTTTATTAGCAAGCACTACATGTAGAATTGAAAAAATGAAGTATATGAATCAGTTATATATATTCTTAACTGTCAATTACATGCCACAAAATTTGATATATAAGGAAGAATGGCTTCAAATATGGAAAGGTTTTAGAAGCATATGTCAATGATGTCTTGTATATTTACAGTCAGGTATGAACAAATTTTCCAATTCTAATTACAGTTTCATA
Organism: Allium fistulosum; assembly: GCA_030737815.1. Lineage (NCBI taxonomy): Eukaryota > Viridiplantae > Streptophyta > Magnoliopsida > Asparagales > Amaryllidaceae > Allium > Allium fistulosum. Next base: position 701,476,017 of record CM060904.1, read on the forward strand.
ATCTTAGTAGTCGTCTTTATAATCTTCTGGTAATTATTTTTGCAGTACAACTAGCAATTTGCAACAACAATTAGGAATACATATTAAGTGTTAACTGCTTTTGTATTATATGTATACTATCAGATTGAATCATTATACCGAAGAAAGAAAATCATAAATATGTTCCAGTAGAATGTATGAGAACAGTAAGTGTAGAGGAAAGTAAATTCATTTAATCGTTAAAAACCTAGTATAAATCAGCAAAAAAAATTACAAACAATGAAATTCAACTTTTTTTGTAGGTTATGCCCAATCTCTGTTCATATGCATCTTATCTACTTCATTTCAAAGTCGACTAAATCAGTAGGTAAACCTATAATTTTCCAGCTACTCTCATCCCTTCTTCTATTAAGGGACTCAATCATCATCAATCATCATAATATGTTGGAAGTTTTTCATAAAATTGCTTAAATTGATTGCCATTATGAAAGAGGGTCCAAGGGGTGGCAACCCCCCTAAGTGGGGGTGCGGGTCAACACCATCGCTGACGGCGGTTGACCTAGCCGGTTAGGTCGTGGGGGTCCAGGGAGCTCTATTGCTTATCAAAAATTTGTTTTATTCGTACATGTTTGTCTAAAATTCTATTGCAGTAGTAGTGCATTTGCTTAAGACATTAATGCCTAACTTGTAGAAAATTCCATGAGTTATACTTTATCTGCCATATATACCTTGTAGCGAAAACTCATCTTCTTTTCATTGCATGTCGATTGTAATTTAAGTGATTTATCACTTAATAATGCAATCTTTATGTTGGAAATGAAGAGCGTTCCTGCTATTGGACCAACAGTTGTGAATAAATAACACTTTGAAGAAATCACAAGCTTCTCATTTCCATAAACTGAGAATAATTTGTTGAATACTCTTCTTTTTCCACCTGTTTTTATAAACCTTACTCCACTATCTAAATTTCTTCTCACAATTTGAGAAACATTTGGTCTTAAATTCACTGTTAAAATTTAAAAGAAATAGCATAAGATAACTCATATTAAATGTGCAGTAAGTTTATATGATTAGTTCGAAAATCAAATACCATCATTCCCGATGTCCTGTAGATGGTTGTTTGCTTTGATTTTGAACTTGGACATCCAATTACTAATCAAAAATGTTCTATCTACAAATTCCATACAAAAGTAGATAAGCAACTTCATGTACTGAATTTATATCAGGTAGATGAAACTAAACAAAAATTAGTACTGCTGACTGCATTTTATCTGAAAGAAAAATACATTATTCTATTTATTTCTTGAATTAATATTTACCAATTTAAAATTTAAAGCCCTGCAGATTTTCGTACTTTATATGTAAAACATGCTAAAACGAAAGTAAAGATATTCCTATAAAATCAATTAATGAAATTTTCAATACCTTGTTTGCAGTTATGACATAAACCATAAAGGGATTCAGGTTCTTCTGTCATTAGTACTCCAGTAGCATATGAAACATTTGCAACTGGAACTCCAGTAACAGCACCATTGTTTTGCACATCCATTGCAGTTAACATATGATTAAAAATAAGCTTATTCAGTTTCGGATGATATGCGTAATATGAATTGAGTAACTCTGGAGCTAGCAACTTATAAGCATGGAAAGGTTTGAGGAAGCAGATTAGGTGGTTTGAAAGTTTGGTGTTAGGTAGCTATGACATGTAACACTGTCAGCCATTCAATGAATTGGATAAGGATTTATTGACTTTATTGCTATATTTCAAGTGATATGTAGAGTTCATGCTATATTTTCTAGCCTGCATCATATTACACACAGCAATGCCTCAACGAATATGATATGAAAATCATATACAACTAATATTAATAAAAGGTTCCTTTCTGTCTGCTTTTTTGTAAAGCGTCTTTCATATTGACCATGTTTCTTGATGGTTTTCATTTGTTCTATAAAAAGTAAATATGTGTTTCGTGCAACCAAGCAAGCTACAGATAAGTCCACTTTTTGCTAAATCAGAAGTAAATATTTGCTTATTGATGGTCATTGGTTACCATACCGTTTTATAGCAGATAAAATCTCTCTGGGCTTCGCACATGCCTTATACATGCCAGCAACAATACCTTCTCATACTCGCTTAGCCTACCAGCATAACTAAGACCCTCTATCTTTCTGGCTGTTTTCTTCTCTGGTTTTTCAGAATTCTTATTCTTTTTGTCATGCCTTTTATACACATCGCCTACTTCGCAAGCGAACATTAATTTGGCTTTGGGTTTAGCTATATTTTCTTCTTCTGATTTTATGATGAGGATTATGAAGCCCAGACTGATTGCCTTCTATACCACATTGGTTCAAAAATATGAGAATCAAATAAACTTAATTCTAGAGTTAGAAACTAAGATAAGGTATATGAGATAAAATGGATTTGAAATTAAAAACTGGGATATTACATTATGCAGTAAATTCTGCATTAACAACAAAATCTACATTTCAACTGAAACAATATCATAGTATTAGTATTATTTAATAGTCTAAAGGATACCAATATCTCAATTAGCAAAAAAAAATATACACGTTTCACAAAAAGCACCATGCATACAAATTGTAGTGTAAACATATAATTTCAATCGATATACAAAGTGGAATAAGCTATTGCACACTGTTATGTTCGTCCAGTTGACCATAAGACAACCCAAAATATTCAAAATTATACCCAGATTTCCATAATACACTACATAATAGATGGTATATGGTGGATGCATTCCTATAACATAAAACAACCATCCAAACTGGCCAACCCATAATTCTAAGGTCCACATAATATATGGTATATTGTAGATGCATTTCGATGACCTAGAACAAACATCCAAACAGGTCGACCATAATCTAATATAGATATACGCAAAAATATTGATTGAGAAATCCATCCATGAATATCCCAAAAACAGAGGTACAGCAGTGCCATTATCATTGAGTTTCCAAAACCAATGTATTTTTCCATGATTTCTTTTGGACAAACAACTGAAAATAGTCAAGTTGATAAATATAGTGTTAGGTTATTTTTATATTTTATTAACAAAACCAGATCATGGACCCGGAAAAATTAAATAGATTGTAGTTGTGTAATGACCGAGCAATTGATCAGTTATAAGCAAATGTATAATCAAATTTCAGCGAGCACATTCAACTTGATGAGACTTCTAAATAAAAGAATATAGTAGCCTAAAAAAACTAATGAACATGACAAATCCCATGAAAGGTTAGACATGGTACCTTCTCTTCTAGCTAGATTAAAGCTTTTAGTGTATCCACAGTTTAACCAAACCTTAATAAACCTATCATTACATCTATAAAGCTATTGTGAAAGTGGTACACACCATTAATAAATGATTGGCTAAATTTTTTCATAAACTGTACCAACAACTAACTGGAGTTGCGTTATATTGTTAAGCAAATATGAAGTTTTTTAAATAATTTTAATTTACTAATAGACTGCACATTATTCTTTATTTTAATTTACAACTAAAATAAGGATACGCATAAATTTAACTCGTTGCAATGAATAAAATCATTTATGTGTTTGTAATTAACGGCCAAACCAACAATTTAAAAAGTTTTATATATATTTGCATACTAACTAAAATGTCTATAAATACAAAACACAAATCAGTAACAGGATTTCTAACTGTTTGCTTCTGTGTTTATGTGTGTGTGTTTATGTACGTATGTATCTATTTATGTATTTATATGTATCAGTTAAGCAATAACTCAAATAGTTGCATAGTATTATAGATGATAAGTTTGAGGCAACATATAAAGTTAGAAATGTGTAGCAACTATGTTTGCACCAGTTATAACGTCATTTAAGTACTGGAAAACAATTGAGATCAAAGTGGTTTTTTCAATATTACAGCCAGTTGGCATCCTAAAAGCAAAGGTCAAACTTTTATTTGTTGTATGATAGCAAGTAAAATGCTAACATTAAATAGTGTATCAAGCAAAAAAAAGGTTAATATTATGCTGGAAAATTGCATTCTAACATTTAGTTCATTAACTAAATTCGCATATAGCCAGTTCAGAAAATCAACTATATTACTATTCAAAAGCAAACAATCGTAATTAGTGAAGATGTGGCAAGTATTACTAACTATAAAACTGTAGAAAATAAACATTGACATTAGAATCCAATATACTGCAAAAATTAAGAAAAGAAGCTAGAGTATATGAGATGAAATGGAAGAACATGGAAAATAATACTACTGAAAATCATTAAATCAAGAACGGCAGTAAATAAAAAAGCAAAATTGAGTACCATGGAATCTGCAAAAAATTGACGGTGTTGAATAGGATTTAAGATTTTGTATGTTAATGCGGAACAGACATAGCCCTGCAGATTTGGGGATGAATGCTCTGAGCATTTAATAATTTAAACATTAGTAAATCATGTAACGGATGAAAACAACAATATTAAAATCAATGCAAATTGAAAAGGGAGAGCATCACCATTATTTCCAGTATCAATGCGTTATAGATTGTCGATTAGAAGGAGATTACGGCAGAGTGCAACCCTTATGACAAACTGTAAAGGGAAAATACAGCCTTTGCGACAGAAGGAGAATTCGATGAAGAGAGTGTGGATATTGAGGAAAAATGTAAATTTGTGTGGATGATTTTTATTTTTGGGGTGATTTTGAGAAGAAAAGAGAGTGAACAGAGAAGAAGGATATAGAGAATGAGTATGGCGAAGAGATGAACACGGTACAGATAGTGGGAACAGTTGTTGGGAAGTTGAAAAAAACTGAAGGACGCAGTAAGGCAAATATTTTAAAATGGTTCAGATGTTAGGCCACGTGTCAATTTATTAGGAGGTGGATTCTACTTTCCTTTTTAAGTAATAGATTCATCAAGCCCATAACATTTAAAGACAAAGTATCAACAAGTTCCCTTGATATAAAAGAGTGGGATGCACCCGTATCAAAAAGAACTTGAATAGGATGATCATGAAACATAATAATGCCATCAAGCACAGAATGAGAAATGCCTTGACCAAGAGAAGTGTTACAAGGGGCTTGCACGACATTCAGCTTTCCCTCTTTTTTACTTTGAAGTTTAGGACATGAAGATATAAGATGACCCGAACTTTTGCAATAGTGACAATAAAGGGATTTCAGACACCTATTTGCATAATGGTCCTTAGAACCACAATTGTAGCTTTCTCCACGATTAATGGTAGGAGTCTTCGCTACCGAAGTTGCTTGTTTCCCTTTCTTGTAAGGATTAGGGCCTTTGAACTTACTGTTGAATTGCCTCTTCTTGTTGTTGTTGAAGTTCTTCTTAGCACTCACAACTTCAACATAATTTTCTTTATTGGCCTCTTCAAGTCGAAGAGCGATATCTACAAGTTGATTGAAAGAAACTTCTAGTTTCAGAAGTAAAGGCTTTTTGAGGTTCTTATTCAACCCATTGGTAAACCTTTGATTTTTCTTCAATGGGGGTATTAATATACTCGACCCCATATTTAGAGAGGGATTCAAAAGATGCGACATAATTTGTCACAGAAGATTCACCTTGAACAAGGTCAATAAAGCGTTGGGCTAAAGTTACTTTTTCAGCTTCCGGCACAAACTTCAACTCGAACCTTTCCGGGAATTGCTCCTAAGTAAGATCCGCTTCAACAATTTCTAAAATTAAAAGCTCATACCAATCTAATGCTCTCTCCTGGAGCATGCTAGAAGCCACTTGGACTCGATATAGATCCACAAGATTCATGCGAGAAAAGATGCGATTGCACGTTCTAACCAAGCTTGGACTTCTATGACACTTTCGGAACCCTTGAATGGCCTTTCACCCAAATTGGTGTAATCACTGCACAAGCGTGCAAACCCAGATTTAGGGTGAGTAGGCTCAGGAATGGGTCCGGCAGCTTGGGCATTCTTTACAAGATCCAAAACTTATTAGGAAGACATGACTATGCTATCCTGAGGAGTAGCACTGGATTGACCGGCACTGGGACGACCAGGTCTAACCATTTCTCTTATTTAAGAAAGAAAGAAAGAAAGAAGAGGAAAAAGGTTATTCTCAGAGTGAATATCAAACAAACTTGATTGATAAAACAAGGCATCATAAAAGAAAATAGGATAGAATAGGTCCCAAGACTCAAATTAAATCCTAAGGCACGATTCCTAAGGGAGACTTAGGACAATGATCCTTGCTAGATTATTCTACATTATTCCGAAGTTTGGCTCTGATACCAAGCTGTGACGCCCCACCTCTATACTCACACTAATCAAGGACACTACTGGGTAATGCCGTCAATTAGTACGAAGAATAAGGCTGTTGAGGACCGACCATCTGTGTAATTGCTTTGTGCGAGTTCCGATATGTCAGATAGTATGTCATGCATTTCATTTCAAGAGGAAATCTAACATATCAAATACAAACTCAAAGCTACTACACAGTGGCTATGTGGCCTTCGGAAACAAATATCAAATAAGCATAACATAAATCAGTCATAGATATTCATATCACTAAGGCGGAAACAGATATGAATATAACACATAGAAGTGAACATCAAAGTAGTGGTCATACAAGATCCACTGCATCACAAAAGAATAGGTACAAGTGTTAGACAAAAGTATATGTATACATCAAGGAGTCTCTATCTTGAATGTATAAAAACAAAAACTACTAAGCTAAAGAAGTTAGCCAAAAGTCAGAAGCTAGTCCCTGCTAAGAAGTCAAGTGGAAGCACCTAAAACACCTCGGTCTGACCCGAGTATTATTTCAAAAGAAAAATTATAAACGGATTAGTCTAGCTATAAATATCATATAAGATGAGATAGGATAAGAGATATAACAAAAATATATATGATAATAACAAAAATCATACAATATCTCAAATTTTCTAAAACACCAAATGTGATATCCCAAAATTTCAAGCAATATCAATTAAATAATCTATATAAAATATTAAATTGATTTGATAATTATTGTTAATAAGTTTGAATTGATTTAATAATTTTCTTTTAAATAAATATTTAACTGATAATTTATCTTTTAAAAGCTAATAAATTGTTTTCTATTTATATATATATATATATATTTGTATATATTGTAAATAGTCAATGTCTGTTTTAAATATATTTCAAATTCAATATTAAATAAGTAATCATATGGCTTTAAAAATACTCAAGATTTAAGTTAAAATTGTTTAAATGATTTTAGCTTAAATTTAAATTAAACAAAAGGTTTGTTGTTCTTTTTAAAGTATAGCTTGATAGAAATAAGTAATGAAGTGATAATTTCTTTTATGAATTATTTTAATGTAATAATGAGCTTTATTTATAATATAATGTCTATACAAGTAGATTTTTATTATAAATAAAAATTGTTATATATTTTAAAAGAAATTATGGTTTTTAAATTTATATAAATCTCTCAGATTAATAATATATAGATAATAAAATATACCTTATAAATATTTAAAGTAAGTATAAAATAAAATAATAATAGGTAACTAAATATTTGATAGTTTAAGTCTTAAAATAAAAATAAACACACTTATATTAGAGATAAATATGCAAGCTAACATGATAACAATAACCATAACAACTTTAAACCAAAAACTTAAGTAAAAGCTTAAGTAAAATATTATAATCTATAACAAAATACATGTTGCAGGCATGTAAATCACTAGGGTACAAGATAATAAGATAAGGCAAGTAAAATTCATCTCAGTACATACAAATAGGAATGGAGAAGTATGCTAAGCTAAGTAAACAAATAAACATATGTTTGTAAGTTTGTACCTAAAAGAATAAAATATGGTTTGTGTAGACTTGAATAGGAACAAGGCATTGAATGCCATCACCACTAGTACGAGACATTTCATTTCAGCTTCCTTTTAGATAAAAATCTCTGAAATGTTATGTACTTGAACAATAAACAATATTGTATACTTGTTTATTTATCAACTTACCTCATCCCATTCGTTTACAAAAGGCTGGGCAAATCCAGTTTCTAAAAGTTTTAAAACAAGGCAAAGTTTCAACCAAAACAACAATTTTATCAAATCTTCACTTAACCAAGTAAGCAATGTAAAGATCTGAACTTTCAAGATTTCCAGCATTCATGTTCTAGTTCAAAGCCATTTCAAAGTTTTCAAGAATCAAATCAACAAATGTATGCAAAGTTTTCACATTCCAGTTCAAGTATTCCTGTTTTCAAACAAAAAGATCAAGCCTTCTGTTTTAGAAACTGGTGAGTAAACTTTTAATCTAAAAACTTAAGTAATTTGAAAATCTCTGTGCTTATGATTTGTTTTATATGTATATATGTATGTGCAAGTTTCTTTGTGAATCTATGATGTGTGCATATCTGTTGTTTTAAACTTCCCTGATCTTAGTTCAAGTCTCTGACTTGAAACTGTAAACATGAGACATTCTTCTGTTTTGATGCATATGACATATGGTTGAAGTAACTTGTAATGTATGTTTGAAAATGAGTTGGTACGATGGTTTTTAGAACTCTGGAAACTTGTGTGAATGTCTAGTTATTTACAATGTTCATCCCTGTTTTAAAACTTCAGAGAGTTAAACTTAGAGTTAACTTTAAAAATTCTTCCCACTCTAATCTTCTTTAGACTTAAGTATTTAAAACAAAGTTTGTTGTTTTAAACTTAACTAAGCTTTAAAAATATTTGCAAGAATTTTAGATTGAAAACATTGTCTGGAAAAGAAAACACAGAGGAACTTGAAAATTGTTAAAAATCAAATCTTGGAATTTGTTGATATAATTACATATCTGGAATTGTATATAAAAGATAGGATTTTTAAAATTAAATTTACAAATTTTAATTTAATATTGAATGTGGTATTTGGTGGTTTCTGGAAATTGGATTTTCGAGATTCTTTGGTGATCAGGATGGTCTGGGAGTTCGTGGTGTTTCCTGGAGATGCATAGGTGGTCGAAGTGTCGGGGAAAAATGTAGTGGTGGTGGTTAGGTGGTCGTGGTGGTGGCGGCGAGCCTGGGAAGTTGGTAGACCTAATTTTGTGAGCTCGGAAATCTTTGATGCGTTCGTCATCCACGTGTGATCGAGTGCGTCGAGCTTTTAGGTGTTGATAGCTTGGTCAATGACGAGTCCACAGCCGGAGTTTCAGAGGCAACGGTGGTCGGAGCTTCAAAGGGAAGGCGTTGACAGGTTTTGAATGGAAGTGGGAACTGTCTGTTCCAGGTTTGGGAAATTTTGTCCTGATTTTGATTTCGAGCATGAGATGATTGGGTTGTTGTTTGGGTGATCTGAGTTGATGATGGTCGACTGTGGGGAGATCGCGATGATGATCAAGGTTGGCCGGAGCCACGGTGCACGTGCATCGTGCAGTTTTGAAGCGCTGAGGATTTTGGGTTTGAGCAGGAAGGTAGTCTCGAGTTTTTCTCGAGTAATTTTGGTTTTGTCACGAAGCGGTTTGATGTACGACTCGAAGTAAATAGGGTAGACTCGGGTTGTTGTTGTGTTGCCAGGTTTTGAAAGCCTGTCAGGCTTTAAGTTTAAATTTAAAGCAGGGTTTTAAAACAGAGTTTAAAACCAAAATTTTAAGATGTGGATTCAAATTAAGTTTTGTCTCCATAGTTTTAAATAAATACAAGTTTTATATAAATAAAATGTTTTAACAACTTTAAAATGTGTTAAAGTATATTTTAAAGTGTATTAAATTTTGCTAAGTAAAATTTTGTATTTATTTTGAATCTAAATTTAAAATGAGAATTTGATCATTTATAAGAAAATGTTTTATCCTTAAATAAATGAAGGTTAAGGATTTGAAATTATTAAGTAAATGAATAATTAACTAATTTAATTAATAAATGAATTGGATTAATTAATTTAGTAATTAAGAGTTAAATTAGTTAATTAAGGTTTAAAATAATAAATTTAGGATTAATAAATGGATAATTAAGAATCATTAATTAAATGAGATTTGAATTTTAATTAATGATTAGTAAGTAATTAATTAAATAACTAAGGATTAATTAATGAGTTATTAAAGGTAAAATTTAATTGTAATTAATAATAAATCTTAATTTAATTACTTTAGAAAAGTAATTTAAGAAGTGTTAATAATTAATGAAGGTTATTAACTAGGATGATTAAATAATGAATTAATATGATTAAATTGGATAATCAATTAGGTTTATTAATTTAAGATAATCAGTTGTGAATTATTTAAGTATAAATTACTTACGGAAGTAATTAATTTCTCATTCTAATTAATTAAGTTTAATATGAATTGTTTAAATTAATTAATTAAGTTTAATTAATTTAAATAACCATTTGATGATATAATAAGTATAATTACTTAAGGAAGTAATTAGTTGTGGATGATTCAATAATGAAAGTAATTTGAGTATAATTACTTTGTATAAATTAATCAAGGGATTAATTAGAGATAATTAATTATGGAGTAATTAAATTATTTAATGAAGTAATTAAGGTAGTTAATTACTGAATGGAGTTAATCAAGGTGATTAACAGTTTGGTTAAATTGAAGATAAATTACTTAATGTAATAGATGTAATTAGAGATCATTAATTATTATAATCAATGATGTAATTTAGAGTGGATTTATTTGGAAATAATTAATAAATGAAGGAATTCATTAATGTAATTAATTAAAGGAGTAATGCAATTAATTTTAGTAATTTAAAAGGTTACCTTCTATATTTGGTATAAGATAATTAATTTGTAAAAATAATTAAAGGATAATTATTTAATTAAAAGTTAATTAAGCAAGGATGATTAATTAAGATGGAAGTAGGGAATGATTAATTAATTAACTTGTAATTAATTAATGGTTATGTAAGCAAGATTTATAATAATGAAGTAATTAATTTAATTTACTTTAAATTAATTAGAGATTTGTAATTAATTTAATTCATTTTAAATTAATTATAAATGGTGTGATTATTAATCCTTGTTTATATATGATGGATGATATTGATATTTCAATTGATTGATTGTAATCTCAGATATGAGATGAATAATATCTATTATGATATGGATGTTTGTTTTAAGTATGATAATATTGATTATCTGTTTGAGTTGATAATATGGATTATCTGTTTATGATGATGATGTGATTATCCGTTGTTATATTGTGATTTATCTATCTGTGTGTATATAGATAATTAAATTAAATTGTTTTAACTTTAAAACAACTTAGCCTTAACACTACAAAAAAGAGGGCTGTTTTCCAACCCAGAATTCCCTACGCCATACCTACGCCGCGTAGGCGCGGCGTAGGGAAAACGTGTAAACATAGGGAATGAGTAGGGACGGCGTAGAGAATTCCCTACACATTTCCTATGCGCACCAGGTTCTCCAACAATTGACTACGGCGTAGGGAATGTGTAGGGAATTGCCTACCCATTCCATACACCTTATTATTCTCCCTACGCATTCCCTACGCCTGTGGAAGAAAGAGGTTGGAATTTCTCTACGCTTTACCTACGCCAGACAATTATTAACTTTTGTAGTTTAACTTGAAATTATATTATAAAAATATATAATTTAATTTTTCAGTAAATCGTATTAACTTTCGAAACTAAAATAAATTTATATGTATATATATATATATTAAACTTAAATTATAATAATTAACTTTTAGATGTTTAATTAACTAAAAAAGAATAATAATTAAATTTAATAAGTTGAAATACCAAATTAATAGTCCGAAATATGAAAATTATGAATCAAGAAAAGTAAGCAAGAAATTTACTGTAACATCCCGAAATTTTCGACTTTCGAAAATTCGACATCGATACTCACTTTATCGACTGCCGAGCAATCGAGTGCCGGAAACTCCAATAGTGAAGGTTTTAGAAAGAAGAGGTGGAAGAAGAAAAGATAGAAGAAAAAGAACAGAAGAAGGAACAACAGAACAAGAGCAGAAACAGGAAACAACATAATCTCACATCGCAGCGGAACAATATATAATAGATAAATGAATAATCTTTAAACAAAGAACTATATCATTTTATACATACATCAATCATAAGAGTCAATATACAACTCAGTACAACAATGGGCAGTTATATAACTTGTCCTCATACAGAATACACAGCGGAATAAATATTATTAGATACAAATACTACGTCTCGTCATCCATCTTGCTTCCAAAGCTCCAGAATATCCAGAATATCCTGATAACCTAACTCTAGACTGCCCGTGTGGAAATTGGTGGGCACCCAGAGTTTAGAAGGGAACAATAAACTCCGAGTCAGTCATGGTGACTGGTGTGAGATCGTAAAACAATTATTTATCTTTAAAATAAACAACAGAAAAATTTTAAAGTCAATTCGCAATGCTTTTGGAAAATGAAACTACCATAAGACCTCCCGCCACACACACAATGCAAACGCAGACTTGGAGGAGATTTCTTCTTATGATAGTCAAAGATGCTTACTACACAAAAATCAAATTCTTTTTGATATTATTATTAGTGCATAGTGTAGAAATCATTTCGAAAGTACAATATAAATCTTAGCCAGCATAGGTACCATTATAGTATGCTTGCTATAGCTACCATATTAAATGGCAGGTTCTACAACTAAAACCGTACAAGGCTCGTATTGTTTCTTTGGATTTCCAACAAATGGTCAGGCTAAGGAACTTCCTTTTCCACGATGGGTACGTCCCTGGAATAGACGACCCGAGAAATAACCTAACATTACGGTTAGATCTCTGCCAACACAAGGCCGGGTTACCTCTGCAAAAATAGGTAACTACTGACACGCGTATGCCATCCCCCGATCGTCACCGATCTTCCCGAGGATCCCCGATTCGCAACAAACCACATAATAATAATAATGCAGTAACCACAGAGGTTAAGTATCTGGGCTCCATACCATGATACCACCTTTATCCAGAAGGAATGACATACACTAAGGGGCGCTACTCCCTAGGACCTTGCCGCATCCTTCCTGTTTTGACCATTTCTGGGGTGTGAGGCTCGACGAAGTCTCGTCCACAAAGCTACGCTTTCTACAAAGCCATGCTTCGGGTCAAACAAAATGATCAACCTATGATCACAAAGATATAAGATCAAACAAATGATCATATCACAAATGATCAAACACTGATCATTTCACAGCAACACTCAGTATGCCACGTTACCAAATTGGGATATATCGCTGATAAATTTCAACTACATAACCTCTGAGCTCGTACGTCTCAGAGAAGGGTGTTAAGCTAAGAGAATAAATTCTCCGCCACCAACAGAAATGTATTTGAAAGAAATCATCTTTATATCTCAAATTGTAACGTCAGACACACAATCCATACAAGTCTGTTCCGGGATTGAACAGAACCGAAGGCACTTCTCACGAAGCCCTTGCATATCCGGATAATTTTCTAATCACGTCCGGACTTCCCGTCACTAAGGGTGATAAAACCTCTAAACCGGAGATCAGCCGATGTAGAGTAACTCGACGGTAATCCTTCCGTTTTCAAAAATATCCGGTCTTCAAATGCGATTCATAACGACGTATCACATATTCGGAATGGGTTATACGACCCCATGGTCCTTTCCCGGTTAACCCGAATAGTGAGCGTTTATTTAAAAACAAGTGTGGCATTCAAATTCATCCAATTCACAACAAATACCTATTCAAGGTAATTATTGATAGTCGGTTATTTAACTATCAATAAAGATGCGCAACATCATCAGATTCCAAATAATTTTCCAAATTATTTATCTTCAAAAATATCTTTACTAGATATAAAATTTCCACACTTCAAAAATAAATCAATATTTATTTTTAAACAACTTCGCTTTCTTTTATAAATTCCGTATCGAATTCATACTTTCGAATATCTACTGATATTCGATTTTCAAATCGTTTTCAATATTCAATTTCAATTTATCTTCACAAAGATAAATCTAAAAAAACCGTTTCATTTCATTTTGGAAAACATTCCCATACTTATTTAATAATAAGTATTTTCACAAATCATTTATTTTCAACACTTGGAAAATATTCTATATACTTAAATCAAAATTAAGTATATATTTCATTCTTTAAGGAAATCATTTACTTTGACAACATTTATTTGAGTCAAAACGAATGTTACGTAAAACATCGTTACGACGACTCAAAATCACTAGTATAGGGATTCGAAATTTAGATAGATATATAAATCCCAATACTATATAAACATTTCCTTTCGGAAATCATTTACTATAACAACAGTGTTATAGTCCACCATTTCCTTATTTCTCGAAAACGTCTATTTCAACAATAAATGTTGAAATCTATGATTTCGATATTTAACACGTTTTAAAACATCTTTTAAAACAATTACTTCATTTCGTAATATCACTTTTCCAAAACATATCCATTTTATTTAATAATATATTCACTATCCAAAATCGTGAATATACTTCGTTATCCAAATTCAACATTCCTACACGTTTTATTTAAAGGCTTATCCACCGTCCAAAATCGTGGATATAATTCCTTTAATTTACTTCTACAATTCACTTATCAAAATAAGTGATTTCGGATTTATAAACAACGTTTATAAATCACAATTATAATTTATAACAACTTCAACTTACAAATCAATTTTTATTAACCGAATCAATCTATAACTCAATTTTTATACTTAAGTCATTCCTTTAATAACTTTACAAAATTTATAAATCCTACTTCTTGTAAAATTCCATTAATAAACCCTTTTTCAACATTAACAAAAACTCCTTTTATAATTCCATTTTTCCCATTTATAAAAATTCAATTCTTTATAAATCTTATCTATAAACCATTTATAAATAAATTCAAAAATCTTCATTCATACTATTCTTCAACATAATTCATTTCATATTCCCAAACATCAAATTTTGGTTTTATATCACAAAATTCTTAATTTTTTTTATAACATAAAAATTATAACACTTATTTATTTAAAATGAATCAATTCCAAAATTTAATAAAACGTATACTTTCAAAAATTCACTTTGAAATCCTTTTAAAAATAATATCGTTATTTTTAAACTTCAAAAATGAATCCGATGATGCAACAGCACCAATTAGTCAATCACAACAACAAACATCATATATCAATATGATAACAGAATATACATCAATATCTGTAAATAAATAAATACTGGTGAGGAATCCAGTTGGATCCCTCCAACCTGTTTCCCTGCATCCACAGATGTTAGCACAATACCCATTCCACTTCGAGGTGGAATATCGCGGTATATGGGTTTTATAAAAATAATCCGCTTACTAACGGCGCAATAGGGTCTCATCCGCTATACGAGGCGGGAAATCATCAATCCAATATATACATATGCCAATATGTATATATTGCTATATATATATATATATATCCTACTATATATAATATCACAATCAACATAGCAATCATATCAAACAATCAATAACTGCAATTCATTTTGAGTGAGAAAAATCTCACCTTCACTTTTAATTTGCAATCCAATCCCATTTCCATTCCAGTTTGTTTTCTCCATTTTTAACCTTGTATAAATAATTTATACACTTTTATTAATATTCGAATCAATTGACAATAAATTATCATCTGTTAATTTATTTAAACCAAAAATTTAATTTTATCGAATAATTTATTCTAAATCAATTTCTTTATAAATAAATTTATTTAACCAACATTTCAGTTTCAAACTAATGTTCTCTAACCATTTCTAAAACAACTAAATTTAAAACTACATTTCCTTTAATAAATTAAATTAACTAATATTTTGATTTAAACAACAATTTATTTCCTCTTTAATAATTTAATTGTCTAACCATTTGACACATTTAATTTACTAACAATTTTAATTTAAACAAATGATTTCATTTCAAACCAATTTATTTTAAAACTGTCTACCTCTACTAAAAAAAAAGATCAACTACTATCTTTATCATTGGTAGATTTCTTCAAACATATATATTAATGTGACGACCCGACTTTCTATGCCCAGAAAGACGTATCGTGAATTAAGAAAGAAAGGGATAGAAGAAGAAAAGAAAGAAAAGAAGAAAGAACAACAACATCAGAAACTCACAGCGGAACGAATGAAATATAATATATCATATAAAATATTACATAGTATCATATACATCAGAGTTACACAACTTATACAACACATATTAGACAGTTATAAACATCTGTCTAATTCATACAACTCAAGTATCACAGATACAGACACAACATATACACAGCGGAATCATCATATATCTACACGGTGAAGCCTCCTGCTCCAAATCTCCTCCAGAATTCGTCAAAGCTAACCTGAATCCCTCGACTACTCAATACAATATTGAGTACCCAAGAGTTTAATAAAACAGAAAATAAACACTTGGGTCAGACATGGGTCTGGTGTGAGTAAACGGTTAGATTGCTTAACTTTGAAAACTTTTGAAAACAAAAGTATCACGTAAGACTCCCCACAAATAAACATGGGTAAGTTTTTACCTTACGCTAACTAAAACGTTTGATAGGAAATCCGATTGTATTATAATAGGGTCTAGGGTTTTCAAGTAAAATACAGAAATAGCTGAAATGCTTACATCTCACATTCCAACATAGTTGGGCACAACTAATACGTACGGCACTTATTGGAGTTTGGATTCCATACAATGGCAGGGCTACTGGGGTACCGCCCGTCACAGTACGTGGCCTAGATCACCGTACCGAGGAGTACGCCCGCTCCCCTGCAACACAAAGCCGGAACCATCCCTTACTGGATAATCCCGAACAAGACAATCCCGTAGTTGGCGCGACCAACCACACACTAAGCCGAATAAAAGAAAAGGGACCTCTAGACAGGGATCTATCTTGCTCTCAGTGGGTGCTACCCACGAAGCCTTGCTGCACCTCCCCTGTTTTAGCCATTCCCGGTTGATGAGGCTTGAGGTTACGATTACCTTTAATCAGAACATATCACTTAGAATGCTCATCGTCCGCCTGACGATGTGCTGAAAGCATTCAATCCATACAAGTTCGTTCCGGGTTCGAACGAAACCGAAGGCATTATCTCGTTACACTCGTTTTGGAATCACCCTCAGAGTTAACGACAATAACCCTTGCACTCTGAATCTTCATCTTCACTTGAGATTCACGACCTATCGTAAATTTGGATCGATGTGGTATTCGGGTCTCCAGACCTGGAATTCCGGTATACGGAAACCCGATCCCGGTCTCATCGAAATCCAAAACGTATCTTTTAAGGCCAAGTTGTTTAAAGGTTTAAACAATTTAACTTATCTATATTCATACAGATAGATAATTCACAATTCACAACTGATAATCACATTATCAATTAAACAGATGATTCATAACCAAATAGGTAATCCATATCAACATTACAATAGTTAATCTATATTATCATCATAATGCAACCAAGCATTCATATCACACAACATCTTATCTCATTTCTGAGATTACATCCATTCAAGACAATCAATGTCATCCATTCTTATATAAGCAATGATTTACTTAATCACAACATAATTAATTTAAAATGAATTAAATTAACTATCTCTATCTTTAATTAATTTAAAGTGAATTAAATTAATTACTTCATCTCTTAATTAATTTAAAGTAAATTAAATTAATTATTTTATTATAAATCTTACTTATATAATCATTAATTAATTACAAATAAATTAATAAATCTTTCTTTAATTATCCACCTTAATTAATCACCTTGATTAATTATACTTTAATTACATTTAAGTAATTAACTTTAATTAATTTCACAAATTAATTATCCTTAACCAAATACAGTAATTAACCTTTAATTACTATCATTAATTACAATAATTAATGAACCTTCATTAATTAATTAACTATAATTAATTATATTAATCCTTAATTAATTACAATTAATTAATCATACTTAAATTAATTGCTTTTATTAATCAACCTTGATTAATTAATAATCCTCTAATTACTTCATTAATTAATTACCTTCTAGTTAATTAAATAATTAATCTTTAATCAACTACATTCATTAATTTACCTTAATTAATCATAAACAGTAATTAATAACTTGTAATTACTTATCTTAATTAATTAACTCCTTAATTATTTATATTAACCTTGATTAATTAATCAAATTAATTAATCTTTAATTACTCCATTAAGTAATTAAATTAACAAATAATCCTTAATTAATTACTTTATTAATTAATTACTTTTAAATTAATTACACTTAGTAATTAATCTTAAATTAAACACATTTAACTAATCACATTAATTAATTAACTAAAATAATTAAGTAATTAACTCTTAATTACTTACATAAGTAATTATCTTCTAAATACTTCATTAAATGATCTCTCTTAACTAATTTCATTAACAAGTAATTTATCCCATCATTAAATAATTCTTAATTCTTTAATTAATTAATCCATAATTAATTAACTTTAAACAATTAACTTAATTAATTCCTTAATTGATTACAACAAGTGATTACTTCAACTAATTACTTCCATGAATAATTTACTCCTCTTGATTACTTTAAGTAATTATTCATTAATTACTTCATTAAGAAATTTACGCACTTAATTATAAATTGATTATTTTGAATGAATCCCTCAATCTCTAATTTATTTATTTATTAATTACATTCATTTCCACTAATTACTTCATTAAGTAATTATTCTTAATTTCAAATAGTAATTAACCTTTAATTCCATTTATTTATTAATTGCCTTAATAAAATTTCCATCTTTAAAAATAAACTTTTCATTTAAATCACATATTAAATTCTACCATTAAACTCCATTGAAACATTTAGAAATAATTTTATATTTGAATAAAATTTTACCTTTAAACAAAACAATTTAAACCCATAATTTTATATGCACTTAAAATCTTGAATATCCATTCAAACATGCTTAAATAGATTAAATAAACAATAATTTAACTTTGGAAATTCCAAATTTCATATCTTTAAACTTATTTATTTAAATCTAATTTAAATCTAATTTAACATTCCTTTATAATTACTTTGAACATCACTTTAACTTGAAAACATTTTTAAAATCAAGCTTATCAGTTTAAAACCCAGATCAACCCGAGTCAACCCCTCTAAAACCCCGAGTTCCCCAGCCTCAATATTCTTCTTCGAGTCGATCACGAGGGAACGCGAAGATCCCTTCGAGTCGAAACTCGTCTTCCCCAATTTTCAGTCCAGTGCACAAAATCGTGCACGTACACGTCTCCCACCAACTCCGGCCAACCCAGGTCGTCGCGACCATCGACCACCATCACACGATCGCGTGCGAGCCTTCCCAAACACTCAGATTAAACAAAACTTGTTCGAATCAAAATTCGAACGATCGAACCAAAACTGCAGAAACCCAACCTCCAAAATTCCCCATTGCCGACGAACTCGACCTTGCTACACCTCGCCGTCCTCACCATAGAACCTCCACATCACAAGCTACAATTTCCCCCATATGCGCACGATTCCGGTCACCTATCGATGACGAGAATTCCCGATGAACCTCGGCTTCAACAACGATAGCTAAAACCCTATTCCACTCGAATTCGAACAATTCTGTCATTAGAAAAATTCTACTGCATTTTTCCCCTATTCTACCATCCACAAGCTAGCCTCGATCCAAATTCTAGCTTCAATCATGAAGTTTATCATCGGCAATTGATCAAATTGCCGAAACCCTTCATTCCCAAATTCCCAAATGAATATCAACTTAAACATTAAGAAATGCATGTTAAAATTCATCATTTCTAACAACTAATCCAATTATATAATCCAAAGCAAGAATTAAGATTAGTTATTTTCTGACATATATTTAGTTTTACTGTTATATCTCCTTTTCCCAGATGATGTTCAAAACTATCATCCTAAAATATATTTTTAAATCTTAGTTTAGGTTTAAATATAGACAGCTTGTTTGAATTCCTAATCCTATAAGAGATTGGATGAAGAGATTTTTAATATTCTATTTTGTTTAAACCCTGTTATTTATAAACAGAGACAAGTTTTTGCCTGAGAACAGACATGCACACTTCAATTCATATAAACACATATATATACTCACTGATATGTATACATATTCACAAAATTCCAACATGCATTCATAAACAATATTCATATAAACATATATATATATCATCACAGCACAATTCATCACATATAGCAAAGTAAATTTTCAATTTTAAAATCTGTTTTTAAAAGTATTTACTCACCAGTTATAAACAGAGCAGTTTTTTTTCCAAGCTTTTTAAAATTTTGAATTCTGGAAACCTGCTTTTGATTTTCTTTGTTGTTGACATTTGAAATCCTTTGCATGCCTGATTTATGTTGAATCTTGTTTGATTTCCAGGTTTTCCTTGCTTGCTTGAAAACTTGTTACAGGCTTTTATTTTTGCTTTGAGGATTTTACAGGCTTTGATTTTTTTGAGAAAATGTTTACATGTTTAGAGATTTTGAATTAGTGAGAAATTCTTACAAAACTTTAGTTTCGAAATCTTTTTGTTGCAGCTGAGAATGGAAAAGAAATATGAAGAAGAAGTGTATGTTTCTTTTATAAATTTAGTTATGATTTATTAAAAATTAAAGAAAATAAATTAAAACATTGACACTTGTTAAGAAATCTTACATTTGTCAACTATGCTATTTAATTTCTCTACACATGTTACCAGCATGTGTATTATCTTAACACTTGTCCTTAAGTATTTTATATAAAAATTTTATTTAATTTAAATGTAAATATAAAGCCTTTCATACTTAATTTATAAATTAATAAACATTTATCTTAATATATGTATATATAATTACTTAAAGAAAATATTATAAAACAAGTTATATACAAATAAAATCTTATACAAATATTTTTAAATCCGAAATAATTATCTTTATTCAAAAGAGATAAAAGTTAAAATTCTAAATACCCTTTGAAAAGTATTATATTAAATTTCAAACAACTTCAAATCATAACATATACATACATATATATTACAATTTGAAAACACATCTTTTATTTGAAACAAAAGATTTCATATTCACAATATATATATATATATATACTAATATATATATTATAAATAGAATATAATTTTATTAGCTTTTAAAAGATTAAATTACCAATTTAAATTAAAATTATAAGGGAAAATTATCAATCCAATTAAATTATTAATAAAGATTATTAAATTCATATTGCCCAAAATCCCGGGTTATCACATTCCTCCCCCCTTAAAAGAATTTCGTCCCCGAAATTAAAAGCAAAGATAATTTAATAACCCAGCAAAGATTTTAATCTTAATCAGCAAAGCATACCTATCATCCAGTTACTAACAACCAAAGCAACCAATCAAACAATCAAACTTAATTAACTATTCTGATACAAATCAGGATAGACTTCATAACACTATCCAGAGTTTCCCAGGTATAAATCACTGGAATACTCGCTCTACAAAAGCTAAAACTGACTACACTACTATAACCCAGAGCTCCTCTCATCTCCAGATCCACCAATCTGAATAAAACATCCGACTATACTCAAGTCTAGCTTAACTTCCAAATCCAACAGAACTGTAGATTCAACACCCAATGATGAATCATACACGTACTCCCTCAGAGATACGTGAAATATAATGAGTTCCAGCTATCTAAACTAGCATCTCAATCTTATCCAAACTGCATTTTTAACCAGAGAAATCTTAACAACAATGAAGTCTCTAACTTCAAATTTCAATTCCTTATCTCATATCTTCATAACTCAACAGATAAATCTAAACTTCAAACTTCTTCCTGATCAGCTCAATCTATGTTGATGCTTCCAGAAACAATCAAGACCAAAATAATAAGTTCCTGGGTCTACTCATTCAAGGTGGTTTCCCAAAACCCGTCAAAATCCAGAACACAAACTCTACTTCACAAGCAATAGAAGACTGAACTTCCTTCTTTCAGATTCCAGAAACTTCTATACACACTCAGAATGTTCACATAAACTTCCTGTAGAAATCTGAGGTTATTTCCTTTCTCGCACAGCTACTACTTTTTGCTTCCGCTGCACAACTCCGATCTTGAAATAGATGAGAATGTTGATGAACTCGAGCACACTAGATCCACAATCCAAGCGGGAACATTGGTTATCTTAAAGACATAACCAACTACTCAAAGAATGGATGAGTCCTCGGTCAAGGGTACTGTCTTCAGCTATCCTTAGCTAGAGGAAACTCGAAACTAGAAACAGAAGAGAAAACACAGATACTCCATAAAATTCTAAGATGCTTCACCAATCCTTCTCTAGGAACAAATCGATGTAACTAAACCTTTGACCTCTTCGATAACTTTTACTTTCTCTTGAGATGTCTCAACTTCATACAAAAGATTACTCAAGATGAACTCTCAAACTAATCGCAAGTCACTTTTGCGATCCTACCTAGTTCGGATTCCAAAGATACTGTTCTCTCTTTACCAATTAAAATAGCCTTAAACTTTTCCAAACAAGGTTAACCCTTCAAGAAAAACTTCACCACCTACTCGGACTGCTGATAGAAGAACCGCAAAGATTCCGGGACCATCGAAGAAACGGACCACACTGCTGCTTCCAAATTCTATCTCTGGGACACTGCTAAGCCAGAAAATCTTCTCGACAGCACACCGAACACTTCGAGCTGTACTGCTACCACAGCTAACCAAAAACTTCTAATCCAAAGGCTTCTCAAAACTAAAACCATCAACAAACCTCTCAACGAATCTCCGAGATGGCAGACATCCAAAAGAAACTCGGGCTCCAAACCAATCGCCAATAACTTACTCTTCTTAAGGGAACAATGAGACCATGTCTGAAGAACAACTAATCGACCTTAGTCCCATACTTCAAAATAGACAAAACTCTCTTACTTGATATCAGAGAATTCCTATACAGTCGAGTCTTTCCTGCGGTAGACATCAACTGTTCCTCCAATACCTTCTTAATCTTGTTCCAAAAGAAAATCTCCTTCGGGAACATCCATAGATACTGCGTCTTATCACACAACTGCTCCTTCCTGAAGTCGCCAAGATACCATCACTTGCTTCAGCTCATCCAATAGATCTAACTCTATTCATCCAACTTCAAAGACAAACTCCGAACCTTAACAGGTTTTCTTCAGAGATTATGAAATCCTTACACAACTGTAAAGTTCACTCGAGACGGTATTAGGTTTACAGTCTCGATATACACTTCCAACCTCAAACATTCAAACTCCAACTATTGGTAATTGTGTTACACACAGTACCACCTTATCTACCTTTATAACTTATATTGGAAAACCCGAACAGGTAACCCAATAAATAGGTAGAAATACATAAATATATATTTAAAATGATATATATTTTTTTATATAGAAATTATTTCTGGGTAAAATTATTTCATCTACCTCTTTAAAAACAATATTGTGTCCGTTGGCCTGGTTCAAGTGTTTAGAGATCCCTATCAATAACGTTAGCTACTCGTATTGACCAGAATCCATATACCACTCAACCGATCAATTAACACAATATAAAACCATTTTTATATAACTAACAATTACGCGCTCTCAAGATAGACACCACTTCAGAGCCTAGGTATTCACTCAACCTACTGCTCTGATACCAACTGTGACGACCCGACTTTCTATGCCCAGAAAGACGTATCGTGAATTAAGAAAGAAAGGGATAGAAGAAGAAAAGAAAGAAAAGAAGAAAGAACAACAACATCAGAAACTCACAGCGGAACGAATGAAATATAATATATCATATAAAATATTACATAGTATCATATACATCAGAGTTACACAACTTATACAACACATATTAGACAGTTATAAACATCTGTCTAATTCATACAACTCAAGTATCACAGATACAGACACAACATATACACAGCGGAATCATCATATATCTACACGGTGAAGCCTCCTGCTCCAAATCTCCTCCAGAATTCGTCAAAGCTAACCTGAATCCCTCGACTACTCAATACAATATTGAGTACCCAAGAGTTTAATAAAACAGAAAATAAACACTTGGGTCAGACATGGGTCTGGTGTGAGTAAACGGTTAGATTGCTTAACTTTGAAAACTTTTGAAAACAAAAGTATCACGTAAGACTCCCCACAAATAAACATGGGTAAGTTTTTACCTTACGCTAACTAAAACGTTTGATAGGAAATCCGATTGTATTATAATAGGGTCTAGGGTTTTCAAGTAAAATACAGAAATAGCTGAAATGCTTACATCTCACATTCCAACATAGTTGGGCACAACTAATACGTACGGCACTTATTGGAGTTTGGATTCCATACAATGGCAGGGCTACTGGGGTACCGCCCGTCACAGTACGTGGCCTAGATCACCGTACCGAGGAGTACGCCCGCTCCCCTGCAACACAAAGCCGGAACCATCCCTTACTGGATAATCCCGAACAAGACAATCCCGTAGTTGGCGCGACCAACCACACACTAAGCCGAATAAAAGAAAAGGGACCTCTAGACAGGGATCTATCTTGCTCTCAGTGGGTGCTACCCACGAAGCCTTGCTGCACCTCCCCTGTTTTAGCCATTCCCGGTTGATGAGGCTTGAGGTTACGATTACCTTTAATCAGAACATATCACTTAGAATGCTCATCGTCCGCCTGACGATGTGCTGAAAGCATTCAATCCATACAAGTTCGTTCCGGGTTCGAACGAAACCGAAGGCATTATCTCGTTACACTCGTTTTGGAATCACCCTCAGAGTTAACGACAATAACCCTTGCACTCTGAATCTTCATCTTCACTTGAGATTCACGACCTATCGTAAATTTGGATCGATGTGGTATTCGGGTCTCCAGACCTGGAATTCCGGTATACGGAAACCCGATCCCGGTCTCATCGAAATCCAAAACGTATCTTTTAAGGCCAAGTTGTTTAAAGGTTTAAACAATTTAACTTATCTATATTCATACAGATAGATAATTCACAATTCACAACTGATAATCACATTATCAATTAAACAGATGATTCATAACCAAATAGGTAATCCATATCAACATTACAATAGTTAATCTATATTATCATCATAATGCAACCAAGCATTCATATCACACAACATCTTATCTCATTTCTGAGATTACATCCATTCAAGACAATCAATGTCATCCATTCTTATATAAGCAATGATTTACTTAATCACAACATAATTAATTTAAAATGAATTAAATTAACTATCTCTATCTTTAATTAATTTAAAGTGAATTAAATTAATTACTTCATCTCTTAATTAATTTAAAGTAAATTAAATTAATTATTTTATTATAAATCTTACTTATATAATCATTAATTAATTACAAATAAATTAATAAATCTTTCTTTAATTATCCACCTTAATTAATCACCTTGATTAATTATACTTTAATTACATTTAAGTAATTAACTTTAATTAATTTCACAAATTAATTATCCTTAACCAAATACAGTAATTAACCTTTAATTACTATCATTAATTACAATAATTAATGAACCTTCATTAATTAATTAACTATAATTAATTATATTAATCCTTAATTAATTACAATTAATTAATCATACTTAAATTAATTGCTTTTATTAATCAACCTTGATTAATTAATAATCCTCTAATTACTTCATTAATTAATTACCTTCTAGTTAATTAAATAATTAATCTTTAATCAACTACATTCATTAATTTACCTTAATTAATCATAAACAGTAATTAATAACTTGTAATTACTTATCTTAATTAATTAACTCCTTAATTATTTATATTAACCTTGATTAATTAATCAAATTAATTAATCTTTAATTACTCCATTAAGTAATTAAATTAACAAATAATCCTTAATTAATTACTTTATTAATTAATTACTTTTAAATTAATTACACTTAGTAATTAATCTTAAATTAAACACATTTAACTAATCACATTAATTAATTAACTAAAATAATTAAGTAATTAACTCTTAATTACTTACATAAGTAATTATCTTCTAAATACTTCATTAAATGATCTCTCTTAACTAATTTCATTAACAAGTAATTTATCCCATCATTAAATAATTCTTAATTCTTTAATTAATTAATCCATAATTAATTAACTTTAAACAATTAACTTAATTAATTCCTTAATTGATTACAACAAGTGATTACTTCAACTAATTACTTCCATGAATAATTTACTCCTCTTGATTACTTTAAGTAATTATTCATTAATTACTTCATTAAGAAATTTACGCACTTAATTATAAATTGATTATTTTGAATGAATCCCTCAATCTCTAATTTATTTATTTATTAATTACATTCATTTCCACTAATTACTTCATTAAGTAATTATTCTTAATTTCAAATAGTAATTAACCTTTAATTCCATTTATTTATTAATTGCCTTAATAAAATTTCCATCTTTAAAAATAAACTTTTCATTTAAATCACATATTAAATTCTACCATTAAACTCCATTGAAACATTTAGAAATAATTTTATATTTGAATAAAATTTTACCTTTAAACAAAACAATTTAAACCCATAATTTTATATGCACTTAAAATCTTGAATATCCATTCAAACATGCTTAAATAGATTAAATAAACAATAATTTAACTTTGGAAATTCCAAATTTCATATCTTTAAACTTATTTATTTAAATCTAATTTAAATCTAATTTAACATTCCTTTATAATTACTTTGAACATCACTTTAACTTGAAAACATTTTTAAAATCAAGCTTATCAGTTTAAAACCCAGATCAACCCGAGTCAACCCCTCTAAAACCCCGAGTTCCCCAGCCTCAATATTCTTCTTCGAGTCGATCACGAGGGAACGCGAAGATCCCTTCGAGTCGAAACTCGTCTTCCCCAATTTTCAGTCCAGTGCACAAAATCGTGCACGTACACGTCTCCCACCAACTCCGGCCAACCCAGGTCGTCGCGACCATCGACCACCATCACACGATCGCGTGCGAGCCTTCCCAAACACTCAGATTAAACAAAACTTGTTCGAATCAAAATTCGAACGATCGAACCAAAACTGCAGAAACCCAACCTCCAAAATTCCCCATTGCCGACGAACTCGACCTTGCTACACCTCGCCGTCCTCACCATAGAACCTCCACATCACAAGCTACAATTTCCCCCATATGCGCACGATTCCGGTCACCTATCGATGACGAGAATTCCCGATGAACCTCGGCTTCAACAACGATAGCTAAAACCCTATTCCACTCGAATTCGAACAATTCTGTCATTAGAAAAATTCTACTGCATTTTTCCCCTATTCTACCATCCACAAGCTAGCCTCGATCCAAATTCTAGCTTCAATCATGAAGTTTATCATCGGCAATTGATCAAATTGCCGAAACCCTTCATTCCCAAATTCCCAAATGAATATCAACTTAAACATTAAGAAATGCATGTTAAAATTCATCATTTCTAACAACTAATCCAATTATATAATCCAAAGCAAGAATTAAGATTAGTTATTTTCTGACATATATTTAGTTTTACTGTTATATCTCCTTTTCCCAGATGATGTTCAAAACTATCATCCTAAAATATATTTTTAAATCTTAGTTTAGGTTTAAATATAGACAGCTTGTTTGAATTCCTAATCCTATAAGAGATTGGATGAAGAGATTTTTAATATTCTATTTTGTTTAAACCCTGTTATTTATAAACAGAGACAAGTTTTTGCCTGAGAACAGACATGCACACTTCAATTCATATAAACACATATATATACTCACTGATATGTATACATATTCACAAAATTCCAACATGCATTCATAAACAATATTCATATAAACATATATATATATCATCACAGCACAATTCATCACATATAGCAAAGTAAATTTTCAATTTTAAAATCTGTTTTTAAAAGTATTTACTCACCAGTTATAAACAGAGCAGTTTTTTTTCCAAGCTTTTTAAAATTTTGAATTCTGGAAACCTGCTTTTGATTTTCTTTGTTGTTGACATTTGAAATCCTTTGCATGCCTGATTTATGTTGAATCTTGTTTGATTTCCAGGTTTTCCTTGCTTGCTTGAAAACTTGTTACAGGCTTTTATTTTTGCTTTGAGGATTTTACAGGCTTTGATTTTTTTGAGAAAATGTTTACATGTTTAGAGATTTTGAATTAGTGAGAAATTCTTACAAAACTTTAGTTTCGAAATCTTTTTGTTGCAGCTGAGAATGGAAAAGAAATATGAAGAAGAAGTGTATGTTTCTTTTATAAATTTAGTTATGATTTATTAAAAATTAAAGAAAATAAATTAAAACATTGACACTTGTTAAGAAATCTTACATTTGTCAACTATGCTATTTAATTTCTCTACACATGTTACCAGCATGTGTATTATCTTAACACTTGTCCTTAAGTATTTTATATAAAAATTTTATTTAATTTAAATGTAAATATAAAGCCTTTCATACTTAATTTATAAATTAATAAACATTTATCTTAATATATGTATATATAATTACTTAAAGAAAATATTATAAAACAAGTTATATACAAATAAAATCTTATACAAATATTTTTAAATCCGAAATAATTATCTTTATTCAAAAGAGATAAAAGTTAAAATTCTAAATACCCTTTGAAAAGTATTATATTAAATTTCAAACAACTTCAAATCATAACATATACATACATATATATTACAATTTGAAAACACATCTTTTATTTGAAACAAAAGATTTCATATTCACAATATATATATATATATATACTAATATATATATTATAAATAGAATATAATTTTATTAGCTTTTAAAAGATTAAATTACCAATTTAAATTAAAATTATAAGGGAAAATTATCAATCCAATTAAATTATTAATAAAGATTATTAAATTCATATTGCCCAAAATCCCGGGTTATCACAATTAACGCGTACGAAATTAAATAAAATAACTGGAAATTTCTTACTAAAATCAAATTATACCCCACTACAAATCGAGCAACCCATTCCAGTTCGCGACCTTCCTCACATGATTTCGTCATCATTGCTCGCGTGGTGCATCCTTCCTCGATCGTGAACGAACTCACGACCATCAGTATCGTGCTCTTCCATATCGCCTTTGCTTCCACCAAGCGCGCGCCAATCCCCTTCGTACGTGCCCACTCGCGAGCTCCCTTTGGCATCGCGACTGACCGCAGCACCATCTCTTCCCCTGAAGCACACGCGATTGAATCGCGACCTTCCTCGCGAGCACGAGCGTACGCCGCTGCCAATCGCCATCGCGATACCCACGAGTCGCCTCCGTTTTGACGCTGCCGTCGCGAATCCCTCCTCACCAACATCGCCGAAACCCAGTCTCACCATTTTGAACGCGAGCGCGATGCCCTCGAATCCCCCAGCTCGGTCGAACTAATTGAAGAAAAGAGGATTGTGATTTTAGCTTAGGGGAATACGAGTTTGGAACGAGAGATAATTTCGTTTGATTTCATTTGAACTGGGAGGGTTCGGCTTACTTTCGATTTTAAATTAACAGAGAGGAGGGAGGTGGCCATTTTCTTTCGAACGAAGAAGTTTTCGTTTTGATTGTTCGATTTGGCACTGAGGAGGGAGAGGGTTACTTTAAAATCGAAGACGGCATGGTTTACACGATTTATTCCATGATTTTAGGCGTATTTATCGGGAGGTAACGTGTGGTGATGTTGACCATTTTAAATTTAAATTCAAATTTAATTCGATAAAGATTTTTAATGCGTTTACACGCCGTACGATCACGTATTGACTCCGAAAAATACGAAAATTGAAATCCGACAATAATGCAACGTTACGGACCCAATGGAACTGGTTTCGTCGAATTCCGAGACTATTTGAAAAATGACTATTTTTAAATATTGATTCGAATAATTAAATTTCAAAACTGAACAAAATAGTTTAAAATTCAATTCTGAAATTTTTATCGTTTTCAGTGTTATCAATACGAATTTTAAAAGCTTTTGAAATATTTTTCTTCAGCTTAAAATTGAAGATTCAAATTTTTAGTCAACTTACAACAGATTAAATTTTAAAGTTTAATCGCCAATTTCAAAGATATATTGGGGATTCAAATTAAATCATCGTTCAAATATTTAAAATTAATTAAATATTTACAATTTAATTTGGTCAAAATTCAGGGTCGTTACAGACTTCCCTCCTTAAAAGAATTTCGTCCCGAAATTACAAGTTAGGAAAAGTGGTCCTTAACTCGTCTACTATTTTTCACAATCCAATAGTTTTATCAATTTTCAAAACAAATCTTTCTACTAAAGATTCGTTATTCATCAACTAAATTTCAACTTCAACTCTAAGTTTCAAAACAACATTGTTTTACTTCTCAATTCACATTCGAGTTTAAATTCAAATTTTAAACTTTCAAAATTTCTCAAAAATTTTTCTACCACTCGAAATTTTCAAAAAATTTCGCCAGCGTCTCCTTTGCGCGGCTAACACGGCACGACTACAAAACGTCCCCACGGACTCTCAGATTTCAAAAAGAAAAAGAAACAGCCAAGCGGCTAGACAAGAAATCATCAAATCTCATATTATAATTCAAATACTTACCTTTTTCGAGCAATTCAAATTTATCTTTGAAATCAAAATCCCGATTCCTTTACACCTGTATCTCCTACTAGCCATAATATCTAGTTACATATTCTAACCATTTTGCACATTTCTATTACAAAAATTTTCAATATAAACTACTTATACATTTTTACTTCACTATTGAAGTTATACATATTCATTTTCATTTCATTTTACATTTCACATTCATTTGAATTCAATTCTCAATTCCAATCTAATTTGGATTCAATTCAACTTCTGAATATTGAATTTTTTTTTCAATTATTGCTCATTCAATTGCCAATATTTTAGATTAGTTCAGATACTAATTCATTACAAATTACGATTCACTTATTCAAATTTGTTTTCAACATTCAGTTTGAATTTCATTTACTACCAAATTCAAAACAAGTTTAACATTCAGTTTTAATCTTATTCACGTACAATTGTGAATTCCATTCATTGAAAATTTATTTATTCTTACTTGAATTTATCTTTAAATTCGAACCATCCCTTTTATTTAGTTCACAATTCAAGGTTTAATTTCACTAATTTAACTTTCAATTTCGCTTTCATTAAATCACAATTGATTCACTTGTACTTACATTTATTTAACTTCATCTTTAAGTTAAATTTATTCTATCAAAATTCAATTTGTATAAGTTATCAGCTTAATAATATTCCATAAATATTTTTATATAGTATTCCAGAGTTTACCAACATTTCAAAGCCATTTTGAAAACAACTCAAATTTTCTTTGAATTTCAAAAACCAAACCCAAAATTTTCAAACAACTTCCCATTTAAAACAATTTGGCAGCAATTCCTCTTTTGGAAACCCGAAAATTAACACCAACGATGCCGCGGTCATCATCGAAGTTATTTTCCAGCGACCGAAAAGAGTTTAGAGCTTTTCATCTCTTCAAAACATTTTTCAAACCTTTGAAATTCATTTTCAAATCAAAAAGATTTAAACTTTCCAAATCTCCAAAATTTTCAAATTCTTTTCAAAACCTTTCCAAAAACTTCTCTGGAATTCCGTTTTAAATTACAATTCACATTTATAATTTACATTCTTAAATTTCATTTGTATATGAATTTTATTTCTTAACTTTGGAGTTACAATTTCCATTTCGTATTCAATTTCATATAATAATGATAACATTTCAATATTATCACTTTCCTAACAACCAAACATCCATATACTATGATAATTCATAGAAAATCATTTCTTTTCTATACAAAAATAGTTTTGGGCAAAATTATTTCATTCACCCTATTTTAAAACAATACTATGTCGTCTTGCCTCGTTTAAGTGTTTAGAAATCCCTATCGATAATATGGCGTCCCACATACCGACCAAAATTCATAAACATCTCAACGGATAAGCAAACACAATATAAAACATTTTTATATTCACTAACAAATACGCGCTCATATCTATTATTACACTCAAACTCATTCTAGAGTACTACTGACTCTATCTCTAATGAGTAACACCCAACAGAGCAGGGTTGTCGCTTAACCATATGCTCTGATACCAAATGTAACATCCCGAAATTTTCGACTTTCGAAAATTCGACATCGATACTCACTTTATCGACTGCCGAGCAATCGAGTGCCGGAAACTCCAATAGTGAGGGTTTTAGAAAGAAGAGGTAGAAGAAGAAAAGATAGAAGAAAAAGAACAGAAGAAGGAACAACAGAACAAGAGCAGAAACAGGAAACAACAACAGAATCTCACATCGCAGCGGAACAATATATAATAGATAAATGAATAATCTTTAAACAAAGAACTATATCATTTTATACATACATCAATCATCAGAGTCAATATACAACTCAGTACAACAATGGACAGTTATATAACTTGTCCTCATACAGAATACACAGCGGAATAAATATTATTAGATACAAATACTACGTCTCGTCATCCATCTTGCTTCCAAAGCTCCAGAATATCCAGAATATCCTGATAACCTAACTCTAAACTGCCCGTGTGGAAATTGGTGGGCACCCAGAGTTTAGAAGGGAACAATAAACTCCGAGTCAGTCATGGTGACTGGTGTGAGATCGTAAAACAGTTATTTATCTTTAAAATAAACAACAGAAAATTTTTAAAGTCAATTCGCAATGCTTTTGGAAAATGAAACTACCATAAGACCTCCCGCCACACACACAATGCAAACGCAGACTTGGAGGAGATTTCTTCTTATGATAGTCAAAGATGCTTACTACGCAAAAATCAAATTCTTTTTGATATTATTATTAGTGCATAGTGTAGAAATCATTTCGAAAGTACAATATAAATCTTAGCCAGCATAGGTACCATTATAGTATGCTTGCTATAGCTACCATATTAAATGGCAGGTTCTACAACTAAAACCATACAAGGCTCGTATTGTTTCTTTGGATTTCCAACAAATGGTCAGGCTAAGGAACTTCCTTTTCCACGATGGGTATGTCCCTGGAATAGACGACCCGAGAAATAACCTAACATTACGGTTAGATCTCTGCCAACACAAGGCCGGGTTACCTCTGCAAAAATAGGTAACTACTGACACGCGTATGCCATCCCCCGATCGTCACCGATCTTCCCGAGGATCCCCGATTCGCAACAAACCACATAATAATAATAATGCAGTAACCACAGAGGTTAAGTATCTGGGCTCCATACCATGATACCACCTTTATCCAGAAGGAATGACATACACTAAGGGGCGCTACTCCCTAGGACCTTGCCGCATCCTTCCTGTTTTGACCATTTCTGGGGTGTGAGGCTCGACGAAGTCTCGTCCACAAAGCTACGCTTTCTACAAAGCCATGCTTCGGGTCAAACAAAATGATCAACCTATGATCACAAAGATATAAGATCAAACAAATGATCATATCACAAATGATCAAACACTGATCATTTCACAGCAACACTCAGTATGCCACGTTACCAAATTGGGATATATCGCTGATAAATTTCAACTACATAACCTCTGAGCTCGTACGTCTCAGAGAAGGGTGTTAAGCTAAGAGAATAAATTCTCCGCCACCAACAGAAATGTATTTGAAAGAAATCAGCTTTATATCTCAAATTGTAACGTCAGACACACAATCCATACAAGTCTGTTCCGGGATCGAACAGAACCGAAGGCACTTCTCACGAAGCCCTTGCATATCCGGATAATTTTCTAATCACGTCCGGACTTCCCGTCACTAAGGGTGATAAAACCTCTAAACCGGAGATCAGTCGATGTAGAGTAACTCGACGGTAATCCTTCCGTTTTCAAAAATATCCGGTCTTCAACACCGGTCTTCAAATGCGATTCATAACGACGTATCACATATTCGGAATGGGTTATACGACCCCATGGTCCTTTCCCGGTTAACCCAAATAGTGAGCGTTTATTTAAAAACAAGTGTGGCATTCAAATTCATCCAATTCACAACAAATACCTATTCAAGGTAATTATTGATAGTCGGTTATTTAACTATCAATAAAGATGCGCAACATCATCAGATTCCAAATAATTTTCCAAATTATTTATCTTCAAAAATATCTTTACTAGATATAAAATTTCCACACTTCAAAAATAAATCAATATTTATTTTTAAACAACTTCGCTTTCTTTTATAAATTCCGTATCGAATTCATACTTTCGAATATCTACTGATATTCGATTTTCAAATCGTTTTCAATATTCAATTTCAATTTATCTTCACAAAGATAAATCTAAAAAAAACGTTTCATTTCATTTTGGAAAACATTCCCATACTTATTTAATAATAAGTATTTTCACAAATCATTTATTTTCAACACTTGGAAAATATTCTATATACTTAAATCAAAATTAAGTATATATTTCATTCTTTAAGGAAATCATTTACTTTGACAACATTTATTTGAGTCAAAACGAATGTTACGTAAAACATCGTTACGACGACTCAAAATCACTAGTATAGGGATTCGAAATTTAGATAGATATATAAATCCCAATACTATATAAAACATTTCCTTTCGGAAATCATTTACTATAACAACAGTGTTATAGTCCACCATTTCCTTATTTCTCGAAAACGTCTATTTCAACAATAAATGTTGAAATCTATGATTTCGATATTTAACACGTTTTAAAACATCTTTTAAAACAATTACTTCATTTCGTAATATCACTTTTCCAAAACATATCCATTTTATTTAATAATATATTCACTATCCAAAATCGTGAATATACTTCGTTATCCAAATTCAACATTCCTACACGTTTTATTTAAAGGCTTATCCACCGTCCAAAATCGTGGATATAATTCCTTTAATTTACTTCTACAATTCACTTATCAAAATAAGTGATTTCGGATTTATAAACAACGTTTATAAATCACAATTATAATTTATAACAACTTCAACTTACAAATCAATTTTTATTAACCGAATCAATCTATAACTCAATTTTTATACTTAAGTCATTCCTTTAATAACTTTACAAAATTTATAAATCCTACTTCTTGTAAAATTCCATTTATAAACCCTTTTTCAACATTAACAAAAACTCCTTTTATAATTCCATTTTTCCCATTTATAAAAATTCAATTCTTTATAAATCTTATCTATAAACCATTTATAAATAAATTCAAAAATCTTCATTCATACTATTCTTCAACATAATTCATTTCATATTCCCAAACATCAAATTTTGGTTTTATATCACAAAATTCTTAATTTTTTTTATAACATAAAAATTATAACACTTATTTATTTAAAATGAATCAATTCCAAAATTTAATAAAACGTATACTTTCAAAAATTCACTTTGAAATCCTTTTAAAAATAATATCGTTATTTTTAAACTTCAAAAATGAATCCGATGATGCAACATCACCAATTAGTCAATCACAACAACAAACATCATATATCAATATGATAACAGAATATACATCAATATCTGTAAATAAATAAATACTGGTGAGGAATCCAGTTGGATCCCTCCAACCTGTTTCCCTGCATCCACAGATGTTAGCACAATACCCATTCCACTTCGAGGTGGAATATCGCGGTATATGGGTTTTATAAAAATAATCCGCTTACTAACGGCGCAATAGGGTCTCATCCGCTATACGAGGCGGGAAATCATCAATCCAATATATACATATGCCAATATGTATATATTGATATATATATATATATAGATATATCCTACTATATCTAATATCACAATCAACATAGCAATCATATCAAACAATCAATAACTGAAATTCATTTTGAGTGAGAAAAATCTCACCTTCGCTTTTAATTTGCAATCCAATCCCATTTCCATTCCAGTTTGTTTTCTCCATTTTTAACCTTGTATAAATAATTTATACACTTTTATTAATATTCGAATCAATTGACAATAAATTATCATCTGTTAATTTATTTAAACCAAAAATTTAATTTTATCGAATAATTTATTCTCAACCAATTTCTTTATAAATAAATTTATTTAACCAACATTTCAGTTTCAAACTAATGTTCTCTAACCATTTCTAAAACAATTAAATTTAAAACTACATTTCCTTTAATAAATTAAATTAACTAATATTTTGATTTAAACAACAATTTATTTCCTCTTTAATAATTTAATTGTCTAACCATTTGACACATTTAATTTACTAACAATTTTAATTTAAACAAATGATTTCATTTCAAACCAATTTCTTTTAAAACTGTCTACCTCTACTAAAAAAAAGATCAACTACTATCTTTAGCATTGGTAGATTTCTTCAAACATATATATTAACGCGTACGAAATTAAATAAAATAACTGGAAATTTCTTACTAAAATCAAATTATACCCCACTGCAAATCGAGCAACCCATTCTAGTTCGCGACCTTCCTCACATGATTTCGTCATCATTGCTCGCGTGCTGCATCCTTCCTCGATCGTGAACGAACTCACGACCATCAGTATCGTGCTCTTCCATATCGCCTTTGCTTCCACCAAGCGCGTGCCAATCCCCTTCGTACGTGCCCACTCGCGAGCTCCCTCTGGCATCGCGACTGACCGCAACACCACCTCTTCCCCTGAAGCACACGCGATTGAATCGCGACCTTCCTCGCGAGCACGAGCGTACGCCGCTGCCAATCGCCATCGCGATACCCACGAGTCGCCTCCGTTTTGACGCTGCCGTCGCGAATCCCTCCTCACCAACATCGTCGAAACCCAGTCTCACCATTTTGAACGCGAGCGCGATGCCCTCGAATCCCCCAGCTCGGTCGAACTAATTGAAGAAAAGAGGATTGTGATTTTAGCTTAAGGGAATACGAGTTTGGAACGAGAGATAATTTCGTTTGATTTCATTTGAACTGGGAGGGTTCGGCTTACTTTCGATTTTAAATTAACAGAGAGGAGGGAGGTGGCCATTTTCTTTCGA
This sequence comes from Allium fistulosum, assembly GCA_030737815.1. Lineage (NCBI taxonomy): Eukaryota > Viridiplantae > Streptophyta > Magnoliopsida > Asparagales > Amaryllidaceae > Allium > Allium fistulosum. Next base: position 701,512,970 of record CM060904.1, read on the forward strand.
ACGAAGAAGTTTTCGTTTTGATTGTTCGATTTGGCACTGAGGAGGGAGAGGGTTACTTTAAAATCGAAGACGGCATGGTTTACACGATTTATTCCATGATTTTAGGCGTATTTATCGGGAGGTAACGTGTGGTGATGTTGACCATTTTAAATTTAAATTCAAATTTAATTCGATAAAGATTTTTAATGCGTTTACACGCCGTACGATCACGTATTGACTCCGAAAAATACGAAAATTGAAATCCGACAATAATGCAAAGTTACGGACCCAATGGAACTGGTTTCGTCGAATTCCGAGACTATTTGAAAAATGACTATTTTTAAATATTGATTCGAACAATTAAATTTCAAAACTGAACAAAATAGTTTAAAATTCAATTCTGAAATTTTTATCGTTTTCAGTGTTATCAATACGAATTTTAAAAGCTTTTGAAATATTTTTCTTCAGCTTAAAATTGAAGATTCAAATTTTTAGTCAACTTACAACAGATTAAATTTTAAAGTTTAATCGCCAATTTCAAAGATATATTGGGGATTCAAATTAAATCATCGTTCAAATATTTAAAATTAATTAAATATTTACAATTTAATTTGGTCAAAATTCAGGGTCGTTACATTTACATTATATAAAAAAAATTTAAATTCAGTTAAACTTAAAAATAAATCTGATTAAACTTTGCGAAAAATCTGCTTTTGTTAGAAATGTGACATTTTTTAATGAGTTATTGTTTTTCTATATTATTGTAAAAGTCTTTTTTTTCTTTTGATAATTGATTATACTTGGTTTAAATTTTAACCTAGTTAACATAAATTTGCAAAATATAGACATTGAACTTTTGCATCCAAAATACGACTAAACTACAGGCGCATCTATCGAAACCCTAAATCGTTTCCACCTCCAAAACGACTAAATTACCAAAACCCTAACTCCCAAATCGTTTCCACCTCCAACCGACTACAACAGCAACCGATCGAGCATTCCACGACTACAGTCGCATCTATCGAAGAAACTCCATCATCGGCTTTGATCAGGTAACACATTCTTTAGCTTCTCGATCCTTGATGTCTCACTGCCTCTCTTTCCACTGTGCTCCGCTACTCCACTTCAACAACCACACCTTACCTTCTTCTCGCCTACTACCTTGCCGGCTGCTTCAATATTTACTTCATTTTCCCTAATTTTTCATGATATTGTCTCGTCTCTGATTACCAAAAATGTAAGCCCTTCAATTATTGAAATATTGGTACTTAAAAACTATAAAACCAATTGCAGATTTACAGTAAATCAATATATGATTTCATAACAAATAGATGCTCCTTTAATAAAATTGAAAAACCCTTTTACTGTTAATGCCCGATGAATAATTATTTTATGAATGAATCATATTGCTTTCATTATTATGTGAACGAATTATGTTAAATCCACAAAATATCTTTTGTTCATATTGATTCCTTATTTGATAAATTTGAATGAGTTTTGAATTGAATTATTATGTTTATAACTGAAATGAATTAAACCTTGTTGATATAGAACAAAGATTATTGCTGGAAGATACTACTGAGTACTACTGAGTATTGAAGGTATAATTCATACTCAGACAAGAAAATTGAATCTTTTTTCTTTATTTAAATTCATATTTACTGCTGGAAGATATAGTTCAATACATTAATAAAAATAATAATAAAAGATCTTTCTGATTTTCCTTGTTGAAATTCAAAATTATAATCCTGGTTTAATTAATGTAAAAAAAATATACTGTTAAATTTTGATTTGTCATGTTTAGATAGTTTATTAATTTTATATTTTGTACTTAATTTGTCATCATTATTATTATTATTTGAATTTATTTTTTAGCATTGATTTTAATCTTAGCAAAACTATATTTTTTTCCCATCTCATTTAGGTAAAGAGAGGGTTTGTCAAAGTATTTGAAATAAAGAGAATTGTTTTAACAGAGCTTTATCTTCACTAAAACATGAATTTTAGCAATTTATCTTTTCTTCCATTTCAACTTTTTTTTTCTTTTTCTTTTTTGGAGATTAGTTTCCTTATTTTTAAAATTAATCCTATTTTTATGTATATAGTTTAACAACCTTTAAGGTTAACAAATATTTTAATTCTTCTACTATTCACAATTTTTTGTTTGTCATCTTTGGTTTTAGCAATACATTTTCTTAAAAATATATTTGTATTTCTGTTACTCTAGCTTCAGCTAAAACAAGCTCTTAAAAATTAAGATTATTAAAAAGTTGCTACATAATACTCTTTCACAAGATATAAAGTGAATGAATTAGCAATGTTATTTATTGAAAATGGTACTTTAAATATGATGAATGATACAAATATAATTATATATTTTGCAACGAAAAATGGAGGGTAATTTTTTAATAAAAATTGAGGAAGAAAAATATGATCCATTAAAGACACAATTTTGATTTTTGTGCAAAGCCCCATGATTCTCGGGCCGATCCTGCATATATCATCACCTTCGTCTAAACCACTACCACATACACTACTAAGACCATATTTGGTTTGCTGTTTTGATTTTTGTCCTTGGTCTGAAGTGAGTTATATGGAGATGAATTGCCATTCATGTTAGATTATCTCGTCATGTCTTGCAACCTAAAACCATAACTATATCAACTTCTGCATCAATCACCTTACCACTACACCATATTCTCATTTCACTACCGCAAACTCTGTCCACCATAATTTAGTTTTATAGAATCTGGATGTACAATAATTATTATAAATTATAACCACCTCTTTTTAACATAATATTAAGGCACCAAAAGCATGTTTTATATTTTATTAACGAATATTCTATTTAAAATTTAAACCATTTTAACTTTTTATTCAAAGAAGTTAATTTAAAAAATTGTTCAGCATAGATTAATGTTTGGCCCCGTTTGACAGGTATCGTATATGATCGTTATATAGATGTTCGTTTTGTTGTGAAACGGACATCAATATTCATCTAATATAGTATTTGTCGAATTTGTCCCTGTATTGGACAAGTTACAAACAAAACTAAGTTTTTACATTACATAAATCATTTCAATTCAAGTGGTGACAAAATTTCGAGAGTGCTTCTTTTTTGTTCCCCGTGTACGCGCATAGGCGTATGATACGGGGAATAAGGGGAAGTGCTGTCGAAATTTTGTTGTACCACTTGAGGCGAAATGATTTATGAAATGTAAAAACAAGGTTTTGTTTGTAATGGGAAGTAGGTTGACTGAGCCCATAAATAAACAGTTCTAATGGAAAGTTCGATTAAATAAACAATAGACAAATTTCTATTAGGGTTACGATAAGATATATTTAATTTGCATAAATGTAAGAATTTAAACATTTAGAAGAATTAGAATTTTTAAGTTAAACTAGCATACATCTAATATTGTATTTATATGTATACGAATTTGAAATTATATCTATCTATATAAAATAATACAATAATTGGGTAGTAATTAAAATAATGAAATAACTATAGTTCTATATAGTAATAATATAAGTACTCATCTTATAATATAACATATCTTAATTATGCAGTAGAAGATGGAACATTTGAAAGTTCGTCGCGCTTGGATGTATAAAAATGTTGGGCATAGAGGAACAATTCCATTTCAATTTTTAAGAGGTTTAACTAAGTTCATGCTAGTGGCATCTTCCAATGGGACAAACATGACAGAAATCCGTTGTCCTTGTAAGAAATGCAAAGCCACAAAACATCATCCTTATGAAATTGTTCAAAGGAATTTGACTAAAAACGGTTTTATGGACGTTTACTATGTGTGGATACATCATGGTGAAGATGCGATGAATGTTATTAATATGTCGGTAGTTGTTCAGGATGATAACGTAAATATTGACGTTGATTTTGATGAATCTACTAGTACAGAAAATAGAATGACTGAAATGGTTATTGATGCCGCTGGTCCGAGCATGCTGCCTAATTCATTAGATGTAGAGGAAGAACCAAATACAAAAGCTAAATTTTTTTTTGACTTGTTAGAAGCATCAAAAAGACTGCTTTTTGATGGATGTCCTATGACAGAGTTGGCAGCAACTGCTAGGTTAGTTGCTATAAAATCCACAAATAACGGTACCCAAAAATTAATGAATGACGTTCTTAGCTTAATTCGAGATGTGGTTCCATCCGGTTTGCAAACTAGATTGGCTGAAAATTGGTATCAATTAAAAAACCAAGTGTCCGCATTCGGATTGCCGTATGAAAAGATAGATACATGTCGAAGTGGGTGTATGCTATATTGGAAAGAGGACATAGACCGTTCACAATGTAAATTTTGTGGCTTAGGAAGATATGAAAAGATAAAAAGTAACGGTAAAGGTGTGTCTTTTACTCGTTTACATTATCTTCCGATTATTCCTAGATTGCAAAGATTGTATTCGTCTTATGCCACTGCGGAGCACATGAGATGGCATAGTGAACGAGTTCGAGAGGAAGGGGTTTTATGTCATCCTGCAGATGGAGAAGCATGGAAACATTTCGATGACAAATATCCTGATTTTGCCAAGGAGTCACGAAATATTAGGCTCGGTTTATGCACTGATGGTTTCCAACCTTTTAGCCAGTATGGCAAAAAATACTCCACTTGGCCAGTTATTTTGACACCTTACAATTTGCCTCCTTGGATGTGTATGCAAAATCCATACATGTTCTTAACCCTAATTGTTCCTGGACCCAAAAATCCAAAAAATGGAATAGATGTTTATTTGCAACCTTTAATCGAGGACTTGAAGAAAATGTGGATAGAGGGTATTGACACGTACAACGTGTCAAAGAAGAAAATTTTCAAACTATTTGCTTGTTTGTTGTGGAAGATAAGCGATTTTCCCGCGTACGGATGCTTTCGAGCTGGAGTACGGGAGGTAAATTATCTTGCCCCGTGTGCATGGATTCAACAAAAGCATTTACACTGAAGCATGGTGGTAAGCAGTGTTGGTGGGATTGCCACCGTCGATTTTTGCATACAAATGACATGTTTAGACGTGATAAGAAAAACTTTGAAAGAAATAAAACTGTAAATTTGCAACCACCAACATTTTTGAATGTAGAAGAAGTATTTGATATTGTAAAAGATTATGCAAAATTACACGAGACGGGAAACAAAGAGCCCAAAATTTCTGGCAAAGGGGATTATCACAATTGGTGCAAACAGAGTATATTTTGGGAATTACCATATTGGAAAGATCTAAAACTTCGACACAATTTGGATGTGATGCATATTGAAAAAAATGTATTTGAGAATTTCTTTCATACAATTATGAATGCGAAAGGAAAAACCAAAGATGATTTGAGATCAAGAAAAGATATCGAATACTATTGCAATCGTCCAGAGCTTAAGATTAATCCTATTCGTCCAAACTTCAAAGTTCTTGCATGTTATGAGCTGGATAGGACTCGTTGTATAAAATTACTAGAGTGGGTCGATTCTTTGAGGTTTCCTGATGGAATTGCTTCTAATATGAAACGATGCGTTGATATGAAGGATCTTATACTGTCAGGTATGAAAAGTCACGATTGCCATGTATTTTTAGAGACTCTATTTTCGATAGTATTTAAGGAGCTTTTACCACAAAAGGTTTGGATGCCTATAACAGAGCTTAGTTTATTCTTTAAAGAGATATGTTCGACAACTCTATCTAAAAGCCATTTGCAGAAGCTTGAAAGAGATATACCCAAATTACTATGTGAATTGGAGAAAATATTTCCCCCTGGAGTTTTTAATTGCATGGAACATTTACCAGTACATTTACCAACTGAAGCGTTACTACGGGGACCAGTGCAGTATGGATGGATGTATCCTTTTGAGAGGTATGTAATAGTTATATTTATTTACGCAATGTTTAAATATAGAACATGTTATAGTTAATTTCACACATTTTCATATTAAGGTATCTGGGTCACCTAAAGAAAAAAGTGAAACAGAAAGCACGTGTTGAAGGTTCTATTTGTCAAGCATACATTATTGAAGAAGCATCCATATTTTTAGTCATTATTTCGATGATCACGTTAATTTAAATTTCAATCGTGGTCATCGCAATGAAAATGATATTGTGGATGATTCAATCGATAACGTTCTCTCGGTATTCAAAAAACAAGGACGTCCATCTGGTAAATGGAAGAATGTTAAAGGCTTCGCTACAACAAAGGATTATAACCTAGCCAAGGCAACTGTGCTTCTTAATTGCAATGAATTAACTGATCTTATAAGGTACTATAATAATTTGATTATTCATTAACTAAATTATTGTCAATCTTTTCAAGTTACACACAATACTCCTTAGATATTAACATGTATATTTGATTTAAACAGCAAGTTCGAAAGTGAATATCCCAATGCTGAACTCTGTAAGGAATTCGAGGGATGGTTTAAGCAATATGTAAGTATGATAAGTCATGTATTTTAACCTTGCGGTATTCATTATATATTAACTTGTGTACTTGATTCAAATTGATAGGTTGATACGAACAACATCACCGACATTTGTTATAGGAAACTTGCATTTGGTCCGTGTAATAGTTACAGAATATGTCCAATAATGTTTATAAATGGATTTAAGTTTCACACCGAAGAATATGGAAAGTAAAAAACAACTGTTAATAGCAGAGTTTGTATCAAAGGTGGGAACAACGATGATGACATAAAGGATTATTATGGTGTACTTGAGGAAACAATCGAGTTAACTTATTCAGTGGTGCCTGTAACATCCCGTATTTTTAAGCTATTAAATTGTGAATATTTAATTCGTTTTAAATGTTTGATGTGGATTCTTAATTGATTTTGGAATGAATGGATTCGGATTCAATGATGAAATAAGCCATAATTTTTAATTGTAGTAGTTTCGGTTGAATGTGAATAATGGAAGATAATATTTAAATATCCAGGATTTAGTGAAAAATTAAATCTGGGTGTAAATAGAGATAAAAATGGTTTTAAAAATTTATTTTGGGTTATTTGGGTATAAATTGTGTAGTGGGAATTTTAGAAGAATTTTGAAGTTGATAAATTAATATTTGGGATTTTATATTAATTTAAAAATGAATTAGATATTATTAAAATGTAATTTAATCAGATTTTAGTCTGGAATGAGCCAGAATGATTTTTAATGTGTTTATAAATTTTATATGATTTATTGTTAAGTTAATAAAATTTTAAAAGTGAAATTTAAAGCGTTTTCATAAATATTGAAAATCGCCCGATTTAATAGACGAGTAAAATAGTCTTTCGGGGCACAGTCTCGGAATTCGACGAAACCAGTTCCATTGGATCCGAAATAGTTAGTTATTATCGGATTTCAATTTTCATGGCAATCGGAGTTGTCGTTTGACCGTGGCAGCTCGAAATGCATCGAAATCGATTTAATCGATTTAAATTCAAATTGATCGTTTAATTCCGTATCTCGTGCATATGATCAAATTAGCTTACGAAACCTTTTCCATTGTGTCTGGAACGTGGAAAAAACCCCAGGATAGCTTGTCGGAACGTCAGATTTGGAGTTCGTTTGCAAATGTTCATTTATATTGAATCTAATATTAAAATAATACGTTACACGTATATATTCACGTTTAAGGAACCCTAACCCTAAGATATTTCCTCAGTCGCCGCTTATAACATTTAATGGCCGATATTCGTTCGTTTCTTCCTTGTTTTTCATGAAATCCACTTATTAATTTCAAAAACTTCCTTCTACAAACTCAAAGAGCTAGACGAGCTCTATAAATCGACCGGTGGAGATCGCGTTTCATGTGGCGAGGAGGGAGATTTCTGGTGCCGTTCATCCCTGGTTCACGTGCAGTTTTCGAAGTAGCGGGGGCGCGAGGTGGTGCCGCGCGTGGCACGGGGGTCATGTGAGTGAGCACGCGTCGGTTGGGCGTGATAGATCGAGGTCCGATCATCAAGGGTAGGGTCGGCGATCATTTTGAACGGAGATGGGTTGGGTTCTTTCGTGCACGTTATCTCCTGTATGCGTTTGGGAAAGGAGAGCAAGGGTGCGGCCCTGATTTTGGGTTGCTGATTTAACGGCCGTGATTTCATTCTGGTATATAAAAATAAAAATAAATAATATAAATTGTCTTTAAACTAATTTCGAAACTTTGTAAAACCATAACGAGTTCATACGTTATCAGATTGAGATGATTTTGGATGCATTGGAATCGCAGAGAGACGTACTACGCGATGGTGCAGATTTAGAGTCATTTCGGGCAAGTAGAAATTTGGGTTAAATCGGACGTCGTCCGGTTTAATTTAAATTTCGAATGCTCGCCGAACTCAAAGTGAGTTTTTCTCACTCACATCTGGATGCTAGACATTTTAAATAGTTGATATTTAAATATCTATGTGAATGGTTGATTATATCTGTGATTATCAGTCTGGATTGATATTTATATTGCGATGTGCTAATATCTGTGATGCAGGGAGAAACAGGTTGGAGGGATCCAACTGGATTCCTCACAATGTAGCAATTATTTTTATAATTGATAGTGATACCTGTTTATATGATGTGATTGATAAATCTGGAAATTTAGTTGTTCTGTGACATTGTGGTATAAATTGTAATCACAGAATTTAATTATAAATGGATAAATTGTGTTTTTTACGAAATAAAATGAATTGTTAAATTTAGAATTTCAAAGAATAAAATTTGAAATCGGATTTGAAAAGAAAAATGTAATTTGGGTCAAATTGGGATTTTGAATATAATGAGAAGATTATGAAATGGGTAAATGGAAAGTATAGTTTTCTGGAAATTAAATTTATGAAATTATAAATTGTTTAAAATAACGGCGTTTATTTTAATAATGGCTAATGTTATCCGGAAATTAAAAATATGTTAAAAATGGAGTTTCCGAATATAAATTAACAAGTTCAAGTGAAAAATAGAATGTTTTGAAAATGCCGTATTTCATTGGAATTTAATTAAGTGAATTGGAAATTTGGCTTCCATTGGAAATTCACCAAAAATGTTTAATTTAAAATGTTTAAACTATATTAAAAAATTGAATTTTCGGATATGGAAAATTGGGTGTGAACTTCGGATGAAGTTATAGTTAAATATGGGATTTGGGATTTATGTTGAAATCATAAATTGACTTGAAATAAATCAGTGGATTTATATGGAAGAGTACTTTGGAATGTTTTGGAAACGGGAAAGTGTTTCCCTGGGAAAAACCAAGTAAATGTTTATAAAAAGATTTTATTTAACTAAGGTTAAGTTTTAAATCGTTTTAAAAAGTATTTTTAAGAAATCGTTATTTTTAAAGAAATAAATTAATAATTTTTAATACCGTAATAATTTGGGAGTATATTAGCAATTATTTTTACAAATGGATTTATTTAAAAGTTGGTTTTAGCTTAAGCTGTTAAAATTAGCATTTTTCTTCTTATAACGCTATTTTGAATTTAGTTAAAACTAAAACCCTTATTTTTAAAATCAAAGTTTATATGTTAATAACTAGTTTTCTTCACATATTTTAAATTTATATTTGGAGTAAATAAATAGAAGTAATTTTCATATTTTAAAGTATATTTCAGTATAAAGTATTTTTAACTGTTTTAAATGCAAATTGTTTTATACTTGGTTATTCCCGATGGGAATAAAGGGTAAAAGATTTACCTTGTAAAGGTAGAGTGGAAAATTGTTTCAAATGAGTTTTGAAAATGTGAAAATATATCTTTGAAAGATATTAGAAGAAAATAAATAATATGGAGATTATTTATTGTGTGATGGATGTGTATGGATGTTTGTGAACATCAATTGATAGTTAAATCACCGACTATCAATATTGGCCAAAAGCGCTAATCGTTTCGAAGAGACCGGGATCGAGTTTCCGTATACCGGGATTCTAGGTCTGGAGACTCGAAAACCACTTCGATCCGGTTTGTACGTTTCGCGAAAACGATTTCGGAGTCGAAGATGGAGCAGTGAAGTGCAAGGGCTAGTCGCTACTAATCCTGAGGATATTTCCAAAATGGATGTAGTAGGGGTAGTGCCTTCGGTTCCGTTCGGACCCGGGACGGACTTGTATGGACGAATGCTTTCGTGACATCGTCAGGTGGACGATGGGCATTCTAAGGGATATGTGCTATAAAGGTATCGTTTAGCCTCAAGCCTCATCAACCGGGAATGACTGAAAATCAGGGGTTATGCAGCAAGGCTTCGTGGGTAGCCCCCACTTGAGAGTAAGGTCATCCCTGTCTAGATGTCCCTTTTTATTTCGGCTTAGTGGTGCGGTTGCTGATCACAACCGTGGGGTGATTTTACTTGGAATTATCCAGTAAGGGATGATTCCGGTCTTGTGTTGCAGGGGAGCGGGCGTACTCCTCGGTACTGTGATCTAGGCCACGTACTGTGACAGGTGGTACCCCAGTGCCTAGTCATTCGTTGGAAATCCATTTTCCCTACGTGCCTTGTACGGTATTTGTTTGTATACCTAGTATGCTGGAATTTAATCATGTAACAATTTCAGCTATTTGAATAAGCATTTGTAAATAGACACTATTATAATATCAGAGGATTTTTATAAAAGTGTTTTAGCTATCGTAAGGTAAAAACCCGACATGTTTATTTGTGGCGTGGTCTTACGAGATGCTTTTGTTTCAAAGGATTTTTGAAACTTTAATAATCAGTTTGGATGTATTTATGATGCGCTGGTATTCCAGACTGACTCGGGTGTTATTTTATTATAATGCTCGGGTCAGACCGAGTATATTACAGGATAGGTTGCTATGGAGCTCAGGAGAGGAGCTGGAGTCCGAGACGTATTTCTCGTACTTGTATTATTCCGCTGCTGTGATTGTTGAGATTGTTTGACTGGTTATGATTGGTTGTATTGATATACTCTGATGATGATGTATTGTATATGAAAAGATATAGTTTTCATTTGTGTAAAGTTCTGTTCTATATATTATATTTTATTCCGCTGCGACTGTGAGGTTCTGATGTTGTTTAGTTCATTCTTCTTCTTCTATCTTCTTTCTTATTCTCCTACAATCTGTCTTTTCCGGCATTCGATCGTCGGCATATTATACTGTTGAGTATTTTGTGTCGATTTTCGTGGGTCGAGAAGGGCGGGTCGTTACAGTTGGTATCAGAGCATAGGTTGGCGACAACCTAGGCTTTGGTGGGGAAATTTCTCATTTTCAATAGAGTCAATAGTACTCTATTATGAGTTGAGTGTAATAATAGCTATGAGAGCGTACTTGTTAGTGGATATAAAGTTGTTTTGTACTGTGCTGACTTATCGGTTGAGTGTTTATGAATTCTGGTCGGTGCGGGAAGTACAACCGTATCGATAGGGGTTTCTAAACTCTTAAACAAGGTAAACCGACATAGTATTGTTTTAAAGTGGGTAAATGAAATAATTTTACCCAAAATTTTATTTTGATATAAAAAGAAATAATTTTCTAAATTATTATATGTATTGGATGCTTGTTTGGTTGTTTCTTCTATAATTGAATAAGAAATTAAAACATGATCTAAAATTTGAAATGATATATATAAGAAAATAAGAAGTTAAAATATTAAAATGGTTTTTAACCAAATGGAATTGACTGGATATGTTTTAAATAAGAAAAGTAAAAATTAAAATTTGATTTAAACTAGAATTTTGACCCCGGAAATTTTGAAAGGGATTTCAAATGGAATTAAACAAAGTTTTGGGAATTTGACTTTGTGGAAATGTTAGAAATGTTTTCAAAAGCATTTGTAAGAATGGAGTATATTTTAGGGGAAATATTTTTGAAAAGAAATTGTTTTGAGGTGGATTTTGGAAGTGGAAAGCATTGAACTCACTTCAGTCGCTGGAAAATAATCCTGATGATGCTGGCCACATCATCAGAATTCATTTTCGAGTTTCTAAAGTGATGGATTGCTTCCGTGGTGATTGGTTAAGATATTTGTTTATACTTGTTTATACACAAGTTGTTTTAACAATCTTAAAAGGTGAAAATTGTTTTGGTAAAAGCAGATTGTTTTGGAATTTGGTATTTGATTTGAATATCAAAGAGAAATGTGTTGATTATATTTCAAATTGGTTTTGAAATAAATCCAGGTAAATTGAAATTCTGGAAATTCTGTTAAAATAAAAATGGGGAAATTGAAATAAATCAACTATAACCTTGAAAGTAAAGTTGATTTAAGTGGGAAAAGAAGAATGGGAATTTTAACCCTGAAATTAAAACTTAATTCGAGTAAATGAAGCTATTGAAGTGAATAGAAGTTGAATTTAACTTGGGATAAGTTAAATAAAATTGTAAATTGGAATTAATTTGAGTTATGTTGAGAGATTAAATAACTTTGTAATTATGGGTCGGTGTGTAACAAATTGTACCCATAAGCTATTAAGTGTTATACTTATAATCTGAAATTTGGATTTTTAATTTGTGCAAGAAGTCAAATGAAAGAAAATTTGTATCTGTAAGAATGTAGTGATACATATATATATATGAAGTTTGGAATTGTGATTATAAGATGTAAATAGATTAAAATGAGCAATGTAAACTTATAAATAAGTTGATGAACCTAAAGATGGAAAATTTGATTTTTACCCAAGTAAAGTGGGAATATAATCACAAATGGGAAATAGTTGAATGATATAGTTATTTCAAACACAATCCTAAATGAAATGTGGAGAAAGATAAGGTAAAGTGAGATATAAAAGATGTGAATGAACTTAAATAATAAATAAGTTTTGAATTTATTTATGGAGGAATAAATTGAAGTGGAATTCAAAACTCAGATGCATTATAAGCAATATTGAATGGAATTCAATTATTATTGAAGTAGTAAACGAAGTGGATGAATTTAATTTTGGCTAAATAAAACTTAGTAAACTTGGAATAAATTTGGATAAGAATCAAATTTAATGGGAATTTAATTTAGTTAAGATGATGTTGAATGAAGTAAATGCTTACTCAATTAAGTCTAAAATGATTGTTGGGCAATGAGTTTTGTGTAAGCTAAATTAAATGAAATTGTATTGGCATGGATGAAATTTTGATAGCTTGTTAAAATTTGGAAAGTAAAATAAAGACCCAGTTTTGGGATGGGATTTAAGTTTGGTAATAAGTGTTGGAAGTGAGGATGAATAATGGAATTAACTTATAATAGAGATGATTTGAATTGTAAATAAAATTCAAATGAGAGAAATAATTTAAATGGTCTCTTTGTTTATAAAATAAATTTGTACATGGATTGGATAAATAAACGAAGAGCATTAAACTTTGTAAATGAATTGAAATTGGTTGAATGAGAATCAGATGGAAATAAAATTAAATAGATAATGGTAATATTGTGAAACTACTTAAGCAAATTGAAAGAAACAAATGATTGTGGATGAGCTTTGTTAAGAAATTTGAATGGAATTTGTTGGATAATAAAATTGAATTGAAAGTGAAATGGTATTAATTAATTATTGGGGTAAATTAAGAATGTATGAGTTGAATATAACCCAGGATCGAATGATATTAATATAAACTTGAATTTGGTTAATGGAAATAAAGATGTAAGGAAAATGTAATTTAACAATTACATTGGAAAGAGAAAATATTTGGTTTGTGAACCTTGTAATGGAATAAAATTTATATGAATCCAAGTTGGAAATAATTTTAAATGGTGATAAGCTTAAGTGGCAATTGTTTTGCTTGAATGACATGGAAATTTGCATGTATTTGCAATTGAGTGTTTAAAAGCAATTGGAATTGAATTGTGAATAAATTGATATGAATGGGAACCCAATTCAAAGAGTTTTGTATATGAATGCAAGTGAATTGGTTAAGAATAGCGAATGAAATTGATTTTTGAATCAATAGGAATGAATTGACCTCTTAATGAGTAATGTTTGCATATGAATGGAAATGGATCATAACTGAAATGCAAATGTTTCAAGTTTAAAATGAAATTTGATTGTAAATCAAATTTGGAATGTAAGTAAAATTAAAAGGTAAGAAAGGCATATGTAATCATATTGAAGTGGAAATGAATTGGTTGAGATAAATATGAATTGCATGTAGCGAAACTTGAATTTAAGGCATTCAAGTGAAATAAAATGAAGTAGACTTGAATAAGTAATTCGAATGTGATTGAAACCTTTAAATTGTTGATAAAATATGATTAACATTGTTACATTATGAATTTGCTTGGTTTGGTTATGAAATGGATATGTTTGGCTTGCATTTGTGTTGGAAATGTTATTAAAATGCTCATATCATTGAAACTGATGAGTTTGTTGAGTATAGTACAGGTACGGGAGGCGTTCGAGAGAGTTGGAGCGTGTATATGCGTTATATTAGCCGCTTGCTATTAAAATTTGCTTAAGAGGTACGCCTACGCAAATATAATTGGGAAAATGATATATATTTTGTGATATATTTTGGTTTTCGGCCATGTGAGCCGATGTATATATATTTGTGTATCCTGCGATATCGCAGAAGCTCCTCCGTACAAAGGAGACTCCGCCAAAATTTTCCAGAAATTTTGGGAGTTAGAAAATTTTTGGGATTTTGGAAAATTTTGTTAACTTGGAAAGTTATTTGAAAATGTTAAAGTTCAAAGGCTTTTGAATGTGAATAAAGTAAATGGGTTTGGAATTGAGTTAAAGTATTTTGGAAGTGAATATAGCCTTTAACTAAGCAAATGGGTTAAGTGAGTTTGAGAGAATTTTCTACCTTAGCAAATTTCGGGGACGAAATTTTTATAAGGGGGGAGGAATGTAACATCCCGTATTTTTAAGCTATTAAATTGTGAATATTTAATTCGTTTTAAATGTTTGATGTGGATTCTTAATTGATTTTGGAATGAATGGATTTGGATTCAATGATGAAATAAGCCATAATTTTTAATTGTAGTAGTTTCGGTTGAATGTGAATAATGGAAGATAATATTTAAATATCCAGGATTTAGTGAAAAATTAAATCTGGGTGTAAATAGAGATAAAAATGGTTTTAAAAATTTATTTTGGGTTATTTGGGTATAAATTGTGTAGTGGGAATTTTAGAAGAATTTTGAAGTTGATAAATTAATATTTGGGATTTTATATTAATTTAAAAATGAATTAGATATTATTAAAATGTAATTTAATCAGATTTTAGTCTGGAATGAGCCAGAATGATTTTTAATGTGTTTATAAATTTTATATGATTTATTGTTAAGTTAATAAAATTTTAAAAGTGAAATTTAAAGCGTTTTCGTAAATATTGAAAATCGCCCGATTTAATAGACGAGTAAAATAGTCTTTCGGGGCACAGTCTCGGAATTCGACGAAACCAGTTCCATTGGATCCGAAATAGTTAGTTATTATCGGATTTCAATTTTCGTGGCAATCGGAGTTGTCGTTTGACCGTGGCAGCTCGAAACGCATCGAAATCGATTTAAATTTAAATTGATCGTTTAATTCCGTATCTCGTGCATATGATCAAATTAGCTTACGAAACCTTTTCCATTGTGTCTGGAACGTGGAAAAAACCCCAGGATAGCTTGTTGGAACGTCAGATTTGGAGTTCGTTTGCAAATGTTCATTTATATTGAATCTAATATTAAAATAATACGTTACACGTATATATTCACGTTTAAGGAACCCTAACCCTAAGATATTTCCTCAGCCGCCGCTTATAACATTTAATGGCCGATATTCGTTCGTTTCTTCCTTGTTTTTCACGAAATCCACTTATTAATTTCAAAAACTTCCTTCTACAAACTCAAAGAGCTAGACGAGCTCTATAAATCGACCGGTGGAGATCGCGTTTCATGTGGCGAGGAGGGAGATTTCTGGTGCCGTTCATCCCTGGTTCACGTGCAGTTTTCGAAGTAGCGGGGGCGCGAGGTGGTGCCGCGCGTGGCACGGGGGTCATGTGAGTGAGCACGCGTCGGTTGGGCGTGATAGATCGAGGTCCGATCATCAAGGGTAGGGTCGGCGATCATTTTGAACGGAGATGGGTTGGGTTCTTTCGTGTACGTTATCTCCTGTATGCGTTTGGGAAAGGAGAGCAAGGGTGCGGCCCTGATTTTGGGTTGCTGATTTAACGGCCGTGATTTCATTCTGGTATATAAAAATAAAAATAAATAATAGAAATTGTCTTTAAACTAATTTCGAAACTTTGTAAAACCATAACGAGTTCATACGTTATCAGATTGAGATGATTTTGGATGCATTGGAATCGCAGAGAGACGTACTACGCGATGGTGCAGATTTAGAGTCATTTCGGGCAAGTAGAAATTTGGGTTAAATCGGACGTCGTCCGGTTTAATTTAAATTTCGAACGCTTGCCGAACTCAAAGTGAGTTTTTCTCACTCACATCTGGATGCTAGGCATTTTAAATAGTTGATATTTAAATATCTATGTGAATGGTTGATTATATCTGTGATTATCAGTCTGGATTGATATTTATATTGCGATGTGCTAATATCTGTGATGCGGGGAGAAACAGGTTGGAGGGATCCAACTGGATTCCTCACAATGTAGCAATTATTTTTATAATTGATAGTGATACCTGTTTATATGATGTGATTGATAAATCTGGAAATTTAGTTGTTCTGTGACATTGTGGTATAAATTGTAATCACAGAATTTAATTATAAATGGATAAATTGTGTTTTTTACGAAATAAAATGAATTGTTAAATTTAGAATTTCAAAGAATAAAATTTGAAATCGGATTTGAAAAGAAAAATGTAATTTGGGTCAAATTGGGATTTTGAATATAATGAGAAGATTATGAAATGGGTAAATGGAAAGTATAGTTTTCTGGAAATTAAATTTATGAAATTATAAATTGTTTAAAATAACGGCGTTTATTTTAATAATGGCTAATGTTATCCGGAAATTAAAAATATGTTAAAAATGGAGTTTCCGAATATAAATTAACAAGTTCAAGTGAAAAATAGAATGTTTTGAAAATGCCGTATTTCATTGGAATTTAATTAAGTGAATTGGAAATTTGGCTTCCATTGGAAATTCACCAAAAATGTTTAATTTAAAATGTTTAAACTATATTAAAAAATTGAATTTTCGGATATGGAAAATTGGGTGTGAACTTCGGATGAAGTTATAGTTAAATATGGGATTTGGGATTTATGTTGAAATCATAAATTGACTTGAAATAAATCAGTGGATTTATATGGAAGAGTACTTTGGAATGTTTTGGAAACGGGAAAGTGTTTCCCTGGGAAAAACCAAGTAAATGTTTATAAAAAGATTTTATTTAACTAAGGTTAAGTTTTAAATCGTTTTAAAAAGTATTTTTAAGAAATCGTTATTTTTAAAGAAATAAATTAATAATTTTTAATACCGTAATAATTTGGGAGTATATTAGCAATTATTTTTACAAATGGATTTATTTAAAAGTTGGTTTTAGCTTAAGCTGTTAAAATTAGCATTTTTCTTCTTATAACGCTATTTTGAATTTAGTTAAAACTAAAACCCTTATTTTTAAAATCAAAGTTTATATGTTAATAACTAGTTTTCTTCACATATTTTAAATTTATATTTGGAGTAAATAAATAGAAGTAATTTTCATATTTTAAAGTATATTTCAGTATAAAGTATTTTTAACTGTTTTAAATGCAAATTGTTTTATACTTGGTTATTCCCGATGGGAATAAAGGGTAAAAGATTTACCTTGTAAAGGTAGAGTGGAAAATTGTTTCAAATGAGTTTTGAAAATGTGAAAATATATCTTTGAAAGATATTAGAAGAAAATAAATAATATGGAGATTATTTATTGTGTGATGGATGTGTATGGATGTTTGTGAACATCAATTGATAGATAAATCACCGACTATCAATATTGGCCAAAAGCGCTAATCGTTTCGAAGAGACCGGGATCGAGTTTCCGTATACCGGGATTCTAGGTCTGGAGACTCGAAAACCACTTCGATCCGGTTTGTACGTTTCGCGAAAACGATTTCGGAGTCGAAGATGGAGCAGTGAAGTGCAAGGGCTAGTCGCTACTAATCCTGAGGATATTTCCAAAATGGATGTAGTAGGGGTAGTGCCTTCGGTTCCGTTCGGACCCGGGACGGACTTGTATGGACGAATGCTTTCGTGACATCGTCAGGTGGACGATGGGCATTCTAAGGGATATGTGCTATAAAGGTATCGTTTAGCCTCAAGCCTCATCAACCGGGAATGACTGAAAATCAGGGGTTATGCAGCAAGGCTTCGTGGGTAGCCCCCACTTGAGAGTAAGGTCATCCCTGTCTAGATGTCCCTTTTTATTTCGGCTTAGTGGTGCGGTTGCTGATCACAACCGTGGGGTGATTTTACTTGGAATTATCCAGTAAGGGATGATTCCGGTCTTGTGTTGCAGGGGAGCGGGCGTACTCCTCGGTACTGTGATCTAGGCCACGTACTGTGACAGGTGGTACCCCAGTGCCTAGTCATTCGTTGGAAATCCATTTTCCCTACGTGCCTTGTACGGTATTTGTTTGTATACCTAGTATGCTGGAATTTAATCATGTAACAATTTCAGCTATTTGAATAAGTATTTGTAAATAGACACTATTATAATATCAGAGGATTTTTATAAAAGTGTTTTAGCTATCGTAAGGTAAAAACCCGACATGTTTATTTGTGGCGTGGTCTTACGAGATGCTTTTGTTTCAAAGGATTTTTGAAACTTTAATAATCAGTTTGGATGTATTTATGATGCGCTGGTATTCCAGACTGACTCGGGTGTTATTTTATTATAATGCTCGGGTCAGACCGAGTATGTTTACAGGATAGGTTGCTATGGAGCTCAGGAGAGGAGCTGGAGTCCGAGACGTATTTCTCGTACTTGTATTATTCCGCTGCTGTGATTGTTGAGATTGTTTGACTGGTTATGATTGGTTGTATTGATATACTCTGATGATGATGTATTGTATATGAAAAGATATAGTTTTCATTTGTGTAAAGTTCTGTTCTATATATTATATTTTATTCCGCTGCGACTGTGAGGTTCTGATGTTGTTTAGTTCATTCTTCTTCTTCTATCTTCTTTCTTATTCTCCTACAATCTGTCTTTTCCGGCATTCGATCGTCGGCATATTATACTGTTGAGTATTTTGTGTCGATTTTCGTGGGTCGAGAAGGGCGGGTCGTTACAGTGCCGGAGTTAAAAACATTTCTATTCAAATGTCGATGGTTTGATAGTAGGCCGAATATTGGAGTAAAACGCCTACATAAGGATTACCCTCTTATTGAAGTAAACCACAAAAAAAATATTTAGGGTATGATCCATTTGTGTTAGCAGCACAAGCTACACAAGTTTATTTCACACCCTATCCTGCTATCGACAATAGTCGTTCAGATTGGTGGGCTGTTATTAAAACAAAACCGAGATGGTCATTTCCCTCAAACATGGTCATAACCGACAATTTGGCATATCAAAATGATCCAGAACCTAATGAACTACTGGAGATTGTACAACAAGTAGAAGACATAGGATCTCTAATTAATGACGTTAATGATGGGGTCGAAGTAGATGAAGATGATGATGAGCAAATTGAAGTAGAAAAAGATGATTGTGAGCTTGAAGATGACAGTGTAAATATTGAGAGTGATGATGATAATGAAGATTGGTAGCATGTATATTTAATTATGATTGTTCGCATTTGTTTTTAGTTGCTCGATTGGTTTACATTCTATGTCATTTGCTGTATGTTTTCAAACCTTGTCTTAAATAAAGTTCACAATTTTCATTTTGAAATGTTAGCTTATCTTATGTATATAGTTGCAAATGTTGTATTCATGTAATAGATATGAGTTCTCGTGGTGGTGGTGGTCATAGTAGTGGTGGTCGTAGTAGTAGTGGTGGTCGTAGTGATAGTGGACGTGGTTTGGGTTTGATTGAACCAGCACCACCCTCTGTCGATCAACAAACCACCCCTTCAGATAGACGTGATCATGATCAAGGCACTCCTGAGCTATCTGGACATATGTCACAGACTGGCTCGACTTCCTCAGTCGGCACCATGTATATCTATTATAGGGAGAATGGCGAGTAAGTAAAATTTATGAACTTTCGAATTATTATATATGTAAATAATGCATTACAGACTTTAATATAATTTGTTCATTAACAGCTGGGAATTCGCGAATAGTGCCTCGACGTCTCGTACTATATCTGCTATGCTTAAGGCCCGTTTGACATCATTTTAGCCTTGTTTCAGTATGATTCCTGCTAATATTAAGGATCATTGGTTTGAAGAGTTTAAGGTGAAATAATTTTGAAATTCAGGATGTTGCAATATTTAGTCCATTCATGATTAAGTTTTTTAGTTTATTTATTCGATTCCCAAATTCTTATGTAGGCATTGTACTCTTGGGATCCCACCACTTCTTTTGCTGATGTCAAACGATTATGGGATCAAAAGTGTTCTTTGAAGTATAGGTGGATTATAGGAGACATGAAAAGGTATAAAAA
The DNA here is from genome assembly GCA_030737815.1 of Allium fistulosum. Taxonomy (NCBI): domain Eukaryota; kingdom Viridiplantae; phylum Streptophyta; class Magnoliopsida; order Asparagales; family Amaryllidaceae; genus Allium; species Allium fistulosum. The sequence goes on from CM060904.1 coordinate 701,533,396, forward strand.
GAAGAATGCTTGTATAACAGATGAGGTATGACAACAGTTTTTAGCCTACTAGGAGAGGGAGGATGTGAAGGAGCTTTCTCAAAAGAACTCAATCGCTCGCAATAGCAATCCAAGGCCACATAGATGTGGTTCTAAATCAATGGCACAATGGATGAACGATATGGTAATTGTTTAAATTATTAACTAATAATAGTGTACAATCCAAATAAACACATGATGAATTATTTTTATTTTTTAGGAGAAAGAACAAGGTCAAAAACCGACATACATGCAGGTGTACATTCGAACACATTTTGTTGAGAAACCGAACGGTTCTATAGATGGGAGATGGGTTGATGAGTACTCAGAACAGTTTGTTGTATGTAATCAATAAAAGTTTTGAATTATAATTTACAAATTCCTAATTATGTTAACCTAACTTTTTATGTAAATTACAGGCCAAATACAATGAGCGAGTTGCTCAAATGACCGAGAGTCAGGGTAGGGAGCTTTCTCACGACGAGTTAAACCTTCTTTACATGCAGCTTATTGGAGAAGGTAAGACGTGCGCTTCCTCAAGAAGCACACGAAGGCCTGGTACTGGCAATATTCCTAGGGTAATGACTCAAAAGTTGAATTTCTTTTCCAAAACTGCTTTGATGTGTTTGTTTCTAATATTCCAAAACTGCTTTGATGTGTGAAAACAGTTTTGATTAATTAAAATTTGTTGACCTCTCTTGAGACTGATCAATGGATCAGTGCGAGCAACCCGAAACATAAGTTCTTCACCGTCACTTCCAGATTTATTTTTTCTTTCTTTTGGGCTAAAATTTGTTAACAAGCTTTGGCTTCCATGCATGCTTCTAGATTGACACTAGATTAATTGCATCTTTTTTTCTTACATGGGTGTTCCTGCCTACATATATTTTTCACACCCCAATTCTAAACACTTTGATGAAATCTTAATTTGATATAAGATTTGAAATGATAGAAGATTAAGTTGCTTCCGACAGTTTGATTAGCTCACGACTTTATAGTTTGAGGTATTTATAGGATGTGATAATTATTACATGCGATAACTTATTGTATGAATGTTAAAATTTGCAGTATCTCATTTATTGTTGAATTTATGAGGTGTAATTTGATATTTAGTTCAGTGTTGCTTGATACATATTTTCGTTTATTATGAAATAAACTGACATGATATTAAAGTTCTACACTGTAGGGTGGTAACTGGTTCTACACTGTAGGGTGGTAACTAGTTCAGTGTTGCTTGATACATATTTTCATTTATTATGAAATAAACTGACATGATATTTTCATTTAGTTCAGTGTTGCTTGATACACTGTAGGGTGGTAATCAATTTTTTAACCAAAGGATTTGAAGAGCATGCTCAATAATATGATATTAGTAGGGTGGTAACTGGTTCTCTCGGTGAATACTATTAATTAGTATGGTTTATTGAGAATTTGAGATGCTAAAGAAAAGAATAGAGATTTGTGCATCACTAGACAATATGGAAACATTGGGCTTTTAATGGTGTAAGAATATACTACTTCTAGGTAGAAATTGATTGTTCAAACCAAAATAAAAAATAGAAGAAAAGGACATTGGTATCAATAAATTTATTCTTAGTTATGAAGTTGCCGAGTTCAGTATTGAGCCAGTGGGTGAAGTTTATAAGAAGAGGTATGTTGTTTTGCGATGATATTGGATGTGGACAGAGTGGATTAGTTGAAGTATGATGTTCGAATGGTGGTAATGTTTGCAGATTGGGGTGGTTGAGTGGTCAGTTATGAAATTGCAAGTGGGTCAGCAGCTTTGATGATGTTCTGTTTGGGTTGAGATGAAAGTGGATTAAAAGTTTGTATGCAGTAGTCTATCAGATGAAAGTGGGCTGTTTATGAATAAGCAAGCATGGTGTAAGAATCTGCTCTTAGAAGAAAATGGGTTTCTGTAATAGAAAATAATTTACTTTTAATCAATTAAAAAGTGGAGGATAGGATATTAGTGGGCTACTTTAAAATATTGGGCGGTTGTTGGTTACCTTTGGCTTTGGCACTAGTACCAGTAGCATTGAAAATGCAAGGCTTAAAAAGATAAGTCGATGCATGCGCGCATGAGTTGCAAATTAAAGATAAGAGGAAAATTGCAGTGGACAATACTTTGAGTTTCTTATTTCTTCTCGTGACATGAATGAGACTTTTATGTCCATTTTGTTCAATTATTTGTCACTAGTCACTCAGAAAGGCTATGTAATCCAAATGTACGTATGAATTTGGTGTAAATGGGATAAAAAAGTATGAAATTGGTAGTGTAAATTTCTTGTTTAAGCCCGCGAAAAATAAATGAATATTGTTGTTAGTTTGAGTTCTGCGAAAATGATAAAAGATCCGAATTTCTTTAGAACAAAATGCTAGGTGTAGAAATAAAAAATGGAATGCCACTATATTTCTGCCTATCTTTGTTTGTAAATGAAGTTTACACACCCTTTTTGGGGTCGAGGAAGTGTATTGTTCATAGTGGCAGCAGTTGTTGTTATGGTAGTGGACAGTGGGCAGTGGCAATGAAGTGGAAAGGAATGAAGCAAGTTATCGGTAATGAGGCCAGTCGCAGTTGTTGATAGGGCAGAGTGGGAACCGGCGGCAGTTGAAGGAATGGTTGTAGATGATGTAGCTAGTGGAATGATAAATGGATTGTAGTGGTATGATGATACTGCACTACAGAGGGTATAGTTTGGGACAGTGAGTAGTTTGTGATAGGGAATAGTTGCTGTTGAGACTGGGACGTGGTGGTTGAACAGTGGTAGTAAAGCAACTATACCTTTATTCGTTACCAAAGATCATCAGTCCACCAAAACATTTCCAAGAAATATACCCATGCCCAGCTCTGTTTTTCACGCATTGATAATTGATTCATGTGTGCTCAGTTTTGTGTTAATATAAGCTACCATATCCTCTGTGCTATTCTGAATTTGTATAAAATTTATTTTATCACTCACACAATTTGATTCATGTGTGCTCAGTTTTGTGTTAATATTATACTGTTTTTGTGCCATCTGGATCGTGTGTAAGATTTTTTTATTTTCGTTGTACTAATTTGATTAAATAACTTATATGTAGATATATAGAGACAATACATATACTGCTAGGTTTGAAGTTTCAGATGACAGAAAGAAACTTGTAGAGGAAGTAGAAGAGCTAAGAAGTAAAAATCAAGAACTGGATGTTACAATTAACAAACTACAAGGGGATTTATACAGGGATTGCGGCGGGAGCAAAGATCGGAGATATGACATACTTCATGAGTTAGTCTTCTTTTGACTGTGAGTTTGATGTTCTATTTTTATAAGGTACATTGTATGATGTTTGAATTAGATGAAACAACTATATTTGAGTTATGTAGCAACTTTATTTTATTGTTGGACATGATTTTTTTAAATACATTTGTAGCAATTTTATGGTAATTTGACAATGATATGCATTCTACATTAATGTTTTGTAATGATATATATTGTTACGATTTTGCATGTGGTTATATATTATATTTAATGCTTTCTGTTGCCGATGTTCGGGTTTATTATATTTTATTATGATTTATGGTAGATGAAGATAAATACAATAGAGTCATATTGAATTTTGGTGTACGGTGGCGTAGGGAAGGCGTATGTAACTCGTAAGGAAAATTCGATTTCTGCACTTTAAAAGGAAGAAGGCTAGGCGTAGGGAATGTGTATGGAAATAGGCGTAGGGAATGCGTATGGAAATAGACGTAGGTAAGGCGTATGGAATGCGGCGTAGGGAAGGCGTATGGAATGCGGCGTAGGGAAGATGTATGGAATTAGGCGTAGGGAATGCGTATGGAAATAGGCGTAGGGAATGCGTATGGAAATAGGCGTAGGGAATGCGTATGGAATGCAGCGTAGGGAAGGCGTATGGAAGGAGGCGTAGGGAAGGCGTATGGAAGGAGGCGTAGGGAACCCGTAGGGATTTTTTTGCGACGCACTGTTTTCCAACCTCTTCTTTCGCGTAGGGATGGCGTAGGTAAAAGATTTTCCCTACGCCGTGCCTACGCCAAACTGGCGTAGGGAATCCAAAATTCTTTTGTAGTGTAAAAGATACGGTTTGGATTTCGATGAGACCGGGATCGGGTTTCCAGATTTGGATATCCGAAAACCACATCAATCTAAATTAACGATAGGTCGTGAATCTCAAGTGAAGATGAAGATTCAGAGTGCAAGGGTTATTGTCGTTAACTCTGAGGATGATTCCAAAATGAGTGTAACGAGATAATGCCTTCGGTTTCGTTCGAACCCAAAACGAACTTGTATGGATTGAATGCTTTCAGAACATCGTCAGGTGGACGATGAGCATTCTAAGAGATGTGTTCTCTTAAGGTAAACGTAATCTCAAACCTCATCAATCGGGAATGGCTAAAACAGGGGAGGTGCAGCAAGGTTAGTGGGTAGCACCCAAGTAGGATGAGATTACCCCTGTCTAGATGTCCCTTATTATTTCGGCTTTGTGTGCGGTTGGTCATGACAACCGTGGGGTATCTTGTGCGGGAATTATCCAGTAAGGGATGGTTCCGACCTTGTGTTGCAAGGGACTTAGGGTGGGTCCTCGGTACGGTGATCTAGGCCACGTACTGTGAAGGGTGGTACCCCAGTAGCCCTGCCATTGTATGGAATCCAAAATCCAATAAGTGCCATCGGATTTGATTGTAAACCTAGTATGCTGGAATTTAATCATGTAACAATTTCAACTATTTCTTATTTACTTGAAAACTCTAGACCTATTATAATATCACTAAATTTCCTATTAAATGTTTGGTTAGCGTAAGGTAAAAACTTACCCATGTTTATGTGTGGGAAGTCTCACGTGATACCTTTGTTTCAAAGGATTTTTAAAAGTTAAGCAGCTTTAACCGTTTACTCATACCAGACCCATGTCTGACCCGGAGTTTATTTCTGTTTTTCTTAAACTCTCGGGTACTCAAATTTTTACGAGTAGCCAAGGGTATCAGGTTAGCTTTGACAAATTCTGAAGGAGCAATGGAGCAGGAGGCTTCAGCGTATAGATATATATTGGTTCCGCTGTGTTAGTGTTTATGTGTATTTCCGCTGTGTTGTATCTCTGTGATGTTTTGAGTTGTATCGAGTTGTATTAACTAGACAAGTGTTTATAACTGTCTAGTATGTGTTGTATTATCTGTGTAACTCTGATGTATATGATACTATGTAGTCTATTATGTGATATATTATATTTCATTCGTTCCGCTGTTAAGATTCTGATGTTGTTTGTTCTTTCTTCTCTATCTTTTCTATTTCTCACCCCTTTCTTTCTTATTGATGATGCGACTTTCTGGTAGTGGAAAGTCGGGTCGTCACACCAAAAAATGCCATATTATTTATTTTTATTCACCAAACGATAAATATTGATAGGGCTTATCAATACAAATCACAAAAATTGGTGAAAGAAAAATTCTAGAAGTCAATAATTAGAAATCCAGAAAAACATAAAAGGGGGAGGCCTATCATAAACGGGAGCATGAAAACTCACCAATAAGTGTATCACAAATGGGACGCTATCCCATGGGTCGCTAACCCATAATGAGCCGAACATTGACGTACCTAAAAAGATATGCCCCATGGACAAAAACTCGATTGAGCCGAACATCGACGTACCTAAAAAGATACGCCCTATGCACAAAATCATTAAGCTGAACATCGACGCACCTAGAAAGATACGCCCCATGCACAGACTTATTGAGCCGATTGCTCCACGAACGGTCAAAAGACCATGGGTCGCTACCCCACCAAATTGAGCCAAAACTCCATAGAATAAGTGTAAATTACACCAAGCTAGTAAATAAATGAGTTTAGCTTCATGTCCCATAACCACTGGCTTAACTTAAATATTTACGAACAAATTGTAGATTTCCACTCGAAAATACCAAATGATCATCATTGATCAAAAGAAGTGTAAATTACACTAAGCTAGTAAATAAATGAGTTTAGCTTCATGTCTCATAACCACTGGCTTAACTTAAATATTTACGAACAAATTGTAGATTTCCCCTCGAGAATTATCATAAGATTTCAATCGAACAAGTCTAAGAATTAACTGACGAAGTAAACGCAAGCGTTTCATACCACTTGTTTTGCTAAGTCGTTTAATTGGATTTCTCGTACGAATGAGGTAAAGGTTTATATATACTAATAGATTGGAAAACAGTTTTAAAAATGAGCTTTGTATTAAAAGTAATGTTGAAACCATTTTTGTGAAAAAGTTTGAGTATTTACTACTAGTATAGAAACCTTTGTATTTTAAAGTGACAAATCATAGAAACGATTGTAAAAACAATCTATCACCAGAAATTCACATTCGACGACGTGAATTAAAACCATGAAAATCGATATCAAATCCATTAAATGGATATTCCCAAAAATCCAGGAAAGAAGTCATCAAAGTCGATAATAAACGACAACAAATAACTGGATCAACAAAAATCGATAAAATGAAAACCCACATAATAATAGGCAAATTGGATGAATTTAATAGCGCCAAACGTCTGGTGGTTTTCCCACATGTCTGAACTGAAGGTCTGGAACTTTCCCAGATCACTCAGAATTCTGAGCCGAAGATCTGGAATGTTTATTCCTTTGCCATAGACGTCTGAGTGTTTTACCAAACGTCTGAGCTGAAGCTCAGGGAAAAATTTGCCTACGCCATTGATGGCCACTTCAACTCGGAAGCGATCGAATGAGCGATGGTGGCTAGGGATATATGCCAAGCGGCAACCCAGCCCCATATGCTCTTCAATACACTCCAAACAACATGTCCAAACATCCATAGTAGGATTTTCATAGATTTTGACTTCAAAATACCAAAATTAGAAAATTCACCAAACCAATTCAATTCAAAAGCAATTGAACATGAAATAGATGTTAGGAATTCATACCTAACAACAATGAAAGCTATAGACATAGATGTGAGTTCAAGAACTCACCTTTAAACTCAAAAACAACAATTGAGAAGCTCTAAAACAAGGAAAGATCAACTCCACTTCAATCACAACTCTAGAAGCTCCAATCTATGATCATATGCAAATATTTCCTAAGTTAGGTTATAGGAAATTATGAAAATTGCAGAGGGATTGAGATGGAGAAGATGAAGAGAATGCTTACCTAAGCTTCTCTTTGATATTTAGAACTTAAATTTGAATTTCCTAAGAACCTAGGGCTTAGGAATATTGATTTTCCCTCTTTTCCCCTATTTTTCCTTTTACTTTGAGTGTTAGGAAATTGTGAGTGGAATGAATGAATGAAGAGGAGTGGAGTGGGAGGTATTTGGTAGAAGGTTTGGGTTCTCTTGTTGGGTTAGTGGGCTAGAACACAAACCAATGCCCAAACAAAATACCAAAATCCTAATCAACTCCAAACATATCAATGTTTATACTCAAAAAAGTTGTAAACGTCATTTTGAACTCAATAGAAGTGGTCTCTAGTCCGGATTCGACTGTTTACAAAAAGTCACATTTTGGACTTTAAATTCAACAAACGATGTTATATTTAAATAAAACATTTAAATATATAATCGTAAAATATGCGGGTTGTTACAAGGCATGCTGCTAGGCGTTTATAATGTTATACCCCTATTTTTATGCAAAGGAAAAGGTTTCGAGTCCTAATTCGATCGTATGGAGATGATAGCTTTTTGGACCTAACTTATATTGAATTTCAATATTAATTTTAACACGTTTCTATACCGTACAGCCAAATGATAAATCCAAACACTACGAAATTTGAAATTCGATAATAATACACTATTACGGATCCAATGGAACTGGTTTCGTCAAATTTCGAGACTGTGCCCCGGATCGCTATTTTAAATGTCAATTTAACGATATATTTTTAAAATTGAACAAATCACTTTTTAATTTCAATTTAAAAACTTCTATTATCTTCGTTATTGTCAATATAAATTTTATAAGCCTTTAAATAATTTTTATCGGGCTTAAACCCAAGATACAGTAATTTAACCAATATTCAATTATAAACTTCAATAATTAAATTATCCAATAAATTGCTATATTTAAATTCTGAATTTAATTTATAAATAAACCCAAATTTTCATATCCAAAATCAATCTATAATTCAAATTCAATATTTAAAACCATTTAAATATTCACAATTTACCGTCGAAAAATCCGGGTCGTTACATTTCCTATAAAAGTGAAAACCGTAGTTTACTTGGGGCTGAAAATGCGCTAATTCTTTTAACAATAAACATACCCTTAGATTATTTTATCCACATATATGGTGGATGTACATTCATATTGGTAATATAAACATCAATAAAATTTAACAGCTTGGTTTTTTTGTCGTACTAATGCTTTTAATTTTCTTAAAACATATGTTTACAAGTACCTCTAAAATATATTTTAGACATGTAAAGTTATCCAAAAGTACATATAAATATTCAAACACTTCTAATTAATATAAATATCCATAAAATATAGATAAGAAGCTTGATTTTTTTCCTAATTGTAAAAGATACATATTGGAATACTATTTTAGGTGATTTTATAATAATCTATTATTTATAACCAAAAGGTTTTTGTAACATCCTTAATTTTTGATAACATTATTCAGGAGATTTAATTAGATAAATTAAATAGAATAATGTAAGAATTAGAATGATAAGGAGATTGAGATTTGAAAAAAAACTATAAGAAGGTCGTGCTTATGTAATCAATTAAATAGGCTTAAAATGGCTTTTATGTATTTAATTAAAACATATGCACATTAGTAAATAGCCGCACCATTACTCACGGCTATACATTTTCATTTGCCCATTCATGTACATTTTTATTTTTCTCAAAAATCAAAAATCAAATCAAAACCTAAAGGAGCCAGCCATTTCAAGAAAGAAAAAAGGGAAAATTTAATCAAGCTAAGGATTAAAGCTAGGAGGAAATTAGTCTTCAACAAGTCTCAAATTCCTTATCATATTCAAGATGAATAATAATTTATTCCATCTCTATTTTGTTTTAATTATCATAGGTTTTCAGATTTAGGAGTGAATTCATTTTTATGATGTTTTGGGATGATGATATGCTTGAATTATAATATGTTTGATTCAAATCAAATTATTTACATATTAATTTATATGGTTTTATGGAAAAACCGATTGTTAATTGTTTTAGAATGCCATGGAAAAAATTTATATTATGTAAAATATGATTTTGGAGATGGGTTTCAATTTTTGTAATTTTCCAAGCGATGGAAAATTTATAATGAATTTTCAAAGGAAAATATGATAAAATTTAAGTTTAAAATTGATCTCGATTGTTTTAGGAAGAATTTGGGTCTGAAATTTTAATATATTAAATAACATGATGAAAGTGAATTTCTGTAATTTTTGGGGACTTTTCCTAAGATATTTATTTTGGAAAATAAATTATTTTAAAGGGAGTACTTAATTGCATAATTGGTTTTGCTTAATGAAAGGGCTTAATTGTTAATTTTTCCTTGATTTGGATCTAAAAATATGCGGCAGTTATTGTGACGCCCCACCTCTATACTCACACTAGCCAAGGACACTACGGAGTAATGCCGTCGACTAGCACGAAGAATAAGGCTGTTGAGGAGCGACCATCCGTGTAATTGCTTTATGCGAGCACCGATATGTCAGATAATATAACTTACATTTCATTTCAAGAGGAAATCCGACATATCCAATACAAACTCAAAGCTACCACACAGTGGCTAGGTGGACTTCGGAAACGAATATATAAATAAACATAACACAAATCAATCACAGATATTCATATCACAAAGGCGGTAACAGATATGAACATAACACATAAAAGTGTACATCAAAGTAGTGGTCATATAAGATCCACTACATCACAAAAGAATAGATACAAGTGCTGGACAAAAGAATAAGTTACAACAAGGTGTCTCTATCTCGAATGTATACTAACAAAAACTACTATGCCAAAGTAGTTAGCCAAAAGTCAGGTGAAGGACCCTTATAAGGAGTCAAGCAGAAGCACCTGAAATACCTCGGGCTGACTTGAGTATTATTTAAGAAGAAAATATTAAACGGATCAGCCTAGCTATAAATATCAGATAAAATGATATAGGATAAGAGATATGACCAAAAACGTATGATAACAAAAATGCCATACTGTGTCAAGTATACATCAAATAACAACAAAAATCATACAATATCTCAAATCATCCCAAAGCACCAAAAAGAATCTCGTTCTTTAAATTATTCACCAAAACACAAATATTGATAGAGCTTATCAATGCAAACCACGAAAATTGGTGAAACACAAATTCTAGAAATCACAACCAGAAATCCAGAAATCACAAAGGGGGAAGGCCTATCACAAACGGGAGCATGAAAACTCCCAAACGCGTGCATCACAAATGGAATGCTATTCCATGATCGCTAACCATCAATTTTGAGTCGAGGCTCCACAAACGGCCCGAAGACCATGGGTCGCTACCCCACCAAATTGAACCGAAGTTCCACAAACGGGGTTTTTAGTCCCCACACAAACAAAGAGACATCGCACATTGCTAGTCTAAATCACAAAATGATCATCAGCGATCAACAAGTGTAAATTACACTAAGCCAGTAAATATAAGAGTTTAGCTTCATGTCCCATAACCATTAGCTTAACTCAAATATTTACAAACAGATTGTAGATTTTCACTCGAAAATTGTCACAAGAGTTCAATCGAACAAGTCCAAGAATTAACCGACGAAGTAAACGCAAGCATTCCATACCACTTGTTTTACTAAGCCGTTTAATTTGATTTCTCATACGAATGAGGTAAAGGTTTGTATATACTAATAGATTGGAAAAAGGTTTTAGAAACGAGCTTTGTATTAAAATAGTGTTGAAATCATTTTGATGAAAGAGTTTGAATATTTACTACTAATATAGAAACCTTTGTATTTTTAAAAGTGACAAACCACAGAAACGATTGTAGAAACAATCAATCACTAAAAATTCACATACAAAAACGTGTATCAAATCCATAGAAATCGATACCGAATCCATCAAAATGGATATTCCCAAAAATCCCGAAAAAGAAGTCATCAAAGTCGAGAAAAGTGATAACAACTAATCGGAGCAACTAAAATCGATAAACAATGGAAATTCAATCAAGAAAAGCCTAAACAGGAAAAAATACACAGTTCCAGATGTTTGAAGGTTCAATCCAGACGTCTGAGAACTAACCAAACGTCTGGTTTAGAATCCAGACGTCTGGATTGGTTATCTGGAAATAATCCAGAGAAACCCCAAACGTCTGAAACTTCAAGTCAGACGTCTGAGACCCATCCAGATGTCTGATCTTGAATTTTAGACGTTTGAAAATAGTCTCTGTCTTTTTTTTATAATCTGCGTGCATACATTTTTGCTCCAGGTCCAAACCAGACATATGGACTTTATCACCAAACGTCTGGTCACCTGGTCTGGCAACAATTTGCCTAGGCCAAAGTGGCCAAAACGTATCGGGAGCGATCGGACGAGCAACGACGACTAAGGATTTACGCCAAGCGACAACCCTGCCTTATAGGCTCTTCGATACCCCCAAACATCAATGTCCAAACATCATTTTCATAAAATTGGACCAAAACACTAAAATTTGGAAAATTCACCAAATCAATTCAAATCAAAAGCAAATGAATATGCGCAAGTGTTAGGAATTCATACCTAACAACAAAGATAGCTATAGACGTAGATGTGAGTTAAAGAACTCACCTTTAAACTGAAAAACATGAATGAGAAGCTTTTAAAACAAAGGAAAGATCAATTCCTCTTCAATACACCTCTAGAAGCTCCAATCTAAGATTGTAAGCAAATATTTCCTAAATTAGGTTATAGGAAATTTCTGAAATTAGAGAGAGATTGAGATGGAGAAGATGAAGAGGATGCTTACCTAAGCTTCTCCTTGATTTTAGAGCTAGAACTTGAATTTGCAAAGGAAACTAGGGCTTAGGAATTTCTAATTTCCCATTTCTTTCCCCATTTTTGCTTTAGCTTGAGTGTTAGGAAAATAATAGAATGAATGAAGAGGAGAGTGGAGTGTTAGGGTATTAGATGGGTTGATGGGCTAAAACCCAACCCAAAGCCCTAAATGAAAAATAGAAAAATTCACTCAACTCCAAACATATCGATGTTTATACTCAAAAAAGTTGTAAACGTCATTTTGGACTGAATAGAAGTGGTCTCGAGTCCCAATTTGACTATTTACAAAAAGTAGCTTTTCGGACTTTAATCCGACTAACGATGCTATATTTAAATAAAACATTTAAATATACAATCGTAAAATATGCGAGTTGTTACAGTTATGCTAGTAAAGAATTTGAAAATTTTAAGGCAATCAATTAGATGTTTACAAATAGGCAGGTTTGTTAGAAAGAAATTGCTTTAAATGGTATTAATTTAGATTTTAATCAAAAAAAGTTGGTTTCGCTTCTTTTGGAATACCTTTTGACCCTATACTTTCACTTAGAACCAGTCTAAACCTACCATGCTGAAACCACCTAATCGAAACCAATGCACAATGTATCACTTAGATGGTACGTAGTGGATTGGAAGGAGGTGGAAGGCATAGTGTCGAAACCATAGCTTCCGATGGTGTCGAAACCTTTGTTTTGTTTTCAAACATTAAGCACCAGCTTTGTTTTATTAAAAGCTTCATATGCTTTCGAAAGGAGTTTTCTAAATAGCTTTCGAAGGAGGTTTCCATCCTATGTTTTAAAGTATAAGCTTTCGAATGGGTTCCTTTATTTTTGAAGTAATGCTTTCGAAAGTAGTGGTTCCAACCTAGTCAAAACCCTAGTGTCATTCTTTTACCTATCGAGTGTATTGAATTCATCAATGCTTTTGAAGGGTAGCCTATGTTTAAACTTAAACTATGCCACTTTCAAAATGCTTTCGAAAGAGGTTGAGGTTTCGAAGGCAACGACATCGAAAAGGGGTGTTGATGCTATCCTTCAAAGTTTTACTCAAAGGTTTTGAGCTTTCGAATAGATGGTTCCGACGCCATGAAGTATCCCCCAAATGTTTGTATAAAAATAAAATGTTTCGAAAGAGATACTTTCATATATAACCACTTTGACCCAAAAGATGTTTTAAAGCAAAACCCAATGGTTTCAAAAGGGGTACTTTCATATGTTTTGAAGCTATGTTTCTAAGGATTATTAAGTAATGTTTTGATAGCTTCGAAAGGTATATTTTGGTTTCAAAAAAGGTGATATATAGAGCTTCGAAAGGTATATGTTTTGTGTTTTGAAAAAGAGTTTTCTATGCTTTCGAAGGAGGTTATCTAGGGGTTTCAAAAGTAATGTTTTAAGGGTTTGAAAGCCTTAGTTTTCAAAATAAATAACCCAATCTCATTTTTAAGGAAAACCATGGCATAAATAAAGAGTTTTGAAATGAAGATTTCGAATAAGTTTTCCTTGATTAATAGGTTAAAGGGATTAACCAAGTTTTATATAAAATGGTTTCAAGGATATTTAACCAAAGAAGTTGGTATTATTGTGTTGTTATGATTGCTTCTTCACATATTTATTCACATTGTAATGAACCCATAATGGTACTTTGGGGTGGAGCAAAATAACCAGCTAGGTTGACCTGGAGTGAATATAAATTAGGAATGCCTAAATATTAATTAAAGATATTAGCAGGGCCCAATAGTTCACAGTAAGCCCATGAAAACTGTATATGGAAAAGATATTGGCAGGGGCCAATAAGTTCATAGTAAGCCCATAAAAACTATATATAAATGAAGATGTCAGAAAGATAGGTTCATAGTAAGCCCATGAAAACTATGACTTGATATTGGCAGGGGCCAATAGGTTTATAGTGAACCTATGGAAACTATATCCGGATTAAGATATTAACAGGAGTTAATAATTCCTAGCCAACCCATAAAAACTAGGGTAATTGGAAGGATGTTGGAGTTACCAATAGGTTCGGGGAGAACCTATGAAACAGTAAAGATATTGGCAGGGGTCAATAGATTCTGAGTGATCCTATAAAAACTATGAAATCAGGCAGGAGTCCATGAACATAAAACCGGTTATTGTAAGACAATGAAAACTAATAGGTTAATAGTAATCCTAGAAACTATAAATGAGACAGTTGGTCAGGATGAATGGAGATGGGCAATCCAGAATTAATTTACTTGTTTGCATATCATCATACTATTTTGAATTATTTTAACCATTGTGGATGCAGGAGCATAGTATATGGTTTTATGAAGTTTAGGATACTAGTGAGGGGAAAACCCGTTCTGCTAAGCGGCATGGTCTCACTAGGTATCTGAATGGTTTGAGATGGTAGATTATTATACATACCAGGCTTTATGTCTGACTCGAAGTTTTTGTTTTCCCCTTAAACTCTCGGGTGCTAAATTGATTTTGAGTAGTTTGAGGGTTAAGGTTTTCAGGTTCTCTTTTTAGATGAATAAAGCTTCCGGAGACGAGCAGGAGGCAAGCTAGTTAATAAGAGTTCTTTTGTTCCGCTGTGTGTTTTGGATATAAAGGCAAACTTCTTTTATTGCCTTATTATATACTCTGATCAACCAAAGGGGCCTCTTCATATGTCGCTCTTGGCGTATTTTGTAATAAGTATATTTTATCTGAATGTGGTCACGATTGTGGGATTATGTAAATGCTTTGAAATGGAATGTGGAATGTGTTTTGATGTTTTTAAATTTTTTCCATATTCATGTGTTTCTATGTATCAATGTATCTAACATTACCGTATTTGGTCGTCGAGGATTAATAACTATGGATGACTGCAGCATCCGTAGCCATTAGTTTTGGGCCTCCAAGTGGGGGAAATTACAAATTGGTGTCAGAGCATAGGTTTATGAAACTTTAGAAGAAATTTAAACCTAAAAGATTCTTCAAAACATAATAAATGAATTAGATAATAAGGTAGGGGTTTGGAATAACGCTATAGTAACATACTTGTATTTGATATATATATATATATAGTTATATATAAGTACGTATTCCCTGCTCTCTTAGATTGTTTTTCTGCATCTTATTAAGGCTTGTATGTAGATTTACGACAAAGGAGATATGGAAGCAGGAAACGGAAGAGGACATCTCGGTGGAGGAAGCACCACAACCAATGGAAATGCTTGACCCACTAGGAGGAACCCGGGTCTACCGGCTAATGCTAATAACCAAAATGCTGATGCCAGTATGGGTGGTAGAAATCCACCAGTAGATATGGGGGCGATGTATCAGTTCTTCGTCAATATGCTACAAGCAAGGGCTGCTGCTGGAGTTGTTGGAAATGTAGGAGAAGCTAATCCTGTGGCTCCAGTTGGGAATAATTATGCTAAGCTGAGCGGGGAGTACACCGGTCTTAGTAGGAAGCCATTTATGGGGACGGAGAATGCTATAGAGGTAGAGAATTAGTTGTTGCACTGTGAGAGGATATTTGCTGATTTGGGTTTAGATGATGAGGAAAGGAGGTGGTTGGCCTCTAGGCAATTGCAAGGGTCAGCATTGCATTGATGGAACAACATTACTGTCGAAGTTTCGGAGGAGTAGTTGACTTGGGCTAATTTTAGAAGGATATTTGAGCAAAGGTTTATATTTGAGGTTGCTAAGTCAGCATTGCTGAGGAAGTTTTTGGATCTGGAGCAGGGAGAGATGTCAGTTGTGGAGTATGCTACTAAGTTTGATGAGCTATCCCATTATGGATATAGTACTATAGACATCGTCTTTAGAAGAAATGAGAAGTTAATTGGAGTACCGAGGCCCGAGATTTCTTGGGCAACCCTTCCCATCTTTATGATCCTAGTAATTTAGTTGTGGAGATGGCGATTCATCATGAGGAGATGCTTCCATTTGTGCTAGAGAGAAGCCAGTAGAAATTTAGGGTTCTTAGGGAAAGAAAAGAAAGTTCTTTAAAAAGAAGGGAGCCCAAAAGGGAGATGCTACCAAGAAGACAAAGGCTAATTTAGTTGCTTTAAGTGTAACAAGAAGAGTCACTATGCGAGTGAGTGCTGGTCAGCAAGGGAAAGAAGGCTGCGGATAAGAAGAATGTGAAGTGCTTCAACTGTGATCAAGTTGGGCATCACAAGAATCATGTCGAAAGCCAGTTAGGGTGGACATAGGGAAGGTCTTTGCCATTAGACCAACATCAGCTAGGCCTACTGCAGCTGATAGAGGGAAAACTATGATGGAAGGTACGCTTTTGACTCAGAGTATACCAGTTAGGGTACCTTTTGATACCGGTGCATCACATTCATTTATACCTCAGTATTTGGTTGATAGATTCTGCTTAGAACCCACCTACCTTATTACTGCCTTAAGAGTTGTGAATCCAATAAGAGGGTATGTAACTCTAGGATTGAGATGTGGCCAGTTAGAACTTGATTTGTTAGGTCATAAGTTTGCAAGCAGTTTGTCTGTTTTTGATTTTGAAGATTTCGGGATCATACTGGGTATGAATTGGTTGGGTAGATATGAGGCTAGAATATTTTGCTAGGATAGGGAGATATCACTGAGACACCCTGATAGTCATAACCGAGTGATATTCTCAGTGGAGAATTCCGACCGAAGTGTTAGTGCTTTGCCAAGTTCAATGGAAGTAGGGGAAGAGTTAAGTCAGGTTCATGTAGCAAGAGAGTTTGTAGATGTCTTTGAGCCGGTTATGGGATTACCACCGAAATGATCTATTAATTTTCGGATAGACCATATGCCTGGAGCTAAAATTGTGAATAGACCACCTAGCAAGATGACACTGACTGAGATGAAAGAATTGAAGGTGCTGCTAGAATCTTGAAGGAAGGAATTTTATTAGGCCAAGCAGTTTGCCTTAAGGAGCGGTCGTGGTGTTCGTGAAGAAACCAGATGGTTCGTTGTGGATGTGTATCAACTATCGTAACTTGAATGAAAGGACGATCAAGAGTAAGTATAATTTGCCAAGAATAGGTGACTGTTCGATCAGTTGAGTGGAGCCAGAGTATTTTCCCAGTTGGATTTGGCAACAGGTTTCCATCAGTTAAGAGTGGCAGAGGACAGTATTCCTATGATAGAATTTCAGACTAGGTATGGTTCGTATGAGTGGTTAGTGATGCCATTTAGATTGACAAATGCACCTGCTTTCTTCGTGGATTTGATGAACCGAGTTTTTTGAGAGTACTTGGATTGGTTCATGCTCGTGTTTATAGACGAAATTTTAGTACACCCTAAGGATGAAAGAGAGCATGATGATTATCTTAGAGTGGTGCTTGAAATGCTGAGGCAGCATTAGCAGAAGGTGAAGTTTTCTAAGTCTTATTTTTGGAGGAAAAATGTTAAGTTTTTTGGTCACGTGGTTTTAGAAAAAGGATTGTCAGTCGATCCAGATAAGATCGAAGCTGTGAATAATTGGAAGAGACTAGAGATGGTGACTGAAATCAAAAGTTTTCTTGGACTTGCGAGCTTCTATCGGAGATTCATTAAGGATTTCTCGCAGATAGCAGCACCTTTGAGTAAGTTAACCAAGAAGGATGTGAAGTTTGTTTGGTGCGAGAAATGTGAGGAAGCATTCCTTATGTTAATGTATTTGTTGACTAAGGCACCAGTGTTAGTAGTTCCAAACAGAAACCAAGGGTTAGTGGTGTATACTGATGCATGTGGGATTGGATTAGGAGCTGTATTGATGCAGAAGTGTAAAGTTATTACCTACGCTTCATGACAACTTAGACCGCATGAAGTGAAATATCCTACTCATGATTTGGAGTTGGCGACGGTGATTTTCACATTGAAGATTTGGAGACATTATCTCTTATGGGAGAGGTTTGAGCTTTATACTGATCATAAGTCTTTAAGATATTTATTCTCTCAGAAGGAGTTGCATATGAGACAACAGAGATGGCTGGAGTTTTTGGCTACTTATGATTTTGGTATAGAGTATACACCAGGAAAAGGCAATAAGGTAGCGGATGCTCTTAGCAGAAGACATTAGAATGTGGTGTTAGCTATATAGGCTAAATGGAAGGATCTAGAAGCTTTGGCCAATTGTGGTTTGCAGTTAAGGTTGACTGCTAGTTCTAGTCAGAGTAACGCCATGTTGTCCGGTTTGGAAGTTCGACCAGTGTTGATCGAAAGAGTTGCTTCTAAGTAGAGGGAGGATCCAATATTAGCCGAGAGGATTGAAAGGGTTGAGGTTGGAACTTAGATCGATGATCTAAAGGATTTTAGCCTTGACCAAAGAGGATGATTGAGAGAGAAGGGATAGGTGTGTGTTACGAATGTTGATGACTTGAGGAAGGAAGTTCTTGGAGAATGTCATCGACCTAAGTTTACGATTCATCCTGGATGGACCAAGATGTATCAACATATGAAGAGGAGCTTCTATTTGGAAGGTATGAAGAGGGATGTTGGCTTGTGGGTTAAGCAGTGTGCAAACTGTCAACAAGTGAAAGCCGAACATAAGAAGCCGAGTGGGTTGCTTCAATCTTTAGAGATTCCAGTCTAGAAATGAGATTCGATGTCCATGGATTTTATAGATAGGTTGCCAAGATCAAATGAAGGAAATGAAAATATATGGGTTACAGCGGACAAATTGACCAAGAGTGCACATTTCATTCCAGTTAAGTCAATCAGGACGACACCTATTGTAACAACCCACATATTTTACGATTGTATATTTAAATGATTTATTTAATTATTACGTCGTTAGTCGGATTTAAGTCCGAAATGTTACCTTTTGCAAACGGCCGAATTAGGACTCGGGACCACTTCCATTGAGTCCAAAATTGCGTTTGCGATCTTTTTGAGTATAAGCATCGATATGTTTGGAGTTGAGTGAATTTTGCTATTTTCTATTTGGGCTTGGGTTTCAGCCCATCAACCTTCTAATAACCTAACCCTTCATCCAACTTCTCTATATTCACTCATTTCATTTCTTATAACTCTAGCTCAACTAAAAATGGGGGAAGAGAATAGGAATTAGAAATTCCAAGCCCTAGATTCATTTGCAAATCTCGAATTCGTGCTCCAAAATCCAAGAGAAGCTTAGGTAAGCATCCTCCTCTTCTTCCCCATCTCAATCCCTCTTCAAAATTCTCAGAAATTCCTATAACCTAAACTTAGAGGAAACTTCATCTTTGATTATAGATTGAAGTTCTTGAGGTGGTGTTGAAGAGAGATTAACCTATTGCTTGTTCTAGAGCTTATCATTTGTGTTTGGGTTTAAAAGGTGAGATTTTTATCTCACATCTAAGTCTATATCTATCTTTGCTGTTAGGTATGAATTCCTAACATCTATTCCTTGTCCATTTGCTTTTGGATTGAATTGGTTTTATGAAAATTCCAATTTTTAGTGTTTTGAAGTTAAATCTTTAAAAAATCATAGCTTTGATGTTTGATCATGCTTTTAGTGGCGTATCGAAGAGTCTATTGGGCTGGGTTGCCGATTGGCGTAAACCCCTAGTGCCCATTGCTCGTCCGATCGCGATTTGTTGGATTTTTGCCCCATTTAGGGGCTAGGTTGAATATGCTCCTGAAGCAGGTTCAGTCTACTGAACCAGGAGGTCAGTCGACTGAACCAGGAGGTCAGTCGACTGAACCAGTAGATGAAAAATGCTTAGAAGCAGGTTCAGTCGACTGGACCAGTGGGTCAGTCGACTGAACCAGAACTCAGGAATTTGCCTGGGTCTGTATCAGTCGACTGACTTTCTGGTTCAGTCGACTGACCCTGGGGCAGAAAATTTCGCATCCCTGTGTCAGTCGAATGACCACCTGGTTCAGTCGACTGACCTGATTGTTTCAGTCTATATTGCCTATTTTGCTTGAGGTTCCAATTTTTATCGATTCGTGATTATCCGATTTGTTGTTATCATTTATTATTGACTTTGATGATTCCTTTTCAGATTTCGTACACGGGTTTTTATAAAGTGCTTTTCAAATTGTATTAAAAACTCGTTTCTCCAACTTATAATTTCTATATAAACCACACACACAATTTTGCACTTCGAGCGAAGAGGGAGGAGAATTAAATGATTAAATAATACGCGTGCTATGAACACGTGCGTTCATCTTTTCAGTTAATTCCTAATCTATTCGTTTGACCGTTTTGACCTCTAGGTCTGGTTTACCGATGAGATGAGGTAAACTTTGTACTACTTTGATTGTGAAATTGACTAACAGTTAGTAAACCGTTTAGTGCGAACGTGGGGTATGGGACTCACGTTAACATTTTTCGGGTTCCATTCTGAGAGTTGTGACACATTCCTCCAATTAGTGGTGTCCAGTATTGGGTCTCCGGACCTTCGCCACTACGGTTCGTTACCTTTGGGCGTTGCCTTCGGGCGTGTGGATCCTTGTTATATAGTACTGAGCTCGAGCATCTTTTGTTTCTTTGACAATTATATTTCCCTAGTGTATCGCCTTTCGGTGTAAGTTCTTTGAACCACACGATATATAGCGATTACCTTGTGGAAACTTGTGTTACCTTTATTGGTATTTGTTATTTGCCTTTTGGCTTGTTTTGGGATATGATATCCTCTGTTTATTTGAGTTGCCGATGATATGAGGCTTGTTATGATTCATCTTATGTTAGATGATTTGGTTATCTCTTTTGGAGATATTTGTGGTACTTTATGACCTTGAATGTTCATTATCATTTATTTTATCTAACTGATTTGTTTAGCTAGTCTGACCCGTGTATTTTATACTCGGGTCAGACCGAGATGTTTCAGGTTAGGTACATTAGACTTAGCCTATTATGCTTCCGCATGGACTATTCCGCTAGCTCCTTTTTGTTATAGCTTTTTGTGTAGTCCTTTTTGGCTGTAACTCTGATATGCATTCTTTTGACTCGCCTGTATATTGTGGTTTACTTTACCACTTGACATGTATCATTTTGTATAATCTGTAATGTATCTGTATATGTGTAAATGTATGTGACGATCTACTGTTCTGTGATGTGTATTACATTTGAGTTGTTATATCTTGTTCTGATAGATCCTTCAGCCACCTATGGCTTTGTATTAAGTATTTATTGGAAATGTCGATCCATTTGAGAAAGAAAGGAAAGAGGTATGGCAATTATCGACGTATTCAATAGATAATTAAGACAAGGTTATAGATGGTCGCTACTAACCAGCTCTATTCTCCGCATTAGCAGACGGTGTTACTTTGTAATACTCTTTGCTAATGTGGTTCTTGGAGTGGGGCGTTACAGCTTGGTATCAGAGCTGAGTTCAGAACAAAATATGATAAACATAGAATAGAGACACATATTATGGTACATCAAAGTGTAGTATGAATGTTACGAATCTTTAAATCATCGTGCCTTTATTCTTTCCGTTCCTTGGGGTAGATAGAATTTTGGGAATACGTCTAGGAATGCATTTTATTCCGTAGTATTCCATATTTGAATTAATGATATCTACCTTGTGAATAATCTTCATCTTAACTTAACTTTCAGCTAATGGCTGGAAGAGGTAGAGGACGACGCTCGGATACTGGGCAATCCAACGGCTCGCATCCGAACGGCGTTTATATGTCTACCGATTAGTTCTTGGAGTTATTTAGGAGCACTTAGCCTCCAGCTCCTATTCGAGCATCTCCTCCACGCAAGTCTGCCTTTGCACGCCTGTGCAGTGATTTTTCTCATCTTGGAGGAGCCATTCAGAGGCTCCGAGTCCGTTCTTGAGGTCCAAGCTTGGATTCGTACATGCGAGCGTATCTTTTCTCGCATGGATCTTTCTGACCATGATCGAGTTCTTGTAACTTCTAGCTTATTGCAAGAGCGTGCCCTTGATTGGTACGAGCTTCATGTAGCCAAACTTGATGAGTCTGCTCTTTCTTGGACTCAGTTTTGGGAACGATTCGAACTCAAATTCGTTCCTGAATCTGAGAAAGTTTTATTAGCCCGTCGCTTCCTTGAGTTGAAGCAAGGGAAGTCTTTCGTCTCTGAGTATGTTGCATCTTTCGAGGCCTTATCTAAGTATGGTCTTGAATTCATTAGCACCTCTTATAAGAAGAATATGAAGTCTGTCTCTGGTCTTAAGAAATATCTTAAGAAGTCATTAATGCTCCAGCTTAAGCTTTCTTTTGAGGAATTGGTTGACTCGGCACTTCATCTCGAAGCCATCGAGAAGGAGTGTGATAGTGGTGATGATGGTTAGGTTCGCAAGAACCCCAATAAGAAGAAGTTTCCATTTCATAAGCGGGAATTTTTCCCTTCCAAAAAGAAAAAGCCCGTTGAATCTGGTTCTAACTCTCAATCTGCCGGAACACCTTCCATTCAGAAGTGTTTCAATTGTGGTTCTCCTGATCATATGATTCGAGCTTGTCCTAAGCCTCTCTTCTGCCATTATTGCAAGAAGGAAGGTCACCGGGTTTCCTCCTGCCCTACCGCTCCTGCTAGTGCCAAGTTTGGCAAGCTTTATGTTGCTAAGGCTTCTAGAGGTTCTTCTCAGCCCAGAGGTATATCTCCATCTATTTTGGAAGGTTCTATTTTATTTCATGACCGTAGTATTCGAGTTCTTTTCGATACGGGTGCTTCGCATTCATTCGTATCGAAGAAGCTCGTCGATGATTTGTCTTTGGATGTTTATTGTATGGTTACTTCGTTGAGGATTGCAAATCCTATTGGGGGATCCACAACCCTTAGCATGCTTTGTGATGATGTTGAGATTTTTTTATGTGGCTTTTCTTTTTGTGTGAATCTGCACGTTATTTCTTATTTGGGATTTGATATGATTTTGGGTATGGACTGGCTAGTGAGATACGATTCCAGGATTATTTGTTCTGAAAGAATTTTATATCTTTGACATCCAGATTCGTCTACTCAGCAATCACTTGTTCTTCGAAATGTGGATAATTCCGAAATGGCTTTATATTCTCTTGACTCATGAGATGATGATGATGATATCTCGTATTCCTATTATTTGTGACTTCTTTGATGTTTTTGAGCCGGTTTCGGGTTTGCCACCCAAACGAGCGTTCGAGTTTCACATTGATCTCATTCCAGGCGCGCAGCCAGTTGGCCGTCCTCCCACGAGGATGTCTACAAAGGAAAATGAGGAACTCAAGAAGCAGCTTTTAGAGCTTGAGTCCAAATAGTTGTTGATTCAGTCCAGTTTTTCACCATGGGGTGCCGCGGTCATCTTCGTGAAGAAGTCCGATGGAACTCTTAGGCTCTGCATCGACTATCGCAAGCTTAATGAGTTGACCATCAGGAATAGGTATCCATTGCCTAGGATCGATGATATGTTCGATCTATTGAGTGGCGCTAAGGTCTTCTCTCAGCTCAACCTTGCCACTGGTTTTCACCAGCTCCGAGTCGCGGAAGATAGCATACCTCTTACAGCATTCCGCACTCGATATGGTTCTTTCGAGTGGCTCGTTATGCCGTTCGGTTTGATGAACGCCCCTGCTTTCTTTGTTGATCTTATGAATCAAGTATTCCAAGAATATCTCGATAAGTTCATCCTTGTGTTCATTGACGACATTCTTGTTTATTCTAAGTCTGAAGCCGAGCATGCTAATCACTTGAGAATTGTCTTGAGTACTCTTCGTCACCATTAACTTAAAGCCAAATTCTCCAAGTGCCATTTTTGGGAGAATAAGGTTAAGTTCTTAGGCCATGTTGTATCTTCCGACGGCATTTCTATCGATCCCTCAAAGATCGAAGCTATCCAGAATTGGAAGAGGCCTGAGAATGTTCATGAGATTTGTAGTTTCCTTGGATTGGCGGGTTATTACCGTCGGTTCATTAAGGATTTTTCCCGTGTTGTGCTTCCTCTCACCAGCCTTACTCGGAAAGGCATTCGTTATATTTGGTCCGATAAGTGTGAAGCTTCGTTTCGGACATTAAAGGAACTTCTCACTAATGCTCCTATTCTGGTGGTTCCCAAGGGGAATCATGATCCTGTTGTCTACACCGATGCTTGTGGTAGTGGTCTCGGTGTCATTCTTATGCAGAAGGATCAGGTAGTTGCTTATGCTTCTAGGCAACTGCGTCCGAATGAAGTTCGCTATGCCACTCATGATCTTGAGTTAGCCGCCATAGTCTTCGCCTTGAAGATTTGGCGACACTATTTATTAGGCGAGCGCTTCGTTCTCTACACCGATCATAAATCCTTGAAGTATTTGTTCACTCAGAAGGAACTCAATATGAGGCAACACCGTTGGCTCAAGTTTCTTGCCTCCTATGACTTTGATATCCAGTATATCCCTGGTAAGGGTAATCGTTTTGCTGATGCACTTAGTCGTAGACATTCGGCTGTCATTTCTATGATGCTTGCTGAATGGGATATTCTTGAGGCTCTGTCTTTTTGTGATATTCGTGATCGAGCTCCACCTTCTGATTCTCTGATAGTATTATTCAGTTTGGAAGCTCGACCCTCTCTATTTGATCGTATTGCCAAAGCTCAATGGCGTGATCCTGATCTTGTGCATCTTATTCAGCTTTGTGAGACTGAATCCCGTGATGAGGCATTGTGGGATTTCAACATTGATTTTCATGGGTGCCTTCGCAAGAAGAACCGTCTTGTTGTGCCTTCTGATTCTGCACTTAGGCATGACATTCTTGATGACTGTCATCGTTCTAAGTATACCATTCATCTTGGCAGTAGTAAGATGTATGCCGATATGCATCGCCTTTATTATTGGGAAGGCATGAAGCGCGATGTGGCGAGTTATGTGAGTAATTGCATGACTTGTCAACGTATTAAAGCCGAACATCAGCGCCCTTCTGGTCTCCTTTAGCCTTTAGAGATTCCAATATGGAAATGGGATCAGATTTCGATGGACTTCATTGAAGGCCTACCTCATACGAGATCGGGCCACTCTAGCATTTGGGTTATTGTTGATCGCCTTACTAAATCAGCTCATTTTGTTCCTATTAAATCTAACAGGACTGCTTCACTTTTGGCTAAGTTATATATCAAGGAAATCGTGAGACTTCACGGTTTTCCTAGTTCGATTGTGAGTGACCGTGATCCTTTATTCATAAGTCATTTCTGGAAGAGTCTTCAGCAAGCTTTGGGAACAAAGCTTAATTTCAGCACAGCTTATCATCCACAGTCTGATGGACAGACTGAACGGGTGAATTGTATCTTAGAGGATCTCATCCGTATTTGTATTCTTGATTTCAGAGGTGGTTGGGAGGATCATATACCCCTTGTAGAGTTTTCCTACAACAATAGTTTTCAGTCCAATATCGGTATGGCTCCTTTCGAAGCCTTATACGGAAGGCCATGTTGATCACCTTTATGTTGGTTGGAATCCGAGGAGAAGCTTATTCTTGGCCCAGATTTTGTTCATGATTCTTCTAAGAAGATTGATCTTATTCGTCAGAGAATGAAAGAGGCACAGAGCCGCCAGAAATCCTACGCGGACAACCGTAGGAAGCCTCTCGAGTTCTCGGTTGATATCTCATCTTTATTTGTGTTTCTCCTTTGAAAGAGGTTATGCGCTTCAGTACGACAGGGAAATTGGCTCCTAGCTTTGTAGGACCATTTCCGATTACTGAACGTATTGGCCCTGTGGCTTATAGAGTTTCACTTCCAGCTCATCTATCCGGTGTTCACGACGTGTTCCACATCTCTCAGCTTCGGAAGTGACTTCGAGAATCGGATTATGTTATCGACTCTCCTGATTTGCAAGAGCTTGAGATCTCACCAGACTTATCTATTGTATAGCAGCCTATTCGCGTACTTGCCTCGGAGGTGAGACACCTTCGAAACAAGGACGTGCCACTCATTAAAGTTCAATGGTCCACTAATCTCAATGACTGTACTTGGGAAACCAGAGAGTTTATCGAGCGATCCTATCTGGATTTTCTATCTTCGCTTAGCAATGGTGAGAATATCTCTTTATCTCAAGCTTATTATTCTCTTCTTTTTAGGTGATGTAAGTATGTAGTTGTTACAAATTCTTCTCTAGGAATTGCGAGGATGCAATTTCCTTAAGGAGGGGAGTCTGTAACCACCCGCATATTTTATGATTGTATATTTAAATGTTTTATTTAATTATTGCGTCGTTAGTCGGATTTAAGTTCGAAATGTTACTTTTTTCAAACGGCCGAATTAGGACTCGGGACCACTTCCATTGAGTCCAAAATGGCATTTGCGATCTTTTTGAGTATAAGCATCGATATGTTTGGAGTTGAGTGAATTTTGCTATTTTCTATTTGGGCTTGGGTTTCAGCTCATCAACCTTCTAATAACCTAACCCTTCATCCAACTTCTCTTCACTCATTTCATTTCTTATAACTCTAGCTCAACTGAAAATGGGGGAAGTGAATAGGAATTAGAAATTCCAAGCCCTAGATTCATTTGCAAATCTCGAATTCGTGCTCCAAAATCCAAGAGAAGCTTAGGTAAGCATCCTCATCTTCTTCCCCATCTCAATCCCTCTTCAAAATTCTCAGAAATTCCTATAACCTAAACTTAGAGGAAACTTCATCTTTGATTATAGATTGAAGTTCTTGAGGTGGTGTTGAAGAGAGATTAACCTATTGCTTGTTCTAGAGCTTATCATTTGTGTTTGGGTTTAAAAGGTGAGATTTTTATCTCACATCTAAGTCTATATCTATATTTGTTGTTAGGTATGAATTCCTAACATCTATTCCTTGTCCATTTGCTTTTGGATTGAATTGGTTTTATGAAAATTCTAATTTTTAGTGTTTTGAAGTTAAATCTTTAAAAATCATAGCTTTGATGTTTGATCATGCTTTTGGTGGCGTATCGAAGAGTCTATAGAGCTGGGTTACCGATTGGCGTAAACCCCTAGTGCCCATTGCTCGTCCGATCGCAATTTGTTGGATTTTTGCCCCACTTAGGGGCTAGGATGAATATGCTCCTGAAGTAGGTTAAGTCGACTGAACCAGGAGGTCAGTCGACTGAACCAGTAGATGAAAAATGCTTAGAAGCAGGTTCAGTCGACTGGACCAGTGGGTCAGTCGAACCAGAACTCAGGAATTTGCCTGGGTCTGTATCAGTCGACTGACCTTCTGGTTCAGTCGACTGACCCTGGGGCAGAAAATTTCGCATCCCTGTGTCAGTCGACTGACCATCTGGTTCAGTCGACGGACCTGATTGTTTTAGTCTATATTGCCTATTTTGCTTAAGGTTCCAATTTTTATCGATTCGTGATTATCCGATTTGTTGTTATCATTTATTATTGACTTTGACGATTCCTTTTCAGATTTCGTACACGGGTTTTTATAAAGTGCTTTTCAAATTGTATTAAAAACTCGTTTCTCTAACTTATAATTTCTATATAAACCACACACACAATTTTGCACTTCGAGCGAAGAGGGAGGAGAATTAAATGATTAGATAAAAAGCGTGCTATGAACACGCGTGTTCATCTTTTCAGTTAATTCCTAATCTATTCGTTTGACCATTTTGACCTCTGGGTCTGGTTTAACGATGAGATGAGGTGAACTTTGTACTGCTTTGAGTGTGAAATTGACTAACGGTTAGTAAACCATTTAGTGCGAACGTAGGGTATGGGACTCACGTTAACATTTTTCGGGTTCCTTTCTGAGAGTTGTGACACATTCCGCCAGTTAGTGGTGTCTAGTACTGGGTCTCCGGACCTTCGCCACTACGGTTCGTTGCCTTCGGGCGTTGCCTTCGGGCATGTGGATCCTTGTTATACAGTACTGAGCTCGAGCATCTTTTTTTTCTTTCACAATTATATTTACCTACTGTATCGCCTTTCAGTGTAAGTTCTTTGAACCACACGATATATAGTGATTACCTTGTGGAAACTAGTGTTACCTTTATTGGTATTTGTTATTTGCCTTTTGGCTTGTTTTGGGATATGATATCCTTTGTTTATTTGAGTTGCCGATGATATGAGGCTTGTTATGATTCATCTTATATTAGATGATTTGGTTATCTCTTTTGGAGATATTTGTGGTACTTTATGACCTTGTATGTTCATTATCATTTAGTTTATCTAACTGATTTGTTTAGCTAGACTGACCCGTGTATTTATACCCGTGTCAGACCGAGATGTTTCAGGTTAGGTACATTGGACTTAGCCTATTTTGCTTCCGCATGGACTATTCCGCTAGCTCCTTTTTGTTATAGCTTTTTGTGTAGTCCTTTTTGGCTATAACTCTGATATGCATTCTTTTGACTCACCTGTATATTGTGGTTTACTTTACCACTTGACATGTATCATTTTGTATACTCTGTAATGTATCTGTATATATGTAAATGTATGTGATGATCTACTGTTCTGTGATGTGTATTACATTTGAGTTGTTATATCTTGTTCTGATAGATCCTTTAGCCACCTATGGCTTTGTATTAAGTATTTATTGGAAATGTCGATCCATTTGAGAAAGAAAGGAAAGTGGTATGGCAATTGTTGGCGTATTCAATAGATAATTAAGACAAGGCTATAGATGGTCGCTCCTAACCAGCTCTATTCTCCGCATTAGAAGACGGTGTTACTTTGTAATACTCTTTGCTAATGTGGGTCTTGGAGTGTGGCGTTACACCTATATTAGCTAAGTTGTTCATGAAGAACATAGTCATACATGGAGTTCCTAGTAGTATAGTCAGTGACAGAGACACTTTGTTCACTAGCGAATTCTGGAAGAGTCTACAGGAAGTGTTGGGTACCAAGCTTAATATTAGTACTACATATCACCCTCAGACAGATGGACCGATAGAGAGAATCAATAAGGTACTCGAGGATTTACTAAGAGCTTGTGTACTAGACTTTGGTGGATCTTCGGAAGATCACCAATATTTGGTTGAGTTTTCCTATAATAATAGTTATTAGAGTAGTATATAAATGGCGCCTTTTGAAGCTTTGTATGGAAAACAATGCAAATCGCTAACATATTGGTTGGAGACTAGAGATAGATTAGTCTTGGACCCAGATTTGGTTAGGGAGACGTCAGAGAAGATTGAGTTGATCCGAGAATGGATGAAGGAAGCTCAGTCCAGACAAAAGAGTTACACAGACAAGAGGCGTAAAGACCTAGAATTCTCAGTCAGAGATAATGTTTTCATCAAGGTATCATCGATGATGGGTGTGGTACACTTTGGAAAGTCAGGGAAGCTGGCACCGAGATATGTTGGAACATTCCAGATTCATATCATTATCCAAGAATATAATACTATAGTTTAGGAGTTCTCACCTTCATTTTCCCTTCGAGCTAATATAAAATTAGCTATAGCTCCGCCACCGTCACACCGAAGCTCATGGAATTGATCCTAAGACCCGTAGATGTCCAGACCAAGCTTGGAAGATGCAGAAGGGTTCGTCCATGGTGGTGATGTTGGATGGCCGTGGGTTTGCAAGAGGAAGAGGAGGAGATTTAGCTTGGTTTTGAGACGTATGGATATGTATTTCATATGTAATAATGTTTGACTATTTCGACATAACTTTCTCACTATTTTTTGTATGAAGAGAAGCCATTAGAGAGGCCATTAGAGCTTGAAAAGAAAAGGAAGAAGAAGATGGAAAGTTGTGTGAAAATGTGAATGAATGTATGCATGTATTTATAGCCAAAATTTACAAAATATCCCACATCACTTTACCTTCCTTCCATCACCCATGCGCACAACTTCACTTCCATCATTTCCCATCATATTCTACACGTTGCCCCCCTCCTCCATGCGCTGTGATGATGGTTTGTCCTTGTGGTTACTTATACTTGCTTAAAGATGAAGTTTGATTAGATATTTGTCACATATATGTATTTAAGTATGTTGTATGTATATATATGTTATATATATCATCATTCTCATCATGTAGCCACCACCCCACCTTCCTCCTACACCTCCTAGAATGGCCTAAGGTCACTTCATGCATAGACAAGGCCATGCACCACGTACTTGGTTGACTTATGTATGCTTAAATGAGAACAAAATGTAATATACTATATATATGTATTTATATGTATATGTATATATGTGTTCTCAAGTTTTCATGTGACATGCACAAGAGAATAAACGACGTTTTGATGACTTTGAACAACTTATATTCGTTAAACCGTTGAAAAGTGGAAAACCGATTACTGGCCGCATTTTCACTTATATATTAATTTACATATAAATGTAAACAAAATTTGAAAATAAATTTCTTATCATTGTCAAAAAACTAAAATAATCACAATTAATTTACAAAACCATACAAAAATAATATTTACAAAAATTACTATTATACCAATAAAGCGATATCGATTTTTTCTTATATTTTCAAATCAAATATATCTCTTTATAAAACTATTATAAATGATTTATTATCACTTTATAACTATTCAAAATGAATTATCAACATTTTGAAATAATTATTTTAATAATTAAAATAATTATTAAATCATTAATTCTCAATTAAATTTAATAAATTAGTTATTATATTTAAGGGCATTACTAACAATGTCATAAATACATTTAATTTTCAGAAATACAATAAGTTATTTTATTTCATATTCTTGTTCAATTATAAAAATAAGTGTATGTATCCATCTCCATGCGTGACGTTTACAATTATAGAGCTGGTTTTCCATAAAACCGTTTTCGGTCATTTTATTGATTTAAATCCCGAGGAAAA
Organism: Allium fistulosum; assembly: GCA_030737815.1. Classification (NCBI taxonomy): domain Eukaryota; kingdom Viridiplantae; phylum Streptophyta; class Magnoliopsida; order Asparagales; family Amaryllidaceae; genus Allium; species Allium fistulosum. Next base: position 701,563,966 of record CM060904.1, read on the forward strand.
TATTATCAGTAATATCTATTCAAAATAAGATTACTAATACTTATTACCACCCAAAACAATATTATTTGTATCATCAAACTTTTATTTAAAATAAATAAACTTTCTAAAGTGATAAATTTGTGGGTTGTTACAGATTTCCCCCTTAAAAGAATTTCGTCCCCGAAATTACCCAAAAGTTTTTCAAAAATATTTATTTTTAAACTTACACATGTTCGATGTATATAGATCTTCCGTACGTAATATCTGATTCGATCTTCTATTCGAATTCATAACTTACTTCCGAATTAGTATTGATCCTCCAATCCTTTAATGCGGACTCCGACCAGGCTTTCCGATCAGAACTTTAGTTTTTCCTTGCATAGCTCTCAACTATGATAGAAAACTCAAGTATCCAACCATAAACCCTCATCAATGATCATCGTAAAGAATCAAGTGATAATTGCTCTTTCAGACCAATGTAAACACCTCCAAGTTCCTTACTCGAATCTTAGATTAAATCATGCAATGATATAATGTGCATACTATATATGAATTTAATAATCTAAAAATTTGTTTATGAAAACATTTCATAAAACTTTCATTCTTTATTCAAATTTTTATAAAGGTACTTCTTTATATATAGCCATTTTACATTTTTATTTTCAAATATTTCTACTTAAAAACACATTTCTTTTCAAACGATAAATATCTTTTTTATTATAACACGTCTCTAAACATATTTTAATGGTTTCTAGAAACTTATTTTCAAAATAATTCATTAAATTGATAAATCACCATAAACTTCCTTTAACCCATATCAAATGTGAAAACTTTCTTTACTAGTTAAAACTTTCTTTATCAATTAACACTCCTTTATTAATTAAAACTTCCTTTATGTATATATATTATTTTTACTTATATCAGTTCTAGTAATTAAAAATTATTTATATACTTATTCAAATGTTATAAGTATATTTAAAAAAAAATCTTTTCTTTTTTCTTTTTCCTTACCTATAAGGTAAAATCATAGAGACTAAAATAACTACCATCAAAACATTATTATAATGAACTTCTCTTTTTATAACATGTTAATTATAATATTTTATATCTTTTTATAAAAGACTCCAATACTTGTTATTATCTTTAAAATCTCATTATTAAATATCTATACCTCTAAGATTTCTTCCTTAAATATCTATATCTATATCTCAAGGGTAAGAAAGAAAAATAAAGACAGAACAGTATCTCATACATATTATTTCAACATAAACTTTACAGCAAAAATTAAAATGCATTTATCAGAGTTTAAAAATGGACAGTTATAAATAACCGTCCTTACAAATGCGGAATACTATAGTACAAGAGTGTGGTGGAAACAGATAACAATCTTCAGAAAAATCTTCCGACTCTATTGAGCACCGTCCAAGTTTCTTCTAAACTAAACTTGTCTACTAGGCTGCCCGAAAAAATTAGGGCATCCGCACTTTAAGGAAAAGGAAAATAAACTTCGGGTCAGTCATAGGCGTGAGAAGTCAAAATACGCGTTTTGAAAACAAAAAGGTATCTCATAAGACCACGTCGCACATAAACACGGAACAAGTTTTTACCTTATGATAACCAAAACATTTGCTATGTAAAATCACTTGATATTATTTTTAATGACATTTTTTTGATAACATTTGCAAGTAAACATAAAATCTTAACCGAAATTGTTACCATTATTAAATTCCAATGTACTAGGCTCTACAAACAAAATGGCATGCACTTATTGGAGAATGAATTTCCATATAAATGACCAGGTGAAGGGACTACCTTTCGGAAATACATCTCTAGAGGATTGTACCGAGGTCAACAGAACATCTGCACCTCTACCAACACAAGACCGACCTACTTTTCTCACTAGATAGTACCGAATATGTCATCACCCCGGTCTTTACTGATCTATTAGAGAGCTCCTTTACGTAAACCACATTAATTTAATACCCGACATCATAGCGGGATAAATATATCTAGAAGCAGACGATCATACTCTAATGGTTGCGAACCACATAGCCTTGCTCCATCTACCATATTTCAACCATGCTTGAGGTAACGATTGCCTTTCACATTGCACATTTCACTTTGAATGCCACACTGCCACTCCATAGTCACACAATTGGTTTCTACAAACGTATAACTCCGGAGCTCGTATGTCTCATGAAAGGGTTTTAAGCTAAGAGAAGTTTCCTTCTCTGCCACCAAGCAGATGATACGTTCATAGAGACCACCTATGTAACTAGAAATGCAACATCAGACATTCGTCCATACAAGTTCGTTAAAGGACTGAATGAAATCAAAGGCACTCTCCTATCATATCCTGTCGGGAGTTACCCTTAGCATTAGTAGCGAGAAGTCCTTGCAACCCGAAGAATTTCAGAAATAAAGGGACCACTGCTACTTTAGTATTTGGGAGCTAACCACAATTACCAACAAATAGTCCTTTCACACCGAAGATCTTTGGTCTTCATCCTTTATTTTCTTTACCAAGTCTTCATTTTTTGAATGCGTACGTTGGTTCGAAGTGGTTTTCGGATAAGAATTACCCAAATTTGACCCTAGTTCCTTCGAACCAATCATCGATAAAAAGATGTTATGCGAATAAGGAATCATCCTTTAATTTACTAAGTTCTTTTTATCAAAATCTCTTTTGGAGATGTATATTTCCAAAACATTCTTTCTAGTATATATGAAATCATTAAACCTCTCTTATCAAATCCGTTGATTACTTAAAACCCTTTTTAAACTTGGAATAATTTGAAATCATTTTATTTTTCACTTAGGAAAATATTACCAAATCATTTCATCTAAATCTTAACAATGATTTCTTAATTCAAAACTCATAATTTTTATTTGTTTAGTTAAAACCGTGTTATCTAGGATGTTAATCCAAAACCAGTAAATATTAAGTGACCAGAATCTATAATAATCATCTAATTCTACCCAATATTAGTTTCCATATTCAACAAATACTATGGACGGAATAACAGCGAAATTACCTTTTAAATACCACGAACAGCATGGGTTCCCTCTTCGGGTTTTAAAACTAAGTATACAAAGATCAACTCTATAAAATCAAAGTTGTATTTAATTCAAACTTGGGAAAATTTAATCTTTTTATACTTAACTCGTTTTCGACATTTCGACCTTATCTATCCTTCGTCCAAGGAAGAGGCCAGGTGAGCCAGGGCACTGGTTACTCCTAAACATCTCCTTAGTTTAAGCACCTTACATCCAAATTTCATGAATAGAAAAATCCTGTCTACTCGTCGGCTTTAGAGTCAAGTTTAAACCGCTTTATTTGTAATAGCTTTTCTTTAAACATTTATTTAAACTATTTTAAATAAGTTATAAAAACTTCCAAATCATTATTAAAACACTTAACTATCCATTTAAAAACATTTGTAAAAGATTTGGAAAAAAATTGTTAAGTTTAAAGCTATATTTCAAAGGTTAAAAAAAAGTGTTGCGGAAAGTGCCGCAAAAGTGCTTTTTAAGCTATATTGATCAAAACGACTTTTTATCATTTCAAAATTTATTTTTATAACTCAAATCACTTTTAAAACATTTTAAATTATTTTTAGAATTTATTTCATATTTTTAACAATTTTAAAATATTGTTTTCAAAGAAATCCTTTTATGGATTCCGAACTACAAAATCGCAATTTTTCAAAAAATCTTGTTTTACTCGTTTTTCAAAATCTACTCTCTAAATATCGATTTTCTTTCTTTGTTGGAAAGCTATGGATATAATAGTTTAGAAAATTCTTATCTCGAAGAATTCCAAGCTAAATTCCATTCTATATACTTGTTTAACTTTTATGGCGCGAAATCGCAAACTACCGTTATGCGACACGCCTAATTTTTTACTAAATTTTCAATTACCTTTTAAACTTCACCAAAACACTTCCTTATGTTTATAAAAAATTTCAAACTAATTTTAAAACTTTTTTAAAGCGGTTTAACATTCCATATACACCAATTCATTAAATAAGTGAAAGTGATTTCCTTTGTTCTTATCGACGTGTATTTGCATGACTTGCATATATATTCAACATTCACATGAAACAATCAAACTTGATGATCAAAGCATATTAAACATCCATTGCAAACATCATATCAAGAATATAATACTATAGTTTAAGAGTTCTCATCTTCAGTTTCCCTTCGCTAATATAAAATTGGTTATAGCTCTGCTACCGTCGCACCAGAACTTATGGAATCGATCCTAGGACCCCTAGACGTACACGACCAAGCTTGGAAGAGGTGGAAGGTCTCGGTCATGGTGGTGATGGTGGATGGCCGTGGGTTTTACAAGAGGAAGAGGAGGAGATTTAGCTTGGTTTTGAGATGTATGATATGTATTTCATATGTTTCTAATGTTTGCACTATTTCGACATAACTTTCTTACTATTCTTTTGTATAAAGAGAAGCCATTAGAGAGACTATTAGAGCTTGAAAAGAAGAGGGAGTAGAAGATGGAAACTTGTGTGAAAATGTTAATGAATGTATGCATGAATTTGTAGCCAAAGTTTACAAAATATCCCACATCACTTCACCTTCCTTCCATCACCCATGTGCACAACTTCACTTCCATCATTTCCCATCATATTCTACATGTTGCCCCCTCCTTCATGTGTTGTGATGATGGTTTGTCCTTGTGTTGACTTATACTTGCTTAAAGATGAAGTTTGCTTAGATATTTGTCACACACACATATATATATGTAACTATGTTGTATGTATGTATATGTTATATATATATATATATATCATCATGTAGCCACCACCCCACCTCCCTCCTACACCTCCTAGGATGGCCCATGGCCACTTCATGCATAGACAAGGCCATGTGCTATGTACTTGGTTGACTTATGTATGCTTAAATGAGAAAAAAATGGAATATCTTATATATATGTGTTATATGTGTACTTATACGTATATGTATATATGTGTACTTATATGTGTGTTCATGTGTGCATGTGCTATGCACAAGAGAATAAATGATGTTTCGATGACTTCGAACAACTTCCATTCGTTAAACCATTGAAAATCGGGAAACCGATTATTGGTTACTTTTTCACTTATATATTAATTTACATATAAATGTAAAAAAAAATTGAAAATAAATTTCTTATCATTTTTAACTAATTAAAATGATCACATTTAATTTATAAAACTACATAAATTAATATTAACAATTATTTATAAAAATTACTATTATACCGATAAAACGATATCGATTTTTTTCTTATATCTTCAAATTAAATATATCTCTTTATAAAATATTATAAATGATTTATTATCACTTTATAACTATTCAAAATGAATTATCATCATTTTAAAATAATTATTTTAATAATTAAACAATTATTAAATCATTAAATCTTAATTAAATTTTATAAATCAATTATTATATTTAAGAGCATTACTAACAATGTCATAAATACATTTAATTTTCAAAAATAAAATAAATTATTTTATTTCATATTCTTGTTTAATGATAAAAACAAGTATATGTATCAAGCTCCGTGCGTGACGTTTTACAATCATAGAGCTGGTTTTCGATAAAACAGTTTTCGGTCATTTTATCGATTTAAATCCTGAGGAAATTATTATTGGTAGATATTTATTCAAAATAAGATTACTATTACTTATTATCACCCAAAAAAATATTATTTTTATTATTAAACTTTTATTTAAAAATAAATAAAATTTGTCACAGTGATAAATTTACTGGTCGTTACATTAGAGGTGCATCATTACTGATATTTGAAACCTTTTATGTTACCAACTTAGTTTGCATGAATGATTTCATCTCTTTCGCTAAATTAAATACTATTCATATTTTTTAGTAGGATATATTTCATGAATATTCTTCACTAGCTTTTGGAATATCTTAAAGTTATATTTGTAAAGGGTATTGTTAATGGAGGACTCTATTTTTGAGGGGAGGGAACAAATTTTAAGGGGATTCCACATAAGGAAATTGCCATGGAGATTCATCGGAATAAAATGATTTACAATTTTATCCATCGTTTAAAGCACAATTCAGCTACAATTCGATAAAAAATGAGAAAAAATGATGATGGTTTACCGAAAACCATTTTCGATGGGGATTGATCTAAAAAAGGTGAAAAAATCGTTACTGGTTTCCAAAAAACTTAGAGTAGTCACACATGTTTTTTTCTGTTTGAGGGAGGAGGGATTTTTTTGCATACTCTCTATCAGTTTTCTGAAAAATGATAAAATAATCCTCAATCTAGTTTTGGAGTCCCTTTAATAACGCCCTTTGTAGAAACTTTGCATGTACGATTTGTCTAAGTTTAAACTATAACAAGTTACTAATATTAGTAGTTCAATATATATTGGTAGAAATTTTTTAGAAAATAACGGACTAAAATATTAAATTTTAAATAGGCATTAACATTTATTATTTCAGTTTTATGAAATTTTGATATGTACAAAAGTAGGTTATTGTGACTTTGAAGACAATTAATTATTAAATGTACCTGTGATATGTAATAAAATTTAAAATGTTACTTTATTAAGAACCACTTGTTAGAAATAAATCAATTTAATATTAAAAAATCTAAAGAACGTGGAAGTTATGAATCATTTTTTTCTTCTAAAAATACAATAATGGTACATAAAATTACTTAAAAAACAATTAAAGTTTTAATGCGGAATTTTTGTTATAAAATAAAGATCGGTATGAGTATTGGAAGTTATTAAAATCTTTATACATTAAAAAAACATTTCAATAGTTTCGTAATGTGCACATGTGTTATACCAAACTTAAAATAAAACCAAAATGACATTTTTATCATTTCATATCTTTCACAAACATGATAAGAATGTTTTGTAAGTTACTTTGCAGTTTGGTTGCTATCGTTTTGTTTTCCATTTGATTTTCATTTCAAACAAGATAAAATCTGTATAATAGAACACTTAAATATTAGATATATTAGATCAATAATTATACAACAATATGAGACATAAGTCCACATACAAAATTTTGGTGTTAAATGATGTACCCTTATAGTGACTATAGCTTCACTTGTAGTTGAATCAAAATTTGATTGGACTTGTTCACATAAAACAACACATTTAGTATACATTGAAATATTAGTATTGACTATACATATATAACAATAAAATATAAAATATCATAAGCCAAAATGATAATAAGCATATGTAAGTTAAATGTAAGCAACAAACTCATTAAGATATTCTTTCAAAGATGGAATGAGTTTATTATTACCTCATAAGTGCCAACTAATTAACAAAAACTTGTCACTGAAACCATATGAGACGATCACTATTGGCACTTATTAGGTGGATAGTGTGTGCGCGCGTATTTATAGATATTTATATATAAAATTGTATCAAACTCGAACATAAGACAGTTGTATTAATGGCTTAAATTGGGTAGAATATCCTCACCTGCATATCCAATTCATTTTTTTACAAAATAGTATATAAACATTTGCATTATTAAGATATATATTCATATCTTAATATAATTATTCTACCAGAAACTTATATTCAATGAAATATTCTAATTTAATTACCACTTATTGATGCACAAGTAATTATATTTACATAATGAGCCATTTATAAATTATATGTAACAAGTTATTGTGATAACTATTCAATGAGTATAAAAGAATAAAGGGAACTTTCGTAAAAACGCCCTCCGAAGTTTAAAATATACCGTCCTTCCTCAAAAATATGTTTTAAAATAAACTCTTATTTCTGTGTATTAGGGTATTTGCGGAAAACTCTTTAAATATTTGCGGAGAACTCTGCAAATAATTTGTAGAGAAATTTGCAAGTATTTGAAATTTTTGGATTGTAAATATAAATAGAGAACCCTACAAATATTTGTATTTTCTCAAGAAGAACAAAAAATGTTTAGATAATAGAAACGTGCAATTAATGTTGGATTAAGTTATGTTTTTATCAACAATAAAAATGTGAGTGTACTTTAAACTGTTTTTAGGAAGGGTTTTTTATATATCAAATCTAAAAATAAGGTGCGAAACCAAATTTCCACATGAATAAATGCAAAATAATACAAGTCCATCGTGCTTTATCGATATTCTCCATGGGAATCTCTAATATATATTCTAATGCTCCGTTACTCCTAGAACACTAATTTTTTAATCTTATTTTACCAATTTCGGCACATAATGCAATCAAATATGATGGATTTGCTACTTTTAAGATTTCTTTTCATATATAGAAAACATACATAGTATTCATGAGAATGGATGTTGATCCACTTAAGAATAATAGTTTCATATTATTTTATGCGTATCAATTTTTTCAACCAAATCAATATTTTCAAATGAATGAAACCTTATGCATTAAGTTGTCATAACTGACAATTGATAGTTCAATTATATTTGCCTCTAGTTTGTAATAAGGAAATTTGTTAAAATTGTTTGTATAAATGTTTGTTCATGGATAAATGTCATATGCTTGTATAAAGAGTGCAAAATATTTTATCATACTATCTTCGTTGATATGTTCTTAATACTTTTTTTCGAGAACTAAAAGTTGCATGCATATTAAGTTAACTTACAAGGATGGTTACAATTTATTTGTTTAGGGTTTATAATAAATTACTTTATTGTTCGTATAAATGATGGCTCATCGATAACAATCATATATTGATTACAATAATTTATCAATCTTTTATGTGATGATCATAAAATAAAATAAAATAACATAAAATCTTGCCATCTTTGTAGATATGTTTTTCTTAAACTATTAGTTAGAGAAATAAAAGTTGAAATCATGTCAAATTAAATTACATTTTCTTTGTAATACTCATTAACCGCAATAATAATAAAAAGAGTTTCACATGCAACCATTTTGACAAACATAACTGCAAAATTTATTCACATTTATTAAGATAGCGTTTCTCCTAATTTCAGTTATTATATTACTATTTCTTTAGATGACATTCTTCCATGGTATCTATTTGAATAACCTTTGTACGCATTGAGTTATTTGTATAATTTTTTTATTAATTCTCAAGAAATTCACATGTGATTTTAATTAAACCAATCTCTTAAATTGATTTAGAACCGACAAAAGTTCTATGTTTTTGAATTTTCTCTTCCACTTGTGTATTTGGGATGAGATTTGTAAATGTCAGATTGTAAGTTCTATCTTACATATGATTCTCTAGTGCTTTAATCAGCCACTTCCTATTACCCCGAATAGTCGATTAGTGTTTGCTTTTATATTTATTAATTTTTTACATTGAACTCTGTACAATAGTCTTTTGGAGGAACAAAAAACTATCACATTGTCGTGCTAACTTTAATAAGTTCAAAATAGAGAGTACTTATGTTTGATATTGATGACGACGGCAATGATGATAACAATGGCATGTTGAAGATGACGACAATGATGAGTTTTAATGTTCAACCCGAAAAACCAAGTATTCCTCAACCCTTCACTAATTCATTACAATTGTTGAAGTAATTTTTTATTTGGTATATGTTGTAGTTCATTATGTAAGCCGATATTAAGAATAGTGCACTAGTTTTTTTTCCCTTTTTTTTCCTTTTTTTGGAAAAAGAGTTAAGTCATGAAAATGCCCAGCAAATCATTTTCTGTCAGGTGTGAGCCATAATAGATTTTGTATATTGTAACATGTCATTTAAAAATTTCAATGCTTCATATTGTAATATTCTCATATTGCTGAAAATGACCAATATATCAGTTAAAACTAAGTTAAGTCAAGTATGATAGCTATGGTACCTTTTAAATATAGCATTAAACTTGCATGTTTTTAGCCATTATGACATATTACTTAGGTAGACTTGTTTCTACTTTGCTATGTTAATTTAAGAGAAATGAAAGGTGAGACAATCGGTTTAATTTCTACCTTGATGTGTTTAAGCGGCATTCAGTTTTCAACCTTAAAATTATCTTACAAGCATGTGTATATTTGTATGATTTTTGACTATTGGACCTTCGATTTTACATTTTATGTATGAAAAACATTAAAATCAAATGAATGATAAAATAACAGTTCACCGCTTAGCCATTGATTGCTTCTAATGTATTAATCTCACTGTCACGAGAGGTAGAATCAGCTTGGTCAACCTTTTCACCGTAAGTTTGACGTATATGATTTTTATGAATGCAGTTGTTAATTAACTTCACATTCCTTTGTAGACTCATTAGATTGCGTAAATATCCCAGGCTTTATTTTTTGACTTAGGTGATGAACTCATCCAAACAGATTTTGTTAGTTAATCAATCCATTATAGAAAATTAAACTTTTCAAGGTGCATAGAGTGTTGGGGAAAATTTGGATTAACATCCCAAACACAATGAAAATAACAAGATCATGTTGATAGTGAGGTAGAACAAATAGAAATAATATCCCATAATAAACAATTGCATATTACAGCAAACAAAAAAAAGAGAAAATCACATAGACGATTTACAGTGGTCTTAGAGATTTTATTATTTTGGAAAGAAGAATACGATACAATCTCTTAAGAACGACTACCTTTATATAGAGATTATTAATTTTAGGTTGGGGTAATTGATTTATGTTAATAAATCAACATCTCATCAATTTTTTTATTGGTATGAGAAATGTTTATGTATTTGATTCTTCCATTTTCCTCTCATATACATGCGAGATGCACCTGATAAAATGTCTTTTTTAATCAGCTAATTATAAATTGATTGATTATTTTTATCTCTCAAGATAACTGATTTATGTTAAGTTATTGTCTTCTCTAATACATTAAAAGAGACAATATATCAGCGTCATAATTCCATTGACTCGAAATATCTTCATAATCTATTTTAATATGGCAATATTATAGCCGAAATCTGACATAGAGAATGTTACGATGGACGGTGGAAATTTTGTTGAGTTTTACTATTTCTGAGAATTATGCAGTATAAGAATAGATCTAGGATCAGATTTTCCTATTTCTTTATGTGTATTAAAGACTGGAGGTGTGCTAATCTAGTTCAGTGTGATTCCTTCCATTATAAATTTGTAAATTATATTCTTTTTTATATTTGTTATTTAGCCTATTAATTTTATTTTCTCCACCTATTATAGAGGAAGTTAAACACTTGGTTGTTTATATTTCTTTGTACAGAGACGAGCACAATTATTTTGATAAATGGCGAGCAAAGCTACAAATAAATGTGTGAATGTTAGCGAGGTCAGCTTTTTTACATATTACATATTCAAAAAGCAATTGTGCATGCAAACCACAATTGATGATATCTGTAGCCACTTTCTCCTATAAAAATGTGATATCTTGGTAACTTTTGTATGTCTGTAAACATTGAACCTATAGTCATATATTGACCGACAGCAATATCGAATTCAATACAAATACTTGCTAATTTTCCAGTTTTGAAAAAGAAAGTTTGTAAAAAGTTAGCAACCCAACTTATTTTACCATAGACACATTGAATTTAATTGGAATTTTTTGATTTTGAAGTTTCACTAACATACTTTCATACTCTACCAAATGTTCTTCAAATGAGCAACATAAATACTATGAGTGTAGTCAATATCCGTTATATCAATGCACTTCTTTGCTACACTCCATATTGAAATATTGTCCGTCTCAATATGGAATTTCTCCAGTCCAAACCTGATATGCCAAAGCTCATAAATTCATCTAGTGCCTTTGATTTCGTTATCTTGTTTGCTATGGGAATTGCATAGTAGATATGGAATTTCTCCAGTCCAACTCTTGATACGCTAAAGCTTATAGATTCATCTAGTGCCATTGATTTTGTTATCTTGTTTGCTGTGGGAATTGCATAGTACTTCATTACATCTTCTAATTCTTGAACAACTTGGAGCATCGTAGGCCTATACTTAGGATTCTCCGCCACACATTTTAGGGCTAGTCTCCCCGTCTTTAGCATCATACCCATGTAACATGCTTCTAATAGTAAGTTAGCGTGAAGTATCTCTTGCACTATGCCATTTTCCAAACGTGACCTTGCCTTAAGAAAATGATTTAATTTAATTTTTTTTATATGAGAATTATACATAGGCGTGATGTTTATTCATATTGCTGAATCCATATAAGTTTCAAACATACCCAATCAATGATATGGTGATACTGCTTTGGTCTCTTGGCATCAATAGCTGGCCTTAAGGAGATGAGCTGTAGAAGAATGACTCCATAGCTATAGACATCGCTAAAAGTAGTCAAATGGTGGCTAGAATTCGCCAAATTTACATTACTATCATATCATATAAAAAAGCTGACCTCGCTAACAAAGTTTAGGATATGATAGTAATGTAAATGGATAGAGATATATGTTATTCATACCCGCCTCCTGGCAAAATCCAACCAGAGCCACAAGATTCGGATGCTTCACTCTCCACAGAAGCTCCACCTCTGCATCAAAAACTTGCTTCTATAACTTCATACACATGTTTTTTTCCTACCTAAAATTAGTTGTAAATATATCTAAAAATGATTATACCAAATTTGAACTTCTTATGATTCTCATATGAATCCACATGCTCTCTCTTGATTGCAAGAACTTCACCATCCAAAATTCCCTTATAAACACTTTCAAATGCACCTAACCCAATCATGCTTTTTTTACTGAAGCATTTGTTGGTATTTTCAATTTAGATGAAGCCGAATCTTCTCAAGCTTACTTTTGTGGAAATCAAAACAAATTCAAATCAATGGCTTTTGACGTTGTTAAAAATGTAAATAATTTACTAAACTATCGCCTTTTATGAAGAATTTATCCTTGTGTTTTTGCATATTTTTTTGCTATTGCACTTTTAATTAACTATTAGCATATAAAAGGAAAATTATATTGTAGTTAAATTTGAGTTCTTTTTTCAATGAAATCAATTTTAAACATTATGATCATATGACAATGATTTCAAAATGATTTGCATTTAGAACTTTTAAATCAAAGTATAAAATTCACTAACTATTTGGACTTAATTTGGTCATCAATTGTAAATATTGAATCAACTATTTGTTCGAATCATTTAAAATTTAATTATTTAGATTGATGCATATATTTGTCGAAAAGCATGATATTTTTCAATCACATGTTTAATTCAGCTTGTTGAATTCTAAAATATCATAAATATCATTATCCACTCTCTTTTTGCTAGGAGTATCTTTATGTTGTTTTTTCCCACAAAAGCATAAATGTGTCATGTCAAAAATCCAACAACAAAGTACCTTATACGTATGTTGACCAAGATATCTTTTTGCTCAATCGCCTATTTGTCCCAACAAATCCTCACCCATAAGGCCTATCACCCCATAATCCTTGTTGAACATTACCTCAAGAAGAATCATGGACCTCGAGCTCCACGGGTAGCATCTTTGGATTCCTTTAAAAGCATCTCCTCACCCTATTCGTTGCTTTCCTAGTCGACCGTGGAAGGCCAACTCCCAAATCTTGCTGGGTCTTGTCCATGCCTATCCCAATCTATTAGCATTCCTTACCGACCAACTCCAACGATCACTTCTTTTTTTGGCAAATAAGAAGATTTCTAACAAAAGCTCATGATCTCTTTTGCAAAGAGAGGCAGCAACCCAATATTATTCCTCTCACTAAAACAACACTTTGACAATTGCAATATTCATTGGATAAAAATTCAACCATGCCGCAACCACTCTTTGTACATTATTGAGACCTAGCTAAAGTGTTGTTGTACAACAAACTCCCTATGCCATACTACTCCTTTTACTTGATCATGTCGCAATACGACCCTCCAACTAGCACTCTACTAGACCATTTCCTCCATGCGGAATCTGAGCTAGCCACATTTGGATCGTAACTGCAATGAACAACTTTAACGAAACTTTAACATCCAAGACATCAATCTTAGCCGTTATGGCCTAAATTTATACTATTATAAATACAGGATCATGTGCTATAACAACCCGCCTTTCACTAGCTCTTTGATTCTATGTCCCAATCAACTCTCATACAGTGAGCTAGTGAATGACAGATCGTTAAGGTAAAATAAGGTATAATAGTACAAAGAGCTATCTATTTTCAACTACGCTTTTAGAACTCACAACGGAAGGAAATAAAATATAGTAAAAACATAACATAAATCTCATAAGTTATTACATCTGTCGACTAAAAGTAAAACTTTAGACTTCATAGTTCAACTAAACATAACTGCTAAATAAATAGGTAACTCATAGATGAACGGCTTTTGTAACGACCCGTATTTTTACGGATCGAAAAGTTTGTCAAAATCTGGAATTTTTAGCGTTGTTGAGCCATTTCAGATTTTTGGCATAATATTGCTAAGTCCTAAGTCGTTCACGACTTAGTATAGGTCGTAAGTCGTATACGACTTAGGGGATAGGAGCGTCCCAGGGTATGGCGAGTTAAGGGTTTGGAGATAGGTCGGTTGGACGAGTTAGCGAGTTAACAACCCAGTAGTTACCGACTTATGGTATTGACCGACTTATAGAAGATAGTGGTTGGCCGACCTAGTGGAGTTAGCGACCTAGTGGTTCCGAGTTAGCGACTTAGTCGTTAAGTTGTTAGGTCGGGTAGACGACTTAAGAAATGGCTGACCTAGTAGAGTTAACGACCCAGTTGTAGACGACCTAAGAAGTTGACCGACTTAAAGAAGGGAAGGCTTAAGTCGGTGATGACCTAGTGGTTAACGGGTTAGAGTAGTTAGGTCGTAGATGACTTAAGGAGTTAAGTCGTAAGTCGTATCCCCTGGTAAGTCGTAGGTCGAAGGGTTGTTAAGTCGCGCCCATATGCTATGTGTTAAGTCGTATCCCCTATTAGGCTCCAAAGTTGTTAAGTCGTAGAAGGCGCTGATCTGCTAAATGTTAGGTCGTAGATCGCGCGCATTCTTAAGTCGTAGGTCGGAGACCCAGTTAGGTCGTAGCCTAGTTGAGTCATGGCCGTGTTAAGGAGATAGCGTTAAGTCATAGTTGTTATATCGTTAAGGCGTAACTCGGTAGAGCTGTTAAGTCGGTAGGTCGTAGAGGCTTTAGGTCGGTAGGGGTCTTAGGTCGTAAGTCGGAGACGACTTATGGAGATAGCCGAGTTACGATTTAGTGAATTTTCTGCCTATAAATAGAAGGGGGTTGGCTTCATTTTTGGGATCCGGATTTCGAAGCGACGAAGTGCTGCCATTTTGAGAGCTCGACTTCTACACTTCTTCACTTCTTTTCTCCACTCTAATCTAGTGATTTCTTCCATCCAAGTTGAAGATCAAATTGAAGATTCAAGAGCTTAGATTGAAGATCTTCATCCTTTGAAGTGAGATTTCTTCGTTTGAAGCGGATTCGTGATAGATCAAGCTTGATCCTTCGCTGTCCAGATCTGAAGTGTGTTGATTTGAGGTTGTTTAGGTGATTTGGTGAGTGGTGATTATCTCTCACACGGATCCAAAGGAGTAGATCGGATTGTTGGCTTGATTTGGTGTTAAAATAGTGATTTCTATGCATTTTTGTAAACCTAAGTGTAGATCCATGTAGATCCATTGTTCATGATGATTTGACAACCATTTTTGTACATGATTAACCTATGCAAGTTCATTCATCAAGTTGTAGAGATAATTCTCATGTTTTCATGCTTGTTAGACTTTCAACTCTTTAATTACGAAATTGCCATTATTGTTATAATTGTCCATTTTGCTTATATTTGAATGCTTAATTACTTGGATTGATGTTTGACATGATTGATTGCTGTGAATTAGATAATTGTTGATTGGTTTTAGACAAGATGGTCGAAGATGATTCAAAAGCTAAGTGAAAGGCTCTTGAATTGGGAAAGCTGCTCGTGGCATATGTAGCGGGATGATGAAGCTCTTATGCATAGATTTGATGATGTAATGATGAGATGAGGCTTTGCGAGGATGTGATGAAGCGAAGTATCATGTGATGAAGACTTGGTTTAATCCAGACGGGATCATCCCAAGCATGTTGATAACTCGGTGAAATGGTTCGAGTTGAGGATAATGGATGGTTATGGGAATAGATGTCGAGGAGGATGACTCGGAGGGTTGGGTCTCATCGTTGTTGAAGGTTCTAGCATGCTCAAAGCAAGAGTACGTTTGGGCAGATTCGATAGTCCCAACGGCTAACTGTTGATGGTCGAGTACTCTGGGCAGATTCGATAGTCCTAGGCACGGGTCACGACGACGTGCGGGAGTTATGTCTAGAACCAGGGTTTCCCTTAGCCCTTGACGGACGGCTGAAAGAATGTGCCGGTCATTCAATTAATGGTGATACTGAAGCAGTGATAACAGTGATAGCCGGAGTCATGGATGTTTGGTTGTATCGTCATTCGGACTCAAGAGCGGTATTTTCTGGGTGCTTATCTGATTTAGGCCTTGGTACTTGGAGAACATCGCCCTTGACTCGAATGATTATTACTTTACTTTAAATTGTATGCTCTGCTATGTTTGCTTCTGCTTAGTGTGTGTTTGGGGGCTATCACTATAGAAAGAGGTGGAGTGGGAAGGTTGTATTCCTATTCCTTTTCCTTTATGCTCTTTTGGTATGTTGTTAGTTAATTTACTGCTCACTAAGACTGTTGTCTGACTCAAGGCTTTATGTTTTTAATTCTTATCGCCTTGGGCTGTTCGTCCATTTTGGGACGGGCAGACTAGGTAGCAGGTGACAGGTGCTGTTCTTGCTTCCTACGTTGCTGATATCGAAGACGAGCTGGAGGGTTGCATATTTCTTCTTATTATATGTACTGGGTGTTCCGCTGTTTGTATTCTCTGAGTGTTATGTAGTGAGGCTTGTTGTACTGACTATTCAGATGCTTGTATTCAACTATTATGAAGTTTTATTGATGGGATTTTATTCTGTGAAGCTTCACTATATATATGTTCTATTGTATTTTGTCCATGCGCTGTGAGTAATACGATAGATTCTGTTGTTTTAATTTATCCTGGCAATCGTCCATGGTCGCCTGGCACACTTTACAGCGCACTATCTCTTGATTCGGTGCAGGGGTCATGGGCGGTCGTCACATTTGGTATCAGAGCATTGGTTAATCGATTTTACCCAACGCTCGCTGACATAACTACGTATGAGAGACGTAATTGTATTTTGATGGATGATTACTATATATAATATAGTAGCTTAGTAAAGTTTGTGTCCTTTATGCAGTTGTTTCTCTAGATATGCTAATCATTCCTTTTTGTAGATATTGAGAATGATTCGAAGAGGGAGACCAGCTGCTAGGGAAGGCCGTGCTACTGAAGGGGCTGCTGATTATGCTGCTATGTTCGAAGCTATGATGACTTCGATCATGAGAAGGATGCCAGCTCCGAGGCCATCGGTGGATGTGGGAGTTCAAGTTCAAACTCCAAAACCGGTGGATTTTGCTAAGCTATGTAAGGACTACACTGCTCTTGGAGGGAAGGTTTTCTTGGGAATAGAATCAACTATCGAGGTCCAAAGATGGATAGATGCTTGTAGAAGGATCTTTGGTGATTTGGGAATCGATGATGCAACTAAGAGGAAGTTGGCATCAAGGCAGCTTCAAGGAAGAGCTTCTGATTGGTGGAACTCTATCACTATTGATACTCCGGAGGAAGAGATTACTTGGGAGCAATTCCAAGCTAGATTTGAAGCTAAGTTCATCTCTACAGCTCAGAAGTCTGTTCTGTTCAAGAAGTTTGTGGAGCTCAAGCAGGGTGGAAGATCAGTTCTTGAGTATGTTTCTGAGTTTGAAGCTTTGTCCAAGTATGCCCGGTCATATATTGAATCTGCTTATCAGAAGAATGAGAAGTTTGTGACAGGCTTGGACAGTTATCTTGGGAGACAATTGGTGGATCATTTGGATGATTCATTTGAGAAGCTTGTAGAGAAAGCCCTCAGGCATGAGAGTCTGTTTCCTAAGGAAGGATCTGTTGTTGCTGTGACCAGGGGAGAGTCTAAACCACAGCAGGGTGGAAACAACAAGAGGAAGCAGCAGTAGAAGGGAAGGGATGGCCAGAAGAAGCCGAAAGGCGAAGTTACTTGCTACAATTGTCAGTAGAAGGGCCATTTCTCTAAGGATTGTAAGAATCCGAAGGCACCGATGAAGTGTCACAACTGTGACAAGCCAGGGCATTTCAGGAAGAATTGTCCAGAACCGAGGAGGGACAAGCAGATTGTGCAAGCTTATGCTTTGGGAGCTGTTCCATCGTCTTCAAAAGCTCCTACCGCTGAAGAGAAGGGAAAGAGTGTGGTGGTTCAAGGTACTCTTTTCCTATGTGGTGTTCCAGTTAGAGTTCTGTTCGATACTGGGGCGTCGCATTCTTTTGTTTGTAATGAACTTCTAGGCCGGTTGGGTTTGGAACCGGATATTGTTGATAGGCCATTGGTTGTGACTAATCCAGTTGGGGGTTCGTCTTGTTTGTGTATGTTATGCCATGGTCTGATTGTATCGAGTCATGATTGCTCTTTTGTTTGTGATTGCTTTGTTCTGAACTTTGCGGGGTTCGGAATTATTTTGTGTATGGACTGGCTTAGGAAGTATGCAGCAAAGGTTGATTGTGAGAGGTTGGAGGTGACAGTCGAGAATGTGGAGGGGCGAAAGATTGTGATACGATGTAAGCATGAAGAAGGCGTCTTCATGAGCTTCATGTATTCGCTGGTTGTTCCACGGGATGGACTGTCATCGTTGCCAATCGTTAATGGATTTGAGGATGTCTTTGACGAAGTCAAAGGGTTACCGCCGCATAGAGAGATCGAGTTTCGTATAGATCTAATTGAAGGAGCCAGACCTGTTGTGATGCCTCTTAGGCGGATGGCGCCTAGGGAACAGCAAGAGTTGAGAGTGCAAGTTGATGACCTTTTGAAGAAAGGATTCATTCAGCGTAGTGTGTCAGAATGGGGTGCACCAGTTGTGTTTGTAACCAAAGCAGATGGATCGTTGAGGTTGTGTGTGGATTATCGTGAGCTGAATAAGGTGACTAAGAAGAACAAGTATCCATTGCCGAGAATAGATGACTTGTTTGATCAGCTTCACGAAGCTAAGGTGTTTTCTCAGATGGATTTGGCAATGGGATTTCACCAGTTGAGAGTTGCTAGGGATAGTGTGTCGAAGACTGCTTTCTGGACACCATCTGGTTTCTTTGAGTGGCTGGTAATGCCGTTTGGATTGACTAACGCGCCAGCATATTTTGTGGATCTTATGAATAGGGTGTACAGAGATCAGTTGAACAAGTTCGTACTTGTGTTCGTGGATGATATTCTAATTTATTCCAGAACTGAAGAAGAGCACAAGACACACTTACGTATTGTTTTGGAAATCTTGCGGAAACATCAGCTGAAGGCTAAGTTTTCGAAGTGTCACTTCAGGAAGAGCGAAGTGAGGTTCTTAGGCCATGTGATTTCTGGAAATGGAATAGCGGTTGATCCCGCTAAGGTGGCAGCAATCCAGGATTGGGTTAGACCTAAGAATGCATCTGATGTGAGAAGTTTTCTTGGATTAGCAGGATATTATCGACGGTTTATCAAAGACTTCTCCAAGGTGGCTGCACCGTTAACAGGATTGACGAAAAAGAACCAAGTGTTCAAATGGGAAGATAAGTGTGAGCAAGCTTTCAGAATCCTAAAAGAGAGATTGACAAGTGCTCCTGTTTTGACCATTCCAAGTAGGAATGATGAGATGGTGGTTTACACCGACGCATGTGGTACTGGACTTGGAGCAGTGCTGATGCAGAGAGATAAAGTTGTTGCGTATGCAAGTCGACAACTGAAGCCGCATGAAAGGAATTACCCGACTCATGACTTGGAGTTAGCGGCGATTGTATTTGCTCTGAAGATGTGGAGACATTATCTATTGGGAGTTCGGTTCGAGTTGTTTACAGATCATAAGTCGTTGAAGTATCTTTTCTCCCAAAAGGATTTGAATCTTCGGCAGCAACGATGGTTAGAGTTTTTAGCATCATATGATTTTGGTATAGCTTATACTCCGGGAAAAGGTAACGCAGTGGTGGATGCGTTAAGTCGAAGACAAGCAGGATTGGGAGCCATGTTTTCAGAATGGAAGAGTCTCGAGTATTTAGCTGGATTCGACTTCAGGCCCAGATGTGAATTAGAACCTGAGATGTTGGAAAACTTATCAATAAGACCGACTCTTGTGGAAAGGATTGGCGAGAGTCAAAAGCGAGATGATAAGATTGTCAAGATTATCCGTGATTTGGAATCTGGATTGGATCCAGAAAAGGATAAAGGATTCGAGGTCGATCGAGAGGGTTGGCTTCGAAAGCAAGGATGACTAGTTGTTCCCGATATAGATGAATTGAGGAGTGAAGTTCTGAGGGAAAGTCATCACTCGAAGTTGACAATTCATCCAGGTGGAAACAAGATGTATCGGGATATGAAGAGAACCTACTACTGGGAAGGTATGAAGAAGGATGTTGGGAATTTTATTTCCAAGTGTATGAACTGCCAGTTGGTAAAAGCCGAACAGAAAAAGCCAAGTGGATTGCTTCAACCATTAGAAGTTCCTACATGGAAGTGGGAGCAGGTATCGATGGATTTTATCGATGGATTGCCTAGAACCAGAACGGGAAATGAAGGGATTTGGGTCATTGTAGATCGTCTGACTAAGAGTGCAAGATTCATTCCTGTTCGATCGACTAGGACTGCATCAAAGTTGGCTGAGTTGTATGTTAAGTGGATAGTTCGATTCCATGGTATTCCGAAGAGTATAGTGAGCGATCGAGATCCATTGTTCACTAGTGGATTTTGGAAGAGCTTCCAGGAAGTTTTGGGAACCGAGTTGTGTTTGAGTACAGCTTATCATCCTCAAACAGATGGTCAGACCGAGAGAGTCAACCGAGTTTTGGAAGATCTTCTTAGAGCTTGTGTTTTGGATTTCGGAGGATCATGGGAAGATCATCTTCATTTGGTGGAATTTTCATATAACAACAGTTACCAGTCAAGCATTAGTATGGCACCGTATGAGGCATTGTATGGAAGACCGCGTAACTCTCCGACATGTTGGTTTGAGACCGGAGAAAAGTTGATACTTGGGCCAGAGATGATTCGACAGACTACGGAGTGCATAGAGATCATTCAGCAACGAATGAAGGCAGCCCAAGACCGTCAGAAAAGTTATGCCGATAAGCGTCGTAAGGATTTGGAATTCGACGTTGGTAATATGGTTTTTGTGAAGATTTCTCCTCTGAAGAATGTTATCCGATTCGGGAAGAAAGGAAAATTGACTCCAAGATTTGTTGGACCATTCCCGATCATCGAGCGAATTGGAAAGCTCGCTTACAGATTGGAGTTACCAGAGAAGATGTCGGGTATGCACAATGTTTTTCATGTATCGTATCTACGGAAGTATGTGCATGACTCGAGTACGGTGGTTTCTGCTGATAGCTGTGAAGATTTCGAAGTTGATCCAGTTGATAGAATACCTCGTAAGCCGCTTCGTGTTGTGGAAACCGACACGAAACAGCTTAGGAGGAAGGTAGTTAAGTTGCTCAAGATACAATGGAGTGATGATGATAACGACTGCACGTGGGAGGTGGAAGAGAGGATGAAGGCAGCTCATCCTGAACTCTTCGAGGTATGGCCCTAAGGTGTCGTGTCATCTCACGATATTGTAACTTGTTCTAGTTTTAGAATTCTGTACGCTAAGCTAGAATTGGATGCATGGTTTGTTGATTGTTATGGATGGTAGGCGTGCAGAATAGTCTTTGATTGCTTTGATTGTTTGGAATTTCGGGGACGAAATTCCTAAGGGGGAGAGAATGTAACGACCCGTATTTTTATGGATCGAAAAGTTTGTCAAAATCTGGAATTTTTAGCGTTGTTGAGCCATTTCAGATTTTTGGCATAATATTGCTAAGTCCTAAGTCGTTCACGACTTAGTATAGGTCGTAAGTCGTATACGACTTAGGGGATAGGAGCGTCCCAGGGTATGGCGAGTTAAGGGTTTAGAGATAGGTCGGTTGGACGAGTTAGCGAGTTAACAACCCAGTAGTTACCGACTTATGGTATTGACCGACTTATAGAAGATAGTGGTTGGCCGACCTAGTGGAGTTAGCGACCTAGTGGTTCCGAGTTAACGACTTAGTCGTTAAGTTGTTAGGTCGGGTAGACGACTTAAGAAATGGCTGACCTAGTAGAGTTAACGACCTAGTTGTAGACGACCTAAGAAGTTGACCGACTTAAAGAAGGGAAGGCTTAAGTCGGTGACGACCTAGTGGTTAACGGGTTAGAGTAGTTAGGTCGTAGATGACTTAAGGAGTTAAGTCGTAAGTCGTATCCCCTGGTAAGTCGTAGGTCGAAGGGTTGTTAGGTCGCGCCCATATGCTATGTGTTAAGTCTTATCCCCTATTAGGCTCCAAAGTTGTTAAGTCGTAGAAGGCGCTGATCTGCTAAGTGTTAGGTCGTAGATCGCACGCATTCTTAAGTCGTAGGTCGGAGACCCAGTTAGGTCGTAGCCTAGTTGAGTCGTGGCCGTGTTAAGGAGATAGCGTTAAGTCGTAGTTGTTATATCGTTAAGGCGTAACTCGGTAGAGCTGTTAAGTCGGTAGGTCGTAGAGGCTTTAGGTCGGTAGGGGTCTTAGGTCGTAAGTCGGAGACGACTTATGGAGATAGCCGAGTTACGACTTAGTGAATTTTCTGCCTATAAATAGAAGGGGGTTGGCTTCATTTTTGGGATCCGGATTTCGAAGCGCCGAAGTGCTGCCATTTTGAGAGCTCGACTTCTACACTTCTTCACTTCTTTTCTCCACTCTAATCTAGTGATTCCTTCCATCCAAGTTGAAGATCAAATTGAAGATTCAAGAGCTTAGATTGAAGATCTTCATCCTTTGAAGTGAGATTTCTTCGTTTGAAGCGGATTCGTGATAGATCAAGCTTGATCCTTCGCTGTCCAGATCTGAAGTGTGTTGATTTGAGGTTGTTTAGGTGATTTGGTGAGTGGTGATTATCTCTCACACGGATCCAAAGGAGTAGATCGGATTGTTGGCTTGATTTGGTGTTAAAATAGTGATTTCTATGCATTTTTGTAAACCTAAGTGTAGATCCATGTAGATCCATTGTTCATGATGATTTGACAACCATTTTTGTACATGATTAACCTATGCAAGTTCATTCATCAAGTTGTAGAGATAATTCTCATGTTTTCATGCTTGTTAGACTTTCAACTCTTTAATTACGAAATTGCCATTATTGTTATAATTGTCCATTTTGCTTATATTTGAATGCTTAATTACTTGGATTGATGTTTGACATGATTGATTGCTGTGAATTAGATAATTGTTGATTGGTTTTAGACAAGATGGTCGAAGATGATTCAAAAGCTAAGTGAAAGGCTCTTGAATTGGGAAAGCTGCTCGTGGCATATGTAGCGGGATGATGAAGCTCTTATGCATAGATTTGATGATGTAATGATGAGATGAGGCTTTGTGAGGATGTGATGAAGCGAAGTATCATGTGATGAAGACTTGGTTTAATCCAGACGGGATCATCCCAAGCATGTTGATAACTCGGTGAAATGGTTCGAGTTGAGGATAATGGATGGTTATGGGAATAGATGTCGAGGAGGATGACTAGGAGGCTTGGGTCTCATCGTTGTTGAAGGTTCTAGCATGCTCAAAGCAAGAGTACGTTTGGGCAGATTCGATAGTCCCAACGGCTAACTGTTGATGGTCGAGTACTCTGGGCAGATTCGATAGTCCTAGGCACGGGTCACGACGACGTGCGGGAGTTATGTCTAGAACCGGGGTTTCCCTTAGCCCTTGACGGACGGCTGAAAGAATGTGCCGGTCATTCAATTAATGGTGATACCGAAGCAGTGATAACAGTGATAGCCGGAGTCATGGATGTTTGGTTGTATCGTCATTCGGACTCAAGAGCGGTATTTTCTGGGTGCTTATCTGATTTAGGCCTTGGTACTTGGAGAACATCGCCCTTGACTCGAATGATTATTACTTTACTTTAAATTGTATGCTCTGCTATGTTTGCTTCTGCTTAGTGTGTGTCTGGGGGCTATCACTGTAGAAAGAGGTGGAGTGGGAGGGTTGTATTCCTATTCCTTTTCCTTTATGCTCTTTTGGTATGTTGTTAGTTAATTTACTGCCCACTAAGACTGTTGTCTGACTCAAGGCTTTATGTTTTTAATTCTTATCGCCTTGGGCTGTTCGTCCATTTTGGGACGGGCAGACTAGGTAGCAGGTGACAGGTGCTGTTCTTGCTTCCTACGTTGCTGATATCGAAGACGAGCTGGTGGGTTGCATATTTCTTCTTATTATATGTACTGGGTGTTCCGCTGTTTGTATTATCTGAGTGTTATGTAGTGAGGCTTGTTGTACTGACTATTCAAATGCTTGTATTCAACTATTATGAAGTTTTATTGATGGGATTTTATTCTGTGAAGCTTCACTATATATATGTTCTATTGTATTTTGTCCATGCACTGTGAGTAATACGATATATTCTGTTGTTTTAATTTATCCTGGCAATCGTCCATGGTCGCCTGGCACACTTTACAGCGCACTATCTCTTGATTCGGTGCAGGGGTCATGGGTGGTCGTCACAGCTTTATCCATCGCCAATAGCCTTTATTGCCTCCACCTCACGTACTGTTCCTACTAAACCTGTCAATATATTATAAATAAAAAATATAGAGGGGTCAAACATAAACCTAGGGAGTGAGCATATATATCTAAATAGATGATACTAAGATGCTTATAAAGCATCCTTATAATCTTGTGGCGACCAACATTTCGGGAGGTTTAAGTCGATAGTAAACCATACATGCCAACTCAAAACAATTTGGAACATAGATAATCAATGGGGTTAATTATTAAAAAATAATAAAAGGAGAACAAAAACAGAATCTTGCAGCGGAATAACAAAATTTAATAATCAAATAAACAGTTTATGAAGCTGTTTACACCATATATTTGATTATACTTTTACAATATCAATCAGAGTTATACATAAACAGAGACAAAATAAAAAATGCAGCAGAACAACATGATGCAAGGGAATAATACTAGTAATATAATATACCAAATCTTCATCTTTATCCTTCAGAGTAATATGATCTTCAATGAACTGAAAACTCGGGGCTGAACCGAGCATAAAGTAAAATAATACACTCGAGTCAGAACTAAAATATCCTTATGTAAGTCAAATCAATATCACATATAACATGAGTGTAATAGCATCAGAGATGTTTACGGGGTTTTATATCTCTTATCCAGTGTATAACGTGTGTGCCATAACTCGAGAGATGTTATAGGATTTTCCATCTCTTAAGGATCTGTCAAAATATCCATATATCGTAGAGCACGCTATATATGTAATGTCTAATCGATAAAATAAATATTTTTCCTAGTGTTAATGCTTTACATTAATCCCCCTTAATGCGTTTTTTAGCATTGGCGTACGGTTTGCATATAACACCCCAGTGGCATGTCGGGGGATAGAAATGCACCGTGATACGGCAACACTGAACCAAAATCATAGTGGTCTCGTATAAGGATAAAAGTATGACAAGGCACATGAGGCAATGCTCAAGGTAGGATACTATCTGTTCGGGTCGCAGGGCTGGTGGTAACGCATCGTAGCCACGATCGCCTACCGCGTCCATCCATCCCATAACGAGTCAAAGGGAAGTCATCCCAAATAAAGATGCACCAATTGAAACCAACATCAAAGGTAATAGTATAGACCGAGTCCAAAAAGAAAATTGAAGAACATATGTCCGTTAGAGGTAGCTATCCTCATTGGCTCTGTCAAGCCGTCCTGTTTTAGTCATTTCAAATTGACACAAGTTTCGGGGCTATCCATCATCTTTCTCTTTCTTTCCAGCAATGTACACCAAATCCAACTACTTCATTCTGGAGTCTCCTCCACGTACATATTTGTTAAAGTGGTTCCAACATTGACAGAGAGTATGCCAATAATCGGCCTCGGTCTCTTTAACTACCAAACATCGTTTTACACCGGTAGGTTCTTTTACATTTCGCAAAGGATTCATACTTGATATCAAAATATCATATTCACTTCAAAATCATATTCGCTTCCATATATTTTATTTACTCCAAAATATCATATTTACTCCAATATGTCACTTCACTTCAAAATAACATTTCATTCAAATTTCCATTTCGAATTTTAACTTAGTTTATAACTTCATTTTAACCACATTCATGTTTTAAATCAATGGTTTAAATAAATAGTTCCGATCTTAAACAGCTTGAATTTTAAAAATAGTTTGAATAATTTAAAATAGTTTAAATATTAAAATAATTTGATATAAAATTGTTTGAATAGTTTAAATATTAAAATAGGTTATATATTAAATGATTAGAAAATTTAAATAATTTGAAAATTTTAAAAAGATGAATTTTAAAACAATTTATGGTCAAATAGTTTACAATGAAAATAGTTTCAAATTTAAATTGTTTCTTTCCATTTCCAACAAACCTGGACTCGGGTCTAAATTTCAATCAAACTGATTCAGTTTCAAATCTTCCAATGCAAATCATCTTCGATCTCAAATTAATTTAAATCGACTCAATTTGATTTCAGTTCAAATCAACTTCAATTTCGATTTCAATTCAAATTAACTTCAATTCCGAGACGTTCCTTTTTAACTTCAAATTCGATTCAACGATTCGATTCAATGGTTTAAATTTCAATTCAATTCTTATTTTAAACCATTTGAATTTATATAAATTTCAAGTCCAGTTTTAATTTACCGATTTAAATCTCTTATATCAAATTAAACTTCAATGTTCAACTTAAGGTTCAAATTTTCCAAATAATTCAATTCCAAGCCTAAATTAGAAATATCCATTTATCTCACTTTTACTTAAATAAATTCGAAGTTCAAGTAAAAGTTCAAACTTTTAAAACAATTCAATTTCCATAATTTAGGTCATATGTCTATTTCAACTTCACATTTCAAATTTAATTCTTTAAAACAATTTCTTTTAACCAATTTTGATTTCAACATTTCAAAACTCGAATTCGAAATTATCTCAATTCTCATAATTTCAAATTTTTCTTTAAAACAATATCATTTAAATAAATTCAAACTCAAGAATTTCAAACCATTTAATTTAACCAATCTAGTGTTCGTATATAATTTTCTATCATATGGCCAAGCGATTAGTTATTTCGATTTTAATTTCAGGGATGGATATATATCATTTCAATCCAAATCAAAGTGTCATAGGTATATATCATTTTAACCTATTTCTTGATTTATTCAAAATAATTCAAATAACAATTTATATGTTGTCAAATGATATACAGGGTGGTAACGTGATATATATAAAACAAATAAACATTCAACCATCCAATATATCAACCAATAACCATCCATCTCAATCAACATCCAAACCAGCCAATAAATCACAACAATTAACTAGTTATCAATATCGAGAGTTTAACTAGCAGTTTAATTCCAATTTCAATTTAACTGTTAATTCAAAATTTCAAATAGGTCAATTTCTATCTCGATTTCCATGTCAGTTAAATTATCAAACAAAAATCGATAAAATTAAATTAATTCATGATTTCAATTTAGCGAACATCAGAAATATTTTAGTATTCATGAGCGATTTTAATCACTCACCTTTCTTTGAAACAGAAAATTTTCCGATTTAAATAAATTCCAATCCAACTCCATGTCGTAAACGACTTCGATACGAATCCAATGCAACCTGTTTCGCTCAAATCTGACCTCATATGAAAAGGTTATGAAATTATAAACATTTGATATAATAATAATTTAATTAACTAAATTAACTAAAAAAATTAAAACTAAACCTTCTTTCATTTTCCTTAATCATCTGCGCGTACATACTCCAGCCACTCGCCCTTTGTTTGTGTTTTTTTTTCGATCGAAATTGACAATCGCTAGAACGATGCCACCACCTATCGCAGCAGTGCCCCACAGTGCCGTCTCGCCTGCACTCCAGCCACCACCTCAGCACACGCGTGCCAAGCAAAATTCAAGATTGCAAAACCCTAAAACTGTCGTGCCTTCGTACGAAATTCGCCGCCACCTCGCAGGTTCATTTGATGATCCAACCGTACATTGCATACTGCTCGATGAGATCTACATTTTTTCTTTTGGGGTCGCGCGATTTTGTTGAACGAATTGGAAGATAGTGGAGGGGAAAGAATGGATTGCTTACGGCCATTGAAATTACAAACGAGGCGGTTGATGTTAGGGTTGCAAATGAAAATAGTTGAGGCTATTTATAGAAAATTTCCACGGCACTATTCATCCGTGAAAATTTCAAACTCCAAACAAAGCGTGCTGCCTTGCGTTCTATATGTTATACCACTATTCCAAACACAATGGAACATATATCGAGAGCCAATTCCATCATATTCAGAAGATAACTTTTCAAAATTGAATTATATTAATTAAAGTCCTGAAAATAAATTCTACGCGTTTCAAGCTCGCATGGCCAAACGATAAGTTTGATCGTTATAAAACTTGAAATTCTATAATAAATCACTATCACGGATTCGATGAAACTAGTTTCCTCGAAATCCAAGACAGTACTCAAAAAGACTATTTATACATGTTAATTAAAATATAAAATTTCTAATTTCTGTTTATTCACTTTTAATCAAATTTAAAAATTTACTATCTTCATTCTAATTTAAATAAAATTTAAACCAACATTTGAAATCATTTTCAATTACATTAAATTCAAGATTCAATTATTTAAACAATTCCAAATATTAAATATAATATTTAAATTATAAAAAAATCGCAATATTTGAAATATAAGTTATTTAACTTATAAAATTTAACTTTTAAAATGAATTCAAATAATAAGACAACTACTTCCATTTTACAGTAATTCAACATCTTTCCAATTATTGTATACAGCAAAAGTTATTCATTTCTTACCAAATAATTGTTCTCTTATTTCTGAAATTTATACTTATCAAAAATACCATTTTAGGTAAATAAACTTATGCTTTTACTTTTAAATAAACATTCATTTGATTCTTAATTTACTTAATATTGATTATTTCAATTTATGTTATCAATTACTTACAATTCAATATCATTTAATTTACTTTCTAATATAATTTATCATCTTTTATCTTATCGATTTTTGTTATTTAATTTTTTTTATCTAAGTTCATATCCAATAAATTACATTAATAAATCATTAAATTTTTATTTTTAACCATTTTTGTTTAATAATTATATCAAATTTAATAATTTAAAATAGTTAAAAATACAGGCCGTTACAATCTGCACGTACGGTATCAGTTTAAGTGTTCAATTAATCATTTAGTCTATTTATCATAGCATCTCAACTCTATCATTTTAGTGACTAAAATCACATACCTAAACTTCCATACAAACTAATATGTGTGAAATATTAAAATTCTCTGATTTTTCTACGTGAACTATTCAACACGTTTCCATAGATATATCATTCCTGCTGCATGTACTATTTCAACACATTTCCCCATACATTAAATATCCTAAATTACTCTTATTATTGAAAAGTGTAGAATTTGATAAAATTAAAACCTAAACCATTTCGACCTTTATTACATTTTGCGGCTTTTTCATTAAGCTCATTGAAATTTAATTTTATAGTCAGAGTTTTCCTTTTTAAAAGATTCATTGCTATGATTTAAAGTGTCAATTTCTTTAATTAATTTAGATTCTTATCTTTTAAAACACAATTCTCCTTTTTAAGAGGCGTAATTTAAGTATCTAAATTATTTAAACTAAGTTGGAATTTATTTACCATTTAGATTTCTCAAATCAGCAACTTCTAAATCTTTCTCATTTAGAAAATCATTAAATATTCAAACATTATTGTTTAATTCAGAATTTTCATTTTTTAGTTTTGCGATCTTGTTTTCACAAGCTTTTATTTTTTTTCTAATATAATAAAACCGAGTTTCGATACTTTTTCAAATTTATTAGATAATATATCATAATGATTAGATGATTGATTCAAAGTACCTTATTGTAACTTATAGTCGCTTGGGTAATAGATGTGCTCATTTTTTTTGCTGATAGTGTCTTGATCGGATCTTGTTATGGGCATGGTTTTAGGATGTTATTAGGATCGATAGAACTCCATGCTCTTATATCACTTCTCAATCGCTATATTCAAGAGAATAGCTACATATAAAGAGAGTATATCAATAAATGCAGCGAAAATAATATAGTGGATCACATAGTCAATTTATAATTATTTATAGCACATCTCCTACATCTAGTCCCTAAGTACCTCTTAGAAATTTCACTATCAATACAATTAGTTCACTCGAAAGAACAAATTTACATATAGCGCTTGAACAACAAAACAAGGCTTCGACAACACTGCCCGAAGATACTAAAATAGGTCTTCAACACTTATTAAAGTGATTCCCACTTTTATTTCATTTCCTACGCTCTAGCAATTGGAAGTTGAGCTTGGGGAAGAAGAAAAAGTAAGAATCCTTTCAGTTTTTAGGTGATGGATTTCTTAAACAAGAATCTAAAAACAAAACAGGGATAAATAAATCTTTTTTATATGTGATTTATACTAGGTTATCCTTTTTTTACAATAAGTGATCATTTATTTGGTCACTTATTGATCAATAAGAATTTTGAAGCTATTTACTTTGAATAAGTGGTCACCTAAGACAATTATTTGATGAAAAATTGTTATGTATTTTCAATTGCATTTTCTAATTCTGAATGCTTAATGATAATTTCTTCTGTATATAGCCTTAGTTATGTATGTTACAGTGTTATAAATAAAATTACTAAAATTCAAAATTTTGAAAATAAAATATATTAATTATGAAAATTTTTAAAATCCATTTAACTTTATTTAAAACTTTTTTAAGCTATAATTTTGGTTGCTTTCTAAATTCAGACTTTTGTTACAAAAAGAAAGAAGGAAAAAAAAGAAACCTAATCAAATAATGTTCAAAGTTTCTTAAAGATTTTGAACTACAAATCTTTGAATTAAAATTTGATAAATGTTTCTATAATTATTTTTTGATTAAATTTGTAGAAACTTAATTTAAGGATATTAATTTATCCAAAACTTAAAACCTTAATTTATGACAATGGAGATTCAATTGTTCCAAAATTAAGAAAAATCAATAATTGCCCATTATTCAATTTTCCAAAAAACCCAAGTATTTCATTTTTTTTAATTTCATGCTTTTAAAAAAATTTAAAATTGTAGTTCAAAGTTTTCGTTTTAATAACTAATATGTGAAAATCCTATTACCATAAAGGATAATATGGTCAAATTGTCATTTCCATTAGAAGTTATAAAAATAGAAATAAGCAACCTTTCATAATTCATCATCCAGCAGTCATCATTCAGGTTCAATAATCAGTAATCAATTTTTAGAATTCTAAACAAATAAAGTCTAAACAGTTTTTTGAAAACCAGTTAGTATTTAAATGATTTTCATAAAATCGTTTAGTGTTTAAATGCTTTTTAAAAAGCTATTTTACTATAAAATACACTAAGAAAGCCATTCAATAAAATGTTAGAAAAAGCTCAACCGCTCTCCTAGAGATCCCCTTAATCATTATCCACTATATACTCAAGCTTTATTTGTTTAAAATTCTGCTAAATATTGTTGAATATTGATTGCAAGATGCTGAAAGCTGAATACTAACTTATGAAAGGTTATTTGTTTACATTTTTCAAACTTTCTATTGAGACTAATAGAAATAACTACTTTGGTAATATTTCCTTTTATGATAATCAGATATTCATATGAAATTATTAAAAAGAGAACTTTGACTGTAAATTTAAATTTTGAAAAGCTTGAAATTTAAAGATTTTTGTTTTGGAAATACCTAGGTTTGGTGGAACTTGAATAATGGATGATTATTTTGAAAGTTTTATGAAAGATTTGAATTTCAGTTTTTCATATTAATTTTTTTTTGGAAAGACTACATGAATTAAGTTTTAAGAAATTTAATGTAGAAAAATTAACTTTAGAAAAACATTTATCTATGTTCCATAATCTAGGAATTTGCAGTTCATATTTTTTTTCGAAAATTTAAATACTATTTGATTTGGTTTTCTTTTTTGTTTAGGAAAAAAATCTAATTGAAGAAAAGTAACCAAAAGTATAACTTAAACATGTGAAATCTTATTAATTATGATTTTCAAAATTTCGAATTTTTAGTATTTTTTATGGTGGTGTAATAAAATGTAACTAAGACTGTATATGGAACAATTATCATTAGACATTCTGTATTAGAAAAAGCAATAAGAAAATGTGCAAGAATTATTAACAAAATAAGTGTTTCAGGCTGAACACTTTATCCAAAACAAGCAACTTCAAAATGCTTGTTCCTCACCATTATTTATCTTTAAATATTATTGTTTTCATCAAATATTATCTCTTTGTAATTGGGTGATGTAAGATTCTGGGATAGGCTTCGCGCAATAAAAATCCTAACAAATTGGTATCAGAGCTTGATCATCGTAAGGCTAACGGTAATTTTTTATTTATATAACTATTGAGATGTTAGATTTACATCCAGTTTGGATGGACTTAAATAAGTTACTTTCTTGCCTTTTGAAAGTCAAAACATGTCATTTTGACTTTCAAAAAGAACTTAAATAAGTCGATCCAAACGGACCTTTAATGTCCTTCTCGAAGATTGCTCTTCAAAGTGAAAAAAATTAGGGTATTTGAAGGCCTAAGATGGAGGATGTTTTATATCTCAAAGATCTTCATAAGCCAATTGAAGATGATGGGAGGAGATCCTCAAATATACAGGAGGGTAAATGGAAGAAGATGGATAAGAAGGCGATTTCTTTTATTCCTCGGTATTTTTATGCTCCAGTTTTCCACCATGTAGCTAGTTGTAAATCCATCAAGGCTTTGTGGGACAAGTTGGTATCTTTATATGAGTCAAAAAGTGTTAACAGTAAGGCTTTTCTTGTTTGAAAATTGGTTCAGCTAGGATGGATGTAGAGAAGTCTGTAGTAGAGAATTTGGATGAATTTTAAGATGTAATAAATCAGTTGTTAGATGTGGATACAAAATTTGATAACGAATTACAAGTTCTTTTGTTGAAGAGTTCACTTTTAGAAAGTTGAGAAACATTGATTGTGTCATTATGTAACTTCAATGCTAATGGAATTATCTCTTTGGGTATTGTCCACAATAATCTCTTGAATGAAAAACTTAGAAGGAAAGGGTCAACTTTTAAACCAGTTCAAGATGACCCTATGGTAGTAAGGGACTCAAAGTGGGATACAAGACTGAAGAAAAAAGTCGCTAACGGTAAATGTATGTTGAAAAGTTCTTTTTGTTATTATTGTCATAAAAGTATCATATGCGCAACAAGTGTGAAGCATATAAAAAGGATCAAAAGAAGGCTATAGATAGTGACATTGATAACAATACATAGGTGAACATAGCTGAAGATAGCGACAATGATACTTTTTCTGATGTCCTCATCAATGATATTAAATCTTGGAAGATGGATTCGGGTGCTAGTTTTCACATATGTAGTGATGTGAGGTGTTTTTCTTCTTATAAGAAGATCGTTAACATGATTGGGACCACTAATGAAGTAGAAATACCAACTTATGATATTGGATCTATCCGGTTTTGTATGTATGATGTTGTGTTTAGAGAAGTCTCAGGCGTGAAGCATGTTCCTACTAGCTCGCATAATCTAATTTCTCTTGGTCAGTTGGACCACTAACTCCAAACATATCAAAGTTTATACTCAAAAAGATCGCAAACGTCATTTTGAACTCAATAGGGGTGGTCTCGAGTCCTAATTTGACAGTTTGCAAAGAGTAGCTTTTCGGACTATAATCCGACTAACGATGAAATATTTAAATAAATTATTTAAATACTCAATCGTAAAATATGCGGGTTGTTACAGACTCCCCTCCTTAAAGAAATTGCGTCCACGCAATATTTAAGATGGAAATAATAAGTAACAACCATAAAAGCATATCAACACAAAAGAAATTTGAAATAAGAAGTTCACCTCAAAGAGCACAAGAAAGTAAGTCCCGATGTGTTCGCTCGATGAATTCTCTGGATTCCTAAGAGCAATCCTTAGGATTTGAGGACCATTGAACCTTCATAAGCGGGACATCTTTATTCCGAAGGCGTTTGACCTCCGTAGCAATAATTCGAATAGGATGTTGCTCATAAGTTAAGTTAGGTGAAACTTCAATTTCTTCAACAACACCGGGCTCAAACATAGAATCGGAATCTCGAAGGCATTTCCGTAATTGAGAAATGTGAAACATGTCATGAGTAGCAGAAATTGAGCCGGTAATAAGAGGCGATAAGCTACAGAACCAATACGTTCAGTGATGGGAAACGGACCAATGTATCAAGGCGTTAATTTTCCCGATCGACTGAAACGCACGACACCCTTCATAGGTGAAACACGAATAAACACAAGATCTCCCACAGAAAATTCTAATTTCCTCCTTTGGTTATCGGCATAGGATTTTTGTCTACTTTGGGCTTCTTTCATCCTATGACGAATAAGGTCAATCTTTTCTGTGGAATCACGAATAAAGTCTGGACCTAAGACCAGCTTCTCACCGGCCTCAAGCCAACAAGAAGGAGAACGGCATGGCCTTCCATAGAGTGCCTCAAAAGGTACCATACCAATAGTAGATTGGAAGCTATTATTATAGGAAAATTCTACAAGAGAAATATGATCTTCCCAACTTCCACCAAAGCAGGCTTTTAAATCTCCCCGAGATGGCCGAGATGAAAAATCCGAGATATCAGCCAAAATCCGAGATTTGGCAGCCTATTTAGTTATAAGTGTTTTAAATATCGCCCGAGATAGCCGAGATATTTTCCCGAGATATTGGTCAAAATCCGAGATTTAAAACACTGCACCAAAGTCAAGAACACAAGCGCGAAGAAGATCTTCAAGAGTTTGATTCACTCGCTCGTTTTGTCCATCGGACTGCGGATGATAAGCGGTGCTAAAATTAAGCTTCGTTCCCAAAGCTTTTTGAAGACTCTTCCAAAATCCACTAGTAAACAATGGATCACGATCACTAACAATAGAAGTAGGGACTCCATGAAATTTAACAATTTCTTTAATAAAGAGTTTGGCCAAAAGAGGAACGGTCCGATTAGACCGAACGGGAATAAAATGGGCGGATTTAGTAAGTCTATCAACAATCACCCATAAACTATCGTGACCCGAACGATAACGGGGAAGGCCGTCAATAAAATCCATGGAAATTTGATCCCACTTCCAAATTGGAATGTCTAAAGGTTGCAATAACCCACCGGGCCTTTGATGCTCGGCCTTAATGAGTTGGCAAGTCATGCAACGCTTAACGAAGTTAGCGATATCAAATTTCATTCCCTCCCAATAATAAAGTCGCTTCATATCCGCGTACATTTTACTACTACCGGGATGAATGGTAAATTTAGAACGATGGGAATCTTCTAAAATGTCTTTTCGAAGATCACTAATATTTGGTACGATAAGTCTACCAAATTTTCGAATACCGCCACGAGAATCAATACCAAAGTCTTTCATACCCTCAATATCAATTTTATCCGTAAAATTTTGGCCAAGAAGAGCCAATTCGGGATCTAGCTTTTGAGCTTCAAGAATGCGGTCCAAAAGAGATGGATGAGCCTCAAGGCTACATAAAACAAGAGATAAACATAAATCGGATACACGATCTTGAGTCTCACAAGTAGACAAAGTCTCAAGATCATTCCATTCGGATATCATCATAGAAACAACAGCTTGTTGCTTACGGCTAAGGGCGTCGGCATCACGATTTCCCTTTTCGGGAGTACAAAGAATATCAAGATCATAAGATGCAAGGAACTCGAGCCAACGTTGTTGACGCAAATTGAGTTCCTTTTGAGAAAATAAATACTTTAATGATTTATGATCGGTGTAGAGAACAAACTTCTCCCCCAAAAGATAATGGCACCAAATTCGAAGAGCAAAAACAATAGCCGCGAGCTCTAAATCATGAGTGGCATATCTAGTCTCGGCTGGCTTCAATTGCCTAGAAGCATAAGCAATAACACGTTCTCTTTGCATAAGAACGGCACCCAAACCAACGCGACTAGCATCGGTATACACAACAAAATCTTGGTTTCCCTCGGGAATCACAAGAAAAGGAGCATCGGAAAGGAGTTCCTTTAATTTCTGAAAAGAAGCTTCACATTTGTCGGACCATATGTATTTAACTCCTTTCTTTGTCAAACTAGTAAGAGGCATGGAAATTTTAGAAAAGTCTTTTATGAAACGACGGTAATAGCCCGCCAATCCGAGAAAGCTACGGATTTCCGTCACACTCTCCGGTCTCTTCCAATTTTGAATCGCTTCAATCTTTGAAGGATCCACGGAAATTCCGGATTCGGAAATAATGTGACCAAGAAACTTCACACGAGATTGCCAAAAGTGGCATTTAGAAAATTTTGCTTTTAATTGATTACTCCTAAGAGTTTCCAACACAATCCGAAGATGCTCTTCATGTTCTTCCTCGGTTTTTGAATACACAAGAATATCATCAATAAAGATGAGAACAAATCGATCGAGGAAATCTTTGAAAACTCGATTCATAAGGTCAACAAAATAAGCTGGAGCATTCGTCAAACCAAATGGCATAACAAGCCATTCATACGATCCATAACGAGTACGGAATGATGTCAAAGGAATACTATCCTCAGCAATACGAAGCTGATGAAAACCAGTTGCTAAGTCCAATTATGAAAAGAATCTAGGACCACTAAGTTGATCAAATAGATCATCAATCCTAGGCAATGGATATTTATTCTTGATAGTGAGATCATTAAGCTTGTGGTATTCAACGCAAAGCCTAAGTGTACCATCAGA
The DNA here is from genome assembly GCA_030737815.1 of Allium fistulosum. Taxonomy (NCBI): domain Eukaryota; kingdom Viridiplantae; phylum Streptophyta; class Magnoliopsida; order Asparagales; family Amaryllidaceae; genus Allium; species Allium fistulosum. Next base: position 701,600,835 of record CM060904.1, read on the forward strand.
TTTCTTCACAAAAATAGCCGAAGCTCCCCAAGGCGAGGAACTAGAGCGAATAAATTGCTTCGTCTCCAATTCGGATAATTGTTTGCGCATCTACTCATTTTCCTTATTGGACATGCGATAAGGATGACGAGTGATAGGTTGAGCTTCAGGGATAAGATTAATTCTAAACTCAATTGCTCGCTTAGGTGGTAGTCCTAAAACGGGCTCAAATATGTTGGAAAATTCACGAATAACGTGAATAAGAGAAATGACATCCTCCTCATCATCATTATCGTCATCATGAGGATTTAAAGAATATAAAGATGCCGCCAAAGTGGAATCCAAATCTTTAAGAATAATAGAAATCTGCTTAACAGATAGAGGATGTCGAAGATAAATAGTCCGCTCAGGACATAGGATATGAGCTTCATAACGGTTAAGCCAATCCATTCCCAAAATCATTCCGAAGCCTAAGTAACGCATGACATGCAAATCGGCTTGGAAAGAAAAATCACATAAAACAATTACGACATCTTTACAAAGTAAACTGAGGGTTGCGGATCCACCAACTGGATTCGCGTTTCTCAAAGAAGTCATTAAGGCAACAACACTTAAAGAAAAAGTATCAACAAGTTCCTTTGATATAAAGGAATGGGACGCACCCGTATCAAAAAGAACTCGAATAGGATGATCACGAAATATAATAATGCCATCAAGGATAGAATGAGATATACCTTGACCACGAGATGTGTTGCCAGGGGCTTGAGCAACATTTAACTTTCCTTCCTTCTTATTTTAGAGTTTGGGGCATGCAGATAAATAATGGTCCGGGCTTTTGCAATAGCGACAAGCGCGGGGCTTCGTACACTTATTCGCATAATGGTCCTTAGAATCACAGTTGTAGCATTGCCCACTACTAGAGGAAGAAGTCTTTGCTACAGGAGTTGCTTGTTTTCCTTTCTTATTAGGATACTGGCCTTTGGACTTTATAGGCCTTTTCTTGTTGTTGTTGAAGTTTGGTTTGGCACCCACCACTTCAACATCACTCTCCCTATCCGCCTCTTCAAGACGAAGAGCGATATCAATGAGTTGATCAAAAGAAACTTCTAATTTTAGAAGTAATGACTTCTTGAGATTTTTGTTCAAGCCATAGACAAATCTTTGGTTCTTCTTCAATGGGGTGTTTATGTATTCAACCCCGTATTTAGAAAGTGACTCGAAGGATGCGACATAATCTGTCGCGGAGGATTTACCTTGAACAAGGTCTATGAAACGACGAGCCAAAGTCACCTTCTCAGCTTCTAGCACAAATTTTAATTCGAATCATTCCCGGAATTTCTCCCAAGTAAGATCCGTTTCATTTACTTTAGAAATCAGAAGCTCGTACCAGTCTAATGCTCTTTCTTGGAGCATACTAGAGGCCACCTGAACACGGTGAAGATCAATAAGATTCATGCGAGAAAAGATACGGTCGCATGTTCGAAGCCAAGCCTGGACTACAATAACGCTCTCGGAACCTTTGAATGGTTTTCCACCCAAATTAGTATAGTCACTGCACAAGCGTGCAAACCCAGACTTAGGATGTGTGTGCTCAGGAATAGGTCCGACAGCTTGAGCATTTCTTACAAGATCAAGAAGTTGCTGAGCAGACATGAATACTCCATCCTAGGGAGTAGCACTAGATTGACCGGCACTGGGGCGGCCAGGTCTAACCATTTCCCTTCTTTAAGAAAGAAAGAAAGAAAAAGAAAAGGTTATTCTCAAAACAAATATCAAGCAAACTTGATTGATAAAACAAGGAATCATAAAAAGAAATAGGATAGAACGGTACGAAGACCCGAATTAAATCCTATAGCACGATTCCTAAGAAAGACTCAGGACAATGATCCTTACTAGATTATTCTACATTGTTCCAAAGTTTGGCTCTGATACCAAGCTATGACGCCCCACCTCTATGCCCACGCTAGCCAAGAACACTACTGGGGGACTAGCGCAAAGAATAAGGCTGTTGAGGAGCGACCATCCGTGTAATTGCCTTGTGCGAGCACTGATTTGTCAGATGGTATAACATGCATTTCATTTCAAGAGGAAATCCGACATATCGATACAAACTCAAAGCTACCACACAGTGGCTAAATGGACTTCGGAAACGAACATAGAAATAAATATACACAAATCAGTCATAGACATCCATATCACAAAGGCGGAAATAGATATGAATATATAACACATAAAAGTGTTTATCAGAGTAGTGGTCTACAAGATCCACAATATCACAAAAGGATAGTTACAAGTGCTACACAAAAGAATAAGTATACATCATGGAGTCTATATCACAAGTGTATACAACAAAATGAACTACTATTCTATGTAGTTAGCCAAAAGTCAGAATAATAATCCCAGATGAGGAGTCAAGCAGAAGCACCTGTAACATCTCGGTCTGACCCGAGTATTATTTAATAAGAAAATAATAAACGGATCAGTCTAACTATAAATATAGAATGAAATGTTAAAGAATAAGAGATATGACAAAACGTATCATAACCATATTGCCATACTATGATAAGTATGTAATTGAAAATCAACAAGAGATTAATCAATATCACAAGAATCTTCTCAAAGATAAAAAGGAATGTCATACTCTTTATTTCATTCACCAAACCATATATGTTGACAATTATATCAATGCCAATCACAAAAGATAATGACACACAAATTCACCAATGCACAAATATTGATAAAACTTACCAATGGAAATCACAAAGGTTGGTGAAACACAAATTCTAGAAATCATCGACAGAAATCCAGAAATCACAAAAAGGGGGAGGCCTATCACAAAACGGGAGCATGAAAACTCACCAAAACGTGTATCACAGAATGGAATGCTATTCCATGGTTGCTAACCATTTATTTTGAGCCGAAGCTCCACAAAACGGTCCGAAGACCATGGGTCGCTACCCCACCAAATTGAGCCGAAGCTACACAGAAACGGGGTTTAGTCTCCCTCGCAGACAAAGAGACATCGCACATTGCTAGTCTAAATCACAAAAATGATCATCATCGATCATCAAGAAGTGTCAATTACACTAAGCTAGTAAATATATGAGTTTAGCTTCATGTCCCATAACCACTGGCTTAACGTAAATATTTACGAACAAATTGTAGATTTCCACTCGAAAATTGTCACAAGAGTTTCAATCGAACAACTCCAAAAATTAACCGACGAAGTAAACACAAGCGTATCATACCACTTGTTTTGCTAAGCCTTTTAATTATATTTTCTCATACGAATGAGGTAAAGGTTTGTATATACTAATAGATTAGAAAACGGTTTTATAAACGATCTTTGTATTAAAAATAGAGTTGAAATCATTTTTGTAAAAGAGTTTGAATATTTACTATTAGTATAGAAACCTTGGTATTTAGAAGTGACAAATCACAAAATGATTGTAGAAACAATCAATCACAAAAATCCACATTCGAAGATGTGAATTGAATCCAAAGAAATCAATACCGAATCCATCAAAATGGATATTCTCAAAAATCCCAAAAAAGAAGTCATCAAAGTCAATAATAGATGATAACAACAAGTGGGAATCAACATGAATCGATAAAATTTGGAAATCAAGCAAAATAGGCAAAAATAGACATAATATGCAAAATAGGAGCAGGTTGGTCGACTGACCCCCTGAGTTCGGTCGACCGAACACAGACCCGGAAAAATCCGCGGGGTGCTGGTCAGTCGACCGGACTCAGTATGCCAATCGATTGGACCAGAGGCAGAGAAGTGTTCTGGTAGCAGGTCGGTCAGCTGGACCAGAGTTCCGGTCCACCGGAACCTGTTTCCAGCACTTCCAAGCCTATCTAAGTGAAGAGCAAAACTCTTCCCAATTGCAACCGGACGAGCAATGGCGCTAAGGGTTTATGCCAATCGACAACCCGGCCCTATAGACTCTTCGGTGCACCACAAAAAGCATGATTAAACATCAAAGTTATGATTTTTAAAGATTTGGCTTCAAAACACCAAAAATTGAAGTATTCACCAATTCAATCCAAATCAATAGCAATTGCACATGAATAAGAGTTAGGAATTCATACCTAACAATCCAAGATAGTTATAGACATAGATATGAGATAAAAATCTCACCTTTAAACCCAAAACAAACGAAGAAGAAGCTATAGAGCAATGGCAAGGACAATCACTCTTTAATTCCAACCTAACAAGCTTGAATCTAAGCTTAAAAGAGAAACATTTCCTAAGTTAGGTTTAGGAATTTCTGAAATTGATAAGAGAATGAGTTGGAGAAGAAGAAGAGGAGGCTTACCAAAGCTTCTTCTATTGATTTGGAGCTAGAACTTGATTTGCAAATGGAAACTAGGGCTTGGAGTTTTAATTTCCCATTCCTCTCTCCATTGTTGCTAAAGCTTGAGTATTAGGAAATAGAAATGAAGTAATGAAGAGAAGAGGGGTGAAGCTTCGGTGTAATGGGCTGAAACAAAACCAAAGCCCTAAGTGAAAAAGTAGCAAAATTCCACTAACTCCAAACATACCAAAGTTTATACTCAAAAGGATCGCAAACGTCATTTTGAAACCAATGGGGGTGGTCTCGAGTCCTAATTTGACAGTTTGCAAAGAGTAGCTTTTCGGACTATAATCCGACTAACGATGAAATATTTAAATAAATTATTTAAATACTCAATCGTAAAATATGCGGGTTGTTACATTGAATTTCATGATAGTTGATCTCCAACTGAAATCCGTTATTATGTCAAGTTAATATTGTAATGAACACAACCATTTCAAGAAATTGCTTCCTTATTTTGCTTACTTTATATAGATAAATTTATTGTTTTATGCTTAAAAGATGGTCAGCCTTGAAAGAAACATTCTAACACATAGAATTTCTATATAGTTATCGCGTTACATATAAAAACATTAAGTATTAAAAAATAATTATTATGTTTTATTAAAATTTGAATAATTAGTTTTTTTTAGAAAAATCCAAATGTACTAAATTTCAAATTAATAGATTTTATTTTTGTTATTTTGGTTTTTGAATTTTTTAAAATAAACCTTTCAAAGCTTTTAGGAAATTGATTTGATTTTTTCCTATTAAATACAAATGAAATTTGAAGGTATATATGTGTTTGATTTGCATTTAAAAGGGTTCAATGTGGATAGAAACATTCAAGACATGGAATATGTCAATGTTTAGATTTTATTTTCGAGTTCACCAATTTGAATCTCGTGTATGATACGAACCTCAGACATATGATTTGTGGTATGCATATACTATCTAAGGTAATATCCTATTTTAAGTACCAGTTTATGTGATAATGATGATAATAATAATTATTATCATAATAGCGACAATAATAAAACATTTACATCCTTTTGTCTAATAAAATCAATCATCATAATTGTTTTTGGAGTGCATTAAAGTGAGTTTGTTTTTGTCAATCATTAAGAACCAAAATTTACTTTTCATCCAAGGCGTTTTTTTTTCATGCTTTTCGCCTAAGTAGTTATCTAGTTTTATATTTAAAATCAAAAAAGGTAAACTCCAAAAAAATGAATTTCAGAAGGATTCAATTTTCAATGAAAGATCCATGACTTGCTAGGGAATTACAAGGGAATCTCTACTCCAGTTAAAATGACAAATCTTTTCATAATTTTGTAGTTAGAACTTGATTTCTAATTCTAAGCTCAATGTTTCCATTTAATTTTATAGTATATGTGCATATAACTAGAAAGTTCCCACATGTTCGTTTATTTATTCTCTCAAAATTACCTTGCCGATTTTTTATTGTTTTGATGTGTTATATTTGAGCTTTTTTTGTACATATGATTTTTAAGTTATATAGACCATTTTCGTAGATAATGATCTCATTTTAAAGCATTCAACTCATTTGAAAGACATAAATTAACATGAACATCTAATGTATTTATGTCAACCATTGATTTAAAACGTCATTTTAAAATAGTTAGAAGTTTTAATCTAAAATCCATATAATTAGATCATCATTTTTTAAATTGTTTCAATCCTATACATCATAATACGAAAAAGTTGATAAGAAAAATCCTATACACTATCTTAATCAATTGTGAATGAAAACTTCATTTTGGAAATGATGTAATATTTGAATGTCTCAACTCATATTGTGTTTTGGAATAATATAAAGAATAGGCTCATGTTAATATATGATTCGACATTTTTGATGGATTGTTCACTTGTTATTTGACCAACCACTTAGCATTTAATAATTTCTAAGTCATTATATTATAGGGTAATTTCCCTTAGAATAATAATTTTTTCAACAGATAATGCTTAAATTGGTCTTTCCGTTGATACTAACACATTTGGTTTACCGTTGAGCTTTCCTCTTCAAATTAATATGAAAATCAAGTGATAAAACATTTTCTGAAACATACATCGAAATTATTAATTTTTTTAAAGCTATTTTCTCAGCAAATTTCTCTAGCTTCCTAGTGCATTTTCCAAATAAGAAAATCGTAGATAAGATTCATATATTCATGAAATAAATAGCAACAGCTATAAGATTTATATTTATAATTTGATTTAGGGTTCAATCTAAATAATATATAAATCTTACACACCCATCAATTGTAGATAATGACAAAAATCATATCATCACAACACTTTTATTTCATGAGTGGTGGGGTTGGGTGCATAAGCCTTATCTGTCCTCTTTGGTTTCAACTGTTTTGGAAACATACTAAAATCTAAGGACCCTTTTTCAATAAAAAGCCAATATAGTTTGCAACTTCAATGTATTTTTCTTAGACTGTTTTATCTTTTAATTTCTACATTACTTTGAAGCAGAAAACTCGATGCATATGAAAACTAACTCCAATTCAATTTTCTATATATATTCTTTTTAACGGCGACTTCTACTTCAAATGGTCAAAAGACGAAAGATGAAATGTGTTTAATTTACTATAATTCATGGAGATTTGATGGATCTCTACGACTCTGATGAATTTCTGTTATTTGATACTTAAACATTATTTTTTATTAATTTTTTTGGCTTTCTTTAAAGACCAGTATCATTTATCATTTTCTTGATATTCTTTCCTAAAAAATATAATAAGATTATAAGTGCAATTTTTCATAATTAATATTGTCGTGAGAAGAATAAAAGTTGTTAATCCTTGTAAGTTGTCACTTTTTATTGCAATGGTATGGAATTCATAGTCCATATATATTATGGTATCCAGTTGAAAAATATCAGTACAATTAAAGTATGTGATCATGTTGAATGATTGACAAATTCTTTATTTTTCAAGGTTCGTAGTAGAGTATGGGTTATTTTTAATATATAATACATGTTCAAGCGAGATTTTTGTACTTTCCTTTTATAACCATAATTTTTTGAGCTTTTATTAATTTCACCAAGTGCATTATTTATTAAATGATGCGACCTTCATTTTAAATAGAATTAAATCCAACCATTATATTGTAAACATTGACAATTATCAAAGCAAAAATAAATTTATTCATTATGTTACGTTTACACATATTAGAAACTGGATATCAAATTTCTTTCAGTTTGTTTTTAACCTTAACATTTTATGTATAAGAGGAGCACTTCTTTACTTTCCTTTTCATTATATTTCATTTAATTCCTTAACTTGTGGCTATTATACAAATAAGAACGACCATTTACATATGCACATATACGTATACACACATCCATGAACACATAAATACATATAAGAATTATCATTTACATCTCATAATTACTAATGGTAAAATATTATAAATATCATGATATTTATTTACAAAGAGCATAATATTTCCTAACCAAAAAAAAACTCTCCATCACTTGTATTGTAACGAACGGGGATCTTCGACCTTTGAAAATCGGCACTATTACGTCCACTGTATTGAATGCCAAACAATCAAATGTAGGGAAATCTAATTGTTAGGGAAAGAAAGAAGGAAGAAGATAAGAAGAAAACTAAACAACACAGAATCCCACAACGGTTCGAATAATCTGTAATATGCAATAAATCTTTACACAAGAGGAAACTGGATATATGTATATACAGACATTAATCAGAGTATACTAACCTACTTCAGCCCAGACAGGTATAACAACTAGTCCTCATAAGTGTCGATGATCTCGATACAAAACAGCGGAAAATAACATATACGTGAATACGACTTGAAGACCTCTAACTTGTCTCCTTAGCTCCAATTCATCCAAAGCAATCTGTAAATATGCTCGGTCTGACCCGAGAATTATAATAAAATAACAACCGAGTCTGCCTGGAAAACCCGCATGAGAAAACACACACAACTGGATTTTAAAGTTTTAAAAAACTTTTGAAAAGCAAAAGTATCTCGTAAGACCATGCCGCATATAAAGAGGGACTGGTTTTTATCTTACGACAACCAAAAAATTTTCTATAGAAAATCCATTTATATTATAACAATGTCTAAATGTCAAAGTAAAATATGAATATAGCTGAAATGCTTGCATCTCATGTTTCAGCATAGTTGGGCACAACTACGTCCGCTTATTAGAGAATGAGTTTCATACAATGATTGGGCTACTGGGATACCGCCCGCTATGGTGCATCTCTAGATAAAATAACTCCGAGGATCTAGCCTGGATCCCCTTCCAGCACATAACTGGCCTACCACTTAACAAATAGTACTGAATATGATCACCCCATTTTGGGCCCCAAAGCATACAATTTGAGAGATAATATCGATTCTAAATAGGGATGATCATACCCTAACTAGGAGCGACCCACTTAGCCCTGCTGCATCTCCCTTGTTTTAGTTGTTCCCGGTTGATAAGGCTTAAGGCTACATTTTATCTTTTGTGTAGCACTTCCTACTTGGAATGCAAATACTGCCATACAAGCAACATTGCAATAACAAAATTCATCTATACCAGTTCGTTCTTGGATGAACGAAACACTTGAGTGCTCCGTCTTCCAAATTCCATCATCTTCAAAATATCTTCACTTCGAAACACATTTGTTACATCGAAGTGGCTTTCGGATAACATACATGATTCCAGTCTCTTCGAAACAACATTCAATAATTCCCGGTAAACTCAACCCGGGTACTTCAAGAAATAAATAGTAAAAGATAAGAGTGGAGATCACCTCCAAACCGTTAGTGGATGGATTTCCTTATCATTATTCTATGAGAACAAAACAGGATTTATATGCACAGTACAACATAATTGGAGATTACTATGCTATATAACTCATGTGTTTCTCTTAGATATTTCCAAAGTTACGTTTTGGGTCCAATTTCGATAGTTAGTTATTTAACTATCGAACAACAAACATTTAATTAAGAATTTAATTCTAAGGAAAAACTAACATTGGTTAAGCACATAAGCAAGCACTAACCTCTTTTAATAGATCTTTCATTCATTAAAATCACTTTGTAAATTACTTGTATAAAAATACTTTTACAAAGGTATATCAACAATCCCTATATTTTCAATACTTAAAAATATCCATATACTTATCTCAACAGTATAAGTATATCTACAAAATTGAGATAGATTTTTTTATATATTTAACTCAAATCATTTATAAAACTTCTTATAATGCTCTAAAACTATTTATAAATCATTTTATAAATCTCCAGAAAACCATTTATAATCCCTTTTAAGATTCCATCGCTTATAAATTCTATTTTGTACATTTTTAAAATCATTCATAAATTCTTTATATACCCATAAATCATTTATAAACTCCTTCCATAAATCTATAAATCCATTTCTGAAATTCGTTTATAAATATCCAAACCTTTATAAAACTCTTTCACCTTTTGAATAATCTTTCCTTAAATCTTTAAACCAATTTATAAACTTCCCTTATAAAATCCAAGTCTTTTGTAAAACTCTATTTATGAGTCTCGAACACACTCGTAAACAAATAAATATCTCTTACTTCTAAACAGTACTATATAAAAATAATTATTAAAACTAAATATTATGAATAAATAAATAATAAGTTTTCCATCTTAAAACATCTTAAAATAATCATTCCGAACAATAATAATTAATCTTCACCCTTATTATAGTAATAATAATAATTTATTTTCAAAACCTTATTAATAAATCCTTATTATTAATTTCAGACCATAGTTATTCTTACAATAATCAACCTTTCAAAATATTAACATTTTGATAATTACTTTAAACAATATTAACTATAAGCAAATAACTAAAAAACAACAATAATATAATTAAATAACTTTAAAATAGTAATAATATAATTAAATAACTTTAAAAAAATTAATAATATGATTAAATAAATTTAAGACAACAATATTTCCAAAACCTAATTTTGGATTTAAAAATCATTACCTGTCTAAAAATCAGTTCCAACTCAAATGGAAATTTATAGTATTTTTAAATACTAATTTGAAGCCAATATCTGCCAAACGCTCAACCAATATTGATATTGATTTTCTATCACTACCACTATAAAACAGGCTTGGTTTGGTGACGTTGCCTAGCGATGGCTAGTGACGACTTAAAAGGGTAGCCGTCGCCGGCCGTCGTCGACCGTCACCAAACGCGGGTTATAGCACAAAGCCGAGACCAGTTTTCTCATTCTTCCTCCCAGCTTTTCCCCAAATTCTCCGCTGCTAACACCATCCCCTGCCTCCAACCACTTCCTGCCGACGCCAACCGCCTCCAGAAGTCGTCGCTGCCCTCCGGTGCTATTGTGTTTCCTCCGTCTTCTTCGATTTCTCAATTTCTAGGTATAATCTCTAAACCTAAATTTCTGAAAATAATTTGATTATGTGTCTGAATTTGTTATAATAATTGATAGTAGATGATGGTAATAGTTTATTAGTCGATTCGGAGATAAAATACCTTATTTAGAAAAATTAGTTGATTATGGATTTGAAATTGATGATTATTATGTATTAGTTGATGATAATGATATGTTAGTTGATTTAGTAAAGTAAATAAGTGGTTTGATTATTTAATTTGCAAATAAAAATCAAGTTTGATTTAAAACTCAAAAATTAGTTTGTAATCATTGATTAATATATGCTTATTGATAAGTGTACAATGTTTGATAAGTGTGTGTTAATTATAAGTTTTAGTGTTAGTATAAAATAGCAAGTTAAAATTTATTTTACAAAATAGTTAAGTTAACATTTTAAATTGTTAACTGAATGTTGAAATAAATTTTGAATTTTCAAATTTATTAAATAAAATGTTTAAATAGTTAAATGAATTATCAAACTTTGAAAAGAGCATAACAACAACAAATATTCTAGTGAATTGGATTTTGTAAAAAAATTAAGCAATGAATATAACAACAACAAATAATTCTAATGAAATCAACTTTGTAAAAAAAATTAAGAAATGAATATAACAACAACAAATATTCCGCTAAAATGGATTTTATAAAAAAAATTAAGAAATGAATATAAGAATAGTTGAATGAATTATAAAATACGTGTTAAATTTTCAGATTTAATTAATAAATATTTAAATAGTTGAATGAATTGTAAAATGTGTTTTAATTTTTTTAATCCCTTAGAGAGTTTTTGGCCCCGTCTGACAAGTGTTGTATATGATCGTTATATGGATATTCGTTTTTTAATAGAACTGACATCTATATTCATTTGATACAATATTTGTCGGATTTGTCCCTGTATTGGACAAGTACAAACATAATAAAGTAATTACATTTCATAAATTATTTCATTTTAAACGGTTTACAAAATTTCAATAGCACTTCCTTCTCGTTCCCATTTCCTTCGAAACCCATGAACTATTTCGAAAGTAATTAAGAATGGACTTATTATAAATTTAAGGCACCCTTCGAAAGCATTGATGACTTCAATACTCTCGAAAGATACATGAACGACAGCTAGGTTTTGACTAGGTCGGAACCATCAGTTTCGAAAGCCTCATTTTTGGAAGTAAAGGAACCCATTCGAAAGCTCTATTTTTAATCAAAGAAAGGTGGCATTAGGTTCGAAAGCTACAGGTATCGACTTGGTCGAAAGCCCTTCAAAAACTAGGCAGGAGCTCATCTTAACCTACCTGTTGTAATTCATTGATTGGTTATTTTAAAACTTTTCAAACCCTTTACACAAATAACTGCCGCATTTATCAAATATAAATCGACGAAAAGATTAATGTTTAAGCCCTTTTATTAAACAAAACCAATATTACACATAAGTCCTTTTAAAACAATTTATTTTCCACAATAAGATAATTAGGAAAAATCCCCAAAAATCACAGAAAATCTTTGCCATCATGTTATTAAAATATTAAAATTTCAAACCCAATTTCTTCCTGAAATTCTCAAAATAAATTTTAAAACCAAATATATCACAATTACCTTTAGAAATTCAAATAAATTTTCCATAGCTTGGAAAATTGTGAAAATTGAAACCCATCTCCAGAATCATGTTTTACTTAACTTAAATTTTTTCCAAATCATTCTAAAATCAATAGCAATCAGTTTTGCACTAAACTCGAGAAAATTCATATGTAAATGAATTGATTTAAATCGAAAAAATAATAGTTCAAGCATATCATCATCCATATAATCACAAAACGGGTTTAATCTTAAATACGAAAGTATATGATTACAAAACAAAATAGAGATGGAATGCATTATTATTCACCTTGGATATGTTAAGGAATTTGAGATTTCTTATTGATTAATCCTTTCTAGCTTTGATCCTTAGCTTAGATTAAATTCTTCCTCTTTTCTTCCTTATAATGGCCGGCTTTATTTAGATTTTTAATTTTTGCGTTTGAGAAAATAAAAGTGAACGTGAATGAGCATGAATCGGAAGTGTACATCCATGTATAATGAAGTGGCTATTTACTAATATGTCCTAGTGTAAATTAATTAGCTTATAACCATTTTAAGCCTATTTAACCCATAATTAAGCATGGCCTTCTTAGTGTTTATTCAAATCTTAATCACCTTATCATCATTATTCTATTTAACCTATCTAATTAAATCTCCTGAATAATGTTATCAAAAATTAGGGGTGTTACAATAATTAGCAACTAAAAATCTTCATGTTTCTGGCTAACTAAATTGGAAATTAGCAAATAAGGGAAATGAGAAACGATAGAAATGTTTAACTCTTAAGTTAATGATCAAATGAACACATTTGCAACTAATTAAACACTCTCCTCTCCATACAAACTTGAAAGGTTCTATAAGCTTCATATCAGATAAGAGATATTATGGTAAGGGTATAATAGTAATTAGCCTAAAGGAGAAGTGATATAAAGTAAAAAGTAAGCATAAATGAAAACGCTTAAGTGTTAAGCAAATGATAAACTAGATGTGATGGGAGGTAAGCCTTCCAAGGGGGTAAAATAAGCTTATGCTTCACCACTTGAAGCCTATAAATTGAGGGAGGGGTTCACTTAATAATCATAAATAAATTCCTAGGCTTAAGGTGAAGTAGGAGGGTTGAAAATGGTGGAAGTGCTTAAGCACTAAACTACTAATTACTTTCTAGCTTTTTTAAAAGTTAACCAAATCTTCTCTAATCTCTTTTAAACTTTGGCTTTGGGCTTAAGACGTTATGGAAGGCATGAGTAGCTAGTAAGAAGTGGGAGAAGGAGAGAGGAAGAGGGGGAGCTTGGATGGGCCATGAGCATGGAGGAGGAGGAGGAAGATGGCTTTGGTTTGGAAGTGTTAAAGGTTGGACCTTTAGGCTTGTGTTGATGGAAGAAGGTGGTTCTTTGGCTTTATTCTTGGATTAGGCATGGATCTAAGTGAGTTATCTTGCTATCTCTTAAGTATATATTGTGTGTGTGTGTGTGTGTTGTGTTTAAATTGTAAAGTTAAAAGTGACATTAACTAAGTAAAGTTATAAACTTTGGACCCATCTTGCTTTTGAAAGCAAATGATAACTTTGTATTGTATAACCACAAGTTTATTACTCTCTTAAACATGTAGCATGGCCTTGACTTAATGTTTAAGTAGTTGTTTAACTTGTGTGTTAAATTGAAGTAAGTTTGAAAATGCTTGGAACAAGAATATTCATTATAGGTGCACCTTCAAATTCTTTATTTTTCATGAATGTTTATAAATAAATGAATAGATATTCTTAGGGATTTCTTTCCATGGTTTTTAAGTACTCTAATGGTAGTATTTACTATAAAAATTGCAAGTTTTAAATAATTTGTTTAAGTGGTTAAAACTAGTCGGAAAGATGGTGTTATTCAATGTTGTTTTAACAAGGACTTTTAACAGTACTTATAAATGCTGCAGTAAGTCATTTATTGTTTTAAGTGTTTAAATGCGAAGTTTTGGCTAGTTTTTAGAGATTTAAATGGTTCCTAATTTCTCTCTTTATAAAATAATCTGATGGAAGTTCTTATAAAATGTATTTGAGTATTGAAAAAAGATTGGAAGTTTAAATATTGCTTTAATGATTATTTATGAATTTTGAAAGTAAAGTGCTTCAAAAATGTGACACTTGTTTTCAGTCGAACTTCTAAATTTGTTATTTTCAAGTAATATTTTACATAGATATTTAAAACCTATTTACAATTATTTCTACACTATTATATATATATATATATGTTTTGACAAATGTAATTGACTAGGCTTTACACTGAAAGCCGATAAGTAAACATATCTATTTGTGAGATTCAAGAATGAGGTGTTTAGGTAAGGATTGGAGCAACCAGTGCCCAAACTTACCTAGCTTCACTCTTAAACGAGGAACATGTTAAGTTGAAATGTCAAAAATGTGTTAATCTTGTTGTTTACTTACTTGACTAAAAAGGTAACTAACTTTGCTCAATGCTAAAAGCCGGCAAAGTAGGTTTGTCTATTTCTAAGAATTAAAGATTGATGTCGAGTATGGATGGAGAAATAGAGCTCTAAACTACCGGGCTTTCCTCTTGGATGAGGAATGGTTAAGTCGGGAATGTCGAAAACAAGTTAAGTATACGAACATTGATTTGTATAAGCAATGGTTTTTGACTAGATAATCGATTAGTCGATTATTGTTCTTAACCGAATACAAACTTAGATCTTTAAAATAAAGTTTGTAATGATAGTAACAAGTAGGAAATGATTTGGATTTGTTGTGACAACGTGTTAATTGCATTCATCTTTAACCCTTTTTGATTGTACTTAGGAATGTAAATAAATCTTTAAAAGAATGTTTTAAAGATAAGTATAAGTAAAATGGTCTTCCGTTGATAGTGACAATGTTTGAGTAACATTAGTCTTAAACCTTTCTAAATGGATTTGTGAAAGTACTTAAATCCTTAAAATGGACATTTTAAAGTATAGGAAAAGTAAAAGCTTTAAGTAAGAAATTGTGTTAATAATTTGTGAATATACTTATATTATTTTTGATAAGTATATGAATACGTTTTGAAGTATTGAAATCACTGTTGTAAAAATCCTTCTAGCTCCCTCCTATGCGCTAGGCTAGTCTTACTGCCTATGATTTTGACTAATCCGCCTATATGAGACATACTACATTATCTTAGCATATAAACCAGTTTATAAGCACCATTTATACACTAATTTAGGCTTAATGCCTCATATAAGCATCAAAATGTTTGTTTCGTAAAATTTTCTCCATGGTTGCTTCCAAAACCATCTAAATCCATGATATCACATTATGGATCAATTAATACTAAACAAAATACTAATATTTATCCAAAATCCATGAGTTTATCCAAAGCGCCTAGTTCCAATTAATCCCCGCCTAGATGATTAATCCTTAGTCCATGTTTACCGCCTAGCATCCGCCTAGTGATTTTTACAACCTTAATTGAAATAGTATAAATGAACAGTAGGAATTCATAAATAAAGTTTTATTAGATGAAAGAAGTTTCACTAATAAAAGAGGTTTTAATTAATAAAAGGTTAATTAAATAAAAAGGGGATTAGAACCCGCTTATGTTATTTAATCATGCTTTGTATGACTTCATCATGCTTTAAATGTTACTCGTTTATGAAAAACATTTATTCATATACTTAGCACTAAAAGCTGATGAAGTGGGCTTGTCTATATGTTGGAATTAAGGTTGATGTTCGTGTAGGGATATGAGCAATAGAGCTTTAATCTACAGGCTTCATTCTTGATCGAGGGATAGTGTGAGATGAAAATATCGGAAATATGATAAGTATACAAGACTTGGTTTGCATATGCGATTGTTCTCATTATCGTTAAATGACTGAATTCATTGATTTAGTCTTGGAGAGATCGGAATCGTTAAGTGATTTACTTACCGAAAACCACTTCAAGGCTGAGATACGTGTTATATCTCTTGGAAGTGGATTTGTTTGAGATGTTGGAATCTATATGGAGATTCGAGATCTATTTAAGATGCTCAAACACATGTAGTGGTTCGTGATCTATTCTGGATGTGGGAGTCCATGTATGATTCTGAAATCTATTAAGATACAAGAATCCATGTGTGATTTCATGATCTGTTCAAGATATAGGGATCCAATTTGGGATTCGTGTTCGGTTCGAGTGATGAAGTGTGACGCCCCACCTCTATACCCACGCTAACCAAGAACACTACGATGTAGTGCTGTCAATTAGCACGGAGAATAAGGCTGTGGAGGAGCGACCATCCATGTAACTTCTTTGTGCGAACACCGATATGTCAGATAGAATAGAATGCATATCTTTTAAGGAGGAAATCCGACATACCGATATAAACACAAAGCTATCACACTGTGGCTATATATAATCTTCGGAAACAAACATAGAAGTAATCATAACATAAATCAGTCACAGACATCCATATCACAAAGGCGGAAGAAGATATGAATATATAACTAACACATGAAAGTGTACATCAGAGTAGTGGTCAAAAAGATCCACAATAATACAAAAGAATAGCAACACGTGCTATACCAAAAGAATAAGTACAACTATGAGTCCATATCTCAAGTGTATACAACAAAAACTGCTAAACTAAATAGTTAGCCAAAAGTCAGAGTAGCAAATCCCGGGAGGAAGTCAAGCAGAAGCACCTGTAACATCTCGGTCTGACCGAGTACTATTTATAAGAAAATAATAAACGGATCAGTCTAGCTATAAATATCAGATGATATGGTATAAAGTAAAAGGCATGACATGAACATGTAATAACCATAACGACATACTACTATAAGTATGTAAATGATAATCAACAAAAGATTAATCAATATCACAAGAATCTTCTCAAAGATAAAATAGGGTATCATACCCTAAACTTGTATTCATAATAAGTCAATAACACATGAATTCACCAATGCACAAAAACTGATATCATATCAATGAAAATCATGAGAATTGGTGAAGCACAAAATTCCAGAAATCATCATCAGAAATCCAGAAAACACATAAAAAAAGGGGGGAGGCCTAACACATGAATGGGAGCATGAAAACTCACCTACGCGTAAAACACATGACGAGAAGCTATCTCATGGAAGCTATCCATTAAATTTTCACACAGGAATGGTCCGAAGACCGTAGGGTGCTACCCTACATATGTGATGGCGAAACATCACATAAACGGGGTATAGTCTCCCACGCAGACAAAGAGACATCGCTCAATCGCTAGTCTAAATCATAAGAATGATCGTCATGATCAACGAGAAGTGTCAATCACACCAAGCTAGTAAATATATGAGTTTAGCTTCATGTCCCATAACCACTTGCTTAACTTAAATATTTACGAACAAGCTGTAAATCTTCACTAGGAAATTGTCACAAAAAGAGTTCAATCGAACAAGTCCAAGAGCTAACCGACGAAGTGAACACAGGCGTTTCATACCACTCGTTTTACTAAGTCGTTTAAGTCGATTTCTCATCCGAGTGAAGTAAAGGCTTGTATATACTAGTAGATTGGAAATCGGTTTGAGAAAACGAACTTTTGATATTTAAAAATAGTGTTGAAATCGCTTTGATGAAAGAGTTTTTGATATTTACTATTAGTATTGAAACCTTCATATATCTTTAAAGTGACAAGTCATAAAACGATTGTTGAAACAATCTATCACAAAAATTCACATTCGAAGATGTGAACAAAATCCAAGGAAACCAGCTCAAAATGCATCAAAGTGGAAATTCTGTTGAATGCTTTTCAGATAAGATTGCCTACGCAGAGGTATACGGGGTTCGACCTGCCCGGTCAGGTCGCGGGGGTCCAGGGGGCAGTGCCCCGTCAAAACGGTACGACCTAGTGAAGCCAAGCTGGTCAAGCGACCTAAGGAAAAGTAGGTCATACGACCTAAGGGTTCATGCGACCTAACTGGAGTTAAGGGAGGCGAGCGACTTAAGGTCCAACGACCTACGACTTAACAGAGTTGAGCGACCTACGACCTAACAAAGTCGAGCGACCTACGACTTAGCAAACGAATGTCTTAACGACCTAAGCCTTGAACGACTTAGTGGAACGAACGACTTAACGACCTAAGCCTTGAACGACTTAGTGGAACGAACGACTTAACGACTTAAGCTCAAATATGAGCTACGACCTATGGACGAGCGACCTAACTCCGAACGAGCTAAAAATGGCCAGAACGACCTAGTAGCAGTTTTTCACCAAAATAACTAAATTTTGGAGTTTTTCGCCAATCCAATCCAAACCAAATGCAACAAACATGCTAAAGTGACGAGGAATCATTCCCAACAGTCCAATGACGATTATAGGCAAGATGTGAGATCAAAAATCTCACCTTTTCACGGAATTTGATGAAGATGGAGATTTGAGAGCAAAGCAAGAACACCAACAAGCTTGAATCAATGTTCTTCACGTGAATTTGATGTTGAATCTCGGATTTGCAATATAATTTAAGTTTGGAGTTTTAATTTCCACTTCCCACCACCATTATTTGATGAAGCTTGAATGTTTTGTGTAGAGATGAAGTTATAAAGAGGAGGGGTTGGGCTGAGCTTAAAGGTGCAGTCCAAACCAAAGTCAAAGGCGGGAAAAAGTGACGAAATTTCCACTTACTCCAAACATGTCGAAGTTTACACTCAAAAAGATCGCAAACGTCATTTTGAACTCAATGGAAGTGGTCTCGAGTCCTAATTTGACCGTATGCAAAAAGTAGCTTTTCGGACTAACATCCGACTAACGATAAAATATTTAAATATAAAATCGATAGATATGCGGGTTGTTACAGACTCCCCTCCTTAAAGAAATTGCGTCCTCGCAATATATACGGTGGAAATAAAAAGTAACAACCATAAAAGCATATTAACACAACATGAATTTGAAATAAGAAGTTTACTTCAAAGGGCATGAGAAAGTAATTCCGGATGTGTACGCTCGATGAATTCTCTAGTTTCCCAAGAGCAATCCTTAGGATTCAAGGACCATTGAACTTTAACAAGCAGAACATCTTTATTTCGAAGTCGTTTGATCTCCGAAGCAATAATTCGAATAGGATGCTGCTCATAAGTTAAATTAGGTGAAACTTCTATCTCTTCCACAACACCGGGCTCAAGGGTAGAATTGGAATCCCGAAGGCACTTCCGTAATTGAGAAACGTGAAACACATCATGCATAGCAAAAAACTGAGCCGGTAATGAAAGGCAATAAGCCATGGAACCAATACGTTCGGTGATAGGAAATGGCCCAATATATCGAGGCGCTAACTTTCCCGATCGACTGAAACGTACTACACCCTTCATTGGTGAAACACGAATAAATACAAGATCACCAACAGAAAATTCTAATTTCCTTCTTCGGTTATCGGCATAGGATTTTTGTCTACTCTGGGCTTCTTTCATCCTATGTCGAATAAGTTCAATCTTTTCTGTGGAATCTCGAATAAAGTCTGGTCCTAAAACCAGTTTCTCACCGGCCTCAAGCCAACAAGAAGGAGATCGGCATGGCCTTCCATAGAGTGCCTCGAAAGGAGCCATACCAATACTTGATTGGAAGCTGTTATTATAGGAAAATTCGACAAGTGAAATATGATCTTCCCAACTTCCACCAAAGTCAAGAACACAAGCACGAAGAAGATCTTCAAGTGTTTGATTCACACGCTCAGTTTGTCCATCGGACTGGGGGTGATAAGCGGTGCTAAAATTAAGCTTCGTTCCCAAAGCTTTTTGAAGACTCTTCCAAAATCCACTAGTAAACAATGGATCTCGATCACTAACAATGGAAGAAGGAACTCCATGTAGTTTAACAATTTCTTTAACAAAGAGTTTGGCCAGAAGAGGGACGGTTCGGTTCGACCGAACGGGAATAAAATGGGCAGATTTAGTAAGTCTGTCAACGATCACCCATAAACTATTATGACCTGAACGAGAACGGGGAAGGCCATCAATAAAATCCATGGAAATTTGATCCCACTTCCAAACCGGAATTTCCAATGGTTGCAATAACCCACCGGGCCTCTGATGTTCAGCCTTAACAAGTTGGCAAGTCATGCAACACTTAACAAAGTTATCAATATCAGATTTCATTCCCTCCCAGTAATAAAGTCGCTTCATATCCGCGTACATTTTACTGCTACCGGGATGAATGGAATATTTCGAACGATGTGAATCTTCAAGAATATCTTTACGAAGATCACTAATATTTGATACGATAAGTCTACCAAATTTTCGAATGCCGCCACGAGAATCGATATCAAAGTTTTTCAAACCTTCAATATCGGTTTTATCCTTAAGATTTTGGCCAAGCAAAGCCAATTCAGGATCTAGCAGTTGAGCTTCAAGAATGCGGTCTAATAAAGAAGGACGAGCCTCAAGGCTACATAAAACAAGAGATGAACATAATTCGGAAACACGATCTCGAATTTCACAAGTGGATAAGAGTTCGAGATCGTTCCATTCAGATATCATCATGGAAACAACTGCTTGTTGTTTTCGACTAAGAGTGTCAGCAACTCGATTTCCCTTTCCAGGAGTATAAAGGATATCAAGATCATAAGAGGCAAGGAATTCGAGCCAACGCTGTTGACGCAAATTAAGTTCCTTTTGAGAGAATAAATATTTCAAAGACTTATGATCAGTATAAAGTACAAATTTTTCTCCCAAAAGATAATGTCGCCAAACTCGAAGGGCGAAAACGATAGCCGCGAGTTCTAAATCATGTGTGGCATATCTAGTCTCAGCCGGCTTCAATTGCCTAGAAGCATAAGCAATAACACGTTCTTTTTGCATAAGAACGGCACCCAAACCAACGCGACTAGCATAACTAGCCATTCATAAGATCCATAACGCGTACGGAACGAAGTCAAAGGAATACTATCCTCTGTAATACGAAGCTGATGGAAATCGGTAGCCAAGTCCAATTGTGAAAAGACTCTAGCACCACTAAGTTGATCAAACAGATCATCAATCCGAGGCAATGGATATTTATTCTTAATAGTAAGATCATTAAGCTTGCGGTAGTCGACGCAAAGCCTAAGTGTACCATCGGACTTACTTACGAAAATAGCTGAAGCTCCCCAAGGCGAGGAACTAGAGCGAATAAGTTGCTTCGTCTCCAACTCGGATAGTTGTTTGCGCATCTCTTCGTTCTCCTTATTGGACATGCGATAAGGAGAACGGGTAACAGGTTGAGCTCCAGGTATAAGATTAATTTTGAGCTCAATTGCTCGCTTAGGTGGTAGTCCTAAAACGGGCTCAAAGATGTCGGAAAATTCACGAACGACGCGAATAAGAGAAATGACATCCTCCTCGTCATCATTATCATCATCACGAGGATTTAAAGAATATAAAGATGTAACCAAAGCGGAATCCGAATCTTTAAGAATAATAGAAATCTGGTTAACAGATTGCGGATGTCGGAGATAAATAGTCCGCTCAGGACATAGGATATGAGCTTCATAATGAGTAAGCCAATCCATACCCAAAATTATTCCAAAGCCTAAGTAACGCATGACATGCAAATCGGCTAGGAAAGAAAAATCACACAAAATAATCTCGACATCTTTACAAAGCAGACTAAGAGTTGCGGATCCACCAACTGGATTCGCAATTCTTAAAGAAGTCATTAAAGCAACAGCACTTAAAGAAAAAGTATCGACAAGTTCCTTTGATATAAAAGAATGGGATGCACCCGTATCAAAGAGAACTCTAATAGGTTGATCATGAAATAATATAATGCCATCAAGGACAGAATGAGACATACCTTGACCGCGAGATGTGTTGCCGGGGCTTGAGCAACGTTTAACTTTCCCTCCTTCTGTTGAAGCCTAGGGCATTGGTGCATAAAATGATCTGGACTTTTACAATAGCGGCATGAGCGGGGCTTTGAACACTTGTTCGAAAAATGGCCCTTAACACCACAGTTGAAGCATTTGTTATCATCAGAGGAAAAAGTCTTTGCAGCAGGAGTTTCTTGTTTGCCCTTTTTGTTGGGATAAGGACCTTTGAACTTATTAGGCCTTTTCTTGTTGTTGAAGTTTGGTTTAGCAGCCACCACTTCAACCTCACTGTCCTTATCTGCCTCTTCAAGACGAAGAGCGATATCAATGAGTTGGTCGAAAGAAACTTCTAATTTTAGAAGTAACGGCTTCTTGAGATTCTTGTTTAAGCCATAGACGAACCTCTGGTTCTTCTTTAGTGGAGTATTTATATATTCGACCCCATATTTGGAAAGGGATTCGAATGATGCGACGTAGTCCGCCACAGAAGCCTGACCTTGAACAAGGTCAATAAATCGCCGAGCCAAAGTTACCTTTTCAGCCTCAGGTATGAATTTCGATTCGAAGCATTCCCGGAAGTGCTCCCAGGTAAGATCCGCTTCATTAATTTCGGAAGTAAGAAGTTCATACCAATCCAATGCTCTCTCTTGGAGCATACTGGAAGCCACCTGAACACGGTGTAGGTCGATAAGGTTCATGCGAGAGAAGATTCGATCGCATGATTTTAACCAAGCTTGAACCTCGATAATAGGTTCGGAACCTTTGAAGGGCTTCCCACCCAAATTGGTGTAATCGCTGCACAACCGTGCAAATCCCGACTTTGGGTGAGTAGGTTCCGGGTTAGCTCCAGCTGCTTGAGCGTTCGTCACTAATTCAAGAAGCTGTTGAGTTGTCATAAAAATTCCATCTCGAGGAGCAGCAGTAGATGGTCCAGCTCTGGGACGGCCTGGTCTCGACATTCTCTTCCTTTAGAAAGAAAGAAGAGAAAGAAGAAGGTTATTCACCAATATATACCAAGCAACCTTGATGGATAGAACAAGGAATCATAAAGGATATAGGATGAATCGGTACAACGACTCGAATTAATCCTAAGACATAACTCCTAAGGTAGACTTAGGACGATGATCCTTGTTAAGTTATTCTACATTGTTCCGAAGTTTGGCTCTGATACCAAGCTGTGACGCCCCACCTCTATACCCACGCTAACCAAGAACACTACGATGTAGTGCTGTCAATTAGCACGGAGAATAAGGCTGTGGAGGAGCGACCTAACTCCGAACGAGCTAAAAATGGCCAGAACGACCTAGTAGCAGTTTTTCACCAAAATCACTAAATTTTGGAGTTTTTCGCCAATCCAATCCAAACCAAATGCAACAAACATACTAAAGTGATGAGGAATCATTCCCAACAGTCCAATGACGATTATAGGCAAGATGTGAGATCAAAAATCTCACATTTTCACGGAATTTGATGAAGATGGTGATTTGAGAGCAAAGCAAGAACACCAACAAGCTTGAATCAATGTTCTTCACGTGAATTTGATGTTGAATCTCGGATTTGCAATATAATTTAAGTTTGGAGTTTTAATTTCCACTTCCCACCACCATTTTTTGATGAAGCTTGAATGTTTTGTGTAGAGATGAAGTTATAAAGAGGAGGGGTTGGGTTGAGCTTAAAGGTGCAGTCCAAACCAAAGTCAAAGGCGGGAAAAAGTGACGAAATTTCCACTTACTCCAAACATGTCGAAGTTTACACTCAAAAAGATCGCAAACGTCATTTTGAACTCAATGGAAGTGGTCTCGAGTCCTAATTTGACCGTATGCAAAAAGTAGCTTTTCGGACTAACATCCGACTAACGATAAAATATTTAAATAAAATATTTAAATATAAAATCGATAGATATGCGGGTTGTTACATGAAGACTCAAGTGAAAGATGCTGAACGTAACCTCAACATCGAAAATGACAGAAGAGTAGGGCGCATAGCTCGAGGTATTGCTGGTGGGTTATATCAACTCTATATCTAGAGATACTTATCAATTGTTGGTCAGTAAGAGTTGACAGTACTTAGTTCCACATGGTTCAAGATCACTCGTTCGTGTGCGGGCTAGTCGTGTTTAACTTATTTGTATATTTTATCTATAGTTATACGATTCTCGGAGGTACTTTATGACCCTTGTCAGTAGGCCGGCCTCAGTTTATCTAGGGATGTCTCTATGGAAAATCCATTATGCGAGCGTTAGTTATCGGATTTGATTGTACTCCTAATATGTTGTCGAATGTAAAAATGTAACCATTCCAGCTATGTCATAATATAAATATTCTACATCCTAGACATTATCTATTATGTCACCTTATGTACATATTAGATAGTGGTTCTTTTAAGGGGATAATCATTATGGCATTCCATGCGGTCTCAAAAGTACTGTTATATGTTGTACACATATTTTTTAAGTTTATCATACTAGACTTAGGTCTAACGCTTGGTTTTTTCCTCTAAATTCCTCGCATGCTCTTTCTAGTAGTTTGAGAAAGACAAGTTTTTATTGATGTTCATTAGAGCTCAAGAAGACGAGCTAGATGTTTCACCTATCGTAGCGTTCTCATTTCCTTTGCATTAATATATTGTATATATCAGCATTAGTAAGGACAAGTTGTTATAACTGTCCAGGTTGATGATGGTACTTAGGTTTTGTATTCCAAAATTTCTATATCGGAGCAACCTTTATACTTCTCTTTTGATATTATATGTTATCGTTCCCCTGTGAGATTCTGATATTGTGTTCCTTCTTCCTTGTTATATTTCTTTTTATTTTTATTTCTCCCCAACAATTTATCCTTTCGGCACTTGGATGTTCGGCACACGAATACCGTTGATGCATTACTGTCGACATTCATGGGTTGAAAGGGCAGGTCGTTACACAACAGAAGAGGCTAATGACATTAGCATTAAATTGGAGAGTTAATTGGTAATTTAATGTTTTTCGAAGAACAAATGTAGGGTAGGAGAGAAAGCAAAGCAATAGAGAAGAAATCTATAGTTTTTAATGTAATAACCTATAATATGGATTTAGATAGTAATGACGATGAAGAATTTGCTTTCATGACAAGGATTGTCAGAAAATTTCTAAAATATAAGAAGATGAACAATTTCAAAAGAAATGACAACAAAAATCCAGGAAGTGGAAGTGGAAACAGAAATGGCATTAGATGTTATAACTGCGATGAACCTGGCCATTTAAAACGAGATTGTTCACATCTTGATAAACTGAAAACTACATCAAACACTGATTTATCCAGAAAACGAAGAAGAGCCTATGCTGAAATAATATACGATTCAGACCATCCTCAATTGATAATGAATCACATATAGAAATTGCTAACATATGCTTCACAACAATAAATAATTAAAAATAAAATGGTGAAATGGATCAGAAAAAGGTACGCTTATATTATACCAAAAGTTATAATTTCTTGAATTAATTTTTTTAGTTGCTTTATTGGTTGTTAGGAATATCCTATAGATTAATAATAATATTGGTTGAGTATTGTATGCTTATATTTTAAATTTAAATATTTTAGTAATGTAATAATAATATAAAATATATTTAAAATAAGTTTTAAATTATTTTACTATAAATAGAATAATATAAATATATATATATAATAAAATAGGATATAGTTAAACAAAAATCATTTATGAAAATTTCGATCTATATGTCAACATACCCCACATGCATATGTCGACTATGTAGGCAGATTTTGAATTTCAATTTCAAATTCAAAATTTTAATTTTCCTCCACCTTTTCGCCAACTCCTATGTTCTAAAAAATATCACTTGACCAGAGAACATGTCCTTTGATTCTCTATTTATTTACTCTATCTCCATCCGTTCATTTTTCACTTTTATTTTCAAATTCAAAAATCATAAACTCTCTTATCTCTTCAAACCACTCTTCAATGGCATCCTCAAGCGATACTGAAGCAACCATGAGGGTTTCTAAGAAAATAAAAGAATATATTTTTAATGATCATGCAAGCCTATATTGAGTATATATCTTTCGGAAAAACTCTTTCTCAGAAGATTTGCTATTTTTGAAGATTTTCCTACTTATGATCTTTTAAATCTTTGTTTGCAAAATGAAATTCTTAGTTTAATCGATGCTTCTCAAAATGATTTCGTTTGTTATCCAAAATTGGTGAAGATGTTTTACACAAATTTAAAAGAAAATTTTTATGATGGAAGAGAAGGAGAAGTTTGGAGTAATGTCAAGGGGACACAAATTGTTTTAAATCGTGAACTTGTGGGTCACATTCTTGGATGCAAATCTAGTGGAATAGACCTTTCAAATGTTCAAATTGACTTTCAAAATCATGAAGTAATCCATGACATTTTCGAAAGTGACGATGATTTTGAATTTGAGAACAAAAACTTGCATTCAAAAGAAAGAATTTTAAGCATTTTTTGCAACAAAGTACAGCTCCTAGATCGGTAATTATAATAACCCGATAGAAAAAGTTTTCAAAGCTCGTTTCATCATTTATGGTTAATATGACATAAATTGGTCTTAAGTTATTATGGATGAACTTTTTCCTAAAAATATTTCTAAACATGAAAACATACTATTTCATGGTGTTTTTCTTACTCGTGTTTTCAATTATTTTGGTGTTGACCTTAAAGGAGTGGAAACAATTCCTCAATAAATATTTGACAAGGCCAACATTTCACTTATGCATATTTCACACTTTTTTTAGCCTTATGAGACACTTGCGAAAAAGGAACAAAGGTTGGCTTGAGAAGAGGATCAAGAAATAAGAGAAGAGGAGGAAGAGGAAGAGGAAGAGGAAGGAAAGGAAATGGATGTCAAGGAGGAAGAACAAGAAGAGGAGGAGGATACTTCTTTGGAAAATATTAATATGCCACCTAATCCATCCAACAAAGATCTTCTCAAAAATCATTATAAGATCACTCACAACCAAAGAAAGTTTAAAAAATCATTCTCAAAGAGATTTACCTCAATTTCCAACAAAATGGATAAATACTTTGGAAAGCTCATCTATAAGCTTGGTGGTTCTTCTTCATCTTCATCCATATCTTTCTAGTTGTTTGTTTAAGCTATCTTTGTATTTGGATTTTCTAGTTTTAAGTTTATATTGAACCTCATGCATCGCTCTTTTATTCCTTGTACTCATCCTTATTATCAGTGAACATTCTATTTCTTGATGTTATACATTATCAGCTACCTTTGGAAAGTCATACAAATGTAACAGTATAGAGCAAATATAATAGAAAAATAAAATAAAGTGGTTTTAAAAATTATAGTGCATATGTCGACATATGCCAAGCATGTATGTCAACATATAACGGCTAGTTTTCAAAATGCTTTGAAAATTAAAAGATAATAACTACCGAACACCAATTCATTTCAAACGACTTCTTACCCCTATATATATACGTATTCACTCCAGAAAATCACTTTCAGTCTCTATCTTCAGTCCTTTTCAAAATATAAACATAGATTTTCAATAATGGCTTCCCCACATCAAAAACATTGTAAAAACCTCGAAATAACTCTTGAATCATTCAAGAACATTCTTTCTTTCATACTATGAAATTAAAAGCATTTAGAACTGAGTCAAATGCAGATGATCAGGGAGCAAGAAAGGCATTTCGCGCAATTCTATGGATGATTTCTACCTTGAACAAAGAAGGAACTGTTGATTCATGGGTTTTGATTCATGACACAAGCTTCAAAGATCATAAAAACGAACTACAAAGAGAATACTATACGAAGGCGACAAAAAGAGAATAAACGAATATTGTGCACTACAAAGGAGACAAGACTACAATCCAGAGATTAGTATGAATATTTTATTATATTGAGTCTTAGAATATTGTTAAAATCATTCCTCAAGTAGTCACACACACATACAAATAGTTGTATATTATTTATACTTGAAAAAATGTGATCTGTTCACATAACATCAGGTCGGTCGACCAACCTGTATACTCGGCTGACCGAACCTGTGTTAAGTGCACAGATAGGTTCTGTTTTATGCATGATTTTAAACTCAGCTGACCGGTCAGAATTTTCAGTCAACCGAACTGGAAATAACAGCTATTTTTCTGAAGAGTTGCGATCGTTCGTGAAGAGGAATCATCTTCAATCCAAGAGATATGGTCACAACCTTTGATTGAAACTCTTCATGAAAGATTGTAACTATTCTACAACTATATAAACATGTTTAATTCACTTCTACAATAACTGATTCTTGTTTATAATTCTGAAATATATTCTCTATTTATTTCTACAAATAAAAGCATTCATTCTCATTCAATATTGCTAGAATCCCTGAATTAATTCATATACTTCGATTCTACGCGATTATCCTCTTTCTAAATCTTCACACACACTACATATTCTTGAGGATTTGATTATAGGAGAATTGTACTATCAAAAGACAATCCGTGTTATTCAGAACACATTCGTCAACAAGTTATTTTTATTATGTTGAAGTCCTCTTCGGCCGTTGAGGCGGAAAAATTCCTGTTCGGCTGCTCAGGTGTGGTATACCTATTCCTTTGGGTTAAGTGAGGGGTTTAGTC
Organism: Allium fistulosum; assembly: GCA_030737815.1. Taxonomy (NCBI): domain Eukaryota; kingdom Viridiplantae; phylum Streptophyta; class Magnoliopsida; order Asparagales; family Amaryllidaceae; genus Allium; species Allium fistulosum. The sequence continues at coordinate 701,629,562 of CM060904.1, forward strand.
TAAATCCAGAGGGTATTCTGGGACTGGACGTAGAACGGGAAGTTCGAACCAGTATAAAAATTCCTAGTGTGCTTACTTTAATTTTTATTTTACTGCTATTATCAGTTTCCGCATTTATATACCATATTACATGATCCTTAGTACTGCACGTACACTTTCATTTGGTATCGGAGCAAGGAAATCCTATAACCGTCACAAAGTTATTTGATATCTATTTCTAGTAATATGGCAACGACACAAACTAATGATGTTGGCACTAACACTAATACTAGTTTCACAGAGGGTCGATCATCTTCACGACCTCCACTTTTTAATGGTATAAATTATAATTATTGGTCAACTAGAATGAGAATCTATATGCAATCTAATAGATTCGATATCTGGAATATTATACAAAGAGAGTACACAACTCCTACTGGAGAATACTCAATTTGGAGTAACATACAAAAACTAGATGCTACATCAAATGCAAAAGCTATGAATATTTTATTTTGTGCATTAGATAGAAATGAATTCAATAGGGTTAGCATGTGCACTTCTGGTTATGATATCCCGGAAATTTGGCAATATCAATTTAATAATCTTTATTAATAATTAAATTGATTTGTTGATTTTATTTTATAAATTGACAAGTGTAATTCTTTTAAAAGGTTAATAATATTTTATTTGGCAATATTTATTAATATCTTATCTAACAATTAAAAATTGTTAAGATTTATCTTTCTAAAACTTATATAAATGTTTGTATTTATATACCTACCGCTCTGAAGTGGTGTCTATCTTGAGAGAGCGTATTTGTAATTTTTATATAACTATATATATATATTTATTCTACCTATTTGTTGGGTTACCTGTTCGGGTTTTCCAATATGAGTTATAAAGGTATATAGGATGGTGGTGTGTGTAACACGACTACCATTGGTTAGAGTCTGAATGTTGAGGTCGGAAGTGTATTTGTCGAGACTGTAGACCTAATACCGTCTCGAATAAGCTTTGCTGTGGTGTAAAGATTACATTGATCTCTGAAGGAAACCTGTTAAGGTTCGGAGTCCATCTTTGAAGTCGGATAAGTAGTTTGGATCTGTCGATTGGACAGAAGCGAGTGAAAGTATCTTGGTAACCTCAGGAAATAGTAGCTGTGTAATGAGATGCAGTGACTATGGATATCTCCAAAGATGTTTTCTTTTGGAGCGAGTTTAACGAAGAATGTTTGCTTCGGTGTTGTGGCTGAGTTCAGCATGGTGATTCTGTTTGGTTTAAGGTTCGAGTTTCTCGAAGAGCTTTGGGAATTTTTGGCATAGGTGACAGCAGTGCAGCTCGGAGTGTTCTGTGTGCCAGCAGGAAGATCTTTTGGCTAAGCAATTTTCTTATGGTGGATTTCAGAAGCAGCAGTGTAGATCCATTTCTTCGATGGATTGGATAGATCAGTGTAAGCTGTTCTGATTGGTAAAGAGAGGACAATTCTTCTTTGGAAATAGGCTGGGTTGATCGCAAAAGTGACTTGCGATTGCTGAGTGTTCTCTTGGGTTATCAGAGTTATTCTGGATGTCTTTAGGGAAGTTAGAGGTTTGTCCACATCTGGAGATTGAGTTTTCTTATCGACTTGGATTCCAGGAGGGATACCAATGGTTTAACTAGTTGAAGGTTGATTCTTTGAGATGGAGTTTGGTGAAGCAGCTCAGGTTTTGATGGAGTATCTGAGTTTTCTTTATGGATCTATGAACCATATTCTGGGATGTATTGTCCAGTTTGTGCTCGTGTTCTTCATCAGCATTTTCTTCTACTCCAGATCAGAGTTGTACAGCAGAAGCAGTTTGGCGAGTGCTCCTGTTTTTCTTTTCTGGATAGGAGGAGTTGGAAGTCTACTGATGGTAGTAGAGTTGGTATTTTTGGTTTTGATTGATCTTGAGGAGATCGGTGTGTTGGGTTGTTTTGGTCCAGTTTGTTTCTAGAGGCATCAGCGAACGGTGAGCTGATCAGGAAGGATGTAGGCAGCTCAGGATCGTCAGAAGAATTTTGTGGATAAGAGACGAAGGAATTTGAATTTCGAAGACGGAGATTTGATTTTGGATAAGTTTTCTCCGATCGAAGGAACTATAAGATTTGGTAAGACAGGGAAGTCAGCTTCGAGGTATTTTTGATCTCTTCTATGTTTTGATTTGGATAAGAGCTTGGTCTATAGGATTGAATTGTCAGTTTGGATAACTGGGATTCATTGTATTTCACGTATCTCTGAGGGAGTACGTGTATGATTCATCGCTGGTTATAGAATGTGCAGTTCAGATATATTTGGAAGTTGAGCTGGACTTGAGTGTGATCTGATATTTTTGTTTAGATTGGTGGATCTAGAGAAGAGAGGAGCTCTGGATTATGGTGGTGTTGTTAGTTTAGCTTCTGTAGAGCGAGTCTCCTGGTGATTTATACTTGGAAAACTCTAGATAGTGTTATGAAGTCTATCCTGATTTATATCAAGACAGTTAGTTAGATATGTTTGTTTGATTGGTTGTTATGGTTGTTAGAAATTGGATGATAGGTATGTGTGTGAAATTAAAAATTTTGCTGGGTTATTAAATTATCTTTGCTTTTAAATTTCGGGGACGAAATTATTTTAAGGGGGGAGGAAATATATATATTATAAATATAAACATTTATATAAGTTTTAGAAAGATAAATCTTAACAATTTTTAATTGTTAGATAAGATATTAATAAATATTGCCAAATAAAATATTATTAACCTTTTAAAAGAATTACACTTGTCAATTTATAAAATAAAATCAACAAATCAATTTAATTATTAATAAAGATTATTAAATTGATATTGCCAAATTTCCGGGATATCACATTTAATGGCCTACGAAGTAAATTTGCAGGCAAAGAGAAATGGAGCACAAGAAAAGAAGAATGTGGCATTTCAAGCAGAAAAAGATGACTCCAACTCAGAGAATGAAGATATGGCAATGATTGCTAAAAATTTCAAAAAGTTTCTGAAATTCAAAAGAAATAAATTCAAGGGAAACAAAAATAATTTCAACAACAATACCAACAGTAGCAAACCATCATCCTCAGCAATGGAATGTTATGAATGTCACAAGAAAGGTCACATGAAGAAGGATTGTCCAGAATGTAAAAAGAGCAATTTTAAGAAGGACAGAACCAAATGAAGAGCTTTTTCAGTCACTTGGGACGACACAGACTCATCATCCTCTTCAGAGATTGAAAGTGACAATGAAAATGAACAAGCAAATGTGTGCTTCATGGCTTCGTCAGACGATGTACCACATAAAAGGAGAGGAAAATGGATTTTAGATAGCGGTTGCTCAAAACACATGACTGGGAAAAAAGAAATGTTGTCAAATATTATCTACTCAAATGGAGGATCAGTCACTTTTGGAGATAACTCTAAAGGATATATCATCGGTAAAGGCGATGTCAGCAGCAACGATACCACTAATTTACCTCTCATTACTGATGTTTTATTAGTTAAAAATTTAAAACATAATTTATTGAGTATTAGTCAGTTATATGATAAAGGTTTTAATATAACTTTTTTAGAAAATAAATGTAATATTTTCGATAAAAATCATAACACTATTTTTGAAGGAATAAGAGATAAAAACATTTATATTTTAAATATGAAAGTTAAAAATGATTCAAATTTGTGTTTAATAGCTAAGGAAAATGATTCCTGTCTTTGGCACAAAAGATTTTATCACATCAATTTTAATACCATCAACAAATTAGCTAAAAATAAATTAGTTAAAGGATTACCTGACATAAGATTCAAAACGAATATATTTTGTGATGCATGTAAATTAGGAAAATTAACAAAATCTTCTTTTAAATCTAAAAAGGTAATTTCTACAGAACAACCACTTGAACTTTTACACATGGATCTTTTTGGTCCAACTCAAGTTCAGTCTATTAATCATAATAGATATGTGTTTGTTATTGTAGATGATTTTTCTAGATACACTTGGACTTTCTTTCTGAAAAATAAAAGTGATACTTTTGATAAATTTAAAGTTTTTGTTAAAAGAATACAAAATATTAAAAGTTTGAAAATTAAAAATATCAGAAGTGATCATGGAGGAGAATTTGAAAATGAAGTTTTTGAACAATTTTGTAACAAGAAATGTATTAACCATAATTTTTCATTTCCTACAACACCACAACAAAATGGCGTTGTAGAAAGAAAAAATAAAACGTTACAAGAATGTGCAAGAACTTTATTAAATGGAACCACTTTATCAAAACATTTTTGGGCAGAAGCTGTAGCTACTGCTTGTTATGTATTGAATCGTGTTTCCATTCGACCGTTAACTAAGAATACTTCATATGAACTTCTAAATGGAAGAAAACCAAATATTTCATATCTTAAAGTTTTTGGTTCTAAATGTTTTATTTTGAATACTAAAGATCAGCTAGGAAAATTTGATCCAAAATCCGATGAAGGAATATTCGTAGGATATTCAGAACGAAGTAAAGCTTATCGAATTTTTAATAAAAGAACTCAAATTATTGAAGAAAGTTTACATGTTTCATTTGACGAAAATTTTAAATATATAAAACCAAATATTACTATCGATTCCGATGATGAAACTATTCAGAATAAAAACGTTAATACTAGTGAAAATTTTGATAATATTCATGAATTTACCGAAAACATTACTCCTAATATAATAAAATTTCCACCTAGAATTTTACGGGATCATCCTGTACAAAACATAATTGGAAAAGTAAATACGAACGTTAAAACCAGACATCAATTAAATCAAGTTGGTCATGTAGCTTTCTCTCTAACATAGAACCTAAGAATATAAAAGAAGCGTCAACTGATGACTACTGGATTCTTGCCATGCAATAAGAACTAAATCAATTCGAACGAAACGAAGTTTGGGACTTGTTCCTAGACCAAGTGATCAATCAGTCATTGGTACTAAATGGGTCTTCAAAAATAAAGTAGATGAACTAGGAAATATAACTAGAAATAAAGCTAAATTAGTTGCACAAGGATATAATCAAGAAGAGGGAATTGACTACGAAGAAACGTTTTCTCCAATCGCCCGACTTGAAGCAATACGAATTTTATTGGCGTTTGCATGTTTTCATAATTTTAAACTTTATCAAATGGATGTTAAAAGTGCATTTTTAAATGGTTACATAAAAGAAAATGTTTTTGTTGAACAACCACCTCTTTTTTATCATGAAAAATTTCCAGATCGTGTTTATAAACTCAAAAAGGCTTTATACGGTTTAAAACAAGCACCACGTGCTTGGTATGATCGTCTTAAAAGAAATTTATTAGAATCTGGTTTTGAAATTGGTAGTAGATCAAACTCTTTTTATTAAGAAAACTAAGAAAGATATTTTGATAATTCAAATTTATGTTGATGATATTATCTTTGGATCGACAAATGAAAAGTTATGTTAGGAATTTTCAACTATAATGACAAATGAATTTGAAATGTCTCATATGGGAGAATTGTCATATTTTCCTGGATTACAAATTAAACAAATTGAAAATGGAATTTTTATTAATCAAGAAAAATATTGTTATAATTTAATTAAATGATTTGGTTTGGAAAATACTTCTGCCAAACCAACTCCTATGAGCACAACGATTCATCTCGATAGAGACAAGGAGGGCAAAAGTGTTGATCAAAAACTATATCGTAGTATGATTGGATCTTTATTATATTTAACAGCTAGTCGACCTGATATATTGATGAGTGTTTGTTTATGTGCCATATTTCAAGCAAATCCCAAGGAATCACATATGCGAGCAGTTAAATGCATTATTCGTTATCTAACTAAAACCAAAGATTTCAGACTATTTTATCCAAAAGAATGTCCTTTCGAATTAGTTTCCTATAGCGACGCTGATTTTGGAGGAAGTCGGACGGATAGGAAAAGTACTAGCGGAACATGTCACTTCATTGGACGTTCCTTAGTCTCTTGGTTCAGTAAGAAACAAAACTGCGTTTCTTTATCGACACGTGAAGCAGAATATATATCTGTTGCTTTGGCATGCGCACAAGTCATTTACATGCAACAAACACTTCAGGATTTTAATTGTCATCTTGAAAAGTCTATAATTTATTGTGATAATACTAGTGCAATAAATGTGATATCCCGGAAATTTTAAGCAATATCAATTTAATAATCTGTGCAAAAATTAAATTGATATGATAATAACTGTTAATAAGATTTGAATTGATTTAATAATCTTCTTTTAGATAAATATTTAACTGATAATTTATCTTTTAAAAGCTAATAAATTGTTTTCTATTTATAATATATATATATATATATATATATATATATATATTTGTATATATTGTAGATAGATAAGATCTATTTTAAAAGTTAATAAATAAAGGCATATTTTCTAATTCTAATATTTTTGGTAATTTGGAAATTTGATTAAATTCAATATTAAATAAATAACCATTTGGCTTTAAAATATACACAAGATTTAAAGTTAAAATTGTTTAAATGATTTTAGCTTAAATTTAAATTTAATAAAAGGTTGTTTGTTCTCTTAAGTATAGCTTGATGAAAATAAGTAATGAAGTGATAGTTTCTTTTATAAATTATTTTAATTCAATAATGAGTTATTTTTAAAACAATATTAATAATATTATGTCTTTTTAGATGGGTTTTTAATACAAATAGAAATAGTTATTTCAAATTTATTTATATATCTATGTGTTTTGAAAGAAGCTATGATTTGAAAATTTAAAATAAATTATTTCAATAATATTTAAAATAAAAAAAATCTCATAAATATTAACATAAGTATATAAAGTAAATTTAGTATTGGTAATTTAAGTTTTAAAATAAAAAGTGAAATAATAATAAGCACTTGTATTGGAAATAAAAGTAAATCCATAAGTTAAAAATCTATAAACAAATAACTAAAATCAAAAGCAAAGTAAAGTAAATAGGAAAAAGGTATCATTCAAATAACAAGGAAATTGTAGGCTGTAAAGTATGCTAGGCAAGAAAACATGTGTTCATGTGTACAGGTAAAATATAGGAAGTATGGAAGTGTGAGGCAAGAAAACAATCTTCTGTACGTACGGAATATAAAATATGTATGTATGCAGGCAAAAGGAATTACAAAGCAAAGTAACAAAATATCTATGACACATGAAAAGGTAAAATAAGAAGTAGGAGACACAAAGTACTCCAACATTTAATGCAAGCAACATTTGAGTCAATTTGAATTGTTTAGAAACAACTCAGCCTCCTTTATAAAAAAAATATCTCTGATCAATAAAAAAAATGAAATGAAATACTTGTACCTGCAAATTGCTTAACCCAGATATCACCCACCTCCTATACAAACTCTTCTTTATATATACAACCTGTCTTCTTTATATAGCAGTGCTTTTTGTTTTAATTCATTCAACATAGCAAACCAGAAAAATAGTAAGCTTTTCTTTTTACAAACTTAAATAACTTCATCAAACAAAGGCAAGCTGATTAGGAAGATCAAAGCTTTCCAGTTTAAAGGAATCAAAGCAAGACAAAGTTTTCAAGTTTTCTGGGATCAAAACAAAAACATGCAAATGCCATTTACAGTTTCAAAGTTGCTCTCTGTTTATCTTCAAGTGAGTAACATCACTTTTAAAAAGTTTAAATTTAAGATATGGTTGTTGGTGGATGCCTGTAATATGTATGGTTGGATATATATTTGTTTGTTATATCTTTGTATGTATGTGCATAGATGTTCCTGTAACATTTTGTTCTTGCTTCAAGTATCAGTTTGATTTAAAAATCATCATCTTTCTACTTACTTGCTGTTGGATTTAGGACTTAAACAAAAGCTGTTTGGATTAGCATAGATGGATGCTTAAAATTTATAGGAAAGTTAAATATAAACTTGAGTAAACCTGGAAACAAAGAAACAACAGAGAAATCTTAGAACAAGTAAAAATCTAATTGTCATGATTCATGAATTCAGGGATATGAATCAAATACTTAAACAAAAACTTGATTTTTAAAACTAAAATCAAGAATTTTAGTAATAGGGGTTAAGAGCAGTTCGTATATGAACTGAAAATGGAATTTTGGGAATTATGGGTGATCCCTGCTCTCTGGGTGGTCGGGTTTTCTCGTGGTGATAGAGGAGGCTAGGGTGGAGATGTGAAAAATAGTCGGAGGTGGCCACGACCACGGTGGCGACTGCGCCAAGTGTTCGAAGTTCGTAAACCTAGTTATTACTATGCTTGCGTTTTGGTCTTGTTCAATCACCAGAGGCGATCGAGCGTTACGGGCTTTTGGGAAATTGTAGAGGGATGGTAGGCGAAGCCGTGGCCGGTGGTGATGGTTCTCTGGTGGTCGGAGGAGCAGGGGCGAAGTGATGACAGGTTTCGAGGGGGAAACTGTTGTATTCCAGGTTTGAAAGGGAGAACTCGATTTTGATTCGAGTTGTTGTGATGGATTCTGATGTTCGTGATGTCATCCAGAGGTGGTCGTTGGTGTGTTGAAGCTTGAGTGGATGACTAGAGATGGTCGGCGGCATCGTGCATGTGCACGGTGCACGTTTTGATGTCTGGTGATATTTTGGGGTGGGTTTTGTTTTCTCGGGGGGATACGCGAGTTATTCGAGTGGATGACTCGAAGCAAAGGGAGGAATGACTCGAAGCAATCTGGGTTGGCTCGAGTCAGTGGTTGTTCAGGCATTAGTACTTGTCTGTTTCCAGGTTTTTAAATCTTAGTTCAAATTTTAAAACAGAATTTAAACTGTGTTTTAAATTTAAAGTTTTAAGTATAGATTCAAATGGAACTTTTGAATCTTAAGATTTTAAAATGAATTTGGATTTTAAATCAAGAATTTAAAATCAAGGTTTAAGGCAAGTTTAAATCAAAGAAATTAAATCAAAGCTAAATTTGGATTCAAGTTTTCTTGAATTCAAAACTGTAAATTAAAATCAGTTTTTATTTTAAAATCTGAATGTTTAAACAAGTTTAAATCAAATAGCTTTTTAAAGTAATTTGTTTTCAAATAAATATTTCAATTGGATTTTGATAAAGTTCTTTTATAAAAAGGATTTTGAATATAAAATCTTAAATTCAAAATGAAATTTGAATCTAAATTTAGAAGTGTAATGTTTTAAATACGCTTTAATATTTATGAAGTCATTAATAAAGGAATAATTTATCTTAGAGATAATTAAAAATATTGAAGTGGATTAATTAATAAGATAATTAAGGAATGACTTATGTAATTAATTTATAAATTAATAATTTAGATTAAGTTATGATTAGAGATTAATTAAGGAAGTAATTAAGGAATTGTTTTTAATTAATGAAGGAAATTAACTAAGGATTATTAAATAATAAATTAATGTGATTAATTTTGATAATTAATTAGATTAATTAATTTAGATAATCTATTGTAAATTATTAAATGTAATTACTTGATAAGAGTAATTAAAGGATTAATTACTTATTGTAATTAATTTTGATAATATGATTAATTTAAGTTAATTAATTTAGTTTAATTAATTTTGAGGAATCATTTGGTGATTTGATAAGTGAAATTACTTAGTGTAATTAATGGAGCATAATTACTTAGGAAAGTAATTAGATGGTAATTACTTAATGTAATTAATATAAGATTTGTAAGTAAGTAATTTGGGTAATTACTTTTGTAATTAATCAAGGGATTAATTAATGGAGATAATTAATTATGGAATAATTAATTTATTTAATAAGTAATTAAGGATAGTTAATTACTGGTTTGTTATTAATCAAGGGGGATTAATAATTGTGTTTAATTAAAGATTAAATTACTTAATGTAATTAATTTACAGGAAGTAATTTAATTTAAATATAAATTAGAGATCATTAATTAATATAATTAATGATGTAATTATAAATTGTTTAATTAAGGAATAATTAATAATAAGGTAATTAATTAATGTAATTAATTAAGGATGAATGTAATTAATTATATCTAATTAATAGATGAAGTAATTGAATGATAATTACTATAAATGATTTAGAATAATTAATTTGTGGAATTAATTAAAAGACTAATTACTTATTGTAATTAGATAATGATTAATCAAAGGTGTTTAATCAAGATGAATATTTAGAGAATAATTAATTAAATTGATTTCTATTTAATTAATGGTTGTATAAGCAGGATTTATAGATGTAGTAATTAATTTAATTTACTTTAAATTAATTAGAGATGGCGGTAATTAATTTAATTCATTTTAAGTTAATTACAGTTGTGAATGATAAATCATTGCTTATGAATGATATTGATATTTCATTGATAGATTGTGATCTCAGATATGAGATGAGTAATATCTATGTGATATGGATGCTTGTTTTAAGTATGATAATATTGATTATCTGTTTGAGTTGATAATATGGATTATCAGTTTATGGTGATAATGTGATTATCTATTGTGATATTGTGATTTATCTATCTATGTGAATATAGATAATTGAATTGAATTGTTTTAACTTTAAAACAACTTGGCCTTAAAAGACACGGTTTGGATTTCGATGAGACCGGGATCGGGTTTCCAGATTTGGATATCCGAAAACCACATCGATCCAAATTAACGATAGGTCGTGAATCTCAAGTGAAGATGAAGATTCAGAATGCAAGGGTTATTGTCGTTAACTCTGAGGGTGATTCCAAAATGAGTGTAACGAGATAATGCCTTCGATTTCGTTCGAACCCGGAACAAACTTGTATGGATTAAATGCTTTCAGAACATCGTCAGGTGGACGATGAGCATTCTAAGAGATGTGTTCTCTAAAGGTAATCGTAGCCTCAGGCCTCATCAACCAGGAATGGCTAAAACAGGGGAGGTGCAGCAAGGTTAGTGGGTAGCCCCCAAGTAGGACAAGATTACCCTTGTCTAGATGTCCCTTTTTATTTCGGTTGTGTGGGCGGTTGGTTGCAAACAACTGCTGGGGTGTCTTGTGCGGGAATTATCCAGTAAGGGATGTTCCGACCTTGTGTTGCAGGGGACTTAGGGTGGGTCCTCGGTACGATGATCTAGGCCATGTACTGTGACGGGCGGTACCCCGGTAGCCCTGCCGTTGTATGGAATCCAATCTCCAATAAGTGCCCTCGGATTTGATTGTATTACCCACTTGTTGGCTAGTATGCTGGAATTTAATCATGTAACAATTTCAGCTATTTCTTATTTACTTGAAAACCCTAGACCTATTATAATATCATGGAATTTCCTATCAAATGTTTGGTTAGCGTAAGGTAAAATTTTTTCCATGTTTATACGTGGGAAGTCTTACGTGATACCTTTTGTTTTCAAAGGTTTTTCAAAGTTAAACAACTTTAACCTGTTACTCATACCAGACCCATGTCTGACCCGAAGTTTATTTCTGTTTTTCTTAAACTCTCGGGTACTCAAATTTTTATGAGTAGCCAAGGGATTCAGGTTAGCTTTTGACGAATTGTGGAGGAGCAATGGAGCATGAGGCTTCAGCGTTATAGATATGTATAGTGTTCCGCTGTGTTGGTATCTCTGTGTAGTTTCTCTGTATTGTATCAAGTTGTATTAACTAGACAGGTTTTTATAACTGTCTAGTATGTGATGTATTATCTGTGTAACTCTGATGTATATGATACTATGTATTATCTGATGTGATATATTATATTTTGTTCGTTCCGCTGTTGAGATTATGATGTTGTTTCTTCTTTCTTCTCTATCTTTTCTGTTTTCTATCTCTTTCTTTCTTCATAGTGATACGACTTTATGGAGGTAGAAAGTTGGGTCGCTACAATAAATCTTTCTAAAAATCCTGTCAATCACTCACGAACAAAACATATAGATATTCGTCATCATTTTCTTCGTGATTGTTTGGAAAAAGGATTGATAAATTTAGAGTTTATTAATACTGAAAATCAGAATGCTGACATTTTTACTAAACCATTAAATGAAAATAGTTTTATCAAACTTAGACGAGATTTAGGAATAATGTCTCTAAACGAGTTATAACTAAAAATATGCAAAATGTTTAAAATAAAAAAAAGATTTTCTGACCAAAGTGAGATTTGAACCCATGACCTCTTACTTGCTTGTTAAATGGTGTATTATAGCCACTTGAGCTATAGTTGTTTCTTGTCTCAATCTTCTTTTTAGTTTAAATTGTATTTTCATAAAACTATTTTTACAAATTGTTTTGCTATTAATTACCTGTGATGAGAATTAAATACTAATTCTTAACCACTTGTTTTTAAGTAAACAACTTATATAAACTGTATTCAGTTTTCAAACAAATACTAAGAAAAGTTTATATTCAAAATTATTTGAAAATGTCATCCAACAATGATTCTTACAATTCCGAAAACTCTCGTTTATCGTATACATCTCCGGACGATGATTCCGATCGTATTCCTGAAAACGGACCCTATCCTATTTTTCCCTTACCTAATCGTGTCCTTAACTTCTCTCCTTCCCCGGATAAAGACCCCCGACATGGCTGGAAACCAAGGAGAACACTCATACCGGTTATACACCGGAAAAGAAGAAAGGCAAGAATGCTATGGTCATATCTCCTTCAACTAAACAGAAAATAGATGAGATACACCACTATCAACAGCAACAAATGGATCTACAAAAGGAGTTATACTATGAACAAAAAGTTACGGCAAGACGTTTGAGCTTTCTAGAACGGATGGCCATAAAAATTTATTCGTCGAAAAAGGAAGACATTGTTCAACCCACATCTAGACCCTCAACCTCCTCAAATCCTGCTCAATCTCCAGTAGCTCCTAGGTGGTCACCTATAGAGAATGTTCCATCTCCAAATTCTTGGGAACGTTGATATTAACAACCAATGGCTAAGCATTTTTTTTAATATATATATAAATGTTGCTGATTTTCTATAAGTTGTATTAATATCATGCAAAAATAATAAAATTTCTCTTTATACAATTTTTTTAAAAAAGAAACAGCAAAACTGGGTAAAACAACAGGGTCGGTCGACCGAAATCCTGAGTCGGTCAACTGAATCCTTCCCGAAAGTTTTCTATGTTCAGTTAACAGAGTCGGTCGGCCGACTAGACATATCGGTCGACCGAACGACATAAAACTGGTGTTATCTCTTTAAATTTTTAACCCACCTATTCACTTTTTCACCTACCTCTTCATTTTCACTTTCCTAATTTCAGATTTTTACCTCAAACTCCATTGAAAATTTATCAAATTTACATTTTTTTCCTCAAATTCAATGGCTCCTAAAAAGAAAACTAAAACTACCGGTGCTTCTTCATCAACTCCAGTGGATTCTCAAATAGCCTCATGGCTTGTGAGTGATAAAGCACTCGAAAGATGGATAAAACTTCAAGATGCCAAGATCTTCGAGGAATCCTTCGTAAGTTACCCCGATTTCTCTTCTTACGGTATTGAAAATGCCACAATTGAAAGTGGGCTTGATACTTTTTTTGACCATAGAAAGAACAATTTGAAAATTAACCACATTATGGTCAAATTATTTCTTGCTAACCTAAACCTTGTTAATCCTCCTAGAAACATTGAAAATTGTGTTTGGACGTCGGTATGTGGTACGGCAATTTTCCTTTCACTAGATAGAATAAATCATATTTTGAATGCTCGACCGGGTGGAATATCGTTACATGATGTAGATTGCAATGTAATGAGATGCGACCAAATAAGCCATCTCTTTTTTGAAGATGATGCTATAGATTTCAGACAAACATCATCTCTTCGACCAAAAGCTAGACTTTTTCATCGTTTCATGATGAAATCCATTGTTCCAAGAGGTGGCTCTTATCACTTAGTATATCCTGAAAATTTTAAAGCTTTATATGCTATATGTGGAAATGTTCGAGTCAATTGGGCACAATTACTTATGGATGAGTTTCTCTCATTCAACCAAGGAAAGATGCTTCATATTTATTATGGAGAATATATAATGAGATTAATCAATGACTCAGTCTCACATGCTCCAGAATCCGAAACTACTACAGTTCACCATTTTGATTCAAGGACCATTAAATTAATGAAGTTGCCGGATGCTCCACCAAGATTTATAAAATTTGATCAATGGCGTGCTACTCCTAAAGATCAACTACGCCGTAGTCATTCCACACTACATCCAACCACTCATTCTACGGAACGCTTAACTCGCCAGTCCACAATTCAAAGACCAACACCCATACTTGGTACGGAAGCGGCTATTGATCTTTTGGCTCGAAATCAATTAGCTTTAGATGCCCGTCTACGGAAAATAGATGGACGATTCAAAAAAATCAAAGGCTTCTTTGTTAATCTTTGGGATGCTTTGTCATGCACTTCTGAAGCCGGTGCCTCTCATCTTGCTCCTGGAAAAAAACCAGCACCTAATTTCTCTTGGTCAACTTCGGAGAATACAAGTTCCGAAACATCAGGAACTCATACTTCTCATACTCAACGTCGTGGTAAAGAACAAGCTCCTCCTGATGAAAATATTCGTCCAGAATTTTAGGATACCGACGAGGGTGAGGAGTGATCTTGATGTCTTTTGTTGGATTATTTCTATTCTGTTTTTATTGTGAACAAAATTTCTATTTTATGATGTTTTAAGTAATGTATCATTAACATTTTATTTGTTTTCGGTATGTAAATTTAATTCTATGTTCCTAAATTTGATACATGATTCCGTACCATTTTTTTTACATTTTATGTATCATAAGTATTCATTTTTGTCGATGACGAAGGGGGAGAAATATATGAAAGCTAACAAGTTTTTGCAGAAAAGTCACCATATATTCAAGGGGAGAATTACAATATATATGTATATAAGTATTGTCATCAATCAAAAAGGGGGAGAATGTTGATTCATGGGTTTTGATTCATGACACAAGCTTCAGAGATCATAAAAACGAACTACAAAGAGAATACTATACGAAGGCGACAAAAAGAGAATAAACGAATATTGTGCACTACAAAGGAGACAAGACTACAATCCAGAGATTAGTATGAATATTTTATTATATTGAGTCTTAGAATATTGTTAAAATCATTCCTCAAGTAGTCACATACACATACAAATAGTTGTATATTATTTATACTTAAAAAAATGTGATCTGTGCACATAACATCAGGTCGGTCGACCGACCTGTATACTCGGCTGACCGAACCTATGTTAAGTGCACAGATAGGTTCTGTTTTGTGCATGATTTTAAACTCAGCTGACCGGCCAGAATTTTCAGTCAACCGACTTGGAAATAAGGCTATTTTTCTGAAGAGTTGCGATCGTTCGTGAAGAGGAATCATCTTCAATCCAAGAGATATGGTCACAACCTTTGATTGAAACTCTTCATGAAAGATTGTAACTATTCTACAACTATATAAACATGTTTAATTCACTTCTACAATAACCGATTCTTGTTTATAATTATGAAATCTATTCTCTATTTATTTCTACAAATAAAAGCATTCATTCTCATTCAATATTGCTAGAATCCCTGAATTAATTCATATACTTCGATTCTACGCGATTATCCTCTTTCTAAATCTTCACGCACACTACATATTCTTGAGGATTTGATTATAGGAGAATTGTACTATCAAAAGACAATCCGTGTTATTCAGAACACATTCGTCAATAAGTTATTTGTATTAAGTTGAAGTCCTCTTCGGCTGTTGAGGCGGAAAAATTCCTATTCGGCTGCTCAGGTGTGGTATACTTATTCCTCCGGGTTAAGTGAGGGGTTTAGTCTAAATCCAGAGGGTATTCTGGGAATGGACGTAGAACGGGAAGTTCAAACCAGTATAAAAATTTCTAGTGTGCTTACTTTAATTTTTATTTTACTGCTATTATCAGTTTCCGTATTTATATACCATATTACACGATCCTTAGTACTGCACGTACACTTTCAGGAACAACCATCAATACAGAGTGTACTATCAATAAAGATGATGAAGATTGGATGCTATCAAAGTAGATCCAATATTTGGCGCTGATCGATGGGTTGAAGTTCCTCAAAATGTCTAGTTTAAATATGTTGATTGTATATAAATAATAAACATATTTTGGTTCAAATTCGATTGGTTTGATTTGTATGGATTTGTTTGAATGGCATATGACATTAACTTTGTTAGATTAGATGGGTATCTAGATTGATTATGATTATTCATGGTTATCTAATTTTACATATCACTTATTATTTCTTATATCTATCAATTAATATTTTAGTTAGGGGGAGTTAGAGTTAGAACTAGAGTAAGAGTTAGTGTTAAAATTACATTTTAGTTGATTATTTTTGTAGATGACAAAGTGGAGAAATATATACAATCTAAAATAGATTAAGTAGGAGTTTTGTAGCTAAGTGAGTTATATTATATTTTATATACAGAGTTGTCATCATCAAAAAGGGGAAAATTGTTAGTACCTTAGGTTTTGGTTTTGATGATAACTGTAACGACCCAGAATTTGGTTATTTGAAATTGGAATATTTAATTGATTTTAAATATTTAAAGGTTAATTTTTAATTTAAATTTCAAATATATGGATTTATTGGATAATTTAATAATTGGAATTTGCTTAAATAATTGAATCTTGGATTTTTAAGTGAGATAAAAATAATTTAAAGGTTTGTAAAATTTATATCAATAAGAAGGAAGATAATAGAACTTTTATATTGAATTTAAAAGGGATTTGTTCGATTTTAAAAAAATAACTTGTATAAATCGACGAGTAAAAATAGCCTTCCAAGGCACAGTCTCAGAATTCGACGAAACTAGTTCCATTGGATCCGTAATAGTGTATTATTATTGGATTTCAAATTTCATAGTGTTTGGAGTTATCGTTTGGTCATACGGGATAAAAAGGCGTTAAAATTAATATCGAAAATTCAATATAAAAATTAGGTTCAAAAAGCTATCTTCTCCATACGATCGAATTAGGACTCGATACCTTTTCCATTGCATTCGGAATAGGGGTATAACATTATGAACGCCTAGCGGCATGCCTCGATAGGGGTTCGAAATACTGAGTTACCATAAATCGAGACATTTAGAGAATAAATTAATATATTGTCAAGTCAACTTTTCTTTTTCAGTTGTCTATTCCTTTCATCTCACCCACCCTACACGCAAACATCATGTCCCTCCCTCTTTTAAATGCAACACAACAGTAAACATAAGGAAAAAAATATATGAACATCAAACTTCATAAATTTATTTCTCTAATTCCGCTCATTTAAAAATTCCCAAACCTATTCTAAAAATCATAATTCTCCGCGAGCTTCGATTAGGTATACTTATTGATGGAGGCGACGTCGTTTTTGGTGATCGACTATAGTCGCATGGGTGAGCTTGAACTAGGGTTTGACTTGGAGGTTGGTAGAGGTGATGTTAGTGATCAGCGGTCGTTACAATAGACTCGTGGTGGTGGGGCGCAACATTGGTCAAGGTCTGGTGGCGTGCGGTCCACTTTGGTGGTTCATGATTGTGCAGGGAGGCATGGTTGGATTGTCTGGTCGCATTTCTGCTAGGTGGATCGGAGGGAAAGGTGATGGCGTCGTGGGGTCGAGCTCAAAAATTGGGACTCGTTGGCAATCTCAAGGGTGGCGTTCGTCGAGTGGGTGAGCAAGCGAGGTGCACGGCAGTGCACGGCATGTACAAAAGAGTTGAAAAAAAGAGGGGAAGAAGAAGAGCTGGGTTTCGGTTGTCTTTCTTTTTCAATTTGGGTCGGGCCTCAGAGAACATTAAGGTTAATTAGTTAAGTTTATAATTAAGTTATTAATTAATTTATGTTCACCATTATTCTTAAAAATATTGTATTTCCTTCATACGTTGTCAGAATTAAATGAAACAAATTGCATAACATTCGTATCTATAAGATCTAATGCATGTTTGATTTTAGATGAACTAGAGCAAGAAAGCGTCAGAAAATCAAGGTGAGTAAATCTCACTCATTTGGATTACTGAGTTTAATTTATAATAATTAAAATTAATTATTGGATGCTTGGTTGAATTTATAAATTTTTATTAGTTTGGATGTTATATATATATAGTATATATATTAGTAGTTGGATATATTTCCCCCCATTGGAGCGAATGAGACCCTATACGCCCCTCATAATGGCGGATGAACCTATATTATCGTGACATCTCGCCTCGAAGTGGGATTGGTATTTTTATGTGGTATTAACATCTATGGTTGCAGGGAAACAAGTTGGAGGGATCCAACTGGATTCCTCAAAAATATAGAATTTAATTTCATATATAGTGATATATGATATCTTTGAATAATCTGTGATAGATTATAGTGTGATTGAATTTATTGGATGCTATGGTAGCACTGGCCTAGATTTTGGTATTTTAAAATAATATAAATATATTTTTTGAATTTGAAAAGAAATTAAAAAGGGATTTCGGAAGTAAAATATTTATATAGAGTTTTTGGATTAGTTAAAAGAAATTGATTGGATAAAATAAATAGTGACTTTGTAGTTGATTATTCCATGATATTTTAAATAGATATTTTGGAAATAATGTATATAAAGGATTTTAAATAATAATTCTTAAGTGATACTTGTTTAAATACAAAAGGTTTTTAAAATCAAGATTTTTAATACATTGAGAGAATAGAAGGGAATTTGGAAATAAATATAAAATTGGTTATATTGGATCTTAAATAAGATTTCTAAATTACGAAATGGAAGTAGAATAGAGATTTGATTGGTTTTGGAATATAGTTTGGGTTATTTAAGAAATTGATTTATAAATGGAATTTAAGTTAGAAATCGATTTATAATGGATTTAAGTGATGTGAAACCATTGTAAACTGGAAATGAGACTATGGGATTTATAAACAATGTTTACAAATAAAGTGAAATGATTATCAGTTGATAAATTGATGATATAAATTCATGGTAAGAATTTATAATGAGATAGATAAATCGGTTTAAAAATAAATGATAGATTTTACTTTGGAAGTGTGAACAAGGGATTTATGAAATTGGGGACGTAAATCGATTGGTGATAAATCGAGAAAGATTTATGAATATTAGATTGGTTATATTGGAATTGAAAAATATATTTTTATCGAGAAGTTGAGTTTGTTTTAAAAAGAGAATTTTTAATTTTTAAACCAGGTAATTTATAAATGTTTTAGCATAAAAATATTTTAGAAAGTTAGTTATTTAAATATTTTTAAATTGTCAAAATGAATTATAAGTTTATAAACAAGTCTTGTAAATTGGTTAGAATTTTATTAATAAATCAAAATTAATTATTGTTCAAAGTTATGTAATTATTTTAATTATTTAAAGTATATTTAATTATTAATTAAAATTACTTTATAATGATTTGTTTTAAAGTTAATTATTAATTAATCAGTATTATTATTTTAAAAGATAAATTATTCAATATTAATATTGTTTTATATAATAACTTTTATTAAAGAGTGTTTGCCTAAATTAAACTTGAGAAAATTTATATAGAAACATATAAAGCATTATTTTGAGTAATTATTAATTAAAGTTTTTTTTCGGAATGTAGTGGTATACCTTCATAGCGGAAATCGGGAGGCAGAGATTGCCTGTAGTTAAGTTTGGATTTCTCTTGGATAGAACGTAATCATTGAGCTGCGAATTCATGGTTGATACTGCATGGTGCTTTCCATATTTATTTTAGAAAAAAAGTTTTCATATATTTTTGAAGGGAATGGTTTGTGAATATACTTATTCCGGTGAGATAAGAATATACCTTTTGATAAAGAGATTTAACTTATTGAAATTTAAATTAAATAAGGCTTAGTGATTTCGGTGGGAAATGAAATCTTTGGTTAAATGATTGTTTATTTGATAGTTAAATAACCGACTATCAAATTGGACTAAAAACATAGCTTTGGAAATATCTAGGAGAAACACAGGAATTATATGGTACAGTTACCGTCGAAGGTGCTATATTGTACGTATAAACTCGTTTCGTTCTTCTAGGACGATGATAAGGAAATCCGTCCACTAACGGTTAGGAGATGATCTCTGTAACAACCCGCATATTTATCGATTTTATATTTAAATATTTCATCGTTCGTCGGATTTTAGTTCGAAAAGTTACTTTTTGCAAACAGTCGAATTGGGACTCGGGACCCCTTCCATTGAGTTCAAAATGTCGTTTGCGACCTTTTTGAGTATAAACTTCGATATGTTTGGAGCTGAGTGGAATTTTGACATTTTTCACTTAGGGCTTTGGGTTTGGGTTTGGGTTCAGCCCACTTGCCCAAATCTGGTTATATCATTACTCCACCCCCTCTCCTCTTCATTACTTCATAATTTCCTAATACATTCAAGCTTCATCAACAATGGTGGGAGAGATTGGAAATTAGAAACTCCAAGCCCTAGTTCATTTGCAAATCCTTCTTCTAGCTCCAAATTCAAAGAGAAACTATTGGTAAGCATCCTCTTCATCTTCTCCAATCCATTCTCCTTTCAATTTCAGAAATTTCCTAAACCTAACTTAGGAAATGTTACTCTTTTAAGCTTAGATTCAAGATTGTTGAGTTGGAATTGGAGAGTGATTGTCCTTGCCAATGCTCTATAGCTTCTACTTCATTTGTTTTGGGTTTAAAGGTGAGATTTTTATCTCACATCTATGTTTATAATTATCTTTGGTTGTTAGGTATGAATTCCTAACACTTCTTCATGTGCATTTGCTCTTGATTTGGATTGGTTTTGTGAATATTCCAATTTTTTGTTTTTGAAGTCAAATTTGTGTGAAAATCCTTTTATGGATGTTTGATCATGTTTTTGGTGATGCATCAAAGAGCTTATAGGGCTGGGTCGTCTATTGGCATAAACCCTTAGCGCCCATTGCTCGTCCGGTTGCATTTGCAAAGAGATTGCATCTTCATTTTTAGGCTAAAAATAATGGAAATCCCAGTTCAGTCGATTGACTCAGAGCGTTCAGTCGACTGAGCTGAAGCCAGGAAATTTCCTGGGCCAGTATCAGTCGACTGAAATCTTTGTTCAGTCAACTGAACCTGGAACATGAAAGTTCCCAGGCATGATTCAGTCGACTGAAATCTTTGAGTCAGTCGACTGAACCTGGAAACAGAAAGTTTCCAAGACCTGAGTCAGTCGACTGAAATCTCTGAGTCAGTCGACTGAATTTGTTGTTTCTGCCCACTTTGCCTTTTGGGATTGAATTTCCAATTTGAATCGATTCGTAATGATACTATTTGTTGTTATCATTTATTATGACTTTGATGACTCCTTTTTCGGGATTTTTGAATATCCATTTCGATGGATTCTTTATCGGTTTAATTGGATTTGATTCACGTCTTCGAATGTGAATTTTAATGATTGATTGTTTCTACAATCATTTCTATGACTTGTCACTTTAAAAATACAAAGGTTTCTATACTAGTAGTAAATACTCAAACTCTTTCATCAAAACGATTTCAACACTACTTTTAAATACAAAGCTTGTTTATAAAACCATTTTCTAATCTATTAGTATATACAAACCTTTACCTCATTCGTATGAGAAAATCTAATTAAACGGCTTAGCAAAACAAGTGGTATGAAACACTGGCGTTTACTTCGCCGGTTAATTCTTTGACTTGTTCGATTAAAACTCTTGTGACAATTTTCGAGTGGAAATCTACAATTTGTTCGTAAATATTTAAGTTAAGCTAGTGGTTATGGGACATGAAGCTAAACTCATATATTTACTAGCTTATTGTAATTGACACTTCTTGATGATCGATGATGATCATTTTATGGTTTAGACTAGCAATGTGCGATGTCTCTTTGTCCACATGGAGGACTGTACTTCGTTTTATTGAGCTTCGTCTCATTTTTATTGTGGGCTAGTGACCCATGTTCTTTTATGGTGTTCGGTTCATCGGATGTACCGTCATTGTACTACATCGATGCTTCGGCTTTCAAGTTCATCGGTCGTACCGTTATTGCACGACGTCGTTGTTCCGAATTATTTGAGTTTCAGGTTCATCGGGCGTACCGTTATTGCACTACGTCATTGATCTGAATTATTTGAGATTTGAGTTCATCGGGCGTACCGTTATTGCACTACGTCGTTGTTCCAAAATATTTGAGTTTCAGATTCCTTGGGCGTACCGTTATTGTACTACGCCGTTGCACCGGTTTGATGGTTAGCGACCATGGAATAGCGTTCCGTTTATGTTACACGTGTTTGGGAGTTTTCATGCCCCCGTTTTTGATAGGCCTCCCCCTTTATGTGATTTTTGGATTTCTAATTATTGATTTCTGGAATTTATGTTTCACCACCTTTTTCAGTTGGCATTGATATGTATGTCATTTACTATGGCTTGGTGAATTAAATAAAGAATATGACATTCTTTTTATGCTATGAGATTCGTGAGATATTTGTATGATTTTCCTTTGTTGGCTTTCTAATGTATACTTGTTGAGGTATGACATTTTTGGTAATCATACGTTTTTAGTATATCTCTTCTTATATCTCATTTTATCTGATAATTATAGCTAGATTGATCCGTTTATTATTTTCTTATTAAATAATACTCGGGTCAGACTGAGATATTACAGGTGCTTCCTCTTGTCTTCCTATCTGGAACCATCATCTGACTTTTGGTTAACTACTTAGCTTGTAGTTTTTGTTGTATACATTTGAGATTTAGACTCCTTGATGTATACATATTCTTTTGTCTAGCACTTGTATCTATTCTTTTGTGATATTGTGGATCTTGTTAGACCACTACTCTGATGTACACTTTTATGTGTTATATTCATATATGTTTCCGCCTTTGAGATATGAACATCTGTGACTGATTTGTGTTATGTTTATTTCTACGTTTGTTTCCGAGGCCTACTTAGCCACTTTGTGGTAGCTTTGTGTTTGTATTAGATATGTCGGATTTTATCCAGAGATGAAATGTAAGTTATATTTTCTGACATATCGGTGCTCGCACAAAGCAATTACACAGATGGTCGCTCCTCAACAGCCTTATTCTCCGTGCTAGTCGACGTCATTACCACGTAGTGTCCTTGGCTAGCGTGGGTATAGAGGTGGGGCGTCATAGCATGGTATCAGAGCCAAACTTCGGAACAATGTAGAATAATTTAGCAAGGATCATGTCCGAAGTCTTTCTTAGGAGTCATGCTTTAGGAATTTATTCGAGTCAATTGGACCCGTTCTATCCTATTTTCTTTTATGATTCCTTGTTTTATCAATCATGATTGTTTGATATTCATTCTAAGAATAACCTTTTCTTCTTCTTTTCTTTCTTTCTTAAAGAAAAGAAATGGTTGGTTTTGGCAGTCCTAGCGCTGGTCAATCTAGTAGTCCTTCTCTGGATGGCGTATTCATGTCGGCCCAACAACTTTTGGATCTTGTAAAGAATCAAAGGTTTATCTGTGCTTTGGGTGAGAACCCCAAAAAAATTTTACCTTTGAAACATGAAGTTCCTTTCAATCAGCTTGTGGATATCACTCTTCGACATGAAGAGGTTGGTAAAGGAAGTGTTTGTGATATTGGGACTTCCAAGAAGAGGCATATTAAGTTCAAGAGCCTTAATCCCAATAAGAGAGTGAAGCAAACTACTTTTGTAGCAAAGACTCCAATCCCTAATCATGGAGGATGCTACAATTGTAATTCTAAGGAACACTATGCGAATATGTGTCCGAAACCCCATTCTTGTCGCTATTGCAAAAAACCGGGTCATCTTTTATCTGCATGTCCCAAACTTTTGAACAAGGACATGAGAAAGCTAAATATTGTGCAAGCCCCTAGCAACTCTTCTCTTAGTCAAGGTATCCATTCTATCCTTGATGACATTTATTTTGTGATTATCTTATTCGAGTTCTTTTTGATATGGGTTTCATCTCAATATTTTTATATCAAAAGAACTTTTGATTCTTTTTCTTTAAACATTTCTAGGCTTGATGACTTCTTTGAGGATTGCGAATCCGGATTGGTGGATCCGCAACACTCAATTTGCTTTTTATTGATGTCGAAATTATTTTATGTGATTTTTCTTTCCGAGCCGATTTTTACTTATGCTTCGGAATTGACTTTTGTAAGGATTGGCTTAATTATTATGAAGCCATATCCTTTGTCCCATGTGGACTATTCATCTTCGACATTTTCAATATGTTAAGCAGATTTCTGTTTTTCCTTTGTGATTTTGATTCCAATTTGATGGCATCATTTTATTCTTTAAGCTCACATGATGAGGAAAGTGTTATTTCTCTCATTCATGTAGTTTGTGAATTTTCCGGTAATTTTGAGTTTGTCTTAGGATTATCACCTAAGCAATCTTTTGAGGGGTGTTAAGGTCTTTTTAGCTCGACCTTGACACCGATTTTCATTTGCTACGAGTTGCGGGAGTTAGCATTCCATTTACCGCATTCCGCACTCGTTATGAAACTTATGAATGACTTATTATGTCATTCAGTTTGTCCAACTTATTTCATCCATTTTATGAATCGAGTATTCAACGATCTCGATGACTCCATTCTTGTATATACTGATTTTGGATGAAAACAGCAATTTAAAATTTTGCAAATCTTTTTCATAAGATTTATTTATAAGTACAATTTGATTTTATTCTTAAACGAGCAAAGAATATTCTTCAAGGTTTTTAAGAAACATGTTTATCATATAGAAGATGATTTTGTGATTGTATTACCCACTGAGTGCTTTAAGAATTCTGGTCGATGCGCTTGATCATCATTATCGATAGGAATCTCCTAAACGCTATGATGAGACAATCAAACACAGTAAATTCTTGTAAAAAGTTAATTTGTCTAAAATGATGAATATATATAAAGTTAATTATGATGTTGGAAAATCTTAGCTTTTCGGAAAAGGGAATCGATTAAAGGAACTCTTTTTCGATGCTTTTATTCTTGCGGTTCCCGAAGGAAACCAAGACTTTATTGTTTGTACCGATACTAGTCGTATTAGTTTTGGTGTCATTCTCTTGCAAAGGGAATGTGTTATCGCATTTGCTTCTTGACAATTAAAGCTTGTCGAGACTAGATATGCCACTCATGATCTAGTGCTCGCGACTATTGATTTCACTTTTAGAGTTTGGCATCATTGTGTTTGGCGGAGAAATTTGTTCTCCACCTCGATCATAAATCTTTGGAATATTTATTTCTTATAAGGAACTTAATTTGCGTCAACCACGTTGGCTCGAGTTCCTTACATCTTATGATCTTGATATTCTTTATACTCCCGAAAGGGGAAATCGTGTTGCCAATACCCTTAGTTGCAAGCAACAAGTAGTTGTTTCTTTGATGATATCTGAATGGGATGATCTCGAGACTTTATCCACTTGTGAGATTCGAGATCGTGAATCTAATTTATGTTCATCTCTTGTTTTGTGTAGCCTGGAGGCTCATCCTTCTTTTGGACCGTACCTCTTTTGGCTATACTCTATGTCATACTAAAATTGCATGGATTTCCTACTTCTATGGTTAGCAATCGTGATCCATTATTTTATTAGTGGATTTTGGTTAGGTCTTCAAAATATTTGGAAACAAAGCTTAAATTTTTGCACCGCTTATCATCCTTATTCTGATGGACAAACCGAGCATGTCAATCAACTCTTGAAGATCTCTTTCGTTCATGTGTTCTCGATTTTTGTGGAAGTTGGGAAGATCATATTTCTCTTGTTGAGTTTTCTTCCTATAATAGCTTCCAATCTTGTATTGGTATGGTACCTTTCGAGCCACTCTACGGAAGGCCATGCGGATTCTCTTTGTGTTGGCTTGAAGCCGGTGAGAAGCTGGTTTCAGGTCCAGATCTTATTGGTGTTCATTCATGTTTCACCTATGATGGGTGTTGTGCGTTTCTATTGAACGGAAAAGTTATCACCTCGATATGTTGGTCCATTTCCCATCACCGAACGTATTTGTTCCATGGCTTATCGCCTTTTTATTACCGGCTCAATCTTTTGCTATTTATGACGTTTTCCACGTCTCTCTACTACGGAAATACCTTAGGGATTCCGATTTTTACTTTTGAGCCCAGTGTTATTGAGAAAATTGAAGTTTCACCAGATTTGACTTATGAGCAACATCCTATTCGCATCATTGCTTCGAAGGTTGAGCACCTTCGAAATAAAGATGTTTTTCTTGTGAAAGTTCAATGGTTCTCAAATCCTAAGGATTGCTCTTGGGAATCCAGAGGATTCATCGAGCGAACACGTTCGAACTTACTCTTTCGTGCTCTTTATGGTGAACTTCTCATTCTAAATTTTCTTTTGTGTTGATATGCCTTTATGGTTGTTACTCTTTATTTTTTTCTTAAGATTGCGAGGACGCAATTTCTTTAAGGAGGGGAGTCTGTAACAACCCGCATATTTATCGATTTTATATTTAAATATTTTACTTAAATATTTCATCGTTCGTCGGATTTTAGTCTGAAAAGTTACTTTTTGCAAACAGTCGAATTGGGACTCGGGACCCCTTACATTGAGTTCAAAATGCCGTTTGCGACCTTTTTGAGTATAAACTTCGATATGTTTGGAGTTGAGTGGAATTTTGACATTTTTCACTTAGGGCTTTGGGTTTGGGTTTGGGTTCAGCCCACTTGCCCAAATCTGGTTATATCATTACTCCACCCCTTCTCCTCTTCATTACTTCATAATTTCCTAATACATTCAAGCTTCATCAACAGTGGTGGAAGAGATTGGAAATTAGAAACTCTAAGCCCTAGTTCATTTGCAAATCCTTCTTCTAGCTCCAAATTCAAAGAGAAACTATTGGTAAGCATCCTCTTCATCTTCTCCAACTCATTCTCCTTTCAATTTCAGAAATTTCCTAAACCTAACTTAGGAAATGTTACTCTTTTAAGCTTAGATTCAAGCTTGTTGAGTTGGAATTGGAGAGTGATTGTCCTTGCCATTGCTCTATAGCTTCTTCTTCATTTGTTTTGGGTTTAAAGGTGAGATTTTTATCTCACATCTATGTTTATAATTATCTTTGGTTGTTAGGTATGAATTCCTAACACTTCTTCATGTGCATTTGCTCTTGATTTGGATTGGTTTTGTGAATATTCCAATTTTTTGTTTTTGAAGTGAAATTTGTGTGAAAATCCTTTTATGGATGTTTGATCATGTTTTTGGTGATGCATCAAAGAGCTTATAGGGCCGGGTCGTCTATTAGCATAAACCCTTAGCGTCCATTGCTCGTCCGGTTGCATTTGCAAAGAGATTGCATCTTCATTTTTAGGCTGAAAATACTGGAAATCCCAGTTTAGTCGACTGACTCAGAGCATTCAATCGACTGAGCTGAAGCCAGGAAATTTCCTGGGCCAGTATCAGTCGATTAAAATCTTTGTTCAGTCGACTGAACCTGGAACCCGAAAGTTCCCAGGCATGATTCAGTCGACTGAAATCTCTGAGTCAGTCGACTGAACCGGGAAATAGAAAGTTTCCAAGACCTGAGTCAGTCGACTGAAATCTCTGAGTCAGTTGACTGAATTTGTTGTTTCTGCCCACTTTGCCTTTTGGGATTGAATTTCCAATTTGAATCGATTCGTGATGATACTATTTGTTGTTATCATTTATTATGACTTTGATGACTCCTTTTTCGGGATTTTTGAATATCCATTTCGATGGATTCTTTATCGGTTTAATTGGATTTGATTCACGTCTTCGAATGTGAATTTTAATGAATTATTGTTTCTACAATCATTTCTATGACTTGTCACTTTAAAAATACAAAGGTTTCTATACTAGTAGTAAATACTCAAACTCTTTCATCAAAACGATTTCAACACTACTTTTAAATACAAAGCTTGTTTATAAAACTGTTTTTCTAATCTATTAGTATATACAAACCTTCACCTCATTCGTATGAGAAAATCTAATTAAACGGCTTAGGAAAACAAGTGGTATGAAACGCTTGCGTTTACTTCGCCGGTTAATTCTTTGACTTGTTCGATTGAAACTCTTGTGACAATTTTCGAGTGGAAATCTACAATTTGTTCGTAAATATTAAAGTTAAGCTAGTGGTTATGGGACATGAAGCTAAACTCATATATTTACTAGCTTATTATAATTGACACTTCTTGATGATCGATGATGATCATTTTATGGTTTAGACTAGCAATGTGCGATGTCTCTTTGTCCACATGAAGGACTGTACTTCGTTTTATTGAGCTTCGTCTCATTTTTATTGTGGGCTAGCGACCCATGTTCTTTTGTGGTGTTTGGTTCATCGGATGTACCGTCATTGTACTACATCGATGCTTCGGCTTTCGAGTTCATCGGGCGTACCGTTATTGCACTACGTCATTGTTCCAAATTATTTGAGTTTCAGGTTCATCGGGCGTACCGTTATTGCACTACGTCGTTGATCCGAATTATTTGAGTTTTGAGTTCATCGGGCATACCGTTATTGCACTGCGTCGTTGTTCCAAAATATTTGAGTTTCAGGTTGCTTGGGCGTACCGTTATTGTACTACGCCGTTGCACCGACTCGATGGTTAGCGACCATGGAATAGCATTCCGTTTATGTTACACGTGTTTGGGAGTTTTCATGCCCCCGTTTTTGATAGGCCTCCCCCTTTATGTGATTTCTGGATTTCTAATTATTGATTTCTGGAATTTATGTTTCACCACCTTTTTCAGTTGGCATTGATATGTATGTCATTTATTGTGGCTTGGTGAATGAAATAAAGAATATGACATTCTTTTTATGCTATGAGATTCATGAGATATTTGTATGATTTTCCTTTGTTGATTTTCTAATGTATACTTGTTGAGGTATGACATTTTTGGTTATCATACGTTTTTATTATATCTCTTCTTATATCTCATTTTATTTGATAATTATAGCTAGACTGATCCGTTTATTATTTTCTTATTAAATAATACTCGGGTCAGACTGAGATATTACAGGTGCTTCCTCTTGTCTTCCTATCTGGAACCATCATCTGACTTTTGGTTAACTACTTAGCTTGTAGTTTTTGTTGTATACATTTGAGATTTAGACTCCTTGATGTATACATATTCTTTTGTCTAGCACTTGTATCTATTCTTTTGTGATATTGTGGATCTTGTTAGACCACTACTCTGATGTACACTTTTATGTGTTATATTCATATATGTTTCCGCCTTTGAGATATGAACATCTGTGACTGATTTGTGTTATGTTTATTTCTACGTTTGTTTCCGAGGCCTACTTAGCCACTGTGTGGTAGCTTTGTGTTTGTATTAGATATGTCGGATTTCCTCCAGAGTTGAAATGTAAGTTATATTTTCTGACATATCGGTGTTCGCACAAAGCAATTACACAGATGGTCGCTCCTCAACAGCCTTATTCTCCACGCTAGTCGACGTCATTACCACGTAGTGTCCTTGGCTCGCGTGGGTATAGAGGTGGGGCGTCACAATCTCCGATCTTATATTTTGTCTGTTTATTTCCTAAAGAACCGGGGTTGAGTTTACCGAAAATATCGAACGTTGTTTTGAAGAGACTGGGATCAGATAAGTTATCCGAAAACCACTTTGATCCAACGAATACGTTTTCGAAGTGAAGACAAGAGCATGTAATCGAAGATGGAGCGTTGAAGTGCAAGGGCAAATCGCTACTAATCCTGAGGATGATTCCAAATGGATGTAGTAGGAGTGGTGGCTTCCGTTTCGTTCAGACCCAGAACGGACTTGTATGGATGAATGCTTTCAGTACATTGTCATTAGAGGACAATGAGCATTCCAAGTATAAATTCCTTAAAATGGTAATCGTAGCCTCAAGCCCCATCAACCGGAATGACTGAAAATTAGGGGAGATGCAGCAAGGCTAAGTAGGTCGCATCCAATTAGGGTATGTTTATCACCTTTCTAGATACCATCGGATATTATAAATACGGTGCATGGGAAGATCTCGATAAAGGTAGGAACACCCGTGGTGATAGCATATTCGGTACTATCCAGGTTAGGGGTAGGCCGATCTTGTGTTGTAGGGGATCCAGACGAGGTCCTCGGTACATTTTTCTAAACGTGTACTGTGATAGGTGGTGCCCCAGTGCCTAGTCATTGTATGGAATCCATTCTCCATTACGTGCCCTTTACGGTTTTGGTTGTAGAGCCTAGTATGCTGGAATTTAATTAATGTAACAATTTTGGGTATTTGAATAAGTATTTGTACTTAGACACTATTATAATATCAGATGATTTTGATATAAAATGTTTTGGTTATCGTAAGGTAAAATCCCATTGTGTTTATGTGTGACACGGTCTTACGAGATACCTTTGTTTTTCAAAGGATTTCGGTAACTTTAACAATTCAAATTGACTATGTTTTCTTACGCTAATTTTCGAGACTGACTCGAGTATTATTTTATTATAATTCCCGGGTCAGACCGAGTATTATAGATTCAGGTTAGGATGCTATGGAGCTTAGAAGACGAGCTGGATGACAGTGACATATTCCACATATTATATTCCGTTGTGTGTGTTAGGCTGTATAGTCAGCACTGGTGAGGGCAATTCATTATAACTGACCGGTATTCATTTATTGATTTGTTGTACTCTGATGATGTTATGTATAAATAACAATTATAGTTCTTTTTGTATAAAGACATGTTATTATCTATTATATATTGTTCCGCTGTGTTTGTGAGATTCCGTGTTGTTGTTCTATTTTCTTCTACCTCTTCGTTTTCTTTTCCCCTAACTATCAGGTTTTCCGACATTTGATTGCTCGGCATGTAATACAGTGGACGTATTAGTGTTGATTTTCGAGGGTTGAAAAACCCAGCCATTACAATAACAACTATAGGACATTAAATACAGTATAGATACTAATGTTTTATCAAGATATATATAATATATAGTGTAGGATATTAGATAGGTGTTGATTAAGAAGACTGTTCAGTATCAAGAGTATATTCAAGACGCTACTTGAAGACTTAGGAGTATTGAAGAGTTCAAGATTTCAAGATATTCCAGATAAGTTATAGAGTCGTAGAAATTATGTTAAAACCTGTAACGAACCCAGAATTTATATAAATTTAAATTGATAATTAATTTAGTTTTTGAATAAAAACTGTGAAATTAATCGATAAATTGATGCGAGTTTCCCCGAGTTCAAAAAAATTCTATGTTAAATCATTTAAAATTTAAATATTGTATATATATGTATATATGTGAATATATATGTATACGGGCATATATGAGTAAATTTGAATATATATGTATATATTTGATTTGAATTTAAATCGTAAATAAATGGTTTAAAAATAAATATAAAAGTATAGACATTTGACACAAATATAAAAGTAAATAATTTTAAATTTTAAATTTATGGGTTATGTTAGGAATAGAAATAGATAAATAAATATATATATATATAAGATAAACTATAAAATCTAAAGTAAACATTTGATAAAATCTAACAACATATTAAAAATAGAAATTATTTGTATTATAAAATAATAAGGCTATAGAAGATAAAATACACTCAAATATGAAACAAGTAATATACATACAAATAAAAATAAATATATATATATATATAGACATACAAGCAAATGAAGATAAGTATGTAAACAAATCAATTGGATGAGATAAGAATGATATTATGAAACAAGTAAACATATATATATGAAAGTATTGCAAAAGAAGGTACTAGTGTAAATATCTATGTGTAAAAAATCAAATAAGGATAAGTATTTGTACATGGAAATTTAATGTTAGCCTCCTTAGTACACAAGAGATATATATCAGCCACCATTTGAAAAATATCCCTAACCTATTGTACATACAAATTTTATCACACTGCAAAAATCTTGTACCAGCAAACAAATACAACACCTTGTACTCATTTCATATATATCAATTCCTCACTTCAGTTCGTCCATTACAAGCCAAGTAAAACTGAAGAAAATATCATCCTAAAACTTAAACAAAATTCAAATTAAAACAACAAATACAATCAATATTAACTAGAGATCAGAGAAGAAAGACTTCAACTTGCAAATTTTAAAAGCCTGGTTCAAAAAGAATGCTCTGTTCTTCTTCTGGAAAACAAAGTGAGTAAACTATCTTTCAAATGCTTAAATCTGTTTATACATCCTAATATTTGTGATTGATACGTGAAGTTTGTTGAAATTTTTTTTTTGTATAGATGCTAAAAATGCCTGCATGTCTTATAGAAATGTGTATGTGCCTGTGCATGCCTATGAAATATGAAATATATCTTCCTCTGTTAAATAACAGGCTCAAGAACAACCTTCAAAAATTCATATCTTCCCAAAGAATAAATGTTAGACTATGATCATAAAAAAGAAGATGATTATAACAGTGCAAATTCATTTTTAAAAATAGTTTAAAGTGGAATTATATGGTTAATATTTTGAAAATAAGATTTTACAGTAAAATCTTTTTAAATCTGAAAAACCAAAGTTCATAATTTCTTGACTTAATTATATAATCTAATTCGAAAATACAAATGATGATTTTAGATGAAGGTTTCACTATTTTTAAGTAAGTAAATGATGTGGTATCTCGAGTTGAACGGAAATGGAAGATTGCTCGAATTCCGGTGATCTCGTGGGTCCGGGGGATCGGTATTGTGGCCAGAGGAACGTTGTGGACCGTAGATCATCAGAAAAATAGCTGGAGTAATTATAAGTGACTGTGGCGGTGGCATGGCATCGAAGTAGGGTTTAACAACTTATTTTGGTCGATAATAAAATCGAGATGAATTCGTTGCCGATGGTGCACTGGAGGCAATCGGACCTAGGGGAACCGAAGCAGGGGACTACGGCGGAGGTTCGGGCGAAGTTGCGAGGTTTCTGGCGTCGTGACGTGGTGGCACGAGGCATTTTGGTCGATCGAAGTTGTGTTCCAGGGAAGTCGTATAGCTCGATTGCAAATTTGTCAACGTTTTGGGTATCTGGGTGTTCGTGGGCTCATGGAGATCATCGGGGATGTGTGGATGACCACGGCGATGGCCGGCGATCGCTCAGGATAGCATTTGAAGAAAAGTTTTGGGTAATAAGTTGTGACTTAACTGAAATCCCAATATCCATTTGTTTTAAAATATTATGCTCACTATTCGGTTTAGCCGGGAGAGGACTTTGTGTCATATAACCCACTCCGAATATGTGATACGTCGTATATGGATAGCATTTGAAGACCGATGGTGAAGACCGGGTATTTGTGAAAATGAAAGGATAACCCGTCGATTGTCTTTGCACTGAGTCGCGCCGGTATAGATATTTCCTAAGTGATGGGAAATCCGATCGGGATTGTGAATACCGGATTGCAAGGGCTTCTTTGGAAGTGCCTTCGGTTCTGTTCGAACCTGGAACAGACTTGTATGGTTGTTTGTCTGACATTACACTTTGAGATATAAAGCTGATTTCTTTCAAATACATTTCTGTTTGGTGGCGGAGAATTTATTCTCTTAGCTTAACACCCTTCTCTGAGACGTACGAGCTCAGAGGTTATGTAGTTGAAGGTTATCAGTGATATACTCCCAATTTGGTAGTGTGGCACGCTGAGTGTTGCTGTGTGTTGATGGTCATTTGTTGATAAAAGCATGGCTTTTGTGAAAAGCGTAGTTTTGTGGACGAGACCTCATCCAACCTCACAAACCGGAAATGGTCGAAACAGGAAAGATGCGGCAAGGTTATGAGGGTCGCTCCCTTTAGGGTATGTCATTTCCTTCTAGAAAAGGTGATATTATGGTATGGAGCCCAGATATTTACCTGTGTGGTTGCTCCAATCTCATTTACTGTGTGATTGTTGCTATGTGATCGAGACCTCGGATAAAGGTCCCAAAGGACCGGGGGTGGCATATTCGTGTAGTAGTTACCTAGTGACAGAGGTAACCCGACCTTGTGTTGGCAGAGAGCTAGCTAGTTCTCGGGACGTCGCTCCAGAGGCGTTTCCATTGACAATAGGAAGTTCCTTAGCCTGACCATTTGTTGGAAAATCCAAAGAAATAATACGAACTTTGTACGGTTTTAGTTGTATAACCTACTATGGAATGTGGCGGTAACCTGCTATTGAACATAGTAGCTATAGTAGGCATATGACGAAATGTGGTATGTTGGCTAAGTTTAATATTATACTTTCGAAATGGTTTTCTACACTATGCACTAAAAATAATAAAAATCCAATGATTTTGCGTAGTAAGCATGTTTGACTATCATAAGAAGAAATCTCCTCCAATTCTGTGTTTGCATTATGTGTGTGGCGGGAGGTCTTATGGTAGTTTCATTTTCCAAAAGCATTGCGGATTTCAATGTTAAAAATTCTTTTGTTGTTGTTTAGAGATAAACTGTTTTTGTTACTCACACCAGTCCCATGACTGACTCGGAGTTTATTGTTCCCTTCCTAAACTCTGGGTGCCCATAATTTTCCACACGGGCAGTCTAGAGTTGGGTTTCTAAGATAGTCAGGTTTAGTAGATTATCTGGAGCTGGTTCAGTTTTGGAGTTCACGCATGACTGACGTTGCTTATCTTAGTGCAACGTGATGGTGGTTCGAGCTGATGTTGGAGTTATTGGTGTCATCCTCTTTTGTAGATCATTTGGAGTGATCTCTTCCATTGTTTTTATTTCCGCTGTAGCATTGTATCATATCTCTGATATTGCTATGTATTATTGATATCATTGTTGTGTATCATTCTGGATATTGTATTCATTGGAGTTGTATATGATATCATCTATTTCTTTATTCCGCTGTGTTGTTATACTTACTGTGTTATATGCTCCGGGGAGCCAGATTCGGCGTTTGAATCTACGGCATTTGAGTACAAGTGAAGTACGGGTGCCAATTTTCGAAGGCCGAGTCCGGGATCTTTACAAAACCTTGATAGCTCTTTCCTCATCTCTCTCCTTCTCTAATTTTGTTTTAAATTATTTTTCAAATATCTTGGTTTTAAAATAATCTTTTCAAAATATTCTCAAAATGATTTTCAATCTCTTGTACTTATAAAGATGTTATTTTCGTGTTTTAAGTTTATATATATATTAATTTTTTTATACTTTAATAAGTTATAATTATTGATTACATATATATTATTTACATTATATTGAATATTGTTGTTCAAACTTTCAAAAATTATTTTATAAAGTTTTGTTAAGTTATATTTTGATTAAAATGTGTATAAACCATAATTAAATGATTCTATAAAGTATCAAATTATTTTACAAAGCAACGGATTTTCAAAATAATATTTTAAAGTCCTTTACAATTTGTGAAGAGTATGTCAACATATTGTACTAATATATGTCGACATAGCGACCATAATTTTCAGAATTAGAATTTAAATGGAAGTGTCTTTTCATCGTATCTCTTCATGAATGGACATTACCGTTGTTTCCTTATATATACCAAACTTCCAAAAATAATTTATAATATACTTTCTTATTCTTCTATCCTCTTTTCACTCTCTTGATTTCTAAATTAATTTCTACCCAAACTCTAATGAAACTCTACCAGAATCAAATTCAACCATCATTAGTTTGATTCTCCTTCATCTACTCTCTGATTACTCTCATCTCTCTCACTCAAGCCAAGATCATGGTGCTATTCAAGAGTTACAAGATCAATTGTAATAAAGATCAAAGATCTGATCTATAATACTCTATCAAATCATATTGTTATACTTGTGCGATTGTAGCCCGTAAAATCAATTGGGTGTGCTTAGTAGCCCATAAATCTAGTAGGTGAGCTTGTATCTCGGAAATCAAGTGACTCTATCTAGAGGTCGCGATTCTGGAGGGTGTGTCTTATAGCCTTGAAATCGTGATTGTATTTGCATTTACTAGTTGAAAAGAAATCTGTATAAGGAATTGTGCAGGAATGGATATATGGTAACTCTGAACCAGTATAAAATCCTGATGTGTTCTTTCCTTTTTACATTTACTGCATTTAATTTTTCCTGCACTTCGATTCTGTGATTGTTTCTATGATTGTTAATTACATCATTCCAAGTAGAATCTTAAATAATTTGAAAAATATTCATACAGTCAATTAAACACTATTCACCCCTCTTCTAGTGTTACTTTAGCCTTAAGATGCCTATTTAGATGACTCACAACTATTAGTGATGATATAATATGTTTGTATGATTTTTTTCTATGGTTGGTCATCATGTTTGGATGAAATAATATTTTTTTTGGTTGTGAAAATAATTCACTTTAAATACACGTCGAATTTACACAAAGGAAATCACTTTCCTATTGGATCATAAAAGTGTTACGGAATGGTTAAACCTCTTTAAAATGATTTAAAATAGTTTATAAATGTTTTATAAATATTAAATTCAATTCGAAGAAGTTTTGACAAGATATGAAATCGGAGTCAAAAGTAGGTGCCTCGCATAACTGCAGTTCGCAGTTTCGCGCCATAAAAGTTAAATCAATATGTAAAGTGGAATATAGCTTAGAATGATTTAAAATAAGAATTTTTTGAACTCTTATTACTATGGTTTTCAAATGAAGAAAAAATCAAGATTTCATTGATTAGAATTTGATTTATGTCCAAATCAAGTTTTTGAAAACATCACGCTTTGGCAGTTCAGAAACAAAAATGGAAAAATCTTTAAATTGGATATTTTTAAACCTTTAAAAATATGAAGTAAATTCCATAAATATATTAAAATGTTTTAATGGAATTTGAGTTATAAAGGTGGACATATGCAGAATGGAGTTAATGTTTGGATCAAAGAAGCTTTTAAAAACACTATCCATAGTATTTTTTGCAGCATTTTTTGGTAACTTTTGAAATTGATATTTAAACTTGGGATTTTCTTTCCAAATCTTTTGCAAATGTTTCTCAGATAATAATAAAGAGTTTAAGTTGATCAAATAAATTGACCGCCTTATGGATGACAAAGAGATGGTCTCTAGACCCAAGCTTGGACAAGTAGTGTCCAAGTTTCGTTCTAGCTATCCGGACTGGCTTGATGGAGGGGATAGTAAATTTGAGTTATCTGGACCACATCTTCCTAAGATAAAAAGAGGTATGGAGATTTCCAAAAGTTAAACAAGATTTTAAATAATAAGATTTAGGTGATATATAAAACATATTGGTGAAACTCTATATTAAATTCCGAGGAGGGAACTCATACTATTGATGTGAATTAAAAAGGTAATGTCATCATTATTCGACGAATAGTATAGGTTGAATATTGAAATTAGTATTGGGTATAATCTGTCTAAAGTTTATGTGTCCCTTTTATTCAATAATAACTGGTTTGTGTTTACAGTAAACAATGTCTTGAAAAACACTGTTTTTGACCCATTAAAGATATGTATTAGAAATGTGAAATCTTCATTTAGATTTGAATTATACTTTTCCTAAGAAATTAAAGATGAATAGTTTTGATATCTCCGAAGTTAAAAGGGGGTTTTAATTAACTAAAGGATTTGATAAAAAAGGTTTAATTAGTCTATATATACTTAAACAAATTATGATTTAAATATGTATATCTCTAAAGAGATATTTTACTTCGATAAAAGATGTTGATTAATCGAATAATAATCACTAATATACTTGACATATTTTATCGATAATTGTTTCGGAGAAACCGGGGTCAGATTTAGGTGATTCCTTGAACCAATATACATTCGAAAGTGAAAACAAGTTGAAAATAATCATTTTGAAGATGGAGATCTTCATAATGTAGGGCTGCATGCCACTAGCCTTGCAATTCCGTATTATATATATATGGTGGCAGTAGTGCTTTGTTCTGAGAATCTTCGATGTAAGGACTGCACGCTACTAATCCTAGGGTTGATTCCCGGTTGGATGAGTAAGAGAGTGCCTTCGGTTTATCCTGTTCCAAGACAACTTTTATGGACGACGGTTTGACATTGCATTTCTAAGACCACGTATATTGATTTTTTCTTAATATTAGCATGCATGGAACTGGATACATAAACTTATTTTTCCATTGAAGCAAGAATATGAAATAAAAATTATTTATTTTATTTTTGGAAATAAAATATATTTATGACATCATTAGGGAAATCATTACTTTTATATATTTTCTGGAATTTTAAATTAAGCTTAAATAATCAAATAATTGTTTTAAAATGGTAATAGTTCATTTCAATTAGATATGTAGTGATAATAAATCGTTTATATTAATTTTATAAAAATATATAATTGATTTTAAGATATAAGAAAATTCATAATGCTTTGTCGATACAATAGCACTTTTTGCAAACGCTTGTTTAATATTGGTTTATATGATTTTATAATTCAAATGTTATCGTTTAATTTATTTAAAACATATGAAATTATTTTTTCAAATTTTGTTTATATTTATATGTAAATTTAATTAAGAAGTAAAAATATGACCAAAAATCAAATTCTGAAATTGTATGGGTTTGACAATAGGAAGTTGTGCAATGTTATATGTGACATGCATATGCATATTTTAACAACCCGCAAATTTCACGATTATATATTTAACTGTTTTATTTAAATATAGCATCGTTAATCGGATTAAAGTCCTAAATGTTACTTTTTGTAAACAGTCGAATTGGGACTCGAGACCACTTCCATTGAGTCCAAAATGGCTTTTATAACTTTTTTGAGTATAAATATCGATATGTTTGGAGTTGAGTAGAATTTTGCTATTTTTCTATTTTGGGCTTTGGGTTTGGGTTTCAGCCCACTAACCGAACTTAATACCCTAACTCCTCTACTCTTCATTCATTCTACTCCTCATTTCCTAACACTCTCAAGCTAAAGTAAAAATAGGGGAAAAGATAGGAAATTAAAATTCCTAAACCCTAGTTTGATTAGGAAATTCAAGTTCTTGCTCTAAAATCAAGGAGAAGCTTAGGTAAGTATCCCCTTCTTCTTCTCCATCTCAATCTCTCTCCAATTTCAGAAATTTCCTATAACCTAACTTAGGAAATATTTTCTTATGATCTTAGATTGGAGCTTCTAGAGTTGAAGTTGAGGTGTGGTTGATCTTTCCTTTGTTTTAAAGCTTCTCACTTGTTGTTTTGGATTTAAAGGTGAGTTTTTGAACTCACATCTACGTCTATAACTTTCATTGTTGTTAGGTATGAATTCCTAACATTTGTTCATGTTCATTTTCTTTTGAATTGAATTGATTTAGTGAATTTTCCAATTTTTGGTTTTTGAAGTCCAATTTTATGAAAAATCCTACTATGGATGTTTGGACATGATATTTGGGGTATCGTAGAGCCTATAAGGCTGGGATGTTGCTTGCATAAATCCCTAGCCTCAGTCGCTCGTCCAAACGCTTCCGAATCGTTTTGGCCATCATGGCCTAGGCAAACTGTTGCCCAGACCAGGTGACCAGACATCTGGTTCGTCAAGACCAGACGTCTGGTTATAGACTTGGAGAAAAGAAAAGTTTACGGCAGAAACTCGGACCAGATGTCTGGTCCAAACCAACCAGACGTCTGGGAAAGTCTACCAGACATCTGGAAGGTTTCTAAAATTACAGAACCTAAATCCAAACGCCTGGATTCTAAACCAGACGTCTAGAACTGTTCATTTTGCCAATTTTGGCTGTTTTTTGAGTGGATTTCCAATTTTAATCGATTTTTATCGATCCGGTTAGTTGTTATCACTTATTATCGACTTTGATGACTTCTTTCTTTGGATTTTGGTAATATCCATTTGATGGATTTGATATCGATTTTTATGGATTTAATTCACATTGTCGTATGTGAATTTTTGGTGATTGATTGTTTTTACAATCATTTTGTGATTTGTCACTTTAAAATACAAAGATTTCGATACTAGTAGTAAATACTAAAACTCTTTCATTAAAACGATTTCGACACTATTTTAAATATAAAGCTCGCTTTTAAAACCGTTTTCCAATCTATTAGTATATACAAACCTTTACCTCATTCGTATGAGAAATCTAATTAAGCCGCTTAGCAAAACAAGTGGTATGAAACGCTTGCGTTTACTTCGTCGGTTAATTCTTGGACTTGTTCGATTGAACTCTCGTGACAATTTTCGAGTGGAAATCTACAATTTGTTCGTAAATATTTAAGTTAAGCTAGTGGTTATGGGACATGAAGCTAAACTCATTAATTTACTAGCTTACTGTAATTTACACTTATCGATCATTGATGATCCTTTGGTGATTTAGACTAGCGATGTGCGATGTCTCTTTGTCCGCGTGGGGGACTGTACCCCATTCTATAGAGCTTCGGGTCACTTTTATGGGCTAGCGACCCATGGTCTTTGGACCGTTCGTGGAGCAATCGGCTCGATAAGTCAGGGCATGGGGCGTATCTTTTTAGGTGCGTTGATATCCGACTAGGCATGGGGCGTATCTTTTTAGGTGGGTCGATGTTCAAATAGACATGGGGCGTATCTTTTTAGGTGCGTCGATGTTCGACTGTGCATGGGGCGTATATTTTTAGGTGCGTCGATGTTCGGTTCATGGGATAGCGACCCATTTGTGATACACGTGTTGGTGAGTTTTCATGCTCCCGTTTGTGATAGGCTTACCCCTTTTTGTGATTTCTGGATTTCTAGTTGATGATTTCTAGAATTTATGTTTCACCGATTTTTGCGACTGGCATTGATATGTTTTGTCAATATTTGTGTTTTGATGAATAATTTAAAGAATATGACATTCTTTTTAGTGTTTGAGAATATTTGAGATATTGTATGATTTTTGTTGTTATCTGATGTATACTTGTCACGGTATAGCATTATTGTTATCATACGTTTTTATGATATCTCTTATCCTATCTCATTTTATATGATATTTATAGCTAAACTGATCCATTTATTATTTTTCTTCTTAAATAATACTCGGGTCAGACCAAGGTATTTCAGGTGCTTCTACTTGACTTCTTATTAGGGACCATCATCTGATTTTTGGCTAACTACCCTAGCTTAGTAGTTTTTATTATTATACATTCGAGATAGAGACTCCTTGATGTATACATATTCTTTTGCTTAGCACTTGTACCTATTCTTTTATGATGTAGTTGATCTTGTATGACCACTACTTTGATGTACACTTTCATGTGTTATATTCATATCTGTTTCCGCCTTAGTGATATGAATATTGGTGACTGGTTTGTGTTATGCTTATTCCTATATTTGTTATCGAAGCCCACATAGCCACTGTGTAGTAGCTTTGAGTTTGTATTTGATATGTCGGATTTCCTCTTGAAATGAAATGCAAGTCATATTATCTGACATATCGGTACTCGCACAAAGCAATTACACAGATGTTCGCTCCTCAACAGCCTTATTCTTCGTGCTAGTCGATGGCATTACCCCATAGTGTCCTTGGCTAGTGTGAGTATAGAGGTGGGGTGTCACAACTTGGTATCAGAGCCAATCTTCGGAACAATGTAGAATAATCTAGCAAGGATCATTGTCCTAACTCTCTCTTAGGAATCATGCCTTAGGATTAATTCGAGTCATAGGACCCGTTCTATCCTATTTTCTGTTATGATGCCTTGCTTTATCAATCAAGTTTGTTTGATATTCATTCTGAGAATAACCTTTTTCCTCTTCTTTCTTTTTCTTTCTTTCTTAAAGAAGAGAAATGGTTAGATCTAGCAGTCCTAGCGCTGGTCAATCCAGTAGTCCTTCTTTGGATGGCGTATTCATGTCTGCCCAACAACTTTTGGATCTTGTGAAGAATCAAAGGTTTATCTGTGCTTTGAGTAAGAACCCCAAAAAGGTTTTACCTCTGAAATTAGAAGTGCCTTTCGACCAGTTTGTAGATATCACTCTTCAACTAGAAGAGGCCGATAAAGAAAGTGATGTTGAAGTTGTGGATGCCAAACAAAACTTCAACATGAACAAGAAGAGGCATATTAAGTTCAAAAGTCCTAATCCCAACAAGAAAGGGAAGCAAGTAACTTTGGTAGCAAGGACTCCAATTCCTAATCGTGGAGAATGCTACAATTGTGGCTCTAAGGACCACTATATAAATAGGTGTTTAAGGCCTATTTCTTGCCGCTATTGCAAA
Organism: Allium fistulosum; assembly: GCA_030737815.1. NCBI lineage: Eukaryota > Viridiplantae > Streptophyta > Magnoliopsida > Asparagales > Amaryllidaceae > Allium > Allium fistulosum. Next base: position 701,671,495 of record CM060904.1, read on the forward strand.
AGTTCGGATCATTATATATCTTCATGTCCCAAACTTCAAAGCAAGAGAGAGGGAGAGTTGAATGTTATGCAAGTCCCTAGTAGCACTTCTCTTGGTCAAGGTATTTCTCATTCTATCCTTGATGGAACTATTTTATTTCATGATCTTCCTATTCGAATTTCTTTTGATTCGGGTGCATCTCACTCTTTTATATCGAAAGAACTTGTTGTTACTTTTTCTTTAAATATTTTGGGCTTAATGACTTCATTGAGAATTGCGAATCCGATTGGTGGATCCGCAACACTCAGTTTACTTTGTTGAGATGTCGAGATTATTTTATGTGATTATGCTTTCCGATTCGATTGCTACTTAGGTTTCGGAATGATTTTTGGGAATGGATTGGCTTAATCGATATAAAACCCATATCCTATGTCCTTAGAGGACGATCCATCTTCGACATTCTCAATATATTAAGCAGGTTTTTAATTTTTCTTAATGATTTCGATTCCAATTTGGTGGCATCATTTTATTCTTTAAACCCACATGATGAGGAAAATGTAATTTCTCTCATTCAAGTAGTTTGTGAATTTTCCGATATTTTTGAGCTTGTCTTAGGATTACCACCTAAGCAATCTATTGAGTGGTGCTAAGGTCTTTTCAGCTCGACCTTGCCACCGGCTTTCATCAGTACGAGTTGCGGAGGGTAGCATTCCACTTACCGCATTCCACGCTCGTTATGATTTTTATGAGTGGCTCGTTATGTCATTTGGTTTGACGAACCCTCCAGCTTATTTCATCCATTTTGTGAATCGAGTATTCTGCGAATATCTCGATGGGTCCATCCTTGTATTCATTGATTATGGATGAAAACAACAATTTAAAATTTGCAAATCTTTTTAATAAGACATTTATAAGTATGATTGGATTTTGTCCTTAAAACGAGGAAAGAATATTTGTAAAATTTTTAAGAGACATGTTTATCATATAGAAGATGATTTTGTATTGTTTTGCCCATTGAGTGCTTTAAGAATTCTGGTCGATGCGCCTGATCAACGTTATCGATAGGAATCTCCTAAACGCTATAATGAGACAGTTAGACACAGTAAATTGACTTGTAATAAGTAAAATTTTCTAAAAAGATGATTACATGAAGTTAATTATAATTTTGAATGTTTTAGCTTTTCGGGAAAAAGGATTAAAAGAACTCTTTTCCGATGCTTTTATTCTTGCGATTCCCGAAGGGAATCAAGACTTTATTGTTTGTACCGATGCTAGTCGTATTGGTTTGAAAGCCGTTCTCATGCAAAAGGGAACATGTTATCGCTTATGATTCTAGACAATTAAAGCCTGCTGAGACTAGATATGCCACTCATGATCTAGAGCTCGCGGCAATTGTTTTCACTCTTAGAATTTGGCATCATTATCTTTTGGGAGAGAAAATTGCTCTCTACATCGATCATAAATCTTTGAAGTATTTGTTTTCTCAAAAGAAACTTAATTTGCATCAACAACGTTGGCTCAAATTCCTTGCATCTTATGATCTTGATATTCTCTATATTCCCGGAAAGGGAAATCGTGTTGCCGATGCCCTTAGTCGTAAGCAACAAGCGGTTGTTTCCATGATGATATCCAAATGGAATGATCTCGAGACTTTGTCCACTTGTGAGATTCGAGATCGTAAATCCGATTCATGTTCATCTCTTGTTGAGTTTTCTTATAATAATAACTTCCAATCTAGTATGGGTATGGCACCTTTCGAGGCACTCTACGGAAGGCCGTGCCGATCTCCTTCGTGTTGGCTTGAAGCCGTTGAGAAGCTGGTTTTAGGTCCAGATTTTATTCGTGTTTCTCCTATGAAGGGTGTTGTGCGTTTCAGTCGATCGGGAAAATTTAGCACCTCGATATGTTAGTCCATTTCCCATCACCGAGCGTATTGGTTCCGTGGTGTAATAACCCGCATATTTTTACAATTGTATATTTAAATGTTTTATTTAAATATAGCATCGTTAGTTGGATTTTAGTCCGAAATGTCACTTTTTGCAAACAGTCAAATTAGGACTCAAAATCACTTCCATTGAGTCCAAAATGGCGTTTGCGACTTTTTTGAGTATAAACATCGGTATGTTTGAAGTTGAGTGAAATTTTGATATTTTCATTTAGGGCTTTGGGTTTGGGTTTCAGCCCAATAACCTAACACCCAACCCATCTAATACCCTAACTCCCACTCCACTCCTCTTCATTCCTTCATAACTTTTCCTAACACTCAAGATAAAGACAAAATAGGGAAAGAGAAAAGAAATCAAAATTCCTAAGCCTTAGTTTCTATTAGGAATTCAAGCTCTAGCTCCAAAATCAAAGAGAAGCTTAGGTAAGCATCCTCTTCATCTTCTCCGTCTCAATCCCTCTTCAATTTTCAGAAATTCCTATAATCTAACTTAGGAAAAACTTCATCTTTGATAATAGATTGAAGATTCTATAGGTATTGTTGAAGAGAAGTCAATCTTTGCTTGTTCTAGAGCTTCTCATTTGTTGTTTTGGGTTTAAAAGGTGAGTTTTTGAACTCACATCTATGTCTACATCTTTGATAGTTGTTAGGTAGTAACTCCTAACATATATTCCTTGTCCATTTGCTTTTGAATTGAATTGGTTTGATGAATATTCCAATTTTTGGTGTTTTGAAGTCAAATCTTTAAAAAAATCCTATCTTTGATGTTTGAACACGTTGTTGGGGTGTATGGAAGTGCCTATAAGGTTGGGTTGTCGCCTGGCATAAATCCCAAGTCTCTGTTGCTCGTCCGATCACTTCCGTTTGGATTTTTGCGCCTTCTTGAGCTAGGCTAAAAATACTGCAAATGGTAGTTCAGTCGACTGACGTATATGGCCAGTCGACTGAACCTGGAAACAGAAAGCTTCTGTCCATCTATCAGTCGACTTGCAGTCGACAGAACCTGGGAGCAGAAAACTTCCTGTCCCTGTGTCAGTCGACTGACCATATAGTTCAGTCGACTGAACCAGGAACCCGAGAGTTTCTGGCCTTGTATCAGTCGACTGACCTTCTGGTTCAGTCGACTGAATCTGGGAGATGTGCTTGTTGCCTATTAGAGGCAGTTTTGTGTAGGTTTCCAATTTTTAATCGATTCTTTTCGATCCGGTTAGTTGTTTTCGCTTATTATCGACTTCGATGACTTCTTTCTTTGGATTTTTGGGAATATCCATTTGATGGATTTGATATCAATTTCTATGGTTTTGATTCACTTCTTCGAATGTGAATCTTTGGTGATTGATTGTTTCTACAATAATTTTTGTGATTTGTCACTTTAAAATGCAAAGGTTTCTATGCTAGTAGTAAATACTCAAACTCTTTCACCAAAATGATTTCAACACTACTTTTAAATACAAAGCTCGTTTTTAAAACCATTTTCCAATCTATTAGTATATACAAACCTTTACCTCATACGTATGAGAAATCTAATTAAACGGCTTAGCAAAACAAGTGGTATGAAACGCTTGCATTTACTTTGTCGGTTAATTCTTGAACTTGTTCGATTGAAATCTTATGATAATTTTCTAGTGGAAATCTACAATTTGTTCGTAAATATTTAATTTAAGCCAGTGGTTATGGGACATGAAGCTAAACTCATTTATTTACTAGCTTAGTGTAATTGAAACTTCTTGATGATCGATGATGATCATTTTGTTGTTTAGACTAGCGATATGCGATGTCTCTTTGTTCGCGTGGGCGACTGTACCCCGTTCTGTTGAGCTTCATTTCATTTTTATAGGCTAGCGACCTATGGGTTTTATGGAGTTCGGTTTATCGGGCATACCTTTATTGTACTACATCGTTGTTCCAAATTACTTGAGTGTCAAGTTCATCGGGCGTACCGTTATTGTACTACGTTGTTGCACCGGCTCTATGGTTAGCGAACATGGGTTAGCGACCCATCTATGATGCACGTGTTGGTGAGTTTTCATTCTCCCGTTTGTGTTAGGCCTCCCCCCCTTTGTGATTTCTGGATTTCTAGTTGATGATTTCTAGAATTTGTGTTTCACCAATTTTGATGATAGGCATTGATGAGCTCTATCAATTATTTGTGTTTTGGTGAATATTTTAAAGAATATGACATTCTTTTTGGGATGTTTGAGATGATTTGGGATATTGTATGATTTTTGTTGTTATTTGATGTATACTTGTCGCAGTATGGCATTATTGTTATCATATGTTTTTGTCATATCTCTTATCCTATCTCATTTTATCTGATATTTATAGCTAGACTGATCCGTTTATTATTTTCTTCTTAAATAATACTCGGGTCAGACCGAGTTATTTCAGGTGCTCCTGCTTGACTTCTTATCAGGGTCCGTCATCTGACTTTTGGCTAACTACTTTATCATAGTAGTTTTTGTTAGTATACATTTGAGATAGAGACTCCTTGTTGCATACTTATTCTTTTGTCTAGCACTTGTATCTATTCTTTTGTGATGTAGTGAATCTAGTTGGACCAATATTTTGATGTACACTTTTATGTGTTATATTCATATTTGTTTCCGCCTTTATGATATGAATATATGTGACTGATTTGTGTTATGTTTATTTCTATATTTATTTCCGAAGGCCTCATAGCCACTGTGTGTTAGTTTTGAGTTTGTATTTGATATGTCGGATTTTCTCTTGAAATGAAATGTAAGTTATATTATCTGACATATCGGTACTCGCACAAAGCTATTACACAGATGGTCGCTCCTCAACAGCCTTATTCTTCGTGCTAGTCGACGGCATTACCCCGTAGTGTCCTTGGCTAGTGTGAGTATAGAGGTGGGACGTCACACGTGGCTTATCGCCTTTTATTACTGGCTCAATTTTATGCTATTCATGACGTGTTCCGCGTTTCTCAACTACGGTAATGCCTTAGGGATTCCGATTCTATTCTTGAGCCCGGTGTTATTGAAGAAATTGAGGTTTTATCTAATTTGACTTTTGAGCAACATCCTATTCGTATCATTGCTTCGAAGGTTAAACACCTTCGAAATAAAGATGTTCCGTTTGTGAAAGTTCAATGGTCCTCAAATCCTAAGGATTGCTCTTGGGAATCTAGAGAATTCATCGAGCAAACATATCCGGACTTACTCTCTCGTGCTCCTTAAGGTGAACTTCTCATTTCAAAATTTCTTCTTTTGTGTTGTTACGCCTTAGTATGGTTGTTACCTTTTATTTTCCTCTTAATTGTTGCGAGGACACAATTTCTTTAAGGAGGGGAGTCTATAACAACCCGCATATTTCACGATTATATATTTAAATGTTTTATTTAAATATAGCATCGTTAATCAGATTAAAATCAGAAATGTTACTTTTTGTAAACAGTCGAATTGGGAATCGAGATCACTTCCATTGAGTCCAAAATGGCGTTTACAACTTTTTTGAGTATAAACATCGATATGTTTGGAGTTGAATAGAATTTTGCTATTTTTCTATTTTGGGCTTTGGGTTTGGGTTTCAGCCCACTAACCCAACTTAATACCCTAACTCCTCTACTCTTCATTCATTCTACTCCTCATTTCCTAACACTCTCAAGCTAAAGTAAAAATGGGGGAAAAGATAGGAAATTAAAATTCCTAAACCCTAATTTGATTAGGAAATTCAAGTTCTTGCTCTAAAATCAAGGAGAAGCTTAGGTAAGCATCCCCTTCTTCTTCTCCATCTCAATCTCTCTCCAATTTCAGAAATTTTCTATAACCTAACTTAGGAAATATTTTCTTATGATCTTAGATTAGAGCTTCTAGAGTTGAAGTTGAGGTATGGTTGATCTTTCCTTTGTTTTAAAGCTTCTCACTTGTTGTTTTGGGTTTAAAGGTGAGTTTTTGAACTCACATCTACGTCTATAACTTTAATTGTTGTTAGGTATGAATTCCTAACATTTATTCATGTTCATTTACTTTTGAATTGAATTGATTTGGTGAATTTTCCAATTTTTAGTTTTTGAAGTCCAATTTTATGAAATATCCTACAATGGATGTTTGGACATGATATTTAGGGTGTATCGAAGAGCCTATAAGGCTGGGTTGTTGCTTGGCATAAATCCCTAGTCTCCGTCGCTCGTTCGACCGCTTCCAAATCGTTTTGGCCATCATGGCCTAGGCAAACAGTTGCCCAGACCAAGTGACCAGACGTTTGGTTGGTCAAGACCAGACGTATGGTTATTGACCTAAAGAAAAGAAAAGTTTACTGCAGAAAAAGAAAAATGGTAGAAACTCGGACCAGACGTCTGGTCCAAACCAAGCAGACGTTTGGAAGGTTTCTGAAAATTTTCAGAACCTAAATCCAGACGTCTGGATTCTAAACAAGACGTCTAGAACTGTTCGTTTTGCCTATTTTGGCTGTTTTTTGAGTGGATTTCCAATTTTAATCGATTTTTGTCGATTCAGTTAGTTGTTATCACTTATTATCGACTTTGATGACTTCTTTCTTTGGATTTTGGGAATATCCATTTGATGGATTTGATATCGATTTTTATGGATTTAATTCACATTGTCGTATGTGAATTTTTAGTGATTGATTGTTTTTACAATCATTTTGTGATTTGTCACTTTAAAATTCAAAGTTTTCGATACTAGTAGTAAACACTAAAACTCTTTCATTAAAACGATTTTGACACTATTTTAAATATAAAGCTCGCTTTTAAAACCATTTTTCAATCTATTAGTATATACAAACCTTTACCTCATTTGTATGAGAAATCTAATTAAATGGCTTAGCAAAACAAGTGGTATGAAACACTTGTGTTTACTTCGTCGGTTAATTCTTGGACTTGTTCGATTAAACTCTCGTGATAATTTTTGAGTGGTAATCTACAATTTGTTCGTAAATATTTATATTAAGCTAGTGGTTATGGGACATGAAGCTAAACTCATTTATTTACTAGCTTACTGTAATTTATACCTATCGATCATTGATGATCCTTTGGTGATTTAGACTAGCGATGTGCGATGTCTCTTTGTCCGCGTGAGGGACTGTACCCCGTTCTATAGAGCTTCGACTCACTTTTATAGGCTAGCGACCCATGTTCTTTGGGCCGTTCGTGGAGCAATCGGCTCGATAAGTCGGGGCATGGGGCGTATCTTTTTAGGTGTGTCGATGTCCGACTAGGCATGGGGCGTATCTTTTTAGGTGCGTCGATGTTCAACTAGACATGGGGCGTATCATTTTAGGTGCGTCGATGTTCGACTGTGCATGGGCGTATCTTTTTAGGTGCGTCGATGTTCGGTTCATGGGATAGTGACCCATTTGTGATACACGTGTTGGTGAGTTTTCATGCTTCCGTTTGTGATAGGCCTTCCCCCTTTTGTGATTTCTAGATTTCTAGTTGATGATTTCTAGAATTTATGTTTCACCGATTTTTGCGATTGGCATTGATATGTTTTGTCAATATTTGTGCTTTGGTGAATAATTTAAAGAATATGACATTCTTTTTAGTGTTTGAGAATATTTGAGATATTGCACGATTTTTGTTGTTATCTGATGTATACTTGTCTCAGTATGGCATTATTGTTATCATACGTTTTTGTGATATCTCTTATCCTATCTCATTTTATATGATATTTATAGCTAGACTGATTCGTTTATTATTTTTCTTCTTAAATAATACTTGGGTCAGACTGAGGTATTTCAGGTGCTTCTACTTGACTTCTTATCAGGGACCATCATCTGATTTTTGGCTAACTACCTTAGCTTAGTAGTTTTTGTTATTATACATTCGAGATAGAGACTCCTTGATGTATACATATTCTTTTGCATAGCACTTGTACCTATTCTTTTGTGATGTAGTGGATCTTGTATGACCACTACTTTGATGTACACTTTCATGTGTTATATTCATATATGTTTCCGCCTTAGTGATATGAATATCTGTGACTGGTTTGTGTTATGCTTATTCCTATATTTGTTTCCGAAGCCCACATAGCCATTGTGTAGTAGCTTTGAGTTTGTATTTGATATGTCGGATTTCCTCTATAAATGAAATGCAAGTCATATTATCTGCCATATCGGTACTCATACAAAGCAATTACACAGATGGTCGCTCCTCAACAGCCTTATTATTCATGCTAGTCGACGACATTACCCCGTAGTGTCCTTGGCTAGTGTGAGTATAGAGGTGGGGCGTCACACATATATACATATAGAGTCATCCGTGAACACATAAATACACATAAGAATTACCATTTACATCTCATATTTACTAATAGTAAAATAATATAAATATCATGATATTTATTTACAAAGATCGTGATATTTCTTAACCAAAACAAACAACACCTCCATCACTTGTATGCAAATGGGTAGCACATAGGTATTGCACATGGGGGGGAGGGGTTTGTTTGGGCATGTGGATGTGAGAGGAAGGTGATGCAATGGTGATGTGTGGCAAAAGAAATACCATGATATTTTTCTCACCTATTTACCCTATAAATACCCACCCCATTCTCTCATTTACTCATGCTTTCATTCTCTTCTTCTTCTTACACTTCTTTAAGCTCTTTAATGGCTTCCCAATGGCCTCTCTTCTATAAGAAAAATTATAGCAAGTAAGTTATGCAAAAATAATTCCATATGAATACCATGAAGATCCACCTCCAAAACAAGTCTAAATACCTCCCTACCTTCTCATGTACCCATGACCACCATCATTGCCAACCTTTGGCCGAGCTAACACCCTCATTCAAGCATGGGCTGAGCACTTCAAAGAAGGAGGAGCATGTTTGAGAAGCTCCAGAGTGAAGAAAAGAGAAGGAAGTGCTGCCGAAATGCCATAGTTTGATTTTAGGAAGCCTCAAAAAAGTTTAGGATGGAAAAGGAGGTGATGATGTGGAGTTGGTAATATGTGCTTGACTGTTGGTAGGAAGATGATAAAGTTTGGTTTGGTAAAAGAGAGTTACTTTGAATTACTTGATAACCATTTATTAATAATTTTATTTATCACTTAAATATTACTTGCTATTAATGATGATATAATATGTTTTCTATGATTATTTTCTATGGTTGGTCATCATATTTGGATGTGATAGTATGTTTCTTTAGTTATGGAAATAATTTACGTTAAATACACGTGAAATTTACAAATAGCAAGCCACTTTGCTATATGAATTATAAAAGCGTTATAGAATAGTTAAACCTCTTTAAAATGATTTAAAATGGTTTATAAGTGTTTTATAAACATTAAAATTGAACTCAAAGATGTTTCGATAAGATATGAAATTGGAGTGAAAAATAGGCGCATCGCATAATGTAGTTCGCGATTTCACGCCATAAAAGTTAAATCATTATGCAAAGTGGAATATAGCTCGGAATGACTCAAAATAATAATTTTCTGAACTCTTATAGCTATGGCTTTCAAATGAAGAAGAAAAATCAAGATTTAATTAAATAGAATTTGAGTTATTTCCAAATCAAGTTTTTAAAAACATCGTGCTTTGGCAGTTCGGAAACTAAAATGGCAAAATCTTTAAAATGGATATATTTAAAAAATTTAAAAATATGAAATAAATTCCATAAATATATTAAAATCTTTTAAAAGGAAAGGGAAACCGTGAAACTGCGAACTTCTGATTCGCGACACGCTCATTTTTAACTAAATTTCCCATTTCTCTTCAAACTTCACCAAAACACTTTTAAATGTTTATAAAACATTTCAAATACATTTTAAACCATTTATAAGAGGTTTAACACTTCCATATACACCATTTCATTAATCCAAGGAAAGTGATTTCCTTTGTGCTTATCGTCGTGTATATTCGTGATTTGCATATATATTCAACATTCATATTTAAACAACCGAACATGGTGATCAAAGCATTATTAAACATCCATTGCAAACATCATATCATCATATCATCATTCAATAGTATAATAGTTTTAGGATTTCTCACCATAATCAAACCAAACTTTTGACTTTGAATTATCATTGAATTTACAGAAAACTAGACCTAAAAATAGGTCATCTGTCTTGGGTTTTTGAATACTCAACTCTCAGAATATGGAAATGTGGTCAACATAAAAGTTGTATGAAATTCTTTTCTCTATGGTTTCAAAAATGGAATCATCTAATTTGGATTAGATATGAGGAAATTATGGCCAAGAAGAAGAGGCAATCTCGAATTCGTCAAAACAGATCCCGAAAATGCACTGTGAAAAAGTGGTATTTTGACTTAGTTAAACTCAAAACTAGTAAAAGTGCTCAACATGAAAGTTGAAGCCACTGGAATTTCACACGATTTGAAGAAAAGAATTACCTCATTTGGATCAATTTTCGAGGAGTTATACTCGAATGAAAAGGAGGTATTTTCGGCCATTAAAACTGGGCTCGAAAATGCTTTGGAGAAAATGGAGTTTTAAGCATAGCTAACTTGGAATTGGGAAGAAGCGGTCAATTAGAAAGTTGTAGCCACTGAAATTTTGGAGGGTATAAAAAAAATTCCTCAATTCGGTCTGATATGAGGAAATTAGGCTAGAATGAAGAAGGTGAAAAAATGTGATGAGAGGTTGAGCTATTTACACCCAAAGGAACTGTGCAAAGGAAGCCATACAGACATCATCACTTCATGGCTTCTCCAATGCACCTTCTCCAAAGCCTCCCCCATGTGCCCATCACTTCCATCCACTCACATGTGCATATGTTGACTTGTTTTAGCTTAAGGAGGAAGCTTTATACAAAATATATTTGATTTTTTGTCTTATGTATGTATTTGTAAGTATGTAAGTATATATGTATGTATACATATGTTCATGTGCATGTTAGTGAATGCATTTGTATGTTACATATGTGTACATGACATATAAAAAACGTTGCATTGATTCTGAACAACTTTCGTTCGATAAACCGTTGCCGATCGGAGAACTAATTTCCGATCACATTTTCACTTATACTTTAACGTACATATATTTGTAAACAAAATTTCAAAATAAATTTCTTATCATTTTAAATGAATTAGAATGATCATATTTGATTTATAAAACCATATAAATTTATATTAACAATTATTTGCGAAAATCGCTTTTATACCGATAAGGCAATATCAAATTTTCCTTATATTTTCAAATCAAATATATCTCTTTGTAAAACTATTATAAATGATTTATTATTATTTTATAACAATTCATAATGAATTATAACATTTTTAAAATCATTATTTGAATAATTATAATAATTATTTAATCATTAAATCTTAATTCAATTTAATAAATTAATTACCATATTTAAGGGCATTACTACTAATGTTATAAACACATTTTACTTTCAAAAACAATTCAATTGATTTTATTCCATATCCTTGTTTAGTTATAAAAATAAGTGTATGTATCTAGCTCCATGCACGACGTTTTATTATTATAGAGCTATTTACTAATAAAATAGTTTTCGGCCATTTTATCGATTTAGATTTCGAGGAAAATATTTTTGTAAATATTTATTCAAAGTAAAATTACTATTACTTATTATCACTCAAAACAATATTATTTGAATTATCAATCCTTTATTTGAATAAATTTAAAAATAAATAAAATTTATTAAAGTGATAAATTTGCGGGTCGTTACATACTTCCCCCTTTAAAAGAATTCCATCCTCAAAATTACCTAAAAAACCTAAAGATATTTCCCAAAATATTTATTTTTAACTTACATCTGTACGATGTACATAGATCTTCCATACGCAATATCTGTTTCGATCTTCTATTCGAATCCACAACTTTACTTCCGAACTAATATTGATCCCCCGATCCTTTAGTGTGGATTCTAACCAGGCTTCTGATCAGAACTTTAATTCTCCTTTCATAGCTCTCAACTATGATAGAAAGCTCAAGCATCTAACCATAAACCCTCATCAATGCTTGTCGTCAAGAATCAAATGATAAATGCTCTTTCGGATAAGTGTTAAGACACATCAAAGTTCTGCACTTGAATCTTAGATTAAATCATGCAACGAAACAATCCATATACGTCATATGTGTTTATAAACCTTTCAAAAAATCTTTTATGAAAACATTTCATAAATCTTTCATTCCTTTTCAACTTTTATAAAGATACTTCTTTATAAATAACCATTTTACCCATTTTTTAATCTTTTTTCGTTCTAAAAGAAATCAATTATCCTTTATTTGGAATAATACCATTATAGTTCTTATTTCAAAATTCCTTTGAAATTTTTTTGTTAAAAATCTCCTTATAAATTTAATTCCAAACTTATTTTATATTACAACTTTCCCCTTTATACTTTTTTTTAAAACATTAGGATACCCATCTTTCTCAACATCACTTTATTTTCGCTAATCACACTTTCTTTTATAAAATATACTTTTATAAAAAATATATTCTTAAATAATTTCTTAATTTAAACACGTTTTATAAAGATACTTCTTTATATTACTTAATATTTTATTACCATATATTTCTAAACATATCTTAATGGTTTTTGAAAGACTTATTTTCAAAGTAATTCATTAAATTGATAAACTACCATAAACTTCATTTAACTAGTATCAGATGTGAAAACATTCTTCATTTAGTTAAATCTTCCTTTATATAAATACATTCTCTTTACCTTTATAGTTTTAATATATAAAAGTATTCATGTACTTATTCAGTTGTGTTAAGTATATTCATAATTTACTTAACGAGTTTTACTTACTTTAAAATATAATCGAAGAGATTAAAACAACTAACACCAAAACATTGTTAAAATGAACTTCTCTTTTTATAACATAATAATTATAATATTTCCATCTTTTTATAAAAGATTTAATGCTTGTTATTTTCTTTAAAATCCAATTATTAAAGGTCTAAATATACTTATAAGATTTCTTCCAAAATGTCATTTAAGGGCTTTAAAAACAAATGTTGCTAAAACATCGTTTACTACAAACCCAAAACCATTTATTATTAACTTAGATATTTATTTTAAAGATCAAAGCATACCTATACTTATCAATTAAGACAATACACTTCGATAAAAAATGACAACCATTAATTTGTCAATTACTGATTCAAGTTATCATTTTTAGTTTTTGAAAATTATATTGATGGAGTAATCCAAAAACGATATCAAGGAAATGGGTACTACCAATAGTATCGCACATTTTCTTAACAAGAAGGGGAATACTTAAGAGACGCATCTACCATCCGAATACATCCCCTTCCCATTTTTAGTTAGTTTCAAGCCACTTGGATCAATTAACCATAAGATTGTTTTTGGTTTTCAAAATCCATTTTCAAAAATAATACTATTATTATTCCTTTTCCAAAAATCATTTGAAATACTTTTCAAAAATACCAAAATTTAAATTCTCGCAAATTCCTTTATAAAGCATGTTTTATAAATCCAGTTTATAAAATTATGTATATAAAATGTATTCATAAGATTTATTTATCTTAAGTAAATTCCTTTAATAAAAATTTATTGAATACCTCATAATCAAATTATGAAATTAAATTCATGAGGTGTACGTACTTAAACTTTTTAGTTAAACAACCAATCTGTTTATGATAATAAATGAGTATTATCCTATTCTTAATCAAATAACTATATTACTTGAAAAATATTCTTTATATTCAAAATATAAACGTTGGTAAAATTATTTCATTTACCGATTTTCAAAGCCAAAATCATTTGGATCTTGTGGGGATAATCTTCCTCGATCGGAAACTCACCATTTCTAGACAAATATTCTGCCTATTCCTCTTCGTTGCTAGAGAGAACTATGAGGCTATCCTTCTCACCCTAATTCGCTCTAGAGGATTCCCGTTTAGCGTCCCTCATATGGTTTATAAAAAGGCAAACAATCATTCTTTTTAGACACAAGTAACAGGTAATTGCTAGCATATTCTTAGGTAGATAGGTCTGGTCAATACTCGGAAAATGTTTCGGGATTTATTTCGAAAGATGGCTTTTTAAAAAAAATTGTGTAAAAGGTTTTATTGTTTCGAAAACTCTTTGAAAATTTTACCAAAATATTCTTTTCTTTGCAAATACATACATACATACATAAATATACATACATACATACATATATATATAGGTAAAATGATTTCATATAAAACCAAATTAATTTGTAATTTTTTATTAGCAAATATGCGCTCATACATAATACTCTCTAACTCATTCTAGGGCATTGCTAACCCCATCTCTTATGAGTTACTCATCCTATGGCATTACTAACCCTATCTCTGATGAGTCTTTTACCCCTATGAGGCTCAGGTGTTCGTTCAACCTAAGTTCTGATACCACGTTGTGAGGACCCGTTTCTTCGACTCCCAGAAATTGACACTAATACATCCTTAGTATTTGTTAACCATAAAATATAAATGAAGATAAAGAAGGCATTTCGAAAACCTTCCGCATAGATAAAGAACATTTGAAGAAATCACCTTTCGACGATGTCGAAGGGATTGTATAATGCTAGTAAAGAAGAAGCACATAATAACTTCGAAATGAAACTTCCGCAAGAATGAAGGAAAGAACTACTAAAGCACAATGAAGTAGCTAGATACAAAACCCCTAAGCACCTCCCCTACAAAATAGGAAAATGGTTATGAAACCATTCGATATAAAACAATGACTAAAGAAAGGAAGATCACGCTAAACCTTTTGAAACAGTCGAAGGAATGCGGATAATAGTTTGTAGCAGTTCCAAACCTTTCAAAGGAGACAAAGGGTTTCATCTCTCGGCATTAAAAGAGTCCTTACCTTTTGAAAAGGATGGAGAAGTCAAGGAAAATGCATGTGACTCTATAACGACCTTTTTGAAAACATAATAAGCCTTTCGGACCGGTTGGAACACATACTTAGTACCTTTCGACGGTGACGAAAGGTTTAAGATAAAGGCAGAATTCATAGGTCAACAGAAGACAACCTTCCGACAACATTTAAGAAAAGCGCAGCTCTCGGCAGTAATTGAGTATGGGAGCAACCTTCCGACAAGGTCGAAGGGTTCATAATACCATATAAAAGACAAACCCTTCAAAAAAGACAAAAGGATCATGAATGCATTAGGAAATGTAGACCCTTTGACAACATTCAAAGGTCCATGATGATGTACAGTGGACAAACCTTTCGACAAGGTCGAAAGGTTTACAACTTCATATAAGAAGCAACCTTTCGTACTAGTCGAAGGCATGGGGCCAAAGGGAGGGCCGTCTGCATCCATAAATAGGACCCAAGGGGTCCAGTTTTGGGGGCCGATTTTCATCTCATTCTGCTCTCACTCAACTACTATTGCTTCTGCTCACTACTTTGTAACCCTAATTTAGAAATCAAATTAGGGATTGGTTTCTTGAATTTTGTATCAAACTTCATCATGAGGAACTAAAGAGAATTGTGGCTTGTGATCGACTCGGAATTTGGGGATAATCATGATTAGGCGTTAATTTAACATTAACGAATGATCATCTATGATTTATTTCTTATATTCTTTGTTTATTTCGAGTATATGCCATGGAACTGTCATTAAATCACCTCTTATTTTTGTCTGAACATGTTTGGATGATGCATTCTTTTCGAAGGGTTTTCACGAGAAGAATATCAACCTTGGAGGCTGAAAGCATCAGAAAAATGTAAAACAAAGCAACAACTCCTTTCGATAACATCGAAGGGTTTACTACCTTTCGACAAGATCGAAAGGAGATGTAAATCATTGATTGACTGCTCGCGGTTTCCAAGGAAGATGGAATATGATGAAGTGACAAGGTTGGAAGCTATATAATCATAGTAACCTAATCGAAAGGTTTAGATGATTTCTTAAACCCTCCGGCCAGGGCGGAAGGTTTAATATTCTATCATTCCAGCCAACCCATAAGGTTTGAACGGAATCTCAACCCTTTAACATGGTTAAAAAGTTAGTTAATTTTCTACTCAATTTCCTAGAAGGGGTAAACAATCTCTTAAAACCTTTCGATATTGTCCATCCCAGGCTGAAGATAAATCCAAGACCCTAAACCCTTCCGACTTTGTCATTTTACTCGAAAAATGTGAATTCACTCAAACATAGAGTTGAGCCCATGTGAAACAATCTTATGCAAAGCATTGGGGATGTTGACAAGAAATATTGTTAACATTTTTGGCGCTAAAAGGAGGGCTCAAACCTCCAACCTTGCTATATTAGTATGACTAATTGTGGAAATTTGGTTTGTCGTAGGAAATGAAATCAAAAAGGCTTCCTACCGTCAGCAAAAGGAACGAACATGTAACTTCACTAGAGGAAAACGTATCACCATCTTTTAACCCTGGGAACAGGGGCAGTCTTCCTCCCTAGCTCAACCAACTCCACCACCAGCTTAGATTCGACTGTCTCCATAATTGGCTCCAACTCAAAATCTTCAGCCAGAAGACCACAATGCTAAAATCACATATTTAGAACGACAAATGGCAGAGATGAAGGATCTCCTAAATAAAGTACTATTTCATGGGCCATCCATGAAGGATGTTATGGCAGGAGAGGAAGTTGTCTCTTCGATAAGAAATTTGAAAATCAACCCGGATGCCGCAAAGAGTTTTGTCCATTGCTATTCGATAAAGCCTTTTTACCAGAAGTTGTCACTCTCTATCTACTATAAATAAGCATGAATTTCAAGATCAAAATCACTCAACTTTTCTTGCTTTTACTTGAATCATCTTTTCTGAATTTACTGCTTTCTTGAATTCAAATATCTATTGCTTACGAACATAATTCTATATTTCTTAAGCAATCTGAAACTTCCTAATTTTCATATACACACAACTATACAAATTATACTTGAGGAAAAGATTATAGGAAAGGTGTAATGCAATTGAAAAATCCGTGTTGTTAAAAGAATACAAAAGGTCAAGACAATCAATCTACTTTGTATTCAAGTCCTGTTCGGTTGCTCAGGCGGTCAAATCCTATTTGGTTGCTCAGGCGGTCAAGTCCTGTTCGGTTGCTCAGGCGGTAAAAGTCCTGTTCAGTTGCTCAGGCAAAGTAAACCTATTCCTTTGGGTTAAGTGAGGGCTGCTAGTTTAAATTCCAGAAGGAGTATGGGGCTTGACGTAGAACGAGAAATTCGAACCAGTATAAAAATCTCTGTCACTTTCATTTGGTATCGGAGCCTGGATTCTAGAGATCGTAACAACATCCTAGAATAAATAGCTATAAAGAGATCTAGTCAAGGCAATAAGAAGAGGAAGAGAAATAAAGAAGAATCAAAGGAGCAAACAAATAAATGCTTCATGGCTAAACTCAAATCACAATCGGTATGCTTAGATTCTTTTTATAAAGATCTTTTGTTAGCACATGATGAATTATTAAAAGATTGTAAAACTTTGAATAAAGTTGATAGAATTGCTTTAGCTAAGTTAAAAGATTTTGAAGAAGAAATTTCCAATTTAAAGGAGGAAAATAATTTTTTGATAAAACAAACTAAATGTTTTGAAAATACCTAAGAAGAACTTGTTTTACAAAAAGATTTCCTACAAAAAGAAAATGAGCAACTAGAAGATAAAAACAACGATCTTTTGGAGGAAATCAATGTTTTACAAAATAAAAATACATTTTTGAAAAATTCTTTAAACAATTCTATTTCTTTAATTTTGTCTCTTGAAAACGAGAATGAAGCTTTAATTAAAAAGAATTTAGAATTATCTAAAGAATGTGAAATTTTAAAAATTAATAATTATATTTTACAAAAATAAGTTTGTTATTCTAAAGCAAATTTTGAAAGATTAAATACAAAAATCATAAATTTTAACAAAGGTAAAGATATCTTATCTTCCTTAATTATAAATTCAAAAGCTCACAATGATAAAAGCGATTTAGGCTATAAACAAGCTAAAACTAAAAATAGTACTAGATATGCATTCTTGTATACTAAGTTTAATGCTAGTACTAGTAACAAAGATAGTTCTAGAACCACTTATAATCATAATAATACTTTGTTTAGAAATGATAGAAATTATTTTTTAAGTACTAAGCTAATGACTAATAGTATTAAGATATGGATTCTAGCTAATATGATTGATCATGATAAACAACTTTATATTAGCAACTATTATAAGAATGTGATTTGTAATGAAAATTATATCTCTAAAGGTTCAACCACACCCAAATGGGTATGGTTTCCTAAAAATTAGGAAATTATAGGGAACTTGGGTATCGCATGCTTTAAATGTTAATTTTTATTCTTCTAAAACCTTATATTATAAGTAGTAGTTATTTTTAAAATTGTTTCATTTTTTTCCTTTAGAGGGTAAAACCACACCTATTTTGGTAAGGTTTTCATCCTATGATTAACCCTTGGACCCTAACATAGTAAGGGGTACCAAAATGATTATTATTTATTGCAGGTACTTGGAGAAACAAAAGGAAAATGATAGATTTTGGAATTTTAAAGTATGTTCCATATATTTAATAGAATTATGTCGCCATATAAACTCTCCTTTTTGTCGATGATAAAGGGGGAGAAAGATATTGCTCTAACACTATTTGCGGCAGGAATAAAAGCACAGATTCAGGGGGAGAACCTGAAAGATAAGGCTAGCATATATTTAGGGGGAGATATAAAACTACGAAGCAATATTGTCGAGATTTGTTCATATCACAAATGGAGTTGTCATCATCAAAAAGGGGGAGAATGATGGATCTTATGTTTTGATTAATGACAAGAAATTCAACCAACACGAAGATTTATGAATCTACGACAAAGAACTACGAAGACCAGCCTCAACAATATAAAGAATGGTTCATATATATATATATATATATATATATATATGTTGTTTAGAGTCAAAGTCTAGTTTTAGCTATGATAAAATCTATCCTCAAGTAGTTCACAAACATACACATTTGAAACATTCTATAAATTTATTAAAAATTTTATTTTAAAAAACAAAATAAAATAATAACAATAATAATATATGAAGCAATACTTGAACTTGGGTTATTAGTAAAATCATATTTTAAATGAAAAATCAAGTTTTCAAAAAGTGCACGGAGCAGGGCTCGAACCCGAGTGACAATTTTAGAAGGCAAGTACTCTAACCAAATGAGCTATGGTAATTTTTGTTTATCAACAGAATTCAGTCGACTGAACAAGGTCATTTAGTCGACTGAATATCTGAACCTATGCATATGCACATATGTATACACGTGTATGATTTCAAATTCAGTCGACTGAAGTTGCATGACAAGTCGACTGACCTGGTTCTAGCTGCCATTTTTATGAATAAACACTTCTCTTCATGAACGGTTTTCTTCTTCGCAGAGAGTTATGTCCATTGCTATTCGATAAAGCTTTTTTACCATAAGTTGTAACTCTCTATCTACTATAAATAAGCATGAATTTCAAGATCAAAACCACTCAACTTTTCTTGCTTTTACTTGAATCATCTTTTCTAAATTTACCGCTCTCTTAAATTCAAATATCTATTGCTTACGAACATAACTCTATATTTCTTAAGCAATCTAAAACTTCCTAATCTTCATACACACACAACTATACACATTATACTTGAGGAAAAGACTATAGGATACTACAATTGACAAATCCTTGTTGTTAAAAGAACACAAAATGTCAAGGCAATCAATCTACTTTGTATTTAAGTCATGTTCAGTTGCTTAGGCAGTCAAGTCCTGTTCGGATGCTCAAGTGGTCAAGTCATGTTCGGTTGCTCAGGCGGTCAAGTCTTGTTCGGTTGCTCAGGCGGTGTAAACCTATTCCTCTGGGTTAAGTGAGGGCTGCTAGTTTAAATTCCAGAAGAAGTCTAGAACTGGACATAGAACAGGAAGTTCAAACCAGTATAAAAATCTCTGTAACTTTCACTCTTAACAAATCTTCCAAGACCTTGTTTACTCTTTATGTTTGCCCATTTGTCTGGGGATGGAAAGCGATACTCTTAAGCTTGGTTCCCAAAACTTCCTACATAATCTTCCAAAACTCTCTAGTGAACAAGGAATTTCTATCACTAACTATACTGCTAGGAACTCCATGTAGTCTAACCACATTCCTTATGAACAACCTCGCTAAAATAGGTGTCGTCCTAGTTGACCTAACTGGAATGGAATGGGCACTCTTGGTCAATCTGTCCACTATGACCCATATACTTTCATTTCCTCTGTTCAAACTTGGCAACCCATCAATAAAGTCTATAGAAATAGAATCCCGCTTCAACACTAGAATATCTAACGGCTGAAGCGACCACTTGGCTTCTAGTGTTCGAACTTTGCCTGTTGGTAATTCAAGCACTACCTTGCACACAAACCAATATCCCGCTTCATACCTTCTTAGAAGAAACTCCTCTTCATATCCTGATACGTCTTAGTACATCCGGCATGTATAGTGAACTTCAAACGATTGCATTCCTCTAAGATTTCTTTCTTTATGTTTCCTACACTCGGAACACATAATCTTCCTTTCTTTTTCAACCATCCTTTCTGGTCAAGACTGAAATCTTTCAAGTCGTCGTTCTTGGTTCCTTCCTTTAGCTTCTTGATCCATTCAGCTAACACTGGATCCTTTATCTTCTTAGAAGCAATTCGTTCGATCAACACTAGTTGAACTTCCAAACAAGATAATCAACTGTATTCCAACTAGACCTAGCCTCGGATCTCCATCTCACTCTACAATCTGCTACTGCTTCTAAATGTTTCTACTTAGCGACCATTGCCAACACTGCTGTTACCCGGTGCCATGGCCCGACTACACAACATTAGTTACAGAGACCAAAGTTAATTGTTGATGGAAGAAGAGTCAAGAGATGAGTCTACTTCGAGTCGCTGAGAGGTTTGCTTCGAGTAAAGGGAGTGTATACTTTGGGCCATCTCAGCATCAACTTCGGGTCTCCAAGAGGTTGGCTTTAGGTCGGTATGAATGGCTGCCAGGGGTTGGCATATTCAAGAGGAGTTGGTATTGCTTTGGGTCAGTGGTAGAAGGACTCGAGGTTGGCATTAGTAGAAGCTTGGGATCGGCATATCATTTCTGGGATCGACATAATGTTGAGGGATCGACATAGCATCTTTGGGATTGATATAGTATTTCTGGGATTGGCATAATGTCGAGGGATCGGCATAGCATCTCTGGGATTGGTATATCATCTCTGGGATTGGCATAGCTTCTTGGGATCGGCATATTTTTTGAGGTCGGCAAAGGTATTGCATAGGATGAAGCCCGAGTCGGTATATGGGGTGATCGGCATTATTGGATCGGCATTGTGGCGTCGCAGTCCTAGGTTGGCATTATTGGCATAGCAGGGTTAGGATAAATTCTCCTGGTGATGAGCCCACGTGACAAAGGGGGAGTCCAAGCTCCGAGATGTCAGGCTACCGTCATCTATAAATACAAGGGCAGGGGTCCACTTTTGGGGATCCTTTTTCGAGAACCTAAGGAAGACTCTGCTTTTTTGTATTTACTTTCTCCTTGCTCCAACTTGTATTCAGGCTTTTCCTAGTGAATTGTATCTGTAATCGAGTGATCGATAAAGCAATAAAGTGAATATTTAGAGTAGATGTAGGCAATCAATGTAGAACCACTATAAATTCTGTTGTCTGTACTTTTTGCTATTCTATATTGCAATATATAGTGTTATACCTCTTTTTCCATTTGATTTTCATTTATCTCGCTACACAAATCTATTCTCAGGTGTTAGTGACTAAATTTAGTGCTAACATTTTGGTGCTTTCACTAAGGGAATGGATTCTCAGGCTATTACGATCACCTTTGTTGCTACTGGATTGAAGAAATCCCCCAAAGGAGATCCAAGTTCGTTCTCAAAAGTTTGCAGATACTATTCAGAGTTTCCGAAATCTAGACAAAGGACTCTAAGATGGTAAGACCATGCACCAGATCTACCTCCCATAATGTCGATGCTAACGAAACTGTTAGTGTCCAACAAGGAGGGCCAAGAAACCAACTGGCTAATGCAGGTGTAGAACCTGTTGCAACCTAAAACCTTGCATATTCTGTTACCAGGGTTGAATTCAATGATCTGATGAGGGAGGTAATGGAAAGCTGGAGGTAGCAGAATGAGAAAATCTAGGCAAACGCCAACCTGATGAACCAGATCTCTCAACAGCAGCGTCAAAATGCCAGAGGAAGTCCCGCTTCATACTCATCATCCGATAGCGCAACTTTGTTAGACGAGCACCATAGGTGTAGGCATCGCAGGATTGAAACGATGCAAACCAGAGCAATGGAGCAACTTGTGACAGGCCACCGCGGGCAGTCTAACGGAGCTGGTCCTGATCCCTTAAGCGAGCAAATGGCTCCTCAAATACACCTTGGAAGTCATGCTCAACCTGGAATGGGGAACTTCGGCACTGGAGCGTGCATGGAAGCTGGTCGATTGCCTCGCTAGGATGATAATGAAATGGATCCTTAGAATACAAACCTAGAGAATAACATGCCAAGAAGGCGTGAAATGCCCACGAGGCGCCAACTGGAACAATCACGCAGGATAGAGCCCGACCTGGCACCCCTATCTAAACTCTGGATCTATCTGCAATGGTCAGGCAACTGATGAGTGAGAATCAGGGCTTGACTAATGATGATTAGGGCGTCTTTAGGAGTCATACTTTGTTTACTGGTAACATTTTACAGGTTGAATATCCCCGGAGGTTTAGCATGCCTATAATGCCCGCTTACGAAAGGAAGATCGACCGCCAACAGCATATTATGAGGTACAAATCGTTAATGGACTCAGCTAGGGTGAATGACACAACTAAATGCAGGTGCTTTCCCATAACTCTATCTGGAATCGCTACGATGTGGTTCACGAGGTTACCCCCGCGGTCAATCTTGAGATTTGATGAGCTGGCAACAAGGTTCATGGAGCAGTTCTGAATCCATCCTACTCGCCCTAAAGACATGATGTCATTATCTAGTGTGATCCAGGCTCCGGGTGAATCAGTGAAAGATTATTTATAGAGGTTTCACGTTGTTGCTACTGAAGTTAGTAATCCAATTGACCATGCCATAATTATGGCAGTGACGTGGGATGTTGACCCAGAATATGAGTTTGGTGATTTGCTAGTTGGAAAACTGCCGGCCATGCTAAAGCATTTCTACTCAAAGGCGAATCAGTTAATGAGAAAGGAAGAAGCAAAGTAGTCTAGAAGGGGCAATGCTACAGGACCAAGCAGGGAAGCGGTACAAAGCAACATTGCAGTGAAGCAATCTGGCGAGAGCTCTAGAAAGGTTTAGGTCAACGTCCAAAACAAGCCGGGGCAACAAAAAGGGACCGGAAGAGGAAATCCTAATCGGAAGAGGTACTCCGGAAAGTGGAAGCCGTGAATTCCTACTTATAATGATTATATGCCCATGAACACTTCTTTAGAAAACATCCACCTGTCCACCTATAACACTTTCCAGTACAGGAAGCCGCGTCCGAAGGAATCGACCGAGGAACAAAAGAAAACCGGGAAGTACTGTCGATTCCATGAGTCTTATGGGTACAACACTGATGAGTGTAGGCACCTCCATGATGTCATAGAGAAATTGATTCACCAGAAAAAGTTGCAGCAGTTTGTCAAGAATCCACAAGAAGGCAGACAAGGAACGTCTAATCCCAATCGAGGACAAGCTCCGCGCCGACCCAAAGAGCTCGCTCAAACCGGCGGAAGATTGGTAATAAACACAATAGTAGGTGGACCATATCCTGCAAATAGGAGTTGGCAAGAAATGGAGTGTTATGCTAGTTCTATGAGACATGTGAATTTTGAGTGTTGCTTGAACACGGAGAATGGGAATCCGGCAAAGCAGCAGTGTTTGATGATAAACAATATAGTGTTCAGGAGTAGGGATGCCAATCGAGTAGAGGCTCCTACTATTGATCCAATAGTTATCTCTGCCATGATTGGGCCTGTACTTGTGAGAAGAATATTGATTGATTGTGGAAGTTCTGTCAACATCATCTTTAAGAAGGCTTATGATCAGATGAAGATGGAGGCTAAGGATTTGAAACCATATAAAGCCCGTATACATGGTTTTATTGGTGCGACTACTGAAGCAGTGGGTTCTGTTGAATTGCCAATGGAGTGGGGTGAAGGTGAACGTAGGAAGATACAGATCCTACCATTCATTGTTTTGGATGTTGATTCCCCATATAATGTTTTTCTAGGCCGACCGGGCCTGGTTGAGTTTAGGCCAGCTCTTGCCCCATGGTGCTTGACATTGAAATTTCCTAAAGATAATGGAGTGGGTGTTGTGCATGGCGATTAGGCGACTAGCCGTGCTTGTTACGTGGCTGAGCTGAGAGAAGCCCAGCGGAAGGAAAAGGGTGTGGACAAGTCTGTCCGCATCCAAGTTATTGAAGATGGATAAGTAGCGCCTAAGCCTTGGCTTGGGCACCACCATCAGTCTATGGAGATATAGATCCGAGAGACGACGAAGAGGAATCCAAAGAGGCCAAGGCAGCGCCAGCTGAACTGACGATCAATATCACAATCAGCCACGACGAGCCGTCACGGGTATTGAAAATCGGATCACAACTTAGCCCTTCGATGATGAGGGAACTTACTGATTTTCTCCAAGTGAACCTTGATGTATTCGTTTGGACTCATTCTGATATGTGTGGGATCTCACCCGCCATCGTGAGCCACATGCTAAATATTGATCCGAGGTATGTCCCTGTGAAACAAAAGAGATGAGGCATGGACCTGGAGAGGTCTGTTGCTCTCAAGAAGGAGGTGGATAAACTTAAAGCCAACGGGTTTATCTGCGACGCTCTGTATCCCGAATGGATATCTAACCCTGTACTGGTAAGGAAGGCAAATGGGAAATGGAGAACATGTGTTGATTATTCAAACCTGGGTAAGGCGTGCTCCAAGGATAGTTTTCTCTTGCCTAGAATCAATCAACTGGTTTACTCGACTGCGGGACATGAATTTATGTCGTTCATGGATGCGTACTCGGGGTACAATCAAATTCCAATGCACATCCCAGATCAGGAGCACACCAGTTTTGTCACGGATGTTGGATTATATTGTTATATAGTGATGCCGTTTAGGTTGAAGAATGCGGGAGCAACCTATCAATGTCTAGTTAACCGAATGTTCAAAGATCAAATTGGTAGGATGATGGAAGTCTACGTGAATGATATGCTCATGAAATCACGGCAGTCAAACGACCACATTCGAGACTTAGCGGAGATGTTCGACATCCTCAGATTTTATAGCATGAAAATCAAACCATTGAAATGCTCTTTCGGCGTTGCATTAGGAAAGTTTCTGGGCTTCATTATCAGCATGTGAGGAATCGAAGTGAATCCAGCGAAGATTTAAGCCATTCGGGATATACAAGCACCCATGACTATTAAGCAAGTACAGAGCCTGAATGAGAGGGTCGCTACGTTAAGACGATTTATATCTAGGGAAACCAATAAGTGCGTTCCTTTCTTCAACTTGATAAGGAAAGGGAAAAGGAATTTCGAATGGATGCAAGACTGTGAAGATGCGTTCCGAGCTTCGGTGAGTCATATGGAGAGACCCCATGTTTTGTCGAAGCCTACAGACCATGAGGAGCTGTATATTTATCTAGCCATGTCACCGCACGCCATAAGTGCTGCTTTGATTGGTGAGGAGGACCGGATCCAGAGACTGGTGTATTATGTTAGTAAACGATTAACGGGGGCGGAAAAAAATACCCAAAGATAGAAAAGTTGGCGTACTGCTTAGTGATCTCATCGCGTAAGCTTCGCCCGTATTTCCAGGCACATACAATCAACGTCTACACCGACCAACCTTTGGGACAAGTACTACAACGGCCCGAAACATTTGGAAGGTTGCTTTAATTGAACATTGAGCTCAGCCAGTTTGACATCACCTATTTTCCTCGAAGAGCTATCCAGGGACAAGCATTGGCAGATTTTATAGCAGAATTCATTATGTAGGATGAGCAGAGTGGAAGCGATGTGATTCCTACCGTACGATGGAAACTGTACACCAATGGAGCGTTCAATGGTCATTGTTCTGGAGTTGGTGTCGTTCCTGCAACCCCCGAGAACCGATCGATTTGCTATGCCTCAAAGCTTGATTTCCCTACTATGAACAATGAAGTCGAATATGAGGCATTGATTGCTGAACCGAAGCTTGCTAAAGAGCTCGGGGTGAAATTAATCGAAATCTTTTGTGACTTGCAACTGGTAGTGTACCAAGTTAGAGGGGACTACCAGGCGAAGGGACACCGACTTGCCCCATATCTTACCCGAGTTCAAGAGTTGTTGGAAGACCTCGAATATTACGACATTTCGCATATCCCGCACGAGCAGAACAGGGAAGCTTATTCGTTGGCAAAGTTCGCGAGCACTGGCGATGCATAACAAATGGGCATGGTTCCCGTCGAAACCCTACATATCCTAAGCATAAATGCAATGGATGTTGATCATGTGTAGGAGACGGAAACCGAAAGGGAATCGTGGATGTCCCAATTTAAAGAATACTTGTTGCATGGAACCTTACCTGAGAAAAGGAACGAAAAGAGGCAAGTCCTTTGCAAGGTCTTATGGTATATTATAGGAGACAGGATTATGTATCGAAAGGGGTTCTTTGTTCCTTTACTTAGGTGCATCGCCCATGACGAGGTAAAGTGGGTCTTGAAAGAAGTCCATGAAGGAGAATGTGGTGACCACACTAGGGGGCACATGCTAGCTAAAAAGATACTCCGTCATGGGTACTACTAACCGACTATGAATCGGGACGCCGTAGATTATGTGAGACGATGTGATAAGTGCCAGATGTATGCGAAAGTCCCAAGAGTGCCGCTGACAGAGATTACACAAATGGTTAGTCCATGGCCGTTTGCGGTTTGGGGAATTGATATAGTAGGCTCCTTGCCGATTTCCAGAGGTGGGGCGAGATATGCAATTATCGTGGTTGACTACTTCACCAAATGGGTAGAAGTAGAGCCACTAGCTACGATCATAACCAAAAAAGTCATTAATTTTGTTGTGCAAAACATTATATGCGGCTTCGGTCTTCCGTGGACCATTGTGACTGATAACGGAACTCAACTTCATAGTGCTGAATTCAAGGAGTTTTTTCAGAATTATCATATTGAGAAAAGGTTTGCATCAGTCGCTCACCCTCAGGAGAATGGACAGGTTGAAGCTGCAAATAAGATAATTAAGTCCATCTTGAAAAAACGTTTGGAAAAGGCTAGATGAAAGTGGGTGGACGAACTTCCTACGGCACTTTGGGCATACAGAATCACTCATAAGTCGGTGACTGGCCATACTCCATTCGCCTTGGCCTACGGGACCGTGGCAGTTATACCCATGGAGATTGAATTCCCTTTCCATCGGGTAACTTATTACGATCCCAGAACATACCGAGATCTCTTATTGGAGTCATTGGACTTCATTGATGAAAAGCGTAAAGAGGCCGATTTAAAAGTGGCCACACATCGGCACAGAGTCGCCCGATATTATAATATGAAAGTCTAACCAAGAGCCTTTGATGTGGGTGTCCTTGTTCTGAAGCGAATCTTTCCGGTCCCATCACGCATGAATCCTACATGGAAAGGGCCGTATGTCATCGAACGGAAGCTTGGAGAAGGAACTTTCAAGCTAGCAACTGTTGATGGTGTAACGCTTCCTAGAGCATGGAATAGCGGACACCTGCGTCACTATTTTTATTTTAACTAGTTTGTTTCTTTTGCATTCCGATAATAGTTGCTTTCAGTATTTTCCTTTTTGTCAATTTTGTTTTCGATATGTAATAAGATAACTCAGTCTGTCCTTATTTTCTATGATAAATAAAAGTTTGAAGCACCTTTTCTGTGAACTATTGTTGTTTTATGTTTTATAATTATGTGTTGAGATTTATTAACACTAACATATATGACGTTTAAATGCGCACATAGGACTAAAAATCAACCAACTATAAACGATTTGAAAAATCTCTAAGTCCCCAGAGTGTGGATTAGATTACTCTGAGTCCCCAGAGCGCGGACTAGAGTATAAACGACTTGAAAAATCTCCAAGTCCTAAAAGTACGAATCAGAGTACTCCGAGTCATCGGAGCTCGGACTAGAGTATAAACGACTTGAAAAATATCTAAGTCCCCTGAGTGCGGATTAGAGTACTTTGAGTCCCAAGAGTGTAGACTAGAATATAAACGAATTGAAAAATATCTAAGTCCCCAAAGTGCGGATTAGAGTACTCTGAGTCCCGGAGCGAGGATTAGAGTATAAACGACTTGAAAAATCTCTAAGTCCCCAGAGTGCGGATTAGAGTACTCGGAGTCCCCAGAGCACGGACTAGAGTATAAACGATTAGAAAATTCTCTAAGTCCCTAGAGTGCGGATTAGAGTACTCTAAGTCCTCGGAGCGCAAACTAGAGTATAAACGATTTGAAAATTCTCTAAGTCCCTAGAGTGCGGATTAGAGTACTCTGAGTCCCCAGAGTATGGACTAGAGTATAAACGATTTGGAAAACCTCTAAGCCCCCAGAGTATGGATTAGGGTACTCTGGGTCCCCAGAGCACGGACTAGAGTATAAATGTTCGGTAAAATCTCCGAGTCCGCAATTATGGACTAAATTGTTAGTGATGTGAGAAAACTCTATAAGTCCATGAGGTGAGCTAAAAAATGCCAAGTGTCCAAACCAGTGGATGGATGAGAGAACTTTCGACCGTTTACTACCTACAGACTACGGTCTAAGATCGATGAAAAATGCTCAAACCATTAGCAATGGAATACGACTATTGGCTACGATTCCGGCCTGGTGTCGACGGTGAATTCCGATGAAATCCGTAAAGAGGCTCTGAGATTAAGATAATAAATTATCAACAAAACCTAAAAAAATTATCACAACTACTTGGAGCATAAAGATTAATCTGCCATTTAAATAATAACGTGCTCGACGATTATTTAAGGAACAAAATTTTATTTACACTCCAAAAATTCCTTACAACCCCTCCGAAGGTTTGGAGGATAAGTCTGTACATCTGTTGCAAACAAGGAAAAGAAAAAGGGAAAAACAGCTACACAACTCTAATTTATTCGAACTAAGCAAAACGTTACAAGGTCCCGACTATTTCTTTGCCTTTCTATCTTTCTTAGGCTTTTGGGGAGTCGTCTCGGCCAAGCATTTCTTTCAGGACCCCTTACTGCCTTGGGAGGAGGTACTTGAGGAAGGAGGAGGAACCATGTGGGAGTATACCCACCAGGAGGAATAAATTGTAAAGGCCTATTAAGGGGATCATCAACCTCCACCACCTTGGGCTTACCCTTAACTTTGAGCTTTGCCTTCTCCTCTTTTTCAATCAGCTCTTTCAGACTAAACTTGTCAGTGTGCTCAAAAGCGCCCATAATCATAACATCATCGTGCTCCTCTACAATCTTCAGGTTTATCCTTATCTTACGCCCCGATCACCAGAGCATTGGGACCAGGAGTGCCCTCAACAACTGGTGCCTCAGGTCCTTTTCCCTCCTGCTCCATGGCGACATTGCTCCTTGGAGTCGACTCAGAACCAAGATGACCTACAGGGTTTCGTGAAAAGAAAATGTTAGATTACGGCCATTCTTCACCGAGAACAGTGAATTTTTAGATTAGAAAAGGTCAAGATAATACCAGCATCCGGTTGACTTTCGATGGTCATAGGAGTACTCCCTTCAATGATTGGAGATAGCTTATGAATGCCAAGTCTAGGCTTTTTCGGGTCGTAACTGACATGTTGCTCGAGAGGTTAAAAAGATGAAGTCTCAGTCGATTGAACGGAAGAAGGACCCTGGAGTTCAGTGCCAGATGGCCCGACGATATCCTCGTTTTCCTTTGATGGTGGGGAGCTCCGCCAAACTGAAGATTTGCAGCAGCCAACTCGGATGACTCGTTTCCTCGAAGCACTTCTTGTGCGAGTGCCTCCTCATCAAGCTCTGCCATGCCCAACTCCACTTTCTTGATCTTGACGAGAGTGTCCCTAGCATCGGCAAGCGAATCGAGATAGTCGTCGCCTAAGAAGGTTAAATCACGGTTGAGGAGAACCCTTGCATTAAATTCAGCGATGAGTGGGTCGAACAAGCACTTGATTTCCTCCCTACCGGATTCAGTCGCTGTCTCAATTCCGGGGTCGGCTTCCGTGAGTACTGCTTTCTTGCCCTCTTCCCGAGCAGCTTCTTTTAGCGCTTCAATCTGGGAGAGTTGCTCGTCAAACTTCGCCTTCAAGTTTCTTGTCTCAACGAGTTCCTTGCAATATTTCTACGACTCCTCTTGCGCCTCAATTTTCTCCTCCTTTTCCTTAGATAGCAGTCTCTAACTCCTCCACACGGTGGGCTAGACTGTCTTTCTCCTTTTGCAGGGAATCTTTTTGCAGGGAATCCTTTTCTAGAGCCAGAGTGCCGCTGCGTTGGAGTGCATCGTTTAATTCCTTTTTGTGGGTAGCCTCTAGGGTGGGCGCGGTCGATTAACCGCACAAATTGGTTAATTTTTGTAGTTATCCTAAACTAATATGCGGTTCGGTTAACCGATATTCAGTAAACCATTGTTGGTAGTATCGACCGAACCGCAATATTTAAACCGCGGTTAACCGGTCACATAGAATGGTTAATCGGTTAATCGGTAAAGTTAGAACGGTTAATTGATTGATTGTTTGCAATTTTGAAATGTTTGCATAGAAAATAAATTATCCAGATATGTGCATCTTAATGTACTAAATTAATAGTATATCAGGTAAATGAAACTAAATAAAATAAACAAGAACAATAATGCAAATACAATAATGCACAAGATGTCAAGAAGAACAATAAACAAGAACAATGTTGCAAATACAATAATGCTGCATGCACTGCAAATACAATAATGCTGCATGCACTGCAAATACAATAATGTTGCACAATTACAAGAACTTTCTTCTCCATCCTCGTATTCTTTGACATTTTCTGAAAATAACATAATAAGAATTCATCAGTTTGTAAATAACACTGAAATGGACTGAGTATGAACAAATTAAGCCATGCTATATACAATGCAATGGTGTTTGATAACACTGAAATGGACATCCGTGTTTCTAGATGTAGTGTAGATGCTCACATATTTTATTGCAAAATTAATTACAGTATTGAAATCACACATGCATATGTTTATAAATATGTTATTGTGCATGTACTAGCATGCATATGTTTACAGTACACATGCATATGTTTACAGTAAGACTGAAATGGGGACAATAAGGAAAACCTGCATATGTTTGAATAGTAAGACTGAAATATGTTTATAGTACACATGTTTATAGTACACAATAAGGAAAACCTGCATATGTTTACAGTGCACATGCATATGTTTGAATAGTAAGACTGAAATAAACTGAATAAATCATAAATTTTATTAGAGCAATAAGGAAAACCTGCTTAATAAACTGAAGTGAATATAAACATTGTGATTAAGGAGATACTAACCATGGTGAAAACATTGATGATGGAGATGGACTATCCATGTTGAAAATTGAAGATAATGGAAATTCACATTGATGACCATGTACAAATTCTACATGGAAAACAAATTAGTTAGAGTATTGTATGTAAAATCAAACAAATATCAAACTAGATTATTTTATGAACGCTAATATCACCTGAGAAAGCATCATCGTAATAGTAAACATCATCGATTGGAACCTCAATCTGGTGGTCGACAAAAATTGATTTGGACCTTAACCAATTTTGAGTACAAATTAATGACTCAACCATTCGTGGACTCAAAGTACTACGAAAAGGATCTATAACCCTTCCTCCGGTGCTAAAAGCGGATTCGGAAGCAACCGTGGACACCGAAATAGTAAGGAGATCTCAAGCGACTAGAGATAAAACATGATATTTGGAGCTATTTACCTTCCACCATAGTAAAACATCAAAATCATTTGGTGCATCCTCAATCGGTGCATTTAAATACTTTTCTAGTTCATTGCATTTATTATTTCGTTGTCAAACTTGTCTTAAAAAAGTATTTCTTTTTCTAGAAAGAACATCACTAACATTCACAACACTTTCACTATCAATGGAAGTACTAGATCGTGGTTCATCACATGTTTGTGTTCCAAATGTAGAATCGCTCACGTAGAAGTCAAACAACCTTATCAAAATATCTTTCACACTTTTTAATATGTCATTTGCAACTACTTTATCATACATGTCTCCAACACATAACTTCAAAAATTGAAATTTATACCTTGGATCAAGCACACACGTAACAAGTAAAATTTTGTTCATGTTACTTACGCCTCCCCAATATTTGTCAAACTTTGCTTTCATATTAAATCCCATTCTTCCAACATAAGGATTCGTTTTCGCAATCAATGCTTGTAGTTCTTCTTGAATTCCACTTAGTTCGGCAAAACAATCATTTGAGGTAATAGATAAAGTTTTGCTAAATTTTAAAGTAATATCATAAAATTTCTTTAAGGTTTTAACAAAAAGTTCAGCATTTTTCCAATCTACAGTACTCGGAGGACGAACTTCTTCATCAAAGTAAGCAACAAAAATACCATCATTTTCTTTCATATCATCAAAAACCCTTCTATATTTCAAAGATGCTTCCAACATCAAATACGTTGAATTCCACCTAGTGGGTACATCTAAAACAAGCACAGATTTATTCTCAATTCCCAAACTTGAACACATCTCTCTAAATTTAGAAAATCGTGCCGGAGATGATCTCATAAATCTAACTGCGATACAAATTCCAACTATAGTAATTTCTTTTAGCCCATCGTGAACAATTAAATTGATATATGGGCACAACAACATATATGAATGAATTCACCATTCAAAACATAACCAACATTATAATCTTTTAATTTGTTTTTCACATAATTGATTGCCACTTCATTTGCACTAGCATTATCAACCATGATCGACACTATTCTTTTAAGTTCCCATTTTTTGATACATTGGACAATAAGTTTTCCAATATTTTCTCCTTTATGACTAGTAATTACACAAAAATTTATAATCCTTTTATGCAAATTCTAATTTCCATCAATAAAGTGTGCGGTTAAAACCATATAATTCACATTTTGAATAGAAGTCCTTGTATCGGTAGTTAGACAAACACCATGCAATGATTCGGAGAACAACTTTTTAAGAGAATCTATCGAGTCCCAATATAATTGAAGCACGTCCCTACAATTTGTTCTACGTGAAGGAACTTCAAAACTAGGACACAATTGCCGACAAAATTCAAGAAAACCTTCACCCTTCACAAAACTAAAAGGGAGTTCGTCAATAATTATCATTCGAGCCAATGATTTTCTACATTCCTCTTTGTTAAATGACCATGTGGTAAGAGTGCAACTATCTTCACTATCGCTATTTTTCCCAAAAACTAAACTTTTTTGTCTCTTATCACCGTCACATGGAATTGACCTACATGATTTTGCTACATGATAATTCAAATGTGTAGTGCCATTAAATCTAGAATCATAGGCAAATTGTTGACCATAGTAGTTGCAAGCACATTTGTTAAATTTGGGATTAATATCTTTAATAAAATGTTTCCATACCAGAGAAGGCTTTCTAGAAGAAGGCTTGCGATTCTGGTGTGGAGGTGGTTTTCCAACATTGATGTTGTCGTCCCCGATTTCCTCATCATCCGCTTCTTCCACATACTCATCATCAAGATCCATTGTTTCTCTAGAAGATCCACCTATTTCCACCTGTTTTACAATTGATAAAGACATAAAATTAGCGGAAATAGAAGCTATATGTAGGGGTAACAAATCAGTAAGGGAACTAGGTATATATGTAGTTGTTCCATTGTTCAAAGTATGCAAATTAGCTATATGTTAATGATGGTTGCTGGTTCAAAACTTAATGGTATGTTTATTGTTATTGAAATAAACACCAAACAGTTATTACACACTCCATATTTTTCAAAAACGACGACAAATCATATTTTGTATTCCTTACAGTTAGGGTTGGAAAGAGAAAAGGTACAAAGGTCATAACAACAATTATGTAACAAAAAATTCATCAAATATTTAATAAATCCGGACATCTGATTTTCAAATGTGTTCAAAACATAAATGGGAACTATAATAACAGTAGGAAGCATAACAAATAAGTGCACTAAAAGTTTAAAAAATATCCAGAAAGTACAAACTACTACAAAAGAATACAAGGTCTTGCATTTACTTATATACTGCTCTTCAAAAAAAATTCTTTCCACAAATATTTGGGATTTCAAACAGCAAGTAAAAACCTTTCATCATCATAATTAGTCAAAATGTTTCGCTACCAAAACAAGATTAGAAAACTTAAATTACAAATCCTGCATAGTAGGTCTTCTAAAAGAAATTTAAAGTTAAACTAGGTGATAGGTGGATAAACATCTGCAGGTTGCCTACAATTTAAAGTAAAAACCTTTCATCATCATAATTTAACGATCTAATGTCAAATTTCCATACAAATAACCTCATTTTCTTTATACAAATAACGCAGAAATTGGGTGAAACTCAAGATCTAAAGTTGAATCCTTGTAGCTTGGTGCTGCTAGAATAGATCGAGGATGGAGTTTAATCGAGATTTAATACGACAGCGGTGATGATGTCATGGATGCCATGGAAATTGCAAGGGCACGTAATTGAAGACAAAACAAGCTAACAAAGATTGAAATTAGAGCAGCAAATTATAAAACAACAAATTATAAAAACAGCACATAGTTAACCCATCATCTATGTAGAAGAAGCAACCAAATCACGATTGGAACGATGCAAAATGAAAATCAAACTCACATTTTTTCTCTTCCTGCTAGTATTAACCATTGCTGAAATCAGCGATCTAGTGAGCAAAGATTAAAGAGCAAGGCGGCACTCAGCGGGCTGGATTATCACGATTGAGATTCTGATAAGAACGAAAATTAAATGGTTAAGCTAATTTGGGGCAAATTGTTGTGAGTGAAATTGAATACGGAGTAGTGACTAGAGAATGGCGGCGGAGGAAACTAGGGAAAATACAAGCACGCACGAACAGTTAGGAGAAAAGAGCAATGGGTCGGGTAGCAAAACAATTGGATTGGGTAGGCCCGATAATTTGAAATATAGTTTCGGTTAACGGTTAACCGATATATAACCACGGTTAACCTTTAACCAAACCGATTTTGGTCGGTTAACATCGGTCGGTTAACCTAAAGTTCGGTTAACCAATTTTTTCGGTTAAAGCGGTTCGATTAAGATTGGTTCGGTCGGTTAAGTCGGTTCGGTCGGTTAAATGCCCACCCCTAGTAGCCTCTAAGCGACTAATCGCCTCGACCGTCTCTTTGGCATTCTTTTTTGCATCCTCAAGCTGGGTTTTAAATAAGACTAATTTGCTATCCTGATGCTTTATGATGTCCTTTTTATAGACGGCCTCTAACTTAAGGCGGTCGATCTCATGTTGACGGTCAATAGAAACCTCCGAGACTTTTTCAGCCAAGTGTATAAATGCCTCATGTTGTACATATACGTCATTCACGCATGCAAGTGAATCTGCTTTGGCAGCCTCAGGGATGGGATGTATAGCCAGGAGGAACTTTAGCCCGTCAAAGCAAATCTTTGGAAAGGTGGCTTTGAGCTCAGCTAATTTCTCCACCATAGTTGAGTCGTGAGCAGGAACAGGAGGAATATGTTCTGACGAAATCAATGTTTGCTAACGGTGCTCACGAGACTGCCTAGTGCTTGAGGAGCGGGAACGTTGGTCGTGGGGAGCATCGGACTGAGAGCCTCAGTGTGTGGGCTTTTCTCTACCACGTGCAGGAGGATTTGTAGGGTCGCTTTGATATGAAGTATGCCCTTGTTATTTCCTTTTGGAAGATGAAGATGATTCTCTAGAACGATAATCTCTCTCCCAGCCTTCATCTCTCTCTCTATGTTTTCCGGACTCGGAATCCCGGCCTGAGCGATGGAAGATAAAAGAGCCACGGAGGCGATCGAAGTCGTGTGAATGAGTAATTGCACCTGTAAATAGGGTTAAATGAGAACATGTTAGTAGATGCCATATAAAAAGTTTAGTGCAAGTGAATGGTGGAGTGTAAGTGCTTGTGTGTCCAAGTGCATCCCCCTGAGACGACCCGACTTCCTATGCCCAGGAAGACGTATCATTTTAAGAAAGAAAAGGGCGAGAAAATAGAAAAGATAGAGAAGAAAGAAGAAACAACATCAGAATCTCAACAGCGGAACGAATGAAATATAATATATCACATAAGATATTACATAGTATTATATACATCAGAGTTACACAGATAATACATCACATACTAGATAGTTATAAACACCTGTCTAGTTAATACAACTCGATACAACTCAATACAACACAGAGATACAACACAGCGAAAATACAGATAAACACTACCACAGTGGAACCACTATATATCTATATGCTGAATCCTCCTGCTCCATTGCTCCTCCAGAATTCATCAAAGCTAACCTGTATCCCTTGGCTACTCGTAAAAATTTGAGTACCTGAGAGTTTAAGAAAAACAGAAATAAACTCCGGGTCAGACATGGGTCTGGTATGAGTAACAGGTTAAAGTTGCTTAACTTTGAAAATCCTTTGAAAACAAAAGGTATCACGTAAGACTTCCCACACATAAACATGGAAAAGTTTTTCCCTTACGCTAACTAAAACTTTGGTAGGAAATTCAGTGATATTATAATAGGTCTAGGGTTTTCAAGTAAATAAGAAATAGCTGAAATTGTTACATGATTAAATTCCAGCATACTAGGTTTACAATCAAAACCGATAGCACTTATTCGATTTTGGATTCCATACAATGGCAGGGCTACCAGGGTACCGCCCGTCACAGTACCTGGCCTAGATCAGCGTACCGAGAACCCACCCTAAGTTCCCTACAACACAAAGCCGGAACCATCCCTTACTGGACAGTCCCAAACAAGATAACTCCGCAGTTGGCTGCAGACCAACTTCCCACTAAGCCGAAATAAAAGGGACATCTAGACAGGGGTAAATCTCGCTCTCAAGTGGGTGCGACCCACGAAGCCTTGCTGCACCTCCCCTGTTTTAGCCATTCCCGATTGATGAGGCTTGAGGCTACAATTACCTTTAGAGAACACATCTCTTAGAATGCTCATCGTCCACCTAACGATGTTCTAAAAGCATTCAATCCATACAAGTTCATTCCGGGTTCGAACGAAACCGAAGGCATTATCTCGTTACACTCATTTTGGAATCATCCTCAGAGTTAACGACAATAACCCTTGCACTCTGAATCTTCATCTTCACTTGAGATTCACGACCTAACGTTAGATTGAATTGATGTGGTTTTCGGACCCCCAAATATGGATAGATCT
This sequence comes from Allium fistulosum, assembly GCA_030737815.1. NCBI lineage: Eukaryota > Viridiplantae > Streptophyta > Magnoliopsida > Asparagales > Amaryllidaceae > Allium > Allium fistulosum. Next base: position 701,708,733 of record CM060904.1, read on the forward strand.
GATCCCGGTCTCATCGAAATCCAAAACGCCATCTTTTAGGTCCAAGTTGTTTTAAAGTTAAAAACAATTTCAATTCATTATCTATATCAATACAGATAGATGATCCACAATAGCACAATAGATAATTAACATCATCACAACAGATAATTAACATCATGCTTAAATCAAAACATTCATCTCATATAGCATTAAGTATCTCATATCTGAGATATCAAACCATACAACAGTAAATATCATCCATACATAAGCAAGAATTAAATAACCATACTATAATTAATTTAAAATGAATTAAATTAATTACTTCCTCTTTAATTAATTTAAAGTAAATTAAATTAATTACTTCATCATTATAAACTTGCTTACATAACTAGTAACTAATTACCAATCAATCAATCATCAGTTACTTATTTATTCCAATTAATCATCTTTGATTAATTTAACCTTTACTTACTTTCCAGTAATTTCCTTTAATTAATTTCAAAAATTAATCTTAGAATAAATCCATACATTATCTATTTATAATTAATTTCATTCATGTTTATTGTAATTACTTTACTGATTTATTTTCCCCAAATTAATCAATTCCTAATTTGCATCATTAATTATAATAATTAATGATCTTTAATCAATTATTTTATTAATTAATTTTATTAAGAAAACTTAATCTTCAAATCACATTTATTAATCATCTTTGATTAATCTCATACAGTAATTAACCATCCTTAGTTAATTACTCCTCAATAAACAAACTTAATTAATCCCTCGATTAATTCAAGTAATTATACTCCAATTACTTCCATTACCCATCATCCAATTAATTACATCTAGTAATTTCTCATTAATTACTTCTCCAAGTAATTAGACTTCCCAAAATTATCGAGTGATTAATCTAAATTAATTAAACTAAATTAATTAATTCAAATTAACCAAATTACTCAATTAATTACAATAAGTAATTAATTCTTTAATTACTTTCCAATAATAATTACATTTAAACTATTACAATGATTATTATTAAATTAATTAATCTAATTAATTATTAAGAATCAATCACATTAATTAATTACAAAATAATCTAGTCAATGATCTTCATTAATATTTATTTAGTTATTTTCTAAATAATTAACTTATATTAATTATTAATAAATTTAATTAACCATTAACAATTTATTAATTTATTAAATCTAATCTATGGTTCATGATTACATATAAATTACTTAATTTATTTTTTTAAACTTTAATTAATACATTTAACTTATCAATACTAATTTAATAAATTCAAATCATCATCTATCCATTCTAATTAACTTAATGGTTAATGAATGTCAATTCTTAATCTTCATTTGCTTAAAGTAAACTTATTCTTATTATTGATTTAAATTTCACAACAAACATGATTGAAAACATTTATTTCAAATTTACTTTTGAAATTTCATTTTTAAATTACAAGTTTAAAATGAAATAAATTGGTCCTTTGATCAATTTTATAATTAATTTTAAAACCTTTAAATTACACGTTAAAGTAATGCTTTTATTATGGAAGAAAATTTAAAGACTTTTTGAAATCAAATTCCCTTAAATCTCAAATATTGAAAGAATACTTAATTATCTAAACTTATTTAAACATTAAGCTTTACGTTCCCATTTCCAATTTAAATACTCTTAAATCCACTCAAAGCTTAACATCTTTAGTTACTAAAGACAATTCAAGATTTAAACTTTTATTATATTCAACCGAGCTTAAACTAAACTCGAAATTTTATTTCAATGTTGATTTAAAAGCTCGGTTCAAACCTGCTTTAAGATTGAAAAAAAACAGTTTTAATTTCAAACAAGAACAGGTTTAAACAAACCTGAATCTCTACCCTAGTCTACTCACAATACTCCCGCGAGACCAATCCCATTTACATCGAGCAATCACCCGAGTCACCTGAGACAAACGCAAATTCCTATTCTTCCCAAACTTAACAAAATTTCCAGATTACCAAAGCCAATGCACGTGCACGGCTCCGGCGAGCCTCTCCAGTCGGCCTCCCATCATCGAACACGTTGATGATCATCCACCAACCAACTTCCGATCACCAGAACGCTGATGTTTCCTCGACATCGAATTTGAGTTCAAAGTCGAACCTGGAAACAAGCAAAGAGAAAAAAAAACAGCCAGAACTCTCAACCTGGAAATGCCGCCATCCTCGCCACCCCGACAACCAGTAACCCTCAAACTTCGGCCATCTATCCGCCTGGAAGAGGTGGGTTGATCATCAATTTTGTTCATGATCTCAGGTTGCATTTCTAGATTGGTTGATGAATGATTTTTGGCAAAGAAGATGAAGATAGGATGGTTCTTGAGTCTGCAAGAACTGTAGAGATGGATTTAGTTGAAAAAGAATGGAATTTATGAGATAGTTTTGTGAGCAAGAAGAGAAACTGATATCAATCATGCACACTTATACAAGAAGTTGTGCATATATTTCAAGTACACAGCAAGAAATGGCTATTTGAAGATGAATTGCATTACAGAGGAGTTATTGAACCAAGAAGAGTCAAGAAATGACAGTTTGGATTTATATTTGTAAAAGAAAATGAACAATGTATTAAAATGAATCAAGAATTTAAGATGGAATTTGCAAATCTTCAAGAACAGTAAGTAAAGAAATTCAAACTGACAATTGCAACTATCAGATCCAGTACAAGAAAGACATAGGCAAAAATAGCAATTTTGATCTTAAATTCTTACACAACAAAGAATTATATGATGAGTATAGCAAAGATAATTGAATTAACAATATTACTTACAGGATTTACTAACAGTAATTACGGGTTGTACAAACTGATGAATATCAAGACAAGAACTTATAGATCAAGACAATTTAATAGCAGATTCAAGAACGAGCATTATTTAACAGAGAAATGGAAAAGATAGGTAGTATCAACAATAAGAACAGAATATAGGAGAACTGAATTATTATGTATATAACAGCAAATTATACACCACAAAATCTTACAATTCAAGAATTAAGCAATAGGATATGAACAAATGAATTAGGCAGGATGAATATTTGAAGAAGACAAGTCTCAAATCACAGAATTGCAATAGAATCAACAGAGAACAGAAATGCAACTTTATTTCATAATTTTCTTCACACTTTTTACAGCCATCAAGACACCCCTTATATATACAAGTCAGAACATTATCACAAATACCTTGCCTACCCAATCCATGCAAGCCCAATTACCACAGACGACCCATTACAACATATATCAACATACTCAACATTTTAACTTTACATAACACTGCTACCATACCTTGTACAACTCCTCACAGCCAAAAATACAAAACGCATCAGTTGTGCACGTGCACATATGCACAGACTGATATGCTCCTTCATCTTCCTGCTCCAGTTTCACTATCCACCATACTTACTTCTGACACCTCACTGGTACCTTCCAGCGCCTTTCCTGGCGAATCAGTGATCAATAAAGAGGAGCTTGACATTTCCTTCCTTCTTTTTGCATTTTCCAGAGACTGCTGACAACCTTCTTCCTTCAAAACCATGTTAATCAACCCTTGGCTGTTACATCTCCCTTCCACTTCAAGAAGAGACCTTGTCCCAAGGTCTAAGGTAGGAAATTTTCTTACCATTGGCCAGTAATCCTCCCAGGTAGCTTCTTCCACCGATTTCTCTTTCCATTTGATCAAAATTTGAACCACAGCTTCATTATTTCTGGGTATTATTCTTCTATCGATTATATATTCCGGCTGTTCAACAATTTCTTCCACAAAACTAGGAACATCATCTTGCACAATAATAGAGCTCCCTATCTTTTTCTTTAATTGTGATACATGGAAGACAGGATGGATCTTTGCAGTGGCTGGTAGATGGAGTCTGTAAGCTACTTCCCCAATTTTCTCGATTACTTCATATGGTCCATAGTATTTTGGTGAAAGCTTGCAAGTCTTGTGAGTTCTGGCTGTCAACTGCTTGTAAGGCTGAAGCTTGAGAAACACCCAATCACCTACTTCAAACCTTCTCTCCGACCTCCTCAAATTTGCATACTTCTTCATTCGCTCACGTGCCAATCTCAAACTATCTTTCAAATACTCTAACATTATGTCTCTAGTAAACAACATTTCCTCGACTTGTTCCACCTTTGCTGTGTTCTGGACATAGGATAGAATGGTGGGTGGATCAATGCCATACACAGCTTTGAATGGAGTGGTGTTAGTCGAAACTTTCCAGGTAGTATTATACCAATACTCAGCTAGTGTTATCCACTTACTCCACTCATTAGGTTTGTGGCAGATGAAGCACCTCAAATACCCCTCCAAAATCTTGTTAATCACTTCTGACTGCCCATCACTTTGAGGATGGTAGGCAGTGCTTAGCTTTAGGCTACTTCCTTGCAACTTGAATAGTTCTTGCCAGAATTTGCTGGTAAATATAGAGTCTCTGTCACTAACAATAGTTTTGGGTAATCCATGTAATTTAAACACACCGTTGAAGAACACAGTAGCAACATCTTTGGCAGTATAGGGGTGGTTGAGAGGAAAAAAGTGAGCATACTTGCTTAAACGATCAACAACAACTAGTATAACAGTATATTTATCACTCTTTGGTAAACCAGTGATAAAATCCATGGCTATATCTGTCCAAATCATCTCAGGAACGGGTAATGGCTGCAGCAAACCAGGTAGTAGAACATTCTCCCCTTTATTTCGTTGACATTGTTCACATTCTTTCACAAAAATTTCCACATCTCTTCTCATTTTTTTCCAGTAAAATACTTGCTTCAACTTCTTCAATGTAGGCTTTATACCAGCATGTCCACCCAGAGGGGTTGAATGATGTTCTTGTATAAGTGATTGTCGCAAACTGTGGAGGTGGTGATCCACAAAAATCTTTCCCTTGTAAAAAATCAACCCATCAACTATTTTATACTTGCTACTACTGAGTTCTTTATCTTGAATTCTTTTGATCTGCTGCTGATACCAATCAGATGAGTGTAAAGTATGCTTGAGCTCCTGCAACCATGGGGTTTGTACTACAGAGATTGCTTGTGCTTCTGCGCCATCCCAATTGCCTGTTTCCTTCCTTGATAATGCATCTGCAATTACATTATCTTTACCAGATTTATACTCTACTTTATAGTCAAAGCCGTGCAATTTAATTAGCCACTTGTGTTGCAACCCTGTATGCAATTTCTGAGACAACAAAAATTTTAAACTTTGATGGTCAGTTTTAATAATAAATTGTCTTCCCAAAAGGTATTGAGCCCACTTTTTTGTAGCTAGAATAATGGCCAATAATTCTTTTTCATAAGTAGATAGCAACAAGTTCCTTCCATGTAAAGCTTTGCTCATATATGCTATAGGTTGGTTATTCTGAAGTAATACTGCCCCTACGCCTTGGCCACTTGCATCACACTCGAGAGTAAATGGTAGAGAAAAATTTGGCATAGCTAAAATAGGAGGACTGGTGAGGCATTGCTGTAATTTCTCGAAGGCATTTCGTGATTGATCGGTCCATATGAAGGCATTTTTCTTGAGCATGTCAGTGAGTGGATTTGCAATTTTGCCATAATCTTTAATAAATTTTCGATAATAGCCAGTTAACCCCAAAAATCCTCTTAGTGATTTTAAATTTTTTGGTAAGGGCCAGTCCAGAATTGCCTGAACTTTGCTTGGATCAACAGAGAGACCTTGATATGAGATGATGTGGCCCAAGTACTCCAGAGACTGCTTAGCAAAGCTGCATTTTGTCAATTTGATCACCAGCCTATTCAGTTGCAATGTATGAAAGGTAGTCTTGAGATGTTCCAGGTGATCTTCCCAGTTCTTGCTGTAGACTAGAATGTCATCAAAAAATACCAGAACGAACTTCCTCAAATAGGGTTTAAACACATGGTTCATCAGGGATTGGAAGGTGGATGGAGCATTAACTAGACCAAATGGCATTACCAAGAATTCATAGTGTCCCTCATGTGTCTTGAAAGCTGTCTTGTGCACATCTTCTTCACACATACGAACTTGATGGTATCCTGATCTCAAATCCAGTTTTGAAAAATAGGTAGCTCCCTGTAACTCATCAAACAGGTCATCAATCAGAGGTATGGGAAATTTATCTTTGATAGTACAAGCATTTAGGTTTCTGTAATCAACACACAATCTCCACGTCCCATCTTTCTTCCGTACCATCACCACAGGAGAAGAGAATGGACTGCTGCTATGCTTGATAATTCCAGCTGCTAACAATTCATTTACAATCTTTTCCAGCTCATTTTTAATGTGGTATGAATGTCTATAGAGTTTAAGGCAAATTGGTTTAGTATTTGGCAGAAGAGGGATTTTGTGATCATGTTGTCTTTTAGGGGGTAGGAATGGAACAGTTGAGGTAATGTCAGGATATTGGTTAATCAGTGCTTGGATGGCTGGGGTTAGGATGGGAGTCTGTTCTTCCTTCAAGTTAATTTGGTAGCATAGCAACATACTCAACTGACCATGTGCATCCTCCTTTTCAATAGCCTTTTTATCAACAATCTTCATTTCTTCTTGACCGAGTCCTTGCCAAGTATAATCCCTGTTATTATATCGAAACTTAACTTGCAATTGCTCCAAGTTTAAAGTCACATCACCTAAGCTTTTCATCCATTGAGCACCCAATACAACTTGACAGCCTTCCAAAGGCAATAACAACAAATCAACGGGCATTTTGCATCCTTGACATTTCAATATTACATTTCTACATATACCTGACCCAGTCAGCTTTTCACCGTTAGCCACAGTCACCTCATAAACCTTGGATTCATCGATAATCAATTCCAACTTTTTGGCCAGGTGTGTATTTATGAAACTATGTGTCGACCCTGAATCGATGAGAATTTGCACGGGCTTTCTGTTGATGATCCCCTTCACTTTAATGGTAGATAGGGCAGGAATTCCACACATTGCTTGCAAGGTGATGGAGAGTGCTTCTTCAGCCACTATCTCTTCTTCAGGTTCAGATGAATCATCCTGAGAATTATTTTCTGCATTCTCCTCTTCCTTAAGTGTCATCACTCCCTCTAAAACATACACCTGAGAATTCTTGCATTTATGGTCCCTTGACCACTTTTCTTTGCAGCCATAACATAGATTCTGTCTTCTCATTTCCACAATTTGATTGGGAGTCAACCCTCTACTTCTTGCTATACTTTCTACAGTGGAGTTGCTGCTGCCCCGAGACATGGTGTTGGGTTGATTTTGTGTTGAGTCTTTGACATAGGCAGGGATAGGATGAGTGGTGGTAGGTTTAGGAATAGGAGTATGGGACTGGTTAGCAGTGAAAGTTCTATGGTTCTTTCGGGTCTGTGTGTACTTGCATTCATACATTTTGGCTAGTGATACTGCTTCTCTAAAATCAACAGGTCTAGAAGTCATAACATCATATCGAATTTCCTCCTTCAATCCTCCAATAAATCTATCAAGCAAAAACTTAGGTGGTAGGGTCTCAATTACCGCTTGTAACTGTTCAAAGCGACTAAGGTATGCTCTCACTGTGGTGTGTTGTTTGAGTTTGGATAATGTTTCATAGGGCCTCTCCATCTCCTCCGGATTAAACCGTACTAAAATCTCTTCCTTAAAAACTGGCCATAGTTCATGATTAAGTACTGTATTTGCATACCAGTGATACCACTGCAGTGCCTCCTTCTTTAAGTAAAAAGAACAAATCTCTACCCAAAACTGCTCCTCGGTATGTTGGAATCTGAAAAATTGTTCAACTTGTCTCAACCAATCAGCTACTCCTTCATCACCAGAAAAAGTAGGGAAGTCTAGTTTGTAAGAGGTCATAGGATTGGGATGATGCATAGGGGTGTAATGGGGAGGGGGATTGGGATAGTTTGGACCATGATTTCTTGGAGCAGGAAGGTCTGGATTCAATGGATAAGGAACATTTCTAGTTTGGGGTTGGTGGTTTCTTGTACTGGTGGTTGCACTGTAAGGAAGATTCTCATTGTTTTGGATTGGTGGATGAAACTGAGGTATTAGTGGAGGGCCTGTGGGAAATGCAGGTGGTGGTGCTTGGGATTTGATCTTCAATTGTTGCATATCATTGGCAAGAGAAGTAAGGACATTGTGGAAACCTTCGAATCTGGTAGTGATGTCATGATCAAGTTTTCGGTTGCTATGCTCTAATTGGGTTAAAGATTTAGTGATGTGCTCATTAAACTCTCCTTGTCGTTGCCATAGTAGTTCTTGATCAAGAAAGGGTGGATGCGTATAAGAATTGTTTTTATTGAGATTTGGATCGATCTGGGGCTCTGTCTCATCCCCATTGAACTGCTCTGATACCAAATTGGAAGAGGTGGGTTGATCATCAATTTTGTTCATGATCTCAGGTTGCATTTCTAGATTGGTTGATGAATGATTTTTGGCAAAGAAGATGAAGATAGGATGGTTCTTGAGTCTGCAAGAACTGTAGAGATGGATTTAGTTGAAAAAGAATGGAATTTATGAGATAGTTTTGTGAGCAAGAAGAGAAACTGATATCAATCATGCACACTTATACAAGAAGTTGTGCATATATTTCAAGTACACAGCAAGAAATGGCTATTTGAAGATGAATTGCATTACAGAGGAGTTATTGAACCAAGAAGAGTCAAGAAATGACAGTTTGGATTTATATTTGTAAAAGAAAATGAACAATGTATTAAAATGAATCAAGAATTTAAGATGGAATTTGCAAATCTTCAAGAACAGTAAGTAAAGAAATTCAAACTGACAATTGCAACTATCAGATCCAGTACAAGAAAGACATAGGCAAAAATAGCAATTTTGATCTTAAATTCTTACACAACAAAGAATTATATGATGAGTATAGCAAAGATAATTGAATTAACAATATTACTTACAGGATTTACTAACAGTAATTACGGGTTGTACAAACTGATGAATATCAAGACAAGAACTTATAGATCAAGACAATTTAATAGCAGATTCAAGAACGAGCATTATTTAACAGAGAAATGGAAAAGATAGGTAGTATCAACAATAAGAACAGAATATAGGAGAACTGAATTATTATGTATATAACAGCAAATTATACACCACAAAATCTTACAATTCAAGAATTAAGCAATAGGATATGAACAAATGAATTAGGCAGGATGAATATTTGAAGAAGACAAGTCTCAAATCACAGAATTGCAATAGAATCAACAGAGAACAGAAATGCAACTTTATTTCATAATTTTCTTCACACTTTTTACAGCCATCAAGACACCCCTTATATATACAAGTCAGAACATTATCACAAATACCTTGCCTACCCAATCCATGCAAGCCCAATTACCACAGACGACCCATTACAACATATATCAACATACTCAACATTTTAGCTTTACATAACACTGCTACCATACCTTGTACAACTCCTCACAGCCAAAAATACAAAACGCATCAGTTGTGCACGTGCACATATGCACAGACTGATATGCTCCTTCATCTTCCTGCTCCAGTTTCACTATCCACCATACTTACTTCTGACACCTCACTGGTACCTTCCAGCGCCTTTCCTGGCGAATCAGTGATCAATAAAGAGGAGCTTGACATTTCCTTCCTTCTTTTTGCATTTTCCAGAGACTGCTGACAACCTTCTTCCTTCAAAACCATGTTAATCAACCCTTGGCTGTTACACCGCCACTACTCCACTTACCATTACCCAGAACCACAGGACACTCGATCGAACAATGGTGGCAAATGAAACCAAAATTGCGACCCACACGAAACTAGGTTTAAAAATTTTAAACCTTCGCCGCCGCCGCCGCCGCTGTCTATCTACCACCGCTCCATTTTTCCCAGACCCCACGATTACCCCCGCATCTCCAGCCTCAGTCCCGATCCCTCTGATCAACATGATCGCCCACGGCGACTCGAAATGCCCAAACCAGATAAACACAAACTGCTCTCAATCCTTATCACTAAAAATTTTAATTATTGCTTTAAAATTCATATTAATGTATGTGAAATCAACCTTCACACCTGAATTTGTGAAACAAGAAATTTGTATTTTGACAAATTTGAGTTGCTCAGTTTCTTCTTTGGTTTCCAGAAGCATTTCAAAATTTATTCAACTTAAATAAATTTGTATTTTGAGTATATGTTATAACTAACAATATTTGTTTCAATGCTAAGCCCAACCATCGAGTAAATCAAGTGGAAATGAATTTAAGATCAAAGCTTAAGTTAAAGTTCACAGGACAGAGAGCACCTGATCAACAGCCCGAACCATTATTTCCAGTATTCAAGTGTTCATAGAAAAGTTATATATAAATATATACACTACCATACTTATTTAGAGATGTGTTTGTGACAGATTTTCATCTTTTAAATTTTAAGAAAATGGTGCTACTCACAGTTTAAAGAACAGAGGCTTAAAATAAAACAACCATAACCAGACCAACTCAAATACACACAAGCTTGCATATATACAAATATGCAAAGAAATCATCACACAGTAATTTATATGTACATAAATTTGTTACTTAAGTTTCTAAAAGTGATGTTACTCACCTGGATTTAAGAAGCAGAATTGAACAGAGTTGCTTTATTTGAAAACAAGCTGAGAACTGGAAGATAAAACTTCTTCTTTTGATCCTCAGGTCTGTTGAGTTGCTTAGTTGATGTTGAATGTTTTATTTAAGTTTTAATGAAGCTTCTCACTACATACCTTAACTTGGATGAATGAACTAGAAAGGAAAGGCTGGGATATAATGCAAAGTATATTTTATACCAAACTGTATATTATTGTACAATATTAGGGATATTTTCTTGTTTATACGACTATGCAGATTTTACTTTTGGTTAATGGAGGCTGATAAGATTTCACTAGTACTAGAGAGATGTTAGCAATAAATGCTTGTCTCCATATCTACACTTATCCTATATTTAATTTCGTATGGTACTTATATCTTATATTGTTTTGTACAAAACTTGTATATATGTTTTTTGTACTGTCTTTACACTTTGATATATCTTTTTTTCTTTCAAATGCAAGCCTACAGATGCTAGGTTATTCCTTCTTGTTTTCTCAGCCTGCACACTTATTTGATTTTGTTTGCATAATCACATATTGGTCTTGATGCTTTAAACTTATATATATGCTACAGTTTTCTTATGTTAGTTTACAACTTGAAGATTATTTGTTTGTTTTTTCTTACCAGCCAGATTTTATATTCATGTTTTAATGTTGTCTTGTTTTATATTTTTGAAATGTATGTGAATGTTATTTCTTTTGTTTTGTTGTTAGAAATCCAAATGAATTTTATAGTTTTATGTTATTAAAATTTAGCCAATGTACTTACTTTATATTTTTCCTAATTTATCTTATAGTCTTTATAATTTTATTCATTAATATTATTTAAAAGTAACACATTTATCAACTTGAAATGATTATAAAAGAAATTATCTCTTTATTTAAATTACTTATTTTATAATATATAATAAAGTATCATTTGACAAAATTGCATTGGAAACTTATATATACCTTTAAACCATATTTTTAACAAGCTGTACTTCAAAGAAAATAAAACAAATCTTCTTGTTAAATAAATTTTAAATTTAAACTTTGGATAGAATAATTTTTAAACTATTTAACATTTATCTTAAGTATTTAAAACCCTATATTTATTTAATAGCTTTGAAAAGATTATTTTAAATAAGTCATAATTCCCAAATCACTAAAAGGTATGTTAGAAATTTGAAAACATAATTTATTAGTTAAACTTTAAAACAAAGCTTTCCTATTTACAATATATACAAATATATACATATATAAATAGAAAACAATCAATTAATTTTAATAGATAAAATTTACCAATTAGATATTTATTAAAAGAAAAGTATCAATTCAAATCTTATTAACAAAGATATATCAAATCAATTCAATATTTAATATAAATTATTAAATTGATATTGCTCGAAATTTCGGGTTGTCACACCCCCCAACGGACCGGTGACATTTTCTTTACTTATAGAAGTTTGTTCTCCTTGATTGGTAAGTTGCTTGCCTTCACCACTTCTTGCAGAAGAATTAAGCCCCTCAACACCAAGGTTACTGAAGTCGTAATTTAACAGGTTGCCCGGAATAGAGATGTCATTTTTTGGGAAGATGAACCCTTCTCAACGGGAGTTATAAAGAATTTTGAGGTCTCCCAAGTTTTCCACTTTTTAATTCTATACCCCAGACTCTTTTTCTTTTTCGGAGAAGGTTGCGACTGGCTTGTGTGAGGAGCATTGGCTGCTGGCGCCTGTCCATGACATCTGTTTTCATATTAAGCCCCGGGGCTTCTGTTTCTTTGATCTCCCCTTCCTCAGTGCCTTCACAGACTCCATCAACAGGGGACACCGTGGGGCCGACTTGTTCTCTCCTTCTATCGACGACTGCCTTTGAGATTGCTCTACTTCTTGGAAGGCCAATTCTATGGCCGTCTACTAGTAGCTCAAATAGCAAGAGCAGCTCATCAGTGACTAACAGTTTGGTGTCTTGATCCTCTAGCGAAGTAGCACGGATAGCCTTAACTGCCTTGGAATATCTGACGCCTTCGGGCCGAGGGTGAGCACTTGGAAGAGTTGAAAAAGTTCGTGTGATTAGAGAGAATGTGATTTAAGTCCTTGAATTAAGGGTGGAAACGGGAATAAAACTTACGTCCTTCCAACCACCTTCTCGCAAAGTCGGGACAACATCGCACATAGAACCACTCTTGCTTCAACAGGGAGAGATCGTTCCATGCACCCATTAGAACTTGACATCTGGGCAATGGCTCGAGAAATACGTATGAGGGACTATCGGCTCCTCTCTTGAAGTTATAAATATATCGGATGTCCTAGGGAGTTGGCGGATGGAATAGGATGCTCATGAAAAGCAAGAAAGTGTCATGGATAAACGTGTAACTATTGGGGTGCAATTGATTATGGGCCATTCCTGTATACTTCAGCACTTCGTAAATAAAGGAGTAGAAGGGTGGCACGCACCCAGCCTAACACATGAACTTATTACATGTAGTGTACCTGGCTGGGTGCAAGTGGGGCCTGTCTTGCCTCGACGGGACCAGGACATCCTCGAAAGGAATCCCATGAATAAATCACAGTCGACAAAGGGCCGTTTCACCGATTTTTGAAGCCTGTGAATCGGTCGGGTTATCCAAGACAATGGCATCGTCCACAGCTTCAGGAGTCGGATCTATAACCTCAGCAGGAAGAGTTGGGATGTCGAAAAAAAGGTCTGACTGCTGGCCTGATGTCTCTACTACCTCTCGTTGTTGGCTTGGTCCGGGCTTATCAGACAAAGCAGCGGAGTTCGATTTCCTGTCGGATCTAGAAGACATCGTGGGAGAACGCTTTGTATAACTTGGTGCTTGTCTTAGCTATACTCAAAAGACAATCGATATTAGAAGTAATAATAATCCATCCCCCATGCTGTGTGTGAACTAGTGCAATAGACTTGAAATAAATGCAAATAGATTTAAGACCGGATAGCGTAAGTAAAACATCGAAATTCTGAGTTTTCGCTCGAAGAGACTATCATCGCTGACCGTCTCGGACAGCATGGAAGGTGATCGGCGACAAAGGATTTAAGGTATGCTGGGGTAGTGGAGTGTCCAGTCAGATGCTTGAATGAATCAAGTTAAAGTGGTTTCAGTATGTCAACGCCGAACCAAGCCATATATACCAATCCCTCACTCTCTCTCCATCCCTATACTGATCCATCACTCTCTCTCCATCTCTATACCGATCCATCACTCTCTCGCCATCCCTATACCGATCCCTCACTCTCTTTCCATCCCTATACCAATCCCTCTCTCTCTCTCAGAACCATACTGATCCCACTCTACCCAAAGTTATACTATAGTATGACCAGCTTTGGATTTAAAATTAATTATGTATGATCCACCAATACGTAAAATACAAGTCGTTGTACTCTCCCTTTTAGTAGTTTTGCTCCCGAAATCCCATCAAACAAGGTAAGGTTAAATAATATAGCTACCTCGCATGCTTAACAACCATAAGCAAACATAACACCACTCAAACATGCATAAACAAGTAAGTAAGTACAACTATGCCTACCCTAGCATACAAGGTACTAAACTAGTCTATATAATATCATAGGTGAAAGTAAATGTGATAAGCGTAAGGTCTTTCCAAGGAAAGTGCTCTAGATAAGCAATCCTCACGTCCTTCTCGGTCTCCCAAGTGTAATCACCCTTGCTTTCGCTCCATTAAACCTTCACCAACTTCACCGTCTTCCTCCTAAGCTACATTGTATCATGTACGACTATACGAATAGCCTACAAGGTCTTGAAGCTTCTAGTTCAACCTTGGTATCATCTAGCTGATCTAGTGTAATAGTTATAGCTGGCCATGCATAAAGTTCTGTAATTGGGAAACGTGGAACACATTGTTTACACCTGCTATCTCATGAGGTAAGTCGACTTTGTAAGCTAGGTTTCCCATCCTCTCGAGTATCAGAAAGGACATAAAAACCTCGGTGTGAACTTTCCCACAGTATCAAATCGAACTACATTCTTTAATAGAGTGATCCTGACAAACACATATCACCGACAGTGAACTCCATATCTCTATATCTCTTGTCAGCATACCTTTTAAGTCCATCTTGAGCCGCATTCATTCGTTGTTGAATGATCTCAATCTTCTCTAAAGTCTGTTTGATCATATCTAGTCCAAATATCGGGTTCTCATCCTCTTCCCACCAACATGAAGGAGCAATGCATGGTTAGCCATATAACGCCTCAGATGGTGTTATACCAATGCTCGATTGATAACTATTGTTGTATACGAACTCAAGAGAAGAAAATGATCATTTTATAAGCCTTCAAAATTGAGTGTGCAAGCTCGCAAGATCTCCTTTAAGATATGAGTCACTCTCTTGGTTTGCCTGTCAATTTGTGGGTGACAAGCTATACTCAGATGCAGCTTCATCTCCAATGCCTCCTATAAGCTATTCGAAAATCCATTCATGAATAATGGGTCTCGATTGTTTACAATGCTTTTCGGCACAGCATGGAATCACATAATCTAATTCACTTATTACTTAAACAATCTAATTAACTTATAACTCAGCCAGTTTGGATGTTGTCCTATTAGACTTTATGGATATGAATTGAGCACTCTTCATCAATCTAACAGCTATGATATTGATGATATCATGCATCCTCCTCTAGTACTCGGCCATCCATCGATGAAGTATTCCCATGTCCATTCAGGAATCTCAAGCGGTTGCAAGAAACCACTCAACTTCTTCTGTTCAGCCTTTACTAGTTGACGGTTCATACACTTCGATATGGATGTCCATACATCCTTCATTGTCACTTCCCAAAATGTCTACTTCATATCAAAGTACATTTTATTGACTTGGGGATGCATAGTCAATCTCAAATGATGGAACTCTCGTAGCACCTCATCCCTTAACCCATCGACATCGGGTATGAACAATCTCTCCTTCTTACAAGCCAATGGTTGTAGTCAACATATACGGCTTCATATCTTTAGAATTTCCACTCCACTCTCAATTTTAGCAACGATATTTGCTATTTGGAATCACGTCTTTGACTAAGCATTGATCTGCTTAATCAGAGTAGGTCTTATAGTCAAACTAGCCAAGACATCTGGTTCATGCTCACATCGAGATCTAAAGTCATGACTAGTGATACACTCTAACTGTGTCCACTCTATAAACATAGCTCCTAAGATGGCATGTCTTATACTCAAAGCATCAGTGACTGCATTTCCTTTAACATGCGTATGGGAAATGTCGAAGTTGTAGGAGGCTAAGAACTCTAATTACTACTGCCAGCAAAGGATAAGTTCTTCCATCAGAAGAGGTACTTCAACGATTTTGTGAACGATGAATAATTCAAACCTCTCTCCAAGCAAGTAGTATCTCCATATTTTCACTGCATGTATGATTGCTACCAACTCTAAACCCTGAGTTGGATACTTCCTCTTTATTATTTCAGTAGTTGACTAGCATATATGACAACCTTTCCTCTCTTCATCAATGCTGCACCTAGCCTAGTGCCATAGGTGTCCGTGTATACTATTAAATCTTTATCCCTACTTAGAATGGCCAATACTTGTGCACTCGTCAACTTCTCCTTTAGAATCATGAATGAATGCTCATGCCTCGCCTCCAAAATAAAAGTTTAATTCTTTTACATTAATTTGGTTAATGGTACCTCTACCTTTAAGAAGTCCTTTATGAATCGCTTATAATATCCTACTAATCCAAGGAAGCTTCTCACATATATAGCATTCTTAGGTTGATTCCAATCCCGAATAATTATAACTTTCATAGGATCAACAACAATACCCTTGTTAGAGACAACATGTCCCAAGAAATGCACTTCCGTCCTCTAGAAGTGACAATTAGAATATTGCCCCTTCAGGTGGTGCCTCCTTAACACCTCTAACACAATCCTCAAGTGTGTTTTATGTTCCCCTTCCATCCGGCAGTAGACAAGAATATCATCTATGAACACATGCACAAACTTATTCAATTGATCTCTAATATCATGATTCGTGAAGTATGTTGATACTGTTAGTCCAAACGACAAAATCAACCACTCATATAATCCTCATAGCACACCGAACGCGATAATCTACACACACTCCCTCTCCCCACCCTCATTTAGAGAAACGTTATCGCTAAGTCCAATCGAGAAAACATTTTAGCACCATGAAACTGATCGAATAAGTCATCAATGCGCTGGAGTAGGTACTTGTTCATTTTTGTCACTTTGTTCATCTCACGGTAGTCAACATAAAGTCTCAGGGATTCATCTGCCTTCGTGGAGAACGCTACAGGTGCTTCCTACTTAGACATACTTTGTCAAATGAACCCTTGTCTTAATAGGTCATTCACTTTCACATCAAACACTCGTTACTCTCTAGGTGTCAAATGCCTCAATGACCTAACTACTGGCTTTGCATCCTTCTCAAGTCGATGTAGAACTCGGTCTCAGATTGCAAAGGTAATCTAGTCACCTCCTCAAACACATCTGGATATTCCATCACTATGGGTACTGATGGCAATTCCTTACAAGGGACCATGAGTTAATATAAGAAGCTAACCATCACTACATCCTCAGCCATGCAGCTCAACTCTAGTCTATGCCCATCATTTATCTCGATTGTCACCATCAATCTCTCATAGTCCACTATGACATTGTATCTCTTCAATCAATCCATCCCTAATGTGATACCAAAGCCAACAAATGTAAGTACAAAGTACTCATAATAGAATACACTAGCCTAACTCCACTACATAAGGTCTCAACAAACCATACTCAAGTTGGCTGAATAGCCCACAAGGTTTGACATAACCAAAGGCCGGACTACTTGGTCGAGACTCATCCTTAATCCATCTACTAGGTCACTGGATATAAAAGACAAAGACAAACTCGTATTGAATAAAATATGTAATGTTATACCACAGACAAAAAGCATACCTTGAATAATGACGTTCTTTTCCTTCTTCTTTGCCGATGGAGTATTCAAAGCATAAGCAAACACAACTTTCTTATTCTTTAGCGGCTTTGGGCAATCCTTACTTATGTGTTAAACTTTATGGAAGTTGTAGCACTTCCTATTGTGCTCTTACAACTACTTCTCAAATGTCCTTTCTCTCCACACTAATAGCAAGTAGGGTTCCACTTGACATTCCTAACCACTTTAGATTGATGTTACTTCTTCCCCATGTCGTTATTCCACTTCCTCTTGTTGTTGTTCCACTTCCTCTTGCCTTCCCCGCTCACTTGTGGCTTTCACTCCATTTTAGAAACAACAACAGTAACAACCTTAGACTTTGGATATAGACTCTCGTGTCAGAGAGCCTTCTTAACCAGCTTCTCAAACGACTCATCAATATTGTGTAGGCTTCTCCTCGAGATAATCATCCAAACCTATGATGAACTACTCATTCTTTTACAAAGGAGTATCAATGAAATATATACGGTACTTCAACAACATATTGAACTCAGCCACATACTCCTACACAAACATCTCTCCCTATCTAAAGTGAGCAAAATCCATGAATTACACCGATTTCTTAGTAGGTGGTATGTACTTCTCTTCGAATTGAGCTCTGAACTACTCCAGGTGAATTGATCCTTGGCAATAGCTATCTTAAAAGCATTTCACCATTTCATTACTTCCTAAAAGTTTCCTGGATGCCAACTTCCTTTTCATAGCATCTTCAAGCTCTAAGTCCTCAAAGGTAAGCTTATAGGTGTCCAACCACTTCTGCACTTCTAAGGTTGATTTCATTCCAAGCTACGGTTTACCACTAAGACTAGAGCAGTCGTTACTCAGTTTAGCAAAGAAGACCCTAGGCGCTTACATTAGAGTGCCACCACTAAGAACAACAGCAGGAGTAGCCCCTTGGGCTTTCTATGACAAGTGTCTCACCATTTCAGTGAACATTTCTTATAAGTCAGGGTTAGCCACCACCGAGCCTACTCCCTCTTGATCTACTATGAAGATGGAGTTTCTAGTACATTCCTTGTAAAACAACTCATCCTTTAATCTGCAATAAGGATGATCACTCTCTCAAACAGGAAAGCCATAAAATGTATTTGTGTATGCAATGCACTTATACTGTCTGTATACAACATATAATTTTGCAAACCAAAATATATAACAAGTATGTTGTCTTATATCGCTTGAACCATCCTAGATTGATAACTCTTGCTCTTACTTTGTTGACCTTGGTATTCCTTAGGTTAACTACACAACCAAAGCTCTAATACTAAATTTAAAGACTGCACTACACCTTTAGAACCCAATATACCTACATAGCACGCTGCAATTTTACCCAATACATGTAGAGGTAGTCAAGGGCAAAGTAATAAAACTCAAATTGATAACCTATTGTATATCTCACAGTGCAAGGATAAACATAGCCGAGAAGTTCTCTGTTGGTTAATATAACTAAGGTCAAATAGAAAATCTCAAATTTACAGTGTTACTAGGTTCTTTTGACATGAGAATACCGTGGACCTTTACTATGGACACTCTACTTTGAATATAGTTAAATCATGGCATGGTATCCATCAAACAACTATATTCGGGACTGAGTTGAAGCATTGTAACTGAAACACTATTCAATAGAGAATTCGTCTTCTCGGTTATATAAGGTTAGTACCACGTCAACGGTAGTCAGCTCAAAATCAAAGTCTCTAGCCATAGTAGTATAGTTAATATAAAATTTATTATTAAACTAAAGATTTTGTGTCTGTACTAATCAAATCGAAAGTGGATGATATTGAAATTTTGACCCTAAAAAAATTCATAAATCCTACCGTGATATAGTTTTGACAAAGAGAATTGATGCAAATAACCGTTATTATCAGGTATTGGTTATAATAGTAAAATTAGATTTTAACAAAACGATAACTAATAAATTCAGCTAAAATGTCAAACCTCACTACAACAATTTGGACTTTTAATAATGTTTCAAAAAGGCTATTAAAGGCTTTGATAGCTTTTTATGGACGTTGTATATCAACATGTTGTTATAGGTTTATGACCTACGATAGCAACATCAAAAACAAATGAGTTCTTTTAACAGTGTTTGAAAAATGCTGTAAATTGTTCTAATGGTGTTTGTGCACACGCTGTAAAAAAGCATGTTATAAATAGGAAGGGTTATTAGACAACAAGAATAAAATGCTATAAAAAGTTTCTAACAATAGCATTTTACCAACGCTATCGAAACTCTCTTAACAATAACGTTTTTGATTGCTATCAAAAGTTGCGTACTAAGCGCTTTAAAAACGCTATTGTTACTTTTATAGCATTATTTTAATGCTATCATCTTATTGCATAAATTTTCCCGTGCTTCTTTGTGACGTTTCAATGCATATATGAATAAGAATTTAAATATCACTAAGTTCACATTTGATTACCAATACGTTATATGTAAACAAATAAAATTACACCCAAATAATATGTGTTAATTATATTTCATAACTACGTATGAAGATTACAAATGTAAGTAAACAAAACTAATATTATATGCAAGCATTCTTACCAAAACGATACATAAAAGTATTCAAACCCTAAAGATACACACTACAGTATATATTACTTCAAATCACCTTATTGCTACTTGCTAGCACTAAATGTATTAGTTACCTGTAAAGAAAAAGTTCAATAATTAGTCGTAATAGACATGATTCATGAAAAATATGCATATAAAGTGACAGTTTTGAATAACAATATATGATGTTTATGAACTTATTCAGTTCTAAACCACTATTGTATTTAAATGAGTACATTTTTTAAAACTTATTTAATTTTTATAAAACTTGATTAATTTCTATAATACCAGTTTAATTTTTGGTAACTTAATTAACTTAGCAAAATCTTTATGATAATAAATTCTATAGAAAATTTGTTAATTTAGTTAATTTTTTTATAAAAAAGAATTTTTTTTTATCAAACTCGGACAAATTTTACAAATTTAATTAATTTAGCCGGATGTTTATAAAACTTGGCTAAATTTTATAATAATTAGTTAAATTTTATTAAATTGTTATTTTTATAAACTTAATTTATTTTAAAAACTTAATTAAAGTTTATAAACTTAGTTATTTTTTATAGACTTACATTGTATAAAACTTAGTTAACTTCTATAGAAATTAGTTAATTTTTATAAATTAGATTAATTTTTATAAATTAAAATAATTTTTATAAATTTATTTAATTTTTATAAAACTTAGATAACTTTGTTAAATTTTTATAAACTTAGTTATTTTTTATAAATTTGCTTACTTATTACAAAAAAATTTCAGTATTTAGATAACTATATAACTTATATAAAACTTGTTTAACTTATTTAAATTTTTATACAACTTAGTTAATTTTCATAAACTTATTTTAGTTTTCTAAAACTTGGTCAAGGTAGAAAATTATTTACTTTTTATAAAACTTGGTTAACATAGTTCATTTTTATAATTAATCTAACTTAGTTTAATTTTACAAAAATCAATCAACATTTTATAAAACATAGTTTGCTTTTTATAAAACTTAGTTAAAATTTACAAACTTAATTAATTTAATCAGATGTTATAAAACTTGGTCAAGTTTTATAAAACTTAGTTAAATTTTAGATAACTTTGTTAATGTTATATTTTTTTAAATACTTTACTCAACAATTGCATGTCGATTGTTATAAACTTATTAATTTTTATAAAACATAGAAATTTTATAAACTTATTTAATTTTAAAAAACTTAGTTAGTTTAGTTAATTATTATGACTTAATTAATTTTATAAAAATTAATTAACTTAGTTAATTATTTTAAACGTAGTTAATTTATTATTATTATTATTATTATTATTGTTATTGTTATTATAAACTTAGTCAAATTTTATAAACTCAATTAATTTTTACAAACCATAGTTAACTTAGTTAATTTTTATAAAAAATGGATTATTTTTGTAAAACTTAGTCAATTTTTATAACAAATTAACAATGATTTCAAAATAGAGAATATGATTTTTATAAAACTTAAGTTTAGTTATCTTAGTTAATTTTTTATAAACTTAGTTAATTTTTAATTATTTTAATGTAATAAACTTAGTTAATTTTAAGTTTTATAATTGTTGCAAAAATATCAACCTTCAAACAAATAAAGATGAGAACTAATTTCACTCATGTACTACCAAGTTACAAAAATTATATACGTACAATTGTATTTATGTCGATAATATATTAAAGGTTCTTGTAATTTATAGCCAACCTTTCAACTAAAAATCTGAACCAAAAAAAGAGGATGTATTATATAAGTAATATTCACATTTAGTCTAACCAAATGTTCAAACATAATGGAAAAACATAACTGCTAAAAAAAATTATAACCTTCACTTCCATCCACTTTAAGTTCTAAAGACATGAAAAATATCACATGGTTTGAGCATCGTTTTGACCTGCATTGAAAATATAACAAAACATGAGATAAACAAATACGTATAATGCTGAACTTTTTTAATTCGATGCTAACTGAATATGAAAGAATACTGCTACCGTTTCTCCTAATCCATTCTCTGTCTTGAATTCTTCTTTTCTTCCTTCATTTTTCATACATATAGTTACAACTTATAGTTTATTATAAATTATAAAAATTCTTATAAATTAAATATATTATAATTTATTATATATTAATTCATATATATTTCATTTCTAAAAACATTTACATACTATGGTTTAATATGTATACCAAGGTATTTTAATTAGTACAACTATTCAATTTTAAAAAAAAATTCATTCTACATATAAAATAATATTAATATGTTTAAAGCTCACCCTATGTATAACATCTCCCCCTAAGTATAATATCTCCCTCTATCAATATGCATTTGAATTTCTCCACCTTTGTCATTATAAAAAAGAATGAGGGAATATAATTTTTTTATAAAATATCTTGTAAATAGCGGGAAAAACCCAATACTAATTATGGAGAAAATAAAATAGATTTTACCGTATTTGCTGAAGTTCATATTTCATTGTAAGCACGTAATTCTATTAAATGTATGGAACATCCTTTAATATTCCAAAATCTATCCTTTTCCTTTTGTTTCTCCAAGTACCTGCAATAAATACTAATCATTTTTGGTACCCACTTGCTATGTTAGAGTCTGGGGGTTAGGTCTTGGGAAACCATACCCATTTGGGTGTGGTTGAACCTTTATAAGTATAATTTTCATTATTAACTACCATATCAAAATAACCATCAATGTATTTTTTCTATTTTTCCAATTAACATGAACCCAAATACTTAGATAATTTTTATTCATATTTCCTATCAATGATTTTGTACTTCTAGAGATATTATAAACATTATTGGTCATAGCAGTATTTGAATTTCTATAAAAATTGGATTTAGACTTTAATCGAAATCTAGTATTAACACTATCATTTTCACTATACATGAAAGCGTTTCTAGTGCTATTTCTATGACCGGTTTTATTATATCCTAAACCACTTTTATCATGTAAAGGTCTAGAACTAGATAAAATCATGTTTAGATCGTTTTGACCTTTATTAAATTTTGTGACTTCAGTGTTAAGTTCATCAAATTTAGCTTTAAAGTGATAATTATTATTTTCAAAAGAAATATTACTAATTTTCAAAATATCAATTTGCCTGTTTAATTCAGAATTTTCTTTTTTTAACCTACAGTTCTCATTTTCGAGAAGAAAAAGTTGAGATTCTGAATTATCTAAAGATGGTTGTAATAAATCATTTTGTCTTTTCAAATCCGTAATTTCTTTTGAAAAATTTTATTTTCTTTTTCAAACATAGTATTTTGTTCATCTAGAAAATCTTTAAGAGTCTCAAAATTATTTTTCAAAACACCATGTTGATTTTCTAAATCTAATTTCTTATTTTTCAGTTTCTCATTTTCAATTTTGATTGATTTCATCTTTTTTAAAATAAGAAAAATTTTCTTTGAGATTTTATCGCATATACTAACTAATTCATTATTACCACTTACTGAAATTTTTAAACCAGAAAGTACCTTTTTGTAGTCCTCACTGGTAGCTTTGACAGGGATTTTTCCTGTTGTATTTTGATTGGATCTTTCTCTAGCCATTATTCTATGATGCTGTGACGATCGATAGAATTCCAGGCTCTGATACCAAATGAAAGTGCTGCTAAGTATCGAAATGGCCAACAGTTGTAAACAATGTAAATGTAGTTGTAGTGTGGAATATGAATATAAAAAGTAAACGGTAAAGTAAATGACACCAGGGATTTTTAGACTGGTTCAAACTCCCGTTCTACATCTAGTCCCAGGCTCATTCTAGATTTTAACTATCAAACCTCTCTTAACCCGGAGGAACGGGTATTACACCACCTGAGCAACCGAACATGACTTCTACCGCCTAGACAACCGAATATGACTTCTACCGCCTGAGCAACCGAACGTGACTTCCAATACAAATGGTAAAGTTGTTTCCGACCGAATATGCTCTTGAATAACACTAATAAGTCAATAACGTACACCCTTCCTATAATCTTCTCCTTTGTGGTATAGCGTGTAATTCATGAAGATAGGAACTTTATTAAATCACTTAATGAGGTTTGCTTGAAAGAACAAGTGATTTGAATGAAATATTGATTGCAAATGGTAAGATAGTTTAGACAATAAGAATAAGAATTTAAATCCGAAAATAGTTCTTGTAAATTCAGAAAAGTAAATTCAAGTAAAGTAAGTAAGTGAAGTGAATTGATCTTGAAATTCATACTTATTTATAGTAGTCAAAGAGTTACAACATCGGGTGAAAGGTTCTATCGAACAACAATGGATGTAACTCTCTGCAAAGAAAATATCCATTCGTAAAAAGAAGTGTCTCCTCATGAAAATGACCGTTGAAACCAAATCAGTCGACTCGTCTATGAACTTCAGTCGAGTGAAAATATAAACTTGCATACATATATGCACAAGTTTAGTAGACTGCCTATAGATATTCAGTCGACTGAATGACCTTGTTCAATCGACTGAATTCTATTGATAAACAAAAGTTACCATAGCTCATTTGGTTAGAGCACTTGACTTCTAAACTACTGACCTGGGTTCTAGCCTTGCTCCATGCATTTTTTGAAAACTTCATTTTTCATTCAAAATAGGATTTTACCAATGACCCAAGTTCAAGTCTTGCTTTAAATATTATTGTTATTATTTTATTTTATTTTATTTTATTTTTTAAATAAACGTTTTATTAAGTGTGTATGTATATGTGTGTATACCACTTTGAGAAGATTTTAACATCTGTAAACTCTAGACATGACACTTATGACTAATAATACATTATTTGTCACCTTTGTCTTGTCTCTATCATGCATATCTCTTCTTGTATCTCTATATACATACTTTCATCCTCTTTTGTACTATGTATCTTCATGTTGAACTTATTTGTTTATCTCTTTTTGATGCTTATGTACTTGCAAGTTAGCTTAGAGATTCTTTGGCATAATTGCATAGTTGTTGTCATTAAAATCCAACAATAGAGGTTCTAACATTATTTAAATTAATTCATATGTAATTCACATAATATAGTTCATACATAATATAATTAATTCATGTATGATTATTAACATGTATAATTTATATAACATATATGTGTATAACTTAGAAAATATATAATTTATTTAGTATATATTTTCACACATAAACTTAATTATCTTTTAAATACCCATAATTAATTCAATGGGATACTGCAACTTACAACTTAGATAAACTTGGTTTGAAGGAAGAAGCCAAATTCGAAGGGTGTGCTCAAAAACTAAGTGGCCATTTCTTATCTCAGCCACAACCTCTGCCACCTTCAAATTCAATGTGCATGTTACATAAATAATCCTTTATTATATATATATATATTATAACAAGGAAGCTTCATACCTTAGAACTCTCAAATTCAAGGAACGCTTAATGCGGATTTTCCAGTCTAAAAAGCCAAACAGATAAATAATAAATCGGTGTTGTAGAATAAGCTATAAAAGTAATATTATAGAAATGTATCTTCATGTTCTATTTGCTGGGATAGAAAAAGGATACATATACTGTGATATCCCGGAATTTCGAGCAATATCAATTTAATAATCTATATTAAATATTGAATTGATTTGGTATATCTTTGATAATAAGATATGAATTGGTTTAATAATTTTCTTTTAAATGAATATTTAACTGATAAATTATCTTTTAAAAGCTAATAAATTGTTTTTTATTTATATATATATATTTGTATATATTGTTAATAGTAAATGTCTGTTTTAAATTTGATTTAAATTCAATAATTAATAAACAACTATTGGGTTTTAGCTTAGATTTAAATTAAATAAATGACTTTGTTCTTTTTAGAGTATAGCTTGATAGAAAATAAGTAATAAAGTGATAAATTCTTTTATAAATTCTTTTAATGTAATAATGAGCTTTATTTATAATGTGATGTCTATATAAGTAGATTTTTATTTTAAATAAAAATTGTTATATATACTTTGAAAAGAGGTTATGCTTTTACAATTTATAAAAATCTCTCATAATATAATAATTATAGATTATAGGTAATAAAATATACATTGTAAATATTTAAAGTAATTATAAAATAGAATAATAATGGGTAATTATATATTGATAGTTTATCTTTTTAAATGTAAATACCTTCATGTTAGAAATTAAAAATAAATACACTTATGTTAGGTGATAGGAATAAATAACAAGCTAACTTAATACCATAACCATAACAATTACAAGTAGAAGCTTAAGTAAAATATTATGTACACTTTAGAAACATATTGGCAGGCTTGAAATCATCTAAGTACAAGAAATATATGTAGACAAGAAAATATGCAAAGCTAAGAAACAAAATAAGTAAAATATCTAGTCATGAAGTAAAACAAAGTATAGAAAAAATGTGCAGGCAAGAAAAATCATTTCAATGCATACGAGAATAGGAAGTATGCTTAGCTTTAGTCAAACAAATAAACATATGAAAGATTTGTAGTACATACGAAATTTGGATTGTAAGATAAGTTTGTACATAGGGTACATTAGCATTTAATGTCTTCCCACCCTAGCACAAAACAAAGCCTGTTCAAAGTGCCTTCAACCCCAATGAAAATAAAAATCTCTGAAATTGTGTGTACTTAGACAGTAAACAAATGAGTATATTTGTATATTTACCAACTTGCCTTATTACATTTCGTTTACAAAAGCTTTACCAGTCCAATTTCTAAAAGTTTTAAACAAAGCAAAGTCTCAAACAAATGTGTAACCTGGAAGATCAAATAAGAAAAACAAAACACTGCAGTTCAAATTTAAAATGGAAGCCTCTCAACTACACCAAGTTCCAGTTCAAACATTTCAGTGTTCAAGTTTTAAAGCCATTTCAAATCTTCTGGAATCAAAACTAAAATATGTGCAAGTTTCTAAGGCCAGTTTTCAAGTTCCTGTTTTAAACAAGAAAAGAGCAAACTTTCTGACTTTGAGCCTGGTGAGTAAACTTTTAAACCAAACCTTAAATAACTTGTGAAAGTTTGTGTTTATGATTGTTTTATATGCATGTATATCTGTAAGTCTTTGTGAATATATGTGGTGTGCATATCTGTAGTTTAAACATCTCAGATTTTAGTTCAACCCCTGCCTTGAAACTGTTTACATGAGACATCTCTTCGTTTTGATGCATACGACTTATAGTTAAGGTGAACTGGTGATGTATGTTTGAAAGTGTGTTTGTATGATGGTTTTAAACTCTGAAAAACATGTGAGAATGTCTAGTTTTTACTGTGATCGTCTCTGTTTAAAATTCCAGAGATTTAATCTTAGATTTAACTTCCAAATTTCTTCTCACTCTAAATCCCTTTAGGCTTTAGTATTTTTAAAACAAGGTTTGTTGTTTTAAAACTAAACTAAGCTTTAAAATATTTGTAAGAATAATAAATATAGAGATAATTACCTGGAAACATTGAAACACAGAGGAGTTAGAGTTTAGTTAAAAATCAAAACTTGTAATTGGTTGATATAAGTATATAACTGGAATCGTATATAAAAGCTAGGATTTTTAAGATCAAGTTCATAATTTCTAGTGTAGTATTGAATGTGTTATGTGGTGATGTCTGTATTTCGAGTTATGGGGTTTCTCTGGTGGTATAGTTGATCTGGAAGGTGGTGGTTCTTTCTGGAGGTGGAGGGGTGATAGGGGACTTCGACAAAATGGTTAGGTGTTGGATCATGTCAGTGGGGTAGTGGCGATTGTCATTCAAAGTCTAGAACCCTAGTTTAGCGAAGCTAGGAAGAATCGATCACCATGGTCCCTGTAGTGGATCGAGTTTGACGAGTTTCTGGGAAATGATAGTTGACGCGTAGGGGAAGTCGTGGCCGGAAGGATTGACTATCAGGTGGTCGGAGCTGTGGGCATAGCACGGTGACAGGGATGAGCATGTTTTTGTTGGTTGGGTTCCAGGTCTCGTTCTTCTTCTCGATTTCGAATTGAGGATTATGGTGATGCTCGAGTGGGTCGGGGATGGTTTTGGGATGATCGTCGATTTGTTCGGCGGTGAGGTGGTGGCTGGAGATGTTCGCCGGCACCGTGCACGTGCACAGTGCATATGCGTCTCAGGTGGAACTTTGGTTCGAGCGGATAGGATAGTAGTCGAGATTTCTCGAGTAAATTAAAGAGTGGGCCGAAGTTTTCCGATGTTCGACTCGAAGGGGTATAGGGAAGACTCGAAGCTAAAAGATAAGGGAGAAAATTGGATCAGGTAGAAGAAGTTGCGTGAAGACCAGAGGAGAGTCTCAGGGTAATACGTGGAGAACTCGAAGTGCCACTCGGGTTTGTATAGGGGAGGTCTCGGGTGTTGTTATGTTGCCTGTTTTTGAAGCCTAGCAGTTTTAAAGTTTTAAATTTAAAAAAAAAACTGGGTTTTAAAAACAAGTAAAATCAAAAGGTTAGATAGGATTCAAATTTACTTTGTCTCCTAGTTTTTAATAAATATAGGTTTTATAAAAATAAAATGTTTTAATAACTTTATAATGTTTAAAGTATATTCAAAATGTTTTAATTTAGCTAAGTTAAGTTGTAATTATCTTGAATCTAAAATTGAAAGGAAATGTAAAGGTAGAGTCAAAAGTAAAATGTTTCAAAGGCATTTATGAAGGAGAATTTGACCGTTAATAAGAAAATGCCTTTCTTTTTTAAATAAATGTAGATTTATAGATTTGTAATTATTAAGTTAATTAAATGAATAATTAACATATTTGATTAGTTTATGATGGAATTAATTAATTTAGTAATTAAAGGTTAAATTAGTTAATTAAGGGATTAGATAATTAATTGGTAATAAATGGAAAATTGAGAATCATTAATTTAAATAAGTGTTGAATTTTAATTTATGATTTTTAATTAATAAAGTAAGTAAGAATTATTTAAGTTATATTTAATACTTAATTAATTAAATAATTAAGGATTTATTTATGAGTTATTAAAGATGAAATTTAATTGTAATTAATAATAAATCTTAATTTAATTACTTTAGAAAAGTAATTTAAGAAGTGATGATAATTAATGGAAGTTATTAACTAGGATTTTTGAATAATGAATTAATATGATTAATCTTGATAATTAATTAGATTTATTGATTTAAGATAATCAATTGTGAATTATTTAAGTATAATTACTAATGGAAATAATTAAGAAATTTATCTCTCATTGTAATTTATTAAGTTCAAATATGAATTTGTTTAAGTTTAATTAATTTGGTTTAATTAATTTAAATAAACCTTTGATGATAGAATAAGTAAAATTACTTAAGGAAGTAATTAATTGTGGATGATAGAAAAAATGAAAGTAATTTGGGAATAATTACTTTGTATAAATAAATCAAGGGATTTATTTGAGAATAATTAATTTTGGAATAATTGAATTATTTATTGAAGTAATTAAGGTAGTTAATTACTGAATGGAGTTAATCTAAGTGATTTACAAATTGGTTAAATTAAAGGTAAATTACTAAATGAAATAAATGTAATTAGAGATCATTAAATGTTGTAATTAATGATGTAATTTAAAATGGATCTATTTGGAAATAATTTATAAATGAAGGAATTCATTTATGAAATTAATTAAAGAAGTAATGGAATTAATTTTAGTAATTTAAAAGGTTACTTTCTATAATTGGTATAAAGTAATTATTTTGTAGTATAATTAAAAGATAATTACTTAAATGTAATTAAAAGATAATTAATCAAGGATGATTAATTTAGATGAAAAGTAGGAAATGATTAATTAATTTACTTGTAATTAATTAAGGGGTTTTGTAAACAAGATTAATATTGATGAAGTAATTAATTTAATTTACCTTAAATTAATTAGAGATTTGTAATTAATTTAATTCATTTTAAATTAATTATAAATGGTGTGATTATTAATCTTTGTTTATATATGATGGAAGATATTGATTTCCTTGATTGATTGTGATCTCAGATATGAGATGAGTGATATCTATTGTTATATGGATGTTTGTTTTAAAGTATGATAATATTGATTATCTGTTTGAGATGATGATATGGATTTTCTGTTTATGATGATGATGTGATTATCCATTGTTATATTGTGATTTATCTATCTGTATGTGTATAGATAATTGAAATTGAATTGTTTTAACTTTAAAACAACTTGGCCTTAAAAGACACGTTTTGGATTTGATGAGACCGGGATCGGGTTTCCAGATTTGGATATCCGAAAACCACATCGATCCAAATTAACGATAGGTCGTGAATCTCAAGTGAAGATGAAGATTCAGAGTGCAAGGGTTATTGTCGTTGACTCTGAGGGTGATTCCAAAATGAGTGTAACGAGATAATGCCTTCGGTTTCGTTCAAACCCGGAACGAACTTGTGTGGATTGAATGCTTTCAGAACATCGTCAGGTGGACGATGAGCATTCTAAGTGATGAGTTCTGTTAAGGTAATCGTAGCCTCAAGCCTCATCAACCGGGAATGGCTAAAACAGGGGAGGTGCAGCAAGGCTTCGTGGGTAGCACCCACTTGAGAGCGAGATATACCCCTGTCTAGATGTCCCTTATTTTCGGCTTAGTGTGCGGTTGGTCATGAACAACCGTGGGGTTGTTTCGTTTGGAACTGTCCAGTAAGGGATGGTTCCGGCCTTGTGTTGCAGGGGAGCGGGCGTACTCCTCGGTACGGTGATCTAGGCTACGTACTGTGACGGGCGGTACCCCAGTAGCCCTGCCATTTTATGGAATCCAAAATCCAATAAGTGCCATCAGATTTGATTGTATTACCTACGTTGTGGCTAGTATGCTGGAATTTAATGAATGTAACAATTTCGGCTATTTTCTATTTACTTGAAAACCCTAGACCTATTATAATATCACTGGATTTCCTATCAAAGTTTTGGTTAGCGTAAGGTAAAAACTTACCCATGTTTATGTGTGGGGAGTCTTACGTGATACCTTTGTTTCAAAGGTTTTAAAAAGTTAAATAGCTTTAACCGTTTACTCATACCAGACCCATGTCTGACCCGGAGTTTATTTCTGTTTTTCCTAAACTCTCGGGTACCCAAATTTTTACGGGTAGCCAAGGGATTTAGGTTAGCTTTGACGAATTCTGGAGGAGCAATGGAGCAGGAGGCTTCAGCATATAGATATATATTGAATTCGCTGTGTAGTGTTTATCTGTATTTCCGCTGTGTTGGTATCTCTGTATTTGTATTGAGTTGTATCGAGTTGTATTAACTAGACAGGTGTTTATAACTGTCTAGTATGTGTTGTATTATCTGTGTAACTCTGATGTATATGATACTATGTAATCTATTATGTGATATATTATATTTCATTCGTTCCGCTGTTGAGATTCTGATGTTGTTTGTTCTTTCTTCTCTATCTTTTCTACTTTCTCACCTCTTTCTTTCTTTTCTTAAAAACGATACGTCTTCCTGAGCGTAGGAAGTCGGGTCGTCACAGTTGGTATCAGAGCGTTAGGTTGAGCGAATACCTAGGCTCTGTAGTGGTGTCTATCTTGAGAGAGCGTATTTGTAATTTTTATATATATTTATATATTTCTACGTATGTGTTGGATTACCTGTTCGGGTTTTCCAATATAAGTTATAAAGGTAGATGGGGTAGTGGTGTGTGTAACACGACTACCAATGGTTGGGAGTGTATCTGTCGAGACTGTAGACCTAATACCGTCTCGAGTGAGCTTTGTTGATGTAAGGATTTCATCGATCTCTGAAGGAAACCTGTAAAAGGTTCGGAGTCCATCTTTGAGTAGAGTTTGGATCTGTCGGTTGGATAGAAGCTAGTGATGATATCTTGATATCTCAGGGATTAGTAGTTGTGTGATGGGACGCAGTGACTATGGATGTTTCCGAAGATATTTCTTTGGAACAAGTTTTAAAGGAGTGTGTCTGCTGCGGCTGAGTGCGGTAGAGTGTTCTGTTTAGTTTGAGGTTCGAGTTTCTCGAAGAGCTTTGGATTTGGAATTCCTTGGCATTGGTGTCAGCAGTGTAGTTCGGAAGGTCCTGTATGCTGGCAAGGAAGCTTTCTAGCTTAGCAGTGGAGTTCAGAAGCTGCAGAGTGGTTCCGTTTCTTCGTTGGGTTGGCTAGTTAAGTGTAGACTGTTCTGTTTGGTAAAGAGAGAACAGTTTCCTTTGGAATTAGTTTGTGTTGATCGCAAAAGCGACTTGCGACAGTCTGAGTGTTCTCTTGGGTTTCCGAGATTTTTTTTCTAGATGTCTTCAGGAAGTCAGAGTTTTGTTAGCATCTGGAGTTTGAGTTTGGTATCGACTGGATTCTAGGAGTGATACCGATGGTTCAGCTTAGTAGTAGGATGGTTGCGGGAGGAAGATCTTAGTGAAGCAGCTCAGGTTTTGGAGGAACTTCTGAGTTTATTTTTGGATCTTTTGAACCATATTTTTGGAAAGTGTTTTTCCAATCTTTGCTTGTGTTCGTCATCAGCATTTTCATCTGCTCGGATCAGAGTTGTGCAGCGAAAGCATATTGGAGAGCATTGGTTTTATCTCTTCCGGATGTGTGAAGTGAGATCTGTCTTCTGATTTTGGAGTAGAGTTTGTGTTTTGAGTTTGGTTGATCTTGGAAAGATCATATTGTTGGATTGTTTTGGTTCAGGTTGTTTCGTGAGGGCATCGGCGAAGGATAAGCTGATCAAGAAGGATGTAGGTGGCCCAGGATCGTCCGAAGATTTTGTGGTTAAGAATCGGAGATTTGATTTTGGATAAGTGTTTGATCTTCAGGAGTGAATTGCCAGTTTGGATAACTGGAATTCGATGTGTTTCACGTGTCTCTAAGGGAGTACGTGTATGAGTTATCTCTGGTTGTAGAACCAGCAGTTCAGGAGTTTTGGTTGTTGAGTCAGACTTGTTTGTAGTCTGGTATCCTATCTTGTTTTGTAGATCTTGATGTGTGTAGCTTTGTAGTATTGATTGTTTGGATTCTATAGAGCGAGTAACCCGGTATTTATACTCGGGAAAACTCGAGGAAGTTTTATCCAGTATTTTGTCTAGATAGTTAGATTTGTTTGATTGGATGATTGATTGCTATGGTTGTTAGTATATATTGATGATATATGCTTGTGTTTAAATTAAATCATTAATGAGATTATTAAATTACCTTTGTTTTAAATTTCGGGGACGAAATTCTTTTAAGAGGGGAGGAATGTGATATCCCGGAATTTCGAGCAATATCAATTTAATAATCTATATTAAATATTGAATTGATTTGGTATATCTTTGATAATAAGATATGAATTGGTTTAATAATTTTCTTTTAAATGAATATTTAACTGATAAATTATCTTTTAAAAGCTAATAAATTGTTTTCTATATATATATATATATTTGTATATATTGTTAATAGTAAATGTCTGTTTTAAATTTGATTTAAATTCAATAATTAATAAATAACTATTGGGTTTTAGCTTAGATTTAAATTAAATAAATGACTTTGTTCTTTTTAGAGTATAGCTTGATAGAAAATAAGTAATAAAGTGATAAATTCTTTTAATGTAATAATGAGCTTTATTTATAATGTGATGTCTATATAAGTACATTTTTATTTTAAATAAAAATTGTTATATATACTTTGAAAAGAAGTTATGCTTTTACAATTTATATAAATCTCTCATAATATAATAATTATATATTATAGGTAATAAAATATACATTGTAAATATTTAAAGTAATTATAAAATAGAATGATAATGGGTAATTATATATTGATAGTTTATCTTTTTAAATGTAAATACCTTCATGTTAGAAATTAAAAATAAACACACTTATGTTAGGTGATAGGAATAAATAACAAGCTAACTTAATACCATAACCATAACAATTACAAGTAGAAGCTTAAGTAAAATATTATGTACACTTTAGAAACATATTGGCAGGCTTGAAATCATCTAAGTACAAGAAATATATGTAGACAAGAAAATGTGCAAAGCTAAGAAACAAAATAAGTAAAATATCTAGTCATGAAGTAAAACAAAGTATAGAAAAAATGTGCAGGCAAGAAAAATCATTTCAATGCATACGAGAATAGGAAGTATGCTTAGCTTTAGTCAAACAAATAAACATATGAAAGATTTGTAGTACATACAAAATTTGGATTGTAAGATAAGTTTGTACATAGGGTACATTAGCATTTAATGTCTTCCCACCCTAGCACAAAACAAAGCCTGTTCAAAGTGCTTTCAGCCCCCAATGAAAATAAAAATCTCGGAAATTGTGTGTACTTAGACCGTAAACAAATGAGTATATTTGTATATTTACCAACTTGCCTTATTACATTTCATTTACAAAAGCTTTACCAGTCCAATTTCTAAAATTTTTAAACAAAGCAAAGTCTTAAACAAATGTGTAACCTGGAAGATCAAATAAGAAAAACAAAACACTGCAGTTCAAATTTAAAATGGAAGCCTCTCAACTACACCAAGTTCCAGTTCAAACATTTCAGTGTTCAAGTTTTAAAGCCATTTCAAATCTTCTGGAATCAAAACTAAAATATGTGCAAGTTTCTAAGGCCAGTTTTCAAGTTCCTGTTTTAAACAAGAAAAGAGCAAACTTTCTGACTTTGAGCCTAGTGAGTAAACTTTTAAACCAAACCTTAAATAACTTGTGAAAGTTTTTGTTTATGATTGTTTTATATGCATGTATATCTGTAAGTCTTTGTGAATATATGTGGTGTGCATATCCGTAGTTTTAAACATCTCATATTTTAGTTCAACCCCTGCCTTGAAACTGTTTACATGAGACATCTCTTCGTTTTGATGCATACGACTTATAGTTAAGGTGAACTGGTGATGTATGTTTGAAAGTGTGTTTGTATGATGGTTTTAAACTCTGAAAAACATGTGAGAATGTCTAGTTTTTACTGTGATCGTCTCTGTTTAAAATTCCAGAGATTTAATCTTAGATTTAACTTCCAAATTTCTTCTCACTCTAAATCCCTTTAGGCTTTAGTATTTTTAAAACAAGGTTTGTTGTTTTAAAACTAAACTAAGCTTTAAAATATTTGTAAGAATAATAAATATAGAGATAATTACCTGGAAACATTGAAACACAGAGGAGTTAGAGTTTAGTTAAAAATCAAAACTTGTAATTGGTTGATATAAGTATATATCTGGAATCGTATATAAAAGCTAGGATTTTTAAGATCAAGTTCATGATTTCTAGTGTAGTATTGAATGTGTTCTGTGGTGATGTCTGTATTTCGATTTATGGGGTTTCTCTGGTGGTATAGTTGATCTGGAAGGTGGTGGTTCTTTCTGGAGGTGGAGGGGTGATAGGGGACTTCGACAAAATGGTCAGGTGTTGGCTCATGTCAGTGGGGTAGTGGAGATTGTCATTCAAAGTCTAGAACCCTAGTTTAGCGAAGCTAGGAAGAATCGATCACCATGGTCCCTGTAGTGGATCAAGTTCGACGAGTTTCTGGGAAATGATAGTTGACGCGTAGGGGAAGTCGTGGCCGGAAGGATTGACTATCAGGTGGTCGGAGCTATGGGCATAGCACGGTGACAGGGATGAGCATGTTTTTGTTGGTTGGGTTCCAGGTCTCGTTCTTCTTCTCGATTTCGAATTGAGGATTATGGTGATGCTCGAGTGGGTCGGGGATGGTTTTGGGATGATCGTCGATTTGTTCGGCGATGAGGTGGTGGCTGGAGAAGCTCGCCGGCACCGTGCACGTGCACAGTGCATATGCGTCTCAGGTGGAACTTTGGTTCGAGCGGATAGGATAGTAGTCGAGATTTCTCGAGTAAATTAAAGAGTGGGCCGAAGTTTTCTTATGTTCGACTCGAAGGGTATAGGGGAGACTCGAAGCAAAAAGATAAGGGAGAAAATTGGATCAGGTAGAAGAAGTTGCGTGAAGACCAGAGGAGAGTCTCGGGGTAATACGTGGATAACTCGAAGTGCCACTCGGGTTTGTATAGGGGAGGTCTCGGGTGTTGTTATGTTGCCTGTTTTTGAAGCCTAGCAGTTTTAAAGTTTTAAATTTAAAAAAAAAAAATGGGTTTTAAAAACAAGTAAAATCAAAAGGTTAGATAGGATTCAAATTTACTTTGTCTCCTAGTTTTTAATAAATATAGGTTTTATAAAAATAAAATGTTTTAATAACTTTATAATGTTTAAAGTATATTCAAAATGTTTTAATTTAGCTAAGTTAAGTTGTAATTATCTTGAATCTAAAATTGAAAGGAAATGTAAAGGTAGAGTCAAAAGTAAAATGTTTCAAAGGCATTTATGAAGGAGAATTTGACTGTTAATAAGAAAATACCTTTCTTTTTTAAATAAATGTAGATTTATAGATTTGTAATTATTAAGTTAATTAAATGAATAATTAACATATTTGATTAGTTTATGATGGAATTAATTAATTTAGTAATTAAAGGTTAAATTAGTTAATTAAGGGATTAGATAATTAATTGGTAATAAATGGAAAATTGAGAATCATTAATTTAAATAAGTGTTGAATTTTAATTTATGATTTTTAATTAATAAAGTAAGTAATAATTATTTAAGTTATATTTAATACTTAATTAATTAAATAATTAAGGATTTATTTATGAGTTATTAAAGATGAAATTTAATTGTAATTAATAATAAATCTTAATTTAATTACTTTAGAAAAGTAATTTAAGAAGTGATGATAATTAATGGAAGTTATTAACTAGGATTTTTGAATAATGAATTAATATGATTAATCTTGATAATTAATTAGATTTATTAATTTAAGATAATCAATTGTGAATTATTTAAGTATAATTACTAATGGAAATAATTAAGAAATTTATCTCTCATTGTAATTTATTAAGTTTAAATATGAATTTGTTTAAGTTTAATTAATTTGGTTTAATTAATTTAAATAAACCTTTGATGATAGAATAAGTAAAATTACTTAAGGAAGTAATTAATTGTGGATGATAGAAAAAATGAAAGTAATTTGGGAATAATTACTTTGTATAAATAAATCAAGGGATTTATTTGAGAATAATTAATTTTGGAATAATTGAATTATTTATTGAAGTAATTAAGGTAGTTAATTACTGAATGGAGTTAATCTAAGTGATTTACAAATTGGTTAAATTGAAGGCAAATTACTAAATGAAATAAATGTAATTAGAGATCATTAAATATTGTAATTAATGATGTAATTTAAAATGGATCTATTTGGAAATAATTTATAAATGAAGGAATTCATTTATGAAATTAATTAAAGAAGTAATGGAATTAATTTTAGTAATTTAAAAGGTTACTTTCTATAATTGGTATAAAGTAATTAATTTGTAGTATAATTAAAAGATAATTACTTAAATGTAATTAAAAGATAATTAATCAAGGATGATTAATTTAGATGAAAAGTAGGAAATGATTAATTAATTCACTTGTAATTAATTAAGGGTTTTGTAAACAAGATTAATATTGATGAAGTAATTAATTTAATTTACTTTAAATTAATTAGAGATTTGTAATTAATTTAATTCATTTTAAATTAATTATAAATGGTGTGATTATTAATCTTTGTTTATATATGATGGAAGATATTGATTTCCTTGATTGATTGTGATCTCAGATATGAGATGAGTGATATCTATTGTTATATGGATGTTTGTTTTAAAGTATGATAATATTGATTATCTGTTTGAGATGATGATATGGATTTTCTGTTTATGATGATGATGTGATTATCCATTGTTATATTGTGATTTATCTATCTGTATGTGTATAGATAATTGAAATTGAATTGTTTTAACTTTAAAACAACTTGGCCTCAAA
Organism: Allium fistulosum; assembly: GCA_030737815.1. Classification (NCBI taxonomy): domain Eukaryota; kingdom Viridiplantae; phylum Streptophyta; class Magnoliopsida; order Asparagales; family Amaryllidaceae; genus Allium; species Allium fistulosum. Next base: position 701,746,599 of record CM060904.1, read on the forward strand.
AGACACGTTTTGGATTTGATGAGACCGGGATCGGGTTTCCAGATTTGGATATCCGAAAACCACATCGATCCAAATTAACGATAGGTCGTGAATCTCAAGTGAAGATGAAGATTCAGAGTGCAAGGGTTATTGTCGTTGACTCTGAGGGTGATTCCAAAATGAGTGTAACGAGATAATGCCTTCGGTTTCGTTCGAACCCGGAATGAACTTGTATGGATTGAATGCTTTCAGAACATCGTCAGGTGGACGATGAGCATTCTAAGTGATGAGTTCTGTTAAGGTAATCGTAGCCTCAAGCCTCATCAACCGGGAATGGCTAAAACAGGGGAGGTGCAGCAAGGCTTCGTGGGTAGCACCCACTTGAGAGCGAGATATACCACTGTCTAGATGTCCCTTATTTTCGGCTTAGTGTGCGGTTGGTCATGAAAACCGTGGGGTTGTTTCGTTTGGAACTGTCCAGTAAGGGATGGTTCCGGCCTTGTGTTGCAGGGGAGCGGGCGTACTCCTCGGTACGGTGATCTAGGCCACGTACTGTGACGGGCGGTACCCCAGTAGCCCTGCCATTGTATGGAATCCAAAATCCAATAAGTGCCATCGGATTTGATTGTATTACCCACGTTGTGGCTAGTATGCTGGAATTTAATGAATGTAACAATTTCGGCTATTTTCTATTTACTTGAAAACCCTAGACCTATTATAATATCACTGGATTTCCTATCAAAGTTTTGGTTAGCGTAAGGTAAAAACTTACCCATGTTTATGTGTGGGGAGTCTTACGTGATACCTTTGTTTCAAAGGTTTTCAAAAGTTAAACAGCTTTAACCGTTTACTCATACCAGACCCATGTCTGACCCTGAGTTTATTTCTGTTTTTCCTAAACTCTCGGGTACCCAAATTTTTACGGGTAGCCAAGGGATTCCGTTAGCTTTGACGAATTCTGGAGGAGCAATGGAGCAGGAGGCTTCAGCGTATAGATATATATTGAATCCGCTGTGTAGTGTTTATCTGTGTTTCCGCTGTGTTGGTATCTCTGTATTTGTATTGAGTTATATTAACTAGACAGGTGTTTATAACTGTCTAGTATGTGTTGTATTATCTGTGTAACTCTGATGTATATGATACTATGTAATCTATTATGTGATATATTATATTTCATTCGTTCCACTGTTGAGATTCTGATGTTGTTTGTTCTTTCTTCTCTATCTTTTCTACTTTCTCACCTCTTTCTTTCTTTTCTTAAAAACGATACGTCTTCCTGAGCGTAGGAAGTCGGGTCGTGACATATACCACAAGATAAATATACTAATCACGTGCAATAAAGAAGAAACTTAATAAAAACATACAAGATACAATGAATAAATAATTGTACTTCTATGAAAGAAAAGAATTTACAATATAATATTACCATTTAATACAGTTATGATCATGGGGTGGTGCTACTGTACCGTTGGACCAAAGTGCAGTTTATATATGCGAAGATAAGGCAATAACCAGGAATATTAAGATCATTTATACAAATTACAATAGGTTTTTTTCACCTGTAAAGATCGAATGTACAGCTTCCTCTTGAAATTAGGCTATAGGGCAATGCCTACAATTGACCAAAGAACCACATTAGAATAATCATCAACCATAGACCCAACATTTTAGCTTTCGATACATCAAAATCACATGGTTCTGTTGACAATGCATCATGGAAGGAACAAAGGATAAAAAGCATGCGAAATAACTTGTACAATAATAAGAGAAAATCAATCTTTTAACATCATTATTCAATATTGGAAGTTTAGCTTAAATTTTACGTGTTTGTATCAAGGTTCAAGTTCTGGTTTTAGATTCCGTTCTGGTCATTTGAAATTATTGAAATTTCGGTTCCATTTTGGAAATTCCATTTTAATTCCGGTTTATGAATACCGACTGTTTTTCCCATATAAAACAAAATAAGTAAACATATATCAGTTTTAATAATAATTTTTTTTATTATATCATATGTATTTGCAGATTATCTTATAATCAATTTAAACTGCATAAAAATAAATAGAAAAACAAAGTTATATATTAAATCTAGTCCAAACCCAACCAAAGCCCACCCCAAACAAAAGGAAAAGAACTAGACAGACTACAACTAGCCAGGTTAACTCACGCGTTTCTTTCTTCTTCTCCTCATCTTTATTTCGGCTGTGCCTTAGAAAATAAAACGAGCATAGAGAAATCAAAATGCCCTAGAAATCATCATTCATATTCAAAATAGGTAACAAGTTCCTTCTTTTGCTTCAATTTCTTCACGATTTCCATCCGCTCTTGCTGAAGCTGGGTTTTGTTACAGATTTTATTCCGGCCGACGCCGAAACTGGACTGGGATGGCAGGATTTCCATAGTGTCAGGTGGAATCTTGAACCTTGGTTTAGATCTAAGGTAATAACTTATTATCATTTATCATTATCCATAAATATTTGTGAAATAAGCTTCTTTAACTTTA